>CM028137.1:38040000-43040000 GCA_016271365.2 Neoceratodus forsteri | reverse complement strand
CAGCTAGGCAATCCTGGATAAATGAACTGCAAAAGAAAATAAATACAGTAGGTGAACATCTTGCTGAGATTTTTCAGGACTCTTTAAAAAATGTAGTGGTGCTGAAGGATTGGGTAACAGTACTGAGTGATGGTAAGCTGGCTGAAATAGAGGACCGAACTTGAGCTCATTAATGTAATGGTTTTATATATTAACTTTCTTTACAAATAATTATCAAAATCCCAGCAATTAAGCACTATTAACTTGATAACACACAAATGAGATTTATGAGACTGCTATGTGTTAAAACTTACAAAATAAGCCTAAAAGTTTAAGATAAGAACAGAATATTCACTCAAAGATTTTGTTTACCAGTTTGATTGGTAATCTCCCCCTTGGAACATGGGATGCAGTCAAAACAGCAGATTGGCTCTCCTCTACGGGCAGCTTTCCTAGATCCAAGATGGCAGGATTCACTGCATACTGAGCGTGGGACCTGGAAGAAGAAAATTCTTAAACAATGTATGTTAAAAAGTAAGAAAAAAGAACATGTTTTGGAGACATCATATGCTTAAGAATATCACATGGGGAGGGGTTGCAGTTTGGCTGCTGATTTTCAGTACCATTGGTGGAGGGTTCTGCACATGTGACCCCAGCTGGCCAATAGCAAGGCTGCAGCCAATGTAAATTAACCAAGGTCCAAGTGACCTGTGAGCCCAGTAGCGTCCAAGCCAATTCTAAGATTACCCAGCGTGTCCGGGCGACTTAAAGATTACCCAGCGTCCAAGCGAATTCAAGATTACCCAGCGGGTCCAAACGACCCCTAAAGATTACCCAGCGGTCCAAGTGACCCCAAAGTGAGCAACTCCAAAGCATGAGTACTATGAAGCAAGATTGTAGTGTCTTACAAAGTGGCACCTGAGGCATTGGCAGGACATCTGCAGGGAGGGCTGCAGGCCATGCTAGTCAGTGGAGGGTAGGTAAGTGTAAAGGGAGGGCACAAAATATACAGTCAGGTGTTGGTAGGGGTTGCAAACTGCTGGGGCAGCAGCTGATCACAAACTAGGATCAGCTTGCAAATATGCAACTTATTAGGGCTATGCTAGTGAGGGCAGACAGCTCCTATCTAGTTAGGGTAATACAGGCAAGGGAGTGTAGCTAGTCCTCACCTAGGGTCACCTTACACTGTTATTGGGACACAAGGAATCATAAGGCAGGAAGCACTAAGTAGCTAGGTACACTAATAGGGATGGTCTAAAAAGGTTACTATGTGAAGAAGGGCATGTAGTTGTAGCAGACTGAAGCGGGTAGAATGTTGGAAGGGAGTATGGGGTGGCAGTGCATCTCAGAAGTCTCTGGAAGGTGGGTGGATGCTTGGTTTGTCAACATATTAGGCAGCTGAGGGTGGAGGTTTGGCAGATGAGGCAAGATAAAGGTTCACTGGTGGTGGAGAAATCAAAGAGTATAAAAGGGAGGAGTGCAGGAGCAACAGAGATTCCAGTCAGGTAAGTGGCAGTGGGAAAGAGTGAAACAATGGAAAGGAGGGGATCTAGCAGTAAGGATAGGAGGGAACAAGAGACTAAGTGGGTTCCCATGGCCCGCCTCCCCCAACAAGTGAGGAGGCCTGGGATGGGAGTGTATAACAGTACAGTAATAGGGGAATGCAAGGTAGGAATAGGATGGGGCCTGTGGGAGCATTGCAAGGGCTACCAGTTGTAGATCTGCATACCCTATGGTCCTTCATATAGGCACACTCACACACACACACTACTGCAGCATATGGTATATTTGTATTTATTGATTCCTTTGGTAACTGGGTTGGTACACTGATCCGAAGACCTTTTTCAGGCACCGCATGGGCCAGAAACTGGCACAAACAGTGTAAAAATACAGTGAGAGAACAATGTGACTCATACAGAGAACATAGCAGTGTAGGTCAAGCTAACAGAAAAAATATAAGGTAAACAATACCAGGTACATCAGCAAATGAGCATACCAAGGTATATAACATTTAGGTTAACAGGGTAAGGTTGCCTCATCATTCAACAACAGGAAAAACAATAGTATTCAATGCAGGAGAGGAGAGCAGAGCACTAGAGGGGTGAGGGGGTAAGGGCGGGCTGCAAGAAAGGTGTTGCTGCATTAGTGGCCTGTGAGCAGATGCAGGCCCATCCTCGTGGTGATGTTAGGACATTCCAGTTGAAGGGGGGACTGACAGATTGCTGGAGTAGGTTCTGGCCAGAAAAAGAAGGGATAGCGGAGAGTAGAAGAGATTGTGTGAGGTATCAGCAATGGTTTGGGCCGGCAGTTAGGAGCATGATGCTTGGGAAGGGAGCCAGTTAAGGGACTGGTAAAGACAGCAGTGCTTAGTGAGAAGAGGAGTGTGGAGGGCAAGGTGACATAGTCGATTGTAGGTAGCATCCAGGTGGTTCAGGTTGGTAATGGAGGTGAGGGAGTACACCAGGCAGCCATTATCAAGGAGGGGAAGAGGCTGCCATGGGCAATAGCGAGGTGGGCTTCTGGTGAGAGGTGGTCGATCATGAGAGAGCAGAGCTAGAGAGGTAGAGAATATTTACTCATGCTTGCTTTGATGTGCTTGGGAACCATTATTTAGCATGATTATTTGTGGTGCTTGTTCACCTTTTGCCATACGAACATACAAACGTATGAAATTGCCACAGATACCAGCCATATGGTCTATCTAGTCCGCAAGAGTGTGCAGCACTTCATTCCATTAGACTGCAGCTGCCCCCTTCCCATTAGCTCTTCCCATAGCAGTAATGCTATGATCAGCATATTTTATGAATCACTGTATTGTCACCCAAAAGCAGCCTTAGTCAGCATAATACTTATCAATGTGTATGTGTAAAACCTAACTGTCTTAGGTGTGAGCTGCCCACCAGTCTTCATCAATAGAACTGCTGTATCTTATTATTCTGCCTTTTTGTGAGAGTCCACTACTTAGTAACGTGCTTTCTTATCACTCAGTATACAGTAATAGCTCATGTAAGCGTGTTGTTTTCTTAGTTTACATGATGACATCACGGTGTTCAGAGGTCTCCAAACTCCCAGCAGGTACGCTGTTTTCTACATATTTTGGGAATAAACTTTATTTTGTGATATATTGGCTTCTCAAACATAGAACATAGAAACATAGACTTTGACGGCAGATGAGGACCGCTAGGCCCATCTAGTCTGCCCATTTCCCTACCTGCAGGATAGGCCGCAGATCCTATTTAACCAACAGCCTATATCTTCTTGCCCCCCACAAGAATTGCCTTATGTCTGTCTCATGCATTCTTGAATTCTCCCACAGTTTTAGACTCCACAACTTTCTCAGGAAGGCTGTTCCATGCATCCACTACCCTCTCCGTGAAATAATACTCTCACATTGCCCCTGAACCACCCTCCTTCTATCTTTAAATTGTGTCCCTTGTTCTTGCAAGTCTTTTTCTGAAAGATGCTACCCTCTTGGACTTTGTTGATTCCCTTGAGGTACTTGAAAGTTTCTATCATGTCCCCTCTCCCTTCTTTCCTCAAGGGTATACATATTAAGCTCCTTTAGTCTCTCCTCATATGGCTTCTCTTGCAGACCCTGCACCATTTTAGTTGCCCTCCTCTGGACTGCCTCTATCCTGTCTATGTCCTTGGAGATGGGGTCTCCAGAACTGGACACAGTATTCCAGATGGGGTCTCACCAACTGTCTGTACAGAGGATAACAACTTCCTGTTTTCTGCTGCTGATGCTCTCCCTATACATCCCAGTATACCCTGGCCCTCCCTACTGCCTTCTCACATTGCTTGCTAACCTTAAGGTCATCTGATATGATTACCCCCAGGTCCCTTTCCTGTTTTGTTGTTGTTACTACCTCCCCACCCATTGTGTATTCTTCCCCTGGGTTCTTGTTTCCCAGGTGCATTATTTTGCACTTTTTTGCATTGAATCCTAGCTGCCATATGTCAGACCATTCCTCCAACCTTGCCAAGTCCCTTTTCATCCTTTCCACGCCTCCTTGTGTATCAACCCTGTTGCAGATCTTTGTGTCATCTGCAAAAAGGCATACTTTTCCTTCCAGTCCCTCTGCAATGCCACTGATGAAGACATTAAAAGGACTGGACCCACGACTGAATCCTGCACCCCACTAGTAACCCGCCCCTTTCTTCAGAGTGGACTCCATTTACAATTACCTTCTGTGTCCTGTTGTCCAGCCAATGTTTTATTTAGGCTACCACCCTGGGACCCACTCCCAGGCTGGTTAATTTGACTAATAATCTTGTGTGGGACTGTGTCAAATGCCTTGCTAAAGTCTAGGTAGGCCATGTCCACAGCCCTCCCTGGTCTACTACTTTGGTCACCCAGTCAAAGAAATCTATTAGATTCGTCTGACATGACCTTCCCACTGTAAACCCATGCTGCCTTGGATCCTGTGCTCCACTGACCTCTAGGTACTCAACTATTCTTTCCTTCAGAAGTGACTCCATCACTTTCCTACCACAGAGGTCAGACTGACAGGTCTGTAGTTTCCTGCCTCTGTCTTGGTCCCACTTTGTGAAGGGAATCACATCCGCCTTCCTCCAGTCCTCTCGGTACCACACCATCCTCCCATGATTTATTAAAATAGTAGCCAGTGGTTTCACTAGTTCCTTCCTTAATTCTTTTAGAATTCTGGGGTGAATTCCATCAGACCCATTGCTTTGTCCACCTTCATTTTTAGAGTTCTTGCAGAACCCTTTCTTCTGTGAAAGGACTGGGATCGACCCCCCTATCAAGAGTGCTTCTGTTAATTGGATTAGGCACTTCCCTCCTCTTTGTGAATACTGAGCAGAAATATTTGTTCAGTATTCCTGCTTTTTCACTGTCCCCTCTGCCCACCCACCGTTCATTCTATTCAGCCTCACTATCCCTCCCTTTGTCTTTCTACGCTCGCTGATGTACCTATAAAAGGTTTTATCCCCCTTCTTAACTGAGTTGGCTATCTTTTCCTCAGTTTGGGCCTTTGCTATTCTGACTTCCTCCCTGCTTCTTTCTGCCTTAAGTGGTACAGCTCTGTCCTGCTTCCTTCTGTGTTTCCTTATACTTCCGGAATGCTATCTTTTTCTTCTTGACTTTCACAGCCACCTCTCTTGAGAACCATAGTGGCTTTTCCTTTCGTTTTGATTTGTTTATTTGCTTCACACAAAGGCTTGTTGCCTCTGTGATGGCAGTTTTGATAATTCCCCATTGTTGCTCCACACCTCCTTCTAGCCTGTTTGCTAGTTCTGTGTCGTGTTTTGCCAACAGGTCTAGAATCCTGCCATCCAACAAATTGGTGACTGTGGCAGGACCTTTGGATGGAAGCAAACCAGAATGCCTAAAGGTACATAGGTTGATGAGATTGGGAATCTCAAAGGGATCTGAAACTACACCCTCATGTTCATCGCTTAGGGTTGGCCTTGCTGGCCACTACCATGCCACGAACAGGATTGGGAATCACAAAGGGGTCCGGACCCATGCCCTCTCATTCAACAAGTGGCATTTGTGTTTACCAGACTATCCATACCCAAAAATGTATGGCGGCCTAGCTGCTGAGATCGAGGTGAACTGGTGCATCTCAGACTGTTGACTGGTGCAGGAAAAAGGGGAACCACCAAAATGGCCATCAGCACATAGCTCAAATTGGATGTCTTGAATTTCCTGACCTCCCATGGAGGTTGGAATGATTTTGCGCTGGACTCTAAATCACAAGTTAATCCAATAAAGTATGTCTGTAAGCTGTATTAGGAGACAAAGCCTACAAGTAGGAAACATGATCAAAAAGGGGTAATGGTTGCAACCCAGTATGTTTCATCACAAACCGTGGAAACAGAGTCTGAAAAAAGAAGTTGAGCTCCAAAAGAAGGGAAGTGGGTGAGCAACGGAGGGATTTGGAATGAGAAATTGAAAAGCTTAGGAATGATACTCAGACAGAACTTGGGAGTGTGGTACAAGGGAAAGGTAGGGAGATTTTAAGGCTGAAAAAGGATTGTGAAAGGTTACAGCAGGATAACAGTCATGTGTTACAGTTGAATGACTTGCTTACAAGTATGAATGATGCATTGTGAAGTGAGTATGATGAGCTGGAGGAGGAGGAGGAGTCAAAGAAATGTCAGAATGCACAGGACAAGGAGCTTAGGGAAAATTATGAAGTGAACACTGCATACAGAGTTTTGCAGGATCATGTCAGTAAGAGACAGTACACAGGCAGAGTGGATCATTCGATGTGTAGAATTAAGATGACAAAGTAATGTCAGCAATTGTCAGTCCTTAAGGGTCATGTGAAAGCTATGCTGTATACCCTAACAATCAACCTCTCATCGTCAGAGGATGACAACAGCGATGATGGAGATATCCAAGTTATTCAAGACGGTGGATCTTGGGATGCTGGAGGGGTGAAGCCTCACCCTCCAGTCACTGACTTGAACAAAAAGGATAAGAATGAGGTGGAAGCCTTAATCCAAAGGGCAATCTCAAAAGCTGGGATCTCTGATTCTCATGCAAAAGCACTGAGACAGTTGACTAGACCATCACTGGACAGGGAACAAGCCTGAATGCCCTGCAGTCCACACAAGCCATTCAAAACATTGCAGACAAAAATGGCTGTTTAGCCCCTGGTGACAATGTTAGTTGCCATTTGGAAAAGGTGCAGAACCAATATGAAATGCTCAGCACCGGGTACATATTTTAAAACAGACTTTGGACTCCACATTATGGGCCATGTTGCTGGAGAGCATTTGTAATGACATCAGAGTCCCATTTGAAAGAGACATAGACCACCTCCTGGCAATGCTCGATCCTAATATGGTTGGTGTGATGCTGGCAACTCAGGTGAAGCAATGTGTCAAAGAGACCCCAGTCCAATACAAGAGCTGCTTGTAGCTCAAGTACAGTGTAGGCAAGGATTTGGCTGGTGAACATCCAGACAAGGAATTGAGTACAAATGCCTGTTCCTGAAAAATCTTCAACTGGCTCTCCATGAAAAAGTAGAAGCGGAAGTGTTTCCCAGATGGGAATACCTCCATGAGATCAAGTAGAAGGTGGAGCATTTGTACCAGGTCCATGCCAGAGACCATGGCTCAAGCTTCAAGTCCAAGGTGGCCATGGTACAGAGCAGTACAGATTCATCTACCCTGTACATAGTGGAAGGGAAGTCCAAAGACCCCCAGCAAGACAAATCTTACCACAACTAAGGTGGTTACAGCAACAAACAGAAATATCGACAGAAGTAGAACCAGAAAAATGCAAAGGATAACAATAGACAAAAACAATGGCCCTCACCCTCATATAAGGATCTGGCCAAAGAGAATGCACAACATTGGGAGTTTCTGGCCAAGGTTCAATCCCTCATGGCCCAATCCCCATGAAAGTCACAGCAACAATTCCATCAACTCCCCTTTGAAGGAGGACTCAAATGGGGGCAGGCATTTGAAATCTCCATACAATGAAGCAGTACACATGCTCTGAGAGGTGGATCCCACCCTCTACAACACCTCACAGGAGTGAAATGGATAAGACTGATAGTGTCAGGCCCAGATTCAAATCCTCATTTTTCAAGTTGCCAATGATTCTGGACACCCACATGTGGAAGCAGTGGCTGGGGGCTAATAGCTTGAGTTACTTCTGGATACAGGTGCCACTGTTTCCATGCTGTATCAGGATGCTCCCCAGAACTCTTGTTGGTCAACGGGGAAGGCCACTATCACACAGACCTTTGAGGGGACCATTATCATGACACAGCGGTCCAAACCAATACCCATAATTATTGGTACCTTAGAAGTGAAACACCATTTTGATCTAATGGTCTTACTTTATCACCAGAACATCTTTGGTATAGATTTTCTTTCTTGGCACAGATGCATGGTAGACCTAGCCAACAAGCTACTACTCCAGGTGCCTGGCCTAGGCTACCTGGTTTTTATCTCTGCCTTGTGCACCATGGCAGCAGTGAAGGCCAACGACGTGGAATATGACCTTATCCTCATGTTCCAGCAACATGCTCTCTTCCCTCAATTGAATCCTATTTTGGAGAGGCACCAGGACACCTTTGCCAATAACAAACATGACTGTAGCAGACTGGACACTCTCATGCAGATCACTGGTGCAGATCCATCATGTCATAGAGAGTACCCCTTCCCTGCAGAGGCAAAACCCTCCCTAAGGACCACAATAAAATCCCTTTTGAAACAAGGGGTTATCAGGCTCTGTGTCTCCACAGTCAACTATTCCATCTGGTCAGTGAAAAAGGCCAATAAAAACTGAGGCTGACCATAGACTACAGGATGCTCAACCAAGTGACCCAAAGTTCACTAAAAATACCACCAACAGCTTAATCTGGTTAAAGGTCAGTTGGCATTTATCTGTATCCCCCTCCCCCAGGTCGTGCCTGAAAAAGGCAGAATTTGCCTATTGCTCTTACCCAGTCAACAAAAACTAAATATATAAATAAATAAAAAAGTTGTGCACCTACTGTGGCATTCACCCCCGATGTACTAAAACTCCTGAAAAACACACTACGAGTGGTTCAACACACTGGACATCTCCAGCAGGTTTTGGTCACTGCCATTGGCCCCACAAAGCTAATACAAGTTTGCTTTACTTTTTAAGGATGTCAGTATGCATGGAACTGCCTCCCACAGTGGTTTCATAACAGCCCCTCCCTTTTCCACATCCACATGAGGGATGCCATTCAAGGTTTCTCCTCCCCTGACTGCCTCTTGAGGTATGTGGGTGATCTTTTCTTGGCAACAGCAGACCTAGAATAAGAAGCAACAACTCTTACAGGAGCTCCTGATACTCTTACAGAAAGCAGGCCTCAAGTGCAACCCTGCAAAGATACAACTTTGCCTCCCAGAAGTCTCATTCTTGGGCCTGTGCATTACCACAGAAGGTAGGAGTCCAGCTTTGGGTAAGGTCCAGGGCCTACAGGACCTTCTCCTACATACCAGTGTCATCACACTAATGTGCTTTTTGGCCATGGTCATCTACTCCAGAGACTTCATCTGCAATTTTGCACAACAGGCTGTGCCACTGTATGAACTATTGAGAAAGAATGTCCCCTGGCAATGGGGACCAGAACATACAGCTGCTGCTAAATCTCTGAAATGGGCTTTGGACTCAGATCCACCTTTGGCTAATCCTAACCAGTCCTAACCCAGAACTGCCATTCCATTTGGAGACAGCTATTTCCAATACTGCCATGTCCACAGTAATGGCACAAAAGGTACCTGATACCTCAAGGCCCATATCCTGTGCCTCTCAGGTACTGCCCTCAGTGTAACAAAAGTACTCTCTATGTGAGAGGAATCCTTCAGCCACCTTCTGAGCTGTCCAACACTTCACCTACATTGTTGGGATTTCTCCCATTGTTCTGCACCCTAACTACATCACCACCACCTTCCTGTTAACAGAGCAAATCAAATATGGTGATGCCTCAAATATGAGGCTTACTTCTTGGTCCCTCCTCCTACAAGACAGAGACATCACTGTGCTTCCAGCAAAGATGCCATTAATCCTGGCACATTGGATCCTTTAACAAGGAGATCCTCATGAGTGTGGCCTCGAGCAATCCACCTTGTCAGACCCAGGCCCCTTCTTACCCACCACTGAACACACACTAGCAGATCCTTCACCTTCACAGATGGCTTTTATCAGGGAGGAGAGCAGGATGGGGGTCCTGGTCCTCTGCCCGGCACGGAACAACCTAGAGGTTTCCAGGCAATGTGCCATTAAATCCTCACAGTATGCAGGATTGGCAGTAGTGGCCTGACCCTGGAGATCATCTGTCATAAGGAGAAGGAGGACACCATCATTTTCTCTGATTCATCTTTGGTGTGCAACCTAGTTCAAACTTTATATACTTTAAGTCAAAGCACACTCAAAGATCAAACCATACCATGAGTACAATAATTGAGCAGACACCTTGGCCAAGGACGGTGCTCAAGGGGGGAGATATGGAACATGCAATCTCAAACTGAGACACACACAGTGGCAGCCCACAAATGGACCAAAATTGACATAATGGATCTGGCTACAGATCAAACAGAAGATCCTGAGATAAAAGAGATGTATGGATACCTCTCTAAGGAAACAGAGAAAGAAATGTATTAGTCTAATCCCTTCAGAAAATATTCTGACAATCTCTGACTTCCATGAGATGCAAAGTAAGGACAGCGGCATCTAATTTCTTCTTCAAAAAGTCTTTTCTTTATTTCAAATTCATAACTTAAGATCCTGAACAACCCACTGCTTCACCTCTTAGGCTTCTTCATGGATTAGGATCTAATATTTAAAAAAAAACTAAATATAATAGTGATATAAGCTTGGTGTAGTTAGTATATTGTCACATTTTAGAGCACTATTCTAATCTTAATTACACCATACTGCATGCCTAATTACTTTCATAAACTTAGTTTTCACGGATATTCACTTGATATTCCCGTTTAATGATGAGTTCCTTAAAATGGTGTAATAATTAGACTTTGGCGCCACCAAGTGTGCCTACCACAAATTACAGGAATGGAAACATTTTCATTATTAACTTCTGGATTTCTCACTCATCTATAAATGTACTTAGTTAAATAATATGTTCTGTTCCTATTAATATTTCATAATTTTGCTATCATAGTCATATAGCTTAAACTTTATCCACAATAAAACAATGTTAAGTATTTACAATTTTTACTTTGGCAGCTCGCTTTGCTACATAGCTCTGAATCAAAATATTTTAAAATCATATGTCAAATTTAATTTGATAACCAGGAGAGGCACACAGAGCTTAGGATCTTTTGTAGGTGTGACCTGGGGTAGATGATAATGGGAGTGACAGTAGTTACAGACATCTTGCAGCACATGGAATTCAGGGGTTTGGCATGATAAGTGACAGCAAATGTATATACAATTTCAATATTTAGCATATATTTACAAAGTATAACAGGCAGATTTATACAGATAGGCAAATTGCACAATATAATACAAGCGGCGTAACAGTATTTGATGCTCATGATACAATTGACTTTGATAAAGGTGGTCTCCGTACAACAACTATGAGGGAGAGAGGAGGATTAAGCTCTCTGCAGCCTACTGGGGTGTCGAGGGGTGAGGTAGTAAGTGTTGGTTGAGGGGACCAGACTGGACAGAAGGAGACATAAAGTGACAAGGCAGTAAAGCAGGGCTAGGTGGGTTGGGTGTCAGGACGAATGCTGAAAATGTTGGCTGAAGGAGGATGGAGTCAGCATGGGGTAGAGGATGGGCAGTTGCAGCCAAGCTTAGGGTAGTGTTCTAACTGTAGTTTGAGTGTGGAAAGGGAGGGAGCAAGGTGGATCAAATGGGGGAGATGATTCCACAGGTCAGGGAATCTGAAGGGGAATGCTACCTTTCCTGATTGTGAGCAAGGTTGTGGGAGACAAAAGCATCAGGATTCTTGAGCCCTTTGGTGGTACCCCAAAGTAGAGGGGGGATAGTAGGTTTCAGAGGTAGGGTGGAGTGCCTCAAACCAGTATTTATCAACACAGGCAGCACAGTGTGCCAGATGGCAATGTTTGAGGGATGGGGGAGATAGGGCAGAGTAGAGGGAGCAGTGGTGTGTGTGAAAGGGGAGGAAGGTGGTGAAACAATAAAAGTCATTGTATAGGGGTGTCTAGTTTAGTTAGAGATGATTTGGGGGCCACACTGTAGACCACTTTGTCATAGTCAATTGAGGGAAGGATTAACTTGGTAATGAGTTCCTTATGGATGGGTAGGGAGAGACAATCTTTAATCCTGTGTAACGCTTACAGTTTGGATTAGAGTTTGGAGTGGACAGAGTTGAAGTGGAGCGAGAAGTCAAGCTTTGGGTCCAGCTAAACCCCAAAGTATTTGAACGACTAAACAGCTTCAATTTTTGTGCCATCTAGGGAAGAGAAGGATAGACAGAATGGGAGTCTGGCTAGTCTTTGGGCAGAGCTGAAGGCCATAGCTACCATTTTTTTTATGTTATCCTGTAGTAGGTTTGCCTTGAACCACTTAAAAGCAGTGTCAAAGGAGACTTGCATGGATGATTCAGTCTCCATGAGTGAGGGGCCAGTGGTGCATAGGATGGTGTGATCAGTGTACATGTGCAGATGGGTGGGCAAGTAGGCAGCAGGAAGGTCATTTACAAAAAATGGAAAAAAGGGTGGGCCCAGAATTGACCCTTGGGGGAAGCCAGCTCAAATGAAGAGTCGGTAGGAGATGGAGTGACATAGCTGAATGTACTGGTATCTGTCTGATATATATGAGCTGAACCAATTTGTGGCAGAGGAGGAGAGTCCTATGGAGGATAGTTTATATAGGAGGAGGTGGTGTGAGGCTGAGTTAAAAGCCTTGGCAAGTTCTGTGAAGATTGCGAAGGTGAGGAGACCCTTGTCCATGGTGGAATGGATGTGATTAGTGAAGTGAAGGAGAGAAAAGGAGGTGGAGTGGATGTGCCTGAAACCAGACTGAAAGTGGCTTAATATCCTGGAGTCATTCAGAAAGGAGTTTAACCTTTTGGAGATTAGTGTTTCCTAGAGTTTAGAGAGAGTGGGGAGGAGGGAGATTGTTCTGTAATTGCCCGGTTGTGAGAGGTCTCCTCCTTTGTGCAGAGGGATGACCTTGGCTAATTTTCATGCCCTGAGGAGGATCACACATTGGGTAATTGATAGACTGAAAAGATGCGTGTGTGGGGGCGATTGCTGGATCAGATATGTTAAGGAGTTTTGGGTCGAGGCCAATGGGACTATGTATGGATGGGTTTAGGTAGTTAGTGCCCCAAATACTTCAGTGGTTGTGATGGGAGGGGAAGAGAACCCATCTGTTGGGGAGGTGAGGGGAGAATGAGGAGAGAGGGATGGGTGGGAGGATGGTCTGGAGGGAAGGCACAGATGCTAACAGAGATTTGAAGCCACAACATCAAAGGGCTGAGGGGCTGACCTCCACCTACTGGTCCCCACCTTGCACCAAGATGTAAACGGATCCTGCCAGCATCCAGATGCTGCTGGAGAACTGAACCCACAATTGTGGATGGTAGAGGGGCAAACCTCTTGCTACTGGTCCCCTACACCAGTGCCAAGACCTGAATGGCGCTTCAGACTTTACCTGCCGCAGGAGGTAATCTGGGGGTTGAAGGATGTCAGTCACTGTGTTTCTATACTTCCCCTGCACTGCAGACACAAGCTGAGCCAGGGGTTGAGGGATGCCAGTCATTGTGTGGCTGTCCTTCCCTGACACTACCATTGCAAGCTGAAGTAACTGCTGACACACTGCACCAAAGACCAAATAAAGAGGGATGTTTGTGTTTTTTTTCCCCAGCCCACCCACCCCTGGTCCCTCCAGTTATTAAATGGACCTTCTAGCTTCACCAATCCCACAATCCTAACCAATTAGGTGGCAATCGTCCTCACCAAGTGCCTCTGCTCTGATACCAAGAAACCTGAAGGCTGAAACGTTTCTCTGCATACCAGTGACTAGAAATCTATTACTTATACAGGACAGTAGATTGTGCCTACACAGAACTGCTATTAACTTCAACTGATCCATTTATTAGATACTGACTCCAGCATATATGAAGTAGTAACAGTCTGCTAAAAGCATTAAGGTTTAATCAGTTACTTTATTTAGAATTTCTGTTGTATATTCTCTGGAGGGCTTAATTGCCTTGTGTCTTTGCCCATGACTAGTAGAAGTAACAAGTATGACCTTATGATCGCTGACCTCTTCTCAAAATGGGTGGCAGCTTTCTCAAGCAGGGCAAATACCGCAAAAGTCACAGCCAAAATCCTAGTGGAACAAGTCTTTACCAGACTGGGCCTACCTCTCAAGGTGGACTCTGATAAGGGGACAAGCTTTACAGGGGCACTGATGCAAGAATGTTTAGCGTTATTAGGAGTCAGACAAAGACTGCACGTAGCCTACCATCCTGTCTTCTGGACAGGTAGAGAGGGCTAACAGGCAGATCAATTTGATGCTGTGTAAGTTTGCAAATGAAAATGCTAATAATTAGGACACGCTGTTGCCCTTACTCCTAATGGCAATCAGGGTGACCCCCACTGCAGCAACCATGTCTATACCCTTTGAGGTGATGACAAGCTGGCAAATGAGATTGCTGGAACACTTGTGGATAAATCTCAATACCTCAACAATGGTGGACACTTATGTCGCATAGCTGAAGGAAAATCTTGTCCAAATCCTTCTTTTTGCTGCTTGCAATATGGGCAAGGCCCAGGAACAAACCAAAATGTACTTTGATAAGAATGTCAAAGAACTCGATTGTCAGGTAGGCAACCAGGTCACGGTACTAAAATTTACCACGTTATTCCACCCTCTGACAAGTAAGTGGACCAGCCCCTATGACATTATCAACAAATTGAGCCCTGCCATCTACCAAGTACGGTTGACAGACTGTAAGAAGCCCATGGACAAGTGGTTACATGCCAATCAACTGAAACAGTACAATGGTGATTAATGCTCCTTTCCCCAGATGGGGAAGGGAGAACTGTTATGTTTATATTTCTGTGTTTTGTCTTTCAGAATGCTATCAATCAAACTCGGCATGTTACTGAATGTCCTTGTAAGCATATTGGATTGAGCCCGAAGAATATCCATATACTTCTCCATCATCTAGATTCACCACATCCACAGAGCCTCATATCCACATCTTCCAATAAGGGCATGGCCATCCAACCATGTGACTTTGAGGGAAGGAAAAGATGCTTATCTTAATGACATGGTGGTTTCCCCAGACAACTCTACTGTTCCAATTGAATGGAGAACTTGTAACGCTACTCAACAGGGCCTACCAGTGGCCTGTCTTGCAAAAGGAACTTTTCAAGGTTGGACCAACAGCCATATTTGCTCTAATGGACCTCTGTTCATACATCAAGTTACTCAATGCCATACAGGGCCATATAATGTCACGGTAATGCTAGGATCAGACTTTTGTGGCCAATTTCTGAACACAGCCATGCACTATGATTGTTTGACTTACTCCATTGCAGCTGCTGCTCTTTTCTGCACAGTCATACCAGCTTCATCAAATGAACCCTCACAAAGTCCACTAATGGAGCCAGGACTATCCAGCAGCCTGGCAGTCACTTCTGTTCCTGGGACTTTGATTAACAATGTTAAATTTAGGCGTGTTCATATTGTTTTGAATTTGACACACTGAAATATAGCCAAATTCGGTCATTGTGCAAACACAAACATCTGTAAATTCCATGTTGTCATGTTATTAGATCTTATTGCAGTGTACCAGGCATGTGTACATGACCCTGTAGCTGGGCAACACACTGTTAAACACAGAGGCATGTTTAGGCCCAAACGCCCTAAGAGGAATTCTGGATTCTCAGATGTAACAGGCATAGCATGCACTGTTACAGGTATGTTTGGATTAGGAATG
This sequence comes from Neoceratodus forsteri, assembly GCA_016271365.2. Taxonomy (NCBI): domain Eukaryota; kingdom Metazoa; phylum Chordata; order Ceratodontiformes; family Ceratodontidae; genus Neoceratodus; species Neoceratodus forsteri. The sequence goes on along the minus strand of CM028137.1, from coordinate 43,024,614 downwards.
TCAGTTTGGAACAGAGCTGGTTTGGCTAAAATTCAACGGCATGCCAAATATTATAATAGTAAACTTCATCAAGATGTCATACAGCCCATGCTACATGGTATTACTGGTTTATCTTTGGAGGAAAGAATCATGGTGTATAACATGCACAACATTGCATATTTATTAATGAAACCCAAAACAAACTCAATGAATTGATCTTCTATTTAGCAATAAAGATTCTAAAGAGTAACAAATAGGCAGGGAGATCATTTGTTCAACTTATGATAGTTTTGCCATAAACACTATCACCTGTCTCTTCTGGGATCTGGAGCCAGATAGAATTCCAGATTTAATTCATGATAGATGAATGGCTAAATGGTACTGCCCATACTGTAAAATCTTAACATGTACTACCAAGTGCATGGCCAGGACTGTGTCCTTTTCTTTGGCCACCACTCAGAACATGGGTTATGTCATGCCACACCAGAATCAAGGACCCTGCTGTGTCACAGGTCAATGTGCTCTGAGGGACACCATGTATGTCACTTTTACCTAGTCTTTGATGATTTTTGATAAGGATTCTTCAGTCTTCAATAAGCTGGCTGAAATCCACTCCATGGGTCATCTAGAGGCAGCATCTACAGAGAATGGATCAAATTGCCTCCTTTGCTGGTGTTTCATCCTTGACTGGATGGCTGGGTAGCCCCACATATTGACTGTTGTGCTAAAAGGGATTACCACTATTGTGCAGATGTGATGTCTTTGATGTAACTACTTCTGTCTGTGGTTACTCACTGAACTATATAGACTGGTTATATACATTTGCTGATGACCTTTTTGGCAATGGCACTGCCAATGTCACATCACTTTTTCTGAAACCAATTGTCATTCATGCCTCACAAGAAGCCATGCAATGCCTCACCAGCCAGATGATGAATGCCTCCATCACTTGCCCTATTCAACTCATGAAGTGGTGCCTTCCTTATGTTCAAGTTACAGTACCTACAAAGGCAATGGACAATACTGCATTGTGACTGACTACGAGACCTTCTTATATGGAACTCTTTCCTGTGGCATTGACATGCCCAACTTCTGTTTTGTACCACATGAGCCACTATAATTGGCCATATGGTTATCATGCCTGTTCCCACCCCAGAGCTTGATTACATAGAGAGTGACCCTAACTATGTCAATGCTATAGAACAGTATATACCAGTGTTTAATGTGTATTTCTACCCACTCACCCTGAACCTTAGATCCTTACCAGACAGGAAGGATATACATCTTATCCATATTAGTAATAATATTACTGAAGCAGGCAATTCTCTCAATGACTTATTTCATGATGGTGATATAAGCACTGCATTATCAAATACATGGTTAGAACTGACATTTAAAGGTTTTCTTATTATTCAAATGTTCTTGATTATTTTCCTTATTATTACTTCATGATGCTTCTGTTACACTCTTCAGAAGCACTGTGCACAATTATGATTTCTTTATGCCACCCAGTCAGCTAAGTTGTAACCCACCACTGCTATTCTAGTGTTGTCTCTTTATCAGGCAAAAAGGGGTGGAATATGTAGACCTGCAAACCCAATTGACCTTCTTGTGGGCTCACACACACACACACTATGACAGCATAAGGTATATTTGTATTTACTTATACTTGCCATGATGTCCTTAAGAACCATTACTTAGTATGATTATTTGTGGTGCTTGCACACCATCTACAGCCTTTTGCCATAATGCCATTTTCAGCATATTGTATGAATCACTGTATTGTACTCAAAAGCAGCCACAGTCAGCATAATGCTCATCTGTGTGTACGTGCAAAACCTAACTGTCTTAGGTGTGAGCTGCCCACCAGTCTCCACCAATAGAATTGCTGTATTTTATTATTCTGCCTTTTTGTGAGAGCCTATTATTTAGTAACATATTTTCTTATTGCTCAGTATAATAGTTCACGTAAGTCTGTTGTTCTCTGAGTTTACATGAGAGTATTGTGTTGTTCAGAAGTCTCCAAACTCTCAGCAGGTACACTGTTTTATACATGTTTTGGGCATACACTTTATCTTGTGATATCTTGGCTTCTGTGTCATGTTTTGCCTACAGGTCTAGAATTCTGCCATCCAGCAGAGTGAAGAACAGACTCTTTCCACTAGATTGGGGGACCGTCATGAGAAGGAAAGGACCAGTGAGATGAGAAAGGTTACAGGAAGTAGGGGAGAGTCAGGGTAACTAGGGAGATGGGGCAAGAAGAGTAATGTTCCAGAGAGGAGTAGGATATGTGGTGCAGGGAAGAAGGCATGGGGCATGGTATACTGATGATATCAACATGGGGAGATGAGAGCAATGAGGCAGACTGGGGGAACAGAAAGGATACTTAGAGGGTGTACCAGAGGGAGGAGAGGCACAGCAGGGGATGAAGAGGACAGTGGGTGTAGAGGGTCAGGAGGAACAGCAGGAGAGACAGGAGGGAAAGGTGGAGGTGGGTAGAACTGGCAACATAATGGACTGAAGGAAGGGACATAGGACAAAGGTTGATGGGGCAGGGAGGTCTTGGGGGATCCAATTATGAAGGGTTGTAATGGTAGGGAAGGGCTAAACCTTAGGAGGGTAGAATACATGTCAGCAGTAAGAGAGGGACTTCTAGGAGCACAACATGTGCAACAGGGAGCAGGAAAACTCCACATTATGCTGCACCTGGGTATGAAAGACCTTGCAGTGTGTGAGGTGGGGGTAGTGCAAAAGATGTTCAAGAAGGTGGCAAAAATCTGCAGAGAGGAAGGGAAATTAGTAGCCCTCTCAGAGGTGCTTCTGGTCCTGAGAGCTAGTATGGAAAAGAAGTTCTGGATTGCTGAATTTAAGCAAATGACTTAGATGTTAGGGTGAGGCAGCAGTGTACCAATGTTTTGGTGGTTGGAATGGGACATGGGATAACAAGGACCTGTGCATACAGGACACTTTAAACTTAAGTAGAAAGAGCACAATGGTTCTAAAGGGAAAGCTGGATGACTTTATGTTTAAAAACTTTAAATTGTCAGGGGTAAAACAGCACCTATAGTCACCTGGTGTTGGAGGCCAGTAGGCCTACCCCAAAACAGGACAGCAGGAGTAGGGGAGGGATGGGAGAGGTGGGTGGAAGGGAGAATCCAAGAGACAGAAGAGGATTTAAATTGGCATGTAAGGAGAAAGGGGGTGGTCCAGAGTCAAGGTGGATGGAGGTGTCCCTAAATGCTAGATGTCTGGTGAACAAAATGGCATAATTGCAGTCATAGTTGACTGATGGAAAGGTTTACAGAGTGGCCATTACAGAGATATGAACCACATAAAACCATGACTGTGATCTAGAGGTTCCTGGGTATAAAATGTTCAGAAAGGATAGGGGGATGAGAACTGGGGATGTGGTGTTGTATGTAAAATAGTGGATTATATGCACCAGAGAAGAAAATGTAGAGTCCATGCCTGAAGCTTTATGGGTGTAGATCTAATCAATGGAAGAATGAAAGCTAAGGTTGGGAGCAGTCTGCAGGTCTCTGTACAAGGTAGTAATGATGGGGGACTTTAGTCTGTCAGGGGGTGGATCAGAAAATCCCTGCTACATTCTGCAATAGGGAACAGGTGCTGCTGGATGCTTTCCAGAGTGCCTTCCAATACCCAAGGTGTCAAGAACCCCACTAGGGAGAGGACTGTTCTGGATCTGGTCACATCCAACTGTGCACCTGTTCATGATGTGAATGTGGATGCACCGCTAACAGGAAGTGACCACCACACATTGTGTGATTTTACCTGGGCATGGACAGAAAGATGGTCAGGGACAAAATAAGGATCTTGGACTTTCAGAGGGCAGAATCTGGTAGGATGTGAAACATTCTGTAAGGACAACTTACTTAGATCAGTTTGGGGATGGATGTGGAACTGAAATGGGTCAATAATAATGAAGGGGGTGATGGAGGCCATTAGTAAATGTGCAAAACCAAAAGTAGAAAGTTAATACCAAAACACCCTGTTGGTTTAGCAAGGAAGTGGCAAAGGCATTGGTTGACAAAAGGACAGCCTTTAGGAAGTGCAATCATACTGAGAAGGACGATAAGGTAGATTGCCACCAAATCAGGGGAGCAGAGCAGGGCAGTAAGGAAGGCAAATGCCAGGAGAGATGTACAGCTAGACCAGTGGGTACAAGGAGGTGTGAAGCAGTCTTCATGTATATAAAGGAGAAAAGAAACAAAGGATAGGAATGTATGGCTAAAAAAGGAAGGAGGTTAGGCAGAGGGGATTGAAGAAAAGGTAGAGATGCTTAATGAGTACTTTTGTTCAGTCTTAACTCAGGAGAAGGATGGCCAAGTATCACAAGAGAGTAGAGGAGTGGTGACTGGGGGGGAATCATAGACAGCAAAATTCAAACAGACAGGGTACTCAAGGGACCAATGGCCCTAAAGGTGGACAAATTGCCAGGGCCACATGGCATCCACCAGAGAGAACTGGCAGATGTTCTCTCAGGTCACCTGAAAGACCTATTTAATACCTTTCTACATCCCAGAGATGTACCCCAGGACTAAAGAATGGCCAATTAATGGATCAAAAAATTATAGACCAGTCATTCTGACCTCAATAGTGGGTAAGCTGATGGAGACCATCCTGAATGAGAGACTGATCAACTTTCTGGAAGAAAATGGGATCCAGAATGAGAGACAGCATGGGTTTGTCTCAGGGAGATCCTGACAGACTAACCAAATTGACTTGTTCGGATGTGTCACTAGGTCAGTGGACAGGGGCCAAGCGGTTCACTTCCTCTATCTGGACTTTTAGTGTAAAGGGTTTGGCAAGCTCAGCCCCTGCACTTACAATGCATCTGGACGTTAGCAAGACCTTTGACTCTGCCTCAGGATACTGGCCAAGAAGCTAGAGGATCTGGCTGTTGGGACCAAGCTCATCTTATGGGTCAGAAACTGGTTGCAAGATAGAAGCCAAATGGTGGTAGTAGGAGAAGAGTTCTCTGAAGCAAGACCTGTGACCAGTGGAGTCCCATTGTGCTCAGTACACGGCCCCATTTTATTTAACATCTTAAGTGACATCATGGATCGGATGAAGGGTAAAAATCTGCCTGTTGACAGATGACACCTAGCTCTATGGGAAGGTAGACATGGAGGAAGGGAGACAGGAACTCAGGAAAGATCTGGCTAGGCTAGAAAGGTGGCCTGGTATTTGTGAACTGGAGTTCAATGTTTAAAAGTGAAAGATTATGCACTTGGGGGTTAAGAACCGACAGACCAAATAACGGATGTGTGGTGTGCAGATAACCATGTCAGAAGAAGAAAAAGACCTGGGAGTTATATTCACATGTGACCTGAAACACTCTGCACATTGCAGGAGAGCAGCATCCAAAGCAAATCAGATGCTGGGCTGCATAGCCAGAGGCATTACGACCACAAAAGTAAAGGTCTTTCTGCACCTGTATAGGTCGCTTGTAAAACCACAGCTGGAGGATTGTTCCTCTCTCATGGGGATCAGCCAGTGTTGGCAGTGATACCCTAGGGAGGGAGGCACAGGGGATTTATCCCTTGCAGGTACTTTCAGCAGTGGAACAGCTGATACTTGCTGCTGTTGTGTTGGGGTGGGGGGATTCCTGCAGACAAAGAAGCCATTGCTGCTGCTGGCATCTTGCAGGATCTTCTCCCAAGAACCAGTGCTGCTTGTGCCACCTGTAAAGGTATCCTCTTGAGACAGATGTGGCAGCATGTCCCACCTGTCAACTGCATAATTATCCCTCTTTCTGCCCTCTCCTCACTCTGACTCCAACTCCTCCTACTCTCTTCTATATCTCCACTCATTTTTATTTAATAGAAAGGTATAAAGCAAACAAATAACATTATATATATATATATATATATATATATATATATATTAATTAGAGGCAACAAACTTCGTTTAATGCATCAGTTAGGGTTGTTCCACAGCGACAAAAGCGAAGAAATTTGATGTTAGGGTTGAAATCCCCCTTGCACCCCTCAAGCCTACCCCCCAACCAGCATTGGGGTGCGCTTTGGGGTCATTGGCCCTAACTCTCACCCCAACACAAGTGGAAAGAAGCTGAAAAATAGGAGAATGGGGCGAAAGTTAGGACCGAGGACCACAACGCGCACCCTGATGCAGTTGGGGGGGGGGGGTGGGCTGGAGGGGTGCAAGGGGGGTTTCAACCCTAACATCAAATTTCCTTGCTTTTGTCACTGTGGAACAACCCTAACTGATGCATTAAATAGAGTTTTTGCCTCTAATTTCCCTTCTTTTTGAGAATGATAACGAGAAATAGTGAATGTAATGCAGCGGTGGGCCCCGCGCTCCCGCCACGTGATGCGTTGTCACATAGTAACATGGTGCTCACAAACGCAAATGGTAATGCGCATGGTGACGCAAAGTGAAACAGAAAGAGAAACAGTACTGTAGACACAAATGGTAAAAATAACACAAACACAAGCGCAAATGAAAACGCACAGGGTAACGCACATGGTGGCGTAGACGGGAACGGTAAGTGAAAATGGGTACAGAACCACAAGTGGAAGCGGTAAGGGTAACAGTAAAGTAAGCACATAGGCTGGTTTTCCCCAAAGGCTGCATAGAGAAAGACAGTGAGTACAAAGAATGTATGCATAATAATGGGTCTAGGAGCAGAAAATGAGGAGTTGGAATACTAAATTGCTTATATCTCAGGAACAGTACGACGTAGAAAAAAATTTAAAAGTCATATGATTTATGACTTCCTGGCTAGTTTTGTACTTAGCTTGTGTTAGGGGGCTAAGCATTTTACAGACGAAAAGTCCATATCTCGCATCGTTTCTGAGATACGGGCCCTGAAAGGCACGGTGAACGCTGTAATGTTATCCTATGGGAAAAAAAGAGAAGTTCGGAGTGCCATAACTTTGCCTCCCTGTAATATTTTTTCACCAAACCACCAAAAAGCACATCTTTGGGATGTTGTCTTTCTTCCCTCCAAATTTTAGTGTAAAAAACCAAACCGTTATTTTGCAGCAGCGTGGCAAAGAATTCCTGTCATGCAGCAGACACTCAATGTTAGTTTATGGGAAAAACTGTCAGCTTCAGAGTACCGTAACTTTGCATCCATGCAATATTTTGTCACCAAACCATGAAAATCCACATATGTGAGATGTTGGCTGCCTTCCCTTCAAATTTCAGCCCAAAAGACCAAACCGTTCATTTGCAGCACAGTGGCAAAGAATTCCTGTTATTTTGGGCATAGTGTCACAAAGTAGTGTCGTGATTTGCGATAACTTTAGCAAGAATTTGCGAAAGTGTAGTGAGTGCAACACTACTTTTCGACACTACTTTTTCCAGAAATTTGAAAAACATATTTCTAGGGTGTTTCACCCCAAAATAAAGACATGGCTATCATCCTCAGGGTCGGACTAGTTGAACACAAAAATAATTGTGTTGCTAGAGGGTCCCAAATTTAAATGCCAAGCATTTTTCTGATCACCAACTGAAAAAAAATGGTGGATTTGCGACACTACTAGGGCCATTTGCGACACTAAAAAGTGCATTTGCGACACTGTCAAACTTTTTGTTAACTTTTCCCATTGACTTATAATGGGAAATTGTTTGAATAACTTTTGAACCGTTTAATATTTTTTCATGAAATCTTCAAAAGGCACATCAGGGACCCTGGCCGCATGTTCCCTGAAGTTTTTGGACTGGTCGCACAAACCGTGTGACCTATAGGGACAAGCAAAGAATTCAAATAAGCGTAAATACGTGTGTAGATCATACTTAATAACTCTGTAGCCATATACCCAAACAGTACAAAAGTTGGCAGATCCCAAGATGTATAGTTCTTGATCATGTATTCCAAACTTCAGGCAAATCCATTGAATGGTTGCAAAGTTATTAAGGTGCAAAATTTTAGGTTTAACATGTAAATGACTCCTCAACCCTAACTATGGTAGCACTACTGTGCTACCATAATATATATATATATATATTAGAGGCAAAAAATTCTGTTTAATGCATTAGTTAGGGTTGTCCCACAGCGACAAAAGTGAGGAAATTCGGTGTTAGGGTTGAAAGCCCCCCTTGGACCCCCCTGCCCACACCCCAAACCGGCATCGGGGTGCACATTGGGGTTGCCGGCCCTAGCTCTCACCCCATCAGATGTGTGAAGAAGCAGAGGTATAGGAGAATGGGGTGAGAGTTAGGACCGACAACCCCAATGCACACCACGATGGTGGTTGGGGGTGTGGGCGGGGGGTCCAAGGCGGTCTTTCAACCCTAACACTGAATTTCCTCATTTTTGTCACTGACAAGAAATAGTGAAATTTCATATGAATTATGACATTCCTGGTTAGTTTTGTACTTAGGCCCCATTTGGGGGGCTAAGCATTTTTCTGATGAAAAGTCCGTATCTCGCACCGTTTCCGAGATACGGGCCCCAAAAGGTGCGATGGACACCATAATGTTATCCTTCTTATCTTTCCTCCAAATTTCAGCCCAAAAGACCAAAGCATTATTTTGCAGCAGGGTGGCAAAGAATTCCTGTATGGTGGCGGACATTGTAATGTTATCCTATGGGAAAATGCTTCAACTTCAGAGTGCCATAACTTTGCAGCCCTCCAATATTTTTTCACCAAACAACCAAAAGGCACATCTGTGGCATGTTGGCTGTTTCCCCTCTAAATGCAGCCCAATAGACCAAACTGTTCTTTTGCAGCAGGGTGGCAAAGAATTCCTGTTATTTTGGACATAGTGTCGCAAAATAGTGTCGCAATCACGACACTTTCCAATGAAATCACGAAAGTGTAGTGAGTGCGACACTACTTTGTGACACTACTTTTCACAAAAATTTGAAAAAAATGTTTATGGGGTGTTTCACCCCCAAATAAAGACATGGCTAGCATCCTCAGGGCACGACTAGGTAAACAAAAAATAATTGGGTCCCTACAGGGTCCCAAATTTAAATGCCAAGCATTTCTGTGACTACTAACTGAAAAAAAATGGCTGACTCATGACACTACAGGGGCCATTTGTAACACTAAAAACTGCATTTGCGACACTGTTGAACTTTTTGTTAACTTTACTATTAGGACTGACGACCCTACGCGACCCCGATGCTGGTTGTGGGGGTGGGCTGGGGTTCCAAGGGGGGTTTTCAACCCTAACACCGAATTTCCTCACTTTTGTCACTGTGGAACAATCCTAACTGGTGCATTAAATGGAGTTTGTTGCCTCTAATTTCCCTTCTTTTTGAGAACTATGACGACAAATAGTGAAAGTAATACAGCAGCGCTTGGGCCCCACTCTCTCACCACATGATGTCTTGTGACATAGTAACAGGAAAAGCAACACAAACAGAAGTGCCAACAGTGATGCATATGGTAACGGAAATGTAAATAGTAAAGGAAACGTTAATAGAAACGCAAGCGCAAAGTGACGCCAAAGCGAACAGTGACACAAACGGACATTGAAGCACATACAAAACACAACTGGTAACACAAACAGTGATGGCAGCAGTATTTTAAATGGAAATGTTAAGTGTCACAGCAAAAAGAACATGAAAAGGAACAGAAACGGAAAAGGGAACATGAGTGCACACGTAAACGCAAACCGTAATGCGCACAGCCATGGTACTGAAATAGTAAATGCAAATGGTAAAGTAACATGAAGAATAATGCCAAAGGAAACAGAAATGGAAACAGGAATGGAGGTGCGTACGGAAACGCAAACCGTAACGTGCATGGTCACGGAACCGCAATTGTTAACGCAAATGGTAACAGTAACAGCAACAATAACGCCAAAGGAAAGAGAAATGCAAATGCAAGTGAGTACAGAAATGCAAACCATTATGCGCGCAGTCATGGTACCACAATTGTAAACGCAAATGGTAACAGTAACAGCAAAAATAACGCCAAATGAAACAGAAATACAAGCGCGTCTGAAAATGCAAATGGTAATGCATGTGGATGGTACCACAATTGCAAATGAAACTGGTAATGGTAACAGCAACAATAATGCCAAACGACACAGAAGCATAAGCATAATGACATGAAACTATAATGCACACGGTGGTGTAGGCGGTAATGGTACCCTAAGCGTAATGGAAACACAACTGGAAATGTTAACTGGCACAGTAAAAAAGACCTTCTTTTCCCCAAAAAATGCATTGGAAAACACAGTGAAAACAAAGAATGTGTACATAACAATGGGCTTCGGAGCAGAAAATGAGGACTTGGAATATTAAATTGCTTATATCTCAGGAACCGTACGATGTAGAAAAAAATGTAAATTTCATATGAATTATGACTTTCCTGGCTAATTTAATATTTAGCCCGCATTTGGGGGCTAAGCATTTTAGCGACAAAAAGTCTGTATCTCGCACCGTTTCCAAGACACGGGCCCTGAAAGGCGCAATGGGCCCCGTAATGATATCCAAAGGGAAAAAGTGTTAACTTTGGAGTGCCATCACTTTGCTGTCCTGTAATATTTTTTCACCAAACCACCAAAAGGCACATCAGTGGGATATTGGTTTTCTTCCCTCCAAATTTCAGCCCAAAAGAGCAAACTGTTATTTTGCAGCATGGCGGCAAAGGATTCCTGTAATGCCGCAGTCGCCGTAATGTTATCCTATGGGAAAAAGCGTCAACTTTGGAGTACCGTAACTTTGCCACCCTGTAGAATTCTTTCAACAAAGTACTGAAGGACACATCTGTCAGATGTTGGCTGCATTCCTTCCAAATTTCAGCCCCAAAGACCAAACTGTTCTTTTGCAGCAGGGTGGCAAAGAATTGCTGTCATTTTGTCATAGCCTGAGAAAGTACTTTTTCCAGAAACTTGAAAAACATATTTCTAGGGTGTTTAACCTCAAAATGAAGATATGCCTAGCATCCTCAGAGTCCAACTAGGTAAACACAAAAATAATTGTTTTGCTAGAGGGTCCTAAATTTAAATGACAAGCATTTTTCTGATCACTAACTGAAAACAAAATGGTGGATTTGTGAAAGTAAAAGGGCCATTTTCGAAAGAAAAAACTGCATTTGCGAAAGTGTTGAACTTTGTGTTAACTTTTCTCATTGACAATGGTAAACTGTTTTTTGAATAACTTTTGAACCGTTCAATATTTTTTCACAAAATCTTCAAAAGGCACATTGGGGACCCCGGCTGCATGCTCTCTGAAGTTTTCAGACTGGTCGCGCAAACCATGCAACCTGTAGGCGAGCGCAAAGAAATCGCAAAAAAGCATACTTGCGCAATTGGTTGTCGCTTAATAACTCTACAGCTGTATCTCCGACTGGTACGACACTTGGCAAATCCCAAGATCTACCATGCCCAGTTGTGTATACTAAATTTCAGGGAAATCCGTTCAATGGTGGCAAAGTTATTAAGGTGCAAAATTTGACCCTTTAACCTTAAAAGTGCTACTCAACCCTAACTATGGTAACACTACCGTGTTACCATAATTAATAAATAAATAAATATATATATATATATATATATATATATATATATATATATATATATATGTATGTATATATATATATACTGTATATATATATATTTATGGCAAAACAACTTCATTTAATGCATCAGTTAGGGTTGTTTCACAGCAAAAAAAAGCGAGGAAATTCGGTGTTAGGGTTGAAAACGGTAACTCTGCATTCACCCCCCCCAGCACCACACACACACATGCAAGTAGGGGGGAGGACCAAGGCAACATGACCAATCACAGACAACCAGCAGCAGGTGACAGAAATAAAAAAAACAACTGTCTAAATGTACTACAAGACATCCCCACCCACCTGACCAGGTACTGCATGCTCAGTGGAGATCCATAGCAAAAGTGAGGCCATGTACGCCAAATGTACACATCCCTGATTGCAGGTGCACACAACGTACCACACTTAGGAGTTGCATGGCCTTATCTAGCGATGCTCCACACCCCACCACACCTGGTACTGCACCCTGACTGGACATCAACAATGCAACTCTCTGATTGTAGCTGTACAAAGGTTTGTACACTTATGAGTAAACAGAAATAAAAACAACTGTGTAAATGTAGTAAAAGACACATCCATCATCAAGATACAAGAACTGTTGCATTTAAGTATGTGATGTGCATAGTAGTAGGTTCACTGCCTCTGTCCACTTGAGATACACAATCTGATCTGGAGGTACAGGGGACCTGTTGCCTGTACAAGGCTGTGCAACTCCTAATGACACTAACAGGTATACAGTTTCAGTGATGTAGGTGTACTGTTGATGTCCACGGACTTACTTTCACTGTGTTAGCATACTAAGGATGCAGTGACTGGTCTGTCTATCAGGGAGTGGAATTAGCTGGCTGAGGCCAAGCAACTTCTAAACGTGCCAACATGAGTGTACCTACAATGATGGAGGTGTATCATGGATGTCCATAGGCTCAGTTTTGCTGTAGCTCTTTACTGAGGATATAGTACCTGGTAAAGATAATGGCATTGCCTGTCTTATACCACACAAATCCAAATTGTGGTAAGTTGAGTATCCATGCAATGAGTGAGGTGCACCATTTATCTCCACACCCTCAGTTTTTAGCAGTCGGCCTCCACACAGGTTGTAGTACCTGGCCTTTGGGTTTGGCAGGCCATTACATGGCTGACGCCACACAAGTGATAACTATGCTAATTGTACTACATCAGCAGTCAGGTAGGTGTACCGTAGATATAAACAGACTTTCTTTTACTATAGCTTTCAGTCATAATGGACCAAGTGTTGTAGAAGGGAAGGGGGCATTCTCTCCCACAGACTGTGTGACTCATTATTGTTCTAACCTTTGCAAAGCTGCAATCATGGAGTAACAGTGTTGATGTTCATGGGTTCATTTTAACTGGGGTTCTCCAGTAAGTATCCAGTACCTGGTCTCAGTGGGTGGGGCATTGCCTCACGAAGGTCCTCCATTGCCTAACAGTGGGAGGTTGTGTATAACTGAAATCAACCACACATACTATTCCTGTCCAACTACTTAGTTTTGCTGTGCTCTATAGCCAGGGTACAGTACCAGGTGTGGTGGGGTGTGTGGCATGGCTAGGTAAGGCCATGCAACTCCTAAGTGTGGTACGTTGTGTGCACCTGCAATCAGGGATGTGCATGTTTGGTGTACATGGCCTCAGTTTTGCTCTGGATCTCCACTGAGCATGCAGTACCTGGTCAGGTGGTTGGGGATGTCTTGTAGTACATTTAGACAGTTGTTTTTTATTTCTGTCACCTGCTGTTGGTTGTCTGTGATTGGTCGTGTTGCCTTGGTCCTCCCCCCTATCTGCATGTGTGTGTGTGTGTGTGTGTGTGTGTGTGTGTGTGGTGCGGGGTGAATGCGGAGTTACGGTTTTCAACCCTAACACTGAATTTCCTTACTTTTTTTGCTGTGGAACAACCCTAACTGATGCATTAAACCGAGTTTTTTTGCCATGAATTTCCCTTCTTTTTGAGAATGAGGGATATAAATAGTAAATGGAAATGTGGTGGTGGGCCTCCGCTCTCACCACATGATTAGATATATGAATGCAGTGGTGGGGTTGCGGGCCCCTTTGGCTCCACCCTTTCATGACATGATTACCTGTATGAATGCAGTGCTGGGAGTTTGAACCCCTCTCTCCTTGTACTTCCACCATGTCACTTGATGTATGAATGTGGTGGTCATAGAACAAACACTTTGGGCCCTGTGCTACCACTAAATGATTTGGTGTGTAGATACAGTGGTTGGAACGCGGTTCTTTGGCCTCTTATACTCCGAGCACGTGATTTTATGTATGAGATAACAATATTAAGTGCAAGAGAAATTACACGAGTAACATTAAACACATAGTGACAAAATGTCAGACAAAGATCCATACTTGGTTTGTGCATCAAACACCTAATATATTTTTGTTGAGTACCTATCAAATTGTATATTTCTCCTACTGCTTACAGTTGCGTAATAGTAACGATTTTCATGACACACAACAAATAATATCATGGGACTATGGGTCTGAACGTCTTTGTGAAACCAGCAGATGTATGTGTACTAACACTGTATCAATCTGTGCATATCTCTTTCTGTTTTCTATTGCATGACAAGTACTATTGTGTCTCACAACAGAAAATGATGTACTGGTACTATACACCTAGAAAATTCACACTTACACTATTTCTGTCATTTCTATTTTGACAGTCTATGAAGATGTACATACCTGTTACTGCTTCTGTCTGTCTCACGCCTAGCATTGGTATGTAACACAGAAAATCATATGGTGTTGGCACAAGTGTAGAACAGTTGCACTAACAACATGTGATTCATCTTTCTTTCTTATACTACCCAGATGAACATACCTCTTATTGCTTTTTCATTTTGTTCAAGTTACCATTGGTATGGCACACAACAAATCATATTGTGCTGGTCTTTCACATATTTTCATTTTGCACTTATTGTAACAGAACATAGCATGTGGCATGCTGTTTGTGTCAAGCACACTTATATATGTCCATACCATTGCATGCTGTGTTTCTCTACATTCACTTGATACATATTGTTCAATGAAGTTCATACATATAAATATACCTTTTTGAAAGCAGTGATAATAAATAGAATGTATTTACACTTTAACTTTGCTCAACTGTGATGTCCTCACTATCTTGTACTGTACTATCAATGCCATTGTTTGCTTATTAGACAGAAACACACAGTCAACATTTATGTTGATGATCTGGTCCTGACCGAGTAGGGTTGTACTATGGCAAAAAGCATAGCCAAGTGCCACATACTCTTACAGGTTGATTTACTGACCATCAACATAATTCCTGGTGCTTTCTTATTGCTATTATTATAACAACATCTTTTGAAACACTGCAATATATTGTTCAACATATTGTTAACCTCTACAGGTATATAAGTAAGAGATCACCTTAAGGCTGTTATAATGTTAATACTCAACTAGACAGCTTCATTTGTTAGACCCTTGTTAACATATCAGTTGAAGCAATATTTTGTAGTGCTAGCTATTTTCGTAGATGTTCCCCCAAAAGTAACAATAAAATGCAACAAATGTTTTTCTTAAGAAAATATGTATATCGTAAATTGTTTAGCAAAACATATAAAATAGTATGAGTTATTAAACATATAAAATATTTTCTTTTATAAAAAATATATAATACATTCATAAGAAATGAAGCTAAGAACAACATAAAGAAAACTTTCAACAGTATGTCAAAAATGTTATAAATCAAAAGATTTATTACTGAAATGAACAATTTAAAACAACTGACGTATCGTTAACATTAAAAAAAAATGTGCAACACTGTGCACTAAAAGAAGAGGTGTGCTGCTGGTCGAGGCAGTCCAGTCCATAAATTGGACACTATGTAGAGGCGCACAGAAAGTGGAAGCTGTTGTGCCGCGGGGGAGGGAGGAGATACCAGATAAGCTGTGGAAGCTGCTCATTGTGTCTCAGAAGCAGTTGTTATCGGTGGTGCAGGTGAACTAGTGCTGCTCGGTTCACTGGCACCTGCCACTGTGCCCACAGGCTCGAGCACAAGATTGATGGTAGCCTGCTGCGCTGTAATGAGGGACAATAACTTATCTTATCCCTCTCTCAGCACAGCAGTTTCCTCCTTTAACCCATCAATCTTTCGCTCAAGCCTGCACACACAGTGGCAGTGAACAATGCAGGTCTTCTTCCGAGATAGATCTGTAAAGAGATAAAAAAGTATCCATGAATATATTATTGTAAAAATACAACTTAATTGCTTGTGTTAAACCTGAGAACAAACTGTTTTTTTCTGCATATATTTTAAGTACACATAGATCTGTATTCTTACGTACATACAGTAAGGTGCTAATGGTGAAAAATGGTTGTTGCTACTCTTCGTATTGTCTGTCTGACCTGTAATGTATTGTGAATACATCACTTTCATGAATTTTCATGAGTTGCGCAACTGCTACATTTATATTGTATATAACTTTGTGTTTCACATTCTTGATACATGCAATGTTTCTGTACTATGGCTACCACAGTAAGATATACAACAAATGAAATAGCTTCATTCTGTAAGGCCAGAGCAACTGCAACATGTACAGCTACTGTATTTGTGCACATGTTGTGAACAGCCCATGGGCCAGATATTCAAAACTTTGCCCCATGGCTAAATTAGCACTGCCCGGTGGGCAAACTTAGCCGGGAGCACAAAGCAAGCTATGTTCAAAAGGAAATAGCCTGGTGCTAATCCTGCTGAATATAGCAGTCTAAGGAAGCCGGGCAAACTGGTCTGGGAGTGCAGGGCAAAAATAGCCCGGGAATAAGACAGCACTGAATATAGCAACAGGGAAGTGCAAACTGCAACTGCAGCTCATTAGACTTTGTAGCAAACCAGTGTTGCAGGTGGAGAACATTGTGTGTGATTACACAGAGCTGTCTCAGATCTACTGCAAACACACCTCTCAACCTCCTGCCTCATAAATCAGGGACAAGACTTAAAACAATCAGGGACGAAGGTTTTAAATCAGGGACACACCTTAACAATTGATGATATCCACTCAGAAAGCTAATAGAATAAGTGGTGTAGTGTAAAATGCATTTTCTAAGGAAGAACACGTCTGTAACATTAATGACTGACCTTATTTAATGGTTTCAACCCCAACCGTTTAGTTATGGAAATACAATTTTTAGGAGGGAGAGAGTAACATTTTGAGATGAAATCAGAGACGTCCCTGAAAATCAGGGACACTTGAGAGATTTGATTGCAAACAACAATCTAAACCACACACTGCAGAACTGTGCTATGCTAAAGTGAGGTTTGCCCAGGGCTAACCTGATTGCACAGTGCTAACACATTAGCCTGGTTCAAACCTATATTCGAAGCTGCCATGTAAATAAGCCTACTTAGGTAATCCGTGGGCAAACAGGTACATTTGCATCTTATTAAGTACTGCTTAACATACATTACCTTGCAGTTTGCCTGGTGCTACTGCATGGAGCACACACCTCCCCCTTTTGGTCGGAATGGAAGTACATGCTGGATGCTGCAGACCATGGCATGCCCACAGCATCCCCTGTTGGTTGGAATAGAAGCACAAGCTGGAAGCAGCAGGAACTGTGTGCTGGCAGGCACAGTCAGTGTATACAACACTTCCATGCATCTGTTCACACAGCACCTGTATCTCTCTCTCTCTCTCTCTCTCTCTCTATATATATATATATATATATATATATATACAGTCCCCACCATCTAGAACAGGCACATACGTGTAAGCACATTCTGCCCATTATATGGGATGGCCGCAGTACGCAAAGTGAATATATAGTATTGATCTGGGACAATATGGGGAGGCAGAAGCATTGTAAGAGGCTCCCTATTGCCCAGTATGCAGGGATCTCTCAACAGGTTTCTCCGCGCTCCACAGAGTGCAGCCTGTTATCTGTTTCTACAGTGCCCTTTCTATTTTGGTATAGCAAGAATCGCCCTGGTAGTCTAGTGGTTCCCCAACCCCCTGCACGAATTCCAACCCCCGGTACACATAAATACAATAGTTTTCCCTGGAGTCTAGTGGTCCCCCACACCCCCAGCATGAATCGCGACTCCCAATAAATGTGAAAATAATGACTTTTCTTGGTAGTCTAGTGCTCTGCACCCTCCACATGAATCTCCCACCCCAGTACACATAATAAATGTTTTCTCTGGAGTCTAGTGGTCCCCACCCCTAGCATGAATCCTGACCCTGATAAATGTGAAATAAAGTATTTTCCCTTGTAGCCTAGTGGTCACCCACCCCCAAGCATGAATCCTGACCCCCGGTATACATATATATATCGTAGCTTTCCCTGGTAGTCTAGTAGTCCCCCCACCTGGCAGTGATGCCTCGCTGAGCCCACTGACACTCCACAAAGTGACCCGGTGACTGACTCTGCCCTCCTTTCACCACCATGGCCAGTTGCCAACTGTGGTATGCCATGAGCACTATGGAAATGAATGAGCGAGCGTGCTGATTCATTTCAGTAGAGCTCATGCATACTGCAGTCGGTGGCTGGCCGTGGTGGTGAGAGAAGGGCAGAGCCAGTCACCGGGTCACTTTGCAGAGTGTCAGTGGGCTGAGAGAGGCATCACTGCCTGGGTGGGGAAACCACTAGACTACCAGGAAAAGGTACAATATGTATGTGTACCGGGGGTCGGGATTCATGCTTGGGGAAGGGGGACCACTAGACTACCAGATAAAACTATGTTATTTATGTATACCAGGGGTTGGAATTCATGTAGGGTGGTGGGGGGACCACTAGACTACCAGGGAAAAGTCTTTATTTTACATTTATCAGGGATCAGTATTCATGCTGGGCAGTGGGGGGACCACTAGACTACCAGGGAAAACTATGTTATTTATGTGTACCGGGGGTTGGAATTCATGCAAGGGGTTGGGGAGACCACTAGACTACCCGGGAAAAGTCTTTATTTTACATCTATTGGGGGTTGGAATTCATGCAGAGGGGTGGGGGGACCACTAGACTTCCAGGGAAAAGTCATTATTTTACATTTATCTGGGGTCAGGATTTGTGCTAGGATGTGGGGAGACCATTAGGCTACCAGGAACAAGTACCATTTTGATAGGTATCGGGGGACAGGATTCATGTTTCGAGGACCACTAGACTACCAGGGCTTTTCATGCTATATCGTGGCTATGGGGGTCCACAATGGGGGGGTACCACCTGCATTACCGCCAGCTTTCTTCGGTGGTATCTAGTGCTGTGCTACAGGTTGTGCTAATGCCAGTAGTGCAGCACTAGACCTTTGAATATGCCGTGCTGCTTGCCTTCATGGGCGCTCTCCTAACCCGGCCCCTGCATAGTATTATCTATTAGTGTCGGCGCTACCACACAGCACCGGCACTAATAGGGCTTTTGAATATTGTAGCCTTGCACAAATCCTGCGCTATTCCAGTGCTATGGTTTTGCGCTAGGTGCAATGGTTTGAATATCTGGCCCCATGTCTGTTGTACACCCTGACACTGATATCTCAGTCATGACATGTTATTTAATGTTGTTTACAATATTCTCTGGAACATAGCTACATATCACTGTCTTTTATGCTGTACCTGTTTATTACATAGATTAAAGAAGCATGTAATACTGATGTTAATATCATATGTTATTCCTAATGTTTATCATTTCAATATCAAAATTCGAAATGGTATCTGCCACAGTTTTAATAAGATGTAATTTCTCCATATTATAGCAAGGGACACAATATCAAAACAATAAATGCAATAAAAGACATTCTTCTGTTATCTTACACAGCATTAAATTGTACAATGTCAAAACAACAGTTCATGTTGTAAGTACTAGTGAAATAAATGTACAAACTCTGCATTTGTCAACATGTGAGTTTCGTTTTATGATGAACAATGCATCAGGTACATCTTAAACACTGAGGATTAGCTTATTCAGTAAACAATTTGTCTTCTGCATCAACAACTACATACTGTGCTGTAACAGTCAAATAATATTGTTCCTGAAGCATACACAATAAGTTGTGATGATTGTTGATTCAGTTAGCATACCATAGGATGTCACTTGCTGTAATAATCCAGTTCACAGTACATGCTATTTGTATACTTTTTATGTATTACTTAAGTCTAGCACTAGTGTCTGGCTCTTGCTTCACCTGCACCACTGGGATGGGCACAGCCTCCTTGTCCACTGTAAAGAATATGAGCACATTATTTAATAATCGTGATTGAAAAATCACAATAAGTAACAAAACTTTTACTGTCTGTCATACAGATTATATTCAGTAATACTACCATCCAAGCATATACTATAGTTTTGTATGTGGCTGTCTATAACATGTTTAAAGTAATGCTATACAATTGGCATTACACATAAAGTTTTGTAACAATGCAGACATGAGCAGTAATTACATATCATGTGAGAATACAGGCAAATAATCACATGTAGAGAGCACAGGTCCTGAATTTAAACAGCATAGCACAATGTGTCTCCAACATATTTCTACCCAATTACAATAACACAGGTGTAAACAAGGAACAAACAATAATCATAATATTTTGCAATGGTGTTGTTTAATTATTCCTGTGTCTTTGCTGAGTTGCAGTCCTGCTTAGCCAACAAAACTCTTAAAAATGACAATTCAGCATAAACAGTACAGTGCTACACTTTTTCCTTAATAAAAGTTGTTGTGAATTGCAGATGTACAAGTATTAAAAGCAGTGTATTTACATGAACATTTGGTTACTTGAAGTTTTACATGTTACCCTAGCAACAACTTGAGATGATCATACCATGGCTATCAACCAATATCTTGAAATAATCCTGTATGTAATATCACTTTACAGCTTTTGTTAAATTACATAATCAAGCAATATTCCATTGCAGGGACTGGGTATATTATCAGATTTATCATGCCTGGAGTGCTTCGCCCATGAAGCACAGCCGAGTAACTAAACCATGCCAGAAGTGATATATACTGCCATATACCCATTCCCTGTCATGTTATGCTGCTGTTATACAATGTCCAACTTAGTTATTTTGTTTTTATTATGACAGAAAAGTGAAACAGTGGGTATAGTGGAAGATTAACCACAGTTATGTGATCTGTTTTGACCAATAAGGTTACAGGATTTCCATACCCCATTCTAAAATAAACAAATGATCGTTATTAGTGATACTTTGGAGTCGTAATTTATAAGGTACTCAATGTTACTAAAAGGCAGTTCATGCTGTGAGATGCAGACCACTGTTCTCTGTAGAACAATGGATGCCAGCATACACATGCACCACGGTACACATGGAGGATCTTGAGGGAACAGTGCATGGGTGGACAGACTGTGGAACAGAACAGGTCTGTACACAACCGTCGGACACATCACAGAATACACATCGGTCAGTATTTGTTATACCCAAACAATAGTGTGCCTTTATGATAATATATAGCCCCCCCCCAGCCACAGCAGTACAACTGCCATAGCACACAAAGCTGGACATGAATACGTAATTGTGAACAACCCATCTCAGAGGTACAACAGCTGTGGGTTAGACAACAGTGTAACAGTAATATGCACTGTTAGTAAATGCCAGTATGTTTATCCAGTCACAGTATATAGTGCAGTCATAAGCAGTGCCCTACTCACTAAAGACAGTGCTGTGTCCACACACCACTAGCCCTTTTACTACTACACTGCCTGCTGTGTACTGTGGCATGAGCTGTAGTATGAGAGTTGTATACAACAGCATCACCATCTGTGCAAATACTGTGTTGCACCACTACGGTAGCAGGCAGCAGCGTATGTGAAAGAACAGTGTTGAAAACTATGTGATAAAAGCCCTAAGTACTTATGCAGTGTTAACATGTTTGCACAGGTGTAGTACAGTACTATACCGTTAGTCCAGTGCCAACTGCATGGAAAGTGGGGCATAATAAGATATGAATGTGTATGTTTGGGCAGACACTACCTAAGCATACTTATTTGCATGTCACTTTTGAAGATGGAAACGTTTGATATCGAACAAACATCTTTGCACCGTACTAATAGTTAACCCTGTGCTAAACACATATAAACATGTTAGCACTGTGCAAATAGTTTGTGGAATATTTAACAGTTTGTAATAGTGTACTTTCACATATGCTGTTGCCTGCTGCAGTACTGTCCCTATGCATTTGCAGGCAAACACATTGGTCACATAGTGCACCTATACATACGTTCACATCACTGTCCACAGTTTTGGTATTGTGAGTTAAACTTCCTGGGTAACATATTCAGACCTGTCTTATCCCAAGACTAAGGTTGCCCTGCACTCCTAGCTGAGCTTGTTCTGTGTCATTAACATGCTATATTCAAAAGCTATTTGCCCCGGGCTATTCCTTTTGAATATAGCTTCCTTTGTGATGCAGGCTAAGTTTGACAGCTAGGCAGTGCTCATTTTACACCCTTGGCAAAGTTTTAAATATGTGTTCCTCACTGTTTACAGAGGTTCACTAATGCAATGCACAACAACTACTGACAGCAGGTAGTCAACATAATAACAAGTATCTTCTTACCATCTGACTCCACAATGATGACGGAGTCTGAGTCAGACTCCACAGACTCCACAGCTTCTGTTTGTGCTGGCACTACCTCAGCTACTGGTGGGGAGTGCCTCTGGCGATCTGTTAAATAAAGGTAAAAAAGAGATGTAGTAACTGTGTAATTTCCATGGTAACTTTTTTAGCACCGCTCTGTATTCATAATTGACATGTATCTGTAACCTAACATGATCCTTCATCAAGTATTGTGCAGTTACTGCACACCCATGTAAAGTGAATAATGTATAATTATAAATATTACAGGTTAATAAATTACACACTGTGTTAATTGTTATCACTTGCACACTGCTAGTTACATAATAGCCATTGGTCTTGAAATGAATACTACTGTACACTCACTGTCAGTTGAGCATCACGACACTGCAAAGTATTACCAGTACAACTACAATATCACAGTTAGAACCTCATAGTAATACTGAAGATGTGATAAATAGATGTATGTTCAGATGTCTGTCACACACAAACTTAAGTGGCATATATTGAGTGGTAATTTGCACCGAAAAAGAATGTATGTTCACAAGTTACAGACTGTTAAAATGCATTAACAAGGTATTTAAAGACTGACAAGTAAAAATGTTTTCACATTATGAATACACTATTCCACCTCGCCCCTTCCCCTTGAAGAACAGTTAACATCTGTTCTACCAGTGCAATAATATGTAACAGAATGAGTAATTGTGTATTATGATTATTAGAAAATTTTTTGGTTACAATCAAAATAACCATTACTGATGTACTTATCTTGTTGCACCGCTAAAGAACTTCAAGAGCAGCTTTCGACTAGCTCCTTACTGAAAACCAAATGACTGATCTGGCCAGGAGTCCAAATGTGCAAAGTTTTCTTTTTGTTTAATGGCTATTTAAAACTTATGCCCATCGTAATTTTATTCCCACACCCACTGGATCCTATGGCCAAGCCCCCACACCGGTACACACAGCTCCATTTTGTGATGTCAGTAAACAAAGGCTTCATGAGTGCATCCCATTGACTTCAGTGGGGGTGATTTTTTCAAAGATTTACTACCCATTCAACAACTATATTTTAACAAATCAAAGTGATCACTCAACTAACAGAGACCCTTTTAGTCAAGCAATCACTTTAATTTGTTAAAATTCCATTGTTGAATGGGTATAAAATCTTTGAAAAAATCACCCCCATTCAAGTCAATGGGGCGCACACACGCAGCTTTCGTTTACTGACATCACTAAACAGGGCTGCGTGTGCCAGCGTGGAGGCGTGGCTGTAGCATCAGGAACTGGCTCTGTTTTTTGCTGGTGGGTCTGGGAATAAAATAATGAGGGGCATAACTTTTAAATAGACATGAAAAAAAGGACAACTATGCACATTTGAACTCCTGGCCAGGTCAGTCATCATATTTTTGAGACTAAGGGGTTAGTATGATTAGTTGGAAGCTGCTCTTTCACTCAGAAAGACACATATAGTTGCGGTTACATAAGGTTTGATCTACAATGCAGCTAGTGACTGCTAACACATGACTGTAACCACTCAATCAGCACCGGGCAGCAGCTGAACACCTGCAAGGCACGCAGGTGTATCACAGAACAATGTACAGAATAGATACAGACTCATACATGCACAGCATTGGGAAAATGGTCTGCACAGTATACCATAGCAGAAGGTCTCAATCTCTGTATACAAGGATCCACTGATTTATATGTTGTTGCTCTGTCTTACAGTACCGTTTGCACGTTTTCACACACCGTGTAACTATAGCTGTGCAGCCATATTGAACAATGACAGTTGTGCAGTGAGGTGTCATAGAGGTATAGAACTGTTGTAGACTAATAAGTGGAAGGTACTCCAACACTATTGTGCAACTGCTTACTCAAGTGGTGATTGCTGTGTATGTGCCCATTGTAGTATCCAGTCTCATACTATTTTGTAGCACTCACAATTGAGGTGCTGTACACACCACTGTAACAACAGGGATCTATATGCTTTTTACAAAGCCCACAATTAGACTGAGAGATACACTATACTGTACCTGCAGACATGGATATACCTTAACAGGCCCCAATCAGTCTGGATGGTATGCTTCACTAGACCAGAATGGATTCATACCATTCAACAAACTTACAATTGGAAGGGGGGCATCAAGTATGTTACTATGACAATATTGTAATTTCAGACTGTTCACAATGTGACATTGGGGCAGCTTGCAAATAAGGAACACTGGTTATCAATGTTTCACATCTATAACATGACAGTCCACCAGCTCTAGTTTGCTGGCAATCAACAAGCACATATTTAAATGATGTCATTGACATATAGTAATTACCCATTTGCACCAAACATAGATGATGACTACATTTGCATACACAGTACTGAATATCACACTTGTATTAGTATGTTTATATTGTTGCTTTACTTACGGTGTGTGAGACGTTCCCCTGCAGCTGGCTTTCTGGCTGCCTCCCAGAGCTCGTAGCTGAGGTAGAACCAGCATTTGTCATTTTCTGGTATCTCCTGTCTCTCTTTTAGTTGATAAAACCGCTGGCACAACAGCTTCCACTTTCACTTACACTGCACTGCTGTCTTATTTTTGACTTTAAGAATCACGTGCAGGTAGCCATTAATGCACCTCCACATAGTATCCAGTTTATGGTTGGTGCTCCACATTAAAATGCGGGCACTACCCCACTCCTGAACTGCCTTGACCAGCAGGCACACCTCTCTCAGAGTCCAGATCCTCATACTTTCTGTTTTTTTAAACAATCTGCAATAAAAACACAGAAAACAGTACATTACTTCCATGTTTAGTTACATATGTGTGACTTTCTCTTATGTTAAGTTTTACACACAAAAAATAAAACAGCAGTATGTTAATAACCCACTGATACAGCCCAGCTAGATAATCAGAAGGAGATTGTGTACTGTACAAATACCAATGTACCATAGTTCATCAGTAATGTATGTCGCGCAACTGAGGCTGCCGTACCCATGGATAGTTGGCACATCCCAATATTCAGCCTGGGATATGCTGAGCATATGCAAGCACACTCACTACTTGCACTGTACACTGTTGAACACAACAAAGAAGAACAAATGATGGCATGCATAGGTGAGTCACTGTATTGCATGTCACAACACGTTAGACGGCACCTCGGACTTGACCCCCCTATGCCCATTCATGTGGTTTCTATTATAAAAATATCTATGGTGGTGCATTGGACCCCACACCCTTTCCCATTCATGGACTTTTGTATTAAAAATGACCCTGGCAGTTCACTGCAGCTGCCCCCCAGCCAATCAGGTGAGGGGGTAGGGTCCACTGCACCACAAGGGATATTTTTAATACAGTAAAGCTCAGATCAGGACAGTGGGTAGCATCAAGTGGACCAACAGGGATATTTTTTAAATATAGGAAACCCATGATCGGGAGTTCAGGCACGTTGCTGCCAATGGAGAGGGCAGGTGTTGTTCACAGCTGCTGTTGCCTGGCACAGCACCAGATGCAAGTTGCTGGTGATTGGTCCGCCTGCATGTAAATGGGGTCATAAATACATGCATATGGCCGTATTTACACCTTGCTTGCAGCATGGGCCCATTTGCTTATTCACCGCTGAATAGCACAGTAGTAGTACCTACCACTAGCATACTTGCACTGCTGCATCCCCCCTTCTCATCTGTAGCCACGGTGCAGTGCCATCTTGCTATGCACAATATGGCTGTCAACAGTGAAATATTAAACGCTGCTCAGCCATGCCACATCACCACTAAATATCACCCTAATCAACACCCTGGTGTATCCTACTTGCACTGTTACCAAGCTTGCACCTCAGCCTGGCACAGTCTTAATATTCCCATATCATATTAACACTTGTGTAACTCATGTATGTAGTTGTTCTATTTTTTGACCAACAGTTTATGGTTCTGAAAAGAACCTTTTTTAGTACTTTCTATTTGTGTAACCAGTCTGACATTCTTAGAGGACTTTGAGGATTACATCTCGAAGGTCTCCCATGAAATGGCAATTGCCAGCATGCGAGAAGTGTACACCGTCTGGTAGGTATAGCCAATCATAAGAATACTTAATTTCCGGGTGACGTATGGTGTACATTCCAGCCATGCATAGAAATACAGAAATTTGTATGTTGACTTTTCTTCAGGCTCTGTCAATCAGGTACATATGATGTTCTGCTTGCCAGACCCTACAATCTGTAATATCCGAAGAAATGATTTTACAGACAGGCCACATACTCATAATAGAAGCAGGTCCAATTTTGCTTCTGTTACTAAATCTACCCAGCATTTGGTTCCCAAATCATTGCCTCCAAGATGTATCAGCAATATGTCTGGATGAGCCTGAGTACTCAAACGTCTGTGCATGGTCGGTATGAGGTGCTCCCACCTCATTCCACCCCTGCCAAACCACTTAACACAGCAATTTAGGAGCTGCAGGTTTCTCCCAAAATCACAGTTCTGAGCATACGCAGATACTCTCCTCACTATACTGCTGCCAACAATCCACAAAGTCCTTTTGCTATTTTCTGCCATTCTCAGCTTTTCAACTTAGAAGTGGACAGAGAGCTACCAAAAAAGTCAGTGTTCACCCTGCAGTACCTAAGCAGTAGTGAAAGTAAAACTGCTATTTTCCCTTCTAAGTTCAACTCAGCTTCAGTGGGCTGATCCATGACACACAAATAAAACAAATCATTGGTTACTACTGTGCCTTCATTAACCAATGTAGCGTGTGCACTGACTATCACTGCACTTCTGCTCCAGCTAAAATGTGCAAAAATTTAAAGGTGGCAAAAATGCATCCTTTTGATAGGCAGTTTTAAACAATTACAAGTGCAGAGACATGTCTTATTGGTTCTCTCTTCTGTTATGTTACACGTGCACCTTGCCATCTTCCTCCATTTGCAGCTGTATCTGTGCAAGTAAGTACCAAATAACTGTTTGACTTTAAACACTTTTAGCTGAATAATGAAACATCATAGCTTATTTCAATCTACATAGTCAAATAGAGCACTACAAAACATTTTGATTAATACTGTTTAACTGTTTCTAACACTTTTTATGATAATAGAAAAACTATTTATAAAATGTGATGTACTTACAGTGAGAAATGTGCACTGTCTCAGTTGAGTCTAAGATGGCTGCTATGTCCTTCTTCTTTGTTCTTCTCCATCTGTGGTTGGTTGTCTTACATGGCCTGATAAATCTAGCTCACAATTGGTAGAAGTACCTGTCACTCTAATAGCAATCAGATATGATTGGATAATGCAGTTGTCACTCCCAAGCTTAAATTTGCAACACTTTCACATGCACAACACTAATTTTGTGACACTTTTGAATGCACAACACTATATTTTGTGACACTTTCGTGCACACAACACTGTTTTTTGTGACACTTTCGAATGTACAACATTATTTGATGATTATTTCCCAAAAATGATGATTACTGAAGGAAAAAGTTTCCTGCTTCTTACCTAATGTACAAATACATAAGTTCACACAATTTCACATGCTTATTCTGAAATTGTAACTCAATCTGCACAACTATGTAATTGCTGAAGCTACATTTTCTCATTTCGTTTTATGCCACTGCATGAGTGACCTGGATAGTCATTCCTAATCAATAATTGTGATTATTTGTCTTACCAATAACACATGAACAGAGCTTGGCTTAACAATATCTTAAGCACTCCCTAGGGGTGTAATGTGGCACAAGGTAGAGCCAAGTGTCATATTGCCCCAAAGACATCATTAAGTAACTGTCAATGTCACTCTTGTGAATGCCTTATGGCTATCATGAGAATTAATATTCAAAAGTTAAGTGTTTAAAGTCTACTTTATTAATGTGTTCCTCATTTAGAGAAATATTTTAAATAAAGTACTTCTTTCACCAGCAGTTTAACAATACTAGGTCAAAATCACTATACAGAATTGCAGTAATTCTGCATTGCTCAATGATGAAATAGTACAAAAAAGAATCCATGTGCCATGGTGATAACACTACACAGGACAGTGTAACATGAGTTAACATAAGACTGTCAAAATTCGAGCAACCAATCTGATTACAGCATTTTCCTAGACCTTTTTTTGTAATATTGTATACATAAATCATCTGTGTCAATACACAATGTTAGAAGTGATCAACACAAGTGTGTAGTAATATTTCCTTTTCCTGTCTCTTTTATGCAGGTATCTGATACTTCTATAACATTGCTGACTGCTACTGTGAAGTAACACATTGAAAGATGCCTAGTAAACACAGACGTGCATGTATAGAAAAACGAAACAGGTATCATAGTTCTTCACTGTTGCTTAAGAATGATAAAAAAACAGTGATGTCAGTTCAAGATGAAAAACAATACAGAGTTCTACTGGAATAGTGAGCTCTACAGTAACTCACTCCACAACAAAACCACATACTTGCTCAACAGCAAGGAAAAAATGTTTACCTGAGCAACAGTTGTGTAGCTGTCTCAGATGAAACACAACTATTGCTACAGAACCATCAACAGACCTTCTAAACAGCATCGTAAACTCACAGCTGGTGATTTTCATCTGAGAAAGCAAAAGTATTTCTGATCACTAGCAAGTAAACTAAGATCGACAGGCTTATTGCTGCTGTGATGAGACATGATCAAAAAGACAAAGAGTCATCTGACTTTGATGAAATTGCATCTCAAAGTACGCACATTTATTAATAGAGCAGTATTTGTTCTTCAGCGTTTATGGTGTAAGATGTCTCATATGCTTGAACTATTCAGAAAAGTTGTGTACAACATCAAGAAAAGGCTACAACACTATCCTGCCTTGACTGTGCACAATTTCTGTGATGTATTCACAGGTCACTGGTTGTACATACAGCACTCAGAGGCATATTTCTGGGAAGAATCTTATTATTCACAGAAAAAAGAGAGCAAGTTCACCATTGATGAGTCCAGTAAGCTGGTCAATGTGTTCAGTGTCTGTGATGACACAGCAATGGAAGCAAATGATGACTGTGATGCAACCACTGTGTCCAGTAAATGGCACTGTCTCTAATGGTCATGTGATGCAACCTGCAACTGTAGGCAATCATCATTTGAAAAAGTTGAACAGTTTGTCAACCTATTTGTGATAACAGATCACAAAGAAAGATATAAACTGTTTAACAAGATTGACCTTGTGAAATTCATCCACATACTGGACTTATGGGTCACTCACTAGCATGCCTCGATAGTGGTGTTTGTGACAGTGTCTTTCACAACATGCAGATGCTGGGAGTGCATCAAACAGGCATGCGAAACTTTGTATACAGAGTATATGAAGTCTGATGAGTTGTCAATCAGTACACTTGTTTAAATGACTTATTGCAGTCTGGTGACATGCAGGGTGCCATCACATTTCTCAAACAGCTGCAACATGTGACTTCTGTACCAGACACAAGTATTTATCAGTCAGCAAGTTCTGGTGAAACATCTGTTTCTGTGTTAGAAAGTGACATACTGAAACAGTACGGCAAAGAAATTGCAAAATTTGAGCTGGCAAAGGCTCAGAAGTTTGACTCTGTATGTGTGTCATGTGACCATCTGTGCTACAGCAAACAAACAGTCACAGTGAACCTTGAAACCTTGTCACCATACAATGACATGTGGTTCCGTCTCTCAGCATTTTTGCTGATGAAATCTGACTTTCAGTTACAGACCACCATTGTGCTATGCAAACACTGTTTCTCCAAACTAAAGTCCAACATTCTGCCACCAAGGTCACTGTTGAATAATATGGAGGCACATGTTACACCAAGTGAGATTGTGACATTGAATATGTTTGAGTGCATTCTAATTCAGACAATGAAACCATTGCAAACCATTCTACATCTGAACACAAAGACACTGAACATTCCACAGAAAGAACTCATTAGATCTCTAAAGGGTTCCGTGATGTATCTCCACTTCCTCTACAGGAAAATGTGGAGGCAATTTCTACAGAAATAGTTTGGTGATTCTTGTAAATGGTGTTCCAACTAAGTCCAAGGTCATCTGGCAAGATGTTGTCAATGTACAAAAGGTAAAGCTTGCTCTTACTTATTTAAAGAGCAACAACCTTTTATGCAGACCTTGACATAGATCACATGAGTAGTCTCTGTTCAACATGATGTCTTAGAAACAACTAAGCCAATGATTGAGAAGGTCAGTGGACAGACAAGTGACAATGTGTATGAACAGTACACAATTCACCCACTACATGGCAGAGATCCAGTAGGGGACAACATTGATCTCTATCAAATGAAACAGGTGGAAGGTGAGCCTGTCAGCATTTGAGAGGCAACACTAGAAGCATGCTGTTTCCCTGACTTATTCCCAAAAGGGTCAGGTGGATGGTTAGATGAAAGGGAAGTGTGTGTACAGGGTGCTGAGTACTGCACTAGCTGTGTGCTCAGTAAAGATGGCAAATTCAGACGTAACATACAGTTCATTTCATCTCCTCTGGGAGAGTGAACTTGGCATTCTGTCTGCGTCTATTGCACATACTATTTGTCTCACAAGTCCACTAGATGGAATAACAGCTGCTCAATTTCTAGAGAAATGAAAGCAGAAAGATGAAAATGTGCAAGTGAATCTGTCTTCCATACTGTCAAGTATATGTGGCACCAAAGAATATTGGTATCACAGACACTCCGAGGTGATGACAATGCTTCAAGAGTATGGTGCAGCCACATGGTTTGTCACACTTAGTGGTGCCAAATATGCCTGGGATGAGCTCACTGAGCTGTTGAAATGGGCAAATTCTGATGTTGATGGCATTTCATCAATGACTGTCGGAGAAATGTGTTCACTTGATCCTGTGTCTGTCACCAGACATTTTCATAAGTGGTTCCATGACATTCTGACTTTCATTTTGCCAAAGGACAATTCACCTCTTGGTACTGTGGAGCATTACTTTTGGAGGACGGAATATCAAGCACGGGGTGTCCCTCACATTCATATGTTATTGTGGATCAAGGATGCACCACGCATAGGTGAACATGAAACAGCACAAGTGCTAGCATTCATCAAGCAATATATCACTTACCACATTACAGACAGGTATGACAGTCCTACACTATGGAAGTTGGTACAAAGGTTCCAGCAATATATTTGTGCAAAATACTGCCGGCAAGTAGTAAAGAATAAATCTGATTGGTACACATGATGTCGCTTCGGATTCCATAGACGAGTTTGTCAGGATGGTTCCATGAATTAACTTTTTTCAGCAATGTGACACCACTTGAAGGCAAAATCAACCAAGAGGTTATATGAGTTACCCAGAGATGAGAAAGAGGTGTACATCAATGACTACAACCCAACTCTTCTCCTAATGTGGCAAGCAAACATAGATGTTCAGTTTGTGGCTGACAACTCATTGGCCCTGGTGCGGTATGTGACTTCGTACATAACCAAGCATGAGCAGACTAGCTTGCAAGATCTTTGGGAAGATATTGCCAGTTCAAGCAAGAGCCTGACATCTCAACTGTGGTCACTGGGCCTGAAGACCCTTTCACACAGAGAATTTGGTGCCTATGAAGCCAGTGACCATTTAATGGGTACACATCTGTACGGGAAGTCTGATGTTGTCCAGTTTCTCAGTGTGAACTACAAAGAGCAACACAGACATGTACTGATTCCCCATGCTGAGATTAAGGAACTCACTGCCAATAGACCTCCTTCAAAACATATCTTGAAGAATAACCTGATAGACACATACTAGCCCCATAGACATGAGGACTTGAATGATATGTGTCTCTTTCAGGTGGCTAAGTGGTATGACAACAAGGCAGATATATCACCTGACTCAACACAGCAAATTTACAAGGTGAACGGAGTGGATGGTTGTCTCGTAAAGAGACACAAGCCACGGCTCATAGACCACTGTAAATTACATCTAGGCACATCAGAGAGCAGAGAGCATAACTACTTTGCTCTCCTATTCCTATTTAGACCCTGGAGGAATAAGTCTGAATTAAATGTGACAGTGATACATTCGAGGAAGAATTCAATCTCAGTTATAAGACTTTCAAAACTGAATACTCAGAGACATACATACAGAGACTGGAGGCTGAGAAAGAACAGCTTGAGAAGGCAGAGAAGCAGCTTCAGGAAGACACTCCTGTTAGCTGACAAGACAATCTTGATCCAGAAGGACACGCTGTTCTAGGTGAACCTCTGCCTTTAAATGCCCCACAAGTGTTAATCTCAGAAATTGAGACTGCCATGGAACATGGAACACACTCCACTGTCAACCCAGCTGACTTGAGAGAAAGACTGAATCAGCAGCAGCATGTAGTTCACTCTCAAGTCATTGATGCTGTTCGACATGGCCTACTCCATGAAACAAAAAATATGACTGTCTTGACTATAAATGACTACTGATCTTTGTTAGTGGTTCAGCTGGTACAGGAAAGAGTTTCCTTATTGAAGCCATCACTGCTGAAATATGGAGCCTGACTGGGTCATCAGTGTCTGTTGCTGTTACTGCTCCCACAGGATTAGCCGCATACAACATTTGTGGACTTACATTACACCGTCTCTTTATGTTGCCAGTGGAACATGGCAAAACAGGAGAGTACTGTAAACTGTCATTTAAGGTTGCATCTCAGCTCCATTCCATGTTCACAAAGATGAAGTTACTCATCATTGATGAAATCAGCATGGTCTCCAATGTAATGCTCACCTGTATACACCTACATCTACAGGAGATCTTAGGTACTCACTGTGGAGTACCATTTGGTGGCAAAAGTATTTTTGCATTGGAAGACCTTTTACAGCTTGTGCCAGTTAATTCAGAGCATGTGTTTGCAACTCTGACTGCCAAGCAAGCTAAGAACATACTAGGCTGCATTGCAGGTTTTAACATTTGGGAGTTATTCACCTATGTTGAGTTACTCATACAGGTTCTCTATCACCAGAACATGTTGCTATGTTAAATGATCGGAGAATCAGAATAGATACTACATCCATAGAAACAGCATGTAATGTTTTCAGCAATGTGTACTCTACAGGCACACACATAGTGTGTCTTATGTCATGACTAAAGAAATGTACTGAGTTCAACAATGTTATGCTGCAGACAGAAAACCAAGAAGTTCTAACTCAGCATGCTGTTGACACAGTTGATGGTGTCATTCTCAGTCACAACCTGAAGGCAAAGATGACTGAACGACTCACTGAACTGAAGTCAGATGTTTCACGCACAGCTGGCCTAGAAGCTGTTCTTACACTTTATAGGAATGCACGTGTCATACTGCAACGTAATCTAAATGTTGAACGACGCATGGTAAACGGAGCTATGAGTAACATCACATACTTTGTCTACAATGTCCAGAGGACATATCTCAAGACACTTGTAGTTCACTTTGACAACATTTAACAGCATGTACAGATAGAACTTACCTGTGTGAAATTTCAGGTATTTAAGGATATCTATATAAACAGGAAACAGTTCCCACTATGTGTATGTGTTGCATATGCTGTTTCTATTCACAAATCTCAGGGCTTGAGTTTGGATTCTGCAATGGTGGACATAGGTACAAACATTTTCAAGGATGGCATGAGCTGCATGGCATTTTCACATGTCCGTAGTCATTCTGGGTTGCACATTATAACTCTTGCACCTCAGAAGATATGAGCTGACAAGCGATGTGTTGTTGAGTGCAACAGGTTACGTACTTTCTATCACCCAAAGATGTCTTTAATACCACTGCCTACGTATCTGGCTGTCTCACATCGTACAGTCATATCTACACCTGTCAGCAAACAGGCATGAGCTTCCACAAGTGATTCAACTCTAAAGAGTTCAACAAAGGTCATGACATCAACTACACATTCAGAGCCAGCTGTTAATCAGAAATCAGTTGGTGTAACTGCTGTGCCAGTCTTTGACAACAGCACTAGAATGAACTGCTATGCTAACTCAGCTATGCAAGTTTTTCCCCACATGCCACACTTTGTGCAGGCAATATCTGCTTCACAAGACACTCCCCTATCAAAGGCATTGAAGCAGATTGTCAACATGGCTTCTGATCAGTCTAACAATGTGCAGTCACTAACACCACTACGGCAGGTGTTAGGTACATATGACAGATTAGTACATTTGCTGCAGACATACAGCAAGATGCTAGTGAGTTCATGATGGCAATTATAAGCAGCTTGGATGAAGACGGCATTCCAATGCACCAGTACTTCACTGTGTCATATGTAACCAAATATGTATGTGTATCATGTGGCCATTCACAGCGTGAAACCACAGAAGACATGCTGTGGATTACTCTGTTTGTCCCTCAAGCCAAAAGGGTCAAATTTTGACAGCTATTTACCAATGCTCAATGTGGTCACTCCTGTGAAAGGTGTGGAGGCAGATGTACTCAGTCCATACTTCTCAGGACTTCATCTCAATATCTGTTGCTTATATTGCACAGATTTGACTCCAATGGGCTTAGAGTTGACACTCCCATCACAGATTACACAGCTGATAGAATAGGTTTTAACCAATCAGTGTTTGACACTCACAGTGTGGTCTATCACCATGGTCAATCTATGCATTCTGGCCATTACACCTGTTTGCTAAGGTACAGAAGTGGATGGGTAGAGTGTGATGACTCTACAAGCAGTTTTAAACAGAGACTGCCACGACACTTAAAAAATGCATATCTTCTAATATTGAAGAATTATGATGACCTTCATATCTCAGAAGAATAGCACACAACATGTGGCATTTTTTACTGACTACTTTGTGGCAGACTCAGTTGTAGGGCAGTACAATTGTTTCCAATCTACGACTGTCAATAAATCATAGTATATCAACAAAATGATACACTGCTAGAGACATTTTCTGCACTATGACATATAAGATCTTGTGTGGATCAGTGACAACGTGGAAATTGTTGTAGTGGCTTCAGTCGGCGCCAACAGTCATCACAGTCACTAGAGAAACCATGCTTACATGTCTATCGAAGATCGTACATGTCAAAACAGAGTCCTTTCTGGCTCCCCTGTTCTGTACACATATTTTCTTGTAGGTGTATCATACCCATACATAACAAGAAGTTGTTGCCAGTTGCTAACTATTTGCCTCTGCAGAGACACAAAATGTTGTCCCTTATCATTTTAAATGAGTGTGAAACACGTCTCATTCACCAAATAGAACACTCTGTCACAAGTTTTCTATCACCAGCTTTTTTTCCTCTATTATCTGTTAACATCTTGACAACATCATCATTCATGTGCCGATGGCACATTTATAAGGTAGAAAAAGAAATGGGCAGACTGGATGGGCCTTGCGGTCCTTATCTGCCGTCAACTTCTATGTTTCTATGTTTCTATGTTTCTTTCACCATGCAACAGTGTTGAACTATACCTGATGTATTTGTTTCACTGAAACTGTACATATGTAAATATAAAACTCTTTTGTCATAATGAAGCAAGTGAAATGAAGCAATGTGAATACTGAAATATTGTAGCTTATTATCAAATGACTGTTGCATACCTATGTAATGAAATATAAATAATATTTACGTTCTCATTTCATCTGACCATTGTTAACTGTTTTAATTGTTCTATTAAAAGTGTTACTGTAAGAGTCAAGTAAGAATTTATTTTTAACATATAATAGAATACTATAGTGATTAAGTTCAGTTACCTATATCTTTGATAAAAACAACATACTACACACATTTATTATTTGCTAGTTCAGAAGTGATATAGTAACTAATGTAACCATTGAAAGAAATGTATATTGTACCTGTAATAATATGAAATGTGTTGTACTTGTCATAGAAGTAAATGTAATCTATGTTAATAATACTTGAAATTGTAAATCAGACACTTTCACTGATAACAACGCACTTCATACCTGTTCCTGACAATGTTTATGATCGCCTCTATTCAGGGATCGGGTGGGAATTTTCCATATGCACCTAGTCAGTGATATATCTTAAAATATTTCACTGAACATACCAGTTATCTAATGTCACTGAAATCATCAAATTTTTATATTCTATTACTTGAACACTTAGCATCTGGTTTTTCACCCACCCCAGGAACATACACATTATCAGTCACACAATAACAACAAATCATCACTGTTTCATGTGTGTAATCACTGCTTAGAAGCTCCTGACATACCTTCATTAATGTAGGACAGGAGAGAGGAAGAAGACATGCTTGGAACATTCAAGTACTTAAAAGGGATAAATAATGTTGATAACCAAAGTCTCCTCAAGCTGAATGGCAACCATATCATGAGTGGGCACAGTCTTAAGCTGGAGGGTGGGAAGTTTAGGAGGGATGTCAGAAAGCACTTCTTCCCACAAAGGGTGGTGAACACTTGGAATGCGCTGCTAGAAGAGGTCACCTCATTAAAGACAGTGAGCAGCTATAAAAGAGCCTGGTGTAGGCATAAGGGGAAGATAAGAATCATGCCTAGGGAGGATGGGAGAACTGCGGAGGGATAGCAGAGACATTAGCTCAAGATGTGGGCCCTGCAATATGAGCAGACATGATAGACCAAATGGCCTTCCTCTGCTAGCTTCTTCGCATGCTTGTATTTCCGTATGTACGTACTTATTCCAATCCGCATCATCTACCTACTATGCATGACACACATTTATATATATTCCAAGCAATGATTACACACACGCAAGGATTGTATTGTGAGGCTGATTTTGTAAAAAAATTGAAATCTTAATTGGCCCTTTCTCAGTTTCACCAGTTGGCAATAAATCTTTTTTAAACTTAACCACCTGTGTTGAGTCTTTACTGAACCATAACATTATAACATTAGAATGTAATTGTTGTTCCTTTTAAGCATGCAAATCAACTGGAAGAAGTAGTACCACACATACATGTCCATGGGCTTATTTTTGCTATGGCTCTCCACTCAGTATGCACCACGTGGGCTAGGGTGTGGTGCATTGCCTGACACAGGTCCGGTAATTCCTAAGTGTGTTAAGTAGTCTGTACCGCCCTTAGTTTTCCTGTGCCTCTCCAGTCAGCGGGCAGTAGCTGCTATAGTGAGGTGTGGTACATCACTATCTAACGCTATGCAGCTGTGGCTATAAACTCAGGATGCAGTAACTGCTATGTGTGCTGCAGTTACCTGACTGAGCCCATGAAACTCCCAGCTGTGCTAACTTCACTGTACCTACAATTACAGAGGTGTGCCGTTGATCTCCATTGCCTCATTGTTGCTGTGGATCAGCACTCATGAAGCAGTACGAATTTGGGGGGGGGCAGCATTAGCTGTCTCAGTCCATGCAAATCCTAACTGAGCTAATTTTAGTATTCCTGCAACCAGTGATGTCTACCATTGATGTCTATACCCTCACCTGTGTTGTGTATCTCCACTGAGGATGTAGTACCTGCTATCATGTTTGAAGACACATTGCCTGCCTGAATCCATTTAAGTGATAACTGTGCTAACTGGACTGTTCCTGCAATCAGAGAGCTGTACAAATGATGTGCATTGCCTATCTTTTCCTGTGCCTGTTCACTCAGGATGCAGCAAGTAGTCTGCAAGAGCAGCCCCTCATGACACTGTTCATCTCCATAGGCTTTTTTGTTCTGTAGCTCTCCACTCACTATGAAGTATGTGGGCTAGGGGTTCAGACATTACCTGACAGAGGTCCTGTAATTCCCAACTAAGTTAACTAGTATGTACTGGCCTTACTTTTCCTGTCACTCTCCAGTCTGGGTGCAGTAGCTGATGTAGAGAGATGTGCAACATTCCTACCTAAGTCCACGTAGCTGTGGCTGTACAGTCAGGATCAGTAACTGGTATGCATGGGGAAGTTGCCTAGGTGAGCCCATGTAAATCCTAACTGTGCTAACTTGTGTCTACCAACAATTACAGAGGTATACAATTGATGTCCATTGCCTCAGTCTTGCTGTACATTAGTATTCATGATGCAGCAAGTGGTGTGGAGGTGTAATCTCCCACCTCATAAAACTGTGCAACTCCTAAGTGTGCTAACTTCTGTACATCTGCAATGACAGAGCTACACTGTTCATGTTCATGGGCTTATTTTTGCTGTGGCTCTCCACTCAGTATGCAGTATGTGGGCTAGGGGCTGGTTCATTAACTGACAGAGGTCATCTAATTCCTAACTGTGTTAACTACTATGTACCACCCTTACTTTCCCTGTGACTCTGCAGTCAGGGTGCAGTAGCTGCTGTGCTGAACTGTGCAACATTGCTACCTAAGACAATACAGCTGTGGTTGTACAATCAGGATGCAGTAACTACTATATGTGATGGAACTGCCTGGTTAAGCCCATCCAACTCCTAACTGTGCTAACAGCAGTGTACCTACAATTACGCAGGTTTACCATTGATCTCCATCACCTCACTTTTCCTGTGGCTCAGCACTTAGGATGCAGTACGTATTCAGAGGGGGCACTGCTTGTATCATAGCATGCAAACCCTAACTGTGCTAACTTGACTGTGACTACAATCACTGAGATGTGAAGTG
Source organism: Neoceratodus forsteri (assembly GCA_016271365.2). NCBI lineage: Eukaryota > Metazoa > Chordata > Ceratodontiformes > Ceratodontidae > Neoceratodus > Neoceratodus forsteri. The sequence goes on along the minus strand of CM028137.1, from coordinate 42,986,072 downwards.
TGCTAACTTCTGTACACCTGCAATGACAGAGCTACACTGTTCATGTCCATGGGCTTATTTTTACTGTGGCTCTCCACTCAGTATAGATATGTAGGCTAGGGGATGGTTCATTAACTGACAGAGGTCCTCTAATTCCTAACTGTGTGTAACTACTATGTACCACCCTTACTTTCCCTGTGACTCTGCAGTAATGGTGCAGTAGCTGCCGTACCGAACTGTGCAACATTGTTACCTAAGGCAATACAGCTGTGGTTGTACAATCAGGATGCAGTAACTGCTATATGTGATGGAATTGCCTCGCTAAGTCCATGCAACTCCTAACTGTGCTAACTGGAGTGTACCTACAGTTAGGCAGGTGTACCATTGATCTCCATCACCTCACTTTTCCTGTGGCTCAGCACTCAGGAAGCAGTATGTATTCAGAGGAGGGGGCCATTGCCTGTATCATAGCATGCAAATCCTAACTGTGCTAACTTGACTGTGACTACAATCACTGAGCTGTACCATTGATGTCCACATCCTCAGCTATGCTGTGGGTCTCTGGAGGTGCAGTCTCCCAGCCATTAGACCGTGCAACTCCTAAGTGTGCTAACTTCTCTACAGCTGCAGAGACAGAGCTAAACTATTCATGTCCACAGGTGTATTTTTGCTGTGGCTCTCCACTCAGTATGCAGTATGTGGGCAAGGGGGTGAGGCATTACCTGACAGAGGTCCTATAATTCCTAACTGTGTTAACTAGTGTGTACCACCGGTAGTTTTCCTGTGGCTCTCCAGTCAGGGTGTAGTAGCTGTTGTAGTGAGGTGTGGCACATCTTTACCTAAGGCCATACAACTCCTAACTATAGTAACTTGTGTGCACCTTGAATCAGGAACATGTACCGTTGTTATACATAGTCTCAATTTTGCTGAGGATGTACACTGAACGTGCAGTACATACTCTCAAGGACTGGGGATCTCTTGTAGTACATTTAGACAGTTCTATTGTATGTCTGACACCTCCTGCTGGTTGTCTGTGATTGGTCCTGTTGCCTTGGTTCTCCCCCCTACTTCCATGTGTGTGTGTGTCTCTGTGTGTCTGTGGTGCTGGGGGGGTGGGGGGTGAATGCACAGTTATGCTTTTGAACCCTAACACAGAATTTCCTCACTTCTATCACTGTGGAAAAACAATAACTGATGCAGTATACAGAGTTTTTCCCTCTAATTCACCTTCTTTTTAAGAATTACTCTGACAAATAGTGGATGTAATACAGCGGCGGGAGCGTGGGCCACAACACGATATCTTGTCACATAGTAACATGGTGCTCACAAATGCAAATGGTAATGTGCATGGTGACGCAAAGCAAAACACAAAGATAAGCAGTACTGTAGACAGAAATTGTTAAAATAACGCAAATGCAAGCACAAATGAAAATGCAAAGGGAAACGCACATGGTGGCGTAGATGGGAACAGTAAGTGAAATGGGTACGGAACTGCAAGCAGAAGTGGCAAGGATAACAGTAATGTAACCACACAGGCTGGTTTTCCCCAAATTCTGCATAGAGAAAGACAGTGAGTACAAAGAATGTATACATAATAATGGGTCTCGGAGCAGAAAATGTGGAGTTGGAATACTAAAGTGCTTATATCTCAGGAACCATACGACGTAGAAAAAAAATTTAAAAGTCATATGATTTATGACTTTCCTGGCTAATACTGAACTTATCCCCTGTGAGGGGGCTAAGTATTTTTCTGACAAAAAGTCCATATCTCGCACCATTTCCGAGATTCCAGCCCTGAAAGGTGTGGCGAATACCGTAATGTTATCCTATGGGAAAAAAAAGAGAAGTTCAGAGTGCCGTAACTTTGCCTCCCAGTAATATTTTTTCACCAAACTACCAAAAGGCACATCTGTGGGATGTTGGCTTTCTTCCCTCCAAATTTCAGTCTAAAAGACCAAACCGTTATTTTGCAGCAAGGTGGCAAAGAATACCTGTCTATGGGAAAAAGTGTCAATTTTGGAGTACCGTAACTTTGTATCCATGCAATATTTTGTCACCAAACTACCAAAAGGCGCATCTGTGAGATGTTGGATGCCTTCTCTCCGAATTTCAGCCCAAAAGACCAAACCGTTCATTTGTAGCAAGGTGGCAAAGAACTTCTGTCATTTTGGTCATAATCTGAAAAAGTAGTGTCGTGATTTGCGACAGCTTTTGCAAGTATTGCCAAAGTGTCATGCGTGCGACATTACTTTGTGACACTACTTTTCCAGAAATTGGGTAAACATATTTCTAGGGTGTTTAACCTAAAAATAAAGACATGCCTAGCATCCTCAGGGTCCGACTAGGTGAACACAAAAAGAATTGTGTTGCTTGAGGGTCCCAAATTTAAATGCCAAGCGGCACTACTAGGGCCATTTGTGACACTAAAAAGTGCATTTGCGACAATGTCAAAGTTTTTGTTAACTTTTCCCATTGACTTATAATGGGAAATAGTTTTTTGAATAACTTTTGAACTGTTTAATATTTTTTCACAAAATCTTCAAAAGGCACATCGGGGACCCCGGCCACACATTCCCTGAAGTTTTCGGACCGGTCGCGCAAACTATGTGACCTGTAGGGACAAGTAAAGAATTCAAAAATACATAAACATGTGCATAGATCACTCTCAATAACTCTGCAGCCACATATTCAAACAATACGAAAGTTGGCAGATCCCAAGATGTATTGTTCTTGATCGTGCATTCCAAATTTCAGGGACATCCGTTGAATGGTTGCAAAGTTATTAAGGTGCAAAAACTTAGGTTTAACATGTAAATGACTCCTCAACCCTAACTATGGTAGCACTAGTAAGAAAGTTAGTATTCCAAGTGTTCATTTTCCACTTGCATTTCTGTTAGTGTTTGCATTAGCATTTCCCTTTACTTCACCGTGTGCCTTACCCTTTGCGTTTGCGTTACTGTTACCATTTGTGTTTCCATTACTGTTTTTATTTTCATTTCCTTTTGCATCACCATGTGCATTACCATTTGCATTTGCGTATGCGCTTCCATTTGGCAGTTGAAATTCAATGCAAGGAAGTGCAAGATAATGCATATGGGGCACAAAAACCCTGGCACAATATATCAGTTGGGGGTGAGGATATAGCATGCACCAAGCAGGAAAGGGATCTTTGGGTTATCATCTCTGATGACCTCAAGGCAGGAAACAGTGTGACAAGGCAGCAGGTAAAGCAAATAGGATGCTGGGATGCATGGGCGGGGCATCACCAGCAGGAAAAGGGAGGTCATAATTCCACTATACAAGACACTAGTGAGGCCGCACCTGAGTACACTGTCAGTTCTGGAGACCTTACTACATAAGGACATAGACAGGGTAGAGAAGGTTCAGAGGAGGGCAACAAAGGTGGTGCATGGATTGCATCACAAGTCCTATGAGGACAGGTTGAAGGCACTGAACATGTACTCCCTGGAGGAGAGGAGGAGAGGATATGATAGAGACATACAAGTATCTTACAGGGAGGAACAGGGTGCAGGAATGCACTATTTTAAGCGAAAAAGATGTTCCAGGACTAGAGGGCATGGGATGAAGTTGGAGGAGGACGATTCAGAGGAAACGTGAGGAAGAATCTCTTCACAGAATGGGTGGTGGACAAGTGGAACACCCTGCCAGAGGAAGTCGTGGGGGCTGAAACAATCACGGGATTTAAGAATGCATGGGATAGACATAAAGGCATTCTGGAGGTCAGGGATAAGGGGCAACAGACTTCTTGGAAAACATAAAGTGAACTTACAAACTTAAATGGGCAGACTGGGTGGGCCATAGGCCCTTATCTGCCGACACTGTCTATGTATCTATGTATCTATGTATTTGTGTTTCCATTTCTGTTTCCTTTGGCATCATCATTGGTGTTACCGTAAGCATTAACATTTCCAATTGCGTTACCATGACCGTGCGCATTACTATTAGCGTTTGTGTACGCGCTTGAATTTGTGCTTCCGTTTCTGTTACTGTTCCCTTTGGCGTCATCGTTGGTGTTACCATAACCGTTTCCATTTCCAATTGTGTTACCATTACTGTTTGTGTGTTAGTTACCATTTGTGTTTATCTTAGCCTTAGCGTTTGCATTTTCGGTAGTGTTTCCATTGTCGATTGCATTACTCGTTCCTTCTGCGTCACTGTTGCCATTACCGTTTGCATTTCTGTTTGCATACCCAATTTTCATTTTGCTCGGTCATACAGTTTTTGTGCAGCGAAGTGACAAAAAATCACATGGTGAGCCTCATGCTCCCACCACCACATTCTATTCACTATTTGTAGTGCACATTCTCAAAAAAGAAGGGAAATTCATGGCAAAAAACTCCATTTAATGCAACAGTAAGGGTTGTTCCATAGCAACAAACACGAAGAAATTCAGTGTTAGGGTTGAAAACCCTAACTGCACATTCCACCAACCCCCACCCCCACCACACACACACATACATGCAAGTAGGGGAAGGACCAATGCAACATAACCAATTATACACAACCACCAGCAGGTAACAGGTATAACATACAACTATGTAAACCATGAAACCACACACCCATGCTCCCATCGGGCTGTTGCATGGGGTCGTCACTGCTAACTCTCATCCCAGACATTCCACGCATCGTTAAACACATATCATTACAGATAACTGGACATATTGGTCCACACGTTGCCACTAACACATAACACACACTACACATATGGTATTTTGGGGTTTGCAAGATCCAAAACAGGATTTTGCACAATCCCTGAAATACTTTTGAAAATCACTTTTGCACATGCTTTGACACTTTTGTGTTTGCGAAAGTATTTTGTGAAAGTATGCTCCTAATTATTGCAGATCTTTGCCATCATCCTGCAACTAAAAGGTTGGGTCCTTTGGCCTCAAGTTTGCAGGACGGCAAGACCTGGTCCCACAGATGTGCTTTTTCCTGCTACTGTGCTAAAATACTTAAGGATTACAAAATTACACTGTTCCAAAATTGAACAATTTGCCATAGACTAACACTGCAGCACCCATGATGCCTTTCGCCAGCCATATGTTGAAAACAAAGCTAGGTACAGTATTATCACTACTGCCACCTTGGTTCACCTTTATGTGAACTAATCTCAAAGAACAACTTTGTAAATAATCTATGATATCTCAAGTTGGTTTTCTCCACTTCCTAGAATAACACAAGTATACACTTCCTGCTGGATGTGTGTGATTGGTTGTGTTGCATTGGTCCTTCCCCTACTTGCATGTATGTGTGTGTATTTGTGGGGGGAATGCGCAGCTAGAGTTTTCAACCCTAACACCTAATTTCTCACTTTTGACACTGTGGAACAATCCTAACTGATGCATTAAAGTAAGGGTGTGTGTGTGTGTGTGTGTGTGTGCATGTGATGCTGTAAGCTTCTGATACAAGTATGATGCCTTATTTTTTGTAGACAACACTGCCATCATAGAAACTTAGACTTTGATGGCAGATAAGGACCACATGGGTGACCTAGTCTGCCCATTTCATTACCCACTGGATTTGCTGCAGATCCTAGTTAACCAACAGCCTATTTCTTCCTACACCCCACAAGAATTGCCTTATGTCTGTCCCATACATTCTTGAATTCCCCCACAGTTTTAGACCCCACAGCCTCTCAGGAAGGCTGTTCCATGTGTCCACCACCCTCTCTGTGAAAAAATACTTCCTCACATTGCCCCTGAGCCGTCCCCCCATCCCTTGTTCTTGCACATCTCTTTTTCTGAAAGATGCTGCTCTCTTGGACTTTGTTGATTCCACTGAGGTAATTAAACATTTCTATCATGCCCCCTTTCCTCAAGGGTAAACATATTAAGCCCCTTTAGTCTCTCCTCATATGGCTTCTCTTGCAGACCCTGCAACATTTTAGCTGCCCTCCTCTGGATTGCCTCCATCCTGTCTATGTCTTTGCAGAGATGGGGTTTCCAGAACTATATGCAGTACTCCAGATGGGGTCTCACCAACTGTCTGTACAGAGAAATAACAACTTCCAGTGTTCTGCTAGTGATGCCTCTACCTATACATCCTAGTATCCACCCAGCCCTCACTACTGCCTTCTCACATTGCTTGCCAACCTTAAGGTCATCTGATATGATTACCCCCAGGTCCCTTTCCATTTTTGTTGTTGTTACTACCTCCCTCCCATCGTGTACTCTTCCCCTGGGTTTTTGTTTCCCAGGTGCATTATTTTGCACTTTGTTGCATTGAATCTAAGCTGCCATACTTCTGACCATTCCTCCAACCTTGCCAAGTCCCTTCTCATCCTTTCCACGCCTCCGTGTGTATCAACCCTGTTGCAGATCTTTGTGTCATCTGCAAAAAGACATACTTTTCCTTCCAGTCCCTCTGCAATGTCGCTTATAAAGACATTAAAAAGGACTGGACCTAGTACTGAACACTACGGTATCCCACTAGTAACCCCCCTTTCTTCAGAGTGAACTCTGTTTACTATTACCATCTGTGTCCTGTTGTCCATCCAGTGTTTTACCCAGGCTGTCACGCTGGGACCCACTCTCAGGCTGGCTAATTTGTTTAGTAATCTTTTGTGTGGGACTGTGTCAAATGTCTTGCTAAAGTCTAGGTAGTCCATTTCCACAGCCCCTCTCTGCTCTACTACTTTGGTCACCCAGTAAAAGAAATCAATTAGATTCATCTGACATGATCCTTCCCACTGTGAACTCATGCTGCCTTGGGTCCTGAGCCTCACTGACCTCTGGGTACTCAACAATTCTTTCCTTCAGAAGTGATTCTATCACTTTCCCTACCACAGAGGTCAAACTGACAGGTCTGTAGTTTTTGCCTCTGTCTTGCTCCAACTTTTGTAAAGGGGAATCACATCTGTCCTCCTCCAGTCCTCGGGTACCATACCATCCTCCCATGATTTGTTAAAAAGGGTAGTTAGTGGTGTCACCAGTTCTCCCCGTAATTCTTTTCAGAATTCTGAATTAATCCAATCAGGCCCCATTGCTTTGTCCACCTTCAGTTTTAGGAGTTCTTTCAGAACCCTTTCTTCTGTGAAAGGACTGGGATTGACCCTCCTGTCCAGAGTGCTTCTGTTAATTGGATTAGGTATCTCCCCTCCTCCTCTTTTGTGAATACTGAGCAAAAGTATTCTTTCAGTATCCCTGCTTTTTCACTGTCCCTCTCTGTCCATCCACCATCCATTCTATTCAGCCTCACTATCCTTCCCTATGTCTTTCTACACTCCCTAGTGTACCTATAAAAGGTTTTATCCCCATTCTTAACCAAGTTGGCTCTTTTCTTCAGTTTGGGCCTTTGCTATTCTGACTGCCTTCCCTGCTTCCTTCTGCCTTAACTGGTATGGGTCTCTGTTCTGCTCCTTCTGTGTTTACTTATCAGCTAATATTCTTCAGGTGAAGCTATCTCTGGCTGGAAGCTGCAATACTGAACATAGGATTTGCAAGAAAGTGAGTTATGCTCACAACAGAAGGAGGTGAACCTTACAATTGCCTTTGGTTTGTAGCAGATATTCTGCAGGTGGAGGCTACTTCTAACTGAAAGGTGAAATAAGGAACTTCGAATTATTAGGAAAAGACAATCTTTCAAGCAACAGAGGGAGGTGGATCTAGCTTTACTTTTGTTCCAATTCTTAAGATTTTCAGTGCAGAAAGAGTTTAAAGCACAGCTGACTTATTTGGGGCTGACTGCTTTCAGAACACAAACCACCAGGCTACTTTGGGGCTGGGGAGGTTTACCTGTGTCTGACTTGGATGTCTGGATTTTTCTCTGTTTGATTAGCAGGGTATTTTCTCTGTCAAATTGTTGTGTAGGCATCTTGCTAACAGGAAGGCACTCATCGTAGCTGTGGGTGAGAGCTTTAGCTGATTGTTTTGTGAGGACACAGTTTAGGCCCAACCCCTGCCCACCCTCACCCCACCCACCCCTGGAAATAATTCCCTTATACCTGGGGTTCTGACATCATTTCCTCAAGAGAGCAAGGTACATACTGTCATATCCTCTCTAGAACACTACACTGACAATATAAGCATACACATTGTATAATATATATATTTCTATATAACAAACCAATCACACACACACACAAAAAGTAGATAAACATTGGGGAGTAATGCAATGTAATGGCTGTGGGGCAGCAGTCTTCCGGCATCTTTCTGAGGCTGAGATGCTGCCCTATTTTGCAGACAACTCTCTGCCCTGAGGGAGGAAGCGTCTGCCTTCAGCCACACTGACAGTAGTAAGGGAAGCTCTCCAGGCCACACTGGACAGTAGGAAGGGAACCTCCCCATCCAGGGAGCACAAAACCCACCACCACTACCTCAGAGGTTGTGAAGAAAGCACAGCAGTTGGACCACAGTGGGCTCGTGGAGGGTGAGGATGGTGGAACAGAGGCACACCCAGTCAGTTGTTCCACTCCACAGTCCATACACCATTCTGGGGGAGCACAGCTCCCCTATGGATGTACCCACAGAGGAGACTAAGGAGGCTGAGCACAACTGTCACAAGGGAGGCCCACAGGAAGGAGGCAGAGGACACCACAGGGAAAGGAAGCAGCTCCTGGTACAGGACTCAATTATAAGGGGGATAGAACTGGGGGGGCAGGGAAACCTGAAGTAAGGTGCCTGCCTGGTGCCATGGCTTGGAGGGACAGGAAGCGCATCCTTAGGATCATGAGAACAGCTGCATGGGAGTCTGAGCTGGACATCATTTTCCACCTAGGGACAAATGACTTGGCTCATCATGAGATCAGAGCAGTGCAGGAGGACTTTGTAGTGTTGGGGAGGGGCCTAAGACAAGTAGCAAACACAGTATCCTTCTCAGAGGTGCTGCCTGTCAATGGCATGGGTGAGGCGAGGGTACTTTGCACCATGCAGTTTAATGAATGTTTGAAAAATGGTGTGAGCACAGGGTTTGGCTTCATTGGGGACTGGGGTTCCACCTGGAGGGACACCAGCCTATACTGGCAGGATGGTCTGCATCTGTCCAGGAAGGGAACAAGTCTTTTGAGCAATCGGTTTAAATGCTTCATTGGCTAGCTTTTAAACTAGTCAAGGGGGAGGCACTGATAAACAGCAGGAAAATCCCAGCCTCTCCCTACAAAACAGGGTACTAAATGAGAAAAAGACCAAGGTAGAAAGGTCAGTGGGGGATGCTGCAACAGAAGGTAAAGCCATCAAAAAATGGAAAGCAATGAGTACCAATGCCCATAGTCTGAGTAACAAGCTTCCTGAATTAGTGGCCTTGATGGAGGAGGAACATCTGATATCATGGCAGTCACAGAAACATGGTACACACAAAACCATGACTGGGACATAAACATACCAGGATACACTATCTACAGGAGGACAGAGAGGTAAAGAGGAGGAGAAGGAGCTCTTTACATAAGGAAAGGAATCAAAGCAACAGAACAAAAGGGAAAACAGGGAGGAGAAGAAGCACTGTGGGTAAATTTGGAGACAGGCAATGGCACCACAATCCGCACAGGGGTTGTATACAGAGCCCCTTCTCAGGGGGAGGAAATGGACAAGGAAATGATAGAAAGTATACTTAGAATGGCAGAAAAAGGGGAGATATTGCTGATGGGTGATCTGAATATGCCAGATGTTAACTGGAGTGCAGTTGCAGCAGCCACTTCGAAGAATGGGGTTATTCTAGATGCCCTACAGGGGGCATGCCTTAGACAACTAGTATTGGAGCCCATGCGAGAGGGAGCAATCTTAGACCTGGTTCTTTCAAATGGAGATGGAGAGAGGATCACAGATGTAGAAGTGGGTAGCCATCTGAGAACTAGCGACCATCGAACAGTATGGTTCACAATAAACACAGCAATAGAGTCAAGCCATACAAAGTCAAAAGTACTGGAATTTAGGAGGGCTGACTTTGCCAAAATGGGTGAGTACCTAAGGAATGCACTAGCAAATGGGCAGGAAGGAGAGGTGGAAGAACAATGGGGAATAATAAAAACTGCCATTACAGAGGTAACAAGCCTTTGTGTGAAGCAAATAAACAAATGAAACGATGTAAGAAACCACTGTGATTCTCAAGGAAGTGGCAGTGAAGGTTCAAGAGAAAAGAAAGCATTCAGGAAGTACAAGGAATCACAGAAGGAGCAGGACAGAGAACTGTATCAGTTAAAGCAAAAGGAAGCTGGGAAGGCAGTCAGAACAGCAAAGGCACAAACCGAGGAAAAGATAGCCAACTCAGTTAAGATGGGGGATAAAACCTTTATAGGTACATCAGGAGCGAAGGAAGACCAAGGAGGGATATTGAGCTTAATAAAGGGAGGAGGGTAGGCAGAGGGTGACTGTGAAAAGGCAGAGAAACTAAACAAATATTTTTGCTCAGTATTTACAAATGAAGAGGGGGAGGTACCTAAAACAAACAGTAGAAACACTCTGGATACAGAAGTTGATACCAGCCAATTTACAGAAGAAAGGGTTCTGAAAGAACTCTTAAAACTGAAGGTGGACAAAGCAATGGGGCCTGATGGGATTTATCCCAGAATTCTAAAAGAACTAGGGGTAGAACTAGTGACACCACTGACTACCCTCTTTAACAAATCATGGGAGGATGGGGTGGTACCCGAGGACTGGAGGAGGGCAGATGTGATTCCCCTTCACAAAAGTGGGAGCAAGGCAGAAGCAGGAAACTGCAGACCTATTAGTTTAACCTCAGTGATAGGGAAAATGATGGAATCACTTCTGAAGGAAAGAATTGTCAAGTATCTAGAAGCCAGAGGGACACAGGACCCAAGGCAAAATGGATTCACAGTGGGAAGGTCATGTCAGACGAATCTGATAGATTGCTTTGACTGGGTGACCAAAGTAGTAGATCAGGAAGGGGCTGTGGACATGGCCTACCTAGACTTTAGCAAGGCATTTGACACAGTCCCACACAAAAGATTAATATACAAGTTAGCCAGCCTGGGAGTGGGTCCCAAGATGACAGCCTGGGTAAAGAATTGGCTGGAGAATAGGACACAGAGAGTAATAGTAAATGGAGTCCACTCTGAAGAAAGGGGGGTTACTAGTGGGGTACAGCAGGTTCAGTATTAGGTCCGGTCCTCTTCAATGTCTTTATGAGCGACATTGCAGAGGGACTGGAAGGAAAAGTATGTCTCTTTGCAGATGACACAAAGATCTGCAACAGAGTTGATGCACAAGGTGGGGTGGAAAGGATGAGAAGGGATTTGGCAAGGTTAGGGGAATGGTGAAATGTATGGCAGCTTAGATTCAATGCTAAGAAGTGCAAGGTATTGCACCTGGGAAACAAAAACCCAGGGGAAGAGTACACAATGCGGGGTGAGATACTAACAACATCAAAAATGGAAAGGGACCTGGGTAGTCATATCAGATGACCGAAGGTGGGCAAGCAATGTGAGAGGGCAGCAAGGAGGGCTGGGGGATACTGGGATGCATAGGGAGAGGCATCACCAGTAGAAAACAATAAGTTATTATCCTCTGTACAGACAGCTGATGAGACCCCATCTGAGTACTGCATGCAGTTCTGGAGACCCAATCTCCACAAAGACATACACAGGATGGAAGCTGTCCAGAGGAGGGCAACTAAAATGGTGCAGGGTCTGCACCGGAAGACATATGAAGAGAGACTTAAGGAGCTTAATATGTATAGCCTTGAGGAAAGGAGGGAGAGGGGGGACATGATAGAAACTTTCAAGTACCTCAAGGGAATCAGCAAAGTCCAAGAGGGTAGCATCTTTCAAAAAAAGAGGTGTACAAAAACAAGGGGGCACAATTTGAAGATGGGAGGGCATCTCATAGGTAATTTAAGGAAGTATTTTTTCACAGAGGGGGTTGTGGATGCATGGAACGGCCTTCCGGAGGAGGTTGTGGAGTCAAAAACAGTGGTGGAATTCAAGCATGCATGGGACAGTCATAAGGCAATTCTAGGGGTTGGGGGTAGGAAGAAGTAGGCTGCTGGTTAACTAGGATCTGCAGCTTATCCATTAGGTAGGGAAATGGGCAGACTGCGTGGGACAAGCAGTCCTTATCTGCCATAAAATTCTATGTTTCTATGTTTATACTTCCTAAATGCTAACTTTTTCTACTTAACCTTCCCCACCACCTCTTTTGAGAAAGATAGTGGCTTTTTCTTTCATTTTGATTGATTTATTTGCTTCACAAAAAGGCTTGTTGCCTCTATGATGGCAGTTTTGATGTTTCCCCATTATTGCTCCACCCCTCCCTCTTGCCTGTTTGCTAATGTTTTTCTAGGGCACTCTCCCATCTTGCCAAAGTCAGTCCTCCTGAAGTCCAGTACTCTCACTTTTGCAAGGCTTGATTCTGCAGCTGAGTTTATAGTGAAACACACTGTTTGGTGGTCACTTGTTTCCAGATGGCTACCCACTTCTAGATCTGGGATCCTTTCACTGTCCCCATTTGACAGTATGAGGTCTAACATTGCTCCCTCCTGAGTGGATTCCAACACTAGCTCTCTGAGGCATGCCCCCGTAGGGCATCGAGAATGGCCCTGCTCTTGGATGTGGCTGCAGCAATGGTGCTTCAGTTAACATCTGGCATATTTGGGTCCCCCATCAATGGTATCTCCCCTTTCTCTGCCATCCTACAGATGCCTTCTATCATATCCTTGTCCATTCCTTCCCCCTGAGATGGGGGTCTGTATAGAAACCCTGTGCATATTGTGGTGCCATTTCCAGTCTCTAAGGTGACCCACAGTGCCTCCTCTCCTCCCTTCCCCTCCCTGTTTACTCTTTTGTTCTGTTGCTTTTATCCCTTCCCTTACATAGAGAGCTACTCCTCTCCCTCTTCTACCCTACCTGTCTCTCCTGTAGATTGTGTACCCTGGTATATTAACCTCCCCATCACGGTTCTCTGTGTACCATGTTTCTGTAACTGCCACAATATTCAGGCATCCCTCTTCCATCAAGGCCACCAATTCAGGGAGCTTGTTGCCCAAACTATTTGGCATTGGTACTCATTACCCTCCATTTCTTGATGACCTTACCCATTTTAGCCCCATCACTGTCCGTATTGCCTGTGTCATTTTCTCCATTTACCCCTACCCTTTTCCCTATTGACGTCTCTGTCTTGGTGTTTACCTCACTTACTACCCTGATTTTTTTGGTGAGAGGCTAGGATTTCCACTCTCCATTCCAGTGCCTCCCCTTGGCTAGTTTAAATGCTTGCCAATAAAGCATTTAAACCTATCACCTAGGATCCTGGTTCTCTTCCTGGACAGATGCAGACCATCATGCCAGTATAGACCTGCATCACTCCAGGTGGACCCGCAGTCCCCAATGAAGCCAATCCCCTGAGCTCTGCACCAGTTTTTCAACCACTGATTGAATCCCATGGTGTGAAGCACCCTAGCCTCACCCATGCCATAGACAGGCAGCATCTCTGAAATGGTTACCATGCATGCTACTTGTCTAAGGCCCCTCTCCAACTCCACAAACTCTTCCTGTACTGCTCTGATCCCTTTCCCAGCCAGGTCATTTGTCCCTAGGTGGACAATGACATCCATCTCCCTCCCCTGTGCAGCTGCTCCCATGATCCTGAGGATTTGCTCCCTGTCCCTACAAGCCATGGCACCAGGCAGGCTCCTTACCTCCCTCTCCCCTTCTTCCCCCAATTCTACCCTCCTAACAATGGAGTACCCCACCAGGAGTTGTTTCTTTCCCCTGTGGGGTCCCATGCCACCCTTCTGTGGGTCTCCTTTGTGTATGTTCCCAGCATGCTCCTTGGTCTTCACTGAGGATGCCTCCATAGAGGAACCACACTTTGCCAGAGAGGCAAATGAAATGTGGAGAGGTACAACTCTACGGATGTGCCTCTGTTCTACCACCCTCACCCTCTCTGAGCCCACTGTGGTCCAAATGCTCCTTTTTCTTGGCAACCTCTGAGGCAATGGCAGTGGTCCTATTGGTCCCTGGGTGGGAAAGGAGGTCCCCCAAATCCTGGCCAACTCAGCCTGGAGATGAGCAACCTCCTCCCTCAGCCCAGAGATGTGCCTGCAGATGGGACAACACCGCATCCTCCAGAACCTCTCCCAGAATACTGCTGCTCCATGGCCATTCCACTGCACCACTCCCATCATATCTTATTTCTGGCCCCTTAACTGTTGTTTTGAATACTTACTCTTTCCTCTGTTTATTTATTTATTTTAATTTTTTTTCCTCCCTACTTACTTACTGCCTCTGTGCCCTTTAAGCTCCTGATTTTCCTGTTCTGAGACAAAAAGTTCCTATATTTCTCAGTAGACTCCTTTCTTGCTCAGAGTCAGACCCACAACAGCTGGGGGTGGGTGGAGAGCTACTCTTTTCCTTCTAGGATGGTGAGTCTTTTGTGGCTCTGTGATCACTCACTTCCTGCTCCCAAACAGGAAGTTCCTTAAAATCCTGTGACTATAAAAGTAGAACTGGCTAAGGGTGGGGGGGGTGGAGGGAAGGGAAGGAGGGCAATATAGTCCCAGTAGAGAAGCATAGTTGTAACAGCAGCTCCTTCCTCTTTCTGTTCTCTGCCTGTTCTCTGCCAGAAGCTACCTAGGGCAATTTTTAAATCTAAAACACCTGGCTTCCTTCTAGCTAAGCCATGCCCCCTAATTCACAGCTCTTTCTACACCTAGTTAATTGCACTAATAACAATTCTCTCCAGCCAGCTCAGACAAACACCTAGATAACTGCAAAGCTAACAATTCACTTCAGCCAACTCAGACAAACACACTAACTCGTTTTTTACCCTAAATTGAAGGTCCCAGTAGTAGAGTTCTAGTTCTTTATTCCTAGTAAAGAAGTATAGTTATAACAACAGCTCCTTCCTCTTGCAGATTTATGTAACACCACATTTACATCTGTTATCTCTTTATGCTCTGTAAGAGTTCTTTGTTCCCAGTTTAGCTGACTTTACACCAAATGCCTAACTTTTAGGCACACTGTGTAGCCACCTAATGTTTGGCCAATAGGGCCTATTTTCTGTATCTAATGCACCCAAGTAAGAGTTGTCGTCATGACAATAATCATAATATACTGTATAAGGTTATGTACACCATTTTCCCCCAAGACTATCTTCATATACTGGGGTATTGGGGAACTCTGCCTCCCAGTGTCTGCTTCGGTAAGGTTCTGATGAGGATAATGTCTGCTTTTTGTGTAAGAAACAAGTTTATTACTACTTATCCTTTATGTGTGTTGTGTCCACCGTTTGCTCTTTGCCACCAAGAACCTGTGAGGCTAATCACCTCAACAATATTTGCCTACCTTCCAACACTAAAAGCACTGTGCAGCCATTAGACCAGGGGATGATTTATAGTTTAAAGAAAACATAATGTAAAGCTAATGAGAAACCAGCTGCTAGAAATATTAGATTCCACTGAGGATTTGAAAGTGGCTGCATGCATTCATCAGATTAGTCTACTGGATGCTGTCAGACTCATGCAGCAAGCCTATGACTGTCTCCCCCAAAGCACAATCCAGTACTGCTTCAAAAAGGTGGATTTTGTTTACAAAAAGCAGAAAAGAACATACTCACTGATTAAGGTTACAGGAGGAGGATGAGTATGAGAAGGACACAGAAGGTCACACAAAAACTAGATTCACTTGTGAACTGCTTGATGAATAATGCAGACTAGGGAGTAATGAAATCGATGACACCAAATAGGCTATAGCAACCAAAGGCATGGATGCTAATCCTGGCAATGAGGTGGAGGAAGAGGATGAAGTTGGAGATGCCAGCAATGTGGAAGATATCCATGTTATACACTCGGACATTCAGAGTACAGTATTAACTCTATGTCAGGCACTAGAGTGAGGATATTGTACCTGAATGGAAGCTTTTGAAACAAACTGAAGCAACTTGGAAGAAATACACAACAACCATGCACAGATAGCAGACTGATATTATTGCATTCTTCACTGCAAGCCAGCCTCAGTAAAATACAGTACAGTACTGTACCATTTAAAAGTTTTTTTTATCAAGTTTTCTGCAAATTAAGATGGAATTCTGACTAATCAAATAACAAACAACAACCTCATAACAGGGATGTACATCACTATGCACAATAACTGTTCGATGTCCATTTGTCTGTTTTGTAATGCAGGCTCACTTGCTTAACTTCTGTTTCGGAACTTAGTTAAAGATACAACAGATGCTGCTTACACCAGAAGATAAATAGTATGCCAAATGTGTCCAGTATAAGCAGCATCTACTGCACATACCACAAAGCCAACTGCGTTTTTAGTTTTTGTACCAAAGATATCATCAGCAACTCCCTGGACCTTGCAGGTCAGTAAAGGCAAAGGACAAAAAGTGAAAGTACAGACACTGGAGCCCTAGAAATGTAAGATGTATAGAATGATTGGCAGTTGTCTGCTGTAGAGATGCAATGAGCAAACATCAAAAAACTAGGAAAGGAGAACAAGGAAGGGACTTGAATCACTACAATCATTCAAAAGGATTACATCAACAATGACTAATGTGTACTACTTTATTTTAGTTTTATTACTGCTTTATAAATGTTTATCTGATAATGTAAAAGTATTATTAAAACTAAGCAACATATCAACAAATGTAAATATAGAGGAAACTATATGGCACCTGTGAATAAGGGGATACTGTAAATTGGAAAACCTGGGTCATGAATAAACCATGAGGCTGAATGCCCCAGTTTCCTCAAATAAACTTACAACCAGGTGGTCTTCTTTTATTGATTATATCACATGGCTTTCTGAGTTTTAAGGTACATCTTTTTCTGAATTGTTGATACATTATACTATGCACTCACCTGTGTGTTCCCTCCATTCAACAAAATCAGGCTTTCATTAATGAAGATGTCTTGTCCTGGAGGTAAATGAGAATCAAAATACCCAACATGCACATACTTGGTGGTACTTCCATCAGGGGATACCTGCCAATTCAATATGTCATACATCGCAGGACAGTCTCCATTTACATCAAAAAACACCTTTTCACCAGCTCTATCCTCAAAAAATACATTCTTCACGTAATGGTGAAGCTGAAGATAAATGCAAAGTGGTACTTAGAAACTGGTTCCACCATTTCACAAATGTTAATCAGTAAGTGTCAGTAACTCCAGTTGACAGTGTTATAGTGATGCTCAGTGATAAGGTGTGCCATGGCATGACATGTTAATCAGTAACTCCAGTTAACAGTGTTCCAGTGGTGCTAAGTGTCAGGTTGTGCCATGTCACAGCATATCAAGTAGCAACTCTCAGTAACTCCAATTACCAATATTACAGTGATGCTCAGTGATAGGTTGTACTATGTCAAGACACGCCAATCAGTAACTCTTAATAACTCCAGTGTCACAGTGATGCTCAGTGATGGGTTGTTCCATGTCACAACATATCAGTCAGTAACTTTCAGTAACTCCAATTAACAGGGTTACAGTGGTGCTCAGTGATAGAATGTGCCATGTCAAGACACGTCAATCAGTAACTCTCAGTAGTTCCTGTGTTACAGTGTAACAGTGATGCTCAGTTATAGATTGTGCCATGCCACAACACATCAATCAGCAACTCTCAGTAAGTCCAATTAACAATGTTACAGTGAAGCTCAGTGATAGGGTGTGCCATTTCAAGACACACAAATCAATAACTCTTGGTAACTCCAGTTAACAATGTTAATTTTATCACTTTTAAACATTGAGTTTCTAGCGATGTAACTACTTAAGACCAGAGGGATTGTGATACTGGTATCATGATATCTACAGCTGTAACAAAATCTATTGCTGAGCATCACTGCATACAGTGTGTAATACCCATCAACTAACTACACTATGGCACAGGGGAAGTCCATACAACAACTGTCAAAGGTGGAGGGAAAGACTTATCAGAGTCCTCTACTTCCTTATCCTAACATTCAACTATTTATTTCATTTGTTTATTGAATCTCTTAACAAGGTAGGCGCACTGACGCTAAAAGTTAATTTTTCAGGAGTGGCCCAGGATTAATTACACATATCCAGTACATGACATAGTTTGCAACCATGAAAAGTGGGAATACATTTGAATCAAAAACAGGGTATCAATACAGAAAACAAGTGAACATCTATTTACAGAAGATAGGCAGACAGTTTACAAGGGCATTACAGAGTCATGAAGGAATCAAGTATGTGAAGGGCAGTAGAATGGACATTATAAGGCAGGTTCAAGTTGCTTCACAATTGTAAGGCACTGGAAAACAAGTGCTTTCCATAATGAAAACTTTTAGCATAAGCAAACATACAGGCTGCACTCAAGGAAAAATAACTTTGGCCCTTTTTTGAAGCCACCAAAGGATGAGCACTCTTGGAGTACAGCATGGAGGGCATTCCTGGCTGAGGGAGCAGAGTTTGTAAAGGCTCTCACTCCCAAAGAAGACCTTGTCCACAGAACACCTAGGGCAGTGTGACTGGAGTACTTATTGTAAGTGTTCTCCTGCACATTATGTTTGACTAGTACATCCCTAAGGCTATGGGGATGGGATGCACTGTGGATACTTTTTGTGGGCAAGGCAATGTTGGGGATATCTGAACCTCCCTCGTGGAGTGGGCCAGTTAAAGGAGTGGTGGAAGACCTCACAGTGATGTGCCCTTAATGGGGCACCAGCAGCAAACTGTTCTACCCTATTGTACAGGGCTATTAGCTGGTTAGCATCTGATGCTCTCAGGAACTGCAAAAGCAGGGCATCATACATTAGTGCTGGTAGAAGCATAGCATTGACAATGGAGTGATGTGAATTACTGGTCAAATAGCTGCCAAGGCATTACAGCAGCACAGTTTTCTTGTGCAGTGACTTGGTGGTATGATCAACGTGGCATTTTAATGTGAATTCATAGCCTAAGTGCACTCCAAGGTACTTAATGGAGTCAACCACCTCAGTGGGTGCACTGATGGATGTTTTTATGGGTAACATATATCCCTTGGCAGTGCCAAGATATCTGGAGCTGAATAAGATGTTTCTTGTTTTGTCTTAAGAACTAATCCGTTTTCCAGAAACCAATTTTCTAGTTCACAAAAGTAATCACCAAGTTGAGGGCCAAACTAGTCAGTATATCTGGAGCACCTGTACAAAATGGCATCATCTGCACAGAGCAGAACATTAGCCTTACCACAGTTTGTGGGAAGATCATTGACAATTAAGGGAAATAGCAATGGGCCCAGGATGGAGCCCTGTGGGACACCATTGGGTAAAGGCATTTTTCTGGATTAAGCATCTTTCCACTTAGCCAGTTGGTATCTGTTTGATAGATAGCAAGAGTATCAGAGACAGGATAGGCTATCTAGGCCCAAGACCATAAGTTTAGCTAACAGCAGGTTGTGGTTTACTAGGTCAAAAGTGTTAGAGGACTGTATGAAAATAGCATCTGTTGCAAGTCTGTTGTCCATGGCCTCCAATATATCTGGTGACAGCCTATGCAAGGCAGTAATGGTGCTGTGTTGTTTCCTGAAACCATACTGATTGTCAGTGAGCAAATTTATTTATTTATTTATTTATTGAATTTTGTTGACCCGGTAAGCCCACTGGGCCTAGAAGTCCCTTTTTCAGGGGTGAGTGGGGGGAGGGGGATACAGATGTTAAGCAACTGAAACTGAACCAGATTAAGCTGTTGATGGCGGTTTTAGTGAATGGAAGAAATTTGGCCAGGACACCAGGGAAATTCCCTTACTGACAGGTAGAGGAACCTAACATCCTGGTCTTCTGACCTAAGATGGTGTCTGGTGTGGATGGAGTTCGGCTGGAAGCTGTGGAGATGGGGGAGATGGTCTCCTCTCCTGTCTTGTCTTTGTTTGAGACCCCTATGGACTGTAGTGAAGGAATTTGTCTGAATGAGAAGAAGTCTGAACTTGTGGAAGATCCTATGGCTCAGGATTTCTCTCAGAGACAGGAGGTTTTAATGTGACCACCCATTGTCAATGATGTTCTTTTTTCTGTCCCGACTGTGGAGGCTCTGCTTAAAGCTGAAGATGAACGATATTCAGCTGTTCGCCGTGATTTACTTGCTAAACTGACTCAGCCTGCAGCCCCGGTTTGTGATCCTGTTGGTTTTCCTACTTCAGTGGTTACTCTACCCATGATTACTGGTCCTTAACAGCCTACACCACACCAGTCTATGACAGTTTGTTCTCCTGCACTACACTTACACGTTGGTAAAAACCCTTTGACTTGTTCTGTTAATACTATGGGTCTGATTGCTGGCAATGGAGGCTACTGACGGTCTAAACTCCAGCCCTGTGACCTCTGCATTGTCTGCTTCTTCTGTTGATGCACATAGACTTCAGCCTTTAGCCACTGGTGTGGTGTCTGAGGAGCTCTGGGCTGTGGAGCAGCTGGCTTTGCAACTCCGTGATCGCCTGGTTTTAGACCCTATTCTGGACACCTCCTGGTCTGCTGAGAAGGCTTTGCTGGCAGTGGGATGGGAACAGAATGCTGCTGGAGGGTGGTGGGTGTCGGGGTCTTCACCCATTCATATCCCTGGTGCTGATCATGATGTCTATATACCTGACTTGTCTAATCATTCTTCGCCTGCAGTGTCTCAGGACTTAGTTCTTCCTCCTGAGCTGATACTGACTCCAAATCTGATTTTGCTTTTGCCACCCACTGAGTCAGCTGCCCCCCCCCAGTGGTTTCTAGGCCTCAGATTCCTCAGTCTTCCTCTATTGGGACTTCTGCTCCTCATTTGTCCTACTCAGCTGCTACTGCCCAGAATATTCCCCGGTCCCAGCCCCATTTCCCTTGGTCTCCATGCTCCCTGCGAAGCATCATAATGCCATTTGTTTGTGCTATTTGGGAGGCATGGCTGAAGCCCCTGACAAGCTTTATGTGGCCAGAGTCCTTCTTAAGGATTCCCTCAAGTTTTTTGCCGGTGAGATTCATGCTTTGATTCATGTCTGTGGGGAAACTGTATTTGACATCAGTTTTAAAATGCAACAGAGTTTGAGTGTTTTTGGCTGAAGTACCAATGTTTGAAGATGTCTCCTCTCTTGACCCCCTTTTCTGTTTTACCCTTGTCTCAGCCTACTCAGAAGACTACTACAGTCCTTTTTCGCAGTGAGGGGGTTACCATGAATGATTTAACTTACTGGCTTAAGGCACATTGTATGGTACTTTCTGACCCTGAAGCTATTTTTTGATTCTGAACATTTATGGACTGGGGGCTGGCGGGTGAGAGTGATGTTGAAGATGTCTGATACTGCTCTCCTTCACCTCCTGAACAGTTTCTTTTTGGGTAGAGACCGGTGTGTCCTATTCTATTCCGGACAACCTAATGCATGCTACAGATGTGGCTCTGTGGCCCATCTGAGTAGCACTTGTGATCAGGTAAAATGCACAATCTGTGGTTCTTTGGGCCATTCTGGATTCCATTGTGTGGAACAAGAAAGGTGCAGCTTGTGTGAGGAGCTGGGGCATAATTTTCAAACTTGCAAGTGGGCTGCTCACAATCAGTGAGAGTTGGCTGATGGTGCTGAATAACAGCTCTATATTAGCTTGGCACAGAAACAGAGAATTTTTGCCTGAGAAGAACCGAGACCGGATGACGCTCCTGCCCCTGATGTTTCACTTTCTGAGAATGGTTTACCAGTCCTGGTGCCTCCTAGATGAGAGGAATCCTTAATTTCTACTTCCCAGAGACCACCGGATGAGTGCCGCCCCCTCCCCCTAGGGGGTTGCCCCTTGGGGCTGAGATGGCAGGGTCTGCTGATTCCTCTCTGCTGGTGCAAACATCCATTACTGTTGTTATGGCTACACCTCAGTCTCCCATTGCGCAGGTGTCTAGGAGGCCCCCCTGATGCAGAGGTGATGAACCCCCCCAGCTTCTTTTGGACAACCCTTTTCATCGACTAGGATCACTCGGAGTAAACATTCTAATGCCTCTTCCAGGAGAATTCTCCAGGTGTTGTAGTGGTTCCCACTCACAATCGTTATGACCTTTTGCAGCCAGAAGATGATCGCACAGGCAGTGACTCTGATTCTTCTTCTGTGCAATCCTCCATCCCTGATCAAACGACGGACATGGAGGTGCCCCTGGATCGCTCTGGTCCTCAAAAATGCTAAGCTAAAACTAAACATAAAGAGTTGGTCGTTCACCATGGATGCCTGAAATTATATGGATTTTTTGTTCCCCGTTTCTTTTTTTCTACCTGATGTCTTCTCATTGTGCATGCTTTGCTGTTAATGTTATTAGTATTAAGAACCCAGATAGATGTGATTTGTTTTTTCCTATTTGGTGATGCATGTGGTGGGAATTGTTTTTCTTCAGGATGTTTGTTTTCATTCTTTGCAGGATATTACATTGGTCTCTAGGGCATGGTACCCCAGCCCTTCATTCTGGTCTATTGGCCAGGACACCTGTTCTGGCATTGGCATCTTATTTAATGGCCTGGATGTTGCCTTGCTCAAGCTGTATGATTTGGTTCCAGGGAGGGTTCTAATTTTGGATGTTACATGTAGTAATGTTGGATACGTTTAATTAATGTTTATGCTCTTCGGACTAAGGCTTTGAGGGTGGAACTCTTTAAACTGATCCAACCCTTTGTGTACACTTCACATTTTGTCATCTTTGGAGGTTACCTGAACTGTGGTGTTTCTCTAAAGGACAAAACTGTGACTTCTGTTACACAACAATTTTTTTCCAATTCTAACTTTTTGTCATCTATGCTGGGAACGGCAGGCTTGAAGGATGCATATCACTCTCACACTGGTTTACATATGCCTACTTTTCATAAAGGTTCCCTGGCAACTAGAATTGATTTTCTTTATGTTTCTCAGCGGTTGCCTGTTCAGGCGGCACAGGTGCAAGTGTCTGGCTTTTCAGACCACGATATGTTATCTTTTGTGCTGGGGAAAGTCTTCTCCATTAAGAGGGGTTCAGGGACTTGGAAGATGAATGATTCCTTGTTGCTAGACTCCCTTTTTCAGGCCTCCTTTCTTGCTTTTTTACAAGCTAGGAAATCAGTTTTTGTTCTTTATGATGATGCTTGTGCTGTGGTGGCTGGGTACTAAATGAGACTTGATTTCTTTTCTTAAATGTTATAGTAGGAATTCATATCAATCTGCTTACAAAGATTACTTGGTTGCTAGGTCTTGATTGCAGTGGCTGCTATCTTTATCTGTATTGATGAGACAGGACTATGGTTCTCAGATTCAGGTTCTGAAGAAGCAATTGAGTATGTTTCACTTAGAAAAAGGTTGTTCTTTGCAAAGGCAACAGCAATTTGGTACATCTGGATCTGTGGACTCTGTCCATAACAATCGTGCCATTTAAGTGTGGGACAGAAATAAATGTTGGCTTTATATGATTCAGAGGGCCTCACGGTTGATACTAATGCTGAGATCATGGATGTAGTTGTTGCCTATTCTGGGGTGAAATATGGGCCTATGACTTTTGATGTGGTCCGGGGCTGATGTTTTGCTTTCCCAGATGGCTTTTCTGGAACTTTCAGATGTGGAAGGTGATTTTTTGGGACGAGCTAGTCAGGTCTCTGAGGTCCTGACTGCAATCAGTATCCTGTGTAGTAATACAGCTCCTGGCCCTGATGGCCTGCCTTCTGAGGTGTATGAATTTCTTGCCCCTGAACTCGGAGATGAGTTGACTGTGGTGTTTAATTGTTTGTTGCAAAGTCAAGATCTACCCTTACAGTTTAATATGGGGTCTTTGATTTATTTATATAAGAAGGGTGACAGGAAAGCTTTATTTAATTGTAGACCGATTAGCTTGCTGAATGCTGATTTTAAACTTTTATCTAAGATTCTGGCTAAACGCTTACTGTCTATTACTAATGAGGTCATTTCTGAAACTCAAACTTCTTCTGTTCCTGGTCGTTGTATTCAGGATCATTTAATTTTACTGTGGGAAATCTTTGATAAAAGTAATTTGGATCTTTTGGAAGGGTATGTCATTTCTTTGGATCAACAACAAGCATTTGATGCAGTCTGTCATGATTTTTTGTGGTGTGTTTTGCACAAGTTTCAGATTCCTTCTGGCTTTATTCATTGGCGCCAGTTGCTCTATCAGAATGCTACTGTTTTTCCTGTTGTTAATGGATGGAAAGGTCCACTGGTTGGGATTAAGTGTGGGGTACAACAAGTCCTATCCTGTATGTGTTTTTTCTGGACCCTTTACTGAGGTTGCTTCAACATTCTCTACTCCTATCACCTTTGGGTTCTAGTGTGCCGCTCCGAGCACCTATGATCTTGGCCTATGCAGATGATATGTGCTCTTTGTTGAAAGATGAAGCCTCTGTCTTGGAAGCCTTATGCATCTGCTCTAATTTTGGGTCTGTGGCAGGGCTAGGCTAAACATGCTAAAATGTGTTGGGAAGCGTTTGGGTTTGCATGGTGGTGCCCTCCCTTTGGTGGGTAGGATTTTGCTGCCAACAGGTCCTATACAAATTCTGGGTATCCAATTTGGCATTGAAAATCTGGGTGTTTTCAATTGGGAACACAAATTGGCTATTGCACAATGTAAGGTTTCTGGCTGGAATCATTGGAAGATGGGGAAAAAGAAAAGGATCTATGTGATTAAAACATTTCTGATTCCAGTATTTTTATTTCTCAGTTATATTTTTCCCCCTCCCAAATATCTGGAAACTCATTTATTGGGTATTTTCTTTCAGGCTGTGTGGGGGAGTCGACTTAATCCAATTAAAAGGAATATCTTATATCTCCTGATCAGTCAGGGTGGTTTGAACATGGTCCACCCATTATTGTTTTTTAATTGTATCTTTTTTATGGCCAATATACGTCCTCTTTTGGTTCATATGAATAAAGGATGGAAAACTTGGGCTTTTGATACTGTTCACTATTGATTTCGGTTATGGGACAGTAATGCATTGAAATTTGTCAAAAAACAGCTGTTGGCCCCTCCTTATTGGCAGGACACTTTTACCAGACTTAGGCAATGGAAGGTCACCACCCATGCAATTATTACTTTACAGAGAAAAGGTTTGTATGCTGCCTTACTGGGTACGGTATGTCCTGTTAATCAGATTTTTACTCATTGTCCGATTGCCAATCAGCAAGCTCTGCTTACATTGTTACGTAACCGGAGGATTCCTCCTCATGCCTGGGATCTTCATTGGCTTAGTTGCTATGATAAGATTAATGTTAAAGATAATCACAAGCATAAGCAGATGGAGGAGAGGTTTTGTAGTAGGCCGGGATGTGTGGCTCAGCTTGAGTCTACTGATCACTTGTTTTTTCTCTGTTCTTTTATTAAGCATTTTTGGTCCTTTTTAGCGACGGCTTTGGGAGCTCCTATTTTTACTAGTGTGTCTCAGGAGAATCTTATGTATGGGAAGACCAGGGGTCCATGGTGGGTGTGGGAGGGAGACACGATCTGTTTGATTTTTACCATTTGTAAATGGCATATTTGGAATGCTCACTGCTTATTTTCGTTGCAACAAAAAACTTGTACTTACTCTGACTTGGTGGGGAGTATTACTAAGGATCTAAGAACCTTATATTTGCAGCAGCAACAATCTATGCAGAAGGAGCTCTGGCTTCATAAATGGCGTAATTTACCTTGGATCACTGATTCGGATGTTCCAATTACATAAGTGTTACTGCTGTGGCCTTTTGGATAAGATAGATTAATATCAGTTTGGCTGTTTTCTGTTCCCTGTTTTTGCATGTGTTTTCTTTTTTCTTGTTTCATCTTTGTACCTTCTGCAATAGGTATATTGTGGACATGTATTTCTTCTAATGCTGTGTTTCTTTTCAGAATTTGGTTGTTATTGTTTTGTTTCCTTCTTTTTTTTTTTGGCTTGTTGTATTATTGATTTCTGGTATAGTTATGGGCCCAGATATTCAAACTGCACACAAAAAGTGCTCAATAGCAGGAACAAGTGCAAGTCCATTACGCACATGCGCAAGAGGCACAATATTCAAAAACTGAGCTGGCCAAGATGCGCCTACAGCCGACGACTGAATATCACACCACCTGCACCATAGTGCAACTAGGGAGGGGAAGCTGAGCATATCTGATGCACCATAGCACAACAAGGGATTTTCAGCTGAGCAGTCCAGAGGTGCCATAGCGCAACCAGGGATGCCCTCCAGCAGCAGGGCAGCAATGCAACAGCACAACCAGGAATGCAGGGGCCCACCACCCAAGCCACAGATGGGCAGAGGAACACACAGCAGAACAGACATCGGCCCCCGACACCCCATGCATTGCACAACTGGGGGAGGGCTGGAATAACCACTGGCCCATGGAGACAATCAACCAACCTACAGCTGGGCCATGGTGCCCCATCACACCCCCTGGCAAGCTGTGACTGGCACACAAGGAGGGCCAACCACCCCGTGCCACACCATCCCCCAAATGCAGAGTACACCCTGCACCGTGACCACCAGACACCCTGCCCAGGAGCAACGTCCACCAGTGCAGGATACCCCATGCATGCCACCACCCCCACTGTGACAATGCAACCCTGTGCACCACAGAACCATGCAAGGTAGTCCCACCATGAGCACCCATCAGCGGGTGGCAACACACAGTGATGCAATGACAGCATACACAATGCCACCATGCACAGCCCCCCCAAGGTACAGCTGAGAGACTGATCATGCGTCAGCACATGAAGTACCCCACGTGTGACAGGGCATACCCCAGACCCCACCACCAATGGTACAGCACCTTGCACACCCTCCCAAGGACACACCCTGACCCAGCACTGGCCACAACAGCCAGCGCAGACACCCACAGTGGTACGTGGAAGCATGCACCACACCAGATGCAGCACAGTGCATGGACAAACACCCATCCATACCCAAGGGCACACCAACACAGGGACACAGTAGCGGGGGCAACCAAGCCCCCAGCATGGGCCCATGGAAACCGTGTACCCTTGGCCAGCAGTCCTCCATGGCACAGGAGTGCCAGCCATCCTGCGCAGGCACTGTGGACCTGTACGTCACCATCATTTGCCCAGAACACAAGTCACAGACAGTGGTGCACATCCCCTGCAACACACAAGCCACAGCATGGAGGTGGGACAACAACAGCGGAGGCCACAGTGTCACCCGAGGCAGACATGCACCACACCAGTGACAGGAGGCAACCCAGCATTGTGATGGGTACAGTGGCTGCTCTGCATGGACAGCCACCACTGACATGCCAGCAGACTGTGCAGGTCACAGACATGCAAGGGTGTCAGCTGCACAGGCCATGGATGGGCTGACAGGTGCACCATGGACACAGTGCATGCACCATGGACCACTGCACACAGTCATCCAGTGCACAGAGAACAACACACAGACCACAGACACTGACCGATAGCTACTCCCATACCATAGTCGCTTCCCCACGGACACACACACATACCCATGACTGCACCACCCCTGACGCCACGCAAACCACTGCAGCTGAGCACCTATAGCCCGCTGCAAATCAGAGACCATCACAGTATTCATATCAAAAGAATTGTAATCAAAAACATCAAACAAAACTATTTACAACTATGTACAAATGTGTAGTGGAGGCCTCAAACAAGGTGGGGGGTGGGTAAGGGCAGGGGTAAACAAATGGTACAGGAAAGGAGGGTGTGAGGGGTGGGTCCAGAGGTAGGAGAAATCAGGGGCATATATATGGTCAGTGGGATCCCCGCTCCCCGCTCCGGCTGCTCCACCTTGCATGTCTCCGCTGGACCCCCAGCCGCTCAATCCTTCGCAGGATGTCCAGTGATTCCCTGGCCACAGTGAGTATTTCCTGCAGCACCTCCCTGATTGCCTGTAGCTGGTGGACACTTAGGACAAGGGAGCACAGTCAATAGGTGTGAATGCACAGCCCCATACAGCCCACCCACTGTGCATGGCATACGGCAGTGGGACATGCCTCTGTGATGGTGTGTGACCACCCACAGTGATCACGTCCACAAGACCTGCCCACCCAGGTACATACAGCGATGTGGACTGCTGCACACACCCACCGGCCAAGTCCTGCACAGCACCACCATGGCTGTTTAGTGACATGGCTATGTGGTGCAAAGGCAGTAGCACAGCCATGTATCTGGTGCATGCATGGACCACCATTGATGCACTTCCAGACATGCAGTGCCACTGGACAGTGCTGACTGTAACAAGTTGCGTGCATGGCAGTGGTGTCAATGGATGGTGGCCATGCCCCGCTGCCCACCCTGTTACACAGCATGCAATAGTAATCATGGAGGTAAGGCACTCACCATCATCAGGCTGGTTCCTCTGGCGCTGTGGACCTTCGCCCCTCCTATTGGTCTGGTCCTCCTGCTGGCACCTCTGCTCCCTCACCAGCCATCTCTCTTCTGGCCCTAAGCTGCAAACATGGAGAGAGGAACATCATTACAATCCTGTAGCAAAGTCCCCCTGCCCCATGTGTGTGCAATCCCACCCAGCCAGACCCACCACCCCACACCCTGATAACACCACCACAGCAAACACCAGAACAGCCAACACCAGACGGTCCCCCCTCCATATTCCAGACACATGCAACTGTGATACCCATATGGAAGATAAAAGTGTATGGACATTACCCCTACCTTGCTGTGGCACCATGCCATTCCTGGCATGTACCCACAGATGGGCAAGCAGGTCTGGGTCTCTCTGCCTCAGGTCCCCATACCTGTGGCAGCACTGCTCCACCATCCACCCCTTTCCAGTGGTCTCCTCCAGGGCATCGGCCACCTCCTGCCACACCTGGCTCCTAGACCTGTCCAGGGGTGCCTCCCCAAACATGGGCCAAAAAGTGGCTCAACAATGGCAACCAGGTTTGCCATTTCAATCTGGCTATACTGGGCAGCTCTCCTCCGCACCATCTCTCTTGTTCAGTAGGTTCAAAATGGTGCTCTACAGCACGGTTCCAACATGTGCAGATGCTGCGTGGTACAACGCTGCCATTCCCTATCGCGCTGTCACCGAACAGCGAAATAGTGGTGCACCCATGCCTGACACATGGCTCCTAGGTGGCAAAGGTCGGGCACAGAGTCAAGGGTCTCTGACACACAGACAGGCACAGCGCCATTGGAACCCAATGTGTGTAGTGCGATTGGGTGCCTGTGTGCTACCTCCAGTAGTGGCCTACCGCGCTGTTGCCTCAGTGTGCCTACGATGTCCCAGTGCCACAGCGCCATATTGGTGAACATCGCTGTAGCACCACTGGCACAATGGTGGCCATGCCCTGCATTGCCTCCCACGCTCAGCACATCAGCAGCGTGGCAGGCACCTGCATCAGCAACCCGGGCATGCGCAGTTAGGTGTGTACTGTACATGTCACAGAACTGCGCCCTTGGCTCAGCACATTCAACACAATTGCACAAAGCACAACAGCGTGATATTCAGCTGTCATATGCAAATCAGCTAATCAGCCATTCAATGGTGCAGCACTGCAATTTGCATCCAATTAAAGTTACACCTCACCTCATTTGCATGGGTTGCACTATAAAAGTGCGCCATTGGGCTGCACTGGCCATAGTCAGTCACTGCAGTCTATTGGTGAGTTGCATGCTGTTTGGGAGTGTGGACTGTGAATTTTGGGACATGCATGGGACTGCACAGTCACAGGTAACAACTTTCATTCTCACAGGCTAAATCATGACTGGGCGAGTTGTAGGAGAGGAGGAACAGAGTGGTGGGAGGAGGAAGAGGCCTAATTTCACCAAGGCCGAGATGGATGCCCTGTTTGAGGCCTACCTGGACCAGGAGCTGCTTCTCAGTGGACGGCAGGGAACATCACAGGCCCGTGCTGCTGCATGGGAGGAAGTGGCACATGCAGTGAACCTGCATGGCAGCCACCACCACTCCGTGCAGGAGTGCAAGAAGATGATGGGCACAGACAGGAGAAGGATAAAGGAGAAGGTGGCTGCCATTAGGGCAGCACGAGCTGCGACAGGTGGGGGACAGCCAGAGGTGCTATGCCTAACCCCACAGGAGGAGAGGGTTGCTGGCAGCATGCAGTGTTGTGCCACTGAGGGTGTTCCAGGTGGTGGCTTCTAGACGGGTGGTAGCCCATCACTGCATGGTAGGTTATGGTCTGTCTATTGTAGGGGGCAGGTAGGTCTCATGCAGTAACGCGACTTTGTTTTCCCTTACAGATCCTGAGCGTCTGCATGGGTCAGCAGTGATGGGCCTGTCCACTGAGGCCAGTCAGATGGAGATGGAGGAGGGCCCATCCACCTCCACAGGTATACGTGGCTCAGTGCGACAGTGGGCCCACCTGGCTGTCCAGACTGATGTTGTTGGAACAGGTGCAGAGGAGGTCCTGCCTGTGTCCCAGCATGCCAGCATCCACGGATGCCAGCATGCTGTGACTTGGGCTGGTGCTGGGTCCATCACCGATGATGATGTCGCTAACGCCGTGGGTAGTGACACGTGTGTGCCACAGGATGGCCACACAACAGGTAACAGCGGCCATGGCTGTGGGTGGTGCCACTGTGGAGGCCTGCGTGTCATCACAGTCCCAGCCTGTGCCTGTCAGCACCAGTGGGGCAGCACTGGTGTGTGTACAGGACAGTGGGACTGTTGTGGCCACTGTGGCAGCACCAGTGAGTCCTGGTGAGTGGCAGCCGGAGGGGCAGCATTAGCAGTCGGCTAATGGGATTGTGGGTACAGTGTCAGGGGGCAGCATCAGTGCACTGCCTCTGGACATGCCCAGACCTGGTCCTGGTGTGTGGCACCCACCCTCAAGGGGTGCTGAGCATCAGGGCCGCGCACACCCTGAGGGACAGGATGCCTAGGAGGCAGATGACCTCTTGTATGAGCACACCTGCATACTGCAAGCATCAGTCAACCAGCAGATGCGGCTTGCAACATCAGTGGATGCACTGCATGTGATCTGGAGCGGGCAGAGGAGCGTCGCAGCAGAGACACCGCTCTGATCCTGGCAGGGATGGACCGGTTGTGGGAGGATGTGACCATTGCCATTTACAGGCAGACACATGCATTCACTGCTGTCATGGCCACAATGGGCACACAGTTATTTGCCCATGTGTCACAGACACCACGCAGTGCACTGTCCACCCCCTGTTCCCGGTGTCATGTGACACCATCCTTGTCAACACCGGGTTCAGCTGTGGGCATCCCGAGCATGTCTGGCGCAGGCATGTTTGGTGTGCTGCAGACCCCTGCATGAGCATGGTCATATTCACGCAGTGGAACCCTTGGGGGACCATTAGTGCCACACCATGAGGCCAGTGGTCAGCCTGTCAATGCTGGCGGGTCTCAGCGGGGCCGCTCATGCATCCATGGTGGCCGGGGCACTGTGGTGGGTGACTGACCTGTCTCCCAATGTGGCTACTGTCTGGTGGTGCCCTGTGTGCATTGTGTCATTCAGCGGGCAATGCACGGGTGGGTACCCGGCCCTGCATGCGGACACACAGTCCATCTGCACACCTTCCGGCTGCTGTCCACAGTTGCATGTGCATGATGATGCCTACATTGCACTGTACACCAATGAGCAATGGTGCTCAGCATCTGACACACGCACAATGACAGGCAGTGGGCGTGGTGACCTGTGGACATGTGTGTGGCTAGGGGTGGCGTTCTGGGTCAGTGTGCTTCCTACCCTTTGTGCATGTCTAGTGCATTGTGTGTGTGTGTGTGTGTCTGTGTGTCTGTGTGTCTGTGTGCCATGTTAGACCTCACCCATCCCTGGTGGTGTGTGTGGTTCCATGCCCGGACAGTTCCCTTGATGGCATGCACCCCTGGTGTGTGTCCATGCGTGTTGTGGGTTGTGCCTTAGCCACTGGTGGTTGCACATGGCCCCATGACTTACCTGGGTTGGCTGAAGTGCTCCTCCGTGATGGTGTCCCGGTGCACCTGTGCCAGCCGGAGCAGTCGGGGGTCCCGTTGCCCAAGGGTGGGGCTGCCCATCACCATTGTCACTGGTGTCCTTATAATCCCCATCGCTGTCCCAATCTTTGACCTGTACGGCTATCCCACATTCATTGGCCATGTTGTGCAGGATGCAACAGGCCAGGAATAGCCCGCAGGCCTTTGAGGGGCTGTACTGTAGGGCACCGCTGGAGGTGTCCAGGCAATGGAAATGTGCCTTCAGCATCCCGAACACCCACTCAATGACATTACATGTGGTGGCGTGTGCCTCATTGTAGTGTTGCTGTGATGGGGTCGCGGGCTGCCGGTAGGGTGTAAGCAGCCAGGGACAGAGTGGGTATCCACTGTCACCTGTGTGTAGAGGGTGGAGGTTAGTTTGGTGATCAGCATCGCCCTGCTCTGGACCATGTAGTCCACTACCCATGTCACCTCTGACCATGCCCCCCGGCCCTATTATTGTCCATGTGATTTGCATATTCACCCACTAGGTGGTCAGTGGGGATATCCCCACTCTCGAATCTGTGGCACAGTGCCGACTGGTGCCAGATGAAGGCATCATGTACCCCCCCAGGGTGCGTGGCACAGACATTGATTATGTGCCCCCTGGCATCGCACACCACCTGGCAGTTGATGCTGGCATAGCCCTTGTGATTTATATATGCAGCCCCCTCGGGGCCAGGTGATGTGTGGATGGCCACATGGGTGCAGTCTATTGCCCCTACTATGCCAGGCATACGTGCTACCCTGTGGAACTCCTGTATGTTTGCTGTGTGCTCCACCGGTGTGCTGGGGAAATGGATGTACTCCACAGCATGTGGTAGCAGTGTGCTGAGGAATTGGGTCAGGTGGCATGATGTGGCAGACTGGGTTATGCCTGTGGTGTCCCCAGTTGGTCTCTGGAAGGTACCTGTGGCGAGCAAGCACATGCAAGCTGTCACTTTCATCTCCACTGACAGAGCATGGCTCCATCGTATGGGTGCCTGCATCACATCACTGCACAGCTCACAGAGTCACCTCAGAATTGCCTTATTCAGGTGGTACCGGCCCATGATCTCTGTATCACTGTACAGCTCAAAGCTGGTGCGGGCTCGGTACTGCCTGTTGGGAGAATACCGCTGATGGGCCCTTCCACGGCCATGCCCCCCTGCTGCCTGCCTTCTCACCCCCTCATTACTGCCTCCATCTGGATGGTGGCACTGGCCATGTCCCTGGCTTGTGTTCACCCCCCCGGCAGCTGTTTCTGTATTCTGCCTGCTGTCCTGGCTGCTACTTCCCCTGTACTGGGAACACCTGACTGTGCTGGCCTCACTGCTGTGTGGCAAGTACTTCCCCCTTCTGCACTGAGGCTCCCCACACCTTCCCCTGAGCCTGTGGGTTCCAGGTGCCCTTTCCCTGGCCTGCCTTGTGTATCCCTGCTGCCCCAGTTTCTCTTGCTAGAGTTCAGCCTCATGTGCCTTCCCTGTAGTATTCTTGTGCCTCTCCTTTGCTCCTTTTTATTTTGGATAATTTCCGCTATGGCTCCACTTCCGCTGGGTTCCCTATTGAGCATGGTGCATGTTGTTGAATATCGCACTACACCATTTATGCATGATTCCTCCCCCTTCAGTTGTGCATACATTCATTATCATTGCACTGTTGCTCAGCATGATTTGGGGGATGCAACTGCCTCCTGCTGAATATCACAGAATGGAGCATTTTTGGACTTGCGCAGGTGCAACCCTATTGCGCATGGCACAACTCTTTTGAATATCTGGGCCTTTATCTTTAATAAATTTTCCCCTACTGGACTGTAGGGGGGACCGTTGTCTGTTGCTTGGATGGCCAGTCCTGGCAAAGCAATGGATGTGGAAGATGTGTTGGATACTGGGGAGTGAGTAAAGCCCACTGTGCTTGTTGCATGAGTTTACAGAAGTGCAGCTGGATGCAGAGTCTGATTTTCCCACTGAGAACAGAGAAAATGTTGGTTTACCTCTGTTGGATGTCACCACGAATGTGACTACTAAACCCGAGGCTCCTCCGATTATAGAAAATGCTGCACAAGGCTTACAGCACCAGATGATGTGTGAGGTAGAAGCAGAGGATTGCAGGCATGCTGAAAAGAAAGCACTCTTACGTGCGGAGATTGAAAAATTGCTTGCTTTGACCACGCCTGTCACTGGGTGCAGTCACTTGATTCCCGACTGTGGCAGTGCAGCTGTAAGTGCTGAATGCAAGGAGGTGAAACAGTCGGTTTCACCACAGGTACTTTTTCCTGATATCTCAGTGGGGCATTCTTCTAAATGAACATGGTCTGAGGATGTATGTGTTTTTCGGGAAGGTTTGCAGACGAAAAAACATGAAGTTGGTCATGGAGTTGCAGTTGGTCCTGCTTTTGCTCACAGTTGCACAGATGGTGCTAGTAAGTCATTGCCTGTTACCCCTGGAGTATGTAGGACATCTCGATTGAGCACAAAAGGGGGGGGCCTCGACTAAGCACAGTACAGATTGTGAATTAGGGGAAGATGGTGTTAAGTATGTTTCTAAAACCATAACTCATGAGAATGCCACAGTGTTTTCTTTCTCAACAAGGCACCATGGGCCTGCCAAAGTGCAGGATGACAATAAAATTAAGAGAGATGCAGTCACTATGGCTAATATAAATGTGGGGTGTCAAGAGCCTTTGGGGCAGTGAGCGTCTGACCAGAGAAGCACAGGAGATGAGAGAGAGGTGATAAAGGGACAGGCACCTAGTACTACTGCTACTGCTATTTCCCGTGCCTTTGCACTACAGCCAATTACGACTGACCCCTTTCATGTTTGGTCCCGAGAAAAAGCATTACAGGAGGCTGGATGGATGAAAACCAGCAGTGGTCAGTGGCTTCCTGACCCGGACTAGAATGAACCCCTACTCCCAACCAATCCAGAATGGAAACCTTTGCTTCATGTAGCCTCTAGTGAACTGGACGTGCAAAAAGATTTAAAAAAATGCTGGATGAAGACAAAGGTCCAGATATGAGCAAAACCACTAAACCTCTGGAGAAAGTGGTCTAATAATAAGAAGACTAAAGGCCCTACTCCCACAAACTTGGTTTTGATTGATGATGTTACTGAGGGCTCAGAGGAACGCATAACCCCCCCCCAAAAAATACCCTTGTTGTCAGACTTATTTACTAAATCAAAGAAAGAAATTACTTCTTAAGGACTCCCCTCAATTTTCACCACAGGAAGTGTTTGCCTTCATCAACATTTCTGGAGAAGACAATTATGACATTAGTTTCCGTTCTTCCTATTTACTAGACTTATTCTGGCAAAGTTATGATTTACTCAAGTTCTCTCCTTTATGGTCCCCCTTTTTAGTAATACCATTTACCAAACCCCTGATTAACATAACATAGAAACATAGAAGCTGACGGCAGATAAGGACTGCAAGGCCCATCCAGTCTGCCCATTTCTTTTTCAGCCTTATAGATGTGCCATCGGCCTTTGATCTGTCACTGGCCTATCTATTCATACTCATCTGTATTGCTCCCTTATGCCTATCCCATGCCTGTTTGAAGCACTGCACTGTAATTATATCCACTACTTCCTGAGGTAGGCTGTTCCATGCATCCACCACCCCTTCTGTGAAAAAGAACTTCTTCACATTACCCCTTAATCGGCCTCCCTCTAATCTCATGCTGTGTCCTCTTGTCCTGCTATTTTTCTTATTTTGAAACATGATAGACTCTTTCACCTTCTTAATGTCCTTAAGGTGTTTGATTGTTTTGATCGCATCACCTCTCTCCCTCCTTTGCTCTAGGGTATACATATTGAGCTCTGTTAATCTCTCTTCATATGTTTTCCATTGCAGTCTCTGCACCATTTTGGTTGCCCTTCTCTGGACTGCCTCAATTTGGTTAATGTCCTTGTGAAGGTGCAGCCTCCAGTATTGCACACAGTACTCCAGATGAGGCCTAACCAGTGTCTTGTAAAGAGGGATTATTACCTCCCTCTTCTGACTTGTGATACCCCTACTAATACACCCCAACATCCCCCTAGCCTTACCTACTGCTTTAGCAGGCTGTTGGATGATTTCAGGTCATTGGTGATGATGATGTCCAAGTCTCTTTCTTCCCTTGTGATTGCCAGCAGCTCCCCTCCCAGCTTATAGGTGGCTTCAGGGTTTCTCTTCTCTATGTGCATGATCTTGCACTTTTTTGCATTAAACCCCAGTTGCCACTCTTCCAACCATTTTACTAGTTTATCCAGATCTCTTCTCATTCTGCCCACCCCATCTGAGTCATCTACTCTGTTGCAGATCTTGGTGTCATCTGCAAACAGACAAACCATACCCTCCAGTCCATCTGCAATGTCACTGATGAAGATATTGAAGAGGATTGGCCCCATGACTGATACTTGAGATAGCCCACTTGTGACTTGCATCTCTTCTGACTGTATACCGTTTACTACCACTCTCTGTTTTCTTCCCGTCAACCAGTTTGCCACACAGTTGAACAACTTCTGACCCACCCGAGCCTACCCAGCTTATTAATCAATTTTCTATGTAGAACAGTATTGAAAGCTTTGCTGAAGTCAAGGTAGGCGACATCAACTGCTCCCCCTTGGTCCAGCACTCTGGTTACCCAGTCAAAGAAATCTATGAGATTAGTTTGACAGGACCTTCCTTTTGTAAACCCCTGCTGTCTTGGATCCTGTGCTCCTATGGATTCCAGGTGTTGCATGATCCTTTCCTTAAGGAGTGCTTCCATAATCTTGCCCACTACTGAGTTAAGACTGACTGGTCTGAAGTTCCCTGCCTCCTCCCTGCTACCTCTCTTGTGGAACAGGATTACATGAGCCCTTCTCCTGTCTTCTGGAACCTCTCCTGTGCTCAGAGACTCACTAAACAGTTCTGATAATGGTTCTGCTAGTTCCACCCTTAGATCCTTTAGTGCCCTGGGATGTATACCATCAGGTCCCATTGCCTTGTCCACCCTGAGCTTACCAAGCTCTTGTAGGATCCTTTCTTTTGTGAAGGGACTAGTGCACACCTCCCTCCCCCCTGTGTCCATGGTGCAGAGCTGTGGGCCCTGCCCTACCTTCTCTTCAGTAAATACTGAGCAGAAGTATCTATTTAGGATAGTTGCTTTTACGTGGTTCTCCTCCTCACACGCCCCCTTATCCCGTTTGATCTTAGCAGTACACCCTCTGAACTTTCTCCTTTCACTAATGTATCTATAGAAAGTCTTGTCACTTTCTTTTACTATTTGTGCTAGTGTTTCCTTGGTTTGGGCCTTTGCCTGGCTTACTGCCTTCCCTGCTTCCCTTTGGGAAGTTCCGTGTGAACATTCAGGAAGTACAAGGAATCACAGAAGAAGCAGGACAGAGAACTGTATCAGTTAAACAAAAGGATGCTGGGAAGGCAGTCAGAACAGCAAAGGCCCAAACCGAGGAAAAGATAGCCAACTCAGTTAAGAAGAGGGATAAAACCTTTTATAGGTACATCAGGGAGCAAAGGAAGACCAAGGGAGGGTTAGTGAGGCTTAATAAACGGGAGGGAGGGTGGGCAGAGGGTGACTGTGAAAAGCAGAGATACTAAACAAATATTTTTGCTCAGTGTTTACAAAGAAGAGGGAGGTACCTAAAACAAACAGCAGAAACACTCTGGATACAGACGTTGATACCAGCCCATTTACAGAAGAAAGGATTCTGAAAGAACTCTTAAAACTGAAGGTGGACAAAGCAATGGGGCCTGATGGGATTAATCCCAGAATTCTAAAAGAACTAAGGGTAGAACTAGTGACACCACTAACTACCCTCTTTAACAAATCATGGGAGGATGGGGTGGTACCCGAGGACTGGAGGAGGGCAGATGTGATTCCCCTTCACAAAAGTGGGAGCAAGGCAGAAGCAGGAAACTACAGACCTGTTAGTTTAACCTCAGTGGTAGGGAAAATGATGGAATCACTTCTGAAGGAAAGAATTGTTGAGTATCTAGAGGCCAGAGGGGCACAGGACCCAAGGCAGCATGGATTCACAGCAGGAAGGTCATGCCAGACAAATCTGATAGATTTCTTTGACTGGGTGACCAAATTAGTAGATCAGGGAGGGGCTGTGGACATGGCCTACCTAGACTTTAGCAAGGCATTTGACACAGTCCCACACAAAAGATTAATATACAAGTTAGCCAGCCTGGGAGTGGGTCCCAAGATGACAGCCTGGGTAAAGAATTGGCTGGAGAATAGGACACAGAGAGTAATAGTAAATGGAGTCCACTATGAAGAAATGGGGGTTACTAGTGGTGCACCGCAGGGTTCAGTATTAGGACCGGTCCTCTTCAATGTCTTTATAAGTGACATTGCAGAGGGACTGGAAGGAAAAGTATGTCTCTTTGCAGATGACACAAAGATCTGCAACAGAGTTGATGCACAAGGTGGGGTGGAAAAGGATAAGAAGGGACTTGGCAAGGTTAGAGGAATGGTCAAATGTATGACAGCTTAGATTCAATGCTAAGAAGTGCAAGGTAATGCAACTGGGAAACAAAAACCCAGGGAAGAGTACACAATGGGGGTGAGATACTAACAACAAAATGGAAAGGGACCTGGGGTAGTCATATCAGATGATCTAAAGGTGGGCAAGCAATGTGAGAGGGCAGCAAGGAGGCTTGGGGATACTGGGATGGATAGGAGAAGCATCACCAGTAGAAAACAGGAAGTTATTATCCCTCTGTACAGACAGTTGGTGAGACCCCATCTGGAGTACTGCGTGCAGTTCTGGAGACCCAATCTCCGCAAAGGCATAGACAGGATGGAAGCTGTCCAGAGGAGGGCAACTAAAATGGTGCAGGGTCTGCACTGGAAGACATACAAGAGAGACTTAAGAGCTAAATATGTATAGCCTCAAGGAAAGGGGGGGGACATGATAGAAACTTTCAAGTACCTCAAGGGAATCAACAAAGTCCAAGAGGGTAGCATATTTCAAAAAGAGGTGTGCAAGAACAAGGGGCACAATTTGAAGATAGAAGAGGCTGCAAGAGGTAACTTGAAGTATTTTTCACAGAGAGAGAGTTGTGGATGCATGGAACGGCCTTCCGGAGGAGGTTGTGGAGTCAAAAACAGTGGTGGAATTCAAGCATGCATGGGACAGTCATAAGGCAATTCTAGGGGTTGGGGGTAGGAAGAAGTAGGCTGCTGGTTAACTAGGATCTGCAGCTTATCCATTAGGTAGGGTAATGGGCAGACTGGGTGGGCCAAGCAGTCCTTATATGCTGTCAAAATCTATGTTTCTATGTTTCTCCCTAGCTTCATCCCGTTACGTTCCCTTATATTTCCTGAAGGCCAGTCTTTTGGCTCTGACCTTTTCGGCTACTGTTTTTGAGAACCAAAGTGGTTGTAGTAGGGTCGTTGGTTCAGGAGACAAATTGCAGGCAGACAACAAAAATCAGTGCATAAAAAATGCCAGGATGGCACTTATCATTTTATTTTTATACTTCATGAAATGATTCAAGTTCTTACAGAAGAGAAAAAATTTCATTAGTTCAGCTTCAAAGGATCAACTATTCCGACCAGCAGTACTCTGAGGTCTTATCCCTCAGACTCACAGTTCCAGACTGACTCCCTGGTCTGGTATCTATCTCTTTTAACACCCTAGTGGCAGACTTTTATACATGTAGGTGGGGTCACCTGACCTAGCTATTATCTAATTTACAGAAATAAAACTATCTGGGTTAGTCTAGATCACCTGGTAACCCACCATACCTGTCTAACATTCTACCCCACATAGTTTTATAGCAACACCCCTCTCTCTGTATGCAACACTGAGCTAGAATAGCCCAAATATACCTAATTGTATCATCATTAGGTTCATTAAGGGATTAAGTCCCGCCCATTCTGGAGTGACTTCACTTCCTTACTTCTATAAAAGCAGCCATTTCTGGGGCTGCCAGCCCTATAGACAGTCCTGACTTTAGAACCAGGTAATGACTACTACTATTCTTTATGTACAGACCATAGGTATTCCTGAGTTGGACAAGTGAATAGAAGAATGAGGGCGCGCTCCTTATTTTCTTTCCCTTTGTCAACTTCAGAATACCAGGCAGTAACTGAAAATAAACCAAAACAAAAGGAAGGAAAATTGTTTAACCAGGAGAAGCACACTTAGCTGAAACTTATTTCCAGGTGCAATCTGTTTGCACAAGGAAATTAAGTGACTTGCTCAGAGTCACACAGTATGCAAGTGGGGGAGGGGCTTTGATATTCAAACCTAGGTCTCCAAGTTTGCAGCTCAGAGCCTTAACCACTGAGCCATACTGCTTCAAAAGGAACAATGTTCTCTTGTACTTTTCTTTCTGTGGAGGCTTTATTTCTTTAGCCCTCACTTTGCTTATTCTAATTTTCTAATTCACAAGGGGTTTTTTGGTAATCTCAGGATACTTAACCAACTCCCTAGTAACTTGCAACGTTATATGTTTCACAAGCCGGTAGCTGAACTATCAGCCCAATGGTAAACATTTCAATTCGCCCATTTTGACTTTGTTTAATGAGCTGCATTCTGGCAAGCTGCCAGCTGCTCACTATCACATGCGCATTGCACATTAGAGCTAGGAGTTTAGGGGTTTTACACGAACCCTGCCAAGCAGCTGTTTTGGCTATTAATGCCTTTTCAATGTTTCAGGGCACTGGCATATTATAAAGAAGCATGTCCTGCATTCTTTACATATTCTCTCTCGGGAGATTTGCACATACAGCGCAACATGTGTCTTCATACAGAATCAGGGCATATTTTAATGCTAGCAGTGCAATAGGAGCTGCTAAAGACTTTTTAGAGGCTTTCCTTTTTGTATATTGGCTATTGGACAAGGAACAGAATGGAAAGGGCACAGATAATAAAGGGGTTGCTACTCTTGTCCTTACAAGTGTTTGTGACAGGATGCAAGGGTGTCCTCCTACCATGAAAGATTGCTATTTTGTGCACAGTAGTACAGGAAGGGGTGCTTCAGAGCTGTTAACAGTCAAGTTACAGTGAATATCATCCCTTTATAACTAGGCACTTTATTTCTTGGGGGGATATCTTATAGAATATCAGGGCCCTTACTCATCACAGGGATCACCCTGTGACAGTGGTTTCCTTCTTCTTTTGCACTTCCTTTTCTCTCTAACACAATGGGATGTTGCTTCAAGTATTGCATCCTTAATACTTGCCCACTTTGCCTATACCCCCTCACTAGAGATGCAGCGAATTTTAAATCCGCCGATGAAGTGGAAGCGAAGTGACCACTTTGCGTTGGCGGAGCACAGCGCTAAGTGGGCAATGTAAAGTGCTCACTTTGCCTTCTCATTATGACTTTGTGTTGTCATTCTGCCTTAACGCGAAGTAAGGCGAAGTAACAACAATATAGGCACCCCTCACACATCACATGGCTTACAGTACTGTAAGTCACATGCTTTAGCCAGGCAGGAAGGAGGTGAGTCAGAGAAGCAGTTGCTTTCACTTTCTCCTTTGCAGTTGTAGAAGAAGGAGGCTATTTTGGTGAGAGACTGAGAGAGGAGAGCAGTTTGTTTCACTGATTTGTGCAGAAAAAGCAGTTTTTTTAAAAGCTACATCTTTATTTAGTTTTTGTATTGTGTTTGTAATTTTTTTTGATACTGAATTTTTTTATAAGTTTTGTTTTGTTTTGTGTGTATGTGTGACTATGTGTGTGCGTGTCTGAGAGTGTGAGACTAAGTGCTGGTGAATGTTAGGCATCGGGACTCCTTGGTAGTCGGGGACTTGTGTGCGATGGACCCGGGACAAGGAGAGTCTGTAACATAGGCATGAGCTGGGAGAAAGGAGTCTTGCCACAAAGTGGTTGGTGTGACTGGACCACTCCTGACTCTTGGATGTTGTTTCCTCGTGGAAGCAGCAGCAGCAGCACCAGTGCCACCGGTGGCTACTGCACAGCCACCTACTCTGCCACTACCACCACCACCAGTAGGAGCTGCAGGGTCTCCAGCAGCACCCCCTCGACAGCCACAGGTGGAGCCCCAGAAAAATGTAGGTGGTCGAAGCAGTGTATCTGGTCCCCCCCGCAGCTCCCCAGTGTGAGAGTTTTTTAACTGTGTGGGGGGCAGACAGCACAATTGTGGTTTGCCATCTCTGTGGTGTGCTGGTGCACCGTGGCCCCCAGGGTACACATTTGGGGACTGGTGGCCAGTGCATGCACATGGCAAACCACCACTGCATCCGCCTGCTGGCCCTTCTGTGGCAGTGGCTGAGGGTGTTGGGGCTGAAGTTATGCCTTACTGCTGCAGCAGGAGGAGGGAACTGCAGCAGCTGCTCCATCACCACCACAGCCACCAACACCACCCTCTCCACCACCACAACCACTACCTGGGTTTCCACCTGCAGTGGACCCCACCACAGTACCTGCAACACAGGCTGACATTGCTCTGGTGTGGGTGGCCCTAGAGGAGAACAATGAGAGGGTGGATGCTGTGCAGCAGCAGGTTGATCAAATCCAGCAACAGCAGCTGCAAATACAGTAGTGGCAATGCTGCACCTGCTGCTCAAACACCATGGCATCCCACATTAAGGGATTTTTTTCTGGACCCCTCCCCCACTACTGTGCTGTATGGTTTTTGTATGTGTTTTTTTTTGTTATTTAATAATAGATATTTTCCCTTCTGTTGTTGCAGTGCCTCAGTAATGTTGACTTTTTGTTTTGGAGTGCTTGTGGACAAGCTGTTGTGAGCATTGCAAGTATGATGTGTAAAACTGCATGTATGCAGTCTGTCTTGTTTCATGTGTGTGTGTGTGTGTGTGACATCAGACATTTTGCAGCGAGTTGCAAACAAATATTGCTGTTGCTGACTTTTTGCAGTGTTTATGCTATAAAGAATAGCAAGCAGAATAAGGTATATTTTATTGTCACCATCATTATCAGTGGACTAAGTGATACGATACTTTTCAGAGGTGTCTGGCCAGAATGCACCTTAGTCAAATTATATACTATACTTCACACATAACTTTTAGGAGACCATGTGTTCTTTGTGCTATGATCTCCGCAAAGTCATGTGTGCACTGTGAGTGACTGAGGTGCACACTGACCCGATACCTCTGAACAAATATATCACTTAGTTCGCTGGTGCTGATGGTACCAATAAAATATACATCAGGTATTCTGTGTTATCTTTATTCTTGATACTGCAACAAGTCTTACCATATTTATGTTTGCATGAAGCTGGACAATGTATGCACACACAGGAAAGAACACTGATGGCACACATGCAGTTTAGCACAACATACTCGCATTGCTCAGTCTTCATGCTGTTTGCAAAACACTTAAAATACGATTCATGAGTCCCGACACAAAGTAAACATTACTGAGGCTCTATTACTATTTTTCTTGTGAACTAGACATGAAAGAGATTCACCAACTTACAGCATTGCACCCGATAAATGGGTGACTTACTTCCAGGGGAATCTTTCTTGCTCCAAATGTCCTTATATAGTGCAATACATTTCTGTGAAAACCAATCATAATTTCATTACAATGTGTCATGTCACGGAGGAATTCCTGTTCATAAAAGCCACCCAAATTCCGCCCCCCTTTCTCAGCAACGTTAGGATGTGACGCCAGGGAGCGCGCGTGTGCATGCTTCATTATAGTGAATGTCCGATTGGCTGGCAGCTTTCCAAATGTTTCTATATGTCATAATGGTCAGTTTGCGGTGAAACATGTGGGCACGTTTTCTGTAAGAAGAGCCTCGTTAGTGGAAACGTGGCCACATTTCACTATAGACAGTCTCATGCTCAGTGGTGGCAGTGGATAACATCAGTTCTGGTGGTGGTGGTCTGGGGAGCAAACAGACTCATTCTCAGTGGTGGCAGTGGTTAACAGTCCCAGTGGTGGTCTGGATTGGCACACCACCTTTTAACATCTTCATTTAAAACCTGCCATCATTAACCACATCATCATCCTCGTAAAGAAAGCTGCCCTCACAGTCATCTATGACTGAAGTCTGACCACTGGGAAGTTCTTTCTCCATTGTGTCATCATCTACATCAGTGGTGGGCTGTTTCAGGCAGCCACTGCCAGTGCCACCAAGATGGTCCATTT
Source organism: Neoceratodus forsteri (assembly GCA_016271365.2). NCBI lineage: Eukaryota > Metazoa > Chordata > Ceratodontiformes > Ceratodontidae > Neoceratodus > Neoceratodus forsteri. The sequence goes on along the minus strand of CM028137.1, from coordinate 42,942,236 downwards.
CCACATCACCAGAACCACCATGACTAGGCTGGGGTACGAATACCGAGGTTGCAGTCTGTGCTGGTATGTGTCTCTCATTCATTTTAATGAAAGTTAGGAAACCAACATTTGCAGGAGACAGGTTTGTCTGACGATCCCTGACTATTGCACCTGCTGAGCTGAATACCCTCTCATCACATACACTGGACGGTGGGCATGTGAGGTACTTCAGTGCCACTGCAGTCAGCGCTGGCCATTCACTGACCTTTCCACTCCAGTACAAAAGAGGATCTTCAGTTATTGTCAGATGCCTGTTTTCAGACAAATATGACTCAACCATTCTCTGTGCCGCACTAAGTCCAGTGGTTGATGCATCATCCTGTTTTCCCAAATCATTTATTTCACAAATACCCACTTAGGACAAAGCCTCCCAAAGCGGGTTGATGCCAGCCACTTTGGATGACAGGCCACCTGGAACTGCATTCCCCTTCCCCTTGCAGGATATTCTTGATGGAACTCCAGGTACACCTTCCGCCAGATTATGCTGCTGAGGTTTGCTGACCTTGGCATGTGACTTCTGTGCCCCATGAACCAAGCAAACCAGTTGACCACTGATATTTTTTACCTGTTCAGGCCCTCCCTCCAGTACTGATGCAATTCCACATTTGTATTGTGGGTCCAGCATTGTTGCTATGGCAAAGTTGTCACTATGATGAATGCTCTCAATGTGATGATTCTGGTTGAATATTATCAGCATGTGTTGCAGCAACATACTGCTACCAGTGTGTCTGGCAACATCAAGGCCATGCTGTACATTCACCAATGTCTGCCTCAGCACCTGCAGCAGTTGAATTTATTGGCTAATGGAGGTAGACTTGCCACTCTCTGCCTGCATGGCATGTTCAAAAGGCCGCACAATTGTTATTACAGAGTCCATGACGTGCCACTGTTCAGTCTTCACAGGCATGGAGGCCACGGAACTGTCACGGCCAGTGTGCATCACAAGATATTCTGAGATGGCTTTGTATTGTTCATACAACCTCTCTGCCATGTATAAAGTGGAGTTCCATCGGGTGACAACTTCCAGCTTCAAGCGGCGCTGAGGCAGGCTGTTTTGTATCTGCAACTGCTGCAGCTGGTCACGGGCCTTTCCAGATCATGAAAAGTGAGAGCAGATACGTCATGCAATAGTCAGCATTTCCATTACATCAGAGTGCTGCAGAAACTCCTACACCACAAGATTTAGACAATGGGCCATGCATGGAACATGAAAAAAACCACCATTCGTGATGCATTTCACCACATTTGACCCATTGTCACTTGCTATAAACCCAGCTCTCAGGGACAGGGGATTTAGCCACCTGTCAGTTTTAGTCAGTACTATGCCCAACATGTTCTCACCAGTGTGAGAACAGGTGACATTACGCATAGCAATCGTTGCTTGCTGTGGAATTCCTGGAAGATTGCTACCCTGACAATCCACCTTACTGCACTGATTATTCACACTACCAACATCACAAACAACCCCCGGCACCAGCGCCCAGTGCGCAGTTATATGCAAATATGAACTCCCCGCTGTTTTGCCACTTGTCAACATATCCATACTTAAATGGGTGAATGGAGAGGAGGAATGTTGAAGGGCATGTCTTACTGAGTCGGACACAGTACGGAACAACTTGGGGACAGCACGGGTAGAAAAGTATGTCCTGGATGGGACTTTCCATTTTGGACAGGCACATGCAGCAAAGTGCCAGAACCCAAAAATTTCCACAAAGGAGAAGGGCAAAAGATCAATTACCAGCCTTTCAGCTACAGCAGCAATAAGTTTACGTGACACTGTATGATTGGGGGGTACTTCATCTTATGCGAAAAAACACCCTGTAACGTGGGCTGACTTAAATTTTTTCCATGGGGTGTGATCACAAATGGTTGTGCTCTGTGATGAATGGCATTGGCAGGGGGTGGAGTGTGGATGTTTGATGAAGATGGTTGCACAGGTGATGATGACAAGCCCAGAAATGCAGTTATTTTGCCAGATTTGCCAACTGGGGTTGAAGAACCACTTGCACTAGACATACTGCATTCACCACCACCACCACCACCAAAACTGCTACTTTCACCAGCACTGGACAAAATTCCAAAGCCATTATGCTCCTCCACCTCATCATGCCTGTAGTAATCCCCTGCTCTTATTACCTCACTACTGCCCATGTTTAATTTACTACTGGACTTAACAGTCATGGAAGGGGATAACATGCTTGTTATGGTTGCTGCTGATGAGGGTGAATGCCCCACTGTAGTATTAGATGCCATCTTGTACTGGGTCCACATGCCATGTGCCTATTCTTAAGATGCATATGCTGTCCTCCTTTGCCCAGATGGCTCCCCTTTTTACCTCGACTCACACACACATGGCAAACCTGGCAGATTGCAACTGACTCATCATTTGCATCTTGAACAAAAAAATCCCAAACAAGGGATTGTGATGCTCTATTTTTAACATGTCCATGATGCTGCTTATTTAACTCCATTCTTTTAAGCACTGAAGTGGGGGTGGCAAGTGAGGTTTTGGGCACTGCACACCTGGACTGCAACTGACCACCATGACTACCTATCATTATTGCTGGGTCATCATCATCAACTGAAACTGGTAAATCACAAGTTTTTACAGGGGGATACTGGAAACAGACACAGAGACAGCCACGTTGAATTTCTTTTTCTCCAGTTCCCAACTGGGGTCAATTACATCATCATCATCATATTCATCAATGTCACACACATCCACAACTTCTGCTTGGATGCTGGCATGTAGACTGCATGTTGCAACAACAGCAACATCGTCATCATCACATTCATCATCATCATCATCTACACCACCATCACCTGATATTTTTTCACCACACTGTGAATCACTGCATGGAAAATGTGTGACATTAACTGCCACGGTGGACAGAATATCACATTGTATGCGACCGTTGACATGATCATCAGAATCCTCACGTTCAGTTACCGGGATGTTACTGGGAAGTATGACTTAATCTACGGTGCCACTCACTTGCACTGCTTCACACTCCACTATATTTTTGGATACAGTACACTGATCAGAATTCGAACTTGAGGCACCAATACTAATACTACCACCACCACTAACACCACTAACACTAACACCACTGGCTGGGAAAACATCATCTCCTCCAAGTATGAGTGAAGCTACTGATTGGGCTGAAAAAAACATTGCAGGAGAAATACCTTTCCTCACATCAGCAATACACTTCTGCATCTACGTACTATCATGCCCACAGACTATCTTACTGGCAGCAGTGCCATAGCGAGAACCAGCTTTGCTTGCATGTCTCTTTGTGGGCATTTGGTGGTATCAACAACAATATTATAAACAAATTAAAATTTTGTTATGTTCACTTTCTGATTGGGGAGACACTGGATGTGAAGCCAAAAAAACAACTGTGGCTTCAGCAACAGATAGAGACTGTCATGCAATGAAAACAACTTCAGTAACCAGTGGTGCTGATAAGGTCACAAACAACCCAATCTGGTAAAAAATTACTTTTGCCAGGGGGGTCGGGGAGAGCACTGACCACAGATTTTTATGGCAGTACAAGCAGCAAAACAAAGAACAGATACCACGATCGCAGTACAATAACAAAATCAGGCAGCTGCAGTAGATTGCAGGTTCACACTGCTGCACCTGCAATTACACTAATCTGTGGCCCAATAAAAGGTGTATTATTTGATGTCATGCACGCAACAACTCACACACACTCTCTCACACACAGAACAGTTTGTCTACAATGCTGAATGAGTAATGCATAGCAAATTGAAAAGTTCAGTAATATGGCATATATTGTAATGTAAACAACTGGAAATTATGAACTGCTGCACCAGATCCACACAACACACAATCAGCAAGAAAATGTCAGCAATTACTGACAATACTACTGTGTGTACATTAACACAGTCAGTTATATAACAAAAATATAACCAAAAAACAAAGAAATCGCTATTTCTCCAACTTAAATCTACCTACACCACAGGTACGCCCCTCCCCCAAAGCACACTTTCACTGTCTTTCACTACACACACGCTATGTTGTACATTAACATTCAAAATCCACACAAAAACAAAAACGCTCGATGATATGAGCACAGGAGGGTTTCCTATAATCAATGAACTAAAGTTTGAGCCCCCCCAAAAATGTGAAAACACTTTTTTAACAGTGTTTAGGTTACAATAACAGACAGCTCTCAGAGCACACTGTCTCCTACTGCTTCCTACACACACTACCCCAAACTGAGGCTATGCAGCTCAATATAGAGCCCATGTGACCTGAAATCCAAGGAATCACTGCAAAATTCACCTCCGGAGTTCAAAAACCAGGCGAAGTGAGGTGAAGTGCATTGTTCTTAATGCACTTCACCTTAAGATTTTGGTGGAGTACTGTTCTGGGAAGGTGGGAGTAACATGAAGTCATTGTTTTCAATGGACTTCGTGTTATTCATTATAACGTGAAGCACTCTGCTTCGCATTGCAGAGCACTCTGTGAATCCACCTTTACTCAGCGAATCACTTTGCGGAGCGGATTGAGCCCGCATCGCCCACCACTAACCCTCACCTGCATTTCTTTTTGCCAGGCTAGCTTAACTCTGTTGGCCATCTTATCATAGTCAGCTCATCTGAAGTCCCATATTTTTGCCTTGGAATGGGATGATTTAGCTCTAGTGGCCAAATTGAACCATACCATGTAATGGTCACTTGACCCAAGGTGACCTTCTGGCTGGAGATCTGTGATCCATTCATAACAATCATGTTTTACAATGAAGGAGTACATGTTAACAATATTTCATATTGATTGTTACAGAAATATGAGGTTCTCAGTGCACCAGAGGCCTTGTTGGATTCTGAGCAATTTTTGACAGGAGGGTGGAAACACAAGGTTAAATTGAGGCATGAAAATGATGTGATTGAACACATCCCTAATTCCTTTTTGCTCTGCAGGGATAGAGGGGTTTGTTTTTATTCAGGGCAACCTCAGGCCTGTTATAAGTGTGGGTCTTGAACCCACCTTTCCAGTACATGTGATACCCCAAGGTGTGATAATTGTGGGGAAGTGTGGCATGTGAGGTTCAAAGTAATAATCTGACTAAATGTGACCTTTGTGAGGAATCTGCTCACACTTTTTCAGAGTGTCTATGAGCAGCAAAGAATAAAGCCTCTGTAATTAGCCCAGAACTGCTGATCAAAAAGGCCCAGGATTGTTGTGAGGGAGATCCACCTCACCCCACAGATGCAGGGAAGGTTGCGGTGCCTCCCCCTCCATCCCTTCTGGCTCTGCCAGACCAAGAAAGAAGGTCTACCACTACAACAGCTAGGTTAGCAGTGCTTGATGAGGAAGACAAAGAGGAGAATCTGGCCAAGAACAGGGCAATCCTAATGCCTGTTTGTTATTTAGATGGCAAAGGGAGTGAGATCCTGGTGGTGGATAAGCAACAAGTTATAGTTCCTTTACCCCAGAGGAGGGTTACTAGAAATTCAGTGCTGAACAGGGAGGGATCTCTATATCAAACCCCTTTGAAGTACTTGAAAGAGGGGAGGAAGACTCAGACATGGAAGTGGTAGATCCCCCCCCCAAAAAAAATGGGATGGAAGGACCGGAGTTTACTTAATATAAAGGGAAAAATAAAAGGAAAAAAGGTCCCTAGATAGTGTGGACTAACCTTGAAGTGAAATGGTGGTGTTTGGTTCATGCAATTGTCACAGCTTACTTAATTTTGTGAAAAGAGGTACTTTCTTCCAATTTTCGGTTCAACAAGGCTTTGATATTTGTTTCCTGCAGGAGACATGGATGTGGTCTCCAGAGCAATTAAAATCTTTCAAAGCCGAATGGCATTGGGGTCTATCGTATTGATCCTTTGGGGCAGATTCAGCTGCTGATGTGGCCATTCTATTTAGCACATTCAAATTTAAGTTAGTCAAGTTAATCAACCTTATCCCTGGGAGAGTTTTAATCTTGGATGGTATATGGGATACGACAAATTACAGATTAATTACCGTATACGGACCTCAGTCTAAAGCTGAGTGGGTAGATGTTGTTTAACAGATGCAGCCGTATCTCTATACCACTACATTTATAGTTTTTGGGGGTGATTTCAACTGTGGGTTTCCTCAGGATAGAACTTGAATGGGAAACAAAAAAATATATTGTGATTCCAATGCTTTGTATAACTGTGTATCCCATGCAGAGCTTGTTGCTTGTGAGGAATTTCTTGTGCAGGGTCCTGCATTCACATTTAAAAAAGGTAAACTTACATCTACCATTGATCATTTTTTTATTTCTAAAAATGTTGTCACCCCCTCCCTCATTACTCTGCCTTTGGAATTTTCAGACCATCTTTGCCTTAAGGTGATTATTACCACATCTCCCAAAGGGCCCCGCCCACCTAGGAGATGGTGATTAAACTCTAGCTTGTTATTAGATCAACAAGTTCAGGATGGTTTGAATCATCTTTTGTGGGCTTGGACCTCAATGGCGTTTTTATATGAGAATTTATCCTGGTGGTGGTTGGAAACAAAACATGACATTGCCCTATGGCTAATGAATTATGGGGGAGAAAAGTGAAATCTGACTTTTTCCAATATCTTAAATTAAGATCTCAATTACAATATCTTTTTGGTTTACAATCTAGTTTTTGTGTGAATTATGACTCCCAAATCAATGATGTCAAAGCTCAAATGAGAGCAAAGCAATATGATGGGGCCACATTTTTGAATGCTGAGCTACAGTATGGGACCCAGAAAACTCCTGGAGATGACCCATTTGAGGCCTTCAAAAATAGAAAGGACAAGATGGATTTCAGGACTCTGAGAAATGAAAATGGTAATCTAAATACCGATATACGGTAGAAGAAATACAGCGGATGATATAAAAACAGTTTTTTTGTTTTTGTTTTTTGCAACTCCAGAACCTTTGTCATCCTGTATTGCTGAATTTTTACAATTAACAAAGCTGGATCTCCCTATCCCTGAAGTGGGTGGTCTGGACTCTCCCATTTTAACTATAGAGATTGAGGTTGTCATATCTCAGTTATTCCTGATTTTCTATAATTTTATCTATATTTATTGTTGTATTGAATTTGGATGTATTTGTGAAGTGCCTTGACATTTTAAAAGGCGCCATATTAAATAGAGATATTATTATTATTATTATTAATCCTACGAACTGTATAAATTATTTCCACATGAATTTTTGGTATGCCTCTCTGTGGTTTTCAGAGACATGCTAAGTGGAAGCACTTTACCCTCAGAATTTTCTTCTGGATTATTATTTATTTTATTTTTTTATTGAAATCTGGTGACAGATACAATATTAACAATCAATGGCCCATTTCTATATTGAATCCCGATTTTTAAATTTTAGCCATAGTTCTACAAAACAGGCTTAGTAAGGTTGCACAGTATCTCATTCATCCTGCACAATTTTGTGAATTGCCAGATGGAAAGATTCAACATGCCCTTTTCTTAGTCAGGGATGTTATCTCTTATTTTGGCAATACGTCTGGGAATGCCTGCATTTTATTTCTGGATCAGAGTAAAGTATATGATCGAGTGTGCCGTAAGTTCCTATTCCAAGTACTTGCATATTATGAAATCCCACAAGGGTTCATCCGGGCATTACAATTGTTATATGAACAGGTGGTGGTTTGTCCCATAATTAATCAGGTGGTTACCTAAGCAATATACCATGACAGAGAGTGGGTATAATGGTGGATTTACCACACCTGGTGTGATTCAGTCACGAGGTGCAGCCGAGTGACTTAACCACACCAGAAGTGGTAAATCCACCCATATACCCACTCTCTGTTATAGCATATTGCTATTATACAATGTTCAACTTGTTTTTTGTTTTTATAGTGATATAAAACTTTTACAGTGGGTATACTGGAGGATTTATCATGGTCATGTGATGTGTTTTGACCAATGAGGTTACAGCATTTTCATACCCCATTGTATAATAAAGGATTGCTAATGAGGACTGGGGTTAGGCTAGGCTGTCCATTAAGTCCTTTATTATATATCTTTTTATTGGACCCTTTAATCAGGTTGTTACATAATTCATGGGGGTGGGTTGGAGTGGTAGGCCTGGTGGGTTGTGAACAAATTTAGACACAGGCATACGCAGATGATAGTTGCATTTTTCTGGGTAATGCAGAAAAATTCCAACCATACTAAAGGATATTCATAAGTATTCAGTGGTTTCTAATTCAGAACTTAACTTAGGGAAGTGTTCTGGATTGTTCTTGGGAAAAATGGATAGGAGATCCAGACTTATCAGTCATATTAAAGTGTCTTGTGATCACTTAAAAATTTTCGGGATTTGGTTCTCACCAGTGAATCTACCTCAGGAGAACTGGGACTTGATTCTGAACTCGGTTGAGGGGAAGGTTAATTGGTGGAAATCATGGAAACTGTCTAAATCCAAAAGAATTGCTGCATTGAAGCAATTTGTAATCCCTATGTTGCTATGATTTTCCCCTTACCTTGTATTTTGAGGCCAGATTACATGCATTTTTTTTCCCAAATGGTTTGGGGAAATAGACTGAACCCCATTTAAAGAGGTTTTTTATACTTATCTAAAGGATAGGGAGGGTTGGGGATGATTGATCCAGTTACATTTGTCTTGCCCTTTTTGTTTCTCAGAATTTTAAAATGGCCTTTGTAAACAGAGTAAGTGCTCAAAGGAGTTGGTTTTCTTTGAGCATTCATGGGTTTTTGAATGCATGGAGTGGGGTCCTTCTCCCTAAATTGTCTAAGGCAATACCGGTTCCTGAATGGGTGAAAGGAGTAGTATCTAAGATGTTTAAATGGGAAATTACAAAATCTTAAATCTGTCGAACCTCAGGGAAACAGCTATATGTAGAGATTATGGGGCGAATCCACCCCAGAATGGTTGACTTTAGGAACTATCTGGAGGGATTATGAGAGGGAGTTTTAAAACAATTGACAAATAAAAGGATCCCTCATAATATGTGGGACATCCTATGGCTAATGATGTATGGCAGAATTAATGTTAGAGGGAATATGAAGCATAAACTTGTGGATGAAAGAAACTGCCCGTATTTAGGGTGTTATAATGTAGAAGAAACTATGGAACATTTATTTGAGTGTTCATATTCTAAACCTCTTTGGCCTTATTTAGCCACAAAATGGAAGTTGGCATGGTTGGTACATGTCTTGCATGAATCTTTAGTGTTAGGGCATTGTCCCCAGTTGCTGAGTAATTATCACCCGGGAACCTTAATGGTGTTCTTTTGCTGCTTGAAGTTTTATATATCGCAGGCTAGGTGCCAATGGTCCGTACAACAAAAATGGATGTCTTATCACACACTGAGCCTGTTGGTAGAACAGGCTATGTTCTCAGTTTATCAAAATGATGGTTTAAATAATCAGGGTTACAAGTGAAAAAAATGGTGGAATGGGTTATCCCTTTTTATTACATTTAAATAAGTATAAAGCCTAGGTAATTTTGGAAGCAGGAGATTCTGTCTGAGAATTTTCACAGACATGGTACATGCATACATAATATCATTTTTGTAAATGTGAGGAGCAAGTTTAGAAATGATTTGAAATAACCGGTGCAGAATTTGGGTGGCTTGTAACACAGAAAACTTCTCTACTGTTTGAATGTACATGGATGGGGCAGTCTGCAAGATATGGTGTATATTTGATTTATTATTATTGTTATGTTATAGGGTATGTTCTGTTGTTTTAGTGTGATGTAACACTGAATTTTGAGTTAGTGTGAGTTTGTTTTTGATGTTTAGTGTGAGTTTGTTTTTGATGTTTATTAATAAAAAATTCCCTTACTGTTTTCGCTAGAGGGCACTATGTTTGCTGCGAGAGAGTGAGCAGAGTGTTTGCATTGACTGAGAAGCTGGATGTGCGGGAGGCTGAGGAGCTGGTCTCCTCCTCGGCCCTCCCTTCTACAGAGGCCGCTATGGACATGAATACTGTGCCAGAGGAGGCGTTTGTTTTGGCAACTGAGAATATGGAGAAATCAGAAAGTGACTTACGGCTGAGAGTCGAGTCAGAAACCGAGGCTAATGAAGCCGTGCAGAAGATAGTCTCTGAAAATAAGGCTGCTGATGTTCAGAAATGGCTAGAGTTAGAAGTATTAAGATTCCAGGAGATTCAGACCAGATTGGAGAAGGAATTGCGTCTGCAGGAAGAGCAGTCGGAGCTACAGGAACTGGAAAGTGCACGAGAGGATGTCAGAGCTGGACTGCATCAGGAGGATTTGGGAGGCACTGAAATGATGAATTTGGGAATGGAGGTCGCTCACCCTGGCTTTCCGAAAATGCAGCTAACTACAGTTATGGTGGCATTCAAATGGGATGGAAGCAGCGGGAGGGTAGAGCAGACTGTGAGTAATTTGTTAATTTCCCAGCAAGAAGGGAACTTGGAGCAGCGGAATGATGTACTAGGAGAAGTTATCGATAAGGTACATGGTATAGGAGTGGAAAATATGTCTCCTAGAAAGTTTTCAATTGGTGTCTCGTTGGTAGGTGGGGAAAGGAAAAGTTTTGGGAAAGATGTTAGAAAGGGAAAGAAAAAACATTTCCAAGTCCCTGAAGATGGACAGACCCTTCCTCCAAAAATGAGCACTGTTGTTGTGCAATAGGCTGGGCCTTCCACTACACCTACAGGCTGGGTTATGTCTGCTTTGGAGGCTGCTGGATAGGTGAAAAATCTGAATGGCACAGGGTGGGATGCTAACCTTTCAGGTTCATTGGCAGGCTGTTCTATCCCTATAACTCCCTCGAAGGATAGTGATCAGTCCCCTGTGATAAGTGATGTGTCCATTTCCCTGTTATTACCAGGGCAAAAATCCCCTCTTTTAAGGGAACAAGAAAAATCGGATGCTGATAATATCTCCATGATGTCAGTCATTAAAGAGTTAGAAGGTGAGACTTCCCTGCCTGGAGTCCCTGATCCCCCTTGCCCCCACTCCTGTTAAATCCTTCAGGGGACAAAGAAAATGGAGTCCCTTTGGAGCAGGTTGATACCAACATCCAGTTACCCCAAGAAGTACCTGAACAAAACTTGCAGGTCCCTGTTAATGTATGGCATAATAGGGTTAGGGATCAGCTTTTTTCCAAATGACTCAAGACTTGTGTCTGAACCTGCTATGAGAAGAAATGCTGTACGGTTGAAATTCCAGGGAAGTATTTCCGATGTTCCAGATAGACATTTTGTAGGATGAGCATTATTGAAAGGAAGTATGAAATACTATGCATATGAGGTATATGCCTTAATACATGTGCCTGGGGATTCTGTATTCGATGTCAGTTTTAAGCACCCTGCTAGCTTTGACAGATTCTGGAAACGGTACCAGATGTTGAAACATACTCCATTATGGAAGTCTTTTTTTTGGCTATCCCTTTGACGAAACCCTTGATAAACAAAAATAATTGTTCTGTTTAGAAATGAGGGGGTAAACATTGCGGATATCACCTATTGGTTACAGCAGCATTGCACTGTTAAGGGATATCTGGAGCCTATTCTAGATGATGAGCATTTGTGGACTGGTGGCTGGAAATATCAGATTGCACTGAAAATGGAGCAGGGATTGACTAAACACTTGCCTAACCTTTTTTTATTTTTTGGGAGGAGACCATGGGGTGATTTTCTACCTGTGACAACCCAGGGCTTGTTTTAAATGTGGGGATGTAGGTCACTTAAGTAATGTTTGCAATAAGAAAAATGTGGCCTATGTGGGGAAGGTGGACACTTTGGGGCACAGTGTCAACAGCCCATGAGGTGCAATCTTTGTAAGGAGCAAGGGCACACATTCCTCACCTGTTCATGGGCATCTCACAACAGTCGAGACCAGGCCATACGGGCTGAACAAGATGCTTATGTAGCTACAGCCCAAAAATAAAAATTAGGATGCAAGACCTATTAATGAATGTGCATCCAGTGGATCCTAAACCTCAAAGAGTGACTAGGCTAAGAAAGAAGGTCTCTGCAGAGGAGGTAGGATGGGGACAAGTCATAGTTCCAGAACATCAGACTGGTTTACAAGGAACGGACAATACAGTGGTGGAAATGAGAAAAGATTCTGAAGCAGTGGATGAGGAAAGTATGTTTGACCCATCTTCTCAACCTGTAATAGAGCAGCATGAACAAGGCAATTTGATTATAGAACCTGAGCAGGATACTGAGCATTCGGCAGGAGTGAGTTGTATGCCCCCCCCGGAACTAAGCAGGATCTTGTTTTTCAGAGAGCTGCGCAAACAAAAACTGGGAAATCTATGGTAGAAGCCAAACCTTCCTTTACAAAACTCTTATGCTTCATTATTTGAGCAGAAAGGGGAAGAAGAGGGTCTTGACTTGAACATTTCTTCGGTTACCTCTTTGCAACCTGAGGTAGTCACTGACACTGGTACTGGGGAGAAGCCTAAACCTGAGAAGAGTAAAAAGAGAAAGTGACTTCATTTTAATGATTTGGGATAACAGTGTTTTTCTAAAACAATCCCGTTTTTCTTCTCATGGATGAAGGTATTGCCCTTCTCACAATAAATCTGAATAGCATTAAGGCCTTGGAGAAGAGACGGGTTACCTTTGCTAGTCTCAGGGAGGGACATGGGCTAGTGATTTTATTGCAGAACACAAGGTTGCATTCTTTGCCAGAGGTTAGAGAGGCACAGAGAGATTGGAGATGGGGCGTCTCCTTTTGGTCCTTAGGAGAAGAGCCATGCTCAGGGTTAGGTTTTTTATTTTCTGGGATTGAAGTGAGAGTCTTGCAGATATTTCATATTCAGCCAGGGAGGGCTATGATAATGGATGTGGTTTTATATAATATTGCATACAGGATTATGAATGTTTATGCCCCTCAAGTGAAATCAGACAGATCTTCTCTTTTTAAGAGGCTAGAGCCATACTTGCACACTTCAAAATTAGTGCTATGGGGTGATTTTAATTGTGGTCTGGCTCATAGAGATTGGGGGAGGAAAACACAGGAGGTATATAGTGACACTAATGCATTGCTTCACATCTTGAAACTGAATCATTTGAGAGATGTATATGATATTATGCAACTTGAACCAACACACACTTTCTTTAAAGAAAGATTATCAACTAGGATGGACTTTTGGTTCCTATCAGAAAAGATTATGTGTCAGGAAGTGTGGGTAGTGCCTTTGGAAACATCAGATCATGTGGTGGTTAGAATTCAAATAGAGCTATTTCAGAAGGTGCCCATGGGGAGGAGATTTCGGAAGATGGACACTGCTGTGCAACAGGAGGCTTTTATACAAAATAATATGAAGGAGTTCTTAGCATTGAGAGCTGACATCTGTTTTTTGTATGATAGCCCCATAGAGTGGTGGGAGGACAGTAAGAGAAATTTGAAGGGGTTGCTAATATGGATTACCAGTGAAAGGCCTAAATATAAATACATTAAGTATTTGGGGTTAAAAGCTAAGTATAAGCAGTTGTTAACTAGGGTGAATGATTAGGGAAATGATGTACAGACACAGTTACAAGTAATTAAGGATAAAATGTGTGGGTATCTGAAGGAAAAAGAGGATAGGCTGGCTATACAGCAGAAATATCAGACTAAATGAATAAAAGAGCAAGTGAATTCTTATGATTTAGGGTTGCATGGGGCAAAGAAAATGGTGAGTAATGCCTTGAAGGATGGTACAGGGTGTTTAGTAGACAATTGTAGTGGTCTACTACAAGTAATTCATAATCATGTGAAGGCCGCATTTCAGAAAGAAAGGGTAGGGCAACAAATCTTATTTTTTCAGTGGATGGAAATGCCGCAGTTGGAGGAAGAGGAGGAGTGGAGATTAGTAGCTCCTATATCAGAGGTAGGAATTAGAGATGCTATTATTAACCTTACGGCTTGAACAACCCAAGGCATAGATGGCATACCTAATGATTTTTACAAATGCATCAGTGATATCTTGGCACCTTATTTGCAAATAATTTATGAGGCTATTTGGGTGGAAAATAGAGTAGTACCCAGTATGAAAGAAGGAGTTATGACTTTCCTCTATAGCGAGGGGGATCCTCAAGAGGTTAGGAACTAGAGGCCTTTGAGTCTCTTGGCTTCTGATTATAACATTTTTAACCAAAATCTTTTTTTTTTTGAAATTCAAGTTTATTTATTTTAACAAACTACATAAACAAGCATGACGCTGTATACCAATAAATTCTAACATGTTCTGGGAGAAAAAAAAAAAACAACAACAACCCCACCTAACCCCTCATCCGAACCCCCATTTCCCTCATTATAAGCCACCCACCTACCCCAAAATCACCAACCGAGTGTGCTATGCAATTGTAGATTAAGTTCTATTGTTAGGTCATCAATGGAATCATAACTTAGGCATGAGATAAAAGGCAAAGGGAGCATGGGAAAGAGAGGGAGCAATGTTGGGTGTCAGAGTAAGAACCAAGAGATCAATGGTGTAAGTAAAGTGCATATAATTTATCACACTTTTTGTGGAACAAATCCATGCGATTGCGAGAGCTAGCTGCGAGTCTCTCCATGTTAAAGCACATTGATAGTTCCTTTAGCCAATCAGAATAGGTTAAAGTTAGTTGATCGGTCCAGTGTTTGAGGACCAACTTTTTGACTACCATGAAAACTAAGGCCATATGATATCGGCATTCTTGACAATCTATGGTGGAATAATTGCCTAGGATGCAGATATCGGGCGTGAAAAATTTAGTAAGGCCTAATAGAGGATCTAGATTATCCTGAATAGAGTGCCACAGTGGGGCTACTTTGGAACACTGCCAAAAAATGTGGAGCAAGTTCCCTTCACTTTGCGAACATCTGGAACAAATGGGAAGAGGTAATTTGTTAAGGCGGAACAGCTTAACTGGGGTGTAATACATGTTGTTTAGTATGTAATATTGGGTGAGTCTAAATCTGTCTTGGGTATGGTATTTGTGCAGGTCTTTCCAAATTTGGGCCCAATTGAGAATGAAGTCTGGTAGTAAAGAGAGCCATATGCAGGAGCCCTCTAGCGGGTCTGGGAATTTGTGGTCCAGTAGGTAGGAATATATTAATGAGATGGAGTGTGGTCTGGAGACAAAGGTGAGAATTTGCGAGAGAAAAGGTTTGACCTTTGACACGCAAAAGGTTGATCCAAAATTGGCGTTAATGAGGTGTCTCAATTGGTATATTTTAAAAATCATATTATTAGGAATACCAAATTTAGCTAATATGCTCAGAGATGAAAGAAGGGAGCCTTGAACGTAATAGTTCTCTAACGTGGTCTCATTGATTTGCGGAAGCCAGTCGAGGGTGATTAGCAATTTACCAAGTTTAATGTTGGGGTTAAGAATGAGGGGTTGTGCTAGGTCCATTTTAGGGGAGATTTTAAGGAAATAGAGACATTGAAAGAGGGATTTATGAGATGTGATGATGATTGGATTGGAGATCCACCGTGTGAGCACCGAGATGGGAGTGAAAAAAATTGTTTGGGGGCCTATTTTAGCATCTGAGAGAATTTGCCTCTCGATCCGAAGCCAGGGCGGGGGAAGGACAGCAGTTGAGGTTGAATACCACTTGCCTAGCTTGGAGAGGTGGGAAGCCCAGTGGTAGACTATTAGGTTGGGGAGTCGGAGGCCACCCTTGTCTTAGGAAGGCATAGTTTGAAGAAAGAGCATCTGACCGTTTTTTTCACCAGATAAATTGTGAGAAAATTATGTGGAATTGACGAAAATAGGAAAGCGGTAACCAGAGACCTAATAAGTTGAGAGGGTAAAAGATGTGGGGAAGGATGTTCATCTTGATGATGTTGATCCGTCCCCAAAGGGAGATAGGGAGATTAGACCATCTTTGTAAGTCTAGTTGGATGTTAGTTTTAAGGTCGTCTACGTTGAGCTTCTTAAGTAGGGAGAAGTCTGAAGTAAAGTGAATGCCCAGATATTTGATTGATTTGGGGGACCATCTCATGCTGAACTTAATGAGATCATGACTGTGCGTAAAGGAATTCAATGGAAAAATTTCCGATTTTGACACGTTCAATTTATAAAGGGAAAGATTGCCGTATTGGGTTATGATGTGAAGGGCGTGTCCCAGTGATGTGGCAGGGTGGGCGATATGGAGCAAGATGTCATCTGCGTAAACAGATAGGACCAATTCTTGCTGCTGTATCAAACAACCCTGGATGGAAGGGGAACATTTAAGTTTGAGAAGGAGAGGTTCCAGATATAGGTTAAATAAAAAGGATGAAAGAGGGCAGCCTTGTCTGGTGCCAGTGTGAAGGTAAAAGATTGAGGAGAAAACGCCGTTGCAGTATATCCTGGCTGAAGGGGATTTATACAAAGCCTGGATCCATTTAAGGAAAGTGAGTGGAAAGTCCATTTTGGTCAGAGTCGCCCAAAGAAAAGACCAGTTAACTCTGTCAAACGCTTTCTCTGCATCTAAGGAGATCAGGGCCATTGGGGTGTGGGATAGTTGGGCAGCATTGGAGATGTGAGAAAGGGTTCTGAGGTGATCCGCTGGGGAGTGGGATTGGACAAATCAGACTTGCTCCGGGCTGAGGAGATGGATCCAGACTTTTTTAATCCTCTCGGCCAGAATCTTGGAAAGGATCTTCATGTCGCAGTTTAGAAGAGAAATGGGTCGGTAGCTTGCAGGATCCTTGGGCAGTTTATCAGGTTTGAGGATTAAAACAATAGTAGCCTCAAGCAGAGTGGGATCCATTGTCTCATCCGTAAACATGTAGCAGTATAGCTGGAGGAGTAGAGGGGCAAGCTCCTTGGAAAAGGTTTTGAAGAAATTTGAAGGGTAACCGTCTGGACCAGGTGCTTTATCCGGGGCGAGCGATGAGATGGCATCTTCTATTTCAGAAAGGGTAATGGGAGATGTCAGGATGTCTTTATGGGGAGATGAAAGTTGAGGGAGATTGAGATCTGTCAGATAGGAATTTATGTCTAGAAGGGGCACGGGGGGAGAGGGGCGTTTATAGAGATTTCTATAGAAATCCTTGAAAATCTGTGTGATTTCTCTGGGTGATGTTTTAGTGAGACCTTCGGGGGATAGAAGGCCTGGAATTAATCTAGAGCTTTCTATCGTACGTAATCTCAGGGTCAAGAGCCTACTAGCTTTTTTACGTTGCTCAATGTATTTGGCTTGAGTTTTGATTAAACTATACTCCACTTTTTCCTTAAGAAGGTCAGCGCATTCATTTTTGGCTATTAAAAGGGCTTCAAGAGAGGTTAAGGGGGAGGAGGGGGAGTAAGCGCTTTCCAGCTCCCTGATCCTAGTCAGTAGTAGGGAGGCGCAGGCTTGTCTAGTTTTTTTCCTTGTCGAGGCCAGCTTAATTAATTCACCTCTGAGGTAGCATTTCAGAGAACACCAGATAATATCAAACCTCGGGGTGGACTTAATATTGATCTCAAGGAAATTGGAGATGAGAGTTTTAATGCGAGCAACGGTCTGGGGTTCTTTGAGGAGCTGAGTGTTGAGTTTCCAAACAGTGTCTCGTTGAAAATTGGGGTCTGGGGAGATCTTTGCCCATACTATGGCATGGTCAGAAAGCATGATCGGTTTGATGCCTGATTGAAGAAGACCAGGGAGGAGGGATTTACTAACCAAAATGTAGTCTATTCTAGACCAGGAATGGTGAACTTGGGAAAAGAAGGAGAAAGATTGTAGGGAGGGGTTAGTGAGGTGCCAGGGATCACATAGCCCTAGTATTTGCAAGAACTCTGCTAAGGACCTTTGGGCCAGGGTAACTGAGCGACCGGAGTCTGGAGATTTGTCTAGCATGTGGGAAGGTGGAACATTCCAATCCCCTCCCAGGATAATCTGTGAGGGGAGGAGGGCACTTACCTTGTCAACCAGGGTCATGAAAAATTCGGAACTGCCCCCTACTGGACCATAAATTGAACCGAGAACAACTGCACAGTTATTAAGGGAGCCTTTTGCCAAAACAAATCTACCATCAGGGTCAGATATCGTTTCCAGTTCCAGAAATGTAATGTAATGTTTAATAAGAATAGCTATGCCCCTACTGGACCCTGTCCCATTTTCCGTAAAAACTTGGGAAAAGCCGGACCTGAACAGCCATTTGTCTTCGGTACAGAGTAAGTGGGTTTCTTGTAGCATAAGGATATCGGCTTTAACTAAGTCAAAATGATTAAACACCTGGGTTCTCTTGGTTCTCTCCCTGAGCCCACGTACATTCCACATGACTAATTTGATTGATTTCATAGCCATTTCAAAAATAACAGAGTAGAAAAACAAACTATAGAACTCCAGACAAAAGACCAAAAAAAAAGGCACACTCTAACCCATAAACCCAAAATGGCTGTGGACTGCCAAACTCTTAAAGCCAAACATTGATATATAAAGAGCCAGCTATCTAAATTGAACCTGAGGTAAAGCCACAAAGGAAAAAGGCAGTCCAGCCTCCCCGAGCCCCCTCCTGTAACCCCTATATACTTTTAACAAACTATTTACACCCTGGTGCCAGGCATGGTTATTAAGGGACTGGAAAAAATCATAGCAAAAGCCTGGAGTCCAGGACCCACCGGTAAACCCTGCAACTAATCCATTTCGAAGACCAGGCTTAGTGAGGGGTCTCAAGGGGCATGGGTATAAAAAGATCAGAGTAAGCCAGCCAAATCTGGTCAGAGCGATCCCCACAGGTAGGTTAGGGTTTACATATCCCCCTACAATAGGCTCATGAGGCAACCTTCTGCAGCCTTGAACGTCACCAGGAACCCCCCCCATCAGCACCCTTCAGAAAACCTCATTAGATACTGAAGCGAGAATCAGGTATATATCGCCGGAGTGGCAGGGAAAAAGAATCCCCGGGGGAAGCTCTGTAAAAAGTGGCAGCAGGATCATGGTAAGGGTGAAAGAGACATAAAAAGGTTAACATACCCCCTTATAGGGCGAGTACAAGCAACGGGAGAAAGGCAGCATGAGTTGTGGGGGTGGAAGTATATGAATGCATGACCAGCATTGAAGTTGTTTCCCTGGGGACCAGTTATGCTATAGGACCAAAACGGTCCGCCACCAAAACAGTTAGGTGTCACATTAGAACTGTTTCTTTTTAGTTCCGAGGTGGTAACAACGGCCAGAGGAACCGCGGCCTATCACGACCCATACCAAAGCCGCCGAGGGACCTCCACCTCCTGGAGCTCTGGATATACATCCTAGCTAAGGTAACTGAAGCTGGCAGGTAAAAGGCAGACGTAAAAAAACAAAAATCTTAACAGTTAGGTTGGCTAAGATAGCTCAGAAGTAGATAAGTCCTGTACAGACCTGTGTGATTCTAGGCAGGAATATTGTACATAATTTAATTTTTATTAGAGAGGTTGTGGAACAAGGTTTGAATATGAATTTAGATGGCTATATGTTAACTATTGACCAATAGACTGTGTTTGATGTGGTAAAACAGGAGCACATTTAGGCAGTGTTGCAGCACTATGGTGTTCCACAGCAGCTGTTAATATTGTTACAAACATTAAATACTGAAGTGCAGGTCACTCCATTGGTGAATGGGCACTTGGGTATTCCTGTCTATCTTAAGAATGGTGCCCGACAGGGATGCCAAATGACTCCTTTGCTGTATGTGTTTGGGCTGGATCCTATGTTAAGGGTTATAGAAGTTGCTGAGGATATCCAGCCTCTCAGGAATAAGGAAGGGGTTGTCTTTCGGAAGGTCACTGCTTGTGCAGATGACTGTGTTCTTACAGTTGCTAATTTGGATTCTGGCAGGAACATTTTACAAGTCATAGATGATGTACAAGATGCTAACGGGATTAAGGTTAATATAGGGAAGAATATGGTCTTGGTTCTAGGTGCAGCACAGGAAAGAGAGGACTTTCCAATATCTACGATGAAGGGAAATGTTAAGATATTGGGGTTATATTATGGGACAAGACAAGCAGATGGGATGAATTGGAAAAGTGTTGATGATGTAGCTCATCACAAGGTAACCTCTTGGCAATCCTGGAAAATGACAAGGAAGAAAAGGGTTTATTTATTGAGACCATACATTGCTTCTATTTTTTTATATGTCTCTCATATATTTCCTTTGCCTTATAATATGCATACACAAGTGATGGGTCTCTTTTTTCTTTTATTATGGGGTAGCAGATTGAACCCAGTGAAGAGGTCCATACTTATAGGGCTTGGAAGGTGGGAGGTTTGAATATGATACAGCTGTGGTGTATTTCTTCAGGAATTTCTTTGTTAGTTCAATACGCCCCCTAGTCTTAGAAACAGTAGGTATGGGGATTCTGTGCATGAAATTGTGGGGGCCCCCTTTTTAGAAGCTAAGGGTAAATGGCATACTTCAGAGAATGTTCTTCCTGTGTATTTGCAGACCACATTAAAGTATATTAGGACTTGGAAAATAGAGCTTAGTTGTTTTTATAAGTTATGAGAATACATTTTTTTATATAGCAATTATGGAGAGATGGCATTTTGAGGAACCCTTGTTCCAGCTATCCTCTACAATAAATACAGCAATGTTTTTGGCAAGTATGGTGAAACCTTGGATGCCCGTTAAAATGCAAGTTGTGGTTTGGTTATGTGGTCACCAAAAACTAAATGTGAAAGGAAATCAGAAATACAAGCAGAAAGAAAACAGGGGCTGTGAGGGACGGTATACCGTGAGGTAGGCGCATGGGGAAAGATGCTGTCCATAACAGAGACTGCTTCCCGGTGTAATCCCTCATGGCGATGGGAGGGTAGGGAGACCAGATGAGGGGGTGGGCAAAGTGGGCACCAGGATGTCATTATGTGTATGTGCGCATGGGGGATGAGCGAGCGTGGTGAGCATGGGCTGGGAGGGGACAGAGGAGCTGTAGGGGGTGATTCTGCAGTGGATGGCCGAGCTGCGTCGTGGCATTGGGGGTTGGCTAGTGGTTGGGGTGGGTGAGGTTCGGATCCGGGCGCTGATGCAATTTTATTGCGCCCTGCCTGAACCTTTATTTTTTACTGCTTTCACTCCCCCGACATGCACCCCCCTGAAGTTGAGAATCCTTTAGTAGGGGAGTGCAGTGGGCGAAGTCCCCACAAGGAGGGGTGGCGGATGCTTCCCCCCACAGAAAGCAGTAAAATGTATGTCCTAGCACCATTGTCCTGTGCGCCAGGGTTGTCAGAGTGCCGAAAATGTTTTCGGCACTCTGACTGTGCGATAACGGTGATCTCCTTTAGGTGTTCGAGGTTATCACATAAACCCGGGACAAACAACTCTGTCAAGATCAAATAGAAATAATGCAGCATCTGTTTTTGTATTGTGTGCATGTACAGGGGTTTTGGGAGGAATTAGCAGGATGGTGGAGGGAAGATCTGTTTAGGCATATGTCTTATGATATCTGGATTTTAGGACAGATACCCTCACAGTGGAAGAAATGACAGAAAAGCTCTGTTTTTTGTGACATTGGCATGTTTAAAATGGTCATTATGGCAGGCAAGATGCCAAACATCCCTGCAAGGTAAAGTAATCCAGAAGCAAGAAGTAATTTTTAAAGTTCAGGAAGAACTTGTTAAGGTATGCGAGTGCAAATTTCGTACTCTAGGACATGACGTTGGTTCAGAGTTATGTGAAAATGTTGATTGGGTGAGTTAATGATTTGGTTTTTTCTCTCCTGTCAGTGGAACATTGGAAGCAGGATTTATATGTTGTTGGGAATTTAGTAAAGGAGGTTGGTGATGGACATGTTTTAAGATGTCACTTTTTTTAGAATATGGGGTTGCTTTTTATGTGCGCTAATATGGGTGTGTTCTTGGTAATGGAGATAGAGTTGTGTGGTGGGTAATTTATGTTGTACTAAATATGTATAATGATTTCAAGTGTTGATATTTGATGTATTATGTTTTTGAATCTTGATTAAAATTTCCTCTTCTCTTTTTCGATAAGTGCCATGGGATCTTTAGCATCCACCTGAACTACCACCAATCCAGGCAGATGGGGCCTCAGTTTAACATCTCATCTAAAAGACAGTTCAAGGTAATCCTACAGCTGGTTTAGTCTTTCCAGCATTTTGGACAGGGAGCATAGTAATGAAATAGGTCAGTAGTTTTTGACGAGTTTCCTGGGACCACCTTTGTGCAGGGGAATCACTAGAGACACTTTCCAGGTTTCAGGGACTCTTCCTTCTATAAGGGATTTATTAAACAGCATAGCCACAGGGGAAGTGATGATAGGAGCAACAGTCTGGAGGAGCTTAGGTTCAAGAATGGCATGACCTGCTGAACCTACAGTCATTGGATGGTTCAGACGGTGAATTACCTCTTTCCTTTTTATTAGTCTAAAATGGATCTCTTGGTGCTGGCATCCAGGATTAGTCTGGTCAGAGAAGAGGGAAGGGGACTCTGTAGAGTTGGTTCAAACCTGTCCATGCCAGTGAATTGTTTGTTGAAGACATTAGCTGTAGCCATAGAGTCCTGGTAGGTTGTCCCATCCACCACAATATTTGGAGGAGTATAGTGCAGTGGTTTAAGGCTCTGAGTTCCAAACCTGGAGACCTGGGTTTGAATCCCACATACCCCACATGCATACTGTGTGACCCTGAGCAAGTCATTTAACTTCCTTGTGCTCCCAGGTTGCACCTGTAAACAAGCTTTCAGCTTAGTGTGTGTCTCTCCCAGTAAAAAAACAAACAAACAACAAAAAAACAATATTGCACTCTGATATGCTATTGCTGTCTGTTAGCAAACTGTTAATCTGAGACCCGAACAATTTTGGGTGTGATAGGTATTTCTCCTGTAGGTGCCTCAAGAACCTTCTCTTAGTCACTTGCAGGTCCAGTTTGCATGCATTTCTCAATTTCCTGTATTTGTGACAGTCAGACGTAAGACCTGAGTTTTTATAATCACCCTAGGCCCTAACCCTTGATTACATGGCCTCCTTAAGCTTACTGTAACTAGACACCCAAAACGACGACTTAAAATACAGGAATCAGAGATTTTTCACAGGGTACAGCCAACCTTGAACAGGTATGAAAACTTTTTTTTTTTAATATAAGCATAGGATAAAACTATCAGGTTGTAAGAAAAGAAACATTCAATCAAGACCATACAGCTGACATGGAATGTGAAGAAAAATACCATGAGAAAACCTACTGTTATACAAAGACAGACACGTACCTGACAATCTATGTCTTCTTGTTACCTGTAGCCCCATACAATCATCCCTCCAGAACATTACAAATAAACTATAAACCATGCTCAGGAAATACAGTAAACTGAGAATGACACTCCCTGGCCCATCATTTAAAGACTACAAACATACAAGCCCATTGACATACTGTACTGGTCTGAAACATATTCAGATCAAACAAGACTAAGAAACCAGGGGCTAGATTCACAAGAAATCACAAAGCAGAGTGTTAAATATTGCATTGTGCTTTGCTTTTGCACAGGTATCCAAAATTCCTATTCATGGTGAGATAGCACACTGCACTATCCAACTGTGAATAGGGCTAGGTTGAGGCACCTGTAACCCCAGTAAAGCTACTACTACCCCACTAGCACCACCCCAGCATATATGACCACACAATGGATAGCACAGGAGCACTATTCTCTATTCACAAAGGCAACCATACAAATGACCCCACTGAGCATGAAAGGCAGTAGGTGGCAATTTGCATGCCCAATATGGGTCCATTTACAGAGGCCGTGGAAAGTTTAGCACACACCCTCATCTCCTGCTGCAGAGGCAGCCCTGTGTCAGTATGTTTACCACCACCCCTGCCAATTTATGATTGCTGTCCTGAGTTAAAAAAAAAACACTGTCTCCCTGGTGCTAGTGGCCCCCTATGGTCACAGATCACCAGCCTGAATAAACAAAACATTCTCCCTCTTGCTAGTGACCCCCTGTGATTGCAGATCACCAGCCTGAGTAAACAAAATATTTTCCCTGGTACTAGTGGCCCCCCAATTACTGATCATTGGCTCATACATGAAACAGTCCAATGAACAGGGACTATTTCCTAGTGTCCAGTGGTCCCTACCTCCACCTGATCCCTCACCACATGCCTCAACCACTATTCCCTGGTGTCCAGTGGTCTATTTCCAATCCCCCATAATATAACAGATACACATTCCCTGGCATCTAGCAGCCCCCCATCCCTGATCCTCCATAACTTAGCAAATGTCCCTTCCTGATGTCTTGTGGATCTTCACTCCCCCACCTCAGCAGGTAGTTTCTCACCACCCACTCTCCCATCCCAAACCCAAGCCAATAACCAGCATAGCCCTTCTCTCTCCACCACAGCCGGCACTGACTGACTGAGCTGTCAAGGAGTGTATACTGTATATGATATGTGCTCATTGATTGACAGCTCAAAATCACTTGAAGTCAAATATAAAAGAAATCAGGAAAAAAGAACACATGAACTTCAGCTTCTTAAAATGCAGACTCAGTTGGGGCACTGGTTTCATGACACACAATGTGGGGACATGTGACCATCATGTTACACCATTATATTACAACACAATGTACGTAGTAAGAGACCTCTGTTTATAGTAAGAGTTTCCTATTCATGTGCTTTATACTGCAATACAGTTCTGCTGTCATGGTCCCATACTCTCCAAACAGCAATGTATACATCCTAATTGTATTTCACTATAGTATGTATTAGGTGTTTAGGCATAATAACAAGTACTGTATGGACTGCACAAAAGGAGACTGACAAAATAAGTTTCACTGCTTAAACATGTTACTCATACTTTTTTGAACCAGGTAAACTTTATTAGCAATT
The DNA here is from genome assembly GCA_016271365.2 of Neoceratodus forsteri. NCBI lineage: Eukaryota > Metazoa > Chordata > Ceratodontiformes > Ceratodontidae > Neoceratodus > Neoceratodus forsteri. Next base: position 42,917,489 of record CM028137.1, on the reverse strand, counting down.
CAAGAAATAGAATCACACCAATATAAATAAAGCCAACTTGACAAGGAAACAGATCATAAGAAACAATGAGAAAAGGGAACAAGGTCACCACACACACACACACTGTAAATGAAAATGGTGCTTCAGGAATGACAATATTAACAAGTTCTGTGAGAAGGAAGAAAAACTGCAACCACTATCTTCTTAGTGATATAATGTTGTGAATATACAACAGTTAAAATGAAGTATTCAGTCTTGAACAAATCTAAAGAACTACTAGCCAGGAGAGTATGTATGTTACAAAGCTAAAAATTTAATAAGTACAAAAGTAAACAGGAGGAGAAAAAATGAAAAAGAAGAGGCTAATAATGACTAGAAAATGCACAGAAAACAAAACAAAAACCCCTGAGAAGAAAGAAAAAGGAACAGAATGAAATATAAAAAAAATGTGGAAGCTATTTAATGAGTCAAAAGATATGCTAGTCCAAAACAATGGTACAAAGTACCAAATATGAAAAAAAAAACATTAAACATTAAAGAAGGGGAAGCTTTTAAGCTGACAAGTACCTATTGCAATAGTAAAACAGTATGGAATGTTTGCCAATGGGCATGATAAGTCTTCCCAGAGTTTTGCAAGTTGGAAATCATATGCATCATGTGCAAAGCATCAAACATAGCCACCAACCATTCTTCGTATGTAGGGGAAGAACCATCAAGCTAATGTCTCGCTATAATCCTTTTAGCCACAGCCATAATCAAGGCCACATGAAAATGCTGCTGCTCCCCAAGTCACTCCAACCCAAATCCAGTCACGCACAGTAAAGGAGTAAAAGCATCCTGCGAGCTGCATGGTGGGTCCACACGGCCCTTTATAATCTTCCAAAAGGACCATATTTTATCACAGTCCCAGAAAATGTGCTTGAGGGTTCCCCTATTCAACTTACATTTATTACATATGGCAATATCAAGTTAACTCAATTTTGACCAACCTATCTGGAGTATAATACATATTGCAAAGTAACTTATGCTGAGACAATTTAAGACCATTACATTTTAAAATACAATATAAATTTCACCACACTATTCATTTATAGGCCTGGTCATCCAGGTCCTCAAACATGGATGCCCAGTGAAAGAGTCCAATATCTAATTTTTAAACTAGATGAAGTTGCAGCCTCTTGTAAATATGAGAAATGGCATGAGGTTGTACAGCATCCAAATGTAGCTCATCCTACACTTCTGTCATTGAAGAAGACAATGTGGAAGGATTCATGACCATGTGAAAAACATGTTGCAGCTGTGTGTAGGCAGAAATTGCCTTACCAGTTAATGTAAAATGATTTTTAAAAGTTTCAAATTGCAAAAATCTCCCATTCTTCAGAGATCATAACAGGGAACCCAACTGAATGCCTAGAATAAAGGCAGATCCAGTAGGTTTATCAACAATACAAAAATTAAGATTATATCTAACCAACCGGTACCAGTCGTGTGAAGGGGCAGTGCCCAGAAAGGTACAGAGTTGTTGGTTAACCTTGACTGACTTACCAATGGAGACTCCTTCAGATTAGCCAGAAGCTGCCACAGTGTATAACTTATAAGGGAAATAAGGTCCAGATGATGCAATTTAGCCAAAGCCATTTCAACAACTTGGTAATCCAGAAGTTAGTCTATTTGGTCCTCCAGTTCAGAGGCTGGGTCCACCATAAAAATTGGAAAGCATGGCAAGTTAAATAGTAAAGAAAATAGTTGTGTAAGCTAAGCCCTACAAATTCTTTACCAGGTACAATTGTGGCATAAGCCCTCCATGGACTCCTACCCACCAATAAAAAAATCAGATATCAGAGTGTGCAGAGAGCCAGACCATGTCTTAGACAAGAATACCCCAGTTATACTAATCAGATAAGAAAGATGAGGAAGAATGTTCATTTTCACAACATTAATACAAGCCCACAAAGTTAAGGGACGTTTAAGCCATCGTCCCAAATTCAGTTTTAACTCATCGATGCCTGTAGGTGGTAGCAGAAAAGATATTCCTGAGGTCTTTAATGCCTCCAGACATCCTTCACTTTGTGCCACTAAGGACTTAGGATGTCTGAGGACATCACTGCTTAAAATTAAAATATTTCACAAACTGAAGTGAGTAGTATTAACTGCATAGCACATTGGAAAGGTCATTTTGTACTGAACAATTTTGCTGTTGATATTTTGTTTCTGTCATGTACACTTTAGAAGATATTCACATTTTTGTGTGGTATGGTGTGTATGGCTAGCATGTGTCTCTCAAGCTTCACCAAGCCACCTTGAATAAAACTGGAAAAAAATACATGTATCATATTAGAAAAATCACTTTTTAGTACAAAATTAGTTTTGTGCCTCCTTTGAATGTATGGATGCTTAATTTGGTGTAGATATGTTAAATATTTCCCCCCCAAAAATGGTTTACGTTGCCTTTTTTATTGACTTTTATTTTCACTAATTCAACTAACATAGAACAAAATAGGAACTACATATAATTAATTACACAGCACTGTTAGAAAGGGAATTTTGTGCTGAACAACTTTACTACTCGTACTTTGTGTGTAGAACCTACGGTTTGTGAGATATTCACATTTGTTTTTGGCATGCTTATGACTTGGTTTTGCTCAGAAAGCTCCAGGTTGAACTACAGTATTAAATGTATACAGGCCACAAGTGGAACTCTCAAAGAGCTCCTGATGTTTCATTGAGTTAAGGTGGACAACAAATCAGTGAAGTTCAATTTAATCATTGTGTGGGCAGCTCTACACTGTCTGATTCCAAAATAGTTAAACCCCTCTGACACCCAAGAGCCACCCCACATTATAACTTCAGATTTGTATAAAAAAGAATTAAGGGGCATGAAGACAGTTTTATTGAGATTCAGTTCATATACCGAAATAGGGACAAATGCCCTGAAAACCTCAAACACTGTGGTAAGGAAAACTGGGGAAAGTTGAAGATGCAGTAATAATATCATCCACGTAGGTTGAAATATACAAGTGACCGGCCACAGAGATCCCATAAATGCACAAGTGTCTCTTGTTGGTATGGGTCAGGGGCTTGAAATATAAATTGAATAACAGTGGGGAAAATGGGCATCCATGGCGAGTGCCACATCTTAAGACAAAGGAGGGAGGGAGAGAGAAAACATTACAATAAATCAGGGCAGAGGGTTGAGAGTATAAAAGTTTCACTGAATCAATAAATTCAGGTGGGATCCCATACTGTGATAAGGTTTCAAAAAGAAAGTCCCAAGACACCATGTCAAAACATTTTTTTGCATTGAGGGACACCAGCACCGCATGGGGTGCAGGAGTTCCCCAATTTAAAAAAAAGGTGAGCCAGTTTACGCAGGTGACTACTAGAATGTCAGCCTGGCATGAACCCAGTCTGTTCATGACCAATCAGCTCTCTACTGACTTTCAAATGTGTCTGAGATAGAATTTTGGCTAGAGATTTAACATCAGTGTAACAAAGAAATGGGTCTATAATTTTGCAATAGTTCTCGGTTCCTGCCATGCTTAGGGTAATAGCGTAATAAAGGCCTCCTTAAAGGACAGGGCAAATATCACTTAGTATAAACATCATTATAGAAGGACATAAGATATGAGGCCAGGATACTTTTGAGGGCTTTATAAAAATTAGTTGAGAGCTCATCGGGGCCCGGGCTTTGCCCACCATAAGGTCCTAAACAGAAACAGAAACATAGAATTTGATGGCAGATAAGAACCGCTTGGCCCACCTAGTCTGCCTATTTCTCTACCTAATGGATAAGCTGCAGATCCTAGTTAACCAACAGCCTACTTCCTCCTACCCCCACTAGAATTGCCTTATGTCTGTCCCATGCATTCTTGAATTCCCCTACTGTTTTTGACTATAAGACCTCCTCAGGAAGGCTGTTCCATGCATCCACAACCCTCTGTGAAGAAATACTTCCTCACATTACCTCTGAACTGTCCCCCCTCTATCTTCAAATTGTGCCCCCTTGTTCTTGCACATCTCTTTTTCTGAAAGATGCTACCCTCTTGGACTTTGTTGATTCGCTTGAGATATTTGAAAGTTTCTATCATGTCCCCCCTTCACTCCTTTCCTTGAGGCTATACATCTTAAGCTTCTTTAGTTTTTCTTCATACGTCTTCTGGTGCAGACCCTGCACCATTTTGGTTGACCTCCTCTGGACAGCCTCCACCCTGTCTATGTCATTGTGGAGATGGGGCCTCCAGAACTGTACACAGTACTCCAGATGTGCTTTGTGGAGATAGCACAAATAGCACACTCCACCTTCTCCACAGAGATGGGTAGCTTGAGTAACCCTGTATATTCCTCACAAAGTTGAGGGAGGGATGCACCTTTCAAGAAAGTGTATGTACTGTACTCTAGTGGGGGGGGTTCTCAACATAAATCTCATATTACTAGCATAACACTCTGGTAATTCCAAAGGAGCTGCCAAGCAGGGAGGGTCCAGTGCCCACCTAATTACTGGAACTGCTGTAGCTGAGATCTGCTGCTTTAGGTGGAGCATCAGCAATCTACCGGCCTTCTCCCCGATCAACATAATGCATTCTGGCCTTAAAATGAGCCATTTCCACTCCCTCACACAAAAGGTTGGAGTACTTCTCTCTTGCCACCAATAACGAGTGCCAATCCAACTCTGAAGAGGCAGAGTAAAAAGGTTTTCCTCACTGCCTGAATTGCTTCAGGATTTGACTATTGACTGCTGATGGTCCCTTTTTCATACACAAGCCAACCTAATCAGCTCCCCTGTAAGCACAACTTCATATGCTCCCCCACACAATGTAAAAATCTTCCAGTGAGCCAACATTAAGTTGGAAAAAATAATCTGAATAATTCTTTACCCTATTCAAAATATCAGGATCTTTCAATAAGTGATTATTACATGCCAAACCTTGTTCCTAATTAAGGAGGGAGGAGGCATTAAAAACAGAGTAGCGGAAGAATGGTCCAAAACTACTTGGGTCTTGATATCACACAGGGATATACTGGTGAGGACTGAGTTGGAGACCAGAAAATAATCTAGGTGTGAGAAAGATAAAAAGACAGGGGAATAAAAACTGTACTGTTTAGAGAAGGGATTAAACACCTTCCAAGGACTGACTAGCCCCAAGGCAGTTATGAGCTCTGAAAGGGCTCTCTGAGCAAACAAGAAACCATGTCTTCACGGGGGAAGGGGGATCTATCCATGGATGAATCCTGAACTAGAGTCCAGCCTCACTTAAAGTAAGTGGAAATTCAGCCAAAGAGCTCAAAATGGCCAATAAAGTCATGAGAAAGGGGAACTCATCTACTGTACAGTGTTACCATAAATAAAAGCTAATATGACAGTTTCCACTCAGAGTACCACACAAAATTAATAAAAGGAGACAGTATAGCACAGTGGTTTTAGGCTCTGAGCTCTAAACCTGGAGACCTGGGTTTGAATCCCACATCCCCACTTGCATACTGTGTGACCCTGAGGAAGTCACTTAACTTCCTTTTGCTCCCAGGTTGCACCTGTAAACAAGCTTCAGCTTAGTGTGTCTCTCCTGAATTAAAAAATGAAAAAAGTAACTGCAGTCTGGGTCAGGATAATTTTTAATAAGCTGAAAAGCTACAGATATAGCAAAAAGAAAAGCAACCCCTGCTCAACATTTGCTTATACCCACAACGTAAGCCTGTCACACCCATGTCCACATCTATAAAAGGCCTCTTGAGCCCTGGTGTGAGTTTCTTGCAAAAGGAAAATCTGGGCACCTAAGGATTTGAAATGCCTAAGGATCATATGCCTTTTCTCTGGTGTTTGGGCTCCCTTAACATTCCAGCTAATGATCTTATCAGAACAGCTAAGCAAATTAAGTAAAGGCATCATACAGTCTCTATAAAACTATAAAATTAAAGTCTACATATGCACGTCCCACACACAAACTCCAGACAGAACCCCAAACCCCCACTGTAATCCATTTCCAACAAATGATGCAGCACAAGACCAGTAAAAAAAGAACACAGAAAACAAGTAATGCAAGTTTGGCGTATGGCAGAAAAGAGGAATAAAAAAAAAACTAAAACCAAACAGAGCAGAGTTCAAATCTCCTGGCTAAGAAAAATGCAAGAAAAACACCAACTGGGAATAACAGAAATATATACAACAAACTGTCCAATAGGGAAAGGGTATTACCCAGTCCTGAGAGAAGAACTAACTGTGGAACCAAGAACCAGAGAATTGTCATGTCCTTGATGCACAGTTTACTATCCCAAAAAGAGCAGAGAGCTGGCCTGCCACTAGACATAGTGGGTGGTCCAACACCCTGATGATATTCTGGTCCATGTGGCATGTGTTCAAGAACCAGCTGGCCTTGGCATCTGGTTAAATCAGAATGCCCTGGGATGCAAGAGAAATTAAAAAAAAGGGTGTGAGAGAGGGAAAGGGTAGAAAGAAGAAGATCAGTCACCAAAAGGACATTCTAAACAAACACAAAACACCAGGAAACAAAACAAGAAGAGGGGAAGAAAACAAAACCAGAAACTAAAAATCACACTCCAAGTACCAAACAATTGTCTACATTAAATATACCAATGAGGGAGGTGAACAGTAGGGCATCTACACCAAGTACAACAAGGCTACAGAGAGCAAAAACAAATATGCAGTAGTGCCCAGACTTTAAGCAACCTATATACTGTACATGTACAGTCCTTAAAGAAGTTGATGTCCGAACTGAGGAAACAAAACAGTGTCCTCCAGTATATTGTAAATGAAGACGTTAACAAGTAGCTCCATCAGCCAATAATGTTCCACAAGCGCAGGGTAGCAAAAATGAAAAGGGCATTATGTGCAAACTTCAGGGCATGTAGCGATGCAATTTTCCAAAGTACAGATCAAGGCAACTTGAAAAACAAAGTGAACTACTGCTCACATTGCTGCTGCACCATATACGCAATACAGTACATACTTGAGTAGGGCGGAATTTTGGCAATAGGGATTGAAGGGCTCACAATTTATTTTTATTTATTTATTTAGGGATTCGGATCATACCTTTGAACTCAGAGCTCTTTTACAAAGGTTCCATGTCAAACAGTGACAATGACAACAATAACAAACAGTTTATATACAATACTCAAATAGTAGGTAGCTAGTATACAGTAAGGTTACAATGTCATTCATACTACCAATCATGATAGTACAGCATCAGGAGCATTCAACTAAGGTAAAGGACAGTGTTTGTATGTAGCGAAGGAGATAAAGAGGTGTGACACCTAGTGTGAGAGTCCGAAGAGGAGTCAAGGTGAGAGGGAAGGGAGACGGGGGGGTGAGTAGGCTGCCAAAATAAGTGGCTTTGACTAGGAGGTTGGGAGATAGTGGTAGTAGGTTGGTTATAAGATTGATCCAGTTGGGGAAAAGGCACAGAAGGAGAGGAAGACAGAGGTATAGGGCAAGGGGGAAGAGTGGGGGTAAAAGGAAGGGAAAGGAGAGTGTGGGTGAGTGGGCATTATGGGTGTTAGAGTCCTAGTGGCAGTCACAAACTGTCCTAGTAAGAAGCTGTTGCCTTAGGCCATTTTTCAAATTGTGAGATGCATTGGGAGTTTAGAATGTGCACTGGGATTTCATTAAGCCATTGGGGGACCCTATAGCTGAAAGCACACTGTCTCTGCACAGTTCAACAGAAAGGTGTAGATAGGGCCCCCCCCTCATCCTGCCTCTGGTAGTATAGCTGGTAGCACTTGGTGTTAGGATGCTAGAAATGCATGGGGGGTGGGTTACCCATTAGTGCCTTTTTTCCAAGGAGACATGAATGTAATATTATCCTGTTCTTTAGTGGCAGCCAATTGGTCTGCTCATATAAGGAGCAGGTGTGGGTATTTCGATCTGCAGCCATTGTGAGCCTAAATGCCTTGTTGAGGGCAATGTGAATCCTTTTTAGTGCAATGTCTGTTGCTGCGCCGTAGACTACCAATCCACAGTCAATGGTAGAAAGGATGGAGCTGAAGACTGAGAGATGGAAGGCCTCTGGAGTGATATATTTTTTATGCCTATAGGGTACACCCAGCTTGGTATTCAATGTCTTTACCACTGTGTCGATGTGTTGGGTGAAGGTGAGGAAGTCATTAATGGTGGCCCCCAGGTACTTGAAGGAGTGAACTTGTTTTAGCGGCTTACTGACTTTATTGGAGATGGTGAGGGGAGGGAGTTTCTTTTTGTGCTGAGGGCTGGCTGTGAGCATCATCTTGGTCTTCTTGAAGTTTAATAGAAGTTTATGGCTACAGAACCAGTCTTTCAGCTTGTAGAAGGATGCCTGCAGCTCGGAGTGGAGGATGACTATTGATGAAGTGCTGGTGAGAAGTACAGCGTCATCTGTGTAAAATATCAGTTTAGTGTCACAGGCTTCAGGAAGATTTTTTTAGGAAGAGGCTGAATAGTAATGGCCCCAGTATTGACCCCTGTGGGACCCCTAAAGATACCTCGTTGGAGCTAGATACTGTGTGCCCAATTTTTACACGTTGACTTCTGTGTGTTAGGTAGTCCTTAAACCAGCAGACAGCAGTGGTTGCAACCCCCAGGTTCTGTAGTTGAGTCAGGAGGAGAGAGTGATTGACAGTGTTAAAGGCTTTGGTGAGGTCTATGAAGACTGACCCCACCAGTTTTCCTTTGTCTAGCGCCTTGTGCAAGTAGTCATTGTAGTCCAGCAAGGCACTGGACGTACTATGATTCTGCCTGAAGCCATGTTGGTTGGGGCTTAATAGGTTGTATTTGTTGAGGTAATCTGTGAGTTGGGTGGCCACAATATTTTCCAGGGCTTTAGATAAGGGAGAGAGGATGGATATTGGCCTATAATTGGTGGTGCATGTCATATCACCGTTCTTGTGCACTGTCGTCATGAGAGCCTGTTTCTAGATCCCGGGGAATTGTGCAAGAGCCAGCGAATTGCTTAATAGTTTTGTAACTGGCACGATGATGACATCCAGTGTTATGGATAGGAATTTCAGATTGACTCCATCACTCCCCATTCTGGCCTTGCCTAGTATTTTTTTATGTGTTTGTAAGCCTCCTTTCACTGACACTTTTTTGAAGCAAAAGACAGGGGTTGAGCCCCCTTGAGGCATGCAGTTGGTTTGTTCCCCAGCAGGGTGCAGGTATTCGGTGGGGATAACATTCCAGTCAAGTCGGTAAAAGCTGTGTTGAGGGAACCCACGATGTGCCATGTGTCAGTAATTGTGGCGTTGTTGATGTTGAATGAGTGAGGGATCTTCTTCTCACCCTTCCCAAGAAGGTTTTTGATGTTCTCCTGAAAACTCTTCCCGTTGCCCTAAGTTTTATTAAGCTGCTCCTTCTGGAAGTTGGCCTTTGCTTGGAAGATAAGGTTGATGCAGTGGTTTCTTGCAGCTCTATAGTATTATAAGTTGTGTTTGCTGCGAGGGGACCTGGCTTTTTCCCAGAGGTTGTCCCTTTCCTTCATCAATTGGTGCGAGGAGATCCCCTGTAATCCAGCCATTAACTTGACCCTGAATTTATCTTTTCCTCAGTGGTGCAAAGATATCACAAATGTTGTTGAAGCCCTCTATAAAGAAACTTAGGGCCTGGTCAATATTAGGTGCATGATCGATGGGGGACCAGTCATGCTGGGAGAGGGCAGAGGAGAGGGCCCCAAGCTTGCCTTTCCCCAAGACCCTACTATTAATTATGATAGGCGGGGGCTTGCTCAATTTGTTTTACCATGTGAAAGTGACTGGGGAGTGATCACTTCAGGTGTCAGGCAGGACTTTAAGCTCAGATATCTGAGAAGGGGAACTCAAGAGGAGCCAATCGAGGAGGGTGTCTTTTCCTGTTTTGTGGTTCCGCCTTGTTGGGCTGTCTACGAGTTGGGTCAGGTTGGAAGTAGCGACCATGTCCTTGAAAGGTGTGTACTCCCTGCCCGCTCAGTTGATGTTAAAGTCACCTGTTCTGAGAAGCTCTGTGCCCTTAGGAAGGGTAGCAATTGTATCCAGTATTTTTGGGAAGCCATCCCTGGCTTAGTGGGTGGAAGATGAACCGAGGCTAGGATTAGAGATTTGCCGTGCTGTCCGACCTGTGCTTTTATTGCTAGTAATTCATGATGAATTTAACTAACAGAGATGTCAAGCAGCTTCCCATGAACAGATCACTTCACAGCTGACAGTGGAAAACTGGGGATTAGCTAGGCAAGCCTTGTCTGGCAGCAGCAGCAGTGTGAAATTCTGTTTCACCTGCGGGGCCATACACAACCAATCGAGCTAGAAACAACATTCTAGACTGCACTTTGGTCAAATGCAGAGCCTGCTTAAAGTTCCTACAAGCCATCTGCTGATCCCAAATTTAGGATTGATGTCTCCAAAAATGTAAAAACAATGTTTTTTTTCCAAAACGAAGAGCCCCTGCTCCCTGGCTTTTTGTTGAATATAAATTTTTTGTAGACGATTTAGAAATCTCATGATTTAAGCCTGAGGCTTACCACTGGGGAGAAACACAGAAACATAGCAAAAAAGAAACAGAAACATAGGATTTGATGGCAGATAAGGACCACTTGGCCCACCTAGTCTCCCCTTTTCCATACCTAATGGATAAGCTGCAGATCCTAGTTAACCAACAGTCTACTTCCTCCAACGCCTCACTAGAATTGCCTTATGTCTGTCCCATGCATTCTTGAATTCCCCTCTGTTTTTGACTCCAAGACCTCCTCAGGAAGGCTGTTCCATCCATCTACAACCCTCTCTGTGAAGAAATATTTCCTCACATTACCTCTGAGCTGTCCCCCCTTTACCTTCAAATTGTGCTCCCTTGTTCTTACACATCTCTTTTTCTGAAAGATGCTACCCTCTTGGACTTTATTGATTCCCTAGAGGTATTTGAAAGTTTCTATCATGTCCCCCCTCTCCGTCCTTTCCTCAAGGCTATATATCTTAAGCTCCTTTAGTCTTTCTTCATGTGTCTTCTGGTGCAGACCCTGCACCATTTTGGTTGCCATCCTTTGGACTGCTTCCATCCTGTCTATGTCCTTGTGTAGATGAGGTCTCCAAAACTGCATACAGTACTCCAGATGGGGTCTCATCAACTGTCTGTACAGAGGGATAACCACTTCCCTTTTTCTACTTGTGATGCCTCTTCCTATGCATCCCAGTAACCCCCTGGCTCTCCTTACTGTCTTCTCCCATTGCTTACCAACCTCTAGATCATCTGATATGACTACCCCCAAGTCCCATTCCATTTTTGTTGTTGTTAGTACCTCCCCTGCTATTGTGTACTCTTCTCCTGGGTTTTTGTTTCCCAGGTGCATTATTTTGCACTTCTTCCACTTTCTCTGCCATCCTAAGGATGCCTTCTATCATTTCCTTATCCATTTCCTTCCCCTGAGATGGGGGTCTGCACACAACCTCTCTATGGATTGTGGTGCAATTTCTAGTCTCCAGGGTGACCCACAGTGCCTCCTCTCCTCCCTGTTTACCCTTTAGTTCTGTTGCTTTGATCCCTTCCCTTACATAGGGAGCTACTCCTCCTCCTCTTCTTCTTCCCTCCCTGTCCCTCCTGTAGATTGTGTATCCTGGTATGTTGACATCCCAGTCATGGTTCTCTGTGTACCACATTTCTGTGACTGCCATGATATCCAGGCATCCCTCTTCCATCAAGGCCAGCATTTTGGGGAGCTTTTTACCTAGACTATGGGCATTGGTACTCATTACCCTCCATTTTTTATAGCTGTATTTATTTTTGCCCCATCCCTGTCCTTACTGCCTTTGTCTTTTTCTCCATTTACCCCTGCCCTTCTCCCTATTGACTGCTCTGTGTTGGTGTTTACCTCATTAACTACTGTGATTTATTGGTGGGGGCTAGGATTTCTCTTCTCATTTTCAGTGCCTCCCCCCTTGGCTAGTTTAAATGCTTGCCAATGAAGCATTTAAACCTATCACTTATGATCCTGGTTCACCTCCTGGATAGATGGATTTTTTTTTTTTTTTTTAACTGTTGACTTTTCCATTAGCAGATTATATCCTTTCACCACTAGAGGGCTATATCTCTATCTCTTTATCTAGTACATAAGCCATGTGAGCTCTCTCTGCCTTTCTCTCGCCTCTCCTTCTCCTCCTTGCCCTGGCCTCCCTTCTCTCTCCCTGGTCCTAGCCACCCCCACCCCCACCTTACCCCAGCCACCCTCTACTCTGGTTTCCACTGCTACTCCAAGGGAACTCTCCACTTCCACTCGAGACTTGTGCTTGGTGCACCATTTGGATATTCCTGGTTACTTAACCCGACCACTACTCTCAACAAGTGTGGCCACCGCTCAACACTGTACCACCTTGCAGTCCATATGGGACACCGCCTGGAACCTTGCAACTTCTACTCCAGGAAACAATAATCAAAACTATCTCTCAAAGAGCTGTGACTCTGCTCCTTAAAACTCCTACTCCTCCTCCTTCTCATCTCAGGCAGTGTCCATCCCAATCCTGGCCCTAGAAGCTCTGGCCACACACAAACTCCAGGTGCCCTTATCCTTGCAACCATTAATATCTGCAGCCTACTACCAAAGCTGGATGCACTCCAATCCTTCAGATACCAACACAACCCTTTAATCCTTGCAGTGGTGGAAACTTGGCTGACACCTAAAGTTCCTGACTTAGCAGTAACAATACAGGGCTACAATGTTCACAAGCTGGACTGGATATCCAAAAAAGGTGGTGGTTGTGAAATCTATATCAAAGACTCCCTGTCTTGGCACCCTGTAGCAACTCTATCACTTTCTGCCTCAGCCCAGATTCTGCCAATAAAAATCATCCTAGGTCCCAACCATAAAGCTCTGACTAGTGTCTCCATATACATCCCGCCCGGGGACCCTAAACATGGATTCAATGACGTCCTAAACTTTATCAACTCACATCCTCCCAAAGCTGAACTTATTCTACTAGGGGATTTCAACATAAACTGATTAGTATCAAGTGCCAGTGCCTATAAAGACTCCATCTCAGCTGCTAACCTCACTCAAATGGTAAACTCCCCTACTAGGATTAACTAGAAGACTGGCACCAGTACCATCTTGGATTGGGTCCTCACCACTCACCCAACAAGAATTTCTGGTACGACCATTCTTCCAGACTCACTCAGTGACCACTCCCCAGTCATGTGTGCATGTTCTAACAAATTCCTTAAGCCCCCTCTCAAAATTTTCGCTAGCAGAGTCCTTCCTCGTGGAAACCTTCCACATTTCAAACAACACCTGCTTCTACAAGTCTGGCTCCCCATCTATGAAGCAACAGATGTTAACTTGGCTCTTGATCACTTCATCTCAATTTTCAACAAAGCCTGCAACCTCTTTGCCCCTGCTAAAAGGTGCAAAACAAAATCTCTCTCTAGCCCATGGATCACTGCGGCTCTTCTCTCACAGCTGAAACTAAGGGATCACCTCTGGACAGTTGCCAGGGCCACTGGCAAACAACTGGACATCCAAAATTACAAACAAGCATGAAATGCCTGCACAAAAGCCATACGTCTAATGAAATCCACCTATTACAAAGACGCTCTCACCAATATATGGGGAAATGGTCATGCTTTCTGGAACAATATCAAGGATGTCACAGGGAAGCAGCCAAAAACCTCTCCAGCCATGTTAATGGTTAATGGATCCTTGACCCTTGACCCCAAGGTGATCGCAAACATCTTTAACATGGCTTTTTCAGACCTTAGTGCTGTTCTACCCCATGACTTTTTCGAAAACAGGGCCTACTCCCCAAATACCTCAGCCCCTCAGTCTAACCATCCCCTCTTCTACTTCAGGAAGGTAAGGCTGAATGAAGCTCACTGCTATATTACTGCAGCTATCTCTAAATCTAGATCTAGTAGCGACACCCTGGACCTTAAGCTTCTGTTGCTCACCCTTGATGAGGTAATTCATCCATTAACAAAAATCCTAAAACTCTCTCTCAGCTGTGGAAAATTCCCGGACCTATGGAAAACAGCCACTGTGACACCTGTCCATAAAAGTGGGGACAAGATGATTCACTCAAATTATCACCCTATCTCCACACTGCTCCCACTCTCTAAGGCACTTGAGCACATCGTGGCTGATCAACCTACCGACCACTTGGATAAATACAATATACCTTGTCTACAACAACATGGCTTCCAGAAAGGTCACAGCACCCCCACAGCCCTTCTTGAGTTCACTGGAGCTTTGCACAAATCCCTTCTCAACGGCCTTCTCACAGGGGCCATTTTTGTCGACCTCTCCAAGGCCTTCGATACAGTACACCATGGACTATTAATACACCAACTACTGTATGCTGGGCTATCACCTGACTTCTCTCTGGTTTAAAAGCTACTTCAAAAACCGGTCACAGAGAGTAAAAATTGCGGACGCTGTTTCTAACACCCTGCCTGTTCACTCGGGTGTCCCAGAGGGATCCATACTGGGACCCCTCCTTTTTAGCCTTTTCTTAAACTCCCTCCCTTACCACTGCTCTGAGCAGATCATACTATATGCCGATGATACTGTTGTATTCTTCTACTCACAAAGATCCTGCAACTCTTCAACACAACCTTCAACTTGGTTTCAGTTCTGTAGAGACATGGTTTCTTAATCTTAAACTGGTCCTCAATGACAAGAAAACCAAATCTATGCTCTTCTGCAGCTCTCATAACCCACAAAAGCTACACCACTTGGCTATCTCCACCACCCAGGGGAACACTCTAGATCAGGTGGGGTCCTTCAAATACTTAGGGATACAGCTTGACCCTAATCTCTCCTATGGACTTCATTAGATAATGTAGCTAGAGCTGCTAATACACAGCTTGGTCTCCTCTACAAACACAGACCACACCTCAAGCCAGAAGCTTTGAAGGTTGCAGTCATGAGCTCTGTGATCTCTGTAATAGACTATGGTCTCATCATTTATGGCTCGGCCACAACCACTACCCTTAGATGCCTCTCAACTGCCTTAAATAAAGCATGTCGGCTCATCACTGGTGCTCACCGTCTCACCCACACATGTGACCTGTACACTCAGACCGGCTGGCTCCAACTATCAAACTGCATAAAGTTTCTCACCTGTTCCATGGTGAAAAAAAATCTACCTTGGTCTTGCACCTTCTCGGGTCTCAACTCTGTTACAACACCGAATTAACAAATGGTGCCTTAGGAGATCTATGCTACAGCTACTGAAAGTCCCCCACTGTCACACTTCACAGGGACTATGCTCTTTTGTTTATCGAGCGCCACTCTGGTTCAATGGCCTCAGCCCAACCATCTCCTCTGCCCCAACTATTGGTATGTTTAAAACTAGGCTCCGGGACTATCTCACTACCAACAGCTCCTGTGACTGCCCAGCTTAACCTTGTTTCTCCACTTCCCTTTCTGCTCTAGTTGTCCCCCCTCCCCTCCCCTCCTCACTGGATTCTACCCTCACATCTTGGTATACCCAATGCTGCACTTTCCAACCTCTTGCCACCCTTCCTACATTCCTTCTCCCCCCCACCCTCTTCCCTCTCCCTATGACTCTGGCACTTCTTATCTGTTGTCTATTTTCTCTGACAAATGCCGCTGGCTGCCTTGTTACAATGCTACCCTTGAACTGTATTAATTTGTACTCTGTTTGCAATGTCCACATTGTTGTAATGCCTGTCTTGATGTTCCCCATAATTTGTATTTCTCTGACTTGGAACCTTTGTAAAAGAGCCATGGCTCAAAGGTATTTGTAATCCTAGACTTGATAAATAAAAACATAAATAAAAAAATAAGATGCAGAATATCACACCAGTATAGGCCTGCATCCCTCCAGGTGGAGCCCCAGCCCACAATGAAGCCAAATCCCTGAGCTCTGAACCAGTTTATCAAAGAGTCATTGAATCCCATGGAGCAGAGTACCCTAGCCTCATCCATGCCATAGACAGGTAGCACTTCTGAGAAAGTTATCATGTGTGCTACTTGTCTAAGGCCCCTAACCAACTCCACAAACTCCTGTTGCACTGCTCTGATCCCATTCTTAGCCAGGTCATTTGTCCCCAGGTGGATAATGACATCCAGCTCACTCCCCCTTGCAGCTGCTCCCACGATCCTGAGGATTCATTTCCTGTCCCTTCAAGCCATGGCACTGGGCAGGCACTTTACCTTCCTTTCCCCTCCCTCCCACAGTTCTACCCCCTAACAATTGAGTCCCCCACCAGGAGTTGTTTTCTTCCCCTGTGGGTTCCTGTGCCATCCAGGAACAATCAAATGCAACTCTGATGGTCCACCATGGGGAGTGCCTTCCGTTCTTTCAGACACCTATTTCACAGAGGTTAAGTAACAGGTCTTGTCACAAATGACTGCAAATTACTCCCAGCTACAGTTCCTCCCTGGCAAATTGAAGTTAGACTGAAAAGTCAACCCCAAAAACAGAGAATCAATACTAGATACTTACACAGGTCAAAAAGTAATAATTCAATTCAGTATAGTCTTGTAAATAACCTCCTTGATTTAAGGAAGCTTTGGCTGCTTTCTTTCTCTCTCTCTCTCTCTCTCTCTGTCTCAGCAGATAAAGACTACAAACAACTCTGTCTCAGCAGACAAAGACCACAAACAACTCCTGGAGGCAGCAGTTTAAGCATCTGCGGGCCCTTTCTATACAATGGCAATCATCAATGGGGGGAGGTGGCTCTCACAACATCAAGCAACAGATCTTGCATAAATTTGAGCATGTTGGTTCCAAAAGCCTTCTCTGGAATGCTTATGAGGGCTAAGTTATTCTGCTGATTTCTGTTCTTCTGGTCCTCTATCCTGTCTTCCAACTTTTTGACTTTACAGCAGAGTTCAAGAAGTTCCTTCTCCTCCCACCTGCATGAATCCTCAAGCAAGGGGATCCTGGTTTCGGTGTCACCCTCCCATTGTATATGTTGCTCGCGAGAGAGCTTAATCACTTTTGCTTCATCAGCAACTTCCACCAGGGTGAGCTTAATGGAAGCAAATTCTGCAAATAATTGATCAAGCTAGGCATGTAAACTTTCCACCTTAGAAGTTTTTAAAATCAGGCTCGGGACAAAGCTTAAATGGGGCAGCCGCAGTGTGAGTTGCTGTACCCGAGGTAAGGTCTTGGTCATTTCCATTTTTGTAACACTGGCTTCAAACATTGCAAAAAGCCAAAACACCCTCCAAACTCTAGAAAGACAGTACTATAAACTGACTGAATAAAAACAAAATCAAACTATGAAGAAAAAGCTGCATTATAACACTGTTCAAGCCAGAACTGTGCCAACTGTGTCCTTTCAGAGCACAGACATCAAGTGACTCATGTTACTGGTACTTAACACTTGCACATCACAAAGCAAGTAATGGGGATGCATTGGCATAGAAAAAGGTTTTTCTATGCAAATGGAATCCCTTTTCCTTAAAGCCAGTAATGAGAAATACATTGGAATGTAAAATGGATTTTCTGTGCTAGTGTGTTCCCCATTACTGGAACTGTAATTTGCAGGTATTAGTAAAAGTAAAATGTTTAAGCAATGAAACTTTTGCTTCAGTCTTATTTTGTGCACTCCATGCCTATCATTTTGCCTTGTTCATGTGGAGTTTGTTGCCTTCATTTGGACAAGCACTGTTTGTTCAGACAGAGTTGACGATTCCTATCATTTGTCTTAGTATTGTTTAAAGGAGATAGGACATTGTTTCTGCACAGTTAACTGCCCTTCCATCTTCCTTTCCATGACAGTTATGTATTGTGATACCTACCTGGTTACAATAGTGCTTCCTGAACAGTGCCATCTAAACTGTGCTGCAGGAACCCAGTACAGTATGTATGACTAGTGACAGGAGTAGAATAGTGTGTGAAAAAACTGCTACCCCTGCCACTATCTACGCAATGTTGAGAAGGAAGATAAGAAAGATAAAAATCCAGAAGTTGGCTAAGCTGCTCCTGTGGTAGAGAGGGTTAAGAGAGAAGCAGCTCGTACAGCAGAAAGAGGGAGACCAGAGTTCTGTTCCTGGTCTGCTGGCACATGATTTTTTACTTTTATGCCCAAAGTGTAAATATTTCTTTACTATCAGCTAACGTCCCTCCCGAGTCCCCCCGATCTGTGCCCCACTCGGAGTTAGTTATATTAGTTAGGAGAGTGGAGGGGGGCAAAGATGGAGCCCCCTGAAAAACAAAGTCTTTATTTGTGTTATTTGGGCCACTGCTATTCATGCTATTGTGCTTCGGTGATATTTAGTCCTGGTGCTGTTGTCTTTGCTGTTTATACAACACTGCTGTAGACAGTGCCTTTGTTGTTGGAGCTCTTGTGATCTAGTGCCTTCTGATATGCTTTGACACATTTTTGATAATTACAAAATTTAGCTTTGAGGTTCCCTCCGCTGTACATAGAGTTCAACATAACACCATTCCATGCTGTTCATCTGAATGGCAAGGAATGGTGTTACTGATGTCATGGAATGGTCAGGCAGCATGAAAAGAGAGAGAGCAGTAACTGTTGTAGAGAGAGAGTCAGGATAGTAAGAAAGGCAATAGAATTACATTAATAATTTAACAAAATGTCAGAAACATATCAAAACACTGGAAAGATAATAAAAGAACAACTGCCGGGCATCTAGAGGTACTGCAGAATAGACTAATCACGCGTAAATTATATTTAGCGCTGGTGCAGCTGTGTCATGTTTGCAGTCTTTCAGTATTCGCGATGTTGCCCCGATGATCATTAACCACTATTCACAGTTTAACACATTTACACATTTTACAGTGACCGCACTTCAAGGCAAGCTGATTACCCATGGCAGATGAGGTAACTACAGGTCAATTACAGGCTAATGTGCAGCTAATCCATTTAACAAAAGGTGTCAAGTTTAAGCTCAGTTTCAGCTAGCAGGTCCAATTGTAACCCAAACAAAGATTTGTATTTTACAAGTACCTTGCTTGAGGAGGAGTGGGAAGAGGAAACGAGAATGATTCCCTTGGACTTGCTGTAATTTTGCTGGTACAGGTTTTCATGTTGAGAGCAGTGAAGAGCAGGGAGTGGGTTTTGGTGGAGAGAGAAAAAAAATGCCGATGTCGAGTGAAGTCTAGGAGGGCTATGCGGAAACATATGTTAGCGGTTCTTTATTGTTCGCGGTTCCACCTCAGTCAGCGAACATAGCGAAATGTAAAGAACCGCAAACATTTTCTATTCTACAGTATATAAATGGTTCATATCACCTTTAAAATAGAAGTAGGATACTATACATAGTCCACTGAGACTGCCCCCTCATTTCTCAACTATAGTAATTATAGTAGCAAACTAGATTCCTCACAGGGAGGGTAAGGAGGAGGGGCTCTACATCAGAGAAGGTATTAATGTGACAGCAGTGCAGGGGAGAAGGCTGAGGGACTGTGGGTCACATTTAAGCCAGCAAATGGCAGAGCAGTTTTCACTTGAGTGATCTACAGGCCTCTGGCACAGAGGGAGGAGGAGGTAGATAGGGGAAAAATGGAGGAAATACATGGGATGGTGGCATGGGGGGTACTGCTGTTGGGCGGTATTAACATGTCAGACATAGAATGGACCATCCTGGCAGCTGCCTGAGCCAGGAGCTGAGACATCATATAATCTCTGCAGGGGGCAGACCTCAGGCAATTGGTTCAGGATCCCACCAGGGACAAGGTGATTTTAGAACTTGTGCTGACTAATGGAGACAGGATCAAGGAAGTCAGGGTGGATGGGCGTCTAGGGTTCAGTTACCACCATACAGTGTGATTCAGCATCTGTACAGTGTCACAGTAGAGCCAAACAATGACAAGAGTCCTGAATTTTCAGAGGGCAGACATTGCTATGATGGGGGGAGGGATCAAATAATGCTTTATAAGAAGGGATCTGGGGGGGAAGTTGAGGAGCAGTGTGCACACCTAAAAGAAGCCATAGTGGAAGTGAAAAATCAGTAAGTTAGGCTGAGCAGCAAGGGGAAAACAAGGAACAAACCACTACTGTTAACAAAGGAGGTGGCCCAGAAAGTGTGGGGCAAAAAGGGAGTCTTCAGAAAAATGCAAGGAGACTCAGAAGGAAGAAGATAGGGCTGTGTACCTAGAGAGACAGAGGGCAGTGAGAAAGCTGTAAGGAGCTTAATGGTGCAAACAGACGAGAAATTAGTGCAGATGGGAAAGGGAGACAAAACACTTTATAGATACATTAGTGACAGAAGGAATGTCAGGGAAGGGATTGGAGGAAGGGGTGTGTGTGGAGGGTGACCTAGGAAAAGCATTGATACTTAATAAATACTTCTGTTCAGTATTCATGGTAGAGAGTGAGAAAGGTAACATAGAAACAGAATTTTACGGCAGATAAGGACCGTTTGGCCCACCTAGTCTGATCATTTTCATACCTAACGGATGTGCTGTTGTAGCAGGTGTGAGCTATCGAATTGCTCTCATCTACCATCCACCAGGAGATGAGAAGCAATTCCTTAAGGAAGTAGCAGACTTTGTTGTTGACCTGGCCTTTAAGTCTCCCAGGCTGATGGTCCTGGGTGACTTTAATGCATGGGTCGATGATGAACTCTCACAATTTGGACAACACTTCCTCCAGTTAATGGACTAACTGAGCCTAACACAGGTGGTTACCACTGCTACACATAAAGGTGGCCATTCTCTTGACTTGATCTTCCTCCTGGGGATCGAGGCCTCTGATGTGAGGGTGGAACCAGTCAGTTAGTCAGATCACTACACTGTAAGATTCAATTTTGGCGCCCCCCCTTGTTAGCCGACCCCTGTGGAGATGGTTAAGTACTGCTCTTTGCAGAATATTTCTTCTAATGGCCTAGCGGCGGCTCTTGATCTATCACAACTTCCTGTGCATTGCAATGATCCAGAGTCACTGGTTATGGCTTATAATACCGCCATTACTTCTGCCCTGGATTCTATTGCTCCAGTTCGTGTGCATCCTCTCTCCCTGCGACTTCGGGCCCCATGGTTTGATGGGGTCTTGAGGGAGTTGCGGCGACTTGGACGCAGGTTAGAACATTGTTGGAGGAGGTCTGGCCTGGATGCCAACCACCTTAGACTGTTAGAACATTATCAATTCTATCAGTCAGAAATCTCTCATAAGAAGGCAGAATTCCTGTCCGGGGAAATTTCTGCTGCACAGAACCGACCTGCTCAGCTATTCAGAACTGTGGGCAGATTGTGCAACCCAACCTGTCTACAGCTCCGTAGAGCATTTTCACAACTACAGTGTGATGAGATTGCTTTGTTCTTTGCTGATAAGGTGGCTGACATTAGGTCAGACATCTGTTTGACACATTCTATGCTAGTTGCAAGTGGCCAGGATCGGGTCACTACCCCCTCGTTTTCCTGGAGTACCTTCGACCGCCCTGAAATCTTGGATGTTATGCGGATTGTCCAGGGGCTGCATCCTACCTACTGTAGTTTAGATCCAGGTCCCACCTCCCTAATTTTAGGGTGTGGAGAGCCCATTCTTCTGGCTCTAGCACAGATGGTCTGGTCTTCCCTTGACTCGGGTGAATATCCCCGTTCCTTGAAAGAGGCAGTGGTGACACCCTTGTTGAAGAAATCATCTTTGGACCCAGACTGTCTTGCTAACTACAGACCGATCTTGAATCTTCTCTTTGCAGGGAAGGTGATCAAGAAGGTGGTAGCAGCCCAGCTGGAGAACCATTTGACCTTCCATAGCATCTATGAACCTCTCCAATCAGGTTTCCGTAAGAGGCATAGTACTGAGATTGCGCTGGTTCGGGTGCTCAATGATCTTCTGATGGTGAGAGACCAGAGAAAATGGTCCATTTTGGTTCTATTGGATCTGTCGTCAGCATTTGATGCCGTTGACCATGGGGTACTATTGGAGCACCTTAGATGTATTTGTGGACTCTCTGGGATTGTGCTCAGATGGTACACATCATGCCTCACTGGAAGAACTCAGAGGGTGGTGTCAGGGGTCTTTTCCTCCGATCCCATCTCTCTATTTAGTGGAGTTCCTCAGGGCTCTATATTGTCCCCCATGTTGTTTGCGGTGTACATGCTTCCCCTCGGAGACATTGTGAGATGGTATGGGTTGGGATTTCACTGTTATGCAGATGATACCCAATTGTACCTGTCTTTTGCACCAGACCAGGAAGGAGCTATCTCGGTATTTAATAGCTGCCTAAATGAAATGCAGATTGGATGAGGTCCAGTTGGTTGAAGTTGAATTCTGGGAAGACGGAGGTGTTGGTATTGGATCCGGATCACCGGATAGGGGGACCTGTGGCCAGTTCCCCATCTGGGGTGTTTTGTGGGGATGTCGAGCTATGGGTCTCTGAATGGGTGCGAGATCTGGTGGTGATCTTGGATGCGGGGCTGACTCTTCGATCCCAGGAGTCAGCAGTGGTAAAATCTTCCTTTTATCATCTAAGAAACATCGCCAGAATCAAGCACCTCGTTCATCCGGAGATCTGCCAACTCTGATCCATGCCTTTGTGACCTCACGCCTGGACTACTGCAACTCGCTTTACCTTGGGCTTCTGGGGGTTGATATCCACCACCTGTAGCTAGTGCAGAATTCCACAGCCAGAGAACTTACAGGTACTCCTAACTCTTCTCATATTACTCCGGTGCTGCAGGAACTGCACTGGCTGCCAGTTCGGTGGCGGATCACCTTCAAAGTCAGATTACTGACTTTTAAAGCCCTATATGATCTGGGCCCTGACCACCTGAAAGAACTCCTGATTCCTTGCCGCCCTGTGAGGTCACTCCACTCAGCCGACGAGGGGTTGCTAGAGATTCCTAGGGTTATTTTAAAATCAGCTGGGGCTGGGGATTTTATGTTTGTGGCCCCTTCCCTTTGGAATTCTCTACCCCGTCGGACAAGAGAGTGTATGACAGTGGGGAGTTTTAAACAGGCTTTCAAATCCTTTTTATGGGAAAAGGCCTATGGTGGTACTAATTAATTGTTGTATCTGTTTTTAATAGTCCTTTGTATTTCTGTTTGTGTATCTTATTTGTATCATATTTTACTGGAATGCACCTTGGTGTTTGAAAGGCACAATACAAATAAAAATATTATTATTATTATTATTATAAGCTGCAGATCCTAGTTAACCAACAGCTTACTTCCTTCTACCCCCCCACTATGACTGCCTTATGTCTGTCCCATGCATTCTTGATTCCCCCACTATTCTTGACTCCACAATCTCCTCAGGGAGGCTTTTCCATGCATCCACAACCCTCTCTGTGAAAAAAATTCTTCCTCACATTAGCTCTGAGCCGTCCCCCCTCTATCTTCAAATTGTGCCCCCTTGTTCTGGCACATCTCTTTTTCTGAAAAATGCTACCCTCTTGGACTTTGTTGATTCTCTTGAGGTACTTGAAAGTTTCTATCATGTCCCCTCTCTCCCTTTTTTCCTCAAGGGTATATATATTAAGCTCCTTTAGTCTTTCTTCATATGTCTTCTGGTGCAGACCCTGCACCATTTAGGTTACCCTCCTCTGGACAGCCTCCACTCTGTCTATGTCTTAGGGAGATGGGGTCTCCAGAACTGCACACAAGTTCTCCAGATGGGGTCTCAACAACTGTCTGTACAGAGGGATAACAACTTCCTGTTTTCTACTATTGATGCCTCTCCTGTGCATCCCAGTATCCCCAGCCTTCCTTACTGCCTTCTCACATTGCTTGCCCACCTTTAGGTCATCTGATATAATAACCCCAGGTTCCTTTCTATTTTACTGCTGTCAGTATCTCACCCCCATTGTGTACTCTTCCCTGGGTTTTGTTTCCTAGGTGCATTACTTTTGCACTTTTACACTGAATCTGAGCTGCCATACATTTGACCATTCCTCCAACCTTGCCAAGTCCCTTCTCATCCTTTCCACTCCATCTTGTGTATCAACCCTGTTGCAGATCTTTGTGTTGTCTGCAAAGAGACATACTTTTCCTTCCAGTTCCTCTGCAATGTCACTTATAAAGACATTAAAAAGGACCGGTCCCAGTGCTGAACCCTGTGGTACCCCACTAGTAACCCTCCTTTCTTCACTGTGGACTCTGTTTACTACTACCCTTTGCGTCCTGTTGTCTAGCCAATTTTTTATCCAGGCTACCACCTTGAGACCCACACCAAGGATGGCTAACTTGTGTATTAATCTTTTGTGTGGGACTGTATCAAATGCCTTGCTAAAATCTAGGTAGGCCATGTCCACAGCCCTCCCTGGTCTACTACTTTGGTCACTCAGTCAAAAAATCTATTAGATTCATCTGACATGACCTTCCCATTGTGAATCCATGCTGCCTTGGGTCCTATGCCCCACTGGCCTCTAGGTACTCAACAATTCTTTCCTTCAGAAGTAATTCCATAATTTTCCCTACCACTGAGGTCAAACTAACTGGTCTGTAGTTTCCTTCCTCTGTCCTGCTCCCACTTTTGTGAAGAGGAATCACATCTGCCCTCCTCCAGTCCTCAGGTACCACCCCATCCTCCCATGAATTGTTAAAGAGAATAGTCAGTGGTGTCACTAGTTCTACCCTTAGTTCTTTTAGAATTCTTGGGTGAATCCCATCAGGCTCCAGTGCTTTGTCCTCCTTCAATTTTATTAGTTCTTTCAGAACCCTTTCTTCTGTAAATGGACTGGTATCAACCCCCATCTTGAGAGTGTTTCTCTTGTTTGGTTTAGGTACCTCCCCCTCCTCTTCCTTTGTGAATACTGAGCAGAAATATTTGTTCAGTATCCCTGCTTTTTCACTGTCACCCTCTGCCCACATTCCCTCCCCTTTATTAAGCCTCAGTATCCCTCTTTTGGTCTTTCTTCACTCCCTAATGTACCTATAAAAGGTCTTATCCCCCTTCCTAACAGAGTTGGCTATCCTTTCCTTGGTTTGTGGCTTTGCTATTCTGACTGCCTTCCCTGCCTCTTTCTGCTTTAACTGATAACGTTCTCTGTCCTGCTCCTTCTGTGTTTCCTTATATTTCCTGAATGCTATCCTTTTCTCCTAAATCTTCCCTGCCCCCTCTTTTGAGAACCATAGCTGTTTTTTCCTTCATTGTGTTTTGTTGATTTGCTTTCCACAAAGGCTTGTTGCCTCTGTGACTGCTGTTTTGATTACTCCCCATTATTCCTCTACCCCTCCTTCTTGCCTGTTTGCTAGTGCTTTTCTGAGGCACTCTCTCATTTTCCCAAAGTCAGCCCTCCTAAAGTCCAGTACTCTTGCTTTTGTGTGGCTTGATTGTATGGATGTGTTTATCGAGAACCATACTGTTTGGTGGTTGCTTGTTCCCAGATGGCTACCCACTTCTAAATCTGAGATTCATTCTCCATCCCCATTTGAGAGTACTAGGCCTAAGATTGCTCCCTCCTGAGTGGGTTCCAATACTAGCTGTCTGAGGCATGCCCCTTGTAGGGCATCAAGAATGACCTTGCTCTTGGATGTGCCTGCAGCAAAGGTGCTCCAGTTAACATCTGGCATAGTCAGGTCCCCCATCAACAATATCTGCCCTTTCTCTGCCTTCTATCATTTCCTTGTCCATTCCCTGCCCCTGAGATGGGGGTCTATATTCAACCCCATACAGATTGTGGTGCCATTTCCTGTCTCCAGGGTGACCCAGAGTGACTCATCTGCTCCCTGTTTGCTCTTTAGTTCTGTTGCTTTGATCCCTTCCTTTACATAGAGAGCTACTCCTACTCCTCTTTTATCCTCCCTGTCCCTCCTGTAGATTTTATATCCTGGTATGTTGATATCCCAGTCATGATTCTCTGTGTGCCATGTTTCAGTGACTGACACAATATCCAAGGATCCCTCTTCCATCAAGGCCACTAGTTTCAGGGTGCTTGTTACACAGACTATGGGCATTGGTACTCATCACCCTCCATTTTTTGATGGCCTTATCCCTTTTAGCCCCATCCCTGTCCTTACTGCCTTTGCCTTTTTTTACATTTACCTCTGTTCTGCTCCCTAATGACTCCTCTACATTGGTGTGTACCTCACTAATTACTGTGTTTTGAGGGGGAGGCTGGGATTTCCCTGCTCCTTTTCAGTGCCTCCCCCCTTGGCTAATTTAAATGCTTGCCAATGAAGCATTTAAACCTCCCACCTAGGATTCTGGTTCCCTCCTGGACAGATGCAGACCATCACTCCAGTATAGGTCTGCATCCTTCCAGGTGGCTCCCCAGTCCCCGGTGAAGCCAAAACCCTGAGCTCCACACCAGTTTTTCAACCATTCATTGAATTCCCTGGTGAGGAGTACCCTAGCATCACCCTTGCCATAGACAGGCAGCACCTCCGAGAAGGTTACCGTATGTGTTACTTGTCTAAGACCCCTTCACAAGTCTACAAACTCCTCTTGCACTGTTCTGATCCCATTCCTAGCCAGGTCACAGGTCATTTGTCCCTAGGTGGACAATGACATCCAGCTTCCTCCCTCATGCAGCTGCTCCCACGATCCTAAGGATTCACTTCCTGTCCCTCCAAATCATGGTGCCAGGCAGGCAGGCACCTTACCTCCCTCTCCCCTTCCATTTCTACCCCCCAATGATTAAGTCCCCCACCAGGAGTTGTTTTCTTCCCCTGTGGGATCCCATGCCACCCTCCTGTGGGTCTCCTTTATGAAGGTTCCCAGCATCCTCCTTGGTCTCCACAGCAGGTGCATCCATAGAGGAACCACTATCCACCAGAAGAGTGTATGAATTGTGGGGTGGTACAGCTGGAGGGATGAAACTCTGTTCCACCACCCTCTCCTTCCTTGAGCCCACCCTGGTCCAGCCTCTCCTCTTTCTTGGCAACCTCTGAGGTAGTGGCATTGACCCTGGTGGTCCCTGGGTGGGGGAGGAGGTTTCACAAATCCTAACCAGGTCAGCCTGGAGACAGGCAACCTCCTCCCTCAGACCAGAGAGCTGCCTGCAAATAGGGCAGCATTGCAGCCTACAGAATGTCTCCTGGAATACTGCCACCCCACAGCCATTGCACTGCACCACTCCTATCATGTCTTATTTTGTGTCCCCTCTCCTGTTTCTCTGTATGCTTACTCTCTCCTCTCCTTACAACTCTCACCCTTCCTGTTCTGGGACAGCAACTTCCTATATTCTTCAGTAGTCTCCTTCTTCCTTGCTAAGTGTCAGACCACCAGCAGATGGAGGGAGCAAGCTACTTTTTTTCCTTTAGGGTTGAAAAAACTAATGTTTCTCTATTGTTCTTCCCTTCCTACTGCCAAACAGGAAGTTCCTGTTGTCAGTAAAATCCAGTGGCTATAAAAGTAGAACTGGCTTAGGGTGGGTGGGTGGAGGGGTGGAATGGAGGCCAATTAGTAAGAAAAAAGGCCAGCAACAGGAAGTTGTAATTGGAGTCACCTGCTTTTATACTGTCTAAGCCACAACTCCAATTAAACTCTCTCTCTCTCTCCTCCTACTGATTTAGCAAAATAAGTTGATATAGTACCCTTCCCAGCACAGAACACACACTGACTTTTTTCTTTTCTTTTCTTTTAACCCTAAATAAGACCCCTTCTACTTCTAATAAAGTATCTGCCTGCTTAGTCTCAACAGACACTGACTCCTGCTGAGATAGAAGTGTTAAATTAGTAAGAAAATGGTAGCTTCTTTTAGTTAGCTGCTTTCTGCTCTTCAAGCAAGATTTCTAGCAAAAGGCTATCACAACTAGGCAGCAGAAACAAAGGGGAAGAGAGAGGTAAACACCAGTCCTTTTATGGAAGAGTCCTTCAAGAACTCACAAAACTGAGGGTGGACAAAAGGATGGGTCCAGATGATATACACCCAGGATATTAAAGGTATTATGGAAAGTGCTCAAAGCACCACTGGTGGCCCTATTTAGTGAGTCACTCAATACAGGGGTGGTTCCAGAGGATTGGAAGAGGGCAAATGTAGTCTGTCTTCACAAGACTGGTAGCAGGGAGGAGGCAGGAAACTATAGGCTGGTCAGCCTCACCACAGTAGTGTGTAAGGTTATGGAGGTGCTGCTAAAGGAAATATAGTGGAACACTTGGAAACCATGGAAGTAAAGAATCCAAGGCAGCATGGCTTCATAGCAGGTAGGTCATGTCAATCAAACCATGGAAGTACAGAATCCAAGGCAGCATGGATTTACAGAAGGTAGGTCATGTCAATCAAACCACAGAAGTATTGAATCCAAGGCAGCATGGATTCACACAGGAAGGTCATGTCAAACAAACCTGACTTGACTTTTTTGACTGAGTGATGAAGGAGGTGAATCAGGGAGGAGCGGTGGACATTGCCTACCTTGATTTCAGCAAGGCCTTCAACACTGTACCACACAGAAGACTGGTGAACAAGCTAGGTAGCCTGAGGGTAGGTCACTAAGTGGAAAACTTGGTTAGTAACTCATTAAGGGACAGAAAGCAGAGGGTGGTAGTAAATGGGATAAAATCTGAAGAAAGGATGGTGACCAGTGGGGTGCCTCAAGGATCAGTCCTGGTGCCAGTCCTTTTTAATGCCTTTATCAGTAACATTTTTGAAGGGCTGGAAGGGAAAGTTTCCCTGTTTGCATATGATACCAATATCTGCAACACAGTATACAATCCAGAGGGGTTTAAAGGAATTAGGAGGGATCTGAGAAGGCTGGAAGAATGGTCCAAAGTGTGGCATTTAAAGTTTAATGCAAAAAAAAAAGTGCAAAATCATGCACCTAGGGTGAGGAAACCCAGTGGAGAGCTACAGGATGGGGTGGGGGAAATGCTAACAGTCATCAGGGAAGAATGGGATTTAGGGATCATCATCTCAGATGACCTTAAGGTGGCCAAACAGTGTAACAAGGCTGTGGAGAGGGCCAGTGAAATGTTGGGGTGCATCAGATAGCTAGCTAGCTAATTAGATAGATAGATAGATAGACAGATAGATAGACAGAAACATAGAGACATAGAAACATATAAGTTGATGGCAGAAGGAGACCACTAGGTCCATCTAGTCTGCCCATTTGTTTTAGAGCTATTTTGACACTCTAGTTGCCCTCTGTAGTCAGGGATCCCTTGTGTCTATCCCATGCATTCTTGAATTCCCCCCACAGTGGTGACCCCCAAAACCTCTTGGGGCAGGCTGTTCCAGGCATCCACCATTCTTTCTGTGAAGAAAAACTTCCTGGTATTGGTAGAGAACCTCCCTCCTTGCAGCCTGAGGTCATGTCCCCTGGTCCTAGAGCCCTTCTTGAAGTTAAAACATTCCAGTGCCTGTACCTTGTTAATGCCTTTTATGTACTTGAATGGTTTCAGTCATGTCCCCTCACTCTCTTCTCTGCTTCTGGGAGAACATATTCACTTCCCTAAGTCTTTCCTCATAGGACATGTACTGCAGACCCTGAATCATTTTTGTCGCTTTTCTCTGTACTGTTTCCACCCAGACAATGTCCTTCCTGAGGTGAGGCCTCCAGAATTGGTCTCCATATTCTGGGTTAGGCCAGACTAGTGATCTATACAGTGATAGTACCACCTCTCTCTCTGCTTGTGATTCCCCTCCCAGTCCAGCTCAGCATTCTGCTGGCCTTCAATTATGCCTTCTCACACTGCTTACTAACCTTTAAGTCATCTGAATTTATGATTCCCAGATCTCATTCCTGGTTTGAGGCCACCAGTCTTTCACCTCCTAGGTAATACTCCTTTCTTGAATTTTTCTTTCCTATGTGCTTGACCTTACACAGACAGACAGATAGAAAGATAGAAAGATAGATAGATAGATAGATAGATAGATAGATAGATAGATAGATAGATACTTTATTTATAAAGCACCCCTTTCCTTAGCCTTGGGGCACTGTACATTCAGAATAATAGGAAGGGGTATGACTAGCAGAAGAAGAGAGGTGGTGACGCCCTTATACAAAATGCTGGGGAGACCTCATCTGGAGTACGGTGTTCAATTCTGGAGGCTGCATCTTCACAAGGACATAGACAGGGTGGAGGCAGTTCAGAGAAGGGCGACCAAGATGATGCAGGGCTTGTATCAGAAAATATATGAGGACGGATTAAAAGACCTCAATATGTATGCACTGGAAGAGAGGAATGAATGGGGTGATATGCTAGAGACCTTTAAGTATCTTAATGGCTTGAAAAAAGTGCAGGTGAGTGACATCTTTCAGTACAAGTGTTGTCCACAAATGAGGGGTAAGATATGAGATTGAAGGGGAGCAAGACAGGTGGAAATGTGAAGATATTTTTCTTCACAGAAAGGGTGGTAGATGCTTTAAATAGCCTGCCCCAGGAGGTGGTGGGGACTAACACAGTGGGAGGATTCATGCATGCATGGGAGAGACATAAAGGAACCCTAGATGTGGGAAAGAAAGAAAAGACAATGACCAAGTAGGGGTCAGCACCTGTTGATGTAGACAGGGAATATAGGCAGACTAGGTGGGCCTAGCAGTCGTTATCTGCCATCAACTACCATGTTACTATGTATGTTACTATTTCTCCAGTCACCCCTTAAAATGTGTAATATTGTTTTGCTTTTTTAGCCTAATCTTAAAGTAGTGAATACCAAACATCAACTATATATTGGATACAGAAACATTTACTTTTATTGTACATCAATAATTAACACTATAGTTTAATAGTGTGTCCTCTAATTATACGTTTTTTACCCTGAAAAATTAATCCCAAATTGGCTAATCTGTTTTCATCTCTTATAGTTCAGTGCATCAGTAGTAAACTGTATCTTAGTCTTATTCTCTTTAAAGAGAGCTTTCCTCTGCTGAATCTCTCTCACTCTCTCTCTCACTCACTCACTCACTCTCTCCTTACCCCTAAGCATATTTTATTATGTTCTATTGTTAACATCCCCTTATGTGGTATGACCTTCCCACATGACTTTTGTATTATATGTCACTGACTATGATCATTGTTCAGTATTGCTTGTGTTTTGCTTACTCTGTATGTACTGTAATTGTACTTTCTCTGTACTCTCCCAGGTCATGCTTGAAAATAGGCCATTTTAAGTCTAGCAAACCTACCTGGTTGCCTAAAACAAACAAATAAATAAATCTTGCATTTCCTCAGTCATTGGTTATTGCAGGTTTTAACCATATGTGAAGACTCCAGGTAACCAGTCACATTGCAGTATTTTTAACAGTGGGCCCATCGACGATATAACGCAGGAACTTGCAATAAATGACATGTCACAAAATACTCCATGACATCAGGGCTCAATTGCCTTTGAATTATGCTGTTTGCTGCAGTGTACTGCAATATTTTGAGTTAGATTAAAGCATTGCTGTGTTGTGTTCCACCAAGCCACTTTGACAGAAATTCTGTTGAAAGCCTTTACAGTGATAGCACTATGTTGACAGCGATCGTGGTTGGCATTGTGCCATCAGGAAAAAGTGTTTGTTTTTTTGGGGAGCCACACTGCTCCCACCCCCGAACACCCCATGTGAGGGGCTCTGCCCTAGCACCCCCTGGAAATAAATATAATCAACTCCAGGTCAGAGTTGTTTTGGAGAGGTGGATGCAAGACCCATAGAGACCGTGCCAGGGTCCTGTGCAACTATTTCAGCATACTGTATTTGTCACTGTAATGGTCATTGTGGTAAATGTTTCACTGTCCTAATGGTATACCATTGTGTTGCATCCTGGGCTGGCTAACACTGCTGTAAGTCAGTTGTATAATTTGGCATATTACTGGCTAATACAGATGAGTAAATCAGAAGCTTGCTATCAGCTTTCAGCTAAAATATACTATGATCCCAGAAGTGTGGTTGTCCATAGCCTAGGGTACACTACTCCCCCTTCTGGATTACTCATCTCCTATTTATACACAAACCTCATCTTCCAACCTTTCCAGACTCAACAAAACTTGAAACAGCATCTGTAAGTTTCCCTTATTTGCTCCTTATTTAACTCATCATTTCTCCCTCTACCAGGCCTTAGGCTGGCTCTTTATTCATTTATTCATTACAAACTGGGTTTACAACCTTTGAGTTAGAGACTCATTTACAAAGGCACCTCATCGCGGGGGGCAGACATCAAGACAGTTATTACAGTGCAGATTAAAACAGAGGATAACATTACAGGTAAAGTTAAAGGAACATTTAAAATAGATACACTTAGGTTACATAATGTAGTAGTTTGTTTGTTACTTAGGTTACATAATGTTACAAAATTGTGAGTTACACTCATGGATATAGTAGGTCCTTAGAGAAGACAGCGGGTTGCATGCCAATTTGGACCTAGTAGGGAAGGGGTAGGTCTGGGGGAGGGAGAGGCTGTCCAGTGGACATTGTCAAGCCAGGATCAAGGTGGGCGGGAACCACAGGTTACAACAGGGGGTTAGTTGCACCTACAACAGCGGGTATTAAAGATATGGTTCCGAAGGGCTGTTTTGAAGGAGCCAATTTTTGGCAAGTTGGAGATGCAGCTAGTTAGGGAGTTGAACCAGGTGGGGGCTTGGTAGAGGAAGGATCTCTGGGCAAGAGAGGTCTTGCTTCTGGGAACCTTCAAAGTGGCCTTAACAGAGCTATGGATGGTGATGGATGAAGATGGCTGCTGTAGGGAGGTGGAGACCCCAGGGGGAGAGTCCTAGCAGTGATCTCTTAGTGAGAAGGAAGATCTGGTTGAGCAGTCACTCCTCAAAGTTGAGAAGATTGGTAATAATATGGAGAAGGTATGTGTGAGTTCGGCTGGGGGCACTGGTCAGGAGCCTACAGGCCTTATTGATGGAGAGTTGGATTTTGGAGATGGCAGTGTTGTCAGCTGCACCATAGATGGGCAAGCCATAGTCCATGAGGGACAAGACAGAGGAGGTGATGGCCAGCCTGAGGGCAACCTGAGGCAGGCAGTCCCTGTGCCAGTATAGCAGGCCAATCTGAGAGATAATGGCAGCTGACAAGGCAATAATGTGGGTGTGGAAGGAGAGGGCAGTATCAAACGTGATACCTAGGTACTTGTATGTGGTCACTTGTTCTAGCAGGTGCAGAGTGCTGGGGATAATCAAAGGGGGGGTATTTTTAGCTTTATTTTGGTGATGGGAGAAGAGCATTTATGTTAGGTTAATGACCAGTCTGCCGTCTCCGAACCACCTTTTGGCTTGATTGTAAGCTTGCTGGAGGGATAATAGGAGGGAGGTGGGATTGGGATGTGAGGCAACAAGGACTGCATCATCGGTGTAGAGGAGCATTTTACCAGAACATGAGATGGGGAGGGTGTTGAGGTAGAGAGTAAAAAGTATTGGACCCAGGATGGAGCCCTGAGGGACCCTGGAGCAAACGGGAAGAGTGCTGGAGAGGGAGCCGCTGATCTTGACATGCTGGGATCTAGCAGAGAGGTAGTTAGAGAACCAGAAAATGGGACCACTAGAGAAGCCAAGTTGGTGGAGAGAGTCGAGTAGAAGGGGATGACAGACAGTGTCAAAGGCCTTGGACAGGTCAATGAACACTGCTCCTGCAAGGCTGCCAGAGTCAAGAGCAGCATGCAGGTGTTGGGAGAATTCCAGGAGTGCCGTGTTTGTACTGTGTCCTGGGTGGAAACTGTGCTGCTCTGGGTACATAATGTCATACTTGGTTAGGTATTCAGAGAGCTGGATCAACAATATTTTTTCAAGGGCTTTAGAGAGTGGGGGGAGGATGGAGATGGGCTGGTAATTGTTGGGGGTGGATCGTCCCCCACTGTTATGTACGGGTGTGATTTCAGAAGTTTTACAAGCACTTGGGAACTGACCCAGGTATAGAGACTGGTTTAGAAGGTCAGTCAGGGGGACTAGGACTTTGTCCAAGACCATACAGAGGATCCTGGAGTCAAGGGGGTCACTGCTGGGGTTATTGCTGCCTAAGGCTTTTAGCAGGTGCGGCCTAGCTTCTTGGGGGGGATAGGGTGCACAGGTAGAATGGTGGGCAATGCAGGACTGGAGGGAGAGAGGTGGGGATTGGGTCAAAGAAGCTGCTCTGTATGACTGAGCTAAGGTCAGAGTAGGCAGTGTTAAGGCAATCAGCTATGAGGAGTGGACCTGTGGTGGGGGTGCCATTGAGGGAGAGCTGAGATGGTGGGGAGGAGTGGGACTTCCCATTTAGCTCATTCATATTATCCCAGAAGGTCTGGGAAGAACCCCAAGTGGAAGTGAGGGTGGTATGGTAGTGCTCTGCCTTGGCCTGCCTAATGCCCCAAGTGCACTTATTGCATTCTGCATTGTAGGCCTGTTTGTCAGATGCTTTTTCAGATTCTACAGCAATGTGCCAGAGATTGTCTCTGTTTTTAAGTCTGTGGAGGAGGGGTGGGGTGATCCATGGGGCATTGTATTTTTTGGAGAGGATCCTGGTGAGGGGGCGAAAAGGTCATAAGCCTTACCGAAGGCATTTGTGAAGTGGTCAAGAGCTGAGTCAATGTCAGGGACATGCTGCATAGGGGACCGGTCTAGCTGGGCTAGGTATAGTTTTAATTTTCTGAGGCCACTGGGGCATAAACAGTGGCATAGAGTGGCCTGGGACACTGGCTTCAGAGTGGAGGATGACCAGAGACAGAGAACTGGGGAGTGATCACTAAGAGAGTTGGGGAGGACAGTGACATCCTGGATTTTGTAGGGGAGGTTAGATATAACAACATCTAGGAGAGTGCTGGTGCCAGTAGACTGGTTGAATCTGGTGGGCTGGGTGACTAACTGGTACATATCCAGGGCAACAAAGGAGTCCCTTATATGGGAGACAGTGGAGGCAAGCCAGTTAACATTGAGATCACCTAGGGTGACTTGCTCCACTTTGTGAGAGAGACAAGTGAGATAGTCAATGAGGGACTGGACCACTTGGTTTTGATTCCTCAAGGATATGTAGGAGACCATGAGGAAGAGAGGGCCTCGGTTGGGGTCCGGTGTGATTTTTAAGGTGAGGGCTTGGGCTCCATAATCAAGTTTAGGAGTGGGAGTGCCTGACCTATAAGGGGGTCCCATATGAGAAGTGCACAACCACCACCGCGTTTGCCTACTCGTTCTTCCCTGCAGATGGTATATCCAGGGAAAGTGATAGCAGAGTCAGCGGTGGATTTGGAGAGCCAAGTCTCTACCAGTGCAATTATGTCAGGTTGATGTTGAACGACCCAGCACTGGAGGGCAGCAGATTTCTTTAGGAGACTGCAAATGTTTAAGAATGCAAAGCGGAGGCTAATTGCAGTACAGGGTTTAGAAGGGCTGGAAGCAATAGGTCCTGGGTTTGGGTGTACATTACCAGATAATAATAGCAGTGTAATTATTCTGGTTAGTGGCCGGTGGTGATGGACACCCTTGGGTTGACACCCAGCTGAGGACTTTACAATCAGGGTGCATGGGATAGATAAAGTGTGAAGGGTAGGAATGGCAGGGGAGAGGTGGGTCCAGGTTAGGCCTTGGAAGGTGGAGGGAGTGGGGGTGTTGGCAGGGTGGGGGTGTTGGAGGTCATGAGTATGTTGAGGGTGGGGGAGGGCCGAGTCACTGTGGGGTAGTCTGGGGGTGAGGTGCCTAGTGTGGAGGAAAGGTGCTCCAGTAAGTGTGAGGTCTGTACCAAGAGGTTAAAGGAGAGCAGACTTAGTAATGAGTGTAGGTACCCATAGCAGCTGAGCAGTAAAGGAAGAGTGCCAGGAGTAGTAGAGAGTAAGGAGATGTAGAGCAGCTTTGGAATGTTGGGGAAAAAAACGTCTAGTGGGTGAAAAGACTATAAGCTGTAAATGGGAAAAATCAGTATCAATCAGTAGAAGAGGGAGGGGCAAAGACAGATGAATAGTGACAGACTGACCACACAATAAGTGAAATGAGACAGGAACTATATTATGTTGGATTGGGTAAGTGTGCTTATAACTGGGCCCTCTAATGGCTAAAGGAAATAATCTGTTAATGGAAAAAAAAAAAGAACAGGCAGGGAGGCGCTGAAGCAAGTTTTTTTGGAGGGGGGCACTGCAGCAGCCTCTTCCCACAAGCCCACCATGAGTATGTAATAGGCAGCCTAGTTGACAAAGCCATCTAGGACAAAGAGTTCTCAACAATATCATGTCTCTCAAAACCCAAGCCTGGTACCCAGAGCCTCTGGTCCTCCTCACGCCTTCTCTTGGAATTTCCCCAAACTGCCAGGGCCTTCTCTATAGCTGCCCTTAGGCACAGGAACAATTTGTCTGTTTCCTTCTGCTCTGTTGACTCATATCCCCCATTTTAAGTTGCACATTAGTACTGCCCTTGCAGCTACCTCTGCCTGCAAGTGTCCCCCAATGTTAAAATCAGTGAATGCCATAAACTTACAAATCCTGCTGCAATATCTTCAACTTATTGTTTTATCCAGTAAATATGTGCATGGTTGTTATTTGTTGACAGGGTTGCCCTGAAAACCTTCATGAGGAATTTGCACATTTGTTCTGGTATTTCTGTATTTATTGATTGCTGAGTAGAGCTGTATGGAATGGAAAAATTCAGATTTAAGGAATTTGGATGAAATTTTGTGAATTTCTGTGAAATGTTATGGAATTTAATTGGAATTTTTACAATTTAGTAATTTGTTCATAACTCATCTGTTGTTTAAGATAGAACTTTGAAATTTAGTATTTCCCCTCTTTGGACAGCGTGCCAGTACCTTGCAAAATATCATGAAATACATAGTTTTATGTATATTTTAAAAGGTATACGTGCTCAAAGTCTATCATTTTATTTTTTGTATGAAATTTCATTAATATTTTTATCTGCATATACCTCAGTCATCCATTGGGTCAGAGATGTTAAATTTCACATAATTCCTTACGATAGCTGTTCTAACAATGTGCCAGATTTTGTAAGAATATGATGCATTGTCTCAAAATTATATGTGCTCAGAATCTGTCATTTTAATTTTTGTTGGAAATTTCATGAAACAAAATTCATCAGCATAAAATTCAGGAACATTTGGAGCTATACATGTGCAAATTTGCACAAATAACTTTTTTTGCAGTGCATACAGAATGATCTAAATATGGAGAAAACTAGATTCAAGATTTTTAAATTACAGGGATTCAAAAATTTACTATATAAATATCTACACAATTTTGTGAAATCGCTCAGAAATGGGGATGTCTGTAACTTCTCTGCTCTTGCAAGCTTAGACTTAACATTTGACATGCATATCCATAGTCAGTGTAGCCTAGAGTCTAACACAACTGGATACATTGGTTTAGCAGTTTTACATTTGCAGTAGAAACAACAAAAAGTATTTTTAACATTTTCTCATATACTGTATTTATGGTAACATATACTGTAGATGATGCATCCAGAATTCGTTTTGTGGAATTTAACATTAACAATGCATGTATCATCATTACTTCCTTTAATAAGCTGGGTTGAGCTTTCTGCAGTCCTGCTGTTACTCTGTAGTTGACTACCACTTCCATTCTTATCATTTGGCATAGGCAGATTGGCTGAGTAAAACTACTGATCCCACTGATATCCTCTTTGTTCTTTTCAGTGACAAACTCCATTAAAATACAAGTCACCTACCCTTTTTTATATAAACTTATCCTGTTGGAATAGTCAGATTTCTTCCTTCATTCAGTCACAGGCATTGTCTTCCCCCCTACAGCTTTTTGAGTACCTCTAAGTCCCAGACTTGCATGGACATCAGATTCTCTGGATTATAAATTTACTGGATGTGATCCTTAAATATCCTGCATTCAGGTCAGAATTGTTGACACTCTATGCTTCCTTGTTCCAACCTGGTGGTCTACCACTGTTGTGCTACCATACTCAGCTGTCCATTTCTTGGGGAAACAGTGCATCAAACTCCTGAACCTGGTGAATTCCTGCAATACCTGCCTCTGATACCACTATTTTTTAATTAGAATCCCCAAGATTAGGCTGAGTGAAATTAGAAAATTCCAATGTTATGGAATTTTTCATGAAATTCTACAATTTTCAGAAAGACTCATGGAATTTGTCTTTAAGTATGGATGTTATTTTGCAATTTCTGGCAGTAAGCAATTTATAAAATTTACACACACAGTCTTACTGTAAGGACTATGAACCAGCCAAATGAAATTATATTGCATTCTCTAGTTTTAAAGCTTCAGGGCTTTATACATTTGTAGTTTACATTCTTGTAAAATGTAATTTTTAAATGTTGTGAAAGTTTGACTACTTTTAATTTAATTGCATTTAAAGCTGCAAATATGAACTTTTTCAGAAATGACCGTGAGGTATAGTAGCTAAAATGTTTCAACTCTGGTTAAATTTGGATATATTGTTTTAAACTTAGAGGGAAATAACTGTAATTTAAATCTTGGCAACATGTTTGTTAGGCTATAACTCAGTCCCATTTGAAACTAGAAATCTGAAACTATGTACATATACAAATGTATTGGTAACCTGTATACCTGTCAAATGTTATAACATTTTGATAAATACTGTCCACATTATACTAAAATTACAGAAATCAAAATGTTGGCAAAATGTTTGGTTACCTATAACTCAGCTCCCACTGAAGCTTGAGACTTAAAATGTAATACATATACCCATTCTGGATACTTCTCTAAATCTTGACTTTGTAGAAATAAATTGTATAAGAAATGTAAAAATGATCTCAATATAATTGAAAAAGACCTTGTTAGCCAAGTGGTGTCTGGGACTTGTGAAACTCAAAACCAAAATATTAAAAAAAATAAAGCTCAGATAGTACCCCATTATAGTCAATGGAACCTTTCCCTGCACTCATCCTTTACCAATGTTACAAAATGTGTCAGTGCAGTGGCATGCCTTCCAGTGCGGAAGTTAGGACATTTTGGCTGCTGGGCTCAGGGGGCAAAGTTACAGCATTTTTACTAAAAATATGGATTTTCATAAAGAAAACTATTTAGCACACTGACTTTGGGGCAAGGTAAGCCACCAAATGTTTTTTTTCTTTGGGTGGGTGAATGTTGCTCTTTAAGTAATTCTGGTCTGCAGGATTCTCATAGTTGAATGGAAACTCCCTCAGAATTCTGTTAAAAGTTGGGATTCCAAATTACAGAATGCCTCAAGGTGGAATATGGATTCTATTGGCAGAATTCAAACTTCTACATGAAGAATTGCACTATGGAGAATGGAGGAGACAGAGTATTAAATTAGTATTGAATTGGTTTCACCAGGCAGAAATTACAGTGTTGCTAAATCCCACTGGTGTAAGGAAGAACAGTTTCGCTAAATACTGTTGCAAATCCTACATTGGCCTATTTGTGAAATGCACACAAACATTAAAGTATGATCTCTGGCTTCTCCTGCATGTGATGAGAAAATATCTCTTGCCAAATAAAGGAAATGGTCTTACCTGCCATGGCTTAAAATCATCAATGCTTGCACAAGTTTTATTAGTAAAAAGCCTGCTGCTAGATTTGCAGGACAGCAGATCATGTAAGCCATGTGCAATTGCATAAACTGCTTTATAGGTATTATAGGCAAATCTAAAGTCAAACAGATCAAAGTTAGACAGGTCATAGTCATCCAGCTTCTCTGCACCTGTGCAAGGAGTGCGTGATCTGTTAATACCGTTTGACTCCTGGGGATTATCATTAGTTGGCCAATAGCAGCCAAATGCTTCCTCCCAAAATAACCTGATAAAAATGTCATCTGGAAATGTGGAAGGATTCAGTGTGTGAAGGAAGTCATTGAGTCCAGAAATCACCCCTCTATGGATTGCAAGTCCGAAGGTGCCATCAAGGGTTTTCCATAATTCTTTCTTTGAGAAAACAGGGGAGATTATCCAACTGATAGTAGCCAACCAGACTATTCCTGTGATGTTTTGCATGGCAATCTGTTCCATTAATGGCATCAGCTCCAACCTGTTTGCATAGACAACAATAACATTCACAGAAGACATTTTGATTACCTCAATGGTCTGAAGCAACTGCTTCTTAGACATACTTACTGAAATGATTGCTGTGAAAGCAACACATGCTCCACCATGACCAAGAGCTTTTTTCAGGTTCTGACTACCCAGGAGACCATAGTCAGTATCTGAAGCTATAATACCTATCCAGCTCCAACCAAAATTTTTGACCAAACGGGTGAGGACAGCATACTGAAATTTGTCATTTGGTGATGTCCGTAGAAATGATGGAAACTGAAGTTTGTCACTCAGGATTGCAATTACTGAACACGGACTTATCTGAAAAGAAAAAAACAAGTTTATTCAAACAGCAAGATGTTTTAAAACTAAATTATCTGAATTTTTAAAACAGGTTTCATAACATTAATAAAGGAGGATGGTGAATACAGAAGCTGACATCAGCAATGCTCAGTTACATAACATTTCTGATAAAGTATTGCATTTCAAACCCACCCTCCTTCCCCTCTCCCTCCTTCCTTCCTTCCTTCCTTCCTTCCTTCCTTCCTTCCTTCCTTCCTTCCTTCCTTCCTTCCTTCCTTCCTTCCTTCCTTCCTTCTCCTTCCTTCCTTCCTTCCTTCCTTCTCTCTTTCTTTCTTAGAAGCAAACTGAGTTGAGACTCATTTCCAGGTGTGACCCAGGGGAAGGGGAGAAGGAAGGAATATATTATACATGAGGATTAGCAATGACAGTAAAGACTGCAACAAGGAAAAACACACTTGTACAGGTACAGATCCAGTGAAATACATAGTAATGATTAGTAAAGCAATACTATAGTAAACAAGTGTGAATCAGTGAGTTACATAGTAATGATTATTAGGCAAATAACATAGTAAACCAGTACAATACAACTGGCTGAGATAGATGAGGAGAAAGGGGTATGTGGAGGTAGCGAGAGGTATGATAGGAATGGGACAGGCCCTAACACAAACAGGAGCCAGAAAAGAGATGGTAATCTGATAGGGTTCTTTTGATGACTGGTGTGGAGGAGGAGAGATGAATGGAGAGGAGAGACAGAGTTCCAGAGAGAGGGGAACCTAAAGGTGAGGGCAGTACAAGACAAGGAGCATAGATGGGAGATAAAACAGGTGTCCCTGGACTGAAGAAGTTTGGAAGTTCGGACATGGGGGAGAGGACAGAGGAGAGGGAGATGGGGAGAGAACTGAACCAGAATTTGGAAATGCAGAGAGAGGAACGCTGCGTGTGATGGCAGTGAAGTGAGGAGAGGGAGAGGGATGAATATACAGTGCAGTGGTGGGTGCAAGGTGAAGCATTCAGAGCAAAGCAACAGAAGGCAATCAAGAGGAAGTTGACCCTAGCCAGAGCAGAGGCTGAGGTAGTACCATAGATAAAGTCGGCATACTCAAAGGTGGGTAAAATTATTTTAGTAAGGAGTGTGATGCAAACTTTCTGAGGAAAGGAGTCCTTATTACAATACAGAGCACCTAGCCTAGGGCAGAGCTTGGAGTGGATGTGATCAGAGTGTTTGGAGAAACTGAGGTAGTGATCAAGCTAGACATTCAAGTATTTATTGTGGGGGACATCTTCCGATTATGCCCCATCCAAGGTTGAGAATATGAGAGGGGAGGAGAGGTTGGCTAGTTTGCAGGGAGAGCAGGAAATAATTGAATGTTTTTTGACATTTACTTTGAGGTGATTGTCTTGAAACCAGTGCAAAACCAAGTGAAAATCAGCTTGGAGCTAAGATTTAACAACTGAGGTAGAAGGACCTAAGACCTAGAAAATGGTATTATCTGTATATATTTGTATGCTTGAAATTGAGCAGGCTGATGGAAGATCATTCGGTAAAATAGAAAACAGTATGGGTCCCGGGGCTGAGCCTTAGAGGACACCAGGTTGGATGAGGGGGGGCATGATCAACTCAGATGCATTGTGAACAACAGGAGCAGTAGGACTGAAACTAATTTACCCCTGAGAGGGAGAGTCCAGCAGAGATAAGTTCATTTAGCCAGCGTAAGTGGGAGACCAAGTCAAAGACTTTGACAAAGTCTATGAAAATGGCAGCCATTAGGAGGCCTTTGTTGATATCAGAGATGATAGAGTTAGTGACACAACAGAGAGAAGTGACAGTTGAGTTATAGTTCAAATCTTGACTGGATGGGAGAGAGTTGAGAAAGCCAATAAGTCAAGAGAGGACTAGGGGTTCAAAAAGAAACTAAAAATAGCGCATACACCAATCTTAACAAAAGCAAAAGCACAGGTCTCCATGTCAAAAATATTTATTATACAAGATACAAAATGCCACTAGCCTACTGGTATTTTTTATCTTTTTATTTTGTATATTATATAATAAATATTTTTGACGTGGAGACCTGTTCCCTTGGTTTTATTAAGGTTGGTCTGTGCTCTGTCTTTAGTTTGTTTTGGATTTAAGTCTTTTGATATGTTGCA
The DNA here is from genome assembly GCA_016271365.2 of Neoceratodus forsteri. Lineage (NCBI taxonomy): Eukaryota > Metazoa > Chordata > Ceratodontiformes > Ceratodontidae > Neoceratodus > Neoceratodus forsteri. Next base: position 42,875,398 of record CM028137.1, on the reverse strand, counting down.
CCACTATCCTAGTGTGTACTCCTTTTGTGTTCTGCCCAGGACTAGGAATTCCTGTAATTTAACCAGAGAAGGGAGAATGTATATGGGATGATACTAACCTGGTGTGCATGCATCCCCACCCCTGTAAAGGGGTATTATATCTGCTGTCTTTCAAGCAAGGGGGACCTCGCATAGGCAGAACGATTGGTTCATAAGATGGGTAAGTTGGAGAGAGATGGCAGGTGTGGAGAAGTGGAGGAGAAAAAGGTCTAGATTGTCTGAGCTTTACTTTTTGAGATCAAGAGCTAAGAGGACATTTTAAAGTTCGAGGCAGGAGACTGGAGGGAATATGTAGCCATTTGAGGTGCAGGTGGGAGGAGGGAGGGATTTGGGAAAATACAGAGGTAGTGAAAAAGAATTTAAGTTCTGAGGCTATGGTGGCTGGGTCAGAGACTGGTGTACCATCAATGTTAACAATGGGGCAGATTGTAGGGTGGGAGGGTCAAGGTGAGAATGGATTGTGCACCAGAAATTGGCATGGGAGTAATACTTTTGGTAGAGCAGACCATGGAAGTATATACTTTTGGCAGACCTAATAGCTTTTGTGCAGGTATTTCTTAGGATCCTGTAGTATTGGAGATCAGAAGGAGCACCTGAAACTATGAAACAGACTCAGGCTAGGTTCAGAGATCTACACAGGTGGATGATGTCATCCTTATCAGGGGATGTTGGTTCCAGATTACTAAATGTAGGTGAGTGAAGATTGACAGGGCAAAGTTAATGTTTGGTGCTGAGCACATTAGGGGCCAGTCAACTGAGTGTAGGTCATGGAGGAGAGCATCATGATCATGGGACATGTTGGAGTGGACCCATCTGTAGACAGGGAGTGTGTAGGGAGAGTGAAGATTGCAGGTACAGAAGGTCATTAGGTGATCACTGAACATGTCAGGGAGGGTTCCAGCAGCAATGATCCGATAAGGATGGGTGGAAAGAATCCAGTCGAGGACGGAGTGGTTCAGTGTGATGTGGTTAGGATGGATAGGCACCTGAATTAGCTGAGGTAGGTTTAGGGATTCCATTTGCCCAGTGAGAGGCTTAAGTGAGGGTGAGATTCAGTTTAAGTTGAAATCATCCAGGATGAGTAGCTCTGTAGATGCTGCATTTGCAACAAGGGAGGTGATTTCTACAAATGGGAGACTTCCACATGTCAGCTGCAGATTGGAATACCCAGACTGCAAGTACATCAAGGAGCAGAGACCTCATGTCTGCCATGTACAGGGCAAACCTAAGTTAACTTGTGATTGAGCCCACCAGGGAGGGGGACTGTACTGGACTTAGTGCTGACAAATGGGGACAGAATCATGGATGTTGAGGTGGGCAGTCCCCTTGGTACCAGTGACCACAGAACTGTGTGGTTTAGAGTCAACACTTTGGCAGAAGAAAGCCATTCAAAGATTAAGATAATAGATTTCTGGAATGCCAAGTTCATGGAGATGGGGGAACAGCTCAAAGCTGCCCTGGCAGCAGACGCGTTGGGGGAGGGGTAGAAGAACAGTGGCTTAGGCTCAAGAGATCCATAGCAGGAGTGACAAGTCAATGTGTCAGATTGCTTAGCAAAATCAAAAGAAAGAAGCGGCCACTGTGGTTCTCTAAGTCAGTAGCCAAGAAAGTGCGAGAAAATAATAAGGCATTCAGGAAATACAAAGAGGCACAGAAAGAAGATTGAGTGAAATTTCTGGAGAAGCAGAGAGAAGATGGGAAATCTGTCAGAGGTGCTAAGGCAAGAACAGAAGAAGAAATAGCACATGCTATTAAGAAAGGGGACAAGACCTTCTTCCTTTATATTAGTGATAGGAAGAAGCCCAGAAATGGTATTGTTAGGCTAAAGAAGGGAGAGGGTGGGTGGGTGGAGGAAAACCTTGAAAAAGCTGAGATACTGAACAAGAATGTTTGCTCAGTATTTACCAAGGAAGAGGCAGAGGAGGGGCCAAGAATCACGAGGAAAGATGTGCAGGGGGGAGAGGTGAACACCACCCCATGTACTCACCCAATCACTAGAGACAGGGAGGTACCTGGGGACGGGGGAGAGCAGAGGTGATCCCTCTGCACAAGACTGGAAGTAGAGAGTAGGCAGGCAATTACAGACCTGTAAGCCTGACCTCAGAGGTGGGGAAGCTGATGGAGTCCATGCTTAAGGAGAGGGTAGTGATGTTCCTGGAGTCAAGTGGTGCAAAAGACCCAAAGCAGCATGAATTCACTGAGGGTAGGTCCTGTCAGACTAATCTTATTGATTTATTTGACTGGGTGACCAGGGTGGTGGATCAGGAAGGGGCGGAGGATGTGGCCTACCTGGATTTCAGTAAGACCTTCGACACCATTCCGCACAGAAAGTTGCTTAACAAATTGGGGAATCTGGGTGTGGGCACCAAAGTGGTAAAATGCGTTGGAAACTGGCTAAAAGGTAGGACCCAGAGGGTGGTAATAAATAGCATAAAATCAGAAGAGGGGGAGGTGACCAGCGGGGTTTCACAGGGATCGATGTTGGGTCTAATTCTATTCAATGTCCTCATAAAAGACATTGCAGAGGGACTGGAGGGGAAAGTATGCCTGTTCGCAGATGACACCAAGATCTGTAACAGAGTCGACACACAGGAGAGGCTAGATAAAATGAGAAACAACCTAAGACTACTTGAGGAATGGTCAAGGGTTTGACAGTTTGGGTTTCAACGCTAAGAAGTGCAAGATAATGCACCTAGGACACAGAAACCCCAGAGAGGAATACAGGATGGGGGACAGGCTCTATCAATCACAAGTCAGGAGAGAGACCTGGTGATTATCATATCCAATGACCTGGAGTCAGCCAAACAATAAGAAAAAGCAGTGGGGAAAGCAAACAGAATGCTGTGGTGCATAGGAAGGGGCATAACCAGTAGGAGAAGAGAAGAGGTGGTGCCACTGTATAGATCACTGGAGAGACCTCATCTGGAATGGTGTGTCAAATTCTGGAGACCACATCTCAGGAGGGACATAGACTGAATGGAAGCAGTTCAGAGAAGAGCAACAAAAATGATACATGGACTGCACCACAAGCCTTATGAGGAAAGACCAAGCAACTAAACATCTATTCACTGGAAGAAAGAAGGGAGAGAGGGGACATGATAGAGACTTTCAAAAACCTTAGAGAAATAAATAGGGTGCAGGAGGGGAGCATATTTCAGAAAAGAGAGTGCACACGGACAAGAAGACATAACATGAGGCTGAAGGGAGGGAGGCTTAGGGGGAATGCTAAGAAGTATTTTTTCACAGAAAGGGTGGTGGATCCATGGAACAGCCTACCAGTGGAAGTGGTGGCAGCAAAAACAGGACGGAGATTCAAGAGTCCATGGGATAACCACAAAGGCAGAGCAATGAAAGTCACAGCACACCGCTTGCCACAAATAAAGAGTCCACAGCCAAAAAAGTACTGATATCAAAAATACTTTACTTATCTTTGCAGTGGTCAAAAGAGTATAACAAGGCACAAAAGTGCAGGACACAGGCAACTCCTCACATTTCACTCAAGCATGGGCTTTTTTTGGCTGTGGACTCTTTATTTGTGGCTAGTGGTGTGCAGTGACTTTCATTGCTCTGTATATGTGTGAGTCTCAGAGTACGCACTCCTCTGTGCAGCTCAGTCTGTTTACCCATAAGCATAATGGCACTCTGCTGTACAGCAGAGAGGGGAAAAGCAGTCCAGATAAGAGTAGGGATTGCCGAACCAAGTAGGGAAATGGGCAGACTAGATGGGCTGTATGGTCCTTATTTGCCAAAAGATTCTCTGTTTCTATGTTTCTATGAGTGAGTGGAGATTTTGGTGGAGGCATATAGCATGACAATGGACAGAGGAAGGGAGGATAGGAAGTTTAGGGTGATTGCCAGAACTTCGTGGGAGGAAGGACTAGACTCGCTGAAGGCTGCATGACAAGGTATATCCAAACAAGCATAGAGTGCCACACCACCTCCATGTTTACCACAGCCTCGATGAAATAGTCAATGGTTTGGGAGGGATACTTGGAAGTCAGGAATACGTAATGACAGCCAGGTCTCAGTAATGCACAAGAGGTCAGGGGAGGATTGGGTGACCCAGACTTGGAGAGAATCGATCTTGGGGAGAAGGCTTCTGGCACTAAAGTGGCAGACTTTAAGTCCTTTGTGAAAGTCAAAGGTGGGGACAGGGTTGGGGTGGATGCCTGCTGAGAGGATAAGGAGAAGGAAAATAAGGGGGAAATAATACCTAAATTTAGGTGAATTCAGCTTAGGGATAGGAGAAGGGAATGATAAGCACTGAAGGGGGAAGAATAGTTGATAGAGGAGTTCACGATTCCAAGAGCAGGAAGCTGGGAAGTGTGGATGAGGGAATTGAACCGCCAACATTGGGGTAATGGGGGGGTGGAAAAAGTGGGGGGAGGAGAAGATTCGTGAGTGAGGGATGAGGGGGGGTACAAGCAGATGCATGATTGGGGGTGCTGAGAGGGGGAAGAGTTAATAGAAAGGTAGTTGGTACTGAAGGCTGGAAACAGCAGATGTGAGAGAAGGGGAGGTGAGAGAGAGATAGGGACAGGGCTGACTAAAGGAGGAACATAGCAGAACATGTAAGAGGTGTGAGGGATGGTGTGGATTTGGTGAACAAGGACACAGAACACATGACCCAGAAGATGCTCAGAAAGCAACTGCTAGGCTCAGAGGGCCAAAGCTGGAAAGGTTGTGAAGAGTGGCAGGCACATGGGGGATATTGTGCAAGGAGAATGATCTAAAGAAGTGATGCAGCTGAAGGGTAGAATAGAGAGAAGCTGGGAAACCTGAGGAGCTGAGAGGGTAGCAGTTGTGGGACAAGTTATCACAAAGGACGTTTTGTTTGGATACAGGGTAGTGGTCCCTGAGAGTTCATCTGTTCCATAGTTTGTAGTGGATGACATGTGCCCTACTTGTAAAACCATGCTTGGTTGTTGTGTAACTGATTCTGATGGACAAGTTCTAGTTTGTCATGCAAATTCCTGAAATGGCTGGACATTTAACTAAATTTTAGTCAAAATGAGACGTGTATATGAGAACAAATGCAGTCAGTGCAACGCACTGCCATCTAGTGGTAAAAACATTGGAGTAGTCAAAATAAATACAACCATCAAATGGTGAAAACCTTGAAGAACTATCCAAAGTAATACAGCCATCTAGTGGAGGTTTATGGGATAGCAAGTATAAAGCAGAGAGTTTGAATAACCTCCCTGCTAGTTAAAAATTCCTTTTAGATAAATGGTTAGCACTTCTTTCATCAGAACTTAGGGTAACTGGTTTGATTCCCACTAAGGGATAGAGGTGCATCTGGCAAAATAGAAATCCTGAAAAGGAGCCAGATACCTGTTGATCTTAATCATGTACAAATGGTAAATAAAAAGTCTAAAACAATACATTGATTCATTTGAATTTTTTTGACAGCAACATTGCTGTTTTGAAACATGATTTCATCTTTACAATCATATCAACTTGAGTCCAAGTTTTTATTAAAAAAACATTAAGTTCCTAGCCCTAACAGATCCGAGGTAAGGTCTTTATAAAGATAATATATTTGAAGATTATTTATTTTTGATTTCTAAGAGCTAGGAACAATTTTTAACTAATATTTTGTGTCAGATGGATATGACTGTTCCTTGTCAGGCTCTGTAAAGACATTGGAAAAACAACAAACCCTGTGCTCACATGAAAAAAAGGCAGATCACTGGCAGCAGTGCACAAAGCAAATCACACAGGGACAAATCAGAACAGCTGTACATAGATGAAATCCAGCTGTGCAGAAAGTGTACTTAATCGTGCAATAAAAGTTACCCACGCAAAAACATCATCAGACCAGATCAGAAACAACCTCAGTGCTTCCATGTGGTCTACCCTTTTCAAGCACTGAAGCTTTTTGCTGGTCAAGCCTGATGATGGTTTTGTATGTGTAGCTTTTACTATGTGAGCAAATAAACTTTTTGCACAGCTGAAATTCATTCCTGTTCACAACTGTTCTGTTTTGCTCCTCCCCCAAAGAATCTGATATGTTTCAAGTACAGCAGCTAATTAAAACACTTTGACAATATATATGCAACTTTAGAGGACAGCATACAGTACTAATCAGAAATGTCTGAAGTCTGTACCTGACTGCTAGAGAAAAAATATAACAAATATGTTGCAGGTGATACCTTTTATTGGACTAACAAAATGAGATCAGAGGGCTGTGGGTTCAGTTCCCACATCTGGCACTTGGGTTAATATCCCAGTACTGACACTGTAGTGCAACATAAGAGGGGTGCTGCACTTCTGAGGTGCCGTCTTTCAGATGAGACGTTAAACTGAGGTCCCATCTGCCTGGATTGGTGGTAGTTCAGGTGGATGTTAAAAGATCCCATGGCACTTATCAAAAAGAGTAGGGGAATTTCCCCGGTGTCCTGGCCAAATTTCCCTCTTTCACTAATAATACCACCAACAGCTTAATCCGGTTCAAGGTCAGTTGGCAATCATCTGTATCCCCTTCCCCCGGGTTGTGCATGAAAATAGGCAGGATTTGTCTAGTGCACTTACCCGGTCTACAAAAACTAAATAAATAAATACATTTTTAAGACTAGCTTTCGAGAGGTGAAACTCTCTTCTTCAGGTCAAAAGTAAAAACAGCTGAGCAGTATGACAGATATAAAGGTTGGATGTGGATTTGAAACCTAGACTAGCAGGTTACAGGTCAAAGCATTGCAGTCAGTTTGCACCTCTTACAAACAGGAAGACTATTGATCTCTCCAACAGACACACTCCAGTGAAAATTAGTCTTCCTGTTTGTAAAAGGTACAAATTGACTGCAATGCTTTGATCTGTAACCTGCTTGTCTAGGTTTCGAATCCACATCCAACCTTTATATCTGTCATACTGCTCAGCTGTTTTCACTTTTGACCTGAGGAAGAGTTTCACCTCTCGAAAGCTAGTCTTAAAAATAATTTTGTTAGTCCTATAAATGGTATCACCTACAACATATTTGTTGTATTTTTATCTACATTGTTGACTGGACTAACACGGCTACCACATTTCTCTTTTTTTACAAAACCTGACTACTAGACACTGTTAGAAAGGGAAGGAGCACAGCTATCCAACAGTGCAGGGAGTGGAACTGCTAGCACATAAAATATCATCCTCTAGAGTAATGTTGCTGTGTTTTATAACATGTTGATGTGTTTAAAGCATATCAGTGTTGCTGTTGATGTTTTTATCTCATTGCCTTATTTAAAATGCTGTACTTCGATAATAGATATGAACATTTTTATTTATTTATTTAGTTTTTGTTGACCAGGTAAGTGCACTAGACAAATCCTGCCTATTTTCAGGCATGACCTGGAGGCGGGGATACAGATGAATGCCAACTGACCTTGTACCAGATTAAGCTGTTTGTGGTATTTTTAGTGAATGACGGAAATTTGGCCCGGACACTGGAGAAATTCCCCTACTCATCAGAGGGGGATCATCTGTCCAAGATGGCGGACGCACCCTTGCCTTCTGAGGAGGGAGCTATGGAGGTAGGAGATTTGGTCTCTGCTCCTACCTCTGATCAAATGGAGACCTTGATGCCTACAGCTGATGTTTTGCCTGTTGCTGTTCCCTACTACAACTTTAAGTTATGCTGCTCATACCAACGATGCTATACATAGCCCTCTGCTTACTTCTTATGGAACTGACTTGCTGACTTGCGTGTCTACAGTCGACTTACAGGAGGATTTTACTTCATCTGATTCTGAAAACCACTGTTTGACAGCACAAGAGATCTGGGAGCATTTTGCAACAGCGGAGCGCCGTTTTGCTAGTTCAAAACTGAAAATGCACAGAGATATGCAACGCCAGAGAACCGACAGCACAGATGCATCTTCCACTCGGGTGGAAGCTCTTGAAGATTTACCTGACTTGTCTCCTTTACTGCCTGTTGCTGTGACAGGCTCTGACCCGACCTGTGTGTCCGTAGTCGGTAGCTGAAGCCTTACTGCCTGCTCCCCTGCCGCCTGCAGCACAAATGGATTTGGTTTCCTTTTCACAACCTGCTTTCATTACATCACAGAGTTCCTCACATGTACAAGACTTATCTACAGTAAATGCTCCCCTGCCACCTGCAGTACAAACAGATTCGGTTTCCTTTTCACTACCTGCTTCTATTTCATCACAAAGCTCCCTACATGTACAAGAATCATCTACAGTAAACATTAATAAAGTGCCTACCTGGACTGTTGAATCTGTGCTGAGAGTTGCTGGCTGGGTTCAAGGTACTGTCCCAGGAAGTTGGAAGTCTGGTCCATCTCCAATTCGGTCCCCCCCCATCCTGAAGATTTTCCAGAGCTACAGAGCAAGACAGGTGCTTCAAAAGTTACTACTGACCCCTTGTGTCTCCCTCATGAACTGGAGCTTACACAGAACCCAGTGTTGGATTATCTGAATGATTCTCCACCTCAGACTCCTCTTTCTACTATTTCTATAGAGGCTCTGGCTCCCCCACCACCACAGCCCCCCCCCAAATATCGGGACCAAGCCGTTCATATTCTTCATTCTTTAAATTTACAATCCAGGCTGCTAAGAGACACAACGCTGTTCACTTGGTATACCGGGGGGGGGGTTACCTGAGCCACCTGATCAGGTCTATGTGGCACGCACACTTATAAAGGATTCATTAAAATTCTTTTCCCATGAAATATATGCGTTAATTCACATCTCTGGCGAAACCACGTTTGACATCAGTTTCCAAATATCTAAGGGTTTGGAGCATTTCTGGTCAAAGTATAATTCTCTGCAGACTACTGCATTATGGACCCCATTTCGGGCTATTCCTCTTTCTAAACCTACTTTTAAGACAATTACTATTCTGTTTCGTAATGAGGGAGTTGAGGTGTAGGATGTTGTGTATTGGCTGAAACAGCGTTGTGACATCCAGGGACAGCCTGAAGCCATTCTGGATACCGAGAACATTTGGACTGGGGGCTGGAAGTTTAAAGTCTTGTTACGATCTAATGATTCTGGGGTTGTACATCTGCCTAACTCTTTTTTTTATAGGCCGAGATAGGAGGGTCTTGTTCTACCCCGGTCAGCCGAAGGCTTACTATCGATGTGGTGACCCTGCACATCTTAGTAATGAATGTGATAAAATGAAATGCAACGTCTGTGGGGAATTGGGCCACGTAGGGGCACACTGTTTGAATGAATGTAGATGTAACCTCTGTGACAAATAGGGTCACACCTTTCAGAATTGTAAATGAGCTGCGCATAATCAGGAATTTCATGATGGTGGAGTGGACCAGAGCTTTATTTTTACACAGGTGCAGACGGCCCGTCTCCTGACCACCTTGGTTGTACATCCTCCTAAGGCAGCCCAGCCCTTGCTGCAGGCTTCAGTGCCTGTTGTATCCTCTGAGGTTGTACCTCTGATAGTTTCCTTCACGGATGACCCCTTGCTTGAGATTTCTCCTGTCCCTGATCCTGCCCAGTCTAATTTTCCTGTTCAGAACCCGGTCCCAGGTCCATGTATCATGACCCCCCCCCCAGTGCTCACAAGTGTTATACATAGAAGGTCACTGAGAAATAACCCTCGGGTTGCACTATCTCCTGTGAGTGGTCTGGCCCCCCCAGTGCCCTTATCTAATTCATTTGAACTTCTCCAACCCCTTTCTGATGATGCTGGAGGTGAGTCAGACTCTTAGTCCACAGCTTCTTCTCTCCCTGACGGTACCACTGATTCCGAGTTGCAACTTGGTACTGGCCTTTCTCAGAAGCGAAAGGCCAGAGTAAAACTTAAAGGGAAGAAGGTGGTTGGGAAAAGGAAATTGTAAAATGTATTTTTTGTCTGTTTTCCTTTTTTTTGGTGCTATGTTTCACTTCATTTGCCATACTATTAATGTAAATAGTATGAAGCGTATGGCTAAAAGGAGATTGATTTTTTCCTTTCTATGGCTTTTGCCTTTGGGTTTAATTTTGTTACAGGATACAAGACTTCATACTACACATGAGATCTGACAAGCACAACAGGACTGGTTACTGGGTCCTTCTTTTTGGTCAATTGATCAGTACTCTTGTTCGGGACTGGGAATTTTAATTAATATCCCAGACTTCCGTTTGCTAAAATTGGTTGATGTAGCCACTGGTAGGGCACTTATTATAGATTTTGTCATTGGGTCTTGTCCCTACTGGGTGATAAACATTTATGCCCCTCAAATCAAAACTGAACACATAGCTTTATTTACTTTGCTTCATCCTTATTTGCACACTTCCTTTTGGGTATTGTTTGCTGGTGACTTTAATTGTGGCCTGAGTCTTCAAGATAAGAGCTCCTTTGTTGCTACAAAGAAACTGTTTTGTGATTCCCACAAATTGGGTAAATTGGTTCGAGTCACCCACTTAACGGACTCCTGTTTCTCCTTTATTACACAACATACCCCTACCTTCCAAAAGGGTAAACTAGCCACACGTATTGATTATGTGTTTTCCTCTCCTACAGTACCAACTATTTCTGCCAAAGTTCATGCGGTTGAGTTTTCTGATCATAACTTGCTTTTTGTTGGTTTTGGTTTTGTTGTCTCTTCCCGTAAAGGTCCAGGTATTTGGAAATTCAACACATCTTTGTTGCAGATTCCAAAGTTTATGCAGTCCCTTCTGTCCTTCATACAAACCTGTAAATCTGTTTTTATTTGTTATGAAGATCCTGTTCAGTGGTGGTTAGACACGAAACATGATCTGGTCACTTTTTTAAAAACTTACAGTCATTTAAAATGTAGGAGGGAATACCTAGACTATTTACAGAAGTGGGTATATTTTCAGTCATTATTAACCATAGCATACACGACATGGTAAGACCTTACTCAACAAATAAAAGTCCTACAGAATGACATGTTGACTTTCAAATTAGGGCAATCACAACAACTTTTTTACCAACATAAATTCTGTACTGTTGGAACACACAATGTTATTTGTCCTTTTGAATCTAATTCCCGTCAGATCGCCCGAAAAAATATGACGTGTCGTCTAAATTCAGATGGGACCTTATGTTCCTCACAAACTGAGATTTTTCATATTGTAACAAAGTATACTACAGCCCTTTTTTCTCCCCTCCCTGCTGTGGCTGGTGATGGTGTGACTTTGTATAGTGGCCTTGATATCCCAGCTCCCTCACAGCTATGTCAGGACCAGGCTTGTTCTCCTATCACGGAGCAGGATTTGACATTGGCTATTTCTTCATTACCTATACAGAGAACTCCTGGTCTGGATGGTCTCCCTGCTGGTTTATATAAGGTGCTGGGTGACGATTTGGCCCCAGAACTTACATCTGTGTTTAATTCTCTGTTAACATGTGAATCTCTCCCTTTGGAATTTACTAAGGGTACTTTGATTTACATTTATAAACAGAAAGGTGATATCCATTCTCTAGAGAATTGGCGACCTTTATGAATGTTGAACACCAACTTTAAACTCTTAATGAAAATTATTGTGAAGCATTTGGTGAGGATAGCAGAGGTGGTTTTGCATCCTGCCCAATCCTGTTCTGTGCCTCAAAGGAGAATTTCTGATCATTTGATCCTCTTACGAGAATTATTTTCTCATGGCTATGCAGGTCTGGCTTCTAGGCTTGTTGTCTCCGTAGATCAGAAGGCTGCTTTTGATTCGGTTAGGCATGATTTTTTATGCGAAGCACTTCATTTTCTGCATGTACCTGATGTTATGGTACGCTGGATTTGTGCTTTCTATAGAACGGCTACAGTTGTACCTGTAGTGAATGGTTGGATAGGACCCATGATCCCCATAAAAAGGGGGGGTCCATCAGGGCTGTCCTTTAAGCCCATTGTTATATGTATTTTTTCTTGATGTTTTGTTCCATCGGTTGAATACTAATTCTCAGATTCGGGCTATTTCTAGTGATGCCTTATGCGTGCCTTACAAGGCGATCACATATGCAGATGATGTTTGTTTTCTTGTTGCTGATTCAGCCTCAGTGGTTCATTCTCTCCATGAGTACTCTATTTTTGGAAACTTCTCTGGTGCTGTTTTAAATTACACTAAAATTCTGGTTATTTGGGTCAGTTCAGTAACCTCCCCCTCGGATCATATTGGCCTGTTACATTTAGTTGAGGGCCCTATTCACATTTTGGGATTTTTTTTGGGACACAGGACTCAGATTTATTTAACTGGAATGTTAAACTGTAACAAGGTAAACTTCAGGTGGCCTCCTAGAACCGGGAGCAGATAGGGAAAAAGAAACGTGTTTTCTTAATTAAAAACTATTTGATCTCTACTTTCCTTTTTTTAAGTTATGTATTCCCTATTCCACGACAGCTAGAAACTGCTGTCTTTAGCCTGTTTTTTTGGGCTCTTTGGGGTAGTAGGTTAAACCTGATAAAACAGAATATCACTTATTTACCTATACCTGAGGGTGGCATTTGTATGGTTAACCCTTTGTTATTTTTTTCACTACAACCCTTAGGCCTTTGTTGATTCATGCCCAAAGGGGGTGGGAACCTTGGTTTTAAGACTCTTGCAGGATTTGGTTTCATCAATGGGAAACCAATTCCTTAACAGTGTTAAGACAAACTGTTGGTATACCAACTTACATAAAACTGTTTTTACATCTCAAACAATGGAAGATGTCTGTTCAGATGTTATTAAACCATTCACATAAAGTTTTATATAAGAAATTACTCCTGATGGTTAGTGCTGTATCAGTACCCTTTGATAAGTGTCCTGGTCAACACCTCCCTTCCCTTTTGTTATAGTGGAGATGTAAGAGGGTTCCAGCCAAAATGTGGGATTTTCATTGGATTTTATGCCATGAAAAGATTAATGTAAAATCAAATCATAAACATAAGCAGTCCCAAGATAGAATGTGTTCTCACTTATTATGTATTACAGAACTTGAAACTATCCCTCATCAGGGTTTTAAATAATTGATTAGCAGTTTTTTTCTTGAGATGATACTAACTGTATAGAAAGTATTTATATAGATTTTCTAGAAGTGCTGTGTTTGTTAAACACAGAGAGGCAAGAGCTATGCATTTTCACAAAGATTTAGCACTTTTATGAGCAAAACGCTAATCAATTTTTAGAGTTAAATAAAACCCTGCTCATTTATTTTTTGACTGTTCCTTTATCAAAAATTGGTGGTCCTTTTTGGCACAGGCATGGGATACCCCCTTGCTTCAGTCAGTTACTTATGAGAATCTTATATGTGGGTTTTTTTCTCCCCAGTGGTCAAAATGGCACCAGAACACTTTGAACCTTGTTTTTGTTTGCATTAAATGGAATATTTGGATGGTACGTTGCATGTTTTCTTTACAGCAAAAGGACTGCTCCTATTTGAAGCTCGAAAAAAAGATTGTACAAGATTTAAAAGACATTTATGAGCATGAACATACTCTATACGCAGATATGACACTTTTGGAACTTTGGAAAGCTCTTCCTTGGATCACTGACCCTGATTTTGCAGTTACCTGAATGATTGTATCATACTTATCCTGTTTTTCCTTTTTTTTTTGTATTATGCTTTGTGTATTATTGTATGATTTTTGTCTCAATTAAACTTTCCCCTACTCTTCTGTAGGGAGAACCCTTGTTCACCAAAATCCCAAATGGAGGATGGTCATGCAGAAGATGGAGGACCATCACACAGCAGGACTTGATTTTCTTACCTTGGTATTGAAGAATGTCTGATTACAGAACAGAAACATATGGATTTACCCTCTTTTACAGCCTTAGAACAAGACAAACATAATGCAGCTTCACTACAGGTACAATATCCTTTAAATGATTCAAGTACTGAACCTTCTGTTGTTGCTATACAGCATGATGCAGCTCTAGGTACTATTCCTGAAGAAACTCTGCCCCGAAATGCTTTGCCAATGAATAAGGAGTACCTGTTGAAATTATTGAATGAGGGTATCAGTACTTCTCAGCCTCCAGATGATATTTCTTCCAGACGCCAGTCCTGCTCTTCTCCACTGACAATTACCTTGCAACTTTTTTCACCTGTAACAGAGACTTCCTCTCCAATGTCAAGCATTGTGCACCAGCCTCTTTGCTCTGAGATACCGCTCGTTTTCTTATGGAATGGCCGCAAGGAGGATCCTGTTCAGAGCCACGATACTTGGTCTCCTGAAGCAGCTTTACATGCTGCAGGTTGGCAACAGACAGTGGAAAGCTCCACCTGGTCCTCCCTTACCCAGTTTCAGTGACTGATCTCCAACAGGCTTGTAACTCAGCAAGTCATGGATGCACTTCAGACCAATATGTTTATGTCACAGAAACGTCAACAGCTGCTGCATCAGTAGCACAGAGTGGCTGTTCTACACATACAAGTACTCCAGGCTCCGATTCTATTCTACACAACACTGTCTCGGGACATGAAGAGGAATCAGTGCATCAGGCTACTCCTGAAGGTCCAAAGAGACTCCATATGTCCGATCTGTTTAAAAATAAAGGGAAGCTTGCTCAGTGACAAAATGCTGTAAGACTGAGATTTACTGGTAATATTGATTTCACTCCTGACAGGAAAATCTTGTTACATAAGGTGTTGAAGAAGTGTATGGGAATCCAACCTCATGAATTCTTTGCAGTAATACATATTAAGGGTGAACCCATATATGGTGTGAGCTTTAAAACTAACCAATCTTTAGAAAGATTCTGGGATAAATATCCTCAGGTGTCTAGTACTAATTTATGGCAACCTTTTTTTCCTATCCCATTAATGAAACCCACTATAAAAATGATTACATTGCTATTTAGAAATGAAAGTGTGAATATTTCTGATGTGCAGTACTGGTTGAGACAATGTTGTTCTACTCTTGAGGCCCTCATCCCCATTCTAGATGAGGACTTAGCATGGACGGGGAACTAGAGAATTAAGGTCCAACTAAACAATACTGATCAAGGTATCCAACATCTCCTGGGGAGTTTCTTTATTGGGAGGGACAGAGGTTTGTGTTTTTATAGGGGGCAACCTAGGGACTTGTCACAAATGTGGTGCACGCACACACCTGAGCTCTGTGTGTGATAAGCCTAGATGCAACCTTTGTTTAGAATATTGGCATGTAAGTTTAGGCTGCCCGAATCCCCTGAAGTGCAACCTTTGTGAGGAGGACGGCCATGCCTATCAAGACTGTCCCTGGGCAGAGAAAAACAGATTAGACAGAACACAAAAGGACCCTGTTAATTTGTTAGAGAAGTGTCAAGCACAAGAAGCAGAAAAGAAATCTGAGGTTCAGATCTCTCAGGATCCTGAACCAGCACAAGCTTCTGTGGACACACCCTTTTTCTAATCAGGCAGACCAGGAGGCCCTTCCATGGGACGATTCCCAGATACAAGATGAGGCCTTCCATGCAGGGTCAGAGGACATGGAGACAGAAACTATGCTACCTCCATCAGATCTCTCTCAGCTTAACCAAGTGGGTGGGAAGAAAACAAGAAGTAAAAGAAAGGCAGAACAAACACCCCCGAAGGTTTCTTCAATTGTAACAAGGAATAAATTTCAGGCACTCGCAAAGAAACGTCAATGCGGTGACATAGTTGAGGATGTGGGAGACTCAGATTCTTCCTCTTCCTCAAGGGCAGAACATTTTTGGACCCCCAGACCTCTCAGATGAGTAAACAGAGAGATACTCATCATAGGAAGGTTCCCTGAACACTCCTTTATAATTCACTATGGAGAGGGGACAACGGCTTTCTATTCTTACATTGAATGTTTGCAGCATTAAACCTATAGGAAGCGGTTGTCCACCTTTAAAGTATTAAAGAACCTCCCGAATAACATTATTTTCCTTCTAACACTAGGTTAAAAACATCATATGAAATCCAACAAGTGAGGAAATCCTGGGATATAGCTTCCTCCCTTTGGTCGCAAGGCCCTGACACCTGTGATGGTGTAGGTATTCTCCTACGGGGATCTAACTTTTCGATACACAGGGTTTTGGATATCTGCCCAGGAAGAGCTTTATGGTTTGGGACCATTTTTTCCGGCTTGTGACTGTAAATGCTCCTCAAAGCATTGCTTTAAGGTCAGATCTTTTCAGACACATTCAACCTTATTTACATACAAACAAACATATTATCCTAGGAAAATATTTTAATTATCCACTCACTCTAGCAGACAAAGGGGGATGTACAACAAAGCTTTTTGGGGATATGAACTGTTTGAACTACATTTTAAAAATAGCTGATTTAAAGGATAGCTACATAGAAATACATAATGTGAGGGCAAAACCTTTTTTTAAGGGCCCCTTAGCTACAAGAATCGATTATATTTTTTTGTCAAAATACCTTAGGACATTTCAGGCTTCTACTCTCCCTTGTGAGACTTCCAATCACCTGGCTGTCTTAATCTGTTATAGTCTCCCTTTCAGAAAGAAAGTTAATGGGAAGAAATTCCTCAGGTGGAAGTTGAATAATCAACTGTTAATTGTGCCAACTATTGAAAATAAATTTTTCTCATTATTAACAGCTAGTTTTAGAGGCCTTTGATTCTATACAAGATTGGTGGATCGATACAAAACAGGAATGTAAGAATTTTTTTTATTCACACCGCAGCACATACTTTAAAGTCACAATATTTCCAGTATCTGGGAAAAAGAGAAAAGTTTTTTTCCCTCATTTCTCGCTCCTATGAGCATGGCACAGATTTATCTCGAGATATTCAAGACATTAAATCAAAAATGGCAAATATACAATATAATAGGGCAGAATCTTTAAAAAAAAGAAGCACAGTTTAGTACACAAGGTACTAAACCATCCTTGGATATATATATATGTATATAAGAGCTGTCAGGATAAGGTTAGCCACACAATCTTGGGTCATGTGCAAGATCCACTCTCAGGTGAATTATTTTCAGACTGGTCCAGTATACAGACTCTGGCCAAAAACAAATTTTTAACATGTTTGGCACCCCTTCTAATGCACGATGGGATAACACCTACCTGAATGATCTGAATATTCCCCCCGGACCCAAGTCTGCTATCTAAATTATTTGTCCCAATTACCCTGGAAGAAACTTATAGGGCTTTATCCAGGTTAAAGAAAAACACAGCCCCAGGATCTGATGGTCTGACTATAGAATATTATGCCACATTTTCTAAATATTTAGTCCCTATATTGACAGATGTGTATACTGATATTATGATATCACGATATCTCCCAAAAGACTTTTCCCGGGCATTGGTAATTTTATTGTACAAAACAAGAACTAAAAGTGATTTACGGAATTGGCGTCCCTTAAGTCTTTTAAATATGGACTATAAGATACAGGCCACCGTCTTATTAAATAGATTGTCAGTAGTCACAGAAACTCTTATTAGTCCAATGCAGTCTTGTGCTTTGCAGAAGAGATCCATGTATCAACATTTGGCACTTTTGAGGGAGTTAATATCCATAAAAGGGGATGGGGACACAGAGTACCTTATTCTCACTTCGGATCAGGAAAAAGCTTTCGATAGGGTTGAACACCACTATCTGGTTCAAGTCCTGGCAAGATATGGTATTCCAGAATCTTTTATTTCATGGATTAAAATGTTGTATGACTCCTATTTTATTACTCCATATATTAATAAGGGTTCAGGGCAACACTTTCAAAGGCCTGAAAGGAGTTTGGCAAGGTTGCCTCATGACTCCTCGATTATATGTATTTCAAATAGATCCTTTCTTAAGAAAGATTCTACATTGTAGTGGCATTCCCAGAATCAGTGGTGCCATTTCAAACATTTGTGCATATTCAGATGATGTCTGTATCTGCTCTACCCCAACTTTAGATGAGTCTATACTGCTTAGTGAAATTTCAAATTTTGAAAAAATATCAGGTTCAAAATTAAACTATAGCAAGAGCATGAGGCTGCTATACCCTTCTGAGGTTGTTCAGGGTTCCCTCTCCTCAGCTTCCTTTGCAAATATTGCAGTGTCTACCAATCCAATAAAGATACTAGGCCTGAAATTTGGAAGCCAAGATGATGCTTCCCTAAATAGGTCCTGTGCCATACAAAAAGCAGAATGTACTGTGGCAGCTTGGAAAAACAAGACCATTTCAATAATAAAGTGTGTTTCTCTACTGTACTCCTTAGTAGTTCCACTATTTTTGCATATTGCACACATTTTTACTCTACCAGCTCAACTTGGGGTAAAGGTAATGAATGTCTTTTTTTATGGGTTTTGGGGGAGCAGGTTGAATCCTGTAAAAAAGATGCATACCTATGAGGATTATAGTTTGGGGGGAGTCAGAATGATCCACTCTGTTCTTTTCTTTTTTTGCATTTTTGTTTATCACAACATTGTTCATGTTTTTTCGTCTCCATGTCCCATATGGTTGAACAATTTCAAATTGGTATTTCAGGACTTTACTAGCTGGACTTCTCCCCTAGGTTTACCTAAATCATTAAAAAAAACTAAATATTCTATTACTTCTCTCTGGTTGGTACTAAAATCAAAGCATGGAATGTTTCTACATTTACAGCTTACTAAGAATTACAGAAGATCCTTTTATTCTGCCATTCTTGTAGAGCATTTTTTTGAAACCCCAGTTAAACTCTTACCTTATAAGGACCATTTAGATATCTCAAAGTATGTTATAACTGAGTATCTTTATTTTTTCTTTTAGTTGTTTTGGTTGTTTATTGTGCATTCTGTTACTACCTCTGTATGTATGTTGACCCTCATCCTTTGACGTGGAACCTTTGTAAACGAGCAGTTTCTGCTCAAAGGTATTTGTAATCCGAGAATTTAATTAAAAAAATAAATAAATAATATTACTATGATTAACTGATAAGCGCCTTCCTCGTAAGGTATGGGATATAACATGGCTTTCCTGCCATGGCAGGGTAGGGGTGGGAACTCCCACAAGCATAAGCAGTTAGAAGAACATATGTGTCCCAGATTGTCTTGCCCAGAGATATTGGAAACCCAGGAACATTTTTATCTCACGTGTCCATTCTTCCAAAGCTTCTGGTCTGACATTTCAAGGGTCTGGGGTAATAAGAATATTGCCCAACCATCTTATGACATGATTGTGTTTGGTTTATTCCCACCATGTTTGCATGTTTATAATTCTAGTACACAGAGAATATTTTTTTCTCTCTTTGTAGGTTTTATTTGTGGCAAGCGAGGTGTACCCTAATATTATAACAGAAGGACCACAGGGTACACCAAATCATAGTGCAGGTGGCACATAATTTAAGGGATATATATGATAAAGAGAATGCTAGCCATAACACTCAGACCTCAGGTTTATGGTGAAGGTTTCTATGGTTTAAAAATGTTTAAATGTAGTAGAAAAATGGTTATGGTAATCATGGGACTTTCATTGGTTCAATGACAAATGTATATGGTGTTGTTCCATTTAGTGGAAAACTGGTTTTGTTTCTGTAGATAAGTTCCCAATGCTTATTGGGTCAAGTCTTTTACATTGCTGATTTTTTTTTTTTGGTTTCCACTGTATGAGGTACTATATGCTTAAGTTTCTTTTTTGTTTTCCTTTTCTTGATTTTGTGTTAAGTAACACTGCTTGATCGTATTTGATTTTTCTTATGTTTGTCAATAAAAAATCTCCCCTACTCTTTTCAATAAGTGCCATGGGATCTTTAACATCCACCAGAACTACCATCAATCCTGGCAGATGGGACCTCGGTTAAACGTCTCATCTGAAAGACGGCACCTCAGAAGTGCAGCACCCCTCTCATGCTGCACTACAGTGTCAGTACTTTAAGTCAGTAAATTTAGAAGACAATGGGTTTGATTTTTAAAGTGCCCTTAGACTGCTGCAATTTGTGGTGATCTAAGCCTGCAGCAGAGTTGGGGTGCACCCAGTTTTACAAAAATGTCTGTCCCTATGCCAAAGAAATCACAGTTGCTGCAGCTGCAGGGTTGAGGCAAACATGTGGCATACTTGCGAGGTTTGATGGAGGGATCCATCACCCCCTCCTCATCCAGCATAAGCCTAGACAAGCTGCAGAGGTGGTGGGGGTAATATGGCTGGAAATGAGGGACCAGGACCACTGGAGCAGTGGGGGTGCAATAGGGTACAATGGAGGCATAGGGCACTGGGTCAGAACATTGCTGACCACAATAGAGAGGTCAAGAACCACTTGGCAAAAATGCTGTTACTTTTGTTTTTGCAGGAGGCTCTGTCCCCTCCACCCCTGTTACTTAAGGATTATCACTCCAGGGGAGAGTGGCAAATGGGGCAAGAGTAAATTTTTGGGTCCGTTGTATGCTGTTTTCATAGCCCCTTGTAAAAAAAACAAAGTTCCGATACACGAAAATCTAATGTGACTAAGATTAAAACCCTGGGGCCAAAACACAGAAACATAGAAACATAGAATTTGACAGCAGATAAGGACCGCTTGGCCCATCCCGTCTGCCCATTTCCCTACCTAATGGATAAGCTGCAGATCCTAGTTAACCAGCAGCCTACTTCTTCCTACCCCCACCCCTTAGAATTGCCTTATGACTGTCCCATGCATGCTTGAATTCCACCACTGTTTTTGACTCCACAACCTCCTCTGGAAGGCCGTTCTATGCATCCACAACCCTCTCTGTGAAAAAATACTTCCTTAAATTACCTCTGAGATGCCCCCCCATCTTCAAATTGTGCCCCTTGTTCTTGCACACCTCTTTTTTTGAAAGATGCTACCCTCTTGGACTTTGTTGATTCCCTTGAGGTACTTGAAAGTTTCTATCATGTCCCCCTCTCCCTCCTTTCCTCAAGGCTATACATATTAAGCTCTTTAAGTCTCTCTTCATATGTTTTCCGGTGCAGACCCGCCACCATTTTAGTTGCCCTCCTCTGGACAGCTTCCATCCTGTGTATGTCTTTGCGGAGATTGGGTCTCCAGAACTGCATGCAGTACTCCACATGGGGTCTCACCAGCTGTCTGTACAGAGGGATAATAACTTCCTGTTTTCTACTGGTGATGCCTCTCCCTATCATCCCGGTATCCCACCAGGCCTCCTTGCTGCCTTCTCACATTGCTTGCCCATCTTTAGGTCCTCTGATATGACTAACCCCAGGTCCCTTTCCATTTTTATTGTTGTTAGTATCTCACCCCCCATTTTGTACTCTTCCCCTGGGTTTTTGTTTCCCAGGTGCATTACCTTGCACTTCTTAGCATTGAATCTAAGCTGCCATACATTTGACCATTCCTCTAACCTTGCCAAGTCCCTTCTCATCCTTTCCATCCCACCTTGTACATCAACTCTGTTGCAGAGCTTTGTGTCATCTGCAAAGAGACATACTTTCCTTCCAGTCCCTCTGCAATGTAACTATAAAGACATTGAAGAGGACGGTCCTAATACTGAACCCTGCAGTACCCCACTAGTAACCCCCCTTTCTTCAGAGTGGACTCCATTTACTATTACTCTCTGTGTCTTATTCTCCAGCCAATACTTTACCCAGCCTGTCATCTTGGGACCCACTCCCAGGCTGGCTAACTTGTATATTAATCTTTTGTGTGGGACTGTGTCAAATGCCTTGCTAAAGTCTAGGTAGTCCATGTCCACAGCCCCTCTCTGATCTACTACTTTGGTCACCTAGTCAAAGAAATCTATCAGATTTGTCTGGCATAACCTTCCCGCTGTGAATCCATGCTGCGTTGGGTCCTGTGCCCTTCTGGCCTCTGGATACTCGACAATTCTTTCCTTCAGAAGTGATTCCATCATTTTCCCTACCACTGAGGTTAAACTAACAGGTCTGTAGTTTCCTGCTTCTGCCTTGCTCCCACTTTTGTGAAGGGGAATCACATCTGCCCTCCTCCAGTCCTCGGGTACCACCCCATCCTCCCATGATTTGTTAAAGAAGGTAGTCAGTGGTGTCACTAGTTCTACCCTTAGCTCTTTTTAGAATTCTGGGATGAATCCCATCAGGCCCCATTTCTTTGTCCACCTTCAGTTTTAAGAGTTCTTTCAGAACCCTTGTTCTGTAAATGGGCTGATATCAACTTCTGTATCCAGACTGTTTCTACTGTTTGTTTTAGGTACCCCCCTCTTCCGTTGTAAATACTGAGCAAAATATTTGTTTAGTATCTCTGCCTTTTCACAGTCACCCTGCTCCCTCCCTCCCCTTTATTAAGCCTCACTATCCCTCCCTTGGTCTTCCTTCTCCCCTGATGTAGCTATAAAAGGTTTTATCCCCTTCTTAACTGAGTTGGCTTTCTTTTCCTCGGTTTGGGCCTTTGCTGTTCTGACTGCCTTCCCAGCTTCCTTTTGCTTTAACTGATACAATTCTCTGTCCTGCTCCTTCTGTGATTCCTTGTACTTCCTGAATTCTTTCTTTTTCTCTTGAACCTTCACTGCCACTTCCTTTGAGAACCATAGTGGTTTCTTACATTGTTTCATTTTGTTTATTTGCTTCACACAAAGGCTTGTTACCTCTGTGATGTCAGTTTTTATTATTCCCCATTGTTCTTCCACCCTCCTTCCTGCCCATTTGCTAGTGCATTCCTTAGGCACTCACCCATTTTGGCAAAGTCAGCCTTCTTAAAGTCCAGTACTTTTGCCTTTGTATGGCTTGACTCTATTGCTGTGTTTATTGTGAACCATACTGTTCGATGGTCGCTAGTTCTCAGATGGCTACCCACTTCTACATCTGTGATCCTCTCTTCATCTCCATTTGAGAGAACCAGGTCTAAGATTGCTCCCTCTTGAGTGGTCTCCAATACTAGTTGTCTAAGGCATGCCCCCTGTAGGGCATCTAGAATAACCCCACTCTTCGAAATGGCTGCTCCAACTGCACTCCAGTTAACATCTGGCATATTCAGATCACCCATCAGCAATATCTCCCCTTTTTCTGCCATTCTTTTTTTTTTTTTTTTACTTTTTTTCTTTATCCTCCTCCCTATCTCCATTGCCCACTCCTTCCATCCGCTCATGTCCCCCAAGATGCCTTCCTTGGGGATCTGCACCTAGAGTGCCTCCTCATCTTTCTCCTCACACAGTGGGATCTGTCCTGTAGGTGGCCCTGGGTGGTACTGGAGCGGCCTTCATCTAGGGCTGCCGGAGGGGTTTTTCCGTTTTCTCCCCTTAAGTCCCACTCCCCCTGAGATGTCAGTGCTTGGGACGAACGTCCCGAGTGGTGGCGTGCAGATGCACGTCAGCCCTCATGCACTGTGACGCCCCTCCCCGCGTCTCGCAAGCTTAAACAACCTCCAACCCTTCCTACTGCTGGTGCTTCCACCGGCTATGGAAGGATGCAGAATGCCGAGCTTTCTTGGTTACCCACCCGAGGAGGAGAGCATCAGTTGGGATGCTCTCAATCCTCCCTCCCTCTCCCCACCCACCGGCTGCCCGAGTCCATTCCCTCAACCCGGGCCGCAGAAGGTAGCATCCAGCGCCTCAACCTCAGTGCCACTCGGCTGGGCTTTTCTGCCATTCTAAGTATACTTATCATTTCCTTGTCCATTTCCTCCTGAGAAGGGGTTCTGTATACAACCCTGTGCGGATTATGGTGCCATTGCGGTCTCCAAATTTACCCACAGTGCTTCTTCTCCTCCCTGTTTTCCCTTTTGTTCTGTTGCTTTGATTCCTTCCTATGTAAAGAGCTACTCCTCCTCCTCTTTACCCTCCCTGTCCCTCCTGTAGATAGTGTATCCTGTTATGTTTACGTCCCAGTCATGGTTTTGTGTGTACCATGTTTCTGTGACTGCCACGATATCCAGATGTTCCTCCTCCATCAAGGCCATTAATTCAGGAAGCTTGTTACTCAGACTACAGGCTGCTAGTACTCATTGCTCTCCATTTTTGATGGCTTTACCTTCTGTTGCAGCATCCCCACTGACCTTTCTACCTCGGTCTTTTCTCATTTAGTACCCTGTTTTGTAGGGAAAGGCTGGGATTTTCCTGCTGCTTATCAGTGCCTCTTCCCTTGACTAGTTTAAAAGCTTGCCAACAAAGCATTTAAACTGATTGCTCAAAATACTTGTTCCCCTCCTGGACAGATGCAGACCATCCTGCCAGTATAGGTTGGTGTCCCTCCAGGTGGAACCCCAGTCTCCAATGAAGCCAAACCGCTGTGCTCCACACCATTTTTTCAACCATTCATTAAACTGCATGGTGCAAAGTACCCTCGCCACACTCATGCCATTGACAGGCAGCATCTCTGAGAAGGATACTGTGTGTGCTACTTGTCTTAGGCCCCTCTGTTTGTGCAGGGCTTGCGCTGGGTTTGCGTCAGTCCGCTATATTCAAAATGTCAAATAATGCAAGCAAACTGCATTAGCACTGGGCAAAAGTATAATATATGCAAGGGGCAAAAAGGAGGCCTGTACATGAATACAGGTGCAATGCTATATTCAGTGCATTAGCGCCACTCAAAGTGTTTTTTCGTGACTTAGCACGACATTTTGTGCAGTGAAAATTGCCACCCAAGAAAAGGTGGTCTTAAATCTGAGCAAATCAACTTTGCACAGCTTTGTGTCTTTGCGCAGCTTTGCATGACTTTTGTGCTGCTCTGCTCAACCCTAACCAGTAAATAGTAAACATAGAAAGAAAACAGATGTGGAAGAAACATGCTGCACACAGATGGTACCTCCTATAATGCCATCATCTGCCACTCATCTCAGCCATGCCAGGCAGTAAGTTATGACCCAGCACCCAGTGAACACCATGGCAGTGTGTCCATATAGCACATACCTGCAGACCACCCATCGGTGGACACCAACAGAATCCAGCACATAGATGCAGCACTGAGGGCATGGAGGGTATTGAGGGGAGTGTGTACAGATGGCCAGTCTACACCACAGACTGGTTGCTGCCACAAGACTGGGACAATCCATGCACTGCAACTGGGCCAGTGTTGGGAATACCCCAACACCAGTGTGCCTGTCTGTGATGTGTGCCCACCCCTGGTCACATACCCCACAGCTGTATGGACACCACAGCACACAAAGCCAGACATGTATATGTCACTGTGAGTATCCCATGTCAGTCTTACAGTGTCTGTGGGTCACATAACAGCTTAACAGTAATGTCCACTGTCAGTACACACCTGCAAGGTGGACTTGTCACTGTGTAAGGTGTAGCAGTCATTGCTGCCCTACACACCATAGGTTTTGATGTGTCCCTCACACTACAGGCTCCCATGTTACTGTAGTGTCTGCTGTGCACTGTAGCAGGAACTACAGTTTGACAATTGCATACAGTACCACCACATGTGCCCATGCTGTGTAGTCCCCTGGGCAACAATATTCTATGGGGTTCTGTTCAAATGTAGCCTGCAGCTACCATATGCACTTCCAGACTGACCTACAGGTGGAGCTGTGGGACACTGGAATAGTTCTGGGCAAACTGCATGCAAATCAGGACATAATGAGACGCTAATCTGGATGTTTGCCCAGAGACTGCGTAAGTAAGCTCATTTGCATGTCACTATTGAATAATAAATTTTTGCCCCAGGCAAACGTTTGCGCTGAGCAATTGTCTTTTGCACTGTGCAAACATTTCAGAAACATGGTACATTTCTGCAGAATGTCACATGTGCTGGTGCTTGCAGCATTAATGAATCCACTCCTTTGCTAGCAAACACATTAGCAACATGGTTCGCCTTTACCTTCCTTCACATCGTTAGGCACTGGGCTGCTGTTGTGGTTTGCACTTCCTGGTTGCTATATTCAGAGCTGTCGTATTTCCCAGGCTATTTCAGCACTGCACTCCAAGCTCAGTTTGCCCGGCTTCCTTAGCGTGCTATATTTAGCAGGTTAAGCACCAGGGCGATCCTGTTTGAAAGTAGTGGGCTATTGCTTCAGAGTTAATTTAGCACGCCAGACAGTGCTAATTTTGTCCCAGGGCAAACTTTTGAATATCTGGCCCCTGGTCTGTACTGCTGCCTGACTGAGCTGCTCCATGCCTAAGAACTCCATGCCACGGTAGGAGCTCTGCCAGCCTACTGGATTCTGGTGCCCTTGTTCTGTGTCAGTACAATGGACAGCGACCTGGAGAGTGCTTACTGCAAGAGCTGTAAATCCCCTCTCAGTGTCCATGGTAGTGCTATCCAGACTAGCGCTCAGTTGACTGGTGCTATTCTGATACAACTTTTCTAACAGGTTACTATGAGAGGAAATGGAGGAGGCACCTCACAGAGGTACTAAATGGAGTAGTGGACTACAGCTTGAACCAGGTAGAAGAGTTAGAAATGGCAGCACCATCATCACATAGACCCAAGGTGGGAAAAGCTCATGCACCTGCCCCACTGGAACCACAGTTGTCTACATTGGCTGGCTAGCAATGGGTGCAGGTTGCAGGGTGCATACAATGGACAGATACATACCCCATGCACCGCAACAGTCCCCTGGTACACAGCCCCTCTGCATGGCAGCCAGTGGATACCCAACTACACTGCCAGGTGCTGAGGGTCCCATGGGACAGGTGTCAGGGCTCCTTCCATCTTGGGTCCATGTGATGATGGTGCTACCATGTCAACACTCTCACCAGGCCCGGGTGCTTGCCCACAGATCCATTTGGTATCTCCACCATTTGTCACATGCATTCCATCTCAGTGCCTCATGCCCCTGTCATACCCTATAGCACCCCTAATGCTCCAGCAGTCCCCAGTGCCCACTTTCCAAGTCCCCCCAATGACCACCCTACCAGGCAGTGCCACAAGCCCCTTAGACCACACTGAGACTGGTCTAAGGTCAGCCCACTCTTGCAGCCATTGCATGGTTTCTGGAATTGCAAACAAGGGGATGCTGCAGCCCCAGTGTGGTGTAACTACCCTTGCAACCTGATGCAAGGGTGCTTTTATCATAATGGTGGTGCGGGGGGGGATTTGCTGCCGATCATCCCAATGTTGATGCAGTTAGCATTTGAATATTGGGATAGCCACAAACTCTGATGCAAGGTTTCACTTGCATCATACCCCTTTGATGCAGGCACTTGCATCACAGCTTTCTTTTAAAAATCAAACCCAGTATTCCAAAATTCTTCATTCTACAATTTTAAGCTATACACCATTGGAAAGGGAAGAGTCCCAGGATTCCTGCAATATATATATTCTATTCATAGCTTCTACGTAGAGTGGGATAGATTTTTGGAGGGCTTACATTGATGCAATGTGTGTGAAACAGGTACGTTGTGTTGATTTTTCCAGAAATCATGCAAGTCACAATGCGCATCATAAAAGGTGATACATTGGGGGGGGGTAGATTATGCAAGTTGCATCAGGAAACATTTGGTACAAGGGATGGCAGAGCAGAACGAGAAAAGCATGCCTCAAGAAAAGACTGGCAGACAGCACAAGAAAATCTTTACTGATGAGGAGACAGGTATCCTCTTTGAAGCGGAGGATGCCCAAGTGGACCTCCTACTGTCCCAAGGTGGGGATGAGGAGCTCAAGGACAAAGGGGAATGTGCCTGGGATGAGACAGTAACCAGAGTGAATGCCATTGGCCCTGTGAAATGCTACACCTGAGAACTGCAAACAAGGTACCACAATATAAGGTGGAGGTCAAAAGAAAAGTTGGCCCATAAAAGGTGGTGTGTGATGTCAACTGGAGATGTAAGTCAGCACACCAGCCTGTGTACCTATTTAGCTGCAGTTGCAGCATTTTCAGCTGTCCAAGTGGCATATGTGACATATGCACTTGTGTGTGCTGCAGGCTACACTGTTGGCCCACCAGCTGCCCTGCTATGTCATGCATCCCCACCTTGTGCAATGTTGCATGCAGTGGCATCCCACACTGCACAACATGCCAGTATGCAATGGCCTATGGGTCACCTGTGCACCAAATGTCTTTTGGGTTGTGCAAACATTTCAGAAACATGGTACATTTCTGCAAAATTTCACATGCGCTGGTCCTTGCAGCACTAATGAATCCACTCCTTTGCTAGCACACACATTAGCAACATAGTTCGCCTTTACCTTCCTTCACATCGCTGTGCACTGGATTGCTGTTGTGGTTTGCACTTCCTGGTTGCTATAATCAGAGCTGTCTTATTTCCCAGGCTATTTTAGCACTGCACTCCCAACTCAGTTTGCTCGGCTTCCTTAGCATGCTATATTCAGCAGGTTTAGCATCGGGTCGATCCCATTTGAATATAGCAGGCTACTGCTTCTGAGCTAATTTAGCATGCCAGGCAGTGCTAATTTGGTCCCAGGGCAAAGTTTAAATATCTGGCCCCTGGTCTGTACTGCTGCCTGGCTGAGCTGCTCTATGCCTAAGACCTCCATGCCATGGTAGGAGCTCTGCCAGCCTCCTGGATTCTGGTGCCCTTGTTCTGTGTCAGTACAATGGACAGTGACCTGGAGAGTGTTTATTGCAAGAGCTGTAAATCCCCTCTCAGTGTCCATGGTAGTGCTATCCAGACTAGCGCTCAGTTGACTGGTGCTATTCTGATATCACTTTTCTAGCAGGTTACTCTGAGAGGGAATGGAGGAGGCACCTCACAGAGGTGCCAGATGGAGTAGTGGACTACAGCTTGAACCAGGTAGAAGAGTTAGAAATGACAACACCATCATCACATAGACCCAAGGTGAGAGCAGCCCATGCACCTGCCCCACAGGAATCACAGTTCCCTACATGGGCTGGCTAGCAATGGGTGCAGATTGCAGGGTGCATGCAACAGACAGATACAAACCCCATGCACTGCAAGAGTCCCCTGGTACACAGCCCCTCTGAATGGCAGCCAGTGGGTACCCAACTACACTGCCAGGTGCTGAGGGTCCCATGGGACAGGTGCCAGGGCTGCTTCCATCTTGGGTCCATGTGATGATGGTGCTACCACGCCAACCCTCCCATCAGGCCTGGGTGCTTGCCCACTGATCCATTTGGTATCTCCACCATTTACCTCCTCCATTCCATCTCAGTGCCTCATGCCCTTGTCATACCCTATGGCACCCCTAATGCTCCAGCTGTCCCTGGTCCCCACTATCCAGGTCCCCCCAATGACCACCCTACCAGGCAGAGGCACAAGCCCCTTAGACCACACTGAGGCTGGTCTAAGGTCAGCCCAATCTTGTAGCCATTGCATGGCTTCTAGAATTGCAAACAAGGGGATGTTGCAGCCCTATCTGGTGCAACTACCCTTGCAACCTGGTGCAAGGGTGCTTTCATCATAATGGTGGTGCGGGGGGGGATTTGCTGCAGATCATCCCAATTTTGATGCAGTTAGCATTTGAATATTGGGATAGCCACAAACTCTGATGCAAGGTTTCACTTGCATCATACCCCTTTGGTGCAGGCACTTGCATCAGAGCTTTCTTTTAAAAATCAAACCCAGTATTCCAAAATTCTTCATTCTACAACTTCAAGCTATACACCATTGGAAAGGGAAGAGTCCAGAATTCCTGCAATACATATTCTATTCATAGCTTCTACATAGAGTGGGATAGATTTTCAGAGGGCTTACATTGATGCAATGTGTGTGAAACAGGCAGGTTGTGTTGATTTTTCCCGAAATCATGCAAGTCACAATACGCATCATAAAAGGTGATACATCGGGGGAGATTATGCAAGTTGCATCAGAAAATATTTGGTACAATTGATGGCAGAGCAGAATGAGGAAAGCATGCCTCAAGAAAAGACTGGCAGACAGCACAAGAAAATCTTTACTGATGAGGAGACAGGCATCCTCTTTGAAGCAGAGGATGCCCAAGTGGACCTCCTGCTGTCCCAAGGTGGGGATGAGGAGCTCAAGGACAAAGGGAATGTGCCTGGGATGAGACAGTAACCAGAGTGAATGCCATTGGCCCTGTGAAATGCTACACCTGAGAACTGCAAACAAGGTACCACAATATAAGGTGGAGGTCAAAAGAAAAGTTGGCCCATAACAGGTGGTGTGTGATGTCAACTGGAGATGTAAGTCAGCAGATCAGCCTGTGTACCTATTTAGCTGCAGTTGCAGCATTTTCAGCTGTCCAAGTGGCATATGTGACATATGCACCTGTGTGTGCTGCAGGCTACGCTGTTGGCCCACCAGCTGCCCTGCTATGTCATGCACCCCCTCCTTGTGCCCATGTTGCATGCAGTGGCATCCCACACTGCACAACATACCGCTATGCAATGGCCTATGTGCCACCTGTACACCATTGCCCATGTTGCCCTATCATGCACACACTATATTCTTCAGCGCATCAACCCCCCTGGCTAACTGTTGACCCCATGTCACTGCCCTGCAGTTCTGTCACAATACAGGCTTCCTCAGGTGCCCACCTTGCCTTCAGGGGTCTTCAACATCCATTTCTTGCATCACTGTGGCACACCACCATTCTGCAATCCCAATGTTGTGTTGACTGCACAGTCCTTGGGGAGGTTGCGCAGCTGCTTGACACCAACAGTGTTGCAACTGTACCATGGACCACCCATCCCTGTGGCATACAATGCCTCTGGTGTGTGACACCTAGGGGGTTGCCCTGTACAGGGTGGCCCACCACTCTCCCAAGAGGTGGGACAAGATGTGTTGCCGGGCTCTCTGATTTGGTTGGGGTGAGCCACCTGGAATGGCTGTCTGGGGCTTGATGGCCATGGACTGTTGAGAACAAGGCAGACATGCCCTAGACCAGCATGCCATCCATGCCAGCATGCATGCTATCATGTTGTTCCATGCCCTCTGGTATTCTACACCACCTCCCATTTCACAAGGCCCCCCAGCTTGTTGGAGTTTACTAGCTAGAGTGTCTACAATGTGTGCCAATGGTAACATCAAGGAGTGTACAATTGTGTCATGTCCCCATGTTTTTGTCCACAGCCTGCCAGTTTCCATGTTCAACACTGCCTCCCATTCCACAAGGCCCCCTAGCTTCCAAGTGTTCATCAGATAGGGAGTGTATGTGGTGCGCCATGTGTAACACCTAGGGGTGTACAATTGTGGCATGTCCACATACTTTTCTTTGTCCGCAGCATGCCGGTTCCCATGTTCCACACCATTTCCCATTTCACAAGGCCACCAGCTTGCCAGAGTTCATAAGCTAGGGAGTATCATGCTGCACCATGTGTAACGCCTATGGGTGTACCACTATGGCATGTCCCCATGTTTTCTTCTGCCCACAGCCTGCCAGTTCCCAAGTTCTACACTGCCTCCCATTTCACAAGGCCCTCCAGCTTGCCAGCATTTAACAGCTAGGGAGTGTATGGGGTTCATCTTGTGTAACACCTATGGATGTACCATTGCGGCATGTAACCCTACTTTTCTTCCCCATGCAGGACCTGTCCACACTCAGCTCATGCCATCTGGCATACCCCACTGGATGTGATGCCTGCCAAGCTGTGTTCATAGGCCACCTGCTGCCACACACATACAATGGGCATGATGAACGCAACAATGCTGACATTGCCTGTGGGATGCACCAGGCAGTCTGACAACCTTTCTAGCATGACATGTGGTCATTTAGCCATGACATACTCCTGGGGCCAGAGTGTACACTGTTGCAGGAATGTCCCTCAGCACTGCCAGTGCCACCCTGGTGATGTTGCTGTGCTTTCAGTTGAAGTGGCTCCAGATCAGTTCTGCTCTGGCACACTGTCCAGCTGCTGCTGTTCTTGTCCATGTGGTACCCTGGGCAGGTGTGTTGTTCAGCATGTCCTCCACTCCTTCTTTGCCATCCTGCACGGCCTCCAACTCTGGTTTGGGAAGCCAGTGCTATCTGGCGCCATTGACTCCCTCGCACCTGTCCTTGTACGACCCAGAACTTCTTACCTGAGGTCGCCTTGGTACGATAGCGATCTCAGGGAAATGAAGAAGCTGGGTCGGAGATTAGAGCGTCGCTGGAGGAAATCCCGTCTGGGGGCTGACAAACTGGTCCTATGTGCACATTATTGCGCATATCAGGAGGCAATCAACCAAAAGAAGACAATATTTTTGTCTTGGGAGATTGCTGCTGGGAGAAGCTGACCAGCCTCACTCTTCCGGACTGTTGATAGACTTCTTCATCCACTCTGTCTTCAACCCGGAAGAGTTTCCTCGAATGAGGATTGTGAGGAGTTTGCTTGGTTTTTCTCGGACAGGGTGTCTGATGATCCATGGAGGTCTCAGCCAGTAATATCATTGCTGTTAGTGGTCGCCAGTTGTGTTCTAAGAGCACTCTCGAGGTGGGGATTTTAGGCCAGTGGAGGTTCGTGAGGTCATTGAGATAGCAGCCAACTTGAGGTATACCTCTTAGAACTGGACCCCGTGCCAACGTGTTTTTGATGAGGTGCATTGACACTGTTGGCCGGTGTTTGCCCTGATTGTCCGGTGCTCCTTGAGTCAGGGTGTCTTTCCAGATGCCTTGAAGGAGGCTCTGGTGAGGACCCCTTTTAAAGAAAGCTTCTCTGGACCCGGAGATCAGGGCAAATTACTGTCCTATCTCCAATCTTCCATTTCTGGGAAAGGTTGTTGAGAAGGTGGTATCACTTCAGTTGGGGGAATATCTCATGACCCACGAGTTGTATGATCCCTTCCAGTCAGCTTTTCGGGCCAGACATAGCACTGAAACTGCATTAGTTTGGGTGCAAAATGACCTCTTCAGGGCTAGAGATCGGGGGGACAAGACAATTCTTGTTCTCCTTGATCTCTCCTCAGCATTTGATACTGTGGACCATTGTGTGTTGCTTTTCCGCCTGAGGGAGTTATGTGGACCCACCGGTATTGTTATCAAATGGTTTGAGTCATTTCTTACTAACAGGAGGCAGCGGGTTGTGATGGGTAATTTCTCATCCGCACCCTACCTCCTTTCGTGTGGAGTCCCTCAGGGTTCGGTATTGGCCCCAATGTTGTTCGCAGTATACATGCTGCCCCTGGGGGAGATCATTAGGAGGTATGGTTTGAGTTTTCATTGCTATGCTGATGACACTCAACTATACCTTTCCTTTGCCCCAGGAACATCAAATGCAGTGGATGTGTTAAATATCTGTCTGGCTGAGATAAATGACTGGATGTCTTCCAGCTGGCTGCGACTGAACCCTAACAAGACTGAGGTACTAGTAGTGGAGTTGAACAGAGCTCGTGATGGGATGGCCTCTGACTCTGCCACTGGTATTGTGCTAGGAGCAGTGTCATTGATGGCCTCCCCATGGGTGCGAAATCTTGGTGTGGTCTTTGACAGGAATCTGTCCATGGAGGCTCAAGTATCCTCTGTGGTTCATTCCTGTTTTTTTCATCTGAGAAATATCGCCAGGATTAAGCCCCTTGTTCCGGCTCTGGACCTCCCTACTTTGGTACATGCCTTAGTCACTTCTAGGCTTGACTACTGTAATGCCCTCTATCTCAGGATCTCTGGAACTTCTCTTCGCAGACTGCAGCTAGTGCAAAATGCTGCTGCCGGCTTTTGACTGGACAAAGTAAGTTCTGTCATATTACTCTGGTATTGCGCGAATTGCACTGGCTGCCTGTCAGGTGGAGAGTATTGTTCAAGGTGGGTTTTCTCACCTATAAGACCCTACATGGACAGGGCCCTGGTTACCTTTCTGATCTCCTGATACTGTCCACCTCTGTCCGGGATCTCCATTCTTCAAATGGTGGCCTCCTCAAAGTTCCGAGAGCGAGGTTGAAATCAGCTGGGGATCGATCATTTGGAGTTGCTGCTCCAGCTCTCTGGAACTCGTTGCCATTTGATGTGAGAGAGGCCCCCACTATAGAAGCTTTTAAGAGCCGTCTGAAGACCTTTTTATTTATGCAGGCTTTTGGAGATTGAATTTCATATGTATGTTATTTTAATGAAATGTATACGGTATGACATACTGTACAGTTTTGTGTGGCGCCCAGAGCCTTTGGGATTGGGCGTCTTTTTAAATAAAATTGACATTGACATTGACATTGACATTGAGCAACGGGCATGTTGTGCAAAATACAGCATGCAAAGAAAATCTTGCAGACCATACTTGGGGTGTATTGCCAAGCTCCCGGATCAGTCCAGACAGTGGAAGCTTTTCTTCAGGAGGCCGATGGTCCTCTCTGTCACTGACTGTGTGGATGTGAGTGCCTTATTGTAACATTTCTTTGGCTTTCTCTATGGGTGCCAGAGGGGAGTCATGAGACATGGCAGCTGGGGATATCCATGGAGGTGAGAGCCTCATTATATCATTCCTGTGGCTTGTTCAATAGGAGATGGAGGGAAGTCAAGAGTCATGGCAGCTGGGGATATCCAAGGAAATGAGTGCCTCATTGTATCTTTCCACTGGCTTGCTCTATAGGTGATGGAGGGAAGTCAAGAGTCATGGCAGCTGGGGATATCCATGGAGGTGAGTGCCTCATTGTATCATTCATCTGGCTTGCTCTATAGGTGCTGGAGGGGAGTCATGAGCCTTGGCTGCTGGGGATATCCATGGAAGTGAGGGCCTCATTGTAGTATCCCTCTGGCTTTTTCTATTGGTGCTGGAGGAGGAGTCATGAGCCATGGCTGTTGGGGATATCCATGGAGGTTAGTGCCTTACTGTATCATTTCTCTGGCTTCTTCTATAGGAGATGGAGGGGAGTCATGAGCCATGGCAGCTGGGCATATCCACGGAGGTGAGTTCCTCATTGTATCATTCCTCTGGCTTTCTCTATAGGTGCTAGAGGAGGGTCACGAGCCATGGCTGCTGGGGATATCCATGGAAGTGAGGGCCTCATTGTAGCATTCCTCTGGCTTGTTCTATAGGTGGTGCAGGGGAGTCATGAGCCATGGCTGCTGGAGATATCCATGGAGGTTAATGCCTCATTGTATCATTCCTCTGGCTTCTTCTGTAGGAGATGGAGGGGAGTCATGAGCCATGACAGCTGGGGATATCCACTGTCACTTGTGGGCATGGAGTGCATAGGTTTCCCCTTGCTGCCTGTGTGTAGAGTTGCATTCTTTCTGGACTGTGCTGGCTCCAGGCCCCCATTGTACACCACCTCCAGCCGGTCACTCTTGCCTGTGGTGCCATTTCAACATCAGTACCACATGAGATCGAGTATGGACACCAGCAACCCCCCCCATTATTCTGTACATGGTTTGTGGTTCCCATCACCAATGGTCCCCATGCATGATAATAGCCACACACATTACCTATGACCACATGCTGTCGTAGACATTGTTCCATGCACACCATACCAGAGCACAAAGTGTCTGCATGGCTTAGTATGTATGCATTAAGGAAATGCTCATATATATCCCTAGATGTCGCTACAACATGCACACGCTGTGGCAAAGCAGCCATTTGTTACATACTCCCCACAGCTTGGAAAAAACTTCAATCGACTGTAAAGCTCCAATCCCTAATCCCATTAAATGCTTTTAGCACCCTCATTAGAAAAACTGCATCTGTTCATGAAGGGAACCAAGCTCCTAAGAGACAGGTTTAAAATGCTTCCTTGGCAAGCTTTTAAACTAGCCAAGGGGAGAGGTGCTGATAAGAGGCAGGCAATTTCAAGCCTCCCCCCACAAAACATGTCAGGTAGTAAGGTAAACATTGAGGTACAGAGCTCAACAGAGGGCAGGACAGGGGTAAATGGAAAAATAGACAAGGGCAATAAGAGCAGGGATGGGGAAAAAAGGATAAAGCCAACATTAAATGGAGGGCAATGAGTACCAATGCCTGTAGTCTGGAAAACAAGCTTCCTGAGCTAGTGGCCCTGATGGAAGATGAAAAATTGGATATTGTGGCAGTCATGGAAACATGGTACATGGAGAACCATGACTGGGATGTCAACATACCAGGGTACACAGTCTATAGAAGGGACAGGGAGGGTAAAAGAGGAGATGGAGTAGCTCTATACATAAGGGAAGGGATCAAAGCTACAGAACTAAAAGGTAAACAGGGAGGTCAAGAGGCACTCTGGGTCACCTTGGAGACAGGGAATGGCATCGCAATCCACACAGGGGTTGCATACAGACCCCCCCGTCTCAAGGGGAGGAAATGGACAAGAAAATGATAGAGGACATTCTCAAAATGGCTGAAAAAGGGGAGATACTGTTGATGGGCGACCTGAATATGCCAGATGTTAACTGGATGACACGTACTGCAGCCACATCCAAGAGCAGGGTCATTCTCTATGCCCTGCAGGGGGTAGACCTTAGACAGCTAGTGTTGGAACCCACGCAGGAGGGAGCAATATTAGACCTGGTACTCTCAAATGGAGAGAGGATCACAAATTTAGAAGTCAGTAGACATCTAGGAACAAGTGACCACTGCACAGTGTGCTTCACAATAAGCACAGCCATGGAGACAAGCCATACAAAAACAAGGATACTGGACTTTAGAAGGGCCGACTTTGGCAAAATGGGTGAATACCTGAGGAATGCACTAGCAAATGGCCAAAAAGGAGGGGTGGAA
Source organism: Neoceratodus forsteri (assembly GCA_016271365.2). Classification (NCBI taxonomy): domain Eukaryota; kingdom Metazoa; phylum Chordata; order Ceratodontiformes; family Ceratodontidae; genus Neoceratodus; species Neoceratodus forsteri. Next base: position 42,839,172 of record CM028137.1, on the reverse strand, counting down.
GAACAATGGAGAAAAATCAAAACTGCTATCATAGAGGCAACAAGCCTTTGTGTGAAACAAATAAAGAAAACAAAGTGGAGTAAAAAAACACTATGGTTCTCAAAAGAGGTGGCAGGGAAGGTTAAGGAGAAAAAGGCTGCATTCAAAAAGTATAAGGAATCACAGAAGGAGCATGACAGGGAACTGTATCAATTAAAGTAGAAAGAAGTGGGGAAGGCAGTCAGAATAGCAAAGGCCCAAACCGAGGAAAAAATAGCCAACTCATTTAAGAAGGGGGATAAAACCTTTTATAGGTACATTAGGGAGCATAGAAAGGTTAAGGGAGGAATAGTGAAGATTAATAAAGGAGAGGGGAGGTGGGCAGAGGGAACAATGAAAAGGCAGAGATACTGAATGAATACATATGCTCAGTATTCACAAAAGAAGATGAAGAGGAGTTTCCTAAACCAGACAATAGAAGCACTCTGGGTAGGGGGTTGACACCAGACCATTTACAGAAGAAAGAGTCCTGAAAGAACTCCTAAAACTCAAGGTAGACAAAGCAATGGGGCCTGATGGGATTCACCCCAGAATCCTAAAAGAACTAAGGAGGACCTAGTGACACCACTGACCACACTTTTAACAAATCATGGAGGATGGGGTGGTACCTGAGGACTAGAGGAGGGCAGATGTGATTCCCTTCACAAAGTGGGAGCAAGGCAGAAGCAAGAAACCACAGACCTGTAAGTTTGACCTCAGTGGTAGGGAAAATGATGGAATCACTTCTGAAAGAAAGAAATGTTGAGTACCTAGAGGCCAGTGGGGCACAGGACACAAAGCAGCATGGATTTACAGCAGGAAGGTCATGTCAGATGAATCTAATTAATTTCTTTGACTGGGTGACCAAAGTAATAGACTACGGAGGGGCTGTGGATATGGCCTACCTAGACTTTAGCAAGGCATTTGACACAGTCCCGCACAAAAGACTAATAATTAAGTTAGCCAGCCTGGGAGTGGGTTCCAGGGTAGTAGCCTGGGTAGCAAACTGGCTGCACAACAGGACACAGAAGGTAATAGTGAATGGAACACATTCTGAAGAAAGGGGGGTTACTAGTGGAGTACCTCAAGGCTCAGTACTGGGTCCAGTCCTCTTTAACATCTTTATAGGTGACATTGCAGAGGGTCTGGAGGGGAAGGTATGCCTCTTTGCAATGACACAAAGATCTGTAATAGAGTTGATACACAATGGGGGGGTGGAAGGATGAGAAGGGACTTGGTAAGGTTGGAAGAATGGTCAGACATATGGCAACTTAGCTTCAATGCAAATAAGAGCAAGGTAATGCACCTGGGAAACAAAAACCCAGAAGAAGAGTATACAATAGCAGAGGAGGTACTAACAACAACAAAAATGGAAAGGGACTTGGGGGTAGTCATATCAGATGATCTAAAGGTGTGTAAGCAATGTGAGAAGTCAGTAAGGAGAGCCAGGGGGATACTGGGATGCATAGGAAGGGCAAGGCCCCTAGAATTCTGCTTCCACAGAATTTTGCACAGAACTTGCAATCTACCACAGAACTTCTGCAATGCCACAGAATTCACTGTTCTTGGTGATTTTTTAATAATTCTGTTTATCCATAGAACCTGGTTCCCTTCCCCTCTTTTTATATCCAAAATCCCTCTGCGCTCAGAATGTGATGTTATCATTGCAATAACATCATAAATTAGCTAAAGAAATGGCTGCTCAACCTGCACTACAGCCTAATACAATTTTCAGTCTTATGTTATTGTACTTGGGCCAACTTAAACAAAACCTTGACAATAGCGTAGACCTGTTAAGTCCATACCTCACTTTGTGCAAACGTATTTGTGCCTTTAAGGTATAGCGATGCCATCTGAAATGAATAATTGGTAAAATGAATTTACCTGTCATTTTTAAGAAAAATAATTATGCCCAGAAAAGTGGAATATAATAATGTGAAAATCAAACAAAAGGGCTCACAAAAGGAAAAAATAGGAGGTGCCCTTGGTAAAGTTGGAAACTTTTCAACATCATAACCAGACACTCACCCAAACCACCAAAAATAAGGCTGAAGCAGTTTCAGCCTTATTTTTGGTGGTTTGGGTGAGTGCCTGGTTATGATCTTGAAAAGAATATAATAATGTGTAGACCTGCTGAAAGAACAGACCTGTTAAATAAATAATCGTGCTGTACACATTTTTGCATATTGTCACTAGTTGATAGAGTCACCCAAAAGTTATAGAAAAATGTGTTCAGGGCCAGATGTTGGGCCAGAGGGTAACATGCTATATTTCTGTGCTGGCAACTCAGGTTCAGAGATTAGCTCTGGGAGCTGACTGGGCAGCACAAGGATTGGGACAACACATCACTGCTCTGAGCATGGGAAGGTATGGTGCAGTGTTCTGTCACAAGGTGGACACATGGGCTGGAGAGCTCTATCTCACAATCAGTTCACATGCATGGCATGACCTGATGGTGTTACACAGTGTCAGAGCAAGCAGGCTGGCATGAAAAATTAGTTTTGCAATAACTTCTCTATTCTGTTTATTCCATATCCAATGGAACTTGTATGAATGAGGATGCAATTTCATGGAAATTAAAAAAATACATACATATATATACACACACGTACACATATATACACACACACACACCCATATACACAGTATCTCTCTCTCTCTCTCTCTGTCTCTCTCTCTCTCTCTCTCTCACTACACACACACACACACACACACACACACATATTTGCATGTATGTTACAGATTGTGTATAAATATAGAACTGATACACAGTGGAGACCTCATTAATGGTATAGATACCATGCATATAGAAATACCTTATTTATCACATAAGGTCCCCTCTACATATTTCATTTATGCAATAGGCTGAGGTATTTGTTTTGCTTTTTTAGGTATACAATTATTTCTGTAAGTCTGTTAATTTTTGAACTAGTGCTACTGTGCTTTCCCCCATCCTGATTGCTATAACCACTGCCATGAAAGTGAAGTCAGGATGACAAGCTGACACTGTGATATGGTAGTTTGTTAGTGCCGCAAAACTTCTGTAGAAATGACAAACCACCGCCGCAGAAGTTCTGTGGCAAATGGTAGTCTTGCCGCAGAACTTGGTCCCACTGTGCCGCAGAAAAGTAGGGGCCTTGAGGAAGGGGAATCACAAGTAGAAAAAGGGAAGTGGTTATCCCTTTGTACAGACAGTTGGTGAGACCCCATCTGGAATACTGTGTACAGTTTTGGAGACCCCATCTACGCAAGGACATAAACAGGATGGAAGCAGTCCAGAGGAGGGCAACTAAAATGGTGCAGGGTCTGCATCAGAAACCATATGAAGAGAGACTGAGAGAGCTTAATATGTATACCCTTGATGAAAGGAGGGGCGGGGGGACATGATAGAAACGTTTAAGTACCTCAAGGGAATCAACAAAGTCCAGGAGAGTAGCATTTTTCAGAAAAAGAGATGTGTAAGAGCAAGGGGGCACAATTTAAAAATAGAGGGGGGATGGTTCAGGGGTAATGTGAGGAAATTTTTTTTCACGGAGAGAGTGGTGGATGCATGGAACCGCCTTCCTGGGGAGGTTGTTGGGTCTAAAACAGTGGGAGAATTCAAACATGCATGGGACAGACATAAGGCAATTGTAGTGGGGGGTTTCAGGAAGTAGGCTGTTGGTTAACTAGAATCTGCAGCTTATCCAATAGGAAGGGGAATGGGCAGACTGGGTGGGCCAAGTGGTCCTTATCTGCAGTCAAAGTCTGTTTCTATGTTTCTATGTTCAACCAGCTCTTGTCACTGCGCTTAACCTTCATTCTCCCCACCTTCCCTGTTTCATCCTGTCTTTCACACTTGTTTTCTAAGTAGTGACTATTATGCCTGTTAATTACTTGACTCATATGCAATCTATGATATTTTGTTGACACCTTACATTGTCAACCCTATACCAAAAGCTTGTATTTTGAATAAGAAGTCTGTAACGTTGTACTTACCTTGTATTATTATTCATTGCTGCTCTTCTGAAAACCTGTGAATGTTTTGTCAATGTCTGAGGGGACTGACTGTTGGACTGTAAATAGTGTTTATACCATAAATATTCATTTCTCTGTATAGTGTTCATTTCTCTGTACACTGTTCTGTTTATTGCTTATACAAGGGACATCCTTGCAAATGAACTTGTTCAATGGATCTTATCTCTCCACAATAACTTGAACTTGAACATGACTTGCATGTGGCACACCTGTGTAGTGTTGCATCTGCTCAGGTCACTATCTGCGTCAGAGTCCCATATGTAGACCCCGGGTAACCCATGAAAATAGTGTCTGGCACATGTATACCTACCTATCATCCATCCTCCTTGAATATCTCCCCTCTCAAATGCCTTGTAAAGGTCACTGTGATGGAAAAGGAAGACACTGTGGCAGGATCCAGGGTACTAGGCAACCACATCCAATAGATGGCACTGACTGTTGCATACCACCTGCATGTTCATGGAGTAGTGCCTCTTGTGATTGGCATGTACCTTCTCCTCAGCAGATGGTGCTTTGATTGTGACATGGATGCAGTCAATGGCATTCAGCATGCATGGAAATTGTGCCATACTGTAGAAGTCCTGCTTTCCCATCTGTTGTTGTTGCACATCCTGTGGGAAGCTAAGGTACCTGTGTGGCCTGGGTGGCAGAGCCTCCAGAAGCTGCTAGAGGCACCTTGACACAGCAGATGTGACATGCCAACTGTATCTCCAGTGGGGATCTGAAAGCTCCCAGTGGCCAGGAAGCAAAGTGCAGCACACACCTTGACATCCTCTGGTACTGGATGTCCTCTCTGTGTTGCACTCTGAAGGCTGTCTCTCAGCTTCTGGCACAACTCCATGATGGCAGCCTTGTTGAGGTGATAGCGGGGTGTACATTGCTCCTCAGTAGACCCATGCTGCATATCTACTGGTGTCTTCATGGCATACCTTTCTCCTGACTCCTGCCAGACTGGTGCCTGGCTTGTCTCTGCCACTGTTCTATGGCCAGCCTGGTGCCCAGTAGTGCCAGTGCACATGACATCTTCACTGTCTCTTCTATTGTGCTTGTACTGCAGCACTACAACCTTCCCAGTGACTCACATCCGTCTGTCTGCTGATGGTCTATTTAAATGTTCTAAAGTCAGTTATACAAGCTCCACCTTGGTCTAACAAGTGCATGTTATGATCAGCACAGCGTGCATGTGTTGTACCTTGTAAAAGCCAAAAAATGGGAATGTTGCATAATGTTTTTGATGCAAGCACTGTTGTGATATGGCGCACCCAACTTTTGGACATAAGCTTGGTATAAGGCAGTTTGACACAAGCAGCCCAGAAATTGCCACAATGTGTATTCTGAAATCACACTTTGTGCAACATATGACACAAGTCGCAACTTACATCAAACATTTTTGGCACAAGTGATTTGCGCCATTCTCGGTGGTTTGAAAATTGAGCCCACTGTACACAGATATGAACCTCCAGAACTGCAAACATTCTGACAAACTGATTCAAATACACCAACATTCCCTCCATTTCACCAATCCTCAACTCTGAGTTCCAGTCACTAGGTGCCCTCATATTTAAAATGGAGCACATCCAACCCTTTGGCTGCTGATCGAATTTTAATGTATTGGGATTCTGCACAAATATATCAGTCTGTGGCTCATCAAGGGTTAAAATGCATCAACATATCTAAAACAGTTAAAGATATTTGAAACGTTCACAATACCTGTGCAACTTTACAAGGAAAAATTTCCTAAATCGTGAATGCTAAAATTGTCTTTCAAAGGAAGATATTGGTGGTTTTCCATAAATGAGAACCACAGAACTCACTTTCTACCTTTATATCCAATCACACTACTTCAATGAGTAAACCACATCATAGCAACCTTGCATTTTATATGATTTTCCTGGAATTTTAAGAAGAAAACATAAAATTTGTTTGTATTGGAATGCAGGGGAGCTCTACTTTCACTTAAGGCTATTGGTGACTTTGAATGTCACATTGTTGCAAGGAGTTCCTCATTCAAATGGCTGTTTAGTAATCTGCAAAAGCGCTCACATAGCTGGACTGTCGTATCTGACTATGCTAACAGTTTGTTTGGGGGTGAGTGTGTTATCACTGTGCTGCATAACTCAACCTAAAAAGGCTAGTCAGTGCAAAAGCACTAACTAGCAGTCCCAAATGGATGCTTTGCTTTCAGCTCTGATAGGAAAATCTGTATAAGACAATACAGGATAGAAATCTGAGCATTAATATAGTGCAGGTGGGAAAAGCTCAATCCACCTTTCTCTACAGCTGTTGCAAGATCACATGCTTGACCTTTTTCAAGGCAATGAGAAGCATTATGTCAAGAAGGGAGATTAAATAGGACTGGCCCTGACTAAGTCACCTTTGGAAACTTGAACAATGGACATTTATTCCTGGTCCTTGATCTACATCCACCACATTACCTCAGATTTTCCTATGCAGCCATTTTGCATCAAGGTAAAGAAATGGAATTCTCAGACTTCGGAAAGTGCTCAAGGTGGTGATGGTAGTAGTAGTAATAATAGTCTATGGATCTGAATGCTGTACATCGTAAAACATATCATCCAAAATGGCTGGGAACCTCAATTCCAGCAGTGCTGGGCTAATACTGAAACCCACAAATAAAGGACAAATGAGACCAAGGGCCCAATCCTGAAAGCTCAAGGCAAGGCGCAAGGGGCTTGCACCAGAAAGAATGGTGCAAAATGCAACTGGTGCCGCAAAATGAGTAGGGAGCAACTCACAAAGGCAGCCTGTATCAACCACAGGCTGCCTGCACCAAAGGATGCTTGCGCTGTCCATGCACCACAAAATGGTATGTGGCATGTCACTAGGGGGCATGCAGCAAGTGTAAGCTAAATGATTCCCTATGTTGGGATTCTCAAAACCCTCCCAGAGGGCAAAATTCTAAGTACTGAGAATATAACCCTCAGGAAGGGTTTGCCACTTACACCAGTATGGGAGCCCTTCCACACCATGTGCCGTGGCCCCCTGAGCCCTGATATGCACAACAAAAAATGTGTAAAACCAAATCATTTCCTAGTGGTCTAGCAGTCCCTCCCACTCCAATCTGACCTCAATTACAAGTAGGGTCTCTGTAGTCTAGCAGTCCCTTTTTCCCTAGCCCTGATCTGCATGAAAATTGAAATATTAAAAAAGAATTGTGATGATATACAGTACTGAAACATCCCTACTCCAGCTGGTAGTTCCAACCACCCTGCTCTGCTCCAGCCCGACCCCAAGCCTAAGATGGGCACAGCCCTCCTCTTTGGGCCAACCAAGGTAGTAAGAAGAGGGCCATCTCGTTGTCAGCTTGGGTTCAGGATGGGGGGAAGTGGGGTGATGGGCACCATCTGTTAGGGTAAGTGGGAGAGAGATGGGATTCACTAAATCACCAGGAAATATTTTTATAACATTTTTATTTTCATGCAGATTTGCATTGGAGAAAGACCACTAGACTACCAGGGAATGATTATTTTTAACTTATTAATTTTCAGACAGATTAGGGCTGGGAGGGCATCTGCTAGAGCACCAGGCAATGGGTAATGTAAAAATATGGGTATCAGGCTGAAGGGGATCTGCTAGATCACCAGGGAATTATTTTCCTTACATGTTATGATATGGACACATTGGGGGGAGGAGGAGGACGTTAGACCAACAGGGACTTGAGTGGCAAATGGCCATTCCATGACTTGCAGTAAACCCTCCACATGCACAATCTGTGTGATGCATGGCCACAGTTGCTGCAAGCCATGGGTATTTGCCACCAGGACCATGTTCGATAGAGATTTGGGGGCAGGGACCCTAGTGCACTGAGCTTTGATTCACTCTGCCTTTTGCCACAGTTTGGGCTGTTTGAGAATTAAGACCCAAGAGTTCTTCCACACTCATATGGCTTGATTCTCAAAGGGCCCTTTGACTGACACAAGCTGCGGCAATAAGCCAGGGATCCTGCGCCTGTTTCTGTATTGGGCAGTGTCCCATTGGCACAGTCCTCAGCTTGCAACAGCCCTGTGTGGGATGTTCTTCACTCTTTTATTGCATTGCAGGAGTGTTAAAAATGTTTTAATTGTGAGGTTGTGTGGGGCAAGGGAGGAGGGATGGCACCAATACAGGGAGGGTGAGGGAGGGAATTGCTGAGGATACTGAGGACCACAAGGCACATGCTGAACTACCAGGTGGTGGTGGAGTAAGGTCTTCAAGGGCTACATTGTTGTAGTTCTACCAGAAGGGCTCTGTCACTGAACAGACAGAACAGCAGGCAGCTGAGCAACAGGGAAGTGTGTGGGGGTGCTCTTTACCCTTTTATTGCATTGTAGAAGTGTTAAAATGTTTTAACACGCGTGGTCTGGCCACCGAGAAAAATGGCAGCTTAACTCCTCAGCTCATCTGAGTCTGGTGACAATCCATGGTCAGCTAGCCTAATCCCGGGATGTAACCCACCTCCTACTACTTAATTTTGCTCAGGTAACTGTCCTCAATCGGCTAGTGTGACCTTTTTACATAGAAACATAGAATGTGAAGGCAGATAAGGACCTCTTGGCCCATTCCCCTACCTAATGGATAAGCTGCAGATCCTAGTTAACCAACAGCCTACTTCCACCTACCCCCAACCCCTAGAATTGCTTTATGTCTGTCCCCTGCATTCTTGAATTCCCCCACTGTTTTTGACTCCACAACCTCCTCAGGAAGGTCGTTCCATGCATCCACTACCCTTTCCATGAAAAAAATACTTCCTCACATTACCTCTGAGCCATCCCTCCTTCTCTCTTCAAATTATTGCCCCCCTTGTTCTTGCACATCTCTTTTCTGAAAGATGCCTCTTGGACTCTTTTGATTCCCTTGAGGTACTTGACAGTTTCTATCATGTTCGTGTCTGTCCTCCCTTTCCTCGAGGGTATAGACATAAGCTCCTTAAGTCTCTCTTCATATGTCTTCTGGTGCAGACCCTGCACTATTTTAGTTGCCCTCCTCTGGCCTGCCTCCATCCTGTCTATGTCCTTGTGGAAATAGGGTCTCCAGAATTCATGCAGTACTCCAGATGGGGTCTCACCAGCTGTCTGTACAGAGGGGTAACAACTTCCTGTTTTCTATTGGTGATGCCTCTTCCTATACATCCCAGTATCCCCCAGCCCTCCTTACTGCCCTCTCACATTGCTTGTCCAACTTTAGGTCATCTGATATGACTACCCCCAGGTCCCTTTCCATTTTTGTTGTTGTTAGTATCTCACCCCCCATAGTGTACTCTTCCCTTGGGTTTTTTTCCTAGGTGCATTACTTTGCACTTCTTAGCATTGAATCTAAGCTGCCATACATTTGACTATTCCCCCAACCTTGCCAAGTCCCTTCTTATCCTTTCCACCCCACCTTGTGTATCAACCCTGTTGCAGATCTTTGTGTCATCTGCAAGAGATGTACTTTTCCTTCCAGTCCCTCTGCAATGTCACTTATAAAGACATTGAAGAGGACTGGTCCTAGAACTGAACCCTGCGGTACCCCACTAGTAACCCCCTTCTTCAGAGTGGACTCCGTTTACTATTACCCTCTGTGTCCTGTTCTCCAGCCAATTTTTTACCCAGGCTATCATCTTGGGACCCACTCGCAGGCTGGCTAACTTGTATATTAATCTTTTGTGTGGGACTGTGTCAAATGCCTTGCTAAAGTCTAGGTGGGCCATGTCCACAGCCCCTCCCTGATCAACTACTTTGGTCACTCAGTCAAAGAAATCTATTAGATTCGTCTGACATGACCTACCTGATGTGAATCCATGCTGTTGGGTCCTGTGCCCCTCTGGCCTCTAGGTAATCAACAATTCTCTCCTTCAGAAGTGATTTTGTGTGGTTCTACGGTGCATAAATTGTTTTTTAGACACCGGTTACTCGCTTGTCGCTCTCATCATGTAGGCTGCAGAGGCCGCAGCTCTATTGCTTTGGACATCTATCTAGCTTTGACTCCCACTGTGCCCTGCCAGAGCATTTACCCGCAATCTAGAAACTGCAGCTGCTTAAGGCCGAGATGGCAACTGGAGGATACTCACCTGCATTACATTCTTTACCGGCTACTGCTCTACAGCCGACATTGGTGGGGGACTCTCTAAGTTACATCACCCGCATACTAGAAGCACTGTTGTCGCAGGTGGATGACATAAATTCTACCCTCATAGGCACCACTTCAGATGTGCGTCAGTTGCAAGATTGCCTAAACATGATGGAGCAATGGGTGGAAACATTAGAGCAACAGCAAACCAAACTTAAGCAAAAAGTATTGATGCAGGATGAGAAACTGCAAAGCTTACATGCCAGGGTGGAGGACAAAGAAAACAGGGGATGCTGCAACAACCTCCATATCATCAGCATCCCTGAGGGCTCTGAAGGAATGTCCATAGAACGTTTTCTCAACTATACACTCCCTATGATGTTAGGGGAGCACTGGATGGGCCCAGTTGAAGTTGAAAGAGCTCATCGTATCACTGGGAGGAAGGAGAGACTGGCACAATCTCTGAGGCCTAGAGTGGCATATCTGCTTCGATATTCAACTAAGGAGCGCATACTAAGGGTGGCTCGAGACCTGGATGAAATTCGGTGGCAGGAGGCACTGATTTCCTTTTATAGAGACTTTGCACAAGAAACAGCATCAAACGCCATGCCTATGGCCCTTTGAAAAAATGTCTTGCTGCCCACAACTTCCATTACAGATTCAGAGGACTCATCAAACATCTGGCATCCAAAGAAGGGAGGGAGATACTCGCAGATAGCCCTGTTGAGGTGGAAAGTTGGATCTCTAAACTCTGGCCTTACTTGCCCCTTCAGCCTACATCTCCCAGAAGGCTATGGTACCCATCTGTTACAATGGAAACCACTAGGAACTATGAATCTGGCAGACAGCCTCTGGAGGACCGCTATGTAACTGGACCAGGTCCCTCTCCTAATGAATCCCCCAGGGTGAGGAATCCACCTCGCACAGTGCCTTTGGCTACATCTAGCTCATCTGCCCTTACAGAACAAATATTTCTCCCTCCTAGGAATACCGGATCATCCTCACACCAGCGGCAGTGATCTAGAAGCGCCCAACACCTCTCACCAGAACAACAAGGGCAGCCCCCCCCCACAAAGATGCCTAGGGTTGATTCCCCCTCAACCTCAACAGATTGCCACTCTCCACACACAGACCTCTCTCCCATAGACAATGGACAGTCTATGGACTGGGCTGACATACCAGAATCCTCACTGGTTGAAGTGGTGGACATCTCCGGGAAGCTTAAACCTGGAGAAAAATTTTGTGCTGCAGCTGTTTTAACAGCACCTTCCGATCCCACAGCAGCTCTCCTGGGCCCTCAAAATGGTTCTAAGATGCCGTTAAGGCTCAACGTGGACCCTACTGGCTGATTTTTGGACTATATCCTGCAATGACTTTTGCTACCTATTTAGTTTGTCTAACTCCAGGAATTCTATATTTCACAATGTTGTTTGTCCTCAGGGTGTCTCATAAGCCATCACCGGTACAAACCAATCTGGCTGACCCTTCTCCTATGGGATTTTAGACACCAGGGCATCAATGTTTCTTATTTGTGGCCTGCAGCTTATACTGGGCAGTATCCGCTTGTCCAGGTACAATGTACCTGAGGGGGGAACGGTACCCCCTCCCTCTCTTCCCTTCGTAAACCCTAAGGGGTTCACCAGTCACCTATCCCCAGGATAGCCTGGCTATACCATATGGCCCTGGTGCTTCCATTCCAACTGGCTCCATTAACCAAACCCCAGACACCGGTTACCACACCAGGTGATGTTGAGCTTGCAGACAAACCGGCCCTTATGTTTTCGATTGGGATAGTTACCCAACCTTCCCCCCTTACCATCCTTCTGCTCCCCCACCTGCCTCCCCCTCCCCCCCTTCCCTGGGTTATGCTATTTGCCCGGGAACTGGTTACCAGATGAGGATAAGTGAGTTTTTCTAGGTTATCTTCCTCCTCTCCAACCCTTGAACGTTGAAGCTAGCATAGCTGAGGGTACTGGTTCTGTACCCTCTTTCGCCAAAGCCGCTTTCGCTCTTAGCTTTTGAACGCTTATTCGATTTGTTGTATTATCCCTGCCTGTCAGGTAATCTGATTTAGGCGGGGCTAAGATAACCTTGCTGTTATTAAGTTATCTGCTGTTGATTGTTCACAAGTTATCTTTTCTGTTCTTAAAGGCCTGTGCACCATCTGCTCCTGCTAACACTTTCTGATCATGCTGTTTTCTATTTGGTACACCTTTTGAACACCTTCCTCATAGCAGTGCGTTTATACCTTCCTGCTATCCAGCAGCAGCCCATTGTTGTTGAAGGCCAGGTTTTCCACCCCTTAGCTATTCTCTTTGGGTTTCTCTGAATCTCCCTACCTCTAGGTGGGTAAGTACCTTGACATTTCCTGCTCACTTGATAGTATGACTGCTTTCGCTGCTCAAGGACTGCGTCTGGTATCGTGGAATGTTAAGGGTCTCAATCACCCTATAAAACATACTAAAGTTATCCAGTACCTTCATTCCCTTCATACAGGCATAGCCCTTTTACAAGAAATGCACCTCCTTAGTAGGTCTAACCCTTGGCTTAAGAAATTCTGAGTAGGGGCTGTGCATGCTAGTTCCGCCTCATCCAAATCCAAGGGGTTTGCCATTCTTATTCTCCGCTCTAGTATATGGGTAGTCGAAGACTCTCAGTCTGACTCACAGGGGCATTGGGTTGTGGTTAGGTTAGCCTCCCCCACTGGGAAATTGATTGTGGGTAATATATATGCTCCCAACACAGATCAAGCAGACTTTTTTCCCAGTTTGAGCCAAGCCATCTCCACCCTAGTGCAGCTTGACTCCACTACTCCCCTATTACTAGGAGGAGACTTCAATTTGGTATCAGACATATTTTTGGATAAGTCCAAACCCACCCCTCAAACACATCCTAATGCCTACGCCACCTTACAAGAGCTAAAAGAAGAGTGTGGCCTGATAGATGTCTGGAGGCGTGACCACCCTTCTGGCGAGACTGTTCCTACTACTCCTCTCCCCATGGTGTGCATAGTCGCATTGACTACTGGTTAGCCAATAATGCAGCATCAGGTGGGGTTTCAAACAATTCCATAGGTAATATCATCATCTCAGACCATGCGCCAGTGATGACCACTTATACCCCTTTGGGGCACCTGTCCACCGCTACGCAATGGAGATGTAACCGTATGCTTCTTAAGGATCCCGAATTTAAACAAACAATGCTGAAAGCAACCCAGGAATATTTTGCTTTAAACTCTGATTCTGGTGTTCCTGCAAGCATAGTGTGGGAAGCTTTCAAAGCCAATCTTAGGGGTCACATTATTGCTTTAGCAGCAAACCAGAATAAAGTCTGGAAGAAAATGCTGGACCTACTGCAATCAGAATTCACTGGGCTAGAAAAGAGTTTTAAAGCCTTACATGCTGCCTCCAGGGACCCATCCCTGACCCGTAGAATTGTAGGGCTCAAGTATCAAATAAATGCCATGCTGCATCACAAAGCAGAGTGGCTCTTGCTTAGATCAAAGCACACTTATTGGGAGGGGGGGACAAGGGTGGCAAGCTCCTTGCTTACCAGCTGCGTAAGCAACAAGCCTCCTATAAATTCATGCCTTGCGTACCTCCACAGGTTCAATTAGCACCAACACTGCTAGTATTAATGAGATCATGAGGCTGTACTACCAGTCACTGTACCAATCTCAATCCTTTCAGTCACCAACCCAGCTGTCCCAAGACGTGAATCAGTTCTGCCAATGTTTCACCATACCGACCCTCTCACCGGAACAGGTTACCCTCTTAGATGCCCTAATTACAGTCCTTGAGATACATCAGGCCTTATCCAGGATGGCCAAGGGGAAAGCACCGGGACCTGACGGGATGACCTTTGAATTATATCAAGCACTAGACCAGGAGATTGCCCAGCCATTGCTGTTAGCACTGCAGGATGCTCAATCCTCAGGCTCTCTCCCCACCACGATGAAGGCCGCCCTCATTACACTCCTACCCAAGAAATCTAATGCTCCCCTTAATTGTGCTAATTTTCACCCTATATCCCTACTACCAGTGGATACTAAGATTTTTGCTAAAATTCTGGCCACTAGGATACATAATGTCCTCATCTCTTAAATACATCCTTCTCAAGTGGGGTTTATGCCAGGGAAAGTGGGCTCAGATAACACCAGGTTACTACTTAACGTAAAGTGGTTAGCGAGTAGACCCAAGACTCCCATGGCTGCCTTAACCATAGAATTCACAAAAACATTCAATTCCATCAAATGGAATTATTCACACGAAGTCCTCCACTTGTATGGCTTTGGACCTCAATTCCGTCTTTGGGTCTTGACGCTCTACAACTCCCCTATGGCCAGAATCCTAACCAATTCTGATATCTCCCCCTCTTTTCCCCTGTATAGGGGTACCCATCAAGGATGTCCCCTGTCTGCCCTCCTCTTTCTGGTTGCCCTAGATCCATTGATTAGGGCACTTATCAATACCAATGGTCTCACAGGTATATCAGCCTATGGTAACTCCTATGTCGTGGTGGCATACACCGACGACCTTCTACTTACCCTGTCTCAACCCCAGCAGTCCCTCCCAGTAGCTCTCTCAGTCCTCCGTGAGTTTTCCTTACTCTTGGAGTTGCAGGTAAACCAGCGGAAGACCACTTTAGCTCCACTGAACCCACTCTGTACACAAGAATGTCTCTGGGGCACGGAACTGAGTTGGGCTGCCCAAGGATTTTCTTACCTTGGGGTCTATATACCTACCAACTGGACAGACCTCGAATCCTCCAATTTAACCCCCCTCCTAAAGCAGTTAAGCACGGAGGTCAAGCAGTGGTGTAAGCTACACTTAACATTGCCCAGTAAAGTGGCTGCCGTTTTGCATGCTTCTTTTCCCTAGAGTCACATACTTGTTTAATAATCTCCGGATCGATCTCTCTCCCAGACTATTTTCTTCCCTTGAGAAATTGGTAACCTCCTTCTTATGGGAAGGGCAGGTGCATGATGGGGAAGAAGCAAGTTAAGAGCGCACTGGTCCAGGGGAGGCCTTGGTGTCTCCTGGTTCCAGGGCTACCATTTGGCGAGCATGGCTGCCCAAGTTACAAAATGGTTTACACCCATAGCTGCACCCCCCCCCATTGTGGGTTTGTCTTGAAGCCAATATGGTGACACCCACCCCACTTAGGTCCCTGTTAGAGCCCGGTGGTCCATCAGATAAGGGCCTCTTTCCGGTCATATTACACTCCCGCCATGCCTGGCATCATATCATAACCCTATCTCATATCCCTAAAGAAGCTTGGGATCCTCCCTTGTGTTATGCGGACCTATGGAAAAACAACTTTATTACTGTCGGAGGGGAGCTGCTTTTTTTTTTTTTCTGTTTATTCTTTATTCCACCCGAGCTGCCAGCCACCTGATGTATTTTTCAGCCTGGTCACGGGCCACTGGCTTCTGCTTCCCCACATCAGCCTCGGGCCTTCCAATACCCATGGCATACCCCCCATGGCGGGGCTGCGACACTCCACTCGCATGCCGCAGACTTCGAACTAGGTCGGAGGGCTGGCCTGGGGAGCAAATCAAAGCTGTGGCAAGCTTCATTAGCGGCGGCGGGCAGCTGACTTTTTCCCATTTTTCCGAGAGGCAGGGTCATGCAATGACGCCTGCGTCCGCCCCACCTCCTATACGCGCCAGTGCCAGTAGCTATGTGACTCCTGGCCTCCGCCAGGGGTCAACAATGCTCCAGGCACCTTCTCCCCTCCCCGGAGAAGGAGAGCAGTCCCTAGGATGCTCCATCCTTCTCCTCCGGCCGGCCCTCCAGCGACCCTGGTCCGTTCCCGAACCCGGGTCACCGGCGTCACATGCAGAAATCCAACAGCTGCGCCGACGAGCCGGCGGAGGGGAGCTGCTTAAATGGCCCTCTTGGGAGGCTAAAGCAATTCGATATGTGCAAGACCTTATGGTACCTGACTCAGACACCCTGTTATCCTTTAACCAGTTAAAGAACAAATTTAACCTACCCAACACTGATTTTTGGCAGTTTCTCCAGATATTCAGTCAATTTAGACTGGATAGTAAATGGAAATGGCTTGCCTCCCTGCATAAATCCTCCTCCTCTTGGGGTCGTATAGGAAATTTTTATGCCACATGGTGAGACTCTCAAGCTGACCCCACTGAGCACTGCAGAGTTAAATGGGAAGCTGACATGGGCAAGGCCATCTCCGAAGCCACCTGGTCTCGCTGCCTCCAAGATTCAGATAAAGGGTACATGGGTTCCAAAAGCCGATTCTTACAGTTTAAAATTCTTCTTCGATGCTACAGAACTCCTGCTGCCCTATACTCAGCGGGAGTCCTGTCTCACTCCAGATGTTGGAGGTGTCAGCAACCAGATGCCCACCTGCTCCATGTATTGTGGTCCTGCCCCCAAATCTCAACCTTGTGGTCCACCATTTCTCTGGAGTGCTCTAAAGTGCTTGGCACCAGGGATTTACCTTTAGATCCTAAATTGCTCCTGGGTGACTCATCTGAGTTAACCTTTCTGCCTAGGTCCCATAGGGAATGGTTTATGCTGGTGTTGCTGGAAGCCAAGAGGCATCTATTAATGTATTGGAGATGTTAGTATTCCAGCTATAGGTATGTGGCACGCTGCCATGGCTCGACTGGTTCTTTTAGAGCGACTGTCATACACACACCGAGGTCAGCTGGAATATTTTCATAAGAAATGGGGGAGCCTACCTCCACTCGTCATTATGTAAAATCCCCTTCCCCCAGGAAACCCCCCTTTGTAAGGCTTTCATGGTCTGGCTAATGATCTCACCCTTACTTGGTGTTACATAGGAGGCTATTTTCAGCATTGCTATACTACACTGTCTTATTTATACTTTTCTTTCTGTTCTATGTATCTGTTTCTCCTATATTGGATAGAATGATACTGTTATGAGGAATACAAGCTTACTTGGCCTGTAAATTTCTGCTTATATGGTTGCAATACATGTGATGTATGAAGGAGTACCACCTTAAAAAAATATAAAACTTTCAATAAAACCTTCTATGATAAAAAAAATAAAATGTTTTAACAATTGGGCTGTGTGGGGCAAGGGAGGACGGCAGTACAGGAAGTGTAAGGGAGGGATTTGCTGCAGACATCGGGGATCACAAGACAAACACCGACCAATCAGGCGGTGGTGGAGTGTATACGTAACCCCCAGGGGGCACTACCCTTAAGGCTACTACCCCTGCCTGCCTCCACTGAAACGGGGTAAGGGGCCTAGATCCGTTGACGGGTGCCTCCACCCAGAGGTCGGGGTTAGTACTGTCGAGATTGCCTCGGTCACAGCCCTCTGGGTTGCGGCAACCCCCCCTTTTGCCCCACTAATGGCTCACATGAGGTACCAGCAATACATACATACATACATAGACAGTGTCGGCAGATGAGGGCCTATGGCCCACCCAGTCTGCCCATTTAAGTTTGTAAGTTCAGTTTATGTTTTCCAGGAAGTCTGTTGCCCCTTACCCCTGACCTCCAGAATTCCTTTATGTCTATCCCATGCATTCTTAAATCCTGTGATTGTTTCAGCCCCCACCTCTTCCTCTGGCAGGGTGTTCCACTTGTCCACCACCCGTTCTGTGAAAAAATTCTTCCTCACGCTTTCCTCTGAATCGTCCTCCCTCCAACTTCATCCCATGCCCTCTAGTCCTGGAACATCTTTTTCGCTTAAAAATAGTGCATTCCTGCACCCTGTTCCTCCCTGTAAGATACTTGTATGTCTCTATCATCCCTCTCCTCCTCTCCTCCAGGGAGTACATGTTCAGTGCCTTCAACCTGTCCTCATAGGACTTGTGATGCAATCCATGCACCATCTTTGTTGCCTCCTCTGAACCTTTCTACCCTGTCTATGTCCTTACATAGGTAAGGTCTCCAGAACTGCTGCAGTGTACCCAGGTGCGGCCTCACTAGTGTCTTGTATAGTGGAATTATGACCTCCCTTTTCCTGCTGGTGATGCCCCTGCCTATGCATCCCAGCATCCTATTTGCTTTACCTGCTGCCTTGTCACACTGTTTCCCTGCCTTGAGGTCATCAGAGATGATAACATTTCCCCAGTACACTTACCCCCAGGCTGGTATCTTTCAACTCACTCCGGTGACCCCCTGTAAAGTAAGGTACAGTTATATCACAGTCACTATGCAGTAGTTCACCAGAAATGCACAAACTAGCCAGGGTGTAGTTACAAAACAAACAATCTGATTTATTTAAGGGGGAAATAACAAGGACAGGGGGAAATCAAGTAAATTGGCTTATCACTATACTTATCTACCTAGGGCTCTGTGCACAGGCCTGAACCTAATACTTACTGTCCCTGGGTACCCAAGCCCTAATGGCTAGTCCACCATGGCAGCTGGTTGGGGCCCTGACACAGATAGCCTTTACAATCCTGAGCAGGTCAAAATGGGAATAAAATTCAGTTAGGCAGTCAGCAGTATAATAAATGACTTGAGACCACTGTCGCAAGCTTAGCAGGGAGCTACCCTGATTCACTACTCACGACTCCAGCAAGCAACGATTTCTTCACTACTGGCAGGCCTGAGCCTGAGTTCCTCTAGCCTCCTCACACATTTATATGGCAAACCACAGAGGGGTACCACACCAGGCAGCCGCTTCCAAGGCTCACACGAACTCACAGCCGGCTAAGGTGCTGCAACGGCAGCCTCAATTTTCCCTAGGACCGAGCGCGATTCAGCAGATTCTCCAGTCCTCCAACAGGTTGAGCCTGGTGGGTAGCTGTGCTGGACACAGCCTTCTCTGACCGCCCGCCAACGGATTTAGTCCGAAAAACAAACACTGTCTGTGCCAACAGCCACCTCAGGCCTTTCACATGCTTCCCGCGCGAGCACTCAATGCCGCAGAAGCTCAGAGCTCCTTTCCCTTTCTCAGTCACCACGAATCTGCCCCTAGCAGCATGGGGCACTCCCTACAGTCCGGGCACTACCCGATTCCTTTAGCTAGTGGCACCTGCCAATCAACTGTTCCTGCTCTCAGTGGTGTGAAAAAGCACCATAGCCCATAATGCCTTTCCCAAAGTACAAGCAGTTCCTCTATTGGTCAGCCGACTCTGTAGGGTCCCGAGGTACTGATTGGTCTAATTCAGCAGTCCTGGACCAAAATGGAGGAGATAATTGAAACAGTCTTTACTGCAAAGAAAGCAGGTTAGAACAACTACTTTATCATTAGTACTCCACGTTATTATCAATACCCAGTTACATCTGTCCTAAGGGCTCCTTCTGCACAATTAGCGATGGCAGAATAGAGCGCTCACTCTGCAGCCCGGGCAGGACTCGAGCATAGCAACACTCAAACCCCCTCCCCTACTAATTATGACTGCGAGTTAGGCAGCCCTTAAAGAGGCAGGCACGGAGGCTTTGGAAGCACTTCTGGCAACAACATTTAATCAGCCTTACGCCGGACACCAGCCAGGCAGGGAGCACTTAGGCAAGCTCCAAGGAAGCTTCTAGGAACCCCCATTTGTAGGGGGGTTACATATATATTTCCCAGAGGACCAAATGACACCTTACATGAATGACCCCAAAGCATGAGTGCCGTGAAGCAGGAGTGTGGCGGCTGACTAAGTGACGTCTGTACTGCGTCAGCAGGGAGGATGCAGGCCTCAGGCAATACTGGGCAGAGAATTGGGTAAGAGGGGGCATCAGGAGGTTAGAAAGTAAAAACTGCTTCCAGAGGAACTGGGATGCTGACACAATATATAAAGAGGAGATAGCATCTCATAAAAGGCATAGGTGGTGCTCACTGCTTAGTTACAGGTCAGTTATTGTTGGCTGAGGTGCAAGCAGGATAAACTAGGAAGGGAATCCAGGGAGGATGTGTGGACCAGGGAATCTGAGCAGGCAGCAACCCTGGGGGAGGCATGGAGGCAGAGAATGGATGAGTGGAGCAGAACACAGCTGGGAGGGTGGCAAGCTGCAATGGGTGTGGAGCGACATCTTCTTAGGGGCCATGTGGAGCACAGGGGGATGTCCAGTGTATACGCAGCTTGGTAAGCTTAGGCAGGAGGTAGGGTGGCTGTGATGGAAGCTGGGTAGGGGAGTAGAAGAGGGTGGGAGGTGCAGCTGAGGCTAAAGGAGCAGATGGTAGCTCCTCCAGGAAGCACAACAGGTAGACATCTGAAGACTTGAATCCAGAACCATCGTCAGAAGATCAGAAGCCTGGACCCTGATCTGAAGACCAACCTCTTTGCTACAGAAGTTCCTCTCCTTTGCTAGAGACATTTTTCACATCCCAGCAGACCAAGGAAGGTTCTGTGCAGAAAAATAATTTTAAGCTCTATATCTACCATTCATTTGGTCTTGGCAACCCAAGAAAGGGTTTGTGGTAAATATTCTTTGCTCATTTGCAACCTTGTTTTCTCTTATCCCAGCAGCCCATGAGAGGGGGCTTTGTCAAAGAACCTATAGCCTCTTTACTCTCCTAAGTCCTTAAGTCCCAGTGGCCTACCTGAGGCTCCTCACCAAAGTATCAGTTTCATGGTTTCAACAAGTGCCCCTTTCTTGGTACTCGTGCCTTGTTCAGGCCTCATTTTCTGTGAAGTTCTTCTTATGTCCCGACATAGACTTCAAGTTTATACCGCCCCGACAGTGACATGCCAACAGCGACCAACACTACAACAGCAACAGCACCAGGTCACTGTAGTGTCAGCGCTGGACCCCAGCACTGTCTTCTAGGGGTCTTGACCCCTTCCCCTAATCAGCTCCGACTCAGAGTTCATTATATTATTTTGGGGGTGCTGGGGGCATAACCTCCACTTGGGGGGTTTAGGGGGCAAAGCCTCCCCAAAGAAAACATGGTAGGCATTGTCTACCCTCATGCCAACCACATATGCAGTTGACATAAAGGTTTTGCTGTACCATTGGTTGACAAAATGTCTGTCACCGTATGGTCATAGATCTGACTTTAAAGTGACTTGCTTCTTATTTTGTACTAAGGCTTTTAAAGTAACAAGTTTTTACATGTAAAGGTGTAGTCTAACACTGGTCTACCAGGTAGTATGGTACCATAGGTAATCACAGCTGCAGTACAGTAACAGTGGTTAATGCTATTCAAGGTGCAACTTTTAGCATTATTTTTTGGTTATTTTTTGAACTATTTATTGCATAGATATATATTGCCTTGTATATCCTTTTTGTTGTTGTTGGGTGTCTGCGTCTGTGATCATTGCCATCCAGTCTGCTGAAAAAAGTCATTGCTTCATCAGACCTCTAAGCACAACTACTGCCTCTCCTTGCAGGGTGCCTTCATCCAACCACCAAGGGACTTACAGTGTCTCCTCGCCATAAAACATGCTTGAGATGGCACACACACACACACCTGTGAGGAAGTCATAGTCCCCACTTCATGACCCAATTCCATCTGGGCATGACACACACACTGCAGATATAAAGAAAGGCTACACTTTGAACTAGACTCCCCAGCCACAATTACACATATGTATAAAACATTGGGCATAGTGTTCAAAGGGAAATTGGGCCATTTGAGTATGCATATGTACAAAATAAAGGAGTTTTAAATGCACTGCAATTTACACTTATTTCCTAGGGGTGTGATTATTGTGTTGCGGCAGATGTCTTCCTAATGATATGATCCCTGACCTGTGATCCCACCATAGTAAGAATTAAGTTTGTCATATATCTGCTGTTAACCGACTGCATACTGAAACAGAAAATGACAAACATCCTCATCACTAGCAGTAGGTGGCATTTATTAACTGAGACAGAGAGAGAGAGAGAGAGAGTAAGAGACAGACATGTAGTATTATCCCCTAAAGAACAGTTCAGGAAATTGCTTCATAATAATAATATAAAAATAACTCTTAGAGGCACAGTTTCCAATTTATAACTGTGGCTAAATGGATAGTCTCAAACATGTCGGATAGCTACTAGGCAGACTGAGAGGCCTCAAATAGCAAATTGGAGATGGAAGAAAAAAACTTTGCTGACAGAGAAGAGTGAAAGCATCTAGATTTGCCTTAAATCCATATTAATATTTATTTATATTTCTCTTCATACTGAAAGCAGCAGGGTAAGTGGGGGGAGAAAAAAAAGAAGAGATTCATAGGCAGTGTTTGGGGCACTTTGAAACTTTATTGGCAGTGTTTGGGGCACCATGAAACTTGTGTTTAAAATTATAACAGATGGTGTGTGTGTTGGGGGGGGGCACTAATTCAGGAGATTAATCTTGGGTTGAGAAGATTCAGGAAGTCCTGTCAGTCAGTCAGGTGTGTACCAGTCACAGGTAAAGGTGAGCAACTGGGATGGTGGTGCCTGTCTTTGACAGTGGGAAGGAAAGGGAGCTTTAACTCATGGTTGAAGGAATGGTGCAGAGAGGAGGGGTTTGATAACATAGGGGGCTGTGGACCCAAGTCAGAGGATTCGGGTCTTTATGGGTTTGGTGGCCTGCATCAGTCTGACGGAGGG
This sequence comes from Neoceratodus forsteri, assembly GCA_016271365.2. Lineage (NCBI taxonomy): Eukaryota > Metazoa > Chordata > Ceratodontiformes > Ceratodontidae > Neoceratodus > Neoceratodus forsteri. The sequence goes on along the minus strand of CM028137.1, from coordinate 42,816,628 downwards.
GAACTGCTGTCCTCAGTGGATGATTTAAATGGCACCTTTGATGAACATTTAAATTAGCTGAGGGTAGTGGCAGAAGAGCTTATGGAGATAGAACCCCTTCCCCAACCTGTGGCTGGAGAAGAGAGTTGGAAACATAGAAACATAGAATTTGATGGCAGATAAGGACCACTTGGCCCACCCAGTCAGCCCATGTCCCCACCTGATGGATAAGCTGCAGATCCTAGCTAACCAACAGCTTACTTCTTCCAACTCCACTTCCTAGAATTGCCTTATGCCTGTCCCATGCATTCTTTAATTCCACCACTGTTTTTGACTCCACCACCTCCTCAGGAAGGCTGTTCCATGCATCCACAACCCTTTCTGTGAAAAAATACTTCCTCACATTACCTCTGAGCCCTCCCCCCTCTAGCTTCAAATTGTGTCCCCTTGTTCTTGCACGCCTCTTTTTCTGAAAGATGCTACCCTCTTGGACTTTGTTGATTCCCTTTAGGTACTTGAAAGTTTCTATCATGTCGCCTCTCTCCCTCGTCTCTTTAAGGCTATACATATTAAGATCCTCAAGTTCCTCTTGATATGTCTTCTGGTGCAGACCCTGCACCATTTTAGTTGCGCTCCTCTGGACTGCCTCCATCCTGTCTATGTCTTTGTGGAGATTTGGTCTCCAGAACTACATGCAGTACTCCAGATGGGGTCTCACCAGCTGTCTGTACAGAGGGACAACTTCCTGTTTTCTACTGGTAATGCCTCTCCCTATGCAGCCCAGCATCCCAACAGCCCTACTTACCAACCTCTCACATTGCTTGCTCACCTTCAGGTCATCTGATATGATTACCACCAAGTCCCTTTCCATTTTGTTGTTGTTAGCATCTCACCCCCCATTGTGTACTCTTCTCCTGGGTTTTTGTTTTCCAGGTGCATTACTTTGCATTTCTTAGCATTGAATCTAAGCTGCCATACATTTGACCATTCCTCCAACCATGCCAAGTCCCTTCTCATCCTTTCCACCCTATCTTGTGTATCAACTCTGTTGCAGATCTTTGTGTCATCTGCAAAGAGACATACTTTTCCTTCCAGTCCCTCTGCAATGTCACTTATAAAGACATTAAAAAGGACCGGTCCCAGTACTGAACCCTGCCTTACCCCACTAGTAACCCCCCTTTCTTCAGAGTGGACTCCATTTACTATTACCCTCTGTGTCCTGTTCTCCAGCCAATTCTTTACCCAGGCTATCATTTTGGGACCCACTCCCAGGCTGGCCAACTTGTATATTAATCTTTTGTGTGGGACTGTGTCAAATGCCTTGCTAAAATCTAGGTAGGCCATGTCTATAACCCCTCCCTGATCTATTACTTTGGTCACCCAGTCAAAGAAATCTATTAGATTCATCTGACATGACCTTCTTACTGTGAATCCATGCTGCCTTGGGTCCTGTGCTCCTCTGGCCTCTAGGTACTCAACAATTCTTTCCTTCAGAAGTGATTCCATCATTTTCCCGATCACTGAGGTTAAACTAACAGGTCTGTAGTTTCCTGCTTCTGCCCTGCTCCCACTTTTGTGAAATGGAATAACATCTTCCCTCCTCCAGTCTTCAGGTACCACACCATCCTCCCATGATTTATTAAAGAGAGTAGTCAGTGGTGTCACTAGTTCTACCCTTAGTTCTTTTAGAATTATGGGATGAATCCCATCAGGCCCCACTGCTTTGTCCATCTTCAGTTTTAAGAGTTCCTTCAGAATCCTTTCTTCTGTGAAAGGGCTGGTATCAACCCCCATATCCAGTGTGTTTCTATTTGTTGGTTTATGTACCTCCCCCTCTTCATTTGTGAATACTGAGCAAAAGTATTTGTTTCATATCTCTGCCTTTTCAGAGTCACCCTCTGCCCACCCCCTCCCCTTTATTAAGCCTCACTATCCCTCCCTTGGTCTTCCTTCGCTACCTGATGTATCTATAAAAGGTTTTACCCCCCTTCTTAACTGAGTTGGCTATCTTTTCCTCTGTTTGGGCCTTTGCTGTTCTGACTGCCTTTCCTGCTTCCTTTTGCTTTAACTGATACAATTCTCTGTCCTGCTCCTACTGTGATTCTTTGTACAGTACTTCCTGAATGCTCTCTTTTTCTCCCTAACCTTCCCTGCCACCTCCTTTGAGAACCATAGTGATTTCTTACATCATTTTGTTTTGTTTATTTGCTTCACACAAAGGCTTGTTGCTTCTGTGATGGCAGTTTTGATTATTCCCCATTGTTCTTCCACCCCTCCTTCCTGCCCATTTGCTAGTGCATTCCTTAGGCACTCACCCATTTTGGCAAAGTCTGCCCTCCTGAAGTCCAGAAGTGAAGAACCCAAGGGAAGTAGAATCCCCCACTATGTAAATTAATATAAGAAGCAGGCTGGAAAAAAAATGAATGGGGATTGGAGCAGGTGTATTAAAAAGGGAGGGCAGAAGGAAAGAAAGCAAAAAGAAAAAAAGGGGGGTAACAAACGGAGTGGTAAACAAAGCCTAGAAAGCCATGTGTGGGAATGCTAGAAGTCTGGAAAATAATACTGTAGACCTAAAAGCCACAATGACAGAGACTGACCTGGATATTGTTGCTATTACCAAGTTATAGTGCATGGAAAACCATGAGTGGGACATAGCCATTTTAAGTTATACTGTCTTCAGGAAATACAGGGTGGGAAGTAAAGGAATGGGTGTGGTACTTCATGTGAGGGAGAGTATTAAAGCAACAGGGATACATGGAATACTATGCAGAGGTAATGTGGGTCAACCTAAAGATGGGGAATGGTGCCTTTATTCACACTGACAAGATCTACAGACATCCAGCACAGTGGAAGGAGTTAGATAGGGTACTGATGGAAGCCACTGTAAAGATAGCTGAAAAGGGCGAAGTACTGTTGGTGGGTGACATCAGTCTTCCAGATGTAGATTGGAGCACCCCAGCTGCAGCTTAAACTTGGAGCAGGGAACTCGTTAACTCCTTATAGGGGGCATTCCTTAGGAAACTAGTAAATGAACCCACTTGTGATGGGGCAGTACTAAACATGATGTGATACTCACCAACATGGTCAGTGTTGCAGAAGTCATGGTGGGGGCCACCAGAGGACAAGCCATCACTAAACAGTGTGGTTCAATATAAGGATGGCTGTAGAATCAACTCACACAGAGTTGAGGGTCCTAGACTTCTGGAGGGCAGATTTAAAAAAAAATGGGTGACTATCTCTGGGATGATCTGGCAGGGAGAGGGTGAGCAGGATGGAGTGCAAGAACACTGGGGAAAACTAATAAATGCCTTAGTGAAGGCAACAAACCTGTGCATCAAGCTAGGGAACAAAATAGAGAGGAAAGAGAGATTGATATAGTTCTTGATAGAGGTGGAGGAAAAGGTAAAAGCTAAGAGGGTAGCATTCAGAAGGTACAAGCAGATTCAGAGGGATGAAGATAAGGAGGTGTATCAGGGGAAACAGAAGCAGGTAGAGCAGTAAGGAATGCAAAGATGCAAACTGAATTCAGAATAGCTAAGGCAGTAATAAAAGGGGACAAGAAATGTTGCAGGTATGTAAGTGAGAAAAGGAAGACCAGGGTTGGCATTGTAAGGTTAAGAAGGGAAGGGGGATTGTGCAGGGGTAGAACAAAAAAATGTAGACATCATATACAAATAATTGTGTTCAGTGTGCACGGAGGACAGAGACAGGGAGGGGACACAAAAATGTAACAAGAGCATTGGGTCAGGGAGGTGGAGGTCCATTTTTGGAGGAGAAAGTCCAAAAGGGACTCACAAATCTGGATGTGGACAAATCAATGGGGCTAGAGGGGTTCATGCAAGGGTATTGAGGGAGCTAGAGGTGGTCCTTGCTGCATGTCAGATGGTCTTGTTTGACAGTTCATTGGACATAAGAGTGGTTCCAGAGGACTGGAGGAGGGAAGATGTAGTTCTAGTTCAGAAAAGTGGTAGCAGGGAAGAGGCTGGCAATTATAGGGCAGTCAGCCTAACTTTGGTGTTGTTGGGAAACTTAATAGGAATCACTACTGAAGGAAAGGATTGTGGAATATGTTGAATCCAATGGTTTATAAGACCCAAGGTGGCATGAATTCATGAAGTGGATGTCATGAATGAACATTACCTGATACAGGTACCTGATACTTATCTAATAAGGTTCTTTGACTTGGTGACCAAGGAACTAGATCAGGGTGAAATGGTGGACGTAGCCCACGTAGATTTCAGTTAGGCATTGGACACTGCCCCACATAGGAGACTAGTAAGCAAGTTGGGTAGCTTAGGAGTGGGTCCAGAGGTGGTACACTTGTTAAGAAATTGGTTAAGAGATAGGTGACAGAGGTTGATCTTAAATGAAGTTCACTCAGAGTAAGGGAAAGTGAAGGGGGGGGCTCTGGGATCAGTGCTGGGACTGGTCCAAATTAATGTCTTTATAAGTGACATTGCAGAAGAGTTGAAAATGAAGGTCTGCCTCTTTGTCAATGACACCAAAGTCTACAATAGGATGGACACTCCGGGAAGGGGGTGATGAGCAGCAATGTGAAAAAGCTTGAAGAGAGGTCAAGGTCATAGCAGCTTGGTTTTAATAAGAAAAAGTGCAAGATAATGCTCTTGGGGCACAGAAACCCAGGGGCAAAGAACAAAAGGGGAGAGATGGTACTGATGATCACCAACCAGGAAAGATACCTGAAGGTGAATATAACAGATGACCTAAAGGTGGCCAGGTAGCGTAGCAAGGCTGTTGAGAAGGCATGTTGGATGCTGGGGTGTGTATGGAGGGGTATCACTAGCAGAACGAGGGAGGTGGTGTTGCCTCTGTTTAGATCCCTGATAAGACCCCACCTACCATACAGTACTCTGGCCAGTTCTGGAGACCACATCTTAGAAAGTACATAGACTGACTGGAAGCATTCCAGAGGAGGGCAACTAAAATGATGCAGGGTCTGCACCAGAAGCCCTATGAGGTGAGATTAAAGGACCTAAATATGTACATATTTGAAGACAGAAGGGAGAGGGGAGATATGATAGAGACCTTTATATACCTCATGGGACTGAACAAAGTACATGAGTGGAGTATTCTTCAGAAAAAGTGCTTAAGGACACATGGATATCACAAAAAGCTGGAGCATGGTAGATTCAGGAGAGATGTGAGGAAATATTTCTTCATAGAAAATTTGGTGGATTCCTGGAACTGACTTCCAGTGGAGGCAGTGGAGGTGAAAACAGTGGTGGGGTTCAAGAATGCATGTGTAGGCATAAGGACATTTTAGGGAAAGGGAAGGAGGGTGGATGGGCTGGAAGTCAAGTAGGATCTGTGGTGATACTATAGGCAGGAATACACTGGGCAAACTAGGTGGGCCAAGCTGTCCTTATCTGCTGGCAAATTCTGTTTCTATGTTTCCAAATTATACACTTCTGTCTGATTCTGCAGGTAGAGCTTCATTCTAAACTATGTCTTAGCATGCATACAATATAAATAAATATGGTATGTGGGGGCATTACCATTTATACTGCTGTACACTGGACAGCACTAGTAAACTTTATGTGTTGTTCAATTTAGCCAGTCATAAATAGTGTACAGTTTTGTCATGGATCATCAGCAATACACGGTTGTTACATAATCTTCTAACATCAGTCTCAGTTTTCAATCCTTTCTAGTTTATACTGCAGTCCCATAAAAAGTGATTATAACTGAAGGTAGCTTCATGTTACCTAGCATAATATTTTTGAACACAGCAGTGTCTGAATGGTGTAACAGAATTTAGCAACACTTTTAACATTTGGTTATAACGATGCATGACATACCAGATTTATAATTGTATCTGTTGTTGTTCTTATGAGAGGTCAAGGACTAAATGGGTAAAGCATCTGAGATACCCGGTCACCTGTGAGATGGTCTCTGTGTTACAATGTTCAGTGTGATGATCAGTGGGGTACTATAGGTCAGCCTGCACCGAGACTGTGCATAAAGCATCTGAGATACCCCCTCACCTGCGAGGTGGTCCCTCCTTGACAATGTTCAGTGTAATTGGTGGTGGAAAATGCTGTAGGTTAGCCTGCACTGTGACTGTGCATAAAGCATCTGAGATACGCCCTCACCAGTGAGGTGGTCCCTCCTTGGCAATGTTCAGTGTGATCAGTGGGGCAAAATACTGTAGGTTAGCCTGCACCGTGACTGTTCATATAGCATCTGGGATACCCTCTCACCTGCAAGGTGGTCCCTCTGTGGCAAAGTTCAGTGTGATCAGTGGAGCAATATAGGTCAGCCTACACCTTGACTGTGTATACAGTGTCTGAGATATGCCCTTGCCAGCAAGGTGGTCCCTCCATGACAAACATTAGTGTGATCATTTGGGCAGTATCAGTTAACCTACACTGTGACTGTGCATAAAGCATCACCGATTATAATTTTGTGCTTAAAGACAATTTTGGTAATATAATCAAAAGGGTTTTTAATTTTAAGTATTTGGGTATAATGTTGGATCAATACTTAAATTTTGATCAACACAATGATTTTTTGATCACTCGCCTACACCAGCAACTTGGTGTGTTGTTTCGTGTCAAAAAGCTTCTTGATTTTGAGACAAGGACTTTATTGGCAAACTGTTTTTTGTTATCTTTACTTAGGTATGGTTCCATTGTTTAGTCATGTTCAACTGTTAAAATGTTAAACAAACTCAACTGTACCTATCACAGTATCTTACGTTTTATTACTGGCCTACCTAGGATGACTCATCATTGTACTCTTTATGAAGAATCTGGTTGTTTACCTCTTAGTGTTTTTTTAAACATAGGTCTTTAACCTTTTTGCATAAGATTCAATTAGGTTTTGTACCTGATAGTGTTACTAGTATGTTCCCCATCTCCGTGCCCACTGTTATGACTAGAAATAGTTTAAGTAGGAAGTTTAAGTTAGCTTGATTAGATCAAATTTTATGAAGAACTCAATTCATTTTGAATTGCTGATTCAATATAATCAATTATCTAATGGAACTGTTTGTTGTACTGTGTCAAGTTTTAAATGTTTGCTTGAACAAAAGTTTTTGTCAGAGACTGTAATTGTGTCTAATGTTTTTGTAACAATTTGTTTATTGATGTATTTATGCAGTTTTGTTTTTTATATTGTTGTTTGTTATTTGTCACTGGACATCTGTGTAAATGGGCATTCTTTGCTCACAGATTTTTTCAGTATAAAATAAATGAAATGAAAAAAAAAATGAAATGAGATGCCCCCTCACCTGAGAGGTAGTCCCTCCATGGCAAAGCTCTGTGCAATCCATGGGGCAGTATAGATCAGCCTACACCTTCAGTGCATATAGCATCTGAGAAACCCCACTCACCTGTGAGGTGTTCCCTCTGTGCCACACATAAGTGCAGTTATGGGGCAGTATAGGTTACCCTGTGCTGTGACTGTGTATAAAGCATCTTAGATACCCCTCTCTTGCACAGTGGTCCCTCCATGACAAAGTTCACTGTGATCGGGGGGGGCAGTACAGGTTAATCTGCACTATTACAATACAAAAAGCATCTGAGATACCCCCTTATCTGCAAGATGGACCCTCTCTGACAAAGTTCAGTGCCATCTGTCAGTATAGGTTAGCCTGAAATGCAGCATCTGAGATACCTCCTCATCTGCAAGGTGCTCATTCCATGACAAAGGTCAGTGTGATGTGTTCTGCACTCTGGCTGTGTATAAAGCACCTGAAATACCCCCTCAGCTGTGAGGTGGTCACTCTGTGACAAGGTTCAGTGTGATGTGTCCTGCAGTATAGTGTACCCTGCACACTGGCATTGTACAAAAAACCTGAAATACCCCCTCAGCTGAGAGGTGGTCACTCTGTGGCAAAGTTCAGTGCAATCAGATGGGCAGTAAAGGTTAGCCTGCACAGTGACTCTGCACAGAGCATCTGAGATACCCCCTGACATATGAGATGATCCCTCTGTGACGAAGCTCAATGAGATCAGTGGGGTAGTGTAGGTTAGTTTGCACTGCGACTGTGCATGCTGTACCTATCAAACAGATGCAGAAAGAACTTCAGTCTCCAGTGATGACAGGCTGGTATCTTCATGACACCTACATTCATTAGGAAATAACTAACTACCTAACTAACTAACCAGCTAATACACTAACTAAACAAATCAATAGTAACTGAATTTCATCAAAGTTTGATGTTTAGTAAAAAATGGTGCCCATGCGAAAATACCAGGTTTTATACTACATATCTAGTTCCCACCTTTTTTGAGATATACACTGGCCACCCCAATTTACCATTTTAATGTAGGGAATGTGTGGCACTGTTATATAATGGCTACCTTCACTCAAGAAAATAGAATACAATTGCATATCCTAAGGTAAATGGCATGCAAAACACCATTATGTTTCATACCTGTGCATATCCATACAGCCCCAGCACTCTAGCCATGGGAAGGGCAGTATTTGCCTGGCAATCTCCAACAAAGCCAGATAATGGTGGATGGGAATGGCATCTGTAGTTGGGAACATCCCTCTCTCCTCCTGATAGCATCCAAAACATTCCACCAAGTGCTCTAACTTCTGAATAGCATGAGTCAAACAACTTGAATCCCAGTGTAAGGTTTGGCAGTATATGAGGATTTTGATTCAGCTCTCCGATGGCAAACACCATTGCAAGAAGGTACTGGTATGACTCAATGCTGATTCTAAAAAAATATTAATTATTCATTATTATACAAGTGGTCTCTCTGCATCAAGAGTTACCATGGTTTTTCCCATAATTATACAACAGTCAAATTACCCTTACAGTATGCTATAATGTGCAGTATGCTGGTTCCCCTGATAATATGCACAGTATACCACATGTACTGACACAGGCAGCCATCTTGGAGCTTTTTACAAAACAATAAATCAAAATGGATAACTTCACACAAATCACAGCAAAAATGCCAATTCCATTGTCATGTTCTAAATACGTAGTATGTCCAAAAACAAAATTATGAAAAATCAGTGTTCCAGGGACAGCTTCACAGGGGGAGTCACCGCATTCAGCGGCAAGTGCAGGAGAGGATCTGCCCACCACATCTCTGGGGAAAGAAGAGGGACAGCCTTCAGCTGCATCAGCAGCAAGTGTAAGGGAGGAGCTGCTCGCCGCATAGGCAAAGACAGCGACAGACTTCAGCCGCATCAGCGGTGAAAGGAGAACAATACACAAAGGGTTGTAGCATAAGGGGCAATCTTCTAACCACATCAGCAGCAACTGGGAGGCAGTTTTCAGTGGTGAGGGAGGATTGTTTGATTGGCTGCATTGGCAACTGACAGAAGAGGCCCTGCAGCCAATTAGGGGCCAAGGCACCAAACTTTCATTGCACGGCAGGGCTTAAATAGACTGGGAGCCCAGCCACCAGTTTCAGAGTTTCAGGGAGAGCTTCACAGGGGGAGTTTTTCTGTCTGGCCTGTTGGTAAGTACCCAGTCAAGAAGGGTATGACTATTACCATTGCTGGAATGTCTCGTAAGCATCAAGACAAGCTGGGTTATATTAGTGTCAAGGACTGGGAGGTTTTGGCTGAGCCAATTCTGATTGAAGTCACCTAGACAAATCACTTCACTGTTTTTGGTGGCCTGGGGGAGAAAAGCCAGGAACTCCTCTAGCCCATGTTTGCAGGAAACTGGAGGCATGTAGGTGAAAACAATGTGCAGCTTTTTTGAGTCACCCAGCAGAAGCAGTGCATGAAGTACCTCACAGGACACAAATGAGGGGCATGGTAGTAAGGTTAGGTTTAGATGAGACTTGTAAAATAGTGCCAGACCGCCACCTCTTTTTGATGCAGGCCGATCAACCCAGAACAAGTTGTATCTGGGGAGGGAACACAGAGAGTCAGGGAGAGAAGGCTTAAGCCGGGATTCAGAAATTGAGAGAGACATTGTAAGCCAGATTTATACACATTTCAGGGTAAACATTATACAATATTAGAAAGTTAGTATGTGTGTAGGGTAGGTGGGGGTCAGGAGGGAGTAGGCAGGCAAAAGGGCCATTGTCTGAGGGGACGGGTGGGTAGCAGAAGTGCAAGGAGGATAGGAGTTGAAGGGACCAATGTCTACAAAATGCCTTAAAGATGGGAGGGGTAGGTGAGGTAGGGGGGAAGAGGGAGGAGGGTAGGGGTGAAAATTAGGAAAGCAGGTGCCAATAGAGTAGATTGCAAAAAGGAGGTTATGTATTAACTTCGACTGGAGTGAATGGAGAGGCAGTCCCTTTAGAAGAAGCAGTCACATTGAGTGGTTGAGGTGAAATATAGTTGGAGTTGCCTTTTAAAGTGTCCAAGCATAGTAGCAGTAAGTGTTTCTTTGTTGAGGGCATTGTACCACTGAGGAGCCCTGTGAGTGAACAACCTCTGATCCATTGTGGTCTGGCATCTGGGGACCTGGAAGGTTTGATGTTGAGTACTACGGGTATGCTGGGTACTGGTGTGGGCAATAAGGAGTTTTCAACACCTGGTGGCATGAGCCTGAGAAGAACCTTTTTGGTTAAAAGGCAGGCCTGACATTGTATTCTACTGAGTAGTGGAAGCCACCCAGCCAGGGTGTACATGTCACAGGTGTATGTGTTCGGCAGGCAGCACCCGTTAGATGGCTGCAGACTTTGTTGAGCATCACCGATATCCTGCGGAGGGTAGTAGGGGAATTTTAGTCTACCAAACTCTACTAAATGACCTATCTGGTGAAATCCAAACATGAAAATTGAAGGGGCACTGGTTACTAATGAAATCTGGGAAAGGAAAGTTGTTAAGAAACCTAGAGGACATTGTGGATAGTAATAGTTGTATTCAATTCCATTTTATAAAGAACATTTAATATAAACCCAAATGATAATTTGTTTTATGATACCATAAAACATATCATGATAACAATATATTGTAATGAGCAAAACCTCTTTAACACTTCACCAAAAATAATTGCCTTTCTAAATATAATATACAAAAAAATAACTAAAATAAATGCTATATACAGTACAACTTCCTGGCAAATTCTATCAGAAGCAGAGCAGATGAAACAACCATTTGTCAGTGCTGAATATTGCTTGCTTATATATGCTGTTTAGGTATTAGGAAGTGATAGTACCATGCCTAAGAACTGTCATGTGCCCCCCTGCCCAAGACATCCACTGTGTCTTTCTGTTCAGTAGTCACAGAAGAGGGAAGGGGCAAGGGCCACAGCAGTACAGCAGTTGCCAAGGCAGTGAAGAGGTGGACAATAGTCCATTCACAGGCAAAAGAATCCTGCAGGAACTGACTAAACTGAAGGTGTACAAAGCGATGGGACCAGGTGGCATTCATTCAAGGATATTAAAGGATACCTAAACAACATTTTGACAACAAACTGTTAAAAAATCTGACTCTGTAGGTGACTAAAGGAAAGGCTGCTGTATTCGTTAATGCTAAAACTACACTTACATAATTTACCTAAATGTTGTTCCAGAGCATTTGAAAATTGTAAAATCAGCCTTCCAATTTCAAAAAAACTGTCTTACCTGCTTCATAAAATGGCCGCCAAATGTGTTATGTAATGACATCATTGGAGCCAAAGTCAGAGAGATATATGGCTCTCTATAGTGCTAACTAGTTCTTTTTCCCTTTGTATAGAATTGTTTCACCCAAATGGTCAAAACCACGTGCATTATTTTGTATAATACACATGTTAGGCTATGGTTCTGTTCATTTTGTTTACTTTAACGTGCTGAAAATATGTTTTAATCCAACCAACGTTCTCTGTGGCAAGCCACAGTGCAGTATACATCTTGAATAACCTGGTGGTCTAGTGGTTATGGTGGATCCAGGATGCTGCAATGGTGGTGCTGGGGTGGTGTACATGCTTAATATGCACTTTTTAACATTTTTATTAAACCTTTATATTTTCTGCTATTATTCTTTTCTAGTATGTTTTTGACAGAACCTACAAATGTAATCCATAGTTTGAATGTAAACATTTATACAATCAATAAATCAGACTTCTTCAACAAAGTGAAATGCAGCAGCAGCAGCAGCAAGCAAGTACATTATTATGTGTGTGTGTGGAGTTGCAGCCACACCCTTCACCACCCCCCTAGAGCCACCACTTTTTGTGCCGCAAAGTTCTTGTGCAGTCCAATGTTAGAGTTCACACTTTCTCAAAACTCAAATATATGCTTATCTTGTCTTCTTTTACAATGGGAAATAATAATAAGAAGAAGAAGAAGAAAAGAAGAAGAAGAAGAAGAATCAGCATTTATATAGTGGTTTTCATACACATTGTATCCCAAAGTGCTTTACAAGCAATACTAGACTGGTAGTGAAGTGACACTTTGGCCAATCTTCATTGGCCCACATTGGTCACCCACCTCCAACACCCCTTGCTTGTCCAGGCCTACAAGCTTCTCAAACCCCATGCTCTGCCAAGCATTGCAGGGACCATAACCCTCAAACACAACCCAAGTAACCTAAGGACCTCAGATAGAATGCTATTAGATGTCCCTAGGGTAAGGACAAATGCTGGTGGAAGATCCTTTTCCTCCCAAGCAGCCTGCCAATGGAAAAAGCTCCCTCACCAGGTCCAGGCCTCCTCCTCTCTCATGAACTTCTGCACCAGGCTCAAGTCCCATCTGCTGACCTCAAGCGCATGCCACTGTCATGGCACTTAAAGCTCCTAAGGTACTCCCCTCCTCTCCAACTCTCGTCTCCTAGCTTAACCTTCCTAGTACCTGCCTTATACCGACTGCTCACCAGAGGCCACCTGCAACCCCTGAACAAACTATATGCAATGTGCTACCAATTGCTTACATGTCATGATGATAACTATGCCTGTACCCATGCCTGTATCCACTGCTTTTCTTTTACCATGCCTGTAACCATGCCTGTATCCACTATTTTTCTTTACTGTAACCACCTCATGATGTAACTCACAATGCCTCAAATGTTCCTTATGTCCTTGTTCATTCTTATAACTTGTATTGTTATCCCGGGTCGCCCCTGAAAAAGAGACCTTTGGGACTCAGTGGGCCTATCCGGTCACCAAAATTTAATAAATAAATAATTGTAGTGACAGCCATTTCATACATTAATATCCACACACAGCCTTGGACAATTGCATGAACTGGTTTTATGGGAAGGGGAATGTTGGCCAGGACAACGGGGTCAGGTAGAGATGAAATTGCTGGCAGTCCCACATCTTATTTCTCGCAGTAATCTGCTCATATTTCTCTCCTTCTGTCTTCCCCCTTCCCTGAATATAGCAGTACCTTGCAAGAGTGGCCTTCTCTGTCCCTCTCTGGTATTCATCCTTCACTATTCCTCCTCACACTGAAAACGGTTGAGCTCATCACCCTTCTGCATCATGAATGCAAGTAGTACAGTCCCCGTTTTATTTTGACATATCAAATATAAACATATCTTTCCAGTAAATCAGGCTCATAGAAGCAAGGAACAAGGGGAATGATGGGCTTTCCTATCCTTCGGAGGACGGACCCCAGGGTATCTGTGTTTCTGGGTTTCACAGCGGGCAGGCTGGATAGCCTGCTAGTGTGAACCCCAGTTATAAATCAATCCCCCCCAGCAGCACCTTGGGGGATGATCAGGGGGCTCTCTCTTTTATAAAAACATCGGCCTGAACCTGGTGTGATTTTCTAGGGTGAACGGCTGCCATGGGGGCTCGGGGAGTACTATTGGAGGATGGACCTAGGGCACCCATGGTTTATGGACTGTTGTTGGAGTAGGTTGGAGAACCTGCTTACATAGGTCCAGTTATAGGCTGGTCTTTCTGGAAGATACATTAGGGGACGACCATAGGGAGAGTTTTCCTTTGTTGGCTGATTAACTATATTCCCCCCCCCCCAAAAAAAACAGCCGGATTGATTTTTTGCAGATTGATTTCTACTTTAGGAGTATATGGTAGATTTATAAAGCATCTCCGTTTGGCCTATGTGAGATAGGCCATGGGACAGTTTCTCCAGGGGTGAGAGCTCTATGATTTTTACTGTTCTAATAAAAGCATGGACTAGAAGAACTGTGATTTTTGCTTTAAACTACTATAGACTTTTTTCTGTGGAATTTATGAAAATCTGTCCAGATTTGTTTTATCTCTGGAATTGGTTTAAATGAGAAATTGCATTATTGTTTTAATTATTTTTGAATCTGTTGCTAGTGTTGACAACATTTTTATTAAAGTGGTCTTCGGACCTCTAACTATATAGTTATGTGTTGGGATCAAATATCCATGGACGGGCGTTACTCCCCCTCTAGGCTGAGGGACCTGCACCCTTTTGACTGCCCCCCGTTGTGGCCCGAAGTGTATAGGCATTGCCTTGCCTTGGGGATTGCACGGAGGAGGCGGAGAGGGAGGGGAGGTCCCCCAGCTGGGGGGGTGAGCGGAGTGGGCAAATTGAGATGGTGAGGTCGGGGAGATGCCCTGGGGCGAAATGGGTCCAGGATAGGGGAGTGTGTTGCCTGGTTCCCATACCCAAGGGTTCCACTGAGAGTGGGCATATAGCCTGCTCCTCCAGGGCCTCTCATCCAGCCTGGGCATTGTTATGCAATGCCAGGTCTATAAAAAAAACAAAACAGCAATAATTGCTGATTTTGTTGAATCATCTGACCTGACATGCATTACCGAGACCTGGCTGGATGAAAATGCTGGTCCCATTTTGGAGTCAGCTGTTCCAGCCGGGTACTCGGTAATACATCGCCCAAGGTTGGATCGTAGGGGTGGGGGGGTCGCTATTTGTTTTAAATCGGAATTGGGCCTTGTAGAGGTTCCAGTGGTGTCCCCTGGATCCTTTGAATGTATCATGGGAGCAGGTGTGAACTGCAGAATTCTGCTCGTTTACCGTCCACCCGGTAACGAGAAAGTTTTTCTGCAAGAAGTCGCGGATTTCATCGTCGACCTGGTACTGGAGCCCTCCAGGTGGTTGGTCCTGGGGGACTTTAATGCCTGGGTCGACGATGAACTCTCACAGTTTGGTCAAGACTTTCTCCAACTAATGAGTTTGTTGGGCTTCACACAGGTAGTTACCGCTGCTACCCATATTCATGGTCATTCTTTGGATTTAGTGTTCACCCTGAGTATGGAGATCACAGGACTGGTGGTGGAACCAGTTGGGTGGTCTGTCCATCACTCTGTAAGGTTCAATTTCGCAACCCCCCTTATGAGACCCACCCCTTTGGAGATGGTACAATACCGCCCTTTGAGGGGAGTTACCCCTGAGGGTCTGACGGCGGTGCTGGACCTATCGAATTGGCCGATGGAGTGCATGGAACCAGATGCCTTAGTAGTGCACTTTAATAATATGGTGTTGAGGGCACTGGATTCCATTGCGCTGTCCGGGTCGCCCTCTCTCTCCTTCTCGATTCCCTTGGTTTGATGGGACATTGAGGGAGTTGAGAAGAAAGGGGCTAAGATTGGAGCGCTGTTGGTGGAAATCCGGCCTGGAAGGTGACAAACTTAGATTGATGGCCCATTATTTGGACTATCAATCAGTAATCTCCCATAAGAAGGCAGAGTTCCTGTCCAGGGAGATAACTGAGTCAAGAAACCGACCTGCTCAGCTCTTCCGGACCGTCGACAGGCTGTGCAATCCAGCCTGTCTGCGGGGTAGGAGAGCTTTTTCACAAATGCAGTGTGATGAGTTTGCTCGGTTCTTTGATGATAAGGTGTCATCAATCAGGTCGGAGATCTGCAGCATGCATTCAAACAAGCATTGTAGCGACCAACATGGGGTTGCATGTCCTCGGTCCGTCTGGATGGATTTCAACCAGCCAGCGATCATGGATATCATGAAGATTGTCCAAGGCTTGCTACCGACTTGCTGTAGTTTGGATCCTGGTCCTACGCGCCTCCTTGTGGGATGCATGGATGTGATTGGACCAATCCTCGTGAAGATAGTCTGGAGTTCTTTGGATCAAGGGGTGTTTCCGGAGTCTTTGAAGGAGGCTGTCATGACACCCCTTTAGAAGAAACCTTCCCTTGACCCCGACTGCCTCGCTAACTACAGACCGATCTCTAACCTGCCCTTTTTGGGCAAGGTTATTGAGAAAGTAGTCGCGTTACAGCTTGATGACTTTTTTACCACCCATGAAGTCTATGATCCTCTCCAATCCGGTTTCAGGAAGAGGCATAGTACCGAGACTGCATTAGTTCGGGTACTTAATGATCTCCTAATGGCAAGAGATCAGAAGAGCCGTTCGATCTTGGTTCTTCTTGATCTCTCTGCAGCGTTTGACACCGTGGACCATGGGATGTTGCTAGATCACCTGCGGCTACTCTGCGGACTGTCAGGGACAGTCCTCAGATGGTTCCATTCTTTCCTCACAGGCAGAAGTCAAAGGGTAGTCTCAGGGATTTTCTCTTCTGCTCCCTTTGCTCTGTCTTGTGGGGTGCCACAAGGCTCTGTGCTTTCCCCCATGTTGTTCATGGTGTATATTCTGCCGTTGGGAGACATTATAAGGCATTATGGGCTGAGTTTTCACTGCTATGCAGATGATACTCAGCTTTATATGTCCTTTGTGCCTGAACAAAATGATGCAGTCTCGGTTTTTAACAGCTGCCTTGCTGAGATTCAGGATTGGATGAATGCAAACTGGTTGAGGTTAAATCCAGATAAGACTGAGGTATTAGTTGTTGACCCAGGTCATTATGTGAAGAAGTTGACTCCTGAGGTCCCCTCTGGTCTTTTATTAGGGGATACCCAGTTGAGATCTTCTGAACAGGTGCTAAATCTGGGCGTTATTTTTGACAGTGCGCTGACATTAAAGATGCAGGTGTCGGCCACTGTCAAATCTTCCTTTTACCATCTGAGGAATATCGCCCGGATAAAACACCTTGTTCCACATGATGACCTTCCTGTCTTGGTCCACGCTTTTGTTTCTTCCCGTCTTGATTACTGTAATGCTTTATATCTAGGGTTGCCAGGGGTAGATCTCCGTCGCCTGCAGCTTGTGCAGAATGCGGCAGCTAGGTTGTTGACTGGGCTACCAAGAACTTGTCATGTCACACCTGTGCTGCACGAACTGCACTGGCTGCCAGTGCGATGGAGAATCACCTTCAAGGTCGCATTGCTGACCTATAAGACCCTACACGGTCAGGGACCAGGCTACCTGCAAGATCTCCTTTGCCCCTACCGTCCTCTCCGCTCACTCCGCTCCTCTGGCGAGGGATTGCTAGAATTCCCAGGGTTTGTCTTAAATCATCTGGGGCAGGCCTTTTCTTTTATGGCCCGACCCTGTAGGAATTCTGTACCTCATCAGACTAGAGAGTGCCTGTCCATGGAATCATTTAAGAGATCCCCGAAAAGTTATCTGTTTTCACTGGCATTTGGTTAGTTTATTTTATGGTTATTTTATTGTTTTATGTCTTTATTTATTATTGTTGATGTTTTATTTCTTGTTTTGTATCAGCACTTTGATTTATTGAAAAGCGCTTTATAAATAAATTTTGATTTGATTTGATTTTGATTTGACTTAAAAGATCTAGGCTACCTTTGATTAGGCACTATTAAATGATGGGTGTGCACATCATTATGCACGTCATATAATAGTGCCTAATCATAGGTGGCTTAGATCTTATATGGGTAGGAAAGCCTATTTTCCACTTGTGCCATGCTGTTATCAGCCTGGCTTACCAGAAGATCATATGTATTATTAATATGTAAACATAACACAGGGGACTGTACTAAACACATTCATGATGTGGAAGGGTAGTGAACTCACCAGTTTTTGGTGTGGGGAGCAGGTAAGAAGAACGAATGCCAGAGAGGGACTGAAGAGGTCATTCCAGCAGGTTACAGCTATATTCTGTTTAGTTGAAGACATGAAGGAGGACGCTGAGCAGATCACTGTGAGATCTGAAATGTGGCGCTGCCAGCATCGTGATCACTACCTGACTGTGGATGAGAGTAGCCAGTGATGACAAATACTCAGAGTGGCAGGGCCGCACCTAAACTGTTACTTGAATTCAGTGTAGAGAGATATTACCTTCGGGTGGGGGGAGGGATGTTGACATTTGTTAGGACAGTATTGAGGGAGTTGTGTACAGCTCATTCAAGATTTGGAAGGGTGGTAGTCAGCCAACTCACATTTGGAGTAGAGCACAGAAAAGTACTGGAGAAAAATTGCTGGGAACTGTCCTGCAGGGTTCTGCAGATCACAGGTAAAGGAGGAGACTGACACTGGAAGTCAGGTGGATTCACTCAAGGTATTATTATGCCTCTCCTGCTAATAATATTGTTATCCATTGTAAGTGCAGCCCTTATGAGGGCACAAACAGCAGTTTTTCTGGTGGGTCATAATGCTTATCTCTTGGCCCTTCAGGAAGACCTAGTTGTTGGTTAATGAGGTGGGAAACAACACAACAGGGAACTGTACATACTACCTTCACTGTGCAGAAGGGTGGTGATCCACTCAATATTTACTGTGGGAGCAGAAGTCAAACACTGAGAATGTAGACTGGAGAGTGATTTGTGAGGCATTTTTTATCAGTGCCAGCTGATGATGCGTTATCAGTATAGGTGTGCACAACTCTCTGAGGTACAAGATTTCAATCTGAGGTGTGACAAATCTCTTCACGAGACCGCAAGTTCATATGTGGCCCCAGGCAGTACTAAGGCCAGGGTATGGATGGTGGGGTGTTCAACAGAAGGCAGGCTAGGTGCAGGGGGTTCACATGGAAAAAGAAAGCATTATTTGTAGATTAACAAGCGAGTATGAGATTTGGAACTGAACAAGACCAGTGCATTGCTGTGTGACCCTGAGCAAGTCATTAAACTTCCTTGTGCTCCCAGGCCACACCTGTAAACAAGCTTTCAGCTTAGTGTATCTTTCCTGGTTAACAAAAAACTAAATTCAGTGCATCATATAACCACTAGATCATCAGGTATTTGAAGTGTTATACTGTAATGCAGTTTGCCAAAGAAAAAGTCAGCTGGATTGCAAAACATTTTCTGCAAGTTAAAGTAAACAAAATGAACAAAATCATAGCCTAACATGTGTACTGATCAAAAATAATCCATGAGTTAATACGTGGTGTTGATCATTCTGGTACAATAATTCAAAATAAAGAGGGAAAGAAGAACTAGTTAGCACTATAGAAATATATGTGGATTTCTGTCTCTGGCTCCGATGATGTCATCCTGACATCTGGCAGACATCTTAGGGAGAAACCAAGGCTGTTTTTTGTAAGTGAAAGGCTGATGTTTACATTTTTCAAAAGCTATGAAACTACATTTATGTTATTTACATAAATGCAGTTTTAGCATAAATGTAAACAGAAGTCTTTACTTTACCTTGCTATGAAGCCAGATTTTGGAGTTTGCAGTTTTAAAAAACTGCTTGTTTAGGTACCCTTTAAGAGAACTGTGAAGGGAGATAGCAGTACCTCTGGCAACCATGTTCACTGAGTCATTCAACACAAGGGCGGTACCAGAGAATTGGAGGAGGGCACATGTGGTCCCTCAACACAAATACGGCAGCAGGGAGGAGGCAGGGAACTATAGACCAGTCAGCCTCACATTAGTAGTGGGGAAGATCATGGAAACATTGCTTAAAGAAAAGATAGTGGGCATCTAGAAGCCATTGGAGCCCAGGACCATAGGCAACATGGATTCACAGTAGGGAGGTCATGTCAGACAAATCTGGTTGATCTCTTTGACTGGGTGACAAAGGAAGTAAATCAGGGTGGGGCAGTGGACAACACTTACCTTGATTTCAGCAAAGCTTTGCCACCGTCCCACATAGGAGGCTAATAAACTAGCTGGTTAGGCTGGGCATGGGGGAAAGGGTGGTAAACCGAGTTAGAAACTGACTAACAGACAGGAGGCAGAGAGTGGTGGTAAATGGGGTGCAGTCTGGGGAGAGGGGGTGACCAGTGGGGTGCCACAGAGATCGGTCCTGGGGTCAGTCCTGTTCAATGTCTTCACTGGTGACATTGCAGAAGGGCTGAAGGGAAAGGTCTGCCTTTGCAGATGACACCAAGATCTGTAATACAGTGGATACCCCAGAGGGGGTGAAGAAAATGAGGAGGGATCTGGAGAAGCTTGAAAAATGGTCTGAGAACTGGCAACTGAAGTTTAATTCAAAAAAGTGCAAAATTATGCACCTGGGACACACAAATTCTGGGGAAAGCTACAGGATGGGGGGGAGGGGAGTTGCTGACAATCACAAGGAGGGAAAGGGACCTGGGGGTTCTTATTTCAGATGACCTGAAAATGTCAATGTGCTAAGGCAGCTGGGAGGGCCAGTGACATGCTGGGGTGCATAGGCAGGGGTATCGCCAGCATAAGGAGGGAGGTAGTGATGTAATTATATAAAACCATGGTCAGGCCTCACATGGAGTACTGTGTGCAGTTCTGGAGGTCACACCTTTGTAAGGATATTAACAGGCTGGAGATGGTCCAGAGAAGGGCGAATAAGATGGTACAGTGCTTGCAATGCAAGACTTATGAGGAGAACTTAAGGGACCTCAATATGTACTCACTGGAAGAGAGGAGGTAAAGAGGGGATATGATAGAAACATTCAAGTACCTCAAGGGTATAAACAAGGTGCAAGGGGGAGACATTTTCCAATACAAGAGGAGCACAAGAACAAGGGGGCATGATATGAAATTGGAAGGTGGGAGGTTAAGAGGGAATGTGAGGAAGTTCTTCTTCACAGAGAGGGTGTTGGACGTGTGGAATGGTCTGCCTCAGGAGATGGTGGGAGTGAGCACTGTTGATGGATTCAAGCATGCTTGGGACAGGCATAGGGGAACCATAGAGGTACAGCAGCAAGTGGGTCAGAAGCAGTAATCCAGCACAAGGGCTTACAGGCAGACTAGATGGGCCAGGCAGTTCTTATCTGCTGACTATTTCTATGTTTCCACGTCTGTGTCTCTTTCTCTTTTGAATTAGACAGACAGAGAGAGACACACAACCATATGCTGCTTGCATGTGCTATTCCCCACTATGTCCTCCCTAACACACTACTATCCCCAGACACTCAGAGAAAGGACACAGCACACATTGTCTCTTCAATGCTGCTCCCCCAGTGTCGCTGCCTCTCTCCCTCTCTGTCTCACTGTTACTCTCCTTGTCTCACTTTCTCTATGTCGTTCTCTATCTAAGCACCAAGCTCCATTTTTGAACGTCGGGGGAAAATCAGTTGCGGTCTCTCACTCTCTGTCACTGGGACTGGGGGGGTTTGGCAGAATGGGACACAGAGAACTTGTGTGGGAGGTTGGAAAGCAGCACAGAGGTTCCCAAAGAAAAAGGCACTGAGAGAGAGAGAGAGAGAGAGAGAGAGAGACAGCAAATACACAGGTCTCTCCTGCACACAAACTGCAGCACTGTTCTGTACTGGGGAGCAAGGGGAGGCCACAGAAAAGAACATCCCAATGTTTTCTCTCTTACTGTCTCACAGGACATTTCAGCCATGGTGCAGGTGTAGAAGAGTGATGATGCTG
The DNA here is from genome assembly GCA_016271365.2 of Neoceratodus forsteri. NCBI lineage: Eukaryota > Metazoa > Chordata > Ceratodontiformes > Ceratodontidae > Neoceratodus > Neoceratodus forsteri. The sequence continues at coordinate 42,795,203 of CM028137.1, read as the reverse complement.
TCTCTCACTCTCTCTATCATCTGTGAACTGAGGGTGGGGAATGGGCAATGGGGCAGCCACAGTTGGGGGGGGTGCCAGGAAAAGAAACTCTGGGTGGCCACTGTCATGCTTGCTTTCTCCTCTGCTCTCCTGTATTACAGCCTGTCAGAGGGCTCTATACTGCTGATCATTGCTTCCACTCTTTCTGCAGACAGAGACATAGACAGACAGACAGGGAGAGAGACATGCAGCACATTGCCACAACTTTGGTACCTACTGTCTCCCACTGTCTGTGTGCGTGTCTCTCTCTGTCTTACATGCCAGACTGCATGGCCGCTGTAACTCTCAACTACCTCCTTGCCCACTCAGACTGCTGATTATCTGCAAACTAGACACGGTAGTGGCAGGCAGAACACACACAGAAGCTCTGTCTCTGAGCTAACAGGCTACACAGCTGCCATGCATGTTTAGCAGTCTTACACTGTGTGATGTTTCTGCGTCCCCTAACCACAAATGGTTATTAACCCAAGTGCCACAACATGCACTTGGGTTCATATCCCAGTACTGACACTGCAGTGCAGCATTAGGGTGGGGTGCTGCACTCCTGAGGTGCCGTCTTTTAGATGAGACGTTAAACGGAGGTCCCATCTGCTTGTTCTGGTGGTAGTTCAGGTGGATTTTAAAGATCCCATGGCACTTCTCGAAAAGAGTAGGGAATTTTTTATTGTAATAACATCATAAACAAAAGAGTGTTAGAAAATGGCAAGAATCAATTCTAAAAGCTGATTGGCTCAGACAGACTCCAAGCTGGGCATTTATTTTTCAATAAATGCCCAGCTAAAAATAAGAGCCAGTCTAAGTGCCACTTTACAGTGTAGCATTTTCCAGAGGTGCCCAGTCTGCTTTCTAATTGGCTGAAAGCACCTGAGAAAATTTGAAAAACCCGCCATGTTTTCTCTCTCTTAGCGAGAAGCACAGCTGCCCCCAACAGTACTGCATTCAGCGTTGACAGCCGCTATCCTCCCATGACTCAGGTAAAAAAAAAACTCTTTTGCCATTAAATGGCACTACATAGTAAATCCTTCACTCCGATCCTAAAAGCTGCTCGCTGTACTGCCAAACAAACTCTTATCGTCGAAACAACCATGGAGCACGACAACAGCGGTATTTCCTCTGTTTTTATACCACACATGGATGTCCATCTGCGGTATGAAAAATTAAGAAAATACCGCTGTTCTCATGCACAGTAGCGGTGCTGGAGATATCGCAGTCTCTGCTTTACCACAGAGAAGCGAGCGCCAGAGATGAGTAATGTCCTTTGCCCTTTTCTTTTTTCCTCTCCTACCACAGACAAATGGGGGTAGGTACCTCACAAAAAAAAAAAAACATTGTCTTGCAGGTGGAGGAACTATTTTATTACAAAAATGATTGTAAACAAGTTTATGTTCATTATTTTATTACATTTTTTTTCCTTTACAGTGGCCATTTTCTAAGAGCAATAATACCCTCCAGGATGGGCATTATTAGGAAGCCTACCAGACCTTCAGGGCTATAAGGCCCTCCATACTGCGGCGTTGGGCTAATACACCCTGGGAGGTCTGGTATTTCCTAATCAATGCCTACCCTGTCAGGTATTATTGCTTACTTATCACACTAGAAAACAATACAATTCATACCACTGATTACAAATCATAAAAATAAATACAGAATAGTGTTACCACATACTGAAATAATTGATTCTTATTGAAAATGAAAGAAAGTATTACATTCATAAACTGCATCATAAACTTAACAGAAAAGTTCTTATTTATATTTAATAAATAGAGAGAATCCTTTCCACCATCTTTCTACTTTTAGTGAGTTAAACACTACTTTATCTTTTTGAAATACTAATCTCATTGCTTGACCCACTAAAATTGCATATGTGTCACAAGTCTTTAGTTTCTGGTATAGAACCCATTGGCACCTGGCCTGCCACAAATACAATTTCAAAATATAACAGAAGATAACCAGGGTTTCATTACAAAATTTATTTAAAGTAGAAGGGTATAATCCCAAAACAAAAATCTCATAGTTTAGTTGACTAAGTCATACCATATTCCATCTTATTGTTAAGTTCTTCCATAGTGCAGATGAAAATGAGCAGTCAAACGAAAAATGCTGCATTGTTTCTTCCTTCCCTACGCATTTTATATATGGACAATTTAGTTCTTCAATTACTTTATGTTTCAAGTTTCCGCTTATATTTAAACGTCCAAACATGGATAACCATAATACTTCCCATATATGGGAGGAGATTTTCTTGTTCTTTAATTGAGCTATAACAAATCTATTGTTCTCTGGTGGACAATTTTTGAATGTAGTGTCATTCGGATGAAAGGCAGAAAGAATAATCCCATACAGTTGTTTTGCTGTATTGATCCTGATAACATTGCTTCCCAATTTCCATTTATATAGTTTTTGTGCAGCTGGTTTTAAAAACAGTGGAATTTTAAGATTTTTATGTAATTTAGGTGGTTCTGGGTCCCATTGAGAAAAAATAATGTCCTATGGTATGTTTAATTATTTTACTTTCTAATGAACTTACAGGAGACAACCCTATTCTTATTGTCTGAGAAAAAAATATTGAATGAAAAAAAATGATGGGATCAACTATCCCTAACCCACCTTTCTCTCTAGGGCGATATGTAAAACATATTTTCACTGGGTTTAGTTTTGAACCCCACAACATTTGAAAAAAAAAAACAATTATATAGTCTGGTTTCCAACATTGGGGGTGGGGGAGATATCATAGCTATGTATAAGAGGCCTAGTATTAAGAATGGTTTTATTATTTGAATCCTTTTGAGTTTAGATAGTTTCCATGATTTCCATCTAAGGACTTTCATTTCTATCTTCTTTAATGCCAACACCCAGTTATATGTAGCCAAGCTTTGGGGTCCAAACACCACTCCTAGAATTTTAAGGAGTTCCGATGAGACAGAAATACCACTAAGTTCAAACTCTGGGACCCTTTCTGGACTGACTAGCAGACTCTTACATTTGTTAAGGTTTAATTCTGCATTTGATACCTCCGTGAACATTTTCATTGATTTTAAGAAAATTGTTAGTTGATGTATTTCTGAAAAAAACAGACAACTATCATCCACATATGCTATAATTCTAAGGTCTTCTGCTGGGACTCCACTCGAAATACCTTGCCAAAATGAGAGATCATTTATTTTTTTTATTAGGGGGCCAAGGTTCCATTCCCACATCTGGCACTTGGATTAATATCCCAGTACTGACACTGTAGTGCAGCATGAGAGGGGTGCTGCACTTCTGAGGTGCTGTCTTTCGGATAAGACGTTAAACTGAGGTCCCATCTGCCTGGATTGGTGGTAGTTCAGGTGGATGTTAAAGATCCCATGGCACTTATCGAAAAGAGTAGGGGAATTTCCCTGGTGTCCTGGTCAAATTTCCCTCATTCACTAAAAATACCACCAACAGTTTAATCTGGTTCAAGGTCTGTTGGCATTCATCTGTATCCCCCTACCCCGGGTCATGCCTGAAAATAGGCAAGCTTTGTCTAGTGCACTTACCCGGTCAACAAAAACTAAATAAAAAATAAAATAAATAAAAGGGAAAAGATATACAATAAAGTACTTAGGGGGCATCCTTGCCTAACTCCTGCTTTTATTTTCAAACCTTGTGTTAACTGATTTAATATTATAGGATGTGCAATTGTTGTGGAATAGAATATTGGAGCATAGCTCTCACTGTCTAAGCCCTATCATATTGATAGGCTTTCATTTCTGTCTTTACCTGTTCGATTTGAGCAGAAAGATCATTATGAGATGTGGAAGCCCCTGTATATAGGTATTGAAAGTGCTGTCTTAATTTAAAGTTTTAAATTTTAAATTTTATTTCAGAACCTATATTTGCAAGGCTATCAGCAAAACTGGCTATAGTGGTGACTCACTCAACTTGAAGCTGCTTTCACTAGTCCTAGATGAAATCCTTGAACCCCTGATAATGATCTTCAACCTCTCCTTAAGGTATGGCCAATTCCCATCACTCTGGAAAAAGGCTACCATCACACCTGTACATAAAAGTGGAGACAAGTTACTGCACACTAATTATAGGCCCATTTTCATCCTCCCCCCATTATCCAAAGCACTAGAAAGTATAGTCTCTGACCAGCTAGTAGAGTTCCTGGAAAAGCATAATATTCAGTGCCCTGAGCAGCATGGCTTCCATAAAGGGCATAGTACCACCATGGCACTGTTGGAATTCACTGGCTGCATCCATGACGCCCTGGATCAAGGACTCTGTGAGGTGGCCATATTCATTAACCTTGCAAAGGCCTTTAGTACAGTTAACTATCCTCTCCTACTCAGACAATTGGCTGCTCTTGGGATCTCCAATGATGCACTGCCCTGGTTTGCTAGCTATCTTGGGGAGAGAGTTCAAAGTGTTAACATTTCTAGAGTCTCATCAGCTGAAAAAACAGTCCTCTCAGGTGTCCCTGAAGGGTCAATTCTGGGCCCACTACTCTTCTCCCTCTTCCTTAACAACCTCCCCGGCATCTTCCAACAGAGGATACTACTCTACGCAGATGATGCGGTCCTGTTTTCAAGCAACCGGGGCTTTAATCTACTTGAGAGTCAACTGCAACATGATTTCTGGCTGGTGGAAAAATGGTTTGGCTCATACAAACTTGTCATGAATTATAGCAAAACTAAGGTCATGTCTTTCTGCAATGCACATAGCAAGTATAAAACACTACCCATCACCATCAAGAATCAATGTGGGACCTCACTTGATCAGGTTCATGAGTTTAAATACCTCAGCATCACTCTGGACAGTTCACTCTCCTACTCCCAGCACATTGGGATGATTGTGAAGTCTGCCAACATAAGCCTTGGCCTGCTCCACAAATACAAGCACTGTATGACTCCTGAAGCCCTAAGACTGGCCATCCACAGCTCTGTTACCTCCATTGTCAATTACGGTCTAGTCATATATGGTTCTGCCTCCCCTACTGCCCTTAGGAGGATATCTGTGACACTCAACAAGGCCTGTAGACTTCTCACGGGGGCTGACCACCTAATGCACACCTGTGACCTATACGCCAAGGCTGGATGGCTACCTCTCATTAGTAAAATACAATACCAGACCTGTCTGATAGCCAAAAAAGCTCTTCTTGGACTCATGGCACCAGGTGTGGCAGGACTCCTTACTACCTGCAGCAGCTCCCAGCCAACACGCAGTTCTCAATACCAGACTTTCCAGGTCCCCAGGTGCCGGACATCACTGGGTCAGAGATCCTTCCTGCTCAGGGCTCCTCAGTGGTTCAATACCCTTAACAAAGAAACTCTTACTGCTGTAACACTAAGCCCCTTTAAAAGGCAGTTGCATCTATTCCTCCCACCTACCTCACTTTGTGACTGCCTCCCCTAAGCCATGGTCATCACCCTCTACCCTAGATGTAACTATAACCTACAATTCCAGCCTTGCATCCTTGGCACCAGCCCCCTCCCTCTCACCCTTTGCCCCCTCACCCACCCATCCCTCTCTATGGACTCATTCATATCAAAGACCATCTGGTGCTATCCCCTAGCTCCTCTCATCCTTATCTGACAACGGCACCTATCTGTCGACTTCCTCCTGACCTCTTCCTACCAAGTATACTGTTTTTATCATGAACTCTGATAGAAGCTAGCTTGGTTGGTTCTACTCCAGCGTATTTTTTGTCTGAACACTATATGTACAAATAATCTTTTTTGTTATTATTGTTACCATTGTTTACCATTGATGTATGTTTCCCCCCATCCTCTGATGTGGAACCTTTGTAAACGAGCAGTTCCTGCTCAAAGGTACTTGTTTAATAAATAAATAAATAAATAAATAAGTACTTAAAAAACTTTTCCATCCCTCTTTTCTTCCCATATTTTTGAAAAAGTTTGGTGATATCGCATTTGGTATCCTCCCACCAGATACCTACATCCTAATATAAGAAGCTCACTGATATCCTTGCCCATAATAGCTTGTATACTTTGGCTTGGACTATCGGATCTGTTAGTGAGGCCACATTCATTTTCCATCTATTCTTTTGATATTTCTTTTTTACAGTATCCTGAAGACTAATCTGTAAAAAATCAATGATCAGAAAATTCCACAGGTGTTTTTGAGAAATTGGGGATGGGTAAGGTTTTAGATATAAAGAAATAATCTATTGTAGTAAAATACTTGCCCCTATTATAGGTAAACTGTAATCTCTGGTTAGAATTAATTTTATATTCTCTTAAGATCTGCTGTCTCTATGCATTTTCTAAGTGCCATAGTATCACAGTATATTTTCTTTCCCATTGCTTTAGAGGGATCTTTAAGTTCACAGTTTAAATTTCCTCCAAATATTATACATTTTAGTGTAACAAGGTATAGCTGTACAGTCTGGAATAGTGCAACCCTCTCCGCCTTTGATTGGGGCACATACACATTTATAAATCTATGCTCATGTTGTCCCAAAAAGCCATCTATAATCAATAGCCTTCCAGGAATGAGATCAATTAGTTTGGTTAATAAGAATAAATAGGAAGAGAAAATTATGCCAAGGCCATCTGCTTATCAGGCCCAAAGGACCAAAAAGATGGACTATCAGTCCATTCGTTCTGAAAAATTCTTACTTGTTCTGTGGTATACATCCAGGTTTCCAGAAAAAAGCAGACAGTTAAATTAGACTGTTTAATGTGCTGAAAAATTGTATGTATTTTATTTGGATTACTTATACTGTGTACATTTACAGATCCTACCTTAATGTCCTGCATTCATTAAGGTTTTGTTTGGTTTTAAGTTATCTTCCTCCTTTTCTTTTTTTTCTTAGTTTTGTAATTTTCTGAAACCTCTATTTTAACAGGATCACCTGTATCAGGATGCTGGGTTTCTAATTCCTCATGATCACGTTCCATATCTTCCCACTGAAACAGAGCTGAAAAGGAGTTCTTTGTTTCAATGTGTCCTTTTGTATTAGAGGGTTCACTGGCTTTGAGGGGGGGTTGTACTCATAGTCAATCTCCTAGGGATTTGTAGAGGAATATCAGCTGCCAGAGTTTCCTGATCTATGATTTCCCTAACAGTCTGATTTGTATAGCAAACTGGTTGTAAGGTATCTGGTAGAAGTATATTCTGCATAAATTCTAATGTTAGGTTTCCCTCTTGTTTTACCTCTTCTGTCTGATGTAGGGGGCAGGGTTCCGGGAGTATTTTCTCATTTGTTGGGGGAGCCATGGCTGCATCCGCGCCTGTTGAATTAAAAGTTCTGGGCTTATCACTAGGGCCTTGTTTTTTTACTGCCCATGGACATTCCGCAAAACATGTCCATACTCTTCACATAGCTCACATTTCGTGTGATTTGCACACTGTACTGTAATATGCCCAGTTTCCCCACAGTTATCACATCTCGATACATCATATATACTTGACAAATGCATTCTTGAGCCACATTTATAGCATGATCTTGGCTGTCCTGCATAGAAACACACCCCTCTATCCTTCCTAACATGAAGGAATTAGAGATGTGCTCTATGCCAACATCTTTCTGTTTTAATTTCACATTGTATTTCCATACCCCATCCAAAAAAAAATCACTATCCAATATAGCTTTGGGTTCACTTAAGATATCACATTTCTGGGGTAGCCAATATGTTATATCCTCCACATGGACCCCGTCATTCCTAAACATTACTGTAACATACTTGATTAGTGGTTTGGTTAATGGAATAACTAAAAAGGGGGTTAATGTGGGGGAAAACCTAACCTGATTATAGCTCTCCCAAAATGTGGTACATCATTTAAGCTAAAGCTCCTTTGGTTCCTCCCACAAAGCTTAGCCAGTCACGTTAGTGCAGTCACTGGAGCCTGGCTCGAAGAAATGCAATACATGAGGAGACAGGAGGGTCAAAGGGACAACAAGGGAGAAATGAGGTATGGGGACCACACGAGACAAAAGGTGTGTGCAGGGGAGAAGGGAGAGACAGCAAGGAAAACATAGTGATGGAGAGAAGGGGGAACGGCTTTGTGTATATGAAACGAAAGAAGTGTTCTCTCATTGGAGCACTTCATTTGTTTCAAGTACACAAAGTTTCCACCTATAAACTGTAAACCATTGTCATACTTAGCTTGCATCATAATTGGTCTGTCAAGCATGACCCCAGAGCAGCTGGACCTGCATTGAGCTAGTCAGTGACACACCTCTGAAATGCCGTTCTCTGTAGCAAAACATTTCTTGTGCAAGCACAAGCAATGTAAAATGAAAGAGAAAGGCAGACCGTGGATGTAATTAGGTAGTAGATTCAGTATTCTGAAGCTTTGATAGGTGGAGAAGGGGAAGGCCCCCTTCCCCCGAAATCACCTCACAGTTCAGACCGATACCAGTATGTTTGCTTGCCTTGCAAATGAACACACGCATTTGTCAATGCTGAATGGTTGCTTGCTGGCATTAGCAGTGGAAGTGCAGCAGTCAGATAGATGCGGTATAGGAATGGCAGTGAAGTATTGAACTGATGCCAACTCTACCCTGACCCTGAAGAGATGGACAGGCATTGGGGTGTGCCTTTGGGTTGTCACCCATAACGGTCACAACATTTCATCTCACCCTTCCTTGCAGACAATTGCAAGTGTCGACGTGTGCCTTGGGAAGTTCGGGCTTTACACTCACCTCATTCCATAAGGAAATATGCTAAAATGGGTGCAGTATAGGAGAATGGTGTGAAGTCTGGGACCAAAGAGTCCAAGACACACCTCAATGCCTGTCACTGGCTGCAGGGTGGGGATGGGGGTGGAATGGCATGAGCATTACTGTCAACAATCCCAAGTCACACCCCTGATGCCTGTCAGTCCCTACAGGGTAGGGCATTATGGTCGGAAACCCTAACACCCTTGGTGTCTCTTGGTATTTTTACTCCAAGTTTTCAACATGGGCTTTTTGTGGCCCCACTGCATGAACAGTGACACTATCAGTTCGTTAGCTGAAAGGTGATTTTGCACAGCGACTGCGCCATTTGGCACCACAGGTGCGAATACACATTTCGAACAGGATGTGAAAAATGACAGCTGTACTGTTCATGAGGAGGTGTAAAAAATGGTAATGTTGAAAATCTGGAGTAAAAATATAAAAAAACTAGTGAAGTTATGAGCGTGCGTAGAAACTGCGCAACGTACATCCATAATTATTTTGGGGATTTTTTATACCAGATTTTCAACATAGGCATTTTGGGACCTTCACTCATGAACAGCATCACTGTGATTTTCTTAATCTGTCCTGAACACTGATTTTCCACAACGACTGCGCTATTCTGTGCTGGAAGTGTGAAACACATTTTGGCCAGGATGTGAAAAATGTCAGCTGTACTGTTCATAAGGAGGTGTGGAAAAATACCAATGTTGAAAATCTGGAGTGAAAATATTACAAATTTGTGAAGTTACGCGGGTGCATGGAAACTGCGCACTGCATGCTTGTAACAGAGTCATTTTATAATCTTTTGTCACCAAATTTTCAACATAGGCATTTTAAGACCTCTGCTCATGAACTGTGCCACTGTGATTTTCTTAATCTGTCCTGAACATTGATTTTGCACACCGACTGTGCCATTGTGCGCTACACGTGCAGAAACACATTTCAGTTGAGATGTGAAAAATGACAGCTGTACTGCTCATAAGGAGGTGTGATAAAATGACAATGTTGAAAATCTGGAGCGAAAATATTAAAAATTCTCAAAGTTACGAGCGTGCGAAAGAACTGCGCAACACACTATCATAAAACAGTAATTTTGGGGGATTATTTCATCATATTTTCAACATTGGGTTTTTTGGGGCCTACCTCATAAACTGTGACACTGTCATTTCATGAATCAGTCCCGAAAGGTGGTTCCACGCAGTGACTGCGAAATCACCTTTTGGGACCGAATAACAAAATGACAGTGACTTGGTTCATGAGGTGGGGTCCCAAGAACCCCATGTTGAAAATTTGGTGAAAAATTTCCTAAAAATTACTGAGATATCCATTTAAGTTGAAAAAAAAAACATTTATGCCATTATACAGCTTACCGGCACTTCTTCAGTTCGCAGTCAGCTTGAAAAAGTGCAGACGTGTTCCCGGTCCACTGAAGATCATCACGCCGGGCTCTGGAGGTAAGTATGGGGTGGGTGTGTGTGTGTGGGGAGGTTGATGTGCTGGGGGGGACACAGGTTGGGCAGGGGGGGGACACAGACAGTGTGGGACCATTTTCTTTATTTTTAGAGGGTTTAAAAAAACTGCAGGATGATTGGTACACTGAGGATGGGCTCCCAGCGTGCCATCTGGATGTTTGTTGGGCAAGGGGAGTGGAGCCGACAGGGATTGGGCACCCTGTCAGGCCATACAATGTGCTGGGGGGAGTACCTGAGCTGAGGGGGGATTAGGCACCCCCCTCTGCACACAACAAATAGGGGGGTGCATCATACTGACAGGGAATTGGGTTACCCTGTCGGCAAATGAACTGGGGAGGGATCATGCCGACAGGGGGATTGGGCACCCGCCATCGGCTTTTCTTTATTTATTGAAATGTGTCACCAGGAGGGCACACTGAACAGCGGGTGGTGGCTTTCTGTCAGTTTCTGGGGGACTGTGAGAGGCCAACGGAGAAGCCGCCACCATGGGGACAGCACACAATGCAGCTTGTAATTGGCTGCTGCAGTCAGGGCTGCACCACAGCAAGAACAGCTGATTGCATAGTGATGGGGTGCTCCCTGATCGCAGTGGCTCAGTTTCTTTGATCGCAGAGCATGATCATTAACTGCCCTCATCGACAGCATGCTTCTCTTTTGGCTGAGGCAGTGACCAGCCCTTGAACGGGCTGCTGCCATTTGGCACAACACTGCCACGCCTCCACAACCCACTTGTGAAGGAGGCCTGATGCAATGTGTTTCTTGCACATGCATGCAAGCAACACAAAAATGACATGGTGGTCCAAGGCTTTAAATAAAGATACTTCTAGTTGGAATTGGGTCTGCAATTGGAACTTTGGTTTTAAAGCATACGCTGGGTTGAATCTTAGAACTACATAATTTAAACTGATAAATAACCTATATTATACTCCAGCTAAAATGGAAAAATGGGATTAAGGAATGATAATAAATGCATTAAATGTAACTTAGCAAATGGTACCCTAATTTGTATGTTCTGGTCATTAAGGCCTTTAAGGCCAATGATCTCATAGATTCTAATATGAATATGGAAACATGCATTTTAGGCCACTTTTGGGATAACCTTTAGGAAGAATGGCTATCAGCTTGTCAGTTGTCCTTATTACAGTGGCTGTAAGGAACTGGATTTTAAGATTGTGGGCAGAGGACAGACCACCCCAGATAGAGAATGCTTATCAGAACATTTGCAGCTAATTTATTTGGAAAAAAGTTTTCCCAGAATGATGGTGTTTCAGCAAAACATTTTGTAACTTGTGTAGCATTATGGAAACTCTTCAGCATAACTTGATATGCTTCCCCATTTAATTTAAGACTACAACACACTGCACCACAAGGAGTCTGAAGACATTTGTTATTTTTTTTCTTTCTGAGGTATGTTTATGGCTCATGCACATTATCATCTTAGTGTCACCATGTTTTTCTTTCTTTTCTTTTCTTTTCTTTTCTTTTTTCTTTTCATTTCTTCTTTCCCTTTGTCCTTCTTTCATGCCTCTTTGTTTTCCTTAAAGCAGCAGTACTAAATAATCAGGAAGTGAATACCAAAATTATGATTTTTGACTGTAAACATGCAGCCATAGTTTGGATTTCCATATCTGTAAATATTTCTTTTTTCTAGCAATCTTTAGTTTTCAGATATTTAACATTTGTTTCCATTGTTGTGAATCTACAGTAAATATGGCTGCTGTCTAAATTGCAGATGAACTCCCCTGTCATGTCACATCACGTCTTTTGTTTACTTCTGTGGGACCCTGCGATGCACATTCTCGACATCCCTGTGTAGTGTTGTGAGTCATGTGTATGTGCAGTTGGCAGCAGAGGGTTCTAATTCCACATGGAGGGTGAGAAAAATGTAAACAAAAATAAAGAAAAATGGAGCAAATTACAGATGATAGTACATTGAAAACAAGAAAGATTACCAGGTTAGTACTCAATAGATCAGAGGAAACAAAGTGTTGCAAAAGATCCTATTTTTGAATCTAGTACTGTTGCTTTAAACCTTTAGCCTTAAATCGGTTAACACTATCAGAAAGGTTCTGATTCCATACTGTTTTTAGCCTAAATAAATGTTAATTGTTATGTTTAAAAGTTTAATACAATTTCTATGACTGGAATATTTCAGTACTTTGTTATTTTGTTGCTAAGATATTCCTTTTACATGTGCTTGATGTTGATATGCTGGAATGCATGTATTAAACTTTCAATAAACACATAGTTATAAAAACAGAAAACAATAATTATGCCAAATGTTTATCAAATGAAATCCACTAGTTTGAAATACTGCTAATAAATGTAATATATTCTCCTGGACATACTTTAGCTTCTGGTATTACTCTAGCATTTTAAAAACATGTTTTAATAGGATTGTTTGTGCATTTGTAAATTTTACTGAGCGTCTTGATTAGTTATCAGCAAGTTCTGATGTGGTGATATGAGTAAAGAGGTATTACTCAGTATTTCTCAGTGTGTAAAGGCACTAGGCCCATTGGGACTTCCTTCTTGGCACAGCGTGGGGGAGATTATCCATCCTTATTGAAGAAGAACGTGTCCAATTTATTTTTAAACTTGGTAAAATTATTAATGTCAACTAATGCACTTTATGCCCAGGAAGGTCCTCTTTGCAGGAGCAAAACATCAATTCCAATCCATCAGACAGCTGTTATGCTCCTAGTTAGCTACATTTGCATCTTTTTTACTATACTAGTTTTTTAAATGCTTTGTTTAAAATAAATGAAGTGAATGGCAATAATGGTGAGATAGCATCTTGCTGCATATAGTAACGTTCAGTTTTTCGGTACAGGTGCTCCTTACCTCTGTGTTTTTTTGAATATACCATATTTTATTTACTGAGCACTGCTTTGACCCTACAGTGGTGTGGTGGTAATTTTTGTATACCTGTAAGAAAATAAGCAGCAAAAGCAGATGAATTCCAAATGACAATGATCATTGTCTATGCAAATTCTCTTAACGAAGCAGGGAAAACAAGCATAGGCAAAGGTTAGGGAAGGTTAAGGAGAAAAGGACAGCATTCAGGAAATATAAGGAAACACAGAAGGAGCAGGACAGAGAACTTTATCAGTTAAAGCAGAAACAGGCTGGGAAGGCAGTCAGAATAGCAAAGGCCCAAACCGAGGAAAGGATAGCCAATTCTGTTAAGAAGGGGGATAAGACCTTTTATAGGTACATTAGAGAGCGAAGAAAGACCAAAGGAGGGATACTGAAGCTTAATAAAGGGGAAGGATTGTGGGTAGAGGGTGACAGTGAAAAAGCAGGGATACTGAACAAATATTTCTGCTCAGTATTCACAAAGGAAGAGGAGGGGGAGTTACCTAAACCAAACAAGAGAAACACTCTGAAGATGGGGGTCGATACCAGTCCATTTACAGAAGAAAGGGTTCTGAAAGAACTAATAAAATTGAAGGTGGACAAAGCAATGGGGCCTGATGGGATTCACCCAAGAATTCTATAAGAACTAAGGGTAGAACTAGTGACACCTCTGACTACTCTCTTTAACAAATCATGGGAGGATGGGGTGGTACCCGAGGACTGGAGGAGGGCAGATGTGATTCCTCTTCACAAAAGTGGGAGCAGGACAGAGGCAGGAAACTACAGACTAGTTAGTTTGACCTCAGTGGTAGGGAAAATGATGGAATCACTTCTGAAGGAAAGAATTGTTGAGTACCTAGAGGCCAGTGGGGCACAGGACCCAAGGCAGCATGGGTTCATGATGGGAAGGTCATGTCAGATGAGTCTAATAGATTTCTTTGACTGGGTGACCAAAGTAGTAGACCAGGGAGGGGGCTGTGGATATGGCCTACCTAGATTTTAGCAAGGCATTTGATACAGTCCCACACAAAAGATCAATACACAAGATAGCCAGCCTTGGAGTGGGTCCCAAGGTGGTAGCTTGGATAAAAAATTGGCTAGACAACAGGACGCAAAGGGTAGTAGTAAATGGAGTACACAGTGAAGAAAGGAGGGTTACTAGTGGGGTACCGCAGGGTTCAGTACTGGGACCGGTCCTTTTTTAATGTCTTTATAAGTGACATTGTAGAGGAACTGGAAGGAAAAGTATGTCTCTTTGCAGATGACACAAAGATCTGCAACAGGGTTGATACACAAGATGGAGTGGAAAGGATGAGAAGGGACTTGGCAAGGTTGGAGGAATGGTCAAATGTATGGCAGCTCAGATTCAATGCAAAGAAGTGTAAGGTAATGCACCTGGGAAACAAAAACTCAGGGGAAGCGTACACAATGGGGGGTGAGATACTGACAACAGTAAAAATAGAAAGGGACCTGGGGGTAATTATATCAGATGACCTAAAGGTGGGCAAGCAATGTGAGAAGGCAGTAAGGAAGGCTGGGGATACTGGGATACATAGGAAGAGGCATCAATAGTAGAAAACAGGAAGTTGTTATCCCTCTGTACAGACAGTTGGTGAGACCTCATCTGGAGTACTGTGTGCAGTTCTGGAGACCCCATCTCCGTAAAGACATAGACAGAGTGGAGGCTGTCCAGAGGAGGGCAACCAAAATGGTGCAGGGTCTGCACCACAAGACATTGAAGAAAGACTAAAGGAGCTTAATATGTATACCCTTGAGGAAAGAAGGGAGAGGGGACATGATAGAAACTTTCAAGTACCTCAAGGGAATCAATAAAGTCCAAGAGGCTAGCATCTTCCAGAAAAGAGATGTGCAAGAACAAGGGGCACAATTTGAAGATAGAGGGGATGGCTCAGAGGTAATGTGAGGAAGTATTTTTTGCAGAGAGGGTTGTGGATGCATGGAACAGCCTCCCTGAGGAGGTCGTGGAGTCAAGAACAGTGGGGGAATTCAAGAATGCATGGGACAGGCATAAGGCAGTCCTAGTGCGGGGTAGGAGGAAGTAAGCTGTTGGTTAACTAGGATCTGCAGCTTATCTGTTAGGTAGGAAAATGGGCAGACTAGGTGGGCCAAGTGGTCCTTATCTGCCGTCAAATTCTATGTTTCTATGTTTCTATTAACTATAACCGCAAGCTGAATATTTACTGAATGGTATCAAAATAAAGCCAATCAGGACATAGAAACATAGAAAAATAGAAGACAGCAGATAAAGACCACAAGGCACATTCAGTCTGCCCATTCTTTTTATCTTATGAATGTGCCATAGGCCTTTACTCTGTCGATGGCATATCTATTCATACTCATCTGTATTGCTCCCTTATGCCTGTCCCATGCCTGTTTGAAGCCCTGCACTGTTTTCATATCCACCACTTCCTGAGGTAGGCCATTCCATGCATACACCACACTTTCTGTGAAAAATAACTTATTCACATTGCCCATTAATTAGCCTCCCACTAATCTCATGCTGTGTCTTTTTGTCCTGCTATTTTTCTTATATTGAAACATGTTAGACTCTTTCACCTTGTTAATGCCCTTAAGCTGTTTAAATGTTTTGATCATATTCACTCTTTTCTGCCTTTGCTCTAGGGTATACATATTGAGCTCTGTTAATCTGTCCTCATATGCTTTCTGATACAGTCCCTGCACCATTTTGGTTGCCCTTCTCTAGACTGCCTCCATTTTGTTAATGTGCTTGTGCAAGTGCAGCCTCCATTACTGCATACAGTACTCCAGATGGGGCCTAACCAGTGTCTTGTAAAGAGGGATTATTACCTCCCTCTTATGACTTGTAATACCCCTACTAATACACCCCAGCATCCCTCTAGCCTTACTGCTTTAGTGGTCTGCTTGGATGATTTCAGGTCATCTGTGATGATGATGCCCAAGTGTCTTTCTTCCCTTGTGATTGCCAGAACCTTCCCTCCCAACCTATAGGTAGCTTTAGGGTTTCTTTTCCCTATGTGCTTGATCTTCCACTTCTTTGTGTTAAAGCCCATTTGCCACTCTTCAGACCATTTTGCCAGTTTATCCAGATCTCTTCTCATTCTGCCCACCCCATCTTCATCATCTACTCTGTTACAGATCTTGGTGTCATCTGCAAACAGGCAAACCTTGCCCTCCAGTCCATCTACAATGTCACTGATGAAGATATTGAAGAAGACTGGCCCCAGGACTAATCCCTTAGGTACCCCACTTGTGACTTGCATCTCTTCTGACTGTATACAGTTGACCACCACTCTCTGTTTTCTGCCCACCAACCAGTTTGCCACCCAGTTGACCAACTTCTGACCCACCCCAAGCCTACCCAGCTTATTAATCAATATTTTATGTGGAAGAGTATCAAAAGCTTTGCTGAAGTCAATGTAGGCGAGATTAAGTGCACCCCCCGTGGTCTACCACTCTGGTTACCTAGTCAAAGAAATCAATAAGATTAGTTTGACAGGACCTTACTGTTGTAATCCCATGCTGTCTTGGATCCTGTGTGACTATGGATTCCAGGTGTTGCACTATCCTTTCCTTAAGGAGTGCCTCCATAATCTTGCCCACTACTGAAGTAAAAATGACTGATCTATAGTTCCCTGCCTCCACCCTGCTGTTACTCTCACGGAGCGGGATCACATGAGTCCTTCTTCAGTCTTCTGGGACCTCTCCTGTGCTCAGGGACTCACTAAACAGTTCTGCTAATGGCTCTGCTAGTTCCACCCTTAGCTCCTTTAGTACCCTGGGATGCATGCCATCCGGTCCTATTGCCTTGTCCACCCTGAGCTTAATGATTTCTTGTAGGGCCCTTCCTTTTGTGAAGGGACTTGTGCACACCTCCCTCCCCCTTGTGTCCATGGTGCTGAGCTGTGGGTTCTGTCCTACCTTTTCCTCAGTAAATACTGAGCAGAAGTACCTATTTAGGATAGATGCTGTTCCTTGGTCCTCCTCCACACACCTCCACCTTATCACCTTTGATCTTAGCAATACCTCCACTGAACTTGCTCCTTTCGCTAATGTATCTATAGAAAATATTGTCCCCTTCTTTTACGAGTTAAATTCCAGGACAGAAATGGATTTGGGTATTATAGTTAACAATATATTATTCCGGGAGGAACAGTGCAGAAAGGTGGTGCTTGTTGCAAACAGTCAGCTGGGGTCAATTCTAAGTACATTAGTTACTAGATGCAAAACATGCATAGTCCCATTGTAAAGATCATACATAAGGCACCACTTTGATTATGCAGTATCTTTCTGGGGACCCACACTTAATTAAGGATAAAAATATGATAGATAATACCCAAAGAAGGACAAACAAATTAATACCTCAAGTAAGGAGGCTCTCATACCCGGAGTACAATCTTTAAATCTTTATTATTTACAGCTATGTAGGGACAGGGGTGATTTATTAATGCTATATAACATCTTGCAGGACACTGATGTCATTAGGGAGTGCAACATAACTAGTAGAGCGTCCAAGCCTGAAACCTTGAGATACCATAACAAAAAACTGCATATTCCATGGGCAACAATAAATAAAAGGAAAAATTATTTTACTATTAGGACTTATAAATTGTGGAATTTACTTCTTCTGTATCTAGTAGAGATAACTAACTTTCCCAACTTCAGAACAGAACTTGATAAGTATCTCATGGGTTACAATGGATAATCTCCCCAACATAGTGTGGGGAAGGCAGTCCCGATAGGCCTAGTGCCCTCTTCTGCCATAAAATGATTGAGTAATACAGAGTATTAAAAGGAACTGCACCTACTGTATATAAAATACTGTAAAATCTTCTCAAATAACCCAGCAGGTTTTCATAAAGGAAAACCATACAAATCTTAATAGTTAAAACTTAATGTCCCCTAACTCTTATTCTGGAACAGTGAGGATGTTTTGACATAAAACAATACCCTGTATTTTTATTTAACTCACTGTACTGCATGGCACAAATCCTACTTTGCTAACTGAGGCTCTGAGAGTTCA
Source organism: Neoceratodus forsteri (assembly GCA_016271365.2). NCBI lineage: Eukaryota > Metazoa > Chordata > Ceratodontiformes > Ceratodontidae > Neoceratodus > Neoceratodus forsteri. The sequence goes on along the minus strand of CM028137.1, from coordinate 42,777,154 downwards.
AGAGCTAAAGCAAAAAAGGATTTCATAATGTGTTCAAATCAATCAATCGCTCATTATTCATTAAACATCATCATTCCCCTTATTAGGTCACAGAATCAATTTTTTTGAAACTTTCTTTTTATAAAGTCCCCAACATGGGCCAGACGATGCATGGCATAACTTCACAACACACATGTGGTGCAGAAATGCTTGAGCTTTCTACAGAGGCAATCAAACGCCAGTTATACAGTGCAGAATGCACATCAAGTTCCACTGTCATTGAATATTCGGTCCCCACAACCCAAGAGCACTAAGAGAACATTTTAGAAAATGGCAGCAAAGAAAGGAATAACACAGTCCTTGCACAGAGAAAAAAGTGGCTTCAAGATGCTTCTTATTCTGAATGGGATCAAAAGAAGTGCCCCACCACTCTGCAATGAAACACCTTATTCAAGTGAACACTCTAGATCTTGAAAATAAACTGCCTCTAAAAAAAGGATGTAAGAAAGAGAACAAAAAGAGTTTTAGGATTGGGTTAACCAATTTAGTATCACTGGGTCTAAAAAAATGTTGTTGCTTTTGGTTGATAATGTACTTTTTTATGTGTTGATTCTCCCTAGCTGATCTGGAACAGGAATGCCCTACTCTTTTTCTACAGAGTTCATAAAGGAGATCCACATACTTCAAGATTTCTCTGTTTCATGATATAACCATGCTGTTATTTAAAGATGTGAAATAAAACTTCACTGGTGAATTTCACACAAAGTGACAAAACTTACTGCTTCACGGAGCTTCACAAAGCTTACCTAGGTCTGTGAAACTTAGACTTCACCCGAATAGTGAAGTTTTTGCCACAAAATGATGAATTTTACCTCGAAGTGTGGAATTTTGTGTGCAAAATCCTGCACTTTGGTAGCAAAATTCTACACTTCACAGTAATAAATTCACATTTCATCCTGTTAGGGAGGCAGTATAGCACAGTGGTTTAATGATCTGAGCTGCAAATCTGGAGACCTGGGTTTGAATCCCACAGTCTCCACTTGCATATACTGTGTGACCCTGAGCGAGTCACTTAACTTCCCTGTGCTCCCAGGTTGCACCTGTAAGGAAGTTCTCAGCTTAGTGTGCCACTCCTGGTTAAACAATTTAAAAAAAGTTCAATGGGGGGTGTGGTCTAGCCACCAAGGAAGATGGCAGCTTAGCTCACTAGCTCCATCCAGACCTTAGCCCATCTGCACTTGGATGCCACGATCCCGTGGAGCTCCCACTCTAAAATATCTGTTAGATGCACTGGTAATACCCCTTTAGCTGGGTGGCGCATTCTTTCAGCAGATTATGGAGGATTTACTGAGCTTTGGTGGTGCTGGGTCTTGGCACTAAATGGGCCGGCATAGGCCGAGGAGGCCTCATGCTTGCCACTAGCCAGATCGCTTACTCGGCACCGAATCCCACAGCTCCCTGACACCTACAACTGCGAATCCTGAAGGGTTGCTACCACACAGCTGACTGTACTTCTCAGCATCCCCCTTAGGATTCTACCTGTCTCGCAACTAAGGACAATGGAGCAACTGGTAGCCGTGGGGGAATCCCTACAACATATAACCAAACTCCTAGAAACTTTAATCACTAGAGTTGATGACATAAGTATTACTCTGTCTGGCACCACAAAATACATCCAACAATTACAGGACAGAATGAATGTCGCGGAACAGAGAGTGGAAGCTTGTGAAACACAACAGGTGTTAGTCTGCCAGAGCCTGCAACACCACGAGGAGAGGCTGGCGGTACTTTGGGAGAGGGCTGAGGATCATGAAAACTGGAGCTGCTGGAACAACTTACAGATTATTGGGCTCCCAGAGGGAGCAGAAGGTCAGTCGATGGAGTCTTTTCTAAACAAGAACCTGCCTCTCATTCTTGGAGATAGGTGGAGGGGACCAATTGAGGTGGAGAGGGCCCATAGGGTCTCAGCACATGCAGGCAAAGGCACCAACATTCCCGGGCCAATCATTGCATACCTGTTAAGATACACTATGAAGGAGAGGATCCTATGGTGGGGAGGGATTTGGGGGAACTTTCCTGGCAGGGCACTGCAATTGCTATTTACAGGGATTTTGCCCAAGAAACGGCTGCAAAATGGAGATCATTCGGACTCATTAAACGTTTTCTGTATCAGCACAACTTCAAATTTAAATTCAAAAATCTTACTAGGCTGCACGTCTTTAAGGAGGGGCATGAACTCACAGCAGATCATCCTGTAGAAGTTGAGCATTGGATTAATAGATTGTGGCCAGGACTACATTGTCCTACTGCAAATCCCAGAAGGCTCTGTGAGCCCTCTCATGCAGCACACCCTGGTAGGAACCTTTTTGCTAGTTATGGTTCCCCTATGTCCCAGCCACCAGAGGGACCAGTCCCACAGCACAGCGGTCCCCCACCGAGTGAGGATCCACAAGCTGCTCATTTCACTCACTCAGCTGCTCAAGGCTTGAGCCCTGCTCCTCTACTCACCAGTAAGCGACCCTCTCTTCCTCAACACCCATTAAATCCACCACATAAATCTAGGGAAAGAGCAATAAGTGGTAATCAGTACTCACCTTCTAAATTGCCAGAAGCACCTCCTGCAAAGATCTCTAGGGAGGATCTTTCTCCAATGCCTGACCATTTAATTGTGACTCCCTGGATATGGATACGGGGCAACCAAATGACTGGGCTGACATGCCAGAGAAGTCGTTGGTGGAACTGGTGGACACTCTCTCCCCTATATGACCTGGTCTTATCAGCTATGCAGCGGCGGTGGTGAAGAAGCCTATGGAACCTGGATGTACCCCTCTGGGCTCCCCCGAGCTGGTCAAAGGCCAAACCAGTGGATCTTGGTTCTCTTTTTTCTAGTTTTCTCTTGCTCTGGGGTTTGTCGCTGCTGGATATTGGGGCTACATTATGGTTATACCTGCAATAACAACCATTGTAGTGGGGAATCAAGCGACCCTACAAATTGATCATTGGGTTACCTTTTATTAGGGTGGGCCTAGAGGGGCATGATCTTTACTGGGCGTACCAGGCCACTAACCAAGTGGAGACCTAACCCCCCCCAGATGTGTGCCAAATAGATGGGTATGGACAATCTCCATGACGGTTAGCCCCACTACCTCTGCATGGATGGGAATACCCCCCTCCCAATCCGTTCCATGTAAGGGCTCCCAAGCCCTGCTTACCAGTCCTGCTCTTGGTCCTCTGTGCTTATGCCCCCCCTCCTAGTCTACCACTAGGGGGTGATATCATGCTTTCGATTAGTAATCAGCAAGTGGGTATGCCCACCACCCCTCTCCTCACCCACACCCTTCCCCCTCCCCCTTTTATCCCCCCTCTCCAAGGGTCGGGCAGTCTGACCGACATATAGGGTGGGTCCAGGATGAGTTTGTTTGATAATTCTCCTGTATACTACCCCCCTCTGAGTTGAGTGCTGAAGTTAGCATGGCTGTACAGGATACATACTTGTGTGTGCATTATCCTCATGTGCATTGACCTTCAGTCTCACAGTGTTGACATTGTAGTGTCTTTCATTTGACACTTCTTTGTTATTCTAGGGCTAACTACCTGTTTATTGTTATCTTTGATATATCACTAGTCTGTTTGTTTTTCTATTTTAGAACTACTGCTACAGCCTTGTGAATAGCTGAAGATTAGTAGTCGGTACATAACAAGCGATGCTTACATCTCCTTCCGAATTAGGGTGGATGCTGATAGTCCTCTTCTTCCTACGGTACCTAGTGACCCCGGCACCAAATTTCTCATCCTCTGACTATCTATCCGAACAATTTGCAAGTACCTCCCTTTGTCATTTGTGTGAGAATATGTCTATAGTTCCCTCTAGGCCCCAGGGATATCACCTGATATCCTGGAATGTAAAAGGACTTAACCACCCAATCAAGCGCACAAAAGTCCTGCAGCATTTGAAATCGCTACGGGTGGATATTGCACTTCTCCAAGAAACTCATCTGATTGCTAAATGTACCAATTGGCTTAAGAAAATGTGGGTGGGGGAAGTTCTAGCCAGCCCTCCCACCACCAAATCAAAGGGTGTGGCCATCCTTATCCACCGTGTCTCTGCTTGAGTAATTAAGGAGGTCAAAAAAGATGCCCAAGGTCAGTGGCTGGTGGTGAAACTATATTCTCCTACAAGCACTGTTTTATTGAGGAATATATATACCCCTAATATGGAGCATGTCGACTTTTTCCTTGCCCTAAGTCAAGCACTGGCAGATTTGCAGCCGGAAGGGCCAGCGCTCCCTGTAATACTTGCTGGAGATTTTAATATGGTAGGAGACATATTTCTGGACAAATCTCAGACTACTACAAGTGCTAACCCTAGGGCCAGACAATCCCTGCAGGACATGATAGAAGAATGGTCCTCACCGATATCTGGTGAAGGGACCATCCCACTGGTAGGGACTTCTTTTATTCAGCTCCACATAATTCCCACAGTCACAAAGATTATTAGCTGGCTAATGAGCCAGCAGCCAGATGTCATTCTGGCACTAAGATTGGCTAGATAACAATATCAGACCATTCCACTGTCTCTCATAGGTTTTCCCCTCATGATCTCCAGCTACGCGGCATATGCTGGTGCTGTAACCCCCTTTTATTCCAGGACCCTGACTTCCACCCCATATCACACAGGTGGCCAAAGATTATTTTTCTTTGAATGCTGACTGTGGAGTATCTCCTGGTAAGGTGTGGGAGATGTTTAAGGCAGTGCTACAGGGACACATTATTGCCTTTTCAGCGGCTAGGGACTGGAAGCATAAGGCGACTGTCAGCCAACTTCAAGTGTAGCTGAAGGCCCTAGAGCACCATTTTAAATATGCCACTAATACTACCCCAGATAATTCCCTATGCCGACAAATAGTCAGTCTCAAGTATCAAATCAATGCTATATTTGGGATCAAACAAATAACTGGGAGGGAATGGAGATTTATTGTAGAGGGAGAATTAGCCTCCATGTCATACCTGCTATTATTTAATTTTTTGATAAGCAATTCTGGGACCACTGCCAGACTTGTGCCATAATGGTAATTTTTATCATTTTTATAATTTTGGAGTCCCGTACCTACCTACTGCCTGGGAGCACAGAAAACTTACCATTTAAGTTAAGGTTTACAATAAGAGTATCAATTTGTATACCTTTTTCTCTTCAACCGAGTCTGTTTTTTAATGGTATGCATTAGTATCTAAAGATTTCCTTACATTTTGTTCTGCTTAACTATCAATTCAACCTCAATGTCAGAGGCTGCAGGTATTTGATGTCCTTGTACACAGTGAGGGTGCATTCATTCTTATGAGCTCTGCCAATCAATCAGGGTCATAGAAAATATTTAAAATCAATCTCTGTAAGTTACTTTACACTCACATATATGTTACAGAGAAATATGTCTTCTATATCCATAAGCTCTGTTCTATAAGGTAAAACCCAGTATACAGAGACAGAAGACACAAGGGAGGAATCAAGGTCTAGAACTATTTTATTGACTTTTTCATACAGATAGGGACTTGTTAATTAAAGCTGTTAGACAATCCCTGTGTTTGAGGTGCAAAATATGCACATGTCTTGTTTTTTCTGATTTATGGTGAGCAATCCAGGCCCACAGTTGTAGATTGGCTGAGAACTGATAACTGCCATATAATAATTTTTATAACACATGGAAAGCTGTTTCTTTTAGTTGACTGTACTGTTTTACTTAAAAAGTAAACAACACCATAAACCATACAATATATTAGGAGGTGTGAACTGTAAACATTGAAAGGATACAATGATGCATAATCTTAATTAATTATACACACCTGTGCAATACTTTCTTTGACCAATTTGGTGAAGGATATGAGCAATGCTACTCCCTTGCAAAGCTGTATACTGCACATGTAATCTGACATCAGTGCACAATGCCCCTGAAATTAATTAGATGTCCCAAAGAACTTGATGCTCATTTCATATAAATTTGACTGATCTCTGCATAGAAAGTCTTGGGTAATAGCCTAGTAGATAAAATAGCTTTGTTGAGCAGTGTGGTGTTTAAATGGTCATTCCAAGACTATATTATAACATGCTATAGATATCTCCTGGACTACATCATGTGTAGGTAATATAGCATAGAGGTTTAAGGATCTGAGCTGCAAACCTGGAGACCTGGGTTTGAATCCCACAGCCCCCACTTGCATACTGTGCGACTATGAGCAAGTCACTTACCTTTCTTGTGCTCCCAGGTCACACCTGTAAAGAAGCTTCAGCTTAATGTGTCTCTCTTGGTTAAAAAGAAAGTGTGTGATAGCACAGAAAAACAGAACATGTCAGCAGAAATGAACAAACTCTGGCCAGAGCCAATAGGGCTACAATTGAGGAATTTGGGGAAAAATACTGTAAATTATTTTCTTAATATTTTTATACCAAATTTTCAACATTGCCTTGTCATGACCCTGCCTCATGAAGAAGGCAGAGAAAATGTTCAACTCCAGGCTTTCTGCTGCACTAAGGACATCACTACTAATGCAGAACGATGTTTTGAAAGTGATGAGAATCGGTTATGAACTACGTTCCACCATACACTATAATTTTTTTTATGATATTTGTGCAACGCTATGATCTCTTGGAATAGAGTTTCATAAATAAAGAATTACTTGCTTGCTTATGACCCCACCTCATGAACAGGGGCAGAGCTAAATTTGCAACCCTGCCTAAAAGGTGATTTTGTACAGTTTACCATGAAATCACTTTTCAGGATAGAGTTGCCTAATGACAGTGACATATTTATTTATGAGGTGGGGTCCCAAAGAAGGCATGTTGAAAATGTAGACCAAAAATATGAAAAAAATGCCCAAGTTATGCCTCTAAATTCAAACCCCTATTAAAATACATTGAACATCATACTGAACGTGTTTCTTCAGTTCATGGTCCTGGCTTTGAAGAGTGAAGATGTGTTTGTGGTCCAGAGGGATTATAACATTGGACCCAGGAAGGTAAGTAAGGGCTTTGGGGGGTGTGGTGGTGGGCGCTGAGTGGGAGGGTTGGGTGGGAAGACTAACAGTGCAAAGACATCAGTGGATGGTTTTCTTGTTGCAGGCTAAAGGGGCACTGTCAGAGTTTGTACTTCATTACTCAATGGGACCATTGCTTTCCAAGAGCAGTACCAATTTTTTTCCCCTTGCCAAAGTTCATTAATGAATACTTTGTTTCTTCATGAATATGCATTACTGTGTGAATACAGTGCTAAGTACCCTTTTCATGTATGTTCCTTACATATAGAATAAAGTATGGGGTGATGTGTATAACGAGAAGTTTACATACTCCTGAGGGCTAGATGCTACATAATCCCCTAGGGTGAAGCTCGAGGGATTTGTGCAATCATCTAACACCGAGAGTGTGTGTAAACTTCAAGTATACACACACCACCCCATATTTTATTTTATATAATTGCTGGGGTTCCCTTTTTTGCCACAGCAATTATATAAAATAAAGAGATGCTGCTGTGCGCCCATGGTTTGGTCAGGTTTGAGCACGTGGTCCGCAGTTACCATGAGACTACAAACCCTGACTAACCAAATTCCCTCCATGACCAGCTGCATACTTTACTCTCAGCCTAGCCAACTCTGGTAACAGGTTCAAATCGCACTGTAATACATAATAAGTAAATGGAACAGTAACTTTTTACCTTCCTGTGGCCTGCTCCCTCACTGTCAGATAGCCAGTGCTTTTCATCCTGGAATGGAAACTAGAGGAGGGATGGAGAAATGAAGGGGGAGGTGATGGACAGGTCAAATGGAATGAGCCATTGAGTTCTGCACAGAAGTGAAGGAGAAGTGTAGGGGACGTAACGGGGTGCAGTACTGGATAGACATGGTTAATTCTCTGGGGGAATACAGACAAGGTGGGTAGCAGTCAGGAAGCAACAAACAGGTGAGCGCATGTACAGACTGAGGAAAACCATGTGGGTGTTTGCCAAAATAAACACTCCTTTATTAAGGCACATTATGCCTTGGTTTCCCAATTTGAAAAGGGGAAACCAGTTATTATAGTCCTAGTGTGGGTTGAATGACATTGTGGGATGTTATTACTGGACAAAGATCATCCCTATGCACCCACTGGACAAAGAACTCCCCAATGCATCTGCAATTGTTGTTACACTGTGCATTTTGTAAATAGGAAATAATGCATAATGGCTACAGATGTTGTTTAGGAATAGGGTTCAATGTATAATGGCCCATGGGACAGTATCAGACTGGAAGAAATTCCTTAGTGTGGTTACCCAAAGTCAGTGGTCTTATTAAGTTAATTTAGTCTGTGTATGACACAGTGCTAATGAGGTGGTTTCAGAAAAGCAAAAGAAAGGAACAGTGGATAAATAAGTGACAAAGTGAATATAAAGTGTAGGACAGTCATGTCCTTCACATATGTCCAAAGAATACTAGTGAGAGGGATTACATAAATAGAACACAACATTTGAATAGATCTTTTGGGACTATCTTTGTCCTGTGATAATATTCCACAATGTCATTCAGCCTACAATTGGACTGCAAGGACCACACATGATATAATAAACATGACATAATGCTGAAATTGTTGCATTCAATGTCCAGCCCATAATATAGTGGTGATCGCTAATTGCTAATAATTGCAATTCACGAATGGAGCCTTGCTCACTTAGGTGCATCTGCTCAACCAGTCTCACGGCAGTAATGGTAGCTAAGGATAATAACTCAGATATGTTTTTTCAAGATGATGATGAGAAAGCAACAAGTATGATTGTGCTTCTGTACCTATACCTGTGCTTCTGTATCTCACCATTTGTAAGGGTACTTTTCAAACTGCTGGCAATGGTTTCTAGGGAAAAAAACACAGGACAGAGATGCTGATTGACACTGAGGAATTGGGCACCACCCATCTGCTATGTGGGGTGGTGGGTGTTGAGAGGGAGGGTCTTGTGGGGGGAGGAAAGTTTAAAAAATATATATATATATATCTGAAATGACCATGCATGCGTGGTAGAACTAGGCATTTGAATTGATCTTTTGGTACTAACTTTATCCCATGATAACATTCTACAATGTCATTCAGCACACAATTGGATTGCAACAGCCACAGATGACATAATAAACATGATATAATGCTGAAATTGTCACACTGGAGGTCCGACCATACATAAAAGCTACAGGGCTGGTTTAGGAATAGGGAACAGTGCATGATGGTTCATGGGACAGTATCAGACTGGAAGAAAAACCTTAGTATGTTTTTCCTAGGGGTTAGTGTCCATGTAATATTTTACGTAATTTCTCAATTTTGCAACATTTTTCACCTTGGCGAAACTTAATTTTGCCTGGGATTTTGATTTCACGTACCGTAATTGTAAAAGTTGTGTAATATGGTTTCAGAGAGCAATTTCACCCATCCATGATTACATTTCAGTTGCACAAGAACAGGTGGCCACCAAATCTGCTGAAACCTGAGCTGTATTGCAGATTCAATGTTCAATTCAAACAATAGCAGAGCTCAACCCAATTGCCAGAAACAAAAAACCTTTCATGCTAAGGTATCTGATTTAAAAAAGTGCACACTTTACTTTTTAATGGATAAAAATGGAGCTGCAACACCTCACACTGCCAAACATTTTCAAGCTCTACTACTCTTTCTCAAGGTGAGCCATGCCTTGAGAAAGAGCAGTTGAGCTCAAAAATGTTTGGCGGCATGAGGTGGTGCAGGCCCGTTTTTATCCATTAAAAAGTGTGTGCTTTTTTGAATCAGTTACCTTAGCGTGTATGGGTTTTTTTTTTTACTTCTGGCAATTGGCCTGAGCTCTACTATTGTTTGAATTGAGCAGGTTTAAATTTCACCTTGTGGTGAAAATTTCACCGGTGTAACGTTTGATTTCACCAGTGAAATTATGCTCCAAAGATGAAATTTGCAATGCATTGTGGATATACAGATCAAATATCACATGCAGGCTTTTTTCAGCATAGTCTATTGCCCGTTGAGTTGGAGAGAGGTGTATTGTGGTGCATCATAGCCGACAAACCCTTTTAAAACTCTTTAAAACTTGCTTTAGAGAGCAGATTGCTCCCAGATATACAGTTGGCTCCCAGTGTTGCTAGGGGACATTTTCTAATTTAGTGGATTTTTGCATAACATGTGGTTTAATTAGTTTTGAGTGTTATCTGTGTCTGTGAAGGAGTTCAATGGGGGAGGGTAGGTGTGTAAAAGCAGTGCAGGCTAATTTCTAACCTTTAACAAACAGATTTCTCACAAATTGTGATTTACTGTTATTTCTTTTAAGCCTTTAAATTTTTGTTGCAGTTCTACTTATTTGTATTATTTTTCTTATATCTTGACAAGTATTTTTTTCACTTATTCTGAAAAGTTACTCCTTGTAAGAGTTCTTGCCCCTGTTACCCTATGTTATATACGGCATGAGGTCAAAATGTTGCAAGAAATTATGCTGCTGCAATATGCCGCACTGCCAATACAGCACAATATTTTGCAGCAGCATATGTCTTTGTTTTGTGGGGGGCTATGCACCTCCAAGCCCTCTGTATCAGGGAGGCTGTGCCCCATTAACCCCCCAACTAATATATTTAACTATGTGGAGGGGTTATCACTTAAAATTAAAACCCGGTGTCCCAAATACACTGCTGGCATCCCTTGCTGCTTGTGGGTCATCCTGTCGAGCCATGTCAGCATCTCGCCAGCTCCCTGTCCCAGCAGAGGTCTTATCCTCTGCATGGGAACCAAGAGAGGGTGCACTACTGCGCATACTTCCTTTCACAGCATTGTGCCTTCTTGCTGTTCCCTACTGCACTGTTCCTGTTGCGTGGGTATGTCATACGCTATTAAGCATGTGACATATTGACCCGGTAGGGTTATATACCATTCTTCTGCTCTTAGTTATGAATTTAAAGTTTTGAACACACAGTGCTGATCCCTTATTTTTTTGGGTATGTGATCAATTCTATTTGCTGTTAGTTTTCACAGTTTAAGTGACAAAGTTAACAGTTATATATTTCTTTCTATTGAAAGTACTTTCAGTTTACCACTGTCAATATACAGTTTCACTGCTTTGGTGATTGCTCCCTTGTATTTTATTGTTGGAGCTTGCCTCTGCATTGCAGTGTCTCTGTTTCAGTTTAATTTGCTTATCATTTCCCTGTTACAGCATTGTTTAGTATCTGACCCATGCAATATTAAAAAACTACATATTAATATAGTAGTTGTCTGAGATTGCTGGGCACATCTAGATTGTCGTAGGCACCTTTGTTTGTTAATTTTATATTGTTGCCTCTGCACTCTTATATAATAAAAATTGTAACAGTGAGTACTAATATTACAGTTCTTCAGTTGTCCAGACACAGCTGATCTGTAGTCCTTTTTGTGAGGTGTTCTGTGCTGTCATTTTTCAGTTCAGTTTAGCCTAATCCTACCCATACCTACCCAGTTATTTTACAGTTGTCCAATACCCATCCCATTCCCTACCCAAGGAACTGTCATTGTATGAAGAACTACTTCACTATTTTTTCGGAGACACTGCTGATCTGTGTTGGAGGAGGTATTGTCTGTTGTTGATTTATGTAACGTAGGGCACCTGTGCCCCTTTTCCCCAAGTTACTTCATTCCTGTTTGGGGAATGAAAAAAGTAACCTTTTCTAATAGAATAGGCTACCGTATATGGCATTACTTGTACAGAGCACTGCTACTATTTGTCCTGGTTGTATTTGCACCTGGAAGCCAGTACTGCAGGTGTGAAGTGTTATTCACACAGTCACTTAGTAATATATCCTTTCCTCATATACTCCCAGGGAAAGGCAAAGCTTTGCACAAGCATACAAAAATGCCTGCTAAGAGATGGTCCATTACTTGGAAACATGCCAGGGGAGATGAGGCAGCTAAGAAGCCTGTTGAGAATACAGTTTTATTTCTACTTCCCCAAAGCACATATATGTCTGCATAAATGTCTTCTGTGGGCTCTAGTGGAATGGCAGGTACCAGCACAGGAGTTGTTCAAAGTACTGGCATAAGTGTGTCCCAGTTTTTTTTCAGCCAGAACTATTGCATCTATGCTGGTGGGGGAGGATAGTGAGAAGAAAGGAGACACTGACACCAGTACAGGAACAGTGGTCCAGGAGGAGGGTGATACGTCTGTTGGAGTGACTGTCCCTGTTCCTGCTGGAGTTGGTGGTGGTAATAGTGTTCAGTCAAAGTCTGATAATCCTGGAGATATGGATAATCAGCCCCTGAAGAGATGGCTGTAAAGAAAGAAAACTTTGCAGTGCAAGAAGACAGTGATAGAGAGGAGGAGAAGGACACCATTAGCATCAGTGCTGATGAGGACGACAAGTGGGCTGATCCCCCATTGGAACCAGAGGTTACAAAGTTTAAAGTTGATGTAGGCCATTTACATGCACAGCCTGTGGGTTAGGCTGTCAGCATGCCACCAAGCAGTCAAGTCAACCCCCCCCAAAAGTAGTGTTATGGAAGTGATGAAAGCAGCTCAAAAAAGCATAAACTTCAAAGCCTGTTTCTTAGCTCTCCCAGTCCCAGCAGCATGTTAAGTTCAGAGGTAAAAAGTCCCTAGTTTGGGACTTTTACATGCTTGATCCAGTTCATAAGACCATAGCAATATGTCTACTGTGTCAAGAACGTGTCAGGGAAAAAAGTGAAGCCACATTGGCATCTGTGGCCAGCATGTCCACCTGAAAAGCAAAGACCCGCTGCTCTGACAGCAACACCAGAAGGATGCCAGAGCTGTTGGTGGGATCTCCCCGAGCAAGTTAAATGTAACTGAGAGCAGTACAATACAGCAGGAGGAGGGAGGGCAGAGTGGATCAGTGGAGGAGGAGAATGAGTAATCTTTTCCTCTCTTGAGTGCAGGGCATATCAGTGGAGGTGCCACTCCCAGTCCCTTGACACAGAAAAGTACACCATCACACCCAAAAACAACCAAATGCAGTCTGCTCATCCCCAAGAGTCAACAGTTACTCCTAAAAGAACAACATTAATGCCACAAGTACTGTATTTTGAACAGCCCCAAAGATGCAGTCCACATTGAAGACCATCCTTGAGTGGCACTCAGAATACCCCCCCCCCCAAACATGATGCTGAATGTGAGTTAAATGCTTCCCCCTCTGAAATGTTGGCCATCAATCTGTTGTTGATCTCATTCATGGAAAATGATGGATTCCACAGGTTGATGGCCCTTGCCTGTCTCAAATGGTAGGTTTCATCGCGAACCTGTTTCTCTAAGCATGCCATGCCAGAGCTGTACAGTAGAGTTTCTGATCTCATAAGAAGTGCAATGAAGCTTTCTGCATCAGAATACAACTTTCTTAGCATGGATATGTGGGCCAGTGGACAAACAGCGGCACGCTTGTATCTATGAATAACAGCACACTGGGCACAGGTACCTTGACTTCAGCAAAGCTTTCAATACTGTTCCACATAGAAGATTGATTAATAAGCTCAGTAGGCTCGGGGTGGGTCAGACATTGGCCAACTGGGTGACACTGGTTGATGGGCAGAAAACAGAGAGTGGTGGTTAATGGTATACAGTCAGAAGAGATGCAAGTCACAAGTGGGGTACCTCAGGGATCAGTCCTGGGGCCAGTCATCTTCAATATCTTCATCAGTGACATTGCAGATGGACTGGAGGGTAAGGTTTGTCTGTTTGCAGATGACACCAAGATCTGCAACAGAGTAGATGATCAAGATGGTGTGGGCAGAATGAGAAGAGATCTGGATAAATTAGCAAAATGGTCAGAAGAGTGGCAACTGAGGTATAACACAAAGAAGTGCAAGATCATGCACATAGGGAAGAGAAACCCTGAAGCCACCTATAGGTTGGGAGGGGAGTTGCTGGCGGTCACAAGGGAAGAAAGAGACTTGGGCATCATCATCACCGATGACCTGAAATCATCCAAGCAGACCTCTAAAGAAGTACGTAAGGCTAGAGGGATGTTGGGGTGTATTAGTAGGGGTATCACAAGTCGGAAGAGGGAGGTAATAATCCCTCTTTACAAGACACTAATTAGGCCCCATCTGGAGTACTGCATGCAGTACTGGAGGCCACAAGGACATTAACTAAATTGAGGCAGTTCAGAGAAGGACAACCAAAATGGTGCAGGGACTGCATCAGAAAACATATGAGGACAGATTAACTGAACTCAATATGTATACCCTAGAGCAAAGGATGGAGAGAGGTGATATGATTGAAATATTCAAACACCTTAAGGGCATTAACAAGGTGAAAGAGTCTAACACGTTTCTATATAAGAAAAATAGCAGGACAAGAGGACACAGCATGAGATTAGAGGGAGTCCGATTAAGGGATACTGTGAGGAAGTTCTTTTTCACAGAAAGGGTGGTGGATGCATGGAACAGCCTACCTCAGGAAGTGGTGGATATGAATTCAGTGCAGGGCTTCAAACAGGCATGGGATAGGCATAAGAGAGCAATACAGATGAGTATGAATAGATAGACCATTAACAGGGCAAAGACCTATGGCACATTCATGAGGCAGAAAAAGAAATGGGCAGACTGGATGGGCCTTGTGGTCCTTATCTGCCATCAACTTCTATGTTTCTAGGTACCTGGGGTGGTGGTTGATTTTTGGCCTGGCATAGCCTACATGAAGCAAAATTGTGGTGGTAGCAACACTCTTACAATTCAGCAGCATGGAACCCTGAGTATGCAAAGTGTTACTGGTTCTTACACAGATGAGAAAATGCTTAATGTTCTGCTGGATGAGATTGATGAGTGGCTATACACACACTCACAGCAGGATTTAATGCAAGTGATAATGGCTCCAATGTAGTGAAATGCCCTACCAATGGTGTTTTTTTCTGGGTGCCCTGCCTGTCACACTGCCTTAGTCTTGTTGTGCCACAGTTTCTAAACCATACAGATATTCAGAAAACTGTGACTGTCACTGGTCGCATCCGTATGCACTTCACCCATTCTGCAAAGGCCTGGGAACATCTACATAAGCTACAGCCCAATAACAATGTCCCTCAGCACCGTATGAAGCTTTGTGTTGTGACCAGGTGGAACTCCATACTATACATGATTGACAGGCAGTATAAACAGTATAAGGCTGTTTCAGAATACCTGTTGGCACACACTACCCAGAACAGTGCTGGAATTTCCATCGCTCTAACAACAGAGCAGTGGTACCAGATGGATGGGCTAATATGCATTCTCCATCCATTCAAGCATGCTACACAGGAAGTGAGTGGGGCACTGCCTGTATAAGTCAATCCATACCAATTATACATGTGCTGAGGCAGACACTGGTTAATGTCCGACACCAGATTGAGGCAAGTGGGGATCACAGTAGTTGTGATCTAATCGAGCACATGCTCCACGTGCTGGACAGCAATACCCATATTTCTTGCATTCTGCAGTTGGGGTCAATTTGCAATAGCTACCATGCTTGATCCACCCTACAAATGTGGCCTGCCTTCTATAATTTAAGGTGGTCATCAGTGACTGCAAAAGCTGACTGAGAACCTCATTAGATGATTATCTGGTGCACAGATGAAAAAGGCACATAAGGCACAAACTGCACAGAAAACGGGTGTTGCTGCCACCACCAGCAGCTTCCAGGCAACCCAATCTGACAAAATGGGCAAGTTACAGCCAGAAATGGCAAGTAATCCCATTTGGCATGTTATTTATCAGGTGGGAGTGGAAGATATGGAAGACAAGCATTTGTCAATGCCAAATGTTGCTTGCTATCATTAGCAGTGGAAGTGCAGGAGTTAGACAGATGCAGTACAGGAATGGCAGTGAAGTATTGAATTGACGCCAACTCCACCCCCACCCTGCAGAGATGGACAGCCAGTGGGGTGTGCCTTTGGGTTATCGCCCATAACAGTCACAACATTTCACCTCACCCTACCCTGCAGACACTTAGAAGTGTCGAGGTGTGCTTTGGAGTGTTTGGCTCTACTCTCACCTCATTCCATAAGGAAATATGCTGTAATGGGTGCAGTACAGGAGAATGGAGTGAACTCTGGGGCCAAAGGGTCCAAGGCACACCTCGATGGCTGCCACTGGCTGCAGGGTGGGGGAGGAATGGCATGAGCATTACTGTCGACAGTCCCAAGTTACACCCCTGACACCTGTCAGTCCCTACAGGGTAGGGCATTATGGTTGAAAACCCTAACACCCTGGGCATTTATTGGTATTTTTGCTCCAAGTTTTCAACATTGGCTTTTTGTGACCCCACTGTATGAAAAGTGACACTATCAGTTTGTTAGCTGAAAGGTGATTTTGCTCAGCGACTGCGCCACTTGGCACCAAAGGTGCAAAAACACATTTTGAACAGGATGTGAAAAGCGACACCTGTACTGTTCAAGAAGAGGTGTAAAAAATGGCAATCTTGAAAATCTGGAGGGAAAAAATAAATAAACTGGTGAAGTCATGAGTGTGTGTAGAAACTACGCAATGCACATCCATACTGTAATTAGTTTGGGAATATTTTACAGCAGATTTTCAACACAGGCATTTTGGGACCTCCACTCATGAACAGTGTCACTGTGATTTTCTTAATCTGTCCCGAACACTGATTTCCCATAGCGACTGCACTATTCTGTTCTGCGCTGGAAGTGCAAAGCACATTTTGGCTAGGGTGTGAAAAATGACAGCTGTACTGTTCATAAGGAGGTGTGGAAAAATGCCAATGTTGAAAATCTGGACTGAAAATATTACGAATTTGTGAACTTATGAAGGTATTTGGAAACTGCACAATGCACACTCGTAACAAAGTCATTTTATGGATGTTTGTCACAAAATTTTCAACATAGCCAGTTTAAGACCTCTGCTCATGAACAGTGTCACTGTGATTTTCTTAATCTGTCCCAAACATTGATTGTGCACACAGACCGTGCCACTGTGCACTACATGTGTGAAAACACATTTCAGGCAAGATGTGAAAAATGACAGTTGTAGTGTTCATAAGGAGGTGTGGTAAAATGGCAATGTTGAAAAGCTGGAGCGAAAATATTAAAAATGCTTGAATTTATGAGCGTGCATAAGAACTGCGCAACGCACTCTTGTAAAAAAGTAATTTTTGGGAATTTGTTCACCAAATTTTCAGCATAAGGTTTTTGGGGGCCTACCTTATGAACAGTGTCACTGTGATTTTCCTAATCTGTCACAAACATTGATTTTGCACACCGACCGCACTATTGTGTGCTACAGGTGTGAAAACACATTTCTGGGGAGATGTGAAAAATGACAGATGCACCGTTCATAAGGAGGTGTGGTAAAATGGCTATGTTAATCTGGAGGAAAACAGTAAAATGCTCGAAGTTACTAATTAATATGGCGTGAGGAAATTGTAGTACTCGTAAAACAATCATTTTGGGAATGTTGTTCACCAAATTTCAACATAAGGTTTTTGGAGACTAACTCATGATCAGACACTGTCATTTTCATTAATCGATCCCAAAGGTGGTTCCACGTAGTGACTGCAAAATCACCTTTTGGGACCGAATAACAAAATGACAGTGACTGAGTTCATGTAACCCCATGATGAAAATATGGTGAACAAATTCCCCAAAATGGCTGAGATATGCACCAAAGTTGAAAAAGAAACAATTTATGTCATTATACAGCTTACCAGCATTTCTTCAGTTCACAGTTGGCTTTGAAGAGTGCAGACGTGTTCCCGGTCCACAGAAGATTACCCCTCAAGGCCCCAGAGGTAAGTATGGGGTGAGGCGGGAGGTGTGGGGAAGTGGATATGCAGAGGGTGGGTGCAGGTTGGGGAAGGGGGCAAGAGAATCAAGGAGGGACCATTTTTTTCTGTTTTTTTTTTAAGATGATGGGGAACTTTTGCCACACTGGGGTGGGATCCCAGCATGGCACCAGGAAGTTTGTTTGGAGGGGAGCAGTGGAGCTGAAGGGGGATTTGGCATCCCAGTGGCCAAGGAGACTTTTGCCATGCTGGGTGGTCTCCCAGCGTGGGCACATGGAAGTTTGTTGGGGGTGCAGTGGAGCCGATGGGGGATTGGGCACCCCTGTTGGCCAAAGAGACTTTTGCCATGTGGGGTGAGCTCCCAGCATTGCAGATGGAAGTGTGTTTTGGGGGCAGTGGAACTAATGGGGGATTGGGCACCCCCGTTGGCCATACAGTGTGCTGGGGGGATGCATGAACTGAGGTGGGATCGGGCACCGCCATTGGTAAACAGCAAATTTGGGGATGTGCAGTATGCCAACAGGGATTGGGGCACCCCGTCAGCTTTTTTTCTTTATTTATTGAAATGTTTCACCAGGAAGGCACACTGAATGGCAGGCGGTGGCTTTTCATCGGCTTCGCATGGACTGTGAGAGGCCGACGGAGAAGCCCTCACCATGGGGACACCATGCTATCGGCTGTTGTGGTAGCTTGTAATGCACCAAACCAGCTGATTGTGAGGTGACGTGGCTGAATTTCTTTACACATTGTGGCATGCTCATTAACTGCAGTGATTAACAGCATGCTCCTCTAATGGCTACAGCACAGACCAGACCCTGAACGGGCTGCTGCCATTTGGCACAACACTGCCATGCCTCCACAACCCGCTTGTGAAGGAAGCCTGATGCAATGTGTTTCTTGCACATACGTGCAAGCAATACAAAAAGGAGGAGGAGACTGATGAGGAAACCAGACTTGGCAGCAGAATGAATGGTGGAGGCCTACATGGGGGACACAAAACACTTTACCATTACTAACAGAACATTGCTGTACTAGAGCATCAAAGTGACTGATTGACCAGCACTAACATCAGTTGCTGTTAAATACCTGAGCCGCCCACCATCCAGTTTCAGTGCTGAACAAATGTTTAGTTTGGCTGGTGCCATTGTGCATGACCGGAGGACCAAATTGACACCCAAGAATGTATCCATGCTAACATTCATCAGACTGAACAAAGTCACATTCTGCATAACACAGTGATGTGAATGGCGTTGCCACTCAAATTGTGTCTCGATGATGATGATGATGATGACAATGAAGATGCCATCTCTTCTGCTAAGACTTCCACCAGCAGTGAGGTGGCTGAAGCAGCAATGCTGAGAGAATTTCCACCTGGGGACAACTCCAGTTTTGAAGACTGTGAGAGATGCTTCTTGGAGGTTGTGACAGTAGAAGTGAAAAAGGCTGAAGTTACTGGTGCCCCCCCAACAAAACACTTTCAGTTCAGTATAGTGTTGTAAATTTCATATATTTATCGCTGGATTTGTGATGGCTGCCTTATCTGCTGTTAATCACTTGAATCTGATTACCCTTGCCCTCCCCCAAACCATTGTTTAGTCCCCTCCTTGCTCTAGATTACAGCAGCAGTCAGATTACCATAACCATAAACATTTTTCAAGATACACATTTTACTTTTGAGGTTTAAATTAACCTCATCCTATTTCTGAAGCAAGATACTGTATGTTGTCTTGAATTCTTTAAAAGTGGCTACGATAGCAAATGGCATGGCATGACATGTGCCACGCCATGCGCAATTTGCCCATGCACACCAGTCAAAAATGAAATATTTTGTGCCGCTTACTATCCGCGACACATAGAGGAACATTGAAGGAATGTAGCATGTTCATTAAACAGATAACACCAGTTGAAGAGATTTTGCTAAATGTTTGAATGGTGGCCTTCTTTAATGATTTGAGTCACTAACTACAAAATAGTCATTAAAAAGAAAAGCTTAACAACATCCAAATTCCCCCAAAAAGGGTAATTACAGTAACTACTACCATAGTACTTGTACAGAAACAGTGCTGATTCCTACGGGGGGAGATGTTTTCTACTTGCAGTTTGTGTTTTAATTATTCCTAATTATTCCAGCTCAGTGACCTCAGATGTTTATAGACACTGGCCCTGTCCAGCTATAATTAGTTGCTAAACATCATCTCCAGCATTTCTACATATATCGCCTGTCCTCCCTGGAATGTCCTTCCTGGATGTATTTTTTAATTGTTAATGAAACCAGTGGCCTACATCATGGTTCTAACAACCAGCTCTGTCTTCCACACACCAGCTCCTTCATGACCTGGATGTAGTCTTTGCACAGACTTGGGATGAAAAATCACCAGAAGAAAATTACCTAAACAGGAACAATGACAGAAAACATGATGACAACTTGTCCATCTGCATACCTGATCTTAAGTAACAAATTGAAAGCAGAAAAAATGTGTTCTTACCTGACCCAGTGTTAATGTAAACTGTGAAATTTGCCCCCAGATGGAACATGCAGGGCACATCCATGCAGCACAGCAGCAGGCATTCTTAATCCCCTAAAAGAACTGTGTACCTGGAAATAAGACAAAAAAGAACACATTATGAGAATTGTTGAACAACCCCATTGCAAGTGAAGAAATACCTCAGAAATGGAGATCCCATGTCTTTTTGATCAGCAGTAGTAGGAGGACGAGTGTTAAAACACCAGAAACATCCTGAATGCTCCATTTAACATACTGTATTCTTTGGGTTTGCCTTAAGGCTGCCCCTTTCTGGAAGTCCATCCATGGTTTTCTTGACCTGTGGTTGGAGTTAGATCCCTTTTATAATAACTGGTTAACCCCATTATCAATTAATTTTCAATTCCTGTAAAAAGCCATATCAACCCGCAGGTTGATATGACTTTCACAATCTTGCGTCAAGAAGCCAACAGCAGACCAGACCAAAGGAACAGACAGCAGCAGCATGAGACGGTTCTCCATCTCCAACTGTATACTCTCACTTTCAGGATGAACCCCATTTTAAAAGAAATGAACAGAGCATCAATGCCTAATCCTGCCACCAGTTATTATAAAAAATAAAACATGTGTAAGGGGTTGGTATGCAGTTTTTTTTACATACTCAAGGTGTGTGATAATAGAGAAACCTCTAGAGTGAAGCCCATATGTGGTTTCCTTGACCCGTGGTTGGAATTAGATCCTTTTTTTACACCACAGATATGTCTAGCAGGCATTTAGCTGCAGAAACTGTTTGACCACTGGAATGCTCACATGGCTCTAATCTCGTTAACCACCAAGCTTGTTATTCTTCATCACTGGTTGGATGACACTGCAAATGCTTTGTGAATGGCATCAGGAGCTTTCACAGGCCTTAGCAGTTGAAAAGTACATGGCTCACAAATTGGACAGATTGGAGCTATATAGAGAGTATTGGAAGTCCCTAGATGTCTTAATATCCAGTTAGTTGTTTTCAAATTGTACACACCTGGGAAGCTTGCTCAGTCTCTGGTGATTTTTTGGAAGTCACCCGTGATGCTCCAAGTCGGGGAAGGGGAGGGGGAGGGGAATGGGTGAGTGTTGTTTTGGTATTGTTTTTGCTTACAAAGTTTTATTGATTTTTTTTTTTTTTTCGTTTTTGTTAACCGCAGGGGGATACAGATGAATGTCAACTGACCTTGAACCAGATTAAGCTGTTGGTGGTATTTTTTAGTGAATGAGGGAAATTTGGCCAGGACACCGAGGAAATTCTCCTACTCTTTTTGATAAGTGCTGGGGGATCTTTAACATCCAGCTGAACTACCACCAATCCAGGCAGATGGGACCTCGGTTTAACGTCTTATCCGAAAGACGGCACCTCAGAAGTGCAGCACCCCTCTCATGCTGCACTACAGTGTCAGTACTGGGATATTAACCCAAGTGCCAGATGTGGGAACTGAACCCACAGTCCTTTGATCTCCCAGCCTCAGAGGTGTGTGTGCTACCTACTGAGCCACTGGACAATGCACTTTTGTCAACTGTTCCATTTCATCTGGTTATATGGTCTTGTTATTTTTTCCATGGACATGGATACCTGGTATGTTCATGTGTTGAACAATTTTAATAAAGCTTATTATCTTGAAAAAAGGTTTAACATGTTGAGAAAAGCAAATTCAATACAATTATTGTCAAACTCAAATATCTTTACTGCAGTAAGTTATCCCAGGCCCCATATTATTGAGAAATGAAATACTGACCTTCGGTGTTGTGAAATGTGATGTATTACAACATCCATGTCCATGAGAACTTTCTTGATTGGCAGTATCATTATATATGTAATCCTCAAGCTGGAAAATAATGGAAAAGCAGAAGAAACATTTTAACTCAAGGTGCCAGAAAACCAACCCACCACACCCTTCTCTTGCACAAAACAATAAAATACCTAGAAATACTTAGGTGTGCAGCAGCAGCATGTCTGTGATGATGATGATGGCACATCAAGATTCAGCCCCAGCGAAAACATCACTTCTTATGGCAGCTAGTCAGAGAGCACTAAGGGCATCAGGAAGACAGCAAGCTACCTTTTGTTACCACTTCTGTCCTGCCCTCCTGCACCTTTTACGCTTCGCTGTATCCTCCCAGCACCCCTACCCCTCTCCTTGCTTCTCTTCTCTAGTGCCTGAGTATTCCTAGTTTATGTCACATGTTCATGTCACTGTTACTTCTACTGCTGGCACCCATTCGTCCCATGGTCAATCCATGTATACTGCTCTACAAGCAACCTATTTTTCTTTGTATGACCTGTTTGAGTAATATGTTTAATGATTACTGTTGACTCATTGTAAATTTGATGTTTCCTGCTCCAATCTGCCTATAATTGTAAAGTTTTCAGTTTCTCTTTGTAATTCCACTGTATACTGTGACTTCTGTGCCACATGTTGTGGCCTGTGTCATGTCTGAAAATGGTCCCCAGGATCAGTGCACCTACCTAGTTATCAAAGACTTAAATAAATAAAGTACCCCTAAATCTCATCATTGTAATCGCTACACACAGTAGAAGTTGCAACCACAGCAAAACAGGACAGCACTGGCAAATGTTAAGTCTACAATTCTCAATCAATTGTGAAACCAGCAGCAGGAGGCAGCTAGGGTAACTAACAGGCTAGCAGCAGCATTTTTCAAGAGGAATTATTTTTCTCACCGTGGCCCCTCTCACTAGCCTTTAATGGCTATCTCATAAAATTGCCATAATAATTGCTTCTGTCTCCCCTGTCCTATTTATACTGGAGACCTGTTTGGACACCTGGCAATTGGTGTTCAGTGACAAAAAAAGCAAGGTGTTACATTTCAGGGCAAAAAAAACAAGAAGGAGCTACTAGCTTGGTGGGGGTCAGCTAGCTGTGACAGAGGAGGAGAAGGATCTGGCGGTGATTATAATGGGCTCCATGAACAACACAGCACAATGCAGAAAGGCAGCTTCAAAGGCCAACAAAATGCTGGGTTGTGTTGCCAGGGGTATATCTTCCAGGAGAGGGGAAGCGATCCTCCCATTGTATAGGTCACTGGTTAGGCCACACCTGGAGTACTGCATACAGTACTGGTGCCCATAACTGAAGAGGGACATTAAGTTACTGGAGGGCATGGGTGTAGGCAGGCATACTCCAAGCACTCCATGGTGTGCAATTTTATTTAAGGGGGGATAGCAAATAGGCTCTAAACTGCTTCCTTTTTCCATGAAACCTAACAAAGAAAATACTGAACCTTTCTGTAATTTTATTCATAGGAGTCAAAACTAGAAGTACTGGTCACTAATACTTTCTTTGCATCCCAAGGACAATACAACTTTACAGGCTCTGGGCTGGTATGTGAGTTTCTTAGGGAACAATGCATGGCATTTGTATTTACCCATGCATGGCAACAACCAATGTCATGAGATACAAAAGTTGTATTTATTGTGCCAAATGAGGCAACAAACATGGTCCTGGTGTACATCTGGCTGCACCCCGGGGGGCAGGGGTAGCTCACCCTAACAAGGGGGGGGGTAGCAGTGAGTCCACTTGGTGTGTAGCTCTGAATTCCCTGGCTACACCCCTGCTGGAGGGGGTGCAGCACAGGGCAACAAAGATGATCCAGGGACCGGGGAACATAACCTATGTGAGCAAGCTGAGGAAATTGAACATGTACTCACTGAAGGAGTGGAGAGGAGAGGCAGGGGGATATGATTGAAACCTTCAAGTACATGAAGGGAATAAACAAGACAGGCATGGAGGGACTATTCAAGTTAAGGGGGTAGGGACACTCAAGGTCACAATCTCAGTTTGGAGGTGGAAGGTTCAGGAGGGAAATGAGAAGACACTTTTTCATGGACAGAGTAGTGTCTGGGTCAAATACTTTGCCTGCGGAAGTGGTATCCTGTAGAACAGTGGACTGCTTCAAAATGGGATGGGATAGGGTAAGTGGGAGGGTCAGGGGAGGGGAGGGGAGGAAGGAGAAGCTGCAGTATAAGGGTTGCTAGCTGCACACTCGATAGACCATAAAGCCTTTATCTGCTGGAAAATTTGTATGTTTGTATGTATTTCTCATCTTATGAGGTCTGCTCTGCACAGCACAGTGGCAAGACACTGTGTAAAACTGCGCCCGAAGTGTACATTTTGGGCAGGTGGTTGTGGGCCAGTATAAAACGTCATGACTGAGAGCGTATTTATGTCTAAATTTAATGCAGCTTTTTTTCCTGTCATAATTCTCATGTTGTCAGGCCTGTTCTGCACAGCACAGCATCAAGAGGCTGTGCTAAACTGTGGCCAAAGTACACTTTTTGGACCACATGGTGGTGGGCCAGTATAAAACATCATGATTGAGAGCAGATTTATGTCTCAATTCTCTGTGACACTATTCATAGATACATAGATACATAGACAGTGTCGGCAGATAAGGGCCTATGGCCCACCCAGTCTGCCCATTTAAGTTTGTAAGTTCAGTTTATGTTTTCCAGGAAGTCTGTTGCCCCTTACCCCTGACCTCCAGAATTCCTTTATGTCTATCCCATGCATTCTTAAATCCTGTGATTGTTTCAGCCCCCACCACTTCCTCTGGCAGGGTGTTCCACTTGTCCACCACCGTTCTGTGAAGAAATTCTTCCTCACGTTCCTCTGAATCGTCCTCCCTCCAACTTCATCCCATGCCCTCTAGTCCTGGAACATCTTTTTCACTTAAAATAGTGCATTCCTGCACCCTGTTCCTCCCTGTAAGATACTTGTATGTCTCTATCATATCCCTCTCCCTCCTCTCCTCCAGGGAGTACATGTTCAGTGCCTTCAACCTGTCCTCATAGGACTTGTGATGCAATCCATGCACCATCTTTGTTGCCCTCCTCTGAACCTTCTCTACCCTGTCTATGTCCTTACGTGGTAAGGTCTCCAGAACTGCATAGTGTACTCTAGGTGCGGCCTCACTAGTGTCTTGTATAGTGGAATTATGACCTCCCTTTTTCTGCTGGTGATGCCCCTGCCTATACATCCCAGCATCCTATTTGCTTTACCTGCTGCCTTGTCACACTGTTTCCCTGCCTTGAGGTTATCAGAGATGATAACTCCAAGATCCCTTTCCTGCTTGGTGCATGCTATATCCTCACCCCCCAACTGATATATTGTGCCAGGTTTTTGTGCCCCATATGCATTATCTTGCACTTCCTTGCATTGAATTTCAACTGCCAAACCCCTGACCATTCTTCAAGTTTCTGCAGGTCCCTTCTCATTCTGTCTACACCCTCTGGTGTTTCTACTCTGTTACAGAGCTTTGTGTCATCAGTGAACAGTGAAATTCTGCCTTCTAGGTCCTGCGCAATGTTACTGATGAAGATATTGAATAGTACCGGTCCCAGCACTGATCCCTGTGGTACCCCACTGGTCACTCTTCCCTCTGTGGAGTGACAGCCATTTACCACCACCCTCTGTGTCCTGCTGCCCAGCCAGTTACCTACCCACTGCATTACTGTCCTGCCCACACCCATATTCCCCAGTTTGTGCAATAGTCTTCTATGTGGCACAGTGTCAAAGGCCTTGCTGAAGTCCAGATAGGCCATGTCCACTGCCCTCCCCTGATCCACCTCCCTAGTCACCCAGTCAAAAAATTCAATGAGGTTGGTCTGACATGACCTTCCCCTGGTGAAACCATGCTGCCTTGGGTCCTGTAGTCCATTGACAACCAGATGTTCCACCAATCTCTCCTTCAGTAGTGCTTCCGTGATCTTCCCCACTACCGAGGTGAGGCTGACTGGTCTGTAGTTCCCCGCTTCCTCTTTGTTCCCACTTTTGTATAAGGGGACTACATCTGCTATCCTCCAGTCTTTGGGTACCTCCCCTGTTTCTAGTGATCGGCTAAACAGGATAGCAAGAGGTTCAGCCACCACCTCTCTTATTTTCATGTTATATTTCATGACTTATAAGGCCTGTGGCAGACTGCTGCATCAATTCAAGAATGTCTTGCAGCTGCAGGAAAGCGGTTTTGCACTATAGCCACCACTTCACAGACTTGGGGTCTTCAGAAGTTGAACAACAATTAGGTTTTAGTTCTCTTTGGATTATTTTTTATCATGTAATGACTGGAGGGGAGGGACCCAAGTCAAGTCAAGTCAAGTTTATTGTTCTTCCAATAAATTAGAAAAATTTCTGGACATTACAATTTTTAAATTTAAAAATACAAAATGTGAAATAAATTAAAAATATGATTAAACAGACTCCTTATCTCATTAGAATAACTCTCATAAGAAAGTATGCTGGTTAAAATTCTTCAGATTGTATAAAAAACAATTCATTTATCTCTGAGCCACTTTCGGTATGCTTTTTTCTTAACACTTATTACAGACATTATAAAATTCCCTACCAGTATTGCATCTTGAACAGTCATTGGGTGCATCAATATGAATATCACATCATATGTTAAATTTGCATATTTACTAAGAATTTTCCCAAATATTTAAAACGAATATAATTAAATAAAGGGCATTGAATTAATACATGCTTTAACGATTCAGTGAATCCTCTATTGCAGGTACATTTATCCTGAGTTGATTCATTTAATTTTAATTTATTAAAGTAAATGTATTTTGATGTAATAAGTTCAAATCTACCCAGGTTATTGCTTTCGTATGTATGGTGATAAAGGAAGTCGTAAGTATTCTTCCATGTTGGAATCAATTTTGTTTGAGCAAACCACAGGGCTTGTCTTTGGCTCCTTACTTGATTCATCTGAATTTGTGTGGCTTTTGTAAAAGGTTTTTTTCTTCAAATTAACCTTATAGCTTTCGTGTATTTTTATTTCTGCTTGCCAATCATTCCATAGGTGAGTTGACTTTATACTATGTAATATTTGAAAAAGGGATTTTAACCATAGAGAGGTAAAACCTTCTTTATGCCAGGATTCCTTTTCCATTATACAGTTCAATGGTATAACATAGAAACATAGAATTTGACGGCAGATAAGGACCTCTTGGCCCACCCAGTCTGCCCATTTCCCTAACTGATGGATAAGCTGCAGATCCTAGTTAACCAGCAGCCTACTTCTTCCTACCCCCACCCCCTAGAATTGCCTTATGACTGTCCCATGCATGCTTGAATTCCACCACTGTTTTTTTGACTCCACAACCTCCTGTGGAAGGCTGTTCCATGCATCCACAACCCTCTCTGTGAAAAAATACTTCCTTAAATTACCTCTGAGCTGCCCCCTTCTATCTTCAATTGTGCCCCCTTGTTCTTGCACACCTCTTTTTTTGAAAGATGCTACCCTCTTGGACTTTGTTGATTCCCTTGAGGTACTTGAAAGTTTCTATCATGTCCCCCCTCTCCCTCCTTTCCTCAAGGCTATACATATTAAGCTCCTTAAGTCTCACCTCATATGTCTTCCGGTGCAGACCCTGCACCATTTTAGTTGCCCTCCCTGGACAGCTTCCATCCTGTCTATGTCTCTTATGGAGATTGGGTCTCCAGAACTGCACGCAGTACTCAGATGTGGTCTCACCAGCTGTCTGTACAGAGGGATAATAACTTCTTGTTTTCTGCTGGTGATGCCTCTCCTCTGCATCCCAGTATCCCCCACACCTCCTTGCTGCCCTCTCACATTGCTTGCCCACCTTAGGTAATCTGATGTGACTACTCCCAGGTCCCTTTCCATTTTTGTTGTTGTTAGTATCTCACCCCCATTGTGTACTCTTCCCTGGGTTTTGTTTCCCAGGTGCATTACCTGCACTTCTTAGCATTGAATCTAAGCTGCCATACATTTGACCATTCCTCTAACCTTGCCAAGTCCCTTCTCATCCTTTCCACCCCACCTTGTGCATCAACTCTGTTGCAGATCTTTGTGTCATCTGCAAAGAGACATACTTTTCCTTCCAGTCCTCTGCAATGTCGCTTATAAAGACATTGAAGAGGACCAGTCTAATACTGAACCCTGTGGTACCCTACTGCTAACCCCCTTTTTCAGAGTGGAGTCCATTTACTATTACCCTCTGTGTCCTATTCTCCAGCCAATTCTTTACCCAGGCTGTCATCTTGGGACCCACTCCCAGGCTGGCTAACTTGTATATTAATCTTTTGTGTGGGACTGTGTCAAATGCCTTGCTAAAGTCTAGGTAGGCCATGTCCACAGCCCTTCCCTGATCTACTACTTTGGTCACCCAGTCAAAGAAATCTATCAGATTTGTCTGGCATGACCTTCCCGCTGTGAATCCATGCTGCCTTGGGTCCTGTGCCCCTCTGGCCTCTAGATACGCAACAATTCTTTCCTTCAGAAGTGATTCCATCATTTTCCCTACCACTGAGTTAAACTAACAGGTCTGTAGTTTCCTGCTTCTGCCTTGCTCCCACTTTTGTGAGAGGGGAATCACATCTACCCTTCTCCAGTCCTCAGGTACCACCCCATCATCCCATGATTTGTTAAGAGGGTAGTCAGTGGTGTCACTAGTTCTATCCTTAGTTTTTTTAGAATTCTGGGATGATTCCCATCAGGCCTCATTGCTTTGTCCACCTTCAGTTTTAAGAGCTCTTTCAGAACTCTTTCTTCTGTAAATGGCTGGTATCAACTTCTGTATCCAGAGTGTTTCTACTGTTTGTTTTAGGTACCTCCCCTCTTCCTTTGTAAATACTGGAGCAAAAATATTTGTTTAGTATCTCTGCCTTTTCACAGTCACCTCTCCCACCCTCCCTCCCCTTTATTAAGCCTCACTATCCCTCCCTGGTCTTCCTTTGCTCCTGATGTACCTATAAAGGTTTTATCCCCCTTCTTAACTGAGTTGGCTATCTTTTCCTCGGTTTGGGCCTTTGCTGTTCTGACTGCCTTTCAGCTTCCTTTTGCTTTAACTGATACAGTTCTCTGTCCTGTTCCTTCTGTGATTCCTTGTACTTCTTGAATGCTTTCTTTTCTCTTGAACCTTCACTGCCACTTCCTTTGAGAACCATAGTGGTTTCTTACCTCGTTTCATTTTGTTTATTTGCTTTACAAAGGCTTGTTGCCTTTGTGATGGCAGTTTTATTATTCCCATTGTTCTTCCACCCTCCTTCCTGCCCATTTACTAGTGCATTCCTTAGGCACTCACCCATTTTGGCAAAGTCAGCCCTCCTAAAATCCAGTACCGTTGTCTTTGTATGGCTTGACTCTATTGCTGTGTTTATTGTGAACCATACTGTTCGGTGGTCGCTAGTTCCCAGATGGCTACCCACTTCTACATCTGTGATCCTCTCTTCATCTCTGTTTGAGAGAACCAGGTCTAAGATTGCTCCCTCTCAAGTGGGCCTCAATACTAGTTGTCTAAGGCATGCCCCCTGTAGGGCATCCAGAATAACCCCACTCTTAGAAGTGGCTGCTGCAACTGCACTCCAGTTAACATCTGGCATATTCAGATCACCCATCAGCAATATCTCCCCTTTATCTGCCATTCTAAGTATACTTTCTAGCATTTCCTTGTCCATTTCCTCCTCCTGAGACGGGGGGTATGTATACAACCCCTGTGCGGATTGTGATGCCATTGCCTGCCTCAAATTGACCCACAGTGCTTCTTCTCCTCTCTGTTTACCCTTTTGTTCTGTTGCTTTGATTTCTTCTCTTATGTAGAGAGCCCTCCTCCTCCCTCTTTTACCCTCCCTGTCCCTCCTGTAGATAGTGTATCCTGGTATGTTTACGTCCCAGTCATGGTTCTGTGTGACCATGTTTCTGTGACTGCCACAATATCCAGATCTTCCTCCTCCTCCATCAAGGCCACTTAATTCAGGAAGCTTGTTACCAGACTACGGGCATTGGTACTCATTGCTCTCCATTTTTTGATGGCTTTACCTTCTGTGCGACAACCCCCACTGACCTTTCTACCTTGGTCTTTTTCTCATTTAGTACCCTGTTTTTTTTGTAGGAGGAGGCTGGATTTTCCTTCTGCTTATCAGTGCCTCCCCTTGACTAGTTTAAAGGCTTGCCAATGAAGCATTTAAACTGATTGACTAAAAGACTTGTTCCTTCCTGGACAGATGCAGACCATCCTGCCAGTATAGGCTGGTGTCCTCTCAGGTGGAACCCCAGTCCCCAATGAAGCAAACCCTGTGCTCTACACCATTTTTTAACCATTTGTTAAACTGTATGGTGCAAAGTACCGCTTCACTCATGCCACTGACAGGCAGCACCTCTGGGAAGGATAATGTGTGTGCTACTTGTCTTAAGCCCTTCCCAACTCTACAAAGTTCTTTTGCACTGCTCTGATCTCATGATGAGCCAAGTCATTTGTCCCTAGGTGGACAATGATGTCCAGCTCAGACTCCCGTGCAACTGTTCTCGTGATCCTAAGGATGCGCTTCCTGTCCCTCCAAGCCATGGCACCAGGCAGGCACCTTACTTCAGTTTTCCCTGCTCCCCCCAGTTCTATCCCCCTAATAATTGAGTCCCCCACCAGGAGCTGCTTTCTTTCCCTGTGGTGCCCTCTGCCTCCTTCCTGAGGGCCTCCCTTGTGACAGTTGTCTGCACCCTCCTTAGTCTCCTCTGCGGGTGCATCCATAGGGGAACCATGCTCCCCCAGAATGGTGTATGGATTGTGGAGTGTAACAACTGACTGGGTGTGCCTCTGTTCCACCACCCTTACCCTCCCTGAGCCCACTGTGGTCCAACTGCTGTGCTTTCTTCACAACCTCTGAGGTAGTGGTGGTGGCTGTGGTGCTCCCTGGATGGGGGAGGTTCCCTTGCCACTGTCCAGTGTGGCCTGAAGATGGGCAACTTCCTCCCTCAGGGCAGATAGTTGTCTGCAAACAGGGCAGCATCTCAGCCTCCAGAAAGACTCCCAGAAGACTGCTGCCCCACAGCCATTACATTGTACTACTCCCCACATAACTGTCTACCTTGTTTAGCTTTTTTTTGTGTGTGTGTGTGATTGGTGCATTATATAGAAATATATGTATTTATATAATGTGTATGCTTATATTGTCAGTGCAGTGTGCTAGACATAATATGACAGTGATGTGTACCTTGCCCTCTTGAGGAAATGATGTCAGAACCCCAGGTATAAATGAACTATTTCCAGGGGTGGGTGAGGGTGGGGAAGGGTTGGGCCTAAACTGTGCCCTCACAAAACAATCAGCTAAACGTTCTGACCTACCAATGCAATGAGTGCCTTCCTGTCAGGAAGATGCCATACACAACAATTTGTAATACTGCTTCAAACCAATTTGACAGAGAAAATATCTGCTAATCAAACAGAAAAATCCAAACATCCAAGTCAGACACAGGTAAACCTCCCAGCCCCAAAAGAGCCTGGTGACTTGTGTTTGGAAAACAGTCAGCCCTAAAACACATCAGTTGTGCAGAAGGGCAGACACAGAAAACAGTATTTAGCCTATGTGGGTTTAAACTCTTCCTGCACTGAAAACTTAACACTTGTAACACAAGTAAAGCAACCCACCTCCCTCTGTTGATTGAAAGACTGCCTTTTCTGATAATTCTAAGTTGTTATTTCACCCTTCAGTTAGAAGTATCCTCCACCTGAAGAATATTAACTTTCCTAAGGAATCTGCTTCAAACCAAAGACAATTGTAAATTGTAAAGTTCACCTCCCTCTGTTGTGAGCACTACTCACTTTCTTGCAAATCTTAAGTCCAGTGTTGCAGCTTGCAGCCAGAGGTAGCTTCACCTGAAGACTATGAAGTTACATTATTTATATTATTTATTGATCTCAACCAATATGTGACTATCCTTAGGTTAATAAGGAAAATCAAAGGTAATCTACCTAATTCTGTTCTAACTATTGATCCAGCCATTGAAGGGGGACTCTTAAAATATATTTATAATAATATAAAAGAGGGTTTCAGTTGTGGATAATGATTATATCCCCAGATTTCGCTCCACGTAATAGTAGTGGGGTATTTTTGCTCCTGCTTCAATAGCAGGTATTACCGTCAAAACTCCATATTTAAGGTTAAATCTTGCAGTGCTTTTTGCTGCATACTTTGCCTTATTAATCTGTTCCAATATGATGCGCCCAGAAGTTTCTAGAGGTAATGTTATACCAAGGTATTTATAAGACGTCACTATTTCAATAGGGCATCATTGTAGAAAATCCTTGGTTTTGATGACATCGATTTCAAAGATCATTATTTTTGTTTTGTCTAGGTTTATTCTCAATTCCAATTCTTTACATTTATTCTACAAGAGATTTAAATTTTAATTCCTGGTCCTTTCAGGGGTCAGTGA
This sequence comes from Neoceratodus forsteri, assembly GCA_016271365.2. NCBI lineage: Eukaryota > Metazoa > Chordata > Ceratodontiformes > Ceratodontidae > Neoceratodus > Neoceratodus forsteri. Next base: position 42,744,732 of record CM028137.1, on the reverse strand, counting down.
TAGTAGAATTAGATCATCTGCGCATATGCTAGGTTGTGTATGTATTGATTTTTTTATTTTTGGAGAGTCCACTGATCATTTAAGTAGTAATCTAATAAGGTATCTATATAGATATTGAAGAATAGGGGAGCTTAAACATCCCTGTTTGATACCTTTAGAGGTTGGGAAATATTCTGTGATATTTCCTCTTTGATCAAATTCACTGCCGAGCAAGTATTAGTATAAAGTAAAACCATAGGCAGAAGTAAAGATGAAGGAGGCCTAGAATCCTAAGAATTTCCCATAAAGTCTGTCTTATTAATGAATCAAACGCAGTGGAGAAATCAACAAATAAAGCATTAAGTCTCATTTTCCTAAATAATATGTATTTCTCTAGGAGATGGAATAATACGAAAACATTATCTGTTGTGGAAAATCCATGACGAAATCCAGCTTGAAATTTTGAAAGAGGGCTATTAGTATCTATCCAGATTTGTAGTTTGTTTAACAATATACGAGAGAATATTTTCCCTGCAATGTTCTAGTAAACTTATTGGGCGGTAATTACTTGGTTTGCATAACGAACCTTTTTTATGAATAGGTATTATTATGTTTTTTTGCCGTGTGATGGTATTGTACATTCTTTTAAACAAATATTGAATAAGTTGAGTAAAAAAGGAATCCAAAAATTGAGATTTCTTTTATAAATCTCTGCTGGGATTTTATCTGGGCCTGGAGCTTTATTGTTTGTTAATTTTAAGATTGCCATTTGAACATCATCAGAAGTGAAAATTATAGGCTAGTAAAGAAGCAGAGATATCCATTGTAAGGAATTTATTTGATCTCTTTGTAAATGTTTTTGTTTAATAAAGCTGTATAATAGGTAACCTCATGCTTCTTTGGGGATCTAAGATGGTAGTAGATTGATATAATTTAACCCTCTTGCAACCATACTCCAAAAGGCCCTGCTATCATTGTTCAATATTGTTTGATGGATAAATTCCCATCTTTTTTGTAAATTCATGTTTTTTAATCTTTAAGAATTTTTGTATGCTTTCCGGCATAATTTAATTTTACTTTAGTATGGTTAGATGGATTTTTAAGATGTTCCTAATTATTTTACCTAAATTCTTCTTTTGATACTGGCACTGGGAATCAAACCATGTTGTAGGGGATGATGTTTGATCCTTGTATGCATATATTTCGCTTAGTAATTTAGATAAAGATTCTCAAAGTTTCTGATAGTAACTTGGTTAAATTTTCATTTTTAAAACATCTTCAGAATAGATTGGTGTAAAAAATATGTTCATATTCTTTATTTTGTTATTTTTTAAGGATAGTTTAGCTTTCCCATGGAGACCAACAATGAAACAGGATAAATATCTTCAAAGGAGGCCTTTTATCATTAAAAGTGATCTGCGTAGCAAGAGAGGCGATGATCACTTTCTGCTCTAAGATTTATTTGAAAATTCTGTACAAAATCAGAAGATTCAGGAGAGATTAATACATAATCTATTAGACTGTTTTCAACTGAAGAAAAGTATGTATGCTCCGCTAGATCTCCTGGTCCCTACCATTAAGGATTAGTAAATTATTCTCAGTTATGAATTCTTTAAATTTAATCGCTCGCTGAATTAACAATGGCATCCAATGATTTCTCTGTTCTAAATCACCATATATATATGGAGTGCAACATTGGGAGATTATCAAAGGAGGCTATCTGAGCATTGAAATCACCTCCTATTAATATTATATCTATGTGATGTTTAATATACAAAGTATCCATGATCATGGAGAGCTCTGAACAAAGATCGTCAGATGTTGTATTTGGAGTGTTGGGAACATACACATTCACAATCATATAAGTAAACAAGTCCCATTTGACAATATTTATCAATGTGACATTTTAACCTCAAGATAATCAATTGCATTGATACCAGCTCTAATTTTTATAAAGGTGGTTAACCCACCACTCGGCCTTCCAAACTTTTTCTCTCTCTGTGCTAACAAACTAAATGCTTCATAACCATTTAAATGAATTTCTGTGGATGCCCATGTCTCCTGAAACAGCAATAGTTCATATTGGGAAACCATTTTTTTCCAATCAGGGTCAAACAATTTTGTCCCTATGCCTGCTATGTTCCAAGACAAAAAATTATCTAATTTAGAAGATGTTAAGTCTTTTTTTGTTAAAGACTCATCCGTATTTGATAAAATTAGGTAGTTATTAAGTAGTCATGATTTGATATTAGTTTCCGTAGTGATTCTTTTTGAAATTTCTTTCGACTGTAAATCAGTTAAGAGTACTTGAATTCTATCCAACTTATACGCATTATGTAATAAGTTCCTGTATAGAGTTTCTGATTTTATTGACAAGTCAATTTGAGAATCTATTTCATCCTTATGGACTCTCCTGACCTCTCCCAAGTCAGCTTTTGCTATTTCTATATCCAAACATGACTCAAGAAGAGTTCTAACAAGGGAGGGTAATCTATGGCTGTTGTTTCCTTCAAACCTTGCTATTCCAAATAGGAAGAGACGATAAACATCTGGTATTTTATTGAAATTCCAATTAAGCAGTGTTAATGTTGAGGTTATAGATTCAATGGGAATCATAGGACCTATTGGAAGATTCCTATTCCATGAGCAAACATCCATATAGTAGACCAATTAACTGGAGAAGAGATTAAAATATCAAGTTTATTTAGATGTGTTTGTTTAGCCCAAATTTTCTTAGCTGTATCCATATCAGATAATAATATGTAAACTGGCTGATTATCTATCGATTGATCTCTATAGACCAGTTTTATGTTGGAAGCTGCCTGTGGAAGTTCTAGTTCTGCTTTAAGCAGATGGGACATTAGGGAAGATAATGAGTCAGTTGTTTCATAGGGTTTTGTATAAATATTTTCAATTTTAAAAACTACCTCTTTCCTGTAATAGTAATGGACTCTGGATTATGATTTAGAGAGAAGACTCTGCAATTTAAGATTCTCAAAAGATGCCACATTTGAATCTATATTTTGTAAAGAGTTATTACCCAAGGAGCACTGTTCCGTTAGAACTAAGGAGCTTTCTATTTTATCTTCTTTAACCTGGCTTTTGTGGTCCTCATTACTTGTATTTACTTGGTTTGTAATATTTGTATTTACATTATCTGCTATAACCTGTTTTTTTTGTGGGTTATTTTTACACTGTTTTTTCACCTTATTTTTATTTGATTTTTGATTTTTTTCTATCTCAGGTTTCTGTGATCTCTTTTTTTTCACTTTTTTCTTTAATGGACAGTTCGGATAGTAAATTGAAGAAAAAGAGGGCCTGTTTGCCTTCTCAGTAAAGCACTTGTTATCTTTAGTATTAATTTTGTCTGAAATGTCTGTAAGTTTATTTATTATGAAATCGGACAATCTTTCTACGTGATGTTTTAATTCATTGTATGCTTCAAGGAAAACTATATTCGCCATCACTGGATGTGTTAATGCTTTAATCGTATACTTCGAGATTGTATCTGGGCATTGCTTAAGGAATTCAGGATCTAATTTAATTGCTTCAACTTCTTTATCTAGTTTATTAAACACTTTTTCTGGGAAGTCAGTTAAAATTTGTGAGTCTGTTAAATAATCCAAATAGTGATCTATGCTATTAATAGATTTAGAAGGACTAAAAAGACCCATGTAAGTAGGGTGAAGTGAAATTTCTTGTCCTTTAATAGGGCTTTTTAATAAATGAGTACTTGGGTGATTATCAGAAAGATTCACTGGAATCTGGCTATCTAGTGTTGTGCCCCTTTGAGGTTTCTTGGGAATTTTGAGAAAGAATGCCATGATTTTCCTTTGACTAAATGGTTTATATAATTGGGGGTTTAAATTATTTTCCTCCAAGTCTATCACAGAATCTCCATTATAAGATTTAGTTGTTAGATGTCTATTTTCATTTTCTCCACACTCGATACTTTCAAGTAACTCGAGGTCAGTTTGGTCAGGTATAGCCAATGATAAATCTTGATTTGAGTCCTTCTCTATACTGGCTTTCTGTTTAAAATAGTTAGAATCCCATTTGGCTCCAGGCACTATGGCTCTATAGTCATATAGGAAGTTTCTTTTACATAATAGGAAGGAAAGGACTGATGCATAGCTCCAGGGGGTTCTTTAGAGTAGAGGCCGTGATAACCAAATCTTGGGTAAACACACAACCATTTTGTTTAGTCTCCAGTTACCCTCTTGTTTACCCCTACCTATTATGTTTTATTCAGCACTTTGCCTACTTCGTATACATGGTTTTACTAATTAATATTTTCCTAATATAAATGTATTTCTAGTAATAAATGTTTAAACCTTGAACTCTTAAATAATATACAACAGTTAAATAGAATGTAACAACTCCTAGGGAGAAAAAAAGAGGCAGGATGAAAAACACGGGTCACAAAAGGTGGTCTTAGTCCATGTCTGAAACAGTCAATATTAGGAATACTGGAATGCAATGAGATACCGAGGTCCCAATATATAGCCAAAAAGTTCTCTTCCCCAGAAGGAAGTCAAACAGAAGAGTCCCAATATGTAATCAAAAAGTTCTCTTTCCCAAAAAATCAAATTGCAACTTCTTTTTTCTAAATGAGGAGTTGGGAAAGTTAAACAGTCCAGTTTCACCAATTGCTGTTGACGGTGTGGATTCTCCAGACAAAGACTGTCTGACACTAGAATCAACAAACAAAACTTTTTAAAGAATTTTTATAACTCAATATAATGGTTCTGATTAAAGTTAAAATAAACTTATTTCAGTAATCAAAATGTAAGGGTTAGAGCCCTAGACCACAACCTAGAGAGCCTAAACTTATGTCAGTCACTCATACACCTAATGTTTTAATAAAGACTGTTATCACAGGATATTTAACACTAGGTTGCCAGAGAATCTTAATCTTACTTGGAACATCTGTTAAATGTCGATGTGAAGGTGTTTAAGGTTATTCGCGCACTCCATGGTCTTGTGCTATTAAGAGTATGAATACTGACCACTTTAAATTATCAGGCAAAGGAATCCAGCATTTTGTATGTGTTTAGCAATAAAGTTTTTCCAAAAGCAGTGACCAGGTCCCAACCTTTGGAACTTAGAATCAATATACGATGGCAAAATAATTCTGGCAGTGGACAGGACAGGAAAAAACACACAACCATGAAGCAAGCAGAGATCCAAATGAAGCTGGTGTTTAAAAAAAAAGGGGAAGTGCCTTAATGGAACCAGTGATGCAGATGACGTAAGGTGTATGCGACTGTGGTGCGAAAATTAAATCTGAGACTAAGGCATCTTAAAATATCTAAAATAAATCTAAATAGAAGAAAAAGAAATTTTCAGAGTGTTACTATATCAACAGGTAGCACGTAGTGTTATATATATGTTTAAATATCTACGGTAACCAGACTGTTGACTGTGGGGAAAAACTGAGTTTTCTTTTAACGTTCTAATTTAAATTTAAACTTAATCAAACCAACTAGATTTTCAGTAATTACATACTCCTTTGTCTAGAAGGATTTTGATAGGTCAGCCCAATAAACAAAGTCCAGAATTATGGGCTAGGCAGTTGATTTCTAAAATCACGATATATAAAAACTGTATAGTGAAAATTAAATTTTTTTTTTATTTTATACTCCCCCAAAAAAGCTGGAAAACTTCTAATTCAATATCTAGAATCTGCTTCTTTACCCTGCAAAAACATTAGCACCCCTCAAACGACAGTTTACAACTCTTTAAAATTCCCTATTATCTTCAAAACAGCACCAGTAAATAACAATAAAAGTGAGCTGTTTGTACTCTGGATTTTTTTTTTTTAACTCCGAGTGGCGCTCACGCCACTCACGCTCATGCTAACACGCCCGTGTTAGTAGCACTTGTCTTTTTGTAGGTAAACTTCCCCTCCTCTCAAGCTGACATGCTTTAATGACCACAGGTATCTTCCAGCTCTCAATTATATGCCCCAGGAGATTTAAACAAACTGTTCTAGGCTTCCAGCTTTATAGAGGAGCCAAGGCATAAAACACTGTTTTGTAAACTCAAGAATCAGTGCAAAAAGCAGAACAACAAAGTTCAAAACCTGCAAGTGTCTTTTTGTTTTTCCAGCTTCGTAGAGGAGTCAAGGCACAAAATGCTGTTCTGTAAACTCAGGAATCAGTGCAAAAAGCAGAATAACAGTTCAGTACCTGCAAGTGTCTTTTTGTAGGGAAACTGCCCCTCCTCTCAAGCTGACATGCTTTAATGACCACAGGTATCTTCCAGCTCTCAATTATATGCTCCAGGAGATTTAAACAAACAGTTCTAGGCTTCCTGCTTTATAGAGGAGCCAAGGCATAAAACACTGTTTTGTAAACTCAAGAATCAGTGCAAAAAGCAGAACAACAAAGTTCAAAACCTGCAAGTGTCTTTTTGTTTTTCCAGCTTTGTAGAGGAGTCAAGGCACAAAATGCTGTTCTGTAAACTCAGGAATCAGTGCAAAAAGCAGCATTTGTAGCAAGTGCAGGACACGTGTTAACCACAAAAAAACACATTTGTGTTTAACTCCACAATAAAATTGCTGATGTTTCTGTGATTTTTGTGTACATGTTTGGACTGTTGCAACACACAACCACAACAACTGCCACAACATTTATTTATTTTTATTTTATTTATTTATTTGTGTCTAGGATTACAAAGTACCTTTGAGACAAGGCTCTTTTACAAAGGTTCCACGTCATGCTGGTTACAGGGTAACGGACACTAAAACATAAAACAGTTACAGGTACATGGTTTTAGATAGTAACTTTGTCTGACAAAATCAGACTGAGTGATGAGTAACTCAAGAAACAATAGGAGGAAGAGGGCAAGAAGGGGAGAGGGCTGAGGGTACAGGAAGGCATAGGTGTAGAGGGTCAGGGTGAGGCAGCCGAGGGGCCTTGTCAGGACAGACACAGGGCAAGTGCATTAGAAGTTGCATTGCATCATCACATAGCTTTGGGAAAAAAATGTTGCTCATAGGAATAATACTTAACATTTGGGGATAGGAGAAGGAAATATATAAAGAAGGAGTAAAATAAAACAAAACAAAAAGAAAGGTTCAGTGTTTATGGGTACACTGACAATAACACACAGCAGGGGGACACACAGGGTTAGGGCAACGGTATACATATGGGGTCCTAATCTATGTGAAGGACACCCTCATGGCGATGCAACTGACATTGAACCCAGGAAACAGCAAGGACGATGAATCCATTTTCATCCATTTAACCCTTGGTCAGGCTTAGCACCTCACCCTTGGCTGCATCTACAACCCTCCAAGGACTGCTATGCAAGCCCTGGATCATATCACAAAAACAATATGCAACAAAGTACCCACTGAACTCCTAATCCTGGGAGACTTCAACCTAAACTGGGCCTCTGACCCTAAAAAAGTCCTCCTGGCAGCGACCCAGGAGGCTAACCTGAAACAGGTTATTTCAAAACCCACCAGGCTGAATCACAAAACTGGGAACCACTCAATCCTGGACTGGGCTTTGGTATCTAACCCCTCAACACCCAGAAGGCAGGCATAATGGCTGATGCTCTTAGTGATCACTCCCCAATTTTCTGCATCTTGAAGAATAGAGCACCAAAAGTTCCACCTAGGATACTAACTGTCCGTGACTACTCAGATTTCACGGTGGGACAATTTAACAACTATCTAAGTAAATTGGACTGGAGCCCGATCAGGCTCCTACTTACCATGGATGAGGCCTTGGAATTCTTCCATGACTCCCTCCACAAGGCGGCTTCCATCTTTGCCCCACTCAAGAAACTCAGGACAAAGGGAAGCTGCCACAAGTGGATCTCCCAATCTGTAAAATCTATGATGATTAGCTGGGACAAGGCCTGGAAGAAGTTCCGTTAGGCTGGTCTCCAGACAGACCTCCTGGCTTACAACTCTCTAAGAAACAAGTGTAAGAGATCCATTATACTTGCACAGAAGGAGTACATTACACACCTACAATGTACCAACCTAGGGAATCCAAAGCTCTTCTGGTCCCACATCAATGAATTACTGAGGGGCAACTCCAAGGAGGCACCCTGCCTAATGGAGATAAACAGACAGCTACAGAGTGAAAGCTAGATAATAGCCACAGAAATTAACAATCGTTTTACCAACCTTGATGACTACAAGGCTGGACTACCTCCTGCTACACCGGCACTGTTATTGGAAGAACACTCCCACTTAAAAAAGACCCCAATTCCACCTAAGACTTGTCAAGACTAAAGAGGTCCTTCCTCTCCTCAAGGCTCTGAAAATTAAAGGTGCAGGAGGTCCTGACGGCATCAGCCCAAGGCTACTAATGGAGGGTGCACAGTCCCTTGCTAGGCCTCTGACATGGCTCATCAATAGATCCCTACAGGAAGGAACTGTTCCTCCCCAATGGAAGCAGGCCAATGTGGTCCCCATTCACAAGGGTGGTTCGAAGGCACTCATCAGCAACTATAGCCCCATCTCCCTGCTATGCACTCTCACAAAACTGCAGGAAAGGCAGGTTTACTGGCAGCTGAGGGACTACCTTGAGTTCCATCAACTCCTTGCCCCCACTCAGTATGGGTTCCAGATGAACCATGGCACTGAAACAGCACTCACCCATCTCACAGTGCATGTCCTCAGCGCAATGGATGTAGGCAAGCCTACGGGTGCAATCTTTATAGACCTGTCCAAGGCTTTTGACCTTGTGGACCACAACCTCCTGCTGTCTAAGCTTGACAAAATAGGTCTTGATCCCCACTCCCTGGGTTGGTTCAAGAGCTACCTATCAGGTCACTCCCAGCAGGTCATCTGGAAGGGTGAGCAGTCAGATTGTTTACCTTTTAGAGGTTGTACCTCAGGGCTCAATTTTTGGCCATCTCTTGGTCTCTCTCTTCACAAATGACCTCAACCTCTTCTGCGGGGACAGCTCTGTTGTTCAATATGCAGACGACACTGTAATCTACTGCTCAATAGATAATCTGCTGGAACTAGGCCCTCTCCTCCAAGCTGACCTAAAGACACTGGAGGCCTGGCTTCCTTCCAACAGAATGGTCCTCAATGCTGAAAAAACAAAAGCTATGCTATTTGGTCCCACATCCTTAGGGCAGGATAGGTCCAGATTCCTTCAGCTTAACTCTCTAGCTGGAACAACCATAAATGTGGTGGAAACCATAAAATACCTCGGGCTTACAATTGACCAAGGTCTTACCTACAAGTCTCATGTAGACCAAGTAACCAGGACAATTCACAGTAAACCTGGCACATTATACCTGCTTAAAGGCCAGCTTATCCCTGGGGCACAGCTTGCAATTGCCTCCAGTGTTCTGCTCCCAACTCTTACCTATGCTGCCCCTGTCCTACAGGGTATGCCAAAACAAGAGTTCAACTGGCTACAGGTACTGTACAACAAGGTTGCATGATTTGTCACCCAAAATCACCCCAGAAGTCATATCTGTGACTCCCTCACCCAGCTGCAGTGGCCTTCCTTCGCTTCACGTCTTCAGTACCCCCTGCTCTGCCTCGCATACAAAATACTGAGTCCGGCTGCTCCCCCAGTCTAATAGGGACTATCTCCCTTAGGCACAGCTCTTGGACACTCAGGACCACTGTTCGGCCTATACTAGCAACCCCCAGAATCAGAACAAATGCCAGCGGCAGATCCTTCTCCTTCACCTGTGGAATAGGCTCTCTCCTTCAGTTCAGGAAGCCCCCTCCCTATCAAATTTTCACACTAGGCTCAAGGCTCACATGTTGGAGACCAGTACCTGCCATTGTCAAGGTATAGGGTAGTATTCCCCCTTCTCCAATAAATATCACTACCCCTCTCCCTGTTCACCCAATTAGTCTATTAGGCTTGGTCATGACTCAACTATCACAACTAGATTGTCAAACAAGTTCTCAGATGTGATTACTTAATGTGAACTGCCACTATTGCTGTGTTTCTGCCCTCACTGTAACCTGGATATGATTGCAATATCTCTGTAACATGCTGTACCCAACCACCAGGACCTAATAATTTGTCATTGTACTGTATCCTGGGTCGCCCCTGAAAAAGGGACCTTCAGGGCTCAGTGGGCTCACCCAGTAATCACAATTTAATAAATAAAATAAATATAACAGGGGAAAACTAAATTAGTGAATAAGGAAGAGGATTGAATGCTATTGGGAGTATAAACATAACACACAAAACCATTGAACAAAGACATATGATTATATGACAAATAAAATAAACAAGAGGATGTAGAAGAGGAAGGGGACAAAAAACATTTTCTTGGTGGTTGTTTTTACATTTTTAATTTTTTTTATTTTTTTCTTATTTTTAAGGGGTGGAGATGAGAAGAGTGCCACTAAGACAGGACGGGATAAAGAAAAGAAAAAAAATGGCTGCTGCCTCACTGAGTGCTGACGCACCGCTACTTACACCATGCCTGGCCTGATTCCGAACTGCCACCACAACGATGCAGCACCACCAGGAATTCCAAGACTTTCTGTTGGCCCTCCATTATTTTTTTCATGTCCCTTCTAGCCACTTTGAACTCTTGGTGGAACTGGTCAAATTCCTTCCTAAGATCTCACACCTCACTGTGCATGACCACCAGGTCTTCATTGCTGACCTAATCTGGGGCTGCTGCAGGCTATGTGGGCTCAGCATGACAATGATGGCAGTGCCAGCGGCTGCAGTGTAATAATGGTGCTGCCTCCTGCTCCTGTGTCCTGGTACGGCAGAACCTAAGCTGATGCTGACTGCCTTCCTCCTGCTTGCCCCCTTCCCCTTCTGTTTGTTCACCCTCACTAATGCTGCCTCCTACTGCTGCCACCTCTTGCTGCTTTTGGAGCCACTCTCAGGGTGGTGGTGCTGCAGATGGCTCCTTTGGCCACTGGTGCCAAGGTGTGCCCCTTTCTTCCCCCGATGAACTCTCTGGCCACAAAGGTTGCAGATGACAACTCTGTCATCTGCAGCATTTGTGGTAAAAAAGGACCACACTCACAACACTCTTGGCTGTTGGGGGGGCCTGTCAGCTGATGTCCCAGGGTCCACAGCATCCTACTCCTGCTGGGGGTGGTGGGCACATGCTTCTGCTGCTGATGGGGGAGCAACATGTTCATTCTGCTGGGGGATGGGATGCACATGCTGCTGCTGCTGCTCGGGGGAGTGCCTATCTTTCAGACAGAAATATTTGCCTGTTAATGCAAATACATGTACCTGCCTTCTGACTAGTCCCCCTTGCCCTACCTTTCCCATCCATATTATTCAAAATAAGTTTCCTTAGCAGAAAACTAAAAATAAATTAAAACAAGAGACAGTGAGGGAGTCACACACACTCTCACATGCATGCACGCATGCACGCACCCACACTCATTATAAACTTACAGATACAAAAATATAAGCACACAGAAAATGTCCTAACAAAGAAAGATTAAGAACGTAACTGTTTTTAAAGTAACGATTTATAAAAAACAATTTATATCCTGTGGTTTTCCTACTGCCTAGGTCTCTGACTAGCTCTTTGTCTGAAAACACTAGCAAATGGAAGCAGAATCAGTGACTTCCTGCCTGACTGCAGTCACCCATGTGACCTGCAGTGAGTAAGTCATGTGACATGCCTTCCCCCCCCAATTTTGCCTAATAGTACTGCAAGGTGAAATTGACCAGCAAAATTTCACCATAAGTACTTAATTTCACAAAACATTTAGTGAGGCAAAATTCATGATTTCACCAGGACTTCACCAGCAAAATAAAACTTTGCAACATCTCTATTGGGGTAAGCACTACAAACCCAAATATTCAATATTTTTATTGATGACCCAAACTCAGCATTCTTATTATGGTAATTTAGACTGTATTATACAGTGCTAATGAGGTGGTTTCAGAAAAGCGAAAGACTGTCTTGAAGGAACAGTGGATAAATAAGTGACAAAGTGAATATAAAGTGCAGGACGGTAATGTCTTTCGCATGTGTACAAAGAATACTAGTCAGAGGGATTACATAAACAGAACACAGCAAGTTGCCGAAAGTAATGAAAAATAACTAGGCATTTGACTAGATCTTTTGGGACTATCTTTGCCCCATGATTGCATTCCAAGATGTTATTCAGCCCACTGTCGGACTGCAAGGGCCACACATGATATAATAAAGATGACATAATGCTGAAAGTGTCACACTAGATGCCCAACGCATAATTTAGTTGTGATCGCTAATAATTGTGACTTACTTATGCAGACTTGCTCACTTACAGTAGGTGCATCTTCTCAACCGGTGTCATGGCGGTAATGGGAGCTAAGGATAATAACACAGTTATGTTTTTTTCTGGATGATGAGAAAGAAATAAGTATGATTGTGCTTCTGTACCAATCTTGCTGCTCATAAGGGAACTTTTTAAACTGCTGGCAATGGTTTCTAGAAAAACAAACATAGGACAAAGATGCTGATTGACATTGGGGAATTGTCACTGTTATGTTCCTGTGGATGGGGTGGTTGGTGCTGAGAGGGATATATATATATACAGTATATATATATATATATATATATATATATATATATATCTATATATATATATATATATAGATTATTGTGGCACGGTCATGCCACTATAGTTAGGGTTGAGTGGCCAGTTACATACTAAAGTCAAAAGTTTGGACATTAATAACTTTGGACCCATTCAATGGATTTGCCTGAAATTTGGTACACATGTTGGGGTGCACTAGATCTCTTGATCTGCCAAATTGCGTTTGTGTTGGAGTGCTGGTCTTCATGTACGAAAGTGCTGCAAAATGCTAAATTATCCATTTTTGGAGGCACCTTTTGGCATTCTTAATGTGGTCTTGCACAGCTGTCGTGTAGTGTGCTGCTCTGCAAGATGGCTCATTTGAAAGAGGTTTGGTGGCCAAACATGTCACTTTTTGTTTGGTGAAAACATATTAAGGCATTCAAAAGTTATGGCACTTTTAAGTTCCCATTATAAGTCAATGGGAAAATTTATATGTATATCTTGCGATCAAAGAATGGGGGTTCTGGCCATCTGGTCTCACCTGGCGATTAAAGAATTTGCAGCCGCACAGTACAAGAATCTTTGTTCCTGAGGAGTTTTCAAAATTCTTTGACCGCGAGGTCTGCCGTCTTGTTTTCAGTTTTCCAATCACACAAACACAAATGTCTCAGCTGAGGGGTCACTTCTGAAGTAAAACTTCAATGGGTTTTACTCAGAGAACCCTGATCTATCAACCCATGGCTTTGGTTCCATCCAAATCAGTAAAAAAATAGAATTATAAGCTTTTAAAATCTTAATTTGTGGCTCCCTAACGATCTTTGATCACGAGCCTGCAAATTCTGTGATCGTGAGATTCTTTGATCATGATCTTGCATCGTGACCTAAAACACTAATATCTTGGCTCAGGGTGGGCTATGGACACAAATGAGGGCTTGTTTTGCTCAGGAGTGTCCATTCTGTCAAACCATGTCATTGGTTTGGTTCAAACTGGTGAATAAATCAGGTTTCACCTTGTTTTATTCTTTGATTGTGAGCCTGCTAATTCTTTGATTGTGAGGCTGCAAATTCTTTGATCATGAGATTCTTTGATCGCAATCTTGCATCATGAGCGAGGGACGAGATGGCTGAATTTAAAAATCATTTTTCTTAGCCCATGGGTGCCCTAAGAAGTCAAATGAGAGTGGGTTTTACTCAGGGGGATTCGTTCTGTTGAACCATGGTGCTGGTTTACTGCAGTTCCTCCAATGTTTTGATTTATTACATTTTTTATTCTTTGTTCGTGAGCCTGCAAATTCTTTGATCATGAGATTCGTTGATCACGATCTTGCATCACGAGCAGGGGAGAAGATGGCCCAATTTAAAATTACATTTTCTTAGTCCAGGGGTGCCCTAGAAAGTCAAATGAGGATGGGTTTTACTCAGGGGGCTTCGTTCTGTTGAGCCATGGTAGTGGTTTACTGCAATTGCTTTTATTTTTTGATTTATTACATTTTTTATTCTTTGTTCATGAGCCTGCAGATTCTTTGATCGTGAGATCCTTTGATCGTGATCTTTGATCGCAAAATAGGGACAAGATGGCCAGATTTTTTATAATGGAATACATAGTGAAATTTTGCCAATCTTTGACATTAAATATCTCAGAAATGGTTTAATCTTTTTATTTGAAATTTGGAGGGTGGAAAGACAACATGCCACAGATGTGCTTTTTAGTAGAATGATCAAAAAATATTACAGGGTGGCAAAGTGACAGCACTCCAAAGTTGACAATTTTTCCCTTAGGATAACATTATGGCGTCCGTCGCGTCTTTCAGGGCCCGTATCTGAGAAACAGTGTGAGATACAGACTTTTTGTCAAAAAAGTACTTAGCCCCCCAACTGGGGGCTAAGCACAAAACTAGCCAGGAAAGTAATAATTCATACCAAATTTTAATTGTTTTGCTACGTCATACGGTTCCTGAGATATAAGCAATTTAGTATTCCAAGTCATACTTTTCTGCTCCGAAGTCAATTATAATGCATACATTCTTTGTTTTCAATTAGTTTTTTCAATGCAGTTTTTAGGGAAAAGAAGGGTGTGCCCTTTTGTTACTGTGACAGTTAGCGTTTCCAGTTGTGCTTCTGTTACCATTCAAATCACTGTTACCGTCTATGCCACCGTATGCGTAATGGTTTGCGTTTTCGTAGGCACTTGCATTTCTGTTTCTGTTGTCTTTACTGTTGCTTTTACTGTTACCATTTACGTTTACTATTGCGGTACCATGACCTTATGAGTAACAGTTTGCATTTTCGTATGCACTTGTGTTTCTGTTTTTATTGCCTTTATTGTTGCAGTTACCATAACCATTTGCATTTACAATTGTGGTTCCATGAGTGTGTGCGTTATGGTTGCGTTTTCGTATGTGCTTGCATTTCTGTTTACTTTGGTGTTATTGTTGGTGTTACTGTTACCATTTACATTTACTATTGTGGTACCGTGAATGTGTGTGTTACCAGTTGCTTTCTGTATGTACTTCTGTTTGATGTCTCCGTTTACGTAACTGTTTGCTTTGGTGTCACTTTACGCTTGTGTTTCTATTAACGTTTGCTTTGCCATTTACATTTGCTTTGCCATGTGCATTACCATTGCCACTTGTGTTTGCTTTGAAGTTCCTGTTACTGTGTAACAAGACATCACGTGGTGGGAGTGCACGGCCCTTGGCCCCATGCTGCCACAACTGCATTCCTTTCATTATTTATCATCTTCATTCTCAAAAAAAATGGAAATTAGAGGCCAAAAAATCCATTTAATGCATCAGTTAGGGTTGTTCCAGAGCAAAAAAAAAAGCTAGGAAATTCAGGGTTAGGGTTGAAAGCCCCCCCTTGGATCCCCAGCTCACCCCTCAACCCACATTGGAGTGCACGTTGGGGTTGTTGGTCCTAACTCTCACCCCATTCTCCTATACCTCAGCTTCTTTACACATGTGATGGGGTGAGAGTTAGTTCTGATGACCCCAACGTTCACCCTGATTCCGGTTGGGGTGGGCTGGGGTGGTCCAAGGTGGGGCTTTCAACCCTAACCCTGAATTTCCTAGCTTTTTTTTTGCTGTGGAACAACCCTAACTGATGCATTAAATGGAGTTTTTTTTTTGTCGTTATATATATATATATATATATATATATATATTAATTATGGTAGCAACATTAGTGCTACCATAGTTAGGGTTGAGTAGCACTTTTAAGGTTAAATGGTCAAAATTTTCACCTTAATAACTTTGCCACTGTTCAACAGATTTGACTGAAGTTAGGTATGCATGATTGGGCATGGCAGATCTTAGGATCTGCCAAGTTTTTGTACTGGTCAGATATACGGCTGCGGAGTTATTAAGTGACAACTAATTGCACAATTACGCTTTTTTGCGATTTCTTTGCTCTTGCCTACAGGTTGCATGGTTTGTGCAACCGGTCTGAAAACTTCAGGAAACATACAGCTGGGGTCCCTTTTAAAGATTTTGTGAAAAAATATTGAATGGTTTTTGAATAACTTTTGAACTGTTCAATATTTTTTCACAAAATCTTCAAAAGGTACATCGGGGACTCTGGCCGCACGTTCCCTGGAGATTTAGGACTGGTCACACAAACCATGTGACCTGTAGGCATGAGCAAAGAATTCACAAAAAAATGTAAATACGCACATGGATGTTGTTTAATAACTCCACAGCTGTATATCTGAGCATTACAAAAGTTGGCAGATCCCAAGATCTATGGTTATGCCCCATGCCTGCCAAATTTCAGGCAAATCTGTTGAATGGTGGAAAAGTTATTAAGGTGCAAAGTTTGACCCTTTAACCTTAAAAGTGCTCCTCGACCCTAACTATGGTAGCACTACTGTGCTACCATAATATAAATATATATATATTTTTTTTCATGGCAAAACACTCCATTTAATGCATCAGTTAGGGTGGTTCCACAGTGACAAAAGCAAGGAAATTCGGTATTAGGGTTGAAAACACTAACTCTGCATTCACCCCCCAGCACCACACACACAAAGACACATACACATGCAAGTAGGTGGAGGACCATGGCTACTTGACCAATCACAGACAACCAGCAGCAAGTGACAGGAATGAAAAACAACTGTCTAAATGTACTACAAGACATCCCCACCCACCTGACCAGGTACTGCATGCTCAGTGGAGATCAACAGCAAAACTGAGGCCATGTACACCAAATGTACACATCCCTGATTGCAAGCGCACACAACATACCACACTTAGGAGTTGCACGGCCTTACATAGTGATGCCCCACACTCCATCACACCTGGCACTGCACCCCATCTATAGAGCACAGCAAAACTAAGTAGCTGGACACGTATGGTATGTGTCATTGATTTCAGGTATACACAACCTCCCACTGTTAGGCAATGGAGGACCTTTGCAAGCCAATGCCCCACCCACTGAGACCAGGTACTGCATACTTACTGGAGAACCCCAGTTAAAATGAACCCATAAACATCAACACTGTTACTCCATGATTGCAGCCTTGAAAAGGTTAGTACAATAATGAGTCACAGTCTGTTGGAGAGAATGCCCCCTCTTCTCCTACAACACTTGGTCCATTGTGACTGAAAGCTATAGTAAAAGAAAGTCTGTTTATATCTACGGTACACCTACCTGACTGCTGGTGTAGTACAATTAGTACAGTTACAGTATCACTTGTGTGGCATCAGCCATGTAATGGCCTGTCAAACCCAAAGACCAGGTGTGTGTAGAAAGCACTGCCTTTGGTGAGTACGGCACTGATAATGTCTGCATTATGCTCTGTGACAGGTCAACATCGTGGTATGCTATTTGAATTTGTCCTCTGCGCTACGTCCATGTGAAAATATGCATATGTTCTCAAGTGATCTTTTCTTACTGTAAATGTCTGCATTGTCAAAACAGTTTATGCATTATGAAATTTGTATACACTTACTTTTAACATGTCCTGAACAACCACATACAGAATGATACTACATACTTGTATACTGGAATTAGAGAATATTATCAGTATGTTAGACAGTGAAAGTATTGTCACTTATTGTGGTTTTTCAAATGACGATTTAATAATGTGATCATATTGTTTCAGTGGCCAGGGAGGCTGTGAGTGAACCTTTGGTGCAGGTGAAGCAGGAGGCAGGCAGTAATGGCAGCCGTAAGCATGACATCTAAATTATGCAAATGACATGCACTGTGAGCTGGACTATTACAGCAAGTGCCATCCTACAGGATGCTAGCTAAATCTACAAACATCATATATTATTCTTTATGCTTTATGAAGAATATCATTTCAGTGTCTCGGCACAGTACACAGTATGTGCTACAGAGGACTAATTGTTAACTGGAAATGGAAATCCTCAGTGTTTAAAAATGTGGCTATTCTATTCTTTATTGTTCAACAATAATCACACATTGCCAGATGCAAAGTATCTACATTTGTTGTACCAGTACTTACAACATTGACTGTTGTTTCCACATTAACCAATTTAATGCTATTAAAGTTGACAGAATATTGTCTTTATACTGTATTAATTATTTGAATAGTGTGTCCCTATCATAATGTGTAGAAGTGTCATTTTACAAAAACAGTGACTAATAGAATTGAAAAGTTATACATGGAGATGCTTAAGATCAGGGATAACATACCATTTCAACATCAGAATGACATGATTCTGTATTCTTTGCAATACACAACAGCAGCGATAAAACACTGTCTGACATGTGGTTATGTTCCACAGAACATTTTAAACAACATTTCATAACATGTGATGAGTGACATAGCAGTGCCAGGATTGTAACAGACATGGACTGTTAACAACATATGGACAAATACAGTAGTTAAACATGTGGCAGTTGTTTTTGCCCTTTGAAAATGCTATGTAATTTGTTGCATTGCTTACTGTGATAGCCATAGTTAACTGTCATTGCATATACCAAGAATGTGATACAGAGGAAGTATTCAATATAACTGTACCAGTGTTGCAAGTCATAAAACTTTTTGAAATTAAATCATTTACTAAACATCATGAGTCAAACAGACTATGTGCAGAGCCACAATGTGAAATTTTATTTTTTTTTCATCTCTCGTGCCCTTCGACCCACCACTTCATTGGGCTGCCTAGGTCCTTCACCTGCTCCATCTGTCCTGTCCTGAGCACTCCATCTTCATATCGCAATCACCCCTGAGGTAACCTGGACATAACCCTTTGCCGGGCGGATCCCCTTACTCTGAGGGGGAAGACACCGGGGGTCAACCAGGACATACTTGGCCTCAGGGTGCTGCTGAAATGGAGATGCTCTTTCAGGGCATCGGCAATAACAGAAGACTGGTTGCTGTCATTCGGTTGGTCGAGAGGCAGATTTCCATTTTTCTATAGGGTTCCCACCTACTTCTTCTGCAGTGCTCCTGGTCTCCACTAGAGTCCTCTACAGAGCGACACCAACCCACTACTCCCCCAAGCAGAGGAGAGCACTCCCTATGGATGCTCGATCCTCTCCTTCCCCTGTCAGCACCCAGTGTCCTGAGTACATTCCCGAACCAAGGTCGCTGACATAGCGCCAGGTGTGTCGTTCAGTGCGTCAACCCTCACCGCCACCAGGCCGGACAATTAGAACTTTTTCACAATTTGCACTTTGCTGTATGTGTTTGACAATACAGACCTACATCTACTTACACTATATATGTGGGAAATAATACAATCTTCTGAGCTTCAAGACAAGCAATAACGTTGCTTTTTAAGACTTATATATTCATGGTATTTTTTTTTCCTTTTTACAGATAAACCTCATAAGAAGACCTGCAAAGTCCACTGCCACTGTGTCCGCAGGCTCGAGCGGAAGATTGATGGGCTGAAAGAAGAAACTGATGCGCTGAGAGAGGGACAAGAAAAATTATTGTCCCTCTTCACAGTGCAGCAGGCCACAATTAATCTTGTGCTCAAGCCTGTGGGCACAAGGGCAGATGTGAGTGAGCCAAGCAGCACTGGCTCCCCTGCACCACCAAGCAGAAGCACATCTGAGTCACATTGAGCAGCCTCCACAGCTTTTTTCTGGTATCTCCACCGCCCCCACAGCGCAACAGCTTCCACTTGCTGTGCACCTCCACATAGTGTCCACGCTTTGCCCTGGACTACCTTGACCAGCAGCACACCTCTTCTTTAAATGAGATGTGTATTGCCTTTTTTTTCCTTTTTTCATATTTCAGTTGTTTAATTTGAATTTCTTATTTATTTATTTATTTATTTAAACATCAGTTTAATAACCTTTGAGCCAGAGGCTCATTTACAAAGGTACCTCATCACATAGAGGACAACAGACAGCAGAACAATAAACAACAGTTAATACAGATTCAAGCAAGTTACAATTCAGGGTTACAGTAGGCAAAATACATATGATTGTAAAAAGTTAAGAGTTAGGGTGGGGGGTGAGAGTAGGAGGGGACGGTAAGAGGGAGAAGGGATGGGGAGGAGAGGAGAGAGGAGGAGGGAAGGAGGATGTTAAAGGGAGGAGGAAAGTAGGAGGGGGGAGTGCTGCTCAGCGAGCATTGTCAGAACCTTTTTTTTCCTTCTTCTTCTTCTTCTCAGCAGCAACACCTGTGTGAGATGAACAGGTGGTTTCTGAGGCTGAGTTTAAAGCTTGCTAATGTGGAAGAGTCAGAGATACTGGTAGGGAGTGAGTTATACCAGGTAGGTGCTCTGTAGGGGAATGCCCTTTGGCCTTGTGAAGTCCTAGCCCTTGGTATGAACAGAGTTGTTTTGGACGAGCTGCGGGTGTTCACAGCTGGTGCAGTACAGTGAATAGAGCCAGTTAGGCCAGTGGGAGATAGGCCATGCAGTGCTTTAAAGGTGAGCTGGCAGGTTTGATACATGAGCCACTCATCCAGGTTGAGTAGGGTAGCCAAGGCATACAGCTGACATGTATGCGTATGTCTAGGTGCACTGATGATAAGTCTGCAGGCTTTGTTAAGTGTAAGGTGGACCTTGCTGAGGGCTGTCTGATCAGCTGACCCATAGGCTAGGAGGCCATAGTCAATGAGAGATATGACAGAAGAGGTGACAGCAAGGCGGAGGGCATCCACAGGGAGACATTTTTTGTGCCAGTAGAGAATGCCCAGCCGCAAGTTGGCGGCAGTGTTCAAGGAGGAGATATGGTCATGGAAGGAGAGGGCAGGGTCAAAGACAATTCCCAGGTATTTATAGGATTGCATGGTTCGATGGGGATTTTGAGGTGGAATGAACAGTGAGGGGAAATTTGCTGAGCTTGTTTTGGGGGTGGGAGAAGAGCATTGTTTTTGTTTTCTTTAGGTTGATTATGAGTCGATGCTCAGAGAACCAGGTTTCAGCAGAATCAAAAGCAAGTTGGAGAGAACTCTGAAGCAGCGTAGGGTTACTATCAGAGGCAAAGAGTACAGCATTATCAGCATATAGCAGGATCTTGCCCGTGCATGTACTGGGTAGCGAGTTGAGGAAAAGGGAGAAGAGTAGAAGTCCAAGAAAAGAGCCCTGAGGGACACCAGAGCAAATAGGGCAGGTGCTGGAGAGATTTCCACTAACTTTCACACTTTGGGAGTGGGCTGAGAGATATCTGGCACCAGGAGACTGGTCCAGTGGCAAAGCCTATGTGGTCCAGGGTAGTTAACAAGAGTGGATGTGATATGGTATCAAAAGCTTTAGACAGGTCAATGAATACCGCTCCAGCCAGGGCACCAGTGTCCATAGAGGTGTGGAGGAAGTTGGCAAACTCCAGGAGTGCTGTATTGGTACTATGACCAGCTCTGAACCCATGTTGCTCAGGGCAAAGAACATTGTACTTTGAGAGGTAGTCGGAGACCTGAGTGGCAACAATTTTCTCCAGGGCTTTAGAGATGGGGGGGAGGATTGAGATGGGTCGGTAATTACCTGGCAGAGTCCTGTCACCACCTTTGTGGATAGGAGTAACTGTAGCAACCCTCCAGACAGCAGGAAATTGTCCGAGGCAAAGGGATTTGTTAAAGATGCATGTGATGGGGTGAGGACCTGATCCAGGACCTGACGTAGGAGGCAGAGATCAAGGGAATCGTTACCTATGGCATTACCTTTTAAGGCTTTAAGGAGATATGGCCTAGTTTCTTGTAAGGTGACACAGCACAGGTGGAACAAGGGGCATGTGATGGGAGGGGCAGAACTAGGGGGTGGAGGACTGAAGAAGTTACCAGGGAGTACTGTGCTAAGGTCAGTAAAGGAGTTATTGAGGTGAGTGGCAATGAGGGTAGGATCAGTGGAGACAGTACCATTGATGTTAAGAAGTGTGGGAGAGGGGGACCGGGAGTGACCATTCAGCTGCTTGACGTTGTCCCAGAAAGACCTAGGGTTCCCCAAGAGGAGGTAAGGGAGGCTTGATAGTAATCCACCTTTGCTTTCAGATGGCCCAGGTGCACGGTTTTGAGCTGCCGCATGGTATGCCTGTCAGATGATCGGCCAGAGGCAACAGCAAGGTGCCACAGATTATCCCGCTGCTTAAAAGCCACCTCAGTGCAGGGGTGAGCCAAGGAGCACATCTTACTTTGGACCTATGGGCAGTTATAGGAGCGAAGATGTCACAGGCAAAGTTGAAAGTGTTGATGAAGGACAAAGCCATGTCAACGTTAGTTGCGTTTGTCAGTGGGGACCAGTCTGTGTGAGCAAGGTAATGCTTGGGTCATTCAACCCCGGGTCTAAGCCACCTTCGAGAGTGGTTTTGACTGAGGGTGTGGCTGAGAGGTTACCCAGCTGAAGAGAACAGGGAGTGGTCACTAAGACAGTCAGGAGGATTTGGATATTGTGGAGCGGCTTGGCCTGTTAGTAAGGACCACATCCAGGAGAGTGCTAGTGCCCCATCTGGGGTTGATTCTAGTGGGCTGGGAGACTAGTTGGGTTATATCAATTGCAGCAAAGGCCTCAGCGGGTGGAAGAGGCTGAGGGAAGCCAATTAATTTTCAGGTCACCCACCAGAATTTGGTCAGAGGGGTTGGGTAGGAAGGTAATGTAGTCAATTAGTGGGCCCAGTGCCTGAGATTGTTTTTTGGGAGGTATGTAGGCTGTAGTAAGGAAGATAGGACCTCTAGAAGGGTCAGGAGATAGTTTGATTGTTAGGGCCTGGGCATGATGGTCAAGGTCTGGGGAAGGGAGGGCTAGTCCAGTGAGCGGGTCCTTTAAGTAGATGGCACAACCCCCACCTCTCCTACCGACCCAGTCCAGCAGGTGGAGGGTGTAGCCAGGGAGAGAGACCAGGGAGTTAGGGGTGGAGTCAGACAGCCAGGTTTCAACCAAGGCAACCACATCTGGTTTATGAACCAACATCCAGCAGTGTAGTGAGTCCAATTTTTTCAGGAGGCTACAGATGTTCATAGATGTGATACGAAGTCCAGTGGATTTCGAGGGAGGGCTAGTGTTTCCAGGCCCAGGATTGGGATGGATGTTGCCAGACAGAAGTAGGAGGAGGAGGGCTGTTCTTGGGAGTAAGCCGTAGTATGAGAGTTTACGACGACTGAGGTAGGGGGGATGTGGGGGTGTAGAGGTGCAAGGGATAGGAAGTGTAGTACAGACAGGATAAGCAAGCATGATGAGATGCAGAAGGGGCAAGGGGAGTGAGCGGGGGTGACCACACGATCAGTGGTAGGTAGAGGAGCATGCAGGTGAGTGAAAGCTGCAGGAGGGTGGGGCAGGGTGGGATGTGGGGTGGTTGCAGGCAGATCTCTGGGGGCATAGGAACTGCTCAACAGTGGGGATATAGTACCCCTAGGGGAGGTGACTAAAATTAGGATTAGGGGGAGGAGAAGGAGGGGAGCGAGACGTAGAGTGATAGACATGCATGGCGGTGGTAGTACCATTTTTTTTTGTAGAAAAAAGCTAACAGGGGCTGGGATCATAGCTGGAAGGGGGAAGAGGAGGGATAGAGCCTATATGGGACCGGGGGCAGTGGTGGCACAGCAGTAGGATTGCTAGGGGGGAAACAGTGCCCACTGGTGGCCAGCAGGTATAACCTGCTAATGGGAAAGAGAGGACTTAGGTTCAAGTGCACACAGGAAGTGACATCACAGGAAGTGACATGCGCAACCCCGAGCCAATAAAGCTACTGCCGCCCCTGGGTGAGTGGGTGGTTGGGGCGGGTGGGGCAGATGACACGAAGCATCGTTGGGCTAGCACCCCACAGCAGAATGCCCGCCGGAACAATCAGTGGACTGTGGGGCAAGAGTCCTTTGGTTGTACAGCTGAAAACACCCCACGGTCAACTAGGGCAAGAGTAGATTGCAGTGCTGCCGTTTACCTGTTCAGCCAGCATTTCTGTGAGGGCTCCAGGTGGGAGCAACTGATCCTCCGTCCCTGCCGCGGTCAGCAGCGTTCAGTGCATGGGGGTGTCCATCTGAAAAGGTAGCAAGCAGGGAGAATATTAGTATGCGGCGGGAAGATTACAACAGGTGATCATTTGGCTTCACACTGCTCATGCGCAGATATGGTGCTACGCCAGTTACACTACACAATGGGCACCACTTAATTATTTCTGCCTGAAATTGATCTGCACAGCATTCCAGCAAGCCTCTTAACTTAGTTTTAGTCTACACAGATTTTTACTGGCTTTCTTCAGTTTTAGTCTTAATCAACACATGCGTATGAATAGTACTACACAGGGAGCCCAGTTTGTTCAACAAACATATTGTTACTAGAGCAGGCAACTTCCTAAAAACATTCACAGGTCACAGGACCCCACCACCAGCTCTAACAGGCAATTCACTAACATCCCAAACCTATCTTTCAAGTACAGTTACTAGTACAGTTTTCTGTCGTTTGTGCACCCCAGAACACTACAAGCACTAACAGTGATTAACTAGTACAGTTAAAAGAGCAGTCAGCTTCCACATATGTACACATTTAATTCCATGCTAGATTGTCCATCATAATGACCAGCCCGAGTCCCCGACCACCCTCTCAGGTAGCACCCCACAGCAGAATGCCCACTGGAACAATCAGTGGACTGTGGGGCAAGAGTCATTTGGTTGTACAGCTGAAAATGCCCCACGGTCGACTAGGGCAGGAGTAGATTGCAGTGCTGCCATTTACCTGTTCAGCCGGTGTTTCTGTGAGGGCTCCAGGTGGGAGCAATGATTCTCCATCCCTGCCGCGGTCGGCAGCGTTCAGTGCGTGGGGGGGGTCCATCTGTTCAGCTATAAGCGTTTCTGTGAGGGGCTCCAGGTGGGAGCAATGATCCTCCGTCCCTGCCACGGTCAGCAGCGTTCAGTGCATGGGGGTCCATCTGTTCAGCCAGCATTTCTTTGAGGGCTCCAGGTGGGAGCAACGATCCTCCATCCCTGCCACGGTCGGCAGCGTTCAGTGCGTGGGGGGGTTCATCTGTTCAGCCGGTGTTTCTGTGAGGGCTCCAGGTGGGAGCAACGATCCTCTGTCCCTGCCGCGGTTGACAGCGTTCAGTGCATGGGGTGGTCTGTCTGTTCAGCCGGTGTTTCTGTGAGGGCTCCAGGTGGGAGCAACGATCCTCCATCCCTGCTGCGGTCGGCAATGTTCAGTGCGTGTGGGGGGGGTCCGTCTTTTGATAAAGAGTTTTTATATTTTATTAATCATATTTTATATATTCTATTTTGAGTAAAAAATGAAAATATACTTATTTTCTTATGAAAAATATTTGTTGTGTTTCATTCTTAATTTTGGGGGAACATCTAGTGAGACAGGTTCCATTTTAACATATTATTTCCACTGCTATGGTTACAAGGTTCTGAGAGATGAACCTCTCTAATTGACTATCTTCATTTTTACAGCCTTGTACCAGTCTCTTACATACTTATCTGTAGCTGCTGACAATATGCTGAGAATATTTTGTTCAGTTTAATGAAATGTTTTTATAATAATAGCGATAAGGCAGTGGTAGGAATTGTGTTGATGGTCAGTTAGTTAACCTATTAAAAGGATATGGCACTTGGCTATGTCTTGTGCCATAGTAGGATCTCACAACATCATGATCTGACTGGTATGATGAATATTAACCATGTGTTTGTAACTAATTAGCAAACAATGGTATTGGTGAAGCAGTATAACATAGTAAGTACATTACAGTTCAGTACACTGAAAGTGTTAAAAACATTATATTTATTATCACTGTTTTCAATAATGAATTTCTATATGTATGTCTTCATTGAAAAAATAGATATCAAGTAAATGTAGAGAAGCACACATGTAAGGGTACGGTCATATGTAAGTCTGATTGAGACACAGAGGATGCCACATGCTCTGCTCTATCACAGTGCTATCAGTTAGTGCAAAATTATAGTATTTATTGAAATTGTTTCACCAGGATGGCACACTGAGCAAAAAGATGCTCGTCTCTTGGTGCAACCTGGGGGGTGGGGGTACAGTGGGAGATAACTCACAGGTTATCAAGAGTTACATATATGAGGAAAACAGTAGAACATAGTTGAACACAATTACAGCAATACAGTAGACTGAGATTCTGTTGAACAGTTTACAGAGAATGAGTTTCAACTATACAGTATGTGAAAGCTCAGAGCAATATGATTTGATGTGTGCCATGGCAATGTTAACTTGACTAAAATGAAAAACAATAAGACATTTCTTCATATGGATGGCAGTAAGATACAAACATTTGTCAGGTGTTATTAGTACAAGTGTTCTACAGTTGTGCCAGCACCATATGATTTGCTATGTCACACACCAATGATAGACATGGCTCCAAGAAAAACAGTAAGAGATATGGAGATCTTCATAGACTGTCAAACTAATATGAGAGAAATACTAACAGTGTGACTTCCATAGGTAAATGGTACCAGTACATAATTTCCTGTTGTGTCATACAATGCTAGTTGTACTGCAATAGATAACACAAAGACATATGACAGATAAATATAGTGTCAGCACACATACATGTGCTAGTGTCATAAATACACAATCAGATCCACACTTACATCTTATTATTTCTTATGTGTAATGGAATTTGTCACTGTCATTGAACTGTGATGACTGAGAGACATATAAAATTAGATAGAAAACCAACAGAAGTATATTAGTTTTTTGGAGCACTAATCAAGTATCAGTGTTTGTCTGATATTTCATCACTATGTCTCTAACTGTTAGTACTGGGGTTTCTATTGTTCTTAGCATGTCAGTCTCATCCATCTATTCATTTCATGGTAGTACAAGGTGACAAAAGAAATGTGCTCCCAGCACTGTATCTGCACAACAAGTTTTTTGCTGTCAGTATGGGGAACACATTGTATGTTCTATTGACCAGTGCATTCATATACCAAATCATGTGGTGACAGCGCAGGAATAGAGGGCTCAAAACTCTCAGCACTGCATACATACAGCTAATCATGTGGTGAGAGGGTGGATCCCAAAGGGCCTGCACCCTCAGCAACGTGTGTAGATATCTACTCATGTGCTGAGAGTGGTATACACCCAACATGTTTCATTCAGTATTAATATTCCTCATTATAAAAAAGAAGGGAAATTCATGCCAAAAAACTCTGTTTAATGCATCAGTTAGGGTTATTCCACAGCCACAAAAGTGAGGAAATTCTGTGTTAGGGTTGAAAACCCTAACTCCACATTCACCCCCCCAGCACCCCACACACACAGAGACACACACACACACATATGCAAGTAGGGTGGAGGACCAAGGCAACACAAACAATCACAGACAACCAGCAGTAGGTGACAGAAATAAAAAAAACAACTGTCTAAATGTAGTAAAGACATCCCCACCCACCAGACCAGGTACTGCATGCTCAGTGGAGATCCACAGCAAAACTGAGGCCATGTACACCAAACGTACGCATCCCTGATTGCAGGTGCATAAAACGTACCACACTTAGGAATTGCATGGCCTTACCTAGTGATGTCCCACACCCCACCACACCTGGTACTACACCCTGATTGGACATCAACAATGCAACTCTCTGATTGCAGCTGTCAAAGGTTTGTACACTTATGAGTAAACAGAAATAAAAACAACTGGGTAAATGTAGTAAAAGACACATCCATCATCAAGATACAAGAACTGTTGCATTTAAGTATGTGATGTGCATAGCAGTAGGTTTACTGCATCTGTCCACTCACGATACACAACCTGATCTGGAGGTATGGGGGACCTATTGCCTGTACAAGGCTGTGCAACTCCTAATGGCACTAACAGATATACAGTTTCAGTGATGTAGGTGTACTGTTGATGTCCATGGACTTACTTTCACTGTGTTTGTATACTAAGAATGCAGTAACTGATCTGTCTATCAGGGAGTGGAATTAGCTGGCTGAGGCGAAGGAACTTCTAAACATGCTAACATGAGTGTACCTACAATGACGGAGGTGTGTGGCACTGGAACAGCAGTCAGTAGCACATGTGAAAGAAGACTGTTTAATCCTGTACAGTATTAGGCCCAAGTGCTTGTACATCAACAAGAATGTTTTTACAGGTGTAAAACAGTAGTAGAACATTAGCCAAGTGCCAACTGCATGCAAACGAGACCATTATGAGATGCAAATGTTATGTTTCTCATAGGCTACATTACCATACTTATTTGCATGTCACTTTTGAACATGGAAAAGTATGCCTGCAATGACACATGTTTCCACTGGTCCAATGGTTAACCCTTTGCTTAACCTAGACTAATAGACTAGCACTGTGCAAACAGTGTGGGTGCAATTTTGCAGTATTCAGCAGTGTGCTTTCACATATGCTGATGCCTGTTGCAGTACTTGGCCTATGCATTTCCTGACACACACACTGATCTCATAGTACACCTGCACCTACATTAACATCAGTATGCACTGCTTTGGTTTTGTAACTTGAATGTCCTGCTTGGCATATTCAGACCTGTCTTCTCCCAGGAAGAAGATTGCCCTGCAGTTGTAGATCAGCTTGCCCTGTATGATTAGCATGCAATATTCAGAAGCTATTTCTCCCACTCTATTCCTTTAAAATATAGCTTTATTTGTCATGCAGACTAATTTGCCAACCATGAACTGCTCATTTCACATCCAAGGCAAAGTTAATAATATCTGTCCCCCACTGTCAAGAGATGTTCAGCTATATGATCACAAAAACTACTGACAGCAGGTAATCAGCATTAAAAAACAAGTATCTTCTTACCATCTGACTCCACAAAGATAATAGAGTCTGAGGCAGACTGCGCAGCCTCCACAGCTTCTGATTCAGCTGGCACTACCTCAGCCATGGGGGGGGGTCTCTGGTGATCTGTGAAATAATGTTAATAAAGAGATAAAGTAATTGTCACATTTCCATGCTAACTTATTCAGCACTGGCCGGTCTCTATAATTGACAAGTATCTATAACATTCCATTATCCTTGATCAAATATTGTGCAGTTACTGCACACCCATGAACTTACAAATGCATATTTTTCAATATGTAACTAATCAATCAATGACACACTATATTAATTTTTAGTACTCTTCACTACACTTATATCATATCCATTGCTCTTCAATTAAACAGTTGCTGGGCAGTCACTGTCAGTGTGACATAACAACACTGAAAGATATTGGCAATACAACAACAGAATCACAGTAAAAACTTCATAGTAATACTGAATACATGATCTACAGAGCTACCTTCAGAAATGTGGCACAGAAAATCTTACATTGGATATATTGAATAGTTATTTACACAGAAAGACAATGTATGTTAACAGGTGACACAGTATAATGATGCATCTCACATGATATTTTAACAGTCACAAGCCAAAATCTTTACACATAATAAATACACTGGACAACCCCCCCCCATCCTATCGTTTAACAGTTGTCATCTGTCATTCCACTGCTAAAATAGGTAACATAATGACTAACTGTGTATTAAGACAATTAGCTGTTTTTTTCGATAACAATAAAATGAAGCATTACTGATTCACCTATCTTGTTTCAGTGCCTAAGAATTTCAGACAACAAAACACATATGATAGCAATTACACAACATTTGATCTCCAATGCAGCAAGTGACAGCTAATACATTAGTGTGAGAAACTGAGAAACCAATCGGCATGGGGCAGCAGCTCGTCACCTAAAAGCATGCAGCAGCTTCACGTGTAACAATGTACAGGATTGATGTCCAGTCATACATGCACAGCATGCTGCAATTGTTTCTGCACACTGCACTATACTATGAAGTCCCAAAACCTGAACTATGGATCCATCATTTTCTATATTGTTGATCTGACTTTCAGAACAGTGCACATTTATTGTGACCCACCAAGCACCTATGGCTGTGCAGCCATACTAACTGATGTCAGTTGTGCAGTGAAGTGTCATACAGGAATATAACTTCCATACACTTGAAGTGTCTACTGGTGATTGCCTTGCACCTGTCCATTGTAGTACCAGGTTTCATACTATTTTGTTGTGATCACAATCAATGTGATGTATGCACCACTGGACCACCAGGGAGCAACATACTTCTTACAAAGCTCACAATTAGGGTGGTGAGGTGCAGTCCACTATGGCAGCAGACATAGAGATACCTTAACAAACCCCAGATCAGCCTGCCAGCTTTGCTTCACTAGATCTCAAGGGATTCATACCATTAAACAAACCTGCAGCTGAAAGGGGGGTGTCATCAACTATTTGAACATGACAACATTGTATTTCAGACTGTTTACACTCTGACGTTCTGGCACCTTGCAACCAATAAACACTGGTTATTAATGTGTCACATGTATAGCGTCACTGACCACCAGTTGTAGTTAACTGACAACTGGCAACCGCTCAATTAAATTATGTCATTAACGTATGGTAATGACCCAATTGTCCCAAAACTAGACTATGTCTACATTTGCAAACACAGTACTGAATATCACACTGTTTTTATTAATGGAATATTTTTCCTTTACTTACAGTGTGTCAGACGTACCCTGCTGCTGGTTTTCCAGCCACCTCCCAGAGTTCATAACTGAGGTTGTACCAGCATTTATCATTTTCTGGTATCTCCACCCTCTCCTTAAGTTGATAAAAATGATGGGGCAGCAGCTTCCACTTGCGCTTACATTGCAGTCCTGATTTGTTTTTTACATTTAAAATCATATGCAGGTACCCACTGATGCAACTCCACATAGTATCCAGTTTTCTATTAGTGCTCCGCATCTAGATGTGGGCACTGCCACACGCCTGGACTGCCTTGACCAGCAGACACACCTCTCGCAAGCTCCAGATTCTGATCTCGGCTTGTGTATCTCTAACAATCTGCAATAAAAACACAGAAAAACAGTACATTACTGCCATGGCTTGTGATATGTATATGACTTTCTGTTCTTTTAACTCTTTATGCAAAAAAAAACAGTCGTATTGTAATAGCCCACTCAAACACTACACCCAGATATTCAGAAGGATGTTGTGCACTGTGCTAATACTGAGACTCCATGGTGCACCACCAATGTGTGTATTGTGGCTAAGAGTCTCATTCCCATGTATAGTTGGCACATACCAATATTCAGCCTGGTATATGCTAAGTGTATGTAGGCACAACCACTACTTGTACTTCACACTGTTGAATGCAAAGTAGAAGAACAAGTGATGCCATTCAGTGCTGTGCTGCCCTATCACATAGTGAGACATGTCATACAGCACCTCTGGGGGCACACCTGAGGCACAATACCAGAATCTTTCAAAATCACCACCCTCTTATGCCTAATTGTGAGGCTTCTATTGTGAGAACATACCTGGTGCTGTGTTGGACCTACTGCCATTCTTAATCATGGGCTTTCTGTATAAAAAAAATGATGATGGCAGTCCAGTGCAGCTGCTCCCAGCCAATCAGGTGAGGTGGTAGAGTCCAGTGCAACACCAGGGATATATGCAATACAACAAGGTCGAGATCAGGTGAGAGGTTAGGGTCAGCTGGAAAACCAGGGACATATTTCACATAATGGTGCCATGATGGGGTGTTGCCACACATAGCTGCTAAGGGTCATGGTGGTTGTTGTTCATGGGTCTTACTGCCTGGAAGAGCACCAGACTCAAGTTACTGTTGATTGGTAAAACTGCATATATAAATGGGTCCATGATGAGATGCAAACAGTCCTATATACACCTTTCATGCATCATAGGCCCATTTGTACATACACCACTGAATAACACAGTACTTGCACCTAACACTATCTTACTAGTGCTCCTACACCCTTGTGCTTCTCTGTAGCCACTTGTACTGGGGTACTGCCATTTCAGCATGTACAATACAGATGCCAACAGTGCTACTGAGGCATGACACATCACCACTAAATATCACCCTGTCAACAATGAAGCATATCCCAGTTGCACTGTTCACAGGCTTGCACCTGACCCTGGCACAGTCTGAATATTCCTGTATCATGTTAACACCTGTGTAACTGCTGCATGTAGTTGTTCTGTTTTTTGACCAACAGTTTATGGTTTTTGTACTTTCTATTTGTGTAACCAGTCTGACATTCTTAGAGGACTTTGAGGAGTGCATCTCGAAGTTCTCCCAGGAAATGTCAATTGCCAGCATGTGAGAAGTGTGCACCATCTGGTAGGTATAGCCAATCATAACAATACTTAATTTCCGGGTGATGTATGGTGTACATTCCAGCCATGCATAGAAATACAGATATTTGTATGTTGACTTTTCTTGGGCTCTGTCAATCAGGTACATATGGTGTTCTGCTTGCCAGACCTTACGCTCTGTAATATCCAAAAAAATGATTTTACAGGCAGGCAACGTACTCATAATAGAAGCGAGGTCCAATTTTGCTTCTGTTACTAAATCTACCCAGCGTTTGGTTCTTAAATCATTGCCCCCAAGATGTTTCAGCAATATGTTCGGATGAGCCTGAGTACTCAAATGTCTGTGCATGGTCGACATGAGGTGCTCCCACCTCATTCCACTCGTGCCAAACCACTTAACACAGCAATTTGGGAGCTGCAGGTTTCTCCCAAAATCACTGTTCTGAGCATACACAGACACTCACCTCACTATACTGCTGCCAACAATCCACAAAGTCCTTTTGCTGTTTTCTGCCATTCTCAGCTTTTCAACTTAGAAATGGACAGAGAGCTACCAAAAAAGTCAGTGTTCACCCTGCAATACCTAAGCAGTAGTGAAAGTAAAACTGCTATTTTCCCTCCTAAGTTCAAATCAGCTTCAGTGGGCTGATCCATGACACACAAATAAAACAAATCATGGCTATTACTGTGCCTTCATTAACCAATGTAGTGTGTGCACTGACTATCACTGCACTTCTGATCCAGGAAAAATGTGCAAAAATTTAAAGGTGGCATAAATGCATCCTTTTGATTGGCAATTTTAAACAATTACAAGAGCAGAGACATTTCTGATTGGTTCCCTCTTCTGTTGTGGTACATGTGCACCTTGCTATCTTCTTCCATTTACAACTGTATCTGTGCAAGTAAGTACCAAATTACTGTCTGACTTTAAATAGTTTTAGCTAAATAATGAAAATCATAGCTTATTTCAATCTACATAGTCAAATAGAGCACTAAAAACATTTTGATTAATACTATTTAACTGTTTCTAACACTTTTTATCATAATAGAAAAATTATTTATAAAATGTGCTGTATCTCAGTTAAGTGTAAGATGGCTGCTATGTCCTTCTTCTTTGTTCTTCTCCATCTCTGATTGGTTGTCTTACATGGCCTGATAAATCTGGCACGCAGTTAGTAGAAGTACCTGTTACTCTAACAGTAATCAAGATATGATTGGATAATAAATACAGTTGTTACTCCCAAACTCAAATTTGTGACACTTTCACATGCACAACACTACTTTTGCGACACTTTCGAATGCACAACACCATATTTTGCGACACTTTCATGCATACGACACTGTTTTTTGTGATGCTTTGGATTGTATGACATTATTTGATGATTTTTTCCCAAAAATGATGATTACTGAAGGAAAAAGTTTCCTGCTTCTTACCTAATGTACAAATACATAAGTTCACACAATTTCACATACTTATTCTGAAATCGTAACTCTTCTTGCACAACTATCTCATTTCTGAAGCTACATTTTCTCATTTCGTTGTTTTCTGTCACTGCACTACTGACATGGATAGTCATTCTTAATCAATAATTGTGATTATTTGTCTTACCAATAACACATGAACAGAGCTTGGCTTAACAATATGTTGAGCACTACCTAGGGGTGTAATGTGGCACAAAGTAGAGCCAAGTGTCATATTGCCCCAAATACTTCATTAAGTAACTGTCGATGTGACTCCTGTGAATGCCTTATTGCTATCATGAAAATTAATATTCAAAAGTTAAGTGTTTAAACTATACTTTATTAATGTATTCCTCACTTAGGGAAAGATTTTGAATAAAGTAGTTCTTTCACCAACAGTTTAACAATACTAGGTCAAAATCACTATACATAATTGCAGTAATTCCGCATTGCTCAACGGTGAAATAGTAAGAAAAAGAATCCATGTGCCATGGTGATAACACTATACAGGACAGTGTAACATGAATTAAAATAAGACTGTCAAAATTCGAGCAACCAATCTGATTACAGCATTTCTGAGACCTTTTTTTTTGTAATATTGTATACATAACTCATCTGTGTCAATACACAATGTTAGAAATGATGAACACAAATGTATACTAACATTTCCTTTTTCTTGTCTTTTATGCAGGTGTCTAATACTTCTGTAACATTGCTGACTGCTACTGTGAAGTAACACATTGAAAGATGCCTAGTAAACACAGACGTGCATGTATAGAAAGACGAAACAGGTATCATAGTACTTCACTGTTGCTTAAGAATGATAAAAAAACAGTGATGTCAGTTCAAGACATAAAACAATACAGAGTTCTACTGGAATAGTGAGCTCTACAGTAACTCACTCCACAACAAAACTACATACTTGCTCAACAGCAAGGAAAAAATGTTTACTTGAGTGACAGTTGTGTAGATCTCTCAGACAAAACACAACTATTGCCAAAGCAAGCATAACCAGACATTCTAAACAGCGTCTAAGTTCACAGCTGGTGATTTTCATTTGAAAAAGCAAAAGTATTTTCGATCACTAGCAAGTAAATCTAAGATCAACATGCTTATTGCTGTTGTGATGAGACATGAATGCAAAAAGACAAAGAGTAATCTAACTTTGATGAAATTGCATCTCAAAGTACACACATTTGTTAATAGAGCAGTATTTGTTCTTCAACATTTATGGCGTGAGATATCTTATGTGCTTGAACTATTCAGAAAAGTTGTGTATGACATCAAGAAAAGGCTACAACGCTATCCTGCCTTGACTGTGCACAATTTCTGTGATGTATTCACAGGTCACTGGATGCACACAGAACTCAGAGGCATATTTTGGGGAAGAATCTTATTATTCACAGAAAAAAGAGAGCAAGATCACCATTGATGAGTCCGGTAAGCTGGTCAATGTGCTCAGTGTCTGTGATGACACAGCAATGGAGGCAAATGATGACTGTGATGCAACTACTGTGTCCCATAAATGGCATTGTCTCTCAAGGCCATGTGATGCAACCTGCAACCGTAGGCAATCATCATTTAAAAAAGTTGAACAGTTTGTCAACCTATTTGTGATAACAGATCACAAAGAAAGATATAAACTGTTAGATATGATTGACCTTCGTGAAATCCATCCACATACTGGACTTATGGGTCACTCACTAGCATGCCTCGATAGTGGTGTTTTTTGACAGTGTTTTTCACAACATGCGGATGCTGGGAGTGCATCAAACAGGCATGCAGAACTTTGTATACAGGGTAAATGAAGTCCGATGAGTTGTCAATCAGTACACTTGTTTAAATGACTTATTGCAGTCTGGTGACATGCAGGGTGCCTTCACATTTCTCAAACAGCTGCAATATGTGACTTCTGTACCAGACACGAGTATTTATTAGTCAGCAAGTTCTGGTGAAACATCTGTTTCTATGTTAGAAAGTGACCTACTGAAACAGTACTGCAAAGAAATTGCAAAATTTGAGTTGGCAAAGGCTCAGAAGTTTGACTCTGTATGTGTGTCATGTGACCATCTGTGCTACAGCAAACAAACTGTCACAGTGAACCTTGAAACCTTGTCACCATACAATGACATGTGGTTCCGTCTCTCAGCATTTTTGCTGATGAAATCTGACTTTCAGTTACAGACCACCATTGTGCTGTGAAAACACTGTTTCTCCAAACTAAATTCAGCATTCTACCACCAAGGTCACTGTTGAATAATATGGAGGCACATGTTACATCAAGTGAGATTGTGACATTGAATATGTTTGAGTGCATTCTGATTCAGACAATGAAACCATTTCAAACCATTCTACATCTGAACACAAAGACACGGAATATTCCACAGAAAGAACTCATTAGATATCTAAAGGATTCCATGATGTATCTCCCACTTCCTCTACAGGAAAATGTGGAGGCAATTTCTATGGAAAATAGTTTGGTGATTCTTGTAAATGGTGTTCCAACTTAGTCCAAGGTCATTTGCTAAGATGTTGTCAATGTACAGAAGGTAAAACTTGCTTTTACTTATTTAAAGAGCAACAATCCCTTTTATGCAGACCTTGACATTGGTCACATGAGTAGTCTCTCTGTTCAACATGATGTCTTAGAAATAACTAAGCCAATGATTGAGAAAGTCAGTGGACAGACAAGTGACAAAGTGTATGAACAGTACACAGCTCACCGACTAAATGGCAGCGATCCAGTGGGGGACAACATTGATCTCTATCAAATGAAACAAGTGGAAGGTGAGCCTGTCAGCATTTGGGAGGCAACACTAGAAGCATGCAGATTCCTAGACTTATTCCCAAAAGGGTCAGGTGGATGGCTCGATGAAAGGGAAGTGTGTGTACAGGGTGCTGAGTACCACACTAGCCGTGTGCTCAGTAAAGATGCCAAATTCAGATGTAAAATACAGTACCTGTTTCATCTCCTCTAGGAGAGTGAACTTAGCATTCTGTCTGCGTCTATTGCACATACTATTTGTCTCACAAGTCCACTAGATGGAATAACAGCTGCTCAATTTCTAGAGAAATTAAAGCAGAAAGATGAAAATGTGCAAGTGAATCTGTCTTCCATTCTGTCATGTCTATGTGGCACCGAAGAATATTGGTATTGCAGACACTCCAAGGTGATGACAGTGCTGTTAGAGTATGGTGCAGCCACATGGTTTGTCACACTTAGTTGTGCTGAATATGCCTGGGATGAGCTCATTGAACTGTTGATGTGGGCAAATTCTGATGTTGATGGCATTTCATTAATGACTGTCGGAGAAATGTGTTCACTTGATCCTGTGTCTGTCACAAGACATTTTCACAAGTGGTTCCATGACATTCTGACTTTCATTTTGTCAAAGGACAATCCACCTCTTAGTACTGTGAAGCATTACTTTTGGAGGGTTGAATATCAAGCACGGGGTGCACCTCATATTCATATGTTATTGTGGATCAAGGATGCACCACACATAGGTGAACATGAAGCAGCACAAGTGCTAGCATTTATCAAGCAATATATCACTTGTCAATTTCCGGACTTGTATGACAGTCCTACATTATGGAAGTTGGTAAAAAGTTCCAGTGACATGTTTGTGCAAAATACTGCCAGCGAGTAGTAAAGAATAAATCTGATTGGTACACATGATGTCACTTAGGATTCCCTAGACGAGTTTGTCAGGATGGTTCCATGAATTAACTTTTTTCCGCTATGCGACACCTCTTGAAGGCAAAATCAACCAAGAGGGTATACGAGTTACTAAAAGATGTGAAAGAGGTGTACATTAATGACTACAAAACTACTCTTCTCCTAATGTGGCAAGCAAACATAGATGTTCAGTTTGTGACTGACAACTCATTGGCCCTGGTGAGGTACGTGACTTCATACATAACCAGGTATGAGCAGACTAACTTGCAAGATCTTTGGGAAGATATTGCCAGTTCAAGCAAGAGCCTGCCATCTCAGCTGTGGTCATTGGGCTTGAAGACCCTTTCACACAGAGAATGTGGTGCCTATGAAGCCAGTGACCATTTAATGGGTTCACAACTGTACGGGAAGTCTGATGCTGTCCGATTTCTCACTGTGAACTACAAAGAGAAATGCAAACGTGTACTGATTACCCATGCTGAGATTGAGGAACTCACTGCCAATAGACCTTCTTCAAAACATATCTTGAAGAATGATCTGATAGACACATACTACCCCCGTAGACACGATGACATGAACTATATGTGTCTCTTTCAGGTGGCTAAGTAGTATGACTACAAGGCAGATATATCACCTGACTCATCACGGCACATTTACAAGGTGAAAGGAGTGGATGGCTTTCTCGTAAAGAGACACAAGCCATGGCTCATAGACCACTGTAAATTACATCTAGGCACATCGGAGAGCAGAGAGCATTACTACTTTGCTCTCCAATTCCTATTTAGACCCTGGAGGAATGAGTCTGAATTAAAAGGTGACTGTGATACATTCGAGGAAGAATTCAATCTCATTTATGAGACTTTCAAAACTGAATACTCAGAGACATACATACAGAGACTCAAGGCTGAGAAAGAACAGCTTGAGAAGGCAGAGAAGCAGCTTCAAGAAGACATTCCTGTTAGATCACAAGACAATCTTGATCCAGAAGGACAAGCTGTTCTAGGTGAACCTCTGCCTTTAAATGCCCCACAAGTGTTAATCTCAGAAATTGAGACTGCCATGGAACATGGGGTGAATGCACAGTTATACTTTTGAACCATAACACAGAATTTCCTCACTTCTGTCACTGTGGAGCAACCCTAACTGATGCAGTAAACAGAGTTTCTTGCCTCTAATTTCCCTTCTTTTTGAGAATTAGTCTGAGAAATAGTGAATGTAATGCGGCTGCGGGAGCACGGGGCCCAAACCGCCACATGATGTCTTGTCACATAGTAACACGGTGCCCACAAACACAAATGGTAATGCGCATGGTGACACAAAGCGAAACAGAAAGAGAAACAGTACTGTATACACAAATGGTAAAAATAACACAAACACAAGCGCAAATGAAAACTTAAAGGGTAATGCACATGGTGGCATAGACGGAAATGGTAAGAGAAACAGGTACAGAACCGTAAGCGAAAGTAGTAAAGGTAACAGTAATGGAAGTGCACTGACTAGTTTCCCCAAAAGCAGCATAGAGAAAGATAGTGAGTACAAAGAATGAATGCATAATAATGGGTCTCAGAGCAGAAAATGAGGAGTTGGAATACTAAATTGCTTATATCTCAGGAACCATATGACGTAAAAAAAAAATTTAAAAGTCATATGATTTATGACTTTCCTGACTAGTTTTGTACTTAG
The DNA here is from genome assembly GCA_016271365.2 of Neoceratodus forsteri. Taxonomy (NCBI): domain Eukaryota; kingdom Metazoa; phylum Chordata; order Ceratodontiformes; family Ceratodontidae; genus Neoceratodus; species Neoceratodus forsteri. Next base: position 42,705,912 of record CM028137.1, on the reverse strand, counting down.
GCCCCAATAGGGGGCTAAGTGTTTTTTTGAATAAAAGTCGGTATCTCACATCATTTCCGAGATACGGGCCCAGAAAGGTGTGGCAAACTCTGTAATGTTATCCTAAGGAAAAAAAAGAGAAGTTCAGAGTGCCATAACTTTGCCTCCCTGTAATATTTTTTTCACCAAACCACCAAAAGGCACATCTGTGGGATGTTGGCTTTATTCTCTCCAAATTTCAGTCTAAAAGACCAAACTGTTATTTTGCAGCAGGGTGGCAAAGAATTCCTGTCATGCAGCGGATGCCGCAATGTTAGTCTACTGGAAAAAGTGTCAACTGCAGAGTACTGTAACTTTGCATCTATGTAATATTTTGTCACCAAACCACCAAAAGCACATCTGTGAGATGTTGGCTGCCTTCCCTCCAAATTTCAGCCCAAAAGACCAAACTGTTCATTTGCAGCAGGGTGGCAAAGAATTCCTTTTATTTTGAGCATAGTGTCGCAAAGTAGTGTCGTGATTTGCGACAGCTTTCACAAGCATTTGAGAAAGTGTCATCAGTGCGACACTACTTTTTCCAGAAATTTGAAAAACATATTTCTAGGGTGTTTCACCCCAAAATAAAGACATAGCTAGCATCCTCAGGGTCCAACTAGGTGAACACAAAAATAATTATGTTGCTAGAGGGTCCCAAATTTAAATGCCAAGCATTTTTCTGATCACCAACTGAAAACAAAATGGTGGATTTGTGACACTACTAGGGCCATTTGCGACACTGTCGAACCTTTTGTTAACTTTTCTGTTTAACTTATAATGGGAAATTGTTTTTTGAATAACTTTTGAACCGTTTAATATTTTTTCACGAAATCTTCAAAAGGCACATCAGGGATGCCAGCCGCACATTCCCTTAAGTTTTCAAACCAGTCGCACAAACCGTGTGACCTGTTGGGATGAGCAAAGAATTCAAAAAAGCATAAAAGTTCACACAGATCACACTTAATAACTCCGGAGCCGTATATCCAAACAGTGCAAAAGTTGGCAGATCCAAAGATGCATGGTTCTTAATCGTGTATTCAAATTTCAGGCAAACCTGTTAAATGGTTGCAAAGTTATTAAGGTGCAAAATTTTAGGTTTAAGATGTAAATGGCTCCTCAACCCTAACTATGGTAGCATGGTAGTACTACCATAGTTAGGGTTGATTAGCACTTTTAAGGTTTAAGGGTCAATTTCTGCACCTTAATAACTCTGCCACCATTAAACGGATTTGCCTGAAATTTGGTATGCATGATAGGGCAGAGTAGATCTTGGGATCTGCCAAGTTTTGTACCAGTTGAGTATACAACTGCAGAGTTATTAAGTGACAACCAATTGCGCAATTATGCTTTTTTGCAATTTCTTTGCTCTCACCTACAGGTTGCATGGTTTGTGCGACTGGTCCGAAAACTTCAGAGAACTTGCAGCCAGGTTCCCAATGTGTCTTTTGAAGATTTTGTGAAAAAATATTGAACGGTTCATAAGTTATTCAAAAAACAAGTTCCCATTATAAGTCACTGGGAAAAGTTAACAAAAAGTTTGAAAGTGTGCAAATGCAGTTTTTACTGTCGCAAATGGCCCTAGTAGTGTCACAAATCCACCATTTTGTTTTCAGTTGGTGATCAGAAAAATGCTTGCCATTTAAATTTGGGACCATCTAGCAACCTAATTATTTTTGTATTCACCTAGTCAGACCCTGAGGATGCTAGGCATGTCTTTATTTTGGGGTAAAACACCCCAGAAATATGTTTTTCAAATTTCTGGAAAAAGTACTTTCAAACCTGTGACACTTTAGAATGAATTTGCGAAAGCTTTCGCAAAGTTCGACAGTACTTTTCCAGACTATGGCCAAAATGACAGGAGTTCTTTGTCACCCTGCTGCAAAAGAACCATTTGGTGTTTTGGGCTGAAATTTGAAGGGGCGGTAGCTCACATCTCACATATGTGCCTTTCACTGGTTTGGTGAAAAAATATTTCATGGCTGCAAAGTTATGGTACTCTGAATTTGGTGTTTTTTCCCATAGACTAACATGGTGGCGTATGCCGTGCCTTTCAGGGCTCATATCTCTAAAACGGTGCAAGATACAGATTTTTCATTGCGAGTTACATAGCCTCATGGGCTATGAAATACAAAATGGTAGCCAGAAAAATAATGACGTCTGTGAAATTTATTTTTTTTTCTATGTCGTTAGGTTGCTGAGATATTACCAATTTAGTACTTCCAATGCTTGTTTTATGCTTCGATCCCCATTACAATGCATACATTCTTTGTACACACTATGTTTCTGTATGCACCTGTTTGGAAAACAGAGGGTATGTGCTTCTGTTACTGTTACTGTTTCCACTTACGTTTATGTACCCCTTTGCGTTACAGTTACCGTCTACGCACTGTGTATGTTACCCTTTGCATTCTCATTTGTGCTTGTGTTACCATGTGCACCACTGTTTGTGCTTCAGTTTGCGTTGCTGTTCCTGTTACTATGTCACAAGACATCATGTGGCAGGAGCGCGTCCCGCCGCCACATGGCATTCACTATTTCTAGTCATCATTCTCAAAGAGAAGGGAAATTAGAGGCAAGAAACTTCATTTAATACATTAGTTAGGGTTGTTCCACAGTGACAAAAGTGAGGACATTTGGTGTTAGGGTTGAAAGCTCTCCTTGGACCCCTGCCCACACCCCCAACCAGCATCAGGGTGCACATTGGGGTTGTCGGTCCTAACTCTCACCCCATTCTCTTATACCTCTGCTTCTTCACACATGTGATGGGGTGAGGATTAGGGCTGGTGACCCCAGTGCACACTAATGCCAGTTGGGTGTGGGTGAAATCCAATCAGGGGCTTTCAGCCCTAACATCGAATTTCCTCACTTTTGTCACTGTGGAACAACCTAACTAATGTGTTAAACAGAGTTTTTCACACACACACATATATATATATATATATATATATATATATATATATATATATACACACATATATTATAGTGGCATGGTAGTGCCACTAAAGTTAGGGTTGAGAACCCCTTTTATGGTTAAATCTGAAATTTGACAGCTTAATAACTTTGTCACCATATTATGGATTTGGCTGAAATTTGGAATGCATGATCTGGTACCAAGGATCTCTGGACTTGCCAAGTTTTGTTATGGTCAGATGTACAGTTGTGGAGCTACAGAGCACCAAATAATGCACAAATTATGGATGTTTGAGCATTCTTTGCTCATGCCTACAGCCCACACAGCTTGTGTGACTGGTCCAAATCCTTTAGGGAACATGCAGCCAGGGTCCCCAATGTGTCTTTCAAAGATTTCATGAAAATATATTAAATGGTTCAAAAGATATTCAAAAAAATAGTTTCCTATTATAGTCAATGGGAAAAGTTAAAATATGCGAAAGTGTCACAAATGCACTTTTTACTTCTGCAAATGACCCCTGTAGTGTCACAAATTGGGCAACTTTTTTTCAGTTGGTGGTCACAGAAATGCTTGGCATTTAAATTTGGGACCCTCTAGAGGCACAATTCTTGTTGTGTTCACCTAGTCGAGCCCTGAGAATGCTAGCCACGTGTTTTGTGGGGGTAGAACACTCCAGAAAAATGTTTTTTATATTTTTGTAAAAAGTAGTGTTGCAAAGTATGTTTGCATATGCAACACTTTCATCATTTTATTTGCAAAAGTGTCATGATTTGCGAAAGTACTCTGTGGCACTATGCCCCAAAAAATAGGGAATATTTGCCACCCTACTGCAAAAGAACTGTTTAGTCTTTTGGGCTGAAATTCAGAGGGAAGAAAGCCAAGATCCCACAGGTGTGCTTTTTTGTAGTTTGGTGATAAAATATTAGAGGGCTGCAAAGTTATGGCACTCCAAAGTTGACATTTGTTCTCATAGGATAACATTGCATCTTCCGCCATGCCTTTCGGGGTGCGTATCTCAAAAAACGGTTCGAGATACATATTTTTTGTAGAAAAAAGGCTTAGTCCCCACTAGGGGCTAAGTACAAAACTAGCCTGGACAGTTATATATAATATGAGATTTACATTTTTTACTATGTCATACGGCTCCTGAGATATGAGCAGTTTAGTATTTCAAGTGCTCATGTTCTGCTCTGAGGGCCATTACTATGCACATATTATTTGCATTCACTGTGCTTCTGAATGCACCTTTTTGGGAAAAAAAGTGTGTGTGTTTGTGTTTCTGTTACCGTTAGCACTTCCGCTTGCTTTTCCATTACTGTTTGCATTAGTGTTTCCGTTTACGTCACTGTGTGTGTTACCCTTTGTGTTTGTGCTTGTATTTCCATTACTGTCACCATTTGTGTTACTGTTTTTGTTTGCGTTTCCTTTTGCATTACCATTTTCATTTGTGTCCGCACTTGCATTTGCATTTCCATTTGCATTACTGTTTACTTTGGCATCATCGTTGGTGTTACCGTTACTGTTTGCATTTCCAATTGCGTTACCGTAATCATTTGCGTGTCCGTTACCATTTGCTTTTCCATTGGCCTTAGTGTTTGCATTTTTGATAGTGTTTCTGTTGTCGAGTGCATTACTGTTTCTTTCTGCTTCACCGTTGCTGTTACCGTTTGTGTTTCTGTTTGCGTTTGTGTTACCGTTTGCATTTTTGTTACCGTTTTCATTACCGTTTGCATTTGCATTTCTGTTGCTGTTAGCATTTGTGTTACCATTTACGTAACCATTTGTGTTTGCATTTACATTTACGCTTTCATTTGTCTTATCATTTCTGTTTGCGTCACTGTGATGTACCATTTGCGCTTGCGTTTGCGTTACCACTAGTGTTACTATTTTCTTTTACCTCGCTGTTGCCATTACCGTTTGCATTAATGTAACCATTTCTGTTTTTACATTTTCATTACTGTTTGCATAACCATTTGTGCTTGTGTTAACATTTGCTCTTGTGTTTATGTTACTGGTTGCATAACAGTTTTCATTTGTGTTGACACTTGAGTTTCTGTGGATTTCTGTGACATTTGTAATACTTGGTCTACTATGATACTTCTGTGCATTTACCAGTTTTCATTTGACATCTGCATATGTTTTTTGGAGAATGAAGCTCTCAAAAGTTTATTTTTTGCCACTCATGCAAAGCCTTACAATTGTGCTGCTCTGCAACTGTTGAAGAGATTTGGATATGATTTGGCATAAATGGAGTTGAATGGTGAATCTATTGATTTACCAGTTTATATTTCAATGGTCCATATGGTTTTGTGTACTACAGTGCAAAACATAATGTTTTTGCTATTGTTCTGCAGTGTCTTGAGGAATGTGTGTGGTTCATTGGTCTGAAACATGGCACGTTGAAACACCGTTGTTCAAGGAACATGCCAGTTTTTGCCAGGTGCAAAAATGTTGTTCTGTTCCAGAGTTATTGCCAGTTGAAGTTGGCTCCCCTTGCAGTTACAGATTTTTTGGCCACCAGGTCTGCCATTTTAGTGCATTTTTGGCTGTGATTTCTGCCATTTTGTGGTGGAAGACTTCTTAAAGGTGCACACACTTTAAAATTGAATATCTCTTGAATGGTTTGGTTTTTTTAACATGAGATTTGGAGGGTGTTGAGTGGATGTCCTGAAAATGTGAATTATGTTGATTACATGTTGGAAAAATAATTCACTGCAGAGATACTGCATGAGACAGTTAACATTTTGTGCATAGCATTCTGCATGGTGCTACTGGCTTGAAATTTACAGCTTAGGTAGCCCTAGTGGTCCAAAGGTGCCTTGCAGTGGCTTGCTGTGTAAAACATAAACAGTTGAGGAATTATGCCACTCTGATTAATCAAAATTTGGTTAATTCCACTTCTGTAACTTTTGAACCATGTGTCTGATTTGCCTGGCATTTGGAATGTTGAAATATTTATAATAGGTCTTTGACTGTGACAGTTTTAAGGTCACTGGCACATACGGTTGCTGAATTGTGCCGGCAAAGTTGTTTGCTTATGGCACTGTGGAACCATTGAATGGATGTTCACACAATTCTGAATACACGCTGTACTACGGTACATGTATTCTTTTACCAATTTTTCTTTCCATTGGATATATGGTTCTTGTGTAGAGAAGTGGAAGAAATGTTCTTTTTAGCACTCCTGTGCTATTGTTCTGCACTGGGTTGCATGATGCATAGCGCAGCCAGTGTGTGGTTGATTGTCTGAAATTTGGCACATTGAAAGACCTTCATTCAAGGAACATGCTAGTTTTTGTTTGATGAAAAAATGTTGTTCCGTTACAGAGTTATTGCCACTTGAAGTTGGGTCCCCTTGTGGTTACAGACCTTTTGGCCACCAGGTCCACCATTTTAGTGCATTTCCGGATGCGATTTCTGCCATTTTGTGGTGGAAGACTTCTTAAAGGTGCAGAAATGTAAAAATTGAATATCTGTGGAATGGTTTGGTGTTTTCACATGAAATTTGGAGAACGTTGAGTGGATGTCCTGGAGATGTTAATTATGCTGTTTATGTGTGGGAAAACAGTAATTTGCTGCAGAGATACTGCATGATGCAGTTAACATTTTGCACATAGCATTCTGCATGGTGCTACTGGCTTGAAATTAATAGCTTAGGTAGCCCTATTGGTCAGAAGGTGCCTTGCAGTGGTTTGGTGTTAAAACATAAACAGGTGCAGAATTATGTCACTTTGATGCATAAAATTTGGTTAATTTAGCTTCAATAACTTTTGAACTGTGTGTCCGATTTGCCTGGCATTAGGGATATGGAAAGATTTATAAAAGATATTTGATTGTGACAATTTTTGGGTTGCTGGCAGTTATGGTTGCTGAACTGTGCCTGCACAATTATTTGCTCATGGCACTGTGCGACCATTGAATGGATGTTCACACAATTCTGGACACACACTGTATTATGGTACATGTCTTCTTTTAACAATTTTTGGTTCCGTTGAATATATGGTTCTTGTGTAGCGAAGTGGCAACAATGTTCTTTTTGGCACTCCTGTGCACTTTTCCCAGTGTGACGCTCTGCAACTGCTGAACAGATTCAGATAAGATTTGTTATACATGTTGTGGTATGGTACATGTCTTCATTTACCAATTTTCATTTCAGTTTGTGCGCAGCGAAGTGACAACAATTCACATGGTAGAAGTGCACACCCACCACCACATTTCATTCACTATTTATAGTGCACATTATCAAAAAGAAGGGAAATTCATGGCAAAAACTCAGTTTAATGCATCAGTTAGGGTTGTTCCACAGCTATGAAATTGAGGAAATTTGGTGTTAGGGTATAAACCCTAACTGCACATCCCACCAATACCACCACCACCACACACACACACATACATGCAAGTACGAGAAGGACCAGGGCAACACGACCAGCAGCAGATAACAGAAATAACATACAGCTATCTAAACCACAAAACCACACATCCGTTATCCAATCAGGCTATGGCATGGGGTCATCACTGCTAATTCTGATCTCGGACATTCCACACACCACAAAACACATATCACTAAGGACAACTGGACATCTTGGGCCACACGCTGTCACCAACACATAACACAGACTACACATATGGTATTTTGGGGTTCACAAGATACAAAACAGGATTTTGCACATTCCCTAAAATACTTTGGAAAATCACTTTCACAAATGTGACAGTGTCATGCTATGCATTTGTGACACTTTCATGTTTGTGACAGTATTTTGCTGCACTGTTTTATATGTCTTCACAAATTTGACACTTTTGTGTCATCCGTTTGTGACACTTTTGTGTTTGCAAAAGTATTTTGCAAAAGTATGCACCTGATGACTGCATATCATTGCCATCATCCTGCAAGCAAACAGTTGGGTCCTTTGGGCTGAAATTTGCAGGGAGGCAAGACCTGGTCCCACAGATGTGCCTTTTCCTGCTTTGGTGCTAAAATACTTAAGGATGACAAAGTTACACTGTTCCAAAACTGAGCAATTTGCCATAGACTAACATTGTGGCACTCATGATGCCTTTTGCCACTCATATGTTGAAAACGAAGTGTGGTGCACCATTTTCACCACTGCCAGCTTGGTTTACCTTTAGATGAACTAACCTCATAGATCAACTTTGTAAATAATGTATAATACCTGAAGTTGGATTTCTCCATTTCCTACAGTAACACAGGTATGTAGCTCCTGCTGGTTGTGTGTGATTGGTTGTGTTGCCTTGGTCCTTCCCCTACTTTCATGTATGTGTGTGTGTGGTGGTGGTGGGGGGAATGCACAGTTAGGGTTTTCAACCCTAACACCAAATTTCCTTGCTTTTCTCGCTGTGGAACAACCCTAACTGATGCATTAAACTGAGTTTTTTGCCATGAATATTTATATATATATATATATATATATATATATATGAAAAACACTTTGATTACACATCATAAAAGCAACAGGTGATGATCCTATGCAATTATGGCTGTGTCAATCATGGATCACCATCACCAATTTTTTGTTTTATTTGTTTTCTTGATCTCCAGCTATGCCTTTTTGCTACTATGCACAGGTGTCCATTAAGTAGAATGTCAGTCTCAAAATAAATAACTAAATGAAATGTCATTTTGATCAATTGCTGAAGTGCTGTGTTGACAGCATGTGGTGAAAGACTCATATCCCTGATAGCGTAGTGATGCAAATATCTATTTCTTCCCAGCCTGTGTATTGAGCGGAAAATTAGAAGAAGCTGATGCAGTTCACAGGACAGTCTACCTATAAAATAAACAGCTGTCCTGTTGGAAACAAACACTGAGGAAAACAAATGCAAAACATGAGAGATTGGCCAATTTACAGTATGAAGTGAATATCCACACTGATTTGATAATATTCCACATAAAACTAATGCTATGCAACTTTCGTTGAAAGCTGCAGTTATTCCCTTGACTAAAACAACAAAAAGGGATCTTCCTTTCCATGCATAAAATATTAGATGTAAGTGAAGTAGAAACCAGACCTTTGAGTTTGAATGTTTCTTACAACCATCATTTGAAGTATGAGATCAACTGTATTAAGATTTCACAGATAAGTCAGGCATTCACAGGGTTTCCGTTTCTTGGAAGCATGAGTTGATCAAATAGCTATTAACTGAGCCTAAGCTGTATAGTCTCCACATTTTATGCATGAGTGGGGCCATTAGACATTTAAAAAGTGTATTAATGCAGTTCCAGCACTGATTTCTGTAGACTGACCATGAAAGGAAATCTAAAACTTTTATCTCTCATTCAGAAATGCAGGATACTAGTTGGCTCTCAAAATGCAGGGTAGAAAAAGATACAGTACATACTGTACACCAGAAGAACTGCATTTTTTTGACACTGTGACAGTTGATATTTTGCACTGACAAGGAATCTTGAAAGTTTTTTTTTACCTTGAATGACCTTCTGACCTCCTGTACAGAGGATAGGTCTATTACAGAAATGGCACTTGGGGCAATAGAAAAGTTGTAGGAGTATATGCTTTCACTGTATATGATGTCTAAATTTTGAAAGTGAGTGGTTTTAAAAGAACATATATTGGAAATGCACTGCCATATAGTTAAAGGATGAAGGGATCTATGACTGAGCTGTATTTCTGGATGGATGAGTAAAGAAATCAGAAGCAATTAACATTACGGCATGTGAAGGAGCAATCATAAAACCAGACATAACCATGCCTTCAGTGTTTGCCCTAACAAGTTTCTACCATGACGTGGAACCTACAGTAAGCAAAAGAGCCTTGGCTCAAAGGTATTAATCTGACATTTAAATAAAATAAATAATAAAATAATTGTAGTGCTTGTAACAGACTCCAGATCATGCAGCCACAATTAATTTTACCCTGTATCACTCATGCTTGTATTATGACTGACCAAATGGCACAATATATTTTTTGAATGTATGTCTGTGAAATTAGTTTTGTACTACTTGCCACTAGATTTGGAGGAAAGTCAAAATCTGGTGTTCAGCCCAGATGCTCTCAGAGACTGAACGTTTATTATATTTAGGAAGTTTAAAACCACTAAGTTTTTGTTTCTACTGCAGATGATCATAGGGAAATTTGCCTCTAACAGACTATGTATTATCAAGCTGCAATGATGATCAATTCACAAAACCGTGGGTCAGTTGGTTTTGAGAAATGGGGACGCTTGAAGATAGTTTAGAATAGACTGGTCTCTGAGACTGAGCAGGTTGCCTGTTATATAAGAACACACACACACACACACACACACACACACACATACAAAATATGGCTTATTCTTTCTTTGGTGAACAACTTATTACCAGTCTGTAGGTTCCACAGCAGGTTCCCCTAGTCTGACTCAAATGCTGATTCTTACCAAATTAGAGTTTCTGACACTGACTGCAATCCAGCATCTACTGTACAAATAAAAGTGACAGAACAAAAAATAAATACATTTTCCCTTTACTTATTTGATCTTTTTTTAAGACAGTCTAACCTATTCCTCTCTCTGTAATTATAGGGTGGAGGCATATTTAGGATCCTCAGTGAAGCAGGGAGAGTACTGCCACAAGTACTGCCAGTACTGCTACAAGTGTGGATGGGGAGCTTTAAATGATAATAATAATAATAATAATAATAATAATAATAATAAAAAAAAATGCCAGCTGATGAAGTGGGTCTCCAGTCTCTCACTCTTGCTCTGGGGTTTGGTGGGGTCTCTGATCTTTTTCCTTTCTCACCAGTGTCTCCTGCCTCATGGATGCTACCAGGGGCTGCTACCACAGTCCCTGCCTTTGTCCATTAAACTCCAGGTAGCCCTACACTCACAAAATCACCCAAATCACATTATTACTACACCTCCTCCCCAAGCAAACACACTCAATGTATATCTGTTCTATTTTGTGTCATCAATAATCACATTTTTTAATACAAAAATCTCAAGTCTCTTGTGCCACATCAGTAACAGCTCGGTCTGTCTTTCTTGCTGTCTATCCAGCTAGCTATTCCTCTATGCATGTACTGTATGTATGCCTGGCAACTCAGGAATCTGACAGAACAACTTGTGAGTTAAGTCATGATAATCTATTTATTGTTAAAAAAAGATAAATACAGCAGCAAAATACCTGTAAAAGCACTAATGTTTCATGTAACTACCACACGTTGACAACTTTATCTTTTTTAACAATAAATAGATTATCATGACTTAACTTGCAAGTTGTTCTGTCAGGTTCCTGCGTTGCGTGACTCTTTTGCATTTGGTTTCTAAATGTTCTTGTCATGGCCAGGGGTTCAGTTTTTCTATGCTACCTCATAGATGCTTCTACAGTACAGGTATGGCTGTACTGTATGTCTGCCTGTTTATCCCTGTATATCACTATCAAATACTTTGTGGATTTCGTTTGGAGTGCAATTAGTGAATTCCATGTGTGGTGCCATATTATTCATAAAAAAAAACTCCTTCTCCACCCTCTGGGATGATCCAACCCCCAACCCCCAATTCAGCCCCTCAACCCAGATTTGCTGGGTGCCGTATGTGTGGTGCCATTAAAAAAAATAAAACTCCCTCTCCACCCTCTTCCATGATCCAACCCCCAACCCAGCCTTGCCTTGTGTCCTTTAATAACAAAAAAATCAACCCTTTCCACCCTCTGCTATGATCCAGCCCCCAACCCAGCCTTACCTGGTGCCATTTTAATAACAAAAAAATCCCTTCCTCTACACCACATCTGCCATGATCCATCCCCCAACTCAGCCTTGCCTGGTGCCCTTTAATAACAGAAAAATTCTTCCCTCTCCACACTCTGCCATGATCCATTTCCCAAACTCTGATGCAGCTCTCAGACCAGCCTTACCTTATGTTGTAGGCCTTGTGCTGGAAGCATATGCTCCCGGAGTGGTGTATGCATAACACTAGTGGCATGTTACCACAAATCCAGCTTATGTCAAACAGGAGATCAAAAACATTTATAATAAACAGGGTTGTTTTGTTTGGTGGTGGTAGATGTAGGGGTAGAAATGCAAAGTCGCTCAAGTGCAGTTTCATGGCCACGGCTACAGTACATACAGTAGCTTCACCAGTACCTTCTTATGTCAGTCATCAAATCTCCTCCTCCTCCAACATACCTCACTTATCAGCTTTTGTGTGTTGGTCACAGTACAGGGAGCAGTGCCACTTATGCAACCCCACTATGTTGTTCTTAAAACTGTATTTTTTGACAGGGTATAACCTTAGGTCTGAAAATATTTATACCATTGTGGCTGTTTATATTGATCTAATTGTGTTGCAGTAATTTATGTGAATGATTTCTTTTTCCATTAATATTTTTGACATAAATTTCTGCATACTGGAATGTCTACTAGTAGGCATATTTCTGGTGCTAGTGAGATTGAGTGGCTGTGCTATGTAGTGGTACTGTATTTGGGGTGTCCCACATAAAAGAATGGACTACATTTAAGAGGCAAGTTTGCAACTGTTTGAAGGAATGTTAGTAAAGAAGATTGTCTGCCTTACAACACAGGCATTTTTTGTACTAAAATGACCCTTTAGCAGTGATTATTTATGGTTCATTTTACTACTCATATCCTGTGCTGTGAAACTGACAATCTTCTCCACTAACCGTTTTGTTTAAAGAGTTGCACAAAGTAGCTGAAAGCGTAAAAAAATACATGTCAAAGGTTCACAGAACAGAGTTAGGGTCTGTATAGTGTTAGCCCACAAATCCATTTTGTAAATCAAAGCTGGTTCACAACATTTCCAAGGAAAGCATTTGCACAGTGTGTAGGCAAATGTTTACAAATATAATCTTCAGACACCATTCAGCTTATGTTGCAGACTCTGTGCTGTTGATACTATTAAAAGTACTATTTCATTATATTATTTGTACTTTGTTTTATCTCAACTCATTCTATATTACTGACAACATCACATAAAAACAGGAGGTTTGTATCTTTAACAGTACTATAACTAAAACTTGAACAAGTCATTCAAATAAAAAAAAACCTGCATTGTGCTCCTCCACTCGTGCCTGTACAGATTACAGAAGTGTTTTGGTTTTTGGATAATTTATTTATGTATTTATTTTGCAAACTGGAGCTTTATATTCAATACATTACATTGTTGTAGTAAGGGATGCTGTGAAGCATGAACTGATCTGCCTTTTAATAACATGCATAATGCTTTAGGTTATTAAAAAAATGTGTCTGCTAATTATTGATTCACATCACATTATTCTCCAACAGTACTTCATCCAGCTTTTGAATAATACACATGATGCATTACCATGCACATCTGATGTTAATGCAAGCTGTGATTTCTGTCACTTTAACTACTGGTTTTGGAAAACATATTTTATTATTTTTAAACTTATTAAACATATTGCACATATGTTCTAAGTGTTGGAGATGGATGACAAAGCAAAAAGGTGATGCTGTCCAGTATGTCCTGGGTCATTCATACCTAAAGCAAATTATCAATGCCCTAACATTCAGTGGTGTGATCTGAATCTGTAAGCCTGTACAAAGCCTCTACTACCCTACCCAGAATGGTTTCCATCTCCCTCCTACTCACACTCTTCCTAGTTCTTACCCTTATCCCAGTCTCCCCATCTACACCTATTGCTACTTATCTCTCTCCTTCCCTTCCCTTCCCTTCCCTTCCCTTCCCTTCCCTTCCAGATACCTCCTTCATTCTGTTCATCACCCCCACAGCTCCCCTTGTAAACAGACCCCACTTTCCCTACTACCCTCCATCCTCTCTGTTTTCCCTTCCTAGTCACTTTGCCTTTCTTTGTTTCCTTATCTCCTTCTTTCCACCCCTCCTTCCCTCTTCCTCTCCATCACGTATTTCCTACTCCAGTTACAAAAGTCCTAAACTTCATTATTTCATCCTTGCCCTCCTCCTTCATTTATCAGGGAACTTCCCCCCCCAACCCTGGCCCAATTTCTTCTCCTACCCTGGCTCCTGACCCAAATAACATGTCTATAAACCCCACTTCCACTGCAATCCTCCCTAAGGGATTGAAGCTCCTCCACTTGAACATCTGCAGCCTGTTACCTAAAATCGACCTCCTACAGACTCGTATGATTTCACACACCTCTGACATCCTAATTATTACCAAGACATGGCTCAAAAATAGCACCCCTGACTGTGCCATTGCTATCCCTGGGTATTCCATCTCCAGACAAGACTGATTGGGTCATGGAGGGGGAGTGGCTATGTATAGCCTGTCCTCACTGCAGTTTACTATCACCCTATCTACCTCCATCCTAGCTACCTAGGAAGCCCTTGTCTCCCACATTACCCTTCCTTTCTCAATCCCTGGCATCTATTGCCTCCCAGCATTCAACCCTTGGTCACAACTGAACTCTTAGCTAATATCATCTCCCTCTTGCAATCTGGTGAATTTTTCATATTGGGTGGTGTGAATCTAAATTGGTTGTCTCCCAAGTTAAACAAGCTATGCAACAACGTCATTATTCTAAACCTCACTCAACTTATACTTAAGCCCACATGCCCTAATGCCAAAACACAAAATCGCACCCTGCTTGACTCGGCACTCACAACCCACCACACCACGTCATTAAATCTGGTCTTCTCCCCAATGCCCTTAGTGACCACAACCCCATTTTCATTGTACATAAGGTTCATTATCCCAAACCTCCCCCTAAAATCATACAGCTCCAGTCCTATAAATCCTTAGACCCTAACCCAATCAGCTCTGCACTCGCTTCCACTGACTGGGCCCCCCTTTCCATGCCATTTCTGTCGACCAAGAGCTTGACTATTTTTAGGACAAATTCATTGTCACCTGGAATGCTTTGCTCCTTTCAGAAGGATCAGAGTCAGTGGGCTTCACCTCCCCTGGATCATCCCTGAACTACTGGCCTGCTTGAGGGACTGTGACCTACTAAACATCCAAATGACTATGCTAAGTACAGAATGCTACACAATTCATGTATTAAAGCTACTAGACTGGCTAAGTCCAATTATTTCAACTCCTCATTCCTGACTAACATTAACTCTCCATTTGAATTCTGGAGGATAGTTCATGCCCTATGCTCTCCCCCCTGTCACCCTCCTCTCCAGTTCTCAAAATACAGAACTCCCTATTTTCTGACCCTGGCTCCATGGCCAATGAATTTAATGCCTACTACACCTTGTGTGCCACGTCTCTTCTAAATTCCATCTCCCCATTGCCACCTACTAACTGCAGCCCTTTGCCTCAGCCAGTACCTACCCCTTCCCCATTTTCCTTTTCTATTATCTCCTGTGATAAAGCTCTTAATGCTGTCCTATCCTGCAATCCCTCTAAAGGCTCCCCACCAGATGAGCTCAATCCTAAACTTCTCTACCTTTCTGCTCCTGCAATTGCTTATCCTATCTCCCTAATCCTTAACCTGTCCTTTATTTCTGCCCAAGTACCCTCATCCTGGAAACATGCTGTAGTCCTTCCTCTCACCAAGGGTGGTGGCATATCCACTCCTGGCAACTTTCCCCCCTATTTCCCTCCTTCCTACCCTTGCCAAACTTCAAGAACATTTAGTTCTCTCAGCTATCACCCTTCCTCTCTAATTCCTCTGTCACCCCCTTCCAATCTGGTTTTTGGAAGAACCACTCAACAACCACATCCCTCCTCAGGCTTACTGACTCCTTCCTTTCAAGGATGGACAATGGCCTGATCACTTCGGCCATCTTTGTCAACCTAACCAAAACTTTCAACACTGTTTCCCATCCCCTGATTCTTGATTCACTCCCCTCAGCTGGCCTTGCTCCATCAGACACCAACTGATTTAAATCCTACCACATTGACAGGACCCAATTAGTGATACTCCTTGACTCCATTTCCCCTATACTCCCCATCAACACTGGTGTCCCTCAGGGCTCAATGCTTGATCCCTTACTTTTCTCCATTTTCCTTAATGATCTTCCCTCAGCCTGCTCATCCTCTTCTATCCACATGTATGCTGATGATACTGTTTTGTACAGTTCCAGCAAAAACCCTGCTGCTGTGCAAACCAGCTTACAGCAGCACCAAGAAGACAGTCTCAATGACTTTTGGTACCAGGCAGAGAATCTCTAGGCTCCCAGTCCTACCCACCTTCCCCACCCTTGATGGGACCATCTTGGAGGACACCTCCTCATTTAGATATCTGAGGGTTTGGCTGGACCAGCACCTCAACTTCTCTGTGCATATTAATGCTATGCTGAAGAAACTGTGTCCTAAGCTTGGTGCTCTGTACAAGAATCATAGTTGCATCTCACTCACTGCGAGGTATGAAATCGTCCAGAAGATGATACTCCCCATCTCTGACTACTATGATGTAGTCTATGGTGCTGCTCCTAAATCTCCCATGACCAAGTTGGACACTATCTTTAACTCCTTCTGCCTCTTTGCTATCGACTCCCCTTTCTGCACCCACCACTGTGAACTCTATCGCTCTCTCTAACCTTCCTTCCACTATCTCACAGACACATCTCTCACTGTGCCAAACTAACCTTCAAATTCTGGTTCAGGCTCCCTTCCTATCTCTCATCCTCTCTCTCTCCACTCCATCTTCCCCCACCCACTGTCTCAGATCAAATGATGCCTGCACCTTGATGATCCCTTGCCACTCCACTCTCATTGGTTAGACTGATTTTGCCCATTGTTTCCCTAAAATCTGTTATTGCCCCCTGAAATACAACACTTCTCCTCCAACTACTCCCTTACCTCTGCCCTACACAATTACCTTTTCCTCAGATGTTTCTGGTTTAACCCACCTTAATACCTATCCCAGTTTTTGCCTTCCTGCCATGACCCCCCTCCTTGGCAGGGTTATCAACATCCTGAAGGGGGAAATCAGGAAATGACTACCCCTTCTCCTCATATTTAGTTCTTGACTCTCCCCTTCTCTTCTCCACCTTCCCTTTTGGGTCACCAGTGTGCACAACCTAACCCCATCCTTTTTACTCCAACAGCACTTGTGTACTACCTTGAGCCTGCTCCTGGTACACTCATGCACTATAAGTGGTTCTAGCACATTATTACTGTTTTGTACATTTATATGTTCTTTTGTATGATTTTGGAAATATATTGCAATTTACCCAATGTTCCACTACTGTTTATTGTACAATACCTTGTGTTCCAGCTGTTGCACAATCTTACAATGTTGTATTGCTTGTACTACCCACATACTATTGTAACTGATCATCCTTCACAACCTTATGTAACCCCTCCCTAGGTCACACCGTGAGATGAGCAACTTGTTCAGTGTGCTCTCCTGGTGAAACATTTCAATAAATAAATAAATGATTTTGCAAGCAGTCATTGAAGACAGTGTCATAAGGATCACCCCTCTCCCAAAACACACACACACACAAACACACACACAATAATCTGTGGGCATGTGTGTTTGGGGATTAATTGATAACTGGAGACCCATCTTGACTCTTCCTGATATCAAACAAGCCCTGGACTTCTTTATAACTATCTGTACCCATATTGTTGACACCCATGCGCCCCTATAAAAAATGCAGAACTAAGGCTATTAAAGCTCCTTGGCTCAACAAGGAGTTAGGGATGTTCATGTCCTCTTGTGACCGGACTTGGTGGTCCTTTATGAAAAGTGGCCAACCCTCAGACTGGATTCATTATAGGCAGCTTAGAAATTGATGTAAGAATTCCCTTCACAAAGCCTAATGCCATCACTTAAATCTTTGCAAACTGAACAACTTTGTAACCCTAAAGAGTTTTGGCACCAGGTTAATTCCCTGGTCAAAGGGAAGACTGCAGAACTCCCTAACTTTATCATTGCCCAGGGCCCCTTCCTCACTGAGCCATTCACTATTACCACAGGATTTAATTAATTTTTTACTGATTTATTCAAATATACCTCTCTGTTCCCACAGTCTCCTGACCCTTCCTCAGCACCTACTTCTAAAGTCTTCATGGGATCTCACCCTGCCTTCCATCTGAAATTGGTCACTTGCAAAGAGGTCCAGAGTCTCCTCACTAACCTCAAGGCTGAGAGTTCCCTTGGTCACGACTACCTGGAACCCAAATTCCTAAAAATTGGTGCTCCTGCACTTGCTCACCCCGTGCGTGATTTACTCAGTAGTTCTTTCCTGTCCAGCACTGTGCTGGACAAATGGAAAGTTGTGGTAGTTGTACCAGTGCACAAAGGCGAGCCTAATACTTTTGTTGAGAACTTCCGAAGGATCTCGATTCTCTGTTCTCTTGCCAAGATCCAGGAGCGCATCGTCTACCATCACCTACAGGAGTACCTAGAGAATTATAACCTGCTGTCTCCATATCAACATGGATTTAGGAAAAGACACAGCACCTCACAGCCATGTTGAAAGTAAGTTCGGATATTTATCATGCCATGGATCAAGGGTCTGCCACTGGTGCCATCTTTGTTGACCTGACTAAAGCGTTCAACCTTGTGCTTTTGACTCTTTGTCTGCATCCCATAATTTCATCCATAGTGATCTGTGGGCCCTGTTGGTCATCACCGCAGATCTAGCATTTATTTTAAATGAGTCAACTGCCATATCTGCTAAATATTTAGTGGATAATATGGCATTATCTAGGAGGGTAGATTCGGGTGACTTTGCAGGAATGGTGTTTTGAAGTTCCTGTAGCCAGGTTAACTGTGCTCTTGTCACATACAGTAGATAGCTGTTGTAGCAGCTGTACTCACAGCCCTGCTAATTCCACATTCTTTTTGAGGTTATCTTCCAGTTTTCTGTTTATGGGGTCTCTTAATCCGGAGGCAGAATCTGTGGGTAGTACGGTCCTTTTGTTTAAGGTGGCTATTTGCGGGTCCACTAGTGGAGGTGTGCAAGATAAGACTAGCTTGTCCACTTCAAGTAGGTACATTTTATCCCATGATTTGCGTTCTGGAATCCTGGCTGGTTCAGAAAAGGACCATTCTTTCTGTATCATTTCCTTGATGGCCTCACAGATGAGAAAGACGTCTGCTTGCTTGGCCTGCAGTTGTAAGGATGGTTGGAGTTTTGAAGTGGGAGTGGGAGACACAGTGTCGAAGCCCACTGTTTCCATGATATGGCATACTAATGATGGGATCTGGTCTGGGAAACACCATTTTGCTGTGAGTGTTTGTGGATCATTGTATAGTTCTCCCTCTTCTTCATCAGAGGTGTCCCCTGGTTCACAGTGCAGCAGTGAGGCATTGGTGATGGGTAATGGTAAGGAGAGGTTAGCGGTGGCCCTTTTCTTTGCTGGAGGGAGTTTGACTGACTGTTGTCTAGACAATTCAGTCAGTTCCTGGAGCATTGCTGTGAGTACTTCCTGCTGAGCCTGCATTACCTGATTGTTTTGTAACAGGGCTTTAGTAGTGTCCGATTGAGTGTCTGCGTGTTTAGGTTGAGGAGAAGTGGATGGGTCTTACACTTCAATGTGGTTGGCGGAGTCTTCGCTGCAAGATGCACAAAGTCATCCTAGCTGCTGGTGTGGGATGGGGACATTGCATTCTCTGCAGCTTTTTGTTTTAGGCATTATTATCTGTAGGGCAAAGAGGGGATAGTCTGAGATGTTGCACCAGTGATTTCTATGTAATTAGGACTTTATGCTTGAAGAACAGTCAAGATGGGAAAGTAAGGGAGGGGTGCCAGAACTGTAAAGAGGCATGGGAGAACAGGATTGAGATGTAGGGTAAGGATGCAGCAATAATGAGGGAAGTAGGCAGTAGCCCAAACAATATGCTGATATATATATATCACACAGTTAGAGTAGCATGGTGTAGACTGTGTAGGAGAGGATTGTGTCTCTTTAAGAGAGGGATGGCTTAGGCACCTCAGAACAGCTGCGCCCTAAGTGAGAGGCAATGTCACCTTGAAAATGGTAACCGTAATGGGGTGTGAGTATCTGTGGGATCGCTGAGTTTTATTAGTGTTTGTTTAACAGTGTGAGGTAGCAGAAGCTTTAACAGTGCCATAATGAGCGAGAGGGAGAAATCGTCTCAATCACCCAATGGGGCTGATGTCAAGACATTAACTAGGAGCTGACGTAGTCTCGCGAGAGCAACCAGCCAATGGGTGTGCTAGGATAACTGTTGCACGAGATTTCCAGCAGGAATGAAGGAAGGAGAAGGCAGAGGAAGACACTACTGGGGGAGAGCCATAAAAAACATTATGTCGGCTCCATCTTGGATCTGAAGTAGTCTTGTAGCACTGAAATAATGTAGCACGAGTAGAGCTGACCCTTCTTGAGGGAATTTTCATGTTGCATGCTTTAGGGAGGCATCTGGGACCACTGGGCCAGGGGTTTCCAGAGTGCTAGTTATTTTTACCAGATACCAAGGAGAGTTGTGAGGTATTGAAGAGTCTGGGACCGCGTGAAGAGGTGACCAGAGCACTCCATGATCCTGGTAAGATTTGCAGCATGTAAGAGGCTGTGTCAGCATTCCCCTCCACATTTGCTACTATAGTGGGAGAAATGGTCGCATCAAGTGTAGGTAGGGTAATTTTGAATCACTGGTAAGGATTCCAAAAGTGAAATGCTGATGTAGTGTGTGCTTGGCAACAATTAAGATATGCTTGCTTAGAATAGCGCCTTGTGTTTTATAGGCAAAACTTTTATACCAATCCAGCAGTTCTTGGTTTGCAAGTTTGTAAGGTTAGGCCTGTTTCAGTAGACTTCGATTGCTATGCATTAGTAGTACAGTGCTAAGTCCTTAATCTGCTCTTAGAGGCTATTGTTATAAAGTTTCAAACATTGTTATAGATGCAGTGCTCTATGATATCAGAATTGCTCTGAGAATCTGAGCATACAGTAATATCCATACCTTATTCTGTGAAATCTGACTTAGGGATTATAAATGTTTCTTACCTTATGTGATGAATGTTTGGAGCTCTGGAGGTGTGCAACAACCTTGATCAGATGCACAAATGTAACTGACTAGAAAGCAGCAGTGACCCGCACAAGGGGGTCAGATTTACTTTAGGTCACATGTGCATCAAGACAACCTATCAGGTGTATACAACCCATGATGTCAGGATTTGTGGAGTACCTCAGAGATCATCCCCCACAATCAAAGGCAGCACTTCAAGTAGCTTTACTTTTTGTTTCAATCCATCTCCCCTGCTGTGCTTCTATCCACAATGCCTGCCGCTAAGTATAAGGCAGCCTGTCATCCACCTCATCACAATCAAAGGAACAGAATGCAGTGACACAATCTCCATTTGAGACACACAGACAGACACACACACACACACACACACACACAAAATCAAAGGTGTACTCCAAAATAATACATAAAGAAATAAAATAATCCTGGCTCCCAAATCCTCATAACTGAGTCTAAACTCAATAAATTACTGTGCTTCACAGAATCATTAGTGGACATCAGTGAAAGAATTCTAGAAAGTGTGCAACTAAGGTCCAATTTTGAGAAGTGCAAAATAATGCACCCGAGGAGAAGGAATCCTGGTTAGAGCTACAGAAGGGGGAAGGGGTTGTTGACTATCGCCGAGGAAGAAAGAGGTCTTGGGGTTATAATTTCTGAAGAGATAATGCAGCTGACTCCAGTGACTTCTAAACTGAGTTACCTCTCCACCACACAGTGCTGAGCATAATATGTAAGTAAGATTTGTACCTAAAAATCCATGTTTGAAGATACATCCCTCATTTTGAGTGTTTGTGTCATTGATGTCTATGACAGAAGGTTGAGAGGCATGAATCCATGAAGAACTGGCAAAAGGATGAGCACACAGAGACCCTTCAACGAAGTTTAGAGATTCAGTTAAGAGGGAGCACAGAGAAAGAGAGGGTGATAAAAACAGATAGAGACAGTTGACACATAAATTAAGTGATTTGCTGAAGGTCTCAGGATATGTGGTGCTATTGTGATTCAAACCGGTGTGTAATGTGTCCTGCTGAAACATCAAATATAAGTGTACAGCAGGGAATTGTGGTCATATTGCTTTTATTGCAGCAGAGTCTTAGGTCACAGTTAATTACCAAGAAAAAACAAACAAACTTTGAATTCTACCTAGTCTCCCCCAACAAAAAGAAACATTTTCCTTTCATCCACCAAGGGAATACAGTACACAGGCATGACATTATACTGCCACTTTTTCTATATAGGATGATGTATTTACCCCAAGAATACTTAGCAAATTAACAGCACTCAACCCTTGATTACAGCCTGGAAACCAGCTGAAAGTCCTAACAGCGGAGAGATCAGGGGCTAGATTCACAAAGCTCTCAGAAGGTGCAAAACCTTCCCTAACTCCCCAAAACTGCCTTAGCTATGAAAAAAGGGGAGATTGCTCTAAGTGCTATTCACAAAAACTTCTGCAGTTGCGTAAAAAAACACTATGGACTGTGGAAAAAAGTGCAGCTCTGGAAGTCCCTGAGGAAAAAAGGTGTGAGATAAGTAAGGCACATAATCTGAATGGCTATTCTCAGCCAGTTTTTTTCTGCAGTTGAGGAAAACATGTTACACATAGTGGAATGAGGTGTAGCTCTCCCTCAGCAAACTCAGTAGTGCCCCAACAATTGGAATCAATTAAGGGGGGAGGTGAGGCACAGGTAATAGCATCCTAGATGGTATAGCAGTGGCTGATGTTACAGCAACAAAAGCACACATTGCCATGCTATGGCAACAGGCAACAACCACCAGACCCAGTGCAGCCCATGACGGTGCCCCAAAGGCAGTAGTGCCTGACCAGCCTGCAATGAGTGCTATCCCTACAGGCAACAGGAACACCCCGGGGAGGGATAACCAGCTGTGACAGTCAGCCACTGTGGTGCTATGGTATTGCTGGTATCTGTGGGGCTGCAGTGGTCCCAATTAAGGGACTGGTTGCTGGTATCTTTGTGGGTGCTGTCAGCCTCATACTATGGCAGCAATGTTAATGTCTGCTGCTTCAGCTTATTGTACTATTGCTGTGCCTCCTCAGCCATTTCACACAGCTGCAGATTCACAGCACTTATGGAATTCCTGCAGCTGTGGTACTTTTTATAGAATTCCCTCAGCTGCAGGATTTTAAGAATATCATGCAACTGTGTTTCCACAGTGCTGCAAGCCTTTTTTCTCAACTGCAGGATTTTTACAGTTCTTGGAGAATCCTGCCCCAAGTCTCAAACTTTTGTGAGATCCGATCTATTAAACTGCCAGATAATCACACCAGGCAACCTGGGACACTGAGAGATTAGCACAGAGAGATTTGTATGAGGACTACAGCCTGCTAAAGTGGGGAGATTTCTCACTTAATAAACAACCATGGAAGACCTACACCAGGCTTTGGTCTAATAAAACAATGCAAGGGCATTTGGGTGAAACCAGAAGAACTTTCTTTTTCTTTTTTCCATTAAGATTTTATTAAGGATATTTAATACAGAGAATGCATCCAAGAGAAACATACACATACAGCATAGATATACATACATATCCCAGATAACAAATGGATCCATCCTCTGCCTACCCCAAGTCCTACTCCACCTACCTCCCCCTCCCCTCTCCCCACTATCCCCAGCACAAGACACCTGGTAATACATCTTTTACCCAGGAGGGGCAGACCCTATTCTATAGGGAGTAAACAGCATGAAAGGGGCCCCCAAATCTTATTAAACCTAGGCAGCTTATTCTGAAGAACAGCTATCATCCTTTCCACTCTGAGGTTGGTGAGTAGCTCCTGTAACCATTCAGTATAATTGATTTCCATGGAGTCTTTCCAATGTTTGAAGACCACCTTTTTAAGGGATGCCAAAATTAGAGATATATGGAATTTCCTGTTCCTAAATGGAATATGAGCTACATCCCCTAACAAACATATCTCCAGTGTGAAAAGATCCCCTAGACCCAATAAAGGGTCCACCTTACTTTTGATGGCTGTCCAAAGCGGGACTATCTTTGGACAATTCCAAAAAATGTGATGCAGGTCCCCTTCCCCTTGTTGACATCTTGTACAGGATGAGGCTGAAACCATTCCTAAGCTCACCAACTTCTGGGGGGAATAATAAATGTTGTGAAGTATTTTAAATTGCATCAGTCTGAGCCGGTCTTGGAGGATAATTTTATGACAGCTGTGCCACAGTGCTGTCCAGTTAAGATCCTTTTCGGGAAATACAGAGGCCCAATAAGAACTCGGTGCCAGGTTCTGGGAGTAGGCCCAATTGTATAAATTGCTGTATAGATTAGAGACATCATGTGGTAGGCCCACCAAGGCGCTCAAGATCGACTGAAATTCTAATTTTGAAGCAGGTATTGAAGTAGTACCCATCCTTTTAACTATGAGGTGGCGAAGTTGGTAAACCTTAAAGATTACCGTAGTTGGCAATTTAAATTTATTCAAGATCTCTAATGCGGTAAGTAAGTGTCCATCTGATGAAGTTAAATCTTTTAGTTGACACTCTCCCAATTCTGTGAGCTAAGAGGTGTTGAGGGGCTTATCCTCGATTAGAAAACGCGGATTACCTCTTATAGGTTGAAACGGATCCCTGGAGTGATTATATTTTAGATATCCACATAACTGTGAGTGGACCCTGACCGATACTCCTATCGGAGACTTCCTGAAAGCAACAGGTAAGAGTTTAGGGTTAAGATGCAACAGGGCCTCCGGTGCAAAACCATGTTTCCTAATGAGGGATAATTCAATTTGTAACCATAGAGGTTTATACGAAACTTGGGTTAAAGGTCCGCGGCCTGCATCCATCTAAGATATTTATTGACATGACCAGCCCAAAAGTACAGGCCAAAATGCGGTAGTCTTAGCCCACCTAGTAGCTTAGGAGCAGCTAATTTGTGATAGGCCATCCTAGCTTTTTTACAGCCCCATACAAAGTTGGCAATAAACCCACAGATTTTTTTAAACCATGAGAGTGGAAGCCAGATGTTTAACATATTAAGGGGATAGAACAACCGGGGAAACACATTCATTTTAATTAGGTTTATCCTCCCCCATAAGGAAATTGGAAGCAGTGCCCATCTTTTCAGGTCTAAATCAATTGTGTGCACCAAAGAGTCCAAATTTAACTGATGGATCCGTGTTGGGCTCCTGGCCAAAGTGAGACCCAAGTATTTAATAGAGTCAGATCTCCAGGCTAATCCCAAATCAGTAATTTCATGTTTGAAAATTTTGTTGTTAAGGGGTACACCACCGTCTTCTCCAAATTTAATTTATAATTAGCCAATTCACTATACTCCTGTATGGATCTCAGTAAGGCCGGAATAGCATTTATTAGGGTGCAAAATATACAACAAAAGATCATTGGCATATGCAGTTATTTTAACCATATTCTCCTGAATTTTAATGCCGTGTGCCTCTTGTTTGCGTGATATACTCCTTATAAGGGTCTCGAGATAGATATTAAAATGAAGAGGGGACAACGGGCATCCTTGCCTGGTGCCCATATGCAGTTTGAAAGGGTCTGAGATGACCCCGTTGCATGAGATTCTGGCTGAGGGCAATAGATACAGGGATCTATTCCACTTCAGGAACTCGTCGGAGAAACCAAAAGTTTTCATTATGGTTAACAGATAATTCCAGTAGACCCTATCAAAAGTCTTCTCTGCGTCCACCGAGACCAGCACCATCTGGAAGCTGCTCTCATTGGACGCAGAGAAGACATGTGTCAACATCCTTAAGTGGTCATTGGCTGATCTACCTTTCATAAAGCCGACCTGTTCCACTACAATTAAAACAGGTAGGATCTTATTTATACGGTCAGCCAATAACTTTGCCAGAATTTTTATATCATAATTAAGCAATGAAATGGGCCTATAACTAGAGAGTTGTTCAGGAGGTTTATCTGGTTTTGGGATTAAGACAATAAGCGCTTCAAATAGGGAGCTATCCATTGCCTGACAATTGAGAATATATTGGAATAAGGAGACCAGAAGTGGGGAAAGTTGTTTGAGAACGCTTTATAAAAATTAGAAGAGAATCCATCTGGACATGGTGTTTTATCCAGAGGGAGACCCTTAATAACTTGTTCTATTTCACCCTGAGAAATAGAGGTGGTAAGATATGCCCGCTGATACTCTGAAAGAGAGGGAAGGTTCAGACCCTTGAGAAAGGAATGTATATTTCCCTCCATTGGGGAATTTTTCATTGTGCTATTAAGCGATTTGAGGTACCTTCTAAACTCCTCTGCTATCTCCTTAGAGGAGGTCTTAATAGGGCCACTGTCCATGGTCTGGACTGCTGGAATTATTCTAGAGGTTTCTATTTGCTTAATGCACCTCTCCAGCAGCCGGCCCGCCTTCTCCCCTTGGTCAATATAATTGGCCTTTGTTTTAATTAGTGCTAATTCAGCTTGCTCCCCCAGTAAGTTTAAGTAAAGATCCCTCAGTTTAATTAACTCCTGTTTGTCTTCCTCTGTAGACTGAGGGGATAAATTGACTTCTCTAAGTCTAATCCGAGTCAGGACCTCTGACATATAGCATTCCTTCTCTTTTTCCTTTTTGACTGCCTGGCCTATCAAAATGCCCTGTATAAAGGCTTTAAATGCTCCCCAAACCATATCTGGTCGGGTAATGCCATTCAGATTGTTTGAAATAAACTCATCTATTTGTGACGAAATGTATTTGACTGAGTTATGATCCCTCAAGATTTGATTATTTAGTTTCAATCTATTACTTCTTCTAGGCAGGGATGAAAAGAAACTGATGAGGAGACTGGGCGTGGTCGGAGGGTGGCCTTGCATGGATTTCAGTGTCCAATACTCCTGGAAGGAGAATACGAGAGATTAGAATATAATCAATTCGACATGCTGTGCTGTGGGCTTGAGAAATAAAGGTGTACTCCCGAAGTTTTGGGTGGAGAACCCTCCACACATCGGAAAGGCCAGATTGGTCCAGTAGTTCCCTCATAGCTCCTTGGGCTGGTGAGAGACCCTGGTTAGTGGGTTTAGACCTGTCTATTAAGGGATCCAGTACTAAGTTGAGATCCCCACCTATGATCATAGGGATATCTACAAAGGGTGTTAATGCCTCCATCAGCTGCACAAAAAAGGCCAGTGTATCTTTATTTGGACTGTAGATAGATCCAAACAGAATTTCTACAGCATGTAACTTCTCTTTGACTAAAATATATCTGCCTGCATTGTCTTGTATTACCTGAAGAGGGGTAAAAGGCACAGACCTGTGGACTAGCACCATAACACCCCTACTTTGTGTGTTACCTTGAGAGGCAAAGACTTGTCCTATTTGAAGATGCCTCATGTTATTACATTCATTATTAAGCAGGTGTGTCTCTTGTAAAAACACTATGTCGGCTTTTAAGAGATTTAAATGTTTTAGGATTTTATATTGCTTGGATTTCTGCCGTGCCCCCTTAATATTCCAGCTTAAGAATTTAATAACTCTGGGTAGTGCCATTACACCCTTTAAAATTATGGTTAACTGTCCATTTTGACTTTAACAGCTCCTCCCGACTTTCCTTACTTGAGTCTTGTGCACCCCCACCTGCCGCCCTAAACAAAATATCCCACAAACATTATACCCAAAAACTTAAGCACGAACCAAACCCCATACCACTCCCACCCCCCTGTCTCACCCTTTTTATCATGGTCCATGACGGCAGCTCACCCAGCTGTATCCTGTCATGCTCCACCACCCCCCTGTTCCGCTCCAAAAACTGAACCATAAAATATCCTTTAACCTTATGAGCCCATGATATCCTAGAAAAAAAAAAAGAAAACTCTCAATAACTAATTTGGACAATGAATACAAAAAAGAACAGGGACCATAGCCCTTCTCACAGTTACATTGCTATTCCCAAACATATCCCTATTTAAACTTCTGTGTGCCCAAAATAAACTTGTAGCAGCTTCTGGGACAGAGCCCCTTGAAAATCTGCACCTTGGGTATTAAAATAAGATAAATGGAGTACCCTAGGCTGGTCTCCTGTGACAAACACAGCAATCACAAATTTAATAGATGCTCTCCCCTTAAAAAATAAAGTTGTCCAGGGACAGTTAATACATGCACTGCCCTACGTTATGGGAGAAACCCCAGAAAAGGAAAAAGGGTTGACAACCATCCTCCAGCGGTTGTAGCACCTAGATATGTCTAAACCAATATAGACAACAAATGAAAGTCTTTTAGCCAAAGTTCTGGCTCCCTCTAATTGTGGAACTGCGGAAATGCAATTTACAGTCAGGAAAAAAAAACAGTAAGCTTGATCCTCGCTGGGATCCTCAGTAAACACTGCTGAATATTGCCTGTTTTCACGCTGGATTAGGCCATATTATCGATCCTGGGGCCAGTCCCATTTACAGTTCTCAGAGTCCCATCCATTTTATTACCACTGGCATCTTGAGTAAACCCTCCAATGACAGAACGCCAACAAGACAAAAGTCTGGAGTGGTGTTATGCTTCCTGGAATACAAGCCCTTATCGTATGGAGGGACAGCACATATTATAAGGCAGTCATACGAGCAGACCCTAGGAGAACCCCCCTGTAAACAAAAGAGGAACATACTACCAAATGGAAACCTTAGATAAATCTTTCCAGCCGCATTTTATAAGGAAAACATGCTTCTTAAGGGAGGCAACATAAAGATCTCATTTAGCTTTAAATAGGTTAGGAAGCGTGGATTGAAGCACAGCAGTCGCCGACTCCACATCATCGTAAGCTTTCCATGTATCCGCTGTAAGGATATGCAGCTTTGCAGGTATGACATTCTAAATTTAATGCCCGCAGTGATTAGCTTAGTCACCAATGTGTGGAAGGCTGCCTCCATTGATGAACCAACAAAGGGAGATCCTGAGCCACTCTAAAACTTGCCCCTTCCCACTGCAGCTCTTTGGCTTCTTTAACCTTCCCCATAAACAGCTGTTTCTCTTGATAATTCAGAAACTTGGCAATTAACGTATGGGGGGGTGAACCTCGAGGTGGAACAGGGTGCAGAGCGCGATGTGCTCTCTCAATGCTATAGCAGGGCCCGAATGGTGAGGGGCCTGCTATCTTTTCCACGAGCCTCTGAATAAATTTCACAGGATCTGCTCCCTCTTCTTTTTCTGGCAAGCCAATTATTACTACGTTATTACGACGGCTTCTGCCCTCAAGATCCTCCACCTTTTGATCCAGCTTTGTGAGGCAGTGATTAATATGGGCCAGCGCCGGATCAACCTTGTTGGCTCGGTTTTCCAGAGATCGTATCCAAGCTTCATTATCGGAGGTCTTTCTCACCAGGTTGTCGAGAGCTGAGGTAATACTTTTGATCTCAGTGGCAATCTCAGAGATCTCCGCTTTGAAAGGGTGAAATTCTTCCAGGAACCTAGTTACAGTCAGCGGTTCCTCCACCCCGGTACCAGGGCTGGATGACTGGGGGTACTGTTGCGCTGAGGCCCGTGACTTCTTCGGGGCCTTCTCCAGGGTTGCTGGTGGGGTGTGTTTTGGTGGAGCCTTGGGCATTTCTGCTTCCATAGGTGACTCTGAGGGATGCCCATACATAGATAAGCTGTTGTTAGCCGGATCTGAATAAAAATTCCGCCGAGTTAGGTAATTTGGAGTGATTTTAACAGGGGTTAGGCAGAGCTCCTCGAGAGTGCAGCTAGCAAGAGGTCTGCATCATGTGACTCCCCAGAGGAACTTTCTTTTTAAATTAGGAAGTCAGAAGCCTGGTCAAGCACAGACACCCCTCCCCCTCAACCACTTCTCTCTCTGTAGAAACTTCTATTACTGCAGCCCATTCCCTGGTTCTTTGGTTGACTGCCTCACAACAGTAGCATTAGCAGTGTAAACTATTCTATATGCATTGAGAAGTGCCCCTATTCCAGTGCATTATCATAAAGAAAACAGCACAGCTTGAAACTTTTACAACATTGTTATCTTTAAACCTTGTTCCCCTAAAAAATCATACACAACAATTTTGAGTACTTTGATCATTCAAATAATTTTACAAAAGACCAATGTTACAATACGTGTTACACATTGTTTCTTTTTGATTGCTCAAGCAGGGATTTGGGACAGTGCAGACTTCTTTCAGATAATGGACTGAATAAGGGGCACAGAAAAAACAACACATTCATTTTCTTGGTAACCTAAAGTTATACTATTGAAATTTTTCATTAGGTATTGCACTCTCTACCAAATATGTTTCTACCCTATGTATTTCTCTGATTTCCTAGGTCAATCTTACATGGTGGCTCTATGCTCATTTGCTATTCTGTCGCCCACTTTTAATTGTTATGTTCCACATGCCTACAAGTTGTCTCCTGTTCCCAATTTTTTGCTATTTGTTTTGCCTTTGTTTTACCAGGAGAGACACACTAAGCTGAATGCTGTTTACAGATGCAACCTGGGAGCACAGGGAAGTTACGTGACTTGCTCAGGGTCACACAGTATGCAAGTAGGTGCTGTGAGATTCAAACCCAGGTCTGTAGCTCAAAGCCTTAAACTACTGCACTATATTGTCTCCCCCTATTGTCTTCCGACTGTCTTAAAGTTGCTTACTGTATTGTCTTTTATTGCTGTCCTTGCAAACTCTGTAAATAAAATTAAAAATGTTATATTGTTAGATCAGTTTTCTGGGGCATGCCCAACACAGCTGAAAGTCTGGCTGGAAGACTGAGATCCAAAAACAGTGCAAGAAGCTGCTGAACTCTTGGATCGCTATGCCAAGAGCAGACCTGTTCTGAGAGCAAATGAGGCAGGAGTGGCAGTGCAGAAAGGTAAAAGCACACATTCAGGGCAACTAAAACATTCATTGCCTCCACCGAAACCAGGTAACTCCAGGTTTCAAGCAAATATTTTTCTGAGAAAAGAAATGAATGCTGGGTTTGTTACAAAACTGGGCATATTGCCAGACAGTGTCCCAAAAGGATGAGCAATACTCAAAGCGGTGCTAGGAAAGAAGTGGGTTGTTTGTGTGTCCCTGAAAGCATGCCTGTAAACATGAGGGAACACATGCACCAAGTCACGGTGAATGGTGTATAGACACAAGGGTTAAGAGACACAGGGGCATCCCTGACAGTGGTAAAGGGGGATCTGGTAGAGCCTGGTCAGCTTTACCCAATAAATTTGTAACTGTACAAGGGTTCACTGAGGATGAGAAAACATTGCCACTTGCTAGTATGTAATGTTCTCTTAGACTGGGGTGAAATAGGGGATCTGTGCAACAGGTGGCTGTAGTCAAAACTTTAACAGTTGAATTCATCATTGGCAACAATCTCAAATAGGGGATGATGTGCGCAGTTACCCATAGCCAAGCGATAAGGGAAAATTGTAGTTCCCTGGACCCCATAGAAGCCACTGTGAAAACCACTTGGAGACTGGTTCCCCAGCCTGGGTCTCCTGAGATGGAGACTAATGAAAGTGGTGTAGAAATTTCCCCAGCAGCAGTTAACCCAACAGCTACAGAGAGTTAATCTGAAGAAAGAGGAGTCACCTACTGTCAGAGGGTCAGGGATGGCAGTGATCCTGAATGCCCTGACACTAGGGCTAGGGACCTTAGTTTAGAGACCGAAGAGGACCTGTCCCATACCTTGGGAATGTGTAAGGAGTTTGCAGCTGCTCAGAAAAGTGACCCTAGTCTAGAGAAGCTGTGGGCTTTGGCAGACTCTGACGGAGCACAGGAAGGTAATGGAAAACATGAGGTTTATTGGAAATATGGACTGATGCATATGCAGAATGTAAGGACAGTGGGAGGGGTGATAGGCAGGTAGTTTGTCATTCCCCAGGGGTACTGTGAGCAGTTGTTCAAGATTGCACACAATATTCCCTTGTCTGGTCATCTGGAAATCCTGTTCACTATGCAGCGATTGGCCCAGAATTTGTATTGGCCCAACTTCACCCAGCAGGTGAAGAAGTATTGCAGATCTTTACACCGGTGCCAAGAAATAGGGAAGGTGAGTAAGAAAACCCAAGCCAACCTAATTCCATCGCCCATAGTGGATGTGTTATTCCAGAGGGTGGAAATGGCTATTATGGGGCCTTTAAATCCCCCCAGCTCCTATGGGAAGAGGTTCATTCTGACTGAGGTGGAAGACTAGGTTTGCTGGCAAAGGCACCTAGCTTTACCTGATCTCTTTTCTTCTAGGTTGCTTGTAAGGACAGTGCAAAGAACCTTGCCAGAGCAAGGAAAAGGATTAAGGTTTCTTTTGGCTAGGCAGATTTACTGTGTGTTATTGTTGTCTTTTGTATTCACAGGGATTGTTACTGTTTGTTGTTAACATGTTATTGTTTAATTTTTCTCTGATTCAAATTGTTGTTGCTGGGTATACCTTCTGCTGCATTATTACAGGGTGTGCCTACAGGTGTGTGCTTACAGATTACTACTGTAATCTTCTGATTCAGATTGTCTTTTTGCAAGGTATATTTTCTGTCACTGCTTTATTTTTCTCTGTAGCAAAGTGTTTCTTACAGAGTATATATTTTGTGAAATTGTTAGAGATGGTGCTTTACAGGCTTTACAATTTTATTTATTATTAGACTAAGCTTTCAGTGCTACTGCATTTGTTGCTGACTGATTATTTCTGCTCTTACCTCCTTGTTTCTTTCATCTGTGGTTCTTCCTTTTTTGGCAAGGGAAGGGCCCAGCCACCCCCATCCCCAAGCACCCCACAATATACTCCTTTTATAGGGTAGCACAGTCATTACAGTTCCCATAGTAAAGCAGGAAGGGTGATGATCAGAGAATATCACAAAACCCTACTTACAGGGGCTCAAGTAATTTAACTTGTTATAACACGTTATACAAAAATAAACAAAACACAAAATCAAACTTTCACTTTCATTTTCCTCCTTCTAATTACTCTGACCATGTTATAAACCCAGCAACTTATCTGGAATGCATATTATTAACTGCAGGTACTATGGGACACTTTTCAAAAGGGGAGTTATAGAGGATTTAGGACACTGTCCTACATGCTGGGATATTGGAGATCTAATGGCTCAGTGGCAGGCAACATGAGCAAAGATTGCACTCCTCAAATCACACATTCAGGAGGAAATATATTATAAGAACTGCCTGCCATTTCCCCAACATCCAACAGTAGCACGTTAACTGCAGAGGGTAGTTGGTCTGGGACATTGACAGGTGGTTAGGACGGTCAAATTGGGTACCCCATCACTCAGTGCTCTCCAACATATCACCTTCACAAACCATATAAAAACTACAAACAGGTATCTGCCTCTATCTTCAAAATCAAACAAAGGGAGAGAAGACACTGCAAAGCAAGACACTGCAGCACAGGAGCTAGCACAACAAAACTCGCCAACAACAGGAACCAAAACAAAAAAAGCAAAAAGGAAATCCAAATCACTTCTGATCACAGGAGACTCCATGATTTGGGGAGCTGATACCTATCTTCAGCCAGGGGTAATGGTCAAATGTCTCCCTAGTACATCAGCATGCAGAGACACTGACTGCATTGCTAAAATTGTACAGGAAGCAGGAGAAAACATGGATGTCCCAGTACACATAGGGACTAACGATCTCACCAGCCAGTCAGTTGTGGAGACCACAGAACACCTGACCAGGCTGGGTGACAAACTATCATCCATTTCATCCAGCATCTCCTCTGAGATCCTGCCAGTCCGGGAGAGGGTTGCTGATGGACAGAAGGTCAGAGAAGGGGAGATAGGGGAGCTAAACATGTGGCTCAAGGGCTGGTGCCAGGAAAAAGGACACAAACTTGTAGGTAACTGGGAGCAAAAGTTCTTTAAATTTGATGGACTGCATCTGACTAAGGAGGGAGTCAGTGCATTGGGGCAGAATTTTGATGTCTTTGCAGAATATTTAAACTAGCAAATGGTGAGAGGGGTGCAGCACCAGATGCGTTGAATGGGAAGAACACTCCTCCCTCCTCAGCTAGTGATCAAACAGGAGTTCAGCATGTTTGTACTTCATTTGCATCACTAGGTAGGAAGAAAGGTCCAGCTCCCCATACGATGCACAGGGGAAACACCAGACCTCACCCAACAACCAACACACCAAAATCTGGCCGGTGGAAAATCATGTACACAAATGCTTGAAGTCTGGAAAACAAGATCTCATACCTGCGGGCAATAATGACATAGGCTAAACTGGACATAGTAGCCATTAGTGAGACATGGTTCACCAGTAACCACACTTGGGAGACTTCAGTACCCGGCTATGTACTGTTCAGAAGAGACTGAGGTGAAAAAAGAGGGTGTGGAGTGGCCCATTATGTCAATGGAAATACCAAAGGTACAGAAATTCAGAATACACATAAGGAGCCAGAAGAACTGTGGGCCACCTTGGAAACAGGAAAAGGGACATCCATATTACCTGTGGTTGTCTACAGACCTCCATACCAGGGGGAGAACATAGACACATAACTATTACAAGATATACACAAGATATACAAAGCATGACAGCTAAGAGGGAGGTTCTGATAATGGGAGACTTCAACATACCAGATACAGATTGGTCAATACCAGCAAGAACATCTGCCAGAACTAGACACATAGTGGATTCACTGCATGGGGAGGGCCTCAAACAACTGGTACAACAACCCACAATAGACAGGGCTATTCTAGATCTAGTACTGACTAACAGGGAAGGAATCACAGATCTCCAGGTAGAAGGTCAACTGGGGACCAGTGACCATCACATGGTATGTTTGAATTTGGCCACTAGAACTAAATCATCACATTCCAAGGCAAAAATATGGGACTTCAGAGGAGCTGACTTTGATAAGATGGCAAATAGAGTTAAGCTAGCCCTGGCAAGAAGAAATACAGGTGAGGGGGTAAAGGCAAAGTGGGCAAGTATTAAGGATGTAATGCTTGAAGCAACATCCTATTGTTGAGAGAAAAGGAAGTGCAAAAGAAGAAGGAAGCCACTTTGGTTCTCAAAACAGTAGCAGAAAGGTCAGAGCCAAAAGGCTGGCCTTCAGGAAATATAAGGGAATGCAGCAGGATGAAGATAGGGAGCGCCTACAAACTTCCGTGAGGGAAGCAGGAAAGGCAGTAAGGCAGGCAAAGGCCTAAACTGAGGAAACACTAGCATAAACAGTAAAGAAGGTGACAAGACTTTCTATAGATACATTAGTGAAGGAGAAAGTCAGAGGGGGTATTGCTAAGATCAAAGGGGATAAGGGTGTGTGTGAGGAAGAGGACCTTGTAAAAGCATCTATCCTAAATAGATACTTCTGCTCAGTATTTACTGAGGAGAAAGTAGGGCAGGGCCCACAGCTCAGCACCATAGACATGGTGGGGGGGGTGTGTACTAGTCCCTTCACAAATGAAAGGGCCCTACAAGAGCTTGATAAGCTCAGGGTGGACAAGGCAATGGGACCTGATGGCATACTTCCCAGGGTACTAAAGGAGCTAAGGATGGAACTTGCAGAGCCATTATCAGAACTGTTTAGTGAGCCTCTGAACACAGGAGAGGTCCCAGAAGACTGGAGAAGGGCTCATGTGATCCCGCTCCATAATAGTGGTAGCAGGGAGGAGGTAGGGAACTACAGATCAGTCAGTCTTACCTCAGTTGTGGGCAAGATTATGGAGGTACTTCTTAAGGAAAGGATAGTGCAACACCTGGAATCCATAGGAGCACAAGATCCAAGACAGCATGGGTTTACAACAGGAAGGTTCTGTCAAACTAATCTGATAGATTTCTTTGACTGGATAACCAGAGTGGTGGACCAAGGGGGAGCAGTTGATGATGCCTACCTTGACTTCAGCAAAGCTTTCGATATTCTTCCACATAGAAGATTGATTAATAAGCTGGGTAGCCTCGGTGTAGGTCAGAAGTTGGTCAACTGGGTGGCAAACTGGTTGATGGGCAGAAAACAGAAAATGGTGGTAAATGGTATGCAGTCAGAAGAGATGCAAGTCACAAGTGGGGTACCTCAGGATCAGTCCTGGGGCCAGTCCTTTTCAATATCTTCATCAGCGACATTGCAGATGGACTGGAGGGTAAGGTTTGTCTGTTTGCAGATGACACCAAGATCTGCAACAGAGTAGATGATCCAGATGGGGTGGGCAGAATGAGAAGAGATCTGATAAACTGGCAAAATGGTCGGAAGAGTGGCAAATGGAGTTCAATGCAAAGAAGTACAAGATCATGCACATAGGAAAGAGAAACCCTGACACCACCTATAGGGTGGAAGGGGAGTTACTGGCAGTCACAAGGGAAGAAAGAGACTTGGGCACCATCATCACAGATGACCAGAAATCATCTAAGCAGACCACTAAAGCAGTAGGTAAGGCTAGGGGATATTGTGTTGTATTAGTAGGGGTATCACAAGTCATAAGAGGGAGGTAATAATCCCTCTTGACAAGACACTGGATAGGTCCCATCTGAAGTACTGTATGCAGTACTGGAGGCCACACCTTCACAAGGACGTTAACCAAATTGAGGCAGTCCAGAGAAGGGCAACCAGAATGGTGCAGGGACTGCATCAGAAAACATATAAGGACAGATTAACGAAACTCAATATGTATACCCTGGAGCAAAGGAGG
This sequence comes from Neoceratodus forsteri, assembly GCA_016271365.2. NCBI lineage: Eukaryota > Metazoa > Chordata > Ceratodontiformes > Ceratodontidae > Neoceratodus > Neoceratodus forsteri. The sequence goes on along the minus strand of CM028137.1, from coordinate 42,669,584 downwards.
GAGAGAGGTGATATGATTGAAACACTCAAACACCTTAAGGCCATTAACAAGGTGAAAGAGTTTAACATGTTTCCATATAAGAAAAATATCAAGAGAAGAGGACACAGCATGAGATTAGAGGGAGGCTGATTAAGGGGTAATGTGAGGAAGTTCTTTTTCACAGAAAGGGTGGTGGATGCATGGAATGGCCTACCTCAGGAAGTGGTGGATATGAATACAGTGCAGGGCTTCAAACAGGCATGGGATAGGCATAAGGGAGCAATACAGAGAAGTATGACTAGATAGACCATTGACAGAGCAAATGCCGATGGCACATTCATAAGGTAGAAAAAGAAATGGGCAGACTGGATGGGCTTTGCGGTCCTTATCTGCCATTGACTTCTATGTTTCTATGTTTCTATGTCACCCGGTACCCAGAGGCAGTCACCCTATCCTCTCTGAAGGCAGACAAATTGGCAGATGCCTTACTTGGGATTTTCTCCCATGTTGGGTTTCCACAGGAGGTTATCACTGATTGAGGGGGTTCCTTCATGTCTAACCTGATGAAATGTTTGTGGAAGAAGTGCAGGGTGGTGCAGAGATGCATGACACCATATCACCCACAAGTCAATGGGCTTGTGGAAAGATTTAACGATACCCTGAAGTCAATGCTCCAAGCGTTTGCTGAACAGCATGGGAGGGACTGGTAGAAATACATTTCCCACCTGTTGTTTGCAAACAGGGAAGTGCTCCAAGAGTGGACAGGGTTTCCCCTTCAATCTCTTATATGGATGCCGGGTATGTGGCCCTAGACTGATCCAGGAGGACTGTGAAGGTAAGAACACCACCCAGGGAACTCCCATAATGGATTATGTGTTTAGGTTTAGGGAAAGGCTGAAGGAGCTTATGAGGACAGCCCAAAGCAACCTGGCAGCTGCTCAACAGAACCAAAAAGTGTGGTACAACCACAGAGCCAGAGCTCTCTTATACATAGTGGGTCAGGAAGTCATGATCCTTATTCCGGTCCTGAAGGACAAGCCGGAGGCTGAGTGGGCAGGACAGTAAAAAGTTGTTAGAAAGGTAAATGACATGAACTATATCATAGAGTTATCTGACAGAAGACATTCAGGAAGAATGTACCATGTCAACATGATGAAGCCATATCCTAATAAGGCTGACATGGTGTTTGCAATGTGTAGTCTTGGGGAGGGGACAGATGAAGGAGACCCCCTTCTGGACTTGCTAGAAGAAAGCAAGGAGTCCTCTGTGGAGGCAGTTAAATTGTCACCCCAGCTGGCCCCTGACCAGATCCTGGAAGTAAGGGAAGTTTTAGCAGATGTTGCCCCAGTGTTTAGTGCCAAGCCTAGACTAAACCCCTTAGTGACACATGATGTGGAGACAGCATATCGGGTGTCAGAGGCTGTCCAAAAGGACACTAGGAGGGAGGTGGAGAAAATGCTTGATTTAGGGGTAATCCAGAGATCCCACAGCCCCGGGCCTCACCCATAGTCCTTTTTCCCAAGCCAAATGGCTCTACTCATTTCCGTGTGAACTATCATGGACTGAATGCAGTCACAAAGCAGACACCTACCTGATGTCCTGGACGGACAATCTCCTGGACAAGTTGGGAGGGGCAACATACCTTACAACTATTGACCTGAAAAAGGGGCATTGGCAGGTAGAGATAACTGCCAGAGCTAGGGAGAGGTCAGCCTTCATCATTCGACAGGCTTATTTGAATTTATAGTAATGCCTTCGGAATGAAAAATGCCCATCACTTTCCAAAGGTTGGTGACCCAGTTGTTAAATGGTGCTGAGGAGTACACCATGTCATACCTGGATGACATTGCCATCTTTAGTGCCAGCTGGGATGAACACCTGTGCCACCTTAGGGAAGTGCTGGGCAGGATACAAAGGGCCAGGCTCACTTTCAAAGCTGAGAAGTGCCAGGAGGCCATCTCAAAAGTGGCATACCTTGGGCATGTTGTAGACCAGGGACAGTTCCGTCCCAACCAAGTGAAAATAGAGGCAATCAAGGTATGGCCCAGACCAGAAATGCAGAAGCAGGTCAGGCATTTTCTGGAGACAGCAGAGTACTACATGAGAAAGTGTACCCAGTTACAGTGCCCTGGCTGCTCCCCTATCTGACCTGGTAAAGAAAAGGATGCCTAAGAAAATTATCTGTGAACCAGCCTATGAAAAAGCCTTTGCCAGACTGAAGGAGGCACTCTGCAATGCTTCTGTGTTGACAAGTCCTGACTATAGCAGACCCTTCATAGTCCAGACTGATGCCTCAGATGTGGGTATTGGGGCAGTACTGAGCCAGACATCCAACCAAGGGAAGGATCACCTCATTGTGTACCTGAGTAAAAAGTTACTTCCCAGGAGCAGGCTTATTCTACTGTGGAAAAAGACTGCCTTGCCATGGTGTGGGCCCTAAGGAAGTTAGAGCCATACTTATACGTTCAGCATTTTGAGGTACAAACTGACCACAACTCCTTGGTTTGGCTGACACAAATGAGAAAAATTAATGGTAGACTATTTAGATGGAGTCTTGCCTTGCAAGGGTATGACATGATGATCTTACATAGGGCTGGAGCAACCAATCAGAATGAAGATGGCTTGTTGTGTCTATATGAGGAATGAACTGACTTAGGGAGCTCATCCCATGCAGGGGATAGAGCCCCCAAATTCAGTCTAGGTGGGGAGGATTGTGAAGCTCTGCCCCTTGTTTATGATTATGTGTATTTGTAGTATACAAAATATAGCATGTGATTGACTCACATAAGTCAGTCTGTGCTTCCATGAGTGCCCCCCCCCCATACAGGTCACAGTGAAGCTACAGGATATGTAAACTGACCAGATGATGTGTGAAATTGACCAGTAAAGGGAAACCTAGAGTTTCCTGTTCTGTTCTTAATTAAGGTTCTGGCCATCTGTCAGAGGATAAGCCTCGGAAACTTTTATGATTGTTGAAGGAAGACATATCTGGTAACAACATTGTATTCAAGGTCATAAACCCTTTGATCTGCCTTGGGAACAGAACCCACAATAAGATGACAGAGAAACGTTTAAGGAAAGGATGTCATATTTAGGAAATATGTTTTGCTTCTGATGTCGCATTATTTAACATACCTCCTGGTAGGAAAATCATGTTTGTAATTTTTAATTCTAAAAAGGAGGAGCTAGATGACTCACAAAGTGGGTGTGGAGGTACAGTTAACTGATACTTGTATCTGAAAAATATGACATCTCTTTTTGGACTCTTAGAAGAGAAAGGGCCAGATATTCAAAGGGCAGCACCAGGTGCAAATCTGTTGCTCTGGACTAGCACCAAATTTGCACCCAACTGCAATATTCAAAAGGACATTTAAGCGTCCAGCGTTAGAAGTATTAGCACAGCTTAAATTATAATGTATGCAGGGGAGGACTGAGGAGGGACCTGAATGCGGTGCAACAGCATATACAAAGGTATAGTGCTGCGCTACAGGCATTAGCGCAACCTGTAACGCAGCACTAACTACCACCAAAAATAAGCTGGTGGTAATGCAGCAGTGCCCCCCAAAATCTCAACCCCATTGAACATAACATAAAGAATATATCCCTGATAGTGGTCACCCCACCCCAAGCACCTATCCTGACTGTTTGACATAATATCTGTTTTCCCAGGTAGTCAGTAGTCCCCTCCCCAAGCATGGCTCCTGACCCCAGTTTAAAATTAGCATATCTCATTCTTCCTGGTAGTCTAGTGGTCCCCCTCCCAAACACGGCTCCCAACCCTCATACACCACTTCTTGTGGTAAGCCATTCCATGCATCTACCACCCTTTCTGTGAAAAAGAATTTCTCACATTCCCCTTAATCGGCCTCCCTCTAATCTCATGCTGTGTCCTCTTGTCCTGCTATTTTTCTTATATTTAAACATGTTGAGACTCTTTCACCTTGTTTATACCCTTAAGGTGTTTAAATGTCTCGATCATATCACCTCTCTCCCTCCTTTAATCAAGGGTATACATATTGAGCTCACGTTAATCTGTCCTCATATGTCTTCTGATGACAGTCCCTGCACCACGTTTTAGTTCCTACTTCTCTGGACTGCCTCAATTTGGTTAATGTCATGTGAAAGTGTGGCCTCCAATACTGCACAGTACTCCAGATGGGGCCTAACCAATGTCTTGTACAGAGGATTATTATTACCTCCCTCTTCGACTTGTGATACCCTAATACACCCTAACACCCCCTAGCCTTACCTACTGCTTTAGAGGGTCTGCTTGGATGATTTAGGTCATCAGTGATGATGATGCCTAAGTCTCTTTCTTCCTTTGTGACAGTAGCAAGCTCCCTCCCAGCCTATAGAGTGGCTTCAGGGATATCTTCCCTATGTGCATGTATTTTGCACTTCTTTGCATTAAATCCCAGTTGCCACCTTCTCCGACCATTCTGCTAGTTTATCAGATCTCTTCTCATTCTGCCCACACCCCATCTGGATCATCTACTCTGTTGCAGATCTTGGTGTCATCTGCAAACAGACAAACCTTACCCTCCTAGTCCATCTGCAGGTCACTAATGAAGATGTTGAAAAGGACTGGCCCCAGGACTAAACACAAGGTACCCCACTTGTGACTTGCATCTCTTCTGACTGTATACCATTTACCACCACTCTGTTTTCTGCCAGTCAACCAGTTTGCCACCCAGTTGACCAACTTCTAGCCCACCCCAAGCCTACCTAGCTTATTTATCAATCTTCTATGTGGAACAGTGTCAGAAGCTTTGCTGAAGTCAATGTAGGCGACATCAACTGCTCCCCCTTGGTCCACCACTCTGGTTACCCAGTCAAAGAAATCTATGAGATTAGTTTGACAGGACCTTCCTTTTGTAAACCCATGCTGTCTTGGATCCTGTGCCCCTATCAGATTCCAGGTGTTGCTATCCTTTCCTTAAGGTGCCTCCATAATCTTACCCACACTACTGAGGTAAGATGACCGTCTTATAGTTCCCCACCTCCTCCCTGCTACCACTCATTGTAGGTGGGATCACATGAGCCCTCTCAGTCTTCTGGGACCTCTCCTGTGCTCAGAGACTCACTAAACAATTCTGCTAATAGCTCTGCTAGTTCCTCCTTTAGCTCCTTAGAGTACCCTGGGATGTGTGCCATCAGGGTCCCATTGCCTTATCCACTTAGAGCTAGCAAGCTCTTGTAGGACCCTTTCTTTTGTGAAGGTAGTGCTCACCTCCCTCCCCTGTGTCCATGATGCTGAGCTGGGCCTTGCCCTACCTTCTCTTCAGTAAATACTGAGCAAAAGTATCTATTTAGGATAGATGCCTTTACAGGGTCCTCCTCCTCACATGCACCCTTTTCTCCATTAAGCTTAGCAATACCCCCTCTGGACTTTCTCCTTTCACTAATGTATCTATAGAAAGTCTTGTCACCTTCTTTTACTGTTCGTGCTAGTGTTTCCTCAGTTTGGGACTTTGCCTGCCTTACTGCCTTACCTGCTTCCCCTAGGGCAGTTTGGTATGCCTCTATCTTCATCCCGCTGTGTCCCTTATATTTTCTGAAGGCCAGCCTTTGGCTCTGACCTTTTCTGTACTGTATTTGAGAACCAAAGTGGTTTCCTTCTTCTTTTGCACTTCCTTTTCTGTCTAACACAATGGGATGTTGCTTCAAGTATTGTATCCTTAATGCTTGCCCACTTTGCCTGATACCTCTCACCTGTGTTTCTTTTTGCCAGGGCTAGCTTAACTCTGTTGGCCATCTTATCCAAAGTCAGCTCCTCTGAAGTCCCATATTTTTGCTTTGGAATGGGATGATTTAGATGTAGTAACAAATTGAACCATACCATGTGATGGTCACTGGCCCTCAGGTGACCTTCTACCTGGAGATCTGTAGTCCCTTCTTTGTTAGTCAGTACTAGATCTAGGATAGCCCTGTCTCTTGTGGGTTGCTGTACCAGTTGTTTGAGACCCTCCCCTGCAGGAATCCACTGAGTCTAGTTCTGGCAGATGTTCCTGCTGGTATTGACCAATCTGTATCTGGCATATTGAGTCTCCCATTATCAGAACCTCCCTTTAGCTGTCATGTTTTGTATATCTTCTAACAGTAATGTGTCTATGTCCTCCTCTGGTCTGGGGCCTGTAGACAACCCCAGTTCTTATAGCTGTCCCATTTCCTGTTTCCAGGGTGACCCACAGTTCTTCTGGCTCTTATGTGTATTCTGAATTTCTGTAGCTTTTTGATATTTTCATTAACATGAGACCCACCTCTACACACCTGGATACTCTTCTAGACAATACATAGCCAGGTACTGAAGTCTCCCAAGTGTGGTTGCTGGTAAACCACGTCTCACTAATTGCTACTATGTCCAGTTTAGCCTCTGACATTATGCCTGCAGGTCTGGGATCTTATTTCCCAGGCTGTGAGCATTGTGTACATGATTTTCCATTGGCCAGATTTTGGTGTGTTAGTTGTTGGGTGAAGTTTGGCATTACCCTGTGCATCGTATGGGAGACAAACCTTTTTGCCTGGTGATGCAAATGAGGCAGCAAACAGCTGAATTCCTGTTTGACCACTAGCTGAGGGAGGGTGTTCTTCCCATTCGACGTGAGGTGCTGCACCTCTCCCATTTACCCTAGTTTAAATATTCTGCAAAGACGTCAAACTTCTGCCCCAATGCGCAGCTCCCTCTTTAGTCAGATGCAGTCCATCAAATTTAAAGAACTTTCTCTCCCAGAACTGTTGCCAGTTCCCTACAAATCTGTGTCCTTTTCCTGGCACCAGTCCTTGAGCCACATGTTTAGCTCCCTATCCCCCTTCTCTGACCTTCCGTCCATCTGCTCCCTTCTCCCAGACTGGCAGGATCTCAGAGAAGGAGATTCCAGATAGAAATAGATGATAGTTTGTCACCCAGCCTAGTCAGGTGTTCCTTGGTCTCCACAACTGACCGGCTGGCGGATCATTAGTCCCTATGTGTACTAGGACATCAATGTTTTCTCCTGCTTTGCCAGACAATTTTAGATGTCGGTCAGTGTCTCTCCATGCTGATGTACCTGGGAGACATCTGACCATCACCCTAGCTGGAGATGGGTATCAACTCCCCGAATCATGGGTCTCCTATGATCAGAGTTTTTAGTTTCCTTTGTGCTTGTTTAGTTTTGGTTCCTGATTTGGGTGAGTATTAGTAGTGCTAGCTCCTGTGCCGAGTGTCCTGCTCTGCAGTGTCTTCTGCCTCTTTATTTGATTTCAGAGATAGAGGCAGATACCTGTTTCTTAGTGTTTATATGGTTTTGGAGGTAATGTGTGTTGGAGAGCAGAGGTGATAGGGCACCTGATTTGTCCTCCTAACCTGCCAGCCTCCTGGACCAACTACCCTCTGCAGTCAGAGGTTTTTCTGTTGGATGCTGGGGAAATGGCGGGTGGTTCTTATAATGTATTTCCTCTTCAATATGAAATTTGGAGTGCAATCTCTGCCATACTGCCTGGAGCTGAGACCTAAGATCTCCAAAGGCCCAGCATGTAGGACGGTGTCCTAAATCCTGTAAGACTGTCCTTCTGAAAATTGTTCCACAGTACCTGCAGTTAATGAAATCCATTCCAAATAAGTTGCTGGGTTTGTAACCTAGTCAGAGTAATTAGAAGGAAAAAAAATGTAAGTAATGGTTTAATTGTGCTTTGTTTAACTTGTTATAACAAGTTAAATTACTAGTGCCCTATAAATGAGATCTTGTGGAGGCCCCACTGAATCCGCCCTTCCTGCTCTGCCACAGGAAATGTCACAGCTGTGGTACCCTATAAAAGAGTGTAGCGGGGGGTGGTTGGGGATGGGGTGGATGGCTGGGCCCTTCCCCTGCCTAAAAAGAAGAACCACGGACAGAAAGAACAAGGAGTAAGAGCAGAAACAATCAGTCAACAACAAATGCAAGTAACCCTGAAAGCTTATCCTAATGTTAGATAAAACTGTAAAACCTGTAAAGCACCACCTGTAATAATTTCAGAGAAGATATACCCTGTAGAAACACTTTGCTCCAGAGAAAATAAAAGCAGTAACAGAAGATATACCTTGCAAAGACAATTTGAATCAGAAGATTACAGCAGTAATCTGTTAGCACCACCTGTAGGCACACCTTGTAATAATGCAGAAGAAGGTATACCAACAACAATTTGAATCAGAGAAAAAATAAAGCAATGAAATGTTAGCAACAAACAGTAGCAATCCCTGTGAGTAAAAAATAAAAACACCACCACACGATAAATCTGCTTAGCCAAACTAAGTCTTAATCCTTCTCCCTTGCTCTGGTAAGTTTCTCTACTCTGCCTTTCAAGCAGTCTTATAAGGAAAGAGCTCAGGTGAAGCTAGGTGCCTTGGCCAGCAAACCAAGTCTTCTACCTCCAAGATATCAACTAACCTGACTTTTTAACCCTTCTTTCTGTTGGAAATTACTGACAGTTTGCCAGCTCCACCCCCACATACACACCTAATCCTTTGGAAGAGCTGTGGGAGGAAAAGCAATTAGCTCCTTCAATGTGAGAAGGAGACTGAAACACCTCTGAGACAACAAACCTTTTCTACAAACAAGAATAAAATAAAACACAGTGTCAAACAGTAATTTTGCTTAGCCCAATGATAAAAAGTCTACAAAAATGTAAGCTCCACCTGTAATACAGTAATTTCAGAGAAGATATACCCTGTAAGAAACAATTTGCTCAGAGAAAAATATAGCAGTAACAGAAGATATACCTTGCAAAAGACAATTTGAATCAGAAGATTACAGCAGTAATCTGTTAGCACACACCTGTGACTACACCTTGTAATAATGCAGAAGAAGGTATACCAGCAACAACAATTTGAATCAGAGAAAAAATAAAGCAATGAAATGTTAGCAACAAACAGTAGCAATCCCTGTGAGTAAAAAATAAAAACACCACCACACAGTAAATCTGCTTAGCTCTTAGAAGAGAAAGGGCCAGATATTCAAAGGGCAGCACCAGGTGCAAATCTGCTGCACTGGACTAGCACCAAATTTGCACCCAACTGCAATATTCAAAAGGACATTTAGCGTCAGCGTTAGGTGTTAGCACCTCAGCTAAATTATAAAATGTATGCAGGGAGGACTGAGGGAGGGGACCTGAATACCGGTGCAACAGCATATACAAAGGTATAGCGCCAGCTACAGAGCATTGGCGCAACCTGTAACACAGCGCTAACTATCACCAAAAAAAAGCGGGTAGTAATGCGGCAGTGCCCCAAATCTCGACCCCCATTGAACATAACATAAAGAATGTATCCCTGATAGTGGTCACCCCACCCCCAAGCACCTATCCTGACCCCTGTTTGATATAATATCTCATTTTCCCAGGTAGTCTAGTGGTCCCCCTTCCCCAAGCATGGCTCCTGACCCCAGTTTAAAATTAGCATATCTCATTCTTCCTGGTAGTCTAGTGGTCCCCCCTCCCCAAGCATGGCTCCCAACCACCATTTGAAATAAACCTAACTCCCTTTCCCTGGTAGTCTAGGTGCCCCCAAGTGACAACCAGCCATCAAGTAGATTCACAGGAGAATGGGCCGGCAACTGGCTCAGCCCTCCTCTCACCACCATGGCTGGCTGCCGGCTGAGGTGAGAGGGCGCTTCCCACGCAAGTCGATGGCCAACGGCCGTGATGAGGAAGAGGATGAGCGGTGCCAACTCCATCTGAAATCTGTGGATGAGCAGGTTGAAACGAAACCAGAAAGATGCATTCAATGAAGTTGACCAAAGCAGGAGAAGACCTAATTCAAGAAAATATTTTTAATTCTGAAACTGGGGTCGAGCTGCTGAAACGACATAACCAGAAACAAATATTTTTTATTTAATGGGGTTGGGATACAAGCTGGGGGATGCGGTGGAACACTAGACTACCAGGGAAACGGATCTATTTTTATTTTAAATGGAGGTCAGAATACGTGCTTGGGGGTAGGAGGACCACTAGACTACCAGAGAAACTGACTTTTTTTTTAATTTCAAATGGGGGTCAGGATGCATGCTGTGTGGTGGGGGGACCACTAGACTACCAGGGAAATTACTCATATTTTAAGAGCAAACAGGTCGGGAGTCGTGCAGGGAGGTGGGGAGACCACTAGACTACCAGGGAAACTGACTTTATTTTATGTCAAACGGGGGTCAGAATATGTGCTGGGGGTGGGGCGGACCACTAGACTACCAAGGAAATTATTTTTTTTTATTTAAAACGGGGGTCAGGATACATGCTGGGGGGTGGGGACCACTAGACTACCAGGGAGTGGAACCCACACTACGTGGGAACAGGGACCATGATGGCTGAGAAGGGCTGCCTGTCAGCCTGTTTGCCCAGGTCCCTATATAATGGATGGCTATACTGCACAGCCCATTGACTCTACAACTGACATCCCCCACCCCCAGCAGGTTTGCCTTATGCCTGCCCCATGCATTGCATCCCCCCACTGTGTTTCACCCACTACTGCAGTGGGGTACCTGTGTTGTTGAGGGAGGCATCCTCCAGGGCATGTATGGTCATGGGCAGTGTGTCTGTTTAGTTATCGATCTATATTATATATATATATATATATATATATATATATATATATATATATATATATACACACACATATATATATATATATATATATATATTACTGTATACACACATACATATATACAGGTTCTGCTTGCACAGCTGAATGGGCATGTTGTATGCACTGACTGTGCCTGCCAGCACACAGTTCCTGTTGCCTCCAGCTTGTACTTCCATTCTACCAACAGGGGATGCTGTGGGCATGCCTTGGCTTGCAGCATCCAGCCTGCACTTCCTTTTCGACCAAAAGGGGGAGCTTTTTGCTTCATGCAGTAGCACCAGGCAAACTGCATGGTAATGTATGCTAAACAGCACTTAATGAGATGCAAATGTACTTGTTTGCCCATGGATTACCTAAATAGGCTCATTTGCATGGGAGCTTTGAATATAGCTCCCGTTTGCCCCAGGCTAACCAGTTTGCACCGGGTTAATGTGTTAGCACTTTGTAATCAGGTTAGCCCCAGGCAAACCTCACTTCAGCATAGCACACTAAGCACAGTTCTGCAGAGTGTGGCTTACATTGTTGTTTGCAGTCGTACCTCTCAACTGTCCCTGATTTGCAGGGACGTCCCTGAATTTACCTCAGACTTTTACTCTGTCCCTCCTACAAATTGTGTTTCCATGACCAAACAGTGGGGGTTGTAGGCATAACATAATGTCAGACATTAATGTTACAGACGTGTTCTTCCTTAAACAATGCATTTTACACTAAACCACTTATTCTACCAGCTTCCTGAGTGGATATCACCAATTGTTAAGGTGTGTCCCTGATTTTAAACCTTTGTTCCTGATTGTTTTAAGCCTTGTCCCTGATTTATAAGGCAGGAGGTTGACAGGTGTGTTTGCAGTAGCTGTGAGACATCTCTGTGCAATCACACACAATGATCTCCACCTGCAACACTGGCTTGCAACATAGTCTAATGAGCTGCAGTTGCAGTTGTAGTTTGCACTTCCCTGTTGCTATATTCATTGCTGTCTTATTCTGAGCTATTTTTGCCCTGCACCCCCAGACCAGTTTGCCTGACTTCCTTAGACTGCTGTATTCAGCAGGATTAGCACCGGGCTATTTCCTTTTCAATATAGCTTGCTGTGTGCTCTGGGTTAAGTTTGCCCACTGGTCAGTGCTAATTTAGCCCCGGGGCAAAGTTTTGAGTATCTGGCCCAAACAGTTCTCTGATCTAACTTTAAACACACTTCCAAAGGTAATACCTTAGACAACAAAGATCTAAATGTATTGTGGCAGGAGTTTTGTTCCTATAATTTTCTCATTTCTTTTATAGATTGTAAGCTCTTGATATTTGTTCTGTATTTAATACTACATATTTTAAAATGTTTACTAAACCACCTTTTTTTTAAGATACTGCCTGTGTCTTCCCAGTTTTCTTTTTGCATTTGGAGTGCCTGTATTTTTAAGTCTGACAATGGTGTTAAAGGCTTGATGGTGTTACTGAGCTTGGACAAAGGTAAGAATATACCTAAGGTCTCTTACAGATTTTTAAGGGTTCATTTTGGATGCCTGGTTAGGTGCCCCTAAGAGAAAGATATATTGCATCCCTCCAAGGAGAATATTATCTGAACCTGTAATTGGGTATGCTAGCATAAGGTTCACAGTTTGAATCCCTCCAGAACTTGAGGCTAACAGGTGATTCGGACCCAAAACAGATAGGAGGGTTACCCTGTCTGTTACCTGTTCACACTATTGTGCTCTGAGGTTGGCACTGTGGGAGCAGAGGGCCTGACCTGCGGAGTGCATTTGTGACACTGCTCACAGTTCATCTGATTTATATGTAGCCATAAATACATCTGCAGCACTGCTTAGACCATGATTTAGAGTTGTGGGCATATCTTTTTTTATCATATAAAATTTTATTAGTTTTCAAGTTTTTCCAACCAGGGTAGAGGCTTTCCAGCCAGCCTCCTGCTTATAAACTCAAATGTCTCAAGCATGGTTACACATTAAGATATTGTACACAAGAGTAATATACCTCTAAAAGCATCAATTATATGATTTGCTTCTTACATTCAGTCTCCACTTTACAGGGCTCTTCTACCCATTGAACTTTCAATACTAAATCCACATGCACATATGAAACAGTCGGCCTCTAAAATTGTATTATCATCCAACCGGGGGGGTCTTCCGGGACTCACCGTCCATACTCTATTCTGGCCAGGTCCGTACCACACTTTCCATGTCTCCCCGCCTTACCCAGGTCATACTGAACATTCCAGAGAGAGGTCTTATGACTAGTGACACCAGGTTAGGTGATTAAGACAAACTGACAGCAGACCAAGCACTGTGAGGAAAAAGCGCAAATGCTATCCTCAACCCAGGGCATCCCATACTTAAGAGAATGATACATATAAAAATGCAGACACCAATAGGGTGTGGGAGACATCACTATTTAAACTATCGGTGGGTTTTGAAGGGGGGGTGGAACCAAGCAAATATGTGAATGTAAGTATCTGTCCAATTTCTTATAGTATCTGGAGAGATGTCCTTTCCCCATTGCAGAAAGTTTTTCAAAAGTAGCAAGCCGCACCCTAGCGGCCCACCAACCAGCAATCGCAGGAGGAGTGGGCAGCCACCACCTCCTCAATATAGCCCTTTTTGCTTCTATGATGGCCACCAACACCCATGCCTTCGCGGATGTCGTCAGATGACCCAGAAAAGAGACATCCCCCAGCACCAGAGTGGACTGGGCAATTGACAAGGGTCTGCCAATAACTTTAGAGCAGTCCTCCAGCACCTGTTGCCAGAACCCCTGGACTGCTGGGCATGTCCATAAGATATGGAGTAGGTGAGCCAGAGAGGCGTCACACCTCCAGCACTTGTCATGTTTCATAATGTTCAATCTATGAAGCACTGCCGGTGTCTTGTACCACCTGAGAAGGATTTTCGACTGAATCAGTTGGCTTTTGGCGTCCTCATATGCCAGATGGACAGCCTTCAAACAGTCCTCCCAAAGTTGCTGGGAGAGAGGGCATTTTAGTTCAGCTTCCCAGACCGCACGGTTGCTCAGTGTATTGTTGGGTTGGGCCTCCATTATTACCCTATAGAAGGTTCCCACCAAGCCTCTACTCCTACCGGGTTCAGGAAAGGTAGTCAAACATTTCCACCTCTCCGCGCTTGCAGGCTCTGCCAAAAGAGAGGCAGTTGCACTCCAGATTTGGAGATACCTACCAAAATTCCAGAGTGTCAAGTCCATATTTCTCTCTCATCTGTTCAAAGGACATCACTGTTACCCCATCAGGGAGGAGGAGGAGATCCCCCACAACTCGTATGCCTCTAGAGGCCCAGTGTTTCCAGTGTATCATTCTGTGATCTATCTTTATAAGTTGAGTATTCCACAGAGGGGCATACCCAAATGGAGGGAGGTATGCTTTTTTTGGGGTGCCCGTAAGGGCCATCACCCATCTCCATGCCCTGTCATGATGGTGAGAGCATACCTCCTGCTGGCCTCTTGTCGGTGAGCAGGGAGAAAAGTGCATTATCGGGTAGGAGAGCTGCTTCTAATTGCACCCATTGAGGAGGAGAAGACAAGGGGGCAGTGAACCAGCCAGTAGCCTGAGCCATATGGAAGGCCAGGTGGTATCCCAAGAACCACGGGAGTCCTAGTCCTCCCCCAGTCCAATGTGCCCTCAGCTTAGCTCGGCTTCAGTGTGCCATTTTGCCTTCCCATAAAAAGGAGGAGATAATTCTATCCAACTGTTGGAAGGGTCTAGGTGTTAAGGGGATATAAATGTTATTAAGGAGATACGCCACCCTAGAAAATGAGCATCCGAATGGTCTCTATCTTATCCTTCATGGAAAGCTGCAGCCTTCTCCACCTCTGAACCTCTGCCATTATAACTTCGCTTAGTGGGGAGAAGTTGACCTTCTCTAGATCCCGCCAGGCAAAGGGAATGTATATCCCAAGATAATGAAAAACCTTGTGGTGCCCAGGTAATATCCATGTTACGCAGACACTCCCTACTGCAGCTTGCAGTGAGGGAGGATAAAATTGTCTTCTTTTGATTAATCACCAATCCTGACAGGGAGGCAAACTCCTGCAGCACCTGAGGAATTATCGGAATGGAGCATCCTGATTAGACAGGGTAAGCAGCATGTCGTCCACATAGGCATAACCAGGAAGCAGTGCTCCTTTACCAGAATCCCAGTAATATCAGGGGTGCTCAGAAGCTTCCATATCAGGGGGTCCAGTGCCAAAATGAAAAGAATAGGGGAGAGGGGACAGCCTTGTCTAGTGCCTGTCTGTAAAGAGAACGGCTGAGATATATCTCAGTTGGTTACAATTTTTGCTGTGGGCAGATGGTATAAAGTAGAGACCCAGGAACAGAACCTTGGCCCAAACCCGTAGAGAGGTAACACTGCACGCAGGTATCCCCACTCTAATGAGTCAAAGGCCTTGCCAAAATCTATAGCCAAGTCTGCCATGGGTGTGTTCGAGTGTAAGGCTATCCACTTTAAGTTAAGGACTAGTCGGAGGTTGTCTGCTCCCGACTTCCCCTTAGAGAAACCTGCCTGTGAGGGATGTATCACTGTGGGTAGCATTGGGGATAGCCTATTCACCAGGACTTTGGCTAAAAGCTTGGTGTCTACTGACAGCAGGGAAATAGGACAGAAGTTGGCGCAATCCAGTGCATCAGAGGATTTTAGGAATTAAGGTAACCAGAGCTTCCCGAATGGTGGGAGGAAGAATTGTGGATGCCTGGGCTTCTTGCAGGGCCTGCAGGAGAGGAACAGTAATTTCTGTACGTACCAGTTGGTATAACTCCACTGTCATACCATCTGGGCCTGGAGCCTTTCCTTTGGCCATCTGGGACAATGCGGAGCTCAGTTCCTCTGCAGTGACTGGGACATGTAGAACCACCCTCTACTGCAGGGAAAGTCTAGGGAGAGAGACCCGCTTAAACAGCTTGGTCAGCCAGGCCCCAAGATCTTCATCTGACACCCGTGCCTTGGAGCGATAGAGTTCTTGGTAATAATTCTGCATTACCTCATTAATGGCCTTAGGTGTAGATACTACTCTTCCCTGTGGGTTTCTCAGAGCCAGAATTCTGGAGGCGCTTGCTGTTTGCGAAAGTAGTATGCAAGGAGCTTGCCCCCCTTGTCCCCCCTCTCCCAGGACTTGTGCTTAGCATGAATTAGCTGCCAAGTGGCCTTCTCATTTAACAGAGTATTGAGTTGATATTTTATACCTGTGATGGCAGGTAGGAGAGGGGAATTAAGCGGGTCTTGAGGGTTTACTTTGAATTGCCTTTCCAGAGCTGCAAGCTCTGTCTGAAGCGAGGAGATGGTCTTTGTTCTGGCCTTATTCTTGGCGGCTGAGAAAGATATAATTCTTCCTCGCAGAACAGCTTTAAACACCTCCCATACCTCCAAAGCATGTTCTCTCCCAGGGTATTAAGAGCAAAATAATTCTCGGCTTTCTTCCTGATATAGGCATGAAAAGTTTTGTCTTGCAACAGGGTAGGATTGCATTGCCATCTTGTGGAAGGAGCACCCTGGCCTGGAGGAGAGTACAAGATGGAGACAGGAGCATGGTCTGAAATCAGTATGCTACAAAATGAAGCATCAATGACCCCCGGCTCAGCAGCATAATTTGAGAGCCAAAAATCCAGTCTGCTATGTGTGTGATGCACTGAAGAATAAAAAGAATAGTCTCATCCGTGTGGGTTAGCCCTCCTCCAGGTATCACATAGACTCCACTCTGTCATCAGGTCAGTAAGACTGCTAAAGCCTTAGGATGTGTTTGTGGGGTGGGCAAGGATTTATCAAGGAAGATGTCCAAGACTAAATTGTGATCCCCTCCAAGTAACATGGGGATGTCAGTGAAGTCACTCATCAGGTCAGAGAGAGCTTGGCTGAGGTCACAATATATTTCTCCAACATCTGCGTTATGGCCATAAATGTTAGCCAACAATAGCCGACCGCCCGGATATGATATCTGAACTGCTAGCCAGCGCCCCTGCAAATCTGATCACTTGTCCTCTTCCACTCACGGTAGAGATTTCCTTATTAAAATGGCCACTCCCCTAGATTTGGTTGTGGCACAGCTGGAGACCACTGTCCCTACCCAAAGCTTCTTCAGCCACTGCACAGTCCGTCTGGTAAGGTGCATCTTCCGGAGCAGGGCTACATCCATCCCTTTAGAGTTTAGGAATTGCAGGACTTTAGTTCTTTTAGTCGGGTGATTAAGCCCCTTCACATTCCAGGAGACACACCTCCAGCCAAGACCTGACATCGGTTTCACAGTCGCTGTCATCCCTCCAGGGAGTAGAGAAAGTTAAAACTGGTGTGGTACTCACCCCAAATCTTCCCTAAGGGTATCAGGCACACTGGCCCAGAACTCGGGACAAATGCTAGTACCTGTCTGACAGCTGAGCCCCACTGGTAGCAGCAATGAAGACAATGCAGCAGGAGTTCAGAATGTACCTAAATGTGAGTCCACCTGAGTCCCACCTGGTTGGAGATAGATTAAGGAGAGAAACACACAGACAGTATCTTATCAAGTTATATATCAATCTTAAAGTTATCTATTTGCAAAACTAAGACTGTAAATCTATATTTAACTTAAGGATCTCTAAACCACAACAGTTACTGATGTTGAAGTGGACGTGTGAAAGAAGCCACCCAAAAGAGGGGAGCCTCACACCACACTGCTTCGAACACCAGCAGTAACAAGGGAGAGGTTACACCAAAATACAGGTAACCTGTCCCAACCTGGTCCCATGGATCTCTGTGACTCAGCATGATCCAGAGGCACCAGGTGAAAGAAACACAGAGACTGCCCTAATAATAGAGCAGCCACCAATTACCTACCTACTGGGGAGGGGAAGGGGGAAGGGGGAGGCTAGCGCTAGCTTGTCAGTATCTTAAAAGGTTGAAGGGGAAACTAATAAGAGGGAGTGCTTCGGGGGGGGCACTAGCCAAGTGCCTGTTCCTCCATTCAGCTATTCGGCTATTTGGCCAAGGCCTCTCTTACAGAACAGGAGATTGCCTGTCCAGGTCTCCATGCCACTACTCATTAGGCCCACAATCATCCAGGACCCAACAGATATTAAAAATAGAAACTAAAGAAAGAGGGGTAAGAGAAGGGCATGAAAGGATTTAGTCGACTATGGGGAGGTGTTTAAAGAAAAGGTGGGGTGCCTTCTTCATACTACCCTCCAAATTCACTACTTAACATCCTTCGGGAATAGAAGGGGGAGATAGGAATGCGACAGTGAGATAATAGTTATCTGCGCGTGCTACTCTGCTCCTTTTTAACCTGCTTATAGGAAGCAATCAGAAAAAGTCCCAAATTGGTGTAGCCAATATGTCCAACAGTCCGCTCAGCCTTCCACTCCCACTGTCGATGATTGCCCCTTGTGCCTAGAGGCAGAGCCCCCAAAAGGCTAGTTAAGAACCTCCGCATATGATTTAGTCCCAGGCTTCAGACAGCCCACTTCCACAACATCATCTTGCTCATCCTTTTCAGCTTCTGCAGCCCAGTCCAACACCTCCACACCCTCCATGGTCTCCTTGCACTCCTCCAGTCCCAAATTTGGTGCTGCATTCATGGCTGGGGCCTCGGCTTCCACTCTGGGGAGTTTGGCAGGGGGAGAGGCCTCCACATTACTCACTACATGCTGCCGAGGGCTCCTGGCCTGCTGACGTTGGTGACCCGAGGTAGGGTGGATTGCCCAATCCTCTTGCCCCCTATTTTCATGTCCTTTATCTAGATACGCTCCACGATGCGGGGGCGGGTCTTATGGCATTTGCCTGCTGTTTGCTATCCCGTAGGGAGAGGCAATGGGATCTCCTTCACGCCAGTCCTGATCAAGTGGCATTCCCATCTACCTGGGGTATATTTCCCCTTCTTTCCGATCCCTTTGGCAAATGTTCTTTTCAGAGTCCAGAGGCATTTGGGGAGAGAGGACCTTGGCAGTAGACCTGGCCATTGACTATTTATCCAGGCTTCCTCTTCTTGAGGGGATTCAGACACAAATGACCTGCCATCCTTAGACAGCTGCAGGGCAGTCAGCCTTCTGAACCTGTACTGAAAAGAGTTGGCGGCCACATTTTTTTTCAGCAGGCCATAAGCCTTTCTTCTCATAGCTACTTCCTGTGAAAAGTCCCGGTAAAATGAAATGATGTTGCCCTTCCAAGTGAGCTCTCCTAGTTCCCTGGTAGCCCTCAGAAGCTTTTCCTTCACCGAGTACTTCAACAAGTATGCAATTATTGTTCTGAGCCCATTTGCATCCTCCAGCATGCCCGCTATCAGATGTGCTCTCTCCACCCCCACAGGTTCCTTCCACCTCTCACCGAGTAGTTGCGGTAGCCAATCGTTCAGGAATTTCTCCATGTTTGGCCCCTCAGCCTCCTCCGGTACCCCTAATATCCGAATATTATTTCTCCTACTCCTGTTTTCTTGATCCTCTGCCCTTTGCCACAGCCTAGCGAGCTTGTCTTCATGGTCTTTAAGCCTTTTCAGCACAGACAGATGCTGCCTCTCCAACTCCTCGGTACGTTGATCCAGCACATTTTGTTGGTCTGTCAGTTTCCATATGTCTGCCACATTCCCTGCCACCATTGCCCCTATATCATCCACTCTAACCAGGAGCACTTCCAGCATCTTCGTGATGTTGGCTAACGCCTCTCCAACAGGGATTTGCTCTTGAGAGGGCAGTGGGAGCTGGGTAGTCTATCCTCCTACAGTGTTTCCTGCGGCTTCCATTCTTAGAGCTGTGTCCTTAGTGTGTCCAAATGCTCAAACCTGCCTCAGCAGTAGCTTCTCCTGCCCAAACCACTCCTCCAAAATTCCCGCGCTCTACCCCACTTGCTCCACCTGTCGGTGGCGTCTAACAGGTCTGCTGCTCCCCCGCTCTCGGGCCTATATGGCCTACTTCCTCACATCCCTCTGTGCTGTTCACAGTCAGTTTTTAAACTGCAGACATAACTCCCCGCAATTCAACAGCAGCGCTAGCCTCCGTAAGGGTAAAACTTGAATCCCCCACAGAAATGTAATGAAATCAGTCCAGCATTCCAGCAAAATGGTTATAAAAAAATGCCAGGTTGGGACAGAGCAAACAGCTCTCACAGCCATTACCTCACGGTCATGGGCATATCTTTTTATTACAATTTCCAGCCACAGTTATAATATGTTTACACCAGTTGACTCAACTGAGATGCTGTATCTCCTTGATTTAGCCCGTCCTTGACATACTGTTTACAGACAGCACAGAATACAGTACTTTGTGCCCTCTGACTTAGCCAACATGGAAAATGTCAAAGCGGCTAGATGTTCTGTAGAAACACACAGGAAGAGCTACTGTACAAGTTAAAGATTTAACACTGTGCAAATGACATAAACCTGTCTGCAAGAGTTTGCTAGCTTCACTGCACTGACAAGTGGAATATGCCGCAATTCAGGCAGTGAGCAACTGTCTGTGGTTGTACAGTATAGTATGTCACTACTGGGGTTATGATAGATGGACTCTGGGAGGGTTTTTTTAATACAGCTGCTGAAATGGGTATACCAGCGTGCAGAGGAATGAAATGGTCCTGCTGCTTAAAAAAAAGAAAAGTAATGAGGACAGTAAAAGGGGTTTTAAATGAGATGCAAGACTAGAAGAGTAGCAGCCCATCTCCTTCATGAATTTACCAGTACAGGCTGCACTTTAAGATCCATGAGACACTTTAGGGATGTTAGCAAAAGTTCAATCTGCTTACACAACTGGATGAGATGAGATGATACTTGTGAAACATGATTTGCTTTGTGGCTTTCCACCTCTCTATCTGTGGGATATACCACCCTGTAGGAGTTATGATGCAAGGAACCCTAGAGAAGGATTCCCCCCTACAGGTGCTGTCGGAATGATTGTGTCAGCTAAAGGTAGGTTAGGAAGAAGCCCAAAAAGACTGCCCTAAAGTGTTGAGCATCGAAGAGGAGAGGATGATGAATGAATGAATTCTGAGATGATGATAAGGGCTGACTTTCTAATGAGAGAGGGGAAAGCTGGGGCCACCATCTGCTTCCGTCCAACAGTGGAACCTAACTAATTAACTGAAGAAAGCACTAACTCTAACTATTATTATGACCATTGGCATGGAAGAGAGGAAAACCCCCTTTGAGGAGGAAACCTCTGGGGATCCAAGGCCTAGGTCGCCTTCCCTCCAGGCTGATGACATTTGATTTGAGGATTCATTAATAAGAGGGATATGAGTAAGGAGGATGATGATGAGATAGGGAAAAACCCCAAAAGAAAGCACACATCTAAGAGGTAACATGAGGCTACAGAGACCCGAGAGGTGTATCCTCGAGTAGGCGATGGGAAGGAGTAGATCCATGTAAAAGTCAGAGGAGCAAGGCATATCCGGACATGTGCATGAGGAGACTGAGGATATTGTAGACTGGCTTGCTTGAGCAATACAAGTGAGTGGACACTGAGGCCGACAAGGCATGCCTGATTATGTGATGGGAATGAGGAGACCCTGAGGTCAGAGTCTATGAGATAGCATAGGAGTCAGTGATAGGAACACTCGAGGAAGCGCTGTAAATAGAGAAACTATGAGGTAAGGATGAGTGAATGATGACCGGAGTAATGAACCTGGCACATGCAGCAGGATGGCCATGGGTTGATGAGTTATGATGGGTACACCCCAAAAAAATGGCCAATACAGAAAGGGACTAAGAGGAGATGAGAATGAACTTGAAAAGGAATTTGAACAAAGGTAGCATGCTCGATAGATCGATGCAAGAAATGAGGCTCCTTGAAAGGAGGTAGACTCCTGAGGCCAAGAAGGCAAGTCTGAAACCAGAGGGTAAGTGAACCAGAGGGTACACTCAGGATGAGCGATCAAGAGAAGCCAAATTGGATGATGCACAAGGAGTGGAGCCATGAGTGGAGAAGCCAGGATGACTAGGATGAGAATAGGCGCTAGGCTGAGGAAGGTAACATAGGAATGAATGAGGTACGATGATGGATTGAAGCCATGGAGACTGGTACAGAAAGCGAGGTAGGAAAGGACGAAGGGTGGTAGGGAGGTCAATGGGGTAACATAGGACCCAGCCAGTATGGGATAAGAGCTGCAGGAGGGCAAGTCAGATGAGGTTGGACGGAGTCAGCCAGAGCAGAAGATTAAGGATAGGTATGGTCAGAGACAGCCAAACAATGAGGACAGCAGAGCAAGTGGGCAAGGCAGCTGAGGAGAGGTAGCAGAACGAGTGCACCCCAACAGTACAGAGGGAGCGAATGAAAGAGACGAGCAGGTTGAGGCAAGGTACCAGAGGCCTGAGAGAGCCAATAATAGAGATGTCCATGGAGGGGCACAGATGGCGGAAATATCTAGTGCAGGCCAGATGGAGCCTGCTGAGGCAGACCGATTGGCCTGGATTTGGAGAGACACCTCGATGGCCAAGACGCCTTGATTGGAACTGCTCCACAATGGCCAGGATGAACAGAGGCATACCGAGAGATCAAGTGAAATAGATGAGCATTGCAGCTAGAACAACACAGAAAACTGCAGCACTAATGCCACATGGAAATTGCACCACTGGCATTGCAGGGACATTTTTTCCTCTGATGGTGCTGAAATATTGCAACCCTACAATTGGCAGTAGGTGGCAGAATAGGGAAAAAATGGGATGAGAACCTCAGGGTCAGACAGAGGCACACGAGTCAGCCAATGCTGATTTGATTAAGCAACTGAAATAGATGAGCAGGTCGAGGTGAGGTATCATGGACCTGAGAGGGCTATGATAGGTATGCACAAAAGCATTCTTGATTGCAAACCAGATGGAGTCAGCTGGATACAGTGCTCAAGTAAGTGATGGAAATAGATTAATCATGAGGTAAGGATGAGGGAACGGTATGAAGGATGGAAGTGAAGGCTTGAGCGAGCAATGGGAGAAAGGCATCACAGAATGGAATCGGGAGAGGAACTGCAAAATATACAGCAAATGAGCAATGACATTGTGGTCAGATATGCTGCAAATGATTTATTTATAGTGCAGTGGAGGTTGTTGTATGCATAGAAGAACCAGAAACTATGTTCAGTAGTATATGTAGTTCAGTGCAGGTATTGTTAAACTGAGTGGGGTGGTGGCAAGCTGTAGACAGAAGGCAGAGCACCATGGACCAGTATTCAAATTCAGCGAATGCAATCTTCACAGACAGGAAATATAGAAATAGAAATTGTCCATAGCAATGGAGAAAATCTGAAATGCAATAGCAAAGGTGGTTGACTGAAGCAATAAAACTCAAAGAGATGCGTACAACACCGCTGCATGAAATGATAGAAGATCAAACTGCTACACTGCAGTCTGCACAGGGGACTTTTCAGCTAGACACCAGGCAGTGACAAGCAGATTGGAAAGTGGACCCCCACAGCCCAGCCATACATGAACTCCAGGCCATGCTATAGGAGCGAAGCAAACTGATCCACCAACTCCAGAGCAAAGTCAGTGATGCAGAAAATCAAAGCTGCAGGAATAAAGTGTGGATTGTGGAATTCCAGGAATGTGTAGAACTGCAAAACCTAGTTGCCATCATACCCCACACGCTGCTGATGACTCCAAAGCTGAAGGCAGACCACTAGTTCGATACAGAGAGAGCTCTCCGATTGTGACTCCCTCATGGCAAGGGGAACATCCTTAGCCACTATTAGCGAAATACCAGAGGTATGCAACTATAGTTTGGTAGTAGATGTCAAAAAGAAGTAGACCAAGGGAGTGAGTGAAACAGATGACACTTTTCCAAACCAGCCCACAGGAAAGGAATGGACTAGCTCAGCAACAACAGAAATTGCAGTAGACACAAGTTCCCATGGATGAGCAGCAGGTTGAGTGACCAGACCAAGGCATGGCACAGACCCAAATTAGAGAATGGTTCCCCGATGATAGGAAGCCTGAGGATCACTGACAGGTGGCCGTCCCTGAAGCCTAAGCCACTGTCAAGGAGAGGCGGCAGGAGAGGCATGTGGTAGATGGACAGAAATCCCCGAACGAGCAAAGCAGGAGTCGTGCAGGTGGGAATAAGGGGGTTGGTGAGGAATGGAGCATGTTTTTTGTTTTGTTTATTTTTTGTTGAGTCAGTGCTAATTAATGGATTAGGTAGCAAATCCTGACATACAAAATCCCAACATTTGAAGTCCCGGCACCGAATGCCCAACATTTCAAGTTCCTAACGGCTACTGCACCTTACTGCCAAAATCCCGACCCAATTACATGTACACACTAGGTACATAACACACAGAACATGGTGCTCTTAGAAACAATAAGGTCCACACAGGGTAAAAAGAAACCACTATGGAAAAACATGTTACATTGCTGTGATTGTTGTGAACAGTACCGTGCTGCTGTCTGCTCAGCTGATTGCAGTGCATGAATGAATGTGGCAAAACTGCAGATGTAAAGCTTGAGGGTCACATTGGAAAAGAAACTGATTTGCAGCATGGCAAACTACAACAAAAGTGACAGTGGCAGTGCATGGTGTGGTCTCAGGAGCTGGACACAGCTCAAATCCAGCCCCAGGGAGTTTGCAGGGGTCAGCAGCAGGTATCGGCGGTAGCGAGTGGGGTGGGGTGAGTGAGCAGAAAGAGAGGAGCACTCAAAAGTGACGAAAGAGAAGGGGCCACCAGAGTGAAGCAGCAGTAGATGCAGGAAGAGAGAGAAGGTATGGAGAAATGCACCGAAGAAGGTGAGGAGGAACAAAGTGGCAGCCAGAGGCGCTGCAGTGACAGAGGGAAACTCAGCCAAAATCTGAATAGGTTGAGGAGAGCAGCACTTCTGGCTGCAATGAAAAACAAATCCTGGAGAGGCCCAGGATGAGTGACCTTTTAAGCCCGATGGGGGAGTGACGTTGTTGCTCTGCCCATCGAACCTCAGGCATAAAACCCTCCCGTAAGATGAGCAGGCTAAGTTTTAATATAAATTAAGTGCCTGGGAAGTCTCTTTATTTGACCAATATTTGTTCCAAGAGCAATGTTTGAACTTTCGTGTTCCTATTACAGTATTGTATATATACACTCTGTTATATAACCACTTCAGCAGCTGTATTAAAAAAATTCTCAAAGGGCCCATCTAGAAGCCTGCCTCCAAAACTAAAGCAAGATAAGTAGGTTGGTGCTCTGTGAGACTGACTGATCATTTTTAGAGCGTCCTAAAGATTAGACTAAAATAGAAACAAATGAAAAATAGCAGCATGATCATTAGGGAAAGGTTAATATTTCATTTAGATTTACCCTATTTGCAGGTTACAAAAATGTTTTTGAAAAGCTGATGTATGCCTTCAGATGTGGCAAGGAGGTAGCTGCTGAAACTGACAAAAGAGAAGCACTCTGCCCTGCCGCCGCCCCCCCCACACAGTAAATGCACCCCTTTTGTTAGTGGGGAGTAGCGAGGAGAGAGCTGCCCAGCTACCTGACAAAAAGTGTGGTGTCTCTCTCTCTCACTCCCTCCTGATTCTAGTGGCGCAGTTCAAGAGGTTGCAAAAACCCTAGATGCTGTAAATGCAACAACAGCCCAACTCAGGCATAAATTGCTAACAGTTAAAGAGCTCCTGACATCCTCCACAGGATCCTGCTAATCAAAGTCTCTCTCAAAACAAAATGAACAATCCGTCTCATGGAGCACCAACCTACTTATCCGGCTTTAGTTTGGGAAGCAGGCTGCAAGATGGGCTCTGTGAGGCATTTTTGTAATACAGCTGCTGAAATGGGTATACCAGAGTTCAGGGGGGAATGTAATGGTGTTGCTGCTTAAAAAAAATAATGAGGACAGTAAAAGGGGGTTTAAAAGTAAAAAGAGCTAGCTGTTTTAATATAAATTAAGTGCCTGGGAAGTTTATTTAATCAGCACTGTTCTGTCAGCAGTGTTTGGTCACTTGGGTTCTTATTGAAGTATTTTATATATACTAAAACTTGTGTCACAGAGCCCATCTAACAGCCTGCCTCCCAAACTAAAGCAAGATAAGTAGTTTGGTGCTCTGTGAGACTGACTGATCATTTTTAGAGTGTCCTGAGGAACAGACTACAGGTTCCTGACACTCTTCACTTCGGGAGGATTTAGGCTGTACTGCTACTGACAATAATAGGAAGGGCTGTTTTTTCAAGAAGATATTAACCTGTTCTTAAACCATAAAACACATTTCTTTCAGATACACAATGGACATTATGTGATAAGAAAAATTATCTTCATGCTGAATTTTAACATTAAGATCTTTAAAGGAGCAATGTTTTCTGCCTGTGGGCTCTTTGAAATGAATTTCAATGACTTTCTAAGACTTAGAGTGATATAAACCACATACAGTATTATACATGTGGATCTTTTTTGTGTACAGCTATTTTCTTTCACTATTTATTATATTTAAATAAAAGGAGGACCGTAATCAAAATCAAACCTGAAAATATTTTTTTCTTATCACATAACACCCACTGTGCACCTGAAACATATATTTTATGGTTCTCAAACATGTTAATATCTACTTAAAAAATATGTGCATTATTGTTGGCAGCAGTAAAACATAAACACCCCAGAAACTCAGCGTAGAGAAGTGACAATAAATAGAAGTGCTACTACAATTCTCAAGTGATTCATGCAGTCTTCACATCACAAGCTCCAACAAATGATAGTGCAACTGACAAAAAAGTGCTTCGTACGATACATGCTTGAATCAAGGTGCACATACTGTACATCCCTGATGAGATGACAAAAAATAGCAAAGACAATATCCAGCAAAAGGGGTCATATAATTTACAATCCAGTGAAAGCCAACAGAGGGAGGGAAAAGAGTAGAGGCTCATGCCAACTAACCAGTTGGATAATTCCTGGGTAGTTCCTGGGCCAAGGACATTACCAATACACTTCCATTTCTCCTCATGGGGGGGCAGAGCAGAAAGAGCAGTGGATAAAGAATTTTTACATGCTTGGCATGAAGCCTCATGCCGTTGAAGTTTGCCTCGCTCTGTTGTTATGTTTTCACAAAAAAAATTATTCTGTATCCACTGCTCTTTCTGCTCAGATGATACATAGGGCACTGCCCTTAGTCTATTCCGGGGAGATGACTACCAGTTCTCCAGCTTTCAAATAAGTCTTTTTTGTGGGTCATTTTCAACCAGTGGACTGTTGTTAGACAATTGCATCTCAGTGAGATTTAAACTGGAAGAAATCTAAAAAAGAGAATCTGATGTTTTGCAAGTTGAAAAGAATGAATCCGTGAGTCTACTGGGAGAGTGAAAGAGTGGAAAAACTTGAGAAGAACTCAGGTTACTATACCTAACAGCCTGCATTTGCATTGGTAGTAGGGCTAATTGGAGCAGTATCTCTGCCCCTCTGCCCCTCCCCCATATGGGGAGAAATTTAATTGTATTAGTAGTGTCCTTAGCCAATTATTAATGTATATGTTTTTTTAGCATCAGTTTTTAAACCTCTTATGAATTAATATTTTTCAGTTTTATAATTCATACCATTCTCAGCTATGGTGTTGCATTATTGATACAACACAATCTCAAGCTAAGTTAAACAGCCCCAGCAGTTGGTATTCCCTAAGGTCATACTAGCTGTCAGTCACCACCTCACTATAAAGGTTCTGTCAATTGGAATAACCCATATCAGCATTTGTTGTACACCTGTTCACAATATGACTGTTAAACAAATAAACAAACAAACAAACATGTCATCTATTACATTTCCAGTTATCTGGCTAACCAAATAGGAAAACCAGTTTGAATTAACATAATTATGCAGCTGGTGCACCCAGGCCAGAGCGTCTGCATACAGTAGTAAGGAGAATACTGACATCACTCATCACAACCCCCATTGTATGCTGTGATTAATGTAATCAGCGTCAGCTCTGGGACCCAAGATAAAGAGCAGTACAGAAAAGACGGAAAACGGAGGATATAAAGAAACTGAAAATATTATATTTCCATAAACAAATGTGGCTGTTCCAGGGAGTCATTATGGATATATTCTGGTCGCCATTCATGATAAATTCATTAATAATATACTGTAGGTGCCTATAGACTCAATTTCCTAGCTCATGGTTTCAGAAACAATAACAATGTTACAAAAGATAATCTTATTTAATCTAGCTATAGGAGACATAGAAAGTCACTGTGTTTTGCAAAAGGTAATGCTGCTGTTAAATGTGCATGGCTGGCAGTGGGTGCGATGTGGCAGGAGTGGCTTGGCTAGTTGGCTGGCAGCTCTGCTCCTCATCAGATCATGGCTCTGTCTCACTGTGGGGGGGGGGCATCCATGGACCGAACAAGACAGGAATCGGACATGGCCAGGACATTTCTTCAGTCTTCACTTGTGTTGGGATAGGTACAGGAATCATGATGGCTCATTAGTGAATGAACTGATGCCTGGTGTTGGTGGTGGTAGTCGGGACTGGTCCGCCATTCTTTTTCCATAATAAGAATACTATTAAGAAAAGTAAGCAAGACAGCACTACAGGAGTGGACAGAAGCTGCTTCTGTCCAGGCATGCAGATAGTGCTTGCTTTGCTTAGTTATATATTTAAAAGTTAAGCTGCCTGCAGCCTGCATTAAAAAAATGTGTGTGTGTGTTGTTTTGTGGTTTGATTGGACAGGGAAGGGGAGGGAGAAGAGACAACTGGACAGAAGAAAGTGAGAAAACCAGCACAACTACAAGACAGCATTTTTTAAGAAAGGAGAGGTATGAATGTACAGCAAAGCATTTGTGGAGACTGATGACTACCTCACCAATGGGGAACCCAGCAGGGAAAGTTGGTTTCAGGCTGCAGGGTTACACTGTACTTGTACTGTAGATCAAGGAGAAGAAACAAGTAAGAAAAATAGCAGCATGATCATTAGGTTAGGGTTATAAACACTCACTAACACTGGGGAGCATCCTCATGAGACCGATTGTTCATTTTTTTAGAGCTTCCTAAGGAGTAGAAAAAAATAAAAAATAGCTGCATTGGGAATAGGGGAAGGGCGTTCTGCTAGACAACAAAGGAAATTTTTTAAATAAATAGTAGGGCATTTGGGTATCAGGGAGGAGAGCATTAGACAACCTCAAAGTATTTTTTTTATCATAATTCCATCTACTATTGGATTTTTACCTAGTTTACAACAACATTGAAATCACACTAACAGACAGCAATCACTGTGGAATTAGCAGAGATTGACATCTAGTGACCAAAGGAGGAAATGCACTAATCACATTGTGCAATGCCACATAACCACTCCATGGAGTCAGCAACGAGCGGCATGCTGAGAAACTGGCCTCGGCAATGAGTGGCATGCCGAGGTGCCGTGCAACTTTTGTACAGCAGCTACTGTAGGGTCACAGAATATTATGGGTTCAGAAGGTCAGAGACCTATAATGAACTCACCACTAATGTTATCTCTAATGGTGATAAGAGAATTTCTTCTCTCCCATATATAATCTTTTTTTAGACAAGTCAAGATTTTCACTTTGTACTATAACACTAGGCAGTGAATTCCTAAAGGTAAACACTCTTTCAGTAAACCAGTTACATCTCTTGGAAGTTTTATTTAGTGAATTGTTTAGGTTCAAGTTGTGTAATATTGTACTGCTTATTCCCTGATGTCTTACCAAACCTATGGTTTCTAATATTGTTTCATCTGTAGTAGCTTTAAAAGCTAAACAGATCACCCCTAATGACTATGCTCCACTGAAAAAAGTCCCAATTGTTTAAGTCTATCCTGATAATTATGGGATTTCATATTATTAACCTTCCTTGTAATTTTTCTTTTCTTTGACCCATTTCCACCATTACATTTCCTTTTATAGAAGTGGGTGCACAAAAGGGAGTACAATATTCCAGGTGTAGTCTCACACGACTGGAGTACAGAGGAATGAGTATCTCAGGTTTCCAACTCTTTATGTGTTTAAGAATACATCCCAATATACTATGACTTTTTTTTACTGTTTTAGTAGTATCCATATCCTGTGATAATTTATCAGTTATAATGACTCCAAGGTGCTTTTCATTGTCTGTAGTATCCGAGACTTTGTTATTAAGTGTGTAATGTATTTCTGGATTATTTCTACCAAAATGCATAACTTTACATTTTGTCTTACTAGATAACATTTGATTTACTTTAGCCCATTGATTTAAATTATCTAAATTATTTTGAAGAGATGACTCTTAACTGGTTATAGACAATAGCCCCAATTTTACAATTGTCTGTGTACAGTATTTAGCTACCCCGACATTACCTGAAGTCTGCATTGATGATATGAATATATTAAAAAGGGTAGGGCCCAAGACAGAACTCTGGGGAGCTCCGCTCGCAACGTTATCCCAGGATGAAACACTGCCCTTAATGGCTACCTTTCAAACATAGAAACATACTCTTTGATGGCAGATAAGGACCACTTGGCCCACCTAGTCTGCCCATTTCCCAATCCTACTGGATAAGCTGCAGATCCTAGTTAACCAACATCCTATTTCTTCCTACCCCCCTCACAAGAATTGCGTTCTGTCTGTCCCATGCATTCTTGAATTTTCCCACAGTTTTAGAACCCACAACCTCCTCAGGAAGGTAGTTCCATGTGTCCACCACCATCTCTGTGAAAAAAATACTTCCTTACATTGCCCCTGAGCCATCCCCTCTCAATCTTCAAATCGTGTTCCCTTGTTCTTGCTCATCTCTTTTTCTGAAAGATGCTACCCTCTTGGACTTTGTTGATTCCACTGAGGTACTTAAAAGTTTCAATCATCTCCCCCCTCTCCCTCCTTTCCTCAAGGGTATACATATTAAGCTCCTTTAGTCTCTCTCATATGGCTTCTCTTGCAGACCTTGCACTATTTTAGCTGCCCTCCTCTGGACTTCCTCGATCCTGTCTATGTCCTTGTGGAGATAGGGTCTCCAGAACTGGACACAGTACTCCAGATGGGGTCTCACCAACTGTCTGTACAGAGGGATAACAACTTCCTGTTTTCTGCTGGTGATGCCTCTCCCTATACATCCCAGTATCCCCCCCAGTCCTCCCTACTGCCTTCTCACATTGCTTGCTAACCTTAAGGTCATCTGATATGATTACCCCCAGGTCCCTTTCCATTTTTGTTGTTGTTACTACCCCCCCATTGTGTACTCTTTCCCTGGGTTTCTGTTTTCCAGGTGCATTATATTGCACTTCTTTGCATTGAATCCTGGCTGCCATACTTCTGACCATTCCTCCAACCTTGCCAAGTCCCTTCTTATGATTTCCACCCCCCCGTGTATCAACCCTGTTGCAGATCTTTGTGTCACCTGCAAAGAGGCATATGTTTCCTTCCAGTCCCTCTGCAATGCCATTTATAAAGACATTGAAAAGGACTAGACCCAGTACTGAACCCTGTGGTACCCCACTAGTAACCTCCCTTTCTTCAGAGTGGACTCTGTTTACTATTACCTTCTGTGTCTCATTGTCCAGACAATGTTTTAGCCAGGCTACCACCCTGGGACCCACTCCCAGGCTGGCTAATTTGTTTATTAATCTTTTGTTTGGGACTGTGTCAAATACCTTGCTAAAGTCGAGGTAGACCATGTCCACAGCCCCTCCTTGGTCTACTACTTTGGTCACCCAGTCAAAGAAATTGATTAGATTCATCTGACATGACTTCCTGCTGTGAATCCATGTTGTCTTGGGTTCTGTGCCCCACTGGCCTCTAGGTACTCAACAATTCTTTCCTTCAGAAGTGAGTCCATCCTTTTCCCTAGCACAGAGGTCAAACTGGCAGGTCTGTAGTTTTCTGCCTCTGTCCTACTCCCACATTTGTGAAGGGGAATTAAATCCACCCTCCTCCAGTCCTCACGTACCACACCATTCTCCCATGATTTGCTAAAAAGGGTAGTCAGTGGTGTCACTAGTTCTCCCCTTACTTCTTTTAGAATTCTGGGGTGAATCCCATCAGGGCCCATTGCTTTGTCCACCTTCAGTTTTAGGAGTTCTTTCAGAACCCTATCTTCTGTGAAAGGACTTAGATCGACCCACCTAACCAGAGTGCTTCTATTAATTGGAATAGGTACCTTCCCATCCTCCTCTTTTGTGAATACTGAGCAGAAGTATTCATTCAGTATCCCTGCTTTTCCACTGTCCCTCTCTGCCCACCCACCGTCCATTCTATTCAGCCTCACTATCCTTCCCTTTGTCTTTCTATGCTCCCTAATGAACCTATAAAAGGTTGTAGTCCTGTTCTTAATAGAGTTGGCCATCTTTTCCTTAGTTTGGGCCTTTGCTATTCTGACTCCCTTCCTTGCTTCCTTCTGCCTTAACTGGTACAGTTCACTGTCCTGCTTCTTCTGTGTTTCCTTATACTTCCTAAATGCTATTTTTTTCTCCCTAACCTTCCCTGCCACCATAGTGACATTTTCTTTCATTTTGATTTATTTATTTGCTTCACACAAAGGCTTGCAGTCACTGTGATGGCAGTTTTGATGTGTCCCCATTGTTGCTTCATCCTCCTTCTAGCCTGTTTGCTAGTGCTTTTCTAAGGCACTCTTCCATTTTGACAAAGTCAGCCCTCCTGAAGTCCAGTACCCTCACTTTTGCATGGCTTGACTCTGCAGCTGAGTTTGTCATGAATCACACTGTTTGGCCGTTACTTGTTCCCAGATGGCTACACACTTCTAGATCTGAGATCCTCTCATTGTCCCCATTTGAGAGTACAAGATCTAAGATTGCTCTCTCCCGAGTGGGTTCCAGCACTAGCTGTCTGAGGCATGCCCCCTGTAGGGCATTGAGAATGCCGCACTCTTGAATGTGGCTACTGCTAAGGTGCTCCAGTTAACATCTGGCATATTCAGGTCCCCCATCAACACTATCTCTCCTTTCTCTGCCATCCTAAGGATGCCTTCTATCATATCCTTGTCCATTCCCTCTCCTGAGATGGGGGTCTGTATAAAACCCTGTGCAGATTGTGGTGCCATTTCCAATTTCTAAGGTGACCCACAGTGCCTCTTCTCCTCCATGTTTACTCTTTTGTTCTGTTGCTATTATCCCTTTCCTTACATAGAGGGCTACTCGTCCCCCTCTTCTACCCTCCCTGTCTCTCTTGTAGGTTGTGTACCCTGGTATGTTAACATCCCAGTCATGGTTTTCTTTGTACCATGTTTCTGTGACTGCCACGATATCCAGGCATCCCTCTTCCATCAAGGCCACCAGTTCATGGAGCTTGTTGCCCAGACTACAGGCATTGGTACTTATTACCCTACATTTCTTGATGGCCTTACTCCATTTTGCCCCATCCCTGTCCTTACTGCCTTTGTCATTTTCTCCATTTACCCCTGACCTTCTCTCTATCGACGTCTCTGTCTTGGTGTTTACCTCACTAACTACCCTGATATTTTTTTTGGGGGTGGGCTAGGATTTCCCTGCTCCTTTCCAGTGCCTACCTCATTGGCTAGTTTAAATGCTTGCCAATAGACCATTTAAACCTATCATCTAGGATTCTGGTTCCCTTCTGGGATAGATTCAGATCACCACGCCAGTATAGGCCTGCATCATTCCAGGTGGACCCCCAGTCCCCAATAAAGCCAAATCCCTGAGCTCTGCACCTGTTTTTCTACCACTGATTGAATCCCATGGTGTGCAGCACCCTAGCCTCACCCATGCCATAGACAGGCAGCACCTCCAAGAAGGTTACCATGCATGCTACTTGTCTAAGGCCCTTCCCCAGCTCCACAAACTCCTGCACTGTTCTGATCCCTTTCCCAGCAAGGTCATTTGTCCCTAGGTGGACAATGACATCCAGCTCCCTCCCCTGTGCAGCTGCTCCCGCAATCCTGATGATTCACTCCCTGTCACTCCAAGCCATGGCACCTGGCAGGAACCTTACTTCTCTCTCTCTCCTCCCTCTCTCCCTCTCCCAGTTCTACTCTCCTAACAATAGAGTCCCCCACTAGGAGTTGTTTCCTTCCCCTGTGGGGTCCCATGTCACCCTCCTGTGGATCTCCTTTGTGGAGGTTCCCAGCATCCTCCTTGGTCTCCACTGCAGGTGTCTCTATAGAGGAACCACACTCTGACAGAGTGGCATATGAATTGTGGTGAGGTACAACCAGAGAGATGTGCATCTGTTCCACCACCCTCACCCTCCCTGAGCCCACTGTGGTCCAAGAGCTCCTCTTTCTTGGCAACCTCTGAGGCAGTTGCGGTGGTCCTGGTGGTCCCTGGGTTGTTTTCTTTGATCCAACCAGGAAGCAATCCATCTAATTGTGGATGAAATTTCAGTCATAGTAGTTGCTCAATTAATACCCTATAGGAGACAGAATCAAATGAGTTTGCGTAATCCAAAAAAATAATATCCACTGGCATTCCCTTGTCCAGTGCCTCACTCACTGGTTCGAAAATATTCAGTAAATTAGTTAAACAGAAGCTTCCCTGGAAAAAACAATGTTGAGATATGTCTAATAGTTCATATACTTTCATATTAGTAATTAATATCTGTTGTAGCAATTTTTCTAATAGTTTACCAGTTACAGAAGTGTAGCTTATTAGTCTGTAATTACCTAACTCCTGCCTACTTCCACCTTTATGTAATGGCGTGATAGTTACCTCATTCCAAAGGGTTTTACCCTCTCAGTTAGAGGCATTAAAACGAAGTGTAAGGGGGTCTTTTAGTTACTGTCCTAGTTCAATTAAGCAATAAGGCACAACAGCATGTGGGTTATTGGGGATTTACCCATGCCTTGTGTGGTGTGTCACGAGGCACAGCAGAGTGACTTAACCACACAAGAAGTGGGTAAATCACCAAATAACTCACACCCTAGAGTGCCTTATTGCAATTATACAATGGACCCATCTGTAAAATAAATTTAAAATGTGTTTAATTGTGTTTTTCATAAATGCCATTCCTCAGCTGTGGGTTATGCAGGATTTACCCACGGTCATGTGACATGTTTTGCCCAATGAGGGTACAGGATTTTCACGCATCATTGTTTAATAATAAATTTCGACTGTATCCCATCAGGACCGGCATATGTGTTTGATTTCATGCTTTTGATAACTGTCATTACTTCAGTTTTGGAGATTATAATCAGAATAGATGTATTCTTTAGTTGGTCTAAATTGATGTTTTCTTTAGCCTGAAAGATACTTACAAAACAATAAATTCCCTAGCCAGTTCTGTTTCATGATTTATCACTGCATTGTCACTTAAAACTGTCCCAACCCCATTTGTATTGCCCCTTATAGTCCCAATATAATTATAAAATTATTTTGATTGTCTTTTGTAGTTTTAGCTAATTTGATTTTGTTATTTCTTTTTGCTTTTTGTTATCAAGTTTTTAGTTTTATTTGCCGAAATGTACATTTCTCCCAGTTTGTAGTTATTTGTTGCACCTTATTTTTTGCATATGCTCATTGTTTTTCTCCCTATATGCCTTTGTATGTAATTATTCCACCAAACTGGGAGTCATCTATTATTGTTGTATTTTGGCCTATCTGGAACCGAAGTATGGATACATTTATTCATTTTTTCAGACACTATATCCCAGATACTATTTAAATCTAAATGTTGTAGTTCAATTTGACAATTCCAAGAAGCCAAATAATGTTTCATGATTGAATAATCCATCTTAAAATAATTTTTATTACTGTTTTGCCATGCTTTACAGTCATATCTTTGTGTAATCAGTACCCAGTTGAGTAGCATCTAACAGCCTGTTCTGTAACTGGCCCTGGTGTGCTCAGTGATCTTTTGTGTGAGAAACAGGACCTCTCATACCTATGACCTGCACTGTACTTAGCATTGCAGTTGATGTTAAAGTTACCAGTAACAATGTATCCCATGTTCTAATTTAGGTGCATGAAGCAGCGAGTTAATGACTCAATGCCTGGATTATGTTGACCTCGTGGGATAAACTGCATACAGACAGGATAACAAGAAATTTGTGTCAAAATGTTGTATCAAAACTAGGACAGAGATGGGTATTGTTTTAAATTACTTTATGTTAAAAATTATATATATATATATATATATATATATATATATATACACACAACTTTAATGTGTGGGATAATAGATGTATTTGCACCACAATTCTATGATCTTCCCTGGACATGATGACCTGAAATTTAGAAGGTGTGTTGCTGATGGCAGACTCTGGATCTTGTAAATTTGGTAATGGTAGGTTGGATTGTTGAAATGTTTAAGAAGGTTGAAAATACATTAAAATAGGGATTACAAGACCATGTGTGCTCACTGATAGCACACACATCGTTTGCGAACTGAAACTAGAAACTTTCAGGCCTGCTAGAGTTTTGCCTAAGGGTGATTCTTTGATTGGTGGCTTTACTGAGAAATGTTTAAGATGTAACATTAATATGACAATCAAATGCATTTTTCAAGTATGCTCCAGTTCATCATATCACTTATTTTACATAACTGTATTTTTCCAAACTGACGTACTGTGCATTGCTTTTGTGACTTTGAATCCACTTTTTTTCAATAAAACTCACGCTTTTGTGAGACTTGGCACCCATGAAAGTGGTGGAAGCAAAAGAATCCTTTGTGTAACTGACAAAGTCTGCTACATGTCTGGTGCAATGCTGGTCCAGTCACAAAGACTGCTACTTATCTGGGGCTATGTTGGGCCACTTCTGAAGTATGCTGCAAGTTTGGTGCAATATTGAGCCACTCACAAATTCTGCTACACGCCTGTGGCAATGTTGGGCCACTATCAATGTCTGCTACATGACTCATGAAATGTTGGACCACTCCCAAAGACTGTTATACGTCTGGGGCAATGTTGGGCCATTCGCAATGTCTGAAACATGTCTGGGGCAATGTTGAGCCATCCACAGAGTCTGCTACATGTCTATTGCAATGCTGGGCCATTCACAATGTCTATTACACATCTAGTGCAATGTTGGGCCATTCTCAAAGTCTGCTACATGTCTGGTGCAATGTTGGTCCATTCACAAAGTCTGCTACATGTCTCAGGTAATGTTTAGTTATTCACAAAGTCTGCTTCATCTCTGGGGAAATATTGGTCCATTCACATAGTAAGCTACATGTCTCAGGTAATGTTTGGTCATTCACAATGTCTACTTCATCTCTGGAGCAATGTTGGGCCATTCACTAAGTCTGCTACATGTCTGGTGCAATGCTAGGCCATTCACAAAGTCTGCTACATGTCTCAGGTAATGTTTGGTCATTCACAAAGTCTGCTTCATCTCTGGGGCAATGATGGTCCATTCAAAAGTCTGATACATCTCAGGTAATGTTTGATCATTCACAAAGTCTACTTCATCTCTGGGACAATGCTGGGCCATTCACAAAGTCTGCTACATGTCTGATGCAATGTCTGGCCATTCACAAATTCTGCTACATGTCTGGTGCAATGATAGGCCAATCACAATGTCTGCCACATGTCTGGTACAATGTTGAGTCATTCACAAAGTCTGCTACATGTTTGGTACAATGTTGAGCCATTCACAAAGTCTGCTGCATATCTGGTAGCATTGTTGGGCTAGTTACAAATTCAGCTACATGTCTGCTGCAATGTGTGTTATGATGATTCACCTGCTTTTCAGGCAGTGCACGCACACACACACACACTGTGCCCCAGGCCTCTATCCTATGACCTTAATATCTGAGCGCTGTATGATTCATGGGGTTAACTATATATACTATGTTATTTGTTGATGATGTTAAACCACATTTTTGGCCAGCTCCATGGTACTAAACAGTAAGGCACATGCTTGTCATGCTGGTTACCTGGGTTCACACCCCATTCCCAGGATGAGTGGAGCAGACACCAGCAGGGAAGATAAGGAGCATCTGCATGTATGCTCTCCTCTCCTCTCTCAAAGGGAGGATATGGATCACACCACTCCTTCAGCAGCCCCAGGTGGTATGATAGTGGAGATGTACTTAATGACATGAGAGACCACACACCGCCTTGCATTTCTCCCAGAACACAGTGATGTGTAGTCACAACCTGGAGTGTGGGGTCAGAGCAAAGAGATAACATTCTATGCCTGATAGCAGCCCTCTATGTGTCCCACATGCCACTATGTCCCTGTTCCTTGGCCATCAAACCTGATGTCTAAGGTGCTTCCATCCTGGTGGCAGTTGGGGGCCCACTGGCTGAAATATGCTGAACCTGAGGGTGTGTCAGTGAATCTCAGGGAGCCTAGAGGTAAATGACTGCAGTGGGGATTGAGTATGGTGAGCAGCAGACACTGTGCCTGGGCCCAAAGAGAGGGACCCCAGGGTGGCATGGAAAGGGGCAGAAAAGTAGCATTTGTTTAAAACCATAGTTGACAGTTGGCATTTAGTTTGCTGGTCAAAAACAAAACAAACAAACAAACAAATATTGCATTTCCATACAGATAGATAGGAACAGGGAAATTGTTTATCCAAGAAAGGCAAATTAAGCCAGATCCTGTTTCCAGGTGTGACCTGGGAGCACGAGGAAGTTAGGTGACTTGCTCAGGGTCACACAGCATGCAAGTTGGGGCTGAAGGGATTGAAACCCAGGTCTGCACCTTAGTGCCCTTAACCACTACTCTATACTGCCTCCTACCTAGATAGATAGAAAGATAGATAACAAGATAGATAGATAGATAGATAGATAGATAGATGCATTAGAGACAGACAATGTCTATAAATAGATAGTCAGAGAGAGACAGATAGATAGATATATAGATAGATAGACAGACAGACACTGTCTGTGAATATGTAGGTATACAGACAGACAGAAAATGTCTGTAGGTAGACAGAGAGACAATGTCTGTAGGTAGGAAAGTAGGCACACAGACAGACAGATCGACAGACCAACAGAATGACAGGCAGACAGACAGATAGATAGATAGATAGATATACAGACAGACAGACAGACAGACAGAGAGATAGATAGATATATAGATATATACTGTATGTAGATAAGTGGGTAATTAGATAGATAGACAGATAGACAGACAGGCGGACAGACAGGCAGATGGGCAGACAGGCAGATACTGTATGTAAATAGATGGGCAGTTAGGTAGATAGAAAGATAGCTAGATAGCTAGATAGCTGGATAGATAGATAGATAGATAGATGGATAGATGGATAGATGGATAGATAGACAGGCAGACAGAGACAGACAGACAGATAGATAGATAGGGGATGGAGAGAGGATCTTAGATTTAGAAGTGGGTTGCCATTTGGGAACAAGTGACCACCAAACAGTGTGGTTCAGGATAAACAGTCGTAGAGTCAAGTCATAAAATGCAAGGGTACTGGACTTTAGGAGAGTTGACTTTGGTAAAATGGTAGAGTGCCTCAGAAACACATTAGCAAACCGGTAATAAGGAGGGGTGGAGGAGCAGTGGGGAAAATCAAAACTACCATCACAGAGGCAACAAGCCTTTGTGTGAAGCAAAAAAAAATGAAAATGAAGGAAAAAAACACTATGGTTCTTAAAAGAGGTGGCAGGGAGAGTTTTGGAGAAAAAGATTGCATTCGGGAAGTATAAGGAAACACAAAAGGAGCAGGACAGAGAACTGTACCAGTGAAAACAGAAACTCCCACAAGCAAAGGAGAACAGCCTGAAGCTGGAGCCAGAATTCAAAGATACAGAGACTAGAAAAGGCAGCTTGCAGCACTTTTAAGCAGCATGTTTTGCAGGGGTGTTGGCCTGTCAATGCTTTGCATTAAATTCCCCACCCTTCCTAGCCACCACCAGTTGTATTGACATCACAAGGTCACATGACCCTGCAGCAGTTTTTTTTTCTAAGTACTCACATTTCCATCTTTATTTTATTTATTTATTTAGTTTTTGTTAATCGGGTAAGTGCACTAGCCAGCAGGTGACTATTTTCAGGCACGACCAGGGAGGTACAGTTACAGTACAAAGTAAGACAGTTCAGATTTACACAGTACAAGTGAGATTCATTGGAACAAGTACAGGTATGCATACATTCTAAAGATAAGGGGAGGAGGGGGGCAAAAGGGGACTGAGGGAGCACAGGTTTGTAAGGAGAAGGGGCAGTATAGGAAAAGGAGGAAAAGAAGGGAAGAAGGGAAGGGAGAGTGTAATTCAGAGCTCTGAGGGTGGTATGGGGAAGACAGGGAGGAAAATCTAATGCGAAAGGTGACGGCAAATACGGCTTTAGCGGTGCGAGTTTACAACCTGCATCCAGGCTGGTGGAACCGAGGGACGGCAGGGTGAGAAGGGAGAGGTCAGTAAGTGGGGGAGTGATATGGCTAAATGCGAAAGGATGGGTAAGCGATAGGCAGGAGAAGGGAAAGGGGGTGGGCAGTACAGACAGGTAGAAAATAATCAGAGAGAGGACAGAGGGTAATGGAGGGGTGACTAGAAGGGGAAGAAGGGGGAAGAGAGGTGGAGTAGGGTAGATGATCAGGGGAGAATGGCCTATGGGAGCGTGGGCCAGCAGGGGGGCTGAGGGCATGGTCTCCGAGGAGGGAAAAGGCTCGTCAGGGGAACGCTCCTGGGTATGAGCGCCAAGAACTAGTTCGGACAAGAAGGGAATAAGGCCAACCAGAGAGCGATTTACGGCTTTGGCGGGAGAAGGCACGAGTAAGATCCGGATCTAAGGAGCCGAAAATGGCAAGGCATTAGAAGAGGTAGGGGAGCATATGGAAAAGAGAGGAGAGGAGCCATGGGCAATATACGGCAATTAGCGGGAAAAGATGTGGAAAAGACCGGTGCTGTGGAACTGAATCAGCCAGGCGCGGAGAGGTAGGGGAGCATACGAGAGTGGGAAAGGGGAGCCAGGGAGCTATTACGGCTTTAGCGGGAAGAGGCGCAAATGGAACCCGAAGCTATGGAGCTGATAAGCGGCAAGGCACAGATGGGGTAGGGGAGCGTAAGGAAGTGGGAGAGGGAGAACCAGAGAGAGTTTACAGCTTTGGGTGAAAAGGCGCTAGTTAAACCCGAAGCTATGGAACTGAAAACGGCAAGGCAGAGGGGGTTGGGGAGCATACGGGAGTGGAAGGGCGGAAAGGCGCGAGTAGAACCGGGAGGCTATGAGACTGAAAGTGCATGGTACAGAGAGGTAGGGGAGCGTGAGGGAGTGGGATGGGGGAGCCAGAGAGCGTTATAATAGCTCAAGAGGGAAGAGGTGCAAGTAAAACCGGAAACTAAGGAGCTATAGTCAGCAAGGCACATAGGAGGTAGGGAAGCTTGTGAGAGACGGGGAGTCAGAGAGCATTTTATGGCTATAGCGGGAGAAAGGCGTAAGTAGAACCCAGAACTATGGAACTGGAATCAGCAATGGTCAGAGAGGTTGGGAGCATGAGGGAGTGGGAGGAGGAGGAGGTAGGGAGGACCAGTAATCACTTACATTGAGTAACATCATTGGTTTTTAGTGCAACACAAGGGGGACAACAATGGTAACAATTGAGTAATACATATTACATATACAATACAAGAGAAAGTAGAGCAAGTTGCTAGGCAAGCATATCGTAACAAAAAACAATCGGTAGACCCATTATAAGTGGAGTACCTACTACACTTATTATAAGAGTCACAGTGACTAGGCATTATAGAGATATTAGACATATCATAGGACAGAGTATCCATACAGGATGCATTTGTAAAACATGTAAACTTAAAGTGCAGGCAGACAGGAACTAGTAACTATATAGGGCATAAAACTTAGTTGTGGGATAGCAAGTAGACATTTGTAAGGGAACACAGAGGTTGTCTAGATAGGGGGAGAACAGAGACTAAGGATTTTAAGTGGGATCAAAACACGTGCATTGGTCCACAGAGGCAAGGTGTGATTGTAGTTTTGTTTGAAAGCAGGGTGTGAGGGGGCACTCCTTAGGTCCATAGGCAGCAAGTTCCTTGAGAGGGGGCAGCATATCTGAATGCCCCAGTGCCCTTGGTAGTCCAGCAAAGGGGAACAGTTAGCAGAGATTTGTCGGACGATCTCAGTTCCCGCAATGGTATCACAGACTGGAGCAGTTCAGATAGAGTATCTGGTTTCGCCACTCTAATGATAGAGTCTGAGAGGCAGCAGAGATAATATTGCCTGGTGGAGGAGGGGGACAGCCAGCCTAGATCTTTATAAAGCTGACAGTGGTGTTTCAGGCATGGCACTTTTGATGCATATCTACAGACATTGTTAAAGGTAGTGTCCCATTTTTGTAGTACTGTTTTGTTAGCCATAGTTAGGATGGGA
Source organism: Neoceratodus forsteri (assembly GCA_016271365.2). Classification (NCBI taxonomy): domain Eukaryota; kingdom Metazoa; phylum Chordata; order Ceratodontiformes; family Ceratodontidae; genus Neoceratodus; species Neoceratodus forsteri. The sequence goes on along the minus strand of CM028137.1, from coordinate 42,627,918 downwards.
GCACAATAGGACAGGGTAGGTAATAGGATTCCCCTGGCAATGGCAAGTTTGGCGGTGGGAGTGAGCAAGTAGTTTGTCCTGTAGGCGGCTCCCAGTTTGCAGTTGACAGCTTTACAAGTTTCCTGGACGTGTTGATTCAAGTCAAGATTTTGGTCAAGCTGTATACCCAGATAACGGAACGAACTTACAGTCTCCAGTGGGGTACCATTTATATCAAGAATATTGAGTGAAGATGAGCAGGTTCTTAGTTTATGGAGTGACCCAAAGAGCATAGCTTTAGTTTTATTAGAATTGAGTACGAGGCGATGAGCATTTAGCCAGTGTTGTACCAAGTGGAAATCTGACATCAGAGCGGCATTAAGGTTGGTAGCATTGTCAGAGTGGGCATAGATAACTAGGTCATCCACATAAAGGAGTGAGTTACCAGACGTTATGACGTTGGGGAGGTTATTTATGAATAATGAGAAGAGGAGAGGTCCAAGTATAGAGCCCTGCGGAACCCCAATATTGATCACGGTACTGTCAGAGATAGCCGAGTTAAATGTGACTGCTTGTGACCTGTTGGTAAGGTAACTACTGAACCACGTAGTTACAGGGGATGAGAAGCCCAGGTTTCTGAGGGTGGCAAGCAGCAATGGGTGATCAACGAGGTCAAAAGCCTTTGTAAGGTCAATGAACACAGCTCCTGTTAGCTGCCCTTTATCCATATTAGTGAGTACATCAGAGGTGAATTTCGCCAGTGCAGTCGTGGTACTGTGGTGCTTCCTGAAGCCATGTTGTGCTTCACAGAGTGCATTAGAGGATTCAATGGATTCAATGACCTGTGTGGATACTATTTTTTCAAGAACTTTGCTAAGGACTGATAGGATGGCAATTGGTCTATAGTTCGATGTATCATTCTTGCTCCTTTTTGAACACGGGAGTGATTCTGCAGCCTTCAGATTTCAGGGACAGTGACAGTGAGAGGGATAGGTGAAGATCCTGGCTATCGGATGGGATATGAAGTGAGCTGCCATTTTTAGTAGACGAGGTTCCAGTGTATCAGAACCAGGACTAGTGTTATCCGAGATGGTATTGAGGAGTTTGAAACTTGATTCCAAGTAACACGCCTTAAAATAAAATGATTTAGCTGAAGCTGGTTGAGAATCAGTGCTAATTACAGTTGAGTGATGCTGAGAAGCAGAAGATTTAAGGGAGGATGTAAAGGCAGATAGGTCAGAAAATTGCTGATTAAAGGCGTTGGCTATGGTGAGGGAGTCATTGCAGTGGACACCTTGGAGTATCATTTCTGATGGGGTGACAGATTGGGTGGTTCCTAGGAAGGTTTTAATATGACTCCAGAATTTCTGTGGATCATTAGAGGAGCTAGTCAATAGGTTTTGGCAATATTTGCTTTTGGCAAGTCTGATATGCTTTTTGCAGTCACTTCTATGTTGTTTATATATGAGATGATCCTGGGGTAGTCCAGTTATTTTGTATTGTTTCCAGAGCTTGTCCCTGGTTTTAAGTTTGCATTGAAGTTCTTTGTCCAACCACCTGGTTTGTTGACCTCTGACCTGTCTCATTGTTTTTGGTACATGCCTCCTTTGTACTTCTCCAAACTTGGTGAGGAACGTATCCAGGGCATCTTCAGTATTGGTTGCAAAAAAGATTTCAGTCCAGTCGATGCCAGAAATGTCAGAGAGAAAGGCTTGTACATCCAGAGCAGCATAGTTAGTGAAGGTAATCAGGCGGGATCAAGGAGCAGGCGGCGGGCAGAAACGCCAGTGACAGACCGTGTGAGTGGTCCATCAGGGAGTCAGCTAGGACTGCTGTTTTAGATACATGATCCGGTCTGTTGGTGAGGATCCAGTCCAATAGCGTACCTGATTGTGAATTAGACATTCTAGTGCACTCAGTTATTAGTTGATGAAAATTGTGCTTTTGGATCAGTGATGCAAGGAGACTGTGATGTGGTCCCAGCTAGTTCAAATTAACGTCCCCTAGTAGGATGGTTTCATTCATGTTCACAGTTAGAGATACATGCTGAAGTAGGTTCTGGAGACCGTCCAGCCCACCAGTGGGAGGGTTGTATACACATAAGATGTGCAGGCATTTCTCCTCAAGTGTCAATGTTGCATGCAGTGATTCACATCGCATGTGGGGACCAGAGTTAGGAACAATACTAAGAGAAAGGTGATTTTTGTAGTATACGGCAACACCTCCCCCCCTTTTAGAACCAAACTGGTCTTGTCGAATGATAATATACCCAGGCAGGGAGCAATGTGCATCCGAGACATTAGGTTTTAACCACGTTAAAACCTGCAGGTTATATCCCTCTGACCACTAGGGATAAGTCCAGAGCTCACCATTTTGCCTGTTTTCCTGTCCGGTCTCCTCCCCTACTAACCCCTTTTTTCCCATTTTCCCCTGTATTTTCAAGTCTTTCTCCCTCTTGTATAGCCCTCTCCTGGTGCCTTCAACCCTCTATCGCTGCCTGGGTTTTGAACCTTGGACCTTCCTCAATGTAGTTAGTAGCCTTACAGCTGTACTATCATGCCTGACCTACTTCTGACCTCTCGGTTACTGATCTTATAATCCCTACGCACACACTCTCCTTGTAGCTTGCATTTTATTACCTCCCCTTCTTCATCTGTCCCCCCATCCCATGCTCTCTATTAGCTCCTACCTGTCCTCCTTCTACCGTCTTCTTCTCTGTTCTATCTGGTACTACTGACGGTACCTTATTTCACTGTGATTTACAGCCTAGTTATTAGCTGCCTGCTACCACCCCTGCTACCACAACCTATTGTTTCTTTTGAGGCTACATGCCTGACAGCTCCTGATCCCAGTGTTGGGATCTAAGCCCTACTTACACACCTGTCATCACACTCTGAAAGATAAGCTACTTAAATCTGCCCTCCTTAGGCATGCTCTCCTTTTGCTGCTCCTCTCAAGAAATGTACACCCCAACCCTGGACCCATCTCCTCACCCATCCCAACCTGTGGCCATGTCAGTAGACTAGTGAAAGCCTCTATCAATATCTTCAGCCTGCTAAAGAAATATGATATCCTCCAAGGTTGGATGGTCCTTCATCAGCCTGATATTCTGGCTGTGGTAGTAACCTGTTTATCCCCAAATACCCCCTGATACCACAGTGGCTATCAATGGATACTCCATGTACAGGGTGGATAGGTGAGCAAAGAGAGGTGGCAGCTGTGCCATCTATGTATGGGACACCTTGCAAGGGCATGTAGTCTCTATCCTACCTCTCACACATGGGGAACAGGCCCAGACCTTTACATTAGACATTGAACCCACAGGAAAATCCTTCCATGTCAGTTTACATCCCGCCCTGGATTTAGAAGATGGCTTTCCATTTAATTGCCAGTAGCATTTCCCAGCTGCCTAATTCATCTGAAGTCATAGCATTAGGTAACTTTAACATAAACTGGCTGTCTCCCAAGGCTACAACCTTCAAGGACACCATTGCAGCAATGAATCTCATCCAAGCAGTCTCTTCCCCCACTTGTCTAAACCCGAAATCTGGGTCCTCTACTCTCCTGGATCTTATCCTCACAACCCACCTGGACAGGGTTGCTGTCTTCACAGATGCTCTGCATGACCGCTCCCCCATAATCTGCAGTTGATCCAACAAGGTCATCAAACCTTCCCCCAAACTTAATAATCAGCATTGTCTAAAGAAGGGATCCCTAGATCACTTCGAGGATTACCTCTTATGCTGTGATTAGTCACCCATTGATACCTCCAGGTCAGTTGACAGTGCTCTCTCTCACTTCATCACCTGCTTCAATGCCACCTGTGTTACTTTGTCCTTTTTACTAAACTGGCAGACAAAGGCCCCAATACCCCCTGGATAACACCGGCCCTTCTTGACCTCATACACCTCTGTGATAACTTATGGCATTTGGTTCTTGAATATGGCCATCCTTCCAACAGGCAACGCTATAGAGCTGCCAGGAATAAATGTACCTGGGAGATTCTCAAAGTGAAGGCAACTCATTTTGAGGAAGCCTTCTCTTCCTCCTGGGGTTCTGGGCAAAAGTTTTGGTAAAACATTAATGTACTTAATGAAAAAATGGTGTCCCCTCCACCATCGCAATTTGACATTAATGGTACCACCACTCAGGACTCTATGGCCATAGCTAACATTTTAAACTCCTCCTTCTCAGACCTTAGCAGTGTCCTCCCATCTAATTTCCCTGACCCTCCCTACCAAGTCGCCTACCCTCCCCACCCCCTGCTGATACCCTGCTCTTCTGATTCAGGACTCTTTCCCCCCTGTTAGGCCAAACCATACTTATCTAGAGTCCTGGGTAAGTCCCAACATAGTGAGGACACTTTAAACCTAAAACTCCTTCACCTAGCTCTGTTTATAGTCCTTGTCCCTCTAACAAAAATTCTTAACCTCTCTCTCTGTCTTGGCCTGTTCCCTTCCCAATGGAAAGTGGGTGTCATCATGCCTATCCTTAAAGGAGGGGACTGCACCTCTCATAATAGCTACCACCCCATCTCTATTCTCCCCCCTTCAAGACCCTGGAGAAAACTGTCTCAGACCAGCTGACTGACTCCCTGACTAAATATAGCCTCCTTTGCAAAGAACAGCATAGATTCAGGAAGGGGCACAGCACCTCAACTGCACTGCTGGAATATATCACCTTCCTATGCAATGCCCTAGACCATGGACACCAGGTTGGGTCTGTGTATATAGACTTTACTAAGACATTTGATATGGTCCATCACCCTCTCCTACTAGAGCCTCTCCTCGCTCTGTGTCTTGCTTCTGAACCCATCTCTTGGTTTGAGAGCTACATAAGTGGTAGATCACAGGGTGTCAAAATATACTCCACCCTATCTGCCAGCTTGCCAGTTTGCTCTGGCATCCCCCAGGAAGCCATACTAGGGCCACTTCTCTTTGGCCTCTTCCTAAATTCTCTCCCAAAAGCTTGTTCTGGCCAAATACTTCTATACTCCGACAATGCAGTTATCTTCTGCAGTCACCGTGACCCCTCCCCTTTCAGCTTGCCCTACAGAGTATATTCTCTGAAACTGAAACATGGTTCTCTGCCAATAAATTGGTGATAAGCTACTAAAAAACAAAGTCTATGGTCTTCACTCATCATCAAAACAAACACAGGGGTGCCCCACTGTGCATGCTTTTTTTTTCGAATACTGTTTCTGCACCACTGATCAGGAAACTCTCTCTGGCTCCTCCATTTTCTTTGTTCTACCTCCCAGCTGAGACCTCTCACCCTCTCCCTTGCTCCAACGAACACAGCCCCCTGATCTGAACACCCCGAGAGGGGCCGCCCTATCTGCCCAGGGCACTCTGTCTATAGTGTAGAGTGTCGGGCAAGCAAGGGGGCCCAGAGAGTAGAGGTCCCAGTATTGGGAGTGTGGCATGGAAGCAGAGGTTCCTTCTCCTATCCCCAAGGGAGGGGAGTTTCTTATTACATTGCCCTAAGAGCACAGATGTGCAATGATGTCCAGTGCAACATGGGTGCACTCCCGCACTCTCCTGCAGGACATCTGCTGTTGCTTCCATACCCTCTTCCATGTGCTCCATGTCCTGCTGTGACTGCCAGCCTCCACCCGGAGTCACTATAGCAGTGGGGAGCATCACCTTCCTCCCCAGTAGAGGAGAGCAGTCCTCTAGATGCTCAATCCTCTTCTCCCCCTGACAACCCCTAGTGCCCGAGTCCTTTCCTGAACCAGGGTTGCTGGTGCAGTGTGAGGTGAAATGTCCAGTGACTCAACCTTCAGCACCACTGAGCTGGCCACACTGTGAATACATAACTGTCAAAACTCGCAGCTAGAACAAGTGACTTCCTTTAAATATCTAGGTGTTACACTTGACTCCTATCTAAGCTATCATGAACATATCCATCACCTTAGTTCTGCCGCAAATGCCAGGATTGGTCTCCTTTAAAGGAACAAAGAGTGTATGCCTCCTGCAGCCCTCCATCTAGTAGTTACCTCCTCTGTCCTTTCCCTATTGGATTACAGGATCATCTTCTATGGTGCGGCTGGCAATACCACACAGTGCAGAATTAAGGTCACCCTGAATAGGACCTGTCGTCTTGTCACAGAGTGTGATAGGATGACTCACACCTGTAACCCTTATCGGCACTCCAACTGGCTAAATTTTGAGGGGCCAGCTGAAATACCACACCTGCCTCCTTGCCAGAAAGATTGTCAATGGTCAATCCCCCACTGGGCTCCTTAACCTCATTCAACATGCACCATCCACAAGGAATATTAGAGGATCAGCCAAAGCCACATTGCTTGTGCCATTCTGCCGAACGTCCTTGGGGCAACTTGCCTTCCACTATAAAGCTCTATTCTGGCTAAATGATCTGCCCCCTGATGCCTCATCTGTCCAGAACCTTGGTCACTTGAAGCTCAAACTCAGAGAGCAACTACTCACCCCAAGTACCTGTGACTGCCCCATACCTGTCCACTCGCATAATCACCCCTCTTTTACTGGGTGTGCCAAGCCATACCTCTGTGCTTTCTGTCCCCCTCCCTCCTCTCTCCTCTCCCTCTACTCTGATTGATTCTTCTGATGAATTGTGCCTTTATCTTAAGTATCTGTTTTATTGGCTTAGGAAACCTTGTATCATCCTTGAAATTTGAATGTAAGCAATATCTTAATTTGCTTGAAACCATTGTACCTTGCTTGACACTGCATTATTTTACCCTCCACATTCAGATGAAATAACCTTTCAATGTATTGCTCATTACCTTTGTACCATACTTGACTTTGGGTTATTTTACCCTCTGCATTCATTTATAATACCGTCCATTGTATTGCCCATTTCTCTTGTTTTGTACTTCCACAATGTGAAGCCTTTGCAAAGGAGTCTCCAGCTCAAAAGTTTGTAATTCCATCTCTCAATAACTCAATAAATCAATAAAGGAAGCAGGGAAGACAGTCAGAATAGCAAAGGCCCAAACCCGAAGTAAAGATAGCCAACTCAGTTAAGAAGGGGACTAAAATCTTTTGTAGGTACATTAGGGAGTACAGAATGACAAAGGAAGGGATAGACAGGCTTAATAAAGGGAAGGGGTGGGCAGAGGGTGACAGTGAAAAAGCAGGGCTACTGTAAGAATACTTCTGCTCAGTATTCATAAAAGAGCAGGAGGGGGAGCAACCTAGACCAATCAACAGAAGCACTCTAGATAGTGGGATCAATGCCAGTCCATTCACAGAAAAAAGGGTTCTGAAAGAACTCCTAAAACTGAAGGTGGACAAAGCAATGTGGCCTGATGGGATTCACATCAGAATTCTAAAAGAACTATGAGGAGAACTAGTGACACCACTGACTACGCTTTTTATAAAACAGTGGGAGGATGGTGTGGTACTTGAGGACTGGAGGAGGGCGGATATGATTCCCCTTCAAAAAAGCTAGCAGGGAAGGATTCAGGGAAGTCACCTGGGGGGGATAGGGAGGAGGAGGAGGAGCACAGAAGGGAAGGGGAAGGGAAAGGGACAGGATGGAGGGTGGTCTCACTGAATGCGAGAAGCTTAGGAAACAAATCAGCTGAGTTACAGGTGCTCTTGGCAGTGAGGAGGGTAGATATTGCAGTCATCATGGAAGCATGGGCAGCAAGTACCAGCACTGGGATCTGGCAATCCCAGGGTATAAATTGTACAGTAAGGACCATGGAATGGGGTGGCAATCTATGTGAGGGATGGGATCAAATGTACAAGGAAAGAGGGTGAGGAAAGGAGAATGGACATAATTTGGATGCAGCTCCTGGACTCCAAGAACAGGAAGCTGAGGCTCAGGGTGGTGTACAGGCCACTATCCCAGGCAGATGAGCTTTAGAGGGAGTTAGCAGAACCAATCAGGATGGTATGTAGGAAGGGGAATGTGGTCATCGTGGGGGACTTCAATCTGCCAGGGGATGACTGGAGCACTCCAGTCACCTCTAGTGCTAGGGAGCAGGTGTTGCTGGATGTGATCCAAGAGGGATTCCTGACACAGCTGGTCACAGGACCCACTAGGCTAAGTAACATGCTAGAGCTGGTGCTGTCAAATGGTGAGGCAGTGAGGGAAATAAGGGTGGAGAACCCAATAGCTGATAGTGATCACCAAATGGTGTGGTTTACTATCACAAAGAGTGGGGAGTCAGAGGCTCACTGAAAAAGGTGGTGGACTTCAGGAGGGTGGACTTTGGGAAGGTGCAGGAGATACATACTGAAAGGGAAACTTGAGGGCATAGGGCCAGGGATGGAAGTAGAGCAGAAATGGGACATTATTAAACTGGGTATTACAGAAGTGACGGAAGCTTGTACCAAGTTACAGAGTAAGAGGGGCAGAGCAAGGAAACCATGCTGGTTGAACAGTCAGGTGATGGAGGAGATGAGGGCAAAGAGAGCTACGTTCCGAGGTTCAGAAGGACAGGGAAGGAGGAGGACAGGGAGAAGTATGCAAAATGGCTCAATGAAGTGACTAAGATGGTGAGGGAAGCTAAGGTGTCAAGTGAGCTAAGGCTAGCACACAGATTTAAGGGGGAAAAAGACTGTTTCAGATACATCAGAGAGAAAATGAAGTGCAGGGATAACATCATGAAGATAAAAAGGGGAGGGGAATGGGTGGAAATGGGAGATAAACAAGTGGAAGCATTAAATAAATACTTTTGCTCAGTGTTCACACAGGAGAAGGGGGACTACTATCACCTTAGACTGGGAGGGTGGGGGGAAGGGGTGATGGGTGAATGGAATGATTGATTGAAATAAAGTATTAGAGGGACCAAGGGTGCTAAAAGTGAACAAGGCACCAGGGCTGGATGGGATTCACCCCAGGGTGCTGAGGGAGATGGTGGAGGTGCTGGTGGAACCACTGGTGGATCTGTTCAGCACCTCCCTGGGTATGGGATGTATGCCTCAGGACTGAAGGATGGCCCAGTGGTGCTGATACACAGGAATGGCCCAAGGGATGAACCGGGCAATTATCGTCTGGTCAGTCTCACTTCCATAGTGGGCAAGCTTATGAAGATGATACTGAAGGAGAGGCTGGAGTCATTTCTAGAGGGCAGTTACCTCCAGGATGTGAGGCAGCATCAATCTAACCTAATACAATATCACAACTGGGTAACAAGAGAGCTGGATGGGGCCATGCAGTGGATGTTATCTACTTGGATTTCAACTAGACCTTAGATTCCATATCTCATGGGCAGCTTGGGGGAAGCTAACTGGGGTGAGAGTGGGGGCAAAGATGGCAAACTGGATTACAAACTGGCTGTGTGGGAGGCTACAATGGGTGGTGGTGGCCATGGAATTCTCAACATCTAGACAAGTGACGAGCGGGGTGTCGTAGAACTTGATGCTGGGCCTGGTGCTATTTGGGATCTTCATCTTAGACATCATGCAATGAGTGGTGAGCAGGGTAAGTGTATATGCAGATGATACCAAAATGGGTACAGTAGTGGATGAGGAGGGAAGGGAAGCAACTGCAGGGGGACCTAACCAAACTGGAGGACTGATCAGAGAGGTGGTAGTTGGGGTTCAATGTGAAGAACTGTAGGGTTATGCACTTTGGTGCAAAGAACCCAAGGACAGAATACTGGTTGGGGGAGTGAAGCTGGGGATCACTGAAGAGGAGAGGGACCTAGGGGTGATGGTAACAGGGAGCATGAACAATTCTGCCCAATGCAGGAAAGTGGCAGTGAAGGCAAACAAGATGCTGGGGTGTATAGTGAGGAGATTCTCATCCAGATGGAGGGTGGTGATCTTGCTCCTCTACAAGTCACTGGTCATGCCGCACTTGGAGTACTGTATGCAGTTCTGGAGGCCCTATCTGAGGCAGGATATCAAGGTACTGGAGGGAATGCAGCCGAGGGCATTCAGGATGATACAGAGAATGGAGTCTATGAGAACAGGCTGGGAGAACTGAATATGTTATGTGCACCATGGAGAAAAAGGAGGGATGGGGGACATGGATTAAACTTTCAAGTATCTGAGGGGAGTCAACAAGGATGGTGCCGACAGAGTTTATAAACTGAGGAAGGGAAGGGACACTAGAGGGCAGAAGCTAAGAATAAAGGGGGGAAGATTTAGGAGGGAGATGAGGAGGCACTATTTCACAGAGAGAGTAGTGACAAAGTGGAACACCCCACCAGAGAGGGTGATATCATGCAAAACTGTGGATAGCTTTAAAGGAAAATCATGAATTTGTTAAACAATTGTTTTCATTAGAACAAGCCAATCGGAGGACCCAATAGGACCAATCGCCAGTTCATCCATAAAGGTTTTATTACTCACAGTTGTATTTTTTTAACTTTATGGTCCTGCTGAGGGGCTGCATGTCCAACCTGCCTGGTGCCATCTGCCTTGTTTCTGCTCCTCACTACCATTTGCATGGGGTCACAGCATGGTTCTTGGAACATGCTGGTATTCCCATGTGCACTGTTAACTGGTGAGGTGTACACATTCACTATGTTGGCTGTGAGCTTCTGGTCCCATGTACCAGTCACATTTCCCAGCAATAAAGCAGTGTGTAGACAACTATCCCAGTACTTGACCCATGGTGTCTCTTTGACTTTATTTTGTTCCCCGGTCCCGCCATAAAGAAGCCTTCCAGCTGCACAAAGTGTTTTTTTGTTTAAGAAAAACTTCTCTCTCTTACTCCCCCTGCAATTAATTTTCCACAATGCACCTTCCCTGCAGACTGCCTCTGATGTACTGCCACAATTATCCCATTCAGCCCATCCGGTTAATGTCTCTGCTTAGCTGTGTCCATCAACTTTTTATTACCTCCGCCCACACTCACATGAACCTTTGTGTCCCCCCTCTGATCCATTCACTGCACATAAAAGCAGTGTTCGTGACTTGGATCTCCTACTATCACTGAGAGAAGACCTCTTCGCCACATCTTGTGGGTGAAAGAGCTGATTCAAGTAGGTGAAACCTGCAGTGAGAGTGGCGTTGTTGTTTTGAATGAGCACTGTGCCTTTAAAAATTTTCTTAGCAATGCATGGTTGCTATGGAGTGCATGGCAGGGATGGCCCATTGAAGCGCCGTTCCCGTATGCACAAGAGGTCAAGCCGGGTAAACAAAGGGATGAAAATGGTGCTGTGCATTTAAAGGGATGCAGAGTGTAAACAAATTGATTTTCAACATGTGACAGCAACAGTAAGTTGAAATGAAGGTTTTCAGCTTAGCAACTGGATAAAAGGCAGCATTAGGCAGGGCGGGTACTAAAAAAGACATGTAAACCATATAGTTGGATGCCATAAGAGATGTTTTCATCACTTGTGTCTGCATGTTTCCCACTGGTAGAGTGAAAATGTCTCTCACAACTTGAAAGTTAATTTGCATAGCAAGAGTTAGCAGCAAGTGGTACTGGGTTTCTGAATGACACGGTTCAGGGGGAAACAGAAAGACAAAATAAAAAACACTTTAGAGCTATGACAGAACACAATGGCCTAGGTAGTGAGACTAAACTGATACTAAGACCAATATATTAATGCAGAATATAGATATCCATGATTTCCCTTTAAAAGGGCGTGAGACAGAGAACAGGGGAGAGAACAAGTAGGTGAGGCTGAGAATGGCCGAGTGCAGACAAAAAGAGAGGGGGCTGGGGCAGCTGCAACTTAGGGTAGCTAGATGCACACTCAAGCAGACATTGATAGATCAGGAGGTCTGTTTCTGCTGGCACATTCATATGTTCATATGTAAGTGGGAGCAAAGCAAAGCAGGAAACTACAGACCTGTTTGTTAGACCTCAGTGGTAGGAAAAATGGTGGAATCACTTCTGAAAGAGAATTGTTGAGTACCTAGAGGCCAGTGGGGCACAGGACCCAAGATAGCATGGATTTACAGTGGAAAGGTCATGTTAGATGACTGTAATAGATTTCTTTGACAGGGTGACCAAAGAAGTAGACTGGGGAGCGGCTGTGGGCATGGTCTACCTAGACTTTAGCAAGCCATTTGACACAGTCCCATACAAAAGATTAGTAAACAAGTTAGCCAGACTGACAGTGGGTTACAGGGTGGCAGCCTGGGTAAAAAAAAGCTGGCTGGACAACATGACACAAAGGGTAATTGTAAACAGAGTCCACTCCAAAGAAAGTGGGGTTACTAGCTGGTTCTGGAGTATTCAGTACTGGGACTGGTCCTCTTTAATGTCTTTGAAAGTGACATTGTGGAGGGCTAAAAGAAAAAGCATGCCTCTATGCAGATGACACAAAGATCTGCAACAGGCTTGATACACAAGGGGGGGGTGGAAATGATGAGAAGGGGCTTGGGAGTTGGCAAGGTTGGAGGAATGATCACAAATGTGGCAGCTAAGATTCAATGCAATGAAGTGCAAGGTAATACACCTGGGAAACAAAAACCCAATGGAAGAGTACACAATGGGGGGGTGGGGGCAGGAGCTACTAACAGCAACAAAAATGCAAAGGTACCTGGGGGTAGTCAGATTACCTAAAGGTAGGCAAGAAATGTGAGAAGGCAATAAGGAGGGCTGGGGAATACTGGGATGCATTGGGACTTGGGAGGGGCATCACCAGTAGAAGGAAAGGGGGAAATTGTTTAACCAGGAAAGGCATGCTAAGTTGAAGCTTGTTTCCAGGTGTGACCTTGGAGCACAAGGAAGTTAAGTGACTTGCTCAGCATTACACAGTATGCAAGAGAGGACTGTGGGATTCAAACTCAGGTCTCCAGGTTTGCAGCTTAAAGCACTAAACCTCTGCGCTATACTGCCTCCAACAAAAAACAGGAAGTTGTTATCCCTCCATACAGACAGTTGGTGAGACCCCATTTGGAGTATTGTGTGTAGTTCTGGTAACCCATCTCCACAAGGACATATACAGGATGGAGGCAGTCCAGAGGAGGGCAACTAAAATGGTGCAGGGTCTGCACCAGAAGCCGTATGAAGAGAGAGACTAAAGGAGCTTAATATGTACACTCTCGAGGAAAGATGGGAGAGGGGGGTCATGGTAGAAACTTTCAAGTACCTCAAGGGACTCAACAAAGTCCAAGAGGGTAGCATCTTTCAGAAAAAGGGATGTGCAAGAACAAGGGAGCACAATTTGAAAATATAGGGGGGATGGCTGAGGGGCAATGTGAGGAAGTATGTTTTCACAGATAGGGTGATGGAAGCATGGAATGGCCTTCCTAAGGAGGTTGTGGTGTCAAAAACAATGGGGGAATTCAAGAATGCATGGGACAGACATAAGGCAATTCTGGTTGGGGGGTAGGAAGAAGTAGACTGTTGGTTAACTAGAATCTGCAACTTGTCCAATAAGTAGGGAAATGGGCAAGACTGGGTGAGCCTAGCGGTCCTTATCTGCTATCAAAGTCCATGTTTCTATGATAGATAAATAGACAGACAGACAGATAAGCAGACAGACAGACATAGAATGAAGATAAATACATAGACACCAGATAGATAGACAGAAAGAACATAGACGGACCAATATAGGTATTTTTATTTTTATTAGAAATGACTTTCTAAACACCAAAGCACTCTACAAAGAATAATCTTTGTAATCAGAAACAACTACGAAACAACAAAATAAAACATTACAGACACTTAAAGCTTTAAATCCAATAAACAATTCCACATGCACGCCCCATGAAATATAAAACATCTGTGTCTTTAATAATACAAGTCCCTAATTTATGGATTAGCACAGTTTTTTACAATGTGTACTTCATATATTTGTACCTATCCTTTTTTGTTCATAGATTTGAGTATATGCCCTAAACAAGTAATGAGCCAGTCACAAAAAGATGGTGCTGTGTAATTAGAAGGTGATTATAGTCCTATATACTGTATATAGTTTTAATTTGATAATAAAAGCATTCCACTTTCTCCCCAGTGTGTGGCTCATATTTTCATATTGTGTATTGTCTTATACAGTTGTACCTGCAAACAATGGTTTAACAAAAAGTAACACCTGCAGTACAATCATCTAACAATAAGTACCCTTTATCTGCATGACAACTAATAGCTTACAACAACTAAATATATGTTCTGATTCTGAGTCAGGTTATCGAAGATTTCAGTAAGCTCCTTAAAGTTCTAACACATCCTGAATACAAACCTTCTCAAAACCAAATTAACCCTTTTCAGTTTATGTTTCTTTAACTACAAAAACAATTAAGCACTACAGAAATGATACTGAGTTTTTACTTATTTGGTTTTTGTTGACCAGGATAGGAGATCAGGGCAATTCTTCAAATTTTCATCCTCTTCCCTGGGGGAGACACACAGATGGAAACCAATTGATATTGGTGATATTTCTAGTGAATAGGGGAAATTTATCCAGCACACTGGGGACCTTATACTTTCTTTTCGAGAAGTGCCTTTGGGTCTTTAGCGTCCCACCTGAACAACCATGATTTCAGGCAGACAGGACCACAAGTTAACATTTCATTTGAAAGAGGGAACCTCGGGAGTGCAGCACCCACCTCGTGCTACGCTACAGTACCAGTACTGGGATTTTATTCCAAGTTAGTGATGTGGGAACCTGCAACCTTCCAATCTTCTGGACTCAGAGGTGAGAGTGCAACCTGCTGAGCCCCTGATATTGATTAGTTGTTAGAAAAACTACCCCGTTCACCAAACTAAAATACTGCATTTAGTGAAGGAAAATACTGTGGCTACTGCTCAACTGTTTGATTATAACCCAGTTTCATGTCTTCTAGTTGCATTATCCCCCAGTTGTACTCACCTGCCCAAGTCACCTCACTGGTTGTAGGTCCCTACCTGCATTATCAATCAGCACTGTTCTTTAGTGGAATTTTTTGACAAAATCTTTTGGCTGCAGCATAACTGCTGATTTTTATTTCCACACCAGAACATGTGATTCAAAGATGGACCACAGCACCAATAAGACCCCTGCCACAGCAAGAGATCAGGCAATAAAAACCTCATATGAACACATGAACATACATTCAAAGAAGCCAGCAGAATAAGGCCATTTGGTCTATCTAGTCTGAATCCATACCCTCCCACTATGCCGATCGCAGCCTCGCTTGAAGCTTCCCACTGTCTTCAAGGAGATTACCTCATCCAGCAGCACATTCCAAGAGTCCACCACTCTCTCTGTGAAGAAGTACTTCCTGACCTCCCTCCTAAACCTACCTGCCTCCAGCTTAAGACTATGCCCCCTTGTGTTGTGATTGCCACTCAGATAAATGAGGCCTTCCCTATGCACATTACTTACCCTTTCAAGTACCTGAAGGTCCTAATCATGTCCCCTTTCTCCCTCTCTCTCTCTCTCTCTCCTGTCTGCCAGAGAGTACATGTTCAGTGCCCTCAACCGCTCCTCACATGCCTTATCCTGCTGACCTGCTATCATCTTTGTAGCCCTCCTTTGGATCTTCTCCAGCAAGTTAATTTCCTTACTGAGGTGTGGGCACCAGTATTGAGCTCCATACTGTAGATGTGGCCTTACCAGTGACCTGTACATGGGCAGTATAACCTCCTCTCTCCTACTACTGATCCCCCTCGTTATGCGTCCCAGCATCTTGTTTGTCCATGCTGCTGCTTTTGACCACTGCATGGAGTTCTTCAGGTCACTAATGATTAGCACTCCCAGGTCCTTCTCCTTCTCTGATGCAGATACCTGGACTCCACCTTGGCCAAACTCCATTCTGGGATTCTTGGCTCCAATGTGTATAATTTTGCATTTCTTGGCATGGAAGCCAAACTGCCAGATCCTGTAACACCTCCTCATATATCTTTACTTCCCTTGCCAGAGCAAGAGATCGGGCAATAAAAACCTCATATATCATACATATAAAGCAGTCAGCTGTCCATGAGGAATGGTGGCCATTGCATGCTGTCATATTCATGTTGTCAAGTTAGCCTGCTTGAACCTCGGTCTTATGGATTGCTATTGCAACAAGAACATTTGCATAACGGAAAAAACACATTCTTCATAGACAGCTGACTAGCCATTCTTTGTGGTCAGCCATCTGATATTATCATTATAACAACATTCTCAAACACAGTTGAGACAGCACAAAATTGGAAGTCTGTGTCCACAATGTTGCACTGGCACCAGAAACAAATACACAAAGGATGGAACATGTTGCTGGGGGCATGTTTTCTCTATCTTTAGTACATTGCAAACTGAATTGACTGGTGCAAACAGTATTTGCTGCCAAAACCTAGCATGCAGCCACAAGCACCACATACCAGTACATACACTGCATGTTATTATGGCCAAAGTTGCTTTACACAGACACAGATACACAGAAATGTGGTGGCAGAGAAAGTCACCACAGCCCATCTAGTCTGCCCAACATCCTGCCTCCCCCCTTCTGTTATGTTTCCACCCTCTTTTCCCAACCCCTTACATCTATCCCAAGCATCTTGAACCCCTCCACCGTTTCAGCTGCCACTACCTCCTCTGACAGCTTGTTCCAGGCCTCCACTACCCTCTCCGTGACAAACTGCCTCCTGACATTACCTCTGTATTGCCCACCTTCCAGTTTGAGGCTATGTCCCCTCGTGTTCACTCCCTTCTTCAGTTTGAAGAAGCTGTTACCCTTTTCCTTATTTATTCCCTTCAGATACTTAAAGGTCTCAATCATGTCACCCCTCTCCCTCCTAGTCTCCAGAGGGTAAAAATTCAGCCCTCTCAGTCTTCTCTCATAGGGTACATTCTGCATCCCTCGTACCATTTTGGTTGCCCTTCTCTGCACCCTCTCCATCAGCTCAACATCTCTTCGTAGGTGAGGCCTCCAGAACTGCACCCCATACTCCAGATGTGGCCAAACCATGGTTCTGTATAATGGCATTAGCACCTCCCTCTTCCTGTTATTAAAACCCCTCGCGATGCAGACCAACATTCCATTTGCCTTTCCCACTGCCCTGCTACACTGGCTGCCCAACTTGAGGTCATGTGATACCATAATCCCCAGGTCCCTTTCCGTTTCCTTCTCCTTAATCACCAACCCCCCAAAAGAGTAAGTTTCCCTCCTGTTCTTCCTCTCCAGGTGCATCAGCGAGCACTTTTGTGTATTAAATTTCAATTTCCAGTTGTCAGACCACCTCTCCAGCCTCTCCAGGTCTGGCCTCATGGGTTGCACCCCACTAGGTAAATCCATCCTACTGCAAACTTTTGTATCATCTGCAAACATGCACACTCATCTCTCCAGACCCTCCGCTAGGTCACTAACATAGATGTTAAAGAGTATTGGTCCTAGCACTGACCCCTGTGGCACCCCACTGGTCACCGCCCATTCCCTGGAATGTGTCCCATTTACCACCACCATCTGACTCCTTCCCTTCAACCAGTTTTCCACCCACCTGGTGATCCTGTTGTCCACCCCTAGTCTGTCCAGCTTATGTACCATTCCACCATGCGGAACGGTGTTGAAGGCCCTACTGAAATCCAGATAGGCCATGTCCACTGCTCCTCCCTGGTCCACTATCTGTGTCACCCCATCAAAAAACTCTATCAGGTTAGTCTGACAGGACCTTCCCTTGGCGAAGCCATGCTGCCTGTCATCCTGCACGCCATTCTCCTCCAAGTATTCTAGCAACCTGATCTTAAGTAGTGTTTCCATTACCTTCCCCACCACCGAGGTAAGACTAATAGGATGGTAGTTTTTGATCTCATCTTTCCACCCCGCCCCATGTAGTGTGACCACCTCTGTCCTCTTCCACTCCAATGGCACCACTCCTGTGACCAAGGACAAGTTAAACAGCCTTGCTAGATGCGGCACCAGTTCATCCTTCACCTCCTTGAGAACCCTTGGGTGTATTCTATCAGGCCCCATTGCCTTGTCTCCCCTAAGTCTACCCAGCTCTTCTCTTACTCCTTCAGCTGTGAATTCTGCCACAGCCGCCTGCCTATGGCTATCACCCTCTCCACCCCTTCCTGGTCCCCTACCCTCCCTTTCCTCCATGAAGATTGAGGTGAAATAGCTGTTTAATGCCTCTGCTTTTTTGAAGTCCCCTTCCAGTATTGTTCCAATTTCCCCCCTTATCCTTCTAATCCCATGCTGTGCCCTCCTTCTTTCTCCAATGTACCTAAAGAAGGTTTTGTCCCCCCTCCTTGCCTGCTTTGCTATTCTCTCCTCAGTGACCTCCTTAGCTCTCCTTATCTTTTATCCAGCCTGCTTTCTTTTTTCCCTGTAGGTTTCTCTGTCCTCATCCTTTTGTGACCTCCTGTACCTCTTGAATGCTCTAGTCTTCTCTTTGACCCCTAACGCCACCTCTCTAGTGAACCATAGAGGTCTTTTCTGTCTTCTATTCTTTCTTACCCTTCTTATACATGAGTCCATGGCTTTAAATACCCCTCTCTTGATGGCTGCCCATAATTCCTCCACCCCCTGCACATCCCCTATCCTCAACATTTCCTCCCCAACTACCTTTCTCGTTCCATGAAAGTCAGCCTTTCTGAAGTCCATTACCTTGGTTCTTGTCCTAACCCGCTCCCTGCCTACTCTCACCCTGAACCTGACAGCCCTGTGGTCACTGGTGCCAAGCTCTTCCCCCACCTCCACCTCCTCCACACTGTCCCCATTTGTAAGGACCACATCCAACAGGTTTACACCCCCAGTGGGCTCACTGACCCTTTGTTGCAGGAATATGCCCTGAAGAGCCTCTAAGATGCCCTTGCTCCTTGTGGAGATTGCTGTCTGGGCCACTCAACTGATGTCCGGAAGGTTTAGGTCCCCAACTAGCACAATTTCCCCTTTCTGTACCATCCTCGCTACTGATTCTACTAAGAGTCTATCCCCTTCCTTCCCCTGCATAGGAGGCATATAGACTACCCCAACACGCAGGTTTTCCCCCTGTCCCCTGTCTAGGGTGACCCACATTATCTCTGTTTCCCCCTCCTCATCCTGCCCTTCCATGGCCCCAATCCCTTCCCTGATATATATTGCCACCCCTCCCCCCTTCCCCTCCCAATCTTTCCTAAACAACTGATACCCTGGGATCACCGTCTCCCAGGCGTAGTGTTCATTTCACCAAGTTTCACTCACTGCTACAATGTCTAGGTTCTCCTCCATCTTGGTGGCCTCCAGTTCTCCCATTTTGTTCCCCAGACTCCTGGCATTTGCAACCAAAGCCCTCCAACATGTAACTCCATCCCATCCTTCCCTGCTGCTAAGTGTTCCCTTGATGAGTGTTGTGACTTTGGGGGGGGCTGATAGCCTCTCTGCTCTGCCTCATGTAAGGCTGGCCCTGTCCTTAGCCACCCCCCCTTATTTAGTTTAAATTGAACTTCTTTGCCATGAAGTCCCCCAGTTTATTCTTTAGTGCAGCTGCCCCTAAAGAGCTCAGGTGCAGCCTGTCTTGAGCATACGGCCCCTCCTCCTCCTCCCATGTAGAGCCCCAGTCACCTATCCAGCTGAACCCCATCTGACTGCACCAACCTTGTAGCCAATTGTTGAATGCCCTTATCTTCTCCTTTCCTGGTGTGCTCGCTCTTGGTACTGGCAATACCTCAGAGAAGGAAATGGAAGGAAAAACAGTGTTGCTTCTATAGAACCTAGCAAGTTCCTTGAACCTTGCCTGTACCTCCATCAGACTGTTCCCTTCCAAGTCATTTGTGCCCAGGTGAAACACCAGATGTGTCCTTTCATCCTGCTGCTTACCCCAGGAAGGAATATGATGCCTCACCTCCAGCACCGTCATCCCTGGCATGCACTGTACCCATACTGCATTGTTTTTCACTCCCTTCCTTCCCCATTTTAGCCCCTTAATTATTGAGTCCCCCAAGAGTCCCACTCTACCGCCCCCTGCTTCCTGGGTGTCCTTTTGGCCTCTAGCTTTGTGTCGCGGGGTTTGGCTGCCTTTGGACTCCTCCTCATGTTCCATTCTGACTTGGTTTCTGTCCCTGCTCATCTTTTGTTCCCCATCACCTAGCCTATCCTGATTTTTACCCACACCCAGCATCTGTACCTCTTCACCTTCTCCCTTTAGCCTTTCATCAGACTCCCCCCTCCTGTACCTTTTCATTCCTTGTACTTTCACCTGGCTTCCTTCATCCCTGCAGACCCAACCTGCTTCACTGCTTGAGCATGATCCAATTTCACCTGATGCCCCTCTAACTGCTCCTGGCCTTCTCTCGTCTGCAACACTGTGCAAGATTGTGCCAACTGTGCTTGATCCCCCTCCAACTGTTCCTGTCCTGTCCATCTTTGCAGAAGGTTTTGAGCAATGTACCCCACATGGGGAAGTCTTCCTCCTTACCACCTGCCCTGTCTGCATATTTCCCCTCTCCTGCACCCTGCCCTCGCATGCCCCAGCCTCCTACTGCAGCTCCTACCCTGCAGGGTTTTCTCCAGTTCATTTTCAGCCTCCCAGGAGCTCAACTCCAGCTCTTCCAGTGCTTCCTTCCTGCCCCTTTTCTTATGCCACAGTTCCCCTAGTGCCACCTTTTGGTGTGTCCCTAATGTGCATGTCCCCTCCTCCACCCCTTCAACTGCACCTGAGATCTTCCCCCACATCCCCCAGCCTCTCTGCACCCCCCTTCTCTGATGGTCCCTGCCGAAACCCTTCCTCTCCAATGTCCTTGACTAGAATACCTAGGAGGGCAAAACTATTTGTTACTTCCACCCTCTGGCCCATTTCACCTATGCCTGCATTGTCCTTCATACTGGGCATCTGTCTGCCTTTTCCTGAGCCTACTGTCTTCCATTCCTCCTGATCCCTGACTGACCCCTTTTCTCTAGCTACAGGCATCATTTTTGTGCCTCTAGACTTCCTGCTGTAAGTTCCCACTGACCCCTTTCCTCCTGTCTCAGGCATCCCTGTCCCAAATCTGTACTTTCTGTTGTCTGTTACCACCTCTGATCTATCCCCTCTGGATCCCCTTCCATCCTCTCCCTCCCAAGCTTTTGACTTCCGGAACAGTGTATCTGATCCTTCAGCGAATCCACTCAGCCCTTCCCACTCCTTTCTTGCTTATATCATCCCAGTCTCTCTAACCCCTTTCCGCAGCTCCCCCCCATTTAATCCCCACCTTAGCCCTGCCACTTCCTCTCTCAGCTGAGTGAGCTGCTTACGCATCATACAACCCCCCATCCTCCAAGCCCAATTTAGGATCATAGCCGTTCCACAGCCACTGCACCCCACCACCCTGCCAAAAATCCCCCTTCCTTGGTCGCCTCTCCCTCTGTGCTGCCTTACCATTTCTTCCATGATACTTAGATACAGTCCTAAAATCACCCTTATGTATTTTTTGGGCCGCCGATCCTCATCCCCTCCTCAGCTCCAACCCACAGTCAAGACTTTTTAGAAATAATAAAGCATGTGAAAATCATAGGCATCAAGAATTAATAACCATAGCTGCCATGTTAAAGTCCAAGCCATCAATTCAAGTCCAAATCCCCAGCACCTCCAGCGTCAGTAGTCCAAGATCAAGGTCCCAGCACCTCCAGAGTCAGTAGTCTCGACCCAGTTCATTTCACCTCAATTTCAGCTCTTTTGTGAAGGATTTCTTAGTGTCTGTGTCAATTTCCCATATCCACGGAGGTTGAAGTCCAAGTACCCTGTGGAGAAATGCAGGACCCAGTTCCTTTGCTGCAAACCAGCTCCTCGCAGTGATTTCCTTAGCTCAAGATGCTCCTTGCTCCCAGTTTCAGTCCTTCTATCGGTCTGGCTGGCTATTTTTAAAGCCTACCACCTTGGCACCTCTCTCCCTGATTGGCCTGATCCTACACCACTGTCTGCAGTTGGAATGCTGTCCCTGCTTCAGTCGCCGGACTGCCACCTGTGCCCCTTGCTAGTCCAGCTCTAAACAGCTCAGCTCTCCTTCCTCTGATCACCAACCTCAACCCCGCTGCCGACTGCAGCCACAGCTCTACGCAGCTCTCCACTCTCCTTTCTCTGGTTGCTGACAGCGACCCGCTCCCCCGCTGCTAACACAGCTAACAAACACAGGAATGCACAGTCCAATTTCTTTCTGTGCCACCTGGGCTATTGTTACAACTTATGACAGAGGTCACCCAGGGCCACAGCTAGGCAGGGATTGACAAGAGGCTTTGGCTATGCAAGACCTTGCAGGCATGCACTCCCCAGCCCCATTACCATTTGTATTGGTTGAGCTGGGCACACAACCAGAGAGTGGTTTATCTTTGGTCCTCTCTTGCATTTTGCTGGATTGAAATACATTTGCAGTACTTGTATCATATATTTCAACTTACTGGCTCTCAGTTATCATTGCACCATTTTTATTTACTTTCCAGGACACTTGGATGCTTCCATTCTCTGTTTTTTTTATCATATAACATTTTTTATTGTTTTTTCAATAGTCAAATAGACTGAGATGAGGTACACACATTAAGCATACAGAAAGGAATTCTTGAAAACAACACTCCAGGTGATACATATGTTACCTAAGCATAAAGAGTTGCATGAATCTTAACATAAACAAAACCCTACCCATGCACCCCTACAGTGTATAAACCAGAGAACATTCATTGTAGTGCAAGCCTAGGTAAAAAGAAAATCCTGGGCACTGCAGCCATTCTCATTGACATTATCTCCACAACTACATAGAACTTGGCAAGGAAAATAAATACTGATAACAATAGTATGCAATGGTGACCAGAAAGGTAGGTCAGGAACAGGATAGAGAACAAGCATTTGTCAATGCCGAATGTTTGCTTGCTGGTACTAGCATTGCAAATGCAGGAGTTAGACAGATGCAGAATAGGAGTGACAGTGAAGTATTGAACTTCACGTTAACCCCACCTCCATCCTGTAGAGATGGACAGGATTTGGGGTAAGTGTTTGGGTCATCGCTAATGACAGTCAAGCCATGTCACCTCACCCTATTCTTCAACCATTGACATGTTTTGACGTGTGCCTTAGGGTGTTTGGCTTTACAGTCACTCCATTCCATAAGGACATACGGTGAAATGGGTGCAGCATAGGAGAGTGGGGTGAAGTCTTGGGCCGAAGAGTGCAAGGTACACCTCGATGGCTGTCAGTGGCTGGGGGTTGGGGTGGGATGGCATGAGCAGTACAGTCAGCAATCCAAAGGCACACCCCAATGCCTGTCTGTCTGTACAGGGTAGGACGTTATGGTTAGAAACCATACTGCCTTGGGCATTTGTTGGCATTTATAGTACAAATATTCAACATGGCCTTTTTGTGACCCCACCTCAGGAAAGCATTTGGGACCTCTTCTCATGAAGAGTGGCAGTGTGATTTTGTCAATGTGTTCTGAAAACTGACTTCCAACAGTGACAGTGCCATTCTGCGCCACATGCACAAAAACACAGATCGAGCAGGATGTGAAGAATGACAGCTGTGCCATCCATAGGGAGGTATGAAGAGATGGCAATGTTGAAAATCTGTAGTGGGAATATTAAAAATGCTTGCACTTCCGAGCATACATGGAAGCTGTACAACGCATGCACGTTACACAGTCACTTTATGGAGTTTTGTCACCAGATTTTCAAAATAGGCATTTTACGACCTGTGCTCATGAACTGTGTCACTGTGATTTTCTTAATATGTCGTGAACACTGATGTCCCACAGCAACCATGTATTCTGCGCCGGAACTGCAAAAACACATTTTGACCAGGATGTGAAAAATGACAGCTGTCCTCTTCATAAGGAGGTGCGGAGAAATGGCAATGTTGAAAATCTGGACTTAAAATATTACAAATGTGCACAGTTAAGAGTGTGCATGGAAACTGCGCAATGCATGCTCATAACACAGTCATTTTATGGATGTTCATCACCAGATTTTCAACATAGGCATTTTAGGACCTCTGCTAATGAACAGCATCAGTGTGATTTTCCTATTGTGTCACGAACATGGATTTCCCACAGCGAGCGTGCTGTTCTGCCCCCTGAAGTGCAAAAACACATTTTGGCCGGGATGTAAAAAATGACAGCTGTACAGTTCATAAGGAGCTGTGGAGAAATGGCAGTGTTGACAATCAGGAGTGCAAATATTGCAAATGTGTGAAGTTACAAGCGTGCATGGAAACTGTTCAACGCACGCTCGTAACACAGTCATTTTATGGACTCTTCTCACCAAATTTTCAACATAGGCATTTTAGGACCTCTGCTAATGAACAGTGTCAGTGGAATTTTCATATTGTGTCCCAAACATGGATTTCCCACAGCAACCATGCTATTCTGTGCTGGAATTGCAAAATCACATTTCCGGCCAAATTGTGAAAAATGACAGCTGCACTGTTCATAAGGAGATGCATTAAAATACCAATGTTGAAAATCTGGAGTGAAAATATTGCAAATTCGCGAGGTTACTAGCGTGAGTAGCAACTGCGCAACGCATGCTCATAAAACAGTAAATTTTTGGATTTTCCCACCAAATTTGCAACACAGACATTTTGAGAGCCCACCTCATGAACCCTGCCACTGTCATTTCATTAATCAGTCCCAAAAGGTGATTCCGTGCAGAGACTGCGAAATCACCATTCGGGGCCGATTAATGCCATGACAGTGAAAGAATTCATGAGGAGGGGTCCCAAAAACCCCATGTTTAAGATTTGATGCCAAAATTCCAAAAAATGCCTGAGATATGCATCAAAGTTGAAAAAACCCTATTTATTCCATTATACAGCTTACCGGCATTTCCTCGGTTTGCAGTCGGCTTTGAAGAGTGCAAACGTGTTCCTGGTCCACCGAAGATCGTTGCGACGAGCTCCGGAGGTAAGTATGGTGTGAGGGGGGTGGGGAAACAGGGTGAGCAGTGGGTGGATGTGGGTTGTGGGGGGGGCAGGGAGACCACCGATGAACCGTTCCTTCTTTACAGGAAAAAAAAAATAAAATCGTTGGATGGTTTTTGCTTTACAGGGACATTTCAGTGAACATTTGGCATGCTGGGGTGGGCTCCCAGCGTTCCACCCTACTTTTTGTTTGGGGGGGTGACTGTAGTCGACGGGGGATTGGGCACCCCTGTCAGCATATAGGGGGCCGCAGTAGCCGAGGGGGATTGGGCACCCCCTCGGCACAAACATGTCTTTTGTTGGGGAGGATTATGCCGACAGGGAGTGGGCTCCCCCATAGGCACATTACTTGTGGCTGGGGCAGGTTATGCCGATGGGGAGTAAGGTTCCCGTCAGCAAACAAAGACTGTTTGCAGGGGTGGGCACATGCTGCTGAGGGGGATTGGGCACCGCCTCGGCACGGGGGCTGCATAATACTGTTTGTGAATGTGGCAGCAAGCTGCCCACCATGTTCACAAACAATATTAGGCTAGCTAATGTTCTGCCTGCGATGATGGGTTGCTCCCTCATTGCAGCAGAATGACTGACGCTGCAATGATGAGGCAGCCCCTGATTGCTGTGGTGAAAATGTTTGTACTTAGTGCACTTTAGCTGACCAGTGTCATTGGCACACTGTGCCTCCATTGGTCCACCACTGCCAAGCCCCCAAATGCAGTGCCTCCCTTGGCTGTAACAGTGCCATGCCTCCACAAACCGCTTCTCTCCTAAGCTGTCACATAATGTTTCTTGCGCATGTGTGCAAGCAAACATAAAAAGGTAAAAAGAGAGGAAGCATAGTTATTTGAACAGGAAAGACCCTAGATGAACAGAAACAATCAATCTTTAGTTCATGGGTGTATAGCCTTCTGTTTAAACTTGTGCCTCCGGGAGGGGTCTCATTGACCAGGGGGGTTACCTAGGGGGAGGAATGGAACCTTTCACAAAGAGGATTGGAGGTATACTCCCCATTTCTTATGCTATTCAGGGAGTTGTCCTCTGTTGGCATTAGTAAGTCTTTCAAAGGTGGCCATTCTGGCTAGGGCGGAGTACCAGAGAGAGAGATAGATGGGGTTGATGCTTGTCTCCAGGACAGAAGTAGGAGCCTTTAAGGATCCAGAAGTGCTACTAATAGCCATTGTGCGTGTGGCTTCCGTAACTAAGATGGGGTGTAGAGTCCCTCAATAGGAGCAGCGGGTTATGAACATCAATGGTTTGACCCAGTACCCCCGCACAGTCCATAGCTATGGTGGACCAGAAAGAAGTTAGGGATGGGCACTCCCACAACAAGTGCAGGATATTTGCTGGATCATGCCTACATCTCCAACACCCTGCATGAGGAAGTATACCCCAGGAATGAAGATCAACTGGGGTACGGTACCACCAGATAAGGATTTTGAGTTGTAATAGCTAGCTCTTAACTACTTATACATAGAATGGTCAAGTCATAAGCATCAGGACCATGTTTCTAAAGTAATTGGGGTGTTGAGATCCATGCTCCAGCTGTCCCTGCAGGGCTTGGTGTGGTCTGGTTGTGCCTCAAGCCACATACCATAGAATCACCCTACTAGACCTTGCAAGGAGGGCTTTAGGTGAAGAGAAGCCAGCCAGTGCCACTTAGAATCTGCCGGTGTACCCAGTTACTAGATTGCACCACACTATGCAGCTGCAGATATCTCCAGAAATAAGTGGTTTGAAGACAGTAACCAGTCTGAAGCTGTTCGAATGACATCAATGTAGAGGAGCTGGATACAAAGAGATCTTGGACTATTCGAATCCCTTTGTTTTCCCATGTCGGCCAGTAGAGTGGCTTGTTATCTACTGAGATGATTGGGTTATGCCAGAGAGCTAGGTAACGGAATGGCAAAACACTTGCCACTCTCCCCGTGTTAGAAACTGCCATGAGCTTGAACCATACTTTCCTGGTCTCAACCATGACTAGGGTGCACTTGCTAGTTTCTATAGGGGTATTGGTTAATAGCCGACTTAAAGGATTAGTCTGTAGTAGCTGAGATTCCAGTTGAACCCACTGGGGAGGCAAAGATAGAGATGGAACAAACCATTTAGTGGCCTGGGCAGAGAGGTAGGCCCAGTGATACCCTTGCAGCCAGGGGAGTTCCATGCCTCCCTTGGACCAGTGGGCCAGCATATTACCGCTGCTCCATATTGGTGTCTTTCCATCCCAGAGGAAGAAGGATATTAATATGTCCAATGGACGGAATTCTTTACTAGATAAAATAATAGGGAGGCTGTTAAGAAGGTATGCCACTCTGGGTAGGAGAAGCATTCGAATTGAGGCTACCTTCCCTTGAAGGGAGAGGTTGAGGCAGTGCCAGGGGTTCACCTCTATTGTTAGCAGATTTAATAAGGGCTAAAATTCCTATGCTCTAGTTGATTCCAGTTAAAGGGGATGAGTATCCCCAGGTATGAAAAGGTGTGTGGCCCAGGTTAACTCTAAGCCCTGCAGGCATGTGTTTGTGCAAGCAAGTTAAGGGGGGGGGTGACACTAGTCTTTTTCTGATTAATTTGCAAGCTGGACAACTGAGCGTACTCCCTTAGCATTTCTAAAACAACAAGAAGAGCTTCTTTAGGACTATTTAGCATCAGAAGCAGATCATCTGCATATGCTGCAATAAGGTAAGTATGTTGACCCACTTGTATGCCCTTCACCCCTTCATTAGCTTGTAGCTGGCATATAAGCAGGTCTAAGGCCACCAGAAATAGCAGGGGAGATAGGGGACAGCCCTGCCTTGTGCTCCGTTGGAGTGAAAAGGGGGTGATATATTGGTTAGGATTCTTGCGCATGGTGCAGTATATAATACTTGAATCCATTGCCTAAAGAATGGCCTGAATCCATAGAGCCTCAGTGTTTTGTGGAGATGAGGCCATTCTACTGAATCAAAGGCCTTAGAAAAATCTATTGCCATCGCTGCCATTGGGTTTGTGGAGTGCATGGTGAGCCATTTAAGATTCAGAACCAGAATTATATTATCAACCGCAGCCCTTCCTTTAGTAAAACCAACTTGTGATGGGTGTATTATAGAAGGTAAAGCCTTCATCAGTCGGGTAGCAAGCATCTTAGCTATGATTTTGTTATCGACCGAAATGAGGGAAATGGGGTGATAGTTGGCACAATTTGAGGGGTCATCAGATTTTTTTGGGAGGAGGGCAATCAAGGCCTCCAGCATAGTGGGGGTGAGAGTGCCAGTCCCATGGACCTTATGAAGTACGGCCAGCAAAGGAGCACTGATTTCCGCACTAATGACTTGGTATAGTTTCATGGTCATACCATTTAACCCAAGGGATTTACCTTGGGCCAGCTGGTGGATGGCCTTCAGTAGTTCAAATTCAGTAAAGTGTTCATCCATAAACATAGAAACATAGAAGTTGACGGCAGATAAGGACCGCAAGGCCCATCCAGTCTGCCCATTTCTTTTTCTACCTTATAAATGTGCCATCGGCCTTTGCTCTGTCAGTGACCTATCTATTCATAGTCATTTGTATTGCTCCCTTATGCCTATCCCATGCCTGTTTGAAGCCCTGCACTGTATTCATAGCCACCACTTCTTGTGGTAAGCCATTCCATGCATCTACCACCCTTTCTGTGAAAAAGAATTTCTCACATTCCCCTTAATCGGCCTCCCTCTAATCTCATGCTGTGTCCTCTTGTCCTGCTATTTTTCTTATATTTAAACATGTTAGACTCTTTCACCTTGTTTATGCCCTTAAGGTGTTTAAATGTCTCGATCATATCACCTCTCTCCCTCCTTTGCTCAAGGGTATACATATTGAGCTCCTAATCTGTCCTCATATGTCTGATGCAGTCCCTGCACCATTTTGGTGCCCTTCTCTGGACTGCCTCAATTTAATGTCCTTGTGAAGGTGTGGCTCCAATACTGCACGGTACTCCAGATGGGGCCTAACCAATGTCTTGTACAGAGGATTACCTCCTCTTACGACTCCCAGATACCCCTACTAATACACCCTAACACCCCCTAGCCTTACCTACTGCTTTAGAGGTCTGCTTGATGATTTTAGGTCATCAGTGATGATGATGCCAAGTCTCTTTCTTCCTTTGTGACTGCTAGCAACTCCCTCCCAGCCTATAAGTGGCTTCAGGTTTCTCTTCCCTATGTGCATGATTTTGCACTTCTCTGCATTAAATCCCAGTTGCCACTCTTCTGACCATTCTGCTAGTTTATCCAGATCTCTTCTCATTCTGCCCACCCCATCTGGATCATCTACTCTGTTGCAGATCTTGGTGTCATCTGCAAACAGACAAGCTTACCTCTAGTCCATCTCATGAGTCACTAATGAAGATGTTGAATAGGACTGGCCCCAGGACTGATCCCTGAGGTACCCACTTGTGACTTGCATCTCTTCTGACTGTATACCATTTACACCACTCTCTGTTTTCTGCCAGTCAACCAGTTTGCCACCCAGTTGACCAACTCTGACCCCCGAGCCTATAGCTTATTTATCAATCTTCTATGTGAACAGTGTCAAAGCTTTGTTGAAGTCAAGGTAGGCTTACATCAACTGCTCCCCTTGGTCCACCACTCTGGTTACCCAGTCAAAGAAATCTATGAGATTAGTTTGACAGGACCTTCCTTTTGTAAACCCATGCTGTCTTGGATCCTGTGCCCTATGGATTCCAGGTGTTGCACTATCCTTTCCTTAAGGAGTGCCTCCATAATCTTGCCCACTACTGAGGTAAGACTGACCGGTCTGTAGTTCCCCACCTCCCCTGCTACCACTCTTGTGGAGTGGGATCACATGAGCCCTTCTCCAGTCTTCTGGGACCTCTCCTGTGCTCAGAGACTCACTAAACAATTCTGCTAATGGCTCTGCTGTTCCTCCTTTAGCTCCTTAAGTACCCTGGGATGTATGCCATCAGGTCCCATTGCCTTATCCACCCTGAGCTTAGCAAGCTCTTGTAGGACCCTTTCTTTGTGAAGGAGTAGTGCCACCTCCTCCCCTGTGTCCATGATGCTGAGCTGTGGGCCCTGCCCTACCTTCTCTTCAGTAAATACTGAGCAAAAGTATCTATTTAGGATAGATGCCTTTACAGGGTCCTCCTCCTCACATGCTCCCTTTTTCCATTAAGCTTAGCAATACCCCTCTGGACTTTCTCCTTTACTAATGTATCTATAGAAAGTCTTGTCACCTTCTTTTACTGTTCTGCTAGTGTTTCCTCAGTTTGGGACTTTGCCTGCCTTACTGCCTTACCTGCTCCCTTAGGGCAGTTTGGTATGCCTCCTATCTTCATCCCGCTGTGTTCCCTTATATTTTCTGAAGGCCAGCCTTTGGCTCTGACCTTTTCTGCTACTGTATTTGAGAACCAAAGTGGTTTCTTCTTCTTTGCACTTCCTTTTCTGTCTAACACAATGGGATGTTGCTTCAAGTATTGTATCCTTAATGCTTGCCCACTTTGCCTGTACCTCCTCACCTGTGTTTCTTTTGCCAGGGCTAGCTTAACTCTGTTGGCCATCTTATCAAAGTCAGCTCCTCTGAAGTCCCATATTTTTGCTTTGGAATGGGATGATTTAGATGTAGTAGCCAAATTGAACCATACCATGTGATGGTCACTGGCCCCAGGTGACCTTCTACCTGGAGATCTGTGATCCCTTCTTTGTTAGTCAGTACTAGATCTAGGATAGCCCTGTCTCTTGTGGGTTGCTGTACCAGTTGTTTGAGGGCCCTCCTGCAGGGAATCCACTATGAGTCTAGTTCTGGCAGATGTTCCTGCTGGTATTGACCAATCTGTATCTGGCATGTTGAAGTCTCCCATTATCAGAACCTCCCTTTAGCTGTCATGTTTTGTATATCTTCTAACAGTAATGTGTCTGTGTCCTCCCTCTGGTCTGGGGCCTGTAGACAACCCCAGTTCTTATGGCTGTCCCATTTCCTGTTTCCAGGGTGACCCACAGTTCTTCTGGCTCCTTATGTGTATTCTGAATTTCTGTAGCTTTGATATTTTCATTAACATACAGGGCCACCCTCCCCCTTTTGCACCTCGGTCTCTTCTGAACAATACATAGCCAGGTACTGAAGTCTCCCAAGTGTGGTTACTGGTAAACCACGTCTCACTAATTGCTACTATGTCCAGTTTAGCCTCTGACATTATTGCCTGCAGGTCTGGGATCTTATTTCCCAGGCTGTGAGCATTTGTGTACATGATTTTCCATTGGCCAGATTTTGGTGTGTTAGTTGTTGGGTGAAGTTTTGCATTACCCCTGTGCATCGTATGGGGAGACAAACCTTTTTTCTTACCTGGTGATGCAAATGAACGGCAAACACGCTGAATTCCTGTTTGACCACTAGCTGAGGGGGGAGGGGTGTTCTTCCCATTCGACGTATGGGGTGCTGCACCCCTCTCCCATTTGCTAGTTTAAATATTCTGCAAAGACGTCAAACTTCTGCCCCAATGCACTGACTCCTCTTTAGTCAGATGCAGTCCATCAAATTTAAAGAACTTGCCTCCCAGAACTGTTGCCAGTTCCTACAAATCTGTGTCCTTTTTCCTGGCACCAGTCCTTGAGCCCACGTGTTAGCTCCCTATCTCCCCTTCTCTGACCTTCCGTCCATCTGCTCCCTTCTCCCAGACTGGAAGGATCTCAGAGAAAGGAGATGCCGACGACAATAGATGATAGTTTGTCACCCAGCCTAGTCAGGTGTTCCTTGGTCTCACAACTGACCGGCTGACGAGATCATTAGTCCCTATGTGTACTAGGACATCAGTGTTTTCTCCTGCTTTGTGAACAATTTTAGCAATGCGGTCAGTGTCTCTCCATGCTGATGTACCTGGAGACATCTGACCATCACCCTGGCTGGAGATGGGTATCAACTCCCGAATCATGGAGTCTCCTATGATCAGAAGTTTTTGGATTCCTTTGTGCTTGTTTAGTTTTGGTTCTGATTTGGGTGAGTATTGTTGTGTTAGCTCCTGTGCCGCAGTGTCCTGCTCTGCAGTGTCTTCTGCCTCTTTATTTGATTTCAGAGATAGAGGCAGATACCTGTTTGTAGTGTTTATATGGTTTTGGAGGTAATGTGTTGGAGAGCAGAGAGTGATGGGGCACCTGATTTGTTCTCCTAACCACCTGCCAACCTCCTGGACCAACTACCCTCTGCGGTCGAGGTTTTTCTGTTGGATGCTGGGGAAATGGCGGTGGTTCTTATAATGTATTTCCTCT
Organism: Neoceratodus forsteri; assembly: GCA_016271365.2. Taxonomy (NCBI): domain Eukaryota; kingdom Metazoa; phylum Chordata; order Ceratodontiformes; family Ceratodontidae; genus Neoceratodus; species Neoceratodus forsteri. Next base: position 42,596,050 of record CM028137.1, on the reverse strand, counting down.
TCAATATGAAATTTGAGGCTGCAATCTCTGCCCATGCTGCCTGGAGTGAGACCTAAGATCTCCAAAGGCCCAGCATGTGGGACAGTGTCCTAAATCCTGTAAGACTGTCCTTCTGAAAATTGTTCCACAGTACCTGCAGTTAATGAAATCCATTCCAAATAAGTTGCTGGGTTTGTAACCTAGTCAGAGTAATTAGAAGGAAAAAAAATGCAAGTAATGGTTTAATTGTGCTTTGTTTAACTTGTTATAACAAAACAAAATAAAACCAGTAGGGGAAAACCTAAATTCACTTTCCATGAGTTGAGGCAGTTGGGGGATATTGGAGGTATCACAGAAGGTTGCCATTTGACATTCCAGCTGCTTGGGGTCCAGGGTGGTATTTGATTGATATAGCTTCTGATAAAAATGTTGCATACATTCATTAATCTGCTTGTGGCCCTTGACCACTTGACCTCTCAAATTCTTGAGGGCATGTATGCGAGAAACAGCCTGTTGTTTCGTTAATTGAAATGACAGGAGTTTACCTCCTTTATCCCCTCCCTCCCAATGAGCATATTTGAACCTAAGCAGTGTGCATTCCGCTTTTTGTTGTAATATGGTATTTATATGGTATTTAAGTCTAACTGTCTCTCAGAGGAGTACTGAGTCAGGTGTGTGGGCAGTGGATGTCTTGAGTCTAGCTTCCAGAAGCGAGAGTTGCGATTGCAGGGAATTTAGGTTTTCCCCTACTGGTTTTATTTTGTTGGTCCGTGTATGCAATAATTTGTCCTCACAGGACAGCCTTGAAGGCCTCCCAAACCATGGCATTGGAGGTATCCATGGCATGATTCAGGGAGAAGTACTCTCTGGCTGTTTCACGTATCATAGATTGGAGGTTAGGGTCCCTAAGGAGTAAGGGGTTGCAGTACCATCTGGTACCAGACCCATTTTGCCCAGAGGGGGTTTAGAGGCAGGAGATTGGGGCATGGTCAGACACAAGAATGTTGTGTATTTTAGTGGCCATACTGTCTCAGGCTACCACAGTATTGGCAAGCCAAAAGTCAATCCAACTCTATGTGGTGTGAACAGAGGAGAAAAAGGAGTAGTCTTGCCCAGCCGGGTGATCTCTACGCCATATGTCAGATATTCCCCACGCCATCATAATTCCTTGTAAGGCCAACACAGTTTGGGGTTGTGCTTGGGGGGTTGGTTTGGATTTGTCCAAAAAAATATCTAGGGTAAGGTTGAAGTCCCCTCTGATCATAATCAGAATCTGTGGATACTCGACCACTAAGGATTCCATGGCCTGATTAAGATCCAGTAGGATACCTGGATTATCCATGTTTGGGCCATATACATTTACTAGCACCACATGGCCCCCCAGGTGTGAGTACCAGACCACTAGCCATCGTTTTTGGGTATCGGAGGCCACTTGCTCCTGTACCCAGGAGCTTGTTTTCCCTGATCAGAATGGTCACTCCTCTTTGTTTGGTTGTCTCTGAGCTCGCTATCACACTACCTACCCAGGCCTTTTTGAGCCATAATACAGTTCTTGCAGTGAGATGCATCTCCTGGATAAGTGCTATATCCGCCTGCAAGGAGTGTAGGTGACTAAGGCCATGGATCGCTTAACCAGGTGGTTTAAACCCTTCACATTCCATGACACAAGCTTAACCCCGTGTCAGAATTCTGCATTGTAGTTCCCAGGGTTTAATAATAGATAAGTACTCACCACCCGGTTGCAGTATGGATAGAAAAGCAGGAGCAGACAAGTTGCTTGAGGCGAAGGAGGAAAGGTCAGCTGATTGAGGAAGAAAAGAGTATTTTGTTCACTAGGTATAATGCCAATAAATGTCTGAAGCAGAAAGGAGAACAATTGTGTTAAAGCACTGAGAATGTCACCAAAGTAGCTGTCTTATAAAAAAGGTTAAAACTCAATAACAACATTAACCCCACTAAGGGGAAGAGTAAGAAATCTTTAACTATTGGTAAAGTCAGAACTATAAAAGTTTAAATGAGCACAAAGCTAATGGTGAGTAGGTGTATGCACGAAGGTGCAGTCCTCAACACTATCAGAGAGGAGCACTCAGCTACACTGACCGTTCACCTTTATGGGGAATAGTGGATATTAAACAGCTATATTGCCTATAGCACCATCCCCAGCTATCACAAATTTTGTACTAATTAAACTTAGCAACCAGAGATATGAGGGGGAGGGAGATTGCCTAACTAGGGAACCTATATAGTGAGGGGGGGGTAGAGGTAGGGAGATGAAATTTGCTGTTGCTAGCGCTAGAGAGGTTCTGGGTATAAATAGCCCTACAGGCTAGGTGCCCAAACTGGCAGTGAAAGTGGCTTAGTAGGTAGCACACTCGCCTCTGAGGCAGGGAGATCAGAGGGCTGTGGGTTCAGTTCCCACATCTGGCACTTGGGTTACTATCCCAGTACTGACACTGTAGTGCAGCATGAGAGGGGTGCTGCACTTCTGAGGTGCCGTCTTTTGGATGAGACATTAAACTGAGGTCCCATCTGCCTGAATTGGTGTTAATTCAGGTGTATGTTAAAGAGCCCATGGCACTTGTCGAAAAGAGTAGGGGAATTTTTATTAATAGAAACTTCAATACATGAATCAATAAAATTGAGAAAAAATGGTGTTAATGCATACAAATAAAATGCAGTAAGTAAAGAAAAAAACAATAAACTCAAAGCAGCAGAGATTAACAAAAAAGGGAAAAAGCAGAGTACAAAAGCTATACTGCACAACAACAGTGAGAAAGAAGGAAAGTCAAGTAATGGGAACATCACTGTCCGTAATCCATGGTAAATTCCTCCATTTCTGTAACTAAAGTCTATAAGCATACTGTTGTGCTTCCAATTGATAAATAAGATGGATTTCTACTGTAATCTTTTGTAAAAGTTCAGCATGCGAAAAATCTTTCTGTTGTAATGTAAAGAGACATCGACAATTCCAAATAAACCATTTAATGGTAGCAAAAACAGCATGCAAAGTACTAAAGTCCCATTTAGACCAATGAGAAGAATAAGAACCATATACCATAAGTTCATAAGAGACAGCTGAAAACACAGGCTCATGCCAAACTTCAGCAACATATAACCAAAATGTTAAAATATAAGAACAAGAAAAATATAAATGATGCATAGATTCCAACTGCTGAAAGCAACCTGGGCTGGAACAATTGCATTCATCCAATTGTTTGTGATGTTGATTTCCCTTGACATTAAGTTTCTCGTGACAGCATAACCATGTGACATTTTGAAGTTTAGGGGAAATCCGTTTCTCAACCAAAAGGGACTGTAATGCAGAAAAATGCGAGGTGGGACATTTTGGAAAGGTAACCAATTCAGTAAAATGAGAATCAATGACAATTTGGTAAACCAATTTCTTGGATTAAGAAACTATCCAGTCACTAGAGATATGCCACTGTCGTAATTTAACAAAAACATCCCAAAGGTAAGGAGCTGCCAAGGGGTTAGCATTACGATGTTGATTAGATCCTGTAGCCCAGTCCTGTAACCATGGCCCTGCTGACTGTCGGAGAAGACCAGTCCATAATTTAGGTATAGATTTTAATAAAGGCAAAACATTTATAAAAAGAATTGACAATAAAAAAAGGGGGATTCACCATATTAAGTCCACTCCTAGAAATTGGAAGATATACAATATTTTGCTTAAGTGGGTTAAGGCGGCTACCCCACACAGCTTGAAATAAAATGTTAAAAAGACAAGCTTCTCATTGTTTAGGAGGAGAAAACACATTACTTAAAAAAAGGAAAATGGGTAATAAATATGTCCGTATCAGGTAAACACGTTTGAGTTAACTAAGTTGCCATTTATTCCAATTTTGCACCATACATTTACCCCTCTCAAGCTGAAGACTCCAATTATAAAGTGCAGGGGTAGAAACCCCAAAAAAGATCCCCAAAATGTGGATTGGATCCACAGAGAACTGAATTCCAGAGACTGAGTCATAGGTGGGGAGGGCAACCCCTAGTTCATGACCGATACATTTCAACTTATTTAATGTAGTACCTGAAATAACCCCGAAGGAGTCACATACTGAGATGGCTGTCTGAACAAAAGAAGATGTAAAAGTACAAATACAAATATCATCTGCATAAGCTAATGCGGAAAAAGGAAACAATACACCAGGGATAGTGACAGGAGGGATTTTATGATTTAAAGAATGTAATAAAGGGTCTATGCAAAACACATATAATAAAGGACTAATCGGAAACCCTGTTTTACGCCCCGTTGTACAGGAAGAAGAGGTCCAAGGTGCCCATTAACCAATGGAGAAACCTTAGCATTCTTATAGATTTTTTTAACCATGAAATAAATAAAGGGGGTATCCCATAGTGCTGGAGAGTGAGCCATAGAAAAACATGGTTCACAGAATCAAAAGCTCCCTTCTGATCCAGAGACAAAACAAATACAGAATGGTCCAAAATATGCAACCTATCAAAGATCTCTCTTTAAAATATTAGCTGGTCAGTAATTGTGCAACCTGGAATAGCACAAGACTGGGCCGGAGTGATGAGGAACTGGACAACTGTCACTAAACGTGTTTTCAGTATTTTCATTAATATTTTCAAATCTACATTCAGGAGACAAATCTGTCACCAATTAGAAAGTTCAGTTTTATTCCCTTTTTTATGAAGGAAAACAAGAATACCCCCCACCTTTTCCAAAGGGAAATCCGAAAGCAATAACAAATTATTATACACATCAGCAAGTTCCTGGGAAAAGACTTCACCCATCAGCTTATAAAGCTCTGCTGTGAGACCATCCCTTCCGGGAGCCTTGTGTGACTGCAACAAGGAAATAGCACTGGATACTTCCTCCGGGGAAATAGGCAAAGTTAAGTTTTGAAGGGTAGAAAGGGGACAACTGGGAATAGCTACTTGTTGTAAAAAAGGTTTTGCAGCATTAGTATCCATTGGGCATGCCTGAAAAAGGGACTGGGTGTAGTAAGTCACTTCTGACATCATATCTGAGTGAGAGGTTTTTAACAAACCATCACGTCCCTGTATGCCCTCAAAAATTTTCTTCTTCACCCTGTCCTTACCGCTAAGGAAGGGACATAGGGTGGCATAAGTGCCCTGTGTGCCAAATTGTTATTGAGACTTTAGGATATTTGTTTGAGTCATACGGAAAGGTATCATTTTATCCTTCAATTGTCTTATCTGGGCAGTGACATCATGTTTAGAGGTTTGAGCCAAAGACATAACTCGTTGCAACTGTTGCCTAAGTTGTAGGTAATTGAAATAAACTAGTTCTCGACCGGTTTTCCCCAAATGTTTAAGAAATGTAACAAGGTCCTGCTTCGTGTTAAGCCACCAATGTAAAGGGTCATCATACATCTCATAAAGGGATTTTCTGGCCGGAAAAAATAACATAAATGCTGCTGTAGATTTCGGCAAGCCAAGAGATCAGAGTTGAATGAAGAAAGGGGGGTTACTAGTGGGGTACCGCAGGGTTCAGTATTAGGACCAGTCCTCATCAATGTCTTTATAAGCGACATTGCAGAGGGACTGGAAGGAAAAGTATGTCTCTTTGCAGATGACACAAGGATCTGCAACAGAGTTGATGCACAAGGTGGGGTGGAAAGGATGAGAAGGGACTTGGCAAGGTTAGAGGAATGGTCAAATGTATGGCAGCTTAGATTCAATGCTAAGAAGTGCAAGGTAATGCACCTGGGAAACAAAAACCCAGGGGAAGAGTACACAATGGGGGGTGAGATACTAACAACAACAAAAATGGAAAGGGACCTGGGGGTAGTCATATCAGATGACCTAAAGGTGGGCAAGCGATGTGAGAGGGCAGCAAGGAGGGCTGAGGGGATACTGGGATGCATAGGGAGAGGCATCACCAGTAGAAAACAGGAAGTTATTATCCCTCTGTACAGACAGCTGGTGAGACCCCATCTGAAGTACTGCATGCAGTTCTGGAGACCCAATCTCCGCAAAGACATAGACAGGATGGAAGCTGTCCAGAGGAGGGCAACTAAAATGGTGCAGGGTCTGCACCGGAAGACATATGAAGAGAGACTTAAGGAGCTTAATATGTATAGCCTCGAGGAAAGGAGGAAGAGGGGGGACATGATAGAAACTTTCAAGTACCTCAAGGGAATCAACAAAGTCCAAGAGGGTAGCATCTTTCAAAAAAAGAGGTGTGCAAGAACAAGGGGGCACAATTTGAAGATGGGGGGCAGCTGAGAGGTAATTTAAGGAAGTATTTTTTCACAGAGAGGGTTGTGGATGCATGGAACAGCCTTCTGGAGGAGGTTGTGGAGTCAAAAACAGTGGTGGAATTCAAGCATGCATGGGACAGTCATAAGGCAATTCTAGTGGGTGGGGGTAGGAAGAAGTAGGCTGCTGGTTAACTAGGATCTGCAGCTTATCCATTAGGTAGGGAAATGGGCAGACTGGGTGGGCCAAGCGGTCCTTATCTGCTGTCAAATTCTATGTTTCTATGAATCTCCAAATGCCACCACCCCCCATCATTAAAGCAGGATATGGGCCTACAATTATTTTCAAAGCATAGTGGTCAGAAAATTCTACAGGTATAACTGAAGCAGAATTTATAGGCAATATTTTATTGAGAAAGAAAAAATTGATCCATGTAGCTAATGTATCTTTATGAAAAGTAGGGGCTGGTGTCTTATGTAGATGAGTATATGCATCAATTACATTTGCCATTTGTACTACTGTGGTTAAACAGGACATATCACAAAACTGTTTCTTGGTAAGGGTGTTTTTACCCCTATCTTTATAGGTTAGGCCACAATTAAAGTCACCACCACAAACTATTTGATGTGGAGTGTGAAGGTAAGGTTGTATGGCATGAAACAAATCAACCCTAGCTGCTTTTGTCTGAGTAGCATAGACATTCACTAATCAAAAACAAATTCCCTGAAATATAACATCCACAATCAATACTCGACCTGGAAATAAATCAATACATTTTAAGACTTTAACAGTGGTATCATGAAATAGAATAGCTACCCCAGTACATGGTTCCAATCCTAAAGACCAATATGACACTCCAGTATGCCACCATTTTGCAGCCCTGGAAAGCTCGGTCATGGTATGCAATTGTGTATCCTGAAAAAAGAAAATATTACATGCAGTAGATTTTAAAAATGAAAAAATAGCAGCCTGTCATATTCTATTCTTAATGCTGTTCACATTAAGTGAACAAAATGTAAATGAGGAAACCATACAAAATTGCTATAAAAGTCTTCCGTTTATCTTTTTTCCCCTTCTTTTGGCTAGGGGTAGCTAGCTGAGGACAAAGGGGTCACCCATCTTCAGATTCCATATCTGAAAGTGCAGCAGGGGTTTCCACCCCAGGCTTGGAAGATTCAGACTCTGTATCAGAAACATCCTAGGCAAGTAAGAGGGCATGAAATCTATTAGTGGTAGGTGTACTGACCACTTTCTGGACCTTGGAGGCAGGTTGGGGGTTAGAAGATCTTCCTCTTGTTATTCTGGATTGAAAAGGTAATTCCTGAGTGTTTTGGGGAGGGGGCATAAACACAGCATCATGTAAAGGTTCAGAAGGGGGGAGAGCTTGGGATTCCTTAATAACAACTACCTCTTGTTCTGAGACAACATCTGGTCCTGAAACTTGGGGAGGGCAAGGGAGTAGGTAAAGATGTAGAAGTGACAAGAACAACAGGAGGAGGGGGGGTGAAAGTACTGAGGAGGTGGAGGAACTTAGCTTTGCAGAAAGAGTCCTCTGAGCTATGGCTACCAGTAGACGTTGTTCTTCAGAATCATGGGGATTTGGTTGCCTATGGGCCGCTTCAGGGCAGGTGGCATAGGAGTGGCCTAGAACCCCACACAGAGCACTGACTGCTACATTTTTACACTGTGTACTTGTATGGCCAAAAGAATTGCGTAATAGGCAATGAAGTTGGTCGCAGATACTGCTAATGTGACCAGGCTTGCCACATCTATAGCATGTCTTTGGTTGGCCAGCATGGAAAATTACACCTCTGTCCCTACCCAAAAAACACACAGTTGGGAAGGTGCTGCAAACCATCCACAGAGGAATGTAAAATTACTCTAATTTTCCAGCCCCCAGTCCAAATATCTTCAGTATCAAAAATTGCCTCTGGGTGCCCCAACACAGTACATCTCTGTTTTAACCAAAAGATGAGGTCAGTGACACTTACCCCCTCATTCCTGAAGAGGACCGTACTAGTTTTATGGGCTGGCCTAGTTAAAGGTAGAACTTCAAAGGGTGACCATAAGGGAGTTTGCTGAACTTTATGATAAACATTCCAACATTTATCTAACCCACTACTTAGTTTAAAACTAACATCAAATGTTTTTTTCTCCAGAAACATGGATCAGGGCATACAGTTCAGCTGAAGAAAAATGCAAAATTTCTTTTAACAAGCGTTTAGCAACAAACTTATGATCTGGGAAGGTTTCCATACCTCCCTCATATATAAGTCTGACAGCATTATGTCTTTCGGCCGAGAAAGTAGAAGCCCTAAACAAGAAGCATAAGTTCGAGAAGTATTGAGTGGGGCATCCACAGAAGGGCCTGGAGGAGGGCCTTCAGGGTCATCTGCAGGAAAGTTGGCATCCAGATGTTCCATGGAAGAGAATGGCGATATCCTAGAAGAGGAGTAGTCATTGGTTGAATGAGGGCAGTCAACAGTGCTAGTATCCAGCTTTAGAGTAGGGTTCTGAGTCAAAGGAAGATCGGAGGGGAGTACAAGCAGAGAATCTTGGGGTTCAACATGTTCTGCACTGTAGAAGCATCACACCCTTTAGCAGAAAGCTCCGAAGATTAAATGTCCAAACATGTCTTAGAAGCAGGGTAGGTAGTAGAAACAGAAAATTCCCTTTTATTCATATGAACCCCTGGTATGGAAATAGGGGAGATCCCAGATATCCAGCATCCAGAATCAGGAAGCTGCACCCATGCAGCAGATTTCAAGGCAGACTCTACAGATCAGGAGGCATTGGCCTCATCAACCTGGTCTGCCCAAGAAGGGGTCTGTTTCTGTGAGGGTTTAGTAGCGCTTTTAAAAACACGCTTATCTTTGCCAGCAGCAAAAGAGAAAACTGTAGCCGTATCCTGGCCAGAGAAATTAGTTGTAAAGACTGTACTCACTTTAGTAGCAGAATTGTCCACATCAAGGAGCAGTGGGATGGGATCTGGGACCAAAACAACCGGTGCATCGGAGAAACCAAATGAAAACGTAACAGCCTCGGTGTCACAGGGCCATTCTGCCGCCACCAAATCTGCCGAGCTTCTCTTTTTCTGGCAAACTTTGCCTCCTCTGAAGCTAATAGAAGTCGGACAGCCTCTGGTTTAGAGTGTGCAACATCGGTAGGTAGGTCCTGAGTTGTCCACAGTAAAGTTGCATCTTGCAAATCATTTGTCTGTGGTAGGGAAGAAGTATTTAAGTCCATAATAGATTCCAATTATTTGTCCAACGTAGAGACTTCTGAAGCAATCAGGGATCCCATTTCTGCAGGAGGTTTGAAAAATATTTCAGATTCCACACTATCTGACATATGAGGAGAAGACTGCTCCTCAACCTGCAGCCCAACCTACTGTATCACCGCCTGCTCAGTGACTGAGCCATCCATCCTGACAGTCAGCGGTTCTCCCTACTGCACGAGTAGGGGAATTTCCCCGGTGTCCTGGCCAAATTTTCTTCATTCACTAGAAATACCACCGACAGCTTAATCTGGTTCAAGGTCAGTTGGCATTCATCTGTATCCCCCTTCCCCGGGTTGTGCCTGAAAATAGGCAGGATTTGTCTAGTGCACTTACCCGGTCAACAAAAATGAAATAAATAAATAAAATACAGTATTTTTGGTGGTCCAGGAGCCTGACCTCATCTATCACAGAGGGTACTCTTATTAAGCCTGATCCCTCTCCTGTGTGTTGCTCCAAAGAGGGAAATCCCCACTCCAACAGGAGATCAAGGTGAGGCATTAATATCATGCCACATGTAAACACCATCATAGAAGTTTCCCATCCATTTTGTGTTTGTTCATGCACACATCCATCTGACTTCAATGTGACTCCCCTCCATCCCTGCTCAGCCAATCTTTATTCATAATTCCCTAGTGTTCCAGTATTTCTGTCTTCCCCTCTTCCCTGTACTGCACAGTTCTGGTGGCACAGTGCTATCACACCCCCCAACAAAATAGCCCGTCTCTGTTTCACTGGTTCACTAGCTTGCTGCATGCCTCAAATATGTACACAGTCATCTTTTTCATGTCACTTATTCTCAAGCATCAATACTATTTAAAAAAATCTCTCCCTTCCTGTTTCACATAGAAACATAGAATTTGACAGCAGATAAGGATTGCTTGACCCAACCAGTCTGCCTATTTTCCCTACTGACTGTAGCAATGCAGGCCCTACTTGATCTCCAGCGTTACACTCCCCCCTTACCACTAAGGTTCCTTTATGCGTATCCCAAGCCTTCTTGAATTCCATTACAGTTTTTGCCCCCACCACCTCTACTGGGAGGCTGTTCAAGGCATCCACCAATCCTTCTGCGAAGAAGTACATCCTCACATCACCTCCAAGTCTGTCCCCCCATCCCCAGCTTCATAGCATGTCCCCCTTCTTCCTGAGTATCTTTCTTATGAAAAATGCTTCCCACTTGGACATTATTTATACAGTACATGCAAGCTATTTGAAAGTTTCTAACATATCCACCTCTTCCTCCCTTATTCCAGGGTGTACATATTGTGGTCCCTCAGTCTCTCCTCATAAGGTTTTTGATGCAAATGTTAATATTTAACACCACCATACAGTGAGCACTGGTCCCCAGGTGACCACACACTGTGACATCTCCAGCACTGCTCCTGTTAGTGCATACAAGTACCATTATTGCCTCCTCACAAGTTGTCTCTTTTAGTAGTTGAGGGCCTTTAGTTTCTCCTCATAAAGCTTTTGAAGTGGACCCCGTACTATTTTAGTTGCACTCCTCTGGATTGCCTCTACTTTGTCTATGTACTTCTGGAGATTTGGTCTCCAGAACTGGACACAATATTCTAGGTGGGGTCTCATCAATGATCTATACAGTGGTAACACCACCTCTCTCCTTCTGCTGGTGATACCCCTCCCTATGCAGCCTAATATTCTGCTAGCTCTACCCACTGCTTTGTCACAATATTTGTCCAACTTTAGGTCTTCAGATATGATAACCCCCAGGTCTCCTTCCTGTCTGGTGGTCGTTATACTACACCTCTCATTTTGTATTCTGCCCCAGAGTTTCTGTGTCCCAAGTGCATGATTTTACACTTTTTCGCACTGAAACTGAGCTGCCACACCCTTGACCACTCTGCTAGCTTTCTTAGATCTTTAACCATTTTTTCCCATACACTCCCCACAGTGCCTAACCTATTGCAGATTTCAGTGTCATAAGCAAAAAGGCATACCTTCCTTCTAGCCCCTCTGCAGTGTTGTTAATAAAGACAATAAAGAGGACCAGTCCCAGGACTGATCCCTCTGGTACCCCTCTGGTCACGCTCCCTTCCTTGGAGTGAACTCCATTTACCATCGCCCTCTGTCTCCTGTCCCCTAACTAATTTCTTACCTAGTTTACCACCCTTGAACCCACTCCTAGGTTGCCCAGTTTGTTTACAAGTCTCCTATGTGAAATGGTGTGAAAGGCCCTACCAAAGTCCAGATAGGCCACATCCACTGCTCCACCCTGATTGAATTCCTTGCTCACCCTGTCAAATAAATCTATCAGATTTGTTTGATGTGACCTCCCCCCAGTGAATTCTTGCTGTCTCAGATCTTATAAGCCACTGAATTCTAGATAGTCCACAGTCTTTTCCATTGGTAGTGATTCCATTAATTTCCCTACTACAGATGTCATGCTGAAACATACAAACATAGAACTTGTCAGTATATGAAGACTGCTCTGCCCATCCAGTCAGCTGTTAAGCCCCGTACTTGATTACAGCTTTTGACCCTCCCTGTGCTATACCTCTGTGGTTCCCTTATACCTGATCCATGCATGTTTAAATCCATCTACAGTGCTTACTCCCACCACCTCATGTGGCAGACCATTCCATTTGTCCATCACTCTCTCTGTAAAAGAAAAACTTCCTCACATTCACTCTTAATCTGTCACCTTCCAACTTCTTGTCATGACCCCTCGTATTGGAAGATGTCTCCTCCCTGGACCTTGTTTATGCCCTTGAGGTGCTTGAATGTTTCTATCTTGTCCCCTGTCTTCCTCCTCTCCTTCAGGGAGTACATATTGAGGTTCCTTAATCTCTCCTCATTATTTCTGTGGAGGAAGCCCTGCACCATTTTTGTTGCCCTTTTTTAGACTGTCTTCAGCCTGTTAATGTCCTTTTGAAGTTGCGGTCTCCAAAACTACACACAGTACTCCATGTGAGACCTGACCAGGGTTTTATATATCGGCATCACTTCCTCCCATCTTCTGCTGGTGATACCCCTGCCTGTGCACCCCAGCATGCCACTGGCCTTCCCTGCTGCCCTTGTACTCTGCTTTGACATTTCCAGGTCATCTGAAATAATAACCACCAGGTCTCATTCTTCTTTGGTGACTGTCAGCAACCCACCCCATCCAGTAACTGTCTCCAGGGTTTCTATGCACCTGGTGCATAATTTTACACTTCTTGAAATTAAACCTCAGTTGCCAGTCCTCAGACCATTTCTCAAGCTTCGCCAGGTCCTTTCTCATTTTCTCCACCCCTTCTTGAGTATCCACACTGTTAATCATCTTGGTGTTATCTGCAAACAGTCAGACCTTTCCCTCCAGCCCCACTGCAATGTCACTGATGAAGACATAGGACAGGACTGGCCCAAGGACTAATCCCTGAGGTACCCCACTAGTCACCCCTCTCCCTAGATTATACCCCATTTGCCACTACCGTCTGTCTTCTGTCCATTAGCCAGTTCCTAACCCAGTTTACCACCTTGTCATCCATGCCCAGACTGCCCATCTTGTTAACCAACCTTTTACGTGGGACAGTGTGGAAGACTTTGTTGAACTTGAGGTAGGCAATGTCCACCACCCCACAATTTACTTCCTTTGTCACCCAGCCAAAGAAATCTATCAGATTCATCTGACTGGCCTGCAATTGCCAGACTCCTCCTTAATACCACATTTCATAAGATTCATAAGATTGGAATCAGGTTCATAGTGTTAGTCATTATTGACCTGCACTGCTCACTACTGCATCAAAAAACAGTTTATTGAAAAATATGAATCCAAAGCCCTTTTAAACTGTTGCATCATCTCCCTTGATAGCACCGCTATTGGGAGGGAATTCCATGTATTCACTACCCTTTTCAGTGAAGCATTTACCACTTTTATGTTTATGTTTGCTTGCATGCATGCACAAGAAACATTATGTGGCAGCTTAGGAGAGAAGCGGGTAGTGGAGGTGTGGCACTGTGACAGCCAGTGCCAGCACTGCATTTGTGGGCTTGGCAGTGTTCAACCAATGCAGGCCCACTGCCCTGATGACACTGGTCCTCCAGAAGTGCCACCAACTTGAAACGATTTGACCGCTACAATCAGGGGCCACCTCGCCATTGCAGCATCAGCCATTCAGCTGCAATGAGTGAGCGACCTGTCATTATAGGACGGTACCTTGCCTGGTGTAACATTTCCATGAACATGGTGGTGGCTATCGCCTTCCACCTCAGATCACCATGAAAGCCAATGAGGGTGCCCAATCCCTCTGTTGACATGCCCCTGACCCAGTTCATTTGCCAATGGGGGAGCCCACTCCTGGTCAGCATAATGTCTCCCTTCCCATTTGTTGTGTGCTGAGTTGGTGCCCAATCCCCGTCAGCATCATGCCCTCCCAAACGGTCTTCCTTTGCCAACAGGGGGGCCTAATCACAGTCATTTAAGTCTCCCCTCTCCCAAAACGCAGGTAGCACACTGGGAGCACACACCAGTGTGACCAAAGCAAGCATGCAAAAAAATAAACCTACTTGTGATGTCTTTTGTTTGTCTTGTTGTCCCTGAAACCAAGAAAACAGTCCCTCGCGGTGTTTCGTGCGCCCTCCCCCAACCCGCCGCCACCCTTTGTGCACCCTACCTCCCCACACACACACCCACCCCATACTTACCTTCTGAGCCTGGTGCGATGATCTTCAGTGGACCGGGAACACATCTGGACTATTCAAAGCCGACTCCAAACTGAAGAAATGCAGGTAAGCTATATAATGGCATAAACAGGGTTTTTTCAACTTATATAGATATCTCAACCATTTTTTTGATTTTTGGCAACAAAGTTTCAACATGGGGTTATTGGGTCCCCTCCTTATGAATTCAGTCACTGTCATGGCATTATTCAGTCCTAAAAGGTGATTTTGCAGCCACTGAGCAGAATCACCTTTTGGGACAGATTAATGAAATGAAGGTGCCACTGTTCATGAGGTGGGCTCTCAAAAAGCCTACGTTGCAAATTTGGTAAAAAAATAAAAAAATGACTGTTTTATGAGTCTGCATTGCGCAGTTTCCATGCACACTCGTAACTTCATGAATTTGTAATATTTTCACTCCAGATTTTCAACATTGGCATTTTTCCACATCTCCTTATGAAAAGTATAGCTGTCATTTTTCACATCCTGGCTGAACTGTGTTTTCATACTTCCGGCACACAATAGAGCAGTCACTGTGGGAAGTCAGTGTTTGGGACAGATTAAGAAAATCACAGTGACACTGTTCATGAGCAGATGTGCTAAAATGCCTGTGTTGAAAATTTAGTGACAAAAGTCCATAAAATGACTGTTACATGCGTACATTGTGCAGTTTCCATGCGCCCTCGTAATTTTGCACATTTGTAATATTTTCACTACAGATTTTCAATATTGGCATTTTTCCACACCTCCTTATGAACAGTGCAGCTGTCATTTTTCATGTCCTGTCCAAAATATGCATTTATACATGTGGCGTAGAATAGCGTGGTCACTGTGAGAAATCAATGTTACATACTAACATACTAACATACTATTTGCCAGCAGATTAGGCCTTATGGTCTATCGAGTCTGCTCGAACCTTAGATCCTTAGTTGGGTGCCGAGACCCTCCCATCCCTTGTGCTCCAGAAACCCCTATCATCCATCCCCACCCCCCCGGGACAGGCCATCATCTGATACATCCACTTTCTGTGTCTGTCCCACCCTCTCTTGAAGCCCTCCACTGTGGATCTCTGAACCAGCTCACCAGGCAGTGCATTCCAAGGGTCCACCACCCTCTCAGTGAAAAACCTCCTCCTCTTTTCCCCCCTCACCCTTCCACCTTCCAACTTCAAACCATGCCCTCTAGTGATACCTCCCTGCTTTAGTCTAAAGATCCCCTCCATGTTAACCCTATTTGTTCCCTTGAGGTACTTGAAGACCTCAATCATGTCCCCCCATCTCTCCTCTCCTCCAATGAAAACAGGCAGAGCTCCTCAAGTCTGTCCTCATACGTCAAATCCCCTAGCTCTCATATCATCTTTGTTGCCCTCCTCTGTGCCCTCTCCAGGAGCTGTATGTCCCTCTTCAAGTGTGATCTCCAGTACTGTACACAGTACTCAAGGTGTGGTCTAACCAGTCCATTGTACACAGCAGAATCACTTTCTTGCTCCTAGAGGTGATCCCCCTTACGATGCATCCCAACATCCTGTTTGCCTTGCTAGCTGCTCTCCTGCACTGCTCAGAGTTATTCATACATGCATCCACCATGACCCTAGGTCTTTTTCCCCTATTGAGGGCCTCCAGCGCCTCCTCCCAGGGTGTACCTGTGTTTAGGGTTTCCCCGACCAAGATGCAACACCTTGCACTTGGTGATATTGAAATTAATTTCCATGTGTGAGCCCAGCTTTCCAGGGTGTCCAGGTCCCCTTTCAGGGCCAATCTCCCCTCTTCTCCCTCAACTACTGCTCCCATCTTGGAGTCATCCATGAAGAGACTCATTTCACACCCTATACCCTCCCTGATGTCCGATATGTTTGCATTAAACAGGATGGGACCCAGGACCTGAGCCCCTCTGGGTACCCACTACCAACCTCTCTGGGGTTCGAGCTCCTACAGACCACTACTCTCTGAGTGCGTCCAGCTAGCCAGTTTTCAATCCATCTGACCATCAAGGGGCCTACTCCTAACCCATCAGTTTCTCCACCAGACCATTGTGGGGGACAGAGTCAACGCTTGCTGAAGTCCAAGAATAATACATCCACAGGCTTACCCTGTCCAGTTCTGATGTTACCCATTCATAGAACTCCACAAGGTTGGTTTGACATGATCTACCTGGCACAAACCCATGTTGCCGACTATCCAGACCTCCCACCTCCTTCAAGTACACCCCAATCATTCCTTTAGTATACTCTCCATTAATTTTCCCACCACCGAGGTCAAACTGATGGGTCTATAGTTACCTGTGTACTTCCTCGACCTCCCTTTATGGTTGGTGCCACATGTGCCTCTCGCCAATCCTAGGTACCTCCCTGTCTCAAGTGACCTGCTGAAAAGCTCCGCCAGGGGTGCAGCCAGTATGTTCACCAATTCCCATAGTACTCTCGGATGAATGCCATCTGGCCCAGGAGATTTGACTTTCTTTAGGGCCTTGAGGGCTAACCACACCCTTTTGGTGGAGATAGCATCATCCGTCCCCTCCACCTTACTGGCCTTTTTATCCTTACCCAGATGTGACACCCCTGGGGTACCTCTCCCTACCTCTTGCTCCATTTCTGTTGCTCCCCTGATCCCACTTACTGACACTTCTATCCCCTTCGTGCCTTGCTTTGTAGATATCCCATCCCCCTCCCTAGTGAACACAGAGGCAAAGTACTCTTTAAATACCTCTGCCTGGTCCCTCGCCTCTTCCACCCACCCTCTTTCTGATCTCAATCTGCTGAGATGGCCCTTAGTTTTTCTTTGCTCCCCAATGTACCGGAAGAACCCCTTTTCCCTCCATGTATCCCCTGTGCCAGCCGCTGCTCTTTACTGGACTTTGCTCCCCTCACCATACGGGTGACTTTTCTAGATGCAAGCTGGTACATTTCCTTATCCCTATCCCCTCTTGTTGTTTTATATTTTTTGTAGGCCGCCTTCTTTTCTCTGACTGCTACCTGTACCTCACTGGACCACCAGCATGGTTTATGTGACCTTGCTCCCTTACGTTTCAACTTAGCGCAGATCCTGACTGCCTCATGAAGTCCCCGTTTTATGACCTCCCATCTCCTTTCCACACTTGTCATTGAGGTAATCCCCTTCAAGTGATACTTGAGAATATTTCCCATGCCCATAAAGTCTGCCCCCCTTAAGTCCACTACCAGTGTCCTAGATCTCACCCCCCTCCCCCCATGCTTATTTAAAACCAGACAGTATTGTGGTCGCTCCCAGTCAGGGGGTGCTGTACAACCATGTCCCTTACCAGATCACCATCTGCCAGAACCACATCCAGGACATGCCCCTCCCTTGTGGGCTCCATCACATGCTGTGTTAATAACACATCCTGGAAGCCATCCAGCAGCCTCTGCTCCTCGGCCACCTTAGAGAACATGGTTCCCCCAGTTTGTACCTGGCATATTAAGGTCCCCCATCAACACCACTCTTTCCTCTTTTGGTCCACACTGGGCAATGATGTTGTCCAGAAAACCATCCTCTAGAACATCACTCATCCCGGAGGGCCTATATGTTACACCCAGCTTGACCTTATCTCCTGCTGGGGATCCTAAGGTGACCCATAAGGCCTCCACATTTCCCTCTGCTTGTTCTACACTAGCAATTTCGATGTCATCTGTAATGAACATAGCCACTCCACTCCCTCTGCCCTCCTTTCTATCCTTCCTAAACATAGTGTACCCCAGTACATTTAGGTCCCAGTCATGGTTTTTGTTGGCCCACATCTCCGTGACCGCCGCCACATCCACCCCCCCTCGAACAGCATGGCCTGGAGCTCTGGCAACTTGTTTCCCAAGCTCCTGACATTTACTAACACCAACCCCCAACCCCTATCCTTGATCCTCTTTGTCGAACCCCACCCAGATTCCTTATACTTCCATCCTCCTTCTGCTCCTCCTGAAACCTCCACCCCAGTCTGTTTCCCCCTCCCCTTAGGCTTCAAGGCTCTCCCCTCATCTGGAGGAGGCTCAGTCAGCCTCTCCCTTATCCCTTCCCCTCACAGGGTTTAAACCCCACCTTTCTTGTATGTAGTCAGCCATCCCCTGTTTAAGGACTTCCTTCCCTAATGGGGCAAGATGAAACCTGTCCTTGGCATATAGTCCTTATCCTCCCAAATTCCATTCCAGTTCCCTAACACCCCCAACCCACTCTCTTCACCCCACTTCCTGAGCCAGTCATTAACCTCTGTGAGCTTCATTTTTTTCTCCACTGAGGCCTTTGCTACTGGCAATATCTCCAAAAAGGAAATGTTGCATCCATTATCCCGACAGACTCTGGCAAGTTCTTGGAACCTTGCTTGGATTTCCAAAATGCTATTTCCCCTCTTGATCATTAGTTCCCAAATCATGACAGATTAAGAAAATTATAGTGACAGTGTTCATGAGCAGAGGTCACAAAATGCCTATGTTGAAAATTTGGTGAAATAATTCCACTAAATGACTATGTTATGCACATGCATTGCACAGTTTCCATGTACTGTACGCTTGGAAGTTGGAGCATTTTTAATATTTTCACTACAGATTTTCAATATTGTCATCTCTTCACACCTCCCTATGAACGGTGCAGCTGTTATTCTTCACATCCTGCCTGATTTGTGTTTTTGTACATCTGATGCAGAATGGCACTGTCGCTGTGGGAACTCAAAGTTCGGGACACATTAACAAAATCACAGTAGCACTGTTCATGAGAAGAGGTCCCAAATGCTTTCATGAGATTGGGTCACAAAAAGGCCATGCTGAAAATTTGTAGTGCAAATACCAACTAACGCCTGGGGCATTAGGGTTTCTAACCATAACGTCCCACCGTGTACAGACTGACAGGCATCAGTGGTGTGCCTTTGGATTGCTGACTGTATTGCTCATGCCATTCCACCTCCACCCCCCCACTCTGCAGCAAGTGACAGGTATTGAGGTGTGCCTTGGAATCTTCGACCCCAGAGATCATCCCATTCTCCTATACTGCACCGATTTCAGTGTATGTCCTTATGGAAAGGGGTGACTGTAAAGCCGAACACCTCAAGGCACACCTCAAAATTTGTTGGTGTCTGCAGGATAGGGTAAGGTGAAATGGCATGAACGTTGTGGGCAATGACCTGAACGCATACCCCAATTCCTTTCCATCTCTGCAGGGTGGAGGTGGAGTTGGCGTGAAATTCAATACTTCACTGCCATTCCTATTCTGCATCTGTCTAACTCCTGCATTTCTAGTGCTAATACCAGCAAGCAAACATTCGGCATTGACAAATGCTTATTCTCATAATGAGATCCCCTCTCTCAACCTTTCCTCATATGACAACTTACTAATGCCCATTACCAACTTTGTTGGTCTGCGCTGAACCCCCCTCCAATCTTTTCACATCTGACCTAAAATATGGTGACCAGAACTGGCAACAATACTCCAAGTGTGGTCTGACCAAAGCTACATACATAGGAACCACAACCTCTCTAGATCTACTTGAAATATTTATTTTTGTTGATGGCAAGATACTGTACCCTCTTTTAGCTATGTGAAGTGGGACTACATCTGCTCTCCTCCAGTCCTCTGGAATCACTCCCATCTCCAGTGACTGATTGAACATGGCTGTCAGAGGTGCAGCCAGGACCTCTGTGAGGTCCCTCAGTATCCTTGGATACACCCCGTCTGGTCCCATTGCTTATCCACTTTCAGATTTGTGAGTTCCTTCAGGACTCTCCCCTCTGAAAATGGACTAGTGTCCCCCTCCCTTACTTCAGTACTCCCAGCACTTATCTGCAGTCCCTCCACTTCCCCTTCCTCTTGAAACACAGAACAAAAGTATTTCAGGATGTCTGCTTTTTCCTGGTCCCGCTCCACGCATCCTCCCCCTTCCCTCTTAATCTTTACTATCTCTCCCCTGGTCTTTCTCTTTCTCTTTAAACTTACATACTTGAAAACTGTTTTGCCCACTTTCTTTACTGCCTGGGCTATTTTCTCCTCTGTTTGTACCTTTGCACTCCAAATTGCTTTCCTTGCCTCCTTCCATTTTTACTGATGCTCCTGCATATCCTCCTCCCTCTGTGGCTCCTTATACCTCCTGAATGCTAACCTTTTTGCCCTTACCTTCCAGGCAACCTCTTTTAAGAACCAAAATAACCATATTTTTTTTCCTCTTGCTTTTGTTTACTTGACTGATGCAAAGGTTTGTTTCCTTCACTATCCCCTTTTAGTTTTGTCTAATGTCCCTCCACTCCATCCAAATCCTCCACCGCCCCGCCAGTGCATCTCTGAGGCATTCTTCCATCTTTTTAAAATCTGCCCTCCTGAAGTCCAGCACCCTCACCATTGTGTGGTTCACTTCTGCAACAGTGAACATACAAACATAAAAACTGACAGCAGATAGAAACCACGTGGCCGCTTAGTCTGCCCATGTTCCCTACCCATTGTAACACCACAGACCCTACTTGATCTCAGGCTTTTGCCACCTTTTCCTTACCGCTAGGTTCCCTTGTGCATAATACTTGCTTTCTTGAATTCCACTACGATTTTTGCCACACCACCTTGGTTTGGAGGCTGTTCCAGGCAACCACCACCCTTTCTGTGAAGGAGTACTTCCTTACATCTCCCCTTAGCCTACCCCCTCTAAGGTCACAGCATAATGGTTTGCTCTTGAGTATCTTTTCTCTGAAAAAGGCTTCCTTCTTGCATCTTATTTATACCTGTGAGGTTTTCAAAAATCTCTATCATATCCACCTTTCTCTTGTTTCCTCTAGAGTGTACATATTGAGGTCCTTCAGTCTCTCCTCGTAGGGCTTCTGATACAGATGCTAATATTGAACCAAACCGTATGGTGATCACTGGTCCTCAGGTCGCCAGACACTGTAACATCTGCAACACTGTCCCCTTTGGTGAGTACAAGGTCCAGAATTGCCTCCTCATGAGTGGGCTCTTCCACTATTTGGTGAGGAATGCCCCCTGAATGGAGTTCAGGATATCCTTGCTCCTAGCTGAAACAACAGCTGGGATGTTTCAGTCTACATCCCTGTAGATTGAAGTCACCTACCAGCAGCACCTCCCCTTATTTGCAGTCTTTTGGATGGCTTTCACCAGAACCTTGACAAACTACCCACCCCCATGCTGGAAGTCTGTAGATCATGCCAGTGCAAATTGCAGCTACATTCCTGATTTCTAGGGTGACTGACAGTAACTCTGCCCATTCCTGTATTCTCTGTATCTCTATCTCTTTTATGCAGTCCCTCACATAAAGATCCACTCCTCCCCTTTATTTCCCACCCTGTCCTTCCTGAACAGAGTAAAGCCAGATATTGCTATATCCCTGTCATGGTTCTTATCACACCATGTCTTGATAATGGCAACAATGTCCAGGACAGCCCTCTCCCATAATGGCTTCTAGGTCTGGTGTTTTGTTTCCCAGACTTTGAGCATTTGCACATATGGCCTTCCAGATTCTGCTACCACCTTGTTTGTCAACACCCCCATTTTCCCATTTGCTTTCTCTCTGTACCCTCTCTGCTCTCATTACCATTTCTCTTAATTTCTACCAATTTTTTATAATGTACCCTTGGGGATTTCTCTCTCATAGGGTCATAGGGTTATCCCTACTGACTATTTTAGCTTGGGTAGGCAGACAGTATATGTCTTCCAGCTTCCTTTTGCCTCTTCTCCCCCTTGGCTAGTTTAAGTGCTCACCAATGTAACATTTAAACAATTCTATGAGGACTTTGGTTTTCCAACTGGATGGATGCAGGCCATCTCCCCTGTATAGGCCATTATACCTCCAGGTGGAATCCCATACCCCAATGTAGCCAAACCCTCCTCTCTGCACCACTCCTTCAACAATGAGTTGAAGCTCTTGGTATGGAGTAAGTATCCTTCCCCCAGTTTTAGACAGGCAGCACCTCGGAAAAGGCCACTGAGCATGCTACCTGCTTAAGAACCCTCCCCAACTCTCTGAACTACTCCTGCACCATCCTAGACTCATCCCTAGAGAGGTGATTAGTCCCTAATTGGACAATGACAGTGCACTCTTCCTCTCGTCCTGCTGCCCTAGCAATCCTCAGGATCTACTTTCTAGCCCTCCAAGCTGTGTCACTGGATAGGCACCAAACCTCCCTCTCACCCACCGTTTCTGTCCCTAAATCTATTGCACTCACAGTGGAGTCCCAGTTCCAGGAGTTGTGTCCTCCTCCTCTGGGGTCCTCTTCCACTCTCCTTGGGGGTCTAACCTACAGAAGAGCCCCACATCTTCCTGGATCACTACTACATGTGTTTCCATGGGACAATCTTGCTCCACTGGAGCAGTGCAGGAATTGTGTAGTGGTACCATATGGGGAATGTGCCTATGACCCACTGCCCTCACCCTTCCCATGCCCACCATAGTCCAGCCATTCCTCCTCCTTGGCATCCTTTGTGGTAATGGTGTCAGACTTGGTGTCTCAACAATTATTTTGCTTGCTGTTATTTTCTTTAGATTAATTAGAGAAATTTACCCATGTCCCTGGTGGAGGAGGAGGAGGCCCCCCAAATCCTGGTCAACATGGCCTGCATCCTAACAACCTCCTCCCTCAGCCCAGATAGGTGCATGCTGATGGGACAGCACTTCAGTCTCCAGAAGGCCTCCCTGAAACCTGCCACCCCACAGCCACTGCACTGCACCACCCTCATCATAATTTCTAATTTGTTACCCCTGGAAATGTTTGGTCCCTTGCATTCTTGATTACCTCTTCCCTCAAATCACCTCCCAGGAAGTCCTCAAGGCCTTATACTAGCTTCATCCAAATAAATCTAACCCTGATGGGATACACCCTAAATTACTACATTTGTTTGCAACTACAATTGCCGCTCCCCTGGCACATATCTTGAATCTATCTATCACAATCCATACTGTTCCCATTATATGGAAAATGGCCTAAGTGTTATCCCTCCACAAGGGAGGCGATCCATTTTCTCCTGGAAACTACTTACCCATCATCCTTCTTCCCTCACTTGCAAAGGTCCAAGAGTCCCTAATTTACCCTAGACTACTAGACTTCATCACCTCGTCTAACACCCTCTCCACCTACTAGTCTTGATTTCATAAACATCAGTCCACAGTTACTTCCTTTATACAAGTCATGAACACCATCCACTTAGCCATGGATAAAGGCAACATTACTGCTGTCATTTACATAGACCTGGCCAAAGCCTTTGATTCAATCTCACACACAATCATCCTTAATCAGCTTCTCTCCATGGGCCTCACCCCCCCCATCCAATGGTTTACTTTACACCTAATCTGTAGGCAACAAGCTGTATGTATCAGCTCCTCCACCTCCATCCCCTACCCATTTTGTCAGGTATCTGCCAGGGATTAATACTCAGCCCAATACTTTTCTCTGTATTTATAAACTATCTCCCCTCCACCTGTTCCTACTCCCAAATCCATATGTATGCTGATGACACCATCTTCTTCTTCTCTGGACCCTCCCCAAATGAAGTACAACCTCTCCTCCAGCAGGACTTTAACAATGACCTGGCTTGTTTCAAAGACAATGATGTCAAAGTAAATCAGTCTCAATGACTTTTGCCTCAGTTCAAAAGCTGTCCAGGCTCCATTCCCTACCAGTATTTTATTCCCAAGACAACTCCCCCCTAAAAACCGTACAGGCTTACAAATATCTGGGAGTACGGCTGGATCAATAGCTTAACTCTTCTACAGATATTGACACTCTAGTCTCCAAGCTCCATCCAAAACTGGGCTTCCTCTATCATAATAAAGACTCCCTCTCATGTTTGGACTTAAAGAAAGCATTTGATAAAGTATCCCATGATGTACTGGTATACAAAATGAAGCACCATGGGATAAGTATCAAAATAATAGAATGGGTTAAAGACTGGCTTTCTAAGAAAAAGCAAAGGGTTAGGATTAAAGGACATTTATCAGAAAATGATCAGGTCTCAAGTGAAGTGCTACAATTTTTGGTAATCGGGCCATCTTTGTTCACCCTTTTTATATCTGATATGAACACAGACATCAGAAGAAACTGTATCAAGTTTGCAGATGACACCAGAATCAGTAAAGAAGTGACTACAGACCAGCAACCTGAAATATTACATAGCACTTAATAAGTTTGGAAGGATGGGCTAGTTGAAATAAAATGGAAATTAATATTGATGAATGTGTAGTTATGCGTCTTGAGGCTAAAAACAGTTGTCACAGATATATAGTAAATAATAAATAGTTAAACACAGCTGAAAAAGAAAAAGATCTTAGAATCCTTATAAAAATGACCTGTCTTTTGTAGATCATTGTATTAGGGTGGTAAATGCAGCAAATAGGAATATTGGGGCAATTACTGTAGGAGAACATTCACGACAAGATACAAATCATGCCTCCTGCCATTATACAGAAGTTTTTTAGACCATATATGGATTATTGTAGTCCTTTGTGGAGCCCATCCCTGAGGAAGGATGTAGGTCTGCTGGAGAGGGTGCAGCAGAGACCGACTAAAATTATCTCTGGACTGGAACATCTGTCATTCAAGGAGAGATTATCAAGTTTAGGATTATATTCACTTGAGTTGAAAAGACAGAGAGGCGACCTGCTACTTATGTACAAGATAAGCAAAGACAGGGAATTAATGGCTAGCCTTGACTTATTACTGGCAAATAGGGATATAAATTTTAGATGTTGTAATAAACAACTGAAACTAACCTACTGTAAGAGAAACCTAAGGAGAAACTTCTATACAAAGAGAATTATTCCCTTGTGGAATAGATTTCCAGCTGAAGTAATAGTGTCAGAAACTACAATTTAAAAAAAAAAAAGACTGGACACCTAACATAGAAACATAGAAGCTGACAGCAGATAAGGACCGCAAGGCTAATCCAGTCTGCCCATTTCTTTTTCTACCCTATGAATGTGCCATCAGTCTTTGCTCTGTCAATGGCCTGTCTATTCATACTCATCTGCATTGCTCTCTTATGCCTATTCCATGCCGTTTGAAGCCCTGCACTGTATTCATATCCACCACTTCCTGAAGTAGGCTGTTCCATGCATCCACCACCCTTTCTGTGAAAAAGAACTTCCTCACATTACCCTTTAATCAGCCTCCCTCTAATCTCATGCTGTGCCCTCTTGTCCAGCTATTTTTCTTATATTGAAACATGTTAGACTCTTTCACCTTGTTAATGCCCTTAAGGTGTTTGAATGTTTCAATTCACCTTGTTAATGCCCTTAAGGTGTTTGAATGTTTCAATTATATCACCTCTCTCCCTTCTTTGCTCTAGGATATAGATGTTGAACTCCGTTAATCTGCCCTCATATGTTTTCTGATGCAGTCCCTGCACCATTTTGGTTGCTCTTCTCTGGACTGCCTCAATTTGGTTAATATCCTTATGAAGGTGCAGCCTCCAGTACTGCATGCAGTACTCCAGATGCCACTCTTCTGACCATTTTGCCAGTTTATCAGATCTCTTCTCATTCTGCCCACCCCATCTGGATCATCTACTCTATTGCAGATCTTGGTGTCATCTGCAAACAGACAAACCTTACCCTTTAGTCCATCTGCAATGTCACTGATGAAGATATTGAAGAGGACTGGCCCCAGGACTGATCTCTGAGGTACCCCACCTGTGACTTGCAGCTCTTCTGACTGTATATAACGTTTACCACAACTATCTGTTTTCTGCCTGTCAACCAGTTTGCCACCCAGTTGACCAACTTCTGACCCACCCCAAGCCTACCCAGCTTATTAATCAATCTTCTATGTAGAACAGTATCGAAAGCATCACTGAAGTCAAGGTAAGCAACATCGACTGCTCCTCCTTGGTCCACCACTTTGGTTACCCAGTCAAAGAAATCTATGAGATTAGTTTGAAAGGACCTTCCTGTTGTAAACCCATGCTGTCTTGGACTCTGTGCTCCTATGGATTCCAGGTGTTGCACTATCCTTTCCCTAAGGAGTGCCTCCATAATCTTGCCCACTACTGAGGTAAGACTGACTGGTCTGTAGTTCCCTGCCTCCTCCCTGCTACCACTCTTGTGGAGTTGGATCACATGAGCCCTTTGCCAGTCTTCTGCAACCTCTCCTGTGCTCAGAGACTCACTAAACTGTTCTGATAATGGCTCTGCTAGTTCCACCCTTAGCTCCTTTAGTACCCTGGGATGTATGCCATTGAGTCCCATTGCCTTGTCCACAAATCAAGCTTATCAAGCTCTTGTAGGACCCTTTCTTTTGTGAAGGGACTAGTGTACACCTCCCTCCCTCCCCCTATATCCATGGTGCTGAGCTGTGGGCCCTGCCCTACATTCTCTTCAGTAAATACTGAGCAGAAGTATCTATTTTGGATAGCTGCTTCCACATGGTCCTCCTCTCTACATGCCTCCTTATCCCCTTTGATCTTAGCAAAACCCTAATGGACTTTCTCATTTCACTAAGATATCTATAGAAAGTCTTGTCACCTCCTTTTACTGTTCATGCTAGTGTTTCCTCAGTTTGGGGCTTTGCCTGCCTTACTGCCTTCCCTGCTTTCTTTAAGGAAGTTTGGTATTCCTCCCTATCTTCATCCCTCTGCATTCCCTTATATTTCCTCTAGACCAGCCTTTTGGCTCTGACCTTGTCTGCTACAGTTTTTGAAAATAAAAATGGTTTCCTTCTTCTTTTGCACTTCCTTTTCTCTCTAACTCAATGGGATGTTGTTTCAAGTATTGCATCCTTAATGCTTGCCCACTTTGCATGTGCCTCCTCACCTGTATTTCTTTTTGCCAGGGCTAGCTTAACTTTGTTGGCCAGCTTATCAAAGTCAGCTCCTTTGAAGTCCCATGTTTTTGCCTTGGAATGGGATGATTTAGTTCTAGTGGCCAAATTGAACCATACCATGTGATGGTCACTCGCCCCCAGGTGACCTTCTCCCTGGAAATCTGTGATCCTTTCCCTGTTAGTCAGTATTAGATCTAGGATAGCCCTGTCTCTTGTGGGTGGTTGTACCAGCTGTTTGAGGCCCTTCCCCTGTGGGGAATCCACTATGTGTCTAGTTCTGGCAGATGTTCCTGACAAATCTGTATCTGTCATGCTGAAGTCTCCCTTTATCAGAACCTCCCCTTTAGCTTTCATGTTTTGTATATCTTCTAACAGTAATATGTCTATGTCCTCCCCCTGGTCTGGAGGCCCATAGACAACCCCAGTTCTTATGGCTGTCCCATTTCCTGTTTCCAGGGTGACCCACAATTCTTCTGGCTCCTTATATGTATTTTGAATTTCTGTAGCTTTGATATTTTCATTGACATAAAGGGCCACTCCACCCCCCCCTTTTTGTGCCTCAGTCTCTTTTGAACAGTACATAGCCAGGTACTGAAGTTTCCCAAGTGTGGTTACTGGTGAACCATGTCTCGCTAATGGCTACTATGTCCAGTTTAGCCTCTGTCATTAGTGCCTGCAGGTCGAGGATCTTGTTTACCAGACTGTGAGCATTTGTGTATATGATTTTCCACTTGCCAGATTTTGGTGTGTTAGTTGTTGGGCAAGGTCTGACATTTCCTCTGTGCATCGTATGGGGAGCTGGACCTTTTTCTTTACCTGTTGATGCAAATGAACTACAAACATGCTGAACTCCTATGTGACCACTAGCTGAGGAGGGGGGCGTGTTCTTCCCATTCAAAGTATTGGGTGCTGCACCCCCTCCCAATTTGCAAGTTGAAATATTCTGCAAAGAGATCAAACTTCTGCCCCAATGCACTGACTCCCTCCTTAGTCAGATGCAGTCCATCGAATTTAAAGAACTTTTGCTCCTAAAACTGTTGCCAGTTACCTACAAATTTGTGTCCTTTTTTCTGGCACCAGCCCTTGAGCCACATGTTTAGCTCTACTCTCTCCCCTTCTCTGACTTTCCGTCCATCTGCCCCCTCTCCCAGACTGGCAGGATCTCAGAGAAGGAGATACAGGATGAAATGGATGATAGTTTGTCACCCAGCCTGGTCAGATGTTCCTTGGTCTCCTCAACTGATCAGATGGTGAGATTCTTAGTCCCTATGTGTACCAGGATGTCAATGTTTTCTCCTGCTTCTTGTACAATTTTAGCAATGTGGTCAGTGTCGTTCCACGCTGATGTACCTGAGAGACATCTGACCATTACCCCTGGCTGGAGATAGATATCAAATCCCCGAATCATGGAGTCTCCTATGATCAGAAGTTTTTTGGATTTCTTTTTTGCTGTTTTTGGTTTTGTTCCTGATTTGTACGAGTTTTGTTATGATAGTGCCTGTGCTGCAGTGTTCTGCTCTGCAGTATCCTCTGCCCCTTTATTTGATTTTGGAGATAAGGGCAGATACCTGTTTGAAGTTTTCATATAGTTTGTGGAGATGATATGTTGGTGAACACAGAGTGATGGGGTACCCGATTTGCCCCTCCTAACCACCTGCCATCCTCCCAGACCAACTACCCTCTGCGGTCAATGTGCTTCTGTTGGCTGCTGGGGAAATGTTGGCCAGTTCTTATAATATATTTCCTCTTAAATATGAGATTTGAGGCATGCAATCTCTGCCCATGCTGCCTGGAGCTGAGCCCTTAGATCTCCAATGGTCCAGCATGTAGGACAGTGTCCTAAATCCTGTATGACTGCCCTTTTGAAAAGTGTCCCACAGTACCTGCAGTTAATAATATCCATTCCAGATAAGTTGCTGGTTTTATAACCTGGTCAGAGTAATCAGAAGGAGGAAAATGAAAGTAAAAGTTTGATTTTGTTTTGTTTGTTTGTTTTTGTATAACTTGTTATAACAAGTTAAATTACTTGTGCCCCTGTAAATGATGTCACTGTGTGGATACCCCACTGATCCTCCCCTTCCTGCTTTACTACAGGAAATGTAACAACTGTGCTACCCTATAAAAGGAGTGTAGTGTGGGGTGGTTGGGGATGGGGGTGGGTGGCTGGGCCCTTCCCCTGCTGAAAAAGAACCATGGATGAAAGAAACAATTGGTAAGAGCAGGAACAATCAGCCATCAACAAATGCAGTAGCCCTGAAAGCTTATCCTAATGATAGATAAAACCGTAAAATCTGTAAAGCAACACCTGTAATAATTTCACAGCTGATATACCCTGTAAGAAACACTTTGCTAAAGAGAAAAATAAAGCAGTAACAGAAGATATACCTTGCAAAAGACAATTTTAATCAGAAGATGACAGCAGTAATCTGTAAGCACAAACCTGTAGGCACACCCCATAATAATGCAGCAGAAGGTATACCCAGCAATAGCAATTTGAATCAGAGAAAAATAAAGCAATAAAATGTTAGCAACAAGCAGTTACAATCCCTGTGAGTACAAAAGAAAATAGTAACACACAGTAAATCTGTCTAGCCAAAAGAAGCCTTAATCATTTTCTTTGCTCTGGTAAGATTATTTGCTCTGTCCTTACGAGCAACCTAAAAGAAAAGAGCTCAGCTAAAACTAGTGTGCCTTTGCCAGCAAACCTAGTCTTCCACCAGTCTACCTACCTGCTATGTACATAATACGGTACCAAACTCTATTAACTGAAGACAAGTTCCATGGGCTATAAGCCTTTTACTTGCCAGAATAACAGAGTATAGTACTGAGTGTAGTAACTAAGATACTCAACTTTGAAGGGAAGCGGACCCCAGAGTAAAATGTTAACTTGTTATAGTGGGTGCAGTGTGTAAAATGATGTGACCTGAACCAGAACCTGGGTCATGCACAGCATGCCAGCTGATGTACTGGTGGTATTCCTCTCCACACCACCGGGGAAGCTCAGCCAGCAACCCCATCCAGACATCCTTTCCTGTGCATCAAATGGGGTAAGTTAGCATTCCAATACATCTGCTACCTTACCCCGTTGGGAGCAATATCTTCGGGTTTGTAGTGTCAGGTTATCCCATCTATCAGGTGAAGCTGACCAGGGTACTACTTGTTGGGATAGTCAGCTTCTGGAAAATGTAAGTATACATTGTTATTTGCATATCTTTTAATGCACTTTTTAAACACATCAGCACACTTAGTTTTGTATGTCATACCATGTTTTTTGACATTCAAATATTGCTGACAATCAGCTCCATCAATTGTTTGACATTGTTTGTCTTAATTTTTCTGTAGTTTGCCTGTTTTCTCATTTCTGTAAATCTTGTTATGGGTTTTCGTACCTCCAGGTTGAACCTGGAAATGGGCTTCGGCTGTGTGTGCTTTTCCCAGGTATCAAAAGTTTAAATAAATAAAAATCCTGACCTGGATGGTTATTTTGGCTAGCATCTCCCCTGACTGTTTTTTTCTTAAAACAAAACCCTTTTGTACCCC
Source organism: Neoceratodus forsteri (assembly GCA_016271365.2). Lineage (NCBI taxonomy): Eukaryota > Metazoa > Chordata > Ceratodontiformes > Ceratodontidae > Neoceratodus > Neoceratodus forsteri. Next base: position 42,565,640 of record CM028137.1, on the reverse strand, counting down.
TACCCTAGCTAGGGTGTTTCATCCACTCCCAATTCTAGTCCACCCCTGTCTTCCCTTGCAGACCTCTGCTTCCTCTGTGGCTGCCTGCTTTACTGATGCACCGCTGCTGCAGTGGAGAGTGCCCAGCTGCTGGCAACCTCATTGGTCTGACTCTGGTAAAGCTGAAATCAATGTACTATTGCCTTAGATTTTTAATGTATGCACAGCTTAATCTGAAACATACAAACACACTGAGAGTGCTGGTGGAGCTCACTGTGAAGTGAAAACCCACATAAGAGAAGCCTAGTACTGTTTAGGAACACTGTATATACTGTACCATTTAAATATACATAACAGCAATATGCATTTCTGTCTGCAGGCTTAATGAAATTTCAAAATAATCATGTTCTCCTGCATATTAACATACAGTATTTAGTGATTACTTTTCATCAGAAAGAAATTCTGAACCCTACCTTTTGCAGCGTTGTGGGTCAGGATACTCAGTAAACATAATGTCAGGATACAAATTCTGGAAATGAATCGGAAAGAACCCACCGATTATGATGTGTCCTGCCCTGATGAAAGCCTTCATTTTGTGTCTCTGTAGTTTGCATGCTGTCTCTTTAGTCTGGTAGGTGACATGAGTCCCTGCCAGCAGTAGCTGAATACAGTAGAGAACCATAACCATAGACACCCTTCAAACAGAATCCTGTTCAAAGATGTTTGGAGTTGTTGGTGGCAAACCACTGCCAATACCTTTTACTTGGTTTCTTGTTTTTTATCAATTTATAAATATATCTGGAAACAAAAGACAATAACAGCAACCACAATGATTGTTGAGACAGTATTCATATTGCAGGTCATTGGATGTTCTTCCCACTTGAGACATCCATCACTCCCAAAGTTATTGCATCATTGTTAAGATGATGATCATTAAACTTGTCATGAAATAGGATTTTAAATAATAACACATTGCTTAATTTGTACTATGGAATTCTTGAACTGGACTCTGATCTAAGTGGAGTTTCTCTATAATTAAAGTGCAACACCCATTCATTGGTATCTTGTTTTTCTGCTGCTCAGTCAATAAGAAAGTTGTTGTTGATAATCATGATGTTTTGCAACGCTGGAGACCATCACCCGTCCTACAATTGTCAGTAACAGCAGAGAGGAACTTGTTTTTCCTTTTTCCCTACACAACTTTCTTCAGAATACCATCGTAATACCTCTTGTTTACCACTGTACAGCCACTGTAATCTCCGATGTACTACCATTGTGGGTTTCATTTGGTATCACTGTGAATTTGTTCCAGTTCCATTGTGATGCCATTGTAACTATTGTGATACCATGCAGCCAGTGGCAGCTCACTGGTAATACCACCTCTGCTGGTACCACAGTAGTAACAATGTGCACAACTGTGATTCCACTGTTTGTTGGTATCGCAGTGGTTTTGTTCCAGTTCCAGTGTGATACCACTGTGTCCACTGTGATAACACTGACACACAGTGGTAGTACGGTGGCAAACACTTGTGCAATGGTAGTGCAATGGCAAACACCAATGTGATAAGACTGCAGTTGGTGTAATGATGGATTTGTTTCAATTCCATTGTGTTACCTTTGTGACCACTGTGGTAACATATGTCAGTGGTAGCACAATGGGTGCACCTGCAGTGGTAATACAATGGTCTCATTCCATGTCTTGTGCTGGTGGTAGCACAATGGTCATGCAGCATCATATCACAATGGCTGAGTGGGCCACTGGCAGCACACTGACAACATTGTAGGAGAAAACCTGCCAGCAGAGTGATCCAAAAAAAATAATTAAGGCACATCAAACAAGATTAGACTCCTAGGACTCAAAACTCTAATGTTTTTATTTGAGTACTTTGTGCGTTTGCATTCTTCGTCCTAATGTCTGCATTAACATAGTTTTCTTCTCCTCCTCCTTTCTTCTTCTTCATCTTCTTCTGCAGTAAAACTCTCTTTTTGTGATAGTGGAGTATTAATAGATTAGTGGAGATATTTCAAACCCTGCATCACCAACCACATAACAAGTGAAAGCCTACAGTGTCATACTAGTTGGGTTTGCACCATTACAGGTTAACATCCTAGCACAGATAAGAGATCTCTTACCTGGTTCATGTGTAACCTGGATAAGAGGGTCTCAGGAGAACAGCCAGTCATACCTATGAAACAAGAACAGCAATGTGGTCACAAAGGATCTGCATCTCTATATGAACTAACTATAACAAACAAGGTAGGGTAAACAAAAAGCAATACGTATCTAATACATGTGTTTAGTGTTCTCCTACACCTGGTCAACATCCTGTCAGACATGTAGATATAAAAAAGGAAAATGGGTCATTATGGTGCACAAATGATGCCTAGCCCCATGTCGACTGCCACAGGGAAGTCCTCCAACTTCTATTAGTACCATGTCAAACTTGAGTAAGCTCAAAGCCTACTGTGTGTGGAAGTTTTTGTGATGATAGTCTATATGTAGAATGTGGAGGCAAACAGGCAGGCAGCATAGTCTGGATAAGGCTAGGACAGGGAGAAAGTAAACATGTAGAATGTGGGATAAGCAGATAATTTAAAAGAAAACTAGTCAGTCTTTTAAACACAATTACTGAATGTTGATCTGAATTATCTGGAACTGCAGTAGTAATTTGGTTACTTGAACAATGCTATTTGTAGCTAAATCTAGAAATACATAGCAACATACCATTTGGCTAGTGTCCACTTCCTGATCCTAGTTCACAGGGTTATCCAGGAAAGGAGGACTGAGCACCTCAAGGACTTCTCCCCTCTTGGAGGGGAGTGACACAGCAAATGGCATGATGATGACCCCCAGTGGTGTGTGGAGGGGCAACTGTGAGCTGTAACTGGTGAAGGAGCACCTGATGCCTGCATGCTATGCATAGAAATATGCACAAGAAGCTCTGTGGGTAACTGTAGCTGCTTCTCAAGATCAGAGGAAAATTCTGGCTCAGCATGCAGCTTACGTCCTGCCCAGCCTTCTATAGCCACAGCAGGCCATCTCAAGACCAGCACTGGGAAGCTCCAGACCAATCACCACCAAGCAAAGCAGATTCTATTAGGTGTACAGCCATGGAGCAGTAAGTGTACTTTGATGAGGGGGAGGGTCAAGCCCAAGGAGGAACACCTACACGTGTCTACACTGGAGATTTTCACATGGCACAGCTAACTTTTCCCAAGGAAATAATTTAAAACTTTGAAATTTAATAACTTTGGAATGGATTAATATTTTTCACCAAACCTTCAAAATGCACATCTGTGACCCAAGACATAAACACTCTAAGAATTTCCAACCAAAACCCCAACCCACAAAACAGTATTCCTGATTGAAAAATATTTATGATTGCAAAACAGGATTCTTAATGGTAATTTGTCATCTGAACACCCCTTTGAAAATGACTCAATGTCCAGACATGTTCACAGTTGCACAAATGGCAAATTGTTTATTATATACCACTTCACATATTTACAACATTCAAAGCCTTCAATATTACTTTATGCAATGTACAGTCAATGTCCATAATTTCAATCTTGCACTGAATTTTCCTTCTTTTATGGTCCACGTCTTCCTTGTTTTGTCCGCTTTCCTTTCCAGGGTACAGGTGCATAATCTGATCCCTCCATACTATGCCAACATTTCCTTCTGCTTTCCTTAATTTTCTAGGCCTGGATGCAGAGACCTGACCCCTAGTACTTCTAGGACTCCCATCCCCTACCCCCCTACTCATATCCAGGTGCTAATGATGCCGGCCAATGTTGTCCTCCCCCAACTTCCCCTCTCCCTCTAGGCCTTCCCTTAAATTCTTTCTCTCTTTCCTCTCCCTTTTCATTCCCCTGCTCTTTCAGCAGCCTTTGCCATCTGCAGGTACTGTCCACCTGCCGCAGATCACTAGTCCAACTTCAACACAGGGCACCATCCTCTGAGGTGCCCCTTCCACCATTCCCTTTCTTTTTTTGCCTGCAATGGGTGGGAGAGTGGGTAAATAAAAGATCCGAGCAGAAAAAGAGAGAGCACCTTGTGACAGGTATAAACCCCCCTAAGGACCCCTGTAAGGACCCCACCTGGCTCCTCCCTCCAATCAATCCTGTCCCTCCTATGGTGTATGCCTCTCTCATCTAGAACCTGTCAATCATGACCTCACCTGGCTCCACCTCTTCTCTCCCCCTGATGCCACTCATGACCTCACCTAACTCTTCCTCCTCCCTATCTGGCCCATCCCCCATCCCCTCCCCATTTCACCCTCCATTTTCTCAGGGCTGCCATCTAACAACTCAGGTTGTCTTTTATTGGAAACCACATTTGTCATCTGAACACCCCCTTGAAAATTACTCAATGCCCAGACGTGTTCTTGGTTACATGAATGGCAAATGGTTTATTATACACCACTTCACATATTTGCAACATTCAAAGTCTTGAATATTATTTTATGCAATGTACTGTTATTGTCTGCAAACAAATTGTGTAGTTGTTGTATTGATCCTAGTAAGATCAGATCCAGAAGCAAATGATTTGGTACCTTTTATTGGACCAAAATAAATGTTACAACAACAGAACAAAGTCCTCTAGCTTTTGAACCAACCAAGTCCTTCTTCAGAAGCTTTATGACAGTTATTCAGATAATCCCATAGTATTAACACCCAGACAATGCATAAAAAACAGAAATAATTCTCATTGGTTTAACATACTCATTCAAAAAATAACTAAAGATTACATCAGAGAAGCTAATTAACACCAGTATGCTTTTAGCTGAAAAGCTCCTAAAGATCAAAGGTTATCAGAAGATAACAACAAGCACAGAGTTCTCCTCACATCAAATTTTAAATGCCTCAGCATGTTTTAAGAAAACAGCTTATTGAAAATAAAACCTTAGAATACTATTCTCCCTAATTACATGTAAGATGAGGAGCTTACAACTTTAATTGCAAGTGTCCTTGTGTGTTAAAGAACACAGTCAATGAAGGGCAAACTTGGGGTAATAAATACATGCTAACATGAGACATAATTGGAAGTTAAAAACAAGTCCTAAAAATAAAATAAACAGAACTTAACTATATATGACATACAAAGGGTTTAAAATAAAATTTACTCAAAGTCAGCAAATGTTTCACACATAATATAATGTAGAACATGGCTGGAGACATTTTCCCAACTATACTCTCAACCAGTTAATATATTCCACAAACTTTAAGGCCTTCAGTGTTGTAACAGCATTTTATACATGATAATATCAATTGTAAGTATACGTGCCTAATTAAAAAAAAATACTTGTCAAGGACCAGCAAGAACTGAGACCTTGAGCCTGATATGTACTATTTCAATGAAGTGTCTGCATATACAGTAATAAAATATGTACAGAAACAGTCTGAGGAATCTGAATAAAGACTCATAGGAATTAAATCCCCCACCCCTTCCCTTCCCTGGGAAAGATAACTAGTTAGAAGGAGATATAAGTACAAGAGTCCTAACATGCCATCATTCACACCAGTCATTGCAATATTTACCCAAAGGAATTAAACCTTTCAGAAACCCTCAAGTAAATGACATATGCATCTTAATATATGCAGAATTTAAAAATGTGACACTATGTAATCCAGCAACAGACAACTAGTAGAAGGAAGTAAATATTCACTATATATGTGAACTAAGAGTCCTAGCCACTGTAACACAAGTATGTCATGTGAATGAATAAAAGCCTATCTTAATATTACCACAATAACCACACCCAATATACCCACAAAAACACCTCAACACCCACATAAAAATTACTCCATGCCACACTCTCCCCCACACACATGCGCAAACACACACACACACACACACACACACCGTGCTAAGGTGAGAAGCCAACATGTAGATAACCAGATAAAGTGGGCTCTATATGTATAAAAATAAAAAAACAAAGGCTTGCTGAAGAACTAAAGTGTTTATGCCATTCATTGAGGTAAGGGTCTGTGTAAGTTTAAGTGGAATAATGTGTCATATACCCCACATCAATGTCCATGCTGTCTTCCACCATATTGAGAAGCAAAACAAGTCTAATTTTGGAAGCCCATCTCAATTGTGTACTGTTGTAATGTCCTTTTAAGATCATCCCAGACATATCTGAGATTGAGTGGCCATCCTGGGAGAAGTGTTGTGCCACTGATTTGTCAGTCATCTTCATATTAATAGTATGCCTGTGTGAATTCATTCTAGTGCAGAGTTGTTGCTTTGTCTTCCCCACATAACCTGTGCAAGGACATTTCTTGCATTGAATGAAATAAACAACATTACTTGATATACATGTATAATACCCCTGTATCCTGAATTGTCTGTTTGATTTGCAGGGGCTTTTCAACTACAATCATACTGGTGTTAATTAGCATCTCTCACATAATATTTAATTATATTTTGAATGAGTATGTTAAACCAATGACAAGTATTTCAGTTTTTTTTATGAATTTTCTGGGTATTAATAGTATGGGATTTTTTGAATAACTGTCATAAAGATTCTGAAGAAGGACTTGGTTGGTTTGAAAGCTAGAGCACTTTATTCTTTTGTTGTAACGGCTATGTTGCTCCAATTGGTATCAGATCATTTGCTTCTGGATCAGTCATTGTCCATAAATTCAATCTTGCATTGAATTTTCCTTCTTTCATGGACCACATCTTCCTTTTTTTGTCCTGTTTTCTTCCCTGGGTCCGGATGTATAATCCAGCCCCCCCATACAATATCAAAGCTTCCTTCTGTTTTCCTTAATTTCCTAGGCCCCGATGCAGAGACCTGACCCCTAGTACTTCTAGGACCCCCTCCCCCACATCCTCTACTCACAACCAGGTGCTAATGACCCATGCCCATGTTGTCCTACCCCCTACCCCAACATCCCCCCAATTTCCCTCTAGGCCCTCCCCCTTAAATTCGTTCTACCCTTTCACTAGCCCACTTCCAAGTTGTGTTGGAAGGTGGGCTTCTCCCCCTTGCAGGGTGCCTTAGCAATTGTTTACCTTTTTCTCAACTCCCCCAGTGGCAGAATGAAAAATGCCAAACCCATCTCTGACAGTTGGACCCCATCACTTCTATGTACTCCTGGTTTGTTGAATGTTATGTCTGTGGGATACATACACATCCTCCCCCATTTCTGCCAGCAGCTTGGCCATCCTCCTGTTCAGTCTCTTTCTGGCCTTGTCTACCACCTTTATATACCTCACATGCTGCCAAACCCATATAGATATAATTTCTGACCAGACTATGTCCACCCATAGCCACTCCAAGTTTATGGTTTCCAAATCACACTAGATCATCTGAAATAAAGCTCCCCAGTGTGTTTCCCAAATGTAGTTTCCCCCAAGGTGTATAACCAACAGATTGGACTTGCCCCATGTTAATTCTAGCTCCTTCAGCAATGAAAGCAGCTGGGATCATTGCTTGCCCCGACCCCTTTCCAGTGAACTTGTGTAGAGTAGATTCCCTGTTGCAACTGCCTTCCTCCCAATGTATGCACAGTGTATCTCTCCAACCAATAGATGAATGAGTGTCCCACTATCCACATTCTCCTTTTCCTGCACAAACCTGTCAATATAAAAGGAACAGAGAGAAAAGAGAGGGTCAATTAGATCTTTACATATCTCTTGTAACATCCAGAACACCATCTGCCCAGGCTTTTAATCTCCTCCTCTGACCCCCCCTTGTGGTCACACTGGTTGCCCATATCCAATTGTCCGTATTGCCATATTGCCCATACCATATCCAAGCCCTTCACCTTGCACAGGGGCACCAGGCAAGGCTGCCCCTTTCCTCCATGATCTTTGTGTTGGCATTAGAGGCCATAGCATGTGCACTGTGGGAGCACCCAGAAGTTCAGGGCATGGAACTAGGCGGCAAACATTATCACACCTTGCTTTATGCAGATGACTGCCTGATTTTGAGAAGAGATGTAGCACACAGTGCACAACACATACTGCAGCTCCTAAGCTTGTTCACAGATATATCATGCCTCCATGTAAACAAAAGGAAAACAGAGGAATAGTACTCCTCCTTAATAGCCATGTAATCCCAGAAATTGCCTCTAAGAGACCTGAGTTGGGCAACCAAGGGAATTAAATACCTGGGAATTAGCATTTCCCACAATGTGGAATCACTTGCAGACAAAAACTTTGTCCCATTGGTTGCCAAACTGCAGGCAGATATTGACCAATGGTGGAATCTGTGCCTCTCCATGCCCAGTAAGACTGCAACAATTAAACAAATGCTAGCCCAGAGGGTATTTTATCTGCTGGCACATATTCTGGTTGAAACTGCAGGGAACTGATTCCGCAAAATGGATGCCATGCTAGGTAATTTTCTGTGGGAGACAACAATTCCTAGATATTGTAAAGCTAAGCTCCAAGACCATTGGACTAGATGCAGATGAGGACTCCCCCACTTCCAGCAATATGCATATGCCTTTTCAATGGCAACCACATGTGATGTATTCCAAAACCTGGGCCCCAATGAGCCATTGTGGATCAGCTTAGAATTGGCACCACTACAAGGTACAGGCCTGGAAACTATACTAGGTCACAGGCGCCATGCACTGTACAAAAGGTGGCTTACACTAAGGGCAGTGTATATGGCGTAGCACAAAGTGAGATATAGCACAGGGTCATGTCTCGGCCTTCGAGGCATAATGACTTTCTGGTCTAACCATCACTGGCTAATAGAAAACTGCATCTTTTTATGGAATGACTGTAAAGAAAAGGTGATCAGGTCAGTTAAGGACATCATGCTACCAGGTGGCTCTACAATAGATTTGTTTTCCTCCCTGCAAGTCAGATTCATGCTATCCAAAAGGGATTTCTGGGAATACATACAGATTTGGCACTTAGTTCAAGAATGGGCTAAAAAGGACTGCCAGTATAAAGTCTGCCTGCCCAAAAAGTACAAGGCCCACAACACTCTCCCAATTGAAGTCTGTATCAGCAAGGGAAAAGCCTGGCAGGGACAATATATAGACACTTAAGGGGTACAACAGCAGACCCATCCCAGCCTCCCAGGCTGCGTTGGCAGAAATTAGTGGGTAGACACATTGATGAGTCACAATGGAAAACCTGCTGGACACAGATGCTTAAAGCACGTGGAGATCTATGGAGTCTCTTAATACAGAATAAAATTCTCCACTTATGGTATTGCACACCTACACAATTACTAAGCATGGGTCTACTGGAGAAAGATGAGTGCTGGAGATGTGGTGAAGCAGAAGCAGACCTATTGCATGTTCTGTGGCACTGCCCCCTTTCCACTCTGTGGAGCAGAGTATTACAATGCTCTTCAGGAGTTGTAGGATGCCTGCTGCCATCTACTCCCACTCCCATAATCTTAGGCCTAGCATTAGATGACCTTCCCCTGAAGACACAACAAATGTTATGGCTGATACAAGCCAGAGTGGAGGTAAAGAGACTCTTTCTGAGCAAATGGCTCAATACAGAAGTTTCAGTGTATAATGAATGGCACTGAGCCATGGTAAAACTGGTGACCTTTACCAGGATGACCCATTTCACCTGAGGAGCTAGTAACAAATATCTAGAGAGATGGTCCCCTTTCATCCACTATATAGTCACCAAAGCCCAAGGCTCCAAGACTCCTCAAAGCAAAGATATGCTGAAACCTCCATTAGTTGATTCCCACCTAGGAGTGTGAATGCAACACTCTGAGCGGAGACCCATCTAGACCTTGCCCTGGCAAGATCCCCCCACCCCAGAATCATCTATGACCATCCACCACCAGCCATAAAAGCCGACCTAGAAGGAATTAGCAATAAAAGCACCACAAACATCCTGTGTGTCTGTTTGACAGCTCAAGTTGTACTTAACAAGTTTTTCTCTGTGTAACTTCCTTAAATTAACTGAAAATGTTTAATATAAAGGTGTAGTACTACCAAATGTTCATCTGTGTCAGCGCACAAGTTTGATTCATAATTAACAACATACAAGAATGTATTTGATGTAATACCTGTAAAATACTGAAGTACAACTCTGTTATTGAGATTCTGGCCCAGATATTCAAACTGCACCCAAAATGTGCACAACAGCAGGAGCAAGCACAAACCAATTGCGCATATGCACAACAGGTGCGATATTCAAACATGGAGCAGAACAAATTGCGTAAGCAGCCAACGTCTGAATATCGCACATACTGCGCCATAGTGCAACCAGGAAGGAGAAGCTGAGCAGAAAGGTTGTGCTATAGCGCAACCAGGGCAGCCCAGCTGAGCAGTTCAGAGGTGCCATAGAGCAAGCAGAGCCCCCCCCAGAGCAATGGAACTGCACATCCAGGGAGGCAGGCTGGGGCCCACTGCCAGCCATGCCACACATGGGTACAGGAACACACTGCAGAACCAACAAGACACCTGCACACCCCAAGCACAGCATCACTGGGGGTGGGACGGATGATCTACTGGCCCATGGGGACAAGCCAACAAAGCACAGCAGAGCCATGACACCCCAGCACAGCCACTGGCAGGCTGAGAGTGCCACACACAGGGGGTTGACAACCACAGTGCACATCAGCACCCCGTACGCACAGCACACCCTGCACCGTGACCCCAAGACACCACCCATGTGCAGTGACTGGCACTGCAGGAAACCATGCATCCCCCAGCACACGCCAACCCCGCGGCAGCAGAAAGCATACAAGCCAGACACACCCTGTGCACCCAGCAGTGGGTGGCAGCAGACGGCAAGACCAACAGAAAGTCACTGCCATGCAAGAGATACCTCCCCATGCACACACACGCGTGCACACACACACACACACCCCCAGGACCATACCACCCCAGATGGCATGTACACCACTGCAGCTGAGCAACCATAGCCAGCTGCAAATCAGAGACCAACACAGTATTCATATCAAAATATAAATGTATTCTCAAAATGTGTAAAGTACAAAACAATCAACCAGAACTATTTACAGGGTGGGGGTACGGGTACAAGGTAGGGGTGGGCAAGGCAGGGATGAACAACTTGGAGAGGGAAGGCAGGTGGGGCGGTATGGGTGAAGTGGGAAGGGCAATGTGGCCTAAGGCCCTTGCAGCTGGTCGTCCTCTGCCCAGTGCCATGTTCTCGGCGATGCCCCTCCGCAGGGCCATGTCTATGTATGTCACTCAGGATGGCTCTGGTTGTCTCAGGGACACTTGTGTTAGCCCACGTATGTCCCGCTGGATCTTCTGAGAACTGTGAGGCCTAGGAAAATGGGAACACAGTCAATGGCTGTGATTGACCACAACCCTGAACACCACCCAACCTGCAAGCCATATAGCCCAATGTCCCGCACCTGTGATGGCATGCACCCACCCACAGTGAACATGCACATGGCCATCACAAACAGGCAGCACCAGCTATGTGCACCACTGCACACACACACTGCCCATGTCCATCACAGCACAAACAAGGCTGTCAAGTGATGTGGCAACGTGGTGCGATGCCAGTTACACAGCTATGTGCCCAGTGCATGCATAGACCACCAGTGACGCATACACAGACGTGCTGTGACACTGGACAGTGATGCATGTCACCTGTGTCATGCATACATACATAGATACATAGTGTTGGCAGATAAGGGCCTATGGCCCACCCAGTCTGCCCATTTGAGCTTGTAAGTTCAGTTTGTTTTCCTAGAAGTCTGTTGCACCTTACCCCTGACCTCCAGAATTCCTTTATGTCTATCCCGTGCATTCTTAAATCCCGTAATTGTTTCAGCCCCCACCACTTCCTCTGGCAGGGTGTTCCACTTGTCCACCACCTGTTCTGTGAAGAAATTCTTTCTCATGTTTCCTCTGAATCATCCTCCTCAACTTCATCCCATGCCCTCTAGTTCTGGAACATCTTTTTGCTTAAAAATAGTGTTTTCCTGCACCTGTTCCTCCCTGTAAGATACTTGTATGTCTCTATCATATCCCCTCTCTCCCTCCTCTCCTCCAGGGAGTACATGTTCAGTTCCTTCAACCTGTCTTCATAGGACTTGTGATGCAATCCATGCACCATCTTTGTTGCCCTCCTCTGAACCTTCTCTACCCAGTCTATGTTCTTACGTAGGTATGGTCTCCAGAACTGTACACTGTACTCCAGGTGGGGCCTCACTAGTGTCTTGTATAGTGGAATTATGACCTCCCTTTTCCTGCATGGTTGTGTTGTGCATGGCTGGTGGTCTTGCCCCCCCCAACATGCAATAGCATCCATGAAGTAATGACTCACACCTCAAGCAGCTGGGTCTGCTGCTGCTGCTGCTGCTGCTGGGGTGCAACACCCACTGGCACCGGGGCCCTGGCACGGCCCTCCTCACCCTGCCTGCATCCACACATCCTGGTGTGGGAGACATATGTTGAGAAAACATCAGTGTGACTCCAAAGCAGACTGCCCCCTGCCCCAGTGAGTGCCTGCCCACACAGCCAGACCCATGCATCTGCCACCTGCACACTGGCCACAGCCAACCATGGCAGAGCCATCACCTATGCACAGCCACCAAAACACACTCACACCCCTACAGAGAATACAGGTCATAGATGGTACACCCACCTGGCCTAGGCACCATGCCCCTCCTGGCATGTGACCGCAGCTGATCCAGAAGATTGGGATCCCCTCCTGCGAGGTCACTGTACCCGGTGCCCGGCACTGCTCAGCTGACTGGCACCGTCCAGTGACCCCACCAGGTCACTGGCCACTTGCTGCCAGACACTGCATCCTAGCAATGGTGAGGTTACCTCACCATACAGTGCCCATGGTGGGGCTCCACCAGAGCCACCAAGTTGGCCACTTCTACAGGGCTCCACTGCACAGCTCTTCTGCGTGCCATGGTACCAACTTTACAGCAGGCAATATGGCACCCCGCTGCGCCGTAACCCCACGTGGAGATGTTGCGCAATAGACCACCACAGGTTCCAATCACGCTGTTCGAACAGCGCCGTCACTTCACATAGCGCTGTCACCAGACAGCACAATAGGGCCGTAAACATGGCAGCCCAACAGCGCCAGAAGGCAAAGGTCGGACACCAGGTCATGGGCAATGACGCAAGGCCACGCACAGTGCCAGCTGACGTATACGCATCCTGCGCGACCGACCAGCTGCATACCAGTGCCACAGTGGACTATTGCGCAGTAGTGCCACAGCGCCATATAGTGCCCAGTGCTGTAGCGCCACTGACACAATGGTGGCCATGGCCTGAATTGCCGATCGTGCACAGCACATCAGCAGCGTGGCAGACGCCTGCATAAGCTATCTGGGCCTGAGCAATGCAATGTACCACACAGTCACAGATCTGCGCCATTGGCTCAGCCGACTCAACCGTATTGCGCAAAGCGCAAATTCGCGATATTCAGCAGACACATGCAAATCATCTGATCAGTCATTCAAAGGCACAGTGGTGTGATTTGCATCTCATTATAGTTGCTCCACTCCTAATTTGCATGCATTGCGCTATAAATGTGCGACATTGGGCTGCGCTAGCCAGATTCGGGTACTGCAGGTGAGAGGTGAGTTGCATGCTGTGTGATGTTCTGGACAATGGTCATGGGAAAATGCTGTAGACTGCACAGTGACTGGTGTCCACTTCCCCCCATACAGATCGCCATGACCGAGCAGAGCCAAGGTGAGGGTGAGGATGGTGGGCATAGGAGGAGGCCCAACTTTACCCCAGCAGAGACAGAGGCCCTCTTCCAGGCCTACCTGGAGGAGGAGCCACTACTGAGTGGATGGAGGGGCACCCCTCAGTGCCCATGCGGCTGCATGGGAGGGGGTAGCTCGGGCCGTGAACCTGCACGGAAGCCACCAGTGCTCCATGCAGGAATGCAAGAAGAAGATGGGGACAGACCGCAGGAGGTTGAAGGAGAAGGTGGCAGCCTTCAGGGTGGCACGTTCTGGCACTGGTGGGGGCCAGCCAGCGGTGTTGGAGCTGACTCCAGCTGAGGAGACACTGGCTGCATCAATGCAGCAGAGCGCTATTGAGGGCGTACCAGGAGGTGGATTCCAGACAGGTGGAAGCCCATCACTGCACGGTATGACATGGTGGTGGTGTTGGGGGGGGGGGAAGGTTGTTCACATGCACTCACATGTACTCTCTTTCTGTTACAGATCCTGTTCATCTTCAGGAGACGGTGGTGGTGGGTCCAGGCAATGATGATGACCTGCTGGACATGGAGGAGGGTCCATCCACCTCTGTCACCAGCCAGCATGCACTGCAGCAGCATGCACGCCTGGGCGCCAACTCTGGTGTCGGGTGATTCTGGTGTGGGGGTGCACAGCCTGTGTCTCAGCAGTCTGGCATGCAAGCATGCCAGCACGCTGTGACTATGGCTCTAGCACGTACCTGCACCATTGATGATGCAAGGACTGCAATGGGCAGTGATAAGTGTGTGTCCCATGATGGACACACAGCAGGCCAGCATGTGCCCCTGGGCCTTTCTGGTTCCAACTTGTGTACCAGCATGTTGGCACAGTCCCAGGCTGTGCCTCTCAGCACCGGTGGGGCAGCACCAGTGGCTGTGCAGGTGTCTGGCACTGTTGTGGCCACAGCAGTGGAACGAGTGGACCCTGGGGCACAGCGGTTGGAGGGGCAGCAGCAGCAGTCACCCACCAGGTATGGGGGTACAGTGTCAAGTGGTGGCACATGTCCGCCATCCTTTGATCCACCCATTCATGGTCCTGGCGAACAGCGCCCACCCTCAAGAGGTGTTGTGCATCAGGACCTTCCACACCCTGGGGGACAGGATGCCGTTGGGACACAGTACCCATTGGACGAGCACACCTGCCTGCTGCAGGAATCAGTACAGCAGCAGAGGCGGGTTGCAATGTCCATGGAGGCACTGTCTGTGGCTGTGGAGCAGCACAGCAGGGAGTGTGCTCTGGACCGTGCAGAGCTGGTTCGTATGTGGACGGATGTGACCGCCGCCATTGACAGGCTGACCCAGGCAGTGGTCTCTGTCGTGGATGCATTGGGCACACAGTCAGGTGCCCCTGTACCACACACCCCACACAGTTCACTCTCCACTCCCCGTTCCCAGCATCATGCGACACCAGGCCTGTCGACGCCGGATTCTGCTGTGGGCATCCCGAGCACCCCTGGTGCAGGTTTGTTCGGCATGCTGCAGACCCCTGTGTGGGCAAGGTTGCGTTCGCACAGTGGGACCCCTGGTGGTCCAACAGTGCCACCCCATGTGGCCCCTGCTCAGCCTGCCAGGGCTGTTGGGTCACGGTGGGGCCACCCATGCATCCACGGTGGCTGTGGGACAGTGCTACATGACTGACCTGTCTCCCAGTGTGGGCCCTGTCTGGTGCTGCCCTGTGTGCAATGTGTGTCATGGTGGGAAGTGCACTGCTGGGTGCTCTGCTCAACACGCCGACACACTGACCACCTGCACACCCTCCCAACTGCTGTCCACAGGTGTGTGTGCATGATGATGCCTGCATTGTACTGTACACCAAGGTGCAAGGGTGCCCAGCATCTGACACACGTTCTTGGACAGTACAGGTGGTGGGGGTGGTCGGTGGTTCTGTGTGTTAGCAATGTCGGTTCTGCTGTGCTGTGCATCTGCCCATGTACGCTCTGTGCCTGGTGTGTGTGTGTCCATATGAGTGTTCACCCCTCCCTGATGGTATGTTTGTATGCCTGGACCCTTCCACTCCCCTGGCCGTCATGCACCCCTGGTGTGTTACCCTGTGTGCCTGTGGTTTGCGCATGGACAGTGTTGGTTGCACATGTCCCCTTGACTTACCTGTGTTGTGCATAGTGCTCCTCTGTGATGTTGTCCCGGTGCAGCTGGGCCTGCTGGATCAGTCGGGGGTCCTGCCGTCCTAGGAGGGGCTGCTCATCACCATCAACACCGGTGCCACTGGCGTCCCCATCGCTGTCCCCCTCTTCAACCTGTATGGCTAGCCCACAGTCTTTGGCCATGTTGTGCAGGATGCAACAGGCCAGGAATATCTCACAAGCCTTTTGGGGGCTGTACTGTAGGGCACCGCCGGAGGTGTCTAGGCATCAGAAGCGTGCCTTGAGCATCCCAAACACCCGCTCTATGATGTTGCGTGTGGAAGCATGTGCATCATTATAGCATTGTTGCGATGGGGTCATGGGGCACTGGTACGGTGTGAGCAGCCAGAGATGGAGTGGGTATCCGCTGTCACCTGTGTGGAGATAGTGGAGATCAGTCTCATGTTCAGGTCCATATTGCCCATATCCCTGTGTGCCACTAACATGGCACCTGTGGCATTCCTACCCTTGCCCCGAGTTTGCATTCCATACATGCATACTCACCCACTAGATGGCCTGTGGGGATGTCCCCACTCTCGAATCAATGGCACAGTGCAGACTGATACCATATGAAGGCATCATGTGCTCCACCAGGGTGTGTGGCACAGACATTGATTATGCGACCAGTGGCATCACACACCACCTGGCAGTTGACACTGGAGAAGCCCTTTCTGTTCCTATATGCAGCTCCGTCGGGGCCAGGTGGTGTGCGAATGGCCACATGGGTGCAGTCTATGGCCCCTAGCACGCCAGGCATACATGCTACACTGTGGAACTCCTGCATGTTTACTGTTCACTCTGCCGCGGTGCTGGGGAAATGGATGTACTCCGCAGGATGTGGCAGCATTGCGCTGAGGAATTGGGTGAGGATGCGTGACGTGGCCGACTGTGTGATGCCTGTGGTGTCCCCTGTTGGCCTCTGGAAGGTGCCCGTGGCGAGCAGGCACATGCAGGCTGTCACCTTGGTCTCCACCGACAGAGCGTGACTCCGTCATGAGGGTGCCTGCATCACATCACTGCTCAGCTCACAGAGCCGTCTCAGTATTGCCTTGTTCAGGTGGTACCAGCCCACGATCTCTACATCTGTGTACAGCTCAAAGCTGATACGGGCACGGTACTGCCTGTTGGGGGCATACCACCGACGGGCCCTTCCACAGCCACATCCCCCTGCAGCATGCATTCTCACCCCCCTCATTACAGCTTCCATGTGGAAGCTGGCACTGTCCATCTCCCTGGCTTCTGACCCCCCTGCTGGTGTTGCTGTGTTACCCCTGCTGTCCTCACTGCTACTTCCACTGCACTGGGCACCCCCCGCTGGCCTCTATAGCCTATGGCCCACGCTTGCCTTGCCTGCCCTAGCCTGTCACTGTCTGTCTGTCTGTCTCTCTCTCTCTCTCTCCCCCCACTTGGCATCCTTGCAGCGTTCTTGCGCCACTTCCTTGAGCCTTTTTATTTTGGCTCATTTCCACTAGTGCGCAATTTCCGGCTGTTCCACTGTTGTGCATTGCGCAAGTCTTTGAATATCGCATTGCGCTCTTTATGCATGGATCCACCCCCTTCGGTTGCGCATGCCGTCATTTGCATTGCGCTGTTGCTCAGCATGTTTTCGGTGGCACAACTGCCTCCTTCTGAATATCGCAAAATGGCGCATTTTTGGACTTGCGCATGCGTAACCCTGTTGCGCATGGAGCAACCCTTTTGAATATCTGGGCCTCTGTGTTTTTGAATAGCTCTGATACTCAATAAAAATATTAACTGTATATAACGATTTTGTATGCACATCTGCTGAATGATGACACAGTTATTAAGGCTCAAAGATGAAAAAAACAAACAAACTGCAAGACTGAAAATTAATAAAAACATGTAAATATAAAGATGTTTGAAACACAGTATCTCAGAAACCACACAACTTATTCAGATGAAATTAGCAACAACGATATACCTGCACCACAAGACTATGCAAACAAAATTTTCTGCAGATATATTAAAGGGTTGCAAAGTTATTAAGGTGAGAAGTATGCGAAACCAGAAGACTGTTATATATTGTACCTGCACGGCATAGATAGGGTGAAAGGTAACTTCTATGTTAAATTTGAATAATGAACCTTAATAATTTTGGAATCATTCAATGAATGTGAATAAAATTTGGCATGCATGGTCTCTAGGAATAGGTCTCTTGGCATACCAAATTCCATACAAATCTGTGTGGTTTCTAAGATATACGGTGTTGAACAAACAGCAAAATCCATGTTTTTTGCCATTTCTTTGTCCACCTGGATCTCAGAAATAGCTTCAAGTTGAGGTCTGAGATTTTCAGGGTAGAAAGCCTTTGCCTCACAGATGTGTCTTTTAAAGGTTTGGTGAAAAAAATTTTAATCCATTAAAAAGTTGCTAAATTATTAATTTTCCCATTATTTCCTAAAGGAAAATTTATATGTCAGACACAGACGTTAGTAATTTTCAAAAAATACTGATAGTATTTTTCACAAATTGCATAATTTTCAAAAAATACTGATGTACTTTGATCAAATAAACCTGAATTTGTGAACCTTAATATCGCTGGAATCATTGAATGATTTGCATGCAGTTTGGCATGCATAATAGCTAGTAGAAGGTCAGTTCACGATATGTGGTAGGGTTGCAAAGTTATTAATGTGAAAAGTATGCAAAACTGGAAGACTGCAAAATTTACAAAAACACAGGCACGTTATGTTTGAGACAGGGTATCTCCAATGACACAAAACAGAGTTGAACAAGATCTGAAAACTCGAGAGACCTGCTCCCAGAGAATAATGCCTGCCAATTTGTTTGCACATCTGTTGAATGGTACCAAAGGTATTAAGGTTTAAAAATGTTCAGCTGAAACTAACCACCTTGATAGACCTGCACCACAAGACTACGCATACAGAATTACATGCAGACATTTTCAAGGGTTGCAGTGTTATTAAGGTGCAAAGTATACAAAACTTAAACACTGTGAAATTAAAAAAAGGTCCATTTAAGGAAATTTGAGACATGGTGTCTCAGAAACAGAAACAAGATTCGTACAGGATTTGGTCCACCAAGAGATCTGCCCACAGAGATTACATGTGCCTATGTGTGTGCATATCTGTTGAACGTCGATAAACTTTTTAAGTTTCAAAGTTGTGAACAAAACTGAAAACTGTGAAAATTAAATTAAATGAAAAGATGTTTGAGACTCAGTATCTCAGAAATCATATAAGTTATTCAGATAAAATTAGCACCAGTAGTAGACTTGCACCGTAAGACTATAGGCTGGATACACAAAGCTTTCTGAAGGTGCAAAACCTTCCCTAAGTCCCTCAAACTGTCATAGCTATGGAAACAAAGAGGAATTTGCACTGGGTGCTATTCACAAAACCCTCCGCAACTGCAGAAAACACTAAGGACTGTACAAAAAAGTGCAGCTGTGGAAGTCCTTGAGGAAAAAAAGGTGTGAGATAAGTAAGGTACAGCCCCTGAAAGGCTATTCACAACCAGTTTTTTTCTGCAGGTGCGGAAAAAATGTTACACACAGTGGAATAAGGTGTAACTCTCCCTCAGCAAACTGCAGTAGTGTCCCAGCAATTGGAATCAATTAAGGTGGAGGTGAGGCACTGGTAATAGCATCCCAGATAGTATAACTGTAGCTGCTGTAACAGCAACAAAAGCACACATTGCCATGATATGGCAACAGGCAACAACCACCAGACACAGTGCAGCCCATGATGGAGCCCCACAGGCAGTAGAGCCTGGCCAGCCTGCAGTGAGTGCTACTCCTGCAGGCAACAGGAACACCCCAGGGAGGGAGGACCAGCAGTGACAGTTGGCCACAGTGGTGCCATGGTATTGCTGGTACCTGTGGTGCTGCAGTGGTCCCAGTTGAGGGACTGGTCACTTCTCTCTTTGTGGGTGCTTTCAGCTTCATTCTATGGCACCCCTGTTAAAGTCTGCTGTTCCAGCTAATTAAGTTCACTGTTGCTGTGCCTCCTAAGCTATTTCTGCAGCTGTGGATCTGCAGTTGCAGATTTTCAGCACGTACACAATTTCTGCAGCTGCTGAAATTCTGCAGCTTCAGAGATTTTATGAAATTCCACACCTGCTCAAAATTTCTATATGAATATCACACAACTGCATTTCTGCAGTGCTGCAGGCCTTTTTCCCGCAGCTGCGGGATTTTTGGCTTTCTTTGTGAATCCTGCACTATGTGTACAAAATTTCCTGGAGATATATAAAAGGTTTACAAAGTTATTAATGTGCAAAGTATGCAAAACCAGAAGACTGTCATATGTTATACCTGCATGGAAGTGCCAGTATAGTTAGGGTGAAAGATAAATTCTATGTTAAACTAGAACTTTGAAATTTAATAAACTTGTAACTGTTCAATGGATTTGAATGAAAGTTCACAAACATAGTCACT
Source organism: Neoceratodus forsteri (assembly GCA_016271365.2). NCBI lineage: Eukaryota > Metazoa > Chordata > Ceratodontiformes > Ceratodontidae > Neoceratodus > Neoceratodus forsteri. Next base: position 42,545,446 of record CM028137.1, on the reverse strand, counting down.
AGGAACAAGTATCTTGATGATGTAAATTCCATTCAAATATATTTTGGGCTTTCTAAGATACAGTGTTGAAAAAAACAGAAAAAAATCTGTGTTTTTTGCCATTTATTTATCCACCTGGATCTCAGAAACAGCTTTAGGTAGTGCTCTGAAATATTAAGAGTAGAAAGATTTTGCCTCACTGATGTGCCTTTTAAAGGTTTAGTGACAGCATATTAATCCATTTAAAAGTTGTTAATTTTTTAATTGTCCCACTATTTCCTATAGGAAGATTTATATATCAGACACAAGCATTAGTAATTTTCAAAAAATACTGTTAGTATTTTTCACAAATTACATAATTGTTTAAAAATACTGATGTATTTTGATCAAATAAACCTGAATTTTTGAACCTTAATAAATCTGGAACTGTGTAAAAGATTTGCATGCAGTTTGGCATTCATAATGGCCAGGGTTCTGTAGGTCTGTTCATGTGCTTAATTTCATTCATATATGTGGAAGGGTTCCAAAGTTATTACAGTGTAAACTATGCAAAACTAGAAGACTGTGAAATTTACAAAATCACAAGCACATTTTAGGATGTTTGAGACAGTGTATCTCCGACACTGCAAAACAGAGTAGGATGAGATTTGGAAACTCAAGAGACCTGCACCCAGAGAATATGCGTGCCAATTTATGTGTTGAATGGTACCAAAGTTTCAAAGATGCAAAAAGATCTGGAAGTCCAAACATTAATAAATATATGTACAGTAAATGTAAAGATGTTTGAGACATGGGGCCTGATTCCAAGATGTTCTACGATGGCGTAATTTGAGGTATGCCAAGCCCCATGGTGTATCCTGTGACCTACACCATGTGTTATGCCCAGTGGTATTCCAAGTGGTGACTTGCACCATAGTGGATGCAGGCTGCAACATACATGGATTATGTCACCCACAATGCCACAGCCCGCAACGCCTGGCACAAGTGCAGATTATGACAGCAACTTCACCCAATTCTAGGAGGACGGCTCTTGTAACCCACAATTGCCATTCTAGAAGGGGCACTGGTGGAGCTACACTCCAACAGCCTGGAGCTGCTCTAAGTGGCAGCCAATGGCTCTATCCATTGGCTAGCAGCCCCATGGCACTGCAAACATCTGCGCAACTGTGTTCCCCATACCCCCACAGGCATACCCCAGCCCCCTGCCCCTAAATGTTGGGGACCCCCATGGGTCCATTTTTGGTGCACCCCTCACACCTGTGCCTTCTGTCCTGCCCCTCATTGCCCCCTGGTGTGTGCCAAGGTGGTCCAGGTGGGGGACTTCAGAGGGGCTGCCCATTGCCTGCTGTAATTTGTGACATGTGGGTTCTATATGCCAGGCATGTGGTGGTAGCCAATGTCTGGCATATCCCACATGTCACAAGTGCCGGGACCCTGCTACTCCTGGAATGTGGCATAGGGTCCTTGGTGGAGTGGGGAATGGTGTAACTCGCAACCACTTGCAAGTTACGCCATTCATCTTGGAATTGGCCCCCAGTGTCTCAGAAACCACAGAGTCCATTTAGATGAAATGAACAACATCCATAGACCTGCACCACAAGACTATGCATATTAAATTACATGGAGATATGTTGAAGGGTTGCAACATTATTAAGGTGCAAATTATACAATACTGGAAGACTGAAATAAAAAAAAAACAGGTACATTTCAGGATGTTTGAGACACTGTATTTCAGAAGCCACAAAACAAATTTACGATTTTTGGATCCTCAAGAGACCTGCTCCAATGGATTATGCATGCCAGTTTGTCTGCACATTTGTTGAGCAGTACCAAGGTTATTTGGATTCAAAGATGCAAAAAAAAACTGGAAGACTGGGAAAATTAATAAAAGCATGTAAATATAAAGATGTTTGAGACTCAAGGCCAGATATTCAAAACTTTGTGCTGTGCAAAAACCGTTTGTGCAGGTTTAGTGCGGGATTAGCACGGGTCTGCTATATTCAAAAGGCCAAATAATGTGGGCAAACTGCATTAGCGCTGGGCAAAATAATAATGTATGCAAGGGGCAAACTGACATGAATACAGGTGCAATGCTATATTCAGTGACTAGCGCCGCGCTAAGTGGTTTTGCGAGACTTAGCGCAACACTTAGCGCTCTGCACATTACTGCTCAGGAAAAGCTTGTCTTAATCCTGGGCAATCAGCTTTGCACGACACTATGGCTTTGCACGGTGTTTGTGCAGGTTTAGCGTGGGTTTTGTGTGACCCTAACCAATAAATTTGACACATAGATAAAGCCAAACGTAGAAGATGCATGCTGCTAACTGATGGCATCACAATGATGCCATCATCTGCCACCAGTCCCAGCCATACCAGGCAATAAGTGGTGACCCTGCCACCAGTGGACAGCATGACAGTGTGGCCATACATCACACACCTGCAGACCACACTTGCAGCACTGTGGGCATGGAGGATGTTGAGGGGCACATGTATGGGTGGCGAGGATGTGCTACAGACCATGTGTGGCCCCAAGGCTGGGACACATCATGCAGTGCACATGGGCCAGTATTGGGAATACCCCAATGCCAGTGTGCCTTTCGGATAATATATGCCCCCCCGGCCACATACCGCACAGCTGTACAACTGCCATAGCACACAAAGCCAGAAATACACATGTCACTGTGAGCATCCCATGCCACAGGTGCAGCATCTGTGGGTCACACAAGAGTGTAACAGTAATGTCCACTGTCAGTAAACACCTGCAGGTTGGGCCTCTCACTGTGTATAGTGCAGTCATCATCACTGCCCTACACACCATAGGCATTACTGTGCCCACACACTACTGGCCCCCTTGCTACTGTAGTTTCTGCTGTGCACTGTAGCATGCCCTACAATGTGACAGTTGCATGCAGCACCACCACCATCTGTGCCTATGCTGTGTTGTCCCAGTACAGCTGCAGGCAGCAGTGCATGTGGAAGTAGTGTTCAGAACTGTATAATATTCCCCAAGCTGTTTGTGCAGCGCTAACAGGTTTGCGTGGGTTTAGCGCAGGGCTAAACAGTTAGCCTGGTGCAAACTGCATGCAAATCAGGGCATAATGAGATGCTAATCTGTATGTTTGCCCACAGACTATCTACGTAGGCTCATTTGCATGTCACTTTTGAATATGGCAAAGTTTAGCGCTGGGCAAATGTGTTTGCACCGGGCTAACAGTTTAGCCCTGTGCTAAACCCACTCAAACGTGTTAGCTCTGCGCTAACAGTTTGGGGAATATTTTACAGTTTTGCACACTGTACATTCACATATGCAGCGGCCTGCAGCTGTACTGGGTCCACGCATTTGCTGGCACACACATTGGCCACATAGTTTATCTCTACCTACCTTCACATTGCTGTGCACTGTGTTGCTGTTGTGGTTTGCACTTCCTGGTTGCCATTTTCAGACCAATCTTATTCCAGGGCTAAGTTTGCCCTGCACCCCCAGCCCAGTTTGTCCAGCCTCATTCCCATGCTATATTCAGAAGCTGTGTGCCCCAGGCTATTCCTTTCGAATATGGCTTGTTTTGTGCTCCGGGCTAAGCTTGCCTACCGGGCAGTGCTAATTTAGCCCCGAGGCAAAGTTTTGAATATCTGACCCTCAGTATCTCAGAAATCACATATGTTATTCAGATGAAATTAACAACAGTGATAGGTCTGCATCACAAGACTATGCATACAACATTTCCTGCAGATATATTAAAGGGTTACAAAGTTATTAAGGTGCAGAGTATGTAAAATCAGCAGACTGTCATATCCCCAACTTTTCTGCTGCACATTGGGACAAAGTTCTCCAGCGAGATTACCAATTGCCACAGAACTTCTGCAGCAGTGGTTTGTAATTTCTGCAGAAGTTCTGTGGCACTAACGAACTATCACATCACAGTGTCAGGTTGTCATCCTGACTTCATGTCTGTGGCAATGGTTATAACAGTCAGGATGGGGGAAAGCACAGTAACACTAGTTCAAAAAATAACAGACTTACAGAAATAATTTTATGTAGAAAAAAGCAATAAAAAATCTATCTCTTAAGGTCCTAGCCTATTGCATAAATGAAATACGCAGAGGGGACCTTATGTGGTAAATAAGGTATTTCTGTACTGATTCTGTCTATACCAGTCATGAGGTCCCCACTGTGTATCACTTATATATTGATACTGTATGCAATCTGTAGCATACATACAAATATGTGTGTTCGTGTGTCTGTGTGTGTGTATATATATATATATATACTGTATATATAGATTCATGGCAAAACCTCTGTTTAATGCATCAGTTAGGGTTGTTCCACAGCAACAAAAGTGAGGAAATTCAATGTTAGGGTTGAAAACCCTAACTCCATTCCTCCCCCAGCACCACACACACACACACACACACACACACACACACACACACACACACACACACACACACAGACAGCACAGACACACACACACATGCAAGTAGGGAGAAGGACCAAGGCAACATGACCAATCACAGACAACCAGCAGCAGGTGACAGAAATAAAATACAACTATCTAAATGCAGTACAAGACATCCCCACTCACCTCACCAGGTACTGCATGCTCAGTGGAGATCCACAGTAAAACTCAGGCCATGTACACAGAAAGTACACATCCCTGATTGCAGGAGCACACAATGTGCCACACTTACGAGTTGCATGGCCTTACCTAGTGATGCATCACGCCCCAACAGACATGATAGTGCACCCTGAATGAATATCAAAAGTGCAAATCTCTGTTTGGAACTGTGTACATGTTTATACACTTAGGAGTAGACATGATGAAATACAGTTCTGTAAATGTAATAAAAGCCACAGCTAGTATCAAGATAAAATCAATGTTGTGTTTCTGTTTCTCATCTGTGTTGTACTATGCTTTACATGTCTGTCCAGTCAACATACATAGCTTGATCTGGAAGTACAGTGCAGCCATTGCTTGTACAAGGTTTTGCAACTCACAATGGATGTAAGACAGATTCAGTTTCTGTGATGTAGGTCTTCTGTTCATGTCCATGGACTTACTTTGAATAGTGTTAATATATTCAGAATGCAGTAATTGATATGTGCCAGGTTGTGTAATTACCTAGGTAAGCTCACACAATTTATCAACATCTAACATGACTGGACCTACAATGACGAAGGTGTATAACAGATCACAATAGACTGACTTTTCCTATTCTTCTCTACAGGAGATGCAGTACATGGTTAACAAAATCGAATTGGCTGTCTAACATCACAAAAATCAAAATAGTGCCAAGTTGAGTATCCTCACAATGAGTGAGGTGCAGCATTTATGTACATTATAAAAAGGGTCTGAGAAATGCAGCTTTCTGATTGGCTGCAAACATTCTAACAGCCTTATGTTAATCTTTTATTGACATACATGTAGAGCATAGCCATATGCTGAACAAGGTTTAACACTGTTTAAAAAACATGTTTTATTATAATAGCAATAAGGCACTCCCAGGGATTATTTTAATGGCCAGTTAATCACCCTCTAGGGACATGTGGCACTCAGCTACACCTTGTGCCACAGTACACCCCTAGAAGGTGATTAACATACTACTAACATAACCCCATGTCATGTCTTATTGTTTAATACCTGTATTTTTTAGCAGTTAGTGTCCACTTACAATGTAGTATATGGTGTTGTTGTGTGGCAGGCCATTATCTGCGTGATGCCATTGTACTGATAACTGTGCTAACTGGAGAACAGAAGCAAACAGGGAGGTGCACTGTAGATATTAATAGAGATTCTTTACCTGTAACTTTGCAGTCATGATGCACCAAGCGTACTAGTAGATGAGGACTGTCACTCTATATCTCAGACTCTGCAAGTCGTATCTGTACAAACTTTTCCAAAACTACAATCACAGAGTTACAGTGTTGATCTTCATGGGTTCATGTTCACTAGAGTTGTTCTATGAACATGCAGTAGTTGATCTCAGTGGGTGGGGCACTGTATCACTATGGCCTCTATTGCCTAACAGTGTTAAGTCATGTATACCTGAAAGCAACCACACACACCATACATGTACTATTCCTTATTTTTTTCTGTGGTTCTATACTTGGGGAACAGTTCCAGATGTGGTGTGGTGTGTTGCATCGCTAGGTAAGGCCATGCAACTCATTAAGTGTGGTACATTGTGTGCACCCGCAATTAGGGATGTGTACTTTTGGTGTACATGGCATCAGTTTTACTGTGGATCTCCACTGGGCATGCGGTACCTGGTGAGGTGGGTTGGGATGTCTTGTACTGCATTTAGACAGTTGTATTTTATTTCTGCCACCTGCTGCTGGTTGTCTGTGATTTATCGTGTTGCCTTGGTCCTTCTCCCTACTTGCATGTGTGTGTGGTGCTGGGAGGTGAATGCGGAGTTAGGATTTTCAACCCTAACACCTAATTTCCTCACTTTTGTTGCTGTGGAACAACCCCAACTGATGCATTAAACAGAGTTTTTTTTAAATGAATTTCCTTTCTTTTTTAGAATGACAAGTACTAATAGTACGTAAAATGCCGTAGTGGCAGTACTAGACACACATAGTCAAATACACAGATATCCAAGAACACAAAAAGTCATCTATTGAATTGTCTGTAATAAATAGTCAGCTGAGATCCACCTCAAGTATACCATTTTGATTTTTCAATACCTGCTGACAAGGCCTGTCAGCTAGTGTGTGTAGTACTTAGAAATGTTATGTTCATGTTCAAATCATTTCCTGACAGGGCATGATGAAACTGAGCACACTGAGAGCAACAGTAACCATGCATGGTCAACTTTCAATTCACATAAAATATGTGCTCCTCTTTTTTTGTGTGCTAGATTGGTGATGTGTAATACCTTTAAACCTGTATGGCACATGCAATACCCTTTCTTGGCCTAGAACAAGTAAAATGGCTGCTGACTTGTGGCATATATATAGATAATTGACATCCCTCCACAAGTAAAGAATACAGCAAGACAAAGTGATCTTTATCAAAAATATTTATATATTGAAATGCAAAGACCTGAAAAAAATAGTTATAAAATCTGCAAATGAAAACAGGTTGTTCCTAACTAAAATATGTAAAAAATAAAAAAAATACTTCTTTTCTTCAAGAATAAATAAAAAACCAAATAAAACATATTCATTGTCAGTTTGCATTAATAAATTAAGTAAATAGTATATAAAACATATATATTTCTAGTTATAACAAAATGTACAAAAATATTTGCATATAAGACAAATAGTGAAAAAAGATAACTATTTACACTGTTCACACACAACTGTTGAAGAGAGGTGTGCTTCTGCTTGAAGCAGTCCAGCCCATAAGTTGGACGCAATATGGAGGCACAGTAGAAATGGAAGCTGTTGTGCCTTCCAGAGGAGATACCAGAGGAGCTGTGGAGGCTGTTCATTCCTGGCCAGGGAGACTAGATGCAACTGGTGCAGGTGAAGTACTGGAACTGGCCACCATATCACTTGCCGCTGTCCCCACAGGCTCAAGCACAAGGTTGACAGTCGCTTGCTGTGCCGTCATGAGGGACGGTAAATTGTCCTGTCCCTCACACAGCACAACATTGTTTTTTAAAAGACTGTCAACCTTGCACTCAAGCCTGCGGTAACAGTGGCAGTGGCCAGTGCACCATCTTAAGTGAGGGCACTCTGTAAAGTGACAAAAAACGTATAAATATATGACCCTCACTATGGTGGTTACATACCTATCACACTTTAATAATATGTTTACTAGTTGTATTACTACTCTGCACTCTACCCACTCAACTGATAACTTGTTTTGAATTGGCTGCTTACCCATAATAGTCCAGTGGGCCTTTCCATCTTAGTTATCATCAGCTTTACATCTATTTATACACTTCTTGTTCCAGTACACTCCACCTCTTCATACAATAACAGTTATGATGACATACATGCATGATACAGCTGTCCAGTACACTGTCTCACCCTTGCACACCCATTGGAATAAATATATCAAGGTAGTCAAAGTTGATTTAGTACAGCTCCTCTCATAGGTGATAGTAGTCTTTGAAAATCATAGATTACCCCTTCATGCACTAGTGCCACCTTGAACAGCCACTCACTGAGAAACAACAATGTAATCATGACTGTTGTATGTTCAGGAACTGGTTACACTCCACAGTAAGGTACCTACCAACTATCCAGAAAGTGACACCATATGGTACAGAAGTATGCATAGTAAAGCAAAAAAGTTAGGTTATAAATATGCTCAACAGATTGTATTGCAGAATCTCAATGTATGAATGGTCCATCCACATATTGAGATTGTGTACTATAGTACTGTTTTCATCACCACTTACTCATGTCTTTCATAAATAGGAACAAGCTCTAAGACTACCTAGCAATAAAGAAGTTGAATGGCTGGCTCAGAGGTGACAAGGTCCTCTATACTGTTGAAGAAGGGTTGGGGGGTGGTGACAGTACATCTTGTGTGAACATCTTCTATTATGGTACTTACGCTCAGATCTGGTGCCAGGCTCCTCCTTCACCTGCACAGGTGGTACTGGCACTGCCTCCCTGGCCACTATAAAATATATAAGTGAAGACTATTGAAACATATGCCACAATACATAAATATAGCTCAAACCTTTAACTGTGAAAAACATTTTTCATATTACTTATGGTGTCATTAAACCATATACCATAGTTGTCTTATCTTATCACACATCTGTGTTTTGGCAAATCTCATGTCGTTAAACAGCAGGGACATCCAGCTGCTGGCCCTGTTCATGTGGAGACCAGCAAACTCACTTGCATGAAGGGGGCCCGGCACAGGCACAGCTGACCTACTGCAGAGGTTGCCATCCCTTGCCACTCAGATCAGCGTTGTACTCATCCTGTGCAATTCCACAACAGTCTTCCTGCACATGTGTGTGCATCCATCCACCTACTCAGTCACACCCATCCCATTTACACTTACTCTCTCAATGGTAGCATGAATGTACAATGCTATCCATGCAGAAATGTACAGTCATCCGACTTACTATGTCCCCTTTGTTACACATGCATCACCTGTGCCACCAGTTCTTACTATTACTTGCTAGAGCACAGCATAAGTACAGTCCATTCATGAGCAGTAGGAGAATAGTAATGAGGATACTGAATCCTAGTCCTCTACTGCAGACCCCCAATGGCCTGGGCCCATTCCCAAACTTGGGTCTCCAGCATGATGTGAGGTGTGGTGCCCAACATCTCAACACTCAGCGTGACTGGGGCAGTTAGTGTACCACAGTTCTAAAATGTGGCCGCATACTACATGTGTAAAGAAACAACATTTAGTTTTCCAAAATTGTAAAAGTCCCGTTAAGAGCTCGCACCCACCACTAAGCAGGTAGAAAGATTATGTTGCAATTCCTGATTGGATGGTTAGTGAAGGGTGCATCACAGTCCCACTACCAACTACTAAGTTCACAAAAACACATACTAAGGTGTCAGTGCATATCCAGCACAGGACCAGAGAAACACAATACTTCACAAATACCATTATAGTCCTGCATTTGTCCAACTGTCCCACCTCAGATATAGTTATTATTACAACACACACTGTCAACATTGGTAGGAACTTCATTGGAGCATTAGTGCTACATTTACTGTTACAGAAGTTGTATATTGTGTTCGGTCACGTCTGTAGGTCTCACATTAGTGGGTACTACATCGATATGCAAACACACTTTGAAAATACCAGCCAGGATTGACATAAGATATACTGGTATGATTGCCTGTGTTAGTCATTTAGAGAGAGAGAGATAAAAAAAATTCAGATGTTTACAAATGTGTTCTTATAGTGAAGGAAGACGACATGTATTGACAAAAAACAGATAAGAATTCCATATCCTAACAATGGTACAGATAACATTGGTGTCTAGAAGGTTACTCACCAGTATTAGAACATAGTCAGTTAAACAGAAGTGAGATGCACACAAGAACTGTACATCTGGCAAGAAAAAACATTTCCCTTTGGAATCACCAGTAATGTTATTAAGCACTCTTCCTTGTTGTTTGGAAAATTGAGAAATATTGGGTGCTTACTGGTACTCATATTAACTTTCTGCACAGTATTTCATTAAAAGATGTCAGTGAAATAGTCTAGTACAGACCTTATGTGACGCCCTCATACCGCCTCAATTATACATAGTAATAATAATTTCCATGAGCATCTTACCATCAGATTCAACAACAATTACACTGTCGTTGTCTGAGTTCTCAGTCTGTACAGCTTCTGACTGTGCTGGTACCACCTCAGATGGGGCTGGGGGTTGCCTGTGCTGATCTATGAAAAAAGAAAATATGTAGATTCCCTAAGTATTCGATATCAATGTTTACTCATTTCACAGCACTCTCTCTCTAAGCTATCGACATTTTCAGATACCTGACATTGTCCTTAATCAGCTACTACAGAGTCATTAGAGATGCATATAAAATCAGAATTAGTGCAAATAAATATTTGATAAATGGAAGGTAACAAACTGACTCAGTACACAATACTTAGTACTTATATAATATGGCATATGGAATTCAAGTCTGCTTCAATACAATAGATACTGCATAGTAATTCCTCCACTACTATGTAACGACAACAAAAGATATGCAATACTAAAAGTACATAATAAGACTTCAAGTCTTATGATCACATCCTTAAGACCAAAAACTAAACAAAGACAAGCAATTATGTCCCTCATGACCTATGAAATATTCAGTTGTTTTACACTCCTGACAATTGAATAGTACATCATACTGTGATAATAGGATGCCCAAAGCAACAAACATCTCAATCAAAGAAAGATTGTTTTTGTTACACCTCTGTACCTGTACTATGATATGATTTAATTAGAGGAAATTGTTTTGAATAACTTACTTTGAGAGAGGCGTTTTCCTACAGCTGGCTTGCCTGCAGCCTCCCACAGTTCATATGCAAGGTGGTACCAGCATTTGTCATTCTCTGGTATCTCCTCTCTTTGCTTCAGCACATAGAAACACTGGGTCAACAGCTTCCACTTCTTCTTAAGCTGGATGACAGTCTTATTCTTGACCCTCAGTATCATGTGAAGGAAGCTGTTGATGCGCCTCCACATTGTGTCCAACTTACGGTTTGTGCTTCTCATTAGAATGCGAGCATTACCCCTCGCCTGGACTGCCTCAAGCAGCAAGCACGGCTCTCTCAGTGACCACTGTCTCATTTTGTCAAGCTTGTTTTCTGCATTGAAAAAAATAAACAAACATTCTAGTACTGTCATGCCTCGTGATCAAGATATTTCAATGTATTTTATTGACTGTTATGCTTAGAACATGGTAACAGCAGCATTTCAAAATCTCACTTGGCATTGTCACTAATATTACCATTCATGTATGGGAATTATTGTATTGAAACACAGTAGCACCATACACAACTCTGTGTTGTATCATGCTATGCTCAACTAATAACATACTGTATACCACAGGAAGAATACAGGTACATCCATAGTATATCTTTCTTTCTCTTACAGACCAAACATTTTCATTTTAATGATCCTGTACTTGCGCAGGCAACATCTTGTGATACTGCAGATTTGAAGGCGCTCTCATTGTTCAGAGAATGGATGGTATGTATCAGTAGGTGTGTCCCACACTACCCAATCACTCAGCAGCAGCTGCTATCACCCTGTCTATGTAATTACACGACAACATCAGAAAAAAGGTCAATTACTATGAGACTTAAGCTTTCACCCAGTGTGACCTTGACACACTGCACCCTACATGCAGCCAACATGACAGCAGTGACAGCCTGTGTTGCCTGTGAACACACCCATAAATTGTGTGACAACAGGGGTGCACAATGCCTGTTGTCATAATGTAACCCCCTCAAGTTTCTTTGTTGGCCAAGGGGTTGACAAATCCTTCTCGGCTTGTACCCCCCCATTCCTTGTTTGCTGGGGGGGCCAATCTGACATCGACTCCTGCAACCCCCCTTTTCTGGTTTGTTGATGGGGGCTGCCCTATTAGCTAGAGCACCCAGTGACAGACACACAGTTAGGTGGCATGCTTGAGACCCTACCCCAGCATGCCAAACCACCCGTCAAAATGAAAACAGTGGCCCAGTGTCTTTTGCACCCATTTCCATATCAACAACTGAACATCACAGTAATCACAGGTAGCAGAACCACTGACACAATGGTATGCGCTATTGCTCCACTGTGCCAATTGCACTAGCACAATGGCACAGAACCCCGCAGAATGCAGCTGCCACAGTGACATTCAACATAGCTGAACCATGGCATAACACCATTGAATATCACCCTGACAACACCTGTAGTGCATCCAAGCACAAGTGTTACCAGCCCAGCATTCCACTGTGAATATCCCCGAGTATGTGTTACTACTGTGTGAGTGATGTATATATTGATTCTATTTTTTGTCCAACATATTTGGTTTTGAAAAGAACCATTTTTTGTTATAGTTCAATAGGTGTACAAACAGTCTAACATTCTTAGAGGACTTTGAGGATTCCATCTTGAAGGTCTCCCAGGAAAAGGCAATTGCCAGCATGTGAGAAGTGCACACTATCTGGTAGGCATAACCAATCATAACAATACTTAATTTCAGGGTAATGTATGGTGAACATTCCAGACATGTGTAGATATGCAGATATTTGTATGTTCACCTTTCTACGTGCTCTGTCAAGCAAGTACACGTGTTCTACTTGCCGGACCCTATGCTCTGTAATATCAAAAAAAAAGATTTTACAGGCAGGTAACATACTGATAATAGAAGCAAGGTCCAATTTTGCTTCTGACACTAAATCTACCCAGTGTTTTATGTCTAAATTATTCTCTCCAAGATGGATCACCAGTAAATCAGGGTGAGCTTGAGTACTCAGAAGTCTGTGCATGGTAGGCATGAGGTTTCTCACCTCATTCCACCCCTTCCAAACCACTTCACACAGCAATTTGGGAGCTGCAGGTTTCTCCCAAAATAACTGTTCTAAGCAAATGCAGATGCTTGCCTCACAATACTGCTGCCAACAATCCACAAAGTCCTTGTGCTGTTTTATGCCATTCTCAGCTTTTAAACTTAGAAGTGGACAGAGAGCTACCAAAAAAGTCAGTGTTCACCCTGCAGTATGTAGACAGTAGTGAAAGTAAAATTGTAATTTCCCTCCCAAGTTAAACACTGCTTCTGTGGGCTGACCCATAAGACACAAATTAAAGTAATCATTAGCTAATACTCAGCCCTCCTTAACCAATGTAGTGTGTGCACTGACTATCACTGCACTTCTGCTTAAGCTAAAATGTGGGAGAATTTCAAGGTGGCAAAAAATGCACCATTTTTATATGCAGTTTCAAACAATCACAAATGCAGGGACATGTCTGATTCATTCCCTTTTCTGTTATGATACACGTGAACCTTGCTATCTCCCTCCATTTTCAGCTGTATCTGCGCAAGTAAGTACCAAATGATTGTCTGACTTTAAACAGTTATACCTAAATGATACAATATCATAGGTTATTTCTAGCAACATAGTGAAATAGAGCAGTAAAAAACATTTTGATTAATACTATTTAAGTGTTTCTAACACTTTTTATCATAGTAGAAAAATAATTTATAAAATGTGATGTACTTACAGTGAGAAATGTGCTGTGTGGCTGTTCACTATAAGATGGCTGCTGTGTCCTTCTTCTTTACTCTTCTCCGTCTCTGGCTGTCTTACATGACCTGATCAAGCTAGCACAAGATTGGCAGAACAACCTGTCAATCAAATTGCAATCAAGATATCATTCGCTAATGCACACAGTAACTCCCCATTGATAAAAATTTGCGATACTTTCGAATGCAAGAAAGTACTTTTGCGAAACTGTTGAAGGTTTGACACTACTTTTTTGAAACTTTCAAATGTGTGAAATTATTTTATTGAAAGTGTTGAAGTTCTAAAGTATTTTTTGCTATACTTTCACACGTTCTACACCATATTTTTCAAAATTTAGTTAGACACTTTAGAACGTTCAAAAGTATTTTTTGTGACACTTTCATACAATTGACACTATTTTTGAGACACTTTGAAATGCACAACATTATTTCATGTGTTTTTTTTTTAATTAAAATTCATGAAGGGACAACTATCCTACTTCCTATTTTTATAGACAAATACAGAAGTGCACACAATTCTTGATTATTATTTTAGAAGTTATTTCTGCCACAATTTGAAAAGACAATGTGTTGTTCTTATATCACATATGTATAGCCCATTATATTATGTAATGTTAAAAGCAAACAACATATATGAAGTATAATTTTTTTGCTTTTCTGTATTTCACATATAGGAATCTGTTTCTCCTGTAACATGGCTCTACTCAAGTGTGAATTGAACATCAGGGAAGATGCTCTCTAAGCAAAGACAGAAGTCTATGCAGAGATGAAACAGGTATAATAGTATGTCACTGTTGCTTACGAGCCATGTAAAAAACAGCAATACTAATTCAAGACATAAAAATATTGAGCAATCCTCAGAAAAAGTAAATTCAGACCTTTATCAGTCTGTTGGTGAAGGACATGCTTGCTCAACAGCAAGAAAAAATGTGTAGCCAAGCAACAGTTGTGCAGATCTGTGAGCAGAAAAGCTACTGTTGCAAAGACATGCATCAGCACACATAGTAAGCATCATTGAAAATGTATTGCTCCTGATGCTTCTCTGAGGAAGCAAAAGTATTTTCGATCTCTAGCTTCTAAAGCCAAGATTGAAAGACTTATTGCTGCTGTGATTAGACATGAGCACAGAAAAATCAAGAGTCAACTCAGCTTGATGAAACTGCACTTGAAAGTACGGACATTTATTAGTAGAGCAGTTTTTGTTCTTCAACGCTTGTGGCGTAAGATGTGTCATGTAGTTGAGCAGTTTAGGAAAATTGTGTATGATATAAAGATGAGGCTACAATGATATCATCTCTTGAACCTGCACAACTTCTGTGATGTTTTCACTGGACAGTGGCTGCACACACAGCACTCAGAGGCATTTTTCCTGGAAGAGTCATATTACTTTCAGAAAAAGGACAGCAAGTTGTGCATTTATGAGACTGGCAAAGTCTGTAATGTGCTCAGTGTGTGTGATGATTCTACAATGGAGTCAGATGATGACTCGGAGGCAAGTACTAAGACTTGTAAACATCACTGTCTCTCATGGACATGCGATGACACTTGCAACCATAGGCAATCGTCATTTGATAAAGTTAAGGACTTTATCAACCTCTTTGTATTTACTGACCATAAAGACAGACATAAACTGTTTGAGACCATCGACAAATGTGAGATCCATCCACACACTGGACTTATGGGTCACTCCATTGCATGCATAGATAGTGGTGTTTGTGTCTTTCACCATATGTGCATGCTGGGAGTACATCAATCAGGCATGAGGAACTTTGTGTCCAGGGTATATGAAGTTCAGTGAGTTGTCACTCAGTATACTCATCTCAATGAGTTACTGTTGTCTGGTGACAAGCATGGTGTCATCAAATTTCTAAAACAGCTGTGACGAGTCAGCAGTGTGACTGATACTGTGATTACTCAGTCATCTATTACTGATGGAAATTGTGTGTCTGTCCTAGAAACTGATATTCTCAAACAGTTTGGGAAATCAATAGCCAAATTTGAGTTGGCAAAGAGACAGAAGTTTGACTCTGTATGTGTGTCATGTGAACGGCTTTGTTACGAAAAACAAATGGTCACAGTGAATCCAGAAACCTTGTCAACATACAGTGACGTGGTTTTGCCTTTCAGCATTTCTGTTGTTAAAGTCTGACTTTGACTTAGACCCAATCACTGTGATGTGCAAACACTGTTTTACCAAAGTGAAGTGTAACATTCTGCCACCAAGGTCAGTCTTGAACAACATGGAGGCACATGTGACACCAAGTGAGATTGCCACATTGAATATGTTTGAATGGATTCTAATTCAGACAATGAAACCATTTCAAACTATTCTATGGATGAACACTAAAACACGGAATATTCCACAGAAAGAACTCATCAGATCTCTTAAGGGTTCCATCATGGATCTTCCACTTCCTCTGCAGGAAAATGTGGAGGCTAACTCCATTGAAAACACTTTGGTCATTCTTGTAAATGGTGTGCCAATAAAGTCAAAGGTGATTTGGCAGGATGTTGTAAATGTTGAGAAGGTGAATCTTGCACTTACTCACTTAAAGAACAACAATCCTTTTTATGCTGACCTTAATATTGATCAAATCACTACTGTGCCTCTTGAGCATGATAACTTAGACAGCACAAAGCCAATGACTGAGAAGGTCAATGTGGAAACAAATGACAATGTGTACGAACAGTACACAATCCACCCACTACATAACAGAGATCCAGTAGGAGACAACATTGATCTCTATCAAATGAAACAGGTGGAAGGTGAGCCTGTCAGCATTTGGGAGGCAACACTAGAAGCACGCTGTTTCTCAAACCTATTTCCAACAGGGTCAGGTGGTTGACTAGATGAAAGAGAAGTATGTGTACAGGGTTCTGAGTACTGAGCAAGCCGTGTCCTCAGTAAAGATGGCAAATTCAGATGCAACATACAGTACCTGTTCCATCTCCTGTGGGAGAGTGAACTTAGCATATTGTCTGCATCTGTTGCACATACTATTCGTTTGACTACTCCACTTGATGGAATTACGGCTGCACAGTTTCTTCAGAAATAGAAGCAGAAAGATGAAAATGTGCAAGTTAATTTGTCTTCTATTCTGTCAAGTCTACGTGGCAACAAAGAATATTGGTGCCGCAGACACTCTGAGGTGATCACAATGCTGCATGACCATGGTGCAGCCACATGGTTTGTCACACTCAATTATGCTAAGTATGCATGGGAAGAGGTCATAGAACTGTTGAAGTGGACAAACTCTGATGTTGAAGGTATTGCATCAATGTCTCTCGAAGAGATGTGCTCACTTGACCCTGTCTCTGTCACAAGGCATTTCCACAAGCGGTTTCATGATATTCTGACTTTCATGTTGTCAAAGGACAATCCACCTCTTGGTGTTGAGGAACATTGCTTTTGGAGCACGGATTATCGGGCATGAGGTGCTCCTCATATTCACAAATTGCTGTGGATCAAGGATGCCCACCGTATAGGTGAGCATGAAGCAGCACAAGTGCTTGCATTCATCAAACAATATATTACTTGCCACATTCAGGACAAGTATGGCAGTCCAACAGTGTGGAAGTTGGTGCAAAAGTTCCAGTGCTATAGTTGTGCTAAATACTGTCACCGAGTAGTGAAGAACAAATCTGATTTGTACACAAGATGTAGTTTCAGATTTCCTAGACATGTCTGTCAGGACGAATGCATGAATGATCTGTTTTCAGCAATGTGACACCACTTGAAGGCAAAATCAACCAAGAGAGTATATGAGTTACCCAGAGATGAGAAAGAGATGTACATCAATGAATACAACCCTAGTCTACTCCTAATATGGCAAGCAAACATAGATGTACAGTTTGTGGCTGACAACTCATTGGCTCTGGTGCGGTATGTCACTTTGTAAAAAACTAAACATGAGCAGACTAGCTTGCAAGATCTTTGGGAACATACTGCTTGTTCAAGCAAGAGCCTGACATCTCAGTTGTGGTCACTAGGCTTAAAGACCATTTCACACAGAGAATGTGGTGCTTATGAGGCCGGTGATCTCTTGATTGGTACACATCTGTACAGCAAGTCTGATGCTGTCCGCTTTCTCAGAGTGAACTACAAAGAGAAGTGAAAGTGTGTACTTATTCCCCATGCTGAGATTGAGGAACTGGCTGTCAATAGACCCTCTTCAAGACATATCTTGAAGAATAACCTCATTGACACAAACTATCACCCATAGACATGAAGTCATGGATGAAATGTGTCTATATCAGGTGGCTAAGTGGTATGACTACAAGACAGATGTCACACCTGATTGTACACATGGTATTTACAAGGTCAGAGGAGTGGATGCTGTCTTGTTAAGAGACATAATCCTTGGCTCATCGACCCCTGTAAGTTACATCTAGGCACATCTGAGAGCAGAGAGCATTACTACTTTGCTCTCCTATTCCTATTTGGACTCTGGAGGAATGAGGGTGAATTGAAAGGTGACTGTGATACTTCTGAGGAAGAGTTTGATCACAGTTATGAGATATTCAAAAGTCAATACTCAGAGATATACTTACAGAGACTAGATACTGAGAAAGAGCAGCTTGAAAAGGCACAGAAGCTACTTGAGGAGGATACTCCTGTTAGCTCACAGGACAATCTTGATCCAAAAGGATAAGGTATCTTTGGGGAACCTCTGCCTCTGAATGCCCCAGAAGTACTCATGTCGGAAATGGAGAGTGTCTTGGAACATGGAACACACTGTGGTGCTGACCCAGCTGAGCTGAGACAGAGACTCAATGAGCAACAGCGTGTGGTTCACTCTCAAGTTACTGACGCAGTACAGCATGGGATACTGCATGAAGAGAAGAAATGTGATTGCCTTGACTACAAACCACTGCTAATGTTTGTTAGTGGTTCAGCTGGCACAGGTAAGAGTTTCCTTATTGAGGCCATCACTGCTGAAATACAGAGCTTGACAGGCTCAGCAATGTCTGTTGCTGTTAGTGCTCCCACCAGACTGGCAGCTTACAACATTGGAGGCGTGACATTACACCTCTGTTCATGTTGCCAGTGGAGCATGGCAAAGCAGGAGACTAACACAAGTTATCATTTGAGGTTGCATCTCAGCTTCATGCAATGTTTTGTAAGATGAAGTTACTCATCATTTATGAGATTAGCATAGTCTCTAATTTGATGCTTATCTGTGTATATCTACATCAACAGAAGATCCTAGGGACTGACTATGGGGATGCATTTGGTGGAAAAAGCATTGTTGCATTTGGAGACCTTTTACAGCTTGCACCTGTGAATGCAGAACATGTCTTTACAGCTCTGACTGTGAAGAAGGCCAAGAATACACTTGGCTGCATTGGAGGTTTTAACCTGTGGGAGTTATTTACCTATGTCAAGCTGTATCAGAATATGCACCAAAGTGCTGACATGACTTACAAAGCACTGTTGGATAAAACTCGTACAGGTTCTCTGTTACCTGAACATGTTGCAATGTTAAATGGCCAAAGAATCAGAAAGGACACTACATCCATAGAAACTGCATTTGATGTTTTCAGTGATGTGTGTTCAACAGGCATACGCATTGTGTGTCTCATGCCACGGCTAAAGAAATGCACTGAGTTCAACAGTGTCATGTTGCAGAGAGAAAATAAATAAATTCTTACACTACATGCTGTTGACACAATTGATGGTGTCATTTTAAGTCGGAAGCTGGTAGCTAAGATGACTGAACGACTGTCTGAATTGAAGTCAGATGTTTCATTCACAGCTGGTCTAGAAGCTGTACTTACAGTTTGTAAGAATGCACGTATCATGCTATGATGAAATCTTGATGTGGAGTGTGGTATGGTGAATGGTGCCATGGGTAACTTCACTGACTTTGTCTACAATGTTCAAAAGACATTTATTGAGACACTTGTCCACTTTGACAACATGGGACATCCTGTCCAGACTGATTGTATCTCTGTCAAGTTTCAGGTATTCAAGGATGCCTATGTGAACAGGAAACAGTTCCCCATATGTGTTGCATATGCTGTTACCATTCACAAATCTCAAGGCTTGAGTTTGTATTCAGCAATGGTAGACATAGGTACAGACATTTTCAAAGATGGCATAAGCTACATCGCACTTTCACGTGTACGTAGTCTTTCTGGGTTGCACATCATAACAGTAGCACTTCAGAAGATACGTGATGACACGCGCTGTATCATTGAGTACAACAGATTACATACTCTATACCAGCCAGAGATGTCTTTAATGCCACTACCAACATACGTGGTTGTCTCACATCCTTCAGTCATATCTACAGTGGGTAACAAAAGAAAAAAAGCTTGCACAACTGATGGAAATGTCCAGAGTTCTAAGAAGGTCACAATGTCAAATACAGATGTGGAGCCAGCTGTTGTTCAGAAGTCAGTTGGAATGGCTGTTGTGCCAGTGTTCGACAACAGTACTAGAGTTAACTGCTATGCTAATGCAGCTATGCAGGTCTTTCTCCATATGCCACACTTTGTTGAGGCAATATCTGCTTCTTAAGACACTGCACTATCGAAGGAGTTGAAGCAGGTTGTCAACATGGCTTCTGATCAGTCTAAGAATGTGCAGTCATTAACACCTCTGCGCCAAGTG
The DNA here is from genome assembly GCA_016271365.2 of Neoceratodus forsteri. Classification (NCBI taxonomy): domain Eukaryota; kingdom Metazoa; phylum Chordata; order Ceratodontiformes; family Ceratodontidae; genus Neoceratodus; species Neoceratodus forsteri. The sequence continues at coordinate 42,525,176 of CM028137.1, read as the reverse complement.
CTGGGCACATATGATGACTGCAGTACATTTGCTGAAAACATGGAGCAGGATGCTACCGAGTTTATGATGGCTAGCATAAACAGCCTGGATGAAGAGGGAACTTCTATGCATCACTATTTTACTGTGCCATATGTTACCAAGTACATATGTCTCTTATGTGGTCATTCAGGATGAGAAACCACAGGAGACATGCTTTAGGTTTCTCTGTTTGTGCCTCAGGCTAAAACTGTGAAGTTTCGGCAGCTCTTTACTAATGCTGTAAGTGGTCACCTGTGTGTGAGGTGTGGAGGTACCTGTACTCAGTCCATACGACTCAGGACTTCATCTCAATATCTTATGCTAGTATTGCATAGATTTGACTCCAATGGGCTCAGAGTTGAAGAAGAAGAAGAAGAATCAGCATTTATATAGCACTTTTCATACACAGTATCCCAAAGCACTTTACAATCAATGCTTGACTGGTAGTGAAGTGACTGAATGTGTGGTGGCAGCCATATCACACATCATCACCCACACACATCCTGGATAATTGTAAGAACCAGTTTATGGGAAGGGGAATGTTGGCCAGGACATCGGGAATGTTCCCTGCTCTTTGCGAAGAGTACCCTGGGTTCTTTTACTTCCACCTGGACACCCACCAGGACAACACCAGGATGGGCAGAAGGGACCCTGTTTAACGTCTCATCTGAAGGATGGCACACCTCTGCAGTACAGCACCCCCCAATACTGCACTCAGATGCCAGCAATTTTTAGGTGCATGTCCAATCTCAATGTGGGACGAGAACCCATGACCTTCTGGTCCAGAGGTGGATGTGCTACCAACTGAGCCATGCTGTCACACCCATCACTGATTTCACAGCTGGTCAGGTAGTATTTAACCAAGCAGTGTTTGACACTCATGCTATCATCTACCACTATGGCCAGTCTGTACATTCTGGACATTACACTGCTTTGTTGAGGTACAAAACTGGATGGGTCGAGTGCAACGATACAACAAGCTCTTTCAAACAGAGACTGCCGCAACACTTAAAAAATGCATATGCTCTGATACTAAAGAATTATGACAATCGTAATGTGTCTGAGCAATAGTTACACAACATGTGAAACACCTTTACTTTGCTGTCCATTTTTTCTTACGGAGTGAGTTTAGTTACACTGTCATATGTTATTACCAAATGTATAGTTCTGATTATATCACATGACTCTGTTGCATATATGCATTCATTGTTACTTTAAGATTGTTGCGTTCATCAGTGACACAGTGAAAATAGTTGCAGTGGTCATTAATCGGTGCCAGCTGTCTTCACAGTCACTAAAGAAACCACACTTACATGTCTAACAAAAACTTCTGCATGTCAAAAGAGATATTCCTATCTGGTCAAACTCTTCTGTCATAGTCTTTTGTTATGAGTGTGTTATATGCAGACATGGAAAACACACTTAGCACATTAGCTAGATGTGTGATTGTACTAAAGTACAATGCTTGTCCATGTGAATTTATAGTACTGTGTATCATATCTTTAATTAAGGATTAACAGCACTCTGTCACATGTTGAGAACTATCATGTGTGCTATGTATTCATTTTTTCTTTTTCTTTTTGCATCTTGAATAAATATCTAAACTGTTTTTTGCAACAGTGCATTACTATGACTGTTTCATTGTCGCGTATCTACATTGTATATAAATATATATATACACATACAGGGCCAGATATTCAAACTGTGCTCAAAATGTGTGCAACAGCAGGAGCAAGCTCAAATCAATTGTGCATATGCGTAACAGACGCAATATTCAAACATGGAGCAGAACAAATTGCGCAAGCAGCCAACGTCTGAATATCGCACTAACTTCGCCATAGCGCAACCAGGAAGGGGAAGCTGAGCAGTAAGGTTGCACCATAACGCAACAAGAGCAGCCCAGCTGAGCAGTCCAGAGGTGCCATAGCGCAAGCACAGCACCCCCCCAGCAGAGCAATGGAAGTGCACAACCAGGGAGGCAGGCTGGGGCCCACCGCCAGCCATGCCACACATGGGCACAGGAACACACTGCAGAACCAACAAGACACCTGCACACCCCAAGCACAACATCACTGGGGGTGGTACAGATGATCTACTGGCCCATGGGGACAAGCCAACAAAGCACAGCAGAGCCATGACCCCCAGCACAACCACTGGCAGGCTGAGAGTGCAACACACAGGGGGTTGACAACCACAGTGCACATCAGCCCCCCGTATGCACAGCACACCCTGCACCGTGACCCCAAGACACCATCCATGTGCAGTGACTGGCACTGCAGGAAACACCATGCATCCCCCCGGCACACGTCAAACCCGTGCAGCAGAGAAGCATACAAGCCAGACCCACCCTGTGCACCCAGCAGTGGGTGGCAGCAGATGGCAAGACCAACAGAAAGTCACTGCCATGCTGGAGATACCTCCCCATGCACACACACACACACACACACACACACACACACACACACACACACACACCCAGGACCATACCACCCCAGATGGCATGCACACCACTGCAACTGAGCAACCATAGCCAGCTGCAAATCAGAGACCAACACAGTATTGATAACAAAATATAAATGTATTATAAAAATGTAAATCACAAAACAATCGACACCATAACTATTTACAAGGGGTAGGGGTACAAGGTAGGGGTGGGCAAGGGTAGGGATGAACAACTTGGAGAGGGAAGGCAGGGTGGGAGGGATGGGTGAAGTGGAAGGGATCTGGCCTAAGGCCCAGCAGGCTGGTCCTCCTCTGCCCGGTGCCGCTGTGCCTGGCGATGCCTCCTCCACAGGCCATGTCGATGGATGTCCCTGAGGATGGCCTGGTTGTCCAAGGACACTTGCATCAGCCCATGCAGTTCCCGCTGTATCCTCCTGAGAACACTGAGGCCTAGGAAAATGGGAACACAGCCAATGGCTGTGACTGACCACAACCCTGAGCACCACCCAACCTGCAAGCCATATAGCCCAATGTCCCGCACCTGTGATGGCATGCTCCCACCCACAGTGAACATGCACATGGCCATCACAAACAGGCGGCACCAGCTATGTGCACCACTGCACACACACACTGCCCATGTCCATCACAGCACAAACAAGGCTGTCAAGTGACGTGGCAATGTGGTGCGATGCCAGTTACACAGCCATGTGCCCAGTGCATGCATGGACCACCAGTGATGCACACACAGACGTGCAGTGACACTGGACAGTGATGAATGTCACCTGTGTCATGCATGGCTGTGTTGTGCATGGCTGGTGGTCATGCCCACCCCCTCCAGCATGCAATAGCATCCATGATGTAATGATACTCACATTCCGCAAGAAGGTGTGTCTGCTGCTGCTGCTGCTGCTGCCGCTGTTGTTGTGGCCCACCTCCTGCTGCACCACCGACTGGCACCGGGGCCCTGTCACGGCCCTCCTCAGCATGTGCCTGCATCCTCACATCCTGGCCTGTGGGAGACATATGTTGAGAAAAACATCAGTGTGACTCCAAAGCTGACTGCCCCCTGCCCCAGTGAGAGTGCCTGCCCACACAGCCAGCCCCATGCATCTCACACCTGCACACACTGACACAGCCAACCATGTCAGAGCCATCACCTATGCACATCCACCAAAACACATTCACACCCCTACAGAGAATACAGGTGCATAGACGGTACACCCACCTGGCCTAGGCACCACTCCCCTCCTGGCACATGAACGTAGCTGCTCATGCAGCTCAGGCTCCCTCCTGCGGAGGTCACTGTATCTGTGCCGGCACTGCTCAGCAGACTGGCGCTGCCCAGTGACCCCCACCAGGTCACTGGCCATTTGCTGCCAGACCTGGGTTCTCACCATGGTGAGGGGCACCTCACCATACAGTGCCCCATACTGGGGCTCCACCAGGGCCACCAAGTTGGCCACCTCCATGGGGCTCTATTGCACTTCCCTCCTGCGTGCCATGGTACCAAGTTTACAGCAGGCAATATGGCGCCCCGCTGCGCCGCAACCCCACGTGGAGATGTTGTGCAATAGACCACCATAGGTTCCAATCACGCTGTTCAAACAGCGCCGTCAGTTCACATAGCGCTGTCACCAGGCAGCACAATAGGGCCGTACACATGGCAGCCGAACAGTGCCAGGGGGCAAAGGTCAGACACCAGGTCAGGGGTCTATGACGCAAGGCCACACACAGTGCTATCTGACATATACGCATCCTGCGTGACCGACCACCTGTGTGCCAGTGCCACAGTGGACTATTGAGCAGTAGTGCCACAGCGCCATATAGTGCCCAGTGCTGTAGCGCCACTGGCACAATGGTGGCCATGGCCTGAATTGCCGATCGCGCACAGCACATCATCAGCATGGCAGACGCCTGCGTAAGCTACCTGGGCATGCGCAATGCAGTGTACCGCACAGTCACAGATCTGCGCTATTGGATCAGCCGGATCAACCGTCTTGTGAAAAGCGCAATGGCATGATATTCAGCCGACACATGAAAATCATCTGATCAGCCATTCAAAGGCGCAGTGGCGCGATTTGCATCTCATTACAGTTGCTCCTCTCCTAATTTGCATACATTGCGCTATAAAAGTGCGACAATGGGCTGTTCTGGACAGAGTCGGTTACTGCAGGGGAGAGGTGAGTTGCATGCTGTGGGATGTTCTGGACAATGGGCATGGGATAATGCTGTAGACTGCACAGTGACAGGTGTCCACTTACACCCATACAGATCGCCATGACTGAGCAGAGACAAGGTGAGGGTGAGGATGGTGGGTGAAGGAGGAGGCCCAACTTCACCATGGCAGAGACTGAGGCCCTCTTCCAGGCCTACCTGGAGGATGAGGCACTACTGCGTGGAAGCCGGGGCACCCCTCAGGCCCGTGCGGCTGCATGGGAGGGGGTAGCCCAGGCAGTGAACCTGCACGGAAGCCACCAGCTCTCCATGCAGGAATGTAAGAAAAAGATTGGGACAGACCGCAGGAGGGTGAAGGAGAAGGTGGCGGCCCTCAGGGCGGCACGCGCTGGCACTGGCGGGGTCCAGCCAGCGGTGGTGGAGCTGACCCCGGCTGAGGACCGACTGGCTGCAACTATGCAGTGCAGTGCTATTGAGGGCGTACCAGGAGGTGGATTCCAGACAGGTGGAAGCCCATCACTGCACGGTATGACATGGTGGTGGTGTTGGGGGAGGAAGGTTGGTCACATGCACTCACATGTCCTCTCTTTCTGTTGCAGATCCTGTTCATCTCCAGGAGACGGTGATGGTGGGACCAGGCAGTGAGGATGACCTGCTGGACATGGAGGAGGGTCCATCCACCTCTGTCACCAGCCAGCATGCACTGCACCAGCATGCACGCAGGGCTGTCAACTCTGGTGTCGGTGATTCGGTGTGGGGGGTACACAGCCTGTGTCTCAGCAGTCTGGCATGTAAGCATGCCATCACGCTGTGACTGTGGCTGTAGCATGTACCTGCACCATTGATGATGCAAGGACTGCAATGGGCAGTGACATGTGTGTGTCCCATGATGGACACACAGCAGGCCATCACGTGCCCCTGGGCCTTGCTGGTTCCAACTTGTGTGCCAGCATGTCGGCACAGTCCCAGGCTGTGCCTGTCAGCACCGGTGGGGCAGCACCAGTGGCTGTGCAGGAGTCTGGCACTGTTGCAGCCACAGTGGTGGAACAAGTGGACTCTGTGGCACAGCAGTTGGAGGGGCAGCAGCAGCAGTCACCCACCAGGTATGGGGGTACAGCGTCCAGTGGTGGCACATGCCCACCACCTGTGATATGCCCATTCCTGGTCCTGGCGAACAGCGCCCACCCTCAAGGGGTGTTGTGCATCAGGACCGTCAACACCCTGGGGGACAGGCTGCCATTGTGGCAGAGTACCCATTGGATGAGCACACCCGCCTGCTGCGGAAATCAGTAAAGCAGCAGAGGCGGGTTGCAATGTCCGTGGGGCACTGTGTGTGGCTGTGGAGCGGCACAGCAGGGAGTGTGCTCTGGACCATGCAGAGATGGTCCACATATGGATGGATGTGACCGCTGTCATTGACAGGCTGACCCAGGCAGTGGTCTCTGTCGTGGATGCATTGGGCACACAGTCAGGTGACCCTGTACCGCACACCCCACACAGTTCATGCTCCACTCCCCATTCCCGGTGTTGTGCGACACCAGGCCTGTTGATGCCGGGTTCTGCTGTGGGCATCCCGAGCAACCCTGGTGCAGGTGTGTTCAGCATGCTGCAGACCCCTGTGTGGGCAAGGTCGCGTTCGCACAGTGGGACCCCTGGTGGTCCAACAGTGCCACCCCATGTGGCCCCTGCTCAGCCTGTCAGTGCTGTTGGGCCACGGCGGGGCCGCCCCTGCATCTGCGGTGGCCATGGGACAGTGCTACATGACTGACCTGTGTCCCAGTGTGGGCCCTGTCTGGTGCTGCCCTGTGTGCAATGTGTGTCATGGTGGGCAGTGCACTGCTGGATGCTCTGCTCAACACGCCGACACACGGACCACCTGCACACCCTCTCAACTGTTGCCCACAGGTGCATGTGCATGATGATGCCTGCATTGTACTGTACACCAAGGTGCAAGGGTGCCCAGCATCTGACACACATACTTGGGCAGTACAGGTGGTGGGGGTGGTCGGTGGTGCTGTGTGTTAGCAATGTCAGTTCTGCTGTGCTGTGCATCTGCCCATGTACGCTCTGTGCCTGGTGTGTGTGTGTCCATATGAGTGCTCACCCCTCCCTGATGGTGTGTTTGTATGCCTGGACCCTTCCACTCCCCTGGCTGTCATGCACCCCTGGTGTGTTACCCTGTGTGCCTGTGGTTTGCACATGGACAGTGTTGGTTGCACATGTCCCCTTGACTTACCTGTGTTGTGCATAGTGCTCCTCTGTGATGGTGTCCCGGTGCAGCTGGGCCTGCCGGATCAGTCGGGGGTCCCGCCGTCCTAGGAGGGCTGCTCATCGACATCAACACCGGCGCCACTGGTGTCCCCATCGCTGTCCCCATCTTCAACCTGTATGGCTAACCCACAGTCCTTGGCCATGTTGTGCAGGATGCAACAGGCCATGAATATCCCACAGGCCTTTGGGGGGCTGTACTGTAGGGCACTGCCGGAGGTGTCTAGGCATCGGAAGCATGCCTTGAGCATCCCAAACACCCGCTCTATGATGTTGCGTGTGGCAGCATGTGCCTCATTATAGCATTGCTGCGATGGGGTCATGGGGCGCCGGTCCTGTGTGAGCAGCCAGGGATGGAGTGGGTACCCGCTGTCACCTGTGTGGAGATAGTGGAGATCAGTGTCATGTTCAGGTCCATTTTGCCCATATTCCTGTGTGCCACTACCATGGCACCTGTGGCATTCCCACCCTTGCCCCAAGTTTGCATTCCATACATGCGTACTCACCCACTAGATGGCCAGTGGGGATGTCCCCACTCTCAATTCGATGGCACAGTGTGGACTGATGCCATATGAAGGCATCATGTGCTCCACCAGGGTGTGGCACAGACATTGATTATTTGCCCAGTGGCATCACACACCACCTGGCAGTTGACACTGGAGTAGCCTTCGGTTCCTATACACTGCCCCATCGGGCCAGGTGGATGCGAATGGCCACATGGGTGCAGTCTATGCCCTTAGCATGCCAGGCATAGCATGTACTCCTGTGGAACTCCTGCATGTTTGCTGTACGCCTGCTGTGGTGTTGGGGAAATGGATGTGCTCCGCAGCATGTGGCAGCAGTGCGCTGAGGAATTGGGTGAGGATGCGTGACGTGGCCGACTGTGTGATGCCTGTGGTGTCCCCTGTCGGCCTCTGGAAGGTGCCCATGGTGAGCAAGCACATGCAGGCTGTCACCTTGGTCTCCACTGACACAGCGTGACTCCGTTGTGAGGGTGCCTGCATCACATCACTGCACAGCTCATAAAGCCACCTCAGTATTGCCCTGTTCAGGTGGTACCGCCCTCGATCTCTACATCTGTATACAGCTCATAGCCTGATGCAGACGCGTACTGCCTGTTGGGGCATATCGCCGACAGGCCCTTCCATGGCCTCGCCCCCTGCAGCTTGCATTCTCACCCCTCATTACAGCTTCCATGTGGAAGCTGGCACTGTCCATCTCCCTGGCTTCTGCCCCCCCCGGCTGGTGTTGCTGTGTTACCCCCGCTGTCCTGACTGCTACTTCCACTGCACCGGGCATCCCCCGCTGGCCTCTGCAGCCTATGGCCACAATGCTTGCCTTGCCTGCCCTAGCCTGTCACTGTCTGTCTGTCTGTCTGTCTCTCTCTCTCTCTACCCCACTTGGCATTCTTGTAGCATTCTTGCGCAGCTTCCTTGAGCCTTTTTATTTTGGCTCATTTCCGCTAGTGCGCAATTTCCGGCAGTTCTGCTCTTGCGCAATGCGCAAGTCTTTGAATTTCGCATTGCGCTCTTTATGCATGGCTCCACCCACATCGGTTGCGCATGCCTTCCTTTGCATTGCGCTGTTGCTCAGCATGTTTTCGGGGGCACAACTGCCTCCTGCTGAATATCTCAGAATGGCGCACTTTTGGTCTTGCGCAGGCACAACCCTATTGCGCATGGCGCAACCCTTTTGAATATCCCACCCACAATGTTTAATATAATTTTGGGTTGTACTTAATACTCTGTTGTAAACATTAAGTTACATATACGTTGAATGAAAGCATTATAACTATGAATTTTCTCTTAAACAGTTGTTGATAGCATTTTAACAATGAATTTTCTCTTAAACAGTTGTAGACTCATAAAGAGTAAACAGTAACACATTGATATTTCTTATCATAAGATATGCAGTTTCACATATGTAATGTTATAGTCCATCATTAATAACAAGTTAAGGTGTTCCATTGTCAATATCTGTATCATTTAGTGCACAAATGTCTTGCTCATCATACCATTAGATGTTATGTTAATAGTATTTAGTAAAAATTGCTTTCATATACTGTAACTTAAAGATGTAACAGATGTAGATGTTTAACTAGTTCTGAACCAATGCAACTATTTTCTGAACATTAACAGTGATGTATATAACACTGTTACCATGTAGAATCAGAAATCTTTGTATTTCACCTCAACTTGATGTATGTTAACAATTGTTCTAAATTGTACATCAGACACTTTCACTGATGGCAAATTAGCATTTTTTTGTTCTTGATAATATTCTCTGATCACCTCCATTGAGGGGTCAGGTGGGAATTTTCCAAATGCAGTAATACTGCAGTATATCTTAACATGTATATCTGTGTGTGTATGTATTCGTATGTCTACACATAGAATATATAATTATAAGTATTTAACTGTTAGTTTCAAAATGTATTTCTTAGTAAACCATAGCTGGTTTCTGCTTCTATGAGTTTATAAGTCACATCTAGTTTTTCGGCCACCCCAGGAATATTCACACTATCAGTCAAACAATAACAACAACATCATAACTGTTTCAAATGTGTAAACCATGTAAACAGGTTGATGTTATGCCTGCCCTCCTGTGTTTTTTTTATTCAGTAACATGTCACTGATTAACAGTCTGTGATACTGGTTTACATGTATGTCAAGTAACAATGAAAAACATTTATGTGGTTGTTTTATGAGACTGATTTTTGTGCACCAATTGGATTTTTAATTTGGCCTTCTCACAATGATTAATTGGGTAATAAATCTTTTTAAGCCTTATCTACCTGTGTTGTGTCTTTCTTTTATCATAATGTTACAGTGATACTATGTATGTTGGTGTTGCTGCAGTATTGCATTTAAGCATACTGCATGATGTTCATTGCTACATTCTGCCCATTTATCACTGTGACGGGTTTCATTGCATGCCTGAGACCATGCAAGTAATTAATCTTGTAACTAGACTCTACCTGCAGTCAGGCAGTTCTACTGTAAATATCCATCCCTTTCTTTAACTGTTGCTCTACACTCAGGCTGCAGTAGCTCAGTACACAATACCTGGTCTGGGGATAGGGCATTGCCTGACTAACCCATGCAACTCCTAACTGTACTTGCAATCAGAAGGGTGTAACATTCATATCAATGGGCTTATTTTTGCTGTGGCTATCCACTCAGGACACAGTCATAACTGTGGTTACTGCAGTGTACCTATAAAGAAGGAGCTGTGCCATCAATGTACATGTCCTTTTTGTTTCACTATGGCATGCCACTCAGGATGCAGTTCCTCCTCGGGTTGGGGAGGGAAATTCCTAGCTCAGACTGTGCAACTCTTAACTGCGAAAACTTGTGTGCAGCTGCAATCAGAGTAGTGTACCATTGATGTGCATGAACTTATTTTTTGCTGTACTTCTGCACTCACTATGCAGTATCTGTGCTGTGTACAGGTGGTGGGGGGCATTGCCGAGGTGACACCATGCAACTCACAACTGTGCTAACTTGAGTGTACTTGCAATTAGAGATCTGTACCACTGATCTCCACAACCTAAAATTAGCTGTGTCTATCCACCCAGGACACAATACTTAATCTATAGTGTAGGAGGAGTATTGCATTGCTGAGTATGCACAAATAATAAGTGTGGTGAATGGAGTAAACCTGCAACCATGGCTGGGTACCGTTAATGTCCATGGCCTTTTGTTTTACTACACCTCTCCACTCAGGATACAGTACCTCCTCTGGTGGGGGGGCAAATTCCTAGGTGAGACCATGCAACTTGTGTTCAGCTGCAAACAGTAAAGCATACCATTGATGTTCACGGATGAGAAATAGTGAACCCCGCGCGCCCGCCACAGACAAGACATAGTGAACATAATGCAGCAGCGGGAGTATGGGGCCCCACGCTCCTGCCACGTGATGTCTAGTGAGAAAGTAAGAGGAAAAGCAACACAAACACAAGGTGGAAATGGAAATGGTAACAGTAAGGTAAACGCAAGCTCAAATGACAATGCGAAGGGCACCGCACATGGTGGCGTAGACAGGAACAGTAACACAAATGGGGACATAAATGCAAGTTGAAACAGTAAATGTAACAGTAACAGAAGCACATACCCTCTTTTTGGTGGACAACTGCATAGAGAAAGACAGTGTGTATAAAGAAGGTATGCATTGTAATGGCAATGGAAGCTTAAAACGAGCATTGTAAGTACTTAATTGCAAATATCTCAGCAACTGTATGACGTAGAAAAAAGTTTTTAATTTCACAGAAATCATTATTTTCCCGGTTACTGTTTTTTATTACACAGCCCATAAGGATGTGTAAGTCATGACAAAAAATCTGTATCTCGCATCATTCAGTATATCCTAGTCATTTGTGATTATACCACCAGGCACCCGGAGGCAATACCAGTGAGGATGGTTAACTGCTCCTAATATTACTGAGGAAATGGCAAAGGCCTTTAGCAGAATGGGAATACCTAAGGTTATCCTGACTGACCGTGGGAGTAATTTTACATCCATCATGTTACAAGAACTTTACAAATTACTAGGGGTATCTGGTGTTAGAACATCACCATACCATTCCCAAACTGATGGGTTAGTAGAACATTTTAATAAGACCATGAAATGTATGCTGCAGAAGTAAGTGCAGGAGGAAGGTCGGGATTGGGACAAGTACTTACCTTACTTGCTATTTGCCTATAGAGAGGTACCTCAGGCTACTACAGGGCTGTCACCCTTAACCATGCTATATGGGCATAACCAAAGGGGTCCCTTAGATGTGGTAAAGAAGCATTGGGAACAGGGGTCTAATGTAGCATGTAAAAATATATTGGAACATATGACCGCTCTGAGAAAAAGGTTGGTAAAGTATGAGACTATCACCCATCAAAATGTTGACCAGAAAGAACTTAAACAAAAAGAACACTACAACCTACGTCTGAAACATAAATCATTTGATCCAGGAGAAAAGGTGTCACTATTGTTACCTTTCACAGAAAATAAATTGCTTATGTGGTGGCAAGGGCCATATGTAGTTTTACACCAGGTAGGCACAGTAAACTATGCCATTGACATGCCAGGGCATAGACCAGTGAAGAAAGTATATCATGCCAACCTGCTGAGAAAATGGGTAGAAAAATCAGAGTCACTAATACTGTTTGTTCAAACAAATCCTGATATATCAGAACTAGACATAGCTTATGACAGAACTGATAAAGCTATTAATGACACGGAGGTACATATCAATCCTGAGTTGACCCCTGAACAGAGATTAGAAATTGATCACCTTCTGAAATATTTCTCAGGCACATTCACAAAGGAACCTGGGAGATCTATGGGTGTGGTTCATGAAATTAGGGTTACCTATAATAAGACCATTTACCAGAAGCCATACAGACTACCTAAACAAATCAGACCAGAAGTAGTGGCTGAAATAAAATGCATGGAACAGGCTGGAGTAATAGTTCCTTCATGCAGTCCTTGGTCCTCTCCATTGGTAGTTGTGCATAAGAAAGAAGGAGGCATCAGGTTATGCTTAGATTTTAGAAAAATAAACGAAGCGTCTGAGTTTGATGGGTGTCCGATGCCACATATAGATGATCTCATGAACCAAATTGAGTCTGCAAAATACATTAGTACCCTGGATTTAATGAAAGGGTATTGGCAGATTCCCTTGGCCTCTAAAACTCAGGAATTAACTGCTTTTTGTACCCCACTTGGCCTATACCAGTTCACCACAATGTCGCTTGGCCTGCACGGAGCTCCAGCTACCTTCCAACGGTATATGGATTTTGTGTTAAGACTCCACAAAAATTGCAGTACTGCTTATTTGGATGACGTTGTTATCTATAGCCCTGACTGGAAGACTCATTTGGTCCATCTCAGTGCTGTAATATAAAGCATCTAGGATGCAGGTATGACCATAAACCCTTCAAAGTGTGCTATAGCGAAAACAGAAACATACTATCTGGGTTTTATTATTAGACATGGGAGAATCAAGCCTGAAGTAGACAAGATTGAAACAGTGGCTAACAGTCCAATACCAATGACAAAGCGCCATGTCAGGTCTTTCATTGGTTTGGCAAGCTACTACAGATGCTTTATCCCTGAACTTTCTGCCATAGCTGCCCCCCTCACAGACTTAATGAAAAAACAGTTTCCAAATCAAGTCAAGTGGACTCAAGCCTGTGATGAGGCATTTCATAAAATCAAAGCCATCTTATGCTCAGCCCCAGTGTTATGTAGCCCTGACTTTTCTAAGCCATTTGAATTACAGACCGATGCCTCTGACAAAGGCATTGGGGCAGTATTGATGCAACCTAGCCAGGGAGAGGAACACCCCATTTTATACCTTATCAGGAAATTACATGAATGAGAGAGAAGGTATTCAATGGTTGAAAAGGAGTGTCTGGCCATCAAATGAGCAGTAGAGACCCTAAAATATTATCTTTGGGGAAACCAATTCACGGTTGTGACAGATCATAACCCTTTATGTTGGATGAATTTAATGACGGACAAGAATGCTTATATATTACGATGGTATCTAGCCTTACAGCCATATAAATTTACTGTGCTCCATAGAGCTAATTCTCAGCATCAGAACGCAGATTTTTTATAACGCTTTGGTGCTGATCCAGCCAGTGACTCTCCTGTAAAGTTGGATGATGGCATTCCAAAGTGCCTAGATGGTACAACCCCAGGGAAATAGAATGGTATATAAACAGTATTGTCTGTTTTTGAATTGTATGTTTTGAATACTGTTTCTCTCAAGGGTCCCCGTGGGGAGCTTCTGGAGTGGATGGGTGGAAGTTCCAACCCTTCACAGGGTGAGGGGTCTCAGTCAACAGAACAAATATTATATTGATTTCTTGAGGTGGGAGGAGTGTAACAGGAGGTCCAGTTTCAAAGTATAAAGCTGACACTCAGATCCAATAGAACCCCCCCTTTAATTTTCTTTTCACTCTATCCTATCCCCTATATGATTTTTTTATCTGTCCTCTATTTTCTTGTCAGGGTGGCCAACCTGGCAATCTTATATCTTGCCTTTAATGTCACTTTTGCTCTGGTATTAATAAACTGTATCTGGTTACAAAGGTAGTGAAATGCGTAGCCATATTCAGTGGCTACTAATCCAAGGAATTAGGCTGAAGTTTAAATTTAGGAGGAAATGAACGCAACTGTGCTTGGTTGCTATGGTTCTGATTCTAATAAGCCCCAAAGTACTGAAAAAATTACCCTTGTTTTTAAAACACTTGAAAATGGGCTAAAGTAAGAAAGAGTATAATTAAGAACACTACAGGCAGATTAATTGGTGTTCTGTAAGTGCCAAAAAATCATTCAAAAGGCAACTGTAATTACTGAAGTTAAGCCTTCTGTTTTTCAGAAGGCTGAGTTCCTCAGCAAGGCATCGGCTAAAGGTGCAGCAGCCAGATAAACTGTTTGCTGAAAATGCAGCAGCCAGATAAGCTGTTTGAGAAAAATAATAAAAGGTTCTGGAAATATAAAACAAGTGATTTGGGAAAAAATAATGCATATCTAAATATCAGAGTGCATATTATGTGAAACAAAATATAGATACTACAGTGGTTTGCTAATGTATCTGTTCCTTATATGAACAAAAAGATAAATTGCAAGGGGTATATCCTCAAGGAGGGAGGAGGTGATTCTGCCACTGTATAGGTCATTAGTTAGACCACACCTGGAGTACTGCGTGCAGTTCTGGCGTCCGTATCTGAAAAGGGACATTAAGTTACTGGAGGGAGTGCAGCGCAGGGCGACAAAGATGATCAAGGGTCTGGGGGACTTATCATATGAGGGAGGTTGAAGGAGTTGAACATGTACTCACTGGAGGAGAGGAGAGACAGGGGGACATGATTGAAAACCTTAAATACATGAAAGGAATAAACAAGACAGGTACAGAGGGGCTGTTCAAAGTAAGGAGGGAGGGCCACCAGGGGCCATGATATGAGACTGGAGCGAGGAAGGTTCAGGAGGGAGATGAGGAGACTTTTTACAGAGAGGGTGGTGGCTGGGTGGAATGCGTTACCTGCAGAAGTGGTATGCAGTAGAACAGTGGACTGCTTCAAACGAGGATGGGACAGGACAAGGGGGAGGGTTAATGAAGGGGAAGGGTGGAAGGGAGGGGCAGCTGCAGAATAAGGGGTGCTAGCTGCACATTCGAGCAGACTTGATAGACCTCTAGGCCTTTATCTGCTGGCAAATTTCGTATGTTCGTATGTTCGTATAAATAAAAAGCTACAGTCTTATATGGAGGCAGATAGGGAGTGCACCCCTCATCTCTCTTTTCCATGTTAAGGTAATAGACTGTTATTTGTTCTTAAACAGGTTTGGTTTATTCTTATACTTTTCACATTTGTAAAGAAAAGTTGTTTTACCTAGAGGTCTGTCTCATGCTGTAAGGTCCTACTATAGGGCAACTGCCCCTGAATTGGCAAATTTATAGATACAAGGGGAGGTGATGTCACTAGTGGGAGGAGCTAAACTAATGCTCTGACATCACAACTATATAATTACAGCCTGTAGCAGTATTCTCAGGCAGCATTGTGAGACAGGAATAAATGTGGGTGACCCATAATAATGCTAGCATTCGGCTAGATGGTTTAAATTACATGTATATCTTTCTTTATGCTTGTTATTGCCTTTATCTCAATTAGTGGGTCACATGATTGATGAGGTCACCATTTAGCATTATAAAAGGTTTCCCTAGGAGAACCAAGATAGATAGATAGGTTGGTCAGTAGGGTTCTGACCAAGGTGAGAGAAGGATCTCAGCAAGGAGTTAATATGCAGGATTTCACATTGAGGAATGAGAGAACACAGAAATGTCTTTATAGCATTTGAAGCAAGAAATATATCCTGACATTCGAACTGATGTGAAGGAATAACATCATCATTTTCCTTTCTGTAAATATTTTTTTTTTTTTTTGGTTTTGTGTTTTTCTAAAATAAAATGATAAATGCAGACTTATGCATTTTTTATGCATCCTCACTGGTTGTATGATCTGTTTATTGAGACCCACACGTTTACATCCAAGGAGGGATGTCTTTGCTGATTATTAAGCTTTCAATGCTAGGGCCCAAGCACACATGATCTCTGTCAGGTTGGTTTATGTCTGGAAGGAGGACCTGAGGATCAACATTATTTTCATCAATAACAACATCCTGCTAGAAACTTCAATATTAGAAAGTACAATATCAGTATGTAAGTTATTACCCCAGGGTCTGTTGGAGCACTTTTCTTGTGCCGTGTCAGTGGCCACTGGTGTTGCTAAGTCTGAAATAATTCAACAGAATGCAGGGTTCTCTGTATTGGAAGTCCACTGCCCGGTTGCTTCCTGTGTCCATCCCACATTTTTCTGCACTCATTGTGGAGACCAGTTCAAAGAAGAGGTATTAAAATTAATTGATTGTCTGGGGGGGGGGTTCTGGCATGCACGAGCTCCAGTCTTTAATCCAGTGTCTGTTCGTGAAGGAGTAAGTAGACTACAAGTCCTTTGAGATGGAAGGCCCAGATTGTGGGTCCTGAACTATCTTTCCTGGGCCAAGCCTTTGCTTCAATGGTTTGGTGTGAGTAGAAGAATTGCAGAAGTCATATCGAGAATCCCGGGGAGGCAGCTTTTGGCACATGGGATTTAACCTGTTTTCATTGGCGGCCACTGTAACAACATCTCTCAGCTCTTGTGGTTGAAGTAAAACTGTAGAGGGAGGAGGGGCCTCTAGAACTGTGTTACGTGGCTGAATATTGACAGCAAAATGACTCAGCTCTTCAATGCCAGCAGTGTTTTGACAGCTGACGGCTGTTTCTGTCGATAGCTCAAGCAACACTTTATCGAGCTCTTGAGCTTTAACAAGGATTTTTTCTTTTTGCAAGTGCAATTTTCAAACTCTTTCAGTACACTGCTCCTGTAGAGAGTTAGAGCTTTTTGATGCTCTATTTGGAGAAACTAAGTCAGTAACCAGACATAACTCATCCATGGAGGGATTGGTAATGTCCAGTCCTGCAAAACAATCTTCATCCTCAGAAAAATACAGCCTGTTCCACATCAACAGCCTCTTGAGTAGACATCACAGGGGGTAGGCCTTCTCCGCTGCTGTCTCCATGTCCATCCTCTCTGTTGGTTCTACCAAAGAGGTCATCCTGCAAGAGACAGCCAAGGGTCCCACCTACAGATGAGTAGGGGAACATTTTATTAAGAAGCTTGACAAAAACAGTTGAAACAACTGTAATAGTAACAAAGAAAACACATCTTGAAAAATGCAGCAAGATACATAACAATAAGAAAGAAATCAAAAACATCATATGAGTCACAGAAAAAAAATACATCATAAACAAGTCACTGGCAAGCTCCACAATACTGGCAAAACAAATAATTGGAAGGGAAAACAATTGGGACAAAAAGTATAGAAATGAGAGCCAACCTATCTTATCTTTAAGAAAGGGAACCTTCTTCTATCTAGCAATCCATTCATCATACACTAAGTACTTCTTTGCAAAGTAACAGTGAGTAAATAATTCATGTTCTACTCTATCAAGTATTGCAGTAGACTCCTGTGACATCTGTTGAAGAACAAAATGACACCTACTCTGCCAGAGTACAAATTTAAAAAAAGCAAAAAAAAGTCTAAAAAACCCTTTATGCAATGCAGTTGGAACTAACAAAAACCCACTCACAATTTCCTCACAGGAGATCACCTGCCAATGCACCCAGCCCCTTCGTACAGTGAGAAGCTGCCACACATCCGACACATATGGACACTATACTAAAAAATGGAGCATGGTTTCCTCCTGAGCTGAACAGGACTGTCTAGGGCACATCCTTTCAGCTACACGTTTATGTTTAGCGTTCCCCTTTACATTCAGCCGACCGTGGCCACACAGCCAGGTAACTTCCTAAATCCGGTGGGGGGGTTCTCTTATCCCTTAAGGTCAGAAGCATTTTATCATGATGTGGCAGCACAACACCTAGGAAGTCAGGGATAGCGAGAAACACTGTCCCCTGAACTGTGGCATACATCAGTTTCCTGGGTTTATTAATAACATCTAAATGGGATAAGGCCCACTGCCTCACTTTTCAGATAGCAGGCTGAACATAAGCAAGATAAGATTTCACCTTAGAAGGAGTCAGAGCTTGGGAGGTCCAGTCTGCACTGAAATGCCTCAACCAAGGGTCAGCAAACAACACCCATAACTTACTATTGGGCCTAGAAAGATCTGATGAATTAAAACTAAAGTACAAACTATAATAAAAGGAAATAGGGTTCACCCTATTCAGACCACCATGTTGCATGGGCAAATACAAAATATTCCTCCGAATAGGATTAAGTCTACTCCCCCAAATCAATTGAAAAAATAAACTCAGAAGGGTAGTCTCTAAAATCTGGGGAATGGGATAAATTACACTAAGGAAAGTAAATAGAGATGCAAAAAGGTTTTGGCCAGCATGACTTATTTCTGTTTCACCTGCTGCCAGGCTTTCCACTGTGCAACTTTACATTTCGCAGAGTCCAATTTCTCAGTCCATTTCAGGAGAGCATTATCCCCCCTCCCATACTGAAGACCTAGAGCCATAAAAGGTTCAGTAGATGCCTTAATATTTAGCATGGAGGGAACCACAGGCATGGTGTCACTAATGGGATAAATGTGACATTTGGCTTTATTAATACATGCTCCCGCCACTGTTGAGTAAAGTTCTGTTTGACAGTGCATTCCGTCCAGAATCATAATCTGAGACAAAAAGACATACATCATCTGCATAGGTCAAGATCTTGGCCATCACCAAAGAACCACTGGGTTGAATACTGGAAATTGACCTATTCTGTTGTATTAAAAGTAACAGGAGGTTGAGACAAAAAATGAACAACAAGGGGCTCAGTGGGCATCTCTGGAGAACCCATCTCTAAGTGGAGAAATAGGAGCACAAATAACCATTCACAAGAGGAATAGCAGTGGCCATGTTGTAAAACAGACCAACCCAATCACAAAAAAGAGCAGGGAGACCACAGGCCTTAAGCACATGAGATAAACAAATGGGGCACCCTATCAAATGCTTTTTGTTGATCCAAGGACATTATATAGCCCGAACATTCACCAGCCTTTCCTTGCTCAACAATCTCTCTTGAAGAAGAAGATTATCCTGAATGGATCTATCAAGTACAGAACATGTTTGGGACCCCGAGATCAGAAAAGGAACTAGCCATAAGAGGCGTGACATAAATATTTTCATCAAAATCTTAAAATCAGTATTAAGTAAACTCAGTGATCTCAAGTTATTAAGGTCACATTTCTCATTTTTCTTATGAATTAAGATTTGCACTGCAGTACAGAAGTGGAAATCAACTTGTTGATTCAAAAGGATCCCATTATATATCTTGGAGAGGGTATGGCCAAAAGAGAACTATAGGATTTATAAAATTCAACTGGGAGGCCATCTAGACCTGGTGCAGTGTCAACCTTCAGTTTAGAGATAGCCTCCTGTACCTCCATGTCAGTAATAGGGTCATTCAGGGGTGATGTGCTCTCACAAGGAGGAACACGGAGATCCAAAGTGTGGAAAAACTATGAAATAGCAGAATCATCCACCTCAGGGGCTCTATACATGGTTCTGTAATAGGCAGTTACCGCTGTCATAATATCAGCCTGAGACGTAACCAAGAAACCATCCATGTTCCTGACTTCTGTCAAGGTTTTGTCAGACACCCTCTTAGTACTTAAAGCAAAAGCATCACCAAACCCCTGTTTTCCTTTAGAACAAATTCTATGCTCATGCAACATGGAAGCCACATGAGAATATTGCAAATGTTCCATATCCTGTTTCACAGCATTAACCTGGGAAGTCAAATTAAGATTATGAACATTAATGCAGGAGTACAACTTATCTAAGTGAAATCTGAGTGCCAAATAATGTTTATACTGTTGAGCACAATCAGTAGTGGACTGTCGTTTGGCGAAGTGCTGTATGTCCAATTTAGTGCTGACCCACTATAGACTTAAATCAGTCAAAAGACCAGCCACAGACATGCGAATCTTAAGCAACCCAGTGACAGAGGTAGTGACGAAGTCGTCAGTCAGTACAGTAACATTAAACTTCCAGTATCCCTTCCTCTTGGCTGTCTGAGTGCCCAAGCCTAAAACCATGTGTAAAATAACATGATCTGACAGTTCAAAGGGGATAGTTCTGGCTTTCAACACCTTAGGATGGTGAGATGTAAAAAGGAAATCAATCCTGGTAGATAATTTACCCTTAAAGAAGGTATGGCCTTCCTTAGGATTACAAGTCCTATAGGTGTCACAAAGATTACATTGTGACAAGACCAGTTTGAGACAGTTGGAATCAGGAGACAAGATGGCCACCGTGCTGGGCAGGCTGTAAGCAGCAACAGAATAGCTGCAGGATTATTTTACCCTCTTTTGATTTTATTTTACTTAAAGTTATTTGTTTCGAATTTTGTTTTGTGTTGTTTTGTCCTGGTGAACTGTACTGACCTTTGCTGCAAACAACGGGAAATGGGAAACAGGTGATCATCTCTGAATTATCTCTAGACGTGATTTTAGTGAAGCGACGGTAGCGAGACTAGAGATTAACTAAACAAGAGATACTTCTTGCCTTACTGGTTGAGTTGTGAGGTGTGGAACAGGATGGGTGGCTGAACTGTATCGTGTCCTAGGATGGGATGCTGATGGTGAAGCCGACGATTTGGAGATAAGGCGAGAGGGTTTCTCGTTTTGCAGGTAAGGCTGTGGAACATCTAATACAGTCGGAGGCTGGATTGTTGCATACTGGTGTAGTGGAGGAGAGAGTTGGAGTCAGACAGCTTTCTTGTGGGACAACAAGTTTTGTTGGTTTCTTCCGGAGAATCTTTCCTCAGCCCTGACCCAACTCAGTGGGGTGCTGTAGGCTTGCTGCCGTAGGGCGGTCGGTGCTGTAGTGCTTCCATTCATCAAATGGTAGCTGGTGGGCTGCCATGAGGCAGAACGGGTCTGGGGAAGGGTTTTGAGGCTGGGTTGAGGTTGGGAGGTGTTGCTAAAATCATTTTAGTCTGACTTCGGCTGGAGTGAAGATTGCGAGACTGCGAGGGGACGCTGAACCTGGAGACTTGGACACCTGAATCTGTGTGGAAGTGATAGTAGCGAGTCCGTATGTATTTTTTTTTGGATTATTTGGATTAAGCAATAAATTCCAACCTGAGATTCGTTTTTGAATTTTTTTGCTGGGATACATGACTGCTCTTGGTTCTCTGTGGAAGTGAGAGCCCACAGGAGGGACCAATTTACATTCATGGCTCCTTGAGATGTGAGCTTTATGTATAACTTTTGGTTTCCTGTTTTTTGAATAAAGGAATGATAAAGCTGTTTAAGAAGAAACATTGGACTGACCAGGACTGTTAAGTGATTTTGTTGACTGAATATTTCCGTTTTCTATAATTTATTTATTTTTAATTTTATGTTAGTTTTAAATAAGTATTAAGGTTGGAAAATTTATATTATTCTCCCCCTCTGTGTGAGAGACAATGGGTAGGATTTGTAAACCTTCCCTCTTTTTTCCCCCACTTTGTAACAGAAAGTGGTGGAGTTACCATCAGAGAGTGGTTTGGTTTTAGTTTTGTTAATAGTTGATTGGGGGGTATATTAGGAAAATTAAAAGTGTTGTTTTAGTAGTATTGATAGGATTTTAATGTATTGGGTTGGTAAAAACACAGTCAGGTGGTACTCCCCTTCAAGACTGAAGGATCTCTGATGTTTTGAATGTCCCGTACTTCATTCGGAAGTGTATAGGAAATGCCAAATATTTGGCATTGTGAGACGTAGGAGTGGAGGGAATAGGAGATCCTGGAACTCTTGTGGGGGATGGGAAAAGAGTGGGTGGATAAGAACAGTTAGAACCAGGAGGCACCCTGGGGTGAAATGGATGCAGGAGTGAGGTCCATCATATCTTGCATCCATACCCAAGGGCACTGATTTGATCAGGCAGGGAGTGGAATCATCCTTGGAGTCTCGTCCCTTTCGGGCTGTGTTAAGCAATGCTAGGTCTATCAGAAACAAGACTGCTTTGGTGGCAGATCTTGTTACATCTGTGGACTTAGCTTGCATCACTGAGACCTGGCTTGATGAAAATGAGGGCCCCATTTTGGAGTCCGCGGTTCCTGACGGGTTCTCGGTGATTCACTGCCTGAGAGTAGACCGTAGGGGTGGGGGAGTTGCAGTCTGTTTTAGACAGGAACTGGACCTCAGGGAGGTGCCAGTTGGGTGTATAAACTCATTTGACTGTATTGTGGGTGCAGGTGCAGGCTTCAGGATACTTCTCATTTATCATCCACCAGGTGATGGGAAGGAATTCCTGAGGGAGGTGGTGGATTTCATCGCCGAGAGGGTTTTGGAATCCCCCCGATGGTTAATTCTGGGGGATTTCAATGCCTGGGTCAATGATGAACTCGTGCTTTTTGGACAAAACCTTCTCCAATTGACTGATTCATTGGGTCTGACATGGGTTATTACTACTACAACCCACCGGGGGGACATTCATTGGACTTGATATTCCATCTGGGGATGGAAGTCTCTGATGTAGAGGTGGAGTCCATCAGTTGGTCTGACCATCATGCCCTGAGGTTCAGTTTCGCGGCCCCCTGAAAGAGGCCTGCCCCTAAGGAGATAGTACAGTTCCATCCTTTGAGAGGAGTTACCTCAGAAGGCCTAATGACGGAGCTTAACTTCTCGGGATTTCCAATGGATAGCATGGACCCAGGGTCTTTAGCGCTAGCCTATAATAGGGCAGTTGTGAAGGCCCTGGATGTCATTGCTCCATTCCATGTTCGCCCCTGTACTCTTCACCCTGGGGCCCCATGGTTTACCATGGAGATCCATAGGTTGAAGAGACAGGGCCGAAGATTGGAGAGACTCTGGCAGAAAACTCACTTGGAAGTTGACAGGCTTAGACTGTTAGATCATTATAAAATCTATCAGTTAGCAATCTCCCATAAGAAGGCAGAGTTCTTGTCCAGGGAAATTGCTACAGCAAAGAATAGACCGGTCCAGCTCTTCTGGAATGTGGACAGACTGTGTAATCCAGTCTGTCTTCATGCCAGTCGAGCGTTATCACAGTTGCAGTGTGAGGAATTTGCAACATTCTTTGCTGATAAGGTGTCTGCTATCAGAGATGAGATTAGCCAGTGCCTCCCCATTGGGTCTTGCAGTGATCAATCGAGGTACACAAATACCCAACTAACTTGGTTCACTTTCAGTCAACCGGTAGTCATGGATATATTGAGAATCATCCAGACTTTGCATCCAACCTGCTGTAGTTTGGGTCCAGACCCTACTCACCTACTCATGGGGTGTGTAGAGGTTATTGGCCCGATCCTTACTGGGATAGTAGTGGCATCATTGGAGAGAGGGATCTTTCCTGATCCCTTGAAGGAGGCAATAGTACGTTGCCTCCTGAAAAATCCCTTCCTTGATCCCGACTGCCCAGGAAACTACAGACAGATTTTGAATCTTCCCTTTTTGGGGAAGATTATTGAGAAAGTGGTAGCCTTGCAGCTGGAAGATCATTTAAACATCCACAATATCTATGACCCTCTCCAGTCTGGCTTCAGAAAACAGCACAGTACTGAGACAGCTCTTGTACAGGTACTGAAAGATCTCCTGATGGCGAGAGATCAGATAACTCATTCTATCTTGGTTCTCCTTGATCTCTCAGCAGCGTTTGATACCGTGGATCATAGGGTGCTGCTCGAATGCCTGTGGTTTCTCTGTGGAATAAGAGGGGTGGTCCACAGTTGGTTTAAATCTTTTCTGCAGGGTAGGATTCAGAGAGTAGTGTCGGGGATTTATTCCTCGACCTCTCGCTGCCTACACTGTGGGGTGCCACGGGGTTTGGTGTTGTCCCTTGTTATTTGTGGTGTACATGCTTCCATTAGGGGACATTATAAGACAATATGGTTTGAGTTTTCATTGCTATGCTGATGATTCTCAACTCTATATGTCTTTTGTGCCTGAGAAGTACGTTGTTTAACAACTGCCTCCTGGAGATACAGAACTGGATGAGTACCAATTGGCTAAAGTTTAACCTGGGAAAAACAGAGGTATTGGTGGTGGAACTGGGGGTGAGACTATCAAGTCCATGGGTGGGAAAACCCTCAGGTTTATTTCTGGGAGGAACCCCACTCATGGCATCTGGTCAGGTACGTAATCTTGGTGTTAGATTTGACAAGGGCTTGACCCTGAGGGTGCAGGTATCAGCCGTAGTCAAATCATCCTTCTGTCATCTAAGGAATATAGCACAGGTGAAACACTTGATTCCATCAGAGGATCTTCCTACCCTGGTCCACGACTTTGTTGCCAGTCGTCTTGATTACTGCAACACCCTTTATCTAGGGCTGCCGGGAGTGGATATTCGCCTCTTACAGCTGGTGCAAAATGCGGCAGCTAGGTTGTTGACTGGAAGCCCGAGGTCCAGCCATATACATCTGTGCTTCGTGAATTGCACTGGCTGCCTATACAGTGGCGGATCACTTTCAGGGTCATGTTCATGACCTATAAAGCCCTACATGGTTTGGAACCCCGCTACCTGAAAGAACTCCTGACTTCTTACTGTCCTTCCCACTCCCTCCGATCCTCTGGTGAGGGATTGCTAGAGATTCCCAGGGTAACCTTAAAAACATGTGGTGGAAGAACATTTGCTTTTATGGCTCCTACCCTGTGGAATTCTCTACCTTGTCAGATACACAATAGCGTGACTGTGGAGAGCTTTAAAAAAGCTCTAAAGACCTTCCTTTTTAATCAAGCATTTTTAGTGACATAAATTATGTTAAATTTTATCTTGAATATAATGTTATTTACAATTGTGGTTCTAATATTGTATGTAGGATTTTGTAAAGGTGCCCTGAGCTTGGAAAGGGTGCCTTATAGAAATAAACATTTACTTACTTACTTACAAAATTCCTTGCCTGTAAGAGCACCCCTGTCCTGCTTTTCCAAACCACAATTAAAGTCACCATCCCAGATGATAATCTTAGTGGTAAACAAAAAGGGTTTAATGGCAGTAAACAAATCAACCCATTCCTTTTTAGTCAGAGGGGCATAATTATTAATGACCCTCCAGACAGTGTTAAGATAAACAAAGTCAATTAAAAGAGCCCTTCCTGGACAGATATCCACTAGCCGAGTAATGTGAAACCCATCACCCTGAAACAGGATACCAACTCCATCACAGACCGACACCCCAATAGAAAAAAAAGCCGGGCCCCAATGCTACAACTGTTTAGCCGTGTGAACCAAAGACATTGTGTTTAAGCTGGTGTCCTGGAGAAAATAGATATCAAAATGTAGATTGTTGAGGACATTCAAAGTAATCAAGCGGTGTCAAGCATTCTTTAAACTATTGGTGTTTAAAGTGGTTATGCAAAGCTGAAATGAAGAGGCCATAATTGATATGAACAGGGAGAGGAAAAAGGGACTCCTAATCAAGTAAGTTTCCCAAGCCTAGTACTTTGCCTAGGTCAGACTCTGAGTATCTTTGGTTTCTCCTTACCTTCGGAGTGACTCGTAGCCTCGTCATCCGAATCTGAAGTAAGCAGGGGTAATGAGAATGTCTCAGAGTCTCTGCGCTGCTCTGAATCATGAGACCCCTTAGCTAAGATTTCAAATTTATTGCTTAAAGGAAGAAAGGGGCCAGGGGAGGAGGCCTTGGCCATTTTGACCGTGTCCTAACCTGCCTCATGGCCCTTTTCTTGGTAGAAGTCCCTGAAGCAGGAGGGGGCATCACCGTCTTATCCTGCTCAGGTGCAGGCAGCACTGTGTCTCCCAAAACAGTAGAATCATTAGCCAATGGCAGTAAAACCATGGAATGCTGTTCAGGCTGGGGCTGGACCTCAATATTAAGCATAGGGGGGTACCGAGGACTCTGCAGTGGAAGGTACGACCAAGGCAGAAGGGGGGCAGGAAATGGAACAAAAGTATGGGCAGCAGTATCTTTTTTCTGGGCCTCAGTAAGCAGAACCTCCTGACTAGGGTGATTTCCCCCTATTGTGAGTGGCCCAAGAACAGGTCCGAAATGCATGGCCTAACTCATCACAAGGGTTACATTTGAGATCATTAGTGCAATCAGTACTAGAGTGCCCATACAAAAGACATAAATTACACTGAAGCCTATCACATAAGGAACTGAAATGCACATATGAGCCACACTTAAAACAGGTTCGAGGTTGGCCTGCACAAAAACAGTGCCCTCTTTCCCTCCCCAAAAACAAACTATCTGACAAATGAATGGCCCCAGTATAATTAAGATGGAGCCTCAGTTTAAACTTCCACCCACCCGTCCAAAAGTGTTCTTCATCAAAAATGGCTTGGGGGGGCCCAGTACATAACAACATTGTTGCAACCAGTGTGAAATATCATGCACAGAAACAGTTTCATTACGAAATAGAATAGTAGCACCCTGAAAGGAAGCTACAAAGCAGTATAGCGAACCATTTCATATTCAGTCCAGAACCTGTCCAATCCCTGAGGGGATTTAAAGCTAATGTCAAATAAACTGTCACCAGAAATATGAATCAAAGCATAAATCTTGTTTGTAAAGAAGCCTAAAGAACTTTTAATGAGATCTTTCCCCACATACAATCTGTCAGGTGTAAGCGATAAACCTCCCACATACTGTAAATGCACAGCATTCCATCTTTGCATAGGTGGTGGTTGCCCAGAAAAATTATCATGCTTTTGAAAGCCTTCCAAGGCAGTCCTAGCAGAGTACTATGGGGCAGCTTTTGGCTCCTGTAAGGAAGCTGCAACATCCATATGGTCACCCCAGGAGGGTGGACGAGTACTGGGGCCTTCATCACCTGAAGAACAAGGGGAGGCTATCGGGATCTTCAGGGAAGGGTCAGCGTGGAGATCTACAACAAAATCAGACTGTTCATGTGCAGCAGAAATGTTAGGCTCAGGCAAAAGAACAGGAGCTGCAGACTCTGGTGAACCCGGAATAGGACTATGAGAGGAATCCGGGACCCAATGACCGGCAGAACCCAATTTCCACCCTGAGTCTCTCAGTGAATATTCCAAGGAAGGAGAAAGACCATGCAGCTCTGAAGGAGGCTGAGACCTGACAGGCGAACATCCACACCTTGTCTCCTGGCCAGAGACAGTCAATCCAGGGGGAAGACAACACCCGCCCACCAGCAGAAGCAGAAAAAGGAGTACTTACAGAGTTTGAGGCAAGCTCCACAGCATCCGATGCAACAGCGTTTAGAAGCGGAACAACACCAGGTGAGTCAACCGCAGGACGCTCACCAATAATACCGCAAACAGCTGATCGCAATTTGTGTGATGATACTGCATCAGCATCAGCCATGACAGGAGGTACTTCCAGGACTGACATTGCACCAGCAACTGCAGGCAACGGGGAGTGAGGAGCCAGACTGCACAAGCTGAACAGCAGAGTGTGGAACAGGGGCAGCAACATCTGTAGGAACAGGTAGGTGCTGAGCTGTAGCGAGTTCTTCCACTTGTATAAACGCCAGCACCGAGTGTCTGTTCACTTTCAAAAGCTCTTTCAACAAATTTTCTTCAGACACATCAAGGCCAGAAGGCAATGATGCCAAATTAGCAGTATCCACCAGCATAAACTCCTCCTTCTGTCGTTCTCCAGTACAAACGTTATTCAAACAAGAAATCTCCAGTGCTGGACCTGTAGGGAGGGAGATCTTCTCACCTACAGGGCTACCAGCAGAATGACCACTCAACTCAGAGGTCATAGTAGCAGCAGCTCTCCCTACCATCACAGCAGGGGAATTTTCCCAGTGCCCTGGCCAAATTTCCTTCCATTCACTGAAAAAAAAAATACCACCAACAGCTTAATCTGGTTCAAGGTCAGTTAGCATTCATCTATATCCCCCTCCCCCGGGTCATGCTTGAAAATAGGCAGAGTTTGTCTAGTGCACTTACCCGGTCAACAAAAACTAAATAAATAAATAAATAAACTGACCCTTCAGGATTTTTCATGAGGCAATCTTTTATAGTAGTTTCCACCCTCTCCTTAAATTGTAGGTTGTAAAGGTGACCTACAGTCAATCGCCAATTAGAGTTTCTTAGTGTGGGAGTAATTTTCAGCTTTAATCTGACTGTTGTATGATCCAAGATTGTTTGAGATAATATGGGACATAACTAAATGTTGTGCATCCATTCAGTTGAGACTAGCAAAAAAAAGCAATTTGTACATAACAATTATGTCTATCAGAACAATTAGAATAATATCTCGCAGATTCATTTAAGAATCTCCAAGCATCTGTAAGCTGTAGCTCCTCTGTCAGTCTACCTATTAATTTTCTTGCTTGACTGCCAGAATCATGTTCCCCCCAATTCTTATCTACCAATGGAGAAATGATGACATTAAAATCTTCCCAATAATATAGAGGATCTTAATGTCTGTGACTGTTGTCTGTAGTAAGTGACTAAGGAAATGTATGTTTCTTCTCTCCTCATTACTGGCATATATGTTTAAGAGCCCACGTCTCTCTATAAAAACAAATAATAATGGCTGCCCTCTGGGTCCTGGTCTACTGTCACAATTTGCATGGGACAGTTTTTCCAAATAAGAGTGATCATGCCTCTGCATTGAGGATATGCACCCCAAGACACAGCAAATACCTCCCCCACCTATTTTCTTCTCAAATTCTCCTGCTCTGTGAAGGTTACATGGGTTTGTTGCAAATAGGCCACTGTTACCACAGTTGTATTCAGTTTCTGGACTAAGCAAGAGCATTTATTTGGGCTTTTAATTCCTCTTACATTGCATGTGATCACGTTGAGGTCCATCATATACACTTTATGCCATTAAGGGAAAATTCCCAACCTTTTTTGCATTATATTATTTCTGATTAAAAACAAGGCTCTCATGATTGCTTACTTTCTGTAAAATGTATTGATCTTCCCGGTTGTTTTATCTGCCACTTTGTATAGTAGAATTGAAATGCATGCTAATGTATAGTTATACCCAACTTTGTTTTGTTTCAAGGCTTGGATCGATACTTATTACTTGTTTTCTGAGCATGAGAAACACCCTAAGCAGTGCAGCCAAAATGGTATAAGAGTCTCCTGTCCTCCTGCTGCATTATGAGTGGCAAATTGTGTTGGGAGTGTTCCTGATTCCAGGAAAGGTGCAGTGGGAGTTGACTAAGGAATCTAAACAAACACATTTCTGTGTGGTAACACCAGTATGGTGGGCAGCCTGTTTTTCAGTTTTTAAAACAAACAAGAATCAGAATCTTACAACCAGGGGAAGAGTACACAGCGGGGGGTGAGATACTGACAACAGTAAAAATGGAAAGGGACCTTGGGGTAATTATATCAGATGACCTAAAGGTGGGCAAGCAATGTGAGAAGGCAGTAAGGAAGACTTGGGGGATACTGGGATGTACAGGAAGAGGCATCAATAGTAGAAAACAGGAAGTTGTTATCCCTCTGTACAGACAGTTGGTGAGACCCCATCTGAGCATTGTGCAGTTCTGGAGACCCCATCTCCACAAAGACATAGACAGAGTGGAGGCTGTCCAGAGGAGGGCAACCAAAATGGTGCAGGGTCTGCACCAGAAGACATACGAAGAAAGACTAAAGGAGCTTAATATGTTTACCCTTGAGGAAAGAAGGAAGAGAGGGGACATGATAGAAACTTTCAAGTACCTCAAGGGAATCAACAAAGTCCAAGAGGGTAGCATCTTTCAGAAAAAGAGATGTGCAAGAACAAGGGGGCACAATTTGAAGATAGAGGGGGGACGGCTCAGAGGTAATGTGAAGAAGTGTTTTTTCACAGAGAGGGTTGTGGATGCATGGAACAGCCTCCCTGAGGAGGTCGTGGAGTCAAGAACAGTGGGGGAATTTAAGGATGCATGGGACAGACATAAGGCAGTACTAATGGGGGGTAGGAGGAAGTAAGCTGTTGGTTAACTAGGATCTGCAGCTTATCTGTTATGTAGGAAAATGGGCAGACTAGGTGGGCCAAGCAGTCCTTATCTGCTGTCAAATTCTATGTTTCTATGTTTCTAACGAGCTACATCAGTAGTCTGTACAAAATGTGAACAATCAAAATATGTTTTTTTTTTTAACTACAACTGCAGCAACTTGAAGGTCAGATATTTCCTGAAATGTCTGTGATGTCTCTTGAGAAATCCCTGCCAAGCTGCAGTACCATGTTACTTCCACCAGAGAGAATCTCTTTAGAAATATCAGGAAATATCTGACCATATCTGTTAATGCAATTGAAAGGAGACTTTGAGGCCTAAGGGGGTTGACAGTGTCTCTTTAATTGCTGTCTCCTTGACCTTCTGCATGAATACTAATAGTGCAGCCTTCTGAGTAGCTAAATATACATATTTCTTGAAATATATCCATACTTAAAGTAAATTTCCAATTTATTAATCTATTTGGGTCTCAAAGCTTGTTTTCTAATGGCAGCCTTACATCAACTGTAACAAAATTAGATGTTTTAAGTTTCCCCGTTTTGGCCTGGAAGGGATCATAACTGGAGCCAAACACAATGCCAACTGATTTCTTCCAGTTCCCTGTCCCCCAGCCCCACCCCTGTGTTCAGATGTTGTGTGATGTCTAAGCAGGGAGAGCATGGGGGCATGCTCCATATAAGTCTATGAGGACATTTTTCAATTTATGGAACATGCTGTGAAACTGTGAGCATCATTAATGTTTTTGCTGCTTCCACTAGAAGCATCACTGAAGCAGTAATTTTTATAAACACATCATGTCTACTGCTGATGCCCTGCTGCCAGATCATTGCCACCCTTCGCCTAGGAGGAGGAATGCACTGCAGTTTAATGATGTGCTATGTTCTTTTAGAGTGACAGGTCAGAGGTTAGAGTGCAAATGGAGGAAGTCTGGCCTGGAATCAAATAGTCTTATCCTGGCTACTCATTAGTGAGAATAACCGGAGGCAATGACTGCCATGGGAAGAGTGTCTTCTCGGGCATAATAGCAGCTAAGAGAAACAGGCTTGGTGCACTCTTTAGAGTACTGGATGGAATTCTCCACCCTCAGTGTATTTCCCAAGATTTGCAGGACATTTCTTATGAGAAGTTTGACAGGTTTGCAAATTTCTTTTCAGTCAAGATTGCAGACATACAGACCAAAATTTCCTCCATGATGATGTCTCACAATTGCAGTGGTTGATACTGGGAACTGTCAGAAACTTGAGTCATCGGCTATGTGTTTCAATGAACTGATTTAATGGAGATTTGACAGGTGCTCTCAGAGCTGTGCCCCAGCCTGTGTGTGGTTGATCCTGCTCACATTTCTCTAATGAAGACTGGAGAGGTGGTGGTTGGCCCAGTTCTTATTTTACACTGTTAGTGCCTTTCTGAGGGAATGTGTGTTTCTTTTTTTTCTTTTTATTTATTTACTTATTTATTACTAGGATTATAAATGCCTTTGAACCAAGGGTTCTTTTACAAAGGTTCTGCATCAGCAATGGGTGCAAACCAAACAGTGGTAAGATACAATACAGGATCAGGAGGTTAACATAGAAGAAGTAGAGGTAACATACAATACAGGTCAGGAGGTTAACTTAGTAGCAAAAGACAGTACATGTGTATAGACTAGCACAGTATCAAACTGACAGTGGCAAATATCAATGCACAATTAACAATATGGGTGTGTATATATAGCAAGACACAAATACAAATTAAAAACACCCTAGGGGTGACACAAGTGAAGCAAGGGGTGGGGATAAGAGGGGGAGGGCTGGGGAAAAGGGGGGGTAGGCAGTCAAGGATTTGACATTGTCATAATGCAAGAACAGATAAGTGCTAGGTAGTCTGGGGTGGAGCAACAAGAGCTAGGGTGATAGGGAGGGGGAGACAGGAGGAGAGGAGTGGGAGAGGGGTGGAATGATAGGTGGAAAGTGAGAGAGGGTAGAATGGTAGCTGGGGGTGGGAGAGAGATTGGGAGTAGCAGACGATGGAGGGGTGGAGAGAAGTAGGTAGGGTAGCATGGGAGGAGAGAAGAGGAGGGAGAGGTGAAACAAAGCCGCAAGCCCAGGCAGAGCAGTCACAACTGCTGAGGTCAATGAGGTGCTGGTGGAGTTTACGTTTGAAGGGGCCAAGCTTGTTTTAAGCTGCAGCTTCAGGGGGAAGGTTGTTTAGCAGCAGGGGAGCCCTGGTGTGGAAAGCACGTTGAGCCTGGTTGGTACGGCAGAATGGAACGATAAATGTTGGTTTGAGTGAACCGCACGTAAAATGTGTAGTGACCGCGTGCAACATTAAGGCATGAGTTGCAGGAGTTGTGAGGTTAAGACAAATTTTCTTAGCCAGTAGGCAGGTCTGGTAGACAAGTCTACTATTTAGATTGAGCCAGTTGGATTGCTTGTAGAGATTACAGGTATGTGTATGCTTCCCTGCACCAGTGAGAAGTCTACAGCATTTGTTAAGGGCTGTCTTGACCCGTTTTAGGGTGGTATCAATGGCAGCCCTGTAGAGAGAAAGCCTGTAACCAATAATGGGTAGGACTGAGGCAGTTATGGCTGCATGCATAACTTCTTTGGTAAGACAGCGACAGTGGTGGTAGAGAACCCCAATTCTTGAGTTGAGTGATTTTGAGATGTGTTGAACATGTGAGCTGAAAGACATTGTGCAATCAAGGGTAATACCAAGGTATTTAAACTCCTGCACTTGCTCAAGTGGATGTTCAAGTTCATTATGTGTGGTGAAGTTTATGGATCTGTATTTGCTGTGAAAGCTATGGAATAGCATGGACTTTGTTTTTTTGTAATTCATCAACAGCTTATGTTGGAATGCCAGGTTTCAACTAGGCTGAAGTTTGTCTGTAGCACCTTGGAGAGTGAGACGGGGTCAGTATGGGAGGAATAGAGGACTGTATCATCAGCATAGAGTATTAAGTTATTATTGCAAGCTGCAGGAAGAGTATTGATGAAAAGGATGAAAAGTAGAGAGCCAAGGATGGATCCCTGGGGTACACTAGAGCGGACAGGAAGGGCACTTGTGAGAGAGAGTCAACGATTTTGACTTTTTGGCTCCTTGCCGAGAGGCAGCTTTGAAACGATCTGGTTACATCATTAGATAGTCCAAGGGAGGAGAGTGAGTGAAGCAGGAGCTGGTGGTTCACAGTGTCAAATGCCTTGGTCAAATCAATGAACACCGCACCCAGTAGGTGGCCAGTGTCAATTGCCTTATGAATATGGCTGGTGAAGTCAAGCAGGGCAGTGGTAGTACCATGGTCTTTTCTAAAGCCGTGTAGTTGCAGGCAGAGTAAGTTATATTTGCTGAGGTGCTCAGACAACTGGTCAGCTACAATTCATTCCAATGCCTTGGAGAGTGGTGAGAGGATAGAGATAGGGTGGTAGTTAGAGAGAGGAGACCTATCACCACTTTTATGAATGGGTGTGACCACTGCTGATTTCCAGAGCTGGGGAAATTGTTTATGAGAGAGTGAGAGATTCAGAAGTTCAGTGAGAGGTTGCAGGACAATGTCAAGGGAGAGAAGGAGGGAAGGAGGAGTTTGAGGTCAAGGGTATTGCTGCTGAAACTGGCTTTGCTTAGCACTTTGTAAAGATATCTTTTAGCTTCAGACATGGATACCCTCTTAAAGTAGAACGGGTTTTTTTTACTGTGGAGATTGATTTTATTATTGAGGCAGGGCTGGACAGAGTTATCAAAGAAGTTGAAGGGAAGGACACTGCTAAGATCAGTAAAAGCAACATTAAAATAGTCTGCTATTTCTTTCACAATGTTTTAAAAGAGATAGTGGTTCACCCATTCCTTAAGAAGGCTACTTTAAACTCTGACAACTTTGTGAGTTTCAGATCCATTACTAGCTTACCCTTTTGGGATAAAGTTATCCAGAAAGTTGTGTTGGCATAGCTCAGGGAGCATCTGGAGGAATACTCCATCTATGAACATTCCAGTCTGGTTTCTGTTCATGGCATATTACTGAGACTGCCATGGTAAGGGTTTTAAATGATCTGCCCCTTGTGAGGGACTGTGGAGAAGATTCTTCCATGGTCCTTTTGAATTGGTCCTCTGCTTTTGACACTGTTACGCATAAAAAGCTGATGGAGCATATGAGGAAAATTGTTGGTGTGGTAGGCACAGTACTGGACTAGTTCCAATCCTTTCTTAACAATTGCCACGAGTCGGTAATCTTGGAGAAATTTCAGAGTTTTTCCTTTGTCACTGACTGTGGCATCCCTTAGGATTTTATCTTTTCTCCCTTTTTGTTCACAGCATTCATGCTTCCACTTGGAAATGTGATCCAGAAATACAGATTAGGTTTTCTTTGCTACGCTGATTACACCCAGCTATATATTCTTTTAAAACAAGAGATGACTCCTTAATGACTGTGCTTGGACCAAATCTAAATCCCAGAAAGAACACATTGCTACTAGTGGATCAAATTGTCTTAGATCATCCAATCTAGAGTGCCTGGATCTTCCTAGTTTTGGGAGACATAAACTACAGACTAGGCAGGTTGTTCATAATCTAGGGCTCACTGTAAATCAAGAGCTGTCATTTGTACTTCAAATGTCAACTGTGTCAGGGGTGTCTTCTATCATTAAAAGATTGTAGTGGTATTTCACCCCTACCTTACCCAGGATGACATGCCGATGCTAGTGTATGCTTTCTTTGTCTCGTGCCTTAACTACTGCAATGCACTCTACCAGGGACTTCCAGCAGTTCGGAGCCACTGTCTTTAGCTAGTGCAGATTTCTGCAGCCAGGCTTGTTATGTCTCTAAAGAAGAGTGAACATATCACTCCAGTGCTGCACACTTGAGTGTCTGCCTGTAACATAGAAACATAGAAATATAAACTTTGATGGCAGATAAGGACCGCTTGGCCCACCTAGTCTGCCCATTTCCCTACCTACTGGATAAGCCGTAGATCCTAGTTAACCAACAGCTTATTTCTTCCTACCCCCCCACAAGAATTGCCTTATGTCTGTCCCATGCATTCTTGAATTCTCCCACACTTTTAGATCCCACAACCTCCTCAGGAAAGCTGTTCAATGTGTCCATCACCCTCTCTGTGAAAAATTACTTCCTCACATTGCCCCTGAGTCATCCCACCTCTATCTTCGAATCCTGTCCCCTTGTTCTTGCACATCTTTTTTTCTGAAAGATGCTACCCTCTTGGACTTTGTTGATTCCACTGAGGTACTTATAAGTTTCTATCATCTCCCCCCCTCTCCCTCCTTTCCTCAAGAGTATACATAGTAATCTCTTTTAGTCTTTCCTCATATGACTTCTCTTGTAGACCCTGCACCATTTTAGTTTCCCTCCTCTGGACTGCCTCCATCCTGTCTATGTCCTTGCAGAGATGAGGTCTCCAGAACTGGATGCAGAACTCCAGATCGGGTCTAACCAACTGTCTGTACAGAGGGATAACAACTTCCTGTTTTCTTGCTGGTGATGCCTCTCCCTATGCATCCCAGTATTCCCCCAGACCTCACTACTGCCTTCTCACATTTCTTGCTAACCTTAAGGTCATCTGATATGATTACCCCTGGTCTCTTTCCATTTTTGTTGTTGTTACTACCTCACCCCCCCACTGTGTAATCTTCCCATGGGTTTTTGTTTCCATGGTGCATTATTTTGCACTTCTTTGCATTGAATCCAAGCTGCCATACTTCTGGACCATTCCTCCAACCTTGCCAAGTCCTTTCTCATCCTTTCCACACCTCCTTGTGTATCAACCCTGTTGTAGATCTTTGTGTCATCTGCAAAGAGGCATACTTTTCCATCCAGTCCCTCTGCAATGTCATTTATAAAGACATTCAAAAGGACTAAACCCGGTACTGAACCCTGCAATACCCCACTAGTAACCCCTCTTTCTTCAGAGTGGACTCCATTTATGATTACCTTCTGTGTCCTGTTGTTCAGCCAATGTTTTAACCAGGCTACCACCTTGGGACACACTCCCAGGCTGGTTAATTTGATTATTAATTTTTTTTGTGTAGGACTGTGTCAAATGCCTTGCTAAAGTCTAGGCAGGCCATGCCCACAGCCCCTCCCTGGTCTACTACTTTGGTCACCCAGTCAAAGAAATCAATTAGATTCATCTGACATGACCTTCCCACTTTGAACCCATGCTGCCTTGGGTCCTGTGCTCCACTGGCCTCTAGGTACTCAACAATTTTTTCCTTCAGAAGTGATTCCATCACTTTCCATACCACAGAGGTCAAACTGACAGGTCTGTAGTTTCCTGCCTCTGTCTTGCTCCCACTTTGTGAAGGGGAA
The DNA here is from genome assembly GCA_016271365.2 of Neoceratodus forsteri. Taxonomy (NCBI): domain Eukaryota; kingdom Metazoa; phylum Chordata; order Ceratodontiformes; family Ceratodontidae; genus Neoceratodus; species Neoceratodus forsteri. The sequence continues at coordinate 42,489,008 of CM028137.1, read as the reverse complement.
TCACATCCACCCTCCTCCAGTCCTCAGGTACCACACCATCCTCCCATGATTTGTTAAAAAGGGTAGTCAGTGGTGTCACTAGTTCTCCCCTTAATTCTTTTAGAATTCTGGGGTGAATTCTGTCAGGCCCCATTGCTTTGTCCACCTTCAGATTTAGGAGTTCTTTCAGAACACTTTCTTCTATGAAAGGACTGGGTTCAACCCCCCTATTCAGAGTGCTTCTGTTAATTGGGTTAGGCACCTCCTCCTCCTCTTTCATGAATACTGAGCAGAAGTATTCATTCAGTATCCCTGCTTTTTCACTGTCCCTCTCTGCCCACCCACCGTCCATTTTGTTTAGCCTCACTATCCCTCCATTTGTCTTTCTACGCTCCCTGATGTACCTATAAAATGTTTTATCCCCCTTCTTAATCGAGTCGGCTATCTTTTCCTCAGTTTGGACCTTTGCTATTCTGACTTCCCTTCCTGCTTCCTTCTGCCTTAACTGGTACAGTTCTCTGTCCTGCTCCTTCAGTGTTTCCTTATACTTCCTAAATGCTATCTTTTTCTCCCCACCATCTCTTTTGAGAACCATAGTGGCTTTTTTTAAGACAGCAGATTAACCTCAAGATTCTTATTTATTTATTTATTTATTGAATTCTAGGATTACAAATACCTTTGAGCATACACTGCTCATTTACAAAGGTTCCACATCAGGAAATGGAGGGTAAACATTCATACAAAGGTCAACATAATTACATATAGTTACAGCATAAAATGTGGCAAGAGGTTGAGGCTTAGTTAATTTACAGTACCTCACAGTGAGCCAGTGTTTGGTAGAATTAGACAACTTTCAACAGCAACCTTTGATATAAGAGTTGCTGGAGAGAGGGTAGGGAAGGTGGGTGTAGGCAGGCTGAAAGGTTACTGTTGAAGGGTAAGGGGTGAAGGTAGGAGCACTGAAGGGGGGGAAGAGGGAACTGTCAGCATGTGCCAGAGGGAGTGGGGTGGGTGAGGTAGGGGAGAGGGGTGGAGGAGGGGGTGAGCAGGGGGAGACAGGAGAAGGATGCATGGCAAAGGGAAGAAGCTGTTCTGACTAAAGTAAAGTGCAGGGAAGATAGGGCCCCCAATTAGGCGAAGTAGTCACAATGGCTATTTGAAATGAGGTGTAGTCAGAATTGCCCTTTAAAAGGGCAAAGAACAGTAGCTGTAAGTGTTTCTTTGTGGAGAGTATTGTACCACTATGGAGCTCTGTTGGCAAAAGCCCTCTGATGCATTGTAGTCCAGCATCTGGGGACCAGGAAGGTTTGTTTTTTGTGAACGTCTAGTGTGTTGGGTGCTGTGATGGTCAATGAGGAGCTTTTCAACACCACAGGGCATGATCCAGAGGAGGACTTTTCTGGCTAAGAGGCAGGTTTGATCCTGAATCCTGCTGAGGAGAGGAAGCAATCCAGCCTGCACGTACAGGTCACATGTGTGTGTGAGGTGGTTGGCCCCAGTGAGCATCCTGCAAGTTTTATTGAGTGCAACCATAATTCTGTGGAGGGCAAAAGCAGAGGCAGAGCTATAGATTGCCAACCCATAATCAATGATGGAGGTGACAGACCTGTTGATAGCCAGTCAGAGTGTGTCAGGAGTCATGCAGTGTTTGTGCCTGTACAGTAGGCCTATCCGGATATTGGTGGATATTGTGACATAATCAATGTGCCTATGGTAGGAGAGAGGGAACTGTTCAATGTAATGCCCATAAGATTCTCTTACTTTTAAGGCCCCAAATGGACTGGTACCCCAGTACTTTAGTGAGTTTATTGCAATTCACACTGATGTCCATTGGTTACATTCTACTGGCACTGGTTAATTGACTATTCCAAAATCATGGTTAAAATCAGCTGTAGGCAGAGCATTTTCTGTAGCAGCTCTTTTGCTATGGAATGGTTTACCTGCAGGCATTCATGCTGTTCCCTCTGTTACCATTTTTTGGAATAAATTTAAGTGTTGGTTGTTCCATTTTTTTGATACAGTATTATCGGTTTACTTATTAATTGTTATATTTGATTCATTATGATATGCTTATGTAAAGCTCCTTGGTTTTCAGATATACCTTTCAAATTATCTATCTATCTATCTATCTATCTATTATCTATCTATCTATCTATCCTAATCTATTATATCTGCCTGTCTATCTATATCTAATATTAAGTGTTTTTTTTTTTAATTACTTATTACAATATAGACTCTATGTAATGAATGTTAAAAAAAATCACCTTTCTAATTTGTTGGAGCAACTCCTGTGTTGCTGCTTGCTTTTATTACTCTCTGTTTATAACCAGACTCACTGCAATAAACAATACAAACAGAACTAAACTTCACATTTGACTCTCTTAATTATGAAATTACTTTCTAAGTAATATGATTAGTATACATTTTAAAGTATATATCACAATTTGCACTGTTCCCTCAAATTAGTATTTCATTTCAATATTCTGTACTTTCTGAAATGGAAACTTACATTGTCAAAACTGTTTTTAGTCTATATTTACTTTTCAAACACTGACTTTGAACTCAGATTGTGTACAGGAGTAGCACTGAATGTGTCAAGCAATTTTGTAACATTCCCTATTTATCCTTCAAGAGACCTAGGGAAAAAAATCCTCTAAAAATATTTTTGTTACACCTACAGAAAGAGATGAGTTCCTATACAGTATTCAAGCATCATTTAGTGGATTTTCAACTAGAGAATCAGATGGAAGCACCCTCTCCTAGTAGCAGTCAACACACTACAAAACAAAACAAGAAAAAATCCCTAGCAAAAGGTTTCATAATTCTCAAAAGGGAATTTCAAAAATCCTTAAAAATCCCTTGACTAATTCAGCACGATGACTGTACCTGTGTTCAGTGGAGTCAACTCAGTTTTATTGTTCAATCAAAATTAAAAAAAGTCATTACAAACATATCATATAGAAAATCACAGCATAGAAAATACACAATGAATAGTACATAAATATGTTAAAAAGGAACAGTGTAAATTGAAAATAATATATTGAAATTTGACCAATAGGAAGCAACAATATATTTGTTTGGTTTATTTTCACCATTTGCCACTCACTTTCTGTATAGTAGTGAAAACATTTCCCATCCTTCTTATAATCAGATCATCTTCTACGGTTAGAAGATATTTAATATCACATTGTCATCTGCTTGTTGTATACTTTTGATAATGGGATACATCCACTTATTTCTTACTTTTTATACCATAAACCTTTTAAAATCACTTGGATCAGATCTTTTTTATCTCTTCCATTACAAAGACAAAAAACTCTCAACTGGATCAGACTTTCTCATAAATCTTGGGTTTAATACATTTGATTCAAAAAATTCCATTCTGAATCTTAGATTTTATGACTATTTGACTATTAGGATTTATCAATACATCCAAATAGTACCTAAACCAATGTCTGCAGCCATTCATACTATACCATTTAGTGAATCTTGAGCTACCTATCAAATCCAAATCCCTATGTTTGAAAAAGGAGATAATCAATCTTTTGATATATGATTTATATTGATCACTAATTGAAATATTCTTACTGTAGTAAGTAAAAAGAACCTCTAGTCAAAAGAATGTGAGCACTTTTTTAAGATGCATTAACCAATATGATTGTTTGCATTCAATTTCCTGCAATATAATTTCTCTTCCAGGCACCGTTTAGCTAACCTAATACTAGGTAATTCATTTACAGTATTCGTATCTAGTGGTTTATAAACCTTGAATCTGCCAATGCACTAAGTAGTGGCAGACCCAATTTAGCCCTGACAAAGCAAGCAGAAGAGGATCTAGGGAAACCCAAGGACATCTGAAAAGCCTGAATTACTATTTTTTCCAAATTCTCTGTATAACAAAGATCCCAAATTTCAACTCCATAGAGTATCTATGCATTACATTTAGCCTCAATGGCACTTACTAAGGGTCTAATAGAAGTGCCCCATATAGATTATAAAAATCTATTTAATCCAAGTATCATTGAGTTCACCTTCATTATTGCGGTATCAAAATGTGCTTTCTGAGAAAGCACTTGAGAGAAATGGAGTCCCAGGTATGAGTACATTTTTGCAACCTCCAAAGCAGTAGAACTAATTCTTCATTTATATTTTGATGTGGACCCACCAAAAACCATAAGTTTTGACTTTTGAAGATTGTTAGTGAGAGTTTCTTTGAATGGTCCACTAAAGTATTTAGTTGCTTCTGAAGACCACTAGGAATCAACGCTTAAGTTAATGCTGCACACATATAATTTTTTTTGTTTTTGGAGAATCATAATCTAATTGTTTTAAAAATCTAAATAAAATAAATAAATAAATAATTTTATAAGTGAAGTTATAAAATTTTATTTTACACTCCTGACCCCATACTCAACCCATCACTGCAACCTTTGTCAGTCACTTGGGTGGCTCCCACTCCAAACCCATTTTGACTATGCTCTCGGCTGTCTTGTTGACAACACTCTTAGAGGTGGTGAAGAGTCCCCACTTTTTACCATCCTTAAGACCAGAATTGTGCCCAGGTGTCTCTGAGCCTCATTTGTTCCCCTTTTAGGTCCCTAGAGTCCCCACCACTATGTGAGGCAAAGCCCTATCAGTTGGAGCCCCATCACTGTTGAACAGAATTCTTGTTACCCTCAATGAAACTGACATGCACCTCACTTTCGCATTCCACCTTAAAGCTGTCAGAAACAAAATGCTCATGCACTCATGAGTAGTCCCTCACTTGGTTTCTCCTCGACCCCTGTTCACTCCCCCTTCCACATATTGTTTTCCAGTGCCCCATGAGGCATAGCACTTGTTTCTCTGCTCCACTTGCCTTCTAACTGTTGCTACCTGTCCTTCAAAAGCATGTTATTTTGTACAGTTCTTCCCCATTCTTCTGTACTTCTCTCACACAGTATGCCTTTCTGACCCTATTTATTGCATCATAGTTGTATTATATATCTCAAATATTTTGCCCAACATTTTGTCTCACTGCTCCATCTACTTAACTATATTTGTTGATGGCTGACCTTTTGTTGCTTTTGTAATGGCACTGTACTTTCTCTGTTTATTGTCTAACTGCCTACAATGTATTTTACCATATCTATTGCATCACAATTCTACAAAATTGCACTATTTTACTGTATATAGTATTGTTGTTTTACTGTGCCATCCTGTTTTGGCCCAGGCCATGACTGAAAATGGTCCTTTGAATCAGTGCACCTACCCAGTAATCAAAGACATAAATAAATACATTATTAATATAAATTGCAAAGATCGTGGGGGCAAGTATGCAGCCCTGATGTGCCCCTTTATTGGTGGGGATCTTACCTGAAAGTTGAGTACCATAGTCCAATCTTACCTGGGCCCAGGCTTTTATAAATAAGTTCATAATATTATTGATTAAATGTGGACAAATGCCCCATGCTAGCATGATGAAATAATGTCCCTCTATTTATAGTGTTGAATGTGGAAATGAAATCAATGAAGGCTATGTATAACTGTTGATATCTCATTTAAACAATAAGGCACAGCAGGGAGTAGGTTATTGGGGATTTACCTACACCTTGTGTGATGCATCATGAGGTGCAGCTGACTGACTTAACCACACAAGAAGTGGGTAAATCACCCAATAACTCCCACCTGGAGTGCCTTATTGTGACTATACAATGGACCAATGTGTAAAATTAATTTAAAATGTGTCATTTTTTTTTTTATAAATGCCATCCCTCAGCTGTGGGTTATGCAGGATTTATCCATGGTGATGTGACATGTTTTGACCAATGAGGTTACAGGATTTTCACATACCATTGTATAAAAGGGAATATTTTTCCAAAAGATGTTGTAACACAAAACAATGGTCTAATGTTGGAAAATTTTACTTGAAGCCAACCTGGCAAGGGAATAGATCACCAAGTCTCACAATTTCATTTTTGAATCAGCCTAACACGATTCTAACAAGTATCTTTTCTATATTATCAACTATACTTATTGGTCTATAGTTTCTGGGGTCTCTTTTATCACCTTTTTTTATGCATTGGTGTAATCTATGACCCTTTCATGGAGTTGGTCACAAAATTCTCCTGAATACATTTATTAAACAATAAAGTTAAACGGTCCACCTAGCCATCAGCCATACAGGAGTAAATGTCTGTGCGTATGCCATCAGGTTCCAGTGCTTTATTTGGTGATTGGCATTCAATGGATGCAATTGCTTCCTCTCTGGTTACTAAGTTAAGGTTTTCTTCAACAGAGATTGGATCAAGGGGTGTTCACTTATCTCTCAATGTGGAATTGTAAAGCATATTCATAAAATACTGTATCCATGTATCTAATTGTATAAAATCATCAATTTTAGACTTTCTGCCTTTAAACCCTTTAGCCACTAGGGTCCAAAAAAGGTTTCTAGTCTTTGCCAGTTATTACAGCACGCATGTGATCCCACTGAATTTTAAAGAATAATTTTTTTTTGTTATTCAGACATACTTTATACACTTTTCTAGCTTCCATAAGCTTCTCTCCATATTCTTTATTTGGTGACAGTTTGAATTGTCTGAGTACCCGGTTAAGTATTTTTTATTTTGTAATCTACATTAATTATTGAACCAACCCCTACATGAATTAGGTTGCTTTCTATATATTTTCTCTACATGTAACACATTCCATAGAATCTGAAAACAATTCTTGAAGGCCTTTATCGATGACAGCTAGATTGGCTTCCAGGAGTGTAGACCGAAACCATTACATTTTAGAAAGCTGCTATTTTTAGATTTAATATGATTCACAACAGAATCTGTCCATACTATTTTAATTGTATCTGATTTCCAAAATGGAAGAGGCCATATTAAGGGAGTTTAACAATTTGTTAGGAATTACTTTATTCCTATGTAGTGTAAGTGGCAAATTATCACTCTCCATTCCTAAGCAAATAATAAGGTTATGCTAACAATTTGGTGGACCCCCTCCAGAGTGCTAAATCAAGCACAAAAGCACCATCTTTGTGATATAAAGGCTGGGAACCATTTAAATTTAAAGACAACCCTTTAAATCTTCATTAAGTCTCCCATTTAGAGGGTAGATAGGTAGGTAGGTAAAAGTTTATTGTTGACAAGTTGTGTCATTGCAAAAATAGAATACCAGTAGCCATACAGTCATACTATATATAATTTCATGCAATACAATACACACTATATAAGTCATTCAAAAAACATAAAAATAAATATTTGTCCTATGTGGCACCAGTTTGCTTTTACCAGAAAACATTTTGTAGGGTCACCTGTTAATAGTTCTAATTTATCTGCTTTTGTTACCTACATTATTTTTTGTTCTTAGATGTAGTTTCAGTTTTTTCACATATTTCAAGAATGTAACTACCTTTTCCAAGATTTGTCTAGAATGTGAATCTAACAAATACTTAACTATTTCACCTGTAGTCAGATATAAATGCCCTAGTATTTCTCCCAAAGTCTTCTTCCTAATTTCGACATATAAGGGGCACATAAATAATATATGTTTATCATCAACTTGGCTAAAATTACATTGGTACCTGCCACTGCAGCTGTCTTCACCCGCTTTAATTATTGCTTCCATACTTTCACTCTTATGATATTCAAAGTGGTATTTTATAAATAACTACCTCTTTTTGGATGTTTAATTTGTGACAAGTATTTTTCAAACCTAAACAAGTTTTTATTTTAAGCCAGCCATTTACTTAATTTATAGTTTTCACATATGTCTAGGTCATTCTGTTGTGGTATATCACTTATTGTACTTTAATACAAAATTGAATCTCTTTAAAATGTTTAATTAGTGTATCTCTTATACAATGTGGCAGACAATATGGTTTTATAAAATGTGCCACTGTTTTCATTGAAAGGAAAATTATATTTCTGCTTTGATAATTTATAGCTTCTTCAAGGCACATTTGGGGTAACTTTTCAGTCCACATATTAAATACTTTTATCCAATATATGGCTACTCTTTGCTGAATCAGACTTTTTAATGAAGGTTATGAATATACAAACATATGAGTTTGCCGGCAGAAACAGGCCACCTGATCTATCAAGTCTGCTTGAGTGTGCAGCTAGCACCCTCACCTTGCAGCTGCCCAGCCCCCCTTCTCAGTTACCTCCCTCTCACCTTGTCCCATCCCCTTTTGAAACTACCCACTGTCTTACAGGCTACCACCTCCTTCAGTAGAGCATTCCATTCTGTCATGACCCTCTCCATGAAAAAGTGTCCCCTCATTTTCATCCTGTATCTTCCCCCTTTCCAATCTGAGGCATTTCCCTCTTGTGTCCCTCCCCCTATTCAGCCTGAGTATACCTTCATTGCCTGCCTTGTTTATCCTCTTTATGTACTTAAAGATCTCAGTTATATCCCACCGATCCCTTATCTCCTCCAAGGAGTACATGTTCAACTCTTTCATCCTCTCCTCATATGGTCTGTCCTCCAATCCTGCAACATCCTTGTTGCCCTGTATGGTACTCCTTCCAGTAATTTCACTTTCTTCTTCAGACATGGCTGCCAGAATTGCACACAGCCCTCCAGGTGTAATCTAACCACTGCTATGTAGACAGGCAGGATTACCTCCCTGCTCCTGGAGGAGATACCTCTCATGATACAACCCAGCATCCTGTTGGCTTTCACTACCACCCTCCTACAATGCTCTATATTGTTCATCTTCCCCATTATAACAACCCCTAGATCCTTCTACTCCTCGGTGAAACCTAGCTGCACCCCTCCCACCTGGTAACCCTTCTCTGGGTTCTTTGCTCCAAAATGCAGAACTTTGCACTTTTTTGTATTGAACCACAAACTGCCACATTTCTGACCAATCCACCAGTTTGGTCAGATCATCCTGCAGCTCCTGCCAACTTGCTATATCATCTACCACCACCATCAATTTGGTATCATCAGTGAATAGACAGATCTTATTCTTGATGCCATATGAGATGTCTGCTATGAATATTCCAAACAGCACTGGCCCCACTACTGATCCATGAGGCTCCCTGCTCATTACAGTCCTTGGAGATGAGAGTTCCCCCTACCACTACCCTCTACTGTCTCCCCTGAAGCCAATTCTCAATCCATTTAACCATCGTAGTCCCCATCCAACATATTTCAACTTCCCTCCCAACCTCCCTGCAGCACCAAATCAAAGGTCTTACTGAAGACTAAGTATATGACATCAACCCCATGACCCTTGTCCAATTCCCTCATGACCCAGTTGTAATACTCAACTACGTTCATCTGGCAGGATTTTCCAGGAACAAACCCATGCTGGTGACTGTCCTCAAGCCCATTGTCTTACATAAAGGTCACCAACTTTTCATTAATTATTGTCTCCATCAGCTTCCCCATTATGTAGCTACCCAGCTCATCCTTTAGCCCACTTTTATGGATGGGTACCATGTGGGCCGTCCTCCAGTCATGCGGTATGCATCCTGTGTCCATGGAGGTATTGAATAGTTCTGCCAATGGTCCAGCCAGGATCTTGGCCATTTCCTTCAACACCCTAGGGAATATGCCATCTGGTCCTGGTTCCTGATCCACTCTCAGAGCCCTTAACCCCTCCAATACCCTACCCTTGGGGATTAGCCCATCTGTTACCCCTGCCCACCCATCCTGCCCACCCCCTGCAGTAGCTGTTCCCCTTTTCCCTCATTTTTTTAAACCATCTTTATTCAATTTTCAAAGAAAAAATAGACAAACATACACACACCTGGCAAAACCAGGGTACACAGTCTCAAACTGACCGTGCAAACTATGTACAACCCACCTATATACATACACAGCAGGTAAACCACCCCAAGGACAGTCCAAATCTCCCATATCTTCCATACTCTGCTGCAATGGGTCTGTATTTAAGTTTACTCTACCCATAGGTATCCTAAATCCCATTTACAGCTGTAACCCCACTATCAGCATCAAAGCACCATTTGCTATCTGAGGCCTTCCCCTCAAAGGGTGGCATCCCGCTGTGTCCCCTGGAAAGAGAAAGAGAGTCCCCCATCCCCCCTTAAGCCAACAGACCCTTAGCATCATAAAGCTACCCATGAATATAGATCATAGTCATCTCCACGTAACTCAGAATAGGACCAGAAATAGCAATTTCACATTCCAAGATAATTACCATCCACTAATCACCATCCATCAGACAGGCCTGTATTTGAACATTTGTGACCTGCAGCAAATAAATCACATCTAACGCTGCCCATCTTTTAACATATAACCCTTTTCTCTCCCCAGGTATAAATATCTCTTTATTTTAACCAAAATCCCCAATAAGTCTTTTTACCCACTGATCATAAGCATACACATGATCATTTTTCCAATGTTTTAATAGGAAGGCTTTAACTACAGCCACCATCAAGGAGAGGTGATATCTAGGCATAACACCCGAGATTTGGGAAAAATCACCCAGAACACATATCTCTGGTGTTATAAATTCTGAATAATCCAGCATTGGGTCCATATGCCTTTTAATTTCACCCCAAAGAGGTGATATTTTACTACATCCCCACATCACATGTAAGAGGTCACCTGCTCCCCTCTCACATCTAAAACACAGGTCTGTCTGTCTAAGGTTTCTATCACATAGTTTCACAGGGGTAAAATACAAATTAGAGACAATAAAAAATTGCATACTCTTATATTTGGGTATAATATTATACTTGCTGCTTTCCCAAATATTATCCCCCAGCTAAATTCTGAGGGGCCATCACTTTATCCCAATATGAAACCCTCCTAGGAGAGCTCGGGCTAAGAAAATCCAAGAGTACTTTGTATATTTGTGATAGGGAGTTAGCTCTCGGATCAACTTCCTTAAGCTTACCCCAGGAAAAAAAATTGTCCGTGACACCCCCCAACTTCCTCATCACCCCCTCTATCATATGCTTAATTTGTAACCTTTAAAAAAAGGACTTTCTGTCACATCGTGTTTGTAGGACCACTCTGCTACCCTGAATAATTTCCCTTAATTTCAGACCCAGCATCTGGTTAGCGCACCGTGAGCTAATTATCCGATTCCCAATTACCTAATTAGGGTTACCCAACACAGGCTGGTCTCCAGCCCTCATTTGGCCCTTTCTCTGCACAGGAGTAAGAAATAACCACTAAGCATCTGCCGTTTTCGCAATTGGGTTCCCATACCCTTTTTTTGAACATTTTCCCAACATTGGCATACAGCATTGCTTCTGGGGTAAGGCCTGAGTCTCTTAACATTTGTTTCTCCATTTGGAGCCAAGTTGGATTATAACTCTCCCCATCGAACTCTTTAACCCACCAACTCATCAGGCCCAGCTGGCCCACCACGTAATATATGTGAAGGTCAGGTAGTTTGATCCCTCCCATTTTATGTGATAAGCGTAAAATATTATGCTTTAACCTGGGGAGGCTTATCATTCCATAGAAATTCCAAAATTAATTTCCTAATTATATTAAACTTTTTTGGGGGAATACTATATGGGGCTAAATACACCAGGTATAACAAATGGGGTAGTAAGTTCATCTTTATAAGACTCAATCGAGCCATAAAGTTTAAAGGTAATTTATTCAATCTTACTATATCCCCTTTAATTGCTGATATAATTCCCCCCATATTTGTTTCCGCACCCCCTCCATATTCGCAGTGATCCAGATACCTAATTACTTAATTTTATCTGTCCTCCATTGTATTCACAGTGGCGCAAAGTCTGCCCTGCAAATGTATGGTGTCAGAGGGAGAATTTGAGTCTTATTCAAGTTTAGTTTGTAGTTAGAAACCTTGGAAAATCACCCTATTACTTCTGTTACTCTCTTAAAGCTAGATGCTGGATCCTGCAAGTGCAGCAGTATGTCATCTGCAAAAACTGAAAGTTTCAACTCCCTCCCCTATCTTGATCCCTTTGATATGTACATCCCTATTAATAGCTCTCAGAAGGGGCTCCAGATAAATATTAAATAGTATCGGTGAGAGAGGGCATCCTTGACGGGTCCCATTCTCCAGTTGAATTTTGCGCGAGAGATAGCCATTGCATAATACCCTGGCCGTTGGCGCAGCATATAAATTCTTAATACCCCTTAGAAGACCCTCCAGGAATCCCATCTTCTCCATTGTAGCAAAAAGAAAAGGATGGGAGACCCTGTCAAAAGCCTTTTCCGCATCTAACGGAATCAAGGCTAAGGATAACTGAGAATCGGGTGCGTAGCTTAACATATGATGTAACTTCCTAAGAGCATCATGTGCACCCCTCCCCGGCATAAATCCCACTTGTTCCTGACTAATTAGATTAGGAGCGATTCGCAAAATTCTATTTGCTATGATTCTTGTAAGAATCTTAATGACTTGATTCATTAGGTCTATGGGTCTATAATTTCCGGGGATATCCCTGGTCTTATCTGGCTTAGGATTAGTGTGATATATGCCTGGTACAGTCTCCTTTTTCCCTCATGAGTACAGAACAAAAGTACTCATTCAGCACTTCTGCTTTATCTACCTTTTTCTGTGCCCACCCCGTGTTCTTCCAGATCCTCACTATTTGGTCCTTGCAGATCCTTGTCTCCCATATGTATCCAAAGAAGTCATTTTCTCTACCCCTAAAGCCCTCTTCCAGTCTCAATTCCCTGGATGCCTTAGCTGTTCTGACTCCCCTGGTAACTTCCTTGAACATCTTCACATACTCTTCACTATCCTCCCCCTTTATGGATTTCTTGCATTTCTTGAATGCTGCTTTTTATAGCCCTCACCACTTCTAAGACCTCTCTGCTTAACCAGTTCATTTTTCAGCCCTTCTCTTTTTGCTCTGCTATCCAGTACCTGTCTCAGTAGCCTACAATATCACCATTTAGATTGTTTCCCATTTCTGAGACACATGCTAGTGTGACTGTATTCCTTCTAGATGTCCCCATAAGTTTTCACCCATTCTACCAAAGTCAGCTTGTCTGAGGTCCACCACCCTGGTCCCTGTTCTGATAGCTTCTCTGCTCATATTATGTGTGAACCACACTGAGTGGTGGTCACTCCCAGCCAGTGGGTCCTCCACCCCACCTCCTTTACAGCCTCCCCATTGGTGAGAACTAGATTCAGTGTATTCCTCAAACTAGTGGGCTCAGTGATCATCTGGGACAGGAAGCAGTCCTGGACGGCATCCAGGAGTATTTGGTCCCTAGCACACGGGGTGGCTGGGGTACCCCAATCCACTCTTGGTAGATTGAAGTCCTCCATGATCACTGTATTACCTTTCCCACACACCTTCTTAATTTACTCTGCAATCTACAAACTGAGCCGATGACTGGCTCAGCCATCCTCTCACCACCATGGCTGGCCGACGACTGAGGCATGAATGGCTTCCTTCATACCTCGGTCGGTGGCCAGCCATGGTGAGAGGATGAGCTGAGCTGGTCAGCCGCCTGTTCGTTGATCATTCCTGGGCTAAGCAGGGGCTTCACTACCAGGTGGGGAGACCACTGGAATACCATGGAAATTAATTTGAATACAATTCAAAACAGGTCAGTATTCATGCAGGAGGGTGGGGGTACCACTAGACTACCATGGAATTTACATTGCATTTAAGTCAAAATGGGTCAGGTTTTATGCATGGGGGTGGGGAGACCACTAGACTACCATGAAAATTACTTTGAATATATTTCAAAACAGGTCAGGATTTATGCAGGGGTGGGGGACCACTAGACTACCAGGGAAATTAATTTGAATATAATTCAAAATGGGTGGGATTTGTGCAGGGGTTGGGGGACCACTAGACTACCAGGAGTTTACATTGCATTTAATTGAAAATGGGTCATGTTTCATGCAGGGGCTGGGGGGACCATTCGACTACTAGGGAAATTACTTTGAATATAATTCAAATGGATGGATTCATGCAGGGGGGGGGAACCACTAGACTACCAGGGAAATTACTTTGAATGTAGTTGAAAACAGGTCAGGATTCTTGCAAGGGGGTTGGGGGACCACTAGACTACCAGGGACATAACTTTTAGTTCGATTGTGAATGGGTCAGGAGCATACCTCTCAACTGTCCCTGATTTTCAGGGACATCCCTGAATTTCCCTCAAAATATTACTCTGTCCCTCCTCACAGTTGTGTTTCCATGGCTAATCAGTGGAAATTGTAAGCACAAAGTAATGTCAAGTATTACAGTTACAGACTTGTTCTTCATTAGAAAATGCATTTTGCACTAAGCCCCATATTCTACCAGCTGTCTGGGTGGATATCGCTACTTATGAAGATGTGTCCCTGATTGTTGTCCTTTGTCTCTGATTTGTTTAAGCCTTGTCCCTGATTCAGGAGGCAAGGAGTTGTGGGGTATGTATGCACTGGCTGTGCCTGGCAGCACACAGTTCCTGCTGCTTCCGGCCTGTACTTCTAGTCTGACCAACAGGGGATGCAATGGGAATACCTTGGCCTGCATCATCCAGCCTGTATTTGCATTCTGACCAAAAGGAGGAGTTTTGTGCTCCATGTAGTAGCACCAGGCAAACTGCTTGGTAATGTATGCTAAGCAGCTCTTGATGAGATGCAAATGTACCTGTTTGCCCATGGATTACCTAAGTGGGCTCATTTGCATGGGAGCTTTGATATAGCTCCCATTTGCCCCGGGCTAACCAGTTTGCACAGGGCTAATGTGTTAGCACTGTGCAATCAGGTTAGGCATGGGCAAACCTCACTTCAGCATAGCACAGTTCTGCAGTGCGTGGCTTACATTGTTGTTTTCAGTAGATGTCAGACATCTCTGTGCAATCACATACAATGTTCTCTATCTGCAACACTGACTTGCTCCAGAGTCTAATGAGCTGCAGTTGCAGTGTGCACTTCCCTGTTGCTATATTCAGTGCTGTCTTATTCCGCGGCAATTTTTGCCCTGCACTCCTGGCCCTGTTTGCCTGGCTTCCTTTGCTTGCTATATTCAACTGGTTTTGCACTGGGCTATTTCCTTTTGAATATAGCTTGCTTTGTGCTCCAGGCTAAGTTTGCCCACTGGGCACTGCTAATTTAGCCCCGGTGCAAAGTTTTGAATATCTGGCCCTAGATGTGCTAAAATAAAGCATTGATCTATATTTGAATGCTCTGATAAAAATCCTTCTTGTGCTTCATCTATTAATTTATATTCCTGTACCCACTGGAGAATTTTATTATTTAATATTCTTACATAGATTTTTTTGTGAAGTATCAATTAAACGTATTGGTCTATAACGTGTAAGATCTGATATATCACCTTTTTGAATAATGGGATTATTATAGCCATTCTCCAGGAGTTTGGAATATGTCCAGTTTTATTAATATGATTAAATAACTTCTATAAAATTAGTTATCATCTATCCCAGATGTTACTTATTGCATCATTTGGGACACCATCTGGCCCTAGAGCCTTGTGTTTTGTAAATGCTAAAATGTCTGCATCTATTTCATTATAGTCTATTTCCTTTTCTAACATAATCCATTCTCCTTTACTCAAATTAGAAGTTGCACATATATTTCCAACAAAAAATATGTTTTTAAAATGTTGTAGCCAGAAGGATGGATCAGTGCAATTCGCTATACTGTTTGTTTGATTCGCTACTGACCTAGATAGCTTGTGGCAGAGAACAGCAAGGGAAAGGAGCTGCTATTAGAACTTTACTACTCTACTGGACTAAAGAAGTAGAACTCTACTACTGGGAACTTCAATTTATGGTAAAAAAACCAAAACAAACAAACAATGAGTGTGTTTGTCGGGGTTGGGTGAAGAAATTGTTATCTCTGCTGTTAGCTAGGTGAAATAGAAACTGTGAATTGGGGGAGTGGCTTCAAAAGAAGGAAGCCAGGTGTTTGCATTTAAATACTGACCTAGATAGCTTGTGGCAGAGAACAGCAAGAGGAAGGAACTGCTTTAAGAACTTTACTACTCTACTAGGCCTATATTGCCTTCCACCCTTAGCTGGTTCTACTTTTATAGGCACAGAATTCAACTGACAACAGGAATTTCCTGTTTGGGAGCAAGAAGGAAGTGATCACAAAGGCACAGAAGACTCACCATCCTAGAAGGAAAGAGTAGCTCTCCACCACCACCCCCCAGCTGCTGGAGGCCTGACTCTGAGCAAGTAAGAAGGAGACTGCTGAGGAATATATGAACTTACTGTCCCAGAACAGGAAGATCTGGAGCTTTAAGGCCATGGAGGCAGTAGGAAAGTAGGGAGAAAAAGAAAAAAAAATATTAAAAAAAATTAAAATAAAGAGAAAGAAGAAAGAATAAGTATACAAAACAACAGTTAAGGGACCACAAATAAGATATGATGGGAGTGGTGCAGTGCAGTGGCTGTGGAGCAGCAGTCTTCCAGGAGATGTTCTGGAGGATGTGGTGTTGTCCTATCTACAGGCATCTACAGGCACCTATCTGTGCTGAGGGAGGAGGCTGCTCATCTCCAGGCTGAGTTGGGCAGTATTTGGGGACCTCCTTTCCCACCCAGGAGTCACCAGGGCCACCACTGCTGCCTCAGAGGTTGCTAAGAAATAGGAGTTGTTGGACCACAGTGGGCTCAGGTAGGGTGAGGGTAGTGGAACAGAGGTGCATCCCTCCAGTTGTACCTTTCCACAATTCATATGCCATTCTGGCAGAGTGAGGTTCATCTATGAAGACACCTACAGTGGAGACCAAGGAGGATACTGGGAACCTCCACAAAGGAGACCCACAGGAGGGTGGCATTGGACCCCACAGTGGAAGGAAACAACTTCTGATGGGAGACTCTATTCTTAGGAGTGCAGAACTGGGGGATGGAGGGGAGAGGGAGGCAAGGTGCCTGCCTGATGCAATGGCTTGGAGGGACTGGGAGAGAATCCTCAGGATCATGGAAGCAGCTGCACGGGGGAGGGAACTGGATGTCATTGTCCACCTCGGGACAAATGACCTGGATGGGAAAGGGATCAGAGCAGTGCAGGAGGAGTTTGTGGAGTTGGAGAGGGACCTTAGACAAATAGAATGCATGGTAACCTTCTCGGAGGTGCTGCCTGTCTATGATATGGGTGAGTCTAGGGTGCTCCACACCATGGGATTCAATCAGTGGTTGATAAACTGCTGCAGAGCTCAGGGTTTTGACTTCATTGGTGACTGGGGGTCCACCTGGAGGGATGCAGGCCTATACTGGTGCAATGATCTGCATCTGTCCAGGAAGGGAACTAGGATTCTAGGTGAAAGATTTAAATGCTTCTTTGGCAAACATTTAAACTAGCCAAGGAGGGAGGCACTGAAAAGGAGATGGGAAATCCTAGCGCTCCCAAACATCGAGGTAGTTAATGAAGTAAACACTAAGATAGAGAAGTCGATAGGGAGATGGGCAGGGGTAAATGGAAAAAGGCAAAGACAGTAAGGACAGAGATGGGGCAAAAAGGGGTAAGGCCATCAAAAAATGGAGGGTAATGATCACCGATGCCCATAGTCTAGGCAACAAGCACCCTGAATTGGTGGCTTTAATGGAAGAGGGGTGCCTGGATATTCTGGCAGTCACAGAAACATGCTACACAGAGAACCATGACTGGGATGTCAACATACCAGGGTACACAATCTATAGGAGGTCAGGAAGGGTAGAAGAGGAGGAGGAGTAGCTCTTTATGTAAGGGAAGGGAACAAAGCAACAGAACTATAGGATAAACAGGGAGGAGAGGAGGTACTGTGGGTGACCCTGGAGACTGGAAATGGCACCACAATCTGCACAGGGGTTGTATACAGACCCCTATCTCAGGGGCAGGAAATGGACAAGGAAATGATAGAAGGCATCCTTAGGATGGCAGAGAAAGGGGAGATATTACTGATGGGGGATTTGAATATGCCAGATGTTAACTGGATCACCCTTGCTGCAGCCACATCCAAGAGCAGGGTCATTCTCGATGCCCTACAGGGGGCATACTTCAGACAGCTAGTGTTGAAACCCTGTCAGGAGGGAGCAGTTTTAGACCTGGTACTCTAAAATGGGGACAGAGCGAGGATCTTAGATCTAGAAGTCGGTAGCCATCTGGGAACAAGTGACCAACAAACAGTGTGGTTCACGATAAACTCAGCTGTAGAGTCAAGCCATACAAAAGTGAAGGTACTGGAGTTCAGGAGGGCTGATTTTGTCAAAATGGGAGAGTGCTTCAGAAAAGCACTAGCAAACAGGCAAGAAAGAAGAGTGGAGCAAAAATGGGGAAACATCAAAACTGCCATCAGATAGGCAACAAGCCCTTGTGTGAAGCAAATACAAAAATCAAAATGAAAGAAAAAAAAACACTATGATTCTCAAAAGAGGTGGCAGGGAAGGTTAAGGAGAAAAAGATAGCATTCAGAAAGTATAAGGAAACACAGAAAGAGCAGGATAGAGAACTGTACCAGTTAAAGCAGAAGGAATAGGGGAAAGCAGTCAGAATAGCAAAGGCCTAAACTTAGGAAAAGATAGCCAAGTCAGTTAAAAAGGGGAGAAAACCTTTTATAGGTACATTCGGGAGTGAAGAAAGACAAGGGGAGGTATACTGAGGCTGAATAAAGAGGTGGGTGGGTGTGCAGAGAGGGACAGTGAAATAGCAGGGATACTGAACAAATAATTCTGCTCAGTATTCACCTTGGAAGAGGAAGGGGGCACCCAATCCAGTCAATAGAAGCACTCTGGATAGGGGGGTTGATATCAGTCCTTTTACAGAAGAAAGGGTTCTGAAAGAACTCCTAAAACTTAAGGTGGACAAAGCAATGGGGCCTGATGGGATTCACCCCAGAATTCTAAAAGAACTAAGGGGAAAACTAATAACACCATTGACTACCTTTTTTAACAAATCATGGGAGGATGGTGTGGTACCTGAGGACTGGAGTAGGGTGGATGTGATTCCCCTTCACAAAAGTGGGAGCAAGACAGAGGCAGGAAACTACAGACCTGTCAGTTTGTCCACAGTGGTGGGGAAAATGATGAAATCACTCCTGAAGGAAAGAATTGTTGAGTACCTAGAGGCCAGTGGGGCACAGGATCCAAGGCAGCATGGATTCACAGTGGGAGGATCATGTCAGATGAATCTAATAGATTTCTTTGACTGGATAACCAAAGTAGTAGTCCAGGGAGGGCGCTGTGGACATGAACTACCTAGACTTTAGCAAGGCATTTGACACAGTCCTGCACAAAAGATTAATAAACAAATTAGCCAGTCTGGGAATTGTTCCCAGGGTGGTATCCTTGGTAAAAATTTGGCTGGACAACAGGACACAGAGAGTAATGGTAAATGGAGTCCACAGTGAAGAAAGGGGGATTACTGGTGAAGTACCACAGGGTTCAGTACTTGGTCTGGTCATTTTTAATGTCTTTATA
The DNA here is from genome assembly GCA_016271365.2 of Neoceratodus forsteri. Lineage (NCBI taxonomy): Eukaryota > Metazoa > Chordata > Ceratodontiformes > Ceratodontidae > Neoceratodus > Neoceratodus forsteri. The sequence continues at coordinate 42,469,706 of CM028137.1, read as the reverse complement.
AATGACATTGCAGTGGTATTGGAAGGAAAAGTATGTCTCTTTGCAGATAACACAAAGATCTAAAACAGGGATGATACACAAGGTGGTATGGAAAGGATAAGAAGGGACTTGGCAAGGTTGGAGGAATGGTGAAATGTATGGCAGCTTAGATTCAATGTAAAGAAGTGTAAAGTAATGCACCTGGGAAACAAAAACCCAGAGGAAGAGTATACAATGGGGGGTGAGATACTGACAACACCAAAAATGGAATGGGAACTTGAAGTAGTTATATCAGATGATCTATAGGTGGGCAAGCAATGTGAAAAGGCAGTAAGGAGGGCTGGGGGATACTGGGATGCATAGCGAGAGGCATCCCCAGTAGAAAACAAGAAGTTGATATCCCTCTGTACAGACAGTTGACGAGACCCCATCTGGAGTAATGTGTTCGGTTCTGGAGTCCCCATCTCTGCAATGACATAGACAGGGTGGAGGCTGTCCAGAGGAGGACAACCAAAATAGTGCAGGGTCTGCACCAGAAGACATACGAAGAGAGACTAAAGGAGTTCAATATGTATAGCCTCGAGGAAAGGAAAGAAAGATGGAACATGATAGAAATGTTCAAGTACCTCAAAGGAATCAACAGAATCCAAGAAGATACAATAGCATCTTTTAGAAAAAGAGATGTGTAAGAATAAGGGGGCACAATTTGAAGATAGAGGGTGGACAGCTCAGAGGTAATGTGAGGAAGTATTTTTTCATGGAGAGGGTTGTGGATACATGGAACAGCCTTCCTGAGGAGGTAGTGGAGTCAAAAACAGTAGGGGAATTCAAGAATTCATGGGACAGACATAAGGCAATTCTAGTTGGGGGTATGATGAAGTAAATTGTTGGTTAACTAGGATCTGCATCTTAGCCATTAGGTTGGGAACTGAGCAGACTAGGTGGGCCAAGCGGTTCTTATCTGCCATCGAAATCTATGTTTCTATGTTACCCCTTTACAGTATTTGTTATTTGCCAAAATTTTCCATTGTCCTTTAATAATATTGTCTCCTCTAATTCATGCCAGGCTTTTTCTGTATAATGTTCTTTCTGTTTTGTTAAGGTTTTGTTATATACTGCTCTTAATTCTTGTAACCTAGATTTATTTTCTTTGGTCGGCTGTTTGTTTTTTGTTTGTTTTTTTGTCTGCCTCACTGGTTTATTTAATTTTTTTTTGCTCTTTGGCACTCTGTATTGTGCCAAAGAGCTCCTAATTTTGTAGTATAAATTCTGGTGTTCTTCTTTACTGTTTCAGCTATCTCCCTTATTATATTATTAAATGTAGTTCTGTTTTCTGATTCATCACTTGATTCAATATATGTATCCCTCTTTTGTATAATGCTTCTATATTTTAATAGTTCAACTAATTCTGTACTATCAATTAGGTCCCACCCTATGCTTCTTTTATATCTGATATCATTTTGATTTACAGTATTTGTGCCATTTTTGCACATGGGAGGGGGATCCCTTTTATTCTGTAATAAAGCTAAATCCAGCTCCAGTGACAGGTGCTCGCTTTCCCCTCTGTTGCCAATCCTTAGATTCCCCTCTGTTTCCAATCCTTAGATCACTATAACAGTCGCTAATATTTGAACATATCCAAATTAAATCAATGATAGAATAACCATTTTTACATACATATGTGAAAGCTCCCACTGTATCATGTCTAGTCCTTCCATTAATTAACATAAAATGTTTATTGTACAATATATTGCTTGGTCGCTTTCCCTTTGAGTTACTTTTTTATCAGTTGCATTTCTCTTATATGTTAGATTTTCAAAAGCATTAGATACTAGCACATCTATAACATCTTCACAGAGCTTTGCACAATGACTTACCCTGGCATTGAAATCCCCTGCAATAATATGCGCTCTAATAGGGTATTTGTCCAAGTCCTCTTCTAACATTTTTTCAAGAGCTTCCACAGTTTTGGATCTAATTCCATTTTTATCACTTGGTGGTAAATACACATTTAATATCACTAGCTCCAAATTAGGTGCACAGATTTTAATTCCCATTATATTGCCATTAGCTATTGGAATTGCTGTGGTTGTGAAACTTGTGTCCATTTTACAGAGGGTACAGAGCCTTCCTATATAGTGTCCAAATTTTCTCATTCTTCTAGCACATTTATTATATGTCTTATACCCATCTAAATAGATATTGTTTTTCACCCACTTTTCTTGGAAATTTATAAAATTTAAATAAGTAATATATTTTAGAAAGTCCTTGTCAGTCCATTTATTTTTAATACCCGAAATATTCCAAGACAAAATGTTGGGATTAAAATCCATGTCCCTGTTATCTGCATTATCCCTAGACAGTATTCAGTTAGTTGGTAGTTCTTCTAACACTATGCATTTATTTGCTGATTCTAGCATTTTCACTTATTCAGGTTTTTTCTTCTGTGTACTTCTTTTCCATGACCACATCTGAGTTGTCATATATATGACTACCCAATGAATCCAGTTCACTCTGTTTTTGGATTAATTTTTCAAACTGTATATATCACCTTTATCCAAAGTCAAATCTGTCCATTTGCTTCCCATCTGGTGGCTCTTTTTATTTGCCTATCAATATATGGGAATTTTAATTTAGATTCAATTACATCTCCCAGGTTGTACTTCAGATTTCTAGTAGTTTCATTATGACATTTGTTTTACTCCAAATATAGACAGCTGTCTCAAATTATTTCTAATATTTCACTCTCTACTACTGTCCTGAAAAAAATTGGGGATTACTTTTTCCAAAGTGTTTATCTGTCCGCACTTTATTCCCTTTCTAAATAGCTTCTCTTTATTGTATTCTATAGCTTTAAGAATATGGCAATGTCCTGTTACTACCAATAAGTCTTCCATTTAGAGGGAAAATTGAGTTTGAGTTTAATAAGTCAAGAATGAGTTGTTCATTATAATTTGTTTTAGGATCTGAAGAGGTTTTTTGAGGCATGTCTACAAGGGGATACATCCAATTAATATTGTGTTATTGCAAATGCCATCAAATGTGCCTATCCTAGCGTTGGCTCTCCTACAAGAAGAAGATAAGCCTCTGGGAATTCTAATTGTAGAGGATGGATTGTAACTGCCAAGGAAATACAAATGTTTCTAGAATAAAAATTGGGTCCTAAAGGAATATAAGCAGAGATCAAAATTATTGCATACCGGGGATTTTTTAATCTGGTCCTATAAAATTATCATTTTCCTTTACTTTCTCAGCAGCATCAAACTGATGTGACTTAATATAGATTATTAGTCCACATGATTTTCCACCTGATTTTGCCAGCCTTATCCCAGGTCTATGAAAACATATATATCCATTCAATTTAATACAATCAGAAGAATCATGCTAGGATTCTTGAAGGCAAATAATTGAGTATTTTTATTTTATTTTATTTATTGAAATCTTGGATACACCTGTGAGCGGATGCTTGTTGAAAGGTTCCACATCATGTACATAAACAACGATGCAAGGAATTCAGGACAATATACGGATAAAACAATGAGAGTACAGTAAACAGATAATGACAATATTAACATAAGGGTACACAAATCCAAGCCAAACTAGTAACTGTGGTGATGTGCAAAGTAAGCCTGCATCAGAAGAAGAAGTAGGGGGAAAAGGGGAAGAAGAGGTGGGGTACACAGAACAATTTGGACAGAGGGGGTTAGGCTGGATAAAGGGGTTAGAGATGGGACTAAGTGCTGCAGTTTGCCTATCCCAGGGATGGGGTTGGGAAGGGCTGGGGTCAGTCAGTGGGTGTGTAGGATGACTAAGCGGTGGCACCTGCAGGTACTCATATGAATAAGATGTTGGTGCCATTTAAGTTTGAAGGGTCCAAGCATAGCAGTGCAGCAATATCTGGTAGTAGCGCATTTCTCCAGAGTGGTGCCCAGTATGCAAAGGCACGTTGTGCCATGGATGTGTGACATCTGGGTATACAGAATGTTTGTGTGGAGGAGCTCCTGGTTTGCCTGGTATTTAGCGGAAGGAACAGCAGGTTCTGTACTCCAGGAGGAAGCTGGTTTAGCATGACCTTTTTGTTGAGAAGGCAGGCTTGATATCTTATTCTGTCATTCGGCTGGAGCCAGCCAGTGTGGGTATACAGCTCACAGGTATGGGTTAGTTTAGGTGCATTACTGAGCAGGCAGCAGGTTTTATTTAGTGCAACAGTGATGCATTGGAGTGCCAAGTTGGTTGCAGATCCATATATTACCAGTCCATAATCTATAAGGGATACAATTGAGCTGTTAATTGCCAGGTTCAGTGCTTCATGGGTGAGACAATGTCTGTGTCAGCAGAGGATGCCGATTCTGGTGTTGGTGGCTTGGTGGAGTTGATAATTACTCCCAGGTATTTGGAGTGTGGGATGAGTTCCAGGGTGATGCCACTGTAGTCCGTATAGTCAAGGGGTAGCTTATATGTCTGTTGTAGGTTGATGTGTTGAGCATGGTTTTGGTCTTTTTTATAATTCAAGATCAGTTTTTGTTCTTTAAACCATTTTTCAGCTGTTGTGAAGCTACTTTGGAGGTACTTTCTGAGGAGTTCTGGGAGCTGGTTGCTGGCGAACATTACCACATCATCTGCTTATAAGAGCATGTGGCATTGGCAAGCTGCCAGGAGGTTGTTTAAGAAGACACTGAATAGCAGCATCCTCAGTATAGTCCCTTGCGGTAATCCAGATCTGACAGGTCGGCTATCAGATAGGACTCCCTCAATCCTGACTTGTTGGGAGCAGAGGCTCAGGTAGCTGCTAAACCAGTCCATGCTTTCTGTTGCGAGTCCAATTTCAGAGAGCTGCTGTAGGAGGAGGGCGTGATGAACCTTATCAAATGCCTTTGATAGGTCAACAAAGGATGCCCCTACCAGGTGGCCTTGGTCCAGGGCATTATTGATGAACCCAGTGCATTCTAGAAGGGCTGTGATGGTAATGTGGCCACCATGGAATCCATGTTGTTCTGGGCAGAGAAACTTGTGTTAAGATACTCAACCATCTGGTCAGCCACTATCCGCTCCAGAGCCTTGGTGAGTGGTGGGAGTATGGAAATTGGGCTATAATTGTTGTGTGCTGTTCGGTCCCCACTTTTACGGACAGGGATTACTGTGGTGGATTTCCATCTTAGCGGGACTTGGGACTGGCAGAGGGGGAGGTTAATTATTTTTGTTAGCAGTCCAATTATTTTGTCCAGAGCCAGATGTACAAATTTAAGCTCAGTGTGTCTCCACTATGCCTTGACTTTCCTAGGACCTTCACTACATATTTGTGTGCATCAGCTTCAGAAACTATTTTGAGGTGGAAAGGTGGACAGTTGGGAGGTCGTGTAGGAGCTCTTTTAGTGACTCTTGGGTTAGGGGCATTGAAGAAGTCAGCCAGAAGAACACTACTGAGGTCAGTAAAAGCCTGATTTAGTGAGTTGGCTATGAGTAAGGGGTTTATGGTAGGAACACCCTCGAAAGTGAGCATAACAGGGGGTGTTTTGGGATCCTTCCCTGTAATATCCTGTTGGTTTGCCCTGAAGGATTTGCAGCTGTTTTATGAGTTGGTGAGGGCTTCTTTGTAGTATTTACTCTTTGCCTGTCTGATCTCTTTTGTACAGTTGTTACGGCCTTTTTATATCGCTGGATGCTAGCTGCAGAGCCCTGCGATCATGCTTTTAGCCAGTATCGGTCTCTTAGGTCAAGAAGCACCAGGAGCTCAGTGGTAATCCATGGGTTAATGGGTCCTTTAGCGTTACTTGTTTTGACAGGGACATGTTTGTCATAGACCACATTAAATTTTGATATGAAGAGGTTGAGTGCCGTGTCCACATCTTTGGATTCTCCAAGGTCTGATCAGTTGATGAGCTTAAGGTCAGCCTTTAGTAGACGCAGATGGCCCTTTAAGAGCATTCTGTTTTTTATGGTTCTGGTTGGAGGCTTGCAGTAGTTATTGTTCCATAGGCATTTGACAGGGGAGTGGTCACTTATGCCATCAGGAAGAACGGTAAGATCGGAGATGTGCACCAGACAGTTTGTGAGGGCCCAGTTCAAGAGTGTGCAGGTGCCGGTCTCATAGTTGCTTCTAGTCGGAATATTCATTAGTTGGAAGAAATGGATCATGGAGAAGGTATTCTTTATAGCAGTAGATGCAGGTGATAGCCAGTTATTATTAAAGTCTTCTAATAGTACTATTTCAGAGTTTAGGCTCAGTGTGCTCATATAGTCCAGTAGGTTGTTGGTGCCAGCCCGGGACCGTTTGGGCAGAATATAAACTGAGAGTATGGTAAGCACTCTGTTGTGGGACCCTAGCAGCAGTTTGATGGCCAGGGCTTGTAAGTTGTCACTGCCTCACAGTGAGGGTATTATTTGTCCCTGGAGGTGGTCTTTGGTGTAGATGATGCAGCCCCAACTTCTTTTAGATTGTCGGTCCTGTCTGTAAAGAGTGTAGCCAGGCAGGGTGATGGCTATGTTGAGTATCTCCAGGGATTGCCAGGTTGCCACGATGGATAGCACATCAGGGTTATGCTGAGTGACCCAGGTCGTCAGTCAGTCTAGTTTGGGGATCAGGCTACAGATGTTTAGTGAGGCAAGCACAAGCCCAGGGGTTTTCTATGAAGGAGCATTAAGGTTTTGAGTAGGACCAGAGTTGGGATGCACCTTGCCAGACATTAGTAGTATAAGTAGATGGAGGAGATGTTCCTGTATTATTTTTTTTATAGATGAGCCGCAGCTTTTTGCTGGTCACTCTGATTTGTGTGTGTTCTACGTGGATTATGAGACCATTGAGTAGTGGCACCATAGACAGATCATATGCTGCAAGCTCAATTCAAGAGTTAAGAAAAAGTCAAATCTAGAGGAAATGGTGAACTGCTAGGGTCCAGTGTCACAGAGTGTGTTAAATGCCTGAGATGATGAACCGTGGCCTGGGCATTTGCAGGATGTGAAAACTTTGGCTGTATGTTTCCTTTGTTCTTCAAAATGGTTGTTGCATAGATAGCCCTTAGAGACAAGTACATTTAAAGTTGATTTCAATTGAAAATGCTGACATGTGGTGGTAAGTCAAAAGCAAAAAGAAATTATGAACTGCTGAGTTCCAGAGTCACAGAATGTGTTAATTCCTGAAGGTGCAAACTGTGCCTGCTCATATGCAGGATGTAAAATCCTTTTGTCTGCATGCTTCCCTTTTCTTGTTCCTTTAGGAACAAGTCAGATGGAAATGTGGATTCAATGCAGCACTCCACAACTCAGAGCTTATATAACAGATTTACTGACCTTACTTTTGCTTTTGATGGCTTCCAAAAAAGTTGATTTATGATGAGAATGCTGATATCTGGTGGTGATGTTTTACAGTTTCTTAGTCCAGAAAATGTTCATAGATGTCATGTCCAAGAATGATCCAGTTCCTCTAAGCAGAAACACATGAAAACCCACAAAAACTAAACTACTGACAGAGACAAACACAGACAGCCACTCTTTTATACATTTATGGAAATCAAGATCTTGGTTTTTAGAGTAAAACTGACTATATTCCAGGGAATGGGGGAGATTTTAAAGTCTGACACCTCTTCCAAATGGGAGGTGTTATCAGACATCACCTCTGTGATTAAGCTGGTTCCTTTACTATTTTGATGAAGTCATCCCCCATTGCCAGCCAGATCCAAGAATCTGTTCTGTATAGGAAAATAATTAAGAGAGTTAATCTTTCCCTTCAGTTGTTTATCATTATTGTATTTGTTGAATTTCATTTTTGTCAGCAATGTTACCCTTACAAATATGAATATCATTGTTAAAGAGGTTATCAGTTACAGCTGAGTCCACTATATAGAGCCTAAATGATCAAGAATGTAAACATTCTCTAGAATCCGATTGGCAATCTCAATGTTTTGAACTGAAATATCAACTTGCCCCGCTCCTCTCAGACTTTCATGTCTGAAATGCCTAAATTATATCATTTCTACCCAATGAGATTGTTAAGATAATCCTCAAGAAATTACAAATAGCATAAGCAAGTTTAGAGTCTGTTTCATTTTACATTTTTTTTGAAACCCAAACAGGGAAAGTGAAACACAACTGAATAAATCCCTGTGTGACCCTGCCGTTGATGCTTTGCTATTGTCTCCCATCAGATAGAATTTTAAATGCAGCTTTTCTAGAATGAAACCATTTCTGTAAACTTAATTCACAACCCTTGGAGATATACATTGAATAGCTAAACACTCAACATAACCAATTTCAGGCAAGTTGTTGACGCTAAAAACCTTTACAATATCATTCACTTCTACGTGTAAGTCAATTTCAGTTTTTATAAGATGTCAAACTTTATCTTTAAAGGACACAGAAGTTTCACCATCACTCTTTTTAAGCCAATAATTCTAATATACTGTGATTTATCATTTAAACCTTCAGTTCAATTCAATTAAATTTAATGTGTAAAAAGTGCTTTTCAAAAGCCAAAGCACTTGTAGATACATACAGAATGAAATATTGACTTATCCAATTAAAATATACAATGAAAGAAGCAGCAAAGCTAACAGTTTTCGACAAATGCTAAACTAAACAAATATGTCTTTACTGCATATTTGAAGGACTCAGGGATCAGTCACTCTCTAACCCAACAAGGTAGAGAGTTGCACAGGGTTGGAGCTAAAGGAAAAAGATCTAGGTCCTGAAGTCTTCAAACAGACCCTGGGAACCTTTAGCGATCCCTCATTGGCGGAGTGCAGTAGATGGAGGGTGTGGTAGGGGCAGAGGAGATCTTGCACATAATGTGGCCTCTGTCAGTGTAGGGCCTCATAGGTCAGCAAACTGACTTTGAAGGTGATCCTCCACCACACCGGCAGACAGTGCAGTTTGGGGAGCACAGAAGTGACATGGCAAGATCTAAGGAAGCATTACAGTGGACCAACAGTCCAAACTGACTCTACATTATCTTCCTTAAATTGAGACATTCTAATGTCTTCTGATACTCTGTTATGATCCTCAGCTATGATATTTTCAAAAAAGTGTGAACATTTTGTGGAATCAAGGGAGGGTATTAATTTTTCTAGACCTTTATCACAGTTATTATTACTGTGTTTTTTACTCTTACTATTTCTATGATTTATGAAGGCTACACACATTTATGACCTCTCTACCTTTTAACTTGCTCTTCCTTTTCCTATGTTTTTGATAAACTTCTTAGGTGAATTTGGAATTATCAAAACAGAAACATCTAGTCTAGTAGTGGTCTTTGATTCATCATTCTCTATTATGGAATGGTTGAGGATCCCTTTAGTGGATGAATAGAATTCAGGATTCTTCATGCATCTTTCATCATTGTCCTAGTAATAGCAATGTTCTCCGTAAGAGATTCAGTTTCGTTCCTTGCTACAATCAATTGCTCTATGAACATTGGATTAGCTGCATGTTGATTCTTCAGAACTGATATACTATCCTGGCTTAAATAAGAAGTATAATACATTAATGACTCATTGCCCGAAGGTTCAGCCCCCACCTAGATTAAGATAATTTGAGTAAGGCAAAGTGTCTTTTTTTTTAGGAATCCTTATAATAGACTTTGACTGCTCATTGGTTTCCTCAATCAATTTCTGTTAATTATCAAATTTCCTAAGGCCTTGTATAGTATTTTGTAAATCTGTAATGACATCCTTGAGCTCTAAATTAATATTGTATTTTTAATGGAGTAAAACAGACAAACCACACTCCACAAGCATGAAAATAAAAAGGCTTACATAGAAACATAGACTTTGATGGCAGATAAGGACGCTTGGCCCACCCAGTCTGCCCATTTCCCTACCTTTTGGGTAAACTGCAGATTCCAGTTAACCAACAGCCTTTCTCCTCCTGCTCTCCCACTATAATTGTTTTATGTCTGTCCCATGCATTCTTGAATTCTCCCACTGTTTTTGACCCCAGGACCCCCTGAGTAAGGTGGTTCCATGTGCCCACCACCCTCTCCATGAAAGATTACTTCCTCACATTGCTCCCTGTGGTACCCCACTGGTCACTCTTCCCTCTGTGGAATGACAGCCATTTTCAGTTTCATTCCTTGCTACAATCAATTGCTCTATGAGCATTGGATTAGCTGCATGTTGATTCTTCAGAACTGATATACTATCCTGGCTTAAATAAGAAGTATTCCAGTTAACCAACAGCCTTTCTCCTCCTGCTCTCCCACTATAATTGTTTTATGTCTGTCCCATGCATTCTTGAGGTGGTGCTCCAGAACTGCACACAGTATCAGATGTGGTCTCACCAACTGTCTGTACAGAGAGATAACAACATCCTGTTTTCTACCGGTGATGCCTCTCCCTATGCATCCCAGTATTTAAGTTATTTTAGTCTCTCTTTGTATGGCTTCTGGTGCAGACTTTGCACCATTTTAGTTGCCCTCCTCTAGACTGCCTCCATCCTGTCTACATCCTCACAGAGATAGGGTCTCCAGAACTGCACACAGTACTCCAGATGTGGTCTCACCAACTGTCTGTACAGAGAGATAACAACATCCTGTTTTCTACCGGTGATGCCTCTCCCTATGCATCCCAGTATCCCGTGGTATACTCCTGGTGCTCTTACTTCAATTTGTGATACATTATCCCAGTATCCCCCCAACCCTCCTTACTGCCTTGTCACATTGCCTGTCTACGTTAAGGTCATCTGATATGATTACCCCAGGTCCCTTTCCATTTTTGTTGTTGTTACTATCTCAACCCCCATTGTGTACCCTTCCCTGGGTTTTTGTTTCCCCAGTGCATTGCTTTGCACTTCTTTGCATTGAATCTAAGCTGCAATACTTTTGACTATTCCTTTAACCTTGCCAAGTCCTTTCTCATCCTTTCCACCCTCCCTCATGTATCAACCTTGTTGCAAAGGGCATACTTTTCCTTCAAGCTCCTTTGCAATGTCTCCTATAAAGACATTAAAGAGAACCAGTCCCAGTACTGAACCCTGTGGTACCCCACTAGTAACCACCCTTTCTTAAGAGTGTAGTCCATTTACTATTACCCTCTGAATCATTTTGTCCAGCCAATTTGTTACCAGGCTATGACCCTGGGACCCACTCCCAGGCATGCTAACTTGTTTATTAATCTTTTGTGTGGGACTGTGTCAAATGCCTTGCTAAAGTCTAGGTAGGCCATATCCACAGCTCTTCCCTGGTGTACTACTTTGGTCATCCAGTCAAAGAAATGTATTAGATTTGTCTGACATGACATTCCCATTGTGAATCCATGCTGCCTTGGGTCCTGTGCCCCGCTGGCCTTTAAGTAATCAACAATTCCTCCTTTCAGAAGTGATTTCATCATTTTCCCTACAACTGAGGTCAAACTAACAATTCTATAGTTTCCTGCCTCTGCCTTGCTCCCACTTTTGTGAAGGGGAATCACATTCACCCTCCTCCAGTCCTCAGCTATGACACCATCCTCCCATGATTTGTTAAAAAGGGTAGTCAGTGGTGTCACTACGTCTCACCTTAGTTCTTTTAGAATCCTGGGGTGAATCCTGTCAGGTCCCATTACTTTGTCTACCTTGAGTTTTAGGAGTTATTTCCAGACCCTTTCTTCTGTGAATGGACTGGTATTGACTCCCCTGTCCAGAGTGCTTCTATTTTTTGGTTTTAGTACTGACCCACTCTTCTTCTTTTGTGAATACTGAGCAAATGTATTTATTCAGTATCTCTGCCTTTCACTGTCACCCTCTACCCATCTCCCCTTCCCTTTATTAAGCCTCACTATCCCTCCCTTGGTCTTCCTTCGCTCTCTGTTATACCTTTAAATGGTTTTATTCCCTTTCTTAACTGAGTTGGCTATCTTTTTCTTGGTTTGGGTCTTTGCTATTTTGATTGTCTTCCCCACTTCCTTCTGCTTTAACTGATACAGTTCTCTGTCCTGCCCCTTCTGTGATTCTTTATTCTTCCTGAATGCTGTCCTTTTGTTTCCTAACCTTCTCTACCACTGCTTTTGAAAACCATATTGTTTTTTTTATTTGATTTTGTTTTGTTTATTTGCTTCACACAAAGGCTTGTTGTCTATGTGATGGCAGTTTAGATTTTTCCCCATTGTTCTTCCACCCCTCCTTCCTGCCCATTTGCTAGTGCATTCCTTAAGCACTCACTCATTTTGCCAAAGTCAGCCCTGCTAAAGTCCAGTACCTTCACTTTTGTATGTCTTGACTCTTCGACTGTGTTTATTGTGAACCACACTGTTTGGTGGTTTCTTGTTTCCAGATGGCTACCCACTTCTAAATCTGTGATCCTCTCTCCCTCCCTGTTTGAGTGTACCAGGTCTAAGATTTCTCCCTGCTTACATTGCCCTTGTCAGATTAATGCAATAGCAGCTATTCCTACCGGGTCATAATGTTGTATACTTAATAGCATGTGATATTATTGCTAACCTGTAAGAGAGCTGTACATTACAGCAAGTGGTGCAATACCGCTAATATCTCTGTACATGGTATTGCACCACTCGCACTATGCCAGACAGCAGATAAGACCTCTGTTGGGATGGGGTTCTGCTGAGCAGCTGCTGTGGCTCAATGGACTGAGCCACTGCAACAAAGAACCCCAGTGCTGCATCTTGGACTGGGTTTGATTCCCAATACAGAAACTTTTATTACTTTGTGCAGTTTTGACTTGAACCCCCAGAGTTGAGAATATTGGGGGGGTTGAGGTGCGGAGGGTGGAGCCCCCCACAAAAACAAAGAATTATGCCACATGAAAAAATCTCATTGAATTGGCAGCGAGATTTTTGCATGCGGCATAATGTCTTGTGACATTATGACCCTATGTTGCAGCTGTTTTGACTCTGGATAGAGCATGTTTCAAAATCCATCTCTCTCAATGGAGTTATATTGTCCGCAGAAGCAAAGAATTAAGAATGAACGTCTTATAAATTTTCGTATGTCCAACATTAAATAAAATAAATTTCTTTTATTATGGAGGCCAAATATGAGCCTTTTTGTAAAATGTATACTTCCTCATCACTCAGAATTCTCTTAGATAACTTAAATAGTATAGGCACCAGCAATCTTGCACCCACTTTTCTATCAGATAGAGTCCCAGCAGCAAACTCTCACAGCTTGTGGTAACTGTGGCTATATGCCAAACAGACAACTAATATGGATGGTGTGCCTAATAATTTGGAACAGCTGTGTGCCACTCTAGGAGGTTCCTGGAGGTTACTGGTCCCCCCAGCCCTGACCCACTTTGTGTAATAATTAATCATGTTCCTGGTGGTCCAGCAGACCCCCCCACCCTGATCTGCTAGTATTAAATTATATATCAATGTCCCTGATGATCAAATCGGCCTCCTTCCTATTCCTGATCTATCCATATTAATATAATAATCTCTTTCCCTGGTTGTCTCAGTGAGTGAGCTGTCAATCAATGAGTGCCTACTGAATGCAGTATAGCTCAGTGATAGCTCAGTAGGTGGACATCCATGATGGAGAGTGAAGGGCTGTGGTGGTTGCTGACTTGATGATGGGATGGGGGAGTGGAGTGATTGGGCACTGCCTGCCATGGTGGGGGTGTGAGTGGTCCATTAGACCACCAGTGAAAGGGATTATTATTTTAATATGGACAGATTGGGGATAGTGAGGGGGGTCCACTAGACCACCAAGGAAAGGGATTATTATATTAATATGGACAGATCAGGGATAGGGAGGGTGGTCCGCTAGTCCATCATGGAAAAAATATTATATTATTCAGGTAGATCAGGAAGGGGGCTCCACTGGACAACCAGGGAAAGAATATCATATTATTCAGGAAGATTATGGTGTGGGGGTCTGTGAGACCACCAGGGAAAGAATATTATATTATTTTGGCAGACTGGTGGGGGGGTGTCAGCTAGACCACCAGGGACCTGCTTATTTTAATGACAAGAGGGAACAGGGCTGGGAGGTCTGTTAGACCACCAGGGGTGTTCGGGGGCAAAGCCCCAATGAAAAAACAGTTGGTGTCTCCAGTCAGATTTATGTAAACTGCAAGTTGGGGTCGACATAAATCTGTTGTTGTGATGGCAGTCAATAACTTAGTTGTCGAACAGGCATTGTAGAGTCATATGCCACAAACACCGATTTCTTTTTTTTTTTATCCGCTCCTGCGCCAGTTATCAGCCCAGTCATGGCCCCTGCCATCCCCACTCTCAGATTAGCTGTCCTCCTTGCCCCCTGGCTTGCACCCCAGGGTGGGGCCGTGACACCGGCCAAGGTGTCATGGACACGGGTCTGGAACAGGAGTCAGCCTGAGAGCTATGAGAGATGGCTAGGCGGCTTCATGTAGGTGCTGTGGTGGGGATTTTTTCTGCTTAAGCTCCCTCTGGAGCCAGATGCATGCAATGATGCCAGCCAAGGTGGCCCACGCACACTCCTGTGTGTGCTCCCCTTGACATGTCTGCACCCGACTCCCCCATGTACGTGCCCATACACATTGCTCCCCAGCCTCCACTAGGGGGCACACAGGTGCCAGTGCCATGATCACCCCCCTCTCCAGGGAAGGAGAGCAGTCCTCCGGATGTGCCATCCTTCCCTGCTCTTGCCGACCCTGGCGGCCCACATCTGTTCCCGAACATGGGTCGCCGGCGTGGCACGAGGTGTGGCATCCAGTGTCTCAACCCTCAGCACCACCAGGCTGGCCCACAAACACCCATTTCACCAGGACAGGATAGTTGACACCCATGGGTTTCATGAGGATGGAGCTAAAACATACCTCAGCAGAAAGAAAGTATGAACAAAATATTACAAATCTCAAGAACCTATGAATAAAATGAAAATAAACAAATTAAAATGAATGACCCATTGAAATAAACGGGCACTATTCATTTCAAAGCAGTGAGTGGTAGGAGGAGCATCACACTGAGGGACATTGAGAGGTTAGCATTGAGGGACAGAGGAGCAAAAATGAAGGCCACAGGTGGGTTTCAGTACCCAACCATCTGTTGAGCTTTGAAGCAGACTATGCCGGCCCACTGCAATCAAGACACCAAGGCGAGCCATTCAGTCCCCCTCTCCCCATAAGAGTGGTGATAGGACCTGAGCTTGTTGGTGATCCATCAGAGGAGCCACACTTGGCAGTGATACATCTGAGCCCTGGGCTAGAGGGGCATCCATATAGGATTCATAGTTGGTGCCAATCCAGCTCAGCTCCCCCATAAGGAGAGGGGGTATTCTTATAGTAGTCACTGCCTGTGGTGATCTTGTGGATCTCTCCTCCCTCCCAGCAGCCCATATAACTAAATAAACAACCAGACCCACAAGTACAGCTGTTCCAGCTGCATAAAGGCCTATTCAGTCCCCATTTCCTCTGTCTCCACCATGCCCTTGTTCACACCACACTGGCATTATAAAAACATTGCAGTATTATATTTGATGAGTACCTAGTAAGGTAAAACTCCATACTAGGTCAAAGGGCCTTATTCCTCAGTTAGTATCCAAGTCTTTAACTATATCCTGCATCTCCAGGGAAACCCTCAGCCATCTGGTTGACTCCCCTTGAGAAAGGAGCTCCTTTCTCCATTGGAGTTGGCCAGTTTACTTTCGGAGGCAAACCTACTCCTTGGACCATCAAAACTCAGTACAGGTAGGAGGTACCATCTCCCCATACTACTCAGTTCAGGCCAGGATCCCACAGGGCTCTATCCTGGGTCCATTCCTCTTCTCCATCTTCCTAAATGACCTCCCCTCCACCTATGCTAACTTGCATATTCACATGTACAGTATGCAGATGGCAGAGTTCTCTACATCTATGGTATCTCAACTGGATCTGTGGAAGTCTTGCTTTGGCAAGACTTTAACAGAGTTCAGCTCTGGTTTTAGTCCAACCAACATTGGGTCAACACACACACACACACACACACACAAAATGATGTCTTTGACCTTTAGAACTAGTCGGAAGCAGGACCAGATTCCCCCCTTCCCATCTTCTCTGTGCTGGATGGCATACTGCTTGAAGTAGTCACAGCTTCAGAGTACCTCAGAGTGGTTCTTTTTTTTTTGTCAGGCTCCTCTAGCCCCATGAGCTGGCTCACCTGGCTCCAGCACACTGATCCCTCATACTCAGGGAAGCCCCCCACCGAGTGGGGCCACCAGAGGCAGAACTGTCATGGACAGCGGGACAGGCACTGGAGCCGGCTCATATGCCGGGGCTGGTATTTAAAAAAATATTTTTTTTGCTATTTTCCCTGGATCCGAGGGATGTGCAATGATGCTGATAGAGACAAGAGCAAGCAGGCTTCTGTGCGTGCTCTTCTCCAAGTGTCTATCCCCCTCCCCTCCCTACTGCAGTACAGCGCCCTGTCCACCAGCCTCCACCAGGGGGCGATCGGGTGCTGATACTGTAAGCCTCCCCTTTCTGGAGAATGAGAGCAGTCCTACAGATGCTCAATCCTTCTCCTCCCCTGTCGACCCCCTGCAGCCCATGCCCATTCCAGAACATGGGTCACCGGCACAGCACGAGATGTGGCATCCAGCGTCTCAACCCTCAATGCATCTGGGTCGGCTATAACTCAGTGTGTTTCTAGATAGTAGGTTAAAATTTTCTGCTTACATTGTTGCCAACCATGCCAAATTCTGCCCCAGACACAGCACTCTGCACCACAATAAGGACTGCCTTTCTCCCTAGACTGCCAGGATCTGGTCACCAAAATCATTCTCCCAGTTTTCAGGGATGTAGGAAAATGTGGTTGTGGTTTACGGCACCACCCCCTCCACTTCACCTGCCTGACTGGAGACCTTTCTGCAATGCCTTTTGCTGCTTCGCCAACTCGCCTTCACAAAGTCTCCACTACTCCCTTTACACCCACCCTATCCATCCTCCCTCTCCCTTTATTTATTTTCTATTAATGAATATGATATAAAAGCAAAGTACCCAGCAGCAGCCATTGGTACTCCACGCAATACATTTTATTTTTGTTGTTTTGTACTTATATATTTATTATTTATTAAATTATATATTTATTAATGAATATGTTAAAAGCAAGGTACCTAGTACCATTCTATAGGTACCCCACTCTATATTTTATTTTATATTTATTAATTAATGTATGAATTGCAATAAAAAAGTGGTAATGATTACATATTTTAAATTACCTTAAAAGGGAAATAAATGTAGTCCCCAGTTTACACCTGGCCTTTCCCCAACTCCAATCCAGCAACATTCAGTCTTCAATATGAAAACACCTCATCTTGTGTTCCACCTCTTCTAGTTGGCTGCAGTGGTGTATTCCTCATTTTTAGCTCTTATGGTTTGTACATGCTCCCCTACTCACAAGGCAGTTGGGAAGGTTAATGGGATGCTGGGGTCAATAGGGAGAGGCATCATCAGGAAAATGAGGGAGGTGGTGCTGCCTCTGAACAGATCACTGGTAAGACACCATCTACAATACTGTGTATCAGTCTGGAGGCCACATCCCTGGACATACCTAGACATAATGGAGGTGGTCCTGAAGAGAGCAACTACAATGGTGAGGGGTCTACATCAAAAGCATATGAGGAGAGACTAAAGTAATGTAATATGTACACCGTGGAAGAGAAAAAGGAGAGGGGAAATGTGATCGAGATTTTTAAATACCTCCTGGGGTAAATAAGGTATAGCAGAAAAATATATTTAGGAAAAAACTCACACAAGAAGAAGGGGACGTTATAAATTTGGAGGGTGTATATTCAGGGGGGATGTGAGCAGGGAGTAGACACAGGAGAGATGTCAGGAAGTACTTCTTCACAGAAACAGTGGTAGATTCCTGGAGCAAACTACAAGCTGACATGGTTGGGGCAAAAATAGTGGTGGGTTCAAGAATGCATGGGACAGACATAAGAACATTTAGTTGAAAAGAATGGGGAGGGGGAGAAGAACCGGAGATCATGAAGGGCATACGGTGATACCGTAGGCTGGGAAAAATGCGCAGACTGGGTGTACCAGGTGGGCCTTATCTGCCAACAAATTCTATGGGCTTGATTCTCAAAGAGTCCATAGATTGACACAAGCTGCAGCCAAAGGAAGCTTCCATCAAAGCCCAGTGTACCAGGGACCCTGCACCAGATTGTCTCTTGGGTAGGGTCCCAGTGGACAAGTCCTGTGGCGTGCGGCAACTGTGGCCATGCACCAAACAGAGGGTGCAAAGGGAAGGTTTACCACAAGCAGCAAGGAAAGTCATGCACCACTCTACTCCCAGGTGGTCTAAAGTCCCCCCGCCTCAATCACCAATGTGTGCCTGTATGAATATTATTAAAATCACCTCCATCCCTGATGATCTAGTGGCCCTGATCCCCGATGCCTGCCTGTATTTCTATTAATATAATCATCCACTTCCCTAGTGTTCTAGTGGCCCCCTTCCCGATTTCTGATGTCTGCCCATATTAATATTAATATAGGCATCCTCTTTCCTGGTGTTCTAGTAGCCTCCCTCCCCAATCCCCGATGTCTGCCCATATTAATTTTATTAAAATCACCCACTTCTCTGGTGATCTAGTGGCCCCAATCCCTTATGTCTGTCTGTATTTCTGTTAATATGATCATCCCCTTCTCTGGTGTTCTACAGGCCCCCTTCCCGATCCCTGATGCAACCCCTTATAATAATAATTATGAATTTCCCCTCCCAACGTGGTCTTGTTTCCCTCACCCACCACCCCAGCAGGTAGTGCCCACTTCCCCATTTCCCTCCACATACAAACACAGCCAGTGACCGGCACAGCCCAGCTCTCACCTCTGCAGCCGGCCACCTACTAAACTTTCCCAGAGCATGTACTGTAATGTGTCCCCACTCCTCTTTGAATTCCACTGCTTCCCCTCCTGCCTAACTATGGGGGGAGGCCTAATGGACTTCCTCACCTGGTGGCACTATTTGCTGCCCAACCCATCACCCCCCTTGCCAAGTTTTAATTATACCTGGCCTCTATGTACTTCCCCAGTTTTTGCTTTAGGACCCCTGAGCCCTCCTTACTCAAGTGCAGCCTATCCGTTGCATATAGGTCATTGTTCTCCCATGTCTTACCACACCCCCCACCAGTATATATCCCATGGACTCACACCATTCCTCCAGTCATTCGTTGAGCTCTGAAATTCTTTGCTTCCAGGCCATACTAGCTCTTGGCACTGGCAGAGTATCAGAGAAAGCAACTGACCCTCTGTCTTTACTGCATAACCTTCCTACTTCCCTGAATCTTTCCTGCACTTCTTCTACCCTACTCCCCTCCAGGTCATTTGAGCACAGGTGCACCATAATATGAGGTTTCCCTCCTAACCGCCCCACATACCTAGTAATAAATTGTCCTACTTTCCCAGCTGTCATGCCCGGCATACATTTCACACCCATATGTGACTTTTCCTGTTGCCCCTACCATCACGTCGTACACCCTTCAGTACTGAGTTCCCAAGGATGATGACCATCCCTCCTTTTTCCTGCCCATTTCCTTGATACTTCCCATTCCTCTGCTCTCAGTCCAGGTCCCTCTTCCTGATACCACTCCTGTAGTCTCCAGTGTCTCACTTAGTCCTTGATTTTCCAAACCCTTGCCCCTCTCTGCTCCCCCTTACTAATCCTGCCAGGACTAGCTGCATCCACTCCCTTACCATTCTCAACTTGCACATCCCCACCCCATCCTGAATCTATGAATCTGCTTCTCCATCTCCAGCATTAGCACACTCCTTGCCACTGGTCCCCAGTTACTCTCTTGATCCTTGCTTATCCACTACCTTCAGCCCCCTACCCCCCTCCTACTCCTGCCCATGCTGGCTGTGCACTCCCTTATCATTCTCTATCTGCATCTCATCAACCCTCACTGAATTTGCTACCCCCACACCTCAACTCCCTCCTGCCACTACTGCCTCCAGTATATGACCTGCTTCCTGCCGCCTGCTACCCCTGCCTGTACTACTACCCTGCTCCCCACCTCTCTGTGGCCCCTACTATTCCTACCTGTGCCTTCCACCCCTTCCTGAATCTGCTACCCCCTTACTTTAACTCCCCCCCTGCTAGTGCTGCCCTCTGGCATACTGACTTTGCTTTCTATCTCTCTGCTAGACCCCCTGTGTTTACTACTACTCTGCTCTCCCAGCTTCTCTGTGACTACCCCCTCCTGATCCTCCAGTACTGAGACCCTATTACAGTACTCCCTCCCTTTGTCCCGAGCTTCCCTTGCTGCTCCTCCCTGCAACTTCATTCCATGCTCTGCCCCTGTTCCCATCTTCCTCCAGTTCTTGACCACCTTCCACTTTTCAGCCTTAGGTCTTAACTGCCCTGAGTGGTTGCTGAGTTATCCCCATTTATCCTATCTTCTTGTTTTCCCCTTTACTCACCTACTGTGGTGTCCAGGTGGGCCCTGCTCAGGTCCCTTGGCTCCTGTTCTTCCCACCAACCACACTCATCTCTTCTACTCAGCTCCCTTCTCAGCCTTAAAACCTCCTCCCTAAGTTGCCCTATCCACTTATACACCCTACATCCCCCTGCCATCTATGCAGTCCCCAAGAAGATGGCTGCTCCACATTGATTACAGTCTACCACCCATCCTGTCTTACCTCCAGACTTGCTGCCACCAAACATCCCCCACACCATGCCCCATCCCATGACTGCTGTCTGACCCAACTACTAGGTCTCTCCAGCTTCCCTGTTATTCCTTTCTACTTTTGTCCTGCTTAGATCAACCCTCTTCTACTAGTACATCAGCCTCCTCCACTCAGGATACTGTCTACTCTCCTGACTCCTGAAACCTTCTATGCCCTGACCAGCATGGCCTGTGGTCCTCCCTGTGGATACCCTGCAGACTCCACCTAGTCAGAGCTACAAGTGTGGTGCTCTTTTAAAGCTCTGACCTCCATGACCCTATCGCCCAGCCTCATCACATGGTCCATGTCCTCTGTTTACTGTCCCTGATTCAGCCTCCCTCCATCGGTGTCTCCCCACACTCAAATCCCCAACCACGTTAATCCCCAGATACATTTTCAGCCCACAGTGACTCATGTGCTGCCTGATAGAGGTGTAATGCATATTTTGTAGGATATGCAGCTGCGTTAATCTGTATGTGTCAAATTTAATGTATTTATGTAATTCTCTCCATATATCAAGCCAGTCATATTACCCATGTGGCTTAGATAGTGCGTGTGCCCAGAAGAAAGCAAACCCATCTACCTTGTCTTTGGTAAAATAATAGAGGTGTTGATAAAGCTGTGAGATGGGATGCGGCTTCATAGCCAGATCCAACATGGGTAGCATGGCGGCACTAAAATCAGAGGACCAAGCTTGGCTGCAAATGTGGCTTGCTGACATATACTGTAAGTGACATAAATAAAAGGGAAGACCATAACATAAGGAAGCCAATACTGTTTGTGACATTGATTAAAACTCACCAAACTGTTACATGAAAGAAAGTAAGCTACTTTATTATCATCTAAATTTTGCCAAGTGCTCCAGGTAATAGTTGTACCATTGATGCAAAAATGAGGGTTCTGAAACAAAGGTTGAGATGTATCATATATCAAAAAGAGAGCCATGTGGTATTCTTCTCTATCTTATCTTCTGCTGGAAGAGGTAATCTCATTGAAGACAGTGGGCAGCTTTAAGAGAGGCTGGGATAGGCATGGGGAAGGTAAAGATCATGGGTAGGGAGGATGGGAGAAGTGGAGAGAGAGAGAGCAGGGACATTAGCTCAAGCTGGGGACCCTGCAATATGAGCAGACTTGATAGACCAAATGGCCTTCTTCTGCTGACTTCTTCATATGTTCGTATGTCTGTATATTTACAATACCAATATAATACAGCTTTAGTCAACATATCATCTTATATACAAATGATCCCAAGGCATTTAAAGGAAATTGAAAAGACTAAATAAGATATAAAATGAATCTCCTTATTTTTAACAAGGAGGCCAAGGGGAGGTGAGAACTAGGGTGTAAACTTGAGCACCAAAAGAGCACTCAGGAAGAAGTGTGCACAAGGGTAGCACTCATTGGGGCCTCTATTATCAAGGGAATCAAGTGGGGAGGAGGGGAGCAAAAAAAAGTGCAGTATGGGTTCACTGTATGCCGGGTATGACAATACTTGAGGTGAGGCACAATATACCATCTAGGGGCAAACATCTAGATGAGAGGACACACCTGGTGTTTCATCTAAGTACCAATGACCTGGAGGGGAATAGTCTGATGGAGGTAAAGGCCTGGTTCGAGGGGTCTGCTAGATTCTGCAGTAACACAGGTTTTCCTTCCATTTCTTTTTCAGAAGTGTTGCCTGTTCCAAGAGCAAGCACACAGAGGAAAGAAAAGATAGAGAAATTCAATACATAGCTGAAAGGATGGTGTGGGCAAATGGATTTGTATTGATAGGTGACTGGGGTTCAATGTGGAAAGAAGAGGGACTGTATGCCCCTGATAGGCTGCACCTGAGTGCAGAAGGGGCAGCTGTGCTTATGAGTAAAATGGATGACTTTATAAGGAAGTTAAATTTAAACTAAATCGGGGGGGGGGGGAGTTAATGGTAGGGCAACCCAAACAAGTAAAACAATTGAGAGGTTGCCAGCCTCCAGCCCAGGACAAGGGAGAAATGAGGGAAATGGGCATAAACAGGGTGGGATTGAAAGGGGAGGGGAAGGAAACAGGGGCTACATGGTGGAGAGGTTTGGTAGCTAATGCTAGGAGCTTGGGGAATAAACTAGGAGAACTGGACTCCACCATGGTGGACGAGGATCTCAACATAGTAGCAGTGAGTGAGGCTTGGTGGAAGGAGCAACATGCTTGGGAGACAGTCATACCTGGTTACTGATTGTTTAGGAAAGACAGGGCTGGGAAAAGGGGAGGAGGGGTAGCACTATACGTCAATGAAGAAATTGGGGCCATGGAAGAACTTGATGAGGAAGGAGAAACAGAGTTAGTGTGGATCACTTTAGACAAGAGAAATGGGAAGCAATTGAGAGTTGGGGTAGTTTACAGACCCATTATGCAGGGGGAAGAAAGGGATAAGCAGTTATTACAATCAGTAACAAAAATGGTAAAAAAAAGGGGAAATTCTACTAGTGGGGGACGTAAACCTTCCTGACATCGACTGGGAGATCCTAACAGCACCATCAACTAGGAGCAGGGGGATCTTAGAGGCACTACAAGGTGTATTCCTGCACCAGCAGGTTAGGGAGCAAACTGGGGGGGAAAGCTGTTGGACGTAGTCCTCACTAACAGAGACAGTGTGGAGAAGGTGGAGGTGAGGGAAGAAATAGGCATAAGTGACCACAAAGCTGTCAGGTTCAGAGTTAAAACAGGCTTGGAAAGAAACAGGATAACAGGGTAATGGACTTCAGGAAGGCAGACTTTAACAGGATGAGGAGGGTAATTGGGGAAGAAATGTCAAGGCTGGGGAATATGGAAGATGTGAAGGAATTATGGTCAACTATTAAGGGAGAGATGCTAAAAACTGCTGATGTATACAAAAAAAAGGAAAAAAGAAGGAGACCTCTTTGGTTTACAAAAGATGTGGCAGGGGTGGTCAGGGAAAACACCAGGGCATTTAGGAGGTACAGGATGACACAAAGGAACGAGGATAGGGAGGCATATAGGGAAAAGAGAAGGGAAGCAGGACAAAAGATAAGGATAGCTAAAGAGTTCACTGAGAAGAGGACAGCAAACCAAGCCAGAAGTATGTGGGAGAGAGAAGAAAGGCACAGCAAGGAATAGGGAGGTGGAGAGGTGAGGGCAGAACAAAACTAGAAAGGGGTTTTTTGAAAAAGCAGAGGCATTAATCAACTAGCCAAAGTTAATGACATGCACTGGGATGGCAGTGCTTTGAAGCAAAGTTCCAATATCACAGTTCAGTAAGTTCAGCACTCACCCCTGCCAATCAAGCTCACAAATGGTGCTTCACAACTTCAGTGCTTTGTCAAAGAAATGTATTTTCCCTATTGTAGTGACCATGGTACAAAGTGGGAGAAGTGGTTTGGAAGACCACTGTCTTACGTTTCACTCACACATGTGAGCTTCATCAGAGACCTGAAGAGTTTAATACAACAGTTAATTTATACATGCACAGAGTCACCAGTGTAATCTCAACCAATCAGAGAACACAAGTGATTACTGCCATTTAAGTAATGACATAAACACAGGAAATAGTGAATCCACACAACCATTAGTGTTCTTAAATGTATAAATTATAAATTTCACAAACATTTGATAAATGTATAATAAAGTTCTTTCTTTCTTTTATCCTTAGTCCTGCTTCTTATGCACATTCATATAATTCTAGCTCCTGCTGGGTATCCTGCTCTCCAGATTACCTGTATCAAAGAAGAGAAATAATAATTCAATTTCATATTTTATAAGCATTTCTAAAAAACTGCCATTTGGAATAATATTTTTGTACATATAGCATCATTAGATCTCCAAAACATTTTCACCATTCCATTTACCTTTTGTCAGGAGGCGGGGGGAGTAGAGAAAAGAGAGAAGAGGAGAAACAGAGATAACATTTTATAAACATTTCCAGGCTACTAAGAGTCTATCTTTTTCAATTAATATTTCCGATTCAAATTATGTCACTGAACCTCCCAACAGCTTTCACCATACTATTTACCTTTTTGTAAGGGGGTGGGGAGGGAAGGACCGTCCCCAAAATCAATATCTCAGAGATTTTACATTCTAAGGTGGTCTAAGAGCAAACCAGCCCTGTTCTTATTTTCTCATATTTTTGAGAAAATGTTTGATTTCAATTTTATCATTTAAATCAGGGCTATTCATAGCACCCAGTTTGTAAATCCATCTCTGTTCCTTCTGATTTAACTACTCAGAACAGGATGTAATGAGGACTAAGAAAGCAGTAAATAGTATACCTAGGGAAACTCTTCTCAGACATTCTGATAACAAACAACAGGCAGTTGATCCAGCCCTTACATTTTTAATTACCTTTGCGGGAGGCTCTAAACAATTGATTAACGTTATCAAGAACAATTTACCAATATTAAGGGGATTCACACCCTTAACAATATTGTTTGAAAAAACCCTCTGAATATCATATAAAAGGGGACCAAATCTACGGGATAGACTAGTGCATAGTTACCAACCCAGATTTGAACAACAGGATCTTAGGGCCAAATGAAGCTCAAAACCTTGTGGCTTTTGTACCACATGTCCCATAAAGGAACCTACCGCTAGCTTTATGAACCCCCGCACTGGTGTTTTGGAATCAGTTAAAGGCAGGATTAACTGGAATACTGAAGATGTGATTTATTTACTAAAATGTTCTTGTGGTAAATTCTATGTGGGGAGAACTAAGCGAAAATTGAGATTTAGATCAAATGAGCATCTCTTAGCCATTAGAAACCAGAATTTTGAGTATGCCATGGCACTACATATTAAACAGTCCCAGGATGGTAGGAACCATAAAAGTAGGGCTTTTGATATAGTAACAGTGCCTAGGGATGTGTGTGGGGGGGGATAACTTGTATCCATCTTAAATGAGAAGGAACAGAGATGGATTTACAAACTGGGTGCTGTGAATAGCCCTGGTTTAAATGCTAAAATTGAGATCAAACATTTTCTCAAAAATAAGAGAAAATAAGAATAGGGATGGTTTGCTCTTAGACCACCTTAGAATGTAAAATCTCTGAGATATTGATTTTGGGGATGGTCCTTCCCCCTCCCCCCCTTACAAAAAGGTAAATAGAATGGTGAAAGCTGTTGGGAAATTCAGTGGCGTAATTTGAATGAGAAATATTAATTGAAAAAGATAGGCTCTTAGTAGCCTGGAAATGTTTATAAAATTTCTTTCTGTTTCTCCTTCTCTCTTCCTCTTCTCACAACCAACTCCCCATCTCCTTACAAAAGGTAAATGGAATTGTGAAAATGTTTTGGAGAGCTAATGATGCTATATGTATGAAAATATTATTCCAAAAGACAGTTTTTTTTAGAAATGCTTATAAAATATGAAATAGATTGATTATCTCCCTTCTTTGATATAGATAACCTGGAGAGCAGGATAACCAGCAGGAGCTAGAATCATATAAATGTACATAAGAAGCAGGATTAAGTATAAAAGAAAAAAATAACTTTGTTATACATTTATCACATGTTTATGAAATTAATTATTTATATATTTAAGAACACTAATGGTTGTTTGGATTCACTATTTCCGGTGTTTGTTATTATTTAAATGGCAGTAATCACTTGTGTTCTCTGATTTGTTGAGATTACACTAGTGAGACTTTGTGCATGTATAAATTAATTGTTGTATTAAACTCTTAGGTCTCTGATGAAGCTCACATGGGTGAGTGAAATGTAAGCCTGTGGTCTTCCAAACCACTTCTCTCACTTTGTACCATGGTCACTACAATCGAGAAAATACATTTCTTTGGCAAAGCACTGAAGTTGTGAAGTGTCATTTTTGAGCTCGATTAGCAGGGGTGAGTGCTGAACTTACCGAATTGTGTTGCTGCATTGATCAACTAGTTCTGTTCGATCTTCATGAATGAGG
The DNA here is from genome assembly GCA_016271365.2 of Neoceratodus forsteri. Classification (NCBI taxonomy): domain Eukaryota; kingdom Metazoa; phylum Chordata; order Ceratodontiformes; family Ceratodontidae; genus Neoceratodus; species Neoceratodus forsteri. The sequence goes on along the minus strand of CM028137.1, from coordinate 42,443,280 downwards.
GTGAGGGGAGAGGGCCAGTGCAGGAGGAAAAGGGAGCAAACTGCAGGAAATTGGATTCTATAGAGTTCGCAGTAGATAGAGTAAGGGAAGAATTGGACAGACTACAGGCGAACAAGGCAATGGAGCCAGAGGGCTTGCACCCAAGGGTACTCAGGGAACTGAGGAAGGAGCTGGCACCACCTCTGACAAGGCTGTTCAATTTGTCCATAGACACAGGGGTGGTGCCCAGGGACTGGAGGAGAGTTGAGGAGGTTGCACTACATAGGGGGGAAAGCAAGAAAGAGGTCAAAAACTGCTACCCTCTCATCCTCACCTCGGTGGTGGGGAAAGAAATGGAGATGTTGCTGAAGAAAATGGCGGTTGAATACCTGGTAGCCAAGGATATGCAAGATGAAAGGCAGCATGGCTTCACAAATGGAAGGTCATGTCAGACTAACCTGAAAGAGTTTTTTGATTGGGTGACGCAGGTAGTGGATTAGAGCAGGGTGGCGGATGTGGCCTATCTGGACTTCAACAAGACTTTTTGACATTGTCCCACACAGAAGGCTAGTAAACAAACTGGAGAGCATAGGGATGGGCCAGAGAGTTACTAGGTGGGTGGAAAACTGGCTGACAGGAAGGTGTCAAACAGAGGTGGTAAATTAGGTACATTCTCGGGAATTTGTAGTGCTCAGTTGGGTGTCTCAGGGGTCAGTACTGGGACCCCTGGTCTTTAACAGCTACATTAGGGATCTAGCAGAGGGACTGGAGGGTAGGGTGTGCCTATTCATGGGTGGTACAGAGGTCTGCAACAGGATGGACTCACAAGGGGTAGTGGAGGCCATGAGGCGAGACCTGGAGAAGCTAGAGAAGTGGTCTGAAGCCTGGCAACTAAAATGTATTGTTAAAAAGTGTGCAGTGATGCACTTGGGGCAGAAGAACATGAAAGCAACTTACTTCATTGGGGGGGAGGAACTCAAGGAAACAAAACAGGAGAGGGACCTGTGGATTATTATATTGAGGAATGTTAAGGTGGGGAACCAGTGCAGTAAGGCAGTGGGTAAGGCGAACAGTATGTTGGCCTGCATTGCGAGGGGCTTTACTAGCAGGAGCAGGGAGGTGCTCATGCCACTGTACCGAACTATGTTGAGGCAGCACCTGGAGTATGTGGCACAGTTCTGGAGACTGTACCTATGTAGGGATATTGAAATGGCTGAGAGGGCTCAGAGAAGAGCAACAAAGATTGTGCTTGGGATGCAGGGAAAGCAATTTGAGCAGAGATGGAGGGAGCTGAATCTGTACCAACTAGAGATTAGAAAGGGAGATAGGGGACATGATTGAAACTTTTAAGTACTTGAAGGGGATACATAAAGTGAAGGAGGGGAGCTTGTTCAAAATAAAAGGAAGGAGCAAACATGAGGGGACATGGCCTCAAATTAGAAGGTGGAAAATACAGAGAAAATGTTAGGGGGAAGTTCTTCAAGAAGAGGGTGGTGGAGACCTGGAACAGGCATCCAGAGGAGGTGGTGGGTTCAGAATCAGTTTGCGGTTTCAAGAAAGCATGGGACAGACATACGGGGTTAGGAGCAGGGAAGAAAGTCCAGAGTAGGTAAAAAGGAGGAGGGGGCAGGGGAAGGTGTAAAGGGCAGACTAGATGGGCTGGTGTGGTCCTTTTCTGCTGTCACAAATCTGTGTAAGTTAGTGATACTGTATATATGGATATACTTCAATAAAACCTATATACTTTCATTGTATAAAATGCATTTTAATTCAAAATTATGCATTTTATATTAAGCAATCCATATTTAATTGTACCAGGGCAGATTTTTATTTCATTCACTATATGTTCGTAGAAGCCAGTACATTTTCTAAACCAGTGAATTGTTATTAGAACTAACATGTATCTGCTGGAATCAATACATTTCAAAATATATGCATAGAGTGTGACAATATATTTTTATATGCCAACCCAAACCAATATATTCTTATATGTATGCAAATGGCTACACTCATCAAAATGTATTATATGCATTCTTTCTTTTTTATTCCTTTTACTTATCAGGCTGACCAACCAAAACCTTTCAGCTACCAACAGTACCATCTGCCTGTCCTTGAAGCTGCACCTGATCAATGCTATCTGGGACCATGGGGTGCCCTCAACACGCTGCTGCGTCACACTCTTGGATTATGCACTTATGATGAAGTCCTTCAGTATTTACTGCTCTTTAATAATATTCCCTCCCTCACAAGCCACCCCTGGCAGAGGTCCTCCAAGTGTTTTTCCTGAGATTGGGGAGAAGAATTCCAAGACGGATGTTGACAGCAGACAGATGATTCCGCATCCATTTCCTCTCTTATTTTCCCACCTTCTCCCACCGCTGCAGCGACAGGCCAGATACAGTTATATGCATTATTATATTTCTGTAAAAAATAATATACAGTCAAGCAAATGTACACTGCTGTGTGACATCATTGGGTTTCTTTTAGTGTAGATCACTTCAAATTCGTGCCTTTTAAGAGTGTTTAGTGATGTTATGCAATGAGATATTTCAATGGTATTTCAGTGAGTAACAATAATGTAGTTATTGCAATTTTGCATATTCTTTCATTTTTGTTTGTGATGCTGAACTTCTATGGCAGTCCCTAACAGGAACATCAAATGTAAACAAGCAAACTACATTTTATTTACTATACCACGTTGCTGTTGGCACTTAACAACACAACAATAAGGTAACATAAGACACTCAAAATAACTAAGAAAGTTAAGAATAGTTAAAATTCTGTAAATGCTACTGGCAGACAATTGGGCTTTGGCTTGTGTGGGATTTGCCATCGAAAAACCAAATATTAGATGAACAAACTGAAAGTAAAGAGCACAAATTCATAGTAAACAGTAACATTTAGGCAATGAAATCATAAACAATAATAATATCATGTGATACTTGTTGGTTAGTGGTTATAAACCACTGTCAGCAAGTACCCAACAGCTCTGTAAACCACAGGAACACAAAAACCAAAGCAGCACCTTAAAGAGCCATTAGACAAGCTGTCCTCATATTGCACGTCCAGTAGTGCTAGTTTTTCACGCAGTGTACGTGATGCACAAGCTTCTCGATGGCTTCAAAGTACCTCAGAAAGCAATTTTTAAAACTAAAAGAGCAGGTTCCAAGTTACAAACTCAATCAATCAATCAAACTTTGTTTAACCAGGCAATTAAGTCATTGAGCAATCTCATTTTCAAGATGGTCCTGGACACAGAGGACACTTTTGTTTACAGCAGACATCGGTACAGGCAGTTACAATATACAAAATTAGTACTTGGAAGAATCAGACATGTAAAGAAAGTGCAAATATAGGCATTCAAAGTGCAGCGTATACTAGTTGTAGCTTATAGAGTACAAGTGAGGAGAGGAAGGAGGGACATAGAGAAGGGTAGCAGGAAGAAATGGTATCAGACACATAGTAGAGAGGGAAAATAGGGCAGCCTAATAGAATGGTATTGTTTGCATCAATCCTACCTGTACTAGCTTGTTTGTATCTATGTCTTAAGTTACTATTATACTGTGTTGTACTGTTATACTGTGTATTTTTGTTTGTCTTACTGTGACAAGGTACCTTTGTAAATGAGCCTATGGCTCAAAGGTTTTCCAAACTGCTGTTTAAATAAATAAATAAATGAGTCCCCCTGCAAAGCTAATTGATGAGAGGGGGGAGGTGGTTGCCCTAAAGGGATGCTGGCAGACACGGGAAATAGGCAGTCCAGGACTACAGAGGTTAAGGTACTCAGCTGAGTGGAGCAAGGCTTTACATAAAACAATCACACACTGTTTTCAGGCCTCTATAGAGCAGCCACCTAAATATAAAATGGCTTGGCAAAAGGGAGATTTTAAGTAATTTTTTCATGTTATTCCAAAGCGCTGGTAAAAAGGATCTAATTGAAGTTGAGCCAAGACATGTCCTTATTCGTGGTAGCTTAAGGAGGACAAAAGAGGAGTTCCTTAGTCCATAGGCACCCTTTGAGCATTCAACAGGTCACAGATATAGGGTGGCAGTTTATTGTACAAAGCCCGGAATAGCCACATGAGGGCATTTATTTGCCTCCTCATGGAGAGGGATGGCCAATCTAATGCTTGGAACATTGAGCAGTGATGAGTCTGCAAGGGCAAGTCAAGAACACATCTCAATGTGCTATGATAGAGTGTATCCAGCTTTTGGAATGCATGCTGGGGGCAATGGCTGTATAGAAAGTCAGCGTAGTCAATTAGGGGAAGAAAGGTTGTTTGAACCAGCCGCTTTCTAGCTTCCAGGGTGAGTAGGCTTCTTATGTGGTACAAAATACCGAGGCACTGCCTTAACTTTTTTGTTAACTCGCTTAGATGTACACCGAAGGTGAGTTTGTTATCCAACCAGACTCCAAGATATTTAAATTTATCCACTAGCTCTAGAGGTTCATTAAGGAGGGTAATAATCTGTGGAGTCCCAGGTATCCCTGTATTGTGGGATGGAGAGATAATCATAGCTTTTTTTTTTACATTTAACAAGAGCTTTAGATTCACCAGGTTGTGCTGGAGGATGATCAAATCCTGCTGTATCTCCTTGTATGCAATGTCCAAGGAGGGGTTAGTCGTGTAGAGGACTGTATCATCTGAAAAGAGATGAACATTTCCAGCAACAAGGCCAGAGTTGTTGTGGTTGATGTAAAGGGCGAACAGGATAGGTCCCAAAATGGAACCTTGCAGAACACTTCAGGGCAGTAATTTTAGTGGGGAGACTTCTCCTTGGGCTTTAATTTGCTGTTTGTGATTTCTGAGGTAGCAGCAGAACCAGTTTACTGCAGCAGAGGTTAGACTGATGCTACTCAGGGAATCAAGAAGCATGGAATGATCAACCGTATCAAATGCTTTGCTGAGGTCAAGGAAGAGTGCATAGATGTGCTGTTTACTTTTCAGGGCTTTAAGCCAGTCGTTTGACACTTTGGCAAGAGCAGACATGGTACTGTGCTTGGGTCTGAAACCTGATTGGACTGGATTGAGGATTTTCTCACGATTTTCTCATGATCCAAGTACTCCTTTAATTGAGAGTTTACAATTTTTTCAAGTAGCTTGGATAAAACAGAAGCAATGAAATAATCCTATAGTTGTTCAAGTCAGTGGGTATCCTGACTTGAACAGGGGGATAATGTGTGTGGTTTTCCAACTAGTCGGCAATTCCCCTTGGGATAATGAACTGTTAAACAGATGGGCAATTGGAGCTGCCAGATAATAAGAACCTGCTTTTAAGAAGAAGGGTTCAAGCGAATTGGCACCAGCACTCTTTTTGGTACCCAGTGAAAGAAGCAGGTCCTCCATGTGTTTGTAGGAGACTGGCTGGAACTTGAAGAGGGGGTGGTTGGTAGGGGGGCTATGGTTGGTCTAGTAGATATGCTGGCGGTGCTTGTGGTGCTCATTTTACTAACAGGTGATGTGTCAAATGCACAGCCTGTAGTGGTGAAGTGGTTATTGAGCTGATTGAGGATCTTGGACCTATCTTTGTAGGAGGTGTTATTTGCCACAATTTTGGCTGGTAGTGGTGTGGCAGGGGAATGTCCCTCAACCTCTCTCAGTATCTGCCAAAAATTGGTGGAACAGTTTTTGTTTGCCTCCAGGGCTGACTGGAGGAAACAGCTGTTTTTCCAACCTCACCAGTTTGGTGCAGGCATTTCTGGCTACCTGGAAGGATAGCCAGTCTAAGTCAGACTGCGACTTCCTAGCCCTTTTCAAAAGGGTGTCTCTATGCCGTAAGGCCCTCTTAAGTAGTAGGCTAAGCAATCAGGTGCACATTTTCTGGATTTGATTTTCCATAAGAGTGCATGTTGGTTGATAACGTTTACTAGCAGATCCTGGAAGATACAGAATACTTCAGACACAGATGGTGTAAGGTAGAAATCCTGCCACTTTATTCTCAAATCTGTCAGGAAGGCTGGGAGACTGAAGTATTTTAGGTTGCCCTTAAGCTTGAAAGTAGAGGAGGAGGGGAGGTGTGGGGAGCACCTAATGCAGGTGACTGTGCAGTGATCATTCAGATCATTGTGGAAGACCCCTGCATGAGAGATATTATGTGGCTTGTTAAGTATAAGGTCCAAAAGTGAACTTCGGTCGGGATTTTTCTTGTTAGGTCATGTAACGTCAGAGATAATCTGAGTGAGCACGTGCTCATTGCAAAAGTTCTTAAGCTTGTTTGCACTGGCATCATTCCAATTAAGGTTATGGTCACCCATGATAATGCATTCCATGTTCGCTTTTCCAGGAGAGAGTGGATATGGGTCAGTATTCACAGGCCCGCTGCAGCAGCTCTATAACATACAGCAACCAATTAGGCTATACCAGGCGAGAGGTTAATTTTGAAGGCAAGACATTAAAATTATTTGGGCATTGATGTGCGGGCAATATTGGTGGTTAGGAATTTATCTTTAATATATATGACAACACCACCACCTCTGGTCAACCTGTCACACCTGATCAAGTTGTATCCCGGTATGTTAAACATTTTGTCAGGTAAAGTATTTTTCAGCCAGGTTTCTGAGATCATTGATACATCAGGCTTGGCATGTAGTACCCATGCTCCTCTTCCCAATGACATATACAGCAGCTTACCTACCCTAATAAATCAGTGCCCCCAAGAAGTTTCATGAATCTTTTTCCCTAATTTAGAAACATAGAAATATAGAATTTGACTGCAGATAAGGACCACTTGGCCCACCCAGTCTGCCCATTTCCCTACCTAATGGATAAGCTGCAAATTCTAGTTAACCAACAGACTACTTCCTCCTACCCCCACCCCTTAGAATTACCTTATGTCTGTCCCATGCATTCTTGAATTCCCCCACTGTTTTTGACTCCACAGCCTCATCAGGAAGGCTGTTCTATGCATCCAGAACCACCTCCATGAAAAAATACTTCCTCACATTACCTCTGATCTGTCCCCCTTCTATCTTCAAATTGTGCCCCCTTGATCTTAAACACCTCTTTTTCTGAAAGATGCTACCCTCTTGGACTTTGTTAATTCCCTTGAGGTACAGTACTTGAAATTTTCTGTCATGTCCCCCCGTCCCTGCTTTCCTTGAGGGTATACATATTAAGCTCCATAACTCTCTTCATATGTCTTCTGGTGCAGACCCTGCACCATTTTGGTTGCCCTCTTCTGGACTGCCTCCATCCTGTCTATGTCCTTGCAGAAACTGGGCTTCCAGAACTGTACACAGTACTCCAGATGGGGTCTCACCAGCTGTCTGTACAGAGGGATAACAACTTCCTATTTTCTACTGGTGATGCCTCTCATTTTGCATCATAGTATCCCCCCAGCCCTCCTTACTGCCCTCTCACATTTCTTGCCCACTTTAAGGTCATCTGATATGACTACCCCCAGGTCCCCTTACATTTTTGTTGTTGTTAGTATCTCACCCCCCATTGTGTACTCTTCCCCTGGGTTTTTGTTTCCCAGGTGCATTATTTTGCACTTCTTTGTATTGAATCTAAGCTGCCATATGTTTGACCATTTCTCCAATCTTGCCAAGTCCCTTCTCATCCTATCCAACCCACCTTGTGTATCAACCCTGTTGCAGATCTTTGTGTCATCTACAAAGAGACATACTTTTCTTTTCAGTCCCTCTGCAATGTCACTTATAAAGACATTGAAGAGGACAGGCCATAGATCTGAACCCTGCAGTACCCCACTAGTAACCCCTTTTCTTCAGAGTGGACTCCATTTACTATTACCCTCTGTGTCCTGTTCTCCAGCCAATTTTTTTACCTAGGCTACCATCTTGGGGCCCACTCCAAGGCTGGCTAATTTGTATATTAATCTTTTGTGTGGGACTGTGTCAAATACCTTGCTAAATTCTAGGTAGGCCATGTCCACAGCTCCTTCCTGATCTACTACTTTGGTCACCCAGTCAAAGAAATCTATTAGATTCATCTGACATGATGTTTCCACTGTGAATCCTTGCTGCCTTGGGTCCTGTGCCCCTCCGGCCAGTAGGTACTCAACAATTCTTTCCTTCAGAAGTGATTCCATCATTTTCCCTATCACTGAGTTCAAACTAACAGGTCTGTAGTTTCCTGCCTCTGCCCTGCTCCCACTTTTGTGAAGTGGAATAACATCTGCCTTCCTCCAGTCCTCAGGTACCACAGTACCACCCCATCCTCCCCTGATTTGTTAAAGAGGGTGATCAGTGGTGTCACTAGTTCTACCCTTAGTTCTTTTAGAATTCTGGGATAAATCCCATCAGGCCCCATTGCTTTGTCCACCTTCAGTTTTATGAGTTCTTTCAGAACTCTTTCTTCTTTGAATGGACTGATACTAACCCCCCTATACAGAGTGTTTCTATTGTTTGGTTTAGGTACCTCACCTTCTTCATTTGTGAATACTGAGCAAACATATTTGCTTAGTATCTCTGCCTTTCACAGTCACCCTCTGCCCACCCCTTCCTCTTTATTCAGCCTCACTATCCCTCCCTTGGTCTTCCTTCACTCCCTGATGTACCTATAAAATGTTTTATCTCACTTCTTAACTGAGTTGGCTACCTTTTCCTCTATTTGGGCCTTTGCTGTTCTGACTGCCTTCCCTGCTTCCTTCTGCTTTAACTGATATAGTTCTCTGTCCTGCTCCTTCTGTGATTCCTTGTACCACCTGAATGTTATCTTTTTCTCCCTAACTTCCCTGCCACCTCATTTGAGAACCGTAGTGGTTTTTTACATTGTTTTCTTTTGTTTATTTGCTTCACATAAAGGCTTGTTGCCTCAGTGATGGCAGTTTTGATTATTCCCCATTGTTCTTCCACCCCTCCTTCCTGCCCATTTGCTGGTGCATTCCTTAGGCACTCACCCTTTTTGGCAAAGTCAACCCTCCTAAAGTCCAGGACTTTTGCCTTAGTCTGGCTTGATTCTACTGCTGCGTTTGTCGTGAACCATACTTTTCAATGGTTGCTAGTCCCCAGATGGCTACCAACTTCTAAATCTGTGATCCTCTCTCCATCTCCATTTGAGAGTACCAGGTCTAAGATTGCTGCCTCCCAAGTGGGTTCCAATATTTATTGTCTAAGGCATGGCCCTTGCAGGGCATCTAGAATGACCCTGCTCTTGGATGTGGCTGCAGCAAATGCACTCCAGTTAACATCTGGCATATTCAGATCCCCCATCAACAATATTTCCCTTTTCTGCCATTCTAAGGATACCTTCTATCATTTCCTTGTCCATTTCCTCCCTCAGAGATGGGGGTTTGTATACAACCCCTGTGTGGATTGTGGTGCCATTGCCTGTCTCCAAGTTGACCCATAGTGCTTCCTCTCTTCCCTGTTTACCCTTTTGTTCTGTTGCTTTGATTCCTTACCTTATGTAGACAGCTACTCCTCCACCTCTTTTACCCTCCCTGTCCCTCCTGTAGATAGTATACAATGGTATGTTTACATCCCAGTCATGGTTCTGTGTGTGCCATGTCTCTGTGACTGCCATGATATCCAGATGGTCCTCTTCCATCAAGGCTACTAGTTCAGGAAGCTTGTTACCCAAACTATGGGCATTGGTACTCATTACTCTCCATTTTTTGATGATTTTACCTCATCGCCCCATCTCTGCCCTTACTGACTTTACTTTCTCCATTTGCCCCAGTCCTACTCCCTACTGACCTTTCTACCTTGGTCTTTACCTCATTTAGTACCCTGTTTTTGTAGGGGGAGGCTGTGAATTTCCTGCTCCTTATCAGTGCCTCTCCCCATGGCTAGTTTTAAAGTTTGCCAATGAAGCATTTAAACCGATCACTCAGGAGACTGGTTCCCTTCCTAGACAGATGTAGACCATCATACCAGTATAGGTGGGTATCCCTCCAGGTGGAACCCCGGTCCCCAGTGAAGCTAAAACCCTGTGCTCTACACCAGTTTTTCAACCATTCATTGAATTGCATGTTGCGGAGTACCCTCGCCTCACCCATGCCATAAACAGGCAGCACCTCTGAGAATAATGTTTGTGCTTTTACTGTCAATGCAGTGTGCAGTGCTGGTAAGGATATGACAGTTGTATGCCCCTAGAGGAAATTATGTCAGAACCCCTGGTATAAAGGAAGTGACACCAAGGGGGGTGAGGGGCAGGGGGCTTGGCCTAAGCCTTGCCCTCCAGACACAATCAACTACAAGCTCTGACCCACCACTATGATGAGTGTTGACCTTCCTTTCTCCAAGACAACCTGCACGAGTTAACAGAGAAAATACCCAACAAAGGAAAAAACAGAGAAAAATCAAGCAGTTCCACCCAACACAGGTAAGCCTCCCTGACCCTATGCAACCTGGTGTTGTGTGCTCTGAAAGCAATCAGGGGATGACAATCTCCCCCACCTGAGGCTCTGTCTGGATTCAAATACACAAACTGCAGCCTTTGCTATGACAACTAATCAGCAAACACGACCACCACAGTAAATTATTTAAAAATAGTTTGATGCAAACTGTCACAGAATACTAGCAGACAGTCCAGTTACCCACAAGGGAAAACCAAATATATGGTATTTCAACCCTTCTGAAGTTACTCACAAGATAAGCAGTTTTTCAAACTCCCTTCTTGATTTAAAAACTAAAATAATTAAACACAAAGCAATACCAATGTAAGAACGTAAGGTAAGGTACACCTCCCTCAGATCTGAGTAGGAGTGAGATATGTTGCAGATTTCTAGTCCAATATAGTATCTCCCATGCAGCTCTCAGTTGTTTCAAAGCACACCCTGTTCCAACTTCAAGATGATGGGTTTTGAATAAAAATGCTTGTAATGTTTACTTCTGTGGGAGGCAATATCAACACAGACTGAGTTCCAGGTTCTCCAACATGCCCCCACGTAACCACGTTTAGTGACTTCACTTCATGAACAGTGAGGGGATGTGCTTCATAGCATAGACATTAATGGGGATGCTTTTAAAAAGTGGCAATATCTCTTTTAGATGCCTAGAACCAGTAAGTATAACAAAATAAAACATGAAGAAGTGAGTTTTAATGGGGGTTTTATGCACACTTCAGGTGTGCATTTATTCTGTATTTTCTGTATGTTTATATTCAATACAGTACATTGTCTACAGTATGTATAGGCAAGTGGAATGGCTTTTGTATTTGGAGTTATGGATGGACATAAAGTATCCATATTGGTGGATGCATCTGATTGGAGGAGTCATGAAACCAGAGACTGCTATCATCAAAACCATTTATTTACCAAGATGTTTTAAGATTATCAACTCCAGTGTAGCCATAGCATCTAGCTTGCAAGGGACCCTCTGGAGGTAAGAACACTTTGGAGAGGGAATATGGGCATGTGGGGTCATTCATATGAGAAGAGACTTCCACCTCCAAATTACTATATATATATATATATATATATATATATATTATGGTAGCACAGTAGTGCTACCATAGTTCGGGCTGAGGAGCCATTTACATGTTAAACCCAAAAATTTGCACCTTAATAACTTTGCAACCGTTTGATGGATTTGTCTGAAATTTGGAATACTCGATCAAGACCCATATGCCTTAGGATTTTCCAAGTTTCGTACTGGTCAGATACAGCTGCGGAGTTATTAAGCATGATCTCCGTGTGTCTTTACGCTTTTTTGGGAATTCTGCAGTCGCACCTACAGGTCGCACGGTTTGCACGACTGGTCCAAAATCTTCAGGAAACATGTGGCCAGAGTCCCAGATATGCCTTTCAAAGATTTCATGAAAAAATTATAAACAGTTCAAAAGTTATTCAAAAAACAAGTTCCCATTAAAAGTCAATGGGAAAAGTTAACAAAAAGTTTGACAGTGTCGCAAGTGCAGTTTTTAATTTCGCAAATGGCCCTTTTACTGTCGCAAATCTGCCATTTTGTTTTCAGTTGGTGATCAGAAAAATGCTTGGCATTTATATTTGGGACCCTCTAGCAACCTAATTATTTTTGTATTCAATTAGTCAGACCCTGAGGATGCTAGCCATGTCTTTATTTTGGGGTAAAACACCCCAGAAATATGTTTTTCAAGTTTCTGGAAAAAGTACTTTCGCAAAGTAGTGTAGAACGTGCGACACTGTCGAATGAATTTGCGAAAGCTTTCGCAAAGTTTGACAGTACTTTTCCAGGATGCGTGAAAATAACAGCAATTCTTTGGCACTGTGCTGCAAAAGAACGGTTTGGTGTTTTGGGCTGAAATTTGGAGGGAATGCAGCCGACATGTCACAAATGTGTCTTTCAGCACTTCGTTGAAAAAATATTACAAGGCGGAAAAGTTACAGCAGTCCAAAGTTGATGCTTTTTCCCATAGAATAACATTACGGCGACCGATGCATTACAGGAATCCTTTGGCACCCTGCTGCAAAATAATGGTTTGGTCTTCTTTCCTGAAATTCGGAGGGAAGACAGCCAACATCCCACAGATGTGCCTTTTAGTGGTTTGTTGAAAAAATATTACAGAGAGCCAAAGTTATGGCACTCTGAACTTCTCTTTTTTTCCCATAGGATAACATTACCGCATTCGCCGCACCTTTCAGGGCCAGTATCTTGGAAACGGTGTGAGATACAGACTTTTTGTCAAAAAAATGCTTAGCCCCCTGAAGGGGACTAAGTACAAAACTATCCAGGAAAGTGGTAATTCATATGACTTTTACATTTTTTTTCTATGTCGTACGGTTCCTGAGATATAAGCAAGTTATTATTCCAAGTCCTCATTTTCTGTTCTGAGTCATTATTTTGCATACATTCTTTGTACTCACTGTCTTTATGCAGCTTTTGGGGAAAACCAGCCTGTGCACTTACATTACTGTTACAATTACTGTTTCCGTTTGAGGTTCCGTACCTGTTTCAATTACTGTTCACCTCTACGCCACCATGTGCATTACCCTTTGCGTTTGCATTTGCATTGTTTTTAACATTTCTGTCTACAGCACTGTTTCTCTTACTGTTTCACTTTGCGTCACCATGCACATTGCGATTTGTGTTTGTGGGCACAATGTTACTATGTGAGAAGACATCACATGGCATTATGTGGTGGGAGCACGGGGCACGCTTCCACCACCGCATTACAGGGCGGGAGCGCAGGGCCCACATTATGTGGTGGGACCGTGGGACGTGCTTCCGCTGCCGCATTACATTCACTATTTCTCATAATCATTCTCAAAATGAAGGGAAATTAGAGGCAAAAAACTTCATTTACTGCATCAGTTAGGGTTGTTCCACAGCGACAAAAGCAAGGAAATTTGATGTTAGGGTTGAAACCCCCTTTGCATCCCTCCAGCCCATTCCCCCAACTGGAATCAGGTGCGCGTTGGGCTCATCAGTCCTAACTATCACCCCATTCTCCTATTCCTCAGCTTCTTTCCACATGTGATGGGGTGAGAGTTAGGGCTGTTATATCACATTTAGTGTATTTCAGTACTGTTTCTGTTTTGCTTTTGTGTGGTGAGACTGTGGGGGCTGAAGGGTCCCGCAGTCCCGCTGTTGTATGATATTCTGTGTTTTTACTGCTGTTAATGTTTCTGTTTTGTACGGCGGGATCACGGGGCCTGAAGGGCTCCACATTCCTGCTGCTGTATAATGTTTAGTATATTTCAGTACTGTTTATGTCTTCAGGCCCCACGCGCTTTTCACTAACACATTGTGTATTTTACAGTAGTGCGTATCTTTGTGTTTTGTGTGGTGGGGGCATGGGGCTGGAAGGGCTCTGTGCTATTGTCAGTGTATTACATTCAGTATTTGTGTTTTGGTTTCTACTACATGTGCATTAACATTTGTGTTTGCTGGGATTGTGTTAGTATGTGTAAAGACATCATGTGGTGGGATCGCGGGGCCCAAAGGGCCCCACACTAATGCTGCTGTATCACGTTTAGTATATTTCAGTATTGCTTATGTTTGTGTTTTGATTGGTGGGACTGTGGGGGCAGAAAGGGCCCCACAGTCCCATCTTGTGTGACATTCAGTGTTTTTTAGTGCTGTTTATGTTTGTGTTTTGTATGGCTGGTGTGCGGGGCCCAAAGGGCCCCACGCTCCTGCTGTTGTGTCACATTAACAATATTTCAGTATCTGTTTATGTTTTCATTTTGTGAGGTGGGAGTGCAGGGTCGGAAGGTCCCTGCACTCCCGCTGCTGTATCACATCTAGTATATTTCAGAACTGTTTATGTTTGTGTTTCTGTGCTCCCATCAGTAGCACATTTTTTATTTTACAGTACAGTATATGTTTGTGTTTTTTGTGGTGGGAGTGCGGGGTCGGAAGAGCCCTGCACTGCTGCTGCTATATCACATTTAGTATATTTCAGTACTGTTTATGTTAGTGTTCTGTGTGGCAGGAGCGCGGGGCCCTTTGGGCCCCATGCTAATATCACTGTATTACATTCAGTATTTTTCAGAATTGTTTATCTTTGTGTTTTGATTTGTGCTACCATGTGCATTAACATTTCTGTTTGGTGCCACTGTGTTAGTATGTGTGAAGACATCACGTGGCACCTATTCCTTCTGAGCAACAGTGGCACACAGAGAGACAGACACACATGGAAGTGGGGGGAGAGCCATGGTAACAGGTATAATCACAGACTTGCTGCATGTTAAGTGAAGAGCCACAGGAAAAGAAGGGTGATGCAGATCACTTGTACAACTTCCTGATTACAGGTAAAGTGTAGTTAGCATTGTTGTCACTTGAATGGCTTCAGCCAGGTAATGTCTCTTCAAACTGCAACACCAGGTACTGGATCCTTAGTAGAGATCCACAGCAGAGCTGAGGGCATGGACATCAATGGTAGACATCAGTGATTTCAGGGACACTCAAGTTAGCACAGTTAGTGTTTGTGTTGCCTGAGACAGGTTATACCACCTCCCCCAAAGTTTGGACTGCATCATGAGTACCGATGTGCAGCAAGAATGAGGCAAGCAACATCAATGGTACACCTCTGTAATCATTGATACACACAGCTTAGCACAGTTAGGATTTCTATGGCTTCACACAGGCAATTTCCACATGCATACCAGTTACTGATCCTGACTGTACAGTCACAACTGCAAGTCCTTAGGTAGAATGTCACACAGCTTTCTAGGCCAGGTACTGCACTCTGACTGTTGACTGACAGTAGATGTAGGTGCGGTACATGGTAGTTAACTTAGGAATTACAGGAGATCTGTAACTCAATGTATGAACACCAAGCCCACATATTGCACACTGAGTTAACAGTACAGAACAGAAAAAACATGGAGGTGAACAGTGTGATGGGGGAACTGCACTTCCTCAGCACTTGCTGCATCCTAAGTAAACAGCCACAGGAAAAGATAGGCAGTGTACATCAGTTGAACAGCTCTCTGATTACAGGAATAGTCCAGTTAGCACAGTTGCCACTTGAATGGATTCAGGCAGGCAATGTGTCTACAAATATGACAGTAGGTACTACATTGTAAATGGAGATACAGAACACAAGTCAGGGAATGTACATGTTAGTGCACATACACAACACAGGTGAGGGTTTGTACATCAATGGCACACATCACTGATTGCAGGGAAACTGAAGTTACCTT
This sequence comes from Neoceratodus forsteri, assembly GCA_016271365.2. Lineage (NCBI taxonomy): Eukaryota > Metazoa > Chordata > Ceratodontiformes > Ceratodontidae > Neoceratodus > Neoceratodus forsteri. The sequence continues at coordinate 42,427,767 of CM028137.1, read as the reverse complement.
AGTTAGGATTTGCATGGATTTAGGCAGCTAGAGCTGCTGTGCATCCCAAAATTTGTAGTGCATTATAACTGGTTATGTATAGGAACCACAGGGGACTAGAGATCTATGGCACACCTCTGTAATTGTAGGTACAGTGAAGTTACCACAGTTAGGAGTTGCAGAAGCTTAGCCAGGGAATTGCAGAAGACATAGCAGTGACTGCATCCTAAGTGTATAGTCACAGCTGTAAAGTGTTAGGTAGTGATGTGCGGCACCTTGCTACAGTAATTACTACATGCTGAGTGTAGAGGCACAGGAAAAGTTAGTGCATTGCAGACTTTTTTACACTCTTAGAAATTATGGGAAGTGTGACATGCAATGTGCCACATCATTGCCTATGTTGTGGATACTGAGTGGACAGCATAGCAACCAAAAAAATTCATGGAAACATAGTTGTGGCACTATTTGTTGCAGTTGATTTGCATGCTTAATAGAAACAACAGTTATGTTCTAATGTTGTTATGCTATTTTCAGTAAAGACTCAACACAGGTGGTTATGTTTTAAAATGATTTATTGCCAATTGGTGAAACTGAAAAAGGCCCAATTAAGACTGTATTTTTTTTTACAAAATCAGTCTCACAATACAATCCTTGTATGTGTGTAATCATTGCTTGGAATATATGTAAATGTGTCACATTTATAGTGACTAGATTATATGAATTGGAGCAAGTATGTGATATTGTAATACAGTACAGAAAGAAGGTAGCATAAGAAGGTAATTTGTTCTATTGATTGTGATTGTGTTACAGGGTACACATCTTGAGGTTAAGTGTTTGCTATCCCTGCAGTGTTCTCCCATCTTTTGTTGGCAGGGTTGTTATCTACCTATTATGCATATACCTGGTTCTTTAATAGCTGGTCACTGTCTTTAATTAGGTGTTCTGTGTTTACAGTGATGTTTAAGTGTTCACTACTCCTTGTGGGAAGAAGTGCTTTCTGACATTCCTCCTGAACTTGTGACACTCAAGCTGAACCTGTGGCTCTTCATTATATATTTGCTACTGAACTTGAAGAGACTTTGGCTAAGAATAGTATCTATTTTTTAAGTAGTTGAATGTTCTAATTATGTGTCATCCATTACTTGTGTCCTATATTAATAAAGGTATGTCAGGAGCTTCTAAGCAATGATTACACACATGAAACAGAAATGTGTAGTTGTTATTGTGTGACTGATAATGTGTCATCCATTGCTTGTGTCTTATGTTAATAAAGGTATGTCAGGATCTTCTAAACAGTGATTACACACATGAAACAGAAATGTTTAGTTGTTATTGTGTGACTGATAACGTGGATGTTCCTGGGGTGGGCAAAAAACCATATGCTAAGTGTTTAAGTAATAGAATATAAAAAAAATCTGATTTCAGTGACACTAGATTACTGGCATGTTCAGTTAAATATTTAATGATATGTCACTGACTAGGCGCATATGGAAAATTCCCACCTGACCCCTCAATAGAGGCAATCATAAATATTGTCAGGAACAGGTATGAAGTGCGTTGCGATCAGTAACAGTGTCTGATTTGCAATTGTCAACATTGTTAACATAGGTTGGAATTACTTGTATGACAAGTACAAAAAAATGTCATATTATTACAGGAACAAAAAACATTGTTTTCAATTGTTACATTGGTTTCTATGTTACCTCTGAACTAGTAAGTAAAAAATTGTGCATGGTGTGTTGTTTTTATCAAAGATATGGTTCATTGAACTTAATCAGTATAGTACTGTATTATATGTTAAACATTCATTTGTACTTTACTCTTATACTAATACTTTTAGTAGAACAATAAAAGTAGTTAGCAACAATGGCAAGGTGGAATAAGAATGTAAATATTATTTACAAGTAATTACAAAGGCATGGCAAAGTTAGTTAATATTAAGATGCAATCGTTCGGTATTTACACTTGCTTCATTCAACTTGTTGCATTATGAATAAAGATTGTTATTTTTACATATGTACAGTATCAGTATAACAAATAAAGCAGGCATAGTTCAACACTGTTGCATGGTGAATGAATGATGTTGTTGTCTACATGTCAACAGCTAATAGACAAAAACAAGTGGTGATAGACAACTTGTGACAGAGTGCACCGTTTGGTGAATGAGACGTGTTGCTCAGTTATTTATGATAGTAACTGAGAACTTTTCTTTCTTTGCAGAGAGTAACAGTTAAAAACTGGCAGCAACTTCTTGATATGTATGGGTATGATACAGTAACAAGAAAAGATATGTACAGAAGAGAGGCAGGAAGGCCTCTGTTTTGAGATGTACAATCTTTGATAGACATGTAAGCATGGTTTCTCTAGTGACTGTGAATACTGTTGGCGCCAACTGAAGCCACTACAACAATTTCCATGTTGTCACTGATCCACACAAGATCTTAGATGTCATAGTGCATGAAATGTGTCTGCCAGTATAGCATTTTGTTGAAATGCTATGGTTATTGAGAGTCGTAGATTGGAAACAATTACACTGACCTACGACTGTTTCTGTCACAAAGTAGTCATTTTTTAAATGCAACATTCTCTGTCCTATTCTTCTGAAATGTGAAGGTCATCATAATTCTTCAATATTAGAAGATATGCATTTTTTAAGTGTCATGGCAGTCTCTGTTTAAAACTGCTTGTAGAGTCGTCACACTCTACCCATTCACTTCTGTACCTTAGTAAACAGGTGTAATGGCCAGAATGCATGGATTGGCCATGGTGATAGATTATACTGTGAGTGTCAAACACTGATTGGTTAAAGACTATTCTACCAGCTGTGTAATCTGTGATAGGAGTGTCAACTCTGAGCCCGTTGGAGTCAAACCTGTGCAACATAAGCAACAGATACTGAGATGAACTACTGAGACGTATGGACTGAGTGCATCTGCCTCCACACCTTTTACAGGAGTGACCACATTGAACATTAGTGAATAGCTGTCAAAATTTGACACTTTTGGCTTGAGGGACAAAAAGAGTAATCCACAGCACGTCTTCTGTGGTTTCATGCTGTGAATGGCCACATGAAACACATACATATTTGGTTACATATAACACTGTGAAGTAGTGGCACATTGAGGTGTCGTCTTCATCCAAGTTGTTTATGACAGCCATCATAAACTCACTACTGTCTTGCTGTATGTCAGCAGCAAATGTACTACATCCGTCATATGTACCTAACACCTGTCGTAGTGGTGTTAGTGACTGTACATTGTTAGAGTGGTCAGAAGTCATGTTGACAATCTGTTTCAAAGCGTTTGATAGTGTATTGTCTTGTGAAGCAGATATTGCCTGCACAAAGTGTGGCATGTGTAGAAAAACTTGCATAGCTGAATTAGCATAGCAGTTCACTCTAGTGCTGTTGTCAAAGACTGGTACAGCAGCTACACCAATTGATTTTTGATGAATTGCTGGCTGTGAATGTTTACTTGAAGTTGTGACCTTTGTTGAACTCTTTTGAGTTGAATCACTTCTGGAAGCTTGTGGCTGTTTGTTGACACCTGTACATTTGACTGTATGATGTGAGACAGCCAGATATGTAGGCAGTGGTATTAAAGACATTTGTGGCTGATGTAGAGTACGTAACCTGTTGTACCCAAGAATACATTGCTTGTCAGCTTGTATTTTCTGAGGTGCTAGAGTTATAATGTGCAACCCAGAAAGACTGCGGACAAGTGAAAGTGCCACGTAGCTCATGCCATCCTTGAAAGTGTCTGTACCTATGTCCACCATTGCTGAATCCAAACTCAAGCCCTGAGATTTGTGAATGGATGCAGCATATGCAACACATAATGGAAACTGTTTCCTGTTTACATAGATATCCTTAAATACCTGGAATTTTATGCAGGTCCGTTCTATGTGTACAGGCTGTTCCGTGTTGTCAAAGTGAACTACAAGTGTCTCGATATATGTCTTCTGGACATTGTAGACAAAGTCAGTGATGTTTCCCATGGGACCGTTTACCATGCCTCGTTCAACATCTAGATTACATCGCAGCATGATACGTGCATTCTTACAAAGTGTGAGAACAGCTTCTAGGCCAGCTGTGTGTGAAACATCTGACTTGAGTTCACTGAGTCGTTCAGTCATCTTTGCAACTAGGTTGCGACTAAGAATGACACCATCAACTGTATCAACAGCATGCAGAGTTAGAATTTCTTGATTTTCTCTCTGCAGCATTAGATTGTTGAACTCAGTGCATTTCTTTAGTCAAGGCATAGGACACACTATGTGTGTCCCTGTAGAGTATACATCACTGAAAACATTACATGCTGTTTCTATGGATGCAGTGTCTACTGTGATTCTCCGATCGTTTAACATACAAACATGTTCTGGTGATAGAGAACCTGTACGAGCTTCATCTAAAAGTGATTTGTAAGCCAGATCACCACTTTGGCGCATGTTCTCAGACAACTCAACATAGGTAAATTATTCCCAAATGTTATAGCCTGCAATGCAGCTGAGAATATTCTTAGCTTGCTTGGCAGTTAGAGTTGTAAATATGTGCTCTGCATTGACTGGTGCAAGCTGTAAAAGGTCTGTCAAAACATAGAAACATAGAAACATAGAAGTTGATGGCAGATAAGGACTGCAAGGCCCATCCAGTCTGCCCATTTCTTTTTCTACCTTATAAATGTGCCATCGGCCTTTGCTCTGTCAGTGGCCTATCTATTCATAGTCATTTGTATTGCTCCCTTATGCCTATCCCATGCCTGTTTGAAGCCCTGCACTGTATTCATAGCCACCACTTCTTGTGGTAAGCCATTCCATGCATCCACCACCCTTTCTGTGAAAAAGAATTTCCTCACATTCCCCCTTAATCGGCCTCCCTCTAATCTCATGCTGTGTCCTCTTGTCCTGCTATTTTTCTTATATTTAAACATGTTAGACTCTTTCACCTTGTTTATGCCCTTAAGGTGTTTGACTGCCTCGATCATATCACCTCTCTCCCTCCTTTGCTCAAGGGTATACATATTGAGCTCCATTAATCTGTCCTCATATGTCTTCTGATGCAGTCCTGCACCATTTTGGTTGCCCTTCTCTGGACTGCCTCAATTTGGTTAATGTCCTTGTGAAGGTGTGGCTCCAATACTGCACAGTACTCCAGATGGGGCCTAACCAGTGTCTTGTACAGAGGGATTAATACCTCCCTATTACGACTTGAGATATCCCTACTAATACACCTAACACCCCCTAGCCTTACCTACTGCTTTAGAGGTCTGTTTGATGATTTTAGGTCATCAGTGATGATGATGCCCAAGTCTCTTTCTTCTTTTGTGACTGCTAGCAACCCTCCCAGCCTATAGGCGGCTTCAGGGTTTCTCTTCCCTATGTGCATGATTTTGCACTTCTTTGCATTAAATCCCAGTTGCCACTCTTCTGACCATTCTGCTAGTTTATCCAGATCTCTTCTCATTCTGCCCACCCCATCTGGATCATCTACTCTGTTGCAGATCTTGGTGTCATCTGCAAACAGACAAGCCTTACCCTCTAGTCCATCTGCAAGGTCACTAATGAAGATGTTGCAGAGGACTGGCCCCAGGACTGATCCCTGAGGTACCCCACTTGTGACTTGCATCTCTTCTGACTGTATACCATTTACCACCACTCTCTGTTTTCTGCCCGTCAACCAGTTTGCCAGCCAGTTGACCAACTTCTGACCCACCCCGAGCCTACCCAGCTTATTTATCAATCTTCTATGTGGAACAGTGTCAAAAGCTTTGCTGAAGTCAAGGTAGGCGACATCAACTGCTCCCCCTTGGTCCACCACTCTGGTTACCCAGTCAAAGAAATCTATAAGATTAGTTTGACAGGACCTTCTTTGTAAACCCATGCTGTCTTGGATCCTGTGCCCCTATGGATTCCAGGTGTTGCACTATCCTTTCCTTAAGGAGTGCCCATAATCTTGCCACTACTAAGGTAAGATTGACCGGTCTGTAGTTCCCACCTCCTCCTTGCTACCACTCTTGTGGAGGTGGGATCACATGAGCCCTTCTCCAGTCTTCTGGGACCTCTCCTGTGCTCAGAGACTCACTAAACAATTCTGCTAATGGCTCTGCTAGTTCCTCTTTAGCTCCTTAAGTACCCTGGGATGTATGCCATCAGGTCCCATTGCCTTATTCACCCTGAGCTTAGCAAGCTCTTGTAGGACCCTTTCTTTGTAAAGGAGTAGTGCTCACCTCCCTCCCCCCTGTGTCCATGATGCTGAGCTGTGGGCCCTGTCCTATCTTCTCTTCAGTAAATACTGAGCAAAAGTATCTATTTAGGATAGATGCCTTTACAGGGTCCTCCTCCTCACATGCTCCCTTTTCTCCATTAAGCTTAGCAATACCCCCTCTGGACTTTCTCCTTTCACTAATGTATCTATAGAAAGTCTTGTCACCTTCTTTTACTGTTTGTGCTAATGTTTCCTCAGTTTGGTACTTTGCCTGCCTTACTGCCTTACCTGCTTCCCTTAGGGCAGTTTGGTATGCCTCCTATCTTCATCCCGCTGTGTTCCTTATATTTCCTGAAGGCCAGCCTTTTGGCTCTGACCTTTTCGCTACTGTATTTGAGAACCAAAGTGGTTCCTTCTTCTTTGCACTTCCTTTTCTGTCTAACACAATGGGATGTTGCTTCAAGTATTGCATCCTTAATTCTTGCCCACTTTGCCTGTACCCCTCACCTGTGTTTCTTTTGCCAGGGCTAGCTTAACTCTTTTGGCCATCTTATCAAAGTCAGCTCCTCTGAAGTCCCATATTTTGCCTTGGAATGGGATGATTTAGATGTAGTAGCCAAATTGAACCATACCATGTGATGGTCACTGGCTCCCAGGTGACCTTCTACCTGGAGAGCTGTGATCCCTTCTTTGTTAGTCAGTACTAGATCTAGGATAGCCCTGTCTCTTGTGGGCTGCTGTACCAGTTGTTTGAGGCCCTTCCCCTGCAGGGAACCCACTATGAGTCTAGTTCTGGCAGATGTTCCTGCTGGTATTGACCAATCTGTATCCGGCATGTTGAAGTCTCCCATTATCAGAACCTCCCCTTTAGCTGTCATGTTTTGTATATCTTCTAACAGTAATGTGTCTATGTCTTCCCTCTGGTCTGGGGGCCTGTAGATGCCCCCATTTCTTATGGCTGTCCCATTTCCTGTTTCCAGGGTGACCCACAGTTCTTCTGGCTCCTTATGTGTATTCTGAATTTCTGCAGCTTTGATATTTTCATTAACATACAGGGCCACTTCTCCCCCCCTTTTTGCGCCTCGGTCTCTTCTGAACAATACATAGCCAGGTACTGAAGTCTCCCAAGTGTGGTTACTGGTAAACCACGTCTCACTAATTGCTACTATGTCCAGTTTAGCCTCTGACATTATTGCCTGCAGGTCTGGGATCTTATTTCCCAGGCTGTAAGCATTTGTGTACATGATTTTCCATTGGCCAGATTTTGGTGTGTTAGTTGTTGGGTGAAGTTTGGCATTACCCCTGTGCGCCGTATGGGGAGACAAACCTTTTTTCTTACCTGGTGATGCAAATAAACAGCAAACATGCTGAATTCCTGTTTGACCACTAGCTGAGGGGTGTTCTTCCCATTCGATGTATGGGGTGCTGCACCCCTCTCCCCATTTGCTAGTTTAAATATTCTGCAAAGACGCCAAACTTCTGCCCCAATGCACTAACTCCTCTTTAGTCAGATGCAGTCCATCAAATTTAAAGAACTTTCGCTCCCAGAACTGTTGCCAGTTCCCTACAAATCTGTGTCCTTTTTCCTGGCACCAGCCCTTGAGCCACATTTTTAGCTCCCCTATCTCCCCTTCTCTGACTGCTTCCCTCTCCCAGACTGGAAGGATCTCAGAGAAGGAGATGCAGGACGAAATAGATGATAGTTTGTCACCCAGCCTAGTCAGGTGTTCCTTGGTCTCCACAACTGACTGGCTGGCGAGATCATTAGTCCCTATGTGTACTAGGACATCAATGTTTTCTCCTGCTTTGTGAACAATTTTAGCAATGAGGTCAGTGTCTCTCCATGCTGATGTACCTGGGAGACATCTGACCATCACCCCTGGCTGGAGATGAGTATCAACTCCCCGAATCATGGAGTCTCCTATGATCAGAAGTTTTTTTGGATTTCCTTTGTGCTTGTTTTGTTTTGGTTCCTGATTTGGGTGAGTTTTGTTGTGCTAGCTCCTGTGCGGAACACAACAATACTTTTGCCACCAAATGGTACTCCATCATCAGTACCTAAGATCTTCTGTAGACGTAGATGAATACAGGCAAGCATGACATTGGAGACCATACTGATTTCATCAATGATGAGTAACTTTATCTTTGTGAACGTGGAACGGAGCTGAGATGCAACCTCAAATGACAGTTTACGATACTCTCCCAGTTCTGCCATGTTCCACTGGCAACATAAAGAGACGGTGTAATGTAACTCCACCAATGTTGTATGCGGCTAGTCCTGTAGGAGAAGTAACAGCAACAGACATTGATGACCCTGTCAGGCTCCGTATTTCAGCAGTGATGACTTCAATAAGGAAACTCTTTCCTGTGCCAGCTGAACCACTAACAAAGATCAGTAGTGGCTTATAGTCATGACAGTCACATTTTTTTGTTTTAATGTTGTAGACCATGTTAGACAGTGCCAACTACTTGAGAGTGAACTGTATGCTGCTGCTGATTTAGTCTTTCTCTCAAGTCAGTTGGGTTGACAGTGGAGTGTGTTCCATGTTCCATGGCTGTCTCAATTTCTGACATTAACACTTCTGGGGCATTTAAGGGCAGATGTTCTCCTAGAACAGCTTGTCCTTCTGGATCAAGGTTGTCTTTTGAACTAACAGGATTGTCTTCCTGAAGTTGCTTTTCTGCCTTCTAAAGCTGTTCTTTCTCAGCCTCTAGTCTCTGTATGTATGTCTCTGAGTATTCACTTTTGAAAGTCTCGTAACTGTGATTGAATTCTTCCTTGAATGTATCACAGTCACCTTTTAATTCAGACTCACTCCTTCAGGGTCTAAATAGGAATAGGAGAGCAAAGTAGTAGTGTTCTGTGCTCTCTGATGTGCCTAGATGCAATCTACAGTGGTCTATGAGCCATGGCTTGTGTCTCTTTACTAGACAGCTGTCCACTCCATTCACCTTGTAAATCTGGTGTGTTGAGTCAGGTGATATATCTGCCTTGTAGTCATACCATTTAGCCACCTGAAAGAGACACATATCATCCATGCTGTCATGTCTATGGGGTAGTATGTGTATATCAGGTTATTCTTCAAGATATGTTTTGAAGAAGATCTTTTGGCAGTGAGCTCCTCGATTTCGGCATGGAGAATCAGTACTTGTTTGCATTTCTCTTTGTAGTTGCCCAATGTTGCACTTTTCACCCTCTTGCCACCCTTCCTACATTCCTTATCCCCCCCCCCACCATCTTCCCTCTCCCTATGACTCTGGCACTTCTTATCCGTTGTCTATTTTCTCTGACAAATGCCGCTGGCTGCCTTGTTACAATGCTACCCTTGAACTGTATTAATCTGTACTCTGTTTGCAATGTCCACATTGTTGTAATGCCTGTCTTGATGTTCCCCATAATTTGTATTTCTCTGACATGGAACCTTTGTAAAAGAGCCATGGCTCAAAGGTATTTGTAATCCTAGACTTGATAAATAAATAAAAAATAAATAGTTTACAATGAGAAACCAGACAGCGTCAGACTTCCCGTACAGATGTGTACCCATTAAATGGTCACTGGTTTCATAAGCTCCACATTCTCTGTGTGAAAGAGTCTTCAAGCCCAATGACCAGAGTTGAGATGTCAGGCTTCTGCTTGAACTGGCAATATCTTCCCAAAGATCTTGCAAGCTTGTCTGCTCCTGTTTGGTTATGTACGAAGTGACGTACCCCACCAGGGCCAATGAGTTATCAGCCACAAACTGAACATCTATGTTTGCTTGCCACATTAGAAGAAGAGTTGGGTTGTAGTCATTTATGTACACCTCTTTCTCATCTCTGGGTAACTCGTGTACCCTCTTGGTTGATTTTGCCTTCAAGTGGCGTTGCATTGATGAGAAAAGGTAATTCGTGGCACCATCCTGACAAACTCGTCTAGGAAATCCAAAGCGACATCGTGTGTACCTATTAGATTTGTTCTTAACTACTCGCCGGCAGTATTTTGCACAAATATGTTGCTGAAACTTTTGAACCAACTTCCATAGTGTAGGACTGTCATACTTGTCTGGAATGTGACAAGTGATATATTTCTTGATGAATGATAGCACTTGTGTTGCTTCATGTTCACCTATGCGTGGTGCATCCTTGATCCACAACAGCATATGGATGTGAGGGGCACCCTGTGCTTGATACTCCATCCTCCAAAAGTAATGCTCCACAATACCAAGAGGTGGATTGTCCTTTGACAATATGAAAGTCAGAATGTCATGGAACCGCATGTGAAAATGTCTTGTGACAGACACAGGATCAAGTGAACACATTTTTCTGACAGTCACTGATGAGTTGTCATCAACATCAGAATTTTCCCACTTCAACAGTTCAATGAGCTCGTCCCAGGCATATTCAGCACAACTAAGTGTGACAAACCATGTGGCTGCACCATACTCTCGCAGCATTGCCATCACTTCAGAGTGTCTGCAATTCCAATATTTTTTGGTACCTTGAAGACTTGAAAGAATAGAAGACAGATTCACTTGTGCATGTTCATCTTTCTGCTTTAATTTCTCTAGAAATTGAGCAGCTGTTATTCCATCTAGTGGACTTGTGAGATGAATAGTATGTGCAATGAACGCAGACAGAATGCTAAGTTCACTCTCCCAGAGGAGATGAAACAGGTACTGTATGTTACATCTGAATTTGCCGTCTTTACTGAGTACACGGCTAGTGCAGTACTCAGCACCCTGTACACACTCTTCTTTTTCATCTAGGCATCCACCTGACCCTTTTGGGAATAGGTCTGGGAAACAGTGTGCTTCTAGTGTTGCCTCCCAAATGCTGACAGGCTCACCTTCCACCTGTTTCATTTGATAGAGATCAATGTTGTCTCCTACTGGATCTCTGCCATGTAGTGGGTGAATTGTGTACTGTTCATACACATTTCACTTGTCTGTCCACTGTCCTTCTCAATGATTGGGTTAGTTTTTTCTAATAGATCATGTTGGACAGAGAGACTAACCATCTGATCTATGTCAAGGTCTGTATAAAAGGGATTGTTACTCTTTAAATAAGTAAGAGCAAGCTTCACCTTCTGTACATTTTCCTGTAGAGGAAGTGGTAGATACATTATGAAACCCTTTAGAGAGCTAACAAGTTCTTTCTGTGGAATGTTCTGTGTCTTTGTGTTCAGATGTAGAATGGTTTGGAATGCTTTCATTGTCTGAATTAGAATGCGTTCAAACATGTTCAGTGTTGAAATCTCACTTGGTGTAACATGTGCCTCCATATTATTCAGCAGTGACCTTGGTGGCAAAATGTTAGACTTCAGTTTGGAGAAACAATGCTTGTATAGCAGAATGGTGTTTTCTAACTGAAAGTCAGATTTCAGCAGTAAAAAATGTTGAGAGACGGAACCACATGTAATTGTATGGTGACAAGGTTTCCAGGTTCACTGTGACTGTTTACTGTAGCACAAACGGTCACATGACACACATACAGAGTCAAACTTCTGTGACTTTGCCAGCTCAAATTTTGCTGTTTCTTTGCCGTACTGTCTCAGTATGTCAGTTTCTAAGACTGAAACAGATGTTTCAGCAGAAGTGTTTAACTGAGAAATTGTTGTGTCTGGTACAGAAGTTACATGTTGCAGTTGTTTGAGAAATGTGATGGCACCCTGCATGTCACCTGACTGCAATAAGTCATTTAAGCAAGTGTACTGATTTACAACTCATCGTACTTCATATACTCTGTATACAAAGTTTCGCATGCCTGTTTGATGCACTCCAAGCATCTGCATGTTGTGAAAAATACTATCACAAACACCACTATCAAGGCATGCTAGTGAGTGACCCATAAGTCCAGTATGTGGATGAATTTCACAATGGTCAATTTTGTTAAACAGTTTATATCTTTCTTTGCAATCTGTAATCACAAATAGGTTGACAAACTGTTCAACTTTTTCAAATGACGATTGCCTACGATTGCAGGTGTCATCACATGCCCATGCCAGCAAGTGCCATTTATTGGACACAGTGGTTGAATCACAGTCATCATCAGGGTCTATTGCGCTGTCATCACAGATACTGAGGACATTGACCAGTTTACCTGACTCATAAATGGTGAACTTGAGTTCCTTTTTCTGGGAATAATAAGATTCTTCCCAGAAATATGCCTCTGAGTGCTGTGTGTGCATCCGGTGACCTGTGAAAACATCACAGAAATTGTGGACAGTCAAAGAAGGATACTGTTGTAGCCTTTTTTTGATGTCATACACAACTTTCCTCAATTGTTCAAGCACATGAGACATCTTACGCCACAACTGTTGCAGTACAAACACTGCTCTGTTAACAAAAGTGCATACTTTGAGATGCAATTTCATCAAAGACACATGACTCTTTGTCTTTTTGCGCTCATGTCTCATCACAGCAGCAATAAGTCTGCCAATCTTAGCTTTATTTGCTAGTGATCAAAAATGCTTTTGCTTTCTCAGATGAAAATCACCAGGTGTGAGTTTACGGCATTGTTTTGGAGGTTTATTGATGGTTGCAGTTACAATAGTTGTGTTTCGTCTGAGAGATTTACACAACTGTTGCAGAGGTAAGCATTTTTTACTTGCTCTTGAGGAAGTATGTGCTTTTGATGTGCAGTGAGTTGTTTTGGGCTCACTGTTGCAGTAGAGGTCTGTTTCTCTTCATATTCTGATCTCACATTTGTGTTTTCTTTATCGCCCTTAAGCAGCAGTGAAGTACTATGATATCTGTCTCGTTTCCCTATACCTCTACATCTGTATTTAGTCTGCATGTTTTGATATGATAGTTCACAGTGGCAGTCAGCAATCTTACAGAAGCTTCAGGCACCTGTATGAAAGACAGAGAAAAAGACAATATTACTATATGCCTCTGTTCATGCCTTCTAACATTGTGCATTGTGACATCTGATTTAAGTATCACATCAATTTAAAAAAGAAAATATTTTCAATCTTTTAATCACATAAGTTATTAACATTGTAACAGTTGTATTTTATTTTTGTTACATTGTCTTGCATATCATTATCACTATAGCATCTAGATTTTGTTTTGTATGATTTCAATGTTCAGTTATTAACAATTAGTATTATTAAGAAACATTTACATAGCTTATGCTGTCACACTACTGGTTACACAATAACTTTATTAATGATCTTTCTGTTAATTAGTGACACATTAATAAGTCAGCTTTGCACACTTAGCTGAAGTTAGTGCATTATGAATATTTCCATGTGAGATTGTTAAGGCTGGCATTTTACTACAACTGTTTTGCAATTACACAGCTGTCATTTTTCACATCCTTGCTGAAATGTTTTTTATGTAGTTACAGTGACCACTGCCGCAGGTGTGTGAAACCACTGTTCAGAGCACATTGTGATAATGACAGTCACACTGTTCATGAGCAGAGGTGTGGAAATGACTATGTATAAAATTTGGTAATGGTAGTCTGTACTATGACTGTTTATGTGAGTGTGCATATGAACTTCACAACACACATTTGTAAGTTAGTGTATTTGCACTATTTCCATGTCAGTTTGGAAAACATTGCATTTACGTCCTAAAGTGACTTTGTTGGAAATTTGGTGGCAATGCTGCATAAAAATGATTGTTTTGTGAGGGCAATTAACAACTGGCAAACAATGCATTACTACAAGTCAGTTGCATGGTTCCGTTGTCACTGAAGATAACCACCTTTTTGTGGTGTATTTACAAAGTCACAATACTATGAGTCTCCATTTGTGACAGTGCCAATGCAGTGTAGCAGTGTTCGGCATTGAAAAGTTGGTTGTTTTTGCCATTAAGCATCACATTGTGGTAAAAATAGACAATTTGGAAAAAATAGTGTCGAATGCATGAAAGTGTTGCAAAAAGTAGTGTCGTGCATTCAGCAGTGTTGCAAATGATACTTTCATGCGTTCGACAGTATGGCTAAAAGTAATGTCGAAGTTCGAAAGTTTTGCAAAAAATAATGTTGTGTGTTCAAAAGTGTTGCAAAAGTACTTTGCATTCCATAGTGTCGCAAATTACTGTTGTGCATTCGAAAGTGTCTCAAATTTTTAACTTGGGAGTGGAAAGTGCATTCACTATCGAATCAGATCTGATTGTATTTGAGTGACAGCTTGTTCTACCAATGTCATGCAAGATTTGTCAGGCCATGTGAGACAACCAATCAGAGATGGACAACACTAAAGAAGAAGGTAACAGCAGCCATCTTAGTGCATATTGAGAGACAGCATTTTCAAAACTGTAAGTACAGTATATTTTATAAAGCATTTTTCTAGTATGATAAAAAGTGTTAGCAACATATAAATACTATTAATCAAAATGTTTTTTAGTGCTGTATTTGATTATGTTGCTTGTTATAACCTAAGATGCTGCATTCTTTAGCTAAAACTGTTTAAAATCAGATAGTTTAATACTTACTTGTACAGATACAGCTGCAAATAAAGGGAGATAGGAAGCTGCACATGAACCCATAAAAGAAGAGGCAACCAATTAGACATGTTTCTGCAGTTGTAATTGTTTAAAACTGCCTATGAAAAGGATGCATTTTTCCCACCTCTCAATGTTTGCACATTTTAGCAGTAGCGGAAGTCTAGTAATAGTCAGTGCATGACCTACATTGGTTAATGAAGCCACAGTACTAGCCAATTATTTTTTTATTTGCATTTCATGAATCAGACCAGTGAAGCTGGCTTGAAGTTAAGAGGGAAAATATCAGTTTTACTTTCACTACTGCCTAGCCACTGCAGGGTGAACACTGACTTTTTTGGTAGCTCTCTGTCCACTTCTGAGTTTAAAACCTGAGAATGGCAGAAAATAGCAAAAGGACTTTGTGGATAGTTGGAAGCAGTATCTTGAGATGAACATCTGAGTTTGCTCACAATAGTGATTTTGGAAGAAACCTGCAGCTCCCAAATTGCTCTATGAAATGGTTTGGTAGGGGTGGAATGAGGTGGGAGCACCTCATGCCAACCATGCAGAGACTTTTGCATACTCAGCCTCATCATGACATATTGCTGATACATCTCGGAGGCAATGATTTGGGCACCAAACGCTGGGTAGATGTAGTAACAGAAGCAAAATTGGACCTTGCTTCTATTATGAGTATGTTGCCTGCCTGTATAATCATATTTTTGGATATTACAGAGAGTAGGGTCTGGCAAGCAGAACACCATATGTACCTGATTGACAGAGCTCAAAGAAAAGTCAACATACAAATATCTGCATTTCTATGCATGTATAGAATGTACACCATGTGTCACCCAGAAATTAAGTATTGTTATGATTGGCTATACATACCAGATGGTGTACATTTCTTACATGCTGGCAATTGCCATTTCCTAGGAGACCTTCGAGATGCAATCCCCAAAGTCCTCTAAGAATGTCAGACTGTTTGATCAAATATCAAAGTGTTAAAGGTTCTTTTCAGAACCAAAAAAATTTGGTCAAAAAATAGTACAACTGCATACATCACTCACACACATGTAACACATGCATTGGGAATATTCAGATTGTGCCATGCTGTGTAACAACACTGGAGAAAGTGGAATAGCAATGAAGCATGTTGTTGTTAGTACACAATTTCATGATGTTGTGGTGTGGTTAGAATTGTAATATTTTTCAGTCTGTAAGGCAAATTGTACATTTCACTGTGGCACTGCACAATTTTAAGTGGGCAGAGAGGAGTAGGGGTGGTACAACAGTGAAGTGCAGTGGTGGTAGGCTTATGTTTTGCACTATTTAGTACTATTCATGCAAATGGAGCCATGATATATGCAAGACATAAGCACAGCTATTTTTCATATTATCAAGGCATTATTAGTATGCAGGTATCCTGTTTATTAGTGAGTTGTTACTTGTATTGGCTGACTCAAGATCTGTTGTCTACTGATGCCACCCCCCCAGTAGCTTGCTGGTAATCTATTTCAAAAGTTTTTTTTTTAAAAAACAAATGGTGATAGTACAGTGTAGTGTTGCCTATCACATTATAATGGGTAACTTTTTTTAAAGTTATGCTTTTGTGGCATTGTTAGCTCTAGTTTGTTGTTAAATAAATGTGGAGTGGTAGCTGCAGTACAGTAAAATGGTTATTTTTAGAAAGAAAGAACACAACTGGGTAAGGGGGTGGGCTGCAGTGTATTACCATGGATATATTTTCATAGCAACATCATACTTGTTGAGTCATGGGTGATGACAACAGATGGTACAATTAACTTTTGCATCTCGACACAAAGCTGTTGATTGCATATTGTGTGTGCAATACTTCAGCTATGATGTTGTTCTAATTTGTAAACAAATGTTTTGGGGGCTTCGACACTGTGAAGCAGAATCACGGTTCATGGTTGGAGATACTCATGGCATCACAGGATCAATACCACTATGTCTTAAGTGTGCATAATAGTTATAACGTTCCACCAAACAACGTATGTACAAAGTTATTTCTATCTGAAGGAGCTTGGTAGCATTATGAAATGTGCTCTTGTCATGTTCTAAGCACAAAACTTCATATAATACATAAAAATACATATACTATGAGACATGACAGTAATGGACATTTTTCTTTATGCTTCTATTGCAGAATGAAAGTGATACTATGAGGCAGTGGACCTTGTGAGAGGTGTGCTTGCTGCTTGAGGCAGTCCAAGCCGGGGGAGTGCCCGCATATTAATGCGGAGCACGAACCGTAAACTGGATTCGATGTGGAGGCCCATCAACACCTTTCTACATGTGATTTTAAAAGTCAAGAACAAGACCATCACACAACTGAAGAGGAAGTGGAAGCTTTTGTGCCAGCTTTTCTACATCCTAAATCAGCAGGAGGAGATACCGGACAATGATAGGTGCTGGTACTACCGTGCTTATGAACTGTGGGAGGCTGCTGGGAAGCTAGCTGTGGGGGAGCACCTAACTCATCGTAAGTTACTCAACAGAACTTTGTACAATGCATGTGTCTTGATATAGATTTAGATAGAAATAATTACATATGCTATGACAGGTAATAGTATATTGTTTATTTGACATGCGTGGTGTGGTTCAGCTGTAAGGTTTAGCTGAGTGACTGAATAACACCACAATCTGCTAATGATAGCGGTGCAGTAACTATGCAGTATCCATTGTATATAGACAAGATTTTACTTCATGTAAGGTTTATATAGCTATTAAGTTTTATGAATTTAGTGAGTTTATGCTGCTTTCTTTAATTTTATTTTGCTCTGTATGGCTAGTGTGTATTAGGTGCCATACTATGCAGTCATGCAACTTAGTGATGGAAAGTTTAGTGTTTCACAAGTTGTAAAATGACATTTTAAACTTTTAAATACTGGTATAACAAAAGACAATGTATGTGAGTTGCAGTATTCTGACACATGCAATGCAAATAGCATTTTTTTATCATGTAGCATTAAACATGATGTTTGGGTATCTCATGTGAAATATGGTTAAGTCACCATTTGTAGTTACTAGGGAATTGTAAATCTCTCTAGTTGTTGTTACAATGTTGTCCATGTTACCGAAACATCTACTTACGTTGATTTAACAGTTGTTGTGTCCTGCTCTTCAAACATTATTATTGATATTAACAACACTTGTGATTTTATATGTACCTGCAATGCTTGTGGTATACCTGATGAGAGCCAATGTTAGCTACATGAAGCATGTTTAATGGTTACACCAACTGTTGTTATAATGTGATGCAATTAACATTCAAGACTTAGTGGGTCTATTTTTTTCTTTTATCACAGGCCAAGATAGGGCTCCCCCGCCTGCCAGTAGGTAGTACCAGCATAGCCTGAAGCTGTGGAGGGTGGTCACTCGGACACTGAAAGTGTGATTGTTGTTGAGTCCGATGGTAAGATGCTGATAGAAATAATTGTACTGTGTAATTGGTGTGGTATGAGGGTATCATGTAAGGTGTGACTATGCACTGCTTTACTCAATTCTTTTTAGGAAATACTATTTAGTAAGTAAGTATTACTTGAAGCATCTATGTAGTATTTGTATTTAGAAAATGGGTTGGGGAAATCCTTTTAGCAGATTGACTAAGGCCACCAAACAGCCAGTCTGGCATCAGGCAATAGAGACCAGGAAATAATGAGTCCATGTCTCTACTGCCTGATTAGGTTCAAAATCCTTGTGCCAACAGAATTTTCATTTTGTAAATACAGCCATGCTTTTCTTAACATGTAACTGAACCACACACACACACACACACACACACACACACACACACTGGGCATAACAGTTTCACACTCACTCCTCCTGTCTGGTCTTCATTGTGCACACCTCATCTGTTCCTCTGGCTGCCCACTGACTTAGCTGTGACACACAAGGTTTTTCCCTCAGCTAGCAAAACAGAAAATGCCATGGCAGAAGTGGAGATTCCTTGTTAGGCTAAAATGGCTTACTCCCCCCACCCCCCCGTTCGTCACCATTGTTTACCCTGCAAAGAAACAAATACAAAGAACACTGCAGAAATGGACAACTTTGCTTCAGATATTCAAACTGTGCCAGGCTGTGGCATAAGCTTGTGCATAGCTCAACTTTGCTGTGCAGGGGTGTGGACTGGGTGATATTCAACAGAACTGTGACATGGCTCAGCAGTGTTGAAAACTGCACCCTGGCCACCCCCCAGTGTGCATGGTGCAGTGGCACTACACTAGCATAAGTGGCCAGAGTGAAGCATGGGGATGCGCTAGCGCAAGTTCCATTTTGCCATGCACAGCAACCAAAATATTCAAAAGTTTACATGTAAATGGGGCCCTGATGCATGCAAGGCGCACATGGGTCCATTTGCATGTCATTATGGCCCCTTTTGCATGCAGATGCACCGATCCCTGATGAATTGCACCTGGCACCCTCCCAGGCAGCAGCCGTTGAGGATCTACGCCCTCTGCAGACCAATCGCGGGCATTTGCAGTAAAAAAAAAATAACTATTCTGTCCAATATCCCTGGTGGTCTAGTGGGCCGCTAGCTCCCCAATTGCGGGCATCTGTACTAATCAATGTAGAATTCCCCAATATCCCTGGTGGTCCAGTGGACCGCTATCTGCCCAATCATGGGCATTTGTGAAAACAAATGATTCCAATATCCCTGGTGGTCTAGTGGTACACCCCTCCACCTGACCACTGAGCCCCAGTGCCCCGATCCCCCCATTCAGCTAGCAGGTGGAAGCTCCCCACCCACCTGATGCCACACTGGCCACTGACTGACACCTCAATAGGGCTGTATGCCCATTGGTCCACAGCTTGAGCCAATGGGTGTGTAGCCCATACCATACTACACATTCCTCCCACTTGCCGATTGAAAAAAACATTCATAGTGTGGTAGGCACTTCTCTGTCCCTTTCATGTGCACTTTTTTGGTAAGGTAAATTCTTCTATATCCTTGGTGTCTCAGTGGATGACTGCCCGCCTGACCATAGGCTACGTTAATATAAAATTTACAACTAACCCTGGTACTCTAGTGGAGGTGTCTGAGTGATCGCAAGCAAAAGTTAAATAAAATTCACCTATTTCCCCAGTACTCCAGTTGACATGTGTGCTCAATTGTGGAGTAAAGTACAAATGATAGTAAGCTGCTATCTGTGTTGTTTCAGTGGAAACCCCTCCTTGACTGGCGACTAATCCCCACTGTCATGCTTCACCCCCCTCTATGCACATATCTCTAATGTGTACTATCATGTGGGCTGCACGCCCATTGGATCACGCTGTATGTGATTGCACAGCCCTAGCAATGATGTAACTTGGCATATGGCGGGGTGGGGGGTTGCTGCTGTCCACCGCTAATGGGGGGGAGTTGGACGTTAGGGATTAACAGGTAGGTGGGGAGGGGTGTCCATTGCATAATAGATATAATAGGTTTCTTTTATTGTTTTTTTTCACCTGTGATTGGGCAGACATGTCCACAGAACCTGCAGAGATATTGGTTTATTTTATATAAATTCTGCGCAGGGTTGGATGGACAGGTCCACTGGAACACCAGGGATATAGGTTTACATTATTTGACTTCAGTTTGCCCTTGGGCTGTGGGGCACATTGATGTGCTGCAGGTGGTTTGTTGCCCAAGGGCTGCTGACTGTCAGTGTGTCAGTCCCAAGTTTTGGGGTACTGGTGCATATGGATGCAAATGGTTCTATAATGACATGCTACTTGCCCATTTGTGCTGTGCATGCATTGGGGCCCCATTTGTATGTTGACTTTCAAATATTGTGGTTACTGCACCCAGCACAATGGAACTAGTGGTACTGTATTCCCATGGTGCACTCTGGCCACTGATTCTGGCACAGTGCCACTGTGCTATGTGCACTGATGGTGGCCAGGATGCGACATTCAGCAATGCTGGGACATGGTGCAGCTCTACTGAATATCACCCAGTGCACGCCACTGCACAGGCACATCCAGCTGTGCCCAGGCTTGCGTCACAGACTGGCACAGCTTGAATAGCTGGGTTTTTGTTTAATTAAATATACTACTAAAGAGAGTGGGTATACAGTAGGATGTGCCACATGTGTCATGGTTAAGTCCTAAACCTGTAGTTTGTGACTGAACTACAGCAGCCATGAGATATCTACAGTAAACAAACACCATAATGGAGTATGTTACTTGAGAATTGTAAAACAAAAAAAAATGGTAGTTCATTATATTAATTTCGATTCAGAAGAAACAGATATCATGGACAGACGTACATCAGTTGTACACTTCTCAGTTTGGTTTAACTGAAGATGAACCATAACTGTCCATGACAGTTGTGGGCTAGAATAACATATACAATATTGTAGTACTATATTTTTTTCAATTGCTAAATAAGTGAATGTTGTTGTTATTCCAGTGTAAGAAAATATTTGTACACATTTGAATTCTATTTTTGTGTTATGTCATAGTACGAATGACTAATACAGGTACTCACTACAATATATATGTTACCTGGATTTTGTATAGTATTTGAAGAGAGTTATTACATATTGCTATACTACTCACTTATGTGATACATACTGATGTCACCAGATACAATATGCACAAGAAAATTTTATGTTATGCAGATAGTGATATGAGATGGCAAAAATAGTAACATTTCTTTATGAAGTTTGGTGATATGATCCATGTATATGATACAGATAATGATTTTGCACCTGTTGTGTCCTTGTTACATATTATCAGAATCTGTGAATTTGTGAATGGACAGTATTCTATGTGTATGGTAACACTGCCGTACTAGCAGGGAATGGGGTGTGCATCACTGAAGAGGTCTATGGACATCTACAGCAATGTACACACATAGTGTTAAAATTACAGTGGGGCATACAATGATGATGTGGTCACATGTTGTAGGAATTATCTGTGACATTGTTGATACTGTTCATGTAAGTTACTTTGTCACTGTACAGATGAGAAGAGTTGCTGTGTGCATGTCACTGTTGATTAATAACAGAACACCATATAAACACAGAAGTGTCATTGCAAAGAGGAATGTGTTTACATGTTTCAGTTACACAATGACAGAGGATAAAAAATTCATTTCATAATAAAAAGTATAGTTGTACCTTAATATTTTGTGGTATATGTAATCATTTTTTTTACTTGTTTGTTTTATAGAGCCCGGGGAAGCTGAGGTTGAGAGACCAGTGGAGGTGAAGCAGGAGCCAGGCACCAGCTCTCCACGTAAGTACCATCACAACAGATATTCATACAAGATATAGTGTTACAGTATTCTGAATCCACAATGTATGTTGTGCTCATTGTGTGTTTGGTAGGCAGTTGTGTAATGACTGATATCATATAGTAGGACTTTTCAGCATTCTTTCATAACTTAAAGAATGCATGTGAAGGCTGTATAGTACTACATTGTTCAGAGATGCAAATGAATACATTATACATCTCTGTTCACTAGTATGGTGCAAGGTTCATGTTCATTTGCTTCTGTTGTGGACAATGTGTGTACAGCCCTATTCCACAGAGTCAGTAATTATGCATCAGGCTTACAAGTTGGCATGCAGGTACGTACTGCCACTGAGAGGAGTGAAGGGGTTGGGAGTGGACATGTTGTTGTTTAGTGGTTGGGAGAGGAGCGGTGAAGGACTACTTAACAAAGGATGTTTTACTTTGATATTATATTGCAAGAATTCCTGCAATAGGCCTGTGAGTGTTGCACTGGGATACCAGGGACATAGGAAGTATAATTACTACAGTAATACAGTCAGCATAGGGGTGCAGGATGAAGGTGCAGCTGTAGCTTGGGAGGTCACTCAGAGCTGTCAGCTGTCATGTTGCAATGTGTAATGTGGCAACCAAGCTATGAGTGGCAGTTGTTAAAAATTTAAATGAGCAAATCTATTCAATAAAGTACAAGCAGTACTTCTGAGTGTATACTAACATACTAAGAATGCCAGCAGAATAGGTGTTACGGTCTATCGCGTCTCCTCATTTGGCAGCCGCTGTCCTGTGAGCTGAGCTTGCTGCCTCCCCCTGTGCTTCTCTGGCTGCTCCCTTCCCAATTCCAGATATTCTGACTGCATTGAATTTTGATTCTGGAACTGTTACCCTATAGCTGTCCCACATCCTCTTGAACCCCTGCACCATCTCTGCCTACACCAGTCCCCTGGGCAGCACATTACATGGATCCACCACCCTCCTAGTGAAGTACACCTCCTCCTTTTTCCCCTGAATTTTCCCTCCTCTGGCTTGTAGCCATGCACTCTAGTTGCCCCCCTCCTCCTTCCTTCGAACCATCCTAACTGCTACTGTTCTATTTACCCACTTCATGTACCTGAAGACCTCTATCATGTCTCCCTGGTCCCTTCTCTCTGCCAATGTGTGCATATTTAGCTCTTTGAGCCTCTCCACATAGGTCCTGTTCCTCAAGCCCCACATTATTTTGGTTGCCCTCCTCTGGACCCTCTCCAGGAGTTTAATGTCTCTCTTTAAGTGTGGCATCCACAACTGCATGCAGTACTTGAGATGCTGTCTCACCAACCACTTATACGGACGGAGTATCACTTCCCTCCTTCTGGAGGCAATCACACTAGCCTTGCATGCCAGCATCCTGTTGTCCTTGGCTGCTACCCTCCTAGAAGTCTCCAAGTTGTTCATCTTGACATCCAACAACACCCCCAGGTCCCTGTCAGCAATCAAGACTTGTAGCATTTCACCTCCTGGGTGCACACTTGGTATGGGTTTCTGTACCCCAGGTGCAGTACCTTGCACTTCACTGCATTGAACCTCATCTTCCACTTTCTAGACCATCTTTCCAGAGCCTCCAGGGCAGTCTGTAGGGCCACCTGCCCCTTATTCCCATCCACCAACACCCCCAGTTTTGAGTCATCCGCAAAGAGACTCATCTTACTACTGATACCTGTCCTTATGTCAGAGACATAGGTGGTGAACAGGAGGGGCCCAAGTACTGATACCTATGGAAACCCATTAATGACCCTCCTTGGGAATGAGACTATCCTGCCAATTATGAAGCTCTGGGTTCATTTCTGTAGCCAATTGGCTATCCATCTGATGTGTTACTACATCCTGGGCTGAATATTGGGTTTGTATGTAATGTGGAATGAGAAGGAACCTGCTAATTGTGTTGCATATACTGCTGTTATGTTTGGATAGAATGGTATTTAATGGCAGGGCCATAGCACTTTTTAATATTGCACTGGCATGCATCACTGTGTTGTGCATGGTGTCACAGTTGTGTATCTTGCAAAACACTTCTGAACATATCTCCTACTCTTTATTTACATGATGTGTACAGAATGTATTAGATGAAGTACTTAGTAAAGTAAGTCAACTCTTGCTTACTAAATCTGTAAGATGGTTTCAAGTATTAGAAAACCATTGTGACAGATGCAGTTAAAAATTATCTGTAAACATTCTAACTGGTTATGGACATCTTTCACAAACACTATTGTGAAATTGATCATATGGTGAAGAAGGTTTAAGAGTGTTAAGTTGTTTAATTAAAATACAAAATAAGGTACTTTCACTGATTGTGTTGATGGTCAGTTAATCACGATTTAGTACATTTTGGCATTTGGTAAAACTTTCTGCCACACTACAGGCATGCAGATCATCAGAATAACATAAAAATGACATTTTGTTCATGGCTTACTGCTTAATCAATGTTATGGCAGTAAAAGATGATTTTTATACATGGAAATATGTACAGAGGGTGAATAACAACTTGACATGTGTGTGTCTTTTATAGCACTCGTTAAACTGATGATGATGACGTACCACATTGAATTATGTAATCATACTATTGGTGTGCAAGTAGTCGAATATTCTCTTGCAGGTGTGAAGAAATAATATAGGCACAGATGCTAAAGTATAGTTGTCCACACACAATGAAGAGGTAGTATCAGTGTATGAGACTGCACTGTTTATTATGCTAAACCATTTAGATACTGAGTATTGCTGTATAGTAAGTTAAATACAAGAATAGTATAGGAAATGTACTGTTGTTATAACTCTTTTTATGTTGTCAACAAACGACATAATATGGTACAAGAAAATATGATAACTGAACAGGCAAGACAAGAATCTATATTTGTATCACAGTTCTAAATAGTGTTAGTAGTGGCAACAAAATGTATAACTATTACTGAATTAGATATACATATTGTAAGGTGAAAGACAGAAAGGTCATCACTGTTTTGAGGCTGATGTATTGATTTATGTTTTTTGACTCTTTGTAGGGCGACGCCGTGTGAAATGCTGTACTGGCTACTGCCACTGTTATCATAGGCTTGAGCGCAAGGTTGATAGTCTCATAAAAGATAGCGTTGCACTCCGTGAAGGACAGCAGAGATTGCTGTCCTTCATGGAAGTGCAACAGTGGACCGTCAACCCTGTGCTTGAGCCTGTGGTGACAGCGGATGGTGACACCATGGCCAGTACCAGCACTTCACCTCCACCACCACCTGTAACATCCAGCTTCCCTTGGGTGAAGAGTCTGGTATCTCCTCTGGAGGGCGCAACAGCTTCCACTTCCGTTGCACCTCCACATCAAATCTAGTTTATAGCTTGGACTGCCTCAAGCAGCACACACCTCTCGCAAAGAGTGGCTGCTAATTATTTTAAAGAGTAGTTATTTGATTATTATATTTATTGTTGTTTATTTTTTGTGTGTGTTTTATACAGAGGGCAAATTTTATAAAAACAAATATACTTTTTTATGTATTATATTTTTAAATTATAACAAATCAATATATTTTCTCTTTTTCTTTCCTTTGACATTTGAAAAGTTGTTTATTTTTCTATTTTCTTTTGTCAAGAATGTCTTTTTAATTTAAGATTTTACAGAAATATTTTTTTACTTTTATACGAAAAATAAATATTTTCTGAATATAACTTTTTGCATGCAGTATTATTCAGTTCTGGGGATGTTTATCATAAATGTTTGTGACAAAGGGTTAGGCAACTGTGATTTTATCATTCCCTCAAGCATTCTAGCAGATTCATATGGGATTTAAATCAACATACATATGTAGGCTAATATATATTGAAAAAGGTTTCACACAATTGAAAATGACTTAAATAATTGTGGCCATAAGGGTCTTCCAGGGATTATGTCAATGGACAGTTAATCAGCCTGTGACTGCAACTGTTAGGCTGTACACGTTGAGTCATGCTATACCAGTAGCAGGTGATTAACAGACCATTAACACAACTGCTGGTCATGCTTTATTGGTTATATATTATATAAGAAACCATTCAGCTTACCTAGTTTGGTGAAGAAGATTGCAATAGAAAGCATTCAAGGCTTTAACAGATGACACATTTCAATTATTGTAATGTTATGGATGTTGCAGTGTTTTGAGAACATTCTTGTACCTACATTACTAAGTATGAGTTCTGTCTGTTTTTTTTGTCTAGTAAAGAAACAGAAGAGCAAGATGTAAGATATGAATATTTAACACTGTGCTTACAAATAGAGTACTACATTCTTTATGTGTCAGAAGAGTAGGTACATTTACTGCAAAAAAGATAATGAGTAAAACACTGCAACATAATAAATTAGTATTGGCATAACAGTGGTAAGTGAAAGTAAATACATAAATATAAAAACGAATATGGTTGAGATGGATGTTGTCTTAGTCTTCATAACAAAAAATAATATTAGATGTCTTACTGTGTTCTTCATTTTGGTGAATTTCACTATGTATGTGCAGTCCTAGTACAACAAAAAATCATATACTATTGGTACTAATCATTCTCAAAAAGACAGGTTATTCATGGCAAAAAACTATGTTTAATGCATCAGTTAGGATTGTTCCACAGTGACAAAAGAGAGGAAATTCGGTGTTAGGGTTGAAAACCCAACTCCAAATTCACCCCCCCAGTACCACACACACACAGAGACACACACACACACACACACATATGCAAGTAGGGGGATGACCAAGGCAACACGACCAATGACAGACAACCAGCAGCAGGTGACAAAAATAAAAAACAATTGTCTAAACTTGTGAGGGGGGAAGGGATAAGGGAGGGGCTGACCAGAAGCCCTCTCCTCCAGATGAGGGGAGTAGCCTTCAAGCCCAAGGGGGGAGGGGGAAACAGATTGAGGGTGGAGGTTTCAGGAGGAGCAGAGGTAGGATGGAAGTATAAGGAATCTGGGGTGTTCGACAAAGAGGATCAGGGATAAGGGGTGGGGTTGGTGTTAGTAAATGCCAGGAGCTTGGGAAACAAGTTGCCGGAGTTCCAGGACATGCTGTTTGGGGGTGGATGTGGCAGCAGTCATGAAACGTAGGCCAACAAAAACCATGACTGGGACCTAAATGAGCGAGTACACTATGCTTAGGAAGGATAGAAAGGAGGCAGAGGGTGGAGTGGCAATGTTCATTAGAGATGACATAGAAATTGCTAGGGTAGAAGAGGCAGAGGGAAACGTGAAGGACTTATGGGTCACCTTACGATCCCCAGCAGGAGATAAGGTCAAGCTGGGTGTAGCATATAGGCCTCCGGGATGAGTGATGTTCTAGAGGATGGTTTGCTGGACAACATCATTGCCCAGTGTGGACCAAAAGGGGAAGGAGTGGTGTTGATGGGGGACCTTAATATGCCAGGTACAAACGGGAACCATGTCCTCTAAGGTGGCCAAGGAGCAGAGGCTGCTGGATGGCTTCCAGAATGTGTTCTTAACACAGCATGTGATGGAGCCCACAAGGGAAGGGCATGTCCTGGATGTGGTTCTGGCAGATGGGAATCTGGTAAAGGACATGGTTGTCCAAGTCCCCTGACTGGGAGCGACCACAATACTGTCTGGTTTCAAATAAGCATGGGGAGGTGAGATCAAGGACACTGGCAGTGGACTTCAGGGGGGCAGACTTTATGGGCATGGGAAATATTCTCAAGGATCACTTGATGGGGATTACCTCAATGACAAGTATGGAAAGGAGATGGGAGGTCATAAAATGGGGACTTCATGAGGCAGTCAGGATCTGCTCTAAGTTGAAATGTAAGGGAGCAAGGTCACATAAACCATGCTGGTGGTCCAGTGAGGTACAGGTAGCAGTCAGAGAAAATAAGGCAGCCTACAAAAAATATAAAACAACAAGAGGGGATAGGGATAAGGAAATGTACCACCTGGCATCTAGAAAAGTCACCCGTATGGTGAGGGGAGCAAAGTCCAGTAAAGAGCAACGGCTGGCACAGAGGATACATGGAGGGGAAAAGGGGTTCTTCCAGTACATTGGGGAGCGGAGAAAAACTAAGGGCCATCTCCAGATTGAGATCAGAAGGAGGTGGGTGGAAGAGGCGAGGGACCAGGCAGAGGTATTTAACGAGTACTTTGCCTCTGTGTTCACTAGGGAGGGAGATGGGATATCTACAAAGCAAGGCACGAAGAGGATAGAAACATCAGTAAGTGGGATCAGGGGAGCAACAGAAATGGAGCAAGAGGGAGAGAGAGATACCCCAGGGGTGTCACATCTGGGTAAGGATGAAAAGGCCAGTAAGGTGGAGGGGACGGATGATGCTATCTCCGCCAAAAGGGTGTGGTTAGCCTCAAGGCCCTAAAGAAAGACAAATCTCCTGGGCCAGATGGCATTCATCCGAGAGTACTATGGGAATTGGCAGACATACTGGCTGCACCCCTGGTGGAGCTTTTCAGCAGGTCACTTGAGACATGGAGGGTACCTAAGGATTGGCAAGAGGCACATGTGGTACCAATCCATAAAGCGGGGTTGAGGGAAGTACCAGGTAACTATAGACCCATCAGTTTGACCTCGGTGGTGGGAAAATTAATGGAGAGTATACTAAAGGAGCGATTGGGGTGTACTTGGAGGAGGTGGGAGGTCTGGATGATCGGCAACATGGGTTTGTGCCAGGTAGATCATGTCAAACCAACCTTGTGGAGTTCTATGAATGGGTAACATCAGAACTGGAGAGGGTAAGCCTGTGGATGTATTATTCTTGGACTTCAGCAAGGCGTTTGACTCTGTCCCCGCAATGGTCTGGTGGAGAAACTGATGGGGTTAGAGAAGGCCTTTGATGGTCAGATGGATTGAAAACTGGCTAGCTGGAAGCACTCAGAGAGTAGTGGTCTGTGGGAGCTCTCGAACCTAGAGAGGTTGGTAGTGGGAGTGCCATGAGTAGCTCAGTCCTGGGTCCGATCCTGTTTAATGCATACATATCGGACATCAGGGAGGGTATAGGGTGTGAAATGAGTCTCTTCGCGGATGACTCCAAGATGGGAGCAGTAGTTGAGGGAGAAGAGGTTGGCCCTGCAGGGACCTGGACACCCTGGAAAGCTGGGCTCACACATGGAGTAAATTTCAATATCACCAGTGCAAGGTGTTGCATCTTGGTGAAGCTCTAAACACAGATACACCCTGGGAGGGGAGGTGCTGGAGGCCTCAATAGGGGAAAAAGACCTAGGGGTCATGGTGGATGCATGTATCAATAACTCTGAGCAGTGCAGGAGAGCAGCTAGCAAGGCAAACAGGATGCTGGGATGCATCATAAGGGGGATTACCTCTAGAAGCAAGGAAGTGATTCTGCCGCTGTACTATGGACTGGTTAGACCACATCTTGAGTACTGTGTACAGTACTGGAGACCACACTTGAAGAGGGACATACAGCTCCTGGAGAGGTACAGAGGAGGGCAACAAAGATGATACGAGGGCTAGGGATTTAATGTATGAGGACAGACTTAAGAGCTCTGCCTGTTTTCATTGGAGGAGAGGAGAGAGGGGGACATGACTGAGGTCTTCAAGTACCTCAAGGGAATAAATAGGGTAAACATGGAGGAGATCTTTAGACTAAAAGCAGGGAGGTATCACCAGAGGGCATGGTTTGAAGTTGGAAGGTGGAAGGGTGGGGGAAAGAGGAGGAGGTTTTCACTGAGAGGGTGGTGGACCCTTGGAATGCACTGCCTGGTGAGCTGGTTCAGAGATCCACAGTGGAGGGCTTCAAGAGGGTGGGACAGACACAGAAAGTGGATGTATCAGATGATGGCCTGTCCCAGGGGGGTTGGGATGGATGATACGGGTTTCTGGAGCACAAGGGATGGGAGGGTCTCGGCACCCAACTAAGGATCTAAGATTCGAGCAGACTCTATAGACCGTAAGGCCTAATCTGCTGGCAAATAGTATGTTAGTATGTTAGTATATAAATGTACTACAAGACATCCCCACCCACTTGACCAGGTACTGCATGCTCAGTGGAGATCAACAGCAAAACTGAGGCCATGTACACCAAACGTACATATCCCTGATTGCAGGTGCACACAATGTACCACACTTAGTAGTTGCATGGCCTTACCTACCGATGCCCCACACCCCACCACACCTGGTACTGTACCGTTACTGGACATCAGTGATGCAGGTGTATGATACCAGTTGTACAAAGGTTTTTACACTAATGAGTAAACATTAATTAAGAGAACAACATAAATTTACTACAAGACACAGCCATCATCAAGATAAAAGGAGTGTTGCATTTACTATGTGATTTACATAGTAGTAAATTTACTGCAACTGTATACTCAAGATAGAGAGGCTGATGTCAAGGTATGGAAAAACATTGCCTGTAGAAGGATGTGAAACTCCTAATGTCAGTATCAGCTACACAGTTTACTGATGAAGGTGTACTGTTGCAGTTCATACATATACCTTCAGTGTGTCTGTATACTAAAGATGCAGTAACTATTCTTTCTAAGAAACAGTGTAATTGCCTGTCTGAGGCCAAGCAACTTCTAAATATCCTAGCACTACTGAACCAACAATGACGTAGCTGTATCACAGATGTCTATAGGATCAATTTTCCTGTTGGTACTTACTGAGGATGTACTCCCTGGTAAAGACAATGTCATTGCCTCTGTGATGCCTCACTTATTGAAATAGTGGTACATTTAGTATTCTTGCAATGAGTGATCTATACTACTTATGGACACAGCCTGACTTTTTTAGTAGTTGTTCTATATTCAGGCTGCAGTACCTAGTCTTTGGGTTTGGCACAATTCTGTCACTGACGCTATCAAAGTGATAAGTATGTTAATTGTACTACAACAGGAATCAAGTAGGTATAGTGTAGATATAAATAGAATGTCTTTTAGTATTGATGTTAGTCACAATGGGATAAGTGTTGTAGGATGGGAGGGGTCATTCTCTATCACAGACTCTGTCACTTATAATCACACTAAGCTTTGGATGGCTGCAATCATCAAGTTACAGTGTTCATCTTCATAAGTTAATCTTAACTGCCGTTCTCCAGTAACTACGCAGTAGATGGGGTGAGTGGGTGGGGCACTGTCTTGCAAAGGTCCTGCAGTGCCTAGCAGAGGGAGAGTGTCTATACATGAAGGCAATCACACATATTATACCTGTACATCTCCTTAGTTTTGCTGTGCTCTGTAGCTGAGGTGGCCCACCAGGTGTGGTGGGGTATGGGGCATTGGTAGGTAAGGCCATGCAACTACTAAGTGTGGTACGTTGTGTGCACCTGCAATCAGGGATGTGTATGTTTGGTGTGCATGGCCTCAGTTTTTCTGTTGATCTCTACTGAGCATGCAGTACCTGGTCAGGTGGGTGGTGATGTCTTGTAGTACATTTAGACAATTGTTTTTTTATTTCTGTCACCTGCTGCTGGTTGTCTGTCATTGGTCATGTTGCCTTGGTCCTCCCCCCTACTTGCATGTGTGTGTGTGGTGCTGGGGGGGGATGAATTCAGAGTTAGGGTTTTCAACCCCACACCGAATTTCCTCACTTTTATCACTGTGGAGCGACCTAATTGATGCATTAAGCGTGGTTTTTGCCATGAATATATACTGTATATATCTATATCTATATATATATATATATATATATATTAGAGGCAAAAACTCTGTTGTATCGACATAAGTAGTTGTCCACAGCCAAAAGTGAGGAAATTGATGTTAGGTTGAAACCCCTTGCACCCTCCAGCCCACCCCCAACTGACATCGGGTAGCGGTATGGGTCGCCGGCCCTAACTGTCTCCCCATTATAGGTGGAAAGAAGCTGAGGAATAGGAGAATGGGATGAGAGTTAGAACCGATGACCCCAATGTGCACCCTGATGCCAGTTGGGGGGGTGGGCTGGAGGGTGGGTGCAAGGGGGGTTTCAACCCTAACATCGAATTTCCTCACTTTTGTCACTGTGGAACAACCCTAACTGATGCATTAAATGGAGATTTTTGCCTTTAATTTCCCTTCTTTTTGAGAATGATAACAAGAAATAGTGAATGTAATGCAGTGGCGGGAGCGGGGGGCATATTAACACATGTCCGTAAACGCAAATGGTAATGCACATGGTAACTGATGCAAGTGAAACAGAAGAGAAACAGTACTGTAGACACAAATGGTAAAAAATAATGCAGCGCCAATGAAAACACAGGAGTAGCGCGCGTTAGGCGTAGATGGGAGCAGTAGAGTGAAACGGATGCGGAACCAGCAAGCAGAAGTGATAAGGGTAACAGTAATGTAAGCTCACAGGCTGGTTTTCCCAAAAGCTGCATAGAGAAAGACAGTGACTACAAAGAATGTATGCATAATAATGGGTCTCGGAGCGGAAAATGGGGAGTTGGAATACTAAATTGCTTATATCTCAGGAACCATACGATGTAGAAAAAAAATGCAAAAGTCATATGATTTATGACTTTCCTGGCTAGTTGTGTAGTTAGCGCATTTTTCTGATGAAAAGTCTGTATCTTACACCATTTGTGAGATACAGGCCCTGAAAGGCACGGTGAACGCCATAATGTTATCCTATGGGAAAAAAAGAGATGTTTGGAGTGCCATAACTTTGCCGCCCTGTAATATTTTTTCACCAAGCCACCAAAAAGGCACATCTGTGGGATGTTGGCTTTCTTCCCTTCAAATTTCAGTGTAAAAGACCAAACCGTTATTTTGCAGCAGGGTAGCAAAGAATTCCTTTCATGCAGCAGACGCCGAAATGTTAGTCTATAGGAAAAAGTGTCAACTTCAGAGTATCGTAACTTTGCAGCCATGCAATATTTTGTCACCAAACCATGAAAAGGCACATCTGTGAGATGATGGCTGCCTTCCCTCCAAATTTCAGCCCAAATGACCAAACTGTTCATTTGCAGCAGGGTGGCAAAGAATTCCTGTTATTTTGGGCATAGTGTCGCAAAGTAGCATCATGATTTGCAAAAGCTTTCACAAAAATTTGTGACACTTTCGTGAGTGCGACACTACTTTTTCCAGAAATTGGAAAAACGTATTTCTAGGGTGTTTAACCTTAAAATAAAGACATGCCTAGCATCCTCAGGGTCCAACTATGTAAACACAAACATAATTGTGTTGCTAGAGGGTCCCAAATTTAAATGCCAAACATTTTTCTGATCACCAACTGAAAACAAAATGGTGGATTTATGACACTACTAGGGCCATTTGCGACACTAAAAAGTGCATTTGCGACACTATTAAACTTTTTGTTAACTTTTCCCTTTGACTTATAATGGGAAATTGTTTTTTGAATAACTTTTGAACCGTTTAATATTTTTTCATGAAATCTTCAAAAGGCACATTGGGGCCCCCGGCACACATTCCCTGAAGTTTTTGGACTGGTCACACAAACCGTGAGACCTGTAGGGATGAGTAAAGAATTCAAAAAAGTGTAAATGTGCACACAGATCATGCTTAATATCTGAATAGTACAAAAGTTGGTGGATCCCAAGATGTATGGTTCTTGATCATGTATTCCAAATTTCAGGCAAATTTGTTGAATGGTTGCAGTTATTAAGGTGCAAAATTTTAGGTTTAACATGTAAATGGCTCCTCAATCCTAACTATGGTACATAATATAATATATATATATCTATATATATATAATTTTATTTTACTTTCCACTTGCAATTAGGCCTCATTTCAGCATTTTGCCTTTCATTGACAGTGCTCTTTAAAACACAAGGGCACTTGGAATAAAAGTTGTAAGCTCATCTTACATGTGCTAGGGAGAATAGTATCCCAAGTTTTTTCTTTCAGTAGAATGCTTTATTGAAACTTACTGAGACAGTTTATAATTTATGTGAGAAGAGCTCTCTATTTGTTGATAATTCTTGATAAACTTTGCTCTTCAGGGGTTTCTCAGCTAAAAGCATACTGGTGTTAATTAGCTTCTCTGAAGTAATCTTCTGTTATGTTTCAAAAGTACTGTAAATCATTGCTACATACACACACACACACACACACACACACATTGGGCGTGATGACCAAGCATGTAATTTGAAACTGCTCTGCAGTTAGGTGCTGTTATCGGTCTTGCAGTAGCTCTACAAATGCTGTTTACCAAGTTGGATTGAAAATAAAAAGTGTTTCTTGTAGTCACTGAAGAACTACAAGGCTGTCGAAAGAACTAGAATTAATCCATTTGACTGAGCTCTGCACAGATGTTTAGTCTGCAGCACTGCAAGGGTTAAATTGAAGGGCTGCAAAGTAGTGGAAGGATCATTTGAAAACTCCACAGGAAGTGTTCTGTGGTTTGAATCCTGTAGCTCATTTTAAGAGCTGATGCAATAGGGCTGCAGGCTTCACCTTCCTGCAGCCCTAAAAAGGAGAGATTTCTGCCTGTTTCCAGATGGTTAGGGCAGTACCTGAACAAAATACAAAACTATTTAATTTATAAATAGGTATTATGGCCAATTTAGCAACCAACTTAATCAAAGATACAGCTATTCCATCTGTTCCTACGCTAGGGATTGGTGTTACACTGTACATTTCAAGTATTTAGTCACTTCCTCAACATTTCATTTTAGTTTTCAAGCATTTAGTTACTTCAACATTTAACCTTTAAAGTAAGACTTTGGTAACACTTTTACTTTTCCATGCTCTCAGCAATGTTCCTGGTGGACTTCATAGGAGGTGCATAGGATGAAATGTTACAAAATAAATTATTTAGAGATGCAGCTATGCTTTCAGAGTTTGTACAAAATTCACCATTCAAATTTAAACTACTGTAGCTATGCTAGAACTTTAGTTTCTGCCTGGAAGCTTTTTAAGGGCATTTCAAGTTTTATGAGGGTCACTTCTAAATTATTTTAAAATAATCAATTTTTGCTCTCATTCTTTCAGCCTTAAAATGATTATGCATTTGTTTATATGCCAAAAGGTATTCAGAGGTTCTTTGTCTCCTATCAATTTTCATTTTTATTTCAGTCTCTTAATTTAGAGAACTGATCATCAATCCATGACAGAACCTCTCCCTTCCTAGTTAATAACATCTCTGGTAAATAAAAATCTCACAGTCTAGACTACTTTATCATAAAATATTTAAAGCCTGATCCATATTTAAAGGACAACAATGGAAAACTATGAACTTTCACCAGCTGGTGCCACAATGCCAATTAGCACTTTCAGAATTTTTATTGCACCAGTTTTTTTAATCATCAAAACAATACACCATGATTTCTGCTTTTCATTGCTGGAAACTGCCGTCTCACGAGCAGCCACATGCTTCCCTCATTTATTTTATGATAATATGCCCTGCTGGCCTCACATCAGTCCTTCTCTGTACTCAGAGATGCCCACTTGATGAACATATTTGTAACTGCCACCAAGCCCATTTCTTAAAAAATAAAACAAATCATGTAACTGAAACATGTCCGATCCCAACATAGCAGTCCCTCTCACTTATAAATCTAAATGATGTCATGACTTCCTGGCAGTCCCAGTCAGTCTCCTCTGTCCTGCTCACAAGCAGACAGAGTGAACACATGCTTGACTTACTGTATATTTCAGATGTGAGTCAGCAGGGTGAGAACAAACTGCTCTCAGCACACTGTACAGCAGCAGAAACAAAATGTACTAAATGTTCTTCCTCTGGTACAAACAGGTAGCAACTATGCTGGAACACCAATCATATAGCTGTGACATCACTTGGTGGGAGGGGTACCACAGTGCAAGAAGGCAAGCAGCTGAATTTACAGCTTCCAAGCTGCATAGAGACATTAAGAGACAATTTGCAAATATGTGTATGTGGGGCAGTGGAGAACAAGATCAGAGAAGCAGAGAGGAATGGGATAGAACAGAGTCCCAGACTGATAATATTTAGAAAAACAGAAGACTGTGTGTGTGTGTATGTGTTTGCGTGTGTGTGTGTGTGTTTGTGTGTGCATGTGTACGTGTATGTGCGTGCGTGTGTGTGTTCTGTGGGGGAGACCCACATTAAAACCATGGCAGTTCCACCTTCTTGCCAAAATAAAGAGCACTACTTTACATCAGAGTATTCCTACACATTGATCAAAATACAAAACAAACAAACAAAAAAATTAAACTCTACTTTTTTTTTGTACAAATTAACCATTGTATAATTAGAATAATGAATATGCTGTCACTATGGTGACAACTTTACCACGACCAATACTACAGCACCAACAGCACCAGATTGCTGTAGTGTCAGTGTGGGACCCCTGCACTGCTTTCTGGGGGTATTGCACCCCCTCTCTGAAGCAACTCTGACTCGAAGTTCATTAATTTAATAGTGGAGGGTGTGTGGGGTGAAGCCCCTCAAAAAAACACAGTCTGAAATGACTCCTTTTATGCTGACTGCAAATGCAAAGGAGTCACTGTAACATTGGTCTACAACTAAATTTGTTGACCAACTGTCATGGATCCAGAATAATGGATTCCAGGGTGTGAGTCATGCTGGGCTAATGTAATTTCTCAGGTGTTGGATGCACTCAGCCTGCAGCCTTATGCCCAATCATCAACAGTGTGACATTATCTCAGCATGACACACACCCTGTCTTGATTTATTGCTTAATTTTACAATCCTAAGAGGCAATCTAAGAGCTCTGGCTCACCAGATACAGTACAGCAGTACAGCAGGTTGCAAAATGGTTGCTTATTGCATCTGGTAGCATGCCTGAAGGCACAATTTGTTGTATTCTTATTTATTTATTGGAATATTCAGAGTAACATCTTTGAGCAGAGCTCACTTACAAAGGTTCCAAGCCAGAGATACAGTAGTGTTTAATTACAGTACAGTGAGGAAACATGAATGAAAGGATCATGCAAGATCCAAGAAAACATTTAGAACATTTACATCATACAAGGTGTCAATCAGAAACTAGTTCCTATGCTAAGGAACAATACTGAAGCAGGTACTGCATTGTCTAAGGTTTGGGCAGTTTCAGGGAAGCAACTTTGTCTACAATAATCCAGGCAAGTCAGGCAGTATAACAAGGGGAATCATCATTAGAGAGACTTGTCTAGTGGTTGCACTGGCATACATGTTGTAGGGTGAGGTGCTTTGTCAGGGGTGATTTAAATTGGTTCAATTTAGGTATCTCCAGTAGTGAAGTGGAGAGTTCAGTTAACCGGGTTGGCACCCGGTGTGGAAAACCCTCATGGATTGAGTGGTCCTACAACATGGGATGTACAGTGCATTTCATGCAACACTCCTAGTAGAGTGATGGTTAAAGAGGGTATGTAGCAGAGACTAGAGGTGGGGGGGTGAGCCTTAGCATGGCTTTCTTTCCAAGTAGGCAAGTTTGAAATTTTATTCTAAGGTCTAGTGTGAGCCAGTTTACACTCTAATAGAGGTTGTGTGTGAGACGAGGCAACAGGCCATAATTTAGAGGGTCCTAATTCCATTAAAGTTGGTATCTGTAGTGTATCCATAGATTACCAACCAATAATCCACAGAAGAGAGCACTGAGGAGGCTACAGCTCTGATGATGACCTAGGAGAGGGGTCAATACGTAAGCTCTACCAGGAAGTGGGTCCACCATTTGTTCTGTGGTGACACAGTTGGTTTATTTTCCACTAGCTCCATTTGCTTTGTATCAGTTTTATAAGTTGAAGTTTGACTGAGCAGATACTTATAAGTGGGAGCACCATAGGAAATACCTTGTGGACATTTGGCAGTTAGTGACTTTTTTGCACAAACTGCTTTTCAATTCGACCATTTCACATGTGTGGGTGAGACTGGCTTGTCCAGGTCTTTTTAGTCACTTTTTATGTGTTATTTATAATGTGTACTTAATAAAGGTGGTTTGTGTTTTGCAATAGAGAAGTTTCTGATGACCACTTATTCTTTATACACTTTTTAGTGCTGACCTCTCATGTAGCAGTATTTTCAATTACTGCTTTTCTACTGTGTAGAGGCTACAGCAAGTTTCCTAGTCTCAAGTGTCATAAAATGCTTGTGTCTATAGAGAATTCCAATTTTTTTGTTTACTGTACTGATGACATGGTCTATATGCCAGGTGTTTGATAATGCACTGTCAAGGTGTAAGCCAAGATATTTGAAGGAGGTTACTTGTTCTAATACCACACCATCCTGATTAAAGATGGAGAAGGGTAACAGTTTGTTTTTCTTCTGATGGCTGGCAAATATCTTTGATTTTTTTGTGTGGTTTAGGAGCAGCTTGTTCTGTAACAGCTAGTGCTCAATGGAGTAGAAGTTGTGCTGTAGGGTGTGGCTGGCAGTTAGTTGCTTAGTTCTGGTGGGACAGATAACTGCATCATCTGCATAAAGCAGGATGTGAGCAATACTGCAGGCATTGGGCAGGTCATCAGTAAACAGGCTGAACAGAAGTGGTCCCAATATTGATCCATGGGAACCCCTGTTGACGTAGTTTTAGAGTCAGAGAGGACTCTACTAATTTTAACTTTTTGTGTATGGTCGGTTAGGTAATTCTCAAACCACCCAACAGTTTCCCTATATAGGCCAATCCCCTCAGGTTTATCAATTATTAATGCATGGATCATGAGGCTGAATGCCTTGGTCAGACCAATGAAAATTGACCCTGCCATTTCACCCATGTCAAGGGACTCATGTAGTGAGTTAATGAATTCTAGTATTCTGATCAATATATGATTCAACTCCAGATTTATACTTACACCTAGCAGTTTAATTATTTGTTGAAATTTTAAATCTATTACATTTTTTACAATGTTAGATTTGTGACTCATCCAAATGATATTGCTTAACTAAGCTCCTATATCACAGGACAGTAAAAACAGAACTGAAGGAATTTGGTTTAACTGGGTCACCTCTTCTACTAAGTAAGTGGGCATTTTGATTTTTCTGTAGTATAAAAATTACAAAACAAACATGAAGCAGCTATAGCAGTTAATAGAACAGGACCTGGAACATTGGACTAAATTGTCACTTTCTCTGTAGGGCTGGACAAATATGGTAAAGACAAATCTGCTTTCGAGATTGACGTACCCCCTGGGAAAGCTCACAATTGCTCTCTCCCACAGTTGGCTCTGAACAATGCACTCTACCATCTCTCCAACAGTAGAAAAAATAACTCCCCTCAGAGGAAGTGAGGAAACAAAGAGGTTCAACTATCCTCATTTGCATGCAGGCCAGTATGAGGAGCCCACCAAGCAAAATTGCAAGGTTGAGAATCTGATGCACTTTGAAGGTCAGAACTCAGTGTGCCTCACAGAGACCTGGTTTGGAGATGGAGGGAGATGGTAGAAATGACTGGGACATGAATGAGGAGTGCATGGAAGAGGTGGTGATGGGGGAAGGGCTAGGTACTAGTGATCACAAGACTATAAGGTTTAGGGTTAGGACAGAGAGGGAGGCAAAATGGACTAACACGCAAATCTTGGAATTCAGAGAGATTGAGTTCAACAGAATGAGAATTATAGTTAGGGAGGAGCTGACAGAAATTGAGGAACATATGAACATATGAAGAAGCCAGCAGAAGAAGGGCATTTGGTCTATCAAGTCTGCTCATGTTGCAGGGTTCACAGCTTGAGCTACTGTCCCTGCACCCTCTCCCCATTCCTCCCATCCTCCCTACCCATGACCCTTACCCTCCCCCTATACCTGTCCCAGCCTCTTTTAAAGTTGCCCACTGTACCTCTTATGGCAGCGCATTCCAAGTGTCTACCACCCTCTCTGTGAAGAAGTGCTTCCTGACCTCCTTCCTTCTTAAACCTCCCACCATCCAGCTTAAGACTGTGCCCCCTTGTGTTATGGTTGCCACTCAGCTTAAAAACACTCTCCTCATCAACCTTATTTATCCCTTTCAAGTACTTGAAGGTCCCAATCATGTCCCTCTCTCTCTCTCTCTCTCTCTCTTCTGTCTTTCAGTTAGTACATGTTCAGTGCCCTCAACCTCTCCTCATATGCCTTACCCTGCTGACCAGCTATCATCTTTGTAGCCCTCCTCTGGACTTATCCAGCAGGTTAATGTCCTTTTTGAGGTGTGGGCACCAGTACTGAACTCCATACTCTAGATGCAGCCTTACCAGTGATTTGTATAAAGGCAGTAAAACCTCCTATCTCCTACTACTGATCTCCTTAAATATTCATCCCAGCATCTTGTTTGCCTTTGCTCCTGCTTTCTCACACTGCGTGGAGTGCTTCAGGTCACTAATGATCATCAGTTCCAGGTTCTTCTTCTCCTGTGATGCAGATACTCGGAATCCACCAAGGTAGTACTCTGTCAAAGGATTCTTGGCTCCATAATG
Organism: Neoceratodus forsteri; assembly: GCA_016271365.2. NCBI lineage: Eukaryota > Metazoa > Chordata > Ceratodontiformes > Ceratodontidae > Neoceratodus > Neoceratodus forsteri. Next base: position 42,387,671 of record CM028137.1, on the reverse strand, counting down.
CATAACTTTACAATTCTTAGCATTGAAGCCAAGCTGCCAGATCCTGGACCACCTCCCTAGCTTTTCCAAATCTTCCTGTAGGTCCTATATCCCTTCAGCTGTGTCCACTCTCCCACAGAGCTTGGTGTCATCCATGAATACGCACATTTTGCCCTTAATGCCATCTCCAATGTCATTGATGAAGACATTGAATAACACCGGCCACAGCACCAAGCCCTGTGGGACCCCACTGATTATCTGTCTTGTGTTAGATAACTCTCCCCCCACAAGCACCCTCTGGGTCTGTTCTTCAGCTGGGTTTCCACCCATATAGACATCTTTCCCCATCCCCAAGATCCACTAACTTCCTGATCAACCTTTGTGGGGCACAGCATCAAAGGCCTTGCTGAAATCAAGATAGAGGATATCTACCTCTTGGCCACTGTCTACTGTCTTAGTGACACAGTCAAAGAAGTCAATAAGATTTGTTTGACATGATCTCTCCCCATGAACCCATGCTACCGCTCACCCTGGAGACCATGCTTCTCCAGATATTCCACCAACCTTTCCTTTAGTATGGTCTTCATGAGCTTGCCCACAATGGAAGTCAGACTGACTGGTCCATAATTCCCTGGGTCATCCTTGTGACCGCTTTTGTATGTGGCAATACATGTGCTGTTCTCCAGTCCTGTGGTACTACGCCTAACTCTAGTTAACTATTAAACAGGTCTGCCAGTGGCCCTGCCAACTCCTCACCCAGTTCCTTTAGTAACCTTGGATGTACTCCATCTGGGCCTCGTGATTTGTCCATCTTCAATGCCAGCAGCCTCTCCCTCACTCTATCCTCCTCTATCACAACATTTGTTTTTCCCTCCCCCCGATCCTCTTTTCTTTCCCAAAGGCACTGGTCCATCCTTCTCCCTGGTGAAGATGGAACAGAAGTATTAATTTAGTATCTCTGCTTTTCCCCCATTATTCTCCACCTACTCCACCCCTTTCTAAAGCCTAACAATCTCTTCCTTCTTGTCCTTTTTCTCATTTATATAGCAAAAGAAAGCCTTCCCCCTTCTTAATTCCTTCAGCTATCTGCAGCTCCTTATGTGAGTTTGCTAGCCTGACTTCCTTACTTGTCTCACTAGCCAACCTAAGGTAATTTTCCCTATCCACCTCTCTCTTGGTCTTTCTGAATTTTCTAAAGGCCATCCTCATTTCCCTTACTGCCTGGGCAACCCCAGAACTGAACCAACTGGGTGATTTAGCCCTTGTGTTCTTACCCCTGAGCCTAATGCATTCATCTGTGGTCACCAGTATTCCTTTCTTAATGATGGACCACCTTTGGTCCACCCCCATATCTGCTCTGATGCCCACCAGATGGATCCTTAGCAGTTTGCCTATCTTCCTGAAGTCCGCCCTCCTGAAGTCCAAGATTTTGGTCTTAGTCGGGATGCTTTCCCTGCCCATATCCAACTGGAACCACACTGTGCAATGGTCACTTCCTCACAGTGGATCCCTGACCATTATTTCCTGTACATGCTCCCCCTTTGTGAGCAATTGCCTCAGCTCTTGTTGGTTCAGTGATGCCCTGAGTCAGGAACCCACTCTGCAGTCTTCCAGGATCACCTGATTCCTTGCACATGTCATGGATGGTATGCTCCAGTCCACCTTGGGCAGGTTGAAATCCCCCACAATTATCACCCCTCCTTTCTCTGCAGCTTCTGATATTTGTGAGCTCAGTTCCCTGTTCCTCTCCCTCTCCTCATCCTGACTGGGTGATCTTTAAACCACCCCCAACCTCACCTTTCTCCTGCTATTGGACCTTAACTGAAGTCATAATGCCTTAACCTCCCCTTCCTTCGACTCCTCCCTCGTATAAATTATTCCCTTCCTCATATAAACTGCCACCCATCCCCCCTTCCTGACTACCCTGTCCATCCTGTATAGTTTATATCCAGGGATCGCAAGATCCCAGTCATGGTGTAATGTTGCCCAAGTCTCAGTTACTGTGGCTATGTCTACCCTCCTGTCTGCTAATAGTGTCTGCAGGTCTTCTATCTTGTTTCCAAGATTCCATGCATTCAGAGACACCACCCTCCACCTAGAATCTGACCTTCCTTCTCTTCCCTCTATTCTTCTATTCACATTTATCCCCTCTGTGTGCACCTCTTTATGCACCCTTGTTATGTGTTCCTCACTCCCTCCACCCTTTGCTAACTGTGTTCTTGCCCCTTCTACCTCCTCCCTCCAGACCTCTTCCATCACTGTGGGGGGGTCACTGAACTCCTCCTCTCAGAGTCTGTGGGCCTGCACGCCCACTGTTCCCTCCTCAGTAGTTTAAATTAAGTGCAGTGGTTATGTATTCACCCAGTTTGTCCCTGAGTACCCTCAAACCCTCCCTATTGAGGTGTAGCCTGTCTAGTGAAAAAGAGTACTTTGTTTGACCAGGTCTCATCCCAGTCCCCAATACAGATGAAAATCTCCTCCCTGCACAATTTCCTCATCCAGTCATTGAAATCATCTATTCTTCTTTTCCTGGCTGTGCTGGCCCTTGGTACTGATATCATCTCTGAGAAGGCCAGTGAACTTCCTTTCTCCCTGCAGATCTTCCCTAACTCCCTGAACCTACTTTGCACTACCTCCACCTCCTCCCCAGCTAGGTTTTTGGTTCCCAAATGTATAACTAAATTAGATTTTCCTCCAACTTCCCTTACTACTGTATTTCCCTTATTCTTGGGCCCACCTTCTCCACTGTCATCCCTGGCATACACACCACCCTCCTGCTTTCATTTGGGTCCTCTTTTGTTCCCCAATGAACACCCCTAATGTTGGAGTCCCCCATGATTGCCACCCTTCCATCCCCTCCATTCATGATCCCCATCCTTCCTATCTTACCTTCAATACTAGCTGCTTTCCCACCTAACTGCTCCCTCTGCACCCTGGTAAATGTATCTGCACATCCACAATTTTTCCCCTTAACTGTTTTTCCATTTCCCAGTCTGCCCCTCCCCTTTTGACTATCTGTATTTGCTTTCAGTTTTCCCTCCCATCTTCCTTTCCTTTTCTTTCCCTCCCCCTCCTCCACTCAGTTTTGCTTACCTCCTCTTCCCTGCCCACCCTGATTAGTTCCCTCCCCGTACTCTTACTCTCAACCCTGACTTAACCTCACCTCCTGCTGCCCCTTCCCTCCTTCCAGACAGTAGTGTGACTCTATTCAATAAAGGCACCCCTTTAGAATTTTCCACCCCTGATGCTACTCTCACATTCCCACCCCGTCCCCTCACCAATTGCCATTCTTCCATCCTGGGCTCCCTATTCCTCTGAGGAAGAGATACTCCTGTACAGTGGGTGTTCCTCCTCACTCCCATTCCCTGCCTGATGCCGTCACTCCCCTGGGCATCACCCTCTGCCTTTCTCTCCACTGCTCTTCTCCTCTGACTTCCCACAACATCCTACCCAGCTCCCATCTGAGTGAGTGAGTGAGGAGTTGGAGAAAGTGGAAGAGTTATGGGAGGTCATCAAAGGAGGGGTACTAAAAGCTATGGAAATTTGCATAAGAAAGGTGAGGAAGAAGAAATGGTGATGGTCACTCTGGTTTACATGGGAGGTGGCAGAAGCAGTCAGAGGAAGGAAATGGGCTTTCAGGAAATATAAAAAGACACAATGGGAGGAGGACAGGGAGGCTTATAGAGAAAAGAGGAAGGTAGCAGGGCAGAAGATAAGGAGGGCTAAAGCTGACACAGAGGAGAATATAGCCAAATAGGTAAAAAGGGGGTAAAAACTTTTTTTTATATGTGGGAGAAAAGTAAGGCAAGGTAGGGGATAGTGAGATTGAGGGGGGAGGGAAGGGTGCAACTGGAGGGGGACCTTGAGAAGGCTGAATTATTGAACAAATATTTTTCTCAGTCTTCATGGAGGAGGGGAGGAGTGCCTAAGTTAAGGGGCAGGGGAAGGGGGGATATAAAAGTAGATTCTAGTCAATTCAGCATAGGCAGGGTTAAGGAGGAGCTAGATAGGTTAAGTGTGGACAAGGCAATGAGGCCAGATGGCTTTCACCCAAGGGTACTTAGGGAACTGAGGGAAGAACTGGCAGCCCCACTTATGAGACTTTTTAAATTATCACTGGACACCAAGTTGGTGCTGGGACTGGAGGAGGGAAAATGTGGTACCATTGCATAAGGATGCAGTAGGGAGGCTGCAGAAAATTACAGCCCAGTCAGCCTCACTTCGGTGGTGGGGAAGGTGAAGGAGGCATTAATAAAGGAAGGGATGGTGGAATACCTGGTGAGAAGTGATCTGCAAGATGAGCACCAACGTGGATTCACAAATGAGAGGTTATGCCAGACCAACTTGATTGAATTCTTCGATCAGGTGATGCAGGTGATGGATCAGAAAAGGGTGGTGGTTGTGGCCTATCTGGAATTCAGAAAGGCTTTCGACACCGTCCCTCACAGAAGTCTAGTAAGTAAGCTGGACAGGTTAGGGGTGGGCAGAAAAATAACTAGGTGGGTGGAAAGCTGGCTAGAAGGTAGAAGTCAAAGAGTGGTAGTGAATAGGGTGCATGCCAGAGAGAGGGAGTGTTGTGTGCAGTGCCACAGGGATCAGTACTTGGGCCCCTCCTTTTCAATATTTACATCAGTGACTTAGCAGAGAGTCTGGAAGGTAGGGTATGCCTGTTTTCGGATGATACAAAAATCTGCAATAGGGTGGACATCCCAGTGGGGGTGGAGGCCATGAGGCAGGAACTGAAGAGACTGCAGGGGTGGTTGGAGACTTGGCAACTAAAGGTAAATGCCGAAAAGGGGGCTGTGATGCATTTAAGACAAAAACATCTATGAGCAGTATGCACTCTGGGAGGAGGAAATCAAGACAATGAAGCAGGAGAGGGATCTGGGGATCATAATATCCTGCAACCTCAAAATAGGGAACTAATGGAGCAATGCAATGGGAAAGGCAATTGGAATGCTGGCATGCATAGGGAGGGGCATCACTTGCAGAAGGGGGGATGGCACTGATGCATCACCACAAAGCCATAGTGAGACTGTATTTAGAGTACAGGGTACAGTTCTGGAGACTGCACGTATGCAAGGACATAGAGAGCATGGAGAAAGTTCAGAGAAGAATGACCAAAATGGTACAGGATATCCAGGGGAAACTGTACGAGCAGAGGTGTAAGGAGCTGGATCTGTACACACTGGAGACCAGGAGGGAGAGGGAGGATGTGATTGAAACTTTTAAATACATAAAAGGGATCAATAAGGTAAAGAAAGGGAACTTACTTAAAAGGAAGGATGGGGCTAAAACAAGAGAGCATAGGCTAAGGTTAGAGGGTGGAAGATACAAAGGGAATGTGAGGGGACATTTCTTCATGGAGAGGGTGGTGGAGGCCTGGAAAAAACTTCCAGAAGAGGTGGTGGCAGCTGATATGGTGGAGGGGTTCAAGAAGGCATGAGACAGATATATGGGGTTGGGAAGCGGAGGTAGGGAGAGAGTCAGTAACAGGGGTTATATGTAAGAGAAGGGCAGAAGCAGACTCCATGGGCCAATGGATCATTTTCTTCTGACATGATTCTATGATTCTATGGCCAGGATAGAGGGATACTAGGACTGTCTGAATGCCTTTTTCAGTACTTGATGAATATTTATACTCGGCACTAACAGATACTCAGGAGGATTTTTAAAAGGGTTGGACATGCATGCTGTGGCTGCATCTGTATCCATTTTCTTATGTCCAAGTGGATTTCCTACTATTTTCAGAAGTTGCAGCCATTTATGACGCAAAGTCACAACTTGCGGCAACAAAAAGATGCAATTGTGTCCATACTGGATGCAAATGCAATTGTGTCTGTTTTTGGATGCAGTTGTGTCCATTTTTGGATGCAAAGTGTGTCCATTTCTGGATGGAAAGTGCATACTCCGTTTGACCATTTAATTGATGGTCTAACAGGCCTGGCCACATTTCTGCTTTGAAAATAGCAGCAGACACATCTTGGGTGGAACTTTTTGAAAATCCCATTCTCAGTGTTTAAAATACTGATTATCTGGGCATAATAACAAGAAACAATTAAAAACTGTGTCCCTCTATAGATGACCAGGGCTAGTCCCATGACCTGCCCTTAGAATTCAATATTCATTATATGGGTATAACAGGGAACAGTTAAAAACTGTGTCTCACCACAGCTGACCAGGGCTAGTCACATGGCCTGCTCTTTTTCCTACCCCAGCCATTTCCTGCCCTCTCATCCATCTATACAGTCAACTTACAAAAATGCCAGGCTCTCATAGAGTGTTATAAAATGTGTCCCTCACCAGCCCAACACCCTCTCCTGCTCTAAAGGGTCATTTCTCAGCAGTGGTCCCCCTACCTACCCAAATCCATGATTTGGAGTAAAATGACAGCCACATTCCTTGCTAGTTCTGTTGGCCCCCCCCACTCTCCAAATTGTAGCCCACTTTTCTCATATCCTACAGAGTCATCTGCATAAGCAAGCATTGCAAATTTGAAGAGGGAGGGCTGAGAAAGGGTCCTTATTACGGACAGTGGTAGTCTGATTGGTCAGTCTGGCAGCCTCTATCTTCTCTTTCTCCCCCTTTTTTTTCTACTCAGATATCACACTGTCTTTCTGCCTATTTCCCTCTCTTTCTCTATATCACTTGCCTCTCATTAAATTACCCCATGCCCTATAGGAAGCGCATCCTCAGGATCACAACAACAGCTGCAAGGCATTCTGAGCTGGATGTAATTGTCCACCTAGGGACAAATGACTTGGCTCATCATGAGGTTAGAGCAGTGCAGGAGGACATTGCAGAGTTGGGGAGGGGCCTAAGACAAGTAGCAAACACAGTATCCTTCTCAGAGGTGCTGCCTGTCAAAGGCATGGGGGGAGGCGAGGGTAATTGGCACCATGCAGTTTAATGAATGGTTGAAAAAATGGTGCAGAGCACAGGTGTTTGGCTTCATTGGGGACTGGGGTTCCACCTGGAGGGACACCAGCCTATACTGGCAGGATGGTCTGCATCTGTCCAGGAAGGGAACAAGTCTTTTGAGCAATCGGTTTAAATGCTTCATTGGCAAGCTTTTAAACTAGTCAATGGGGAGGCACTGACAAGCAGCAGAAAAATCCCAGCCTCTCCCTACAAAACAGGGTACTAAATGAGAAAAAGACCAAGGTAGAATGGTCAGTGGGGATGCTGCAACAGAAGGTAAGGCCATCAAAAATGGAAAGCAATGAGTACCAATGCCGTAGTCTAGGTAACAAGCTTCCTGAATTAGTGGCCTTGATGGAGGAGGAACATCTGGATATCGTGGCAGTCACAGAAACATGGTACACACAAAACCATGACTGGGACGTAAACATACCAGGATACACTATCTACAGGAGGGACAGGGAGGGTAAAGAGGGGAGGAGTAGTTCTTTACATAAGGGAAGGAATAAAAGCAACAGAACAAAAGGGTAAACAGGGAGGAGAAGAAGCACTGTGGGTAAATTTGGAGACAGGCAATGGCACCACAATCCGCACAGGGTTATACAGACCCCTTCTCAGGGGAGAAAATGGACAAGGAAATTATAGAAAGTATACTTAGAATGGCAGAAAAAGGGAGATATTGCTGATGGGTGATCTGAATATGCCAGATGTTAACTGGAGCGCAGTTGCAGCTGCCACTTGAAGAGTGCAGTTATTCTAGATGCCTACAGGGGGCATGCTAGACAACTAGTACTGGAGCCCACTCGAGAGGGAGCAATATTAGACTTGATACTCAAATGGAGATGGAGAGAGGATCACAGATGTAGAAGTGGGTAGCCATCTGGGAACTAGCGACCATCGAACAGTATGGTTCACAATAAACACAGCAATAGAGTCAAGCCATACAAAGACAAAAGTACTGGACTTTAGGAGGGCTGACTGCCAAAATGGGTGAGTGCCTAAGGAATGCACTAGCAAATGGGTAGGAAGGAGGGTGGAAGAACAATGGGAATAATAAAACTGCCATCACAGAGGTAACGAGCCTTTGTGAAGCAAATAAACAAAACAAGACGATGTAAGAAACCACTATGGTTCTCAAAGGAAGTGGCAGTGAAGGTTCAAGAGAAAAAGAAAGCATTCAGGAAGTACAAGGAATGCAGCAGGAGCAGGACAGAGAACTGTATCAGTTAAAGCAAAAGGAGGCTGGGAAGGCAGTCAGAACAGCAAAGGCCCAAACTGAGGAAAAGATAGCCAACTCAGTTAAGAGAGGAATAAAACCTTTTATAGGTACATCAGGGAGCAAAGGAAGACCAAGGAGGGATAGTGAGGCTTAATAAAGGGAGGGAGGGTGGGCAGAGGGAGAATGTGGAAAGGCAGAGATACTAAACAAATATTTTGCTCAGTATTTACAAAGGAAGGGGAGGTACATAAAACAAACAGTAGTAACACTCTGGATACAGAAGTTGATACCAGCCCATTTACAGAAGAAAAGGTTCTGAAAGAACTCTTAAAACTGAAGGTGGACAAAGCAATGGGGTCTGATGGGATTCATCCAGAATTCTAAAAGAACTAAGGGTAGAACTAGTGACACCACTGACTACCCTCTTTAACAAATCATGGGAGGATGGGTGGTACCCGAGGACTGGAGGAGGGCAGATGTGATTCCCTTCACAAAAGTGGGAGCAAGGCAGAAGCAGGAAACTATAGACCTGTTAGTTTAACCTCAGTGATAGGGAAAATGATGGAATCACTTCTAAAGGAAAGAATTGTCGAGTATCTAGAGGCCAGAGGCACAAGACCCTAGGCAGCATGGATTCACAGCCGGAAGGTCATGCCAGACGAATCTGATAGATTTCTTTGACTGGGTGACCAAGTAGTAGATCAGGGAGGGGCTGTGGACATGGCCTACCTAGACTTTAGCAAGGCATTTGACACAGTCCCACACAAAAGATTAATATATAAGTTATCCAGCCTGGGAGTGGGTCCCAAGATGATAGCCTGGGTAAAGAATTGGCTGGAGAATAGGACACAGAGAGTAATAGTAAATGGAGTCCTCCAGAAGAAAGGAGGGTTACTAGCAGGGTACCGCGAGGTTCAGATTAGGACCAGTCCTCTTCAATGTCTTTATAGCGACATTGCAGAAGGACTGGAAGGAAAAGTATGTCTCTTTGCAGATGACACTAAGATCTGCAACAGAGTTGATGCACAGGGTGGGGTGGAAAGGATGAGAAGGGACTTGGCAAGGTTAGAGGAATGGTCAAATGTATGGCAGCTTAGATTCAATGCTAAGAAGTGCAAGGTAATGCACCTGGAAACAAAACCAGGGGAAGAGTACACAATGGGGGTGAGATACTAACAACAACAAAATGGAAAGGGACCTGGGGGTAGTCATATCAGATGACCTAAAGGTGGAAAGCAATGTGAGAAGGCAGCAAGGAGGCTGGGGGATACTGGGATGCATAGGAGAGGCATCACCAGTAGAAAACAGGAAGTTATTATCCCTCTGTACAGACAGCTGGTGAGACCCCATCTGGAGTACTGTGTGCAGTTCTGGAGACCCAATCTCCGCAAAGACATAGACAGGATGGAAGCTGTCCAGAGGAGGGCAACTAAAATGGTGCAGGGTCTGCACGGAGGACATATGAAGAGAGACTTAAGGAGCTTAATATGTATAGCCTCGAGGAAAGGAGGGAGAGGGGGGACATGATAGAAACTTTCAAGTACCTCAAGGGAATCAACAAAGTCCAAGAGGGTTGCATCTTTCAAAAAAAGAGGTGTGCAAGAACAAGAGGCACAATTTGAAGATGGGGGGACAGCTCAGAGGTAATTTAAGGAAGTATTTTTTCACAGAGAGGGTTGTGGATGCATGGAATGGCCTTCCGGAGGAGGTTGTGGAGTCAAAATCAGTGGTGGAATTCAAGCATGCATGGGGTAGCCATAAGGCAATTCTGGGGGGTTGGGGTAGAAAGAAGTAGGCTGCTGGTTAACTAGGATCTGCAGCTTATCCAGTAGGTAGGGAAATGGGCAGACTGGGTGGGCCAAGCGGTCCTTATCTGCCGTCAAATTCTATGTTTCTATGTTTCTATGTTTCTATACTTTATCTGTTTCTGTCTCTCCCTTTCTTTCCTCTTCTTTTCCATTCTCTTCTTGTCCATTGTATCCCTTTCTATAAGCACTTTGTCGTTCTTCCTTCTACTTTAAATATAAAATATAGCATTTCATTAATGTAATGCCTGGACTGCTTACCATAGGGAATAAAGTGAAATGTTTTGTGACATATTCAAAATGTAAGAATTTGCTGTACCATAATTGCTATGATTTATCTACTTTGTAACACACTGGGCTTTCGTTGAAAATAGGGCTTTTCCCTAATGAAATGATCCCATATAGAAGTAAAATGTCAATCTATAATCTATCTGTCTATCTACCTGTCTGTCTGTCTGTCTGTCTATCTATCTATCTATCTATCTATCTATCTATCTATCTATCTATCTATCTATCATCTATCGGTCTGTCTGTCTGTCTCTCTGTCTACCTGTGTCTGTCTTTCTGTCTATCTGTCTGTCTGTCTCTCTATCTATCTATCTATCTTCCCTTTGATGAAATGATCGGGTTCACACTCCTGCCTGGTGACTGTACAGGGCACACCTGATTGAGGGGTTTGGGTTTGTTTTTCTCTTCTGTGGTGGTGTTGGGGGGGTTGTCCCACAATGAATAATAAACAGTGCAGTGCCTCCACCTAGAGAGAGGTGGGCTAGATGTTGTGTGCTGTATCACCTTCTGTGATGCAGTGCCTGCCCAGTTCCTTACACTGGACCACCCCTTGGGGACCAAAATGGTTATTACAGTACCTACCTTTTACCACCTTTACCAAGAAATACTTCAATCAAAGCATAAAAACTGAGGGCATATGAAGGAGTGGAATTCAAATAATTAACTGTGCTTTTATTTGGGAATACAGGCCCAGCAGCTGGAAAAAAGAGAAAAGTTAAGCAATGATAAGGCACATTAAACACTTCCCCTCAAATAGCAATACACCCTCAGAGGCTTTGATATATGGGCCACTATCACCCTTTCAGACCCCACACAGCTTGAGGACACACTCGCCTAAGCAAAGGGCACAAAAAGAGAAACTATTTTACACAGGGTGTGATAAACTCTTCAGTTGGTATGTAAAGATAAAGTGCAGACTCATATATAACACCATTGGCAATTTCTCTGTGTACCGAGGGATCACATTAGAGTCCCAGTGCAGGCCTGACAGCTATGTTGCCCAGGTTTGTTCTGTGGTGCACTTGATGACAGCTACCAAGCTTGCAAGTTAAACCCCAAAAGACTATAGTGTGCTAGCACAATTCTGAGAACTTCAAATTCCAAAATAAGAAGGCTTGAAACCCAAAACTGTAATCCAAAGTTGAGAAAATACAAATGCCCAGCCAGCACTGCCAGCACTCACATGTCCCATGGATGTAGCAGTTCAAATGAGGCAGGGACACAACACACAGCAACAGGTCAAACCCCAATCAGGAGCATCAGACTTTTGAACACTCAGTAGCAGAATCACCCCTTCTGGCTCACATCTCCCAGAATACGGCCCTTCTGGCTCAGCTGACAGTAATTCTCCCTCACAAGTGTTATTTTTAAACAATCTCTGGATAGGGTGAATCCAAGGAAAAGTTCAGAAGGGAATTTTTCTGAGTAAACCCAGGAGAGGGCTCACAGGAAGTTTGTCGTGTATAAAAAAAAATAGAAACAAATGGGATTCATCCCAGGATTCTGAAGGAGCTGAGAGAAGTACTGGTGGTACTACTGATGGCACTGTTCAACCTGTCATTGGAAACAGGGGAAGTACCCAAGGACTGGAGGTGGGTGGATTTGGTCCCAAAAGTGGAAACAAGAAGGTAGCAGGGAACTACAGACTAGTCAGCTGGACCTCAGAAGTGGGAAAGGTCATGGAAACACTACTGAAGGAAAGAATAGTGGAACACCTGACTGCCAACAGCATACATGTCCTTAGGCAGTATGGTTTTATGGGAGAGCGGTCATGCCAAACTAACCTCATTGAGTTCTTCAACTGGGTAATGGGGGAGGTGGATTGGGTGGTTGGGAGGTGGGGGTGGATATGGAGTACTTGGACTTCAGCAAGACCTTTGCCACTGTGCTGCATAGAAGACTGCTAAGCAAACTGTGGAACATGGGAGTGGGGAAGAAGGTAGTGAAGTGAATGGGGAATTGGCTTTATAATAGGACCCAGAGGGTGACGGTAAATGGCACTTACTCTGCAGAAGATAAAGTGACCAGTGGTGTGTCACAGAGATTAGTACTGGGTCCAATCCTCTTCAATGTCTTTATTAGTGAAATTGCAGCAAGACTGGAAGGGAAGATTTGCCTGTTCACTGACAACATTAAATTTTGCAACAGGGTGGATATGCCAGGGGGAATGGATAGAATGAGGGGAGATCTAAAGAAGCTAGAAGATTGGTCAGGGATTTGCAGCAAGGATTCAACACAAAAAAGTGCAACACAATGCACATGGAACACAAACAGCCAGGAACAACAAACCATCTGGTGGGAAGGAAATAGTATGCTCCAAGCAAGAAAGGGACCTGGAGGTGATCATATCTGATGACCTCAAGGTGGGTAGGCAGTGTGACAAGGCAGCAGGTAAGGCTAGCAGGATGCTAGGATGCATTGGCAGGGGAATCATCAGCAGTAAAAGGGAGGTACTAATTTAATTCCACTATATAGATCATCGGTAAGGCCACACCTAGAGTAAAGTGTCCAGTTTTGGTGGACCCATCTATGTAAGGACATTGATAGAGTGGAGGTGGTTCTGAGGAGGGCAGCAAAAGTGTTGCAGGGTCTACATCAAAAGCCCTATGAGGCTAGGCTGAAGGAACTAAATATATACTCCCTGGAGGAGATGGGGGTATGATTGAGACATTTAAGTACCTCACATGGAGAAAAAAGGTAGCAGAGAATACAATATTTCAGAGGAAAAGATGCTAGAGAACAAAGGGGCACAGGATGAAACTGGGTGGAAGGTTTAGGGGGAACATAAGAAAGTATTTCTTCACAGAGAGGGTGGTGGACAAATAAATCAGCCTGCCAGTGGAGGTAGTGGGGGCAGAAACAATTACTGGTTTTAAGAATGCTTGGGATAGGCATAGGGTAATACTGATGATCAGGTGAGGTGCTCAACCTAATATCAGCAGAGCATGAATGTGCAAATTTGATAGAGATAACAGGGCAGGCTGGGTGGACCTTATCTGCCAACAACTTCTATGTTTCTGTGTAGGCATCTCACTTTCTTTCACCAGCAACAGGTTTGAACACCTCTGAGGTCTCCTATGACTGCCCCAGCTCCTTGATAGCCCAGCAATCACTTTCCCTCCATTCAGTGTCTCATTTGACAGACAGGGCTGTCCATCAGCCCTTCTTCCCTGTCCTGCCCTTTGATTGGCTCCTCAAGCCCATTAGTCCATTGGGGAGGATCCTTACCATATCAATCCACCACAGTGCTCTGGTGATCTCAACCACTGAAATTCCAGACCTCTGATTGGCTGGCAGTGAGATCAGGGGTTGACAAGATGGTTTCTGTAGTTCAGTCAGCACAGTGTTTTCACTTTGAAGTTTATTTTTTGGGGCAACACCATGCTTTTTATTTGAACTATCCCCAATGCTTAGTAAGCACACCTGTCCCCAACTATCCGGTGGTAGTGTGGAGTGGGAAAGGCTTTGTGCTCTCAGTCAGCACCTCTGTTATTTGCTCCCCCTCCCCCCAATTTAAAGGCAGTCTCTGTGTGGCTGCAGCTGCTTTCCTTTCTTAAAGGCACAGTGTGCCAAAATCACAAAGTTTCCTTCTTCCACTCTTAGTATCTCCATTCCCCCTGATGCTGACTGGTGTCCCTGTGGCTGGAGCAAACTAGAGGAGGCGCTGTGATGGCCACTGATAAAGCTTTGCTGTCTTTGGTAGGTAGGTGCTCTTAGCACTGAAACATCTTACCTAGAAACAGCTCTCACAGTAGGTTGCAGATCAAGATGCACACGTTGACTATGTGAAAGTTTGGTGATCCTTCACAACAGCTCCTCCTGTCTCCTGTCTGGCTACAGTCCCAGAACCAGTGAGAGCAAGAATGCAGTGGGGGAAGTTTTGGCATGGCACAAAAGGTCCATATAAGCTCCCTTCTACGGAGTAGCTTACAGTGTCCCCCAGTTCATGAACTGTCATCCTGGTAATTCCCCACGTTCCATCCAGTGCATATATGAAAGACATAAACCAGGCAACAACAAATTATCCTTCTATCTAGACAAACACTTCCTAGCTAGGCTAGTTCTAAACTTTAAGCAGCATACAATAGCAACAGAATTAACAATATCTCCACCAGCCGGCCCATCGGTGCAGCGGTTGGATTTCAACTTGCTACGCCGGCGAACCAGGTTTGGGAATGAGACCGGGTCGTCGGAGGGCCAGCCAGTAGGAGAATAATTGAGTGTCCCGAGGACTGCTCTCCTTCTCTGAGGTGTTCCTGCATTCAGTGCAGGAGTGATATCTAATGGCAGCTGGGCGCATCCCCCCATGCACCAGTGCATAGTCAAGGGGCACTGGGGTGGGACAGACACTGGCATCTTTGCATGTCTCTGCCCCAGTCTATAGGGGGAGCAAGGGGCTCATTTGATGGTGGAGTCTTGGGGCACCATGACCAGGGTGGAGCTCTGACAGATAATGGAGGGGCAAAAAAACAAGGTAAATATAAAAAAAAAAATATATATATATCCACCAATATTTCTTCATAGACAATCATTTCCTGTCTGACCCACAAGGCCCATCCCTCTGCATCCCCATTCCTGACCTGTGCCTCAATGACAGATAGTGTTAGCGGTGGGATTTATGCCATGTATACTCTAAGCCAGGAGTTTTGTGCATGGTTACTGGACCTAGTGCCAGGGAAGCATAGAGAAAGGTATGGATTCTGCAGCAGCAAGTCCAGGAGTAGTTACCAGGAGAATGACAGCCAAAATAGCAGAGACAAAAGTCCAAGCTGAGATTGTACAGCCAGCACAAGTTATTGAAAAAGAACAGGCAATGAAAGAACCTGAAAGCCTGACTGCCTTTTTCAAATGGTATGCTATACATTAAAAAGAGATGGAGAAACAGAAGTGAGAAGAGAAGCTACAGATGTGAGAAGAGATGCAGCGACAGGAGCAGCAATGGCTGGATGCTTTTCAAGCTATCAAAGGCAGAGGATCTGGCACAGATCCAGATGAGCAACAAAACACAAACAACTTAAAAGCCATTAAACTTACAAAGTTGTGTCCCTCTGATGATATCGAGGCATACCTGAAAACTTTTGAAAGAGTCACCACAGCCTGCCAATGGCCAAAGCAGCAATGGACAATCAGACTGGTACACTACCTGACAGGGAAAGCCCAACTTGCCTTAAGCAATATGGACACTGTACAGTCAGAAAACTATGACCTTGGAAAAGCTAAATTCTGAAAAGGTATGACATCTCAAGAGAGACCTACAGGCAGAGATTTCGATCTCTGAAGTATGACTCAGTCGACAATCCTCAAGAAGTCTTCACCTGACTCAGAGAACTCCTGATAAAATGGCTCCAACCAGAGGGCCAAACAGTCCAACAGATCATCAACACATTTGCAATGTGCCTACAGATGTGCAACTTTGGGTAAAGGAACACCGACCAGAAAGTGGGGAAAAGGATGTTTCTTTGGCCAAGGACTACCAAATAGCCAGATAAACACCACAGCAGTAAGGTAACAGCCAAGCACTGGTAAGACACTCTTTTTCCCATTTAACCTGCAAATCTGATAAGAACTCTGGTGGGGGTAACAAATCTGTGCCCAAAGACGTTATTTGCTATAACTGCAATAAGCCAGGTCATATTGCAATAAATTGCCATAAGAAGAGTGACACTAGAGCAGATTTGTCCTTGGCAAATTGGGCAAGTACTTAACAGATGTGAAGGTGGGGGATAAGACTGTAAAGGAACTCACTGATTCAAGAAGCATACAGACCCTAGTGCATGTTGAGGTGCTGGGAAAACACTGTGCAAAAGGACCAGGTACTGGTGTCATCTGCATCCATGGGGACACTTGATACTATCCCACCTCCCAAGTGATTCTGACCATTAAGGGCGTGTGACACAAAATGAAAGTGGGGATAGTACCCAAGTTACCTGTACCTGTGATTATTGGAAATTACTTTCCAGGATTTATGGAGCTAATCAAAGAGGGAGTAAATCCTGATGTTTCAGCAGCTGTGGTGACAAGAGCTCAGGCAAAGCAAATTTCAGATGGTGGGGACTCTTTTCCTTTAGCCTGTTTTGATTTGGACTGGTTTGAGCACAGCTCCAAGATCCAGAAATCCAGGAAAGAAAGATGATGCCTGAAGAAACTGTGGCAACAAATGACTGCTGGACATAAAGGGTTAAACTATGAAAATGCTGAGGCTAAACTGATAACTGACTGTGATTTTTTTTCTGAACAAGGTAACAATGTTTCTCTCCAGAGTTATTGTAAGCAGCTGGGGGTGAAACCAAAACAGGGTGGACCAATGTTTAAAAAAATGTAATGGTTTACTGTACAGAGTTTGAGTCAAACCTCAGACAAAGGAACATACAGAACAATTAGTTGTACCACAGAAGTACAGAACAGAGTTGTTACAGATAGCACATGATAGGCCTATGGCTGGTCACTCAGGAAGGGACAGCACCCTTGCCAGACTGCTGTATAGATTTTACTGGCCTGGAATTCATGAAGATGTTGCTACCTACTGTAATTCCTGTGCTGAGTGTCAGAAAGTAGCCCCAGTCACTAGAAAAGACAAGGTGCCCCTAGTGCCCCTACCCTTGATAGATGTGCCTATTGAGAGAATTGCAATGGATGTGAGTGGTCCTTTAGACAAAAGTTAAAAGGGTAATAGATTTATCCTGGTAGTATGCAACAATGCTACTCGATACCCAGAAGCAGTTCAAATGCATACTGTCACAGCTTCAAGAGTGGAAGCAGAGCTTGCAAACATTTTCAGCATAGTGGGCATACCTAAAGAAATTATTACTGATCAGGGTAGTAATTTTGGTGCTGCACTATTTAAGGAGCTATACAGACTACTAGGTATCACTGCCATAAGAACCTCCCCCTATCACCCCCAGACAGACAGTCTTGTTGAACATTTTAACCAAACCCTAAAACACATGTTAAAAAGGTTTATAAAAGGGGAAGGGAAAGATTGGGACCAATATTTACCTTACCTACTTTTTGCTTACAGAGAAGTGCCACATGCATCAACAGGCTTTTCGCTATTTGAAATGATGTATGGTAGGAAGCCAAGAGGGCCACTGGGTGTGATAAAATAAACATGGGAAGATAACCCCACTCAGAAACAATGTATGATGTCATATATGTGTGCCCTAAGAAAGAAGCTGGCACAATATGTTGAAACTGCCCGTAGTAATCAGGAAGAGGCCCGAAACCAGCAGAAGGTATATTATGACCATGAGGTAAAAGAAAACATTTTTGAGTTAGGTGAAAAGGTTTTGCTACCATTACCCACAACAGAAAATAAACTGTCAATGAAGTGACAAGGGCCTTATAAAGTGTGTAGATGTACTGGCACCGTCAACTATGAGATTGAGACCCCTGACAGGAAAAATTATATTAAGATATACCATTCTAACCTCCTCAAGAAATGGGTTGAAAAAATGCCAAAAGCTGCTTTGCTAGTTTTACCAGAAACTGATGAAGATATTGATGTAGCTTATGATAGACTGGAACAAACTGTAACTGCTGATGCTGTAAAGGTGAATGTTTCCTTAACCTCAGAACAAACTGCAGAAATTTGTAATGTGCTAGAGACATTTAACAGTACTTTTACCACAGTACCTGGCCAAGCAAAAGGGGTTGAGCACGTCATAGTGTCAATGAATGCTCACCCTATTAGGCAAAAACAGTACAATTTACCAAAGTGGTTAAGAGCTGACGTGGTTAAGGAAATACAAAAAATGAAAGAACTGGGTATCACATAGAGGAGTTGAGGAGTGCTTGGTCATCTCCAATGGTAACTGTGAACAAAAAAGAAGGGGGTGTTAGAATCTGCCTTGATTTTAGGAAACTTAATCAAGTGTTAGAATTTGACAGTTATCCTATGCTCAGAATAGATGATTTGGTGGACAGACTGGGGAGTGCAAAGTATATCAGTACCCTCGATCTCACCAAGGGTTACTGGGATATCCCTTTAGCTAAAGAATGCAGAAACAAAACTGCATTTGCCACTCCTGTTGGATTCTATCAGTTCACCACCATGCCATTTGGTTTACATGGTACACCAGCTACATTCCAGTGGTACATGAATGTAAGTTTATCCCCTCACACTGGTTATTGTGCTGCATACCTGGATGATGTTGTGGTGTACAATCCAGACTGAAAAAGCCACCTGGAACACCTACGAGCAGTTATCCAAGCTATCAAAAATGCAGGTGTGACTATTAATCCTACAAAATGTGCATTGGGCATGCCAGAAACCAGATAGTTGAGCTATGTGTTGGGAAATGGAGAGGTTAATTTAGAAATTTCTAAAATAGAAGCTGTTGCTAACAGCCCTGTCCCTAACACAAAGAATCACGTCAGGTCATTTTTAGGGTTGACTGGTTATTATCAGAACTTTGTTCCCAGCTTTGCTGAGTTAGCTACTTCCCTCACTGAACTCACTAAAAAACTCTACCCAAATAATGTGAAATGGACCCTTAGAGTGTGATGAAAATTTTCAAGCCATTAAAGCTGCAATATGTTCAGCCCGTTTTAAGGAGCCCAGACTTTGAAAAATCATTTTTGTTACAAACAGATTCATCAGAGGTAGGCCTAGGTGCATTCCTAAGTCAAAATATAGATGGGATGGAACATCCTATTCTGTACATAAGTAGGAAGTTGCTTGACAGAGAGAGAAAAAGTACTCCACCATTCAAAAGGAATGTTTAGCAGCAAAGTGGGCCATGGAGTCCATTAAGTTTTATTTGCTAGGAACTGACTTTGTACTTATAACAGATCACAGTCCCCTATGGTGGCTTAACTAAATGAAAGATAAAAATTCCAGAATCACAAGGCACTACAGCCATTTATATTCAATGTGATACACAAATCTGTTAAAAAGAAAAGCAATGCTGATTTTCTGTCAAGATATGGATCAGGAAACGAGGGTTCTGAAGGTTGAAAAACAAATGTATGAGTTTAAACTTTGCTGTTTGCTGTACTGTTATAGAGAAAAGGATACTGCACATGTGCTTAATTTCTTAACATTAGAAGCTAATGTTTGTACAGAATTAATAGAAAGTTTTGGAAATCTATTTGATAAAACAGATTCCCTCTTAAGGAGGGGAGTATATGTGACAGGGTTGAATAGGACCCAGTCCCAGTTGTTATGGAGAGTTTAAATGCAGGGATCTGATCTGTTCTTCCTTTCCTGTCTCATCTGTCTGGTTGTACAACCAAATTTTCCTGTGAATCCTAGGATCTGATCACCCTGACAGGCTCGCAGTTCTTTGCTTCTCACTGTCTCTTAGACTTCCCTTGCTGTTCTGTCTTTTTTCCTCCCTTGCTTTTCTGCTGGTATAAAAATATATGCAGATCATTATGTGGAAATGTTACTGATACTGTGACCCCATTGTTTATAAATGATATAGTGTTACTGTTGAAATGTATATAATTATAGCTGGAGATGATTGCAAAAAGGTATTGGGAACTCTAGGGATTAAACTGAAATGTGATGTTAAGCCTTTATGAAGCTGTGGAAAAGGGGCCTCAGTTCTGGAACATTGTGTTCTAGCTGCACGTGCCCGATATATACAAGAACATTTTAGAAAAAAAGATGCTTTTTAATAAGGGGGGTTGCAAAGACTTATAAGACAGAGCTGCAATTGCTTGCAGGGCACACAGAGATTGAATGAAAACTCAGAGGGATCATCCCTGTTTATTCTGCCTTTGTAAATAGTTATACTGAAAACGTTTGGTTTTTTATGTTACTGCTAGTACTAATAAACACCTGTTGCGAATTTTACAGCTGCTCCTGTTTTTTCCTATGCTTCCTGACCTGTGTGTTTGGGGGGGTTGGGGTGGATGTGGCCTACCTGGGTTTCAGCAAGGCCTTTGACACTGGCTGGATAATAGGACCCAGAGGGTGATGGTAAATGGCACTCACTATGCAGAAGGTAAAGTGACCAGTGTGGTGCAGCAGGGACCAGTGCTGGGTCTGATCCTCTTCAATGTCTATTAGTGACACTGAAGAAGGACTGGAAGGGAAGATTTGTCTGTTCACTGCTGACACTAAACTGTGCAACAGGGTGGACATGCCAGAGGGAGTGGATAGAATGGGGGGGGTCTAAAGAAACTGGAGGATTGGTTAGGGGATTGGCAGCTAGGAACAATACAAAAATGTGCAAGATAATGCACATGGGGCAGAAAAACCCAGGAGCAATATACCATCTGGTGGGAAGGAAATAGTATGCTCCAAGCAAGAAAGGGACCTGGGGGTGATAATCTCTGATGACCTCAAGGAGTGTAGTCAGTGTGACAAGGCAAAGGGTAAGGCTAGTAGGATGCCAGGATGTATTGGCAGGGGAATCATCAGCAGAAAAAGTGAGGTAATGATTCCACTAAATAGATCATTGGTAAGGCCACACCTTGAGTACAGTGTCCAGTTCTGGAGGCCCCATCTACGTAAGGACATTGATAGGGTGGAGGCAGTTCTGAGGAGGGCAACAAAAATGTTGCAGGGTCTACATCAAAAGCCCTATGAGGCCAGGATGAAGGAACTAAATACGTACTCCCTGGAGGAGAGGAGAGGGGGATATGATTGAAACATTTAAGTATATCATGGGGAGAAACAAGGTAGAGGAGAATACAGTATTTCAGAGGAAAATATGCTTGGTAAAGTAAAGTAAAATTTATTTTTCAAGTGCCTTTCAAATGCCAAGCCACTGTACAAAAAGATAAACATTTAGTATACAAATAATAACAATAACATCTAAAAACCATCAGAAAATGCCTGATAAAACCAATATGCTTTAAGCTCTGATTTAAAACTCGAGACGGTCAGGAACTCAGGGACAAGGGCAGAAAGGATGAAGCTGGGGCAGTTCAGGGGGAACACGAGGGAGCATTTCTTCAAAGAGTGGGTGGTGAACAAATGGATCAGCCTGCCAGTGGAAGTGGTGGGGGCAGAAACAATTACTGGTTTTAAGAATGCTTGTGATAGGCATAGAGGGATACTGATGGTCAGAAGAGGGGGGGGCAACCTGATATCAGTAGAGCATGAAGGTACAAATTTGATAGAGCTAATGTGGCAGACTGAGTGGGCTGAAGCACATTATCTGCCAACAACTTCTATGTTTCTATGTAGGCATCTCGCTTTCTCTCACCAGCAGCAGGTCTGAACTCCTTTGAGTCATCCTAAGATTGCACCCATCTCCCTGATAGCCCAGCAACCTCTTTTCCTCAATTCAGTGTCTCATTGGACAGGCAGGGCTGTCCATCAGCCCTTCTGCCTTGTCTTGACCTCTGATTGGCTCCTCAAGCCAACCAGTCAATTGGGAAGAGTCCTTACAGCATCAGTCCCCCACAGTGCTCTGGTGATCTCAGCCGCTGAAATTCAAGACCTCTGATTGGCTGGCAGTGAGATCAGGGGTTGACAAGATATTTTCTGTAGTTCAATAAGCAACTGTGTTTTCACTTTAAAGTTTATTTTTTTAGGGCAACACAATGCTTTTTATTTGAACTGTCCCCATGGCTTGGTAGGCACACCTGTCCCCAACTATCTGGTGGTGGTGTGGAGTTTGTTTGTTTAAAATTTATTTTTATACAGGTTAATCTGTTGGAGAATAAATCCCCATTTACAACAAATACCTGTGGAATTTACAATAAAGACAAAACAATACAAATTAGAACACAATACAAAATCACAATTACCTAAAAACAACTACAACAAACATTTAAATAATTATACAATTCCAATTTAAAAATATGCGGATCAGAAATTTCAGTCATTTGGCGAGGTAACTTATTCCATATCCCTGCTAAACTATTTTGTAACACCATGTCCCCCATACGATTCATAATTTGTATCATAGGCAATTTTTTAGTAGTCCTCCTAAATGTGTCTAAATATTTAGAATCTGAGTTCTGACATATCAAATTTTGTAAAGGATGCATTTTTAGATATAACAAACCATGACATGTAATAAGCCATATATATTCTCTTCGAGCTGTTGGGTGCAACTAACCAAGTTCCTGATAAACTACACAATGGTGGACTCAAGACTTATTATCTAAAATATAATTCCCCAATCTATAATAAGTCTGGTCCAATTTGTGTAAGAATTTTTTATAAGAATGCATATATAATGAAAAACCATAATCTAGAACAGGTAACAACAATTGTTTTACCAATTTAGTCTTTACATCCCTAGTCAAGCATCCTGACACTCTTCTTAATGCCCCCAGTCTTTGATTGACTTTTTTTATTTGTAACAAAATATGTTCTGAAAAGGAAAAATGATAATCAACCAAAACTCCCAAATATTTATTAACCCCTTGTACCCTTGTCCCATCCAAAAAACTAATCTTCAAATCAGTTATATCTTTTTTAGAATTAGATCCTACAGAAAAAAATCATACTCTGAGTCTTCTCATTACTTATCAAAAGTCCAGAGTTTCTTATCCAAGTTTCAATATTAGAGAAATCTGTCTGGAGTCGCTGCCTCAGTTCCCCATGACCTCTAGCAGATGCAACCAATACTATGTCATCTGCATAAAGTCTGACATCAGTGCCAGTTACATAATCAGGAAGATCATTAATATAGATATTAAATAGTATAGGGCCCAAAATTGACCCTGAGGTACACCACGATTTAAGTCCAGGAGATGGGGCAGCGGCCCCACAGACCACCCTTTGTTTTCGATTAGTTAAATAAGATCTAAACCACTGTAATGAATTATTATGTATCCTAAATTCTGCAATCTAAACAAAAGTGTTTCCTGATGAACTAAGTCAAAAGCTTTGCTAAGGTCCACAAACACTGCCCCAGTTTGGTTTCCCTGGTTCAATGATGTTGCCAACAGGTTACCAAAATCAAATAGGGCAGTATTTGTGGACCTACCCCCTCTGAATCCATGCTGACAATTTGTTAATAATCCCAAGTGGTCAAGGTACTGCACAAGCTGATTATTTATCAGCTTCTCCAATACTTTTGACAAAATTGGGAGCAAAGTAATTGGTCTATATTTGGAAGGAAATTGGAGTGGGAAAGGCTTTGTGCTCCCAGTCAGGACCTCCATTATCTCCCCCCCCATCCCCACCCATTTAAAGACAGTCGCTGTGTGACTGCAGGTGCTTTATTTTCTTAAAGGTGCAGTGTGCCAAAATCAAAAAGTTTGTTTATCTTTCCTTCTCCCATTCTTAGTATCTCCATGTCCCCTAATGCTGACTGGTGTCCCCAGGGCTGGAGCACATTAAAGGAGGCTCTGTGATAACAACTGATGCAGCTTTGCTGTCTTTGGTAGGTAGGTGCTCTTAGCACTGAAATATCTTACCTAGAAACAGATCTCACATTCAAGCAGGTGTCTGCTTGAACAAGCACACATTGACTATGTGAAAGTGCGGTGATCCTTCAAAACAGCTCCTCCTGTCCCATTTCTGGCTGCAGTCTGAGGCCAGGGAGAGCATGAATGTAGCAGGGAAAGTTCTGGGGTGGTACAAAAGGTCCATATAAACCCCCTCCCAAGGCGTAGGTTACACTGTCCCCAGTTCATGAATTGTTGTCCTGGAAATTCCCCGAGTTCCATCCAGGGCATATATGAAAGACATAAACCAGGTAACAAGAGATAACAGTTCTGTCTAGACAAACACTTCCTAGCTAGGCTAGTTCTAAACTCCATGCAGCATACAATAGCAGCAGAATTAATATCCACACCAATATTTCTGCATAGACAATCATTTCCTGCCTGACTCACATGGCCCATCCATCTGCATTCCTACATTACACCTAAGGGCTGTTAATTACAATACAGGGTAGGGAATGAGGAGCAACAGACATTCCACGGTGCACCACATAAAGAAGGCAGGCCAGTGGGAAACCAAGGGTGTCATAACTGAACTTCAAAAGGGGTTTGATGGACCTTTTTTGAATGTCACAAAGGGGCATTGTCTGCTCCCTGAGCAGCAGATGTGTACATCCCTCCTCTCTGTGTGGCAAATTAGGTTCTTCAGAATGAGTGGGTTCAAGTACAATGTCTGGCTCTTGGACACATTCTACAGGATATTCCACATGCTTTTGTTCAGCTGGGGGTTCAAAAGGCTCTGCATCTGTGTTTAACTGTGTGGGTGAATTACTGGGCAGCCATCACTCATCAGAAGCATTTAATAGATGGGGAATGTCCATGGTGGAATAATATCTAACAAGATCACCTTCCTCATTAGAAGTCAACTGCATTGGGTGCGGATAGTTAACTTAGATTGGGCATAGATTGACCAGCTTTGCTTTTGTGACCATGAGAACCCCTGGTTATCATTCTCTGGGGGAGTACTGGGCATTTTCCAGAACTGGTACATCTAGTTGTCCAATGGGGAGCAAATGCTGTGGTGCAAAGTCTTACTTTTCTGAGGCCACCCTTCTGAGTAAACTCTGTACACTGGCAAGTTCAAAAGTTTGTCTGTAAACACATAAGGGATGTTGACTCATGGATCTGCAGTTTTATGCTTTTCAGGTAACTCCAGGTTCCGAACCGAGACTCTGTCTTCATGGAGAAACTTGTGAGTTCTGACACATTTGTAGTATCAGGTTTTATTTGCCAAATTGCCATTGCTAGATAACTCTGTGTCCAGCTGGTAAGCATCATCCAACTGCTGTTTCAGTCTCAGAACATATTTAGTGTAAGTCTGAATTGTCCACTTCAGATGACACCCCAAAGGCAAGGTCTAATGGAAGCCTAGCCTTCCATCTGAACATTAACAGATATGAGAATTACTCCATAGCATCGTGAGTGTAATTATGTGCATGTACGAGCATGCTCACCTGTTGACTCCAGTTTGATTTTTTGGGAATGTCCAATGTGCTCAACATATTCAGCAAAATTCTATTGAATCTTTCAAGCTGTAGATCATGGTGAGAGTTGTAGTGAATGGTTTAGGATGTCCTAATTCCCCATAGAGATAACAACTCTTTGATCAGTCAGTTTTCAAAATCCTGACCCTGATCAGAGTGGATTCTCCTTGGCAATCCATAGTGAACAAATCTTAATTATAGTTGTGGCCATTTGATCTTTTGCGGGAAAGGCTGGGCATACTTGGAGTAATGGTCTGTCACCACCAGGTAGTTGAAAATGTTACTTTGGTCTGATTCCAATCTAAAAAAGTCAGTGCAAGCCAAGTACTTGGGAGAACTTGTGGTAAAATGTTCACCTAAGGGGCTGCTCAGGAGGGCAGTATTTTCTGCTGGATGCACAGCATACACTGCTTGCAATAGTTCTCCATTTCAACCAGGGCCAATGGAACTTCCTTCTAACATGGTTCGATATTCTGCCTACCACCAAATTTCCTAACTCATCATGCAGGGCTTTGAGATCCAGTTTTCTGAAAACTCACTGGCAGTAACAACTGTTTTAGACTTGGCCCATCATTTCTCTGTGGTTCTGTATGAATCACACGATCATTCACTTTCAATATTTTCCATATTATCAGTAGCAGGGAGGCATCAAGATGATTCACTTTGATAAATTCTGGGTGTCCCCAACATTGGAGGGAGCTGACAATTTACTCTTTTCTCCAGCCTTGAGGACTCATTTGTGGCAAAATAGTTTTGCTGAGGGACACAACATTGCAATAGGCCACTGGCATGTAGTCTGACAGGTCAACCAAGCTGTTCAACAGAGTTCACTGGAGTTTTGTAATTCTTCTGGATCATATCTTTTCCTCAAAACTTGAATAGGTGTTCTTGAAATTCGGATCCATTCTGCCCCTGGCACCTCTGGGTGGAGTCTTTGGGATAGTATGTCAGCATTAATGATGCTTTTCCCTGGGTGATACTCCACACAGTAATCATATGTCCAGAGGGCTGACAACCAGCGATGGCCTGCAGCACAGTTTTGTTGTCATTTGAACATAGGTGAGTGGATTATTATCAGTGCAAACTGTGGTGTGGGCCTCATACAAGTACTCATGGGATTGATCAACAGTTGCCCATTTGAGTGTTAAAATCTCCAGCTTGTGGACTGGATAATTTCATTCTGATGGCAACAAACTGAGACTGTCATAAGTTATTGGTTAAAGTCCCTATGGGTGTTCTTGATATAATATTTCTCCTAAACCACTGAGATTGGCATCTGTGTGCAACACATATGGCATGATTGGTTCTGCATAGGCCAATATGGGGTCATTTTCCTTTCTTTCTGCAGCCAACAGACACCTTTTGAGCCCTGACTCGGGCTTGAGGCACCGGCCAAAAACCGCGGCCAGCCACCTGCACTTCCCAGCCAGCCTGGCCCTAAAGCAAGCAAACGGACACCTCTCGAGCCCCGACTCGGGCTTGTGGCCCCAGCTGAGAACCGCGGCCAGCCGCCTGCACCTCCCTAGCCTGCCTGGCCCCAGAGCAAGCCAACAAACATCTCTCTAGCCAAGACTCGGGTTTGTGGCACTGGCTGAGAGCAGCAGCCAGCTGCCGGCACCTCCCAACTGCCTGGCCCCAGAGCAAGCCAACGGACACCTCTCAATCCCCAACTCAGGCTTGTGGCACCGGCTGAGAACTGCGGCTGGCTGTCTGCACCTCCCAGCCCACCTGACCTCCAAGCAAGGTACGTTGAAAAGCCATGGCTGAGTGCCGCCCACAGATTGGCTCCTTCTCTGGCATCCACTCCCATGATTGGCTCAAACCACATGCTGGGAGCATGCCATTGGACAGCACTCTCAGCCAGGCTTCATCCTCTCTGTGCCTGGAGATGGCTGTCCCTCCTGTGAATTTGTTCTGTTATTGTACTGTATTTTCTTCCCACCTACCTACCCCAACCCTGATGACTATTAAGTACGCATCCTTCCCCACCTCTCAACAGACCACTCCCCCTTCCTCTGACACTCACCCTGCTCCATTCGCTGGGCTGTGAACCCTAATTCAACTCACTCTAGCTCTGCCTTTCACCTATAGGGCTCACAATCCTTAAAACTTCACAGCTATTTGACTGTCTCTCCCTTCATTTCTCCAACCAATCACAATACTCCTATACATCTACCTTCCAGACCAAAGTCCCGTCTACCCCTCCTCCCCTTAACATGCCTTCATTGCCTGGTTTTCTACCTCTCTGTATCTTTCTACTAGCACTCACTATGCCTACCATGCTGCTCCAATGGAACCATCTCCTGCAGGCCCCTCATATCTTAGACACCACCCACCTCAATCCTTACTGCACAGGCACCTCGGTGGATGACTACAATTGACCTGGCTCTCACACTCATGGCACACCCAGACATATCTGACACTTGCTGCTGAGCCCAAAGAAGTAGTTTATACCACTAACATTCACTCTCACATTTGTCACCTGCTCAGACAGGCCCTCAGCTAGGAACAACCCAAAAAGGCAGCACAAAATCAGCTGCAAATTTTTTAGGAGCTACCTGGTTAATCTAGCCATGCTCCTGCTCATCATCTCTGGTAACATTCATCCCATCCAAGGCCCTCCTCATATTTCTGTATTGGGTGCTGGCACACTAAAATCAGGCACTTTAACTTTTGCATCCCTTAATATCCGAAGTTTAATAGCCAAGTTTGATAATCTTCAGGCTTGGGTAGCCCTCCATAACCCTGATGTGTTGTCCACAGTTGAAACTTGGCTTTCCCCTAAAATTCCTGATGCTGCCCTCACTCTCTCAGGCTACAGGATCTTTAGGTAAGATCGACTATCTAAACAGGAGGGTGGCTGCGTCATCTACCTCAGGGATAACTTACACGGATTCACACTGCAGCAACCCAGCATGGGACAGAACACCCAGACTCTAGCCATAAAAATCCTCCTGGGTGCTCACAACAAATCTATCACCCTATTATCCATATACATCCCTCCCAAGCACTCTGACAGTGGCCTCCAAGCAGTCATCAACTGCCTTGGTAACCTAAGTCTCATCACAGAAGTCATACTTCTAGGTGATTTTAATATCAACTGGCTTGCACCTGAAGCAAACCACTTCAAAGACGCACTCCTTGCTGCTCACTTCACGCAACTCATCGATGCCCCCACAAGGACCAACTACAGGACAGGTACTAGCACTCTACTTGACTGGGTACTCACAAACCACCCTGAGAATACATCCAATACCATTGTTCTCCCAGATGATATCAGTAACCACTCCCCTGTCTGGATCTGCTGGTATAACAAGTACTCCAACCCCCCACCAAAAACCATTAAAAAAAGGGTCCTAAAGCAGGGCCACTCTGGCCGGTTGAAAGCAGAACTCCATAGCATGGACTTGTCTTCTGTTTATGGGGCCAGTGATTTGACTATGCGCTTAACCACTTCATCCTTCTTTTTAACCTGGTCTGCGACAAACATGCCCCAATGAAGAAGTGTAAAATCAAAGGCTAGTGCAACCCCTGGCTGAGCCATGACATAGTTGAGCTCATGCATAACAGGGACCATCTCTGGCATGTAGCCAGGGCTACAGGGACACTGGCCAATGCCCTCAGCTACAAAAGGGCAAGGAACAGCTACACTAGGGTGATCCAAGTAGCAACAAACAAGACTTTAAAGAAGCCCTTGCATCAAACTGGAGTGATGGAAAAAAATTCTTGGCAAACCTAAAAGAGGTCACTGGTCAGGACTCCAAATCCATCCCCTTCATGCTCAGCATTGACGGGACCCCTATCCTTGATCTTCTGTCCATAGCCAACACACTCAACCACGCTTTTACAGATCTCAGCGGTGTGCTCCCTGATGGCTTCTTCACCCATACAAGCTCTAATGAGCCTAGACAGCATTTCAAGCATCCCCCTCTTTATTTCAAGGCTATCGCTCTGGGGGAAGCCAGAAAATATCTTCTCAAAGTGCTTAGTAAAGGACGATATAGCAGGGACACCCTTGGCCTTAAACTAGTCTCCCTCACACTGAATGAAATCCTAACTCCTCTCACACATATCCTCAACCTTTCACTTCGGCTTGCAAAATTCCCGCTAAGATGGAAAGCAGCAGTAGTTATGCCAGTGTTCAAGAATAGTGATCCAGCCCAGCCTGGGAACTATAGACCTATTTCCATCCTACCATCCCTCTCAAAGGTCCTGGAGCCTATCGTGGCTGACCAGTTGTAGAATACTTGGAAAAATACCAACTGCTTTGCAAGGAGCAACATGACTTTAGGTCTGGGCACAGCACTACTACAGCACTTCTGGAGTTAACTGACTCCATCCACAAGTATCTTGTCCTTGGACAATTGGTGGGGACTATTTATAGTGATCTGATGAAAGCCTTCAACACGGTAAACCACGCTCTTCTTTCAAACCAACTAACTGCCCTTGGACTTTCCCAGGATACCACCGCTTAGTTCCACAGTTACTTAGAATGCCACTCTCAAAAAGTAAGGATAAACACTGTTCTTTCAGAAAGCAAACATGTCCACTCAGGCAACCCTCAAGGTTCAATCCTGGGCCCACTGCTGTTCAGTTTGTTTCTGAATAGCCTCCCCCAAGCCTGTCAGAGCCGCATCCTCCTGTATGCAGAAGATGCTGTAATCTTCCACAATGGCCCAGATCCATGCACCCTTGAACGGCAACTGCAAGATGATTTCTCCCATGCTGAAAAATGGTTCAGTGACCACAAACTAGTCATGAACTACAAAAATACGAAAACCATGCTGTTTTCCAGCCCTCACAACAAACACCGAAAGTACCCCTTCTCCATAGCCAATAGCTCTGAGTCTTCCCTGAAACTAGTCCAACACTTCAAATAACTTGGTATTACAATAGACAATATGCTCACCTACACTCTCCACTCCCTACATGATAACATTGCTAACCTGCCTATGCTTAGTGCCTTTAAACTAAGCCTCAAGCACCAGATGGTACTGAACTTCTGATGTGACTGCCTTCACTAGTCCTACGTCCTGACATGCTTCGTCTACCATCACTTAACCTACCTCCTTCTCTCTCTCTCTCTCTCTCCTGATCTCTATGCTTCTTGCCTCTTTGGCCTTCTGAAGCCCACTTACACTTTCCTCCTATAAGACAATCAGGGCCCTGTTTCCCCTGAGCACCCAACTTTCAAGTGTTTATTTTCCTATTACTCTCCATTCTCTTGATTGACAAGTACAAAGTACCTGTCCTAACCTTGTATATATCTCCTTTGACGTGCTATTATGCTCCATTATCTTGTTATTTTATCCCGTATTAACTTTATCTCCCTGTGTAACTGTTTGCATTACTCAAATTGTATTCTGTTTCTTTTTTTCTTTATTGGTGCACAACGTGGAACCTATGTAAAGAGCTTCCAGCTCAAATTGTATTTCCAGGACTGTAATAAATAAATAAAAATAAAATTGGTCAACTGTTAGTTTACCTTCTCAAATGATTCATCACAGGTCCTAGTCTATCTGGGGTCAAACGGTTCATGGTTCACTTTTTAGTAAACTTTGTCAGGACTGGACTGTTTTTCATGCATTTTTTTTTGGTTTTGCAGTGAGTTCCCTTGGATCAGGTACCGCAGAGGCTTAATGATATTGGTGTAATCTTTAATAAATCTGCAGTACTAGCCACACATTCCCCGGAAGTTCTGCAGTTCTCTCAACTGGGTGAGTTTTGACAGGGTTGTGACTGCCAGAAGACAGTCAGGACTGATGCAAATGTCATCTTGGGCACAATGTGACCCACATACTTGACTGAGGTCCTGACGAACTGACACTTGGTTATGGACAGCTTGAGGCCATAATCTTTCAGCCTTTTGAGCACTTTGAACATCCAGGTGTCATGTTCTTCCAGGGTTTTCCCAAACAAGATAATGACGTCCAGGTACTCCAGGCATTTCAACAGGTCCATGTCCTCCCACTGGTCTCTTCATCTGTCATTGGAAGGTGGCAGGCATGCCTGAGATCCCTTGCAGCATTCAGAAGAACTCATAGAACCCCAGGGGGGCAGACAAAAGGAGTATTTTCTTGATCTTGCTCAGCAATTGGGATTTGATAGTAGCCATATCTCAAATCCATCACATGGAACCACTGGCTTTCAATCAGCCAATCTAGGGCATCTTGGACTCATAGCATAGTGTATTGGTCAGGTACCATTCTTTTATTTAGAGCCCAGCAGTCCACATGCATTATGACAGTGCCACTCTTCTTTCAGACTACTACAGTTTAGGAGGCAGTATAGCGCAGTGGTCTAAGGCTCTGACCTGCAAATTTGGTGACATCCAGCAGACCAGACCTGGGTTTGAATCCCACAGCTTCCACTTGCATACTGTGTGACCCTAAGTAAGTCACTTAACCTCCTTGTTCTCCCAGGTCACTCCTGTAAAAAAGCTTTCAGCTTAGTGTGATATACCTGGTTAAACAACTAAATAATAAAATAAAATAAATAAACAGTTGGGGATGCATAGGGGGTTCTGGATTCTTGAATGATGCCTGCAGCCATTTCTTGTAAGTGCTTTTGCACATCATCTATGTTGGCTGATGCCAGTTGTCTTGACCTTTTCCAAAAACGTCTCTCATCCATGACCCAAATGTGATGCTCCACACCCCTGCCACACCCATCATACCATTCCTATAAAGAGGAAACTTCTGTTCACTGTACCTACTTTTTCTGAATTCTGCTCTGCCACTTCATGGGCAAAGAAGGATCTTCAAGCTCGAACCATGAAGGGTCGAACTTTCCTGGAGTAGGTTTTTCTCTCTTACGCAGCTGTATGGCCAGAACAGCACAATAGAACTGAGTGAAAATCTGTCCCCTTTGAATTGTCACTGGTCAGTCAGATACATTTGTCACACAAACTGTTACTTGTCTGACATAGGCATGGGCTTTAGCTGACAGTATACTAGGCTTGGTTGTGTGCCCCTCAGGCAGACTGGCTTCCACTGAGCTGTCCAACATAAACAACTGATAAGGGAAGGGTCCCTTGAGATGCACATCTGCAGGCACCCCTCTGGGCTGAGGAAGGAGGTTGCTCATCTCCAGGCTGAGTTGGCCAGGATTTGTGGGACCTCTTTTTCCATCCAGGGACCACCAGTGCCACTGCCATTGCTTCAGAGGTTGCCAAGAAAAAGGAGCGGTTGGACCACAGTGGGCTCAGAGAGGGTGAGGGTGGTGGAACAGAGGCACATCCCTCCAGCTGTACCTCTCCACAATTCCTATGCCATTCTGACAAAGTGTGGTTACTCTATGGAGGCACCTGGAGTGGAGACCAAGGAGGATGCTGGGAACCTCCACAAAGGAGACCCACAGGAGGGTGGCAGGGGACCCCGCAGGGGAAGAAAACAACTCCTGGTGAGGGACTCATTGTTAGGAAGGTAGAACTGGGGAGGAAGGAAGAGGGAGGAGGCAGCCTGCCTGGCACCATGGCTTGAAGGACAGGGAGCTTAATCCTCAGGATTGCCAGAGCAGCTGCACAGGGGAGGGAGTTGGATGTCATTGTCCACCCGGGGACAAAATGACCTGGCTAAGAAAGGGATTAGAGAAGTGCAGAAGAGTTTCAGGAATTGGGAGGGACCTAGACAAGTAGCATGCACGGTAACCTTCTCGGAGTTGCTGCCCATCTATGGCATAGGAGAGGCTAGGGTGTTCTGCACCATGAGATTCAATCAGTGGATGAAAAACTAGTGTGGAGCTCAGGGATTTGGCTTCATTGGGGACTGGGGGTCCACCTGGAGTGATGCAAGCCTATACTAGCATGATGGGCTGCATCTGTCCAGGAGGGGAACCAGGATCCTAGGTGATAGGTTTAAATGCTTCATTGGCAAGCATTTAAACTAGCCAAGGGGGGAGGCACTGGAAAGGAGCAGGGAAATCCTAACTCCCACAAAAAATCACGGTAGTAAGTGTGGCAAACACCAACATAGAGGTGTCGATAGGGAGAAGGGCAGGGGAAAATAGAGAAAGTGACAAAGGCAAGAAGGACAAGGATGGGGCA
Source organism: Neoceratodus forsteri (assembly GCA_016271365.2). Classification (NCBI taxonomy): domain Eukaryota; kingdom Metazoa; phylum Chordata; order Ceratodontiformes; family Ceratodontidae; genus Neoceratodus; species Neoceratodus forsteri. The sequence goes on along the minus strand of CM028137.1, from coordinate 42,354,575 downwards.
AAAAGGAGTAAGGCCATCAGGAAATGGAGAGTAATTAGTACTGATGCCTGTAGTCTGGGCAACAAGTTCCCTGAGCTGGTGGCCTTGATGGAAGAGGGATGCCTGGATATCGTAGCAGTCACAGAAACATGGTACACAGAGAACCATGACTGGGATGTTAATGTACCAGGGTACATAACCTACAGGAGAGACAGGCAGGGGAGAAGAGGAGGAGGAGTAGCTCTCTATGTAAAGGAAGAGATAAAAGCAACTGAATACAAGAGTAAACAGGGAGGAGAGGAGGCACTGTGGGTCACCTTGGAGACTGAAAAAGGCACCACAATCCACACAGGGGTGGTGTACAGACCACCATGTTAGGGGGAGGGAATGGACAAGGATATGACAGAAGGCATTCTTAGTATGGCAGAAAAAGGGGAGATACTGTTGATGGGAGACCTGAATATGCCAGATGTTAACTGGAGCACATTTGCTGCAGCCACATGCAAGAGCAGGGCCATTCTTGATGCCCTACAGGTGGCAGGCCTCAGACAGCTAGTTTCAGAACCCACTCATGAGGGAGCAATCTTAGACCTCATACTCTCAAACGGGGGTAGTGAGAGGATCTCAGATCTAGAAGTGGGTTGCCATCTGGGAACAAGTGACCATCAAACAGTGTGGTTCACGTTAAACTCAGCTACAGAGTCAAGCAATACAAAAGTGAGGGTACTGGACTTTAGGAGGGCTGACTTTGGCAAAATGGGAGAGTGCCTCAGAAAAGCACTAGCAAACAGGCTAGGAGGAGCTGTGGAGCAACAATGGGGAACCATCAAAACTGCCATCACAGAGGCAACAAGCCGTTGTGTGAAGCAAATAAACAAATCATAACAAAAGAAAAAGCCACTATGGTTCTCAAAAGAGGTGGCTGTGAAAGTCAGGAAGAAAAAGATAGCATTCCGGAAACATAAGGAAACACAGAAGGAGCAGGACAGAGAGCTGTACCAGTTAAGGCAGAAGGAAGCAGGGAGGGAAGTCAGAATAGCAAAGGCCCAAACTGCGGAAAAGATAGCCAACTCATTTAAGAAGGGGGATAAAACCTTTTATAGGTACATCAGCGAGCGAAGGAAGGCAAAGGGAGGGAGAGGCTGAATAGAATGAACGGTGGGTGGGCAGAGGGGGACAGTGAAAAAGCAGGGATACTGAATGATTATTTCTGCTCAGTATTCACAAAAGAGGAGGGGGAAGTGCCTAATTCAATTAACAGAAGCACTCTTGATAGGGGGATCGATCCCAGTCCTTTCACAGAAGAAAGGGTTCTGCACGAACTCCTACAACTGAAGGTTGACAAAGCAATGGGTCCTGATGGAATTCACCCCAGAATTCTAAAAGAATTAAGGGATGAACTAGTGAAACCACTGGCTAGTCTTTTTAATAAATCATGGGAGGATGGTGTGGTACCGAGGACTGGAGTAAGGCGGATGTGATTCCCCTTCACAAAAGTGGGAGCAAGACCGAGGCAGGAAACTACAGACCTGTCAGTCTGACCTCTGTGGTAGGGAAAGTGATGGAGTCACTTCTGAAGGAAAGAATAGTTGAGTACCTAGAGGCCAGTGGGGCACAGGGCCCAAGGCAGCATGGGTTCACAGCGGGAAGGTCATGTCAGACAAATCTAATAGACTTCTTTGACTGGGTGACCAAAGTAGTAGACCAGGGAGGGGCTGCAGACATGGCCTACCTAGACTTTACCAATGCATTTGACACAGTCCCACACAAAAGATTAATAGTCAAATTAACCAGCCTGGGAGTGGGTCCCAGGGTGGTAGCCTGGGTAAAACATTGGCTGCACAACAGGACACAGAAGGTAATTGTAAATGGAGTCCACTCTGAAGAAAGAGGGGTTACTAGTGGGGTACCACAGGGTTCAGTATTGGGTCCAGTCCTTTTTAATGTCTTCATCAGTGACATTGCAGAGGGACTGGAAGGAAAAGTACGCCTTTTTGCAGATGACACAAAGATCTGCAACAGGGTTGATACACAAGGAGGCGTGGAAAGGATGAGAAGGGACTTGGCAAGGTTGGAGGAATGGTCAGAAGTATGGCAGCTAGGATTCAATGCAAAGAAGTGCAAAATAATGCACCTGGGAAACAAGAACCCAGGGGAAGAGTACACAATGGGGGAGGTAGTAACAACAACAATAAAGGAAAGGGACCTGGGGGTAATCATATCAGATGACCTTAAGGTTAGCAAGCAATGTGAGAAGGCAGTAGGGAGGGCTGGGGGTATACTGGGATGCATAAGGAGAGGCATCAGCAGCAGAAAACAGGAAGTTGTTATCCTCTGCTTACAGACAGTTGGTAAGACCCCATCTGGAGTACTCGTCCAGTTCTGGAGACCCCATCTCCGCAAGGACATAGACAGGATAGAGGCAGTCCAGAGGAGGGCAAATAAAATGGTGCAGGGCCTGCAAGAGAAGCCATATGAGGAGAGACTAAAGGAGCTTAATATGTATACCCTTGAGGAAAGAAGGGAGAGGGGGGACATGATAGAAACTTTTAAGTACCTCAGTGGAATCAACAAAGTCCAAGAGGGTAGCATCTTTCAGAAAAAGAGACGTGCAAGAACAAGGGTACACAATTTAAAGATAGAAGTGGGGCAGTTCAGGGGAAATTTGAGGAAGTATTATTTCACAGAGAGGGTAGTGGATGCATGGAACAGCCTTCCTGAGGAGGTTGTGGCATCTAAAACCGTGGGAGAAATCAAGAATGCATGGGACAGACATAAGGCAATTCTTGTGGGAGGTAGGAAGAAATAGGCTGTTGGTTAACTAGGATCTGTGGCCTATCCTGTAGGTAGGGAAATGGGCAGACTAGATGGGCCAAGTGGTCCTTATCTGCCATCAGAGTCTATGTTTCTATGTCCTTGTTGGCACACTCTGCTTTGAGGAGTAATACCACTTCACATCATTCCTGATACCACACTGTTCTTATAGAGTTATCCTCAGGTGGGTTAGTGGTTTTGTGAATGTGGGCTTGTCTAACCAATCCATGGAGGGTCACTGGCACGTTGCCTTGTTGAGCCTCAAACTCTTTGCACAACTGACTTAGAGAGTAGAACATATGTGCTTTGATTCCTACAATAATCTGGATCTTTTTGTACATGTTTGTCCATGGGCTTTCCAGGGCACTTGTCTCCACAGCAGTAGGAGTTCCCACAGTGTTCATCAGGAAGGAGATCCACATACAAATCAAACTCCAATGGGGTATGATCACTGAGACTCCACACATCCAATTCTTACAAAGGCTCCAACATTTTTGTGAGACAGATACTTATCATAATAGTCCTTGAACACTACAGTGACTTGGGAGCCACTGTCCAGGAGTACTTAAGTGGACAATCCACCCGCTCAAGCTTCTACATCAGCAGTTGTATCCACAATCTTGTCTCAGTTCCTTGACAATGGGACCACTGTACACCAATGTGGGTCAGGGGTGCTGGGCATGGTGGGGTCTGGGATGATGGGCACTGCACCCCTCCAGTTCCCACAGAGCAGCGGATGAGGGGGTGGTTCATGTAACTTGAGAATGGGGCACAGACATGCTGGGGAGGGTCAGGCATGGATGTATGGTGGAGGATTCTACACAGTGATGGTGGGGCCTGAACAGTGCTGGGGTTTGGGCAGGGCTGTGTGCTGGGTTGGTGCCTACAGATGGCAGGAGCCAGGTCAACAATGTGTGTGTATGTGTGGGGGTTATCTGCCATTCGAGACTGGGGCAGGGTGATCATCCTGTGGGGGACCTGTACCATACAGCCAGCACTGGGGAGGGGGTCCTGGAGTTTGTTGTGAATGTCCATGCTGCTGCTGGGCATGGGTGGTGTCCTGTATGCCATGGGCTGGGCATGTTCTGCTGTTATGGTAAGGTCTCTCCGGCATAATGGGAGCCCTTCTCTACACCCCAGCGGCCAGTACTTCCAGCAACAATGAATGCTGCTTAGTGCTGTCATGCCTCTGGCATGCCCCCCCACCCACCACAACCAGCACATTGCTGTCTGTATGGCCAAGGGATAGGGCATGTAACTGTTACACATCCCATTAGCAAATGCTACATGGACAGTGCTCCACTGTGTTCATGAGAAATTATGTCAACGTGCCTGTTTACCACAGCTCTCTGGCATCGTGCATAGCGTCAATGTCAATTTTGCGCATCCTGCCTATTGTTTACCTTTATCTGAAAATATGTTGTACACTGCTTTATACTGTAAACTGTCTGGTGTTGCATCACACTTGTTCTAACTATCCTGGGTAGAACCTGAAAACAGGCAGCTTCTGCCTAGTGTGTCTAACTTCAAGGACAAGGTGCACTCAGGAAGTGCCTTCAGGTGCAAAGTAAGAGCTGGCAGCCCAAGACGAAGCAAAGAAAAAATACTATGCACTCTGCCACAGAAGGGCTTCAGTCAAAAGCGTGTCATAACATTTTATTGCAGCAACGGTGCCAGGAACAACACCTTACTTCCCCAGCGCTTCAGCCCCACACATGGCCTTCCTCAGGGGGCAGATTCTGTGACGGAGTGCATAGTTTTTTTGTTTTGCCTAGTGTACCTACCCAGTTAATAAAAACTAAATAAATAAATACATAAATGCTTCCAATATAGACTAAAGTGAGAATTAAAAGATAATAAATCACAACTTTGCAGATGGGGCATTACAATAAATTCATTCTAATTAGCTTATATTTTTCTGCATTCTGATTTGTTTTGAGGAAGCACTACAATTTCACAATTAAACATTTAAAAATAACTTAATAACATGTTTTTGTATGACCTAATTTGGACAAGATTGAAAAGGATTTTTGATCACTATTATTAAGAAAACTTTTGAGAAAAAGTAATAGTGCTCTAGAGAGCAAAAGCACCAGAATGTAATGTTTATCATAACTGCCAACAAAAAAGCTATATTTACACTGCTCCCCACAGATCAGTATGTTATATTTTAAGAGAATGAATCCACAGTCACCGTACCACAGTTAAGGGACTGGAAAAGGGACTGTGTCAGGTTAAGGAATTAACTGTGAAGAAAATACATGTGTTTTGCTAATCTCTTCAACTGTTTGTGATACCGTAAGTCCCTTAGACTATTGCGCTGTTGCTTTATACATTATCTTGGATATTATTTTTATTTGTGAATAGGTCTGAGAGAAATTCTGTTAGTATAGTGTTTGTATCTTTAGAATATACATTGTTCAACATAACATTTTGGTTCTATTGGTACATACTGAAATATCCAGGAGTAGATGACCAAATGAATATCTGAAATGAAAATGTTTTTTCTAATAGACAGGCGCCTTACAATGTTACAACTGTTGGCTATATTTCTTCTGATGAACTCTGATTCTGCTCTCCTGAGCAAACAGGCAGGTTGTAGATTAAGAAGTCGAAAGGTCCAGGCCTTCTTGAGGAAAGGTGACATAATTGTTGGAGGAATTTTCCCAGTTCATAATAAAAATGTGTACCTTGAAACATCCTTCACAGAACCACCAGGGTCAGCGGAATGTGAAAGGTAAGGGGTGTAAAATGTTAAACACATAATTCAGATACAATTAATTATGGTAACATAAATTATGAAGCCTTCTTTGAGGCTCAGATCTGTCTAAGCCTGCAGTCTTTATTACACCAAACATGTTGTAGCTATGCCTTTTTCTAAACCTGCTGTCTTTATTACGGTACACAGAAAATGTTGCAGTTATGCCTGTTTATTCCATTTACAATTATCCATTTCTTCTGTCTTGTCAGTTGCCCAATTTACCTGTTGTGAGTGTCTTAGCATTTTTCGATTTTAAATGATTAATTGAGAGTTCCTTTAAATATGACTACCCTCATACTTTCATTAGTATTCTCAGCTGTAATTACACCATTTTTCTTCTGGATCAGATGAGCCAGCACATATCAAATATTGCTTTCTGTCCTGGTGGAACACCAAAGACATCAAGGCTAAGTTCAGGCAGCACAAGTCATAGCAGCAGTATTTGTCAGCAACAGAATTTCATCTTACAATTTTCTCACAAACTTATATCTCTGACATCCTTAGCTTCATCATCAGTGTGTTTTTAGTTTTCTCACATATTTTTAAAATGACTTTTATAGCTAATTTTGTAATAAATTATTCATATCATTAAAGGAGTCAGACGTGACATTTTTATATATCTCTTCTGTTGAAGTTATCTGTTGAATGTATATGCTAGATTGATAATGTAAGTGTGTTAGGATGGTGGTAGCACATGTTTCTGATAATCATCAGAACAGCTCTGAATCAAAATATTTATGTTTTCATAGTGGGGATGGCAATGGAATGGTTGCTTTTAAAGACTTAAAATCCTGTATCTTATTTCAGGAAAGAAAGAAAACAATAAGAAAAAAATTGGTACAGTGATATTTTTGCCAGAAATGTTTTTTTGTTTTTTTTTGTGAAAAACTACATAGTGACTAATAAATACTGCTGCCTGTAGCTCTAACAATGTGAACAACATATGAAATGCAGCATCATGTATATTGGTTTGACAACAAAGATGAACAGCAGGGAGGACACTGGGGGATGAAATGGAGTATAAACTTAGAAACATAAAATTTGAAGTCAGAAAAGGACTGCTTGGCCCATCGAGTCTGCCCAGATGTTACCTGCCTAGTCCATCTTTGTAGACCATAACTTGCACTGGTGACCCTCCCTCCTTTCTGCCTGTTTACTAATATCCCCTTATGTCTAGTGCACACATGCTTGAATCTCCCTACTATTTTCATCTCCTGCACTGCTGCCGGCAGTCTGTTCCAGTTGTCTACCACTCTTTCAGTAAAATATTACTTCCTCACATCCCTTTTAAACTCACCCCCAACTTAATTGCATGTCCCTGGTTGTGGTGTTATTTCTCATTTGAAAGAGACTTCCCTCCTGTACCCTGTTTACCACATGAGGTACTTGTAAGTCTCTGCCATTTCCCCACTTGCTGTCCTCTCTTCCAGGGTGTACATGTTGAAATCCCTCAGTCTCTCCTCATAGGGCTTTTGGTTGAACCCCTGCACCATTTGATTTGCCTTCCTCTGGACTGCCTCCATCCTGTCTATTTCCTTTCTGAGGTACGGCCTCCAAAACTGGATAGAATACCCCCAATGGAGTCTCACCAGTGAGCTATACATTGGTAACATCACCTCCCTCCTCCTGCTGGAGATTCTGCTGTGTGTCTGTTGGAGTGCAAACTGAAGCACAAGATACATGTATTTATTTAATATGAATAGTTGCTTTAAGGTAATGTTAAGAACTTCTGAGGAAGCTATAATAGAACAAACAGTGCAACCACCCCCAGAAAACATTTCATATGCTCTATGTGCAGTATCTATAGCTCCTGCATGTTGACTGCTGTTTTTACCTCTCCCATTAGTATGTCATATACCAGCTTGTAACAATAATATTATCTATGCTTCTCTGTTTTTGCCACTGTAAAATTCTGTAATTCAATTTCTTTGTGGATTCCATTGTTATGGCAAGTGTACTGGTGTATTTTTTAGTTATATATACTGCACATAGTACATACAGAGCATTTTTTGTCTGTGTGTGGGGGGGTGCACAGTTTGTGTGCATTCTCTGTGTTTATTATTGTTTTGGTGCACCACCTTAAGTTCCAGTGTAGCAGAGGGCCTTTTATGCTTCTTTTTTTGGCAGACATAACAGGCAGTTCACTGCAATTTAAGTTTTTGTGAACATCCTTAATTGGGCTACAGGAATTGTCACATTGTACTAGAAGGTTTCATCTTAAACTGATTAAAATTAAAAAATAAAAGATACAACAGCCTTCTGTATGAACTGTATTTGTCATACTGTAACTGTCCTCCTCCTCAGACACAACTGAATTCTAAAATCAGAAATCATGCTTGTTTGACTGGATTCTACTTAGTAATAAAGACCATGCCATAGGATTATCAGTGACTACTTTCCTCACAGGGATAAAGATCACCAGTGTGGTGGAAAAAGGTCTGTTTGAGGATCCAGTCCTTTTCTACATGTTTATCAGTGATATGGGAGAAGGAATCCCAGGACAAATGTCTCTTTGCACACAACACTAAGCTCTGTGGCAGGGTAGACAGCAAGGTAGGAGGTTAGGGAGATGCAGAGAGACTTTCAAAGACTAGAGAGGTGGTCAAAAGTTTAGCAGTTGAAACTCAATGCCAAAACAAACAAGGTGTACATGCAGAACAAGAATCCAAGGACTTAGTACTGGATGGGTGAAGGGAAAGCTGATCACAATCTCTGAGGACAGAGACCTAAGGATCTTTATCAGTAACTCCCCAGAACAATCAAACCAGTGTGACAAGGCCATCAGTAAGGTAAATAGGATGCTGGGGTCTTTAGGAAGGGGTACTGACAGCAGAGTGAAGGCGGTATTATTTCTTCTCTATAGATTACTGGTGAGGCCTCACCTGGAGTATTCTGCCCAGTTCTGGTGTCCTTACTTATAAAAAGATAAGGACAGTCTGGAGACAGTGCAACATGGGCTGACCAAAATGATTCAACGTCGTTAGGACAGGTCTTACGAGGGTTGGCTCAAGGCACTGAACATGTACTCGCTGAAGGCCAGATGAGAGAGAGGGGAGATATGATAGAGACCTTCATGTTCCTGAAAGAAGATAAACTGTGTGGAACTATTTAGCATAAGTATTGGATCAAGAACACAGGGGCACATGTGTAAACTGATAGGGGGTTCAAGTAGGATGTGACAAAGTTTTATTTTACAGAAAGGGTGCTTGAGCCATGGAACAATCTTCCAGGTGATGTGGTGGGTGCCAAAAGTGTCAATGGTTTCAAGCATGGCTGGGATAGAGTGAAGGGCTTAGTGGTTGCTCAGGGTGATAGCGGCAGAGCAGGGAGCATGAGGGTGGATGTGAGTTAGAATTCTACATTAACAATAGGACCCTTTGTTTGTTAGGGTTTATAGGCAGACTGGATAGACCAATGGTCTTTTTTTACTGTCCCTGTCTATGCTTCTATTCTTACAATACAATGCATATGTGTTTGTGTTTATGTGTGTATATTTCTGTGCCTGTGAGTGTGGGGGGGGAGTAACCTACTTACCCCTATTATGAAAACTGGCCATGTGTACACAACATGTATTCAAAAGAATTGCCTTAGTGATTTAAATAAGGTACACTGATCTTCTATTGAATGTATCCCTAATATAAACTATTTCCAAGATTTTTTCACCACTTATGTAATTGAATATGTAACAAATATGCACCCTTTGTCACACATGCCAGACTTTTGTGATCTATGCTTTTAACTCTGAACGCTTTATTCTAACATTCTAACATATTCTAAAATATGGCAACATTATTTTTAATATTAATTTTAAATTTTTTCACATCACCTATTTTGTTTTCAGGTTACGTATTTTTAATAACACTATATAATGTAAAACACTATTACATTATCTCTAAACAATAGCCCCACTTCCCAGTCTCCTCACTGCATCAGGTTTCTCTGCTTTTCCCTTAATCGGACAGATTTTCCTCTTGCTTTTCCACTGTTTTAGCCCATAAATGCTTATTGTTAATGAACTGTGCAGTATTCAGCACCCCTGAAAATAATGTGTATTTATTGCTCCTCTTCTGTATTGTGGAGAAAAACAGAAAACAAGCATGTATGCTTTTTTAGGATTAAAGAGACAAAACTAATTGGTTGGTGGCAGAATGGTTTCTTTTTTTTTAACTTTAGTTACCTCACTCCTGACTCCAGCATCTTGGGCATCTCTCAGGTGAGCCCCTCTTGACTGCAGCTGCTACACCCCACCCAAAACTCCCTGACTGGGGAATTGGGGACAGAGATACCCCGCTCTGCTACCCAGCCCACAATCAACCCCTCAGATCTAAACCATCCAGGGTGGAGCCACCTGATGCCTTACCTGGGTGTCCTGTCTGCAATCAGGACAGCCAGGCCTGGGAGCAGAGTGAGGGCTGATGAGAGCCAATTAGGAGAGTCTGGCATTGGGGATGTGGACTGCAGTCACCCGAGTCCACCGTCACCTCCAAAAAAGCCACAGATTTTCCCCTTGGTGTTACAAGGGTGCGAACATGCAGTGGCATTCCACTCATGACTGGCAGACTCCAGCAGCTGTGTGAAAGATGCCTGCTGCTGCCCAACCCCTTAGCAATGTGTCCACACAGACTGCTACAATCCCCAGAAACACCATGGGCCACCAAGGCTGTGTGAGGCAGACCCCACCCACCCCAGGAGAGGAGAGCAGTGCAGTCCATCAGACACTCAATCTTCTCCTCCTATGCTGACCCCTGATGACCCAAGTCCATTCCTGAACCCAGGTTGCCAGAGTGGCACAAAGTAAGGCAAATGTCTCAGCCCTCAGCGTCACTGTGCCAGCATGTTCTTGTTTTAATATAGAGATACACTTACAAGCATATGAACATACAAAAGTTGCCTGAAGAAAAGGCCCAGGGTTTATCTAGTTTATTCATGTTGCAGTGTCCTTAGTGGCAACTAATGGCTCTGCTACCTTCCCTACTGCTACCTACCCCTTTTTCTCCTCCTTATGTAAATCTGAACAAAAAGGGCTAATCAGAAATTGACAGTTATAATTGCATTGTGAATTATGGAGGGTGGAGGGATATGTGGACTCAGGCCAGTAAAAACACAACCTTACCTAACTGGTGAGAATTCAGGTGGCAGATCTTAGGTGGATGTAGCTGATCAGCTACCATTTCCAAACAGTATGCGACTCTCCATTCCAATATGTGGTGTAGAGTGTGTGGTTGAGTGGGCATGTATGAACACATATTCTGTTTGGGAGGGGCAATGCTATCCAACTTTTGGATATTAGTGGGGGATATTAATGCAAATGTTAAACACAACACCACAAAGCTCATTTAAGCACTTAGGGATGGAAGTAATTGCTAGGGAAATTGCTAGAAGAAAGAAGCAGTATCTGAATAATATCCCAATAGCAACAGCCATCAAGTCTATCACCCCAAAATGGCTCACAGTCATCACCCTTTCACTGATAGAGAGGTGGTGAAAAGTATATAAAGGAATCCAGGATAATGAGTCCCTCACAGCGCTTCTCAAACTCCAACAAGACACAATAAGTGCAATAAGAGGTGGCTTCCATTGATCAAAGTTATGGCCAGAGTGGAAGGGGTAACAGTCCTAGATGTTATGGCAGAGAAAGGGCAGGATTTCCTGGATAGGTTAAGTGAATCTAATGTAAGGATGAAATAATTGGTTTTCAACTAATCCTTTAAGGGTAGAGATAAACCCTAGTGGTTGTCCTGTCCCAATATATTTGTATATTTCTGGTAGAAGGATTTCTCACATCTCAATCTGTAAATTGATATGTATAGTACTGTACCCAATTATTGTGATTCTGCTATTTTATCTTGGTTCTTATTTATAGTTCATTCTTCAGATGTGTTCCTGTTTGTATATGTGTATGGTGACAGATGTAGTTTGTTGCATTGTGTGTCACTGAAGCTTAATAAAATATAATTAAAAAGGACTTGGCAATTATACAGACAGTAATTTTTTAAACAGTGGAAGGACAGGCAAATGCACAAAGTCAAACTTATAAAAAAACTCAACAGTTAAGCAGCTTTAAACAGTCAAAGAAATGATATCTCTCTATAAACAATATGGGGCAATACATCCCCTACACAGTCTACTAACATTAAACTGTACAACAGTGTTCTGAGATGCCCAGAACATATTTTGAATAGTTTTTTTTTTCAACAAAACTTTTCACATTTGGAAACATGAAACTAAGCATAAATGCACTAATAAAAAAAAACAACAACACACATTTAGATCAAAAGATTACAGTAGAAAGTTATTGCCACTTTAAAGACATAAGACTTGTTGAGGTATGCAATTATCTAACTAGGTTAAACAGTGCAGAAAATCAGGTACAATTGCTTGGAAACAAAACTCACACAATTGTCAGATGATGTGGTCTCTTATCCATTGTTAGTGTTAACCTTTGTTTAGAACCAGTGCTGTAAATGACATCTGGAACGTGGCACTGGTCACTCTCAATTAAAAAAAAATGCAAAGGGCACTGGCTTTATAAATAAGCAGTCATCATCTGTATTTGCAGGAAGCACTATTCAATATTAAGGGGAGGATATGTCTTAACCAGTTAGAGTAAGATATCAATAACATGGTTTGTTGACCTGTATGGGTTTTAAAAAGACCACAGCAAGACACTGGTCCTGGCAAAATTTACAAATGATGTTTAAACTGCACTGGATAAATTCACAGTAATTGCAGCTGTGTCTTTATTATTTTACCACAGATTTTTGTTCTATTTTATTTAGGATGATGTACACCAGGAGCACCTAATTTAGGAAACATCAGTTTTTAAAAGGGCCTTGAGAGACTGGGACAGCAGCAGAGTCAATAATTTACAGTTACATAGTTACAGAATACAAGAGTTTCCAGCATTGACTAACTTACATTTACAAAGATCGAAATCACCTAACAACACTATAAAAAGACGTAGAAAGGTTCCAGACAGATGGAAGTTGTGTGTGTGTGTTGAGGAATGGGACGCATAGAAAAGCAAAGTGTAATGCAGTCACATGGACTTTGCAAATGGTCAAACATGGCCATTTTCAAGGATCATAGTTTTTTGGCTTTTTTGATTATATCAGGTAACGAATTTCATTTTGTTGGGATTGCTACAGCAATGCCTTTTTACATAAGGATTTGTATATTATTGGTATGTGCAGAAGATCTCCAATCTAGTTTAGTCTTGGACTCCAGTTGACATTTCTGATAGGTTTGACTAGAAGTTTGCTTACATGAATGGGAAGGAGGTCATGATTGATGGTGAATACTATAGATGTCCATTTGAGTTCCCTTCTTGTTTCAGAGGGAAGACGTCTGAAGCTACTGTACATGAGAAAATGGTGTGTTCTTTTGAAGCAGTCTAATACAAGTGTGTACATGCTGTTGTAAGAAATGTACATTTTTGGCTTCCCCTCCTCTTTTCCACACCTCATACATCTATTATTATTTTCATATCCCATTTCAAACATCTTCTTTGGAGACAGATACTGTAGTAGTGGTGTAGTACTTTAAATTTAATTAGCTTACCTTGTGTCTGTCTATTGCTCTGTTATGCTAATTTCCACATTGCATATGCTATGGAGTTTTATTTTATTTTTTTATTTTATTTTAGTTTTTGTTGACTGGGTAAGTGCACTAGACAAATCCTGCCTATTTTCAGGCATGACCTGGGGGAAGGGGATACAGATGAATGCCAACTGACCTTGAACCAGATTAAGCTGTTGGTGGTATTTTTAGTGAATGAGGGAAATTTGGCCAAGACACCGAGGAAATTCCCCTACTCGGTTGCTGTCTCGCTGTGACCTGTAGGGGGCCCGGCCATCAGGATGGCCACTTGGGATCGGATGCAGAGCAGGAGGACGCTCTGGGGATAGGGGAGTTGGTCTCCCTTCCTATCTCTGCTTACAAGGAGACCGAAGAGTCGGTTCCACTGTGTGACAGTGTCGCGGACTTTGGAGGAATACCAGAAGGTTCTGCTTGCCAGAAAGCTGCTGGGTCTGAGATTTTATCTCCACCTACCATTTTTCCTATGGTTGCCTCGGCTTTCTCGGGCTTGCAGCATGTTGGCGTTTTGCAGGTTGGTGATTCTGACTTTTGTTCTGCTCAGAAGCGTGATGCGGAGTCCAGTGTGTTTAGAGATTTGCCTACTAAGGCTGCCTTGCTTCAGGTCGATGTTTCCGCGATACATCATGAAGAGGTGCAGCAGTGTATTCTGGGATGGATCCCAGCTACGGAAGCTGACTGAGGGTCGGTACAGGGAGGTTCTGAGCTGTTAGGAGCAGGGGAGACTGGCAGTGTTTCTTTCTCTCAGAAGTGCCTAGAGTCTCCCCTCGGCCCCTCCACGTCGAGTACTTTGATGCATGACTTGCGGACTCAGATGTCTACCATTGGAGAACTGTTTCCTGGACCGTTGGTTTCCACCTCTTTGGAAAATCTGGTTAAATTACCGACAGGTACTGTAGCATTGCAGGGGGAGAACTCTGGTGTACTGGAACCTCGAAAGCAAAGTGTGGGGAATTTTACTGTTTATAGCTCCCCTGGGCAAGGGTTTGACTCTCATGTTTCTGCCTCTGGTCTTACTATTGCTGAGGCTCTCAGGGGTGCTGGGTGGGAGAAGTCCCCCTTAGATGATTCCTGGACCTCTCCTGCACGACCGGTCCCACCATTCAGGGTGACTTATTGGACATTTCTGACTCTGTGGAAGTACCTTCAGGTTTCAGTATGTCTCAACCCCCAACCTGGTGGGCAGGAGGGGAGATTTGTTCTGTTCCAGTCGGTGTTACCCCAGTTCCTGCTGTTACTTCAGGACCTGGTGCTGGAGAAGGGCATGTGCTTACACCTTTAGCTCAATCAATTTCTATTTTTCCTCCAGTTTCTAGCCCTCAAGGGGATGAGGTGGGGTTGGGTACTGGCTCGCTACAGTTGGCTACACCTGGGGAAATTACTAGGCCTCCCCCTGTAGGTCCTTTGGGCCAGGGTTTGAGGGGTGACCCTGCTGTTGATTCATCGAAGTCTTCTGCTAGTCCTGCTCAGCCTAAGACTTTTGCAGGTTTGTTTCATCAACCCCCTGAACAAGCCAGACGCCATAATGCTGTTCGGCTTAGATATCGAGGAGGATTGGACACTTTTCCAGATCGTCTGTATGTGGGGAAGACATTAATTAAAACCAGTTTGAAATTTTCTCCCTCAGAAATCTATGCTTTGATTCATACATCTGGGGATAATTATTTTGACATTAGTTTCAAGACTGCCACAAGTTTAGATGCCTTTTGGCAATGTTATTTAGAGGTTCGGCATACTCCCTTATGATCCCCTTTTGTTGCCATTCCTCTTACTAAGCCTTCGATTAAAAATATCACTGTCTTGTTTAAGAATGAGGGGGTTGCAATTAATGATATTCTAAGATGGTTGGCTACGAGATGCGCTGTACTGGGTCCACCTGACCCTATTATAGATTCTGAGTTTTTTTGGACTGGAGGGTGGAAAATTCAAGTTAAATTGCCTATTATGAATGGGAATCTACAGCATTTGCCAAGTTGTTTTTATTTAGATAGAGATAGGGGTTTTGTGTTTTACCCTGGGCAGCCTAAATCTTGTTTTAGATGTGGTGCTCATACTCATCTGAGCAGTGCTTGTGATCAACTCAAATGCTCTTCCTGTCTGGGTTCTGGACATGTGAGCATTGATTGTCCTCACCCGAACCTTTGCAACTTGTGTTATGCAACGTCCCACTCTTTTAAAGATTGCCCTTGGGCATCACACGATTCTCCATCAATACCTGCTGACTCCCAAAATGTGACTGTTTCACAAGCTCAACAATTTGCTCAGGCTAGGCCACATTTTCAGCCATTTGCTCCTATGTCGGTCCCTCCTCCCTCTGGGCATTCTCCTGTTCAGGTTGACCCAGGTTTGAGTATGTCACCCTTATCAGGGCCCCTGTCTGACACCATTTTAGGTTCTCAGGATATGGCCAGGTTAGCTTCTAAAAAGGCTTCTGACCCTATCTTAGTTAAAGAAAAACCTCCAGTCCCTAGCACGTCGGGTGTTTCCTGTAATAAAAAGAATATGCCACCATCCAAGGATACAGATTGGGTCTCTGTTGGGAACAAGAGGCAAACCCGAAGCTCTTTATTAAAGGGGGTCCCTCTGCCTCTCCCTTCCCCATCCTCTGATGTGGTAGCAAAAAATCGGTTTGCTGTTTTACATAAACGAAACAGATGGGTGAGAATGAAGATGATTCTGATGTCTCTTCTATTGCATCCTCACAGGTTGAGATGTTGTCTGACTCTGAACAGGTGTCTGGTGATATTCAACTTAGTAAGAAAAAAAGGTGTAAATTGAAATCTCCTGGTAAAGGTAGGGGGAAGAAGAAATCTTGAATGTGTGAATGGCTGCTATGAGGGATGTTGTGTCATTTGGTAGCTTAAATGCTTACGGTTTAAAAAATGTTAAATGGAGACAAGCTATTTTTGCCTTTCTTTTGTCCTTACCTATTCACATTATATTCTTACAGGATACTAGGCTCCATTCATTACGGGAGATTGCTCAAGCTTCCAGGGATTGGAGGAAGGGTTTGTCTTTCTGGTCACTTGCTGAGGAAGTGTGTTCTGGAGTAGGGATTTTGGTTAGGGGGGTAGACTTTCAGGTCACTAGATTAATTGAGCTGATACCGGGTTGTGTTCTTATTCTGGATGTTGTTCTTGACTATCAAGAATGGAGGTTAATTAATCTTTATAACCCCCAGATTAAGACACAGCGTATTCAGACTTTGACATCTGTTCAGCCCTTTTTGCATACAACCAAATCTGTTATTTTCGGTGGGGATTTCAATTGTATATTGGCCTTAACTGATAAAACTGGACTTACCCCAAAATTGTATTCCAATTCTAATTTTCTTAATACATTATATAAAACAGCTAATCTACAGGACGGGGCCCTTTTTGGCGTACACCCACCAGAACACACTTTTCACAGAGGTAGACTTACTACAGGAATTGATTATTTTTTCTTATCTCCCTGGATGTCGAGGGTTCAATATTCTGTTCTGCCTTCCGAATTCTCTGATCACTGTGTGTTGTTGCTCACCATCGGTTGTCCCAGGAACAAACCTGTGTTGCATACGTTTTGGAAAATGAATATTTCTATTTTAGGAGATGAAGATGGGTGGCAGGAATTATTTGGCTGTCTTCAGGACAAAGTTTCTGTATTTGAACTTTATGATAACCTACCTTTTGGTGGCAAGATACTAAGGTTCGCGATTAAACAATTTTGTAAGATCCTTGCCAGACAACGATCCTCAGGCGTTACCTCCGATATCTTAAGTGTCGGCAGCATTGGCAAAAAATTTTATCCTGGCAAACAGAATGGGGTCTGGATTATTCTGCTCAGATTAGACAGCTTAAGCTTGAGATGCGTGCTTCTCAGTATGAGAGACTGACATCACTGTTCTTGGAGCAAAAATATGGGCGGAAAGGCTCGGCTAAAGTAGTGAACCCATATGATAGCAGCCACCAACAGCTAGAGTCTAAATATATGCCCTCTTTGATTGCACATTCTGGCACTCGGCTTGAAGATAATGATGATATTTTGAAGGAAGTGTCGTTTCAGGTCCAATCTTTCTATGGGACACCTTATGAGACTGAGGCTTGGGACGGTTTTTTGGATTCTGTTACTGTTCCTTCTTTGTCTCCTGAGGTAGTTGCTGCTTCCTGCCATCCCATCACTAATGCGGAAGTTGAGGCTGTTATTACTCAGTTAAAGACTACGGTTACCCCGGGTCCTGATGGTATTCCTAACGAGTTTTATAAAAAAGCTAAGTCTTTATTGGTACCGTATTTGACAAAGGTTTGTAATGTTATCTTGCAAGGTTTTCTACCCTTTCCCCTTGGATTAGCTGAAAGTTTTATGATATTTTTATATAAGCAGAAAAATGATAAGGAATGTTTAGAAAATTGGCGTCCCATCAGTTTGTTAAACTCGGATTGGAAGATTTTGTGTAAGATTGTGACTAATAGACTATCCTCGATTGCTACTCGAGTAATTTCTTCCACACAAACTTGCGCAGTCCCAAATAGATCCATGCTTTCCAATTTGAAACTTCTTAGAGAAGTTTTTGATGGGAATGCGACACAAGGTTATATCCTTAGCTTGGATCAAACTAAAGCTTTTGATTTAGCCCCCATGGCTATTTATTTGTGGTTTTAAAAAAGTATGGTGTACCGGCTGAGTTACTGGGGTGGATTAAATGCCTGTACCGGTTTTCTTATACCATACCTTTGGCAAATGGCTTACATGGGTCTCGTATCCCTATTAAGAGAGGGGTACACCAGGGATGTCCCCTGAGCCCACTACTTTATGTATTTTCTATTGATCCTCTGCTTAGGAAATTGAATGAGGAGAGTACCATCAGACATATTTCTGTGACACTGGAGCTGGTTTTTCCCTGTGCTATTGCATATGCTGATGACCTGTGCATCTTGGTTAAAGACCATGCATCTGGTGAGAAAGCAATTCAGCTTGTCCGTTCTTTTACTGTTATTTCTGGATCCCAGTTGAATGCTCAGAAGAGTAAGGGGATTGCTGTCCATATTTCTTCTCAGGAGCTGACTCAGGACATTGGGGGTATTTGTATTCAGAATTGGAATATTAGTATTTTGGGTATTTCTTTTGGTGCATCGGATGCAGTGGAGCAAAATTGGATTTCAACTATGGTGGTAGCCGAGGACAAGATTGCATGCTGGAAAAAGTTTCCTATGTCCCGTAAAAAATTGATTTTTTTGCTTAAAACTTGTATTCTACCTATTTTTTTTATTACTTTGTTATGTTTTTCCCCTTCCTCTGCATCTTGAAGCTCGTCTTTATAATTTGTTTTTTCAGTTGCTATGGGGTAGTAGACTGAACCCGGTTAAAAGATCTGTTACATACTGGCCTATTAAGCAGAGAGGTCTCCAGATGATAAATCCAGTATTGTTTTACTTCTCTATTTTTGTTTATGCTAATATTTTTCCTTGTTTATCCGACTCTACAGTTAGTTGGGCCTGTAGTTTCCATTCTCGGTCTTTGTATTTTTTAGACAAGTGGAGAGCCTCTGTGTGGAAACCATTCACTAAAATTCCTTTTGGGACATCTGGTTATCTCATTGAAGTATTCAGGAAGATTAAACACTGGGGAATACCTTGTGATTTGAACTTATTACGGAATAGGAAATTGTTATACTCTTCAGTTTTGAAATCTATGTTCTTGGTGTCTCCCTGCTTAACTGTGCCAGTCGACTCTCAAATTGCGGTAAAACAATTGTTGGAAAATAGAATACCTGAAAAAATGTGGGATATCCTATGGCTGTGTTGTCATGACAGGCTAAATGTCAAGGGTAATCAAGCCCATAAGCAGGTTTCTGAAAGGTACTGTGTTAGAGACACGTGTACAGGAATGATAGAATCCATGTCTCACCTGTTTTTTTGACTGTGCATATATAGCACCATTATGGTCTCAGTTGGGTCAGTTGTGGAATTTGCCCATGTTTTCTGCTTTAACTTATTCAGAATTAGTATATGGGAATTTTGGATCAAGTTGGAAAATTTTTTTTCCGGGCATTGTGTGGGTTTTGTTTGCAGTTTGCAAATGGTGTATCTGGCACAACCAATGTATGTTTGTCCTATAACACAAGAGAGTTTCTTTGGCTGAACTGCAGGAACATATTAGGAAGGAAGTTTATACTATTTATTACTCAGAGAAAAAATCTCTACCTGCCCCTTTAGTGGCATTCTGGTGGAGGGCGTTGCCTTTGATTTTGTTTGAAGGGGTCACTTGAAGTCTGATCTCTGTGGGGTTCCTGGGATTTGCTTTTCTTTCTGTTATATTTCCTTATGTTTTCATTTTAGGCTGTGCATTCTCTGCTTTGTTTTTTTGAATTTTCTGTTTCTATTATACCTTTTGTATGGTATCCTGATTGTCCTGTGAACTGTATACTGTTATGTATGTTCATGTAGTTTTCTAATAAAAAATTCCCCTACTCTTTTCGATAAGTGCCATGGGATCTTTAACATCCACCTGAACTACCACCAATCCAGGCAGATTGGACCTCAGTTTAACATCTCATCTGAAAGATGGCACCTCAGAAGTGCAGCACCCCTCTCATGCTGCACTACAGTGTCAGTACTGGGATATTAACCCAAGTGCCAGATGTGGGAACTGAACCCACAGCCCTCTGATCTCCCGGCCTCAGTGGCCAGTGTGCTACCTACTGAGCCACTGACACTGTAAAGATTGACAGTTGTCAAGATTTGATAGCTCTATGGAAAGAGGCACATAGATTGACCACTAAATGTATTAAAGTAAATTCTGGTCTCTCTCCAGAAGCATACTTACTAGGTATCTTCACAGAGAATTGTGCTCTTACCCATTTTCAAAAGCTATGGTTACTAGCTGCTGCTCTAGCAGCTAAAAGGATAATATTGAAACATTAGAACAACAATGTAGCCCCAACAATAAAGGAATGGTACAATATGATGGCCTTTGTAGCTAAGAAGGAGAAAATTAGTTATACTATTTTAAATAAAAAGAGAACTTTGGGAAGATTTGGGGACCTTTCCTTCAGTTAACTTATTAATGAAAAGTAGTTATGTAAATGGAATAACAAAAACAAGTACAGCTGTTTAATATTGTGATATATTCTAAAATGGCTATGGGTTGCTTTTGTTAAGATAAAATGATACAAATCAACTTTTAATATCAAGTCAGGGGGTTGGGAGATGTGATTCAGTAAATTAATAATATTTAGTAATGTATATCTTAATATAATTAGCTTACAATATGATGAGTAACCAGAGGTTAATTGAAAAGTTGTATATGTATTTGTCTTTCAAGATATTTATGATATATGTATGTATGTAAATAAGTTAATTTTTAAATAAAAATTCTGATGGAAAAAACTGTTTTGGGCTGTGACTTTATTGTAGCATATCTGTATTTTTTCCCCTGTATTCCTGGGATAGGAAGAGTGATTGCTTTAGGAGCAGTTTTCTGTTGGTTAGGTTAAATGAGAATTGTAGGCTTATATTTACAAGGTTTACTGCAGTGAAAATGTGTAGAGGAAGCTTCTGCTCTGTACAGCAGTTTAAGTAAGCATTAAGCCACAATGAAGGAGGCTTCTGCTGGGGAATTAATATATGGTTGGGGGGTTGTGGCATGTGGCTAAAGGCCGAGTGCCTACACCACCAAACCATGCATGTATTCCCAGTAGATGCCTCCTTTGGAGTGGCTTAATGCACTTGTAACATGGCAAGTGTTGATTAAATGTCATGTTGATTTTAAGTGTTGTTACTGTATTACTGAACATAAACACTAACAATGGTTAAATTATTTGAAATGTTTTACTGTATCTTATTGAGCTACATCATTACAGAGCTCACATTTATTTATATAGTGATGTTGAAAACAGTATAACACATATGTTTAACAGTGAATAATAGTCTAACATATCTGTACTACTTTTATGAAATTATGCATGGTACAGTTCTGTGTAGGCAGATTAGGAGGACCACAGCTACACCTGCCGCATTATGTTGTGCTGCTTCTTTCAACAGCATTTTGCATATGTTGACATGGCATCGCTTGTTAGTTATTCAGTGCACTCCTCGCTTAGAATACAAAAATGCAGATGTGTGAGAGGACATCCATAACTGCGCAACACGTAAGACGAAACAGACACTGATATATTTATAATACATTTTGTTACTCAGACATTCTACCAATGCGTCAATTTACAGTTCGCCACAAAAACAGCAGGTGATTCCTTTTTCTGCATTTTCTAAACATTATGATCGCTGCTTCTTTTTTCCCCAATATATTGTGTACTGTCATAGAGTACTATTTTGGTGGAGATAGTGATGGATGCCTGGGTGGGAAGAATAAAATGCATTTCCCATTGATATGTATGCTGCTATCTCTTGCCCGCTGTGCATTTGTTTGTGGTTGAAATTAGTACTTAAAGTTGGAGTGGGCATTACTGGAGAATTAATGCCATCTCCAGCTTGTAGCATGTGAAGGTTTTTGACCAATTAGAAGTATTGGTTTGTTCACTCAATAAATAGCCATGTTACAAGAAAGCATAACAAATGGAAAATGGAGCCCCTGAAATTAAAGATTGCAGTCAGCACACAGGCAGATGTTTCAAATGCTGGCCACTGGCTGCCCAAGATCACACTGAATGTGAAAAGTAAACACCTGAGACTGCAATGCATTTATGTCTCTAACAAAGCAGCGTTTTATGTATAGAATTTTTTATCTAAACATGTATCCCATGTGTGCCAAGTCTAGCCTCAACTCCCACATTAATAAACATTAAACTTACATTTTCCAATACTATTCTGCCAGCACTGTTATCACTTTTATACTAGGTAGTATAATGACCTTTGCTTGGTTACTAAAAAAAAGTAACATCAAATAATCAGAAATGTTATAACAAACTAAAACATAAATGGGAAGCTGACTTTAAGTTACAAGTAGATAATCTGCAATGGGGAAAGATATTGTCTTCTATTAAAAGGATGCTGTCAGACCTTTCTGGATCATATTATTTCTAATTAAAAACCCAGATTTTATGATTGCTTACCTTCTGTAAAATTAATTGATGTTGCTGGTTATTTTATCTGACTTCTTGCTTTGTTGAACTGAAATGCATGCAAATGTACAGTTATACTCCAACCTTGTTTTGTTTCATATCCTTGACCTACTTCTGTTGCACACTTCCTTAATATCTGAACACCAACAAAAAGTGCAGCCACTCATGATGCAATAGTCTGCGCTATTCCTCATGCATAATTAGTGACTAGATTGTTTTGGGAGTGTTCCCAAGTCTATGAAAGTTGCAATGGTAATTGATGAAGGAATGTAAACACACATGTTTTTGTGTGGTAACACCAGTATAGTGGGCTGTCTGATTTTCACTTTTTAAAAGAAAACATAATGAGAATCAAAGTACAAGCTATAGGAATAGTCTCTACAGAATCTGAACAATCATATCATATGTTTTTTAAACTAGGGACTTCTTGAAGCTTAAGTGGGTTGGCAGTGTCCCTTTAATATTTACAGAAGTTCAAGAAATAAAACCACACAATACAGCATATTAAATGTGGCCTCTGGGTCGCACCTGGAAATGAGCCTCAACTCAGTTGTACCTTTCCTGGTTACCAATTTTAAAATAAAGTGGCCTTGAAGCACTATAACTTTTCTTCTCTTTGTGGCAGCTCATTAGGGCTATGGGCAGAGCCTACAGCCCTTTTTTCATTGATCAGACTGTAGCTCTAAAACTGCTTTCCATAGAACTCCCTTTTTAGACATTTGGATGTATTCCTCCACAGCTGCAAAGCAGTGCACCCCCCTCTGATTTCTGCTATTTGCTGCTCTATGTTAAAGGCATCTGAGAGGGGCAGATGCTATTGTATTGTACCTCAGAACTTCTCAGGATATTAACAAAAAAAACTTTTTAAACTGCTGTTTCTATCGTGTGTCCCACTCAATCTAACAGATTTGTTCTATTTCTTTCAGCAACCTAGGGGTTAACTAATTTTCTCTGACTTTTGTGAATGTGAAAGTCAGACTCAGTGTCAGATTACAGACAGTGCAATTGCAGTCTTTTAGCAGTCATTCTTAGGGCAGGACAGGTTGCACGCAAGCACACACACACAGACACACACAAGCATGCAGCATTTACTCTGACTAAATAAATTCAAGAGGACTGATATAGCATCATGGCAGTTTTTGATAATTGTGACTAAACAGCACTATATAGCACCAACAAGAAAATAACTTTGGTCATTTGGTAGCTCTTCACAGCCCAAGCACACACACACACACACACGCACACACACACACACACACACACACACCAGGACTCCCAGGTTTACAGGGATTCCTGTATTTTACAGGGATTTAGAGCCATCTACAGGGAAATTCTTCCCATAGACTTGCATTAGTTATATGGGAAAACAGAGGAAATTAGGTTCCATTGGAAATAATGTAAACCGTAAGAAAACATTGGAAAATTGCGCTGCAGTTACAGGAAAAAGGCAGACTTAATCTGGGAGCAGTCACACACACACACAGAGACACACACACCAGTAGAATTTATTCTGACTAAATAAATTCAAGAGGACTGATTTAGCAGCATGGCAGTTTTTGATAATTGTGACTAAACAGTACTATATGGCACCAACAAGAAAGTAACTTTAGTCATTTGGCAGCTCTTCACAGCCCTATAGGCTCTGGCTAGAACCTGTTTTTGATGAGTGGTGAATGAGTGAGCTGGCAGATCAATTCTAAGAGGTAAAAGAAGGAATAATGCCCCTGAGGAATGACAGCTGAGACAGTTAAGAAGTATGCAAAACATTGTACACAACTGAACCAACATAAGACATAATGTCATGCTGAAAGGCCATTAAGTGTATCCTCCTCTTTAGCCAGTGATAGCTATTATTATTGTATTTATTTAGCTTTTGTTAACTGGGTAAGTACACTAGACAAACATTTGCCTATTTTCAGGCACGACCCGGGAGAGTACAGGAAAGTACGGATCAAACACATAGGACAATATAGTACAGACACAATCAGATTAACAGAGTCAGGGAAAACATTACATGCTCAGGTAGGTATGTACAGTGGTACAAAATGCATAGAGATACAAGCAGTGCAATATATACAATTTGAAGTGCAAATAAATACTGTTATGCACACTCCAGGACCCCAAAGAACTGGAGCCACAGTCAGAGCATACTCAGAACATCAGGCAGAGGCAATTACCAACTGAGCCAAACCCCGAGGCCCAGCAAGCCAAAAAGAGAGACGTGGAAATGGTGCCAGGGGACATGTGAGTATTATGAAGGCTTGGTACAACCACACACTGAGGCGAGCTTAAGGTGATTCCAAAGGGAGGATCTAAGGCTAGTCTGTGAGAGGGAGAAGCAAACCTGGACAAGAAAAGTGTTCCACAACCTGGGCGCACACGAGGCAAAATTTCTGTCACCCATCTGGGTGCGGGTGTCAGGTATCGTGAGGACAGCAGGGCCCAGGGACCTAAGGAAATAGTGAGGGGGAGGCAGCTGGTACAAGGAGCTCAGCCAGTTTGAGTGGGGGGGGCTGGTGCAAAGAACCTAGCCCGTGAAGCATCCCAGGCCAAAGTCTAAGTAATTAGATAGGGACAGCCAGTTCAGCTTGCTGTACAGGTCACAGCGATGGGTGAGTCGAATATTATTGTAGGAAACAGTCCACCTAGAGAGGAGAGCTTTGGAGGTGCGGGCAAACAGAAGAAGCCCACAGCAGAGGGAGGGGAGGGACACACCTCAAGCCAGCGCTAGTCATGCAGTGGGGGCAAGGTTGCTCTTTGCTCTGTAAGCCATACCCAATTTGCAGCTTACAGCTTTACAGACATTCTGAATGTGATGCCCAAGGTCAAGCTGTGGATCAAGTGTCACTCCAAGGTATTTGAAGGTGCCAGTGACAAGAACTGGAGCACCATCAATTCCAGTGATGCACAGAGGAGCAGGGGAGGCCTTGATCTTGGCCAGGGACCCAAAGAACATGGCCTGAATTTTTTTAAGGTTGAGAACCAGCTTGTGGGATGACACCCAGGACTGGATGTTCTTGAAATCCTCACTCAATTGGTGGTCAATGACCTCAATGTCCGGGGATTGAGTAAGGATGACCAGATCATCTACATATAGGGTGGTACTGCAGTGGACAGTGGAAGAGAGAAGGGCATTGACAAAAATGGAGAGGAGCAAGAGCCTCAGTACTGAACCCTAGGGGACTCCTGCAGACATAGTAGTGGTTCCCGAGAGAACCTTGCTGTATTTGACCAGCTGCTGTCTACCATGTAGGTAGTTGGAGAACCAGAGAAGGACTGGGGGGGGGGATATGCCAAAGGACCTAAGCTGAGAGCAAAGCAGGATGTGGTCTACAAGGTCTAAGGCCTTGGATAGGTCAATGAAGACAGCACCAGAGAGTTTACTTTGTTCCATAGCTGTTCTGATTCTGGTGGAGACAGAGCCTAGGGCAGAGGATGTACGATGCCCCTTCCAAATACCATGCTGCACAGGAGACAGCAGCTTGTGGTGCTGAATATACTCCAAGAGTTGCACAGCCACCACTTTCTCCAGTAGTTTACTGACCACAGACAATATGGCTATCGGACGGTAGTTGTCCAGGATTTTAGGGTTGCCCTGCTTTAGCACAAGAACCACCCTGGATACCTTCCATATGTCTGGGATAATCCCAGATGTTAGGAACAGGTTAAAAAATATGAGCTAAGGGGGAGGCAATGTAAAAACCGTCAAAACGGAGGAGCTTGGGTTCCATACCATCTTGGCCAGCACTGGAGAAGGGGGAGAGACCAGAGGGCAATCTCTGCATCTCTTGGGCTGTCATAGCTCTGAAGTAGAGGAGTGGGCAAGAGACAGGGGCCAGTGATTGGGCAGTGACCAGGTTGCAGCTATCATGACCAGTCTAGGAGGATGGAGAGGGTAAATACAGACAAGTCAGAGAAATGCAAGTTAAATGCATTTGCGATGATAAGGGGATTGTTGCAGCTAGCACCATCGATGAGTATGTCAGTAGCCTCAAAAGAGGAGGAACCACTAACAATGTTTTTAATGTTCCACCAGAAACTCCTGGGGTCTTTAGCTGAATTCAGCAGAGCAGCTTTGCAGAATTTGCTTTTGGCAGTATGTATTGCTTTTTTACACACATTTCTGAGCCTCCTGTACTGCAGGAATATGGCCTGCTCGATCGTGACCTTGAAATTGGCCCAGCATTTGTCTCTGGTCCTCATGAGGGCAAGAAGGCCTCCATGCAACCACTTGGTAGCCAACCCCCTAACCTTCCTCCTGATGAGAGGGGCATGCTTATTCTGTAGGGCCCCAAAGGCACTAGGAAAGTGACCCACTGCTGTGGAGGAGTCCTGGGCATTCCATACCTTGGCCCAGTCAGTATGCGAAAGATCATCATGAAATGAGTCAAGGTCGAACTTGGAGAAATCCCTAACCTGAATGACTTTATGAGGAACTTTCAGGGAGAGGATCTTCTATACACAGTACACTGAGGAGTAGTCAGAGATGGAGTCAGGAAGAACATCCGAAGAGCTAATCCTCTCTGGCCTGTTGGACAATACCCAATCTAGCTTAGATGCTTGAAGTTTATAAATCTTGAGTCCAGTTCTTTGGATTATGTCCCACACCATCAGCATTGGATTTACCGTGCATTTTGATAAGACAGCTAATCATTATACTGCCTTTTTGTTGCCATTAATACATCATTGGTGGATTATACAGGTTTACACAGAAGTTGTAACATGAGGAGCTGACCGTTAGTACATTGTCTTATAGCAACTCATAGCACTACTTCATTTTAAAGTTATGAGCTACTGTATTTTGTAACCCTGATTTCACTACCTGTTCAAAAAAACCTGTTTCAGTGAAAAGCTGCTGGTAATGTCATCTGGGGACTTACAGTCTAGTACTCCCTGTTAGCAAGCTTATAGGACCTGCTTGTCCAAAGTTGTAAAGATCATGTGCAATGGTTTTCACAAGTAAAACAGGCAGCAACAGTCAGTAAACATTGCTTTAGAAACTATGTGAGTTTCAGGTTTTGTAACAAAGCTGATAATATTTTGTCTGGGTGCCTTTTTGTTGTGGTCCATTTTTCCAGGGTTGCTGGATGCTGGGTAATAGCACACTGTTGTGAGGTTTGCAGACTGAATAAGTGTCTGATGTGGAGAAAGGCTGAGATTATTCACACCTATTATTCAACTGAGATCATTTTTTCAGAAATGGCACTTTAAAACAATTATTCCATCTCCTTGTAGATGGGGGTGGGAGAGGCAATGCAGTTTTAAAAGCTTACTAGTAGTTTTTAATTTAGCCCGTCAGGCTGTTTTGATCTACATTCAGACTCATCTATGTTCTACTCTAAATTAAAATGATCATTTTACCAGAGCTAACACTTACCCCCCAGTAGGAATTAACACATATAAGGCTAGACAAGGCAAATTTTATTTTAAGACACCAAATCCAAGGGACTCTGGGCGCTGTACATAAAAACACAATCAGAGAATAAATATAACATCATACCAATAAATAAACTATAGTGTATGGTGTGCCCTTATTACCGCTAAAAAGCGGCAAAATTATTTCTTGATAATCCCATCACTATGACATAAATGGTTATAAACCTCTCTTGAGTACGTCATAGCGATGGGATTACAAACGGAGCCCATCTGCGCATGCGTGTACCTGTGATCTCGCGCACCGACAGCCTTCCCGAAACCAGCGCAGTGGCCAGAAAATTACCCAGAACGTCTGCGGTGGGGCTAAAAGTAAGCCATATTAGTTTGTTTTGTCAGTTTATGGGGACCATACACTATAAAATATAATGTATGGTCCCACTATCGTTAACCAGTTTGGTTAACCATCTCGAGGTTGCCATGGTGACGTAAACCTCTTGAGCTTCGCTCTTGAGGTTTACATGTTCACCCTGGCAACCTCTCGATGGTTAACAAACCGGTTAATGATAGAAGACCATACATTATCCTCTATGTATCAAATTTATTTAGTTAGCTTTTGTTGACCAGGTAGGTACACTAGACAAGTTATATGCCTATTTTCAGGTACGACTCGGGAGAGTACAATGAAAAATAAGGTTCAAACAGGGTAAATAACAACAAGAGGGCAATGTACAGAGTAACAGAAGAGCAAGGTGAACATAGATAGTCTACAGTAAGTAGTAATAGATAATATATATATATATATATATACACATATACAGAATAAAATAGGCTAAGTCATTCAATAGTGATAGCAGTAATTGCAGTGCGTGAGTGACCCTTTTTTTAGAGCCACAGAAACAAATAATTCCTGAGCAGATAAACAAACAAAACACATGCTTTCCAGAGTTAAAGGACGGTAGGCAGCATTACAGATCCCACAAGGAGTATCCCAGAGTTGGGTGAGACCAATTGAGAGACCTGGTTAAGGTGGCTTGGGACACGCACACTCACAACTATAATAAATAAAATCAGAAAACACATAAATAGATAAATAGGTGGCCACTATTAAAACATATTGTTATGTAGACACTGACAAAAAGCAGTACAGTTACCAATATTACAATGCTAGCAGCAACACAAATTCCTAACAGGCACAGTAGAGTAGCACTCCAAATGGGTTTAGCAGCCTGAAAGCATGCTGACTCAGCATCCAGCAACCCTGAAGAAATGGACCACAACAAAAAGGCATTAAACAATACAATTTTGTCACCTTTGTTACAAAACCTTAAAAACATATACTTCTTATAGCAATGTTTTGTGCATGGTGCTGCCTGTTTTACTTTTGCCAACTATTTTACATCATCTTTAAACTTTGGAGAAACAGGTCCTATAAGCTTGCTGACTGGGATTACTAGACTGTGAGTCCCCTAGTTGACATCAGCAGCAGCTCTTGACTGAAACAGGCTGTTTTGAACAGGTAGAAAAATCAGGGTTACAAAATGGCTAATATCTTTAAAATGAAGTAATGTAGAAATCTAGTTTTTGGTATAAGATTTACTGGGGGTATGCGTATTCAGATTCTGCAATGTAGGACTTTTCACATCAGTGGATCTTTAAGCTTGATCAGTATAATCTTCGCTATCTAGCATGAATGCAGAAACAATTTTTTTAATTTTACTACTGCATTAGGTGGGATATCAGACTTTGAAAAATACTGTTGTCATGGATTTACTGAATTTTTAACTTAAACACAATCCAGGTTGTGAGTTAGTTGTTTATTTGGCTCAGAACATATCTCAGTTGTTAATTACTTGAGATGCAAAACAGAAATTTTTCAGTTATTAATTAATTGAAATCATAATTTACATTTGTTTTTAGCTGTTTCTCTCTCTCTCTCTCTCTTTCTAAAGCATATAAGAGAAGTAGTTTGCAGGGAAACCAGTGTATAGGATCTACTGTAGTGTGCTAAGAGAGAATAAATATTTGAATAGTTTTTTTTGTGCATCTCTCAGAACCATATGCACTATGGATACTCTCACACCTCATTTCCAAGGCATCATGTGTATGCAATTCGTAGTGCAACTTTAGCAGGCAAGGCTTTGCTGGAACAGACATTATAATTTAAACAGGCTAATAAATCTGATCCCATCTAGATCAAAAATGACAAAGTACAGACATGTGATTCATCCTCTTTGGGACTTCTTTGTACTGTCGTCATATCTCAACCAAGTATCACATCAGATCACCAATTCACATAAGTCTAGTCCACAGCCCCCCTGCACACTAGCCCAGTCCACTATGTCCCTCCTGCACACAAGTCTAGTGCACTGGGTACCCCTCCTGCATACAAGCCAACACCACTGGGACCTCTCCTACATGCATGCTAAGTGAACTGGTTTGTCCTTCTGCACTAACACCCAGCCCTCTGTGTCCTCTCCTGCACCAAAGCCCAGCTCACTGGGTCCCTTCCTCTAAACAAGTCCAACCCACAGGGCTCCCTTCTATTCAAAAGCCCAACACCCTGATTCTCCTCCTGCACTCAAGTCCAGTCCTCTGGGTCTACCTCATATATAAGAGCCACCTAATTGGTCTCCTTCTGTATACAAGTCTAGCTTACTTGGTCCCCACCTGTACACAAGTCCAGTTTACTATCTCCCCTCCTACACCCAAACCCAGCTTACTGTCTCATCTCCTGCTCACAGACCCAGATCACTGGGTCCCCTCCTGTACACAAATCCAGCACACTAGGTCCCCTCTTGCACACAAGCTCCACTCACTAGGTGTCCTCCTGTACCCAAACACATCCCCTCTTTATCCCCTCCTCTATTCAAACCCAGCAGAATGGGCACTACTGCACGCAGACCAAGCCCATTTGGTCCCCACTTGTACATATGGCCAACCCACTGGGTCCATTCCTACACCCAAGTCCAGCCCACTGCATTTCCACCATGATAGAAGTGGAACCAACTTAGGGCCGGCCCTCCAGTGCAGCAGTTGGATTTCTGCTTGCGAAGCCGGCAACCCAGGTTTGGGAACGGACCCAGGTTGTCAGAGGGCCAGCTGGGGAGAGAAGGATCAAGCATCCTTAAACTGCTCTCCTTTTCTGGGGGGGGGGGTGAGTGTTTGCTGTCATTTGACACCCAGCGGAGGCTGGGTTTCCACATGCACACTGAAGCTGGTATCCTTCAGAGGTGGGGCGGACACTGGTCATCATTGCACATCCCTGCCCCTGCCAACAGGTACAAAAATTCAGGGGCCTGGCTCGTCTCGATGATGCCCTGCCCCCGGACCTCTCATAGCCTCCGATGCTGGCT
The DNA here is from genome assembly GCA_016271365.2 of Neoceratodus forsteri. Taxonomy (NCBI): domain Eukaryota; kingdom Metazoa; phylum Chordata; order Ceratodontiformes; family Ceratodontidae; genus Neoceratodus; species Neoceratodus forsteri. The sequence goes on along the minus strand of CM028137.1, from coordinate 42,323,638 downwards.
CCCCTGGACTAGATACTATATTTGTTGCGTTAGGGCCGATGCCACACCCCCGCCTTCTGGGGGGGGGTAAGTCAGGGGTGACTGGGGGGAGCACAAGCTATGATCGGTGGCAGAAGTCCGAGGGTCTGTGACCAGGGCAGACAGTACCGATGGCCAAGGTGATGTCAAAAAGTATAATAAATAAGAAGTGGAGCCAACTGGATTCCCCTCCTATACCCAAGACAGCCCTCTGGGTCATCATCCTGTATCCAAGCTCAGCTCACCAGGTCCCCTCCCATCCTGTATACAAGCCCAGCCTGTTGTGTCCCCTCCTGCACCCAATTCCAGACCACTGGGTTACCTTCTGTACTCAAGCCCAGCCCACTGGATCCCCCACCTGTACCCAAATCCAGCCTTCTTGGTGTTTTCCTACATTTAAGCCTAGCCTGCTGGGACCCCTGACTGGAAACAAGCCCAGTCATATTTGCCTCCCCCCAGCTCACAGTTCTAGCTCTCTGGTTTCCCTCCTACAACCAAGCTAAGCCCACTGTATCTCTTCCTGCAAACAAGCCCAGCCCACTGGGTCACCTCCTGCTCTCATGACCATTTCCTCTGGGTCACCCTTCTGCACACAAACCAAGACCACTTGCTCCCTCTTTTGTACCAAGGCCCATCTAAGTGGATCATTCTCAGCACCCAAGCCCTGCCTATTATGTCTCCCCTTACACTAAGGCTCAGTCCAATGGGTCTACTTAGTACCCTAGATCAGCCCACTGGGCCCTTTGTTTACCCAAGCACAGCCCAGTTGCTCTTCCCTAAAATAAAGCCAAGTGGCTACCCTCTGCACACATGTCCAGTAGGTCACATGGTCAGCTGGTTAAACTATAATCAAGTAAATAAGACACATGTCCTAGGTCCCCCTCTGTACACAAATCCAGCTTACTGGGTCCACCCTGTACATAAGCCCAGTTTACTGAGTACCCTTCTGCATTTAAACCAGGATTATTGGTCCCCCTTCTAATCACAGGCCCAGATCACTTGGTTCCCTCCTGTACAAAAATACAGCCCACTTGGAAGACCTCTTGGTTCCCCCCCATACAAACATCCAGGCAACTAGGTCCCCTCTTGCACACAAGCTCAGCCCACTGGATCTCCTTCTGCACCCAAGCATAGCCCTCTGGGTCCCCTCTTCTATTCAAGCCTAGCCCAATGGGTCCCTCCTGCACCCAAGCCCAGCCCACTAGGTAATCTCCTGTGCATAATCCCAGCCCACTGGACCCCATCCTACACCCAAGCCCAGAACAGTGGGTTTCCTCCTGGATACAAGCAGAGCCAACTGGATTCCTCCCCTACACCGAAGATAGCCCACTAGGTCCCCAACCTGTTCACTAAGCCCAGCTCACTAGGTTCCATCCTGTATACATGCCCAGCCTATTGGGTACCATCCTGCACACAAGCCCAGCCAGGATTTCCTCCTGTGCAAGCCTAGAACACGTTGTCCCCCTTCTGCACACAAAACCAGCACATTGGGTCCCTTCATACTCTTATGCTCAGTCATCTGGGTCAACCTGCACACAAGTCGAGACCACTTTCTCCCCCTTATGTACCCAAGCACATCCAGGTGAGCCTTCCCCTGCACCCAAGTCCTACCTAATGTGTCTCTCTATGCACCTGGGGCCAGCCCAATGGGTCCCAAGTAGTTCCCAAACCTAGCCCACTGGACCCCTTCATTTAACCAATCATAGCCCAGTTTCTGTCCCCTAAAACAAAACCCAGTGGTTACTCCCTGCACACACATCTAGTGTGTCATATGATCACCTTGTTTAACTATGAGCATGTGTGCAATTGCTTTCATTCCAAAGAAGTTGGATGGCCATAGAGGATGGTGGGTTGTATCAGTTGCCTTCTTCCTCTTTATAGTTGTCACTCACTGGCTTTTGGCAGCTGTGAGTGGAAGGAGGGAGGCAGGGAAGGATGAATGAAGGGTGCTGCCAAGGTGGGGGTGGGAGTCATATTTGATTTAGTTCAAATAAGCACTGAAATATAGTGACTGGCTATGGGGGTGGGCAGGTTGCGCCAGTTGCCCAACATGGAAGAGTTTTTTTAAATATAGCCAATTTAATGGAAATTGTGGGTGCTGGGGAAGAAGGGTGAATGGATTCTAACAGAGGGTTGGGGGGGTTGTAGAGATTACAGGATAGAGGGTAGGGTCTATTTCTTTTGTTTTTTTTAATATTGTATTTCCCAAATGAGTTAGGCAGGAACAGTGCCAGTAAGCATTATTTGGATCCAAATTACAAATCAATCAATCAATCAATCAATCAAAATCTTTATTTAATCAGGCGAACATCATTGAGCATAGCTCATTTACAAGATGGACCTGAGTGGTCAAGAAGTGCAAGTGTTAATACATTGACAAGGGTAGCATAAACAGTAATACAATGACAGTGGTAACATAAACAGTAATACAATGACATAAGTGCTAATATATAACAATATACATATGTACACGGCACATTAAAACTATTAATCTGTGAGACAGAAGGCAATGGACACATCAGGAGTAATATGTAGATTATAGGACCTAGCAGGTATTTTGAGGGTGAATCTTGGGACTGGAAAACGGGAGTTTTATCAGCATATAGGAACACGAAAAAAGAAAGGGGGGGATAGGTAGGGCCGGGGTTTAGGCCTTGTGGAAGCAGTTGCAGAGTTCTGGGAATAGGGTGGTGAATAATCTTTTGAAGGATATTAAGGGTAGGAGGTTATTTAGCTTCATGGTTTTTTGGAGGGAATTCCAAACAATTGCTAATGAGTAGCTGATAGCAGCCCTCCCAAACTGGGTGCAGACATTGGGGACCTTAAGAATGATAATTTTGCTGATCCTTAGGTTGTATGGCCTAGAAGTAATTTGAGTAAAACAGTCTGAGATATAGGTAGGTAGCTTGCCTGTTTATTTGTGGCATTTGTTAAATACAGTTGGTTACTCACACATCCCTCGTGACCACCCTTTTTTTTGTAATGACTAGAGCCCTTTAAGGATATAGCAGTCCACAGAGTACATTATTTTCTTGTTCAGTATGATTTTCCTAGTCACCCAATTTATAACAGGAAGGAAGAAAGAAAGAAAGAAAGAAAGAAAGAAAGAAAGGAAGAAAGAAAGAAAGAAAGAAAGAAAGAAGGTATGTGTGTATAGTTTTGGTTGCCTGTAGAGAAGAGTTTGCTATAGTGGGTCATAGGCATGCCTATGGCTGTCACCTGAATTTCTGCAATGGTTTTAGACACTGAATATAAATCTGCTCTGTCTCTTTAAAATCATTTCTGTAACAACTTCTAGGATGCACCATGTGCTTCCTGAGACTGACCTAACAGGTTTGTTGAATCTTGTAGAAGTTTACTTTCACATTCAGACTGGCTGGATAAGAAGTTTCCCATTTGCTTAAATGTGTCTCTGCTAGGTGAGAGCTTCAATGTAGCTCTATCTGAAATGGTAAGTCCTGCAGTTTTTGTCTGATGTAGAGTTTTGTTTATTAAGTACATCGCCAAAGTGAATTTAAGCCCATTGAAAATTATTTTTGACTGCATGTGTTTGTGACAAATGGATGGGTGAGGAGATACAGAATCAGTGTTTTGTCACTATAGCTTTAATTTCCACCAGAAGCAAAAATTCCACATGTGATTGTCTCAGATTATTAATTAACATGTGTGTCCTTTTTGATTCAAATATATACTGAAGTAGTACTTGTAATTATACAAAGCTTACATATACAATAGAATATCATTTGTAGGTACAACAACACTGTGTAAAAAGGATCATATTGGGGTTAATCAGATTTGTTTGATTGCTAAATAATTTGTATAGCTGTCAGGCCACATTGGTTTCAATACTATACAGTATTGCCTGCCAAATTATCTGTAGAATGCAACTATCACAAGTGTCTCCTGATATATTTTTGTACTGTATGAAAGTCTCTGATGTTCCCTCATTATTTTGACTTGTTTTTATTTTGAGTCAGTGTGCGTGAAAGGGAGATGTGGCATGAACTCTGGATTTACAGAAGTGAACAGGATTGATTAATAAACAAAAAAAATGACTTTTGCTTAGTTTCCACTCAGTATATGTGCAGGGGGGATGCTAGTGCCCTGGATCACTTTTGTGAGAGGGGGCCTCTGGATCCCTTGGAAAGTATTGCTTAGAAGAAAAGCAAAATATAATTTCTGTCATTTCCAGTCACAGTGTGTGTGTGTGTGTGTGTGTGTGTGTGTGTGTGTGTGTGTGTGTGCACACACAGGACTACTCTGGATCATTTGGAAAGTATTGATTAAAACAAAAGAATTTGAGGGTTTTTTTTGCCATTTACAGCTAGTCTGTGTGGGTGTGGAGTGTACAGGAGACTTTAAATGGTTTTGCTGAGAGGGTGCTCTCTGGATCCTCAGGATTGATTAAAAAAAACAAAATACATCTTTTGTGTTGTTTCCAGCCAGGATGCATGAAGGGAGTGGGTTGCATACTTTATGGAATGTTGCTGCTGCGGGGGCTATGTATGACTATTTGTGTGCAGGAAAAGGGGAGGGGCTGTTCAGTATACTTGTCCTGATTTGTATGTCAACAGCATTCTGCTTGATGTCGTAAGCGAAACAGAAACATAAAATTTGATGGCAGATAAGGACCGCTTGGCCCACCTAGTCTGCCCATTTTCCTACATGATGGATAAGCTGCAGATCCTAGTTAACCAACAGCCTACTTCCTCCTACCCCCCACTAGAATTGCTTTATATCTATCCCATGTATTCTTGAATTCCCCCACTGTTTTTGACTCCACAATCTCCTCAGGAAGGTTGTTCCATGCATCTACAACTCTCTCTGTGAAAAAAATACTTCCTCATACTATCTCTGAGCCTTCCCCCCTCTATCTTCAAATTGTGCCCCCTTGTTCTTGCACATCTCTTTTTCTGAAAGATGCTACCCTCTTGGACTTTGTGGATTCCCTTGAGGTACTTCAAAGTTTCTATCATGTCCCCCCTCCCTCCTTTACTTGAGGCTATACATATTAAGCTTGTTTAGTCTTTTTTCATGTCTTCTGGTGTAGACCCTGCACCATTTTGGTTACCCTCCTCTGGATAGCCTCCACCATGTCTATGTCTTTGTGAAGATGGGGTCTCCAGAACTGCACACAGTACAGAGGGATAACAACTTCCTGTTTTCTATTGGTGATGACTCTCCTTATGCATCCCACTATCCCCCAGCCCTCCTTACTACCTTCTCACATTACTTGCCCACCTTTAGGTCATCTGATATAACTACACCCGGATCCCTTTCCATTTTTGTTGTTGTCAGTATCTCACCCCCCAATTGTGTACTCTTCCCCTGGGTTTTTGTTTCCCAGGTGCATTACTTTTTACTTCCTTGTGTTGAATCTAAGCTGCCATACATTTGACCATTCCTCCAACCTTGTTACATCCCTTCTTATCCTTTCCACCCCACTTTGTGTATCAGCCCTGTTGCAGATCTTTGTGTTGCTTGCAAAGAGACATACCTTTCCTTCCAGTCCCTCTGCAATGTCACTTATGAAGACATTAAAAAGCACTGGACCCAGTACTAAACCCTGCGGTACCCTTCTAGTAACCCCTCTTTCTTCACTGTGGACTCCGTTTACTATTGCCATCTGTGTCCTGTTGTCCAGCTAATGTTTTACGCAGGCTACCATGCTGAGACCCATTCCCAGACTGGCTAATTTGTTTATTAATCTTTTGTGCGGGAATGTGTCAAATACCTTGCTAAAGTCTAGGTAGGCCATATCCACAGCCCCTCCCTGGTCTACTACTTTGGTCACCCAGTCAAAGAAATCGATTAGATTCATCTGACATGACCTTCCTGTTTTGAATCCATGCTTCCTTGGGTCCTGTACCCCACTGGCCTCTAGGTACTCAATAATTCCTTCCTTCAGAAGTGATTCCATCATTTTCCCTACCACTGAGGTCAAACTGACAGGTCTGTAGTTTCCTGCCTCGGTCTTGCTCCCACTTTTGTGAAGGGGAATCACATCTTCCCTCCTCCATTCCTCAGGTACCGCACCATCCTCCCATGATTTGTTAAAAAGGGTAGTCAGTGGTGTTACTAGTTCTCCCCTTAGTTCTTTTAGAATTCTGGGGTGAATCCCATCAGGCCCCATTGCTTTATCCACCTTCAGTTTTAGGAGTCCTTTCAGAACCCTTTCTTCTGTGAAAGGGCTGATATCAATCCCCTATCCAGAGTGTTTCTATTGACTGGATTAGGTACCTCCCCCTCATCTTCCTTTGTGAATAATGAGCAGAAGTATTCGTTCAGTATCCCTGCTTTTTCACTGTCCCTCCCTGCCCAACCACCCTCCTTTTTTATTCGGCCTCAGTATCCCTGCCTTAGTCTTTCTTCACTCCCTAATGTACCTATTAAAGGTTTTAACCCCTTTCTTAACCTAGTTAGCTATCTTTTCCTTTGTTTGGGCCTCTGCTATTCTGACTGCCTTCCCCACTTCCTTCTGCTGTAACTGGTACAGTTCTCTGTCCTACTCCTTCTGTGTTTCCTTACACTTCCTGCATGCTATATTTTTCTCCCTAACCTTCCCTGCCACTTCTTTTGAGAATCATAGTGATAGTGTGTCTATGAGCTGGACATCACATGATTCACACTCAAGCTGCTGAAGATGCTGTAGGTGTTTGAGTTCATTTCAGCATGCTAGAAAACTGCTCTGCTCAGATGCCAGTGTGCCCAAAAATTGATGGGATTGGAATGCTAAGTTATGGTCTGGCACACCTCTCTGCAAGAAGCTGCCGTGCTGGAAAAAGGATGCTGATTGTTCAGTTGTTGACTGGCATCTCTAGCATCTGTGCCATCTTTATAGCAACATGCTTGAAAAGGTTGCTTGTGCACCTAAACAAGAAATTAGTGTTTGGTATTTTGGATTTGAATACATCATTTTGTTTCTTGTACATCCAGCATGTGTGAAAGGGGAAGGGTGCTCTAGATCACCAAATCTAAATATATAATTTTATTAACATTGCTGCCAGTGTTGTGTAAAATAGAAAAATTTCGCTCTGTGAAATATTTCACATAATTCGCACATTTCGCAAAATATTTTGCAGGGCAAAATACAAAATTTCAACCCCCAGAGCTAGCAAAATGTCACCTGTAAACCAACAAAATTTGCTGCTCGTGGGTGAAATTTTGCCACCTGTTTCAAAATTTCACCACCTGCAGGTGTAATTTCACATCCCACAGCAATATTTCTCCACCTGTCGGAGTAATTTCACCTCCCATGGAGAAATTTAGTGGAGTGGCCATTTGCCAAAGTTCTCCCTGGTGTCTAGTGCTCCCCCTCACCCCCCCAGCCACTCACTGGTCCAAATTGTTCTCCCTGGTGTCTAGTGCTCCCCCGGCTGATTACTGGCAGTAATTGAATTAAGCACCTCCCCACAGTTACCCTGGCCCCTACCTCATTTCCTTTTATTTAAAAAAAAAAAATTCAACCCCCACTCCCTGATGTCTAGTGGTCCCCCTGGCTGACCACCGGCCATAATTAGATTGCTCCCCACAAAGTTACCGTGTCCCCTCTCATTTCCTTTTAGACAAAAACAAAATTCAAACCCTACTCCCTGATATCTAGTGGACCTTCCACCCCCCACCCTGTCATCATGAGCTAACAGCACCCATCCCGCTCCTCCCAGTATCCTGATAGGGCCACCAGTACAGCCCTCCACTCACTCTATGGCCGGAAGCTTGACTGAATGTGACTGAGTGCTTGAATGAATGAACGCAAGCTTACGCATGCTTCACCAGCTAAATTTCATTTCACTGCACCTCTAGCTAGCGGGGGGAGGCATAAGTTACAAGCACATGCTCATTCATTCAAGAGCTCAGTCTTGATCAGTCGGGCTGCCGGCCATGGAGGTGAGTGGAGGCTGTGCTGGTGGCTTGATTGGGGTATTGGGGGAGAAATGTGGGTGTTGTTAGCTTATGATGGCAGGGTGGGGTGGGGGTTCACTAAACACTAGGAATGGGGTTCAATTTTGTTTTTATTTAAAAGGAAATGAGGGATCAGGTAACTTTCAGGGTGCTTATTTAATTCAATTGTGGCCAGTGATCGGAGGGGACCACTAGATACTAGGGAGTATGGGTTGAATTTTTTTTAATTAAGTAAATGGGGGCAGGGTAACTGGGTGTGCTTAATTCAATTACAGCTGGTACTTGACTGGTAGGGGGAACCAATAGCCAGACACCACCATTTGAGGCGGCCAGCAGGCAAAATTTCACTGCAATTTCGTGAAACATTTCACGTGGCGAAATTGCCAATTTCACCACAATTTCACCAGCTAAATTTTGTTTTGCTTCATCTCTAGCTAGCAGAGGGGAGGCATAATTTTGTTTATGTTGCAGATGGCATGTGTAAAGAAGAATTAGCATTTACTGTATAAACTTCTTTTTGATACACATTCTACTTCTAAGCACTTTACAAGTGATAAGAAACTGGTAGTCTAGTGACTGTAAATGGGTAGTGGCAGCCAGTTCACACATCATCACCTGCACACAGGGCTGGCCCAGTGCCACTGGAGGTTGAGGTGCTGGGTGCCACACCTTGCGCCACACCGGTAAACTGGGTTTGGGAATGAGCTCGGGTCATCGAGGGTTGGCTAGGGAGGAGAGGATCAAGCATCCAGAGGACTGCATTCCTCTCCTGGGGAGGGTGGGACTGCATTTCTTAAAGAAATTATATTTGGTTAACAATTTGTCATAAAATCATATTTTCCAAATGTAGACACTGATTAGCAAAATTTATTATTTTACCTCAAACAAATAATTTGTCTTATCAAACAAGAAATTCTAATACAACAATTTCAATGTTAAAATATCATAACAATATTGGAGAGACAAAGTTACAAATTAAACTAGCTTGGTAATGGAATAATTTGCCAAAAAATTTAAAGATGATTTATAATCTGTTCATTTTTAAAATTAATTTGGTTGAACATCTACAGAATGATTGTACATGTTATGTATGACATTGGATTTGAAGATATGTAGTTTGTCCTTGTATGTTTAATGTTTGTATTTTAGACAGAGTTCGTATAATTGTTGTTTGTATTTTATTTCTTTATGTATCTTAGAACACAGGACATTAGTTGAAAACAGGGTCTCTGGTCCTAACCTATTTGTTTCCTGTATAAAAATAAAGTTTTATTAATCAATCAAACAATCATTTCCCGGCACTTAGTGACTTCCTGTGGAGACTGGGGGTAGCAAAGTCAAGAATGCTACAGTACAGTATGGGGCTGTGGTGGACATCCTGCGGGTGGGTACGTGAAAGTGCCCACAGCCCAATGATATCATTGCATGTCCAAGTCCTCGGGGACACGTAAAATTAAAAACCCTGGCCAGCCCGCTGATGCAGAGGCACAATTGCCATCTGCAGTGCTGACAACCCAGGTTCGGGAATGGACTCGGGAGTCAGAGAGCCAGCTGGAGGGAGTAGGATTGAGTGTCCGGAGGACTGCTTTCCTACTCTGGGGGGAGGAGGGGTTCAGTGTCCGATGTATGATGGACCGCTGGCAGAAGCCGGGAGTTCTGCTGTGGTTGACACCTGTCCGTTTGGGGGGCAGGGCAGATGCGGGTCATCATTACATGTCCCCGCCCCTGTAGAATTCACAGCTTTCAAAATATATGCTGTCCCCCGCTGATGAGCCAGCTCCATTGCTGTCCTCTATGGCAACTAGAGTTCACATATTGGTGGCCCACGTGGGGGGGGCAAGCCCGAGTATGAGGGGGTGGCTGCCGGAAGCAAACCCATCTGTGCTTGGGGAGCTGGCAGAGAAAAAAATAAATTATTAAAAAAAAAGTTAAACACCCTCCACCCATGAGCATGATGTCTCTGAAGGGGTACCACACACCACCTACAGACAATGCCCAACTCAAGGGGCAGGGGCTCAAGGGTGATGCGATCTCCATCCCTGCTCCCCCCCAGGAGGACCCTTCCATGGGGTGGGAAGCCACGCTCCTCCCTGCTTCAGCAGGTCGTGGTTGAGGCTGGTAGGTAGGCAGGACATTAAGACCCCTCATAGCAGGACTGACTGGGGAAATAAAAAGGTCCCCCACCATGGATGTGGAGATAATAAACAGAATATACAAAAAAAAGAAGAAAAACACCTGCACACAGCCTTATACAATTATATGAGCCAGTTTTATGAGGAATGGGACTGTAGGCCAGGAAACTGTAGATAATTCACTACTCATGTGAGAAGTGCCTTTGGTTCTTTTTCTTCCACCTGGACACCCACTAAGATAGCCCCAGAGGTATGAGGACAGGGCCAGAGTTTAACAAAGTTTAACACCTCATTTGAAGGACACCACATCCTGAGAGAACATCAACCCCTAGTACTGCACTTGGGTGATGGCATTTATGGTATGATCCTGTTCTCTGTGTGGGACTAGAACCTACGACCTTCTGGCCCAGATGTGGATGTGCTACCAAATGAGGCATAATGATTCTACTGAAAGTGAGGCTTAGTTGGAAGGGTGGTGTACTGGAACAGCAATACTAAATTTGTAATTTTGTTAATGCTGCTACCAATGTATGAGAAACGGTGTGGGCGTGTGTGCTCCGCATTAAAAATCATTAAAATAAAGTGACATTAATCATGTGTGTCTGTGTCTGTGTGTGTGTGTGTGTGTGTGTGTGTGTGTGTGTGAATTTTATACAACAGTTTTACTGTATAATACTCATGGTGATGATAAATAATAATTTTGTATCTTTGTTTCAATGCCAAGTGTATTGGTGAAACCAGGATCTGACAACAATGGTAAAAACTAGATATCCTGGTTCAGACAGGCCAGTTGGACTGGCACAACATGCACAGTCTGGCCATGCTGGCTATTCTGGATTTTTGTGTTGATGACTATGGCAGTAGTGCCAAGTGCCTGTTTGTCATGCAAACCATGCACCTGATGCCGTGCCATATTCCCACCCCTGCTGCGATTATAATCCACCATGTTAGTGGTTACTGAGACTATATGCTGCCACTGACATCTGGATTAGTGATTTGCATAATGAAGACAAACAGAGTTAATGTTCGAACACTCATTTCGTGGGGTACAGGTCATCACCAGTGTGGCCTTGAGGGTATGGTTTAGAGGGTACCATCAAAGTCTGGTGGCAAAAGAATGTACATGGCAGAGTTATGGGCCTGAGGTTAAGCATGGCTGGTTTAACATTTAGTCCACGTGCATGCACAGAAGCACAGTATGCAGATCTAGCTGCTGTCAGACCACATTCTGTATCGCTATACAGCACTGTATAATTGCACTACTGGATGTATGTGGGGCAGATGATGGCTGGATGGCCAGGGAGGAGAGCGTATGGGGTAAGAGAAGCTGCCTTGGCAGAGGAGAGAACTCCAGAAACTGGTGAAAATAGCTGTGGATTGGGTAAGGGAGGGGGACGACCAGACACCAGGGAATCTAGCTTAGCAGTAGCAGATTGGGTTGGGGGGCCACTTAGTGGCAGGGAAACTTTAATTAACTCAGCAGTCATGCATTGAGTTATTGGGGTGGGGGTCCTATGTTGTCATGGCCATGGGTTTGAGAGCACCCCAGCCAACCACAGGCGGCAGTGTGGCAGTGAAAGAAATAATTGAAATGCCTCAAAAAAGGGTTCAAAAAGTTCAGTCTGTATCCATTGCTGCCTGACACTTCTCCATCTGATGTAAGGGCTCTGCAAAAATTCCTGAAGCTTCACCTCCACTGTGGGAATACCTCTCCAAGATCCAATGTGGTAGTGGCGTTGGGGGCATCAGAGTGACCAAAGCTGGGAAAGGCAGAACTGGGGAGCATGGATGCTATTCATCCCAAACATCCCCATTATGATGTCTTCTTTTTTTATTTTTTTATTTCTTTATGCTCCCGCCCGGCACCCTTTGGTCCAGCCCCCCCCAGCCCCATCACCCTGGCATTCACTGGACTCATCTCTCATCCTAGCAAGGTGTCAGCTAGCCGAGCACAGTGCCTGTGAGGGACTGGCTTTCATCCGGCCAGCAAACGTTTTCTCCTCCTTTTTGGTGCCCATCCCCTCAAGCCCGGCTGTGTGCAATGACATAGATGGCCGAGCCACACATGCTTCCATATGTGGCACACCGGGTGTCTGCACCACAACTGCTCCCTATTTGTGGGCCTGTTGTGCTAGCCCCCAGCTGACACTAGGCATCAGGCAGGCAGTAGACTCTGTACCCACCCCTCCCCAGGAGAGGAGAGCTGTCCTACGGATGCTCAATCATCTTCCTCCCCAGCTGACCCCCGATGGCCTACTCACACTGCTAACATGGGTCACCAGCATGGCAGGAGGTAAGGCATGATGTCTCAGCCCTCCAAGCCACTGGGCTGGCTAATTTCTGCTTTTTTAGTAATGAGCTGAACCACAAAAGGATAAAGGGCTGATGTGACTTGCCCCCCATGCTGTTAGATGTCTTCTTGACACCTGTCCATGAGGCACTGTTAAATCTGAGAAGGTAAGAACCACCTCTCCAATATGATTGGCTCTCAGATGATGGTACTGCATTTAATAAGCCCTGTAGCTTCTCTGGTCCAAGACTGGAAATTGATATTATGTTGGTAATCCAGGTCTCAAGACTCACTCCACCTAGTCAGTCCTCTGGACACTCTCTTGAAAGACATTAAGTGATCCCCTTGAGTAAGCCAGGTGTCGCAGCTCTAGTCACATAGTCAATGATAAATATGGGTATGGTGAAATCTGAGCTGCCAGACTCTGACTGGACCAAAATGGTAAATCCCAGATTGGCTAGTTCTGGTGGAACACCAGGAATGTGTGCTATTCACACAGCTCAGCTGGTCTGGATTTCACCTAGGGGTTAATGGATTTTGTGAAACCCTTCAAAGACCCCATTACCAGTACCACCTAATTTGACAATCAACCCTGTACTGTTTACATCCTTCTTACACCAGATCAACCTTTGGCCCACAGCAGGCCACACTCCAGGCTCCAGGATCACAATTCCAGTCACTGGATCAGCCTACAATTCCCAGTCAACCACTATCCCAGCAACTGGCACAAACCATGCACATAGGGAAGAGAAACCCTGAAGCCACCTATGGGTTGGGAGGGGGAGTTGCTGGCAGTCACAAGGGAATAAAGAGACTAGGGCATCATCATCATCATAGATTACCTGAACTCATCCAAGCAGACCACTAAAGCAGTAGGTAAGGCCAGAGGGATGGTGGCATGTATTAGTAGGGGTATCACAAGTCTTAAGAGGGAGGTAATAATTCCTTTTTACAAGACACTGGTTAGGCCCCATCTGGAGTACTGCGTACAGTACTGGAGGCTGCACCCACACAATGACATTAACAAAATGGAGGCTGTCCAGAGAAAGGGAAACCAAAATGGTGCAGGGACTGTATCATAAAACATATGAGGACAGATTAACGGAACTCAGTATGTATACCCTAGAGCAAAGGAGGGAGCGAGGTAATATGACTGAAACATTCAAACATCTTAAGGGCATTAACAAGGTGAAAGAGTCTAACATGTTTCAATATAAGAAAACTAGCAGGGAAAGAGGACACAGCATGAGATTAGAGAGAGGCCGATTCAGGGGTAATGTGAGGAAATTCTTTTTTCACAGAAAGGGTGGTGGATGCATGGAATGGTCTACCTCAGGAAGTGGTGGATATGAATACAGTGCAGGGCTTCAAACAGGCATGGCATAGGAATAAGGGAGCAATACAGATGAGTATGAATAGATAGGCCCTTGACAGAGTGAAGGCCTATAGCACATTCATAAGGTAGAAAAAATGTGCAGACTGGATGGGCCTTGTGGTCCTTTTCTGAAGTCAGCTTCTATGTTTCTATGTAAACTTTCAGCCATAAGAGCAGCCTCCAACCCCTAGTCAACTACATTTCTAGCCCCCAGAACAGACTCCCACCTCTAGCTGATTTTCCTTCCACCAAGTGGACCACTCTTGCAACCCCCATACCAACTCCTGCTGCTCAGCCTACCCACCTCTCTGTCCTTGGACCACCATTCCAGGCCCTGGAACAGTCTCCTTTCCCCAGATGAAAAGCCTTCTAGTAGTGGGACCACACTTTCAGCCACTGGACTCACCTCCCACCCAAGGAAATCTGCCTCCCAGCAGTTACAGCACCCTTCTAGGCCTCCTACTTTCCCCTAACCATCTTCCCAGCACATGGACAATCATTCCAGTCCCTGTTCAAGCCTATGATTTCCAGCCTCCACCCTCTCAGCAGTTGGAGCACCTTTGACTCCCCTGGACCAGACTATGACCACACCTGACATCGCTTCCAATCCTTAGACCAGCCCCTCCTCCCCAGCTGACCAGCCTCCCATCAGCTGGACCACCTTTCCAAACCACATATCAACTTTCTAGCAGCAGCCCCATTCTTCCAGACCCCTGACCTGTTGACTTTCCTCCCAGCAGCTGGATCACTCTTCTAGCCACTGAACCAGTCTCTTCTCCCCAGCTGATCAGCCTCACTACACCTGGACCATCCTTCCAGGCTCCAGACCAGCCTCCCCTTGCCAGTTTACCTCCATTTTGGCAGCAGGACCACACTTCCAGTCCTTGAACAAACCTCCTATTTCTAACTGACCTCCAGGCCCTGCACTTCCACAGCCAGATGGATTCTACAAAGATTCTTAAAAGGAAATTATTTTCCAAAAACGACATTAATGCACCAGTTAGGGATCAGATTAAAGCAACAAAAGTGGGTAAATGTGGTGTTTTAACTTCCCACCCCATCCCCTAAACAACAAAATAAAAAAGCATCATTTTGGCTGTCCTGAGTGTTGACAAATCAGTGGTCTGATTTTATATTGGGTTCTCAACCCTAATGCATACCCCATTCTGATATTGTCTTCATATGTACAGAACTGTGTCTCCTCACATGTTGCCTACAACCTGTGGCCCTGCTGGAAGAAAGTAGATCACATATGAGCTTCTTTGCTCGGGGAATGGGGTGAGAATTAAGGTTGACAACCCCGAGGAAGACTTAATCCCTTCTTTGTGAAGGCAGCCAAAACTATGATGTATTTTTCATTTCACTGCTTGGGGGTTAGGTTTTAGTACATATCCGGTACTTCAGAATACTACATGTACTGTTCAGAAGAGACCGAGTTGCCAAAGGTGGGGAGCCCTTTATGTCAATGAAAATATCAAAGCTACAGAAATTCAGAATACACATAAGGAGCCAGAAGAACAGTGGGTCACCTTGGAAACAGGAAACGGGACAGCCATACAAATTGGGTTTGTCTACAGGCCTCCAGACCAGGGGGAGAACATAGACACATTACTGTTAGAAGGTGTACAAAACATAACAGATAAAGGGGAGGTTCTGATAATGGGAGACTTCAACATGCCAGATACAGATTGGTCAATACCATCAGGAACATCCCCCAGAACTAGACACATAGTTGATTATCTACAGGGGGAGGGCCTCAAACAACTGATACAACAACCCACAAGAGATAGGGTTATCTTAGATCTAGTACTGACTAACGGGGAATGGATCACAGATCTCCATTTAGAAGGTCACCTGGGGGCCAGTGAACATCACATAGTATGGTTCAATTTGGCCACTAGAACTAAATCATTCCATTCCAAGGCAAAAATATGGGACTTCAGAGGAGCTGACTTTGATAAGATGGCCAACAGAGTTAAGCTAGCACTGGAAAGAAGAAATACAGGTGAGGAGGTACAGCAAAACTCAAATTTTATTGGAAAACAGGACTTTGAACATTTGTTAGTAATTAAAATGTTGTTTACTAAAAGAAAACAGAGTGCATTTCTCTTTGCCTGTGGTATAACCACCAAGGAAAAAGGGACAAGTCAGTGGGAAGAAGCATTGTCTGATTTTAAGGACTTACCTTGCCCATATTCTCTGGCACCAAAATAAATATTATTACAAAAGGGTTCTCATCTGCAATCTTAAAAAGTAACATGATGTACAAATAAGAAAGAGATACTATAACAACTTCATTTTTATCCTAATATAATTACATCACTAGCTGCATAAAAGCTGCTGGATATGTGTGGTACTTCCAAAATTAAACACAATAATAGACCACTGCATAGTAAAATAAAACATTTTCTTTTTATTTAAACTCATTGACTTCATGCTTTTAATAGACTAAAACTCGCAACCCAGTAATATATGCATTTCACAACAAAATGTGTAAAATAGTTTACGATGTTGGCATAAAAACTAATAAATGTGTGACTGGACTTCTATCTTCTTTTTATCTTCTTGGGATGTTTAAAAAGAGACTAAAGGCTCATTTATTTTGTGTGGCCTTCCCTGATGAAGGTGATTGAACAGCAGTAGTTTAATTTTGGAGCACTAGTTAATTTTAGATATTGTAGTATGTTATTTATTGTTTTTTACATTTGTATGTTGTACGTTGTACTTGTTATATACTGCATATACTTTTATTATTACCCTACCTGTCTTATGTAAGGTGCCCAGAGCCTCAAGGATTGGGCACCATATAAATAAACTTGCCTCGCCTTCTTTTCCAAAGCCAGCAAAAGGGACATTGTTTTCTAGAATGATGTTTTTTTTTGGTGTTGGATAACATTAATATTGATGACTTATTTTAGAATAGTCATTTATTCAACCTCATGTTTTGTCTTGAATGTGCAAGGACTTCACTGGCAGCTGGGATAATTTGATGTATGCTGGTGCTTATGAGACCATGGTGAAGATTCCTGGCTCTGTTTTTGGTATTTTCATGGATGCAGCAGGCAGGAGCAGTATTTCAGTTTAAAGGGTGCATTCTTGACAGAAAGTCCAAAGCTACAGTTTATGCAGTTACTGTTCTCCCCTCGCCCTCCCTCCCAAAACTCATCTAAAAATGAGCTGCTATCAGCTCAGTATATCTACGTGGTTAAAGTCTGAAATCAATCAATCACCCATTCAGTCATTTAATGGATATACATTCTCTTCATTGTTTGGTTGTGATATCTTGATATGCTGTCAGTAGGAAGTTCCTAGTATGACTTTTATGGTATAACCTCAGATTTAGAAGTCCCTCAGGGATCATCTGAAGTTAACCTCAGCTTGAAATTGTACCCAATATCTGGTGTGCCCCCTTTACAAATGTTGCACTTTTCCGTTCTGTCTGGTCTCTATCTACAGCCCTGTTTGAACATAATCTTAATTTAACTGTTTAACTGCTAACTTCATTAAATTTTGTTACCTTGCCTCTCATTTTTAAACCTTGCATTGTCTGAATACTTTTGAAAATTGCCTAAATATTCTTTGCAATCTTCCTTGTCATTCCTGAAAATATGCATATACTTGTCTAGTGTGCTTACCTGGTTACAAAAGCTAAATAAATAAATAAACAAACATAAAACGTAGTATTTATGATCATTGTAATCATTGCTTTTTCTCTCTTGATCCTGTTATCAGTTGATGGTGTACATCTGAAGCCAGCATATCATAGATTGCTATTGCTGATGTCAATTGAGTTATACGACTTGGAGATGGCTAAAAATTCCTAGGAGCTATGTTGATTTTTAAGTCCAAGCAGTCAAAGATACCCTGCATCAGAGGTATTCACATGTTGAGTGATAGCTGATTGACAAATACACACGCTCTATTTAAAATATTGTACCTTGATGTACAACTATAAAAGAAAGCATTAGACATTTTGGCAAACACTTTTCTTTTTTTTGTTTTTGTTTTTTACAAGGGCACACCAAATCCTCCCTCAGATGGATCTTGTTCATTTGGACATGCTGCACATGATTTTGAGTTGTCTGGTTTTCTGTATGGCTGTGATTGCTTCATGCATGACTCTGAACTGCTGTGCAATTCTATAGAGTACTCTAGTGGTAAACTACCATTGCAGGGAAACAAAATCATGCATGATTGCATAAATCAGTGCTATGTTTTGTTTTTGCTTTGGCACTGTAGTCATAATGACAGTATGAAGAGACAGTTCAGATGCTTGCTTGCCCAAATCTTTTACAACAAGAAAACCGTATGTTCAAGAAATGCTATATCAAGGCAAAGAGAGTGGTGTGTCGAGTGTAATCATCAGTGTATTTTCATTGAATGTTCCAAACTTAATCAGTGATTTGTGCAACAGGGCAACACCTTCAGAGAGTTAATTAAAACAATTTGTATTGAGAAAAAAATGCTGTTAATAGCTCAGCAGTATAATTCTTGTTTAATGACACTTTCAGAACATGTCTGTAGATTAGGAGGTAAAAGGAATTTTATTTCATTTGCTTGAGTGAACTAGGAAAGTTATTACATAAATAAAATAATTATGTTCCATGTAACCAATAGGCCCCCATGCATGTTCAATCAATGCCCACCCCCACAAAAACATAAACCAGTCAACCCTCTCACAACAAACTTATCAGAAGCACAACACCCACTCTGTGAGACCAACAATAACTCACTAAACTAGATGAAATGTAACATACATATGTATATCTATTGCTATATATATATATATGTATATATTATACTGGTGTGGTAGCACCGGCATAGTTAGGGTTGAGGGATCACTTCTATGTTAAACCCAAAATATTGCACCTTAATAACTTCCCAATAGTTTAAGGGATTTGTATGAAATTTTGCATGTATAATGGCTTGGTGTAGGTCACTTGGTGTGGTAAATTTCATTTGAAGCCGTTATGTGGTTTCTGAGATACAGAGTGTTACAAATCTCTAAATTTACATGTTTGTTGTTGTTTCTTTGTCCACACGTATCTCAGAAACTGTTTTAGGTTGTGGCCTGAAATGTTCAGGGTGCAAAGCCTTTGTCTCACAGATGTGCCTTTTGCTGGTTTTGTAAAAAAATATTAATCCTTTCAAAAGTTATTAAATTTTGAATTTCCCATTGTTTTTAATGGGAAAAAAATAGATGTTCAGTATGAAAATGGATTCCATTTTCACAAACAGTCATCCAGTTTTGCATAATCTGTACCATTATAACTTTGCAACCGGTCAATGGATGTGCATGACATTTTGCATGACTTATCTTTTGGAGAAGAGCTGATGATGTGAATAATTTTGTTTGAATCGCTTTTGTGGTTTCTAAGACACAGCGGCCTGGATATTTAAAAGAGTTGAGCCTAGCGCAATAGGGTTGCACTCATGCAAGTCTGAAATGAGCCATTCTACGATATTCAGCAGGAGGCAGTTGCGTCCCCCAAATCATGCTGAGCAACAGCGCAATGCTAATGAAGGTATGTGCAACCGAAGGGGGAGGAACCATGCATAAACTGCACAGCCCGATATTCAGCTGGGCCATGCAGAGTTATGCAGGTACAACCCCCTACCTGTGCCTGCACAACTTTGAGCCAAAAAAAAAGGATCAAGTTGAGGGCCACCCACAGGTGAGCTGCCATATTGCAGTGCGAATGCAGCAGCTGCCACCTGTGGGTGGCCCTCGACCTGTTCCCGTGCCTCGCTGCAGCCCAATCATGGGGCATAATAGTAACCCCCTGTAACCCGACGCAGGCAGCAGAGCAGTCCCCCGCAGCAGCCCGATCGCTGGGCATAACATAATGTACCTCCACCCCTCGACTCAGCCCGATCAGGGGCAAAATGTACACAAACCTCCCGACTAGCCCGATCATGGGCATAACTTCAACCTCCCACCTGACTAGCCCGATCATGGCATAACTTCAACCTCCCCAAAGACCATATCCCTGGTGTTCCAGTGGACCACAAAGCCCGGATTGCAGGCATAAGGTCAAAACTACCACCCCAAGTCCAATATCCCTGGTGATCTAGCATGCCCCCACCCCACCTGTCATGGAACCACCACCCCACTCCACTCATCAGGACGGCGAGCGAAGCACCTGACCCACCTGCCACTCCCGCCGCCTGCCAACTGACAGCTGAGTAGGGCTGCACACCAATTGGTCCAGAGCAACAGCCAATGGGCGTGCAGCCCATACTGTACAAGGCAGTCCAGATCTGTCATCTGGACTCCGTCACAGTATGGCTGCATGTCCATTGGCTCATGCTCTGGACCAATGGACATGCAGCCCTACTGAGCTGTCAGTCAGCAGTTGGCAGGCAGGTAGGGTGCTACCACCACCGGGCTGACAGAGGGGAGGGTGGGGCTCTGTGGTGGTGGGGTGGGGGCCACCAGTTCACCAGGGATATTGGACTTGGGGAGTGGTTTTGACCTTATGGCCGCAATTGGGTCAGAGTCCACTGGACCACGGAGATATTGGTCTTTGGTGGGTTGAAGTTATGCCCGTGATCAGGCTAGTCGGGGTGGGGGGTATATTATGTTATGCCCGTGATCGGGCTGCTGCGGGGGGGTTACATTATGCCCAATTGGGCTGCTGGGGGGGAATGATCTGTCCATGATTGGGCTGTAGGGTGCGTTGGTCCCCGATGGCTGCTGCCTGGCAGGGCACCAGGAGCAAGTAGTCGGGGATCAGTGCACCTGCATGCTAATGGCATGCAAATGGAGCTGTAATTAGATGCAAATGGCCCCCCATGCACCTTGCATAAATTATGGCCCCATTTGCATGTCACCTTTTGAATATTGCAGATTTGCGCATGGTGCAATGGAACTTGTGCCACTGCTTCTGAATGCTCCACTCTGACCACTTGCACTGGTGCAAGTTCCACTGCACCATGCACAGTGGCTGTGGCCCGGGGCAATATTCAAAGGGGTTGCTCAATAGTGCAACTCCATTGAATATCATCCTGGCTACACTGCGCAACTTTTTTGAGCAGCGCAAGGGCTTGTGCCACAGAATGGTGCAGTCTGAATATCCAGGCCAGTGTCTCAAACATCCTTAAATTTACATGTTTTTTCCATTTTCACAGTCATCCAGGTTCACATAATTTGCACCTTAAAAACCTTACAAGCATTCAATGGACGTACATGAAATCTGAATGAATAATCTCGTGTGGTAGGTCTGTTGATGTGGCAAATTTCATTTGAATTGGTTTTGTGGTTTCTGAGAAACAGAGTATCAAACGTCCTTAATTTACGTGTTTTTTTTCTATTTTTACAAACAGGTCACACTGTTTTGCATATTATGCACCCTAATAGTATTGCAACCCTTCAATGGATGTGCACGAAAGTTTGCATGCATAAGCTTGTGGGGTAGTTCTGTTGAAGTAGTACGGTTCATTTGAATTGCTTGTGTGGTTTAATCCTAAAATTTACATATTTTGTTTCCATTTTTTGCAAACAGGTGTTGTACAGTTCATTTGAATTGCTTGTGTGGTTTAATCCTTAAATTTACATATTTTGTTTCCATTTTTTGCAAACAGGTATTCTCATTTTGCATATTTTGCATCTTAATAACTTTGCAACCATTCAACAGATTTGCATGACATTTTGCAAGCGTAATTTGGTGGGGAAGGTTGGTTGATGTGGCAAAGTTCATTTGAATCCGTTGTGTGTTTTCTGAGTTACAGAGTGTTAAAAATCACTAAATTTTAATTATTGTTGCTGTTTCTCTCTCCACCTATATCCACAGACTGTTTTAGGTTGTGGTCTGAATTGTTCAGGGTAGAAAGTCATTGCCTCAAAGATGTGCCTTTTGCTGCTTTGCTGAAAAAATATTGATTTGTTCAAAAGTTATTTAATTTTTAATTTCCCATTATTGTTAATGGGGAAACAATAGATGTGTGCATTGTGGAGTTTGCTATTTAAAGAAGGGGGGTGTGGGAGCACAGACCCCTGCATTGATGCACTTGAGAGTGGTGGTTGGTGTTGGTGTACAGCGGGGTCGATGTCAGGATGAGTTAGTGTCGGGGATGTTGGCGGATTTGTGTCACTGTAAGTGATGTTGGCAGGATTGCTGTTGCTGCAGCTTGGTGGAACCTCAATGGACATGCATGATACTTTGCATGCATATTTTTAATTTTATTTATTGAAATTTTGGATAACACCTTTGACAACAAGCTCATTTCATAGGTTTCAAGTCAGATGAACAATACATATTGGAAAAGTATGAGATGGAGAACAAACAAAACAAGGAATTATACAAAACATTACAACAGTATATAACTAGAGATGTTCCAATACATGTGGCATTGTACAATGTGGTTACTGCCCCCGGCAGTGACATTTCACCAGCGAGGTCCCCCACAGTGACTACAGCACCATGCCTCTGAGGGACACCTGTTGGCACCAGGCACTGTCTGTCAGGGGTCCTGCAGCCCCAATCAGCTTTGACTCAGAGTTGATAATCCTAAAGGGGGGGTGCGAGGGGTGTAGCCCCCCATGTGGGGGTTCGGGGGCAAAGCTCCAGAAGAAAACACAGTCAGCCTGAGAGAACTGGCAGCCAACTGCAGAATGCGGTCGACCTGCTGGTGTCACTGACGGGGCATTTGACAAAAACTTTGTCTAGTACCCATCATGGATATTGTACAATGTATGCCAAGGTGTGTATTTGATTAAAACCTGGAATTCAAAGGGTCATATTAGAGTGGGTTGGGTCTTATGAAATGACCCTTTACAGGAAAATGAGAACAGACTCAGCCTAATATCTAATAATCATCAAGGTAAGGGATGGCATCAGCCAAGAGGCCTCATCAGAGTTGAGAAGGTATGGAACAAAGCATTTTAAAGTGTGCAAGGGAGCTCAGGAGATATAACAGGGGGATGGGGGAAAGCCATAGATGGGTAAGGGGAAAGAGTGGAAAGGATCAAGAGGAAATGTGAAAGAAGAATGATTATCAACTTAGAACTGTTAATTATATGCTGAGAACAGTTATGCATAAGGTCAGGATAGCATAAAGTTAGAATAAGTGCTGGTCACAAGAAGTAAGGTTATTGGAAGAGTGCATAATCTCTTGGGGTCAGTCTGTTGATGAGGCAAATTTCATTTGAATTACTTGTGTGGTTTTTGAGACACAGAGTCCCAAACATCCTTTCATTTATGTGTTTTTTGCTGTTTATTTGTTCATCTGTATTATATTGGTGTGGTAGCACCTGAATAGTTAGGGTTTAGGGCTCACTTCTATGTTAAACCTGGAATTTTGCAGCTTAATAACTTTGCAACAGTTCAATGGATCTGCATACAATTTTTCACATGTAATTGCTTATGATAGGTCTGTTGACATGGCAAATTTCATTTGAATCCATTGTGTGGTTTCAGAGCTAGAGTGTTAAACATCCCTACATTTATGTGTTTTTTTCCATTTTTGCAAACAGATAATCCTATCTTGCATATTTTGCACCTTAATAACTTTGCAACCATTAAACAGATTTGTATGACATTTTGCAAGCATAATTTGGTGGGGAATGTCTGTTGATTTGGCAAAGTTTATTTAAATTTTTTGTGTGGTTTCTGAGATAGTCTCAAACATCCTTACATCAACATTGTTTTGCTGTTTCTTTGTCCACCTGTATTATACTGGCACGGTTGCAGCAGTATAGTTATGGTTTATAGCTCACTTCTATGCTAGACCCAAACTTTTGCACCTTCATTGTATCTTTATGTGTGGTAGGTCTGTTGATGTGGCTAATGTTGTTTGAATCACTTGTGCAGTTTCTGAGATACAGTGTCTCAAACATCCTTAACTCATTCAGGCCTAGATATGCCTGTAGGTGGCATCTGAAAGCATAGACACTCAGACCAATAACGATAGTAGATGTACTCAGCTGACTTTCACTCAGGCCTGGAAACATCTGAGGAAGTCAGCAGTTTTTACTTAAATATTAAACAAACCAAATTGCATAGAATTGATTGCATAGCACCGTTAGAAAGGTAATTTTGTAGCCAGCCCATTGGCGCAGTGGTTGGATTTCTGAGCCTATCTCTAGATTTGTGGACAGATATATTAATCCTTTAGTTGAGAAGTTATGTAGTCATGTTAAGGACACAGGTCACATGTTGAGAATTTTGGAGGAGCTACAGGTAGAAAAGGAATGGAAGCTGGTCATTTTAGATGTGGACTCGCTCTATACAAATATTCCTCAAAATAAGGGTTTAAGGGTCATAGAGCATGCTCTATTAAAACACACCAACTTCCCACAGACCACCATCAATATGGTTACTGCACTGACAGAAATAATTCTAAATAACAACATTTTCATGTTTGAGGGCTGAGTGTACAAACAGATTAAGGAGATAGCCATGGGTGCCACTTTGACAGCCAGTTTGGCTAACCTCTGCCTTGGATAGTGGGAAGAAAGGGTGGTACATTATACTAGTCAAAACCCTTATTCTGACCTGATTGACATTTACAAATGTTACAATGATGACATATTCATTATATGGCATGGGAATGACACTGAGCTACAAGAATTCATTACTTTCTTGGAAAATAGTAATTGTAACCTTAAATTTAAAGCTACAGTGGGGGATTACAGTGTTAATTTCCTGGATCTGACCATTACAAAGTCAAAGAATGGTACACTATATACAGATTTGTATTCAAAACCCACAGACACCAATAGTCTTCTCCATGCCTTGAGTTGCCACCCTTCCAACCTGATACATAATTTGCCCAAGGGACAATACATGAGGGTAAGAAGGAAGTGCTCGACCTTAGAACTGTTTGATTTGAGAGCTGAAGAACTCACTACCAAATTCTTGCTTGGGGTACCACCAAGGGGAGACTATCAGAGTTTTCTAATGATGTCAAAGAGAAAACTAGGGAAACTTTACTTTTACCTAAACAGAAGAAGAGACAGTTTGACCCTGGCCTTTTGTTTGTAACCTCCTATGGGTGAGGTAGTAAGGAGGTTGTGGACATTGTTAAAAGGAACCAATCCATATTTAAGGGAGTGACTGAATTAAAAACACTACTTGAATAAACACTCGGAGTGTCCTTTAGGAGAGGAAGTAACCTCAAGGACAAATTGGGACATAGTTATCAACCTGATTTTTAAAAACAGACTATTACAAAATGGGGTTCAAGACTCTGAGGCCTGTGTAAGATTTGCCAGTACATGGAAAGAAAGGAGAAATTTATAAATCCAAGCACTGGCGTACTAGAGACAATCAGGGGCTATATTGATTGTAACTCTAAAGTCATTGTTTACCTCCTTACTTGCTCCTGCAAGAGTTTTTATGTAGGTAGGACCAAGCATAGACTGAGGTTCACTATTAATGAGCATATACAGGCAATAAGGAAAAAGAACTTCAGGTATGCAGTGACACACCATGTACATAAAAATCCAGGTGCCAAACATAAGCTTACAATAGTAGGTGTGGAATGTATACACAGGAATGCCAGAGAAGGAGATTTGGAGAATGCACTTAATTGAGCAGAACAGAAGTGGTTTGTTAGGTTGGGAGCATTAAAATGCCCTGGACTTAATGATAAATTGGAACTGGCTCCTTTTTTCAGAAAAAAAAGTAAACTAATGAGCAATTTATGCTTGGTCTATGTTTTTTCCATCCCTTCCCTTTCTTTTCCAGTTCATCCCCCCCGTTTTCCTTTTTTTCCCCTTCTTTTCCTCCTTTTTGTCCCTCTCTTTCCTTCTTTCTACCCTTCTCTCTCTTTTTTCCTCCCTTCTTTCCTTCTCTCCCCATACCCTTTCATCCCCTATATTGCCCTTCTCCCTCCCCCACATTCTGTTCCTTTTTTAATTTTGGCTTTTAGAAAGTATTTTTCAATCCTCTGATATATTTTGTCTCTTTACATGCCTCCTTCAGAATTTATCTGTTCCTTGAATAAGGGGCCACATATATGCTGCCATCAAATATACATATTTTGTGTGGAAATTGGAAAAAAGTCTTTACTGAAGAAACTAAAAACAAATAATGTACATTATGTATGAACTGATGGTTATATTAGCCTGTTTTTCACTGATTGCACTTACCTGGATGTATCTCACACTGTTAATAAACAGACTGTAGCCATTGGTGGTCACATTAATTGATTGCACTTGTATTTCAGTATTTAAATGCATCTTTTATGTTGTTTAATCAGCTCTAAGGAAGCCCTGAGAGAATGGTGAAATGTAAGCTGTTGCTACCTTTGTCTATGGTACTGGTAATAAAACTGTCTATGATTTAAAAAGAAGAACAGTTTGGTATTGCTGTATGAGTGCATGGTGTGTGCATTATTTTTCCTGTGAACTAAATTGATTACAATTGATTGCATAGCACCATTAGAAAGGTAATTTTGTGCTGAACAATTTTGCTGCTGATACTTTGTGTTTGTCACATATAATTTCAGAGTTATACACATTTGTTTAAGGTGTGGTGTGCATGGCTGACATTTGTCTCTCAAGCCTCACCTAAGCACCTTGAATAAATCTGAAAAAAAACACAATTGTTTGATATTTCAGCTAGTATAAAATAAAAATCAAATTGATTACAATTGATTTCAAAGCACCATTGGACCGGTAATGTTGTGCTGAACAATTTTGTCACTCTTACTTTATGTGTAGCACTTACGGTACAGGATGTATTCACATTTGTTTGTGGCATGCTGATTATGTCTTGACTTTGCTTAGAAAGGCCTGGGATGCAGTGCTAAGAGTATACAAGGCACAAGTGGTGGAAGTCTCAAAGAGCTCTTGTGGTATGAATGAGTTCAATTTACATGTTTTTTTCCCATTTTCACAGACATCCAATTTTGCATAATTTACACCTTAATAACATTGTAAGCCTTTAATGGATGTGCATGAAATTTTGCAAACCTAATCTTATACATACATAGATACATAGACAGTGTCAGCAGATAAGGGTCTATGGCCCACCCAGTCTGCCCATTTGAGCTTGTAAGTTTACTTTATGTTTTCCTAGAAGTCTGTTTCCCCTTAACCCTGACCTCCCAGAATACCTTTATGTCTATCTCATGCATTCTTATATCCCGTGATTGTTTCAGCCCACACAACTTCCTCTGGCAGGGTGTTCCACTTGTCCACCACCCATTCTGTGAAGAAATTCTTCTTCACATTTCCTATGAATTGTCCTCCCTCCAACTTCATCCCATGCCCTTTAGTCCTGGAACATCTTTTTCACTTAAAAATAGTGTATTCCTGTACCCTGTTCCTCCCTGTAAGATACTTGTATGTCTCTATCATATTCCCTCTCTCCCTCCTCTCCTCCAGGGAGTATATATTCAGTTCCTTCAACCTGTCCTAATAGGACTTGTGATGCAATCCATGTACCATCTTTGTTGCCCTCCTCTGAACCTTCTCTACCCTGTCTATGTCCTTATGCAAGTAAGGCCTCTAGAACTGTACACTGTACTCCAGGTGGGGCCTCACTAGTGTCTTGTATGGTGGAATTATGAACTCCCTTTTCCTGCTGGTGATGCCCCTGCCTATGTATCCCAGCATCCTATTTGCTTTACCTGCTGCCTTGTCACACTGTTTCCCTACCTTGAGGTCATCAGAGATGATAACTCCAAGGTCCTTTTCCTGCCTGGTGCATGCTATATCCTCACCTCCTAACTGCTATATTGTGCCAGGGTTTTTGTGCCCCATATGAATTATCTTGCACTTCTTTGCATTGAATTTCAGCTACCTAACCTCTGACCATTCTTCAAGTTTCTGCAGGTCCCTTCTCATTCTGTCTACACCCTCTGGTGTGCCTACTCTGCTACAGAGCTTTGTGTCATCAACGAACAGGGAAATTCTGCCTTCTAGGTCCTGTGCAATGTCACTGATGAAGATGTTCAATAGGACCGGTCCCAGAACTGATCCCTGTGGTACCCCAGTGGTCACTTCAGACACTCTGGAGTGACAGCCATTTACCACCACCCTCTGTTCCTGCTGCCCAGCCCAGACAGTTACATACCCACCACACTACTGTCCTGCCCACACCCATATTCCCCAGTTTGTGTAATAGTCTTCTATGTGGTTCAGTGTCAAAGGCCTTGCTAATGTCCAGATAGACCATGTCCACTGACCTCCCCTGATCGACCTCCCTAGTTGCCCAGTCGAAAAATTCAATGAGACCTCCCCCTGGTGAAACCATGCTGCCTTGGATCCTGTAGTCCATTGACAACCAGATGTTCCACCAATCTCTCCTTCAGTAGTGCTTCCATGATCTTCCCCACTACTGAGGTGAGGCTGACTGGTCGGTAGTTCCCCACTTCCTCTTTGTTCCCACTTTTGTATAAGGGGACCATATCTGCTGTCCTCCAGTCCTCCCCTGCTTCCAGTGATTGGCTAAACAGGATTGCCAGAGGTTCAGCCACCACCTCTCTTAGTTCTTTAAGGACCATGGGGTGCATCCCATCTGGCCCCATTGCTTTATCAACTCTTATTACTTCCAGTTCCTTCAGGACCCTTTCTTGTGTAAAGGGACTTGGGTCTATTTCTGCACCATTTCCATCACTTGTACTCCCTTCAGACCCATTACCCTCCTCTTCCTCAGTAAAGACTGAGCAGAAATACCTGTTCAATATGTCAGCTTTACTGTTGTCATCCTCCATGCGCCCCCCATCCTCCCCCTTCAGTCTCACTATCCCTAACTTTGCCTTTCTTTTTCCACTTATGTACCTGTAAAAGGTTTCGTCCCCTCTACCCACTGATTTGGCAATGTGCTCTTCTGTCTGAGCTTTAGCTTCCCTTACTGACCTCCCTGCCTCCATTTGCTTCTCCTGGTACTTCTTCCTATCCTCTTTGGCCTGTGTCTTTTTGTATTGCCTGAATGCAATCTTTTTGGCTTTCACTTTCTCTGCTACCTTCTTGAAAACATACTTTCGATGTTAATCAAACATGTTATGCCACCCCCCAATGTGGCACAAGTATGTAGTGCTTCCACTTGTTAAAGTCTGTCTAGCCACACTCAACCATGTAACAACGGTTTTGAATTGCTGGACTCTAATTTCAACCCATTGCTTGTATTATGTATACTCCTCCCATGTACCACCCCAGGTTGCACCATGAGATGAGCATTGTTTTGCTCAGTGTGCCTCTCCTGGTGAAATATTTTCAATAAATAAATGAAAACCATAATGGCTTCCTCTTCATTTTCCCCTTGCTAACCTGCTTAATGCATAATTCTGTTGCTCTTGTAATCCTGGATTTAAATACTGCCCACTGTCCCTCATCCCCTGATTCCTGCCCCATTCCCCTTAATGCCTCTTTCAAGTATCTCCCCATTTCCCCAAAGTCTGCACCCCTAAAATCCAGGATACGTGTTTTTGTGTGGTATGGTTCTGCTCCTTCTGTGATTTCAAACCCCAATGACTGGTGGTCCCTGTTCCCCAGGTGCTCCCCCAATGTTACCCCCATCACACTGTCCCTATTTGTGAGCTCCAGGTTGAGTATTGCCCTCTGCCGAGTTGGTTCCATGACCAGTTGCTTGAGGAAGGTACCCTGAAGGGAGTCCAGGATAAATCTACTCCTAGTTAATGCTGCTGCTGGGATGCTCCAGTCCACATCTGGAATATTGAGGTCTCCAACCAGCACTACCTCACCCTTGTCTGCCATCCTTTGTATGGCTAGCATCAGCTCCCTATCTGTTTCTTCCTACTGAGCTGGTGGTCTGTAGACCACACCTGTGCATATGGTTGGCCCCATTTTCCTTTCCAGCTTAACCCACAGTATCTCTCCCCATTTTGTTCCTCCTGGATCTCTGTGTCCCTTATGTCATTTTTCACATACAGTGCAACTCTTCCTCCCTTCCTACCTGTCCTGTCTCTTCTGAATATGTTGTAGCCAGGTATGGCCATCTCCCAGTCATGGTTATCACTACACCAGGTTTCAGCGATGGCCACAATGTCCAGGTCTGACTGCACCATGATGGCCTCCAGATCCTCCTTCTTGCTGCTATGGCTCCTGGCATTGGCACACATGGCTTTCCATGAGTTGACCTTACTAGACTGTTTAGCTGTTCTACTCCAGACCCTTCCCTGGTTGTCCTTTATCCCTGGTTCTCCTTGCTGTCTGCCCTTCTGTTGAATTTTTCCCCTTTTCTGCCTATCCACCTCTTGGGCACTTATCTCCATCTTTTGCACACTGCATTGTAAAGATATCCATTCCTCCAGTTCATTGGTTCCACTACTAGCTGTGGGGGGTGGGTAATTAGGTACCCTCCTTGCTGGTCTGCCACCCGCCTTGGCTTGCTTAACTGCTTGTCAATGTAGCATTTAAACTTATCATTAAATGCTTGGATTCCTCTCCAGGATGGATGCGGGCCATCAGGCTTGAACAAGCCTCCATCCCTCCAGGTGTTTCCCAATCACCAGTGAATCCAAACCCTTCCTCACAACACCAGTTCTTCAACCATGAGTTAACATTCCTGGTGCATGCACCCCTATGCTCTCCCATGCCTCTCGCAGGTAGTAATTATGAAAAGGTGACAGAAGTAGCTACTTGCTTGAGACCCCTCCTCAATTTACTAAACTCTTCCTGAACTTCCTTTGGCTCCCCATTTGCCAGGTCATTTGTACCTAGGTGGATAATGACATCCAGCTTACCCTCCTGTCTTGCCTTCCCAGTGATTCCCAGGATCTTCCTTCCATCCCTCCATGCCATGGCACCTGGTAGGCATCTCACCTCTCTGTCCTCCCCCTCCTATGTTCCCAGCTGGATCCTTCTTATGATGGAGTCCCCCACCAGGATTTGCTTCCTTCTCCTTGGGGGTCCACTGCTCTCTCCACTGAGGTCACCTCCTTATCTAAACTCCACATCCTTTCCTTCCACTTCTCTGGGTACCTCTATTTGGTTGTCCCCATTTTCCAGTGTGGAATATAAGTTCTTGAGTGGAATAGGATTTGGGATGTGCCTCTGCCTGACCACCCTAACCCTCCCTG
The DNA here is from genome assembly GCA_016271365.2 of Neoceratodus forsteri. NCBI lineage: Eukaryota > Metazoa > Chordata > Ceratodontiformes > Ceratodontidae > Neoceratodus > Neoceratodus forsteri. Next base: position 42,292,929 of record CM028137.1, on the reverse strand, counting down.
AGCCCACTGTCATCCAAGTGCTCCTCTTTCTCGGCATCCTTTGAGGCAGTGGCATTGGACTAGGTGGTCTCTGGAAAAGGGTGCTGGTACTCTTGACCCAGTTTACTTCCACTCTGAGTCTGGCTACCTCATCCCACAGTGCAGAGAGATGCATGCAGATAGGGCAGCACCTCAGTGTCTAGAAGGTCTGCCTGAATTTGGCTGCCCTGCAGCCACTTCATTGCACCACTCCCCACACATTATACTGCACTTACACTGCTATTCTAGTACTTGTCTGTTACTGAAGCTCTCCTAGTTCCCTTTTTATTAATTTACTGTCCTAAAAATCCTGCCACTGATCCTGTGATACTTTTCTTTAAAAAAAATGAGTCAAAACACTTGTCATGTTGAGGGTGGGCTTCTTCCCCCTTATGACCTTCCTACTCCACAACCCCTACTATCCCCTGTGCTTATCTCCTGTTAATCAGATTTATCAGGGCATATAATTAAGAGTTGGGGCAAGGGAGAGGGGGTGAAAATTTGCAGCAATTAAAGACAGCAAAATAGTACTCCACCACTACAAGCACACCAAACTAGGTTTTAAATTTTCAACAGCCCAAAAAACAATTCTAAGTAAAGACAGCAAGGAAATTACAGTGTCACTAAAAGCCCACAGTCTAACTCTGACTAAGCCCCACCTCCAGTTATCACGTAGCTGAGGTCAGAGGCCAGACAATTAGCACTCCTCACCCAAACTACAGGGCAAGTCAGGCAAGCCAAGACTAAATTTGCAGCAATTAAAGACAGAAAAGGAATACATCAGCACTAAACGCACACCAAACCAGGTTTTAAATTTTCTATAGCCCAAAAACAATTCTAAGCAAAGACAGCAAAGAAATTACAGTGTCACTAAAAGCCCACAACCTAAGTTTAAAACAAAAATAACAATGAACAGTTACTGTAAAGCACTGAAATGAAGCTGTTTCTTTCCCCTTCTGGCATCTGGCTTCTTCTGAGAAAATAAAAAATCACTTGCTACCTCAACTCTGACTAAGCCCCACCTCCAGTTATCACATAGCTGAGGTCAGAGGCCAGACAATTAACACCTCTCAAGCAAACTACAGGGCAAGTCAGACAAGCCAAGACTAAATTTGCAGCAATTAAAGACAGCAAAGGGATATACCACCACTACAAGCACACCAAACTAAGTTTTAAAATTTCAACAGCCCAAAAACAATTCTAAGTAAAAGCCCACAATCTAAGTTTAAAGCAAAAATGTGCCTTTTGCTGGTTTGGTGAAAAAATATTAATCCATTCAAAAGTTACTAAATTTTGAATTTCCCATTATTTTCATTAGGAAAAAAATACATGTCCAAAATGAAAATGGATTAAATGTTCAAAAACAGTCATCACATATTTTGTACCTTAATAACTTCACAATCATTCAATGAATGTGCATGATATCATGTATGAATAATTTTTCATGGTAGGTCTATTGATGTGGCTAATTTTGTTTGAATCACGTGTGTGGTTTCTGAGCTACATCTTTAAATGTATGTGTTTTTCCATTTTCGTTAGCAGTCATCCAGTTTTGCATAATTTACACCTTAATAACTTTGCAACTGTTCAACACATGTGCATAAAAGTTTGCAAACATAAGCTTGCAGGGTAGGTCTGTTGATGTGGCAAATTTCATTTGAATTGCTTGTGCAGTTTTGAGAGAACAGGCAGAGAACAGCAAGAGGAAGGAGCTGCTGTTATAACTATACTTCTCTACTGGGCCTAAAGAACTAGAACATTACTACTGGGACCTTCAATTTAGGGTAAAAACAAAGCAAAAAAAGAGTTATTGTGTTTGCATGAGTTGGCTGAAGTGAATTGTTATCTTTGCAGTTATCTAGGTGTTTTATTTGGCTGAAGAGAATTGTTATCTTTGCAATTTTCTAGGTGTAAAAGGAGCTGTAAAGTAGGGGGAGTGGATTAGCTAGAAGGAAGCCAGGTGTTTTGGATTTAAAAACTGACCTAGATAGCTTCTAGTAGAGAAAAGGCAGAGAACAGCAAGAGGAAGTAGCAACTGTTATAACTATACTTCTCTACGGAGACTAAATAACTAGAACTCTACTACTGGACCTTCAATTTAGGGTAAAAATAAAACAAAAAAGAGTTAGTGTGTTTGTCTGAGTTGGCATAAGTGAATTGTTATCATTGCAGTTATCTAGGTGTCTGTCTGAGTTGGCTGAAGAGAATTGTTATCTGTGCAATTATCTAGGTGTTGAAGGAGCTTTAAAGTAGGGGTGGCTTATCTAGAAGGAAACCAGGTGTTCTGGATTTAAAAACTGACCTAGATAAGCTTCTGGCAGAGGACAGGCAGAGAACAGCAAGAGGAAGGAGCTGCTGTTATAACTACACTTCTCTACAGGGACTATATTGCCCTCCTTCCCTCCCCTCCACCCCTCTAGCCTTAGCTAGTTCTACTTTTATAGGCACTGGATTTGACTGACAACAGGAACTTCCTGTTTGGGAGCAGGAAGGGAGTGATCACAGATCCACAAAAGACTCACCATCCCAGAAGGAAAAGAGTAGCTCTCCATCCCCCCCCAGCTGCTGGAGGTCTGACTCTGAGCAAGTAAGGAGACTACTGAGAAATATAGGAACTTCTTGTCTCAGAACAGGAAGAGCAGGAGCTCAAAGGGCCTGGAGGCAGTAAGTAAGTAGGGAGAAATAAATTAAAAAATTAAAATTAAAATTAATAAATACACAGAGGAAAGTGTAAGTATTCAAAACAACAGTTTAAGGGCCAGAAATAAGACATGATGGGAGTGGTGCAGTGCAGTGGCTGTGGAGCAGCAGTCTTCTGGGAGACGTACTGGAGGATGCAGTGTTGCCCCATCTGCAGGCACCTATGTGGGCTCAGGGACGAGGTTGCTCATCTCCAGGCAGAGTTGGCCAGGATTTGGGGGACCTCCTCTCCTACCCAGGGACCACCAGGGCCACCGCTGTTGCCTCAGAGGTTGCCAAGAAAGAGGAGTGGTTGGACCACAGTGGGCTCAGGGAGGGTGAGGGTGGTGGAACAGAGGTGCATCCCTCCAGCTGTACCGCTCCACAATTCATATGCCATTCTGGCAAAGTGTGGTTCCTCTATTGAGGCACCAGCAGTAGAGGCCAAGGAGGATGCTGGGAACCTCCACAAAGGAGACCCAGAGGAGGCTGGCATGGGAAACCACAGGGGAAGGAAACAACTCCTGGGGAGACTCCATTGTTAGGAGGTTAGAACTGGGGGAAGAAGGGGAGAGGGAAGCGAGGTGCCTGCCCGGCACCATGGCTTGGAGATACAGGAAGTGAAACCTCAGAATCATGGGAGCAGCTGCACAGGGGAGGGAGTTGGATGTTATTGTCCACCTAGGGACAAATAACCTGGCTGGGAAAGGGATCAGAGCAGTGCAGGAAGAGTTTGTGGAGTTGGGGAGGGGCCTTAGACAAGTAGCATGCACGGTAACCTTTGTGAAGGTGCTGCCTGTCTATGGCATGGATGAGGCTAGGGTGCTACACACCATGGGATTCAATCAGTGGTTGAAAAACTGGTGCAGAGCTCAGGGTTTTGAATTCATTGGGGACTGGGTATTCACCTGGAGTGATGCAGGCCTATACTGGCATGATGGTCTGCATCTGTCCAGGAGGGGAACAAGGATCCTAGGTGATAGGTTTAAATGCTTCATTGGCAAGCATTTAAACTAGCCAAGGGGGGAGGCACTGAAAGGAGCAGGGAAATCCTAGCCCCCCCCAAAAAAATCAAGGTAGTTAGTGAGGTAAACACCAAGAAAGAGATGTCAATAGGGAGAAGGGCAGGGGTAAATGGAGAAAATGACAAAGGCAATAAGGACAGGGATGGGGCAAACAGGGGTAAGACCATCAAGAAATGGAGGGTAATGAGTACCAATGCCCATAGTCTGGGCAACAAGCTCCCTGAACTGGTGACCTTGATAGAAGCGGGTTGCCTGGATATCGTGGCAGTAGCAGAAACATGGTTCACAGAGAACCATGACTGACTGGGATTTTAACATACCAAGTTACACAACCTACAGGAGGGACAGTGAAGGTAGAAAAGGGGGAGGAGGAGTAGCTCTCTATGTAAGGGAAGGGATAAAAGCAATGGAACAAAAGAGTAAACAAAAAATAGAGGAGGCACAGTGGGTCACCTTGGAGACTGGAAATGGCACCACAGCCCACACAGGGGTTGTATACAGACCCCCATCTCGGGGGGATGGACAAGGATATAATAGAAGGCACACTATTGATGGGGGACCTGAATATGGCAGATGTTAACTGGAGAACCTTTGCTGCAGACACATCAAAGAGCAGGGCAATTCTAGATGCCCTACAAGGGGCATGCCTCTGACAGGTAGTGCTGGAACCCACTTGGGAGGGAGCACTCTTAGGCCTTGTACTCTCAAATGGGGACAGTGAGAGGATCTCAGATCTAGAAGTGGGTAGCCATCTGAGAACAAGTGACGACCGAACAGTGTGGTTCATGATAGACTCAGCTTCAGAGTCAAGCCATACAAAAGTGAGGGTACTGGACTTCAGGAGGGCTGACTTTGGCAAAATGGGAGAGTGCCGTAGAAAAACACTAGCAAACAGGCAAGAAAGAGTGGTGGAGCAACAATGGGGAAACATCAAATCTGTCATCACAGAGGCAACAGGCCTTTGTGTGAAGCAAATAAACAAATCAAAATGAAAAAAGCCACTATGGTTCTCAAAAGAGGTGGCGGGGAAGGTTAGGAAGAAAAAGATAGTATTTAGAAAGTATAAGGAAACAGAAGAAGCAAGACAGAGAACTGTACCAGTTAAGGCAGAAGGAAGCAGGAAAGGTAGTCAGAATAACAAAGGCCCAAAATGAGGAAAAGATAGCCAGCTTGATTAAGAAGAGGGATAAAACTTGTATAGGTACATTAGGGAGCATAGAAAGACAAAATGAGGGATAGTGAGGCTGAATAGAATGGACGGTGGGTGGGCAGAGAGGGGCAGTGAAAAAGCAGGGATACTGAATGAATACTTCTGCTCAGTATTCACAAAAGAGGGGGAAGGGAGGTGCCAATCCAGTAAACAGAAGCACTCTGGATAGGGGGTCGATCCCAGTCCTCTCACAGAAGAAAGGGTTCTGAAAGAACTCCTACAACTGAAGGTGGACAAAGAAATGAGGCCTGATGGGATTCACCCCAGAATTCTAAAAGAATTATGGGGAGGACTAGTGACACCAATGGCTATCCTTTTTAACAAATCATAGGAGGATGGTGTGCTAACTGAGGACTGGAGGGGGGTGGATGTGATTCTCTTTCACAAAAGTGGGAGCAAGACAGAGGCAGGAAACTACAGACCTGTCAGTTTGACCTCTGTGGTAGGTAAAATGATGGAATCACTTTTGAAGGAAATAATTGTTGAGTACCTAGAGGCCAGTGGGGCACAAGACCCAAGGCAGCATGGATTCACAGCAGGAAGATCATGTCAGATGAATCTAATTGATTTCTTTGACTTGGTGACCAAAGTAGTAGACCAGGGTGGGACTATGGACATGACCTGTCTAGACTTTAGCAAAGCATTTGACACAGTCCCACACAAAAGATTAATAAACAAATTAGCCAGCCTGGGAGTGGGTCCCAGGGTGGTAGCCTGGGTAAAACATTGGCTGGATAACAGGACATAGAAGGTAATAGTAAACAGAGTTCACTCTGAAGAAAGGGGGGTTACTAGTGGAGTACCACAGGGTTCAGTACTGGGTCCAGTGCTTTTTCATGTCTTTATAAGTGACATTGCAAATGGACTGGAAGGAAAAGTATGCCTCTTTGCAGATGACACAAAGATCTGCAATAGGGTTGATACACAAGGAGGCATGGAAATGGTGAGAAGGGACTTGGCAAGGTTGGAGGAATGGTCAGAAGTATGGCAGCTTGAATTCAATGTAAAGAAGGGCAAAATAATGTACCTGGGAAACAAAAACCCATGGGAAGAGTACACAATGGTGGGAGTATTAACTACAAACATGGAAAGGGACCTGGGAGTAATCATGTTAAATGACCTAAAGGTGAGCAAGCAATGTGAGAAGGCAGTAGGGAGGGCTGGGGGGATACTGGGATGTAAAAGGAGAGGCATCACCAGCAGCAAACAGGAAGTTGTTAACCCTCTGTACAGACAGTTGGTCAGACCCCATCTGGAGTTTTGTGTCCAGTTCTGGAGACCCCCATCTCCGCAAGGACATAGACAGGATGGAGGCAGTACAGGTGAGGGGGGCTAACTGAAATGGTAAAGGGTCTGCAAGAAAAGCCATATGAGGAGAGACTAAAGGAGCTTAATTTGTATACCCCTGAGGAAAGGAGGAGGAGGAGGACATGATAGAATTGTTTAAGTACCTCAGTGGAATCAACAAAGTCCAAGAGGGTAGCATCTTTCAGAAAAAGAGATGTGGAAGAACAAGGGGGCACAAATTGAAGATAGAGGGGGAACGGCTCAGGGGCAATGTGAGGAAGTATTTTTTCACTTGAGAGGGTTGTGGACACATGGATCTGCCTTCCTGAGGAGGTTGTGGGGTCTAAAACTGTAGGAGAATTAAAGAATGCATAGGACAGACATAAGGCAATTCTTGTGGGCGTTAGGAAGAAATATGCTGTTGGTTAACTAGGATCTGCAGCTTATCCTGTAGGTAGGGAAATGGGCAGGCTAGGTGGGCCAAGTGGTCCTTATCTGCCATCAAAGTTTATGTTTCTATGTTTCTATGAGATACAGAGTATCAAACTTCCTTAAATGTACGTCTTTTTCAATTTTTCTCAAAAAAGATCATCCTCTTTCAAATATTGTGCACCTTTAAAACTGTAACCATTCAACAGATGTGCATGAAATATTGCATGTATAATCTTGTGAGGGTAGTTCTGTTGATACAGCAAATTATGTTTTAATCACTTGTACAGCTTCTGAGATAGAGTCTTAAACATCCTTAAATTTATGGGTTTTTTTTCCATTTTCGCAAACAGGTCATCCTGTTATGCATATTTTGCACCTTAACAACTTTTCAATCATTTTACAGATTTACTTGAAATTTTGTAAGCAGAATTTTGTGGTGTTTGTGTGTTGATTTCGGAACTTGCATTTGAATCACTTTTGTGGTTTCTGAGATACAGAGTCTCAAAAATATGTACATTTATGTGTTTTTCTTTTCTTTTTCTTTGTCCATCTGTATCTCAAAAACTATTTTAGGTTGTGGTCCAAAATTTTCAGAGTAGAAAGCCTTTACCTCACAGATGTGTATTTTGAGGATTGGGAAAAACATATTAATCTGTTCAAAAGTTGTTAATTTTAAATTTCCCATTATTTTCAATGGTAAAAAATAGATGTTCAGCATGAAAATGAATCCTGTGTCACAAGAGCTAATCCATTTTTGCAAACAGGTCATCCTGTTTTGCATATGGGGAACTCTTGCAGTCAGCCACCATTTTGTTTTTTTCAGTTAGCAAGAGAAATCTGCTGTCATTTTGACTTTTTAGTTAGTGAGGCAAAGAAAATACTTAAAATGTATGGATTTTGAAAAACAAACATCATAACATAGGTAAATGGGATCTGTTTAGCTACATTGTGATGCTTTTTTTTAATTATTATGGCAAGAAACACCTTTCTGGACTCCAAATATCCCGGGTATTGAGGTTGGTGGGAGGAGCATTTTCTCTGTGTTCTCAGTATGAGAACAGGTGGAATTTATTTCGTTCTGCAGCAACAGCTGAAGTTGTGCTGCCAACTGCAATGTTAGCTGTGAGACGCTTATTCCCTAGTGTTTAGCAGCACCCCTCCGTAATTGCTGTTACCGACTCCATCAAAATAGATAGATAGATAGATAGATAGATAGATATTCTGTGGTATCTAGTGGCAAATGAAAGGGTGGTTTCAAACCTGGAACCCTTGGCTCTTTTGCTACTGTGCCTAGTGCTGTATCCCACTGGGGATGTACAGGTAGTAGGATACATTTTTTGCACATTTATGAAATGTGGATGATGTCCATAGCAGGATCGAAAGTGGATGTCCTTTGTGCAAAAATGTTCCATATGCAAAAAATGGATAAATCATGATTGAAAAAAAAGAATAAGGGGAGAGAACATTGAGTAAAGGGTATCTTCGAGCCTGGACCCTTGGTCTTGAGTTCCTGTGCTTTTACCTCTGTGCCACTGAAGAAGTATCGGCAACAGGATTGTTTTTGTTTTGCATGCTTATGAAATGTGGAAGCATAGCTTGACCAAAAGTGGATATCCTTGGTGCAAAAATTTTCCATGTGCAAAAATGGATGGAGCCTAATCATAAAAAAAGCAAAGGGGGAAGAGCAATGGTCGGGGGGAAGGTCTGAACCTGGGAGCCTTGTCCCTTGGGGTCATGTGCCTTGTCCTCTGCAACACAGAGGAGGCAGGGGCAGCAGGGTGTTTTTTGCATACTGATGAAATGTGGAATGATGTGCATAGCTGGATAGGAGGTGGATGTCTTATGTGCAAAAATATTCCTTATGCAAAACACTGGTTAGATGGTCGGCTTGATTCTGGGACCCTTGGGTCCTGGGTCTTGGGCATTGTGCTCTGTGCCACAGAGGAAGTTGGGGCAGAAGGGCGTCTTTCTGCATACTTATGACATGTGGTGTGATGTGCATAGCTTGATCAAAAGTGGATGTATTTTATGCAAAAATGTTGTCACAGCTGTCATTTTTCAAATACTGGCCAAAATGTGTTTTTGAACCTGTGTCATGGACTGGCATTGCAGTTGTGCAGAATAACGTTTTGGCAGGCATTTGACAATTTCCTGTAATGGGAACATGAAGTGGGTTAATAAGATGGCTATGCTGACAATTTGGTCACTTTTGTCCTATAAATGGAATGCTTCCACAGCTACATACATATACACATCTATGGAAATATGGAAGCCCAGGTCCATCTCAGAGACAAATCAGGATATGATTATACTATCTGAAAAAGTAAGGACATTCATTGCAAAAAACTTTGTTAATGCATCAGTTAGGGTTGTTACTAAAGTGACAAAATCAGGGAAATGTGGTATTAGGGTTTCCAAACATTACACCTCACCCCACCCTTCAGACATTGACAGATGTTGGGGGGTGCCTTGGGGTTATCAGCCCTAACACTCACCCCATTTTTGTATTCTGTATCCATCTCATCTTATTTACCTTTGGAATGGGGTGGGCGTCAGGATTGGTGACCCCAAGGCACCCCCCCATGCCTGTCAGTGTCTGCAGGGTGATGGTGGGGTGTTAGGGTTGGAAACCCTAACACCAAATTTCCCTGCTTTTGTCACTTTAGTAACTAGCCTAACTGATGCATTAACGTTTTTTGCAATGAATATATATCTATACTACTTTGAAGAGCTACTGATGCCTCAAAGAAAACTTTATAAAAACACAATAGTTAGGTACAATTCTGCATGCATTCCATTTATATTTAATATATTTCTCCTCCCCATTATTTATTACTAAAGAAATGTGTATGGATATATGACTGTTGTCACTTAGAGTGAACTCTAAGTTAATCTGCCTCTGTAGCTTACTTCCTGCTTCAAGTCATAATCCTCTGTTATGACATCACAGTCTGTTTGTCATGGGACTAACTGTGATATCACAAGCAGTGAACTATGACTTTGGGTAGGGAGAAAGCAGCAGGAATAGATCAGCTTTTGAGGAACAAATATCCTGTTTTCATGCAAATGGCCTTACTACTAAATAATGGGGAGGAGGAATGCAGAACTAATGGGAAATGCAAGCTGGACTGTGCCTAAATATTATGTTTTATTAAAGTTCTTCTGAACTTGTCACCAGCTCTTTAATGCAGACATTAGGGTTATAGAATGCAAAGCGCAAATAGAAGGGAAATGAAAAACATTAGGAATTTGGGTCTCTGGAGTATTGGCAAATCAGTGGTGGGGTCTTACTTGGGGTTGTAAATTCTAATGCCTCCCCCTTCCCACCAGCCTATAGCCACCTGTCAGAAGCACATGATACAGCTCCGTCCTAATGCCTCATAGTGATCTAGTATGGCCAACATAATTTGTCAGAACTTTCTTCACTCATGGCCCTATGGGTTCTCCTTGAAGACATCACATTTGACCTTGTCTGATAAGGGGAGGGGTTTGAATTAGGGCTGACAACCCTAAGTAAGACCCCACCACTGATTCACCAATACTCCAGAGACCCAAATCCCTAAAATTTTTCATTTCCCTTCTTCACGAGTTTTGTGTTCTGTGACCCTAATGTCTGCATTAATGTAGTTTTTTTTGCAATGAATTTCAATTCTTTTTCCTGATAGTGGAATTGTATCCTCATTTGAACAGGTCCCTTTGGGCCTGCACAAAATGAGATAAATACAGTGTTGAAAACAGACCTGACCCAGTGCATGGGCCCAGCAGGCCCCCTCACACATGTCAATACCTTGTGGGTAAGGTTCTTTGACCCACCACAGGGTGTGGCATCTTCAGCAAAACACTACTCCATCCCTACCCAGGCCAGGCCAGGTGCTGCATGCTGCAACACCTTCCCCATCAGCCTTGTCCCATTAAACCAGCTCAATGAGATCACACCTGAACTCAGCTCACTGGCACGGTAAGGCAGCGTGTTTCCCAGTGGTGGGACAGACATCCCTGAAAACAATGTTACTTAATAAAGTCATTGCTTTTCTAATATTTTGAAGTCAAACATTAAATATAGTCTTCTTATAACCCTACCTCATGAATCCAGTAGCTGAAAATTTTCAAATCTCTGCCGAAATGCCCTTCCATGCTACAGGTGTGAAAATACACTTTGGACAGAATTTGAAGAGCTGTAATTTTTATGAGGTGATGTGAAAAAAAATGACTATGTTGATAATTTGGGGTCAAAATATTAAAAATTACCAAAGTTACGCACATGCTTAGAAAAATTTCAACATACGCTTGTAACTTGGGCATTTTGGGGAATTTATTCACCAGATCTTTAACATAACCATTTGGGAACACCACCTCTAAAACACTGCCAGAAAAATTTAATTTACTCTGCCCAAAAGGTGATTTCATGCAGCATCCAAAAATTTACCTTCCAGGCCAGATTAACAAAATTACACTGAGTGTTCGTGATGTGGGGGCCCATAAAAGGTTATGTTAAAAATGTTGTTAAAAATGTCCTTAAAATGAGGAAGTTATGAACATAACTTCAAAACATAGTTGAAATACATTATACGGCACTTATTTTTATTCCTCAGTTCATGATTTGACATTGAAGAGTTCAGACGTGTCTTAGTCCACAGAGGATGCCAGCGTTCAACTTCTGCTGGTAAGTATAGGGTAAGGGGAGGTGTGGGGTGGTGGGTGCTTAGTGGGAGGGTCAGGATGGAGGAGGGGGATGGTGGGGATAACAAGGAACAGTTTTCTTTCACAGGATGGTTTTCATTTTGCAGGAACCAAGGACATTAATAAACTATTTTGAGACAGTGGGGGTGGGCTCCCCAGTGCCCCACACTGCTGGGGGGAAGGGCTTGTAGATGCCAACACCGGGATTGGGCCACCATTGTCAGCACCTATTAGTTAACAATGGGCTGCAGGTGAGCATCCAACACTATGAGTAGGCATCCTGGTCTAGGATTATACGAAAAAAAAATCTAACTACTGTAAATAAATAAATACCCTGTCACTGGGGATGGGGCACTCATTGTGCAGATACAGTTTATTAAGACACAGCACAGTTAGGATGACAGGGGTATAATGTTCCTGACATATCATTCATGACACAGCAGGGGTTGCTATTTGACACAGCTGTTATTTGTTAGTATAAACAACAGCTATGTCATATAGTGCAACCAGCTCTTGTAGCAACAATTCAGCTTTCCTTTGAACCTTGATTTGTTAAACTGCACATGCTCACAAATGGAACTTTTTTTAATACTCTTTTTATCCCCTTGGCAACCACAGGCGGGACACAATGCCTTTAACTGGCACCTGGGACCGTCAACACTCCCCCCGGTACCTCTGAACCCCATTCCCCATGGAATTCCCCCCCAGTGGGGCGGGAAAGGGGGAGGTTCCACCCAGAACACAATGAAGATTGAGGAAAATACATGCAGTCTGGTGGCAAAGCAGGTTGCCAGTCGGCTTGCCAGGGCTTCACAGAACCTGCAGTCACCCCTTCCTTTTTTCTGCTTTTTCTGGTCCTGACCCTCATTGCCATGAATGCGCATCTGTGGAGGCACACATGCATCACGTAGCCACTCTTTTATCTCCCAATCTCTGATGCTGGCACCTGTCCTCCACCAGGTTGCAGCCAGGGAGTGGGACAGCATCCTCCCCAACCCCAGGAGAGGACAGTTGTCATTGGATGGATGATCCTCTACCTCCGCTACAGACTCCCGGCAACCCATGGTTGCTTCTGACCCTGAGTCACCTGCATGATGCAAGGTGTGGCATCCAGTGCCTCAACCCTCAGCACCACCAGGCCAGCCAAACAGAACGTTTTTCCTAAATAATTTAAAAACTACTTAACTGTGAGAGGTACATACAACAAAATCGTGTACCCTGGGCTAAACTCTATCAAACCTGAAAGTTTCAGGTTTCAAATCCTCATATCTTTTCAGATCTTTATTTGCGGAGGGGTCTTACAATTTTAAAAATGGTGAATTTTTATATTTTTTTGCACAACTGTAACTTTGCCACTACTAAACCGATCTACATGAATGTTTCATGATCCAGATATCCTGGCACAAGGGCAGTGCTTTCTAAATTTCATGTAAAGCGGTTGGACAGAGGTAAAGTTACTAAGGTGCAATAACTGAGGTTTAACATTAAAGTGCTTTCTCAACCCTAATATAAAGGCACCACCACACCTGTATAGTATACACAAAATGGAATAGTGTTAAGCAAGACCCCAATTTTTCTGTTGCAATTTGGGTCTAAATTCTGTGGCAAGTCTCCCTGTTGCTGACAGAATCTCTGCAGGATTAGTTTCCTATTTCTGTGGAAATTCTGTGGTAGCAGTTGGGGGCTTCACTAGCAGTCAGCAACCCCCCCCCCAAGCACCCAGGTAGGGGAAAAATGTTAGTTTATGTTCTGGGATCTACAAACCAGATAGGGTTTTCAATTGACTCCTGAGTTCTTAATATTAGAAAGTAAAAAAATCCACCCCATCAGTCTTGGCCCCATCTCCCTCCCAACCTCATCCTGGGAGTCACCAGTGCCACCAAATTTGAATGAGTAATGTTTTTAGCAGCTACCACACTGCACAGTGATAATCAGCCTTCTAGTTTTGCCACTAGGCCAGAATGCCTGTTTCTCATTCCAGTAGTGCTTATTGCGGCTGTGCTCAAAGCACATCTGGGACAAGAACCTGGAATTCAGGCCTGTCACTGAAATTAGAAGGGTGAGGATTGCTGCACTGAATGGGACATGATAAAACTATTTGTACTTAGAACAAAGGGACTTATGGCAGTTCAAAGAATGGGGGTAGGGAGGGTGGTGGGGCTGAACTGTATATGGGGGGTTACTTGTTTTGATTTTTAAGGTAAAGCTCTCGCAATTAAACAAATAGGCAGGAGCTGTTCCAAAATGTTTTTCAGATTTTTGCTTTTAAATTCCACAGAATTCCAAAAAGCATTTTGCAGATTTAATATAAACTGCAGGATAGTTTTCTGGGGTTTATATGATCAATGGAATAATTTTCCTTTGTCAGAGTTAATGTAAACTGCAGATTTGTTTTACTTCTAGTTTAAACTGACTCTTCATTTTGTTTTTCATGTATTATGCTTTATCTCGTCGTCTGCTGGCCCACATCAGTCTGATCTACACTCACTCAGCCCTGCCACACAACCTGGGACATACCTCACTCCTGAACACCCCCAGTTTACCCCCCCAAAGGGTGAGTTCATAAGGGCCACTTCTTCCGATGGAGACTGAATGACAGAATGGGAGTGAGAGCCCGGTGGGTGCTGCAAGATCTGCACCATGGGAACGGACATCATTGTGTGGTGACGGAACCTCCATGTTCCCAGTTTCTCCCTATGAGGCATGTTGTGCAATGATGTTAGGGTGGCATGCTGAATGTCTGACACACATAGTCAGTCCCAGCTGTTGTAGCACAGGCTACCACAAGGAGTTACCCAAACACTGGTGACCCACCCACCCAGAGAAGGAGAGCAGTCCATAAGATGCTTGATCTTCCTTCCCCAGGCTGGTCCTCCAACTTCCCAGGCTAGTTTCTTAACCTGGTTCATCAGTGTTGAGAGTGGCAGTGGTACTACTATGCCAGCGAGCCTGCTAAATACTGACTCTTCAGTATAATCTGTTGCATAGTGTTCTGCATCCATGTAAACCATAGAATAATATTCTGCAGTTCATGTACACTGTGGAATACTATTCTGCAGTTCATGTAAACTGCGGAATAATATTCTGCAGTTCATGTAAACCGCAGGATAATATTCTGCAGTTTTCTGCAGTTTACAATAAATTCTGCGGAAATTTTCACAGCAGTGGAATCACAGAAAAATCAGGGCCTTGGTGTTAGGAACTCCCAGCAATGCTCAATGCAAACTGTATGGTTTGACACCTTTTACTACCTTTGGTAATTTGTTTATAAAGCATTGCACAGGGTTACATATTATTTTATTCATTACAATGCAGGCTTTTCAGTAAGAAATGTGCAGCAAGGTCTATACAGAATACAGATACAAACATCAATAAGCTGCCATCCACTTTATTTAGAACTTCAAAGAGTTAATGGACTTAACAAAGATCCAAGATATATGGTTTTCAGTAATACAGTAAATGAGAAAATTATTTCTGTTACTAAGAGGAGCTGGTACTTTCCATACAAAGCCATTTCCTCCCCTGGCTGATCTCCCCTCTCTGTTACTTTGAAAAAAGTATGGCCATGACTCTTTTTTTTTGTTTGTTTCAGAGATGGGCTACAATGCATTCTGAGATGTCATCTGCTTGCTCTTTATGGTTATGGCCCTCATACACCAGGTTAAAGTTTTTATTTGTGCAGAACTTTAAAGTCTATATGTAGTTTTAGCTATATTTTCCAACAGTTTTTTTAACAGGCATTTGCAACCAAAAAATACAGTAGGTATTTAACAAATGCATGATTAGACTCTATGCTGACGATATTACTCTTTTTTTTGCTCATAAAGACCTAACATTTCTAATTGCTATTCTTCAAAACAATTTTCATAAAGTTGCTGATTGGTTATCTTCTAATTTACTACTCTTAAATGAGAAAAGCAAAAAAAAAAGAGATTATTACTTGGACCACAGTCTCTTATTATCTATTATTATCAGTGGCTCAGCATGTTGCACACTCACCTCTGAAGCCAGGAGATCAGAAGGCTGTGGGCTCTATCCCCACTCCTGGCACTTGAGTTAAATCCTAATACTCACACTGTAGTGTAGCATGGGGGGGTACTGAACTCCTGAGGTGCCATCTTTCAGATGAGACATTAAACTGAGGTCCCATCTGCCTGTTCTGGTGGTAGTTCAGGTGGATGTTAAAGATCCCATGGCTCTTCTCTAAAAGAGTAGAAGAATCTCCTGACTGTCCTGGCCAAATTTCCCTCATTCACTAAAAATACCACCAACAGCTTAAAAATCTGGTTCAATTTCAGTTGGCATCCATCTGCACCCCCCCTCCCAGGACGAGGCTAAAAATAGACATAAAATTGTTTAGTCCTCCTTCTCGAGCAACATAAACTAACTAAACTAAACTAATACTGATGATATTTCTTTTTCTATTAGGTTGGACAATGTCCCTTTACAGCTTGTCCAAGAATTTAAATAATTGGACTTGATGTTTGGCTCTACTTTATCTTTTAGTCACACATCTACAATACTACAGTAAAAACTAGACAATGCCTGAGTCAATTGAGGAGGGTCAGACATTGTTTGACATTGCAGGATAGGAAAACCATTGTGACTCAATCTATTCTTTCAATTTTGCACTGCGGTGATAACATATACCATAATTCTAACACTACATATCTCTCTTTAGTTGATACTGTTTATATTCAGTCATTAAGTTTTTTAAGTAGTCCCAAAAATGAACATCACCATATTCTTCTCAACCAAACCTAATTGGTCGGCCCCCTCATATAGACGCTCACTTCATTGGCTTACTTTAATTTATAAAACAGGAAATCAATAAAACAATGCATTTCTTTTAAACAGATTGTCAGTTCCCACACATAGCCATAACCTTTGAGAAGTCTCTAATCAGGGTTTACTTTAACCAAGATGTAAGACTCATTTTGGATGAAATTGCTTTCCCTATGATGCACCCCTTTATTGGAATAAACTCTCACCAGAATTTCAAAATTCTTGTACAGTATACATTTTTAAACGTAATCTCAAGAAAACGTTTTTACAGGAACACTCCATTTGTACTTGTTTTTCATGAACAAAACTTTTTAGTTATTGAAGTATATTTTACTTTGGATTGATAATGTATAACATTTATGTTGTTGTGTTTGTAAATTTTATATGATATATTTTATTGACTTGGGATGTTCTGCAAACAAGACCTGATCTCATGGAATTTATCATGCAAATTATAACTTTTAAATAAAAATAAACCAATTAATCACAATTAATTTAAAATTCATTATTTTTTTAACACAACCCCCTAAAGTACCAATTTCAAAGTTATACTTACAAAACCTCCTTTTCACTTATTATGATGGAACTGAGCTTTATATACAGATTTTCAAGTATTGTTGTATGTTATTGTTAATGTTTATGAGACTGAAAACAAATTTGCTGATGTGCTACCTGTTAGATCTAAATTGTGATGATATTTATGTTTCACGTGTGTCCTCAATGTTTGATGAAAAAGTAATTGGAATTTTGTAAAAGGACCTAACTGAAAATGAGCTTTGCTCAGTTGAGTTACCCAATTCATTTGAAATGAGATGAATAAAAGTTTTACTACTACTACTTTCGTAACTCATGTTTTATCCAATTTTTAGCTGAGGATGAAATTTAGGAAGCAAACCAGGCAAACACGTAGTTTTGTCCTTACCATCAGTTAAAGTACATTATAAATTCTCATTAAATTTGGGGGGGGGTTAAGAGACTATGGGACTGAAAAAGTGCATAGCAAATGTTATAGTCCTAGAGCATAGGCTGCTAAGATATAATCCTCTGAAAGTGGTAATTATTAATGAAACACATTGATATAGAACCAACCAGTCAGCACCATAAATTCTTGGCATCTGTCACTGCAAGGAAGTGCAGGGCCTGCAGGTCCCTGCACTTAGGTCCTGCACATATGTAAGCAGACAGAGTCATACCTTGGCACAGGCTTCAGTGGTCCCTGTGCTTCTGCATCTGTTCACACAGCTCATTCATAGTGCATTCTGCATTGGGACTCTTTCATACTGCAGTCTGCAGCCAGTCATGGTAGTGAGAGGAGGGCTGTGCTAGTCGAAGAGTGTGACTTGGGATATGGTGGGGAGTGGGGTAGTGGGTACTTACCTAACAGGGCAGTGAGGTGGGGGCCACTAGACCACCAGGAAAAATGCTTCTTTGATGGTAGGGGGGTCAGTGAGAGGTGAAGGGACCACTAGACTACCAGGTCAGTTCTTATTTTACGTGGGGACAGGATAGGAGATCTGGGGAAGGGGAAGGGGCCATTAGACTTCCAGGATCTTTTAGTTTCTATTACCAGAGGCTGAACAGACATTGGGGAGGGGGAAGGGACCACTAGACTACCACAGTTTCTTTATGTTTTAATTACCAGGATGGTGATCAGACATGGGAGGGGGGGATGGACCAGTGATGTATGGGGGATGCCACTGGACATCAGGGAAAGACCAAGGCAATCGTTGGGTGGGTGGTGCCACTAGTTAACAGGGAAAATGTACATTTAATTATATTTTACAATGGGAGACAGTGATGGGTGGGTGGGGGATACCATTAGACACCAGCAAAACAGTGGCTCACACCTCATCCTGCAACCAACAGCATGAGTTCCAGCTATGGCTGCAGAAGCCTTGTAATTTCCTCTGTTCTCATACAGAGAATGGAGCAGAAACAGTCCTCTTTCTAAGCTGGGCACCCAGGGTTTCAGATTCCCTCAAAAGTTGTTTCTCACCATAATTAAAAAAGAAATATCAGAATATAACTAAATGGGTCCTGTTTAGCTAGTTTCTGATGTTTGTTTTTTATAATCCATTCATTTTTACGTGTTTTCTTTATTTCTCTCGCTAAGTGAGAAAAACAAAATGTCAGCAGATCAAAAAGGATTTCTCACATGCAAAACAGGATTACCCTTTTGAGCAAAAGGATAGGCTCCTGTGACACTATTTCTATTTTCATGCTGGACATCTATTTTTTCTGATTGAAAATAATGGGAAATTCAAAATTTAATAACTTTGGAATGGATTAATAGTTTTTACCAAATGGGCAAAAGGCACATCTGTGAGGAAAAGGCATTCCACCATGAAATTTTCAGACCACCATTTAAAACAGTTTCTGAGATACAGGTGGGCAATGAAACAGCAAAAAACACAGAAATGAAAGGATTTTTAACTCGCTGTATCTCAGAAACCACACAACAGATTAACACAAAATGCACCACATCAAGAGGCTTACCTGAAGAGATTATTCATGCAAAGTGCAACTTCATGCAGCTGCAATCTGGGAGTACACACAGCTTGCACATAGTGTGATGTTCCACTTTAATCACCTATGTTGGCCTGGGACTATCTCCCCATGTTTTCTACACCTAGGAACTAGCCTAAGCTATGTTACTGTCTATCATTATCACACTACTTGCAATATTAAATATGGAATATGTATTATGTACTCTGTTTGTTGTGACAATGTCTATCTTCATCCCATTCATTGTTCTATGCAATAGTTAATATGTAGTAGGTCATCTAATTACTATGTAATTGACAATGCCTTTCAGCTGCTACTGTTTTCTCTCCAATACCATGTTTGTTCCCCCAACCCTTGTTTGAAAAGGATCCTTTATAAATGAGCTTTTAGCTCAAAGGTTTGTAATTCTGATACCTTCAACAAAATAAAAATAAAATAAAAAATTGCATGCAAATCCAGTGAACCATTGCAAAGTTATTAAGGTGCAAACATTTGGCTTTAACATAGAAGTGAGTACTAATGCTAACTAAAGTGGCATTACTGTGCCACTACTTTAGATAGATAGATAGATAGATAGATAGATAGATAGATAGATAGATTGCAAAAAAAAAAATTGATAATGCTGTAGTTAGGGATAAAGCCTCCAAAGTAGGGAAATGTGTCATTAGGGTTTTCCAAGTTAACACCCCACTCCCACCCTGCACACACCAACAGGCATAGGGGGTGTGCCTTGGGGTCATCGGCACTAATGCTCACCCATTCAATAAGTAAATACGCTGAGATGGGTACAGTAGAGGAGAATGGTGTGAGCATTATGGCCTTCAACCCTAAGGCACCCCCCATGCCTGTTGGTGTGTTTAGGATGAGTGCTGAGATTTAGCTTTGAAAGCCCTAATCCAACATTTCCCTACTTTTGTGGCTTTATCCCTAACTAGAACAAAAACACAGTTTTAATTTATTTCCTTACTTTTTTAGAATGTATAATCATATAATTACAAAATCACACATGCCCACACAATGCAAAGCATCATGGGCTGCATATGCAAATCACCACAGAATGTTATGCTGGTTCAACTTTAAGCAGAATTGCATGGTGCCGAAAGGCCTCTCACACAGTTTGCAAAGGGTACTAACAGAAGACATAGACACGTGTTTCATCCTACCAGGACTCATCAGTATGCCTCATCTGTTTGACACCCCAGTGGAATGGACCAGCTACCCTAAGACAGTGTGTCTTGGATATATTGTGGTTAACCCATTAAAATAAAAAACTATTTAAAAGACAAAGAACCTCTGTGTGCAAACACTGAGGCAAGGGTATGCATATGCAGCCCATGATGCTTTGCATTGTGTGGGCATGATCATATAATTATTTGCCTGTTGAAGTGCAGAGCCCCATTTATAAGACAACAGTGACCAAATTGTCAGTATAGCCATCTTATTACCCCACTTCATGGAACCGGTATAGAAAATTTTCAAATCCCTGCCAAAATTTAATTCTGCTCTCAACCCCATGCCATGCTAAAGGTGCAAAAAATGTTTTGGGCCAGGATTTGAAAAATGACATCTGTGACATACATGAGGTGTGGTATTAAGATGGCTATGTTGAAAATGTGGGGTGAAAATACAGAAATTTCAAAATTATGAGCATGTGTAGTGAAATTACAATGGATGGTCATAGCTTTGGAATGCTGACATATTTTGACCTCAAACTGCCATCATAACTTTCTTATCTCCCCACTTCATGTACCCAGTATAGAACATTTTCAAATCCCCACCAAAATGTAATTCTGCTCAACTGCAAAATCATTTTCCGCCACAGGTGTGAAAACACAGTTTGGGCAGGATTTGAAAAATGACAGATGTGACATACATGAGGTGGGGTAATAAGAAGGCCATGTTGAGAATCCAGGGTTAAAATATTTAACATTTCCAAAGTTACTAGTAGGCACAGAGAAATTGCAACAAAGGGTCATAACTTTGACATTTTTTCATATTTTGATGCCAAATTTTCAACATAGTCTTCTTATGACCTCTACTCATCCACTCAGCTACTCCTGTAGCTGAAAATGTTCAAATCCATGCCAAAATGCCATTCAATGCCATAGGTGCCTAAACACATTTCGGACAGGATGTAAAAAGTGACAGCTGTATTGTTCATGATGAGGTGTGAAAATTGGCTATATTAAAAATTTGGAGTCAAAATATTAAAAATTATCAAAGTAATAAATATGCAAAGGAAAATTTCAATGAGCGTACCTAACTCAGCGGTGTTTTAGGAATTTTGTCACCAAATGTTCAATATTTCCTTTTGGGAACCTACCTCATGAACACTTACAGTGAAATGCCAATATTCGGTCCAGACAGGTGATTTCTCACAGTGACCACAAAATCACCTTCCAGGCTCAAATAACAAAATGAAAGTTGTAATGTTCTTGAGGTGGGGTCCAAAATAGGCCATATTGAAAAAGTGGTGAAAAAAGTCCTATAAATGTGGAAGTTATGAACATAAGTTCAAAACACCACTGAAATACATTATTTGGCACGTACCTTGATTCCGCAGTTCATGGTTTGGCTTTGAAGAGTGGAGATGTGTCCTGGTCCATATAAGATGACAACATTCAACCTCTGATGGTAAGTACAGGGTAAGACGGGGGGTGAGATGCTGGTGCTCAGTGGGAGGGTCAGGATGGGGAGGGGAAGGGATAGTGGGGACAATGAGGGACTATTTTCTTTATTTCAGGTTTAAAAAAGACATTGGGGGACTGTTTTTTAAGGTAACAAATAATACTAACAGCATTTGGGGACACTGGGAGTTAGTTCCCCAGGGTTGCACACTGTTGGGGGGTAACAAAATATTAATAGTATTTGGGGACACTGGGAGTGTGTTCCCAAGTGTCACACTGCTGGGGGGGGGCTTGTGAATGCCAACTTGGGGAGTGGACTCCCCTGATGTCAACAATTATTATTAGAACACTGGACAATGGGGCAGGGAGGGGCATCTGACACCAGGGGTGGGCATTCTGGTGAACAAAATGGGTATGGTGGGTAGTGGATCATTGTTCTTATAGGAGCATCTTCAGTCCCCCCAAAAGGCTCTGGAAACAATTATGAACAATGGGGGGGCCTTGAAAAATTCAAAGACAAGTTCTCTGTAGTGTAATTTCCTTTTTATTTTGAAAAAATTCCCTACATTTCACCCACAAGATGGGCTTGTTCAGGGGGATATAAACTTGTAGATGCTGTATTCTTAGTTTTTTCTGTAAATTAATTCAAACACACTTTAGTAGATATATTTTCATATAAACTTATAATATGCTTACAAGATAACTTCAGTAAATAATTAGCACTTTCCCATACCTTAGTAATGATGCAAGCTTGTTACTACAGTGGAAATATGTTTTTAAAAGACCACCTCTGTTGGCAGTAATAGCTTTAAAATCTCTGTAACACATGTAAAACAAAAATCTAAATAAATGAAACAGTCACTCTGGCAGTCACTTTTTCTCACTGTTTATAAAAAACTTGTGCTACTTTGTAACTAAAGGTACTGTGCATACCTTAATCAATATACTCTGTTTGGTGCAGGCAAAAAATGTGCTTTAAAGCACTATTAATATTTCTGTAAAAAAGACCAAAATGATAAATACTTTATCACTTCATATAGAGGATAACTTACAAAATGTAATGATAAATAAAATAAGTCCCCATTAACTAAAAGGCACTGTGCATACCTTAATCAATGTATTCTGTTTGATGCAGGAAAATGTGCTTGAAATCACTAATTTATTTCTGTAAAGGAGACCATAATAACATAAAATTAATTACTTCACTTTAAAGTGTGGCTTACAAAATGTAATTTTAATTGATAAAATAAGTCCCTTTTACTTACTTAAATCACTTTTTAGCCAACATTCTTTTCAAAATATCAACCCCCTGCACCCAAAAGATGGCTGTCTGTGTTTATTTCTACTCCAGATATGTTTATAAGCCTCTTGTACCCATTTTGCTGAAATCCCATGCTAGGATGTCTATGCGCAATGACGTCCCAATCGCGCTATTGTGCATGCACGATGATGTCACAATTGTGCTACCGCGCATGCGCGAACAGACTGCTACTGCAGTCAAATAGCTGGCTCAGCCATAGTGCCATGGATCTTTCAGCAAAATGGGCACTATAAAGACTGCCACTGTGACTGAACCATTGTATTTTATATACCCTTCTAATAACTTTATGAACACAATACATTTACTATTCAAACTTATTACTAAACAACATACATTTTTTTTTAGCAAATAGGTAGAATAATTCTTAACAAGTAAACATACATAAATGAGTCAGAAATAACTTATATATGAGCAAAGATACTATAACACCACTAACATTAAATTCAAGGGAAAACAAACAGTGGCATAATGCAGGGACATTATTATACATGTGTTTAAAATGCCATATAGTTTTATATGGCATTTTCACACCTTAGAAACAATAATAATAAGCAGATGATAAATTATTTGCTGAAAATGATCTTTCTATATCATTATGCAATTTTTTATGTATATTTCATGAACTTATGAATCTCAACTTTAGGAACTGTGAACAATCACTGTTATATCATGTATTAGTCCTTTCATACTAGGAGGTCAAACGGTCAATTTTAAGAACAGTTATAACAACAATGTCCATGAAAGACCAAGGAAAACTAATAATTGCATAGTGCAAGAATATATATTTTACATGTTCATCATATACACTTATAAACCTAAACTCAATAAGCTATGGACAATCACTGTTGTACCACATGTTAAACTTTACATACCAGGTGGTCAAAAGGTTAATTTGTCAAAACATATTTGTTGAATGCACAATATATCCTTACACTATACAAATACCACTTAAATATATATATTAGGACACTACCCCAGAAAACCAACTAAACAGATGGGTCCCTATCTGCACATAATAATATTGTATACAGTTATGAGTTAAATAAGGCTTGCCGATTAGTTTCAACATTCATTCCTATATTTCTATCCAATGTATGCATTTGGAAAATCCATCTCATCTCATCTCTGCCCTCAATAATAATTATTTTATATTACCTCCTCTAGGGGGAATGAATATATTTTCTAAACCTCAAAATCTAAGTGAGGCTCCAGAATGTGACGCCTCATTAAAATGGCTGGCCACTGGTGAATTTTCATCATGATTTCTTATGTCACCTTTATGTTCCTGGAATCTTTTACATAATTCTCTACTTGTTTGTCCAATATATAACAAATCACAAGGACATTGTATCAGATACACAACTGCTTCTGTGGTACAAATGATGTGTTGTTTAATGGAAAATATCTCTTGTGTGTGTGGATGTGTGTATATCTCTTTCTTAGATGTATGATTACAAACACTGCACCTACCACAAGGGTTCATTCCTGGCATTAATGGGCCCAGTAAAAGCTGGCTACCAACCACTTCTGGTGTCTTAAATTGTGAATGGACCAAAGTGTCCTGTAAGTTTTTAACCTTTTTTGCTACTACTATAGGTCTATTCTGCAGTGTTTCAATTTGTTCATTGTCTGTTTGGACTAAATACCAATGTTTATTTATAATTTTTCTAATGTCTGCCATTTTATGATTATATTTGGTTGAAAAAAAACACTCTTTGAGTATCATCCTGTGATGTTTTCGGTTGTAATAATTAATTTCTCTGCTTTTGATTTATTCTGATTTTTGCTTGTTTTAGTGTATGTTGTTTATATCCCCGGGCCTTAAATTTATGTAATGTTTGTTTTGTTTCTTGTACTGTATTGTCTGTCTTACTACAATCACATTTAACCCTTGTGAGTTGTGCATAGGGTATGCTGTTTTTTAATTTAACTTCACGACAGCTTTTATAATGTAGCAATGTATTTCTATCTGTTGGTTTTCTAAATAAAGATGTCTCAATTCATTTATGTTCATTAATAATAAATAAGTCTAGATATGGTATTTCATGTGTATCATAGTTCATAACAAACTTCAGATTGCTGTGTTTTCGATTAAGTTCTTCATAAAAAGTTTGTAATTCTATAATGGTTCCTGACCATAACATAAAAATATCATCAATAAAACATACCCATGTTACTATTTTATCATATAATATATTATTTTGAACATCATATATGTATTTTTCTTCAAAATTAACCATATAACTATTATCATAGGCCGGTGCCATGGCTGATCCCATGGCAAATACCTTTATTTTGCTGATAATAATGTCCATCAAATTCAAAATAATTTTTAGTAAGAATCAGTTGTGCCATTTCCTGTAGGACTATTGTTTTTGGTTTACAGTTGCTACACCTCCTATCTAAAATACTTCCTATGCACTCAATACCTTGCTGATGTGGAATGGAAGTATATAAATCTGTCACATCGAAAGTGACCAGAACACTAGACTCTGGAATACCACTTTCTGAAATTTGTTGCAAATGTTTTACCATGTCAGATGAATCTTTAATATATGATCTAGTGGTTTCAACTAAAGGTTGCAAATGATAATTTATATACTTAGATAGGGGTTCAAAAATGGAACCAATTCCAGAAACTATTGGCCTTCCAGGGGAGTTAGAAATGTTTTATGTATTTTTGGAATACAATAAAAGGTGGGAATTCTTGGATATTGACAATATAATAACTCAGCTTCCCATGCTTGAATCCAACCATTTAAGGTATACTCTTCTAATAACCCATTCATCTCTATTTGAATACTTAAAGTGGGATTTTCAGATAATAATTCATTATTCTCTTGATTCTGTAGTAATGCCAAACACATTTCTTTATTTTGTAGCCAATCTTGTATAACTATCCCACCTCCCTTGACTGCCTGTTTAATAACATTCTGGTGTCAGATTATTACAAATATAAAAAGATAAAGAAGGGGCATGATGATCAGCCAGTGGGGTGTACCACTAGACACCAGTTAAAAGGGTGGTGCACTGCTGAATCTGCAGCCAGCAGGGTGGGGTCCAGCTGCAGATACAGAAGTCAAGAAAATCATGCTGTTCTCATACAGAGAATGTGGGGAAGCACTCTTCTCCCTAAGCTGGGCACCTGGAATTTTGGGTGCCCAGTAAACACATCTGTTGGCACAATATTTAGCTAGATTCTGATGTTTGTTTTTAAAATTCAGAGAATTTTTATCTATTTTCCATGTCTGACAGTTCGTGGAAAAAATCAACAAGATTGCAGTTGACACGGCACAAAAAAAAATGTTTGGTGCTGTGCCAAACACGTGGCCCAAAAGCAAAATAGCAGTTGTGGCATCACAATTTTACTTTCTCTTCAGAACTTTGTCTCAAATCCCCTACTGCACATATACAAGACAGAAAGCACTAACATTTAAAGCCTCATAACTCTGGAACCTTTAAATATTTTTTCACCAGACCTGTCAAAGCCCCTACCTTGGGACATGACATATGTTTCCTTCAAGTTTGAGAAAACAATTCCTTTCCATGCAGGCTGTAGGCAATAGCAAAAATTAGCAATGTTAAGTATAGAAAAAATGTAGTTTTTTTTTCTTAAAATGACACATGCAGATCTCTGAAACCACACAAGGTGCCGTCACAAAGATTTCCACACATCAAGACTTTGACTACTAGACAGCACATGTAAAATTCCCTCAAAGAGAACCAAAGATATTAATCTGCAAAATTTGAGGTTTAACATTAAACAGGCTACTCAACCCTAACTATAGAGGTGCTATCATGCCTATATATATATTATATTTTAGAGGCAAAAAACTCTGTTTAATGCACTATTTAGGGTTGTTCCACAGTGACAAAAGTGAGGAAATTCGGTGTTAGGGTTGAAAGCCCCCTTGGACCCCCCAACCAGCATCAGGGTGTGCATTGGGGTCATCTGCCCTAACTCTCACCCCATCACATGTGTGAAGAAGCAGAGGTATAGGAGAATGGGATGAGAGTGTGGACCGACGACCCCAATACACACCCCGATGCCAGTTGGGGGGTGGGTTGGGGGGTCCAATGGGGGCTTTCAACCCTAACACTGAATTTCCTCACTTTTGTTGCTGTGGAACAACCCTAACTAATGCATTAAACAGAGTTTTTTGCCTCTAATTTCCCTTCTTTTTGAGAATGATGATGACAAATAGTGAATGTAATGTAGCGACAGGAGCACGGGGCCTTCAGACCCTGTGCTCGCACCAGGTGATGTCTTGTGACACAGTAACAAGAACAGCAATGCAAACAGAAGCACAAACAGTGGCGCACATGGTAACACAAACGTAAATGGTAAAGGAAACTTTACTAGAAATGCAAGCGCAAAGTGACACTAAGCAAACAGTGACACAAATGGTCATTGAAGTGCATACAAAAATGCAACTGGTAATGTGAACAGTGATGGCAGTGATATTTTAAATGGAAATATTAAGTGTCACAGCAAAAAGAACACAAAAGGGAACAGAAACGGAAATGTGAATGCAAGCACACATGTAAACTTTAAACTGTGAATATTAATATCGGCACAGCACCCAATTGTAAATGCGAATGGTAAAGTTAACATGAAGAATAATGCCAAAGGAAAGAGAAATGTAAATTGGAACAGAAGCGCTTACGGAAATGCAAACTGAAATATGCACGGGCACAGTACCGCAATCGTAAACGCAAATGGTAATGGTAACAGCAACAATAACAGCAAAGGAAACAGAAATGCGCATGGGCACAGTGAGTAACGCAGTTGCAAATGCAAATGGTAACAGTAACAGCAAGAAAGGTGCAAAATGAAAGAGAAACAGAAACGCAAACAAAAGGGCTGCCAGAAATGCAAATGGCAATGTGCATGGTGATGCAAACCAAAATGCAAACACAAACAGTAGTGGAAATGCAAATGGTAACAGTAATGCAAATGCAAGCGCAAATGAGAACGCAAAGGATAATACACACGGTGGCGTACACTGGAGGGGTAATGCAAATGGGGACATAAACTCAAGTGGAAACAGAAACTGTAACAGTAACAGAGGTGCACACCCTGTTTTTGCTGAACAGGTGCATAGAGAAACAAAGTGTGAACAAAGAATGTATGCATTGTAATGGGCATCGAAGCTTAAAATGAGCATTGGAAGTACTTAATTGCTAATATCTCAGCAACCGCACGAAGTAGAAAAAAAGTTTAAATTTTACAAAAATCATGATTTTCCTGGCTAGGTTTTTGCTATCACATAGCCCATTGGGCTATGCTACATGCAACAAAAAATCTGTATCTCGCATCATTTTCGAGATACTAACCATGTAAGGTGTGGCGTACACCACCTATGTTAGTCTATGGGAAAAAATGCCAAATTTGGAGTATCGTAACTTGGCAGCCGTGCAATATTTTTTTGCCAAACTACCAAAAGGCACATCTGTGAGATGTTGGCTGCCTTCCCTCCAAATTTCAGCTCAAAAGACCAAACCATTCTTTTGCAGCAGGGTGGCAAAGAACTCTTGTCATTTTGGCCATAGTCTGGAAAAGTAGTGTCACAATTTGCGACACCTTTCGCAAATTTTGCGAAAGTGTCATGAGTGCAACACTATTTTGTGACACTACTTTTTCCAGAAATTTGAAAAACATATTTCTAGGGTGTTTAACTCCAAAATAATGACATGGCTAGCATCCCCAGGCTCCGACTAGGTGAACACAAAAATAACTGTGTCCCTAGAGGGTCCCAGATTTAAATGGCAAGCATTTCTGTGATCACTAACTGAAAAAAATGGCTGACTCATGACACTACTGGGGTCATTTGCGACACTAAAAATTGCATTTGCGACACTGTCAAACTTTTTGTTAACTTTTTCCTTTGACTTATAATGGGAACTTGTTTTTAGAATAACCATTTAATATTTTTTCTCAAAATCTTCAAAAGACCTTAGCTGCACATTCCCTGAAGTTTTTGGATAGGTTGCGCAAACCGTGTGACCTGTTGGCACAAGCAAAGAATTCAACAAAAAGCGTAAATGCGCTTTTTGTTGTTGCTTAATAACTCCACAGCCATATATCCAATTGGTAAAAAACTTGGCAGATCCCAAGATCTATCATGCTCAATGTTGCCTGCCAAATTTCAGGTAAATCACTTGAATGATGGCAAATTTATTAAGGTGCAAAGTTTGACCCTTTAACCTTAAAAGGGCTCCTCAGCCCTAACTATGACAGCACTACCATGCTACCATAATATAATATAATATATATTAGAGGAAAAAAACTCTGTTTAATGCATCAGTTAGGGTTGTTCCACAATGACAAAAGCGAGGAAATTCGGTGTTACGGTTGAAAACCCTAACTCTGCATTGACCCCCAGCACCACACACACACACACACACACACACACACACAGACACATATGCAAGTAGGGGAGGACCAAGGCAACATGATCAATCACAGACAACCAACAGCAGGCACGCAGTCATGCTCTGATATATGCACGGCCATCTGTGGCTGTCCACTCAGGATGCAGTAAGTGCTCTCTGGGGTGCAGTGCCTGCCTGAGACTGTGCAACTCCTAAGTGTGCTAACTTCTGTACAGCTGCAATGAGGGAGTTGCACTGTTGATGTCCATTGGCTTATATTTGCTGTGGCTCTCAAGTCAGTATGCAGTACTTGGTCGGGGGGCACTGCCTGGTGGAGGTCCTCCAATTCCTAAGTGTGCTAACTTGTGTGTACCTGCAATCAGGGAGATATACCATAGATGTCCATGGGCTTAGTGTTACTGTGGCTCTCCACTCAGTATGCATATCTGGTCTGAGGGGATGGGGCATTGCCTGGCGGAGGTCCTCCAATTCCTAACTCTGTTAACTTGTGTGTACCTTCAGTGAGGAAGATATACCATACATGTCCATGGCATTACTGTTGCTGTGGCTCTCCAGTCAGGGTGCAGTATGTGGTGTGCCGTGGCATGGGCATTGCTAGCTAAAGCCATGCAAGTACTAAGTGTGGTATCTTGTGTGCACCTGCAATCAGGGATATCAACCATTGGTGTACATGGCCCCAGTTTTGTTGTGGATCTCCAGTGAGCATGCAGTACCTGGTCTGGGGTGGTGGGGATGTCTTGTAGTACATTTAGACAGTTGGATTTTATTTCTGTCAGCTGCTGCTGGTTGTCTGTGATTGGTCGTGTTGCCTTGGTCCTCCCCCCTACTTGCATGTGTGTGTGTGTGTATGGTGCTGGGGGGGGGGTGAATGCAGAGTTAGGGTTTTCAACCCTAAAACTGAATTTCCTCACTTTTGTCACTGTGGAACAACCCTAACTGATGCATTAAACAGAGGCGGGAGTGCTGGGCCCGACATGATGTCTTGTGACATAGTAACAGGAACAGCAATGCAAACAGGAGTGCCAACAGTGGCGCACATGGTAACGGAAATGTAAATGGTAAAGCAAAAGTTAATAGAAACACAAGCACAAAGTGACGCCAAAGTGAACAGTGACGCGAAGGACATTGAAGCACGTACAAAAACACAACTGGTAACATGAACAGTGATGGCAGTGGTATTTTAAATGGAAATGTTAAGTGTCACAGCAAAAAGAACGTGAAAGGAAACAGAAATACAAACA
This sequence comes from Neoceratodus forsteri, assembly GCA_016271365.2. Lineage (NCBI taxonomy): Eukaryota > Metazoa > Chordata > Ceratodontiformes > Ceratodontidae > Neoceratodus > Neoceratodus forsteri. Next base: position 42,262,723 of record CM028137.1, on the reverse strand, counting down.
CAAGCACACATGTAAACGCAAACTGTAATGCGCACAGCCATGGTACCACAATAGTAAATGCAAATGGTAAAGTTAACATGAAGAATAATGCCAAAGGAAACAGAAATGGAAATGGGAATGGAGGCGCGTACGGAAATGCAAACCGCAATGTGCATGGTCACGAAACCGCAATTGTTAACGCAAATGGTAACGGTAACAGCAACAATAACACCAAAGGAAAGAGAAATGCAAATGCAAGTGAGTACAGAAATGCAAACCGTTATGTGCAAGGTCATGGTACCGCAATTGTAAATGCAAATGGTAATAGTAACAACAAAAATAACGCCAAAGGAAACAGAAATGAAACAGAAACGCAAGCGTGTAAGGGAATGCAAACAGTAACGCACATGGATGGTACCACAGTTGCAAATGAAACTGGTAATGGTAACAGCAACAATAACACCAAATGACACAGAAATGCAAATGCGAGTGAAAACGCAAAACGTAATGCACATGGAGGCATAGACGGTAACGGTGCCACAAACGGTAACAGAAATGCAACTGGAAACGTTAGCTGGTACAGTAATGAAAGGGCACACCCTTCTTTTCCCCAAAAAATGCATTGGAAAACACAGTGAAAACAAAGAATGTATACATAACAATGGGCCTCAGAGCAGAAAATGAGGACTTGGAATATTTAATTGCTTCTATCTCAGGAACCATACGACATAGAAAAAAAATGTAAATTTCATATGAATTATGATTTTTCTGGCTAGTTTTGGACTTAGCCATGAGTAGTGGGCTAAGCATTTTTGTGACAAAAAGTCCATATCTCTCACCGTTTCTGAGATATGGGCCCCGAAAGGCACGATGGGCGCCATAATGTTATCCAATGGGAAAAAAGCGTTAACTTCGGAGTACTGTCACTGTGCCGTCCTCTAATATTTTTTCACCAAACCAACAAAAGGCACATCAGTGGGATGTTGGCTTTCTTCCCTCCAAATTTCAACCCAAAAGACCAAATTGTTATTTTGTAGCAGGACGGCATAGGATTCCTGTAATGTGGCGGATGCCGTAATGTAATCCTATGGGAAAAAGTGTCAACTTTGGAGTACTGTAACTTTGCTGCCCTGTAATATTTGTTCACAAAAACATGGAAAGGCACATATGTGAGATGTTGGCTGTGTTCCCTCCAAATTTCAGCCCAAAAGACCAAACCATTCTTTTGCAGCAGGGTGTCAAAAATTGCTGTCATTTTGCAGTAGCCTAGAAAAGTAGTGTCACAATTTGTGAAAGCTTTCACAAAAATTTGCGACACTTTTGTGAGTGCAACACTACTTTGTGAAAGTACTTTTCCAGAAATTTGAAAAACATATTTCTAGGGTGTTTAACCTCAAAATAAAGACATGCCTAGCATCCTCAGGGTCCGACTAGGTAAACACAAAAAGAATTGTGTTGTTAGAGGTTCCCATATTTAAATGCCAAGCATTTTTCTGATCACCAACTGAAAACAAAATTGTGGATTTGTGAAAGTAAAAGGGTCATTTGCGAAAGTAGAAACTGCATTTGCGAAAGTGTTGAACTTTTTGTTAACTTTTCCCTTTAACTTATAATGGGAACTTGTTTTTTGAATAACTTTTAAGCCATTTAATATTTTTTCACAAAATATTCAAAAGACACATCAGGGACCCCGGCCACATGTTCCCTGAAGATTTCGGACTGGTCACACAAAGTGTGCGACCTGTAGGCATGAGCAAAGAATTCACCAGAAAGCTTAACCTCGAGTGCAGATCATGCTTAATAACTCCACAGCTGTATATCCAACTGGTCCAAAAGTTGGCAGATCCCAAGATGTATGGTTCTTGATTATGCATCCAAATTTCAGGCAAATCCGTTGAACAGTGGCAAAGTTATTAAGGTGCAAAGTTTGACCCTTTAACCTTAAAAGGGCTCCTCAACCCTAACTATGGTACCATGTTACCATAATATATATATATATATTAGAGGCAAAAAACTCAATTTTATGCATCAGTTAGGGTTGTTCCACAGTGACAAAAGTGAGGAAATTTGGTGATAGGGTTGAAACCCCGCCCTTGGACCCCCCACAGCCCACCACCTCATCTGGCATCATGGTGCGCCATAGGGACATTGGCCCTAACTCACACCCCATCACATGTGTAAAGAATCTGAGTGTAGGAAATGGGGTGAGAGTTAGGACCGATGACCCCATGGCACATCACGATGCCGGTTGGGTGGGTGGCTGGGGGTCCAAGGGGGGTTCAACCCTAACACTGAATTTCTTCACTTTTGTCAGTGTGGAACAACCCTAACTGATGCATTAAATTGAGTTTTTTCCTCTAATTTCCCTTCTATTTTAGAATGATGACAAGAAATAGTGAATGTAATGCGGGGGATAGGCCCCGAGCTCCCACCACGTGATGTCTTGTGACATAGTAACAGGAACAGCAATGCAAACAGAAGCACCAACAGTGGCACACATGGAAATGCAAATGTAAATGGTAACGGAAATGTTAATAGAAACGCAAGCGCAAAGTGATGCTGAAGCAAACAATGACACAAATGGACATTAAAGCGCATATGAAAACACAACTGGTAATGTGAACAGTGATGGCAGCGGTATTTAAAATGGAAATGTTAAGTGTCACAGCAAAAAGAATGCGAAGGGGAACAGAAACGGAAACACGAACGCAAGTGCACACGTAAACGCAAACCGTAATGTGCACAGGCACAGTACGGGAATTGTAAATGCAAATGGCAGCGATAACAGAAAGAATAACGCCAAGGAAACAGAAACGGAAACAGGAATAGAAGCTCATATGGAAACGCAAACGCGCACGGGTACAGTACCACAATTGTAAATGCAAATAGTAACGGTAACAGCAACAATAACAGCAAAGCCAACACAAATGCAAAAGGAAACACAAGCACATATGGAAACGCAAACCATAATGTGCACGGGCACAGTAAAGAAATAGCAAATGCAAATGGTAACAGTAACAGCAAGGAAGACGCAAAAAGAAAGAGAAATGAGAATGCAAATGAAAGGGCTGTCATAAACAGAAATGGCAAAAGGGCACGGTGATGCAAACAAAAACAGAAAGAGAAACAATAGTGTAAATGCAAATGGTAACAGTAACGAAAACACAAGCATAAATAACAACGCAAAGGGTAATGCACACGGTGGCGTACACAGGAACGTAAAAGCAAACAGGGACAGAAACGCAAGTTGAAACAGTAACTGTAACAGTAACGGAAGTGCATACCCTGTTTTTGCTGAACAGGTGCATAGAGAAACACAGTGTGTACAAAGAATGTATGCATTATAATGGGCATCGAGGCTGAAAACAAACATTGGAAGTACTTAATTGTCTCAGCAAATGCACGACGTAGAAAAAAAATTTAAATTTCACAAAAATTATGATTTTCCTGGCTAGGATTTTGTTATTGCATTGGGCTATGTGACTTGAAACAAAAAATCTGTATCTCGCATCGTTTTCAAGATATGAGCCCTGAAATGCGCGGTGTACGCCACCATGTTAGTCTATGGGAAAAAATGTCAACTTCAGAGTACCGTAACTTTGCAGTCATGCAATATTTTTTCACAAAATCACCAAAAGGCACATCTGTGAGATGTTGGCTACGACCCTTCCAAATATCAGCTCAAAAGACCTAAGCATTCTTTTGCAGCAAGGTGGCAAAGAACTCCTGTTATTTTGGCCATAGTGTTGCAAAATAATTTCGTGATTTGCGAAAGCTTTCACACAGGTTTGCAAAAGTGTCATGAGTATGAAAGTACATTGCAAAAGTACTTTTTCCAGAACTCTGAAAAACATATTTCTGGCCTGTTTAACCCCAAAATAAAGACATGGCTAGCATCCTCAGGCTTTGACTAGGTGAACACAAAAAGAATTGTGTCTCTAGATGGTCCCAATTTTAAATGCCAAGCATTTTTCTGACACCAACTGAAAACAAAATGGCAGAATTGCGAAAGTACTAGGGCCATTTGCAACACTAAAAAGGGCATTTGTGACACTTTTGAACTTTTCTTAACTTTTCCCATTGACTTATAATGGGAACTTGTTTTTTGAATAACTTTTGAACCGTTCAATATTTTTTCACAAAATCTTCAAAAGATACATCAAGAACTCTGGCCACACGTTTCCTGAAATTTTCTGACCAGTCACACAAATCATGCGACCTGTAGGCGAGAGCAAAGAATCGCAAAAAAGCGTAATTGAGCAATTGATTGTCACTTAATAACTCCGCAGCCGTATATCCGACCAGTACGAAACTTGGCAGATCCCAAGATCTACCATGCCCAATCATGCATACCAAAATTCAGGTAACTCTGTTAAAGAGTGGCAAAGTTATTAAAGTGCAAAATTTGACCCTTTAACCTTAAAAGTGCTACTCAACCTAACTATGGTAGCACTACTGCCATAATACATAATATATATATATATATATATATATATATATATATATATATATTCATGGCAAAAAAACTCTGTTTAATGCATCAGTTAGGGTTGTTCCACAGTGACAAAATGAGGAAATTTTTGTTAGGTTGAAAACCCTAACTCCACACTCACCCCCACCCCCCCCAGCACCACACACACACAGACACACAACGACACATGCAAGTAGGTGGGAGGACCAAGGCAACATGCCCGATCACAGACAAACAGCAGCAGGTGACAGAAGTAAAATGAAACTGTCTAAATGTACTACAACACATCCACACCCAGCCGACCAGGTACTGCATGCTCAGTGGAGATCCACAGCAAAACTGAGGCCATGTACACCAAATGTAGACATCCCTGATTGCAGGTGCACACAATGTACCACACTTAGGAGTTGCATGGCCTTATCTAGTGATGCCACACACCCCACCACACCCGCTACTGCACCCAGACTGGAGAATCCACGCAAAATTAATTCCTTGGAGATGCATGTTATATCTACCTGATTTCAGGTAGACACAATGTAACACAGTCAGGCGCTGCGGTCCTTTGTCACTCAATGCCCCAGTACCATGAGACAAAGTACTGCATACCGACTGTACAGTCGCAGGTAAAATAAGGCCATGGACATTAAAAGTGCAATTTCATAATTGCGACTGTGCAGAGGTTTGTACACTTACAGTGGTACCTACAGACATTGCAAGGTATTTGCAGATATTTCACTAAATTTCTAAAGAGTTTCTCTCTGCTGCTCCTACTCTTTAAATGAAAAAAAAACAGATATTTCCATTAATATCACAGAAATTTGGGGAAACAGCTTGCAGTATTTGTGGCCACTACTGTAGAAGTAGCACAGTCTCTTAGTAACACAATGCCTACCCCCCACCACTTGTTGCATCCTGACTGCAAAGCCACAGGAAAAAAAAGGCCATGGACATCAACAGTACACCTACCTGATCTCTGTTACACTCCACTTACCACTATGACAGTTTCATGGCCTCACTTAGACAATGGTCCACCCAAACGGCAAGAGCAGATACTGCATCCTGAATAACAACCTACAGCAAAACTGAGGGCATGTACATCAATGTTACATGTCTGTCACTGCAAGGATACTCAATTTAGCACAGTTAGGATTTGCACAGCCTCACACAGGGAACACCATAATCCTGGCCAGGTACTGCGTCCTGAGTAGAGAGCTATAACTAAACTGAGTCTATGGGTATCCATGCTAAACCTACGGTATTGCAGCTACAGTCATCTTTGCACAGTTAGAAATTGCATGGTCTCACCCAGTTAGTCCTCCTTCCAACACACAAAGCAATAATTGCATTCTGACTGTACAGCCAAGATAAAAGTAAGTAAATGGACATCAATGGTATACCTCCATCACTGAGGCTGTACACCTGTTAGCAACATTATAACTTGCACACCCTTGTACAGGGAATGGCTTGCCGAGCCTCCAGAACAGGTTCTGCATACTGAATGGACAGACACAGAAAATGTACAGCTAAGTACAACACATGCTAAATGCTACAGTTGTTGTTTTATGATGATGCATTTGTTATGTTGCTTGCACGCATGTGCAAGAAACATAGTGCCATCATCGGAGATTTTGGAGGTGTGTCACCTCCTCCTCCAATTCAGTCAGTGAGCTGGCAGGCGCGGCCCCTGTAAGCCAATGCATTTTGGAGCTGTCTATGACACGCTCCAAAATGCAATGGCATACAGTTGAAAGGAGGAGCTACACTTCAGTGAGCACCAATAAGCATAGCTCCCACCCCCACACGCAGGCGGCGCACTTCGCATGTCCTGGTAGCCGACAGGGTGCCCAATCCCCGCCAGCTGAGCTGCTGTCTCCTGAGTTGGCAGCCACGCTGGGGTTTCACCCTAGCGTGGCAATCAGTTATTTGGCTGATGTGGGTGCCCAATCCCCGTTGGCTGAACGGCCCTCATTCTGTGCCATGCTGGGAGTCCACCCCAGCATGGCAAACGGTCCCACAAAGTCTTTTTGTTTTAACCCTGTAAACAAAAACAATCCGCTGCACATCTCCTGACCCCCTTCCCACAACCCGCACCATCCACTGTGCACCAGCCTCCCCCACACCCCTCACCCATACTTACCTCCGACTCGCGCGACAATCTTCGTGGACCGGGAACACGCCTGCACTCTTCAAAGCCGACCGCGAACTGAGGAAATGCCGTAAGCTGTATAATGGGCTAGATAGGAGGGGTTCAACTTTATTGCCTATCTCAGGCATTTTTGGCAATTTGTGCACCAAATTTTCAACATGGGGTTTTTAGGACCCTTCTCATGAATGATGTCACTGCCATGGCATTATTCGGGCCCGAAGGGTGATTTCGCACAGTGACTGCGCAGTGACTGCAAAATCACCCTTTGGGCCCAAATATCACCATGACAGTGACATCATTCATGAGAAGGGGTCCCAAAAACCCCATGTTGAAAATTTGGTCCAAAAATTCCAAAAAATGACTGTTTTACAAGCGTGTGTTGCGCAGTTCCTACGCAGGCTCGTAAGTTCAGCGAAATTTCAATATTTTCACTCCAGATTTTCAATATTGCCATTTTACCACACCTTCTTATGAGTAGTAGAGCTGTCATTTTTCACATCTCACCCAAAATGTGTTTCCGCCTTTGTAGCACAGAATGGCGAGTTGGTGTGCAAATCAATGTACGGACAAATTAAGAAAATAACAGTGACACTGTTCATGAGCAGAGGTCTTAAATGGCTATGTTGAAAATTTGGTGAAAAAATTCCTAAAATGACTGTTTTACGAGCGCAAGGCTATGCAGTTCCTACGCAGGGCTCTGTAAGTTCACAAATTTTCAATATTTTCACTCCAGATTTCAACATTTCCATTTTACCACACCCCTCATGAGCAGTATAGCTGTCATTTTCACATCCTGCTCAAAACATGTTTCCACCCATGTAGCGCACAATGGCGCAGTTGAAAAGAACTCAGTGTATGGGCACATTAAGAAAATCACAGTGTCACTGTTCATGAGCAGAGATCTTAAAATGGCAATGTTGAAAATTTGTGAAAGAATTCCTAAAAATGACTGTTTTACAAGCGTGCGTTGCGCAGTTCCTACGCACGCTCGTAAGTTCGCAAATTTTCAATATTTCCACTCCAATGACTTCCAAATACCTAAACAGCACATAGAAGCAAGCAACATTCGGCATTGACAAATGCTTGTCTTGTAATTGATTTAGACAGTTGCTTTTTGCTGTGTCTACTCATAAGTGTACAAACATCTATATACCTCCAATCATGGAGGTTCATTGTTGATGTACAGTCTGGGTGCAGTAGCAGGTGTGGGGGGTGTGTGGCATTGCTAGGTAAGGCCATGCAACTCCTAAGTGTGGTATGTTGTGTGCACCTGCAATCAGGGATGTCTACATTTGGTGTACATGGCCTCAGTTTTGCTGTGGATCTCCACTGAGCATGCAGTACCTGGTCAGGAGGGTGGGGATGTGTTGCAGTACATTTAGACAGTTTCATTTTATTTCTATCACCTGCTGCTGGTTGTCTGTGGTTGGGCATGTTGCCTTGGTCCTCCCACCTACTTGCATGTGTCTGTGTGTATGTGTGGTGCTGGGGGGGTGGGGGGTGAATGCAGAGTTAGGGTTTTCAACTCTAACACCGAAATGCCTAGCTTTTTTCCTTTTTTTCCAATTCAAACTTTATTAAGAGATTTTCCACAATAAAAGGCAGTTACCATGAGAAAGAAGCAAGATTACAGCAACTTATTAAGATAAAACTGCCCCACCCTCCCTCCCTCCCCATACAGCAGTAACAAATCCACGTGTCCCATAAGTTTAAAATCAATATACAGGATCCTACAGAGCAATTTGTCCTAAAACACAACTAAGCCTGAGCAACTAGAATTAATGAATGAAGGGGTTCCCATATTTGTGTATAAACAGACAATCTGTTTTGGAGGCTGGCAATCACTTTTTCTGCACGCAGGTTGGCAAGAATTTCTTTCACCCATTCCTGAAAAGTTGAAGTAGACTTGTCTTTCCAGTGGCGTAAGATAAGCTTCTTGACAGATAATGCTATCATAGAGATATGAAACCTTCTCACTTTAACTCTAATAGAAGACAAGTCCCCTAGAAGACAAATATCAGAAGTGAAATACTCCTGTAGGCCCAGTAAAGGATCCAGGGAAGCGTTGATAGAGTCCCATAGGAAAAAGATTTTGGGATAGGACCAAAATAAGTGAAGAAGTGTTCCCTCCTCCTGAGAACACTTAACACATAAGTTAGAGTCCAAGAGACCCCATTTCTTTAATTTAACCAGAGTGCAGTACATATTATGTAAAATGTGATATTGCATAAGACGCAACCTGTCTTGAGAAACATATTTATGACAGGATCTCCACAGGGTTTGCCAATCAGGATGATAATGAGGAAGAATGGAGCTCCAAAACCTTGTGGGTCCAAAAGAGTCCCTATATCTTTTGTGAAACAACACCTGATATAGTTTAGGTACAATACCCGAAGATCCAAGTAATGAAGAGACTTCGGGTATCAGGGCCGTAACTGTCTGGTAAGGAGGGATATTGCCAAGGACTATTGTGAGTAAATGCCTTAACTGTATGACTTTAAAGTGTGAGAGAGCTGGGATATTAAATTTCCAAATAAAATCTCCTACTGACAACCATTGCCTCTCCTCATCCACAAAGGAGAGTACTTTCCAATCCCCCAATTGGGGTAACCAATTGTGGGAAATCTGCTGCTTGTTCATGGTGAAAGATGGGGAGTTCCAGATGGGCTGAGCCAAATCTAACTAATAGCAGTTTCAGTGGCTCAGTAGGTAGCACACTGGCCTCTGAGGCCGGGAGATCAGAGGGCTGTGGGTTCAGTTCCCACACCTGACACTTGGGTTAATATCCCAGTACTGACACTGTAGTGCAGCATGAGAGGGGTGCTGTACTTCTGAGGTGCCGTCTTTCAAATGAGACATTAAACTGAGGTCCCATCTGCCTGGACTGGTGGTAGTTCAGGTGGATGTTAAAGATCCCATGGCACTTATCGAAAAGAGTAGGGGAATTTCCCCGGTGTCCTGGCCAAATTTCCCTCATTCACTAAAAATACTACCAACAGCTTAAACTGGTTCAAGGTCAGTTGGCATTCATCTGTATCCTCCTCCCCTGGGTTGTGCCTGAAAATAGGCAGGATTTGCCTAGTGCACTTACCCAGTCAACAAAAACTAAATAAATAACTGGGGGGTATATCACAAAAAGGAACATAGTTGTGCATATACCTTTAATGAGGTAGCTACTATGGGACACTTCTCAGCCACGCGCACCTGAGACATTTTAACATAGAACAAAGTTAGGGGATCCAGGTTCATAGACCTAATTAAATCCAATTCTATTCTAAGCTATACTGGTTGATCTTTTTCAGGGCTGGGGCATACCCATTTCAAACATTTTGCCAAATGGCTAGCCCAATAATATATAGCCAAGTGGGGAATCTGCAGACCCCTTCAGATTTTGGAGTGGCCAACTTATAATAGGCCAATCGAGGGTATTTATCAGACCAGATAAACCTAGTGAAAATGCCATGCAACTTCTTAAACCAGAATAACAGGATAAAAGTATTGAGAAGAGATAGAGGGTAAAAAATTATTGGGAAAATATTCATCTTAACTATGTTGATCCGACCCCATAGTGAAATGGGGAGCTTAGACCACCTATCAAGGTCCTGAGTTATAAGCTGAGAGAAGGATTCTAAATTTTCTTTAAACCATGCTAAGCGGTTATGAGTTAGTTTGATGCCCAGCTACTTGAATGACCTAGGGGCCCAACATAAACCTAAGGGGCTAATATCAGTCTTAAATATCTTGTGATTTAAAGGAAAGAAAGAGGATTTATTAGCATTCAGTTTGTAATTAGATAGGGCACTAAATTTAGCTATTTCACCCAGCAAAGCCGGAACAGAGGATACCGGATGGGATAAGTGCACAGGCAGATCATCTGCATATGCAGTGACCTTAACTTCATGGCGCCCAACCCAGATGCCTTGTATTAATGCATTATTGAGAATGTTTTGGATAAGAGGTTCAAGGTACAAGTTAAATAAAAGAGGGGATGGGGGCAACCCTGTCTAGTACCCGAATGGAGTGAAAAGGGTTTAGAAAAAGCACCATTCCCAGAGATCCTTGCTGTGGGGGTTTTATATAATGCAGCAATCCAGGATATAAATACAGGAGGGAATTGGAAAGCTTCCAAAACTCGAAACAAAAAATTCCAATTCACATGATCAAATGCCTTCTCAGCATCCAGGGAAACCAGTCCTGCGGGAAACTCAGCATCCCTGGTAGCCAAGAAGACATGAGAAAGGGTACGCAGATGGTCTGATGACGAGCGTCCCTTCATGAACCCAACCTGGGTCATACCTATTAGCTCAGGGAGGACTACAGTTAACCTACTGGCTAATATCTTCGAAAGGATTTTAATATCTTGGTTTAGAAACAATATAGGTCTGTAGCTTTGAACTAACTCAGGATCCTTATCTGGTTTAGGAAGAAGTACAATCAGGGCCTCAAACAGGTGGGGATCTGCCTCTACTCCAGTTAGAATATATTGAAATAGGCAATAAAGTACTGGTAGTAAAAGATCCTGAAAAACCTTGTAAAATAGAGAGGAAAACCTGTCTGGACCTGGGACTTTGTCTGAGGGTAGCCCACCAATAACCTCGGAAATCTCCTCCTGGGATATAGGGGTAGCCAAAAAACCCTTATGTTGCTCTGATTAGAAGGGCATATAGAGCAAACTCTTGTATTATCTCGGTAGGGGATACTTTCAAGGACCCATCTGCCACTGCACAAATTGGTGGGATAAATCTTGCAGATTCCTGTTGTTTTATATGCAATGCCAGCAGGTGCCCTGCTTTCTCTCCCTGATCCATATAATTAGCTCTGGTTCGAATTATAGCTAATTCTGCATTTTCCATTAACAGCTCTAGATATCTGTCTTTTGGCCATTAGGAGCCTCTTCTTGTCCTCATCTGAGACACTAACAGAATTATTCACTTCGAGTGACTGAATTTGGGACAATAATGATAATAATTCTTCATCCTGTGCTCTTTTCCTACTAGCCGCCATACTGATAAGGATCCCCCTCATGTATGCTTTAAAGGCCCCCCATAAAATATCCAGTTTTGCACTGTCTAAATGGTTAGATGAAAAAAATAACTCAATTTGCTCCCTTATGAGCTTGCAATACTTGACATCCTTAAGAAGCTGTTCATTGAGCTTCCATCTGGTTTCCTTTTTAGGTACGTTAAAGAATTCCAAGTTGCATAACACAAGTGAATGATTGGAGACAGGGCCAGGTTGGATCAAGGAGGCCTTGGCCCCGGGCCAAAGATCCTGAGAGATAAAGATGTAGTCAATGCAGGACTGCGAGCCGTGCACCATTGACCTGAAAGTGAACTCCCTAGAGTCAGGATACAACACGTGCCAGACATCACAGAGCCCGCACTGGTCTAGAAACATAGAAACATAGACTTTGATGGCAGATAAGGACCACTAGGCCCATCTAGTCTGCCCATTTCCCTACCTACAGGATAGGACGCAGATCCTAGTTAACCAACAGCCTATATCTTCCTGCCCCCCCAAGAATTGCCTTATGTCTGTCCCATGCATTCTTGAATTCTCCCACAGTTTTAGACCCCACAACTTCCTCAGGAAGGCTGTTCCATGCATCCACTACCCTCTCTGTGAAATAATACTTCCTCACATTGCCCTGAACTGCCCTCCTTCTATCTTTAAATTGTGTCCCCTTGTTCTTGCAAGTCTCTTTTTCTGAAAGATGCTACCCTCTTGGACTTTGTTGATTCCCTTGAGGTACTTGAAAGTTTCTATCATGTCCCCCCTCTCCCTTCTTTCTTCAAGGGTAGTCTACTAAATCCTTAAATGTCCTCTTCTCTGGGGACGCTCATCCCAATCCACTACCTGACCTGTCCAGATTAGAATCTATGACTTGATTAAAGTCGCCCCCCATAATAATCCTGATGGGAAGCATTGGAAGAATAATGGTTATCAGTTTCATGAAAAACCCTGGATCATCCATGTTAGGACCGTATATACTACCAAGTAAAAGTGGTACTGACCAGAGAGTGCCTTTAACTAAATCAAATCTGCCCTCCAGATCTTTGATAGCCTGTGAAGAAACAAAGGGAATGCCTCTATTGATAATAAGCATGACCCCACAACTTTTAGTAGAACCCTGGGCATCATAAGCCAGCCCCACCTGTTGCCTCCTTAGCTGTAAGGCTTCAGATTCAGGTAAATGGGATTCCTGCAAAAAAGTTATCTGAGAATGTAATAGACTTAAATGTTTGAGAACCTGATATTGTTTGGATTTTTTCCTGATCTCCTCAACATTCCAAGCAGCAAAAGTCACCTCATTAGCCATCTAACTAGCGTTAATAAGCTTAGTATGTTCAGCCCTATACACAAATCACAAAAAACGTTCAGACATAATCCACAGGTTACTGCTGTAGAACCTTCCCTTCCCTCCCCATCACCTCCACAAGTAACCCATCCCCCTCCCCCAACTTCACCCACTCTACCTAACAGAACCCAACATATACCACCCCCCACCCAACCACCCACACTACCATAAGCAACATTTAGCACAGTACTGGGTCCTTTCCTCCTTCTCCTGCCCCCCAAAAGTACACCTCTGCTTCCAGCAAATGCAAGAGTATTCTCAAGTAAATACAAAGCAGTGCAACTATTTTAACAACCCCCAATAACTTGAGAGCTGTCCTGGGTTTCCAATGTAAACACACACGAGTACAATAAAATAATAATGAAAGGGGAGCAAAGTAGCCTGCAAAATGCATAGATGCGCCCAAAAACCTCGGGAAACTGAATAGGAAATAGCGGCTGTGTTGCCCCATGAGAAATATCTATGCAAACCAGAACCAGATCGGGAAACTAATGGAGGGGAATTTCTCCTTCCAACCAGAATGTGACCAGAAAACCAGAAACAGACACTAACATTATGGGACCCAGGCAAAAAATGATGAGAAATTACATTTCTTCCTGGACATTTACCAGCCCACAGTCCCAAGAACCCCAATTGGGGTAATTTGCTGCCCTAAATTTGAGAGAAGAGACACAACTGAGGGAGATCCTCACTGAAATAAGAGGAGCGCTGAATTACACTTCATGTGCATGATGCTCCCTCTTGTGGCCACAGTCCGATCCTAACAAGGTAACTATGTGAAATTACTGTGAAAACCCAACACCGCTCCCAATTCAAACAGTCTGTGAAGTGAGATATTAATCATAAACAATTTAACACAGTCTTCCCCTCGCTAATGATAGATTGTATAACTAAATGCACTGAAACAAGAAACTCTTTCCTCAAATAAACAAGCCTGAACATCCCAGGAGTCCTTGCCCTAAACAGCAATTCGCATTATAGAATTAGGGCCTGAGAATCTCATAACAAGTAGCCCAGATTCGTATTAACACAGTCCAGATAAGAAACAAGAACTTCCAGAAGCACCCCATCGACGCTATCTTCATAAGCAAATAAAGAAATAGCAGTCCCAGTGAGGCAACACCGGACATCTCCTCATCTTGTAGGCAGAACATCTCAGGGATCTTGGAACAAGTCCGGTAATGTGGTTTTGAGGTTTGAAAGGGCAGATTCTGGGTCTTCAAAATTTAACCAGGATCCATTTACAAGAACTTTCAGCCTGGCCTGATACCCCATTTTAAATTTCAGCCCCGCAGCAATGATCTTGGATACGATGGAGTGAAACGCTTTGCATTTCAAACGAACTGATCCTGGCAGATCTTGTGCAATTCTCAATTTAGAATTCTCCCAATGGACCTCCTGTAGAGCTCTCACTTTCTGCAAGAAGTGCTGCCTTTCTAAAAAATGTATGAATCGGCAAATAATAGGTTGAGGGGCAGCATCTGGTAAAGGTTTCAGTGGCAACAACCTGTGGGCTCACTTGATAATATATACAGGACCAAAGGGAGAGGAGCCAGCAACTTGTTCCACCAGCTTCTGTGTGAATGCTACAGCATTCTGGCCTTCTTCTCCCTCTGGTAGCCCTAATATCACAATGTTGTTTCTGCGGATACGGCCCTCCAGATCTTCAAGTTTTGCATCCACACGCGAGAGCTTCTGCCACATAGACACTAACTCAGGGTCAAATTTCTCTAGTTGTTTCTCCAATGAGACTATTTGGGCAGTATTATTGGAGGCAGTTAACAAAACTTCATCCAGCTTTTTTGACAGAGCCTTCAGGTTGATCGCCATTCCTTTCATCTCCTCCCGGAAGGATTTAAATTCTTCTAAGAACCTGTTAAGTGTTAAAGGTTCTTGTTCCCCAACTTCACTCAAAGGATCAGGCCTATCTGGCCCACCCTAGACCCGAGATTTCTTTGGGGCAGTTTTAGGGGTAGCAGGCGGGGTATGTTTTTGCGGGGCTTTCTTCATGTAAGCCTCCATCCACTGACCGAACTCTCAAAACAGGCGGTCTAGATGTTTAGCAGACAGGAGAATTTAAATGCAGAGGATTTTGTGAGATTTAAACAACAGAAAAATACAATTATATGATCAGGAGGCAGGAGCTTAGCGGAGGTGCTGCTACTCAGCACTCTGCATCACATGGTCCCCCGAATTTCCTCGCTTTTGTCACTGTGGAACAACCCTAACTAATGCATTAAATGGAGTTTTTTTTGCCATGAATTTCCTGTGTTTTTGAGAAGTAATGCTGTCATATTATTTTTAAATATCTTATTAAGAACATAGTTTTGTTTTCAGAACACAGGCTGAACAACATATGCATACATTTCACTGAATATGTAGTTATGTGATAGCATTCACACAAATATTGTTCATGTGCTACAGCTTAGATGTGCTAATAAAATGATTAACCTACAACATATGAAATGTGTATGTTCACCACATTGAAGAATGCCACTTTCATAGTGATAAATAGAAAGAATGTAGCAATGAACATCATGCAGCATGCTTAAATGCAGTACTGCTGCAACACCAACATACATAATATCAACATAACATTATGATAAAAGAAAGACACAAGACAGGTAGATAAGGCTTAAAAAGATTTATTACCCAATTAATAATGGTGAGAAGGCTGAATTAATAATCCAATTGGTGCACAAAAGTCAGTCTCACAAAACAACCACATTAATGTTTTTCACTGTTACTTGAAATACATGTAAACCAGTATCACAGACAGTAAATCAGTGACATGTAACAGAATAAAGAAAACACAGAAGGGCAGTCATAATATCACCCTCTGAATATGGTTTACACATATGAAACAGCTATGATGTTGTTGTTATTGTGTGAATGATAGTGTGAATGTTCCTGGGGTGGGCGAAAAACCAGATGTGACTTATAAACTCATAGTAGCACAAACAAGCTATGGTTAACAAAGAAATATATTTCTGAAACTAGTAGTTAAACATTTAATATTAATGTATTCTATGTGTATACATACAAATACATACACACATAGATGTACATGTAAAAACATACTGCTATATTACTGCATTTGGAAAATTCCCACCCGACCCCTCAATAGAGGAGATCAGAGAATATTATCAGGAACAAAAAAATGCTCAGTTGTCATCAGTGAAAGTGTCTGATGTACAGTTTTCAACTATTGTTAACATATATCAAGCTAAGGTTAAACACAAAGATTTATGATACTATATGGTAACAGCAGTATATACATCACTGTAAATGATAAAAAAATAGTTACATAGGTACAGAACTAGTTAACCACCAACATCTGTTACATCTTTTACTTACATGAAAGCAATTTTTTACTGAATACTATTAATATAACATCTTATGATATGATAAGCAAAAACTTTGTGCACTAAATGATAATGATATCTGCAATGGAACAGTTACTTGTTATTAATGATGACATATGACATAACAGAACAGTACATATGTGCAACTGCATAATATCTCATGCTAACAAATTTAAGCATACTACTTCTTACCCTTTATGAGTCTACAACTGTTTAAGAGAAAATCCATACATATAATGCTATAAATCAACGCATAAGTTAGTCAATACTACTAGTGTTTACAACAGAGTACTAAGTACTACCAATAAATATATTAAACATTGTATGTATTATATATATATATATATATATATATATATATATATAGATATATACAATCTAGATACACAACAATGAAACAGTCATAGAACTGCACTGTTGTGGAATAACAGTTTGGATACTTGTTCAAGACACAAGCATAAGAAGAAAAAAATGGATACAGAGCACACATCATAGTTCGCAACACATGACAGAGTGCTGTTAATCTTTAGTTAAAGATATGATACACAATTATATAAATTCACATGGACAAGCATTGTACCTTAGAGCAATCACACATGTAGCAAATGTGCCAAGTGTGATTTCTTATGTCTGCATATAGCATACTCATAAGAAAAGACTATGACAGAAGAGTTTGATCAGATAGGAATATCTCTTTTGACATGCAGAGGTCTTTGTTAGACATGTAAGTGTGGTTTCTCTAGTGACTGTGAAGACAGCTGGCACCAATTAAAGACCACTGCAACTATTTTCACTGTGTCACTGATCAACGCAACAATCTTAAAGTCACAATGAGTCTAAATATGCAAGAGAGCCATGTGATATATCTGCTGTGTAACCACAGCTGTACATTTGCTAATAATAAATTACAGTGTGGCAAAACTCACTCTGTAAGAAAAGAAATGGACAGCAAAGTAGAGGAATTTCACATGTTGTGTAACTATTCCTCTGACACATTAAGATTGGCATAATTCTTCAGTATCAGTACATATACATTTTTTAAGTGTCATGGCAGTCTCTTTTTGAAAGAACTTGTTGAATTGTCGCACTTGACCGATCCAGTTCTGTTCCTCAACAAACAAGTGTAATGTCCAGAATGTACAGACTGGCCATATTGGTAGATCACAGCATGAGTGTCAAACACTGCTTGGTTAAATACTACTCTACCAGCTGTGAAATCAGTGATGGGTGTGTCGACTCTGAGCCCATTGGAGTCAAATCTATGTAATACTAGCATAAGATATTGAGATGAAGTCCTCAGATGTATGGACTCAGTACATGTACCTCCACACCTCACACACAGGTGACCACTTTCAGCATTAGTAAACAGCTGCCAAAACTTTACAGCTTTACTCTGAGGCACAAACAGAGAAACCCAAAGTATATCTTCTGTGGTTTCTCGTTCTGAATGATCACATAACAGACATACGTACTTGGTAACATATGACACAGTAAAACAGTGATGCATATAAGTGCCCTCTTCATCCAGGCTATTTATGCTAGCCATCATAAACTCGGTAGCGTCCTGCTGCATGTTTGCAGCAAACGTACCGCATCCATCATATGTGCCCAGCACTTGCCGCAGAGGTGTTAGTGACTGCACATTGTTAGACGGATCAGAAGCCATGTTGACAACCTGCTTCAATTCCTTTGATAGTGCAGTGTCTTGCGAAGCAGATATTGCATCAACAAAGTGAGGCATATGGGGAAAAACATGCATGGCTGCATTAGCATAGTAGTTAACTCTAGTACTGTTGTCAAACACAGTCACAACAGCCATCCCAACTGACTTCTGAACAACAGTTGGCTCCACATCTGTATTTGACATTGTGACCTTCTAAGAACTCTGAACAGTTCCATCAGTTGCGTAAGCTCATTTTCTTTTGTTGCCAACTGTACATCTGACTGAAGGAAGTGAGACAACCACATACATTGGTACTGGTATTAAAGACATCTATGGCTGGTATAGAGTACGTAATCTGTTGTACTCAACTATACAGCACTTGTCAGCACGTATCTTCTGAGGTGCAACTGTTATGATGTGCAACCCAGAAAGACTATGTACGTGTGAAAGGGCGACATAGCTCATGCCATCTTTGAAGATGTCGGTCCCTATGTCCACCATTGCTGAATCCAAACTCAAGCCTTGAGACTTGTGAATGGAAACAGCATATACAACACATATTGGGAACTGTTTCCTGTTCACATAGATATCCTTCAGTACCTGGAACTTAACACAGGTATGATCAGTCTGGACAGGCTGTTCCATGTTGTCAAAGTGTACAACAAGTGTCTCGATAAATGTATTTTGAACATTGTAGAGAACGTCAATGTTGTTACCCATGGCACCATTTACCATCCACGATCCACATCAAGATTGTGGCATAGCATGACATATGCATTCTTACAAACTTTAAGTACAGCTTCTAGACCAGCTGTGCATGAAACATCTGACTTCAATTCAGACAGCCATTCAGTCATCTTAGCTACCAGCTTCCGACTTAAAATGACACCATCAACTGTGTCAACAGCATGTAGTGTGAGAATTGTTTGAGTTTCTCTCTGCAACATGACACTGTTGAACTCAGTGTGCATTTCTTTAATCATGGCATAAGATACACAATGCGTCTGCCCATGGAACACACATCACTGAAAACATCACATGCAGTTTCTATGGATGTGGTGTCCATTCTGATTCTTCATCCATTTAACATTGCAACATGTTCTGATGACAGAGAACCTGTACGAGCTTGATCCAACAGTGCCTTGTAAGTCATGTCAGCACTTTGGCACATGTTCTGATACAGCTCGACATAGGTAAATAACTTCCACAGGTTAAAATCTCCAATGCAGCCAAGTGTATTCTTGGCCTGCTTCACAGTCAGAGCTGCAAAGACATGTTCTGCATTCACAGGTGCAAGCTGTAAAAGGTCTCCAAATACAACAATGCTTTTTCCACTCAATGCATCTCCATAGTCAGTCCCCAGGATCTCCTGTAGACATAGATGTATACAGGCAAGCATCAAATTAGAGACCATACTAATCTCATCAATGATGAGTAACTTCATCTTACAAAACATTGACTGAAGCTGAGATGAAACCATTTAATATTTTTTCATGAAATCTCCAAAAGGCACATCAGGGACCCCGGCCACATGTTCTCTGAAATTTTCAGACCGTTCGCACAAACCGTGCAACCTGTAGGTGAGAGCAAAGAAATTGCAAAAAGCATAATTGTGCAATTGGTTGTCACTTAATAACTCCACATTCATACATCCAACCAGTACAAAACTTGGCAGGTTCCAAGATCTACCATGCCCAATCATACGTACCAAAATTCAGGTAAATCCATTAAACAGTGGCAAAGTTATTTAGGTGCAAAATTTGACCCTTTAACCTTAAAAGTGCTACTCAACCCTAACTATGGTAGCACTACCTTTTGCTACCATAATACATATATATATATCTATATCTATATCTATCTATCTATATGTATATATATATATATATATATATATATATATATATATATATATATATTAGAGGCAAAAACTCAGTTTAATGCATCAGTTGGGGTTGTTCCACAGCAACAAAAGTGAGGAAATTCGGTGTTAGAGTTGAAAACCCACCTTGGACCCCCCAGCCCAACCCACCAACTGGCATCGGGGTGTGTGTTGGGGTCATCAGTCCTAATTCTCACCCCATCACATGTGTAAAGAAGCAGAGGTATAGGAGAATGGGGCGTAATGTTATCCAATGGGAAAAAGCATTAACTTTGGAGTGCCGTCACTGTGACGCCCTGTAATAGTTTTTCACCAAACCACCAAAAGGCACATCAGTGGGATGTTGGCTTTCTTCCCTCCAAATTTCAGCCCAAAAGACATAACTGTTTTTTTGCTGCAGGGCCGCAAAGGATTCCTATAATGCAGCGGACACCGTAATGTTATCCTATAGCAAAAAGTGTCAACTTTGGAGTGCTGTAACTTTGCCGCCCTGTAATATTTGTTCACCAAAACACTGAAAGGCACACATGTGAGATGTTGGCTGCGTTCCCTCCAAATTTCAGCCTAAAAGACCAAACCGTTCTTTTTCAGCAGGGTGGCAGAAGTGCTGTCATTTGCCATAGCCTGGAAAGTAGTGTCATTATTCTAGCTTCCATGAAAATTTGTGACACTTTCATGACCTGCGACACTACTTTGCAAAAGTACTTTTTCCAGAAACTTGAAAAACAAATTTCTAGGGTGTTTAACCTCAAAATAGACATGCCTAGCAGCCTCAGGGTCTGACTAGGTGAACACTAAAATAATTGTGTTGCTAGAAGGTCCCAAATTTAAATGCCAAGCATTTTTCTGATCACTAACTGAAAACAAAATGGTGGATTTGAGAAAGTAAAAGGGCCATTTGCAAAAGTAAAAACTGCATTTGTGAAAGTGTTGAACTTTTTGTTAACTTTTCCCATTAACTTATAATGGGAAATTGTTTTTCAATAACTTTTGAACCGTTAAATATTTTTTCATGAAATCTTCAAAAGGCACATCAGGGACCCTGGCTGCAAGATCCGTGAAGTTTTCAAACCAGTCACGCAAACTGTAGGTGAGAGCAAAGAAACTGCAAAAAAGTGTAATTGCACAATTCATTGTTGCTTCATAACTCCGCAGCCATATATCAGACTGGTACGAAACTTGGCAGATGCCAAGATCAACTATGGCCATTAGCCCATATCAAATTCCAGGCAAATCTTTTGAATGGTGGCAAAGTTATTAAGGTGCAAAATTTGACTCTTTAACCTTAAAAGTGCTACTCTACTATAATTAGAGGCAAAAAACTCCATTTAATGCATCAGTTAGGGTTGTTCCATAGCAACAAAAGTGAGGAAATTTGGTGTTAGGATTGAAAGCCCCCCTTGGACCCCTCCAGTCCATCCCCCCAACCGGCATCGGGGTGCGCGTTTGGGTCGTCAGTCTTAACTCTCACCCCATTCTCCTATTCCTCAGCTTCTTTACACGTGATGGGGTGAGAGTAGCTCTTGGGATCTGCCAAGTTTTGTACTGGTCGGATATACAGCTGTGGAGTTATTAAGCAACAACGAAATGTGTATTCATGCTTTTGGGTGAATTTTCTCAGCCTACAGTTCGCATGGTTTGCGCGACCAATCCAAAAACTTTAGAGAATGTGCAGCTAGGGTCCCCAATGTGCCTTTTGAAGATTTCATGAAAAAACACTAAATGGTTCAAAAGTTTTTCAAAAACAAGTTCCCATTATAAGTCAATGGGGAAAAGTTAACAAAAAGTTCAACTCTTTCGCAAATGCAGTTTTTAGTGTCACAAATGACCCCAGTAGTGTTGTGAGTCAGCCATTTTTTTTCAGTTAGTGATCACAGAAATGCTTGGCATTTAAATTTGGGACCCCTTAGGGACACAGTTGTTTTTGTGTTCACCTAGTCGGACCCTGAGGATGCTAGCTATGTCTTTATTTTGGGGTTAAAACACCCCAGAAATATGTTTTTCAAATTTCTGGAAAAAGTAGTGTTGCAAAGTAGTGTCGCAGTCACGACACTTTCGAAAATGCTTGTGAAAGCTTTCGAAAATCACAACACTACTTTTTCAGACTATGGCCAAAATGACAGCACTTCTTTGCCACCCTGCTGCAAAAGAACGATTTGGTCTTTTGAGCTGATATTTGGAAGGAACGCAGCCAACAACTCACAAATGTGCCTTTTGGTGGTTTGGTGAAAAAATATTGCATGCCTGCAAATTTATGGTGCTCCGAAGTTGCCTTTTTTTCCCATAGACTAACATGGTAGCATACGCTGTGCCTTTCGGGGCTCATATCTTGAAAATGATGCGAGATACAGATTTTTTGCTGTGAGTTACATAAAAAAACCTAGCCAGGAAAATCATGATTTTTGTGAAATCTTAATTTTTTTCTATGTCTTGTGGTTGCTGAGACATTTGCAATTAAGTACTTCCACTGCTCATTTTAAGCTTTGATGCCCATTACAATGCATACATTCTTTGTGTTTCTTTTTGCAGCTGTTCAGGACAAACAGGGTATGTGCTTCTGTTACAGTTACACTTACTGTTTCCACTTGCATTTATGTCCCCATTTGCATTACCATTCCCGCGTACGCCACTGTGTGCGTTACCCTTTGCATTGTCATTTGCGCTTGCGTTTTCGTTACTGTTACCATTTGCATTTCCACCTTGTGTTTGCATTGCTGCTCCTGTTACTATGTCACAAGATATCACATTGCGGAAGCATGGGGCCTGAAGGGCCCGCGCTCCTGCTGCTGCATTACATTCACTATTTCTCATCATCATTCTAAAAAAGAAGGGAAATTAGAGGCAAAAAATTCCATTTAATGCATCAGTTAGGGTTGTTCCACAGCGACAAAAACAAGAAAATTTGGTGTTAGGGTTGAAACCCCCCTTGGACCCCTCCAGCCCACCACCCAACCGGCATTGGAGTGTGCGTTGTGGTCATAGGTCCGAACTCTCACCCCATTTTCCTATTCCTCATCTTCTTTACACATGTGATGGGGTGAGAGTTAAGGCCAATGACCCCAATGCGCACCCTGATGCCAGTTGGGGAGGTGGGCTGGAGGGGTCCAAGGGGGGTTTCAACCCTAACACTGAATTTACTCA
Source organism: Neoceratodus forsteri (assembly GCA_016271365.2). Lineage (NCBI taxonomy): Eukaryota > Metazoa > Chordata > Ceratodontiformes > Ceratodontidae > Neoceratodus > Neoceratodus forsteri. The sequence continues at coordinate 42,239,721 of CM028137.1, read as the reverse complement.
TGTTTCTCGCTGTGGAAAAACCCTAACTGATGCATTAAATGGAGTTATTTGCCTCTAATATATTTATTTACACACACACACACATATGAATGTATGTGTGTGTGTGTGTTGCAAAAAACTTTGTTAATGCTCCAGTTAGAGTCAAAGTGACAAACGTAGTTGACTGAAGTGTTAGGGTTTCCTTAATACCCACCCTCCCAAACCAGGTAGGAAAGCAGGTGTAGGGTGTGCCTTGGGCTTCTTAAGCCTAACACTCACCCCATTCAATCTGTAAATAAGAATCATAGACTCATAGAAGCTGGATGGCAGAAAAGGACCATACCGGCCCATCTAATAAGGTCATATATGTAGACTTTATAAGAATGGGCTTAGTATTAAGCTTGAGAAGCCCAAGGCACACTTTCTTTCCTTCCTGGTTTGGGAGGGTGGGGTGTTAGAGAAACCCTAACTCTTCATTTCTAAACTTTTGTTGCTTTAACCCAAACTTGAGCATTAACAAAGTTTTTTGCAACTTATTTCCTTACTTTTTGAGATAGCATAATAGTATCCTTATTTTACTGTGGGAACAAGCAAGCAAGTAAGCAAAACATTCTATTAGGTGCCCTTCCAAGGCTCAGGGTGCCTTTGCAAAACATACACACAAGATCCAGCATAAAATTAACATTCCAATAACTTTAAAACAATAATATAATCAACTAAATTATTAAAATCCAATGTCAGTTTTAAAGTGCAGCAACATAATCAGATTTCCATTGAAATGGAAGTGCAGAGTTCTTCAGATCCTGGGCTCCCTTCCCTCTGTAGATGCACATATGTATGTAGCTGTGGAAGCACAGGACCTTCTGGGCTCTGCACTTCCATTTGTAGGACAACAGAGACCAAATTGTCAGCATAACCATCTTTTTACCCCACCTTATGTACCCAGTACAGAAAATTTTCGAAACCCTGCCAAAACATAATTCTGCAGAACTGCAATGCCATTCTGTGCCACAGGTGCAAAAATATATTTTGGCCAGGATTTGAAAAATGACATCTGTGGCATACATGTGGTGGGGTAATAAGAAGGCTATGTTGAAAATCTGGAGTCAAAATATTTAACATTTCTGAAATTACGAGCTGGTGTAGCAAAATTGCAATGAATTGTCATAATAACTTTGAAATTTTTTTCATATTTTGACCACAAATTTTCAACATAGTTTACTTATGACCCCACCTCTTAAACCCAATAGGTGAACATTTTTAAATCCATGCCAAAATGCCATTCCATGCCACAGGTGTGAAAACATGCTCCAGACATGATGTGAAAAATGGCTATGTTTAAAATTTGGAGTCAAAATAACTCCGGCATTTTAGGAATTGTTTCACTAAATTTTCAACATGGCCTTTTTGGAACCCCGCCTCAGGAACACTGAAGGTGAAATTTTGTTATTCAGGCTTGAAAAGTTATTTTGCACAGTGACCATGAAATCACCTTCCCGGCCCAATTAACAAAATGACAGTTGTAGTGTTCATGAGGTGGGGTCCCATAAAAGCCATGTTGAAAATTTGGTAAAAAAAATTAAACAAAATGGCAAACATAAGTACATAAGTTCAAAACTCCATTGGAATACATTATACAGCACTTACCTTGATTTCTCAGTTTGCAGCTCAGCTTTGAAGAGTGCAGACATGTTTCAGTCCACAGAAGATGACAGAATTCAACCTCTGGTGGTATGTATAGGGTAAAGGGGGATGTGGGGAGGTGGGTGCTCAGTGGAAGGGTCAGGATGAAGGAGGTGGTTGGTGGGGACGATGAAGGACTGTTTTTTTCCCCCTGATAAAAACAATAAAAAATAAAATGTCAGGCGATGGTTTTCTCCTTTACAGGTAAAAACTAAACCAGTTGCACCTCTCTTGTGTTAGGTAACCTGTCATCCTCACATTGGTATGACAGTGTTGTAAACGTGATTTGAGTTTCGTGCCATTTCTACTAACTGGAGGCTGTACATGGAACTTTCATGAGGGAGAAGAACCCTCACAGAGGCTCTCTCAGAAATATGTAAACTAGTAACAGCCAACCCAGGAGTTCTGAACATTTAAATGCAAATCCACAGACCACAGGGTAGATAGATACAAAGGGAAGGGATCTTCAGTCAATGTGTGGCTTAATGCCATCTCTTGGTAAGCAATGTCATTTTGTTAAACCACTTCATCTGGCCTGAGGAATTTTTTTTTTTTAAATTCCAGCCAGCATGCCCCGTTAAGTAGTACATCTGCCTGTCAATAGCCTGCCTGCCAGATCCTCCCACTCGCACTGGTCCAAATAGTGCTGCTGTTTCCCTGCATGTTGCTGCCATTTCCCTGCATGTTGCTGCCATTTTCCTGAATGTCGCTGCCATTTCCTATGCTGCTGCTGTCCTGGAGTGCTGCTGTGTGCACGTAAGGGTGACTGCTCCCTTAAGCTGTCCTCTATTTTCCTATAAAGGAGACTGATTGTAACAATTTTTTCAAGCCCTGAACTCAAGTACCACAAGCCTAATTGGTACAAGAATACATTCTGCTTTAGTTCATTTGCACTCCTCACTCTTCTATACCTGTCAATGAAGCTTCACCTCTAACAGTGGGGACAGACCTACATAACCTTCATCTGCCCCTGCTTTGCAACCAAGAAAAGGGGCACATCATAAGGTGAGGACAAGTAAAGAGGCAGAGTGGTCACAGAATTGGGTAACGGACAACATCAGTGAGGAGCAAAGGAGGAATCATACAGGGTGGCGGTACAAAGTTTATAAGGTTTCCACAGGGCTGTAGGGTGCTGTCCTTTTACTCTGGCTGGGTGCAGTTGTTAGTTTTCCACTTTTTGACAGTTTAGGGATTGTTAGTGAAAGCAACCAATTTTGGGGCAGAGGAGGAGACCCATTTCTGGAATCAGGACTCGGGTTTCAGCATCTAATTGTATGGATGCAGATCTCTTAATCTGTTGCTGTCTAGTCTCAGACCCTCCCATCTGGGCACCTCCCCCCTTCTGATTCGCTTTCTCAGCCCCCCTCCCCCATGTGCCAGGGCTTTCCTTTGGATTATTTCAATATTAATTGGTCAGGTTTTTGTTTGTGATGCTGGTGGTGCTGATGGTACACTCAGGCTGCCTTCCAGTCTCCTGTCCCTCTGTTGCCTCTTCCTCCTTAATCATTGTCTTCCGCCATCAGATTGCTGCTACCCCACAAGTTTATTTTACTCCAGGCAATTAACATGATGATCACTGTGTTGAGGCTCAGTGCTGTGTGTCACTGCTCGGCTTGCTTGGGGAAACACCAGGACACAAGGAACAGCCAGAGAAAAATGTGTGCCTCCTAAACTTTGCCCAAAAAAATACTTTTTGTGAGATCAAGCAGATTCAAACTCAGTGCTGGGGCACCCACTTCCACATTCCTATCCCAGTGATTGAGCAGCCCTTTTTCCGTTGTCTTTGAGTCAGTCATTCACCTGAAGCATAGCCGGCTTCATTTTCCTCATTATAGAAAATGCACATATTCATTTTATAAATCATTTTGGCCATCCTATTATCTAGCAGCATCAATCAACATTAAGTCATTTTACTTCTGAAACATCACAATGAGCCACATGAGTTCTCTGGGAAAACACACTAGGAACAGTTCATCAAGTTTATAATGTTCATTAAGTCACTCTAAAGTAGTAAAAAATCAACTCATGAAGGAACACGGTCTCTTCAGATATGTTAACACACAAGAGCACCACATTTACTTACTTACTTGAGTCTGCTAATAAACAAATGCTCAGTAATTTTGCATTTTACAGATCCTTTTTTGTGACTTGTGATATGAAAAAGGATTCTTTTTTTGTATCACACACTCACAAAAAATGATTATATTAAATAAAACACATTTCAAGGGCATATTTTCAAACTTTGAAGTGCAGACTGCACCTAATGGGGTCCTGATGAGCCACCTTGATGTGGTGGTCTGTCTCCAGGATGTCATTTTTGTGGCTTTTGAAAAAAAAAATTAAAGAAAAAATGGGAAACAAGATGGTGACTCACAAAAAAGGATGTTGTTCTTGCTAGAAAGAAAATGCTCTTGTGACACTAAATCCTTTTTCGTGAGATCAAATCCTTTGTTGAACTTTTTACATCTAACCTGAAAAATGAACTTCCCATAGAATATATTGGGAACTTAGAAACTTAATTACATTGCAACAGTTTAATATTTTTGCACCAAACTAACAGTTGCAGTTCTGTCACCCATGTTCTTTCTACCATAAAACATCAAAACAAAATTTCACACCATCTGGGTACATGCAATGATGAAAAAGCTGTAAATAATGATGACATTTTCCTTTTTTCACTATCTGGATCTCTGAATTCGTACACTCAACTGGAATGAAACTTGCCACATCAAGAGATCTACCCCACAGGACAACACATACCAAATTGTGAGCAGATCCATTGATCAGTTGCAATGTTATTAAAGTGCAAAATTTGAGGTTTAACATTAAACTGTCCTCTCAACCCTAACTATGGGGACATGACTGTAGACATATATATATATATATATATATATATATTAGAGGCAAAAAAACTCAGTTTAATGCACCAATTAGGGTTGTTCCACAGTGACAAAAGCGAGAAAATTCTGTGTTAGGGTTGAAAACCCTAACTCCGCATTCACCCCCAACCCCCCAGCACCACACACACACAGACACACACACACACACATGCAAGTAGGGGGGAGGACCAAGGCAACATGACCAATCACAGACAACCAGCAGCAGCTGACAGAAATAAAATACAACTGTATAAATGCACAACAAGACATCCCCACCACCCCAGACCAGGTACTGCATGCTTACTGGAGATCCACAGCAAAACTGGGGCCATGTACACCAATGGTAGACATCCCTGATTGCAGGTGCACACAAGTTACCACACTTAGGACTTGCATGGCCTTAGCTAGCAATGCCCAGGCCCCGTAAACACCACTTACTGCACCCTGACTGGAGAGCCACAGCATCAGTAATGCCATGGACATGTATGGTATATCTCCCCCACTGAAGGTACACACAAGTTAACACACTTAGGAATTGGAGGACCTCTGCTAGGCAATGCCCTCTGCCCCAGACCAGATACTGCATACTGAGTGGAGAGCCACAGCAACACTAAGCACATGGACATCTATGGTATATCTCCCTGATTGCAGGTACACACAAGTTAGCATACTTAGGAATTGGAGGACCTCCACCAGGCAGTGCCCCACCCCCGAGACCAGGTACTGCATACTGACTGGAGAGCCACAGCAAAAGTAAGCCAATGGACATCAACAGTGCAACTCTCTCATTGCAGCTGTACAGAAGTTAGCACACTTAGGAGTTGCACAGTCTCAGGCAGGCACTGCCCCCGGAGAGCACTTACTGCATCCTGAGTGGACAGCCACAGGAAAACAAAGCCCATTGACATTAATAGTACATCTCCCTGACTACAGGTACACTCCAGTTTGCACAGTTATGAGTTGCATGGCCTCAGCCAGGCAATGCCCCCTCCACAACCCCGAGACCAGGTACTGCATACTGAGTGGAGACCCACAGCAAATCTGAGGGTATGGACATCAATGATACACCTCATTGATTTGTGAAAGTAAAAGGGCCATTTGTGAAAGTAAAAACTGCATTTGCGAAAGTGTTGAACTTTTTGTTAACTTTTCCCATTGACTTATAATGGGAACTTGTTTTTTGAATAACGTTTGAGCCATTTAATATTTTTTCACAAAATCTTCAAAAGGCACATCGGGGACCCTGGCTGCATGACCCCTGAAGTTTTTGGACTGGTCACGCAAACCATGCGACCTGTAGGCAATGGCAAAGAATTCACCAAATAGTGTAAATGCACATGCAGATCATGCTTAATAACTCCGCAGCCCTTATGCGACTGGTACGAAACTTGGCAGATCCCAAGGTATATAGTTCTTGATCATGCTTTTCAAATTTCAGGCATATCCATTAAATAGTGCCAAAGTTATTAAGGTACCAAGTCTGACCCTTTAACCTTAAAAGGGCTCCTCAACCCTAACTATGGTAGCACTTTTAAGGTTAAAGGGCAACATTTTGCACCTTAATAACTTTGTCACCATTCAACAGATTTTCCTGTAATTTGGTATGCCTGATTGGGCATGGAATATTTTAGGATCTGCCAAGTTTCGTACCAGTCAGATATACGACTGCGGAGTTATTAGGCAACAATGAATTGCACAATTACTCTTTTTTGGGATTTCTTTGCTCTCACCTACAGGTCGCATGGTTTGTGAGACTGGTCCGACAACTTCAGGAAACATGCAGCCAGGGTCCCTGATGTGCCTTTCAAAGATTTCACGAAAAAATATTAAATGGTTCAAAAGTTATTCAAAAAATAAGTTCCCATAATAAGTCAATGGGAAAAGTTAACAAAAAGTTTGACACTTTCGCAAATGCACCATTTACTTTCGCAAATGGCTCTAGTACTTTCGCAAATCCATCAATTTGTTTTCAGTTGGTGATCAGAAAAATGCTTGCCATTTAAATTTGGAACCATCTAGGGATACAATTCTTTTTGTGTTCACCTAATCGGAGCCTGAGGATACTAGTCATGTCTTTATTTAGGGGTTAAACACCCCAGAAATATGTTTCTCAAAGTTCTGGAAAAAGTACTTTTGCAAAGTACTTTCATGATCATGACACTTTCACAAATCTGTGCGAAAGCTTTCGGAAATCACGAAAGTACTTTGCAACACTATGGCCAAAATGACAGGAGTTCTTTGCCACCTTGTTGCAAAAGAATGGTTAGGTCTTTTGGCCTGAAATTTGGAAGGAGGGCAGCCAACATGTCACAGATGTGTATTTTGGTGGTTTGTTGAAAAAATATTGTACAGCTTCAAAGTTACGGTAGTCCAAAGTTTATTCATTTTCCCATAGACTAACATAGTGGCGTACGCCGCACCTTTCGGCGCTCATATCTCAAAAACGGTGAGAGATACAGATTTTTCGTTGCGAGTCCCATAGCCCTATGGGCTACGTAATACAAAACGGTAGCCAGGAAAATAATGATTTCTGTGAAATAAAAAAAAATGTTCTACGTCGTAGGGTTGCTGAGATATTTGCAATTAAGTACTTCCAATGCTCGTTTCAAGCTTCCATTGCCATTACAATGCATGCATTCTTTGTGCACACTGTGTTTCTCTTTGCAGTTCTCCAGCAAAAAGAGGGTATGTGATTCTGTTACTGTTACAGTTACTGTTTCCCCTTATATTTATGTACCTGTTACTGTTACTGTTCTCGTGTGTGCCACAGTGTGTGTTACCCTTTGCGTTATCATTTGCCCTTGTGTTTTCGGCATTGTTACCATTTGCGTTTCCACCTTGTGTTTGCATTGCTGTTCCTGTTACTATGTCATAAGACATCATTATTCAAAAAATAAGTTCCCCATTATAAGTCAATGGGAAAAGTTAACAAAAAGTTTGACACTTTCGCATATGCAATATTTACTTTTAAACGGCCCTAGTACTTTTGCAAATCCACCATTTTGTTTTCAGTTGGTGATCAGAAAAATGCTTGCCATTTAAATTTCAGACCATCTAGGGACACAATTATTTTTGTGTTCACCTAGTCAGACCCTGAGAATGCTAGGCATGTCTTTATTTTGAGGTTAAACACCTTAGAAATACGTTTTTTTCAATTTCTGGAAAAAGTAGTGTCACAAAGTAGTGTCGCACTCACGAAAGTGTAGCAAATTTTTGTGAAAGCTTTTGCAAATCACGACACTACTTTTCCAGGCTGTGGCAAAATGACAGCAATTCTTTGCCACCCTGCTGCTAAAGAATGGTTTGGTCTTTTAGGCAGAAATTTGGAGGGAATGCAGCCAACATCTCACAGAAGTGCCTTTCAGTATGTTGGTGAAAATATATTACAGGGCAGCAAAGTTACGGCACTCCAAAGTTAACACTTTTTCCCATAGGATAACATTATGGCATCTGCTGCATTACAGGAATCATTTGCCTCCCTGCTGCAAAATAACGGTTTGGTCTTTTGGGCTGAAATTTGGAAGGAAGAAATCCAACATCCAACTGATGTGCCTTTTGGTAGTTTGGTGAAAAAATATTATAGGGTGGCACAGTGATGTCACTCCGAATTTAATGCTTTTTCCCATTGGATAACATTATGGTGTCCGTTGCGCCTTTCGGGGCCCGTATCTCAGAAACGGTGTGAGATACAGACTTTTCATCGCAAAAGTTCTTAGCTCCCTAGATGGGGGCTAAGTACAAAACTAGCCAGGAAAGTCATAATTCATATGAAATTTAGATTTTTTTTTCCACGTCGTACGGTTCCTGAGATATAAGCAATTTAATATTCCAAGTTCTCATTTTCTGCTCCAAGGCCCATTGTTATGTATACATTCTTTGTTTTCGCTGTGTTTTCCAATGTATTTTTTGGAGAAAAAAAGGGCGTGCCCTTTCGTTACTGTGCCAGTTAGCATTTCCAGTTGCGTTTCCATTATCGTTTGTGGCACCGTTACTGTCTACGCCACCGTGTGCATTACGGTTTGTGTTTTCGCTTGCGCTTGCATTTGCGTTTGCCTTTCTGTGTCATTTGGCATTATTTTTTCCTGTTAATGTTACCATTTGCATTTACAATTGCGGTACCATGACCATGCGTGTAACAGTTTGTGTTTCTGTACTCCTTGCATTTGCATTTCTCTTTTCTTTGGCGTTATTGTTGCTGTTACCATTACCATTTGCGTTAACAATTGCGGTTCCATGACCATGCACATTACAGTTTGCATTTCCATATGTGCCTCCATTCCCGTTTCCATTTCTGTTTCCTTTGGCATTATTCTTCATGTTAACTTTACCATTTATGTTTACTATTGCGCTACCGTTGCTGTGCGCATTACGGTTTGTGCTTACATGTGCGTTTATGTTCATGTTTCAGTTTCTGTTCCCTTTCGCGTTCTTTTTGCTTAACATTTCCATTTAAAATACCACTGCCATCACTGATTGCGTTACTAGTTCTGTTTTTGTATGCACTTCAATGTCCATTTCTGTTACTGTTTGCTTTGGCGTCACTTTGTTCTTGCGTTTCTATTAATGTTTCCTTTACCATTTACGTTTCCATTACCATGTGCACCACTGTTGGCACTTCTGTTTGTATTGCTGTTCCCATTACTGTGTCACAAGATATCATGTGGCAGGAGCGCTGCATTACATTCACTATTTCTCGTCATTATTCTCAAACAAAAGGGAAATTAGAGGCAAAAAACTCCATTTATTGCATTAGTTAGGGTTGTTTCACAGTGACAAAGGTGAGGAAATTCGGTGTTAGGGTTGAAAGCCCCTTGGACCCCCAACCCACCCCCAGCCAGCATCAGGGTGCGTGTTGGGGTCGTCGGTCCAACTCTCACCCCATTCTCCTATACCTCTGCTTCTTCACACATCTGATGGAGGGAAAGTTATTCTTGGTGGGGCCTGCCATAACATCCCTCACAGCTGTGCCTGCTGAAAATGTGGAACTCTACAGGTGCGTATATTTCATTCCACAGTGGCTGTTACAGAGCAGAACTTAAACCCAGGATTCATCCCACAGTTTTTAGAGTATAGTCAAAGTTAACTGATTTCAAGCTGTGCCTAGAAAGGAGCCTTTTCATGCCTAGTGCACTTCCCTGGTGAACAAAAACAAGCAAACAAAATGTGAATTTGGATGAATAGTGACAAATATGACATCTTAGCAAGATTCAGGATATATAAAACAAATCTGCTTGAGTATGAACACCTAAGTAAAGAAACAAACTAAACTATACATATGAGATAGAACTAGAAATGGGGCATTGGGCTTCTATTCAAAAATGCCTAATCTGCCATAGATAACATTTTCTCAGATAAATTAAGCAAAAAAAGCTTTCAGACATTTAGAAGAAAAGTATTTACTTCAAGCATTAACCATTTTTTTAAAACTGTGCATTCAATTTAAATACAATAATTGCCACTGAACTGACTACATCAGCGTTTTGTGTAAACTGAGGGCATAGATTCCTCAACATCTCATCATAAACTGAGTACAATGGCTTAGCATAGTGAGACTGGATGCTTACTCCTTTGAACTTCTGCATTATATCAGCTCAGCTGATGTCATTCCTTCATATCTAATTTGCTGAAAATCCTTCACAAAATGTCATTGAGAACAACATGTTTCACAGCACAGCAGTGGTTATAAACAGACAGAAGTCAATAAAAGAACAGAAATGCTTCATTGTCTTGACAAAACTAACACAAGTACAGTATACATACATAACATATGACACTGATGTGGCCCTCTCCCTTTCTTACACCAAATTCTCTGCAGTCTGTGACCTGCTTGCTCCTTCAGAAAATCCAGGGTCCGATCTTTCCATCTTCCCTGGATTTCCACTGAAATCATTGATCTTTGCAAGTCCTGCAATCTTGCATGGGCATGCTAAAAATTATCCCACTCCTTTACTGATCTCCTCCGCTACAGGACCCTGAGAAACAGATGCACAATGGCTATTTTGGCTGTAAAATCCCTTTATTTCAAAGCAAACCTCCAGAACAACCTTAAATTGCCCATTAAATTCTGGAAGGCAATCTAGTCCCTTTTTGGCCCCCATTCCCAGTCTGCGCCTACCATCTTCATGGTTAATGGTTCACCTATGTCTGATCCTTCCTCTGTTTCTGCTCACTGCTACTCACCTCAATGAGCTTTTCACCACATGTGCTCTCCTGATCCTGACTCCCATGATTTCCCCTCATGTTTTCCCCTTTTCTCACTCCCGTGACCTCCTCAGGTTTCCGTCTTCCTCCTTTCAGTGCTCAGGAAGCCCTACTTACCCTTCTGTCTCTCAGCTGTCAAAGTCTAGCCTGGGCTAGATCCAAGAGTCCCACAGTTCTCAGCTCCTGCAATTGCCAATTGACTTAGACACCTGCTCAACCTTTTCTTCTACAGTATTTCTGTTCAGCTTCTCAGTCCTGGAAGATTGCAAATGTGCTTCTGCTTCATGAAGGAGTGGGATCCAGCCTCTCCAGGCAATTTACATCATTTATCCCCCCCCACTCTTGCTAAGCTTCAAGAGATGTTAGTCTAATCTTGACTCCTTGAGTACCTTACCACTTCCATTTTTTTTCTCTTCCCCATTACAGTCTGGGTTCTAGAAGCACACTGTCTCCTCCCTGCTGGGAGTCACTGACTTCATCCTCTCATGGATGGGTCAGAGGTATATCACAGCCACAATTTTTATTGATCTGACTAAAGTTTTTGACCTGGTGTCCCACCCACTTCTCCTGGATAAGCTGAGCTCTGCTGGTCTCTCAGCTAACTGCTGTTGACTGGTTCCATTCCTACCTTATGGTACACCAACAGGCAATACAGGTTGGTGGCACCTTATCATTACCCCCTCCCATCCAAGCTGGAGTCCCACAGAATTCCATATTAGGTCCTGTCCTGTTTTCCATTTTTTGACTGACCTCTCATCTACCAGTGTTAACTCACATGCACGGTACACATGTATGCTGATGACATGGTCATCTTTGTCTCTGGTCCCTCTACTGTTTCTGTGGAAGACCTGCTCCAGCAAGATTTTCAGAATGTCCAGTACTTGTTTCACACCAACTATCTCTGGGTCCACACTAAAAAAGTGATGTCTTTGACCTTTAGAAACAGCAAGAAATTAGTCAGGCTCTCAAGTCTTCTGCATGTTGGATGGCTCTCCTCTTGAAGTGGTGCAACTTTTCAAGTACTGTACCTTGGTGTGCAGCTAGATAGCAAACTTGATTTCGCAGCCTGGAATGACACCATCCATTTGAAACCTCATCCTAAGCTGGGTGCCCTGTACCATAATAAAGACTGCCTTCCCCTGCTTGTCCTCCTTGAGTTGTCACCAAAATGGTGATTCCTGCCTTTGACTATGCTAATGTGGTCTATGGTACTTCCCCTCCACTTCTCTAGCCAGACTGGACAATCTCTGTAATGCATTTTTTCACTTTGCAACTAAATACCCTTCCCATACTCATCATTGCTCCCTCTAAGCCTCTGTTTCCAGTATCCACTTACCATTATGTTACCAGTTACACTTTTCCTTCTTCAGATCCAGATACTGGTTTGGTTCCCCTCATTCCTACATCTCATCTCTCTGTTCCCTGGTTACCCTTGCTCCTTGCTCTCTTCATTTCAGGGACCTTATCCATTCCTCATCCTCATTCCACCTCTGTTTAATCTGCTTTCTCCTGTCACTTTCCTACTCTCTGGAACTTTCTCCCCCATCCCTTCATCATTCCACCACCTCATGTTCATACAGGTACCAGTTAAAACTCCTCCCCCCATATCTGCTCCTGCTTTCCTTAATAGGCCTTCCCTGCTAAACAGACATCACAGGGCTTTGGTTACTTCCCTGTTTGCACTTGTGTCTAATACACTGCATTGCTCAATGCTGATCATACCCTGTGGCACTTTTTTGTTGTATCATGCACATGCACTTGGCATGTTACTTGCACATAAGTGTGCACTTTAATTTAATCCATGCTGTACCTGAGAATTATTATGCACTGTGTTGTGCCGCACTTTAATTTTGTATCTTGCAATGTGCTGTATTTTGCTTCATTGCTCCTTCCATTTCCCTTTTCCCTGGGTCACACCAAGAAATGAGCTTTGACTGTGTGCTTTTCATGGTTACCAATCTTCAAATAAATGAATATACCATAAGCTTATTAAAATCATTTAAATACAGTTTATATTCTCTTTAAATGTCTCAAAGCTGTCATTTTTCTCCTAATACTCATCCAGTTGCTTTGCAACAATCTTTTTCCACAACCTAAGTCAGAAGTGCAGATTGGAGATCAGTCAGCAATCAACAAAACATCTGATCTAAAGAATACTTGCTGAATACATTTTAGGGCAAGGTGAAGAAATGCTTCACCCAAGAAAGCATTTCCAATACATGTAAAAAGTGGAGTGAGAACCATGATGAGGAATGAGATTCACTTCCAGAACCCCAATAAATGATGCTCAGGTAAAAGTCACTCCCAGAATCCCCATGAAGGATAAGGCTCACTCCAGGTTCCCTAATGGGGATATGGCTCATTCCCAGGACCCTGATAAGGAATGAGGCTTACTCCCAGAATTCCAATAAAGGATGAGGCTTAGATCACAGAACCCCAGTGTGGGATGAGGCTCACTTCTAGAACTCAAGTATGGGATGAGGTTTATGTGAGACTCACTTCCAGAATCCCAATAAAATATGATGATCATTCCTAGAACTCTGATAAGGAATGAGTCTCTCTCCCAGAACCCCAACAAGGGATGAGTCTTACTGACAGAACCCCAATGTGGGATGAGGCTCAGGTGAGACTACCATCCAGAATTTCAGTGAAGTATAATGCTCACTCCCAGTACCCTATTGGAGGATATGACTCATTCTCAGGACCACAATGAGGGATGTGGCTTATTCCCAGAACCCTGGTAAGAGATGGGGCTTACTCACAGAACCACAGCATGGTATGAGGCTGTCTTCAAGTACCCTGATAAGGGATGGGGCTTACTCACATAGCCACAGTGTGGGATGAGACTGTCTCCCAGTACCCTGATGAGGGACGAGGCTTACTCACAGAACCATGATAAGGGATGATGCTCACTCCTAGTGCTGTACTGGTGGATATGGCTCAATCTAGACCACAACGAGGGACAATGCTTACTCCCAGTACACTACTGAGGGATATGGCTCACTCACAGGACCACAATAAGGGATGACACTGACTCCCAGAACCCTGATAAGGGATGAGGTTTACTCACAGAACCCCAGTGTGGGATGAGGCTCACCCAATACTGTACTGGTGGATATGGCTGATGCTCAAGACCATAATGCGAGATATGACTCACTCTCAGGAACACGATGAGGGATGATGCTCACTCACAGCACCCTGATAAGGATGAGGCTTACTCGCAGAATGAGCAGAGACCTGAGCAAACTCAAGGAGTGATCAAGGGTACGGTAGCTGAGTTTCAATGTGAAAAAGTGCAGAATTATGCATTGAATCACAGAAATCCGGGGCAGAGTACAAAATGGGAGTAGAGGTAGTGGTGGTGAACACCAAACAGGAATGAGACTGGGGGGGTCATCATATCTGATGACTTTGAAGGTGACTAGGCTGTGCAACAAGGCAACTGGGAGGGCTAGTGGGATGCTGGGGTGCATAGTGAGGGCTATCACCAGCAGAAAGAGGGAGGTAGTGTTGCCTCATATAGATCACTGGAGAGACCCCACACAGAGTACTGTTTCCATTTCAGGAGTCAATGGGCCCAATTTCAGGAGGGTGCAGGGCTTGCACCAAGCCCTGCATCCACCACAAAGTTTGACACAACTGCGGCAAAGCCCTTTGGTGCAACTCTGTGCTATTCCAGAGGGACTGATGCAGCTGCAACCATTTTCCTGCTTAATGGCAGCTTGTGCCAAATGTTTGGTGCAAGTCCCATAGTAAGGGTATCCTCATAGACACAAAGTTAGACCAATGGAGAGATGGTCAACTTTGCGGTGTCAGAAACTTCCAGCATCTGCTTCTGGAATACCAAGTTTGATGCAAGTCGGCACTTGCATCACACAGCCTGACATAAGTCCCCTGTGGTGATCACAGCCACTTTTAGAATTGGGCCCATTATCACTGGAAGGACATAGAGTGGAGGTTGTCCAGAGGAGCACAACTAAAATGGTGCACAATCTGCATGAAAGCCCTATGAGTAGGGGCTAAAGGACCTCAATATGAAACTGTGGAAGAAAAAGGGAGACAGGAGATATAATAGAGACCTATAATTAATGGGTTTTGCTTTCTACCATAGAGAAACCATGCCATAATTTGCCATAACAAAGGAGTGTTTATTATGGCAAACACATGCAGTTTCATTCACTATGCACATGCACAGCCACAACTCTTCTGTGTTAATGCTTGCCACCCTACCTTCTTGACGAAACTGCATCACCGTTTCTAACTTGGTGGTAAGTATTTTTTCTTTTTTTGTTAATCAGTACTCAGAACAAAACAACTGCAAGAGGGGAAAAATGGAAAACAAAACATGACTATGACAAAGCGATCGTGAACCCCCCTAAAAGGCAATAGAACCACAGCCACATCAGAACATCTGTTTATTTTATATAATTGCTGTGTCCAGAAAGTGAAACCCAACAATTATATAAAATAAAATATGGGGTGGGGTGTGTAAGGAGAATTTTACACACACCCTCGGTGTTGGGTGTCTAGACAACCCCCTCGGGCTTTGCTCTCGGGGTATATGTGGCACTAAACACTTCAGGTGTGTTTAAAATTATCAATACACACACCACCCCATACTTTATTATATTTATAAATACCTTGCAGGAGTAAATAAGGTACAGGAGGGGAGTATTTTACAAGGAAAAACGATGCTCAAGAACAAGTTGACATGCAATGAAGCTGGAGGAGGTATATTTAGGAGAGATGTGAAGAAATGCGTGTTCACAGAAAGAGTGGTGGATGCCAGAAACAGCCTTCCAGCAGAGGTGGTGGGGCAAAAAAAGTGGTCATGGGGGAGTGTTGAAGAATTCATGTGATAGGCAAAAGGGAATCTTAGTGAAAAGGAAGGGTGAGGAATGAGTCTAAGATCAAGTAGGGTCTGCAGTGACACTGTAGGAAGAGACAAATGGGCAGACTGGGTGGGCCAAGCTGTCCCTCACTGCTATAAAATGTTGTTTCTTTGCTTCTAGAGCAGCAGTGTGGAATGAGGGTGACTCCCAGTACTCTGAGGGGAATAAGGCTAACTCCTTGGACCCCAATAGTGGAAGTGGCTCACACTCAGTACCCTGATGAGGGACAATGTTTCACTCCTAAGACCCCATATAGAAATGAGACTCACTCACTCACCAAAACCATGATGAGGGATGACGCTCACTCCAATCTAATGGAAAGGAATGAGAATCATTCCTGGAGTGTCAATAAGAAGTGATGCTGATTCCTAGCATACCAGTGAGGGATGAGACTCACTCCCAGAACCCTAGTAAGGGCTGAGGCTAACTCACTGAACCCCAATTTGGAATAAGGCTTAATCCTGGATTCATAATAAGGGATGAAGCTCACTCAACAGAATGCCGATGAACAAACTCAGTTCACAATCCCTGATGAGAGATGAGGATCCCTCTTTAAACCCTAGGGATGAGGGATGAAAGATGAGGGTTATCCCAAATCCAGGGAAGGAGAACATCTTGAGAAAGTTGCTTCCTTCTCCTTCTAGACTGATGGGATGCTTCCACATTGTGGACATGAACCCTGGTCACTAGCAAGCCAAGCAACAGCCATGCCACCACACTGATTTGTTAATTTATATCAATGAAACCAATGCCAATATTTTTTGTAATAGTACCACTAACTGGCAGAATAATTATGGTTGACAAAGATAATTTAGGGACTTCTTGATTTTCTCTTTTATTTGCTATAGTGGCAGACAACCACAGAGATTTTAAAAGGTCTTTTAAATAATTATTGTGTCATCCACTAGAATGAAGCACTATTATCACAGTTTCTACCATTGATATCTTATGGGATTATTCAGGATCACAATATATTCTCATGGTAATTACCCCAATTTATCAGGTGCAGGAAACTGACATCAGTATTTCAGAATGCTTCTTCATGGTCGGCGGTGCTGTATATTGAGAATGTTAAGTTTTTGTTCTAACATGATGAATTCCAATTTTAGTTTCCTAATTAATACTTACCAGCAAGTCCTGGCCATGATTTTTGCCATTAATGAAGTTAACCAAGATCCAAAGATATTGCCAAACATTACTCTGGGATTCCATATTTATGACTCCTGCTACTCAGAGGTCAGAGCACTTGAAAGCAGCATGTGGATGCTATCTGGGCAGAAGGAGCTTGTTCCAAATTACAGATGTCAATCAAGAATGCAGCTGTCTGCAGTAATTGGAGATGAAGCATCAGCATCATCAATTCCTGTTGCAAGGATCTTAGGAATCTACAGGTACCCACAGGTGAGATCCAGGTTTTGCCTTTGTGTTTACTACTTACACAATCTGATATTAATCCAGTGTACTGCAGACATCTGATTGAGAATGCTGGACTTTAAAGACCAGAGAAATGGATCAGATAAGGGCAGTGGATGTAGCCTATCTGGACTTTAGAAAGGCCTTCAGCACTGTGCTGCACAAAAGACTAATAAAACAATTAAACAGGCTAGGGGTAGGACCAAAAGTGGTGAATTGTGTGAGAAACTGGTTAACAAATGTGTGATAGGGAGTGGTGGTTAATGGCACTCACTCTAATGAGGGGATAGTGACTAGTGGGGTGCCGCAAGGCTAAGTAGTGGGGCCAGTTTTTATCAATATCTTTAAAAGTTACATTGCAGAAAAACTGTAAGGGAACATAAATCTTCTTGTGCATGACACCAACATTTGTAATAGGGTGGATACTCAGGAGGGGTGGAAAGAATGCTTAGGGACCTTGGGAAACCCACGAACATGGCTGTTGGAGTTTGATGCCAAAAAGTGCAAAGCCATGCACCTATGGCATAGGAACCCAGAAGGTGAGTATAGGATGGGGGGAGTTACTAACAGTTACTAAGCAGGAAAGGAACCTTGGGGTTATCATATCTGTTGAATTCAAACTGCCAGGGCAGTATGACAAAGCAAAGGGCAGGACCACTGGGATGCTGGGATGCATGGGGATGACCTACACAGTCCCAGTGTGAGGGACACAGCAGAAGGGGGAGTCCTCAAGGGGAGTCACAAGAGGGGAGACACCAAGACGTCAGGATACTCTGCCCAAATCCCATCATGCAAGTGTCTGTAAGTATCTAACACCAATGCCTTTTACAAATCTTGCTCTGCTTAAATTGGCAGCATTTTAACCATGTGCTTGCACTACTATGTCTGATATCTGATGACCTCCTATATGTTGTGCTTCATGTAGTACCATCAGCTTACTGGTGGGTAGTGCTCTACTGTGTTATCATTGTTCTGTCATCAGCGTGGTCCAGAAATAGGCTTACTACTTTCTGCATGTTACTGGTGCATACTGCGTCATTGCTACTACTACTGCTACTGTACTGCCTTGTATAATTTCATGTAGTTATACTTATTATTACCCTTTTCTAATTGCTTATACTGCTGATATCATTAGTGTTGTCTGTGTACATTGGTTATATCCCTTCAGTCAGCATACTGTGTAACTCAAGTAGAATGAACTACCTCTCCTAATGCTCACTACCTGCTATCCTTCTATCACCCTCTCTGCTCCTTATTAATGAATCCCTCCTGCAACTTATCCTTACTCCCTTCCTGCTGCTATCTCACCCATCATGTGCCTGCCTTTCCTGTCTAATGCTCATACTCCCTTCTAGGGTCCCCAATCTTTTATATTTCTGTTTTGCTCCCTCTTCCACCCTACTCCTCCCTCCATGCTATAGCTTCTCACATGCTCTCCCATCATAGAAACATAGAAACATAGAAGTTGACGGCAGATAAGGACCGCAAGGCCCATCCAGTCTGCCCATTTCTTTTTCTACCTTATAAATGTGCCATCGGCCTTTGCTCTGTCAGTGACCTATCTATTCATAGTCATTTGTATTGCTCCCTTATGCCTATCCCATGCCTGTTTGAAGCCCTGCACTGTATTCATAGCCACCACTTCTTGTGGTAAGCTATTCCATGCATCTACCACCCTTTCTGTGAAAAAGAATTTCCTCACATTCCCCTTAATCGGCCTCCTCTATTCTCATGCTGTGTCCTCTTGTCCTGCTATTTTTCTTATATTTAAACATGTTAGACTCTTTCACCTTGTTTATGCCCTTAAGGTGTTTAAATGTCTCGATCATATCACCTCTCTCCTCCTTTGCTCAAGGGTATACATATTGAGCTCCGTTAATCTGTCCTCATATGTCTTCTGATGCAGTCCCTGCACCATTTTGGTTGCCCTTCTCTGGACTGCCTCAATTTGGTTAATGTCCTTGTGAAGGTGTGGCCTCCAATACTGCACGCAGTACTCCAGATAAATTTAACCAATGTCTTATGCAGAGAATTATTACCTCCCTCTTCACGACTTGTGATACCCCTACTAATACACCCTAACACCCCCCTAGCCTTACCTACTGCTTTAGAGGTCTGCTTGGATGATTTTAGGTCATCAGTGATGATGATTCCCAAGTCTCTTTCTTCCTTTGTGACTGCTAGCAACTCCCCTCCCAGCCTATAAGTGGCTTCAGGGTTTCTCTTCCCTGTCTATGAACAAACTTTCTATCTAGGGTTCCTCCATCTTTATATCTCTGTGCTGCATCTGCCTTTACCTTTCCACCACCTCCCTAGCTACTCTCTCACTCTTTCCCCTTCCCTTACCTGGCTGTCACCACCTAAACTCCCTATAGAGTCCTTCTATCCCTTTACCACTGTACTACTTACCTTTCTGTCTCCCATCTGCTCAATCAATCAATCAATCAAAATCTTTATTTATCCAAGTGAACATCATTAAGCAGAGCTCTTTTACAAGATGGACCTGGTTAGAACAGGGTCGGGTAACAGCCATCATAAAATCATATAAGTACATGTAAATAAGTATATAAACACAAACACAATGGTGCAGTAATAGGGGAGTCAAATGATAAAAGGAAGATAAGGCAAGCCATAACAGAGGAGGATTCAAATACAAGGGGGCAGGTCCACCATTGAACCATGCAACTGTATATAAACCATGTTCTCTGTATAGAAGTATCAGTTAGTTCGTTTACCAGGGGCAGTCACTAGTACTAGCCATGAAAATGACTTGGAGAACCACCAACTAATGGCAGATGGGGTACCAGGAGGGGTATGTAATATGTAAGTGAAGGATAAACACTGTGAGAAGTGAAGTCCCAAGGATAGGTCAGTAGAACTGATGCAGCAGTAGGGGCCTATGGGGAGAGGGAAAGGGGAGTTAGGACTTTTATAGCATGATTGCATGTAGATTGTGGATGAGTGCAGTATAGAGTTGTGAAAAGAAGGCTGGAGAAAGCATGAAGATAGACCAGTATCAAAGGGAGGTCAGAGGCATCATGGTGTTACATGAAAGCATGATGACAGACCAGGGCCAAGGAGGATACAAGTACTAGAAGTAATTTGTTCATGGTTAAATGGTACAGGTTAGCATGATGACAATTCATGGTCATGGGAAAAAATTACACTGATCATTTCTGAGATGTGAATATTAGAGCTTGAAAGATGAGATTCCAATGAGTGACCTTAGTTTCAGTTTTTTTTGCAATTTGTTCCACAAGGAGGAAAGTGTAAAGCCTCCCCAGGAGGACCTTCCAACTTTGGTCCACTCCTTTGTCACTACCCATCTGGATTACTGCAATTCCCTCTACCTAGGGCTACCAAGGGTTGATATCTGCCACCTTCAGCTGGTGCAGAACGCTGCAGCCAGGCTCTTGACTGGGACTCTCAGAACCAGTCATATTACGCCTGTGCTTCGCGAACTGCACTGGCTCCCTGTTCGGTGGTGGATCACCTTTAAGGTTGGTTTACTAACCTTCAAAGCCCTACACAACCAGGGACCCAGTTACCTGAAACATCTTCTGAATCCCTACTGCCCCCTTCGTCCTCTCTGTTCCACCAGCGAGGGATTGCTAGAGATTCCCAGGGTTCAATTGAAGTTATCGGGATCTCGTGCCTTTGCCTTCTCGGCTCCAACCCTGTGGAACTCTCTACCTCGCTAGTTAAGAGAATGCCCAACCGTTGATAGTTTTAAAATTGCTTTAAAGACATATCTTTTTAATTTGGCTTATTCTTTTTAGTTATGGTTGTTTATATGTTTGGATTTTACTGTTTTATCTATTTCTGTACAGTGCCTTGGTATCGAAAGGCGTTTTATAAATAAATATGACTTGACTTGACTTATAGCAGCCCTGCAAAAGTGAGAGTTAACTTTGGGAACCATCAGTAGGAGAGATTTGCAAATTCTCAGGACATAATTGCCTATTGGTTTTATAGGAAAACAGTCTGTAATGTATTGGGGCAGTTTTCTGGTGATGGCTCTCAGGGCCCATAAGGTTGCATTTTTATCATGCCTGAATTGAAGAGAACTCCATGCCACTGATTGATATAGGGAGCAGTGGTGATTGGAATAAGGCAGGCCTGTGATGAACCTCAGAGCTCTATGATATAATGTGTCAAGTTTGGTGAGGTAGGAAATGGGACAGTGACTGTAGAGAATGTCAGCATAATCTATCAATGATAGAAAGGTTGATTGTACCAGCTGTAGCTTGGCATCTCTAGTCAAAAAGTGGGCTATCCTAAAGAACAGGCCAAGTCTCTGTCGTAATTTTTTGAGTAATTCTTCAACGTGCTCTATAAAGGAGAGCCTATGGTCCAACCATACTCCCAGGTATTTGAATTTAGGGAAAAATTCCAACTTCTCACCAAGAATTGTAGTAATCTGTGGCATAAGATCTGGTACAGCTGAATTTACCATTTGGGCAGGGGGAAAAAAGAGCATTGCTTTTGTTTTCTTGGCGTTAAGTAATAGTTTTTTGTTTAGGAGTTGGTGTTGCAGCAGGTTAAACTCAGATTGAAGGTCATTACATGCAGATTGTAATGATGGGTGGCTTACATAAAGAACTGTATAATCTGCAAACAGATGAATGTTGGCCTCAGTTATGCTTTCATCAATATTTTTGATGTATACTGCAAATAAGATCAGTCCTAAGATAGAACCCTGGGGAACACCTCTTAGGAGAGGTTTGAGAGTTGAGAGATCTCCTTCCACTTTCACCTGCTGGAAACGATCAGAGAGGTAGTTGTTGAACCACTGTAAAGATAATGGGTCAGTACCTAATGAGGTCAGGGACGAGAGTAGCAGAGAATGATCGACAGTATTGAAGGCCTTGCTCAGGTTCAAGAATATGGTGCAGGTGTAATTCCTGTTGTCTAGCTCTCTTTGCCAGTCATTAGTCAATTTGGCAAGTGTTATGATGGTTCTATGTTTAGCTCTAAACCCTGATTGTATTGGATTAAGCAGGTTATTAGCATCTAGATACTGCCTCAGCTGGTTACTTATGACTTTTCCAGTAATTTTGACAAGACCGGGAGAATCGAAATTGGTCTGTAATTATTTAGATCACAGAGATTTCCAGACTTTAACAGGGGTATGATGTGTGCTGTTTTACATATTGAAGGAATGGATCCTTGAGTTAATGGCAGGTTAAATAAATGGGTTATGGGCATGGCTAACACATGGATGGCCACCTTCAAAAATATGGGTCGAGGGTATCCGCACCAGCACTTTTTTTTACATCCAGTTTTAGCAATAGGTCTTCAACTTCTTTCAGAGTAGTAGGACACAAGGAGAAGACTGAATCGGTGATGCTAGGATCTGCACCTTGATTATCCACCTGATAGCGTATCAGATTTGCAGGGGAATTGTTGAAGGCTAAGGCTGCAGTCGCAAAGTGATTATTGAAGGCATCCAGAACTTCCAGTCTGTCACTAATGGTGTTATTGCTTAAGGAGATTTCATCAGGTAGTGAGCAACCAGACGTGTGACCAGACAAGTCCTTAAAGGTTTTCCAAAATTTTGTAGGATTTTTGGAGGCAGAGAGAAATTCAGAGTGATAGTATGCAGCTTTTGTATCTCTACCCATTTTAGTACATGAGTTTCGTGCCTTTTTGAACTTGCACCAGTCTGCAGCAGACTGGGTTTTGCGTGTTTTTTTCCATAGGTTATCTCTTTCAGTCAATTCAGATTTTAATAATGGTGTGAACCATCTACATGCAGTTTTTGCTATTCGCACCATAACTATAGGGGTATATTTATTTAGGTCATCTGGGATAATTTTGCTGAATATGTCAAATGCTGATTGTGTGTTTTTTGCCAAATAGAACTCTTGCCAATACAAGGAGTGTTTCAGTTTGTTTATGTAGGCAGTGAGATCACAGCTCCATCTAGATCTCTAGGCAGCAAACTTTGGTGAAGTAGTAGGTTTGTTGCTTGATCTTATGCAAGCAATAAATGAGTGATCACTGATATCACTGAAGAAGGTGTTGGCAATGGAGAAGAGATGTGGTTTATTCACTAGGATAACATCTGGCAGGGAGCTGTTATCCACATTCTTTTTATTTACTCATGTTGGTTCAACAATGAGTTGCGATAATCCATGGGTGTCACAGAAAGCTACAAGAGGAGAAGCAGTTTAAGATAACCAGTCTAAATTAAGATCACCAAGAATAATTATTTCTGAGGATTGTTGTTTGATGATATTACTCAGATGAGGTAACAACTGCAGATTGGTAGAAGGAGGTCTATAGCACCCTATGATACATAATGTTGAAGTGTGCGAGATGGTGACTTGAAGAGACAAACATTCATAAGCACTTGCAACAGATAAAGCACTCAGACAGGATGCTGTATACCTATCCTTGACATAGATAGCAACCCCTCCACCCCTGGAGTGTCTGTCTGCTCTAAAAAGTAAATAGTTAGGGATACTGACTTCCCTGTCACAGGTGGCTGGTCTAAGCCTGGTTTCTGAAACCACTAGGATGTCTGGTTGAGTATGGAGGACCCAGACCTGGATCATGGAGAACTTTTTTAACAAACTGCCTACATTAATGTGGAGGAAACGCATGCCTTTCAGTGTGGCAAGGTCAGAGAGTGATGTGATTGCAGCTGGTGGCCCTGGATTGAGCTTCACATTTCCTGAGCACAGGAGAAGAAGGAGTAAAAGTTTTCTTAGAGTGGCAATAGTAAGCTTCGTACTGGTAACCCCTTTATGTCATTTGTGGGCCATCGTCCTGGGGGGAGCGCCCCAACATTTTTTGCCCTTCCCACTAAGGGTGGCAGAGAGGAGTACTCTGACTACTATCTGTAGAGGTGACGCCTCTATGATGTTGACTGAAGTCATAAGCTGAGGTGGTAATTCATTTTGTGTACCAGCGTTAAAGGTAATATGAAAATAGTGTAGAAGAACTGGGGAGCTGAAAAGGCATATATCCATGTAGGGACATGAACTAGTTACTGAGCAGATCAGATTAGTATCCACAGTAATAAAGGCTTGAAGTGGCATTTATTGGGCATACAATATGAGATAGAAGAAGGACCAAAACAGGATCCATGATTTGACATACATAGTGGAATAAGGAAGGGGGAGCTAGAGAGGAGTGAGCTAGAAAGCTGGGGTGGGGTTTACATGTATTTAATCAGGACCAGGGGTGGGTGGGTGGGTGAAAAGATTGGCAGCTTGGTCTCCCTTCCTGGAGGTAATCAGTCCCTGAGGGCAAGTCCATACCTGCAGTTCTGTGAGGGGCTGATGTCTTCCTGACCTGGACTTGGGTGGCAGTCTGGCAGGTCGGGTTCATCAGAGAACCACGGCTGTGGCTCTCAGACTACCTGGAAGGAGAAGGCAGAGGAGAATTAAATAAGAAAGTCAGAGGGGGTGGGGCTGCTCATGGAGCTAAAAAGAAATGCAGACTGGCTTAAACAGGGGGTGTTGCAGACCAAGATGTTAGGCAAGGTTCCTTCAAGTCTGAGTGAGCAATAACAGGGCTATTTAAAACACAATACTAGTGTTAAAAGGTGAAGGGGGGAGGTTTCAAAGACCTGAGCTGAGATCGCTACTGGTCTTATGAGGAACATAATATAGGCATTTACATTAAATCAGAAAACTTCAGCTATAAAATACAAACAAGACAGTTTTAACAGAGAACATAATCCAGCTCAATATAATCAAACATTAACAGTGCAAAGCTATATGGAGCCAATAGGAGTGCTTCTGGGGCTGACTACAGCCAGTGGGCCACTGCTGTATGGCTGGCCCACTCTCCCCCTCTTCCTCCTCCTCAACCCGTCTCTATAATATGTCTTTCTCCTACTCCTCAGCTGAGCTTAGTCTCTCCTACCCCTCTCTCTGCAGGCTGTGTCCCCTCTTTCCTACTACCAACACACCCTGTCCTCCTGTTTTCCCAATATGTTCCTCATGAACCCTTCTCTCCTTCCCCATCTCATTTCTTTTCCTTCCCTTCCACCAACTAGTTTTCCCAGTTCTCCCCTTTCATTCTCTGCCCCCTCTTCTCCCACCCTTCCCTCCTCTCTTCCCTCTCACTCCCACTTCCACTGGCTCCCCTCTCCCTCACTCTTCCCAACCTTTTGCTTCCTTCTCAAATCTCTTTGATACTTGCTTCCAACACACCTCTCTCCTCCCCCTCTCTCTCACTGTCCCTCTCAACTGCCACGCAGGCGCACCTCTGCCCAGCTAAACTCCTTATTTCACTGCTGCTCTTAGTCATAGGGGATATTGAGCCAAATCCTGGCCATATTCACTCCTCTCCTACCTGCCTCCCCAAAGGGTTGAGAGTGGCTCACCTCAATATCAGGAGCCTCCTCCCAAAGGTACACCTTCTATAACCACTCATGGTTAACCTTCAACTTGACATGTTACTCATCTCTCAGTCTTGGCTTTCCCCAAAGATTCCAGGTTCTGCGGTCATCATCCCAGGCTACTCTCTTGCCCACCGGGATCATACAAATATGGGTTGTGGTGTTGCCATATACCTCTCCTCTACTATCCAGTTCATCGCTATACTCTCTATCACTTCCCCTTCTGCCTACAAACTATTACTCCTCAAACTCTCCCTCCCATTCTCTCTCTCTCTCTCTCCCCATCTATGTGGCTGGTGTCTACTGCCGCCCAGGTATCCCGTCCTCTTCCATCATTGATCTCCTCACTACTGTCTTTACCAGTACCTCAGCCTGTGAAGTACTCATCCATGGGGACTTCAATATAAATTGGCTCTCCCTTGCTCAGTCCAAATTCTGCCGTAGAATTAAGTTTTAAAATCTTTCCTAATTAATTACTGATCCTGTCCATCACAACTATAAATCCCATAACCACACCCTACTGGACTGGGTTCTTGCCTCCCATCCCCACCATATTAGTGCTGCTGGCACCCTTCTGGACACCCTCAGTGTCCACCATATGGTCTACTGTGCCCAAAAATTACAACACCCCAAGGACCCACCCCAGCTCCTTCAGATCTGGTCCTTCTGATTGCTGGATTTGTCCTCCCTCCATGCAGATTTTGCAGCTACCAACTGGTTACCTATCTCCTCTGCCAGTACCATTGTCTCTGCCCTTAAATATTTCAAGACCAAATTTCTGTCTCTCTAAGATCTACATGATTCCCTCAGGAAAACCAGGGTCCTTGGCTTCTACCATCCCTGGATCTCTGCCAAACTGTTGGCCTGCCTGTGAGCTCAAGATCTTACCTGGAAGGCCAACAGGTCCTCCTGCTCCCCTGATGATCTAATCAGGTACTATGCCCTTCGCAATGCCTGTACCAAAGTCACTAGGCTTGCCAAGGCTGAATAATTTGCCTCCACCTTCTGGAACAACATTAATCACCCCTCCAAGTTTTGGAAGGTAATCAGTGTTCTCATCTCTCTCCAGTTCAGTCTCCCACCATGATCATCAAAGTTAGAGATGTCACAGCCTCTGACATCCTCTCTGTTTCCTCTGAGTTCAATGCTTTCTTCACCTCCTTTGACTCCTACCTTTTCTCCTCCATCCTACCTCCCCTGCCCTTTCCCCTCTACCCACCTGACCCCAGCTCTCTCTTTGTCTCCTATTTCTCCTGCTGGCACTCTAAAGTCCCTCCCAGCTCTAAACTCTGTCAAGTGCATGAGCCCTGACAGGCTCAGCTCTAATCTATTCCATCTAGCTGCCCAAGTCATGGCTCTTCTAATTACCTCCCTGCTCAACCTTTCTTTCTCCCTTGCCTCTGTCCCTGACATTTGGAATTATACTACTGCTGTACCCCTTCCCAAAGGAGGCAACTCCAACTGTTCTGGCAATTACAACCCTATCTCTCTGCTCCCCACCCTTGCTAAACTGCAGGAGCACCTAGTGTTTTCTCAGCTTCCCCCCTTCCTTGCCTCACCCTTCATCTTCACCCCTTTCCAGTCTGGTGTCTATAAATCCCACTCCATCTCCTCCTCCTCTCTCTTCTGGCTTACTGACTCCTTTCTCTCAGGTGTAGATCAGAGCCTTATCATCTCCATCATCTTTGTTGACTTGGCCAAAGCTTTTGACACTGTTGCTCACCCTCTTCTTGTTGACAAACTTACAGCATCAGGGCTTTCCATCTCCACTACCAGCTGGTTTTGTTCCTGCCTTGAGGAACGGATTCAATTCATTATAATCAGATATTCCTTATACTCTCCACTCACCATCAGCACTCATGTCAAATCAAATCAATATTTATTTATAAAAAAGTGCAATTTCAAACATGTTCAAAGCACTTGTACAATTTAAAATATAGAATTAGATACAAACAAGCACTTAAAATTAAAAGCTATACAATTAAAAAAAATGGTCAGTTATAAAATATTTTCTATATTTTCAAGAAAATGTTATGCAGTTTTCAAAGTCAGAAGATCAAGAATAATCAGGAAAGGCCAAACCAAACAGATATGCCTTTAGAGTGATCTTAAAACTCTGGACAGTGAGGCACTGTCTGACCTGATGAGGTAGAGAATTCCACAGGGTAGGGGCCACAAAAACAAAAGAGCAGGCCCCCAAGGACTTAAGTTGAACCCTGGGAACCTCTAGCAATCCCTCATCAGAGGAGTGGAGTGGGCACAGGGGGCAGTAGAGACAGAGGAAATCTTGTAAGTACCGAGGTCCCTGACCATGTAGGGCATTATAGGTCAGTAGGCCAACCTTGAAGGTGATCAGCCACTGAACTGGCAGCCAGTGCAGTCAGTGGAGCACAGGCGTGATGTGGCAGGATCTTGAAAAGCCAGTCAACAGCCTGGCCACTGAATTCTGCACTAATTGAAAAGCAATGGATATCAACCCCCGGAAACCCTAGGTAGAGGGCATTGCAGTAGTCAAGGCAGGAGGTCATGAAGATGTGGACCAGGGTTGGAAGATCATCGAGTGGGGCCAGATGTTTTATCTGGATGATATTCCTCAGTTGGTAGAAAGAGGTCTTGACAATGGCTGACAACTGGAATTTAAGCATCAGACTGTCATCAGAAATAATGCCTAGATTCCACACCCGGTCAGAGGTTGCCAGTTGCATACCTCTGAGCCAAAGCCTTGAGGGCTGTTTCACTGGCAATCCCATACCCTGATAACCTGGGTCCACCACCAATACCTCAGTTTTATCCAGGTCCAACCACAGCCAGTTGGCACCCATCCAGTTCTGGATCTCTGAGAGGCGGTTGTTAAAGACTGATATGGCTTCACCCTGTTCAGACACAGATTACATGCATTGCTGAGTATCATCTGCATAGTAGTGAAAACTCAAACCATACTACCTAATAAAGTATCCCAATGACAGCAATAAACTGCGAACAATATGGGTGACAAGATGGAGCCCTGCAGAATCCTGCTGGACAGGGGGAGAGGGGCTGAAGAATAAATCCCTGACACCACTCCCTGAGTCCCACCCATGAGGAAAGATCAAAATCACCTGAGGACTGTACCTGACAGCCCACAGATCAGTTGCAAGCACTCCAACAACACATCATGTTCTATAGTGTCAAACTCTGCAGAGAGATGAAGGAGGACCAAGATCGAAATAGTCATCTGATCTCTCGCTGTTAAGAGATCTTTAAGTACCAGAACAAGTGCCGTTTCAGTACTTTGCCTCTTCCTACATCCGGACTGAAGAGGATCATAGACATCACGGGTGGTCAGATGATCACCCAGCTGCAATGCAACCACCTTCTCAATAACCTTGCCTACAAAGGGCAGGTTAGAGATGGGACTGTAGTTAGCTTGACAGTCCAGGTCAAGGGAGTTTTTTTTAAGGGGAGGTCTCACAACTGCCTTCTTCAGAGGGTCAGAGAACACCCCTGTCTCCAATTACCTCCAGACTATCTCAGCTAGGACTGGACCAATTACCTCAACACACACCACTAGGAGGCATGTTGGGCCTGTGTCCAAACTATGGTAGGCTAGTCACAAACTTTTATTTATTTATTTAGTATTTATTTATTTGGAAGATGTTTCACCAGGAAAGACAACATGAGCTGTAAACAATTGTTTTCAGAAGAGTCCTGGGTGGAGGGGGGGTACAAGAATTGGGAGAACAGGCAAACACAAAGCAATAACAGAGCAATACAAGTACAATTACTATAACAAAACAATGTAGAACAATTACAGAGCAGAAATGACCCAATTCAACTGGCCAGGGTAAACAAAACCATGTTCAGATATACCGTACATTGCAACAGCCCAACAGCAGGTGATTCAGTAGGGTAAAAGTTAAAGGATGGGGGTTTGGCTTGGCCAGCAAACAAGATGGCAACTTAATTCTCTCATGCTGCCGATCCAGAGCCAAAATTCCTGAATTAATCCATTCCTTGGAAAAGCCTACCACTCATAATACAGCCTCTCATAATCAGATGTGTGTCCTATACTTACTGACACAATTTCCAGAAAATCCACCAGTGGAATCAGATACAATCCATTACAAAGCACTGGGTGAGTTCTTCATAGCAGGCTGCATGGCACACAGCTCCAAAGGGGGGTTGGGAACCCTCAGTGAGAGACATGTTTGCTTGATCCTGACATGAATAGATGTAATGATTTTGGCCTCTAACACTACCACAGCAATGGTACAACAACTTGATACAAGAATTGATTGCTCTGAACAGAAAACTTTGTCCCACGAAGAAATCCTGCAGGGACACTGCGCGACAATTAGTGAACAAGTGGCCCAGATCAAATCTCTCCAAGACAAGATGGATGTCTTGGAGAACAGAAGCCACTGTAACAATTTACGGCTCCTGGGATTTACGGTGGGATGTGAAGAAGGCAGAAGAATACCCCTTCTCCAGCAAGCTCACCCAGAACTTCTGCGACTCCCTCCAACTACCAGAATCATCATCGAAATGGCTCACTACTCCTTACAAGCCAAACCAGCTAATGGAGACTTCCCGAGGCCCATCTGAGTCTGGATTCAAAATTTTGCAGAGAAGGAGGCCATCCAAGCTAGGGCCAGAGAACTGGGAGCCCTGGACTGGCATGGCCATTATATAATGTTCTTCCAGGACTACTCCAGGGAATTAGCCACCAGAAGAAAGCTCTACACTGATGCACGCAGGAGACTCCATGAACTGCAGATGCCATTCTCACTAAGGTACCCTGTGGTTTTGAAAGTCACTTGCAATGGAATCCCACATCAGTTCTCCACATGTTGTGCCACCATGGACTTTATTAATAAAATCTGGCCCCCCATCGCTAATACGTGCCACAGCCTGGTTCCAGGCTCTCCTGCTAAATTGCACAGCCCATACCTGGACCGTAGGTCACCACTAAAAAGAGACCAGCAAGCTATAGCAGTAAAGACAGCCAAGCAGGACCTCATAAAGAACTGGAACCCAGGCTTCCTAAAACCCACAAGAGACCTGCATCGACTTCCCATGCTAGAAGAGAGCACTCCTGAGATAAAGGATGATCTGCAACCCAGGAGGAGATGACCACTCAGAGAGGAGATTACCAGGACCATGATTACACCAGCCCCTATTTTTCACAGAACCGCTACTCTCCCCTCGCTGTTTAGTGCCCTCTGAGAGTGAAGATCCCCTTTCCAAAATGGACACTACCACCCTGGATCCCCCTGAATTAGAGACTGATGAGATTCAGGGATTTGGGTGGCCTCCATGGAAGCTTCCCTGTCTATGAGGTAATCTGAAACTTCAGCCATGGTTCTGAGCATCTCTCCAGGCCTACCACCAGCTACCGAGTATCAAAAGGACATTAAGATGACCTGCAATGTACTCCCAGTGTGATCCAAGAACGAGACCTCCAGATAAGTGCAATAAAGGTTTTGTGTCCTGAACGGGAGTAATTGGGAAGGACTAACTTGGGATACAGCATGGCTGGAGGGCGAATAAAGGCCCTGCATTTGTTTCCTTCCTGTAAGGAGGGACTTCCCTCACCTCCTCCACGCTGTAATAAGGGGAATCCAAGATGGGCAGGGTTACATTTAAACTTTGCCCCCCCCCCAAGACATCCTATCTCCCAGGGGCACTGTATATAGGTTCATCTCCCTATTTCTAATTACTTTTACATGTTATAGGGGAAGGAGCAGGAAATAAGGGTGACCAGATAATGAAACACTGCTGTGACTTTTTATTTTTTTTAATGGATGTTCTACCCTGATCCCCACCCTCTGCCACTGCCACCCCGACCTACTGCTCACCATATCCCCTGATTTCTCTCTGGGATTAAGAAGAACACAGGTCAGAAGTTATATACCCATAGTTCACCATATAGGGGGTTGCTACAGTCCCAAGAGGATTTCCACCTACAACCCCCAGCCCCTTGAGTCCCCCAACTCCCCCAACCACTCAACAGGAGCCATTCAGTTTCTCCACACCTCTCTTGTATCTAGAGCTGGGTTATCCAGACTGACTATACATCGACAGGTGGAATACACCCCTATTAGGCACTGTCTCCAGCTCGTAGGGGCTATGAAAGATCTCAATGAGCTGGTATGCTCTGGATGGCAGCTACTCCATGAGAACTGCTAGTTTTATTCTCAGCTCCATCCGCAACCAGTGTTTGTTTGAATTGGGTACTCAGACAGGCATAGCTAGGAAAAGGATTGCACTTGTGCATGACAGTTAGCTAACCCACCCACCTAAGGGACAGCTGGGCATACCATTGGCTGGTGAATCAGCCAGCTAAGTCCAGCCTGCATCCCTCACTTGTGTCATTATTTTTATATTTACATCTCACTGTTTTGGTTTATAATATTGTATAGTGTGTATATAGTTTGCTAAACTTCTGGACACCCTGATGCACTGGATGCCATAGTGTTAGCCCAGATGGTAACACACTAGGGTAAACAATTCTAACAGCTGTATAGGCAAGTTTCCCTTCATCAGGCCTTCATACAAGAGACAGGTCTATCCTGCTGAGATCAGCTCTAAGGGCCCTTTACCAATATCCATCTGAGTCCTTTTAGGACACTTGTATCCAACTCAAACCGCAGAAGGGAACCCCCCTTCCTGCTCCCCAGGACAAATATGACAGACACGATTTTTCACACATGGAACATACTGGGGCTGAACTCCCCAATAAAAAGAAAGAAAGTACTGGCCCACCTGAAACGGATGAGGTCCAAGGTGGCCTTTTTACAAGGGACCAAACTAACCAATGAGGACCACGCACATATGGTAAAGGGCTGGGTGGACCAGCAGGTACATGTAGGTGCCTCCCCTAGGATGCACGAGGTGCTTATCCTCCTTCATAAATCCTTACTATGGACACTTATTAAATCTCTTCTTGCTCTGAGGGCTGATGAGTGATGGCCACCTATGATACCCATTCTGGTCCTATTACCCTATGCAACATGTATGCCCCTAATAAGGATCCCCCCAGATTTTTCACACCCTAATGAAGGCCATACCAGAATTTGTACCACCTAAGTGCCCTCTGCTTTTTGGCGGGGATTTCAACCTCACACTTATCCCCTCTCTAGATAGGAATGACAAGGGTAAGGAATCCCACTTCAGGAGTAGTAGGACATTACCCAAACTAATCTCAGACCATGGACTTACTGATGTATGGACAATTTTCCACCCCAAGTCAGAGACTACACATTCCACTTAGAACCCAACTCTTCCTGCAGCAGATTAGATTACTGGCTAATGTCACCAACCCTTTTGAGTAATGCCATAGATGCTGTGATCCTCCCCAGGGTTGTCTCTGATCATTCCCCTGTACAACTAGCAATCCAGTGGGGTCTCTCATCCCCCCTTGCAGCTGATGTCTTGATCCTCTCCTCATGAGGGACCCAGACTTCATCCCCTGGGCAAAAAAAGAGGTCTCATTATTCCTTTCCTGTAATCCCACCTCTGATACCTCGGCAGGTAATACCTGGGAGGTGTTCAAGGCCACCATGATGGACAATGTCATGGGATTTGCTGAAGCTAAGTGGAGAGAACTTGAATACCATTTGGCAGCACTGGAACAACAACTAACTCTAGCAGAGGCTGAGTTTAAGGCTATGTCCCCCCCTCAGCTGTCCCCCAAGTAGGATGATTCTCAGCCTAAGATTTGAGATTAACCAATTACTAAATAGAAAGGCTGAGGTGGCTATACTACAGGAGGGTGGGATCAAGGGGGACAAGGTACTCACCTACCAACTCAGAAGACAGCAGGCTAGCAGACATATCCCAGGCCTGAAGGACACCCATGGGTTAGTTGCTACCACTCCAGAAGCCATTAATGAGATCATGGCCACCTTCTATAAAAAACTATACTCTTCTACCTATTCAGGTCCTGTGCCAGACACACAAACATTCCTGGATAACCTGCATTTGCCCAAACTTTCCAAACAACAATCCCAAGACCTGGAGGACCCAATCTCCAAGAGGGAAGTAAGCTCTACCATTTTCAGAGCCTTCACATTGTGGAAATCCCCTGGAAGTGATGGGTATACTGTGGACTTCTACCAGGCACTAGCTACAGTGATTATTGCTCTTCTTACTGAGATGTTCCACGAGGTAGAGCTTAAGGGAACTCTCCCTCCCTTCCTCCCTCTCTTAGAGAGGCCACTATTGTAGTTATTCCAAAAAAGGGCAAAGACCCTAACAACTCTGGTAGCTATCAGCCAATCTCAGTCATTACTCTTGACAGCAAAATTTACACTAAAATTCTCACCTCCAGGCAGTCTCTTTCTACTATGCTTCATACACCCCTCCCAGGTGGGCTTCAACCAAGGTCGACACAGCTCAGACCACTTAAGAGTCCTGATGAACCTTCTGCACCTACCTGCCCTCTCCCATCCCCAGCAGCTGCCATTGCAGTTGACTTTGAGAAGGCATTTGACTCCATTGAATGGGACTATCTATACCCAGTCCTGACCCACCTGGGAGTGGGTAAGAGGTTCCAGTCTAAAGTTCAGGCCATTTATAAACACTCTACATCCCGGGTCACCACTGTCTCCATGCTCTCCCCCCAATTTACACTCAAGTGCAGGACATAACAGGGATATTCCCTCTCACTGCACCTGTTTGTCCTTGCAGTTGAACCACTGGCAGGAGCAATAAGACAGCACCCAGCCATCAAGGGCATTAAAGTGGGAGGTATTGAATATCCAACCCTCATGTACGCTGATGACCTACTCCTCCCACTGGTGTTGCTCAGGTCTCTATACCACCCTTCTGACATTACTTGAATCCTTCACCAGCTATTCTGGACTAAAACTAAATCAAGCCAAACCTGAAATGTTCCCTCTTAATGATCAGTGTACACAACACATAGTGGAGACAGCAGTACTCCTTTGTGCCCCCAAAGGGATTACCTATCTGTTCATTAGCCTTACCCCTACTATAGAGACTCTCTGGCAGGCTAATATACAGCCTCTCCTTCAGGCAACTAAGACTGTGTTTGACCAGTGGAAGCTGCTCAATCTCAGCCTTTCTGGGAAGATTGCTGCTACAAAAATGGTGACTGACCTTAAATTCTTCTACCTGTTGGTCCATATTCCAATTCCTCTCCCTAAATCCTAACCCTAAAAAGGTCTTTTTAATCCAAGATCTAAATAAATAAAGTAAACAAATAGATATATATAAACAGATCCACCAGCTCATAGACAAGCTGATTGGGGGCTTTATATTGGAGGGAAATAAACCCCAGTTTAGTAGTTCCAAGATCAAGGCCCATTGGTCACAAGGGGGCTGGAACTTCCCCTGGATGAAGGGGTAAAGGTGGGCATCTCTTCTGGCCCAGATGGTTCACTGGATACACCCAGTAACTTCCTTCTCCCCTCAATGGGTTTAGCTTGAGCAAGATATAACAAGGACAATGCACTTCCCCTCCATCCTATTCAACATGAGGGTATCCAGATCTCAGTCCAAGAAAAGGCCAAGTGTGGCCCAAACTTTCCCCACAAAGGAGGTATCTAGAAAGAATAGATTTTTAGTCCATACTAGACTACAAATGGATCCCCTCCCTATCTCCTCTGTCCCACTCTGGCAGAACACCCATATCTCCATAGGAGAAGAAAGGATACTATGGAAACAATAGTTTAGGTTGGGTATACCTGAAGTGGGAGACCTCTGGGAACCCAACTTCAACATTGTCCACACCTTTTAGTCACTCCAGTAGAAATGGGTCCTCCCCAGAAAGATTTTTGGAGGTACCTGCAAATCAGGCAGCACTTCAGCCTCTCCTTGATCAGTCCAGGCAACACAATGACCCCTCAGACTTGCAGACATGGATCCAACACCCTAAAGGTCTGGTGGGGTGAATATACATGAAGCTTAGGGATTCCCTTCCCTCCCAATTAGAGGATGCTAAGAAAAATTGGGAAAAACTGCTCCAGTCTGACATCTCCATTACCCAATGGGGCCAGGCTTGAAAAGATAAACAAAAATGGCTCTGAGATTCCCCATCTCACCTGATTCAGAACACAATTTTGCACTCATGGTAGGAAAACCCTGCTGTACTCTATAAAGCTAAGCTCCTAGATTATGATCAATGTTGGAGATGACAGGCTGGGGGAGGTGACCTACTCCATATGCTATGGTCCTGCCTCAAGATACAGTCCCTCTGGAAAGGAGTTTGCTCCACAACATCCAAGATGCTCTCCAAGCAGGTCCCTCAGAACCCCCTCTTCTTCCTTCTGAGAATTTGGTTAGACTTCCCTCTGCTGACCCACATGAATACAAATGGCTAGCCTTACTGGCCCTTCAGACCAAAATAACCCTGCTTTGTAAGTGGCGAACCCCACTGACCCCCACATTTGAGGAGGTATTGTCCTCTCTTTCCACCTTGGCTAGATTAGATAGGCTCTCACACCTCCAAACTTATCAAATGGCCAAATTCCAGATGGGCTGGACCCCCTACCTGAGATATGTCAACCAGCTGGAAGGGATCACTGAATCCACACCTCTTTGGCTGGATGCAGTGTGGTCTTTAAGCAAAACTGGGTCTGATGGACTGATTTAGGTTCCATCTACCCCCTACTGAAGGAGGACCGAAGATGGGATACTGGAACCTAGACCAGATTACTAGTAGTCTCTTTAAAATGCTATTCCACCATTACATAGTTTCTGTGAGTGCAGATTTGTTGTGTATATGTCTGTTCTGTCCTAGAACATATGCAGTTGGATCTCTCAGAATGTATTCACACATATCTAGATCACCTCTGATGCCTTGAAGAGTTGTGAACCATACTTCCAGGATAAATGTGTCTATGTCTTGGACAACTGATGGTCCAGTGCAAGACCCAAAAGGGTGAGTAGCAATGTACAGTACTTACCTACTTATAAAGTATCCCTTTCTGTGGTGTCCCCCTAACCTACCCTTTCACTTCCCCTTTTACCGCCTTCCTAAGGGAGGATGAGGAGTAGCAACTCCAAACCTGTATCCTATCTATCAGAAGGTGACTGCAGCCCTATACTCTAGTTGTTGTAGATTGCACACTGCAACCATATGCAGAAAGTTATCTGTTTAATTGTTTAATCTTCCCTCTTTTCTCCTTAGCTGCTCCTTTCCCTCCCACCTCCCCTTAGACGTTCCTCCCCAAACATGTACCTGCTCATTTATCTACTCAAAGGGGATACTCTACCCCGATGATGTATGTGTATTTTCTTCAAAAATTAAAAGATTTTTACAAAAAAAAAAGTTAGGAGATGGATAACACATTTGTAGTGCAAGAAATATTAGGCTGATCACATGATTCAAAATGCTATTGTATACCCAAAGGACGGCAATTATATGACAATTGGGGAAGTGGACAGGTGAGGGGTAGAAGGTGGGGGATGGGGGACAGTTAAGATCTAACCCCTTCAAGATGCTAAGAGCCCTGCAAGGGGGGCAGTACCAGGTAGAAAGGGGGTGGAGAAAAAGGAAATGGGAAGATGGAGGATGGAAGAGGGAGAGAGAGAGAGGGGAAAGCTGAGATCTAACCCCTTCAGTATGCTGAGAACCCTGCAAGAGGGAAAGGATCAGGCAGAAAGGAAAGGGAAGGGAGAGAAAGGGAATGGGGAGGAGAGAGGGACAGAGGAACAGAAGGGGAGGAGAGAGATAGGGAAGTAGGGAGGTAGGTGGGTGAAGGATTTAAAAGTGGGGGAATAGAGAGTTGGAAAAAGAGAGAGAGAGAGAGACAATCTATACCCCTTCAGGATGCAGAGAACCCTGCAAGGGGGTCAAGATTAGAAAGTGGGGGGAAAGGAAGATGGGTAGAAGAGAGGGAGCCAAAATCTATACCCCTTCAGTATGAGAGAGAACCCTGCATGGGAGACAGGACCAGGCATAAAAGGAGGAGAAAGAAGTGGGGCAGGGAGGAGTAGTGGAATGTGGTGGGTGACAGGAGGGGAAGAGAGGGATAAAGAATAGGGAGGCTGAAGAAAATAGGAGTAAACTAGGAATGGAAAAAGGAAGAACATCGGTAGTGGGGGAAGGACAGCAGTAGAGTGTCAAAATAGCACAGTAAGTTGTGGATAGCAGTAGACAGTCAAAATGTTACAGTAGGTTGTGGTAGGGAGTGGGAGGAGGGGGTAAAATAGATGGTAGCTTGTGAGGAAGTAATTAGAGGAAGGGTTCAGTTAGAAGACAGGAGGTAAGTCAGGGATAGATGAGTAGGGGATAGTGTGCAATGGTGGGAATGGTTGCAAAGGGGGCTAGTAACAAGTAAAGTTAGGAGAAGAGAAGTAAAGTAAAGCTAAAGGATAATGCACCAGGGTTGGAAGGGTTGAAGGGAGGGTTAAGAACAAGTACAGTTAGGGGAACTGAAATTATGAAGGGCAAAGAAGATTGAAAATGGGGAACAGGAAAGTCTGATAGGAGGTGGCAGTGAGTTGCAAAGCTTTGGGAAGCAGTAGGAGAAAGTTTCCTGG
This sequence comes from Neoceratodus forsteri, assembly GCA_016271365.2. Classification (NCBI taxonomy): domain Eukaryota; kingdom Metazoa; phylum Chordata; order Ceratodontiformes; family Ceratodontidae; genus Neoceratodus; species Neoceratodus forsteri. The sequence goes on along the minus strand of CM028137.1, from coordinate 42,201,829 downwards.
CCTATGGAGATAGAGTGATGAGGAGTAGCTAGACTGCGTGCATCAGTGGATGTGAGAGGGTGGGAGATGGAGCAGTGAGTAAGAAAGAGAGGTAAGAGGGGAGAGTCCCAAATCAGAATTTAGAAGTGAACTTGGTGAAGTGAGAGAAACATCTGCACTCAAGGGAGGGGAAAGCTAGAGAATGATATAAGGTAGGAGTGATGTGTGCGGGAAGGGGAATCAAGAGCAAAGCGACAGAAAGCATTGAAGAGAGTATTCAACCTGTTATGGGAAGACTAAGATCAGCTCTGTAGACTATGTTACAACAGTCAGAAATAGGGAGTATCATTTTCTGAACAAGATCATGCCTAATCGGTAGTGGTAATGAACTACAGTTCCTGTAAAGGGTGCCGAGCTTGGGGTGCAGCTTTTTCAGGGTGGGATCAATATGTTCAGAAAAGTTAAGGTGTTGGTCAAGCCAGACACCAAGGTATTCGAAAGAGGTGGTGTCCTCTAGTGTTGTCTCTTCAAGGGTGTGGAAGGAAGGAAGTGAGAGAAGCCTAGAGAATCTCTGCCTAGTGCCAAAGGTAATGGAGACTGTCTTCTTCATGTTAAGGAAAAATTGATGCAAGCTTAGCCAGTGTTGAACATTATTAAAGTCAAGCTGTAGTCTGGAAGTCACATCAGAAGGAGATTGGCCAGAGGTGAACAGGACTGTGTCATCAGCATACATATGGATAGAGGATAAAGAGCATACTGACGGTAAGTCATTTAGAAAAATTGAGAATAAGAGTGGGCCACGTACAGAGCCTTGAGACACACCAGTAGAGATGGATAGTGGAGGGGACATAGAGTCAGCTATTTTAACAGATTGAGTTCTACTATCTGGTAGGCTTTAAACCAGTTGCAGGCAGACAGAGACAAGCTGGATGAGGGAACAATTTCCAGGAGAAGGGACTGGGAGATTGTGTTGAAAGCCTTGGCAAGGTCAACAAAGACATCAGAAGTAATGTGACTCTATCCATGGCAGAATGGATAGATTCAGTGAGTCTAAGTAGGGAAGTGGTTATGGAGTGATTCTTCTGAAAATCAGATTAGAAGGGAGTGAAGAAAGAGGAGTCATCAAGAAAGGAGGAGAGTTGGTAGAGAACAAGGTGTTCCTGAAGTTCAGCCAGGGTGGGTATAAGAGAGATGAGGTGGTAATTCTCAGAAGAGCGATCACCTCCCTTTGGTGGAGAGAACAGTAGCATGTTTCCAGACTCCAAGGATAATCACAATGTGGAAAGACAGGTTGAGGAAATCAGTGAGAGGGAGGGATATAGCAGGAGCAGAGGGGTATAGCAGCTTAGGTCAAGGCTATCGGGGGAGCTACCCTTAGTTGGGTTGATAGCAAGCAGTGCCTTTAAGGTGTCATTGGGAGAGATGGGTGAAAAGGCAAAATTCTTCATTAATTGGTGGTGTTGGGAGGAATTGGGAGGGAAGGAAGAGGTAGTAGGGTGGGGTGGGAAGGAGACTAACAGGGTGGAGGCACAGGAAGAAAAGTAGGAACTGAGTTTCACCACTACTGTAGGATGGATGGCAAGGAGTTGGTGATTTATTTTGAACAGTGGGGAAAGTCTCAACAATCCTCACAATGTCAATGATCACTGGCCGGCCAAAGTCAGACCAGGTAACCTGGGTGCTCGCAACCTCCCACCGATCTCCACAATACCCAACAGAAGGGGCTAGACAGATTTCAGATCTGATGGTGGCAAACTTATCTGTGAAAAAGCAAGTGAACTCATCACACTTATTTTGTGGAAATGTTCCTCAGTCTGAAAACAGGTTGGATTGCACAATCTGTTGACCATCCGGAAGAGCCAAGCCAGTTGATTGCGCACAACAGCAATCTGCCTGGACAGGAACTCTACCTTCTTACAGGAGACTGCTGATTAATAGTCCTTATAATGACCCTATAATCTAAGCTTGTCATCAATCAGGCCTGTTTTCCACCAGTGCCTTTCTACCCTTCATCCCATTCTCCTCAACTCCTTTAATGTCCCATCAAACCAAGGGGACCTTGGACAAACATGAGGGGGCAAACACAGACAGGAACTATGGAATCCAGGGCCACCATCACCACCTTATTATAGGCGTGTAACAGATCACCTGGATCTAAGCTTTCACTCGGCACACCCTATATGTCAAGTACTGCCATTAGACTGTCTGGGGTCACACCCCTTAAAGGGCGACACTGGACCATCTCCATAGGGGTAGGTCTATTGAGGGGAGCTTCGAAACTGAACCCTATGGTGTGATGGTCTGACCATCTGACCGGCTCCACCACCAGGTCAGAGGTCTCCATCCCCAGAAGGAACACCAGATTCAATGAGTGACCATGATTGTGGTTCTCAGAGATCATTACCTGTGTAAGCCACAACATAGTCATCAGCTGGAGGAAGTCTTGACCAAATTGTGAGAGATCATCTTCGACACAGGCATTGAAGTCCCCCAGAATTAACCATCTGAGGGACTCCAACACCATGTCAACGATGAAGTCCATGACTTCTGCAGGAATTCCTTCTCACCACCAAGTGGATGGTAAGTGAGAAGTATCCTGCACCCTACACTTGTACCCACAATACACTCAAAGGACCTGGTTGTCCCCATTGGAACATCCACAAGGCCCAGTTCCAGTTTAAAACAAATGGCTACACCCTCACCCCTATGATCCACCCTTGGGGATGTGTATCACCAAGTACATGGCTGGCACTGGTGATGTGAATAGTGGGCCAGCATTTTCATCCAACCAGGTCTCTGTGATGCAAGCCAGGTCAGTTTTACCGACAAGATCATCACATTGGTCTTGTTTTTAATAGACCCGGCATTGCACCACACCACCCGAGTAGGATGGGTAGACAAGGAAGACCACACTACTTGCCTACATAAAGTACAGCCCTTGAGTATGGGAACAAGGCAGGAACACCCCTATCCTGATCCCATTTCCCCCCCCCCGGGGCATCTCCTTGTTACTACAACCCCAATCTGCCCAATCCCCTTCACTACCCAACCAGGTCCAGTCCCTCCTTTTTCCTTCTTATGGCTATCCTGAAGGCCTAACCACACCTGTATGCCTCAGCTGATAAAGGGGGACAGCTAAAAGGGCAGAGGTCCCTGAGCCTGGTGGTAGACAAGTACCTGATCGTCAGAGCTCTCTGTCAGCACATCTTTCCCTAACAGCAGTCAACCGACAAACAACCAGCACACAATCCCTCTACGTCAGACACTCACAGACTCATACACCATTCAAACCAAAAAATTAATCCACAATCCCCCAACAAATTCTACAATGTACTACCCCAAGGTTTTGTCCTTGGTCATATACTCTTTTAAACTTTGATTTCCAGACCAAGACTATCAGAGCAAGGTCGAGACAACTGACTAGGAGGAAGTGGAAAACAGACAGATACTATATTAGAGGTGTAGGGTCTGCAAGGTAATTTGGGACCTTCGATTAGGGGAAAAAAGCACACAAAAATTAGCATGCTAACTCGAGTTGGGAAAGGGAACTGTTATCATCTTTGCAGTCATCTGGGTGAGGAGGAGAGCTGTAAATATTGGGGTGTGTGGCTTAGCCAGAAGTAAATCAGGTGTCTGCATTTAGACTTCCCTGTAGTTATCTATTGTTCTCCATCCCACCCTTAGCTAAATTCACTTTTATAGGCACTGGATTTGATTGACAGCAGAAACCTCTTGTTTGGGAGCAGGAAGGGAGGGATCATCAAGACACATAAGACTCACCATCCTTGAAGGAAAAGAGTAGCTCTGCCTCCCTCCTCCCACCCCCCCAGCTGCTGGATGACTGACTCTGAACAAGGAAGAAGGAGGCTACCAAGGCACATAAACACTTGAACTGGAGCAAGGAGATGGTGGAGAGAAGGGGTGCAAATAGTGCTTCTGGGAGAATTAGCCTGTAGAAACATAGAATTTGATGGCAGATAATGACCGCTTGGCCCACCTAGTCTGCCCATTTCTCTACCTACTGCTTACACTCCAGATCCTAATTGATCTGAAGCTTACTCCCTTTTTCCTAACACTAGGGTTGCCTTCTGTCTATCCTATGCAGTCTTTAATTCCCTTACCGTTTTTGCTCCTTCAACACCCACAGGGTGGCTGTTCCATGCATCTAGTGCCATTTCTGTGAAAAAGTACTTACTCATGTTGCCCCCTAAGTTTCCCCAAACCTCATATTGTGACCCCTTGTTATTGCATAACTTTTTTCTGAAACATGTTGTCCTCTTGTACTTTGTTTATCCACTTGAGGTACTTGAAAGTCTATCATATCCCCCTCTCCCTCCCTTCCTCCAGGGAATACATATTGAGCGCTTTCAGTCTCTCTTCATATGGTTTCTCATGCAGTCCTTGCACCATTTTTGTTGCCCTTCTCTGGAATGTTTCTATTCTATGTCTTTTCTGAGATGTGGCCTCCAGAACTGGACACAATACAACAGGTGAGGTCTCAACAATTGACTGCACAGTGGCATCACCACCTCCCCTTTTCTACTAGAATGCCTCTCCCTATTGATGCCAGCATCCCTCCGGCTCTCCTCACAGCCTTCTCACATTGCTTTGTTACCTTTAGTTCATCTATTATGATTACCCCCAGGTCCTTTTCTAGCTTGGTGATTGTCTGTACCTTCCCCCCAACATTATACTGTAGGTTAACAATAGGATGAATTTTTAGGGTAGGCAATGCTAAAGGGTGTATGTGCAAATATTGCTTCTGGGAGTTGTTAGCCTGGGTATACCATTACAGGGGCCATGCAGTGATGTCACCTGCATATGAGTGCTGGCATTAAAGCACATGTGATCTTGCTGACTGGGATGTTGGAATGCTATGTCTCATGGCTGTATCTGCATGGTTCAATGTGCTTGAGCACTTTTGCCCACTGGGATGCTGGAGCGACGTGAAGGCTTGACTGATTTTCTGAAGGGTGGGCAGGTGGTGTTAATTCTCACCCAGGGTGAGTGCTGTGGAACAGTATGCTTTTTTTGCATGAGTTACCATGCAGCATGGTTTGAACTGTAGTAGAGGTCTGTATTCTGGTATGTTGGAGGAGATCCTTGAGAGCACCACAGGGGATTTACTGCTGGCATTTAAACACACTGCATGATGTCCAGTTATTTCACTGGTTCCCACTGGATGTGAGACCAGGAGTTTGTTATATTTATTGCCAGGGGGGTACGAGGGCAAAGACCCCCGTAAAATGTTTTCAGCTAATTTGTCCACTTGGCATGTGTGGAGGTTTCCTGTATGGGTGTCATACTGGGCTTTTGCAGTTTCCTCACTGTCGGCATATTGCTGCAGTGCTCTCTGCATTGTCAGTTTTTTTGTTGTGCTCTAAATGAGGTCAGCCTTTTTCATGTTGCAATGTAGTGGTGAAACTGTTAGACTGTAGGCTAACTACTGGATTGGGTAAATCTTTAGGTGGTAGGTTAACTATTGGATCGAGTAAAGTGTTAGGAGGTACTGGGGAAGGTCTAGAGATTTTCTGGAGACTGTGTTGCTGCCCTATCTGTAGGCATATCTCTCGGCTGAGAGAGAAGGTTGACAAACTCAAGTTGAGATGGCTTGAGTTAGGAGGACCTACTCCCCCACTCTGGGATCTCCAAGTCCAACTCAACTTCCTCAAAGGGTGCCGGTTTTGAGGAATGGTTGAACAATGGTGGGTTAGGGTGGTGGAATGTAGGCACATCCCAAATCCCATACCACTACAGAACTCCTACACTGCACTGGCAGGGTAGGAGTGCCCCATAGAGGCACCTGAGGTGGTGACTGGGACAGATGTGGAGGTCCTTCATGGTGGAGACCACAAGGGGTGGTGACAGAGGACCCCAGAGAAGGTAGAGGAAGTGAATCCTGGTGGGGGACTAGATAGTTAGTGGGATACAGTTGGGGATGGGTAGTGATGAAGAGAGGATGATTAGGTGCCTTCCATTTGCCACAGCTTGAAGTGATTGAAGGAGGATCCTAAGGATTGCCAGGAAGGCAGGAAGGGAGAGCTAGATGTCATTATCCACTTGGGGACAAATAATCTGGCTGGGGAGAGGCCACATGCAGTTCAGGAAGATTTTAGTAAACTGGGGAGAGGTCTTAGGCAAGTAGCACAAACTGTTACTTTTTCAGAGATGCTACCTGTTCATGACAAGGGGTACAACAGGAGGCTCCTCACCAGGGACTTCAACTTATGGCTGAGGAAGTGGTGCAGAGAAGAGGGATTCATTTTCATTAGGGACTGGGACTACCTGGAGGGACTGAGTCCTGTACAACGGTGACAGCCTGCATCTCTCCAGGAGGGAAACCATGATCCTTAATGAACAGTTTAAATGCTATATTAGTAAGCATTTTAACTAACCGAGGTGGGAGGTGGAATAAGGCAGGAAGACATACTCTGCCTCTCCACATGCTTACAGGGTCAACAATGGAAATCCCAAGAGTGGGAAGTCCCAGAGGGAACAAACACAAACAGGAAACCAGGGGGAAGAGAGAAGGGAAAAAGGAAAGATAATAGTGGAGGAAAGAGGATGGGCAAAAGGGCAAGAAGAGGGGAGATGGCAGTATAAAATGGAGATCCATGTGAGCAAATGCTCAATGTCTGGGCAACAAAATGGCAGACCTAGAGGCCACCATGACTGCAGGAGACGAGGACATAGTAGCAATTACAGAGACTTGGTTCAATAAAAACTAGCACTGGGAGGTAGCCATAACAGGGTATGCACTATTCCAGAGGGATAAGGTAGGAAAAAAGGGAGGAGGGGTGTCTCTTTATATGACAGAGAACATAAATGCCATAGAAATACAAGGGGGACAGGGTAAAGCAGAGGCACTGTGGGTCACCCTGGAGACAGGGAGGGGGGGCTTCTATTAGGATAGGGCTTATCTACAGACCTCCAGCACAGAGAGACAAAGAAGATAAGAATATGATAGATGAAATACAAGGGATGGCTAACAAGTGTGAGGTACTGCTAGTGGGCAACTTCAATCTAACAGATGTGGATTGAAGCCTCCCTGCAGCAGCATAAGTTAGAAGTAGGGAAATCTTCAATTCCCTGCATGGGGCATTCCTCAGGCAACTAGTTAAAGAATCTACTGATGAAGGAGGATTACTGGACCTGGTACTGTCAAACAGGGACAGTGTCACTGATGTCACAGTGGGAAACCACCTGGGTACCAGTGATCATCGTATGGCATGGTTCAGCATAAGGACAGGTCCAGAACCAAGCCACACTAAAATGAGGAGCCTGGATTTCAAGAGGGCTGTTCTCAAGAAAATGGGACAGTGCCTCAGGGAAGCCCTAGCAGGAATAGGGAATAAGGGTGGGGTACAGGAAATGTGGGCAAGAAAAAATCAGGCAATTGAAAAGGCGACAAACTTATGTGTCAAGTAACCTTAGCGTCCTCTAGAAGCAAGAGAAACAAAGAGACCACCTTGGTTCTCCAAGGAAGTATCAGAGAAGGTGAAGGAAAAGAAGCAGGCATACAAAATGGGATATATGATTGAAAGAGTGAGTGCTGGAAACCAGAGTTTCAGGAGCCCTGTAATTGATTGCCGAAGTAACTGGGTAACTAGTTGCGTTAGGTCTATTGCAGAAAAGGAGTCTCGGGTAGAGGTGGAGGAGGAGCTGAGTCAGTTGACATTTAAGTCACCCACCAGAATTTGATCAGCGGAAGGAGGTAGTGAGGTAAGGTATTCTGTAAGAGAGGCAATGGCCTGCATTTGGTCCCTGGGGGGCACGTATGCAGTAGTCAGATAAAGGGGTCCCTTTAAAGGGTCAGGGGTTAGTTTCAGTGTAAGCGCCTGGGCCCTGGAGTCAAGGATGGGAGCAGGCTGGGCTAGTATGGGCAGAGATTCCTTGACATAAATAGCACAGCTGCCACCCCGTCTCCCAACACGGTTGGACCGGAAGAGGGTGAAACCAAGAAGGGAGACTAGGGAGTCAGGGGAGGATTTCGACAGCCAAGTCTCAACCAGAGCGATGACATCAGGGTTAATTGATGTGACCAGGCATTGTAGTGAGTCAAACTTTTTTAGGAGGCTACAGATATTCATGGAGACCATGCATAGGCCTGTGGTGCGAGTCGGGGAGCTCCTGAGAACCGGACCAGGGTTTGGATGAATGTTCCCTGACAGGTGTAGTAGCATGACTAACACCCTGGCTGGGAGATGGTGAGAGGTTTTCCTATGAATGACATGGGGGGGAGGGGAGGCTAAGGGGGCAGGGGGTGGGCAGGGTGGTACAAGAAGGAAAGGCAAGAATAAGAAGACACCAGATGTGCCTGAGGCAGCAAGAAAGCTAGGGGAGGCAGGGAGGACCGAGACACACAGAGGTCCCAAGGGGCAGGAGAGCAGGTTCAGGAGCAAGGAGGGAGGGGTGCCAGGGCACAGTGGAGTAGCAGATGGGTAAGTGGGTAAGTGCACTGCTAGTGGGGATAGGCACAGGCAGAGCATGAGGCAGGGCCAATACATTGTGGTGAGCAAGATCCCAGGGAAGTAGTGCTGTACAGGTAGGAGTAGGAAGTAGCGAGGGAGCATAGGTCCCTGTAGTGGCCAGCAGGTATAATCTGCAAATGGGAAAGTGGGGAGATAGGTTCTGGGCAACAGGACGTGATGTCACCGGATGTGATGTCACGGGGTGGATCCTTAAATTGACAGCCGCCCCTGGGTGGGAGGGTGGTTGGGGCGGGTGGGGCAGATGGCTAGCACCCCCCTGCAGGCATCCAGACAAAGAGAAGACCCTCTCTTTACCTCGAAAGTTATCAGGCTGGAAATTCCGCTTCCTCAGCTCCTCAGGTGAGCTGCTTCTGTTGCTTCTGTTGCTTGATTGTCCCGAGTGCCTAGCTTGGGGGGGGGAGCTGCCTCGAAAGTTATCAGGCTGGAAATTCGGCTTCCTCAGCTCCTCAGGTGAGCTGCTTCTGTTGCTTCTGTTGCTTGATTGTCCCGAGTGCCAAGTGCCAATTGAGAGAGCAGGTGGTTAATCTGGATTGTCAGGAGAAGCAGGGCCCATGCAATTCACTGAGGTGTCGTTCCTGTTCAAGCATGGTGCAGGGTCTGATCCCCAGGCAGGTCTCTCATTGGTGGCTTTCTCTGTGCAGTGGAGTAGTCTGGCAGGGCCAGCGTGGCATGGCGCAGGCTGAATGGAGATGAACACAGATTCAGTCCGATTAGGCTGGATAAAGCTTCCAGCAAGCAGAACACCGTTCACACAGTGGGGAACCAAATCGTGGCCCACTTTCAATACACAGCACATTTACATGTAAAGGATTCTAAGGTACCAGCAAGCAGAACACAGTTCACACAGTGGGGAACAAAATCATGACCCACTTTCAATACACAGCACATTTACATGTAAGGAAATTCTACTGTACCAGGCAAACCGCTCCCCGGTCATGATTGCAAAGTCTCTGCACAAACCAGGGATTCAAAAGCAGCTGGAAATCCTGATAGGCCGATCGCATTCAGCTAAATCTTTGCTCTTCTTCAGGTATGAGCCTGGTAAAAAATCAGTGGCTTACTTTCTTCTCACAAACTTGGAAATAATTCTCTTCTCTCCCTCCTGGGACAGCAGGCAGACATGCTGGCCACAACTCAGGCCTTTCCACAGTTCTCCCACAGAAAACTACTCACAAGGCTGCTTGACTGTCTCAAGCTCTTGCCTCTTCAACACCCAACTGAGATCTGATTCAACTGCCAGCAAGCCAGGGACTTTTCTCTGAATCCAAAAGGTTCTGTTGTCTGATCTGTCTGTCAGTCACAACAAAGGCTCCCCCTTCAGGTGCAAAAAAGGTACCAAAAGCCCAAAACTACAATTCCTACAGGTTTTGACTCCAGACAGCTCCTGTAGTCCGGCTCCATTTTAGGTCCCACCAGAAATGATTGGTCCATTTCACAGTGCAGGACCAAGATAGTGGAGACAAACAAAACAGTCCTTGCTGCAAAGAAGGAAGGTTAGACAAACTACATTATCATTATCACTCTAAATGATGTTCAGCAAATAGTTACATCTTTCAACAGAGCTCCCTCTCAGATTACTTATGACTGCAATCCAGGCAGCTCTTAAACAGACAGTGCACAGAGGCTATACAGGCACTCTCTGGCAATCACATTTAAACTGCTAAAATGCAGGACACCAGCCGGGAAGTGAGCATTTAGGCAAGCTCAAGGAAGACTTTTTAGGAATCCCCATTTGTAGGGGGGGTTACACTCTTCCCTGCTTGGAGAAAACTTGGCGTATGCATTGAGTCTGCACCATCATGCATCTGTTAACATAAACTTATTACTTTACTATACATATTCACTACACTTCACGATACTATATCTATTCCGACAACACAGCTGCATACCTCACACAGGTAAACTGAACAGTACTATACTGAATCAGGTAATAACTTCTTGTACCTTAAACAATGGAAGAGGGGGCCCTTCCCTATCAGCTAACTTGGGGCTAGAGGGGGCAAGGGCACCATGGTGAGTGGGAAAGACAAGTAACCTGGAATTGGCTGTCAAGCTCAACTTGGGCAGTGAGCTTGGTGAGACATAAACACCTTTGTGCACCACACTGAGAGGCAAATCCACTGGCATCCCAGAAGAATCATAACTGAAGTGTACTACCTTTGTGCACCACATTGAGAGGCAAATCCACTGGTCTCCGGGGAGAATCATAACTGAGGTGTATTACTGGCTTGACAGCTTGGCCAGTCTTTCTGAGGGGGACAACTACAGTCTCTGTACTGTCAGCACTGGTCTGGGGACTCTCATCACTTGTGAGGGGTGCAACTGCCTGGGTGGAAACATCCAAACTTGTGCACTGTCGGCTTCTTGCTCTGCAGGCTCTATTTCTACAACACTTGACTCATTTTGTAAAGACTCAAGCACAATAAAGCTTTGAGGCACTGAAGGGAGGTGATCAGCACTCTCATAGTGTTCTTCAAGTTCTAGTATGTCACCAGAAAGACTCATTCCATCAGCCCCTCCCTCAGGCAAATTCATATAGTTTCATAATACATGGAGATTCAGCATCTTCAGACGTGATACTTTGCACTTCACTTTCAGGGAGCATTGGCTCCAAGGACAAAGCTTGGGGGTTAGGCAGTCCAGAAGGCCCAGCTTCATCCCCACATTGAATCATGGGGTTACCTCAAAACAGCTGACTCAGTTCATAAGAGGGGTAATAGGCATAGTCGCACTCATTTTCATCAGAAGTGGACTGACAGTTATTATCACTCTGGGCATGCTGCAGAGGAAACCTTAAATCTGTGACCGCTGGTGTAGGTTGACTCTGTCTCTTTCTTGCAGCAGCATGAGTCGCCAGCCCAGGGGGCTCAATTCCTACGGGTTCAGCCTCAATCATGACTTGGCCGATAGGTAGCAAGTGGTTATAGTGCATGGTCTTGACAGCTTTGGAGTTGTTCTCTGGGCGCATCTTGTACACAGGTAAATCATCCAACTTTCCAACTACTACATGGGGAAGAGGGTGCCACCGATCAGCAATTTTGTGCTTACCATGCAGTCCCAAATTGCATAACAACACACAGTCTCCAGGTTGAAACTCTTGAGCCTTTACTTTTTTATCATGCCTCTCTTTGTTGGCTAGATTTCTCTTGGCGGCCATTGTCTGGGCCAGTTGATAGGCATGGTTCAATTGAGCTTTCAGTTTTTTACATACTGCAAGTGATTTTTGGCTCGGACCCCATCTGGAGAGACCCAAAACAGACATCAACTGGCAGCTGGGCCTCTCTACAGAACATGAAGCAGTAGGGGGAGAACCCAGTAGCATAATTTTTCCTGCAATTGTATATGTGTGCCAAGGTACTAATCTGCTGGCTCCATTTATGCTTGTCTTTTGGGTGGAGGGTGCCCAGCATGTCTAAAAGGGTGAAGTTAAACTGTTCTGGTTGAGGGTCTCCCAGCGGGTCATAGGGGGTGGTTCTTGACTTTCGCACCACCCATAGAAAGAGCATTTCTTTGATTAGCTGAGTATCTCCCTTGATCGGAATGAATCTGCTGGGGGGCACCATAGTGAACAAAGAAATTTTCCACTAGCATCTTGGCCACAGTAGATGCCTTTTGATCTTTGATGGGGAAAGCTTGTGCATACCATGTGAAATGATCCGTAACCACTAACACATTTCCAATGTTCTGCTGATCAGGTTCTAAACACAAGAAGTCTATGCAGACTAGTTCCATGGGGGTGCTGGTAGTAATATTAACAAGGGAGGCAGCCCTCTGAGGCAGATCTTTTCTTTGCAAGCAGTGACTACAAGTCTTTACATGGTGCTCAACATCGGTCCCCATTTTGGGCCAGTAGAAGTGAAATCATACCAGTAGAGATAGGCAAAGTGGCCTCAATTCACTCCATGAAGTGATTTGTGGAGTGAAGGCAAATTCGTGAGTGCTCTGCAATGTGAAGCAGAGTACTTTGCGTTATAATGGGTAATGCAAATTCCATTGAAAACAATGACTTCGCTTTACTCTGCCTTTCGAAACCACTACTCCACCAATTCTTAAGGCGAAGTGCATTGAAAACAATGTACTTCGCCTCACTTTGACTTATTTTTAAGCTCCAAAGGTGAATTTTGCAGTGATTCATGGGATTTCAGGTCACATGGGCTCTAGATTGTTCTGCACAGCCTCAGTTTGGAGTAGTGTGTGTAGGAAGCTGTAGGAGACAATCTGCTGCAAGAGTTCTCTGTGATTCAAACCTTCTAAAAGCTGTTAAAAAAGCCTTTTTGAGTCATTGTTTTTTGTTGAAACTCTAGTTCATCGATTATAGGAAACCTTCCTGTGCTCATATCATTGAGCATTTATTGTTTGTGTGTGGATTTTGAATGTTAATGTACAACATTCAGTCTGTGTACTGACAGTCAGTGAAGTGTCCTTTGTAGGAGGGCGTATCTGTGGTGTAGGTAGATTAACTTGGAGAAAAAGACAGTGCTTTCTGTTTTGGTGATATTTTTCTTGTATAACTGTGTTAATGTACATGCAGTAATATTTTCAATAATTCTTGACATTTTTTTGCTGATTGTTGTGGTGCAGCAGTGCATAATTTTAGTTTGTTTAAAATATGTGGTTATATTAACGAAGTTTTCAATTTGCTAAGCATTACTAAGCGTGTGTATGTGTGAGTATGTGTGTGATGTGTATCATTAGATCAGACACCTTTATTGTGCCACATAATAATTTCAGCAATGTGAACCTGCTATCCACTGCAGCCATGTGATTTTTGTACTTGTTTGTGGTATCTTTACTAGCACTAGCACTAGGACTAGTGACTGTTACTGCAGCAGTGCAGTACACTTCCCCCCCGCAGCCCGCTCCAACCAGCAAAGGTATTCTTTTCCAGATTTGAATTTCTGATGGTGAGCACTGGTTATGTGTTGTGCCTTTGCATCTGCATCTCTTCAGTGTGCAGCGCAATCTTAATCTGTCCGTGCATTTGCATCTCCTTAGGGCCCAATCTCCATCTGTAATTTAAATCACAGTTGTTTCTTTGGCTTCCCTTCAGCATACTGGACAGGTGGTGCATAATGCTGCATGAACATTGTACTCATTAATATGTGTTTTAAGTCAGGTCCATCATCACGGTCACTCGTGATACAAAATCACCTTCTTCATCATCACGGTCACAAATTCAGTCACAAATCACAATTCACGATCATATTACAGATCACAACACAAATTTTTTGACTAGTTACTTGGAGGTATTGTAAGCATGTTTTATAGTATCTCTCCAGACTTTACCACCCCGCCATTGTACTCATTAATGAGCATTTTTAAGTTGGGGAGTTTGTGCTACAGCTCTTCGGGGAAGTACAGCTGTAGGCATTCACGTTCTCAATAGATTCATATTCGTTATCTCACATCGTTGACACCGAATCACGTTCTTAATCATCACGGTCACAAATGCAGTCACAAATCACGATTCATGATCATGTCAGGAATCACAACATTAATTTTTTTACTAATTACTTGGATGTATTGTAAGCAAGTTTTGTAGTATCTCTCCAGGTTTCACCACTCCACCATTGTACTCATTAATAAGCGTTTTTAAGTCTGTGAGTTTTGTGCTACAGTCCATCAGGAAAATACAGCCATAGGCATTTGCGTTCCTTCCCATACAGTATGTGAGTTATAGTACTGTAAGTAGTGGTGGGCAAAGTGGCTCCAATTTGCTCTGTGAAGTGATTCACTGAGTAACGTGGAATCCATGGAAAACTCCACAATGTGAAGTGGAGTACTTCGCTTCATAATGAGGAACCCGAAGTCCACTGAAACCAAAGACTTTGTGTTATTCCGCCTTCCCCAAACCACTTCTCCACCAATTTTAAGGCGAAGTACATTGAAATCATTGTAATTCACCTCACTTCGCCCTGTAATTGAGCTCCAAATGAAATTCTGCAGTTATTCATGGGATTGCAGGTCACGTGGGCTCTAGATTGTTTGGCACAGCCTCAATTCTGACCTGTGTAGTGTGTGTGTGTGTGTAGTGGTAGCTGGAGACAGTTTGTTCTCAGAGCTCTGCAATTCAAAACCTCTAAAAGCTGTTTAAAATGCCTTTTTGAGTAATATTTTTTGCTCAAAATTTAGTACATCGATTGTTGGAAACCCTTCTGTGCTCATATCATCTAGTGTTTATTGCTGTGGGTGGATTTTGAATGTTAATTTAGAACAGTCAGTCTGTGTACAGTGAAGTGTGCTTTGGGGGAGAGGCGTAGTTGTGGTGTAGGTAGATTAACTGGGAGAAAAGGCAGTCTTTCTGTTTTAGTTATATTTTTCTTGTGTAACTGTGTTAATGTATGCACAGTAATATTTTCAATAATTCTTGACATATTTTGCTGATTGTTGTGGTGCAGCAGCATACAGTTTGTCTGTTTAAAACATTTGGTTATATTACTAAAAGTTTTTAATTTTTTACACATCACTTGAGTGTGCGTGTGAGTGTGTGCGCAATGCGAGCCATTAAATTAGGCACCTTTTATTGTGTTACAGAGTAATTAGAGCAGGTGAACCTGCTATCCATTGCACCTGCATTAATTTTTATACTGCTCTGTGGTATGTTTACTGATAGTGGATTGTTACTGTCATGCACTAATCCCCCAACTGGCAAAATGTATCTTTCTAGATTTGGATTTGTGACTTGTGACAACTGGTCAGGTGTTGTTGTGCCATTTAATATGCATCCCTTGAGTGTGCAGTACAATCTTAATCTATCTGTGCATTTGCATGGCACCATTAATTCTAGGAGACTGCATTTCTTGTTATGTTCTCATTTCACTTCATCAGCACTGGGGAATTTTCTGGACACAAGACTGTAGCATTTGGGGGACTCATATTAATTCTGGTGACTATGTGTGTGACCTAACCACTGCACACGTGACTGAGTGCACCATTATTTCTGGGAGACTTTTCATTTCTTGTTACACACTCATTTCACTTCATCAACACGGGAGAGTTTTCTGGACACAAGACAGTAGCACTTTGGGGGATGCACATTCATTCTGGTGACTGTGTAGGTTGGATGCTGCCAATATTATTGTCACTCCACCTTACTTCAAGTTTAAGGTGGAATGACAATGCGAAGTAATAATAACAAGGCAAAGTGAGCCTTTCCTATGGGGTACTCCATGTAACGAAGTGCCAATGCGAGTGGCCACTTCACGTTCACTTCGCCGGCGGATTTTAAATTCGTTGCATCTCTACATACCAGGTCAAGGGTTCTGTCAATACCGAGGTGCCCCATGTGATTGTGGAGGGGCCTCAGTACCAGATCTTTAATGGCCTTGGGCAGGACCAATTGTTTCTTGTCTATTTTGCCACTATGATCTACTGTCTCCCTATACATCAACTGTTTGAGCAACTTCAATCTGGGGCCTTCTTTAAACAATAAAGCAGTTCTCAAGTCAGTGGAATGTAACTTCAACACGTCTTTCCCCACACACGCAGGTCATCAAGTGCTGGCTGAATCATAGGATCTTGGGATTGAGCCCACTGAATGCTGTCATTGTCAAATTGAGGTAGTGCACTAATATCTAGAGCAGAGAAGTGGCAATAAGCAGCTGGTATGCAGGTGTCAGAAGGGCTCAAGCAATCTACTAAACAGTCCACTGTGTCTGCAGACATCTGTTCATCTCTATCAAACTTTTGGCACAATGCTTGAATGTCAGGTTAAGACAGCCTGACCCAATCACTCTTGGAAGTGGGCCTTCATGATAGGGCATCGGCATCAATATGGTTCAGGTCTGGTCTGTATTCGACAGCATAATCAAAGGTTGATAATGCAGAAAGCCACTGGTGCCCAGTGGCATCTAACTTAGCTGAAGCCTGTACATAGGTCAGTGTGTTATTGTCAGTCTTCACCAATATCTTTGCCCCATAGAGGTATTCATGAAACTGTTCAACGATGGCTCTTTTTAGCACAGAGAACTCCAACTTATGCACAGGGTAGTTTCATTTGGATGGGGTCAAGCTCTTACTGGTGAAAGCTACTGGTTGCAGGCCATCCTCATGGTCTTGATGCAGCACCACTCCTAGACCCTCCAGACTAGCATCTGTATGCAGCACATAGGGTTTGGTGGGGTCAGCATAGGCAAGGATGGGGGCATGGGTGAGCTGTTATATGATCTCATGGAAGGCTGCTTCACAGTCAGGTGTCTAGTGGAGCCCGAAGAGTTCACCTGGGCAGAAGGATACTTCTTCTGGTTCTTTAATTGCCCCTCTTTTGTATTAATGATTGGTAGGAGTGTAACCCTGGGTAAGGTTCAAGAGTGGGTGAATCACCTTGGAATAGCCTTTTATGAACCTGCAGTAGTAGCCACAGAACCCCAGAAAATATTGTAGTTCTTTCAGATTATGGGGCTTGGGCCAAGTACTCAGTGCTTCAACCTTACTGGGATCAGTTTCTATCCCTTTTGTAGATACTATGTGCCCTACATACTTCACGGAGGTTTTGAAAAACTGACACTTGTCAATGGACAACTTGAGGCCGAAGTCTTCCAGTTGGTCTATGACTTTAAACAGTCAGTTCTCATGGTCCTCTAAGGTGCTCCCAAACACAATGACGTCGTCGAAGGATACAAGGCTTTCCAGCAAATTCATAACTCCCACCGCACGTTCCATCAGTCATTGAAAGGTTGCCGGAGCACCTGATATCCCATGTGGCATCTTCAGAAACTCGTAGAACCCCAATGGACAGATGAAGGCTGTTTTCTCATGGTCTTCCGGGGCAATCGGGATCTGGTAGTATCTGCTGTGAAGATCCAACACCGAGAACTATTTGCTCCCATTCAAGCAGTCCAGGGCATCTTGTATACCAGGCATAGTGTATTGGTCTGGGATGGTCCGCCGGTTCAGGGTTTGATAATCAACACACATCCTCACAGATGCATTTTTCTTATACACAACCACAATGGGGAGAGGTGTATGGGGTCCTGGATTCTTGTATCATACCAGCAGCGAGCATTTCCTGCAGGTATCTTCTCACATCATCTATGTCTGCTGGAGCTAGGCATTAGGACCTCTCTTGAAATGGCCGTTCATAGTGCAAGTGTATGTGTTGCTCCACACCCTGGAAACATCTCACATCCCATTCCTTCAATGAAAACACTTGGTCTCTCTGGGCAAGTCTCTTTCTAATTCTAGCCTTACACTCAGCTGACAACCGTTGAGTCGCCAAAGTCAAACAAGTGTGGGGCCACTCTCTCCTTCTCACCAGGGTGCTTGTTGCTGGGCAATACTGCAGAGTCTGTGCAGATTACCATAGCTAGGGTGCAACCTCTGTTCACCCGGGTTTCACGATCTGACACATTGTGAATCTGTACCATCACTCACATTCATAGGCATGGGCATGAGCAGGCAAGATGATGGGCTTGACCAATAATACTTCCGGCAATTTTCCATTGCCTGGTGCATCCAACATCAGTATTTTGTTCTTGACATCTTTCTGGAGGTGGACCTCCCCTTGAATGGTACATTATGCGTTAGGGGCCAGTACCATTGAATCGGGATCCTTCTTCCACACAATCCCCACTGGTTCATCCTGGTCTACTTCCTCAGGTTTCTGTTGCAGATCATAGGCCCTTTTAATTAAAGCCTGAATTCTCAGAGCTCTCCCAGTCTATCACCCATGTTTCTTGTGACAGAGTTGCACCAGTCTCCCAAACATATGGGCGTTTGTTCCAATTAACAGGGGAACCCCATCATGAGTCCGGTGGGGGGGCACACAAGGGTCAGTGTCTCTACTTGCTCCTCTTCACTAGTGACAGTTGCAGGAAAAGACAACCAGAGGTGGGCATATCCTAGATATGGATAAGATTTGTCGCTCAGCCCCCACACATGTAGGCTTTCCAGGGATTGTAAGGGCACATCAGATAAGTGTTTGTCATACCATTCCTGAATCACAATGGTCACTTGCGACCCACTGTCAAGCACAGCCAGAGTAGGAATACTATTCACAGCCACATTAGACTCTATTGAAGGGCCCACTATCTTGGACCAGTCTGGAGGCCTGGACAGATGATTTAGCCACAGAGGTGTTTGAGTTAGGATGGCCAAAGCTTTTATTGTGGTCATTTCATGCACCCCTTGACCACAGACTCATTTTCCAAAGCTCTCCTTGAAGCAGGTTCACCACTTTCTCTAAGTCCTTCTGAGACTGGCATTCCCTCTTCATATGGTCATCCTTGCCACAGTTGTGACAAATGACACGCTCTCAGGGCATCCTTGGGGAAAACATAGGAGGGGATGCTGGAGCATCGATGAGTGATTTTGATCTGACTTCTGTGGGTAGTGTACCATGTCTCAAAACTTCCTTTAGTGTGGCAGTCAATTCCTTGAGCTCAGCCGAGAAGCCACTCCCAGTAGAGGATGCCTGAGGGTGCACCCCTACCCACATAACAATCACATTCTGACAGGGACCAGGGTCTTTGTCAACAGGGGATACTTCAGTAAGAACATACTGTTGTACCTTTCTGACTTCCTTCAGCAACTCCTCTCCCCACCGTTTAGCCCACGATGGGACACCCTTAGTGGTCTCCATTTCAGAAGGGCCTTCCAGTGCCATGATCACTTGAGCTGCACTCACCCCATAATTACAATCTCCCTCTTCCCCTTCAACCTCCCAGAGTTCTTTTAACAAGTCACAGTAGTCAGGTGGGTTACCTGTCCTATCCTGGAGCCTTAACTGCAGGATCTGCAATTTAAACTGCTTTGCACGTTGCAGTAAGTGCCTCAATCTCACATGGTTCAAATCACTGGTGGCTACCCCACCTTTCCAGTAAGCTTTCTGCAAAGCTCTTTCTAGACATGTAACATACGCAGACAAACTTTCCACTTTCCATTGTTTGGTACCTCAGAATTTCCACATCAAATTCTTCCCTGACTCAATGATCCCAAAATTGCCTTTGAGTGCAGCTAGGTACTTCTGACCAGATGCATCAGGGTTTGTGAACCTCAAAAATTTAATAGCTTCGAGGGTGGGACCCCTTAAACTTTCTATGATTCTTTTCCAATTCTCAGCATCCAGACACTGCCTCTCAGGTACCAAGGGGGCAACATAGTCTATCCAAGTCTCCCAATTATCTTCCCCCTGGGTGGGGGTTTGGAGGGTGCCCAAGAAGATTCTCAGCCTTTGGAAGGAGTTGTGACTAATGGCAGGTACAGATATAGGAGCCAGCATTGGCATGGGTACAGAAGGCTGAGTAGTAACAGGTGCTGGAGTGGGAGGGGAATTTGGGGAAGGAATACCCACAGGTGGCAACAATAGTTTCTTAAAGTCCTCTACAGTTTTCCCTTCCTCCAGCAGCAACTTAGCAAATTTCTCCACAAAAGTCTCAGATAATGGTGGGAGCTCATCCTCCCCAGGGTCTTTACTGTGTTTTGCTATCAATCTCCAGGCAGCTGGAACCCCTTTAGGGGCAATAGTCTGTTGTACTTTAGAGCTGTTCACAAGGTCACTACACTCTACAAAGGCTATGAAAGTTTGGGAGATCAAATCAGCCTGTCGACCCACCACAACAGGATTTTTTTAACATTCAACATTGGAAAGTGCTCCCTGTACAGTGTCTTTACTGGTACCCAAGGGAATATCCTGGTATAAGTAGAGCAATTTTGGGGTTGATCTCCTGCCCAGTACACCACCCCACCAACTGGTTCATTTCTACTGTGGTAGCCATTAATCTTTAACAATAATTCATAATATTTGACCACTAGAAGGCACAAAATCCCAGCGGTGAGCCTCCAAAATGTAACCCCTAGGAGGCGCTATCCCAAGGGCTACTACCCTACCCAGTAGCTAACCTGTTTTATGTTATTTTCTTCCTCTAGTGTTTGCTTTTGAATACATTTTATTTTTAAAGTTTTATTGTTTTGAGTTAAGAAACCAATCGTAAGAGTGTGTGTAGAGCAATATTGGCTGACCGGAATATCTGTGGTACATTGCTGACCAGTTACCTGAGGTTTTGGCTATCTCCCGGGATTGCGTCTGCTGTTGGCCCTTGGTCATTATCGCAATAGTGATTCATTCAGGCAACCAGAATTTTTGTGGTGCATATTGGAGCGTACTGGACCGGACTGGAACATCTGCGGTGTGTATTATGAATTGGAGCCATCTGTTGTCGACCAGCTGCCGCTATCAAGTTTTTGATTAACCTCTGGGATTACGCTTGCTGCTGGCTCTCTGACTATCCAGGTCACTGGAATGGAACTGTTGTGGAATCTGGCCAGTATCTGCAGTGGGGAGACCGTGAGTACCGTGTGAGCACTGTGTAACTAGCGGTTGCCGGCTGCTGAGACTATCTTTTAACGCCAGTGAGCGAGACCGTGAATAAAAGCACTGTGTGATTTGTGGTTGCTGGCCACCAAGACTATTTTTAAACACCAGTGGACCTTGTCACGGATTTTGGAGTGTTCTGTGAATATTGAATTTTGGACTATTGAAGACTGAGGGCAGTTCTGGGGTGTGGGGGTTCCCTGTCTTCCACTGGTCTTAGTGTTGTTCCTGGTCACGGCTTCCACGACCGAGCGGGTATTGTCTGGGTCTGCCCCAGGAAGCTGGGGGTGTTACCCAGAGCTTGCCTAAGGGGCCTCGTGGCTGGTCATGCTGGCTCATTGATGCTGTTGCAGCGGTCGTGGAGTCTGATTGCGCTGTGTGGCGGTGGAGGATCTCTTTCTTCAGCCTGCTATAGTTTGCCTTCTGGCCTTTTATCAGGGATATAAATATCAAGAACTGGTTCTTTTCTTGTTGGATTGAATTGTGACTCCCCGGTGCTGAGAGGACCTGGGGTTTACAAATTCTTCTATGACTTATTATATGAGGATTTATTAACCCTCTTGGAGCTGGATTAAGAAATATTTTTTTTTAACTATAAGCAGGGAGTGACTGGTACTCTGATTGCTCTTGAAGAATTTGTTGTTAATGGAGCCTTGTTTGGCCTCCGTCTGATTTATATATCTTTTTGGACTTTGGGAGCGAAGTATCTTGATTTAGGAAGGACAAGTATTAATGTTTTAACAGTGCTAACCTCTGCTTTATGTATTGGGAAGGCCTGGATGGGTCCCTGGGTTTTTATATTTTAGTTATAATTTTATATGTTATTGTCAGATCTCTTTTTTTTTTGACCGGAACCTAGTCTCTGGATTAAAATATTTTCTTTTATAACTGTGCAGTGAGAGTGCTCAGTTACCGTGAGGCTTGGGGAGTGGGAGTCCCTGCTTTCTCACAGTTATTGTATGATTTTAGGTCAGTGCAGTGAGAGTGCCTGGGGGCTTAGTTGACTCGCAGTGTGAGTGCTTGTCCTCTCAGCCAATTTATTTATTTATTTATTGTTTATTTTTTTTTAATTTTTCCGGAAAGTGGGTTCCATTTAAGAAATTGTGGGTTTCATTTAAGAAATTTTGGATTGTCAGATTACTTGGGTTTGGGATTGTGTCTTTTTGGGTGATTTAATTTGGTGGGTTAATTGCTATTTGAATTCAGCGGTGGGATTTTTAGTATTGGTTAGAGTAAGTGATCATTATCTTGTCTCATGTTGAAGGATGGGGATATTTATTATTACCCCACCCCCACGTCATGCACTATTCATCCTCCACCCTCCATGTCCTTCACCCCTTCCCCCCCGATTTAGCTTTTTCAGTCTATCAGTGCTGTCGGGCCTTGGGAATTGTCTGTAGGAAGAGGGGGAAGGGTGGAGGGTGTGAACAGTGGAGGATGGTCAAGGGGAGCATTTGCATTGGGATTAAGCCCAGAGGACACCCTGGGGCAAAATGGAGGTCTGATTGAGGGTTTCCCTGTTTGACCCCCATACCCAAGGGCATCATCATTAGCAATGATGGGCCAGTAGCTGGGGCTTCCCAGGGGATCTGTCCATCTCTGGCAGTGTTATGCAATGCCAGATCCATTGTGAACAAGACTGCTATTATGGCTGACTTGGTGAGTACAGTGGATCTGGCTTGCATCACCGAGACCTGGCTGGATGGTAATGCTGGCCCCATTCTTGAGGCGGCAGTTCCAGCTGGGTATTCAGTGATTCACCGTCCGAGATTGGACCACAGGGTTGGGGGGGTTGCGGTCTGTTTCAAGACCGAATTGGGTCTTATCAGTGTGCCAGTTGAGGAGACCAGATCATTCTAATGTGTAGTAGTGGCAGGTGGGGGCTATAGACTGGCCTCATCTACCATCCACCCGGAGATGGAGAGCCATTCCTTAAGGAAGTGGTGGACTTCATCGCTGACCTGGTATTGGAATCCCCCAGGTTGATGGTGCTGGGTGACTTCAGTGCCTAGATCGATGATGAACTCTCGCAATTGAGACAACACTTCCTCCAATTGATGAAGTTATTGGGCCTCTCACAGGTGGTTACCTCTGCCACTCACAAATGTAGCCATTCCCTTGACCTGGTCTTCCTCCTGGGGATGGAGGCCTCCACCGTGGGGGTAGAACCCATCAAACGGTCTGACCAGCACACTGTTAGATTCAATTTTGGCACCCCCCCTACATAGACCAACCCCTGTGGAGATGGTCAAGTACCGCCCTTTATGGGATGTGACTCCCAATTGTCTTACTGCGACACTTGACCTATCAGAATTCCTTGGGATATGCATGGATCCAGAGGTTTTGGTTCTGGCCTATAATAGGGCCATTACCTCTGCTCTGGATTCCATTGCTCCATTTTGTGTGCGTCCTCTCTCCCTTTGCCCTCGGTCCCCATGGTTTGATGGGGACCTGAGGGAGATTTAGTGTTTAGGACGCAGGTTAGAGAGATGTTGGTGGAAATCCTGCTTGGATGCTGACCATCTTAGACTGTGAGAGCATTATCAACTCTATCAGTCAGCAATTACCCGTTAGAAGGCAGTGTTCCTGTCTGGGGAAATTGCTGCTGCACTGAACCGACCAGCTCAGCTCTTTTGAACCACGGACAGACTGTGCAACCCAGCCTGTCTACAGGTTTGTAGAGCATTTTCACAATCTCAGTGTGATGAGCTTGCTCGGTTCTTTGCGGATATGGTGGAAGACATTAGGGTGGAGATCCATTCAACACTTTCTATGGGAAGGGCTGTGGACCAGTCCTTGGTCGCTTTCCCTCCTCACTCCTGGAATCTCTTCAAAAGGCTGGATATCGAAGATGTTATGAGGATTGTCCAAGGTATGCACACTACATCCTGTAGTTTAGATCCGAGCAACACAGCCCTGATTATGGGCTGTGGGGAGATCATCATCCCAGTTTTAGCTAGGATAGTCTGGTGCTCCTTAGACTCTGGTGAATATCCCAGCTCCCTGAAAGAGGCTGTGGTGACACCTGTGTTGAAGAAGGCTTCTTTGGACCCCGACTCCCTCACTAACTACAGACCTATCTCAAACCTTCCCTTTATTGGGAAAGTAATTGAGAAAGTAGTGGCTACTCAGCTGGACAACCATTTGTCCATCCATAGCATCTACAATCCTCTCTAGTCCGGTTTTAGAAAGAGGCATAGCACGGAGACTGCACTGTTTCGGGTGCTCAATGATCTCCTGATGGCGAGAGATCAGAAAAAATGGTCCATTTTGGTCCTGTTGGACTTGTCATCAGCATTTGACACTGTAGCCCATGGGGCACTGCTTGAGCATCTGAAAAACATCTGTGGGCTTTCAGGTTTGGTCCACAGATGGTTTACATTTTCCTCACTGGTAGAACACAGAGAGTGGTGTCAGGGGTATTTTCCTCTGGCCCTATCTCTCTATCTTGTGGGGTTCCTCAGGGCTTGGTGCAGTCCCCCATGTTGTTTGCGGTGTACATGCTTCCCCTCAGAGACATTGTAAGATGGTACGGGCTGGAGTTTCATTGTTATGCTGATGATACTCAGCTCTACCTGTCTTTTGCACCCGACCAGAATGGAGCACTCTTGGTGTTTAATAACTGTCTTGAGGAAATCCAAGGATGGATGAGGTCCAGCTGGCTGAAGCTGAATTCTGGAAAGACAGAGGTGATGGTCGTTGATCCAGATAGTCGGATAGGGGGGTTGGGGACAGACCATCCTTCAGGTTTATTGCTGGGGGCAGTTGAGCTTCCTATTTCTGAACAGGTACGCGACCTCGGGGTAATTCTTGATGATCGGCTGACACTGCATGCACAAGTGTCGGTGGTCGTTAAGCTATCCTTTTACCATCTCAGGAATATTGCTAGGATCAAGCACCTTGTTCCTCCCGGAGACCTACCTACGTTGATCCATGCCTTTGTGACCTCGTGCCTGGACTACTGCAATTCCCTTCACTTTGGGCTTCCAGGGGTTGATATCCACCACATGCAGCTGGTGCAGAACTCCGCAGCCCGGTTGTTAACTGGGATGCCTCATTCTTCCCATATTACTCTGGCGTTGCAGGGTCTGTGCTGGCTGCTGGTTCAGTGGTGGATCTCCTTTAAAGTCGGCTTGCTGACTTATAAAGTCATGCGTGATCTGGGCCCTGACTACCTGAAAGAGCTTCTGGTGCCTTACAACCCAGACCAACAGCTCCGCTCAGCCAACGAGGGGTTCCTAGAGATTCCAAGGGTAGTTTTGAAATCATCCGGTGCTCGGGCTTTTGTATTCGCAGCACCGACCCCTTGGAATTCTCTACCCCATTGGATTAGAGAGTGCACTATGGTGGGGGGCTTTAAAAAAGCTTTGAAATCTTTTTCATGGAGAAAAGCATTTGGGGAGGATATTGAGTCGATCTGATTTTATTATTTATTATGTGGATGTCATTACTTATTTTATTGAATTTTATGATATGTTATTTGGATGTATTTTAAAGCCTGTTCTGAGCTTTGATTTTTTGAAAGGTGCAATAAAAATAAAGATGATGATTATTATTATTATTATTATTACCCTTGCCTGCTTGGCTAGTAGCAGGTTAAGGGGCCTGAGTTCTGAAACGGATGCCTCCACCCGGAGGTCAGGGTTGATAGTGGTCAAGTTAACCTGGGCACAGCCCTCTGGGACACTGTAACCCCCCTATTTCCTTACTAGTGGCTGGAACAATACACAAAAATCACTTTCACAATACCCCTGATACACCACGTTAGTACCCACACTGTTTGCACTTACCACCAGGGCTTTCCTCTGGCTCGGCCATGGGAACCCCCTGTAAAACAAAGTTATATACAGCAAATAAAAGCAGTACAGTACTCTTGCAAAAACTGGAACCACATTCAGGATAAATGCAAAAAAGAGTTAGATCTGATTTATTTAAGGGACTTGAACAAGGGAGGGGTGTAATCAGGTTAATTTGCTTAAAGGCTATATCAGTCAAACAGTTATGAATGCACTTCAGGGTCCATAAACAGTCACACACTCTGGGTACCCAGATGGAGAATGGCGGGCTAGTCAGGAACGTTGCAGCTGGTTGGGGCCCCGTGATGGAAGAAAACAGCATGCACAACACACACTATTTCTAATCCAGGGCTGGAGGGCTCAGTTCCTGAAAAGAAAACAACAAGACAATCAGATGACACACTTTCAGATTAGGCTGTTGTTGCAGGGAGCTACCCTGACGATTACTGATGATACCCAAGATTGGACACAGGCTGGACAAAAATTGAGACAGTAGGTGGTTAATCTGGAGTGCCAGGAGAAGCAGGGCATCATTCCTGTTCAAGCGTGGAGCAGGGGTCTGATCCCCAGGCAGGTCTCTCGTCGGTGGCTTTCCCTGTGCAGTGGGGTAGTCTGGCAGGGCCAGCATGGCATGACCCAGGCTGAATGGAGATGAACTTTGATTCAGTCCGATTTGGCTGGATAAAGCTTCCAGCAAGCAGAACATAGCTCACACAGTGGGGAACCAAATCATGACCCACGTTCAATACACAGCACATTTACATGTAAGGAAATTCTACTGTACCAGGCAAACCACTCTCCGGTCATGACCGCAGTCTCTGCACATACCGGGGATTCAAAAACAGCATGAAATCCTGGCAGGCTGATTGCATTCAGCAAAATCTTTGGTCTTCTTCAGGTATGAGCCTGGTAAAAAGTCAGTGACTTACTTTCTTCTCACAAACTTGGATTTAGTCTGAAATAATTCTCTTCTCTCCCTCTCAGGGGCAGCAGACAGACATGCAGGCCACAACTCAGGCCTTTCCACAGTTCTCCCACATGAAACTTCTCACACGGCTGCTTGATTGTCTCAAGATATTGCCTCTTCCACTCCCAACTGAGATCTGATTCAACTGGCAGCAAGCCAGGGACTTTCCTCTGAGCCCAAAAGATTTGGTTGGTTGATCTGTCTGTCAGTCACAACAAAGACACCCCCTTCAGGTGCAAAAAAGGTGCCAACAGCCCAAAACTACAATTCCTACAGATTTTGACTCCAGACAGCTCCTGTAGTCCAGCTCCATTTTAGGTCCCACCAGAACTGATTGGTCCAATTTGCAGTCCAGGACCAAGATAGTGGAGATAAACAAAACAGTCATTGCTGCAAAGAATGTAGATTAGACAAACTACATTATCATTATCACTCTAAATGATTTTCAGAAAATAGTTACATCTTTCAACAGAGCTCCCTTTCAGATTACTTATGACTGCAATCCAGGCAGCTCTTAAAGAGACAGTGCACAGAGGCTATACAGGCACTCTATGGCAATCACATTCAAATTGCTAAAACGCAGGACACCAGCCTGGAAGTGATCATTTAGGCAAGCTCAAGGAAGACTTTTTGGGAACCCCCATTTGTGGGGGGGGTTACACATACACAATAACAACATAAACACAATGCACTGTCAATGTAAAATAAATTTTAAGTTGACAATAACTGAGAAGAATTGCTCATGAAAAACAATTACAAATATATTCTTCCTGTAAAAACATTTTCTTGAGATTATGTTTGAAAATGTATAATGTATGAGAATTTCATAACCCAGGTGGGAGTTTGTTCCAGCAAAGAGGTGCATCAAAAGAAAAGTAGTTTAATTCAAAATGAGTTTGGTATCTAGGTAAAAGTAGGCCTTGATTTGAAACTTCTCTGAGGTTATGACTGTGGGTAGAGACTGATAATCTATTCAAAAGGTAAGCTGGGGTTTGAAGGTTTACTATTTTATAAATCAAAGTAAGCCAATGAAATGTACGTCTAGAAGAAGGTGATAACCAATTCAACTGAGTAAGAAGAATACAATGATGCATCACATAGACACAGGGGGACCTTACAGGGCTGGGGGGGTCGGTAATGATAGAGATCAATTACGGTCTGTGGAAGCACTGTAGGTAGGGACTTTGGGGCAGACTGGGTGGCCAAGAGGTCCTTTTTTGCCAGCAGCTTCTGTTTCTGTTTCCTGAATGACCTTCTTGATGCCTGTACCTCTGTATCCATCCATATGTATGCAGATAATACAAATATTTTTGCCTCTGGTTCCTCCCCTTCTGATCTGATGGCCTTGCTCCATCCAGACTTCCAGAACACCCAACACTGGTTCTGTTCAAATCAATTGTTCCTTAAGACCCAAATAAGGTCTCCTTGACCTTTGGCTCAAAGCAGAAGCTCTCCAGGCTTCCTGCACTCCCAAAGTTCCACACCCTTTATGGGACCATGATGAATGATGTTTTCTGTTTTAAGTACCTCAGGGTCTGACTCGACTGACACCTCGACTTTTCTGGTCATGTGGATGCTATCCACAAAAAACTACACCTTAAACTAGGTGCCCTATACAGGAACTGTGGTTGCATCCCACTGCTGGCTCGCAGAGCCATTATCCAGAAAATGATTCTCCCTGTAACCCCCTTGTTCCCAGGTGTTACTAGAATCCCACTTAGAATCAGTGGCAGGCAGGGAAGGAAGCTTGTGAAATGCCAGGTAAATGGGTTTCATACTGTTGCACTCTGTTTTTAGTCTCAACTGAGCTGGAGTGGTGATGTAATCTTAGAACTCTTGCAGCAGCATAAGCCACACTCTGGCAAGCAGTTGTGAGCTAGAGTAGAATGTTCAGTAGTCTGTGAGTGTGAGTTCCAGGAGGAGGCTTCAGCTTGCTGTGCAGCTCCTCAGTCAGCTTTGACAAAGAGCTACCTCTTTTGTTTTGGGTAGTTTGTTCTCCCCCTAGAAGAAGAACATAGAAGACAGTGGCTGAAATGGTGGGGATCTTGCTATGTGGGTTTTCCTTTGCCCCATCCCAGGAGGGATGGGGGTGATCTTCAGTGTTCAGGGGCAATCCCCTCAATCCAGTCTGTCTGGTGAAGCTGCTTTGGACATCTTCATTTGTTGTGAGTACAACTTTTCTTCTGAGTAAGCCCAAGAGGGGCACCTGTAATACCTAGGGGTGAACTTCTCTGTCAAAGTGAATCAGTCGCCTAGACTTTCTGTGTTTTAAAAGTGTTTACCTATGTTTGGAGTCTAATATGTGACCATCCAAGTACAGAACATTTAACTTCTGACACCATTCAGGTGCGTGTGTGTGTGTGTGTGTGCAGTATGTTAAATGTGATTTAAATTTCAAGACAGTATCTACAGTTTTCTACAGTTGTGTGGTGTTATTAACCAGATGAATGGCCGGGTATAAACTTGGAAGCAAAAGGTGGGTGTCCCCCCCCCCACCTAGATTAACCAGTTTACCTCTACAGGTTCTGAAGGGCACCTATTGCTTTTTCTTCAGTGCAATTGGCCAATGCCTAAGAAAAGTGTTATCCCTGTATGTGGGTTGTTTTTTCTCAGTTTACCCCAGTATGATGGATTCTGAAAGTTCCTGAGCTTGGATGTGCTCCCTTGTGGTCATGTGTGCCACTGTCATTCCTCATGAAATATGGGAAAGTGTCCTAATACTGGCCATGTGTGCCTAGTCAATGGGAAATGTACCAGTTCTGACCACTTGTGCCAATCTCCATTTCAGAACCAGGGTGTTTACTGTTTTGTGTTACGTCAGCCTATGCTAAATGGGAATGTCAGGAATTTCTGTACCCTTGGGAATCTGCAATAGCAGTATGTGTAGCCCTGTGGGAGTCCATCTTCGCTTTGTGATTTTTCCTACTTTGTTACATGAATAAAAGCCACATTCTGAATCCCAGCCTGGTTTGGAGAGTATTGTTATTACTTCCTTGTTTGGATTTACTTGGGTGCCACTGTCTAGAAGTGCCAACCTAGCATAATTATGAGCAAATGTTTTATCTCAGGGACTTGAGTTGCTGGCCATGGTATATTGGTCCCACCAGGTGTGTGTCATGTAACCACACCTGGTTGACTGTTCTAGCATAACAGTCAGGTCACCTAGCCTAATGGTGGCCATTTCTCTGTTTTCCAAATCTGTATCCACTTATGTAAACCCCCACCCATCTTGTTTGCCCCTAGACTTCCGTGGTGAGAGGAGAAGTCCTGCTGGTTAAACAAGGGAGGCTGGTGCGGGGGTTACATCCCTATTTTTGACTATGGAGGCATTATGCCAAATTTTAAAATTGGTCTTGCAGGGCTTGCATCAAGCTCTGTGTCAGTCCTGATATTTGGCACAACCGCACTGAACCCATCTGCCACAACTGCACTCAGTTTTATAACAGCAGGGTCAGCTGTGACAGTTTTCATAATTTATGGCAGCTTGCACCAAAGCTTTGGCACAAGCCCCATAAATTAGCACCCCCAATGGTGCAAAGTTTGATGAGGGGGTAGCTGGTCTAACTTGGTGGATTTAATGAAACGGACTAGCGTCAGGGTTTGCAGCAGGCACTCTTGCAAAATGGTGACTGCCGCAAGGATTGCCGCAAGTTGTACTTTGCTTCCAGACCCTCGATGTAAGTCCCTCACAGTGATCCAGGCTATTGTAAAGTTGTACCCATTGTTAACAGTGCTGATTCTAAGTATGCCCTGACCAGACTGGATTCCCTCTTCCATTTCTTCTGTCACTTAGCTCTGGACTGCCCACCCTGCACTCACGATTGGTCCCTTTATACCTCCCTCTCACTTCCTTCCCTCAAAGCTAGGTGCCTGACTCATTGTACCTCCTTTGTAGCTAAATACTGGCTAGACTTTCTTCCCTCCTATCTCAACTCCGCCTCCCCCTTCACTACACCCTTCACAACTCTGACTTTTGTTCCCTGGCACTCCATTCTAGGGCATCCTTATCAATCCAGGCTACCTTCCCAAAGAAGGCCTTCAAATTCAAGTGAAGTAGTCATCAGTTTTTTAAAAAAAATTGGTGCAGTATTTGAAGTAATTCAAATTTAATTCAATTGCACTTCAAACACCAGTTTTTATCCATTGAAAAAAGTGATTTTGTTCTCAAATGCCCTTCAAAAAGTGCATGAAAAATGCAAATTAGCCTTCAAAAAGAAGAGGAAAAGAGTGTTAAAAAACTGTTACGAACAAGTTCTTCAATTGTACCTTAAACACCCTTCTTTTCCACCTAAAACGAATGCCGTCAAATTCAAGTATTCTTTAGTTTTGTAATTGTTTTTGAGGTACTTCCAAATTGCCTTTTATTTTACTTCAAACACCAGTTTTTATCCAGTGAAATACATCTCAATTTGTTCTCAAATGCCCTTCAAAAATGCCACGAAAAATGCAAATTAGCCTTCAAAAAAACTGAAATAGTGGTAATAAGTGACACAATCCAATACAGTACACACAGGAAAATATGTAAATGAGTGTACCTTGATTTGGATGTCTTTTTAGGAACATTCTATTTACAGTGTAAATAGAATCTTTCTAAAAAGAATCAAATGTGAACAAAACATGCTCATTTACATATTTTGCTGCATATGCAGCCTAATGTAAGTAATAAACAATCCATTAGGGGTTCTTTTTGGCTTAAAACAAGTCTAGCTGTACCTTCTCATGTGCATGTTCCCCTGTCTTTGTGTAACAATATTCAGTTAATAATTACATTAATCCTGGTTACTTCTGATGCATTTCAGGTAAACACCACATGAAAATCAATGTGTTCAGAGGGTGATGGACACATAGAATGGCCTTTCTGATGAGGTCCAGGGGTCAAAAACAGTGGCAGAATTCAAATAATGCATGAGACAGACTTAAGGCAATTGTGGAGGGGAGGGAAGGAAGAAGTAGGCTGTTGGTTAACTAGGATCTGCAGTTTATCCAGAAGGTAGGGAAATGTGCAGACTAGATGGGCCAAGCGGTCTATGTCTGGCATCAAAGTCTATGTTTTTTAAGCCATTTTGGGTCTTACCATCAAAAAACAAACAAAAACCAAAAACGCTACATTCAGTTGTGAGAGAGAGATAGAGAGAGAGTGTGTGTGTGTGTGTGTATATGTGTGTGTGTGTGTGTGTGTGTGTGTGTGTCCAGCATAATCCTCTGCTGCCAGCCTTCCTGTTGCCCCCACCAAAATACATGGAGGGTTACAATGGTACCCAGCCCCTGGCTGATCAGAGGGCTTGGAGTGGAGAAGTAATGGGGTAGTGGTATGTCACTTAAACCCCAGCGTAACATGCTCAGCCACAACTCCTCCCCCTCAACAATTTCACAATGCAAGAAACTCCACAAGAGACTAGCAAGAGGGCAATTGAACCCAATAAGCAATGCAGCAACAGTAACAAAATGGTTAAGGGCTCATGTTTTCCTAGACAGTTTTCCACCATAAGGACAAAGAAAACTCCCCTCAGTATGCAACGTGCTATGTTAAAAAAAATCCACAGCAGCCAGTTTTCCTGCAGCCTGCACTCCTACATCGAAAAGTTTACAACAACAACTCAGACTGATTAAACTGGATGCTCTCAACGTATTTCTTACATGCCTGATGTGTTTCACGGCTGCTCAAATAAAACACACTTCTTGCAAAATGGGATGTGGCTTCCAGCTGGAGGTCTCTGTTTGATCATGGCTCCACAGTCTGCCTGCTCCTTGTGACCAATGCAACCCAACATGATACTGAGAGTATAAGCCCCCCGAGTCCCAAAATGTGCAGCAGTTGAGTTAGTGATCAACGCACATGCTTTGTGGTCAAGGCTGCTTGTATCTGGGAGGTTACTTCAACGTCCTGAACAACATAAAAAAGTGCCAACAACTAAGGCCCAATGGGTCTGGTCTTTCAGCACCTTCAAGACCTTTAAAACCAATCAGAAGGTCTAACTCCAATCTCGGCAGCCATGAGATTCTCGGCAGCCATTTTGAAACTGGCTGCCAAAAATCTTGTGGCCACTGAAATCAGCATTTGAACTTTTGCTGTCCCACAATGTGTGGCTGTGTCCCCAGATTCCCATGGCTGGAAGAGCAATCAAGTGCAGGTTGGTAGTGAACTTGTGTGGGAGACTGATTCTTCAGTAGCTCCTAATACAGTAAATTAGCCCATACCGTGTGTCTTGCTTGTGCACATTTTTTATGTGCTGTGGCATAACATGGACCAGTTGTTAAAGCAGGAGGGTTTTTGGGCTGGCTGCATGAGTGGAGAAAAATGGACCGACAGAAGCACTGTGAAGCTCGAGTTACAGTAATCAGATCGGACTTCATGCGCTGAGCAATGGTGCAGCTGGACTGACTTTAGAGTCCTTAAGGCAGCATGTGTATCACCTGAGTCAGTGGATCAGCTCTTCTGTTTAAGCTCATTGTCAAGCTTGAGTGAAAGCTGGCACATGGACAGCTGATCCCTGACTAATTGCCACTTGGCCAAAAGGGATACTCCCGGGGGAAAAATCATTATACCGCAAGCACCTTATTTTATTTGAAATACAAGAAAATCTACAGTATGCCACTATTAATTTATTTTCTCTCCTTCACCCATATGCAGTTGTTTTATAGATTTGTCTTTGAAAGGATACTGTAAGTTCCTGCCTCGATCGAGCACAGTTTTCTGCTGTCATTCTACAGTTGCCTGTTTGTAGAAAATATCTTCACATGAAAATGGAATTTGTTATTATTTTTTTTTTACTTTAGCTGTGGGTCAGCAGGTTTTTCTCAGGAGGAAGGAGATCAGGAGGATGGGTTGCTGTGGGACTTTCTGGCCCCCTGGCATATGGTAATGCTTTTTAAACCTTTTTTTCTGGACCAAATAACAAGTACTGGATAATCGAAGCCAAAATATTTGCCCCTGCAATGAAGGTATTTGCACACTCCTACTTTAAAGCTACCTCCTTCTGATCTCCTGCCCAGCCCTCCTCCTGAGAACAATCTGCAACCCAGAGCTAAAAATATTAAAAAAATCCCATTTTACATGTTAAGGTACAGTATATATTTTCCATGGATAGGACAAATGACTGAGCCACAAGTTACAGTTTACAAAAATACCCACTAGAGTCAGTAATGGTGCAGGGAATTACAGGTTACCTTTCAAAGACATGTCTGTAAAAGAAATGCATACGGGGGAAAGAGTGAAGATAAATTAATGGTGACATACAGTAGTATGCATCTTTTTATTTCAGATATGAAAGGTTCCTGCAATATAATGATTTTTTCCCCCTCAGAGTCCAGATCCCTTTTGACCAAGTGGTGCTATTCTATCAGGGATCAGCTGTTCATGTGCCAGCTTTCACTCAAGCTTGACAGACTGAACTGATCTGGGATAAAAGCTGATCCACTGACTCAGACGAAGATGTGCATGCTGTCTGAAAGACTCCGATTCAGTGCAGCTGTACTACTACCCAACGTGGGACGCATGAGTCTGATTACTGTAACTTACACCACTGAGACTTGGGCTTCACAGTGCTACTTTTCAGTCCATTTTTCTCTGCTCCCAGTTACTGCAAGAGCCCTGCATTAACAACATATCCCCAATGCATCGCAGCACATAAGAAAATAAGCACAAGACACAAGGTATGGGCTAAAATGTTATTAGGAGTTACCGAAGACCATCACTGTCACACACCACTTTTCACTACCAACCTGCTCATTAATCATTTTGCAGATGGGACAGCCACCCAGCTATGCGTGTCAGTAATTGTGCAGCCAGTTGCTTTAAACTAGACTCTTATCTGTTGTGAGCAGCAATTCCTATCCCATTCAAAGCTGCTAAGTCTGAGCTTGCCACGGGTGAGTCTGACAGATGAACAGAGCAGCAATGCAACAAACAGGGCTGCTGCAAGTTGCAGTGACCTTATTGCATTGCTGCTCTAGCATCCATCAGACTCACTCATGGCAAGCTCATAGTTGCTTAGATGGGGAATCGCATGCAAGACGCTGACCTTCATCTGTTTAACAAAAGTAGAAGTGATTTTAGGAATAAGAGTTTTAAGAAAATAGACACATCAGTCCATTAGAATGCAATTGTTAATCTTGTTAAAAGAATTTGCTTAACTCTCAAGGAATTAGCCTCACTGAATTCAAACTAGAACATCGGGCACGCCGTTTTTTATGCCTCATTAAAAACTGCATGAATCTGCCGGCACAGGCTGCCTGTCTGCGACTCCACCGACCCGAGTTTGGGAATAGACTTGGGACATGAGAGGGCCAGCCGGTGGACAAGGATTGAGTGTCCAGAGGACTGCTCTCTGGGGGAGGGGCTAAGTGTCCAGCACTCCATGGACCCCTGGCAGAGGCCAAGGGTTCTGCTGTGACCAGCGCCATCATGTACAGGAAGTGGGGTGGACGTGGGTTGTCATTGCATGTCCCTGCCCCCCCCATAAAGCATCGCACAAAACAAAAATGCTGGCACCAGTGGATGATGCTGGCTCCGTTACTGTCCCCTCTGGCCACCAGAGTCCACCGAGTGGGTCCCGCTGCTGTGGCCCTGGCTGGGGATTCAAGTCAGGTCTCACCTACCAGTGTCTGTTGGGAGGGGGGTGCCCATCTGGCGGCCCTGCACAAGTGGGCAAGCCTGAGCATGGGGGCCAGTTGGCAGAGCCAGGCTGAATTAACATTGGGATCCAGCAAAAAGAAAAACCTGCATGCATGCCCTCATTGCCTTGCCAGATTGCTGATGCAGTTTTGCTCCCCCATTCCCAAAGTGTATTTTGTATCCCTCCCTACTTTGGACCCTCCATCTCAAGTGACAGATAAATATGCATGTTTCAAGGCTGTCACTGTCAATAACTTGTCTGACTCACATTCACTCCTGCCTGCCGGCCCCCTGCCAGACTAGCAGCCACTCTCTGTCTGCTGCCTATGTGCCTATAGTTGGCAGAACTGTAACTGAGCATGCCTCAGTCCTGTAAGTCATCCATTTCTAATCTCAGCTTTTTGAGAATCTGTAATCGGAGATTTCCAGTTTTTATTATGTCACTGGCTCACCATTTTAAAGAGCTGCTTTCCTGGCATACCCAAGGCAAGTCAGTATGAAGACTTACCCCCCCCCAGTCCATCCATTAATAAAGTATAGTTTATCAAGCCATGGCTTATGGAAGGGATCATATTTTGGCTATGTGGAGCCAAACTGCTGATCCCTTCCACATTCTTGCCTTGAGCACTGCCCCATGCTAGCATGTTTTGTGATGTTAATTATATGGCGAGCTTGGGAGCATGCTCCATAGACAATGATAGGCTTTAATGTTCTCTTTAAAGGTTTCCATCTGGATAAATCAAGGCCATCTCACAAGGCTCTTGCTAGCTAATGGTGGCATTGATTTATCCGAATCAGAACCCTGAACTATTAACAAAAAGACATTAAGGTCAGCCCCTGTGGCAGCCTATGGAGCATGTCCCCATGCTCTCCATATAATTAAATTAAAAAAAAAACATGCTATCATGTAGGGGGGCATTCAAGACTAGGAAGTGGAAGGGATTGGTAGCTTGCCTCCATGGAGCCAAGATACAATCCCTTTCTTTCCATAAACCAGAGCTCGAAAATTATACTTTATGTATGGATGAACTTCAGTGGAGGTAAGGCTTCTCACCATGTTAAACAGGGGTTTGAATAAAAATGCCGGGGAAGTTGCTCTTTAAACTGCCAGCTTGACTTGATGATTTATGTCATCATTATGATGACAGCAATTGAGCTGGCAGTTTAAATAATTAGCAGTTGAAATTGTTGTTTAACTCAGACTTCACGTCCAGTTTAGAATGAGGCATTGCTCGCCCATTAGCAATTTTAACTTTTACAATACATTAACTTTACATACTGTGGGGGGATGGGGGCCAGTGATCCCCTTTCCTTTTAACTGGAGGGGCAGCTCTGAGGAGACTCCTTTGGCATCACAGCTGGGCCCCCTGTTGCTGTCCCCTCTTCTGAGGACTAGGAGAGGAGGACACAGCAGCAGAGCAGTGATGCCTTGCCAATGGGGGTATTTTCCCTAAACACCCTGTGGATTTTTCTCATCTCTGCTCTTCAGATGGATCTGGATAAAGAGAGCAGACACCACTTACCCATCAACTGACAGCAGTGTTGTAAAAAAGTCAATGGCAAATTAATAATGCCAAGGTCACATCAAAGGAGGAGGAGGAGGAGGAGGGTGGGGGAGAGCTCATCATCGCCTGTTACATATAGTAGTGATGCTGGAGCTGAGACAAGCTGATTGTATGTTTTGTGCAGCCATTTGGTCAGTGTGGAGCTGACCTAAGGAAGTGAGGGACCAGAGTGTCTGCATGAGTTAAGGTGACAACTTGGCTTCAAAGAAGATCTTGATCTGACAATCACGGTGGTGGACCAGAGGATCAGCATACACCCAAGTATGCTCTAGTGAGCAGAGCAATTACCTCATGGCCTGCCTGTCCAGGGACATCCACTCCACTCCCACCATAGCACATTAAACCAGTGCAATGAACTGACTCACTCACATTTTTCCAGTTTGAGATCCATACTGTTAACTGTTCTAAATTTGAGTGGTCTAACCCACTACTCCCCTACAATATCAGCAGACAACCAGATGGCTAACTACTCACCCTCACCTCTGAGTCAGAGGTGGAGGTTCCTTCAAATCCTTCCTGACTTGCTCCCCCTAAACTGAAAGTGCCACTGACTTATCATTTCTATCCTGTCTTTGCCCACCTACTGTCCTGCTGGGGGACTACTTTGCAAGGGAGGACCTATGATGAGCAATCACCAAAAATCAAGATAGCTCTGATAGCCACAGCAGGTCTGCATGTCATTAGCAGGTGATTTTA
Organism: Neoceratodus forsteri; assembly: GCA_016271365.2. Classification (NCBI taxonomy): domain Eukaryota; kingdom Metazoa; phylum Chordata; order Ceratodontiformes; family Ceratodontidae; genus Neoceratodus; species Neoceratodus forsteri. The sequence goes on along the minus strand of CM028137.1, from coordinate 42,164,410 downwards.
ATGTCAAAGATGCTATGATGCTTCCTCATCCCTCTCCTTCCTGTGTCCCATTTCTCTGCTACCATTCCTGTAAAATATGGGAACCGTAGATCTGGAAGCAAAGATACTTTAATTTGTCCACAGGCTGCTATAATCATCTCTATACCTATCAAAAAATTGTGCTTTCATCTGTTTCTGAATATGGAGGCCCCTATGCAGTAAGAGTTTTACAATAGCTAAGCAACATGCAATCACAAGTAGACTGATCACCCCCATCACAAACACACACACCTCTTATATGCATTTCACATAGCACTAATATTTTTTTACAACCACATCTATTCTTGCTCTGCGAAGACACTGATTTTCCTCATAATGGAGCAACAGGAACCAAAAGAAACATGAACAGCCCAACAAAAAGCAAAATGAATTGATTCAGAATACTTAACTGCTTCAGTATGGATCATTTCAAGGGTATTTGAAGGTATATTGGGAGCACTTTTGATAAATTTGAAAATGAATGGTTCAGAATAAACTGCTCAAAAAGATGGGTCATTTGAAGGGTATTTGAAGGAACCTTGGGAGCAAAAAATGAATGGTAAAGATAATAAATGGAAAATAAATAGCTGAATGGTACAAATACTGAGAAATGAAGGGACTTTGAGAATAAAACAACCAGAATTTTACCCTTCTGTTTCTGTGTGGGTCCTCCTACCACTTCCCCAAACTTTGGAATTCTCTTTTCCTCTCTATATGCTCCACCTCTTCCCTACTCCCTTTCTTCTCTCTTCTCCTCAAATTCACCTCTCACTCCTGCAACTGCACCCAATCCTCACCTCTGTACATTCTTCCCATCCTTCCACTCACTCCCTCTGCCCCTTCCTTGTCTCCTGCCAACTCCCTGCCCTAACCCCTACTGCAATCCCTATTTCCTCTCTCTTTAGTTGCACTCTTCCATGATTACAAGCTGGATAACTTTGCAACCACTTGCCTACATTTACAGCATTCTGCACTTTAATACACCATCTTGCTACCCTGCTGAATGCATTTCTGCTTTATCCCATGCCATTGTACATATTGGCACTGATATTCAGAAGTGCACTTGGCAATGGTGCATGTCGTGGCTCAGTGCAACTGAGTTGTTCTGGTGGAACTCAAGGATATATTCAAAAAAGATGATCCATGGCGCATCCCCTCTGAATATATCAGGTAATGCACACTGCACAAATAGGAAGCACAGGCACATCCCCCCAGACAGGGCTGAATACCAGGAATGGGAACTGCGCCAGCACAACAGAGTTACGCCATGCGCAAATTCCTAATGTTCAGCCAGCAGTATGCAAATGGAGCCATAATACATGCAAGGTGCAAATGGGGCCATTTGCATGTCATTATGGCCCCATTTGCATGTGTTGTGCAGGGCAGGCCAGCAAAATGTGCCTACCCCATAGCCATGATCCCTGTACTATACCCTTTTCATAATTCCCTGGTAGTCTAGTGCTCCCCAACCTCTCCCATAGCCCTGATTGCCAAGAAAGAATGTTTATTAATTCCCTAGTAGTCTAGTGGTACCCCCTTCCTCCCTGAAGCCCTGAATGGCAAAATCTATCATCCAACAGTCCTGGAGGTCTAATGGTTCCCCCCAACCTGCCTGTATCCCTAATTGCCTGTAATATTGTTCAACAACATTCCTTGGTGGTCCAGTGGCACCCCCACCCACACAGGACCCCCTGCCCACCCAGCTCCCCCCGGTCATTGGCAGGCAGCAGCACACCCATCCACATATCACCATGGCTGCCCACCAAATGACAGATTACAGTAGCAGCGGTAAGCCCATTGGTCCACACTGTGGACCAATGGGCCTGCAGTGCATTCTAGAATAGCACTTCAAAAATATGTGAATGAAGTCATTCATTCACATATTTGCCCAGTACTATGACAGTATACACTGCAAGCCCATTAGTCTACAGTGTGGACCAATGGGCTTACAGCTGATACTATAAGCTGTCATTCAGCAGGCAGCTGTGGTAGTATGCTAGTGGGTGTGCTGCTGCCCAGTGATGATGGGGGAGCTGGGTGGCAAGGGTCCTGTGTGGGTGGGGGTGGAGGGCCACTAGACCACCAGGGAATGTTCTTCAATGATATTAAAGGTGATCAGGGATATGGGTGGGGTGGGGGGAACCACTAGACTACCAGGACTGTTGGACAACAGAATTTGCCATGATCAGGACTACAGGAAGGGAGGGAGGGTACTACTAGACTACCAGGGCATATGGAAAATGGATTTTGCCATGATCATGGCTATGGGAAGTTGGGGGGGCACTGGACCACCAGGGACATTATGGATGCTTTTGCATAGTGTACTGGGGGGCAGGTGGCCGCTCATGGCTGGTGACTGCTGTGTTGTGCCTTGCAGTACAGCAGCTTGCCTGTGGGTGGCCACCATTTGAGCCTTTTTTTCAGTCTCAGCTTTGTGCATCAGTATGCGTTGTATCTCAGGGTTGTGGCAGCATATGCACCGTACGTCCCAGGCTGAATATTGGGATCTGCCACATATGCATGGGCAAGCCCCCTGGAAAGGTACTGCATACATTTTCTTTGCACACCGTCGCATCAGGAATTGCGCTGTGCAATTCCCTCTTTCGAATATTGCCCCTGGGAGCATTTCTGGGGTTGTGCTGATGCAACTCAGTTGCTCCAGGTGCAACCCCCAACCACCCACCCACCCAGGGGTGGTTGTCAATTTAAGGATCCACCCCTGTGACATCACATCCGGTGACATCACGTCCTGTTGCCCAGAACCTATCTCCCCACTTTCCCATTTGCAGGTTATACCTGTTGGCTACTAGAGGGACCACTAGAGGGACCAATGCTCCCTCACTACTTCCTACTCCTACCTGTACAGTACTCCTTCCCTTGGATCTTGCTCACCACAATGCATTGGCCCTGCCTCATGCTCTGCCTGTGCCTATCCCCACTAGCAGTGCACTTGCCCACTTACCCATCTGCTACTCCGCACTGTGCCCTGGCACCCCTCCCTCCCCTTGCTCCTGAACCTGCTCTCTTGCCCCTTGGGACCTCTATGTGTCTCACTCCTCCCTGTCCTCCTCCTAGCTTCCTCCTTGCTTCAGGCACATCTGGGTGTCTTCTTATTCTTGCCTTCCCTTCCCGTAACATCCTGCCCACCCCTGCTCCCTTAACATCCCCTCCCCCCTGTCATGTCAATTGTAGGAAAACCTCTCACCATCTCCCAGCCAGTGGCCCACCCAATCTGCTCATTTTGCCTACCTATTGCAAAAAAAAAACATGGATCCTAGTTGATCTGCACCATGTATAGCATAAATTAAATGCAATATCTTCTTTGCAAAGGTCCTGCTTTTAATCAGTTTCACAGGTGGACAGGCTGTAGCACAGGGCTGATCGAGAGACTTGCTGAGAACCCACAGTGAGCCACTGACTATGGTAAAATGTAAAACTGATGGGCCCCCTGTCTGCTTCTAGACAAGGGGTTGGTGAGCTGGCTCTTTGTCATATCAAAGACCCACCCCCACATACAAGCTAGCCCACTTTGGCTCAGCTCTAGAAATCAAAGTCATTTGGCACCTAATTTCAAACAAGTGAGGTCTGCTGATATGGGTGGAGTCTGTGAGTGACCTGCTTCTGACCTTTTCAGGATAATTTACATGATTTTGGAGCTTTATTCCAATTAGAAATGAGTTAATCTGTGGAAAAAAAGAATATAAATATTTTACACTTGTCATAAATAAAAAGCTTATTACAGATGATAAGGGAAATCATGCTCTGTTATTTCACCCCAGGTGGATTTGCCACTGACCCTAGCATTACCAGGTACAGAAAGTTATGTTTTTGTATTAGAAAATCAGAGTATAGTAAGTCAAACCTTTTCACAGAATTAGCCATTAGAATCAGACCTGGGTCACAGGTAAGATGACTATTCCTTCACCAGACCACTACATCTTCCAAAGATAGTTTTAAAATGACCACCATATGTGGGTATATAGTGTGCCAAGGATGCAACAGTTTTTATAAGGAGATATTTCCTACTATATTTGTCCTATTTTCTACAAAATGTAATAAGCAGGGATGTGATGCCCTGGATCTGTAATGGGTTACCATGAAAGTTTCCTCTGACCCGTCAGTCATAGCTTCACTTTGGGTTTGAGAGAGTTGTAATATTTGGAACCTAGGAAAAAGCTAAATATACCAATATTAAGTTACTGCTGGCAGACATCCATAAGCCAGTCAACCCCAGTTTAAGAGAAGGATGAGCAGAGTTGGGGAGGCGTGCATGAAAACCATAGCTGTCCTAACCACCACACTGTTCTCCTTGTTTTGCTACATAAAATTGAAATACCCCAGCATTACCCCCAGCTGAACACTAAACACATCCCCAAATCTAAATTTAGTCTAAATTAAACCATCATCTACTTTTATTTCAGCAAATTTTCTGAAAATTTGCTTTACTAGTGACATTTTACAAGTGATGTCAACTGTTATGTTTTAAAGGTCACAAGTAAAAATATTCACCTCTGTAATATTTGACAATAAAATCTATTTTACCAGAAGTTTTTGCCAATAAAATGTCAAATTTAAAAAAGTTGACTTGTAGAAAATTAGCTGTTACAGATGGAGAAGGAGATAAGATTTAAATTAAATTCAGATTTAGGGAGGGTGGTAAGTGCTCAGTTAGGTGGTCATGGGGGTATTCACAAAAACATCAGGAGCCTCAACATTCCATATTATAAAAAGGCTCTCAGAAATGCTGCAATCTGATTGGCTTTTAGGATTCCAACAGCCTTACATTAATCCATGATATACTGTCATGTACAGCCTGATCACCATGACACATGGATTCTTCCTATCAGCATTCCATCCTCTAGCACTACTGAATGTGTGCAATGATGCATTCTGATTCTGAACCAGCATTCTTAAACTGTGGAAGAACTATGTTATTAAAAATCTCCCTCTAAATGAGGAAAACATTCAGAAAGTATACTTTTAAGACTTTAGTTTTGCAATATTTATTTATAATAGTAATAAGGCAATCTCAGGAGTTAAATTAAGTCAGTTAATCACAGACTGCTAATCTAATTCCTGGTCATGCCTCATTGCTTAATTATAACACCATCAATCTAACATTTGATGAACAGTATTATGAATATCTGTTGTGGTATTATGACTTCTGGGTAACACAGTTTTCCTATGGAGAAAAATGACTACATTCACAGGATTCCGTTTAATGTCACAAAAGTAGGGAAATGTGTCATTAGGGTTTTCAACCCTAACTGCCATGCCACCACCAGAAGTAGGTGGACAAGACCACACAAGCAGTCACAGACAGCCACAGATGCACATTCATACCACAAGACATGCACAGTCACTGCTTGCTGCAGAAGCCCAGGATTTATATTTTAAGTCTCACAGGAGTGACAGACTTGCAATCCATCCATTTATACATGTTTCTTACAGTGTTACAATATAAAAACACATACAGAAGTGAAAGTGATACTTCTCACCCACTGTGTTTGTCTAAGAGGTAAAAAAAATAAGATTGATGAAAATTTGGTGACTTTTATTTTAAAGTCTGAGTTATGAACAACAGTTGATTTTGGATACAAAGTCCATGGTTTTATGTTGAATGCTTGTATTCATTGGTCATAGCTTCTATTGACCTAATAATTCTTGAATTGTTACATAAAATTGAGAACTGGAACTAAGGACAATTTTTTATTTCACAAGCCAAGAAGTCTTTGTTCACAGTTTTGTGATAACCTAAACAATCTTTGTGAATGTTTTAAACATTTTTAATGTACAAAGATTTTAAATTCTTATATCACAAAACAAAAATTCCTGGTTTGCACTTTCTCGCAAACTAAAAATGATCTGCCTGTGACATAAGAATCATCAACCTCTTTAAACCAGCAACCTTAGATTTTTTGGGTACAAACAAAACGTATTTCTGGATAATTTTCTATCAGTCAGACTTAGGAATCTAGCTAAATGTGTCAAACTCAAGACTCTAGCTGTTTAGCTGGGTTCAGATGTTTGCTTTAAATAAATGCACCATTATTTTTTGCAGAATTTGTGTTTCTCAATAAAAAAAACAAAATGGTAATACTCTCAACCTAAACATTTTTCTTGTAAACATAAAAAATGCTTCCTTTCAAATTAAAAATCATCTCGCAACTCTACATTCTTTGATCACACTAAGTAACTATCCTGAAAACCCTACTGAGTTCAGAAGCCAAATTTTAAAATCTTATAATTTAAGAACTGATTAATATTTTTTTTTACTTAACCTTGAAAGGCCCAACCTTGGGATGAACACTTTTACCCACCCCTCAAAATTGGGGACAACATACTTAACCATTATGCTCCACATCTGATCGCAAAAAAAAGCCAAAACATGCATTTTACAGACTTTTTTCACTTCCTTGACCTCAAAATCTTGACAGGCTGCCTTTACAAAACTTGCCAAGTTATAAGAACTTGCAAACCTGACTGTACATGCAAACTTTCATTAAATGTCATCAAATGACACCAAAGTTATTCGGGTGCAAAACATATGGGTTTAACAATTAAAAGCCTGCTCATTTCTAACTATACAGGCACAGTCTCTGAAACAAAAATTTTAAAAACGTATAACTCACAACTGATAGATAGTTTTTTAAATAAATGTTTGAAAGGCACCTTATTGGGCTGAGCCACTTCTACCAACAACATTTCCACTTTTGTTCTAGACACAAACCAAAAACAACCAAATAGTATGGGATTTAAAAAAAATATGTTTATACTCTCTGGATCTTGGAATACAGCTGAGCAGCTATCAAAAGACTTGCCAAATCATAATAAACTGGCAGCATGAAAGCACATGGTAAATGTTATGAGATTTTGTCAAATGTCCCCAGAGTTATTAAGGTGCAAGAACTGAAGTTTAACATTAAAGTGCCTACTCCACCCATACAATTAGAAGTCACATTTTTAATATCGTATAACTCAATATTTGATTAACATTTTTTCATGACATTTTAGAAAGGCATCTTCTTGGGCTGAACCACAACAACCCTGAAAAGTTTGAAACTAAATTCCAAACAGTTTTTGCTCCAGACAAGAGCAAAAAAAAAACAAAAAAACAAAAGGGCCAATAAAAAGTGTTTTTTGTCTTATGTTTGCACTCCCGTGATCATGGATCCTGGATGAGCAGGCACCTCAAAACTGTCTAATCTATGAACTTGGCACTTTTATGGTGCAAGCAAGATTTCATGAAATTTGGAAAATGGCACCAAAGTTATTAATGCCCAGAGCTCATAACTCGAAACATTTTCTTGAAAACATTGAAAATCATTTTGCCATGAAAAAAAATTGGATTGAATTCATGAAAATCATTTTCTCATGAAATAAAATTAGCTTATGACTATACATTTTTGTTCACACCAGACAGCAATCATGAAATCCCTGCTGAGTTTGCTCATAAGCCAAATCATAAAACTTATTATTTTTTTTTTTTTTTTTAGTCTTTGGTAACCGGGTAATAGCTTGAGAATGTAATCATATTTTGTCATGACACATTTGAAAGGCACACCCTTGGTCTCATCTTCTACCCAGAAAAATTCAGAACAAAATTCCAAACTGTTTTTGCTCCTCAGGTGAGAAAAAAATCAGCAAGAAAGAAATTCATTTCTACAGTCCTCTTCACTTTCCATGTTTCAGAATTCCAACAAGTGGCCATCATGAAACTTGCCAAGTCATAAGAACGTGCCACCCTGACAGCTCATGCAAAATGCCATGCAATTTTATCATGCTGCACCAAAGCTATTATGGTGCATATATTTGGGTTTAACATTAAATAGCCTGCTCAAACTTAATTATACAGTTTCAACAACAATGTCCTGACTTAGTAGTAACAATTTATCTTCATCAGTGAGGGGCCAATGTCTGAATGAGTTATTTAAGTTCAGATCCCTTACAATTGAAGATAAATTGTATATTTTAAGTCAGGTCATTGTGTACACAAGTTATACAACATCAGTTTAAAGTTATAGGGCCTGATTCCAAGTCGCATGGTGCAACTCAGAGGCATATGTGAGTTGCACCATGAGGCACTATGCTGGGGACCCTGCACCATATTCCAAGACAGGCAGGGTCTCCAGCACCTATGTCCTGTGACTTGCAGCAGCTGCAGGCTAGATCCACAGGAATAATGCAATGGATCCGGTTACTGCAAGTTGTGGCCCATGAATTACAGCCCCCCCCAGAGCCGCCACCACCAATTGTACCTGCAAACACCTGGGGGCATTGGGGGGCTGGCCGGATAACACAAGTGTTTGGGGGGCAGTGTGGGAAATGGACCCGGGGTCCCTGACATGTAGGGGGTGAGAGCATGACCTTGCTGCTTGGGGGATGTGGAGTAGGGATATGTGCTTCCCGTGGTGCTGAAGAGTGGGCATCCATCAGCTGGCAAGGACAGATGCCCATTAGACCATCTTCATGCTGGTCTAAGTCCGCATCACCATAGCTGGTCTTGGAATGGTGTTAGTGGGTTATGGCAGCTGCCCTTCAGGAATAGGACACAGTTGCTGCCGTAACCTACCCGTGCATTATGCCGCAGTGGATTATGGGCATATTGGTTGCTGTAGCCCACCTTTGGTGCAACTCACATGAGGCAAGTCACAAGCCGCAACTTGGAATACCAGCTTATGGGAACGCATGGTGCAGGGTGCGATTTATGCCATTGGGTCTAGCATAAAGCACCTTGTGCCATGCATAAATCATTTTGGAATTGGGCCCATGATTTTTAAATGAGCTGTCTGGGGGAATATTTAACTGTTTATTTTTCAGGTCAGCAGTTGGTATCAGGGTTGAATGGTGCTACTGTGATGCCATCAGCATTGTGAAAGTTGCTCTTTGATCATATCTGAAAAAGCTCCAGTTGAAGAATGTGTGGTTGTTATATATGCAATCTGTAAAAGAAGTGAATGCAACATATGCAGCCTATAAAAGAAATTTCTGTGACATATGCAAGAGCCATTTTTATATTTTAGAGGTTGCAGATGTCATCAGCTCAAATAACTTATTTACTGTACTGATTTAATTTTCATTCCACTTGTGTATAAATATGGGCTAGGCAGTACATTTGCCTGCCTCAAAATGCATCTGACTCAAAATACACAGTTCATTTTCACAAGAGAGAGGGCAAGACCATAACTCCCACGTCATGGAGCCACAAGTGAGTTTTTAAAGTACTGATCCCTTACAAGAGGTGATAAATTGTATATTTTGAGTCAGGTCCTCATATAGTAGTCAGTGTGCACAACATAAATTTGCAGGTTGCAAGTTTTGAATCTTTTGTTTGAAATTTACTGTAACTGTTTCTCTTTGAATTCAGCAGCTGGCTTCAGGGCTGGACAGGCTAATGTGTTGCCATGAGCAATGTGAAAGCTTCTGTTTGGTAGGTTCAAAAAAAACTCCAGCTGCAAAATGCTTGTTTATGACATATGGAACCTCTAAATAAATGGCTGTGATACCTGACACCTGTATAATAAATTATTGTGACATACGCAACATCAAAAATAATTTTTTTTGAATGGTTGTACATGTCATGAACTAACTCCACTGCTGTTGTGCTTTATCATAAATTCCAAGCAAAACACTTCTTTAGTATTTCCACTTTACCCTTATTCTCATCCACCCACCCTTCCCCTTCCTCAGCCTACAGTAATTATTCTTTCTTTGGGTTTTTTTTTCTCTACAATGTAGCAGAATGCCTTAGCCCACTTCTTTACTCCTTCCATTTTTCTTACCTCGGCTTCTGACTTTGCTCGTCTATCCCTCTTGTTGGCTTCCTTCATCATCATGAACAATATCATATGTTATCATGGTAAGAATATACAACATGTAAGCTACATTGTGCCTAGTTATTGCATTTTGTGAAAGGTATCACTTTGGTGACCAAGTTTATTATATCAACAATTCTCTTCTTTGCAGATCAGCCATGGAGCAGCAGTTGCTTCTCTCAGTGATAAGACAGAGTTTCCCTCCTTCTCCCGAACTGTCTCAAATTTCGTCTCCCACGCCCTTGGCATAACACGGTTAGCAATGCACTTTGGCTGGACATGGCTAGGGATCATCAGTTCTGATGATGACTATGGTCAACTGGGTAGCAAAAGTCTAAAAAACAGCCTAATCCTTGCTGGTGGCTGTGTTGAATTCATGGAAACAATACCCAGAACTAACTCCAAAAATAAAGTAAAACAAATAATAGAAGTCATCAAAAGATCAACAGCAAATGTTATTGTTGTTTATGTTAGTAAGAAGAACATAGTTCCAATTATGGAAGAAATAGCTACAAACAATATAACTGATAGAGTCTGGATAATAAGTGACACTTGCACAGTGTCTCAGGAAGCTTTCATAAAAGAGATGCTGGAAACAATAAATGGTACAATTGGTCTTGCACATCATACAACAGAAATTGTTGGCTTCCAGGACTATGTTTACAAAATTCATCCTTCCATATCTCTGGATGATATTTTTATTACACCATTCTGGGAGAAAGCCTTTGGCTGCAAATGGGCAAATACTAGCACAGCAGAAGGGAAATTAAACAGAAACACAGAAACAAGGTTTTGTACAGGTGAGGAGAAGGTGAAGGACTTGGATGTGTCGTTATTCGATATCTATACTTCTGTCCTGGCCAGCCGTGCCTACAATGCTTTGTATTCTGTGGCACATGCCTTACATGATATGTTATCATGCCAGTATCAAAGAGGACCTTTTCTTAATGGATCATGTGCAAACATTTTCAACTTTTCATCATGGCAGGTACATTTAGAAGTCCTCAATGTCTTTACAACATGATGAATGTGATGGAGTCTGACTTCAGTTCTGTTAATCCTCACTGGCAATATCTTGCATTTTTGTTGCTGTTTTGTGATGCTACCCATATTTGGATTACACTGATGCAGAGGTGGGGAGGCAGTCATTCTGTAACTAAGGATAGGCTATATAGCCATACAGTACAAAAATCACTATCCCATGTTATTAGTACAGGAATAATAGTGAGTGAAAAATAAAAACTGTTAAATAGTGAAAGTGAGTACCTTGACATGTTTAAAATAGTGACTGTGCTAAAATAGCTAAAGTAATGGTGTCCTAGTAGGACATAATAGCGATAACAGGAAAGGCGATTGCAGGAAAGGTGAACTGGAGCAGAGATAAGCAGCCCAGAGAGACAGGATGTTCTGCTTTGGAGTCAGGAGCATACAAGGAAGTACAGGGATCACTGCTGAATATCTTGCAATGTCAAAATAGTGAAAGAAAAAAGGAAAGAAACACATTCAGGAGGATTGCGATGATATTCCTTTATTTCATTTGTCCGTTCTTTTAAAATCTGTCATCTCCACATGGGCACATATCACAGCTGGAACTTGAAGTTATATGTTAACCCTCTGAGGTAATTAAACCTTTTACAAGTAGCATATTGACTAGCAATGTTCTCAATGTGACTGTTTCGATCCTTGTACTTCCTTTTAGGCACAGAACTGCTAGACCCTGACACCAATTGCTCAATGGTGAGCTCTGTCAGCCTCTTCTCCTCTTTTAGGCAGTTTATCAGCCTCCACAAGGTGGGATGGTAGGATCCCAGATGGCTATTGAACCCCCAATGCCATCCTTCAATGGCATTATTTGTTCTTGGTATGCCTCTGGTAGTTGTATCATAGCAGTTCCACAGCACTGGTCAAAAATTAGCTTTTTTTCGGCCAGTATGACCTCTCTGTCTAGCAATACAAGTGGTCTCAAAATAATCAAGTAGTGGCATTGGCAATTCCTCATTTGCCACAAAAAATTCCCACTCTCTCTCATACCGTCAAAGGTAGCTACCACATCAGCAGGAGGTACGAACACTAGTGAAAGCAGCATTCTGTGGGGTAGTGAGAAATCAGCATCTGTACAGTACCCTTCTTGAACATCAGGGTACTTCTGGATCCATCTCCATACCACCAGTGCATAGTGAAAAAAACAACCTCGGACATTAGTTTTGGGGAACACATCACTGAATGCCTTACAAGTGGATTTTTCAAAATCCTCAATCACTGTGTCAGAGGACAATGCAGTGCACAGCTCACTAAGCTTTTTTAACACCCTTGTATAGACATTGCTTTTCTGTGAACTCATGAGAACACAGACTGAAGTAATAACTTTGCCTGACCTAATGCAGCGCACTGTATAAAGTTGCTCAAACAGAGCAGGGCAAGATTTAAATGTGCCATCAAGCATCCAGTCACTTGACTCCCTCAGCAGCTGTTTGTTTGCCTCAGTTGCAAAAACCAAGAATCTGTCCTGCTTGCTCTCACTGTCATAGCATAATAAATTTTCACCAGACATTGTTAGGGTAAACTCATTTGTTATTACCAGATCTTGTACTGTAGCAGGAGTAGCAGAAAAACCTCTCTCAACCTGTCTGATTTTCTACACTGTTTGCTTGATTAGGGGACTGCAGGTAAATGTCCAGCTAGGACATCATGAGCTGAACTAGTACACTGTACCACCACCTGCAAAGTCATCTCAATGCTACTTCTAGGTCTTTCTCAAATGTTTGCCATAACTCTCCTGGCACCCTCATCCCCAGCATCAGCAACATGAGTGTGATTCTTGCATTCCTTAACGACCTCATTACCCTCTGTGTGGATTCGAGCTAAACAGCTGAATTTATGTAAATTCACACACCGCCAGTATATTTTCTCGGTGGTTTCCTTGTCCTTTCTGTACAGATATCCATGGAACAAAGCTAAAGGATAACCTTTTTGGCTGGTAATAAGTTCAAATTCCATCACTCTATCCAGTATACACACCTTATTGAAGAGACTGAAGCACCGATAACTGCCATTTTAAAAGTATCCATAACAACACCATTGAGGCAAGGCATTCTGGGGCAGAATTAAGACAAGGCATTGTGGGGAAGGCATTCTGGGGGAAAAATAACTGGTTACCCATGGCGACATTTAGAAAACAGTGCTAACAGGGCAAACAAACTGGATTACAGGTAGGAAATTGTTTTAAAAAGTATCCATAATGACATCCTTGAGATAAGACATTGTGGTGGCAGAATTGAGAAATGGCATTATGTGGGAAGGCATTCTGGGGGAAGAATAACTGGTTACCTATGCAACAGTTAGAAGAAAGGGCTAACAGGCAAAAAGAAAATGAACAGGTAGGAAATTATGAAGAGTCCTGATCTCTAAAAAGCTGTGCTTGCTATTTTGAGGTTTGCTGCACTTCAGCGTTGCTTTACTGACACTCTCTAAATATGACTCGCTTATTTTTACAGTGCAATTAAATGATCACGATGTTCACATGGAACCCAAAAACCCTGGCACCAGGGGAAGTACTGCATCTTACACATCAGTTAAAAGGAGTAAAAAAAAAGTTTGTCATGAAACAGCACAAACCCAGTACTGTACCTGTGGTCACCAAAATTTCATACTGACCATGCTGCACTTTTTTAAGCCTTGTGTGGTCAGCATGAAATGTTGGTGACCACAGTTATCTGATTTATGCTGCATCTCATAATAAATGTTTAATACTCCATTTAGCATGTGAGTGAGATGCATTTTTTCCTGGGCTTTTTTTTCTGCATACAAGTGTGTTTACTGTGGCACAGGACTTACCTTTATATAGTGAGTGTATTGCTTTGTTCGCCTTATGGCCATCTTTTTCTACCAAGCTGTCAGTCAGTGGGTGGCAGGGTGGCAGGCGGGTGAGGGTGCTGCCACCCACCGGCTGATGGGGGAAGGGGTGGTGGGGCTCAGTGGGTGGGTGGGGGTACACTAGATCACCAGGGATATCGGAATTTGGAGGGAATGAATGATGCCTGCAATCAGGCTCAGCATGGTCCACTGGAACACCAGGGATATCGGACTGGGGGAGGATGAAGGATGCCCATGATTGGGCATAGCGTGGTCCACTGGGCCACCAGGGATATTGGACTTGGGGAGGGGGATGAATGATGCCCATAATCGAGCTCAGAATGGTCCACTGGACCACCAGGGATATCAGACTTGGGGAGAAGAATGATGCCTGCAATTGGGCTCCGCGCAGTCCACTGGACCACCAAGGATATTGTACTTGGGGGGGAATTCAATGATGCCCATGATCGGGGCACATAGAGGTCCACCAGACCACGAGGGATATTGGCTGTTTTTTTTTTAATTATGGGACTTCTCACAATTGGGCTGCAGGGGGTGTTGGTCCCTGGCTGCTGCTGCCTGGCAGGGCACCAGGCACAAGTCTTTGGGTATTGGCGCACCTACATGCTAATGGCATGCAAATGGGGCCATAATGAGATACAAATGGCCCTGTGTGCCTTGCATTAATTATGGCTCCATTTGCATTTCCCAGTTTGAATATCGCATGTGCTGTGCATGGTGCAATAGCACTTGCACCACCGCATCTCAATGCTCCACTCTGACCACTTGCACTGGTGCAGTGCCACTGCACCATGCACAGTGGGGGTGGCCAGGGTGCGATATTCAAAGCAGTTGTGCCATAGCGCAGCTCCGGTGAATATCGCCCTGGTCACACCCATGCACAATAAAGCTGAGCTGCACCCAAGCTTGTGCCACAGCCTGGCGCAGTTTGAATATCCGGGCCTTGAAATTACTTTTCAATTATTTATTTAAGGAATGTTTGATTATCTATAGATGGATGGCCATTGCCACATACCAGTGCAACACTATATGTGGCAATTATTTTCATCCAGCTCACATATATAGTACAAGTCACATTAAACTGTTCCATAAACTCACAGGTGTACCATTTTTTTTGTGATGCTACTGCAGTAACAACTTGAACTGTTGAAGCTTTCAATTATTTTTCCAACCATCCTTCACTGCCTCTTCAACTCACTTGTAACTGTTTAGTGAAATGGCAGTAGCTGCATTTTCATGGCATTGTCTATAAATATCACAACATTCCTTAAGAGCATTGTTTATAAATATCACAGCATTCCTTAAGAGTTGTTTAGTCTGCCTTCTGAAATGAAACTCATAAGCACTCAGCTGAAAGTGAAGCTTATAGTACATAACAGCTAGATGCAAACCAATACTAACCTTTTACAGTACTAATTTATTGAATTAAACCCTGCACAAATTAGGAAACTCATTGAACAATGCTACACCAGTGAGTTGAGGGAACAGCTTAATGTGACTTGTGCTGTAGTACTATAGGCATCCCTTTGTCAAGTAAAAAAAGTAGAGAGGAGACAGTAGGTTTATTCTAACAGTCAACAATGATCAGTACAGTTACAATATGAAGGATTAGAAAAGTAATACAGTTATAAGAGTGACAATGGCTGAAATACGATAAGAATATATGATAAGAAATATTCACAAAAATGGCAGTGTGAAGGAAATTCTTTCCAAGAAAGTTTCTGAAGTGTATGATCTGGTTCTTAGTCACTATGGGTGGCACACAACCCTGTTGAAAACTGAGTGCACTCTTGCACCCCCAGCTGATAGCAACATATGCAAAGTTAGGAGCATGTCACAGAAATGGTGGAGTATGGATATGGTCCTGTTTCTAGTCTTTTCCACAACTTTGTGGATTGGAGCATTGGGAGGGTCAGTGACTTCCTCAAGGCCACCCAATGAGTAATCTGAGATCTCCTAGTTCCCGAACCAGTGCTCTATTCACTAGACCCCCACTGTCTTCCAACAGCAGGGGATATACATTTTTGTTTTCTAATTGTTTAACCAGGAGAGACACACTAAGCTGAAAGCTTGTTAACAGGTGTGACCTGGAGCACAGGGAAGTTAAGTTACTTGCTTAGAGTCACACAGTATGCAAGTGGGGGCTGTGGAGATTCAAACCCAGGTCAACAGATTTGTCACTCAGAGCCTTAAACCACTGTGCTATACTGCTTCCCTTAAAGCAAGTGTTCAGCCAACTAGGGCATGGGTTAATACTGAATCAGTGTACTCTCCAACTGCATTGTAAAGCTTGAGGCCATTGCAGAACTCCTTATTCAGTCAGGACATGCATAAATTTAGCATTCAAACATACCCTAGAAAGGCTTATTGGATTTATAAAATCAGAAATATCTTTACTAGATAACTAAACATAGATAGAAGGGTGCTTAAAATACTGACAAATTCAAGAAATTGTCATGTGCTTTCACTTGTTAAAGCAGCTCTTATTTTGTAGTTCTATTTACAGTTGCAGCCATAGATAAATTCAAATATTTCCAGATATTTTGCAGAACAGCTAAACATATTCTCTCTGATGGTCCACAGTGGTACTAGAGGCAGGCAAGAAGTTTCTCTAGCAATATCACAGAAATGCGCAGTGGGTTAAGACTCTGAGCTGCAGATCTGGAGGCCTGGGTTTGAATCCCACAGCCGCCTAGGTGCACACAGTGTGATCCTGAGCAAGTCACTTAACTTCCTTGTGCTCCCAGGTTGCATGTGAAAAAAAGCTTCAGCTTAGTGCACTACTTCTGGTTAAACAATGTTCCACTTCCTCTTCCCGACTCTGGCCATCTCTTTGGCAGCAGCTGTAACTAAAGATTCCACCTACTGTAAGGTGACATTAACAAAGTGTTGGGCTGCTCCCTGATCAGGATGTATGCAACACAGTTAATAAGATGCTCTTATCATGGCAAGTCAGTAGATCTGCTTCTTGGGCATTTTGTGTGTACTCTACATCAGAAAATTAAGAGATGCTTTCAGAGTGAGCCAAAAGTTCCTGCTGGGATGTATAGGCAGGGGCATCACCAGCAGGAAAAGGGAGGTCATAATTCCGCTATACAAGACACTAGTGAGGCCCCACCTGGAGTACAGTGTACAGTTCTGGAGACCATACCTACGTAAGGACATAGACAGGGTAGAGAAGGTTCAGAGGAGGGCAACAAAGATGGTGCATGGATTGCATCACAAGTCCTATGAGGACAGGTTGAAGGAACTGAACATGTACTCCCTGGAGGAGGAGGAGAGAGGATATGATAGAGACATACAAGTATCTTACAGGGAGGAACAGGGTGCAGGAAAACACTATTTTTAAGTGAAAAAGATGTTCCAGGACTAGAGGGCATGGGATGAAGTTGGAGGAGGACAATTCAGAGGAAACATGAGAAAGAATTTCTTCACAGAACGGGTGGTGGACAAGTGGAACACCCTGCCAGAAGAAGTGGTGGGGGCTGAAACAATCACGGGATTTAAGAATGCATGGGATAGACATAAAGGAATTCTGGAGGTCAGAGGTAAGGGGCACAGACTTCTAGGAAAACATAAACTGAACTTACAAGCTCAAATGGGCAGACTGAGTGGGCCATAGGCCCTTATCTGCCGACACTGTCTATGTATCTATGTACAATTGGTAGAGAAACTGAAGTTCAAAATAAAAAAAGTTTGATAATGAATTTAACCAAAAAGAATATTATTACACCCGTGGAGAGAGAGTGAAGATAATGCTGAACCTCACAAGGTAACATCTGATGCAAAATGAGAAATGCAAGCACCAAAAACAAGCCTCTGTAAAATGAAAACCTGTGCTGAGTAAGTAGAATGATTTTAGTGCTGAGGTAGATTAATTTCTTCTCATGTGTTTTATTTTTATTTTATTTATTTATTACTTATTAGGAAAGACCTTTGAGACAATGCTCTTTTACAAAGTTTCCGCATCTAAAAACAATGACACATACAGATAAAACAATACTGGTCAAAAGAAGTATACATCTATAAACAGTGCACAATGCTAGATCATTATAATAAACAATGGACCCAACATTTAACAGTGGTCCAGTGATTGATGGAGCAGAAAGAAGTAGGCGGCAATGATAAAAATTGAGATGCAGAGGGGTGTGCAGAGAAGGGAGACACCCAACCCCTAGTAATACCTCAATCCAGAGCAGAACTAAGTAGTGGGAAATAGCCCAAGATGGAGATAATGGGGGAGGGGTTGGGGCAGATGAGAAAGTGGAACATGGCCTTAAAACAGGCTTTGTCGAGTAGTACATGAGGGGCTGGGGGGGAAGGAGGAGAAGGAAAAACAGAAGGGCCATAGGGAGAGGGGATGATGGTGGAGCAGCAAGGGAGGAGGCAAGGTGCATAGGGGATGTATAACAGCTGTTGCCAGGTAGCCTAGGGTAGGTTAGTTGTAAACTGTGCAGGTTCTAGGAAATTAATCAATGATTAGGTGATGTGTTTTGTCCAATGACATTTTAGATTTACTAACTTTCTTAAACCTCATATTGTAAAAGATTATCCAGCTGTGGTAGCTAGGGCTGAGTTAGTGTTTCTGTCAAAAACAAGGGTTTTGACAGTTATTATCCCAGAGATCTTAGCCCCTAGTACTGCAACATTTCATGTGCAGTCTCAGTTCTGGGATTAATTTGTTTGGCATCTTTAGCAAAAATTGGTGTGGGGTTCTAAAGTTAGTAGTCTGTGAATTTATGTAAAATGCACCAGTTTTTGTCAACTTATTTGCTCATGGCTAGCAAAAGAACTAGGCTCACTGTTCTTAAACTATGAAACTTACAGTTTCATTAGCATCTGATCCAAGGAATTGCCTTTGGGGGACATCAAACCAAAATGTTATTAGATGTGTAGTCAGTGAGAGACCGAGATGGCCATTTGATACCTGTTCTCCTCTCATCTGACAGCTATCTTCATGCATCCATCACACTCAACCTTCTTTTCTTACATTTATTATGAAGAAAATGAAGGACTTTCTACCCACAAGAGATACTGCTAAAACATTTTTGCAACTGGCCACTCTGAGCTGTGGATTTACTGAAGCTGTGTGTGTTCACTTAGCAGTGATGTTTGCCTTCTGATCAGTACCCAACATGGCCCCTGCACCAGTGTCCAGTATGGGAAAAAATCAAAGGTACGTTTACTCAATTTTTACTAGAAATTCAAGCCATTAAAAGCTGCTCCTCTAAACACACAGAGCAAATCGAACTATTTTCCCTTAGGGCATCAGCAACTGAACAAAGACTGACACAAACTGCCGACTCCTGCCACGAACTGTGCACATTGCTTTGTGATCATGAAAGAACAGTTCAAAGCCTGCTAGCCAAAGTCGATGACCTCTAAAACTGAGGGCGCTGAAGTAATTTGCATTTCATAGGCTTTGCGGAAAAGACGGAGAAAAGGGACACAATTTCCTTTTTCAGTCATGCCCTCCCTACCATTCTTAAACTTCAAAAATGTACTACTTTTGAAATTGAGAGGGCACACCACTCCACTGTGCCTCTCCCCAAGCTGAGGGTGAACCCAGGACCCATAATAATGACAGTTGTAAGATTACAAGACAGAGAATACATGCTCCAACACACAAAAGAACTGGATGCCCTGGAGAGGTGAGAACACTGCATGATGATTTTCCAGGACTACTCTAAGGAGTTGATGGCTTGCTGATGTGAGTACACAGGGGTATACCAAGCACTATGTCACACTGGAGTCATCTTTGTTCTCTGACATCCAGCCACATTGTGCCTGCTGCATAATGGAGTGATAATGGCTTTTCAAACACTAGAAGCTGCCACAGAGTACATCCACACTTACTGGTCCCATGATCTACTGCCCTCCAACCCCCAAGCCAGTCACCAAGAAGACATCTTCCCCCTCCAGCTGAAGAAGGTTTTATGCAGACCTCAACGCAACACTCCTTGCATGCCCAGATCACACAGATGACCCTTGAAGATTTATGGATGAAACCCCCAAAGCAGAAAAGAAGAAACAGGAATGGTCCAAGGAGCTCCATCACCCAGATCCCCAGCAGGTCCAAAAAATGTAGCCACAGTGACCCTTTGGACACCACCAATGGCAAGACATCCCTACTGCTGACGGGTAATAGATATGCCTTGCTTCTACAGGAATCATCAATGGAAGTATCCCCCTCTGGTCAGAATGAGATATCACCTGCTCCACCAGATTGAGCGGGGATTCACAAAACAAACTGAAGGTGCAAAACTTTTCCTATGTCCCCAAAAGTTCCATAGCTGTGGAAAAAAAAGGGAAATTGCTCTGAGTGCTATACACAAAATATCAACAGCTGCGGAGAAAATATACACCACAGACTGTGGAAAAAAGTACAGCTGCAGAAGTTCCTGAAGAAAAAAAGAAATTGACAAGTATGGCACGTACCCTTAAAGGCTATTCTCAGCCAATTTTTTTCAGCAGTTGTGGAAAAAATGATGCACACGTGAGAGTGAGGCATAACACTCCCTAAGCAAAATGCAGTGCCCCAACAGTTGACACACAATCATAGTGGAGGTCAGGCACAAGTAATAGCAAACCAGTGGGTATATATCAGTGGCAGTAGTTACAGCAGCACAAGCAAGCATTGTCATTGAATGACAAGAAACAACAACCACCACACCCAGTGCAGGCCATGAAGGAGCCCCACAGGCAGTAGAGACTGAACAGCCTGCCATGAGTGCTAGTGCAGCAGGCAAAAGAAACACTCTAGGGAGAGACACGACCAGCAGTTACAGACAGCCACTGTGGTGCATGGTATTGCTGGTACCAGTGGTGCTACAGTGGTCCCACTTCAGGGAATAATTGTAGGTCTCTCTATGGGTACTTTCAGCTACATCTGTGGCAAGACTGTTAAAAGTCTGCTACTCCAGCTAATTTGGATCACTGTTGTTGTGCCTCCTAAGCCTTTTTCTCAGCTGCAGATCTGCCGTTATGGATTTTCAGCACTTGCAGAATTTCCTCAGCTGCTGAACTTCTGCACCTGTGGGAATTTTTGTGGAATTCCACATGTGTGCAAATTTTCTTTCAGAATATCCCATACCAGTGTTTCCTCACTGCTGCAGGCCTTTTTCTTGCAGCTGCAGGATATTTAGCAGTCTTTGTGAATCCTGCCCAAGGTTTCTTCAACATACTCATGTCCACCTACCTCACAAATCCCTTCTGCCCCTGGTCTTGCCATCGATTCTACATAGATACATAGATACATAGACAGTGTCGGCAGATAAGGGCCTATGGCCCACCCAGTCTGCCCATTTGAGCTTGTAAGTTCAGTTTGTTTTCCTAGAAGTCTGTTGCCCCTTACCCCTGACCTCCAGAATTCCTTTATGTCTATCCCGTGCATTCTTAAATCCCGTGATTGTTTCAGCCCCCACCACTTCCTCTGGCAGGGTGTTCCACTTGTCCACCACCCATTCTGTGATTCTTTCCCCTCTCGACCTTCTCCATCAGTCACTAACTGAATTACCAAAGAAGTAAAAGCCAGAGACAAATCTACCTCTGCAGCCATCTATCACATCATTGTTGCCTGAAATAGACTGTTCTGCAAAGCAGCCTGTAATCATGATTTGCCATATTCATCTATACTCAAAAAATATATTTTGAACTCCAGTGTAACATATACAGTTGTTAGCCATACACGATGTACTGGGACCCTCATTCCTTCTTAACTTCTGTGGCTATGCTCAAATAAATCAGCACTGTGATGCAGGTTAAGCATAGTACTAATTCAACCAATCATCTATATAGTATGTTGAGATATTGTTGGGTGGGATGGGGCTTCAAGGGTATCACAGAGTCTTACATTCTGTTGTCTTTATGTACTGATGATCACAGCAGACCTGGGAGCTGGCATACCCTTTTGTGATGGAGACAGCTTTCAACTTGCACATGTTTACTTTAGCAAGTCCCCCCCAATATTTTGTACCCTTTTATGAACAGAGGACTCCACAAAAATGATATGTGCCATTTGCCCACTGTCTCATGTTACATCTCTGGAGAGACACTCATTGCCGCAGCGCCGATTTGGTGGTACTGGGAAAAAGGGGAGAATCTGTGAATGGGTGAAAGGATTCACCTTCTGATGTTCACACTGCCCTGCCTAAGAACTCACTTCATAAAGTGTCCTACATGAAGCAAGTTTTGACTCTACTTTCACAAAAAGTAAGGCTATTCATTGCAATAAACTGTTAATATTTAAGAATTCTGCAGTTACGAACATGCGTACAGAAATTGCAATGAAGGGCATAACTTTGTCATCTTCTCATATTGTGACACCAAATTTTGGACATAGTCTTCCTATCACCCCACCTCATGAACTCCATTGGTGAAAATGTTCAAATCTGTGGCAAAATGCCATTCCATGCCACAGGTGTGAAAACACATTTTGGGCAGGATGTAAAAAATGGCAGCTGTACTGTTTGTGAGGTGATGTGAAAAAATGGCTATGTTGAACATTTGGCAGAAAAATATTGAAAATTGCCAAAGTTACACATGTGAGTAGGAAAACTTAAACAGCCATGCATAACTCAGATGTTTTGGGGGTATTTTTACACCAGATTTTCAATATTGGCTTTTTGGGCCCCCCTCCCGCATGAACACCGGCACTGTCATTTTGCTTCTCGGTTCCAAATCTGATTTCTTGTGAAATCACCTCAAGAGTCTGAGTAACAAAACAACAGTGAGATATATGAGGCAGGGTACCAGTAAGCTCATATTGAGCAATTGGTGCAAAAATACTTAAAAATGGCCGTGATGTCAACATAAGTTCAAAATGCCATTGACAGTGATTAAACAGCACTTGACTTGATTCTTCAGTTCACGGTTCAACTTTGAAGAGTGCAGACATGTCCTGGTCAACAGAAGATGACAGAAGACAATCTCCAATGATAAGTATAAGGCAAGAGATGGGTTTAGGGTGATGGTTTGCTCAGTGGGAAGGTCGGAATAGGGGAAGGGGGATGGGAGACAACAAGGGACCATTTTCTATTTTTCAGGATGGAAAAAAAGACGTTGGGGACTGTTTTTGTTTTCCACAGGTAATGGAAGCAATGGGACAGTGGGGGTGGGCTCCCCTGTGTCTCACAGTACAGGAGGGAACATAACTGGGGACACTTTAAGGGGAATACCCAGTGTCCTAAACTGTCAGGGGATTGTAGGTTGTAGTGCTAACACAGGGATTGGGCACCCAGATGTTGGTAGATGCATTTAAAAAAATACAATATATATTTCAGGAAGTTTAGGCTCATGAAGAAGGATCTTACTTCATATCTTATTATATGAAGTAAGATCCTACTTCATATTAGACAATCATGATCCAGGCTGTTTAAAATATCAAAACACACTTTCTTTTAAATTAACACTTACTGTACAGAAACCTCAAATTTAAGCTATATGGGAAATAATGAGGCACAAACATATGTTGAAATCACCAGAGCATATCATTTTGTCATCTTTTGCACAGTTATTATTTGAATAAAATGATCACAAGATAGCGGCCATACGAAAGAGGATTTAGACCACACAAAGGAGGATTCCTGTTTAGTTTCATACAGCTCTCTTTTAGTGTTTACTGAGCATGCTCTGAAATCATTTTTTTTTTATTTTCAAAATACAACAACTTAAAAATGACTTTTTAATTTTTCACAGGAAAAGCAAAAGGGCATCTGTGGTCTAGACCATTATGCCCTGAAAATTTCAGACAAAGAAACCCAAACCGTCTGGACTATAGGCAAGTTCAATAAAAAATCCCAGTGGTGCTAAGGTTTGAGGCACTGAATGCCACACCTCACACCACACCGGTGGATGAGGTTTGGGAATGGACTTGGGTGCTTGCAGTCAGTAGGGGTGAGGAAGGATTGAGCATCTGTAGACAGCTCTCCTTCCTTGGGGAGTGGGGATTAGCACTGTGCACTGTAGACTGACACCGACACATTTTGATGCTCTATTAGTGATTTCAAGGACTCTGGTGGATCTATGTGTGAAGTGGGCAAATTTTTTCTGTTTGAGAAGTGTTAGCTGCCTCTCAGTTTCCAACTGGGCAGGAGTTGCCCAGCTTGCTCCCTGGGAAGCTGGGGGGACCCAGGGCCTCTCCTAGACCCCCCCGGGATTCGGCTGTTTGGGCTGACTCATGGGACGTTTGTAGCTGCGGGTCGTTATCCGGGTAAGGTTGCTGTAGTCACTGTTTTGGTATTATTTTTTGTTGTCTGAGAGGCAGCGGCTGCCTCTCGGTCTCTGACTGGGCAGGAGTTGCCCTTTTACCCCTAGGAAGCTGGGGGACTAGGGCTTCTTCTAGACCTTCCCAGGATTCGACTGTTTGGGTTGACTCATGGGATGGTTATAGCCGTGGGTCGTTGACCGGGTAAGGCTGCTGTTACTGCTGTCTCAGGTAACATATTTTGCCCTGATCTACCTGTTTTCTGGAAAACTGACTGTATGGAGTTTGGTCCTTGAAGTACAGTCACTACTGGATTTGTGGACTCCTTCAGGTTCCTTTCTGGGTTTGGATTCGGATCCCTACCACTGGACTTTTGTGTGTAATATTATTTATGTGGACTTATCTGATTTTTATTATGCTCTGGACTCTCTGGAAATTGTTTTTTCTTTTGCTTTTTATGAATTTTGAGGGTGATGAGAGGGATATATATTTTATAATATCTTAATTTTAGTGTGTATAATTGTTAATTAGATTTAGAAATTTGGTTCCCTGCTATGTGAGAGGTAGTTTGGGAGATTTTATAACATCTTTTGCACTATTGCACGTGAGAGGTACTTCAGTGTTTAAAAATACAAATTGTTTTAGGTTTAATATTTAATGTTATTTTATTGTTTAGGGTTAGTTTTGAGTTGGGATTTATTTTAGTTTTATGTATATTTGCTTCCTTTTTGTGAGAGAAAAGGAAGCTTATTTGATAGGTGTGTCTAATTGAGTTAGTTTATTAGATAATTGTTTTTAAAGATGTGTTTAATGGGGTTTACAATGGGCAGGCGCTATTCTCCCACTCTGCTCCGGGTCCTCTGTCCCTTTCATTGTTTCTGGTTGTCTAATGACATCCTTAATAACTGCCGCATGGTGGGTATAGTGAGAAGGTGCTTAAGGGATGGGTGGGCAGGACCGAATGGGAGATTGGAGGGGGGGTGGCAGATGGGGTAGTTGGGTCGAGGAGATGCCCCGGGGCCAAATGGGATCAGAAGAGGGGTCCTCCTTGCCAGATTCCCATACCCAAGGGCTCCACAGATTGTGGGCAGGTATGGTGTTCCTCTCCAAAAACCCATCCAACTAGGGCAGTGCTATGTAATGCCAGGTCCATTAGGAACAAGACTGCTATTATTGCAGATCTTGTTGAAACATCTGACCTGGCATGTATCACCGAGACCTGGCTGGATGAAAATGCAGGTCCTATTTTAGACTCTGCTGCTCCGGCTGGGTACTCGGTGATGCACCGTCCAAGATTGGATCATAGCGGCGGGGGAGTGGCCATTTTTTTAGATCAGATCTGAGTCTTGTGGAGGTGCCAGTGGGTAACACCAGGTCTTTTGAGTGTATCCTGGCAGCAGGTGCAGAGTTTAGGATTCTCCTCATCTACCGTCCACCAGGCAATGGTGGAGAATTCCTGAAGGAATTCGCGGACTTCATCGTGGACATGGCATTGGAGTCGCCCAGATGGTTAATACTGGGTGACTTCAATGCCTGGGTCGACGATGAACTCTCACACTTTGGAAAGAATTTCCTCCAACTCATGTCTATGTTGGGCCTGTCACAGCTAGTTACCTCTGCTACCCATATAGTGGGACACTCTTTAGACCTGGTGTTCCTACAGGATTTGGATGTTACGCATCTGGGGTGGAACCAAATGTGTGGACAGACCATCACACCATAAGATTCAGTTTTGGGACACCCCCTAATAGGCCTGCCTCTACGGAGATGGTCCAGTATCACCCTTTAAGGGGAGTAAACCCAGAGGGTCTATTAGCGGTACTGGACCTATCGGGTGTTTTAGGTGAGAGCATGAGTCCAGGAGACCTTGTTCTTGCCTATAATAAGGCAGTGAGCAGGGCCTTGGACCAAATTGCTCCTGTTCATGTTCGCCCACTGACCCAGCACCCAAAGACTCTATGGTTCGATGAGTCTTTGAAGGAACTGAGGAGAGTAGGGCGAAGGCTAGAGAGGGCCTGGCAGAAATCTTGCTTGGAGGCTGACAAACTTAGATTGATGGATCATTACGTTATCTATCAATCGGCAATAACCTGTAAGAAGGCAGAATTCCTGTCCAGGGTGATTGCTGCTGTGCGGAACCGACCAGCTCAACTCTTTCAGACTGTTGACAGACTGTGCAATCCACACTGTCTACAGTCTGGAAGAGATTTTTCACAAGTAAAGTGTGATGAGCTTGCTCGGTTTTTCACTGATAAGATTGACAGCATTAGGTCAGATATCAGCCAGGCTCACTCTTTAAGGGTTTGCAGTGATTGGCAGGGGGAAACAAACACCTGTGTTGCCTGGTTTTACTTTGGTAGGCTGGAATTCATGGATATTGTGAGGATTGTCCAGACTGTACGTCCAACCAGTTGTAGTTTGGATCCGGGCCCTATGCCTCTATTATTAAGTTGATTAGATACTATCTGTCTGACCATTGCTGAAATTGTTTGGAAATCTCTGGAGCAAGGGATCTTTCCTGATCCCCTAAAGGAGGCGGTCATTCGACCACTCCTAAAAAAACCTTCATTGAACTGGAACTGTCCAGCTAACTACAGACCTGTCTCTAACCTGCCCTTCTTGGGTAAGGTTATTGAAAAGGTGGTTGCACTGCAACTGGACGGCCATATTACAAATCACAATGTCTATGATACTCTCCAATCAGGATTTAGGAAAAGACATAGTACTGAGACTGCCCTTGTCCGGGTTCTAAATGATCTCCTGATAGCGAGAGATTGAAAGGCTTGTACTATTCTAGTCCTTCTTGACCTCTCTGCAGCATTCGATACTGTGGACCATGGTGTGCTTTTGGAATGACTGCGGTTCTACTGCGGACTGTCTGGTACAGTTCTGCAGTGGTTTCAATCTTTTCTCATGGGGCGGAGAAAGGTTGTCACCGGAATTTATTCCTCTGATACCTTCCTCCTGCCTTGTGGGGTTCCGCAGGGCTCCATTTTAGCACCCATGTTGTTCACTGTTTATATGCTGCCATTGGGAGACATTATTAGGCAATACAGCTTGGGTTTTCACTGCTATGCGGATGATACCCAGCTATATTTGTCTTTTAGTCCCGGACAGGAAGATGCAGTGTCTGTACTTAACAGCTGTCTATCTGAGATCAAGGATTGGATAAGTGCCAGCTGGCTAAGGTTAAACCCGGATAAGACTGAGGTGTTGGTGGTGGACCCTGGTCACCTTGAGGCAGGTTGTAGGGCTGGGCTTCCTTCGGGCATATGGATCGATGGTGCCCAGCTCTCAACCTCAGACCGGGTGCACAACCTGGCTGTAATTATTGACGATGGTCTGACCCTGAAATTTCAGGTGTCATCCGTTGTCAAATCTTCCTTTTATCATCTAGGAATATCGCTCGGGTGAAACACCTAGTTCATCTGGCTGACCTTCCGGTATTGGTCCATGCCTTTGTTACTTCTCACCTTAATTACTGCAATGCCCTGTACCTAGAGCTACCAGGGGTTGATATCCACCACTTGCAGCTGGTGCAGAACGCTGCAGCCAGGCTTTTGACTGGGACATCTATGAGAAGTCATATTACGCCTGTGCTGTGTGAACTGCACTGGCTGCTGGTTCAGTGGTGGATCACCTTTGAGGTTGGGTTACTGACCTATAAAGCCCCTACGAAACAGGGACCATGGTATCTTCAAGATCTCCTTGTTCCCTACTGTCTCTCTCGCTCGCTCCGCTCCGCTGACGAGGGATTGCTAGAGGTTCCCAGGGTTCGCTTAAAAACTTCTGGAGCTCGGGCATTTTCTTATGCTGCCCCTACCCTGTGGAATTCTCTACCTCATCGGATACAAAGCTGCCTAACCGTTGAAAGTTTTAAGTTAGAGCTAAAGACTTATTTATTTAAACAGGCATATGGAGAGTGATTTTATTGTGATTATATTGCTACTGTTGTTTTTATGTTATATGTATGTATTTTAATTGTATTATCTGTACAGCGCTTTGGCTTTGAAAAGCGCTTAAAATATAAATTTTACTTACTTACTTACCCAGTGGTGGCTGGGTGTCAGCACAGGCACACAACCACACACGGGGTTGGCCCATGTCCAGGGTACTAGGCTGCCTCTGCAGAGGTGGAGATAGTCACCCTGCTCATTGTATGCATGTGAGCTCAAGGAAAAAAATTAGAGGAAAAGTCGGGAGCCAACCAGACCCTTGATGGCCTGGTGCATCCCTCTGCAATGCTGCCCCCTGACTCCAGGATTTGTGTTCCGGGTGGATGAGTAAGCTGGGGCTCCTGGCTGTGGCCCCACCATGGGGGTGCAAGCCACGGGGGAATCGTGTGGGACGGTGGAACAGAGGATGACTGGAGCTGGAGGAAGAGCCCACTGAAGGAGAGCCAGAGCTACCTGTCAGTTCTGAGAAGGATGTGGCATAAAGTGTAAACAAAACAAAAGAAAAATCCCAGCAAAGCCAATGAGCGAAAACATAGAAACATAGAATTTGATGGCAGATAAGGACCGCTTGGCCCACCCAGTCTGCCCATTTCCCTACCTACTGGATAAGCTGCAGATCCTAGTTAACCAGCAGCCTACTTCTTCCTACTCCCACCCCCCAGAATTGTCTTATGACTGTCCCATGCATGCTTGAATTCCACCACTGTTTTGACTCCACAACCTCCTCAGAAGGCCGTTCCATGCATCCACAACCCTCTCTGTGAAAAATACTTCCTTAAATTACCTCTGAGCTGCCCTCCCTCTATCTTCAAATTGTGCCCTCTTGTTCTTGACACCTCTTTTTTTTTGAAGATGCTACCCTCTTGGACTTTAGGATGCATTATTTAAATCAACTCAGGGAATCAACGAGTCCAAGGTTAGCATCTTTCAAAGTGTGCAAGCATGAAGATAGAAGGGGGTGGCTCTAGAGGTAATTTAAGGAAATATTTTTTCACAGAGAGGGTTTGGATGCATGGAACGGCTTCTGAGGAGGTCGTGGAGTCAAAAACAGTATGGAATTCAAGCATGCATGGGACAGTCATGAGGCAATTTAGGGGGTGGGGAGGGAAGAAAGTAGGCTGCTTGTTAACTAGGATCTGCAGCTTATCCATTAGGTAGGGAATGGGCAGACTGGGTGGGCTAAGCGCCCTTATCTGCCATCAAATTTATGTTCCTATGTTTCTATGAAAATCAAATTCAGATCTGGTCTGCTGGATGTATAAGCTTGTTCACACCTCATTCCTCTAACCTCTAGGCTATACTGCATACAAGGCAAAATTGAGATGTGGATGGCTGAAATATGATGAGGCATTTAGGAAGCGGATGGCAGTTAGAGACCTCAGGTGGGATTGTACCCACTCAGAGCTGTGGATGTGAACCCTGTTGGGTACAGCAAGTGGGCCCATGGGGAACATACCAAGAAGGGTGCATCTCCCATGGTGGCTAAGACCTGTTGGGGTTTAACAGGGCCTCATGCACCTGGGCAAATTGCTAAATTCCGAGCATGTGTGCTCTGGGTGCTCAGGCACACATCCGCAATGAGCTACAGGACAGGCGGGAAGGTTGGGGTAACCAGCAGGGGTCAAGACCAGGACCAGTCCTTTCATGGACGAGGGGTGGCAGTGGGAGGGGCAGGGAGGCCATGGTGGGAGGATACAATTCCAAATATGAATAGAATTGAGGGTGGATGGGAGGGGTGCTGTTTTTTTCCCTGGCATGTGCCCCAAAAGTCTTAGAGGTGGTCGAGGCCTAGACTGGGGTACCTGGACACAGAAAAAGCCATTTTTATGCACCAAAGTTTAGGCACAGCTTCACTGGGCTTTGAAGGGTCAGAGAGTGGTAAGAGAACAGAACTTGGGATCAGTAAAGGGAAAGAGCAAATAGTTTGAAAAGATTCAGATGGAGGTGCAGGCTGGGAGAGTGGAGGGCATTTCACCGAGCCCTCCGCCTCACCTTCCAGATATCCCCATTGGGAGTGGTGCCAAAGAAGCAGGAGGGGAGTTTCAACTCATCAACCACCTATCTTACCCAGAGGGGCATCAGTGAATGAAGGCATCCCTGATGGCTTAAAGGTGGTGTCCTACATCTTTGAACCAGGCAGTGCTGATAATCAGGGGGGCATGGTTAGTGAAGACAGACATTGAGTCCACCTTTCGCCATTGCCGTGAGTTCTGATGATTGGGATCTCCTGGGATTTCAGTTAGATGGATGTCTGTATGCTGACAAAGACATTCCAATGGGCTGTTCAGTGGCATGTGCGACATTTGAAGCTTTCAGTTCCTGGAGTACAATGTGTTTTCAGGAAGAATATGGTCATAGGCAGGTGGCTCACTACTTAGGCCGATGTTCTGATCATTGGGGTGACAGGACAGAGGCAAAGGGATGTTAGCCAATTTTAAGAAATGTGTGGAACCATAGATATCCCATTGACAGAGGGTAGGACCAAGGGCCTGCACGCCAGCTGGAATTTCTGGGAATAGAGTTTGATATGATGAATGAATGCTTCACCGCCGGGGATTAGGTGGACCATCTCAGGGGCCTAATGGAGCAAGTAAGGGAGGAGGAGGGTACCACTGGTACTGGTTCAACAACTGCTAAGGCACCTGTAATTTGCCTGGGTCATAAGCCCAGGCAGAGCTTTCACCAAGAGATTGAGGCGGGGCAACAGGGAGGCAAAATACCGCACCACTGGGTGGACATCACAAAAGGGGTGGGAGGATTTACAGTAAGTATGAATGGAGTTCCTGGAGGAGTACAATGGGGTCACATTCTGGAAGGATGAAAGGGCCTGCAACAGACCTTGAACTGTATACCAATGCATCAGGGGCCCTGGGGATGGGGAGCATATTTTGAGGGAATGGATTTAGGAAGCCTGACCCGAGCACATGGGAGGCAGGTTTGTTAAGGACATCAGTTTCATGCTCTTTGAAGGTGTGGGGTCATAGGATGAGGGCAGTGCATATTGTTTTGGTGTGAACAATAAATGGGTGGTGGAGGTGATAAATAGACAAGGGTGTAATGGCCCGCGGTGGGTGGGTTATGCGGCAACTGGTTTCTTGGTCCTACAGCTGAACTTGTCATTTAAAGTGCAGCATCATTGAGGGCATACAGAATGACATTGCTAACAGTCTTTCCATTTACAGTTAAACAGGTTCTGAGAGTTGGCCTGTGAAAAGCAGTACACAGGACTAGGGTCCCAGATCAGCTGTGGGGATTGGTAGAGCAACACCTGAAGGCATATGAAGGAGTTTGGGGGTGTTCCAGGAGCTCTGAGCCAGTGAGGGATTGGACACAGCCAAGCCAGTTATGGAGAACCAGGTGAAGAAGTATATGGTTAAGCAATGGGAGAAGGAATGGCTCACCTCCATGGGAGTCAGTTGGCAGGGATAGGGTGGGTCTGCAAGGATGGGGGTGGCTGGACACAACCATAGGCAGAAGAAGCCAGAAGGGGGAAGGAAACATATTCAATTCAATGCTTTAGAGTAACTGGTAATTGCTATTTTTCTTTTAAACTTAGATTGTGGGCTTTTAGTGACACTATACTTTCTTTTTGTCTTTACTTATAATTGTTTTGGGCTGTTGAAAATTTAAAACATAGTGGTGATGTAATTCTGTGCTGTCTTTAATTGCTGCAAATTGTATCTTGGCTTGTCTGACTGCCCTGTAGTTGGGTGAAGGGTGTTAATTGTCTGGCCTCTAACTTCAGTTACGTGATAACTGAGGTGGGCTTAGTCAGAGTTAAAGCAGCAAGCAGAATTTTATTTTCTGAAGAAGCCAGAAGGGAAAGAAGGAAACATATTCAATTCAGTGCTTTAGAGTAACTGGTAATTGCTACTTTCTTTTAAACTTAGATTGTGGGCTTTTAGTGACACTATACTTTCTTTGTTGTCTTTACTTATAATTGTTTTGGGCTGTTTAAAATTTAAAATATAGTGGTGCTGTAATTCTGTGCTGTCTTTAATTGCTGCAATTTTCGCCCCCTTCCCCAACTCTTAATTATATGCCCTGTTAAATCTGATTGACAGGAGCTAAACACAGGGTATAGTAAGGGGTGTGAAGTAGGAGGGCATAAGTGGAAGAAGCCCACCCTCAGCACGACACAAGTGTTTTGACTCATTTATTTATTTATTGGTTTCTTTTCTTTAAAAAAAAAATATCTGAGGATCAGTGGCAGGATTTTTAGTACAGTACATTAATAAAAAGGAACTAGAGAGCTTCAGTAGCAGACAAGTAGTGGAATTGCAGTATAATGTGGGAATGGTGCAATGCAGTGGCTGTGGGGCAGCCATATTCAGGCAGACCTTCTGGACACTGAGGTGCTGCCCTATCTGCATGCATCTCTGGACTGTGGGATGAGGTAGCCAGACTCAGAGCGGAAGTAAACTGGGTCAGGAGTACCATCACCCTATCCAGCGACCACCCAGTCAATGCAACTGCCTCAAGGCCGAGAACAAGGAGCACTTGGATGACAGTGGGCTCAGGAGGATAGAGCAGTCAGGCAGAGGCACATCCCAGATCCTATTCCACTAAGAACTCATATGCCATACTGGCAAATGAGGACAACCAAACAGAGGTACCCAGAGAAGTGGAAGAAAAGGATGTGGAGGTTAGCCAAGGAGGTGACCTCAGCGAGGAAAGCAGTGGACCCCAGAGGAGGAGGAAGTGAATCCTGGTGGGGGACTCCATCATAAGAGGATCCAGCTAGGAACACAGAGGGGGAGACAGGGAGGTGAGGTGCCTACCAGGTGCCACAGCAAGGAGGATGGAAGGAAGATCCTGGGGATCACTGGGAAGGCAAGATGGGAGGGTGAGCTGGATGTCATTATCCACCTAGGTACTAATGACCTGGCAAATGGGAAGCCAAAGGAAGTTCAGAAGAGTTTAGGAAACTGGGGAGGGTCTCAATCATGTAGCTACTTCTGTCACTTTCTCAGAAGTACTACCTGTGAGAGGCAAGGGAGAGCATGGAGTGCATGCACCAGGAACTTTAACTCATGGTTGAAGAACTGGTGCTGTGAGGAAGGGTTTGGATTCATTGGTGACTGGGGACCCACCTGGAGGGATGGAGGTTTGTTCAAGCCTGATGGCCTGCATCCATCCTGGAGGGAATCAAGCACTCAATGATAAGTTTAAATGCTAAATTGACAAGCATTTAAACTAGCAAAGGGGTGGCAGTCCAGCAAGGAGGTACCTACTTGCTCACCCCCACAGCTAGCAGTGGGACCAGTGAACCAGACGAGTGGCTATCTCTGCAAAGCAGTGTGCAAAGATGGAGATTAGTGCCCAAGAGATGGATAAGCAGAAAAGGGCAAAATTCAGCAGAAGGGCAGAGAGCAAGGAGAACCAGGGATAAATGACAACCAAGGAAGGGGCTGGAGTAGAACAGTGAAACAGTCTAGGGAGGTCAAATCATGGAAAGCCATGTGTGCAAATGCCAGGAGCCTTAGCAACAATATGGAAGATCTGGAGGCTGTCATGGTACAGTCAGACCAGACATTGTGGCCATCACTGAAACCTGGTGTAATGATAACCACGACTGGGAGATGGCCATACCTGGCTACAACATGTTCAGAAGAGACAGAGCAGGCAGGAAGGGAGGAGGAGTGGCAGTGTATGTGAAAGATGACATAAGGGCCACAGAGATCCAGGAGGAACAAAATGGGAGAGATAATGTGGGTTAAGCTGGAAGAGGAAAATGGGGACAGCCATCCATGCAGGTGTGGTCTATAGACCACCAGCCCAGGAGGAAGAAACAGATAGGAGTTGTTGCTAGCCATCCAAAGGATGGCAGACAAGGGTGAGGTAGTACTGGTTGCAGACTTCAATATTCCAGATGTGGACTGGAGCATCCCAGCAGCAGCATCAACTAGGAGCAGATTTATCCTGGACTCCTTCAGGGTGCCTCCTCAAGCAACTGGTCATGGAACCAACTCGGCAGAAGGCAATACTGGACCTTGTGCTCACAAACAGGGACAGTGTGATGGTGGTAACAGTGGGGAGCACCTGGGAAACAGTGACCGCCAGTCATTGTGGTTTGAAATCACAGAAAGAGCAGAACCAAACCACACAAAAACATATCCTGGATTTTAGGGGGCAGACTTTGGGAAAATGGGAGATACTTGAAAAGAGGCATTAAGGGGAATGGGACAGGAATCAGGGTTGAGGAACAGTGGGCAGTATTTAAAATGGGGATTACAAGAACAACAGAATTATGCATTAAGCAGGTTAGCAGAGGAAAGGAAGAGGAGACCATTATGGTTTTCAAAGAGGTAGCAAAGGAAGTGAAATCCAAAGGATTCCATTCAGGCAATACAAAAGACACAGGCAGAAGGGATAGGAGAAGTACCAGGAGAAGCAAAGGGAGGCAGGGAGGTCAGTAGGGAAGCCAAAGCTCAGACAGAACACATTGCAAAATCAGTGGGTAGAGGACAAAACCTTTACAGGTACATAAGTGAAAAAGAAAGACAAAGGAAGGATAGTGAGACTGAAGGGGGAGGATGGGGCAGCGTGGAGGATGACAACAGTAAAGCTGACATATTGAACAGGTATTGCTGCTCAGTATTTACTGAGGAAGAGGAGGGTAATGGGTCTGAAGGAGTACAAGGGATGAGAATGGTGCAGAAATGGACTCAAGTCCCTTTACACAAGAAAGGGTCCTGAAGGAAATGGAAGTAATAGAGTTGATAAAGCAATGGGGCCAGATGGGGTGCACCCAGGGTCCTTAAGAACTAGAGAGGTGGTGGCTGAACCTCTGGCTATCCTGTTTAGCCGATCACTGGAAACAGGGGGTACCCAAAGACTGGAGGACAGCAGATGTAGTCCCCTTATACAAAAGTGGGAACAAAGAGGAAGCAGGAACTACAGACCAGTCAGCCTCACCTCGGTAGTGGGAAAGATCATGGAAGCACTACTGAAGGAGAGATTGGTGGAACATCTGGTTGTCAATGGACTACAGGACCCAAGGCAGCATGGTTTCACCAGGGGAGGTCATGTCAAACCAATCTTGTTGAATTTTTGACTGGGTGACTAAGGAGGTGGATCGGGAGGGCAGTGGACATGGCCTATCTGGACTTCAGCAAGGCCTTTGACACTGTGCCACATAGAAGACTATTACACAAACTGGGGAATATGGGTGTGGGCAGGACAGTAGTGTGGTGGGTAGGAAACTGGCTGGGTGGCAGGACACAGGACGGTGATGGTAAATGGCTGTCACTCCACAGAGGGAAGAGTGACCAGTGGGGTACCACAGGATCAGTGCTGGGACCGGTCCCTAGTCAACATCTTCATCAGTGACATTCATGGGACCTAGAAGGCAGAATTTCACTGTTCGCTGATGACACAAAACTCTGTAACAGAGTAGACACACCAGAGGTGTAGACAGAATGAGGCGACCTGCAGAAACTTGAAGAATGGTCAGGGTTTGGCAGTTGAAATTCAATGCAAAGAAGTGCAAGATAATGCATATGGGGCACAAAAACCCTGGCACAGTATATCAGTTTGGGGAGAGGATATAGCATGCACCAAGCAGGAAAGGGATCTTGGGGTTGTCATCTCTGATGACCTCAAGGTAGGAAACAGTGTGACAAGGCAGCAGGGTAAAGCAAATAGGATGCTGGGATGTATAGGCAGGGCATCACCAGCAGGAAAAGGAGGTTATAATTCCACTATACAAGACACTAGTGAGGCCCCACCTGGAGTACAGTGTACAGTTCTGGAGACCATACCTACGTAAGGACATAGACAGGGTAGAGAAGGTTCAGAGGAGGGCAACAAAGATGGTGCACGGATTGCATCACACAAGTCCTATGAAGACAGGTTGAAGGAACTGAACATGTACTCCCTGGAGGAGAGGAGGGAGAGGGATATGATAGAGACATACAAGTATCTTACAGGGAGGAACAGGGTGCAGGAAACACTATTTTAAAGCGAAAAAGATGTTCCAGGACTACAGGGCATGGGATGAAGTTGGAGGGAGGACGATTCAGAGGAAACATGAGGAAGAATTTCTTCACAGAGCGGGTGGTGGACAAGTGGAACACCTTGCCAGAGGAAGTGGTGGGGGCTGAAACAATCACAGGATTTAAGAATGCATGGGATAGACATAAAGGAATTCTGGAGGTGGGGTGAGGGCAACAGACTTTTAGGAAAACAAACTGAACTTACAAGCTCAAATGGGCAGACTGGGTGGGCCATAGGCCCTATCTACTGACACTGTATATGTATCTATGTATGTCTCTATGAGGGCCATAAGGTGGATGTTCCTGCACTGGCAAAAAGGCCAAGGGGTGGATTGACAAGAGGAGGCCCATAGTGGGGCAACTGCTTATGAGGGTTTTAGAGGTCCTATGGCATGTATGCACATCAGCAAAGGAGGCTGGTTTGTTTTGCAGTCATGGCTGGGGGAGCTTTCAGGGTCAGTGGTGGTGGCCCAGTGGAAGTCTGATAGGGATGGGGGTCTACAGGCAAGGGAGGTCACTTTTGGGTGAGATGTGGTGATAATCGGCTGTCCAGGTCAAAACTGATCAGCTGGGAAGAGGTGGCATTGGTGCTGCAGAGGCAGGTACCAGGAAGGTGTGTGCTATTGAGGAATTGGAGGAGTACTGGCAAAACCCGGGTGAAGGTGGGGTGCCTGGTTCCAACACGGGGATGGGAACCTGGTGACGGTTTCTAGTTTGAGGGGTCTTTAAGAAGGCATTAAGGTTTGTCGGGAGGATCTGGACAGTTTGCCCCCATTCTGGATCGAGGCAGCCTCAGGAGGCCATGAGGCAGGGGCAGGTCACAGGAGGTGGTGAAGCAGGTGAGACTTTGGTGGTCCAACTGCTACAAGAAGTCTAGGTACTGATGATAATGGTTATCTTGTTTTCCTCTTTCCCAGGCAGGAGAAATGCAGTGGCACATCTGGATTGTGAGGCACTCCTTTATTTATTGGGCCGAGAAGTTTGCAGTGACCAGGATTAGGGATGCTGCTTCAGGTGGATGTGAAACATGCAAAAGCTCACTGGAATGGGATAGAGGGAATGAAATGGGCCCAGCTGATGCCACTATTGGAGGAGCTCATGGTCTGTTGGAGCAGACCGGAGATGTTAATCCATACACTTGGGGGGTGATTTGGGGGAGACTCCATGAGGGCATTAGTGCAAAGCCATATCAGTGGATTTGGAAAGGGTGAGAGGGTAGTGGCTGGGTGTGGTGATCGGCTGGTCTCGAGAACCTCCCTGAGAGTGCGGCAGCAGATCAGAGAGGTAAAGGATGGAGAAGGGAGAAAGCGGCTCAACAGGAAGGTGGACAGGACAGTGATTGAAATGGGGTGGGTGTGCATATACAACACCGGACATTTCTTTAGAAGTTCCCAGTATAAAGGTCTGATGGGGTCCACCTATCAGAGTTCAGCATGTGCTTGTTCCTGAGACCTTTGATAGACCTGGTGGGTGAAATGGAGGAGGGTCCTAGGTACTAGCCCGCAAGGTGGGAGCCCCCTCTTCCAATGGTAGGCTGGAGATGGGTCAGTGTAAGGAAAGGGGAGCAAGATATGGAAGAGGGGTAGGCAGAAGGGAGGAGGGGCAGGGCAGCATGGGCTGGAGTCAAATGGCACCCTAGTCTGGATTTAAGAGGGGAGGGAGGGATAGACTGATTTGGATCTTAGTGTCCATACCTCTGGATGAAGGAGGAGGTCCTACTAAGTTTTTACCTGGTACTTGGGATGGTATGGGGGTCATATTTTGGTGTCCAGATCCTGAAGGAAAAGAAGCAGAAGAGGAAAGAAGGACCAAAAGGAACATTTATTTATTTATTTATTTATAGAGGTTTCAGAAAGTACCTTTGAGTCAGAAACTCTTTTCAAAGGTTCCATGACACAGAAATTACATACAAAATAGACAAACAATTACACAGTTGTTCAGCAAGATATAGTCCAGTTGTTACAAGGACCATTGTAAGCCTAACAGTTAGATGCTTGGAATAATTAGTACATTCAATCATATATATGAATACTCAGATATGCTAAGCTTGGGGACTAAGGTTAGGGACAGATAGGTGGGAAGAAGCCAGCCAAATAGGCCCTAGTCAGAAAGTAGTTGGGAGCTGGTGCAGTGACAGTTACAGTGGTTGAGGACTGGAGATGATTTCTTACAGAAGTTTTAAAGGGTCCAGTCTGCTCTCACTGACAGTGGGGTGGGAAGGCTGTTAACCCAGGAGGGACTCTGTAACTAAAGACCTTTGGAGTTGGGAGGTTCGACAGTGAGGGACAAGAGGAGTTGCTTGCCAGTGCTATGGTATGCTGAAGTGTCAAAGCTGGGTGGATTAGGGGTGTGAGCTCAGGGGCAGAGGCCTAAGTCAATTTTTGGGCCATGAGGCATGTGTGAAACCTAATTCTGTTGTTGAGGTTAAGCCAGTTGGTAGCATTATAAAGACAGCATGTGTGAGTTAGCTGGTCACAGCCAGAGTGAGGTGACAGGCTTTATTTAGGAGAGATGAAGTCTATGTAGGGCCGAGGTGTTTGCTGCACTATAGATTAGTAGGCCATAATCAAGCAGAGATAGGACCAAGGAGGAGGCAGTGAGCCTCGTGGCATTTGGAGTAAGACAATGTTTGAAATGATACAGTAGCCCAAGCCGAATATTGAGGGCAGTAGACAGAAGGTGTATATGTTAGTGGAAAGTGAGTGCAGGGTCTATAGTAATGCCCAGGTTTTAAAGAGTCCACTTGCTCAAGAGGGGTCAGGTTGGCAGTTCGTACTTGGGGCAGAGTTCCTTCCAAGAGTTAAGGGGTGTGTAAAGAACATAACTTTGGTCTTGTTATAGTTGAGGATTAGGCATTGTGTGTGCAACCAATTTTCAGCAGCACTAAAGGAGGATTGAAGGGAAGGTGGAGTTGCATGGGGTCAGAGTTGGAGACAAATAGACAACATCATCCACGTAGAGTAGTAGGTTGCTAGAGCAGGACCTGGGGAGTGAGTTAAGAAAGAGGCTGAATAGAAGTGGTCCGAGATGGACCCTGCAGGACTTCAGAGAGAACAGGTAGCCTATTAGATAGTGTGTTACCAATTTTGACCTTTTGGAAATGGTTAGTCAGGTAGTCAGTGAGCCAGCCAAGGGCATCATGTGAGAAACCGATGTTGGTAAGTGTGGATAGTAGGAGGAGTGGTTGATGGTGTCAAATGCCTTAGTGAGATCAATGAAGACAGCCCCAGTGACATGACCTCTGTCTAGGGCAGAGTGGATGTGTGTGGTAAGTTCCAGGAGGGCAGTAGTAGTACTGTGCCCTTTCTGGAAGCCTTGTTGCTGCTTGCAGAGTAGGTTGTATTGTTGAGGTGGTCGGTGAGCTGTTTAGAGATGATCCTCTCTCGGGCCTTGGATAGGGGAGGAGAATGGAGATAGGCGGTAGTTGTTAGTGAGGTACTGTCCCCATTTTTAAATATGGGCATAATGAAGGTGGATTTCCACTGGGAGGAGAATTTCACCTGGCATAAGGAGCGGTTTAGTATATGGGTGAGGGGTTGAGCACCTCAGAGAGAGTGAGCCAAGGAGTTTCAGGTCTAAGGAGTCACTACTATATTGGAAGTGGCTTAGAGCTTTTCTGAGATACGGCTCAGTGTACTTGGGTGTAATGCTGTGCAGGCAAAAGGAGGGGCTACTAGGGAGGTGGGGAGCTAGCTGGGGGTGGGTCAAAGAAATTAGGAGGAGAATCTGGCTGAGGTTTGTGAAGGCATCATTGAAGGCTGTGGCTATACATGGTCGGGTCAGAGGTTAGGCACCCGTCAACCATGATCTGATTAAAACAGGGTTGGGGTCATTACCACAGATATCCTTAACATTGGACTAGAACTTTCACCCTGAGCCCCAGGTAGAGGTTAGAGAGCCTTGTTATACTCAGCTTTAGCTTTGCACAATGACCATGTACATTTGTTCTGCGCCTCTGTACTTCTGTCTGTCAGATGGCAGGCCAGTCTCATTGGAGAGATGCCATAAAGAATCTCTGGTCTGCATAAGGTCCAGAAGGTGGTCAGTGATCCAGGGTGCTGAGTTGCCTTTGACCACCTTTTGGTGATGGGGCAAATTTGTCACATATGGAGTTAAAGAGGAGAATGAAGAGGTCAAGGGCTCTGTCAGGGTCAGGGAGTGTTCTTTATGTAGGACCAGTCCATAGTACTGAGATATGCTTTGAGTTGGGCAAGTTTGTTAGGGCCAAAGTTTGACCTGTTGGATTATTTTGGGAGGGATTTTGGTGTTCTGTAAGTCCAGGAGCAGAGGACAGGGAGTGGTTACTAAGGGCATTTGGGAGGACAGTAGTACTGGTTATTTTAAGGGGCTGTTTGTGAATACCAGGTCCAGCAGTGAGGAGGACCCTGAGCACTGGTTCAGTCTGGTCG
The DNA here is from genome assembly GCA_016271365.2 of Neoceratodus forsteri. Classification (NCBI taxonomy): domain Eukaryota; kingdom Metazoa; phylum Chordata; order Ceratodontiformes; family Ceratodontidae; genus Neoceratodus; species Neoceratodus forsteri. The sequence goes on along the minus strand of CM028137.1, from coordinate 42,124,138 downwards.
GGATCTGACTACTTGTGTTAGGTCTTGGACAGTGTCAGCATCAATGAATGGTGCGGTGGCTTTATCTAGCCAATTAATATTAAAGTCTCCAAGTATGATTTTTTCTGCTTGAGTCGAAGGGAGCCAGGTAGGACAGCACAGAGTGGAAGGCCGCCTTGTGGTACCTGGGGGTAATGTAGACAGCACCGATGAGAAGGGAGGGTTCTGGAACTATCCAGGGTAAGTTTGATAGTGAGGGCCTGGGGACCAGATTCCAGCTGGGAGGTAGGAAGTAGCTGCCCGTGTAATATGTCATTGATATAAGCGCACAGCCAGCCCCATGCTTACCCTGCCAGTTGGCATGGTATGTGTTGTACCCAGAGAGGGTTAACGACGAGTCTGGAATCTGTGAGGAGAGCCAGGTTTCATCAACTGCAATGATGTCAGGCTGGTACTGCTGAATCCAGCCCTGGAAGGAGTCCTACTTTTTTAATAAGCTACAGACATTAAGGGTGGCAATGTGCAGCCCTCCAGTAGGGAAGTGAATAGGCACAGAAGGTGTGGGTAGTCTGGGGTTTGGGTGGCTGTTTCCAGATATGAGTAGGGAGGAGGAGCCTGAGTACTGGATTCCAGTATGACTTTTTGAAAGTGAGAGCTCGAGCTGGAGGCCCTTTCAGGGTTGGAAATGAGGGGATGGGGAGGCTAAGTATGTGGGGTAGCCAGTAGGAGGAGCTGAGGAGATGGGGTGGGTGACTGTGGCAGGAGTTGCAGGGTGCCGCTGCCAAGTAGCAGGAGAGCAAGGTGCTATGTGTGGTGCGGTGAGCATTAGCGATGATATAAGGAGGGAAGGCTGTAGGGATGGGCCCATCTGCAGAAAAGGTGTTGGGGACCAGAGAGACATGACTTGAGATAGCCTCCAGTGTTGCAGTTGGGGATGGCTGCCAGTCAGGTAGTATATTCTGACAAAGGGGCAGTGAGTACTCATGGTGGGTGCTGGGGAGTTACTATTTGGGGTAGTAGAGTGGACAGTGAGAGGACTAACGAAGCATAATATTATAAGGACGTGATGCAGGATCAGGGAAGCCAGCCATTATTGAAGAGGGACAACGTTGCTCTATTGGAGGAATAATATAGGCTGCAGATGGGGAAGTGGGTTGATTGGTTCTCTCACTCACTAAACCCTATTTAAGGTGTGCTCACCAAAGGTGGTGGCAGGGGCTGTGGGAGCCAACACAGAGCATTGATGGGGTCAAACACAGACATTCTTTGTGATCTGTAAGATGGAGCTCCTCGGCGTGCCGTGCACTTGCAGTCTGTACCTTTTTGGTTTCAGGGTGGGGGAGGGCAACTTCTCCGGCACGCCCTCATGACCTCCGGTGGACCTCACACAATATCTGGAGGAAAGGAGAGAGGTAAGATTTTATAGTTTGAGAGCAAAGTAAGGGGGAGAGATAGAGAGCCAAGGAACCTGCTGTTGCAATAGTAAATTGGTTGAGTCCTAGCCAAATTTCACCTAACAAACACTGGAGCTCCCAGAAAGCATGCAAAATTCTCCTCTTAGAATTGGATTCTGCTAAAACAGATCAGGATACAGAGAGCCAATTGTCCTGCTATTGCAATATCAAATTAAATCTAGTCCAGGCCACATATCGGCTAACTGACACTGGAGCTCCCAGAAAGCATGCAAAATTCTCCCTTTAGGATCAGATTCTGGTTAAATCAGATCCAAGCCAAAGCAAAGTATGACAGACTCAGAACCACCAAATTGCAATTAGAACTCTCTTTTGGTTTTATTTTATTTATTTATTTGTTTATTTATTTATTGATTGATTGATTTATTTATTAGATCCTAGGCAAGGTAAACCTAGCACACTCAGGAGCTCTCTGATGTAAAGTAAAACAGATGGACAGTGTGAACACCTTAGAAACAGTAGGAATCCCAGATCCCATGAACAGTAGCACAAACTATACTATTCTGTCTAACTTAACTTAAAGGTAATAAGGTTTACTGCAGACAAGTTCTTAAGGCACAGAGGTTACAGCTACAATTTAGGCAAATATGTCCCTGGTAAAAAACTATCTTCACATATCACGAAATTTGAATTGAAAAAGGTGACAAACACAGGACAGTCTTTTGTGCTCCATAAGATGGATCTCCTCTGTGTGCCATGTACTCACAGTCCGTACATTTTGGTTTTGGGGGTGGGGAGGGTGACTTCTCGATGCCCTCATGACCTCCAGTGGACCCTCAGAGAATACTTTTGGTTTTGGGGGTGGGGGTGCGACTCTCCGACGCTCTCATGACCTCTGTGGACCCTCAGAGAATACTTTTGGTTTCACGGGTTGGGGAGGTGACTTCTCGTGCCTCACAACCTCTGTGGACCCTCAGAGAATACTTTTGGTTTCGGGGATTGGACACACTAATCTCCCTTCAAGAGTTTTATTTATTTTTTTATTTTTTTATTTATTCCATGTGGTGTGATTGAATGCCTGGCTCACTGAGCCAAAGCTTATACCACACTGAGCATGCACAGGGAGTAAGATGACAGATGACTGACATCTTTTGGGGAGTCACACAGTATACAACAAGTGGCACTGGTGCACTGATGACTGGCTGGCAGATTTGTTATCACACACACACACACACACAGCACACATGAATGCAAGCATGTACACACACACACACACACACACACACACACACACACACACACACACACACACACACACAGATTGTGTTCCATAAAAATTAAATCCCCACTGCAGTGACTGAACACAGGCAGTAGAGAACTGATTCATTTTGGGGACAATTGAACAGCAAGAAGGCTAACTGGTGGTGGTGTGGTATTGGGTGGCACACTGGCACAGTTCAACAGACTCACTCCTTCTGCTAGGACAGCTCCCCCAAAATGGGCAGTTTGGCTCTGGCACTTAATAGTGAAGTCACTCTTCAATCTCTTGTTCTCTTCTTTTTTTGTCTGAAGACCCCTTTCTTCAAGTTCTTTCTTGCAACAAGCTGCCCCAAGTCTCCTCCTCCCTCCCCAAGTCTCCTCCAACAATAACCACCCCTAACCACCCAAGTCCCTGACTCTCACACCCAGTGCTCAGCTCAATCCCTCCCGAGTCCTTGACTCCCAGTCCCCTACTCTCCACCCCAACCTCTTCTCATTTTGTTTTTAGTTTAGTACTGTCTGTCTATCTATCTATCTATCTATCTATCTATCTATCTATCTATCTATCTATCTATCTATCTATCTATCTATCTATCTATCTATCTCTATCTGTGATATGTGAGGGCTGACAGTGTCATACATGATTTATTTAGTGCAGTTTCTATTAACCTCAAGTAACCTCGCAAGTGGCGAAGTCACGGTGATGGTTATGAGAGTCAGTGGAACCTGCACTAAACAATCGGTGAGTCACACTGCTCAATTTATGTAATAGGTGGACATAAATTGAGGGTGTGTGGGTTTTTGTGTCATAAAAGTTTTATTTTTATATTTTGTGGTGAGCTACTTTGCTGTTTAATGGTTTTGCACTGTAGTGTGTCCGTGGTTTGGCTTTTTTTAATGGAATGGCATAGTACTTTGTTATTGGTTTTGATTTATGTGGGAGTGGTCATAGCAAGTGTTGATTGGTGGTGGGGCATGGTTTTCTGTGGTGTTCTGGGTCATGATTGGTGGGTAGGCGTGGTTTTGTTTTTTGATCCCTTCAAATTTAGTGTGGAGCTCGTCATTGATGGAGTGGATCTGTCTAATGGGCCTCATGGAGTTTTGTGGTAGCAGCATTTGGTGTCCCAAGGAAGAGAAGCCAAAAGTTGGTGGGATTGTTACTTGGAGTCGATGCTGAAGGTGTAGTGGATAGCAGTGTTCGGGTTGCCATGATGCTGGACTTCCTTGTGAGGCAAGTTTGTCATTTCTCATGGATTTGTACGATGATGAGAAGATTGATTCACTGGAATACTCATTTTGGATTTCTGCAGATTTTAACTTCTTGGATGTGTTTTGGAAGGGAATCATGGATTTTTAAATATTTCGTGGTGTGGATGTTGAGGACTATTCGCTTTTGGGAGTAAGGGACTGAAGAGTGGCATCATATGGGTTATTTTATTTTTTGGAAGGACTGGCTTTTAATCTTTTTCTTGAAATTTTTGGGAGAGACTGGATCTTTTGGGGTTTTGTATGTATTGGTTCTGTGAGGAAAGTGCCCAAAGAGTCAATCATGCTTTGAATTTCAGCTTTGAAGAGCCGTAACAGGTGTACTGTTTTTGTCTATGGTGTGGAAATTTGCACTAATGTTTGGGATTTTTTGTCTTACATTTTGGGAGAAATTTGGATGTTGCAAAAGTATGAGAGAGAAAGGTACGTGCAGCTTTTGATGCTTTAATGAGTTTGTGATTAGTTGCTCACGCCAGGTTGTATGCACAAGGTGGCAGTTCAGGTGTGATGGAGTGGTACCATTTAAACATTTCTTTCTCTTTTTTTACTGTGACTGAAAGTAGTGTTGTACTGTGTGGTAAATAGGAACTGTGTGGATAAAAAAATGTATCCACACAGTTACTCGGATAAACACATTTATAACACTCAATTTATATTCATCCCTATTGCATGTATATATATATATATATATATATTCACAACAAAAATATCCATTTAATGCGCCAGTTAGGGTTGTTCCACAGTGACAAAGTGAGGAAACCCACCTTGCACCCACCCCACCCTCCTCACCAACAGACATCAGGGTATGCATTAGGGTCATCAGTCCTAACTCTTACCCCATCCCATGTGCAGACAAGCTGAGGTGATTCAGTATAGAGAATGGGTGAGAGTTAGGACCAATGACCCCAGTGCACACCAATGCCTGTTGGGGTGGCAGGTGGGTGCAGTGCAAGGATGGGAACCCTAACATCGATTCCTCAATTTTGTTGCTGTGGAACAACCCTAACTGATGCATTAAATGGATTTTTGCCATGAATTTCCTTCTTTTGAGAATGTTCGCTATAAATAGTGAAGTAACAGCAACGCAAATGCAAGCACAAATGCTAACGCACATGGTGATGCAAGCGTAAATGATAACACAAATGGTAATACAAACACAAGCGCAAACATTAATGAAAATAGAAATGCATATGCAAGCACATATGAAATGCAAACTGTAATGCACATGGGCACAGTAACATACTTGGAAACACAAACACTTACGGTAACAGCAATGATGACACTAAAGGAAACACAAACAGAAACATAACGGAAGTGCGTACAAATGCAAATGGAAATGCACATGGTGACCAAAAGGAAACCAAACAAAAACAGTAATGGAAACGCAAATGTTAACAGTTACAAAAAGCAAGTGCAAATGAAAATGAAAGGGAATGTACACGTGGCATAGATAGGAATGGTAATGCAAACATAAATGTAAATGCAAGCGATATGGAAATGCAACTGGTAATGCACAGTCAAGGTACCGTAATAGGAAATGCAAATGCTAATGGTAACAGCAACAATGACGCTTAAAGGAAACATAAATGCAAATGGAAGCACATACACAAAATGCAGATGGTAATGCACATCATGATGAAAAATGAAACACAATCAAAACAGTAATGGGAACGCAATGTTAACAGTAACACAAATGCAAATGCAAAGGGTAAAGCACATGGTGGCGCATATGGGAATGGTAATGCAAACAGAACCAGAATGGTAATCGCAGACGGTCAATGTGTACCAATAATAGGAAAACAATCCTAATGGTAACAGCAACGATGACACCAAAGGAAACTCAAATGGAAGCGCGAGTTGCAAATGCAAATGGTAATGCACACGGTGATGCAAAACGAAACACAAACAGAAAAAGTAATGGAAATGCAAATGGTAACAGTAACGCAATTGCAAGAGCAAAGAAAACAGAAAGGGTAATGCCACGGTGGTGTAGATGAGCACGTTAATGCAAACTGTTACAGAAACACAAGTGGGAATGCTAACTGTTACAGTAAAAGCTCATACCCTTTTTTCACCAACAGCTGCATACAGAAACTCATGCATACAAAGAATGTATGCATAATAATGGGCCTCAGAGCAGAAAATGAGCACTTGGAATACTAAATTGCTTATATCTCAGGAACTGTATGACATAGAAAAAAAATCATATAAATTATGACTTTTCTGGCTAATTTTGCACGTAGCCCCCAGTGGGAGACTGAGCATATTTCCAATGAAAAGTCTGTTTCTCAAAGCGTTTCAAGATACGGGCTCCAAAAAGCATGGTGGATGCCGTAATGTTAGTCTTTGGGAAAAGTGTCAACTTCGAGTACTGTAACTTTGAATTCCTGTAATATTATGTCACCAAACCACCAAAAGCACATCTGTGGGATGTGGCTTTCTTCCTTCCAAATTTCATCCCAAAGACCAAACCATTCTTTTGCAGCAGGGTGGCAAAGAATTCCTGTTATTTTGGCCATAGTGTCGCAAATCACAACACTTTCCAAAAAATCATGAAAGTGTCAGCAACACTACTTTGCAACACTACATTTTACAAAAATTTCAAAAACATATTTCTGGGGTGTTTACCCCTCAAAAAAGACATCCTCAGGTCCAACTAGGTGAACACAAAAGAATTGTGTCCCTAGAGGGTCCAAATTTAAATGCCAAGCATTTCTATGACCACTAACTGAAAAGAAAAGGCTGACTCATGACACTACAGGGTCATTTGTGACACTAAAACTGCATTTCATACACTGTCAAACTTTTTGTTAACTTTTCCCATTGACTATAATGGAAACTTGTTTTGAATAACTTTTGAACCGTTTTATATTTTTCACAAAATCTTAGAAAAGGCACATTGGGGACCCTGACTCCATGTTCCCTAAGGTTTCATTTCTGTACCAATTCCTTCTGTACCCTCAGTTTTATCCTGCCCATTTATGGAGATAAATCTGCTTAACATGTTTATTTGCACTCAGCAGGACTCAAACCTGAGTCTACTGCAATTCTACATTACTTTCTCAATGTGATTGAAACCTGCTTAAAATGCAATTTCACCAAGCAATTATTATTGTTGTTTCAGTGCATTATTGCCTATGACTACAAATTCCTATGCTTGTTCAATTGTTCATAATAATCAATTACTGCTGGAAGCCATTCACTATTCGTACAATGCTTCATTATACTCTGGAGGTCAGCTCAGCTACAGTTGTTGCTGTAAACTTGTTTTGATAGCCCTTGCAGGTCACAGCACCTTATATGGCTTCCTTATTTTTCCTACAGTGGAGGACAGGGGTAATAGTGGACAGTCGTGGCTCCATGTGGTTTAATTACCTCATGTTCAAATACCGCCTTCAACGCTAAAATCCTCGGTATTTGTCACCTTTAATTGGCACTCATCTATGGACTGGTTGGCTAGCCTCGCACTGAATAAAGGACCAGTTTACCTAAGCTGTTTGTGCAATTCCTGCTGCTATCATGCTTCTTCATACTATTTGTTTCCATGCTCAGCATTGCCTGTTACTCACTGCATTACCATGTATGGCTTGTTCCATTACTAAGGGTGTTTACCATGCTACATATTGCCTGTTACTCCTATGATATCATGTATGGCCATTACTAAAGGTGCTTACCATGTGGTATATTACATGTTACTCCCTGCATTGCCATGTACAGTATGGCCTGCTTCATTGCTAAAACAGACTTGCTGACCATGCCCATTAATTTATTTACTCAGAGCTCATTCTCAGCTGATGGTCTCACTCTACACCTTAGTCCACATCCTGAGCATGTGAAGCCTGAAGTGGAGTCCTTCCTTTCTAGCCCATAGTGGAATGTCCTTAGTCCAGATGACGCTTTAGCTGTTTGTACACAGTGGCACCTCTTGATGTAGAATTTATGACTAACTGTGAAGGGTGATTACTTGCATTCCCCATTGATTGTAGTATTAAATTACTACTGTTGCATCTTCAATGCTCTCCCTATGACTGCCTCTGCTTTGTCTGGTTTGTGTTTTAGTTTGGTAAGCAGCTGAGTGCCTCAGCAGTCATTGCTCTCCTCCTTCCACCTTGGAGGTGCTTGTTGTAAAGAACCCTTGTAACCCATCATTGTGTTCCCGTTAGATGGATAGAGTGAGAGCCTCCACCTAATCAGAATAATTTCCACCCCTTGAGTTGAATTTCAAATGTAACAGCCAAGTTGCCACTAAATAAAATAGCCTAAATCTAGAGGGAAGGCACCTGGACTTGGATCCCCAGAGAGTTCATCTCAAGGGTTTTTTCCTGTCCTCTTTGCCACAAATCACAATACTTAATTAGTTTTAGTAATACTCTTAGCTTAATTAGGTAGGTTCCTGCATTGGACGGAGATGGATGGTGGCCCTACTAGCTGTTCCATCTCTCCTTAGAAAGCCCCTTGCTGTCATCAGTGCAAGCCATATCAATAGCCAGAACTATCCTGCTAACTTGTGGATCTCATTTATGTTTCATAAACTGCCTGTTACTGTCAGTCTGCTTTGCTTCCTCCTGCTCATCAATCCTGCTACCATTATTTTGGGGTTCCTTCCTAGGTATCTTTACTAGCGACCCTTCCATGGCACCCTCTTACAGAGTTCCTTGCCTTCAGTACCCCTACAGGTAATAATTCTAAGGGATCAGAGGGTGGAATGGTCACTAATGTTTTAATACAGTTGCACAAGCATAACATTATTCTGATTGCATAGGTCATTGAACTGAAACACTATGCCTGCAGTTTAATGGGTGAGCAACTAGCCATGCCTACTTCCTGAGCTATATAAGCACTTCCTTCCAGCCTCCCTCTAGGCACTTTCTCTTGCTCCAGCATCCTCCCTTGCTCCTCCAGTGGCTCATCTCTCTACTATGAGAGTTCCTTCAAGGTACCTTTAGCACAGGGACAGTTCCTGTGGCACCTCTAAGGGTGGCACCTCTTACAAGGTTCCTTGCCTTCAGTAGCCCTACAGGGTAATAATTCCTAATGGAATAGAGAGTGCGAGTTCCCACAACATGGTAATACAGTTGCACAAGCATAACATTGTTCTGATTGTATATGCGTGAACAAACAGATATTAAAAGAAATTAAAAACAGCTTTGCAAACAGTTTGGTTTCACTCTTAAAAAGCACACCATACAAGCAACATACTTTCTTTAAATGGCTTTACACACAGGCTGGGACCACACCTCACAAAGTAGACATTACAAACAACAGCTTTTCCTAAAATGACTTTTCAAACAGAACTGCTGGTTCACTTCCCTAATGCACACTTTACAAACAACAGACTTTCACAAACACAGCTTTCCTTATAGTTTGGATTTGCTTTTAAAAGCACACTTTGCAGGCAACAGCCTTTCCTAAAAGCCTGTTTTTTAATCTGTTTGGGTTCACTGTACAAAAAGCAAACTTTGCAAACAAGTGGCATTCCTAAAAGGCCTTTTAAAACAGTGTGTGGAACACTTAACAACACTCACATATTATTAGAATATTCTCAAACAAAGTACAACTTTAAAATACAGATTTCAGAAACTTATCTTACAACTGCATGGGGTTCCAGGCCACTCCAAACAAAGGGAAAAGCAGGATCCTTTCAGAGCACAGTAGCTGATGGCAGTCATGTTACATTGTTTCACAATCATGTGATCTGCAAATTCTGATCACTCAGACTTGGCCCTTCACAGTCAGACATAAACAAGTATATGATTACTCGATTTTTCTCCAAGATTGTTAAGGATAACTCTAGCATTACTGTGATGTTGTTCACATCCCTAACAAAAGTTCTAATATAGCCAATTTCTACTAAGCAAGAGTATAGAGGGATGCATTCCTTAATCTGTGTTGACAGTCTAAATCGCCACAACAGCCTCAACAGAAGAAATCTATCAGAAAACCATGGAAAACTCTCAAAGCTGGGTGACAACCTGACTAGAATGCACTGTAATACTAAAGGTTGGTGCCCATGAAATCTGACCTCAGTGGAGCAAGATTTTTGTTTACAAAAATGTATTTATTTTTATTTATTTAGTCTTTGATAACCAGGTAAGTGCACTGATCCAGGGGACCATTGATTTTCAGGCATGACCTGGGGCCACAGGTGGTATAACACATAGGTACAATCACAAAAGAAAAGAATACAAGCAGGAGTAATAAAGGTAATATACAAAAAATACATGGCAGGAATAAATAGATAATATACAAAATATTAGAGCAATGCACAAACTTGCAAAGGAGTACATGACTGTGATTTCATTGGATAAATATATACAAGAACAAGATAGAGGAGAAGAGGTAGTGAACACTGCAAAACATATATCCTGGAGAGGGATGCCCATTGAAGGTTAGGAGTACTAGAAAGTTCTATATGAGAGTATTTAGAGAAGAGAGACATATAGTGAGCATAGCAGTTACAGCTGTATTTGCCAAAGAGCTCAGGACTTAAGATTGGGCTTGAAAATAGGGTGGGATTCTGAAGACCAAGAGTAGTGGGTAATTCATTTCCACATGGAGGGGGTCACAAATGATGCTGGATTTAGGTACCTGGAGGAGGTACAATAAAGGAGTGAAGGTACCTGAAGGGGCTCTGAAGTTGAAGAGGGTGAGAGAGAGGAGAAACAGTGCAGCTTCTAAGGGCATTATCCAAGACAGCCTAGGGTATAGTCAAAGCACCCTGCAAGGGAGCCAGCCAAGGGAGTGGTAGAGGTTGCAGTGGTGAATGGAGTAGGGTGCCAATAGGATAAGCAGCAGGCAATGTTGTAAGCTACCGAGATCCAAGACAGATGGGTGGTAGATGCCCTAGACTATATGGTGGAGCAGTAGTCAAAAATGGGGACAGATTTCCCATGAAAATGGAGAGGTGAGCCTCCTTTGTGATGTAGGGTTTTGGGTGATAGGCAGCTCCTAGTTTCTGATCTGCCCTAATGTCCTATGTGATTAAGGTAGTTATTGAAAGAGAGGGGTCAAGTAGCACACCCAGGCACTTGAAGGAAGAGACATTCTCAAGTGCAGGACCATCTGGGAAGTTAATGAGGAATGTATCATTGGCATGGAAGGTTTTGGCTAGGTACGGTTTAGAACCAACCAACATGGCACTGTTTTTTAGCATCAACAGGAGATTGGATAAGAACCAGTTAGATGTTGCACTGTAGTTCTCAGACAGAACAGAGGATAAGTGAGTGAGGGATTTGTCGCTGTGAAAATGACAAGATCATCGGTATAGAGCAGTGAACTACAGGTGAGGCAGTCAGCGGGAAGGAGTTGGCAAATATAGAGGAAAGCAAGGGGACCAGGATGGAGCCCTGAGGAAACCATAGTAACAGGTGAAGGAGTTGAGGTAGTACCAATACACTGTATTGGGGTGTCGTGAGAGTTAGCTTCAGAACCAGTCAGTGGTCTTGACAGAGCAACCAAGTGAGGATAGTGTGGAGATGAGGAGGAGTGATTGCCCATAAGTCTCACAAAGATGGCACCTGTGGTGCATCCACGTCCATGTTAGAGAGGATATGGTCAGTGAAAAGGACAATGGGTGTAGATGTGCTGTGAAATTTGTGGAAAATGTGCTGTTGGCTACATAAAAGATTGTGTTTGGAGAGGTACTCAGTAGTTGGCTGTGTATGACTCTTTTCAGGAGTTTACTGAGGTGGGAGAATAGATATGGGTCAGTAGCTGTCAGGAAGTGGGGTCTCCAGATTTAAGATGGGAACACTCTTGCAGCCTTCCATGAGTCAGGCATGGTAAAAGTAGTCAGGGTGAGGTTTAGAACAAAGGAGAGCAGTGATGGATATCAGAGGGGGATGAGTTTGAAGAAAACTGTGGAGGCATCAAGCAAGAGCCAGGCTACCCTGATTACCCTGATTAAGTAATCTCTTTATGAGTTTGTAGGTGTCTTTTAGTAACATGACCTTAAAATAAAAATAGGGTGGGGGTGAGACATGGGGAGGGAGTTAGAGGCCGAAGATGGCGCACTGGCTGTCAAGGTAGATGATACCTCTGTACAAGAGGAAGAAGTGGGAGAAGTGAAAAGGAGGTGGAGGGGTAGTGCCAGTCTCCTGATGTATAAGAGGCCCAGGAGTGAGTTTGCAAAAGAGGTCCAACAGGTCGTATAACTTGGTGTTTTGAGATTTGGTGACCTCTGATGGATCCACTGAGGCCAGAAGGAAAGCTCAGGTGTATCTTGGGGCTATGAATGTGGAGATTTAGGATGTGAGCCAATGGAGTCCCAGAATTTTCTAGGGTTCCCTAGATTTTCACTTTGGGGTCTAAGGGACTAACCACATTTCAGGGATCTGGTCGTGTGCTTGCATTTATCTCTCAATTGTCTGTGCTCATTCCACAGGCCTGTGGAAGGGTCAGCTTGTAAGCAGACCATTTGTTGTCCCTCAGCTTCATGAAGGACTGGAGTTCTTCGTTGTCCAGCATTTGCAACCACCTCTGACATGCTGGGAGGTGGAGGAAAGTGACGATCCTGGCTGGCCAAAGGGCATTGGTGAAGTAAATATTAGCTAGAGACACATTGGAGAGGGCATAGAGGTCCTGCCAGTATATGGCTCTAATGTCTTAGGTGAGGTGAGAGATGTCTGGGTGATTGTAGTTCCATATGGATAAGTACTTGGGGGAGGGGCGAGGTCTTTGAGAACCAGATGACATATGCAGGGGAGTGGTCACTCAGGAGTCAGACCCTATCTCCATTATTTGTGATTACCCTTTCAAGAAGAGTACTGTTGGAGGTGCAATGATTGAAACAGGTGGGAAGATTGATGACTTGCACTACAGAATGCTGTTTTAGAAGGCTGGCATAGTCAGGTTTGGGAGTACTGAGCCAATTAAGGTTGCAGTCACGAAGGAGAAGAGAATCCCTGGGAGGAAGAGATCCACAGATAGTGAGGAGGTTTGGAGGCCCTCACACCCTGACAGAAGGATTGTAGCAACAGTCCAAGAGCAGTTTTTCATTAAACCCAGGGTGACTTCACGATGAGCCAATCACTAAGGGAGATATAGGGCTCAGGGTGAGCATGGATGTGAGTGATTCATGGTAAAATTTGGCAGTACCACCTCCCTTTCTTTTACCAGATCAGTCTTTGCACAGTAGGGAGTATCCCACAAGCTGGAACATGGAATCAGGATGCTGTGGCTTCAGACAGGTTTCAGAGAGGCATAATACCTAGGATCTGTAAAGGGAGACACAGGCTTCAACCGATGTATTTAGTAGGGAGACTACAGACATTCATATGGGCTATTTTTAATCAGGTGGGCTAACCAGGTGCGGTCAATGGAGGTGAGTATGGACTGCACTGGGCCTGGAGTTAAACTCAATATCTCCTTCCAGTAGGAGCAAAGAGAAAGGAGGAAGTAGGTGCATCTCTGTTGAGGGAGGTGTGGGAGAAGGGGCAAAAGCAAAAAGGAAGGAAGATGGTGAAGCTCAAAGTTGGAGAGGAATGCATGAGTGAGTGAGCCAATGGGGGGTAGACCTCACCTGGTTTGAGAGGGGGTGTTGGGAGGGGCGGTCCTCCATAAAGTGGAAGAGATCAGACTGGTCAATGGATAGTATATGGCTGAGAAGTCTTCTAGAAGCATACCTGCAGAGAGGTCTTCAATAGGGAGGTGTAAAGCCTTCATGGTGAGAATGGTTAAAGTGGTTAGGTGAGCCTGAAGAAGTAAGAAAGAACTATGGAGTTGCAATATAGAGGGAGAGGTAGCAGGGATGTATGCACTTTGTTGGAAAAAAAGCTAGACTATGCTGGGAGGGGTAGTGAAGGATGTAATCAATAAGGAGAGAAGTCAGGGTGAGGAGGCAGAGCAAATGCACTTTAAAGAACACCAGGGTGAGGGAGAGTGGGTGGGACACATTTTATTTTTTAGAAGCAATATTATTTAAGCAAATCAATGATATGTGGCTGAAGAGTAGGAGAGCTGTGGCTGCCAGGCCACAGTCGGTTTTAACCACCACCAATTGAGCAAGCGCTGGAAAACAGCAGCCAATAGGTGTGGTAGAGTGGAACCCCTCCCGGACAAACCTCTGCTGTTCTCTATTCTGTTATTTTCTTTTAAATCTACTGCAGTAGTACTAGTTTATTTCTATATTTATTTTTTTTCTTTTCTCTGTCTTTTATTTTCTACTGTAATAGGGTTGGCCTCCTATTATAGTACATTCTTGCCTGTTTTCTCTTTAGGATTTGTTCAGGAGGTGGAAAGTTCCACATATCACCAAATGAATGTCAGACTGTAAAGGTAGACACTGATTTATATACCCCGGTTGAACTCAGTATGTAGAGGTTAAAAGCTGGTCATTAGCTGTTTGGACCAGGATTAAAGCCAGCAAGGCTAAAAATATTAACTAAATGTAGCTGTGTTGGAATTATTGCTCATTTGAGCAAGGAGAGTGTTACTGACCGCCCTGTTTCCCTGCTGCCTCACTGTCATTGGGTTGTGAGCGTCTTACAGAGACAACTAGGCAGGTACAAGCAGGAAGTGAATAAAAACAAACAAGAAATGACTCATAGCAAGCTCTTTCTACAGTTATTGTTCTCCCTTTTTGTTCCAACCTGCACACAAGGACTGTGCTTGCCTGGTCTTTCAATGACCCAGTCCAGATAAAATAGAGCACGTCAGAAAGGGAACAAGAAAATAGTTAAGTTTATAAGTTACCTGACAGAGGTGCTTAGGAAGGAACTCCTTCAGCGAGACTTCAGAGCAACCTAAACAAAGCTAAAATTTAAAGTGACAGTAGCAATTTAGGGCTAGTATTCATAATCACTGTTAGTGAAGGAGTTTTATTTTATAATGGAGACATTTCATTTTCTTTTTGGTTAAAGGCTAAACCTTACCTGCCTAACACTCCACACATAGTTCCTGCCTGTAGAAGGCACTCATAGGACTGAATGCTCTCTCCCTGTCCTTCTTTTATAGCAACATTCAGAAGGAGGTACTACATCAGAGGGAGGAGTCAGGATGTTAAGGTGTCCCATTAGTATGCAGTTACAATTATTATGATTTATACAAAATTTAATAAAACTTTATTTGATTCAGCCAATCTAATGGACTTATAAATATGATACAATGCAACTAATGACCTCGGTTTACTGCCCAAATGCATGTATTAGTGTAGATTAATTCCTTGTATTAGTATTAGGCGGAGTTAGTGTAACATGATGTCATCAAGTAAATGCTATATAAAGACTTCAATTGAAGCCTGATTCAGATGGATGTTGGACACAGAGGATGGCGGTCCTGTTAGTCTGATGGGATCACCCTGTGTGAATTTTGCTTGTTTTAAACTATGAAAGTTATTTTCCTTTCGTTGTTTCAGTGGATGAGTTTGATTTGAGTTGTAACTGAAATAAATCCTTTTAACACACTAAGCCAGTGTGTTTTCTACAACTCAGAACTGTCTTGTGTTATCACTTAACCCACACTTCCACAAGGTGGAGAGCCAGTGGCCAGTGAAGATCAGTGGTCCATACAGTAAAATAGCACAGAGTGCATCAGCAGCACTAAAGACGTTTAAAAATAACTACCATTATACCATTGATTCTCAGAACTCCCAGCAAAGCAAAGTGGGAAGCAGAATAAAGCTAAATGAACCTAAATTAATTAGCAAACAAAGCCCAAAGTCAAACACAGATCTTACTACTGATCTGAGTATGCTTACCAACATACAGAATGATCTCAGAAGCCAGAAAATAACAGTCAGATATCCAAGCTAGTAACTCAATGACAACTGAAAGAATCAGTGAGGCAAAAACAAGATCAGCAGCATAGATGATTTGATAATTCATCTGGAGGAGTCCTCCGGTTATTTTAAAGGACAAAGTAATGTAATGTGGGTCAAAATAGATGATGTGGAGAACAGGTCATCACAATAACATGCACATAGTTGGGGCCCTGAAGGAGTGGAGGGGTCAGATATGATCTTTTGTTTTTGTTACAAAATGTACACGTAATGTCTTACAATACAACTGATCTGCTACTTTGGAAATAGAGCACACATAAGTTTAACACTCAAATCTAAGCATATCAAAGGATACATCCAATTATTCTGAACTTTTTGAGATTTACAGTAGAAGAATACATTTTAAAATTGGCAAGACAAAACAAGGTTGGAGAGGAATGCATGGTGACCAAGCCAATGGTGGTAGGCTCCCATCTGATTTGAGAGGGGTGATAGAATGGCCACCAATTCTATTTCTTTCAAGACTTTTTAACTGAAGTGATAAAAGACACATGGAATTTGACAACTTAAGGCTAATAATCCAGATGAGCAGGACACTGTATTACTTTAAATACTCTGCTACATTTCTTCATATACTGTACATAGCAACAAAGACCATCACTCACTGATGCATGGGAGGCATGGAATTTGTTTCATCAGTTTGGTATAATATTAATATAGACTGTTAGAATGAACACTACAAGCTTGAGCATAAGACCCTCCCCTTTGAACAGATTTATAGGTCTGGAGCACACAAAGACAGCCATGTAATGCAAAGCCAAAACAAATCCACTGTATCTGCTTCTAAGAACAATTTTGTCTTTTCATTTCAGCCCAAAACACAGTGACCTTACTCAAGCTTCAAATGGACTCATATTTCAAGGAAAGGCCGCCAAAGAGAGAGAACCAGAACCAAGTTTATTCCATATCTGAACTCTGAGCCTATTTTATAGAGATGGCAACCTCAGCATGGAGAATAGAAACTTTAAGTCTATGAAAGCTTCTCCCAGCCCATGGTTGATCCCCGAGTGACATCTCCTCTTATAGAATCTCTGTACTCAATTATCATAGCTTCACTTATAGACCTCTGAGGAGAGGAAATTAACACGCATTGGTTTTCCAGGATACTAGTTTTATATACTAAAGAGACTTGAATTACATTTGAATTAGTTCAAGTCTTATACAGTTCATTTTGAATCTGAAAGAAGCAAAAATAAAATACAGTTATATAGTATCCAATAATAGGGTCCCTTAGTTGTTGGTCCTGGAAAAAATATTTGTCCAGCTTATAACTTCAGTGTTACACAATTTTAATGTCTAATAGGACAAACTGTAATGCATAAACCGCATTAGCATTTATTTGTTTAATTGAAAATTGGTAACTGGGAGAGACACACTGAGCCAATACATGTTTCCAGGTACATTCCAGGGCAGGAGAACAATAGAAGAACAGCAATACAATGTGCAATAACAAGTTAGTTATTATCCATTATACTGCACAAGGTAAAGATGTCACTATCACTTACCTCATCTTTCTCTCCTCCCATTTCAGTTGCCTCATAATCCTATATTTTCCTTCCTATCCAATTATTATCCTTTAATCTCTTTTTCTTCTCTCCTGTCTTAACCCTCTCCACCAATATTTATCAACTTAAAGTATCTCTACCAAGATCTGCCATTGTAACAACAATATGATATGTTGTTTAATGCTACACAATGCTTCAAAGTGACATTACAGGAGGCATTTGCTATACACTTTGATTTTCTGAAGTATTAAATATATTGAAACAACTCTGAGTGGGTCAGGTTTTTACATACTAACATACTAAAATACCAGCAGAATAGGCATAACAGTCTTTTGTGTCTGCTCGTTTGGTGAGCCCCACCCTGGGAGCTGACCTTGCTGTCCCCTTCATTCTCTCTGGCTTCTCCATTCCCAGTCCTGGATATTTCCACTGCACAGGACTTTGCATCGAGAACCCTTCCCTGTACCTGTCCCACTCTCTTGAACCCCACCACTGTTTCTGCCTCCACCAGCCCCTGGGCAGTGCATTCCATGGCTCCACCACCCTCTCAGTGAAGTAGCACCTCCTCCTATCTCCTGAATCTCCCCTCCATCTTCCACCCATGCCTTCTAGTTGCCCCTTCCTTCGAGCACCTTGACTGCTTCTCCCCTATTTAACCCCTTCATGTACCTGAAGACCCTCTGTTGCATCCACCAGTCCCTCTCGTCTTCCAATGTGTACATATTTAGCTCTTCGAGCCTCTCCCCATAGGTCTTGTCCCCAAGCCCCAGATCATTTTGGTTGCCCTCCTCTGGACCCTCTCCAGGAGTTCAATGTCCCTCTTTAAGTGTGGCCTCCAAAACTGCACACAGTACTCAAGGTGTGGCATCACCAAGCAGTTATACAGGAGGAGCATCACTTCCCTCCTTCTGGAGGTGATCCCCCTAGTGATGCATCCCAGCATCCTGTTGGCCTTGGCCGCTGCTCTCCAAAGTCTCAGAGTTGTTCATCTTGACATCCACCACCACCCCAGGTCCCTCTCAGCCAATGAGACTTGTACTCTTGGCCTGGGTTTCTGGCTCCCAGATGCAGTACCTTGCATTTCCTGCATTAAACATCAGCTTCCACTTTCTAGACCACCTTTCCAGAGCCTCCAGGTCCTTTTGGAGCAGGATCAGGTGCCAAATGGGGAGGGTGACTGTTCTATTTCACAGTCTGTCCCATATAGGCTGATTAAGGAATGGTAAGACCTGGATGGTCATTACATTATAGTTCATGGGTGACTTGCCAGTGTAGAAGTGGTTTGGGGTGAATTTATGAACCTAACATTGACACTTCATCAATTTTTCATCCACTGACTACTTTACTTGCCTCATTTTGGGACATTCCTTGTCTCCTGGGGAGACTGGAATCTGTGTTTTCTAATGATATAGACAAATCATATCAAAGAAGGGTGGGCATTCTCTGACTCAAAGGCGTTGAGAGAATTTATGTCTAATTTAGGCGTAGTAGATCCTTGGTAAATGCTGAATCCAGAAGTCCAGGACTACACCTTTACTCTTACCCACATGGGCTTAACTCCCAAATTAACTTTTTCTTATTATTAGTCCTAATTTGGTGGGGATTGGGAGGGTGGGTATGCATCCTAGGGTCCTTGCTGACCATTCTCCCATTTGGATAGATACATCTGTGTCTTGGCCTTCCTCCAAGTTTGGCACCTGGTCTTGCAACACACAACTTTTAAAAGATGGGTATGTATTAGGTCATAAGAAAATGTTTTTTTCCCTTTCTTGGGAAGAAAATTTTAGTACAGTATCCA
Source organism: Neoceratodus forsteri (assembly GCA_016271365.2). Lineage (NCBI taxonomy): Eukaryota > Metazoa > Chordata > Ceratodontiformes > Ceratodontidae > Neoceratodus > Neoceratodus forsteri. Next base: position 42,105,142 of record CM028137.1, on the reverse strand, counting down.
CAAAAGGATGTTCTTTGGGGACTGGTAAAAGCGTTGTGGCGAGGAGAATTTTTAAAGCTGCTTTGGTCCGTAAAAATAAATTTAATGTCCGGGTGGAGGTGGCTGTCTTGAATATGCTTTGGAATTTGAGCTATCTAAAATATTTGAAGAACATCTGTGGGTAGAGCTTCATTTCTTGAGGATAAATACTCATCCTATCTTATGGATCTTACTTTATGTTCAGCTTTACTCATCAAAGCTACCTATATTGGGCAAGGGAGAATGCAGGGTGGCTTTAGCCAACAGAATTAAGCATCAGAAAACAGCTAGGTGGATAACAGCTTTGGCTGACCCTGCCTCAATTCCCTGACTTCTGACCCATCTAAAATTGCTTATGTATTTAAAGATTTTATCAGTCCCTCTACTCTGCTCCCCAGCTAAGACTACTTACTCTGCTCTTTTGAGAATTTTTGTCAGGCTCATCTTACCCAACTTACAAATCCCCAACAAGATTTGTTAAAGGGATATATATCTTAAAAATAAGTTCTTGAAGCCATAGACAAACTTCCTTCGATAAAAGCCCCAGGCCCAGATGCCTTTCCACCTCTTTTTATAAATCCTTTAGGTATTTGTTGGCTCAAAGTCAACTAATATTTATCTTTATACCCATAATATCATAGACAGTGCATTATTTGTGGCTTGAATATTAGTATTCCCAGACCAGGGATACCTCCCACCCTGCCAACTATAGATCGTATTTCTTTAAATACTAACATTAACATTCTAGCTAGTATTTTGGCATTTCATTTAAAACAGGTCTGGTCTGACCTACTTGGTCCTGGACAGGTGGGCTTTGCTGCTAGTAGGCACGTTAGTGACCACTTTCAGAAGCTATTTCATCTCCTCTCTGCATCTGGTGGGAAATACTGACACAGTGTTCGTATCCCTAGACAGGGAGAAGGTATTTGACAAAGTGGCATGAAGTTTTCTGTTTGATATTTTACTGATATATATATTATCCCCAAAGAGTTGATTCAATGGGTTAAAATATTTTATATCTGCCCCTCTGCTAGGATTTTCAGTAAACATAGAAACATAGAAGTTGACGGCAGATAAGGACCGAAGGCCCATCCAGTCTGCCCATTTTTTTCTACCTCATAAATGTGCCATCGGCCTTGCTCTGTCAGTGACCTATCTATTCATAGTCATTTGTATTGCTCCCTTATGCCTATCCCATGCCTGTTTGAAGCCCTGCACTGTATTCAGCCACTCACTTCTTGTGGTAAGCCATTCCATGCATCCACCACTTTTCTGTGAAAAAGAATTTCTGTTATTCCCCCTTAATCGGCCTCCCTTAATCTCATGCTGTGTCCTCTTGTCCTGCTATTTTTCTTATATTTAAACATGTTAGACTCTTTCACCTTGTTTATGCCCTTAAGGTGTTTAAATGTCTCGATCATATCACCTCTCTCCCTCCTTTGCTCAAGGGTATACATATTGAGCTCCGTTAATCTGTCCTCATATGTCTTCTGATGCAGTCCCTGCACCATTTTGGTTGCCCTTCTCTGGACTGCCTCAATTTGGTTAATGTCCTTGTGAAGGTGTGGCCTCCAATACTGCACGCAGTACTCCAGATGGGGCCTAACCAATGTCTTGTACAGAGGGATTATTACTCCCTCTTACGACTTGTGATACCCTACTAATACACCCTAACACCCCCTAGCCTTACCTACTGCTTTAGAGGTCTGCTTGGATGATTTTAGGTCATCAGTGATGATGATGCCCAAGTCTCTTTCTTCCTTTGTGACTGCTAGCAACTCCCTCCCAGCCTATAAGTGGCTTCAGGGTTTCTCTTCCCTATGTGCATGATTTTGCACTTCTTTGCATTAAATCCCAGTTGCCACTCTTCTGACCATTCTGCTAGTTTATCCAGATCTCTTCTCATTCTGCCCACCCATCTGGATCATCTACTCTGTTGCAGATCTTGGTGTCATCTGCAAACAGACAAGCCTTACCCTCTAGTCCATCTGCGAGGTCACTAATGAAGATGTTGAATAGGACTGGCCCCAGGACTGATCCCTGAGGTACCCCACTTGTGACTTGCATCTCTTCTGACTGTATACCATTTACCACCACTCTCTGTTTCTGCCAGTCACTTGTTTGCCACCCAGTTGACCAACTCCCACCCTCGAGCCTACCTAGCTTATTTATCAATCTTCTATGTGGAACAGTGTCAAAAGCTTTGCTGAAGTCAAGGTAGGCGTATATCAACTGCTCCCCTTGTCCACCACTCTGGTTACCCAGTCAAAGAAATCTATGAGATTAGTTTGACAGGACCTTCCTTTGTAAACCCATGCTGTCTTGGATCCTGTGCCCCTATGGATTCCAGGTGTTGCACTATCCTTTCCTTAAGAGTGCCTCCATAATCTTGCCCACTACTGAGGTAAGACTGACGGTCTGTAGTTCCCGCCTCCTCCTGCTACCACTCTTGTGGGTGGGATCACATGAGCCCTTCTCCAGTCTTCTGGGACCTCTCCTGTGCTCAGAGACTCACTAAACAATTCTGCTAATGGCTCTGCTAGTTCCTCCTTTAGCTCCTTAAGTACCCTGGGATGTATGCCATCAGGTCCCATTGCCTTATCCACCCTGAGCTTAGCAAGCTCTTGTAGGACCTCTTTCTTTTGTGAAGGGAGTAGTGCTCACCTCCCTCCCCCTGTGTCCATGATGCTGAGCTGTGGGCCCTGCCCTACCTTCTTCAGTAAATACTGAGCAAAAGTATCTATTTAGGATAGATGCCTTTACAGGGTCCTCCTCCTCACATGCTCCTTTTCTCCATTGCTTAGCAATACTCCCTCTGGACTTTCTCCTTTCTACTAATGTATCTATAGAAAGTCTTGTCACCTTTCTTTACTGTTCGTGCTAGTGTTTCCTCAGTTTGGGACTTGCCTGCCTTACTGCCTTACCTGCTTCCCTTAGGGCAGTTTGGTATGCCTCCCTATCTTCATCCCGCTGTGTTCCTTATATTTTCTGAAGCCAGCCTTTGGCTCTGACCTTTTCTGCTACTGTATTTGAGAACCAAAGTGGTTTCCTTCTTCTTTGCACTTCCTTTTCTGTCTAACACAATGGGATGTTGCTTCAAGTATTGTATCCTTAATGCTTGCCCACTTTGCCTGTACCTCCTCACCTGTGTTTCTTTTGCCAGGGCTAGCTTAACTCTGTTGGCCATCTTATCAAAGTCAGCTCCTCTGAAGTCCCATATTTTTGCTTTGGAATGGGATGATTTAGATGTAGTAGCCAAATTGAACCATACCATGTGATGGTCACTGGCTCCCAGGTGACCTTCTACCTGGAGATCTGTGATCCCTTCTTTGTTAGTCAGTACTAGATCTAGGATAGCCCTGTAATGGAATAGTATCCCTTATTTTGTTTAACCTGAGGAATGCAGCAGGGATGTCCCTCTCCCTATGCTGTTTAATTTATATATTGAACCTTTAACAAGAAAAATTCAAATGACTACGGGATAGTGGGCATTCAGGTTGGTCCTTTTGAGTTTAAACTTTCTATTTTCACTGATGACATGCTTTTACACTTTGCTAAATGGGAACGTTCACTCCCTACAGGTTTAGGTATTATATCAACATATAGTGCCTTGGATGGTTATAAATTAAACTGACACAAGACAACCATTCTTGTCCTAACAGATTAGTGCATGAGAGATAGGATTGAGGAAATGGGCCTTAAGTGTGCGCCTCATACACTTTCTTTTCGGGAATAGTACTCTTCCCTAAACTCAATGCACTTAGGCAGCTGAATCTGGTGCAGAAGTTAAACAGATGCAGCTAGACCTCCAAAGATGGGAATATTTACCCTTGACACTTTGGAGAAGAGTCAGTTGTTGAAATGGTCATTTTCCCATGTTTATTCAAGATCATACTAAAGAATTGAATGTAGCCGAAAGGCAAAAGCCCATAGCAGCTGCCATATTACATATAGTAGGTCCAATTTTTATTAACCAATAAAAAGCTAGCTACTCTACTTTTAAATGTATTTTATTATAGTGTATGGTGGAACACTATTAGGGATGGAAATTCATTCCTAGAATAGCGTTGTTATGCTGCAGTAGCGACATCATTGTAGTTGTTAAGCTGCACTAGCTAAGTAGCTACTGCAGCATAACAACGAGTGCCTTCACGCATGCGCCATGCGAACCTCCACCAGGCAGGAAACGGTGGCAGCAGTGAAAGCAAGAGATGAGAAGTGCAGCACAGAGGCAAAAATACACAAAGTAATGACACAGTTGTGTACCTCTTGATCCTTTTATCAGCATTAGCGACCATACACTATAAAAGACAATATATGGTCCTCTATCTATAACAATATCTACACTACCTTTAAATGTATTTTTTATTATTACTGATAATGACTGGTGTTATTAACTTATTCCAAGGGTTAACAACTCTGTGAAAATGTTTAATGTAACCCCTTTTGTGTTGAACATCCTGTTAGCCAAAACCTGATTTCACAAGGTTAATTCTATGTGGTCCTCCTTTTGTGGCTGTGGAAACATCCAAGGAGGGGCCATTGGTTAAATTGCGCCAGCCTAAGGATCTACATGGGTTACAAGTTCCAAATATAATCTTATATTATTTAGCCTTTCATGGCTGCAAATATATTCAGTGGGCCAAAAATTACAAGAGACCTCTCGAGTTTTAGACTGGTTGTAAGTTAAAACTTTTCTTGGGTATTCATTTCATATTTCTTTGTCCTCACTTCTGTATATACCTTTTGGTAAACTCCAACTCAGTTTAAGAGACTCACTAATAGGGTGGTCAGTTAAAGCTCAACAACTGTTATGTCAATGCCTGTGACTTACATGCAAGCAGAAATTGGGACAGCCACTACTGGAAAATCTGAATATTATGATGGGGAATCATTTTGCTACCTGCTATTTGGCAGGATCTGACAGCTTTTTATATCTGATCTAGTGAAACTAGACAAATTCCTAAATCTATCAATCAATCAGTCAATCAAGTCTTTATTTAATCAGGCATTCATCGTTGAGCAGAAGCTTATTTGCAAGATGGACCTGGGTGGAGCATGAACAATTGTATATACAGGTCACACACAGGTATTTACAAGGCAATACAGATAATACTATTTACAGACAGGAAGAAAAAGAAGTTCATATGTACATAGAATTATACAGATATTGTACAGATCACAGGGTATTTACATACATATAAGAGTCTATAGGATGATAAACCTGGTTATCTAAGGTTGCAGGAGGAAGTAACGGAAGAAAAATAAAATAAAAATATACACCAGGTAGAGACGAAGGGGTGGGGGAAGGGAGGGAGGTGGGGAGAAAGGCTAGGAGGGTACAGTGCACATAGAGGAGTCGATAAATGGGATGTAGAGAAGGTGGATGGAGAAGAGGAGGTGTGAGCCCCAGGATTGAATGCTATAAAGTACGGGCATGGTAGGATGTCACAACCAGGGGTAGTGAGCTCTATCCGAGGTTGGGAAAAGGAAGGATAAGGGGATGGACGGCCTAGTGTTGATAAGACAGGGGATAAGTGAGAGAGAGAACAATTAGGCTTGTGAGGAGCAAGCTTAGGGGTCAGTATTTAAAATTGGGTCTAGGAGGGTGGTATATACCAGTGCAGACACCGGTACTAGGTCTGAGGGGTGAAGCAGTTACATACTTCTCTGATTGTATGGAAATAAAGCATCTTGAAGGCATTTATACCAATCAGAGTGCTTAATTTGAGGGTTTTTGTAGATCATTCCATAAGATAGGTAGCATGAAGCTTATCACTGCCCTTCCAAAGCGGGATTTTGCTTTGGGTACTTTAAGTGTAATAGCTGAGTAACTTCTAACGTGTAATCTAACAGATTCAGAGACAGGTTTCACCTCCTGACCTTTCTCTGTTTAGCTACACTCAGCTTAAACATTGAAAACAGTCAGTGGAGGAGAAACCTCCTTGGTCTTCTACTGCTACCTTACTACTTCAAGCTTTGGCTACTGCAGTGTCCCACAGTAGGCAGATCTCTAAACTATACAAAGAATTGGGAATTTTAGTTTGGAACGCTAACCTGCCAAGAGCCTTTTATTACAACTTCGGCTGTTAATTTAGTTTATGATTCTGCTGAATGGAGGAAAATATGGAAAGACATATATAGAACCATCAAACAAGATAGACTGCATTGTTTAATACAATTTAATATTCTTCACAATTTATATTATACTCTGCTCAGGCTTTATTGGGTGGGCAGAAAGAGGATGCCACATGTCCAAAATGTAAACAGGAGGAAGGTTCATTGTCACATATGATATGGGCATGCCCCAGTGTGTCTTACCTATTGAGAATTACTTTACCCCTTTCTTTGGCAGTAAAACATATTTCTCACTGGAAATGTGTGAATAGGCAAATTATTCTGCCATTGGTTTTGCTGAACACAGATTTTACATGGCTTTAACATCTGCAGTGGCCAAATTACTTTTATTAAGACAATAGATTAGCGATTCTCTTCCATGTTTGTGAATAGACTCAGGATATATATATATATATATATATATATATATATATATATATACTGTATATATGTGTGTGTGTGTGTGTATGTATATATATATATATATATATATATACTGTATATATGTGTATATATATATATATATATATATATATATACAGTATATGTGTGTATATATATATATATATACAGTATATGTGTGTATATATATATATATATATATATATATATACAGTATATGTGTGTGTATATATATATATAAACTGTATATGTGTGTATATATATATATATATATATATATACAGTATATGTGTGTGTATATATATATATATATATATATATATATACAGTATATATAGCTCTGAATATGGAACATTCCATTGTAGTGCAAGTATAACAGGCTCCCACAGTTCTGGGATCTCTGGGATCCATTCATGCAAATTTAGCTGGGAGGTGAGTGAAGACACAGGAAATCTGATCTTGCTTACCCCTCTTTCCCCATCTATAATCAATAAAGAAAGTTGCATTTTACAGTCACAGCCAAAAACATGCTCAGATATTTCCTGACATTTCTGTGCTATTTCTAGAGAAATCTCCTACTTTCTGGTGTTCTGCAGAAGGGTCAGCAGAGAGAAACTCTTTAGAAAATTCACAAAAATCTGGAAATATCTGACCATGTCTTTGGCAACTACTGTATCTAAAGTTGGGTTGGGTGTTAGACATTTATTAATACGGTATCTCCTGTATACATTCAGAGAAATGTGGTTCTTTGTTTTTGGGTGGAGGGGATGGGTGGGTGTGGGGTGGTATGATCTATGGGGGAGTTGGATGGTGGGAATACAGATTGTAGTTATCTTTTACACCTGACCTAGAGATATTTTGTCACCTAGGCACTGAGATCACAGGTTGAAGGAAGTGGGTCGGGGGATACTTTTGTTGTAATAGGCCTGAATTTTTGATGTGTTTGTTTTTTCTGTTTCTATTCTTAAAACTTGAATAAAGTTTATTTACTTGCCAAAAAATTAAATATATTTATAAAATTGGATTTATGCTCTGGTCAAGAGCCCCATGTAGATGGGATGGCTCCTCAAGGCCATAACAAAGTTTGTATTAACTTCCGCATGGATGATTATGCACCCCAGGATAGAGTGTTGTCCATGAAACAACTTATTGGATCACAACTACATTAGACTCATGTAGCTCATTAGCCTCATCTCCATAGTAACTGAGGATGCACCAGGTAAACTTGTGGCTAAATGTGGTTTATTATGGTTATTGATGAGACCAATTTCTTCAATCTAAGCACTTTTTCCTCTCCCTTTTATTATATTTATAACCTCTGACGTCCTTAAGATTCATCCTACCCTCAACACTACAGATATCCTATCCTCTCCCCAATCCACTAGACTGTTGACTTATTCACCCTTTTGAACTACTCCTACAAAACTCTTACTAAGGTCATAATTGAATATTATGATTATATATACTCTTATTAGCCAAGGTGTTTTTTTAAGAATTCTGTTGATAGTCATGCATTTAACCTTTACATGCATTGTGACTTTTAATCTATTTGGAGTACTAATTATTTTAACTTAAACCTTCAAGGTTCTATTGAAACCGCAGAGGAATGTTCTCACTCACAGGTATTGTCTTTTAAAGAGATATTCCCTACATGTTTATATAAGACCACCTTTAGACATGTAACTGTTTTATTTAATTACATTTTTACTCAAAGGAGGAAGGAATTCTTCTACAGCTGTTAAAAACAATCTAAATTTGTTAGAAAGGATCTCAATAAGATTTGTAAAGGAAACAATTAATAGTTCATCATTTTATGGTCCCTACTAACATGTTTTATATTATTGTACTCAATGTCAGTAATACCTAAGGAAATTAAGTCCATATCTCAGCAGCAGACATAAATATTGCAACTTGAAATGTAATGGAAAGAGACCTCAATAAAAAGAAAAAATATTCTATTATATCTTAATAACCAAAGAATAGATATTCCCTGCTTCAAGAGACCCATTTATCTCCACATGAAGCTGAGCTGACATAGGGAATGGGTTGTTCCTACTCTATTCATACTTCTTAATTTTTTTTATTTTAGTCTTTGGTAACTGGGTAAGGCCCACTAGGCAGGCGTGATTGTTTTCAGGGTGACCTGGGAGCATTCATCATTTAAGTGACTTGCACAAGGTTGCACAGTATGCAAGTGGAGTTATGAGAATAAAGCCAGGGCCGATTACAAGATGACTGGGCGTGGCTCACACACAGTTGTGAGTTACACCAGTTGCCCCTTGCCAGGGACCCTCGCCACATTCCAGAAATGGCAGGGTCCGACTCTTGTAACATCGAGATACGCCATGCATGTGGCAGTAGCCCATGCATGGTGAATCTCAGCCACATGTCGCAACTCACAGCTGGTGATAGGTGGCCCCTGAAGCCCCCCACCCCAGACCACCTCAGCTCACACCAGCGGGCAAGGGGGCAGGATGCATGACACAGGCACCCAGGAGGGGCAAACTGAACTGGACCACTGGGGGTCCCACATGAATGGGGGTTGGGGCAGGGTGTGCCTGCAGGGGCATGGGGACATCCTTGCACCATTGGTGTTGCACTGCATGGCAGCATTTGATGGTGCCAGTCATCAGATGCCACTTAGGACAGCTATGAGCTGTCATACATTCACTATGCCACTGTGTGTTCTGTAATCGCAATTGCAGGTTACGACAGCTGCCCTCTTGGAATTGGGCTATGTTGCTGTCATAACCCACAGTTGCACCAGGCATTGCTGGCTGTGGCGTAAGTGGTGTCACATTCTGTGATTGTCACAGCCCTACGCCATGGCGCAAGTTGCCTCCTGAATAGCACTGGGCATATTGCATGGTGTAAGTTGTGTGATATGCCATGGGGATTGGCGTATCTCACCTTAAGCCAATGTAGCCCATTTGGAATCGGGCCCCAGGTCTGATCTGCTGGATGTATTAAGCTCTTTCACAGCTAATTACTCTAATCTCTAGGCTATACTGCATCAAAGAAATGTGGGGTCATGATATTAATTCATAAAAGCATTAACTTTTTGAAATTAAACCATATAATGGCCACTGAAGACAGGTAGCAGACACTATTGTACTTTAAATCAGAAAATACATGTGATATCCAATATTTATATACCCAGAAAGTCACAGCAAGCATTATATGCCAATGTTTTATCAGAACTGGCAACCCTTTTTGAATATGAGGTTATTCTAAGTTGTAATTTCAACACCATTATGGATCTTTATTTAGATACAGAATAAAGTATGGGGTGGTATGTAACAAAGTTTACACACCCAAGGTGTTAGATGCTACATAAACCCCATGAGCCAAGCTCAAGGGGTTTGTGAAAGCATCTAACACTGAGTTTGTATTTGTTTTGCTTTAGAAATTTTATTGAGTTTACCAAACAGAAATAAAGCATATTCAACAAATTACATTAAGCATGTTACAGTAGAGGGTGTATGTAAACTTTGAGTTTAAACACATCAACCATATTTTATTTTATATAATTGATGGGTTTTCCTTTTTCTACAGCAATTATATAAAATAAAAAGATGTTCCTGTGTGGACATGGTCCAGTTAGGTTTCGTGCAGTCTGTGGTTGCCCTTATTTATTTATTTTAAAGTTTCTGTATTTATTTGTTTTAGTTGGCAGCCAGAAGTTCAGTTTTTTATTCACTGTAGTTGATTTTTTAAATCAGTTACCACTGATTCAGAGTGGCGATTTAGTCTCAGGGAAGACAAGGTGGCCAGGATTCCAGAGGAAGAGCTGTAGCAGGTGCGTGCAGAATGGCGAGGAAACTGGATGCATGTTCGCTGTTATAAACCCTCCTTTATAATGGCAAGTGCCACAGCTTCCTATAAGAAAAAGGATGACCCGTTAATAATACAGTATACAAATAATGGATTCCTCTGAAATTTCTCAGATAATAATTCTGATTCTATTAATTTAATGTTTAAAAACTCAGATTAGTTGATGCATGACACCTGCCAATCCCAAAGAAAAATAATTTACTGTACATTCTGTACTAATCACCACCATTCATATCATCACATAGACTATCTCTTCCTAGCCTGTTCACTGAGCAAATATTTAATTTGATATGATAAAAATTTATTTTATACAGAATACAAATTGTTGGCTTTCATCCCTTTTACAACAATGTCCTGTGGTGTAAACAATTTTACAAAACATAACACAATACATGCAAACATACAATATGTTAACAATTTATATATAACATTAATAAATTATATTCAAGTGTTTACCCAACTGTTTTTTAAAAGTGGTCATGTTGCAAATTAGTTTTAATTCATATGGAAGTTTGTTCCAGTAACAAGCCAAACTATTTTGCAAAATAAGATCATCAAATCTATTGTGTGTTCTGATCTGTGGTATCCTTTGAGATGTCAGTCTCAGTCTTACTGACCGCATTCTTAATTGTTGGATTTCTACCAGTTGAGCTAGTGGATGACTTACATTAGAGAATATGATCTTACAGCAAAGATTAGCGGTAAGTATTCTCTCTGCTTTCCTGGTTGTAACCACCTAACCTACTGTATACATCGTAATGGTGAGTGCCATAGGTATTTTTGTTAAAAATTTCCCCAGTCTATAATAGGTCTGATCTAATTTTTTAACGTTGTTTGAGCAGAATGCATATATAACATGTACCCATATTCAAGAAGTGGGATTAGGGATTAGGGCGTGGTCTGAGCATCAGAATGATGGCAGCTTAATTCTATGCTCTGTCCTTCACCAAGTGAAATCTGTGGTTCCCAATGTGATCCTATCATGAATCGAGACATCTGTGATGGTTCCTGGTAGCTGACTTTCCCTCAACTGCCACAAATGTTCATTTTGTATCTGTCTGGTCCTTGACATTTCAGTCACCCAAAGATGAGTGAGTGCTATCAGTAGTAGGCCACATAGACCCCGATTTGATTTTATCTGACCTACTTGCCACTATACATGCAGGAGCAGGTTTGCCAGCCTGATCTGAGGCAAGGGACCCAGCAACTATCCCGTTGGCTTGATCCTATCTCATCTTTACTCCTTGTGACCTTACCTTGTCCTCAGACCACCTATGGTGACTTACAAACTCCAGCAACCTCAATCTTGGCCCCCAGCTCTGGCCCCCAGTGCAGCAACTTCATGTTGGGGACTCTCTAACACACATAACCAAAATGTTAGAGACCCTCTCTTCAGGTGGATGGGATAAACGCCGCCTTAACAAGGAATGTCACCACTGTTTGGGATCTGAAGACAAAGTCAATGTACTTGAGCAGTGCACTGAGGAGCTGGAAGCTGGCAGGACCAGGTTTGGAGGTGCCTGAAAAGCATGAACTCAAGCTGGCAAAATGATGGGACAGGGCCGAGGATCAGGAGAACTGGGAATACTGGAATAACATCCAGAAACTCGGAGTCCTAAGAGTGTGGAAGGATCAAATATTGAGTGCTTTCTCAATGATATAATACCTGGTGCTGAGTCTCCACTGGAGAGCCCTGTGGTAATAGAACAGGCCTGCAGACTGTTCCGTGAAATCCTACCCTCACCTCTCCCCTCGGCCCATCATTGTTTGCTTGTTAAGGTATTCCACTAAGAGTACCTCCTCAGAGTAGCCCATGACTTAGGAGATATCTCCTGGCAAGGCCTCCAAATATCCTTCTTTAGAGACTACTCCCAGGAAGTGGCTTCTAAGTGCAAGGCTTATGTGCCCATCAAGAAGCTGCTACTCACTAATGGCTTCAAATATAACCTTAAGAGGCTCACTCTCTGTATGTAACTAAAGATGGAGGGGTATACTGGTGCAAAGTCCACAGGAGGTTGAAAACTGGTTCCTCAGATTCTGGCCACATATCATGCAGTGGACTTCATCCCCAGATGCCTCTGGGTCCCTGGAGAAAAAATCACCACAGGAGGAATGAAAATGTGGTGAGGCATATTCCTACAAGCAATCCCTTCAGATCATGCAACAGTCTCAAGGTCCCCGAAGCCTAGTCCATTAGGCCTTGCTAAATCTCTTGATTCACCTATGGTCAGATTGGTGACATCTAACTCTTTACCCAAGTCTTCAACCCAGACCACTGACTCTTTGCAGCTAGCCAGATAGAGTAGACTTTTCCCATGCTCTTGCAGTGAGCTGAGACAACCTGGACACTCAGCCATCCCTCTCCTCCTGTTAAGTTCCCGAGGAGACAACACTTCTGATGAGCAGGTGCTGCAATCTAGAGACTGGGAGCCTGATGATATGGACATGGTGGCACCCCCAGACTGGGCAGTGGAGGCTACCGTGGAGGGTGAAGATCCAGATGAGATGTCAGTTCCTGTTAAACTGGGGCTGAAAACTTTTGCTGTAGCAGCAACAGAGGGTCTTCCACAGCGTCCTTTGTCAGATTGTCTCTCATCTAATACCTTTCCCATGGGTGGAAGGATGATCTTAACAGAACTGATAGCGAGCTGAATATGTGTACTTTTATTATTAAACTTTGTCATTTACTGGTAACTTCAAAGATTATTAACAAGGGGATGGATGGGGTGAAGCTGCCCCCCCAACTCATGTAGGTAAAAGGTGCTTCCTTGCTTGCTAATCAGGAATACTATTACATGACCTGGCTGCAGGAATGATGTGGGCATGTAGGTAACTCAACCCCTCTACTTATCTGGGCAGGGCTGCACCTCCCCCACATCATGACTGCTCCTGGTCCATGCCTTACCCTATGGGTGCATAGACTTGACCTGCATCACCCCCTCCATGTTAGGCAGGAGGGACTTCCTACTGGCTGGTGGCCAGCAGGCCTCTCAGTTCCTCCATTTTCCAAGGTGCTTATAGATGTAGGATACTGTGCACTGACAAGGCATTTTCACTTTCCTTGTCTTCTCCCCATGATCTTCAAAATGTCAGTCAAGCCCAGGAGTTCAGCATGTTTGCAGTTCATTTGCATCATCAGGTAGGAGAAAGGTCTGGCTCCCCATACAATGCACAGGGGAAATGCCAGACCTCACCCAACAACTAACACACCAAAATCTGGCCAATGGAAAATCATGTACACAAATGCTCGTGATCTGGGAAACAAGATCCCAGACCTGCATGCAATAATGACAGAGCTAAACTGGACATAGTAGCAATTAGCGAGACATGGTTTACCGGTAACCACACTTGGGAGACTTCAGTACCTGGCTATGTACTGTTCAGAAGAGACTGAGGTGCAAAAGGGGGTGGGGTGGCCCTGTGTGTCAATGAAAATATCAAAACTACAGAAGTTCAGAATAACATAAGGAGCCAGAAGAACTGTGGGTCACCCTGGAAACAGAAAATGGGACAGCCATAAGAACTGGGGTTGTCTACAGGCCCCAGACCAGGGGAGGACATAGACACATTACTGTTAGAAGATATACAAAACATGACAGCTAAAGGGAGGCTCTGATGATGGGAGACTTCAACATGCCAGATACAGATTGGTCAATAACAGCAGGATCATCTGCCAGAACTAGACACATGGTGGATTCCCTGCAGGGGGAGGCCTCAAACAACTGGTACAACAATCCACAAGAGACAGGCTATCCTAGATCTAGTATTGACTAACAGGAAAGGATCACAAATCTCCAGGTAGAAGGTCACCTGGGGCCAGTGACCATCACATGGTATGGTTCAATTTGGCCACTAGAACTAAATCATCCCAATCCAAGGCATAAGTATGGGACTTCAGAGGAGCTGACTTTGATAAGATGGCCAACAGAGTTAAGCTAGCCCTGGCAAAAGAAACACAGGTGAGGGGTACAGGCAAAGTGGGCAAGCATTAAGGATGCAATACATGAAGCAACATCCCATTGTGTTAGACAGAAAAGGAAGTGCAAAAGAAGAAGGAAACCACTTTGGTTCTCAAATACAGTAGCAGAAAAGGTCAGAGCCAAAAGGCTGGCCTTCGAAATATAAGGAGCATGTGGGATGAAGATAGGGAGGCATACCAAACTTCCCTAAGGAAACAGGGAAGGCAGTAAGGCAGGCAAAGACCCAAACCAAGAAACACTAGCACAAACAGTAAAGAAGGATAAGACTCTCTATCGATATATTAAAGAAAGGAGAAAGTCCAGAGGGGGTATTGCTAAAATCAAAGGAGATAAGGGACGTGTGAGGAGCAGGACCACTTAAAAGCATCTATCCTAAATAGATACTTGTGCTCAGTATTTACTGAAGAGAAGGAAGGGCAGGGTCCACAGCTCAGCATCATGGACACGGGGGAGGAGGTGTGCAGTAGTCTCTTCAGAAAAGAAAGGGTCCTACAAGAGCTCAATAAGCTCAGGGTGGACAAGGCAATGGGACCTGATGGCATACATCACAGGGTACTAAAAGAGCTAAGGCTGGAACCAGCAGAGCCATTATCAGAACTGTTTAGTGAGTCTCTGAGTACAAGAGAGGTTCCAGAAGACTGGAGAAGGGCTCATGTGATCCCTCTCACAACAGAATGGTCTCTATCTTACCCTCTATCATCCATTCATCCCAGGCAGGTTTTACTAAGGGTAAGTCAGGGGCAGACAATCTCAGGCTTGTTCTCAATCTTAAGTGGTTATCCCTACAATCCACACAGCACATGGCTGCCTTGGCAATTGATTTCTCTGAGGCCTTTGACTCGGTGGAGTGGGGCTACCTGCATGAGGTTTAAAGATATATAGCTTTGGCCCTATTGTCAGTGCTGGATTTCTACCCTATAGCGCACCCTTGCCAGAATCCTAATGAACAAGGATATATCTTCCCCTTTCTGGGTCCACGGGTACCTGCCAGGGTTGCCTGCTCTCCCAGCTACTATTTCTTATTGCTTTAGACCCCTGGCCAGGAATTTTATACAGACTGAGGAGGTCAGGGGCATCAATCTTAAGGGCCAGTCCTATCTGGTTAATTCATATGCAGATGATCTGCTGTTGATCATTTCCATCCCAAAATATCCTTCAAAAGCTCCTGCTATTCTAAATGAATTTATGGATCTTTCTGGATTTATGATCGATCAAAGAAAACCATCCTGGCCCCCTTGAATAAGGCGTGCTCCAGGGACTGTTTGAAGGGTACTGACATTACTTGGGCCAAAAAACTTCTCATACCTTTGAGTGACTATACTTAGTAGATGGAGAGACCTGGAGAATGCCAATTATGCCCCCTTCTTGCCTCCCTGATGGCTGAAGTACATAGATGGAGCAAGCTTAACCTATCACTTTGTAGCAAAATTGAAGCTGCCCATATGTATGCCCTCATCAGACTCTCATATCTTTTTAACAATCTTTCCATCTGATTATCCCCACGGCTGTTCCACTCAATAGACAAACTAGTTGTTCTGCTACTATAGGATGGGAAAGCCCCCAGCTGGGAAGATTAGCTACAAGCTCATTGGTCCTCAAGCGAGCCTTGGGCTGCCATGATTTCAGGGTACCAGCTGGCATGTCAGCCACTCAAGCAAACAAGTGGTTTGTTCCCTCCTTTACCCCCTCTTTGGGTCAACCTGGAGTAGCATCTGGCCCAAGGCACCCACTCTGGTCCTTACTGTCCCCCAACTCCACAGGCCACCCATTTCATGGTTGAAACAAGACAGGTGCAGAAGAAATGGTGGCTCTCTCATGTGGCCCAGGGTGCTTGGGCTCTCAGTGGTTATGCCCCCTCTAGCACAACAGCTTTTAATAAAGGACCCTCGTCCAAAATGCATCAGCGTGCCATGTGTATTAAATAAATTGGATTCTGTCAGTATTTTCTAGAGCCCTGATGTGTGTTTTGGTTGGTGAGTGCCTGCTCTGTTTGAATTATGTCATTCAAACAGCAGCAGGAGACTTTATGATATTCTAGCCTGGGACATTTGGCATTTCCTACAACTGTGCAGCATGGTTAGAGTGTATCAAGCGCGATCAATGACCTATCTGCAATGGCTCTGGTGCATAAAGCAAGCTCCCAATGGGGCTTGCAGGGCACTATAGAACCTTATGGGAGGCACAGCCCAATCCCACTGAATCCTGCCAGAAAAATGGGAGACTGATCTAGGAACCCCACTTTCCCAGTGGCATTGGGGCCGTTGCCTCAAGCTAGCTCACATTTCCTATAGGGGATGCTAAAGGCCAAACCATATAGCTGTAAATACTTCTTAGATGGCATTGAACTCCTGTTGCATTGGAGACTATGGGCATCCTTAACCACTCCTGCTGTTGGAAGAAGCCAACAATCCTCAGCCAGTTTGCTGTATATACTCTGGTACTGTCCTGTGATTGTCCCTTGCTGGCAGGCAGTGCTTTTGGAGTATAACAAGGTGGTGGGCTGACCCATTAAGCATTCAAATGAGATGCTGTTCTAGGGACCTTTCCTTGCACCTACTACCGCTATCTCTTCAGGGATGGATACCTGTGGCAGTGATGGAAGCAAAGTGATTGATTTTGATGAGCTGAAGGAAGCCTCAACCTCCATCCCTTTCTGCCTGAAATCTGCTCTGGCATGGCAGCCACCCTTGAAGGCTCTCATATTCTCATTTGGGGTAATTAGTCAAATTTTGGAAAAATGGGGCTCCTAGCTACAATCTCACCTGTGCTCGGTTTGGCCCCCCACCAGCCAGTCCTCCAACTAAAGGTGCCTCCTTGCAATGTTTTTCTTTATGCTATTCCACCCTTTAACTTAACGGAGGAAGCTGTTGCAAAGTCAAAGGTTTCTGATGTACTACTGTTTATTATGAGGAGTGCAGGATTTTCCCATATTGTCTCTGTTACATCTCCTATCAGGAGACACTTTGTTCTATATATTGTTACACAGTAATATTAGGGCAGGTATCTTACTGTTTTCAATTAATGTATGTATGCCTGTGTTCTCACTTGTCAACTGTTCTTTTGATTACACTGTGCTATGCATATACCTTTATGTACCTCATGCAATGCTTAACTATGTAAAAATTACTAATAACATTTGATATGTTAAAATAAAATAAGTGGGATTAATAGTTGTTTCACTAGCTTGTTCCTCACTTCCTCAGTAAGTGAACCTGATACCCTTCTCAAGGCTCCCAGTCTTTGATTTACCTTCCCAATTTTCGGCTGAATTTGGTCTATGTATGTCAATCTTGTATCCACCTTTACTCCCAGATAATTATAATGCAAAACACTATGAATTTTGGTCACATTCTTTTATTACCATCATAAAGTTTTATTAGATTAATTTCAGAAGAAAATACAATTACACACAAATAATATAAGTTAATAAAACCTACATATGAAACATATATAAAATATTTCAGGAAAAGCAACATTGCAATGCAGTAGAAGTCTCTATCTAGTGATACCAGTTAAACATGTAAAGCATTAAATGGAATAAAATATTTCCATCTTTAATTTCTAACCTTTATTCCACAATCACGCCTTCTTCGCAATGAATCACTATCTTTCAAATTACTTCAGCATATAGTAACACATTTTAAAATTTTGTAATAGGGTCTATTCCTACTCCAATAATTCTATAATGGGGGAACATATGTTAAGGTAAACATTAATCTTGTCTTGCAACAGGTAATACATTCTCTCATTGTTAGGGACAAACTCCATTTGATTATACCATTCCCTAGAGTTAGAGCATGGTTTCCATTCCATAGTCTAAGAATAGATCATTTGCACTTAAGGATGCATGCTTAATAAAAACTGTCTGTTGTATACTCAAACTAATATTTTCTGGAAAATTCCAAGAATAAATATATCTGGAGGAATGGAATTGTTACTCCCAGTACGTTTTGCACAGTTTACCTACTTCTGCCCATAAGTTGATCAATTTCGGATAAAACCACAACATATGGGATAGATTAGCATTAACAGCATCACATTTCCAGCATCTTGAACTCTGTGATATCCATTGATTCAATTTGCTAGGATTCAGATAATATCTGTGTAGAATTTTGAACTGAATGAGCCTACCTTGTTATTCCTTAAAGATTCTGTTGGCATCTCGAAGCTGATTCCCAGTCTGACAGGTGCAACTCCAATAAAAGTTCATCCTCCACTCTTCCTTAGCCTTGTTTGTTAGACAAGGAGACCCAATAGAATCAGTTAGTAACTTATTGGAGAAACTGGCATCTCTTCTGAGAGATCCTAGTTGCATTGATTGCTCCCATTCCCTATTTGTGGGCAGAGTGTATCCCTCTGACAAGATATTTTCACAAAAGTGTTTTCCTTAAACATAAATAAAAGTGGAAGTGGAATTTGGGAATGTTAAACTTTTCTCTCATTCCTTGAAATAACAGCAGAACTGTCCTCGTGCAAAGCTCTAAACTCGAAACTGGGAGTAGCTTACAAAAACAAACTACATACTTACACCCTCTGCAAAATTTGCAATTGCCCGAGTATTCTGCTCCCCAACCTTTACTTATGGTGCCTCTATTCTTATCTCTTCCCCATAAAACCTCCCTACTAAAGTGGGACGTAACTTATAACAATATATGCTGATTTGCCTCTTCGTCACCTCGACTCAAACATCACTGCCTTCTTTATAAGGATCTGAATTGGCTCTCGCCATCTGCCAGTAGACAATACTACCTTGGATCACTAATGGACTCAATCATCTGGGAAAAAAGCATCCCAGCTGGTGGCATTGCTGGTCCCTCAACCATCCTCCCATGGCCTGTGATCAGCTGATAAATCCTTGCTCTATGTTCAGAGATGTTGGACAACTAAAGGTACAGGGGCCTTCAATGCTCTGCTCCCAGGCTATGGAATGCTCTTACACTCAACCGCCAGCTGTCTCAGTCTCACTTTAGATTTAAAAGTGAATATCTTCATTATCTGTCCTTAGCTGATACTTGTACAGTACATGCTTTGACCAGCCTGAAGCTCCTGAGTCTTACCAATAATGTCACCCCTGCTCTAATCCAGCCCAATATTGGCTCCTCTTCCCCTCCACATATTTTCCCTTCTCTTTGTAAATAACTTCTTGACTGCTAGCTCTCTTCCTTTTCGAACCTTGTTGCTTACCATCCACTGTTGTTTTGCCAGTTACCACCCTTGACCTTCCTTCTATCAGTCTTTCTTGTTATGTTTGAATATTCCTCACTTTTCTCTCTATATAACTATACTCTCTTATTAACCCTTTCACTCCACAGATCAGGTCCGTGGTTTCTGAATTTATTATATGTCTTACTGCCATTATTTGTGTAATGCTTGCGATTGTTTTTGTTGTTTCTACTCATTGTATTTTGTAGACTGCTGTACTGTTCCTCTATTTGTATTACTGTACCCATGTTGATGTTGTTCCACTGTTCTCTTTTGTTGTACTCTCCTGGTCGTGCCTGAAAATATTCATTTTATGGCTAGTGCACCTACCCTAAATAATTAAATAAAATAAAAAACTCCTGTGTTCTTTGCTACTAACTGATTGATTCTTGATATAGCTGTCTTAAGCCAGTCTACATTTGATAGCTTCTTTCCCCATAAGTTAGTGTAGGATTATCCCATAATGGAGTGAATGGAAAGGAGATGCTTTCCTTGTTAATAATATTATCTCTCTTTTTCAAGTAGAAACTAAGCCTCTAATGCATGGGTTGTCTCTAATCTGAACAGGAAGATGTAAATACATAAAATCTGCAGTGAGGTGAGTTCCAAGGAGATGTTCCTCTATTTCTACCCATAGAGGCCTGCTTAGCAAAAATATTATCTGATAGTCCCTTATGATGTAGTGTCTGTTTAAAATAAAAGCAAATTGGTATTTTCCCATCATGGTAAGTTAAAACCACTTAGATTTTTGGAAGCCCTTAATTTGTTAACATTCAGCCTCAGTGGTCTGTAACCCCATAGAACTTTCCTAATAATCTTCTCTATATGTTTAAAAGTTTGGAACCAAGTAATGCAGGCAAATTCTGAAATAAATAAAATAATCTGGGAGCTATATTCATTTTACACGGTGTTGATCTTACCCACAAGGACAAATTGAGCTTGTCTGACCATTCCAAATCTATTTCTATATCATCCAGTAGTGGTTTAAAATTAATTTCTAGGAGTTTATTGATGTCTGCTGTGATTTGAAGGCCAAGGTAAGTGATCGAATAAGTAAACCATTCAGGGCATAACACATTGTTTAGTTGTTTTAAAGTGAGCTTGTTCAGATTTTCTTGAAATATTTGAGGTTTATTCCAATAAATCTTAAACCATGACATTTCCTCAAAATTAGACAGAGTCTCCTTAATAATTAAACAAGACTGTGTAGGGGAGCCAACAGTTAATAGCAGCTCATCTGCAAATGCAAATGTCTTATGCATCTCTGCCCCTACTTTAATGCATTGAATGCCTGAGTGTGCATTTAGCAACCTTAGTAAGGATTCAAAGGCAGAATAAATAAATAAGTGAAATATGACACCATTGTGTAGTTCCACATGCTGATTTAATTTGAGGATAGAATTCCATTAGTTTTATCTGAGTTGTGGGTTCCTCATATAACATGCATATCCAAGAGAATATTTTTGCCAAATCCAAATTCTGTGAAAGTCTTAAACATATATGTCCAGGGGAGGGAATGGACAAGGATATGACAGAAGGCATACTTAGGATAGCAGAGAAAGGGAGATACTGTTGATGAGGACCTTAATATGCCAGATGTTAACTGGAGCACCTTGCTGCAACCCTTCCAAAAAACAAGGCCATTCTTGATGCCCTTCGGTGACATACCTCAGACAGCTAGTTTTGGAACCTATTCATGAGGGAGCAATCTTAGACCTCGTACTCACAAATGGGGACAGTGAGAGGATCTTAGATCTAGAAGAGGAAGCCATTTGGGAACAAGTGACCACCAAACAGTGTGGTTCATGATAAACTCAGCTACAGAGTCAAGCCATACAAAAGTGAGGGTTCTGGACTTTGGGAGGCTGATTTTGGGAAAGATGGAGAGTGCCTTAGAAAAGCACTACCAAACAGGCTAGAAGGAGGGTGCAGCAACAAAGGAAACATCAAAACTGCCATTACAGAGGCAACAAGCCTTTGTGTGAAGCAATTAAACAAATCAAAATGAAAGAAAAAGACAATATGGTTCTCAAAGAGGTGGCAGTGAAGGATAGAGAGAAAAGATAGCATTTGGGAAGTATAAGGAAACACAGAAGAAGCAGGACAGAGAACTGTACCAGTTAAGGCAGAAGGAAGCAGGAGAGTAGTCAGAATAGCAAAGGCCCAAACAGAGGAAAGATAGCCAACTCAGTTGAAGCGGATAAACCATTTTATAGGTATATCAGGGGGCGTAGAAAGACAATGGGAGGATAGTGAGGCTGAATAGAATGGATGATGGGTGGTCAGAAAGGGACAGAGAAAAGAAGGGTACTGAACTAATACCTCTGTTCAGTATTCACGAAAGAAGGAGGAGGGGAGGTGCCTAATCAATTAACATAACCACTCTAGATAGGAATTGATTGATCCCAGTCCTTTCACAGAAGAAGGTTCTGAAAGAACCCTAAAACTGAAGGTGGAAAAGCAATGGGGCCAGATGGAATTCACCCTGAATTCTAAAAGAATTAAGCAGAGAACCAGTGACACCACTGACTATCCTTTTAACAAATCATGGGAGGATGGAGTGGTACCTGAGGACTGGAGGAAGGCAGATGTGATTCCCCTTCACAAAAGTGGGACCAAGACAGAGGCAGGAAACTACAGACCTGTCAGTTTGACCTCTGTGGTAGGGAAAATGATAGAATCACTTCTGAAGGAAAAATTGTTGAGCACCTAGAAACCAGTGGGGCACAGGACCCAAGGCAGCATGGGTTCTCAGTGGGAAGGTCATGTCAGATGAATCTAATTGATTTCTTTGACTGGGTGACTGAAGTAGTAGACCAGGGAGGGGCTGTGGACATGGCCTACCTAGACTTTAGCAAGGCATTTAACACAGTCCCACACAAAAGATTAATAGTCAAATTAACCAGCCTGGGAGTGGGTCCCAGGGTGGTAGCCTGGCAAAACATTGGCTGACAACAGGACACAGAAGGTAATTGAAAATGGAGTCCACTATGAAGAAAGATGGGTTACTAGTGGGTACGCAGAGGGTTCAGTACTAGGTTCAGTCATTTTAATGTCTTTTTAAGTGACATTACAGAGGGACTGGAAGGAAAAGTATGCCTCTTTGCAGATGACACAAAGATCTGCAACAGGGTTGATACACAAGGAGGTGTGGAAAGGATAAGAAGGGACTTGGCAAGGTTGGAGGAATGGTCAAGTATGGCAGCTTGGATTCATTGGAAAGAAGTGCAAAATAATGCACATGGGAAACAAGAACCCAGGGAAGATTACACAATGGAGGGATGAGGTAATAACAGCAACAAAATGGAAAGGGACCTGGCTGTAATCATATCAGATGACCTTAAGTTTGGCAAGCAATGTGAGAAGGTGGTAGGGAGGGCTGGGGATACAGGATGTATAGGGAGAGGCATCACCAGCAGAAAACAGGAAGTTGTTATCCCCTGTATAGATAGTTGGTAAGACCCCATCTGGAGTACTGCATCCAGTTCTGGAGACCCCATCTCTGCAAGGACATAGAAAGGATGGAGGCAGTGCAGAGGAGGGCAACTAAAATGGTGCAGAGTCTGCAAGAGAAGCCACATGAGATAAGACTAAAGGAGCTTAATATCTATATCCTTTGGAAAGGAGGAGAGGGGGACATGATAGAAATGTTTAAGTACCTCAGTGGAATCAACAAAGTCCAAGAGGTAGCATCTTTCACAAAAAGAGATATGCAAGAACAAGGGGACACAATTTGAAGACTGATGGGGATGGCTCAAGGGCAATGTGATTAAGTATTTTTTCACAGAGAGGTGGTGGATGCATGGAACAGCCTTCATAAGGAGGTTGTGAGGTATAAAACTGTGGGAGAATTCAAGAATGCATGGGCCATACATAAGACAATTTTGTGGGGAGTAGGAAGAAATAGGTGTTGGTTAAATAGGATCTGCAGCTCATCCTCTAGGTAGGAAATGGTCAGACTAGGTGGGCCAAGTGGTCCTTATCTGCTGTCAAAGTCTATGTTTCTATGTAAGGCCTTTAGTATGTCTAATGGCAACACAACCATTGGTTCCTTATTATGCTTTGACCACCATAACAGATTGATTAATCTCTGGACACAATCAGCTCCAGACCTATTCCTCATGAAACCAACTTGCCCCATACCAATTAGTGTTTCACAGACATTCTGACTTCTCTTAGCTAATATTTTAGTTAGAATTTTATAATCAGAGTTCAAGAGTGATATAGGTCTATAGTTGGTACAGTCTAATGGGTCCTTCCTTTTTGTAATAAAGTAATGAATGCCTGTTTCATTGTTGTGGGTAAGGATTCTTAGGTCTTCGCATCTAGTAAGGCTCGATGTATATGAGGGATAGTGTAGTACTACGTTTAACAAAAATTCACTGGGAAATCCATCTGGACCAGGAGTTTTGCCAGGTGGGAGTTCCTGAATGAGTTGCTCAACCTCTGAAAGAGTTATGTCCTTTTCTAATAGAGCTGTCTCTTGGGGAGATAAAGTTGCAAGGGTAACACTTTTGAAGGAATTATCTATGGTAGAGGTATCCTCAGTTCACTTACTAGAGGAGATTTTGCTGTAGAACTCTTGGAATACTTTGTTGATATCTTTTTGCTAGTGAGTATTTTCTTTTCCATAGTTTTAATTGTTGGAATTAAGTTTTGTTGTTGTACCTTTTTAGCCTTAATGCAAGAAACCTACCCACCTTTTGCCTGCCTCCCAGTAGCGTTTAGTTCTAAACAAGGCATATTTTGCTTTATGTGAAAGGATAGCATTTATTTCTCCTTTCTTAATTATAATTTTGTTTAGAAGTTCTAGATTTGGGGTTGTCTTACTTTTGGATTTTCTTTCCAAAGACTCTAACCCTTTCCTTGTCTTTGAGAATATTTTCCCTGTCCCTTTTCCTTTTGGCACAAAGACTAATGATTCTCCCTCATATATATGCTTTAACAGACTCCTATAAGCATGTTGAAGATACCTCCCATTGTCATTCATTCAAAGAATTCCACTATTTGTGCAGTAACCCATTCAGTGAATTCATTTTCTTTAAGTAAGCTAGCATTCATTCTCCACCTGTGGCTTTTCTCTCCAGAAGTCCATAGTATTAAAATTCAATTCTATTAGGGCATGGTCTGAAATTATAATGGAGTTAAGTCTGGCATCTAACATGGAGGTGACCAATCTTTTGATACTAAAACATAATCTATTCTACTATATGACATATGCCTGGCTGAAAAAAGGAATAATCCCTCTCTTTGGGGTGTAAAATCCTCCATGAATCTGTGAGATCCCCATCCTCTAACAATTTCCTGAAAGCCAGTCTTGCTTTTGGTCATTACTTGTATCAATATAGAGGAAGAGCTGTCTAAATTGGATCTAAATGTAATTGAAGTCCCCACCACAATAAACTGATAATCTATGAACCCTTGAAGATCGATGTTTAAATTGTTATAGAAAACTTCACTTTTTTATTAGAAGCATATATATATATCACAGAGAGCATAATTATGCCCATCAATGGTGCCTGCCAGTATATGAAGCCTTATATTCGTATCTGTCAAATGTGTGTGTTTAAAAAGTTAATACCTTTGCAGTAAGAATGGAAGTACCTCTTTTCTTAGAGGAGTAACAATCTTCTGCATCCCACCCATGACCTTTGTAACTTGTCTGCTTCCACTTGAGTTAGGTGGGTTTTGTGCAAAAATGCAATGTCTGCTTTTCTCTTATGAAGATAGGGTAAAACTTTTTCCTTTTTATCAGAGAGCCTAGACCATTAACATTCCATGTAGTAATTTTATACTGAGTCATTGCAAAATCTTAGTATTCCAAAATCAAGCAAGAGTAACAGATAATAAATCTTGTTGTAACAGAAATCAAATCAGAATTCAGATCCCAAACATTATAGTTATTAATTAACAGCAACAAGTATAACACTATTACTTAATTATCAGTGAATAGAGTTAAAATTATTTAAGTAGGCAAAGTTCTGACTATATAACGCAAATATAAAACAGGATTTACATATTCTGATCTCTAAAATGAAAACTATGTAGCTCTTATCAGACTATATTCCTTCTGATAGATTGAAAATATAATTTAAGTATACCATAGATAACAAAGTATATAATAAATTATGACACACTAAAACAATTGTTTTAAAGAAAAAGAATGAAATAAGAACATTACAATAATTTATAGAAGCCAAAAGGGTATAAAGAATCAGTAGATAGATTGTATTCTACTGTGTCAATAAGCTTAATTACTGGATACAAAGCCCAAAGTACCACTGGTTAAAAGTTTCTGGTTGTAGTCAATGAGATATAAGTGCCCTTCCCTGCTGTTCCAGTACAGGACTGCTCTAAAGGAATTGCCTTTGTAAGTTGATCCCAGATGGCCAGTGTGCAATAGATTATCATAAAGAAATTAGTTTAAAACCAAAATAGTGATGTGACTATTTCAAGCTGCATTTGAAAAGAGTGGTTAGGAATGAGGAATCATTAGGACATGATTAGATAAGCTAGAACAAGACATAAATAAATAAATAGAATTGTCTAGTAATCCAAAATGAAAGGTCTGCTCCTCCATTGAACCTAATACACTGTCAGTCCATTCAGCTTAAAGGTATCATCTGAGGATAACAACCCACTTCCTATGGAGAGCAGACATTAATACCTTGAAGAAAGTAAACAAGTGCTAGGATACTATTAGCATCCTCTCAGCCTGAAATGTTATGCTTCTTATGTTTAAAATTCATACGCCTCTGAAGTGCAGAGCCCCACTAAGCCGCTCAGAATAGATTGTCTATCACAGTGCGTAATGTTTTATTAGCACTTTATTATTACCACTAGAGGCGTGAGGTCAGACCTTAATTGATTATAGTATATGGTTACCCTTTGTTATGTATAAAAATCAGCCTGCTCAAAATCCTTGTTATGTGTATTCTAAAATGTTGTTATGCATTCTGAACAGTTGTTATGCATGGTTCAAAGGTCATACAATTTTAAATTCTCATTTATTCTACACTAGCTACTTACTAACCACTCAGTGCCCAAAGTCTTGCCTTTTATCTTTCAAAAGTCTGGAAATTTAATTTTGATATGCGAGTAGAACAATGAAATGGCAAGATTTTTTGTTTTCACTTCAGTAGGGGTCTGTCACTCTAGTGTAAATAACCATATACTATAAAAATAAATTATGGTCAGCCACACACACTTAGGCATGTGTTTCCATCTCAGGGTTAAGAGGACAGCATGGACCTCTTGAGCTTTGCTCTCAAGTTTCATATGCTGTCATCTCAACCCTTCGATGGAAACACATCCTTATGTATGGTTGCCCATACATTATTCTCTATGTAACACTTTTGTTCGTCATTGTAATAGTAAGAAGAAGATACATAAAACAGGTAATAATGTGGGTTACTATGAAAATCAACATCACCATTATTATAGAGTAAGTGGGAAACATTTTTAAAGTTTTGCTTAAAAGCTTCCAAAAGCAGCATTACACTCTAGCCACCTGCAACAACCAGCCAACTTTTCTATAGCTTCCATTAAATGAGTGGATAACCTTTTATTAGTAGAATCAAAATAGATTTCCACTTTAACTACTCAGAAAGTACCTGATATCAAGTGACCAACTTAAATTCACCAGGTAATATGTAGGTGGTTTGTTTCTTTGAGTAAATCCAGAGACCTGTAATGTTTTCATTTAAACATTCCCACTATACCGAATGTTCATTAGCAGGGGATGTGTTCACCCCATAAGAAAATGTTGACTTTATAGCCTGAGGTTCCCTGAAACTGCTCTTGCTGCATGTGGAGTTTCCTGAAGGACTTCTAACCTAGTTGTGCATAAGTCCAATGTGTCCATTTCCTGACTTGCCACTGAATCTGGAGAGACTCGGTTGGATGAGTTGTAAAACATTCTCTACTGCCCTAATTTTTATAATTCCCATGCATTTGAGCCAGACATGGGATATTAGAAGATCTAATGGATTGTCTAGGCTTTCGTTGGATTTCTGCACCCTGGGGTGATCAACAAGATTTACAGCTTCAGTGTATTGATAAGGAGCTGTCACTTTGATGATGCTGCCTAGGAGAGTTATTGGCTTGCTCTAACCCTTGAGCTGGATCAGTATTCAAGAGCTGGCTAAGTAGAGCAAGGTCTAGGATTAGGCCTTTCAAAGTTCTGCTGTTCTAGCATATCATTTAAAATCTGGCTGTTGATCTTTTTGTGGGACCTTCTAAGAAGTATTTCTTTGTACTGCTGAAGAAAAAATAAACAAGCATCTTTTAGTGACACACAATTAGTGGTTCCCCCATCTTCCTGTATCATCAGAGTTGCTGGATATTAAACATTGTAGACCAAGTTCTCTTAGTTGAATTTTGACCTCATAGAACTTCTTTCTCCTAGCCACAATGATGGAGAAGTCCTGGAAAATTAAAATATGGTTATCTCTCCTATTCACAGTTTTCTTTTCTCTGGAGCGTCATAATATCGTCTTTACCTGTAAACCTCAGGAAGTTCTCAGCAATAGGTCTGGGCTTTTGATTAGCTAGTTTGGGACCCAGAGACCTGTGTGCTCTCTCGACCTCAAGTACCCATAGCCATTGATAACCTAGTAAATCTAGCAAAACCCTTGTAGAAATGCAGATGTGTTTGGACAGTCTGCTCCCTCAGGAACCTCAAGTATTCTTAAATTGTTTATTCTGCCTCTGTTCTCCATATCATCAACTTTCTGCATCAGAAAATGTATTTGTTCAGATTGTTTATCTGTAAGCTGCTCAAGGTATTGCATTTACTAGTGGGTTCAGCAATTTTTCCCATTAATCCCAATATGAGTATACATCTCCTCATTCTGCTCCGATAGTTTAGCGGTTGTGGATTTTACTTCTGACAAGTCTGTCTGGATACCTGAGAGCATTCATATTATGTGGGATATGTAATCCTAACTGGCGATATTTCATAGACATTTTCATGGTTACTATTGACATGATGCTGTCTCCTGGTGATCATGAAGAGTGGGGCCTCCTGTTTTGCATAACTCTATTGGTCATGGTGGCCCACTGGTGCAGCAGTTAGTTCCACTGTGACACTGGTGACCTGGGTTCAGGAATGGTTCCAGGTCATTGGAGGGCCTGCCAGGGGAGATGGATCGAGCATCCCTAGGACTGCTGTCTTTCTCCAGGGGTAGGGGATTGTGGCTCAGTGCAGGAGTTACACCTGGCAGAGGTCAGGTTTGTTGCCCTGCACTGATGCAGGTTGAGAATCTCTGGGGTGGGACAGATGTCGGACGTCATTGCACATCTTTGCCCCAGCCTATAGGGGACAAAACCTCCATGCTTGACATCTCACAAGCCCTTCCCCCAGGGCTTTGATTAGCCTCCTGGCCAAGCTCTTCCAACCAGTTACCAGTCTCATGGTGCTGGTACCCTCTCTGGTGCCATGACCCAGCCCCTTGGGGGTAAGCCAGGGTAACTGGGAGAGCAGGGGCTAAGTAGGAGGTGAAGTCATGGGGCACCATGACCAGGGAAGAGCCCGAAGGCAGGCACTGCCAGAAAGTGATAAATAAAAAATAATAATAATTCCATTGGAGGTGAGAGGATTTAATACTTTTAAAAATAATATATTTTCCAGCAAAGCTTAGTAGCCAAAATGGATTCAGAATTACCTGCTTGACTTCTGATTTATAAATTAGGATTCCAATTGCTAAAACAATAGAAATTTAGAGCAGGTTCACTAAAAAGAAAAGGAACACCACAGCATTCACTCGAGCATGACCATCTCACTCAGGAGGCGGCTTGTGCTCCGGTCCCATTCTTTAGTCTAAGTTGCAACTCAGTTTTATTTTACTGCTATGACTTAGCATTCATAAGCAAGCCAGAGTCTCCCAACCACGTTTCCATTGATAGCAAGTCCATCTGGAGCGCCTTTCCAGATCCTCCAGGTTATCAGCAGATGCCACCAAAATGGTGTCGTCTGTGTACAGCCTGGTCCCAGTGTTTTACCACTTTCGGTAAGTTATTTGCATATATGTTAAACAAGAGAGGGCCAAATACTGAGCCCTGTTGAACTCCTCTGTTTATCACAACTAGATCTGAAACAACAGCCCCACAGGAGAAGCATTGTTTGCAGTTGGATTGATAGGAGTTAAATCATCTAAAGGTTCCTCTTGTACTCCTATCTCTTCCAGCCTCTCCAATAGACCTTGATGTTGCAATAGGTCAAATGCCTTACTAAGGTCCACAAACACTGCCCCAGTGTTCCTCCCTGAGTTTATTTTGCTGAATGTTCATTTATATATTTATTTTGGTACTTTTATGAAAAACATTAATATACTAGATGTTTTAGTGAACATGCCTTTCCTCATTTTTAATTAACACCATCACAATATGAGATCATCCTTTATGTAAAATCCTCACTAAACAGTAAGTCAGAAATGCAGGTGAGACAACATTGGAGTTAATGTCTCCTTATTAAATTATCCTGGCTTAAGAAAGCAACCTCAAAACTACTATGAATTAAACAAAATAAAAAGTTAATAGAAACATAGTATGGGACACTTTTAAGGCTGCTATTAGGGGTTTTATTATTAGTTATTCATCAAAATGAATTAAAATAAAATTATAAGACATTTCAGAAAAATAATTGCTTACCACATTATTCGAACAGTATAAAGCAAGATTGTTAAGGACCAGGAATTTCTCATAAAGGCAACATCCTTGAAACAAGACAGTAACATCTACTACAGTGGGAAATTTGAATATGCATTATTTAGAACAAGCACAAAGAATGGGAATCAGGAGATAAGAATGGTAAACAGTAAGACAAGGCAAGACAACTTTTATTTATCCAGTGACTAATCCCTGAGGCTCTGGGCACCTTATATTAAAAGGTAGGGTCAATAAAAACATAACACACAGGAAGTGTAAGAACACAGAAGGAGCAGGACAGAGAACTGTACCAGTTAAAGCAGAAGGAAGTGGGAAAGCAGTCAGAATATCAAGGCCCAAACTAAGAAAGGATAGCCAACTTCATTAAGAAGTGAGATAAAACCCTTTATAGGTTCATTAGGGAGTGAAAAAGACAAGGGAGGGATACTGAGGCTGAATAAAGAGGAGGTGGGTGGGCAGAGAGGGACAGTTGAAAAACAGGGATGCTGAATGAATACTTCTGCCCAGTATTCACAAAGGAAGAGGAGAGAGAGGTACCTAATCCAGTCAATAGAAGCACTCTAATAGGGGTTTAATATCAGTCCTTTCGAAGAAAGAGTTCTGAAAGAACTCCTAAAACTGAAGGTGGACAAGAAATGGGGCCTGATGGGATTCACCCCAGAATTCTGAAAGAACTAAGGGAAAACTAGTAACACCACTGACTACCCTTTTAACAAATCATGGGAGGATGGTGGGGTAATTGAGGACTGGAGTAGGGAGGATGTGATTCCCTTCACAAAGTGGGAGCAAGACAGAGGCAGAAACTTTAGACCTGTCAGTTTGACCTCAGTGGTAGGGAAAATGATGGAATCACTTCTGAACGGAAGAATTGTTGAGTACCTAGAGGCCAGTGGGGCACAGGACCTAAGGCAGCATGGATTCACAGCAGAAAAGTCATGTCAGACAAATTTAATCAATTTCTTTGATTGGGTGACCAAGTAGTAGATTTGGAAGCGCTGTGGACATAGCCTACCTAGAACTTTAGCAAGGCATTTGACACAGTCCTGCACAAAGATTAATATACAAATTAGCCAGCCTTGGAGTGGGTCCCAGGTGGTAGCCTTGGTAAAAATGGGCTGGACAACAGGCGCAGAGGGTAATAGTAAACAGAGTCCACTCTGAAGAAAGGGGCTACTAGTGGGGTACAGCAGGGTTCAGTACTGGGATCGGTCCTCTTTAATGTCTTTGTCGTATTGCAGAGGACGAGAGAGGAAAAATATGTCTCTTTTCAGATCACACAAAGATCTGCAACAGGGTTGATACACAAGGTGGGGTGGAAAGAATGAAAAGGGACTTGGCAAGATTGGAGGAATGGTCAAATGTCTGGCTGCTTATATTCAATCCAAAGAAGTGCAAAGTAATGCACCTGGGAATAAAAACCCAAGGGATGAGTACACAATGGGAGATAAGATACTGAGAACAACAAACGTGGAAAGGGACCTGAGGGTAGTTATAGCAGATGACCTAAAGGTGGGCAAGCAATGTGAGAAGGCAGTAAGGAGGGGTGGAGGGATGCTGGGATGCATAGGAAGAGGCATCACCAGTAGAAAACAGGAAGTTGTTATTCCTCTGTACAGACAGTTGGTGAGACCTCATCTGGAATACTGCGTGCAGTTCTGGAGACCCCATCTCCGCAAAGACATAGACAGGGTGGAGGCTGTCCAGAGGAGAGCAACAAAATGGTGCAGGGTCTGTACTAGAAGACATATGGTGAGAGACTAAAGGAGCTTAATATATATACCCTCAAGGAAGGGTGGGCATGATAGAAACTTTCAAGTACCTCAAGGAATCAACAAAGTCCAAGAGGTACAGTAGCATATTTCAGAAAAAGATATGTGCTATAACCAAGGGCACAATTTGAAGATGGGGAGATGGCTTAGAGGTAATGTGAGGAGTATATTTTCATGGAGATGGCTGTGGATGCATTGAACAGCCTTTCTGAGGAGGTTGTGGAGTCAAAAACAGTGGGGTAATTAAAGAATTCATGGGACAGACATAAGGCAATTCTAGTGGTTGGGCAGAAGGAAGTAGGCTGTTGGTTAACTAGGATCTGCAGCTTCTTCATTAGGTATAGAAATTAACAGACTAGGTGGGCCAAGCGGTCCTTATCTGCCGTCAAATTCTGTGTTTCTATGTTTCTAAAAGATTTAAAATAAAATACATAAATAAATCTCAATATGACTAAATAACTTCATAAAATTAGTATAGGTCAGTCATCTTCATTAGGGAAGGCCAAACAGAAAAGATGGGCCTTGGCCCCTTTTAAAATAGTTTGACTATTGGGCCTCCCTGATAGCAGCTGGCAGAGTGTTCTACAGGGTCAGCCCAGTGACACTAAAGGCACAGCTGCCAGATGTTTTAGTCTGACCCTGGGAACATCAAGGAGGCCCTGGGTTGAGAAATGGAGAGAATGGATCAAGGAGACAGGTGTTAGGAGATCAGCCAGAAAAAGCCAGCTAATTTAGCATGCAGACATAAATACGGACATAATTCAAACAAAGTTACTAGTATTGATTTCAAGTGAAAAAAGTGGAGGGGGCGCTTTCCAAAATTAGACAGATGAAAACTTCTTCAATGCTGTTGTTCTTTTTATTTTCATATTTGAGTAGGCTGTAATCTCAACATTTTGCATAAATACATATGCTTCCTAAGAAGTCTGCCTTATAACCTATAAATAATACAAACATTATAGGTATTCATCCATTTGGTCCACCAAAGTTAACAATACATATAAATCATGTAGTTTGTGGACTCACTCTATCAAGCATGTGAGCATATTACTTAATCATGCACTATATTAGTACTTTTCCTAAAAGTGCCTAAAGAAATATATAAATGAACATTCATCAAAATAAAATTAATAAGAAACATGGATTCAAGAGTTTCAATTGCTACCAATTTAAAGGTACAATCACCTTTATACAAGTTCATGTTAATATTGTAAACTGCTTCTCATATCCTTAGCAGAAGACAACAATTAATTTATTTTTTAAACTCTTATAGTAACATGTGGACAGATGTAGCTGATACTTGATAGCCGTATAATTAAATTTGTTGTAATTTTTAAATGTGCCCTTCCCCATGCTCTCACGTTCTTGAGGCTGAAAGGAACTAGAATCTGTTGGAGCTAAATGCCTATAATTAAGTTTAACCTAATAGTCCACTATGAAAGTTTGTATGGCAATTATGTATTAGCATCCTGTGCCTCTGATATATGTGAAAGAAAAGTAAATAAACTATATGTATTACCAGAGTCTGGCATTTCTCAGGAGGAATCAAAATCTTTATTTATCTAGGCGAACATTGTTGAACAATGTTCATTTGCAAGATGGACCTGAGTGGAACATAGTAAACATAAGAATACAAAGTAGTGCATTTGAATATAATCAGAACAAGAAGGTCAAATATTGAAAACAGGTTAACAAGAAGCAATAGGACATACAAGCCTGTAACAGTTTGAGGCAATAGTACAAAATAAAGAGTGTGTACACATATTCAACCTGAACAATAAGAAGACAAAAAAGAAAAAAAGAAACATGATTAGAATAATCTAACAGGCTGAATAATAGCTTGGGCAGCAGGAAGTCAGTATAGAGGGAGTGGGGAAGAGGAGATAAGTAGAGGTACAGGGGAGACACAGGTGGGGTAGGAGAGGTGTATATGCAAGGGGTAGTGGTGGAGAACCATTTGGGGAGAAAAGAGTTGCAGGGGAAGGAGGGGAGGGAGATAGTCTCAACCAGAGGGTACAAGCAATTCCTACTGTGTAGATGGGAGACATGTACTGAAGACAATATGGGAAAACAAATGAGGAGAGGTGGGGATGGAGATGATGGAATGGCTAGGGCTTAAAGGCGGTGGACAGTACTAGGAGTATTTGAGTTTTGTGTACTGTTCGGGTGGGATGAGAGTACCATGGCAGACACTGATGTAGATCTTGGGAGGGAAAAACAGTTGCATACTTCTTTGATTGATTGAGAATATAGTGTCTTGAAGGCCGACAAGCAGACAGGGATGCTCAATTTAAAGTTTTTTACAGTTTGTTTCATAGAAGGCAGCACAAAGCTTATGGCCACTCTGCCAAAATGAGATTTAGCCTTAGGTACCTTGAGTGAGATAAATGGTAACTTCTACTGCATAGTTACCTATCACACTTAGCAGAAGGTGGCTGGAAATATAGTGTGGCAGTTTTGTGATATAGCTCTGAAAGTCCAAAGCGCAGCATTTCTATCTAGCCTGAACTTAAGGAAGTCCATCCTACAGCCATGTACAGAGAGCAGTGATGTGTGCCAAAGGAATCCCGTTATGAACCTCAGAGCTCTGTGATAAAGTGTATCCGATTTTGTCAAACAAGAGATAGGACACTGGCTGTATAGGAAGTCCACGTAGTCTACCAACGATAGAACCGTTGATTGGACCAACCGTTAGCAGCATCTCTGGTGAGAAATTGATTAATTCTAAAGAAATGTTCCATCCTCTACCTTAGTCTTTTAGTAGATCCTCAACATGTTCAGTAAAGGAAAGTCTGTGGTCTAGCCACACTCCCAAGTATTTGAATTTTGTGATGAATTCCAATTTTTCTCTAAACAAGGTGGTAATCTGGGGATCTGAACTAGTAGTTGCAGGATTAATTGAGTGGATAAATGGAGAGAAGAGCATCGTTTTCATTTTTGGCGTTGAGGAGGAGCTTTTGTGAAGTAGTTGGCTCTGCAATAGATTGAATTCAGACTGGAGGTCTTCACAGGCAGCTTCAGGCATTGGGCGGTTTAAGTAAAGGACAGTATCATCTGCAAACAGATAAACATTGGCATTGTTTATACAATTGTTGATATTGTTAATGTATATACAAACAGTAGGGGACCTAGTATTGATCCCTGGAGCACACCTCATTGTAGAGGTTTAAGAGGTGACAGTTCACCTTCGGCTTTGACTTGCTGAAGGCATCCTGTTAGATAGTCAGTGAACCATCACAGTGATGGAAAGTCCATGCCTATAGGTTGCAGGGATAAAAAAAGCAGGCTATGACTGACAGTGTCAAAAGCCTTGCTTAAATCCAGAAATACAGCACAGATATAGTTCCTGTTGTCTAACTCCTCTGCCAATTATTAGTCACTTTGGCAAGGGCCGTGATAGTGTATGATTAACTCTGAAGCCGGACTGCATCAGGTTTAGTAGATTCATACTTTCAAGATAGGACCGCAGCTGTGCATTCACAATTTTCTCCAGTAGTTTAGACAATACAGGAAGGAGGGAGATCAGCCTGTAATTGATGAGATCATAGGGGTCCCCTGATTTAAAGAGGAATGACATGTGCTGTCTTCCATATAGGTGGCAGAATACCCTGAGACAGAGACAGGTTAAATAAGTGAGTAATAGGCACGGCTAGTACATGATAGGCAATCTTTATAAAGTATGGATCTAAGGAACAAGCACCAGCGTTTTCCTGGTGTTCAACTGCAACAGAAATCCTCCCCTCTTTAATAAGCGGGTTGGAATGAGAATGCTGAGTCTCGGCCGAGGACTCAGGATCGTGGGTGCCAACCTGAGTGCGTAGGGAGCATGCTGGGGGACTGTCAAATGCTAGGCCTGCGGTGACAAAACGATTATTAAAGGAATCTAAAATCTCCAACCTATCACTTATAGTTGAATTCCCAGAGTTAATCTTGTTGGAAGAGGGCTGCCAGGGTGTGGCCAGACAGATCCTTAATAGTTTTCCTGAATTTAGCTGAACTGTTGGCAGCAGAGTCAAATTTCGAGTGAAAGAAAGCAGTCTTTGATTCTCTGACCATTTTCTTGCAGACATTTCGTACTCTCCTAAACTGATTCCAATCCATAGGGTATTGAATCTACAAGCTTTTTCCAAAGTTTATCCCTTTCTAGTGACATAGTCTTGAGTTCAGGGAGAACCATCTACAGTCTTTATTCCTTACATAGACTTTAGCTAGAGGAGCATATTTGTTGAGAGCCCCTGACAAGATATGATGAAAAATGTCGTATCTGGAGATTACTGTTTTGCCAGGTAGAAATCTTGCCAATGCAGAGAGTATTTAAGCTCATCAAGGTAAGCAAATAAGTCAAAGTTATGTCTTAATCTCTTCACAGAAAACTTTGTTGTGGAAGGGACTTGTTGACAGCTTGTACTCCAGCAATGAAGCAATGGTCACTGACATCAGAGAAAAGGTACCAGTATGGGTGAAGAGGTGAGGTTTACACACCATGATAAGGTCCAGAAGGGTACTCTTGCTGGGGTTCCTTTTCTTGGGGCGTGTCAGTTCAGCAATAAGTTGTGTTAACCCATGAGCATCACAGAAGGATGCAAGTGGAGCTGAGGCATTAGACAACCAACCAGTCAAGGTTAATGTCCCCTAGGATGATTGTTTCTAGAGTGCCTTGTTCCAACCTCACACTTAGGTGAGTAAGAAGCTATAAACCTACAGATGGGGTCTAAAGCAGTCTATTACACAAAGCGTGCTAGTCTGCGTGATCTCCACCTTGAGCGATAAGCATTCGAGTTCACTAGCGACAGAGGACGAGTCAATGCAGGTGGCCACAGACTTGTCCTTAACATAAATGACCACCCCTCCACCTCTAGTTTGCCTGTCAGCTCTAAACAAGGCATAGTTAGGGATGTTAACCTCCTGTCTGAGGTGGCTGGTCTAAATCAGGATTCGGAAATCACTAATACATCAGGAAAGGTGTGGTTCACCCAGGCTTTGATCAAAGTAAGCTCTTTTAACAAACTGCATACATTAATATGCAAAAGCTCATGCCTTTGATCCTTGCTAGATCAGCTAGGTGAGACTATAGCTTCAAGAGGGCTGGGGTTGAGCTCTACATTGCCTGAGCACAGTAAAAGGATAAGTAATAGTTTTCCAACAGCGGCAATAGTTAGCTTAAAATTCCTAGTCTTTACGTCTATGAGGGTTGTTAGATCTGAAGTCGGAGCTTTCCACTGTAGATATACTGGCATAGCACTGCGAAAACTAACACTCTAACTGCAAAATGCAGAGGGTTGTCAATGTTAGCATAGCAGGAGTGTTCAGTACGCTTGTCACTATTCAGGTTGTGGCTCTGAAAATTGAGTGACAAAGTTTTTATTGTAATTAATTAAATGCTCAGCATAACTGACCTCTACATTTATGCACTTCAGAACCATGCTGTAGTCCTAAGTATAGTTCAATGCATTTGGTACAAGGCTACTGAAATCCAAACACTCTGCTTCAGCATTTATTTTCTTTTGTAACTATCCTAAAAATATAATACTAACAGAAGACGAACAGAGACAAATTATATTGGTTACCCTTCATGTCTCAGACCTATACACCTCAATACCTCATAGTGCAGGTGTAGAAGTAATAATTTCTTACTGAACAATTGGGACCCTTCTGGCCTTCTGAAAACCAGAACTATAGCACTGCTAGCCAAAAATATTCTATCCAAAAATACTTTAAATTTGAGAAAAGTACTATAAATAGAATCATGGCACAGCTTCAGGGGCTAACCATGGCCCTGGTCATGCCAATGCCTTTATGCATTCATACAGACACCAATATATATTAAATAGAGACATAAACCATTTTTATGGGAAAACAAGACTTTTTAAGAGATACATAGATGATTTGTTTATGTTATGGACTGGAAGCAGCATTGAACTAGAACAGTTCTTCAGATATTTGAATTTATGTTCTCCTCATATAAAGTTTACTAAGAATGACAGTATAGAACAGATCCCTATTTAGATGTAATGGTAAAATTTGATAGTCAAGGGCTAGTTACCTTCCTTTATAGAAAAGAAACTGCAGAATATGATCTTGCATGCTCAGGTTCCACTCTGAGAAACTCATCAGAGTATCCCATACTTACAATTATTAAGGATCCATAGAAACTGTGCCCTGGATATAAACTATTACGTAGAAATAGGGCAAGCAATCTCAGGTTTAGAATCAGGGCTACAGTAATAGGACATTAATTAGGGTCGAAAGAAGCTCAACTAAATGATCTTTTATATAACAGAAGAGATACTGAAAGAGAATCCAGAGCATTCTTGAGTGTTAAACACAATTATAAATTGGAAGAAATTAGAAATATAGTTCTTCACCACTGGCATATCCTAAAAAATTTCTGGATAACTGAAACATGTTTCAACAACCACCATTCGTGGCTGTTAAAAGGTAATGACTTTAAAGATAAATTGGTACTTACAATTGCACCCACAGGGCAAACAAAATAAGAGGAGGCAAATACTGCTGAGTGGACACACAGGTGAAAAAGTTACATTTAAGCATCCCTACACAAGTAAGGAATACCCTATCAGACAGTTTATCACATGTAACACTGTGGGGTGGTTTACATCCTGCAGTGTCCATGTGATAAAATTAATGTTGGAGAAACAACGTGCACATTGAAATAGAGAGTACAGGAACATGAGTCCAATATCAGAAATAAAATTGTGACACCAGTTTCTGATCATGTTTTAGTAGTAGGCCACAGAGGTGCTTCACTCAGGTTTTAGTAAATAGAAGCAGTTAATCCACCAGAGAGAGGTGTGGTAATTTCAGAAATTAATGGAGAAAGTGAAACCAAATGGATTTTTGAACTACATGCCTTAAATCCATTATTCGGTCTCAACAGAGACATAAATTGGAATAGCTGTTGGTAAAAACAGTGTAGTTCCAAATATTAGGATA
Organism: Neoceratodus forsteri; assembly: GCA_016271365.2. Classification (NCBI taxonomy): domain Eukaryota; kingdom Metazoa; phylum Chordata; order Ceratodontiformes; family Ceratodontidae; genus Neoceratodus; species Neoceratodus forsteri. The sequence goes on along the minus strand of CM028137.1, from coordinate 42,066,198 downwards.
ACCCTGGTGAAAATTCTCAGGAGCAGACTCAAGCTATGAAAGAAAAATATACAAACCCAAGTTAAAAACTATAAAAACTAGAGGTACAGTAAATTGCTTGGCCATTTAGTACCTCGAGTACTAATTTAAAATAAAATAATCACACACTGAAATGTATTTCAATTACATTATATTTTTCTCGACATTAAGCTTCATTAGATACAAGGAAGCCCAGTGTGCTGCATTTATCTGTTTCCATATGGCCCATATCTTGCCCCAGTAATATAAATACATTTTACCCTTTTTTATGCAATAGTGTACTTCTTTTCCCAACCCCACCCACCCCTTTCCTCGCTCCTCACTATTTACTGTCAGGACTAGTTGCTCAACAACACTGGAAAACTTTTAAGTATTTCTTTTTCTCCAGCGCAAGCAAAAGCTTTATCCAACAATCAACAAATCAGTGGTCATGCTCTGAGTTATGTTTTACATCAGAGCACAATGGCTCTTTAAAAAGAGACCAGATTTCAAAATCAGGATAACAGTTAAAGTTTGGCATCTTCACAGAGAGAGTCCATAAAGGTATGGACTTCTTTTAATTACTGGCATACTGTTTTCTTAAAAATAATTTCACACGACTGAAATGGCAAAACCAGCATAATTAAAATATTTGTGTGGAATTTTTGTTAGTGGATTGAAAATAAGCACTGAAGTAGAGTGTTTGAATTTAAGTAGCCTTGTACCAAATGCATTGAACTGTACTTAGGACTAGAAGCAGTTCTGAAGTGCATATCTATAGAGATAAGTTATTCTGAGCATTTAATTAGTTACAATAAGAACGTTGTCACTTCAGTTATTTATTTACCCAAGTCTCGGATTACAGACCTTTGAGCTGGGAGCTCATGTGGGAAGGTTTCACATCAAACAGTAAGCAATCAATAGCTACATATAGGTTAAATACAAGGTTATATAACAAATTTCATTGGTGGTACAAACATGAATATGAGATTCAGGCAAACACATAGAGGTTACCATCATAGTTACACAACAAGTTACATAGTTGGTTCAAGCATGCTTAATGTGATTAAGACATGGCTTTAGGATGTAAATGGTTACACAGAAAGTTAAGGAAGATCGTTTTGGTACAGAGGAGGTGGAGATACCTCCAGTGGAAGGTATAGGTAATGGGGGGTGGGGGTGGGGACCAGATGGGACCAGGCAGGACAGAGGCCCATTGTCAAGGTGAGGTGAGTTGGGGCTAGTAGTAGAGAGAGGAAAGTTTAGGACCAGAGTAGGTGGATGGAGCAGGTGAAAAGGGTGGAGATAGGGATAGGGGTATGGGAGAGGGTGGGATAAGGAGGAGGGGATATTGGAGGAGGGGGATGATGGTAGACAAGGCGAGGATAGGTGAAAAAGACAAGGGAGGATAGAGTAGTAGGTAGGCATCTGGGGTAGGTAACAGCAACTGATTGGGCAGAGATAAGTGCAGGAGGCACTTAGGTAGGTAAGAGTGCAGGGGAATGATTGTGGAGGCCCTTGATGGAAAACTGGAAACTGGAGTTATAAAGGGCAGGTGCACCTCATGAGGCTAGTAAGGTGGGTGTGGAAAATTGACTTGAAAGGCCTGATTCTGGATTCAGCAATTAGACTGCTCAGAAGGGAGTTTAGCAGGTGAAGGGCTCGATACACAAAAGACCTTTGGCCTAAGGAGGTACAGCGGGCTGGCACCATGAAGTAGTTAGTGAGTGTTCCTCATGTCAGAAAAGATAGTGCAGAAGGTGTAATCATGTTCTGGACCATGGGGAGGTCATGCCAAGGGTAGCCTTTTTAGCTAGGAGACTGAGCTGGTAACTAATTCTGATACCCAGGTCAAGCCAACCCTTAAGGAGTATAGATCGCATGTATGGGTTTGGTGAGGAACACAAGGAATACCCTATAGGCTTTATTGAGAGTAATGGTGATTCTCTTTGGAGCTGCATTTGAGGCCACGCTGTATATAACACGACCATAGTCAACCACAGAGAAAACTGAGGTTGTTAAGACAAGTCTTAGAACATCTTCTGTAAGGCAGTGCCTTTGCCTGTACAGTTGCCTAACCTGTTGCTCGCTGATTTAGCAACTAGATCGATGTGGAGGAGTACAAAGCAAACTGTCCAGTGTGGCCCCTAGGTACTTGAAGTTATTAACCATGTCTAGGATATCACCTTATTTGTTGCAGATGACAAGTTTTTGATACTTTGAATCTGCTGTGTGTAGAGGCAAAAACATAGTTTCCGTATTCTTATAATTGAGCAGCATTCATGAGCTTATGAACCATTCCTCAACTACTGTGAAGTTAACATATTAACATACTAACTGCCAGCAGATTAAGCCTTACGGTCTATCAGTATGCTCGAACCTCAGATCTAGTTGGGTGCCGAGGCCCCCCTTGTGTTCCAGAAGCCCCTATCATCCATCCCCACCCCTGGGCACACCATCATCTGATAGATCCGCTTTCTGTGTCTGTCCCACCCTTTCTTGAAGCCCTCCACATGCCCTCTGGTGATACCTCCCTGCTTTAGTCTAAAGATCCCCTCCATTATTATTTACCCTACTTATTCCTTGAGGTGCCTTGAAGACCTTAATCATGTCAACCTTCTCTCTCTCCTCTCCTCCAATGAAAACAGGCAGAGCTCCTCAAGTCTGTCCTCATCGTCAAATCCTCTAGTCCTCGTATCATCTTAGTTGCCCTCCTCTGTACCCTCTCCAGGAGCTGTATGTCCCTCTTCAAATGTGGTCTTCAGTACTGTACACACTACTCAAGGTGTGGTCTAACCAGTCCATTGTACAGTGGCAGAATCACTTCCCTGCTTCTAGAGGTGATCCCTCGATGCATCCTAACATCCTGTTTGCCTTGCTAGCCACTCTCCTGCACTGCTCAGAGTTATTCATACATGCATCTACCATGACCCCTAGGTCTTTTTCCCCTGTTGAAGCCTCCAGCGCCTCCCCTTCCAGGGTGTACCTGTATTTAGGTTTCCCAGCCCAAGAACGTAACACCTTGCACTTGGTGATATTGAAATTTAATTTCCATGTGTGAGCCCAGCTTTCCAGGGTGTCAGGTCCCTTGCAGGGGCCAACCTCCTCTTCCCCCTCAACTACTGCTTCCATCTTGGAGTCATCAGCGAAGAGACTCATTTTCACCACCTATACCCTCCCAGATGTCCGATATGTATGCATTAAACAGGATCGGACCCAGGACTGAGCACTGCGGTACTCCACTACCAACCTCTCTAGGGTTCAAGAGCTCCCCACTAACCACTACTCTCTGGGTGCATCCAGCTAGCCAGTTTTCAATCCATCTGATCATCACAGGGCCTACTCCCAATCCCGTCAGTTTCTCCACCAGACCATTGTGGGGACAGAGTCAACATGCTTGCTGAAGTCCAAGAATAATACATCCACAGGCTTTCTCCTGTCCAGTTCTGATGTTAATCATTCATAGAACTCCACAAGATTGGTTTGACATGATCTACCTGACACAAACCCATGTTGCCGACTATCCAGACCTCCCACCTCCTCCAAGTACACCCCAATGGTTCCTTTAGTATACTCTCCATTAATTTTCCTACCACCAAGGTCAAACTGATGGGTCTATAGTTACCTAGTACTTCCCTCTACCCCCTTTATGGATTGGCACCACATGTGCCTCTCGCCAATCCTTAGGTACAGTCCCTGTCTCAAGCGACCTGTTGAAGAGCTCCACCGAGGGATGCAGCCAGTATGTCCACCAATTCCCATAGTACTCTCAGATGAATGCCATCCGCCCAGAGATTTATCTTTCTTTAGGGCCTTGAGGCTAACCACACCCTTTCGGTGGAGATAGCATCATCCGTCCCTCCACCTTACTGGCCTTTTTACCTTATCCTGATGTGACATCCTGGGTACCTCTCCTCCCTCTTGCTCCATTTCTGTTGCTCCCCAATCCCACTCACTACCGCTTCTATCCCCATCGTGCCTTGCTTTGTAGATATCCCACGCCCTCCTAGTGAACACAGAGGCAAAGTACTCATTTAGTACCTCTGACGGTCCTCGCCTCTTCCACCCACCCTCCTTCTGATCTCAATCTGCCGAGATGACCATAAATTTTCTCCACTCCCCAATGTAGTGGAAGAACCCCTTTTCCCTCCATGCATCCTCTGTGCCAGCCACTGCTCTTTACTGGACTTTGCCTCCCTCACCATCCGGGTGACTTTTCTAGATGCAAGATGGTACATTTACTTTCCCTCTCCCCTCTTGTTGTTTTATATTTTTGTAGGCTGAGTCTTTCTCTGACTGCTGCCTGAACCTCACTGGACCACCAGCATGGTTTATGTGACCTTGCTCCCTTACATTTCACCTTAAGCATGGGTCCTGACTGCCTCATGAAGTCCCGTTTTTGACCTCCCATCTCTTTTCACATTTGTCATTGATGTAATCCGCTTCAAGTGATCCTTGAGAATATTTCCTATGCCCACAAAGTCTGCCCCCTGAAGTCCAGTGCCAGTGTCCTAGATCTCTCCCCCTCCCCGTGCTTATTTGAAACCAGACAGTATCATAGTCGCTCCCAGTCAGGGGATCCTCTACAACCAGGTCTCTTACCAGATCCCCATCTGCCAGAACCATGTCCAGGACATGCCCCTCACTTGTGGGCTCCATCACATGCTGTGTTAAGAACACATCCTGGAAGTCATCCAGCAGCCTCTGCTCCTTGGCCACTAGAGGACATGGTTCCCCAGTTTGTACCTGACATATTAAGGTCCTCCATCAACACCACTCCTTCCCCTTTCGGTCCACACTGGGCAATGATGTTGTCCAGCAAACCATCCTCCAGAACATCACCCATCCGGGGGCCTATATACAACACCTAGCTTGACCTTACCTCCTGCTGGGGTTTGTAAGGTGACCCATAAGGCCTCCACGTTTCCCTCTGCTTCTTCTACCCTAGCAATTTCTATGTCATCTGTAATGAACATAGCCACTCCACCCCTCTGCCTCCTTTCTATCCTTCCTAAGCATAGTGTAGCCCTGCGTTTAGGTCCCAGTCATGTTTTTGTTGTTACGTTTCTGTGACTACGCCACATCCACCCAAACAGCATGGCCTGGAACTCTGGCAACTTGTTTCTAAGCTCCTGGCATTTACTAACAACACCCCCATCCCTGATCCCTTTGTCGAACCCCACCCAGGTTCTTATACTTCCATCCTCCTCTGCTCCTCCTGAAACCTCCTCCCCAGTCTGTTTCCCCCTCCCCCTTGGGTTTGAAGGCTACTCCCCTCATCTGGAGGAGGGGCTTCTGGTCAGCCCCTCCCTTATCCCCGCACAACTTTAAACCCCACCTTTCTTGAATGTAGTCAGCCACCCCCTGTTTAAGGACCTCCTTCCCTAACAGGGCAAGATGAAACCTGTCCTTGGCATACAGTCTCTTATCCTCCCAAACTCCTTTCCAGTTCTCTAACACCCCCAACCCACTTTCTTCACCCCACTTCCTGAGCCAGTCATTAACCTCTGTGATCTTCATTTTTTTCTCCACTTAGGCCTTTGGTACTGGCAATATCTCCAAAAAATGTTGCATCCATTATCCCGACAGACTGGCAAGTTCTTGAAACCTTGCTTGGATTTCCAAAATGCTATTTCGCTCTAGATCATTATACCCTATACCCTTGAGCAAAGGAGGGAGAGAAGTGATATCATCAAAACATCCAAACACCTTAAGGGCATTAACAAGGTGAAAAGAGTCTAACATGTTTAAATATAAGAAAAATAGCAGGACAAGAGGACGTAGCATGAGATTCATGGGAGGCCGATTAAGGAGAATGTGAGAAATTCTTTTCACAGAAAGAGTGGTGGATGCATAGAATGGCCTGCCTTGGGAAGTCGTGGCTATGAATACAGTGCAGGGCTTCAAACAGGCATGGGATAGGCATAAGAGAGCAATACAGATGAGTATGAATAGATGGGCCACTGACAGAGCAAAGGCCGATGGCACATTTATAAGGTAGAAATAGAAATGGGCAGACTGGATGGGCTTGCTGCCCTTATCTGCCGTCAACCTCTATGTTTAAGTTCCTCAAATGCACCAGAAAATCTTGATTTCCTCCACAATCCCTAACCAGTTCGTACACCATGAACTTTGCTCTTGCACTGTCAGCCCAGAGATACTCACTACCTTCACCTGGCTATGGCATCCACCCCTGTCCCTCCCACTGGATACACTAATCATTGAGTCTCCCAATAACAGAACTTTTATACCACCATCATCCTTATGGTTACCTCCGCTATCAGCTCTCAACTCCATCCCCATTCGTGATCTCAATTCCATGGGAGTCTTCCTGCCTTATTAGAGACCCTTGTTGCCCTCCCTTTTGCCTCCTTGTTATTTTCCCACTTAACTCAGACCCCCTGAATAGGTGTCCCTTTAACCCTCTCTTATCAGAACCATTTGTCCTGGCCCTGATGGTTTCCCTTCCCCACACTGCCATCCTCCCCTTGTAATAGTACCCCTAACTCCAGAGGCCCTCTGTGGGTCCCCTTTACCTAGGGCCCCATCATGGTACAGATCCCCTGCTGAAGGGGGCCCCTCCCCACCTCCTTGTCTCCCAGTTTCTCTCCAGTCGTGCTCTCCTCCCTTATGTCTGCAATATGTTGCATCTCCCCATCTGCTTAACATTTATTTTTCCCTTTCTCCCTCTGGGACTATTTCTATCCTTTCTATTGCTGGTCTATGATGCCCTATGGGTATCCGACTCCTCCCAGCTTCTGTATCAGTTTCCTCATTTCCACCAACCCTTTCCTCCCCTCTAGGTTGTTTAGTAGCTCAAATTTATTGTAACACTCTATGCTAGCCTCCATCAAGTAACCTGAGTTTCTCCCGACTGCCCCTCTAAACTGCTCCTCTTCCTCCCCTTGCCCTGTTCTCCTTAGGGGCGCCCCTGAAAAAGGGACTTGGTTGTCTCAGTGGGCCTACCGGTCAACAAATTTCAATAAATAAATAAAAATAAATAGGAGCTCCTTCCCACAGTCTGCTCTTTTAGGCTTCCCATAACAGCCCCTCCTGACTCTTCCCCTCCACTGTCTTTATATTCTGAATGTTTACACATACATTTTCTCCTTAGCATCAACATCCCTATCTAAGGGTCCTCTGTCCCTAATATCCCCCTCCTGCTTGCTGTAACATAACGTCCGGTAATTTCTGAGCGTTGCCCCAGCCTCCCCTCAGCCCCTAGCATTCTGCTGCCCATGTCCACACCCTTATCCTCGGACACCCCCAACTCCCCAGCTTACTCCTTAACCAATATACTTCACTCCTGATACAAGTTGCTGTCTACAGAGTGGGCAGCCTCCCTCTCTGTAGGCCCAATTCATAGTTTGCCATCCCATAGCCTGTGCAGCCTACAACTGTTCCAAAGATGCCTGCCATGGTGGAATGTGGCCACCCTGTTTGTCCCTCTCTGTTCATAATGGCACACACCTCTTTTCTCAGTCCCTTCCCCTGGAATACAGTGTCTCTCTCTCTCTATACTGACTTCAGTTCTTTACGAACCCAATTTCAACCCCACCAATAAAGTTCCCAAGTCTCACAAACTCATACAGTCCAGTGTGTCCAGTCCCACTAACAGTGTGTGTATGCATATATCAGGTACCATATGATGTTACAAGCCCACCAGTTCCTGTTGCTTCAAATTTCAGTCACAAACAGAAATGCACAGCCCTTCAATCCCAACCCCCAGTAGCTTTTCAGTATTTAAGAAAGCCTACAAAACAGGGTGGGTGGGAGGGCTCTACCACCACCATACAAACATCACTTTTAAATTTCACTCTAATTATCACTGCCAAACAAGTGTTCCCACCCAGCACACAAGCCCCAATAGTTACAATATCATAGCCCAAGTAACAGTTCTAACTCAGAGTAGTAATTTTTAACACACAGAACTAATTTCAAGTACAAAACTATTCAAATATTTCAGTTAAAACAGATGATAAAACCAAACCTCTTTCCTGAACAACCTCCTACTTCTGTTCCCAGGTGGACAAAAGTTATTTTGAATGTTTTGCTCAACAGCTCTAGTGTACAGATGGCTGGAGAAAATTACAGCATTGTCTGCATATAGGAGAATGCGATGTTGGCAAACATGCAGGAGGCGATTTTGGAAGAGACTGAACAAGAGCGGGCCAAGGATGGAACCCTGTGCTACCCTGTAGTCACATTTAGTGTAGTGGAAATGATGTTGCCTATTTTCACTTGTTGGACCCAATCAGAAGGTAGCTTCTGGACCAACTCGCTGATGTCTCCAGATGCAGTAGCAGTGCTTAATTGGGCTAGCAGGACGTCTTGGTTCACTGTATCGAAGGCTTTAGTGAGGTCAATAAAGGTAGCCCCCACTAAGTGCCCTCAATCTAGGGGTCATGGTTGAATCCCATGAACTATACCAGTGCGGTTGTTGTGCTGTGCCGTTTTCTAAATCCGTGCTGCTCCTTACATTGCAGGTGATATTTATCTAGGTAATAGACTATCTGATCATAAACTATTCTTTCTAATGCCTTGGAGATTGTGGGAAGTATGAAGATTGACTGGTAATTTGAGTGGATTGTCTTGTCACTATTTTTGAAGATGGGTGACCACTGCAGATTTCAGAGTTTAGGAAATTGGCCAGTTGTTAGGAGATTAATTATTTTTGTGAGGGGTGCCACTATTTCATCTATGGTGAGGGATATAAGCCTCAGGTCAAGGCTGCCACACTGTGCCTGGTTTTACAAATTGTTTTGTAGGTATTTTTTGATTCAGCTTTAGAGATGACACAAAGGTAGAAAGGTGGAGTGATGCTGGAGGCAGGAGGGTCTAATGAAGTATGCTGAACAGGGCTGGGTGGGCTAACATAGTCATGAGGGAGAACTCTGCTAAGATTGGAGAAGGCCATGTTAAACGTATCTGCAATTGCCTTTGGGTCCTGGGATAGTTCACCATTTATGTTAATTAGCATAGGTGGTGATTTATTCAAGGTCCCTGTGAGAACTTTGATATTTGCCCAAATTTGCAGCCATCACCTCAAGAGTTGTCAAGCTTGGCCTGAAGTATTGCCCTTTTGCCTGGAAAATGTCCACAGTGTATTGGTTTTGAGCCATTTTATAGTTTGGGGTATCGCATGAGGATCCTGTGCTTTTTGCCTTATGTCAGAGATTATCCCAAGCATGGAGTTGGGCAATGAGAGATGGAGTAATCCAGGATTTATGTGACCCATTGACCTTTCTTTTGGTCATTGGTGCAAGATATCACAGGCTACATTGTACATCTTAATGAACAGATCCAGAGCAGCATCAATATCGTCTGCCGAGTAAATGGTTGACCAATTTAGCTGTTTGAGATGGTCTTTCAGTGGCCCCAGGTTCCCCTTCTAAGAATACATGAGGTGACATCCTTTGTGGGGAATTTGGGTGGCTTGCTGGACAAAGCACAGAGGATGGGGAATGATCACATTTTGCTAAAGACCCATGAAATTCTTTTTATTTTTATAATTTTCTTTTATTTTTCTAAATTTCTTGTTGTTTCTTTTTCATTAAAAATTTTGTTTTATTTCTTGTTATTACATTTACATTCATAAACTACCTCAAAATGACCTTACGCACACTAGAAATCACATTCCGTTATACTACATTGTATTAAGCAACATTATGTTATGGTCTTGAAAGGTTTTGTGAATAAAACAATTTTGCTGTCTCTTCCTTGTGGACCATCTCTGTAGTAACAATGGAGCCTAAACAACAACTGCTGCAAGCATTTATTTAGTTTTGCCCCCAAAAAGCAATTTTTTCACTTTATTCATTTTTTTGTTTGTTTGATTCTTTTTATATGTTGAATTTCTTGTTATTTCTTGTTATACCTTGAATTTCTTGTTCTACCTTGAATTTCTTGTTATTCCTTTTTATACATTGAATTCTTGTTATTTCTTATTTAAGAAAAACATTGGTCTCTATTTATTGCACCTGGGAGGACTTGCACACTGAAGATGCATTTTGGGTAGTTCGTTAGTACCCACTTCAGTAGGTGCTGGTCCTGTGTGTGGAGTTGGTATGTGTAGAAGAGGCTACAAGCTGCTTGTAGCCTATAGCAGCAATGGCATTTCTATAAGGAGCAGTGCAGCTGGACTCCCAGTTTAAACTGAAATCGCCCAGCACTAGCGATTCTGACTGCTGGTGGCAGTCTGATAAGTGCTCCTGGAGGATTCTGAATCCTTCAGCCTGATTTTGGGATGAATATATATGGAAATGATAGTTATATCATTTCCATGAGTCCTAGTATAACCTTAAGTGGTAGGATTTGTACATTATTTCTTGAATTAAAGGGAGGGAGGACATGACCTTGTAAATGACCCTTAATATAGATGGCACATCTCCTCCTCTTTTCCCAGTATGATCCAGTCTAAATAGTGTATATCAATTGAGCTGGATTTCAGTATCAGCAGTTCTAGGGGTGAGCCAGGTCTCAACCACAGATAGGATATCTGTCTTGTGCTGGGTTGTCCAGGTTTGCAGCAGGTTGAATTGCAAACAAGCTGCAGATGTTGATGGATGCAATAGTTAGGAAGCCATATTTTACATAGTGGTTAATGCCCCTGCCAACAGGACCAGGGTTTGGGTGTATGTTTCCTGAGAGCAGCAGTAGCATCCAGATGAAACATGTTGCCTGTAGCCTAATGTGCTTTAAGGACATAGAGGGGTTATTATTCATAGAGTAGCATTTAGGAGGTTTGATAGTTAGAAGGAGCATATTAAGGATAGATGGTAGGATTGGGTATTTGTAGTTAGGCTCTAGGGGCATTGGAGCAAGATAACTTGTGCTCCTTGGGATGATTGGGAGTACTAGGTTGGAGGTCAAGTGAAGGATGATTACATCATCAGGTTTTATGAGATTACAGGTGGCTTCCCTAACTAAAGGGTGGCTTAAGTTTGGAAAAGTCAAGGCAAATATCAGGAAGGAGCACAGTAAATGTTTTGTCCATACCACAGTTGCTGGTATGGGGTGGTGACAACTAGAATGTAGTTAGATAGGAGGAGGAGATAGTAAATGCAATTCTAAGAGGTACAAACTTCATTTTCAGAGCCACTACCTGAATTGGAGCAAGAGTATTGAATACTATGCACATTCTTCTTAGAAAAGCCAGACTCTGGTAACACAAATGGTTTATTTACTCTTTCTTTCAAATATACAGTATCAGAGGCACAGGATGCTAACATATAATGGCATACAAACTTTCATACTGGACTGTCAGGTTAAAGTTCATTACAGGCATTTAGTGCAAAGAGATTTATTTTCTTCCAGCCCAAGAATATGAGAGCATGGGAGAAGCCGCACATTTAAAAATTACAAAAATTAAATTATAAGGCTATCAAGTACTAGCTAAATCTGTGAAGAGGTTACTATGAGAGTTTAAAAGTAAATTCATTTTTGTCTTCCGCTAAGAATATGAGATGCAGTTTACATTATTAACATGAAATAGTACATACAGGTGATTCTATCTTTAAATTGATAGCAATTGGAACTCTTGAATTTATGTTTCTTATAAATTTTATTTTGATGAATGCTCATTTATATATTTCTTTAAATCGTTTATGAAAAACACTAATATACTGGATGCTTTGGTGAACAGGCTCATTCATTTGAGAGAGTGAGTCCACAAACTACATGATTTATATGTATTATTAACTTTGGTGGACCAGAGGGATGAATACTTATAATTTTGTATTATTACTAATAGGTTATAAGGCATTCTCCTGAGGAGCCATATATATTTATACAAAACACTGACAATACAGCCTACACAAATATGAAAAAATAAAAACGAATAACAGCACTGAAGAAGTTTTCATCTGTCTTTACTTTTGAAGTGCCTCCACCCCACTTTTGACTTGAACTGTTTTCACACATGGGGTTCGGCAGCTGTATCTATTCATTTGTCCATTACCTGTGGGACTGCTGTGGAGTTTTCCACAGGACTGGGATACTTTTACTAGGATTGATACAGAAAAGAGGCCAGTCAAAACAAAAGCAGTGAAATGAATAACCAATTCAAAAAATTACATGACTAACTATATACATGAAACTGAGCAAATAATTTGGAAAATATTATATTATACCTTAAAAAATCCACCTACCGCCCTCCCTCAGGAAGTAATAGATAATTTAGAGACACCCATTACAAACACAAAATAGAAAACGTAATATAAAATCTTCCAGCTGGTCAGACACCTGGCCCAGATGAAATCCTAATAAGCTACATAAAGAACTAAACAACATTTTCAGTAACCACCTAACAGTTACCCGTACAAATTATACAAAAAGGTTATTCCCAAAACTCTATATGAATGAAGCAATTATAACCTTAATATATACAGAACGATAAGGATCTTATAGAATGTGGAAATTATCGACCTTTATCACTACTAAATAGTGATTATAAAATGATAGCTAAAGAACTAACTGATTGACTTTATCCTCTTCTCCAGACACTCATTGAAAACAACAAGTGTGACTAATCCCACAGAGTTGAAGGACAAATTAGAAGACATCTTTTCACACTCTGAGTGGCCTAAAAACAAATCATAGTCAATGGCCTTAGCCCTTGACATAATGTATCAAAGCATTTGACTCACCTGACTGGGGTTCTGTAGAGAATCTCTCATAAATTTTGGATACATTGCTCAGTTTTGTGCATGAGTGTCAAGCCTTTATGCTAATGTGTCTGCTTCAGTACTCACAAATGGTATAGTCAGTCCAATGCCTAAACTTCAGAAAGGAACAAGGCAAGGAGGCCTCTATCCCCATCACTGTTTTTGTAAGCTGAATCACTGATCATATTCTTAACTCTGAATAAGGATATTCAGGGATTAAGGTTGGTAAGACCTCCAATAAAATCAAGGGAATTTCTTTGGAATGGGAAACCTGACAAACTAAGCATAACAAAAATGTAGAGCCCCTTGGGAAAATGGGGTCCAGGCTTTCCTTGGATGAACTACCAATATTCCTTCGTCCTCAAGCAAGATTTTGGTTTAAGCCTGTAAATCCTCTAACTTTTCCATTATGCCTGAGATAAAGTATAAATTAATTGATCCAAAATAGACCTTTTGACTCCTTACTTACAGGAGTTGTACAACTGCAGGAGATGGGCCTCTATACAAGCTGACATGAATCAAATTATGTGATTGGCTAGAGAAATGGACATGCAATTTAACAAAGAAATATTGTATCATACATCTTGGTAACCAGAGTAAAAAGTATAAATATTTTTTAGATGGTACAGTTCTCAGGGAATCGGAAGAGGACAGGGACTTGGGAGTAATAATCAATAGTAATCTAAATTCAAATCACACTGTGTGGCACAGGTAGTGAAGGCCAAAACTCCTAAGGACCATCAAAAGAAATTTCAGGAGCAGAAACCAAGGGATTATCATGCCACTATAGAGAACATATGTTAGTCCCTTCTAGATTATGGGAGTCCTGTGTGGGTGCCAATTACTAAAGGAGATATTCTAAAGATTGAAAGTGTCCAAAGACAGGCCACAAAGATGATCTACAACATTCATCATATGAACTACAATGAAAGTCTAACTGAACTACATCTGATGTCCTTGGAGACCAGGAGGCTGAATGGAGACCTCTAGTTGTGTTATGATATTGACCATGAAGATTATCTGTTTAGTGAGTTGGATTTTGAATATAAAGATGTCAGGCATGGTTCCAGAGGCTATGCTCTACAGATAAGGCCCAAAAGATTTAACACGCATAGAAGGATGGCCTTTTATACTCAGAGGCTATGAATCCATGGAACAGACTACCCTTGGAAGTAGTCATTAGTAAGGATGAATAAGAATTTAAATATAAACTAGATTCATACATATTACAGGGATATCCCATCTCATGTTACAGCTGAAATGAAAGGAGCAATCATGGGCTTACCACCTTTCTTCTCCCTATATACCTTAGTATGCACCTTGATATTATGTTTTGATACTCCTGAAATTTAGCCTCATACTCTTTGATGGGTGGTATTCTAATAACACTAAAATCTATGAAACAGACTCTTAATTGGAAATCATTCCCAGTCCAGCTCACTCCTTTAAGGAATAACCCTTAGCTTCTGCCAGAGAACAGACAGAACACCAGGAGGAAGGAGCTACTGATATAACTAAAACTTCTCTACTGGGACTAAGAACTAGCAATCTTGTACTGGGACCTTCAATTTAGGGTAAAAAAGAGTTAGTGTGTTTGTCAGAGGTAGTTGAAGTAAATTGTTATCTGTTATCCATGTTATCTGTGTACTTATCTAGGTGCTTGTCACAGGTGTCAGAAGGAATTGTTATCTGTGAAATTAACTAAGTGTAGAAAGATTTGCAAAGTAGGGGGTGGCTTAGCTAGAAGGAGCCAGGTTAAAACCAGATTTAAGCACTGCCCTAGATAGCTTCTGCCAGAGAAAAGACAGAACACCAGGAGGAAGGAGCTACTGGTATAACTAAAACTTCTCTACTGGACTATATTGCCCTCCTTCCCCTCCCACCCCCACCTAAACCAGTTCTACTTTTATAGGCACAGGATTTAACTGGCAACAGGAACTTCCTGTTTGAGAGCAGGAAGTGAGTGATCACAGAGCCACCAAAGACTCACCATCCTAGAAAGGCAAGAGTAGCTCTTCACCTCCCCAGCTGCTGGAGGTCTGACCCTGAGCAAGTAAGGAGACTACTGAGAAATATAGGAACTTCTTGTCTTAGAACAGGAAGATCAGGAGCTAAAGGGCACAGAGGCAGTAAGTAAGTAGGAAGAAAAAATATATAAAAAATAAACAAACAGAAGAAAGAGTAAGTATTCCAAACAACAGTTAGAGGCCAGAAAAAAGACATGATGGGAGTGGTGCAGTGCAGTGGCTGTGGAGCAGCAGTCTTCTGTGAGACGTTCTGGAGGATGCAGTGTTGTCCCATCTGCAGGCACCTTTCTGGACTGAGGGAGGAGGTTGCTCATCTCCAGGCAGAGTTGGCTAGGATTTGTGGGACCTCCTCTCCTCCCAGGGACCACGGGGTCACTGCTGTTGCCTCAGAGGTTGCCAAGAAAAAGGAGCAGTTGGACCACAGTAGGCTCAGGGAGGGTGAGGATGGTGGAACAGAGGCACATCACTCCAGTTGTACCTCTCCACAATTTCTATGCCTTTCTGGAAAAGTGTGGTTCCTCTATGGAGGCACCCACAATGGAGACCAAGGAGGATGCTGGGAACCTCCACAAAGGAGACCCAGAGGAGGTGGCATGGGACCCCACAGGGAAGAAACAACTCCTGGTGGGGACCCCATTGTTAAGAATGTAGAACTGAGGGAGGAAGGGAGAGGGAGCTAAGGTGACTGCCTGGCACCATGGCTTGGAGGGACAGGAGCAAATCCTCAGGATCACAGGAGCAGCTGCACAGGGGAGGGACCTGGATGTCATTGTCCACCTAGGGACAAATAACCTGGCTAAGAAAGGGATCAGAACAGTGCAAGAAGCATTTGTGGAGATGGGGAGGGGCCTTAGACAAATAGCACACACTCGAACCTTCTCAGAGGTGCTGCCTGTCTATGGCATGGATGAGGCTAGGGTGCTCCATACCATGGGATTCAATCAGTGGTTGAAAAACTGGTGCAGAGCTCAGGATTTGGCTTCACTGGGGACTGCGGGTCCACCTGGATGGATGCAGGCCTATACTGGCATGATGGTCTGCATCTGTCCAGGAGGGAACCAGGATCCTAGGTGATAGGTTTAAATACTTCATTGGCAAGCATTTAAACTAGTCAAGGGGAAGGCACTGGAAAGGAGCAGGCAAATCCTAGCCCCTAAAAAAATCAGGGTACTAAGTGAGGTAGACAACAACATAGAGATGTCAATAGGTGAAGCGAGGGTAAATGGAGAAAGTGACAAACGATTAAGGACAGGAATGGGGCAGAAGGGTAAAGCCATCAAGAAATGGAGGTAATGAGTACCAACACCATATTCTGGGCAACAAGCTCCCTGAACTGGTGGCCTTGATGGAAGCGGGATGCCTGGATATCGTAGCAGTCACTGAAACATGGTACACAGAAAACCATGACTGGGATGTTAACATACCAGGGTACACAACCTACAGGATAGACACAGAGGGCAGAAGAGGGGAAGTAGCTCTCATGTAAGGAAAGGGATAAAAGCAACTGAACAAAAGAGTAAACAGGGAGAAGAAGAGGCACTGTAGGTCACCTTAGAGACTGGAAATGGCACCACAGTCTGCACAGGGGTTGTATACAGACCCCCATGTCAGGGGGGATGGACAAGGATATGACAGAAGGCATACTTAGGATGGCAGAGAAGGGGAGATACTGTTGATGGGGACCTTAATATGCCAGATGTTAGCTGGGAGCACTTTGCTGCAGCCACATCAAAAGCAGGGCCATTCTTGATGCCCTTTAGGTGGCATGCCTCAGACAGATAGTTTTGGAACCTACTGGTGAGGGAGCAATCTTAGACCTCATACTCTGAAATGGGGACAGTGAGAGGATCTCAGATCTAGAAGTGGGTAGCCATTTGGGAACAAGTGACTACCAAACAGTGTGGTTCATGATAAACTCAGCTACAGAGTCAAGCCATACAAAAGTGAGGGTTCTGAACTTCAGGAGGACAGACTTTGCAAGATGGGAGGTGCAAAAGCACTAGCAAACAGGCTAGAAGGAGGGTGGAGCAACAATGGGAAATATCAAAACTGCCATCACAGAGGCAACAAGCCTCTGTGTAAAAGCAAATAAACAAATCAAAATGAAAGAAAAAGCCACTATGGTTCTCAAAAGTGGCGGTGAAGGTTAGGAGAAAAGATAGCATTTAGGAAGTATAAGGAAACACAGAAGGAGCAGGACAGAGAACTGTACCAGTTAAGGCAGAAGAAGCAGGGAGCATAGTCAGAATAACAAGGCACAAACTGAGAAAATATGCTACTTCGGTCAAGAAGGGGATAAAACACACATGGGTATATCAGGGAGTGTAGAAAGACAAAGGAGGGATAGTGAGGCTGAATAGAATGGATGGTGGGTGGGCAGAGTGACAGTGAAAAAGCAGGGATACTGAATGAATACTTCTGTCCAGTATTCACAAAAGAGGAAGTGGGGACGTGCCTAATCCAATTAACAGAAGCGCTCTGGAGAGGGGTCCATCCCAGTCCTTTCACAGAAGAAAGGATTCTGAAAGAACTCCTAAAACTGAAGGTGGACAAAGCAATGAGGCCAGAAGGAATCACGCCAGAATTCTAAAAGAATTAAGCAGAGAACTAGTGACACCACTGACTACCGCTTATAACAAATCATGGGAGGATGGTGTGGTACCTGAGGACTGGAAGAAGGCTGATGTGATTCTCCTTCACAAAAGTGGGAGCAAGACAGAGGCAGGAAACTACAGACCTGTCAGTTTGACCTCTGTGGTAGGGAAAGTGATAGAATCACTTCTGAAGGAAAGAATTGTTGAGTACCTAGAGGCCAGTGGGGTACAGGACCCAAGGCAGCATGGGTTCACAGAGGAAGGTCATGTCAGACAAATCTAATTGATTTCTTTGACTGGGTGACCAAAGTAGTAGACCAGAGAGGTCTGTGGACATGGCCTACCTAGACTTTAGCAAGGCATTGGACACAGTCCCACACAAAGATTAGTAGTCAAATTAACCAGCCTGGGAATGGGTCCCAGGGTGGTAGCCTAGTAAAACATTGGCTGAACAACAGGACACAGAAGTTTTTGTAAATGGAATCCACTCTGAAGAAAAGGGGTTACTAGTGGGGTACCGCAGGGTTCAGTACTGGGTCCAGTCCTTTTAATGTCTTTATAAGTGACATTGCAGAGGACTGGAAGGAAAAGTATGCCTCTTGCAGATGACACAAAGATCTGCAACAGGGTTGATACACAAGGAGGCGTGGAAAGGATGAGAAGGGGCTTGGCAAGGTTGGAGGAATGGTCAGAAGTATGGCAGCTTGGATTCAATACAAAGGAGTGCAAAGTAATGCACCTGGGAAACAAAAACCAGGGAAGATTACACAATGGGGGAGGTAGTAACAACAACAAAATGGAATGGGACCTGGGGGTAATCATATCAGATGACCTTAAGGTTGGCAAGCAATGTGAGAAGGCGGTAGGGAGGGCTGGGGGATACTGGGATTTATAGGAGAGGCATCACCAACAGAAAACAGGAAGTTGTTATCCCCTGTACATACAGTTGATGAGACCCCATCTAGAGTACTGCGTCCAGTTCTGGAGACCCCATCTCCGCAAGGACATAGACAGGATGGAGGCAGTTCAGAGGAGGGCAACTAAAATTGTGCAGGGTCTGCAAGAGAAGCCATATAAGGAGAGGCTAAAGGAGCTTAATATGTATACCTTGAGGAAAGGAGGGTGAGGGGGACATGATAGAAATGTTTAAGTACCTCGGTGGAATCAACAAAGTCCAAGAGGGTAGCATCTTTCAGAAAAGAGATGTGCAAGAACAAGGGGACACAATTTGAAGATAGAGGAGGAAGGCTCAGGGGCAATGTGAGGAAGTATTTTTTCACAGAGAGGGTAGTGGATGCATGGAACAGCCTTCCTGAGGAGGTTGAGGGTCTAAAACTGTGGGAGAATTCAAGAATGCATGGGAGAGACATAAGGCAATTTTGTGGGAGGGGTAGGAAGAAATAGGCTGTTGGTTAAATAGGATCTGCAGCTTATCTGTTAGGTAGGAAATGGGCAGACTAGGTGGGCCAAGCGGTCCTTATCTGCCGTCAAAGTCTATGTTTCTATGTTTCTTTCTGAACTTAGAGTCTTTTACCATACATATAGACTTCTGGAAAAGAAAGTAAAGACATGGAGCATTTCTGACCTTCAAATCCCCAAACAATGTTCTTTCAATGTTTGATCAGATTAAGATTAAATATGGCCTTCACAGATTTCATTTTGTGATTATTTACAAATCAGCCTTACAGAAAAACATTGCACAGGTGTGTTCTTAACACAGCATGTGATGGAGCCCACAAAGAGGGGCATGTCCTGGATGTGGTTCTGGCAGATGGGGATCTGGTAAGGGACGTGGTTGTACAGGACCCCTGACTGGGAGTGACCACAATACTGTCTGGTTTCAAATAAGCATGGGAGGAGTGGGGTGAGATCTAGGACACTGGCAGTGGACTTCAGGGGCAGACTTTATGGACATGGAAATATTCTCAAGGATCACTTGAAGGGGATTACCTCAACGACAAATGTGGAAAGGAGATGGGAGGTCCTAAAGCGGGGACTTCAGAGGCAGTCAGGATCTGCGCTAAGTTGAAACGTAAGGAAGCAAGGTCACATAAACCATGCTGGTGGTCCAGTGAGATACAGGTAGCAGTCAGAGAAAAGAAGGGACCTACAAAAATATAATACAAATATAAAACAACAAGAGCGATAGGGATAAGGAAATGTACCAGCTTGCATCTAGAAAAGTCACCCATATGGTGAGGGATCAAAGTCCAGTAAAGAGCAGCGGCTGGCACAGGGATACATGGAGGAAAAGGGTTCTTCTGGTACATTGGGAGTGGAGAAAAACTAAGGGCCATCTCAGCAGATTGAGATCAGAAGGAGGGTGGGTGGAAGAGGCAGGACCAGGCAGAGGTATTTAATGAGTACTTTGCCTCTGTGTTCCTCTAGGAGGGATGGGATATCTACAAAGCAAGGCACAAGCGGATAGAAGTGGCAGGGAGTGGGATCAGGGAGCAACAGAAATGGAGCAAGAGGGAGGGAAAGGTACCCCAGGGTGTCACATCTGGATAAGGATAAAAAGACCAGTAAGGTGGAGGGACGGATGATGCTATCTCCGCCAAAGGGTGTGGTTAGCCCTCAAGGCCCTAAAGAAAGACAAATCTCCTGGGCGGATGGCATTCATCCGAGAGTGCTATGGGGTGGGCGGACATACTGGCTGCACCCTGGCGGAGCTTTTCAGCAGGTCACTTGAGACAGGAGGGTACCTAGGGATTGGCGAGAGGCACATGTGGTACCAATCCATAAGGGGGGGTCGAGGAAGTACCAGGTAACTATAGACCCATCAGTTTGACCTCGTGGTGGGAAAATTAATGGAGAGTATACTAAAGGAACGATTGGGGTGTACTTGGAGGAGGTGGGAGGTCTGGATAGTCGGCAACATGGGTTTGTGCCAGGTAGATCATGTCAAACCAACCTTGTGGAGTTCTATGAATGGGTAACATCAGAACTGGACAGGGTAAGCCTGTGGATGTATTATTCTTGGACTTCAGCAAGGCGTTTGACTCTGTCCCACAATGGTCTGGTGGAGAAACTGATGGGGTTAGAGTAGGCCCTTTGATGGTCAGATGGATTGAAAACTGGCTAGCTGGATGCACTCAGAGAGGTAGTAGTCTGTGGGGAGCTCTCCAGACCCTAGAGAGGTAGGTAGTGGGGTACCAGGGCTCGGTCCTGGGTCCGATCCTGTTTAATGCATACATATCGGACATCAGGGAGGTATAGGGTGTGAAATGAGTCTATTCGCGGATGACTCAAGATGGGAGCAGTAGTTGAGGAGAAGAGGGAGGTTGGCCCTGCAAGGACCTGGACACCCTGGAAAGCTGGGCTCACACATGGAAATTAAATTTCAATATCACCAAGTGCAAGGTGTTGCATCTTGGTCGGGAAACCTAAACACAGGTACACCCTGGGAGGGGGGCTGGAGGCCTCAATAGCAGAAAAAGACCTAGGGGTCATGGTGGATACATGTATGAATAACTCTGAGCAGTGCAGAAGAGCAGCTAGCAAGGCAAACAGGATGTTGGGATGCATCATAAGGGGATCACCTCTAGGAGCAAGAGTGATTCTGCCGCTGTACAATGGACTGGTTAGACCACACCTTGAGTACTGTGTACAGTACTGGAGACCACACTTGAAGAGGGACATACAGCTCCTGGAGAGGGTACAGAGGAGGGCAACAAAGATGATACTGAGGGCTAGGGATTTGACTTATGAGGACAGACTTGAGGAGCTCTGCCTGTTTTCATTGGAGGAGAGGAGAGACAGGGGACATGATTGGGGTCTTCAAGTACCTCAAGGGAATAAATAGGGTAAACATGGAGGGAATCTTTAGACTAAGCAGGGAGGTATCACCAGAGGGCATGGTTTGAAGTTGGAAGGTGGAAGGGTGAGGGGAAAGAGGAGGAGGTTTTTCACTGAGAGGGTGGTGGACCCTTGGAATGCACTGCCTGGTGAGCTGGTTCAAAGATCCACAGTGGAGGGCTTCAAGAGAGGGTGGGACAGACACAGAAGTGGATGTATCAGATGATGGCCTGTCCTGGGGGTGGGGATGGATGATAGGAGTTTCTGGAGCACAAGGGATGGGAGGGTCTCGCACCCAACTTAGGATCTAGGTTCGAGCAGACTCGACAGACCGTAAGGCCTAATCTGCTGGCAAATAGTATGTTAGTATGTTAGTATAATGATAGCCCTGAATGTGAAGAATGGAAACTCTTTTGAAGCCAATGGGATTAAGAAAAGTTGTCAATATTCTTTATAAAATGGTCCCAGAGACCAATCCTAACTTTATATATCATGTTATATCTCAGTGGAAACAGAATTACAGACAACCATACAGATGAGATCTGGAATGGTTTAATGCCGACTAAGGAAGCAATGTCTTCTGACTAGGGATAAGCAGACAGACACTTTATTAGAAGTGTATGATCTGCAAGGTAAATGTGACCTTCAGTTAGGGTACAAAAACACCCAAGAGTTAGTGTGCTAGTCTGAGTTGAGTTGGGGAAGGCAACTATTATCATCTTTGCAGTCAGCTGTGTGAGAAAGAGAACTGTAAATTGGAGGGTGTGCTTTAGGCCAAAGTAAACCAGGTGTCTGTAGTTGGTATTCTCTGTAGTTAGCTTTTGGCCAGAGAGCAATCTTGTTATCAGAACAAGACCAAGGAGGCAGATGACTAAGGCAGCCATAACTTTTCTGCTAGGACTCTTCTGACTAGGGATAAGCAGAAAGATACTTTATTAGAAGTGCAGGGTCTGCAAGTTAAATTGAAGCCTTCAGTTACTAGTGACACAGCAATGGAGTCAGGGCCTGTTACACGATGGTATTGCCCCACCCACACCTCCACCCTCCTACCCTTAGTCAGTTTTACTTTATAGGTACTGGATTTGACTGGCAACAGGAACTTCATGTTTGGGAGCAGGAAGGAGGGATCACCAAGACACATAAGACTCGCCATCCTTGAAGGAAAGAGTAGCTCCCCACAGCTGCTGGAATCTTACTCTTAGCAAGGAAGAAGGAGATTACTGGGGCACATAATCACTTGACTCAGAGGAAGGAGGAAGGACCAAGGCACACTGACATCAGGGCAAAGGCTTCTCAGGAGTCAAGGTGGAGACCCTGTGCAAAGGACTACAGAATGGGGACAACATTAAAGAATTAACCAGAGTGGACTACTCAAGCAGGCAGGTGGGAACTTGAGAACTGATTCTTTCCACAGGATTTTCTTGGCATGAAGCTGTAAAGTGTAGATTGTATAGAATCTTGCTAAAAAGTATTTCACTATTTTGGGAGGTTGCTTAGGAAACTATTTTTGTGTTCAAATTTTTACAGTGTTACTTGTAAAGCTGTGATATATTGAATACCTTCTGAGATTAGTATTGAATCTTTCTGTGGGGCGGGTCTCTAGCACAGGATAAAAAGAGGTGTAAGCTAACAAAACTAAAACAGAAATGGGGGTAAGCTAACAAAGCTAAAACAGAAGACTTCTAACAGAAGACATATAAGAAAGACTAAAGGAGCTAATATGTATACCCTTGAGGAAAGAAGGGAGAGAGGGGACATGACAGAAACTTTCAAGTACCTCAGGGAATTAACAAAGTCCAAGAGGGTAGCATCTTCCAGAAAAGAGATGTGCAAGAACAAGGGGCACAATCTGAAGATAGAAGGGGGCAGCTCAGAGGTAATGAGGAAGTATTTTTCACTGAGAGAGTTGTGGATGCATGGAACAGCCTCCTGAGGAGGTCGTGGAGTCAAGAACAGTGGGGACTTCAAGAATGCATGGGACAGGCATAAGGCAGTCCTAGTGGGGGGTAGGAGGAAGTAAGCTGTTGGTTAACTAGGATCTGCAGCTTATCTGTTAGGTAGGAAAATGGGCAGACTAGGTGGGCCAAGCGGTCCTTATCTACCATCAAATTCTATGTTTCTATGTTTCTAGGAAGGCCAGAAAATAGAGATGATGGGAGTGGAGTGATGCAGTGCAGTGGCTGTGGAGTGGTAGTCTTCATGGAGACTTTCTGGAAACTGTGGTGCTGCTCCATCTGTGAGCACCTCTCTGGGCTGAAGGTGGAGGTTGCACATCTCCAGGCTGAGTTAACTGGGATTTTGGGAGCACCGTCCCCACCAAAGGACCACCAAGTCCACCCTGGCTGCCTCAAAGGATGGGGAGAAGGAGAAGCAATTGGACCTTTGTGGGCTTGGGATGGGTGAGGCAGTGGGACAGAAACACATCCTCCTACAGTTCCACTCTACAAGTCATACACCTCTCTGGCTGGGTGGGTCTGTCCCAAGAAGGCACCTACAGTGGATAACAAGGGGGTGTAGGGGTCCTGCATTGTGGAGACCCCAAGGGAGGAAGAGGACCACAATGGAGGAGGAAGCAACTCCTGGTGGGGTACTTTTTAATTAGGGAGTTGACATGGGGCAGAAGGGAGGGAGCTAGGGAAGTACAATTCCTACCCAGTGCCATGGCTTGAAGGAATGGAAAGCTCATCCTAAGTTTTGCTGAGGCTGCAGGACAAATGGGGAGCTACATGACATTGTCCACCTGGAGACAAATGACCAGGCTAGTGATATGGTTAGGTAGAGCAGGAGGAGTTCAGTGAGTTAGCATTGGGTCTTGGACAGGTGGTATGCTCAGTAACCTCTTTGAAGGTGTTACCTGTTTACAAGGAGGAGGACAGGGTACTCTACCAGTAGTTTCAATGCATGGCTGAAGGACTGTTGCAGAGTAGAGGATTAGTGTCATTGGGGACTGGGCTCACACCTGGAGGAACGGAGTCCTATACAGGAGATAGCCTGCATTTATTCATGGGAAACCGGATCCTCGATGAAAGTTTAAATGCTTCATTGGCAAGCATTTAAAATAGCCAAGGGAGGAGGAAGAAAGCAGGAGAATCAATACACCCCACAGGAGGAAGTAGTCAGTATGGATAATCCTATTTATGGGAAAGTACCAAAGGTACCTAGAACTAGAAAAGGTAGAATGGCTGAGAAAAGGAGAAATGAGAGTAAGACAAGAGTGGTAAAGATGGAAGACAAGAGGATATGAAGGAGCTCTCAGTAGGAAGGTAACACAACATGGAAGGACATGTATGAACGCTCACTGCCTGGGAAATGAAATCCTGGACCTAATGACCTTGATGGCAGAGGCTGACCTGGACATTGTCACCATTACTGAGACATTCTCAATGGGAACCAAGACCAGAATATAGCCATATCAGGTTATAGTCTATTCAAGAAAGACAGGGTGGGTAAAAGGAGGAAGGCTCTTTATGACAGGGAGGGCATAAAACCAACTGAGGTAAAGAGAATGCAGGGAGGGTGGAGGCAGTGTGGGTCACCCTAGAGATGGTTAATAGCACCGCTATTGACACTGGAATGATCTATAACCTCTAGCTCAAGAAAAGAGTGGGACAGGGATCTAGTGGAAGCCAGTCATAAGATGGTAACTAAAGGGGGAGCTGCTCGTGGGAGACATCAATTTGCCAGTTGTTGATTGGAGCATCCCAGCTGCAGCCTAAGCCAGAAGCAGAGACAGCCTGGATGCCCTGCTGGGGTGTGTCTCAGGCAGCTAGTGACAGAGCCCACCAGGGACAGAGTGATACAGTACTAGATCTACTACTACCAATAGGACAGAGTTGCAGATGTAATGGTGGGTAGACACCTTGGGTCCAGTGATCACTTTATGTTGTGGTTCATAGAAACATAGAAACATAGAGTTTGTTGGCAGATAAGAACCACTGGCCCACCTATTCTGCGCATTTTACCTACCTATTTCAATACCACAGACTCTAACTGATCTGCAGCTTAACCTCCTTCCCCAATGGTAAGGTTACCCTTATTTCTACCCATGCATTCCTGAATTCCCAACCATTTTAGCCCCACCACCTCCACATTAAGGATGTTCCATGCATCCAGTACTCTTTCAGTGAAAAAATACTTTCTCACATTACTTTGAGTCTGCTCCCTCTAGCCTCATGTCATGCCCCTTGTTCTTGAACATCTTCATTTTTGAAAGATGCAGCCCACTTGTACCTTGTTTATACCCTTGAGGTACTTGAAAGTCTCTGTCATATACCCCTCTTTATCCACACTTCCAGGAGTAGATACTGAGGTCCACTAGTCTCACGTCATATGACTTCTGGTACATTCCCTGCATCATCTTGGTTGCCCTTCTCAGAACTGCCTGTAATCTGTCTGTGCCCATCCAGTGGTGGGGCCTCCAGAACTGGACATAGTACTCAAGATGAGGTATCACAACCTCATTTTTCTGCTGGTGATTCCTCTCCCAATGCACACTAGCATCCCACTAGCTCTCCTTACCACCTTCAAATATGATTACCCCAGGTCCCTTTCTTGTTTAGTGTCCATCAATACCTCCCTCATCCATGTACTCCTGTCTTGGATTCCTATAACCAGAATGCTTGCTTTTTCATTTCTTTGCATTGAATATAAGCTGAAACACTGTCAACCACTCCTCAGGCTTGCTTAGGTCCCTTCTCATTCTTTCCACTCACCCTCCAAAATGTTGACCCTGTTGCAGATCTTAGTGTTGTCTGCAAAGAGGCATACCTTTCCTTCCTGCCCCTCTGAAATGTCACTTATGAAGATGTAAGAGAAGGCTGGCCCCAGCACTGACCCTGGGACATCCCACTGATCACCTCCTCTCTTCAGGATGAACTCAGTTTGCCACCACCCTCTGTGTCTATTGTGCAACCAATTTCTGACAATTTTCCACACTGGAACCCATTCCTAGGATGTCCATCTTGTTTACAAGCCTCATATGTGGGACGGTGTCAAAGGCCTTACTGAAATCTAGATAAGCCACATCCACCACTCCTCTCTGATCAACTTCTCTGGTCCTCAGACAAACAAATCTATTAGATTTGTTTGACAAGACCTTTCTGTGTTAATCCACGCTGCCTCTGATCCTGTGCTCTGTTGGATTCCAGAAATATCACTATCCTATTTCCAATCAAATGTGAGAACAATGGCTGAGTCAAACTACATGCAAACAAGGGTCCTGGACTTCAGAAGGGCTGACTTTGTAAAGAAGGGGAAAAGTCTCAGGAAAGTCCTTGTGGGGAGGAAGGTGGTGTAGAGGAACAGTGGTCAGATCTAAAAGGAGCCATAAGTGAGGCAACAAACCTTTGCATTAGGCAATTAAGCAAAAGCAAGAGGAAACAAAAACCACTGTGGTTCTCAAAGGACGTGGCCAGGAAGGTAAGAGTGAAAGGCTGGCATTCAGGAGGTACAGTACAAGGAAACACTGAGGAGAAGGACAGGAAGTGTATCTAGAAAACAGAGAGAGGCAGGAAAGTAGTCAGGAGTGCAAAGGCACAAATGTAGGAAAAATAGTTCAGGCAGTAATGAAACGGTACAAGACATTGTTCAGGTATGTTAGTGAAAGAAGAAAGACCATGGGTGGGATTGTTAGGCAAGAAGGAGAAGGAGAGGGATGTGCAGAGGAAAACCTGAAGAAAGCAGCAATCCTGAACAAATGTTTTTGTTCAGTATTCACACAAGAAGGGAAGGTGGGACCTCTGTTAAGAGACAGGAGCATCAATGGAAGGTAGGTGTACACCAGTCCATTTACAGAGGAGAGAGTCCTAAAGGAACTCACAAAACTGAGAGTGGGCATGGCAATGGGGCTGGACAGGATACATCCAAGTGTAAGCCCCAGGCGGAATTGTCCCATGGGCTACTACCCTGCCTGCTTGACTACTGACGGGTTGAGGGGCCTAGGTTCTATAGCGGATGCCTCCACCCAGAGGTCAGGGTTTGTAGTGGTTAGACTAGCTTGATCACAGCCATCTGGGACACTAAGACTCCCTTTATTCCCTGTAGTGGCTCACACAGTACACAGGAGTTACAGCCCCAATACCCCACGTACACACTGTTCACTTACAAAGTACCACTTACCCTCGAGACTGATTCTGCAGCACGTCTCTGACGACCCCTGTAAAATAAGGTTAAACATTATACACAGCAAAATACAATACTGTTTCCATAAGTACCAACACCACAGACAGTATATAGTATAACAACAACAAATCTGATTTATTTGGGGACACTAACAGGGAGGGGCAATCAGGTTAATTGGCAGAATTAAATGACAGTACTGTGCACACATGCAGGGTTTAAAAAGTCACACTCTGGGTACCCAGGTTGGGGGCTAGCCAGGTCCGTTGTCTGGGTTGGCTGGCAGGGCAGATGGACAAGGCCCTGTAGAAGAAAATATATGCACAACACCCAATTTAAATCCGAGCCAGATGGCTCAGTCCATGAAGAAGTGAAACAACAATAATTAGATGACACACTTGTAATTGAATACAGGCTGCAGGGAATACCCTGATTTGTACTCACAATACACAAGCTGAGAACCGGATGGTGAATGTTCTCTGGGTTGCCAGAACAACAGGGCATGGAGACAAGGTCCTGTGACTGGACCTCACTGCAGTAGATAGCAAATGGATTTAGTCCGAGACAAGCTGGGGTTTGCTTCCAGCTTCAACACACAGCACACGGCACAGGGATTGGAAATAGCGATTCCCCACAAGCACTACGCACATTCATATGTAAAAGGAAAGTACTATACCAGGCAGGCTGCTCTAGATCCCGATCTCAATTACTGCAAAATACCTGGAGCACACACAGTAGCTTCAGTTCATGACAGACCGAGCACGTTCAGCAATTTCTCCAATCTTCTACAGGGTGAGCTTGGTTTCCACTCTTCAGACTTCCTTCTTCTCCTCACAAATCAGATTCAGTCTGAACTGGCACTTACAATGGCTGCAGGCCAAACTCAAAGCCTTACATGTGCTTCCCACAAGAAACTATACACCATGAAGCACAGAGCTCCTTCTCTCTTCACTGTCACAACTGATCTGATCTTTCCAGTCACAGAGCAGGGCATTTCTTTAGCTCCACACCATTCTGTTGGCTGGTTTGGCTGTCACTCACAATGAGACTCCTCTGTTGGTGAAAAAAGGTGCCAAGGTCAAAACTACATTTCCCAGAGTCACTGCCCATACAATCACCTTGTGGCTGGCTCAAAATAGAGAGTCTAAGTTCTGATTCATCCACAAGCTCCATTCTAAGGAACCCTCCCATTGATTGGTCCATTTCAGCAGTTCAGGACCAAAATGAAAGAGCTACACTGAAACAGTTCATGCTGAAATGAAGACAGGTTAGACAAACTACATTTTCTCAGTCACTCCAAATGTTTTCTGTCAAATAGTTATATCTTTCAGCAAGGCTTCCTCTGCACATGTAGCAATGGCAGAAACGGAGGAATTGACAGCAGCTCAAGGGATTCTAGCGTTAAATATACAGTCCCCTCATACAACTAATTAAGTCTGCAAGCAGACAGCTCTTAAAGAGACAGTACGTGGAGGTTCACATAGCACTCACTTGAAGCACATTTAAACAGCTTAAACGCCAAACACCGCCCAGACTTGGAGCATTCAGGCAAGCTCCTGAAAGACTTTTGGGAACCCCCATTTGCAGGGGGTTACAAGAATATTAAAGGAGCTTACAGAGGTGCTCACAGAACCACTGGCAGCTCTGATCAACAAATTGCTGGAAACAAGAGTGGTTTCAGAGGACTGAAGGCGGGCAGATGTAGTCCCTCTCCACAAAGTGGGAGCAGGTAGGAGGTTTGTAATTGCAGGCCAGTTAGCCTGATCTCAGTGTGGGAAATTAATGGAATCACTGCTAAAGTAAATGACTATGGTGAATCTTGACTCCAGCAGATCACAGGATCCTAGGCATCATGGCTTTACAGTGGGAAAATCATCCCAAGGTGGTAAACTGGGTCAGAAATTAATTAAAGGATAGAACACAGAAGGTGATGGCAAAGAGAGTTTATTCCAAGGAGAGGAAGGTGACCAGAGGGTGCCACAAGGATCACTTGGGGTAGTCCTCTTTAATGTCATAATAAGTGACATTGCAGAGGGGCTGGAAGGGAGGTTATGCTTGTTTGCAGATGACACTAACATCTGCAACAGGGTTGACACTCCGGGGGAGGGATGGAAACAATGAGGAGAGACCTCACGCAGGCTTGAGGATTGGTCAAGAGTGTGGCAACTAAGATTCAATACAAAGAAGTGTAAAATAATGTTTTGGGGCAAAGAAACCCAGAGGAGGAGAACATGATGTGGAGAGGTACTGATGACCCCAAACAGGAAAGGGAACTTGGAGTAATCATATCTGATGACCTAAAGGTTACCAAGCATTGTGAAAAGGATGTGGGAGAACCAGTGGAATGCTGGGGTGCATAGGAAGAGGTATTACCAACAGCAACAAGATCTGGTCAGAGCTAAATGTCTGCTGTGCATTAACATAATGCAAAGTTTTATTTTGTTTTTCTTTTGTTACAGAAGTCCTTCAACAAATGTAATGCTTTAATTGATATTGTCTACTTTGGCTGATTTTGTTGTTGAAGTGTGATGTGTTGCATTTTAGGGAGCAATTATAGAGCTAGTTTGTCCATTATGCATAAGTTTAGGTACAACACCAACTTGTTATCACTGTTTTGCAGGGCTTGACCTCTGACAGTTATTTGTGCATGCATCAATGTGTGACTACTGTTATATTGCATATGGGATAGCCACAGCTTTACAGCAGCAGCAACACATACCTATTCCTCAGGCACATTTACAAATCTGCCTCCAATTCCCCATATAAAATATTACAATAGTTATACATCGATGTATGCACAATTTACCATCAGAGGTCAAGCCCTGCAAATATCAATAGCCAGGTGGTGTTGCACCTAAACCTATACATACTGGAATAATAGCTCGTGGGTTGGACCTTTAAAATGTATCACATCACACTGTCCAGAGATGGTCCTGATGCCCACACTAGCTCCTCAGTTCTCAGTTACTGCTTTTGAGACACTGCTGTCACTTGTCTATAACAGTTCTATAAGCAGGGTGTCACAAAGTTTGTGCCCAGGTTTCAAGGGTTATCCTGCTTTCTACATTCATTGGCAATTTGACCTCCTTGTCCTTCACCACATGGTCCTTAAAGTAATATTCCCAGGGATGTGACTCTTTGAAGCTGTAAGTGCTCTGGCTGCAGTTGATAAACCAAACACAACACTCCAGTGTTTCAGGCATAAAGCATTGTATACATTAAGATTCTAGATTGGCTGCCTCCTCCTGACCTTCCTTGTACCGTGTCATTGATGGGATATCAACTGGATCAGATCACCCACCTAAATTATAGTGAACTGTCTTTTGAGGACCCCATGAAGCTGCTCACATGGGACACCACCGGCATGGAGAACAATGACCTCTGTGTTGGGGTCACCTATTTCTTCTCAGAGGAGGACGATCAATGACAGGGTGACAACCAGATGAGTGTGAAATTCAACCAGAAGACAGATGCATGGGAAAAATATGGAAATGCATCGCCAGTACAGGCTGCTAGAATATTTCACAAACAGGAAAAGATAAACATTATAGGGACTTCCGATTCTCTAATGGCATGCTAGGCACAGGTGCACACATGATCAAAAGTGTCCTAAGTTTCTATATTTTGTATTTTCCTATGCTTCTGTAAATACCCTGACAAAGTGCTCTTTGTTCAAAACTGCCTGGGGATTGAGGAACTGCCCCAAGGAATCTGCTGAGTTCATTGAGCAGAGAGGTGAATGGAATGTGGACCACTGATAAAATAACTCCTGGAAAGGCAGGGTGCACTGCAGAGGATAACTGTGAGGGTTGATCAGAGGGTTGAACTTAGGCTTGACACTTCTCTTGAGGTCCGTTCTCCTACTTGTTATCAAGTCCAGTTCCAGTTCTAGAGTAGTGTGCAGTTATGGGGCTTAGAAATCTGTTCTTCTACATAGGATTAATGTGTAGCCAAATACAGAAGTAATCATGACAAGAATGAGAATTTCTTCTATGTTTAGCTGCTCATAAAGACTGGCAACAGCAATCAGCTTTTCTGCATATTTGTCACTCTCACTGGAGTGCAAAAAGTGTTTTCTCTGTGGGACAGCTGGATCACTCATAATAGGTTGAGTGATAATATCTGCAGTTTTTTAAATAAAAATAGGACACATTGATTCATAGTTTCACTGCCTAACAAAAGTGGAATCTGCATGTTAGATTGTTCAGCGCGTTGTGTATATCACTGTCAGGTAAACACGAGTGAACTCAGCCAAGAAGATTAGTTAAGATTTCCGGAGATGAATCCCCTCTCCTTGCATTGCCATGTGGGCTGTATATGTAAAAGTACTCTGTTTCTCGAACACATAAAAAAAATAGGGACTGAAGCTTTTTATACAAAACTTGTTCACCCTTACACACCTGTGAAAGAGTCATCAGTTGTCACTTGTGATTTATTTTAAAAAATCACCTGTCACACTACTGATTCTATTGATATTTTTCTTTTGATTTTGTCAGTGTGTGTGTTCTAAAATATAGTACATTTACATAAATAGTGTTATGTCCCACCAAAAAGCAAAGAAGGCTTTTGCACTGTGATGCAGGGACAGTGCTCTTTGGAGGCTGGCTAAAACTCAAAATAGTCACAAAAATCCAAGTGTGGAGAGCATCAGGGTAGACTATGACCATAAAGTTCAACTGGGTAATTTAATACACAATGCAAATCCACAATGAAGGCTGTATTTAAAAAAGTTCTATGTGTGAGACTTTGACACATGATTACTGTGAGAGTGACCACTAGATGAGAGTGATAGCAACTGGACCTCACTGACATAAATCCACAGGGATCAGTGCTGGGACCGGTCCTATTCAACATCTTCATCAGTGACATTATGCAGGACCTGGAAGGCAAAATTTCACTGTTCGCTGATGACACAAAGCTCTGTAACAGAGTAGACACACCAGAGGGTGTATACAGGATGAGAAGGACCTGCAGAAACTTGAAGAATGGTCAGGGGTTTGGCAGTTGAAATTCAATGCAAAGATGTGCAAGATAATGCATATAGGGCACAAAACCCTGGCGCAATATATCAGTTGGGGGTGAGGATATAGCATGCACCAAGCAGGAAAGGGATCTTGGGGTTATCATCTCTGATGACCTCAAGGTAGGTAAACAGTGTGACAAGGCAGCAGGTAAAGAAATATGATGCTGGGATGCATAGGCAGGGGCATCACCAGCAGGAAAAGGGAAGTCATAATTCCACTATACAAGACATTAGTGAGACACCACCTGGAGTACAGTGTACAGTTCTGGAGACCTTATCTACGTAAGGACATAGACAGGGTAGAGAAGGTTCAGAGGAGGGCAACAAAGATGGTACATGGATTGCATCACCAAGTCCTATGAGGACAGGTTGAAGGACTTGAATATGTACTCCCTGAAGGAGAGGAGGGAGAGAGGGGACATGATAGAGACATACGAGTATCTTACAGGGAGGAACAGGGTGCAAGAATACACTATTTTTAAGTGAAAAGATGTTCCAGGACTAGAGGACATGGGATGAAGTTGGAGGAGGACAATTCAGAGGAAATGTGAGGAAGAATTTATTCACAGAACAAGTGGTGGAGAAGTGGAACACCCTGCCAGAGAAAGTGGTGGGGCTGAAACAATCACGGATTTAAGAATGCATGGGATAGACACAAAGGAATTCTGGAAGTCAGGGATAAGGGGCAACAGAGTTCTAGGAAAACGTAAACTGAAGTTACAAACTCAAATGGGCAGACTAGGTGGGCCATAGGCCCTTATCTGCCAACACTCTCTATGTATCTATGTATCTAATAGTTATTAATGAATAGATGCTTAACATACAACACACATGAAGGTAGTGTAAAAGACCATCCCTGTGCAGAATCCAGCATGTTTGTGAAACTCAGTGGTATTTAAAGGCATACTAATAAACTGTCAGGTGTGCTAGTGTAATACAAGAAACTACCTATATAGTGAGATCAAAACAGCCCTAGCACAGAACACGGAGTTGGGGAGAACCTACTTATACAGCCAGATCAAAACAGTCCTAGCACAGAATGGGGAGACCTACCTATAAAGCCAGATTAAAATATCCCTACCACAGAACATGGGGGTGGGGAACCCTGCCTATACAATTAGAACAAAACAGTCCTAGAACAGAACATGGGGAGGGATGAAGAACCAACCTATACCACCAGATCAAAACAGCCCTAGCAGAGAACACGGGGAGGGAAGGTGTGTCTGCTTCCATGACAACACCCAGTTACTCAATATCCACTAACTGTAAAGCAAAACATAAAACAGAAACATAGAAGCATAGACTTTGATGGCAGATAAGGACCACTTGGCCCACCAAGTCTGCCCATTTCCTACTTATTGGAAAAGTTGCAGATCCTAGTTAACCGACAGCCTACTTTCTCCTATACCCCACTATAATTGCCTTGTGTCTATCCCATGCATTCTTGAATTTCCCACTGTTTTGATGCCACAACCTCCTCAAGAAGGCTGTTCCATGCATCCACCACCCTCTTTATGAAAAAATATTTCCTCACGTTGCCGGCTGAGCCATCCCTCTCATCTTCAGACTGTGCCCCTTGTTCTTACACATCTCTTTTTCTGAAAGATGCTACCCTCTTGGACTTTGTTGATTCCCTTGAGGTACTTGAAAGTTTCTATCACATCCCCTCCCTCCTTTTCTTGAGGGTATGCATATTAAGGTCCTTAAGTCTCTTTCAGATGATTTCTGGTGCAGACCCTGCACCATTTTAGTTACCTCCACTGGACTGCCTCCATCCTGTTCACGTCCTTGCAGAGATGGGGTCCCCAGATCTGCACACAGTACTCCAGATGGGGTTTCATCAACTCTCTGTACAGAGGGATGATAACTTCCTTTTTGTACTGGTGATTCCTCTCCTGTGCATCACAGTATTCCCTTGCTCTCCTTACTACTTTTTCACATTGCTTGCCTACCTTTAGGTCATCTGATATGACTACCCCAGGTCCCTTTCCATTTTTGTTCTCATTAGTATCCCCTACCACTATTGTGTACTCGTCCCATGGGTTTTTGTTTCAGGTGCATTACTTTGCACTTTTTGCTTTGACTCTAAGCTAACATAGTTTTGACCATTCGTCCAACTTTGCCAAGTCCTTCTAATCCTTTCCACCCCTTTGTATATCAACCCTGTTGCAGATCTATGTTTCTATGTTTCTCCACCACATACGGGTTCCACAGCCTCATTCAGATCACCCCTACAATCAAGTCACCTTCCAGCTTATCCGGGAGGGTTTGGGAAAGCTTATGAAAAACGGGAGCCCCATCTTCATTAGGCCCATAAACCGAGACCAGTGTATACGATGAACCATCTAGATAAATCAACACAAGTAACCACTGCCACTGAGGATCCCTCACTACATGTCTGGTTACCCAGTTTAACCCCTGGGCTATCAAAATCATCACCCCACTCCTCTTAGTGGTACAAAGAAGCTCCAAATACTTGTCCTTTCTAACTGGGGCAAACTATTTAACCTCCTTAGGGAGGAGATAGGACTCTTGAGAGAAACGATTTGGCCCCAACTTCCTAATATGTGTCAAAACATGTTTCCACTTCATAGGTCCATTCATGCCCCAGGACAGATTTTTACCAGCATCATACCCATCATAAACACTCAAAAGCTGTGGATTCTGTTTCAGATATTTTTTCCTATTAATTTTTTCTGCTATTACAGTATGTGATATAAGTGGTCCATATAAAAATAATGTGGTACTGCATTCTCCGCCGATACGGTGCTTTGCTGCTGCCACTGAGGTCCTGGGTTTAGCAGTATTGCAGAATTCTTTCATACTTATCAAATTACTCTTGAGCTGCTCTGTGTGTAGTCAACATAAACATGTTTTGGAGGGGTTGAATAATTACACCTGCTTTGTTCATGGTGTGGGTTTAAAAAGGCTATGTTGAAAATATGGAGTCTGAATCTAGTAAAATACAAGTAGTAAATTTATGAGAAAACATTGAAGAATTTCAACATTGCTTCATAACTTTCTTGTCTTTTTGAGATTTTAACCACAAATTTTCAACCTAGTCTCATTGCTACATCTCATGAACCCAGTCGGTGAAAATGTTCAAACCTCATTTGAAGCATCATTTAGCACCAAGTGTGAAAAGACATTTTGCCCAGAGCATGAGAAGCTTCACAGGCATCAAGGTCTGGCAAGGGCAAGATGTCTAAATTATTAGGCTCTTGTGAAATTGCTCTGACAAGTCAGCTGCTCCTTTGCAAAGGAAGAGGTGGCACTGATGAGTGGCAGAGACTGGAGCAGGACTGCAAGTAGTTAACTTGTAAACAGTCAGCTAATTTCAATGAATCAGGGTGATTAGGGCAGATTGGGTGGGTTGTCAAAGGGGTCTGTGTTTTATTTCTTTATTATTATTAATTTTTGTAGCAGAGTCGGGACCAGGACTGCAAGGGGTTAACCTGCAGACAGTCAGCTAATTCCAGTTGGTACTGATGCTGAGTCCCCTCCTTTTCTCTTCAGGTACTGTAGTTGAGGTTTGCTCCATACCTTCCTCATCTGAGCTTGTAGCTCCTTTTAATCCTGTGTGTTGAGGAACAGCATCTCATATTTTCTTACATTTTGGTATCCAATGTGCCCCACATTTCAGTGAGTGACAGAAGATTGTGAGGCATGGCTTGTCATTAAACTAAGTTCACAGAATTCACAGGAAGCCTTGGGAGATCCAGCGCCTGTTGAAAGTTGCACATTTAACCAGGAGTAGAGGTGGGATTCAAACCTAAATCCTCACAGTCATTGACTCAAGTTCACCGCTTTTGCACTAGAAATTGCACGGTGTCCCAGCACCACCACTGACCCTCTTTAACTAAATGCATAGGACTTATTTTTGGATATTTTAGGAGGATTATTTACCCTGAATAGCCCAGCTCAACATACCTCTCAACTGTCACACATTACAAGGTATATCACTCATGTTTCCTCTCAGAAACCCTCTGTCCTGTGTGCAGAAGTCAATATTCCACATTGCTCAATGAGATTTTAAAGCATAAATTCATAATAATCTATGATGTGCTGTAATCAGCAAACATTATACTCAGTTCATAAGATGCAGAATAAGTTGGGGGCAGATAAGAAATCTCACTTTTAAGAAGTCAGGCAACACTTCTCTGGCTATTGCACTTGTATCTGATTTTTTTTCAAAGATAGCTCAGTGTGCATTAAAAGAGGTGCACAAAAGCAGCAGCAGCTGACATACAAACAACTTCTTATAGTCTCCGTTTCTAAGATGCTCTTATAAGCCAGCAACAGACCTGGGACCAGAACAGCAAATTGCTAACTGCAGACAAGAACAACAGACAGCTCAAGTTACAGCTGCCAGAAATGCAATCACCTCTGTAGTGGCCACATTCTGTTTCATGCTACACTTGTTCAAGAGCAGATTTCTTTACAAAGAGACCTCATTTTTAAAAACACATATTGTGAAAATCAGTGGAGTTACCACTATCCAAAACAATATTCATCCTATATGCCCCCAAAATGCATCAGAGCAATTACTGCCTAAAGCTGTGTTTCTGTGTTGATCTGAGAATTCTGAACATCATTCCTCACTGGGAAACACTGACCAACAGAATAAATAGTGCAATAAACAGACTGCTGAGTGGAGGGAATGCTATAAACTGCAATTAAATGAAGTCTTTTAGACATCCGTGAGCTCCTTATGTTTATTGTCCTAAAACATCTGCAGAACTGTGCCCTGCAGCCATAACAATGATGTGGTGATACCTCTGCACACATCATTGGTGGACACCTCATGAGTACTGTGCCCAGTTCTGGAGACACATCTCTGGAAGGACATAGGCAGAGTAGAGGCAGTTCTGAGAAGGACAGCAAAATGGTGCAGGCTCAGCACCAAAAGTCATATATGGACAGACTAGAGGACCTCAATATGTATACTCTGGAAAGAGGAGAGAGAGAGAGTGAGAGGGGCATATGATACAGACATTCAAATACCTCAAGGGCATAAATAAGGTACAAGAGGGCTGTATCTTTCTGTAAAAAGATGTTCAAGAACAAGGGAACCCTAGCAATAGGAAAGAGAGGTAAAAGCCAGAGATCAAGTAGGATATGAAGTATTGCAGTAGGTAGGAAATGGGCAGACTAGGTGAGCCAAGCAGTCCTTTATCTACCATCAATTTCTATATTTCTGTGTCTCTATACAGAGTAATCTAAACTATTTAAAATCTTACATAGATACTATTACAGCCCAGTCAAATTATAGTCTATGGGGCTACTGGGAAATGGTCCTTGCTGAAGATGTAACCAACTATGGGCAACTTTTATTCCCATGTTGTGGTATTGTACACAGATTAAAAAGGTGTAATGTGAATGTAGATATACCTGTAAAGCCATTCTAGGTCCACCTTTGCCAAGAAATCCTGACCTTTGGATATTAGATAACTTACAATTTGTGTCAGACATGAATAGGCATAGTCAGACATGGTTCCTTTGATAGCACTGGATTTATAAGAATAATTCTTAAGGACTGAAATTACAAATCTGACTCATTAATAGTGGTGGTCACTCATGAGTACCCAAGAAATTAATGAGAAAATGATATATCAGTTTCTGGAGAATTGCAAATCCTTAATAATATTTGGCCACTATTTTACACTTATCTCAATCCAATAAAACACCTTTTCTACCTTCTCCTCGGTATCCAGTGAACATGGTGACCACAACTGAGTGCTTACAAAATGGTGACTCAGTTATGGTGCCTGTATTCAGGGCTACCTGGCAGGGTACCGACCAAATACCTAGGTGGGTGAGGTAGGCAACAGGGAGCATACGACGTGCACCGTGTGGGAGGAAGGGGTGAGGAAGTATGTGGGAGGGAGTTTTGGCAGGCAGCTGCTGATCTGGTCAGCTAGTGCGGTGGGGAGCATGGTTGGTTGGGGTCTTCAGGTTTCGGGTCAGGAGTGGAGCATTTTTTTTTTGTCCGCAGGCGGCTTTTTTTTAAGACCTCCCGCATGCACCCCTGGAGTTGAGAACCCTTAAGTAGGGTGGTGGCAGGTCATGAATGGGCAGCCTCCCACATACATGTGTGTTCGGTCACCACCTTGCAGTTCTCTGAGAGTGTACATTAACATAATTCATTTTCAGTGATGTACACGTGCCCAAACAGCAATCACTATTCCGAATCGGATTATGATGTCGAACCCTCCTCCTCTTACCCTTTAGCTTGGAATGTTTCACCATTGATTAGAACTTATAGGATATTGCTGCAGTCACTTTTATTATAATGTTTATGTGATCCAGTTTTTTTGTTAGTTACATTTACAATGTTTTATTTAAAATTTCAAGAATATAGTTCCAGGTTACCTGATTTATTCCTACTGTATTAAGTTATACATTATCTGAATTATTTATTTGTGTTTCAAATGTAATTTTGTTATACTATTCGAAACAATAATAACCAAGTGTATTATAGCACAAAAACAGTAGAAATTGTGATATACTCTTTAATAATGCCCTCTTGGGGCTAAAGTACTTTCACCATTTAGACTCACAGCGTATGAACCTGTTAGCTCCCCTTGATGGCATTATTTTTGTACACTACACTTTTCTAGCATTTATTCTTTGTTTATATATTGTATAAACAAAATTTTTTCAGCTTAATACCATTTTTTTCTTCTTTACTTCATTAGCTCCTCCACTATGTGAGAAATGTGAATTTTAAAACCAAAGCTGGTGAAGAGGTGTTTTTGATATTAATGGTGACCCACCAGCTGTGTATGACATCTTAAACCAGCAAATATCAAGGGCTGGTACCATCAAATGTGAAAGTTGGCAGCTTTGACTCTCGGCCCCAGTAGGAAGGAGATTGACATTAATGAGACTGCCATCAAATGGAATGGAGCAATTAATGAGGTTTGTGCTTTACATGTTTCAGAGCTGATGAGATGCATCCTGTACAATCAAGTTGTAAGAGCTATCTTTGTTTATTTCATCCCAAAATTCTCCATTAGATGATGTTCCTTTAGCTAGTCTTATTAATCATGTAGATGAGTGTTATACTATAAATGTGATCCATTTTATAAAACTAGGAAGACAAAATTATTCTGGGATATCCTATCAAGTGACTCACTAGTAAATTGGATTTCATTCTGCTGAATTTTAAGTGATTGAAACCAGAGGTTACACAATTCTTGTGGTGCAATTAAGCAATAAACCATGACAGGGTGTTGGTGATGCTGGGTTTACCACACCTGGCGATGGTTAGGTCCGCGAGCCGCAGGCGAGTGGCTGGCTGCTGTCAGTGGTAAATCCCAGCATCACCAACACCCTGAAATGGTTTATTACTATTATACAATGGGCAGTAAGTCAAAGTTTAAGAAACAAAATATTAAACAGTTTTGATTTTTAAAATAGCGTTTTCATTAGTTTTAGCTTGATATCCTTCCTCCTTAGAAAAATAGTTCCTGTTGTAAGGTAGAACATGGTGGAAGGTATCCGTCACTTGAAGTACTAAGACACAGACACACACACACACACACGTTTGTTTTTAATATAATGTGTTTTTTCTGGGTGCGTCAAACCTCCGCCACTGCCTAAGTGTTTTGTATAGTAAAATCCTATCCCTCCTCCCTCCCACTCTTCAAAACTGTCTGCATGATATAATTGGATTGATCACCTCAGCACTGATAGCCTTCTGATAGCCAAAGAATGGGTCATTGCCTGACAGCCTGAGCAGCCCACTGGGTTCATGTACTGTTTTTTGTAATGTCACGGAAGTTGGAAGTGCTAACTAAATCGGAGCCACTTTTGAATATGGAAATCAGCTCGGTGCTCGATGGACACTACGAGATGCTGGGACAGTTGGGCGGTGAGGAACCTAGCGTGGCAGGCAGTTTTTAATTTCGCTTTATTTCAATGATTTGTATTTTAACTGCAAGTGTGGGAGCATTTACTTTATTAGGAGGTGACAGTTTAAAGGGAGAAGCTGTAAAGGGGCACTGTTGCTGCGAGTGGCTACTATATGATCGCGGTTATTGAGTTCTTTGAGGAGTTTCAGCTTAACTGAGGCAGAAGGGAGTCATTGTCAGAGGAGGGACAAGTGTACAGCACAGAAGCTGGAAGGAGTGAGGGGCAGGTTTGGGTTTGGTGACTGTGTGGTGATTTTTAACAGAGTAAGTTTTTATGTTGCTGCACTTTAGCGGGATGGAAAAATTGCATCTTTTTGTTTGTGTTTTGGGGTGCGGATTGATTTTGGCACATGCGAATGACTGGCACCTTTGCATTGGTAATGCTACATTTTACAATGCTTGGAAGGTGCCAGTTAGCCAATGAGAATGCTGGAATATGAGACCCATTCTATAATAAGAAATCAAAAGCTAATAGAAATGTATTAACTGTACTATACGTTTAACTTATGGCTTGAGAGCAGGTGGAAGTACCAAACGAGTACTTCTGCTCAGTGTTCTGAAGGATAAGGATGGGCCTATACCTCAGGGAGGGGTGGACAGGGGGCAGGGGAAGAGGAGATGACAGATGTGAAGATCCCAGTCAAAGGGTGTTAGATGGCCCAAGGACCCTAAGGTTGATAAGACACCTGATCCAGGTGGAGTGCATGCTATGGTATTCAGGAGTTGGCTGGGGTCCTGGCGGGACCATTGGCAGACTTGTTCAACACTTCCCTGAATAATGGATACGTGCCCAGAGATTGAGGATGGCACATGTGGTGCCAATCCATAAACATGGTCCCAGAGATGAACCTGGGAACTACAGACCAGTGAGCCTAACAACCATTGTAGAAAAGCTAATGGAGACTATTCTCAAGGAAAGGCTGGTGTGTTTCCTGAGGAGAATGGCTTACAGGATGACAGCAGCATGGGTTTGTGTCTGGGAGATCATGTCAGACCAACCTAGCTAACTTTTGACAGGGTGACAAGGTTGATGTCCTATACCTGGTTTCAATAAGGAATTTGATTCTGTGCCACATGGAAGGCTAAACAGCAAGTTAAGTAGTCTGGGAGCAGGGAGGAAACTGGTCAGGTAGATAAATAACTTGTTTTAAGGCAGGCAGCAGAGGTTGATAGTTGAAGGAGAGCTCTCAGCACCCAGGGCAGTAACCAGTGGGGACCACAGGGGTTGGTGCTAGGACCAGTCCTATTTAACATATTTATAGCAAACATAGCAAAAGGGATAAGGAGCAAGATCAACCTCTTTGCAGATGACACTAAGATCTGTGAGGAGGTAGATAGTGAGGAAGGGATAAGGTACTGCAAGAGGATTTGAAGATACTGAGTACTGGTTAGCCACATGGTAGCTGGAAGTCAATGCCAAAAATGTTAGGTCTTGCCCTGGGGATAAAACCCAAAGAACAGTGACTGGTTGGGAGAAGTGCAGCTGGCCACTTCAGATGAGGAGAAAGATCTGGGAGTGCAGATGAGAGTGGACATGAAACACTCAGCACAGTGCAGGAAGGCAGCTGCAAAGATGAACAGAATGCTGGAGGAATCACTCAGGGAATCACCTCTAGGAGGGAGAAAGTCATTCTGCCCCTGTATAGGTCCCGGTGAGACCACACTTAGAGTACAGTGTGCAGTTTTGCTGCCTATATCTGAAAAGGCACCTCAAAGTATTGGAGGGTGTCCAGTGTAGATTGTCAAAGATGATCCTGTGGATAGGGACAAGATATATAAGGAGAGATTGAGGGAGTTCAACAGGTACACCCTAGAAGATAGAAGGGAGAAAGGGATATGATTGAGACATTCAAGTACCTGAAGGGCATAAACAGAGTTAATTCAGATGGCTTGTTTTAGTTAAAAGTTGGGAAGGATGCCAAGGAAGCAACCTGAAATTGGAGGAGGAAGGTTCAAGAGAGATTTGAGGTGGCACTATTTCACAGAGAGGTGGCTGGTTGGAATGCATTGCCAGAGGAAGTAGTGACACTGCAGATGGTGGGCAGCTTCAAGAGAGGGTGGGACAGGGCTACAGGGAGGTCAACACTATGTAGAGGGTGGGGAGAGAGGTCGGAAGTGGGAGCACTAAGTTAGAAGGGAGCAAGGGAGCGGGCAGCTGCAGTTTAACAAGACAGTGAGGCTTGCCCATAAATGGAAGGCCAGGTTGTACCATGGCCTCAGCAGAAAGAGGAGGGGAGAGGAGGAGTTAGTGGCATCACAGGCAGGGGAAGGGCTTATGCAGCATCATATGACAAGGCACCCTGGACTCTGGGGGATTGGGCAGGAGGGGTTAGCTGAGGTCCTGGTTGGGGTCCTGAAGGGGTTTTATGGGCAAGTCACCCACAGCTAGCCCTCTTACTTGCTGAGAATTCATCGTTAGCACATCTTTGGCAAAGCATACAGGTAAGCACATGGGTGGTCTAGGCCTCTGCAGCCTGGGTGGCCAGGAAGGTTTTCCTTTTGTATTATTGTCTTCAAGGTTTAAACCATGAACAAGTGGCATTGTGTGACTCATTTGTTAGGCAGAGCAATGGCGAGAATGTATATAGTGAGCAGTTACAGGCAAGCAGACTGGTTTGGGAAAAGCCAAGTTTGTAGTAAGTCTGGATGGTGGGCCAGTGGTGGTGCTGAGGAGGAGCAGGGCACCAAGCAAAAATAATTTATCCTCCTAAGCTTGAATCAGGAGCTCTAAATAGCAGCATCACAGTTTTTCCTTTTGGTTGTTTAATTGCGGCTTTGCTTGTCTGGGGCCCGCAAGGCCCAAATAGTGAGCCAGGCCAGTGGCAACATCCATCAGCACCCGTTTGGGGCAGTGGAATTTTATTTTATCGTAGGCGGTGGCTCTTTCCATTGGACCAAAGTATGAGGAGTGGGAGCAGGTGAAAAGAGGAATTAGCACCCACCAGGAAGCCCTGGTGCTAGCGGATGACCTCACTGGAGTGGCAACCTGAATGGAAGCGAGCGATTCCCCCAGGAGATAGTGAGCAGGCCCAGTGGTCAGGCCCAAGCCTCTTGAGAGAGGTCAGAATAAACATGCTCCCTTGCTGCCCCAAGGCACTTTTGAGGTGGA
The DNA here is from genome assembly GCA_016271365.2 of Neoceratodus forsteri. Taxonomy (NCBI): domain Eukaryota; kingdom Metazoa; phylum Chordata; order Ceratodontiformes; family Ceratodontidae; genus Neoceratodus; species Neoceratodus forsteri. Next base: position 42,022,952 of record CM028137.1, on the reverse strand, counting down.
GGAGACTGGAGTGCTAAGTGCAAGGCCTTGCCCTGGGCTGCGTGGGAAGCAGTAGGCGTGGGCCTGTTTCTACATGGTGTGGAGAGATTTTGAGGCTGGCGAGCTTGCAGGTGAGCAGAAGACAAAGAGAAAGGAGAAAGGGACAGGTGGGCAAAAATAAGAAAAGAAAAAAGGAAAGATGCTTGACTTTTTTATTGAATTTTGGAATGGCTGGTCAGGCAATGGAGAGGCTGCATGGGGGAGTCACAGACAGAGGAGGGAGCAGATGCCAGGGCCTAGGGAGGTCCGAAAAGAGCAAGAGCCAGTGGCCTCAGGGCATCTGGGGGCATTTGAGCAAGACCAGATCACCCCGGGGATCATTACAACCAGAACAAGCTTTCTTTCAGAGATGGAGGGACAGGAGGTAGTGGGGGGGCTGGAGGGTGTTTTTGGTTCAGGAAAGGGCTAATGGCAGGGATACCGAATCAAAGTGGAACATGAGTGCTGACCTTTACAGAAAAAAGCAAAAAGTGTTTGTGTTTGATAAAAGGAGTCAGGAAGTAGTGCCTGCAGGGAAGTTGATGCCAGAAGCGGTTTTGGGGCCGTGAAGCAGCCAGAGGGACTGCTAACACTGGGCCAGGGACTGTGCTCTTGGAGTGGGGGAAACCAAGCTGGGTAAGAACTGCACTGGGAGAAAAGAAGGACAGCCTGGCTGGTGGAGGACAGCACACCCTCGAGTGTCAGGGGAGCCCAGTAAGGGAAGGTCAAGGGTTATCTGTGCAATGGGGCTAGAGGCTGCCCTCTGAGCTAGAAGGTCGGTGGCGTGGACTCCCACCAAGGGTATCGGGAGGCCATGGTAGGCCACAAACAATGGAAGGAAACACTCATTTTCAATAACAGTTTAAGGTTAACCAGTAACATTTAGTTCTATAGTTCCTTAAAGCATGTTCATTCAGTAATAAGGTGAAGCGCACCTCCAGGTTCCGCACAATTGAAATGGATGCAGGCAAGGCCAGGTACTGGTGCATTGGTGTTCACATGGGGAGGTTTTACCATGGAAATAAGGGACAAAATCTTTAAGCAGACACCCTGCATGTGAAATAAGTGCTGCCTGCCTGGAAGCCAAGGCAGAGGGAAAGAGGGGTGCTGCCAAAAGAGGGCATGGTGCATGTTTTGATGAGTTATGTTTTACCACCCCAGCATTGTTTCAGGAATGGCACCAAAGAAGCAGATGTCAAGTAAGCAAATGATGGCGGCAGTGTCTAAGCTCATGGGGCAGATGACCAAGCTGGTGGAGCCAGCCACAAGATGGGAGGAGGAAGAGGAGGGCTTAAGAAATGGAAGGACTTGGGGAACTCTCTGGATGATGATGGCCTGGAAAGGGACTGTGGGGCCAGGGCCAACCCAGCACCAGTGCCAGAGCCACTGCCCTAGCCACAGCTGGACACCAGAAGCTTGGACAGGGTAAGAATGGGGTGGATATCCACAATGAGGGTGACCTCAAAGAATAACTAGAAGGGCTGCTGGGGGACATGGGGATGTGGGAATTGAAAAAATGGGCATGCTGAAGGCAATCTGGGAAAAAGGGAAACAGGGTGTGGGAGGGCATAAAGGCAGTAGAGGGGTCAGAGATACGAGGGGCCACAGGTGTTCACGCCGGAGACCAAGTGTCAGTTTCTCTTGAGGAGAGGATATGGAAGGGCAAGTTCATGGATGTCTTCGTCTGGTTGATGAAGACACCTCCATGAAGTGTGAGCAGAAGGAGTCAGTGGGAAAATTGGAGATGACAGTAGCCCTGGCGTGGTGGGGCACAAGGCAGAGGAAGTGAAGTAGAAAGGGAAGTTGTGTGAAAACTGGCAAGTGGGCTTCACCATGTACAGCACGATAGTGCTCGAGAAGCAGGTGGAGTTGGCCATACCATTGTTGAACTACATGGCACCATCAGGACACTTACAAGGCTAAGTTAGGAGCTGGCTCAATTACGCCTCCAGATGAGGATGGTGGTGAGGGGGACTTAAGGTGGGACAGCACTCACCTGAGATATAATGAAGACCATGTACCTATCAGGCAGCGGGGCAATCCAGCCTGGAAGAGGGGAAAAGGAGCCCTCGGTCTCAGGGCAAAAACTTGCTAGTTTTTTACAAGGCATCCTGCACATGGACTAACTGTAGTTTAAGCATGTGTGCTCGAAGTGCAGGGAGCAGACCTGATTTCCAGCTGTAGGCCAGGGTGGGAGAAGGGGGACAGGGTAGTGGGCAACAGCAGGATCAGCCCTTTTGAGGGAGGGGTGAGCCCCGCTAGAGGTAGGGAGGGTACAACAGGAGGGTATAACTCCAAGTGGAATTAGCCGGAACCAGGGTAAGGGAGATGGGGGTACAAATTGGCTCACACACCCATCACTCAGGAAGAAGTAGAGAGGTGGACCCATGGCTACCTAGATGCCAAAAGGGCGGAGTTGCTAAGGGAAGGGTTTCAGAGGGCTTTCCACTGGGTTTCCAAGAGGAGCATACAGGGATGAGGGTAAATAACCTCAGATCACTCAAGGGAAAAGAAGGGTGGTCAGGGAGAAGATCGAGAAGGAGGTGAGGGCAGGATGGGTGGTAGGCCCGCTGACCGCACTGCCATGCCCCAGTTTCCAGGTGTTACTGCTGGGGTGGTACCAAGAAGCAAAAATGGGAGTTCTGCCTGATTCATCATTTATCATACCCGGAAGGGCAGTCAGTGAACAACAGAATTCCGGAGACCTTGGGGCAGTATCATACGCTTCTTTGGAGCAGGCAGTGGGGTTAATTAGAGTGTCAGGGAGGCATGGCTAGCAAAACGGACATTGAGTCAGTGTTTCAGCTCTTGCCAGTCAGCCCAGATGTCTGGGACTTGCTGGGTTTCCAGTTCAAAGGAGGGTTGTATGTAGACAGAGCCATGCCAATGGGGGTGCTCGGTGGCTTGCTCGACCTTTGAGGCATTCAGCCTTGGGCACAGTGGGTGTTTGGGGAGAGATGTGCCATAGAAGGGTGATGCATTACCTGGATGATTTTCTCTCATTGTGGAAAACCCAGGGAGATGCTGGGATGCTGTGGAGCTTTATTTATTTATTTATTTTATAAATCAGATTTACTACCTTTGAGTCAGAGACTCATTTACAAAGGCACCTCGTCGCAAGGAGGGTAGACAACATGTGACAGTGAAATAAAACAATGGAGGACGATACAGGTGAGGTACAGCAAGAGAATATACATAGCAAATCCAAGTAATACATAGAAGAAGAAAATCAGAGGCGGCAATTAATTACAGATTAGACCAACATTCATAAAATAATAGGCCTGCTCTAGGGTATCTATGAAGCGAGTACCTGGGGAGACGAAGGGACCATGCCTCGGGGGGAACAGGAGCTGAATAGGCAGTCTGAGAGGACGTTGTCAGATACAGAGAACCGTATGAGTGCAGGCTCTAGGGCAGTCAGGGGCACTTACAGATCTGAGTGTCCGTGAGGTGTTTCTGAAGGGCGATTTTAAAAGGTCCAATTTTGGGGATGCTAGTGATATGAAGAGGGAGAGAGTTGAACCATATGAACATATGAAATTTGCCAGCAGATAAAGGCCTAGAGGTCTATCAAGTCTGCTTGAATGTACGGTTATCACCCCTTATTCAGCAGCTGCCCCTTCCTTCCACCCTTCCCCACATTGACCCTCCCCTTGTCCTGTCCCATCCCCTTGAAGCAGTCCACTGTTCTGCTGGATACCACTTCTGCAGGTAACGATTCCACCCAGCTACTACCCTCTCTGTAAAAAGTGTCTCCTCATCTCCTCCTGAACCTTCCTCCCTCCAGTCTCATATCATGACCCTGGTGTCCCTCCCTCCCTTACTTTGAACAGCCCCTCTGTACCTGTCTTATTTATTCCTTTCATGTACCTAAAGGTTTCAATCATGTCCTTCTGTCCCTCTCTCTCTCCAGCAAGTACATATTCAATTCCCCAGCCTCCTCAAGGAGGGTGCTCTGTTGTAGACGGACCTTGGGAGAGTGTGGTCCTTGCTGTCGAAAAACCTGGAAGGTGGCCTTGGCTGTGCTTGGGTGGCAACCATCTGGCAGGCTGCTTTCAGGGGCACGGTAACCCAGGAGGGAGAGCCCAAGTAGTGCTTTTTGGCCAATATGCAGGTGTGGTAGCACAGGCGCTCATCAAAGGTGAGTAGATTAGAGGAGAAGTAGAGTTGGCATGTGTGAGTTCTGCTATAGGCACCTGTCAGGAGCCTGCAGGCCTTGTTTATTGAGATCTGGGCTTTGGTGAGGGCAGTGGTGTCAGCCGCAGCATAGATCAGAAGCCCGTAGTCAACCAAAGACAGGATAGAGGATGTGATAGCCAGCCAGAGGGCAGTCTGAGGGAGACAGTCTCTGTGGTGGTAGAGGAGACCAATCCGGGTGTTTATTGTAGTGGACAGGGTTTTGAGGTGGGTATGGAAGGTGAGTGCTGTGTCAAGGATGCCCAGGTATTTGTATGCTGTTACCTGTTCAATGTGGTGTTTGGTGCTGCGGAGGAAGAGGAGGGGGCATTACTGGCATTGCTCTGACAGTGGCCAAAGAGCATGGATTTAGTTTTTGAGGTTCAAGACCAGACGGTGGTCGAGGAACCATTTTTCAGCTTGGCTGAAAATGAGCAAAGGGAGTCCTGGAGGGTGGTGGGGTCAGGGTTGGAGGCGACGCAGGACCACGCCATCAGTGATAGGGGTATTTTGACTGAGCAGGAGCTAGGAATGGTGTTGAGAAAGAGACTGAACAGAGTAGGGCCCAGGATGGACCCTCGCGGACACCAGAGCGGACAGGTAGCATGGCTGATAGGGTACCATTTATCTTGATCTATTGGGATCTGTCATGGAGGTAACTAGAGAACCAGGCAGGGGCCAGATGAGAAGCCCAGTTTGTGGAGGGAGTCGAGCAGGAGGGGGTGACACACAGTGTCGAATGCTTTAGATAGGTCTATGAACACTGCCCCAGTAACATCACCAGAGTCAAGTGCAGAGTGTATGTGCTGTGAGAACTCCAGTAGAGGCCATCGTAGTGCTGTGACCAGGGCAGAAGCCATGCTCTGGACACAGTATGTAGTATTTGGTGAGGTTTCCATGAGTGGGTGGAGACTATTTTTCCAGGGCTTTAGAGAGGGGAGGATGGAGATTGGCCTGTAGTTATTAGGGTACTGTGCGATCTCCATTCTTATGAATTAGAGGGATTTCAGCAGATTTCCTGGGCTTAGGAACTGACCAAGACAAAGAGACTGGTTTAGCGGGTCAGTGAGAATAGTTAACATGACATCTAGAGTTAGCTGGAGAATCCTGGAGTCGATTGGGTCGCACTTGGGAATATGGCTGGAGAGGGCTTTTAGCAGGAGAGGTTGGCTTCATGGGAGGATATGGTGCAAAGGAGAAATAGGAGGTGATCCAGGATGGTGGGGTTGATGAAGTGACCGGGTCAAAGAAGTGGGCAGGAAAGACTGAGCTGAGATCCGAGAAGGTCATGTTGAGGCATTCAGCAATACGAGGGGGTCAGTGGTGGTAATGCCATTGATCACTATCTGGGATAGGGAGAGCAGGTTTTCCATTGAGCTCCTTAATATTGTCCCAGAAAGTGTGTGCAGAGCCCAGGAGGAGGCCAGGGTGGCTTGGTAGTGTTTGACTTTTGCTTGCCATATAGCCCAGGTGCATTTGTTCTGAGCAGCTTATAGGCCTGTCTGTCTGCAGGCCTGCCTAACTCCACTGCGATATGCCATAGGTTGTCCCTCTGTCTCAGTTGTTGAATGACAGTGGGGAGATCCAAGGGGCATTTTGTCATCCGTGGAGGGTGTTGGTAAAGGGACAAAGAGGTCACAGGCCTTGCAGAAAGCACTGGTGAGGTAGGCTAGTGTGGAGTCTATATTAGTCGTGGAGAGAGAGTTGGAGTCCAGTCTACTTGAGATAGGTGTAGGTTTAGGTGCTGCCTCAGTTTACTGTTGCCCCTGGGTGGAAGTGGCAGTGGAGGTGACTTGGGGTATGGGTTTTGTGTGGGTGAAGACCAGTGGATGGAGGAGTGGTCACTGAGTGAGTTAGCTAAGGTATTAATATCCTTCATTTTGTGGGGCGGATGGAGAGAATTATGTCAAGGAGGAAGTTGGTCCCACTTGACTGACTGTATCTGGTCAGAAGTGTGACTAATTGAGAGAAATCAAGGGAGGTAAAAGTGTCCTATACTGTATGTCTTCTGTGGTGGAGCTAAGCCAGTTGCCATTGAGGTCGCCTAGGAGGAGCTGTTCAGCTTTGTGGGTAGCGTGGATAGATAGTTGGTAAAGAAGTGGCCTGATTGTCCCTGATTCCATGGAGGTATGTATGCAGTAGTGAGATGGAGAGGGCCCCTGCCTGAGTCAGGGAAGATTTTATGGTGATAGCTTGGGTCCCAAGATCGAGCTCGGGGTAGGGAGAGCATAGCTTAAGGAGAGAGTTGCAGAGGTAGACTGCACATCCTCCCCACACTTGCCAACTCTGTCTTCCCTGAAGATGGTGAAGCCAGGGTGGGAGACAGCTGAGTCAGGTGTTGATGGGAGACCCAGGTCTCCACTATGGCAAAATATCTGGCATGTGTTGCACGACCCAGCACTGGAGTGTGGCAGTTTTCTTTGGAAGACTGCAGATGTTCATTGAAGCAATGCGTAGGCCACAACCAGCAGGGGGAGATGGGGAGGTAGATGACCCAGGGCCAGGGGTTGGGGTGAACATTCCTGGAGAGCAGAAGAAGTAGGGTGATTAGCCTGAGCAGTGGGCTGTGAAGGCTGGAGTGGCTATGTTGAGCTGGTGTGTGCTCTGGTGGAAATGGTACAGGGACAGGTAGGGAGCTGAGGCAGGTATGGACAGGATGGGGTGAGTCCAGTTTAACCAGTGGTTGGGGGTGGGAGTAGGGATTGATGGGGATGCAGTGGGGTGATCTGGTGGTCCAGTGTGTGAGGGAGTTGGGGAGGGGTAGGGGAGTGGGTACAGGGTGGGAGTATGTATGGCTGAGTAGGGCAGAGAGTGAAAGAGCAAGATGATTGTGAGGAGATTGAGTGCGAGGTCTGTATGAACATGGTTGAGAGATGTCTGGAGTATAAGGTGGGTGAAGGTACCTTGATGAGTGTGGCTGCTGCTATGGTACAGGGCTAGCGTCGCCACCTTGCAGTCAGAGGTATAGGTTCAAATCCCTTCGGGGGAGGTTGTGGCCTGGATGAGTGGTGGAAATGGGTGTGAGAAGGGCTTGAGAGACCAGGCAGATGGCACTTTATGGGCCTAAATAGTGACTCTAGGGGCTGCACTAGGTTCTACAGATGGTGGGGGGAAGAAGATGGTGGTAGCTAGGGAAGCAAAAAGCTGGGAGATGAGGGAGATGTGCAGGCAGATAGGCATCCCATTGGTGGAGGGCAAAACAGAGGCCTGGCCTGCTGATTGGACTTCCTGGGCATAGAGGCGGATACCGAGCAGGGTTGCTTCTGACTTCCAGGAGACAAGGTTACCAGACTTAGGGGCTCCTGGCACAGACAGTAGGGAGGAGGAGGGTGCCACTGGTACAGGTACAGCAACTGTTGGGGCACCTTAATTTCACATGCAGAGCAATCACCCCGGTAGGGCATTCACTAAGAGGCTCAGGAGGGCGATGGGAAGGCAAAGCAGCCACACCACTGGGTGGACATCACCAAAGGGGTGAAGGAAGACCTCAAGGTATGGGAGGAATTCCTGGGACATTATAGTGGGGTAACTTTTGGCAGGATGAGTGGGAACACAGTACGGACATGGAGCTCTACACAGGTGCTGCAGGGGCACTTGGGATGGGGCCATACTTTAAGGGCAGTGGATGGTGGAATCGTGGCTGAAGGAATGGGGAGGACTGCTGCTGAAGGATTTCACCTTCCTTGAAATCTTCCCAATCTGGCTGGCATTAGAGGTGTAGGGCAGGCGGATGCAAGATAGCGCATCCTCTTCTGGTGCGACAATAAAGGGGTAGGGAAGTGATTAACAGGCAGGGTGGGAACACACAGACAGTGGGCAGGATACTGCAGAGGATGCTGTTGTTGGGGCTGCAGCTGAACATATTGTTCAGGTACAGCATATAGAGGGGGTCAAGAATGAATTGGCTGACAGTCTTTCTCGTCTTCAGCTCGACAGATTTGGATTTTGCTCCTCATGCAGCAGCACACCAGACCAGGGTCTCGGGCTGAGAGATGGGAGGGTAATGGCCAGGGCACTGTATCGGGGTGCCTGGTCAGCCAACATCCTGAAGGCCTATGATAGTGGCTGAGCCACCTTTCAGAACTTCAGGATATGACAGGGCTGGAACAGCAAAGGGCCAGTCCGGGAAAAGCAGGTGGTGAGATTCGTAGTGAAACAATGGGAAGAGGGGCAGGCGTTGCCACTGTAACAGTGCAGCCTCATGGGAATCAGGTAGACATTCCAGGATAGGGGTTGGCTGGACATTACAGCAAGCAGGACAGCCAAGAGGATGGTGGCGGGCTGGAAGAAGGTGCAAGGGGTGTAAGGATGTCAGGCACCCCATAGGGGCGACTGCTGGACAGGGTGGTGGAGGCCACCAGGCATATACACCCTCAGCGCATGAAGCCGTTTGTTCCTGGACAATCTATGGTGCACATGGCAGCTGGTGCCTTTTGGGTAGGGGGAGCTGATGGCCCTACATAAGGGAGCTCCGGAGAGGCATTACAACAAGAAAGAGTGGAGATAAAGAGGAACAGCATGGAGATCTACCTGGCAAGGTCTAAAATGGATCAGAGCTGGAAGGGGGCATATTAAAGTTGCCCAGGCAGGCTGGGACCTAATTGCCCAGTTGCCGCTATGAAGGAGGCTGTGAGGGTTGGGGAGGATTTTTTCGGACATGGAGACGGGTCTCAAGCAACAGCATTCCAGGTGGGGGCAGTACTGAAGAAGGCGATAGCATTTGATGCGAGACGAACCAAGCCAGTTCATTCCCACTCATTCAGGATAGGGCTGCTTTGGAAGAGGCAGACAGGAGGGCCTCAATTGAGGAGTTGAAGATGGTGGAGCTGTGGCAGTCTAACTGCTACAAGTGGTATGTCAGATGTTGATGCTAGCATTTTCACTCTGTTTTCTTTGTCTTGTGGCAGGTTCCAAGCAGAAGGTGTGGATCGTGGGGCACTCTTTTGTGTATTGGGCAGAGAGGTTCGTAGCCATCACAGACAGAGGGAGCCAGCTATGCCCAAATACAGACAACACAAGGGTGCAATGGAAAGGCATCAGGGGCATGAGATGGGCCCAGCTGTTGCCTCTGTTGGAGTAATTAAAAGTACAATGGGTAAGCCCAATGGTACCATCATCCATCTGGGGAGTAATGATTTGGGAGGGGTTCCATGGGGGGCACTGGGGCAGACAATAGTGGGGGATCTGGAGCAGATAAAGGGTGGTGGCAAGAGTGATCATCCACTGGTCCGAAATCATGTCTAGGACCCATGGAGGGACCAGGGAACCGGCTAATCAAAAACATAAGGAAGTGGTTGAACAGAAGAGCTGCAAGGTGGTGATTGAGATGGGGGGTGACATCCAGCACAGGGACATTTCATTTGACTAGGAGGCAGTGTACTGATAAGATGGGGTGTACCTGTCCGAATTTGTTGTGTGCTTATTCTTAAGGCCCATGGGGAAGCTAGTGGGGAAATGCTAAAAAGGGATGAAGGTATTAGCCCGCAGGGGGGTCCCACCATCCATCACAAGCTGGAGGTGGGGCAGTGGAAGAATTAAAGGGGAGGAGTGAGAAAAGGGTGGAGGGAGGAGGACCACGGGTTTGGCAGTAAGGAACCCAGGTGTAGGATAAAAGGAAAGGGAGAATAGGTCTGTGTGCTGGATGCATAGAGTCCGGGCCTGGAGGAAGGCCCGGGTGAGTGGAGGACCACCTGATTCTGATGTTGGAAGGTGGGGCTGGATTCAGTGGGTCCAGACCCTGAAGAACGAAGGAGGAAGAGCCAATCAGTGGCCAGAAGAGATAAAGGAGCTGAATGTAAATTATGATTGTGGTGTAATTATGGACTGAGTTATTTGAAATGTAAACTAACTGTGTGCTAAAATAAATAAGTTTGCCAATGAGCATCCAAAGATTCTAAGCGGTACTGGTGTGAAATCATTGCTGGTGGGGATCAGGGGACAATGGGGCTTGCCCATAAAAAGTCAGGCAGGTTGTACCATGGCCTCAGCAGAAATGAGAGGGGAGAGGAGAGGCAGAGTTAGTGACATCACAGACAGGGGAGGGCTTAAGCAGCATCATATGACAAGGCCCTCTGGGCTCCGGGGATTGGTTAGGGGAGATTAGTGGCGGGGTTAGCTGGAGTCCTGTTTGGGGTCCTGAAGGTGTTTTTAAGGGCAAGTGTCTGAGAGCTAGCCCTCTTACTTGCTCAGAATTCCTCACCCACCAGGCCTAATGAAAGGTGGGAGGAGGCATTAATAATGGCACTGGGTAGGATTGGCTGGCCAGGCAGAGGGTGTCCTGAGTACAGGGCATGAGGTCATTGCAGCAGGGTAGCAGTGAAGGGCTGGGAGGCTAGTAGAGCCCTGCCGGGAGGAGGGGCAGGCGTGCCTGTGAGCAAGAGGGGTACAGTGTAGAAGAATTAAAGGGAGAGGGGAGAGAACAGTGGGGAGGGGTTTAGGACCACTGGCTGGGAGCAAGGAACCCAGGCATGGGATAAATGGGAGGAGGAATAGGTCTAGATGCCAGATGCATAGAGTCCGGGCCTGGAAGGGAAGGCCTTGGGTAAGTGAAGAATCACCTGGTTCTGGTGTTGCAGGGGGGCCAGATTCAGTGGGTTTGTACCCTGAAGAATAATCAATCAATCAATCAATCAAAATCTTTATTTAATCAGGTGAACATCATTGAGCATAGCTCATTTACAAGATGGACCTGAGTGGTCAAGAAGTGCAAGTGTTATTACATTGACAAGGGTAGCATAAACAGTAATACAATGACAGGGGTAACACAAACAGTAATACAATGACATAAGTGCTAATATATAACAATATACATATGTACACGGCACATTAAAACTTTTAATCTGTGAGACAGAAGGCAATGGGCACATCAGGAGTAATATGTAGATTATAGGACCTAGCAGGCATTTTGAGGGTGAATCTTGGGACTGAATCTTATAAAACCTGAATAAAGGAGGAAGAGCCAATCAGAGGCCAGAAGAGAGAGAGAAGCGAAGAATGTAAATTAAGATTATGGTGTAATTATGGACTTAATGAGTTATTTGAAATGTAAACTACCTGTGTGCTAAATTAAATGAGTTTGCCAATGAGCATCCAAAGATTCTAAACGGTGTTGGTGTGGAAATCATTGCTAGTAGGGATCAGGTGACAATGTGCTGCACACTTGAGCAGACTAGATAGACTGAATGGACTGTGTCTGTTGGCAATTTTATATGTTCGTATGTAAGTATACTACATACAACTAATTCAGAGAGTAAGGTAGTTGGAGTAATAAAGTCTTTCTTGATGATATACTGCAGTACTGAAATTCTAGAATCTGATACAGAAAGATCTTTCTCTGCTATGTATTTTCCTTCTTTACATCTGGGCAATATTTTTAAAATACAACTCATGATAAAATATAAAAATTTACACAATGTCCTAAGTTATTATAGAAACAATAACAACATAAACTGACATACACAAAATCAGTTAAAACAAGTGCAAATAGATTGTTCCTGTAGCGATAATCTTTTAGACCATGTTTAAAAAGTAGGTGAGATTCTAAGCTGAGGTGGGAGGTTATTCCATGAAAAGGAACAGCACAAGAGAAGCATTCTTTCCCAGAATGTGTTTGAAACTTGAGCAGGGAATAATCATGATGAGGCATTGTAACTGGTTGTATATTGTAAACATTGCTTCTATTTATCAAGTTAGTAAGATATTTTATTTATTTATTTGTACATCAGTTCACCTTTGAGCTAAGTGCTCATTTGCAAAGGTTCCACGTCAGGCGTTAAAAGAAACAGAGTTTAGACATAGCCAGCAAGGAAGGGCATTTGTCAATACAGTCAAAAACTGGTTACAGGTAGTTCATATGAACACTTGTCAGTGCATCAATAACAGTTATATAGTGTTGTTGTTTATAAACTTAGTTGAATACATTAGCAGTTAATTATTTACAGACTAGTGCGCAATAAAGGAAGGAAGAGGAGAGAGGAGACTGGGGCATGAGGGCACCAGTTGACTAGGGTTGGTGAAAGGGGAGGCAGACAGTCTCAATTTTGGTGTTAGAGATCTGCATGATGATTCATGAGTGAGTTCCTTCTTGAGGGAACTTTGAATGAAGATGTTTTGGTAGCTCAGAGATGGAGGTAGGAAAGTTGTTTAGCCAGTGGACTGTTTGACAAGTAAATGAACGTTGACCCCAGTTAGTTCTATGTTTAGGACTACCAGTGCATGTCTTGCCATGCTCCTGGTAATATACTGGCTGTGGACCGGCCAGAAGAATGATGTCATTTCAGGAGGGTAAGGCCAGCTAGTGCTATTTTGGACCAGTAGGATACTCTGATATTTTAAGCTACCTAAGATTACCTGCTTCTAAAAGCATTTTGCACAGTGCTGTAAATATAGGTTTTAATGCTTGTTTGTATTGTTTAAACCATTGTAATTGCTGAAAAGATGATTAGTATAGCTTGCAAAATCATTTGAACCCCTATCATTTTTTTTACATTAGGTGTTATTACACCAGCTTTTTGAACTACATGGATTCGCTGTTCAGATAGTTTGTGTTAAGGAATTTACATACTGTTGCTGAAAACACGGGCTATATTCATGCAAAGTACAGTATTTCTGAAAATGAGTTTTTATGAGTGATATTCAACACATAAAGAAAATGGCTATAGATGTTTTACCACATATAGGAAAGGAAAGAGAAAGTTGAAATTGTTTAACCAGGAAAGGCACCCTGAGTCAAAACTTGTTTCCAGGTGTGACCTGGGGGCACAAGGTAGTCAAATGACTTGCTCAGGATCACACAGTATGCAAGTGTGAGCTGATGGGGTTCAAACACAGGTCTCCAGGTTTGCAGCTCAGTGTTCTTAACCACAACACTATTCTGCCTCTGTCATTAGTATTTGAAATATACCCAGTATGGCACCTGTTTTAAATACTAATTGCAACTGTAACCCCCTGCAAATGGGGTTCCCAAAGACTTCAGGAGCTTGCTTGAGTGCTCCAAGCCTGAATGGTGTTTGGCATTTAAGCCACTTATCAGTGAGTGTTTTAGAACCTCTGGTACTGTCTCTTTAAGAGCTGTCTGCTTGCAGACATAATTAGTTTGTATGGGGGACTGTGTGTTTCTTGGATTGAGTACCACTCAAGCTGCTGCAATTCACTTCATTTTGCAGTCACTAGGGGTGCAAAGGAACCTATCTGAAAGATGTAACTGTTTGCCAGAAATTATTTAGAGTAATAATGAAATTACAGTTTGTCTAACCTGCTTTCTTTGCAGTCAGAACTGTGTCTGCTAGTTCCCATTCTAGTTTTGAACTGCTGAACTGGACCAATCAGTGTGGTGTAAGCTAGCTCTAAAATGGTGCCTTGGACGAATCAGAACTTGGACTCATAATCTGAGCCAGCCACAAGAGGATTGTATGGGCAGTGACTCTGGGAGATGTAGTTTAGACTTCAGTGCCTTTTGGACCAACAGCAGCAGTCTATTGTGAGTGACAGCCAATCCAGTCAAGAACTGGGAGGAACTCAAAGGAAGTGCCTGGTTTTGTCAGTTGGAGTGTCAGTTGAGCTTTGGCAGTGAAGAAGGAAGAAGCCCTGTGCTTTTCAGTGTGCAGTTTTAGTCAAAAACGTGTGTAAGGCCCAGAGTTCGGTCTGCAGCTTGTTAGGACTGAATCTGTCCTGTGAAAAGAATCAAAGGATCTCTGAAGAGTAGAAAACAGGCTCACCCTGTAGAAGACTGGAAGAATTGCTGAAAATTGCACTCGGTCTGTCAGGAACTGAATCTGCTGTGTGTTCTCCCGGTATTGTGCAGTAATTGCGATCGGGATACAGATGCAGCCTGCCTGGTATAGTGCTTTCTTTGTATGGATGTGTGAAGAGGTTTGTGTACCTCAAGTGAGCCCTGCTGACACTGAAGGACCCTATCTTGTTTGGAGGTCGTGAGTACTAATTCAGGGTCGCTCCCTGTTGAATTGCCACATTAAATCCAAATGGAATTACTGTACTGCTGACTGTTTAATTCTCCTTTCTCTGTGTGAAAGGGCCCCTACCAGCTGCCACGGTTTGGACTAGCCACTAGGGCTTGGGTACCCAGGGACAGTAACTGATAGGGATAGGCCTGTGCACAGAGCCATAGGTAGATTATTAGAGTGATAAGCTAATTAACCTGATTTCCCTGTCCTTGTTATATCCCTAAATAAATCAGAGCTGCTTGTTTCAGCAAAGTTATACTGCCTGAGGTATTTGTCTATGTTAAAGTACTGTACTGTGATTGTTGCACTGTATCTCATTTCACAGGAGGTCCCAGTGCCGGAACCAGACCTGGGGTAAGTGTATACTGTGAAGGTAATTCTGATATATTGTGTGGGCCACTAGTGGGAAGAAAGGGGGTTGCAGTGTCCCAGAGGGCTGTGACCAAGTTAGTTTAACTATTGCAAACCCTGACCTCTGGGTGGAGGCACCCGCCATTGGATCCAGGCCCTCAACCTGTTAGTGGCAAATCAGGCAGGGGTAGTAGCCCTGGATAGCACCATTTAGGGTTACATCTTGGAGGCTCACCGCTGGGATTGTGTGTCCTCTAGTGGCCATATTTACAAACCACTGTTAAGAAAAAATGGTACCCTGACAGAAGTGGCTGTGCACCGGCTGGTGGAGTGGTGTACTGGGAGGAGATCGACCCCAAATGCTATGCTTATCCTGGACATCCCCTGGGTATCAATACGGACACTGTGCAGGAGTACTTTCCAAGGTGGAAGGTTTACAAAACCCTGTGGTGGTGGGTCGGCATGCTAATCTGCTCACCCACACTTTCCTGGCCCTAGTAGAGTTTAAGGATCCCATAGATAGCTCCAAAGTGCCACAGACCATTACCCCAGAGGAGCCCTCACTGCTTGGAGAGTGATAACTAAGGACAGTAAGACCGGGGGAATCAGCCCCACCACTATCTGAAACTTTGAGGAGAAATTTGCTGAATGGTTGCTGGGAGAGGGAAACTGTGGAGGACTTGAAGAAACTATTCTTGACACCTGGGGTGTTCCTCCCAACACCCTCTCCTGCTCCAGTGCCCGTAATGGTGGCTGAACCAATGCAGACTCCTATTTCTGCACCTGCCATTAGTCACGACTCTTACCGAGGTTGAGGATCTTCTCTGGCACCCTCCCCACTCCCCCAAGGGAGGATGACTGGGAGACCTGATAGACTATGTTGCCCCCTCAAGTGCTAGAATGGCAATGCTCGGAAGGCGAAAAGCGAAAGAGGGTTAGTGAGAGCCTCCGAGGTCCTGCCCTGGCTACCATCCGTGCTAAACGGCCAGTAACCTGAAGTGACTGCACAGGCCTATCTTGAGGCCTTGAGAATGTGTATGGGAGCCCAGATTCTGATGAGGACCTATGGTGGAGAGTAAGAAATGCACAACAGTACCAAGGGGAGTTGTTGTCGTGTATGTCTCTGGCTGGAAAAATTGTTGCAAGAATGCCTCAGAAAGGGTAGTTTGCCAGCGATTGAACTGGACCAACCAGACTGGACAGAATCCTTAAGTCTGCCCCTTTCAGAACTGCTGTTGCTTCAGTTACGCCTGGCAAATCGACTAGAATCCCCACCCTCCTATGATGAGTTAATGAGAGAAATTGAGAGTTGAGAAAAGGCAACCTGGAGGTACCTGCACCAACAGCTGTGGCTACGAACCGAGTGATTGAGGGTGACCCATCAAGTGAAGTTCAGGGCAGAGGTTGACAGTCAATGAGTGCTCTGACAAGGAAAAAGATATGCCACAATGGGGCGAACTGTTGAGAGAGATCCGGAATTCAAAACAGTCCCTTTATGAAGGCCACGCCTGCAAGTACGTGGGCCCTGGCCTATATCCTACTGTATCTGCTATGGGGGTGGGGTACCCACCCATGTATCTCCTGCTGATAACAGCTCCAAACTCAATTCCTTGACCATGGAAGTGGAGAAACTGACGAGATGTCTCCAAATGCTTATCACGCCGCAGACAGAGATGGCACCCAGGTTTCCAGTTAGTAATACCCCGCCCTGGCTCCCAGTGTGGCGCCGCCAGCTCAAACTCCAGAAAGTATGTTTTGCTATAATTGTGGGAAAGATGGGCACATGAAAAGGGAATGCCAGTCCCAAAGACACTGACAAAGTTGCATATAGGCTACAAGGAGAGCTGGAGAAGAAATCAGTGGTTAAGAGGTGCACGACATGATCCCAGTGAGGGCACCAAAATGCTAATTCACGCCCTTTTGTGGCAAGGTCAGTTGCCCAGGCCCTCACTACCGCCTCCAGACTGGTCCAGAATAGTGGGTCCTCCATGGAGACCACTGTAAAGGTGAATGGAGTGTCTACAAGAGCTGTATTAGACAGTGGCTCCCAAGTGACAATTATGTTCCAGGATTGGTATCAGAAGCATTTGTCAGACGTACTCTTACAACCATTAGAAGGACTGCATGTATGGGGGTTAAGTGAGAAGGCCTACCCTATTCGGGTATATCCGATTTGGCTGTCTTTCCCCACCTCCGTGGCTGGAGTGGCTGAACAAGTAGAGACCCTAGCCTTAGTGTGTCCCCCACTGGACTGTATGATGGTGTCCCTTTGTTGATTGGAACAAATGCTCATATGTTCGGAAGGCTGGCACAGTTGTGTTATGAAAAACAGGGTCAAAGACTAGTAGAGCTTTAAGAGTTCCGCTTTAATTAAGAAGGCCTATGAGGCACAGAGAGATGCTGAAAAACAGAACCAGAGGAACCGTTCGGAATTGTATGGAAGAAGGATCCTGAGTCTCTGATCCTGGCGCCAAATACCCAGTGTACCTTACAGGGAGAGGTCCGTATCAGAAAGGATGTTAAGAATAAAATATTAATGTTGGATGCACCAGGCGATGGAAAATTGCCAGAGGGACTGCTGGTCAAGCTTCAGTATTTGCCCTGCTAGAGCCCATGCTTATGCCAGAAGGGTAATGGTCCAAGTTCATAATGTGTCTGAAAGAGACATTCGAGTAAACAGAGGTTGCATCCTGGCTAATGTGCATTGTGCAGACACTGCAGTGCTACCCAGCAGCAAGAGTTCAGGAAGAATGACAGAGTAACGCCTGACTTGTTTGATTTCGCGACTCCCGCTACCAGCTGAATGGAAAGTGAGGATCAGTGAGAAGCTTGCCCAGAGACCAGGTGTTTTCTTTAAAGGAATGGGATGTAGGATGCGTGCAAGGAGCTGAGCACAATATCCGGCTGCATGACGAAGACCATTTCGTGAGAGGTCTCGACGCCTGGCACCTGCTGACATAGATGATGTGAGACGGCATCTGCAAGAGATGTTAGCTGCTGGTGTAATACAAGAATCCAGAAGCCCTTATGCTTCCCCATTGTGGTAGTGAGGAAAAGAATGGAACAGTAAGGATGTGTGTGGATTATCGCACCTTAAACCGGGCGGACTATCCTGATCAGTACACAATGCCTGCATTCAGGATGCTTTGGACTGCTCTAAACGGGAGCAAGTGGTTCTCTGTGTGACCCTGGTGAGTGGTACTACCAGATCCCGATGGCCCCAGAGGACCGTGAGAGACGGCCTTTATCTGTCCGCTTGTCTATGAATTCATGAGGATGCCTCAAGGGATTTCAGGTGCCCCAGCCACTTTTCAACGATTGATGGAGCGTGCAGTGGGGATGAACTTACTAGAGTGCCTGGTATACCTAGATGATGTTATTGTGTTTGGCAGCTCACTGGAGGAACATGAGAGCAGATTATTTAAGGTATTGGACCGACTGGAGGACTTTGGCCTTAAACTGTCCATTGATAAGTGTCAATTCTTTCAAACATCAGTAAAGTATGTGGGACACATAGTATCCACCGAGGAATAGAGACCGACCAAGTAAAGTTGAGGCCTTGACCACCTGGCCACAGCCCAAAAATCTAAAGAACTGCAAAGATTCCTGGGATTCTGTGGTTATTATCGGCGCTCATCAAGGACTATTCAAGAGTGATCACTTTACTTAACCTTACTCAAGGGTATCCCCAACCCACAAAAAATACCAAAAGTCAACGTCTCAAGACTGAAAGAGTGTATTTTCATCCGAGTGAAGTATTTGGGGACCGCTGGACTCTGATTGTGAGACTGCTTTTCATGAGATCATATATCAACTTACCCATGCTCCAGTGCTGGCCTATGCCAATCCAAGAAAACCTTACGTCCTGCACACTGATGCTAGTTGCAAGGGTTGGGGCTGTGTTGTACCAAGAGCACGAAAATGGCCTGAGACCAGTGGCCTTTGCCAGTAGAAGCCTGATCCCATCCGAAAAGAACTATCCTGTACATAAGTTAGAGTTCCAGCTTTGAAGTGGGCTATGTTGACCAATTCCATGAGTACTTGTATGGGGCTAAAATACTAGTAAAACTGACAATAATCCTTTGACCTATGTGCAGACCTCAGCTAAGTTGGATGCCACTGGCCATAGGTGGCTTTCTGCATTATCTACATATGACTATGCTCTCGAATACCGAGCAGGTCTGAACCACATAGATGCTGATGCTCTCTCCGGAGGCCTGTTCCCCAGAATGACTGGGTCCGATTGGCAGAACCTGACGTTCAGGCACTCTGCCGGAAGTTTGACAGGAGGAACAAATGTCCAGGGACGAGTGGACTGCATGGTGGATTGCTTGGGAGCCTCTGAGAATTGCATACCTGCTGCTTATTGCCACTTTTCTGCAATAGACATTGGTGCACTGCCTCAGCTGGACAATGACAGTATTCGGGCGGCTCAATCCCGCGATCCCATGATCAAAGCAGCTTTAGAAGCCCTCTATGCAGGAAAAGATGTGTCCAAATTACGCTCCACTGATTTGAGAACTGCACTGTTATACAAAGAAGGTCCTAAGTTGAAACTGATTAATAAACTGTTATACAGAGAAACAGTAGACAGAGGGGACAAGTAGACAAACAACAACTAGTGCTGCCCACTGCCTTTCGAGACTCAGTATTGAGGTCCTTGCACAACCACATGGGGCACCTTGGTATAGACAGAACACTTGACTTGGTGAGATCCAGATTCTATTGGCCTAAGATGGGGGCTGATGTGGAGCAACACATTCGAACTTGTAGTCGCTGCTTACAGAGAAAGCTTTCCAGAGGGCTGCCCCCTTTGTTAACATCACCACCAGTGCACCCATGGAGCTGGTCTGTATTGATTTTCTGAGTTTGGGAGTCAGATCAAAGAAATATCAGTAATGTGCTGGTGGTCACTGACCATTTCACGAGATATGCCCAAGCTTTCCCACCAAAGACCAGAAAGCATCCACTGTGGCCAAAGTACTTGTAGAAACTTTTTGTTCACTATGGGCTCCACAAAGAATCCATTCTGATCAAGGGAGACTTTGAGAGTCGTCTGATCAAAGAGATGCTTTCTCTGTGGGGAGTGCGAAAGTCCAGAACCACTCCTTACCGCTTCAGGGGACCCACAGCCTGAACGTTTCAACCGCACTTTGCTAGATATGCTAGGGCACCCTGCACCCAAAGGACAAGCCTAGATGGAGCCAACAAATTAGCACGCTGGTACATGCTTATAACTGCACCAAAGTGATGCCACTGGATTCTCCCCTACTGCCTGATGTTTGGAAGAGAAGCTCGACTACCAGTAGATGTGTGTTTTGGGGTCTCTCCTGATGGGGTCTAAGCTGACAACTATTTACAGTATGTGCAAAAGTTAGGCCCAGCTAACTCCATGCGTACCAACTGGCTCAAACCATGGCTGCCAAAAGAAATCTGGCCAACAAAGAAAGGTATGATAAAAGGTGAAAGCACAGGAACTCCAGGAGGAGATCGGGTATTGCTAAGAAATCTGGGACTGCATGGCAAGCACAAGATTGCTGACAGATGGCACCATCTCCCTCACATTGTAGTGGGCAAACTAGATGATCTGCCAGTGTACAAAGTAAGGCTGAGAATAATTCAAAGATGTAAAACAATGCATAGAAATCATTTACTGCCCATTGGACAAATCTTAATTGAGTCTGAGGCCCTAGAAGATGCCCCCACTGGACCAGTGACTAGAGCTGCTGCTAAGAAAAGATCAAGAAAGTCTGCACCTACAGAAGAAGTTTAAAGTGTTCCCTCCACAAGTCCCAGTTGAGCATGACTGTCAGTCCATATCGGAAGAAAGTGAGAGTGACTTTGAATACTATCCTTCTTACTGAACTGAGTCAATTGTTTCGGGCAATCCCTAGTCAATACTGGAGACAAAGCTGGGCCTTCTGACTGTCTAATTCCAGCTTCATCCCTGGAGCCATTGCTCCCAGAAAGTGAAGTGCAAAGCATCAGATCAGATGAAATGGAATCATTGTGCATGGTTGAACTGTTTGAGTTTTCAGGGAGGAAAATGATAGATTGGGGCAGACTGGTGATACACCAGACAAGAAGAGTATTTTGAGTGCCCTGACAGTCCACTGCCAGTGTCCGAAAGCTCTCCATGCGAGCCAAATGTTGTGGACTCAGAAACTGTAACTCCTGGAGCTGAAAGTGCCCCAAGTTCTAGCCTCTCTACCCCATGGAGACTCCCTGACAAGTGAGGACAATGCTGAAAATGAGGCTCAGGAGTGCAGAGACTGTAACAGTTCCCCTAGAAAGACTGGTCAGGCTGTAAAGCCTGTGGTGCACCTCAGTTATGATTCCTTGGGAGGCCTGTGGATTTGCCTCTCAATGTTGTCCATAAAGGAGTGTATGTGTCCCCAGCTCATTGCCCAAACTGAGCATCAGTGCTAACTCAAGTTACTTGTGTTGCCTCTAAGTATGGTGCCTTGCCCTGTCCAGCCCCCAAGGTAACTGATAGGAAGCCCTCTCTTCAGGTTTCATGTACAAGAGGTAATAACTTGAGTTATGGTACAATGTGTATGTAATACTGTGTGAAGAGTGACGTACTGCAATGTTTCAGAAATGTGTTCTTGGTAAAATGATATATTGACTGATGATTACATGTGGAGCCTAATGCAAATGTATATGGTTGCAGTTGAAACTTATGGGGTGCTGCTTGACGCTGACGCCAAGCTTTCCCAGGCCAGGAAGGGTCAACCCCTGCAAATGGGGTTCCCAAAAGACTTCAGGAGCTTGCTTGAGTGCTCCAAGCCTGAATGGTGTTTGGCATTTAAGCCACTTATCAGTGAGTGTTTTAGAACCTCTGGTACTGTCTCTTTAAGAGCTGTCTGCTTGCAGACATAATTAGTTTGTATGGGGGACTGTGTGTTTCTTTGATTGAGTACCACTCAAGCTGCTGCCAATTCACTTCATTTTTGCAGTCACTAGGAGTGCAAAGGGAACCTATCTGAAAGATGTAACTGTTTGCCAGAAATTATTTAGAGTAATAATGAAATTACAGTTTGTCTAACCTGCTTTCTTTGCAGTCAGAACTGTGTCTGCTAGTTCCCATTCTAGTTTTGAACTGCTGAACTGGACCAATCAGTGTGGGGTAAGCTAGCTCTAAATGGTGCCTTGACGAATCAGAACTTGACTCATAATCTGAGCCAGCCACAAGAGGATTGTATGGGCAGTGACTCTGGGAGATGTAGTTTAGACTTCAGTGCCTTTTGGACCAACAGCAGCAGTCTATTGTGAGTGACAGCCAATCCAGTCAAGAACTGGGAGGAACTCAAAGGAAGTGCTCGTTTTGTCAGTTGGAGTGTCAGTTGAGCTTTGGCAGTGAAGAAGGAAGAAGCCCTGTGCTTTTCAGTGCAGTTTTAGTCAAAAACGTGTGTAAGGCCCAGAGTTCCGGTCTGCAGCTTGTTAGACTGAATCTGTCCTGTGAAAAGAATCAAAGGATCTCTGAAGAGTAGAAAACAGGCTCACCTGTAGAAGACTGGAAGAATTGCTGAAAATTGCACTCGGTCTGTCAGGAACTGAATCTGCTGTGTGTTCTCCGGTATTGTGCAGTGATGCGATGGGATACAGATGCAGCCTGCCTGGTATAGTGCTTTCTTTGGTGGGGATGTGTGAAGAGGTTTGAGGCACTCAAGTGAGCCCTGCTGACACTGAAGGACCCTATCTTGTTTGGAGGTCGTGAGTACTAATTCAGGGTCGCTCCCTGTTGAATTGCCACATTAAATACAAATGGAATTACTGTACTGCTGACTGTTTAATTCTCCTTTTCTCTGTGTGAAAGGGCCCTACCAGCTGCCACGGTTTGGACTAGCCACTAGGGCTTGGGTAGCCCAGGGACAGTAACTGATAGGGATAGGCCTGTGCACAGAGCCATAGGTAGATTATTAGAGTGATAAGCTAATTAACCTGATTTCCCTGTCCTTGTTATATCCCCCAAATAAATCTCAGAGCTTGCTTGTTTCAGCAAAGCATACTGCCTGAGATATTTGGTTCATGTTAGCATGTACTGTGATTGTTGCACTGTATCTCATTTCACAGGAGGTCCCAGTGCCGGAACCAGACCTGGGGGTAAGTGTATACTGTGAAGGTAATTCTGATATATTGTGTGGGCCACTAGTGGGAAGAAAGGGGGTTGCAGTGTCCCAGAGGGCTGTGACCAAGTTAGTTTAACTATTGCAACCCTGACCTCTGGTGGAGGCACCCGCCATTGGATCCAGGCCTCAACCTGTTAGTGGCAAATCAGGCAGGGTAGTAGCCCTGGGATAGCGCCATTTAGGGTTACACAACACTCCAGTAAATAGTCTTTAATAACAATGTTAGAGGGGAAGGGAAGAAACTTCTAGCTGGATGCTTGGAGAGTAAGGAGACTTGAAAGATTTTCTTAGCTGGTTTCTTTGTGTTTCCAACAGACAGTTTGGTGTTTGTGTATTTAAAAACTGGAGGCAGGAAAGTAAGTAGACTTGAAAGATTTTGTCAGCTGGTTTTCTGTGTGTTTCTAGCAGAATATTTGGTGTTTGTGGGTGTTTAAAAGTTGCTATCTGGCCAGTAAGTGCAGGCATCATATTATAGGGACTAGTGCTGTTTGAAGTGAAGGTGGGACTCCCAACTCAGTCAGTCTTCAGTTAGAGGGAAGGGGAAGAAGCTTCTAGCTGGATGCTGAGAGAGGAGGAGACTTGAATGATTTTCTTAGTTGGTAGTGCTTGAGGTGCAGTGAGGGCTAATACACTCGTGAGTGTCGGGTGCAGGCCCTGTGCCCACCTCTTCCCCACTCCCCTCCTCCAAGAGCTCGGCTCTTTATAGGAGAACACCTGTCTCTGCAATTGGAGGAAAAGGCTTAGGTGCAGCTCATGTAGTTCTTGCCACTGGGGGTTGGGTTTAAGGGCTGGAGAGAGGTGCTTAGGAGTTGTACACTTCCCTATAAGTATACTGTGTAGTACTGCACCTAGTAATGGGGTACCTGATTACTGTGGGACTGTATGCAGGATTAGTTGGTGACCTGATTAGTGGGTAAGGTGTATCTTGGACTAGTGGGAGCCTGGTGGTTCACCCAAGGAATCTACTTGAGGAGATGGGACCACACGTCGTTAGGGACGGCATCTTTGGGAGGGTGGTGGGGTGCACAGGGTGTGGGGCAGCCATGATTCTGGACTGGGCTTGGAAGTTCGGTGGTTGCCCAGTGTGCTACCAGCTGGCACAGCTTAGGGAGGAGGATGAGGATTTGGAGACAGCTGGAGGAGGGGAGGGTATGGTTGGGGAATAGGGCAGGGGCTGTCCGATGGGGTTGCACCAAGCACTGGGGTGGAGGCATAGGAAAGGAGAGCAGGAGAGTACTCTGGGGTCACATAGGGACCCTGACAGAGGGGGCCCAAAGGAGGACACTACCAAGGAGCAGGCAGGTATCTGGGGACCCTCACAGAGGGGCCAAATGGAGGATATACTCTGGAAAGTAGGCAGATGGCTGGGCTGGACAGAAGGAAGCAAGGGGAGAGATGGATTGGACCTTAAGTTCAGTAACCACTTCAATTCTCTTCTGCTTGAGGATGAGGGGTGATGTAGCCATAACAGGGGCAGTTAGAGATGGAAAGAGGTAGGGGAAGGAGGCAGGGGCGGATAGCAGGAAAATGGGAGGAACTTGGAACATGGGAAAATGGGGAGCAATGGTTTAGAGCAGGAGGAGGAGGAGGAGGAGGAGGAGAGTGCAAGGAGAAGGACCAGTTGGGAGGAAAGGGCAAGGAGAGGGACCAGAAGTACAAGGAGGTTACAGTAAAGGCAGCTGAGGGTTTATGCTAGGGGACCATGACAGGCAAGGAGGGACTGAATGGAGACAGGAAGAAAGGGAGGACGAGCCAGGCAAGTTTAGCAGATGGGGGAAGGACCAGTTGCGAGCAGTGATGGGGGATAGCAGGGTACAGAAGGATACTCGGGAGGGAGAGGCATAGGATCAGAGGGACGGGTGGCCACGGTAATAGGAGGGGCGGCAGGGGCACCCAGATCGGGAGAAGCAAGGAGCCCGGCAGGGGAAGGGCCAGTAGAAAGGATAAGGGACATGGAAGGGGAAATGGAAGAAAAGGGGTGGTCAGAGTGCCCTGTTGGGTAATTTCATGATCAGGGGTATCAAATGGGATAGGGAGGGGAAGCCTGTCTGGTTAGAACAAAATGCTTCCCTGGACTAACGGTGCACAGGGTCAAGCATGAGGTATTTCAGCTGACAAAGGATTATGGAAGTTCACCTGACATACTGGCCCACCTGGGTACCAATGACATTGAGGAAATAGTGAGCTAGAGATACAGACAAGGTTCAGGGAACTTGTTAAGGTCTGTCATGACATAGATGTGAGATTTCCTTCTCGGAAACCTGCTGGTGCCAAGGGCTAGTGGGGAACACAAGAGAAAGATTAGGGAGATAAACCAGTGGCTCAGGGAGTGGTGGGGGCCAGACGGTATGGGTTGATGGAGGATTGGGGAGACCTGGGAGGATAAGGGGCTGATGCTAGAGATAGGCTCCATCTCAATTTGGGGGGAGGAGGAAATCCTTAAGTTGAAAATAGAGGTTTCATTGGTGAAAGGTGGGGTCTAAACTTGTGAAGGGAGGAATGGGAGAAAAGGCTGTTGAGGGGTTCCAATAAAGGAGGACTCTGTCTCCACCCCTGGGGAGCTGAAGGAATGTGGGAAAAGGCCGACTGGTAAGGTGCTGAGCGGGGAAGACAGAATCCTCATGGTAAGGCGAGCAGAGGAAATGGAAGTATGTGGAAAGGGTGGATGGTAGTCTCTAAATGCCAGGAGCTTTGGCAATAAATGCCTGAGCTCCAGGCGATGCTAACTGAGGAGAGGTGGATGTGGCAGCGGTCACTGAGACCTGGGCTACTGCAGGGCATGACTGGGACCTGAACCTGGAGGGTTACACCATGTTCAGGAAGGACGAGGGAGGGAAGGGAGGAGGTAGGAATAATAGTCAAAACTGCATTGACATAGTAGGAGTGGAGGAGGCAGAGGAACTGTGGAGGCAATTTGGGTCACTTGATAACAAGGGGGGCAGGAAAGTAAAATAGGAGTGGGTATAGACCCCTGCTCTGGCAGAGGAGCTGGAAGAGAGTCTGGTGGTAGATGTTGGTAGGCACTGCAGATTGGGCAGGGAAGGGTGGTGGTGTTGGGGACTTAAACTTGCCAGGAATGGACTGGGAGACTGCTGACATCCTCGGTGGCCAGGAATAGGGTTGTTGGATGTCTTTCAGGGCGTTCCTAACTCAGCAGGTGGGGGAACCAACCAGGGAGGTGTGGATTCTGATGTGGTCCTGGCAGACAGTGACCAGATTGGGGGGCCTGGAAGTAAGGGACAAATTGGCAGGGAGTGATTATGCCACGGTCTAGTTCAGCCTTGACCTAGGAGGGTAGAAGACTGCACAAAGATGAAGATAACTGACTTCAGGGGGCTGATTTCAAGGAAATGGGAAGGATCCTTGAGAAGCATTTGGATGGGATTGGGCCAGACATGGGCTGACAGTGCGTGGGGAAATCATCGGGGTGTGGATGCTACCAGCACCTGTGCAGAGTAAGATGAAATGCGGTAGGGCCCATCAACCCTGCTGGTGAACCAGAGAGGTTCAGGAGGTGGTAAGGGAAAAGAATGCGGCTTATAGGCATTTCAAGTGCTCAAGGAGGAAAGGGATCAAGAGGAGTACGAGTTGATGGCAGGAATGGCCACTAGGGTGGTGAGGGTGGCTAAGGCAAGGAAGGAGCAGAACCTGGTCTGGGAAATTAGGAGAGGGAACAAGGGTTCTTACATACATTGGGGATAAATGAAGGGTGAAGAGGCAGATTAGCAGGATTAAAACAGGGAGAGATGGGCACAAGACCCGGGGAGCAGGCTGAGGTACTAAATGAGTACTTCGCCCAGTTTTCACCAAGGAAAATGGGGGGCTGCATCATACATGGGAGGAGATGGTGAAACTGAGGAGGGAGGACCCTGCCAATCGGCAGGTCTGGGGAGGGGGCCATCACTGGCAGGAGGGGAGGCAAAGCAGGGGACGAGGTAGCGGAGGTGAAAATCACAGCAAAGAGAGTGAGGGAGGCCCTCAGGTCCTTAAGATGGAGAAAGCACTGGGCCAGATAAATTACATCCAGAGTGCTGAAGGAACTAGTGATGTCCCAAAACCCCTGGTGGAGCTTTTCAGCATCTCTGAGGACAGAGTGGGTGCCCCAGGACTGGAAAGTGGCGAATATAGTGCCTGTCCACAAGGTGGGATCAAGAGAGGTGGCAGGGAACTACAGGCCCGTCAGCCTGACATCGGTGGCAGGCAAGGTGATGGAGGACATCATCAAGGAAAGGCTGGGGGACCTGGAAAGTCAGGGTGACTGGATGATAGACAGCATGGATTCATCCCAGGGAAATCATGTCAGACAAATCTTGTGAGTTCTATGACTGGGTGACGGGTGCCTTGGACCTAGGTAGACCAGTGGATGTCCTCTATCTTGACTTCAGCTAGGCGTTTTACTATGTTCCTCATGGGACCTGTTGAATAATCTGGGAGAAATGGGGTGGGGAACCAGATGATCAGATGGATAGGTAATTGGCTCAGGCCCGACCCAGAGGTCGTGGTTGGTGGGATAGTCTCATCCCAAGGAGGGTCATTAGTGGGGTCCCTCAGGGATTGGTCCTTGGCCCTCCTGTTCAATGCCTATGTCTCTGACATAAGGAAGTGTATCAGGAGTGAGGTTATTCTCTTTGCAGATGACTCAAAACTGGGGCGGTGGTGGATGGGAGAAGAAGAGGGTGGCCCTACAGGGGACCTGGAGGCTCTGGAAAGGTGGTCTAGAAAGTGTAAACTGAGGTACAATGCAGGGAAATGCAAGGTGCTGCATCTGGGAGCCAGAAACCCAGGCCAAGTGTACATCGTGGAAGGGAAATGCTACAAGGCTCAGTGGCTGAGAGGAACCTGGGAGTGGTGGTGGATGTCAAAATGAACAACTCAGAGACTTGTGGGAGGGCAGCGGCCAAGGCCAACAGGATGCTGGGACGTATCGCTAAGGGAATCACCACCAGAAGAAGAGAAGGATTCTCCTCTGTATAACTGCTTGGTGAGGCCGCACTCGAGCACTGCATGCAGTTTTGGAGGCCACATTTAAAGAGGGACATTGAACTCCTGGAGAGGGTCCAGAGGAGGGCAACCAAAATGATCTGGGGCTTGGGGACAGGACCTATGGGGAGAGGCTCGAAGAGCTAAATATGCACACTTGAATGAGAGAAGGGACTGGGGGACATGATAGAGGTCTTCAGGTACATGAAGGGGTTATATAGGGAGGAGCAGTTAGGGTGCTCTGAAGGAAGGAGGGGGGCAACTAGAGGGTATGGGTGGAAGCTGGAGGGGGAGATTCAGGAGAGAAAGGAGGAGGTGCTATTTCACTGAAAGGGTGGTGGAGCCATGGAATGCACTGCCAAGGGGGCTGGTGGAGGCAGAGATGTGGAGGGGTTCAAAAGGCGTGGGACAGGTACAGCGGAAGGGTTCTGGAAGCAAAGTCCTGCACACTGGGAATATCCAGAACTGGGAAGGAGAAGCCAGAGAGGGTGAGGGATGCAGTAAGGTCAGCTCCTGGGTGGGGCTGACTAAACGAGCAGACACGAAAGACCATTAGCCTCATTCTGCTGGCATTTTAGTATGTTAGTATGTTTTAGTATTGCACATTGTTTCACATGTTGACAAATTGTGGTTTCCAGGTTGATGCAACAATGTAGATTCTAGTTTCACATTACTGGATGGCAGTGTTAATATACCACACGTGCTACCTGGTCTGGTGGTGATAGGTGAGGGCTGATGCCATGATAACACATGCATAACTGATAAAGTGACCTTCAGACCCTTGTATACTTAAGCTATCCCTAGCTGAATAATGTATTATGTCTGGTGATCAAAATCTATTTTGCTTGTTCAGTATTGCTCAAGATCTGAATACAGGCTATCATAAAAACGTTAAAAACTCACTATTTATCAAGAGGATCACTTTTAAGATCTTAAACAAGGAGTTGTCTCTATATTAGAATTGCTGATCTGCAGTAATCTTGTCTTCAGCCTCTAAATCAATAGCTTTACCACTTCAGGAAAGGTGACATGGGTATCATATTTGAAGCTCTCAGTTTGGTGCCTCACAAAGTCCATATCCTGAGCACAAATTACTGTAGTGTAATGCCT
This sequence comes from Neoceratodus forsteri, assembly GCA_016271365.2. NCBI lineage: Eukaryota > Metazoa > Chordata > Ceratodontiformes > Ceratodontidae > Neoceratodus > Neoceratodus forsteri. The sequence continues at coordinate 41,994,223 of CM028137.1, read as the reverse complement.
AAATGTTTAATACTCAAACAGGTTTGGAAAACAGTGTGAGTGCCCTAAACATGTTCAAATAAAGCCTCCTAGAGTAAAGCTGTAATGAATGCAGTAATCTGTATATTCTATACAATCCACAGCCCCTACTGGCCACAAAAGGAATGTGCCTATACTTTCATACACTGTCAGGCAGCAGAAGTAGTTAGAGCATCCCAAATGTGTTACTGCATATGCCTTAACTTGTTATAGTATAATGAAAAGTCCCCTTTCAAATGGCCCCTAGTCCATACAAGAAGCAAGATATCACATTCATCCGATCACAACTTTGTGAACATGTGAGGTACTAGTGTATGCTACCAGCAAAGCCACCTCAGGATGTCTGGTGCTCCATGATAAATATTGAGACAAAGTAGCAAAAATCAGCCATGGTGCTTATTGCTCTGGGAATGGAATAACAATGCCTCGTGGGTGGTAAAATGTTTGGAGCGCATGTGCTTTACAGCTGTTTACCAGTTTCTGTGCTTTTATCCACTATTCAAGGATGAAGAACACAAGGCTAAGTTTCCAGTCTCATCCTTTCTGTCCCAGAGCAGTGAATGCCATGATTGTTTTTGCTACTATGTGAGGTGCCAGTTGTGTTCAGCAATTTTAAGGAAGGCTGTCATTCCTTCCATCTTCCCATCCATGCTGCCATGAAAAGGACATTGAGCTAACGCCTGCTGACATCATCTGTCTCAGCACAGCCCCTTATGTTATATGTAACGACAAGGAATGCCTTCCAATGCTCTGTGCTGCCACTCTGCCTCCAGCTTACACACTGGATGCATGCCAGGTAAGGAACTGCAAGTTCCGCTGTTTGTGAATGCTATCACTACATGCAGCACTTAACACCACCAATCAGATTAAGTCTTAGAGAGTGAATATAAGTATGGAACTTCAGTGCATATCATCACATAATCAGAATACAGTGGTCTCTCACTGTAGGAAACCCCACTATAGTGATTTACTGTATATAATGAATGCGGTTCTTGGCTCCCGACTGTCAGATTGAAATGACATGAAAGCTGATTTGCTGAACTGCAGTTCTGCTTGTCAGTCTCAATCTGACAGTTGTGCTGCCTCCTATTACCTATTTACAGTAGACAGTCGTACAGGATGTCCAATCAGTAATTAGCTTAATTAGCTATGAGAACTGTTAAATACAGGTCCCCATACTGTTTGAAGTAATGATTACTCACTGCTTACCCAATGCATCTCTGCTGTCAAAATGAAGCGATCAGGGTATACTGTGGAGACAAAACTTGATATCCTGGACAGACTGAAGGGAGGACAGAGCTTTGTAAAGCTTTAATTAGAGTCTGGGTTTCTAAATCCACCATATGCACCTAGAAAAGCAGGAATGTGCTTTGTGAGAATTTGCATACAAGAGGAGGACTGGGTCAAGTGATCTGGCACAGAAAAACTCAGGAGGTTGGATGAGGGGTGTTATTGGCCTAGCAACACAACTCTGAATTTTGCATCAACAGGAAAATGTCTACATGTGTCAGGGTGCATCGTAACAGAAAAGGCAGAGCAATTTGTTAAGCAGGTCTATGGCCTGCACACCTGATTTCAATCTTCTCTGGCTGGTTGTGGTGATTTCAACGCCTTCACTGCATCTGCAGAGTGTGCATCACAGAGAGCAGAGGTTCTGGGATGACACTGTTGCTGCTGAGTTTATCCATGGATTAAAAAGACACACTTGGCAATGGAGGTTACCTGCCAGACATTTCTACAATGCTGAAGTGACTGGCTTGTTCTGGCAGTGCCTCTGACATCAGTCTAGTAAGACAGAACAAAATCCATCCACGTGATTTTAAATCAGCAATGATCAAGTCATTCTGTTGTTCTGAACTAATGATAGTGATTCTCACAAAGTTTAACCCTTGTGAACTTGAAAATGTGAAATGCCCAGGTGTTTCCATTACTTATCAATGTCCTGCCTTCCTGTTAGCTATGACAATAGTCAAAATGCATGGGTGACAGTTAAAATCATTAATCACTGGTTTTTGCAAAGTTTTGTACCATCTTCAGAGCACACATGAAGCAAAAAGAAATTGCCAAACAGAACCCTGCTTCCCTGGATCAGTTACCTGCCCACCCTCCTGAAACTGAGATGAAATGAAGAGACGGTCAGAACCATGCACTATTCCTACCAGGGACACCAGATCTTGAATACTGCCAATGGATTGTGGCATAATTGTGACTTTCAAGAAACATTATTGCAAGTGGTTGCTTAGTGATCTGGTAATATCGGAAGAACTCAAGAGACCATGTTCCAAAAAGCTGAAGTTGAAAGATGTGGCTACTGTAGTGGGTGAGGTGTTGGCCAGTGTTTTAGAGGCTACTGTCACTCACTGCTCAAGTGCAAAACTAGGACCAGGGTTTGAGATCTGTTATGCCATGCCAGTGAAGATGATTAACCAGATGACATAGAGGAAATAGCAGCTATTGTCAACAAGCTTTAACATCACTGATGCATAAAAAGCAAAAAATCGCGATGAATGGTAGTCAGTGGATGATACCATCCATACCATCAGCTGATGACTGAAAGTGAGATGCTCTGTGCTGTGACCGATGATGCCAGTCCAGAAGACGATAGCATTGAAGAGTCTGATGAAACAGAGGAGATGACAGTACTATCTTCAACCAAGCCATCGGTGGCTTACAGGAAAGTCTTGGACTGGTTGGAAGCACAAGAGGCAGACCCTATTAAAGGGAATCTGTACGTTTTTATAAAATTATTGTAAAGGATACTATGAGGATCCGGTATGTAAATTGCTGAATTATATTTTGAAAATGTTTTCAGTAAGACAGAAAAAATGCTTTTAAATAGGGATGTGGATGCATCCATTTTGTGGACAGAAGGGTGTAGTGATGATGTCACTGCCTCACCAGTGTTAACAGTGTGCAGTGCAGCAGATGATAACAGTTTGACTGTGCTGTCAGGATTCTATTTTATTCTGAGGAACACTCAGGATTTTATGTTTGGTGGCAGTGTGCAAGAAAAGAATCTAGTGCTTCTCTTCATGATAGAACAGGATCCCTGTCTATAGGAGCAGTTTGTTTTACTCTGCTTAATTGCATACTGTTAGAGCTGGTGAAGCAGTGACATCATCACAACACCCTTCCTGTACACAAAATGGATGCCTCCACATCACAATGTTATATGTATTTTTCTGTCCCACTGAAAACATGTTCTAAATATAACCTAGCAATTTACATACTAGATCCTCATAGTAACCTTCATAATAATTCCATAGGGAAACATACGGATTCCTTTAAGGTCCTTCTGCTTTTCTACTTGATCTCTTACTGCACTGATTTGGCATCAAAAGCAACTAACAATTGCATAATACTTTCTTCTTCAAACCCAGTTTGAAAGCAGTGAATAAAGCATACAGTATCTCTTAAAGTCCAGGGCAATACTTTTAAAAATCACAGTTCAACAAATAAAGAAAGATTGATTTGTGTTCACTAAACTTAACTAGTGTACATTCTCATTTGTTGTACACCTGCTACATAACAACTTAAGCTCCTGCCTCAATACTGCTGCACAGACTTTGCTGAACATTGTACCTTGATATAACAAACACTCCACTATAATGGATGTGGTGGCTGACTCCCAAAATTTTCAAGCAAGAGACCACTGTAAGTGGATAATGATAACTGGATACCATAACTAGATATGATTTTACTTAAATGAAACTTACAATTAAGTACAATTGGGGCAAAAGAATATAATATGGTTAAATGGAATAATGCTTAAATGCAGCCATAATCAGCTACCCTCAAAATGGATTTCACTTGAAGTTAAAAGATTCTTAAAATAAGGAATAATATGAGCAACATGATATTATGCCCAAAAACACACATCGTTAAATTCAATGGGCCTGATTCACAAAAGGGCTTAGAGGGACGCAAGCTGTGGCTAACAGCAGCTTGTACAAGTCCCTGTGCACCAGGGACCCCACGCCTAATTCAGTAATGGCGGGTCCTGGTGGCTAAGTCCCATGACTTGCAGCAAGCCTGCCTATATGCCAAAACAGACAACACATGGGTATAGTCAGCCACAAGCTGTGGAGCAGCAGTGCACCACATTAGACCCTAGTGGTCTAGCAGTCTCCCTGTCCCAAACCCTGATGCTGCTGTGTTTATAATTAATAAAGAAATCCCCGAGCCCCAAACCCTGATGCTGCTGTGGTTGTTATTAATAAAGAAATCCCTCGCTTCAAACCCTGATGCTGCTGTGGTTGTTATTAATAAGAGATCTCCATTCCCTGAACCCTGATGCTGCTGTGTTATTAATAAAGAGATCCCTCCCAAACCCCAGTGTTGCTGTGTTTGTTATTAATAAAGAGATCCCCACTCCCGAACTCCGATGCTGCTGTGTTTGTTATTAATAAAGAGATCCCCACTCCAACTCCGATGCTGCTGTGTTTGTTATTAATAATTAGATCCCCACTTCCCAAATCCTGATGCTGCCACGGTTCTTATTAATAAAGAGATCTCTCCTCCCCAAACTCGACGCTGCCCCTATTAATTAATAAATACCGTGACCCCTCCCTGATCCCTGCTGTAAATAAATACATTTACAAAACCCTGGTAGACTAGTGCTCTCACCCTAGTCCTGTTCTCCCATAATATATATCAACATATTCCTAGTGGTCTCAGAGGATCCCCACCCCACAGTGCCCATCTCATCAGTGTGCGTTACTGGCTGTGCCCACCGATCACTTCTGCAGCCAGCCACTGACTAAGCCTCACTGAGGGCATACTGAATATAGTACACAAACAGTGATTGACAGCAGTTAAGTCATTCACTGAGTGCGACTGTATACAGTAAGCACCAGGCAGAGCTCAGTCAGTAGCTGACCATGGAGGTGAGCTGTGGGCGAGCCAGTTACTAGCTCACTGATGGGATGGCACTGCAGGATGGGGGCCACTAGACCACCACAGTATGTTGATACTCATTATGGGAGATTGGGACTGGGGGAGCACTAGACTAACAGCAATATTGTAAATGTGTGTATTGCAAAATGTCTGGGGGCATGGTATTTATTAAATAATACAGGCAGTTTCTGGGTTTGGGAGGAGAATGTCTTCATTAATAACAAACATGGCAGCATTGGGGTTCGAGGATCTCTTTCATTAATAAACATGGCTGCATCACAGTTTGGGAGGGGATCTCTTTATTAATAACAAATATGGTTGCATCAGGGTTCAGAGAGGGGGACCTGATTATTGATAAAATAACTCAGCAGCATCGGGGATGGGGCACTAGACCACCAGGGATAAAGCACTGTGCTGAACTCTCCTAGGGATGATTTTAAGTTCCTTAGACCAGCCCTGGCTAGTCTATAGTACTTTTAACAAAATGTCCTCAGAGTGCATTTTGTGAATACTGTTTTCAGGGTTGTGGCAGCATGCATCTTCCACAGGCTCCTTGCTTCAGCTCGCAGCCCATTTTGGGGCACACCTGCAGTGCAAGACCTTTTGGGGCAGACAGTCTGTAATTGATGCAGGCTGCCTTTATGAATAGCTTAGGGGAAGAGTATGACTCAAGGTACCACTTACACAATTTATGTGTGTGCAGGTACCTTGCATAAATATCAAGACTTTGTGAATAGGGTCCATTGACTGTAAGACTATAAGATGCCATTAGGCAAACAGGAAAATAACTAATAAGACAAATATTTATTTCTACAGCATATAAACAAGTGCAATGGCTGGAAAAGGTAACAAAATGCTGAGCAAAGTGTTTCCTGAAAACCTTACACAGTATTATGATGCATATTAACACTTATCAGGCATACGTTTCAGTAAGAGCTAAGGCATAGTCACCTAGAAATATTCTGTTACACCGATTTCATAGAATAAATCAAGAGTGGAGTGTTTGTGTGGCATGGAAGCCCAAGGTAGGTGAGTTATATGTGTTGAGGCATTATGTTGCACATGTGAGAATAGTAACAGATGCAATGGGTGTGGAGTCTTGTGGTGGTGCTTATAAATTTCATTTTGAATTGCTTTCATTTTATTAATTTGCATTGGTATCAAGTCTGTCTTTACAAATTGATTTAGTCAGTCAATAAATAACAGAATACAAAATGAAAACAACGAAAAGTATAAAAGGAAGTAATATTTGAAGAATTATTGCACAATATTGGTATTATTGAGGGTGCAATATTATGTAAATAATATGTTTAAGATATTTATTAGAGTTGTCTGTTACCTTGTGGTGACCCCAGAAGAAGGCTAAGTAGGTGAAATGTTGAGGTTCTATATATAAACAAAGGCATTGGAAAACTACTGTTTGTGTAGAAGCCTTTGTCGTGAGCCCTAGTGGGCCACCCTTGGTTGTTTGAGAACTGAAAATTTACCAGGCCAGCTACACCCTAAGACAACCAAATAAAATATTATATGATTGATGGCAGAAAAATCATTTATTGCATTCTCCTACCTCAACAAAATGGTTCCTATGCTTAAATGAGTGGGAATTACACATGAAACACATAACCTGCCTGCAAAGACTGCACCTGCGCTCAGGCGATGTGTGCCGCCACTCACAATCACTGGTGCACGATGCCACACCTCCGGTGCAGAGTCGCATGGTGGAGGATTGTGGCTGCATGGGGGTGGAGCATGGGACACTGGTAGTTATCCAGTAGGATTCCCATCCTAGGTCTCATAGTGGATCCCCTACCATGCATGGGTAGGGGATCCTGGGAAGGTTTGTACCCTACTGGGTATAAACATCAGGTATTTGCCTGAATGGCTAACCCCTATCCTCCAAGACAGCCCATCAGGATTGGGAAGCTGTGTGCAGGTGAATTCCATTTGCCGCTGTGCCCAGCCCTGGCAGTGACCTGTGGGAGGCATGTAAATATTTATTGCAGGGTCCCCTTGATACATTTTCCAGTCCCAGTGTGACATGCAGTGCCGTTGTGCATGAGTGCAATGTGGCATCCTCGCATGGCACCACATGGCCAGCCAGGAATTCATCACATGATGTGCTACTGCACCTCTGTTGCATGCTGCAGGGTCTGTGTGGGACACTGCTGCATGGCATATGGATGTGGAAATACTTACGCCCTGCCCTTCAGCTGCATGTAGGCATTTGTGCATAAGACCCAATATGAGACAATTAGTTTAAATTCAGCAGCTGTTTTCATTCAAACAGGAAAAACCATAGCTTCACACCAAAATGGTTGTAAAATTCTATGAGGTGAGAATGCAAATTTGAGTTTTCGAATCAGCTACAATTAATTATTAATGGGCTCATAAAACTATGCATATGCAAACTGAAACCTCAGAAACCATACAACTTTTTATTGCGTATGGTTTTAACACCATATAATCATACACAATATCTTTACAGCATTACATAATGAGGACTGGTGAGGCCATCAATTTTATATACGGTAATAGAGACCAAATATTGTATATAGAACACTACGTGGGCAGGTGTGCATTATGAGAATTTAGGTGTGCCATGCTACTTAGACCCAGACAAAAAGCTTGAGGGGTTTATACTAGCACTACCTACTAAAAGTGTGTATCACATTTGAGTTTAAGCACACCTACCAATGTTTTACATTTTATAATTTCTGTGCAATGTGTTTTAGCCCCAAAGATTTGATTTGATTATGAGGATCAATGTGTGTTCTGGCCTCTAGATGATGCTGCTGTGAACACTGTGCTTGTGGCTTGAGGTCATTTGTTCTCTCTCTCTCTCTCTCCCCATTGCCGCCTTCTGCTGCCCTTATATTATTTTTAAGAGGGTGGCAGTCCCTTCATTGTACATGGCAGCAGAGTGGTTGGTGTAAGGGAGAACAATGGTGAACAGTAGTGGTATTCAGGCTGAGGTGTGGTATCACATAGCTGTAAGGCACATTCACTTTTGTGTGCCAGTTGAGTGATCACTGTTCAGAGCAGCTCAATGCAAGTGACAAAGGAATCTGAGTTACCCATGGGGGAAGCACATATGTCAGAGATTACATCATTTACTAGGAAATCTGTGGATAACTGGTGTGAAGGACTCATGTGATCATGTGTTCATGATCAGCGGGTCAGTATATCTGGTACATTCAGCAAATTCTAATCATCCAGGTACAATGCTGATATAATCTGAGCTTCCAATGCTTAAAAACATTGGTCAGTTATTGCAATTAAATAATCTCCACACTGCTAATAATATACATAATTCTGAACCACAAACAAGTTATCTCTCTCAATAAAATTCACGATGATGGTCTGCTGTATGTAGCTCATAGTACACCAATACATAAAATATGTTTCTTTATTCATTCTGCTACCTAGGTCCCCGCTCCGTGTGCAGTGAGAGCTGTTCTCCAGGGCATCGGAATCGACTGGAAGGGACAGCCAATCTGCTGCTTGATTGTGTTCCCTGCTCTGAGGGGGAGATTACCAACCAAACTGGTGGGTGAGACTTTTGTATTTAAAGAACTAAAGTCCTGAGACTGGAAACATTTGCATATGCAAACTGATTGCTTAAGCACATTTTAAAGTTTGTATTTTTAGACTAAGTGATGCAGGAGTTGTGATTTTGTTCTGCCACACCTTCATCTCTGCATGTGTGCCAGAATGTTTCCTACAATTTTAAACATTATAATGCATTTGCAACCACAGGAAAATATTATACTATCTCAAAAGTAAGGAAATTCATTGCAAAAAAATCATTAATAAACTAGTTGAGTTAAAGTGACAAAAGTAGGAGATGTGGCATTAGGGTTTCCAACCCTAACACCCCACCCCACCCTGCTGGCTGCAACAGGAAAAACATTATGGTTTCATCTTTCTCTCTCAGCAAATCAGGCGTGTGGTGTGTCTTAGAGTTGTCAACCCCAACATTCACCCCATTCTCATATGCTGTACCCATCTCAGCCTATTTACAGTTAAAAGATGATGCATGTGTCAGTTTTTGATAGATTTGTCACTTTCATTGTAAAACCCTGAGGCACGTAGCCAACATGTCAGACGTAATCTCTTGTGTACTAGCAGATATGGTGCAACTAGTGCTACTGAGGTATATTATAAGATTTTTAGATACTAGTATATACAGTATGTTCTATTTATATTTATGTATATTTGTAAATGAGTTATATCTGCACTAAGTTATGATGAAATGTATAGTGAGTATTTGTTCTGTTTGATATGTAATGTGTAACCATTTCTGGCCTAAGGATCTCAATATAAATGAGCTTTTGCTCAACTAGACAATCTTTGTTCATATGTAATTGGTGAATAAAATATATTACTACTACAACTATTAATAATGTAGTAAGAAACTTTGAAAATCCTTGTTTACCAAAACATGCATGCTCTTTGTTTCTAGGGACACCAATTGAATTCATGCAGTCATTAAATTCAGACAATTGCACGTGGGTATTTTGGGCAGAAAGATCCTGGTCTAAACAACTGGTTTTTAAGTTTGCTGACACAACCAAATTGTATGTTTACATGTTTTAAATAACCTGACTTGAATTCTGTATTGCAGTGGTTCATGTTACTACAGTATATATTTATATATGGATACAGCCATTCCTTTGCAGGCCCAATGTAGCAAACCATTACATATGTGGACATTCTCTGAAATCAGAAATGCATCATCAGGATTTGCACATGACATTTAGAAAGTACCTTTGGTCCATATCAGAACTGCTCAGCTACTTAAAAGTATTGTGTTTTAGAAGCTGCATTGCAATTGTATAAAACTAAACTGAAAATAACATCAGCAAATCAGAACACAGGGTTACTGACCATTTATTAACTGATAAATAATGCACTTTTTCCTTTCTTGCTTACCCTGGGACAAATCTAGAAATGAGCTCTGATTCATCCATAATTTTTGAGATTGTGTAATTGTATTGTATGCTATCAAGACCTTAGCCCTTGATCAGGCTTCTGCTGACTGGCTGTGTGGTTGGGATCTCTGCCAGCCACACCTGCTTCACTGCCTGCCTGCCTCTGCTGCCAAAACCTTAGCCCTTGATCGAGCTCCTCGCTGACTGGCGGTGTGGATGGAATCTCTGCCAGCCATGCCTACTTCACTACCCACCCGCCTCTTGCCAAGACCTTAGCCCTTGATCAGGTTCCCTAAGCAACACTTTGTCATATGCTAGATAGGTCTAAGGAATAGAATTGAAACTCCACTTTGTTTTTAAGCCATGATATAAGTGGACACCTTCCAAGCTAAGCATAGTGTGCAGTGTTGTTCTAAGTGGTGCTCTGCCACATTCTAGGACCATCTCTGTTATGTCCAATCCTTGCATGCCAGATTTATAGGTATCCATATGGAAAAGCCTTAGCAAAGCTCGGTATTCCTGGCCACTATCAAGATAAGAGATTATGTGACTGGTAGCACCAAGAAGAAAACAAATCTTAGACTTTGAAAGTCCCATTACCCTGTATAGGAGTAAGAAGTTGTATTCATAGTTTAAAGATGCAAATGTACTGCCACTATGAAAATTTGACAGTTATTGGGAAACAGTATGATAAATAAGCTTACCAAGTTTTATAGTTGCAGAATGAAGCATTCAAAAGTTATGAATATAATTTAATTAATATCATTTTCTTATTAGAGAACTAGACAAATCTAGTATCCTGTGATAGCTCACATCTTAGGAAGTCTAACAAGATGAATATTAAATCTGTAGTTTGTTGTTATAGAGAAAGACCATCTAAAAGTTTATAGTGAATTAACTTTTCTGACAGTGATTGATGTCTTTAAGAAAAGAACAAAGGATATTGTGTATCTCTACAAAAAGTAATGCTTTAATGACATTAGGAATGGATTTTTCTTACAAATCTTATATCATCCTGTAGTTTAGACTATTAAGACTGAAGCTATTATTTTGTTTTGAGAAGTTCTATTAAAATTACGACATTATAACCTTAATAGTGTAGTTTATAAAGTATCCATACTACAGATATCAGACTTTTTCAAGAATGTTTGGCTTAATGTAAAACACTTGAATATGCACGTTTAATGTTCAAATTACATTAAATAAGACTTTTATTTAAATAAATAATTTTGACCCAAAAATAGGTTTGAGGAGAAGGGACTGTCTTAAAGAGGCATGTCTATATGTCACAATATATCTTCTAAGATGCCCTACCTTTCTAGTGATTCAAACCGATCAAAATCTGGTGATGACATCACCAGAGCAGTTTTTATATTAGTAAACACTGCTGACCACCCTTATATCTGAGCTAACTATAAATGTAGGAAGACCTATGTTCGGTTAACTAAGAGTTTTAATGGCTTTATTCTGATTATAGGCCAATGAACTGTGGGCCACGCCTGTTTGAAATGCAGGGGTCAGCCTATGGACAGCCAGAGCTCAGTGCTGCTGAAGATATCCAGAGGCAAGAAAGAAGGGCAAGACATTTTATTGTGTATGAAGCAATGTTTGTTTTATTTGCTGAGCATTTTGACAAGTAATGTTGCCTGCTAAAAACAAACAGACTTACTTTTTAAGACTCACGTGCTACATAGCGTGCTGAGCAAAAAGGAGGTAAATTGTCCCAAGGTTTTAAAAGCAGATGCACAACATGAAAGGGTCAATAAGCTCCACTTGTTAAAACAACTTGCTAGTCACAAGAAAGTTCTTTGAATCCAGTATTGCTATGGACTGTGCAGACTGAAGTTGTGTTTTACAAAGCCAAGAGCTGATTTTTAGCAAAGTTTAACTTGCAGAGTGTATCCATGCTAAAAGATGTTCCAGGATCAAAGTTAGCTGACAAAGAAACCTTTACATCAAAAGCCAGACTCAGCCAGAGTTCTAAGGGAGAAAGAAAAACCACTTCTACAACCAGAAATACAAGTTTTCTTTTAATTACTTTCACTAATTTTAATTAATAGTCTTGGTATTTTAAATTGGGTTATCTGGGAAAGTAAGAGAAATCTGCTCTTAACTATAGAATCTGGGTATATAGCTTAAAAGTTTTGAACTAAAAGAATTGTGCATGATTTAAAAGTTAAAACTGAGTTTTATAAAAGCACAGTACAAACCACTAACATAATGAGTTGTTGCTAGTTCTCATAGAAAATACATTTTACATGCAATGACGTTTTGAAACAAGTTTTAGAGAAATAATCTAATATATTAATCTTACTCTTACAAGTATATGTTCTTATGCATACAGGTTATGTTAAATACTGAGTATGATAAAAGTAGTATAGCTGTTACCATTTATTATGCTAAGTATTGCTTATTTCTTTACATTGTTTATTTGCTAGAATTTATTAGTTGCTCAATTATCTGAAACAATTGTGCTGATCTTTACAAGATTAGGCTTGATATGTATGCTAATGAGGAATATTTAGAACCATTGTATAGGTGTAAATAAAATATATATTTTCATATAACTATACGGGTGGTACACAGTGTCATTTACCATTATACTTGAATCTGGAGCATAGGATAATATCACATGTGAATATTTATTATTTTGGTAATTTATGAAATCATTTTTGTGTAAGGTGAATCCAAGTGCATCATTATAAAAGTAATATTATAAGTGATATTATAAGCCTTTTTTCTGAGACACCCACCTCTGTTGCCAAAACCTTAACCCTTGGTTGGTCTACTTGCTGATCAGCGGTGTGGCTCAGATCTCTGCAAACCATGCATGATTCACTGCCCACTCACCTCTGTTGCCAAGACCTTAACCCTTGATTGGGCTCCTTGCTGACTGACAATGCAGCTGGAATCTCCACCAGCTGTGCCTGCTTCACTGCCCACCCACCTCTGCTACAAGACCTTAGCCCTTGATCGAGCTCCTCACCGAGTGGCAGTGTGGCTGGGATCTCTGCCAGCGATGCCTGGTTCATTGCCAGCCCACCTCTGCTGCCAAGACCTTAGCCCTTGATTGGACTCCTTGCTGACCAGGGGTGTGGCTGGGATCTCCATCAGCCACACCTGCTTCACTGCCCACCACTTCTGCTGCCCAGGTGTGCTTCTACTTCAGGAATCCAAACTGACCTTAGCCCTTGATTGGGCTTCTTGCTGACTGGCAGTGCAGGTGGGATCTATTCCAGCTGCACCTGCTTCACTGCCCACCTGTCTCTGCTGCTAAGACCTTAGCCTTTGATCGGGCTCCTTGCTGACTGGTGGTGCAGCTGGGATCTCCGCTGGCTATGCCTGTTTCACTGCCAGCCTGCCTCTGCTGCCAAAGTACACTTTTATCTCAGGTAATCCAAACCCAGCAATTTAATTGGTCATTGCAACCCAGCCACAGCCTGCCATTGGTCGCTTCTCTACCTCTGCTAAAATCCTGTTTGCTTGCTTCTCTGTATTTTCACTGCTTTTACAAGGCTATACATTTGTACAGTGAGACAGTATACAGCCAGTTTAAATTTTATGTTATGGTAGAACCCTGATGTTGTGTACATGCCTTAATGCATTTTAACTGTCTTGTAAAATCTGCTGCTTCCTGCCTACTCTCTACCTCCCCTAAGCTGTCCTTCATTTTCCCCTTTCACTCTGTGATTCCTTCTTGCCTAACTCAAAACTCAGTGTTCCTCTCTCCTGAAAACTGAATCTACTAAGCTTGCTAATCTGTTTTTCTCACTTACTTCCTGACACCCATAACACAGACACCTCCACCAAGGAACTCCTTTACCTGCCCCCAACCTACCGATTGTCTCTCTCTCTCTCTCTCTCTCTCTCCCTTTTGTTTTGCCAGACTCTCCCACTGATTGAGCTCCAAGTTTGAGCTATTTACTTGATTCCTCTTCTTTTTTTCCCACTATAAACCTGAGCCCTTGATCAGGCTCCTCGCTGACTGGCGGTGCGGCTGGCATCTCGAGGCTGCCTGCTTCCTACCCACCTGCCTCTGCCAAGGTACACTACTACCTCAGGGAATCCAAACTCAGTAATTTCATTGGCCATTGCAACACAGCCACTGCCTGCCATTGGCCGCTTCTACGCCTGCTAAAACCCCTATTGATTGCTTGCTTCTCTGTATTTTTCACTGCTTTTTACCAGGCTATGGGATTGTACAGTGAGACAGTGTACAGCCAGTATGAATTTTCTCCTGCCCTCCCACCACCCAGCGACACTCTTTAAAATCCACTTTCAGCACAGTGTGCTCCACCATTCACTCGCTCTGATACATTGGAGTAGGAACAGAAACATTCCCTCTCTGGGACAGATGCCTTGCAACCAGTGCCCAATTTAGTACTAGGACAAAATCCAATTGCTGTGAAGCAGCATCTGCCCATTTTAATAGGATGGATACTTTTGATTACACCTCCTCTGCGTAGTGACAGCTACCTAGTTAAGGCATATGGTGCTAGGACACACCCAACGTGCAAAGTGGCACCTTCCTTCTGTCACTCTAACATGAACACTCAGCAGTGCTCAATAATGTCCATCATACAGGGATGTCCCAAAATGGCACTGCTGGTACTCCTTGTTTACATGATGGGGCAGAAGATAGGGAACAGGACATTACCCATAATCCACCATTCAACATTCCAATACACCTTACAGTTTGATGGTGGTGCCAAATAGGGGATGATAATAACCCCCATGGCACACACCCTCAAACTCCCACCAATGCAATATATGCTTCCAACACCAACATCTCCAACCATACCCATAGCCACCCTGCTAAATGCTGGCCCCTGCTGTCAATCCTAATGACAATAAGCACACCAAGTACAAGCACGTTGCTCAGCATGGTTGTTCTGGACATGACACCTCAAGAGAATGATCTTAATTCTGCTTTTACTATCTGAAAACTTGCACCCTAACTCTGGAACTGCAAGTACAGGCAACACCATGAGACTTGGACACCTCAAGATTTGTCTTGTTGAATATAGGAAGCCTACTACCCAAGCTACCTTAATTCCAGGCATGGGTGGAGCATCTTATACTGATATCATTACTGACTGAGACCGGGCTATTACTGAAAATTCTTGATGCTGTTGTTGTACTAGATGGATATACCACTTTCACCAGAATAGACTATTTAAGTGGGGTGGCAGCTGTCTGGTCTACCTCTGCAATGACATCAAAAAGCCAAGTGCTGCCCAGCAGCCCTACAGAGGTGAGGCACAAATACTAACCATCAAACTCTCCATAGGCTGACAAAACAAAGTACTAGTGCTGGGCATACCCTGGAAAGCCTACAACTGGCATTGTGCTATTCATTAATAACCAAAGGCAGCTCAAGCATAGCTGGTAACAGGTAGTAGTTGGCGACTTCTACATTAAATAGCAATCCCAAGATGCATCAACCATAAGAGATCAAATCTCAGGCCTCCCTACACCTATATGATTACCCAAGTCACCAGACAAAATTACGGATGGGCATGAGTACATCAAATGACTGGCTTCTCTCCACCAGCCCAGAACATATTACTGAGTTATCATTCTTACCAGACTCCCTTAATGACCATTCACCTATAATGTGTACCTGGTTGAATAGGTTCACAAAGTGCATTCCCAGCCAGTTAGAAGTCAATCACTAAGAAATGGTCTGCTGGAGCCATTCAAAAGTATCTGAGACTGGTTGACTGGACCCCTAGACAGTGCTAAGGATATTAACCAGGCCTAGATTACTTCTGCAAGATTTTTACAAATGTTTGCCATGTCTTTTGCCACTTTAAGTCCAAAAAGTAAGGGTGACTTCAAACCCTGGCTCTCAGGCTCACTCATCAAGATCATGCGCTATAGAGACAACATATGGCACAAGGCTAAAGCAACTGGGGAAGAGCTACCTCATTGTCTACAAGGCAACCAGAAATAAATGTACAAAACTCATTAGGAATGCCAACGTTTATACTATAAAGACCTCCTGGGCAGGATTTGGGGCTGCTGTGGACTTGTGGAACTCTGTGAAATCCCTAATGGGTAGGGTTTCCATGGCACCATGGACCACAGTTGTTACAGCATCAGGAACACTGCAGGAGCCTAGTGATATTGTGAAAGCCTTCTACTTAGCCTTCACAGACCTAAGTGCTGTACTACCTACAAACCACCTCACCTCCCGCCACTAGGACAGCTACCTTCAGAGGCCCCACCCACACCATAATGGCATATCAGCATTCTATTTCAGACATATAACCATAGTTGAAACCATAAAATACATCAAGTGAGTCCTAGGTAAGACTAGGATGGGGTGTTATCTAATTGATATAAAGATGGAAGCCCTCACCCTGGATGAGCTGGAAGCTTCACTCACTAAGATCTTTAACACATCTGTAGAACAGGAGTGTTCCCAGACAAATGGAAGTCAGCACTTGTCACCCCAGTTTTCAAAGTGGGGACAGAACCAATCTGTCTAACTACAGGTCTATTTCAATATTACCAACCCCCCATACACACATCTAAAGCACTGGAAAAACTGTATCTGATCAAATAACAGATTATCTTGATAAATACAATCTCCTATGCATACAGCAGCATGGGTTTGGGAAAACCATTGCATCCTGACTGCACTGGTTGACTACATCACTCAACTTTATGATCGTTGGACCACGGTATGGCAGTGGGATCTGTCTTCATAGATAGAAAAAGGAAGTGCAAAGAAGAAGGAAACCAATTTGGTTCTCAAAAACAGTAGCAGAAAAGGTCAGAGCCAAAGGCTGGCCTTCAGGAAATATAAGGGAACACTGTGGGATGAAGATAGGAGGCATACCAAACTTCCTAAGGGAAGCAGGAAGGAAGTAAGGTAGGCAAAGGCCCAAACTGAGGAAACACTAGCAGAAACAGTAAAGAAGGTGACAAGACTTTCTATAGATACATTAGTGAAAGGAGAAAGTCCAGAGGGTGTATTGCTAAGATCAAAGGAGATAAGGGGTATGTGAGGAGGACGTGCAAAAGCATTTATCCTAAACAGATACTTCTGCTCAGTATTTACTGGAGAGAAGGTAGGGCAGGAGCCCACAGCTCAGCACCATGGACATGGGGGAGGTGAGCACTAATCCCTTCACAAAAGAAGGGTCCTACAAGAGCTCAATAATCTCCAGGGTGGACAAGGCAATGGGGCCTGATGGCATACATCCCATGGTACTAAAGGAGATAAGGGTGGAACTAACAGAGCCATTATCAGAACTGTTTAGTGAGTCTCTGAGCACAGGAGCGGTCCCAGAAAAATGGAGAAGGGCTCATGTGATCCCGCTTCCCAAGAGTGGTAGCAAGGAGAAAGCAGGAACTACAGACCAGTCAGTCTTACCTCAGTAGTTGGCAAGATTATGGAGGTACTCCTTAAGGAAAGGATAGTGCAACACCTGGAATCCACAGGAGCACTGGATCCAAGACAGCATGGGTTTACAAAATGAAGGTCCTGTCAAACTAATCTCAAAGATTTCTTTGACTGGGAAACCAGAGTGATGGACCAAGGGAGCAGTTGAGGTTGCCTACCTTGACTTCAGCAAAGCTTTCAATACTGTTCCATATAGAAGATTGATTAATAAGCTAGGTAGGCTCAGGGTGGGTCAGAAGTTGGTCAACTGGTGGCAAACTGGTTGACAGGCAGAAAAGAGAGGGTGGTAAATGGTATACAGTCAGAAGAGATGCAAGTCACAAGTGGTATACCTCAGGGATCAGTCCTGGGGCCAGTCCTCTTCAATATCTTCATCAGTGACATTGCAGATGGACTGGAGGTAAGGTTTGTCTGTTTGCAGATGACACCAAGATCTGCAACAGAGTAGATGACCCAGATGGGGTGGACAGAATGAGAAGAGATCTGGATAAACTAGCAAAATGGTCAGAAGAATGGCAATTGGGGTTTAATGCAAAAGTGCAAGATCATGCACATAGGGAAGAGAAACCCTGAAGCCACCTATAGGCTGGGAGGAGAGTTGCTGGCAGTCACAAGGGAAGAAAAAGACTTGGGCATCATCATCACAGATGACCTGAAATCATCCAAGCAGACCACTAAAGCAGTAGGTAAGGCTAGAGGATGTTGGGGTGTATTAGTAGGGGTATCAAAAGTTGGAAGAGGAGGTATTAATCCCTCTTTACAAGATACTAGTTAGGCCTCATCTGGAGTACCGTGTGCAGTACTGGAGGACACACCTTCACAAGGACATTAACCAAATTGAGGCAGTCCAGAGTAAGGCAACCTAAATGGTGCAGGGACTACTCAGAAAACATATAAGGACAGATTAACAGAGCTCAATATGTATACCCTAAAGCAAGGAGGGAGACAGGTGATATGATCGAAACATTCAAACACCTTAAGGGCATCAACAAGGGACAGAGCCTAACATATTTCAGTATAAGAAAATAGCAGGACAAGAGGACACAGCATGAGATTAGAGGGAGGCCAATTAGGGGTAATGTGAGAAGTTCTTTTTCAGAGAAAGGGTGGTGGATGCATGGGATGGCATACCTCAGGAAGTGATGGATATAAATACAGTGCAGGGCCTCAAAAGGCATTGGATAGGCATAAGGAGCAATACAGATGAGTATGAATAGATAGGCCTTTGACAGATCAAAGGCCGATGGCACATTTATAAGGTAGAAAAGAAATGGGCAGACTGAATAGGCCTTGCGGTCCTTATCTATCATCAACTTCTGTGAAAAGCATACACATGGCCACTGCCACTTCGGTAATGATAGGCTCTTTATCCTCCTGTATCTCCCATACACAGTTATCGCCAAGCCAACCTCCCAAACCATAGCCTTAAAGGTTAGCTTCCCCTAATTTAACACAGGCGTATAGACACCTCCCCACCTGAGGCATGGCGATGGAAGACACGAGGAAGATAAACATCACACTATTTGCCAGAAAGGTTATCTTTCTGCTACTGCTACTCTCTGGCAATGTTCACCTAAACCCTGGACCAACAACCCTGAGGAGGGGGGTCCATACAGTGAATGGCCTAAAGATAGCAACGCTAAACATCTGCAGCCTAACTATCAAATTCGACCAGCTCCAGGCTTGGATGACCATCCATGCCCGTGACATACTCTGCCTAATTGAAACCTGGCTGTCAGGTAGGATCAAGGATGGTGAGGTGGCCATCAAAGGATTCCAAGCATTTCAACTTGATAGAATAGACAGAAAGAAGTGTCAGCTGCCTCTTATATGCCAGAAACTCACTGAGTTGCTCCGTCCTCCCCATCTCTAAAGTTGTGGAGGATTATGAGCTGTTAGTGGTAAAATACAATTTGGCCTAAAGGCAAGACTCTTTACCATCACACCAACCTACCTGCCCCCAAAAAGCCAAGAAGGCCTTCCTCTTGTTATAGAGGAAATTAGTGCACTCAAAAGGGCTCAGAACTCATCTTGACTGGTGACTTTAATATTAACTGGTTATGTAAGAGGCGACACCCTCAGAAAAATAATCACCTCCACAATCTCACATAACTCGTAATCCAGCCCACTCCAACAGGCAGAACTACAAGGCTGGTACCAGCATCATCATAGACTGGGTCTTAGCTAGCTCACCAACTTGATTCTCCAAACTCATTGTTCTCATGGACATGCCTAGTGACCATTCCCCAATCTGCTTCATATGGACCACTAAACTTGCCAAAGCCCACCCACCTCATCGAGAGCAGGGTTCTGCAGAAAGGCAAACTTGGATCCCTCAAATTGGCCCTGTCTGCCTACAACTGGTTCCCCATCAACAAGGCACCTACGCTGGACCAGGCCCTTAGTTTTTTCACTGAGGGCTTTAATTCCATCCATAATATCTATGCACCATGCACAAAACAGAAAATTTGGAGGAAGGTAAATGGCTGGACTCATGGCAAGCTCCTCTCCCTCCTAAAGGAGAGGGACTGCCTCTGGGAAAAGCCTTAAACTCAGGTAGCAAGCCTGACCTACAGTGCTACAAAATGGCTAGAAATCGGTGCACCAAACTTATCAGGCTCACAAAGCCAGTTTCCATAAGACCCAGCTTAACAACACATGGAGAGATGGAAAGAGGTTTTGGGACAACATCAAGAACATCCTTGGTAAAGATCAAAAGCAGCACCCTAAGATGCTCAACATTAATAACTCATCCTCCTCAGATCTGCTAGCCATTGCTGATGCCTTTAACCAGGCTTTTACAGACCTGTCCTCAGTGCTGCTTCAGACTACCTTCTGCCTGTGGAGGACCAAGGTTGCGCCAACCTACCCATAACTAACCACCCAGCCTTCTACTTTAAAAGGTGACAGTGGGGGCCCTAACGATGGTCAGAAAGTCCTAGGCAAAACCAGATTGGGGGTGACAGATGTTCTTATCATGCCCATAACAATGCTATTTAATAAATCCTTGACTCTAAGCGCAATTTCTGGAAGTATGGAAGCAAGCCCTGGTAACTCAGTGCATAAGAATGGTGACAAGACGCTGGTGTCAAACTACAGGCCAATATCTATCCTCTCCCCACTATCCAAAGCTTTGGAAAAAATTGTAGCAAGTCAACTCACAGAATACCTCAATAAGTACAATCTGTTCTACCCAAACCAACATGTTTCAGGCAAAAACACAGTACCTCCACGGTACTGCTGGAATGCACTGACTATCGCAAAGGTGCTGGATGAAGGCAAATTGGTGGGGTCCATATTTATAGACCTCACCAAAGCCTTCAACACCATCAACCACCTTCTACTAGTACTCCTGCTCCAAAGATTGGGTGTGGCACCTAATGCCCAGATTGGTTCAATGACTACCTAACACACAGGATCCAGCGAGTCAAATTCATGCAGACATTATCCAGCTCAGAGATGTACTCCTAGGAGTCTCTCAAGGATCAATTCTAAGGCCCCCTTTTCAGCCTCTTTGTAAATGACCTACCCACCACCTGTGACACCAGACTTATCCTGTATGCAGACAATGCCATGCTGCTGAGCAGCAGCACCTCTCAGGTTGCCTACAAACAGAACTACAGAACTCTTTCAATAAACTCAAAGACTGGTTCAGTAGGCAAAGCTGCTACTAAATTACAAGAAAACCAAGTCCATGCTGCAGTTCAGCCCCTACAACAAATGCAGGCATGCTCCCTCATAATCCCAATAAGACTGGTGAGCAGATTGAGTAGGTTCACTTGTTCAAGTACCGTGGATTCACCATTGATGACTCTCTCACTTACACACACATGTAGACTCCCTTGTCAGAGTGGTAAACACAAAGATCGGGGTCCTCTATGGGCATAGAAATCCCTCACCCGGAAGCACTCCAAATCTCAGTCTCCAGCTCCAAACTCTCACGATAGACTATGGGCTGGTGGTCTATGGAGCTGCTACTGACACAGTGCTCAAGAGGTCAAATTGCACTCAGTAAGGCATGTCGCCTCAACGCAATGCTTGAATCACTACACTCATACTTGCACCCGTATGGGCGTACAAACTGGCTTAACCTAAAGACAGGATCAAATGCCAAACTTGCTTACTGGGAAAGAAGGCACTCCTCGGAAAAAAAACACCCTGTATAGGAAACCTGCTCAAGGCTTCTCTCTCACACACAACACCAGAAGGAGGAAGAATGAAGCACTGTCTATACCATTCCACCGAACCTCGCTAGGACAGTGCACTTTCTCTATCAGGTCCCCTTCTGGATAAATCAACTCCCGATGAAATTACAAACAAACAGCCTGTCTCAATTCAAAGCAGGCCTTAAACAGCACCTAATGTGTAGCTCAAAATGCACCTGCTTCTCAGGCCACTTGTTGAACAGGCCTACCCCCAAGTAGCACACCCAGGCGGGCTACCTAGAGAACCCTCCTCCATTCCAGCCTAGCCAAGGGCTTAAGTAAGTTATCAGTCCTCTTTAAACACTCTTGGTACTGCCCCTCCCTAACCCTTCCACACAACTGCTACTCGACAAAGCCCTCTGGAGCTGCTCCCCCATCTCAGCCCCCGTTTCACTATCCTCCCACCTCTCACTCTCTGTGGTAGGTTCAAACCCAATCCCCCTTGTTTCACTGTCACCCAACCTCTCACCTACAACTGCTCTGTTTTTCTCTTATTTGTCCAATTCTCATGTAATCGCTCTTTAATGCCTAATGTTCAGGCCTCTGTAACCACTGAATATGTGTATTGTCTTATTGTCCACCCTGACATAGAACCTTTGTAAAAGAGCTCATGCTCAAAGGTCTTTCTAAAATACTAATTAAATAAAATAAATGTGTCTATGTAGAGCTCACAAAAGCATTTGACACTGTAATCCACCAACTTCTACTGAACTACCTTCTACCCATTGGCCTGACCTCTAACACAGTTGCTTGGTTTGACAGCTACCTTTCCTGCAGATCACAATGTGTTTGTATCAATGGAATACTCTCTGAACCAAGGAAGTGAGCCTTGGAGTCCCTCAAGTATCAGTACTTGGCCTCTTGCTATTTAGCCTGTTTATTAATTCCTACCTTCTACCTGCCCTGCTGTGATGGTGCTGTATGCTGACGATGCAGTCATCTCAGTATTTGGAAGGGATGTGTCAGAAATAACAAAGGAACTACAAGTCAACTTCCAAAGGCTAGAAACGTGGTTTGTGCAGAATAGACTTTTGCTCAATTATAAGAAAACTAAATGCATGCTCTTACTATGCCACATAGCAAAATAAAGTACAGTTCGCTATTAATCCATAGCAACAAAGGGGAAATACTGGAGCAAGCAGGCACATTTAAATATCTGAGTGATCACCTAGACAACACCCTCACCTTATTCACACATACTGACCAAGTCGTAAAACCAGCTAGTACTAAGCTGGGTGTTCTTTACTGCCGCAGGCATGCATTGACTCCAGAAGCATTGAAACTGGACACGTGCAGCTCTGTGCTGTCCACCATCGGTTACAGGCTGCTGATCTACAGGGCGGTTCAGACACTGTACTGAAAAGGGTCAGAACCATCCTTAACAAGATGTTTTGGGTGATCCTTGGGGCATACTATCTGACCCATACCTTTGAAAGAGACTGGATGACTCCTCTCCACCACAGAGTAAAATACCAGGCCTGCCTGATGGGGAAAAAATCACTCCTAGGACTGACACCTAAATCCCTGCTAATCTATTTAGAAATGCCCAACATACCAAAAACACCAGAAGTGCAATCGGGGGCTACTGGTGCCCTTTTGTATACACTATGCTTGGGCAATGACCCTTTCATACTGGGGACCCCAGCGTCTAAAATGACCTCCTTACACCCTTATTGATTGGTAGCCTTGGTAGCTAGGTGACTTCACAGCAGGGCCCTGAAGTGAATACCAACAGACCCCATTCCTTTTGAAATCAAAATAGTAAGTTGCCAATCCAGGCTGAAAAATATACTTACTGTTACATTTGCCCTGTTAGGGGTTCAAGGTGTGCTCTGACTTGTTATTGTTGATGTATGCCATATACAGTAGCACCCTCATTTAGAATCCCATTTATAGTTTGTGACTGAGCGGGGTGAGCAGTTAATATTGGATAAAGTTTGTAAATGGAGAAGTATGTCTTTCTCATTTAGCTAGCTCCCCACCAGTTACCTGCACATTGCCTGGGGACCACACTTGAATTAAACTAATTTTAGGTTGATGCACCGATTAAGGTAAGCCATTTGAAGCAGATGCAGTTTAGAGTAAGGACTAGCTGATGGGTGGTCTACCTCAACATTGGTAGCTGGGTGATTTCAGAGGGCCCTGAGATGAATACCAAGGAACTCCCACTTCTTTTGAAATCAAAATAGGAAGTTGCCAATCCAGGCTGAAAAATATGTTTATTGTTACATTTACCCTGTGGAGGTCAGGTTGTGATCTGACTTGTTTTGTTGATTGCAGCAAGCTGGGCCAGTTTAAGAGGGGCTCGGATCCTACCTAGCCTGTGAAAATGACTGCTGCTCTTATAAACTCAGGCTACCCAGTATTACCCCTGAGCTCACTCCCTCTCTCCCATTTATTACCTCATACCACCATCTCTGATCACTTCCCCACTCCATCCCTCCTACTCCCATCTCTCATAACTATCCCTCTCTGATGTGCCTTGTCAAGCCACATCTTGCTTGAGATATCTCTACTCTTTGTGCTTTGGTAATTTCCTCTCCTCACTACTCCATCCCTCCTACTCCCACCCCTCTAAACAATTCCTTCCTGCTTTTCCCTTGACAAAGCCACCTCTGACTGTGTATATTCCACCTCCATGTACCCAGATTGCCCAGGAATTTTCCCTGATTTACGTTATTGTAAACTGAATCTGCCAAAACTATGTACAGCATTCGTGGAGGGCTGTTGTATTTTTCTCTCAGAGCACTTCAGTAACTGAAACTGTGTAACCTTTTATGTACTTACTGTTTTGACTGCCTGTTATTACTTGTGCCCATTGTATTGTCTTGTATTGTTTGACTTGGAACCTTGTAAGTGAACCCTCTGCTCAAATGTATTAAACCGAAAATGAAATGAATAAAATAAATAAATAAAATTCTTATTTGCCCATGACCCTGATCTAGAGATGCAGCAAAGTTTAAATTCACTGGTGTAGTGAACACGAAAAGTGGCCAACTTCGAGTTTGCGGATCACTTATATGAAATTCCATAAAGAAGTCAAAAATACCTTAATGTACTTCACTTTGGCCACTTTGTGTTCACTCAAGTTGTAGTTGGAGAAGGCAAAGTTGGTAGTAAACAGGACACTGGTCACATGCCTAACTGTCTCTGCAGGTCACATGATTCAGGGAGAACTGAAATAGGTAGGAAGTGAGTGTTTTACTTTCACTTTCTCTTGTAGAAGGAGTTGTGCACATCACTGATCTGTTTAGAACAATTTGTGTGTGTGGGTTGTTGGCGATTGCAGAGTGCAAACTTGCTTGATTTGATTCTTTCAGTTTAAATATTTTTAAATTTAATTTGTTAATTAGTGGAGGAAGTTTAAGTTAATTTTACAGTCTTTTTTGGTTTAAAACATTTTTGTGACTTCTTTGGTTTTGGTAGAGTTACTAGTACTTGTACTAGGTTTTATTTTAGGGTGATGGATCACTGGTGTGGCAAGAAAAGTGGCAGCCAGTGGGGCCACATATGTGGGCAGCCTTGTCCACCCAGTTATTTTAAACATGGTCAGATTTGTGCCCTCAAGTGCAGTCACAGCCAGCTCTGTGGCAGCAATGGTCTGCCAGCATGAACAGCAGCAGCTGGAGGAGCAGCAGTCAAATGAGCAGTAGCAGCAATAGCAGCAGGTTGTTGCTCCTCTACCACCAGCAGCAGCAGCACAGCAGGTGGCCAGCAGTGCCCTGCCACTGCATATCCAGGCCCAGCACGGAGCTCTCCCATGTGGGAGTTCTTCATGTGTCTCCTGGGGACCACACTGTGTGTGTAGTGCAAATTGTGCCAGGTGCTTGTCCGTCATGGGCCCAAGGGTGGACACCTTGGCATTGATGGTCAGTGAACCCACCTAGCTTTCCACCACCAGGTCAAATGGGAAGCCAAGCTGCAGGAGTTAGCAGGCACTCCTGCAGCTGTGGCCAAATCACCTTGTCCACCTGCATGTCAGTGGCAGCACAGGAAAATGCAGGCAGCAGAAGTGGACATTTCTGCAGCTGCACCCAGAGAAGATGACCCACAGCATCCTGTGACCATGGTGGACCTGACTGTGCTGTCGGTGGAGGTCGAGGGCATGCAAACAATGGTGGAGGAGGCCATGCATCATCTCTCTCATATTGAAGAGCAGAACACGGAGATAATTGGCTTGCTGCATAGTATCAGTGGCGGTCAGCAACCGCCCCCACAGGCTGATGAAACAATTATTTTGTATGTCAATTTAAACCTCTCAGCGTCCCCTCTGGTTTTATTTTTTTCCTAATTAATATTTTGGTTTGATGTACACTGAGTATGTAATTTATGTTCAGATAATATTTTATTTGCAATTTGTGTTATATAATACTTAAAGGGGACTGGAACTGATTACTTATGTGCAGCTGTTTGAAATGTCTCTATTTTCATAAATTGTATTAATTACTGTAAAGGATCCATATTTAACTGTGCTTGAACAAAAGCTGAAGCTGTCAGTTGTGTTTTGTGTTGTTTGTGTAGACAACATTCTGTGCAATTCCTTTCATGGAACCAAAAATTTGGAGTTTTGACTATGTCACTTCATGGTTTCAGAACCGTGGGCACTGTATTAATAAGTTCATGCTCACATGTCTAAAACTATGAAGTGACATAGTAAAACTCAAATTCTTGGTTCCATGAAAGCAACTGCAAAGAATGTTGTCATACAAATAAAACAACACAAAACACAACTGACAGTGTCAGCTTTATTCAGGCACAGTTAAATACTGGATCCTTTAGAGGTATGAATATAATTTATGAAAATAGAGACATTACAAGCAGCTACACATAAGTAATCACTTCCTGTCCCTTTAATTTACTTTATGTTGTACATGACTGATGGCATGCAAATGACAGATGCTATGTGCTTTCATTACAGGTGAAACTGTTGTTCCATTACGCATGCTGTAATAAAAGTGTTTTGAAAACTGTTTTGGCCTGCACAATTGCAACTGCACTGAAAGCATGCATTGATCCGCTGAGTTGGCAACCACATGACTTATTATTACAGTACATAAAATTAAGTAATGATGAATAAAATATTATTATTGCAGGAAGCATAATGGCGTGAGGTGGTTGAGCATTTTGAGGTGGTAAGTGCATTTACCATTATGAGGGTAAAGAAGAATCAAGATAAAAAAACAAGATTAACAAAATTTCCCTCCCCAAGAAATAAATATCTGCTTTTATTTATTTTCTTAAGCCTAATTACATTTATTACATACTAGTATGACATTTATGTTCAGTTCATGTTTTCTTTGTGATGTTAATTTTGTTAATCCTGTATTTGTTTAGCCTCAGAATGGTAAATCAGATTCCCCACCTCCTCAAGCCCCCAGGCCATTATCTTTCAGCAATAACAATTTTAAGTTCATACTCATTACTGTATTTATGTAGTAATCTTATAGCTGCCAAGTTTGCAGACACGCCAGGCACTGTGTGCTTGCCTGTAATTAAATCTTGGGTCTCCAAAACGCTGTGTGCAAGACACTTGTATTGCAGCTTGTGTTCGTGACCTGACAGTTTCACTGGTAATGAAAGTATGCAGTGTCTGCCATTTCACGACCATCACTCATGTAAAAATAAAGCAAATTAAATAACACCCCAACAGTGTGCTATTTTGTGTTTGAATGTCCCCATTTTTTTCATGAAAAGCCAAGACAAAATTAATACCAGTCCAGAAATGTGTCACAGTGTGTTAAATGACAGTATTGCATTGTAATGACACTTACTGCTGCTAGTGGTTTTGTCTTTCTTTTCATTTCATGAAAAGTCCCGATGAAGAATAATCACATGAAAAACTGTTCAGAAAAGTCACAAGTATTTCTTGATGCACTGCTAAAAGCATGCAACTAAAGCCAGAACTCTGCATAAGTGTCCCTCCCAAGTGAGAAAATGGCTTGCAGGCACCTGCTGCTGTTCTTGTCTGTTTTCTGCTACTGCTGATGTAGTGTCTTGCTAAACGATGATAGCCACAGATGACCATGGTGCTGAGCTATAATTGGATGTTCTGGAAATTCTTCTGCTGTGCTAATTGAAACATGCTGCGCTTTATGTGTGTGTGTATTCATACCAACATTGGCAAGTCAGTGTACGTATCACTGTCATGTTTTTGAGAGATACTGCCATTTAATTTGTATTGAATCTTGTTCTTTGTTGTAAGCAGTGATCAGTCCATCATGTTGTTCCTTTTCAGGGAATCATCATCATACATATTGAATGTTCCCCTTCACTGGTGTGTTGCCCGTGGTCACATTCACATGCCATGCATATGTGCCACCATCTAGGACCAGATATTCAAAGCGTTGCATGGTCCACAAACAGTTTTCGTGAGTTTAAGCGTGGGATTAGCGTGGGACTGCCATGTTCAAAGGCCACATAAGCGGGCAAAGTGCATTAGCACTTAGCAAACCATAATTATATGCAAGGGACAAAGTGAACATGAATACAGGCGCTATGAGGATATTCAGCGACTAGGGGCCCGCGCTAAGGTGTTTAAGCGCGACATAGTGCGACCCTTAGCTTAGAACAAATTACCGCCCAGGAAAAGCTGGTCTTAACCCTGGGCAAACAGCTTTGCATGTCATTGGTGCATAGTGCGGTGTTTGCGTGGGATTAGCACGGCTTGCACACCTAACATAGAAGCATGACACTTAGAAAATGTCAGACATGGAGGACACATGCTGCTCACTGATGGCACCACCATGATGCCAACAGCTGCCACCAGTCCCAGCCAAGCACAGACAGAAAGGGATCCAACCCACAGGGGACAACTAGGTAGTGTGGCCATACAGCACACACCTGCAGACCATATGTCTGTGGTAACAACAGATGCCACACACACATGCAGCACTGTGGGCATGGCGGCTATTGAGAAGGATGGTGTATGGGTGGCCCAGACCTCACTACAACCCAGGTGTGGCCACATGGCGGGATACATCATGCAGTGCATATGGGCCAGTAGTGGAATACCCCACCAACTGAATGCCTGTCAGAGCATATGTGCCCCCCAGTCACATACCGCACAACTGTAGAGAAGCCACAGCACACAGCCAGCCATGCAAATGTCACTGTGAGCAACACATACCAAGGTGCAGCATCTATGGAGCACACAATGGTGAAACAGTACTGTCCACCGTTAGTAATCACTTGCATGCTGGGCCTGTCACTGTGTACAGTGCAGTGGTCATCACTGCCCTTCAGATCATAGGCATTGCTGTGTCCCTCACACTACCGGCCCCTTGCTACTGTAGCATCTGCTGTACATTGTAGCATGGCCTACAGTGTGATGGTTGCATACAGTACCACCACCACCTGTGCCTATGCTTGTTCTCCCCTGGGGCACACAATGCTATGCTGTACTGCGTACATGTAGCCTGCAGCAACCATCATGCCCTGTCAGACTGACCTACAGGTGGAGCTGTGGCCAGACCTGGCCAGCTTCTGTACTTCCAGACTGACCTACTGGTGGAGCTGTGGGACCCTGCAGTAACGCTGCTCAAACTGCATGCAAATCAGGGAATGATGAGATGCTAATCCGGCTGTTTGCCCAGAGACTACCTAAGTAGCCTCATTTGCATGTCACATTTGAATATGGCAAAACTTAGCACTGGGCAAACGTGTTAGCACTGAGATAACAGCTTAGCTCCACGTTAAAGTCAAGACTAATGTGTTAGCTAGGCGCAACGGTTCGGGTGTTTATACAGTTTTGATCGCTGTTCTTTCACATCTGCTATTGCCTGCTGCTGTACTGGGTCCATGCATCTGCTGGCACACACATTAGCCTCATAGTTCATCTCTACCTGCCCTCACATCGCTGTGCACTGTGTTGTTGTTGTGGTTTGCACTTCCTGGTTGCTATATTCAGTGCTGTCTTATTCAGGACTCGTTTGCTCTGCACTCCCAGTCCTGTTTGCACAGTCTCATTCCCATGCTATATTCAGAAGCTGTTTGCCGGACTTTTCCTTTTGAATAGCTTGCTTTGTGCTCTGCGTTTTGCCTGCTGGGCAGTGTTAATCAACCTAGGGGCAAAGCTTTTAATATTTGGCCCCTAATGTAGTACTGTAAAATGTAATTCTTTTCGGGTACAGTGAATTATAAGCATTTCTCAATATTGTTCTTTACTTTTACATTCTCAGGTTACAGTACACAGATTGAAACCATGTTGCCACTGCACATGTGTTCCACATGTGTCTGATTGTTCACTTACAATGTCAATCAATGAAAGGTAAGTATTCTTTTTGGGAGGGGTTGCATGGGTTATTTGGAAAACAATTTTCATCAATATTTTGTCTTCTTTCCTGGTCTTCATAGTATCCAAACTGTTGTCTGTCTTCAGATTGGAACATACAACCAGTCCACAATACCTTGATGATACCTGCAAACAGATGACAAAGAAATTCCTGTTACTGTCTTTTTATATCCATCATCTGGCCTGTATGTCACCACTGTTAAATACTTTACACCGGACGGAAACAAAAACAAAGGAAAGCAACCCTGCAATCCTCAAAGCCAGAGCTGTACCCACTTGGAAATATTTTTCCATGACTGCATCAGCAACCTCAGTGGTACACTGTTTTACACTGCACCAGGATGGTCTGCTTCACCTGCATTATTCAGCACCACCATCATCGTGACTGGTACAAACATAGATGAGATTGTCCTGCTTGGTATGTTGGACAAAAAGTTAAGTTGTGTGATTCATGATCATGAAGATGAAAATTGTGATTTGTCTCATGACTCATGAATCTGTGATTATGAAAAGACAATGAGTACAATGTTAGAAGTGAAATGTGGACCAACTGGTACTCTGAACACTACTTGAACATTTAAAGTTATCCTCCTCATGCCTGTGGCAAACCTCTGGTGTTAATTTGCAACTTTTACCTACATGGCTACTTGCTGTTACTTGAGGACTGGCTGGTAGATTTTATTTAGACACACACACATAGAATTTATTTCACACACCACTATCCTAAGGGTAATGCTGCAGGCACTGCTGTTACCCACACAGATTCAGAGAACTGGCCTAACCTTCTCTGACATAGTACTTTTCCTTCAAGGATTTTTATTTTTTATTTATTCCACATGATGTGACAGAATGCCCTGCCCACAGACTCAAAGTTTTAAACCCCACTGACTTATGTGGCTCAAGCGCCACGGTCAACAACCTTGCCTAACCGTGTCTTCGTGGGCATTTTTTGTAGATTACACACAGTCACCAAGAAAATAAATAAGTTTCTTGCAAACAGTTATTTTTCTAATTTTGTGGATTGCTAACAAATTCAGCTTGGATGCTGTCCTTTGGAGAACATGTTTCAAGTCCAACCACTGCCTCAGTAAGATCAGCCACTGTTTTTCTTCAACGTTTGAATCGTTCGATGGCCCAGGCAAGGCCTCAACAGCACTGGAAACATGACACTGTGATTGTGAATCATCGTCAGAATCAGAATCATGTTCAACTACTGTGGGGATGGGGACAGGGATTATGACATCAGTTACATTCCGACTCACATCTTTGGACTCCACAGTATTTTGGCAACCTGTTAACTTGTCACATGTTGAACTTGGGGCAATACTCATGCCATCACCAACTATACTACCACCCTCAGTGGGAACAACCACATCTCCAACCATCATTGAAGCAACTGATTGCAGTGTGAAAAACACAGTTGGAGAACTCCCTTTACTGCCATCAACTATGCCCTTATGCTGCATACTACCAAGCATACACCATGGCCACTCTTACCACTGGGAAGCAATACCATGGCCAGAAACATCTTTGTATAAATGTCTCTTGCGGGTATTTTTAGGGATTACACAGAAAATTAACAACAAATTTAGATTTCTGAACCTTGGGGTGGATGGGAAGCCATAAAACAACTGTGGCTTACAGATGGACATTGGGCCCTAATCAGATGCAGACACAGAGACAGATGGAGACTGGAGCACTCGAGATGCAGACGCATCAGGCACAACAACACCTAACCAGTGGTCACAAATCCAAAATGGACAAATAATATTTCTTTTGTGGGGGTGGGGGACAGCTGCAGCACTAATCCACTACCTAGACAGAATGAAGCAGTAAAAAATACTGCAGAAGGATAAGAGATTCAGAGTGCTGTGATTACAGTGTGGCACAATAAAATGTATCTGGCGTGACGACACGCGTCACACACACACACTAAAGATAATGCACAGAAAATGTAACAGTTCAGTAAACTACAACATCTTTTAAACTGACTGAAAAAGCACAGTACCACAGCAAACAGCAAAACATTATATAAACTTGCTACAAGTATTACTGTGTGTATATGAACACACAAATGAACACACTAGCTACTCAACAACAGTTAGAAAAACTGCCTTTCTTACCATGCATCTCCCTTCACCACAGATCCACCCCTCTGCTGAACACACTTCTACAGAGTCTGTCAGTACACAGACTGAATGTTCTAAATTAACATTTAAAATGCACACTAAAACAATAAACACTCGAAGATATAAACAAAGAAGGGTTTCCTACAATCTATATATTAAATTTGGACCAAAATAATTGGATCAAAATTATTTTTAAAGCTTTTCAATGGTTTGATTCTCAGAGCTCTGAGAGCAAACTGTCTCCAACTTTCACTACACCCACTATGCAGAACTGAAGCTGTGCAAGTCAATATAGAGCCCTTGTGACCTGCCATTCCATGAATCAATACAAAATTCACCTCACATAGCAATAAACAGGTGAAGCAAGGAAGTACAGTACTTTCAAAGTAATGGCACTTCACATTAAAATTAAGGAATTCTGCATTACAAGGTGAAGTAATGCATTGTGCATTAAAACAATACACTGCATTCAAATGTAAAGGCAGAGTACTCCAGCTTCACATTGTGGAGCACTACACAGAAGTAAGGAACAACACACAAAGCACTCCTGAGCGGGAGCACTTTGCCTACCTCTACCTGCACTCCCATCCCTCCTGGATGCATATATGTATGTTTCTGTGGAAGTGCAGGGACCTTCAACCCTGCTCTTCCATTTCAGGACAAAAGCAACCAAACTGTGTACATTGCCATCTTATTACCCCACCTCATGTACCCAGTACAGAACATTTTGAAATCCCTACCAAAACGTGATTGCATGCCACTGCAATGTCATTCCAAACCACATGTGTGAAAACACACTTTACCTAGGATTTGAAATATGGCAGCTGTCACTATCATGAGATTGTCTAAGAAAAATGGCTATGTTGAAAATTTGGGATACAAATATTTCAAATCATCAAAGTTAACTTACAGTATACATAGCAAAATTCCAATGAACACACATAACATTTACATTTTACATATTTTGACCCCAAATTTTCAAAACAGCCTTCTTATGACCCCACCTCATGAACAAAGGTAGTGAAATTTTTCAGATCCCACCTAAAAGGTGATTTTCCAAGTGACCGTGAAATTGCCTTTCAGGACAGATTTGTATCCCTGACAGAAATATAGGTGTGTTGTGTACATGCAGAATGCATGCCACAAGCTTAATTGTGCAAATTTGCATGCAGGTCACATACACAAAGTGATCCTAAGTGAACCAGGACTAAAAAGCAAATCAGGTTTGCATGCTGCAAGCTTGACATGTGCTCAAAAGGTAAGCTGGTGTGAACATTTTCTAAAAATTACATCAGGTTCGCATGTTGTACACTTGATATGAATGCAGCAGTTAAGCTGGTGTGAACATCATTTAAACATCACATCAGGTTCACATGCTGCATGCATGCCATGTGTGCAACAGCTAAACTAGTGCAAATCTCATCTAAAAACACATCTTTCTTATACCATTGCTAGCAATTAGAGTCATTAAAATGCACTGTTATTTGAGTTCCCCAAAAGTAGGTAAACTTATTAATTCTGATCCTTTTGTAAGTTAATAGCTTTTGATTTTTGTCATTAAATTTTCATTAATTTGTAAAGTATTGTTTGCTTACTGCATTAAATGCCTAGGATATAGCTAGTCAACATCCCTCATTCCAGATGTATGAAGAGGGGCCATCTGTGTTGTGAAGCCTATTATTTTGTTTTGGACCATGCAAATTGCATTATGCATATTTAATGCTACAAATGTGTTTCTCCATGACTGTTTCATCTCACTTACTTTCCTTTTGTCATTCTGTATTGAGCATATAGACTATGGCCATGTTCAGCACTCTTTGTGCTGATTAGTATCTTGGAAGCATGCACTATGCCTCATGTTGTCACTGAAATGAGGGACATGGACACTCAAAATGAGGGACATTAACCCACATGATGATCAGGACACATTATGAAACATGGAGATACAGTACCTCAGAACACAGTGGAAACCATTGTATTAGCACTGGAGAATGAATTTCTACATTAAGCAGGGGTGCCATTTAGGCAGGGCAGAGGGGGTAGTTGTCCCCCTCCCTCTGTATGTGCCTAGGTTGTTCTTATGGTGTGGCAATAATGACACTAAATTTAGATTTCATATTTTGCACAATTAGTGCCCACCTGGCCTGTGTGTGCTTGAGCTGCAGGTACTCTCCAGACTTGACTGTGTCTGTATTGTGCTGTCCACTCTCTTCACCTATTAGCAGTAGTACAATCACTTGTTATGTAGATGAGCTCCAGCCAAGAAAAAGAGCTTGAGTCTTGCAAGTGTGACACCATTCTTCCCATCACAGAGAGACAGACTGCATACTACAGCTTGAAGAAGTCAGTGAGCACTGAACTCTCAATAGCAATGTTGTGGCAGCATATTTTTGTTAGTCTACTCTTAGTGAATCTCCATCTCCCTGGTGGCTGAAGGGCAGGTGTGAGCTAGAAGATAACTGAAGACTGGGCTACCTACTTACTCTACTAGGCTTGCCTTGCAAAACAAATAAAACAGCACAGACCCCCATGGCAGCAAGCTGAGGCTAGCAGCAGTGGTGACAGTGGTGTGGGTGGCCTTCATAGGCCTTGATCAGTGCACTGTGGTGGCAGCCACAGCAGCAACCAAGCAAGAAGCAAGCAACCCAGCTGTGTGGGAGCGGTAGGTGAGGTGACTTGTGTGCAGGACCACGTTGGGGACCTGAGATGGTAGGTTCTAGCATCCAGCTTCTGGTGGAAAGATGGGAGGAGCAGACTGAAAACTGGACTTGTGGCACACTCTGCAGGCTGCGGTTCTGACCATATGGCCAGGTAAGTAAAAGTAAATAATTTTTACAGGAGATTGGGGAAGGAGGAAGGAAGAAGGACTGAAATATTGATGTGTTGTTCATGTTTCTTCACCTTTTGGTGGCTTCATCATCAAGGGAAATGGGTATTGAATGAAATGGAGTTGTGGAAAAAATTGGGGCAAAAGTTCTTTTTGAGTGGGGGAGGGCAGAACTTCAGCCAGGAAAAACATTTTTAGTAATTTGGTGGGTTTAAGCCCAAATCCGATGCACTGCTCCGGGTATGTACAGATGAATCTTATATATTTGTTCCTGATTTGCATATCACTTTTCAGTCAAAACAAATAAGTAATAGCTTTTAGAGATGTTAGAGACATTTCAGAGCTGCCTTGCACTCACAGTTGAGCGGCATGGTTTGCACAAACTATTGGAGGCTCACTATAGTCAGGCTTATGCCCCCAGTGAAGCTGATCTCCACATCCTAACATTCAGGCACATTATGGCAAAGGGCATAGAGACTGCAGTGGTGTGCACCATTGAAATGAACAGTTTTTTTTACTATTTTATACATTATTGATGCAGAGTAGAGATTAATGAAGGCCACCCCTTGACTAACAAGGGCCTTGTTAGCAGAACAGTGGCCTTCATTATTATCTAACTCACCATCATAATGTATAAAATAGTAATAAAACTAACTCCATTCATTCAAGAAGTGCCCTAACACTCTGACCCATGGACTTCATCTCTTAAAGACTCCTGCCTCTGGCTGCCTAGTACTCAAGTAAGAGACTATTTACTTAAATCTATACTTGGTGAGTTGTCTGTATCAACATGGCCATATCTGGTACAGTGTTTGTGTATGGCAGCAGGGACTGCTATGCAGTGGTGTGTCTAGTTATTTCTACTTTTGTGTTTGCACCTTAAAGTCTGTTTTCATGGAAGCATTCAAAACTATGGAGAGAAAATAGTAGGAGTACAGGCAAGACAGAAATAATTAAGTGTTTTTGTGGTTAAGTTTGTGTATTGGGGTGGAAAAACCACATGTGTTTCCATTGGTGTGTGTAGTACAGTTCAACTTTGAAACTCAGATGAGTAAGAGCAGATAACTGAAAAGCATAACAGTGGCTACAAGCATGATGCATGTTTGCAAATGTAGTCAGATATAATATGTATTAAATACAAGTGAACCATATGTGTGCACACAGTATGGCTTAGTGGGTAAAGGCACTGAATTGCAAGCCAGGAGACTTGAATGCATGAAGACTTGGGTTTGAATCTCATCAACCCCACTTGTAGAATGGTATGATCCTGAGCAAATCACTTAACTTTTGTGTGCAGTTATCAGTGACCACCTTAACACAAAATCATGGTTTCCACACTTGCTTGCTGCACGCATGCCATATACATGCAATTGGTTCCAATTCAACATTTAAACTATACTGCAGTGTACATATCACTTGGGTAGTTTTATGTGCAGCATGAAAACATTTCATATAATTATTTCTGTAAGGATAGTTCCAGTGCATTCATGAAGGTGGAGTCTCAAAAGGCCGTGTTGAAATTTGTGTCAAAATATGAAAAAATGGCAAAGTTATGCATAAAAGTTGAAAACCCCAATGAAATACACTGAACTGTGCCCTGTAATTTCTCATATAGCAATCACGGTTCCAGCAGAAGGATGTGTCTTCAATGAGAAGTGGATCTTCACCGAGGACCTGTTCAGATGACTGAGGTGTGTGTGGGTGTATGGGGTGGTGAGCGATTAGTGGGAGGCTGGTGTGAGGGGGCAGATTGGACAGGGCTAATTTATTTTTACAGGTTTAAAACAAAAGACAACAAGGACAGTGATCGGGGTGGGGCCCCACTAAACACCAGAAGAAAATCAATATTATTATGAGGACAGTGCTTAAAGGGCAGGGTGCAACTAGACACCAGGGATGCATGTTATCATGGGAATGGTGAACAGAGGGGAAGGCACCACTAGATACCAGGGATAACATTTATAATAACAGGGTCAGTGAATGGAGGATGAGGGGCCATTACACCAGGGAAAAAATTAAACAAATATGGGGACAGGGTAGAAAACCATTTTCATTTGAAAGGATCCTATTTCATATAAAACAAACAAAGAAATGAACAAAAGAACTAAACAAAATAAGTCCAAACTCTTTTTCCATTTGAAAGTATCTTTTTTTAATTTGAACAAAAAAAGATCATATAGAAAAACAGGAAACAAACTAAGTGCAAACTCTTCTTCCATATCAAGGGATCCTTTTACATTGAAATGAAAACAAGGAGAAATTTAAAACAGCAAAATAAATAAATAAATAAATAAATGGAGTCCACAATTATTTTCCATATCAAGGATACTTCTTTGTTTTAACAAAAAAAGCCAATATGGAAAATGTGCAAACAAGTCACAAAAATGATTTTTAACTAAAAAAAAATCAGTGTCAGTTTATCAACAGTTACCTACATAATTTATTTAATAGAGTCTTATTAGAAACTTATCTTGGTCTTTTGTAATTTTTGTGAGCTTTGAATTTTTTTAAAGAAAATGAAAAACAAGATGGTGGCAAACAAAACATGATTTTTCTCTCATGAAAACTAAGTGGCCCAAACAAAAAGGATCCTTTTTATTCCTCTCAGATTCCTTTTTAATTCCAATGCTCTATCTGAAAGACTGTACTGAGCATGCTCAGAAAATTACATTTTCAAATTTAATAACTTTAGATCAGGTTCATATTTTTTCTCCAAGTCAGCCAAAGGCATATCTATGGATCAAGCCCTTTCTACCCTGAGCGTTTGAGATCAAAACTCCAAACCGTCTGGGTGCATGATGATAAAAGAACCCAGCAAAAACAGTGTTTTTCATTACCCACATCTCAGAATTTGATCATCTGACAGGAATAAGACTTGTCATGTCAAGAGACCTACCCCTCAAGACTGCATGCAAAATTTTGTGCAAACCTTTTGATCAGTTGAGAAGTTATTAAAATGCAAAATCTGAAGTTCAGCATAGAAACCCCTGTCTAGGGAGAGGGACTGCATGTCCCATGCCTGCCTGCCACTGCAAGTAATCAAGGTGGCAGCACCATAGGACAACAAGGAGAGGTGCACCATACCCAGACACTAAGGGCATCTCCACAGAGGTGGATCACACACAGTGCATCATTTCCTATGTGCAGGCCACTGGAAGAAAATTAGAAGGAAAACCTTCCAACCACAGTGTGGTGATGGCTCAGTCCCTCATAAACCCTGCACTGATGACTAGTGTGCACCCAACCACAACTTCTGGCAGAACTCAGATGAGAAGGTAAATCCCAGGGATGTCAGCTGATGGGGCTGGTAGGGGGCTGGTTCAGACTGGGCCAGTTGGAGTGACCAGAGTTAATCACAGGGTGGGGAAAAAGAAAGTCTGAAGAAAACAAGAAGCGAGGTTTAACTCTGAGGTGATCATTTTGTATCTAGGTTAACCAATAGAATGTTTAGACCTCTAAGAGCATTATACATCTGCAATTGTGAGCATTCCTTTCCTGAATGATACTCTGTCAAATGGGAGATCAGTACATGGAAAAAGTTAACGTCAAGTTACATTTTGCAGCTGATTTCAAAAGGTTCACCTACTATGGTAGTAAACAGAAAGGCCAAATCACAGACTGGCTAAGGGTAATGTCTGTTGATTTTCTTGTTCTCCATCTACCCTGACTGGATTCTCTCTCCTCTGACCCCCACAACCCAATCACCCAGCAACCCCTGTACTTACTGGCTTTAGATTTCCTCATGTCTTACCCCAAGTAGCAGGGTGGTGGAGAACTGAACTCATCCCACTGGATAGGATCTGGTTGGAGCCATATCAGGTCAAAAGTGTAAGACCTGCGTGGGATTAAAGAATCATCCTGCTAGCCAGAGTGATTTCCATTTTTCCTCCCTTCCGCAAGGTTTGGAGAAGCTATCATGCAATGATGTCAGTGATAGTGCTGCTGTGCTTTTGTAATCAGCAATCTGGACATCTGTTGTGCGCTGCCCCTGAATTGAGGCCCCAACACTCTGTCCCAGAGATGCCACTAGGGGTAAGGTTGTTGCCAGGCACCACTCCCAGCCCACCACAGAGAAGGTGAGCAGTCCATCAGATGCTTAGTCCTCTTCTCCTGGCTGACTATTCTACGATATATAGGCTCAGGGCATAAACAGGATAATGTTGTTGGAAGCAGTTTATCTGCAGTCCTTCCTTTCCTCTAGAATACATTTCCCTGGACACTGCAGCACCCCACACTGTTCCACTACTTATATAGCTAATAATTCTCGAAGTAGAGTTTTAGTAATTTGTACCACTATTTAAATATTTGCTACTTACAGTAAATGGTTTATTATCATTAACATATTAAAAACATCTATAATATTGCAAAATGTGTACCTTGCACTATCTGATATCTGTATAAATTTCATATCTGATAAATATATTATACTACACTTAATTAAGGTGCCAGTTCCCCCTGCTGCTTAAAGCCTGCAATATATTCAGACAACACCAGTATTTTCACTTATTTTAGATTAGTAGAGGTTTTTGGTTTCATCTTTCAGCTGAAATATGTTCAAGCCTGAACACTGTGACAAAGTGACCAACTCATCAGTCAGGAAGGCATCACATTTTATCTTGCCATTCTGAGCTGTGGTTCCTCCTGTTTTCTCTGTATCTTATGGGAATCCACTCTTTGGTTTTGTTGCTTATATCATGTGCCATGGCCAATTAGAAGTTCACATGGCAGCTCACCAATTAGGAGGTGACCACAGTTCTCCTGCATGCAATTCAGTACAAAGGGTTTGGCAAGCTCAACCCATCACATTTG
The DNA here is from genome assembly GCA_016271365.2 of Neoceratodus forsteri. Classification (NCBI taxonomy): domain Eukaryota; kingdom Metazoa; phylum Chordata; order Ceratodontiformes; family Ceratodontidae; genus Neoceratodus; species Neoceratodus forsteri. The sequence goes on along the minus strand of CM028137.1, from coordinate 41,954,704 downwards.
CAGTATATCTTTTATAAGATTGATAAGGCTGCACCTGCTGTGTGACCAAACAAAAGCATATAATTACAGTACCAGTGCTACCCCCAACACACACTCTGCTGCTTTAAAGACTGCAATTTATTCAAATAACACCAGTATTTTTACTTATTTTAGATTATTAGAAGGATTCTGGTTCTCATCATTCAGCTGAAATATGTTCAAGCCTGACCCACGTGACAAAGTAACCACCTCAACATTGAGGAAAGGCATTGTATTTTACCTTGCATTCTGAGCTGTGAGTCATCCTGTTTCTTTATATCTTATGGGGAATACACTCTCTGGTCTCCTTGCTTATAACATGTGCAGTGGCCAATTAGAAGTTCAAATGGGAGAAGGCCACAGTTCTTCTGCATGCAGTTCAGTACAATGGGTTTGGCAAGCTCAACCCATCACATTTTCAATACATCTTTATAAGATTTAAAAGGGTGCACATGGTGTGTGACCAAACAAAAGCACATAATTATGATACCAGTGCAGCCCACGAAACTACTTAAAGCCTGCAATTTATACAAATAACACCAGTATTACTAATTATTTTACATTATCAGAGGGTTCCTGGTCTCATCGAGCAGCTAAAATATGTTCAAGCCTGACCACTGTGACAAAGTGAACTCCTCATTGGTCAGGAAAAGACATCACATTTACCTTGCCATTCTGAGCTGTGGTTCCTCCTGCTTTCTCTATATCTTATAGAATCCACTCTGTGGTTTCCTTGCTTATATCATTTGCAGTAGCCAATTAGAAGTTCACATGAAACTCACCAGATAGGAGAAAGGCCACAGTTCTCCTGCATGGAATTCAATACAAAGGGCTTGCAAGCTCAATCCATCACATTTGCAATATATCTTTATAAGATTTATAAGGGATGACCTGGTGTGGGACAAATAAAGGCATATAATTAATATACAGTGCTCCCCTACACTCTGCTGCTTCAAAGCCTGCACTTTATTCAAATAACACTAGTATTTTTACTTATTCTAGATTACTAGAGGGGTTGATAGTCTCATCTTTCAGCTGAAATATGTTCAAACCTGACCACTGTGACAAAGGTGACCACCTCATCAGTCAGGAAAGGCATCACATTTTACCATGCCATTCTAAGCTGTGGTACCTCCTGTTTTCTCTCTAACTTATGAGGAATCCACTCTTTAGTTTCCTTGCTTATATGATAGTCCCTGGCCAATCAGAAGTTCACATGGGGCTAGCCAATTAGGAGAAGGCCACAGTTCTCTTGCATGCAATTCAGTACAAATATTTTGGCAAGCTAAGTTTATTGGCTGGAAGACTTCATTAAGCATGCTCATTTTCAAAGAGGTCCTGTAAGGACAACGTTAAACAACAGTGTACAATTAAAGTGATGACACAGCATACAGATACAATAATTGGTAGAGAAAAAGTGCATATATGGTGAGTAAAAACAATAACAAAGCAGACCAGAATCTAGTGCCTGAGTAATCAGTGGTGACATACGATAAGGTAACAATAATTGGTATGAAATACATGCAGGGACATTGAAGAAAAACAACAGTGAAGCATACAGTAACCAATTCATAGTAAGAAGAGACACAAAATAGCATTAATAAGAATTTATATGAGTGGATTCCTCATAAGATATAGAGAAATAGAAAGCAGAAGAAACCACAGCTCAGAATGATAAGGTAAAATATTATTACTTCTTGACCCGATGAAGTGGTCACTTTGTCAATCCATCACATTTGTAATACATAAGATTTATAGCGGTTCACCTAGTATATGACCAAATAAAAGCATATAATGAAGGTACCAGTGCTCTCCCCAACACTCTGTTGCTTAAAGCCTGCAATTTATTCAAATAACTCCAGTATTTTTACTTATTTTAGAATATTATTTATTATTTAAACAATAAGCCAAGTGGGGTGTGGGTTATCGAGGATATACCATGGTTGGAGTGGTTTGTCCACAAAGGCACAGCCAAGTCAGTAAATCCTCATTAGCTGTGGTTAATCCCCCAATAACCCACATCCTCCAAGTGGCTTATTGTGATTATACCAAGGTTATTTTTTTTACTATAATAAAATACAACTTTTAAAGAGGTTGCTGTTTTTATTTTATTGTATTTATTCCTGGGCTGCAGATGATTAGGATGTAGATGACCACCATTAACACCACTATTTGCTCATCAGCCAGTAATTATCAGAGGATTTACACCGATGGTAAACTGCCAGTCTGACCATTTCATTGGCTGTTCACTTATGTACATGGTATAATATATATTTTGGATTATTAGAGCAGTTCTTGGTCTCATCATTCAGCTATTCAACCAGTCACATTTGCAATGCATCTTTATAAGGATTAAAGGGTGCACCAGGTGTGTGACCAAACAAAAGCATATAATTAAGGTACCAGTGCCGCTCACAACTCTTCTGCTTAAAAGCCTGCAATTTATTCAAATAACACCAGTATTATTAATTATTTTACATTATTAGAGGGGTTCCTGTTCTCATCTTTCAGCTGAAAGATGTTCAAGCCAGACCACTGCAACAAAGAGACCATCTCATTGGTCAGGAAAGGCATCACGTTTTCCATGTCATTCTGAGTTGTGGTTCCTCCTGCTTTTTCTATTCTTATGAGAATCCACTCTTGATTTCCTTGCTTATATCATGTGTCATGGCCAATTAGAAGTTCACATGGAGCTCACCGTTAGGAGAAGGCCAAAGTTCCTAGCATGCTATTCAGTTCAAAGGTTTGTCAAAGCTCAACCATCACATGTGCAATACATCTTTATAAGATTGATAGGGTGCATCAGGTGTGTGACCAAACAAAAGCATGTAATTAAGGTACTAGTGCTCCCCGACTCTGCTGCTTAAAAGCCTGTAATTTATTCAAATAAAACATTATTTTTACTTATGTTAGAGGACTTGGGGTGGCACAATAAACTATATCACAGTAGTTGAAAATCAGGAGTATCATTTTCTGGATTAGCTCACACCTGGCTGTAAGAGGATGCAACTATAGTTACTATACAAGGCACCAAGCTTGGGGCACAGATTTTCAGGATGGCATCAACATGTCCCAAGAAGTTGAGGGTTGATCTAACCATACCCAAGATATCTGAATGAGGAAGTGTCCTCTAAGGTAGCCCCATCCAAGGTGTGGAAGTAGGGTAGACTGGGTAGCTTTGAGAATCTCTGCCTTGTGCCAAAGATCATGGAGACTGTCTTCTTGGCATTGAGGAAGAGATGATGAGAGGCAAACCAGAGCTGAACCTGGAGAAGTCATGCTGTAGAGTGGTTGCAACATCAGCTGGGTATTTGTTGGAGGGTACAAGACAGTATTATCAGCATACATGTGAATGGAGGAAGAAGGGGAACAGACTAGAGGGAGGTCATTTAGGAAAATGGAGAATAGAATGGGCCCAAGCACTAAGCCCTGAGGGACACCAGTGGTGGGAGGAGAGGAGATGGAATCTTGTACTTTGACAGATTGGGTTCTACCTGTGAGGTAAACTCTAAACCAGTTTGTAGCAGAGGTGGGCAGGCCAACTGCTGTGAAAGAGTATATAAGGAGTGCATGGAAGATGGTGTCAAAAGCCTTGGCAAGGTTGACAAAGATGGCTGGTGATGAGGCCATTGTCCATCCCTGTAAGGATGGTGTCAGTTAGCCTGAGAAGGAGGTGGTGGTGGAGTGATTTTTCAAAAGCCAGATTGGAAGGGGAGAAATAGGAAGAGTTGATGAGGAAGGTGGTAAGCTGGGAGAGGACTACTTATTCTTGAAGCTTAGTGAGGGCCGGGAGGAGAGACATAGGGTGAAAGCTGGCTGGAGAAGTAGGGTCACCACTCTTGGGGAGGGGAGGACCACTGCATGTTTGCAGGAGGAAGGGATGGTAGAGGATGAGAAAGAGAGATTGAGGATGAGTGATAGAGGAATGGCTGTAGCTGGGGCTGAAAGGTACACAAGCTTGGGGTCAATGTCATCAGGTGAGAAGCCTTTAGAATGGTTTAGTGAGAGCAAGGGAGTTAGCATTTCAGCAGGGAGACTACTGTAAAGAAGATGTGGAGGATAGTAGGGAAGGTTGTGTGCCAGGGGAAGGGAAGCAAGTGTGGGGAAGAAGGGGAGGGACTTTAGATGTTCAGAGGCACATGTGGTGTAATAGGAATTAAATTCCTTGGCTACAAGGCAGGGGACAGAGACCAGTGAGTTGTTTATATTTAGCATGGGAAGGGGAAGAGATGGTGGGAGAAGAGTGATTGGACCACCTTCCAGATTTAAAAGGATGTGATAATATTATTGAGGAAGGCAGTTCTGAAATATTCGAACTTAACTAGTAGAGTAGCTTTAGTGCACGCTTTTCGTAGTCTGTGGTACATTGTGTGATCTAAGGAGTCAGGAGGCCTTGTGCTTTCCAGGCTTTGTCACATGCCCTGAGGCAGGCCAGTAGTTCAGGGGTGATCCAAGGGAGATGGTTACCATGAACTCTAATTTGGTTGAATAGGACATGAGTGTTTCATGTTACTAAGAATTTAGTAGGAATTTAATAGGAGACAGTATGGCGCAGTGGTCTAAGGCTCTGAGCTGCAAATTTGGTGACATCCAGCAGGCCAGACCTGGGTTTGAATCCCACAGTTTCCACTTGCATACTGTGTGACCCTGAGCAAGTCACTTAACCTCCTTGTGCTCCCAGGTCGCTCCTGTAAAAAGCTTTCAGCTTAGTGTGCTATACCTGGTTAAACAACTAAATAAAAAAAATGAATTTGTCTTTAAAGTAGGCAGGACATGGTCTGCGCGGGGGCAGAGAGTAAGGGGACCAGGTGGAGGATGCATGATTTTGAAGGAGTCGCTCAAGATCCAGGGAGTTGTAGGATTTTGTGAGTGGCTTTGAGCCTGAAGACCTTCCTTACCAGGAAGATAGGGTGGTGGTTGCTGAGGGAATCTGGGAGGATACCAGATTTGATAACTCTTGGGGATGGGAGGTGAGGTCCAGTCAATCAGGGATGATTCTGAGTTTTGTGGTTCCAGTGAGTAGGTTCTTGGATGAGTAAGGCAAGGTTTAGGGCTGAAATGTCATTTTGAATTTTAGATGGGATGAGGACAGCCTGTTTAGATTAAAGTCACCTGGTATGAATAGCTTGCCTATGTGGGAGAGGTAAGTTAAGGAAGTTTGTAGTTCAGTGATGGCAACAAGTTAGATGCCAGGGTGGCAGTAGATGTCTGCAATAAATAGCAGGGCAGAGAAAGGAGATCAATTCTTTAGGCAAAAGCTTCATACAAAGCGGGAGGTAGGCTGAGAAAATAATGGAGCATTTTAATGAAGACTGGTTGTACAAAGCTACACCTCCACCTCTGCTGTCCTGTCTTGCCTAGAGATGGAATAGCCAGGAATGGAGATAATGTGGTCAGAGATCTTGTCAGTGAGCCATGTTTATATTATGATAAGAATATCAGGTTTGAGTGAAACATACATCGTTTGCAATAGATCACTCTTAGATATAAGACTACAGATATTCAGATGTAAGATTTTCAGTCCATGTGGGAAAGCAGGATGGGCTTGGGAATTAGGTACATAGGAGTTTGTGGGGGCACTTGGAGGAAGAAGCTATTGGGCCAGGGTTGGCATGAATGTTGCAATTATGAGGAAGTGAAGCTTAGGGCATTTGTTATGAGGAGATGACTTATGAGCAGGGACCCTACTTTTCTGCGGCACAGTGGGACCAAGTTCTGCGGCAAGACTACCATTTGCACGTGGAACGCTACTGCAATGATGGTTGTAATTTCTACTGGAAGTTCTGTGCACTAACAAACCACCACATCACAATGTCAGCTTTTCATCCTGACTTCACTTTCATGGCAGTGGTTATAGCAATCAGGATGGTGGAAAGCACAGTAACACTAGTTCAAAAATAACAGACTTATAAAAAATTTTATGCCTAAAAAGCAAAACAAATGTCTCTCCTTAAGGTCCTAGCCTGTTGCATAAATGACATATGCAGAGGGATCTTATGTGATAAATAAGGTATTTTTATATGCATGCTATCTATCCCACTGATGAGATTTCCACTGTCTATCACTTATATATTTGTATGTGCTTTCTACACCACTCATGAGGTTCACTGTGTATCATATATATTTATATGCAATCTGTAATATACATACAAATATGCGTGTGTGTGTGTGTGTGTGGTGAGAGAGAGACAGAATTCTGTGTGTGTGTGTGTGTGTGTGTGTGTGTGTGTGTGTGTATATATATATATATATATATATATATATATATATATATATATATATATATATATATATATATATACACACACATTTTTAATTTCCATGAACTTGCATCATCATTCAAACAGGTCCCATTGAAATGGAATAGAGAGTTATTGCCAAACTCATTTTCATGTCAACCTGCTTTCCCTGACACACTGCGTAACACCATCAGGCCATGACATGCATGTGAACCAATTGTGAGATACAGGTCTCCGGCCTATGACAATGTGTCCATCATGTGACAGAACACTGCACCATACCTTTCCAGGCTCCGAGCAGTGATGTGTTCCACCAATCCTTGTGCTGCCCAGCCAGCTCCCACAGCTAATCTCTGAAACTGAGCTGCCGGCATGGAAACACAGCATGCTACCCTCTGGCCCAACAGCTGTCCCTGCACACACATTTCTCAATAACTTTTAGGTGATTCTATCAACCAATGACAATATGTAATCAATAACCCTGGCAACAACGTGTACAGTGCAATTATTTATTTAACAGGTCTATTCTTTCAACAGGTCTACATATTATTATATTTCACTTTTCTGGGCATAATTACTTTATATTTCTTAAAATTAGGACAGTTAAATTCATTTTGCCAGTTATTCATTTCAGATAGCGTCTCTATACCTTAAAGGCACAAATAGGTTTGTACAAAGTGAGGTATGGACTTAACAGGTCTGTGCTACTGACAAGGTTTTGTTTAAGTTGGCCCTAGTGCAACAATGTAGTCTGAAAATTGTATTAGGTTGTAGTGCAGGTTGAGCAATATCACCATGCATGATGTGCTCTGGCAGTGGAGCTGTGGTAGATAAGTGACTGTTCATTTCTGCTGCAGAATGCAGCCTTTTCAGTAGCTAGTGTATGATGTTATAGCAATGATAACATCACATTCTGAATTATAAGGGGTTTTGGATATAAAAGAGGAAGGAACCAGATTCTATGGAAAAACAGAAATATTAATAAAAAATCACCAAGAAGGTGAATTCTGGCACCGCCGAAGTTCTGCAGTAGATTGCAAGTTCTGTAAAATAAACATGAAGATTCTCAGAACGCCTGCTTATGAGTTGATGGCAGTGGAGGGGCATGGTGTGAAGGAGATAAGAAGATAGAGGGAAGGCAAAGTAGCTGGAACTGAGAGAAATGAGCCATTGGTTGGTGAGAGTAGTGAGACCAGAGTACGAGAGGTGGGGTTGGAGTTATAGCAAGAATAAGGGGTCAGTTGAGATGGAAGGTTAAAGGTGTACCCAGATTTGCTAGGTTGGGTAGATTGGCATATAGGAATAGGTATAATGACAGTGAATAACAGGAGGAATATAGTAGAGGAGGAGGAGAAGACATTTTGGAGGTAGGGAGGGTCCTGGTCAGGAAGATAATGAGAACATTGAAAAAGAAGGTGTAGTTAGGGAAGAATTAATGAGGATAAGCATAGGTCAGGATAAGTGGCAATACAGCAGGTAAATTTGAGATAGTGAGGCACAGCAGTATCACTGAGATAGAGGATGGCTGCGTGAGTAAGGTTCGAGTCCTATAGTGGTCATGTCGTGATAGCTTACAAATGAAGAACTAGGTACTTAGTAATTCACAAGGAACATTCATTTGACTGTAAGCCACTATATAAGTCAGTGCACAGATAGGACCAGTGGATTGGGAGAGGGTGGGGAGCCAACACACAGCACCAGTAGGAATACTGAGTATTAAGTCCAGAAGCTACAATCCTGGGCTGAGGCACAGGCAGCATAAGGCAGTAGATGCCAATCAGATAAAAGGCTGCCAAGTTTTGAACTGCCTTGGCTCCCAGGCAGTGAGCTTGAAGGTCCAGTCACTCAGTCCACACCTTCCTGGTTCCTTCTGGAGAGATCTAAACCCCAGGGTGGTTTGAATCACTAACAGAGATTCAGAAGTCATTTGGGAGCATTGCAGCAGCAGGCTGCCTGATGCAGGGGCTGAAGTTTCACACCACAGGAGTTGAATCACTGCAGCGAGCTTGGAGGAGGAGAAGGACCAGCCCTAGAAGGGCAATGGAGCCTGCAAATAAGAGGTGAGTTAGATAATTAAATTCAGGAAGTTGAGGAGGCTACACACAAAAAAGAGTAGGGCTGGGTCCGGGACAAAAGAAAATGGGCAGTTTAAAAGTTTTAAAATTAGAGTTAGAGCAGGACTGGTTTTCAACAAACAAAAGAAAATGCGGGGGCAGACAGATTAGAACAGGGCAGGGTTTCTGAGAAAAGAAAATACTGATCAGTTTTAAAGAATGGTGTTATACTCTGTGCTGTACAGAATACTTCTTAACACTGTAAGAACAGTTAGGTAAAAATATAATATATCTTCTTACAGTTACCAGCAAAGCAATTGTTAAGAAAAGGCTAATGACTATAAGATACAATTAATTTGCAGAATAAAATAGGTAGCAAGAGAGAAAATTGAGGCAGGGGAAATTAATTAAACTTAAAACACTGAGGATTAAGTCTAGAAGCTGCAATCCCGGGCTAGGACACAAGCGGCATAAGGCGGTAAGCGCCAATCCAAAAAAAAGCACCGATGTTTTGAACAGCCTTTGCTCCCAGGCAGTGAGCTCGAAGCTCCAGTCACTCAGTCCATATGTTCCTGGTTCCTTCTGGAGGATTTGAACCCCAGAGTGGTTTGAATCACTAGCAGAGATTTGGCAGCCATTTGGGAGCATTGTAGTGGCAGTCTGCCTGACGGGACAAGTTCCACCACAGGGTTTAGCTTACTGTACTGTGGCTTGGAAGAGGAGACCAGCCCTAGAAGGGCAATGGAACCTGCAGGAAGAGGAGTCAGAGAGTTAAATGCAGGAAGATGTAACTACAGTCTTAGAGCTGCCCCGTCATTCCTAGAAAACCACATTCAGTTGAATAAAAACAAACTCATAGTGGAGGATTGCATCAGAATCCATTTCCAGTAGATCCTTAGTGATTACTATAGATACTAATTTACCATGGCTATAACTATAACATACCAATGATCGGCTAGAGGCTGAGGTCAGGGGAGTGGTCCAGATGTGCTGAACTGGGTGGTGGGGGATCTGCGAAGGGCATGGGGAGTTGGTGTGTCAGCGATCTGCCTTCCTGTGGCCAGTACCCCAATGTGTACTGGGATTCTGCTATCCCAGGGCTCATACCCCAATGTGTATATGTGAAGGGGTGCAGCAATGATGGGGATGGGGCTCTGACATGCTTGGGGCAGTGGGCAGGCATTGGAGGCCAGGGCAGGTACTGTGCCATGTTGGGGCAGCTGTGCACCAGGGGTGCCACTGGGACTGGATTCAGTATGGGGGCTCTTCTGCCGATGGGAACTATAGTCTGCAGTCTGCAGGTGCCTGTGTGCAATGCACAACCAGGTCCCGCATGGACCCATGCAAGTAATCCCTCAAGACCCAGAACAGGCATCCCATTGGATGCCTTCCTGAGATCCACAACTCTGCCCAGGCTGCCCTTTGGAGTCCTGTGTGACAGGGCTGGAGCCATAGAGGGGTGGAAGCTGTTAATGAAAACTAGTCTGGGTGCAACTGTACACAGGTGTGGAGCTATGTGGGCTGTGTATGTGCCTCTGGCGAGTATTTCCCACCCATTCTTGCACAGGAACCAATGGCCTCTTTTCTCCCATTCTCCACTGTCTTAGTTCAGCCATCTCCAAGGAGTTCATCATTTCCTAGTCTCTAAACTTCAATCCTCCATTTGTTCACCACCCTCCATGCTTGTATTAGTTGTTATCAGGGGATGAAAAGGAAAAGAATTGCTGCAGTGAGCATAGTAAATGTTATACAGCTAATATGATACTGTGACCTCCCCAAACCTATTAGATCAGGGATCATATCAGAAATACTGTAGATGAGGAAGCGTAGGCTGACCGCATGGTCAATCCTTGATGGTGAAATACCCCACAGTGACAATCTCAGCAGGTTTGAGATTGTCACCACTGTGGGGACCTGAGAGCAAAGTTTTCCCTTTTCGCCATGTGTCACCCCCAATGCAACTCCAACTCAGAGTTGATAATCCTTTAGAAGGAGGGCATGGGGTGCAGCCTCCCAGATGGATGGGTTGGGGGCCCCTGAAAGAAACAGTCCAATGTCAGACAGGCAGAATTTCTCCTGTGGACATTGGGGACCTCATATGCAATTTGAAAACTATGTTGTCAATTTGGCATAGGTATACCATGAGTAAGATAAAGGCTGGTGGAAATAACAAAAAAGAAAAAAGGTAAAAAAAAAATAAAAACTTGCAGAGGAGAATGATTGATCTTAGTCATCAATACACACCTAAATGATCACATTAAACTTAGCTGCCTTTAATGTCTGTAGCTTAAAAACTACAGAAGGAGAATTTCAGTCTTGTCATATCTCAAACAGCTAGAAAATAACGTGGTGTTTCTTCAAGAAACAATATTGAATTCTCTGTTTGAAGTGGAGTAGTTAAGAAGTTGGGTATGGGGACCGTCCTGTTGGACATTTGGGACAGATGTAGCAGACAGGATTGGGATTTTATTCAGAGGGACTCACTTTGCAATAACTAGGGTAATAGATACTTCACCAGGAAGGGGTCTCGTACTGGACTGTGAATGCAGGGATTTCTTCTTTAGATTTATAAGCACTTACATAACAAACAAAAGGCATCTAGAATACAACTTTTGGAAGCTATAAAGCCTTATTTCTATGCTAGGAAACATGTGGTGTGGAGGACTTAAACTGTAGTTTAGATAATAAATCTTTAGGAGAAACTGTATGGAAAGTATACTGTGATTTGCATGCAATAAAACAAATTTTGGTTGGGGCTAATTTAAAGGATGCTTATAGACATCTTATGAAGGACCATGGAGCACATACTATAGGCATATGGTATCCAGTCAGTACAATGAACCCACAAAACAGTAATCCACCACAGTGACAAATCTTGCTAGGTTAAGATTGCAATGTGGTGGTCATCTCGACCGATACTGCAACTCCTGGTGTTGCCCCCACCATGAACCAACTCTGACTCAGAGTTGGTTATTTAAAGATGAGGGAGTGCGGGGCCCAACCCCCACATGGGGACTATGGGGGCAAAGCCCCCACAGAAAACACTTTCTCCTGTTGAGAACAATGCCAACTGTCGGCATTGTTCCCATTGAATTCAGCGTGTTGATGTAGACACCATTGATATCATGCCATGGAGAACAATAGGCATACATATGCCACCCAAATAGATTATTTCTTCACCTCTACATTTCTAACTCCAGTGAAAATGGACACAAGTTCCACTGAGTATTCTGTTGTAACATTCTCCTAGGAAAATATAGCTAGCAACAACACCACACCTAGGTTTTTTTTTCCGGTCACAACACTGGAAATTAAACTCATCACTATTAGAACAAACTGAGCTAAAAAATCAAATAGAGCAACTTCAGGAGGCTAGATATTCTATAACGTGTCTGTATGATGACTTATGGGAATGGTGGTATGATACAAAAAGACCTAAAGCAAGTGTGTATATCATTCAGACGGAATAAATCTAACTCAGTTTACATTAAATATTTAGGTGTTGGAACCAATTGTATAAATTAATGTCTTTTCTACCTAATGATCAGGTAAAATAAGTCACAAATAGTAGAAATAAAAAAACAAATGTTAACATACCAATATAATAGGGTACAGATATTAGAAGCTGGAATGAGATTTGGATCAGTAAAACAACCAGCCTCGGACCTATACATGGCATGTAAACAAAGACTAGACAACATAGTTATGACAGGCCATATAAACAAGATGGAACCTTAGAAACAACTGATTTGTGAATGCTAACGGTAGTCCAAGATTCTTTAAAATCTGCATTTTCGATTGTACCTACTGTATAAAATGGAAGTAGTTGCCTTGCAGCTGGAGAACCATTTGACCATTCATGATATTGATGGTCCACTCCAAATTCAGTTTTCTGAGGAGGCACAGTACTGAGACTCCTCTGGTTTGGGTGCTCAATGATCTACTGATTGAGAAAGATCGAAGTGCCCCTCCATCTTGAGTCCTTCTAGATCTCTCCTTAGCCTTTGACACCGTGGACGTGGGGGCTGCTTGAGTGCCTGAGAGACATCTGTGGTCTGTCTGGTTTGGTCCTCAGATGGTTTCAGGCTTTCCTCACTGACAGATTTCAGAGGGTGAAGTCAGGAGTTTACTCCTTGGCCTCATTTTCCCTGCCATGTGGGGTGCCTCAGGGCTCTGTGCTGTCCCCATTGTTGTTCATAGTGTACCTGCTGCCATTGGGAGACATAATGAGATGGTATGGACTGAGGTTTCACTGCTATGCAGATGACACCCATCTCTACCTGTCTTTTGCGCCTGACCAGGATAGTGCAGTCTCAGTCTTCAATAACTGCCTCTCAGAAATCCAGAATTGGATGCAGGCCAGCAGGTTGAAGCTGAATCCAGACAAGACTGAGGTGTTGGTTGTGGATCCAGGTCACAGGACAGAGAGGTGGGTTAGAATCTGCCTCTGGGCTTTAGCTCAGAGGTAGCCAGCTGCTGCCCTATGAATAGGTGCAGAATCTGAGGGTGATTCTTGATGATGGGCTAACACTGTGTTCACAGGTGTCAGCTGTAGTTAAGTCCTCTTTTTATCATCTGAGGAACATCGCATGGATTAAGTATCTTGTTCCTTCCAGCAACCTTCCAACACTGATTCCGTCTTTGTGTCCTCATGCTGGTCCAGAACACAGCTGCTAGGCTATTGATGGGATTTTCCCCATGTGAGTCACATCACGCCTGTGCTGCGCTATCTGCACTGGCTGCGCATTCAGTGGTGGATCACCTTCAAGATCGGTTTACTGACCTACAAGGCCCTCCACAGGCAGGGTCCAGGTTACCTGCAGAGCTCCTGGTTCTCTACTGCCCCTCTGACCTCTCCACTCAGCCAATGAGGGGTTGCTAGAGGTTCCCAGGGTGTGATTGAAAACATCAGGGGCACAAGCTTTTGCGTATGTGGTCCCCACCCTGTGGAATTCTCTACCTCTTCAGATTTGAGAGTGCCAGACCGTGGAGAGCTTTAAGAAGGCCTTAAAGACATACTTGTTCCGTCTTGCCTTTGGTGATTTTATATGATGTCATTATTTATTGTTAATCAGTGTATAAGCTGGAATGCACTGTGATTTTATTGTTTATCTGTTTGTCTTATTGTTTTCATCTGTACTGCACTTTAATTACGTGAATTGTGCTTTTCATATATGAACTATATTATTATTATTACTTATTTAACTTCTAACAGAACCAGTACCAGAATTAGAAGCACACCACCAGGTGATGTTAGAAAAACCTATCACTCAGAAAAGAAATACACGAGGTAATCCAACACTGAAAATTGGGACTTCCCTAGGCCTGGATGGCCCAACAAACTAATTATATAAAAATTTGTAAAAAACAGCAGTACTCTACTGGTATCTGTTTTCAATTATATTTTAGAACAAGAAAGGAACACCAGAATTTGGGAAAGCTATAATTAGCTACATCTATAAGAAGGAGATAAACACAATATTTCTAATTGGAGACACATAAGTATTCTTAATTAAGATTAACAAAATTCGGTCTAAATTCATTTGTTAAAGGTTATGTAAGGTAATAGAAACACTGCTTGATCTGGCAGAGACATGTGCATTTCCACATATGAAGATTCAACATAACCTTTATTTACTGAGAGAACTTTTGAAAGCAACAATAACTAGGATGTAGCTAGTTATATAATGACTATGGACCAATCCAAAGCTTTTGACCATGTAGGACATCAATATCTGATTTAGGTCCTACCAGCATATCGAGTACCCCAATAAAATTATAAGGTGGATCAAGGTTTTGTATAAAGGAATGTGTTTTATACCTTGGTGAATGGACATTTACAAGAAAATCTAGCACTAAAGAGAGGGGTGTGACAGGTATGCCCCTTAAGTCTCCTTTGTCCACTTTCATACCAGATCTAATTATTAAGCCAATCAAATGGGACAACCAAATAGTAAGATTAGCCCACATATTAGCCTCTACCAGCAAAGATTTCTGCATATGCAGATGATGTGTATTTTGGTAAAACAATAAGGCATCTGGTGATAGAGCAATACAAACATTCCAAGACTTCACCCCAGTCTCAGGAGCACACATTAATCTGAAAAAAGCATAGTTTTGCAATTCAGAAATCCCCAGATAATATAAATGAAATTGCAGAAATTAAAGTGGCAAAAAAAAAAAACATGAACAATTTTGGACATATGGTTTGGGAACAGAGATTCAGTAGTGCTGAACTGGAAAAACAGAAGTCTGTGAAACCAAAGTAAGTTTATGGAAGAACTGGAAGCTAGGGAAAAAGAAAAGAATTTTAATGATACAAAAATTCTTATTACTGATATTTAATTTTTTTATATTACCTATTTATATTCCCCGTGGACCCGACAGAGCTACAACTCCCATATGGAGGGCATGTCGTCCAGCCCTGATCGCCCTCCTCTGCAACCATCGGCATTCCCTGCTGTGGGGCCAGGATCTGGGAGCACATGCTTACTCCCATCCCCAGAGATAGTAATCCAGAACTAAGGGCTGCCACAAGGGTGACTGGGCCATCACTGGTCCTGTCAGGCCCCGTTTTCCACCTGTTTCCTCCACACCCTGCTAATGCAATGGGCACAACTTGCTGTCCCACCTTCATGGAGGCAGCCAAGCACCCTGGATGGGGCCTTCCCTTGTGTGCCAGTGGCTGCTCTGACACCCAGCCACCCTGGGTGTCATCCAACAGCACACAGCACATTCCCCTCCCTGAGGAAGGACAGTCCTCCAGATGCTTGATCCTTACCTCCTGGCTGATCCCAGAATGGCCGAGTCTGTTCCTAACCCAGATCACTGGCGTGGCATGAGGTGTGGTATCCAGCCTCTCAACCCTCAGTGCCACCTGTCCAGCCCAATATTTACATATCTACGCTATTTATATGACCACCAATACATTTTGAAGCTAGGATACTGAGTATTTTTATTTCAGATGTTCTGAGAAGTCGTCTGAATCCAGTGAAAAGGGACTTTACATGCCTACCATATAAGGAAGGAGGACCAAACATGATCAATCCACTGGTAGTCTATCACACGTTTTATTAAAAATACCCTGAATCAGGGACTGGAACCCACCACTGTATAATGGTAGCCATGGATACAAAAGGCCTTACAAACCTATATCTCTAAATGGGAGCAAAACCCACCAAAATACTGGTAAATTACAAAATACCAACATACCCCATAGCGTCAATATGAACATTAAGGCAATCTAAAATAGGCAAACAGACTACTCTGACTCTAGGAAGTAAACAATAATTCAATCATGTGGTGTATGATGTGCAAAAATAATAATAGTATTCCCAGAATGAGTACCCTCCAAAATGTTTCAGGCATTAGTAGCGATAAATGATATAGAGGATTGTGTATGAGCAGTCATACATAACAAGGATATTCTTGCATCGAGAGGTTTTCCTTGGTAACAGATGACCTTAAGGCAGCTCGAGAGGTACTCTGTTACCAAAGGGAATTTCTCAAGATAAGAATTTCATTGTTGTGTATGACTGCTAATACCTAATCTTTATGATGTATGAGCAATCACAGCATAGAAAATCACACAAAACCAGCTGGAGAAGACAACAAAGAATAGAAATTTTAATGTTTTCTTTTTTAACTGACACAGTGTGCTGCAGATGTTTCTGCAAGTTCAAGTTAAAAAACATAACTTCCAGTTTAACTGGATTGAGGAAAGCAACTATGTGGCAGCAGTTCAAGTTGTTATGCTGCAGTAGTGACATAGCTAGTGCAGCGTAACAGCTGTGATGATATAGCTACTGCAGCATAACAACTCCATTCTAGTTATGGATTTCTATCCATAACAACATTCTACCATACATTATAACAGGATTCCTCAACAGACATGGGATATTGCATGGTTTGTTTAGTCAGCGAAAGTTAGGGGTTTGAGAAACCTGAAACAAAAGGCTAGTCAAGAAAGGTTCTGTCCCAGACTCACATGCAATAATGTGGAGGAGACAATGCAACATTTTTATGTAAACTGCCCAACTAGTATGCAGTAGTGTTGAATAGATTTGGCTCTTGGATGGCAATAAACATTTTAAGTACAATAAACTGTAACACTATTATATTAAGGGATTATTTAGAAACCTGGAAAACTTTTGATACAAGAAACATAGAAACATAGAATCTGATGGCAGATAAGGACTGCTTGGTCTCCCCAGTCTGCCCATTTCCCTACCTGATGTATAAAGCTGCAGATTCTAGTTAATCAACAGCTTATTTCCTCCTGCCCCCACTAGAATTGCATTATGCCTATCCCATGCATTCTTGAATTCTCCACCGTTCCTGACTCCACAACCTCCTCAGGAAGGCTGTTCCATGCATCCACAGTTCTCTCTGTGAAAAAATGCTTTCTAACATTACCTCTGAGCCGTCCCACCTCTATCTTCAAATTGTGAATTGTGAAATATAAGCACTTTAAATGTGATTTTCACAATCATAAAGTACTATCTCTTGCAGTGTAGATGCCAATACATATGACACCAGATTCAACTAACAAATATTCTATTAATTTCTACAGATTGCACCAGAGAAAATAATGCATTTATTGAAGAATTTGGAAAATATGTTTTAAACAAAGAAAAACAATGTGAAACAGTGGTAATAATGTTTGTTAGATATGGAATGTCTGCCAAAGGATAGAAAGGACTGTAATATGCATGAACATGTCTGGGGATGTGCAGATTGTGTTAATTTTGATGTATAAACTTTATTTTCTTTTTGTGGTTTATTGATTTTGTTTTTCAACATGATGTAATGTTTTCTTTCTTTTTCAATGCAATTCCCTACTCTTGCTACTGGGGCTCTCTTGCTTCCTATCTGAGGGATTGAGGCTCCTATTGAGATGGAGACTTGAGGTGGAGGAGATGACAGTGATGGAGAAGAAAGTGCAAGCAGTACAAAGATTATTCAAAAACACATGATACCAGCTATTCCAGAGGAAACCTCTGCAGACAAAGTGGAGGCAGAAGGAAAGGAACAAAATGAAGAAGACAGCCTGATGCAAGCTGAACAAAGACTTAAGGATGAAATGGATAGAAATAAACAGCAGCTTCTTGCACAGATGTCAGAAATTGAAATAAACTTTTTCACAGAAAAACAAAGCTGGAAGAGGAAAAGAAAAATATTTACAGGTAGCCCTCCCTAGCAGCACCAGAAAAAACAGTCTAGCATATTATACTTCAGCGCCAATCAAAAGTCTCGGTTTGTACCCATTTACTGCTGAACATGATGCAGCAGTCACCAATGACTGCAAGGGCAATGGATGTCTGAATCAGCTTTAAAAATGCAGGCTGGATCCACACTGAGGAAGCCAAGTGGATTCCGGACCTACAGATTGCTATCGTAGGAATGGCATACTTTTGTAACAAATGACAAGTGACAGTACTATGGAACTGTCAACATATCACAACTTGCTGAGACTGGAGGAAACTACTGATAGAAATTAACTGAAAGATCACCTGACTCAGTCCTCAGCAGGTACTGTATGCCTACTTACTCCCCATAGTAAGGAAGATATATTTTGAAGCATTAACTGAGGTAATACAAATCAGACAAGAAACTGTACATTCTGATATCCCCAGTGTTGAATATTTCTGAATGCACTGAAGATGTTAGTGAACAAAGCTGGGCCAAATAATCAAACTGTCACATATGTCAGTCTACTTCACAAAGCTGTCGAATTAGCAAAGAGGAGGCATGCAGTTTAACATAGATATTTAGGGGTCTGAAACACCCCAGATTGTTTCTATGTGGGGACAGCATTGATTAAACAGGTTTTGGATTTTCTCCAAATGGCGTTTATGTTCTAATACATGCACCTGGTGAAAATATGTTTGACATCAGCTTTCAGTCAGCCACCCTACGGATCGATTTTGGACCATGTTTTCATCCTAAAAGATACCTCCTTTATGGACTCTCTTTCAAGCTATCCCTCTCACAAAACCAGCTTTCAAAATTATTACAATACTATTTCAGAATGAAGGGTCAATATTTCAGATGCTATCTGTTGGTTAGATAAGAGATGTGCTATACAAGGGATGCCAGACCCCATTATAGGTGAAGATGGATTCTGGACAGGTGGCTGGAAATTTAGAATCAAACTGAGACACAGTGATTTAGGAATACCACATCTCCAGAACTGTTTTTATTTAGGAAGAGACAAAGGAATTCTCATCACTTTTACCAGCTGCCCTGGCTGCTTATAACATAACCAGTGCAGATTATGGGGAGCAGGACTTTACATTAACAAAGTTGCTAGAACAGCCCAGATGCAGTATTCAAAAAGCATATCCAAGCAAAGAAACTGAGACTGCACAACAGGGACCAACTAAACCTTTGGAACCTGGAGCTGGATACTTTTATTTATTTATGGCGGTGTCCTGGCCAAATTTCCCTCATTCACTGAAAATACCACCAACAGCTTAATCTGGTTCAAGGTCAGTTAGCATTCATCTGTATCCCCCTGAAAATAGACAGGATTTGTCTAGTGCACTTACCTGGTCAACAAAAACTAAATTAATAAATAAAAATAACATTTATTTATTTATTTCAGATTCAGATTAATACCTTTAAGTCAAGGGCTCGTTTTCTAAGGTTCCAAATCGATACAATACAAAAGACATTAAAATGGTTACATGGAATCACAGGTGGACATGGACAGCAGAATACAGTATATACAGAGACAACAAATAGGTTGCATTGTATAGTTACAAAGTTCTAATACTGCAACTCTAAGACAGAGTGATTCATTGTTGAGATAAGTGTAGGTACAGTCTTGGGCTAGAGATCCCAGGCAACTGCAAGTAGTTTGGGGGGTAATGCTGTCAGAGTAGGCTTTGTCAGGATTAATCCAAGAGATAATAAACCCACCACAGACCCCTTAAATCAGGAGCCAACATCTATGCCAAGCACCTCTGAAAACAGAGTAGATAAATTTAACTCTGGAAGGATCCTCCCTCCATCCTGAGAAAGAAGGTTTCAAACTGTGCAAAAGTTGAAAAACAAAAAGATAAATACAGAAGCTAATGTACTCCCAGAACAAATTCCATTGCAAAATAAATGTCCTTTCTAAAATGGAGTGAGATGGACATTTATGAAGAATGTGACATGGCTGCCATACATTCTTTAAAAAGAGGTGATTTCAGAGGGGAAGAACAACACCATGAAATACAGTACAAACCTAAAAGAAAAAGATGGGAACCAGATCAGGAGTTAAAATCTGAACTGAATACAATGTTATCTGACAGATATAAATTATCAGTAACATCACTTATTGTGAACAGTATGAAGTCGGAAAGAAAAAGGAAAATTACCTATGCTTTATTTGAAAATTGCATATATGACATTGCTTTCGTTCAAAATACCAGAATATGTTCTACCTGACATACAGACCACTAGAGGTTCCACATACTGGTCAATAGGACAAGAGTTATGTTGTGGTATGGGTATCTGTATCAGTAATCCCACAGTTAAAATATCACATATAGTTGACATATGCTCGGAAGAGCACATATGATCAACATTTCCCTAGATACTGAAGATTTCTGTTTAACTAATTTATATGCCCCCAGACTAAATCAGGTCACATAGACCCATTGAAATTATTAAAACCTTATTTGTTCACTTCAAAGTATATTATTTGGAGGAGATTTTAATTGAAACAGGTTATACTCTGACAGAGGCTTGAAAATAGATAAAACCTTTTGAAATGGCTCATTTTAAACTAATTGATTTCACAGTCATTACTTATGGATTTTTTCCAATGTAAAAAAAAAATTCAACAGCATACATATTTCAGGGAAAAATATCCACTAGAATTGACTATCGGTTTGCATCAGCAACCTTCCTATTAGACACACATTAATCTACCCAGTGGCATCTTCAGACCACAGATTTTTAACCCTTAGGCTACAGACAGAATAAGAATGTATAGGAATTCTGGACTGCTGTATCAGTCCATTGCCCTGCAAGGGTTAAGTGTTACCACAGCAAACTTCCAGGAAGCAGCAATAGGAAATAGTACTGGAGATTAAATACCAGTCTCCTGGAAAATGTAGAAATTACACAAGGTCTGCACATTATTACAGCTAGAAAATCTGTATTTTTCTCAAGATTCCCCAGTAAACTAGTGGAAAGACTGTAAAACAGATTTTATAGAATTTCTAAAATTATCAGACAGACTTAAAGGGACAGAGAAGAAAATATATGAAGTACTTTGCTCATAATTATGTCATCTATTCAACCTACAAAGAAAACACACAGGACTATACAGATCAAATGTTAGCAATAAAAACAAGCATTTGTCAATCCCGTATGTTTGCTTGCTAGCATTAGCATTAGTAGTGTAGGAGTTAGAGAGCTGCATAATAGGAATGGCAGTGAAGTATTGAACTGAAGCCAACCACCACCCTGCAGAGACTGACAGGCATTGGGGTGTGCCTTTGGGTCGTCAGGCATAACGGGCATGCCATTTCACCACCCTACCCTGTAAACACTGACAGTGTCACGATGTGCCTTAGGGTCTTTGGCCCTTATGCTCATCCCATTCCATCAGGAAATATGGTGAGATGGGTCCTGTATAGGAGAATGGGGTGAACATTTGGGCGAAGAGTCAGGCACACCTCAATACTCTCACTGGATGCAGGGGTGTGGAATGGTATGAGCATTACAGGCAAGAATCCCAAGTCACTCCCTGATGCCTGTCAATCTCTACAGAGTGGGGCTTCATGGATGGAAACCCTAATGCCTCAGGCATTCATTGGTATTTTCACTCCAAATTTTCAACATGAGTTTTTGTGACCCCACCTTATGAACAGTAGCAATATCATTTAGTCGGTTATCCAGCTGATTTATGACAGTGACTCGCCATTTGCACTCACAGGTGTGAAAACACATTTTGAACAGGATGTGAAAAATGACAGCTGTACTGTTCATGGGGAGGTGCAAAAATGGCAATGTTGAAAATCTGCAGTGAAAGTATTAAAAAAACGTGGGTAGAAATGGTGGCGTGTGTAGAAAATGTCAATGCACACCGTAATGCAATTAGTTTGGAGATTTTTACAGCAGATTGTCAACACAGGGATTTGGAAACTCCACTCATGAACAGTGTCACTGTGATTTTCTTAATCTGTCCTGAACAGTGATTTCCCACAGCGACCACGCATTTCTGCACTGGAAGTGTGAAAACACATTTTGGTCATGGTGTGAAAATGATAGCTGCACTGTTCATACGGAAGTGTGGAAAAATGCCAGCAGTGAAAATCTGGACTGAAAATATTAGAAATCCATGAACTTACAAAGTGCGTGGAAACTGCACAATGGTACAAGTAACACATTCATTTTATAGACTTTTTCACCAAATTTTTAAAATAGCCATTTAACACCTTTGCTCATGAACAGTGTCACTGTGATTTTCTTAATCTGTCCCAAACATTGATTTCCACACCGACTATGCCATTATGGCTACTTGGGCAGAAACATGTTTTGGGTGAGATGTGAAAATGGCAGCTGTACTGCTCATAAGGAGGTGTGGTAAAATGGCAATGTTGAAAATCTGGAGTGAAAATATTGAAAATTTGCAAACTTACAGTGTGCGTAGGAACAGCGAATGCATGCTCGTAAAACAGTCATTTTCAGGATGTTTTTCACCAAATTTTAACATAGCCATTTTAACACCTCTGCTCATGAACAGTGTCACTGTAATTTTCTTAATCTGTCCCAAACATTGATTTTGCACACTGAAAACACCATTGTAGCTACATGCGTGGAAACACATTTTGGGCGAGATGTGAGAAATGACAGCAGTATTGCTCATAAGGAGGTGTAGTACAATTGCAATATTGGAAATCTGGAGTGAACTTATTGAAAATTAAGCGAACTTCTGGCGTGCATAGGAACAATTACAACGCTTGCTAGTAAAACAGTCATTTTGAAATTTTTTCACAAATTTTCAACATAAGGCTTTTTGAGGTCCTACCTCATGAACTGTAACACTGTCATTTCATAAATCTGTCCCAAAAGGTGGTTCCATGCAGTGACCGTGAAATCAGCTTTTGGGCATGATTAACAAAATGATAGTGACAGAATTCATGAGGTGGGGTCCCAAAACCCCATGCTGAAAATTTGGTGAAAAATTACCACAAATGCCTGAGATATGCAGCAAAGTTGAAAACCCTATTTATTCCATTATACAGATTACGCATTTCTTCAGTTTACAGTCGGCTTTTCCAAGTGCAGATGTGTTCCCGATCCACGAGTTAGATCACGCCAGACTCTGGAGGTAAGTATGGGGTGAGGTGGGGGTTGGGGGGAGGTGGTGCGAAGGGGTGGGCGATCTGGGGAGGGGTCGGACAGTTAGCGTGTGTTTTTCTGTCAGGTTTTTTTTTTCCCCTTAGACGACACAGAACTTGTGCCATGCTGGGTGGGCTCCCAGTATGGCAGCTGGAAAGCTGTTTGGGGGCAGTGGATCTGATGGGGATTGGGCACCCGTTGGCCATACAGACTGTTGCCATGCTGGGGTGGGATCCCAGCATGGCACCTGGACCTCTGTTGGGGGCAGAGTGCAGCAGAGCCGACGGTGGATTGGGCACCCCGTCAGCCATACAGTGTGTGTGTGTGGGGAGCATGAGCACACAATATGCATGTGTGTGTGTGTGGAGCAGTGCATGAGCATGCATATCTTATTGCTGCTCACTGAAGCATAGCTCTCTCTTTGAACTGTCTGGCACTGCATTTTCAACTGCTGTCATAGACAGCTGCAGCATTCATTGGTGAACTGTGGCCACACCTGCAAACACTGACTGAATTGGAAGACGAGAGCCACACCTCCATAAAATCAGATGATGTCACTATGTTTCTTGCACACGTGAAACCAAACATAAAAATGACAACACATCAATATAATCGGCTGAAACTCTGAAATAGAACAACAGTTTGGCACATAGAAATACTACCAAGTTCATCCATATGAAATTTGCAACAAAAGAAGAATAAAAAAATTAAATACATTAAAACAAAACAAGGAACACTGGTCAAGGACAAGTGTGGATCCCTTTCAGAAGTGGAAAACTATATAAATCTGACGTTTGAAATTTACCCCTCAAAGCACCAGATTTTGTAAAATGGCTGCAGCCTTGAAAACTCAATACACATTCACAACAGCATGCTGTGGTAGTTTGCTACCCCTCTGTCTGAAAGCAGGCTTTGGCATTTCTTTTCCCCAAAGTCTACTGCAGTAGCACTTCTATGTATTCTATCTATCTTAATATATATTTTTCCTATTATGGTAGGCCACCCATTATAGTATATTGACTCATTTTCATTTATGGTTGTTATTTATTTTGTTTATATCTCTTATAAAAAATAAGTCCTTTGGACTAATAAACATCACACCGAGAAAGTGTGTTAACCATAAATCGAGTTCTTGTGCCACTCATTTACCCCACCCACACAACCCGGTTACAGATTTTGGGGTAGAAGTGTGATCTGGTTGTCTAACACAGCTGAGACACCAGAATCTGGTACCAACCCTGGTACCAGGGTAAAGCAAGTGACATGTCGGAAGATGAGGAGAAGACAAAGGAGCTATAGTGACTGGTGTCCATACAGAACCCAGGTAGCGAGATCTGGAGAGACCCTGATGCTGGGATTAGGACAGAAGGTGAAACCATGGAAACCCAAGGACTGAGAGGTCAAGGATGAGGATGAGGATGAGGATCAGAAGGAAGAGGATGAGGATCAGAAGGAAGAGGAATGCCGGATTTTCCCAGAGGAACCACCGGAGAGATTACCCAAACTACTCCGATGGCTGTCCATCAGACAGATGGATATGGAGTGAGAGAGGGATCATGCGAGGAGACAGCAGGATACCAGATGGGTAGAGACTCTTCAGGCTTTACATAAGTTGGGGCAGGTAGAGGTCAGGATGGAACTAGGCCGACCCAAACCCAAAGAATATCAAACTGACAAAGATGACATTTCAGATGATATAGAGGGTATCTAACCACTTTTGAGAGGGTTGCTCAGGCATGTGTGCATGGCCAAGAGACAAAGTGGGTGGTACGGATAGCTCCATACCTAACTGGGAAGGCGCAGTTGGTGTATAATAATATGGATGCCCATACGGCCAATACATATGATCTAGTCAATAAGGACATTTTAAAACAGTATGATATTAATACCAAAATGTACCAGCAAAGATTCTGGGCTTTAAAATTTCAGACCCAAGACACCCCAGAGAGGTCTTTATAAGACTGAGGGACCTGTAACAAATGGCTGCAGCCAGAAGGGAAAACAATAGATGATTTGGTAGATACCACAGTGGGGGACCAGTTCGTACAAGTCCTGCCCCATGATGTACAGATTTGGTTAAGGAGCAAAACCCTGAGACAGCTGAGATTGCCATCACCTTCGGATGACTACCTCTATGCCCACCAGAATATAAAGAAAGGAGGTGCCAGAGTACTGGAAAATACCAACAGTAAACCATCCCCTAGTGAAACCAGGTTACAAACAACTGAGGTATGAGATATGAAGGCTAACCAGATAACAGGGTGGCACTAGCGGATGACCCTACCCTGCAGATATTATCTGTTGGAATTGCAAGAGCCAGGGACACATTGCATGTTACTGTCAGACTAGGAAGGAGAAACAACCAATCTGGCATTGTTAAATCCTGTTTACTTTTTACAGAGGTGAAGGTAGAAAACCAAAATTTAACAGCCTTAATAGACTCGAAGCAATCAAATGTTAATCAGGCCAGAATTAGTTACCAATAAAAAAGAGGACCTCCTATGAGTGTGGTATGTGTTCATGAAGATAGGCAAGGCAAGGTAAAATTTATTTAAAACTCCCAATCCCGGAGGCTCTGGGTGCTGTACAAACAATAAACACAACTTCGAAAATAGAATCATTTAAATATAAAGTAATTAACAACCCAGCATAATACAACAACATATATAAAATTAATAATCAATCAGATCAATAAATAACAATTTAGTGCAGAAATGCTTGAGCAATAGGAGGGCCTTAAGGCAGGCCTTGAATACCTCAAAGTAGAGGCCCCTTAACCCCAAGGAGCAGTGAGTTCAAAGGATGGGAATGGTGACAATAAAAGCCCTGTCACCAGCAGATTTTCAACCTCATCCTTGGAATCACAAGGGGTATCCACAGAAGGAACGGACGGGGTGGACAGAGAATAGGAACAAGAAGATCAAACAGGTAACCAGAGCCCTTATAGGTGAGAAGCCCCACCTTGAAGAGGATCCTCCACCTGACTGGCAGCTACTGCAGCTCATGCAGCACCAGTGTAATATGGCAGAATTTTGATTACCCAGTTAATACACTGGCAGTTGCATTCTGCACTAGCTGCAGCCTGCAGAGAGATCCTCCACAATCCTGAGGTACAGCGCATTACAGTAGTCAAGCCTTGATGTAACCAAGGCATGCATCAAAATGGGAGGTCCAGAGGGGAACAAGGGCTTTATCCTGGCAACATTTCTAAGATGGAAAAACAGGAATGGACAGCAGAGGATATCTGTGCCTCCATATTCAAACTCCTATCTAAAATGACACCAAGATTTTGCACCCTAGAGGAGGTCTTCAAAGAAGCAGATCCTACAACAAGTTCAGTCTCTGATTCAGAGGCCATCCTATCACACACTCTGTTTGACTCCACCACCAAAACCTCTGTCTTATCGTGGTTTAGTCCCAACCAGCTGGAGACCATCCAGTCGTTAATCTCAGCAAGGCAATCGTTTAGCACATCTATCGCATTGGATGTTCCTGGGGCAAAGGAAAGATACAGCTGGATATCCTTTTTTTTCCATCATCAGCATAGCAATGAAAACCCAAGCCATACTTCCTAATAGAGCCCCCGGGTAGCATGTACACTGCAAACAACATTGGGCTATTACTGATCCCTGAGACACTCAGCAAGATAGGAGGCTAGGGTGGAGGAGAAATTCTCATCACAACCGTTGCCTTCTGTTAGTTAGAAAGGACTCAAACCAGCAGATGACAGTGCCGGTGAGTCCACAGAGATCCCTAAGACGGTCAAGCAACACACAATGGTCCACAATGTCAAATGCTGAGAAGCGATCAGAGAACAAGAATTGTCTTAACTCCTCGATCTCTCACCCTGAGGACATCATTCAGCACCCGAACAAGTGTGGTTTCTGTGCTATGCCTTGCCTGAAATCCTGACTGGAAAGGTCCGTATAACTAGAGGTCATGAGGTGCTCTTCCAACTGAAGCGCCTCTGTCTTCTCACTACCTTTGCCAAAAGGAAGATTAGAGATAAGTCAGTAATTTGCCCTGACTTCTGGGTCCAAAGATGGTTTCTTTAAGAGTGGTCTCACCAATGCCTTCTTCAAGGCATCAGGAAAACACCCTCAAATAAGGAACACTGGACAATCAGAGCAAACACTGGCCAACGGTGTCGATGCACCTCATCAAGAAATGCGTTGGCACGGATCCAGTTTGGAAAAGGTGTGCTTGAGATTAGTTGCCACCTCAATGACCTCACTTACCTCCACTGGTCTAAAGTTCCCCAACTAGGCAGAGTGCTCTTAGGACACTTCAGGTGACCACTGTCAGCTATGACATTGCTGACTGGAGAAATGCCCTGCAGGATACTGGACACTCTGTCTGAGAAGAATCATAGAAACATAGAAACATAGACTTTGACAGCAGATAAGGACCACTTGGCCCACCCAGTCTGCCCATTTCCTACCTGTTGGATAAGCTGCAGATTCTAGTTAACTGACAACCTACTTCCTGCAACCCCGACTATAATTGCCTTATGTCTGTCCCATGCATGTTTGAATTCCCCACCGTTTTAGACCCCACAACCTCTCCAGGAAGGTGGTTCAAAGTCCACCACTCTCTCCGTGAAAAAGATTTCCTCACATTACCCCTGAGCTGTCCCCTCTAACTTTAAATTACCCCTTGTTCTTACACATATCTTTTCTGAAAGATGCTAACCTCCTGGACTTTGTTGATTCCCTTGAGGTACTTAAAAGTTTCTATCATGTCCCCTGTCACGCTTTCATCAAGGGTATACATATTAAGTCTCTCTTCATATGGTTTCTGATGTAGACCATGCACCATTTTAGTTGCCCTCCTCTGGACTGCTTCCATCCTGTCTATGTCCTTACGTAGATGAGGTCTCCAAAACTGCATGCAGTACTCCAGATGGGGTCTCACCAACTGTCTGTACAGAGGGATAACCACTTCCTTTTTCTACTTGTGGTGCCCTCCCTATGCATCCCAGTATCGCCCTAGCTCTCCTTACTGACTTCTTACATTGCTCACCACCTTTAGGTCATCTGACATGACTACACCAGACCCTTTCCATTATTGTTGTTGTTAGTACCTCCTGCTATTTTGTACTCTTCTCCTGAATTTTTATTTCCCAGTTGCATTACTTTGCTCTTCTTTGCATTGAATCTAAGTTGCCATACTGTATGTCTGACCATTCTTCCAATCTTGCCAAGTCCCTTCTCATCCTTTCTACCCCTTGTGTATCAACTCTGTTACAAATCTTTTGTCATCTGCAAATAGGCATACCTTTCCTTTCAGACCCTCTGCAATGTCACCTACAAAGACGTTAAAGAGGACTGGACCCAGTACTGAGCCCTGAGGTACTCCACTAGTAACCCCCTTTCTTCAGAATGTGTTCCAGTCACTATTACCTTCAGTCCTGTTGTGCAGCCAGTTTGCTACTCAGGCTACCACCCTTGGACCCATTCCCAGGCTGGCTAACTTGATTATTAATCTTTGTGCAGGACTGTGTCAAATGCCTTACTAAAGTCTAGGTAGGCCATATTCACAGCCCCTCCCTGGTCTATTACTTTGGTCACCCAGTCAAAAAATCAATTAGATTCATCTGACATGACCTTCCTGCTGTGAATCCATGAAACAAGCAAACTCTTCACATTCACCATCAGAAAAATATTTTCGGCTGTAGACAGGCAGGATGAAGTAGTCGGTCCACAGTCCGAAAATGTATAGATGGTTGAGTCTTCCTGGCAGCAATCTCCTGGACAGGAACACTGCCTTCTTATGGTTTATTGCCCCTGGTATGCATTATAATGTATGCAAGATACCCATGTATACCCCATGGTGCCAGTTAACATGGTGGTCAAGGAAAGAACAACAACTTGGCCACAGGATTGGTACCACACCTACCAGTACCAACGGTTATTGGGCATGATTTTCTGGACTTTGCTGAGTCAATGCCCGATAAGAGAACTTTCACTGCTGTAACTGCATGAGCACAGGAGAAGAGACGACAAGAGTTGGGGACATATTTCCTTTTAAAGAATAGGTGGTTGATGTACCTGGGAAACCCAAACTGTCCCACAACATGAGGAAGAAGGTATAGAGACAATGGCATGATAAACAGAAAGGGTTAACCCTTGAAAATGTACAAAACATTTTTGTGAAAGCCAATGTTGTAGCTGAACAAACAAGCATTTATCCAATGCCGAACGTTCACTTGCAGGTATTTGCAGTGGTATTTGGCACTTGACTTGGCTTAAAATAATCAATGATAAAGTACAAGCATTTGTCAATGCGAATGTTGCTTGCTTCTATGTGCTGTTTAGGTATCTGGAAGTCATTGAGTGCAAATATTGAAAATTCGCGAACTTACGAGCGTGCGTATGAACTGCACTATGCATAAGTAAAACAATCATTTTAGGAATTTTTCACCAAATTTTCAACATAGCCATTTTAAGACCTCTGCTAATGAAAAGTGTCACTGTGATTTCCTTAATGTGTCCCATACATTGATTTCGCACACTGACTGCGCCATTATGCGCTACATGCAGAAACACATTATGGGTGAGATGTGAAACATGGCAGCTGTACTACTCATAAGAAGGTGTGGTAAAATGGCAATCTTGAAAATCTGGAGTGGAAATATTGAAAATTTGCAAACTTCTGACGTGAGTAAGACTGCATAGCATACTTCGTAAAACAGTCATTCTTAGGAATTTTTTACCAAATTTTCAACATAGCCATTTTAAGACCTCTGCTAATGAACAGTGTCATGGTGATTTTCTTAATGTGTCCCATACATTGATTTCCACACCAACTGTGCCATTGTGCGCTACATAGGCGGAAACATGTTTTAGGCAGGATGTGAAAATGACAGCTGTACTGCTCATGAGGAGGTGTGGTAAAATGGCAATGTGAAAAATCTGGAGTGAAAATATTGAAAAGTTGTGAACTTACGAGCCTGCGTAGGAACTGCGACGCTGCGCTCATAAAACAGTCATTTTGGAATTTTTGCCAAATTTTCAGCAATGGGTTTTGGGATGCCTTCTCATGAATGATGTCACTGTCATGGTGTTATTCGAGCCTGAAGGGTGATTTCATTCAGTGACTGTGCAGTGACTGTGAAATCACCTTCGGGCTTGAATAACGCCATGACAGTGACATCATTCATGAGAAGGGTCCCAAAACCCGATGTTGAAAATTTGGTGCAAAAATTCCAAAAATGCCTGAGATATGCAATAAAGTTGAAAACCCCTATCTAGCCCATTATGCAAGTTACCGCATTTCCTCAGTTCGTGGTCGGCTTTGAAGAGTGCAGACGTGTTCCCGGTCCACGAAGATCATCGCGCCAAGCTCTGGATGGGGTGGGGGTGTGGGGAGGCAGGATATGCAGTGGTGGGTGCGGGTTGTGGGAAGGGGTGCTGGGAGAAGTGCCATGGGACCGTTTTTAATTTATAGGTTTAAGGAAAAAAGATGACGTGGGATGTTTGCCACGCTGGGGTGAGCTCCCAGCATGGCAGAAGGATGTCTGGGGAGCCATGGAGCCAACAGAGTTGGACACCCCCATCGGCAGATGGCGTGGGACATTTGCCACGCTGGAGTGGGCTCCCAGCGTGGCAGAAGGATAACTGAGAGGCGTGGAGCCGACAAGGGATTGAGCACGCCTGTCGGCAGATGATGCAGGACATTTTTCACACTGGGGTGGGCTCCCAGCATGGCAGCAAAGATTTGGGGAGCGGCGTGATGCAATGCAAGCACACAGTGGTGGTTTTCTTTGAAGAAGACCATCGCTGTCATACACAACACCACAACCGATTGGTGCAGGACTGCCACGCCTGCTCAATGGAGCAGGGATTGCAGAGGAGGGCACACCTCCAAAGTGTCCCATTCTCCCAAGACATTCTGCTACATAGACAAGTTTAACGTAAAAATGATGTGGTGTTACAACAGGTGGAAAAAATACAAACTTTAGGGGCCCCAAAGATAATAATGAAACATGATCTGTTGTTTAAAGTGCATGAAAACACAGTAACTAAAGAAGAGGTTGCACAATTGTTGCTACCCTCTTGTTTTAGAAATGATTTGATATATTTGAGACATGACCTACCATGGGTAGGACATGAAGGAAAAGATAGGACAGTGGGTAGGCTAACTCAGCATTTCCTTTGGCCTAAAATACATGAGGATGTTGCCAGATACTGTAGAGAATGTGAGGCATGCCAGCTTGAGGCCCAAGTAGGGAAGAAGGAGGAAGTCCTTTGATACCCTTACCCCTAGTGACAACCCCATTTGAAAGGAGTGAGATGGATGTTGTGGGCCCACTCAATAAAAGCTCCCAAGGGGAACCAATACATATTGATTGCATGTGACTATGTGATGAAATACCTTGAGGCCATCCCCATGAGGTCAGTCACTACACCCAAAATAGCAGAGGAACTAGTGAAATTGTTCAACAGGGTAGGCATACCGAGGAGATAATGACTGGCTGAGGTTCCAATTTCTGTGCAGAATTATTAAGAGATTATATCGATTGCTGGGTATAGTATCTGTCCACACGTCCCTTATCATCCCCAGACAGATGGCTAACCAAGCATTTTAACTGAATGCTGAAATGAATGCTAAAAAATTTGTTCATGGGGAAGTAAAGGACTGGGACAGGTATATTCCCTTTGCCTTATTTGCATACAGAGAGGTCCCTCAGGCATCCACTGGTCATTCCCCATTCAAACTTCTTTATGGCAGAAACCCTAGAGGACCTTTAGAGGTAATAAAAGAATGTTGGGAGGAAGGAAAGGACATGAAACATCCTGGAATAGTGAAGTATCTGAAGGAACTGAGACACTGATTGGTGTAATATTCTGTCTAGGCCCATGAGTCGAGCATTCAGGCTTAGATGGTGCAGAAGGCTACACATAATCAGGTCATCCAGGGCAAAACATTTATATAAAGGGATGAAGTATTGTTGTTACTCCCAATCACTGCAAACAAGCTGCTAATGAAATGCAGGGACCATATCAGGTAGTAAGACAGATGGGGCCTGTTACCTTCGAGATAGAGAAACCAGATAAGATTCATAAAACTAAAATTTACCATGCAAACCTGCTGAAGAAATGGCATGAGAAAAATTTCAGAGGGCTGAATATGCTGATAATACCAGAAACACCTGAGACAGAAATGGAAACAGCTTATTGGAGACTAAAGACTAGAAAAGGGATACTGAGGTGAAAGTAAATCCTGCCCTAGACCCCAAAAGAGAAGACAGTTACAGGATATGCTACTATAATATCCGAATACCTTCACTAGTGTGCCAGGTCTAGCTAAGGAGTCGAGCATGAGATCCGGACCACATCACCATCCATAAGGAAGAAACCAGATAGACTCCCAGAAAGGTTGAGACAAGAAGTGCAGCAAGAAGTAGAGAAACTGTTGCAAATGAAAATCATAGAACCATCTAACTGCTTGGGGTTCTCCCATTGCTGTGGTGTCCAACAAGGACAGAGGTATTATACTGTGTCTCAATTTCAGGGACTGAATGCAGTATCCCAGTTTGATGCATATCCCATGCCCAGAGTGGATGATATCCTGGATAAAGTCGATAAAGCCCAATACATTTCCACCTTGGACTTTATTAAAGGCTATTGGCAGGTTCCTCGAAGACACCTCCAGAGAGAAAATGGCCTTTAGTACACCTATGGAAATGTTTCAAATCCAGACTACGCCTTTAAACTCCATAGAGCTCCAGTGATGTTCCAGAGGTTTATGAACCATGTGCTGGCATCTCACTTTAATTTTGTGCAGCATATCTGGACAATGTTATCTTTAGTCCAGATTGGAACACTCATTTGGTGCACTTGAGGGGCTGTCATTAGCTCAATTGCCAAAGAAGAAGTAACCATCAACCTTCGAAAATGTTCTTTGGCCATGTCGAAAAATGGTACTTAGGTTTTGTTAGGTAATGGAAACATCGAACACTAAACTGATAACATTTAGAGGGTAGCCAATTGTCCCCAACCAGAGATGAAGAAACATGTCCTCTCGCTTCTTGGAGTTGGCTGGCTACTACTGTAGATTTATCCCAATTTCGCTGCTATGGCTAGTCTGTTAACTGACATGACTAAGAAAAGATTTGGTAATAAAATAGTGTGGACATCAGACTGTAAGAAGGCTTTTGGATATAAAGGCAGAGCTATGATCTTCACTGGTGCTCATGCAGCCTAGATTTTAGTCAGCCTTTTGAGGTTCATGTGGATGCCTTAGACACAGGTATTGGGGCAGTCTTGAGTCAGACTGTGGAGGGTGAAGAACACCAGTCCTGTACATTTCATGCAAACTCTACGATCATGAACAGAAGTACTAGATCAGTGGAGCAGGAATGCCTAACAGCCAAGTGGGCCATTGAGGCATTACGATTCATTTGTAAGCGCCATTTATGCTGGTTACCTATCATAACCTGCTATGTTTCATACACCAGATGAAAGAGCATAATAATCAGATAATGTGGTGATATTTGGCACTTCAACCTTACAAATTTACTGTCCAACGCCGTACTGGTACTCAACTTGTGAGCGATGATTTTTTGTCAAGATATGGGCCCCTGTCACAAGAATGAATGAACCAGATTGTGATGAAAGTACACCTGTTAATGGAATATGAAATGTTTTTATGTAAAATGTATTAGACACCCTGGGGTTGTATTCAAGTATCGTAGGGATACTTGTGTAGTATACCTATCTGTTTTATGTATTTAAAGGACCCTAGGGTGGAGCTACCAAACCGAGGGTGGGCGGTAGTTCCATCCTACTCAGATATAATTGGTAGGTTGTCTTGGAAACAAGATAGGGTAGCCCCTAGTTTCCACTTGACCTTGGGGGTGTGTGGTAGTTTGACCACCCCTTGTCCAAAAGCAGGCTTTGGCATTTCCTTTCCCCTAAAGTCTACTGCAGTAGCACTTCTAGCTATTCAATCTATTTAAATATCTTTTCTACTATCATCGGTAGGCCATCCATTATATTATTTTGACTCATTTTCATTTATTGTTTTTTTTATTTTTATATATCTTTCACAAAAATAAGTCCTTTGGACTAATAAACATCACACCGAGAAAAGGTGAGTTAACCATAAATCGAGGTCTTATGTCACTCATTTACCCCACCAACACAACCCGGTCACACATGCTCAAGCATTAATAAAACCGGACTCACTAAAAGATCTTTTAGAGGTTATTTCTAATTTAAATACAGGGACAGCACCTGGGATGGACAGGCTCTTCTGTGCATTTATAAAACAATCTTCCACACAGGTAGAAGAATTAACTGAATTATATAACTAGTTATTACAAAAATAACATTTTACCAGAACATATGTATAAAGGTCTATTAATTCTTTTACATAAAAAGGAAGACAAATAACTCCTAAGTAATTGGAGACCTATTACATTTTAAATGTAGATTACAAAATAATAAAATCATAAATAATAGATTAGAAATATACTAGATCTAGTCATACATCCTAGACATGCTTTCTCTATACAAGGTAGAAAGATCACAGATGTATTAATTTATTGAGAGAAATTATTGAAAAAGGAGTGGATAAGGAAATATCTGGCAATGTGCTTAGTTTAGACCAATCTATGGCCTTCAACAGAGTATCCCTCACATACATGTGACAATGCTTGAGAGCATATGGGATCCCAGAACCCTTCACTTGCTGGATCCATCTCTGTTATAAGCATGCCTCAGTTGATCCATATATTACCAGCTGAATGGGTAAACATTGTCTAATACTGAATGGAGTCAAACAGGGTTGCCCTTAGTCTCCTCTATATAACATTTCCTGGACCCTTTAATACATCTGCTAAATACATCTCCAAACATCACTGGAGTGTCAATATCCAGCCTGATTTGTAAATCAAAACTCTGGTATATGCAGATGACATCTGCCTGACATTAGCAGATTCTTAGTCTGGAATTTACGCAAAATCAAAAATACAAAAAAATTCTAAAATGACAGGTTCATCCATTAACTATCAAAAGAGCCATAATATATCAATCAGTGTCAGTGGCTCAGTAGGTAGCACACTCACCTCTGAGGCCGGGAGATCAGAGGCTGTGGGCTCAGTTCCCACATCTGGCACTGGGTTAATATCCCAGTACTGACACTGTAGTGCAGCATGAGAGGGTGCTGCACTTCTGAGGTGCCGTCTTTCGGATGAGACGTTAAACCGAGGTCCCATCTGCCTGGATTGGTGGTAGTTCAGGTGGATGTTAAAGATCCCATGGCACTTATCGAAAAGAGTAAGGAATTTTATTGACAAGAAAACAAAACCATCACAAGAAAAACCTTTTCAGCAAATTAACAAACATATTAAGAGATAAACATAAACTTCTTCCACAAATCATTCACTTTTACATGTGGAAAAATCAATTCATCTTGTTTTTTAAGTGCTTTCAATTCTGTTGCAACAGATAATACAATAATTACATAAGGTGTACATAATTGTTGCATAACAAATTTACATCTTGCTTGCCATAAAAACTGTAAAAGGAAAAAAAACATTTAAAGTACTTTTATGATAAATGTCCCACACTCTGAGTAATTTCCTAGAACCAAAGTTTCATAGGACAAACATTTCAAATGAGGCATTTGCCAATGTGTGGCGCAAATTTCAAAATTCCTTATTATGCATACAGTCTAAAATAGATGTGTTTGACTTTCTTCTATATTAATGCAAGTATCCGTAGACAATACCTATCACTCAAAGGTTTATATTTTAAATTCCTCTAACTTCTAACCTTCCATGTGCTGACATCCATATTATGTCCCAAACTTTATTCGAATTCTACCATCTTTTAATTTATTGAGAGCATACTTCATATGGGATGGAGTGCATTCGGAAAAATGAGGACAACTTTCAATAAGTCAGATACAATATAATTATAAAAGGACTTTCTATTAAATAAAGTTAATTGTGAGCATAGAAATCTTCCACTGAAAAGTATTTTAAAAGTGGAAATACCATAGGATGGAAGGTCATCAGAAGCTAATACTCTAGGCGGATAAAGAGACCATTTAAAAAATATTTGTGCCATATAGATATGACCCAATAGTGCCATGGTAAAGTTACACCATCCCAAAGAAAGAAAAAGAAGAACAAAAAATAGAATGAAAAAACCACCAGGTTAACCATACTGAGACCTCCATGCTGCTTTCTTAGATAAGTAAATTCCGTTTTACTGGGTTAAGTCTGTTTCCCATAGCATTTGAAAAAAACACTATATAATCTCGTTTCACAAGAAAATGGGGGGAATGTGACTAACATAAATAAATAATGGGAGGAGAAATTTCTTTATAATCAGCACTCTTTTTGTTTCCCAAAGCGCCAGTGTTTCCATTGTGTAACCTAAGGTCTCCAGCTGATAATTGTTTTTCCCAATTAAAAGTGCCGTATCTTCCATCCCAAACCATATACCTAATATTTTCTGTGGTGGAGATAACATGGGAATATTATAGCACACAGATAAATCAGGAACCCTAGGTCCTAATTGTAGAACAAAACTTTTTTAGATTTAAAGAGGCCCCTGAAAAGTCCCAAAAAGGAAAAAGGTCCAGAGCTCTTTGCAGTGAAGAACTATCAGCCAATAATAAGGTGACATCATCAGCAAAAGCAGTGACTTTAATTGGATCTAGTCCAGGGAAGAGCAATACCAGAAATATTAACATTTGAGGAAATACTTCTGATGATTGGATCTAGAACAAATGTATATAACAATGGACTAAGGGGACAACCCTGTCTCACCCCTTTTTATTAATATCTCATCACCTAAAGCATTATTAACAATTGGAATAGTGACTGCATGAGTATATAAAGTCGAGAGCCAATTGACAAAGGTTCTCGGAATCCCATAATGAAGTAGAATAAAGTAGAGATAAGAATGACATACTGAGTCAAAAGCCCTTGCTTGATCCAATGCTATTACCATTTCTGAATTGCAGAAATATTTCTTCTAGTAAACAAATCTCGAATTATAAAGAGGTTATGTTGAATCTTTCTCTGAGAAATGGCACAAGTTTGTGCTGGATGTATTAATATTCTAGCAACCTTTTCTAATCTTACATTCAAGATCTTTGTTAAAATATTGTAATCACTATTTAATAGACTAATAGGACGCCAATTTGATAATAAGGTTCTATCTCCTTTTTGAAAATAAATTTTAATAACGAGAGGGAAAAAGATTTACAAGGCCTTCCTGATGCTAAAAAGAATTATAAACTAAGGGCAAAAAGTAACTCATATAAGAAATACAAGTTTTATAAAATTCATTGGGAATACCATCAAACCTGGAGCTGATCCAGCGCTTAATTGTTTATAACGCAATAACTTCTGTGAGGTAATAGGATCAGTTAAACAATATAACAATTTATCCAGAATTAAAGGTAAAGTCTTAAATTGTTCCAACGGAAAGGATTCTAGAGTAATTGTATCTTGGCAGGAAAAAAAATCCGATAAATGCCTTTTGCCTATGCCATCATTTCCAAATCAGTAGTTACTATGTTATTTTGAACATCACATAAACCTGACATAAACATATCAGCCAATCTCATTTTGCATGCCTGATAAGGATCAGAACTTGGACAATGCTTTACGAACCTAAATTCTAAATCCAAAGATTTAGCCCTATCATATTGAAAAATTTTCATTTGATTCTTAACTTCAGCAATTTGTGAAGTACAAAGAATCCGTTGCTGGCAAGCAGACATTAATTTATAAGAGTCTATTCCTAAGAAGCAAGTACTTCCTGTAATCAGAATCTACTTTCCTCTTACCCCAACCCTGAAAAAGCTGTTTATTTCTTGCTTTGTTTGCAACCACCACTCAAAAGGTGATGAAAACAAATCCATTGTAGAATATTTGGTTGCAAAAAAAATTCTAATTTAGAAAAGTAAAATGAATTATTTAAAAAAGTGTTCAATCTCCATCGAGTAACTTTGTTATGCAATGTAGGAGTTAAATGTTCTAAAGAAAAAATACAAAGTAAAATGGAATGATCAGAGAATTCTGTAGAGTAACTGAACAATATTTGGAAAATAAATAATGGGATATAAAGACCATATCAATTGTGTCGAAAAGGTGTGTCTATGATATGTTTCACCATCATAAGCATGTAGGCTTCGATAAACATCTTTAAGATTAGCATCTTTAATTATGTTAAGGAGGGCATTAGAGTCACAATAAACTTTTTTCCTTTGGCTTTAACAAATTCAGTATCCTGAACAATTAAAATCACCCCCAAAGGATATGTCTTTTAGTATATAGATATGGTTTAATATCCTCAAATATTTCAATACACCCTGTTTTAGTTTGGGATCCATAAACATTTATTAAACAAAAATAATAAGTATAAAATGAGCAGTCCAAAATTAAAATCCTTCCTGGATATACATCAATTACTTTGGAAATTTTGAAAGCAGTATTACAAAATAGAATGCCAAGCCCGTCTGCTGTGTCAGAACCGAAAGTCCAAAAAGGACCTAACACCCATTTTCTTTTATTTGATTCACTTCCCATAATGAAGAGAGCCTGGTTTCTTGTAAAAGATTATATCTTGTTTTAAAGCTGTTAAGTACAGAAAAACAGGTAGTTGTTTTTAAAAGCTTTTACACTACAGACATTAAGGTAGCTAGCTTTAATGGGGCCATAAAAATGAAAACTAGATACTATTTTTCTGACACACTTTTAGCTTTTTACCTTTTTTCCTTTTTTTCCTTGGCCAAATCTGTGCCTTACTCTCCTCATCATCTGTTATAAGTTCTGAAATGTGGGAAGTGTCAGATTCTAAATCAGACTCTCTAGTATCTTCTTGCAAAGGTGAAAAAAATTTTCAGTGGAGAGAGGGCCAGGCACAGGTTGTTTCGAGGAAGCCCTGTGAACGCCTATTTTTAACCACTTCAAAGGCGGGGGCATAATTGTAGTGAGGGAGGTTTATTAGCAGTAGTAGGCCTAGAAGCAAATTTCTCAACTGGAGGCTCCTCCGTAAGATTCAACTCTTCATTATGTGAAGCAGCATTACTCTTTAAATGCAAAGAAAGGAAACCTCAGGGAAGGTAAATTATTAGATTCACTAATTCCCTTAGTACTAGGTTGGGCTTTCAGCAATAATTCATCTTGGTCAAGACCCTCTGCACAATTTCTCCGGGCCCAAGGCATTGGTGGAAAGCATGACTTTGTTCATCACAAAGATTACACTTAAAAATATTAGTACACATATCAATAGAGTGGCGAACCCACCACACAATGGGCATTTTAAGACATCGACACACTACTAATATGTGTCCTGTCCCCATTTATAACAGGCCCGAGGCTGCCCCCATAAAACAAACCCCTGTCTTTTGCCTAAGAAAAAACTATTCAGTAAGTGGACAATATCCGAATTAACTTGAAAAGTTTTACCTTGAATTTCCACCCTCCCGTCCAAATACCTTCTACATCTAACAAGGCTTCTGGGGGCTTAGTATGTCACATTCTGACTGAAGCCAATGATAGATGTCACTCACATTTACCCCTCATTTCGAAACATAATTGTTACAAACCGAATTAGAGGTTTAGAGAAGTATTGCAAAAAAGGTGTCCATAATGAAGTAGTTTTCTGAACAGAATATTTTTCCCAAAATCGTTCCATGAGTGAAGTAGTCTGAAAACTAAACATCAAACGTATCTTCACCAGATACATGTATTAGTGCATAAATATCCTTGGCCAAAAACCCATAGAATTCTTTAATAAATGTTTAAAGACAAAATACCTGTCTGGATGCTCAGTTAAACCTCCTTTATACCTGATCCTGACTGCATTTCTCGAGGGCCTGTTCTAGTTTATTTTAAACAGTTCAGACATTGGAGGTCGTTGTGGCTTTTCTGAAGAAACAGGCTTAAATGAGCTTTGTAAATCAGTTGAACAGTTGTGGAGGTACTTGGCTTAAAAAAGCCAAGCCACACTCCCCACCCTCTCGAAGTATCATTTTTAAGGGTACCCTTATTAAACATTACAGCTGTACCTTCAGGCAATGTGTTGCTGTCGTTGGCATGCATAGTCAGGGCCCATGAAGGATCCGCGCCCAAACACCCACTTCTGTTTTCCAGCCAGCCTCCATCAGTACAGTCTCTTCAGACCAGTCCAAACTTTCCTCAGGTATCGTTTTCTCAATCCAAACTGCTGCCGCAAGATCGAGGAAATCTGCGGTCCCTCACTGAAATCCATCCATTCAGAATCCGTCTCTTGTGAATTGCAGTCTGCTCAGGGCTCAGGCTGACCCCATACATACTGTTGTACCATCAAAAGCCGTCGGAGAGAAGAACAGACGGCCTCCTCCAGGCATTCACCTGACGAGACTCCAGGAACCAGTTCCACACTCAAATTCACCTCCTGTTGCAACGCTGATATCAGGGATCTGAAAATGTATACCATCTGCTCGGTAAGGGATTTCATATGTACCTCAGATACGCTTTATCTCGACCTCCTTCTCTTCTTGAGTCTGAGTGCAGTCTGCCATCCTGCCTCCGTGACGTCAGGATGACTCCCAGACTAGCCACCGACCAGCAGCCAGTAGGGGAATTTCCCGTGTCCTGGCCAAATTTCCTCATTCACTAAAATACCACCAACAGCTTAATCTGGTTCAAGGTCAGTTGGCATTCATCCATATCCCCTCCCCGGTCGGTGCCTGAAAATAGGCAGGATTTGTCTAGTGCACTTACCCGGTCAACAAAAGCTAAATAAATAAATATCAGTTGGCTCCCTAAATTCTAGTCTTACAGATTTCATAGGAATATACATCTCGGAAGGACACATAAAAGTTTAGGTACAGTATTTATTTTGGAATAAGAGACAAGTCTATATTAACTGGGAGAGTTTATTGAAACTAGCTCTGAAGAGAATTGCCCAATGGAATAAATGACTTGAGTAAGAAGAAAATAATCTATATGATTAAAATCTACCTTATACCAATGTTTTCTACCTCAG
Organism: Neoceratodus forsteri; assembly: GCA_016271365.2. Taxonomy (NCBI): domain Eukaryota; kingdom Metazoa; phylum Chordata; order Ceratodontiformes; family Ceratodontidae; genus Neoceratodus; species Neoceratodus forsteri. The sequence continues at coordinate 41,914,048 of CM028137.1, read as the reverse complement.
CTATATCTACTCCCTCCAAAACAACTAGAAAAGAAACTCCTTAGCTGCTTTTTCAATGGGTATGGGGTAGCAGATTGAATGCAATTAAAAGAAATATCAGCCAGCTGAGGCATCATGCCTTACCTCCTGCCACACCAGCGACCAATGTTCGCAGTGTGAGCTGGCCATCGGGGTAAGCTGGGAGGGAGAAGATCGAGCATCAGAAGGACAGCTGTCCTGTCCTGGGGAAGGGTGGGGATGGAGTCCACTGCCTGACTGACACCTAGTGGTGGCTGGGGGCTAGCACAGTGGGTCCACACATAGGAGGCAGTTGCAGGACAGATGCCCAGTGTCCACAAATGGAACTGCGCATGGCTCAGTCATTGGCATCACTGCACATCACCATGCTGTGCTTGGGGAAGGCACCAAAACAGAGGAGAAAATGTCATCCGGCAGGATGAAAGCTGCCCTCTCACAGAATCCGCACCCAGCTAGCTGGCATCTCGCTAGGGTGAGAGGTGAGTCCAGTGAACACTGGGGTGATGGGACTGGGGAGGCAGATGGAAGGGTGCCAGGTAGGAGCGTAAAGAAATAGAAAAAAAGAGGCATAACTTACTGTTTCTTGAGCTATCACAAGGAGGCCTCAAGATGATTAATCCCTAGCCTTTTCTCACAGCATTTTCTTATATGTAAACATTAAACCAATTATAACAGAATTCCAGACATTATGGACCTCATTGGTACAAGATCAGATTATGCATTTTCTTCAAGATTGGTCACTACATGCCCCATATCCTAAATCAAAGAAACTGGCAAACCTACAAATTTATTTCCTGAATTGTTTTGGGAAAATTAAACAGTGGAATATCCCCAAGGAGTTTCTAATTAATACAACTAGGAAAATATTATATGACACCATAATAGTATACCTTTACCATGACACTGACCACTTTCTAGAGATACCACTTCAAGAAACAAAGAGATTAGTCAAAGGCTGGGTGGTCACATGGTTATGTACACCTGGGAAACTCAATGTAAAAAAATAACCTTTAACATAATGGCAGAAAAGATAGTGTCCCAGATATTATTGCCAAGACTCCTTGGAAACAATGGAATATTAATATTTTGAATGTTCTTTTATTTGGAAATTCTGGGTTCTGATCAAAACAAAATTGAAACATTTGCCTTTTATAATATCCCACCAGAAGCCTATATTTTTAGGAATTCTCAATACATGAGAACAACATACAATCACAGTACAGCATGGGTAATATTAGACGCATCAAATATTAGATTTGGCAAGTATGGTGCAGACTATCACCACAATAAACTGAAATTCAACAGGAACAACTTTTACAATCTATTAAGTACAGTATTGCAGAAATACAAGAACAAGAGAATAAAACGTAGCAGAAAAATATATCTTGAGTGTGGGGGACATTGTATTGGTTCCACTGGAAAAATAGATACCCTAAGAAGAATTAGGAGGTATTAGACTAATTATTCTTTTGAAGACATATGATTTGTGTTAATAAGTTCTTTTCATTTTGTGATTATTATTGTAAATTATAATTTCTAGTAGTATATGTAGGTGATTTCATTTCTTTATTTATTTAATAAAATATTCCCCTACTCTACTTAGCAAATTCAATCTTCTGATGATCTGCTTGTGGCAGACTCCCAGGCTGCTGACATTTCAATTTCAGACAGCCAGGCCATATCAGCGGGATCGACTGCTTCCTCATTTGAATCATCCAGCTGTTCACAGACTATCGAGCTTCACTACCTTACTGAAAAAATCTTTCACTGGTATACTGATGAGAAAGTATTTGTTTCAGGTACTTTAACTAGTATGAAAGGTATAGCAGTGACAAGAAAAAGTTAGCAGGGCTCTACCACCACTGGGCCATCCCTAGCAACCAGGGAAGCAAAGTGCCATGTCGGTGTCTTCAGCAAGCTTCTATAGACTATAACATTTATGTTAGATAGTTAGTTAGTTAGTTAGCTAGTTATGACTTTGATAACCAGGTAAATGCACTGGTCTCTGCTTTAGGTGTAGCAGTTGAAGAGGAATTACAGCAGGTTGGAGACAAGTGGAAATGGGACAAGGTTGGATGTATCTGAGGCCAGTACAAGCATCCGACCTGTGGAAATCTCAAGTATCAGAAGAAGAAAACAGGTCTAGTGAGGAGGCACAAGAATGCTGTAGTAAAGTAAGAATTCCATGTGCAAATTACCCCCATGACAAGTGATGTTCTTACTCATTTACTGTCCACTTTTGAGAGTTCTCAGAACCGCAAATGAGATGGAAAACAGTGACTGAAACTACAGTCATACACTTATACCTTGCTGCGCTGTGGACTGATATATCAGACCAGAATCGTTATGCATTCTAATTCTGTTGGCTGAAGTCCCTCCTGGCACCAATGCTGCAGCACTTCAGGTACAGGGAGGTACTACTTGTGGATATGACTGATATGTCCTTTAATGATATACAGCAAGTAAGGGGACTGTAAATATTGGGGAAAATGTTTCTGAGGATACTTATACAACTCAGGCTCCAGAAGATAACCTGTCCATAAAGAATACTTGTCCAAATAGTATTGAGCCCCTACCTGATGTGCCTCATAGGTTTGAGACCTTTATTTCCTAATCGTAGATGGTCAGGATCCCCAGCAGCTCCCAGAATTCAATGGTGGGACAGAAAACTCTGGACCTAGTATTATAAGTACAAGCTCAGCACAGCACAGAAGCTAGTCAGGAACCCAGAGGTACAACTCCTGCATATGGAGCTTAGAGGTGAGGGTCACCCAGGCACAACATATGCAGGCCTGTTCCACACACCAGTGGAATTAACCAAAATGATGAAATACAATCCATATTAAATATTTATTGCAAGAACTGCAATAATGCACCAGTTATGGTTACAGTCAATGTAACAAAAGAAGGGAAAGGTGGCATTAGAGTTTCCAACCCTAACTCTTCATTCTTCCCTACAAGGAGTGGAAGGAACAAGGCAACACAAGCAACCAGAAACAGCTATCAACAAGTAAGACAAACAACATACACTCTCTGCAGATAACACAAGAGACTTCCACATTCATGGCCCACTAAGTGTATGAAGTCCACTGCCATGCCAGTGTGTTGGAGTGATGCCGCATGTTGGGAACCTGGGTGGCACTACAGGCACCACAACCCAAGTTCCCCCAGAGACCAACTGGGAGGCTGCAGGGGTCGTGGTGGATGGAGCAGTGCATAAGGAGGGCTATGGGAGACAGATGGCAGCCAGCAGGAGGTGGTATCATAACAAAAAGTGGGGCTGTATGAGTTCTACTGCCATACCAATGTGTTGTGGGGCATTCTCATCTCTCTTGCCATGGGGTGTGTTGGAGCACCTGCATGCTGGACACCCTGGGGGCTCAGCAGTGCATAGGGAGGAGTAGATGGGAGACAGATGGATGACTGCAGGGGTGGTATCATTGCCACAATGGGACTGTATGACTTCCACTGCCTTAGAAGTGTGTTGGGGTGGGCATTCTGATCTCTGTTGTCCTGGGGTGTGCAGGGGCACCTTCATGCTGGGAACCCAGGGGCTGGCTCAGCACTGAATTGGCTGGGCTGGTGGGAAGGATACAGCTGACATGAGGAGTAACACCAGCACACTAAAAAGGCTGTATGAGATCTGATACTATGTCAGTGTCTTTGGGATTGTCAGGAAGTCTGGTGGGATGGCACTGTGTTGGTGCTGCATCCAGGACAGTGACCTACAAGAGGCTGCCAGGGTCATGGGGAACAAGCAACTGAATGGAAGGGCTGGTGAAACACAGATGAGTTACAGACGGTGCAACACAGAACCCCAGTAGAATAGTATGCTGTCCACTGCCATAACAGTGGGCTGGGGTGGGGACCACATGATAAAAACTGGGAAGCTGTCAGGGTCATGGGAGATGGGGCAGTGCACAGGAGTGCTGGTGGAGACAGATGTGTAATTGTAATGGGAGTAGTGGTACCATTACTACAATGGGGATGTATGAGTTACACTGTTATGCCAGTGTGTTGGGAGATCACCTGAATATCCAGTGCCATTACACCATGTTGTGGGTGCCCACATGTAGGGCACCTTGGGGTGGGAGGCACTGCAAAGGCCAGGCTGGTGGTAGTCAGATGGGTGATGGGAGGGATAATGCCAGCACTGGAACCAGGCTGTATGAGGTCCACTGGAATGATACTATGTTTATGGGCTGCTTGGATGTTCGCTGTCATGGCACTGTGTTGGAGGAGCAGCCAGAACAGAGACCAAGTGGAAGCTGTCACAGTCAGGGGTATGGTTGAGTGACTGGAAAGATATATGGGTGATGGGAGGAGTGTCTGCAGTACCATCTTTGCACCATATGAGTTCTGCTGTCATGCAAGTGTGTTGTGGGGCACCTGGATGATAGCTGCAATGACAGTGAGCAGGGGCACCCACATGTGGTCTTCCACCAGCCTACTGTATGCACAGCCCCATCCCCATGACCTCAGCAGCCTCCCAGTAGGTTTCTAGGGAGCACTTTCAGGTGCAGTGCTCACAGTCGCCTCTCCATTGTGCCCAGCATGTGTGCATCCCCAATACACTACCTGGCAGCAGACCTCATACACCTGGTGGATCATGATGATGGATGTCTCTTGTGTTATCTGCAGAGAGTTGTATATTGTTTGTATTATCTGATGATGGCTGTCTCTGATCGATTGTGTTGCCTTGCCCTTCCACTTCTTCTAGGGGAATGCAGAATTAGGGTTGAAACCTAACACCACATGTCCCTTCTTTTGTGGCATTGACTGTAACCCTAACTGGTACATTAATGTTTTGTTGTTTGTTTGTTTTCTTTTGCAATGAATTGCCTTACTTTTTGAGATAATATAATCATATCCTGATTTGCTTCCATCTCACTATAGATGCATACATCTGTGTTGGTGTGGAAATGTGGGCCCCAGAATTATTTGGATGGCTTATGTGTTATTGTTGCAGTACTCTTTAATATCTGAGCCAGAGAACAGCAAAGTAATCAGTTTAACATCAATACCAGGGAAGCTTCATGAGACAATAATAAGAAACAGAAATGGAGTGCTCACAGAAAATAAATGTAGTTGAACTGTCATCCTTATGCATTATTAATGGTCTTTAATTGTACATTTATCATTCATCCCAACCACTATCTGGGTCTCTGTCAGAGTTGAAGAAATGCTGTATTCTCACTTCCAGTGTCTGCGATACAGCAAGGATCGGCTGTTCCCTGGAGCCTCGATCTGCTCAAAATCACATCAGTATATTGAACTTGCAAATGAAGCTTCGTACCCCATACAAGGGATCCAGTACTATTATATCAAGTGTGGGGACATTACATCTGTATGATGCGATGTAAACTAGATAAAGGGAGTAAATGTGAGGGATCAGAGACATCAGCCTTGAGCATTAGGGATGCAGGGGTTGTTGACCAGCTGGAACACAGCCTCCAGTATCTCTCGGCTGACTTCACACCTTCCGCCCATCCTCCAGGAGCCCATCAGAGGGAAAAGCCTCACCGCTTGAGGAATGACTAAGTTCACCACAGTCTCCACCCATCACAACTTACTGTTTGTCTTTGCAGTGAAGTTTGCAGCTCTACAAAACTAAGCAGGGCTCTGGAGTAAAAACAAGCAAAACAATTGAGATGGATAGAGGTGTCCATCGGACAAGTTAGCATTCATAACAAATACTGGTTAAATAAATTTCCTGCTTCCACTTCTCTGAAAATATTTCTGGCTTGTCTGACCTGGGCAACATCTAAATTTATCATCCCTTAGTGTTCCAAGCCTTTACAGTACTGTATGTCTTCTTTAACCAAGAAATCTGGCTTAAAAGAAATACACACAAAATGATATTGCTAAAGTTGCATGACAGCTTTAACAATAAAAGAATATTCTAGAACATTTTAAGTATTTAGCACGTTAATCTAGAGTTTGGCTCAAAGTAAAATTATATTAAAACAAACTCCAATGTGTCCTTTAGAATAATTTTGGCTGTAATTTCACCCCATCCCTTCAAAAGAAATCCATATGTAAAATCCGGAAGAAAGTCAATTATCCAAATCTTCTATAATTCTTTAGACTTTCGAAGACTGAAGGATTGTCCTCATAGCTTTTATATTCTTTTCTACCATATTTTTACCTGGGCAAGAAACATATCGGCCCTACAGAATTCCATCAAACCCCAACACTCTGAAGTGTTGGCCTGTATGAATGGACTGCATTGAATATCCTCTAAAAGATGTGTGTTTGTGTAACACTCCCAGTCTGAATTACGTTCATCATTATTCTAAGTCACAGAATATTCTATTTTCATCCCTGCTTACAATTCATTCTTAAGACTGCACAAGTTAAACAAAATTGATACCTGAGTCATTAAATTATAAATAGATGTTAAGTGCTTTTTAAGTTTATAACTGAATTCAGTGACGTAATGGATAAGGCCTACTTTTCAGACTGATGGCATCAATTCAGTATTAAAATAATCAAACATCTTCATTAATCAGAGCTTGTACAAATATTTCTGTCACCATGGGAATCTTATTGTAACCCTTGTATACAGTGTTAACAATATGCATTTAAAATACAGTTCACAATCTTTTTATGCCAGTTGTAAAATTCTGGTATACTATAAACCTGAGCAGCCGATGTAGGAACTAATTGGATAAACAGGAACATATTTTGAACATGTGCAACAAGAACAAATAGTGTGAATACATTTTTCTGAAAGTCCTAAGGTTGATAAAGCACTAAAATAATTTCTCATCCAGTCGGCATTACTATTAGTGTCGTTTTCTAAAACTGATCAAAGGATACTTGAGCAAATAGCCACTAATTGTCTTTAAACAAAAAGTCACTAGAGATCAATTTGTCAGCGACAAGTGACCCAGCAATTTCCATCTTCAGACACATCATCCTATCAAAGCTGGCAGATGTTTAGATAAGATTTTATGAATTTCATTTCATTTTCATTTATTTGAAATTGCAGGTAAGTACTTTAGAATTTACATTCCATTTTCAGGTATGACCGGAAGTCAAGTAAAACACAACATACAAATATACATGTTTTAACAGAATAAAGATGCATAAATGACAAAAATACAATGCATTAGTATACATACACATTCATTCAGACTTTTAAATTGATTAAAAGCTGCCATGTTAAAAGTATTAACAGCTGTAGATTGCTTAACATTGAGAGGTAAGCTATTCCAGACAGAAGGAGCACATCAGCCCATAATGAATCCCAACTGAGCATTCTAAAGCAGCTACTGCAACCAGGATCTTCCTCACTGGGATGCAACAATGGTCTCAGGGTGGAATATTATTACTCATGGAATAAAATGGAAGAATCCCTTACAAATGAATGTATGATTGATTAAAGGACAATCATAGAAGCTAGTATTCTTGTTTTGCACGCAGCAGAGTCTAGACATATTTCTGAGAGTGAAATACTTGTCATTTGTCCTGATAATTAAACTGAGATGGTGGTGGTGGTAGTTTTGATGTGTGTGTGAGAATGTGTATGTGCATATCTGTGTGTGTGTGTGTGCATGCATGTATACACATTAGGAGTCTCGTTTATTCTTTTCATCTTTGCCTACTCTCATCTTTGCTTAAGTTCCTTTGCAGGTTACCCACTATTTATTATAGGCTGGTGTTACTTTGCACCATGGGACTACATAATTTTCACTTGCCTCTGTACTTATGCTTGCTGTCATGCCACATATGGATTTTAAGTCCTAGAAGGGTAAATAATCTATATGGTACAGTCACAAGAAAACATGTACGAGTTGGCACAAAGCGGTGGTGCACTGGTTAAGCAGAAAACATATATACCTAAAAAAACAGGCACACACTACCATTAAAAGATTGCTGAAACCATTCATTATATGAAATTAACAATTTATTACATAAAAACATGTTGCCTGACATGGTTAGGGTACAACTACCCTTTCTCAAAGGCTAATACAGCTGATCTAAAAGCACACATATATATTCACATCAGTATCAATTACATCATCAAACAATTATTTCAAAAGCACCAATCTGGAGGACTCATTTTCATGACATCATACAAGTAATTAAAAATATAGCCATGCCTGAAAATAAGACCAGGTGTGTGTGTGGGGGGGATAATGAAAACATGCTGGTGTCAGAGATTTCCAAACAGTAACTGCAGGCCATATTTTAAAAGGGAAAGCAAAGTGGGAGGGTGCTTTCTTCATTCTTCTAAGAAAGGCTTTAAATCAATTCCATAATTGAAAGCAGGACTTCTGTTGGCCCCTAAATTTAAAATCCAAAAGCTTCTCTTTTAAAATAATATTCCTAAAATCCTGCCCCCACCCCAGAATTGGGGCACACTTTATCAATTGCCATATAGCTGAAGGAATGGTTTCTGCATCATTATTGCACTTCATGGCATGTGCTGCTGTTACATAAGTAATGTCACCTTTCAAAATTACTCTCTGCTGTTCTCCTACTCGAATCTTAAAAATTCTCTGTTTTGCCTACTTAAAAGGTACCACAACTGCAGGTTGCTAAATAAATCAACCTCTTCTGTATTGCACTTAATCATTTGGCACATAATAAATACTTTGTCATTATTTACAGAAGAAAAGACTTTTCCTGTCTGCACAACATTACAATAAATGCAATTATAGCATTTAAAATAACCTGTTAGTTGACTTAGCCATGTTTTTGTTTCTTCTTGATTAACAAGTGACTATGCACCAAGGAATCTTTTAGGCTCTTGGTCTTACAGAATGACATCATAGGTTTAATGCTTAATACCTCCTTTAAACCTTCCTCAGCAGCCAAACCCCCAATGTTTATTTACCACTGCAGTGACTACATCTGCATGTGCCGTGTATATTGTATCCATAGTCATTCTATTCCTATTCCTGTCTGTAGTAATCTTCTCCTGCAGTAGATTTCATCTTGGTATTCTATCAACTTCTCTCTTCTCACCCAAAATATTATTTGTATTATAACCAGTTCTAAAACCTACTACTAACCAAGTCTGCACCAATTTCATAACTCTCCTGGGTACTGCAATTTCTCCTTGTCCTTAAAAATTTCCTTTCTGTATGTTATGTATGGTGTGGACTGGATGGCAACTAGAGGCCATCAAAACTGTATTGCCATCAGTTGGTTTTCTATAAATATCCATGTCTATTTTCCAGTTCTGATCTTGTTTTATTAAAATATCAGATAAGGAATCTGAGTTTTCCTGGCACTGTAGACAAACCTCAGATTCTCATTTGTGGTATGTAAGTAAGTAATAAAATCACGTAAAGCTGAATCTGTGCCTGTCCACAAAAGTATGAAGTTGGGTTGGCATTGATCCCCCAGGTACTCTGGCATACTAGGATCCCACCATAGTGTGCAGAAATTCATAAATAATGTTCCTGTAAAAAGAAAACAGATCCACAACTTTTTTTTTTAAATCTGAAAGAAAAGAAAACTGTCCTCGTCGTTCCATGACTTCCTTCCACAACCCACACCTCCTCTGTACTCCACCTCCCCAACCCCCTCACGCATCCTCCTGTGGAGGTCAGAAGAAGTGATCTTCTGTGGACTGGGAACACGTCTGCACTCTTCAAAAGCCAACCGCAAACTGAAGAAACTCATGGTAAGTCCTATAGTGGCAATCAATGAAGGGGGATTCAAATTAGGTTGATATCTCAGCCGCTTTTTGGAGTTTTGTCCCAACTTTTCAACTTGGGTTCTTGGGACCCCACCTCATGAATACAGTCACTGTCATTTCGTATCTCAGTCTCAAAAGAGATTTTGCGGTCATTGAGCAGAATCACCTTTCAGGACCATTTAACAAAACAACAGTGCCATTGTTTATGAGGTGGGATCCCAAAAGGCCTTGTTGAAAATCTGGTGAAAAAGCTCCCAAAATGACTGCATCACAAGCATCTGTTAGGTAATTTCTACTCACGCTCATAACGACAACAATTTTAAGATTTTCACTCCAAACATCCAACATTGTAATTTTTCACACCGCCCGAACAGTAAGCTGTTTTTTTGAACATCCTTCCTGAAATGTGATTTTGCACCTGTGGCACAGAATGCGTGGTTGCTGTGTGAAATCAACTTCGGACAGATTAACAAAATTCCAGTACCACTGTCCATGAGCGGAGGTCCCAAAAGGCCATGTTGAAATTTTGTGAAAACATTCAAAGAATTACTGCGCTACAAGCATGCATTGCACAGTTACTATGCACACTCCTAACTTTACCACTTTTCATATTTTCACTCCAGATTTTCAACATTGACATTTCTTGACACCTCCTCATGAACAGTACAGCTGTAATTTTCACAACCTGCCTGAAATGTGTTTTGCACCTGTGGCATCAACTGGCACACTCTGCTGTGTGAAATCAACTTTTGGGACTGAGTAACAAAATTATATTGGCACTGTTCATGAGGTGGTGCCCAAAAGCCCATGTTGAAAATTTGGAGCAAAAATACCAACAAACGCCCGGTGTTAGGGTTTCCAACCATAACGCCTACTCTGTACAGACTGACAGGTGTCAGGGAGTGATTTTGGGTCATAGGATGTAATGCTCACCCCATTCTACCACCCACTAGCACCCCTGCAGCCACTGACAAGCAGTGAGGTGTGCCATGGGGTCTTCGGCTCTAACATTCACCCCTTTCTCCTGTACTGCACCCATCTCAGCTTATATCCTTATGGAATGGGGTGAGTGTAAGGGCTGAAGACCTCAAGGCACACTGCGACAGCTATTGGTGTCTGCAGGGTGGGGTGAGGTGGAATGCATGAGTGAGGCGGCCGACGATCCAGCACACCCCAACACCTGTCAGTTTCTGCATGGTGAGGTTTGATGCTACTTCAGTACTTCACTGCCATTCCTATTATTCATCTCTCTCTCTCTCTCTCTTTCTCTAACTCCTGCACTATCAATACCAATACCAGCAAGCAAACATTCAGCATTGACAATGCTTGTTTTTCAATAAACAAACCAGTACTGGAAGAAAATAAGAAATTTGCGTTGAAAGTGATTCCCTAAAATGCAAGGCAGAGGAATATAACAGAAAACTATAGGAGGCATGTACAAAAGCAATACCAATAGCGAACTTTCGGCATTGACAAATCCTTGTTTTTTATACCTCAGCCAAGAGCAGTCTGCCATTGATATTATACATACAAAGACTGCTGTCAATGCCAGCTGCATGATGGTTTGCATAGAACACCTGAACAGAGCAGGTGTCTTGAGTCTGTCTCAGGATTTTCCGAAAATGTTCATCTCATGTCTAGACTATTGTGCTAGCCTGTTATTAAAAGATTTACTATATCCATTGCCCTCCTCTGGACTGTCTTCAGCATGTTGAATTTATTTTTTATGTATGTATGTATGTATGTATGCATGTATGTATGTATGTATGTATTAATCCATGTATGTACATAAATATTTATTATTTATGTCATTGTTCAGTTTGTCAGTCTCAGAACTATAAGAAAGAACCAGTGGATTATTTTTGAGGGATTGGGGAGGATTGGAGGTGCTGAAGTCTTGAAATTGTGTTGGGTCTGAGTTCCAGTCCTGTCTTTGCCCATGTGCATGGAAAGATGAAAGACATAGAAACACAGAAATTGTCAGAAGATAAGGACTGCAGGGCCAGTCCAGTCCGCCATAGGCCCCAAACTTGTTTGTAGCCTCTGACCCTATCTGGTCAGTCATTTTCCATCACTTCTTCCTTCCTCATGGTACCCTCCTGCCTGTTCCAGGCATGTTTAACCTCCCCATCCTCACTCCACCAACTCTTGTGGCAGAATATTCCATGTGTCCACTACACTCTCTGTGAGAAAGAACTTCATCAAATTTCTCTCTTAACCTGCCCCCTCCAATTTCATATAATTCCACCTTGCTCTCCCTTCTACATAGGAAGATGTCTCCTCCTGCACTTTGTTTATGCCTTTGAGGTACTTGAATGTTTCTATCATGTCACCTCACTCCCTCCTTTCTTCCAGTGATTACGTGTTGAAATCCTTTAATCTCTCCTCATATGTTTTGTGGTGCAAGTCTTGTACCATCTTGGTCTCCTTTCTCTGGACTGCCTCCACCCTGCCCATGTCCTTGCCAAGGTGTGGCCTCTAGAACTGCACACAGTACTCTAAGTGAGGCCTCACAAGTGTTTTTTATACAATGAGCTACCCACCTCCTGTCTTCTGCTAGTGATACCTCTGCCTATGTATCCCAGCATTGCACTGGCCTTCCCAGCAGCCTTTGTACTCTGCTTAGACACCTTTAAGTCATCTGAAATGATACCCCAGGTCCCATTCCTCCTTGGGGATTGTCAGGACCCCCATCCTGTATTTTTCTACAGGGTTCCATCTTTCTCAGTGCATTAGCTTGCACTGAACCTCAGCTGCCACACCTCATGCCATTTTCAAACTTCCCCAGGTCCTCCTCATTTTCTCCACCTCTTCTGGAGTATCCACCATGTTGCAGATCTTGATGACATCTGCAAACAGGCAAACCTTTCCCTACAGCTGTTCTGCAAAGTCTCAAATGGAGACATTGAACAGAACTGGTCAAGGACTGACCCTGAGGTACCCCACTGGTCACCCCTGAATGGATTTCATTTACCACCACTGTCTACTGTCTGTTAGACAGGTTTTTAACCCAGTCTACCACCCCAGCCCCATTCTCAGATTACCCATCTCAGTTTAGCATCCTTTTATGTGGGACAGTGTTGAAGGCTGAAATTGAGGTAGGCAACATCCACTGCTCTGCCCCTGATTTACTTCTTGTCACCCAATCAAAACAATCTATAAGATTCATTTCATGAGACCTTCCTGCTGTGAAGCCATGTTGCCTTGAATCCTGGGCACTGTTTGCTTCTAGGTGAGCTACTATTCTTCTTTTCAGCAATGCTTCTGTGATCTTTCCAATCACTAAGGTGAGGCTGACTGGCCTGTAGTTCCCACCTCCTCCCTACTACCTTTTTGTGTAGAGGGATTACATGCCTCTTCCAGTCCATGGGAACCACCCTGTGTTGAGTGACTCTGTGATCAAGGCTGCCAGAGTTGCTGTTAGTCCTTGCAGCTCCTTTAATATCCTCAGGGTATGACATCTGGCCTCATAGCTTGTCCACCTTCAGTTTTGTGAGCTCTTCCAGGACTCTATCCACAGTAAATGGACTGGTGTCAACCTCTCCTCCCTTTGCACCTGTTGCCCACCTGTGGTCCATGTCCCTTCCTTCTGTGAATACTGAGCATAATTATTTATTCAGTATTTCTGTGTTCTCTAGGTCTCCATCCTTATACTCTCCTTAACCCCTTTGTGCCTTTCTGTATTTTCCCTCTTTTTTTTTTGATGTACCTATAGAATGTATTGTCTCCTTTCTTCACTGTCAGTGCTAATCCACCCTCAGTCCATGCCTTTGCACTCCTAACAGCCTTCCCACTTCCTTTAAACAATCAATGTACATCTTCCTATCTTGCACCCCTTTGGGTCACCTTATACTTCCTGAAACTAACGCTTTTAGCCCTAACTTTCTCAGCTACCTCTTTGAGAACCATAGTGGCTTCCTCTTTTTCTTCCTTTGAACACCAACCTGATGCATTGGTTTGTCATTTTCACTACAGTTCACTTTAGTTGCCCCTACTGTTCCTTCACCCTCCACCCCATTACCTCCCCTTCTGCAGGGGCTTCTTTGGCACATCTACTGATTTCAGTGAAGCCACCATCCTGAAATCTAATACTTTTGCCTTTGTATGACTAGCTTGCATCTCTGCCCCCACACTAATCCACATGATGTGGTGGTCGTTGGATCCCTGCTGACCTTCCACCTGGATGGCTATGACCCTGTCCCCACTGGTCAGTATGAGGTCTAGAATTGCCCTATGCCTGGTGGGATCACTCACTAGCTGTCTGAGGCCTGCTCTTCTATAGGAAATCCAGGATGTCATGGCTCCTGGATGAAGCAGCTACTGGTATTGTACAATCCACATCTGGGATATTGAAATCACTCATCAGTAATACTTCACTCTTTGTTGTCATCTAATAAATTTGATCCACTAAATCCCTATCCCTTCCTCCCCTATGCTGGAGGTTTGTAGACCACCTGTGGATTGTTGTGCCATTTCCTGGCTCATGGAGTGACCCACAGTGCATCGGCTTCCCATGTTTATCCTGCACCACTGTTGCTTTTATGTCTTTCTTATGTACAGGGCCCTCCACCCCCAATTTTTTACTCCCCTATCTCCCATGAATAGATCATACCCTGCAACATTTGTGTCCCAGTCACGATAAGTGGTGTACCAAGTCTCACTTATTGCCACTATGTCCTAGTCTGCCTCTAGTAGCAAGTCATCCAGGTCGGGATTTTATTTCTCAGGCTGTGACATTCATAACCATGACCTTCCAAGTTTTGCTGCCTGCCTCACCCTCAGTTCTGTTATTTGCTCTCTCACTTCTTTCCCCAAACCCTTTCTTGTTTTTATGTTGCTTTCCTACCCTGCCTTTCCTTTCAAACTGGCACTGGTGTCCCTATCTGCAACCCTACACCCCTGTTCCACATTTTGGGCTACATTCATATTTGTGCCCTCCTTACTGTCTATATTAACCTGTGGTCATGGGTGGAATGATTTATCCTGCTCTTTCTCTCCACCTTTTGGCTGGTTTAAATGTTTTCCAATAAAGCATTTAAACCATTCACTGAGGACATCGGTTTCCCTACTGGAAAAATGCAGGCCGTCGTCCCTGTACAAGCCTGCATCCCCAGGTGGGACAGCATTCCTCAATGAAGCTAAAACTGCTCTCTGCACCAGCTCTCCATCCAAGCATTGAAGTACTTGGTTTGAAGATCCCTTGCCTCCCCTTGCCATGGACTGGCAAAACTTCCAAGAAGGCTAATGAGTTTGCTACCTACCTCAGTCCCTCCCAGCTCCCTGAACTCTGTCTGTACTCTTGCTATGTCTGCCTTGTTCTCAGCTCCATTGTCCCCAAATGGATAATGACATCAAGCTTCCCCGGATCTCCTTTCCATCCCTCTGAAGCTGTGCTTCCTGGAAGGCACTTCACCTCCCTCTCCTCCCTCCCTCTCTTGCTGCTCCTAGCTCTACTCCTCAGGCAAGGAAGTCACCCACCAGGAGTATCTTCCTCTTCCTTTGGGGCTCCACCCCCCACCCTTGAGGCTCCATTCAAGTGGCACCAGTCAGCCTCCTGGGTGCGACCCAGGGTGACCCGGAGGGGCCTCCTGTTCCTCGTATACAGTGTAGGAGTTACTTAATTGTACTGGCTGGGGATGTGTTTCTGACCCACTTCCCTTACTTTGCATGAGCCATCATAATCCAACCACTCCCCTGCTGTGGAATGTTTGAGGTAGTGGATGCTGATATGGTGGCCTCTGGGTGGGGGAAGAGGTCTCCTGAATCCTAGCCAACTCAGCCTGGAGACTGGCTACCTCCACCCTTAGCCCAGAGGTTCATGCAGATAGGCAACACCGCAGTCTCCAGAACATCTCCTGAAAGACTGCTACCCACAGCCACTGAACTGCACCACACTCATCATGTTTGTCATAGACCTTCCTCTATCTCAGCAAAATATATATTTTTTTTATTTTTATATGGGTCATCCCTTATTTTTCATTGTTCAACCCAAGCACAGTATCAGTGAGGCTGTTCAACACACTGAATCGAGCCATTAGTGTAAACTGGTAAGACGTCCCTCACTCCCAGACAGCTATAAAGAAGAAAGAGTTGGGGATGGGCAGGTGCTTCCGGTCTCTCCTGTGAGGAAAATAATGCTCATGCCCTGCTTTGCCCCTACAGTGTGTCACTGAGAACCCAACCAGACCCCATGATGTATATCCAAGTCAGCCCCTAACCAGTAAGACCCTCAATCAAAATGCTTAGTTTAAGTCTTAACAGTAAGTCCCCTATAAAATAATAATTCAGTTAAGCTCACACAGCCTAAACAGTAAGCCTCCTATAAGATAATAATCACAGCCCTTTTCAGCTCACATACCAGACAGTATGATTTTTTAATATAAAGAGAATACTTAAATCACACAGCTCTTTTCCACGTCACCCACGCCTCCTCCTGAGTACCCAGCTGGTCTCAGAGTACTCTCAGTGGAGTTTCAAGTCATTCACCCTCTCTGGTCCTGAAACTCCTCAGTCCTTCTGCAGGTCCCCTGGTCCTGCATCCCACTGGCAAAATCTCCAACATGCTTCTAGCATCCCTCTGAGTACCCAATCAACCTCCCCACCCCTTGACTAAGAGAAGCCAACAAGCAGTATGCAGCTGAGTTACAGATTACAGGCAGTTGGTGGTTTTAGCAGAAGGCAGAGTGCAATATGTACAGAGTTGTTGACTGAGTACATAGGCTCCTCACATAGTGGTGCTGATATTACAGGTAGATGTAGGACTGGACCAAACATGTAAAAGAAAGAGATGAAGCAAGAAAGAAAGAAAGGAAAGAAATTTTGGAAATGCTCATTATGGTATGGTCTGGCAGACAGATAGAGACAGGCAAGATGAGCTGCCACTTTCTGGAGATGACAGAAAGAAGTATGGTTGAGTTTCCTGGAAGGATGATGATTTAATGATCTGCTGTTTACACCTCGATACACAGCCAAGTTCAGCAAGAGAAAAAGTCCTGCAGCAGTGATCTTGTAAGTAAGAGAGGAAGATCAGGGTCACTATTCTGACGAGACATGGAGTGATATATTTTTATTTATTTTTATTAAAAGGTCCACATTGTCTAGGCTACAGCATGCCAGCTGCTAGGGTCATGAAGGTGCCATCGATGGTATGACCATTACATGGACATGGCAGTACGTTGTTAATACTATGATTTGTGTTAACTATGTAAAGTGGGGGTTAAATTTAGACTGCACTAAAACATATAGCATACAAGCATTCAACCATGTCACTAAGCATTACACTATGTAACTAATTAAAACATAATGCAATATCTTTCCTTTTCCCTTTGTCAAGTAATACACAATTTATCTGTCATAAGAGAATTTTTTTTGTCTTTTAATTATATTACTGTCAGTCTTTTGGGGCCAAACTGGACCCTAAAAAGAAAATAACAAAGACTGAGACTATTAATGCTGATTTTAACCTCACTCAAACATAGGTTAAAAACAAAGCTCCTTCACAGCACAGATCTCTGTCAGTGGCACGGCTCTGAGCTGACACAGTCAGTTCTGTCTCTCATGAAGATGGTTTTAAACAAACAGCTCATATTTTTATTATTAATAATATAAATAGATCACTTTTCAGTACAGCCTAAGCCCCTGCCAGCATATTTTAAATCAAGGATGGAAATGAAAAAGGAAAGGTGTGGTCCACTGGGAACTGAACCCAGACCCTGGTAATACTTTTCCAGTGCTCTAACCATTAAGCTGTGGGCTCACATGGTCAGCAGGCCTTAAGTTTTCCTTAAATACATGCAAATTCCTTTCTCAAGTGTTGCACAATCCTGCATCTTAGGTACACATCAGAAAGACAAATCAACCACTTCTCAGTGCAGCTAAGCTCTGCCAGGTATTGTTTTTAAATCAAGGATGGAAATGAGAAAGGAAAAGTGTGGCCCACTCGAGTTAAACCCAGACCCTGATAATACCATTCCAGTGCTCTAACCATTACGCTATGGACTCACATGGTCAGCAGGCCTTAGGCTTTCCTTAAATCCACACAAATTCCTTACATTTTCATCCCATCAGTCCCATACATTTTGTATTATTATTTCTTTTGTTTCACATAATAGATGGCTGAGGCACTGGAATGTTTCTGGTCATCTTTTATCATCTGATTTCATATGTCAGCAGATAAAGTGAGATCATCTGACCATATATTCTGTTATGTATGTATTCATTTATTTGCCTAATTGCAGACTAATACTAATCTAAGTGGCATTTGTCTAGTTGTGGATATTCTGATTCCCCGCTTTGTCTCCTCAGCACTCCAGTGTGGTTAATTAATCTGAATATCCTGCATAACCTCATCCCAAGACACTGAGTAAGACGGTGCAGTAGTTTTTCCTCTTGAAGTAGTGCCATGTGCATTTGATCTCCTCATATATGTCGATGGAGCTACCAATGAGCAAGCAGAAGAAGCAGAGTCTTCTGTTATTAAGAACCTGTTGATGAATGTTAGTGAAGTACAAAACTTTAAAAAAATCTGCTGAATGATATGCCTCTTGCTGTGTGTATTCCTCTGTAATGGGTGATGTGTGGTGGCTCAGTTACATGCTTATTTATTTTATAATAACTGGTGACCCTACATAACAACTCTCTTTAGATAGTTTGCAAAAGCTGCATAGTTAGTGCTCCCTTGTCTCACTCATTCACAACAGCTGCTGTCTCATGAAAAGATCTCTCAACTTTAAAACTTTAAACTCAACTTTAAAACTTTAAACTTTAAACTTTAAAAATGTCCAGGTTGTGGGTAAGAACACTTGCATTTCTATCATTTTCAGTGCCTCAGAAGGAGTAGTGCTGCCATAGGTAGCGACACCCACTAATCCCAATTAGGACCTCTGATACGCTCCTGCTGTCATAGCTAAACTGGAGATTATGCAGTCACAGAACTGTGAATACTGACATTATTTACAGATTATTTTTCAAAAGAAGACACAATTTGTAGCAGTTGAGCCACTGTGTGTTTGTGACCAGATTGTAGGTGGACATTAAGCGGTGGGTGGAGAAGAGACAAGTTGCAATGGAAGGTGCTACAACATTACAGGCAGTGTTTCCACTGCCTGATGTAAAATCCCGTATCAAGTTTTCTTTTATCTGAAAGATGCTATGACCTTTGGTCAGCACTCCATCATGCAAGATATTTAGTAACCTTCAGTGAGAGCACTGCACAGTAGGAGAAAACTGTCATTGTCCTGACTATTGCTCCAATAGTTGGGAACATGCTGCCAGTGTGCAGGAGTGATCAGGTGGGCAACATTGGGAGAGAGGGCACATGAAGCTAGGTGGACTAAATGCAAACTTGGTACTTGAAATCTGCAAAAATAATCCAGTGGGTTTATCTGGGTGTCACCCTCATGCCACTCTCCCTAACAAAATAAAAAATTGTCAAGAAGTACACAATTTATTTGCCATTATAATTTGTTTTTGTCTTTTAATAATATTTGAGATGAACTGGGGTGGAGCAAACACAAGGGCATGGGGGCTCACTGCTCATACTGATCAGTGAGTTCCAGATGCAGCTGTAGAAGTCACGAAATGCCCACTGTTTTCATACAGAGAATGCAGATGAAGGGCTCCTCTCACTAAACTGGGCACCCATGGATTTGGGTGCCTCGAAAGCAATTCTAGCCCTTATTTAAAAAACAAGCAACATAATCTAGCTAAATGGGACCCACTTAGCAAGGCTCTGTTGTTTATTTTTTTTAAATGCCAGAATTTGTATGTTTTTTTCACACTTGTCAGGTTGTGGAAAAATCAACAAGATGGTGGTTGAATAGCACAAAAAATGTTTGGTGACATGCCAATGAAGTGTTGAGAAATAAAAAGGACATCTGCAACACCAGTTGTTTTAATTTCCCATCAGAACATTATCTCAAAACCCTTTTGCACATGCTCAGAATGGAAAACTCTAAATTTAAAGCCTTATAACTTGGAACCATTTAATATTTTTCACCAGACCTATCAAAGGCAGTACCTTATGACATGACACATGCCCTGAAAGTTTGATGAAAAATTCAGTTTATGTAGGCTGTAGGTGACAGCAAAAAACAAACATGGTAAGTACTGTATAGGAAAAGTTAGACTTTTATGAAAAATTACACGTGCATCTTTCAGAAACCACATAAGCTGCCATCAAAAATATTTCCACAGATCTAGACCATGTCTCCCAAACAACATATCCAAAATTTCAGCTTATTTTTCAAATGATGCAATAGATAATAATGTGCAAACTTAGGGTTAAACATTGAAAACCCCACTCAACCGTAATTATAGTGATACTACCTCACTATAATAAGGGTGGGATGGAGGTCCATCTGGGCATGGTATTTGTGGCTAGAAAACTGCTTAAATAAATCTTGGGATTTCAAGCAATGGAAATTTATGCACTTATGCATACTTCTGGCAATCTCATTTTTGACATTAGCTTTAAAACTGCTATTGGACTTAAAACTTTTGGTTTAAATAAGAACAGCCTGTGGGCTTCCCATAATAAAACTGACTCCAATGAGCAAGCTGAACAAGACTACTATGTGACTACTGCACAAAATAAAATATGATTTAAGATGAGTTGGCAAAAATATGGAGAAGGCTTTTCATCCCCAACCTCCCACTTAACCATAGCACAGCATCGAAGAACGGTGGATCCAGATCAATGTACGACATTTGCACAAGTGGGTTAGTGGGTGATGCATAGATCATATCTATACCCTATTCACCAATGCAACCTCTTATTCTTGAAGCCACATTGATACAGCAAACCCAATTATGTCAGCACAGAAAGATATGGAGCTGTCAAGCTATGATCGAGTACTGTTATGCTTCCTTCCTCAACCACAGTAACAGAACAATTGCAGATAATCACTATGTGACAGAGCAACAGGGCTAATCTAAAGCAAAATTCCAGAGGACAGGAAGTATCACTTTAGAAAGTAAATATATAGCCCTCTCACAGCACAAATACTTGGACACAGAAGAGGAATGAGATGTGTCATCCATTGCATCCTCTCAGCAGGATCCTTCTATGGGTAATGAAGAAGGCTCTACATACTCTTGTTCATCCCATAAAATGAAGGCAACAATGAAAAGGGTGGACCATGTAATAAATAACTTGTGTTTTTGTTTGAGTGTTTTTCCTTTTCTCATGTCACATCTGAACTTGAGGATAGGTACTATTGAGGAAAGATACTATAAATGTTAATAGTATTTACAGTTCACAAAACAAGGGTAACCCCATTTGGTAGTCTTCAGGAGCTAAAATATGATATAGTGTTTTTACAAGACACAAGGTTACACACAAAAATTAAATTGCAATGGACTTTAGAGAATGGCTTGCTGGACCTTCTTTCTGGTCCCTAAGTGAGGATTTATGTTTGGATGTAGGGATATTGTTACTATTAGTAGAGGTTAAGGTCACAAAACTAGCTGATTTGGTTCCTGGAGGGTTCTGATTTTGCTACTATGCATAACCATAGCCTCCATTTGATTAACATTTATGCCCCCAGAAAACTAAATCTACTAGGGTAGATGAGATGAAAACATTCAGCCTTATTTATGTACAGTTAAAGGGGTCATCTTTGGGGAAGATTTCAGCTGTGGTCTGTCTTTGTTGGATAAAGTGGGCAGACTGAGAAACTCTTTAGCAATTCCAATTTCTTAAACAAAATGTGTAAAACAGTAGGATTGAAAGGTTGTATGATCAACAACAGGGAGCTGGAGCATACGTTTTATAAAGGTACCCTATTGACCAGGAGTGATTATTTTTATTTCAGTTAATTACCATGCAGCCAAGCCCACACCATATCACTTGAAATGTTTGACCACATATTGGTGGGTTGTCTATTTGGTGCCCTTATTAACCCATCAAGGGAGCAGGGATGTGGAAATTGAAGGCTTCCTACCTACAGAGGTTAAAATAAGGCAGGACCTGACTGATTTTCTGAAGGCCAGGCAATTTTTTTATTATTTGCTGTGATGACTCACATTCATAGTGTCTGGATATGGAAACTGATTTGAAATTATTTTTCAAAACATGCTAGACATTCAAAAAATACTTATTTAGAAGTGAGTGATCAATTACAAAGTGCAATGTCTAGACAAAAGGAAACAGGTGATGATTTTACTGCTCAGATTGAAAACCTGAGGCCATTAATAGGGTTTTATAGTATTATACAGCCCTTCCATATTGCTTGAACAAAATTTGGTACAGAAGGAAAGGTTTAACAGGTAAATTTATACCATGACTGTATATCCAGAGTGGATAAAAAATATATTGGACAGGTGTGGGATACAGATGGACAGTTACAATCTACTGGGAAATGCCTCCATGAAATGGAAATTATACTACATATTGCTGGTACTCAGTCTTTTGATCTTAGGGACCCTGGTCCTTTGTGGAGCATATCCAATTACCAAGCCCTTCCACACAAGTCTACTAGGAGCTAGTGGCACCAATGTCTAAACCCAAAGTCTTAGAAACAGTTGAAGAACTGCACACAAGAGTTTCACTAGACCAGGCAGTCTCACCAGTGAACTTTTTAAAATGTTGGTTTTGGAATTAGCTGATGAAATCATGGAAATGTTTAATTATGCACTCAGAGGGAAAGACCTGCCACAAGAGGTTTTAGAGGGACTCCTTATATATCTCCACAAAGAAGCTGATTAAACTGATTTACATAATTGGAGACCAATCGGTTTATTAAACTTGGTAACTTGGATTGGAAAACTTGGCAAACATTTTGAGTAAACAATTAGCCAAAATATCAACAACCTTCACTTTTCCTCATAAATTTGCACTGTGTATGGCCGCTTTATCCGAATAATTTATTACTATTTAGGAAGGTATCGGAATGTGGTAATTCTAATACAGCATGAGGCCTTCTTCTCCTTGATCAGGAGAAGGCCTTTCAAATCCATGCCACATGGCTATCATTATAATGTTTTATATCAATATGGTATTTTCAAACCTTTTGTAGAATGGATTAAGCTACTGTTTACCTCTGCCTTTATTTTGTCACTGTTAAATGTACAGTGGGACCAAGTTCGGAAATTTTGAAAGGAGTATAGTAGGGATGTGCTTTAAGTTCTGTCCTGTACATTTTTCTCTGGATCTATGTATATGGCATCTGGACCTGGATGCTATGGTTAAATGTATTACTGGCCCCACTGAAGTGATATTTCCCTGCACTTCAGCATATTCAGATGAACTGTGCACTTTAGTTCAAAATGAACAATCAAACATTTTAGCCCTGGAAGTTCTACATGACATTTCCTTGATCTCTGAATCAAAAGATTAATATAACTAAATTTGTTGCCATGCATGCGGGTAACTCAAATGCTTGCTGAGTCACTGAGATGGGAGGAATTCAGAATAAGCATCAGTCAGCTAAAATGCTGGGTTATTTTGGGGTAATGAATTTGGCAGAATATAATCAGTGGGAGAAACTGGAAATTGCTGACCAAAAATAGATATATGAAATCCTGGCCGATGACTTAAAAAAAACAACTTTATGTTGAGGATGTTTATAGTCAGTCATATCCTCCCATTGCCTCAAACCAAGGAGGCTAAACTACAAAATAACTTTTTAGAATGTTTTACTGCAGCAGAGTAACACTGTGAAAAGTATTGTGATATATTCTGCCATAAAAAGGTGGTTTAGCAATGATAATCCAGTTCTCATTATTATTTGCATTTTCATACAGTAATGTCTCTTCACTGTTGCATGGAAATAATAAGCAATGGATCCTATTTTTAACAGTGGGCCTGCTTGTTTTCTTTTGGGAAGTGGCAGACTGGGATTCTAAGGATTTTTATGAATATTCCTGCCAATACCCTACTGTACCGATGTGATTTCTGAAAAGAAATGAAAACTGTGGAAGTTAATATGAATACTGTCCACAGCTTCACAAGATGACAACTCTACAGTGTGAATTTGGAGACATTTTTTTGTCAACCCCCCACACACACACACACACCTTTAATTGTCCTCCCAGGATCTAAGAAAACTAGATGCTGGACCAGCTTATGAAACCAACAAGCTTCACAAGATGTGATACAATCTCGGATGTGTTGCACAAAAATTGAAGGTCAGACACAACTATCATTATAAAGTTATTTCTGAACTTCATTGTTCTGGCCAGCCTGCAATATGTTTTGTAACCATGGAACACTTATTTTTGAGTTCTATTTACATTAGTCACTTTTGAGATGTAGGGCATATAGGTGACAATGTGATCTCTTTGAATGGATAACTTATGATATCTTCATGTAGGGGATTTTAGGGTAGAGTGATGCACATTTTCCCAGGGATTATGAAATTATTAATAATAGTCTTGAAAGGACATATTTGGCAAAACAGGTGTCTGTGGATTTTCCAACAAAAGCATGTTCTGGCTCAAATTTCCATGACAAAACTAATAATGAAATACTGACCATTTATGGCAAAGAGAAACACTGCATACCCCAGAAAATGTAATTGGATATGTGGAGACACACACCCTGGTTATACTTAACAAGGTAGCAACATTAACAACAAAATTAGTTTTGCCAAATAATTATAGTTTGTAAGGATTATCCTTTTTATTTCTTGTTACTGTTTGTTGTAAAGCTTGAAATTATGTACTTGTAAATACTTTTCTTTTTAATTTTTTCTTAATAAAAATTCTCCTAATCTTCTTCTTTAGGTGTCATGTGATCTTTCACTTCCAGCTGGACAGTGACCAGAGATGGATAGAAGGACCCCAGTTTAACTTTTCATCTGAAGAATGGCACCTCAATTGTGCAGCACTCCCTAGAACTGCACTACTGGGTCAGTGATGGGTACAACCCCAATCTGATCTTCTGGCTACATAAGCAAGCCTACTACCTACTGAACATCTGACAATGATGTGCACCTGAACATCATGGCAATGATAGTGAAGAAGAGATTGAAAACATTAGCCAGATTACAACCACAGGGCTCCTGCCAGTGAAGTCTTTAAACTTGGCTATTGCCAGTGAAGTCTGAAGCTTAAATATATTAAACAACTTGTGGAGGCAGTATAGCGCAGTGGTCTAAGGCTCTGAACTGCAAATCTGGTGACATCCAGCAGACCAGACCTGGGTTTGAATCCCACAGCTTCCACTTGAATACTGTGTGACCCTGAGCAAGTCACTTGTGCTCCCAGGTTGCTCCTGTAAAAAGCTTTCAGCTTAGTCTGCTATACCTGGTTAAACAACTAAATAAAAAAAACTGAGGCCAGAAATAATTAAACAGCCCAGTGACCGATATAAATTCCATCTCACATCACAGTCTATGTGCTTCAGTTGCAAGGGTAGACAGAAGGAATAAATGCCACACTGCAAGTGCTGTCTTTCAAAATCTGCTATGGTGTTTCCAATCTACATTTGACCTGAGCTTTTGGCAAATGCCTTCTTCAGAGTTAGGGCTGACATCTTCCTCCTTGTCCTTTTATAGTGAATCTTAGTGTTAATCACAGTCTGGATCTGGAAACGTATCATTGACTGTGATAAGAAGGCTTCATCCTGGCAGGTGTCACTGCATTGTTCCTTATATCAAAAAAGCCTTGCGATCCTCCCTAGTGTAGATTTCAAAACAGAGTTCCAGACCAAACAGTGTGCAAAAAAGCTTAACAAATGTTTCAGCTTAAAGATGGACACAATGTTAACAGATATAATAAAATATGTGCCACCCATCCACACTCTTTGGTCTGGAACTCTACTTTGTAAGCCACACCCAGGAGGGTTGCAAGGCTTTTTTATGTTTGCTTCATGCATAAGAAACATTATGCCACAGCTAGAGAGAAGCCAGTTGGGGAGTCGCTGCAGTGTGGCACCCAACAGCAGCATTGCATTTGGGGTCTTGGTGCACCAATGGAGGCACAGGTGATGATGACACTGGCTTCCAGAAGGTGCACCAAGTTCTAATGTTTTCACTGCAGCAATCATGGGCTGCCTCATCATTGAAGCCTCAGTGATTTCTGCAATGAGGAGAGCCCGTCATTGCTGGGCGGAACATTGCTGGTGATATTGTTTGTGAACATAGCATCGTGTTGCTGCCGTGTTCACAAACAATATCAAAGAGCTATAGTGCTGAGGGGTGCCCAATCCTCTCAGCAGCATGTGGCTCTCCCACAGATGTATGTTTTTGCCGACAGGGGCCATATCCCCATCGGCATCCATCCCCGATGTTGACTTGCGGCAGGGTAGCCCACTCCCCATCGGCATTGAGTGTCCCACTTCCTGTATGATGTGCTGATCGGAACCCACTCCCGTCAGCATCAGCATCCCAAGAGTAATGTGAGAGACCAGGGGTGCACAATCCCTCGGCTCTTGCATCCCCGCTTTTGTACTGATGGGGTGCCCAATCCCCATCAGCTACACCTCCACCAAAAAATGTTCAGGTGGCACACTGGGAGCCCACCCTAGCATTCCCTAATGCCCATGCAAAGGAAAAACTGTCCCAAGATGATATTCTTTTCTTACAACCTGTAAAACAAAATGGTCCCTCACGGTCTCCCTGGCCCCTTCTCCCACAACCTGTACCCACCCACTGTGCACCCTGCCTCCCCACACACCCTCACCCCATACCTACCTACGTAGTCTGGCGGGATCTTCAGTGGACTGGGAACATATCTGCACTCTTCAAAGCCGACCATGAGCTGAGGAAATGCCGGTAAGCTGCATAATGGGATAGATAGGGTTTTTCAATGTTTTAGCATATCTCAGGAATTTTTGGAATTTTGGCTCAACATTTTCAACATGGGGTTTTGGAGACCCCTTCTCACGATTTCTGCCACTGTCATGGCGTTAATCAGGGCCTGAAGGGTGATTTCGCAGTCACTGTGCTGAATCACCTTCTGGGACCGATTAATGAAATGACAATGCCAGTGTTCATGAGGTAGGCTCTCAAAAGCCTATGTTGCAAATTTGGTGAAAAAATTCTTAAAATGACTGTTTTACCAAGCATGCGTTATGCAGTTCCTACACACACTCCTAAGTTCGGGAATTTGTAACATTTGCACTCAAATTTTCAGCATTATCATTTTATCACACCTACTTATGAGCAGTATAGCTGTCATTTTTCACATCCCACCCAAAATGTGTTCATGTATGAAGCGCACAATGGCGCAGTCGGTGTGTGAAATGAATGTTTGGGACAGATTAAGAAAATCACAGTGACACTGTTCATTAGCAGAGGTCTTAAAATGTCTATGATGAAAATTTGGTGAGAAAGGTTCATAAAATGACTGTGTTATGAGTGTGTGTTGTGCTGTGTCTACCATACTTGTACCTTGGCATTTGCAATCTTCTCAATCCAGACTAGCTATATTGCCATTTTCCACACCTCCTTATGAACAGTACAGCTGTCATTTTCGTTTCCTGGACAAAATTTGTTTTGCCCTTCCAACACAGAATGGCGTGGTCACTGTGGGAAATCACTGTTTGGGACACATTACAAAAATCACAGTGACACTGTTTATTAGCAGAGGTCCTAAAATACCTATGTTGAAAATTCTGTGATGAAAATCAATAAAATGACTGTGTTACGAGTGTGCATTGCACAGTTTCCATGCACACTTAAAACTTTGCACATCTGTATTATTTTCACCCAGATTTTCAACATTGCCATTTTTCTACACCTCCTTATGAACAGTACAGCTGTCATTTTCACATCCTGGTTGAAATGTGTTTTGCAGTTCCAGCATAGAATAATGTGGTTGCTGTGGGAAATCAGTGTTCAGGACACAGTAACAAAATCACAGTGACACTGTTCATGACCACAGGTCGTTAAATGCCTATGTTGAAAATCTGGTGATGAAACTCCATAAAATGACTGTGCTACACACATGCGTTGAACGGTCTCCATGTATGCTCAAAAGTGCAAGCATTTTTAATATTCCCACTACACATTTTCAACATTGCCATCTCTTCATACCTCCCTATGGATGGTACAGCTGTCATTCTTCACATCCTGCCCGATCTGTGTTTTCGTACATGTGGTGCAGAATGCCACAGCCACTGTTGGAAGTCAGTTTTCAGGACATATTGACAAAATCACACTGCCACTGTTCATGACAAGAGGCCCTAAATGCTTTCATGAGGTGAGGACACAAAAGGCGATGTTCAAAATTTGTACTATGAATACCAACAAACGTCCGAGGCATTACAGTTTCTAACGAAACATCCTACCCTGTACAGACAGACAGGCATTGGGGTGTGCCTTTGGATTGCCAACTGTACTGCTCATGCCATCCCCAGCCACTGACAGGCATTGAGGTGTACCTTGGACTCTTTGTCCCAAGACTTCACCCCATTCTCCTGTGCTGCACCCATTTCAATGTATGCCCTTATGGAATAGGGTGATTGTAAAGCCAAACACTCTAAGGCACAGCTCAACACGTATAAGTGTCTGCAGAATACGGTGAGGTGACATGGCTTGACTCGTCATGGGTGTCGACTCAAAACCTTACCCCAAATCCTGTCCGTCTCTACAGGATGGAGGTGGGGTTCGTGTGAAGTTCAGTACTTCACTGCCATTCCTAGTCTGCATCTGTCTAACTCCTGCATTTCTAATGCTAATACCAGCAAGCAAACATTCTAGCATTGACAAATGCTTGTTAGATATAGTGTTAATTTACAGTAAGTCTGTCACAGCCGCAGCTGGTAAGCAACTTGTTTTTCCTCATTGTGGTCACTCGTGTATTGTGATTGAGATATGTATTATGGTTAATGTATTGCTTGTTTATTACTGACATCATTGTAGCGCAAGTATGAAATGAGAAAGAAATGCCCAATCTGGAATCTGAAACTAGTCTTGCCTTGAATGTCATTTTGTTGCTCTACTAGTTGAGCTGCGAAGACAACTCAAATCCTGGGACTCCACAGACAATTTACAAGTGTGTTATATGCATATTTTTTATCTATAGTTTAGAAATGAAGAAATTTCCTTCTCATTTATTTTTTAAACTGTTTTTATTTCAGATTTTTACTTAAATGGTACCACAGAGCAGGTTTACAGGAAACCATCATCACACAGATAGGAATGCATCCATACGACACTTTAGTAGACATGATTGTATGAGTGAGAGTCAGTAATCTAGTGCTATGTTAAGCAACATAAGTGCATAATAAAATTACACTTCTACCCTAATTTTAGATTACGACATTATAGCCAACATATTAGTATCAGCCGAGTACAAATGAATGGGTCAGATCTGCAATTCCCAGCTATGGAAAGTATGGAAGGGCATGGGAAGCCTGGGAGGCTGCCATCCAGGGTGAAAAAGAAAAGGGAAAATAAAATTCAAATTTTAATCAGGGAGTATCAGATCCATCAAGGCTTAGAAGTTCCCAGAGAAAAGGGTAAAGGACTGGCCAGACCCCAATCACAAGGTAAAGGAGGAGGGTTTGCCCCAGTCACTGCCAGACACTAAGGTGGCTGGTCTGATCTGAACTGGGAAATATTAAGAAACCAGAGATTCCATTAATTCATTAATTTAGGTGTTTAATGTTGTAGTCGAGCCATCTTATGTGCTAGTTTATATATCTCATAGACTGTACCCTCCCAGGCTGAAATTGTAGGGGTCTGGGTGAAACCATAGCCTTGTAATGCATTTCTTGTCTGCTCCAAGTAAGATACTGAGAAGATATATTTGGTCGGGGTCCTTAAAGTGGCGGGATAATGAAGAAGGATCCCTACAGCTGGGAGAAGGTGCCCAGATTCGGAAAAGATTCATCACTCTATCCTTTATCAATGACCAGAATGTTGCCAATACTGAGCAGGACCAGAGAATGTTTGCGTGTGTAGCAACCTCCACAACTGCAATGTCTCCAACAAGAAGAGTCCCTCAGTTGAGTATTTAGCTGTAATCTGAGGGGTACGGGAGAATCTTGACACCATTTTTCAGGAGAACTCTCTCCATATATATCAGCTGGAGGTTTTATGTTGCCTCCTCCAAATGAGGAGCGTCCTCTCTGGAGAGTTCAATCTGAAGTTCAGCCTCGCACTGAAATTATACTAAGTGCATGACCTGTGTCGAGCATCTCCTGTAGGGTCTTATAAAATTGGGAGACTAAATGGCTATGGTCTCCACCTCCTGCCAACTTGGACAGTAAGGGAATAAGGGGAATAATCTGAGCAGTAATATCCAGTCAAATCCTCCCATCCATGAGGTGACGGATCTGCAGATACCTGAAAAGTCTGTTTTACTTGAGGAAAATTCATGCTGAAGTTGACCAAAAGGCTTGAAAACAGAGTTATCATAAAATTGGTATGAATGCCATAGGCCTCGCTGGGCCCAGGTCTTAAAACTGGCATTGAATCTTGCTGGGGTCCAGGATGGGTCTTCGTGGGAATTCCCATCCAGTCTGATAAAAACTTATTAACTGGACAGGATACAAATTTCATCCAAGACTGGAGCATTCTCCTAGTAAATCTGGATCCGCCCTGAATCTGGACTTTATTATGGGGCTGAAAGACTTGGGAATAATTCAAGAAATTATCAGCCATGGTCTGCTCCATTTTGAGCCAGGGTGGGGCTAGCTTTGGGGCAAGCCAGGTAGTGATGTGTACGCAGAGTGGTGAGCCAGTAATTAACAATACTGAGAAGGGCCAACTCGCCTCCTTCCTTGGAGCATTGAAGCTTATAAGTGTGAGTCTGAGTCTCTAGTTCACCCAGAGAAACTGTCTAACAGAGCTGTCTCACCTCCAGATATCCTTCATTGTGAGAGGTAATGGATATTTTGCATTTTATATAGGATCTTAGGGAATTCATCTGATAGACTGAACTCTAGCCAGCAGTAAAGAGGAAGGGTGCCCATTTCACCAAATCTGAATATATTCTTGACAGAGCTGATGAAAAATTGAAGAGATACAAGTTTGAAAAATTCTGGGGTATTTTAATACCTAGATAGGTTATGAAGGGTTTATCCCATTTGTAGGGTATTTTAAGATGAGTTCTCTGTAATTGGGGATTGTATAAGTAAACTTGATTTAGATTGAATAATTGTGTGTTCTGTAAGAATTTGTATTTCTTGTAATAAGGAGGTCAGGGTTTGTAGTGATTCCTCAGGGCAGGTGATGTAGAGAGGAAGGTCATTAGCATAATAGGCAATTTTGTGATGAGAGGTCTTAGAAACACAATAGCTACGTAAAATAGGAGTTTGTCAAAGCAGTTGGGCTATAGGCTCGGCAAAGAGGGAAACAGATATGGAGAAAGGGGACAACCCTGATGGGTGCCCCTAATAGGGTAATCAATCGGATCAGGAACTGCTCAGTCTCAATGACTCTTCAGGGTCAGTGTATATTCCTTTGATAGCATCCAAAAAGGTTTGGGAAATTTACGCTTTTGTAAGGCAGCCTGGAGGAATCCCAAGAAACCATATCAAATGCTTTTGGGCATCAAGACTTAGTATTAAAAGAGAGATTTTGTTGAAAGGGCATGATCTGTAAGATATAAAGTACATTTGATATTGTCTGTTGTCTGCCTGCCTTTAATGAATCCTGACTGATCCGTGTATTAATGAAGGGATAATATCATCAAGTCTATGTACCAGTATACTCGTGTAAATCTTATAATCTTGATTGAGTCAGATATGGGGTGGTATGAATCACATAATTGCTGGGGTTTCTGGGGTTTCAAGATCACAGAGATTGTTACCTGTCTCCATGAGATAGGGGAATGATGATGTTGCATGGGCATTTTGTAAAGCTTTTAGAGAGGAGCTTGCACTAAATTCCATGTACCCATGCAGAATTTTTATAATATTTTGGAGTTCTAGCTCAGAAATTGAACTGATATTTGTGCCTGTTGAGAAGCCAAAAGGGTAGGCAGATGAAGCTGAGAGAGAAAGAGACTATTTTCTGTGAGTCAGGTTCTGTTGGGGAAGAATATAAGGATTTATAGTAATTCCCAAATGCTTCAAGAATGTATGGTGGAGTACTGGTCTGCCCGGATACAGGATCCTTAATTTTAGTGATATTACATTGCTGTATTTGATGTCTAAGGTGATAGGCCAAAAGTTTAGAGGTGCAGGACCCTCCCTCATGATAACATTGCCTAAGCCAGGCTGAAGCTTCTCAGTTTTAGCTGTCAGCAATCATTGGATATTAGCCTGTGTCTGAGAAATTAAAGGAAGTAGCTCTGAGTCCCCTTGCATGTGAGCCTCTTAAAGGAATTTAAGCTTATCTTGTAGAGCCTGCAGGCTGGCTTTGGCCTGTTTTTTCTCTTATGAGAGGCATAGGCTATAATTTGGCATCTAAGCACTACTTTAAGTGTATCCCAAAGGATCTGAGGGAGACCTGAGGGTAAGCATTATCTCGAATAATTTCAGGATTCATGCCTCTAGGAGGTCTTGGAATTCTCTATCCTCAATAGGGATGGGTTGAACCTCCATTGTGCATTTTTCCTTTCTTTTCTGATATTGAGTTTTAGGGTATTGGGAGCATGATCAGACAGACAGATATCAAGGATATCCGCCACCTGAACTAAGTCAATACATTCCTTACTAATACGGAAATAGTCTAATGTAGACTAATGTTTAAAGCACTAGAGTAATATGTAAACTTCCGTTGGGGTGAAGCTGTCTCCATGCATCCACCAGACCAACATTAGCGTAGTAAACGGCAAAGGTGTTTTGCCTTGTGGATTGAGGGATGGGCATGTTACTGACCTGTCTAAGGAGGGCTGAGTTGGCAGTTGAGATCTTCCTTAATATTAGGATCCCCTGCTGCCTTGTCAGGATAGCATCTATTAGATGCTGTGTGGCTGAAGCATCAGAACCTGGTGGAACATAAACACTGCATAGTGTTAGAATTTGCCGATTCAGCTTGACCACAGCCAATGCTGGCCTACCATCCCTATCAGCATACTGATCAAGGAGCAGAAGCTGAGAGCATTTTGGAATCAGGATCACCGATCTTCTTCTTCTACCCTCTGGTAGGAGGACTCAACCAGTTCAGAAAAACTAATTTAAGTAGTTTCTGGTGCTCATCCGAGGAGAGGTGGTTCTCTTGTAGTAGAATGACATCCGGATGTAATTTTTGAGGGCATGAATAGTGCGATACCTCTTAACTGGGCTGGCCAGCCCATTTACATTGTGAGAGATAATTTTAAAAGGATACTGCATGACCAGGGTTATCAAAATCTATATTGTTGTCTCCCAGAGCTCCCCAAAAATATACCCAATTTTTGGATTTCCTGCTTTATGAAATATATGTTATCTAGGAAGCTTACAGCTGACCAATGTTCTGTGGTCCATATAATGAAAAATAAAAGGAAGGAAAACAAAGGGGACCTAGAGGAAAACCTAATAAATGACAAGTATGCTAACTGGGTATTATTTTATGAATCTGCTGAATGAGTGAAGGACTATATACTATATACATTCCCACTTAAGAGGAGCATCTGTGACTTCAATAATACGTGTGCCAATGGGACATGCATTGGGGATGGATTTACAAACTGACTAAAGGTGGACACCCTATCAGCTAGGTGATTAGGGTTCCTGGGAAACTCTTGCCCCAAACTTCAGGAGATGGAGGGACTAGTTCGAGGATAACTAATATCAGGGAGCTCCATAAACAAAAAGTAATGGTGGGAGGGAGATATGGGAAGGGAAAAAGGTTCTGGTCCATCATTGCCAGATACCAAGATAACATGAGAGTTCATGACTTGCACCCCTACAAAATAAAAGCAAAGGGGTGGAGAGGAGAGATACAGAAATATATATACCATCCTCAAGTATATAAAATGGTCCAACTGGAAAACCAGTACATCAGAGAAAGAGAATCACCACTGCAGGGGCTCAGAAAGGCCTTCCTGGTATAGTGACCCTTCCAAATGAGCAAGAGGCTGAGGTGCCAAGGCTCAAGGAAACATACTTAAAACTGAACATCATGTAAAACGACCAGGGCAGTTGTAAGTTTACTATTGAAATGAGAATAAGTCCTCTTAAAATAGGTCTGAGGGACCTAGAAATTGAAGGAAAAACAATATCTATACTTCAGGTCCTAAATGTATACAAAAGGAAAAAAAGTGTTCTAGGCGTAAGGGTCCATACAAATTTCAATACGTCTGACTTCAGATGAAGTATTTATGGCAAGGGTCCCATTTATAATCTTAAGGTGGATAAGTCAGAAATATCATAATGCTCTAAATATGTTTTGTCAATGAGAAGTCTTCCTAAGAATCCTGATCTTCATGTCCCTGGGCCCTTATAAGGAAAGGTAGTTGGTCATCAGGCAGGAGTCAGCGATGGAGCAAGAGGTATGTGAGGTTACCTGCCCATCCTCACCAGAGGGAAAAAGTAAAAGGGGCACCTCCATAAGGGAGGGGTCACAAAGAGCATCAGGCCAAAGTCCATCCACTGACACTGGGCTATTTAGCCACTCTTAAAAGCCCATGGGTAGGAGACAGGGCATGTGGGGACAGACCCAGAGAAAATATGTCATCTCCTCCCACGAAGCCCAGTGCAGACAGGGCCCGAGCCTACCTGAAGAAGTGATGATTAACCTCTAAGTAAGATGGCTGCCATTCCAGTCTATCTGGGAGTAATATTAATTTAAGTGTATGACAATGTCGCCTGACTGCCCCAGGCCAAGAAGACTCCTAAGCTGCATCCTTTTAATGGATTAATGCAGCAAAATCAGCCTTAAGTTAGGTTGAAAAGAAGTGTAATCCTAACTCAGGAGGGGCATCCAGGTCCAACCTGACAAAGAAAATGTCTGGCTGGAACCCACCAGCCCCATCCCGAGCAGGAATGCATCTAGAACTCCTATTTAATGGGGTTGAAGTGCAATATAAATCAACTGAACCATCCTAAGGTCTGCTTTAGATAGAGTAAATTTTCTCCCGCCCCAAGCGGTCTGACTGCAATCCTCCTCTGAGAGATCTAACTCCGCAACCATCTGGCTGAGCCAGAAGGCCCCTGTCCCTGCCCACACTGCCTAGAAGGAGAAAGCTCAAGGAAGGATCCCCTGCCCTGCTCTAGTGCCAATACCTGAACAAGGCCCTCCGCTCAAATCCATGATCCCCCATCCCAAAACAGAGAGAAGCATCTCCCCAAATCCTCCCGCACCATGGACCGAGTGAGGTCCCCTCACAACCCACCAAACAACTCTTTTAATTACTCACTGCATGCCCAAAACCATAACTCTGATGAATCTCAGGTATTCTGTCTGGAAAATTGTGCCAGCATCTGCTTAATAGAGTCAATGGTAGCTTGATGATCTGGTTGTTGTCTGGAGAGAGCCGTTCTGATAGTGCTTCTGTCTTCTGAAGATCTCTGAGGAAGACGAACTGTGGCAGGTAGCGAAAGCCACGCTCTTTATGTTCATAAAGGCATCCTCCATGGAAACATAAGACTGCTGTCCCAAGGGGTATTGGATCACTAATTTGCTGGGGTAAGGGTTCTGAATTTAAGTTTTGTTGTCTGAGGAAGGCGAACAGGAGATGTATGCTCGCCTCCTCTGCATCGTGGCAGGAGCATAATCATTGTCTATGAATATGAGAATGTCTCCAAAGTAAATATGTGATTTAGCCCAAGCCTGTTTCAGGATTAATTCTTTTGTTTGGAAATGAAGGACTCTAATAATTATTGACATGGGGTGGGCTGAAGGTAGTGAAGGTTTTGGGTCCAGTGCCCTGTGAGGTCTCTCAATCTTAAAACTGAAGTCTGTATCACACTCTAAAGCCTCTCACAACAGAGCTTCCACAAAGAATGCAGATTCGAGCCCTCACTATTTTCAGGTACCCTGTATAACTGGAGGTTTCTTGACGACTCTGATTTTCAGCATCCTCTTGATGCTCTACTGTAAGCTGACAGAGATGGGCTACTTGATTTAGAGTGGATTGCAGCTGAGAAATGGTAGAGGCCTGCTCCTGCATGCACTGGTCCATGGAGGAGATGGGTGAATGAAGCTCTGGGAGTTCTTTTGAAATGAGTCCTGAGTTTGTTTAAAGGACTGAAAGTCTGATTTGAATCTTGAAGCTCTTGTAGGATTTTATCCAGTTTAGATTCAATTTTGGACGACACATACCTTAGATTTGTTTTTCCTGTAGTGTCTTGGTGCAGAGGCCTGGGTGGAGAGTACAGAGGCCCTGAGTAGGACACTTCTCCCCAGATATTTCAGTATCTGGACGAATTACAGTGAATCTGTTGGATCCCCTCACAAATTACTGTAGACATTAAGTTTCAAAACAAAGTAATTCATTCTATTTCAGTTAACGGCTTGTTTATGTGATCTAAAATTAGGTGTGAGCGAGAGCTCATACTAAGCATTAGCTTCCAGCACCCTATACTTGCAGGTCTAGACCCCACTCTTGCCATTCATCCACCCTGCCATGGATCAGAAGTGCCAAGCTCCACTTTGCTACTATTGCTCTCGCACTTTATCTGCCGGAGACATAAACCCTAACCCAGGACCGAGCCAAATGGACATGGCACCTCTGCCTTCTATTGCTTCTTGCCCACCTCCATGTCATATTGTTTTGTGAAATGGACTCAGATTCGTACATGTTAATATATGTAACCTTCTCACCAAACTGGACTTGCTCCAGCCTCTTGTGGCTTTCACTCACCCTGATATTATCATACTATCAGAGTCCTGGCTTAATTCCAAGATATCTGACTCCTTTCTGCCATCCCAGGCTTCACTATTTCTCATTAGGACCATGCAGGAGGGGTGGAGGCATTGCAATTATGTCTCTTCATCCATACCACAATTCACCACAATTTTCTCCACTGCAGTACTTAAAGCTTATCAGGCCGTATTGCTGCAACTCTCTCCTTTTTCCAAACCAGTCTTTGTAGCAGGTACCTACTGCCCCTTGTTCATACTCCTCTGTCATAACCAATCTTATAACCACCCTAGCAAACTACTCCACGTTTGGTGAATTATACATCATGGGGATTTCAACTCAGCTGGTTTACCCTAGCCCTCAATAAAGTACAATGCTGTAAATGCCCTTAACTTAACCCAGCTCATCCGCTGACCCAACTAGGCTAACCCACAAGACAGAAAATCGCTTCTTTAATCAACTGGGCCATCACCTCACATCCCCATAGGGTCATAAAGTTGGGAGTATTAGCAGACACCCTCAGTTACCATTGCATGACCTTCTTGGTATGAAAATACACAAAACTAAGGCTCTCATAAAACACTACAAATCCATTCATACAAGTCCCTGAATCTTGCCCCTCTTATATGACTTGGCCTACTCAAATTGGACTCCTATCTCTGGCTAACCTCCCTTGATGAAGCAGCAGGCTACTTCAATGGTCATTTCCTAGAGGTCTGGAACCATCATGCTCCTTTCAATGAGTTAGGGTCTGTGGGAGCCACCTCCCAGGACTTCGCCTGATCTTGTAGCATGCCAGAAAGCTTGCAACCTAGCCTGGAAAATCCACAAGGGTTCAAATCATACCAAAGATTATGAAGCATACCGCTGCTTGAGAAACAAGTGCATGAAAGTCACTCATTTGGCCAAAGCTGAATATTTCAATTCCTCTTTCAACTCCAATTTAAATAAACCTCTAAATTTTGAATAGTTGTACACTTTGTTCTCTGCCAGCTCCCCCACCTCCACCCCTCCTAAAGATAAACATTTTGGTGATTTCTAATCACCCTGATGTTGCTTTTGCTTTCAACTCACACTCACCTCCTGCACTGCTGCTCTCCTTGACACTCTACCAGCTACCAGCCGCTGGCACCTGCAAACCCCATTAGCAACACAACTCTGTCAAATAACTTCTCCTTCTCCAATTTCTCACCTCTGGAAATGCTGAGGCCTTAGCTGCTCTCCACAATAGCAAAAGTAGCTCACCTGATGGTCTGGACCCAAAACTATTTTACCTGTCTGCCCTGGATATCAAACCCCTTTGACTACTCTGTTCAACCTTTCCTTGAACGAGCTGAAATCCCCACTGATTGGAAGCATGCAACTGTACTCCCACTTCCTAAGGGCAGTGATATCTCCTCCCCTGAAACTATCACCCTGTTTCCCTCCTCCTTACACAAGTTAAACTGCAATGACACCTAGTCCTAGCTCAACTATCATCTTACCTCTCTGACTCAAATTTCTTCACCCAATACCAATCAGGCTTTGGAAACACCACTGTACTATCACCTCATTGATTCAGCTTACTGACTCTATCCTCTCAGGAATGGACAGTGGCCAGATAACCTGCACCATTTTTATTGATCTTGCTAAGGTGTTTGACACAGTTTCCCACCCACTCCTACTCTCCTCGCTTCTCAGTAGGCTTGACCAATGCTGCCATTAATTGGTTTAGAGCCTATCTAACTGGCCGAGACTCAGTCAGTCAAAATCGCAGACTCTATATCCCTCCCCGCCTATCAACACAAGCATCCCTCAGGGGTCAATACTAGCCCCATTCAGTTTGCTGTCTTTCTAAATGACCTCTCATCCATCTGCACCTCTTCCAATATCCACATGTATGCAGATGACACTGTCTCTTCACCTCTGGCCTGTACTCTTCAGACATAGCCTCTAGACATCAATTGGATTTCAGTAATGTGCAGGAATGGTTTCGCTCCCATAAGCTCTTCCTAAACACAAAGAAAACTGTCTCTGTGACATTTGCACTAGGCAGAGACTGCAAGGCTCTTAACTCTGCCTAATTTCGTTACACTCGATGGCACAACTATTGTGACCTCCTCCTCGTTCAGATATCTGGGAGTCTGGCTTGATCAACACCTCACCTTCTCAGACTATGTAGACACTATCCTGAAAAAGCTTTGCCCCAAACTCAGTGCCTTATATAGGAACCAGTCATGCCTCCCTCTCCCGGTAAAGGCGTGAATTGCTCCAAAAGATGATCCTACCAATTTTTGACTACTGCGATGTAGTCCTACGGTACAGCTCCTACCTCTTCCTTAGACAGGTTGAACACTCTGTTCAACTCCTTGATCATTGCCCTGATGCTCCTCTACTCTACCCATCACTGCCACCTTTACCACTCCTTGGCTTTCCTCCTCTTGCCAATAGGTGCCTCCATCATTGTGCTAAGTTCATTTCTAAATTTTGGCTCAGCTCACTACCAACTTATCTCACCTCCTCCCTCATCACTTCACCCTCCTACTCACCCTCTCAGATCATATGACCATAGAACCCTGGGAGCCACAAGATGATCTGCCTCCACTGGACAAACTGCCTTGACCTACTGGTTCCCTAAAGTGTGGATTTCACTTCCCTACAGATCTGAAATTCATCCTTGTCAGCCTCACTAACAGCTGCCTTGACAACTTTTTATCTGTCAGTTGCTCCTGTTTCTGATCACTCCTGAATGGCTCCTCATTAGGCAGTGCCAGGAACTTGTGTTTGCTAGCACTTTGGATTGCAATTTTGCTTTTATTAATGTTATATTCCCATTGGCTAAATGTCTCACTATAGTTGTAGCAGATGTTTTCAAAGTATATTTGAAACTTGGGTATATTCAAACTGCAAAATGTTACCAGTTTTTCAGCCATCTCTGGAAGTTTCTCCCGTATTGTTGTATGTGTGTTCTGCTGCTACTTCATGTACTGTAGTTTGACATTTTTCTTAAGTAGGTCCAATCCTTATGTTGTAATATTTACTGCTTATATTGTATGGTATCCACCCTTGCAATGTACTCATATATATTGCATTCTTCTCCACTACCCTTTCCCCAGAATGCACCTTGAGATGACCAACTTGTTGTTCAGTATGCCTTTCCGGTGAAATGTTTCAATAAATAAATAAATTTCTATAAATAATTAAATATCATTGTAAAGTACTCCCCACACCTACCCTCCTATATAACAATCATATCCTACCTACAGCTTTTGCCATATCACCGCCACTATACACATTAGTTTGGTCACACTTTTCCACTCAACCCTGTGCCTCTCTTTGTCCTGATGCCCAGGTACTCCATTTATACTAAGCATTAGCTTCCAGCTCCCTATACTTGCAGGTCTAGCCCCGCTCTTGCCATTCATCCACCCTGCCATGGATCAGAAGTGCCAAGCTCCACTTTGCTATTATTGCTCTCTTACTCTTATCATAAACCCTATCCCAGGACCGAACCAAATGGACATGACACCTCTGCCTTCTTTTGCTGCTTGCCCACCTCCATGTCATACTGTTTTGCCAAATGGACTCAGATTCTTACATGTTAATATATGTAACCTTCTCCCCAAACTGGACTTGCTCCAGCCTCTTGTGGCTTCACTCACCCTGGATATTATCATACTATCAGAGTCCTGTCTTAATTCCAAGACATCTGACTCTTTCTTGCCATCCCAGGCTTTACTATTTCTCATTAGGACCATGCAGGGGGGGTAGATTGATGCATTTATGTCTCTTTGTCCATACACCACCACAGTTTTCTCCACTGCAGTACCTAAAGCTTATGAGACCGTATTGCTGCAACTTTCTCTCCTTTCTCCAAACTAGTCTTTGTAGCAGGTACCTACTGCCACCCTCCTTCACACCTCTATCATAACCAATCTTATAACCACCCTAGCAAACTACTCCACTTTTGGTGAATTATACATCACGGGGATTTCCACCTCAGCTGGTTTGCTCTAGCCCTCAATAAAGTGCACAACACCGTAATGCCAACTTAACCCAGCTCATCCGTGACCAACTAGACTAACCCACAAGATGGGAAATCACTCTTTAATCCACTGGGCCTCACCTCAGATCCCTATAGGGTCATAAAGTTGGGAGAATTAGCAGACACCCTCAGTGACCAATGCATGATCTTCTTGGTATGAAAATGCACAAAATTAAGGCCCCCATAAACAATACAAATCAATTCATTCAAGTCACCATCTTGCCCCCCCTTACATGACTTGGCCTACTCAAATTGGACTCCTATCTCTGGCAACTTCCTTGATGAAGCAGCAGGCTACTTCAAAGATCACTTCCTAGAGGTCTGGAACCATCATGCCCCTTTCAATGAGTTAGGTCTGTGGGAGCCACCTCTCCTGGATTTCGCCACCTGATCTTGTAACATGCCAGAAAGCTTGAGACCCAGCCTGGAAAATCCACAAGGGTTCAAATCATACCAAAGATTATGAAGCATACCGCTGCTTGAGAAACAAGTGCATGAAAGTCACTCATTTGGCCAAAGCTGAATATTTCAATTCCTCTTTCAACTCCAATTTAAATAACCCATTTAAATTTTGAAAGTTGTACAATCTTTGTTATCTCCAGCTCCCTCCTCCACCCTCCTCAAGATGAACATTTTGGTGATTTCAATCACCCTGATGTTGCTGCTGCTTTCAACACACACTTACCTCCTGCACTGCTGCCTCCTCGACACTCTATCAGCTACCAGCCCGCTGGCACCTGCAAACCCCATTAGTATCCCAACTCTCTCAAATAACTCTCTGCTTCTCCAATATTCACCTCTGGAAATGCTGGAGGCCTTAACTGTTTCCACATAGCAAAAGTAGCTCTGCGTGATGTCCTGGACCCAAAACTATTTTACCTGTCTGCCCTGGAAATCATAAACCCTTTGACTACTCTGTTCAACCTCTCCTTGAATGAGCTGAAATCCCCACTGATTGGAAGCATGCAACTGTACTCCCACTTCCTAAGGGCAGTGATACCTCCTCCCTGAAACTATCACCCTGTTTCCCTCCTCCTTACACAAGTTAAACTGCAATGACACCTAGTCCTAGCTCAACTATCATCTTACCTCTCTGACTCAAATTTCTTCACCCAATACCAATCAGGCTTTCGGAAAACCACTGTACTATCACCTTGTTGATTCAGCTTACTGACTCTATCCTTTCAGGAATGGACAGTGGTCAGATAACCTGCACCATTTTTATTGATCTTACTAAGGTGTTTGACACAGCTTCCCACCCACTCTACTCCTTCCTTTCTCAGCAGGCTTGACCGATGCTGCCATTAATTGGTTTAGAGCTCATCTAACTGGCCAGACTCAGTCAGTCAAAATCGCAGACTCTATATCCCTTCCCTATCAACACAGGCATCCCTCAGGGATAAATACTAGGTCCCATTCTGTTTTCTATCTTTCTAAATGACCTCCCATCCATCTGCACCTCTTCCAATATCCACATGTATGCAGATTACACTGTCTCTTCACCTCTGGCCTGTACTCTTCAGACATAGCCTCTAGACATCAATTGGATTTCAGTAATGTGCAGGAATGGTTTTGCTCCCATAAGCTCTTCCTAAACAGAAAGAAAACTGTCTCTATGACATTTGCCACTAGGCAGACCTGCAAGGCTCTTAACTCTGCCTAATTTCGTTACACTCCGATGGCACAACTATTGTGACCTCCTCCTTGTTCAGATATCTGGGAGTCTGGCTTGATCAACACCTCACCTTCTCTGACCATGTAGATACCATCCTGAAAAGCTTTGCCCCAAACTCAGTGCCTTATAAAGGAATTGGTCATGCCTTCCTCTCCCGGCAAGGTGTGAATTAGTCCAAAAGATGATCCTACCAATTTTCAACTACTGCGTATATAGTCTATGGTACAGCTCCTGCCTCTTCCTTAGACAGGCTGGACACTCTGTTCAACTCCTTTGGTCATTTTGCCTCTGATGCTCCTACACTCACCCATCACTGCCACCTTTACCACTCCTTGGCTTTCCTTCTCTTGCCAATAGGTGCCTGCATTACTGTGCTAAGTTCATTTCTAAATTTTGGCTCAGCTCACCACCAACTTATTTCACTCCTCTCATCACTTCATCCCTCCTACCCACCCTCTCAGATCATATGACCATAGAACCCTGGGAGTCTCACGATGATCCACCTCCACTGGACAAACTGCCTTGTCCTACTGGTTCCCTAATTGTGGAATTCACTTCCCCTACAGATCTGCAATTCATCCTCATCTGCCTCACTAACAGCTGCCTTTCACAACTTTCTATCTGTCAGTTACTCCTGTTTCTGATCACTCCTGAAAGGCCCCTCATCAGGCAGTGCCAGGGAACTTGTGTTTACTAGCACTTTGGATTGCACTTTTGCTTTTTATTAATGTTATACTTCCCACTGGCTAAATGTCTCACCATGATTGTTGCAGATGTTTTAACGATATTTGAAACTTGGGGTATATTCAAACTGCCATAATGTTACCAGTTTTCAACAATCTTGGAAGTTTCTCCGTGTTGTTGTATGTGTGTTCTGCTGCTACTCACGCACTGTAGTTTGACATTTTTTTAAGTAGGTCTGATCCTTATGTTGTAATATTTACTGCTTATATTGTATGGTACCCACCCTTGCAATGTTCTCATATGTATTGCATTCTCTCCCACTACTGTTTCCCAGGATGCACCTTGAGATTTAGCAACTTGTTGTTCAGTATGCCTTTCCTGGTGAAATGTTTCAATAAATAAATAAATTTCAATAAATTATTAAATATCATTGTGAAGTATTTTGTACATGATCCACATGACATATTTTATAAAGTTAAAGGCAGCATGTTATTGTATCTTATATTTGAATTACTTTAATGACAACACTGAAAGAATTTCAGCCATAAAGAGTTTACATATTGTACACTTAGAATTCTGAGTGTGAGCACACTACAGAGGCAGTTTGCAGAAGAGTAATAAATAGAATCCGTGAAAGTATGCTAAGAGAGAAGAACGTTAAATATAGAAATACTGCTGAAAGGGAAAAGTAACATTAGAGGAAGAAAACATGTTCTCAATACCTACCAAAGATAATATTGTTTGTGTTCTCTGTCACCTGGTTTGCATGCGGTATTCAGTTACATTGAAACTCTTTGTGCTAGTCAATTTATTGTATTTGTCGTGATTTATACAGCATCTACTGTAAACCTGTGCAGTGACCGAATCATGCTGTGTTCTGAACCCAATTGAAGAGTAAGAACTCAAAAGGCTCGAGCTGGACCTTCTTTGATTCTTCAGCTGCATGTAAACTGGCATGGTGACTGCTGAACAAAGAGCTGGCAGCATGTAAATACAACTGTGCTCCAAACCAAATACACAGAATCTATATAGCATTCATGGGAGCTGAAGACATAACTCCAAGGCAAACAGTACTGAATGTTGCTCAAGGGCATCATTTACCTAAACTATACCACAGGTCTTTGTCACAGCGTGGGAATAAACTTCAGACAAGGCAGATTTACAGGTTTCAAACACATCATGATGTGATATTTATTTTTCAAAAGTTCAAAAATAAATTAAAACAAAACAATTGCAAAAGAAAATCACTACTTAACATCAGTAGTTTCTCCCATAATACAGTCTTGGATCTTATAGCTCCTAAGACCCTTCTCATCTGCATTCAACAGCTTGTCTATTTCTCTCCTCCCCAGGGCTAAGCCCCACTGGACTGAACTGAAGTGAACTTAGTGAAGAGGCTTTTATATCTTTGGTGGGGATCACCTGATCAAACCCTTTCTGAATTTACAAGTCTGGACATGTTGTTTCATGTATGAACATGATGTTTCAAAACCAAGGGAAGGGTTTATGTCAGAGATTTCTTGGTTCAGTTAAGGTACAGTGTATATATCCACAGATATGGACTCTCTATAGCTCTGATCCACAATGACGAAGCACTTTTATAAAGCATTATTCTGCCTCATGCATAAAACCTTATACAGTAACAGGTCTGTAGTATGAATTTATGAAAATACTGTAATGGTTTCTTATATCTGTACTAATCATGACATTATTGTTTTATATAACTTCTCAATCCTTTTCTTTAAAAGGCTTTATTAACTGTATTCATTCCTATTTAAATTAGTCTTCATGTTTTTGTACACAGAATGCACTTATGCACTTTACACAACACCTTCCGGGTGTTTTTTTTTTCAAATTGTTTAACCAGGTGAGACACACTGGTTGAAAGCTTGTATACAGGCACAACCTGAGAGCACAGGGAAGTTAAGGGCTTGCCCAGGGTCACACAGTACGCAAGTGGGGCTG
The DNA here is from genome assembly GCA_016271365.2 of Neoceratodus forsteri. NCBI lineage: Eukaryota > Metazoa > Chordata > Ceratodontiformes > Ceratodontidae > Neoceratodus > Neoceratodus forsteri. The sequence goes on along the minus strand of CM028137.1, from coordinate 41,869,405 downwards.
TGGATTCAAACCCAGGTCTCCGGATTTGCAGCTTAGAGCCTTAAACTATTGTGCTATACTGCCTTGATGTTTGGCATCATTCCAGGGACTGGAAGGATGGAAATGGAAAAGAATGAAAAGAGAGATCTAGTAGGAATTTTAGCAAGGATAGTAAAGAGCTACACTTTGTGGGCAACCTAGGGTAGGTTGAAAAGAAGAAAAGCATTAACTGTTGCTAGAAATGAGATAGAAAAGTGGTCCATCAGTCACAGCCGAGGTATAGCACAACTCTGATACAGTCTTCTTCTTCTTTTAGTTTTAACATAGAAACATAGAAAATGATTGAAGAAAAGACTTACAGTCTATCCAGTCTGCCTGAGTTTCCTTTTAACTGTGAGACCAACTGTCCGTCCAGGGTCCTACCCTATGATCCTTTCCCTCATTCCCCTCCCAGTTTCTGCCACCCCAAGCAACCACTACATCTTTCATTCTATCCCAATGATGCTTGAAACCACCAATAGTTTTAGTATGCATCACCTTGGCTAGTAGACTGTTCCATGTCTCCACCACCTTCTCTGTAAAAATACTTCCTCATGTCCCTCCTGAGCCTCCCTCCTGTCCGTTTCCACTCATGTCCATGTGATCACAAAGTAGAATTCAAGCTAAATAGTTCCCTGCAACTCACCTTATTAATTTATTTTAGGAACTTGATGGCATCTATAATATCTCCACTGCTCCTTCTGATATCCAATGAGTAACATGAAGGTCTCTTTCATAGCTCCCTCTCCTTTCAAATTGCTGTTGTAGATGCAAAGAGTCTCACAATTTTTATGATTTTGCAGGGAAACAGGAAGCTGCAGGGAGCTCATTTTGGAGTGGTATAACCAGATCTGTATAATGTGTGGTCCCAAAATACAAACATAACATGGTCTACCTTGCCCTGTGACATACCATCGAGAAGTCAGCTACATTACAAACATTTTACCTTAAATAAAAATCAATTCATTGCCTGGATACTACTTAACCAATGACAGAGAAATGTAAAAATATGTCATGGCATCAGAATAGAGCTATGAAGATGTCAATCTGGGTACTGTAATCAGAGCACTTAGTTAAAATAAGCAGTTTAAGCTCTCAAAACATCTAATTTCAAAACTTTAGATATGAGATGTGGCATAAACTATATAAGAAACTGTGCAGTGTAGAGATCACTAGTTTGGGAACCAGAAATTTCAAGTTCAAACCATACTAGAGAAAAATAATTACTATGTGACCTCTGACAAGTCCTCTAACTTTTCAGTTCTCCAGTCCAGCCAGATGAAGAAATGGGTAGCAGCAGTACTAGACAGGAAATAGGGGCCTGGATCTTCAAAGTGTGGCACAGCACTTCCATCTGCATCAAGCCCGAGTCAAGCCCTGGCATTGCCACAGCTGTGACATTCTTGATTGATGTAACTGTACCCATTTTACAATCTTGGGTCTGGTTGCAACAGTTTACCTGTTTTATGGAAGCTTGCACCAAATCTCAAGTGTGAGCTCTGTGAAAATGTTCCCATTAAGCTAGACCATGAAAAGAAGGCATAGCAAGCGTGAATTGTCATAGGTGATAGAACATCACTTTAGATTGCCACAGGCCTGAACGCCTACATCTCTGGTGCACCTGGGGTGCTGCATTGGTTGAAAATCTGTCCAAAAGTTATACCTCACATGGGCTATCCTGGGAACTAAATTGTAAAACAAGAACTGAACACTTAATGACCTTCCTTAGAAGATGACTTTTATCATTACTTGTGAGAGGGCAAGACCATAACTCACTTCTATCTTTAGCACTGATCAGTTATTGTCCTTTACTATAGACAGAATGGAGGCAGTCCAGAGGAGGGCAACTAAAATAGGCAAGGTCTGCACCAGAAACCAAGCAAACAGAGAATAACAGAGCTTATATGAATACCATCGAGGACAGGAGGGAGAGGGAGACAGGATAGAAAGTTTCAAGTACCTCAAGGAATCAACAAAGTCCAAGAGGGTAGCATCTTTCAGAAAAGAGATGTGCAAGAACACAGGGAGCAATTTGAAGATAGAGGGGGATGGCTCAGGGGCAACATGAGGAAGCATTTTCCCAGAGAGGGTGGTGGATGCATAGAACAGCCTTCCTGAGGAGGTCATAGGGTAAAGAACAGTGGGGAATTCAAGAATGCATGCTAGACACAAGGCAATTATAGTGGGGGCTAGAGGAAGTAGGCTGTTAGGAATTAGAATCTGCAGCTTATCCATTAGGTAGGGAAATGGGTAGACTGGGTGGGTCAAGCAGTCCTTACATGCCATCAAAGTCTATATTTCTATGTTTCTATGTTTTCCTTGCTCACGAAGAAAAATGGCATTAACTGTGTCAGGCATTGTGTGTCCCCATCAACTCCACAGCTGGGCAGTCATAACTATAGCAACCTGGTAAATACATTTATATTTTGTAAGCTGTTGATAACTGGGATAGTTCAGCAGAGCAGCCTGGTATAAAATGTTTTACATGCAACTGAAAGTAAATATGCCTCACTGATTACTGTATGTTCGTTAATGGATTTCATTTATAGTCAGTGTTTTTTCTCTTTTAACAGACCTTGCTATTTGTATGAAGTGCCCTGAAGATCAGTGGTCCCATGGCAAGCGAGACAGCTGCATCCCTCGACTTATTGAATTTCTTTCTTCAAGACCCACTGGGTGTAACATTTTCTGCCATATCCACTGCTTTTGCCTTAATTACTGTTTCTATTCTATGCATATTCATTAAATACCAGGACACTCCGATAGTCAAGGCCAATAACCGTGAACTCAGCTACCTTCTCCTACTCCCTCATTTTGTGCTTCCTCTGTTCCTTGATATTCATTGGTCGACCTATGACATTAACCTGTATTCTTCGACAAGTTGTTTTCAGTATCAATTTCTCTTTCTGTATTGCTTGTGTATTGGCAAAGACCATTACAGTGGTGATTGCCTTCAATGCAACTAAGCCAAATAGCAAGCTACGGAAGTGGGTGGGGTCCAAAATACCCATTTATATAGTTGTTTTTAGTTCACTAATTCAAGTTATGATAGGCATTATCTGGTTGGCTACCTCACCACCATTTGTAGAAAATAATATGAAATCAACAAAGGATAAGATAATAATCGAATGTAATGAAGGCTCAATAGTCATGTTCTGCTGCATGCTGGGATACCTGGGCCTTTTGGCAAGTGTCAGCTTCATGGTTGCTTTTCTAGCAAGAAAATTACCTGATAGCTTTAATGAAGCAAATATATCACTTTCAGCATGCTGGCTTTTGTCAGTGTTTGGATATCCTTCATACCAGCGTATATAAGTGCAAATGGAAAGTACTTGGTTGCTGTAGAGATCTTTGCCATTTTGTCTTCCAGTGCAGGATTGCTCTGCTGTATATTTGTCCCAAAGTGTTATATTATTCTCATGAGATCTGAAATGAACACAAGAGAATATTTAATGGGAAAACAAATGTTTACAATAGTAAATAAAAACAAGATATGGTGCTCTAGTTCTAAAATTTATACACATGTATTTCTACTCCTTTAAACACTACTCTAAAAAGGTTGCATTTTGTTTTTTTATTTTATCATACTGTAACCCTCATGTAAAAATACAGTATAATGGCATTCTTTGCACTAACTGCCACAAAGACTAGCCCATATTCTCATTGTGAAGAAAATAAAACAACTCATTGACTTCATTTAGACCTGCACATGTACTTTGTTCTGGCTAAGACCTTTGCTCCTTTGCTCTGAGGCTTCAGTACAATACCCTATCCACCCTGGACAAACTGATGAGCCTGTTTTGAAAAACAAGTCATTCACCAATGTGACTAGAATCTTCATTATCGTTTACTCTTGCCTTAGACTTGATCCCATAATACCTGCATGTTCTAGATACATTAAAGGTCTTTCAACTTTGGCCTTTTATTTTCTTCCTTGATACATGGGGCACGATTTCAGAAGGTTGACTCAGGGCTGGGTCAGCCCTGCATCAAACCCTATTGGTGCCACAGATGCAGCATTGCTGATTGCTGAAATTATACCTGATGTTAGAATCTTGGGAACAGTATTTAATTAGTGGAACACCTCTACCACTAAGAATAGAGCAATTATTTTAATAGGAAGAGTATAAAACACATTAATTTTCTTTGGTATAGTTTTTTTTTATTTTGTACTCTTTCTTCCATGAATTCATACTTCTTCATGAAAATATTTTTTCATTCATTTTTAGTTTAGCATGTATTCATTTTATATTTCACAATGCACCTTTACAATTCTTTAGTGTTACTTTTCATGTTGACGTAGGTTTCAGGATTACAATATACCTTCCTCAGAACACTCTGTGGAGTTTTAATCTAAATAAAAACAACATAAAACAAAAACCCATCAGTATTCCAATGTTACGGTATCATAAAGGAATTGAACAGTCAGACTATGTGGTAAAATATACCTATTCACAGCTTGAAATATTCAGTATCTTTCATTCATTTTGCTTTTTAGACTACCTTAGTATTCCAAATTCATTTGCTGAAAAAAGAGAGAGACAGAGAAGACATTTTTGTTTTTACTAACAGTTTTAAATGTAATGAGCCGGGGGTAAAAATAGTTTTAAGAGTGCTTATGCTTCTTTCCATAAATATTTTATGTAGTGTATAATTCAGGTTTTAAGATTTTGTCTTTGCTTACCTTATATTTTGTAGAAGGATTTACCTGTGAGAAGATTCTCTGTGATTCATGTTATTATCTCACTTTATCTGTAAAATAAAATTAAACACTATAGCCATCTATTTTAAAAAGTGACTTCTTATAATTCTTATCTACCTCTCACTTTTAATGCTGTTACCTTAATAAACAAAAACTCATTTCTCCTTGATTATCTTTTTCTTTCAATTTAAGTATGCATACTTTTCAAACGCTGAGGAGATTGTTGTCATTAGCGCTAAACGCCACTTCAGAAGAGGTGTTTATTCTCTAATAAATCAGTTCTAGTTATACTTTTCATTCTTTCTTCAGCTTTCTCCAAAGTATCTTTTTGTATCCCTGTTGTTGAAATCTGTTCTTCAAATCCTTTATGTTGTTGGTTAGTTTACTGTCATTTCCACTATTTCGTTTTACTCTAAGCATTTGACCATAGGGTTTGCCTTCTTTCAGCGCTAGTATGAAAACTACAGAAATGCAAAATGGTATTTCTGAGAAGTAGGGAATAACCAGTTAAATACTTTAAGTAATGTGAGGTACATGGTGTCAGTCTTTACATTTATTGTCTAACCGTTCTTTGGTAAATAAGATCTAAACTCAACAGCAGTGGTAACACAAGTTTGTATTCAAGATAAATGAAATATGAATAGATAAAATATGAAGCTATGTTAAAAATCAAAGAAAGACTTTAATGGAAGGGAACTACATGGGCTCATTTTATGAGCAAGCCCTTCCAGGCTAATTATGTAGTTTCTTATATGGACTGAGCCAGGGAACATCATACATGATGTCATCACACTCAACACAGAGTGTGTAAGCCTGCTGCTCAGCCCCTTCCAGCTGCACAGAAGAAGCAGCAGTCTCCTCTTCTGAAGTGGTGTTCAAGCGCATGGCAGCACTCTCCTCAGCATTTGAAATGTGCGGGTATTTTAACGGAAAGAAAAGATAATTGAGGAGATTTTTCAACTCAGCTTGCCATGAAGAACACTTTATATTATAGGTAGGAGGCATTCCTTTGTTTTCAAAATGATATATTTTGAATGCAAAGAGAAAGTAAATATATAAAAACTGATGAAGTTTCACTTCTTAACTTTTAAAATGAGAGAAAAACCAAAGCAATACACAACCCAGAGGAGAAAGAGTTTTGATTTATTAAAGTAAGGGCATTAAAATTGGGAGGTAGATAAGAATTATAAGAAGTCTCTTTTTAAAATAGATGACTGTAGTGTTTAATTTCATTTTACATATAAAGTGAGACAATAAATGAATCACAGAGAATCTTCTCACAAGTAAATCCCTCTACAAAATCTTAAAACCTGAATTATACACTACATAAAATATTTATGGGAAAGAAACATAAAGCACTCTTAAAACTATGTTTACCCCTCCTCCCTTGGCTCATTATATTTAAAACTCTTAGTAAAAAAATGTTTTCTCTGTTTCTCTCTTTTTTCGGTGAATGAATTTGGAATACTAAGGTAGTCTGAAAAGCAAAATGAAAGAAAGATACTGAATATTTCAAGCTATAAATAGATATATTTTAGTGCATAGTCTGACTGTTCAATTCCATTATGATACAGTCACACTGAATACTGATTTTGTTTTATTTTATGTTGTTTTCTTTAGATTAATAACCCCACAGAGTGTTCTGTGGAGAGGATATTGTAATCCTGAAATGTACATCAACACTAAAAGAAACACTGAAAGAATTGTAAAAGGGCATTGTCAAATAAGAAATGAATACATTTAAACTAGAAATGAATAAAAATATATTCATGAAGAAGTATGAATTAATGGAAGAAAGAATACAAAATAAAAAAACTATACCACAAAGAAAATTAATGTGGTTTTATGATCTTCCTATTAAAATAATTGCTCTATTCTCAGTGGTAGAAACGTCCCACTTATTAAAAACTATTTCACAGATCTGGCAATTTCAGACAATCCCACAGATTAATGATATTACTTGAACAAGAAAAGGAATAACAAGGGTCACCAAATATCAATTTATAATGAGTTATAATCTTGGGTGCAGCTGAGACAGTAGACCTCATTTATGGCAGCTTGTGCAAAATCTCATGTACAAGATCAGCTTAAATGTTCTGAGGTTCAGACACAATCTAAATCACAAAAATGGCTTAGCAAGCATCATTTGCCAGATAGGATAAGGTATTCCTTAGATTGCCACAAGGTTGGTGTGCCGATCTTTGTGCACCTGGAGCTTATTGTAATATTGCACTTTGTAAAATCTAGTCCATGTACTTTACAGCTCCCAGCAGCAGAGTTACAGTGGCGCTCAGTATCATGTTCCTTCTTGTCTAGTCATATCGGTCAGTCCTTCAGACATAAGCTGGCAGGAATGGAAAGAGCCATCACTACTAATTGCTTATTTGCTCTGTATTTCCAAGCATTATATCTAGTCATCACTCAGAGCATCAAGGCAGTGGTTTCACAACCTGATTAAACAAAGAAGGACTCTGATACTGAGCACAACTGTATCAACAAATAATCTTTCCACTAACACTTTTGAGACTCAGTAGATATCTTAACTCTCAATTCTTCTGTTTGCATTATAATGTGAACCTTTTGCAGCTATTATTGGTGCAGATCCACCCAGTAACAGTCTTTTTATTTATTTATTTATGTTAGTTGTTTAACCAGGAGTAGCACACTAAGCTGAAAGCTTTTACAGGTGTGACCTGGGAGCACAGGGAAGTTAAGTAACTTACTTAGGGTCACACGGTATGCAAGTGGAAGCTGTCGGATTCAAACCCAGGTCTGGTCTGCTGGATGTCACCAGATTTGCAGCTCAGAGCCTTTAACCACTGCAATATACTGCCTCCCAAGTCTTAGCATTGGAATGACTGAACACACGGTTTCAGTGCATGCAGATGCTTTGCTGATCACCTTCTGGAACTTCATATCTGAAAATGGGAACTCCTGGACCTCATTATGCAATATGGATCCAAGCAAGGACACAATATTTATTAGGCCAACATTGATAATATGGCCCTTGGGGACACCTCAGTGCTAGCTACCAACACTTAAGCAAGCAGGCTCATACGTGTCCAATTTGAGAAATATTCTTTATTGACTTCCAGTGTCCAATGTGACAGTGCACCTGGAACAAAGCTGTCACAGATTAGTATACCTTCCCTGATCAAACCTTGCAGACAAAATGTTTCACTCATCCTGTATTTGTACCTCATTCTTTATTACTGCTGACACTGTCATAAAAAAGGTGGATGGATTTTCAAAGAAAGATACAGGGCTTGCATCAAGGTGTGTATCATACCCTGGCATTGTTGTAGCTGTGCTATTCCTGACTGCTGCAGCTGAACCTGATTTTACAATCTTGGGTGCAGTTGAGACAGTTTAAGGCAGCTTGCACTAAATCATAGATGCAAGCCCTGAGTCAGAGGTCCAAAACAATGATACACACTAGACCACAAAAGGTGGTCTAGTGGGTGTTGAATGGATATAAGCAGTGTTAGGTAAATTTACTTTTCTATTACTTTTGAAACTTGTTCCCAGCTCTGTGCAGTCACTAGCAAGGGATGGAGAAGTACTAGAAAAAGTAATACACCTTACAGTTACAATTACTTATGTCTTTTATACAAAAGTAATACATAACTGCAACTGATTACGCTTATTTGAAAGTAACTAGTAACTAACCTATTACTTCAAATAAATGTCATCTGTTATAGTTTTTTATTATTTTGTATAAAAAGAAATAAGTAACTATAACTGTCAGGTTTATTACTTTTCTAGTACTTCCATCCTTGCTAGTGATTGCAACAGAGCTCCCTGGTTCAAGTTTCTAAAAGAAATAGAAAGTAATCAAAACTAAATTACCCAACACTGACACACAAGGGATGTCAAATATCATTACTTGACACAAGCCCAGTGCACTATATTTTTGAGCACTCAGAGCGTGTGGCAATTTTGGCCCTTTCAAAACCTGACCAAGGATCCTTGAGTCTCAGACTACATCTTATCCTCCCAGTTTTCCATCTGCCAAAGTTATAGTTTCCTATTTGTGACATCACACTTTGCTGATATGGAAATGAGTATAATCTCACAGAGGACTGAGATTTTAGCAGAGGAAAAGAGGATGACTGCCTTTCATGGAAATATCCCCAGTAATAAAGAGTAGGGGTAAATACATACTGAGGGTCAGCGTTTCAAAAGCATCTTTCAAGATACAGCAGCTGCTATTTTTAAAATAGATGCTTTAAAACCTTTTAAGATCACCTATTAGATGACCTAACAGTGTCCAAAGTTTGCATCTGAAAACAGGCAGAAGTGTGTCCAGACCAGATGCAATGCACAATTGCATCAGTTTTCTGTCCCAAATTGTGACTTTTGTAGTTGACAGAAACAACTTCTTAAAAAGTAGGACTGCCTGGATACAAACAGACATAGGCACAGCATGCTTTTGGGTCTGAGTCCAACCCCTTTGAACCCTCTATTCACAGAAAATTGATGAAATACAATATGTTGATGTGTCAGAATCGCATATTTTATTGGAAAGCTGATTTAAGTAATCCTTTTGACTAAATTTAAAATAAATGCAAACCTTTTGAAAACTCTACCCTACAGGAGTTTAATGTATCATACTAAAGGATTATGCTAAAAGGAATAAGGAGCTAGGGGCTCAGAGGCCCATAATTGCTCAATATAATAATAACTGAGATGATATCCAGATAGAATTAATTTGTTCAGTGGTTGCTTGAACTCAATTTCAGATTAACTAGCGATCACACCAAATGGCAAACAGTTCCAAGGATTGATAATCCTAACAGAGAAATAATTTACAACTAAAATGTTTAAATTTTCTACCAGAATGCTGGAGCAGATATCCTCTGGTGTTATGGGCATCACCTTTAAAGATGAAGCCTAATTCTCATAATAAAGAAGGGCCCTGAATTATGTCTTTCATAAACAAGAGGTCTCCCCTTAGATGATGGGTTGCTAAAGGCAATAGATTTAGAGCAGCAGCTCAGTTTTCATATGACTCATGGTACATTCGAGTTAGATATTTAGTGTGCTTTCTTTGGACTTTTTCCAAAAATGTGATTTCAGTTTTTTAAAGGGACACCATAATTGCAAAGCATACTCCAAATGAGGTCTTGCATATGCCTGAACAAGGGTCTCATTACCCTAGGGTTTCTAGATTTTATGTTTCTTTTAATAGACCAAATTACCCAGTTTGTTTTTGTAAAGACTCATTAATCCATTTAGATTGTCCAAAATCATTAGTCATTGTTAATACCCAGGTCTCTTTCATGGGTAGAGGTTGTTAAGGGATAACCCCAGTGAGCATTCCACACATGGGCTTTTATGTCCCAAGTGCATAACTTTATACTTGTTGATGTTTAGTCTCATTCTCCATTGATTTGCCCACAAAGTGATGTAATCAGAGGTCACGTTGGATGGTACAAATTTGATCTCAGTCAACACAAGGGCTACCTAGCTTAATATCATCTGCATTTTTATTGAAAGGGAGATGTATTCTTTGTTAGATCTGAAATGAATGCCTGAAATAGACAGGGGCCTAATACAGCCCCTTGGAACTCCACTAACTACTATACCTGTTTCAAATAAGCTACCTGTGATCAGTACCATTTGGGACCTGTTATTCAACCAGTTCTTGATCCAGTCTAAGATATTCTTGTTAATAGGAAAGTTCTGTAATTTAATAACAAGAGCCCAATGTAGGCAGGACATCAAAGGCCCTACTAAAATTGATGTAAATGATGTCACATGGTATTCAACTGTTGAGGTGAAGAATTACTTGTTCTCATTGGCCCTGATTCTAGAAAGTTGGTGCACGCTGCCAAATGCAACTTGTCAATCACTGTTGCGACCAAAGGACCCTGCCCCTATTCACAAGTGGCAGGGTCTCTGTGTCTAAGTCCTGCAACATGCAACTTACAGCTAGGTAAGCCGTATACAGGGTGTACCTGGCGAGGAAGTCATGTTTAATCTGCAATGCCGCAAGGCGCAAGTGTCCTCATGTCTGAACCCTCAGCAGAGCCCCTGCAGGCAAGAGGCCTCCACCCACTGCCATGCATCATGTGTCCCCAAACACCAATCACATGTCCTTGCAACTGGTGTACTGTACAGTACACACAATCTAATGTTTGTTTTGTGGCACCTGGTAGTCTAGTGGAGCCCCACCCCCCACCCAGCTGTGCCAATCCACCCAGCACCCACTCACCCATCCCCAGCTGGGGACTGGAACAGCCTACCTCTCTCCTCCATGGCCAGCCACAGACTGCATTCAGTAGGAGTACTTACTGAATAGATGGGCTCAGAAATTAATTTCTGAGTGCGTCTATACAGTAAGCACTCCTACTGAACTCAGTCAGTGGCTGGCCATGGAAGGAGTGGGCTGTGCCAATCCTCCAGCTAACGGATAGTGGATGGAGTGCTGGCTGAACTGCTCAGCTGGTTGGGGGGGCCACTAGACTACAAAGGGATGGTCTGGAGTGTGACAGCAATTGCGCAGTGTCTAGGAGTCTGGGTATGGGTGGAGTTGACAGTGCCACCTTTTGTGGCATTTGGCAGTGGGGGTTCAGGGGCAGGGGTGTGGGCAGCCCTGCAGTACCACATGGGTATGCTGGGCATGGGGGCACATATGGATTGCCTGCTGGGCTGCTGGTAGGTCTTCAGAACCCCGGAGTCGTAAGTTACACCAACTAAATGCTGGTGTCTTACATTGCTGGTTCTCCTCTGGGGTTCTTGTAGAATCCCGACATTGGGGACTTTGTTGCTGACTTTCTGGAATGGGGCATAACTGCTGCCATAAACCCCCTAGCACCATGTCGCAGAGGGTTTGTGTGTGCGTAACTACTAACATAACAGCTCTTCAGCCCAAGTGGCTATGCGACATGTCACAGGCCACATTGTAGAATTACGTATGTCGCAACTGCTGCTGTAAGTTGCTACTTGTGCCATTCTACCTGGTGAGTGCTGTTATGCCAGGCGAACGCTTCTAGAATCAGGGCTAATGAATACAGAATGTTGTGTCATAGCTCATTTACAATGATGTCTGATAACCAAACTTAAAATGGTTTCACTACTGCTAAAATATTATTGCTCATGCAGTGAAACACCTCTGTGAAGATAAAACATGATACTATGTATTTCTGTTTATTTCAGTTCATTCCTTTAATGGCATAGATATTTTTTCTCACAAACTCCATCCTACAGAGCTTTCTGTAACAAGGTAAAGCACTGCATCTCTATCAGATGGCACTCATTAGACCTGTGCTGTACTGTGTTCTGTAAGGGTGCATAAAATATTTTTCCGCTTCCTTCATAAGTCCATTGGGTGGGCAGGACTACTTTCTGCTGCAGACAGGTATATTTCCTTCTCAAATAGCCACTCTTATCCACTGCATCATGGACTCCAAGATGCCACACCTAAACACATTACTGTGTTATCCTTCTACCCATGAAACAGCACTATAGTTTACCCAAAGACAGGCAGCTCTCATGATTCATTTACCAGTTCTGAGGGAGCTGAAGGGTCTAGGACCTGCCCATAGTGAAATTAAAATTCTGTAAATGTATGAAGTGTGGAACTAAGCATCATTTGCATTTCAGTTTCCTTTTCCAGACTGTTTCTCCCTGCAAGCCCACACATGTGGAGAGCACAGACACACCAGTGATGGCCACCAGACACCTCCAGCATTTTGGGGCTCCCTTCCATGTATGCTCCTTGCCATTCCCTTGGGCTGTTCAGACTCTGGCGTCCAGTGACACCCTATCTCTTACTGTGCCCTTTTACCAAGTAGTCCCAGACATCCTGTAGCAGCCAACTGCAACACCCTTCTACAGTTACAATCCAACCTGGCTTTCACTGGCACTCCTCCATCATCTTGGCCTCATGTAACACAGTCCCTGTCTTCCTGTAGCACTCCCTCCATCATAATGACCCTGTGTAATGCAGTCCCTGGCTCCTAGTGGCACGCCCTCTATCATCATGGCCCTGAGTATGCAATCCCTGGCTTCCAGTGACACCTTCCATTATCATGACCCTGTGTATAGCAGTCCATGGTGTTACAGGGGTCCCTGCACCTTACTGGTACCCCAGTGGTACACTGTAGACAGTTAGCACTTAGGCATATGTTATTCTAACATATTGGTAAGGGCATCTACAGTACAAGTGTAGATGTCAGATATATATGCACATTATTGTTATACGCTTTGCTTTCTAATACATATATATATATTTATATATATATATATCTTACGATTTTTGCTTGTAAGATGTTAGGACATCTGTCCTTGTAATGATGATGATATATAAGTCAGCATTGCCACCTTTTGGTGAATTGTAATACTACACTGCTTTATGTAAGAACTGTACTTTTTATTTCACAACAGTGATGCCTACTACAAAATTGCATACTGTTATCTTGGACCATGGAGCCACCTCTAATTTTTTTTATTTTTTTATTTATTTATTTAGCTTTTGTTGACTGGGTAAGTAAACTAGACAAATCCTGCCTATTTTCAGGCATGACCTGGGGAGGGGATACAGATGAATGCCAACTGACCTTGAACCAGATTAAGCCACAGGAGAGCTGTGTTGGCAGAAGGCAGCCCTAGGGTCCGTGAGGGCTTAGGACGCCCTCCCCACCCCTGAAATCACTTCAGGACACAAGGAGAGCTGTGTCAGCAGGAGGCAGCCCATGGTCCGCGATGGCTTGGGATGCCTCCCCCACCCCGAAATCGCTTCAGGACACAAGGAGAGCCGTGTTGGCAGGAGGCGGCCCCAGGGATCGAGAGGGGCTTAGGATGCCCTCCCCACCCCCAAATCGCTTCAGGACACAAGGAGAGCCATGTCGGCAGGAGGCAGCCTCAGGGTCCACGAGGGCTTAGGACGCCTCCCCACCCCTGAAATCACTTCAGGTACAATGGACGATAGCACTGAGCTCTGCCTACCTGCCCAGTGCTCTGAAGGGACTCAATTTTGCGCCTTTTTGGAAAACTGCTCTTTAAAAATTCATTTAAGTGTCCCCACAAATGCAGATAGTTTTTGAAAGCTGTGTATACCTGTTTAAGCTAAGTTTTGCCTGCTTTGTGTAATTAATCCTGCACTTACAAGGGTGTTGCCTTGGAACAAATCTGGGCCCTATACTACAGTTTCTTGTGAAACTTTGACTCGAGATTTTACAGAAAAAAAACAACAAGTACTACAGGTTTCTCCCCGAAGCCCCCTGTACCTGTATTTAAACCACCAACTGTTACTGCTTCCTTCCCCAGGACACAAGGAGAGCTGTATCGGCAGGAGGCAGCCCAGGGTCTGTGAGGGCTTAGGACACCCTTCCCCAACCCCGAAATCACTTCAGGAACAACGGATGATAGCACTGAGTTCTGCCTACCTGCTCAGTGCTCTGAAGGGACTCAGCCCCACCATCGCTTACTCGGCCCCCACCACCCCACCACCACCCTTGGTCGTCACTCAGTTTTATAGGTAGTGGCACATGACCTTCAATAACCAATCATCCCACTTTCCCATTAGCTCCTTATAATTTTCTGCCACTAGTGGCCACCGCCAAGCAGATTCAATTTACTACTAAAAATAAATAAATGCCGCTCTTCTCACAGTAACTATTATAATGCTTTGCATAACCACATCTTACCTCCCACCCAGATCCCATCCTATACTACCTGTCCCTTTGCCTCTTCTCCTTCAGTTACTAAGCCACCCCTCCACTCCACCTCAGTACCAGTGGAACACAACCAGTACCATTGGCACAATTGATCCCTGGGGGCCTCTATCCTCCCTCCCTCTTTCCATGCTGAGCAACCTGCCCTATATATCCCACTTTACTCTGACCCCAAGATAAACTTGCTAACCCCAACCATCCCACTCGAGGGGTCATCAGTAAAACCATGAGCTTATTAAGGCACACCCTGGCTCTCCTCCTCATTATAGCAGGGGGCATTGAATGTAACCCTGACCACCGGCCTCACTGTTGACAAACCCCGCACCAACTCACGCACCTCCCCAAGGGTTTTAAAATTGTCCACCTAAACATATGCAGCATCCTAAACAAAATAGCAGCCCTATAAACCATGGTCCTTACCCTCCGCCCAGATATCGTAATCATCACTGAATCTTGGCTAAAGCCCCATAACCGAAATGAGGAATTCTCTATACCCAGTTACTCCTTAATCCACCAGGACAGACAGGGAAAAGAAGGTGGCAGCACTGCCATGTATATGTCCTCAAATCTCCAGTTTTCCTTAATCACACAGTTGGCACCCATACAAAGCATAGACACCATGCTAATTAAAATCCCCTGCCACACTCTATCCCACTATACATAGCAGGGTCATACTATCCACCAGACGCACTCTCTGTAGCATTCTGGACCACCATGGTAACCTGAGGTCCCTTACTTAAAGGCGGAGAACTAACATCCTTGGTGATTTCAATCAGAACTGGCTAGGCAGTGCAGCCTCAAAATCACAAAGCCAAATAAATGCCCTAAACTTGCACCAGCAAATAAAGGAACCCACTTGAATAAACCACAAATCCAATAAACACACACTACTGGATTGGGCACTTACTACCCACCCTTATCGGATAGTTAAATCTGGCCTATTAAAAGACTCCTTAGCGACCACCACATGACTTACTGTATCTGGTGCGTAAAATCTTCCATCCACTGGCCCTCCACCCCACATGCTTTACATCAGAGTTTATAAATCCCTTCACCTAACAGCTCTCCTAAACGACCTCACCAGCATTGACTGGTCCTTCATCCCAGGGCCACCTCCATGGACGAGGATCTGAATTATTTCTCTAATAACTTCCTTGCCATCTGGGGCCTCCATGCTCCACTCAGGAGATCCCGAGTAAGAGGATCCCACTTACCATGGGTAACAACTAACCTCATGGCACACCTTAGAGCCAGAGACCATGCCTGGAAATCTTTCAAGGCCACAGGGTGCAAACAGCTCAGCAACACTACCGGTCACTAAACAAAGAAGTAAACAAGAAATGCCTGCACAAGACTAATACGTCATGCCAAATCAAATTACTTTAGAATTACACTCAACAATAACTTCACTCACCCAGCTCAATTCTGAAACAAATAAAATCCTTCTTTCCCCACTGGCCCAACCCCACACCTTACTGCCAGTCTTGAAGGAAGAATCTTCATGGATCCTTGCTTGGTTGCCACTGAGCTTAATTCTTATTTCTCCACCAATGCTTCTTCTCTACTCTCCTCCCACCCCATCCCCGCCCTTTGTACCCCTAAAATATCCCCCCAGCCTCCTTCTCGTCCACTCAGTTTCACCTGGCCAGGTGCTAAGTATACTACAGTCACTCAACCCATCTAAAGGTATATGTCCATCAGGCCTGGATTCCAGAATCTCCTACTCTTGGCACTGGCCATAGCCCACCCTCTAACCTTGCTCTTTAACCTGTCTTTCAAAGTCGGGCAGTCCCCAGTATATGGAAACAAGCCACAGTCATTCCCCTACCCAAAGGAGGGATCTCTCCTTCCCATCCAGCTACAAGCCCATATCTCTGCTCCCCATCCTAGCCAAAATTCAAGAGCATCTAGTTCTGTCCCAGCTCCACCACCATCTAGATACCATATCATTTTCACCCCTACCAAGCTGGCTTCAGAAAAATCACCCCACCATCACCTCCCTCTTTCGCCTCACTAACTCCAGCCTTACGGGATGGACAAAGAGAATTAACAGCAGCCATATTTATCGACCTGGCAAAAGCCTTTGACACAGTATCTCATCCCCTGTTGTTGGCCAAACTTGCCTAAGCGGACTGTCTGTGAACACAAATAATTGGTTCCATTTGTACCTGTCAGGCAGGTCTCAATCAGTCCATATTGGCTCAGCGAGATCCCACCTCACTTCCTGTCACCTGTGGAGTCCCCAAGGGTCTGTACATCCAAGAGCAGGGCCATTCTCGATGTCCTACAGAAGGCATGCCTCAGACAGTTAGTTTTGGAACCCACTTGGGAGGGAGCAATCTTAGACCTGGTACTCTTAAATGGGGACAGAGAGAGCATCTCAGATCTTGAAGTGGTAACCATCTGGGAACAAGCGACCACCAAACAGTGTGGTTCACAATAAATTTAGCTGTAGAGTCAAGCCACACAAAAGTGAAGGTACTGGACTTCAGAAGGCTGATTTTGTCAAAATGGGAGAGTACCACAGAAACACACTAGCAAACAGGCAAAAGGTGGGGTGGAGCAACAATGGGGAAACATCAAAACCGCCATCACAGAGGCAACAGGTCTTTGTGTGAAGCAAGTAAACAAATCAAAACAAAAGAAAACCTCTATGGTTCTCAAAATAAGTGGCAGGGAAGGTAAGGGAGAAAGAGATAGCATTCAGGAAGTATAAGGAAACACATAAGGAGCAGGACAGAAATTGTACCAGTTAAAGCAGAAGGAAGTGGGAAGGCAGTCAGAATAGCAAAGGCCCAAACCAAGAAAAAGATAGCCAACTCGGTTAAGAAGGGAGATAAAACCTTTTATAGGTACATTAGGATCAAAGAAAGATTAAGGCAGGAATACTGAGGCTGAATAAAGAGGAAGGTGATTGGGCAGATAGCGTCAGTGAAAAAGCAGGGATACTGAATGAATACTTCTGCTCAGTAGTCACAGTGGAAAAGCAGGGGAGATACCTAATCCAGTCAATAGAAACACTCTGGATAAGGGGTTGATATTAGTCCTTTCACAGAAGAAAGGGTTCTGAAAGTACTCTTAAAACTGAAGGTGGATAAAGCAATAATGGGCAGACTGGATGGGCCTTGGGTCCTATCTGCCGTCCAACTTCTATGTTTCTATGTTTCTATGTTTCTGATGGGATTCACCCCAGAATTCTAAAAAAACTAAGGGAAGAACTAGTAACACCACTTACACCCTTTTATAATAAATCATGAGTGGATGGATCGGTACCTGAGGACTGGAGGAGGGAGGATGTGATTCCCTTCACAATAGTGGGAGCAAGACAGAGGCAGAAAACTACAGACTTGTCAGTTTGACCTCAGTGATAGGGAAAATGATGGAATCACTTCTGAAGGAAAGAATTGTTGAGTACCTAGAGGCCAGTGGGTCATAGGACCCAAGGTAGCATGGATTCACAGCAGGAAGGTCATGTCAGAAAAATATAATTGATTTCTTTAACTGGGTGACAAAAGTAGTAGACCAGGAGGTTGTCGACATGCCCTACCTAGACTTTAGCAAGGCATTTGACACAGTCCCACACAAAAGGTTAATAAACAAATTAGCCAGCCTGGGAGTGGGTCCCAGGGTGGTAGCCTGGGTAAAACACTGGCTGGACAACAGGACACAGTGGGTAATAGTAAATGGAGTCCACAGTGAAGAAAGGAGGGTTACTAGTGGGGTACCACAGGGTTCAGTACAGGGCGGTCCTTTTTAATGTATTTATAAGTGACACTACAGAGGGCTAGGAGGAAAGTATGTCTCTTTGCAGATGACACAATGATCTGCAACAGGGTTGATACACAAGGTGGGGTGGAAAGGATGAGAAGGGACTTGGCAAGGTTGGAGGAATGGTCAAATATATGGCAGCTTAGATTCAACACAAAGAAGTGAAGGTAATGCACTTGGGAAACAAAGACCCAGGGAAGAGTACACAATGGGGCTGAGATACTGACAACAACAAAATGGAAAGGGACCTGGGGTTAGTCATATCAGATGACCTAAAGGTGTTCTAGCAATGTGAGAAGGAAGTAAGAAGGGCTGGGGGATACTGGGATGCGAGGGAGAGGCATCAGCAGTAGAAAACAAGAAGTTGTTGGTTCTCTGTAGAGACAGTTGGTAAGACCACATCTGCAGTACTGTGTACAGTTTTGGAATCTCCACCTCTGCAAAGATATAGACAAGGTGGAGGCTGTCGAGAGGAGGTCAGCAAAATGGTGCAGGGTCTGCACCAGAAGACATATGAAGAAAAGTAAAGGAGCTTAAGATGATAGCCTCGAGGAAAGGAGGGAGAGGGGGCATGATAGAAACTTTCAAATACCTCAAGGAATCAACAAAGTCCAAGAGGGTAGCATCTTTCAGAAAAAGAGATGTGGAAGAACAAGGGGCACAATTTGAAGATAGAGAGGACAGCTCAGAGATAATGTGAGGAAGTATTTCTTCACATAGAGGGTAGTAGATGCATGTAACAGCCTTCCTGAGGAGGTCATTGAGTCAAATGTAGTGGGGAATTCAAGAATGCATGGGACAGACATAAGCCAATTTTAGTGGGGATAGGAGGAAGTAGGCTGTTGGTTAACTAGAATCTGCAGGTTATCCATTAGGTATGGAAATGGGCAGACTAGGTGGGTCATGCGGTCCTTATCTGCTGTCAGATTCTATGTTTCTATGTTTTTATGTACTCAGATTTACACATCCCACACTCTCCTTCTCCAATAAGTGGAAGACCCCTACCCCATTGTCAATAAGCTCACTCCAGCAGTCTATCAATTTAGACTCTTGCACAACAACAAACTGACTGACAAATGGTTACATGCAAACCAACTGAAACTGTATAAAGGATGTATAATAACTTTTCCTCACCCCATTGGGCAGAATAGTACTAACTAACTAATGTTAGATTTTCCTTTTCAGATACACTGACAAGATGGCTATCTTGTTCCGCTTTCTCCTCATCTCAGGAGTTATAACCTGCTTCCAAGGCATGGTAAAGCACCTCCTTTCTCACCTCAGTCCTACAACATCTGCCCCAGAGGAGTTTCCATCAATATACCTGACAATTTAATTACTGTCCAGGAAGGTTCTGATGCCTACAGTACCTCACTGCTTCTGTTGTTGCTCCTGATAAATCTACCTGCAAATTGAGTGGTAACCACATCGCAAGGACAAATTCTACCTGTGGCAAGCTCTCCAAGAGAACTTTCCATGGTTGGACCAAAGCTAAATTATCCCCTAATGGTTCTCTGTCCTTGTAAAACTGCTCTTAGACATTATGGATTATACAATATTACTGCTTTGATCAATTCCTCATATTGTAATTCTTTGTCTAAGGACTCTACTAGGACATTTGTGTTGTACACAACATGGCCTCTGCTGCCATGTATCTTTCTGTTACCCTCTACTTAGAAACAGCTTTTGAATGTCCAAAGCATACCCCTGGTTTTCGTAGTGGTCTCACAGCCACTGCTTTACCCTGGTACACTTATTAACTTACAATTTATGCATATACCTGTTTTGTTTAACTTGACTTACTGAAATATGAAAGAATTTGACATGTATCATTCTACTAACACTTCAGCATTTTACAGTACTTTATTGCTTGATAGTTTAGCAGCTTTTCAGATTCATACTCAAGACCCTATTGCCGGGTACACACAACTGAGCATAGAGGCAACTTCAGTAGAAACCCAATCCTGATTATCAAAGTCATAAATGTAATACATGTGAAGTTGACAGTTCTGATGTCACTGGTGCAACAGGCACTGTCACAGGTCTCTTTAGTACAGCTATGTCTATCTGGAACAAAGCAGACATTGCTGCTATCAAATCTCATTCAGCTAAATTCCAAACTAGTTTGGTAAACAATATTCTACCCCATTATTGTATGGTGGATGGCCTTTGTTAGAAGAAATATACACTATATACAATATGCACAACATATGTAAGGCATTTAGACTCTAAAGATAAGATTAACACACGCATTCAACAGAATAACAAAGAAGCAGATAAACGATACATTGCTAGAGAAATCCTATATTCAGCCTATGGCTCATACATTATCACTACCATCAATAATCTCTTCTGTGATCTAGAATCTGGAAGAATCCTGATATAACACATGACAGACATATTTCTAAATGGTGTTGTCCACAATGTAAAACCCCTGGCTGCATTACTAAGTGTATGTGACAAACTTTAAGTATTCCTCTTTCTACAGCTAGGAAATTGGAGTTTGTGACCAGAGACCCTAATACTGGTCCATGTTTTACTTCTAAGAAATGTTCTATCAGAGATACAATGTTTGTTTCTTTTATTGTCTCTTTACCACATTTTGATCCCACTACAGCTTTGTTCGACAAGCTGGCTTCTGTTCACTCCGTTGGGCACCTTGATGATGACATCTACAGAGAACGCCTGGACATGCCTCCTCTACTGGTCTTCCATCCTATCCTTGATGCCTGGGTCGCCCTGCACATGGGCTGCTGCGTTAAGAAGGGCCATTTACCTGTTCAGATGTGATGTGATGTATCTGATGTTATTAAACCTGTATGTTGTTATTCTCCGACAGTATCGATTGGTCATTTTCCATGGACGATGACATTTGCTCGAATGGCACAGACTTTTTGAACTCAGCATTGGCTCCAGACAAACTTTACCAGTCTTATTGAAAGGATGTTCACCGCCTGTCAACATGGATTTCAAGACCAACCACACCTGCCCGGCACAGTTGCAAAATGGAGACTGCCAACTGTTAAAATGCAATATAATTCTGACTACGAGAGTTTTGCGTCATCACAAATGTGAAGTCTTAAGTATACAGCTCACAGACATGCTATAGATTCCCCAACTTCTGTTTTATCCCTCATACAGAAGTCTGTCACTGGACATACCTTTATTACCCCACCCCATTATGGATGTTGACTTAATTGATGGTAACCCTAGTGTCTGCTTACACTGTCCGAATAGTTACCATATTTAATGTACACATAGATCCACTTTCACTTACACTAAAATCACTTTTAGTGAGAAAAGACACATGCCTCATCCACATCAGCAATAGTATTACTAAAGCTAATGAAGCTATTCTTTCATTGATTAATGATGGTGATATGAATAATGCATTGACTAACACTTGGTTAGAGATTACTTTTCAAGGTTTTGTTATCATATAATCATTTTGATATTTTCTTGATTATAATAAGGGGCAAAATAAGGAGTACTAGCTGCACATTCGAGCAGACTTGATAGACCTCTAGGCCTTTATCTGCTGGCAAATTTCATATGATCAAATGTTCGTATAATGCTATTCTGCCTACAGCACACACTGCGCCAACACTGTGAGCAGCTGGAGTTCCTTTACAAGGCTCATGCATCGGTTTGTAAATGGCCCCTGCCCCTGTCCATTTCCTTTTTTTTTGCCAGGTTGCCAAAAGGCAACGGGGGAATGTTACATGAGGTCCTGCACCTTATTTGTACTCCCAGAGGTACACCATAGACAGCTAGTACTTAGTAATTTGTTATACTAACATATAGGGCTAAGGGCATTTACCGTACAAGAGTAGATGTCAGGATATGTGTGACATTATTGTTATACACTTTGTTTTCTAATGCATATATATATTTTTATGTATTTCTTGCTTATAAGATGTTAGGAGATCTGTGTCCTTGTAATGATTATGATATGTAAGTCAGCATTGCCACCTTTTGGTGATTTGTATTACTACAGTGCTTTATGTAAGAACTGTACTCTTTTGTTTCACAAAGTGATGACTACTATAAAACTGTATAATGTTATCTTGGACCATGGAGCCATCTCTCATTTAGCCAATAGGGCTAATCTCTGTAACTAGAAGTGTTTCTATCTTACATCAACCATAGTAATTATCATGGGTATATAATGTAAGACATTACGTCTTCTACCCTGGAGACCCCAAGAGACACAGAAACTGCTCTAGGTATAGGGAATGCTTAGCATTGGCTCCCAGTTTGTATTGGTAAGAACTACTTAGGGCAACTGTGATTATCCTTTTGATAGTAATAAACAAGTTAATTACAATGTCTTTCACTCCTTGCATTCCAATATTACCAGGAACCTGAGAGTGAGGTTTAGACTGCCTGACACTGGCTTCCAGTGGCACTCCCTCAATCATCTTGACCGTGGGTAAAGCAGTCCCTGGCTTCCAGTTATATCTCCTCTCTGGCCCTGCCACAGTACCAAGCAATCCTTTGCATCCAGCACCATACCCTCCCTCACTTTGCCTCAGTTTCAAGCAATCATTCACATTTCATGGTTCCTGCCCCATCACCTTGCCTCACTCCAGTCATATCCTTGTATCCAGAGTTGCCCATCTCCATACCCTGACATAATTCCAGTAATTTCCAGAGATCTTGTGACACCTCCTCTCCTGCCCTAGTTCCAATAGTCCATGGCATCCAGTTGCCCTCCTCCTTTACCCTGCCCCGTTCCAATCATGCCTTGGCATCCAGTGGCAATAACCTCCCTCACCTTTCCCTGCTAAGTTGTCCCTGGCATCTACAGGTGACTCTTCCTCTCAGCAGCATGTGGTATAATCATGCTCACCTCAGATGGAAATGTGGTCAGATGTTTACAATTTAATAAATACACTGATGTATCATTAATACAAATGTTAATCAGTTATTACTCAATACACTGATGTATTTTTAATAACTATGCTCATGTGGTATTAACAAATATAAATGGATAAGAGATACTGTAATGTGATTTGTGGAATCCATTCACATATCCTTACTATGATCCCAGAGCAACAGCACAGGTCAGAAATGATTACCTTTCTAAACCTTATCATTTGGTGCTAAATAAAAAAAAAAACAAGGAAGCCATTTATAATCACAATAAGACATTCCAGGGTGTGCATAATTGAGAGATAATGGCACTTGTCATGCACGTAAAACCCTCAGCTTTGCCTTTGGCTTCACTTCCCAAAAGTACAATTTTCCAAAAATAACGCACACCTGTCATGCCTTATTGCTTAAATACACTGCTGTATTATTAATAAACACACTTAAGTTGTAAGTGGATTAATGTATTATTAATAAACATAATGATATAGTATTGATTAATACACATCTGTAATCTAAACAGATACACTAACATCTTGAAGGAGATCTACTGGGAAGGAAGCTTGAGCCACTGTTGCATAGATTGTGTCTCAAGCTCCCCTTTAACCCCTGAGTCCCAATATATATAAAATAATAAAAATACCTGAATGGTCATTAAAATACTTTTCCTGGGGCTTCAGCTGGCATATTGACAACTGGAGTGAAGCCCTCTGGGAGATCACACTGGAAAACACTGCAAGATGATGGACGTGATATTGCCTCTTCCTCCCTTTGCTTATATGAATGGAGATATTAAAATCTCTGTTTATACTCTGCCAGGTGTTATTTTTTATAAAAGGTGCATATATGCCCTGTGGGTGCAGCACCAAATAGTATATATGCAGCTTTTGTAAAATAAACGCCTGCAAAAGCTATAAACGGAGAGTTTCTCCATACACTATAAATAATGAGGAGAAGTGGCAACTGTGTTATCATCTCGCAGGTGTTTGTCAACGTGATCTCCTAGTGGGCTGTGCCCGTTGTCAATATGCTAGCTGCAGCCCCCAGGAAAGGCTTTTGAGCATTTAGGTATTTTTTATTATTTTATAAATATTGAACTCAGGGGGGCTAAGAGAGCTTGGAGCCACAATTTGTGTAACAGTGGCTTGAGCTCTCTTCCCAATAGATCTCTTTAACTAAACCTGTATGTCAATAAAAAAACTGATGTATTTTAAGATACTTTTGCATATTAGTTGATTGATGTTTTAAATAATTAGCATATGTTTAAGTAATTCACTGATGTACTAACACATACATTGATTTATTGAATACAATGAAGTACTACTGATAAATACAGTGATGTGTTATTATTGAATACACTGATGTATTAAATACACTGAAGCACTATTAATAAATACACTGCCGTATTTAATAAACTGATGTATATGAATATATATTATTAATAATAAACATCATGATGTATTAGAGATGTATTAATAAATACACATTATTTATTTATTTTATTTATTGAAATGCTTCACTGGATAGACATACTGAACAAGTTGCTCATCTCCCAGTGTGACCTGGGGTGGGGTACTAAAGAGGATATGAAAATTCAAAGTATGCAGATAATATAAGTAAGAACCTGTACAAGTACAGTTACAGTAACATTGGAGCACATAAGTCAAACTAAAACTCAACTGGTAAGCAGTACAGGCAATGCTAGAATTGTTTACTACCAGTATGCATAGTCAGAGATCAGGATGCAGTAATATCAACAGGTCAATACTGCAATAATACAAACCTTAGTGCAATGTTTCAATATACTGATGTATTAAGTAAAATGATTTATTATTAATAAATAGGGTAAAAGTGTTAGTAATATTCACTGATATATTACAGGCACTCTGAAATACTATGGATAAGATAAAAACACAGTCAAATATTTCCAGATATTCTGCAATATTTTAATGAGATTCCTCTTGTGCCTATATAATGGTACTGCAGTCAGGAATTTCTCCATGGATATCACAGACATTTCAGGAAATACCTAACTATAGTAATTGCTCACGCAGTATTATTAATATTATTACATATCCACTGTTGTAATTTTAAAAGAAGACATATTTATTAATACATACATTAATATGTGAAATATATTAATCCATTATGGATAAATGCAACTATGTATTATTAATAAACACACTTACGTATTAAATTCATTGATGATTAATAATTCATAACCTGTTGTACTACTAACATATTGTATTAACAAATAAATGGATAGCTCTTATAAGAGGATGTATTATTAATAATATGCATTATGTAAGCAATAATACATGACTAGATTGTGTGGTTATAGGTGAATTACTACAAACCCACTCTGGGTGGATGTACGAGGCACTAGCTGAGTGCTTTTCATCCCTGGTGGGGTGTGTAGTTCTCATTGATAACTGCACATCCAGAAGTGTATTATTGCACTTATAAATGGGGAAAAACTATTACAACTGGTTGGAGTAATGTCAAACATTTTATTTATCACTTAAAATGAATAACATGAACTGCTAAAGAAAGCTATCAATGAATCTTTAAAAATGGCATTATAAACTTCTTAACTTATTAACATACTAACAATGAACCATTAAATCGCTATTCAAATAAATAAATAAATAAATAAACTAAATAAGTGATAAAAAGTCAGTTTAGTGCACTGGGTCAGACTGGAAATCAAGTACCTCCACTTTCAGGATACTGGACAGGGCAGTGTAGTTAATGATCATTAACCACACTGCTCTGGCCAACTTCAGAACAATCAGGTAAGATGATTTCTACCCCATTTTATAATAATAGATACACTGGATGCATCCATAGGAATCATAGGAATATAATATGAGCCAGACATTAAAGAAATTATCCATAGCATATTGTGTCACTTTGCAGATGACACTAAGCTCTGTGGAAGGGCAGATATCAATTAAAGAATCAGGAAATTCAAAGTAACTTACAAAACTAGGGAAGGTGTAAGGTTTGGCAGTTGAAATTCAATACCAGAAAGTGCAATGTAATGCACCTAGGAATAAGAACCTAGGATAGGGCACTGGATGGTTGAGGTGAGATTTGCACTGTGGCTGATAAATGTGACCTGGGAGTTATCATCAGTGGCACCCTCAAGTAATTAAACCAGTGCAAACAAGGCCTACAGTAAGGCAGACAGGATGCTAGGGGTACAAAGGGTGAGTTATTGACAGTGGTAGGAAAGAGTAATATTACCCTTTATAGATTTTTAGTGAGGCTGCAAATGAGTACTTCACCCAGTTCTTGGGACCTCAATTAAGGAAGAAGGACAGGGGCGGGCTGGAGGCAGTGCAGCTCAGGGTGACAAAATGATCTAGGACTAACAGGGTAGGTCTTATGAAGAGTGCCTCAAGGCATTAACATTTATTGCTGGAGACCAGAGGGAGAGGAAATATGATAGAGACCTTCAAGAGCCAAAAGAGAATAAACAAGATGAACTGTGAGGGCTCTTTTACCTCGAATGCCAGTTTGAGGTCATGAGGACCATAAATGAAAACTGACAGAAGGGATGTTCAAGAGGGACATGAGAAAGTATTATTTTACAGAAACAGTGCTGGAGCTATGGAACAGTCTACCAACAGAGGTGGTAGGCGACAATCCAGTTTATTTATTTAAATATTTTGGTAATCATGAAAGGCACACTGAGTTGAGGCTCATTTCCAGGTGAGACCTGAGTGGGGGTAGGGGAATATGAGTACAGACATAAATGCATTACAAACACTCTGTAGTGTAGAAACACAAAGTATAATGTGCAATATGCAAAGTACAAAGAACAAAGGTAGTCCAAGTTAGGAGGGTAAGTAAGACACCCCATGAAATAATGACAGTATGAAATTATACATTGAACACAATGAATAGGGTGTGGATACAATACATAGAAACAATGACCAAAGTGTGACAGAGTGCATAAATAAACCTCAGACTGAATGCAGAGCAGACGGAGGGCTGGGAGAACAGTTAGCTCAGCTTTATGGGAGTCATAGGCAGGTGAGGACTAGGAAACAGTAAGATGATGGATTGCAGGTTCAACAGCTGGAGGAGAGGTACAGGGAGAGCAGAAATATACCTTAGCAAGAATCTAAAGGTATGGGAGAGAAGGAGACATGAAGGGAAGACAGGAACTGGTTCCAGAGGAGGTAAGATGGTAGGAGAAAGCAGCTTCCCAGCACATGAGTGAGGATGGGGATAGAGGTGCAGGAATCCCTGAACATAGAGAGCAGAACAGGAGGGGTGGGAAAAGGAGGTAGGAGAGGTAGGAGGAAGGAGACAAACCAGTATTTGTCAATAAAGGAGGAACAGTGGGACTGGTGACATGAGGGTAGTGGGAGGATGGAAAGGGAGGAATCGAGGGAGCAATGGTGAGTTTAAAGTGGAGAGTGGGTAGCAAATTGGCAGAAGGTACTACAGAGGGTGTCCAATCTGGCAAGGAAGAGGAGAGATCAGTGCTATAGACCACTCCATATATAGTTAAAATGGGACTCCCAGTCCCAGTGGACCCGTGGAGAGGCAGTCCTAGTTGTACAAGGTGCTGAGTATGGGACAAAGTTTGACATGATTAGAGTCAATGTGGGCAGAGAAGTCAAGTTTGCTATCTAGCCACATACAAAGGTAGTTGAAAGCAGGAACAACCTCCAAGTGGTTGCCATCCAAGGTGGAGAAGACAGTGGAAGGTGAGAGCCTTGACAGTTTCTGGCTGGTGCCAAAGGACATGGACACAGTGTTCTTGGTGTTAACCTTGAGCTGACTGGCATGAAACCAATGCAAAAGCACTGTGGAAGTTGTGCTGAGCTGGATCTTCACAGCTGAGGCTGAAGGGCCAGAAGTATAGATAACAATGTCATCCTCATACATGTGGATATGTGAAGAGAATATAGCCAGAGGGGATGTCATTTAGGAAAACTGAGAATAGTACCAAACACAGGATGTAGCACTGTAGGACACCTGCTATGATAGGGAGGATAAGTTTAGTTATGTTTAAGTTTACTACAGGAAATACTCAAATTGAGCAAGCTCATTCACAAGGAGGACCTGATGACATTGATGATACAAAGACATTAATGATAATTATACAAACAGATTAGGTAGCAAGATACATACTATAGCAAAAGAAAAATAGCACAATGAGGAATGGCTAGTACTAGAACAAACTCACAAATACATACAAAGGAACTAACTATTATGATACGTTATTGCTAAAACATATGATTCAGTTTGACTACCACTGAGAGCAGAGGTAACAGAGAAAGTGCATGGAATAAGTGCTGTAGGTGGGCCTGATGGGAGCAGTGAGAGATACAGCAAAACAGGGATATTGTGCATTGAGAGAGGGGCTATAGGGTGAGGGGGGTTCTGTTATTGGTAGAGGGTCAGATAGGATCTGGGCAGATAGAGGAGAGTGTAGGGCCATGGGTGGAGGACAGGCTGGATGGCTGGTGAAAGGGTGGAAGGATAGGGCCAGGGTGGCAAGAAGAAGTGGTGAAGTAGTTCATATATCAGTTTAACATTTGGAGAAATGGCATACTGCTTTGAACACATTCCTGGCCAGGCCTTAAAGCAAGTAAATGAGATTAGCTCAGTTAGCCTCAAAGTATTTTGCAACTGGTTCCATATTGTGGGAAGGACAAAACTGATGGCTCCCTGCTGATTAGTGCATGTACTGGGATATTCAGCAGCACAAGGTCTGAGGTGCACAGGGAGTAGACACTGTGGGACTTGAATACTATGGAGCAGATGTAGTGTGGTAGCTTTCCTGTCAGCAGCTTCAATGTCCATTGCTCAATGTGAATCATGCACCTGGTTGATAGGGAGGTCCAGTCTAGTGAAGTATAGGGAACAGTAGTGCATCCTGACTGGTGCATCAAGTGTGAAGCATAATGCACAATTTTACAGAACATCATCTGTGAGTGTGAGTTACGTGCTGCAATTGTAGATAATGTCTTCATAGTCTAACAGTGGTAGGACTGTGGCCTGAACCAGCCTTCACCTGCAGTTAAATGTGCACAGAGATCCGTTCCTAAAGAGAACCCCAGCCTTACTTTTAGTTTATTGACCAGCCAGTTGATATGTGCACTAAATGACAATTTACTGTCTAAATAAACTCCAAGATATTTAAACTGGTCTACAATCTCAAGGTGTCCCGAAGATAGTAGTGATGGGTAGTAGTGTTCTGTGTGCTGAGGTAGAGGTTGTATGGGTTGAGGTGAAAAACATCACCTTGGTCTTCTTTGCATTTAAGATAAGTTTTGAACTGGCCTGGTTGAGCTGCAGCAGGTTAAAATCAGATTGTATTCAGCACAGGCTTCATGCAATGAAGACCTAGAAATGTAGAGAACTGTATTATCAGCAAAAATATGTAGTTTACATTTTGTGATATTTTTCCAGTGAGTTAATGTAAATAGTGAAGAGGAATGGCCCTAGAATCGATCCTGTGGACTCCTCTTATGATGGGCACTGTGTCAACAGGGCTCCATCTGCCTTGATTCTTTGCAGTCTGTCAGAGAGATAGCTTGAGAACCATCTTACAGTAGTGTCATGAAATCCCAGGGATGTGAGACAGCACAGGAGAACGATATGTTCCACTGTGTCAAAGTGCCATGCTTAGATCGAGGAAAACAGCACAAGTGGATTGATTGTTGTCAATGGTAGAGAACCAGTCATTAGTCACCTTTGCCAAAGCTGAGATTATACTGTGATTCTGCCTGAACCTGGGTTGGAGCCAGTTAAGTAGGCTAGAGTTCTCCAGATTGTTTTATTTGCATGTGGATTTGTTTTCCAGTAGCTTGAACAGGACCAATAGGATGAAATTGGTCTATAGTTGCTGAGGTCACCCAGGACTTAAATAATGGGAGGATATGACCGGTTTCTAGCTGGAGGGACAATAGCTGTGACAATGGACAGGTTAATCATGTGAATGATAGGCACAGCTAACAGATGGCTCCCTATTTTATTAGGAATGCCTTGATTCCATTGGCACCTGCCACTTTCCTGGAGTCTAATTTGATTAGGAGCTGCTTGACCTCCTTGAATGTAACAGGGAAGAGTTGAAAGCAAGCATGTGGCAGTGAGATCTTAGGGTAGTCTGTGGTAGACAGTACACCACCTGCCTGAACTGACTGTTCGACGGCCCTTAAGATATGAGTGGAACCAGTCCACAGCTGATCCTGAAAGACCAGGAGAGTTCAACTTGTCCAGGAGAAGGGGTGGAACACTGAGTCAAAAGCTTTGGACAGATTGATGAATATGTCTGTGGTGGTATATGCTGGTCCATTCCAGAGAGGACAGAATGAGTTACATGCAGCAGGGAAGAGATGGTAGAGGCTTCTTCCTAAGGCCAGACTGGAAAGGTGAAAAGAAAGTTGAGTAGTCAAGGAAGTCAACAAGTCTAGAGTACACAACAGACTCTTGAAGCTCAGCAAGAAAGAGGAGGTGAAATAAGTCAATAGTTGCCTGGGTAGGACAGGTTACCCTCTTTGTGCAGAGGCAGAACCTTAGCAACTTTCCTGGCCTGAGGGACAGCAGAGACAGAGAAGAGGTTCAGAAGGTGAGAGAGTAGGAAGGCAATAGCTGGAACAGAGATTTATAGGAGTTTAGAGTCCAAAGCATCCAGGATGGACTTGGAGTGTTAAGTGATGTAAGGGGAGGAAGACTTCCTAGGGGGAGACAGGAGGAAAGTGAAAGATGTCTGATGATTGGGTATAGGATAATAGTGGGATCAGGAGAGGATGATGGGTAGTGCACAGGTTGTGAAGAAATTGTTAAAATGAGCAGTAAGGTGAGGCTAGAGACCAGTCAGCTATTTACCAGAAGGATAGGGGGAAGACTGGGTTGGAGGATCAAACAGGAGTGGATGGCCTCTCAGAATTTTGATGGAGAGTTTAGATTGGACTGAAGGTTGGACTGGAAGTAATGGCCTTCACAGTGTGTGGCAGCCTTTGTACATGAGTTCCTGAGTGAATGTAGTATAGGGGAATCAGACATGGAATGCAGTTGCTGATTTTAAGTATAGTCATGACAAAGTGAAGGGTATAGTGATCACTTGTGACAACAGAGTCAGGAAGGAGAACAGGAGGGAGGACAGGAGGGATACAACCCTGATGGACAGTAGGTCCCAGGGTAAGACTGGGAACTCGGACAAACTGGATGAACTGCTGGTATTTTCTGCCATCATTGCCTATGTAAAATTAATAACATTTATTATTAAAACATACATTGCTGTATTAAATACACTGATTTTTATTAATAAATAAACCAATGTATTAAGTACAGTGATGAATTATCAATAAATACAGTCATGTGCTATTAATAAATACAGTGATGTATTACCTGAACTAATGTATTATTAAATATTATTAGTCAATACACTGAAGTATTAATGCATGCATTTATGCAATTTTAAATGAAGAAACTGATGTATTATTAATAAATTCATTGATGCATAAATGTATTTAATGTATTACTAATAAATGCATTGATTTATTAATATAAAATCTATACTGAATGCACTTTGTATTATTGATAAATGCCTTGATGTATTCAAAACACTAATGCATCATTATACAATGGCATGAAAGAATCCTGATTCTCATTGGTCGGTCCGGTGTTGGATTCATGATGTTATCCCAGCATAACATCACATATCTAGTCCCATCAGGTTGATGACTTCATTAAATGTTTAAAAAATTCACCCACAGCCCTCCCTACCATGGTCTTCAGCGCGCCTGCTCCACTAGAAATCTGCAGTCCTGCCCACTGTAAACACCCTGAGAACATCTACTAGTTAATCATTCAATAATCTGGCCCATCAGTGCAGCAGTTGGATTTCTGCTTGTGATGCTGGCGACCCAGGTTGGGAGTGGACTCGGGTTGCTGGAGAGACGACTTGAGAGAAGGCTTGAGTGTCCCAAGGAAGTCTCACCTTCTCCGAGGGGAGGGAGGACAAGATCCGTGGCTTGTCTGACCCCGGTGGAGGACCCAGGTACAGTAAGCTGGAAGGACAGACCAATAGGGAGCTGTGTGGTGGATGTCGGCGTAACGCCTGACATCACGGCACACACACACACAGCAAGAGGAAGCCAGAGAAAGCACCACCAGAGCATGAGTAGACGGAGCTCTAGTGCCAGCCCTAATTGTGATGGCCTGCCTGACCACTGGGGACCAGATGAACCTCGAAGATGTCGGGGCACTGGGCCCCTCCCTGTACCCGCTGGGGGTATAGCCATGGCTCCATGGGGAACCTCCTGGGATTCAGGTAGGCCAGTCAACGGGCGGGCACCTAGGAGTCTCCTGAAGAGCGCAGCTCCGGGTGAGGGAAGGAGGAGAAATAGAAAGTTAAAAAGAATAAATAAAATAATTCAGTAATCAGTTTTCCATCAGTGGTGTTCACTTGTTATCTTCCAGTACTAAACAGAAAACAAGAACTTTACCAGGACAACCACAAGCACAATCTGCTCTGAACAACAAGTGTGGTGAGGTGGGCAGCTGACCATGCTACTTGCAAACTGATTAAAAAAGTAACAGAAATAAGTAGTGTGGACAGCTAGGCATGCAGCATTGAAATATAAAAGCTAAACATGTAACTCGGCCTCATTTTTCCTTTGATGTGCCATCATTTAGTACCCAATACTTCTTCCTTGTCTCAAAAACTGCGGGGAAAGTACATTGTCCTTAATACCAGATATAGGCTGGTGGAAAACATTCCCTCCCTTGCCCTGCTGTTTGTTAACATTCCCTTGGCTCTGACTTACATTCTCCCAGTACAGTTAGCATATATTTTGTATTGGGAGAACAAAACTAACTGAAGAGAACCAGTAATTGAAGTGCAGTTACGGCTTTTGAATTCTGCACTCTGTCTATTAGGTCATGCCAATCAAGTGGGGACTACTGACCCGATCAGCACTGATGGCTTCATGCTAGTTAATTTAAAACTGCTAATTTAATGGGTTGTTGTTCTATCAGCATCAACAGTAAAAATACAGGAGAAGCAGACAAGAAGTTTACAGTAAGGAAGCTGGGGCTCAAAGACAGAGCCACAGATGGACAGTAACAACACAACATTCCACCTATGTAAAAAATAAGAAACTTATTTTTTAATAAGGATTCCTACACTTTCAGAAAATGACAGAAAATACAGTTTTAATAAAGGTTTTAATATTCTCTTTTCTTAAAAAAATGAGCCATTGTATACTAGGAATAATGTACTCCAGTTTGTGTGTCATGCTGGGATAATACCACACCAGAGGCATTGAATGCACTCAGCCTGTGGCCTCTTGCCCAACCACCCTAGGCATGGCATTATCCCAAGCATAACACATGCCCTGTCTTGCATTATTCCTTTATTAACAGGACAACAGGACACAGAAGGTAATTGTAAATGGTGTCCACTCTGAAGAAAGGGTGGTTACTAGTGGGTACCGCAGGGTTCAGTATTGGGTCCAGTCCTTTTAATGTCTTCATCAGTGACATTGCAGAGGGACTGAAGGAAAAGTATGCCTTTTGCAGATGACACAAAGATCTGCAACAGGGTTGATACACAAGGAGGCGTGGAAAGGATGAAAAGGGACTTGGCAAGGTTGGAGGAATGGTCAGGCGATGGCAGCTAGGATTCAATGCAAAAGTGCAAAATAATGCACCTGAAACAAGAACCCAGGGAAGAATACACAATGCATGGGGAGGTAGTAACAACAACAAAACAGGAAAGGGACCTGGGGGTAATCATATCAGATGACCTTAAGGTTAGCAAGCAATGGAGAAGGCAGTAGGGAGGGCTGGGGTATACTGGGATGTATAGGGAGAGGCATCAGCAGCAGAAAACAAGAAGTTGTTATCCTCTGTACAGACAGTTGGTGAGACCCCATCTGGAATACTGTGTCCAGTTCTGAGACCCCATCTCCGCAAGGACATAGACAGGATAGAGGCAGTCCAGAGGAGGGCAACTAAAATGGTGCAGGGTCTGTAAGAGAAGCCGTATGAGGAGAGACTAAAGGAGCTTAATATGTATACCCTTGAGGAAAGAAGGGAGAGGGACATGATAGAAACTTTCAAGTACCTCAAGGGAATCAACAAAGTCCAAGAGGTAGCATCTTTCAGAAAAAGAGACTTGCAAGAACAAGGGACACAATTTAAAGATGAAGGAGGGCGGTTCAGGGCAATGTGGAGGAAGTATTATTTCACAGAGAGGGTAGTGGATGCATGGAACAGCCTTCCTGAGGAAGTTTGGGGTCTAAAACTGTGGGAGAATTCAAGAATGCATGGGACAGACATAAGGCAATTCTTGTGGGGGCAGGAAGATATAGGTTGTTGGTTAACTAGGATCTGCGGCCTATCCTGTAGGTAGGGAAATGGGCAGACTAGATGGGCCTAGCGGTCCTTATCTGCCGTCAAAGTCTATGTTTCTATGTTTCTATGTTTCTATTAATAAATATCCTCATGTAGTATTAATGAATACATGGATTTTATTTATTTATTTAAAGTTGATAAACCGGAAAGGCACACTGAGCTGAGGCTTGTTTCAATGTGCTACCCAGGTTCAGGGTGAGGTTACATTTACAACCTGATACATAAAAAGTGCAAGACAATTAAAAATAGGTACAGATTACAACTGGCACAAGAATAGTGCATGACAGTTAAAATTGGTACAAGACTGCTGGAATAAAGGATAACAGATATAGTTTAACTAATTATAATAATATATTTATTAAATGGATGATTGATTAATAATATGTATTTTAAATATATTAATGTATCAAAAATACACTGATATATTAATAAATACACTGCTGTATGGAACAATCTGGAGAATTACTAGTAACTACACTTATATATTATTAAGAACACTGATGTATTATTAATGAATAAATAATACATTATACATAAATAAACTAATTTATTTAATACACTGATGTATTATTAATAATTTGCATTACTATTAAATTCACTGATGTATTATTAATAACACATTGTTGTATTTAATAATATTATAAATAGAGAATAATGCCTTTGCAGGCATTTGTGTTGAGATTTTCACACCCAAGGTGTGTGATAATCCATGAACCTAAGAGCAAAGCTGAGGGGTTTGGAGCTTATCACACACCAAGGTGTGTGAAAATCTTCATAAGACAAACCTTGCAAAGACATTATTTTTGTAATAACTGGTGCAAGGTCTGACAGAGACAAAACTGTAGACTGTATGTGAGTGAGTGAGGAGTGAGTGAGTAATTGAGTGAGTGTTTCTTTGAGATGTCATCATACTTACATTAATGCAGTTGCTTTCTTTCACACTTCAGTGAAGAGAAAGCATGAGGAAGAAAATACTGTAATAACCCACTATCAAGCAATTGTGGAATTCAGCTGGTTATTGCAGCATTTTATCAGGACTGGATATCCAGTAATTATAGGGGTCATCAATTATTATATAAATAATAAATACAAAGCCGCCATTTAGGATATACACACTACCTTGCAATATTATAGCAAGATGCTGCAGTATACTGCAGGAACATTGCATTTCAAAGGCAATTAAACCTTTTGCAATTAATATTTTGTGATTTGTCATTTACTGCAAGTTGTTCTGTTGTATCCTGGCCTACGCCACTGTACACTAATGTAGTATAAATAAAATTGCATGTATTGAGTGCACTAATGTATTATTAAAAATACATTTGAGTATTATTAGTGAAAACACTGATGTGTTAGATGTGTTGATGTATTTTTATTTTCGTGGTACAATTGTGCAAATTTGGCATGTGAGATCTGGGTAGCAAGTTCTCAAAATGTGGAAGTTTTGTAATGGACCCTTACTGAGATTCTGAGAAGCAGAACTGTCACAAAACAGACAAATTACATTTTTAGCTTTTTCCTTTCCTTTTTTTTTGCTTCTATCTACTGTTTGGAATTATGTTCACAAATTTTCAGGGCAGAAGGGGCTTGTGCTGAGGGTTTGCCTTATGAACGTATGAACATTTGCCTTTAAAGGTGTTGTGAAATGATAAACATAGGTTCTAGAGTTCAAAGATTTTGAACTCTGGCTTTTGAACATACTCAGTAGGGCTTTCAGGATAACCCTCTTGTACAACCTAAACATTCTTCTTTGCAAGCTGTTTGTAGGTCACAACTAACTGTATTTTTGGGTTGTGAGAAACATTTTTATGTCATGATGGCTCCTATATTTTATTAGTTGTAAAATACATAAAATTATGTACTTTCAAAAACAAACAAACAAGATCTGTTTAGCTACATTCTTGTGTCTGGTATTTTGAAAACTAGTCCAGAAATACATTTCTGGGCACAATCAAAATCTTAGGTATCATGCTTAGTGAGAGACTTTAGTTTAGAGTTGTGAGCCAAGCCAAAATTATTTGGTTGAACATAAGGTGCTACACCCAAATAATGTTTGGTTTACATAGTTCAAGGGCAATTGGCAGCTTCCTGTAAACATCATATTTTAACAGTGGACTTTAAATACACCCCAAATCAACAAAAATACATGTGATGTGTAATCCTTTTCTCACTTAGACTGTTGCAGGATAGCTTACTGAATAGGTTGATCCTGGTAGATGTCATTATTGCAGTTTTGCATTAAGCATTGGTGGGGGGAGTCACACTATAAAATCACTCCAAAATGTTCTTTTCTGCCTTATTTAATTATTTATAGTAGCTCTTTTAGTAGCACAGCACAACATTGTATAAATCATTTAGTCATAAATCATTGAAATAGTGTCCATTATCAGATGTCATACATTTATAATTATCCATAATTTCATAGATTTGTAATGCAGTAGTAGATGAGTTTCAAATGGTAATGAATTGATGTTAGAACAAGAACCATTGTTAAAACACTGAATATAGGGACACTGTAGGACTCTTTTATGTATCATACACATAGTCTTTGGCAATTACCTGACATGGTACAGGATGGTAATGTATGGTATGGTATGGTATGGTATGGTATGGTATGGGATGGGATGGGATGGGATGGGATAATTTGGTGTGGTGTGGTACCACTTGGTACAGAACAGGATGGTATGGTATGGTACCACTTTACCGTATGGTTAGATACAGTATGGTATGGTATGATGTTTTGTGGTGTGGTGTGGTGCGGTATAGTGTGGTGTCGTATGGTATGGTACAGCAACATTTTATTCATATAAAATATGAAGAGGATAAACACTCAGTTGAGCCATTGCTCATTTATATTGTGGTCCCATTAGCAAAGATCTGTTATAGCACACACCTGTTAGCCCCCCCCCCCATTAGCAACATCATACTGACTGGGGAACAGGTGAACTGTAGTGCTTGCTGTTTCTACATCTAAATGTGCTTGTGCCAGTGCTCCTGCCTCTGAAGCTAGCCTGTTGCAGGGGAACAACTAAAACTCCCGCACAATTGAAGATTGCCTATTGCTAAAGCAAGAAGGAGATGCGGGCCAACATCACAGAGGAGGAGGGCAGTTCACTTTAAAACTCTCACGCTGTCTCACAAACAGGTACACTGTGCCTTGCAAAGATCTGCTGCTGCACACACCGGCTGCGCCCCCATTAGCAACATCAAACTGACTGGGAGCAGTGAACTGTAGTGCTTGCTGTTTCTACATCTAAATCTGCTTGTTCCAGTGCTCCTGCCTCTGAAGCCAGCCTGTTGCAGGTGGAACAACGAAGCTCCCAGTCCAATAAAGATTGCCTAATGCTAGAGCAAGAGGAGATGTGAGCCAGCGCCACACAGGAGGAGGGGCAGTTCACTCTAATAATCCTGTGCTGCTCACAGCATCGGCATGAGTGGCATATGGCCACTTGGCAGAAAAATGTCAGGACTATTTCTGCTGGTGAGTCCAAAAGACTTTATAATACACAAGGTTTCAGCTATATTTTAGCACAAGAACAGTTTAATATAGTATCAATGAAGTAGGAAGTTTGAGCTAGGTATTCAGTATTGGGAAAGTTTGTGTTATTGTCTAAAAGTAATGCTTAAATAGTAGATGTTACTTGAAATACATTTTAAATCACAGTCTATATAGGTTTAGGGTAATTTTTGAAAAAACAAGCTTTTACTGAGAATTTCTACAACAAGTTTTGACACTAAAACAGTTTGTCTGGTGCTAGCTTAGAATTAAATGGTAAAACTGCTGTTACAATAGAGTGAGTTTTAAAAGTAGAATTAATGTACAGCCTATAGCCATTAAGTGTAGCTGTGAAATTATAGTAATTATATTTGAAGTAAGTTGTTTATACATGTTTACTATTGCTGACAGTAATTCAAGGGATAAAATTAAATGAGTATTTAATACTGTGGAGAGTAAAATTGTGATACAGTCAAAGTCATTAGTGGGTGTACCTACAAAGGAATATATTTTTATAATCATTTTAACTTTTTGCTCAGAAATGGGATAGGTATTCTTTGGGCCTCAAAGACCCTAATGACCATAGTTATTCTGGTCTCTGTGTGTACTCCAGCCAGGGAGACAAATTCAGTAAGGGGAAGAGTTGTCTGAGTTATTTGGGACCAGGCTGTGGTTTACTGGCCGAGGGACAGCCACCACTAAAATGGAGAAATCTAATTTTTGGTTAGAGACAGTTTATTGAAGAGAAATGTTGCATGTTAGTTGAGATTCAGCCTGGCTCCCAAGCATGCACTCTGGCTAATGTTAAACCTTGTGGAGGTGTGGAACTGAATCCTGGCCCAGGGAAGGGTCCATCAAGATAATGCATGACTACGCCTAGAGTTTGGTAAAAAGATGGACACTTTCAGGGCCTGGATCAGTATAGAGTCTCCTGACAGTATCATACTAACAGAAACATGGTTACACAGGGAAATTGGCTATGATGAAACTGATTTACAGGATTATTACTGTCACAGACAGGATAGGGGTCGTGAGGAGGGTATTTTGATGTATATCAAACACTCATCGGGGCATTCAAATGTAATGTATTCTGGTAACATAGAAGGAGTGGAATGCTTATTGGTTTACATGGAAGTTTTGACCTGGTAGTGGAGCAGTTTATTCTTCTCCAAAGTTTAATCCTAGCTGCTTTGAGAGTTTTTGTCATGCCTTGACAAATTATGTTAGCTTAAAAATACAATTATCCTCCTCATGACTTTTAATGCTGCCTGGGGTGTCCATGAGGGCAGAAGTTGAGAATGCTATGCAAATCTTTGCAGCTTGTTCAAATAATAAATTCCTCCTATCTATCTTTGTCTCTTCAGAACTGAAAGTAGAGAGTTTCAGTGGAGGTCCCCAAATATGAGATCACAATCTGATCCAGAGCACCATAAGAACTAGTGAAATATTAACTGAGCTCTAAAAATAAATATCCCACTTTCAGGAGATATTATAGAAATGTAACACATTGCTGTTTTGTGGATATTTGTCAGAAATACCCTAGCACCAAGTCTTTCTCATGCCTGATCATGACATGACAGTGAGTGAATTCACTGGATGTTTCTGAGGCATGCAATAGATTTGCACCAAAATAAGTAGTTAAAAACAAATTTCCTTGACCCCCTATAGTTAGGGCGAAATTTAAAACTATAAGGACAATTATTGCTGTTACACACAAGCACACACACACAAAACACACACACAAAAAAAAAAAAACATAGTCATGTGGGGAGTAGTGCAATGTAATGCCTGTGGGGCAGCAGTCTTCCGGGAGTCTTTCTGAGGCTGAGATGCTGCCCCATTTGCAGACAACCTCTGCCCTGAGGGAGGAAGTTGCTGTCTCAGGCCACACTGACAGCAGTAAAAGAACCTTCCCCAGGCCAGACTGGATGGTAGGAAGGGAACCCCCATCCAGGGAGCACCAGAGCCACCACCACTACCTCAGAGGTTGCAAAAAAGCACAGCAGTTGGACCACAGTGGGCTCAGGAGGGTGAGAAGAGGGAACAGAGGCACACCCAGTCAGTTGTTCCACCCACAATCCATACACCATTCTGGGGAGCACAGCTCCCCATGGATGCACCCACGGAGGAGATTAAGGAGGCTGAGGACACCTGTCACAAGGGAGGCCCACAGGAAGGAGGCAGAGGATGCCACAAGGAAAGGAAGCAGCCCCTGGTGGGGACTCAATTATTAGGGATAGAACTGGGGAGCAGGGAAAACTGAAGTAAAGTGCCTGCCTGGTGCCATGGCTTGCAGGGACAGGAAGCGATCCTCAGGATCATGAGAACAGCTGCACAGGAGTCTGAGCTGGATGTCATTGTCAATCTAGGAACAAATGACTTGGCTCAACATGAGATTAGAGCAAGGGAAGGACTTTGTAGAACTGGGGAGGGGCCTAAGACAAGTAGTACACACAGTATCCTTCCAGAGGTGCTGCCTGTAAATGGCATGAGTGAGGAAAGGGTACTTTGCACCATGCAGTTTAATGAGTGGTTGAAAAATGGTGTGAGCACAGGGTTTGGCTTCATTGGGATCATGGTTCCACCTGAGACACAAGCCTACTGGCAGGATGGTCTGTATCTGTCCAGGAAGGGAACAAGTCTTTGAGCAGTCGGTTTAAATGCTTCATTGGCAAGCTTTTAAACTAGTCAAGGGGAGGCACTGATAAGCAGCAGGAAAATCCCAGCCTCCCTACAAAACAGGGTACTAAATGGAAAAAGACCGAGGTAGAAAGGTCAGTGGGGATGCTGCAACAGTAAGTAAAGCCATCAAAAATGGAAAGCAATGAGTATCAATGCACGTAGTCTGAGTAACAGGCTTCCTGAATTAGTGGCCTTGATGGAGGAGGAACATCTGGATATCGTGGCAGTCACAGAAACATGGTTCACACAAAACCATGACTGGGACGAAACATACCAGGATACACTATCTACAAGAGAGACAGAGAGGGTTAAAGAGGAGGAGGAGAAGCTCTTACATAAGGGAAGGAATCACAGTAACAGAACAAAAGAGAAAACAGGGAGGAGAAGAAGCACTGTGGGTAAATTTGAGACCGGCAATGGCACCACAATCCGCACAGGGTTAGATACAGACCCTTCTCAGGGGAGGAAATGGACAAGGAAATGATAGAAAGTATACTTAGTATGGCAAAAAGGGAGATATTGCTGATGGGTGATCTGAATATGCCAGATGTTAACTGGAGTGCAGTTGCTACAGCCACTTTGAAGAGTGGAGTTATTCTAGATGCCCTACAGGGGCATGCCTTAGACAACTAGTATTGGAGCCCACTGAGAGGGAGCAATCTTAGACCTGGTTCTCTCAAATGGAGATGAAGAAAGGATCACAGATGTAGAAGTGGGTAGCCATCTGGGAACTAGCACCATCGAACAGTATGGTTCACAATAAACACAGCAATAGAGTCAAGCCATGCAAAGGCAAAGGTACTGGACTTTAGGAGGGCTGACTTTTCCAAAATGGGTAAGTGCCTAAGGAATGCACTAGCAAATGGGCAGGAAGGAGGGGTGGAAGAACAATGGGGAATAATAAAACTGCCATCACACAGGCAACAAGCCTTGTGTGAAGCAAATAAACAAACTAAACGATGTAAGAAACCACTATGGTTCTCAAAGGAAGTGGAAGTGAAGGTTCAAGAGAAAGAAAGCTAGGAAGTACAAGGAATCACAGAAGGAGCAGGACATAGAACTGTATCAGTTAAAGCAAAGGAAGCTGGGAAGGCAGTCAGAGCAGCAAAGGCCCAAACCGAGGAAAAAAGATAGCCAACCTCAGTTAAGAAGGGGATAAAACCTTTATAGGTACATCAGGAGCGAAGGAAGACCAAGAGAGGGATAGTGAGGCTTAATAAAGGGGAGGGTGGGCAGAGGGAGACTGTGAAAAGGCAGAGATACTAAACAAATATTTTGCTCAGTATTTACAAAGGAAGAGGGGGGTACCTAGAACAAACAGTAGAAACACACTGGATGCAGAAGTTGATACCAGCCCATTTATAGAAGAAAGAGTTCTGAAAGAACTCTAAAACTGAAGGTGGACAAAGCAATGGGGCCTGATGGATTCATCCCAGAATTTAAAAGAACTAAGGGTAGAATTAGTGAAACCACTGACTACCCTGTTTAACAAATCATGGGAGGATGGGTGGTACCCGAGGACCTGCAGGAGGGCAGATGTGATTCCCTTCACAAAAGTGGGAGCAAGGCAGAAGCAGGAAACTACAGACCTGTTAGTTTAACCTCAGTGGTAGGGAAAATGATGGAATACTCTGAAGGAAAGAATTGTCAAGCATCTAGAGGCCAGAGGGGCACAGGACCCAAGGCAGCATGGATTCACAGTGGAAGGTCATGCCAGACAAATCTGATAGATTTCTTTGACTGGGTGACCAAAGTAGTAGATCAGGGAGGGCTGTGGACATGGCCTACCTAGACTTTAGCAAGGCATTTGACACAGTTCCACACAAAAGATTAATATCAAGTTAGCTAGCCTGGGAGGGTCCCAAGATGACAGCCTGGGTAAAAATTGGCTGAAAAATAGGACACAAAGAGTAATAGTAAATGGAGTCCACCTGATGAAAGGGGGTTACTAGTGGGGTACCGCAGGGTTCAGTATTAGACTAATCCTCTTCAATGTCTTCATAAGCTTACATTGCAGAGGGACTGGAAGGAAAAGTATGTCTCTTTGCAGATGACACAAAGATCTGCAACAGAGTTGATGCACAAGGTGAGGTGGAAAGGATGAAAAGGGACTTGGCAAGGTTAGAGGAATGGTCAAATGTATGGCAGCTTAGATTCAATGCTAAGAAGTGCAAGGTAATGCACCTGGGCAAAAAACAGGGAAGAGTACAGAATGGGGGTGAGATACTAACGACAACAAAATGGCAAGGGACCTGGGGGTAGTCATATCAGATGACCTAAAGGTGGGCAAGCAATGTGGAGAGGACAGCAATGAGGGCTGGGGGATATTGGGATGCATAGGAGAGGCATCACCAGTAGAAAACAGGAAGTTATTATCCCTCTGTACAGACAGCTGGTCAGACCCCATCTGGAGTACTGCATGCAGTTCTGGAGACCCGTCTCGCAAATACATAGACAGGATGGAAGCT
This sequence comes from Neoceratodus forsteri, assembly GCA_016271365.2. Taxonomy (NCBI): domain Eukaryota; kingdom Metazoa; phylum Chordata; order Ceratodontiformes; family Ceratodontidae; genus Neoceratodus; species Neoceratodus forsteri. Next base: position 41,826,331 of record CM028137.1, on the reverse strand, counting down.
GTCCAGAGGAGGGCAACTAAAATGGTGCAGGATCTGCACTGGAAGACATATGAAGAGAGACTAAAGGAGCTTAATATGTATAGCATCAAGGAAAGGAGGGAGAGGGGGACATGATAGAAACTTCAAGTACCTCAAGGGAATCAACAAAGTCCAAGAGGGTAGCATCTTTCAAAAAAGAGGTGTGCAAGAACAAGGGCACAATTTGAAGATAGAGGGGGCAGCTCAGAGGTAATTTAAAAGTATTTTTCACAGAGAGGGTTGTGGATGCATGGAATGGCCTTCCGGAGGAGGTCATGGAGTCAAAAACAGTGGTGGAATTCAAGCATGCATGGGACAGTCAAAAGGCAATTCTAGGGATGGGGTAGGAAGAAGTAGGCTGCTGGTTAGCTAGGATCTGCAGCTTATCCAGTAGGCAGGGAAATGGGCATACTGGGTGGGCCAAGCAGTCCTTATCTGCCATCAAATTCTATGTTTTCTATGTTTCTATTAGAAACACCAAAGCTCTTTATTACAAACAAAAATACAAGATACAAAAAGTCCCAGTGACTATTGGTCATTGATAAACAGGTTAAGGACCCTGTCAGAAATAATCCGTAGTACAATTAAAGAAAACGGAATTCTGCAGCAGATGGATTCTACTGCAGATCTGTTAAACCACTACTTTATAGACCTTCCTGACATTGAAATGGTAGGTACAAATTATGAACAGAAACCATTTTTGAAGAAGATACTGGTAAAAGTAGTCCAAATTTTAGATTTCGTGAGAATTTCTGTTAAAGAGGTTAAAACCATGATAGTCAAATTGCAAACACAAAAAGCTAGTGGTATTGAGGGAATAGAAAATTATTTCTTAAAAGAATCTGGCCAGATATTCAAATTTTTGCGCTGAGCGCAAACCATTTGATACAAGTTTAGCATGGGATTAGCGTGGGTTTGCTGTATTCAAAAGGCCAAATAGCACACGAAAACTGCATTGGTGACAAGCAAAATCATAATTTATGCAAGGACAAACTGAGGATGTGTGTACATGAATACAAGCGCAATGCTATATTCAGTGACCAGCACGGCGCAAAGTGGTTTTTATGACTTACCGTGACACTTAGCATGGTGCACGCGCCACCCAGGAAAAAGTAGTCTTAACCCTGGGCAGTCAGCTTTGCACAACATTTTGCTTTGCGGTGTTTGTGCAGCTTTTGCATGGCTTTGCATGACCATAACAAACAAATATTACACATAGACAAAGTCAGACATAGAAGAAACACGCTGCTCACTGATGGCATCACAATGATGCCATCATCTACCCCAGTCCCAGCCATGCCAAGCAGTAAGTGGTGACCCTGCCACCAGTGAACAGCATGGCAGAGTGGCCATACAGCACACACCTGTGGGCCACTCTTCTGTGGACACCAACAGATGCCAGCACACATGCAGCGCTGTGGGCATGGAGGATGTTGACAGGAGAGTGTACTGGGTGGCCAGACTGTGCCACAGACCAGGTGTGGCCACAAGGCTGGGACACATCATGCAGTGCACATGGGCCAGTATTGGGAAAACCCCAATACCGTTGTGCCTTTCTGATAATATATGCCCCCCAGCCACATACACACAGCTGTGCACAACTGCCACAGCACACAAAGCTGGACATGTATATATGTCTGTGAGCATCCCATGCCAGAGGTGCAGCATCTGTGGGTCATATAACAACGTAACAGTAATGTCCACTGTCAGTAAACACCTGAATGTAGGGCCTGTCACTGTGTATAGTGCAGTCATCAGCACTGCCCCACACACCATAGGCTGTGCTGTGTCCACACACTACTGGCCCCTTGCTACTGTAGCGCCTGCTGTGTACTGTAGCATGACCTACAGTGTGAAAGTTGCATGCAGCACCACCACCATCTGTTCCTATGCTGTGTCATCCCGTGGGGTACAATATTCTATGCTATGCTGTACTGTTTACATGTAGCCTACAGCTATCATCAGGCACTGCCAGACTAACCTACAGGTGGAGCTGCTGTGGGACCTGGCCAGCCCCTGTACTTCTAGACTGACCTACAGATGGAGCTGTGGGACCCTGCAGTAATGCTGGGCAAACTGCATGCAAATCAGGACATAATGAGATGCTAATCTGGATGTTTGACCAGAGACTACCTAAGTAGGCTCATTTGCATGTCACTTTTGAATATAGCAAGGTTTAGTGCCGGGCAAATGTGTTTGTACTGGGCTAATGGTTTAGCCCTGTGCTAAACCCATGCAAACGTGTTAGTGCTGCACAATCAATTCGGGAATATTGTACAGTTCTGAACATTGTATTTTACATGTGCTGCTGCCTGCAGCTGTACTGGGACCACACATTTGCTGGCACAAACATTGGCCACATAGTTCACCCTACCTACTTTCACGCCATTGTGCACTGTGTTGCTGTTGTGGTTTGCACTTCCTGGTTGCTATATTCAGAGCTGTCTTATTCCAGGGCTAAGCTTGACCTGCACTCCCAGCCCAGTTTTCCGCCTCATTCCCACGCTATATTCAGAAGCTGTTTGCCCTGGGCTATTCTTTTGTAATATAGCTTGCTTTGTGCTCCAGACTAAGTTTGCCAATCAGGCAGTGTTAATTTAGCCCCAGGGCAAAGGTTTGAATATCTGGCCCTCAGTGTCTGAAATAGCACCTATTTTGAATGGTTTGTTTAACTGGAGCTTGAGCGAGGGATTTAGACTATAAATTTGAATTAGCAAAGATTGTCCCTTTGCTAAAGGAAGTGACCCTACCACCCCCACAAACTATCGTCCTATTGCTCTACTATCTACTGTTTCGAAAATATTAGAAAGAATAGTCCATAGGAAATTAATGGACTATTTAGAAAAATATATGAAGTTGTCTCCACTTCAGTCTGGTTTTAGAAGGGCAGGTCCCTGGCCACCTTGCTCATGGATCTGTTAGATCTGGTTGCTACCCCTATGAGAGAAGCAAGGTCCATGGGAGCGGTGTATGGGACCTGTCAAAAACTTTTGATCTTGTTAATCATAATACTTTGTTGAACCTATTGGGAAAATGGGTGTGGCAAAGGAGCCATGTCACTGGTTCCACTCTTATTTGGAAAATAGGTCTCAGATTGTTAGCATAAACAGAATTAGTCCTAAGCCATTACATGTTACCTGAGAGGTACTGCAAGTAGAGATGTAGCAAATTTTAATCTGCCTGCAAAGTGGATGCAAAGTGGCCACTTCGCGTTAGTGGAGCACAACATGAAATGGCCACCAGAAGGTGCTCACTTCACATCATCATCATTATTACCACTTGCATTGCCATTATGCCTTAACATGAAGTAAGGTGAAGTGAAGAGAAGAGAAAAGGCAGCCCCCACACATCCACATGGCTTACAGTACTGTAAATCACATGCTTTAGCCAGGCAGGAAGGAAGTGAGTCAGAGAAGCAGTTTCACTTTCTCCTTTGCATTTGTAGAGGGAGAAAGCTTTGTGGAGAGGAGAATAGGAGTTACAATGTTTGATTGCCTTGCCACTTGTGTTTCAGAAGAAAACCAACAGCTTTTTAAAAGCTATATCTTTATTTAGTTTTGAATTGTATTTGTGGGTTTTTTGTTAGTGAATTTTTTTGTATTAGTTTTGTTCTGTGTGTGTGACTGAGTGTGTATGTCAGTGAGTGAGTGTCAGTGTGTGTGTCTGTGTGTGTGTGTCAGCCCAGGGACTTGTGCGTATCAGGATGGACCCAGAAGAAGGTGAGTTGCTGGCCCGTGGGCATGGTCAGAGGAGGCTGAACCCATGGGGGTGGTCGTGTCATGCTGGACTGCTTCCGACTCCTGGGTGTTGCTTCCCTCATTGAAGCAACAGAAGCAGCAGCAGCACCACCATTGCCACTACTGGCTGCTGTGCATCCACCTTCTTTGCCACAACCCCACCACCACCAGTAGCAGCAGCTGTAAGGGCTCCAGCAGGACCCTCCACCACCTCCACAGCCACAGGAGGTGGTCCTGGAAAATGTAGGTGGTGGTGGTACTTATGCGAGGACTGTGTCTGGTCCCCGCGCAGCTCCCCAGTGTGGGAGTTTTTAACTCTGTGAGGGGAAACAGTGCAGTAGTGGTGTGACATGTGTGTGGTGTGCTGGTGCACCGTGTCCCCTGTGGGACACATTTGGGACTGGTGGCCAGGGCACCCACATGCTGAACCACCACAGGGCAGAGTGGCATGCTGCCATGGAAAGAGCCAGGTGTCCACCTGCTGGCCTTCCATGTCAGTGGCCAAGGGTGCTACTGGGGTGGGAGTTGTGCCTCGCTACTGCCGCAGCAGGAGGAGGGCTAGTACAGCAGCTGCTCCACCATCACCACCACCACCACAGCCACCAGCACCACCTTGTCCACCACCACCTTGTCCACCACCACCCCACTACCTGGATTCCTGCTGCAGTGGACCCCACCACAGTTCCTGCAACAGAGGCTGACATTGCCCTGGTGTGGGCAGCTCTTGAAGAAAACAATGAGCGGTTTGGTGCTTTGCAGCAGCAGGAAGCAGAATAGAAGAACAGCAGCAGCAAATTGTTTCAATGCTGCACCTGCTGCTGGACCACCATGGTATCCCACGGCCACAGTAAGTTAGGGATTGTTTCTGCCCCACCCCACTACTGTGTTGTACTGTTTGTGTGTGTTTTTCTTTGTTGTTGTTTAATCATACACATTTTCCCTTCCAGGGGAATCTTTTTGCACCATAGTGCAATACATTTTTGTGAAAACAGCCTGTAATTTAATTACAGTGTGTCACGTGACAGAGGAATTTCCACTCTGAAAATCTGCCCACATTCTGCCTCCTTTCTCAGCAATGTTAGGATGTGATGGCGGGACAGCACATGTCCGTGCTCACAGTGAATATCTGATTGTCCAGCAGGTTTACAAATGTTTCTTTATGTTATAATGGTCAGTTTGTGGTGAAACGTGTGGACACATTTCCAGTAAGAAGAGCCTTGTTAGTGAAACATTTCACATTTCACCACAAAGTGAATCTTATAACATAAGGAAAGATTGGGATAGCTGCTGGACAGTCACTATAGTGGAGCATGCACCGCGCCCCCTTGGCATTATGTCCTTACGTTGCTGAGAAAGTGGGAGGGCAGAATGTGGGTGGCTTTTCTGATCAGTAATTCCTCCATCACATGATACACTGTAATGAAATATGGGTGGTTTTCACAGAAATATATTGCACTCTGTGGAGCAACAATATACCAGTGGGAGTAATGCCCCCACATATTAGTTTATGTGCATCACCATAACTATGTAACATGGTGAATCTCTGTAAAGCATCAGTGCAACAATCTGTTAATAACTCTGACCTATATTTTTAATGCTATGTTACAACTTCGTTTGCTTACATCCTGACTGACTGGAATGATACCAGAATTTGCAGTAGTTGAGTCTATTGTACTACCTTTTTCATGTATGAAATTATGAAAGGAGCATTCCTTTTAAATTGGTTCTGACCAGGTCTTTGTCATTGTTTTCCTCTGCTTTTCTCCATCACATCAATTAGTTGTTATATATCACTTCTGTTATTAATCAGTAGTTATGCAGCAGGCAGTGTTTTATGACACCAAGAAACAATAATTATTGAAAAGCAGCTGCAAATAAATACAAACCTGGTCTGAACAATATTGAAACGTGCTAATTTTTTTCATACTTGAAAAAATAGTTAAGTAAGTAAAGCAGTCATAAATTGTGAAAAGAGGCGTGTCGTTCAAGTCATGACTTGAGGTAACTAGTGGTGGCTGTGGCAATGTAAAGTAGCATAAAAAAGTACAGATCAAAATTGTCAGGACATTCTTGCAATGCTGCTTTAATTGTAAAAATGTCAGCAAGACATCATGAGCTCACAGCAACAATCACATAACACAAAAAGTGGCGCAGAGTCCCCAGATTTTTTCTGCAGGCCCAAAATGCATCCTGCTTGTGTGCAGAAAATTGACAAGTGGTAACAAAGTGAAACAGGAGTGCTTAAGCACATACCACAGTACAGCATGATGACTTGGAGCATCTTGTTGCTGGTCCAATGTGTTCTGTGAGATGGTTTGAGCAAATGCAACGTGAACATCTCAACTGGATTGAAGGGTGCCCTTTGGCTGTACACTAATAGTAGCCTTGGTGAGTATATGTGTGTGTATATATATATATATAGATAGATAGATAGATATATGGTTGTTATTTTGTAGGTGGGGGTTGACATGGACATGTACTCATGGTATTGTTCTGCATCACAGGACACACAGAAACTGTTGGTGTGCACATTCCAATGCCCAATGAGAATTTTTGCACTGAAATTGGAAATGGATAACTCTCAAGCTCATGAAGGTAAGTATTTTGGGGAGAGGGTGGGGGAATCATATTTGCCAGCTTGTCTCTAATGGTTTCTATTTTGTTACTTCTTCACAGATTTCATCAGCATCCTTCTGGAGTCCAGTTGTTAATGATGGTCATGGTCATCTACTGAAAAGACTTCTGTGTGTTGCATGTGTGCCCAAGCTCAGGGAAAGGGGGTGCCTGATGTTGAAGAACTTTTGGATAAGGCCACTTTGTCAGAATAATAAAGCATCGGAAGTTTCCAAAAAAGAAATGAATGACTTCTTACAACTTAATTATTTGTCCCTCCCTGGTTCTCAAATCTCAATCTCAAGTCAAGTTACATTTCAAACCCACATCTTGTCAACTAACACTACCTGTGTGCAATATTTGCTGCAATCTTTCCAAAACAATGAAACAAGAAATAAAATCTTCATACTTACCAGAATGGATTTCACATGGATATTACATTGCTTATTCGCTTCCTCTCTGAACGGTACAGCTACAGTACCATTCCCAATGAGTTTTAGTGATGGAGCCCTTTATTGTTACCCTGTAAAATAAAGAAAATAAGCGTACCATATGAGTTTTACCATTGAGGCTCTGAAAAGCTACAGAAAACAAAACATACAACTAAAGGAAGTGAAGCAGCATAACAAACATGAGTACACATACTCACTTTATGGTTTAAATATTAAGAAGCTTTGTGTCTGTGGCTGATGGATGTGGTCCGGACAGACTCAGGCTCAGTAGTGGCAGTGGCTAACATCAGTCCTGGTGGTGGTGGTCAGGGGAAGACAGACTCATGCTCAGCGTGGCAGTGGCTAACATCAGTCCCGTGGTGGTGGTCAGGGGCAGACAGACCACCTTTAAAAACTTCAGTTAACACCTGCCAACATTAACCACATCATCATCCTCATAAAGAAACTGCTCTCACAGTCATCGATAACTGAAGTCTGACCACTGGAAAATTCTTTCTCCATTGTGTCATCATCTACATCAGTGGTGGGCCATTTCAGGCAGCCACTGCCAGTTCCAGTTGCACCAGGATGCTCCTTTTCCACATCAGCAAGACCAGCATGACTAGGCTGGGGTACGAATACCGAGGTTGCAGTCTGTGCTGGTATGTGCTCTCATTCATTTTTTGAATGTTAGCAAACTAACATTTTCAGGAGACAGGTTTGTCAGACAATCCCTGACTACTGCACCTGCTGAGCTGAATACCCTCTCAACACTTACACTGGAGGGTGGGCATGTGAGGTACTTCAGTGCCACTGCAGTCAGCTCTGGCCATTCACTGACCTTTCCACTCCAGTACAAAAGAGGATCATCAGTTATTGTCAGATGCCTGTTTTCAGAAAATATATGACTCAACCATTCTTGGTGCCGCACCAAGTCCAGTGGTTGATGCATCATTCTGTTCTCCGGAAACATTTATTTCACAAATCCCACTTGGGACAAAGCCTCTCCAACGCAGGTTGATGCCAGCCACTTTGGATGACAGACCACCTGGAACTGCAGTCCTCTTCCCTTGCAGGTTATGCTTGATGGTCCTCCAGGTACACCTTCATCTGGATTATGCTGCTGGGGTTTGCTGACCTGTCATGTGACTTCTGTGCCCCATAGAACCAAGCACACCAGTTGACCACGGATATTTTTACCTGTTCAGGCCCTCCCTCCAGCACTGATGCAATTCCATGTTTGTATAGTGGGTCCAGCATTGTTGCTATGGCAAAGTTGTCACTATGCTGAATGCTCACAATGTGACAATTCTGGTTGAATACTGTCAGCATGTGTTGTTGCAACATACTGCTACCACTGTCTCCGGCAACATCAAGGCTATGCTGTACATTCACCAGTGTCTGCCTCAGCACCCGCAGCAGTGGAATTGATTGGCTAATGGAGGCAGACTCACCACTCACTGCCTGTGTGGCATGTTCAAAAGGCCATAAAATTGTTATTACAGAGTCCATGAGGTGCCACTGTTCAGTCGTCATAGACATGAAGGACCCAGATTGTCACGGCTAGTGTGCATAACAAGATATTCAAAGATGGCTTTGTATTGTTCATACTACCTCTCTGCCATGTACAAAGTGGAGTTCCATTGGTGACAACTTCCAGCTTCAAGCAGTGCTGAAGCAGGCTGTTTTGTATCTGCAACTGCCGCAGTTGGTCACAGGCCTTTCCAGATCCTGAAAGTGAGAGCAGATACGCCATGCAACGGTCAGTATTTCCTTTATATCAGGGAGCTGCAGAAACTCCTGAACCACAAGATTTAAACAGTGGGCCATTTATGAAACACGAACAAAACCACCATTCGTGCTGCATTTCACCACATTTGACCCATTGTCACTTGCTATGAGCCCAGCTCTCAGGGACAGATGGTTTAACCATTTGTCAGTCTCAGTCAGTACCATGTCCAACATGTTCTCATCAGTGCGTGAACAGGTCACATTGAGCACAGCAATTGTTGCATGATGTCAAATTCCTGAAAGATTGCTACCGTGACAATCCACCTTACTGCACTAATTATTCACACTACCAACATCACTAACAACCCCAGCACCTGCGTCCCAGTGTGCAGTTATACACAAGTATGAACTCCCCACTGTTTTGCCACTTGTCCACATATCCATACTTAAATGGATGAATGGAGAAGAGGAATGTTAAGGGCATGTCTTACTGAGTCAGACATAGTACGGAACAACTTGGGGACAGCACGGTAGAAAAGTATGTCCGGATGGGACTTTCCATTTTGACAGACATGTGCAGCAAACTGCGGAACCCAGAATTCTCCACAAAGAAGAAGGGCAAACATCAATTGCCAGCATTTCCGCTACAGCAGCATTAAGTTCACATGACATTGTATGATTTGGGGTACTTCAGCTTATGCACAAAAATACTCTGTAATGTGGGCTGATTTAAACATTTTACATGGGGTGTGTTGATCACAAATGGTTGTGCTCTGTGATGAATGGCAATGGCAGGGGTGCAGTGTGGACATTTGATGAAGTCAGTTGCACAGGTGATGATGACAAACCCAGAAATGTTGCTATTGTGCCAGATTTGCCAACCGGGTTGATGTACCACTTGCACTAGTCATACTGCATTCACCACCATCACGAAAACTGCTACTCTCACCAGCAGTGGACAACATTTCAGAGTCATTATGGTCCTTCACCTCATCATGCCTGTAGTAATCCTCTGCTCTTATTACCTCACTACTGCACACATTTAATTTACTACTGGACTTAACAGTAATGGAAGGGATAACACGCTTGTTATGGTTGCTGCTGATGAGGGTGAATGCCCCACTGTAGTATTAGATGCCATCTTGTACTGGGTCCACAGTGCCATGTGCCTATTCTTAAGATGCATATGCTGTCCTCCTGTGTCCAGATGGCTCCCTTTTACCTCGACTAACATGAACATGGCAAACCTGGCAGATTGCAACTGACTCATCATTTGCATCTTGAACAAAAAATCCCAAACAAGGGATTGTGATGCTCTGCTTTTAACATGTCCAAGATGTGGCTTATTTAAGTCTGTTATTTTAAGCACTGAAGTTGGGGGCACGTGATGTTTCAGGCACTGCACACCTGAACTGCATCTGACCACCATGACTACCTATCATATTGATTACTGGGTCATCATCATCAACTAAAACTTGTAAATCACAAGTTTTATGGAGGGGGGATTCATGCAGACAGACTCACACAGCCACTTTGAATTTCTTTTCTCCGTTGCCAACTGGGGTCAATTACATCATCATCATATTCATCAATGTCACACACACCCACATCTTCTGCTTGCATGCTAGCATGTGGACTGCATGTTGCAACAACAACAACATCATCATCATCATCACATTCATCATCAGCATCGACACCACCATCACCAAATTTTTTTTACCACACTGTGAATTACTGCATGGAAAATGCGTGACGTTAAGTGCCACGGTGGATGGAATATCACATTGTATGCTATCCTTGACATGATCATCAGAATCAGTTTCAGTGAGTGGGATGTTACTGGGAAGTATGACATTATCTGCGCTGTCACTCACTTGCACTGCTTCACACTCAATATGTTTAGATATGGTACACTGGTCAGAATTAGAACTTGATGCAACAATGCTAATACTACCTCCACCACCACTAACACCAGTGACACTAACACCACCGGCTTGGAAAACATCATCTCCTCCAACTATGAGTGAAGCTACTGATTGGGCTGTAAAAACATTGCAGGAGAAATACCTTTCCTCACATCAGCAATGCACTTCTTCGTCTGCGTACTACTACCATGCCCACAGACCATCTTACTGCGAACATTGTCATGGCAAGAAACAGCTTTGCTTGCACATCTCTCTTTGCAGGCATTTTGGGGATCAACCACAATATTATACCCAAATTCAAATTCTGATACATTCACTCTCTGATTGGAGGAACACTGGCTGTGAAGCCAAATAAACAACTATGACTTCAGCAACAGATAAAATACTACTCTGAGACTGTCATCCAATTAAAACAACTTCAGTAACCAGTGGTGTTGCTGATGAGGTCACAAAAACAATCCAATCTAGCGAAAAAATACCTTTTAACATAGGGGTTGGGGGCACTGAATGCAGACAGTGCAGATTTTTACGGCACTACATGCAGCAAAACTAAGAACAGATACCACAATCACAGTACAAAATCAGTCAGCTGCAGTGGACAGCAGGTTCACACTGCTTCACTTGCAATTACACTAGTCTGTGGCATGATAAAGGTGTATTATTTGATGCACACAGCACTGCACATGCACTGCACACAGAACAGTTTGTGTACAATGCTGAACGAGTAATGCATAACAAATGCAAAAGTTCAGTACTATGCCATGTTACGTATTGTAAATTTGTAATGTAAACAACCTGAACTTATGAACTGCTGCACCACATCCACACAACAAACAGTAAGAAAATTCCAACTATTATTGACAATATTACTTTGTGTACAACACAGTCGGTTATATAACAAAATATAACCAAAAAAAAAGAAATCACTATTTCTCCAACTTAAATCTACCTACACCACAGATATGCCCCCCCCCAAAGCACACTTTCACTGTATTTCACCACACACACTCAATGTTGTAAATTAAAATTCAAAATCCACACCAAAACAAAAACATTCGATGATATGAGCACAGGAGGATTCCTACAATCAATGAACTAAAGTTGGAACCCCCAAAAATGCAAAATACTTTTTGAACAGCTTTTACAAGATTTCTATCACAGACGGCCATCACATCACACTGTCTCCTACTCCTTCCTACTCATACTACCCTGAACTGAGGCTGATCACTATAGAGCCCATGTGACCTGAAATCCCATGAGCCACTGCAGAATTTGCCTTGGATCTCAAAAACAAGGAAGTGAGGCTAAGTGCATTGCCCACAATGTACGTCGCCTTAAGTTTGGTGGAGTAGTGGTCTGGGGAGGCGGAGTAATGCAAAGTCATCATTTTTAATAGACTTTGTGTTCTCATAATAACAAAGTACTCACTGCGTTGACGGAGCACTCTAATCCACCTTTACTCCATGAATCGTCATGAGCGGATTGAGCCCACTTCGCCCCATCCCTAACCACAAGGATCAATATTAGGTCCCATTTTATTCATTGTATACATTAATAATTTACCTGATTGTTTAAGAATACCTCTGTCCGTCTACATGCAGATGATACCATATTGATTGCAGACGGAATCATCATAATGATACAGAGGGCAAATTACAAGAAGATTTTTGATTATGCAGAAATTTTTTCCAATTCAGGGTTAATGACAAACAGTAAAAAACTCAAACAATGTTGTTTTTCCTAGACAAGACAAAGAACACTTAAACTCCAAGTTAATTGTTAGAACCAGGAAGGGAATATTGTAGGACAAACTGAGGTATACAAATACTTAGAGTTCTCATAGATCAGCATTTAAAATTTGATCACCAGAGCAAATGAACTGGGGAAAAAGTCAATAGAGATTAGAGAGCAAGATAGTTATCGCAGCAGAATCCTCACGCAGCATACTGGGCACAGGAACAGCCACAGAGGGCTGAATAGGCCCCGCTGCAAACCCCTTACAGCAGAATCCTCATGCAGTACACTTGGAACACAGGGACAGCTACAGAGGGCTGAATAGGCCTCCTGCAACTCCCTTACAGCAGAATCCTCACACAGCACATTCGGGGCACAAGGACAGCCACAGAGGGCTGAATAGGTAAAGATCCATCTTCTCCTGTTTGTTTCTTGAAGCGGTGCTGTATTTACTGCCCGATACAGCAGGAAATTGTTTTTCCAGCTACCAGACAACCTCTCAGACAGCGGGATTTCAGCGGTCTTCTCAGGACACTTTAAGAGACTTTAAACCGCATTGCCATCGTAGTGTACATGCAGGGAACCTAGTGACTGCATTTGCCTGTTGTAGCACTGTATATTTGCAACAGCTTAATCTGGTTCAAGGTCAGTTGGCATTCATCTGTATCCCCTCCCCGGTCGTGCATGAAAATAGGCAGGATTTGTCTAGTGCACTTACCGGTCAACAAAAGCTAAATAAAATAAATAAATAAATAAATAAATATTTAGCCTGCTAGCAGTATGTTTTACTGTGTTTAGAGCTCATTTACACAGTTAATTTCACACTGTTTGAATTGCTTACCTCTGGGCTACTCTGGGACACCATTCCTCACGCATATGTGCACTAATGGCCATATCCCGACACACAGACTAAGTCTGTGCGCACCGCAGTGAGGTTCTCTAGGCTCTAAGCCTCCTCTGCATATTAATCAAGGTTTTGTTTCCTTATAGGCCTCCTGCAACCCCACTCTACAGCAGAATCTCACGCAGTACACTGGAGCATGGACAGCCACAGAGGGCTGAATAGGTAAACATCCAACTTCTCCTGCTTAGAAACAGAAACATAGAAACATAGACTTTGACGGCAGATAAGGACCTGCTAGGCCCATCTAGTCTGCCCATTTCCTACCTACAGGATAGGCCGCAGATCCTAGTTAACCAACAGCCTATATCTTCCTGCCCCCACAAGAATTGCCTTATGTCTGTCCCATGCATTCTTGAATTCTCCCACAGTTTTAGACCCCACAACTTCCTCAGGAAGGCTGTTCCATGCATCCACTACCTCTCTGTGAAATAATACTTCCTCACATTGCCCCTGAACCGCCTTCCTTCTATCTTTAAATTGTGTCCCTTGTTCTTGCAATCTCTTTTTCTGAAAGATGCTACCTCTTGGACTTGTTGATTCCCTTGAGGTACTTGAAAGTTTCATTCATGTCCCTCTCCCTCCTTTCCTCGAGGCTATACATATTAAGCTCGTCAAGTCTCTCTTCATATGTCTTCCAGTGCAGACACTGCACCATTTAGTTGCCCTCCTCTGGACAGCTTCCATCCTGTCTATGTCTTTGCTGAGATTGGGTCTCCAGAACTGCAGCATGTACTCCAGATGTGGTCTCACCAGCTGTCTGTACAGAGGATAATAACTTCTTGTTTTCTACTGGTGATGCCTCTCCCATGCATCCCAGTATTTCCAACCCTCCTTGCTGCCCTTTCACATTGTTTGCCCACCTTTAGGTCATCTGATATGACTACCCCCAGGTCCCTTTCCATTTTGTTGTTGTTAGTATCTCACCCCCCATTATGTACTCTTCCCTGGGTTTTGTTTCCTAGGTGCATTACCTTGCACTTCTTAGCATTGAATCTAAGCTGCCATACATTTGACCATTCCTCTAACCTTGCCAAGTCCTTCTCATCCTTTCCACCCACCTTGTGCATCAACTCTGTTGCAGGTCTTTGTGTCATCTGCAAAGAGACATACTTTTCTTCCAGTCCCTCTGCAATGTCGCTTATAAAGACATTGAAGAGGACCGTCCTAATACTGAACCCCGTGTACCCACTACTAACCCCTTTTTTCAGAGTGGACTCCATTTACTATTACTCTCTGTGTCCTGTCCTCCAGCCAATCCTTACCAAGGCTGTCATCTTGGGACCCACCCCAGGCTGGCTAACTTGTGTATTAATATTTTGTGTGGGACTGTGTCAAATGCCTTGCTAAAGTCTAGGTAGGCCATGTCCACAGCCCCTCCCTGATCAACTACTTTGGTCACCCAGTCAAAGAAATCTATCAGATTTGTCTGGCATGACCTTCCCGCTGTGAATCCATGCTGCCTTGGGTCCTGTGCCCTCTGGCCTCTAGATACTCTACAATTCTTTCCTTCAGAAGTGATTCCATCATTTTCCCTACCACTGAGGTTAAACTAACTGGTCTGTAGTTTCCTGCTTCTGCCTTGCTCCCACTTTTGTGAAGGGAATCACATCTGCCCTCCTCCAGTCCTCAGGTACCACCCCATCCTCCCATGATTTGTTAAAGAGGGTAGTCAGTGGTGTCACTAGTTCTACCCTTAGTTCTTTTTAGAATTCTTGGATGAATCCCATCAGGACCCATTGCTTTGTCCACCTTCAGTTTTAAGAGCTCTTTCAGAACCCTTTCTTCTGTAAATGGGCTGGTATCAACTTCTATATCCAGAGTGTTTCTACTGTTTGTTTTAGGTACCTCCCTCTTCCTTTGTAAATGCTGAGCAAAATATTTGTTTAGTATCTCTGCGTTGTCACAGTCACCCTCTGCCCACCCTCCCTCCCATTTATTAAGCCTCACTATCCCTCCCTTGGTCTTCCTTCGCCCTGATGTACCTATAAAAGGTTTTATCCTTCTTAACTGATGGCTATCTTTTCTTGGTTTGGGCCTTTGCTGTTCTGACTGCCTTTCCAGCTTCCTTTTGCTTTAACTGAAACAGTTCTCTGTCCTGTTCCTTCTGTGATTCCTTGTACTTCCTGAATGCTTCTTTTCTCTTGAACCTTCACTGCCACTTCCTTTGAGAACCATAGTGGTTTCTTACCTCGTTTCATTTTGTTTATTTGCTTTACATAAGGCTTGTTACCTCTGTGATGGCAGTTTTATTATTCCCCATTGTTCTTCCACCCTCCTTCCTGCCCATTTGCTAGTGCATTCCTTAGGCACTCACCCATTTTAGCAAAGTCAGCCCTCCTAAAATCCAGTACCTTTGTCTTTGTATGGCTTGACTCTATTGCTGTGTTTATTGTGAACCATACTGTTCGATGGTCGCTAGTTCCAGATGGCTACCCACTTTACATCTGTGATCCTCTCTTCATCTCCATTTGAGAGAACCAGATCTAAGATTGCTCCTCTTGAGTGCACTCCAATACTAGTTGTCTAAGGCATGCCCTTGTAGGGCATCTAGAATAACCCACTCTTGGAAGTGGCTGCTGCAACTGCACTCCAGTTAACATCCTACATATTCAGATCACCCATCAGCAATATCTTCCTTTATCTGCCATTCTAAGTATACTTTCTATCATTTCCTTGTCCATTTTCTCCCCTGAGAGGGGGTCTGTATACAACTCCTGTGCAGATTGTGGTGCCATTGCTTGCCTCCAAATTGACCCACAGTGCTTCTTCTCATCCCTGTTTACCCTTTGTTCTGTTGCTTTGATTTCTTCTCTTATGTAGAGAGCTACTCCTCCTCCCTTTTACCCTCCCTGTCCCTCCTATAGATAGTGTATCCTGGTATGTTTACGTTACAGTCATGGTTCTGTGTGTACCATGTTTCTGTGACTGCCACGATATCCAGATCTTCCTCCTCCATCAAGGCCACTAATTCAGGAAGCTTGTTACCCAGACTACGGGCATTGGTACTATTGCTCTCCATTTTTGATGGTTTTACCTTCTGTAGCGGCATCCCCACTGACCTTTCTACCTTGGTCTTTTCTCATTTAGTACCCTGTTTTGTAGGGGATGCTGGGATTTTTCTGCTGCTTATCAGTGCCTCCCCTTGACTAGTTTTAAGGCTTGCCAATGAAGCATTTAAACCCGATTGCCCAAAAGCCTTGTTCCCTTCCTGGACAGATGCAGACCATCTTGCCAGTATAGGCTGGTGTCCTCCAGATGGAACCCCAGTCCCCAATGAAGCCAAACCCTGTGCTCCACACCATTTTTCAACCATTTGTTAAACTGCATGGGCAAAGTACCCTTGCCTCACCCATGCCACTGACAGGCAGTACCTCTGAGAAGGATACTGTGTGTGCTACTTGTCTTAAGCCCTCCCCAACTCTACAAAAATCCTTCTGCACTGGTCTAATCTCATGATGAGCTAAGTCATTTGTCCCTAGGTGGACAATGATGTCCAGCTCAGACTCCCGTGCAACTGTTCTTGATCCTAAGATGGCTTCCTGTCCCTCCAAGCCATGGCACCAGGCAGGCACCTTACTTCAGTTTTCCTGCTTCCCCAGTTCGATCCCCTAATAATTGAGTCCCCACCAGGAGCTCTTTTTCCCTGTGGTGCCCTCTGCCCTTCCTGGGGCCTCCCTTGTGACAGTTGTCTGCATCCTCCTTGTCTCCTCTGCCGGTGTATCCATAGGGGAGCTATGCTCCCCAGAATGGTGTATGGATTGTGGTGTGGAACAACTGACTGGGTGTGCCTCTGTTCCACCCCTCCCACCCTCCCTGATCCCACTGTGGTCCAACTGCTGTGCTTTGCAACCTCTGAGGAAGTGGTGGTGGCTCTGGTGCTCCCTGGATGGGGAGGTTCCTTCCTACTGTCCAGTGTGACCTTGAGGAAGGTCCCATACTACTGTCCAGTGTGGCCTGAAGGCGGGCAACTTCCTCCCTCAGGGAAGAGTTGTCTGCAAATAGGGCAGCATCTCAGCCTCAGAAAGACTCCCAGAAGACTGCTGCCCCACAGCCATTACATTGCACTACTCCACATTTTATTTTATTTTTTTGTGTGTGTGTGTGATTGGTTTGTAATATAGAAATAGATATATATTTATATTATTCAATGTGTATGCTTATATTGTCAGTGCAGTGTGCTAGAGAGGATATGACAGTGACATGCACCTTGCACTCTTGAGGAAATGATGTCAGAACCCCAGGTATAAAGGAACTATTTCCAGGGATTGTTGGGGTGAGGGTGGAAGGGTTGGGCCTAAACTGTGCCCTCGCAAAACAATCAGCTAAAAGCCCTGACCCACTGCTGCAATGAGTGCCTTCCTGTCAGCAAGATGCCCTACACAACAAATTGATAGAGAAATACCCTGCTAATCAGACAGAGAAAAATCCACACATCCAAGTCAGACACAGGTAAACCTCCCCAGCCCCAAAACAGGCCTGGTGGTTTGTGCTCTGAGCTGTCAGCCCCAAAATAAGTCAGCTGTGCTTTAAATTCCTCCTGCACTGAAAATCTTAAGAATTGTAACAAACAAATGTAAACCTAGATCCACCACCCTCTGTTGCTTGAAAGACTGTCTTTTCCTGTTTCACACTGCAGGTTTTTCTGTGACCACTCTTTAACCCCAGTAACTTTTTAAAAGAGTTTAACTATCACAAACTCTACGCACCAGTAAATTATTTAAAATAGTTTCTGTCATAAAATCTTAGTAGTCAATCCAGCTACCCCAAGGGACAACCAGAATGCAGTATTCAAACACTTATGAGGTTACTTACAAGATAAGCAGAGTTTGCAAGTTTTTTTCAACTCCTCAGCCACCTTTAATTCATTTAAAAATAGTTTAACTGTCAGAAAATCCTAGTAGACAATCTAGCTACCTCCAAGGACCTACCCAAATGCAGTATTTAAATCTTTCTGAAGTTACTAACAAGATAAACAGAGTTTGCAAGCCCCTTCTTGGTTAAACACTAAATCAATATGTGAATAAAAAGCAATTACCAAGGGTAGTTAGTTTCACCTCCCACAGAATTAAGCAAAAGTGCACGTTTGTTGCAGATATCAAGTGCAATATAGAATTTCTCACACAGCTCAGTTGAAGAAAGTAGTGTCCTTCCAGCTCCAGAAAATGTGCTTTGTGTCTTTGAAAATTTCAGCCTTCAGTAACTTATAGTAATCTGATCTAGTCTGGATCCAGTCTGGATTCTCAAGGACAAGGGCACAGGATGAAGCTTGGGGAGGTTGAGGGTAACATGAGGAAGTATTTCTTCCCAGATAGGGTGGTGGACAAATGGATCAGCCTACCAGTGGAGGCAGTGGGGCAGAAAAGTTACTGATTTTAAGAATGCTTGGGATAGGCATAGATGGATACTGATGATCAGGAGAGGGGAAGCCTAACATCAGCAGTGCATGAAGGTACAAATTTGATAAAGATAATAGGGCAGATTGGTGGGGTAAAGGACCTTATCTGCTTACAACTTCTTTGTTTCTATGTAGCCATGTCACTTTCTCTCATGAGCAGTAGGTCTGAACACTTCTGAGTCCTCCTAAGAGTGCGCCAGCCCTTGATAGCCCAGCAACCTCTTCCTCCATTCAGTGTCTCATTGGACAGGCAGGGCTGTCCATCAGGCCTTTGCACTGTCCTGCCCTGTATTGGATCCCAAGCCCACCAGTCCATGGGGAAGGGTGCTACCACATCAGTCCCCACAGTGCTCTGATGATCTCAGCCGTTGAAACTCCAGATTCTTGATTGGCTGACAGTGAGAACAGGGGTTGACAGAATGGCTTCTGTAGTTATAAACTCAAGCAGCATACAATAGCAACAGAATTAACAATATCTCAACCAATATTTCTCCATAGACTAGCATTTCCTGTCTGATCCACCAGGCCCATCCCTCTGCATCCTCACATTACACCTCAGGGCTATTAATTACAATACAGGGTAGGGACTGAGGAGGACAGACATTCCACGGTGCACCACGTAAAGAGGCAGATCAGTGGGAAAACCAAGGGTGTCATAACTGAGCTTCAAAGGGGTTTGATGGGCCTTTCTGAATGCTACAAAGGGACATTGTCTAGTCCCTGTGCAATGGAAGTGTACATCCCTCCTCTTGTGTGGCAAATGATTTTCTTCAGAATGAGTAGGTTGAAGTGCAATGTCTGGCTCTTGGACAAATTCTACAGGATATTCCACATGCTTTTGTTAAGCTGGGGTTCAAAGGCTCTCATCTGTGTGGGTGGAATACTGGGCATCCACCACTCATCAGAAGCATTTAATAGATGGGGAATGTCCACTGTGGAATACTATCTAACAAAGTCATCTTCCTCATCAGAAGTCACCTGCATTGGGTGCTTGTGCCAATGAGGGCATTTTGGGATCCCGGTGGACAGTTAGTTAGGTTGTATACATATTGATCAGTTTTGCTTTTGTGTCCACAAGAAACCCTGTTTTCATTATCTGGGAGTACTGGGCCATTTTCCAGAACTGCTACATCTAGTTGTCCAATGGGAGCAAATGCTTGTGGTTCAAAGTCTTACTTTCTGAGGCTCCCATCAAAGCAAACTCTGTACACTGGCATTTCCACAAGTTTTTCTGTAAACACATAAGGGATGTTGATTCACGGAACTTCAATTTTGTGCTTTTCAGGTAACTCTAAGATCCTAACCAAGACTCTGTCTCCAGGAAGTAACCTGTGAGTTCTGACACATTTGAAGTATTGGGTGTTTTTGCCAAATTTCTATTGTTAGATAACTCTGTGGCCAGCCAGTAAGCATCATCCAACTGATGTTTCAATCTTTGAACATATTTAGTGTAAGTTTGCAAATTGTCCACATCAGATGACACCCTGAAGTCAAGGTCTACTGAAAGCCTAGCCTTACATCTGAATATTAGCAGATATGAGGATTACCCTGTGGAATCATTGCAAGTGCAATTACATTGGGAGGGAGCAATGGAATCCCGTGGGGTGGTCGAGGCTGTTGGATTTTCCCACTTTATGCTCTCTAGACTGTTACTGCTGGCACTCCCCTGCAGGTTGGGGTGCCAACCTGTGGGTAGTTTCAGCCAGTGTGAAAGCCCTGGGTATGAGGAAGATGCCAGCTGAGGATTTTGGAGACTTTTGCTGGCAGCAGTTGCTTCGTAGAAGACAGTTCCTGTTTTCATCAAAAGAACCTGAAGGATCTTGTCCGTGATTTCCTATCTCCACACCTCCTTTGACTGGCTGTTTCTTCTAAGAACTGTGGCCCTGGGCTCCATTGTCCATCTCCTACTTTGATTATACAGACTTCGGAGGGTTGGTGAGAGTACCTGCACTTTATCCTACATTAACTCTTAACTTTTGTTCATTTCTTTCCCCACTACATGAGAAGTAGTGCTGGAACTGACGTTTCTTTGGTCATTTATCCAGAGTAATGGGAGCTCTCTGGGTTCAGACTGCACTTTAAATGGCAACATACTGTAACTGGTAGTTTCTCCTCGACATGCTTCCACTAACTAGTTGCAGTTTTATGGAGTGGCAGTTTATTTGTTTGAGTGTTTTGTTTTGTAATTATTTGGGTGGGTGGGGTGTGACTGAGTTGATTTTATTAACTTTTCTTTTTATTTTGTTATTTTGTTGTTAGTAGTTCCTGGCTGCTATTAGGATGTGCTGGCAGTTAGCTCTCCGGTCAGGCGCTCCTCCTCCTCCGAGCTTTGGGACCTCTGCCCTTCAATTGCCTTCTGCTGCCAGATGCAGTTTATGGGCAGTGTAGGGCTCTAGGAATAGCTAGTAGGAGGTGAAGGAGAGCTGGGTGCCCTGAACCTTGGGGGGAGATGAGCTGGGGTTAGATTGGGGTAGTCAGGTCCAGGAGACACCCTTTGGGCAAAATGACTCCAGATCATGGGCTTCCATATCTGGTCCCCATAACCAACGGTTCCTGTATTTCAGGGCTGGCAGCTTGGCCAGCTCTGGAGTCTCATCCATCTCAAGTGGTGTTATGTGATGCCAGGTCTATAAAGAACATGACAGCCATTATTGCTGCTCTTGTTAGGACAGCGGACCTGGCATGCATCACTGAGACTAGCTGGATGAGTATGCCGCTCAATTTTGAGGCTGCCATTCCTGCCGGGTTCTCGTGATACATCACTTGAGATTGGACCACAGGGCCGTGGTGTAGCCATTTGTTTTAAATCAGAATTGGGCCTTGCAGAGGTTGCTGTTGAGGTACCCAGCTCATTTGAGTGTACCGTGGCTGCAGGTGTGGGGTCCAGGATCATTCTCATCTACCGCTACCCGGGGGGAGAAACTGTTCCTGCAAGAGGTTGCAGACTTCATTGCTGACTTGGCATTGGAGTCACCCAGGCTGGTGGTCCTGGGCAATTTCAATGCCCAGGTCAACGATGAACTCTCACAAGTTTGATCAGGACATCCTCCAACTAATGAATTAGTTGGACTTCACACAGAGTAGTTGCCTCTGCAACCCATAGTCAGGGCCACTCACTTGACCTGGTTTCCTCTTGGGGATGGAGGCCTCCGACCTGGTGGTGGAACCAGTTGGATGGTCTGACCATCACACTGTAAGGTACAATTTCAGGCTTCCCATATGCCTGCCCTGTGGAGATTGTCCGATACCGCCCTTTGAGGGTTGTTACTCCTGCTGGCCTCTTGGCAATATTGGACCTATTGAGATTGCTAGTGAGGTCCAGAGAACCTGATCCTGGCCTATAATAAGGCCATGGTGGGTGCGCTAGACTTTATCGCTCCTGTCCGTGTTTGTCCTCTCACTTTCCACCCTCTGTCCCCTGGTTCGATGGGACCTTGAGTGAGCAGAGATGAGTTGGACAAAGGCTAGAATGGCAATGGTGGAAATCTGCCCTCAAAGATGATTGCCTTAGATTGATGGAACATTATTGCATCTATCAATCAGCAGTCTCCCATAAGAAGGCAGAGTTTCTGTCCAGGAGTTTGCTGTAGCTCTGAACTGACTGGCTCAGTTCTTTGAACTGTGGACAGATTGTGCAATCCAACCTGTCTAAAAGCTCAAAAACATTTTTACAGGAGAAATGTGATGAGTTTGCTCAATTCTTTGCTAATAAGGTGGTCAACATCAGGGCGAAGATCCAATCAGCTCACTCTATGGGGGCTGTCATTGGTCGGTGCATAGTAACTACTCCTCAGTCTTGCTGGGCATACTTGACCAGCCGGATGTCTTTGATGTCGTGTGGATTGTCCAGAGCATGTGGCTGACTTGCTGCAGTTTGGACCTTGGCCCCATGCGCCTCATATTGTGGTGCGCTGATACCATCGGCCCTGTCCTGGCAGAGATAGTTTGGTGCCTTTAGGTCAGGTGAGTTCCCCAGCTCTCTGAAGGAGGCTGTTGTGATCCCACCCTTAAGAAATCTTCTCTGGACCCAAACTGCTCTGATAACTACAGATCATCTCTAACCTTCCTTTGTTGGGAAGGTGATCGAGAAAGTAGCTGCCCTGCAGCTGATGAACCATTTAATCATCCATGATAGCTATGATCCCTCCAATCTGTTTTTGGATGAGGCAAAGTACTGAGATTGATCTGGTTTGGGTGCTCATTGATCTCCTGATTGCAAGAGATCAGAAGTGACATTCCATCTTGGTTCTTCTAGATTTCTCTTCAGCTTTTGACACTGTGGACCATGGGGCTGCTTGAGTGCCTGAGAGACATAGGTGGTCTGTCTGATACAGTCCTCAGATGGTTTCAGTCCTTCCTCACTGGCAGACAACAGAGGGTGATGTCCAGGATTTATTCCTCGGCCTCATTCTCCTGATATGTGGGGTTCCTCAGGGTTCTGTGCTGTCCCCAGTGTTGTTCACTGTGTATCTGCTGCCATTGGGAGACATTGTGAGATGGTATGGATTGAGGTTTCTCTGCTATGCAGATAACACCCAGCTCTACCTGTCCTATGCACCTGACCAGGATACTGCAATCTCAGTCTTTAATATCTGCCTCCTAGAAATCCAGGATTGGATGCAGGTCAGCTGGCTGAAGTTGAATCTAGATAAGACTGAGGTGCTGGTCGTGGCTCTAGGTTGCAGGATAGAGAGGATGGGATCAGGATCTGCCTCTGAGTATTGGCTTGGAGGCAGCCAGCTGCTGCCTCTGAACAGAGCAGAATCTGGGGCGATCCTTGATGATGGGCTGACACTACTTTACAGGTGTCGGCAGTAGTCAAGTCCTCTTTATCATCTAAGGAACATCATCTGGATTAATCATCTTGTTCAGTCCAGTGATCTTCCAACGTTGCTCCATGCCTTTGTGACCTCATGCCTTGACTACTGCAACCCCTTTACCTAGGGCTTCAGTTGGTTGATATCCACCACTTGCAACTGGTGCAGAATGAGGCGGCCTGGCTATTGACGGGTCTCCCATGCGAGTAACATCTCGCCTGTGCAGGCGATCTGCACTGGCTGCCTGTTCAGTGGCGGATCACCTTCAAGTCAGTTTACTGACCTACAAGGCCCCACGAACAAGGTCTGGGTTACCTGCAAGAGCTACTGGTTCCTCTGCCCCTTCTGACCACTCCACTCAGCTGGCGAGGGATTGCTAGAGGTTCCCAGGTATGATTGAAAACTTCAAGGGCACAAGCTTTCATGTATGCGCCTGCACTCTGTAGAACTCGCTAACTTGTTGGATTTGAGAGTGCCAGACTGTGGAGAGCTTTAAGAAGGTCTCAAAGACTTATTTGTTCCATCTTACCTTTGGTGATTTTACATGATGTCATTATTTATTGTTAGCCAGTGTATGCTAGGATGGACTGTGATTTTATTATCAGTTTGCCTTACTGTTTTATCTGTTAAGCATTTTGATAATTTGAATTGTGCTATATAAATAAAGAATATAATTATTATTATCATTATTATGATGTATGAGTATCCTCACTTGTTGACTCCAGTTTGATTTTCTAGGAAAGTCTAAAGTGCCCAACATATTCAGCAAAATTCTGTTGAACCTTTCAAGATGTGGGTCATGGTAAGGGTTGTAGTGAATGGTTCAGGTCTTCCTAATTCCCCATAGTGACAACAACTCTTTGATCAGTAAGCTTTCAAAATCCTGATCCTGATCAGAGTAGATTCTCTTTGGCAATCCATAGTGATCAAAGAACTTTTCAACTAGAATCTTAGTTATAGTTGTGGCCTTTCATAGGAAAGACTACACATACAGTACTGGGAGTAATGGTCTGTCAGCACCAGGAAGTTGACAATCTTACTTTGGTCTGGTTCCAAGCTAAAAAGTCAATGCAAACCTAGTACTTGGGAGAACTTGTGGTAAAATGTTCACCTAAGGAGTTGCTCAGGTGGGCAGTATTTTCTGCTGTATGCACAGCATACACTGTTGCAATAGTTCTCCACCTCAGCCAAGGCCAATGGAACCTCCTTCAATATTCTGTCTACCACCAAATTTCCCAACTCATCATGCAGGTCATTGAGAGCCAGTTTCTGAACCTCGTGGCAGTAGCAACTGTTTAGACTTGGCCCATCATTTCAACGTGGCTCACACCATCATTCCTTTCAATTTGTTCCATTTCTCAGTAGCAGGGAGGCATCAAGATGATTCACTTTGATAAATTCTGTGTGTCCCCTTATTGGAGGGAGTTGACAATATCTCAGATTGCAGAGTCCTCCATTTGCTCTTTTCTCCAGTTTTGAGGACTAATGTGTGGCAAAGTAGTTTTACTGAGGGACACAACATTGTAATAGGCCACTGGCATACAGTCTGACAGGTCAACCAAACTGTACATGAGTTCACAGTAGTTTTGTTACCCTTCTTGATCATATTTTTCCTTAAAACTTGAACAGGTGTCTCTGAAATGCAGGTCCATTCTGCCCCTGGCACCCTGAGTGGAGTCTTTGAGACAGTATGTCAGTATCAATGGTTCTTTTCCCTGGGTGATATTCCACACAGTAATTATATGTCCAGCAGGCTGAAGCCAGCAATGGCCTGCAGCACCCAGTTTTGTTGTTATTTGCACATACTGTATGTGAGTGGATTATTATCAGTGCAAACTGTGGTGTGGGCCCCATACTAGTACTCATGAACTGAACAACAATTGCCCATTTGAGTGCTAAAATCTCCAGCTTCTGGACAACAGCCTATATATTCATATTCATCTGTATTGCTCCCTTATGCCTATCCCATGCCTGTTCAGCACTGTACTGTATTCATATCCGCCACTTCCTGAAGTAGGCATTCCATGCATCCACCACCCTTTCTGTGAAAAAGAACTTCTCACATCACCCCTTAATCGGCCTCCCTTTAATCACATGCTGTGTCCTCTTGTCCTGCTAGTTTTCTTTTACTGAAACATGTTAGACTCTTTCACCTTGTTAATGCCCTTAAGATGTTTGAATGTTTTGATCATATCACCTCTCTTCCTCCTTTGCTCTAGGGTATACATATTGAGCTCCTTAATCTGTCCTCAAATGTTTTCTGATGCAGTCCCTGCACCATTTTGTTGCCCTTCTCAGGACTGCCTCCATTCTGTTACTGTTTTGTGCAGATGTGACCTTGAGTACTGCATGCAGTACTCTAGATGGGGCCTAACTATGTGGCTGTAAAAAGGTATTATTACCTCCTTTATGACCCCAGATACCTCTACTATCACACCCCAACATCCCTCTAGCTTTACCTACTGCTTTAGTGGTCTGCTTGATGATTTCAGGTCATCTGTGATGATGATGCTCAAGTCTGTTTCTTCCCTTGTGATTGCCAGCAACTCCTCCCAACCTATAGGTGGCTTCAGGGTTTCCTTCCTTATGTACATGATCCTGCACTTCTTTGCATTAAACCCCATTTGCTACTCTTCCAACAATTTTGCCAGTTTATCCAGATCTCTTCTCATTCTGCCCACCCCATCTGGATCATCTGCTCTGTTGCAGATCTTGGTGTCATCTGCAGTCAGACAAATCTTACCCTCCAGTCCATCTGCAATGTCACTGATGAAGATATTGAAGAGGACTGGGCCCAGGACTGATCCCTCAGGTACTCCACTTGTGACTTGCATCTCTTCTCCTGTATTCTGTTTACCACCACTCTCTGTTTACTGCCTGCCAACCAGTTTGCCACCCACTTGACCAACTTCTGACCCACCCCTAGCCTACCCAGCTTATTAATCAATCTTCTGTGTGAGAGTATCGAAAGCTTTGCTGAAGTCAAGGTAGATGACATCAACTGCACCCCTTGGTCCACCACTCTGGTTACCCAGTCAAAGAAATCTCTAAGATTAGTTTGACAAGACCTTCCTGTTGTAAACCCATGCTATCTTGGATCCTATGCTCCTATGGATTCCAGGTGTTGCACTACCCTTTCCCTAAGGAGTGCCTCCATAATCTTGCCCACTACTGAGGTAAGACTGACTGGTCTATAGTTCCCTGCCTCCTCCTGCTACCACTCTTGTGGAGCGTGATCACATGAGCCCTTCTCCAGTCTTCTGGGACCTCTCCTGTGTTCAGAGACTCACTAGAGAGTTCTGCAAATGGCTCTGCTAGTTCACCCTTAGCTCCTTTAGTGCCCTGTAATCTATGCCATCAGGTCCTAATGCCTTGTCCACCCTGAGCTTAGGGAGCTCTTGTAGGACTCTTTTCTTTTGTGAAGGGACTTGTAGCACCTCCTCCCCCCTGTGTCCATGGTGATGAGCAGCGGGTCATCCCTACCTTCTCCTCAGTAAATACTGAGCAGAAGTGTCTATTTAGGATAGATGCCTTTTCTTGGTCCTCCTCCACACATACTCCCCTTATCCCCTTTCATCTTAGTAATACTCCTCTGGACTTTCTACTTTCACTAATGTAGCTATGGAAAGTCTTGTCCCCTTCTTTTATTGTTTGTGCTAGTGTTTCCTTAGTTTGGGCCTTTGCCTGCCTTACTGCCTTTCCTGTTTCCCTTTGGGAAGATTGGTATGCCTCTATCTTCATCCTGCTACATTCCCTTATATTTCCTGAAGGCCAACCTTTGGCTCTGACCTTTTCTGCTACTGTTTTGAGAATCAAAGTGCTTTCCTCCATCTTTTGCCCTTGCTTTTCTCCCTAACACAATGGGATGTTGCTCAAGTATTGCATCCTTTATGCTTGTCCACTTTTCCTGTACCCTCTCCTGTATTTCTTTTGCCAGGGCTAGCTTAACTCTGTTGGCCATCATATCAAACTTAGCTCCCTCTGAAGGTCCATATTTTGCCTTGGAATGTGATGATTAAGTTCTAGTGGCCAAATTGAACCATACCATGTGATGGTCACTGGCCCCCAGGTGACCTCTCTACCTGGAGATCTGTAATCCTTTCCCATGAGTCAGTACTAGATCTAGGATAGCCCTGCCTCTTGTGGGTTGTTGTACCAGTTGTTTGATGCCCTCCTCTTACAGGGAATCCAATTCACTATGTGTCTATTTCTGGTGGATGTTCCTGCTGGTATTGATCAATTTGTATCCAGCATGTTGAAGTCTCCATTATCAGAACCTCCCTTTAGCAGTCATGTTTTGTATATCTTCTAACAGTAATGTGTCTATGCCACCCCACCCCATCTGGAGGCTATAGACATACTCAGTTTGTATGGCTGTCCCAGTTCCTGTTTCAGGGTGACCCACAGTTCTTATGGCTCCTTATGTGTATTCTGAATGACTGTAGTTTTGATATTCTCATTGACATAAAGGGCCTTCATCAACTGTTGGTTTACATCCTCAAATGATTCATCACAGGTCTTAGTTCTATCTGATGCCAAACGGTTTATACGCTTTTTAGTAAACTTTGTCAGGAATGGACTGTTGCTCATGCTTGTTTTTTGGTTTGCAGGGTACCATTGTATCGGGTACTGCAAAGACTTATTGATATTGGTGTAATCTTTAATGAACCTGTAGTACTGGACAAAAATTCTAAGAAACTCTGCAGTTCTCTCAGCTGGGTGAGTTTTGACAGGGTTTGACTGCCCAAACATAGTTAGGATTGGTGCAAATGTCATCTTGGGACACAATGTGACTCAGATACTTGACTGAGGTCCTGAAGAACTGGCACTTGGTGATGGACAACTTGAAGCTATACTCTTCCAGCCTGTCAAGTGTTTAGAACAGTCAGGCTTCATGGTTTTCCAGGGTTTTCCCAAAAATGATAATGATGTAAAGATACACAAGGCATTTCAACAGGTTCATGACCCCCACTGGTCTCTTCATTAGTCACTGGAAGGTGGCAGGCACCTTTGAGATCCCTTACAGCATTCAGAGGAACTCATAGAACCCCAAGGGTCAGACAAATGGAGTCTTTTCTTGATCCTGCTCAACAAAGGGATTTGATAGTAGCCATATCTCAGATCCATCACACGGAACCACTGGCTTCCAATCAGCCAATCTAGGCATCGGACACATAGCATAGTGTATTGGTCAGGTACCATTCTTTTATTTAGAGTCCAGCAGTCCACACATATTCTGACAGTGCCACTCTTCTTTCAGTCTACTACAATTGGTGATGCATATGGGGTCCTGGATTGTTGAATGATGCCTGCAGCCATTTCCTGTAAGTGCTTTCAGACATCATTTCTGTTGGCTGCGCAAATTGTCACAACTCTTTCGTGATAAATGTTTCTATCCATGACCCAAATGTGATGCTTCACACCACAGGCACACCCAACATACTATTCCTTTAAAGAGAAACTTCTTCACTGTGCCTACTTTTTCTGAATTTGTTCCACCACATCACAGGAAAAGAGGGACTTTCAAGCTTGAACCATGAAGTGTCAAACTTTCCTGGAGTAGGGTTCTCTCTTATGCAATTGTATGGCCAGAACAGCACAACAAAACTACATGAAATTTTACTTGTCTGACATAGGCCTGGGCTTTGCTAGCAGTATACTAGGCTTGACTGCAAGCCCCTCAGGAAGACTGGCTTCCACTTAGCTATCCAACATTAGAGCTGATTAGGCAGGGTCCCTTGAGATGCAAAACTCCCTTGATGGCACACTCTGCTTTCAGGGTAACACCACTGCAGATCATTCCTGATTCCACACAGTTCCTATAGAGTCATCCTCGGGGGTAGTGTTTTTGTGAATGTGGCTTGTCTATGCAGTCCATGGAGGGCACTGACATTTTGCCATGTTGAGTCTCAACCTATTGCCCTTGCTGCCGCTGGTTTCTCATCACAGGGCTTGGCTGAGGCTCTCTCCTTTCCGACAGATACCCAGCACAAACTAGCTGACATGCCCTTCCTCGGGACCGACTTGTTCGGGGACCAGGAGGGCCGGTCACCTTCAAGGCATTTAGCAGTCCAGTGCCACCTTGGACTCTACTTCTGCCAAGGATTCTTCAGGCAAGAACCAGCAGAAGAAAAAAGCCTTTTGGCATTCTTCCCCTGCGGCTCAGTAGTCCTCCTTCCAAGGTGGACACCAGCAGCAGCAGGCTCAAGCTTGGTGCCTTGGCCCAAGCCCGGACCCCAACAGGCCCATAAAGGAGGCAGAGGTTCAGGTTCTGGAGCCTCCCAAGCCTTCTCAGTGACAGGGCGGGGCCCAACCTCTCCTGTCACCTCAACTCTGGGTCCTCCTGGGTTTCTGGCTCCACCACTTCCTTTCCATCTAGTCTGTTGTCACTTCGACAGATGGGTTCTCAGGGGTCTGTCAGGACTGCCTCTGGAATTCGAGCAATACCCTCCAAGCCGAGCCTGTGCCCTTGGAGGAAAGTGTCTGCTCAGACCCAGTCAGCTCTCTGAGATGACATTGCTCATCTCCTCCTCAAGGAGGCAGTAGCTCCAGTGGTGAATCCTCCAACAGACCCAGGCTTTGTCTCCAGGTACTTCCTGGTGCCCAAGCGGACGGGGGATGGTGCCCCATTCTAGATCTGAACAACCTGAATCAATATCTCGGTCACGCACCTTTTGATGGTTACCTGTCCCAGATCATACCATCCTTGGAGTGAAACATGTTCTGTTTACTGGATCTGCAGAGAAGGGGATAAAACCTTTATAGGTACATCAGCAAGCGAGAAAGACAAAGGAGGGATAGTGAGGCTGAATAGAATGAACAGTGGGTGGACAGAGGGGACAGTGAAAATCAGGAATACTGAATGAATATTTCTGCTCAGTATTCACAAAAGAGGAGGGGAATTGCCTAATCCAATTAACAGAAGCACTCTTGATAGGGGTCGATCCCAGTCCTTTCACAGAAGAAAGGGTTCTGCAAGAACTCCTAAACTGAAGATGGACAAAGCAATGGGTCCTGATGGAATTCACCCAGAATTCTAAAAGAATTAAGGAGGAACTAGTGAAACCACTGGCTACTCTTTTTAATAAATCATAGGAGGATGGTGTGGTACCGAGGACTGGAGGAAGGTGGATGTGATTCCCTTCACAAAGTGGGTCCAAGACAGAGGCAGGAAACTACAGACCTGTCAGTTTGACCTCTGTGGTAGGGAAAGTGATGGAGTCACTTCTGAAGGAAAGAATAGTCGAGTACCTAGAGGCCAGTGGAGCACAGGACCCAGGCAGGCATGGGTTCACAGTGGAAGGTCATGTCAGACGAATCTAATAGATTTCTTTGACTGGGTGACCAAAGTAGTAGACCAGGGAGGGCTGTGGACATGGCCTACCTAGACTTTAGCAATGCATTTGACACAGTCCCACACAAAAGATTAATAGTCAAATTAACCAGCCTGGGAGTGGGACCCAGGGTGGTAGCCTGGGTAAAGCACTGGCTAGACAACAGGACACAGAAGGTAATTGTAAATGGAGTCCATTCTGAAGAAAGGGGGTTACTAGTGGGTACCTCAGGGTTCAGATTGTCCAGTCCTTTTAATGTCTTCATCAGTGACATTGCAGAGGGACTGGAAGGAAAAGTATGCCTTTTGCAGATGACACAAAATCTGCAACAGGGTTGATACACAAGGAGGTGTGGACAGGATGAAAAGGACTTGGCAAGGTTGGAGGAATGGTCAGAAGTATGGCAGCTAGGATTCAATGCAAAGAAGTGCAAAATAATGCACCTGGGAAACAAGAACCCAGGGAAGAATACACAATGGGTGGGAGGTAGTAACAACAACAAAAAGGAAAGGGACCTGGGGTAATCATATCAGATGACCTTAAGGTTAGCAAGCAATGTGAGAAGGCAATAGGGAGGGCTGGGGTACACTGGGATGTATAGGGAGAGGCATCAGCAGCAGAAAACAGGAAGTTGTTATCCCTCTGTACAGACAGTTGGTGAGACCCCATCTGGAGTACTGTGTCTAGTTCTGGAGACCCCATCTCCGCAAAGACATAGACAGGATAGAGGCAGTCCAGAGGAGGGCACTAAAATGGTGCAGGGTCTGCAAGAGAAGCCAGATGAGGAGAGACTAAAGGAGCTTAATATGTATACCCTTGAGGAAAGAAGGAGAGGGGGCATGATAGAAACTTTAAGTACCTCAGTGGAATCAACAAAGTCCAAGAGGGTAGCATTTTTCAGAAAAGAGACTTGCAAGAACAAGGGACACAATTTAAAGATAGAAGGAGGGCGTTCAGGGCAATGTGAGGAAGTATTATTTCACAGTGAGGGTAGTGGATGCATGGAACAGCCTTCCTGAGGAGGTTGTGGGGTCTAAAACTGTGGAGAATTTAAGAATGCATGGGACAGACATAAGGCAATTGTTGTGGGGGTAGGAAGAAATAGGCTGTCAGTTAACTAGATCTGCGGCTATCCTGTAGGTAGGGAAATGGGCAGACTAGATGGGCCTAGCGGTCCTTATCTGCCGTCAAAGTCTATGTTTCTGTGTTTCTATGTTTCTATTTGCACAGCTGACTTAGGCAGTAGAACATATGTGCTTTGGTTCCTACAGTAATCTGAATCTTTTCATACATTTTGTTCATTGGTTCACCAGTTCACTTGTCTCCACAACAGTAGGAGTTTTCATAGTGTTCACCAGGAAGGAGATCCACATACGACTCAAACTCAGATGGTGTTATGACCACTTAGACACCACACATCCAAGTCTTCCAAAGGCTCCAACTTTTGTGAGACCGATACTTATCATACTAGTCCTCAAACACTATATTGACTTGGGAACCTCTATCCAGGAGTACTTAAATGGACTATACATTCACTTGAGCTTCTGCAACAGCAGTGGTAACCACAATCTTGTCTCAATTCCATAACACTGGGACCACTGTAAACCAACATGGATCAGGAGTGCAGGGCATGGGGGATCTTGGATGATGGGTGCTGAACCTGACCAGTCCCCACAGGGCACCAGATAAGGGAGGATCATGTTCCTCAGGGATGTGGCACAGATGTGCTGAGGGTGTCAGGCATGGATGTGTGGTGGCGGGCTTCTGCACAATGATTTGAGTTGCCTGCACTATGCTGGAGTTAGGGCAGGACTGTGTGCCGGGGGTGCCTGCAGACAGCAGAAGCCAGGCAACAATGTGTGTGTGTGTGTGTATATATATATATATGAGTGTGTGTGGGATGGGGTTCCCTGCCATTTGGAACTGGGGCAGGGAGATTGTCCTGTGGGGGGCTGTGTCATATCGCCAGGACTGGGAAGGTACTCTAAAGTGTGTGGTGGATGTCCATGCTGCTGCTGGGCATGGGCTGTGTCCTGTGTGCCATGTGGCTGGGCATGTAGTGCTGTTACAGAATGGTTCCTCTGGCGAACAGGAGCTCTCCTCTGTATCCTGGTGACCAGACCTTCCAGCAACAGTGAATGCCGCTAAGCTCTGGCATGCCCCTGGCATGTCCCCACCCACCTGCCACCAGTGTGTTGCTATCCACATGGCTGGGGATAGGGTGTAACTGTTGTGGACTCACGCTAGTGAATGCCACGTGACAGCGCCCATGGCATTCACACATAATGATGCCAACATGCCCATTTTCTTCAGCTGTTGGCATTGTGTATAGCTCCCAATGTCTTTAATTGTGTGCATCCTGTTTATTATTATCCTTTATCTGAGAATATGTTGTACAATGCTTTATACTATAAACTACCTGGTGTTGCATCATAGTTGTTGTACCTCTTCTGGGTCATACTAGTACCTGAAAACAGGCAGCTTCTACCTAGTGTACCTACCTGGTTAATACAAACTAAATTAATAAATACATAAATACTTCCAAACTAGAATGAAGTGAGAATTAAAAATCACATCTTTGCAGATAGGGCTTTACAATAAATTCATTCAAATTAGCTTATATGTTTCTGCATTCTGATTTGTTTTGGGAAAGACTACAATTTCACAATTAAACATTTAAAAATAACTTAATAGCATGTTTTTATTCGACTAGATTTGAACAAGGTTGAAAAGGACTGTTGATCACTATTATTAAAAAAACTTTTGTTACAAAGTAATAGTGCTCTAGAGAGCAAAATCACCAGAATGTAATGTTTATCATAACTGCCCACAAAAAGCTATATTTACAATGCTCCCCATAGATCAGCATGTTATATTTTAAGAGAATGAGTCCACAACCACTGTACTACAGGTAAGTGGCTGGAAAAGGGACATGTCAGGTTAAGGAATTAACTGTGAAGAAAATACATTTGCTAATCTCTTCAACTGTTTGTGATACCGTAAGTCCTTTAGACTATTGTCCTCTTGCTTTATACATTATTGTGGAGATTATTTTATTTTTGAACATGTCTGAGAGAAATTCTATGTATCAGGCTATTAAAATTAAGGATTATAGTAAAGCTGATTTTAATAGCATTAAGCTATTTCTCAATAATGCTGGTAGGGACTTCCTCCTTGAGGCAAAAACTACAGAAAATGCATGGATAGCTTTCAAAATATAATTTATGACATTGAGGAAAACTATGTACCAGTAAAAATAAGTATAACTGTAAAGGTAGGGTTCCACTTTGGCTTAATCAGAAGGTTAAGAAGAAAATTCAAGTAAAGCAAAGGGTATATGCTAAATATAAAAAGATAAAACTGCCCTAAATAAAAACAATTACTTGAAAGCACAAAGAGATTTAAAATATATAATCAAAAAATCCCAATTAGAATTTAAAATAGCTCATTGTAAAATAATAAATGATTATTTTCCTATATAAATTCAAACTGTAGAACCTCTATTAAAATGGTGGGTCTGATTCTGGAACAAAACAAGCTAACTAATAATGGTAAGGTACTAGCGGTTAAATGTAATGATTATTTTGTTCAGTATATGCACCTATAGATTCTGATATACTATATGTAGAGATCAGAAGTATGGTAGCTTATTAGAATCTTTTAACTCATATGAAGAAATTATTTCTGTACTTACCCAGATAAACAGTACTGCCAGTCCAGGACCAGATAAAATAATGCTATCCTTTGAAGAGTTTGGTCAACTAACTGGCATATCCTCTCTGTGATTTACAGTAATTATTTGAGAGAGGGTTCAGAACCAGAAGATTGGAATGTGCCATAATACTGTCAATTTATAAGAAAGGTAATCAGGATGTATTGAGAACTATAGGCCAATAAGCATCTCATTGCTGTAAAGTTATGGAGTGCATAATTAACATAAGAATAGAGCAGCATTTACAACTTTCAAATAATCTAGATAAGAAGCTACATGGCTTTCAACAAAGAAGGTGATTCATAACAAATGTGGTCACTTTCTATAACTATATCAGTGAAAGATTAGACAAAGGTTCCCCATCTGACATGGTACTGATTGACTTTTCCAAGGTGTTCAACGTAGTCCCCATACCAATTTAATTAACAAACTGTCAGCCTTAGGTTTTAGCCAGAGCTAATTAAGAATGGTATGTTTCTAAATACAGACAAATGTGTAGTACTACATATAGGTAAAAATCCAAAATACTCATATATACTCAACCAAACAATACTTAATAGCTGTGACAAAGTAAAAGATTTGGGAATAATGATTAATACCCTCTTGAGCCCCAGTGACCATTGTCTGACAGCAGTTCATTCTGCTAGACATATGGTCACTAGATTTAAACGTTCCTTTACATCTAGATCTGAGCAGCTTATTATTCCTCTTTTAACAGCTATGTCCACCCACTATTAGATTATGGCTCACAGGTCAGGTCTTCATACTTGACTAAAGATATCAAATTAATAGAAAGTGTACAGAGAACAATGACTAAATATGTACCTAGACTCAAGGATTGTACCTATGAACAAATATTGTTAGAAACAGGCATTCACTTTTGAGGAAAGAAGTTAAGGGAGGTTTATTATTTCTATTTAAGATTCTCCAAGATCAAGAACTAATGGCTGATTGCAACATTAAATATAGTAGCACCAGGGTAGTTTAAGATCTCAGAATAAAAAATAATAATTCCCAAATCTGCAACTGTCAAGAGAGACAATTTCTATGCAGTAAGAGCAGTAAGTGCATGGAACTGGCTTCCACAATCAGTGATAGATAACACTACACTACAATACTTTTAAGACATCTCTAGATAATTTGTTCTACTCAAACCACGTATTGATTTAGTTACCCACTTGTGTAGGAGACATTCTAGATGAGCCTTGTGTTCTCTTATGTCTTAAACATCCTAGTAATCCTAGTAATAGTGTTAGTGCCTTTAGAATATAGATTGTTCAACATAATATTTTGGTTCTATTGGTTTTATTGGTACAGACCGAAATATCCAGGAGTAGATAACCAAAAGAATATCTGACATGCTGATTTTTTTCTAATAGACAGGCACCTTACAATGTTACAGTTGTTGGCTATATTTCTTCTGATGAACTCTGATTCTGCTCTCCTGAGCAAACAGGCAGGTTGTAGATTAAGAAGTCAAATGATCCAGGCCTTCATCAGGAAAGGTGACATAACAGTTGGAGCAATTTTCCCAGTTCATAATAAAAATGTGTACTTTGAAACATCTTTCACAGAACCACCAGGGTCAGCGGAATGTGAAAGGTAAGGTGTAAACTTTTAAACACATAATTAAGATAAAATGAATTATGTTAACATAAATTATGAAGCCTCTTTAAGGCTCAGATCTGTCTAAACCTGCAGTCTTTATTACACCAAACATGTTGTAGCTATGCCTTTTCTAAACCTGTCTTTATTACAGTACACTGAAAAATGTTGCAGTTATGCCTGTTTATTCCATTTAGAACTGCCCATTTCTTCTGTCTTGTCAGTTGCCAAATGTTCTTGTTGTGAGTTTATTAGTTTTTTAGATTTTAAATAATTAATGGAGTTCCTTTAAATATTTCTGCTCGTCATATTTTTGTTAGTATTCTTAGCTGTAATTACACCATTTTTCTTGTGGGTCAGATGAACTAGCACATATCAAAAATTGTTTTCTGACCTTGTGGAACACTGAAGACATCAAAGCTAAGTTCCGCAGCACAAGTCATAGCAGCAGTATTTGTCAGCAAATAACAGCATCATACAATTTTTTCATAAACATGTATCACTGACATTCTTAGATTTATCGTCAGTGTGTTTTAGTTTTCAAATATTTTAAATGACTTTTATAGCTAATTTTGTAATAAATGATTCACATCATCAAAGGTGCCGCCTTGTGATATTTTTATAAATCTCTTCTGTTGAGGTTATCTGTTGAATGTATATGCTAGATTCATAATGTCAGTGTTTTAGGATGGCGGTAGCACATTACTGAGAATCATCAGAACAGCTCTGAATCAAAATAATTATTTTTTATAGTGAGCAGCAGGGAAGAACACTGGGGATGAAATGGAGTATAAACATAGAAACATGAATTTTGTTGTCAGAAAAGGACTGGTTGGCCCATCGAGTCTGCCCAGACTTTCCCTGCCTAGTTCATCTCTGTAGACCTTAACTTGCATTGGTGACCCTCCCTCCTCTCTACCTGTTTACTAATATCCCCTTATGTCTGTCACACACATGCTTAAATCTCCTACTATTTTCATCTCCTGCACTGCTGCTGGCAGTCTGTTCCAGGTGTCTACCACTCTTTCAGTAAAATATTACTTCTCCATCCCTTTTAAACTCACCCCCAGCTTCAGTGCATGTTCCTGGTTGTGGTGCTATTTCACATTTGAAAGAGACTTCCCTCCTGTACCCTATTTTCCTGTGAGGTACTTGTAAGTCTCACCATGTCCCCACTTGTTGTCCTCTGCTAGGTGTACATGTTGAAATCCTCAGTCACTGCTCACAGGCTTTGGTTGAACCCTGCACAATTTGATTTGCCTCCACTGACTTCCTCCACCCTGTCTATGTCCTTTCTGAGGAGCAGCCCAGAACTGGATAGAATATCTCCAGTGGGGTCTCACCAGTGAGCTATACATTGGTAACATCACCTCCCTCCTCCTGCTGGAGATTCTGCCCTGTGTCTGTTGGAGTGCAAACTGAAGCACAAGATACATGTATTTATTTAATATGAATAGTTGCTTTAAGGTAATGTTAAGAACTTGAGGAAGATATAATACAGAATGCAAACAAACAGTGCAGCCACCCCCAGAAAATATTCCATATGAACGATGTGCAGTATCTATAGCTCCTGCTTGTGCACTGCTGTTTTACCTCTCCTGTTAGAGTATCTTGAACCAGCATGTAAATGTAATATTATGTATGCCGCTCTGTTTTTGCCACTCAGTTTTGTAATTCAGTTTCTTTATGGATTACATTTTTATGGCAAGTGTGCTGGTAGATTTTCAGCTATACATACTGCACACAGTGCATACAGAGCACTTTTGTGTGGGGTGCACCGCTTGTTTGCATTCTCTGTGTTTATTATTGTTTCGCACACCACCTTAAGTTCTGGTGTAGCAGAGTGCCTTTCATGCTTCTTTGTGGCAAATATAAAGGCAGTTTACTGAATTTAAACTTTTGTGAACATTCTTAACTGGGCTACAGGAATTGTCACATGGTACTAGAAGGTGTCAACATAAATTGGTTAGAATTAAAAAAAGTTTTAATAGCCTTCTGTATGACCTGTATTTGTCAGACAGCAGACCTCCTCCATTGCCACAACAGAATTCCAAAGCCAGAAATCATGCTTATTTGACTGGATTCTACTCAGTAATAAAGACCACACCATAGAATTATTAGTAGTACTTTCCTGACAGAGATAGAGGTAACCAGTGTGGTGTCAAAAGGATTGTTTGTGGATCCAGTCCTTTTCTATATGTTTAGCAGTGGTATGGGTGAAGGAATCCCATGAAAATTGTCTCTTTGTGTACAATACTAACCTCTATGGCAGGGTAGACAGCAAGGCATGGTGTTAGGGAGATGCATAGAGGTTTTCAAAGACTAGAGAGGTGGTCAAAGGTTTGGTAGTTGAAATGCAATGTCAAAACAAACAAGGTGATTATCATGCAGAACAAGAATCCAAGGACATAGTACTGGATGGGTAAAGGTAAACTGACAACAATCTCTGAGGACAGAGACCTAAGGATTTTATCAGTAACTCCCAGAACAATCAAACCATTGTGACAAGGCCATCAGTAAGGCAAACAGGATGCTGGTGTCTGTAGGAAGGGGTACTGACAGCAGAATGAAGGAGGTATTATCACTCCTCTATAGATTACTGGTGAGGCCTCACCTGGAGTATTCTACCCAGTTCTGCAGTCCTTACCTATAGAAAGATAAAGACAGTCTGGAGACAATGCAACATAGGTTTACCAACATGATTCAGAGCTGTCAGAACAGATCTTATGAGGGCTGGCTCAAGGCACTGAACATGTACTCGCTGAAGGCCAGATAAGAGAGGGAGATATGATAGAGACCTTCATGTTCCTGAAACAAGGTAAACTGTGAGAAACTATTTAGCATAAGCACTGGATCAAGAACACAGGGACACATGTGCAAACTGATAGGGGTTCAAGAGAGAGCGGAGAAAGTTTTGTTTTACAGAAAGGGTGGCTGAGTCATGGAACAACCTTCCAGGTGATGTGGTGGGTGTTAAACCTGTCAAGAGTTTCAAACATGGCTGGGACAGAGTGAAGGGCTTAGCAGTTGCTCAAGGTGGTAGCAGTAGGGTGGGAGCATGAAGGTGGATGTGAGTTAGAACTCATGCTAACAATATGACCCAATGTTTGTTAAAGGAATAATGCATGACAGGGTATGTGTTGTGCTTGATAGTGTCACGCCTGGGGTGATTAGGCATGAGGCCACAGGCCAAGTGTGACTATTCACCCCAGAAGTGACGTTATCTCAGCATGGCACTCACCATGGAGCACATTATTCTATTATACAATGGCTCGCTTGAGTGCAAAGCAAAAAGAAAGATTAAAAAGTACATTTAATAGTAGATTTTAGTAGTTTTTAATGGGTAGGCATACAGTGGAAAAATAGTGCAGATTTATTGTTTTGTCCAATAGGTGGTGTTGCTGCTTCAAAACTCCTTCCACACTGTCAGAGTTTCTCTGCTTAGCTTTGTGTCTCCTTTTTTGCCCAGCCCCATTGGCTTTTTCATTTAACACCTCCTGTCCCAAAGTAAATTTCCATTTAAACTGTCCTCCACTCTGACAGGAACTTTGCACTTTGAGTGTTGAAGTCTTGTGCTGACTTTGAGGAAGGGAAATGAAGACAAGGATCGATTATGAGCGCGGTGTTTAAATAGCACACGCTCAGTCATGGTCTGTTTACTGCTACTGCTTTCTATTTGTATTGTTGGCAGAGTTTTATACAAAAAGGAAAAAAGTATTTTCTGCATTTTAACAGATGTGCTCAGTCTGTTCAAGGAAGGTGGGGACATGCGCTTACTTTTCAGGGAAGGCGGAGACAGCGCCATATCTTGAATGGAGCAATCGATGGCATTGTGTTCATGTGCTAACTCTCTTAGCACCATGGGAACTGCTGATTGCAATGACAGTTTTATTCTATGTGGAAACTATTTTGAAATATAAGGGCAGAAATACAAAATGTGTGGCTTTGCACCGAGTGGAAGTGAGGCTCTATCTCTGGGTGGATGTATGGAAAGGGAGTACTGAAGCCAGTCACATTGATGGCTTGTAATTACTGGTGGTCTCAGGGTTTGGCTTCATTTTCCTTCAGTTTTTTTAAATAATTTGGTTTCATTTGGTAATTTGGTTTCATTTGGGAACGTGTTGGGGCTAGGTGCGTAGTACAGTGAGGGAAACTGAACAGCAACAAAATGGATTATTGTTGGCACTGTGTACAAAAGGCAGTAATTCATTTTCAATGCTGGCATGTGTGATGTGGTCATGTGTGTGCTGGGACTAGTTCCATGATATTATGCTGGGATAAGATCACAGGTTCAGTCCCAGCCTGACTAATCAGCATTCTTTCTTGCCATTGTATAATAGGGTTTATAGGCAGACTGGATAGACCAATGGTCTTTTCTGCTGTCCCTCTCTGTTTCTATTTTACAGCACAATGCCTATGTGTTTGTGTTTATGTGTACGTATATGTGTGTGTGTGTGGGGGGAGGGATAACCTTCTTACCCCTATTATGACAACTGGCCAGGTGCACACAAATGTATTCTAATTAATTGCCTTGATGATTTAAGTAAGGTAGACTGATCGTATTGAATTTATCCTGAATATAAACTATTCGCAAGATTTCATCAGCACTCATGTAATTGAACTTGTAACAAATATGTACTTTGTCACACGTGCCAGACTTTTATGATCTATGCTTTAACTCTGCACACTTTACTTTAACATTCTGCTAACATATTCTAAAATACAGCAACCTTATTTTTCAATATTAATTTTAATTTTTTCACATTGCCTATTTTGTTTTCAGGTTAGGTATTTTAATTTAAACACTATATAATTTAAAACACTATTGCATTATCTCTAAACAATATACCAGCTTCCCGGTCTCCTCACTGCATCAGGTTCTCTGATTTCCCTTGATCGGCCTGATTTTCCTCTTGCTTTTCCACTATTTTAGCCCATAAATGCTTACTGTTAATCAACTGTGCAGTATTCAGCACCCCTGAAAATAATGGGTATTTGTTGCTCTCTTCTGCATTGGTGGAGAAACAGAAAACAGGCATGTGTGCTTTTTAGGATTAAACAGACATAACTAACTGGTTAGTGGCAGAATGTATTTTTTTACCTTGTTACCTCACTCCTGACTCCAGCATCTCAGAGCATCTCTAGTGAGCCCTCTCGACACGGCCCTACTCCTCACCTGAAACTCCTGACCGAGGAATCAGGGATAGAGATACCCCAGTTCTTGCTCAATCTTCATACAGGAAGCAGATGATAATGGACCAGCAATAGGCAAAGAAGTGTCCGATTGAAGGAATAGACACGGACCCTTCACAGAGGAAAGGTTCCTGGAGGAAATAGACAAATTAAAGGTAATAAACTATGGGGCCAGATGAGAAACACCAAAGAATACTGAAAGAACTAGGGAGGGAACTGGCAGACCCCTTAGCAGTGCTCAACAAATCATTAAGAAGCGGGAGGTGCCAGAGGATTGGAAGAGTGCAACAGTAGTACCACTCCACAAGAATGGAACAAGGAACAGCCAGGAAACTACCATCAGGTTGGTTTAATGTCAGTCATGGGAAAACTGATGAAGTCCCTGCTGAAGGAAAGAATCATATCTTTTGTAGAAAACTGGTCAGCTTGACAAAATCAACACAGTTTCCTATCAGGGAGATCCTGTCAGACAAATCTGGCTGATTTTTTCAATTTGGTCACCAAAACTGGATCAGGGTGGGCAGTGAATGTGGTTTACCTTGACTTCAGCAAAGCTTTTGACTCAGTTACACAGGAGACTAGTCAAAACTGAGAACGAAGAATTGGGGCCCAGGTTACAAACTGGGTCAGAAACTGGTTACGTGGGAGAACTCAGATTGTATTAGTAAATGGCACTCTGTCTGTGGAGGGAGGGTGACTAGCGGGTCCTGCAGGGCTTAGTTCTGGGTCTGATCCCTTCAAGATATTCATCAGTGACATTGCAGATGAACTGGAGGGAAAGTTATGCCTGTCTGCAGATGACACTAAAATTGGCAACAGGGTATATACAACAGAGGGACAGCAAAGCAAGCTCTGAAACTGTAGGAGGGTCCAAGGCCTGTAATTGAAATTCAGTGCCAAACAATGCAAGGTCATGCACCTGAGAAAGTGTAACCCAAGGAAACTGTACTCAATGGGAGGGGAGCAGGTGGCTACTAGGCAGGAGCTAGACCTAGGATGATCATATCAGATGACGTCAAGGTCAGTGGACAATGTGAAATGTCAGCACTAAAGGCTAGTGGTATCCTAGGATGCATAGAGAGATGCATCACGAGCAGAAGGCATGAAGTAATCATGCCTCTGTATCGGTCCTGGTCAGGCCTCACCTGGAGTACTGTTTCCAATCCTGGAGGCCACACCTCAGGAAGGACATAGATAGGCTGAGATGGTACAAAGGAGAACAACAAAGATGGTGCAGGGCTTGCATTAGAAACAGTATGAGGCAAGACTGGATGTCCTCAAATTATACTGCCTAGAATAACGCAGGGGACATGATAGAAACATTCAAATACCTTAAAGGCAACAGCAAGGAGCGCATGCAGAACCTCGTTCAGGTAAAGGACCACAGCAGGACTAGAAGGCACAACCTTCAACTTAAGGGAGGACAGTTCAGAAGCAATACGAGATAATTTTTCTTTAGAACGTATTGTGGAACCTTAGAATAGCCTGCTGGGGTGGGGGGGTGGGCCAAGCAGTAGGAGAATTGAAGTGGGCATTGTACAGACACTGTGAAATACAAAAGCAGGCAGCTAAGTAGGGGTAGGAAGCCAAGGCACACTTGATGGATCACTCGGTCCCCATCTGCCGGCGACTTCTATGTTTCTATATTTTATGTAATTGAGGGAACTGCCTCTTCCTGAAGACACTCCACCTGAGGATGTAGAGAGTTGTTAAATGGTTCTGCATAACACATGTGCAGATGGAACGAGACAGAGACATTGAGCAGAGAAAGCACAATGCCAAATGGTGGATACCATGTGGGTCTTGCATGCCATCGATGCAGGACCACCAGAAAGAGCTAGTAGCCCAAAAGACATTAAACTGTCTTAACGCTTAGATGGTGATGACACTGAAGCCTACCTCACATGTTTAAGTGATCACTTGAACATGTGCTTGGCCAAAGGAACAGTGGGTTAGCCCAATTGGCACTGCACCTGATGAGCAGTGCCCAGTTGGTTTATAGCCACATGGACTTCCGAAAGGCAGAGGGCCATGACTGTGTGAAGTAGGAGATCCTCAGGTGCTATGACACAAACACTGAAACCTATTGCCAGAGGTTTAGGTTTCAAATGCACTCACCGAGAGACTTATATCTGTCTCAAGGAGCCTGCTACAAATAGTTGCAGCCAGATTAAAGAGCAAGACCAACTTCTGGATGAAGTGATTATTGAACAGTTTATTAAAGTTTTACCCCAGGATGTACAACTTTGGTAGGGGAGCATAAGCCTGACTCCATGGATAAAACCATCACACTGGTGGAAGACTTCCTGGCAGCCCAACCATCCGGACTCAGAGGGTTCCAAGGGAGGAGAGGACTGAGTGTTCGGAGGATTGCTCTCCTTTCTGGGGAAGGTGGAACTGCATTTTCTGGCATTTAGTGACTCCCAGTGGAGACTGGGGCAGCAAAGGAAACACTACAGTATGGGGTGGGGATGTGGTAGACAACCTGCAAGTGTAGAGGGAATGTGCCCACAGCCCAATGCCAGCTATTGCACGCCTGCATCCGCGGGGACACATAAAAGGAAAATATCCTCTGCCCATGAACATGATGCTCCAAAGGGGTGTCACCCACCACCTCCAAGCAATGCCTGATCTGAGGGGCAGGGGCTCAAGGATGATGAAGCCTCCTCCTGCTCCCCCTTGAAGGGCACTTCCATGGGTGGTAAGACACAGTGCTCCCTGCTCTGCCAGGTCACTGTGGAGACTGGTAGATAGGCAGGCATTGAGACCTTTGTAGCAGGGCCAACTGGGGAGAAAAGGACTCCACTATGGATGTGGAGACAATAAATAGAATCTACACCAAAAAAAACAAAACACCAGAACACAGTCTTATACAATTACATGATCCAGTTTTATGAGAATGAGAATGTAGGCCAGGAAACTAGATAATCCATTACTCGTATGAAAAGTAACTTTGTTTTTTTTTCTTCCACCTGGACACCCACTACAATAGCCCCAGGGATAGAGGGACAGAGTCAGAGTTTAACACCTCATTTAGGAGACCACATCCCAAGAGAACATCAACCTCTAGTACTGCAATTTGGGTGCTTGCATTTATGGTATGATCCTGATCTCTGTGTGGGATTCGAACCTATGAACTTTGAGCTCAGAGGTGGATGTGCTACCAGCTGAGCCATGCTGATAAACTGAAAGCGAGGCTTAGTTGGGAGAAGGGGTTGGTGTACTGGGTCACCAAATCTGAATATATAACATTGTTAATGCTGCTACCAATGTATGTGAAAATGTGTGTGTGTGTGTGGGGGTGCTCCAGATTAAAAATCATTAAAATAAATGACATTAATTGTGTGTGTGTGTGTGTGTCTGTCTGTCTGAATTTTATATAACAGTTTTATTCTATATCACTCATGGTGATGGTATATAATGATTTTGTTTCCTTGTTTCGTGCCAAGTTTATTGATGAAACCTGGCTCTAGACCACATTGGTAAAACTAGACTTCGGCTCCACAGGCCAGCTGGACCAGCATAATATGCACAGTCTGACATTCTGACTATTCTGGATTTCTGTGTTGATGACTATGGCAATAGCTCTAGTGCCTGTTTATCATATAAACCATGCACCTGATGCCATGCCGTATTCCAACCCCTGCTGTGATTATAATCTACCATGTTAG
The DNA here is from genome assembly GCA_016271365.2 of Neoceratodus forsteri. NCBI lineage: Eukaryota > Metazoa > Chordata > Ceratodontiformes > Ceratodontidae > Neoceratodus > Neoceratodus forsteri. The sequence goes on along the minus strand of CM028137.1, from coordinate 41,781,511 downwards.
GTCATCACCAGTGTGGCCTTGAGGCACTGGTTTAGAGAGTACCAACTAAGTTTGGGGACAAAAGAGTGTGATGGCAGAGTTACAGGTCTGAGATTAAGCACTGCTGTTATATCACTTAGTCCACATGCATGCACAGGTGCACAGTATGCGGACTTAGCTACTGTCAGACCACATTCTGTATCACTATACAGCACTGTATAATAGCACTACTGGATGTATGTGGGCAGATGATGGCCAGATGGCCAGGGAGGAGAATGTAGGGGTCAGAGGACCTCACTTGGCAGGGAGGGACCACCAGACACTGGGGAATATAGCTGTGGACTGAGCAAGGGAGAGGGACCACCAGACACCAGGGAAACTATTTAGCTTAGCAGTTGCAGATTGGCGGGGGACCACCAGTGGCAGGAAAACTTTAATTAAGTCAGCAGTCAGGCATCAGGTGATTGGGGGGTCCTATGCTGTCATAGCCATGGGTTTGACACCCCAGGCAGCCATGGGCAATGTAGCAGTGAAAGAAATAATTCAAATACATCAAAAGGCTCAGAAAATTCTGTTTGTATCCATTGCTGCCCGAACACCTCTCCATCTGATGTAGCAACTCTGCAAACGTACCTGAAGCTTCACCTCCATTGTGGGAATACATCTCCAAGCTCCAGTGTGGCAGTGGTGTTGGGGCAGCAGAGTAACCAGAGCTGTGAAAAACAGAACTGAGGAGCACGGAAAGGCAAGGCCAGTTTTATTTTCAGGTGCCCAATCCGGAGGCTCTGGGGCTATACACAAAATACAACTATTCAATTAAAGAAAACAGATACATAAGTAAACACTAATAAATTTAACTCCCTTTTCTGAGTCTCTTACTTGTCACTCACTAATATACTTCCCCTAAGTTAACTTTTGATCCCTTATTAGAACAGACAGAACACCAGGAGGAAGGAGCTACTGGTATAACTAAACTTCTACTGGGACTAAGAACTAGAAATCTTGTACTAGGACCTTCAATTTAAAAAAAAAGAGTTAGTGTGTTTGTCAGAGGTAGTAGAAGTAAATTGTTATCTGTGTTATCTGTGTACTTATCTAGGTGCTTGTCACAGGTGTCAGAAGGGAATTGCTGTCTGTGAAATTAACTAAGTGTAGAAAGATTTTCAAAGTAGAGGGAGTGGCTTAGCTAGAAGGAGCCAGGTTAAAACCAGATTTAAGCACTGCCCTAGATAGCTTCTGCCAGAGAACATACAGAACACCAGGAGGAAGGAGCTACTGGTATAGCTAAAACTTCTCTAGTGGGACTAAGAACTAGAAATCTTGTACTGGGACCTTCAATTTAGGGTAAACAAAAAGAGTTAGACTGTTTGTCAGAGGTAGTTGAAGTAAATTGTTATCTGTTATCTGTGTACTTATCTATGTGCTTGTCAAAGGTGCCAGAAGGAATTGTTATCTGTGAAATTAACTAAGTGTAGAAAGATTTGCAAAGTACAGGGAGTGGCTTAGCTAGAATGAGCCAGGTTAAGACCAGATTTAAGCACTATCCTAGATAGCCTCTGCCAGAGAACAGACAGAACACCAGGAGGAAGGAGCTACTGCTATAACTAAACTTCTACAGGACTAAATTGCCCTCCTTCCTCCCCTCTACCCCCACCCTAAACCATTCCTACTTTATAGGCACAGGATTTAACTTGACAAACAGGAACTCCTGTTTGGGAGCAGGAACTGAGTGATCACAGAGCCACCAAAGACTCACCATCCTAGAGGGGCAAGAGTAGCTCTCCATCCCCCCAGCTGCTGGAGGTCAGACGCTGAGCAAGTAAGGAGACTACTGAGAAATATAGGAACTGCTTGTCTTAGAACAGGAAGATCAGGATCTAAAAGAGCACAGAGACAGTAAGTAAGTAGGAGAAGAAAAAAAGAAAATAAACAAACAGAGGAAAGAGGCATTCCAAACAACAGTTAGGGGGCCAGAAAAGACATGATGGGAGTGGTGCAGTGCAGTGACTGTGGAGCAGCAGTCTTCTGGGAGACATTCTGAGGATGCAGTGTTGTCTCATCTGCAGGCACCTCTGGGCTAAGGGAGGAGGTTGCTCATCTCCAGGCTGAGTTGGCCAGGATTTGGGACCTCCTCCCACCCAGGAACCTCCAGGGTCACTGCCATTGCCGCAGAGGTTGCCAAGAAAGAGGAGAGGTTGCACCACAGTGGGCTCCAGAGAAGGTGATGGTGGTGGAACAGAGGCACATCCCTCCAGTTGTACCTCTCAAAATTTCTATGCTCTTCTGGAAAAGTGTGGTTCCTATGAAAGCATCCACAGTGGAGACCAATGAGGATGCTGGGAACCTCCACAAAGGAGACCCACAGGAGTGCAGGCTGGGACCCCACAGGGAAGGAAACAACTCCTGGTGGGGACTCCATTGTTAGGAAGGTAGAACTGGGGAGGAAGGGAGAGGGAGGTAAGGTGCCTGCCTGGTGCCATGGCTTGAGGGACAGGGAGCGAATCCTCAGGATCACAGGAGCAGCTGCACAGGGAAGGAGCTGGGATGTCATCGTCCACCTAGGGACAAATTACCTGGCTAAGAAAGGATCAGAGCAGTGCAAGAAGCATTTGTGGAGATGGGGAGGGGCTGACAAATAGAACACACGGTAACCTTTCGGAGGTGCTGCCTGTCTATGGCAAGGATGAGGCTAGGGTGCTCCACACCATGGGATTCAATCAGTGGTTGAAAAACTGGTGCAGAGCTCAGGGATTTGGCTTCATTGGGGACTGGAGGTCCACCTGGATGGATGCAGGCCTATACTGGCACGATGGTCTGCATTTGACCAGGAGGGGAACCAGAATCCTACATGATAGGTTTAAATACTTCCTTGGCAAGGATTTAAACTAGCCAAGGGGAGGACCTAGAAAGGAGCAGGAAATCCTAGCCCCCACAAAAATCAGGGTATAAAGTGAGGTAGACACCAACCTAGAGATGTCAATAGGGAGAAGTGCAGGGGTAAATGGAGAAAGTGACAAACGCAGTAAGGACATGGATGGGGCAAAAGGGTAAGGCCATCAAGATACGGAGGGTAATGAGTACCAATGCCCATAGTCTGGGCAACAAGCTCCTTGAATTAGTGACCTTGATGGAAGAGGGATACCTGGATATTGTAGCAGTCACAGGAACATGGTACACAGAGAACCATGACTAGAATGTTAACGTGCAGGGTTAGTGGAGGCTGAATAGAATGGATGGTGGGTGGGCAGAGAGTGACAGTGAAAAGCAGGGTTACTGAATGAATACTTCTGTTCAGTATTCACAAAAGAGGAAGTGGGAGAGGTGCTTAATCCAATTAACAGAAGCACTCTGGAGAGGGGGTCTATCCCAGTCCTTTCACAGAAGAAAGTGTTCTGAAAGAACTCCTAAAACTGTAGGTGGACAAAGCAATGGGGCCAGATGGAATTCACCCCAGAATACTAAAAGAATTAGCAGAGAACTAGTGCACTGACTACCCTTTATAACAAATCATGGGAGGATGGTGTGATACCTGAGGACTGGAAGAAGGCAGATGTGATTCCCCTCACAAAGTGGGAGCAAGACAGAGGCAGAAAACTATAGACCTGTCAGTTTGACCTTTGTGGTAGGGAAAGTGATGGAATCACTTGAAGGAAAGAATTGTTGAGTACCTAGAGGCCAGTGGGGCACAGGACAAGCATGGGTTCACAGTGGAAGGTCATGTCAGATGAATCTAATTGATTTCTTTGACTGGGTGACCAAAGTAGTAGACCAGGGAGGGGCTGTGGACATGGCCTACCTAGACTTTAGCAAGGCATTTGACACAGTCCCACACAGAAGATTAGTAGTCAAATTAACCAGCCTTGGAGTGGGTCCCAGGGTGGTAGCCTGGTAAACATTGGCTGAACAACAGGACACAGAAGGTAATTGTAAATGGAGTCCACTCTAAAGAAAGAGGGGTTACTAGAGGGTTACCGCAGGATTCACTACTGGGTCCAGTCCTTTTAATGTCTTTATAAGTGACATTGCAGAGGGACTGAAGAAACATAGAAACATAGAAACATAGAAACATAGAAGTTGACGGCAGATAAGGACCGTAAGGCCCATCCAGTCTGCCCATTTTTTCTAATTTTATAAATGTGCCATCGGCCTTGCTCTGTCAGTGACCTATCTATTCGTAGTCATTTGTATTGCTCCTTTATGCCTATCCCATGCCTGTTTGAAGCCCTGCACTGTATTCATAGCCACCACTTCTTGTGGTAAGCCATTCCATGCATCTACCAATTCTTTCTGTGAAAAAGAATTTCCTCACATTCCCCTTAATCGGCCTCCTCTAATCTCATGCTGTGTCCTCTTGTCCTGCTATTTTTCTTATATTTAAACATGTTAGACTCTTTCACCTTGTTTATGCCTTAAGGTGTTTAAATGTCTCGATCATATCACCTCTCCCTCCTTTGCTCAAGGGTATACATATTGAGCTCCATTAATCTGTCCTCATATGTCTTCTGATGCAGTCCCTGCACCATTTTGGTTGCCCTTCTCTGGACTGCCTCAATTTGGTTAATGTCCTTGTGAAGGTGTGGCCTCCAATACTGCACGCAGTACTCCAGATGGGGCCTAACCAATGTCTTGTACAGAGGGATTATTACCTCCCTCTTACGACTTGTGATACCCCTACTAATACACCCTAACACCCCCTAGCCTTACCTACTGCTTTAGAGGTCTGCTTGATGATTTTAGGTCATCAGTGATGATGATGCCCAAGTCTCTTTCTTCCTTTGTGACTGCTAGAAACTCCTCCCAGCCTATAAGTGGCTTCAGGTTTTCTTCCCTATGTGCATGATTTTGCACTTCTTTGCATTAAATCCCAGTTGCCACTCTTCTGACCATTCTGCTAGTTTATCCAGATCTCTTCTCATTCTGCCCACCCCATCTGGATCATCTACTCTGTTGCAGATCTTGGTGTCATCTGCAAACAGACAAGCCTTACCCTCTAGTCCATCTAGGAGGTCACTAATGAAGATGTTGAATAGGACTGGCCCCAGGACTGATCCCTGAGGTACCCCACTTGTGACTTGCATCTCTTCTGACTGTATACCATTTACCACCACTCTCTGTTTTCTGCCAGTCAACCAGTTTGCCACCCAGTTGACCAACTTCTGACCCACCCGAGCCTACCTAGCTTATTTATCAATCTTCTATGTGAACAGTGTCAAAAGCTTTGCTGAAGTCAAGGTAGGCGCATCAACTGCTCCCCTTGGTCCACCACTCTGGTTACCCAGTCAAAGAAATCTATGAGATTAGTTTGACAGGACCTTCCTTTTAAACCCATGCTGTCTTGGATCCTGTGCCCCTATGGATTCCAGGTGTTGCACTATCCTTTCCTTAAGGATTGCCTCCATAATCTTGCCCACTACTGAGGTAAGACTGACCGGTCTGTAGTTCCCGCCTCCTCCTGCTACCACTCTTGTGGAGGGATCACATGAGCCCTTCTCCAGTCTTCTGGGACCTCTCCTGTGCTCAGAGACTCACTAAACAATTCTGCTAATGGCTCTGCTAGTTCCTCCTTTAGCTCCTTAAGTACCCTGGGATGTATGCCATCAGGTCCCATTGCCTTATCCACCCTGAGCTTAGCAAGCTCTTGTAGGACCCTTTCTTTGTGAAGGAGTAGTGCTCACCTCCCTCCCCTGTGTCCATGATGTTGAGCTGTGGGCCCTGCCCTACCTTCTCTTCAGTAAATACTGAGCAAAAGTATCTATTTAGGATAGATGCCTTTACAGGGTCCTCCTCCTCACATGCTCCTTTTCTCCATTAAGCTTAGCATACCCTCTGGACTTTCTCCTTTCACTAATGTATCTATAGAAAGTCTTGTCACCTTCTTTACTGTTCGTGCTAGTGTTTCCTCAGTTTGGGACTTTGCCTGCCTTACTGCCTTACCTGCTTCCCTTAGGGCAGTTTGGTATGCCTCCCTATCTTCATCCCGCTGTGTTCCTTATATTTTCTGAAGGCCAGCCTTTTGGCTCTGACCTTTCTGCTACTGTATTTGAGAACCAAAGTGGTTTCCTTCTTTTACATCCTTTTCTGTCTAACACAATGGGATGTTGCTTCAAGTATTGTATCCTTAATGCTTGCCCACTTTGCCTGTACCTCCTCACCTGTGTTTCTTTTTGCCAGGGCTAGCTTAACTCTGTTGGCCATCTTATCAAAGTCAGCTCCTCTGAAGTCCCATATTTTTGCCTTGGAATGGGATGATTTAGATGTAGTAGCCAAATTGAACCATACCATGTGATGGTCACTGGCCCCCAGGTGACCTTCTACCTGGAGATCTGTGATCCTTCTTTGTTAGTCAGTACTAGATCTGAGATAGCCCTGTCTCTTGTGGGTTGCTGTACCAGTTGTTTGAGGCCCTCCCCTGCAGGGAATCCACTATGTGTCTAGTTCTGGCCGATGTTCCTGCTGGTATTGACCAATCTGTATCTGGCATGTTGAAGTCTCCCATTATCAGAACCTCCCTTTAGCTGTCATGTTTTGTATATCTTCTAACAGTAATGTGTCTATGTCCTCCCTCTGGTCTGGGGGCCTGTAGACAACCCCAGTTCTTATGGCTGTCCCATTTCCTGTTTCCAGGGTGACCCACAGTTCTTCTGGCTCCTTATGTGTATTCTGAATTTCTGTAGCTTTGATATTTTCATTAACATACAGGGCCACTCCTCCCCTTTTTGCACCTCGGTCTCTTCTGAACAATACATAGCCAGGTACTGAAGTCTCCAAGTGTGGTTACTGGTAAACCACGTCTCACTAATTGCTACTATGTCCAGTTTAGCCTCTGACATTATTGCCTGCAGGTCTGGGATCTTATTTCCAGGCTGTGAGCATTTGTGTACATGATTTTCCATTGGCCAGATTTTGGTGTGTTAGTTGTTGGGTGAAGTTTGGCATTACCCTGTGCATCGTATGGGAGACAAACCTTTTTCTTACCTGGTGATGCAAATGAACCGCAAACACGCTTGAATTCCTGTTTGACCACTAGCTGAGGGGAGGGTGTTCTTCCCATTTGACGATGGGGTGCTGCACCCTCTCCCATTTGCTAGTTTAAATATTCTGCAAAGACGTCAAACTTCTGCCCCAATGCACTGACTCTCTTAGTCAGATGCAGTCCATCAAATTTAAAGAACTTTCGCCCCAGAACTGTTGCCAGTTCCCTACAAATCTGTGTCCTTTTTTCTGGCACCAGTCTTGAGCCACATGTTTAGCTCCCTATCTCCTTCTCTGACCTTCCGTCCATCTGTCCTCTTCTCCCAGACTGGCAGGATCTCAGAGAAGGAGATGCCAGACGAAATAGATGATAGTTTGTCACCCAGCCTAGTCAGGTGTTCCTTGGTCCCCACAACTGACCGGCTGGTGAGATCATTAGTCTTATGTGTACTAGGACATCAATGTTTTCTCCTGCTTTGTGAACAATTTTAGCAATGTGGTCAGTGTCTCTCCATGCTGATGTACCTGGGGACATCTGACCATCACCCCTGGCTGGAGATGGGTATCAACTCCCGAATCATGGAGTCTCCTATGATCAGAAGTTTTTGGATTTCCTTTGTGCTTGTTTAGTTTTGGTTCCTGTTTTGGTGAGTATTGTTGTGCCAGCTCCTGTGCCACAGTGTCCTGCTCTGCAGTGTCTTCTGCCTCTTTATTTGATTTCAGAGATAGAGGCAAATACCTGTTTGTAGTGTTTATATGGTTTGGAGGTAATGTGTTGGAGAGCAGAGAGTGATGGGGCACCTGATTTGCTCCTCCTAACCACCTGCCAACCTCCTGGACCAACTACCCTCGCGTTCGAGGTTTTTCTGTTGGATGCTGGGGAAATGGCGGGTGGTTCTTATAATGTATTTCCTCTTCAATATGAAATTTGAGGCGGCAATCCTGCCCATGCTGCCCGGAGCTGAGACCTAAGATCTCCAAAGGCCCAGCATGTAGGACAGTGTCCTAAATCCTGTAAGACTGTCCTTCTGAAAATTGTTCCACAGTACCTGCAGTTAATGAAATCCATTACAAATAAGTTGCTGGAAGGAAAATATGCCTCTTTGCAGATAACACAAAGATCTGCAACAGGGTTGATACACAAGGAGGCATGGAAAGGATAAGAAGGGACTTCGCAAGGTTGGAGGAATGGTCAAAAGTATGGCAGCTTGGATTCAATGCAAAGAAGTGCAGTAATGTACCTGGAAACAAAACCCAGGGAAAGATAACACAATGGGAGGAGGTAGTAACAACAACAAAAATGGAAAGGGACCTGGAGTAATCATATCAGATGACCTTAAGGTTGGAAAGCAATGTGAGAAGGCGGTAGGGAGGGCTGGGGGATACTGGGATGAATAGGAGAGGCATCACCAGCAGAAAACACGAAGTTGTTATCCCCTGTACAGACAATTGGTGAGACCCCATCTGGAGTACTGCATCCAGTTCTGGAGACCCCATCTCCGCAAGGACATAGACAGGATGGAAGCAGTTCAGAGGAGGGCAACTAAATGGTACAGGGTCTGCAAGAGAAGCCATACGAAGAGAGGCTAAAGGAACTTAATATGTATACCCTGAGGAAAGGAGAGGGGCAAGATAGAAATATTTAAGTACCTCAGTGGAATCGACAAAGTCCAAGAGGGTAGCATCTTTCAGAAAAGAGATGTGCAAGAACAAGGCAACACAATTTGAATATAGAGGGGGACGGCTCAGGGCAATGTGGAGGAAGCATTTTTTCACAGATAAGGTGGTGGATGCATGGAACAGCCTTCCTGAGGAGGTTTTGGGGTCTAAAACTGTGGGATAATTCAAGAATGCATGGGACAGACATAAGGCAATTTTGTGAGGGTAGGAAGAAATAGGCTATTGGTTAAATAGGATCTGCTGCTTATCCTCTAGGTAGGAAATGGGCAGACTAGGTGGGCCAAGTGGCCCTTATCAGCTGTCAAAGTCTATGTTTCTGTGTTTCTAAATGTTATTATGTCATGTTTCTTCTTCCTCAAAGCAAATTGTGGTGGAATTTTAGTTACTGTACAGCTCCATGTTGTTTTTCTTTTCTATCTTCCCACACTGTTACCATGACCTCCTTGTTTTTAGCTAATTTCTTACAACCTGCTTGTAAACTGTTATAATGATTTTTGTTGTACTTGTATTTGGATTGTCACCCTGTAATGTTGTTTTGTATCCACCCGGGTTGTGCCTGAAAATAGTCATTGCTATGGCTAGTGCACTACCTGGTTAACAAAAACTAAATAAATAAAATAAAAATAAAATAAATAAACAAACTATCTAAACACAATTAAAAGAAATGGCAGCAAATGGTAAATGCTGTCCCACTGAAATTTACTAACCAGTGTTGGAGACGGCCTGACTAAACAGGAGGGTCTTGAGGTTGGCCTTGAATACTTCAACTGAAGGGGTCTCCTTCAGATGTAGGTAGTGAGTTCCACAGGACTGGGCCAGCTACACTAAATGCCCTGTCACCGGCGGTTTTGAGCCTCATCCTGGGAATTGCAAGGATGCCCCAGAGGAAGAGCAGAAGGAGCAGACTAAGGCAGCAGGCATCAGAAGATCTGACAAATATCCAGGCCTCAGCCCATGTAGGGCCTTAAAATTGAGCAAGCCCACCTTGAAGAGGATCCTCCACCAGACCAGCAGCCAGTGCAGTTCACACAGCACCTGGGTGATATGGCAATATTTAGACTGCCCTGTTAACAGACTAGCAGCTGTGTTCTGCACAGGCTGCATCCTCCAGAGGGTTCTTCCCAAGATCCTGAAGTAGAGTGCATTACAATAATCAAGCCTAGACGTTACAAAGGCATGTACCAAGGTGGAGAGGTCCATGGGTGGAACTAGGGCTTGCTCTTGGTAATATTTCTAAGGTGATAAAAGCTGGTTTGGACAATGGATGACACTTGAAATTCAAATGTCAATCTGTTGTCTAAGGTCACACTAAGATTGCGCTCCCTGGAGGAGGCCTTTAAGGGCACAGAACCCAGGAATAACCCTATTGCTGTGACAGAGGCCATCCTATCATGCCTTCTGTTTAACTCCACCACCAGTACCCCCATCTTATTCGGTTAAGTCACAACCAGCTGGAGGCCATCCAGACACTGATCTCTGTGAGACAGCTGTTAGCTCTTCCACCGCATTGGGTGTTTCAGGGCAAAGGAATGATACAGTTGGTTATCATCAGCATAGCAAAGGAAACACAAACTCTATTTCCTTATGAGCTCTCCCTTGACAGCATATGCATGGCAAAAACATTGGCAACAAGACCAAACCCTGAGGTACTCCACATGATAGGAGGTTAGGGAGGAAGAGAAATCCCATCACTACCCATTGCCTCCTATTAGTGAGATAGGTCTCAAACCAGTGGATAACAGTGCTGGCGAGTCCACAAAATTCCCTCAGGGGTTAAGTAGCACCCAATGATCAACCATGTCAATGCTGAAGCGAGATCGAGGAGAATGAGAATTTTTCCATTTTTCTCGATCTCGAGTGCAATAAGGAGGTCATTGTGCACCCAGACTATCGCGTTTCATGGATGCATGGATGCCATCCATCCCAACCATCCCCATTATAATATCTGCTTTTTATTAATGGGCTAAACCATGAAAGGATAAAGGCCGATGTGCCTTCCCCCATGATGTTGGATGTCTTGTTGACACCTGGACATGAGGCACTGTTAAATCTGAGAAGGCAACAACCTCCCCAATAATCTGAGGGTGCTGCATTTACAATGTCCTGTGGCTCCTCTGGTCCATGACTGGAAATTTGGATTGTGTTGATAATCCATGTCTCAAGACTCACTCCACCTAGTCAGTCCTCTGGACACACTCTTTAAAGACATTAAATTATCCCCATTGAGTAATCCAGGTATCACAGCTTCATGTCACAGTCAATGATAAATATGGGTATGGTGAAATATGACCTGCCAGACTCAGACTGGACCAAAATGGTATATCCCTGATTGAGTAGTTCAGCTGGAATACCAGGGCTGTGTGCAATTTACACAGCTCAGCTAGTTGTGATTTCACCTAGGGGTTAATGGATGGTGGGAAACCCTCTTAGGTCTTTTAAATCAGCTTGACCCATTACCAGTACCACCTGATTTGACAATCAACCATGTACTGTCTACATCCACTAGCACCAGATCAACCTTTGACCCACAGCAGGCCATGCTCCAGGCTCCTGGATCACAATTTCAGTCACTGGATCAGCCTACAATCCCCAGTCAACCACTATCTCAGCATCTGGGACAAACATTCAGCCATAAGAGCAGCCTTCAACCACCAGGAAACAACCCTTCCAGCCCCCAGAGCAGACTCCCAACCCTAGATGACCTTCCTTCCACCAAGTGGACCACTCTTGCAACTCCCAGACCAACTCCTGCTGCTCAGCTGACTCCCTCTCTGCCCTTGGACCACCATTCCAGGCCAAGGACCAGTCTCTTCTCCCAAGATGAAAAGCCTTTGGAAGTGGAATCACCTTCAGCCACGTGACTCACCTCCCACCCAAGAAAATCGCCTCCTAGAATTTGAGGCACCCTTCTAGGCATCATTCTTTCCCCTAACCATGTTCTCTGCACATGGACCATCATACCAGTCCCTGGTCTGGCCTAGATCTGCAGCCTCCACTCTCTCAGCAGCTGGATCACCTTGACTCCCCAGACCAGCCTATGACCCCAGCTGACCACTCTTCCAGCCCCTAGACCAGCCTCTCCTCTCCAGCTATCCAGCCTCCCATCACCTGGACCACCTTTCCAAAGCACATATCAACTTTCCAGTAGCAGCCTCATTCTTCCAGCCCCTGACCTAGTGACTTTCCTCCCAGCAGCTGGACCACGCTTCTAGCCACTGGATCAGTCTCTTCTTCCCAGCTGACCAGCCTCATTACACCTGGACCATCCTTCCAGGCCCCAGACCAGCCTCCCTTGACAGTTGACCAGCCTTTGGCAGCAGGACCACACTTCCAGTCCCTGAACCAGCATCCTACCTCTAACCGACCTCCAGGCCCTGCACTTCCACAACCAGATAGATTCTACAATCTCAAAAGAAAGGAAATATTTTCAAAAACTACATTAATGCACTAGTTAGGGATAGGATAAAAGCAACAAAAGTGGACAAATGTGGTGTTAGGTTTTAGTTTCCCACCTCAAACAGCAAAATTAAATCGCATAGTTTGGGCTGTCCTGAGAGCTGACAAATCAGTGGTGTGGTTTTATTTGGGTTCTCAACCCTAAAGCTTACCCCATTCTGATATAGTCTTCATGTGTACAGAACTGTGTCTCCACATGCTGCCTACAACCTGTAACCCTGATGTAAGAAAACAGATCACATATGAACTTCTTTGCTCAGGGAATGGGGTGAGCATTAAGGTTGGGAACCCAGAGGAAGACTCAATCCCTGAGCAAAGAGTCTGGACAGCCAAAACCATGATGTCTTTTTCCTTTGCTGCTTGGGGAGTGGGAGTGGGGGTTAAGGTTGGAAAATACATTATCTCGGCACTCAAAATTCCAGGTGCCTTGCTTATCTAGAGGAGCTGTTGACTCATGTTCTTTGTTTGAGAACAGTAGGGCTTTCTTGACTTCTGCAGGTGCCACTGGAACTCGTGCTGTGGGCTACAGTGAGAGCAGTGAACCACTGTGCCCCTGTTCTATTTCTCTGACTCACTCTATCTGTCTCATCTATCGATTTATCTATCTATCTATCTGTCTGTCTGTCTATCTCTCTATCTCAGACATTATGTTTCTATGTCATTTTAGTAGCAGTTAGTTAGTAGTTAGCAGTAAAGGAACAAGCATAGTGAGGGCACATAGTGAGTAATAGTATGAGCTAGCTTTTTATTTTTAGGCAGAACCCTATTTTCAGTTTGCAGAGCTTAGCTGAATTAATTTATTCCATTAACTGGTATAACCTTTACAGTGCACTGTTGTGCTATGCGGTCTTAGTAAAGGGGACTCACTGGTTTCTAGGCGTTCCTGTGTGAGGTGACCTGGGAGGTTTCACAACAGAGTCAGCATGTAATGATGGAGCTGTGACACTTAGAAATCCCCTTTGTGGCTACAACTCTGCTGCCATGGCTGATCAGGACTTCAGCGCCCCATTACCATAACTGACAGAGATTGCATAGTCCCTGTGTATTCCAGCTTAATACAAATGGGTTCTTTTACAGCTGCAAGGATCTTTTTTTCTCTGCAAAATACTGCTGTGCAACTGTGATTACCTACAGTATGTGCAGGAGGGACAGAAAGTGGGAGAAATTATGTTGAGGAGCTCACCTACATGCCAGATTGCCTTAGTGATCATTGATAATTCAAAGGTATTAAAACCAATTAAATTACTAAGGTTTGATATAGTTACATTAACACTCTTGTGGTTGCTAGTATTTGTAAATCATAAAATGACATGTACTGCACCCTGTCTTTTAATATTTTAAGCTTAATGCTGGTATTAAACCTAGAAATGCTAAGCGTTCATATATTATGTTCATCATCATCATCATCATCATCAAATCTTTATTCAGGCGAGCATCATTGAGCAAGGCTCATTTACAAGATGGACCTGATACGGTCAAGGTTCAACAGTTGATACACAACAGATACATCAATACACTTATATAAAGCAGTTATACATACAGGGAAAAACATTTATAAACACAGTGATGTACAGTAAAATTCACATGATAAAGTGGGTTATAGGAAAGTTGAGCTAATATTTACAGTATATACAGTGTATACATATCCCATTGAGGGGCCATGGTAAACACACAGCATAATGTAATACTAGGGATGGAAGTATTACTGGTGCCATAAGATGGGGTGTCTGCCTGGGAGGAAGAACTGAAGAACAAAGATTATGTCATATATGGTGAATTTTTGGGAGGGAGATTGTGAGATGACAAAGCTAGCTCTAACAGTAGCAACTGCATTTCTCTGTGAAAAACTGTACAACGCTGTTTAAAGGATGCAATTGGTATAATATTGACAGTTTTATGGATTTTGTAGGGTATTCCATGCTATAGCTAGAGAATAGCTGATTGCTGCTCTCCTAGCCGGGTGTTGAATTTGGGCAATTTGAACAGGATGATGTTGTTGCTTCTTAGGGCATAGGAGCTAGGAATGGTCTGAGTGAAGCAGTCCAGAATATAGTTTGGAAGTTTTTGATAACGCTCTGTAAATCCATAGAGCTGCATTTCTGTTCCTTCTGAGGTGTAGGGAAACCCATCCAACTGCAGCATAAAGAGAGCAATGATGGGTATTAGATGGCAGATCTGTTATGAATCTTATTGCTCTATGGTATAAGGTATCCAACTTGTGTAGGTAGGAGATGGGGCAGTGACTATAAAGGAAGTCTGCATAGTCAACGACTGAGAGAAAATGGCCTGGACTAACCTCATCTTTGAATCTCTGTTAAGGAAGGGTTCATTATAACTGAGTTGCAGTCTCTAATATTGACAAGTTCTACACCCTGCTTTTGGTAATTTTGTGATCTCTGGTATTAAATCTTAGGAACTGATTTGTGATCTCTAGTATTCACAAGTACTGCACCCTGACTTTTAACATTATTAGTGAACACTGGAATTAAAACTTAGGAATGGCAAGGACTTCCATATATTCTGTTCCTTAGAACAGAGGTACAGAGCTTGACAGTGGGCAGACAGGGGTAAATGCAAAATAGACAAGGGTTATAGGAGCAGGGATTTGGTAAAAAGGATAAAGTCAACATTAAATGGAGGGCAATGATACCAATGCCTGTAGTCTGGAAACGAGCTTCCAGAGCTAGTAGCCCTGATGAAAGAGGAACACTTGGATATTGTGCAGTCACAAAACATGGTACATAGAGAACCATGACTGGGATGTCAGCATACCGGGTACACAGTCTACAGAAGGGACAGGGAGGGTAAAAGAGGAGGAGGAGTAGCTCTCTACATAAAGAAAGGGATCAAAGCTATGTAACTAAAAAGTAAAGGGAGAGGACAAGAGGCACTCTGGGTCACCTTGGAGACAGGGAATTGCATCACAATCTGCACAGGGTTGTATACAGACCCCGTCTCAAGGGGACGAAATGGACAAGAAAGTGATAGAGGGCATTCTCAAAATGGCTGAAAAAGGGAGATACTGTTGATGGGGACCTGAATATGCCAGATGTTAACTGGATGACATGGACTGCAGCCACATCCAAGAGCAGTGTCATTCTCGATGCCCTACAGGCGGCATGCCTTAGACAGCTAGTGGCGGAACCCACTCAGGAGGGAGCAATATTAGACCTGCAATGTCAAATGGAGAGAGGATCACAAATTTAGAAGTCAGTAGACATCTAGGAACAAGCGACCACTACACAGTGTGCTTCACAATAAACACAACCATGGGGACAAGCCATACAAAGACAAGGATACTGGACTTTAGAAGGGCTGATTTTGTCATAATGGTGAATACCTGAGAACTGCATCAGCAAATGGCCAGAAAGGAGGGGTGGAGGAACAATGGAGAAAAGTCAAAACTGCCATCATGGAGGCAACAATCCTTTGTGTGAAACAAATAAAAAACCAAAGCGGAATAAAAAGAAATATGGTTCTCAAAAGAGGTGTCAGGGAAGGTTAAGGAGAAAAAGGCTGCATTCAAAAAGTATAAGGAATCACAGAAGGAGCAGGACAGGAAACTGTATCAACTAAAGCAGAAAGAAGTGGGGAAGGCAGTCAGAAAAGCAAAGGCCCAAACCAAGGAAAAGATAGCCAACTCAGTTAAGAAGGGGGATAAAACCTTTATAGGTACATTGGGGAGCAAAGAAAGGTTAAGGAGGGATAGTGAAGATTAATAAAGGAGAGGGAGGTGGGCAGAGGGAGACAGTGAAAATGCAGAGATACTGAATGAATACTTTTGCTCAATATTCACAAAAGAAGAAGAGGAGGAGTTACCTAAACCAAACAATAGAAGCACTCTGGGTAGTGGGGTTGACGCCAGTCCATTTACAGAAGAAAGAGTCCTCAAAGAACTCCTAAAACTCAAGGTGGACAAAGCAATGGGCCTGATGGAATTCACCCTAGAATCCTAAAAGAACTAAGGGAGGACCTAGTGACACCACTGACCACACATTTTAACAAATCATGGGAGGATGGGGTGGTACCCGAGGACTGGAGGAGGGCAGATGTGATTCCTTTCACAAAGTGGGAGCAAGGCAGAAGCAGGAAACTAAAGACCTGTTAGTTTGACCTCAGTGGTGGGGAAAATGATGGAATCACTTGTGAAAGAAAGAAAGAATTATTCAGTACCTAGAGTCCAGGGGGCACAGGACCCAAAGCAGCATGGCTTCACAGCAGGAAGGTCATGTCAGATGAATCTAATCGATTTCTTTGACTGAGTGACCAAAGTAATAGACCAGGGAGGGGCTGTGATATGGCCTACCTAGACTTTAGCAAGGCATTTGACACAGTTCCGCACAAAGATTAATAATCAAGTTAGCCAGCCTGGGAGTGGGTCCCAGGGTGGTAGCCTGGGTAGCAAACTGGCTGCACAACAGGACACAGAAGGTAATAGTGAATGGAACACATTCTGAAGAAAGGGGGTTACTAGTGGAGTACCTCAGGCTCAGTACTGGGTCCAGTCCTCTTTAATGTCTTTATAGGTGACATTGCAGAGGGTCTGAAGGAAAGGTATGCTCTTAGCAGATGACACAAAGATCTGTATCAGAGTTGATACACAAGGGGGTAGAAAGGAGGAGAAGGAATTGGCAAGGTTGGAGGAATGGCTCGATATATGGCAACTTAGATTCAATGCAAAGAAGTGCAAAGTAATGTACCTGGGAAATAAAATCCAGGAGAAGAGTACACAATAGCGGGGAGGTACTAACAACAACAATAATGGAAAGGGATCTGGGTGTAGTCATACCAGATGGCCTAAAGGTGGGTAAGCAATGGAGAAGTCAGTAAGGAGAGCCAGGGGATACTGGAATGCATAGGGAGGGCATCACAAGTAAAAAAGGGAAGTGGTTATCCTCTGTATAGAAAGTTGGGGAGACCCCATCTGGGGTACTGCATGCAGTTTTGGAGACCTCATCTATGCAAGGACATAGACAGGATGGAAGCAGTCCAGAGGAGGGCAACTAAAATGGTGCAGGGTCTACATCAGAAACCATATGAAGAGAGACTGTGAGAGCTTAATATGTATGCCCTTGAAGAAAGGAGGGACGGGGAACATGATAGAAATTTTTAAGTACCTCAAGGGAATCAACAAAGTCCTGATGGTAGCATCTTTCCGAAAAAGAGATGTGTAAGAACAAGGGGACAATTTAAAGTTAGAGGGGACAGCTCAGGGTAATGTGAGGAAATTCTTTTCACAGAGAGAGTGGTGGATGTATGGAACCACCTTCCTGGAGAGGTTGTGGGGTCTAAAACAGTGGGGGAATTCAAACACGCATGGGACAGACATAAGGTAATTATAGTGGGTGGTTACAGGAAGTAGGCTGTTGGATAACTAGAATCTGAAGCTTAGCCACCACGTAGGAAAATGGACAGACTGGGTGGGTCAAGTGGTCCTTATCTGCCATCAAAGTCTATGTTTCTATGTTTCTGATTTGCAATTTCTAGTGCTTATAGCTTAAGCAAGGATAATGCCTTGATACAGTGGGCAAATGATGGCTTTTACTTTTTAGTCCCCCATCCCTGATCCCTTCCTGTTCGTCTTTCATTCTTTTTGAGTTGTTCTGGTTTGATGTTTATGCAAGCACCATTTGATTGATATTTTTTTGCACTTGTAAGTTTGTTTTTCATGGTGGTGGAAGTACAAAGAAAAAACCTTTTCTGGCTTTTTGTAGTCTCATCTCTTCTAGTAAAACCCATATTCAGTTGCATAATTGGCTTAATATCTACAAGGATAAATTGTTTCAGCTTTTGCTGTTTTATCAAACATCTGATATACACCCTGGTAACATTCAGCTCCTTTATTGTTCTTCAACAGCTGGCTGGTCCTCCTAAAACTAAACACGGATTCAGGTTACATTGTTCTACAATATAACATGAGACAAAACAAGGTAACAGAGACAGTTAGATGGACTACACATGCTAGCCATTCCACACAAACAGACAACTTTTCTTGTTATGAAAATAATCCGAGACCTGTTTTCAACTGACTTGTATTTCACAACAAAGGTTGAGTTTTCTTAAATGCTTTCTCATTAGGTTTAAGATGCAACATCTAACTCAAGTAAAATATGTTTTATCTATTTTTTAGTCAAGTTCATAGGATGTCAGTTAGTGGTCAACTTGAAAATGGGATATCGTTAAATTACCCAGCCCCATTACAAACCACTTGCATACTGTGTGATCCTGAGCAAGTCACTTATCTTTCCGTGCTCCCAGGTTGCACCTGCAAACAAGCTTTCAGCTTAGTGTGTCTCACCTGGTAAAATAATTGATAAAAAAAAAATCCTTAAAATATTGGAGCAAAGTGATACATTAATGTTCGGACATTTCTGGTAAATATTCATTTCTCAGTTGCCTGTGACAAGAAGCCCAGGTAATAAAAGAGGAAAAGAAATTCTGCCAGCAAGATGATGGTCAGAAGGCAGAGACACTAAACAAATACTTTTGTTTAATATTCACAGAGGAATAAGACGGAAGGGTCCTGAACTGAAGTTAAGTAGCACAGAGGAAGAGGAGGACATCAGCCCTTTTAAGATGGAAGGGGTCCTGAGTGAGCTATAGAAGATAAAGGTAGACAAGGCAATGGGACCAGATGAGGTGCATCTCAGTGTGCTAAAAGAGCTAGGAAGGAGCTGGCTGCACCTCAACTGTACTGATGAACCTATCACTCAAACTTGGGAAGTCCCAGGAGATTAGAAGAGAGCAGACGTGGTTCCACTCCACAAGAGAGACGAAAGGATAGGCTGACAATTATAGGCCATTCAGACTGACTTCAGTGGTGAGCAAGATAATGGAATCATTGTTAAAGAACAGGTTAGTTGAATGCCTGGATAAGAAAGGCCAGATAGACCCCATGGCAGCATGGCTTCACTAGAAGGAGAACCAGCCAGACAAACCTAATAGAATTTTGACTGGGTGGCTAGGATGGTAGATCAGGGCAGGGCTGTAGATGTGGCCTACCTGGACTTCAGAAAGGCCTTCAACACTATCCCTCATAGACGGCTGATAAATAAACAGAGCAACCTAGGAGTGAGTCCTAAAATAGTAAGACAGGTTGGAATGGCTGTCTGGCTGGAGCCAAAGGGTGATGGTAAATGGATACACTCCAGTGAGGTAAGGTAATGAGTAGGATACCACAGGGATTGGTGTTAGGACTGGTCCTATTCAATGTCTTTTATCAGAGACCTTGAGAAAGGCTGGACAGGAAAGTATGTATATTTGCAGACAACACAAAATCATGCAATAGGGTGGATGTGCTGGGGAGGTTGGAATGATGAGGGGACCTTAGAAAACTGGAGGAATGGTCTAGAATATGACAACTGGGCTTTAATGCCAAATAGTGCAAGATTATGCATATAGAACTCATGAACGTGGGCATCATATGAAATGGGAGGGGAGGAACTGACAGTCACTGAGCAGGAAAGAGACCTAGGGAGTCCTCATATCAGAAGACCAAAAAGTGGCAAGGCTCTGTGAGAAGGCAGCAGAGAAGGCTAACCAAATGCTTGGCTGCATAGGGAGGACTCTTTCCAGTAGAAGGAGGGAGGTTATTTTGCCCTGTATAAGACTTTGATAAGGTCACACATTGAGTACTGTGTTCAATTCTGGGACCCCACCTGAAGAAGGACATTGACAGGGTGGAGGTGGTACAGAGAAGGGTGACAAAATGGTGCAGGGCCTGCAGGGGAAGACCTATGAGGAAAGATTAAGGAACTCAATATTTATTCCATGGAAACAAGGAGGAGAGTGGACATGATAGAGACATTCAATTACCTAAATGGTTTAAACAGGGTACAGAAGGGAGTATATTTCAAAAAACAGTTGCACAAGGACAAGGGTTTTAGCACAAAGTTGAAAGTGGAACAGCTCAGGAGTTACATGAAGAAGTACTTTTTCATGGATCATGTGGTGGATGCTTGAATAGCATCCAAGAAATGGTGTGTGCTGGAACAGTCATGGGATTCAAGAATGCCTGTGACAGATACAAGGGTATATTGGAAAAGAAGGGAGGGCTCTCAGTGGTTCAGGTTAGGTATCAAGTCACACAATAGAAAGGGTCGGATAGGGCAGACTACAATAGGTGGGTCAAGAGGTTCCTATCTGCTGACAATATTGTAATAATAATAATAACTTTATTTATTGAGTTCCTTTCACATTATCAAGGTGTTTCACATGAGCATGAACAGGTCATTAAAACATAATTTAAAATCACAAAAGATCAGGGAATGCCTTAATCCATAAAAATGTTTTCAGTGCCTGTTAAAGCTCCCCACAGTCCTGCACTCCCAAAGCTGATGGGGCAGAGAATTCCAGAGTGTTGGGGCAGCAAACATAAAAGCATGAGCCCCAGATGAATTCAAACTAACTCTTGAATCTCCAGCAACCCTTGTCAGCTGAGTGGAGCTGTTGCACTGGGGTGTAAGGAGTCAGAAGCTCTTCAGGTAGTCAGGATCCAGTCAGTAGGGCTTTGTAGGTTAACAAACCTACCTTAAAGGTGATCCACCACTGAACTGGCAGCCAGTGCAGATCGCGAGTACTGGGGTAATATGGGATCTCCTAGATACCCCAGTCTGTAAATCAGCAGCGGCATTCTGCATTAGCTGCCAGCGGTGGATATCAACCCCAGGAAGCCCTAAGTTAAGGGAGTTGCAATAGTCAAGGCGCAAGGTCACAAAGGCATGGACCAAAATTGGCAAATCACTGGACGGAACAAGGTGCTTGATCCTGGCAATGTTCCTAAGGTGATAAAAGGCTAATTTAATGACTGCCAGCACTTGATGACGAAGGGTCAGCCCATCGTCAAGTATCACTCCCAGGTCACATACCCATTCGGAGGTAAGGATCTGAGTGTCCCCGCAAGAATAAACCCGAGGTGAATCAGTCCTCAACCCCTCTGTCCTGCATCCCAGGCCCACAACCCAAATCAATCAGTTTACCTGCGCTCCAGCTTGAACCTGCTGGAATTCATCCAATCTTGGATTTCAGTGAGGCAGCTGTTAAATCCTGAGAAAGCACTAACCTGGTCCGGGCAAAATACAGGTAGAGCTGGGTATCATAAGCATAGCAGTGAAACCTCAGCCCATACCATCTTACAATGTCTCCAAGAGGCAGCATATATAATGCAAACAACATGGGGACAGCACTGAGCCCTGAGAAACCCCACAAGGCAGTGGGAAAGACTTGAAGAAAAAATTCCGAGATGACTCTCTCAGTTCTGCCTGTGAGGAAAGATGAAGACCATCCAAGCACTGTACCAGTCAGTCCACAGATGGACCTCAGGTGCTCGAGCAGAACCCCATGGTCAACAGTGTCAAAGGCTGAAGAGAGATCAAGGAGTACCAAGATGGAGCGGTTTTCTGATCTCGCCATTAGAAGATCATTGAGCACCCAAACCAGGGTAGTCTCAGTGCTGTGCCTCTTACTAAAACCAGATTGGAGAGGTTCGTATATACTATGGATGGTCAAATTGTTCTCCAATTGAATGGCCACAACTTTCTCAATAACCTTTCCTACAAAGGAAGGTTCAAGATAGGTCTGTAGTTAGCTAGAGTATCTGGGTCCAAAGAAGCTTTCTTCAGAAGCGGTGTCACCACTGCCTCCTTCAGGGAGCTTGAAACTCACTCGATTCCAAAAGCACTGGACAGTCTGAGCCAAGACTGAGCCGATGATACCACTACAACCCAAAATCAGAGAAGTAGGGCCTGGATCTAAACTACAGAACGGGGTGCATCCTTGACAATCCTCATAATATCAGTGAACTCCAGCAGGTCAAATGTACTCCAGAAAACAAAGGCACAGTGACTGAACACTAACCAACCACATCCCCCATAGAACGGATCCGATGGGTCTCTAACCTGATGTCGCCACCTTATTCACACTTTGTTTGTGAAAACCTCGACGGAGCTGCAGACAGGCTGGGTTACACAGCCTGTCCACAGTTCGAAGAGTTGGGCCAGTCAGTTCCGAGTGACAGTGATTTCCTGGACAGGAATTCTGCCTTCTTATTGAGATCACTGATTGGTAGAGCTGATAATGCTCCAATAAAATAAGATGTTCAGCATCTGAGGTAGATTTCCACCAGCGACGTTCTAACCTATGTCCCAACCTCTGCAACTCCCTCAGGGACCCATCAAACCAAGGGACCCAAGGCTAAGTGAAGGGGGCAAACAAGGAGTGGAGCAATCAGGTCAAGAGTAGAGGAAATGGCCTTATCATAGACCAGAACCAATGGCTCTGGACCTGAGCAGACATCAGCGAACTCCGAGAGGTCAATCATCACTGCCAGGTCTACAGGGACCACATCCCGCAAAGGGCAGAAACAAACCAACTCCACAGGAGCAGACCTACACAGGGGGTATAAAATTTGAACCTCACAGTGTAATGATTGGACCAACCAACAGGTTCCACCTCAAATTGGAGGCCTCAATCCCAGGAGGAAGACTAATTCCAGGGAGTGACCACCATTATGGGTAGCTGAGGAAACAACCTGTGTGAAGCCCAGTGATATCATCAACTGGAGGAAGTGTTGTCCAAAAGCAAGGATTCATGATCGACCCAGGCATTGAAGTCACCCAGAACTATCAGTCTGGGTGACTCCCAAGCATGTCAGTGGTGAAGTCTGCTGCTCCTGCAGGAATAGCTTTTCATCCCAGGTGGGCGGTATATGTATGTATGTACTTTATTTCCCAGAAATGCTCACTACTCCTAGAATCTAATTGATTTTCATGAGCAGGTGAAGGTCAAGTGCCCTCACTAAGCTTAGCACTAAAACAAAGGCAAGAGGTTTGAATTCAATTTAAAATCTTTAGTTTGTAAATTGCCCCAGCTCTTTGAAAGTCAGTGCAATGTTAAATCATAAAAGGATGACCTTAAGGCAATGAATAAGTCTTTTGATGTGAAATTGGACCTATAACTGACACAGACATTCCTTGTTTAAATGATAACGTGTACAACCTTCTGGTGTAAAAGGAAATTTCACTGGACACATGGGGCCCATTTCCAGAACAGGTATGCATGGCTCAATGTGTCTTGTGCCAAAACAAATGGCACAAGCAGCACATTGTGCCATGAGTTCTGACAATTGGTATTCAAGAGGCAGCCTGCGACATGTTGCATGTTGTAGGCTGCCTTTACCAAATGATCCTATGCCCACATGTTGTCATAAACCCCATGGTGCAAGGGGACTTATGGCAGCAGTTGCACCCTATTCTGGGAGGCGGCAGCTGGAACAACACACTTACTATTCCAGGACACCCACCAGAGGACAATGGTCCAGTACAGTTAGACCAGCTATTGCCTGGTCTAACTGTACTCTAAGTCCATTGGGGTGCACCAGTGTGCCAAGTGCACCCAATGGCTACCCCTCCATGAATCCATATTTGCCCTACCCACCCAATCCCCATTGAGGACCTCACATAACTGCCCTCTGCAGGCTACTGGCACCCTCAAGTCCCAATCCCCAACAATTTGCCCCACAGGGCTATACATGCCCCCATCCCTGAGATGTGCCCCATAGGGCTGATCATGTCCCCTGTCCCCAAGCCCAGATCACCAGCTCTCCATTTATAAGATATCCAAGGTACCTGTAAGCCCTGGTAGTCTAGTGCCCCCACCACCCCACCAGGCAGTGCCAGTCCACCTCCTCTCACACCCATTCCCTGTCAATGTCTGGCACATCCCACCTCTCACCTCCATGACCAGCCACCAATTGAACTCCCACTGTGCTTACTACTGTATATAGTACTACCAATGAATGATGGCTCATTCAATGATCATGAACTGTATACAGTAGTATGTGCTCAGGGTGAGCTCAGTGAGTGGCTGTCTGTGAAGTTGAGAAGTGAGATGTGCCAGTCCACCGACTGGGTATGAGTGCAAGGATGGGTGTTTGGGGTGGAGGGAACTGTCGGGTGAGCTATCAGGACTACCAGGATTACAGGCACCACAGATTTCTTTTTTTTTTTTTTTTTAGAATTTATTTCTGCACCCTACCCCGGGCATCTCTCAGAGTCTCACTCTGACAGGTGCCACACTCAACCGCCTACCTGAACTGGCCACTCTGGAAACTACATCTGGTATGGAAGATCTGGGGCCTCCTGACCCCATGGAGAGGCCCCCAGACCTCAAGGAGAACCGGAGAGTCAGTCAGTTTTAGGATTGGTGGGTCAGCTAGCCATTGATTGCTGTTGCCTCATCCAATAGCAGAGGATTTTCTTCATGTTTCTCCCTAAGGCACGGACGTGTAATGACGCCCCTGCCTGGTGTGCGATGCTCCCATACACACCCGGAGGATGTCTGCCACTGCCTCAATCCCCATGCTATTTGTGACATGCACTGCAATGACTCCAGCCTCTGCCAGGGGTTACCAGCGCAATGGAAGAGCCCCTAACCCACCCCAGGACTAAGAGAGCTGTCCACGGATGCTCAATCTAGTCTTCCCTGCCTACACCCAATGACCAGGGTCATTCCCACACCCGGGTTGCCAGAGTGGTGCGAGGTGTGGCATCCAGTGCCTCAACCTCAATGCCACCAGGCTGGTGCACGGATTTTTATTACCAGTGAGCTGGTGACCAGGGATTGGGGCTTAGGGTTAGGGAGACATGATCAGCCATGCAGGGCATGTCTCAGAGATGGGGTGGACATGAAGAGCCCTGTGGTGCATTACCTGGGGATCTGGGCCTGTAGGGCAGGGAGGGGTTCTGATAGCCCTGTGGGGTGTGAGAATGGCATCTTTAGGATCAGGGTTGGGTGGGGGCTTGTGACCTGTCAATGAGCATTTACTGTGGCCTGAGGGCACCCTGTTCTGGTGCACCCTCCCTTTGGCATAATGCTTGGGGTGCTGCAAATTACAGACATAGCAGCTGGGACCTTGGCTTTTTGGACTCTGGCACAGGGTCCCCAGCACATTAGCATTTATGCATGAAGTCATGGTTGTTGCACAGGCTTGCACCTTGCCTTCTGGAATTGGGCCCATAGGGTTTGAGAAAGCCTTATGTCAACTGTCAACCACATTTACCTCCCCCTAAAATAATTATGTTTGTTAGACGAGTGTTGGAAAGCACTCCATCCAAGTATAGGCTGAGAAGTTAAATGGAAGGAATACAAAACAAGCAATCACATTACTATTCCGTAATTGTACATTTGAATAATGTAAACAGAAAGTGTTTGTGTTAATTACTGGCTGGTTATTAGTCACTGATAAACAAACTGTGCAACCCAATGTCACTGAATGTCTTAGAGGGCTGAAAGGGCATATAGCTCATTTGTAGCACCTCTTTCATCTTAATAATAACACATATCACCTCCTTGTTTTATGCATGTGTCCAGCCTATTTTTAAATGTGTTTCTAGTTGAACTGCTTCTACACTGTATGGAAGTCTGTTCCACACAGTAATTATTCTCTGGGTAAATAAGTATTTCCTTGTAGTAGTCTTAAAGGATGTGGATTGTAACTGAGGAGGTGTCCCCTGGTGACAGATTTTGTATTTCTGTAAACAAAGTTAAGATTGTTTTGAGTGTGTTATGCTGCAACACATCGTATAGCAGCATCAGATCCCCTTTTCCTTCTGATATCTTGTCAGTACAGTTGTAATTTCTCTACTGTCTCTTAGCAGTCTAAGAGTTCCACATTTTGATGGTTCTAGTTATTCTATGCTGAATTTTCTCTCCTCTGGCAATTTCTGTTTTCTTGTATGGGCACCAAAGTTGCCCTCCATAGTCAAGATGGGGTCTAACATAGGAAGTATACAACATGACACAAATTTCAGCCTTTCTACTTTCTATGTTTTACAAATACAACCAATTGTCCTGTTTGCTCTGGATACCGCTGAAGTACATTGTTCTTTGAAATTCAAACCCGTATCTATATAAACCCACTATCTTTTCTTTGACTACATCTCTTAAAATTGTGTTATTTAAAATGTATTTATTATTTGTGTTTTATGTCCTATGTGTAATATGCAGCTCTTATCAAGGTTAAATACCATTCCCCAATTGTATGCCAAATCAGTAATTTTGTTCATATCAGTTTGAAGAATTTTCTCTATTCCATGGTGGTGCACGGGCCCCAATTTTGATGTCACCAGAGTATTTTACTAATGTGTTGTGACTGAGAGACAAAGGGCTGGATATTCAAACTAAGCCCAAAATGTGCGCGATAGCAGGAGCAAGCACAAGTCCATTGCGCACATGCGCACAGACGCGATTCAAAATGGAGCAAGCCAAATTGCGTTAAAACAGCCAACGCCTGAATATCGCACAAACCGCGCCATAGCACAACCAGGAAGGGGAATCTGAGCAGACACGATGCGCTATGACGCAACAAGGCAGCCCAGCTGAGCAGCCCAGAGGCGCCATAGCACAAGCAGGAGCCCCCAGCAGCAGAGCAATGGAACTGCACAACCAGGGAGGTAGGCAGGGCCCACCACCCATGCCACAGATGGGCACAGGAACACACTGCAGAACTGACAATGCACCCCACACCCCAAGCACAGCACAACTGGGGAGGGACGGAATATCCACCGGCCCATGGGGACAAACAAACAAAGCACAGCTGGGCCATATTGCCCCAGCACACACCTCCGGCAAGCTGAGGCTGCCACACAAGGGGCAGACCACCCCATGGCACAGCAGCCCCCTGTGCACAGCACATCCTGCACCATGACCCCAAGACACTCCCCTATGAGCAGTGACCATCACTACAGGAACCCCCATGCATACCCCCCACTGTCACACTGCAACCTCGTGTACCACAGAACCATACAAGCCAGAGCCACCATGAGCACCCGCAGTGGGTGGCACACAGCAATGCAACAATGGCAGACACAGTGCCAACATGCACAAACCTCCTGAGGCACAGCTGAGAGACCAAACATGTGTCGCCACAAGAGGTACCCCACACAAGAAAGGGCGTGCCCTGACACCACTGCCATTGATACAGCACCCTGCACCATAGACAAGTGTCAAAGCGTGACCCACCATGAGCCACAGCAGCCAGCACGACATTCCACAGTGCTGCATGGAAGCATGCAGCACACCGATGCAACACAGTGCAGGGGCAAACACACACCCATACCCTCGGGACACCAACACAGGGATGCAGTAGTGTGGCAACCAAGTCCCCAGTGTGGGCCCATGTAAACTGTGCACACACAGCCTGCAGTCCACCATGGCACAGGGTGACACCCACACTGTGCATGAACTGTGGCCTCTCACGCCACCAGCATATGCCTGGATCCAAGTCACAAACAGTGGTGCACAGCCCTGCAACACACAAGCCACAGCATGGAGGTGGGACAGCAACTGTGGAGGCTACAGTGTCACCCGAGGCAAACATGCACCTCACCAGTGACAGAAGGCAACCCAGCATTGTGACGGTCACAGTGGATGATCTGCAGGGACAGCCACTACTGACAAGGCAGAAGACCTCGCAGGCCACAGACATGCAAGGGTGTCAGCTGCACAGGCCAAGGACAGTTTGACAGGGGCACAATGGACACAGAGCAGGCACCATGGACCACTGCACACAACAATGCAATGCACAGAGAACAACACACCACAGATACCGACTGATAGCCACTCCCACACCAGAGACACTTCCCACACACACACACACACACACACACACATATACCCATGACTGAACCACCCCAGATGCCATGCACACCACTGCAACTGAGCACCTATAGCCAGCTGCAAATCAGAGACCACCACAGTATTCATATCAAAATCTGTATTATAAAATATAACAACAACAACATCATCTATATACATATATACATATATGGGGTGGAGGTACAGGAACAAGGTGGGGATGGGTAAGTAGCTAGGGTGAACAACTGGGAGAGGAAGGCGGGGTGTGAGTCTGTCAAAGTGGGAGGTAATGTCCGATCATTGGTGTCCAGCCTGATCCCCTGCTGCCTGGGGCCATTCCCAGGGTCGCCGTCTCCTCCTCACCCCATGCTGATGGAGGTCCTGCAGTATTGCCAGGATTCGGCCGCCAAAAGCACCAGCTGCTGGATGGAACGCTCTATGCGGGGAGTATCCGCACACCTAGGACAAGGGATCAGATTCAATGGGTGACTGTCCATCCCCTGCAGCCCACTCCATCATGCATGGCATACAGCCATGTGCCCCACTCCTGTGATGGTGTGCACCCATCACAGTGACCATGTGAACAAGACATGCCCAACCAGGCAGCAACAGCCATGTGTACCACTGCACACACACACGCCCATGTCCAGCACAGCACAACCAAGGCCGTACAGTAATGTGGCTGTCGGTGGGCAGGCAGTGCCATAGCCATGTGCCCAGGTGCACGCATGGACCACCATTGATGCACTCCCAGACATGCAGTGCCACTGGACAGTGCTGACTGTCACATGTCACGTGCATGGCAGTGGTGTCCATGGATGGTGGCCATGTCCGCTCCCACCCTGTCACACAGCATGCAATAGCAATCATGGTGTCATGGCACTCACCCTCATTGGGCTGTCGCTGGCATTGTGGTTGTTCCCTGTAGCCACCACCCTCTGCTGCTGATCCGTGGCCCTCCTCCACTCTGCTATGCCTGTGGGAAACAAAAGGTGAGAAACAGATCAGTACAATCCCAAAGCATATTTCCCTGCCCCAATGTGTGTGCCCACCCACCCAGCCAGACCCATCCATCACATACCCTGTAAACACCGCCACAGCCAACCCTAGACCATCCCTCCCTATGTGCTGGACACAAAAGACAGTGTTACCCATATGGACCATACAGGTGTGTAGATGGATCACCCACCTGAACGAGGCACCACACCCCTCCTGGCAAGTGACCGCAGACGTGCCAGTAGCCCGGCCCTCCTTCTCAGGTCCCCATAGTGGTGCCTGTATTGCTCGGCCGCTCCTCCTGTGGCCAGTGGCCGCCTCCAGGTCAGTGGCCACCTGTTGCCAGACCAGAGTCCTGGCCCTGTCCAAAGAAACCTCACCATACAGTGGGCCATAGTGTGGCTCCAAATGGCCACAAGGTTGGCCAGCTTGAGGGCACTCCATTGGGGGATCTCTGCCATGCCATCTCCAGAGCTATAGTAGGCAATATGGCACTCGCAGTGCGCGCAACCCCAGGTGGAATTGCTGCTCAATACATCATGCCATTCTCATCGCGCTGTCACCGAACAGCGCGATAGAGCTGCAGACATGCCATGCGTACAGCGCCAAGGGGAAAAGGTTGGGCACAGGGTTATGGGTCTCTGGCGCAAGGCCATGCACAGCGCCATCGGACGCCTATGCATCTAGTGCGATTGGTCACCTGTGTGCCATTGTCACAGCAAACTATTGCATAGTTGTGCCACAGCGCCATGTAGTGACCATCACCATAGCACCACTGGCACAATGGTGGCCATGCCCTAAATTGCCTACCGTGCACAGCACGCCATCAGCTCGGCAGACGCCTGCATCAATTACCTGGGCATGCACAGTGCGTGTACTACGCAGTCACAGAACTGAGCCATTGGCTCAGCACGCTTCAACCGTATGACAGCAAGCGCAACAGTGTGATATTCAGCCGTCATATGCAAATCATCCGATCAGCCATTCAATGGTGCAGCAGAGTGATTTGCATCTCATTAAAGTTGCTCCACACCTAATTTGAATGGATTGCACCATAAAACTGTGATACTGTTCTGCAGTGGCCATATTCGGTTACTGCAGTTTATAGGTGAGTTGCATGCTGTGTGGTGTTCTGGACTGTGGTCTCAGGGACTTGCTTTGTACTGCACAGTCACAGGTCACCACTGTCACCCATACAGGCTGAAAAGTGACCGAGCGAGGACTGGGTAAGGAGGATGATGGTGGGCGGAAGAGGAGGCCCAATTTTACCAAGGCCGAGATGGATGCACTCTTCGAGGCCTACCTGGATCAGGAGCCACTGCTCAGTGGACAGCGGAGCACCCTCTGGCCCATGCTGCTGCATGGGAGGGGTGGCACATGCCATCAACCTTCATGGCAGCCACCAGTGTTCTGTGCAGGAGTGTAAGAAGAAGATGGGTACCGACAGGAGGAGGGTGAAGGAGAAGGTGGCTGCCATCAGGGCAGCATGCTGCAACAGGTGGGGCCAGCCAGAGGTGGTGCAGCTGACTCCAGCAGAGGACAGGCTTGCTGTAAGCATGCAGTGCAGTGCCATTGAGGGCATTCCAGGAGGTGGCTTCCAGGCAGGTGGTAGCCCATCACTACATGGTACGTCATGGTCTGGGCGGGAAGATAGATCACATGCACTAACATGTCATTACTTTCTTTTACAGATCCTTCATGTCTGCAGGGCTCAGCAGTGGAGGCCTGTCCACTGCGGACAGCCATCTGGAGTTGTGGGAGGACAATCCACCTCCGCAGGTAGCCAGCGTGCATTGCAACAGTGGTACCGCCTGCCTGTCAACACTGATGTCATTAAGACAGGTGTGGGGAGGCCCTTCCCATGTCTCAGCGGTCTGGCATCCAAGCATGCCAGCACTCTGTGGCTGTGGCTGTGGCACAGACCTGCACCATTGATGAAGCAATGACCATTATGGGCAGTGACATGTGTGTGTCATGGAATGGACACAGCAGGCCAGCACATGCCCATGGACCTGGCTGTTTACGACGTGTGTGCCAGCATGTCAGCACAGTCCTAGGCTGTGCCTGTCATCACCTGTGGGCAGCACCAGTGGCTGGTCTGGTGGGTCAGTGGCACTGTTGTGGCCACATTGGCAGAACAGCCAATCCCTTGGGCACAGCAGGCGGAGGGAGCAGTCACCCACCGGGACTGGGGGTACAGAGCTCAGCTGTGGCATTTGTACACCGCCTGTGGACTTGCCCATACCTGACCCTGGTGAGCAGCGCCCACCCTCAAGGGGTGCTGAACATCAGGCCCTTCCATACCCTGAGGGACAGGTTGCTGAGGTGGCAGATTACCTCTTTGATGAGCACACCTGCCTGCTGCAGGCATCAGTACAGCAGCAGATGTGGCTTGCAACGTCTGTGGAGGCACCTGTGTGGCCTTGGAGCAGGTCCTGGAGCAACACAGCAGGGACACCAGAAGGATCCTGTCACGGATTGACCATTCTTGGGAGGATGTGACTGCTGCCATTGACAGGCTACCACAGGCGTTGGTGCTGTGTTAGGCCACGATGGGCACACAGTCAGGTGCCCATGTGTCACTCACACCGCAGTTCACTATCCACTCCCTGTTCCCGGTGTTGTGTGACACCCGCCCTGTTGACGCCGGGTTCAGCTGTGGGCATCCAGAGCACTTCTGGTGCAGGTTTGTTCGTGCGCTGCAGACACCTGTGCGGGCACGGTCGTGTTCACGCAGTGGAACTCCTGGTGGACCATCAGTGCCACCCATGAGGCCTGTGCTCAGCCTGCCAGTGCCGCTGGGTCTCAGTGGGCCACCCATGCATCCGGTGGACTGGCACTGTGCCGCATGTCTGACCTGTCTCCCAGTGTGGGCCCTGTCTGGTGCTGCCCTGTATGCATTGTGTGTTTTGGTGGGCAGTGCACTGGTGGGTGCCCAGCCCTACACGCAGACACACACAGTCCACCTGCACACTCTCCCGACTGCTGTCCATGGGTGCATGTACATGATGATGCCTGCATTGTGCTGTACATCAGAGTGCGATGGTGCCCAGCATCTGACACACGCACATAGACAGTCAGTGGACGTGGTAGCCTGTGGACATGTGTGTTGATAGTGTCTGTGTTCCGGCTCTGTTGTGCACCTGACCACTGTGCACTGTGTTCCTATTGTGTGTGCATGTGTGTGTGTGTCTGTCAATGTGGCATGTTACTGTTCACCCCTCCCTGGTTGTCTGTGTGTGCTTCTGTACATTGCCACTTCCCTTGCCGTCATGCACCCCTATGTGTGTTTCCATGTGTGTCGTGGGTTGTGCCCTAGCCACTGGTGGTTGCACATGGCCCTATGACTTACCTGTGTTGGCTGAAGTGCTCCTCTGTGATGGTGTCCCGTGCAGCTGGGACAACCGGATCAGTCGGGGTCCCATTGTCCAAGGGGATGCCCATCCCCATCATCACCAGCGTCACCATTGTCCCTATCGCTGTCCCCTCTTCGACCTGTACAGCTATCCCACAGTCTTTGGCCATGTTGTGCAGGACACAACAGGCCAGGAATATCACACAGGCCTTTGAGGGGCTATACTGTAGGGCACCGCTGGAGGTGTCTAGGCAATGGAATGCACCTTCAGCATCCCAAACACCCACTCAATGATGTTGCAGTGGTGGCATGTGCCTCGATGAGCGTTGCTGTGATGGGGTCATGGGCCACTGGTAGGGTGTGAGCAGCCAGGGATGGAGTGGGTATCCACTGTCACCTGTGTGGAAATAGTGGAGGTTAGGTGTCTTGTTCAGGCTCAGACTGCCCTAACTCTGTGTGCCACACCCATGGCACCTGTGGCTTACACCCCTTGCCCACGATTTGTCAGTTCTACATGCATACTCACCCACTAGATGTCCTGTGGGATGTCCCCACTCTTGAATCAATGGCACAGTGCTGACTGGTACCATATGAATGAATCGTGTGCTCCCCAGGGTGCATGGCACAGACATTGATGATCGCCCACTGGCATCACACACCACCTGGCAGTTGACACTGACATATCTCTTCCAATTCACATAGGCAGCCCCATCAGGGTCAGGTGGCATACAAATGGCCACATGGATGCAGCTCTATCGCCTAGCATGCCAGGCATATATGCTACCCTGTGGAACTCCTGTATGTTTGCTGTGCGCTCCGCCACGATGCTGGGGAAATGGATGTACTCTGCAGCATGTGGCAGCAGTGGCTGAGGAAATGGGTGAGGATGCATGATGTGGCTGACTGTGTTATGCCTGTGGTGTCCCCTGTTGGTCTCTGGAAGGTACCCATGGCGAGCAAGCACATGCAGGCTGTTACCTTTGTCTCCACTGACAGAGCATGACTCAGTCGTGGGTGCCTGCATCACATCACTGCACAGCTCACAGAGCTGCCTCAGTATTGCCCTGTTCAGGTGGTACCAGCCCACTATCTCAACATCTGAGTACAGCTCAAAGCTGGTGCGGGCTTGGTACTGCCTGTTGGGGGCATACGCGACGGGCCCTTCCACGCCATGTCCCCTGCAGCATGCCTTCTCAATCTTACATGCTTGCATAAATCAGTGCTACATTTTGCTTTTGCACTGACATTGTAGTCATAATGACAGTAAGAAGATACAGTTTAGGTGCTTGCTTGCCCTAATCTTTTCCAAGGGGTTCAGAAAGTGCTATATCAAAAGAAAGAGTGGCGTGTTGAGTGTAATCATCAGTGTATTTTCACTGAATGTTCCATTCTTAATCTGTGATTTGTGCACAAAAGGCAACACCTTCAGAGAGTTAATTAAAATAATTCATATTGAGAAAAATGCTAACAATAGCTCAGCAGTATAATTCTTGTTTAATACAATTTTCAGAACATGCCTGTAGATTAGAAAATAAAGGGATGTAATTTCATTTGCTTGACTGAACTAGGAAATTGATTACACAAATAAAATAATTATGTTCCATGGAACCAATAGGTCCCCATGAATGTTCAATCAATGCCCTGCCCCGCAACAACATAAACCAGCCAACGCCTCACAAGTTCCAACACAAACTTATCAAAAGCACAACACCCACTCTGTGAGACCAACAATAACTAAAGAAAACCTAGATTAAATGTAACATACATATCTATATCTGTATCTATATCTATATCTATATCTATATCTATATCTATATCTATATCTATGGTATACTGACGTGGTAGTGCCAGTAAAGTTAGGGTTGAAGGATCACTTATGTTAAACCCAAAATATTGCACCATTAAAACATCCCAGTGGTTTGTGGATTTATATGAAATTGTGCATGTATAATGGCTTGGCAAAGGTTGCTTGGTGTGGTAAATTTCATTTGAATCTGTTGTGTGGTTTCTGAAATACAGAGTGTTACAAATCCCTAAATTTACATGGTTGTTGCTGTTTCTTTGTCCACATGTATCTCAGAAAGCATTTTAGGTTGTGGTCTGAAATTTTCAGAATATAAAACCTTTGTCTCACAGATGTGCCTTTTGCTTGTTTGGCGAAAAAATATAAATCTATTCAAAAGTTATAACACTTGATGTGGCAAATTTCATTTGAATCACTTGTGTGGTTTCTGAGACACAGAGTCTCAAACATACTTACATGCATGTGTGTTTTGCTGTTTCTTTGTCCATTTATTATACTGGTGCAGTAGCACCAGTATAGTTTAGGTTTAGAGCTCACTAATATGTTAAACCCGAATTTTGCACCTTAATAACTTTACAACAATTCAATGGATTTACATGAAATTTTGCACATTTAATCACTTGATATAGTTCTCTTACTGTAGTAAATTTCATCTGAATCCATTTTGTGCTTTCTGAGATAGTGTGTTACAAATCCTTAAATGTATGTGCTTTTTCCTGTTTATTTGTCCACCTGCATCTCTTGGGGTAGCTCTGTTGATATGTCAAATTTCATTTGAATCACCTTTGTGGTTTCTGAGATACAGAGACTCAAATATCTTTACATTTATCTATTTTTACAGTTTTTAGTCCACTTGTATTATATTGGTGTGGTAGCACCACTATATTATGGTTTAGTGCTCACTTTATGTTAAACCCCAAATGTTGCACCTTAATAACTTTGTGACGGTTCAATGGATTTGCATGGAATTTTCCATATATAATCACTTACAGTAGTTCTCTCGACATGGCAAATTAAATTGTAATCCATTGTGTGATTTCTGAGATAGAGTGTTAAAATCCCTAAATGTACATGTTTTTGCTGTTTCTTTGTCCACCTGTATCTCAGAAACTGTTTCTGGTTGTAATCTGAAATTTGTAGGATGGAAAGCCTTTGCCTCACAGATGTACCTTTTGCCGGTTTGGTGAAAAATATTAATCCATTCAAAATTTATTGAATGTTGAATTTTCCATTATTTTCAATGAGAAAAATTCATGTCTAGCATGAAAATGGATTAAGTTTTCGCAGTCATCCACTTCTGCATAATTTGCACCCTAATAATTTTGCAACCACTAGATGGATGTGCATGAAAGTTTGCATGCATAATTTTGTGGGTTGATCTGTTGATGTAGCTAACATTGTTTACATGTTTTTGTGATTCTGAGATACAGTGTCTCAAATATCCTTAAATTCACATTTTCTTTTCTATTTCCATGATCATCCAGTTTTGCATAATTTGTACCTTAATAACTTTGCAAGCATTCAATGGAGTTGCATGAAATTGTGCATATCTTATCCTGAGGTCTAGGTCTGTTGATGTGGCAAATTTCATTTGAATTGCAAAACAGGTCATCATCTTTTGCATATTGTGCTCCTAAATAACATTGCAGCCACTCAATGGATGTGCATGGTATTTGCTTGCATAAGCTTGTTGGGTAGTTCGATTGATCTGGCAAATTTTGTTTGAATTCTAATGTGGTTTCTGAGATACAGAATCTCAGCCTCCTTAAATTTACATGTTTTTTCCATTTTGCAAACAAGTCATCCTAACTGCATATTGAGCACCTTAATATCTTTGTAACTGTTCAATGGATGTACATGACATTTGTGTGCATAAACTCATTGGGAAGTTCTGTTGATATGAAAATTGTTATCTGAATTGCTTTTGTGGTTTCTGAGACACAGAGTGTTAACCCTCCATAAATTTACATAAATGAAAAATCCCACACTTACCACCTGATGTACTCAAACAATATTCCACATGGGCTTCATTTTATTGTGCAAAATGCAATGTCAAAGAATTCCAGACGATTTCAGAAGATTTGTCTCCTTTCTCAATGGATCTGCTACAGGAAAAGACATTACTTATATACCTGTGTCACTTTGACATCATCAAGGTGCGCTTGGTTAAAACATGTGACAACACCTAACAGTGACTTAAAGTGCATATGTCCAATAAGGTTTTAGATTCCCTAAAACAAGATATTCAAATCAATTAAAAATATATATATATATATATATATATATATATATATATATTCATGACAAAAACTCTGTTTAATGCATTGGTTAGGGTTGTTCCACAGCGACAAAAGTGAGTAAATTTGGTGTTTGGGTTGCCACTTCTCTTGCACCCCAAGCTCAATTCTATCCTCACCAATAGGCATTGGCGGTGTGTGTTGGGGTCATCAGTCCTCACTCTCACTCCATCCCATGTGTAAAGTTGGTGCAGTATAGGAGAATGGGGTGAGAATTAGGAGCACGACCCCAATGCACACCCCAATGCCAGTTGGGGTGCAAGGGGCTTTCAACCCTAACACCGAATTTCCTCACTTTTGTCACTGTGGAACAACCCTAACTGATGCATTAAACAGAGTTTTTGCCGTATTTCC
This sequence comes from Neoceratodus forsteri, assembly GCA_016271365.2. Taxonomy (NCBI): domain Eukaryota; kingdom Metazoa; phylum Chordata; order Ceratodontiformes; family Ceratodontidae; genus Neoceratodus; species Neoceratodus forsteri. Next base: position 41,744,985 of record CM028137.1, on the reverse strand, counting down.
TTCTTTAAGAATGCTCACTATAAATAGTGAATGGAATGTGGTGGTGGGAGCACGGGCCCATGTGAATTTTTGTTGCATAGTAATGTTAATGGTAACACAAACGCAAGTGCAGGGTGACGCAAACGTAAATGATAACGCAAACGGTAAGAGAAATTCAAGCACAAACATTAATGAAAACAGAAATGGTAACGCAAACATTAATGCAAATGCTAACGGCAACAGAAATGCAAAAGGTAACAAAACCAGTGATGTAAACGCCAACGCCAACAGAAATGCAAATGGTAAGAAAATGCAAACGGTAACACAAATGCAAACAGAAATGAAAATGGTAAAGGCAACGGCACCACAGAAGGAAACAGTAATACAATTGACAAAGGAAATGCAACTGAAAATGAAAATGCTAAGGCCAACAGAAATGCAAACGGTGATGAACAGGCAAACAGTAATGGTAACGAATTGGGCATGCAAACAGTTACAGTAACAGCAACGATGACGCCTAAAGCTTAATAGTAATGCAATGGAAAACACAATCGCAAGTGCGCATAGAAATGCAAATTGTAATGCACAAGGTCACGGTACCACAATTGGAAATGCAAATGCTAATGGTAACATCAACGATGATGCCAATGGAAACACAAACAAAATGCAAGTGGAAGCACGATGCAAATGCAAATGGTAATGCACACGGTGATGCAAATGAAATGCAAACAGAAACAGTAATGGAAAGGCAAATGGTAACAGTAATGCGAATGCAAGCACAAATGAAAATGCAAAAGGTAATGCACACGGTGGTGTAGACAGGAACACTAATGCAAATGGTTATGGAAACCAGTGGAAACGCTAACTGTAACAGTAATGAACGTGCACACTCTTTTTTCCCCAAAAGCTGCATTAAGAAACACAGTGAATATAAAGAATGTATGCATAATAATGGGACTCAGAGCAAAAAATGAGCACTTGGAATAGTAAATTGCTTATATCTCAGAAACCCACGATATAGAAAAAAATTTAAATTTCATATAATTTATGAATTTCCTGTCTAGTTTTGTTTGTAGCCCCTAGTGGGGGCTAAGTATTTTCATACAAAAGTCTGTATCTCAAAGTATTTCTGAGATACAGGCCGAAAAGTGCAGCGGACACCATAATGTTAGTCTATGGGAAAAACAGTCAACCGAGTACCATAACTTTGCAGCACTCTAATATTTGTCACCAAACCACCAAAAGGCATCAGTGGGATCTTCTTTTTTCCTCCACATTTCAGCCCCCAAAAACTGTTCTTTTGTACCAGGGTGGCAAAGATTTCCTATTCTTTTAGGCATAGGTCACAAAGTAGTGTCGCAAATCACACTTTCACAAAAAAAAAACATGAAAGTTCTACAACTGCAACACTACTTTGTGACACTACAGTTTACAAAAATTTGAAAACATATTTCAGGGGTGTTTAACCCCCAAAAAAAGACATGGCTAGCATCCTCAGGGTTCGACCAGGTGAACACAAAAGAATTGTGTCCCTAGAGGGTCCCAAACTTAAATGCCAAGCATTTCTGTGACAAATAACTGAACAAAAATGGCTGACTCATGACAGTACAGGGTAGTTTGCAACACTAAAAGTTGAATTTACGACGCTGTCGAATAGTTTGTTAACTTTTCCATTGACTATAATGGAAACTTGTCTTTAAATAATTTTTGAACCTTTTAATATTTTTCATGAAATCTTTGAAGGCACATTGGGGGCCCGCTGCATGTTCCTGAAGGTTTCAGACCAGTTGCACAAACCATGTGACCTGTAGGCGTGAGTAAAGAATGCGAAAAAGCATAAATATGACTTTATACTGCACTTTATAGCTCTGCAACTGTATATCTGACCATTATGAAACTTGGCAGATCCAGAGATCTGTGGTACTGCTTCGTGCCTGCCAAATTACAGGCAAATCTGTCATACAGTGGAAAAGTTATTAAGCTACAAAATTTCACACTTTAACCTTAAATGGGTACTAAACCCTAACTATAGTGAGCACTACCGTTACCTATAATGTGCCAATATATACAATTCACTTTCACCCTATCTATACTGAAACATACACAAACATAAATACAACACTACATGATAAATTAAAAGTGATTCAGCTCCATAGAAATATTAGATAATAAATGCCACTAGTTTTATATAGACAACTACAGTACAATTGTATACTATAGTGGCTAACAAGCAGTTGCTCTACTTTCTTTTTCAAATATGGCTTGATGCTGAAATCTTCATTCAGGCCAGGACTTTATAGCCTCCTAAGGTACATATCCAGAAGTCTTCTCTGGTCAGAATGAAATTATCATGGTCTCCCTCTCAGATTCTTATACACTTTTTCTATCCTCTGGAATGTAAACACATGGTCAGATTTGTTAGTACTTTGCATAATATGACGTGTAGTGGCATAACTTGGGTCATTGTCCCCAGAGCCCATCCAATAAAGACACAAAACAACTTATGTGTGATTGCTCAGTTTGGCAATAAATTTACTATTCCATCAAATAATTGTTCACAATACATTGACATCACATGATCCATTTTCCAACTTTTACATTTCTCATCTTTCAACATTATATTTATATCCACTTATATACATTGCATACATCTATATTTCTGTTCCACTTATACATTCTATCATTGATATTCCATCATTCACTTCTATTTCTTCTGCCCCAGACGTACATCCTGGAGGGGCTCTACCACTTCCTGTTATGCTGTCAAGGGCACGAGCGCACACACTGCACTCCCTGCCTTTCTTCTCCGTGCTGTGTCTTTGGTTATTTTCCTTTTCCTCCCTTTCTTTCCTGTCATCCTCCCCTTTTCTCTGCCGTCCACCTTGGCAGTCCAAATTGCAGCCTGCCACTGTGTTCCACCTACCACAGTGGCGCTCTGTGCTTCACCTATCACAGAGCCCTCTGAACCTTCCTCCATGATAGGAGGGTGGAAGAACTCTTGAAGCAATTTTGTGAGCTCCTCTATCGTGCAGCCCCTTATCAATGGCCCTTTGTGCTGTCCCTGGCTCATCTGGACCACTCTATTATTGCCACATCATTGTTCCCACCGCCTCCCCTTCCCTGCCATTTCAGTGACCTCATGAGGTCCTCCCCTTCGTGACCTCATGGCTTTCTTGGTTCTCCCTCCCACAGCCCCCCGACCCTGAGCTTCCCACTTATTGGAAGAGGGCTGTGGGACAATGGGATCTGTCCTTTAGATGGGCAAACCTCTTTGTCCCTAGAGCCCAGCCAATAAAGACACAAAAAAATGATGTGGTTGTTCAGTTCGGCAATAAATTTACTATTCCATCATATCATTGTTCACAATACATTGACATCATATGATCCGTTTTCCAACTTTTACATTTCTCATCTTTCAACATTATATTTATATCCACTTATATACATTACATAGATCTATATTTCTGTTCCACTGATACATTCTATCATTGATAATTCCATCATTCTCTTCTATTTCTTCTGCCTCCCAGAAGTACATCCTAGAGGGCTCTACCACTTCTTCTATGCTGTAAAGGGGTATGGTGTACACACCGTACTCCTGCCTTTCACTTCCACGCTGTGTCTTTGGTTATTTTCCCCTTTTCCTCCCTTTCTTTCCTGTCATCCTCCCCCTTTTCCACTAGTACACCTCCAGCTTGGATGGATGGTGGACTTCCATTTCCATCCCCTCCTCCCTCCCCCTCTTGCCCTCACTTAAACCCTTCCCTTTCTCTGCGCCTAACAATACTGATAGCATCCCATATTTCTGTGTTGAACAATGCCAGACCCAAACCTGAGAGGTGTATCCAGTCTCCACTATAAAATTCATCCACCCATTTTAAAATGGCATGGTGAACGATTATTTAACCATGCCTCAATTAGTCTGCCCACATGTGCATTCATGCACTTCTTGGCCCTGTCCATCCCCTTATGGCCTCACCTGCCGCCATACCATGTGGGGAGGATCTCCGACTAGGCTAATGTGACCTCTGGCTACCAATCTCTTATTTTTCCAGCATCAAGTTTTATTTGGTAAAATATGTCCAGCCAGAGCCTTGTACCCAGATCGTTGCCTCCCAGATGTATTACCAATAAGTCTGGCCACTTATGCTCTTTCTTGAGGTCCCTGAGTTCCGCAACAGCTGTTCCCATTTCATTCTCTGTATTTTCCAACCAGCCGGATGGTGTCGCTGTCCAAACACAACTGTATTCCCCTTGTCTCCTAGCTGCCCATTTCTCCTCCCGATGTATAAATGAATGCCCACAGATCCACGCCGAGCCTCTGCAGATTCCCTGTATGATCCAAATAAAAGTGATTATTCTCTGCATTTCTCATTTTCCCCAACCATTTCTTTGTACCTGCTAAGGGAGAAAAGAAATGTCACTATTTTGTCAATTTCAGATATATTTTTATAACAACTAAGTCCACCTGCCCTTTCCTTGATCTCCTCAGGCATGCTGCTACGCACTGCCATGGTAGAAGCTGCACCGATCCTAAATGAGTGGGAGGAGTACCTCTCCTGGTTCTTCTATGAACCTGAGGCCTTTGTGTAGCACCGCTGTCACTTGGCACCTCTGATAACGGCTGCCATCCTCATGTATGAACAGTGCCTTACCTCCTGCTTTCGGGCATTCTGCAGCATACATGTGCAGTGCCTCCACGGGCAAATGTCTGCTTTGGGATGCTTCCTCAGCCAGATCCTATTGCCTTGCCCCTGTTGATCAGTCTTGATCTCCTTAGCAATATGACGACTGCCTCCAGCCCATTCAGCATCCTTCCATTGCATCCCACCTCCTTCTACCTTCCTGCCTTGCCCCACCACCTCACTTACCTTGAATGCTCCACCATACATGGTAGCTACAGAGCTTTGAAGAGCACTGCTTCATTCCTAGAACTGCATACCTGGGGTAGTGCTCCCATCAACTGCACCATCAAGGCCTCCGATATAGGCTTTCTGGCATCTTGTCTCCTATCCTCTCCCATGTCCAGCCATGCATCATTCTGCAAACCAGGTTGCTTTTAGTTGGAGCCTCCCATCCATGTAACCCACAAATCTGACCTATGGCTGCCAGGTTCACCCCATAGTCACATGCGCCATGCGCTCCCACCCCACTACTATAAATCATGCCACCTGGTCCAGCATCACAACCCTACTTACCTGACTATCATACTGCTCACGGAATTTTTGAAAGGCCCTCCAGGAGGTTTTGAATGCTCTAAGTGTCCTGGGTGCCCATGAATAGCAGAACAGTGTTTCTGCTCCCCAATCCAATACGTACATCAGGATGGTGGTCCCCTGACCTCTGCTCTGGGTGTAACTGTCCGAAATTTGTCCATCTGCAATCAGGTGAGGCAATCAGCGATCACATTGTCCACACCATCGATATGCCTGGCCCTGAATGACATATTCAAGGTCAGGCCTAGGCATACCATCCTACTTAACACCCTCATGGCCCTGTCTGTTTTGGTCCTCCTGTTGTTCAATACCTCCACCACTGCTCTATTGTCACTCCAAATGTCACCTTCCTGTTCTTGAGCTCGCTTCCAGATTAGCATTGCCACCCATATGGGAAACAGCTCCAGGAAAGTGATGTCCTTTGTCATGCCTTCTCTTACCCACTCATCAGGCCATGCTTCCACAAACCATCTGCCTTGGAAGTAGCCCCCATGCGAATCCCCCGCGCATCTATGTACAGCTGCAAGTCGGTGTTGTATAGCCACTCGTCCTGCCAGAAAGTCTGTCCATTATACTCTGCAGGAAATTTTCCCAAATCTGCATATCTTCCTGGTCCCTTTATTAATATCAATCCAGTGGTGGGGCTGGGCGTTTCCATTGCCCAGCTCTAGACACTGCGTAAACGCTGCATCCTGGGGCAATGGCCCTACATGCAAAATTCAAGTGTCCCAACAGCTGTTGTGCCTGTTGGAGCTGTACCTCCTATGGCCGCTGAACTTCCTCAATAGGTCCCATAATCTCTCCACCTTTTCTCTCTGGTAAGCGGAAAGTTCTTGCCTCACATCCAGCTCCAAACCTAAGAACTCTATCATTTGGCAGGACCCTTCTGTCTTATCCTCTGCCAGGGGACTCCCAACTTCTGGCATAATCCTTTGAAGTCCTGCAGCATGGCTTCAGTCTCCTTTTTCCTCTCCAATAAACAAGAAATTGTATAAATAATGCACTATGACCCGTGTCCATACCTGGTTTGAAACACCCATTGCAACCAAGTACTGAACACCTTGAAGGTGGCGCATGCTATGGAACATCCCATCGGCATGGCCTTGTCAAAATAGTACTGCCCACCCACCTGGAAACCCAATGTCCCAATCCGCCAGCCTGACTGGCAGTAACCTAAATTTGATTTTATGTCCATTTTGCTAACCATGCATTCCCCTGGCCCTAACGAGTCGCACTGTGTCTCAAGCATGCAGTATGTGACCCTACTGCCCTCCTTGTCTATTGTGTCTCTGACTGAGTCACCTTCTGGGAATGATAGGTGATGTATCACCCGGTACTCACCCGCTGTTTTTTGGGCACTAGACCCAGTGGGGAGACCCTTAGGTTTTGAAGTGGAGGGGAGGAAATGGTCCTTCCACCTTCCCTGCTGTCACCTCCTTCTGAATCTTCTCTTCAACATGGCTTCCTTACCCTGTATGGATTTGAGATTCCTCAATTCTCATCGCTTTCCTCACATCGTGAAATTGTAAACTGAAACATTCCTTAAATCCGTCCATAATTTCCTGGCTGCTTCCCTGTCCAGGTAGCCCTTACCCATCTTTCTACGGCCTCTGCCCTTATGGGTGTCTGGGAAAACTGGGTCTCCTCTCTCGCCATTCCTCAACTGTCCTGGTGCCGGGTTTGATAGTTATGACCTCCCACCGCTGCCTCCCCTGTTGCCCCTCACCCACTTTTTCTCTGAAAGGAGCCTGGGCTGGCCTGAAAGGGTTGTTGTACAAGCTTTCTTGGGCTGCCAGTCCTTTTTCCCAGTTGTACCTGCACTTGGTGGCCGGGTGATGTCCCCACACTTCGCACTGATGTGCTGGAATTGGCAGTTTGGCCAAGAGCAAGTGGCTCTATTGTAACCCCAGCAGCTGTCGCTGCTGTCCCCTCTCCTGTCTCCTGCCTCCTTCTCTGTCGGCCTCATGTTTATCTCGAGTCATAAGTCTATCTGTCTGGCGCCCATTTTACATCCCCAAAGTGGGCCATTCATTTCCTAAATTTCTGTCAGACTTCAGCCAGCTGTGCCCCCTTCTTGTATGTCGTTTGATAATTAGTGAATAGGTAAGGAGCGGGGTGGCTAGTTGCGGTTGTTTTTCAATGACTATGGTCATAAAATAGGTAAACCCAATGGACCAATGTCCCACATTTTGCCCTTCCCTGCTTTGTCTTCCTCCCTTTTCCCAATAAAACTACCGTCACTTCCATGTCTTTCTTTTCAAAGCCATCTTTCTCCTCATACTTCTCCATCATGTCCACATTTGCCAGGGCAAATATGTCCACATACTCCCTTTCCAGATCTTTTCTTTTATGGCCATTGGGACATGGTCTGCCAGCCATACCCCTGGGGCCCCGTCTCTCGACCCCCCATGGAAGCCCTGCTGACCCCTCAACCCCACCTCTGAACCTGCCTTTTGATTTCACCTAATGCCTCTCCAACTACCCCCACCCTTTCTCCCCCATACATTTTAGCATCTGTTCCACATATTCTTTGACACTGCTTTCCAGCGTCACACCTTGGTTACCTGATGCCTGGCTGTAGAATGCCGGGTCCCGTTGAGCCATTCCTGTTGGGGCTGGTGTTGTCATCCGAGCTGTGGTGGCAGTACCAGTGCTGGAGGGAGCAGCAGCACAGGCATCGGCAAATCCAACCCTGGTGCTGGGGTTGGTGCAGGATTCAGTGGGGGTGGGTCAGGTCATCAGCAGGAGAAACCAGAGGGGCCACTGAGATTGGTGCTGGCACCAGTACACTGACCCTGGGCTCTATCACTGCTTGCCTTCTGGGCACCCTCTTACTCCTCTCCTGCTCTTTCCTGACCTTCCCTTCTGCTTGGTGCCTTTCTTGCCCGTCTGGTTCAGCCACCTCCAGTAGTCAGTTTGCTTTCTGAACCAGGTCCATTACCGCCTTGTAGCATTCCTCTTTGTTGGGCTTCACTCTTTGGTGTCATCCTTCCATTGTACCTGCTAAAAGAATTGAAAACCATAAACTTCAGCGCAGGCTGTCAAGGCTTGGTTCCTTCAGATAAAAACACCTGCAGTGTGCCCATTCCCAATCTTGTCTTCACACCTTGTGGCTCTGCCTTCCCATTACCATCAACAAACTGACCTTGCCATAGCTAAAGTCTCGGGCACATATGCCCCTTCACCGCTTTCCTGTAGCCTTCTTTTCGCAGCCTCACTGCGCTATCGTCACCCTTAATTGCCCTTAGCGGCCCCCATTGTCCCTCTCAACATGTTCTTGCTGCAGCAATTAAAAAGCCCTCCCACCTTGCTGTGTCCCCTGCTCTACTGTTGATCCTGCTGCTGCTTATTGTGCTAGGTCCAACACCGCAAGTGATGACGCCAGACACCATGTCAGTGCCTCTCCTTAGCCTTCCTCGAGGATTACCTCATCTTTTGCCCGAGGACTTGTCAACATCCCACTGTCCTCACTCTGCCCCCTTAAATGGCCATGTGTGACACTGGCCTCCCATACTGTGGGACGGTCGGCTTACTTCATCAAGCCAAAGGCCTTCCCTTTTCCGTCTTGTCATGCTCCCTCTCTCCTGCGGTGTTCCACTTCCCTCCCTTGAACTACCCCTTTTAGCTTCTGTTAAAATGGCTATGGGCTGACCTTATTGTCACTTGGCTGCCTCTTTTCATTCAGGGCTCCATCTCCACCTGGTCCCGACTGTTAGTGATGACATCAGACGCCATCCCATGCAGTGAGCCTAAGTTCCTTGGGATTACCTTTACTAAATTTGTGGACCAACCAGCTCCTTTCTGCGTTACAGTTCCTCCTTCCCTTTATCCATCAGCCACCTTATCTCCTGCTTGCACACCGGCTAGCCCGCCCCTCGCTCAAAACTTCCCCTTTTCAAAATATTCGCCTTGTTTCTTCATGTTTAAATTCTGCTTTCCACACCCTTTGTTCACCTCAATGGCACTGGAGGCCCAAACCTTGTTATGTACAATCCCTGCCTGCTTGTTGTACGGTCGTCCTCATCCCACAGCCCACACTGCATGGTGATGACATCAGATGCCATGCCACGGTAGGCCCCACTTCCAGCACCTACTTCTGAGTCCTGTCTTCCCTTCCTAACATTCTACCACAGTAAATGCAAGCCACATGGGTTTTCTGTCCCATATCCTGCTGATCTCATGGCCCCTTGACTGTTGCCATCCTGCCTTCCTCTTTCAGCAAACATTTGCGGTTCACCACTGCTGCTGCTCCCCGATTACTTTCCTGCCACCATGCTGTTCAGAGGTATTTCGTGGTTGCCTCCTGTTTTACTCAATTAAAACTCCTCCCATGAGAAGTCACAGCCACCATTTCATTACAGCCATCTCTCCTGAACCAAAAAGCTGTACCTGCACTTGCAAATGCTGTCCCAAGCTGGCACCTTGTTTTCACAGTTTGCTTACCTTGCTCCACGTAAGCCTGGATTACTCCATGAAAATGCTTCTAATTTCTCTCAGCCTCACTTGTTGCTTCCAGCTCAGGTATCCAGCATTATTTGACTATTATAACCTTAACTTATCTTTCTTCTCCTTCTTTCCGTTCCTCAGTTTTAAACTCCAAATACCTGACTATAGTAAATGCCTCAATGGCTCAAAACTTCCACCAAACTGATGTGCTTCCGAGCAAAAACTCTTGGAGCAATTTTGTGAGCTTCCCTATCATGCAGACCCTTATAAATGGCCCTTTTGCTGCCCCTAGCTCCCTGGGCCAGTCTATTGTTGCCATCTCATTGTTTCAACCACTCCCCTTTCCCCGCCCCTTCAGTGACCACTTCAGGTCCTCCCTTTCATGACCTCCTGGCTTTCTTGGCTCTCCTCCCACTGTCCCCCCGCCCTCTGAGCTTCCCACTCTTTTGGAACAGGGCCATGGGACAATGGGATCTGCCCCTTTAGATGGGAAAACCTCTTTATTTCTAATTGCCTTAACATGTTTGAAACTCCTTTTTGTTTTACCAATTTAAAATGTATTACAAGTGCGGTTGCAAGATAAATAACTCCACACATGTCACAGGTTATAAATTGCCTAACAGCATATATCTTCTCTATAAAACTAGTAAATTCCTTACTAGTTTGTATGTTGGCTACAACCCAGTGCAGGTTGCCACAGATGTCCGAGATTTATATTTTGTCCCAACATACAAACTAGTAAGGAATTTACTACCGCTTCGGTAAATAAGATTGATGCTGTTAGGCAACTTATAACCTGTGACATGTGTAGTTATTTATCTTGCAACCTGCACTTTTAATGCATTTTATATTGGTAAAACAAAAAGAAGGTTCAAACAGAGAATTGGGAAAATATCAGGGCAATTAGAAATAATGACCTAGGTTATGCCGCTGCATATAATATTATGCAAAGTACTAATAAATCTGACCATGTACTTACATTCCAAGGGATAGAAAAGTGTACAAGAATCAGAGTGGGAGACCATGATAATTTAATTTTACCAGAGAAGACTTCTGGATGTATACCTTAGAGCCTATAAAAGCCCTGGCCTGAATGAAGGTTTCAGTATCAAACTATATTTGAAAAAGAAATAAATTAGGGCAATTGATTGTTCTCCACTTTAGCATACAATTGCACTGTAGTTGAATATATAAAACTAGTGGCATTTTATTATTTAATGTTTCTATGAAGCAGAGTCCTTTTTAATTTATCATGTAGTTTTGTATTTATGCTTGTGTATGTTTCAATCTAGATAGGGTGAAAGTGGAATTGTATATATTGAACATTATGTGTGTGTGTATATATATATATATATGTGTGTGTATATATATATATATATATATATATATACTGTATGTATAGTTTAACTAATTTGAATGTTTTGTTACTAGGAATCTATAACCTTATTGGACATAAGCACATGAAACCACTGTTAGTGTTGTCACATGTTTCAACCAAGCACACTTTGCTGATGTCATAGTGGCACAGGTATATAAGTAGTGTATTTTTCCTAGGTCAGTTAGATCCATTGAGAAAGGGAGAGGATCTTTCAAAACGCATCTGGAATTTTTGTACATTGCATTTTGCACAACAAAATGAAGCACCTGTAGAATATTGTCCGAGCATCTATTGCATCAGGTGGTGAATGTGGGATTTTCGTTTATGACTTTTATCCCTGCACCACCAAGCCTTGTTCAGCCTCTATTTTCGTTTGACCACCACCTCCTTAAATTTATTTGTTTTCTGTTTTCGCAGACAGGTCATCCTGATTGCATATTTTGTATCTTAAAATCTTTGCCACCGTTCAATGGATGTGCATGACATTTTGTGTGCATAATTTCATGCAGTAGGTCTGTTGATGTGGCAAAATTTGTTTGAATCACTTGTGTGGTTTCCGAGATACAGAGTCTCACACATCTTACATTTATGTCTTTTTTTGTGGCTTCAAAATCTGCCTTATTAAATTACGCTAGTAGCGCCACTATAGTTAGGTTTAGAGCTCACTTTTATGTTAAACCCCACATTTTGCACCTAGTAACTTTATTAGTGGTTCAATGGATTTGCATGAAATTTTGCATGTATAATCACTTGTAGAAGGTCCCTTGACATAGCAAATTACATTTTAATCCATTGTGTGGTTTCTGAGATCGATTGTTAAATCCTAAATGTACATGTTTCTGCCATTTCTTTGTCCACCTGCATCTCAGAAACTGTTCTTGGTTGTAATCTGAACTTTCAGGGTAGAAAGCCTTTGCTCACAGTTGTGCCTTTTGCTGGTTTTGTGAAAAAAATTAATTTATTCAAAATTTATTATATTTTCTATTTTCTGTTATTTTCAATGTGAAAATACATGTTCAGTATGAAAACAGATTCCATTTTCACAGTCATCCAGTTTTGCATAATTTGCACCTTAATAGTTTTGCAACCATTCAATGAATTTGTATGCAGTTTAGCATACATGATCTTGTGGAGTTGATCTGTTAATGTGGCTAACATTGTTTAAATTGCTTTTCTGGATTCTGAGACACAGTGTCTCAAACATCCTTAAAATCACATTTTTCCATTTTGCAGTCATCCAGTTTTGCATAATTTGTACCTTAATAACTTTGCAAGCCTTCAATGGATGTGCATGACATTTGCATGCCTAATCTTGTGGGGTAGATCTGGTGATCTGTAAATTTCATTTAATTGCAAAACAGGTCATCCTGTTTTGTAGGATCCAGCCAGTAACATAGCATCCTAAGACACTGTGGCACAAAACAAAGTGGAGAATGCATTATGGCCTACAATGTAGGCTTGCAAAATCATTGCCACACCAAATCATGCAGGCAGGTGGAGCAGTATGAGGTATGGACCCTGATGTCCTGTGGGTCCCCAGCCCAACTGCCATGTCCTAGTCCCAGGTACAGTAGATCCATTAGCAACCCCAAAGTCAGCCCCCACCCTCCACCATCGCCGTCTCAATCCACCAGCCTGCACCACTGCCATAATAGGCAGTAGGTGCAAAATATCCCTAGGTGTCCAGTGGATGTCCTCACACTCGGTAGTGTTCCCCATCACCCACTCCTCCCAACCCCACCTCGCAGTTAGCACAGCCCTCACTCTCTGCATGGCTGGCTGCCTGACTGAACGACAATGAATGATCACATACTCACACTCAGGGTATGTGCTCACTATGCAGCTCAGCAGACAGCCAGCAATGGCAGAGAGTGGAGGGCTGTGCTGGTCACCTCTAGGGGTGGTGGTGGAGTGGGGCAGTGGCACCACCTAAAGGGGTCCACTAGACACCAGGGATATGTATCATTGTACTGACTATTATGGCAGTGGTGCAGGCAGGTGGATCAACAGTCAGCGATGGTGGGGGGTGAGGTGGCATTATGGATCTCTAATGATTCTACTGTTGCTGGGACTGGAATGCAGCAGGTGGGCTGGGAAACCCACAGGACAGTAGTGGTCCATACCTCATTCTGCCTGTCACCGGCCTGCATGATTTGGTGTGGCAATGATTTTGCAAGCCTACATTGTAGGTGCATGCATCCAACTTTGCTTTGTGCCACAATGTTTTTGGACCCGATGTTCTTGGCTTGATCTTTTTCATATTGTGTACCTAAATAACTCTGCAACCTCTCAATGGATGTGCATAACATTTTTAATGCATAAGCTCATTGAGTAGTTCTGTTGATCTGGCAAATTTTGTTTGAATTGCTTGCGTGGTTTCTGAGATACAGTGTCTCAACTCTTCTTAAATTTTCATGTGTTTTTTTCATTTTTGCAGACAGGTCATCCTGATTGCAAATATTTCATACAAAATTTACATTTTTTTCTATGTCATACGGTTCCTGAGACATAAGCAATTTAGTATTCTAAGTCATAATTTTCGTTCTAAGTCAATTATAATGCATACATTCTTTGTTTTCAATGTGTTTTTTCAATGCAGTTTTGGGGAAAAGAAGGTTGTGCCCTTTGTTACTGTGTCAGTTAGTGTTTCCAGATGCGCTTCTGTTACCATTATCACCATTCCGTCTCGCCACCATGTGCATTACAGTTTGCGTTTCATTTGCACTTCCATTTCCATTTTGTTTTGTGCTATTGTTGCCGTTACCATTACCATTTGCATTTGCAATTGCAGTACCATGCCCGTGTTCGTTACGGTTTGCATTTCTCAGAGTGCGCTATGCTTTCTGTTTCTGTTGGCTTTATGGTTGCTGTTACCATTTATCGCTATAATTGTGGTACCATGACCTTGCGGTAATGGTTTATGTTTCCATATGTGCTTGCATTTCTGTTTCTGTTGGCTTTATTGTTGCTGTTACCATAACCATTTGCGTTTACAATTGTGGTTCCGTGAGTGTGTGCGGTTTGCATTTTCATACGTGCTTGCATTTCGTTTACTTTGGTGTTATTCTTGCTGTTACTGTTATCACTTGTGTTTACAATTGTGGTACTGTGAATGTGTGTGTTACCAGTTGCGTTCTGTATGCACTTCTGTTTGATGTCTCCGTTTACATAACTTTGATTTTGTGTCACTTTCTGCTTGCATTTCTATTACTCTTTGTGTTACCATTTACATTTGTGTCACCATGTGCATAAGCCTTTGTAATTGCATTTCCATTGCACTTACTGTTACTATAGTCACACAAAAATCAGTGTGGTGGAGCATGGGGCTACAGGGTCCCATGCTCCCATCAACTTGCGCAACTTTCTACTTTTCTTTTCTTTCTTAAAAGTATGGAAATTCTATGCAAAACTTTGTTAATGCATCAGTTAGGGTTCTTCTACAGTGACAAAAGTGAGGAATTTGACATTAGGGTTCCCTCCTTGCATTCCACTCTACCCCACCAACAGGCATTGGGGTATGTGTTGGGATCATCGTCCTAACTCCTCACCCCATTCTCCTACAGTGCACCACCTCAGCTTATTTACACATGGGATGGGGTGAGAGTTAGAGTGATGACCCCAACGCACACCCCAATGCCTGTTCGTGGGTAGGGTGGGGTGGGTTGTAGCAGGGTGGAACTCCTAATGTTAATTTCTCACTTTGTTGTTAGAAAGAACTTAACTGATGCATTAACAAAGATTTTTGCATAGAATATATATTTTATATATATATATATATATATATATATTCATGGCAAAAACTTTGTTTAATGCATCAGTTAGGGTTAAAGCAACAAAAGTAGGGAAATTACACTTTAGGGTTGAGACCCAACCTCCCCACCCCACACCCATCCTCCACAGACCGACAGATGCCAGGAAGCATGGGTCATGAGGCCCAACTCTCACCCCATTCCATGTGTAAACAGGTTTACATGCTAGAGTAAAGGAGAATGGGCGAGAGTTAGCCCTCATGACCCCATGGCTTACCCCCAGTGTCTGTCAAAAATCCCTCGTTCATGGGATCCTCATTTGTGAGCTGACCAACACATGCTCATGAAAGCCGATCTCCATTCATGAGATATAGCCATCTGGTCACATCTCATGAATGGGGATTTTGACAGCTCATGAATGGGAATCAACTCACAAATGGGGATTTTGTCATCTCATGAATGGGATTTCCTGTTCGTGAGATAGGGCCATCTGGTCACCATCTCACGAATGGGGATTTTGACAGCTCATGAAAGGGATTTGGCTCACCAATCGGATTTTGACAGCTTACTTAATGATAATTTTTTTATGATCCCCGCTAGTGAGGTGTCAAAATTCCATTCATGAGCGAATCCCCATTTGTCACCTGAAACAAAGTTCTCGTTGTGAGCCAGTCCCTATTCATGAGATATAGCTATCTGGTCACAATCTCATGAATGGGGATTTTGATAGCTCACTTAATGGGGATTGGCTCATGAACAGGGATTTGGACACTTCACAAATGGGGATTGAAGTGAGTCATGAACAGGGATTTTCAAATAAAATTATTTGATGGAAACCAAACACATGGTTTTGTAGAGGCATCACCCTGAACAAAACCCATGCATTTGTTTTCAAAAATGCATCTGAGGGCAAGTAACAACATTTTGTTTTTGGCTGAAAGCGTAACAAGATGGCAGCTCACAAAACCTTGTTCACAGCTGTGTATCTAACCAAAGACTGAACTGAGCAAGCTCAGAACCCACATTTTCAAAATTGAATAACTTTGGAACAGAATAATATTTTTTCACCAAACTAATACTGACCTGTTCCTTCAGGTATGCTTTCTACCCTGAAAATGTTAGGCTAAAATTCAAAACAGTGTGGGTGCAGGACGATGAGGAAATTTCAGAAAAATGATGAAAAGAAGTGAAAAGTTCACTTTTTCCATATGCGCTGTGCAAAATTCACAAATCCAATTGAAACAAAACTTGATAAGTCAAGAGCACTACCCTATGGGACAGTGCATACCAAATTTCATGCAAATCCATTGAATGGTTGCAAAGTTATTAAGGTGCACAATTTGGGGTTTAACATTAAAACTGCAAGACTCAACCCTAACTATAGTGGTGCTACCATGCCTCGATAATATATTATAGTGGCATGGTCGCACCACTATAGTTAAGGTTCAGCAGTCACTTACATACTAAAGTCAAAAGTTTGGGAGTTAATAACTTTGAACCTGTTCAACGGATTTGCCTGACATTTGAATGTGTGGTGGGGCATGGTAGGTCTCTTCATCTGCCAAATTGTGTTTCGTTGGACTTACGGTCTTTGCACATGAAAAACTGAAAAATGCAAAATTATCCATTTTTGGAGGCAGCTTTTGGGATTTTGAATATGGCCCTGCACAGCCATCTTGTGGTGTGCTGCTCTGTGACATTACTCATTTAAAAGAGCGCACTGGTTGAACATGTCGCTGCTTGGTGAAAATATTGAGGCATTCAAAAGTTATAGCACTTTTAAGTTTCCATTATAAGTCAATGGGAAAATTTATATGGTTATTTAGTGAACAAAGAATGGTTTTGGCCATCTGGTCCCTCCTCATGATCAAAGAATTTGTAGGCTCACAATGAAAGATTCTTGGATCCCAAGAGAAGGACTAGATGGCCAGATTTGAGGGACTCAGATAGCCCAATTTTAAAAACTTTAAAATTAAATATCTCAGAAACGGTTAGGTCCTTTAACTTGAAATTTGGAGGGTGCTGAGGAATATCCTATAGATGTGAATTATGGTGTTTAGGTGTCAGAAAATACATTCTTTGTGGAGATATGGCGGCACAGTTTATGTTTTGCAGACAGCGTTTTGCATTGTGTAGTGGCTTGAAATTGATAGGTAGCTAGCCTTACTGACATAGACATACTTTTCAGTTGTTAGGTGTGTAAAATGTAAACAGGTGTGGAATTCTGTCACTCTGACCAATGAAAATCTCAAACTTTAAATTTTGTATCACGGACATGGTTTGGTCTTTTACATTGAAATTTACAGAGTGTTGAGGGATGTCCTGTACATGTGAATTATGGTATTCAGGAGTTGGAAAATTAGGTTGCTGCAGAGATATTGCATGACACACTTTACATTTTGCATATAGTGTTTTCCATTGTGGTAGGCACGCTTAATTTTAAACCTCACATTTTGCACATTAATAACTTTGTAACTGTTCAATGGATTTGCACAAAATTTGGAATGTACAGTCTGATTTGGTAGGTCTCTTGACTTACTAAATTTTGTTTCAGTTGGATGTATGGTTTTGTGCAGCGAAGTGCCAAAAATTCACTTTTCGCCACCTTTGCACATTTTTGACTGTGGTGCTACACGGACACCGTGTGGGCTATTGGTCGAATCTTGGGAGTAGAAAGAGCAAGGGCCAAGGAATCTGCTGCTTTTTGTTTGGTGAAAACATATTAATTTGTTCAAAAGTTATTATAATTTGAAATTCACATTATATCCTATGGGAAAATGTATATGTATTTTGGAATGTTACTCAGAAAGACCAGATGGCCCAAATTGAGATGACCATATCTCAATAACATTTTGGTCTTTTACTTGAAATTTGCAGGGCGCTGAGGGATGTCATAGAGATGTGAACTATACTGTTTAGGTGTTGGAGAAATAATTTGTTGCGGAGATGTTCAATGACATAGTTGACATTTTTCCATAGAATTACATTGCAGTCTGTCATGACTTTCAGCCGTTATCTCGAAACGAAACAAGAAATAGACTGTTCGCTACAGGTGGCTTAGAAAAGACTTGACATTGTAGAGTCATTCTACAGTGGAATGTTGTTTGTACATTGCACGTTCATGAGATATTGCAAAAGTACTGTCAAAAGGGTTGAAAGAGTGCCTGTCCAGTGCTTTTTGGTGCCCATAGCTCAGAAACGATGTGAGATACGGGTACGGTCTTCATATGTTGTGTGAAGTACTTACTGGCACGATTACAATGAGGCTAGAATTTTTTTAGCTCTTACAGTTACCAAGATATGCGCAAATTACTGTTACAAGGGTGTGGTGCCCTATAGTGCTGCTGCATGGCTCTGTAGCTTTGCATAAGTGGGAGCATAGGCCCAGATGCATATTGTTATGCAAAATTGACAACTTGGTGTGAGCTGGGCTCTGCACTCCCACTAATATGTGTTTTTACTGCTTATATTACATTTTCAAAAAGTAAGGAAATTATATGCAAATAACTGTGTTAAAGGGGACAAAACCTTTTACAGGTACATAAGGAAAAAAGAAGGACAAAGGGAGGGATAGTGAGACTGAAGGGGAGGATGGGAGCGTGGAGGATGACAACAGTAAAGCTGACATATTGAACAGGTATTTCTGCTCAGTCTTTACTAAGGAAGAGGGAAGTAATGGGTCTGAAGGGGTACAAGGGTGAGAATGGTGCAGAAATGGACACAAGTCCCTTTACACGAGAAAGGATCCTGAAGGAACTGGAAGTAATAAGAGCTGATAAAGCAATGGGGCCAGATGGGTGCACCCTAGGGTCCTTAAAGAACTAAGAGAGGTGGTGGCTGAACCTCTGGCTATCCTGTTCAGCCAATCACTGAAACAGGGAGGTACCCAAAGACTGGAGGACAGCAGATGTAGTCCCCTTATACAAAAGTGGGAACAAAGAGGAAGCAGGGAACTACAGACCAGTCAGCCTCCACTTCGGTAGTGGGAAAGATCATGGAAGCTACTGAAGGAGAGATTGGTGGAACATCTGGTTGTCAATGGACTACAGGACCAAGGCAGCATGGTTTCACCAGGGGAGGCCTGTCAGACCAACCTCATTGAATTTTTGACTGGGTGACTAGGGAGGTGGATCAGGGAGGGCAGTGGACATGGCCTATCTGGACTTCAGCAAGGCCTTTGACACTGTGCCACATAGAAGACTATTACACAAACTGGGGAATATGGGTGTGGGCAGGACAGTAGTGTGGTGGGTAGGTAACTGGCTGGGTGGCAGGACACAGAGGGTGGTGGTAATGGCTGTCACTCCACAGAGGGAAGAGTGACCAGTGGGTACCACAGGATCAGTGCTGGGACCGGTCCTATTCAACATCTTCATCAGTGACATTGCACAGGATATAGAAGGCAGAATTTCACTGTTCGCTGATGACACAAAGCTCTGTAACAGAGTAGACACACCAGAGGGTGTAGACAGAATGAGAAGGGACCTGCAGAAACTTGAAGAATAGTCAAGGGTTTGGCAGTTGAAATTCATTGCAAAGAAGTGCAAGATAATGCATATGGCACAAAACCCTGGCACAATATATCAGTTGGGGTGAGGATATAGCATGCACCAAGCAGGAAAGGGATCTTGGGGTTGTCATCTCTGATGACCCCAAGGTAGGGAAACAGTGTGACAAGGCATCAGGTAAAGCAAATAGGATGCTGGGATGTATAGGCAGGGCATCACCAGCAGGAAAAGGGAGGTCATAATTCCGCTATACAAGACACTAGTGAGGCCCCACCTGGAGTACAGTGTACAGTTCTGAGACCATACCTATGTAAGGACATAGACAGGGTAGAGAAGGTTCAGAGGAGGGCAACAAAGATGGTGCATGGGTTGCATCACAAGTCCTATGAAGACAGGTTGAAGGAACTGAACATGTACTCCCTAGAGGAGAGGAGGGAGAGGATATGATAGAGACATACAAGTATCTTACAGGGAGGAACAGGGTGCAGGAAAACACTATTTTTAGCAAAAAGATGTTTCAGGACTAGAGGGCATGGGATGAAGTTGGAGGAGGAAAATTCAGAGGAAACATGAGAAAGAATTTCTTCACAGAACAGGTGGTGGACAAGGGAACACCCTGCCAGAGGAAGTGGTGGGGGCTGAAACAATCACGGGATTTAAGAATGCATGGGATAGACATAAAGGAATTCTAGAGGTCAGGGTAAGGGAAACAGACTTCTAGGAAAACAGACTGAACTTACACGCTAAATGGGAAGATTAGGTGGGCCATAGGCCCTTATCTGCCGACACTGTCTATGTATCTATGTATCTATGTAATGCTTCATTTAGAGTTAAAGCAAAAAGTCAGGAAATTAGACATTAGGGTTGAACCTCTAACCCTCTCACACTCACCACCCTGATCCTCCACAGTCTGACAGATTCCTTGGTGTGTCATTGGGGTTGTGAGGCCTAAATCTCCCATTCTCCTTTACTGTAGCATGTCAGCATGCTCAGTCATGGAATATATTATAGGGTGCAGTCATGCACCTATATTTATGGTTATGAAGCCTCTTTATGTTAAACTCAAAATTTTGCTTGTTAATAACTTTGGACCCTTTCACCGGATTTGCATGAAATTTGGTATGCATGGTGGGGCGTGGTAGATCTCTTGATTTACCAAATTTAATTTTGATTGGACTTACAGTTTTTGCACACCAAAATGCTGAAAATGCACTTTCACCAGTTATGTGGGCAGCTTTTTGATTTTGTCCATGATACCGTGCAGCTGTCATGTGCCGTGTTGCTCTGCAACTTTTCTCTGCCAAAAGAGCTTGGGTCAAGGAACATGTCACTTTTCATTTGGTGAAAAATATTAATCCATTCAAAAGTTATTAAAGTTTTAATTTCCCACTATAACTCAAAGGGAAATTTATATGGTTATTTTGAGAAGAAGAGTGGGGTTTTGACCATCTAGTCCCACCTCACAATCAAAGAATTTGCAGGCTTGTGATCAAAGAATCTTAGATCATGAGGAATTTTTGATTGTGATGTCCACTATCTTTTCATCATATTGTCAGAGCGCTCTTGCATTAGTGCTCGTAATGCAGACAGTTCAGTGGCTGGCCGTGGAGGTTAGAGGTGAACTGTGCCAGTTGCTGGCTGGGTAAGGTGGAGGTGCTGGTTGGCTGGCATGGCTGGGTAGGGGTCCACTAGACTACCAGGAAATATGAAATGATGATTTATTTTATAATGATGGGAGGGCGCTAGACTACCAGGTATATGTACAACAACAATGAATATTATTTCATACAGATTGAGGGACACTAGACTACCAGGGATATTAACAGTAATCATTATTTTATACAACTTCGGGGCTACTGGACTACCAGGGATGTAAAAAATAAACATGGGGGCATTAGACTACCAGGACATTGCACATGATTATATTTTTATTATGATGGGAGGCACAAGACTACCAGGGATATTTAATACATTATTATTGTTATTCAGATGAGGCAGAACGAAGTCCCTGAGTAAACCCAACCTCATTTAAGTTTATAGGCACCCTTGGCTGAGAAAACTCATTTTAAAATCTGGCCATCTCATCCCTCACTCTTGTTCATGAGCGAGCAAATTCTTTGATTGCGAGATTCTTTGATCGTGATCATGCATCGTGAACGAGGGACGGATAGCCCAATTTAAAAATCAATTTTCTCAGCCCAGGGGTGTCCTAGGAAGTCAAATGAGGGTAGATTTTACTCAGGGGTTTTGTTCTGTCTAACCCTGGCAGTGGTTTAATGCAATTCCTTCAATTTTTGATTTATGAGGTTTTTAATTCTTTGTTTGTGAGCCTGCCATTTCTTTGCTCATGAGATTCTTTGATCGCGATCTTTGATCACAAAATAGAGACAAGATGACCAGATTTTTATGTTGATTGCCACATGCGCAAGAAATATGTTGCATCAGCTTTCTCCAGAAGCTCCAGATGTGGAGGTGTGGCTCTGTTCTGCCCATGCCCCACAGCCTTCAAAGGCTTGTCCTGCTTCCCCTAATGCAATGGCACACTGCTGCTGACACTAATTCAGCCAGCGTGCCACAACTTTCTAAAAATCAACCGCTGCAGTCGGGCCACTTCGTCATTGCAGCATCAGCCATCCACTGCACTGAAGGAGTGACCTGTCATTGCAGGACGGGATGGAGATCTCTGATATTGTTTGTGAACATGGCAGTGGCTTGCCGCCGTATTCACAAACAATATCTAACCCCCCATGTTTATTTGTTGATGGCGGAGCCCAATCCCCATCTGCAGAAAGGAATCCCTCCTTTTGTTGTTTGCCAATGGGGTGCTCAGTCCCCATTGGCAGAAATAAATTCCTCCCTTTGTTGTTTGTCCGGGTGCCTAATCTTCGTCAGCTACAGCTTCCCAGATCTGTGTGGCATGCTGGGAGCCCACCCCAGCATGCCACATGCCCTGTAATGTTGAAAGTGTCCCGCAACATTTTCTTCCTTTGTTGTACCTGAAAGAAAGGAAACAGTCCCTCGTAGTCTCCCCACCTCCTCCCACAACCGACACCCACCCACTCGCACCCAGCCTCCCCACACCACCCTCATCCCATACTTACCTCTGGAGCTCGGCATGATGATCTTCACTAGACTGGGAACATGTCTGCACTCTTCAAAGCTGACCATGAACTGAGGAAATGCCGT
This sequence comes from Neoceratodus forsteri, assembly GCA_016271365.2. Lineage (NCBI taxonomy): Eukaryota > Metazoa > Chordata > Ceratodontiformes > Ceratodontidae > Neoceratodus > Neoceratodus forsteri. The sequence goes on along the minus strand of CM028137.1, from coordinate 41,722,523 downwards.
AAGCTGTATACTGTAATGAATAGGGTTTTTCAACTTTAGTGCATATCTAGGTCCTTTTTGGAATTTTTCACCAAATTTTCAACATGGGTTTTTGGGACCCTCCTCATGAATTCTTGAACTGACATGGCGTTAATCAGCCCAAAGGTGGCTTCATGGTCACTGCGTGGAATCACCCTTCAGGGTCAATTAACAAAATGACAGTGCCAGTGTTCATAGGTGGGCTCTCAAAGTCTATGTTACCAAATTTAGTGGGAAACATCAAAAATGAATTTTTTCGAGCATGCGTTGCAGTTGCTACGCATGCTCAGAATTTTAATTTGCAATATTTTCATGCCAGATTTTCAACATTGGCATTTTGTCACACCTCCTTGTGAGTTATCTAGCTGTCATTGTTCACATCCTGACCAAAATGTGTTTTCACACTTCCGACGCAGAATAGCGCTGTTGCTGTGGGGAATCAGTGTTCAGGACAGATTAAGAAAATTACAGTGACACTGTTCATGAGCAGAGGTCCTAAAATGTATGTTGAAAATTTGGTAACATGATCCATAAATGACGATTTATATGAGCGCATGCTATGCAGTTGGCACGCATGCTCGTAGAACTTCACTGTAATTTATAATATTTTCACTCCAGATTTTCAACATTACCATTTTCCCAGACTACTTATGAACAGCACAGCTGTCATTTTTCCCATCCTGGCTGAAATGTGTTTTCACACTTCTGGCGCAGAATAGAGCAGTCTCTGAGGGAAATCACTGTCCGGGACAGATTAAGAAATGACAAAGATGCTGTTCATGAGCACAGGTCCTAAAATGCCTATGTTGAAAATTTGGGATGATAGCCCATCATTGACAGTGTTACAAGTATGTGTTGCACACTTTCCACACACCCTTGTAACTTTGCAGATTTGTAATATTGTCACTCCAGATTTTCAACAGTAGCATTTTATCACACCTCCTCAAAAGCAGTACAGCTGTCATTTTCACATCCTGACCAAAATGTGTTTTACAGTTCCCACAGAATAACGTGGTCACTGTGAGAAGCCAGTGTTCAGGACAGATTAAGAAAATGACAGTGGCACTGTTCATGAGCAGAGTCTTAAATCCCTATGTTGAAAATTTGGTGACAAAACTCATAATATGCCTGTGTTGCATGCATGCATTGAACTGTTTCCACGCACCCTTGTAACTTTGCAAATTTGTAATATTGTCACGCCACATTTTCAACAGTGGCATTTTTCACACATCATTATGAACACTACTGCTGTCATTTTTCACATCCTGGCTAAAATATGTTTTTGCACTTCTGCTGGAGAATAGCACGGTCACTCTGGGAAATCAGTGTTTGGGACAGATTAAGATCGACGAGTGAGAGGGGCAAGTGACCAAGCTCAACTGAGCTCTGTCGGAACTGCTGCTGATTTGTTTGTGGGCAGACAAAGGCCTCAAAACAAGGGCCCAGTACAAAAGGGCAGCCTGCAGCACTGGGAAAAACACAAGAGAGAGCGACTGAGGGAGGGGAGGAGCAAACTCACCAAAGTGCTGTCAGGACTGCTACAGATTTCTTTGTGGGCAGAAAAGGCACCAATGCAGGCAGGAGCACTGTACAAAGGGCAGCTTGCAGCGCCAGGACAAACAGAATGAGCGCATGAGAGAGGGAGACTGAGCGACCTCAATGGAGCTCTGTTGGGACAGCTGCAGATTTCTTTGTGGACAGACAAAGGTGCCAATGCAGCCAGGAGCCCCATACAAAGCACAGTCTGCAGTGCCCAGTACAAAAGGCCAGCCTGCAGTGGTGGTAGAAATGGTATGAGCGAGTGAGACAGTGGGACTTAGTGAGCTATCAGGACTGCTGCGGATTTCTTTGTGGCAGAAAAAGGCACCAATGCAGGCAGGAGCACATACAAAAGGGCAGCTTGCAGTGCCAGGACAAACAGAATGAGCGCATGAGAGAGGGAGACTGAGCGACCTCAATGGAGCTCTGTTGGGACAGCTGCAGATTTCTTTGTGGACAGACAAAGGTGCCAATGCAGCCAGGAGCCCCATACAAAAGCACAGTCTCGTGCCAAGAGAAAAGAACGAGCAAGTGACAGAGGTAGTGAGCGAGCTCAACGGAGCTCTCGTGTGACTGCTGTGGATTTCTTTGTGGGCAGAAATGCGGCAATGCAGGCAGAAGACCAGCATAAAAGGCCAGCTTGCAGCGCAGCAGAAACGAATGCGTGAGTGACAGAGGGGAGTGAGCGAGCTCAATGGAGCTGTGTCGAACTCCTTCAGATTTCTTCTGGCCAGAAAAGCTACTCAATGCAGGCAGGAGCCCAGTAAAAAGGGCAGCCTGCAGTGTCAGGAGACACAGAATGAGCGAGTGGGGAGTCAGTGAGCTCAACGGAGCTCTGTTGGGACTGCTGCAGATTTGTTTGTGGGTAGAAAAGGCAGTAATGCACGCAGGGGCACAGTACAAAGGGCACCCTGCAGTGGCAGAAAAACAGAATGAGCGAGTGAGCAAACTCAGCAGGGCTGTATTGTAACTGCTGCAAGTTTCTTTGTGGGCATAAGAAGGCAGCGACGAGGCAGGAGCCCAGTAGACAAGGGCAGCCTGCAGTGCTGGCAGAAACGGAATGAGTGAGTGAGAGAAGGGAGTGAACGAGCTCAATGGAGCTTTTGTCGGGACTGCTGCAGCTTTTGTGGGCAGAAAAGGCATCAACAGAGGCAAGAGCCTAGTATAAAAGGGCAGCCTGCAGTGCTGGGAGAACCAGAAGGAGTGAGTGAGATGGGGAGTGAGCGATCTCGATGGAGCTGTGTCGGGATAGCTGTGGATTTCTTTGTGGGCAGAAAAAGCCACCAACACAGGAAGGAGTCCAGTACAAAGGGCAGCCTGCATCGCCAGGAGAAACAGAATGAGCGTGGAGAGAGGGAGACACCTCAATGGAGCTCTATCGGGACAGCTGCGGATTTCTTACTGGGCAGAACAAGGTGCCAATGCAGGCAACAGCCCCATAAAAAGAGCAGCCTGCAGCACTGGGACAAACAGACTGAGCTAGTGACAGAGGTCCACTGGGTAAGCTCAGCAGACCAACGTAATCAACATTCGGCATTGACAAATGCTTGTTTATAATGGAATAGATAGGGAACTTTCACTAATCTTTGACATTGAATATCTCAGAAATGGTTTCTTCTTTTACTTGAGATTTGGAGGAAGAAAGGCAACATCCCACAGATATGCCTTTTCATGGCTTAGTGAAAATATTACATGGAGGCAAAGTGACGGCACTCCAAATTGACGCTTTTGCCTTAGGACAACAATATGGCATCCGTCAAGCGCTTTTAGGGCCCGTATCTCAGAAATGGTGTGAGATACAGACTTTTGTCACAAAAATGCTCAGCCACCACCAAATGGGGAATAAGTACAAAACTAGCCAGGAAAGTCATAATTCATATGATATTTTAATATTTTTCTACGTCAGACGGTACCTGAGATATGAGCAATTTAGTATTACAAGTCCTATTTTTGTGCTCGAGGTCCATTATTATGCATAAATTCTTTGTTTTCACTGTGCTTTTCAATGCAGTTTTGGGGAAAGAAGGGTGTGCCTTTTGTTACTGTGCCAGTTAGCGTTTTCAGTTGCGCTTCCATTACGCTTCACCTCACCGCTCCCGCTCACGCCATCATGTGTGTTATGGTTTTCGTTTTTGTTTGCGCTTGCATTTATGTTTCTGTTTCATCTGGCATTATTGTTGCTGTTACTGCTACTGTTTGTGTCTACAATTGTGGTACTATGACCATGCGTAAAACCGCTTGTGTTTCTGTACACACTTGTTCTTGCATTTGTCTTTGCTTTGGCTTTATTGTTGCTGTTACTGCATACTATTTGCATTTACAATTGCAGTTCCATGACCATGCACCTTGCAGTTTGTGTTTTCATATGTGCTTACATTTCTGTTTACTTTGACTTTATTGTTGCTGTGATGATTACCATTTGCATTTACAATTGCAGTACCGTAACCGTGCGTGTTATGGTTTGCTTTTCCATATGCGCTTGAGTTTCCATTTCTGTTTCTGTTTCCTTTGTCATTATTCTTGCTATTATTGTTACCATTTGTATTTAAAATTGTGAGAATTTGAATGTCACGTTACCAGTTGCGTTCCGACACACTTCTGTTTCATGCTTCCATTTCTGTCACTGTTCGCTTTGGCATCACTTTACGCTTGCATTTCTATTTCTGTTTGTGTTACTATTTATGCTTATGTCACCATGTGTGTAACTGTTTGCGCTTGTGTTTGCATTGCATTTACAAGTTACTATGTCACACAAAATCACATGGTGGGCCCCACCAACTTGCACAACTTTCTACTTTTCTATTCTTCCTTAAAAAGTAAGGAAATTCTATGCAAAAACTTCATTAATGCATCAGTTAGGGTTCTTCTACAGTGAAAAAATGAGGAAATTGATTTTAGGGTTCCCACCCCTTGCACCTCACCATAGCCCACACCCACCAACAGGCATCGTAGCGTTGAGGTCATTGCCCTAACTCTGCCCCATTCTCCCACACTGCACCACCTCTGCTTGTTTGCACATGGGATGGGGTGAGAGTTAGCAATAATGACCCCAAAGCACACCCGATGCCTATCTGTCTGTCTGTCTATCTATCTATCTATCTATCTATCTATCTATCTATCTATCTATTATCTCTACAATGTGTGCTCCTCCAAGTGGTACAAAAAGAAATGTGCACCATGTAACCACTAGGTGGCACTATCCCAGGGATACTACCCTGCCTGCATGAATAGGCACAGGTTGAGGGGCCTGAGCTTGGTGAACGGATGCCACCCACAGGGTTGGTTTAAGGTAGCATAGCTGCTATGGGTATAGCCCTCTGCACCATTGATTCCCCTCTAACCCCTCTAGTGGCTTACAAAGATCAGCAGATGAACCACCACATTTAACATCGGAATACAATATTGAACCCACACTTGGCACACTCACCAACAGGGCTGGATCAGCTGCACTGGCCCTGAAGACCGCCTGTAAAACAAGACATGCAATAGAACAGTACAATGGCAATATAGAATCCTTCCACAAAGGCACACACTAGCCAAGTTAAATGCAAAAAGAATAGCATCTGATTTATTCAGGGACGTGAATAAGAGTGGGGCAGTTATCTAGCATTTGTTTTCAGATCTGATTTAGTCTAGTTAAACATCTATGCACTAAGAGTCCCTCTAGCACAGTCACACACACTCTGGGTACTAGTTGTTACTCAGGCTAGCTGGAAGCATTGCCAGGGGTAGCAGGAGTTGTAGCTATTGTTGGGGCCCTTAGGAAAGAAACACAAAACACGATTTTAACCCATAATTTGTATTCTGGAGCTAGATGGCTCAGTTCATAATGATCAACCATAACAATTAAATCAGATAACACACAATGATTTGAGCTTTGCTGCAGGAGCTACCCTGGTGGTTACTCATGCTACCCAGACCAGGAAGTGAGATTGATGAGATGAAGACCTCAGGATGGTATGCTGGTTTGCCTGGGGAAGCAGAGCTCACATGCTGCACTGTGGTGGTCGATCCTGTTCAATGGTGTTGAGCAGGGAGCTGAATTCTGAGCGGGTCTTTCATCAGAAGAATCTCTGTGGCCTGAGTGGCAATCTGGGCCAAGATGATGAGGCCCAGACCAGGTAAACAGTGTGGATTGCAGCCCATTTTTAGGTGCTGGATGCTGCTTCCAGCTAGCGAAAATATTCAGGGTGGGGAACCAAATTGCACCCACAATACACATTCAGCACAATTATAGTCAAAACAGCCAAGTACCACAGTTTGGATGATAGTCTAGTTGCAACTAGGCAGTGTCTCTGTACAAACCGTATGCTCTGCAGTTCTCTCAAGTTCCTGACAGGCCAATATCTCTAAGAGCAAGTCTTCGGTCCACGCCAGGCAAACTTCATTCTCTCACAATTCATGATTCTGGTCTTAATAACAGCAATTCAGATATAGTCCGAAATTAGATTGCAGGCTTCTTCACACTGGAAGATGGTAACAGGCAGGCCAGACACAGCACTCCTGCCAGATCCCTGCTCTACCACACAGGATCAGCTGCTCAGATTATTTGAGCTGTTCACTCAACTCCAACTCTCCACTGACCCACTGCTGCAGGCAGCTCTGGGATTTCCAGTGATCCAAAAAGGTTTGGTTGGTTGATCCATCTGTCTGTCACACAATGGCTCCCTCACCAGGTCCATATAGGCACCAAACAGTAAAACTGCAATTTCTGCAGAAATTCACCCCACAAGACCTCTGAGGACAGTCTCCATTTTAAGGCCCCTAAGGTACTGATTGGTCCAAACTGGCAGTCCAGAACCAAAATGGTGGTTTTAGCAGAAAGTCCATGCTGCAATGGAAAGCAGGTTAGACAAACTTCTATATTATTATTAATAAAGCAGACAATCGGCAAACAATCACAGATTCTATTAGGGCTTCCTCTAGCACTTAGGGATGGCAGAATGAAGCAGCTGTATCACAGCCTAGGTGGGACTCAAGCCTAAAACCACCCAGCCCCACCCAGATCAACTGCATCCTATGAAATAGATACCTCTTAATGAGACAGGCACGGAGGCTAACAGGGTGCTCTCATGCAAGCACATTCAAACTGTTTAAAACACAGTATACCAAAATGGCAGTGGCATTGGGCAAGCCCATAAAGACAATTTGGGAACCCCCATTTAGAGGTTACACACCATTTCACCTGTATTAGTTGAACTGGTGATTTTAGACTGCATGCAGTTTATCATTTCTTGCAAGCATTATTGTCTGTCTACAAATGTGCAATAAATAAGTGTTTTCTAAAAGTGCTGATTTTCAGTGCTTTGAGTATTAAATGATAGTAGTTTTCATCAGTTGATTGATGGACTGCAGTTGTTTTGCTGCTTCTCATATATAATAGATAATTAAACACACTGAGCTAGATTTAAAAAAAACCCTGTCAGACCCGCAGCTGTTGGACAAAACTGACACAAGTGGGTCTTCACGTGTAAACTGTAGTATTCCCACAGCCATGGTATTTTCAAAGCGGAGTCAGTTTACCACTGAATCCACAACTTACGGCAGCTTGTATTATTTTGGTGCAGCTGTGGGGAAAAGTTATACCTGGTGGGAACTGGCATAACATCCCCGCAGCTGTGCCTGCTGAAAATATAGAACTCTACAGGTGCAGAGATTTCATTCCACAGTGGCTGTTACAGAGCAGAACTTAATCCCTAGATAATTAAACACACTGAGCTAGATTTAAAAAAAACCCTGTCAGACCGCAGCTGTTGGACAAAACCAACTCAAGTAGGTCTCCACTGTGAAGCCAGAGTATTCCCATAGCCATGAGAGTTAAAGGAGTCAGTTTACCACTGACTCCTAAACTGAAGGTGGACAAGGCAATGGGGCCTGATGAAACTCACCCCAGAATTCTAAAAGAATTAAGGGGGAACTAGTGACACCACTGACTACTCTTTTAATAAATCATGGGAGAATGGTGTGGTACCCGAGGACTGGAGGAAGATGGATGTGATTCCTTCAGCAGTGTGGACCAAGACAGAGGCAGAAAACTACAGACCTGTCAGTTTGACCTCTGTGGTAGGGAAAGTGATGGAATCACTTCTGAAGGAAAGAATTGTTGAGTACCTAGAGGCCAGTGGAGGCAGGACCCAAGGCAGCATGGGTTCACAGTGGGAAGGTCATGTCAGACGAATCTAATAGATTACTTTGACTGGGTGACCAAAGTAGTAGACCAGGGAGGGGCTGTGGGCATGGCCTACCTAGACTTTGGCAAGGCATTTGACACAGTCCCACACAAAAGATTAATAGTCAAATTAACCAGTCTGGGAGTGGGTCCCAGGGTGGTAGTCTGGAAACAATGGTTGGACAACAGGAACAGAAGATAATTGTAAATGGAGTCCACCTGAAGAAAGAAGGGTTACTAGTGGGTACTGCAGGGTTCAGTACTGGGTCCAGTCCTTTTAATGTCTTTATAAGTGACATTGCAGAGAGACTGAAGGAAAAGTATGCCTCTTTGCAGATGACACAAAGATCTGCAACAGGGTTGATACACAAGGAGGCGTGGAAAGGACGAGAAGGGACTTGGCAAGGTTGGAGGAATGGTCAGAAGTATGGCAGTTTGATTCAATGCAAAGAAGTGCAAAATAATGCACCTGGGAAACAAGAACCAGGGGAATATTACGCAGTGGGGGTGGAGGTAGTAACAACAACAAAAGGAAAAGGACCTGAGGGTAATCATATCAGATGACCTTAAGGTTAGCAAGCAATGTGAGAAGGCAGTAGGAAGGCTGGGTATACTGGGATGCATAGGAGAGGCATCACCAGCAGAAAAAAGGAAATTGTTATCCCTCTGTACAGACAGTTGGTGAGACCCTATCTGAGTACTGCATCCAGTTCTGGAGACCCCATCTCAGCAAGGACATAGACAGGATGGAGGCAGTCCAGAGGAGGGCAACTAAAATGATGCAGGGTCTGCAAGAGAAGCCATACAAGGAGAGACTGAAGGAGCTTAATATGTATATCCTTGAGAAAAGACGGGAGAGGGGGACATGATAGAAACTTTTAAGTACGTCAGTGGAATCAACAAAGTCCAAGAGAGTAGCATCTTTCAGAAAAGAGACTGCAAGAACAAGGGACACAATTTAAAGATGGGGGGGGTTCCGGGGCAATGTGAGGAAGTATTTTTCACAGTGGATGCATGGAACAGCCTTCCTGAGGAGGTTGTGGGGTCTAAAACTGTGGGAGAATTCAAGAATGCATGGGACAGACATAAGGCAGTTCTAGTGGGGGTAGGAAGAAATAGGCTGTTGGTTAACTAGGATCTGCTGCCTATCCTGCAGGTAGGAAATGGGCAGACTAGGTGGGCCAAGCGGTCCTTATCTGCCATCAAAGTCTATGTTTCTGAACATTCATCCCACAGTTTTCAGAGTGTAATCAAAGTTGACCAATTTCAAGATGTTCCTAGAATGAAGCCTTTTATGCCTAGTGCACTTCCATGGTGAACAAAACAAACAAACAAAAGTGGATTTAGATGGATAGTGACAAATACAACATCTTAGCAAGTTTCAGGATATATAAAATAGATCTGCTGAGTATGAACACCTAAATAAAGAAATAATTTAAACTATACACATGGGACAGAATTATAGTAGAAATGGGACCTTGGGCTTCTATTCAAAATGCTTAATCTGCAGTATATACAATTTTCACAAATAAATCAAGCAAAAAGGTTTCAGACATTTAGAAAAAAAAGTATTTACATCAAGCATTACTCGTTTTTAAAACTGTACACTCAATTTAAATGCAATAACTGCCACTGATCTTAGTATGGCAGGATTTTGTGTAAACTAAGTGCTTAGATTCCTCAGCATCTCAGCATAAACTGTTTGCAAGTCAGCATAGTGTTACTGTCTGCTTACCCTTTGAACCTTTGCACTATATCCTCTCAACTGATTTAACTCCATCATATCTAATTTGCTGAGAGTCCTTCGCAAAATGTCATTGAGAACAACATGCTTCATAGCACAGTAGTGGTTAAAACAGAAAGAAGTCAATAAAGGAACAGAAATACTTCCTGGTCTTGAAAAAACTGACACAAGTATACATACATACATAATGTATGACTGATGTGGCCCTCTCCTTTCTTACACCAAATTCTCTGCAGTATGTGACCTGCTTGCCCCTTCAGAAAATCAAGGGTCAGATCTTTCCATCTCCCCTGGATTTCCACTGAAATCATTGATCTTTGCAAGTCCTACGGTCTTGCTTGGGCATGCTAAAGGAATAATGCATGACAGGGTGTGTCGTGGTGACAACGCCACGCCTGGGGTTGGGCACGAGGTCATAGACAGAGTGCGTCTAATGCCCCAGGCGTATGCTATCCCAAACACACACACCCTGGAGTGCATTATTCTATTATACAATGGCTTGTTGTTATATATAAAATAAAAAATAATTTTAAAGAATGTTTTATTAGAGTGGAAACATATTTTGTGTCTTAAGAGGAGATGCAAAAAAGAGGGTCCATAGGAGCCATAATGATGACAGTAGACCTGTGGCGCTGGGTTGATAATGCCATGGGTCCAGCCCCAAACTGACCAATCACAGTCCAGGATTCTTTCTTGCCATTGTATAATATAAATTATCCCACTCCTTTCTTGATCTTTCTGCTAGCGGACCCTGAGAACTCAAAGAGCACAAAGGCTGCAAAATCCCTTTATTTCAAAGCAAAACTCCAGAACAACCTTAAACCTCTGTTGAATTCTGAAGGCAATCCAGTCCCATTTTGCCTCCCTTCCCAGTTTGCTCCTTCGTCTTCATGGTTAATGGTTCACCTGTTTTGATCCTTCCTCTGTTTCTGCTCACTGCAACTCACCTCAATTACCTTTTCTCCACGTGCTCTCCTGCTCCTGACTCCTCTGTTACCCCTCATTTTCCCCCCTTTACTCACTTCCGTAACCTCCTCAGATTTCCATTTTCCTCCTATCAGTGCTCAGGAAACCCTACTTGCCTTCAGTCTCTCAGCTTTCAAAGTCTAGCCTTGGCTAGATCCCAGACTCCTACAATTATCAGCTTCTACAATTGCCAATCGACTTAGCCACCTGCTCATCCTTTCGTCTCTACAATATCTTTGTTTAGTTTCTCAGTCCTGGAAGATTGTGAAAGTGCTTCTAATTCATGAAGGGTGGGATCAAGCCTCTTCAGGCTCACATATCTGGACTGTGTAGTACGGTATGGTCTGCACTCTCATTGGCCCACGTTGCTTGACCAATGGGCATACAGCCGCATTGTATGCAGTCAGTCGGCAGCCAGGCAGCTTGTGGTGGAGGCTGCCACCCACCACCGACCGGGGAGCGGGGTGGTGGGGCTCAGTGGGCAGGTGGGGAGGCGGTACCGCTGGACCACCAGAGATGGTTTGACATTTACGTTATGATACTTATGCCCGCTGAGCTGGAAGCGGTCCACTGGACCACCAGGGATATTGGATGTTATATTTCTGTACTTATGCCCGCGATGCTGGAAGCGGTCCACTGGACCACCAGGATATTGGACGCTTACGTTTTATACTTATGCCCGTGATCAGGCATGGGGGTGCTGCCACGATGGGCGGTGCTGCCGGAACTCGGGTGGCCGCACACAGCTGTCAGCTGCCGTGTTGCACCCTGTGATCTGACAGCTCACCTGTGGGTGGCCAGCTGTTGCTTTTGTTTTTGGGCTCAATTCCGTGCAGCGCAAGTAGGGGTTGCACCTGCATCTGCTCAGCACATCCCAGGATGAATATCGATATGCCGAGTATGCATGGGCACACCCCCCACTTGCACTGCATACATTACTGATTCACACCAGGGCATCGACTTCTGCCACGCACTTCCTTTTTGAATATAATGCCAGGGAACATCAGTGGCTGCACCGTGCACAACCCTTCTGAATATCCCACCACTGATCAAAAGAATACTTGCTGAATACATTTTAGGGCAATGTGAAGAAATGCTTCACCCAAGAAAGCATTCCCAATACCTGCAAAAGCTGGAGTGAGAACCATTATGAGGAATAATACTCACTTCCAGAACCCCAATAAAGGATGAGGCTCAGGTAAGACCCACTCCTAGAATTCCAGTGAAGGATAAGGCTCACTCCATGTTCCTGATTGGGATATTGCTCATCCCCAGGACCCTGATAAGGAATGAGGCTCACTCCCAGAATTATAATAAGGGATGAGGCTTAGATCACAGAACCCCAGTATGGGATTTGGCTGACTCCACAACTCAAACATGGGATGAGGCTCAGTGAGACTCACTTTCAGAATCCCAATGAAGTATGAGGGTCACTCCCAGTACCATGATGGGAGATATGGCTGATTCCTGGGACTCTGATAAGGAATGAGCTTCTCCCACAACCCCGATAAGGGATGAGGCCCACTCACAGAACCCCACTCTGGGATGTGGCTCAGGTGAGACCAACGTCCAGAATCCCAGTGAAGTATGATGCTCACTCCCAGTACCCTATTGGGGATATAGCTCACTCTCAGGACCACAATAAGGAAGTGGCTTATTTCAGAACCCCGCTAATGGATGTGGCTTACTCACGGACCCGCAGTGTGGGATGAGACTGTCTCCAGGACCCTGATAAGGGATGAGGCTTTCCTATAGAACCATGGTAAGGGATGATTCTCACTCCTAGTATTGTACTGGTGGATATGGCTCAGTCTCAGAACCACGTTGAGGGATAACACTCACTCCCAGTACACTATTGGGGATACGGCTCACTCTCAGAACCATGATGAAGGATGTTGCTTACTTGCAGAACCCTGATACGGGATGAGGTTTACTCACAGAACCCTAGTGTGGGATGAGGGTCACCCTTAGTACTGTACTGGTGGATATGACTCACTCTCAGGACCACAATGAGGAATGATGCTCACTTCCAGCACCCTGATAAGGGATGAGGCTTACTCACAGAATGAGCAGAGACCTGAAAACTAAAGGAATGGTCAATTGTATGGTCGCTGTGTTTCAATTAGAAAAGTGCAAAATCATGCACTGAGTCACAGAAATCCAGGAGCAGAGTACAAAATGGGAGTAGAGGTAGTGAAGAACGCCAAACAGGAAAGAGACCTGGGGTCATCAAATCTGATGACTTTAAAGTTGACTAGGCTGTGCAACAAGGCAGTTGGGAGGGCTTGTGGGATGCTGGGGTGCATAGGGATGGGTATCACCAGCAGAAAGCGGGAGGTGGTGTTGCTTCTGTATAGATCACAGGAGAGACCCCACATAGAGTACTGTTTCCAGTGCTGGAGACAATATCTCTGGAAGGACATAGATAGAATGGAGGCTGTCCAAAGGAGCACAACTAAAATGGTGGAGGATCTGCATAAAAGCCCTATGAGGAGGGACTAAAGGACCTCAATATGTAAACAGTGGAAGAAAGAGGAGAGAGGAGATATAATAGAGACCTATAATTAATGTTTTCAGTTTCTAACATAGAGAAACAATGACGAATTTGCTATAATAAAGGAGTGTTTATTATGGCAAGCACATGTGGTTTCACTCACTCTGCATATGCCCAGCCTCAGCCCTTCTGTGTTAAAGTCGCCACACTGCCTTCTTGACTCAAACCGCACTACCACTCTGAGTTGCGGTAAGTAATTTTTCTGTTTTTTTTTAATTAGTACTCCAAAACAACTACTAGAGAGAAAAACAAGAAAAAATGTAACTATGACAAAGTGACCGTGAACTGCCCGAAAAGCCAACCAGACCGTAGCCACGTCAGAACGTCAGTTTATTTTATATAATTGCTCTGGCCAGAAAGCAAAACCTAGCAATAATATAAAATAAAATATCGGTGGAGTGTGTAATGAGAATTTTACACATCACCCCATGATTTATTCCATTTATAAAAGTATCCTGGGAAGGGTGACCACTATTGAATGCTTACAAAAGGGCGACTCAATAGCTACACCTGCTCAGAGGGCTACTGGACAGGGGATGAATACATGTATAGTGACATCCTGTCAATATATATATACGTGCTCGGGGGAGTGAGCACACTGTGCAATGGGTGGAAGGGAGGGAGGGTTTGTGAGGTGCAGTGCAACAGTGGTTTGCCAAGCTAGCTATGTAGTATGGTGGGTTCGTGGCAGGTAGGGTTTGGAGGGTACCAGGTTCAGTGTTGTGCATGCCAGGATTTTGTGTCGGTCTGTCAAAACATTTTTTTTTTTTTTTCGCCCCTGACATGCACCCCCCAGAGTTGAGAATCTTTACTAGGAAGGTGAGCGGGCATAGCTGCCCACATAAACAAAAACCAGCAAGTTCCTGATGCCCTTTGTAATGACTGAGAATGTACATCAGCTAAATGGATTTTCGTAGATGTACATTTGTCTCTAATGGCGATTGCCTTTTCGTGATCACCGCTATCACATAGACCCATTTATAAATACCTTACAGGAGTAAATAAGATACAGAATGGGAGTATTTTACTAGAAAAAGACGCTCAAGAACAAGTTGAAATGCAATGAAGCTGGAGGGGATAGATTTAGGAGAGATGTGAGGAAATGCTTGTTCACAGAAAGAGGATGGATGCCGGAAAACAGCCTTCCAGTATAGATGGTAGGGCAAAAATGTGGGGGTCAAGAATTCCTGGGATAGGCAAAAGGTAATCTTAGCGAAGAGGAAGGGTCAATAAACAGCCAGATACTAAGTAGAGCCTGCAGTCACACTGTAAGTAGGGAAAATGGGCAAACTGGTTGGGCCAAGCTGTCCTTGACCCCAATAATGGATGAGGTTCACACTCTGTACTCTGATGAGGGACACTTTTTCATTTTAAGACCAATGGTGAGGATGAAGCTCACTCCAAACTAATGGTAAGGGAAGAGGCTCATTCCTGGAGTGCCAATAAGTGAGGCTCATTCCCAGCATACCAGTGAGGGTGAAGCTCACTCCAGAACCCTAATAAGGCTTGAGGTTCACTCCCTGAACCCCAATATGGAATGGTGGATGAGGCTCACTCAACAGAATGCTGATGAGGAATAAGGTTTAGTTTATAATCCCCGATGAGAAACGAGGATGCCTCTTTAAACCCAAGGGATGAGGGATGAGCTTATCCTCAATCCAGGAAGGAGAACATCTTGTGAAAGTTGCTTCCTCTCCTTCCAGACTGATGAGGTGCTCCCACATTGTGGATATGAACCCTGCTCACCAGCATGCCAAGCAACAGCCCTGCCACCACACTGCTTTGTTAACTTATATCAATGAAACCAATGACTATTTTTGTAATGGTACTGCTAACTGGATCAATAATTATGGTTGACAAAGACAATTTAGGGCCTTCTCCTTGATTGTCTCTTTTTTGCTATAGTGGCAGACAACCTTAGTGATTTTAAAAGGTCTATTAAATAATTATTATGCCACCCACTAGAATGAAGCACTTATCACAGTTTCTACCATTGATATCTTATGGGATTATTCAGAAGCACAATATATTCTGATGGTAATTATCACAGTTTATCAGGTGCAGGAATCTGACATCAGTATCTTAGAATGCTTCATCATGGTGGGTGGTACTGTTTATTGAGAATGTAACGTTTTTGTTCTAATATGATGAATTCCATTTTAGTTTCCTAATTAATACTTACCAGCAAGTCCTGGCCATGATTTTTGCCATTAATGAAGTTAACCAAGATCCAAAGATATTGCCAAATATTACTCTGGGATTCCATATTTATGACTCCTGCTACTCAGAGGTCAGAGCACTCGAAGGCAGCATGTGGATGCTATCTGGACAGAAGGAGCTTGTTCCAAATTACAGATGTCAATCAAAGCCTCAGCTGTCTGCAGTGATTGGAGATGAAGCATCAGCATCATCAATCCCTGTTGCAAGGATCTTAGGAATCTACAGGTTCCTCAGGTAAGATCCAGGTTTTGCCTTTGCATTTTCTACTTACACAATCCTGTATTAATCTGGTATACTGCAGATGTCTGATTGAGAATGACAGACTTTAAATCCAGAGAAAGTGATCAGGTGGGGCAGTGGATGTGGCCTGTCGGGACTTTAGGAAGGCCTTCAGCACTGCTCTGCACAAACACTGATAAAGAAATTAAGCATGCTAGAGTAGGATCAAAGTGATAAATTGTATAAGGAACTGGTTGACAGATATGTGACAGGGGTGGTGGTTAATGGCATTCACTCTAATGAAGGGTAGTGACTAATGGGGTGCCATAAGCCTGAGTTGTGGGACCAGTCTTAATCAATATCTTTAAAAGTTACATTGCAAAAGAACTGTAAGGGAATATAAATCTTTTGCATATTGCACTATAATTTGTAATAGGGTGGACACTCAGGAGTGGTGGAAAGAATACTTAGGGACCCTGGAAAACCCAAGAACATGGCAGTTGGACTTTGATGCCAAAAGTGCAAACCATGCACCTAGGGCATAGAAACCCAGAAGGTAAGTATAGGATGGGAGGAGCTATTGACAGTTATTAAGCAGGAAGGAGACCTTGTGGTTATCATACCTGTTGACTTCAAAGTTCCAGGGTGGCAAGACAAAGTAATGGGTAGGACCACTGGGATGCCGGGATGCATGGGATGGCCTGCATGGTCCCAGCTCGAGTGACACAGCAGGAGTGGGAGTCTTCAACGAGAGTCACAAGAGGATACACCAGGGCACCAGGATACTCTTCCAAAATCCCATCCTGCAAGTGTCTATAGGTATGTAACCCCAATGCCTTTTACATATTTTGTTCTGCTTAAACTGGAAGCATTTTAACTGTGTACTTGCACTGCTATGGCTGATATCTGCTTTCCTCCTATATATTGTGACTATGTAATAGCATCAGCTTACTGGTGGGTAGTACTCTACTGTGTTAACATTGTACTGCTATCAGTGTGGTCTAGAAATAGGATTACTGCTTACTGGTGCACACTGCTTCATTGCTACTACTACTGTAACTGTACTGCCTTGTATAATTTCATGTACAGTATTATACTTATTATTACCCTTTGTCAGTGCTGCATGAGTTCATTGCTTATACTGCTTCTGTCAGCATACTGTGAAACTCCTATAGAATGAACTACCTCCTAATGCTCACTAAATGCTATCCTTCTATCCCTCTCTATTCCTATTAGTTAATCCCTCATGCAACTCTTCCTCACTCCCTTCTGCTGTTATCTCACCCACCATGTGCCTGCCTTCCCTGTCTAATACTCATACTCCTTTCTAGGGCTTCCAATCTTTTGTATCTCTGTGTTGTCTCTTTTCCACCCTACTCATCCCTCCATGCTACAGCTTCTGACCCACCCTCCTCCATATTTCTGTCTATGCACAAACTCTCTATCTAGGGTTCCTCCATCTTGATATCTCTGTGCTGTCTCTGCCTCTACCTTTCCATCACCTCCTTGCTACTCTCTCACTCTTCCCTCCCCTTACTCGGCTGTCACCACCTCAACTCCATATGTAGGGTTCTCCTGTCCCTTTACTGCTGTACTACTCCACCTTTCTGTCTCCGATCTGCTCTCTGGCTGTCCCACTCACCCCTACCTCCTCAACCCTCTCTATAATATGCATTTCTCTTACTCCTCTCTCAGTTTAATCTCTCCTACCCTCCTCTGTGCAGACTCTATCCCCTTCTCCTACTACCAGCATACCCTGTCCTCCTGTCTCTCCAATATGGTCCTCATTACCCTCTCCTTCCTCTCCTGTTTTCCTTTGTTTCCTCCCACCTACTAGCTTTCCCAGTTCTCCCATCTCATTCCCTCTCCCTTCTCCTCCCTCCTCCTACTGCCTTCCCTCTCGCTCCATTTCCACTAGCCCCTGGTCCCGCACTCCTCCCAGCCTCTTGGTTCCTCTTGAATCTCTTCAACACCTGTTTCAAACCCACCTCTTCCATCTCTCCCTCCCTACCTCTCAACTGTCATGCAGATGCACCTTTGTCCCAACTAAACTCCTTATTTCACTGTTGCTCTTAGTTGCAGGGCATATTGAGCCCCACACTGGCCCTACTCACTCCTCTCATACCTGCCTGCACAAAGGGTTGAGAGTGGCTCACCACAATATCAGGGTCCTCCTCCCAAAGCTACACATTCTACAACCACTCATGGTTAACCTTCAACTTGACATGTTAATCATCTCCAATCTTGGCTTTCCTCAAAGATTCCAGATTCTGTGGTCACAATCCCAGGCTACTCTCTTGCCCACCAGGATCATACAAATAGGGGTGGTGGTGTTGCTGCATACCTCCCTGTTATCCAGTCCATCACTATATAATCTCTCCCTTCTGCCTAAAACTATTACTTTCAAACTCTCCTCCCATTCTTTCTCCCCATCTTTTGACTGGTGTCTACTGCTGCCTGTGTATCTCCTCCTTTTCTGTCACTGACCTCCTCACTACTATCTCTACCATGACTTCAGGCAGTGAACAACTCATCCATGGAGATTTCAATATAAATTGGCTTTCCTTTGCTCAGTCCAAATTCTGCCATAGAATTAAGTTCTTAAATCTTTCTCAATTGATCACTGACCCATCCACCACAAGTATAAATCCCAAAACACCCAACTAGACTGGGTTCTTGCCTCCTATCCCCAGTGTATTATTGCTGCTGAGGCCCTTCTGAACACCCTTAGTGAACACCATATGGTTTACTGTGTCCACAAATTGCACCACCCCAAGGCGCCATCCCAGCTCCTTCAGATCTGATCCTTCTGATCACTGGATTCGTCCTCCTCCATGCGGATTTGGCAGCTACCAACTGGTTGCCCATCTGCATCTCCCATCTCCTCTGTCAGTATCATCAACTCTGCCCTCAAATATTTCAAATCCAAATATCTGTCTCTCTAGGATCTACATGTTCCCCTCAAGAAAACCAGGGTTTGTGGCTTCCACCATCACTGGATCACAGTCAAATTGTTGGTTTGCCTGTGAGCTTGAGATGTTACCTGGAAGGCTTACAAGTCCTCTTGCTCTCCTAATGATCTAATCAAATACCATGCTGTTTGCAATACCTGTACCAAAGCCACTAGGCTTGCCAAGGCCGAATAATTTGTCTCCATCTTCCAGAAAACATTAATAACCACTCCAAGTTCTGGAAGGCAATCCATGCCTTCATCTCCCAGTTAATTCTTCCACCATGGTCAGCAAGGTTAGAAATGTTACGGTTTCTGACCTCTCTGTTTCCTCTAAATTCTATGCTTTCTTCACTTCCTGTGCCTCCTCTATCCCCTGACAGGCTTGACTCTAATCTCCTCCATCTATCTTCCCCAGCCATAGCTCTTCTAATCATCTTCCATCTCAACCATTCCTTTTCCCTTGCCTCTGTCCCTGACACTTGGAATTATGCTACTGTTGTACCCTTTGCCAAATGAGGTCACTCCAACTGTCCTGGCAATTACTACCCATTCTCCTGCTCCCCACCCTGCTAAACTGCAGGAGCATCTAGTGCTTTCAGCTTCCTCTTCCTTGCCTCACCCTTCATCTTCACCCCTTTCCAGTCTTATTTCTGTAAATCCAACTCCACCCGTCCGCTCTCATCCAGCTTACTGACTCCATTCTCTCAGGTGTAGATTAGAGCCTTATCATCTCCATAGTCTTTGTCAACTTGGCCAAAGCCTTTGTCACTTTAGCCCACCCTCTTCTCTTTGAGAAACTTACAGCAGTGGGGATTTCCATCTCCATTACCAACTGGTTCCACTCCTATCTTGAGGGTAGGACTTAATCAGTTATAATCGGAGATTCCTTATCCTCTCCACTCCCCATCAGCACTGGTGTCAAATCAAATCAAATTTTATTTACAAAAACTACAATTCCAAACATGTTCAAAGCATTTATACAACTTAAAGTACAGAATTAGGTACAAAAAGCAAGTAAAATTAAAACTATACAATTTTTTTTTAAATCCATATCGTCAGTTATAAAGTATTTTCTATATTTTCAAGAAACGATAAAACAGTCTTCAAAGTCAAAAGATCAAGAATAATCAGGAAGGGCCTAACCAAACATATATGTCTCTTAGAGTGATCTTAAAACTCTGGACAGTCAGGCACTCTCTCACCTGACAGGGTAGAGAATTCCACAAGGTAGGGGCTACAAAAACAAAAGAGTGGGCCCCGAGGTATTAAGTTGAACCTGGGAACCTTTAGCAATCCATCTTCAGAGGAGCAGAGTGGGCATTATGGGTGGTAGAGACAGAGGAGGTCTTGTAAGTACCAAGGCCCTGACCATGTAGGGCATTATAGGTAAGTAACCAAACCTTGAATTTGATCTGCCACTGAACTGGCAGCCAGTGCAGTCTGCAGAGCAAGGCATGATGTGGTAGGAACCTGAAAAGCCAGTCAACAGCCTGGCCACCGATTCTGCACAAGCTGCAAGCAGGGATGTCAACCCCGGAAGCCCTAGGTAGAGGGCATTGCAGTAGTCAAGGTGGGAGGTCAAGAAGTTGTGGATCAGGGTTGGAAGATCATTGGGAAGGGCCAGTTGTTTTATCTGGGTAATATTCCTCAAGTGGTAGAAAGAGGTCTTGACAACAGCTGACACCTGGGATTTAAACATCAGACTGCCATCAAAATAACACTCAAGGCTGGCCTGGTGGTGCAGAGGGCTGAGGCACTGGTGCCTTACCTCACACCATGCCCATGAGCTAGGTTCAGGAACGGAGTCGAGGCAGCAGGGATAACAGGGAAGGAGAGGATTGAGCATCTGGAGGACTGCTGTCCTCTCCTGGGTGGGTTGTGTGGAATCCCCACTCTGCAGTGTCCCCGGTGAGAACAGGGGAATTACCAGAAGCAGCACACAAGAGGGACCAGAAAGTGTGAAAATGCACTCATGCCATCCTGATGATGGCGGCCCACTTCCTGCATCTCCCAGCCAAGATACCTCCAAGGGTACATTTCCATGCCATAGTAAAGATGCAAGGAGTGCTACGTGCCCTCTCCTCTCAATGGCCTGATAGGATATGGGGAGCCCCAGTGAAGGGATACAACCAGGACCACTGGGGTATTGGAGCAGCTGGATGGTGGATCAGTCAGAGGAGGCAATGGCAAGACTTGGCCACCTGAAGGAGAGGACAACAGCAGGTGCGTCGGAGGAAGTATAAATAAAAATAACACTCAGATTCCACACCCAGTCTTAGAATGCCAGCTGGATGCTGTCAAGCCAAAGCCTGGAGGGCTTTTTCATCATTGATCCCATACCCTAACAACCTGGATCCACCACCAACACTTCAGTTTTATCCAGTTTCAACTGCAGCCAGTTGGCACTCATCCAGTTCTGGATCTCAGAGAGAGTTGTTAAAGATCAAGATGGCTTCACCATGTTTGGGCACAAAGTACATGTATAGCTGAGTATTATCTACATAGCAGTGAAAACCCAGACCATACCACTTAATAATGTCTCCCAATGGCAGCATATATATTGCAAAAACGGATGACAATACAGAGCCCTGCAGCACCCCAGAAGATAGGGAAAGAGGGACTGAGGAATAAATCCTGACATCATGCTCTGAGTTCTACCAATGAGGAAATATCAAACCACCTGTGGACTGTACCCAACAGCCCACAAATCAGCCACAAGCACCCAACAACACATCATGGTCCACTGTGTCAAATGCTGCAGAGAGATCAAGGAGGACCATGACTGAATGGGTCCTCGATCTTTCGCTATTAGGTGATGGCTATACCCCAACAAGTGCCACCTCAGTATTATGTCTCTTATTAAATCTGGACTGAAGAGGATCATAGAATCATGGGCGGTCAGATGATCATCCAGCTGCAATGCAACCAGCTTCTCATTAACCTTACACAAAAACAGGAGGTTAGAGATCGATCTGTAGTTAGATAGAAAGTTCAGGTGAAGGAGGATTTTAAGGAGAGGTTTCACAGCTGCCTCCTTCAGGGGACAGGAACACCCTGTCTCCAATGACCTCCAGACTATCTCAGCCAGGACTGGACCACTACCTCAACACACCCCACTAGGAGGTATGTTGGGCCCAGGTCTAAACTAGAGTAGGTTGGTCACAAATTCTGGATAATCCTAACAATGTCAATGATCGCTGGCCAGCTGAAGTCAGACCAGGTAATCTGGGTGCTCTGCAACCTCCTGCTTACCTCCTCAATACCAAACAGAGGGGGCTATACAGATTCCAGATCTGATGGTGGCAACCTTATCTGTGAAAAAGCAAATAAACTTATCACACTTATTTTGAAAAACACTCTCCCAGTCTGATGACAGGTTGCATTGCACAATCTGTCGACATTCTGAAAGAGCTGGGCTGGTCGATTTCATGCAGCTACAATCTCACTGGACAGGAACTCTGCCTTCTTATAGGAGACTGCTGACTGATAGCCCTTGTAATGACCCAGCAATCTAAGTTTGTTATCAATCAGACCTGTTTTTTGCCAGAGCCTCTCTAATCTTCATCCCGATCTCCTCAACTACTTCAAAGTCCCATCAAACAAAGGGGACCTTGGGTGAAGAGGGGAAAAGATGGACAGGAGCATGGAATCCAGGGCCACTGTCACTGCCTTATTAGAGGCATGTAGCAAACTGCCTGTATCCAAACTTTCACTTGGCACAACCGATAGGTCAAGTACCACCATTAGGCTATCTCAGGTCATGCCCCTTAAAGGGCACTACTGAACCATCTCAATAAAGGCAGGTCTATTAGGGAGCCATGAAACTGAACATTACGGTGTGATGGTCAGACCATCCGAATTTCTTTACCACCAGGTCAGAGATCTCCATGCCCAGAAAGAACACCAGATCCAATCAGTGACCATGACTGTGAGTCATAGAGGTAATTTCTTCTGTAAAGCAAAACAAAGTCATCAGTAGAATTAAGTCCTGACCAAATTGTGAGAGTTCATTATCAACCCAGGCATTGAAATCCCCAGAATTAGCAACTGAGGGACTCCAACACCATGTCAATGGCAAAGTCCATGACTTGATGTAGGAATTCCTTCTCACCACCGGGTGGACAGCAAATGAGAAGTATCCTGCACCCTACACCTGCACCCACGATACACTCAAAGGATCTGACTGTCCCCACTGGAACATCCACAAGGCCCAGTTCAATTTAAAACAAATGGTGACATCCCTGACCCTCGATCCATCCTCGGGTGCTGTATCACTGAGTACCTGGCCAGAACTACTGATGCCAATACTAAGCCAACATTTTCATCCAGCCAGGTCTCAGTGATGCAAGCCAGGTCAGTTGTACTGACAAGATCCACTGTCACAGCAGTCTTGTTTTTAATATACCTGGCATTGCACAACACATCCCAGTAGAGATGGGTGAAGTGGCCCCAATTATCTCTGCAAAGTGATTCATGGAGTGTTCTGCAGCACAAAGCAGAGTACTTCATGTTATAATGGGTAACGTGAAGTCCATCGAAAACAATGACTTCGCTTTACTCTGCCTTCCCAAACCACTACTCCACTAATTCTTAAGGCGAAGTGCATTGAAAACAATGTACTTCACCTCACTTTGCTTTGTTTTTAACCTCCAAAGGTGAATTTTGCAGTGATTCATGGGATTTCAGGTCACATGGGCTCTAGATTGTTCTGCACAGCCTCAGTTCAGGGTAGTGTGTAGGAAGTTGTAGGAGACAGTCTGCTCTGAGAGCTCTTCTGCGATTCAAACTTCTAAAAGCTGTTAAAAAGCCTTTTGTCTTTTTTCTTTGCTGAAACTTTAGTTCATCGCTTGTAGGAAACCCTCCTGTGCTCATATTATGAAGCGCTTATTGTTTGTGTGTGGATTTTGAATGTTAATGTACAACATTCAGCCAGTGTGCTGAGAGACAGTGGAAGTGTGCTTTGAGGGAGTGGCGATTCCAGTGTAGGTAGATTAACTTGGAGAAAAACACAGTTCTTTCTGTTTTGGTGATATTTTTCTTGTATAACTGTGTTAATGTGAACACAGTAATATTTTCAATAATTCTTGCCATGTTTTTGCTGATTGTTGTGGTGCTGCAGTACATAATTTTAGTTTTTAAAGTATGTAGTTACAGTATATTAGTGAAGTTTTAATTTGCTACGCATTACTTAGTGTGTGTGTGTATGTGTGATGCGTGTCATCAAATCAGACACCTTTTATTGTGTCACATAATAATTTCAGCAATGTGAACCTGCTATCCACTGCAGTTGCGTGATTTTGTACTTCTTTGTGGTATATTTACTGGTACTAGTACTAGTGACTGTTACTGCAGCAGTGCAGTTCACTGCCCCCGTGACCTGCCCCAACCGGCAAAGGTATTCTTTCCATATTTGAATTTCTGATGGTGAGCATCTGCATCTCTTCAGTGTGCAGCGTAATCTTAATCTGTTTGTGCATTTGCATCTCTTTAGGGCCCAATCTCCATCAGTAACTTAAGTCACAGTTATTTCTTTGGGTTCCCTTCAGAGTATTGGACAGGTGTGGTGCATAATTCTGCATGAACATTGTACTCATTTATTTATTAATTTTTTAACTCTTTTAACACCTGTGGAGTTCTAACTCTCTCAGGCCTCACCACTGGCCGGTACTGCTCTACCACCTACTGTAAGCCCGCCATCCTCAAGGACATTACTGTTTCTCCCAAGCCCCCTGGAGGACATAGGGCCCAAGGAGATAGAAGGGGAGGTGAAGGGCTCCAGTGTTGGACATGTGGCAGCGTGGCTCAGGGTGGGCCATTGCTTATCCAGCCCAGAGGGGTTTTCCTGTAGTGTTTATGCCCCTGACGTGGACGCAATGCCGCCTCTAGCTTGAGATGTGGGTGCTCCCACCCATGTCCATAAGACAGCCACTTGATGTCTACTCCTTCGCTTAAGCCCATGTGAGTAGCAGTGCCGCCGGTCTCCACTGGGGGCCGCCACACTGGGCTACCCTGGATCCCTCCCTGAGAGAGGAGTCGTACCTGCCAATGCTCAATCCTCTCTCTTCTCTCTCTCTCTCCTGCCGACTCCCGCAGGCCAGGCTAGTTCCCAAATCCAGGTTGCCAGCGTAAGTGCGAGGTGTGGCGTCCAGAACCTCAACCCTCAGCACCACCAGGCCGGCTGAACATTGTACTCATTAATATGCATTTTTAAGTCAGGACCATCATCACGAGTCATGCATGATACAAATCATGTTCTTCATCATCACGGTCACAAATGCAGTCACAAATCACTATTTACAATCATGTCACGAATCACAACATTAATTTTTTCTAGTTACTTGGATGTATTGTAAGCATATTTTGCAGTATTTCTCCAGGCTTCACCACCCCACCATTGTACTCATTAATGAGTGTTTTAAGTCTGGGAGTTTGTGCTACAGCTCATCGGGAAGTACAGCCTTAGGCTTTTGCATTCCCAATACAGTTTTCATATTGGTTATCTCACACTGTCGACACCAATCACATTCTTCATCATCACGGTCACTAATGCAGTCACAAATCACAATTCACGATCACGCCATGAATCACAACATTCATTTTTTTCTAGTTACTTGGATGTACTTTAAGCTTGTTTTGTAGTATCTCCAGGCTTCACCACTCCCACCATTGTACTCATTAATGAGCTTTTAAGTCAGGGAGTTTGTGCTACAGCACATCGGGAAGAACAACCGTGAGGCATTTAAGCTCCTCCCAATACAGTTCCATATTGTTTATCTCACACCATTGACACTGAATCACATTCTTCATCATCACGGTCGCAAATACAGTCACAAATCATGATTCACGATCATGTCACGAATCACAACATTAATTTTTGGACTAGTTACTTGGATGTATTGTAAGCATGTTTTAGTATTTCTCCAGGCTTCACCACCCACCATTGTACTCATTAATGAGTGTTTTAAGTTAGAGTTTGTGCTACAGCTTATTGGGGAAGTACAGCCTTAGGCATTCATATTCCCAATACAGTTTTCATATTGGTTATCTCACACCGTCGACACGAGTCACATTCTTCATCATCACGGTCACAAATACAGTCACAAATCACAATTAATGATCACGCACGAATCACAACATTCATATTTTTACTAGTTACTTGGATGTATTGTAAGCATGTTTTGTAGTGTCTCTCTAGGCTTCACCATTCCACCATTGTTTTGTTTTGTTTTGTTGAATTTTGTTGACCGTAAGCCCACTGGGCCTAGGAGTTCCTTTTTCAGGGCAACCGGGGATACAGATGGTAAGCAACTGAATTTGAACCAGATTAAGCTGTTGGTGGTATTTTTGTACTCATTAATAAGCATTTTAAGTCTGGTAGTTTTGTGCTACAGCCCATCAGGGAAGTACAGCCACAGGCATTTCTGTTCCTTCCCATACAGCATGTGAGTTACAGTACTGTAAATAGTGCTGGGAGAAGTGGCTCAATTTTCTCCGTGAAGTGATTCACTGAGTAACATGGAATCGTGGAGAACTCCACATTGTGAAGCGGAGTACTTCACTTATAATGAATGCAAAGTCCATTGAAACCAATGACTTTGCATTTTTCCGCCTTCCGAAACTACTTCTCCACCAATTTTAAGGTGAAGTACTTTGAAATCAATGTAATTCACCTCACTTCACCCTGTAATTGAGCTCCAAATTAAATTCTGCAGTTATTCATGGGATTGCAGGTCACATGGGCTCTAGATTGTTTGGCACAGCCTCAGTTCTGGCCTGGGTAGTGTGTGTGTGTGGTGGTAGCTGGAGACAGTTTGCTCTCAGAGCTCTGCAATTCAAAACCTCTAAAAGCTGTTTAAAATGCCTTTTTGAGTAATATTCTTTGCTCAAAATTTAGTACATCAATTGTAGGAAACTCTTTTGCACTCATATCATCAAGTGTTTATTGTTGTGTATGGATTTTGAATGTTAATTTAGAACAGTCAGTCTGTGTACTGTGAAGTGTGCTATGAGGGAGGGGCATATTTGTGGTGTAGGTAGATTAACTGGGAGAAAATATCAGTCTTCCTGTTTTGGTATATTTTTCTTGTATAACTGTGTTAATCTAAACACAGTAATATTTTCAGTAATTCTTGACATTTTTTGCTGATTGTTGGGGTGTAGCAATGTACAATTTGTCTGTTTAAAACATTTGCTTATATTACTAAAGGTTTTCAATTTGCTAAGCATTACTTGAGGTGTGTGTGAGAGTGTGTGTGTGATGCATGCCATTAAATCAGACACCTTTATTGTGTTACAGAGTAATTGTCAGCAGTGTGAGACCTGCTATCCACCACACCTGCATGAATTTTTTATATTGCTTTGTGGTATCTTTACTGGTAGTGGATTGTTATTGCTGTGCACTAATCCCCAATTGGCAAAATGTATTCCTTTCCAGATTTGGATTTGTGACTTGTGAGCACTGGTTAGGTGTTGTTGTACCTTTCGTATGCATCACATGAGTGTGCAGTGCAATCTTAATCTGTCTGTGCATTTGCATGGCACCATTAATTCTGGGAGACTGCATTTTTGTTATGCTCTCATTTCACTTTGTCAGCACTGGGGAGTTTTCTCAACACAAGACAGTAGCATTATGGGGATGCACATTAATTCTGGTGACTCTGTGTGTGACTGAGTACTGCACACATGACTGAGTGCACCATTAATTCTGGGAGACTTTGCATTTCTTGTTACGCCTCATTTCACTTCATCAGCACTGGGGAGTTTTCTGGACACAAGAAAGTAGCACTTTGGGGTTGCACATTCATTCTGGTGACTGTGCGGTGGATGTTGCCAGTATTGTTGTCACTCCACCTTACTTCGTTTAAGGCAGAATGACAAAATGAAGTAATAATAACAAGGTGAAGTGAGCCTTTTCCATGGGGCACTCTGCATAGCAAAGTGCCAACGTGAAGTGACCACTTTATGCTCACTTCCGCCTGTGGATTTTAAATTTGCTGCATCTCATGCCTGAGTAAGATGGGTAGCCAAAAGACCATGCTACTTGCCTACATAAAAGCAAATCCTTGGGTATGGGAACCAGGCAGGGAACACCCCATCCTGATCTAATTTCTCCCCAGTGTGTCTCCTTGTCACCACATCCTCAATCTACCCACTCCTCCACTTCCCCACCAGGTCCATTTCCCTCTTCCTTCTTCTAGCTATCCCCAGTTCCCATCAATGTCTATATGCCTCAGCTGATAAAGGGACAGCAAAAGGGCAGAGGTCCCTGAGCCTGGTGGAGAGTAGTACTTGACCATCTGTGCTCTCTGCCAGTACATCTTTCCCAAAAGGCAGCCAACCAGCTAGTAACCAGTTCACAATCCTCTATCACAGACACACACAATCATATACCATCCAGTCAACTACATTAACCCACAACCCCAAACCAATTCTACAATTTACTACCCTAAGATTTTGTCCTTGGCCCTATACTCTGTTCAACTTTGAGAACCAGACCAAGGTTATCAGAGCAAGGTCAAGGAGGCAACTGACTAGGGAAATCAGACAGATACTTTATTAGAAGTGTAGGGTCTGAAAGGTAAATTTGGACCTTCAATTAGGGACAAAAGCACACAAGAGCTACTGTGATAGTCTGAGTTGTGGTAAGGGAACTGATACCATCTTTGCAGTTAGCTGGGTGAGGAGGAGAGCTGTAAATCAGGTTGTGTGGCTTAGCCAGAAGTAAACCATGTGTCTGCATGTAGATTTCCTGTTGTTAGCTTTCCACTTGAGCAAGGCTATTAGAGCAAGACCAAGGAGGCAGCTGACTGGTGGTAAGCAGAGAGATACTTTTCTAGAAGTGCACAGTCTGCAGGGTAAATTGAGACCTTCAATTTGGGTTAAAACCACACACACAAGAAATATGAGTTGAGGAAGGGAACTGTTATCATCTTTGCAGTTAGCTGGATGAGAAGGGGAGCTATAAATTGGGGTGTGTGGCTTAGGCAGAAGTAAATGAGGTGTCTACATTTAGTCTTTCCTGTAGTCATCTATTGTTCTCCGTCCCACCCTTAGCCAGTTTCACGTTTATAGGCACTGGATTTGATTGACAGCAGGAATTTCCTGTTTGGGAGCAGGAAGGAGGGATCATCAAGACACATAAGACTCACCATCCTTGAAGGAAAATAGTAGCACCCCCAACTGCTGGAGGTCTGACTCTGAACAAGGAAGAAGGAGACTATCAAGGCACATAAACAATTGAATTGGATAAGGGAGGTGGGGAGAGAAGGGAGAGGAAGAAGGAAAACAAGAAAAGAAAAACAGGTAGCTCTAAAGGTTTTTCTTGCAAATAGTGCTTCTGGGACAGTTAGCCTGTAGAAACATAGAAACATAGATTCTGATGGCAGTTAAGGACCGCATGGCCCACCTAGTCTGCCCACTTCCCTATCTACTGCTTACATTCCAGATCCTAATTGATCTGAAGCTTACCCCCTTTTTCCTAACACTAGAGTTGCCTTCTGTCTATCCTATGCAATCTTGAATTCCTTACCTTTTTGCTCCCACAGCATCCACAGGGAGGCTGTTCCATGCATCTATCACTATTACTGTGAAAAAATACTTCCTAATATTGCCCTAAGTCTCCCCCAGCCTCATATTGTGGCCCATTGTTTTGCACATCTTTTCTCTCTGAAACTTGCTGTCTTCCTATAATTTGCTAATCCACTTCAGGTACTTGAAAGTCTATCTTATCCCCCCTCTCCATACCTTCCTCGCAGGAATACATATAGAGTACTTTCAGTCTTTCATCACATGTTTTTGTTGCAGTCCTTGCACCACCTTCTGCCAGAGAACAAGCAGAGCACCAGGAGGAAGGAGCTGCTGGTATAACTAAACTTATCTACTGGGACTAAAAACTAGAACTCTTGTACTGGGACCTTCAATTTAGGAAAAAAAAGTTAGTGTGTTTGTCAGAGTTAGTTGAAGTGAATTGTTATCTGTTATCTGTGTTATCTGTGTAGTTATCTAGGTGCTTCTCACAGATGGCTGAAGGGAATTATCTGTGAAATTAACTAAGTGTAGAAAGATTTGCGTTGGGGAGTGGCTTAGCTAGAAGGAACCAGGTTAAAACCAAATTTAAACACTGCCCTACATAACTTCTGCCAGAGAACAATGAGAGCACCAGGAGGAAGGAGCTGCTGGCATAACTAAACTTCTCTACTGGGACTATATTGCCTTCCTTCCTCCCCATCCACCCCCACCCAAAGGCAGTTCTACTTTATAGGCCCAGGATTTAACTGACAAGAGGAACTTAATGTGTGGGAGCAGGAAGTGAGTGATCATAGGGCACAAAAGACTCACCATCTTAAAAGGGCAAGAGTAGCTCTCCGTCCCCTCAGCTGCTGGAGGTCTGACTCTGAGCAAGTAAGGAGACTACTGAGAAATATAGGAATCTTGTCTCAG
Organism: Neoceratodus forsteri; assembly: GCA_016271365.2. Classification (NCBI taxonomy): domain Eukaryota; kingdom Metazoa; phylum Chordata; order Ceratodontiformes; family Ceratodontidae; genus Neoceratodus; species Neoceratodus forsteri. Next base: position 41,692,702 of record CM028137.1, on the reverse strand, counting down.
AACAGGAAGATCAGGAGCTAAAGGACACAGAGGCAGTATGTGTAGGGACAGAAAAAAGAAAAGAAAGAAATAAACTGAGGAAAGAGTAAGTATTCCAAACAATAATTAGGGGCCAGAAATAAGACTTGATGGGAGTGGTGCGGTGCAGGACTGTGGTGCAGCAGTCTTTGGGAGATGTTCTGAGGATGTAGTGTTGTCCCATCTGCAGGCACCTCTCTGGGCTGAGGGAGGAGGTTGCTCATCTCCAGGATGAGTTGGCTGGGATTTGTGGACCTCCCTCCTCCCAGGGACCACCAAGGTCACTGCCATTGCCTCAGAGGTTACCAAGAAAGAGGAGTGGTTGGACCACAGTGGGCTCAGGAGGGTGAGGGTGGTTAAACAGAGGTGCATCCCTCCAGTTGTACCTCTCCACAATTTCTATGCCATTCTGGAAAAGTGTGATTCCTCTATGGAGGCACCGACAATGGAGACCAAGGAGGATGCTGGGAACCCACAAAGGAGACCACAGGAGACCCACAGGAGGGTGGCATGGGACCCCACAGGGAAGGACTCCATTGTTAGGGAAGGTAGAACTGGGGAGGAAAGGGAGGGCGGTGGAGTGCCTGCCTGGCGCCATGGCTTGGAGGGACAGGGAGTGAATTCTCAGGATCACAGGAGCAGCTGCATGGGGAAGGAGCTGGATGTCATTATCCACCTAGGGACAAATGACCTGGCTAAGAAAGAGATCAGAGAAGTGAAAGAAGCATTTGTGGAGCTGGGGAGGGGCCTTAGACAATAGCACGCACGTAACCTTCTCAGAGGTGCTGCCTGTCTATGGTATGGGTGAGGCTAGGGTGCTCCACACCATGGGATTCAATCAGTGGTTGAAAAACTGGTGCAGGCTGAGAGATTTGGCTTCATTGGGGACTGGGGGTCCACCTGGAGGATGCAGGCCTTTACTGGCATGATGTTCTGCATCTGTCCAGGAGGGAACCAGGATCCTAGGTGATAGGTCTAAATGCTTCATTGGCAAGCATTTAAACTAGCCAAGCGGGAAGCACTGGAGAGGAGCAGGGAATCCTAACTCCCCCAAAAATCAGGGTACTAAGTGAGGTGACACCAACATAGAGATGTTAATAGGAGAAGCCCAGGGGTAAAGGGAGAAAGTGACAAATGCAATAAGGACAGGGATGGGGCAAAAGGGTAAGGCCATCAAGAAATGGAGGTTAAAGAGTACCAACACCAGTAGTCTGGGCAACAAGCTCCCTGAACTGGTTGCCTTGATGGAAGAGGGATGCCTAGATATCGTAGTAGTCACATAAACATGGTAAACAGAGAACCATAACTGGGATGTTAACATACCAGCATACACAACCTACAGGAGAGACAGGGAGGGGAGAAGAGGGGCAGAGTAGCTCTCTATGTAAGGGAAGGGATAAAAGCAACTGAACAAAAGAGTAAACAGGGAGGAGAGGAGGCACTGTGGGTCACCTTAGAGACTGGAAATGGCACCACAATCTGCACAGGAGTTGTATACAGACCCCCATGTCAGGGGAGGGAATGGGCAAGGATATGATAGAAGGCATATTTAGGATGGCAGAGAAAGGGAGATACTGTTGATGGGGACCTTAATATGCCAGATGTCAACTGGAGCACCTTTGCTGCAGCCACATCCAAAAGCAGGGCCATTCTGGATGCCATCCAGGCGGCATGCCTCAGACAGCTAGTTCTGGAACCTGTTCATGAGGGAGCAATCTTAGACCTCGTACTTTCAAATGGGGACAGTGAGAGGATCTCAGATCTAGAAGTGGGTAGCCATTTGAGAACAAGTGACCACCAAACAGTGTGGTTCATGATAAAGTCAGCTACAGAGTCAAGCCATACAAAAGTGAGGGTTCTGGACTTCAGGAGGGCTGACTTTGGCAAGATGGGAGAGTGCCTTAGAAAAGCACTAGCAAACAGGCTAGAAGAAGGGTGGAGCAACAATGGGAAAATCAAAACTGCCATCACAGAGGCAATGAGCGTTAGTGAAGCAAATAAACAAATAAAATGAAATAAAAAGCCACTATGGTTCTCAAAAGAGGTGGTGGTGAAGGTTAGGGAGAAAAGATAGCATTTAGGAAGTATTAGGGAAACACAGAAGGAGCAGGACAGAGAAATGTACCAGTTATGGCAGAAGGAAGCAGGAGGGTAGTCAGAATAGCAAAGGCCCAAACTGAGGAAAAGACAGCCAACTCGGTTAAGAAGGGGATAAAACCTTTTATAGGTATATCAGGAGCATAGAAAGACAAAGGGAGGGATAGTGAGGCTGAATAGAATGGGCCGGTGGGTGGGCAGAGAGGGACAGTGAAAAGCAGGGATACTGAATAAATACTTCTGTTCAGTATTCACAAAGAGGAGGTGGGGGAGGTGCCTAGTCCAGTTAACAGAAGCACTCTGAATAGGAGGGTCGATCCCAGTCCTTTCACAGAAGAAAGGGTTCTGAAAGAACTCCTAAAACTGAAGGTGGACAAAGCAACAAGGGCCAGATGGAATTTACCATAGAATTCTAAAAGAATTAAGCAGAGAACTAGTGACACCACTGACTACCCTTTTTAACAAATCATGGGAGGATGGAGTGGTACCTGAGGACTGGAGGAAGGCAGATGTGATTCCTCACAAAAGTGGGACCAAGGCAGGCAGGAAACTACAGACCTGTCAGTTTGACCTCTGTGGTAGGGAAAGTGATGGAATCACTCCTGAAGGAAAGAATTGTTGAGTACCTAGAGGTCAGTGAGGCACAAGACCCAAGGCAGCAGGGATTCACAGAGGGAAGGTTATGTCAGATGAATCTAATCGATTTCTTTGACTGGGTGACCAAAGTAGTAGACCAGGAGGGGCTGTGGATATGGCCTCACCAAGACTTTAGCAAGGCATCTGACACAGTCCCACACAAAGATTAATAGTCAAATTAACCAGCCTGGGAGTGGATCCCAGGTGGTAGCTGAATCAAACATTGGCTGGACAACAGAACACAGAAAGCAATTGTAAATGGAGTCCACTCTGAAGAAAGGGGGTTACTAGTGGGCACTCGTAGGGTTTAGTACTGGGTCAGTCCTTTTCAATGTCTTTATAAGTGACATTGCAGAGGGACTGGAAGGAAAGTAAGCCTCTTTGCAGATGACACAAAGATCTGCAACAGGGTTGATACACAAGGAGGCGTGGAAAGGATGAGAAGGACTTGCAAGATTGGAGGAATGGTCAGAAGTATGGCAGCTTGATTCAATGCAAAGAAGTGCAAAATAATGCACCTGGGAAACAAAACCCGAGGAAGATTACACAATGGGGGAGGTAGTAAATAACAACAGAAATGGAAAGGAACCTGGGGATAATCATATCAGATGAACTTAAGGTTGGCAAGCAACGTGAGAAGGCAGTAGGGAGTGCTGGGGGGATACTGGGATGTATAGGGAATGTATAGGGAGAGGCATCACCAGCAGAAAACAGGAAGTTGTTCTCCCCTGTACATACAGGTGGTGAGACCCCATCTGGAGTACTGCGTCCAGTTCTGAGACCCCATCTCCACAAGGACATAGACAGGATGGAAGCAGTTCAGAGGAGGCAACTAAAATGGTGCAGGGTCTGCAAGAGAAGCTATATGAGGAGAGACTAAAGGAGCTTAATATGTATACCCTTGTGGAAAGGAGGGAGAGGGAGACATGATAGAAACGTTTAAGTACCCCAGTGGAATCAACAAAGTCCAAGAGGGTAGCATCTTTCAGAAAAAGAGATGTGCAAGAACAAGGGACACAATTTGAAGATAGTGGGGGACAGATCAGAGGCAATGTGAGAAAGTATTTTTCACAGAGAGGGGTGGATGCATGGAACAGCCTTCCTGAGGAGGTTGTGGGGTCTAAAACTGTGGGAGAATTCAAGAATGCATGGGACAGACATAAGCCAATTTTTGTGGGGTAGGAAGAAATAGGCTGTTGGTTAAATAGGATCTGCAGCTTATCCTCTGGTAGGGAAATGGGCAGACTAGGTGAGCCAAGCGGTCCTTATCTGCCAAAGTCTATGTTTCTATGATTCTATTTTTATTGCCCTTCTCTGCACTGTTTCTACTCTGTCTATGTCCTTTCTGAGAAGTGGTCTCCAGAACTGGACACAATACTCCAGGTGAGGTCTCACCAATCGACTGTGCCATTAAGCACGAACACCTCCTCTTTGCTAATCGTGATGCCTACCACCCCTATTGACCCCAGCATACCTCCAGCTCTTCTTGCAGTCTTCTCACATTGCTTTGTTACCTTTAGGTCATCGGTTATGATTAACCCCAGGTCTTTCTACAGCTTGTTGTTGTCTGTACCTTCCCCTGTATTATAGGTTAACAATAGGTTAACTATTGGATTGGATGAATTTTTAGTGGTAAGCAATGCTAAAGGGTGTGTGTGCAAACAGTGCTTCTATAAGTTGTTAGCCTGGGTATACCATTATAGGGGTGATGTAGTGATGTTACCAGCATACGAATGCTGGCATAAGAACAACTGTGAGCTTGCTACCTTGAATGCTGGAGCGCTATATCTTATGGCTACATCTGCATGGTTCAGTGTGCTTAAGTGCTTTTGCAGACTAGGATGCTGGAGTGATGGTTAAGGTTTAACAGGTTTTCTGGAGGGTGGGTAGGTGGTTTTAATTTTGTCCAGGATGAGTGCTGTGGAAGTGTTTGATTTTAGCATGAGTTACCATGCAGCATGGTTTAGACTGTAGTGGAGGTTTGCATTCTGGTATGTTGGAGAAGTTCCTCAAGAGTGCCACAGAGGATTTGCCACTGGCATTTAAACACACTGCCTGATGTCCAGTTATTCCATTATTTCTCACTGGATGTGACTGGAGTTTGTTATATTTATTGCTGGGGATATGAGGAAAAGGCCCCAGCAAAACATTTTCAGCTAATGTTTCCACTTTGATGTGTATGGGAGTTTTCTGTATGAGTGACATACTGGGTGTTGCACTCTTCTCACTGTCAGCTTACTGCTGCAGTGATCTTTGCATTATCAGCATTTTGTGGCACTCTAAATGCAGTCAGCCTTTTCACGCCGCAGCGTAGTAGTGAAACTGGTAGCCTGTATGCTATTTGATTGGGTAGATTTTTAGTTGGTAGGTTGACTATTGGATCAGAGTAAATTGATAGGAGGTAATGGTTAAGGTCTAGATATAGGAAGTAACTATGATGGGACTGGTGCAGTGCAGTGACTGTGGGGTGGCAGTCTTCAGGAAGACTTTCTGGAGATTGCAGTGTTGCCTCATCTGCAGGCACCTCTCTGGGCTGAGGGAGGAGGTTGCCAGACAGAAGGCTGAGAAGTCTTGAGTTAGGAGGACCTACTTCACTAGATAGGGACTACCAAGTCCACCTCCACTTCCTCACAGGGTGCCAGGTATAAGGAGCAGTTGGACAATGGTGGGCTCACAGAGGGTTAGGGTGGTGGAACGTAAACACATTCCAAATCCCATACTACTACTGAACTCCTGTGCTGCACTGGCAGGTGGGGACCCCACAGAGGCACCTGAGGTAGTGACTGGGACAGATGTGGAGGTCCTCCATGGTGGACACCACAAAGGAGGGTGACAGAGAAGAAGGAGGAAGTGAATCCTGATGAGGGATTAGATAGTTAGTGGGATATAGTTGGGGATGGGTAGGGATGAGGAGAGGGTAGTAAGGTGCCTTATGATTGCCACAGCTTGTAGGGATGAAAGGAGGATCTCAAGAATTGCCAGGAAGGCAGAGGGAGAGAGCTAGATGTCATTGTCCACTTGGGGACAAATGACCTGGCTGAGGAGAGGCCAAATGTAGTTTAGGAAGAGTTCAGTAAACTGGGGAGTGGTCTTGGCAAGTTACACAATCTGTTACTTTTCAGAGGTGCTACCTGTACATGACAATGGAGACAACAGGAGGCTCCTCACCAGGGACTTCAACTTATGACTGAGGAGGTGGTGCAGAGAAGAGGACTCCACCTGGAGGAATAGAGTCCTGTATAGGTGATGGCCTGCATCCCTTCAGGAGGGGAACCAGGATCCTAATGAACAGTTTCAATGCTATTTTAGTAAGCATTTAAACCAGCCAAGAAGGAGGCAGAATAAGGCAGGAAGACATAGTCTGTTCCATCCCCACATGCTTACAGGATCAGCAGTGGAATCCTAGGGTTGGAAGTCCCAGAGGAACAAAGGCAAATAGGAAACCAGGAGGAAGAGGAAGAGGAAAGGAAATAGGAAAGATAATAGTAGAGAAAAGGGAGGGACAAAGGCAAGAAGAGGGCAGATAACAGTATAACATGGAGAATCATATGAGCAAATGCTCAAGTCTGGGCAACATCAATCAATCAATCAATCAAATCTTTATTTATTCAGGGATCATCATTGAGCAAGGCTCATTTACAAGATGGACCTGATAAGGTCAAGGTTCGAGTTGCTACATAGCAATTACATCACATAATTATGAGACAGTTACACATACAGAAAAATGTTATTTATAACACAATAATATACAGAGAATTCACATGTTGAAGCTTGGCTAAGAAAGGTTAAACTAATATCTACAATATGTAGTACATATATCCCAATGCCAGTCACACACATAATGAGTACAAGGATGGTGAATGGAATATTGGGTGCCATATACTGGCAGTGTCTGAGTGAAGGAGTATACCATATGTGATTGGAATATGGTTTTGTGGGATGACTATTCTATCTTCTAGTGGTAGCAACTGCATTCCTCTGTGAAGAAGGCTGTACAGTGCTGCTTGAAGGATGTAAATGGAATGATAATGGACAGTTTTAGGGATTTTTGTAGGTGTTCCATGCTATGGCTAGAGAATAGCTGATTGCTGCCCTCCCTATTTTGGTGTTGACTTTGGGCAATTTGAGCAGGATGATATTGTTGCTTCTTGGGCATAGGAGCTAGGAGTGGTCAGGTTGAAGCAGTCCAGGATATAGCTTGGGAGTTTTTTGATAAAGCTCTGTGGATCCATAGAGCTGCATTTCTGCTCCTCCTGACATGAAGGAAACCCATCCAATTGCATCAGAGAGAACAATGGTGGGTATTATATGGCAGGTCTGCAATGAACCTTATTGCTCTATGATATAAGGTATCCAACTTGTGAAGATAGGGAGTGGGGCAGTGACTATAGAGGAAGTCTGCAGAGTCAATGACTGATAGAAAGATGGCCTGGACTAATCTCATCTTTGAATCTCTATTAAGGAATGGTTTTAATCTGTAGAGGAGGCCAAGCCTTAATGAGCTTTTAACAGTTGTTCTAGATGCTGAATGAAGTCAAGTCTGTTGTCAATCCACACCCCTAGGTATTTGAAATTTTCAACATACTCAAGATTTTCCAAGTATAGTGCATAGCTGGGGAGATTTTTGAAGAGGATGTGTTGGTAGAGTTTTGATTTGTGAACATCATTGCTTTGGTTTTCTTTGCATTTAGCAGAAGCTTTTTCTCGAGTAGCTGATGTAACAGGGAGAATTCTGCTTGTAGAATTTCATGAGCAACTTTAGGTGAAGGGTTGCTGACATACAGTACTGTGTCATCAGCAAAGAGGTGTACTGAGGACTTGGTAAGGGTTGAATCAATTTTATTTATATAAATGGCAAAAGGATAGGTCCCAGAATAGAGCCTTGGGGGACTCCTCTTGACAGTGGTCTTAATAGGGATAGGTCACCTTCAGCTTTTACCTGCTGTGTTCTACCAGAGAGATAGCATGTGAACCACTTAAAGGAGGATGAATCTAGGCCAATGGAGTGTAGGGATGAGAGTAGCAGTTCATGATCCACAGTGTCGAATGCTTTGCTCAGGTCCAGGAATACTGCACAGACATTGTTCTTTTTTCCAATTCGGTTTGCCAATCATTGGTGACCTTGGCTAATGCAGAGATAGTGCTATGTTTGGCCCTAAATCCAGATTGAGCTGGATTTAATTGATTAGCATTGTCCAGATATTCCCTTAACTGAATACTCACTAATTTCTCCAGCATCTTGGATAACACAGGTAGGATGGAAATGGGCCTGTAGTTATTAAGATCCATAGGTCTCCTGATTTTAGAAGGGGACCACTTGGGCTGTCTTCCACAGTGTGGGAATAGAGCCAGAGTTTAGGGAAAGGTTAAAGAGGTGAGTTAGGGGGACTGCAAGCACATGACACGCAATCTTTAGAAAGAAGGGTCCAGAAGATCTGCTCCTGCACTTTTTGGTATCCAGAGCCATAATAGATCCTTAACTTGTTTCAACAGTATAGGTTTGAAGCTAAAGGAGGAGTCAACTCTTTGATCATCAGTGTAGTGGGAGCTTAATTGATCCCTTAATAGGTTAGCTGGGGAGGTGCCAAAGGCAAGGCCAGTTGTTGTGAAGTGGTTTTTGAATGCATCCAGGATTTCCATTTTGCCAGTAATGCTGCCACAGTTACTGTGTAATTGGGTTGGAAGGGGTTGTTAACGTCCTGGCCCATCATACCCTTGATGGTGCCCCAAAATCTAGCAGTATTATGGTAGGAGGAGTCGAGCTCGCCAGGTAGTAGGCAGCCTTGCATCCCTAACTTTCCTGGTGCATTTATTCCTGGCTTTCCTAAAGATCATCCAGTCCATGGTATTCTTAGTTTTTCTTGCTACTTTCCAAAGTTTGTCTCTCTCCAGCAGTGCAGCTTTGAGGTCAGCTGAAAACCAGCGACAGGATTTGCTTTTATTCGGATACTAGAGATTGGGGCACGGGTGTTAAGGGCATTTATTATAATGCTATTTAGCACCTGCTGAGCTTTTCTACAGAATGTGCAAGATAGAACTTTTGCCAGTGTGGAGAGTAGGCTAGATCATGCAGATATCCTTCAATATTGATGTTTTTCTTGGATCTCTCATGAGGAATTTTGCAGGATCTGTTTTAATGCTGTTGGATCTTACTCCTACGATGGGGCAGTGATCACTTATGTCACATAGGAGAACTCCAGCATGTGTGAATAGATGTGGTTTACTCACTAGCATGATGTCAAGTAGAGTACTGTTACTACTATTCCTTGCATTTAATCTTGTTGGTTCATTAATTAACTGTGTGAGCCCTTTTGTGTCACAGAATGATACCGAGGAGTAGCTGCCTGGGTGAGCCAGTTGAAATTCAGGTCCCCTATGATAATGACTTCTTCAGTACAGGACTTGACCAGGTTTCCCAGGAGGGATAAGAGCTTGTGTTCAGCAGAGGAGGGTCTGTAGCATCCAATTAATTGGAAAGCTGCTGTATTGGGAGAGAGACTTTTAGAGATAGACACTCAAATTCCTTGGGCATAGATGTTGCAGCAGTACAGGATACAACTATACCAGCTTTTGCATATATTGCTACTCCACCTGCCCTTGTTTGGTGATCAGCTCTGAATAGCTGATAGTTAGGTAGGTTAACTTCCCTGTCCATTGTGGTGGTCTTGAGCCATGTCTCAGTTATCACAAGAAAGTCTGGCAAGGTATGGGCAACCCAGGCTTGTAGTAATGTAAATTTTTTCAACAGACTGCATACATTAATATGCAGGAAACTGAGGCCTTTAGTTGAGGTTAGGTCTGATGGACAGGTGATACTTTCAAGAGGTCCAGGGTTGATTCCATTACCGATACAGAGCAATAGGAAGATCAGTAATTTCATGAGGCTGCCAGTGATAGGGAGAGGGGCTGTCTTTGGTTCTCCTTTTTTTTCCATTTCCACTCTTTTTTTGGTGCTCCCTGTGGATTTAGGTAGTGTGTGATCGGAGTTTCGGTCCACTGGACCACCAGGGCTATGTTCAGGAGGAGAAGGTTGTATTTTAAAGTGATACAGTCCGTGATCAGGCTTCTTGGTCCAATGGTCCACCAGGGATGTATTGGGGGTTGTTTTGAAACTAATGCAGCCCACGGTCGGGCTGGTGGGGGACATTTCTGCTGTTGCCCGCGATCGGGCTAGTGGGGGGTGGTGGTGGGGATTTTCACTTTTGCCCATGATCGGGCTGCAGGGGGCACAGGGAGTGGGTTGGGGGCCAGCCACAGGTGGCAGCTGCTGTGTTTCACCCTGCAATGCAGCAGCTCACCTGTGGTGGCCCAGCGACTCTGAGCCTTTTTGGCTCAAAGCTGTGCAGGCAGGTTGGGGGTTGCGCCAGACTCTGCACAGCCCGGCTGAATATCGGCTGTGCAGTCTATGCATAGTTCCTCCCCTCCAGTTCAGCATGCATTCATTTGCATTGCACTGTTTCTCAGCATGTTTTCTGTGGCACAACTGCCTCCTGCTGAATATGGCAGAATGGAGCAAGTTGGACTTGCAGCCAGGCGCAACTCCCTATTGCGCATGGCACAACCCTTTGAATACCTGGCCTAGCTGTTTAGCTAGGTTCAGATATTTGTTTTTAAATGCATCATTATTTTTTCCAGAATTTGTGTTTCTCAAATAAAAACAAAGTGGCAGCACTCACAACCTAAAAATGTTCTTATGAATATAATAAATGCTACTTTTCAAAATTAAAATCAACTTGCAACCATACATTTTTGGTTGTACCAGGTAGCTAACACAGAAAGTTTTAGTGAAGTGCAAATGCAGCTAGGACGGCTGTGCTGCGGTCAGGTACAGAGATCTGAATCAGAAAGATGGGGACCCACAACTTTGCCAAGGCTCAAGAAATATTCTCTGCAGTCACAGCCTCAATGAAAGTTTATGCAACTCATCGAGTCCAACTCTTCGTAGTGCAAAATCAATTTCTTTATTGGTGCAAACAGCAAAACATGAAGAAATATAATCCAGAGAAAGATTCAGTGAAGCACACAACACACTCCCTATGAGATACTTCCTGGTTCCTGGTAGCATCCCACGTTGCCTGACACATTTCGCTCATTAGGAGCTGCCCAAAGGTGTGTGGGACATAAAGTGCCACGTGCTTAAATACAATTATTCATTGAAGGAGCACACACTTATTGAAACAGTATAAAGTAGAACAATATCCCCAGTACCTATATAGTAATGTTTAAAAGCCAGTAAAACACTATGTGCAAATTCAGCATCAAGTAATAAATCCATACATTCTTATAAAAGCAATGCATAATAAATACTATACAACATTTTTTATTTTTTTATTTTAGTCTTTGGCAACTGGGTAGGTCTACTAGGCACAAGTGCCTGTTTTCATGGGCGACCTAGGAGCAGTGGGTGGTTAAGTGACTTGCTCAGAGTCACACAATAAATAATGTATAATAAATATTTTAGGATTTCTACTGGTATTCATAATCTCCAGTCCTAATACTGCTGTCAACCAGCAGGATGAATTAATTTCTGCATCTATATTGCACTCTAGTGGTGAAGCAAATAATAACTCATATAGAAAGAATTATTAAAGACAAACCTAGCAAGGTAAAAGAGAGAAGAGATTGCACACAGTTTTTTGGTAAACTAAGATAGCACTAGAAGATGCTGGTGCAAATCTGTATAAATGGAAAAGAGAGAAAAGTTAAAAATAAAGTCAAAATACATCACATTATATATACACTAAATAGTACTACAGTAAAATTAATTTCTTCAAGGAGGGTTTCACATCAGTCCTGCCAATGAGACCTTTGTCTTCCATTGCTTTTAAAGTGAATATCCAGCATTGCTCCCTTTTAAGTAATAAGTTATCATAGTCACCCCTCTTCTTGGCATCACTGGTTTCTCAATCTCTAGAAATGTAATGTATGTTCCTTTTATGTTTGCTTGCATGCATGTGCAGGAAACATAGTGCCATCATCCGAGTTTCCAGAGGTGTGTCAGCCTCTTCAATTCAGTCAGTATGTTTGCAGACACGGTCGCAGTTAAGCTAATCACTGCTCCAGCTGTCTATGACAGCTGAAATGCAGTGGCATACAGTTGAAAGGGAGAGCTCTGCTTCAGTGAGTAGAGCTCCCCTCAACTACTTTATGCACACATATTGCATGCTGTCATGCTCTGCGCACATAAAGTATAGCCAATGGGTGCTTCAATCGTCGGCTCCAACCCCCAAACAGCCGCTTACAGGCTGCCACGCTGTGAGCCCTCCCCAGCGTGGTAATTGGCTCCATATGGCTGACGGGGTGCCCAAACTTCGTCGGATCCAGCCCCCAAACATCCTTTTCAGCTGCCATGCTGGGGCCACCCCAGCATGGCAAACATCCAGCGTCTTCTTAATCATTAAAAAAAAAAAACCTGTAAATAACGGTCCCTATAGTCTTCCTGCCCCACCGCACCCACCACTGCACACCCTGCCTCCCCACCCCCACCCCATACTACCTCTGGGTCAGGCGGCGATCTTCGGTGGACCGGGAACATGTCTGCACTCTTCAAAGCCGACCCATGAACTGAGGAAATGCCAGTAAGCTGTATAATGTAATAGATAGGGTTTTTCAACTTTGTTTGCTCATGAGCATTTTTGGAATTTTGCACCAAATTTTCAACATAGGGTTTTTTGGACCTCTTCTCATGAATGCTGTCACTGTCATGGCGTTATTCTGGCCGAAGGGTGATTTCGCAGATCACAATGCAAAATCACCTTTCAGGACAATTAATGAAACAACACTGTCAGTATTCATAAGGTGGGCTCTCAAGAGCCTATGTTGAAAATTGGTGGAAAAATTCCAAAAAATGACTGTTCTAACAAGTCGTTGTGCAGTTCCTACACAGGCTCCTAAGTTTGTGAATTTTCAATATTTTCACTCCAGATTTTCAACATTGCCATTTTACCACACCTTCTTATGAGCAGTACAGCTGTAATTTTCACATCTGACCCAAAGCATGTTTCCACCCATGTAAGGCACAATGGCGCAGTCTGTGTGTGAAATCAATATACGGACAAATTAAAAAATCACAGTGACACACGTTCATGAGCAGAGGTCTTAAAATGGCTATGTTGAAAATTTAGTGAAAAATTTCTAAAATGACTGTTTTGCGAGGTGTGTATTCACGCGAGTTCTCTCCGCGGCTCATTAAGTTTATGAATTTTCAATATTTTCACTCCAGATTTTCAACATTGCCATTTTACCACACCTCCTTATGAGCAGTACAGCTGTCATTTTTCACATGTCGCCCACAACGTGTTTCCACCCATGTAGCATAATGGCACAGTCGGTAAAGGAATCAATGTATGGGACACATTAAGAAAATCACTGTGACACTGGTCATGAGCAGAGGTGTTAAAATGGCTATGTTGAAAATTTGGTGAAAAAATTCCAAAATGACTGTTTTAGGAGCACTGCACAGTTCCTACGCTCGCTTGGCAAGTCAGAATTTGTAATATTTAACAATCAGATTTTAGCAGTGCCATTTTACCACACTTCCTTACGAAAGCAGTACAGCTACCATTTTCACATCTCACCAAAATTTGTTTCAGCGCATGTAGCGATAATGGTACAGTCGGTGTGCGAAAACAATGTTTGGGACAGATTAAGAAAATCACAACGACACTGGTCATGAGCAGAGGTCTTAAAATGGTTATGTTGAAAATTTGGTGACAAAACTCCATAAAATGACTGTGTTAAGAGTGAGTATTACGCGGTTTCCACGCACTCGTAAGTTCATGAATTTGTAATATTTTCAGTCAGACTTTCACCAGTAGCATTTTCCACACCTCCTTATGAACAGTATGGGTGTCATTTTCCTACAACATGGCGAAATGTGTTTTCACACTTTCAGCGCAGAAATGCGTGGTCGCTGTGGGAAATCATTGTTCGGGACAGATAAAGAAATCACACTGACACTGTTCATGATTGGAGGTCCCAAAATGCCTGTGTTAACAATCTGCTGTAAAAATCCCCAAACTAGTTACATTACAGGTGTGCATTGCACAGTTTCTATCTGCTTCGTGACTTCACCAGTTTTTTAAGATTTTCACCAGATTTTCAACATTGCAATTTTACACCTCCCCATGAACAGTACCACTGTCATTTTCACATCCTATTCAGAATGTGTTTTGCACCTGTGGTGCCAAATGCCATAGTCACTGTGCAAAAGCAGTTTTGGCTAACAAACTGATATTGCCACTGTTCATGAGGTGGGGTCACAAAAACCATGTTGAAAATTGGAGTGAAAATACCAACGAATGCCTACATAGGCGTAGAGTTTTCTAATTATAACGCCCACCCTGTAGAGAAATGACAGGCATCAGGGTATGGACATGGGATTCTTGCCTGTAATGCTCATACTCATTCCACTCACACCCTGCAGCCAGTGAGAGGCATCAAGGTGCCTCGGACTCTTTGGGCCCAAACATTACCCCATTCTCCTCTATCACACCCATCTCACCATATTTCCTGATGGAATGGGGTGCGCATAAGGCCAAAGACCCCAAAGCACACTGTGACACTTGTCAGTGTCTGCAGGTAGGTGTGGTGAAAGGGCCTGGTCGTTATGCCTGGACAACCCAAAGGCACACCCCAAAGCTTATGACTCTCTGCAGGGTGGTGGTGGGGTTGGCTTCTAGTTCAATACTTCACTGCCATTCCTATCATGCAGCTCTGTAACTTCTACACTACCAATGCCAATGCCAGCAAGCAAGCATTCGCTGACAAATGCTTGTTATTCCTACTTTTGAAGACATGCATGGCCAGTGATTTTGTTACATTTTCATTCTCTATGGCCCTTTCATGTTCCCCAATCCTTGACTTAAACATTCTTTTAGTTTTTCCAATACAGAAATGGACACATTTACATCTTGCAAGGTATATAAGTTCCATGGTACTACAGGTGATGAAACCTCTTATAGGAATATCTTTCCATTAAGAGGATTTTGTAGTGTTCAGTGGTGCATACCTTCTGGCAAAACTTACATTTGCCACACTTGTTACAGCTACTGTCTCTCTTGGGCAGCCACTTTCTGGGATTATCTAATGAGGGATGTAATGAGTGTACAATCCTGTCTTTATTGTTTTACCCTTTCTATATACCAGTTTTGGGCCTCCTTTTCTAAACTCTAACCCCTGAATCTTGTTTTGTTAAGTGCAAGTCTCCTCTATTGTTTTAGCTGTCTGCTTTGACTGTTGATTGTAGGTACTCACAGATGTGGTTTGTAGATCTACTTTGTTCACCTTCTCTTTTTTTCTTGTAAAAGAGTCTCTAGGATTTCACCAACAGTATTTTTGGTTTCACTGAGAAAGCTCTGTGAATACCCGCTCTCTTTCTTCCAGTCATAATGTCAACACTTGAAGAATGGTCAGGGGCTTGGCAGTTGAAATTCAATGCAAAGAAGTGCAAGATAATGCATATGGGGCACAAAAACCTTGGCACAATATATCAGTTGGGGTGAGTATATAGCATGCACCAAGCAGGAAAGGGATCTTGGGGTTATCATCTCTGATGACCTCAAGGTAGGGAAACAGTGTGACAAGGCAGCAGGTAAAGCAAATAGGATGCTGGGATGTATAGGCAGGGCATCACCAGCAGGAAAAGGAGGTCATAATTCCACTATACAATACACTAGTGAGGCCCTACCTGGAGTACAGTGTACAGTTCTGGAGACCATACCTACATAAGGACATAGACAGGGTAGAGAAGGTTCAGAGGAGGGCAACAAAGATGGTGCATGGATTGTATCACAAGTCCTATGAAGACAGGTTGAAGGAACTGAACATGTACTCCCTGGAGGAGAGGAGGGAGAGAGGGATATGATAAAGACATACAAGTATCTTGCAGGGAGGAACAGGGTGAGAGGAAAACACTATTTTAAGTGAAAAGATGTTCCAGGACTAGAGGGCATGGGATGAAGTTGAGGGAGGATGATTCAGAGGAAACATGAGAAAGAATTTCTTCACAGAACGGGTGGTGGACAAGTGGAACACCCTGCCAGAGGAAGTGGTGGGGGCTGGAAACAATCATGGATTTAAGAATGCATGGGATAGACATAAATGAATTCTGGAGGTCAGGGGTAAGGGCAACAGACTTCTAGGAAAACAAACTGAACTTACAAGCTCAAATGGGCAGACTGGGTGGGCCATAGGCCTCATCTGCCGACACTGTCTATGTATCTATGTATCTATGTCAGCTCCTTTGCTGTCATCAGATATATTTCTTATGACCCACAGTCTTTTTGATTCTTAAGTATTTCCTCTTCAGGATAGCCTTGATAACATATTTGGGATGATTACTACTCGCTAACCATATGGTATTTCTATCTGTGGGCTTATGATATTAATCAGTGTTAAGCCCACCCTGTCAATTTTTTTTTTTAATCAAGTCCAGAATTGAAATCTCTTTCAAATCTACTGCCATACAGAATTTGAGGTTCTGGTAGATTGTTTCCATGTAATTTACAAACCAGGTCAATTTATCCAGATTCCTTCCAAATTACCAAGATATCATCAATAAAATGTCTCCACAGGTTGATCCTGTGGATAAATGAATTTTGTCAGAATGTATTGCCTTCATTTCCCACTTTGCCATATATAGGTTAGAGTAGTTGTGAGCAAAGCTGTCCCCATGGCAATGCCCTTTCTCTGTCTCTGCCAAAAGAACGTATCAAAGGCTAGTACAAATTCAGATTACTGCACTAATACCTCTGTTGGGGTTCTAATATTCCTCTGATGTTAAGATAGCACTCTAGGGCTTCAAGTCCTTCTTTGTGAGAAATAGTAGTATACAATGCTGTCACATCCAAAGTAACCAGATACCAATCACCCTTTATCACAATATTTTCCAGTACCATCAGAATGTCCCTGTATCTTTAATGTATGAAGGTGCAAGTCTCACCAAATCAGCAATGAAAAAATCAATATATTTGGCTAGGGGTTCTGTCAAGGAATTGCTACCTGAAACTATGGGTCTCCTGGGAGGGTTCTGTATATTTTATGAATTTTGGAGAGGCAACAGAAGGTGGGGCAAACTGGGAAATCCACTGTTAAATATTCAAACACATTGATTAGTATGAGTTGTTTTCTTTAATCAAGTTCAGGCAACTATCTATTATTTCTTGCACTCAAGGGTGGGGTCACTGCTGGGTTTACATACAATTCATCCTCATTCAATTGCCTTAACACTTCTACTTCATATTTATTAGTGTCCATTATGACTATCCCCTTTGTCTGCCTGCTTGATTGTAATATGCAGGTTATCACCAAGGCCTTTAGGGTTCATTCTTCTTGTTTGCTAACACTGTGAAAAACTTTGTTACAATCATTAGACATTTTGTCTATGTTGTTTTCATTGCTCTTTAAAAAACTTGCAATACACAGGACATCAGGGGCCAAAACTCAGATTGTGATTGAACATTTCATTAGATCTTTGACCAACATTTTCATCTGCATTTTGGTTAGTTATGTCCAAATGTTGTTCTCAACTTGAAAAAAAAAAGATCTCAAGCTCAAATTATGTCCCAATTTATTGAGATCGATAATGGTTTCAAAACTGTCAAATCTTTATGGGGTGTAAAGAATAATCCTTTATTAAGTACTTGAACTTGATGTCACTGAGCTCATATTTTGAAATATTCACAATATTCATTGTTGGCTCCTGCCTCTGTCACGTCTCACCCTCCATGGTTTCCCTTGACTTCCATTTATAGATACAGGGGACATTCTGAGGGTACTGGAACATATTGTGATAGAGGATGAATGTCATCTGATTACTTTGGATGTGACAGCATTGTATACTAATATTCCTCACAAAGAAGGACTTGAAGACCTAGAGTTCTATCTTAACACCAGAGGAATACTAAAACCCCCACTGTGGTATTAGTGCAGTTATCAGAATTTGTACTAACCTGTGATATGTTCTTTTTGGCAGAGATTTTCATCTTCAGAGAAAAGGCACTGCCATGGGGATAACTTACTTCCACCTATGCCAATCTATATATGGTGAAGTGGAAAATGAGGCAACACATTCTGACAGTATTCCTTTCCTCCACAGGAACGACTGTGGAGATGTTTTATTGATGGTATCTTGATAACTTGGAAGGAACTGTTGATGAGTTGACCTACTTTGTAAATTACATGAAACAAGCAACCAGAATCTCAAATTCAGTATGGCGGTGGATTTGAATGAGATTTCATTTCTGGGCTGATTATTAAAAACGGAAAAGGTGGGTTAACACTGATTTATATCACAGACCCACAGATAGAAATACCATACTGTTAGCAAGTAGTAATCATCCCAAATACGGTATCAAGGCTACCCTGAAGGGGTAATAAAGAAGAACCAAAAGAAACTGTGGGTCAGAAAAATATACCAGATGACAGCAAGGAAGCTGACATTAAGACTGAAGAGAGAGAGGATATTCACAGTGCTTGCTCATTGAAACCAAAAATATTGTTGACTAAATCCCTAGAGACTGTCCTTTTACAAGAAAAGAAAAAGCGAAGGTAGATCCACAGCTCACATTTGTGAGTACCTACAGTCCATACTCAAAGCAAATAGCTGAAATAATAAAGAAGTATCGGCACATAGCAAAGCAAGATTCAGGATTTAGAAATTTAGAAGAAGAAGGCCGCAAATGGTATATAGAAGGGGTACAACAAGAAAAGACAGGATTGTACACTGATTAACTCCCACATTAGACAATCCCATAATGTAGCTTCTCAACAGAGACAGTAGCTATAATAAGTGTGGCAACTGTAAGTTTGCCAAAATGAGGTGATCCTAAACACTACAAAAATCCTCTTAATGAGAAAAATATTCCTATAAGAGCTTTAAGTCACCTGTATTACCATGGGACTTACATACCTTGCAAGATGTAAATGTGGCCATTTCTATATTTCAAAATTTGAAAGAATGTTTAAGTCAAGGATTGAGGAACATGAAATTGCCATAGAGAAGAAGATCTAACAAATTCATTGGCCATGCATGTCTTCAAAACTAGGAATAAAAGGAACATACATTCACCTTTCTGGATTGAGAAACCAGTGATATCAAGAAGAGGGTGACTATGATAACATTACTTAAAAGGGAGCAATACTGGATATTTGCTTTTAAAGCAATAGAATGCAAAGGTCTCAATAACAGGATTGATGTTAAACCCTTCCTGAAGAAATTTATTTTTGGTGTAGTAGTATTTAATAATGTATATAATATGATGCAGTTGACATTATTTTAATTTTTCTCTTCTTTCCTTCTATACAGATTTGCACCAACATCTTCTAGTGCTGCCTAGTTTATAAAATAAAAACTGCATACAATATTTTCTCTCTTTTTATCTTGCTAGATTTGCCTTTAATAATTCTTTCTGTATGAGTTATTATTTGCTTCACCACTAGAGTGCAATATAGATGCAGAAATTAATTCATCCTGCCAGTTGAAAGCAGTATTAGGACTAGAGATTATGAATTCCAGTAGAAATCCTAAAATATTTATTATACAATATTTATTTTATAGTATTTATTATGCATTGCATTTTAAGAATGTGGATCTTTTACTTAATGCTGAATTTGCATACAGTGTCTTACTGGCTTTTAAATCTTACTATACAGGAATTAGGTGTATTGTTCTACTTTATGCTGTTTCAATAAGTGTGTGCTCCTTTAATGAATATTTCTATTTAAGCACCTAGCACTTCATCCCCACCCATTTGGAAAGCTACTATTGAGCGAAATGCATCAGGTGATGGTCAGACACTACCAAAAAGCAGGAAGTATGTCATAGGAAGTGTGTCATGTGCTTTACTGAATCTTTCTCTGGATTATATTTCTTCATGTCTTGCTGTTTGCACCTAATAAAGAAACTGATTTTGCACAACAAGAAGAGTCTGGAGTCGATGAGTAGCATAAACTTTCATTGAAACTGTGACTGCATAGAATGTTTCTCAAGCCTTGGCAAAGGTGCGTGTCCCAGCTATCTTGAAAACCCTACCAAGCTCTGAAGCCAATTTTAAAATCTTATAACTCAAGAACTGATTAATAATTTTTTCCACTTAACTTTCAAAGGCCCAACCTTGGAATGAATATTTCTACTCCCTAAAATTGCAGACAGCATTCCAAACCATTATGCTCTACAGCTGAGCACAAGAAGGCCAAGTGCATTTTATTTTTTTCCAATGATTTAACCGGAGTAGCACACTAAGCTGAAAGCTTGTTTACAGGTGTGACCTGGGAGCACAGGGAATTTAGGTGGCTTGCTCAGGGTCACACAGTATGAAGTGGGGCTGTGGGATTCAAACCCAGGTCTCCAGATTTGCAGCTCTGCAGCTTAATGCCTTAGACCACTCAGCTATACTATATGTATATATATATATATATATATATATATATATTATACATATATATTTTACAGACTTTTAACTTTTGGATCTCAGAATCTTGATATGCTGCCTTCACAAATCTTGCCAAGTTATAAGAATTTGCAAACTTTACTGTACATGCAAATTTTCATTAAATTTCATCAAATGGCACCAAAGTTATTCAGGTGCAAATATTTGGGTTTAACAATTTAAAGTATGCTCATTCCTAACTATACAGGAACATGCCCAGAAGCAAACATTTTAAAACCATATAATTCAAAACCGATAGTTTTTTTTTTCAATTAATATTTGAAAGACACCTCATTGGGCTGAGCCATTGCTACCCAAAACATTTCTATTTTTGCTCTAGACAAGAGCCAAAACTAATCAAATAGTACATGATTTAAACAACTATTTTTATACTCTCTGAATCTTGGAATCAGACGAGCAGCTGCCAAAAGATTTGCCAAATCATAATAAACTGGCACCCTGACATCACATGGTAATTTTTGTGATTTTGTCAAATGTTCCCAAAGATATTATGGTGCAAGAATTGGGGTTTAACTTTAATGTGCCTATTCCACCCATACAATTAGACGCAACATTTTTAAATCTTATAACTCAAGATTCAATTAACATTTTTTCATACATTTTAGAAAGGCATCTTCTTGGGCTGAACCACATTAACCCTGAAAAGTTTGAAACTAAATTCCAAACAGTTTTGCTCCAGAAAAGAGCAAAAAAAAGAACAAGAAACTGTGTTTTTCTTATGTTTGCACTCCTGGATCTCATAACCTGGACAAGCATTTATCTCAAAACTGTTCAATCTTATGAACTTGGCACTTTTATTGTGTAGCAAGATTTCATACAATTTGGACAATGGTACCAAAGTTATTATGGTTCAAAGTTCATGACTTGAAACATTTTCTTGAAAAGATTGAAAATCATTTTCTCATTAAATAAAATTTAGGTTATGACTATAAATTATTTGTTCACACGGACAGCAGTCATGAAAACTCTGCTGAGTATGCTCAGAAGCCAAACTCTCAAACTTTATAGCTTGAGAATGGATTCATATTTTGTCATGACACCTTTGAAAGGCACACGCTAGGCAGGTCTTCTACCCAGAAAAATACAGAACAAGTTTCCAAACTGTCTTTTCTCCACAGGTGAGAAAAAAATCAAAAACAAATTAATTTATACAGGCCTTTTCACTTTCCATGTCTCAGAATTCAGACAAGCGACCACCATGAAACTTGCCAAGTCAAAGAACTTGCCACCCTGACTGCACATGCAAATGCCATGCAATTTATCAAGCTGCACCAAACTGCATATGATATATTTGGGTGTAACACTAAACAGCCTGCTGAAGCTTAATGATACAGGTTCAACAGCAATGTCCTCACCTAATAGTAACAATTTATCTTCATCAGTGAGGGCCAATGTCCGAATGAGTTATGTAAGTTCAGATCCTTTACAAGTGAAGATAAATTGTGTATTTTAAGTCAGATCATTGTGCATTCAAGTTATACAACACCAGTTTAAAGTTATGATTTTTAAATGAGCTGTCTGGGGAATATTTAATTGTTTATATTTCATAGAAATATAGAAACATAGAATTTGAAGGCAGATAAGGACCGCTTGGCCCATCTAGTCTGCCCATTTCCTACCTAACGGATAAGCTGCAGATCCTAGTTAACCAACAGCCTACTTCCTCCTTCCCCCACTAGAATTGCCTTATGTCTGTCTCATGCATTCTTGAATTCCCCACTGTTTTTGACTCTACGACCTCCTCAGGAAGGTTGTTCTGTGCATCTACAACCCTCTCTGTGAAGAAATACTTCCTCACATTACCTCTGAGCTGCCCACCCTCTATCTCTAAATTGTGCCCCTTGTTCTTGCACATCTCTTCAAAAGATGCTACCCTCTTTGACTTTGATTCCCTTGATGTATTTGAAAGTTTCTATCATGTCCATATATCTTAGGATCCTTTAGTCTTTCTTCATACATCTTCTGGTGCAGGCCCTGCACAATTTTGGCTTTCCTCCTCTGGATAGCCTCCACCCTGTCTATGCCTTTGCAGAGATGGGTCTCCAGAACTGGACAAAGTACTCAAGATGTGGTCTTACCAACTGTCTGTACAGAAGGACAGCAACTTCTTATTTTCTTCTGGTGTTGCTCTCCTTATGCATCTGAGTATCCCCCAGTCCTCCTTACTGCCTACTCACATTGCTTGCCCACCTTTAGGTAATCTGACATCACTTCCCATGGGTCCCTTTCTATTTTTGTTGTTGTCAGTATCTCACCCTCCCAATTGTGTACTCTTCCCTGGGTTTTGTTTCCCAGGTGCATTACTTTGCACTTCTTTGCATTGAATCTAAGCTGCCATACATTTGACCATTCCTCCAATCTTTCCAAGTTCCTTTTCATCCTCTCCATACCTTGCATATCAACCCTGTTGCAGATCTTTGTGTCATCTGCAAAGAGACATACTTTTCCTTCCAGTCCCTCTGCAATGTCACTTATAAAGACATTAAGACTCTTCACCCTCGGGCCCCATGGTTTGATGGGTCTCTGAGGGAGTTGTGATGTGTGGGACAATGGTTAGAGCGCCATTGGAGGAAATCTGCTCTGGATGCCGACTGCCTCAGTTTGGAGGAGCATTATCGGCTCTACCAATCAGAGATCTCCCATAAGAAGGCAGAATTCCTGTCCAGGAGATCTCTGTCACTCAGAATCGACTGGCTCAGCTCTTCAGAACTGTGGACAGGCTATGCAGCCCAGCCTGTCTCCAGCTCTGTCGATCCTTTTCACAAAAGGGTGTGATGAGATCGCTCAATTCTTTGCGAATAAGGTTGCGACATCAGATCCGAGATCCGTCCAGCACACTCTAAGGGGAAGCTTCTAGTCAGTGTTTTGTCACGGAATCCTCTGTCCCTGGTGTTCCTTTGACCAGCCGACATTTAATGATATTGTGCGGATCGTCCAGGGATGCGCCCTACATGCTGTAGTTTAGATCTGGGCCCCCTCCCTAATTTTGGGTTGTGTTGAGATCGTTGGCCTGGTTCTGGCTCAAATAATCTGATGCTCCCTGGAATTGGGTGAGTTTCCGAGCTCCCTCAAGGAAGCTGTGTGACTCCCTTTTGAAGAAGGCTTCTTTGGACCCAGATGTTTTTCCAACTACAGACCGATCTCTAACCTTCCTTTCATTGGGAAGGTTATTGAGACGGTAATGGCAAACCAGCTGGAGGACCACTTGACCATGCATAATATCTATGAATCTCTCCAGTCCAGTTTTCGTAAGAGGCATAGTACCGAGACTGCTCTGGTTCGGATGCTCAATGATCTCTTGATGGCGAGAGATCCGAGGAACCACTCTATCTTGGTCCTCCTTGATCTCTCTTCAGCCTTTGAGACTGTGGACCATGGGGTTTTGTTTGAATGTCTGGAGTCCATCTGTGGACTGTCTTGTACAGTGCTCAGATGGTTTTCATCTTTCAATCTGAGAGAATGCAGAGTTGTGTCGGGGATTTTTCCTCTGATCCTTTCCCTCTGCAATGTGGTGTTCCCCAGGGTTCGGTGCTTCCCCATGTTGTTTGCAGTGTATATGCTGCCCCTCATAGACATTGTAAGAAGGTATGGGCTGAGGTTTCACTGCTATGCTGATGATACTGAGCTCTACCTTTCTTTTGCCCCGACCAGGTTAGTGCTTCTCTGGTAAATAGCTGTCTCGCTGAAATCCAGGACTGGATGAATCTGAGCTGGTTAAGTTGAGCGCCGGTAAGACTGAGGTTTTGGTTGTGGACCGGGTCATGGGTCGGGGTTGGGGTCTGGTCAGCCCCTGGCGTATTGCTGGGGGAGATCTGATCCTTACCTCCGAATGGGTGCGTAACCTTGAGTGGTACTTGATGATGGGCTGACTTTTCTTCATCAGGTGTCAGCAGTCATAAGACCGCATTTTACCATCTAAGGACTATCACCAGGGTGAAACACCTTGTTCCATCCAGCAATTTACCTGTATTGGTCCATGCCTTCGTGACATCTCACCTTGACTATTGCAACTCCCCTTACCTGCGGCTTCCTGGGGTTGATGTCCGCTTGCAGCTAGTGCAGAATGCTGCAGCAAGGTTAATGACAGGGGTAACTAGAAGGACACATATTACCCCTGTGCTGCGATCTGCACTGGCTGCCTATACAGTGGTGGATCACCTTTAAAGTAGGTCTTTGACCTTCAAAGCCCTGCATGGACTCGGTCCTGACTATTTGAAAGAGCTTCTGATTCCTTACCACCCATCGACAGCTCCGTTCAGCCAATGAGGGTTGCTAGAGGTTCGAGGTTATATTGAAGTCTTCTGGGGCTAGGACTTTTTGGGTTCATGGCCCCAACCCTCTGAACTCTCTGCCCCGCTGCTTAGAGAATGCACGCACCGTGGAGGCCTTTAAGCATGATTTCAAGACTTTTTATGGAACAGGGCTTTGGGGATTGATGCTGTTATCAACTGTTGTTTTTATATGTATATTCTGATTTTATGATTCATTTGTACAGCCTGGGTACTTGAAAGCGCTAAATAAATAAAGTTTATTATTATTATTATTAAAAGGACTGACCCAGTACTGAACCCTGTAGTACTCACTAGTAACCCATGTTTTCACTGTGGACTCCATTTACTATTACCCTCTGTGTCCTGTTGTCCAGCCAATGTTTTACCCAGGCTATCACCCTGGGACCCACTCCCAGGCTGGATAATTTGTTTATTAATCTTTTGTTTGGGACTGTGTCAAATTCTTGCTAAAGTCTAGGTAGGCCATGTCCACAGCCCCTCCCTGGTCTTCTACTTCAGGTCAGAAGTTGGCATCAGGGTTGAATGGTACTACTGTGATGCCATCATTATTGTGAAAATTGCTCTTTGATCGGGTCTGAGAAAAGCTCCACTTGAAGAATGTGTGGTTGTTATACAGTATATGCAATCTTTAAAATACTGTAAGTGAATGTAACATATGCAGGTTATAAAATGAATTTCTATGACATGTGCAAGAGCCTTTTTATTTTAGAGATTGCAGATATCATCAGCTCAAATAATTTATTTACTCTACTGGTGTAATTTTAATTCCATTGGCTTATAAACATGGGCTAGGCAGTACACTGGCCTGCATCAAAATGCACCTCACTCAAAATACGCAGTTCATTTCTCAAGTGACAGGGCAGGACCATAACTCCCCTGTCATGAAGCCACAAGTGAGTTTTGAAAGTCCTTTTTCCTTACAAGTGGTAATAAACTGTGTGTTTTGAGTCAGGTCCTTGTATAATCAGTGTGCACAACATACGTTTACAGGTTGCAGTGTTTAAATCTTCTGCTTGAAATCTACTGTAACTATTTCTCTTTGAATTCAGCAGCTGGCTTCAGGGCTGGACAGGCTAATGTGTTGTCATGAGCATTGTGAAAGCTCCCATTTGATTGGTTCTAAAAACTCCAGCTGCAAAATGCTTGTTTATGACATATGGAACCTCTAAATAAATGGCTGTGATACGTGACTCTTGTATAATAAATTATTGTGATATATGCAACATTAAAATATTTTTTTTTGAATGGTTGTACATGTCATGAGCTAACTCCTCTGGTGCTGTGCTTTACCATAAATTCCAAGCAAAATACTTATCTAGTATTTCCACTTTATCCTTATTCTCATCCCACCACCATCCCCTTCCTCATCCTACAGTAATTATTCTATCTTTGGTTTGTGTTTCTCTGCAGTGTAGCAGAATCTAGCCCACTTCTTTACTCCACCCATTTTTCTTACCTATGCTTCTGACTTTACTCGTCTAACCCTCCTGTTGGCTTCCTTCATCATCATGAGCAATAACATGTGATATCAAGTTAAGAGTATAACATGTAAGCTACATTGTGCTTAGTTTTTGCAGTTTGTAAAGGTATCACTTTGGTGTCAGAGTTTATTAAATGAACAATTCTCTTCTTTTGCAGATCAGCCACGGAGCAGCTGTTGCTTCTCTCAGTGATAAGACAGAGTTCCTTCCTTCTCCCGAACTGTCTCAAATTTCAACTTCCACGCCTGGCATAACACAGTTAGCAATGTACTTTGGCTGGACATGGCTAGGGATCATCAGTTCTGATGATGACTATGGTCAGCTGGGTAGTAAGCGTCTAAAAATAACCTAATCCTGGCTGGTGGCTGTGTTGAATTCATGGAAACAATACCCAGAACTTACTCCAAAAATAAAGTCATACAAATAATAGAAGTCATCAAAAGATCAACAGCAAATGTTATTGTTGTTTATGTTAGTAAGAAGACCATAGTTCCAATTATGGAAGAAATAGCTGCACACAATATAGCTGACAGAGTCTGGATAATAAGTGAGCCTTGCATAGTGTCTCGGAAGTTTTCATAAAAGATTCTGGAAACAATAAATGGAACTATTGGTCTTGCACATCATGCAACAGAAATGGTTGGCTTCCAGGACTTTGTTTACAGAATCCATCCTTCCATATCTCTGGATGATATTTTTGTTACACCTTTCTGGGAGAAAGCGTTTGGCTGCAAATGGACAAATACTAGCACAGCGGAAGGAAATTAAACAGAAATGCAGAAACAAGGTTTTGTACAGGTGAGGAGAAGGTGAAGGACCTAGATGTGTCATTATTTGATATCCACACTTCTGTTCTGGCCAGTCGTGCATATAATGCTTTGTATTCTGTGGCACTTGCCTTACATGATATGCTGTCATGCCAGCATCAAAAGGGACCTTTTCTTAATGGATCATGTGCAAACATTTTTAACTTTTCATCATGGCAGGTATGCTTAGAAGTCCTCAATGTCTTTACAACATGGTGAATGTGATGGATTCTGACTTCTTTTCTCTGTTAGTCCTCACTGGCAATATCTTTGCTTTTCTGCTGTTTTGTGATGCTAGCCAGATTTGGATTAAACTGATGCAGAGGTGAGGAGACAGTTATTGTGTAACTAAGGATATGCTATATAGCCATTCAGAACAAAAACCAGGCACTATGGAAGAAATACAGCAAACACAAAAGTTAAAAGGAGTAAAAAATGTTTGTTATTAGTCATAGCACAGACCCAATACCTGTCATTCATTTCTTTTTTTAGTGTCATAGTGTTTTAAGGTTTTTGGGGGGACTTGGGAGAGTGGGAATTGTAGATTAGGTTATATTATTAGTGTTTATTTTGTTTTGTTTATTTTAGCCTGTATTTGATTTGTTTTTGTTGCGTGTTTGCTGGGGTGGGTTTTTTAGTGGTGTGTTGGCAGGGTCCCTCCAGTCAGGCGCTGCTCTCCTCTGAGCTCAATGCCTCCATCCTTTGGCTGTGCCCAGTTGCAGGCTGAGGTATACAGGTGATGCCAAGCTTTGGGAATGTAAGGAGGAGTCATGGGGTGGGGCCCATTGACCTGGATGGAAAGTGGAGCTGGGTAGTTGGATTGGGGCTGTGGGGACCAGAAGACACCCTGAGTGAAATGGGTCCTGGCTAGAGAACCACCCTGTATGGTTCCCATACCCAAGAGCTCCACTATGAGTGGGCAGATGGCACGGCCGGCCTCAGTGTCCCATCCTTCTCAGGCAATGTTGAGCAATGCCAGGTCCCATAAGAACAAGACTGCAGTAATTCCCAGTCTTGTTGTATCATAAGACCTAGCTTGCATCACCAAGAACCTGGCTGGATGAAATTCGGACCCAATTCTTGAGTCAGCTATTCCGGCCAGGTTCTCGGTGATACACCATCTGAGGATGGATTTTAGGGTGGGGTGCAGCCATATGTTTTAGAATGGAATTGAACCTTGTAGATGTGCCAGCTGGGGAGACCTGGTACTTTGAATGTATCATGGGTGCAGGTATGAAGGCTGCAGGATTCTTCTTGTCTACCATACACCTGGGAGTAAGAAGCAATTCCTGCTGGAAGTTGTGGACTTCATCATTGACATGGCACTGGAGTCCCCCAGATGGATGATTCTGGGGACTGCAATGTCAGTGTCAATGATGAACTCTCGCAGTTTGGTCAGGATGCCTCCATCCTATGAATTCATTGGGCTTCACACAGGTGATTACCACTGCAACACATAATTAAGGCCATTCATTGGACCTGGTCTTCCAACTGGGTAGGGAAACCTCAGACCTGATGGTGGAGCTGTTTGGATGGTCAGACCATCATGCTATAAGGTTTCTTTTCCAGGCTCCCTTCTATGGACCTGTTTCTATGGAGATGGTCGGTACAATCCTTTAAGGGGTTTGACCCTAGAGGACCTGACTGTGGTGCTGGACCTATCAGGACTACCAAGTGCAAGTGGTGACCCAGATACCCTGGTACGGGCCTATAGTAGAGCTGTGGCAGAGGCTCTGGATAACATTTCTCCTGTCTGGGTTTGCCCCCTCACACCCTCAGTTCCCTTGGTTTGATGGGACTTTGAGGGAGATGAGGAGAGCGGGATGAAGGATGGAGCATTGCTGGCAGAAATCCAGCCTTGAGGATGACAGACTTAGAACAATATCCCATTATAAAGACTATCAATTGGCTATTTCCTGTAAGAAGACAGAGTTCCTGTCCAGGGAGATATCCACTGCACAGAACCAACCAGCTTAGCACTTTTGAACTGTAGACAGACTATGCAATCCAGCCCATCTGCAGACTCGATGAGCATTGTCACATATGAAATGTGATGAGTTTGCTCAGTTCTTTGTGGATAAGGTTGCTGACATCAAGTCTGAGATTTGTTTTGCCACTCCAGTGGGGATGTCGGTGGTTGGTGGGAGGTCGGTGTTCCTCGGTTTGTCTGGTCTGACTTCAGCCAGCCAGTGATCATGGATGTCAGTGAGGATTATCCAGAGTATGCAGCCAGCCTGCTGTAGTTTGGACCTGGACACAATCTTCCTCCTTGTGGGGTGCATTGAGGTCTTCAGCCCCATCCTAGCAGAAATTGTCTGGTGCTCATTAGAGTCAGGTGTGTTTCTGGACACCTGAAGGAGGCAGTGGTAACACCTCTCCTTGAGAAATCTCTCTTAACCCAGACTGTCTCGCTAACTACAGACCTGTCTGTAACATCCCTTTGTGGGTAAAGTTATTCAGAAGGTGGTTGTGCTGTAGCTGGTGTATCACCTCACCATCCACAACATTTACAATCCTCACCAGTCTGAATTTTGGAAGAAGCATAGCACTGAGACAGTCCTTGTTTGGGTTCTCAGTGATCTCCTGATAGAAAGAGAGATTGGAAGAGCCATTCCATCTTGGTTCTTCTTGATCTCTCTGTGGCATTGACACCGTGAACCATGGTGTGTTGCTAGACCACCTGCAGCTGATCTGTGGACTTTTGGATACAGTCCAAAGATGGTTTCAATCATTCCTCACTGGTAGGTTTCAGAGTTGTCTTGGGGATGTATTCCTCTGACAAGTTCTCCCTACCATGTAGGGTGCCACAGGGCTCTGTGCTATCACTCATGTTGTTTGCAGTGTGTATGCTGCCATTGGGAGGCATTGTAAGGTGAGTACGGGCTGAGGTTTCACTGCTATGCACATAACACTCAGCTCTACATGTCCCTTATACCCAAACCGTGGGAGCTGCCTCTAGCTTTAACAACTGCCTCTCTGAGATTCAAGACTGAATGAGTGCTAACTGGCTGAGGTTGAAACTGGACAGGACTGAGATTCTGGTGGGGATCCAGGACATCAGGTAGAGGAGTCATTGGCTAGACAGCCTTCATGGCTCTGGCTTGGAGGTTGCCAGCTGATGACCTCTGAATGAGTGTGAGATTTGGGTTTTATTCTTGATGTGAGCTGACACTGAGGTCCCAGGTGTCATCCATTATCAAGACTTCCTTTACCATCTAAGGAATAACACCTGGATCAAGCACCTCATTCTGCCAGATGACCTTTCAGCTCTAGTCCATGCTTTGTGACCTCCCATCTTGACTATTGAAGTTCCTGTATCTAGGGCTACCATGAGTTGATATCCACTGCTTGAAGCTTGTGCAGAATGCTGCAGCTAGGCATTTGACTGGTCTCCTTCAGGCGTGCCATGTTAAACTTGTGCTGCATGGCCTTCACTGGTGGCCTATTCAGTGGTGAATCACATTCATTATCAGCTTGCTGACCTACAAGCCTTACATGGACAGGGACCATGCTGCCTGCAAGACCTTCTTCATCCCTACCACCCCTTCCGCCCACTCCACTCCACTGAAAAGGATTGCTAGAGATTCCCAGGGTTCATTTGAAGACCTCTGGGGCCTGAGCATTTGAGTTTGCCATCCCACCCTGTGGAATTCTCTACCTTGTCAGATAAGAGAGTGCCTGATGTTGGAGATGCTAAAATCTGCACTGAAAGCATATTTGTTTGTTCTTGCATTTCATGATTCACTTTGAATAATTTTCTGATGCTAATGTTTACTGATTATTTATGGAGCTTTAGCTGTGATTTTATATTTATTGTGCTAGTGTCATGGTGCTTGTGGAACAGCACTATTTTATAAATAAAGTTTGCTTGCTTGCTTACTGTAGTCACCAATGTTTCACACTTACCATGCTGGACTTTTCAAGTTCTCTTGAAAAGCCTTGTGTGTCAGTGTAAATATTAGTGACCACTATATCTGGTTTGTGCTGCATCTCATAATAATCTTTTCATACTCCTTTTAGCTTGTGAGTAAGTCATACTTTTCCTGGTGCCTGTTTTTGCTTTGCATACATGTGTTTTGCTGTGGCACAGGACTTACATAGTGAGTGTTTCTCTTTGTTTGCTTTATGGCCATCTATTTCTAAATAATATATATTCCACAATGTCATGTCAAAATTACAGCATAAATATAGATCGTTCTGACAAAAAGATAAACCCTACTCTTACAGTCAGTGTCAAAAGGAATTATAATGAATCGCTGTGAGAATCTAAATGGACAGAATTTGTATATCTTTTATTTATTGAGTTCTTGGATAATACCTGTGAGTGGATACTTGTTGATAGGTTCCATGTGAGATACAATAGATAACAAGGTATAATACTGTGGACAAATATACAGATATTGAGAAAAATGTACATGGAGGTTACAAAACTCAAACATAAAGCACAAGGTATGCTGAAACATTGTAAAATGTATGCCCCGTCAAGAAGATAAGCAGACAGGATAGGGAAGGATTCATTGGGAGTAGGAGGGCTAGGTGAGCAGAACACAGAGGGCAGGGAGGGAGGAGGGGAGGGGAAGGTCAGGGGCACAGGGCAGAGCAAAGGAGGTGTAGGGAGGTGGGAAAATGCTGCGGTTTGAGTATCCTGTCATGACAGAGGCAAAGATAAGTGCTAGAGGCAGATTGTCACTGTGTGCAGAGCCTTAAGTAGGGCACATGCAATTATTCATATCGAACAAGTTGCTGGCACAGTCTATGTTTAAAGAACCAATCACTGTAGAGTCAGAGATGTTAGGGAGCAGTGCATTTACCAAGTGGTGATCGGTGTGAGAATGCATCTCCTTGACAATTTTCATCGTTAAAGTTCATTTGAACTTGTTATTGCATTTCAACATGTGTACTTTGTTTAAATGCTCATTCATTTAGAGAAATGTCCTTTCCATGGTCTTGTTCAAGTCTCAGAAACCCTCTCCACCACCCAGTGGAGCTTGAATACCACTGTGGAAGTAGTGTGCTCAAACTCCAGGCATGTTGGGTTCAGGCCACTTGCAGAGGAGCATTCTCTGCTTGTAATGTTGAGAGGCACTGCCATAGAAAGGCTGATGCAGTAATCCTCAAGGACAGAAAGGGACATTGCTGAGACCTATAAGCACCTCATGCTCGTGAACAAGGTACAGGAGGAGTCTTTTAATAGAAGTAGAGCACCAGAACATGTGGGCATGCTAAGAAGCTTGAAGGGGAAGTTTAAGAGCGACATGAGGAAAAACTTCCCCACAGAATGGGTGGTGGATTCCTGGAATAGCCTGACAGAGGAGGTAGTGTGTGCCAGGACAGTGGGGAGCTTTAAGCAAGCATGGGATAGGAATATGGATATAATAAATTGAGATAAGGAGGAGGAAGGACACTTGTTGCCAAATAGAGTTGAGGTTGTATTAGGCAGGAAAATAATGCAGACTAAATGGGCCTACAATCCTTTTCTACTGACACAGTCGATGTTTCTCTTTAAGGGTGCAACATAATGACTCCTACAGTGGTGAGAGGGGAGGAGAGAGAGAGAGAGAGAGAGAGAGAGAGAGAGAGAGAAAAGGAAAACATATGAGCAGAATAAGGGATTGAGGATCACCCTAATTAATAGTTTATAGATTCTGGATCACTACTTTGGGATCCTTGTTTGCAATGAGCTAGAATCATCCATTTATTTTCATTAACACAGCCATAATAGACAGATGTTGGATTAACTATTTTATTCATTTTGGATTGCTGGGTGCCATAGACTCTTAAATTACTTTTCAATTTGTTATTTAAGGAATGTTTGGTTATCTATAGTTCTGGGATGACCATTGCCGTGTCCCAGTGCAACAAAGTATGTGGCAATTATTTTCATCTGGCTAGCAGAGAACTATTGCTATTGATTCACATATAGTACTACAGGAATCCTTTTGCCAAGTAAAAAAGGTAGAGAGGAGGCAGTAGTTTTATTGTAGCATTCAACAATGATCAGTGCAGTTCCGATATGAAGGAGTAGAAAAGAATACAGCTAAAGAGTGACAATGGTTGGACTAGAATAAGAATATGGGATACCAAATATTCATAAAAATGGAAGCGTGAAGGAAATTCTTTCTGAAGTGCTATGATCTGGTTCTCAGTCACTAAGGGTGGCACACAACCTAATGAAAACTGGGTGCATCTTTGAACCGCCAGCTGATAGCAACCTATGCAAAGTTAGGAGCATGTCACAGGAATGGTGGAGTATGGATAGGGTCCTGCTTTTAATCTTTTCCACAACTCTGTGAAATGGAGCATTGGGAGGTTAACCAGCTTGCTCAAGGCCACTCGGTGAGTGATCTGAGATCTCCTAGTTCCCAAACCAGTGCTCTATTCATTAGATCTCTACTGTCTTCCAGCAGCAGGGGATATACAGTATGTAAACAATAAGTAATTCCATTGTATGAACACGATAGGGCATGAGTGAATACTGAATCAGTGCACTTTCAACTGCATTGTAAAGCATGGAGCCATTGCTGAGTTCATATTCAGTTGGGGCATGCATAAATTAAGTATTCAAACAAATCCTAAAGCGGCCTGTTGCATATGTAAAATCAAAATATGCACCAAATAATTAATTATAAACAGAAGGGTGTTTAAAATTCAGTAGTGCCCACTTATAAGAATAAGAACATTGGATATACGAATATCCTGTGTATAGTCACATTTTCTCCATGTACTGATCTTGCTCCTATGTTTTTAATGGGAGAAGCCCGTTTATAAGAACAGCCTGATAATTTATAAGGACATTTTTTTTTACTAAATCAGTGTAATCTGTGCTGTCCTGGGACCTGTTTCACAGTCAGAGTAGTCTTTAAGTTGCTAATCATACTTGCTAGTCATAACTCACTAGCACCGCAACAGTAGTTCCGTTTCTACTCGTACCTGCTCTGATCCTAATTATGCTATCTCTTTTACATTGGTATCCATGGCAACTTAGTGGCACACATTTACTGCTGATTAGCAGTTAATATTCCTCAGTGGCTACCAGCAGCTATTCAATGCAATAGCAAAACCACACATTAATGACATCTCATTAATAAACAGTCCTCCATGGCTAGCCTGGCATTTAAAACTAGTTACCCATTGCAAAGCAGGCTTCCATGGAGAAACACAGGAGAACTGCACTGACACTAACACAAAAATCCAGATCATTGAGTGCCTGAGCATTCCTGGAAGTAAACATTCTGAGGTTGCCCAAGAAAAAGCAGGGTACAGTAATTATATTTTAAATGTACTATAGTCATTTAGTTGCTTACACATCAAGTACTGAAGTTTTAAATGTGTACTGTGCTTTTTCTAATCAGCGCTATCATTAGTGAGCAGCATTTTATCCATTGCATTTTAAACCTATTGTGCTGTGTTTATTACATTGCACCAAGTGAAGTATTTTGGACCCAAACATTGTGTTTTTGATTTATCAATGTAGTGGGCATTAGGCTCCACCTAGCAGTCAGAGGTAGAACTGAATATAGTGTAAGCCCACTTTCAGTAACAGCCCGCTTTCAAGAACATTTTCCTTGGCAAGTAGGATTTTCTTATAAGCGGGCTCTACATACTGACAAATTCAAGAAACTGACGTGTACATTCACTTGTTAAAACATTTCTCATTTTAGATCTGCTTACAGTTACAGCCATAGTTACATTCAGATATTGCCAGATATTTTGCAGTACAGCGAAACATGTTCTCTCTGATGGCCCACAGCTGTACTACAGGCAGGCAGGCAGGCAGGCAGTTTCTCTAACAATATCACAGACATTTCAGGAACACTCTGGCTATGTCTGTGACTGCAGCTGTAACTACAGATCCCCTACTATAAGCTGACTTATAAACAATGTGTTGGGCTGCTCTCTTACCAGGCTGTAAGCAACACAGTTAATTAGAAGCTCTTGTCATGGCAAGTCAGTAGGGCTGCTTCTTGCACATTTTGTGTGTACTATACCTCAAAAATTAAGAGCTGCTTTCAGAGTGAGACAAAAATCTGATTGGTAGAGAAACTGAAGTTCAAAATAAAATAAGTTTGAAAATTAATTTAACCAAAAGAATATTGTTGCACCATGGAGCAATAGCAAAGATAATGCTGAACTCCACAATAAAACATTAGAGGCAAAATGAGAAATCTAAGTGGCAAAACAAACCGTTGTAAAATGAACACGTGTTGAGTAAGTCAATTATTTTAATCCTGTGGTAGATTAATTTCTTCTGTTGTATAACAGCTGTTTAGAGACATTGCAAAATTAAATTTCACTGGTGAAATTGGCAATTCTGCTATATGAAATACTTCACAAAATTGCAGTGAAATGGTGAAATCTCGCTGCAATTTCGCAACCTGCCATTCCATATTCAATTATGGCCAGTGATCAGCCCGGGGACCACTAGACTCAGGAGAATAATTTGGGCCATGAGTGGCCATTGGGGGCATTAGACACCAGAGAGTGTAGGTTTAATTGTGTTTTATTTTAAAGAAGGACATGAGGGGCAAGGGTACTGGGGTGGCTTTATTCAATTATGGCCAGCAATCAGCTAGGGGAACCTGCAGGGACTCAGAACAAGAGAACAAATCAACGTAACTAAAATTTTGCCCATGGGTGGCTAAATTTTGCCAGCAGTGGCTACATTTCACTCATGGATGCAAAATTTCACCCTCATTCATAAAATTTCACCCACAGGTGTTGAATTTGCCAGTTTGCTGGAGAAGTTTTGTTAGTTCAAGGGTGAAATTTTGCATTTCACCCAACAAAATATTTCACCTAATAGCGAATTACACTAAATATTTTTCTGGGAGAATTTACTCTACAGCTGTTGCTAGGTAGATTAGGATATGTTTGTTATAAACTGTGCAGTTTCTAAGAAATCAATCAGTGGTCAGGTGATGTGTTTTGACCAATGAAATTTTACATTTAGTTACTTTCTTAAAACCCCATATTGTAAAAGATTATCCAGCTGTGGTAGTTAGTGATGAGTTAGTGTTTCTGTCAAAAACAAGGGTTTTGCCAGTTTATGTCCCAGAGATCTGAGCCCATAGGTCTGCAATATTTTGTGTGCAGTCTCAGTTCTGTAGTAAATTTTTTGGAAGTTTAGCAAAAATGAGTGTGGGTTTCTAAAGTTAGTAATCCATGAATTTACATTAAACGTAGCAATTGTTTCAACTTATTTGCTCATGGCTAGCAAAAAACTAAGCTTACTGTTCTTAAACTATGAAACTTACAGGTTCATTAGCATCTGATCGAAGAAATTGCCTTTGGGGCATCAAAACAAAATGTTATCGGAGGTGTGGCCATTGGTGACTGTGATGGTGGCTTAATCCTGTTCTCCTCTCCTCCTATAGCTATCTCCATGCATCCATCACACTCAACCTTCTTTTCTCACATTCATTATGGAGGAAAATGATGGACTTTCTACCCACAAGAGATACTGCTAAAACTTTTTGCAACTGGCCACTCTGAGCTTCAGTTTACTGAAGCTGTGTGTCCACTAGCAGTGTGTTTGCCTATTGACCAGTACCCAACATGGCCACTGCATTAGTGATAGTATGGAAAAAATCATAGGTATGTTGCTCAACTGTTACTGGGAATTCAAGCCATTAAAAGCCGCTCCTCTAAACATACAGAGCAAATCACATTATTTTCCCTTAGGGCTTTAGCAACAGAACAAAGACTGATACAAACTGCCAACTGCTTCCATGAGCTGTGCACAACGCTCTGTTATCAATGAAAGAACAGTTCAAAGCCTGCTAGCTAAAGTCAATGACCTCAAAAACTGAGGGTGCCGAGTAATCTGCATTCATAGGCTTTGTGGAAAAGGCTAAGAAAGGGACATAGTTGCCTTTTTCAAACATGCCCTCCTACCATTCTTAAACTTCAAAAGTTACTACTTTTGAAATTGAGAGGGCATACCTCTCCATTGTGCCTCTCCCAAGCTGAGGGAGAACCCAGGACCTGTAGTAGTGAAATTTAAGATTCCAGGAAAAGAATACATGCTCCAATACACCAAAGAACTGGATGCCCTAGGTGGTGAGGACACCACATGATTTTTCCTGGACTACTCTATGCAGCTGATGGCATGTGAGTAGACAGAGGTATGCAAAGCAATACAACATGCTGGAGTCATCTTTGCTCTCTGGTATCCAGCAACATTGTGCCTGCTGCATAATGGAGTGCTGATGGCTTTTCAAACACTAGAAGCTGCCACAGAGTACAGCCACACTCACTGGCCCAATGCTCTACTTCCCTCCAACCCCGAAGCCAGACAGCAGAAAGACATCCCCCCACCAGCTGAAAAAGCTTTATCAAACATCAAGCAAGACTCCTTGCATGCCCAGACCACACAGTTGACCCCTTGAAGATTTATGAATGAAACCCCAAAGCAGAGAAGAAGAAACAGGAATGGCCCAAGAGTCCACAGCCCAGAACCCCAACAGGTCCAGATGTTGTAGCCACAGTGACCCCTTGGACAACACTGATGGCAAGCCATCACTACTGCTGATGGGGAACAGATATCCCACTTCTATGGGAATCATCAAGGAAGTCTCCCCACCAAACAAAATGAGATATCACCCATTCCCAAGATTAGGTTTCTTTTGCATACTCATGTCCATCTACCTCACAAATCCTATTACCCCTACTTCCACCACTGATCCTTCCCCCACTCGAACTTCTCCATCAGCCACTGACAGAATAACCAAAGAAGTAAAAGCTTGAGACTAATCTACCTCTGCAGCCATCTAACAAATCACTGTTGCCTGAAATTAACTGTTCTGCAAAGCAGCCTGTAATCATAATTGCCGTTTTGTCTGTACTCAAAGAATAATTTTGAACTCCAGTGTATCATGTATAGTTGTGATCCATACTTCTTAACTTCTGTGGCTATGCTTGAATAAATCATCACTGTGTTACAGGTTAAACATAGTACTGATTAATTCAACCAATCATCTATATAGCATATTGGGATATTGTTGGGTGGGATGGGGCTTCAAGGATATCACGGGATCTTACATTCTGTTGTCTTCATGTACTGATGATCACAGAAGACCTGGGCACTGGCATACCCTGTTGTGAGGGAGACAGCTTGCAATTGCCACATGAACTACTCAAGCAAATGAAATAGACTGATCACTTCTGGTATGGAGCCAGGACCACTGGCAACTAAGTGGATATACAGGCATACAAAACAACAAGGAATGCCTGCACAAGAGCAATTCAGGCTGAGAAAGCAAAATACTATAAGAAAGCCTAAACCAATTCCTGGAAAGATGGAAGCAAATTTTGGAACAACATGTCTGTGATGACAGGAAGGTCCCAAAGAGACCCTGTCCATGCTAAACATGAATGACACTACAACCATTGGTCCTCAAATCATAGCTGACACTTTCAATGAGGCTTTTACAGATCTTAGTCATGTCCTACCCCTAACTTCTTTGATCCCACCCCTCTTCCTGCAATTCACAGTCAGCAGAAAATGAGGTCACACCCACCATTCCACTTTAAAGTGGAAGAGCAAAAAAAAAAACATTACATTCTCAAAGTACTTGGAAAAACTAGGTTAAGTGAGGATTCATTGGACCTAAAGCTCATCACCCTCACCACTGATGAGGTACTGCCACCCTTGACAAAGATCCTTAACCGCTCCTTGTGCTCTCCCAATACCCACAAAAATGGAAGCTGCCTTAGTTATGCCAGTACACAAGTCTGGGGACAGGCATTGCATGAGAACTACAGTCCCACATCAATCCTCCTGCCAGTTTCCAAAGTGTTAGAGTGAAATGTGTCTAATCAATTGGTAGAATACATGGAGAAGAATAATTTTCACTGTAGTCAGCAACACGGGTTTCTAAAGGACACAGCACTACTACTGTCATGCTGAATTTTCAAACTACTGTATATACTTCATGCCTTGGATCAAGGTCAATTAGTTGGAGCAACGTTCTTTGATCTTTCCAAGATGTTTGATACTGTAAATCACTTTCTGCTTACCAATTATCTGATCTAGGTTTATCCATGGACACCGCCAACTGATTCAACAGCTACCTCAGCAGATGCACTCAGCATGTCAGGATTTGGGATACACTCGCAAAACAACGGTTTGTTCAGGTGTCCCACAAAGGTCTATCCTGGGCCACTACTTTTCACCATATTCCTGAATCAGCTCCCAGCCTCCTGTCATTTTGAGATCCTACTCTACACAGACGATGCAATTCTTTACTTAAGTAATATTGATCCCTCACTCCTGGCTAACCAATTGCAGACTAGCTTTACCAACACTGAGGCCTGGTTCTACTCACAGAAGCTAGTTCTAAATAAAAAACGAAAACAATGTTGTTTCACAGTGCACACAACAGGTTAGCTCCCACCAGCTGGAAATCAGAAATAACTCTGGCATTATCCTAGAACAGACTCAACCTTTTAAGTATTTAGGAGTGACAATTGACAGCACTCTGTCATTCTCCAGACATATTGACAATGTTACCAAAGTGAATACCCAGATTGGGCTACTACACAAACACAGATACTGCCTTATCCCGGAAGCTTCAGGCTTGCTATACATAATTCAATAGTCCTCAGTAATTGATTATGGGCTTGCAATCTATGGATTCACCTCCAAAACTGCTCTGTGCTGTGTCAACACTGCCCTTAACAAGGTCTGCCATCTTCTGACTGGGGCCACCCACCTGACACACACAGCCACTTACATGAGCAAGCACTCTGGCTTCAGCTCAAAGGCAGACTATCCTACCAATCATGCCTAATAGTGAAAAGGCCTCCTCTGTCTCTTGCCTCCTGGTGTACAGTCAGTGTTTAGGTTGGCAAACCACACCCGCATACTAGACACATCTTGAACCACAGGTTTATAGTTCCTCACTGCCATACCACCCCAGGGTAGCAGCTCATTTGCATACAGAGTACTGTACCATTGTGGTATAATTCACTCCATTGTGATCTTACCAAAGACCAAACACTGGGCTCCTTAAAAGAAAGTGCATCAAGCACTATACTAATGCCTCCTGTGACTTGCACATAAAACAACTTGGTCCTGTTTCCTCTCCTTTGCCCTCACCCTACCCCACCCTTCCTCCACCCTACCATCCTACCCTTGCTACTACCCTATACTTAACTTACCTGCCTTCCTGAGATCCCTATTAACCAATCCCAGCATCAAACTATGCTTGCTGCTCCATAGAGGCATCATCAGTTCCTGCATGGATTGTCCCTCTGAACTGGACTGTTAAACTGAATAACACAACCACATTGTCTGCTGATGTTCCACTCAGGAAACACCCCTCCCGCTCAGAAAACAATACCTTTGACTGTACCTCTACTGTGGTCCTAGCCCTTAGCTTCTGTCTATCCTGTAAGATCATGCCCCTAGTTGTTGTCTTTCCTCATTTTGTCTCTGACAATGCCACTTGGCTGCATCTTTTTCTTCCTGTAGCCAAATCCCAACCCTAATGCCCTTGTTGCTAGTTGCTTACTGCTAGCCATTGTATGTCTGCAAAATACCTGTTTTTGTAACTTAAATCCATATGTGCCTATTTTATTGTTACCTTTACCTCTAGGATCACTGTGTATTTCCTCACTATACTGTTTGTTCTGTTCTTTGATAAGACATGGAGCCTATGTAAAACAGCCTTTGGCTCAAAGATATTAATTCCAAGACTGAAATAATAACAATAAATAAATAAAGCATACATGTTTACTTTAGCTAGTTTCCTCACATATTTTGTAGCAGCTTATGAATGGAGGACACCCAAAACTGATATGTGCCATTTGCCCACTATCTCATGCCATATCTCCAGATTAACATTCATTGCCACAGCACTGATTTGGTGATACTGGAGAAAACAGAGAGATTCTGTGACTCGTTGAAAGAATTCACCTTGCAGTTTGCACACTGCCGTGTCCATGAAGTGCCCTACATGAAGCAAGTTATGACTCTACTTACAAAAAATAAGGCTGTTCATTGCAAATAACAGTGAATATTTAAGATTTCTGCAGTTATGAGCATGTGTACTGAAATTGCAATGATTTGGAATAACGTTGGCATTTCTCACATTTTGACACCAAATTTTGAACAGTCTTCTTATCACCCCACCGTGTGAACCCATATTGAAAATTTTCAAATTTGTGGCAAAATGCCATTCTGCACTGCAGGTGTGAAACCATATTTTGGGCTAGATGTGGAAAATGGCAGCTGTACTGTTCATGAAGTGGTGTGAAAAAATGACTATATTGAAAATTTGGTGGCAAAATATTGAAAATTGTTAAAGTTATGTGCATGTGTAGGAAAATTTAAATGGCTGAATATAACTCAGATGTTTTGGGGTATTTTACCAAATTTTCAACATGGGTTTTGGGACCCCACCTATGAACACCGTTTGCATTGCCATTTCGTTACTCAGTCCCAAAAGGTAACTCATGCAGTGAATGTGAAATCACCTACTGCTCCAGTTAACAAAATTACAGTGACATTGTTCATGAGGCGGGGCCCAAGAAGCTCTTGTTGAAAATGTTATTTAAAAATACCTAAAACTGGCTGAGATATCAACATAAGTTCAAAATGCCATTGACAGCCAATATACAACACTTGCCTTGGTTCTGCAGTTCAAGGTTTGGCTTTGAAGAGTGCACATGCCCCGTCCACAGAAGATGACAAAGATGATCTCTGGTGACAACTATTGGGCAAGGGTGCATGTGGGTGCTGGTTTGCTCATTGGAAAGGTCGGGATGGGGGAGGGGATGGGAGATGACTAGGGACCATGTTCTATTTTCTTCTTCAAAAGCATTGTTTTAATTATTAAAAGCCAAAGACCTTCATAAAAAATAGTTTATCAGAATTCTGAAGCTCTCCTGCCGTAACCACCACTGAAATGCTATTCCTACAGTTCAGTGGGTGAGCAACCAGACTTCACTGTTGGGTAAGTTAC
Organism: Neoceratodus forsteri; assembly: GCA_016271365.2. Taxonomy (NCBI): domain Eukaryota; kingdom Metazoa; phylum Chordata; order Ceratodontiformes; family Ceratodontidae; genus Neoceratodus; species Neoceratodus forsteri. The sequence goes on along the minus strand of CM028137.1, from coordinate 41,650,956 downwards.
TTTTTCTATTACTTTCTATTATGTTTGGAAACTTGTTCCAGGAAGCTCCAGTGCAGTCACTAGCAAAGATGGAGAAGTACTAGAAAAGACAGCATGGGTTTACAAAGGAAGGTCCTGTCAAACTAATCTCATAGATTTCTTTGACTGGGTAACCAGAGTGGTGGACCAAGGGGAGCAGTTGATGTCACCTACCTTGACTTCAGAAAAGCTTTTGACACTGTTCCACATAGAAGATTGATAAATAAGCTGGGTAGGCTTGGGTGGGGTCAGAAGTTGGTCAACTGGGTGGCAAACTGGTTGACGGCAGAAAACAGAGAGTGGTGGTAAATGGTATACAGTCAGAAGAGATGCAAGTCATAAGTGGGGTACCTCAGGGATCAGTCCTGGGGCCAGTCCTCTTCAACATCTTCATTAGTGACCTTGCAGATGGACTAGAGGGTAAAGCTTGTCTGTTTGCAGATGACACCAAGATCTGCAACAGAGTAGATGATCCAGATGGGGTGGGCAGAATGAGAAGAGATCTGGATAAACTAGCAGAATGGTCAGAAGAGTGGCAACTGGATTTAATGCAAAGAAGTGCAAAATCATGCACATAGGGAAGAGAAACCCTGAAGCCACCTATAGGCTAGGAGGGAGTTGCTAGCAGTCACAAAGGGAAGAAAGAGACTTGGGCATCATCATCACTGATGACCTAAAATCATCCAAGCAGATCTCTAAAGCAGTAGGTAAGGCTAGGGGGTGTTAGGGTGTATTAGTAGGGGTATCACAAGTCGAAGAGGGAGGTAATAATCCCTCTGTACAAGACACTGGTTAGGCCCCATCTGGAGTACTGCGTGCAGTATTGGAGGCCACACCTTCACAAGGACATTAACAATTGAGGCAGTCCAGAGAAGGGCAACCAAAATGGTACAGGGACTGCATCAGAAGACATATGAGGACAGATTAACGGAGCTCAATATGTATACCCTTGAGCAAAGGAGGAGAGAGGTGATATGATCGAGGCATTCAAACACCTTAAGGGCATAAACAAGGTGAAAGAGTCTAACATGTTTAAATATAAGAAAAATAGCAGGACAAGAGGACACAGTATGAGATTAGAGGAGGCCGATTAAGGGGAATGTGAGGAAATTCTTTTTCACAGAAAGGGTGGTGGATGCATGGAATGGCTTACCACAAGAAGTGGTGGCTATGAATACAGTGCAGGGCTTCAAACAGGCATGGGATAGGCATAAGGAGCAATACAAATGACTATGAATAGATAGGCCACTGACAGAGCAAAGGCCGATGGCACATTTATAAGGTAGAAAAGAAATGGGCAGACTGGATGTGCCTTGCGGTCCTTATCTGCCGTCAACTTCTATGTTTCTATGTTTCAATGTAAGTAATACACCTTACAATTATAGTTACTTATTTCTTTTATACAAAAACAATGCAAAAATAATAAATATTTATTATATTTTTTATTTAGTTTTGTTGACGAATAAGTACGCTAGCGTAGTAATGACTATTTTCTGGCACGACCTGGGAAGGTACATTACAAACAGGCAGACACACATAGCAGTATAAAGTTAGATATAATTGAATGTAGAGAACATAGCAAATACAGACATGGTAAATAATACTATAACAAAGCAGGTAGGCAGTAGTGAGGTAAATAGTGTAACAGTTAATACAAACAGTATATATTGCAAGTACAAAATTTTGACATAATTCATAGTAAAATACAGAGCAAATATAGCCGTAGTGAACGATACTATAACAGGGAGACAGTAGGTGAGGTAAAAGGAATAAAAATGCATACTAGAAACAGTGAAATCAGGACAATTGATAGCTAAAGCTTAATACACAGAGTACTATTAGTGACCATAATATTCTAGTAAGATTAACAGGGGCGATGGGGGAGGAAAAGGAGGGTAGTGAAATCATAGGCCAGAGGGAGGTTTAGGAAGGGGTCTTTAGAAGGGAGATGAGGGAAAGTGCTATACATTTAAGAGCACAACAGTAGTGTCAGGAGAAGAAGGGAGAATGTATGGGCTGGGGAGGTGCAACAGGTGTGTTGTAGGAAGTGGCAAGATGGTTATGTAAGCCTATCTTAAAGAGGCATGGGATGGTGATTGGCTTAAGGCTAGTGGCAGGGAGTTCCAATATAGGGAGCTTGGCAGGCGAAAGCTGTGGCGCCTTTGGAGGAATGATGTCTGGGGATAAAAACAGGCGCTTTTGGCAGATCTTAAGCTATAGTGGGATGTCAAATTAAGGAAGACACCCGCCAGGGGTTTGGGTATTTGTTAGCAGACAATATTGTCAATGACAGAGCCATAAGCATAAAGCCTTAGCTCTGAAGGAGGAAGCCATCCCAGATTTGAATATAGTAGATCGTGGTGTTTTTGAGTTGGTGCGAGGATGCATAGCGGCAGATTACATTTTTGAAAGTAATAGGTTAGTTACTAGTTACTTTCAAATAAAATGTAATCAGTTACAGTTATGTATTTCTTTGTATAAAAAGACATAAGTAATTGTAACTATCAGGTGTATTACTTTTTCCAGTACTTCTCCATCCTTGCTAGTGACTACACAGAGCTTTCTTGAACACATTTCCAAAAGTAATATAAAGTAACAGAAAAAGTAACTTACCCAACACTGCAAGCCTGCCTACTTCTTGAGTTACATAAGCAGTTCCTTCCAGCTAGGGATGGGAGAACCTCAAAGGTTCTGAGATTCTAAAAGGTTCTGATAAGCCAAAAAGGTTAGGATATTTATCTGAACCTTTTATAACCTTATGGTTTTATAGCAACTGTATGTGAAAAATAATTTTAAACAGCTTTTAATCAACATACAGTGAAGCCCACCAGGATGAAGCCCAACTCTGCAGAATTCTGCAGTAGATTTAGTCAGCAAACAATGCAGTTTCAATGGAGGTAAACCGTTTTGTCATGCAGGAAACCTGTGACATTGTACTTCATCCTGGTGGGCTTCACTGTATCTATAGAAAAAAGCAATGAAACCACTGTTTAGTAATACTAAACAGCAAGAGTAGTGAAATGAGATGAGAAGTGAATAATGTGACTTTGGATGTGCCTACTGGAGGATGACTATGATTTTACCTAATGGCAGGCAAGTCCCAGATCTCTATTTTTTAATCAATGTCCCAAGTCTGACTTTTGTAGAAGGGATATGTTTGGCAACACATTTGTTTAGCAATGGCTCTTGGTATGGAACACGCATGAAGCAACATGGCAAAAAGACAGAGAACAAGGCAGTCCGAAGGTCATCACTTCACTGTTGCTACTACCACTACTATCAGGGTGAAAACAGAGCTAAACAACATTTTGAAATTTTAATCAATCTGGTTGAGATGAATTTTGCTAAATGAACTCCTCAGAGTGAGAAAGTGACTCGTGTGAGATCAGGTACAGTACTTGTGTGCCACAGTTGCTACCAGTACAATCATATCATATAATGTCTGCACCTCCACCACCCTCAGGATGACAATGGTATGATCCAAAGGCAGGTGAGTCCCAGATCTCTATTTTTAAGGAGACTCCTGAGTCTGACTTTCTATAGAAGGGGACAATGTGTTTTGTAATGTATATCACCATTTATGTTCAGCAATGTCTCTTGTTATGGAACAAACCAGGTGGGGCATCCTGTAGAATGTTAACCCTAACAGAAGCATCATACTGGACCAAGGCATGTGTGTGACATAATATGATAAGTGGGTGTCCTGATTTAAAGTGAAACTGAAGATTAAAAAAAATAGGGTTGCACAAAAAAGTTGAAGTGGTGTGATTCGTGATGACCGTGAATGTGATTCATCATGACGCTGATGCGAGTCATGAACATGGCACTGGCAGCACTTCTCAGAGCAAACGAAACTGGATGGAACTGAGCTTCAACAAACAGCTGCCATTGAAAATATGAAATACCTATGGCTGTACTTCCCTGAACTGCCTGACTCAGAAACACACATATAATATAAATGCTATGATGTTCGTATGAGATTATATCTACTGGATTAAATATAGCTGGCTTGTGAGGACAAGGATTCAAGTCCGTCTGCTGGTAAGGCATCCAGCAGAATGTGAACACTAGCAAAGTATTGTACTGAACTAAGGCTCATGAGTGGTGTGACATGATAACTGGGTGTCATGATTCATGATGAAACCAAATATCAAAAAAAAAAAACAGGATTGAAGTGGTGTGATTCTGTGATGGCGGTGAAGAGCGTGATTTGTCATGAGTCTCATAATGTGAGTCATGAACCTGGCAGTGCTTCTCAAAGCACCAGAAACTGGATGGAACTGAGCTTTAGAAACAGTTGCCATTGAAAATTTGAAATACCTATGGCTACACTTCCTGATGACAGATGATTGACTTCTTCGGGGGGTGTTCAAACAGACAATATGCAAGAAGTGGCATCGTACACTGACAACTGGTTGGCAGACATTATTATAACACACACACACACACACACACAGTTTACTTCACACACCACTTACGCAAAGGGTGATGTTGTAGGCACTGCTGCTACCCAAAGAGATTTAGAGACCCTGCCTGGCCCAATCCTCTCTGACACACAACTTTCTCTTCAAGGATTTTATTAAATGTTTTATTTATTTCACGTGATGTGACAGAATTGCCCTGCCCACTGAGCCAAGATATATACCCACTGAGCGAGCACAGGGATGAAGATGACAGATGACTGATATCTTGGGAGGGCACAGTATACAAGAAGTTGCACTGGTGCACAGACAACTGGCTGGCAGATTTGCTATTAACACATACACACACACATGTGCACACACACTGCACTATAAAAATTCAAAAAATTGAAATCCCCACTGTAATTACTGAGCACAGGTAGTAGAACTGAGAGAACTGACTCATTTTTTGGGGCAATTGGGCAAACAGCAAGAAGGCTAACTGGAAGTAGTGTGTGGTGGGTGGCGCACTGGCAAGTTCAACAGACTTCATACTTCTGCTAGACTGCTACCCCCAAAAATGGCAGTCCAGCTCTGCACTTAATAGTGAAGTCTCTCTTCAATCTTTGTTCTCTTCAATCTTGTCTGCAGCTCTCTGTCTTCAAGTTATTTCTCATAATAAGCTTCCCCAGTCTCTTCCAAGTTCCTCCTCCCTCCCAAGTATCCTCCCAACAATAATAACTACTCCTCCTACCCCAATCCCTGACTCCCCAACCCAGTCCTCTGCTCAATCCCTTCTAGTCCTAACTCCCAGTCCCCTATTCCCCACCCCAAACTTAGAGTAGAGTTCTTCTTTCATTTTTAGAGTCAAGTTCTTCCTCTGTTGCCCAAGGGCAAAAAAAAATGCAAGTCAAGCACACAGAATCGATGCAGCACACAGCAGCCTACAGAAGCTGCTGCTCCTTCTCTGTCCCGATTCCTCTACATAGCTGTAAGGTGGATCATGTGGGTTGGTAGAGCAGCAACCCAATCAGGTGACATCTTAGAAAGACTGACAGCTCAGCCATCTAATGAGAAGCCAGAGTCTTGTCTCTGGTCCCTGATGGGCTCCCTTGCTCTGGCACTTCTTGCACTGCATGTCCCACAATACAGGGACCATTTGAACTGACCTGAACAGCTGAAAGTGTTCAGAACTCATTTGTTTACAAACACTTTGGCATGTCTAGGTCGGTTCATATTTTGGCTGAACAGGTTCGCCTATCCTACTTCCAACCTTCATCTGTAGCTCTTTCTCCTTCCCAGCTGTAGGCTATAGTGGTCTGTCTTCTTGTTTTGTGCCTGCTGCAGAGTTACTTGGGCCTGTTTCAGTCTTGCACCCCTCCTTCTACCTGTCAGTGCTCTGGAACCTGTTTGGTTCTGCTGGATGTGTTAGTGTGTTTCTCCTGCTTGGTTAGTATTTTATTTGCTTCTGGCCACTGTGCGTTCCTCCTGTGCTTGTATTCTGGTTTCCTGTGTTAGTGTGTTGGTTTTGTCTTTTCTTTTAGGGTTTTTCTTGCCCTTCATGTGTGCTATGCTACTCCTGTACCTGTGCTCAAGCCCCTTTCCTATTTTGGCTGCTTACCACCCTCAGTATTCATGCAATTGTTGTATGTTTCAGCTTCCATTCAACTTCTCTGCTGCTGCTAATTTATTGCACCTTGCCTAGGCTCCTGCTCTTCCTGTTGCAGCTTATTCTCAGTTCTCAGAGTTAGCTCCACTTTGTTGCTGCCAGCAGCATTTATTCCACTACAGTTCTTTCCTGCATATTTACCTTGGCATTTCATTTCTTTACTCCCAATTCCTAGATTTTATCCAGCCCTTTTAGGGATTTAAATATGTTCAACAAGTGTATTTGCACTCAGTGGTAATCACACCTGAGTCTACTGGAATTCTATCATACTTTCTCAATGTGATTCAAACCTGCCTAAGTGCAATTGTACCAAGCAATTAATATTGTTGTTTCAGCGCATTATTGCCCATGCCTACAAATTCCTATGCTTGTTCAGTTGTTGGCATAATCAATTACTGCTGGAAGCCATTCACTAGTCCTACAATGCTTCATTATACTTTGGAGGTATGCTCAGTGGCTCTCGCTGCGGTTCAGCATCAAATTCTTCAACCTGCATCACATCGATAGATTTATGTCAACCACAAGTTGTGGTTGAAATAAATCCGATGAACTCCAATTCATTTTCTATCGGGGCTTTGATTCAGGGAGGTTGCAGAACCAGGAGACCAGTGGTGAGCAAAGTGGCTGAAATTCACTCTGCGGAGCAATTAGGTAGGTAGCTGGGGTGTGAAGTACTCCGCAATGTGAGCGAAGTACTTTGCACCATAATGAGGATTGCGATGTCATTGATTTCAATGCACTTCATGTTACTCCACCTTCCTCAGCCACTTCTGTGCCTATGGTTAGGTGAAGTACATGGATTCCAATGTACTTCGCCTCACTCTGTTTTGTTTTTGGGTTCCAAGGTGAATTTTGCATTGATTCACGGGATTGCAGGTCACATGGGCTCTAGATTGTTCTGCACAGCCTCAGTTCAGTGCAGTGTGTGTGTAGTGGTAGTTGGAGATAGTTTGCTGTCAGAGCTCTGTGATTCAAACTCTGTAAAAGCTGTTAAAAATCCTTTTGAGCCATTTTCTTGGCTTAAAACATAGTAATCGTCGATTGAAACCTCCTGTACTCATAATATCAAGTGTTTATTGTTTGCATGTGGATTTTGAATGTTAATTTTGAACATTCAGTATGTGTACTGAGAGACTTGAAGTGGGCTTTAGGGGTGGGGTGTACCTGTGTGGTGTAGGTAGATTAACTGTCTGGGAGAAAAGGCAGTCTTTTTGTTATGGTTTTACTTTTGTTGTATAACTGTGTTAATGTACACACAGTAATATTTTCAGTAATTTTTAAATTTTTTGCTGAATTTAGTGTTGCAGCAATGCATAATTTCAGTTTGTTGAATAGATCTGGTTATGTTATTGAAGTTTTAAATTTGCCACACATTACTTGTGTGTGTGTGTGTGTGTGTGTGTGTGTGTGTGTGTGTGAATGTGTGTGCAATGGGTGCCATCAAATCACAGACACCTTTTATTGTGCCAAGAGTAATTGCAGCAGTGTGAACCTGCTATCCACTGCAACTGTGTTATTTTTGTACTGCTTTGTGGTTGGGACGGATTGTGGTGTATTGGTTTAGTTTTGTACTATTTTATTACTGCAGTGCACTGCTCCTCCCCAACTGGTAATAGGTATTCTTTTTCCACATTGGATTTGGATTGTTACTGTTGGGAGCAGCAGTGGTAAAGGTGTTGTTGTGACTCTGCATCTGCATCTTTTTCTTGATTGCACAGTGCAGTCCAGTTTGTCTGTGCCTTTGCATCTGTTTAGTTCACAATCTACATCCGCTGTTTTAAGCCACTGTTGTTTTTGGGCTTCATATCACATCCACTGGACCAGACTGAAAGTTCCAAAATCTAAATTGGTTTACAGTTTTCTTGGTGATCCCCAAAATGTCCCAAAGAGAAGTGCAAGCAAAGCTGTTTCTGGCCATGGCACTGCTGCCAGTAGTAATATTGTCTGTGGGCGTGGTACCACTGAAGTGCATAGCTGATGTGAGGAAAGGATTTCTCCATCAATGTTTTTACAGCGCAATCTGTAGCTTCACTCATAGTTGGAGGAGATGATGCTGTCCCAGCTGGTGATGTTAGTGTAGTTTCTGCTGGCATAAGTACTGCTGTCTCAGTTCCATTTCTGTCCAATTAACCATGTCAACAATTATAATGGAGTCTAAGGCAATGAATGACAGTGTAGATGATGTCATATTCCCCAGTAACATCCCCAAGGTAGTTGAACATGATTCTGATCATGACAATGATAAGCACAATGTCACATCTCTTCCACTATGGTTGACGTCATGCCTTTGCAATCCAATGATTAACAGTGTGGTGCAAAAATATTTAGGGATGATGATGTTGTTTTGCTTACAACATGTAGTCCATGACAGCATCCAATCAGAAAATGTGGATGTGGATGATGTTGATGAATGTGATGAAGATAATGATGTCAGTGAGTCCTGTTGGGAACCAGAGGAAAAGAAAGTCAAGGTGGCTGTGTCTGGGTCTGTTGTCATTAAATTCCCCTCCTGGAAAAAGTTGTGATTTAGCAGTTCCAGTTGATGATGATAATGACTCAGTAATAATGATAGGTAGCTGTGGTGGTCAGTTGCAAGTGTGTCCAAGAATGTTCTGCTTGAAAAATCATGTAGCCCCCGTTTCAGGGCTTAAAAATGGAGTCCAATAAGCAGCATCAGGAACATGTTAAAAGCAAGGGATCACAAGCCCTAGTTTGGGATTTCTTTGTGCAAGATGCAAATGATGAGTCAGTTGCAATTTGCAAGCTTTGCCATGCATGTGTGAGTCAATGTAAAAGGGAATCATCCGGGCATTGGGGCAGCATACACATCTTAAGAATAGGCACATTGGACTGTGGACCCGGCACCAGATAGCAGATAATGCCATAATGCTGCATTCACCCTCGTCATCAACTTTAATGGACATGTTATCCTCTTCCATGACTGTAAGACAAGTAGGAATGTCTGCAGTAGTGATGAAATAACAGCAGAGGATTACTACAGGCATGATGAGGTGGAATATAATGATTCTGAAATCTTGTCAAGTGGTGGTGAGAGTAGCAGTGGTGGTTGTGGCCAATGCAGTACATCTAGTGCAAGTGGTACATCAACCCCTGAGCATAAATCTTGGAAAATAACTTCATTTGTGGATTTGTCACCTGTGCAACCTTCTTCATCACATGTCCACACCCACACCCCACCCCAGCCATTCACAGTGCAGAGCCATTTGTCCCACCCCATGCAAAATGTAATTCAGCCCATGTTGCAAAGTGTTTTCCCCAACCTGAAGTACCCACCCAATCATGCAGTGTGAATGTGAACTTACTGCTGCTGTAGCTGAAATGCTGGCAACTGATCTTTGCCCTTCTCCTTTGTGGAGAATTCCAGATTCGTGGTTTGCACTGTCCGAAATGGAAAGTCCCATCCAGGGCATACTTTTCCACCTGTGCTGTTCCTGAAGTTATCAAGACTGTGGTCGACTCTGGAAGACTTGCCTTTCAACATTCCTCCTTTCCATTCATCCATTTAAGTATGGATATGTGGACAAGTGGCAAAACAACTTGGAGTCCATATCTGTGTATAACTGCACACTGGGCGCAGGTGCGGGGGTTGTTTGTGCTGGTGGTGGTGTGAATAATCAGTGTAGTAAGGTGGACTGTTGTGGTAGCAATCTTCTGGGAATTTGACAGCATGTAATGCTTACTATGCGCAGAATGACCTGTTCATACATTGGTGAGAACATGCTGGACTTGCGACTGACTGAAATGGATGAGTGACTGAACCCCGACAGCTGGGTTTATAGCAAGTGACAGTGGGTCAAATGTGATTAAATGCATCATGAATGGTGACTTTGTTCAGGTTCCATGCATAGCCCACTATTTAAATCTTGTGCTGCACGAGTTTCTGCAGCACCCTGATATAAAGGAAATGCTGACAGTTGCCGCCATATCTGCTCTCCCTTTTCATGCTTTGTAAAGGCCCTTGACCAACTCGGCAGTTGCAGATCCAAAATAGCCTCCTGCAGCACCGCCTCAAACTGAAAGTTGTCACCCAGTGGAACTCCACTTTATACGTGGCAGAGAGGTTGTATGAACAATACAAAGCCATCTCAGAATATCTTGTCATGCACACAAGCCGTGACACTTCTGAGGCCTCCATGTCTCTCACTACTGAACAGTGGTGCTTTATAGACTCTGCAATAACAATTATGAGGCCTTTGGAACATGCCACACAGGCAGTGAGTGGCAAGTCTGCTCCATTAGCCAATCAATTCCACTGCTGCTGGTGTTAAAGCAGACATTGCTGAATCTACAGCATAGCCTTGATGGTTCTGGAGACTGTGCTAGTAGTGTGTATCCGAAACACATGCTGGCACTATTCTAGTACAATCGGTACATCTTCAGCATTCAGCAGAGTGACGACTTTGCAATAGCTGCAATGCTGGACCCAAGATACAAACATGGAATTGCCTCACTACTGGAGGAGGCATGAACAGGTAAAAAAAAATCAGGGGTAACTGATGTGCTTGGTTCATGGGCACAGAATTCACATGCCAAGGTCAACAAACCTCAGCAGCATAGTCAGGCTGGAGGGCAGTTTGGAGTAGTATCAAGCACATACTTTAAGGGGCTGCAGTTCCAGGTGGTCTGTCATCAGAACCAGTTATCATCAACTAACTTTTGGGTGCTTTGTCCCAAGTGGGGACATGTGACATAAATGATTCAAAGAACAGGATGATGCATCAACCACCAGACTTTGTGCAGCTACAGCTGAATGGTTGAGTCATATTTGGCTAAAATAGGCATCTGTCAATAAGATGATCCTCATTTATACTGGGTGGATAGTTCAGTGAATGGCCAGAGCTGACCTCAGTGGCACTGATGTACCTGACATGCTCACCCACCAGTGTAAGTGTCAAGATGGTATTCAGTTCAGAGGGTGCAATAGTTTGAGAGCATCATGCAAACCTCTCTCCTGCAGATGCCAGCTTGCTGATGTTCATAAAAATGAATGAGAACTACATACCAGCTTAGACTGCAACCTCAGTATTCGTACCACAGTATGTCATGGTTGCGCTGATGTTGTAGAAATGGACCATCCTGGTGACACTGGCAGCATGAAATGGCCTACCAGTGAGGTAGATGATGACAAGATGGAGAAAGAATTCCCTAGTGGGCAGAATTCAGACATTGATGACTGCAAAGGCAGCTTTTGTATGAGGATGATGATGTGCTTGATGTTGGTAGGTTTTAAATGAAGTGGTTAAAAGGCTGTCACACTTTTCTATGGTACATGTTTTATTTTTCATAAAGTTTAATCAGCGTCCCACTCAGAATTACTCAAATTCCATATGTCATATTTGTAACACAGCACACACTTCTATATCTCACCTGCCACCCACCTGTGTGTGTGACAGTGATAGTGAATGTGTTGTAGGCTGCAACTGTTCCCCATGACCATCACCAGAAAACCGCACTTAGCCAAAGCCACCAGAAGATGAAGATATATGTGAAAGGAAATGTCAGTATCTGCCGCCAAGACCACCACCAGAAATCTGCTGCTAGGCAAAGCTACCAGATGCAGATAAATGTGAGAAGGAATGTCGTATCTGCCCCATGACCACCACCAAAAACCGCTATTAGCTAAAGCCACCAGAAGATGCAGATAAACATGCAAGGGAATGTCATCATGATGTGCCCATGACCATCCACCACCACTAGCACAAAACATTTTTCCATTCTGTCCTGCCCATGCCATAGCAGACAGAATCACAGAGGAGACCTCATACATCAGCCACAGCCACAAGGCTTCTTAATATCAATACTTTAAAGTGAGTATGTGTACTAATGTTTCATACTATGGAACTTCCTTTAGCCGTGTTATGTTTCCTGTTGATTTTATGAGATGCAGTGGTCAAACACATATAGTAAACTTATTTTCTTTTTACGGGTTAACAAACAACTCTGCTTCACTGGAGGACTATGGTACTGCAGTACTATCTACAGCAGCCTACAAGATATCCATTTCTAGACCAGTAAGCATATCAATTTTATTTTATCACTGCTTTTCATTTTCATTTTTCAAAAGAGTGCAAATCTGGCTGATGAGTCATATAAAGTAGATGACATTTACGTCACATAATATGTTTGTCATGCACATCACACACAGTATTGCTGCAGCAATCATGCCAGTGATGAACAGTTTGATCAGGTCATGACCTGATAAGCTGTGTTTTTACAATGTAACTGAGGTTAAGACATAGGGACATTGACACTGTGTATGGGTTACAGGTATTAAATTTGTGATTGTGATTGTGATGATTTGGTCCTCATGTGGCTTACTGAGACAGCTCTGTATCTGTTAATCAGCATATATGACAGGATGGACCAGTCACACTTTAAACGTAAGGGGCCTTATTCCAAGATGGCTTATGCATGTCACAAGATGACTTGCACCAAACCCTATTGCAGCATGTGTTATACCATTTGTAATTCAAGAGGGGGCTGTGATGTGCACAGGCCATGCTAAAGTGGGGCTATGCCACCAGCTACACTGGCAACCCCTTATGACATGGCACAAGGGGTTTCCAGTATTGATTACACCAATATTCCTGAAGGGCATCTGGCAGAATCACAAATCAAGATTCCAAGTGGGACCCAGCAGACACTGGTGTAAGTACAGTTAGAGCAGCTATTAACTGGTCTAGCAGGTGTAACATCCACCAGGGTTACACCACTGTGCCTGGCACCACTACAGCTGCCACTCCATGGTCCCCATGGGTGCCCACCCCACCTCCATGGCAGGGCAGCCCCTGTGGGCAGCTGGCACCCCTCACCCGCATCCCAAGCTGTGCCCCAGGGAACAGTACCAGTCCCCTGCATGCCAGGCCTCTGCCCCTCCCCACCCCTGTGAGGTATCAGTCCCATGGTGTTGGGGTGTGGGGCTTTGGAAACCATGCCTTGTGCTGCTTGTGCCCGTGGTCTGCAGATTCGGCACCCAGCTCAGGTGAGGCCTTCCTGTGGTGCAACCTTGGAGCTGCTGCAAGTCACAGAGCATATGTCATGGGGCCCTGCCTGTTCTGGAATATGGCACATGGTCCCGGCATAGTGGCTAGTGTCACAACTTGCATGCACCAGCGAGTTGCAGCATTCATCTTGGATTTAGGCTCCATGTGATACTGCAATCAAGTACTAACTCCTTTATCTCTTTAAGAGAAACTTTCTGATGCTGTCTGCTGTCATTGTTGCTTTCTCCAAATAACAAGTTCAACATCATACCTCGAGGCCAGCAGACATGATCCAACAAGTAATGCAATTCATGACCATGACCATCAGTACTGGACTGGAGGAGGATGCAGATATAACCCGTGAAGAATTCACCAAACAATAAATATACAGACACAGGCAGAGTGTGCAACAAGGCTGAGGTGCTCTCAAACAAATTAAAACATAAAGACTGTAGGAATTTGTGCACTGTCCTCCACATTGAGATGCTGACACCTTTGAAATGTTAGAAATATCAAACATTTATTTACATCATAACATTTCACCCACCTAACATGTTTCAGGTCAAACTACTGGATCCCTTCTCAAAGGCTAAAGTTTCAAAAACAGGTGGACATTTTTATAAGCAACATCTATGACATCATTATTACATTCTTGTTAAATGTTCATTCTAAATAATTGTTCAATTATTATAAAATTACTAATTATTAAAACAGGCACGTTCATCTAAAACAAGGTTGCATCAATTCAGAACCCACAAACTCCCTATCACAAAATCTTCAGGCTAGAAACAATTGTCACCATTAGCAGATCCCATACATATAAGTCAGTCAAATAAATCTTAAAAGGGGTTAGAAATAATATCTTAGACAAAGAGAAATTTAAACCATTTACTTTGGAGGTCCAGGGAGGAAAGTATCAAAATTCATTTTTGTTGTTCCAAATAAGGTTTAATCTTTAATCTCAAAACACACATTTAAACCTGGATAGTAATTTCAATTAACTCAATGGTACAGAAAGTTTCTCTCTTTAAATCCAGGTTATTATAATTACCTCTCCTAGGATTCTCACTTACTTTGTCAATTGCCATAAACTGAAAAACATGCTGCTGTTTATCTCTGCTAATTGATAAATGCTGAGCAGTAGCATTAGATCCCTTCTTTCTGTGGCTCTTTGATGCTCCCCACCCTTATTTTAAAGTTACAGATTGTTTTTCCAACATAAAAGACCTTGCAAATGCAAGTTGCAAGGTAAATTACCCACACATTTTGTTACCAGTCTAATCATTAAACTTTTTCAATGTTCACTGATCCAAAGGTATTTCCTGTCTGTACATGCTTGCAGTGAACACAGTTGTTGCACGGTAACACATTTAGGTCTAGTTAGTCAAATATTTCTTATGTCATTTGTTGAAAATGACTCTTCAGTATCATATATTTTAAGCTAGCAGCTTTTCTAAAAGCAAACCTAGGGCTTTCTGTTGCTTCTTCTTTCAGACTAGATTCTGCAAATAAAACATGCCAGTGTTTCCTTATTATATTAACAACAAATCAGATTCCGCATCACAGAGACAACAAGTCTTTGTGTGAAGCAAATAAACAAATCAAAATGAAAAAAAAACACTGTGGTTCTCAAAAGAAGTGGTGGGGAAGGTAAGGGTAAAAAGATATCATTCAGGAAGTTTAAGAAAACATAGAAGGAGCAGAACAGAGAACTGTACCAGTTAAAGCAGAAGGAAGCGGGTAAGGCAGTCAGAATAGCAAAGGCCTAAAGTAAGTAGTAGTTGTAGTAAAACCTTTATTTTTATACAGAAAAGTTGTTAACAAAATTACATCATTAGGACATTGTCCTGTTTGCAAGATGCTCCTGTTGTATAAGATTGTACTGAAAATACTAAGATATAAAATACAATAAAATAATAACCAGACATTCAATTGACAAACATTACACAAAAATTAATATGGGTAGATCAAATTACAGTATAAACAATTATTATTTTAACAATATAACATAGAATACACTTCTCTATACTAATTGTATTTTAAATTACCCACATTTAGCCATAACATTCACACCTGATACTTAATTCCAGCTTTAGGCTAGGCGTAAGCGATTTCACATTTTAAACTCATTTTTTACACTGGTTTTAACATATTCCAAGTTCTATCTACAATCACTGGGAAACGCATGTTACTATATGTGTTTTTAATTTGGGAAAAACAAAATTTCTCAAATTTATATTTCTACAAATTATGAACATGTTTTTCGTTTCAAATTTGTCCTTAGATACTCTGGTTGATTTTGATTTAAAATTTTATAAATTTGCGTTGCCCATATGATCTGTCTTTTGGCTTCCTGAGAAAGCCAATCTAATTCCTCTAAAAGTTCACAGTGATGCACTTTGTAATCTCTCTCATTATAAATCTAGCCATTTTAATATACATTGAATCAATTTTTGCAAAATACTTTTTGATGCCAGACCATACACATGGTTACCGTATTCAAGTATAGGTAAGAGAAGTTGATTTATTACAGTTTCCCTTATAGTTTTATTCATAGAAAATTTGGTCCATCTAAACACTCCCAACCTTTTAATTACCTTTAGTATTACATCTGATATATGTTTGTCAAATTTTAAGGCATCATCAATCCATACCCCCAAGTATATATATTCCGACACTTGTTCTAATACTTCACTTTGTAAAGTTTTATAGTTATATTTTCCTTAATTTGGTTCAACTTTTGGTTTGTTTTACAAAAAACAATAAGTTTTTACTATTAACTATTAAACCTGATTCCGTCAACCATGTGCATAGTCTGGTAAAGTCTGCCTGTAATTTGTTTTCCAATTCTTTGGGTGTACGACCATCTGCAATCAACAGGTGTCATCTGCATAAAGATTTATGCTTGAACATTTTATTATGTCTACTAAATTATTTATATAAATCAGAAACAATGTTGGTCCCAATATGGAGCCTTGAGGGACTCCTCTCAAAACAGATATTTTACTAGATAGCACCCATTTATATTAACTTGCTGTTTTCTATTATTTAAATAATTTGTATTTAAATAAGATGTAAACCAATTATGTGTTTCCTTAGTTAAATCAGTCTCTACGCATCCTCCCCAGAAGCTTATGAGATACTGGGTCAAAAGCTTTTGATAAATCCATGGACACTGCACCCACTGACAAGTCATCTTCCATTTTGAAGCAATATTATCAATCATGGCTTTGAGTGCAGTGCCCATGGGAAACTTACAAAACCCAGACTGATATTTTGTGTACAAGGAATGCTTCTCCAGAAAATCAGTCAACTGTTCCTGTACCAATCTTTCAAGGATTTTGAAATCCCTGATAAAAGGGCTACTGGCCTATAATTTGTGGGTTGATATATCTCCTTCACCCTTATATATTGGTATAATTTTTGCATTTTCCAATCCTCTGGAAAATTTCCTCCGTAATCTCCAATTGAATATTTTTGTCAGAATTGGAGCAACCACTTGTACAGTGTCCTTTAAAAATGATTTTTATTAGATCTAACCCATAAGCTTTTTTGATTTTAATTTTCTGATCTCATTTTTACCTGTCTACAGGTAATCCCTTTAAATCAAATTTAGGGGCATTATATTTTCCATCCCTTACGGGGTCTATGAGTGTCAAGCTGGAAAAGTCCAAATCAGGCAGATTTACAAAGTAGTTATTCAATATATTTGTTGACTGTTAAGTTGACTGAAGTACACCACTGCTTACCATTTGAATGGGGGACCTTGGTTTTGTGGTGATTCAAAGGACTTTGTCAAGGACCAACATTTTGTCTGTAATTCAATTTGTTTTCTCTTTGTAATATTTTGTTTTTGCTTTTTTATTTGAAATTTCAAATTATTTCTAGCTTTTTATATTTATCCAATCCTCTATTTTTAATGTCTTCCTAGCAATTTTCCATAACTGGTCTTTTTATAGTAGCTTCTTCAATTTTCTGTAATCCTGGGCACATGAGACTTTCTTTGTTCACATATTCTATAGGGGGCTAATTCATTACATATTTCTAAAAACACTTAGTAAATTCTTGGACTGCTAAATCCAATGATGGTATTAGAGAATAGTCTATCCCATTTGACTTGAGATAGTCATGCAACAAATGCTACTTTATTATATTTTTAAAATTGCTACACTTGATTTTTAAAGGAGGGTTTGTGTTAAATTATACCTTCTTCCCCAAGTCCAAAGATACAACTTAGAAAGCCATGGTCCCCAAAATAGGCTGATTTACTTCAACTGACTTAATCAAAATTCTAGTTGAGAGGAAAATTAAATCTAATATATTTCCTTTACTTTGTTGTGTCGATTTCCTAGTGGGGAAAACATGTTTTTGATTTACATCTAATATCTTAAAACTATTTTCCAAAGCTAATCCTCATGGCTTGCCCCAGGCTGTGTTAAAGTCACCAATTATCAGCAATTGATATCCCATTGAGCACCTTTGTATTACTGTTGCTAAATTATCAAATTCACCTGTTACTGTTCTAGGAGTGGCATAAATTACACCTATAATTAAATCCAATTTTGAATTTTTACCAGTATGCACTCTATTAAACATATTTGATTTGCAAATAACACTGAAGTTGGACCAAGTTCCCATTTAGTAAATAGGATGACTCCCCATCTTTCCGCCAGTCCTGTCTAGTCGATAATTAAAAGCCCTCTGGCTTAACTTCCCTATTTCAATCTTATCGTTTAGCCATGTTTCTGTCATCACTACTATATCTGGTAATTCAACATTAATCCAAGTTTTAAATAGGTCAATTTTCTTCCTTAAGCTCCTGGCATTATCATGTATAATTTTAATAGATCCAATATTTCCTGGGCCAGGATTTATTCAATATCACCCCTAAAAGTAATGAAATTAATAAACAATTTCTTGATTTTTTGATCCATGTCCCAGTAGCTGTATTACATAGTATTTATTTTAATCTGAGTCCTTATTTTTAAAAGGAATTTCTACCTGATCCTTTAATTTTCAGGCCCTCTTTCATTAATACATTTCCTTCACTAACAGGGGTCCCAACTACAATTGCTAAGGTACTAGTTATCTCTGATTGACATGCATTTGAAAATTTTCCATAGAGTGCGATTATTATACAAACGTACAGCAGTAACCTATGAAGCAATTTCATTTTATCAATACAAACGATATAAAACTTAGTTAGTTTATATTTACCCTATATCCTTTCCTTTTCTTATGTATAATGTTTGATATTTAAGAAATTTACAATTTAAAACTTAACAAGCTAAAACAAGTGTCAACAGCTTCCTCAACACTAATTCACTACTATATAAATATTAACAAACTTCCTCAGTACTATATGCCAACATTTTAGCATAACAGACTAACATTTATGTTAAAACCTTCAGGCATTTTAAATTGTACACTTCACAATTCAGACATTACCTTAGAAACCCTTTCTTTTCAGTGCCGAGTGGCGCTCACACCACTCACGCTTGCACAGTTGCAGTGTGAGTTTTTAAATACGAGTCCTGCCCTCCTCAAAGAATGATGCTACACTTGGTTTGCCACCCCTCTGAGGTGTTCCATGCACTGCTGCGATTTCTGAGGCACTTGAGGAGGATAGGCACAAGATTTAAGGTAAAGAACAAAATCCCACAAGCCTAAATGAAAGCTGGCTGGTTTTACCTTCAGCTGTTGTTGCAGCATGAGTTTTAAATGCAGTCCTGACCCTCCTCAAAGAATGATGCTACACTTAGTTGCCACACCTCTCAGGTGTTCCATGCACTGCTGTGATTTCTGGGCACTCAAGGAGGATAGGCACAAGATTTAAGGTAAAGAGCAAAGTCCCACAAGCCTAGACGAAGCTGGCTGGTTTTACCTTCAGCTGCTGTTGCAGTGTGAGTTTTAAATGCGGTCCTGCCCCTCCTCAAAGAATGATGCTACACTTGGTTGCCACCCTCTCTCAGGTGTTCTATGTGCTGCTGCAATTTCTAGGGCACTTGAGGAGGATAGGCACAAGATTTAAGGTAAAAGAACAAAGTCCCACAAGCCTAGATGAAAGCTGGCTGGTTTTATCTGTATAAGATTGTACTGAAAATACTAAGATATAAAATACAATAAAATAATAACCAGACATTCAATTGACAAACTGAGGAAAGATATCCAACTCAGTTAAGAAGGGGGATAAAACTTTTATAGGTACATTAGGGAGCAAAGAATGACTAAGGTAGGGATACTGAGGCTGAACAAAGAGGAAGGTGGTTGGGCAGAGAGTGACAGTGAAAAGGCAGGGATACTGAATGAATACTTCTGCTCAGTATTCACAATGGAAAAGCAGGGGAAATACCTAATCCGGTTAATAGAAGCACTCTGGATAGGGGTTGATATTAGTCCTTTCACAGAAGAAAGGGTTCTGAAAGAACTCCTAAAACTGAAGGTGGATAAAGCAATGGGGCCTGATGGGATTCACCCCAGAATTTTAAAGAACTACAGGAAGAACTAGTAACACCACTGACTACCCTTTTAATAAATCATGGGGGATGGGGTGGCACTTGAGGACTGGAGGATGGTGGATGTGATTCCCATTCACAAAGTGAGAGCAAGACAGAGGCAGGAAACTACAGGCCTGTCAGTTTAACCTCAGTGGTAGGGAAAATGATGGAATCACTTCTGAAGGAAAGAATGTTGAGTACTTGGAGGCCAGTGGGGCACAGGACCCAAGGCAGCATGGATTCACAGTGGGAAAGTCATGTCAGACAAATCTAATTGATTTCTTTGACTGGGTGACCAAAGCAGTAGGCGATGAAAAGGGCTGTGGACATGGCCTACCTAGAGCTTTAGCAAGGTGTGTGACACAGTCCTGGCAAAAGATTAATAAACAAATTGCCAGCCTTGGAGTGGGTCCTAGGGTAGTAGCCTGGGTAAAACACTGGTTGGACAACAGGACACAGTGGGTAATAGTAAATAGAGTCCACAGTGAAAGAAGGGTTACTAGTGGGGTACCACAAGGTTCAGTACTGGGGCCAATCTTTTTAATGTCTTTATAAGTGACATTGCAGAGGGTTGGAAGGAAAGTATGTCTCTTTGCAGATGACACAAGGATCTGCAACAGGGTTGATACACAAGGTGGGGTGGAAAGAATGAAAAGGATGTGGCAAGGTTGGAGGAATGGTCAAATGTATGGCAGCTTAGATTCAATGCAAAGAAGTGTAATGCACCTGGGAAACAGAAACCCAGAGGAAGAGTACACAATGGGGGAGGTGAGATACTGACAACAACAACAAAAATGGAATGGGACCTGGGGTGATTATATCAGATGACCTAAAGGTGGGCCAGCAATGTGAGAAGTAAAGTAGTAGTATTAAAAGTTTATTTTTATATAGGTAAAGATGATTTTACAACATCACTGGGTCAAAGACCCTTTTCAAGAAGGTACCTGTTTTTCTCATTTAAAATGCACTTAAAATCCGCTCTAAACATTTAAGTTACATGCATATTTCACAATTTTGCTAAATAAACATAATTTATACAAACCTACATACATGTTACACGATTTCACTATACAAACATGGTTAATCTACATTTCAAAAACATCACATTCACGTAAATCATTTCCTTCAGAATCATTTTTTATAATTTATAATGCTATGATTCCCCAAAAACTTTTTTCATCCATTACACATACACTTTATTTGCAACTCTTTATCAATGGCTCTCATAAAAAGTTCAGATTTTAAATCTGCTTCATTTCAAATCAATAGGTGCCCACAGATTTATGACTTTCATAGCAAAGGTCATCTCACCATGTTTATTATTTATTTTAGGCATTACATATTTTACTTCCCCTTTATCTCTTAAATTATGTTGGTGACTATACTTTAAAGACGGAATTTTATCCATAAGATACTTAGGACTTTGTTTATGAACTACCCCATGTATTTGTTTCAACCATTTTTGGTCCCTTTTTGTTCTAAATTTTCTCATTTTAAGATCTTAAACATTTCACAATGATGAGTATAATATTCACAATTTAATATAAATACTGTATAGTCAAATTGTTATAAGAGACTTGTGTTGCCCTCAAATTTGATTTATTTGGCATACCATGTATAGAATCCCATGTTCTATATACAAGGAATAATCAGTTGATTTACTATATCTTTCCTCATTTGATAATCCAAACAATATTTAGATCTACAAAAAGCCCTAATTTATTATTTGTTTTATAGACAATATTCTTTATGTGAGTATTACAACTCAAACTACTATCTACAATAATCCCTAAGTACTTATATGACTCAACATCATTTAAGGATTAATTTTTTACTGTTTTATTAAAATTTTTGGAAAATTGTTTTATTTTTATTTCTTCCTATACTGTGAAATACCATTGAATTGTTTTTTTACTACTAAGTACCAACCCTGATCTACATAACCATGCTTCCATCCTACTAAAATCAAGATGGCAGTAAGGAGGGTTGGGTGATACTGGATGCATGGAGAGAGGCATCACCATAGAAAACAGTAAGTTGTTGGCCCTCTGTACGACAGTTGGTAAGACCACATCTGGAGTACTGTGTACAGTTCTGGAGACCCATCTCCACAAAGACATAGACAAAGACATAGATTTCATTGCCTCCAATCCTTCTCTATAGGGTATGTTGGTATACAGTGCTGTAACATCTAAGGTCACCAAATACCATTCATCCTGAATGGCTATATTGTCTAGTATTTCCAAAATAGTGCCTGTATCTTTAATATAAGATGGTACCTCTTTAACCAAGTCCGTAATACAAAAATCTACATATTTTGCCAATGGTTCTGGATCTTTGCTTTTAAGGCAATGGATGGTCAGGACTGAATTTTATATCTGAAGTTAACCATTTCTAAAATGTAAATTGCACAATATGTAATAGTTACATGTTGATAGTTTTAATTATTTGTTTTTTTCTTTCTACACAGATTTGCACCAGCATTTCATGCTGATTGAGCTTACATAAACTGGATGAATCTTTTCTCACTTTGACAGGTTTGATTTTAATAAAGCATATTGATGTTGAATGGCAAATAATCCATGATAATGTGCATTTCTTAACATATGTCTTTTATGATATAATGCAATACTGGAGATCATAAATACCAGAAAGTTATTAATAATAATTAAAAACAGATAACAGTGATTTATGAGATATAGAATATTTAAAAGCAAAAATTGTTTTGACTTTTTATTCTTATTAAGTATGCACATATTATTTCATCTTGATACTTGCTATTTAACCATTGCATATGTATATAGTAATATTACTGGTGGTAGTGTGTCTTTAAATTTTCTTAGATTTAAGGTTCTGGTATGGTATTGTTTCTAAACTTTTGAGAAAGCTCTGATTGGGTGAAATCGTCAGGTGATGAGACTCTAAACCAGGAAGTGTGTTGTTGTGTGTTGCTACATTTGTACACTGACTCTATTTGGATTTTATCTGCTGGAAATCAAAGATATTGCAAGTTCTGCAAATACAGCATTATCAGGAGTCGGTGAGTCTTTACAGGAACTTTAAAAAAGAACTGTGTTTGAGATATTCCTGTGGAGCCTTGGATTACTGGTGCTGTTTTTCTCTGATTACAGTATACAGAAAAGAGGCAAGTCAAATAAAAAGCAATGAAATTACTAACCAATTCAAACAATTCTATGAACAACTATATACATGAAACTGAGCAAGTAATTTGAAAATATTTGATTATACCTTAAAAAAATCAGCCTACCATCCCTCCCTCAGTAAGTCATAGATAATTTAGAGACACACATTTCAAACACAAAATAGAACAAGCATTTGTCAATGTGAAATGTTGTCTTGCTGAGTATTGGCATTGGTAGTGCAGGACTTAGAGAGACGACATATAGTAAATGGCAGTGAAGTAAAGAACTGACGTCAACCAATGGGTGTGAGATACTGACAAAAACAAAATGGAAAAAGGGACCTGGGGTAGTTATAATCAGATGACCTCAAGGTGGGCAAGCAATGTGAGAGGCAATAAGGAGGGCTGGGGATACTGGGATGCATAGGCAGAAGCATCACAGCAGAAAACAGGAAGTTACTATCCTCTGTATAGACAGTTGGTGAGACCTCATTTGAGTACTACGGCAGTTATGGAGCCCATTACAAAAAACATAGACAGGTGGAGGCTGTCCAGAGGAGGCAACCAAATGGTCCAGGGTCTGCACATAAGAAGAGATTAAAGGAGCTTAATATGTATACCTTTGAGGAAAGGAGGAGAGGGGACATGACAGAAACTTTCAAGTACCTCAGGGAATCAACAAAGTCCAAAAGGGCAGCATCTTTCAGAAAAGAGATATGCAAGAATAAGGAAAAAATTTGAAGATGGAGGGGACAGCTCAGAGGTAATGTGAGGAAGTATTTTTCATGGAGTGGGTAGTGGATGCATGGAACAGCCTTCCTGAGGAGGTTGTGGAGTAAAAACAGTGGGGAATTCAGCAGCCTGGTGGCTCTGAGGGTTGAGGCACTGGATGCCTTATCTCACTGCATGCCAGTGACCCAGGTTTGAGAATGATCCAGGGCCATTGGAGGTTGGCAATGGGGGAGGGCAGAGCTGGATGGAGCTGCCAACAAGCAAGCTCTCTTCTCCAGGGAGGTGTAAGGATTCCCCAGATGATGATTGCCACCTGGTGGAAGCTGGGGACAGCACAGGTCAGGAGAAGCCAGATGCTAGGCCTGGGGTGGGAGGAAAGGGCTGCTACTGTGGCTGTGGGACTAATGTGCCTCCACATGTGGACCCACTCTGGGCCCCTGGGGTAAAAAAAAAAACAGAGGAAAAGGAAACCGCCTGCAGCAGGATGGTGACCAACTCCCTGCAGGTTCTTCTCCCAGGTGGGCGTATGGTAAGCACTGGGAATTCAACGTGATGGGGCTGGGAGGGCAGTCAGATGAGGGCTGTCTGGGGGTGAAAACATGTTAAATGATAAAAAACAGTAGGGGAATTCAAGAATGCATGGGGCAGACATAAGACAATTGTAGTGGAGGGGTAAGAAAAAGTAGGCTGTTGGTTAACCAGAATCTGCTGCTTATCCATTAGGTAGAGAAATGGGCAGACTAGATGGGCCAAGCAGTCCTCATCTGCCATCAAATTCTATGTTTCTATGTAATCCAACCCCACCATACAGAGAGTGACAGGCACTGGGGTGTGCCTTTGGGTCGTTAGCCATAACACTCATGCCATTTCACCTCACCCTCCGTAGGGTCTTACAGTGTCGCATTGTGTCTTGGGGTCATCAGGCCTTATGCTCACCCATTTCATAAGGAAGTATGTTGAGATGGGTGCAGCATTTGAGAATGGGTTGAACTTTGGGGATGAAGAGTCCAAGGCACACCTTGATGCCTGTCCATGGCTGCAGGATGGAGGTGGGGGTGCAATGGCATGAGCACTACAGCAGATGATCTAAAGACACACCCTGATGCCTGTAAGTCTGTACCGGTGAGTCATTATGGTTAGAATTCTTAATGCCCCAGGCTTATTGGTATTTGCACTCTAAATTTTCAACATAGCCCTTTGTGACCCTGCCTTATGAAAGCATTTGGGACCCTCTGCTCATGAACGGTGTTGCTGTGATTTTGTTATTCTGTCTTGAAAATTGATTTTCCACAGTGACAGTGCCATTCTGCACCATGTTGAATCGTTATGCAAAATTTGTTCTGTACCTAATTTCTGTGATGTGGAACCTTTGCAAATTAGTCTTTGACTCAAACGTATTTCCAAATCTTCAATAAATAAATAAATAAAATGTTAAAATGTCAGCTGCATGATAAATAAGGAGGTGTGAAGAGATGGCAATGTTGGAAATCTGGAGGAAAATATTAAACATTCCTAAAATTATAGATGTGTGAAAACTGTATATCGTGACGCTCATAACATGGTCCATTAGTGGAATTATTTCACCAAATTTTAACATAGGCATTTTGGGACCTCTGCTCATGAACAGTGGCACTATGATTATCTTAATCTGCCCCGAACATTGATTTCCCACGACCGCGTGATTGTGCACCAGATGTGTGAAACCACATTTTGGGTAGAATGTGAAAAATTGCAGCTGTACTGTTCATAAGAAGGTGTGCAAAAATGACAATGTTGAAAAATCTGGAGTAAAATCTTAAAATTCTCAAACATATGACTGTGTTTGGACATTGCTAATGCACACTGTAACATGATCATTTGTAGGAATTCTTTCACCAAATTTTCAGTGTAGACATTTTGGGACCTTCTCATGAATGGTGTTACTGTGATTTTCTTACTCTGTTCTGAACATTGTTTTCCTACAGTGACTGCACCACTGCACACTGTATGTGTGAAAACACATTTCAGGCAGGATGTGGAAAATTACAGCTGTACTGTTCATAAGGAGGTGTGAAAAATGTCACTGGTGAAAATCTGGAGTAAATATATTAAAATGATTGAAATTCTGGCGTGTGTGCGACTGCATGATACTGCGCTGGTAACACCATCAATTTTGAATTTTTCACCAAATTTGCAAGATAGGCTTTTGGAGCCCACCTCATGAACAGTGACACTGTTGTTTCATTAATTGGTCCCAAAAGTTGATTCCACACAGTGACCACGAAATCACCTTTGGGACTGAATACTTGAGATGACAGTGACTGAATTTATGAGGTAGGATCACAAGAACCCCATGTTGCAAATTTGGTGCCAACATTTTCAAAATGGCAAGGTTATGCACAAAATTGAAAAAAAACATTTATGCCATTATTCAGCTTACTGCCATTTCTTCTGTTTGCAGTTGGCTTTGAAGAGTGCAAGTGTTCTGAGCTACTGAAGATTGTCGCCACAGGCTCCAGAGGTAAGTATGGAGTGAGGGGTGTGTGTGTGGGTAGTGGGGTACACAGAGGGTGGATGTGGGTTGGGGAGGGCACCAGACATGTTGAGGACTGTTTTCTCCAGATTAAAATATACAGACAACACAGGTCATTTGTTTTCTTTTGTAGGAGTGTTTGGCAAACTGGGTGGGCTCCCAGTGCCACCAATATTTTAAGGAGGACTGAAGCCAACTGGGATTGGGCCCCCCATCAGCACAGAAATGGGTCATGGTGCATGATGCTGAGGGGGATTGGGCACCCCTTGGCACTCATATTTAATCATTGGGGACCATTATGCCAATGGGGATTAGGCCCGCCATCGGCAAATTGAACTGAGAAAGGGAACTGAAGTTGACGCTATTAGACCCCATTGGCACAGAAACATGTTGAGGGGCATGATGCTGAAGGGGATTGGGCACCCCTCGATAAACAACTAATTTATTAGGGGCCATTATGCCAACAGGGATTGGTGTCCCCATCGCAAATTGGACTGGGCAGGGACATACTGACAGAGGGATTGGGCACCCCAATGTTGGCATGTTTGGGAATGAGAGAGAGAGGAAGATGGCAACAGTCACCACCATGTTTTATAGAAAAGTTACACCACTGAAGGCATGCCCTCCAATGAAGGTTACGCTCCCCTCACTGCAGGCTAAAAGCGTTTCAAGTTGGTGGCACATTTTCAACTGCTGTTATAGACAGGATGCAATCTAGGTCATGCCCCAGAATCTGGCCTGAATAAGTAGTGGCACCACTAGCCACAACATGACCATGCCTCCAAAACCCTACTCACTTCAAGCAACCCCAATATATTGCCTCCACTGCATGCAAGACAACATGAAAAGTAATATAACATTTACAACTGATCAGACACCTGGCCCAGATGAAATCCTAATAAGCTACATAAAGAACTAAACAACATTTTCAGTGACAACCTAACAGTTACCCATACAAATTATACAAAAAGGTCTTCCCAACTACTGTATATGAATGAAGCAATTATAACCTTAATACATACAGAATGATAAGGATCTTACAGAATGTAGGAAATTATTGATCTTTATCACTACTAAATAGTGATTATAAAAATGATAGCTAAAGAACTAACTGATTGACTTTATCCTCTTCTCCAGACACTCATTGAGAAAGAACAAGTGTGACTAATCCCACAGAGTTGAAGGACAAATTAGAAGACGTCTTTTCATACTCTGAATGGCCTAAAAACAAATCACAGTCGATGGCCTTTGCCCATGACATATGCAAAGCTTTTGACTCACCTGACTGGAGTTCTGTAAAGAACTGTCACAAATTTTGAATACATTACTCAGTTTTGTGCATGGGTGTCAGGCCTTTATGCTAATGTGTCTGTTTCAGTGCTCACAAATGGTATAGTCAGTCCAATGCCTAAACTTCAGAAAGGAACAAGGCAAGGAGGCCCTCTATCCCCATCACTGTTTTGTAAGCTGAATCACTGATCATATCCTTAAATCTGAATAAGGATCTTAAAGGAATTAAGGTTGGTAAAACTACCCATTAGATCAAGGTAATTTCTTTGAAATGGGAAATCTGAAAAACTAAGCACAGCAGAAAATGTAGAGCCCCTTGGGAAAATGGGGTCCTAGGCTTTCCTGGATAAACTACCAATATGTCTTCATGCTCAAGCAAGATTTTGGTTTAAGAATGTAAATCCTCTAACTTTTACATTATGCCTAAGATCAACTATAAATGAATTGACCCAAAAGACCTGACTCCTTACTTTCAGGAGTTGTATAAATGAAGGAGATAAGTCTCTATACAAGCTGACATGAATCAAATTATGTGATTGGCTAGAGAAATGGACATGCAATTTAACAAAGAAAAATATTGTATCATACATCTTGGTAACCAGAGTAAAAAGTATATTTTCTAGACAGTACAGTTCTTGGGAATTAGGAGGAGAGGGACTTGGGGTAATAATCAATAGTAATCTAAATTCCTTATCATACTGTGCAGTGCAGGTAGCAAATGCCAAAATACTCCTATGGTCCATCAAAAGAAATTTTGAGGGCAGAAACTAACAGATTATCATGCCACTATATTGAACAAATGTTAGGTCTCCTCTAGATTATGGGAGCCCTGTGTGTGGGCCATTTAATAAAGGAGATATTCTAAAGATTGAAAGGGTCCAAAGACAGGTCACAAAGATGATCTACAACATTTTCCATATGAACTACAATGAAAGTCTAACTGAACTACATCTGATGTCCCTGGAGACAAGGAGGCTGAAGGGAGACCTCTTGTTGTGTTATGATGTTGTCCAGGAAGATTATCTGTTTAGTGAGTTAGACTTTGAATATAAAGATGACAGGCAGGCAGGGTAATAGAGGCCATGCTCTACAGATGAGACCCAAAAGATTTAACATGCATAGAAGAAGCCTTTTATACTCAGAGGGCTATGAATCCTTGGAACAGACTACCTTTGGAAGTAGTCATTAGTAAGGATAAACAATAATGTAAATGTAAACTAGATTCATACATATTACAGGTATATCCTCTCATATTATGGGTGATACAAAAGGAGCAATTATAAGCTTACCACCCTTCTTCACTCCTACATACCTTATCATGCACCTTAGTATTATTTGTTAATGCTCTTAGAAATTTAGCTTCATACTCTTAGATAGATGGTATTCTAATAACACTGAAATCTACAAAATAGACTCTTAATTGGAAATCATTCCCAGTTCAGCTCACTCCTTTATGGAATAACCCTGATCAAAGTCTTTAACCATACACATAGACTTATGGAAAAGAAAGTAAAGACATGGAGCATCTCTGACCTTCCAAACCCCAAACAACTACATGGGGGTACGAGGGAGGAGCTAGGAGGTCAAGTTCCTACCCTGTGCTATGGCTTGGGGGATGGAGAGCTCATCCAAAGTTTTGCTGTGGCTGCAGGACAAATGAGAAGGCTAGATGTCATTGTCCACATGGAGACAAATAACCTTGCTAGTGATGAGGTTAGGGTAGTGTAGGAGGAGCTCTGTGAGTTAGCATGGGGTCTTAAACAGGTGGCATGCTCAGTAACCTTTTCAAAGGTGTTACCTGTTTACAACAATGGGGAGGACAGGGTACTCTACACCAGGAGTTTCAATGCATGGCTAAAGGACAGATGCAGAGCAGAGGAAGTTGTCATCATTGGGGACTGTGTCCCACCTGGAGGGATGGAGGCCTTTACAGGAGAGATGGCCTGCATCTCTCCATAGAGACCAGGATCCTCAGTGAACAGTTTAAAAGCTTCATTGGCAAGCATTTAAACTAGCCAAGGAGGAGGAGGAGGAGGAAAAAGGCAGCGAGAACCAATGTCCTCCCCCACAGGAGGAAGTAGTCAGTATAGAGGACCCTAGGGATGGGAAATTTATTCATTTGTTTATTTGATAATTGGAAAATAACCTTTGAGACAAGGCTCTTCTACAAAGGTTCCTCATCATATAAACGAGCATAGACATTCAATCAAGAAGGTTACAGAGTTTTAGGACATTTGAGACACCGAACAGCACAACAATCAAGAAAAGGTTACAGAGTTTCTTAGACATTTAAAACACTATATAGCATATGGACATCAACTTTTGTTGATTACAAGTGCAAACAAGGTGACGAGGACTAGAAGTTTCATTAGGTTGGGCAGAGGACTGTAAGGACAGAATTTTGGAGTGGGAGAGATGGGGCTCTAGTAAAGTGGTCAAGGAGGCAGGGCTGAGGCCAGGGAGGCAGAGACCCATCCTAGTGTGTAGATGGAGGAAAGAGGAGAGGGGGTGAGGGGTGCACAGAGCAGCCCTTAAAGTGATTCAGAAGCATTGTCAAGGTGTGTGGGAGGGTGGCTTCTGTCTTGTGCTGATAATAGTTGCTATTAGCAGAGCAAGGTCTGGTCATCCAGAGTCTATCAGCTGTTGGAGAAGCAGGTGCATACAGAGCTGGAGCTCAGGTAGTGCTTAAGATCTGATTTGAAGCTGTACAGGCTAGTGGAGTTCGAATGGACTCAGGTACCTCATTAAACTAAAGAGGGGCTCTGTAGGAGAAGGCATGCTGTCCGAGGCAGTGTATCACAATGGCTCCCCAAGGGCCCCTGTGTTCTGCTTCTGGTTATATATTCTGAGCCTGGGAGGGAGAAGATGCTTGCTACGCATTGGGGGGCCCCAGTAATGCTTTTTGCCAAGGAGGCATGTGAGGAATTTAGTCCTGCACCCAAGAGACAGCAGGTGTGTCTGTTCATAGAGAGAGCAGCTGTGGGTCATTCGATTGCTGTTCAGGAGGAGCCTGCAGGCTTTGTTGAGAGCTATGTGCACCCACTTGAGCACAGAGTCTGATGTTGCACTATAGACAACCGAGCCATAGTCAATGGTGGCGAGGATGGAACTTGTGACTGATAGGTGGATGGCTGCCCAGGTAAGATGTTTTCTGTGTCTGTACAGCACACCAAGCTTGGTGTTGACTGTCTTGATCACCTGGTTGACATGTTGGCGTAGGATAAGGTGTTGTCCAGGGGTGACTCCAAGGTATTTCAAGGCCTGTACCTGTTCTAAGGGAGTGTACATTGTCAGTGACGTTTATGTGGGGAACCTTTTCTTGAGCTAGAGGGTCGGATAGGAGCGTGGTCTTGGTTTTGTTGTAATTGAGCAGAAGTTTGTGCTCACAGAACCAGTCTTCTATTTTACTGAAGAAGTGCTTAATTGCTGCTTGGAGTGACTTAATTCGAGAGTTGCTGTTGAGGATGACAGCGTTGTCCTAAATAGGATTATCTTGGCATCACAGGCTTGAGGAGATTATTTAGGAACAGGTTGAAGAGCAGGGATCCCAAGATGGATCCCAGGAGACCCCAGCATGACATCCTGGGTCAGACACTGTTTGTCCTATTTTACCCATTGTGACCTGAGGACAGGTAGTCTCAGAACCATAATGTTGCATTGGCAGCTATCCCCAGGCTTTGTAGCTGGGCCAGTAAGATGGTGTGGTTGATGGTGTTGAAGCTTTATTAAGTATATGAACACCACTCCTACTAGGTTGTCTTCATCCATAGCTTTGTGACCGTAGTTGGTGAACTCTACAAGGGCAGTCATGGGACT
This sequence comes from Neoceratodus forsteri, assembly GCA_016271365.2. Classification (NCBI taxonomy): domain Eukaryota; kingdom Metazoa; phylum Chordata; order Ceratodontiformes; family Ceratodontidae; genus Neoceratodus; species Neoceratodus forsteri. The sequence goes on along the minus strand of CM028137.1, from coordinate 41,619,876 downwards.
ATGCCCCAGCCTGAACCTGTGCTGGTTGGGTATTGCAGCTGGTATTTACTGATGCAGTCTGTTAGTTGGTCTGCCACAATCTTCTCAAGGACTTTGGATAGGGGAGAGGATTGAGATCAGCCTGTAGTTGGACACATTGGTCCCGTCCCAGATTTTGTGGATAGGAGTGACCATCGCTTGCTTCCAGGTGGCCAGGATTTGTGGTAGGATCAAGTTTGTTGAATAGTTTTGTAATAGCCTTGATGAGCACATCAAGAGTTTGAGACACCAGCTTCATGTCTACTCCATCACTACAAGTCTGGTCTTCCCAAGCACTTTTTTTATGTAGAATGCTTCCTCCTTTCTAGTAACTCTCTTGAGGTAGAAGGTAGGGTAAGAGGTACTGGGTGCTTTATCATCTGAGGAACCATGGCGGAGTGTTGGTAGTCAGGGGCGAATATTGTGCTTAGATCTATGAAGGAAGAGTTGAAGGACTCTGCGATGAGGTGTGGGTTCATGGTAGTAGAGCTATTAATGTGGAGCAGTTGTGGTTTCTCTTTTCTTCTTCCCCAAGATATTCTTTATGTTGCCCCAGAACCTTTTACTTTCACCCCAGCTTTTATCAAGCAGTTCCTTGTGATGAACTGCTTTTGCCCTCCATATTAGATGTGTGCAGTGGTTTCTAGCTGCCTGGTACAGCTAGTGGTCATGGTCTTTACCTGAGGCCCTGGCTTTTAACCAGAGGTTGTTCCTCTCCTTCATCATGGCTAGGAGCCGCCTGCGATCCAACCGTTAGTAGTCCCCGCATTTTCCTCCTTCTTAACAGCACATATTGGACATGAATGTTGTTGACTCCATCTGTGAAGTACTTCAGGGCCTGATCCAGGTCTGGCAGTGTGTCAATGGGCGACCAGTTATGGCAGGATAGAACATTTTAAGCAATTCTAACTGACCTCTTTTCAGGGTCCTGCTCTGTATAGTGATGGGGAGGCTGTTTTGAACTTATTTGACCATCTGAGGTGATAGAGGTAGTCGCTCACATGTCTTGTACTACTTTCACCTCAGATATCATGATGGGGAGTTTGTGAGGATCAGACAATGAGTGAGCTCTTGCTTGTCTTGTGGTTCCTTCTGGTTGGTTCCACGACTAGTTGTGTCAGGTATGTGGACTGTATCCTTGTGGCATGGGTTGTCACTTTCAAATATTGAAATCCCTGTGATAAGTAAATCACTATCCCTGGGTAGGAGGCTACTGCATCAGGACCTTGGGCACACTGTCGTGTGATTTTTGGGGCAGGTAGGCTGATGTAATGAGTCAGTGTCTTCACGCAGTTGTCTGATTTGTATTTTCATAACAAGGAGCTAGTGGTCTGTGACCATCCTAGTAATAGGAGGATGGAGGCATGGAGGAGTCTTTTGTGTAGGTAAGACAGCCGCCAGCCTTCTTGCCATGCCTGTCACTCCTGAATACCTGGTATCCAGGTAGCGCTTATTTCGCTGTTTTTTATATTGCCTGTCAGCCAAGTCTCAGGCATGCTATGTCTAATTTGTACTGGGCCATCCCAGGCCTGTAATTGTGTAAGCTTTGCTGTTAGGCTACAAATATTCATTGCAGCTATTGTCAATCCCTTTGTCTTGTTACCCACAGATCCGGATGGCAGTTGAGGGGCCAGGATTTGGATGCACATTCCCAGACAACAGAAGGAGCATTAGGATAAGTTTCCTCACTGTGATACAGAGGTTATAGATATTTGTGACTTGCATTTCCTTATTTTACCTTGAGAAGCTTCTCCACTTTCTGAGAGGTGTGTGAGTGATGGTAGCCTGGTGGAGCCATGATGTGTGTCAGATGCATTCTCCTGTTGTGGTCCCAGTGTAGGACAGCTGGTATGCCCCTCTGTGGAGTGCTTCTGGTACTGTTTGTGGCCATTCCAAGGCACTGTTCTGGGCAGACTGGAGTGGGACAGGAGACCTGAAGGGGTGCCTAGCCACTGGCCCAAATCCGATAGTAATGAGTAGGAGAGTACTGTAGCTCATGATTGTTTGTTGTCATCAAGGGTTAGGTTGGGAATTAGGCAGATTGGAAGACTAATGTGTATGGCAGAAATACCACCTAAATACTATGATGAGAACTTAGTTCAAGGTAGGGATGCAACACAGTAAATGAGGCTTAAAGAGTTAAGATCAACCGACAAGTGATGGGCCCTATAACTGCATTCTGTATCTTTAAGAGTTGCATTATCAGTGAGAGGAGGATGAAGATTGCCTAGGGTGATGCCACTGTGGGAGGAGTATTTAATAAAGGTTGGAGGAGGGTGGGCAAAAATTTAAGCAGGAAGGAGAGAAAGTGAAACAAATATGGGGTTATTTACAGGGCTTAGCTACAACTGTGACACAAATGAAACCGGGTCTACACAGATAAGTGTTCACAAACGCATGTCACTTTTAAGCTAATTTCTGATCCAGGGTAAAATACCACTGCACCTTAAAACAAAGAGAACTGTAATACTTTAAACCTAAAACCTGCACTAAAGGATCTTGCACTTCAAACAACCCTTAGTACAAAATTGCTGTAAACTGGCTTAGATTTACATTTAAGTTAGTCACTGGTGACGATTTGGAAACTTAACCAGACCAGAATCAGTAAACAAAATTAGCTTAATGTCCAAAAGGAACAGGAGTAGCAAAGAATTCAAAAGTGGAGCAGCCAATCAGCAGGCAGGGCTTATGGTTCTGGCCAATCAGCATGGAGGCGCCAGATGTTTCAGCAGCGTACCGTTGGTTTGGTGGTCTGCGGGCAGTACAGCAAGGAGGCACTGGCTAACAGTGGGCGCCTGCCAGGGCTGCTTGCAGCAGCAGAGGCACCCTTGTCAGGGTGAAGCTTCAGGCTGGTGGTCTGCAAGCAGATAAGCGAGGAGGCAGCTGGTGGACAGAGGTGACCTACCGAGCTGCTTGCAGCACCAAAGGCTCCTTCAAATGGAAAAGGTAGAATGGCAGGAAAAGGAGGAATTGGAGTAAATATAGGAGGGTAATGATGGATGGATGGCATAAAGATAAGAGGAGCTCTCAGAGGAGGCAGCATAACATGGAAGGCCATGTGCATGAATGTTCACTGCTAGGAAATGAAATCCTGGACCTAGTGGCCTTGATGGCAGAGGCTGTCCTGGACATTGTCATCAATACTGAGACATGGTACAAAGGAACCAAGACTAGAAGATAGCCATAACAGGTTATAGTCTATTCAGGAAAGACAGGATTGGTAAAATGGGAGGAGAGTGACTCTTTACATCAGGGAGGTATGAAAGCAACTGAGGTTCAGGGAATGCAGGGAGGGATAGGAGGCACTGTGGTCACCCTACAGATGGTTAATGGCATTGCTATTCATGATGGAGTGATCTACACTACCTCAGTACAAGGAAGAGTTGGACAGGGGTTCAAGTGGTAGCCATCCATAAGATGGCAACTAAAGAGGAATTGCTGCAGGTGGGAGACATCAATTTGCTAGATGTTGCTTGAGCATCCCAGCTGCAGCCTAAACCAGAGGCAGGGACTGCCTGGATGCCCTGCTGGGGGCTCAGGCAGCCAGTGGGAAAGCCCACAAGGAACAGAGTGATACTAGATCTGCTACTCACCACCAGGGACAGAGTGACGCTCGATTTACTACTCACCAATAGGGACAGAGTGATACTAGATTTGCAACTCACCAACAGGGACAGAGTGATACTAGATCTATCACTCACCACCAGGGACAGAGTGACACTAGATCTGCTGCTCACCACCTGGGACAGAGTGATACTAGATCTGCTACCACCACCAGGGACAGAGTGATACTAGATCTGCAACTCACCACCAGCTACAGAGTGATACTAGATTTATTACTTACCACCAGGGACAGAGTGATACTAGATCTGCCTCTCACCAACAGGGACAAGTGATACTAGATCTACTACTCACCAAAAGGGACAGAGTTGAAGATGTAATGGTGAGTAGACACCTGGGATCCAGTGATCACTGCACACTGTGGTTCACAGAAACATTGAAACATAGAATTTGGTGGTAGAACCACTTGGCTCACCTATTCTGCCAATTTTCCCCTACTGTTTCCAATACAACAGACCCTAACAGATCTACGACACTCTCTCTTCCCTATCGCTAAGGTTACCCCTTATGTCTATCCCATGCATTCTGAATTTCCTACCATTTTAGCCCTCACGACCACCACAGGAAGGCTATTCCATGCATCCAGTACTCTTCTGTGAAAAATACTTCCTCACATTGCTCTGAATCTACCCCAGCTCTAGCCTCATGTCATGCCCCTTTTTCTTGCACATCTTCTTTTGAATGATGCAGCCTACTTGATTACCTTATGTATACCCCTGAGATATTTAAAAGTCTGTATCATACACCCCATCTTTCTCTCCACACGTCCAAGGAGTACACACTGAGGTCCTCTAGTCTCTCTTCATTTGACTTCTTGTACATTCCCTGCACCATCTTGGTTGCCCTTCTTGGAACTTACACTTCTCTATCTATATCCTTACAGAGATGGAGACTCCAGAACTGAACACAGTACTCAGATGAGGTATCATCACAGTGATCTGTACAGTAGCATCACCACCTCCCTTTTTCTGCTGGTGATCCCTCTCACTATGCACCCTAGCATCCCACTGACTCACCCCACCACCTTCTCAGATTGTTTGGTCACCTTTGGGACTTTGGATATGATTACATCAATTCCCTTTCTTGTTTGGTGACTGTCAATACTTCCCTCCCATCATGTACCAAGGGGTATGTATTAGTAGGTGGCTGGGGCAGAACCTGGGACAATAATGATCTGTAAGAGGGACAAACTACATTTCAATGTGGAGGAAAGGAGAATTAAAGCTGAGGATAGAGGGCACATAGCAAGGGTAGATTTAAACTAGCTAGGGAGGTGGCAAGTGGATAGCTGGTGAGCAGGGTTTCCAGAGGAAGCCAGATGAGCTACAGAGAGGGGCATAAGGGTAGGAACAAAATGGGGGTTAATCAGGGAGGGGAAGGGGAAAGGAGCAGGTTGGAGGGTGGTGTCACTGACTGCGAGGAGCCTGGAAACAAATCAGCTGAGTTTCAGGCTCTCTTGGTAGTGAGGCAGTAAGGGACATGGAGACCCTCTGTCTCAGAGTGATCACCATTCAGTGTGCTTCACACTCAATATGTGGAAGTAAACTGAAGGTTCAGGTACCAGGGAATGATTTCAGGGGAAGACTTTAACAAGATGGCGGAAATTCTGGTAAGGCAACTGCAAGAATCCAACCAACCATGGATGCCAGTCATAAATTGGATATTATCAGACTGGCCAGCTACGGCAGAATTTTCTGATTTCTGCGAGCAGGGCTCCTTGACTTCTGAGGCACCATTTTCTGATTTCTAGCATGATTTATTCATTTCTCTGGCAGAATGCAGTCCTGTCATTGGCTAAATATGAGGTGATGTCATTGATGACATCATATGCTGATATAGAGGAGGGGCTTCAGGATAAGCGAGGTGGGAAAAGAAATCCTGACACTACAAAAAACAGTATATTTATATGAAAATTCATCAAAACAATGAATTCTGTGGCAATATATATTCTCTGACATGATGCAAATTCTGCGGCAAATTCATAAGCATGAAACATGAATTCGAGAGGCCTTGGATATAATTAAGACAGGGTTAGTGAAGGCTACTGGGACTTGTACTGGGGCAAGTAAGAAGGAGGGCAAAGAAGCCCTGTTGGCTGACCAGGAGGTAATGGAGGAGGCCAAGAAAGGCTTTCAGAGATTCAGGAGATCAGGAATGTTGGACAAAAGGCAGGAGTATTCAAAGAAGTCCAGGAGGGTACCAGATTTGTCAGAGCCATCAAGGTATCCAGAGAGCTGAGGCTGGCACATGGCATTAGCGGCAGAGAAAAGGACTTCTTCAGATACATTAGTGAAAGAAGGAGGAAGAAGGACCAGATAATGAGAACTAAGAGGGAGGTACAGAAATGGGAGGAGCAGGCAGATGCACTTAAAGAGTACTTCTGCTTTGTATTCACAAAAAGTGTGCCGCAGATACCGCATGGGGGTGGTGGAGTGGGTAGAGGGAGAGAGAATGACAGATGGAGTAATTACAGATGACAGGATACTGGAAGGACTGAGGGCACTTTGGGTGGACAAGGCTCCGGGACTGGATGACATTCACCCTAGGGTACTCAAAGAGCTGGCAGGGGCATGGCATGACCACTGGCTGACCTGTTCAATACCACTCTGACACAGGATGTGTATCACAGGATTGGAGGTTGGCCCATGTGATGCCCTTTCACAAAGGTAGCCCAAAGGATGATCCAGGTAACTACAGATCAGTGAGCCTCACATTAATTGTGGGAAAGCTCATGGAGACAATCCTTAAAGAGAGAGGGTGACATTTTTGGAGGAAAATGGTCTCCAGGATGAGCAGCAGTACAGGCTTGTCTCTGGGAAGATCCTGAAAGACAAACCTGACTGAGTACTACAGTTGGGTGGCCAGGGAACTGGACAAGAGCCATGCAGTTGATATCCTGTATTTGAACTTCAGCAAGGCCTTCAATTACATGCCATGGGAGGCTTGGGGGGCTTGAACATGTAGGGTGGGTTCTACAATGGTCTAATGGACCACTAACTGGCTGAAGGGCAGGCAGCAAGGGTGGTGGTTGAGGGTAAACTCTTGTCACCAAGAGGGATCATAAGTGGGTGCCACAGGGATCGGTACTGGAACCGGGTGGTGTTTGTGATATCACAGTAAGATATCTCACATGGGAACCTGAGTAAGATCTGTCTGTTCAGAGACAATACCAAAATAGGAGCAGTGGTAGATGACATAGAGGGTGGAAGGACTGCAGGAAGACCTGACTAAATTACAGGAGTGGTCGGAAACATGGTAGTTGGGGTTCAATGCCAAGAAGTGCAAAAGTGCTGCATTTTGGAGCTAAGAACCAGAGGAGGAACTGTCAGCTGGGAGGGGTACAGTTGGGGATCACAGAGAAGGAAAAGCATCTTGGGGTGATTATAATGGGAATATGAACAACTCAGCTCAGTGCAGGAAGGCAGCAGCAAAAGCCATCAAGATGCTGGGCGGTATAGTGAAGGAGATCTCCTCTGGAAGTAGTGAGGTGATCCTTTCTTTATACAGGTCACTGCTCCAGGCTGCACCTGGAGTACTGCCATGCAGTATTGGTACTCATTCCTGAAAGGACATCAGATTGCTGGAGAGGGTGCTGCACAGAGTGACTAGGATGATCCAAGGTTTGAAGGGAAATCCTACAAGGAAAGGTTGAACATGCTTAACATGTAGTCCCCATAGGAAAGGAGGGATTGGGGTATATGGACGAAGCCTTTAATACCTGAATGGGATAAACAAGACTAATACAGGAGATATATATTGCAGATCAGAAGAGGGAGGGATAGAAGAGGTCATCAGCTGAGGTTGAGGAGAAATTCAGGAGGGAAGTCAGGAGACTTTTTTTCACTGAATGGGTGGTAAACAAATGGAACACTCTACCTGAGAAGGTGGCTTCCTTGATAGGATGGTGGCCTCTTTTAAGAGGGATGGGTGAGTGAGGGGGGATAACTGTGAAGAGGGGAGGGAAGGATGGGGCAGCTGCACGTCGAGTGGCTAGCTGCACAGCTGAGCAGACTCGATAGACCAGAAGACCTGTTTCTACTGGCATCTTTGTATGTTTGTATGTTCATATGTTCTCCTCTCTTGGATTATTGTTTATTTATTTATTTAGCTTTTGTTGACCGGTAAGTGCACTAGACAAATCCTGCCTATTTTCAGGCATGACCTGGGAGGGGATACAGATGAATGCCAACTGACCTTGAACCAGATTAAGCTGTACCCTTAGTGTAAGATTGTACCCTTTAATGCATGATTTCGCATTTCTTATCATTGACTCTAAGCTGAAACACTGTCAACCACTCCTCAAGCTTGCTTAGGTCCTTCTTATTCATTCCACTCCTTCCCGAAGTGTCGAACTCTGTTGCAGATCTTAGTGTTGTCTGCAAAAGGCATACATTTTCTTCCAGTCACTCTGAAATGTCACTCATGAAGACATTAGAGAGGACAGACCCAAGCACTGACCCCTGTGGCACCCTCACAAATTCACCTCCTTCTCTTCAGAATGAACTCAATTTACCACCACCCTCTGTGTCCTAATATGCAACTCATTTCTGACCAAGTTTTCCACACTGGGATCCATTCCTAGGCTGCCCACATTGTTTACAAGCCTCCTATGTGGGATGGTGTCAAAGCCTTGCTGAAATCTAGATAGGCCACATCCATCACACCTCTTTGAACTACTTCCCTGGTCAGCAAGACAAATCTATTAGATTTGTTTGACAAGACCTTCCTGCTGTTAATCCATACTGCCTCCGATCCTGTGCTCTGCTGGATTCCAGAAATATCACTATCTGATTTCCAGTCCAATATAAGAACAGTGGCAGTTTTACTACGGAAACTGGCACTCAGTTGCCCAAATACCCATTAGCCCAAAACCAACTTCCTGACTGGGAAAATTCTGACAGTGGGCTTGTGCTCATGCAGACTGTTTTTCATGTTTTGAGGGATTTGCCCCACCCCGCATTCTCCTGCAGTGTGCTGGTCATGCCCCATATTTATTATAACTGACTCTGCCATGGCAAAATCCAGCTGTCGCTAATTTTGGTGTTGGGCAGTTGGTGTCAGGCAAATGAATGTCAGTATTATGAAGTGATATGCAGTGGCAGAGTCAAACCACATGAAAGCAATGGTCCTGGACTTCAGAAGGGCTGTCTTGCAAATATGGGAAAATGTCTCAGGAAAGGCCTTGCAGGGGGAGGAGGGTGTATAGGAACAGTGGATGGATCTAAAAGGAGCCATAGAGGAAGCAACAAACCTCTGTGTTAGGAAATTAAGTAAAAGCAAGAAGAAACAAAACTACTATGGTTCTCAAAGGAAGTGGCCAGGAAGGTAAGAGCTAAAAGACTGGCATTCAGGGGTACAAGGAAACAGAGGGAGAAGGACAGGAAAGTGTATCTAGAAAACAGAGAAAGGCAGGGAAAGCAGTCAGAAGAGCAAAGGCACAAATGTAGGAAAAAATAGCCCAGGCAGTAATGAAAGGGTACAAGACATTATTCAGGAAATGTTAGTGAAAGAAGAAAGACAATGGGTAGGATTATTAGGCTAAAATGAGAAGGAGGGGAGGTGTAGAGGAAGATCTGGAGAAAGCAGCAATCCTGAACAAATATTATTCTGCAGTATTCACAGAAGAGGAAGATGTGGGACCTCCATTAAGAGAAAGGAGCATCAATGGAAGGAGGTGGACACCAGTGTATTTATGGAGTAGATGGTCCCAAAGGAACTCACAAAACTCAAAGTGGACATGGCAATGTGGCTGGACAGGATATATCCAACAATACTAAAGGAGCTTAGAGAGGTGCTCACAGCATCACTGACAGCTCTGATTAACAAATTATGGAAATGGGTGGATCCGGAGGACTGAAGGAGGGTATATGTAGTCCCTGTCTACAAAAGTGAGAGCAGGTAGGAGGTTGGTAATTACGGGCCAGTTAGTCTGACCTCCATGGTGAAATTAATGACTCACCACTAAAAATAAATTACTGTGGTTTATCTTGAATCCAGCAGATCACAGGATCCTAGGCATCTTGGCTTCCCAGTGAGAAGATCATGCCAAACAAATCTGAAAGATTTCTTTGACTGGGGAACCAGGGAATTAGATCGTGGATGGGGCAGTGGCTGTGCTCTTCCTGGATTTCAACAAGGCTGGCCAACAATGTTCCACATAGGAGGCTTATAAACAAGCTGGGCAACCTGAGAGGGGTTCCAAGGTGGTAAACTGGATCAAGGAGGGTGGGGAAAATGAAGTTAATTCAAGAGAGGAGAGTGACCAGAGTGGTGTCACAAGGATCAGTTTTGGGGCCAGTCCTCTTTAATGTCTTCATAAGTGACATTGCAAAAATGAGGAGAGGATCTCAGCAGGCTTGAGGAGGTTCAAGAGTGTGCAGCTAAGATTCAATGCAAAGAAGTGTAAAATAATGCTTTGGGGTGAAGAAACCCTGGGAGGAGAACATGATGGGGGAGGTACTGATGACCATCAAGCAGGAAAGGGAGCTGGGTAATCATATCTGATGACCTAAAGGTGACCAAGTATTGTGAAAAGGATGTGGGAGAGCCAGCGGATGCCGGGTGCATTTGTGAGAGGTATCACCAGCAGCACAAACTCTGGTCAGAGCTAACACGGCTGATGTGCATTAACATGAAACAAAGCTGTTTTTTTTCTTTTGTTACAGAAGTCCTTAAAAAAATGTAATGCTTTTAATTGATTTTATTGTTGAAGTATGATGTGTTGACATTTATGGAGCTATTGCAGAGCTATTTTGTCCATTACATGTATGTTTAGGTACAACACCACCTGATTATCAATGTTTGGCAGGGCTTGACCTCTGACAGTAAATTGTGCATGAATCAATGTGTGATTACTGTTATATTGTGTATGCATATCCACAGCTCTTTACAGAAGCAGCAACACAGACCTTACCTCAGACACATTTGCAAATCTGCTCCTTCAGTTCCCCATATACAATATTACAATAGTCATACATCAATGTATGCACAATTTACCATCAGAGGTCAAGCCCTGCAAAACATCAATAATCAGGTGGTGTTGTACCTAAACGTATACATACTGGAACAATAGCTCTGAGGTTAGACCCCTAAAATGTATCACATCACACTGTCTGTCCTGATACCCCACCAGCTCCTCTGTTCTCAGTCACTGCTTCTGAGACACTCCTATCACCTGCTAGTAACAGTTTTATAAGCAAGGGTGTCACCATCCTTTAAGCCCAGGTTTCCAGGGGTTATCCTGCTTTGTGCTTACATTCCCAATTTGACCTCCTTGCCCTTCCCCACATGCTCCTTATAGGAATAATCTGTGGGGCTGTGGCTCTTGAAGTTGTAAGTGATCTGGCTGCAGTCGATAAAACCAAATACAACACTCAGAGTTTCAGGTGTGAAGCATTTTGTACATTAAGATTCTAGAGGGTACTAGGGTCATAACTGCTATTACCAACCTACCTAGAGCAGAGGCGCATTACAGGTAGCGTGGTGATGTAGTAGAGGACAGGGGCATATCAGTGATGTGATACTGTCTCTACCCCTGTCACTCACCAGGAAGGAGGAAGTGTATGCAGGGACTGCCAGTTGGGCTACTAGTTGAGCAGTTCCCATGGTGGAGTAGCTAGAGCACCTGACTCTGCAGTCCATGGGTTGTGGGAATTGGGGTTGATTCCTGCTAAGGAATCTCTTAGTTTTATTTGTTTTCCTATTCCCAGTGTCCACACCCCTCAGAGTTGATTATATTATTTCTTGGGGGTGTGGGGATGCTGGTGCAAAGCCCCCACAAAACAAAAGAACATTCATCTGTTGTTGCATGCTATTTCCTTCAGTGGTCATACATGGTATCATCTATGACATTATGACCCATGCATCCTAGATTGAATGTTTCCTCCTGACCTCCCTTGTGCTGTGTCATTATGGAAATCAACTGGATCAGACACCACCTAAATTACAATGAACTATTCTGGGGCCCCTCAAAATTGCATACAGGGGACCCCACCAGCATCGAGAAGGATGACCTCTATGTTGGGGTCACCTATTTCTTCTCAGATGATGATGAGGAGATGATCAACAACAGGGTGACAAGTCAGCCGAGTGTGAAATTGACCAGAAGACAGATGTATGGGAAAAGAAATGCATGATCACCAACACAGTCTGCTGGAATACCTTACAAACAGTAAAAGATAAACTTCATTGAGACTTCCAGTTCTCTAATGGCATGCTAAGCACACACTGGGTACACACATGATCAAAAATATCCTAAGTTTTGATATTTTGTATTTTCCTACACTTCTATAAATACCCTGACAAAGTCGTCTTTGTTCAAAACTGCTGGGTAAAGTCAGGAACTGCTCCAAGGAATCTGCCGAGTCCATTGAACAGACAGGTCAGTGGAATGTGGTCCATTAATAAAAAGACTCCTGGAAAGGCTTAGCTGGGTTCCCTGCTGAGAATAATTGTAAGGGTTGATCAGAGGGATGGGCATAAACACTGACACCTCACCAGAGGTCAGTTCTCCTACCTGTTACCAAGTCCAGTCCCAGTTCTACATTAATTTGCAGCTATGGGGCTTAGACACCTGTGTTTCTATGTAGGAGTTAATGTGTAGCCAAATACATAAGTAAACGAGACAAGAATGGAAATTTCTTCTGTGTTTGGTTGCACATAAACACCGCAAAAGCAATCAGCTTTTCTGCATAAGTGGTACCCTCAGTGGAGTGCAAAAGGTTATTTCTCTTATTACAGCTAGATCACTTATAATAGGCTAAGGATAACATCTGCAAGTTTTTAAATAAAAAATGACACTGATTCATGGTTTTGCTTCCTGACGAAAAGTGGCATCTGCATATTAGATTGTTCAGCATGGTTGCACATATCACTGTCAGGTAAACACGAGTGAAATCAACCAAGAAGATTAGTTGAAGATTTCCAAGCGATGAATTCCCCTTCTCCTTGTATTGCCTTGGGTTCCATGTCAACACATCAACAACACGATGTTGTCAACATCCCCAACAGTGATGGAAACAATGCTGAGTGTTGGCATTGTGCCCATCAGGACAAAATGTCTTTTATGCAGCGAGCTTTGCCCACACCACACCCCATGTAGAGCTGTGCCCACCACACCCCAACTCTAAATAACCAAATCCGAGTCGGACTTGTTTGGGTGCAGGGTGTAACACTGGGAGACAGAGTGCAGTAGGACTATCAGAGTGACCTGGCCAGATTTGATGCTGTGATGGTCTCTGCCATAAAAAGTCAATGTTCTGACAATCTCACGATTGCCATGTGGCCTGTATATTGAAAAGTACTCGGTTTCTCGAACACAAACATACAGAATAAAAAAATAAAACAAAATTAGGCCTGCTGCTTTTTATACAAAACATGTTCATCCTGGCACACCTGTGAAAGAGTCGTCAGTTGTCATTACGAGATTTGTTTAAAAAAATCATCTGTCACATACTGATTCTACTGATAGTTTTCTTTTGATTTTGTTAGTGTGTGTTTTCTAAAATATAGTACTGTTACATAAATAGTGTTATGTCCCTCCAAAAATCAAAGAAGGCTTTTGCACTGTGATGCAAGGCTAGTGCTCTTTAGAGGCTGGCTAAAACTTAAAATAGTCACAAACATCCAAGTGTGGAGAGCATTCAGAGTAGACTGTGACCATACAGTTCAACTGGGTAAGTTAATGCACAAATGAAAATCCACAATGAAGGCTGTATTTAAAAAAAAAAATTTATGTGAAGACATAATTACTATAGAGTGAGTCCTTGGTGAGTGAGAGCAACTGGACCTCATTGACATATGATATGTAATAATAAATAGATTTTAAAATACAACACGCTTGAAGGTAGTGTAATAAGACCATCCCTGTACAGAGTCCAGCATGTCTGTAGAACTCAGCGGTATTTAAAAGTTTTTACACATAAACTGTCAGGTGTGTTAGTGTAATACAAGAAACTACCTATACAGCTAGATCAATACAGCCCCAGCTACCCGGCCGGTGGCACTGAGGGTTGGGGCACTGGATACCACACTCTTACCATGCCTGTGACCAGGTTCGGGAGTGTGCTTGGGTGCCGGGGTCCTAGGGGAGGGATTGTATTGAGTGCCCACTGGGCTGCTCTCCTCTCCTGGGAGGGTACTGGGATGTCCGGCACTCCAGCGGCCCCTGGTGGAGACTTGGGGCACTGCAGAATGCTGGACTGCACGTAGACAACGTGGCCTGACCCAAAGAGAGCTGCCATGCACTGCAATGTCAGGACATGCACCAAGCCCGGGGAGGATGGAGGATGGCATACAAGGAAAAAGCCCCACCTGCTGGATGGGCAATAGCTCCTCCAGTGCCATCTCAGACACCCAATGCTGGTTCTCCACCACTGCCCCTTCAATCTCCCAGGGCTGCACCCCCGAGGAGTCATAATGACATTGAAGATGATAGAGAACACAATGGGCAGCAGAATGGTTCAGGCGAGGAGTAGTAGCCTGAGAGAGTTCCAGTCAGGAGGAGACAAAAGACTTGATAAAAAAAAAAATACAGCCCCAGCACAGAACATGGGAGGGGCTATTGCACAGCCAGATCAAAACATCCCTAGCACAGAACACGGAGGGTGAACAACTCATGTATACAGCCAGATCAAAACAGCCCTGGCACAGAACATGGGTGGGGGCTACGTATAGCGATAAAAACATCCCTACTACAGAACATGGGGGGACCTGAAGTAAATAAACAGCCAGATCAAAACAGCCCTGGCACAGAACATGGGGTGGGGAGGAAGAAGCACTATACCACCAGATTAAAACAGCCTTAGCAAAGAACATGGGAAGGTATGTCTGCATCCATGACAACACCCAGTTGCTCAATATCTTATTTTTATTATATTTTTATTTACTGGTATCAAAATTGCAAACCTTTGAATCAGGAACTCATTTACAAAGGCTCATCGACATGGTACAAAGACAGGTAAACAAACAATCACAGTACAACAAAGTCTCAGTGATAACATAAAGGAGGTATACAGTTTTTCTATACAAGAATGTAAGCAATAAAACTTTAAGTAGGATCCTATGTAATGTGGTAGCTAATTGTCATTACGTGTAAAAACATAGGCAAGCATTATGTACTAGCACAGCTCTCTCAAGCTTGATGCCCTATACCTAGAGAGACAGAAATAACAAGAAATTAAGGCATAAAAAGAAATAACAAGAAATTCAATATATTACAAGAAATGCAAGGTATAACAAGAAATAGCAAGAAATTCAGCATATAAAAGGAATGAAACAAAAACACATGAATAAAGTGAAAAAACTGTTTTTTGGGGGCAAATTCAAAATCAATGCTTATGCAGTTGTTGTTTAGGCTCCATTGTTACTACAGAGATGGTCCACTAGGAAGCAACAGCAGAATTGTTTCAGTCACAAAACCCTGCAAGACCACAGCATAATGCTGCTTAATACAATGTAGTATACTAGGAATGTAATTTCTAGTGTGTGAAAGTAATTTTGTGGTAGTTTATGAATGGAAATGAGATAACAAGAAATTTGTTTTATTTTTTGTTAATTTTTGATTACGGGTAGGTGCGCTAGACGAAAGTGACTATTTTCAGGCACGACCCAGGAGGTCAACAACATAGACAGATAACAGTTACATAGAATACAGTGTCAGGAGATGTGCAATACATCACAAACATAAAGGGAGGTAAAGTTAGGACAAATAAAGGTACAAGGCACTAATAGTGTAAAAATTATGCAATTAGAGATAAGTGCCCAAGTGTAGATTATCATAGTAATAACACAAGATATGAGGTACAGAAAAAGAAATATACCAGCAGAGGCATCATTATGACATACTGAAAGTGAAAGGGTGTTGATTTGGAAGGGGCAGGAGAGGATAGGTTTAAAGAAGGCTGAAGGATCAGGGTGCCATCTCACACCATAGAAGATGTTTCCAAGAGCAGCCAGGCAGAAGTAAATCTAGATCTATGGAGGGTTGAAGCAGGTACATTGGCACAAGTAATGAGGAGAATGGTGCCTTTTCTTAAAAGTGGCATGATTAGGTGCAAAGGCGGACATCTAGGGCAGCGAGTTCCAGTTGGAGGGACCTACATGCAGAAACCTGATTTCCCTTTGGTAGTTCTACATCTGGGAATGCAAATCAAGGAAAGGTCAGTAGATCGGAGACCGTAGGAGATGGGTTGAGGGATCAGCAGGAGGCTAGGTAGGTAGGCATACTAGATTGAAGTACACTGTCCAGTAGGTTTCCAAGAGAGAGGAGACATTGCAAATAGGAGAAGGCCAATTTAGGTCAGAGTACAGCAGGCAGTGATGTTTAAGTCTGGAGGAAGCAGAGGCGTAGCGGCATATATTGTAGTAGGTAGTGTCCACCTATAAAGATTGGCTCTAGACGTATTTGTATAGATTACGGATCCGTAAGAAAGTGATGGAAGGATTCCTCTAGCAATGGCAGTCCTAGCAGTTGGGGTAAGAATATAGCTTGTTTTGTAGGCTAAGCCCAGTTTGGCATTTACAGCCTTACAGGTGGAGGTAATATGGGCATCGTGGGTGAGGGATTAGCAAGCAAGATGCCGTAGCTATTTAAAGAAGTTACCATCTCCAGTGGGGAGCTGTCAGCCCAGGTGACCTGGAAAGATTTATGGTGCTGTTTTAATTTAATAGAGGATCCAAGGGCATGGCCTTAGTCTTTCAACGTTTAGAACAAGCTTATTTTTGATGATCCAGGATTGAATATTTTGTAGGTCCATAGAGAGCTTGTGATTAATAGAGTGTATATTATCTGAGCTAGTGTAAGGACAAAGGTCATCGGCATAAAGTAATTATGAACAGGAGGATACCACTTGAGGAATGTTGTTAATAAAATCGAGAAAAGCAGGGTCCGAGGATAGAACCCTGTGGTACACCAACATTGATGATTGCTTTTTCTGAGGTGGCCGAGTTGAATTTCACAGTTTGATCGTGTTTGATAGGTAGCTATGGAACCAGTTTACAACTTTGGCGAGAAACCCATGAAGTGGAGATTGGTAAGCAGAAGAGGATGGTTAACTAGATCAAAGGCTTTTGTCAGGTCTATAAAACTGCCCGGTTAGATGGCCCTGGTCTATAGCTTGAAGAATATAATTTGTCAGCTGTAGTAGAGCAGTTTGAAAGTACTGTGGCCTTTCTCAAAGCCGTGTTGGTTAGACTGCAGGAGGTTATACTTTGTAAGGTGTTCTGAGATCTGAGCTGAGATGAGCTTCTCAAGGACTTTATTTAATGTTGACAATATTGCAATAGGTCTATAGTTGGCTATATCTTTTTGTCACCTTTTTGAATACTGGCGTCATTCTTGCTAGTTTCCATATCTGAACTCACGCCCTCACTCAGGGACAGGTTGAATATACAGGCCAGCAGTCCGGAGATGAAAGGTGTTGCAAGCTTGAGGAGTCTAGGTTCAAGGCGGTCAGATCCGACAGCAGTACTTCTGATATAGAATTTAGATGTTTGAAGACATCATTTTCGATATAGCTTTAAAGTAGATAGTTGGGAACTATGAAGTTACTTTTGGGTAGGGTGATCCAGGTATTAGGTTAGTGGAGAGAGTGTTTGTGTAGCTCGAGAGGTCAGAGAAGTAAGAGTTAAAAGCAGTAGCAATTTTGCCTGAGTCATTGCAATGGACGCCTTTCAATATCATGTCGTTGTTTAGTGGTCTTTGATTAGATCCAAGGAAAGTCTTGACATGAGACCAAAATTTCTTGGGGTCACCAGCAGCATCCAGCAGAAGGCCTTTGCAGTACTGGCTTTTGCAAGTCTTATTTGTGTTTTGCATTTGACCGCTGTTCTCTATAGTTGTCATAATCCACTGGGAGCCCAGATATTTTAAACTTTCTCAGCATTTGTCCCTGTTTTTGAGGGCTGTGAGAGGTCTTTGTGCAGCCATCTGGTTTGTTTACCACGAACTTGCCAGTGGCGACTGGGGTATGTTTGTCTTGAAGGAGTACTGAACCTGCTCAGGAAGGCATGCAGGGCAGTTTCAGTACTAGTAGAATGGAAGATAGGGGACCAGTCAGTGTGAGACACATCTTATAGGAAATTACCTTGATCTAAGTTAACATAATTTCTGAAGCATATAGTCTTGGTGGGATGTGGAGTTTGTGGAGGTGCTCCATATGCAAAAGACAGGGAGTGGTCACTAATATTATCCGGCATCGTACCAAATTTAGCAATTCTATCCACATGATTTGTTAAGACCCAATCAATAAGGGTGCTAGAGTCAGTGTTGATTGACACCCTTGTGTAATTAGCAATGATTTGGTGCAAATTGTAGCTCTGCACCAGGATTGAAGTGTGTCCTGAGATTTGCCAAGCCAGTTTAGATTTATATCGCCAGAATGATGAGTTCATTTTCCCCACGTGTACAGCTGTTTGAGCTAGCAAATCAGCTAGGCCTTGTGTTCCACTATTAGGTGGATTGTAGGCACAGACAATGGAGTTTCTTATCTCCTAGTCTGAGTATAGCAAGGACAGATTCACACAAGGAGTTTTATTGTCTGTTATCATAATCATATTTAGGTTGCTTTTGCTAATAGATTGCGACACCCCACACGCGCTTAGGAGGTGGTCTGTCACGTCTAAGAAGGGTAGTTTGGAGCAGGCAAAAGTATCTGGGATGGAGGATTTTAGCCATGTCTCAGAAAAACAGAGCACATCTGGGTGGTGGTTAACCACCCAGGCTTCTAGATCTGCTTGATTGCGGAGGCTCCTAATATCAAGATGGACATGTGAAGCCTCCGTATCATATCCTGAGCAGATTATGGGTGATGTGCCCGTTCAAGAGGCCTGGGTTCAACTCTATGTCTCCAGGCAGTATAAGGGCCAGCAATATGAAATACCTTAATATATGCAAGGTAATCTTGGTACAGTTCCGGCAGTAAATGCGCCATCTTTTGGCGGTGGATGCCATAGCATGGTAGATGAGTAGTTTAGGGAGGAGGGCAGGGTCGTGTCAATGCCACATTCGGTTAGGATTAGCATATTGGAGTAGGTAAAATCATTTGAGATCGCATCCTCATGCTGGATATGGTATTTGGGGTGAGGTACATTATGGATAATAAGTAGCACCAGAGACAAGATGAGAGAGGTCATAGTTAGTGGTGACCAAAACATTCTATAAGCTCTAGTAATAGGCATATTTTTAAGGAAGAGCAGGAATGAGGGATGCAGTAGAGGGCAAGAGGTGATTGCTGTGAAGAGGAGCAACAGTTATTACTTGGTTAGAATGTACAGTGGCTTGCCTAGTATAGGAGTTGCATAGGACTCCAAAGAGAGAAACTAAGATTTATCAGAGGGTAGGAGAGCATTAAGCTGAGAAAGAAGATTATAGGCTGTAGGCAGGAAGCTACAGGATGTGAAGAAACTGTATTAAGTTGACAAAGAAAAAATCAGGCAGAAATACAACTACATGTTTAATGAATATAAAGAAATAACAAGAAATTCCAGAAAAACAAAAGAAAAATTATAAAAATAAAAAGAATTTCACGTGTCTCTACCTATACCACAGAGCCCTTAGGTTCATTTTGGATGCCTATGACACTTGCCACGCATCCTCTAATTCCTCCGTGGGCTGGAGCTCCCTTAGTTTCAGGAAGCAAAATAATCCTATTCTATGGACATATAAGGCAATCATTCATAAATTACTTCAGTATCTCACAAGCTGCCTAACTCCCTGCATCCCTAGTGCCTATTCTCTCAGAAGTCTTACTATCTTATCTCTGGCTATCCCTAAAGTTAAAAGCAGCGTTTTGGTGAAACCTCAATAAACTTCACTCCTTCCTACACTCTGGAAAAGATCCTGGAAACCTTAAGGCTCGCTTCCCCTATCACGTTCTTCCTCTTTGAATCCTTGTTCCTAAAGACCTTCTCCAAGGCCTGTCATTACTTGAAGTCAAGGTCTTAACACCATGATTTGTTACTGCTTTAAATTCTGGACTTAAATCTCAACCATTGCCTGAGGCATCATTTGAGTCCTCCCTTCTGTCATTGTCCAAATCAAGGTCCCAACATGATGATCTGTCTTTGCTTCAAATATTGGACTTAATCCCCAACCACTGCCTGTGGCATCTGTTGTACTCTCCCTTTGAATGGTCATTCCTCACTAGGCCATCATGTCCAACCCTCTCCTATCTCATGATGACCTTCTCCCCCACTTCCTATCCCCCTCCTTCCCACCCACTTGCCAGGACATGTCTACAGTACTTATCAATGGACTCTTACATCTCTATCTTCTTCGCACTTTGATGCTAGAGGAACTGCCACTCCTGCCTACTATGCCACTCCTGCTACTATGACTTCACCAATGATGTTTACTGTATACACTTTAGCTCATTACCTTACATCCTTATATCTTTATCCATGCAATTGTATTTAAATGGCACCACCTCCTGTTGAACCTATTGCTATGTTCTAGTACAAGTATCTTGTCACATGTGATAGTTATGTTATTATGTTATTATTACTATGTAATTGTTATATGCGTTCACTCAACCTGTTATGTCTTAATCCTGTTGGCAATTGTTTTGCCCCAGGTCCATCTTTGCAAATTAGCTTGTCTCAATGATGTTCGCCCAGCAAAATAAAAATTTGATTGATTGATTGTTTATTATATATAAGCAGCAACAATTAGAAGTAAAACACTGGGATATTGATGTGGGGTTCCCAGAAGTGGTGTTGTATTAGCTATGCAGCTGGGGAGATGAACATGTGGTGCCTAAGGGTTGTTTAAAAAGCCCAATTCTTTGCTCTGATGAGATGTCGGGGAAAGGGAGTTGACTCAGGATAGGCTCAGTATAGGAAAGACCTCCTGACTCAGGGCACTTGGAGTGACCATTCTGGGGCTCAGGTGGAGACAGTAGAGATGGAGGGCTGAGGATAGTAGATAGGCTGGAGGCATTAAGTCACCTACTATCTTCTTGGTGAAGATACAAGTTTGATACTGCAATCTCTTTTGAAATTAAGTATGTCTGCCTGTGCATATAAGGTACAGGTGTTGTTGAATCTGTTGGCATCATGTAAGTAGTTGATTTTGTTGAGAGCAGTTTTGTCTGCTGCAACATACACTAGTAGGCCATAGTCCACTAGGTACAGGACTGAGGAGTGATGGCCATCCTCAGGCCTGGAGGAGGCAGTTCATGTTGCAGTGAAGCAGTCCAACATGAGAGTTTATGGGAGATGCAAGGTGTGCTTATGGTCATAGAAAGGAGAGCTAATCTCAAAGGTTATGCCAAGGTATTTATAGGTGTTGACTTGTTCAAGGGGAGGAGTGTACTTGACAGAACAGAAGGAGATGTGTCCTTGTGATTGTTTTGATTGTGAGGAAAAGCATGGATTTAGTCTTTTTTAGATTGATTACTAGCATTTGATCCAAAAACAGGATTCTGCCTGGTTAAAGGAGTTTTGAAGGGCACTTTGGAGGTGGGTTAGGACCTAGTGAGATGTGAAGAGGACAGCATTGTCTGCATAAAAGAGCATTTTTCAGATCAAGATTTGGGAGAGTGTGTAAGTACAGATTAAAGAGCAGAGGCCTGAGGATTGAGCTCTATGGGACACTCTGAGCAGACTTGCAACTTGCTGGAGAGGGTACTATTAATTTTCACACTGTGAGCTGTAGGTGAGGTAGTTGGTGAACCTGGCCAGGGGACATTGCAGAAAACAAGATGCAAGAGAGTGGATATGAAGAGAGGGTGACTGATGGTATCAAAGGCTTTCAATAGGTCGATGTACACTACACCCCCAAGGAGCCCTTTATCAGGGCTGTGTGTATATTGTTGGAGAATTCAAGGAAGGCAGTGATGATACTATGTCCCCTACGGAAGCCATGTTGCTTTGCACAGAGAAGATTGTGTTTGTCCGAGATAGTTGGTTAGTTGGTCTGCTACAATCTTTTCTAAAGCTTTTGGGGGATCAAGATTGGCCTGTAGTTCCCAGGAAGAAAGGTCCCGCTTTTGTGTATGGGGTGATCACGGTGGCCTTCTATGCATGAGGGAATTGGCTGAGGCAGAGGAGTAATTGAAAAGGTTGGTAAGGTGTAAGTACTAAGTCCAGGACTAGTCTTAGGAGTTTGAGGTCCCGTGTATCATTACTGTGGCTAGCTCCATTGCAGGCTTTGAGCAGGTAGGGTTTGGCATTGGTCAGGTGAGACCTGGAAGTAGAAGGGAGTAAGGAGATGGGAGAGTGTCAGGGACAATGAAGTTAGCAGGAGAACTGCGCTGAGGTCCTAGAAGGTGGCTTTGAGGCCTTCAGCAATTTCTAGTAGGTCTGTGGAGAATGAGCCATAGACATCGAGTTGGGCCAGGGGTGATATGGTTTTCTCATTAAGTTCCTTTATATTGTCCCAGAACTTATGGGCAGACCCAGGAGGAGGCCAGGGTAGACCTGTAGTAGTCTGATTTTGCCTACAGATGGCCCAAGTGCATTTGTTGCATGTGGCATTTTAGACTTGCCTTTCTGCAGGCTTGCCAGATTCAAGGCTCTGTGCCAGAGGTTGTCTCTGCTCTCTAATTGGGTGATAAGGAAAGGTAATCCATGGGGGTCATGCTTCTTAATGAACAGTTTAGTAAGGAGCGTAATATGTCACATGCGGCATTGAATGAGTGGACAAAATTACTGAAGGCAGTGTCCACATCAGGGGCTAGTTGAATCTGGGACCAATCCCAGAGGACAAGGTGCTCTCTGCTTCGAATTGGGCCAATTTGCTGGACTTTTTCATCTTACAGGACCAGGAGAGGATAACGGGAGAGTGATCATTTTAGTGCATTGCGGCAGCATGAGGTATAGGTGATTTTATGGGGGTCAGTCTGGCGGGCGATCGGCGCGTCCAGTAATGTGGTGGTACCATTGGTTTGGTGGTGCCGTGTGGGGCAGTGACCAGCTTGGTGAGGTTGAGGGCTGCGATAGCATCATTTGCTTGGGAAGCAGAGCTGGCAAGCCAGTTTATATTAAGGTCTCCATTGTGATTTGCTCCATTTTGCTGGGTAGGTTGGAGAGGTGCTCTGGTAGAGAATGTAGGGTGAGGTTCTGGTGGCATGGGGATATAGGTGGTCATGATTATCAGGGGTGGTCTGGAGGTACAGGGGTGATTATAAGGAAATAGTCTGGGCACCATGTTCCAACTGGGGAGAGGCAATCCTTGCAGTGTATCATGGAGTTATATGGCACAGCCTCCTCCATGTTCCTACTCTGTCTTCCTTAAAAGCGTGTATCCTGGCAGGGCAATAAAGGAGTCTGGGGTGGCCTTGGAGAGCCATGTTTCAACAAGTGCCAGTACATCTGGATGGTGCTGGGCTATCTAGCCTCAAAGGACAGCAAATTTCTTAATGAGACTGCATATGTTCATTGAGGCCAGGCATACACCAGCCCATGTTAGGGGTGGTTGGAGTTGGCAGTGACAGAACCCGGGTTGGGGTGGACATTGCCTGATAGCAGGAGGAGGAGACAGATGATTCTGAAAAGTGCCAAGTACTGTCTGTGGTGGGTGGGCTGTGTATCATGGGTGGTCTGGCCTCGGGGGAAATAGGGATGGGGAGGAATGAGTGCTGGGATGGTCAGGTAGAGTGGTGGCCAAGGAGAATCAGGGGATAGAGGTGGCGGAAAGGATGAGTTGGGGTGAAAAGTGTTGGGGTGTGATGGTAGAAGTGCTGGGGTGTGGTTGGAGGAGGTAAGATTGTGGGTGAGATGGCAGTGATGTGGTACCTGAGGGGAAGGGGAGGTGCCAACTGTAGCAGGACAAGAATGAGCATTGTCAGTCATGTGGGTGCATGGACTGCATATGTGATGCCATGTTCCACAGCATATGGGGGAGGATATGCTTCCCATTGTGTGGTAGTCCCTTTGGTGCAGCGGCAGAGCCATTGACTATGGACAGAGAGTACAGGGTCTAAAACCTGGGGGCTGGTTTAGACCTATAAAATTTGGGTCGGCAGGATGGAGTGTCCTCTGAAATGCTTGGGAGGAGGAGGAGAGGAGGAACTGCCAATAGTAACTCCTAGAGGTGCTGAGGTAGTTCATGAATAGTTCAGGAGTGGAGCAGTGAAGAGCAGTGTCAGAGAGGGAGAATCAGGCAGAGTGTGGGTGCAGAAAAAGCAGAGAGGGAGGCTGAACACTATGCTGCCACCTGGTGGTGGGAGTATATAACCTGTAGAGGGAAAGTGGGGAGGGAGTCAAGTGACCTGGGAGGTTCTTAATTTAAGGGATGCCCCTGGGTGGAGAGGGTGACTGGGGTGGGTGGTGTAGCTGACATCAAGCATCGATGGTGCACTCCCCCACACAACTGAGCTGACCAGGGAGGCTGCTGATTACCTTTAGGCTCTGCTGTCCTGCTTTGTCCCCAGATGCTGTGCATAGCTGAGTGTACCTGGGGAAGGGGTCCATGGCTAAAATACGGGAAGAACAAAGGAGAAGGAATTAGTATGCAGCAGAAGACTTTGTGGGTGACTATGGCAAGATCCCAGTGTTCATGCGTGAACTGAGATCCCAGTGCACATGCACAAACTGAGTCTGCAAGGAGATAGGAAACAATGGAGAAGTACAAATGTGGCCTGTAAACATGGGAGAATACCAACCACATGGTGGGCTGCAGCAGCTTTCAGCCACATACACAGTAAGTCCTAAGATACAATACTTCAGTGAAAGTCAGGCAGGAGAGAAAAACCAAGACTGGAAACAGATCTCAGTACGCTGCTCAGTAACACACTGAAACAGCACTTAGTAAGATGGTAAAGCTGGTACAATTGCACAAATCCCTGTAAATAATAGTTGCTAGGTATATAAAACAGGCAGGAATATGCAGAGATACAGAATGTATATTGTCAGACAGTCCATGCTACAGAAAGCACACAAAGGGGTCCAAGGAGATCTGTGTCTCTTAAAGGCTCTTAAAGCTCCTGTGCACAACTGTTAAATCTAGAGGCAGAACAGTGTAACATGTAGCCAAGCAAAATCAATCAGTCAGAGTAGGAGGGCAGAAAATTCCCTACACAATGGAGGCTGTTCAGGAGGCTGCTGATTACCTTTAGGACTGCAACAGTCCTGCTCTGTTCCAGAGTATGTGTGAAGCTGAGTATATACCTGGGGTGGGGACTCATGGCCTTTTGGGCTCCGAGCAGTCCTGCTCTGTCCCTAGAGGCTGTGTGTAGCTGAGCATACCTGTGGATGGGGTCTCATGGCTTTTGGGCTCCCACAGTCCTGCTCTGTCCCCAGGCTGTCTATAGCTGAGTATACCTGGGGATGGGGTCCCACAGCCTTTAGGGCTCCCCGCAGTCCTGCTGTGTCCCTAGTGACTGTGTGTAGCTAAGTGTGCCTGGGGATGGGTCCCACAGCCTTTAGGGCTCCTGTGATCCTTCTCTGACCCCAGAGGCTGTGTGTAACTGAGTGTACCTGGTGATGGGGTCCCGTGGCCTTTAATGCTCTCGTGGTCCAACTCTGTCCCCAGTGGCTATGTGTAGCTGAGTGAACCTAGGGATGGGGTCCTGCAGCCTTTAGTGCTCCCACAGTCCTGCTCTGTCCCCAGAGTCTGTTTGTAGATGAGTGTACCTGGGATGGGGTCCCATGGCCTTTAAGGCAACCATGGTCTTGCTCTGTTCCCAGAGGCTGTGTGCTGCTGAGTGTACCTGGGGATGGGGTCCTGCAACCTTTAGGGTTTCCGTGGTCGTGCTCTGTCCCCAGAGGCTGTGTGTAGCTAAATATCTACTAACTGTAAAGCAAAACATAAACATTCCTTTATAAACACTCAAAAGCTGCTGATTCTGTTTCATATCTTTTCCCTATTATTTTTTCTTCTATTATGTGATGTAAGTGGTCCATATAAAATAATGTGGCTTTGCATTCACTCCGATACGGTGCTTTGCTGCTGCCCTGAGAACCTGGGTTTGGCAGTATTGCAGAATTTTTTCATACTTATAAAACTACTCTCAAGCTGCTCTATGTGTAGTCAACATAAAAATGTTTTGGAGGGTTTGAAGAATTACACATGCTGTTCATGATGTGGGTTTAAAAAGGCTATGTTGAAAATATGGAGTCTGAATCTGGAAAAATACAGGTAGTAAATTTATAAGAAAACATTGAAGAATTTCAACACTGCTTCATAACTTTCTTGTTTTTTTGAGCTTTTAACACAAATTTTCAACATAGCCTTCTTATCGCCACATCTCATGAACCCAGTAGGTGAAAATGTTCAAATCTCAGTCAAGCATCATCTAGTACCACAAGTGTGAAAAGACATTTTGCCCAGAGCATGAGAAGCTTCACAGGCATCCAGGTCTGGCAGGGGGCAAGATGCCTGAATTATTAAGGCTTCTTGTGAAGTTGCTCTGACAAGTCAGCTGCCCTTTGCAAAGGAAGAGGAGGCACTGATGAGTGGCAGAGATTGCAGCAGGACTGCAAGTAGTTAACTTGTAAACAGTCAGCTAACTTAAATGGATCAGGGTGATTAGGGCAGATTGGGTGGGTTGTCAAAGTGGTCTGTGTTTTATTTGTTTATTATTATTTTTGTAGCAGAGTCTGGGACCAGGACTGCAAGGGTATAACCTGCAGACAGTTGGCTAGCTCCAGTTGGTGTTAATGCTGATTCCCCTCCTTTTTTTCTCCAGGTACTGTAGTTGAGGCTTGCTCCATACCACATCTGAGCTTGTACTGTAGCTCCATTTAATCCTGTGTGTTGAGAGACTGCATCTCATGTTTTCTTACATTTGGATATCAATGTGTCCCACATTTCAGTGAGTGACAGAAGATTGTGAGGCAAGGCTTGTCATTAAACTGCAGTAAGTTCACAGAATTGCAGGAAGCCTTGGAAGATCCAGCACCTTGCTGAAAGTTGCACATTTAACCAGGAGTAGAGGTGGGATTCAAACCTAAAACCCCAACAGTCATTGACTCCAAGTGCACTGTTTTGCACTAGAAATTACATGGTGTTCCAGCACCACCACTGACCTTCTTTTAATTAAATGCATAGGACTTATTTTTGGATATTTTTTAAAACTATTTTATGCTCCTCCTCATCTGGAGAATTCTCCAGCATCCTCCAGTGACCTCTACCTCCCTCTGTGACAACTCCTCTGCTCTTCCACCACCAGTCCAGCACATCCCTTTGGTCTGAACCCACTGAGGAACAGCCAACCTATCCACAGGGTGCTTTATCTAGGTACCGAGTTCCAGGTTGGGGAGGTGAGGAATGGAGCAGGAGTGTCCAGCATTGGGAGTGTGGGCCAATGAGGTGCCTTTGCCTATCTCCAGTGGGAGGGATTTTTCCTTTTTTGTTGCAGTCCCTGTAGAGCGTGGCTAGCAAGGCAACATTGTGCTGCCACTCCACTTCCCAGAATACACCACACTGCTACACTCGGTGCCCCCAGCCACTGCCAGAGGCCGCTCCATGGACGGGCACTCCCCTGAACCCTCCCAGGAAGAAAGAGCAGTCCACCAGATGCTCAGTCTCTTCCCTCCCTGAGTGACCCCTGACAACCCAGGCTTATTCCCGAACCCAGGTTGCCTGCATGGTGCGAGTGTGGCATCCAGTGCCTCAACCTTCAGCGCCACTGGGCCAGACATTTTGGATATCTAACAGGGGTTATTTCCCCTGAATAGCCCAGTTCAGCATACTTCGACTGTCACACATTACAAGGTATGTCACTGATGTTACCTCTCAGAAGCCCTCTGTCCTGCATGGAGAAGTCAATATTCCACATGCTCAATGCGATTTTAAAGCATAAATTCATAATAATCTATGATGTGCTATAATCAGCAAACATCTGGCACTGGGTTAATATCCCAATACTGACACTGTAGTGCAGCGTGAGAGGTGCTGCACTTCTGAGGTCCATCTTTCGGATGAGACGTTAAACCGAGGTCCCATCTGCCTGAATTGGTGGTAGTTCAGGTGGATGTTAAAGATCCCATGGCACTTATCGAAAAGAGTAGGGGAATTTCCCCCGTGTCTTGGCCAAATTTCCTCATTCACTAAAAATACCACCAACAGCTTAATCTGGTTCAAGGTCAGCTGGCATTCATCTGTATCCCCTCCCGGTCGTGTCTGAAAATAGGCAGGATTTGTCTAGTGCACTTACCCGGTCAACAAAAGCTAAATAAATAAATAAATAAATTATAATCCGTTCATAAGATGCAGAATAAGATGGGGCAGGCAGGAAATCTCACTTTTAAGAAGTCAGGCAACACTTTCTCTGACGATTGCACTTGAATCTGTTTTTGTTTTTTCAAAGATAGCTCAGTGTGCATTAAAATGAGATCCACAAAAGCAGCAGCAGCTGACATACTGTACAAACAACTTCTTATAGTCTCCATTTCTAAGATGCTCTGATAAGCTACCAGCAGAGCTGGGACCAGAACAGCAAATTATTAACTACAGACAAGAACAACAGACAGCTCAAGTTACAGCTGCCAGAAATGCAATCAGCTCTGTAGTGGGCACATTACGTTTCATACTACACTTGTTCAAGAGCAGATTTCTTTATAAAAGACCTTGTTTTCAAAAACACATAGGCCCGGATATTCAAAGGGTTGTGCCTGGTGTAACAGAGTTGCACCAGTGCAACACCGCATTGTGCCCCAGCGGAAATTGAGAAGGCTGCCTGGTGCAGTGCAAATCCCGGTGATGAGGCGCAATGATAATGTATGTGGCTCAGATGCAGGGCACATGCCCATGCATATGTGGCATATACCGATATTCAGCTCCATTTGCACCTTGCATACATTATGGCCTCCTTTGCACGCCCTCTGCTGAATATCATAGGTGATGCACCTAGCGTAACTGCACTTGCACTGGTGAATCCTGTGCTCCTATCAGTGGCTTGCACTGGTGCAGTGCCACACAACATCGTAGTTTGTCGCTGCCCGTGCCATATTCAACAGTGCTGTGCCATAAGCACAGCACTGCACTGTTGAATATCTCTTGGACCTGACCTGACCTGGCCCCAGCATTAGCATACAGCTGCGCTGTACCCAGACCTGTGCAGACTGGAATATCCAGCATATTGTGAAAATCAATGGAGTTACCACTATCCAAAAACTATTTATCCTATATGCCTCCAAAATGCATCAGAGCAATTACTGCCTAAAGCTGTGTTTCTGTGTTGTTTTGAGAATTCTGAACATCATTCCTCACTGGGTAACACTGACCAACAGAATAAATAGTGCAGTAAACAGACTGCTGAGTGGAGGGATTGCTATAAATCTCAATTAAATGAAGTATGTTAGATATCCAGTGAGCTCCTTATGTCTATTGTCCTAGCAAAACATCTGCAGAACTCCACCCTGTAGCCATAAAAGGGCGTGGTGATACCTCTGTACAAATCATTGGTGAGCAGCCCATCTTGAGTACTGTGCCCAGTTCTAGAGCTGTATCTCAGAAGGACATAGACAGTGTTGGGTAAGGTTACTTTTCTATTACTTTCTATTACTTTTGGAAACTTGTTCCAGGATGTTCTGTGCAGTCACTAGCAAGGATGGAAGTACTAGAAAAGTAATACACTATAATTACAGTTACTTATTTCTTTTTATACAAAAGCAATACAAAGTAATAAGTAAGTATAACAGATTACATTTATTTGAGAGTAATAGGTTAGTTACTAGATTACTTTCAAATAAATGTAATCACATATATATTACTTTGGTATAAAAGACATAAGTAACTGTACAGTGTATTACTTTTCTAGCACTTCTCCATCCTTGCTAGTGACTGGACAAAGATTCCTAGAACAAGTTTCCAGAAGTAATAGAAGTAGTAGAAAAGTAACTTACCTAACATTGGACATAGACAAAGTAGAGGCAATTCAGAGAGGCAACAAAATGGTGCAGGGTCTGCACCAACAGTCATATAAGGACAGACTAGAGGACCTCAATATGTATACCCTGGAAAAGAAGAGATAGAAGTGATATAATAGAGACCTTCAATACCTCAAGGCCATAAATACGGTCCAAGAGGGCTGCATCTTTCTGTAAAAGTGATGTACAAGAACAAGGGAACATGATATGAGTCTGTAGGTGTAGACTCAAGGATAACATGAGGAAGTATTTTTTCACAGAAAGGGTGGTGGATGCATGGAACAGCTTCCCAGCAGAGGTGGTGAGGGGCAAAATGGAAAGGAAATTTGACAATGCATGGGATATACAAGGAACCTAACAATAGGAAAGAGAGGGTAAAGTCAGAGATCAAGTAGGATCTAAGGTATTGCAGTAGGTAGGGAAAATGGGCAGACTAGGTGGGCCAAGCTGTCCTTATCTACCATCATTTTCTATATTTCTGTATCTTTATACAGGGTGATCTAAACCATTTAAAATCTTACAGAGATACTATTACAGCCCAGTTAGATTATAGTCTATGGGTCACTGGGAAATGGTCCTTGCTGAAGATGTAACCAACTATGGGCAACTTTTATTCCCATGTTGTGGTATTGTACACAGATTAAAAAGGTGTAATGTGAACATAGAGATACCTGTAAAGTCATTCTAGGTCCACCTTTGCCAAGAAATCCTGACCTTTGGATATTAGATAACATACAAATTGTTTCAGACATGAATAGGCATCATCAGACATGGTTCCTTTTGATAGCACTGGGATTTATAAGAATAATTCTTAAGAACTGAAATTTCAAATCTGACTCATTAATAGTTGGTGGTCATTCATGAGTATCCAAGAAATTAATAGAAAATGATATATCAGTTTCTGGATTAATTGCAGTTCTTTAATAACGTTTGGCCACTATTTTACACTTATCTCAAGTCAATGAAACACCTTTTCTACCTTCTCCTTGGTATTCAGTGAACACGGCGACCGTAATTGAACACTTACAAAATGGTGACTCAGTTAAGCGCACCTTTATTCAGGGTTAACTGGCATTGAGCAACTGGATACCTAGGTGGGTGAGGAAGGGCAATGAGAAGCATACACATGTGCACACATAACAGGCAGGGAAGGGTCGAGGGTATGTGGAAGGGAGTTTGGCAGGCAGCTGCCAAGTTGGTCAACTGGCATGGTGGGAGCATGGTTGAATGGGGTCTGCAAGGTGCAGGAGTTCAGGTCGGGAGTAGCAGATTTTTCTTATCCAGAAGGTTTTTTTAAGAATTCTCCCCGACATGCACCCCTGGAGTTGAGAATCCTTATGTAGCGTGGTAAAAGGTCGGTCATGCATGGGGCACAGCCTCACATACATGTATGTTTGGCTGCCACTTTGTAGTTCGCTGCAAGTGTACATCGACATAATTCACTTTTGGTGATTTACACTCTCCCAAACAAGGATCGCTATTCTGTGATCGTGTTATGATGTAGAACTCTTCTCCTCTCATCCTTTAATGTTTCACCACTTATTAGCAATTATAGGATATTGCTGTAGTCCCTTTATTATAATGTTTATATGATCTTGTTTTTGTCAGTTAAATTTACAATGTTTTATTTAAACTTTCAGGAATATAGTTCCAGGTTACCTGAATTATTCCTACTGTATTAAGTTAGAGATTATCTGAATTATTTATGTGTGTTTCAAATGCAATTTTGTTATACTGTTTGAAACAATTGTTATGTCTATATTGAAACTCTATATAAAGAATAAAAATAACCAAGTGTATTATAGTACAAAATCAGTAGAAACATATGATATACTCATAAAATAATTCCCTCTTGTGGGCTGAAGTACTCTCACTATTTAGACTCACAGCTTATGAACCTGTTATCTCCCCTTGATGGCATTATTTTCTGTACACTACATTTTTCTAGCATTTATTCTCTGTTTACATACTGTATAAACAAAATGATTTTTTTCAGTTTAATACTGTTGTTTTCTTTACTTCATTAGCTCCTCCACTATGTGAGAAATGTAAATTTTAAAACCAAAAGTGGTGAGGAGGTGTTTTTGATATTAATGGTGACCCACCAGCTGTGTATGACATCTTAAACCAACAAATATCAAAGAGCTGGTACCATCAAATTGTGAAAGTTGGCAGCTTTGACTCTCGAGGTGCAACAGGAAGGAGATCACTATTAATAAGACAGCCATCAGATGGAATGGAGCTATTAATGAGGTTAGTGTTTCACATGTTTCAGAGCAAGTGAGATGCATCCTGCACAATCAAGATTGCGAAAAGCTATCTTTTGTTTATTTTGTCCCAACATTCTCCATTAGATGATGTTCCCTTAGCTAGTCTTATTAATCCGTAGCTGAATGGTATACTATAAATGTTATCCATTTTATAAAATTAGGAAGACAGAAATGATTCTGAGATATCCTATGAAGTGACTCACTAGTAAATTAGATTTAATTCTGCTGAATTGTAAGTAGATTGAAACCAGAGGCTACACAATTCTTGGGATGCAATAAGAAATCAAAAGCTAACATAAATGTATTAACTGTACTATACAGTTAACTTATTGAAGCAGGGCAGGTGGAAGTACTAAATGAGAACTTCTGCTCAGTGTTCACCAGGGAGGATGGGCTTATACTTCAGGGGAGGGTGAACAGGAGGTGGGGAAAAGGAGGTGACAGAGTGGAGATCCCAGTTGAAAGGGTATTAGATGGCCCAAGGTCCTAAGGTGGATAAGGCACCTGATGCAGATGGAGTGCATACTAGGGTACTCAGGGGTTGGCTGAGGTCCTGGCAGGACCGTTGGCAGGTTTATTCAACATTTTCCTGAATACTGGAAGCATTTCCAGGATTGGAGGATGCACAAGTGGTGCCAATCCATAACAGTGAGCCCAGAGATGAACCTGGGAACTACAGACCAGTGAACCTAACAGCCATTGTGGAAAGCTAATGGAGACTATACTCATGGAAAGGCTGGTGTGATTCCCTGAGAAGAATGGCTTACAGGATGACAAGCAGCACAGGTTTGTGTCTGGGGATCATGTCAGACCAACCTAATTGACTTTTTTTGACAGGGTGACGAGGTCACTGGATAGCAGCCATGCAGTTGATGTCATATAGCTGGACTTCAGTTACGCATTTGACTCCATGCCACATGGAAGGCTGAACAGCAAATTAAGTAGCCTGGGAGCAGGGAGGAATCTGGTCGGGTGGATAAAGAACTTGCTGTAGGGTAAGCAGCTGAGGTGTGGTAGTTGGAGGAGAGCCTCAGCATGCAGGGTGGTAACCACTGGGGTACCACATGGGTTGGTGCTAGAACCAGTCCTATTTAACTTATTTATAGCAAACATAGCAAAAGGGATAAATATCAAGATCACCTTCTTTGCAGATGACACTAAGACATGTGTAGAGGTGGATAGTGAGGAAGGGGTAAGGTACTTCAAGAGGATTTGAAAATACCTGAATGCTGGTTAGCCACATGGCAGCTGGAAGTCAATGCCAAAAATGCAAGGTCTTGCCCTGGGGCTAAAAACCTAAAGAACAGTGACCGTTTGGGAGGAGTGAAGTTGACCACTTCAGATGAGGAGAAAGATCAGGGAGTGCAGATTAGAGGACATGAAACACACAGCACCATGCAGGAAGGCAGCTGCAAAGCTGAACAGAATGCTGGGAGGCATCACCAGGGGAATCACCTCAAGGAGAGAGAAATCATTCTGCCCCTATATAGGTCTCTGGTGAGACCACACTTGGAGTGCAGTGTGAGTTTTGCTGCCATATCTGAATAGGGACCTCAGACTATTGGAGGTGTCCAGCGTAGACTGTCAAAGATGATCCTGGGGATGGGGACAATATATATAAGGAGATTGAGGGAGTTCAACAGGTACACCCTAAAAGATAGAAGGGAGAGGGATATAACTGAGACATTCAAGTACCTGAAGGGCATAAACAGGGTTACTTCAGATGACTTGTTTAAGTTAAAGGGAGGAAGGACGCAAGGAAACATCCTGAAATTGGAGGGAGGAAGGTTCAAGAGAGATATGGGGTGGCACTGTTTCACGGGGTGGTTGGTTGGAATGCACTGCCAGAGTGAAGTAGTGACATTACAGATGGTGGGCAGCTTCAAGAGAGATGGGACAGGGCCACAGAGAGGGTCAACAATGGTGGGGGGAGTGGTCAGATATGGGAGCATTAAGAAGGGGAGCAAGGGAGAGGGCAGCTACAGTTTAACAAGTCAGTTTGCTGCACACTCCAGCAGATTAGTTAGACCAAATGGCCTGTATTTGCTGGCAAATTCGTATGCTCATATGTAAGTCTACTACATACAACTAATTCAGAGAAAGACAGTTGTAGTAACAAAGTCTTTCTTGATGATATCTGCAGTGCTGAAATTCAAGAATCTGATACAGAAAGATCTTTCTCTGCTAATATGTATTTTCCTTCTTTACATCTGGGCAATATTTCAAAATACAGCCCATGAGAACATGTAAAAAATGTGTTTTTATTTAAAAGTTGCTTAAGATACAGGATATAGTTCTATGAGAAACAAACCTTTTTACACAACATCCTAAGTCATTATAGAAACAATAACAACATAAACAGACATACACAAAATCAGTTAAAACAAGTGCAAATGGATTGTTCCTGTAGCAGTAATCTTTTACACTGTGTTTAAAAAGCAGGTGAATTTCTGAGCTAAAGTGAGAGGATGTTCCATGAAAAGGAACAGCACAAGAAGACATTTTACTCAAAATGTATTTGAAACTTGAGCAGGGAATAACCATGATGAGGCATTGTAACTGGATGTATACTGAAAACATTGCTTCTCTTTATCAAATTAGCAAAGATATTTTATGTATGTATGCATTTATTTATTTATTTGTTCATCGGTTCACCTTTGAGCTAAGTGCTCATTTACAAAGGTTCCACGTCAAGTGTTAAAAGAAACAGAGTTTAGATACAGACAGTAAGGCAGGGCATGTGTCAATACTATCAAAAACTGGTTACAGGCAGCTCATATGAGCACTTGTCAGTGCATCAATAACAGTTACACAGTGTTGTTGTTTATAAACTTTGTTGAATACATTAGAAGTTAATTATTTCCATATTAGTGTGCAATAAGGGGAAGGATGGTGGACAGGGAGACAGGGGCATGAGAGGGCAACAGTTGACTAGGGAGGTGAAAGGGGAAGCAGACAGTCTCAATTTTGGTGTTAGAGATCTGCATGAGGATTCATGGGTGAGTTCCTTCTTGAGGGAGCTTTTGAACGATAAAATTTTTGGTTGTTCAGAGATGGAGGTAGGAAGGTTGTTTAGCCAGTGGACTGTTTACCAAGCAAATGAACATTGACCCCAGTTAGTTCTACGTTTGGGGACTACTAGTTGTCAGGAAGTCTAAACCTCATCTTCAGGTTCTTGGCAATATTAGGGAATGGAAGTAATCACAGACACTTTGCATTAGAGTAATAAACTTGTTTATTACTACCAAAAGGATAAAATCATGATTGCCCTAAGCAGTTCTTACCAATACGAACCGGAGCCAGTACTAAGCTTCCCCTATACCTTGAGGTTTCTTTTGGTCGCCGGGATCTCCGAGGTACAAGACTAGTGTATCATATTATATACCTATGATAATTACTATGGTTACTGTAGACAGAAACATTTCTAGTTACAGAGATGAGCCCTATTAGCTAAATTAGAGTTGGCTCCATGGTCCAAGATAACATTATACAATTTTGTAGTAGTCATCAGTTTGTGGAACAAAAGAGTTCTTATACAGAGTCTTACATAACTCAGTGTAGTAGTACAAATCACCAAAAGGTGGCAATGCTGACTTACATATCATAATTATTCCTTGGCATCTTATAAGTAAGAAATACACAGAAAATACATAGAAGAATATATGTATTAGCAAGAAAAGTGTATTGCAACAATATGTGCACATATCCTGACATCTACTTTTATACGGTAGATGCCCTTAGCCCTATAGTTAGTATAACATATGCTTAAGCACTAGCTGTCTATGGTGTACCTCTGAGGGTACCCAGTTAGGGTGCAGGGACCTCGCAGTAACATCCCCCGATGCCTTTAAGGGCAACAGAGGTAAATTTAGGGAAAGGCCAGAGAGCAGTGGTTGCTTACAAACCCTGATGTGTGTGCTTTGTAAAGGAACTTGAGCTGCTCATGGTGTTGGTGCAGCATGTCCGTAGCAGCAGAGCATACTAATTAAAATAAAGATTAAAAATGCTTGTATAATAACAACCTTTAAAATAGTTTTTAACCAGGTGTTAGTCAATGTGTCATTTATGTTACCATTATTAATCAATGAGAGGATAGCTTTGTTGGCCTTGGCCATATTATTGCTGATGTGGATGAGATGTGTGTTTTTCTGTCTAAAAGTGATTTTAATGTAAGTGTAAGTGGGTTTATGTGTACATTAAAATATGGTAAATATTTAGACAGAGTGAGCAGATAATTGGGGTTACCATCAATGATGTCTGCATCTATGAGGGAGATGGGGGTTATGATGGTATGTGCAATGAGAGTTTTTGGTGAGGGACAAAACAAAAATTTGGGTTATTAATAGCACATGTCACAGATCCATAAGTATAGCTTTTCAAGGTAGTTACCACACAATTTTTAGTATAATTATACTGAGAGTGAACAGTAGGAGTCTCCACTTTTGCAACTGGACAGGGCAGGTGTAGGTCGCCTTTGAAATCCATGTTGACAGACAATGAACCTACTCATGATATGATTAGTAGAGCTTATCTGGAGCCAAAGTTGAATCTGAGATATCCGTGACATTTTTGGTGATGTTATTATTTATGGTAAAAGTTTAATCAATGCTATTTGGAGAATAACAACAAACAGGTTGAATAACATTAAATGCATCACATTGGCACAAGTAAACATATTTCTTTTTGCACAGCAGTTTGTGTGTGGGACCACCCAGGTATTTAGGAAGGATGGAAAAACCAGTAGAGGCAGTAGATCCAGGCATTTTTGTAGATGTTTTGTCTAAATGTCCAATGGAGTGTACCAGTGCAAGCTTGTTCTAACAAGGCTGTAGTGGGATTAAAACGTGGTAAAACAACAGTAAAAGAAACAAAACATAGTATCTTTTATGGAGCATTTTTTAGTAGTGAAACAAGGACCAGTGTTAGGGTGTCTGGTCACAAACCCCAAGTTTTTAGCTGTGGAGAGAGGAATGGTTAGCATTTGTTGCATACACATAGCAATTCAGCTAGGGTTTTACATTGTGGACAATACCATTTGGAAATGTGTCTCTTCTGTATGATATCAGGATTTTTAGATTTTAGATCACGGAAGAGATTGTTGATGGTAGAGATAAGGTATGAGGCAGAGCGACAGAGGACTTCTCTAGCAGTATTGTTTATTTGCTTTTTGTTGTTTTGTTGAATGAGTCGTTAATTTGTCTTTTGAATTAGTGAATACCTTAGCAATGTTGTGCATGTTGTATACTGTGTATCTTTTTCTTTTCACTAAGGCCATCCACACCATGCAATAATGGGGTAGAATATTATTAACCAGGCCAGTGAAAATTTAGCAGAATGAGATTTGATAGCAGCAATGTCTGCTTTATTTTAAATAGACATAGCTGTACCAAAAAGGCCTGTGACAGTACCTGTTGCACCTGTGACGTTAGAACTGTCAACTTTATGTGTTTTATGTTTACACTGTGATTATTAGAGTGGGTTTTCTTTTATGTTTAGTAGAATGGACCCTGTCAATAGGGTCTTGAGTATGAATTTGAAATGCAGCTAAACTATTAAGCAATAATGAACTATAAAATGCTGATGTATTAGTATTGTGACACATACCAATGTTTTATATTTCAGTAAGTAGGATTAAACAAAACAGGTATATGCATAAACTGTAAGTTATTAATTAATGAACCTGGGAGGGCAGTGGCTGTTAGACCACTAGGGGATCAGGGTGTGCTTTGGGCATTATAAAAGCTGTTTATTAGTGGGTGGTAACACAGAGAGATACATGGCTGCAGAAGCCATGTGGTGTACAACACAAACTTTTTGAGCAGAATTTTAGACAAAGAATCACAGTACGAAGGATTAATAAAACAGTAATGTTGTACAAACCAGAATGTTTTAATGCAGTTTGTAACAATGACAGAGAACCATTTGGGGATAATTTAGCATTGGGCCAACCATGGAAAGTTTTTTTGGAGAGTTTGGCCACAGGAGAATTTGTCTTTGTGACGTGGTTTGCCACTTAATTTGTAGGGTAGATTTATTAAGACCAACACTGAGGCAGTGAGGTAAGCATTGGAACCTTTCTGGACAGTAATTAGACTATCGAAATATTGATGGATAATCTCTCTGAAGGAGATGCTGGATGATTAAGGTGTGGTAGGAGGTTTGGTACTGTGCCTTGGATGCAGAGGATATCTTTGAGATGAGTAGATAATGGAACAAAATTAAACATTAGTAAGTTAGTACCATTTTACCCAATGGGGTGAGGAAAAGTAATTAAGCTCCTTTATACAGTTTTAGCTAGTTTGTATGTATCCATTTGTTAGTCAACTTATTGTTATGCAGGAGTTTAACCTGATAGACCACTGGACTGAGCTTGTTGACAAAGGATATGGGCCTTTTACTTATTGGAGAAGGAATGGTGGGATGTGCAAATCGGAGGACCATTACCTGATCTCCAACCTGCCAATCCACTTCTTGTGCATGTTTGTGAAACTGTATTTTGGATTGTTGCTGGGCTTTTCCCATGCAGTTGGCAGCATACTAGTGTGTGTGTGTAGAGGTCTTTTCTGAGTTTTCCACATATTAGTCTACAGACACACAGTCTGCAGTGGAGGTGTGCAGGTCAAACAACAGGTGTTTAGATAATCTCATCTGTCTTCCAGTCATCACTTTAAAGGGTGTGAGCTGGGTGGTGGCTGAGGGTGTACCCTAATTGTCATAAGGGTAATGGCAGTAGGGAATCCCAGGTTTTGGGATTTTCCTCAGTGAATTTGGAAAGCATTTGCTAAATCTGTCTTTTTGGCTCTTTCTACTTGACCTGAGGATGGGGGTGGTAAGGTAGGTAGAATTCTGTTGAACTCCAAGGAGTTCAAGGGTATCTTTATCAACTCAACTGTAAATTGGTTTCTTTGTCAGAGTCTACCTTGAGAGGTAGGCCCCACCTGGAGAAAATCTCTTCCACCAGGATTTTGGCAGTGGTCTTAGTAGTGCATGCCTTAGTGGGAAAGCTTCAACCCACTTAGAGAAGAGATTAGTTACCACAAGAGCATACTTGTTATTTTGCTGGTATTGGTTAGGGGCCAATAAAATCAATCTGTATGGCATGCCAAGGGCCAGAGTGTTGTTGTGGTAAGAGTTTGGCATTTTGTTTGGCAGGGATGGGGTTGTTTTGTGCACAAATGAGACAATTGTCTATCTACTGTTTAACATCTTTGTTGACACCAGGCCACCAGGCGGTGGTCTTAAGCCTTTGAGGGTGTTTTCCACTCCCTGTGTCCACCAGTCGGTGTGTCATGCACTTGGTGCAAGAATTCAGATCTGAGGTGTCTGGGGAACACCCACAACTTGCTGGTGGAATCATCTGATTGGTACCTGATGAGCTTGTCATCAGGTGACAAGTGTAACTTACCTTCATGTCTCCGATGGGGGATTGTGTGTGGGAAGTTTTCTTTGGTACTCTTTGTCAGGAATCTGAACACTTTTTGAGTTCAGTATCAACATGTTGTGCTGCTGAGAGGTCCGGGGAAGGGTTTAGGTTTCTTCCTGAGTGCTGCAATTTGTACGACCACATTGGCCTCTGGATGGGTCATCATCCAGGTGCCCCCTCAGGCCTCTTCCTTGGCAAGAGTGTCTGCTGTGTCATTGAAGGCATGATAGGGGTCATGGAGAGAATGAGCTTTGACTTTATGTACATAGAGTTTATGTGCAAAGTTTGTGCCAATGAATGTATGTATATTACCAATTCCTTGTACTTCAGTGGGCTGCCATCAGAGGAGATGAAGGAGTTCTTCTCCAGAAAGGAAGAAATTTTGTAAGAGAACAACAAACCCAGTTAGAGTCTGTAAAATGATAGTATCCTCGGTCCCATGCTGGACTGAACTTGAGGGCACAGGTCTCCGCTGCCATCTTTGCATACTGTGATGATGCTACACTGCAGTGCTTAGATATTTTAACAGTGTTCCTGTAAGGGTAAATCACTAGAATGCCCATCCCTGTGATTTGTTCTCCCTAATAGTTGGATGCTGAACCAACAGTAAATATGTGACACAAAGAGGTGTTGTCAAGTATTTGTGGCATGGCAGGGAGGAAAGGACCTGGATCTGGAAGATCAGCTGACTGCAGTGTACAGTCATGGGTTCTCCTTGGAAAAGGAGTCCATGAGCCAACGTAGATGGAATTTTTATTGGGTGTACCTGTATGTCTCTGATCTGGAGAAGAAGTGACCAGTGTGTCAGTCTGGTGTTGAGACTGGCCCATCTACTCTGTTTGAGAGCAGAAGGTAGTCTGGTATGGTAGGTGTTGATGATCAGTGGAGAGTACCCAGTGGTATACAGGCAGTGCTTGACAGCCCAGTAGGTGGCCAGAAGGTTCCTTCTCACAAAGGCTGTACTTCTGTTCCACTGGGGTCAAGAGCTGATGCATATGCAATGGGTCTCAGGTGCTATGAACCTTCTGGGCTAACACTGCTGACATGGCAATGTCAGAGATGGCACATTCCAGATAGAAACATAGAAACATAGAATTTGATGGCAGATAAGGACCGCTGGCCCACCCAGTCTGCCCATTTCCTGCCTGCTGGATAAGCTGCAGATCCTAGTTAACCAAGCAGCCTACTTCTTCCTCCCCACCCCCTAGAATTGCCTTATGACTGTCCCATGCATGCTTGAATTCCACCACTGTTTTTGACTCCACAACCTCCTCCAGAAGGCCGCTCCATGCATCCACAACCCTCTCTGTGAAAAATACTTCCTTAAATTACCTCTGAGCCACCCCCATCTTCAAATTGTGCCTCCTTATTCTTGCACACCTCTTATTTTGA
This sequence comes from Neoceratodus forsteri, assembly GCA_016271365.2. Lineage (NCBI taxonomy): Eukaryota > Metazoa > Chordata > Ceratodontiformes > Ceratodontidae > Neoceratodus > Neoceratodus forsteri. The sequence goes on along the minus strand of CM028137.1, from coordinate 41,579,340 downwards.
AAGATGCTACCTTCTTGGACTTTGTTGATTCCCTTGAGGTACTTGAAAGTTTCTATCATGTCCCCATCTCCTCCTTTCCTTGAGGCTATACATATTAAGCTCCTTAAGTCTCTCTTCATATGTTTTCCCGGTGCAGACCCTGCACCATTTTAGATGCCCTCCTCTGGATAGCTTCCTTCCTGTTTATGTCTTTGTGAGAGACTGGGTCTCAGAACTGCACACAGTACTCCAGATGGGGTCTGACCAGCTGTCTGTACAGAGGGATAATAACTTCCTGTTTTCTACTGGTGATGCCTCTCCTATGCACCCAGTATCCCCCAGCCCTCCTTGCTGTCCTCTCACATTGCTTGCCCACCTTTAGGTCATCTGATATGACTACCCCCAGGTCCCTTTCCATTTTGTTGTTGTTAGTATCTCACCCCCATTGTGTACTCTTCCCTGGGTTTTGTTTCCCAGGTGCATTACCTTGCACTTCTTAGCATTGAATCTAAGCTGCCATACATTTGACCATTCCTCTAACCTTGCCAAGTCCCTTTTCATCCTTTCCACCCCACCTTGTATCAACTCTGTTGCAGATCTTTGTGTCATCTGCAAAGAGACATATTTCCTTCCAGTCCCTCTGCAATGTCACTTATAAAGACATTGAAGAGGACCGTCCTAATACTTAACCCTGCGGTACCCACTAGTAACCCCCTTTCTTCAGAGTGGACTCCATTTACTATTACTCTCTGTGTCCTATTCTTCAGCCAATTTTTACCCAGGCTGTCATCTTGGGGCCCACTCTCAGGCTAGCTAGAATGGTAGTGCTGGATTGGGTTGATCAGAGCTGGGGCGGAGGCCAAGGCCTGCTTCAATGAATTCACAGCCTGGGTGTTTATAGGGCCCCAAGTCAATGGATGTCCTTTTGAGTAGCTCATACAGAGGAGCAGCTTTTGAGCAAAATCACAAATAAAATCTTTTGAATAATTTACCATACCTAGAAATCTTTGAAAAGTTGGCACGCTGGTAGGCAATGGCAAGTCTTGCAATTCCTGTATCTTCTTCCAGGTAGGGCTCCAACCTTGGCCAGTTATTTTCAGACCCAGAAAGAGTACTTTTTGACATAGTTGTGCCTTTGCTGGATTGCATTTCAGGCCTGCTCTCTGGATGAGAGTCAATAGTTTTCAAGAGATCCAGATGTTGTTCCTGTGTGGCTGACAGGTAATCCATATATTGCAAGAGACATTGGGGAGTAGAGAAACTCTCAAAGGTGTCCATCATGTGCAGATGGAACAGGGACAGGTTATTATGGAATCCTTGCGGCAAGCAAGTCCAAGTGTACTGTCTTCCTTCAAAGGTGAAGACAAACTTATATTGACTCTTAGGGCCAATGGTAATGATCAAAACCATTGGAAATGTCCAGGGCACTGAACCATTTCAGATCAGGGTTAAGAGTCATAGCACATTAGTGCTGATGCCACAGTTGGGGAACAACTGGGGTGGCCTGATTTAGTTTCCTGTTGTCAATAGTAAGTCTCCAGGCACCTGTGGGTTTTTCACGTGCCACACTGCGGAGTTAGCAGCAGAAATGCAAGTTCTGATTACTCCTTGCTGAAGAGTGACTTGTTTCTCTAAGAGAAGCAAGGCCTCAGTTGAAAAGGATATTCTCTTTGCCTCTCATGTGCTGGGCCTGGCACTTTGATGACAGTGTGCATTTTGCCACAGTCGTGTTTGTTAATTGCAAATGCTTCCAAATGTCATTGCAAAATGGAAAGAAGCTTTGGAAAAGCTCATAACCTTTGAACAAATCTATGATGTCATACTTCTTGTCACTGGCAGAGATCATCACACGACATGTGAATCAGGGATCAAAATGGTATGGTATTGACCCTGAATCTGTATCAGTAGCATGTTAGCTAGATCCACCACACAGCCATGTGGTGTTAGGAAGTCAATTCCTATGATACTAGGATGATGATGCATTACCATCAGTTGGAAGGTGTGAGGCTTTTAGATGGCCTAGCTCTACCATTAGGGGTACAGAACAGTATGCAGGTAGCATAGTACCATCAACTGCTGACATGTTGGTCCTCCATCCGGTGGACCAAGGGGATGTCTGGATGTTTATCATGTAATACAGATACACCTGCACCTGTATCTAACAAGACTACTAGTAGACAGCCGCAGACCTCGGCCTCAGTGCAGATCCTTCCATTTGTATCAAGCCAGATCAGTTTCTACAATCCAGACTGGGGCCTGTAATTGTCAATCTGTACTACTAGGAGCATGGAGAGTTGAGCCTGACTCCTGTGAATGCATGCTGCAGTGATGCTATATAGGGAGGAGCTTCTGAGTTCAGGCCTGTATGGGTCTGAAGGCCTGCACTTCCAGTATCCCCATGACCTGTTGGGGTCTAGGTGGACGGGTTGTACTGCCGCAAGGGCCAGTGCGGAACAGCATCCACTACGGAGCGCACTTGTCTCAGGAGCTCTTGGAATTTTTGATTCTCTTTGGCTACCTCCCTATATGAAGGGCCTGTTCTTTGGTGTTGGGGTTTACCTTTACCCTTATGCTTTTTATTCTTATGCCAATTCCAGTTCCCACCCCTTTGTTGTTGCTGTTGCAGTTGTTGTTGGTGTTGGGTCTGCTGAGGGTGTTGGTTATCAGTTGGAGGTGCCTGTTGATGTTGAGCCTGTTGGTGTTGGGCCTGCCCTTTCACAATATAGTGCATCGTGGCCTCTGAAGCAGGCTCCACGGCAGCTATCTTCTTGGAACTGGAGCCCAGATCATGGCCATAGAGTTGGTAAACACTCTTGGTTTTCCAAAGAATACTAGCAAACCTATCCATATTAGGGTAGGTGGTTGGTTTTACCTTTTCTCGTACTGCAGGAATTATGTTCCTAGGAACAAGGTCTTATACTCGATAAGATCTACATCTGCAGCTTCTTGTGCCAGTGCTTTCCTGCTCAGTAGGCCATCCGAAGTCTCTGGTGGTAAGTCGCTGGACTTTTTGCATTCTGTTTTACAGGGTATGCAAGCATCACTCCTACTACACCTGGGCTGTGAGCAGAAATGAGCTCAGCTGCAACCTCATCAAAGCGGGAGTTCCCATCCTGGAGGATGGCATCAGGAGTTTAGCCCACAAACTAGGATCGATGGTCTGGCATAGTATTTGGACCTGATATTCTGCAGCGAGGCTATGCATCTCGCATTTAGAACACACTTTTCTAAGTGACAGCTGAGGTTGTCGGACAGGTACATCCAACTAATACGGTTAGCTATTTGCTGATCAGAGTAGGCCATTTGTAGGGGATAACTGGGTCGATTAGGCAGAGGTAGATTGTCTCGGCACCGTCTAGGGCAGCCTGAGCTGCAGCCTTAGCGGACAATACAAACAATACCATCCTGAGTGCCAGCCTTCTGAGAAGCTGCCTAATCTGGGTTTTAATGGCCGTTTACTTCTCTCAGGAAGAGATACATTGCCTATTGCAGTTTTAATCATTGTTTCTATCTCTGCCTATCTTTTATTAATAACAGCTATTGGTGGTGCCGTCCGGACCAGGCCTGGACCTGTTCCCCCATCATAGGGGCTGCCATATTGGTGTTTCCCATGATGGCGTCTAGCGTTGATGATGTATGACATAGTGTGGGTGGAGTGGGGACCGGCCATGTTATGGATGGTTGGTGGGGTTTTGGGCCACAGTTGGGGTGTGACTGGGCATTATACTGGCGATATTGTCATTTGATACCTCCCCTTTAGAAGAGCGTGTGTAAGGCAGGGCTGCTTCCATCCATTGCCTTAACATATTTAGCCAGAACACTTTTGCTGATGGTGCAGTTTTGCCATCTTGGATTTACATTTAGCATGACTTACAGTTGCAACATTTATATTAACCTTATCTTGCATTTGCTTTACAACACTATATACGCTTAGTTTCGATTGTTTTTAGTAGCCACTTTTAAGTCATTACGTACCTGGTTTATTTTGTTTTGTAGCTCTCCCATCTTTTCACTTAACCGAGCATTTGCAGTACTAAGCAAATATATATATAAATATATATATATATAGATATATGCAATGCCTGTCCCTTATCCTGTGTCAAACTTTTACACTTTTGCTTTAACATACAAAGTTTTTGTTTTCAGCTTGAGCTGAATGATGCAAAAGTGAATCCTTTTATTTTGCAGAATTTGGAGTTTAGACTCAAAGTTTTGCTGCAGTTTAACACATTTTGTTTTGTAAACCCATTTGTTGCTTAAGAGGTGAAATTTACAGATTAAGTGTTTGAAATCTTGCTTTGGAGGCTTCCAGAGCAGCATAGAAACCTCAACCATCAACCCTTTAGCCTGCCACTTATTGGTTGATTGTCTTATTTTTGTGTACTTGGTTGAAATTCCCAGTATAGGGTTTTAGATTGACTTGTGTCCCATGAGAAGTCAGCCCATTTTTATGGGAAGTAAGGAAGTTTGATACATTGAGTCTGTTTTATGCAGATATTTGATATGGTGCCATTGTGTGGGAGGGAACGAAAATCACACTGTGAAAAAGGTGTCGTGCTATGTATTGATTTTCAGCAGAAACACTTTATATACAACCGGGCTACTGTATAAGTTGTAGGCTTACAATTTAAAACTATAATGGAGTGAGTCGAATTGGTATCAACCACACTCGAAAGGAAGATAGCCAGACTTTGTAAGTGACTACAAACTGGTTTGAAAATGGGAGAGATGATACAGAAATGTATACCTACTGTCTTTGTGGGAAAGGAAAAGTTATAGCAACAAGTGAAAACTTACAAACACCAAATATTGCCTGCATGCGGTCACCAGTTGTCAGGAGGTCTAAACCTCACTTTCAGGTTCTTGGCAATGTGGGAATGCAAGTAATCACAAGACATGTTGCATAAGAGTAATAAACTTGTTTATTACTACCAAAAGGATAAAATCACCGTTGCCCTAAGCAGTTCTTACCAATACGAACCGGGAGCCAGTGCTAAGCATCCCTATACCTCGAGGTTTCTTTGTGTCTCTTGGGATCTCCGGGTACAAGACTAGTGTATCACATTATATACCTATGATAATTACTATGGTTACTGTAGATAGAAACATTTCTAATTACAGAGATGAGCCTATTGGCTAAATCAGAGGTGGCTCCACAGTCCAAGATAACATTATACAATTTTGTAGTAGTCATCAGTTTGTGAAACAAAAGAGTTCTTATACAGAGTTTTACATAACTCAGTGTAGTAGCACAAAACACCAAAGGTGGCAATGCCGACTTACGTATTATAATTATTCAAGGACACAGGTGTCTTGGCATCTTACAAGTAAGAAATAAATAGAAAATACATAGAATATATGTATTAGCAAGCAAAGTGTATTACAACAATATGGCACATATCCTGACATCTACTTTTATATGGTAGATGCCCTTAGCCCTATATGTTAGTATAACATATGCTTAAGCACTAGCGTCTACAGGCACTTAAGGGTACCAGTTAGGTGCAGAGATCTCGGTAACCCAGTGCATGTCAATCCATGCTCCTGGTAGTATACTAGCTGTGGACAGGCTGGAAGAATGAGGTCATAGCAAGGGGACAAGGCCAGCGAGGTGCTTTTTTGGCCAGTAGCATACTCTGGTAATTTAAGCTTACCTAAGATTACCTGCTTCTAAAAGCATTTTGCACAGTGCTGTAAATACAGCTTTTAGTGTTGTTTGTATTGTTTAAAACATTGTAATTATGGAAAAGCTGATCAGCAAAATTTGCAAACCATTTGGACCTCTATCATTTTTTTTGACATTAGGTGTTATTACATCCGCCTTTTGAATTACATGGATTCACTGTTCAGTTAGTTTGTGTTAAAAGAATTTACATACTGTTGCTAGAAAAACACCAGGCTATATTCATGCAAAGTACAGTATTTCAGAAAATGTGTTTTATTAGGTGATATTAGGCAACATAAAGAAAATAGCTATAGGTGTTTTTACCACATATAGCAAAGGAAAGGAAAGGGAAATTGTTTAACCAGGAAAGGCACCCTGAGTCAAAACTTGTTTCCAGGTGTGACCTGGGGCACAAGGTAGTCAAATGACTTGCTCAGGGTCACACAGTATGCAAGTGTCAGCTGATAGATTCAAACCCAGGTCTCCTGGTTTGCAGCTCAGTGCTCTTAACCACAACACTATTCTGCCTCTGTCGTTAGTATTTGAAGTATATGGCACCTGTTTCAAATGCTAATGGCAACACTCCAGTAAACAGTCTTCAATGACTATGTTTTAGTATTTCATATTGTTTCACATGTTGACAAAATGTGGTTTCTAGGTTGATGCAACAATGTAGGTTCTAGTTTCACATCACTGGATGGCAGTGTTAATATACCTCAAGTGCTACCTGGTCTGGTGGTGATAGGTGAGGGGTGATGCCATTATAACACATGCATAACTGATAAAGTGACCTTCAGAACATTGTATACTTAAGCTATCCCTAGCTGAATAATGTATTATCTCTGGCAATCAAAAATCTATTTTGCTTGTTCAGTATTGCTCAAGATCTGAATACAGGCTATCATAAAAACATTCAAAACTCACTATTTATCAAGAGGATCACTTGTAAGACCTTAAACATGGAGATGTCTCTATATTAAATTGTTGATCTACAGTAATCTTGTCGTCAGCCTCTAAGTCAGCAGCTTTACGACTTCAGGAGAGAGTGTCATGGGTACCATATTTGAATCTCTCAATTTGCACCACAAAGTCTATATCTTGAGTACAAATTACTGTAGTGCAATGCCCTAAATGTGCAATATTCACACAGGTTTGGAAAACAGTGTGAGCACCTAAACATGTTCAAATAAAGTCTCCTAGAGCAAAGCTGTAATGAATGAAGTAAAAAGTATATTCTACAAAATCCACAGTCCCTACTGGCCCACAAAGAGGAATGTGCTATACTTTTCATACACTGTCAGGCAGCAAAAGTAGTTAGAGCATCTCAGATTATTTATTTAGTTTTGGTAACTGGTAGGTGCACTAGCCATGAAATGACTATTTTCAGGCATGACCCAGGAGAGTACAACAATCAAAGACAGGTACATAGCAAGAGTACAGTGAAATTACAATAGCATAGGTCAAAACAGTTAGTAGTAATGAATACATGCAGCCAGGACAATTACAATCAATGCAATTGACACAGAATTTTAGGCAGAAAACCAGTCTAGGAAGAGATACCACAACATAGCAGCAAAGAAATATTGTTCAAGTTAGTCACAACAATGAATATTCAAATAGGCAGCGAAACAAGGCAAGGACAAATTCCTGACTGGGCAGAATGCATTATCAAGGCCTCTGAAACAAGACTCAGGTGTGGGGGAGTTGAGGTAGATTAGCTCTCAAGGAGATAATAAGGGTAAGAAGTGCTATGAGGTAGGGAGGTTAAAGTTAGGGCAGGCAGCATCTGATGGGTGAGTGGATTAGGGAGGATTAAAACAAGTGCAGAGATCAGCATGGGATAGATGTAAGTGCAGCTGTCATGGGATCCAGATATTGAAGAGTTTGGGAGAGAGTTCCAAAGCTTAGGAGCAGAGTGACTGAAGGCAACAGAGCCTTTTGATGTTTACATCTAGGTACATTAAACAGGGATTTATCTACCGATTGCAGTCTACAGGAGAAGGTCTGAGGTACCAGCAATGTTGCGAATGCTGAAGGGTCTGGTTTTTGAGTACAGAGTCACTACGTATGCCCTAACTTGTTATAGTATAATGAAAAGTCCCCATTCAAATGGCCCTTAGCCCATACAAGAAGCAAGAGGACACGTTCATCCCATCACAACTTTGTAAACATGTGAGGTACTAGTGTATGCTCCACAAAGCCACCTCAGGATGTCTGGTGCTTCATGATAAATACTGAGACAAAGTAGCAAAAATGGCCATGGCACTTATCGCTCTGGGAATGGAATGACAATGTCTCATAGAGGAGTGTAAGCGTAATGAGCTCATGTGCTGTACAGTTGTTTATCAGTTTCTGCATGTTTATTCACTAATAAAGGATGAAGAACACAAGGCTAAGTTTCTAGTCTCATCCTTTCTGTCCCACAGCAGTGAATGTGATGATTGTTTTTGCTACTATGTGAGGTGCCAACTTGTGCTTCAGCAATTTTAACGAAGACTGTCATTCCTTCCATCTTCCCATCTATGGTGCCATGAAAAGGTCAATGAGCTAACGCCTGCTGACATCATCTGTCTCAGCACAGCCCCTTATGCTATATGTATGAGAAGGAATGCCTTCCAGTGCTCTGTGCTGCCACTCTGCCTCCAGCTTACACACTGGATGCATGCCAGGTGAGGAAGCGAAGTTCTACTGTTTGTGAATGCTATCACTACATGCAGCACTTAACACATAAATCAGATTGAGTCTTAGAGGAATATAAGTATGGAACCTCAGTGCATATCAGTACATTATCAGAATACAGTGGTGGCTTACTGTTGCAAACCCACTATAGTGACTTACTATATATAATGAATAGAGTTCTTGGCTCCCAACTGTCAGATTGAAATGACATGAAACAGCTGATTTGCTTAACTGCAGTGCTGCTTGTCAATTCGAATATGACAGTTGTGCTGCCTCCTGTTACCTATTTACAGTAGACAGTTGTACAGGCTGTCCAATCAGTAATTAGCTTAATTAGATATAAGAACTGCTAAATACAGCCCCCGATTGTTAGAAAATATGATTAATCACTGCTTACTGCATCTCAGCTGTCAAAATGAAGTGATCCAGGTATACTGTGGAGACAAAGCTTGCTACCCTGGACAGCCTGAAGTAAGAACAGAGCTTTGCAAAGCTTTGATTAGAGTCTGGGTTTTCTAGATCCACCATATGCACCTAGAAAAAGTAGGATGGTGCTTGTGAGAGTTTGCAGATGAGTGGACTGGGTCAAGTGGTGTGGCATGGAAACAACTCAGGAAGTTGGATGAGGGTGATATTGGCCTAGCAACACAACTCTGAATTTTGCATCAACAGGCAAATAACATGCTTGTGTCAGGGTGCATTGTAAAAGAAAAGGCAGGGCAATTTGTTGAGGAGGTCTATGGCCTGCACACCTGATTTCAATCCTTCTCTTGCTGGTTGTGGTGATTTCAGCACCTTCACTGCATCTGCAAGTGTGCATCACAGGAGGCAGAGGTTCTGGGATGACACTGTTGCTGCTGAGTTTATCCATGGATTAAAAGACACACTTGGCAATGGAGGTTACCTGCCAGACATTTCACAATGCTGATGCAACTAGTTTGTTCTGGCAGTGCCTCTGACATCAGCCTGCCTAGTAAGTCTGAACAAAATCCATCCAAGGGATTTAAAATTAACAGTGATCAAGTAACACTGTTGTTCTGAACTAATGATACAGATTCTCACAAAGTTCAGTCCTTGTGAATTGAAAATATGAACAGCACAAGTGCTTCCATTACTTGCCTCCTTCCTGCTAGCTATGACAATAGTCAAAATGCATGGGTGACAATCAAAATCATTTAGGTTACCCATTAAAATTGTGACCACAAAATCGTGACTTGAAAACAGTGACTACTAAACAGTGACTTCAATTCTAGTGACCATATAATAAAAGTGAACATGTCAAAATAGTGATCGCTACTGTCTTTCATTATTCAAAATGGTGATGTGCAACGGACCAACATGGTTCTGTCCCATTTAGGAGAAGCAAATGACTGAAACCTTTGTTGTTGATTTCCATGTCAAAATAGTGACTTTTCTGATTAAAAAAAAAAATAGGCCGAATTTCTAAAACTCCAAATTAAAAGCAAATATTTTTTTTATTCAAAAACAACAAAAGCAACAAATAAAGTCAAATCAGAAAACAAAAAAAATGGTTCTCAGGTGAGGTGCTTTTCAGGTGTAGTCAGACTCACACCTGAAACTTAAAATTATAAGTCAGTCCTCTTAGGAAATCATAAGCGTGTCCTCATTTCATAGGATGCCACTATTGCACATATCCATTCATTGTTGTCCTTGTACTTTCTTTTACAGTAGTTCCAAAGGCCCCAGATACCATCTGCTCTAGAGTTTGATTCCAGTCAGCCTTTGTTTCTCCTTCAGGCACTGAATGAGCTTCCACACACTCGGGTGACATGCACCAACTGAATATTAAATCCATGATGCCAGCCTTCTACCATGTTATTGGTGTGTGCTATTCCCTTGAAGTTGCATTGTGATAATTCCACTAGTGTGGTGGGAATGCAGCTCTCCCTGCTGCCAGATCTCCACCTAGGCTTGTCAACCCAAGTTGACTCAAAGTACTGAGAATCGGTTTGCTGGCCAAGGCACCTAGCTTCACCTGAGCTCTTTTCTTCTAGGTTGCTTGAAAGGACAGAGCAAAGAACATTACCAAGCAACAATAAGGATTAAGGCTTCTTTTGGCTAGGCAGGTTAACTGTGTGTTTTTTTATTTTGTACTCACAGGGATTGTTACTGTTTGTTGCTAACATTTCATTGCTTTATTTTCTTGGATTCAAATTGTTGTTGCTGGGTATACATTCTGCTGCATTATTACAGGGTGTGCCTACAGGTGTGTGCTTAGATTACTGCTGTAATCTTCTGATTCAAATTGTGTTTTGCAAGGTATATCTTCTGTTAATGCTTTATTTTCTCTGTAGCAAAGTGTCTCATATAGGGTATATCTTCTGTGAAATTATTACAGGTGGTGCTTTACAGGTTTCACAGTTTTATCTGTCATTAGGATAAGCTTTCAGGGCTACTGCATTTGTTGCTGTCTGATTATTTCTGCTCTTACCTCCTTGTTTCATTCGTCCATGGTTCTTCTTTTCAGCAGGGGAAGGGCCCAGCCACAACCCCCATCCACAACCACCCCTACACTCTTTTATAGAGTAGCACAGTCGTGACATTTCCTGTAGCAAAGCAAGAGGGGCAGTTCAGAGGGTATCCACACAGTGACCTTTTTACAGGGGCACTAGTAATTTAACTATTATAACAAGTTGTACAAAAAGAAACAAACAAAACACAAAATCAAACTTTGGCTTTCATTTTCTTCCTTCTAATTACTCAGACCAGGTTATAAACTCAGCAACTTACCTGGAATGGATATCATTAACTCAGGTACTGTGGAACACTTTTCAGAAGGGCAGTTTTACATGATTTGGACACTGCTGTACATGCTGGGCCATTGGAGATCTAAGGGCTCAGCTCCAGGCAGCATGGGCAGAAATTGTGCACCTCAAATTGCATATTCAAGAGGAAATATATTATAAGAACCACCTGCCATTTCTCCAACATCCAACAGAAGCACCTCAACTGCAGAGGTATTTGGTCCGGGAGGTTGGCAGGTGGATTAGGAGGAACAAATCAGGTGCCCCATCACTCGGTGCTCTCCAACATATCACCTCCACAAACCATATAAAACTACAAACAGGTATCTGCCTCTATCTCGAAATCAAACAAAGGGCAGAGGACACTGCAGCACAGGAGCTAGCACAACAAAACACACACAAAACAGGAACCACAACAAAAAAAAAAACAAAAAGGAAATCTAAAAAGTTCTGATCATAGGAGACTCCATGATTCGGAGAGTTGATACGTATCTCCAGCCAGGGTAATGGTCAGCTGTCTCCCAGGTACATCAGCATGGAGAGACACTGACTGCATTGCTAAAATTGTTCAGGAAGCAGGAGAAAACATTGATGTCCTGCTGGTACACACAGGGACTAACGATCTCGCCAGCCAGTCAGTTGTGGAGACCAAGGAACACCTGACCAGGCTGGGTAGCAAACTATCATCCATTTCATCCGGCATCTGTTCTCTGAGATCCTGCTAGTCTGGGAGAGGAGGACAGATAGATGGAAGGTCAGAGAAGGGGAGATAGGAGAGCCAAACATGTGGCTCAAGGGCTGGTGCCAGGCAAAGGACACAAATTTGTAGGGAACTGGCAACAGTTTTGGGAGCAAAAGTTCTTTAAATTTGATGGACTGCATCTGACTAAGGAAGGAGTCAGTGCATTGGGGCAGAAGTTTGATGTCTTTGCAGAATATTTAAACTAGCAAATGGGGAGAGGGTGCACTCGAAACATTGAATAGAAGAACATCCTCCCCTCAGCTAGTAGTCAAATGGAGTTCAGCATGTCTGTGGTTCATTTGCATCACCAGGTAAAGAAAAAGGTCTGGCTCCCCATCGATGCACAGGAAGCGTCGGACCTCGCAACAACTAACACACAAATCGACCAATGGAAAATCATGTACACAATGTTCCCAGTCTGGGAAACAAGATCCCAGACCTGCAGGCAATAATTACAGAGGCTAAACTGGACATAGTAGCCATTGGCATGGCATGGTTACCAGTAACCACACTTGGGAGACTTCAGTACCTGGCTATGTGCTGTTCAGAAGAGACCGAGGTGCAAAAGGGAGGTGGAGTGGCTCTTTATGTCAATGAAAATATCAAAGCTACAGAAATTCAGAATATACATAAGGAGCCAGAAGAACAGTGGGTCACCTGGAAACAGGAAATGGGACAGCCATGAGAACTGGGGTTGTGTACAGGCCTACAGACCAGGGGAGGACATAGACATGTTACTGTTAGAAGATATACAAAACATGAAAGCTAAAGGGAGGTTCTGATAATGGGAGACTTCAACATGCCAGATACAGATTGGTCAATACCAGCAGGGACATCTGCCAGAACTAGACACATAGTGGATTCCCTGTGAGGAAGGCCTCAAACAACTGGTACAACAACCCGCTAGGGCCGGGCTATCCTAGATCTAGTACTGACTAACAGGGAAAGGATCACAGATCTCCAGGTAGAAGGTCACCTGGGGCCAGTGACCATCACTGGTATGGTTCAATTTGGCCACTAGAACAAAATCATCCCATTACAAGGCAAAATATGGGACTTCAGAGAAGCTGACTTTGATAAGATGGCCAAAGAGTTAAGTTAGCCCTGGCAAAAGAAATACAGGTGAGGGGCACAGGCAAAGTGGAGCAAGCATTAAAGATGCAATACCTGAAGCAACATCCCATTGTGTTAGTGAGAAAAGGAAGTGCAAAGAAGAAGGAAACCTCTTTGGTACTCAAACACAGTAGCAGAAAGGTCAAAGCCAAAGGCTGGCCTTCAGGAAATATAAGGGAACTCAGCAGGATGAAGATAGGGAGGCATACCAAACTTCCCTAAGGGAAGCAGGGAAGAGCGGTAAGGCAGGCAAATGCCCAAACTGAGAAACACTAGCATGAACAGTAAAAGAAGATGACAAGACTTTCTATAGATACATTAGTGAAAGGAGAAAGTCCAGACGAGAGTATTACTAAGATCAAAGGGATAGGGGGTGTGTGAGGAGGAGGACCATGTAAAAGCATCTATCCTAAATAGATATTTCTGCTTAGTATTTACTGAAGAGAAGGTAGGGCAGGGCCCACAGCTCTGCACCACGGACACAGTGGGAGAGAGGTGTGAACTAGTCCCTTCACAAAAGAATGGGTCCTACAAGAGCTCGATAAGCCTCAGGGTGGACAAGGCAATGGGACCTCATGGACTACATCCCAGGGTGCCAAAGGAGCTAAGGGTGGAACTAGCAGAGCCATTATCAGAACTGTTTAGTGAATCTCTGAGCACAGGAGAGGTCCCAGAAGACTGAGAAAGGGCTCATGTGATCCTGCTCCACAAGAGTGGTAGCACGGAGGAGGCAGGAAACTACAGACAGTCAGTCTTACCTCAGTAGTGGGCAAGATTATGGAGACACTACTTAAGGAAAGGATAGTGCAACACCTGGAATCCATAGGAGCACAGGATTTAAGACAGCATGGGTTTAACAAAGGAAGGTCCTGTCAAACTAATCTCATAGATTTCTTTGACTGGAAACCAGAGTGGTGGACCAAGGGGAGCAGTTGATGTTGCCTACCTTAACTTCTGCAAAGCTTTCGATACTGTTCCACATAGAAGATTGATTAATAAGCTGGGTAGGCTCAGGGTGGGTCAGGCGTTGGTCAACTGGGTGGCAAACTGGTAGATGGGCAGAAAACAGAGAGTGGTGGTAAACAGTCTACAGTCAGAAGAGATGCAAGTCACAAGTGGGGTACCTCAGAGATCAGTCCTGGGTCAGTCCTCTTCAATATCTTCATCAGTGACATTGCAGATGGACTGGATTGAAAGGTTGTGTCTATTTGCAGATGACACCAAGATCTGCAACAAGTAGACTGATACAGATGGGGTAGGCAGAATGAGAAGAGATCTGGATAAACTAGCAAAATGGTCGGAAGAGTGGCAACTGGGGTTAAATACAAAGAAGTGCAAGATCATGCACATAGGGAAGAGAAACCCTGAAGCCACCTATAGGCCGGGAGGGAGTTGCTGGCAGTCACAATGGAAAAAGATACTTGGGAGTCATCATCACGATGACCTGAAATCATTCAAGCAGACCTCTAAAGCAGTAGCTAAGGCTAGAGGGATGTTGGGGTGTATTAGTAGGGGTATCACAATGAAGAGGGAGATAAAATCCCTCTTTACAAGACACTGTTAGGCCCCATCTGAGTACTGCGTGCAGTACTGGAGACCACACCTTCACAAGGACATTAACAAATTGAGGCAGTCCAGAGAAGGGCAACCAAAATGTTGCAGGGACTGCATCAGAAAACATATGAGGGCAGATAACCTGAACTCCATATGTATACCCTAGAGCAAAGGAGGAGAGAGGTGATATGATTGAAACATTCAAACACCTTAGGGCATTAACAAGGTGAAAGAGTCTAACATGTTTTAATGTAAGAAAAATAGCAGGACAAGGGGATACAGCATGAGATTAGAGGGAGGCCGATTAAGGCTAATGTGAGGAAGTTATTTTTACAGAAAGGTTGTGGATGCATGGAATGGCCTACCTCAGTAATTGGTGGATATGAATACAGTGCAGGGCTTCAGACAGGCATGGGATAGACATAAGGGAGCAATACAGGTGAGTATGAATAGATGGGCCATTGACAGAACAAGGCCAATGGCACATTCATAAGGTAGAAAAAGAAATGGGTAGACTGGATGGGCCTTGCGGTCCTTATCTGCCATCAACTTCTATGTTTCTAGAGGCTCTTCATGAGTTTTGAAAACTCGAAGTTGCTGGAGTTATCAAAAACAGTTGTAAAATCTTCTGGCAGCACAAAGGCCAGCGAAGCAACATTTGCAGGTGTACTGCGAAGTTAGGGTCAGAACAGTACCTATCTTACACCTGTGGTTGCTTTTGAATCCTACACCATACCGCTTGTACTAGATGTAAAAAGCAACATTTACAGTTGTTGGATAGGCATCAGTAAATGCCTTCCAGGCAGATTTTCAAAAGTCCATTATGGCAGTGTTTTGTGCAAGGTTTGAGCAAAGTACTTTAAGTTGTGCAAACACACAGGCATAAAGTTGTCTTTCGCAACCACATAAGGACATACACTGCTGTGACAACAGTCCCAGACTTCAGATCATGCGGTGTATAACTGATCAAACAGTATAGGGCAGGACGTAAAAGTACCGTCCATCATCCAGTCGGTACACTAATGTTGGAATTAGTGGCAAACATTAATATGTTGTCCTGTTCCTTCCACTGTCAAAAATAAGGAACAGCTCCCAGAATGTGTCACAGTGAACTCTGGTGGAACAACACATTCCTCAACACTGCTCTGCGTTGCTGGGTACTCATGCTCCACTTGCTGAATTCTTTGCACTGTTCTTTTAATGAGCTGCACATTAGGCAAACGACCAGCAACAGAGTCTGGTGCACTTGTTGTGCATTGCACAACTACCTGAAAGATGTTTCAACACTGCCTCTAGGTCACTCTCTGATGTTTCACATTACCTTTCCTTGACCCTAACTTCACCTTGCATCTGCCACATGTGTACAGTATGTTCTTTGATGTGTGCAGTTACTTTGTTATCCACTGTGTGTATTCAAGCCAGACAGCTAAATCTGTGGGAATCCACACATCTCCAGTATGCTTTACCAGCCCTTTCTTTGTCCTTTCGGTAGATGAAACTGGCATACAGCGCAAGAGGCTTGCCTTTCTGGTTTGTGACAAATTCAGCATCCATTCCTTCAGCCATTTGCATACTGACTGAATGCAGTTAAACAATTCACATTTAAACAGAAAGAACATGACATACACCTGGGCTACTGCAGTCAAGCTGAAAGGCAGTTTGGTGACTCAACCCCATTGCCTTCTAGGAAATACTAAGCTAGCAACCAGGAAATGGTGCAAATCCATTTAGTTCACAGTATTTACAACAGTTGTGCATTTACAGAACACTACCATGCCTGTGAGTACTTTTGTTGTTGCTTTAGTAGGAAGACAATAGCTATTTATTTATTGTACAAATCGGAATTACAATCCTTTGAGCCATAGACTCATTTCCAAAGGCTCCTCGTCAGACACATACAATTTACAATAAACAGAACATCACAATGCAACAGAGAATATAATGACAAGTGACATACGGTGGTGTAGCTACATGAGTTGATATAACAGGTATAACATAGTATAACTTCAGAAAACAGAGGTATAACCTAGCATAACTTCACAGGGATATGGGGAGAACATGAGTGGGCATTGCTTTAGGAGACATAAATGCCTGTATAGTGACTGAAGGGTGGTCTAAAAGGGGAGGGAATTATCAGGTGGGAGGAAGCTATCGATTGATAGTACTAATAAAGACACTCTTCGTGGGAAGTAGCTGTCCAGGGATATTGTTGGGGGCTGTGGGAGGCTGGAAAGTTGGGCAGAGGGCATGGTCTATCAGCAGTTGCAGCAGTGTGAGGACACAGCCCTGAACAGCAGCCCCATCATGCTGGTGAGTACTGATGGTGACATGGGGGCTAGTAGGGTGTGGGACACAGTACTGTCTATGACATGGTGAGCAGCAATGCGTGCAGCACAGTACAGAGTGACAGCCCCATCATGCTGGTGTGTACTGATGGTGACGTGGGGGCCAGAGGGGTGTGGGACAGCCCTGCCTATGACATGGTGGGCTGCTTTGCCTGCAGCACTGTACAGAGTTACACGCCCATCATGCTGGTGTGTACCGATGGTGACATGGGGGCCAGTGGGGTGTGGGACACAGCACTGCATAAGACATGGTGGGCAGCATTGCATGCAGCACTGTACAGAGTGACAGCCCCATCATGCTGGTGTGTACCGATGGTGACATGGTGGCCAGTGGGGTGTGGGACACAGCCCTGAATATGACATGGTGGGCAGCATTGCATGCAGCACTGTACAGAGTGACAGCCCCATCATGCTGGTGTGTACTGAAGGTGACATGGGGGCTGAGTGGGGTGGGACACAGTACTGTCTATGACATGGTGAGCAGCAATGCGTGCAGTACAGAAGAGAGTGACAGCCCATCATGCTGGTGTGTACCGATGGTGACATGGGGGCCAGTGGGGTGTGGGACACAGCACAGCCTTTGACATGGTGGGCAGCATTGCCTGCAACACTGTACAGAGTGACAGCCCCATCATGCTGGTGTGTACCGACTGTGACATGGGGGCCAGTGGGGTGTGGGACACAGCACTGTCTATGACATGGTGGGCAGCATGGCCTGCAGCACCGTACAGAGTGACAGCCCCATCATGCTGTGTGTACCGACCTGACATGGGGACAGTGGGGTGTGGGACACAGCACTGTCTATGACATGGTGGTCAGCATCGCCTGCAGCACTGTACAGAGTGACAGCATCATCATGCTGGTGTGTACCAAAGGTGACATGGGGCCAGTCAGGTGTGGGACACAGCACTGCCTATGACATGGTGGGCAGCAATGCCTGCAGCACTGCACAGAGTGACAGCACCATCATGCTGGTGTGTACCCACTGTGACATGGGGGCCAGTGGGGTGTGGGACACAGCACTGTCTATGACATGGTGGGCAGCATTGCCTGCAGCACTGTACAGGTGACAGCCCCATCATGCTGGTGTGTACGAGAAGGTGACATGGGGGCCAGTGGGGTGTGGGACACAGCCCTGCCTATGACATGGTGGGCAGCATTGACTGCAGCACCGTACAGAGTGACAGCCCCATCATGCTTGTGTGCACCGATGGTGACATGGGGGCTAGTGGGGTGTGGGACACAGCACAGCCTATCACATGGTGGGCAGCATTGCCTGCAACACTGTACAGAGTGACAGCCCCATCATGCTGGTGTGTACTGATGGTGACATGGGGGCCAGTGGGGTGTGGGACAGCACTGCCTATAACGGTGGGCAGCATTGCCTGCAGCACTGTACAGAGTGACATCCCCATCGTGCTGGTGTGTACCGATGGTGACATGGGGAGCCAGAGGGACGTGGGACACAGTACTGTTTATGACATGGTGGGCAGCATTGTCTGCAGCACTGTACAGAGTGACAGCTCCATCATGCTGGTGTGTACCGACTGTGACATGGGGGCCAGTGGGGTGTGGGACACAGCACCACTATCACATCAGCCACATCATGCTGGTGTGTACCGATGGTGACATGAGGGCCAGTGGGGTATGGGACACAGCACTGCCTATGACATGGTGGGCAGCATTGCCTGCAGCACTGTACAGAGTGACAAGCCCATCATGCTGGTGTGTACCTATGGTGACATGGTGGCCAGTGGAGTGTGGGACACAGCCCTGAATATGACATGGTGGGCAGCATTGCATGCAGCACTGTACAGGTGACAGCCCCATCATGCTGGTGTGTACTGATGGTGACATGGGGGCTAGTGGGGTGTGGGACACAGTACTGTCTATGACATGGTGAGCAGCAATACGTGCAGCACAGTACAGAGTGACAACCCCATCATGCTGGTGTGTACTGATGGTGGCGTGGGGGCCAGTGGGGTGTGGGACAGCCCTGCCTATGACATAGTGGGCTGCATTGCCTGCAGCACTGTACAGAGTTACCGCCCATCATGCTGGTGTGTACCGATGGTGACATAGGGGGCCAGTGGGGTGTGGGACACAGCACTGCCTATGACATGGTGGGCAGCATTGCCTGCAGCACTGTACAGAGTGACAGCCCCATCATGCTGGTGTGTACCGATGGTGACATGGGGGCCAGTGGGGTGTGGGACACAGCACTGCCTATCACATGGTGAGCAGCATTGCCTGCAACACTGTACAGAGTGACAGCCCCATCATGCTGGTGTGTACAGATAGTGACATGGGGGCTAGTGGGGTGTGGTACAGCACAGCCTATGACATAGTGGGCAGCATTGCCTGTAGCACCGTACAGGTGACAGCCCCATCATGCTGTTGTGTACCAACTGTGACATGGGGCCAGTGAGGTGTGGGACACAGCACAGCCCTATGCCATGGTAGAGCAGCATTGCCTGCAGCACCGTACAGAGTGACAAGCCCCAACATGCTGGTGTGTACCGACTGTGACATGGGGGCCAGTGGGGTGTGGGACACAGCACTGCCTATCACATGGTGAGCAGTATTACCTACAGCACTGTACAGAGTGACAGCCTCATCATGCTGGTGTGTACCGCTGGTGACAGCGGCCAGTGGGGTGTGGGACACAGCACAGCCTATGACATAGTGGGCAGCATTGCCTGCAGCACTGTACAGAGTGACAGCACCATCATGCTGGTATGTACCGACTGAGACATGGGGGCCAGTGGGGTGTGGGACACGGCACTGACTATGACATGGTGTGCAGCATTGCCTGCAGCACTGTACAGAGTGACAGTCTCATCATGCTGGTGTGCCGGCTGACAACAGGGGCCAGTGGGGTGTGGGACACAGCAATGTCTATGACATAGTGGGCAGCATTGCCTGCAGTTCTGTACAGAGTGAAAGCCTCATCATGCTGGTGTGTACCAAAGGTGATATGGGGGCCAGTGGGGTGTGGGACACAGCACTGCCTATGACATGGTGGGCAGCAAAGCCTGCAGCACTGTACAGAGTGACAGCACCATCATGCTGGTGTGTACCTACTGTGACATGGGGGGCCAGTGGGGTGTGGGACACAGTACTATCTATGACATGGTGGGCATTGTCTGCAGCACAGTACAGAGTGACAGCACCATCATGCTGGTGTATAACGATGGTGACATGAGGGCTGGTGGGGTGTGGGACACAGCCTGCTATGTTTATAGGTGGGCAGCACTGCTTGCAGCACTGTACAGAATCACAACCCCATCATGCTGGGTGTGCACCAAAGGTGACATGGGGGCCAGTGGGGTGTGGGACACAGCCTGCCTATGACAGGGTGGGCAGCATTGACTGCAGCACCGTACAGAGTGACAGCCCATCATGCTGGTGTGTACCGATGGTGACATGGGGGCTAGAGGGTGTGGGACACAGCACAGCCTATCACATGGTGGGCAGCATTGCCTGCAGCACTGTACAGAGTGACAGCCCATCATGCTGGTGTGTACTGATGGTGACATGGGAGCCAGTGGGGTGTGGGACACAGCACTGCCTATGACTTGGTGGGCAGCATTGCCTGCAGCACTGCAGAGTGACATCCCAATGTGCTGGTGTGTACAGATAGTGACATGGGGCTAGTGGGGTGTGGTACATAGCACAGCCTATGACATGGTGGGCAGCATTGCCTGTAGCACCGTACAGAGTGACAGCCCCATCATGCTGTTGTGTACGACTGTGACATGGGGCCAGTGGGGTGTGGACACAGCACAGCCTATGCCATGGTGAGCAGCATTGCCTGCAGCACCATTACAGGTGACAGCCCCAACATGCTGGTGTGTACGACTGTGACATGGGGGCAGTGAGGTGTGGGACACAGCACTGCCTATCATATGGTGAGCAGTATTACCTACAGCACTGTACAGAGTGACAGCCTCATCATGCTGGTGTGTGACCGCTGGTGACATGACGGCCAGTGGGGTGTGGGACACAGCACAGCCTATGACATGGTGGGCAGCATTGCCGGCAGCACTGTACAGAGTGACAGCACCATCATGCTGGTATGTACCGACATGACATGGGGGCCAGTGGGGTGTGGGACACAGCACTGACTATGACATGGTGTGCAGCATTGCCTGCAGCACTGTACAGAGTGACAGCTCCATCATGCTGGTGTGTACCGACTGACATGTGGGCCAGTGGGGTGTGGGACACAGCAACATCTCTATGACATGGTGGGCAGCATTGCCTGCAGCACTGTACAGAGTGAAAGTCATCATCATGCTGGTGTGCACCAAAGTGATATGGGGGCCAGTGGGGTGTGGGACACAGCACTGCCTATGAAACTGGTGGGCAGCAAAACCTGCAGCACTGTACAGAGTGACAGCACCATCATGCTGGTGTGTACCTACTGTGACATGGGGCCAGTGGGGTGTGGGACACAGCCCTGCTATGACAGGGTGGGCAGCATTGACTGCAGCACCGTACAGAGTGACAGCACCATCATGCTGGTGTATAACGATGGTGACATGAGGGCTTGTGGGGTGTGGGACACAGCCTGCCTTGACATGGTGAGCTAGCATGCTTGCAGCACTGTGCAGAATCACAGCCCCATCATGTCGGTGTGTACCAAAGGTGACATGAGGGGCCAGTGGGGTGTAGGACACAGCCTGCCTATGACAGGGTGGCAGCATTGACTGCAGCACCGTGCAGGTGACAGCCCATCATGCTGGTGTGTACCGATGGTGACATGGGGCTAGAGGGTGTGGGACACAGCAGCTATCACATGGTGGGCAGCATTGCCTGCAGCACTGTACAGGTGACAGCCCATCATGCTGGTGTGTACTGATGGTGACATGGGGGCCAGTGGGGTGTGGGACACAGCACCCTATGACAGTGGGCAGCATTGCCTGCAGCACTGTACAGAGTGACATCCCATCGTGCTGGTGTGTGCCGATGGTGACATGGGGGCCAGTGGGCGTGGGACACAGCACTGCCTATGACATGGTGGGCAGCATTGCCTGCAGCACCTTACAGGTGACAGCCCCATCATGCTGGTGTGTACCGATGGTGACATGGGGGGCCAGTGGGTGTGGGACACAGTCCTGAATATGACATGGTGGGGCAGCATTGCATGCAGCACTGTACAGAGTGACAGCACCATCATGCTGGTGTGTACTGATGGTGACATGGGGGCTAGTGGGGTGTGGGACACAGTACTGTCTATGACATTGTGAGCAGCAATCGTGCAGCACAGTACAGAGTGACAGCCCCATCATGCTGGGAGTGTACTGATGGTGGCGTGGGGGCAGTGGGGTGTGGGACAGCCCTGCCTATGACATAGTGGGCTGCATTGCCCGCAGCACTGTACCAGAGTTACTGCCCATCATGCTGGGTGTGTACCTGATGGTGACATGGGGGCCAGTGGGGTGTGGGACACAGCACTGCCTATGACATGGTGGGCAGCATTGCCTGCAGCACTGTACAGTGACAGCCCCATCATGCTGGTGTTAACCGATGGTGACATGGTGGCCAGTGGGGTGTGGGACACAGCTCTGAATATGACATGGTGGAGCAGCATTGCATGCAGCACTGTACAGAGTGACAGCCCATCATGCTGGTGTGTACTGATGGTGACATGGGGGCTAGTGGGGTGTGGGACACAGTACTGTCTATGACATGGTGAGCAGCAATGCGTGCAGCACACTACAGAGTGACAGCCCCATCATGCTGGTGTGTACTGATGGTAGCGTGGGGGCCAGTGGGGGTGTGGGACAGCCCTGCTTATGACATGGTGGGCTGCATTGCCCTGCAGCACTGTACAGAGTTACCGCCCATCATGCTGGGGTGTATACCGATGATGACATGGGGGCCAGTGGGGTGTGGGACACAGCACAGCCTATGACATGGTGGGCAGCATTGCCTGCAGCTGTACAGAGTGACAGCCCCAACTCATACTGGTGTGTACGAGTGGTGACATGGGGCAGTGGGGTGCGGACACAGCACTGCCTATCAAGTACGGTGAGCAGCATTGCCTGTAACACTGAACAGAGTGACAGCCTCATCATGCTGGTGTGTACCAAATGTGACATGAGGGCCAGTGGGGTGTGGACACAGCACTGCCTATTACATGGTGGGCAGAAATGCCTGCAGCACTGTACTGAGTGACAGCACCATCATGCTGGTGTGTACCACACACTGTGACATGAGGGCCAGTGGGGTGTGAGGACACAACTACATATGACATGGTGGGCAGCATTGCTACAGTACTATGAGAGTAGCCCATCATGCTGGTGTACCGATGGTGAAATGGTGGCCAGTGGGGTGTGGGACACAGCCCTGAATATGACATGGTGGGCAGCATTGCATGCAGCACTGTACCAGGTAACAACCCCATCATGCTGAGGTGTGTACTGAAGGAGGTGACATGGGGCCAGTGGGGTGTGGACACAATACAGTCCTATGACATGGTGAGCAGCATCGTGCAGCACAGTACAGGTGACAGCCCCATCATGCTGGTGTGTACTAATGGTGACGTGGGGCCAGTGGGGTGTGGGACAGCCCTGCCTATGACATGGTCTGCAGCATTGCCTGCAGCACTGTGCACACAGTGACCGCCCAGCCATGCTGGTGTACCAAAGGTGACATGAGGACCAGTGGGGTGTGGGACACAGCACTGCCTATGACATGGTGAGCAGCAATGCCTGCAGCACTGAACAGATTGACTGCATCATCAATCTGGTGTGTACCCACTGTGACATGGGGCCAGTGGGATGTGGGACATAGCACTGTCTATGACATGGTGGGCAGCATTGCCTGCAGCACCGTACAGAGTGACAGCACCATGCATGCTGGTGTGTACCGAGGTGACATGGTGGCCAGTGGGTGTGGGACACAGCCCTGAATATGACATGTCGGGCAGCATTGCATGCAGCACCGTACAGAGTGACAGCCCCATCATGCTGGTGTGTACCGATGGTGACATGGGGGCTAGTGGGTGTGGAATTAGCACAGCCTATGACATGGTGGGCAGCATTGCCAGCAGCACTGTACAGAGTGACAGCCCCATCATGGGTGTGTACCGATGGTGACATAAAGCCAGTGGGGCGCGGGACACAGCACCGCCTATCACATGGTGGGGCAGCATTGCCTGCAACACTGTACAGGTGACAGCCCATCATGCTGGTGCGTGTACCGATGAGTGACATGGGGCCAGTGGGGTGTGGGACACAGCACAGAATATGACATGGTGGCGGCATTGCATGCAGCACCGTACAGAGTGACAACCTCATCATGCTGGTGTGTACCGATGGTGAATGAGGCCAGTGGGGTGTGGGACACACTGACTACCTACCACATGGTGAGCAGCAAGACATGCAACACGATACAAGTAAAAACCTCATCATGCTGGTGTGTACCGATAGTGACATGGGGTGCCAGTGGGTGTGGGACAGCACAGCCTATGACATAGTGGGCTAGCATTGCCTGCAGCACCGCGTGCAAGTTACAGCACATCATGCAATTGTGTACGACGGTGATGTGGGGACCGAGTGGGGTGTGGGACTGGCACTGCCTCGATCACATGGTGGGCAGCATGCCTGCAGCACTGTACAGAGTGACAGCCCATCATGCTGGTGTGTACGAAGGGCGGGCAGCAATGCAGCATCAGCAGGTGACAGCCCATCATGCTAGTTACCGACTTTGACATGGGGCTAGTGGGTGGGACACAACACTGCCTATCACATGGTGAGCAGTTTGCCAGCACTGTACAGGAAAGCTATCATGCTGGTGTATACGATGGTGACGAGACCAGTGGGGTGTGGGACGCCTGCCTACAACATAATAGGCGCATTGCCTGCAACGCAGACTGCGACACCCCATGCTGGTGTGTACTGATGGTGACATGGCGTTGCTGTGGTTTGTGGGACACAGCACTGCCTATCACGCAGTGACGTACCTGCAACACTGTACAGGTGAAGCCTCATCATGCTGGTGTACCATGACAGAGGCCAGTGGGTGTGGGACACAGCACTGCCTATGAATAGTGGGCAAATGCCCGCGGCACTGTACAGGTGACAACCACCATCATGCTGGTGTACCCACTGTGACATAAACAGTGAAGGACAGCACACCATATGACATGGTGGGTAACATTGCCTGCAGCACTGTGACAAGTGACAGCACCCACCATGCTGGTGTACCAATGGCATAGGGGGCCAGTGGGTGGGACACAGCACAGCCTATGACATGGTGTAGCATTGCCTGCAATCCCGTGAAGTTACGCCCCATCACAAAGGTGGTGTGGAACGACCACATGGGGCCAAAAGTGTACACTGTACTGCCTGACACAGCAAGCATTGCCTGCAGCACCATTACAGGTGACCAGCCCATCATGCTGGTACTTGCCGATGATGACATGGGGCTAGTGGGGTGGGGACTGGCACAGCCCGCAAACATAGTGGGCAGCATTGCCTGCAGCACTGACAGAGGACAGCCCATCATGCTGGAGGGACCGACTGTGACATGGGAGCCAGTGGGTGGGACAGCACTGCCTATCACATGGTAAGCGTATGCCTACAGCACTGTACAGAGGATAGCCCATCATGCTGGTGTACCGATGGTGACATGAGGCCAGTGGGACACAGCACAGCTATGACATAGTGGGCATTGCCTCCAGCATAACAGAGTGACAGCACCATCATGCTGGTATTACCGACTGGGAAATGGACCCAGGGTGGGACACAAACTGTCTAAGACATGGAGGGCAGCATTGCCTGCAGCACTGTTCAGAGTGACAGCCTCATCATGCTGGTGTGTACGAAAGGTGACATGGGCGCCAGTGGGTGTGGGACACGCACTGCCTATGACATAGTGGGCAGCAATGCCTGCAGCACTGTACAAGTGACAACACCAAATCTGTGTACCCACTGTGACATGAGGCCAGGGGTGGGACACAGCCTATCTATGACATGGTGAGCAGCATTGCCTGCAGCACGTACAGTGACAGCACCATGGGTGTATAACCATGGTGACAGAGGCCAGTGGAGTGGGACACAGCCTGCCTATGACATAATGGGTAGCACTGTTGCAGCACTGTTCAGGTGACAGCCCCATTATGCTGGGGTGTACTACAGACGTAACAGTGGGGTGGGACACAGCACAGCCTATGACATGGTGGGCAACTTGCCTGCCACTTCAGAGTGACAATCTCATGCTGGTGTGTACCGACTGTGAAATGGGGGCCAGTGGGTGGGACAGAACTGTCTATGACATGGTGGGCAACATGCCTGCAGCACTGTTCAGGGAGCCCCATCAAGCTGGTGTGCTGATGTGACATGAGGGCTAGTGGGTGTGGGACACAGTACTGTCTTTGACAGTGAAACTGCCGTAGCACAGTACAGGTGACAGCCCATCACGATGGGTGTACTGATGTGACATAGGGCCAGTGGTGTGGGACAGCACTGCTATGACAGTGGGCAGCATTGCCGCAGTACTGTACAGGTGACATCCCATCTACAGGTACCATGGTGACACAGCAAGGGGGGTGGGACAGGCACTGCCTATCACATGGTGAGCAGATGCCTACAGCACTGGCACAGGTGACAGCCCATCATGCTGATGTGTACCAATGGTGACATGAGCCAGTGGGTGTGGGACAGCACTGCCCATGATGACAGGCAGCATTGCAGCACTGTACAGAGTGACAGCCCCATCATGCTGGTGTGTACCAATAGTGACATGGGCCAGAGGTGTGGGACACAGCCCTGAATATGACATGCAGCATTGCATGCAGCACTGAGCAGAAACAGCCCAATCATGCTGGTGTGTACTGATGGTGACATGGGGCTAGTGGGTGGGAACAGTACTGTTCACAGTGAGCAAGGCGTGCAGCACAGTACAGAGTTACCGCCCATCCTACGGGTGTGAACTGATGGTGACATGGGGCCAGTGGGGTGTGGGACACAGGACTGCCTTTGACATGGTGGGCAGGATTGCCTGCAGCACTGTACAGAGTGACAACCCCATGCTGGTGTACCGATGGTGACATGGTACAGTGGGTGGGACACCCTGATATGACATGGTGGGCAGCATTGCATGCAGCACTGTACAGACTGGCCAATCATGTGCTGGTATGATGGTGACATGGGGCTAGAGGTGTGGGACAGTACCGTCTATGACATGGTGAGCAGCAATGCGCACAGCACAGGTGACAGCCCCATCATGCTGGTGTGTACTGATGGTGGCGGGGCCGGGTGACAGCCCCCTATGACATGGGCCGCATTGCCTGCAGACTGTACTGAGTTACGCCCATCATGCTGGTGTGTACCGATGGTGACATACGGGCGGTGTGGGACAGCACAGCCTATGATGTGGTGGGCAGCATTGCCTGCAGCACTGTACAGACGACAGCCCATCATGCTGGTGTGTACCGATGGTGACATAACAGGGGGGTGGGACACAGCACCGTCATGCATGGTGGGAGCATTGCCAAAAGCACAGCCAGAGTAACAGCCTCATCGTGCTGGTGTCCCAAAGGTGACATGGGGGCCAGTGGGGTGCGGGACAGCACTGCCTATGACATGGTGGGCACTGCAGCACTGTACAGGTGACAGCACCATCATGTGGTGTGTACCCATCAGAGTGGGGCCAGTGGGCTGTGGGCACCGCACTGTCTACGACATGGTGGGCAGCATTGCCTGCAGCACAGTACAGTGACAGCACCATCATGCAGTGTATAAGATGGTGACATGAGGGCCAGTGGGTGTTGGACAGCCCGCCTATGACATGGTGGGCAGCACCGCTTGCAGCACTGTACAGAGTGACAGCCCATCATGTTGGTGTGCAACAAGGTGACATGCAGGCAGTGGGCAGGACACAGCCCTGCCTAGCAGGGTGGGCAGCATTGACTGCAGCACCACAGGTGACACCCCATCATTCTGGTGCACCGATGGTGACATGGGCTAGTGGGTGTGGGACAGCACAGCCACCATGGGGGGCAGCATTGCCTGCAACACTGTACAGTGACAGCCCCATCATGCTGGTGTGTACTGATGGTGACATGGGGCCAGTGGGCAGGACACAGCACTGCCAATGACTTGGTTAGCATTGCCTGCAGCACTGTACAAGTGCATCCCATCGTGCTGATGTGTACCGACGGTGACATGAGGCCAGTAAGTGGGACACAGTACTGTTTATGACAGGGCAGCATTGTCTGCAGCACTGCAGAGTGACAGCCCATCATGCTGGTTGTACGACTTTGACATGGGGGCTAGTGGGTGTGGGACAGCAGCCTATCACATGGTGAGCAGTTGCCTACAGCACTGTACAGAGTGACAGCCCCATCATGCTGTGGTGTATACCGATGGTGCGAGCCGCGTGACACACTGCCTATCAACCAGGGCAGCATTTCCGCAGCACTGCACAATTGACAGCCCATCATGCTGGTGTGTACCAATGGTGACATGGTGCCCAGTTCGTGTGGACACAGCTGAATATGACTTGCAAGAGCATCGCATGCAGCACTGTACAGGCAACAGCCCACCATGCTGGTGTGTACTGATGGTGACATTTACGCTGGGGTGTGGGACAGTACTGTCTATGAATGGTGACAACAATACGTGCAGCACAGTACAGAGTGACAGCAAACCATGCTGGTGTGTACTGATGGTGACGGGGCCAGTGGGTGTGACAGCCCTGCCTGACATGCGGGCTGCATTGCCTGGCACTGTACAGTTACCGCCATCATGCTGGTGTGTACCATGGTGACTTGGTGGCCAGTGGGTGGGACACAGCTCAATATCATAGTAAGAAGCATGCATGCAGCACTGTAAAGAGGACAGCCCCATCATGCTGGTGTACTGATGGTGACATTTGGCCTAGTGTGGGGACTAGTACTGTCGACACGGTGAGCAGAATGCGCAGCACAGTACAGACTGCAGCCCCATCATGCTGGTGTGTACTGATGGTGACGTAAACAGTGGTTCAGGGACGCTCTGCCTATGACATGGTAGGCTGCATTGCCTGTAGCACTGTGCAAGTTACCGCCCATCATGCTGGTGTACCGATAGTTACATGGGGGCCAGTGAGGTGTGGGGACTGGCCTGATATGGTGGGCAGCATTGCCTGCAGCACAGTAGGTGACAGCCCATCATGCTGGTGTGTACTGATGGTGACACGGGGACCAGTGGGTGCGGACACAGCTGCTAGCACATGGTGAGCAGCATTGCTGCAACACTGTACAGGTAACAGCACATCATGCTGGTGGTACCGATAGCACATGGGGGCTAGTGAAAGTATGGAACCAGCCAGCCTACATGGTGGGCAGCATGCCTGCAGCACAGTGGTGACAGCCCACCGTGCTGGTGTGTACCGATAGTAACATGGGGCTAGTGAGTGCGGACGCACAGCCTATGACATGGTGGGCAGCATTGCCTGCAGCACCGCACAGGTGACAGCCCATCATGCTGGTGTGTACCGACTGTGACATGAGGCCAGTGGGTGGGACAAAGCACAGCCCAGACATGGGCAGTTTTGCCTACAGCTCTGTACGATGACAGCATCATCATGCTGGTGTGTACCACAGATATGATGGCCAGTGGGGTGGGACACAGCACAGCCATGACATAGTGGGCAAGATGACTGCAGCACTGTACAGGTGACAAGACCATCATGGGTGTGTGCCGACTGTGACATAAGGCAGGTGGGAATTATTGGGGACTAGCACTGTCTATGAAATGGTGAGCAGCATTGCCAGCAGCGCCCGCAGGTGACGCCTCATCATGCTGGTGTTTCAAAGGTGACATGAGGGGCCAGGGGTGTGGGACACAGCACTGTCTATGACATGGTGGGCAGTACGTTTGCAGTAATCGCACAGAGTGACAGCACCATCATGATGGTGTATAACGATGGTGACATGAGGGCCAGTGGGTGTGGGACAGCCCCGTTTGCACATAGTGAGCAGCACGCGCAGCACAGTACGAGGACAGCCCATCTGCTGGTGGTACTGATGGTGACGTAAACAGGTGTGGGACAGCCCGCCTATGACATGGTGGGCTGCATTGCCTGCAGCACTGAACAGAGTTAGCCCATCATGCTGGTGTACCGATGGTGACATGGGGCCAGTGGGTGGGGACGCACTGCCTATGACATGGTGAGCAGCATTGCTGCAGCACTGTACAGAGGACCCCATCATACTGGTAAGCCACCGATGGTGACATGGTGGCAGGGCTTGGGACACAGCCCTGAATATGACATGGCGACGCATGCAGCATTACACAGAGGACAGCCCCATCATGCTGTTGTGTACTGATGGTGACATAGCTAGTGGGGTGTGGACACAGTACTGTCTATGACCATGAGCAATGCGCAGCACACTACAGAGTGACAGCCCCATCATGCTGGTGGTACCGATGGTGAAATGGGCCAGTGGGTGTGGGACAGCCTGCCTATGACATGGTTGACATTGCCTGCAACTGCACAGAGTGAGCCCCATCATGCTGGTATTACCGAGAGGCATAGGACTAGTGGGTGGGACACAGCACAGCCTATGACATGGTGGGCAACATGCCTGCAGCACCAGCAAGTAGCCCCATCATGCTGGTGTACCGACTGTGACACAAGTGGGGTGGGACACAGCACTGCCTATGACATAGTGGGCAGCATTGCCTGCAGCTCACAGGTGACAGCCCATCATGCTGGTGTGTACGATAGTGGCATAGGGTCCAGTGGTGTGGGACACAGCACTGCCTAGGACATAGTGAGCAGCATGGCCTGCAACACAGCAGAGACTGCCCCATCTAGCTGGTGTGTGCGATAGTGACATGGGGCTATGGGGTGTGGGACCAGCCAGCCTATGACATGGTGGCAGCATTGCCTGCAGCACCAGACAGAGGACAGCCCCATCATGCTGGTGTGCCGCTGTGACATAAAACAGTGGGGCACAGCACTGCCTATCACATGGTGAAGCAGGATTGCTACAGCATACAGAGTAGCACCATAATGCTGGTGTGTACCAATGGTGACATGAGGACAGTGGGAGTGGGACACAGCACAGCCTGACATGTAGCAGCATTGCCCAGCACTGCACAGTATGACAGCATCATCATGCTAGTATGACCCGACTGTGACATAGGGGCCAGTGGGGTGGACACTGCACCGTCTATGACAGGGCAGCATGCCTGCAACCTGTACAGGTGACATCCCCATCGTGCTGGTGTATCAAGGTGACATGGGGCCAGTGGGTCGTGGGACAGTACTGTTTATGACATGGTGGGCAGCATTATCAGCACAGCACAGAGTGACAGCCCATCATGCTGGTATGCCGACTGTGACATGGGGGCCAGTGGGTGTGGGACACAGCACTGCCTATCATGGTGAGCAGTATTGCCTACAGCACTGTACAGGTGACAGCCCATCATGCTGGTGTGTACGACGGTGACATGAAGCCAGAGGGGTGTGACACAGCACTGCCTATGACATGGTGGGCACATTGACTGCAACATCACAGAGTGACGCCCCCTCGTTGCTGTGTACTAATGGTGACAAGGTCCGCGGGGTGCTGGACACGCCAGAATTGACAATGGTGGGGCAGCATTGCATGCAGCACTGTACAGAGTGACAGCCCCATCATACAGCGCATTGTTGTGACATGGGGGCCAGTGGAGTGGGACAGTACTGTCTATGACATGGTGAGCAGCATTAAGGCAGCACAGTACAGGTGACAGCCCCATCATGCTGGTGTGTACTGATGTTGACGGGGGCCAGTGGGTGGACAGCCTGCCTATGACATGGTCTGGTTGCATCACTGCTCTGCAAGTGGGCGCAGAGTTACCATCTTTGCTGGTGTACCGACAGACATGGGGGCCAGTGGGTGTGACAGCACTACCTATGACATAATGGAGCGCTTGCCGCAGCACTGTACAGGAAGCCCATCATGCTGGTGTGTGCAGTGGTGACATGAGGCCAGTGGTGGGTACACAGCTGCCTATGACATGGAGGCAACTGCACGCAGCACTGTACAGTGACAGCCCAACATGCTGGTGATACTGATGGTGACATGGGGCCAGTGTGTGGGACACAGTACCGTCTGACATGGTGAGCAGGCCCATGCAGCACAGTACAGAGTGACAACCCCATCATGCTGGTGTGTATGGTGGCGGTGAGGCCAGTGGGGTGTGGGACAGCCCTGCCTATGACATGGTGGGCTGGTGCCTGCAGCACTGTACAGGTTACCGCCCATCGCTGCTGGTGTGTACCCGATGGGACAAAAGGGCCAGTGGGGTGTGGACACAGCACCTATGACATAGTGGGCAGCATTGGCTGCAGCACTGTACAGGTACCATCTGCTGTGTACCGATGGTGACATGGTGGCCAGTGGGGTGTAGGATGATCCTGAATCGACATGAGGGCAGCATTGCATGCAGCACTGTACAGGTGACAGCCACCATGCTGGTGTGTACTGATGGTGACATGGGGAGAGGGGGGTGGGACACAGCTGTCTAGACAGAGCAGCAATGCAGCATAGTACAGAGTGACAGCCCATATGCTGTGTACGATGGTGACTTGAAATAGTGTGACAGCCTGCTAGACGCTGGTGGGCTGCATTGCCTGCAGCACTGTACAAGTTACCGTCCATCATGCTGGTGTGTACCGACGCGACATGGGGGCCAGTGGGTCTGGGACACAGCACAGCCTATGACATGTGGGCAGCATTGCCTGCAACACTGTGATGACACCCCTATCATGCTGGTGTGTACCGATAGTGACATGGGAGGCGTGGTGTGGCACACAGCACAGCCTATGACATGGTGGGAGAATTGCCTGCAGCACCGCACAGGTGACGCCCCATCATTCTGGTGTGTACGACTGTGACATGGGGGCCAGTGGGGTGTGGGACAGAATGCCTATGACATGTTGGGCGCATGCAGCACCACAGGACAGGTAACAGCCCCATCATGCTGGTGTGTACCGACCGACATGGGGCCAGGTGGGAAACAGCACCCTACACATAGTGAGCAGCACTGCTGCAGCACTGTACAAATGACAGCCTCGCTGGTGTGTACCAGGTGACATGGGGCTGCGGGTGGGACACAGCACTGCCTATGACATGGTGAGCAATGCCTGCAGCACTGTACAGAGCAGCACCATCATGCTGGCGTGTACCCACTGTGACATGGGGCCAGGGTGTGACACCGCTGTCATGACATGGTGGCAGCATTGCCTGCAGCACCGTACAGAATGACAGCACCATCACGCTGGTATAAACGATGGTGACAGAGGGCCAGGTGGACACAGCCCGCCTATGACATAGTAGGCAGCACCGCTTGGCACTGTACGAGAAACAGCCCCACTCATGCTGGTGTGTGCGAAGGTGACGTGAGGGCCAGTGGGGTGTGGGACTCAGCCCCGCCTATGACATGGTGGGCAGCACTGCACGCAGCACCGCACAGAGCAACAACCCCACTGGCTGGTGTGTACCGGCTGGTGACATGGGGCCAGTATGGGACACAGCACCGCCTGGCGACATGGTGGCAGCTTGTCTGCAGCACTGTCAGTGAGAGCCCATCATGCTGGTGTACCCATGGTGACATGGGGCAGTGGGGCGTGGGACTGGCACTGCCTATGACATGGTGGGCAGCATTGCCTGCAGCACTGTACAGTGACAGCCCATCGTATGGTGTGTACCCGATTGTGACATGGTGGCCAGTGGGGTGGGACAGCCCTGCCTATGACTGGGCAGCATTGCCTGCAGCACTGTACAGGTGACAGCCCACTGCTGGTGGCTGATGGTGACATGGGGCTAGTGGGTGTGGACACAGTACTGTATATGACATGGTGAGCAGCAATGCGCAGCACAGTAGAGTGACAGCCCCATCATGCTGGTGTGCACTGATGGGGCGTGGGGGCCAAAGAGGTGGGGTGTGGACAGCCCTGCCTATGACATGGTTGGCATTGCAGCACTGTTCGATGACAGCCCCATCATGCTGGTGTCCGCCGATGGTGACATGGTGGCCGGGGGTGTGAACACAGCCCCGAATATGACAGTGGGCAACATTGCATGCAGCACTATAGAGTGACAGCCCCATCCTGTGGTGTGTACTCGAGACATGAAGTGATGGGTGGGGACACAGTACTGTTATGACATGGCGAGCAGCAATACGTGCAGCACAGTACAGAGTGACAGCCCCATCATGCTGGTGTGTACTGATGGTGACGGGGGCCAGTGGGTGTGGACAGCTCCCGTTTGGCGATATGTGGGCTGCATTGCCTGCAGCACTGAACAGGCACGCCACAGGCTGGGTGTACCGATGGGTAGGGGCCAGTGGGGTGGGTTCAGCACTGCCTATGACATGGTGGAGCAGCATTGCCACAGCATTCTACAGAGTGAAGCCATCATACTGGTGTTTACCGATGGTGACATGGCAGTGGGTCAGGCAAGCCCTGAATATGACATGGTGGGCAGCATTGCATGCAGCACCACACAGGTAGCCCCATCATGCTGTTGTGTACTGATGGTGACATGGTGGCTAGTGGGATGGGACACACCGTCTATGACATGGTGAGCAATGCGCAGCACAGTGACAGCCCCACCAGTGCTGTACTACGGTGACGTAAAGAGTGGGGTGGGACAGCCCACTATGACATGGTTAGCATCGCTGCAACACTGTAGGCTGCAAGCCCCATCATGCTGGTGTGTGCCGAGGTGACATGGGGGCTAGTAGGGACACGGCAGCCTATGACATGGTGGGCAGACTGCCTGCAGCACTGGACAAAGTGACATCCCCACTGCGTGTGAAAAATCGACATAGAAAGAGTGGGTGGGACAGCACTCAAATGACATGGTGGGCATTGCCTGCAGCTCCATGGGTACAGCCCCATCATATGGTGTGTACGATAGTGCATGGGGTCCAGTGGGTGTGGGACACAGCACTGCCTATGACATGGTGGGCATGGCCTGCAGCACAGTACACAGAGACAGCCCCACAAGCTGGTGTGTACCGATAGTGACACAAGCTAGTGGGAGGGACACAGCACAGCCTATGACATGGTGGGCAGCATTGCCTGCAGCACTGTACAGTATGACAGCATCATCATGCTGGTGTGTACCGACCGACATGGGGCCAGTGGGGTGGGACACTGCACTGTCTATGACATGGTGGGCAGCATTACCTGCAGCACTGCAGTGACACCCCATCGTGCTGGTGTGTCGAAGGTGACATAAACAGTGGGTCGTGACACAGTACTATTTAAGACATGGTGGGCATTGACTGCAGACTGTACAAGTGACAGCCCCATCATGCTGGTGTGTACCGACTGTGACATAGCCAGTGGGTGTGGGACACAGCAATGACCATCACATGGTGAGCAGTATTGCCTACAGCACTGCAGAGTGACAGCCCATCATGCTGGTGTGTACCGATGGTGACATGAGGGCCAGAGGGTGGGACGCACCGCCTATGACATTGTAGGCAGGATGACTGCAGCACTGTACAGGTGACAGCCCCACTACTGGGTTGTACTAATGGTGATGGTACCGCGGGGTGTTGGACACAGCCCAGAATATGACCAGTAAGTAGCATTGCATGGCAGCACTGTACAGTGTGACAGCCCCATCATGCTGGGCACACCGTTGCGACATGGGGGCAGTGGAGGTGGACACAGTACTGTCTATGACAGGTGAGCAGCATTGCAGCACAGTACAGGTGACAGCCCATCATGCTGGTGTACTGATGGTGACGTGGGGGCCTATAGGTGTGGGACAGCCCTGCCTATGACATGGTCCTGCACGCCCGCAGCACAGTACAGAGTGACCCCATCTTGTAGTGTGTACCCGATGGAATGGGGCCAGTGGGGTGTGAACACAGCACCGCCTATGACATGGTGGGCAGCATTTCCCGCAGCACTGTACAGGTGAAGCCCCATCATGCTGGTGTACCGATGGCGACGAGGCCTGGGGTGTGGTACAGCACCGCTATGACATGGTGGGCAGCATTGCATGCAGCACAGTACAGCGTGACAGCCCCATCATGCTGGTGATACTTATGGTGACATGGGGGCCAGGGTGTGACACAGCCTGTCATGACATGGACAGCAATGCATGCAGCACAGCACAGGTAACAGCCCCATCATGCAGGTGTGTACTGATGGTGATGTAAACAGTGTAGGTCAGCCCTGCTCACATGGTGGGCTGCATGCCTGCAGCACTGTACAGGTTACCACCTCATGCTGGTGTAAAAAGACGGTGACATGGGGCCAGTGGGTGTGACACAGCACTGCCTATGACATGGTGGCAGCTTCCGCAGCACTGTACAGAGACAGCCCCATCATGCTGGTGTACCCGATGGTGACATAGTGCCAGTGGTGTAGGACACAGTCCTGAATATGACATGAGGCAGCATTTACGCAGCACTGTACAGAGTGACAGCCATATCATGTAGTGTGTACTGTGGTGACATGGGATAGTGGGTGGGACACAGTACTGTTATGCAGAGAGAGCAGCAATGCGTGCACAGTACAAGTGACAGCCCCATCATGCTGGTGTGTACCGATGGTGACTTGGGGGCCAGTGGGTGACGCCTGCCTGTGACATGGTGGGCTGCATTGCCTGCAGCACTGTGCAAGTGCAAATCCCATCATGCTGGTGTGTGCCACGATGGTGACATGGGGGACAGCAGTGGGGGTGGGACCAACACAGCCTATGATACAGGGCAACATTGCCTGCAACACTGTACAAGTGACAGCCCCATGATGCTGGTGTGCACCCATAGTGACATGGGCAAGTGGTGGCACACAGCACAGCCTATGACACAGGGCAGAGTGCCTGCAGACAGGTAACAGCCCCATCATTCTGGTGTGTACCATTTCGACAAGAAACAGTGGGGTGGGACAGCACTGCTATGACATGTTGGCAGCATGGCTGCAGCACAGACAGGTAACAGCCCCACTGCTGGTGTGTACCGACTGCATGGGGCCAGTGGGAACAGCACCGCCTGTCACACGGTGAGCAACATTGCCTGCAGCACTGTACAGAGCAACCCCATCATACTGGTGTGTACCAAAGGTGACATGGGGCCAGTGGGGTGGACACAGCACTGCCTATGACATGGTGGGCAGCAGCCTGCAGCACTGCAAGAGACAGCACC
Organism: Neoceratodus forsteri; assembly: GCA_016271365.2. NCBI lineage: Eukaryota > Metazoa > Chordata > Ceratodontiformes > Ceratodontidae > Neoceratodus > Neoceratodus forsteri. The sequence goes on along the minus strand of CM028137.1, from coordinate 41,542,342 downwards.
ATCATGCTGGTGTGTACCACTGTGATGAGAACAGTGGGCTGGGACTGGCCTGCCGATGACACAGGGCAGCATTACATGGCACCGCACAAATAACAACCCCATAATGCTGGTGTAACCGATGGTGACATGGGGCTAGTGGGTGTGGACAAGCACAGCCTATCACATGGTGGGCAGCATGCCTGCAGCACTGTACAGAGTGCTGCCCCATGCTGGTGTGTACTGGTGGTGACATGGTGGCCAGTGGGAGTGGGACCAGCACTGCCCATGACTTGGTGGGCAGTGCCTGCAGCACTGTACAGAGTGACATCCCATCTTGCTGAAAACCATGAGCATGGGGGCCAGTGGGCGTGGACACAGCACTGCCTATGACATGGTGGGCAGCATTGTCTGCAGCACTGTAAGAGAGAGCCCATCATACTGTGTGTACCGATGGTGACATAGCCAGTGGGCGTGGGACAGCACTGCCGACATGGTGGGAGCATTGCCTGCAGCACTAACAGAGTGACCCCATCATGCTGGTGTACCGAGACATGGTGGCTGGTGGATGTGGGACAAGCCCCGCTTGCGACTTGGTGGGGCGCATTGCCCGCGCACTGTATACAGAGTGGTCAGCCCCATCATGCTGTGTACTGAGGACATGGGGCTAGTGGGGTGGACACAGTACTGTATATGACATGGTGAGCAGCAATGCAGCACAGTACAGAGTGACACCCCATCATGCTGGTGTACTGATGGTGACGTGGGGCCAGTGGGGTGGGACAGCCTGCTTATGACATGGTTGGCAGCATGCCTGCAGCACTTAGAGTGACAGCCCATCATGCTGGTGTGTACCGGAGAGGACAAGAGGCCAGTGGGGGCGTGGGACAGCACACCACCTACATGGTGAGCAGCATTGCCTGCAACACTATACAGAGTGACAGCCCCATGCTGGTGTGCACCGAGGTGACATGGGGCTAGGGGGTGGGGACACAGCACAGCCTATGACATAATTGGGCAACATTGCCTCGGAGCAGAGTGACAGCCCCACCATGCTGGAAAATAGATCAGACATGGGGCCAGTGGGTGGGACACAGCACTGATTATGACATGGTGGGTGATTGCCTGCAGTCCGTACAGGTGACAGCCCCACTGCTGGTGTGTACCGAGAGTGGCATGGGGTCCAGTGGGGACACAGCACTGCCTATGACATGGTGGGCAACATGGCCTGCAGCACAGTACAGAGTGACAGCCCCATCATGCTGGTGTGTACCGATAGTGACATGGGGGCTAGTGGGGTGTGGGACACAGCACTGACTTATGACATGGTGGGCAGCATTGCCTGCAGCACCGTACAGAGTGACAGCCCCATCATGCTGGTGTGTACCGACTGTGACATGGGGGCCAGTGGGGTGTGGGACACAGCACTGCCTATCACATGGTGAGCAGTATTGCCTACAGCACTGTACAGAGTGACAGCACCATAATGCTGGTGTGTACCCGATGGAGACATGAGGGCCAGTGGGAGGGGACACAGCACAGCCTATGACATGTTGGGCAGCATTGCCTTCAGCACTGTACAAGTATGACAGCATCATCATGCTGGTGTGTACCGACGGTGACATGGGGCCAATGGGCGAGGGACCTGCACTCTGTGACATGGTGGGCAGCATTGCCTGCAGCACTGTACAGAGTGACATCCCCATCGTGCTGGTGTGTATCGAAGGTGACATGGGGGCCAGTGGGACGTGGGACACAGTACTGTTTATGACATGGTGGGCAATTGTCTGCAGCGCATACAGAGTGACAACCCCATCATGCTGGTGTGTACCGACTGTGAAATGGGGCCAGTGGGGTGTGGGACTGGCACCTATCACATAGTGAGCAATGCCTACAGCACTGTGTACAGAGTGACAGCCCCATCATGCTGGTGTGTGCAGTGGTGACGCAGGGGCCAGAGGGTGGGACACAGCACTGCCTGTAACATGAGTGAGCAGCATTGCCTGCCAGCACTGTACAGAGTGACAGCCCCATCATGCTGGTGTGTACTAATGGTGACATGGTGGCCCAGTGGGGTGCTGGACTGTTAGAATATGACATGGTGGGCAGCATTGCATACAGCTCTGTGCAGTGACAGCCCCATCATGCTGGTGTGTACTGATGGTGACATGGGGCCCAGTAAGAGGGACACAGTACAGTCTATGACATGGTGACAGCATTGCATGCAGCACAGTACAGAGTGACAGCCCCATCATGCTGGGTGTACTGATGGTGACGGGGGCCTGTGGGGTGGGACAGCTCCCGCCTATGACATGGCTCTGCTGCATTGCCTGCTAGCACAGGTACAGAGTTACGCCCATCTTGCTGGTGTGTACCATTGGTGACATGGGGCCAGTGGGGTGTGGGACACAGCACTGCCTATGACATGAGTGGGCAGCATTGCCTGCAGCACTGTACAGAGTGACAGCCCCATCATGTTGGTGTGTACCGATGGAGGCATGAGGGCCAGTGGTGTGGCACACAGCACCGCCGACGACATGGTGGGCAGCATTGTACGTGCAGCACTCAAATAGTGTGACAGCCCCATCATGCTGGTGAGTACTGATGGTGACATGGGGCTAGTGGGGTGTGGGACACAGTACCGTCTATGACATGGAGAGCAGCATGCATGCAGCACAGCATAGAGTGACAGCCCCATCATGCTGGTGTACTGATGGTGACGCGGGGGCCAGTGTGTGGGACACAGTACCGTCTATGACATGGAGAGCAGCAATGCCGCAGCACAGTACAGAGTGACAGCCCCACCATGCTGGTGTGTACTGACGGCGACATGGGAGCCAGTGGGTGGGACACAGCACTGCCTATGACATGGTGGGCAGCATTGCCTGCAGCACTGTACAGAGTGACAGCTCCATCATGCTGGTGTGTACCGATGGTGACATGGTGGCCAGTGGGGTGTAGGACACAGTCCTGAATATGACATGGTAGGCAGCATTGCATGCAGCACTGTACAGAGAGACAGCCATATCATGCTGGTGTGTACTGATGGTGACATGGGGGCTAGTGGGGTGTGGGACACAGTACTGTCTATGGCATGGTGAGCAGCAATGCGTGCAGCACAGTACAGGATGACAGCCCCATCATGCTGGTGTGTACTGATGGTGAATTGGCAAACAGTGGGTGTGTGGACAGCCCTGCCCATGACATGGTGGGCTGCACTGCCTCGCAGCACTGTACACAGAGTTACCGTCCATCATGCTGGTGTGACCGATGGTGACATGGGGGCCAGTGGGGTGTGGGACAGCAGCACAGCCTATGACATGGTGGGCAGCATTGCCTGCAACACTGTACAGAGTGACAGCCTACCATGCTGGTGTGCACCGACAGTGACATGGGAAAAGTGGGTGTGGTACACAGCACAGCCTATGGGACATGGTGGGCAGAATTGCCTGCAGCACTGTGATAGAGCACAGCCCCATCATTCTGGGTGTGTACCGACTCAGACATGGGGCCAGTGGGTGTGGGACACAGCACTGCCTATGACATGTTGGGCAGCATGGCCTGCAGCACCAGACAGAGTGACAGCCCCATCATGGTGGTTTGTACCGACTGTGACATGGGGCCAGTGGGATGTGGGACACATCACTGTCTATGACATGGTGGGCAGCATTGCATGCAGCACTGTACAGAGTGACAGCCTCATCATGCTGGTGTGTACCAAAGGTGACATGGGGGCCAGTGGGGTGTGGGACACAGCACTGCCTATGACATGGTGGGCAGCAATGCCTGCAGCACTGTACAGAGTGACAGCACCATCATGCTGGTGTGTACCCACTGTGACATGGGGCCAGTGGGCTGTGGAACTCAGCCCTGCCTATGACATGGTGGGCAGAATTGCATGCAGCACCGTACAGAGTAACAACCCCATAATGCTGGTGTGTACCGATGGTGACATGGGGGCTAGTGGGGTGTGGGACACAGCACAGCCTATCACATGGTGGGCAGCATTGCCTGCAGCACTGTACAGAGTGACTGCCACATCATGCTGGTGTGTACTGATGGTGACACGGTGGCCAGTGGGGAGTGGGACACAGCACTGCCCATGACTTGGTGGGCAGCATTGCCTGCAGCACTGTACAGAGTGACATCCCCATCTTGCTGGTGTGTACCGATGGTGACATGGGGGCCAGTGGGGCGTGGGACACAGCACTGCCTATGACATGGTGGGCAGCATTGTCTGCAGCACTGTAGAGAGTGAGAGCCCCATCATGCTGGTGTACCGATGGTGACATGGGGCCAGTGGGGCGGGGGACCAGCACTGCCTATGACATGGTGGGAGCATTGCCTGCAGCACTGTACAGAGTGACAGCCCCATCATGCTGGTGTGTACCGATGGTGACGCGGTGGCCAGTGGGATGTGGGACACAGCCCCGTCGCGACCTGGTGGGCAGCATTGCCTGCAGCACTGTACGGAGGACAGCCCCATCATGCTGGTGTGTACTGATGGTGACATGGGGGCTAGTGGGTGTGGGACACAGTACTGTATATGACATGGTGAGCAGCAATGCGCAGCACAGTACAGAGTGACAACCCCATCATGCTGGTGTGCCAGATGGTGACGTGGGGCCAGTGGGGGTGTGGGACAGCCTGCTTATGACATGGTTGGCAGCATTGCCTGCTTGCCTGTACAGGTGACAGCCCCATCATGCTGGTATTACCCGAGGAAGCATGAGGGGCCAGTGGGGTGTGGGACACAGCACTGCCTATCACATGGTGAGCAGCATTGCCTGCAACACTGTACAGAGTGACAGCCCCATCATGCTGGTGTGTACCGAGAGTGACATGGGGGCTAGTGGGGTGTGGGACACAGCACAGCCTATGACATGGTGGGCAGCATTGCCTGCAGCACCGTACAGAGTGACAGCCCCATCATGCTGGTGTGTACCGACTGTGACATGGGGGCCAGTGGGGTGTGGGACACAGCACTGCCTATGACATGGTGGGCAAGATTGCCTGCAGTCTGCGACAGAGTGACAGCCCCATCACGTTGGTGTGTAACCGATAGCAGCATGGGGTCCAGTGGGGTGTGACACAGCACTGCCTGGTGACATGGTGGGCAGCATGGCCCAGCACAGTACAGAGTGACAGCCCCATCATGCTGGTGTGTACCGATAGTGACATGGGGCCAGTGGGGTGTGACACAGCACTACCTATGACATGGTGGGCAGCATTGCCTGCAGCACCGTACAGAGTGACAGCCCCATCATGCTGGTGTGTGCCGACTGTGACATGGGGGCCAGTGGGGTGTGGGACACAGCACTGACTATCACATGGTGAGCAGTATTGCCTACAGCACTGTACAGAGTGACAGCACCATAATGCTGGTATGTACCGATGGTGACATGAGGGCCAGTGGGGAGTGGGACACAGCACAGCCTATGACATGTTGGGCAGCATTGCCTTCAGCACTGTACAGTATGACAGCATCATCATGCTGGTGTGTACCGACTGTGACATGGGGGCCAGTGGGCTGTGGGACACTGCACTGTCTATGACATGGTGGGCAGCATTGCCTGCAGCACTGTACAGAGTGACATCCCCATCGTGCTGGTGTGTATCGAAGGTGACATGGGGGCCAGTGGGTCGTGGGACACAGTACTGTTTATGACATGGTGGGCAGCATTGTCTGCAGCACTGTACAGAGTGACAGCCCCATCATGCTGGTGTGTACCGACTGTGAAATGGGGGCCAGTGGGGTGTGGGACACAGCACTGCCTATCACATGGTGAGCAGTATTGCCTACAGCACTGTACAGAGTGACAGCCCCATCATGCTGGTGTGTACCGATGGTGACATGAGGGCCAGAGGGGTGTGGGACACAGCACTGCCTATGACATGGTGGGCAGCATTGCCTGCAGCACTGTACAGAGTGACAGCCCCATCATGCTGGTGTGTACTAATGGTGACATGGTGGCCCGTGGGGTGTTGGACACAGCCCAGAATATGACATGGTGGGCAGCATTGCATGCAGCTCTGTACAGAGTGACAGCCCCATCATGCTGGTGTGTACTGATGGTGACATGGGGGCTAGTGGAGTGTGGGACACAGTACTGTCTATGACATGGTGTTCAGCATTGCGTGCAGCACAGTACAGAGTGACAGCCCCATCATGCTGGTGTGTACTGATGGTGACGTGGGGGCCTGTGGGGTGTGGGACAGCCCTGCCTATGACATGGCCTGCTGCATTGCCTGTAGCACAGTACAGAGTTACCGCCCATCTTGCTGGTGTGTACCGATGGTGACATGGGGGCCAGTGGGGTGTGGGACACAGCACTGCCTATGACATGGTGGGCAGCATTGCCTGCAGCACTGTACAGAGTGACAGCCCCATCATGTTGGTGTGTACCGATGGTGACATGAGGGCCAGTGGGGTGTGGTACACAGCACTGCCTATGACATGGTGGGCAGCATTGCATGCAGCACTGTACAGTGTGACAGCCCCATCATGCTGGTGAGTACTGATGGTGACATGGGGGCTAGTGGGGTGTGGGACAGCCCTGCCTATGACATGGTGGGCTGCATTGCCTGCAGCACTGTACAGAGTTACCGCCCATCATGCTGGTGTGTACCGATGGTGACATGGGGGCCAGTGGGGTGTGGGACACAGCACTGCCTATGACATGGTGGGCAGCATTGCCTGCAGCACTGTACAGAGTGACAGCCCCATCATGCTGGTGTGTACCGATGGTGACATGGCGGCCAGTGGGGTGTGGGACACAGTCCTGAATATGACATGGTAGGCAGCATTGCATGCAGCACTGTACAGAGTGACAGCCATATCATGCTGGTGTGTACTGATGATGGACATGGGGCTAGTGGGTGTGGGACACAGTACTGTCTATGGCATGGTGAGCAGCAATGCGTGCAGCACAGTACAGGGTGACAGCCCCATCATGCTGGTGTGTACTGATGGTGACTTGGGGGCCAGTGGGGTGTGGGACAGCCCTGCCTATGACATGGTGGGCTGCATTGCCTGCAGCACTGTACAGAGTTACCGTCCATCATGCTGGTGTGTACCGATGGTGACATGGGGGCCAGTGGGGTGTGGGACACAGCACAGCCTATGACATGGTGGGCAGCATTGCCTGCAACACTGTACAGAGTGACAGCCCTATCATGCTGGTGTGTACCGATAGTGACATGGGGGCAAGTGGGGTGTGGTACACAGCACAGCCTATGACATGGTGGGCAGAATTGCCTGCAGCACCGTACAGAGTGACAGCCCCATCATGATGGTGTGTACCGACTGTGACATGGGGGCCAGTGGGGTGTGGGACACAGCACTGCCTATGACATGTTGGGCAGCATGGCCTGCAGCACCGCACAGAGTGACAGCCCCATCATGCTGGTGTGTACCGACTGTGACATGGGGGCCAGTGGGGTGTGGGACACAGCACTGCCTATCACATGGTGAGCAGCATTGCCTGCAGCACTGTACAGAGTGACAGCCTCATCATGCTGGTGTGTACCAAAGGTGACATGGGGGCCAGTGGGGTGTGGGACACAGCACTGCCTATGACATGGTGGGCAGCAATGCCTGCAGCACTGTACAGAGTGACAGCACCATCATGCTGGTGTGTACCCACTGTGACATGGGGCCAGTGGGGTGTGGGACACCGCACTGTCTATGACATGGTGGGCAGCATTGCCTGCAGCACCGTACAGAGTGACAGCACCATCACGCTGGTGTATAACGATGTTGACATGAGGGCCAGTGGGGTGTGGGACACAGCCCTGCCTATGACATGGTGGGCAGCACTGCTTGCAGCACTGTACAGAGTGACATCCCCATAATGCTGGTGTGTACCGATGGTGACATGGGGGCCAGTGGGGCGCGGGACACAGCACTGCCTATCACATGGTGGGCAGCATTGCCTGCAGCACTGTACAGAGTGACAGCCCCATCATGCTGGTGTGTACTGATGGTGACATGGTGGCCAGTGGGGAGTGGGACACAGCACTGCCTATGACTTGCTGGGCAGCATTGCCTGCAGCACTGTACAGAGTGACATCCCCATAATGCTGGTGTGTACCGATGGTGACATGGGGGCCAGTGGGGCGTGGGACACAGCACTGCCTATGACATGGTGGGCAGCATTGTCTGCAGCACTGTAGAGAGTGAGAGCCCCATCATGCTGGTGTGTACCGATGGTGACATGGGGGCCAGTGGGGCGTGGGACACAGCACTGCCTATGACATGGTGGGCAGCATTGCCTGTAGCACTGTACAGAGTGACAGCCCCATCATGCTGGTGTGTACCGATGGTGACATGGTGGCCAGTGGGATGTGGGACACAGCCCTGCCTATGACTTGGTGGGCAGCATTGCCTGCAGCACTGTACAGAGTGACAGCCTCATCATGCTGGTGTGTACTGATGGTGACATGGGGGCTAGTGGGGTGTAGGACACAGTACTGTATATGACATGGTGAGCAGCAATGCGTGCAGCACAGTACAGAGTGACAGCCCCATCATGCTGGTGTGTACTGATGGTGACGTGGGGGCCATTTGGGTGTGGGACAGCCCTGCCTATGACATGGTGGGCTGCATTGCCTGCAGCACTGTACAGAGTGAGAGCCCCATCATGCTGGTGTGTACCGATGGTGACATGGTGGCCAGTGGGGTGTGGGACACAGTCCTGAATATGACATGGCGGGCAGCATTGCATGCAGCACCGCACAGAGTGACAGCCCCATCATGCTGGTGTGTACCGATAGTGACATGGGGGCTAGTGGGGTGTGGGACACTGCACAGCCTATGACATGGTGGGCAGCATTGCCTGCAGCACTGTACAGAGTGACAGCCCCATCATGCTGGTGTGTACTGATGGTGACATGGGGGCCAGTGGGGTGTGGCACACAGCACTGCCTATCACATGGTGAGCAGCATTGCCTGCAACAGTTTACCGAGTGACAGCCCCATCCTGCTGGTGTGTACCGATAGTGACATGGGGGCTAGTGGGGTGTGGGACACAGCACAGCCTATGACATGGTGGGCAGCATTGCCTGCAGCACCTTACTGAGTGACAGCCCCATCATGCTGAGTGTGTACCGACTGTGACATGGGGGCCAGTGGGGTGTGGGACACTGCACTGCCTATGACATGGTGGGCAGCATGGCCTAGCAGCACTCGCACAGAGGACAGCCCCATCATGCTGGTGTACCGACTGTGACATGGGGCCAGTGGTGGGCCACAGCACTGCCCATCACATCTTGAGCAGACCACCTACAGCACTGTACAGAGGACAGCCCCATCATGCTGGTGTGTACCCCATGGTGACATGAGGGCCAGTGGGGTGTGGGACACAGCACAGCCTATGACATGGTGGGCAGCATTTCCTGCAGCACTGTACAGAGTGACAGCCTCATCATGCTGGTGTGTACCAAAGGTGACATGGGGGCCAGTGGGGTGTGGGACACAGCACTGCCTATGACATGGTGGGCAGCAATGCCTGCAGCACTGTACAGAGTGACAGCACCATCATGCTGGTGTGTACCTACTGTGACATGGGGGCCAGTGGGGTGTGGGACACAGCACTGTCTATGACATGGTGGGCAGCATTGCCTGCAGCACTATATAGAGTGACAGCCTCATCATGCTGGTGTGTACCGAAGGTGACATGGGGGCCAGTGGGGTGTGGGACACAGCACTGCCTATGACATGGTTGGCAGCAATGCCTGCAGCACTGTACAGAGTGACAGCACCATCATGCTGGTGTGTACCTACTGTGACATGTGGGCCAGTGGGGTGTAGGACACAGCACTGTCTATGACATGGTGTGCAGCATTGTCTGCAGCACTGTACAGAGTAACAGCACCATAATGCTGGTGTGTACCAATGGTGACATGAGGGCCAGTGGGGTGTGGGACACAGCACTGCCAATGACAGGGTGGGCAGCATTGCCTGCAGCACTGTACAGAGTGACAGCCACATCATGCTGGTGTGTACCGATGGTGACATGGTGGCCAGTGGAGTGTGGGACACAGCCCTGAATATGACATGGTTGTCAGCATTGCATGCAGCACTGTACAGAGTGACAGCCTCACCATTCTGGTGTGTACTGATGGTGACATGGGAGCTAGTGGGGTGTGGAACACAGTACTGTCTATGACATGGTGAGCAGCAATGCGTGCAGCCCAGTACAGAGTGACAGCCCCGTCATGCTGGTGTGTACTGATGGTGACGTGGGGGCCATTGGTGTGTGGGACAGCCCTGCCTATGACATGGTGGGCTGCATTGCCTGCAGCACTGTACAGAGTTACCGCCCATCATGGTGGTGTGTACCGATGGCTGAGGCCAATAGTGGCGTGGACACAGCACTGCCTATGACATGGTATGCATCATTGCCTGCAGCACTGTACAGAGTGACAGCCCCATCATGCTGGTGTGTACGATGGTGACATGGTGGCCAGTGGGGTGTTTGACACAGCCCTGAATATGACATGGTGGGCAGCATTGCATGCAGCTCTGTACAGAGTGACAGCCCCATCATGCTGGTGTGTACTGATGGTGACATGGGGGCTAGTGGGGTGTGGGACACAGTACTGTCTATGACATGGTGAGCAGCAATGCGTGCAGCACAGTACAGAGTGACAGCCCCATCATGCTGGTGTGTACTGATGGTGACGTGGGTGCCATTGGGGTGTGGGACAGCCCTGCCTATGACATGGTGGGCTGCATTGCCTGCAGCACTGTACAGAGTTACCGCCCATCATGCTGGTGTGTACCGATGGTGACATGGGGGCCAGTGGGGTGTGGGACACAGCACAGCCTATCACATGGTGAGCAGCATTACCTGCAACACTGTACAGAGTGACAGCCCCATCATGCTGGTGTGTACTGATGGTGACATGGGGGCCAGTGGGGTGTGGGACACAGCACTGCCTATCACATGGTGAGCAGCATTACCTGCAACACTGTACAGAGTGACAGCCCCATCATGCTGGTGTGTACCGATAGTGACATGGGGGCTAGTGGGGTGTGGGACACAGCATAGCCTATGACATGGTGGGCAGCATTGCCTGCAGCACCGTACTGATGGACAGCCCATCATGCTGGTGTGTACCGACTGTGACATGGGGGCCAGTGGGGTGTGGGACACAGCACTGCCTATGACATGGTGGGCAGCATTGCCTGCAGCACCGTACAGAGTGACAGCCCCATCATGCTGGTGTGTACCGATAGTGACATGGGGGCTAGTGGGGTGTGGGACACAGCACAGCCTATGACATGGTGGGCAGCATTGCCTGCAGCACTGTACAGAGTGACAGCCCCATCATGCTGGTGTGTACCGACTGTGACATGGGGGCCAGTGGGGTGTGGGACACAGCACTGCCTATCACATGGTGAGCAGTATTGCCTACAGCACTGTACAGAGTGACAGCCCCATCATGCTGGTGTGTACCGATGGTGACATGAGGGCCAGTGGGGTGTGGGACACAGCACAGCCTATGACATGGTGGGCAGCATTGCCTGCAGCACTGTACAGAGTGACAGCACCATCATGCTGGTGTGTACCGACTGTGACATGGGGGCCAGTGGGGTGCGGGACACAGCACTGCCTATGAAATGGTGGGTAGCATTGCCTGCAGCACCGTACAGAGTGACAGCACCATCATGCTGGTGTGTACCTACTGTGACATGGGGCCAGTGGGGTGTGGGACACAGCACTGTCTATGACATGGTGGGCAGCATTGCCTGCAGCACCGTACAGTGTGACAGCACCATCATGCTGGTGTATAACGATGGTGACATGAGGGCCAGTGGGGTGTGGGACACAGCCCTGCCTATGACATGGTGGGCAGCATTGCTTGCAGCACTGTACAGAGTGACGGCCCCATCATGCTGGTGTGTACCGATGGTGACATGGGGGCCAGTGGGGTATGGGACACAGCACTGCCTATGACATGGTGGGCAGCAATGCCTGCAGCACTGTACAGAGTGACAGAACCATCATGCTGGTGTGTACTGACTGTGACATGGGGGCCAGTGGGGTGTGGGACACAGCACTGCCTATGACATGGTGGGCAGCATTGCCTGCAGCACCATACACAGTGACAGCACCATCATGCTGGTGTATAATGATGGTGACATGAGGGCCAGTGGGGTGTGGGACACAGTTCTGTCTATGACATTGTATGCAGCATTGCCTGCAGCACTGTACAGAGTGACAGCACCATCATGCTGGTGTATAATGATGGAGACATGAGGGCCAGTGGAGTGTGGGACACAGTTCTGTCTATGACATGGTGGGCAGCATTGCCTGCAGCACTGTACAGAGTGACAGCACCCTCATGCTGGTGTATAACGATGGTGACATGAGGGCCAGTGGGGTGTGGGGCACAGTATTGCCTCTGACATGGTGGGCAGCATTGTCTGTGGCACTGTACAGAGTGACAGCCCCATCATGCTGATTTGTACCGATGGTGACCTGAGGGCCAGTGGGGTGTGGGACACTGCCCTGTCTATGACATGGTGGGCAGCATTGCCTGCAGCACCGTACAGAGTGACAGCCCCATCATGCTGGTGTGTACCAATGGTGACATGGGGGCCAGTGGGGTGTGGGACACAGCACTGCCTATGACATGGTGGGCAGCATTGCCTGCAGCACTGTACAGAGTGACAGTCCCATCATGCTGGTGTGTACCGATGGTAGACTGTACCGTATTGCTGTTGTGTGACTCACAGATGCTGCACAACCGACATGGGATGCCCATAGTGACATATGCATTGCTGGGCAGGGTTGTCAGCAGGCAGCCACACCATACAAATTAGCATACAGTACATACACAGCACCATTGACCTTGCATTAGATGGTGGTTGGGGACTGCCTGGCCCACCTTGTCTGCCCAGTTCTTTACCTATTGAAGCAGCTGCACAGTCCAGTTTCCCCAACACACTACGTCCTTCTACCATGCCCCCAGAGTGCCTCATGCCTGTCCCATGCTGTCCTGAAGGCCCTCTTTGTCTGTAACCCCACAACTGCCTTGCTGTGTCCTACATATTGGTTGGGATCGTGCACAGCAGCGCTAATGGCACACAAGCAGTGCAATGCTGGTTTGCCTTGAGTTAAGGCCACCTTTTCCCAGGCTGTATTTCCCACCACACTGTGTCACGCTAAGAAGTGCAATGGCACCTAGCATAGCACTATGTACTGAATATTGCATTGCGCTGGCCGGCCCCCTCTGTTTGTGCCTTGCATACATTATTGGTTTGCCCAGTTCTACCGCGGTTTGTGTTCAGTAATGGCCCTTTTGAATATCGCATTTCTGCGCTAAACCGGCACTAGCCCCTTGCAAATGGTTTGCGCACAGCACTAAGTTTTGAATATCTGGCCCAATGACTGTAAGACTATAAGATGCCATTAGGCAAACAGGAAAATAACTAGTAAATCAAATATTTATTTTACAGCATTAAAGCAAGTGCAATAGCTGGTGAATGTAACAAAAGTTGAGCAAAGTGTTCCTTCAAAGCTTACACAGTATTATGATGCATATTAACACTTACTTACCAGGCATATGTTTCAATAAGAGCTAAGGAATAGTCACTTAGAAATATTCTGTTAGTTACTCTGATCGCATACAATTAATCAAGAGTAGAGTGTTTTGTGTGGCATGGAAGCCCAGGGTAGGTGGGTGATATGTGTTGAGGCATTATGTTGCACTTGTTGAGAATAGTAATGGATGCACTGGGTGTGGAGACTTGTGGTGGTGGTGGTGTTTATAACTTTTGTTTTGAAATGCCTTCATTTTTATTCATTTGCATTGGTATTAAGTCTGTCTTTACAAATTGATTTAGTCAGCCAATAAATAACAGAATGGAAAAAGAAAACAAAGAGAAGTATAAAAGTAAGTAGTATTTGAGGAATTATTACACAGTATTGGTATTATTGAGGGTATAATATTATGTAAATAATATGTTTGTGATATTTACTAGTTTTCTGTTACCTTGTGGTGTCACCAGAAGAAGGCTAAGTAGGTGAAATGTTGAGGTTGTATATAAATAAAGGCATTGGAAAACTATTTGTGTAGGGGACTTATTGTGGTCCAGAGTGGGACACCCTTAGTTTGAGAATTTAAAATTTGCCAGCGCCAGCTCAGCTCTAAGACAACCAAATAAAATATTGTGTGAATGACTGCAGAAAAATCGTTTATTGCATTCTCTTACAGTACCTCAACAAAATGGGCCCTATGTTCAAATGGGTGGAGATTACACATGGAACACACATAACCCAACTGCGCTGCCCACACCTGTGCATCGGCGCTTATGCCACCATTCATAGTCACTGGCGGCCCGACCGCTATACCTCCCAGGTGCAGAGCCACATGGTGGAGGATTGTGGCTGCATGGGGGTGGAGCATGGAACACTGGTAGACAACCAAAACGATTCCCATCCCAGGTCACATAGTGGATCCCTTACTGCACATGGGCAGGGGATCCTGGGAAGGTACATACCCTACTGGGTATAAACATCAGGTGCTTGCCTGAATGGCCAACCCCTGTCCTCCCAGACTGCCCATCAGGATCGGGAAACTGTGTGCAGGGGGATCCAGTTGCTACCAAGCTGTGCCCAGCCCCGGTGGTGACCTGTGGTGGTGCCTAAATATTTATGCAGGTTCCCTCTCGCATACATTTTCCAGCCCCAGTGTGGCAGGCAGTGCCGTTGTGCATGAGTGCAGTGCAGTAAACTCGTGACAACAAAGCGAACGTTCTAGCAACAATGCAGAGAGCGATGTAAACTCCATGATACATGATGGAGTTTTACTTCTCACAGGAGTTCTATGCAAACATAGAAAGAGGAATGTACACATGCTGGTATGCTGTAGAGTTAGTAACAAATTGAAGATACCGTGACACACTAAGAAATACCAGGGGCAAGTTTTTGCTATCATAAAGACAATGTGAAGAGATGTTTTAAAATACAGCAGACAGGTATTTAGGTCACAATGGTAGAAGCAAAACATAATTTATAAATTGTAGGGATCAGAGGCACAAAACCATGTTCAAAAATGTGGCAATGTGAAGATACAGATTACTAAGATAAATTGGTGGTTAAAAAATAGAAATATAATAGTGGAGACACATAGATGAGAAAAAAACCTGGGATAGCACTAACAGAGGTCTAAGAATGAATGCCAGTATGGATATATAATTGCTACTTTATCTAGAACATTAGGAGAATCCTTATAATGTGAAGCTGATACGTGAGTGGAAACAGAGCTTAAACTATGTACTAGGTATGAATAACTAGCTATGTAACAATATACAAAATGATGTACTGACTAAAATGTGAATATTTAGGATTCTGAAGGACAGCAGTATAGTATAGAATTATATTATACCAGTAATGAAATATCTGACAGTAAGCAGATGGAAAGACCGTATGGAAACGAACTTAATCATTATTTTGGGGCAAATATTTTATTTATAAATACCTTTTTGCTAAAACAGTGGAAACAATGCTGAAATGAGGTTTCTGGGTGATGTGTTGTCACGACCCATAATATGGATGAAATCAGTACATTCCGTATACAAGTAAAAATGTAAGGGACAGAGACTATACAGTAAATGACATATTATACATAGAGATATACTAATGTAAGAACTTTGTTGGAATTAAAAAATATGAACAATAATTTTGAAATATGTTTATGCATAGATTCTCTCCCATGAGGAAGCCCTACAGGTGAAATATTGGGTATGTGAATATCTGGTCTGAAAAATAAAAGAATTGGATTACTGTATGACTTTTTTGAGTGTGGCTAGCTTCTTTCTCTAACTGCTGAAGTATTTTTGCCTACCAGCCCCATCATGATATTAAACTGAAAAAACACTTGGAAAAGGAATGCTCCCTACACCATGTCCTGACAATTACACATGGAACCCACATAACCTGCCTGCACTGCCCGCACCTGCACACAGGGGGTGTGCATGCTGCCATTCACAATCTCCAGCTGCCCAACCCCCCCCACCTCCCCTATGCAAAGCCGCATGGTGGAGAATTGTGACTGTATGGGGGTGGAGCATGGGACACTGGTAGATATCCAGTAAGATTCCCATCCCAGAACCCATAGTGGATCCCCTACTGCTCATGGGCAAGGGATCCTGGGAAGTTACGTACTCTACTGGGTATAAACAACAGGTGTTTGCCTGCATGGCCAACCTCAGTCCTCTCAGACAGCCCATCAGGATGGGGAAGCTGTGTGCAGGAGGATCCCATTGCCACCACACCATGCCCAGACCCAGTAGTGACCTGTGGGGGGCATGTAAATATTTATGGCAGGGTTCCCCTTGCATACATTTCCCAGTTCCAATGTGGCATGCAGTGCCGTTGTGCATGGGTGCAGCATGGGGCATGCCCATGGTATGGCACCATGTGGCCAGCCAGGGGATCCATTACATGAGGTGCCATTACACCTCTGGTGCATGCTTTTTTTTTTTTATATTCTATTTATGCTCCATTCCACGGGGAACTCTCTCAAGCATCCACCACTGCCTGCAAGCTCTAACTCCTGCCTGAAGCTCTCGCCACACACCCCCACCAGTCTGACAGATCCTCCAACTGTGCACCCCCTGAGGTGGGGCTGCCCAATCTGCCCAGGGCACTCTAACTGAGAATCGTATGTGCAGGCTGGGCTGATGACCCTGGCATGGAGAGAAGCCCAGCACTCGAGTGTGGCTCGGCGGGATGGGATGCCATTACCTCTCTCAAAGGATGGGGATTTTTTCCTTAGTTTCATGCCCTGGGAGTGCTGCTTGCAATGCCCTGCTGGCATCTGCCGCATTCCACCCTTTATATCTACTAGTGTACCTCCAGTGCCCCTGATCTCCATCGGCACTGCTAGGACACCAAGCAACCCTGGATCCCTCCCCAGGAAGAGGAGATCTATACTACAGATGCTCCATCTTCTCCCTCCCATGCTGATCCCCAGCCACCCAAGTCCATTATCAAACCCGGGTTGCCGGCATGGTGTGAGGTGTGGCATCCAGCCCCTCAACCCTCAGTGCCACTGGGCTGGCTTCCTCTGGTGCATGCTGCATGGTGTGTGTAGGACACTGCTGTATTGCATATGGATGTGGGAATGCCTATGCCCCACCCTTCCACTGCATGTAGGCATTCGTGCATAAGACCCAATATGAGGAAATTAATTTAATGTCAGTAGTTGTTTTTTTATTTTATTGTTCATTGATAAATTTTTCCCTTTTGGAAATGTTTTCTTTCAAACAGCAGAGAAGCCATAGCTTCACACTAAAATGGTTATAAAATCTGTGAGGTGAGAATGCAAATTTGGGGTTTTGAATCAGCTACAATAAATTGTGAACGGGCTCATAGCGCTATGCATATGCAAACTGAAACCTCAAAAACCATACACAGCTTGTTATTGTGTATGGTTTAGATACCATAATCACACACATCTTTTACAGCATTACATAATGAGAACTGTGAGACCATCAATTTTTATATACAGTAATAGGAGACCAAATATTATATATAGGACAATACATGGGCAGGTGTGCTTAATGAGAACTCAGGTGTGCCATGCTACTTAAACCCTGACATAAATGCTTGAGGGGTTTATACAAGCACTACCCACTAAAGGTGTGTATA
Source organism: Neoceratodus forsteri (assembly GCA_016271365.2). Lineage (NCBI taxonomy): Eukaryota > Metazoa > Chordata > Ceratodontiformes > Ceratodontidae > Neoceratodus > Neoceratodus forsteri. Next base: position 41,524,700 of record CM028137.1, on the reverse strand, counting down.
ACATTTGAGTTTAAGCACACCTACTAAATTTTATAATTGCTGTGCAGTGTGTTTTAGCCCCAAAGATTTGATTTGATTATGGGGATCAATGTGTGCTTTGGCCTCTAGATGGCGTTACTATGCACACTGTTTGTGCTTGTGGCTTGAGTTCATTTTGTTTTCTTTCTTGGTCTCTCTCTCCCCCCTCTCTCTCTGTCTCTCTCTAGCTCTCACCTATTTGTTGTCTTCTGCTGCACTTGTTTTATTTTTAAGAGGGAGGCAGTGCCTTTATTGTACATGGCAGCCAGAGTGGTTGGTGTAAGGGAGAATAGTGTCGAACAGTAGTGATAGTCAGGCTGAGGTGTGGTATCACATAGCTGCACGCCACATTCACTTTTTTTGTGCCAGTTAAATGATCACCCTTCAGAGCAGCTCAATGCAAGCTACAAAGGAATCTGAGTTACCCACGGAGGGGGAGCAAGTATGTCAGGGAAGACGTCAGTTACTGGGAAATCTGTGGAGAACTGGTGTGAAGGAATCCTGTGATCATGTGTGCATGGTTGGTGTGTCAGCATATCTGGTATATTCAGCTAATTATAATCATCCAGGTAAATGAGAAGTTATAGTCCATTTTCCCAATGGTAAAAACATTGGTCAGTTATTGCAGTTAAAAAATCTGCACACTGCCAATATCTATAATACCGAAATGCAAACAAGTAAGTTATCTCTCACAATAAAATTCACTTGATGCTCTGTTGTTTGTATCAAATGGTAGACAAATACATAAAATATGTTTGTTTATTCATTCTGCTACCTAGGTCCCACGTTCTGTGTGCAGTGAGAGTTGTTCTCCAGGATATCGGAAATCGTCTCGGAAGGGACAACCAGTCTGCTGCTTTGATTGTGTTCCCTGCTCTGAGGGGGAGATTACCAACCAGACTGGTGGGTGAGACTTTCTGTATTTAAAGAACTGAAGTCCTGAGACTGGAAACATTTGTATATGCTATCTGATTGTTTAAGCAAATTTGAAAGTTTGGATTTTTGGAGCAAGTGATGCAGGAGTTTTGATTTTTGTTCTACCACACCTCCATCCTTCCACTTGTGCCAAAATGTTTGCCTACAGTTTTTAAACATTCTAGTATATTTTCAACCACAGGAACATACAGTAAGGATATGATTATACTGTCTCAAAAAGTAAGGCAATTCATTGCAAAAAACTTTATTAATGCACTAGTTAGGGTTATAGTGACACAAGTACAGAAATGTGGCATTAGAGTTTTCAATCCTAACACCTCACTCCAACCCTGCAAGCTGCAACAGGAAAAGCATTATGGTTTCATGCCTTTTTGCGAATCAGGCATGTGGTGTGCCTTAGAGTTGTCAACACTAACACTCACTCCATTCTCATATACTGTACCCATCTCAACCCATTTACAGTTACTGTAAAAGATGGTGCATTTGTCATTTTTTTGATAGATATGTCACTTTCAGTGCAAACCCTGAAGCACTAGTACCAACATATTAGACAACCTTTTTGTGTACTAGCAGATATGGTGCAAGTAGTGTTACTGAGGTGTAGTATAACATTTATAAAATGCTAGTATAAAAAGTATGTTCTATTTATATTTATGTATATTTGTAAATGAGTTATATCTGCACCAAGTTAAGATGAAATGTATATTGAGTATTTGCTCTGTTTGATATGTAATGTGTAACCATTTCTGGCCTAAGGATCCCATTAAAAATGAGCTTTTGCTCAACTAGACACTCTTTGTTCATATGTAATTGGTGAATAAAATATATTACTACTACAACTACTAATACTGTACCAAGAAACTTTGAAAATCCTTGTTTACCCAAACATGCCTGCTCTTCATTTCTAGGGACACCAACTGAATTTATGTAGTTATTAAATTCAGAAAAGTGCACTTGGGTATTCTGGGCAGACAGATCCTGGCCTAAACAAATGTATTTTCTTTTTTTTTAAGTCTGCTGAAGGAATCAAATTGTAGGTTTACATTTTTTTTTTTTTTGAACTTACCAAGTATTTTTATTGGTGTTTCATACATGCTGTACAATACATATATCTGTATGCAACCTTTTACATTCAGAGAGAGCATATCCCTAGGTTGAATATTAACAATATATTGTCAGTATATCCTGTTTCGAGTGAGGGCAGCTTTAGTTCAATATGAGTCCATCATAGCCATGTGCTATGTAAACAAATATCAGTCCCATTTTTCTAATGGTTAATTGATTGTCCACATGGATCAGTTCTGCACACAAAAATGTCCACTTCTCACTCTCCTTGTGCTGCTATTTAAAAGAGCTGATCTTATACCCAGAGATTCAGTTGATCCTCAGATAGCCTATTTATGTCACATACTATACTTTACATACCATTTAAACAATGATCCCAAAAAAGAAGGAAGGAAAAGAGAGAAAAAAAAAAAACGGAGAGGATCAAAACAAGAACATCCGTCAAACATAAAAAAAAAAAAAAGTAATTGCAAGACATGTTTTGTGCAAAGTTAGTCTTGTAGATTTAAGATTATCTATTGTAAAATCTATACCCAGTTAATGCCCTATCTAAGTCCTCTTATCCAGCCACTCAATAGGAGGCTGGCATTGTGGTTGCCCCTGGAATGCCATATCCCATCGACAGCATCACACATTGTCGCACTGGGGGGGTAGAGGCGGCTGTGGTGGCGATCCCCCTCATCCATATTCCTATTACCATGGAAGTATGTATTGCTCTAGCGCCAGAATGCCGGTACGATTTTCTATAAAATCATAATAGGGTAGCCATCTAGAGTTACATTTATCTGTCATCAACCTCAAACGTGCTGTGGCTCCTTCAGCCTCCTTAACATGGTTCACATTATGCACCCATTGAGCTAAGGTTGGTGAATCTATGGTGAGCCAGTGCTGTGTTATAGTCTTTGAGGCTGCTGCTATCAGAATGTAAAATAAGTACCTTTGGGTGTTCAACCTCATTTCAGAAGGTGGGAGGCCTAATACTTAATGCTCTGGACCCAAATTTCCCTCCAGATGAAATATCTCCTTAATGGCCTGAGTTATCTCATTCCAGTAATTGGCAAGGAGTGGGCATTCCCAAAGAATGTGGGTAATTGAGTCCCTTGCCCCACAATACTTCCAACAACCATCAGAGGGGGGGTGTTGTATAGTGTTGGGAAACTATCGGGGTTATAAAAAATCTGATCACTACTTTCCAATGGTGTTCCCTCCATATGGGGGAATTGGATGTCTTGCTCACCCCCAGTCAAATCCTACCCCAGTCCCTTTCTGACAGCTTTATGTCTAGCTCATCTTCCCACTTTCTTTCTATATGTTGCATCTGTAAAATACCCTCTCCCTCCTGCAACGCCTTACAGATATAAGAGGTGAACCCTCTAAGCTCTCTGGTTTGAGCTTTCCAATATGTTCCTACCAAAGGTGGTATTATGGGGCTGGATAGGGTTGTCAGGCCCATCCTTGTCTCAATGTAGTGCCTGCATTGCAAGTATTTATAAAAATCCTGCCTTGGAAGGTTAAACTCCTGTTGCAGATCTACGAAACTCTTCAGGATGTTTCCCTGTAAAAATTGGGTAAGATGAATCAATCCTTGCCTTTTCCAGTTTAAAGAACTCCTGCCTTTGTTATTCAGGGGGAAATGAGGTAAATATGTTAAGGGTATGTAAGGCCATACTGGTGTCCAAATTTCCCATTTCTGGCATGCCCATAACCAAGATTCTAGAATATTCTTCATCCACCTATTTTTAATTCTATTTAGATCTGATCTAAGGGCTAGCCACACCATATAATTAAGTGGTGTCTCTGGAAATGCATTATGCTCCATCTCAACCCAGCTAACCCTGTGGCCTGGGGATAACATGTGCAATATTGGTAGAGTCTGGGTTGCCAGATAGTAGTTATAGAAATGCGGAACCGCCAAGCCCCCCCATCTCTGGCTTCCGTCAACAACTCCCATCTTTTCTTGGGATGTCGTCCAGCCCAGATAAATTTGCTCAGTCTCTGTCTCAACTCTTTTCACTCATCACATGTAAATGGGATTGGAAGATTCATAAACAGAAACAAATATCTAGGTAATATGTTCATCTTAACTGTTTCAACCCTGTTATAGAGAGTCAGTGGCATATCTTGCCAATGGTTCAGGTCCACGAAGACCCGCTGTTTGAGTGCTCCATAGTTGAATGCATGTAACTTTGAAAGCTTAGTAGGTATCTGAATTCCCAGGTATCTTATCTTGTCTTTGGCCATAGAGAAGGGAGAACTCCAGCTGGCCATCTGGCCACCCCCTCCCCCTTTCCTAATCATCAGCCTCTCAGATTTTGTCTCGTTCACCTTAAATCCTGAAATTCTCCCAAACCTGCTCAGGAGTCACAAGAGTGGGGGGGGGGGAACTTCTCTGGATTATTTATATAAATTAAGGTGTTGTCTGCATATAGCAAGACTTTGTTCATCACCCCATTTACTTTAATCCCCTCTATGCTGTTATCTTGCCTTATAGCTTGTGCCAAAGGTTCAATACTTAGGGAAAACAACAGCGGGGACCAGGGACAACCGTGCCTCGTGCCCCGATTAACTCTAAAAACCTCTGACACTGTCCCATTCACCCTGACCCTAGCAGATGGATTTTGATAAGCTAGCATGGTCCATTTTAGGAAATTACCTCTTATTCCCATATGTAATAATATTTCCCTCATATAAACCCAATTAATATGATCGAACGCCTTCTCTACATCGAGAAAAAGCACTGCTTAGGGGTCATTTGTTTCTACGTGGGCTGTTATTATATTTCGTAACCTTCTTATATTGTCTGAGAGGTGACGGTGTGGTATGAAGCCAACCTGATCAGGGTGGACAAGATGCTCAATACATCGCTGAAGCCTATTGGCCATTATTTTAGTTAGGAACTTAAAATCCTGGTTCAATAACGAAATTGGCCTATATAAGTCACATGCATCAGCCGGTTTCCCTACCTTAGGAAAAACTGAAATCAGGGCCTCCGTCCATGACTGTGGAAGCTGCTCCTCCTCTAGGATAGCTTTCATAGTCAATTTCAGCTAAGGCACTAACAGTTTCTTAAATGTTCTATAAAACTCTACTGGGTACCCATCTGGGCCCGGTGATTTACCAGCCGGCAGTTTATTAATCACTGAATATAGTTCTTGTTCAGTGATGGGAGCGGAGAGGGCATTCTGTTCTTCCATGCTGAGCTAAGGGAGGGACAGCATCTGGAGGAACTCCTCCGTTTCCTGTACCACCACCTGCGGTTGTTTGGTTTCACTATATAGTTTCTCATAAAACAACTGGAATTGTGCTGCGATATCCAAGGGCCCCATCCACCTCTGACCAGGATGGTCTCCAGTCCTGATACTTTGAATACTTCTATTAGCCTGCACCTTTCTAAGCCGGATAGCTAACAACTTTGATGCCCTAGCATCTCCTTCATAGTACTTTGGTTAGAGAACCTTAAAATACCCTCCACCTTTTTATTATCTAAAGCCTGCAATGCTTCTCAGGCCTTAGTTAACTCCCCCAGCACTTTTGCACTTGTGGGGTTGGCTTTATGCTTCCCTTCCCAAACCTCTATTGTTTGAATTAATTCTATCCTCCATTTATTGTTACTCCTCTTTTTGTTTGAAGCGTAGCTTATTATTTGCCCCCTTACCACCGCTTTCATCATGTCCCACCAAATCAAAGGTGAAGTATCTGTTATAGGAGAGTCTAATTCCAAATCTTTCAATGTGCGAGAAGTATGTTGTTGAAATACGTTATCAATCAACAAAGAGGTGTTCAGTCTCCATACAGCTTTCCTGCCCAAGCTACCCCAAGATGCCTGCATACCTATTGGAGCATGATCTGATAGTGTTATGGGAAATATAGTGGAGGAGATACACCACCGGAAAAGATCCGATTTCAGCATTCAAATCATGTCTATTCGTGAATAGGACCTCTGAGCTGGAGAGTAATATGTGTAATCTCGTTCTGATCCGTGCATAGATCTCCATACATCCAGAAAACCACTTTAGTTTCCTAGTGGCAATTCTATTAGTGGATGTCTGCCCTGATGAACGATCTAAGGTGGGACACAGCACCACGTTAAAATCCCCTCCCAAGACTATCTGTCCGACCACCAGCCCCCCTATTTTGAGACGCAGATCTTCGAAGAATTTCTCTGTTCCTACATTGGGTGCATATATATTTATTAAATGAACCAACTGGTCCTGAATAGTACCCGTTACCCTAATGAATCTGCCTGAGGCAGCTGCCTCCACCTCTTGAATCTGAAATGGACAATCCCTTTTGAAGAGGACCGCCACCCCAGCTTTTTTTGCTGTCTCATGTGATGCCGCCTCCACCCTGCCCACCCATGCTCGCGGAAGTTTGTTATGCTCCGCTGCACTCAAATGCATTTCTTGTAATAGGGCTATATCACACTTTAAGTGCTTTAACTCAGCTAACAGTCTGGTATGCTTAATTGGCGAATTAATATCCTTGACATTATAGGATATAATGTTTAGATGTATCCTCATAACAACATTAATTGTACTACTGTCCCTTTAACGTAACAGCCCCAACAGTCCCTTCCATTTAGCAATCCACGACGCCAGGCCTCCCTTACATTTAATCCTGGTTCACAAGACTTTGCACTGTCACAAATCTTTATGAAATTATACATAAAAAAATAATATGGCGTAATGCCCAATGTCATACAGTTGAACAACAACTTGTTCCCTAGTAACCCGGGAATTCTCATAGAACACTTCAAACAACTCTGTTTTAACTTCCAAAACAGAGCTGGCCTATTATGGCTAGCTGAAAACTTTTACCACCTCCCAGTTGTTTAATGGAGGTTGTGGCTGTACACACTCTCTGTGTGTGGACTTTGCCACTGATAAAATGACATCAGGCTATTTAACTGTGAACCCATTTTACCCCCCCACCCCGTAATCTCTAAAGCCACAGTTCATAATTATTATGACTTCGTCAGTATCCCCACAATGTTTTCCAGTCATCATAGCACTTGGACTCTTGCTCTGTATAGAGCTGATCAATTAGTTATCCCCCTGCTGACCAGCTGATTTTAAATTTCCCGCTCTGATCTACCCCTGGTCGTCCAGTAATCTGCTCTGAAGGCATGCGCGCTCCCATCCGCTTTGGCCATCCCCCATTTCTCATTTGTAATCCATATATGTTTGGTAACCAGAAGGAAAAGTAAATGTCTGCCTAATCCATCCCCTGCCGCTGTTTTCACTCCCACCTGTATTGTGAGTCTGTGACCGAAATCCAGCTCGCCAGAAACCTCCTTCCCCCTCATCAACTGTCCATCAGACACAAAGCGTAGCCATAAGGTGCCGAGCGGGCCCTCATGCAGATATTTGAAGAGGGTTCCCGTGCTCTGACCATGCATCCTGCCTTATTCTGAGCACTTCCCTACCCACTGACACATGTCCGGATGCGGCCCAAATGATGCCAGCAAATCCTGTCTTCCCCAGTCACAAGTAATAGCCCCATTCACATGGTACAGTCAGAAGAGGAGGTCAAAAATCCATTCCCCGTTCTCCAAGTAACTAACCCCCCCAGTCCCCTTGGCTTTTTATTACTATGCCATACCCCATTGCCCAAATTCCATTAGCAAATGCCCTGTAATCCCTGACCCACTGCAAGTGAGGGAGGGGAGCAGGGCTATCAGAGAAAAAGAAAAACATTATGACTCACGCCCAGCTTAAAATAGTTCATGACTTATCTCCTCTCTGAGCCATCTTCTGTGGAGTCATGTTATTATTTTGTTCTCTCCTTTTAGCTCTCTTCAGCAACTTGCTAACATCATGGACAGCCTCCGGTGGGATAGATCCTGGCAAACCTCTCTTTCTGTTGACTCCTCTCGATCGAATTGACCATGCCTCAACTCGGATTTTTTTCTCTAGAATTTCTGTTTCCATGTCTGGTATCAGAATGTCCAGTTCCTTTAGGAGTGGGATCGCTTCGACCAGAGAGGGAAAGGTTTTCATTCCAGAGTCCAGGTGTATTTTTAATCTGGCTGGGTAGAGTATCTGTGCACATATATCTTTTCGAACCTTCAGCTCCTTCACAATAGCTCTGGCCCTCTGCCTCTCTGCTTGCAAGGCACTCAAAGTCCTGATCAAAGAATATAGGTACATCATGGTACTTTAAAATCTTGAGTCTACATGCCTCTTTCAGTAACCAGTCTTTACTTTGATAGTACACCATCCTTATGATTAAGGAGTGTGGTTTTGCCGTGGGGTCTGAGGGTTTAGCAGCCAGTGATCGGTGGGCTCTGTCGATATCCAAGTTTAGGTCTGGTGGGATTGAAAGCACTGACCAAAGCAATTGTTGCACAAAGTCTCCATGGTGGCATACCCCTCCTCTTGTCCCTCCAGGACCCCATGGATCCTAAAATTATTACGACATGACCTGTTCTCCAGGTCCTCCATTCTCTGCTGGTTCTCTTGGTCTCATCTCAGTAGGTAGAGGAGAAGGCATTCATTGGTGTCTTGGACCTCGGTAAGCTCTACTATCTTAGCTGCATTTTCTGATACTTTTCGGTCCAAGGTCCGCACATCTTTTTTCAGGTCAGTTAGGGAGGTATCTATCTATGTGACTGTTTTCAGGATTTGTTGCAGGGTATTAGCTGTGGTTGTTTTCTCTGAGGATGACAGCTCTTCTTCTGAATCCTCTGATGATTCTGAGGCCTGGTGCCTACGTGGCGGTAGCACTGTTAGGCCCTCCAAGGCCTCTGCTAGTACCAACTGCTTCATTTTGCTAACTGCTGCATTCGTCTTTGCATTTTTTGGCTTCAATGATTTCCCTGCCATATCGGATTGTTGTAGGTACTTTTACAACAGTCAGTAGACCATGGAATATGTATATAATCTTCCTTTTTTCCTGGGGTCATGGAGAAGCACTTCGGGCTAGCGTGCAGACATGACCGTGATGTCACCGGAAGTCCATGTTTACATGTTTTGAATAACCTGACTTGAATTCTGTATTGTAGTGGTTGATGTTGCTTCATTATATATTTATATATGGAAGCAGTCATTCCTTTGCTGGACCAATGTAGCAAACCATTACATACTGTATATGGAAATCACTGAAATCAGAAATGCATCATCAGGATTTGCATATGAAATGTAGAAAGTACTTCTGGTCCATATCAGAACTAATGAGCTATACTTGCAGGTATTGTGTTCTTGGAAGCTGCACTGCAATTGTATAACATTAAGCTGAAAATAATCAACACCAGCCAATCAGAACACAGGGTTACTGACCGTTTATTAACTGATAAATAATGCACATTTTCCCTTTCTTGCTTACCCTGGATCACATCTAGAAATGACCCCCCATTCATCCATAAATTTTGAGATAGTATAATTATATTCTTATTTGCCTGTGGCCATGCACTCCTATCACTACATAGATGCATATATGTATGTTGCTGTGGAAGTGCAGGTACCTTTGGGCCCTGCTGTTCCATTTGTAGGACAACAGCAACCAAATTGTCAGCATAGCCATCTTATTATTCCAGCTCATGTACCAGGTACAGTAAATTTTGAAATCCCTACTAAAATATGAATTGCATGCCACAGCAATGTCATTCCACACTACAGGTATGAAAACACTCTTTACCTAGGATTTGAAATATGACAGCTGTCATGTTCATGAGGTGGTCTAATAAAATGACTATGTTGAATATTTAGGGTACACATATTTTAAATTACCAAAGTTACTGGTGAACGTAGAAACATTTCAGTGGATACACATAATTTTCCATTTTTATATATTTGACCCTAAATTTTCAAAATAGCTTTATGACCCCACCTCATGAACAAAAGCAGAAAAACTTTTCAGATCCCACCTTAAAGGTGATTTTGCCATGTAACCATGAAATTGCTTTTCAGGACAGATTTGCATAGTTCCAGCGCGTTCATGAGGTGGGGTCTCAAAAAGGCCATCTTGAAAATTTGGTCTCAAGATATGCAAAAAACAGTTATGCATAGAAGTTGAAAACCCCACTGAAATACATTGAACTGCACTTACCTTACTTTCTTATATAGCCGTCACCGGTTCCAGCATCAGGACGTGACATCAATAAGAAACTGGATCTTCACCATTGGACCTGTTAAGATGAGTGAGGGTGAGTGGGGGGTGTGAGTGCTCAGTGGGAGGTCAGTGTGGGGGGGCATATTGGAGAGGATCATTTTCTTTTTTACAGGTTTAAAACAAAGGACATTAAGTGACAATTTTCATTTTTTCAGGCCCAATAGCAATTGGCTGGTAAGGGGGGTGCAACTAGACACTGGGGAAGTACTTTGTTCTTATGGGGACAGTGATCAGAGGGTGGAGGCCCCACTAAACACCAGAAGAAAATTAATATTATTATGCAGACAGTGAATGGAGGGTGGCAGGTGCCACTAGACACCAGTGATACATGTTATTATGGGGATGGTGAACAGAGGGTGAAGGGCATTGCTAGACACCAGGGACCCGATTCCAAGATGCATAAAACAACTCATAGGCATATGCAAGTTGTAACATGCACCACTATGCCAGGGACCCTGTGTCCTATTCCAAGACAGACAGAATCCCTGGCATTTACACCCTGTGACTTTCGGCAGCTGCAGGGTTGTACTATGGGAAATGGACCTGGGTACCACAAGCCACTGACCATGAAGAACAGTTCCCCAAAACCCTCAGCCACATTAGAAGACTACAAGCTCCCATGGGCCATGGGGAGGTCAGCAGTGTGGCAGAGGTGCAAGGGTGACACTGGAAAAAATGGACCTGGGTCTCAGTGGGTGGCACCCCAGTATTGGGATGGGGGAGCATCACAGTGATGGGGGGTCCATGGGGCACAACTCTTTGCATGGTGTGGCATTGAGGGAGGGGCATCCACTGCTTGGCCAGGACAGATGCTCCTCAGACCAGCTAACAGCTGGTCTGACCCCGCAGTGCCACAGTCTGACTTGGAATAGCATAAGAGGGTTACAGCAGCTGCTCTTTCAGAATAGGGTGCAGTTGCTGCCATAACCCCCCCATCCACTGTGCCATACGGGCTGCAGCTGGTGGAAGTTCCCTTGAGTGCAGGCCACCTGTACCATGGTGCAGGCTGCCTCCTGGAATCACAAACAGTGTAACGCATGTCACAATGTGTGACTTGCCCCATTAGGTTTGGCGCAAGTCACCTTGCTACATGCGTAACCCATTTTAGAATCGGGCCCCAGGGATACAACTTACAATAACAGGGACAGCGAATGGAGGATGGGGGCCCATTAGACACCAGGGAAAAATAAAAATAAAATATGGGGACAGGGTACAAAATCCTTTTTTCATTTGAAGGAATACTTTTTAGTATAAAACAAAAAAAATAGGAAATGAAAAAGAGAATTTAAAAAAATGAAATAAGTCCAAATTCTTTTTCTGTTTAAATGTATCTTTTTCATTTGAACAAAAAAACATAATATGGTAAAACAGACAAAAAACTAAGTCCAAAATTCTTTTCCATATCATGGGATAGTTTTTCATTTGAACAAAAAAGCCAATATGGAAAATGTGGAAACAAGTCACAGAAAACAATTTTTAAACTAAGAAAAAAACACATTTAAGGGTCAGTTTATCAACAGTTAACTATAGAATCCATTCATTGGAGTCCCAATGAGTAAGAAAGTTAACCTGGTCTCTCTGCAGGATGTCATTTTTGTGGGCTTTGAATATTTTTAAAAAGAAAAACGGAAAACAAGATAGCTACAAACAAAACAGGATTTTCCCTCATGAAAACCAATTGGCAACAAACAAAAAACTGATCCTTTTTTGTTCAGCTCAGATTCTTTTTTCGTTTAAATTTCTCTATCTGAAAGATTGTATTGAGCATACTTAGAATGCAACATTTTAAAATGTAATAACTTTGGAAAAGGTTAATGTTTGTTTTCATTAAAATCAACCAAAGGCACATCTGTGGGCCTGAAAATTTGAGAACAAAATTCCAAACTGTCTGGGCACATGGTGATGAAATAAAGCAGTAAAAATCACTATCCACATTTCAGAATCTGCATATCTGACTGGAACAAGACTTGCTACATCACGAGATCTACCCCTCAAGACCATGCATGCAAACTTTTGTGCAAACTCTTTGAATGGTTGTAAAGTTATTAAAATGCAAAATTTGAAGTTTAACATAGAAATCCATTGCTGGGGAAGGGGGGATTGCTTGTTTCTTGGCTTGCCTGCCACCAAGAGTAATCAAGGTGGCAGCACCATTGGACAACAAGGGAGAGGGGCACCATGCACAGACACTGGGGACATCTGCACAGAGGTGGAGCACACACAGTGCATCATTTCCCTCATGCGGACCCCACTGGGAGAAAATTAGAAGACAAACCTTCCAACCACAGTGTGATGAAGGCTCAGTCCCTCACAAACCCTGTATTGATGACTTGATGCACCCAATCACATCCTCTGGCAGAATTTAAATGAGAAGGTAAATCCCAGGGATGTCAGCTGATAGGGCCATTGCAGGGGGCTGGTCCAGATTGGGGCCAGTTGGAGTGACCCGAGATAATCACAAGGTAGGAAGAAAAAGTCTGAAGAAAATATGAGAAGTGATGTTTAACTCTGGTCTGAGGCACTCATTTTGTATCAAGGTTAACCAATGGAATGTTTGGACTTCTAAAATCAGTATACATCTGGCAATGGTGAGCATTTCTTTTACTACATCAGACTCTGTTAAATTTGATGTCTTAGATGGGAATTTGAGATCAGTACATGGAAAAATGTAACATTAAGTTATGTTTTGCAGCTGAGTTGAAAAGGTTCACCTACTGTAGTAGTAAACAGCAAGAACAAATCACAGACTGGCTAAGGACAATGTCTGTTGCTTTCCCTGTTTTCCCCGCTGCCCTGGTGGGATTCTCTGTCCTCTGATCCCCCTCACAGACCAATCACACAGCATCCCCTGTACTTACTAGTTTAAGATTCCCGTATGTCTTACCCTAAGTAGCAGAGTGGAGGAGAACTGAACTCATCCCACTGGACAGAATCTGGTTAAAGCCATATCAGGTCAAAAGCATGAGACCTTTAAGGGGTCAGAGATTCATCCTGCCAACCAGGGTGATTTTCCCTTTTTCTCCCCCCCCCCCATGGTGTGGAGGAGCTGGCATGCAATGATGTCAATGGCAATGCTGCACATGCTTTTGAAATCTGCACTCTTGATATCTGCTGTGCATTGGCCCCTGAATTGTGGTCACAATACTCTGTCCCCCAGATGCCACTAGGGGTCAGGCTATTGCCAGGCACCACTCCCACCCCGCCACAGAGGAGATGAGCAGTCCATCAGATGCTTAGTCCTCCTCTCCTGGCTGACTATCCTATGATACAGGCTCAGGGCAAAACAGGATAATGTTGTTGGAACCTGTTTATCTGCAATCCTTCCTTTTCTTCTGAATACATTTCCCCTGGACACTGCTGCACCCCCACACTGTTCCATTACTTAAATAACTAATAATTCACAAAGTAGAGTTTTAGTAATTTGTACCGCTATTTAAATGTTTCGCTACTTAAATGTTTTATTATCATTAGCATATTAAAAAATATTTGTCCTTTTGCAAAATGTGTACCTTGCACCATCTGATATTTCTATACATTTCATATCTGATAAATGTTGTTGTACTGCACTTCCCACTTTTTGCCATTCTGGCTTTGTAAATAGTGCACCTTGTGCCCTCTGATATTCTGTATTGTGTATTGCACATAGAGATGGGCAAAGCTGGCAAAATTGAGTCTGCAAATTAATTCACAAATTTTGCGCAATCCGTGGAATGTAGCTAGATTTGCAAAAGTGTAAATTAACACCCCTGATGCAAGGAATTTTGCCTGTGAATGTTGGAATTTCACCTGAGCTTTATTCAGCATTGTACTTTGCGTTTGTCACTTTCTGTTTATTGCATGTCTTGCCACCTTCTAAACCCCATCCAACAGTTCTACCTGGAAATAGGCTCTGTCTCTGTGTGCCTCTCCTGGTGAGAAAAGCTTAATTAAAAAAAATATATGAAACATTTCTTTGTTTATTTAACTGGTACCGGTGGAAGATGTTTTTTAAATACATTTTGATTTAGATTAAAGCTTTATTTAATGCATCTTTGACTTTGTATAATATACTTGATAACATACACAGAACTTTACCTTTCTTGTATGAAACTTCAATCCACCTTTTGGTGAGTTGCAATTGTGTTTTACATACACAAAACTAATTGTGAAGTATTGAGCTAAATTACTAGAAAGGCAAAAGGCAGTAAATGAACTGAACTGACTTATTGAAAAATGTGGTTTATGTGGAAAAGTACTCCAGGAAAATGATTGTTTCCTATTACTTATTACACATTATACACTGTATTAGTAACACAATATTTGTTTTAATGTCTGAAGAAAAACTGAAAATCTGCCTGTAGTATCTCAGTATATGGAATGTATTGCAATCAGAAGCACATGGGACATGGATTTTTAAAGCCTATGGGCAGGATTTTCAAAGCGTAGCAAAGGGCTTGCATTCAACCCTGCACCATGATACTTAGGTTCTGGCAGGGTGCCAAAAGACTTTGCCACAGCTGTGCCCAGTTTTACAATCTATGGCACAGTTGTGATAGTTTCCGTGATTTACGGCAGCTTGCACCAAATATACAGCACAAGCTCCTTAAAAAAGATCCCAAGGATTGCCACAAATTAGACCAGAAAAAATTGGTCTAACTTGTGCTAATTGCCACATGGGTTAGAATATCCCATTAGATTGCCACAAGCCCAATGCGCTTTATTGTCAGCGCACTTGGGCTTGTGGTGATCTAAGACTTTTGAAAATCCTGTTTGTGTACAGTTTTCTGTCATACAACTTCAGACATAAGAAGAAATTGCACCTTCAGTATGTTCATTTGGTAAAGTTACCACATAACTAAGCCCCATTTTCAAAACTCGGAGCTAGATATCTCCATTTTGCAAAGTTCTGACACAAACGTGCCTCTACACAGTTTTAAGACTGAGTGTCACCTTCTGTATCATTTACTGCCGTGACTACCATTTGTTTACTGACAATTGTGCCATAAAACAGCAAACCTTCTTCACATAAGCCCAATTTCTGAAAATGGCTCCAACATGACAGAACATGATCTTGAAAAGATCAAGTATTTGACATTTATGTAGTTTAAAGTATCAAGTGCTATTGTTCAATCTTTAGGTCAATACAATTTGACAGATAAAACCATGTAAAATATACAACAAAATGAGTATAGCAGTACAGACAGTACATGGAATGAAGTGCAACAATGGGTCTTATCCAACAGTTGAATAATGTACATCCCTAATTAAGGTGTTTATGACAAATAAATTAGTATCAAATAAGAATCAGTTCAGTGTAGCATACAGTAGGTTAATTCAGGTTAATTTTCCCTAAAATATTACTTCATATTTATGTCTTGTAACTGTAGTCTTAGAGCTGCTGCCTGTATACTGTATGTATTTCATTCCTTGAAAACCACATTCAGTTGAATAAAAATAGACTCATACTAGTGGATTGCATCAGAAGCAATTTTCCAGTAGATCCTTAATGATTACAATAGATACTCATTTGCCATGGCTATATTTATAAAATATCTTAGATTTTTCCCACATATCACAGATATCATAACATCCCAAATAATGTAAAGCATCATATGAATGAAAGTTTATAAAAAGTCCCTTGGCTAATACTGTACTACCACCTCTAACACCAGGTAAGTATGGGTTCCACCATGCCATGGTGACATGAAATTTGTCAACCATCGGCACATTGATGGCACAACACTGCCAATTGGTATTGTGCCGTCGCTAGGGGAACTGGTGTTTTCTGTGGGGGACTTCACTCCCAGACCTCCTGCACTTAAGATTTCCAACTCCAGTCAGAGTTGGTTCAGGGAAGGGGACAAACACCCCAGTGGCAACAGTTTCGGGAATCCCACAGACCATCACAACGAACTGCTGAAAATGTCACTGTGATGGTCTTCACGGTATTCCTATCACTGTTCTGATATAATACCCAAAGGATAAACTTAGTGTAACAATTTGTTGTATGCCGAAGTAACATCATGTATGATCATATCAGTTAGGGTGGTGTCCCCTTAATTGAGATAGCTCACTATAAAATACATTAAACAAAAATTGAGACATAAAATAAAGTGGTTAAATAATATCTTAGTACCATTTTGCATCGCATGCCATCATAATCATAATGTGTGTAAAGGGTTAATCTTAAGGTTTATAAATATAGTTCAGCACTCTTTTTATGTTGGCGTGCTTGCGCAGCCAACATCTTGCAGTAGTGAAGATTTGGAGGCGCAGTTGCTGTTGGGCGACTGCAGGGCATGCACCAGTAGATGCATCCCTCATTCCCCAATCTGCCTGCATGCCGGTGCCACACCATGCATACTAATTTGGTGATCACATTAAAAAGAAAGTACGCTGCGATGCAAGCAAAGCATGTCATGTGCAGCGGACCTTCCTGCTTCACCAGCTACAAACATGGCAGCACAGGCCGCCAACTGCCGGCATCAGGGTGCCCAATCCCGTCAGCTTCACTTCCTGCCCTTTATATATGTGCCGATGGGGAGCCCACTCCCCATCAGCATAATATATCCCCTCCTTTTTGTTGCTGAGGGGGTGTCCAATCCTCAGCTCATGCACTTCCCCACTTTGTTGTTTGCTGATGAGGGTGCCCAATCCCTATCGGCATCTGTCCCCTCTTTCCCACTTTAATGTGTCGATGGGGGAGCCCACTCCCCATTGGCATGATGTCCCTCCCTTCTTCTGTGCTGAGGGGGTGCCCAATCTCCCTCAGCTAGTGTTCCCCTCTCCCTGTGTGCTGATGGGGGTACCCAATACCCCATCGGCTACTGTTTCCCCCAAAAGAAAAACACCTGCAAAAAAAAAAGAACACCATCCGCAATGTTTTTTTTAACACCTGTAAACAGAAAATGGTCCCTCATAGTCTCCCTATCATCCTTCCAGCACACGCACCCACCCACTGCCCACCCTGCCTCCCCACACACACCCCTCACCCCATACTTACCTCCGGAGCTCAGCACGATGATCTTTGGTGGACCGGGAACACGTCTGCACTCTTCAAAGCTGACCGTGAAGTGAGGAAATGCCGATAAGCTGTTTAATGGAATAAATAGGGTTTTTTCAACTTTGCTGCATATCTCAGGTATTTTTTGGAAATTTTTCACCATATTTTCAACATGGGGTTTTTGAGACCCCTCCTCAAGAATTCTGACACTGTTATGACATTAATTAGCCCTGAAAGGTGATTTCAGTCACTGCGCAGAATCACATTTTGGGACTGATTAACTCAAGGACAGTGGCAGTGTTCATGAGGTGGTCTCTCAAAAAGCCTACTTGCAAATTTGGTGGACAAAATCCCAAAAATGGCTGTTTTATGAGCGTGCGCTGCACAGTTGCTACACACGCTCATAACTTCGCGAATTCACAATATTTTCAAACCAGATTTTCAACACTGTCATTTTTCTACTCCTCCTTGTGAACAATACAGATGTCATTTTTCACATCCTGGCCGAAATGTGTTTACGCACTTCCGGCACACAATAGCATAATCACTGTGGGAAATCAGTGTTCAGGGCAGATTCTGAAAATGACAGTGACACTGTTCATTAGCAGAGGTTCTAAAATGCCTATGTGGACAATTTGGTGATGATACTCCACAAAATGACTGTGTTATAAACATGCGTTGCGCAGTTTGCATGCACGCTCATAACGTTGTGCATTTGTAATATTTGCACTCTGGATTTTCACCATTGGCATTTTTCCACACCTCTTGATGAACAGTACAGCTGTCATTTTACATATATCCTGCCCGAAATGTGTTTTCGCACGTCCAGCACAGAATAGCACGGTTGCTGTGCGAAATCACTTTTTGGGACAGTTTGAGGAAATGACAGTGACACTGAACATGAGCAGAGATCCTAAAATGCCTATGTTGACAATTTGGTGACAATACTCCATAAAATGACTGTATTACAAGTATGCGTTACGCAGTTGCTACGCACGCTCATAACTTCACAAAATTTGCAATATTTTCATGCCAGATTGTCAACATTGTCATTTTTCTACTCCTCATTGTGAACAGTATAGCTGTCATTTTTCACATCCTGGCCGAAATGTGTTTATGCACTTCCGGCACACAATAGCACGGTCACTGTGGGAAATCAGTGTTCAGGGCAGATTACAAAAATGACAGTGACACTGTTCATGAGCAGAGGTTCTAAAATGCTTATGTGGACAATTTGGTGATGATACTCCACAAAATGACTGTGTTATGAGCATGCGTTACGCAGTTTGCACGCACGCTCATAACATTGTGCATTTGTAATATTTGCACTCTGGATTTTCACCATTGGCATTTTTCCACACCTCTTGATGAACAGTACAGCTGTCATTTTACATATATCCTGCCCAAAATGAGTTTTCACTCGTCCTGCGCAGAATAGCACAGTCGCTGTGAAAAATCACTTTTTGGGACAGTTTGAGGAAATGACAGTAACACTGAACATGAGCAGAGGTGGTAAAATACCTATGTTGAAAATTTGGTGCCGAAAGTCTATACAATGACTGTGTTACAAGCGTGCGTTGTGCATTTCCCAAGCACCCTTGTAACTTCGCAAATTTGCAATATTTACATGCCACATTTTCACCATTGCCATTTTTTAACACCTCCTTATGAACAGTACAGCTGTAATTTTTCACATCCTGCACAAAATGTGTTTCCACCCTGCACTACCAACGCCAATGCCAGTGCAACAACATTCAGCATTGACAAATGCTTGTTTTAAATTTAAAACTGATTCAGTAAGTTAAAAAGTGCAAAGTTTAAGCTTCCCACCAAAGTCTGTAAGGTTGTCATTTTACAAAAGCCATACAGTTCCTCCTCAAGGGTGCGTTCTGAAAATAGTTCAGCACCAATTCTTCCAGGAGTCCCAGGTTTACCCTAGCTTTGGTAGGGTTCCATATAAGCAGCTCCTGGGCATCTTTGACCATTATCTTAGTTTGTTAAGTCTTTTAGGTACAACTTTCATTATTTATATTTCAACAAAAAACAAAACAAAAAAAAAACAGTAGAGTAACACAACAGGTGCAAGGTCTTCTCAGACTCTAAGTTTGTTTGCTTCACCTGTCTCTCCCCACAGTCATAATAATTCAACCAGAGCTCACTGGCTGTTTTTAAAGGCTTTAAAGTTTAACATGTCAATAACAATCTATACTGATGGAGGATTTACATCAAAAAGGCCATACAACAATTTAACTCTCTGCTACATGGCAGTCTATATTTTGTAAAGAATAAACCTTTGACTTGAAAAGTGTTGGTTATTGAAATCCACATATTCATTGGCCATGTTATAGGGCAAAATTAGATCCTTATTGTCTGGCGTGGACTCAATAAAACCAATCAGAAGTTCAGGCTCTGTGTTCATTAATTGCTCAGCAAAGCAGTAAGAATGTTTAGACCTACAAACGTTTCCTAAATGATTTTACAAAATTATTAAGCTGCAGTCTAGGAGTACTGACCCATTCAATAAACTAGATGGGTTGCAAAGGCCTCATATATAAAACCATTTATAACACCATCAAATATGAACAGCAAAAACAGTACCTCTTGCATGTGGAAATACCTCACAACTTTGATTACGCCTTTGTTCTTTGAAAATCAGGACACAGACATCTTAATTGTTGCTAAACCAAACTTGACTCCTCTTTCTCTGACTGAGGAATCATTAAATCACACACAATGGGGGTCCATATTGCCTTTCCACCAAGGGTCTTCCACGTACAGTATATTTACCCACAATGGGACCTATACATGAATATGTGGAGTGTCTTTGTCCTGCGTAGCTGCAGTGTGTAGCAACCCAGCACCCAGTGCACCCCCCAACGTGGGATGTTTGAAATGGGACATGCACCGTGTTTTCAACCAATCCCCAAGCCACATGGACAGCAACACACCAGGGGTGTTCAACAGGGTGCCAGCACTAAGATGCATGCACAATGCCATGTTGTGCTGTCTGCATGGGGGCAATGGACTGAGTAGGTTACAGCAGAGGGGACCCTGTCATAACAGCAGTATGCTCCAGCATGCAAACAGTCCCCTGCCCAGTCTAGGTAGCCTGCAGCAAACCCAGCAGCACAACAGCACCCCCACTCCCTGTCCCATATGTAGGTGAACCCCCAGCACACAACAGTACTCCAGGCACACCCCAATGCAAGGCCCAACCCCCCACCTGGGATGGCCCTGACCTCATTAATGTACAAGCATCCCCCTTTCAACCACTGAGGAGCTCCAGTAGAACCATCCCCAGGCCCAGCACCCTGCCACACCCAGTGGTGTTTTGTCCTTGGTAGTACCTCCCACATGTGATGCTTGTCCCTGCCAGTGCCAGTCATACTCACACCCACCACCATGCCAACTCCATCCCTGGTGGCATAACTGACCCCCTTCCCCCATGCACACACATAGGATAGTCCCAGCACCCATACAATGACCCCATTGCCCCTATCCTGCTGACACAGTGGTGTCCTGTGTGGGCCCTCCACCCCATGACACTGACAAAACCCACTACTCCCTTGATGCTCATACCTTCCAGTCAGTGCTGTGGCAATCTGCAGCACAGCCTTCCACACACCTCCTTCACTGCCAGCTTTCCAAGTGATGCTGGGAGTGCACTTCATATATATATATATATATATATATATATATATATATATGTGTGTGTGGTACACCCCAGCATCACTTTGACAGCCAGTAGCTGAGGTGTGGAGGGCTTTGTCACTGGCCATCCTGGCAATGGAACTGACTGATGGTAAGGGAACCTAGGGTAGTGGGTGTTGTTGGTGCCATGGGGGTGTGGGGTCCACTGATTCTGGGGGTCAGAGTGGTGGTCCAGATGTGCTGATCTGGGTGGGGGAGTCTGTGTAGGGCATAGGGCATTGGCAAGTTGGGGGACTTGCCTTCCTGGGGCCAGTCCCCAAATGTGTATTGGGGGCTCTGCTATCCCAAGACATATGCCCCAGTGTGTGTGTGTGTGTGTGTGTGTGTGTGTGTGGGGAGGGTAGCAACAATGGGGTTGGGACTCTGAAATATTTAGGAGCAGTGGGAAGGCAATGGGGACTGGGCAGGTGCTGTGCCATGATGGGGGGATAGATGTGCACCAGGTGGTGGGAGTGCCACTGGGATTGGATTTGGGATGGGGGCTCTTCTGCTGATGGAGACCATCTACATAGTCTGAAGGTGCCTGTATGCAATGCACAAACCAGGTTATGTGCAGACCCATACAAGTAATCCACGTTGGGACCCAGGACATGCATTGCATTGGATGTCTGCTTGGGTCCACAATTCCACCCTCTGCTACCCTGCAGAGCCCTGCATGCCGGGGGTGGTGGAGCCATGGACAGGTGGCAGCCATTAGTGAATACTGGCCTCCATCCACCTCACAGAAATTCTCCTGACTTCTGGTGAGAAAGCAGGGAACTGCCACAGACAGTCAGCACAAAAGTTGCCCTAGAGGGACTCAAGTTGCAAAACCTCCAACTTTAGAGATTAGGGAAAGCAATAATTAATGTGACACCCAAGTGAACAGCAGCTCCAAATTAACAAAACCACCAGAAAAGTTCATTGTTATAACCCAAATGTACTTTTAACACTTCAAAAACTACAAAAAAAAAAGAATAAAATTGCCTCAGTGGAAAAACTACAAAAACACCCAAACAAACACAGTGTAGTGGGGCGCAAAGCAGCATCACAGCCATCTTGCTGCTCCACTCCCCTCCTACATTTATGTAACTAGGAGTTGTTACCATTTTATGAATTTTGAAAATGCCACTGATAGAAATTCTATTGATCTGTATGTAAAGCTGTAACAATGGAAGATCATTTTTTGAAAGTGTTCTGTGATACCAAAATGGAATTAATTTGTTGCATGCAAACTATAATTAGGACACATGCTTCACAATCTTATAAACCAATACCAATGTACCTCACCAAAGATCAAATGTCTCTAGCAATTATGTCTGCAACATTTGGGAAAGGACCAGCACCAAACAGGATAAATGGATACATAATTAAGTATTCCCCGTCATGGTGAATTCCAGTTTTATATTATCTCTACAATTTAATGATTCAAGATTCTGCTTTTCCATCTTCTTGGTTGGGAAACATAATTTTTCGAGTTCATAAAAAAGGCTCATTTAGAGACCTAGAAATGTACCACCTGGTAAGTTTAATAGATGCTATTATGTATTCAACTTATGTTGATATCTTGTTAATTTCTACATCAACGCTTGCCCTCCAGAGGAAGGTAGACAAATTTCCAAATTTATGCAAAGGCAAACATTTTAAAATAAAGTACATTAAAACTCAAATGGTGGGTATTGGAACAACAACAACTAATCAAAAATATCAAATTTTTGTCAGTTGTGGTAAATTATAAAGAGTTACTCGTTACAATTATCTTGGTGTTTGATTTGTGAATAATTTTAAACAGAATGCCCTTATAGACTATATACAACACAAACTGCAAAAATCTATCTCTGGTGTAAAGTGATTTATGAGAAATTATGGAGATATTTTGTTTATGGTCGTCTGGCAGTTGTTGGTGCCAAAATGCCTTTTGCTATATTATATGTATGCTGTGATATGTGGAATAGGCAAATTATCAGCATTAGAACCCACTCATGACAAACTGTTGATATCTCCTTGGCCTTTCAAATGGTATTCTAGCTCATGTATTATGTATTCAATTATTCAACATTCTTTGGAATCTCATGCTATTTAATGAATAACTGTTTGTATTATCAATTTGCAAACAATACCAGAAAAAGATTCCCAAGATATTGCTTTGAGGAACAAATACTATATTCAAAAGAGGGTTCTCTGCTTCATATTTAGATTCATAAAGCATACCTTTTACACAATGAGTCTACGTTTTGATTTGATGGATATTTTTAGAATTCCAGCAGAACACTTGGTAACTGAAATAAAACAAAGATATAGGGCTATAGCAGCCCAACTGGATACAGTTAAAAGAAAGCATTCTATGCTCCATATTGTATATAAAATTATAAAGCAGTCTTTCTCCAAAGAGATAGATTTACCTGAAAAAGGATATACAGAACTTTAAGTAATCTTTTCAGTACATTTAGATTGGAATTATATAAACTATTTGTAATACAAACAACAAAGAGGGAATGTACAATCTCCACTTTGTAATTGTGGTAGTGGTGACTTGGATGATCTAGAGCTTACCATATTATTTTCTCCATTATTCAAAGAATCAAGGAAAATGTGGCTGTATAGCACCCTTAATTAAATCAATGGCACACCATGTCAAATGCTGATCAATTTACTTTCTTCTAACAGTATGACAATTTTACAAACCTTCTATCATGTATGCAGTATATAAACATATTCTAAATACTGGACTCTGATACATTTCTTCATATTTGTTATTGTATCACAATTACCGGCGAGCGCTTTTTCCCATAGGGAAATCCGGTTATAATTTGCCGTTATAACCAGCTCGGCTGGTTATAACAGCAAACACGCGCCAGGTTTCCCTTGGAACAGCCATCCCTCAGTTTCTGTTCTCCGATGTTCACATTCAGTGACGGAATTCCATTGCGCAGCACACGTCCTGGTCCCTCCTATTCGGAGAAATGAACTTCTCATAAAAAAAAAATAAAAAACTATTTTCCTGCAGTAAACCACTTAAAAATGGAAACAAGTATTTTCCCGTCACTCTGACACCACAGCCAAGTCCATGTCAGACTGCCCTGCCTCTTGAAGCGGAAGAGATGCTGCAGCGCCTTTCAGTAAGTTTATATGAAAACTAAAATATTAGTGTCTACACATTTTAAATGAAATATCCTCTTCCTTTTTCTATCAACAAGTACAACCCTATAATTAGAAGACTGCGGACCGCATAAAATCAACACTGGTCCGCAGCTTCCTGAACACTAATCTGTTAGGTAATTTAATTTTTATAATTGCTGAGCTGAAAAAGCACACTCCTGCAATTATAAAATAAAATATAAGTGCTATGTATAAAACTCGATTTACACACACCCGAAGTTAAGAGGATGCTTATAAACCCGGGCTTCGCCCTCGGGGTTTATATAGCATCCCACAACTCGGGTGTGTGTAAAATCTCGTTAAACACACCACCTCATATATTATTCTCTATTTTATAGGTCCTATTATGCACCTTATTTCTCTGTAATATACCCACGTGCAAGCCAAAGATAATATGTATCTCTCAGCTTGGTGCTTTTAGGAATTGGTGGTGACCTGGTGGTGTATCTTTTTATGGCTAAATTGACTAACAATTTCAAATTAGATTAAGTGATTACTGGTTAGAATACACCATTCAGGATATCTAGATAAACGGACTTGAACCTTTCAACTTCCAGTTTACATTCTAATACAATTTAGAATTAATAAAAGTAAAAACCATCTCATTCGCAGTAGCTATATTAGTTCTCAATAATTTTAGATTGGAAAATCATATTATCCACAACGTTCTGTTTTGAAAAGCAAACAATTATCATGCACAAAGACATCAGGGAACTCATTTTAATTCATATAAAGCTTTAACTTTAATGGTGACTCTATTTCTGAAACTGCAAAATAGTACCATATGGTGATAACATCTAAATTAATATCATGATGCTAATGTATTCAAATATATGCTTTTAATTTCTATATGTGTTATTGTTAGTGCTTTTAAATTTTAGAACAACTTTTAAGACAATCAATAAATTTGAAACTTGAAACATTTATAGAGTGTAGGGACCCTATTCTCAGTCACAAAAGGTTGCTGCAAAATCTATGCAAACCAATTTTCTGACAGTTCCTTACTTGTGACCCCCTTGAATTATGCAGAGAGGGGACTGGGGGGCCCTTCAACTTCAGTGCACATCAAAGTGAGTTTTGTTTCATGGAAGTGGATGAAGGGGTCACATAAGTAGCAAACAGTGCCATTCACAGTAACACCTATGACCTGTACACCTGTCACAGTTGTTTTACAATGCCTCTTACTAACACTAGTAAAAACACACAGTGGAGGGAAGTCAGACAGCTGCTCCAAGTGTGTATCAACACCAGGGGACCAAGATCACTGTGGGGGCAGGGTTTATGTTTTTATACACTAGGGGCCAAGAATTGGGGGATTTACTAGACAACCTGCCATGTATGTTACTATAGAACCGAGATGGGGGCCCACTGGACTACCAAGCAGACTGGAGAAAAACATGCTTTTCAACATCATGGCCATGCCAAAAGTGTCCAAAAGGAATAAGGACACATGCTAGTAATATATCTCATACATGTGTGCACATGGTAGTTTACTGTGTGTGTACTTGTTTCTGGTGGATTTGTTTATTGTTAATCTATGCAAGCCATGTTTGACTTGAGGAAAAAAAGGCAGTGGTGCCTTCTTTCCGACTGCTAATTAGTAGCCTAAAAAGATATGAGTAGTTCAGTGCAACCATTTCCTGATACCATGCAATCAATGTAAAAGATTATTCAAAAATGCTTGCCTTGCCTCATAGTTTTGTTACATACATTTTCATCATCATGTACTATATATTGGGTATCATACATTAAAAACAAGAAAGGATGCATTCTACTTACTCCAAGGTAAACTTTTATTAATATTACACTTTACTATAGAAGAAACCATCCAGGGTTGTGTCTAGTTCCAATAGGTTCCTATTTTATGGAAACAAAGTCACAGGCCTTTCACCAGACTAATAATTCTACAACATGGCATATAGCTCGAGCCTTAAACCATTCATTATTTGTTTTTAACTTTGGTATTATTATTTTGGATTCATGTGAAAACATTTAATAACAGTACTTACGATTTGCTTCAGGTCTAAGATGTGTTCAAACTGGGCTGAGTCTGGAGCCTGTAGGTTCAATATTGCAAATATTTCATAAAGACATAGTTCTGAAACACAGTTAAGTACTCTCCAAATATATTTTGTATGTCATTAGAATTTTTCTTAGTAGTGTGATTTAAAACAAGGGCTAGTCTCTTCCCATGAGAAAACCCTCAAATTAGTCAGACACTCAGCTCTGAGGTGGGGGGCATTATACAAATGTTTTCTGTTTTTTTTTCTACTCATGGATAGTTTTATTTATTTTACTTATTTACAATTCTTGACCAGGAATGGCACACTAAGCTGTGATAGCTTGTTTCCAGGTGCATCCTGGGATGTAGGTTACACTGACCTGTTTTATTGAAGGGGGAATGCTGGCTGTGACTCTAGGGAAATTCCCCTACTCTGCTGTACGGGGAACCCTTGGCCATTTGGCTGTTTGCCAAGATGGCCACGGTCCAGGAGACTGAAGATGGTGGTGGTGATGGTGGACTGCACCCTATGCCTGTGACTCCTGCTTCTTCGGTTATAGCGCCTCATGATTTGCCTAGTGATTTCAGCAGTGGACTTCAGGACAACGTGTTGAAGTTGGACTCACATTTGGATTTACAGGCTCTTAATGTTTCCTCTGCAAGTTCTAGTGCAGTGCGTTTGGTTTTGGGACTTCATACTTCTACATCGGGTATGGACCAGACAGCTGTGTTGTTGGAACCACAATTGCATTTGCTTTATGCTCAGCATCGCACCCTCTTACAGCAATACATGTGGGAAGACAGATTGTTGCACTCGGCTTTGTCAAACACTTCTTCTACAACTCATGTGCAAGATACTGTCCAGCCCACTCTACTATACGGTTCTGATTCTAGTCCTACCTGCCTTGCCTCTGATATGTCAGTTTCACTGCACCTTCATGGTAGCTGTGGAGGCGATCCCATTCCTTATCCTGTCTGGTCAAATGCTGCGGGTTGGACTCATTTGGTTCCTGGCGCTGCCTAGACATCACCTAGGGTAGTGATTGCACATGACATCATCTCAGGGAACTCTCCATTACACCTGCATGCCAAGGACACCAGTTCTCTCCACCAAAGTACTGCTGTTCCATTAGTCCAGCAGCCCACAACTCTGATTGTGAACCCTGATGCTATCCGGCTGGCTCTGGTTACTATGGACCCTGCGCATGCTCAGGACCCTGCCACGGTACCGCATTTTTCATCTGCAGTTCACGCCACTTCGGATGAGGACTCCATGCAGACTATGGACACAGGACAGAAGGCTTCTATGCCTGAAGGTGAGTCCTCGGCCAAGCATTCCTTTTGACTAAGTGATCTCTTCCATAACTTAGGCGAACCTGCACAGCGCAGGAACACTGTTCTTCTGAAGTACCTTGGTACCTAGCTTCTGCTTCTGATAGGAAAACAGTGTTGCATTCCATGCTTCGGGACTCTTTAGGGATTTCTGCTAGTGAACTGTTTGCCTTTATTCATGTTAGGGGTGAATCCATTTATGATCTTAGTTTTAAGAATATTTATACCTTGGAGATAATTTGGAGCAAATATGAACTGGTAAAAACGCAGCCAATGTGGACCCCCTTTATGCTTATCCCCCTTACTAAGCCTACTATTAAGATAATTTCTTTGCTTTTCAGGAATGAGGGGGTGAGCATAGTGTATGTCCAATATTGGCTGAAGCAGCGCTGTGACATTCTCAAGGCCCCTCATCCTATCCTAGATGAGGACCTTGTTTGGACAGGGGGTTGGAAGGTTAAAGTTCAATTATGACAATCTGATAGAGGTATTATGCATCTACCTGGTAGTTTTTATATAGATAGGGACAGAGGATTGTGTTTTTACCCAGGTCAGCCCTGCACCTGCCATAAGTGCGGTGCAAGAATGCACCTCAGTCATACCTGCGACAAGCCCAGATGTAGCATTTGTTTGGCCTATGGTCATGTTAGTCTGGGATGCCCTATCCCCATGAAATGCAACCTATGTGATGAGACCAGGCATTCTTATCAACAGTGTCCATGGGCTGATCATAACAAATTGGATCTTCCCACCCAGGACCAAGTGGCTCTCATAAGTGAATCCCAGACTCAGGTTCTATAGCAGAGGGATGAGGGGCCTCCCGGTACTGCTCCCTCCTCTTTGGTGGCAGCTTTCTCTGTACTTGCTCCCTCTGTTCCAGCTGTAGATGCCACAGACTTGCAGCACCACTCTTCTTCACATGTGGACCCTATTCCTGAGTGTACTGCTGTCTCTGACCCCATGCCCCACTCCCCCTACAGAACAGTGTCCTTTTATGGAGGTTTCACAAGTGAAGAAAGGAAAAGCGAAGAGGAAGCGGAAGACTCCTGCCCCCCCCGACAGTCTATCCTCACTAGGAATAGATATCAGGCCTTGACAAAATGGAAACAGTGGAGTGACATAGTTGAAGAAGATGGTTATTCTGATTCTTCTCACGCTTCCTCTCTTCAGATGGACTATTCCTCTGATTCCTAGCCTGACCCCTCTCCTTCTAAGGATTGTACTGGGCTGCAGTCTGCTGTTACCTGAGGCACCTTGTTTTAGTTTTCACTCTGGTAATTCCCATTTTTTTCTTTTCTTTCTTTCTTCCACATTCAGGTGGGGCTGAGTCTTCGATGCCTCACACTTAATGTGTGCAGCATGAAATCACATAGGAAACTATTCACTACATTACAGTATCTTTCAGATCTCCCTCATGATTTCTACTTGGTCCAAGATACCAGACTAAAGACTAGATATGAGTTGACCCAGGCCACTGATGGATGGATCAAAAGCCCTTCCCATTGGTCCACTGGGGAGGATAAGTGTGATGGGTTGGGAATATTGTTCTCTGGAAATGACTGTAGTGTTACTCAGTTAGTGGATGTCTTTCTAGGTTTAGTTCTGCTCCTTGATTGTACCTACAAATGTTTGAAGCTTTGAATTATTAATGTTTATGCTCCTCAAAGCACAGTGGCTAGGTCCGATTTGTTTAAAATGTTGCAACTGTATTTATACACTTCTGGACATCTCTACATTGGGGGGGATTTTAACTGTGGGCTAACCCTAGCAGACAAGGGAGGTAAAACTCAGAAACTTTTTGGAACTCCACCGCTTTACGGGCAATACTTAGGACTGCTTTAATAAAGGATGAATACTGTGAGGTACATCACACAGGTGCAAAAACCTATTATAGAGGTCTTCTAGCCACGTGTGTCGATTTTTTCTTTGTGTCACAGAATGTATTAGTCCAGAAGGCTTTGGTGGTTCCCTGTGAAACCTCGGATCATATGGCTGTTTCCCTGATCTGTTTTCCATCTTCTGTTTCCCATCCCCTCACTATTTCCTCTCGCTGGAAGTTGAATTTGTTATCTAATAGGTACATTTCTACAGCCTGTCAAGACCTCTTACGGGCATGCATTTTTGTGTTGGATGCATAAACCTCCCTCTTGTATTGGTGGGATGACACTAAACTAGATTTGAATAGTTTTTTTTATCCATCATGCTAAGAAAAAATCCCTAACCTCATATAAGTAGTATTTATCCTTGAGACAACATCTTATGGATACCATTTCTAGAGCTTATGACACTGGACAGGATTTTTCCTCACAAATTTCATCCTTAAAAACTAAAATGGAAACACATCAATATAACAGAGCACTTTCTTTATGACTTGAGGCACAATATGGTACACAGTCTACTAAAGCCACTTTTGATATATTTAAAAACTGTTCAGACAGAGTAGCTGCTACACACATCGATGGCCTTGTGGAGCCAGACTCCTCTATTGTTTATAATACTATGGTATCCCTTCAGAAGAAAGTTCATTCCCATTTGGAAAGTGTTTTTGGGACTATTACCTTGGCCTTTCCTTCTGACTAATTTTTTTTTTGGATATTTCTATTCCTTCGCTCCCGCGGAATCTGTGTGCTAAGTTGACCAGTCCAATCTCCCTGATTGAAGTGCAGGCAGCCATCAAAAACCAAAAGAGATGCACTTCTCCTGGGCAGGATGGCCCTACTACAGAGCTTTATCATCACTTTTCCAATTTCTTCTCTCCAATACTGACTTTGATCTTTAATACTATCATTGACACAAACTCTATTCCTCAACACTTCTCTGATGCCATTATGTTTCTTTTATTTAAAAAAGTTGCTAGAACAGACATTAGAAATTGGAGACCTTTAAGTTTCTTAAATGTGGACTATAAGATTTTAGCATCAGTATTACTCCATCGGCTTCCTCCTATAGCATCTTGGGTTATTTCTTATGTACAGACTTGTGCTATGCCTAACCAATCTATCTCTTCTAACCTATCCCTCCTGAGGGATGTCTCTGCCTTTAATTCCTCCTCTACTCCCTCACTCATTATTTCTTTAGATCAAGAGAAGGCGTTTGACAAGGCTAATCATGATTATCTTTTTCTGGTATTGTCACACAATGGTATTCCACAACAGTTTATCAATTGGATTAAATTACTCTATTCTACTGCATGGATTCAGCCATGTGTGAATGGCTCCCACTGTCCCTCCTTTTTGAGCTGGAAGGGGGTCAGGCAAGATTGCCCTTTGAGTCCCTTTCTCTGTGTTTTTCAGATAGACCCACTACTTTGGAATTTTTTATACCATACATCTATCCCACATCTGGTTTTGCCTGCTGGGCATACTATACACTCAGTAACCACATATGCAGATGATCTCTGTCTTCTCACCACTCCTTTGCTTACTAAGGATGATGTAACACTCCTTCTCACAGACTTCAAAACTGTGTTGGGCTCCAAACTTAATTATGGGAAAAGCTCTGCCTTACAACTCCTGATAATAGATGCCCCTGCTTTAAGGTCCTGCATAGCTGGGGTCCCCTTACAGTCCACTCCTATCAAAATTTTGGGTTTAACTTTTGGTAGCACTAATGATGCCTCATATAATTGGGCTACCATCTTAGACAAAGCCTCATTTATAGTTGCTTCATGGAAGGGGAGAAGTATTGCGAAAAGGAAGAGGGTTTTGTTATTGAAAACCTTTATTCTTCCTCTGTTTCTTCATTTAGCTGCTGATTACCAATCCCTTTTTCATTAGAAGCGAGGATTATATAATGTATTTTTTCAGGGGTTTTGGGGAAGTCATTTGAATCCAGTAAAAAGGTTATACACATATCTAGATTATTGTCATGGTGGAGTTCAGATGTTGAACCCCATAGTTTTTTTTTTCATGGTTTCTTTCTGAAATCCAATATTCCTCATTTTTTTTCAGTGTCAGCCTGCATTCTGGTATTCTATACTTCATTACTTTGATGCTCCCTTATGTCTTGTGTGGCAACAACCTCCTTTGGAAATCCCTTGGAATTTTAGAAAATATAAGCTTCCCCATTATTTGATTCCCACATTTCTGAAAATTCGGCCGTGGGGTTTAAACTCCAACACAATACTTTCCTCTACCAGAAAACAATTATATCAGTGGATTTTAGGAAGGCATTTTTTGGATCTGCCTTTGGTAAGGGATTTTTTTGGAAACGTCATTGATGCCACTAGTGGTTTCCTCCAATTGACTGATCTTCGGATTCCGAGGTGGGTTTGGGATGTTACATGGTTGTCCTGTCATGGTAGGCTTGGAGTTAGAAACAACCTGAAACATAAAACTCAGGAAGAGATAACATTTCCTAGGGATACATGTCCTTCTGTTCCTGAAACCATGAGACATTTTTTATTGATTACCCCTATACTCGACTTGTTTGGACCCTTCTTCTCCATAAATGGAAAGAGAAGGCTCTTCTGACTCTCACGTATGATATTTTAATTTATGGTACTTATCCCCCCTGCATTGCATTGCTATCATCCCAGTACTCTGCATCTGATATTTGGTTTTTGCCATTTTTATCTGTGGCAGGCTAGATGTGCGTATTTGTTACAGCAAAATCTATGTAGCCCTACCCAGATTATTACACTGATATTGCAGGGTTTACAGGATGTCTATAATTCAGAGAAGATCTCAGTATCTCCTGTGGTTTTTCAATGATACTGGAAGTGTTGTATCTGGTTTCTTACCTGACTGTTAGTATGCACTTGTTGTTCACATGGTATTCAGTATTGTTAATTATTTTTGTCCTTTTATGTTTGTTTGTTTTCCTATACCAGTTTCCCACTCTCTTTAGTGGGTTTCTGTTTTGGTTTTATATATGCTGTATTATTTCTTTCTGTTTCTGATTTTTTTCCCCCTTGTATGCTGTAATACATTGCAGTATGATTTTGTTAGCTTTGGCAATGAACCTCACCTACTCTTTTTGTGGAGATGAGATGTTGTTTTTTTTTTGTGGATGTACAGATCACTTTTATTTACAATTTATGTATGTTGTCATACTTCTTTTCAGTTCTTGGTTTCTTTCCTTTTGACTTTATAAGCAGTAATACTTTGTTGTATGTTTTGCTTGAAGTTTTGAATAAAAAATTCCCCTACTCTTGGCAGGGGGCACTGCTGAGTGCCAGCCAAGATGGTGGAGCTGTGTGTGGAGGAGATGGATGTGGAGGCTGTGGTAGATTCCTCTCATCCAGTCGAGAGAGCTAATGAGGAAGAAGAAATGCTGGAAATCCAGAAATCGGGGACTGGTGAGCAACAAAGTACTAATACAGAGACTGTTCAAAAAAATACTGAGTCAGAGAAAGTTAGCTTACTGGAACAGGAGCGAGTGACTACCAAGGCCACTCAAAGCATGAGCGCTTTGGAGAAGATTGCCGCAGATATTTTAAATGTGCAGTCATCCTCTGAGGAAGAAGATTGGCCACAGGAGACAGCTGGAAACAAAGAACAGCTGATTGGAGAGAACACCAAAGGACTGACAACACAGAATCCTGTGTCAGGCACACAGCAGATTCAGCAACAGTTTAAGTTGCAACAGAAGGGTAGCAAGTCACAGTAGGAAACCTGATCAACTGAAACAGTATTGCAGAACACTGGATGGAACTAGAATGGAACAGCACAGTGGGTCCCGGACATGACATGGGATGAAGCTATTAATTTTCATACAGAGAAAAGTTCCAACAGGCCTGTAACACAAGACACAGAAGAACTTTTTTTTGTAGCAAAATGGGAGGTCAAGCAGCACGCAGCAGGAGACAACACAGGTACCTCATCAAACTAATATGTTTGTGGCCCCACAATGCTTGACAGCACTAAATAATAACAATATTATTCCTGATGAAGAAATGACTAGTACATCAGGTGAAAAACTGTTCCTGATAATTCCAACCCATCAGGAACACATTCAAGAAGGTCTTCAAATGAAATAATAACACAAGGGGTGCATGTGGGGGTGCTTGGGGATGTTATATGTCTGATTCATTTAAAAACAAATTAAAGCAAGTACCTAAGAAAAATGCAGTTAAACTGAGGTATAGGTGAGGCCTCTCAGTGCACCCTGATAGGTATTATGTAGCAAGGCATTTACTAAAAGAATCAATGCAATTTGTACCTGCTGACATCTGTACGCTAATACATGTGTCTAGTGAGGACACCTTTGACATTAGTTTGAGAACAAATGCAGGGTTGGAAAGATTCTGGTGGAAATTTAACAACTTGTAGTAAACACCACTATGGACCCCCTTTTATGCAATCCCCCTGACCAAACCCCAGATAAGGCTGTTTACGATTATATTTTAAAAATGAAGGGGTCAATGTAAGAAACATCTATCATTAGCTTGAAAACCGGTGTGACATTTTTGGGCCCCCTGAGGCAATAATCGATTCAGAAGGGCTATGGACTGGAGGGTGGAAATTTAAAGTGACACTATTTTAGGTTAATTCTAAGGTTGTAGACTTTCCGAATAGTTTTT
The DNA here is from genome assembly GCA_016271365.2 of Neoceratodus forsteri. NCBI lineage: Eukaryota > Metazoa > Chordata > Ceratodontiformes > Ceratodontidae > Neoceratodus > Neoceratodus forsteri. The sequence continues at coordinate 41,490,884 of CM028137.1, read as the reverse complement.
TTAGGAAAAGATAGGGTTGTATTTTTCTACAGAAGGCAGCCCAGGGCATGCTATAAGTGTGGGGTAAAAACACATCTTAGCAGCACTTGTGACATGTTAAAATGTGCTTTGTGTGGGTGATTTGGCCATGAGAGAGATTTATGTAAAAATATTTTCCAGTGTAATCAGTGCAATGACAAAGGCCACACCTTTCATCAGTGCCCATGGGCAAGACACAATAGAAACAATGGATTGGATCAAGATGATCTGGTACAATGTGCACAAGATAAGAGAAGGGCCCCCACAACTTCCCCTGCCTAAACCCCTCCACCAGATGCAACTTCAGAGCAAGGCCCACACTCATACAGCCATGAAGAAGAGAGACAAAAAGAACTAGGGTTTAGAGAGGATGAGGAAAGGGATTCCCAATCTACAACCCTCTCCCCCCAAGGCTCAGGGTATAGATAATCCACAGAAAGAGATAGCTGATGTACAGGAACAGGAGAAGCAGCTAAGCAGACACCTACACATTTCACCTGACCTACAAAGAATGTGTTTACCCCATAGCAGCAAGAAGGAGGAGAAGCAGAGCAAGATTATGATGTGTCTATTATATCAGGGATTACATCAAAAATAGATGAGGAAGATAAAAGGTCGGTGGAAATAACAAAAATGAAAAAGGGGAAAAAAAATTACAACTTCACAGAGGAGAATGACTGACTTTAGTCATCAAATACACAGCTAAATGACCACAATAAATTTAGTTTCCTTTAAGGTTTACTAACATACTAAAATGCCAGCAGAATAGGCCTAACAGTCTTTCGTGTCTGCTCGTTTGGTCAGCCCCCACCCTGGGTGCTGACCTTGCTGACCCCCTCACCTTCTCTGGCTTCTCCCTTCCCAGTTCCGGATATTCTTGCTGCATTGGATTTTGCTTCCAGAACCCTTCCCCTGTACCTGTCCCATCCCCTCTTGAACCCCTCCACTGTCTCTGCCTCCACCAGCCCCCTAGGCAGCGCATTCCATGACTGCACCACCCTCTCAGTGAAGTAGCACCTCCTCCTTTCTCCCCTGAATCTTCCCCCCTCCAGTGTCCACCCATGCCCTCTAGTGGCCCCCTCCTCCTTCCTTCGAAGCACCCTGACTGTTCCTCCCTTATTTACCCTCTTCATGTACCTGAAGACCTCTATCATGTCCCCCCGGTCCCTTCTCTCTTCCAATGTGTACATATTTAGCTCTTCGAGCCTATCCTCATAGGTCCTGTCCCCCAAGCCCCAAATCATGTTTGTAGCTTAAAAAACTACAAAAGGAAAATTTCTTTCTTGTCGTATCTGAAACAGCAAGAAAATGATGTGTTTCTTCAAGAAACAAAATTGAATTATCTGTTTGAAGTGGAGCAGTTAAGGAGAAGCTGGGTATGGGGACAGTCCTTTTGGACATTTGGGACAGATATAGCAGACAAGATTGGGATTTTATTCAGAGGGACTCACTTTGCAATAACTAGGGTAATAGATACTTCACCAGGAAGGGGTCTTGTCCTGGACTGTGAATACAGGGACTTCTTCTTTAGATTTATAAACACTTATGTACCACAAATAAAGGCATCTAGAATAGAACTTTTTGAATCTATAAAGCCTTACCTCTATGCTAGAAAACATTTGGTATGGGGAGGGGACTTAAATTGTAGTTTAGATAATAAATCTTCAGGAGAAACTGTAAGGAAAGTATACCGCGATTTGTATGCACTAAACAAATTTTGGTTGGGGCTAATTTAAAGGATGCATTTAGACATCTTAGGAAGGACCACATACTATAGGCATACATATAATAGATTATTTCTTCACCTCTAAATTTGTAACTCCAGTCAAAATGGACACAAGACCCACTGAGTTTTCTGATCAACACATTTTTCTAGGAAAATTTAGTTTAGCAACAGCACCACCTGGGTTTCTTTTCAGTCACAAAGCTGGAAGTTAAACTCATCACTATTAGAACAAACTGAGCTAAAAAATCAAGTAGATCAACTTTAGGAGGCTAGAAATTCTATAATGTGTCTGTATGATGACTTATGGGAATGGTGGTATGATACATAAAAGACCTAAAACGACTGTGTATATCATTTGGATGGAATAAATGTAACTCAGATGATATTAAATATTTAGGGTATCGCAGCCAAATGTGTAAACTGATGTCTTTACCCCCCTAAAGATCAGGTAAAACATAGGTCACAAACAGTAGAAATAAAATACAAATGTTTACATACCAATATGATAGGGCAAAAACATAGAAGCTGAAATGAGATTTGAACAGTAAAACAGCCAGCCTCAGACCTATACATAGCATGAAAACAAAGATTAGACAACACAGTTATGACAGGCCTATATAAATAAGGTGGAACCTTAGAAACAACTGATTTGGGAATGTTAACGGTAGTCCTAGGTTCTTTAAAATCTGTATTTTCCAGTGTACCTACTGTAAAGAATGACTTATTTAACTTTCTAACAGCACCAGTATCAGAATTAGAAATACATCAGCAGGTGATGTTAGAAAAATCTATCACTCAGGAAGAAATACATGAGGTAATTATGACACTATAAACTGGGACTTCCCCAGGCCTGAATGGCCTAACAAATGAATTATATAAAAAAATCAGCAAAAGAGATCAGTACTCTACTTGTACCTGTTTTCAATTAAATTTTAAAAGAAGAAAGAGAACACCCAGAATTTGGGAAAGCTATAATTAACTACATCTATAGGAAGGGAGATAAACACAGTGGGCTGCATGCACTGTGCCAGCACACAATGGAAACCGGGCATGTTGGCATAGCTAAGTAGAATGCCATGGAGTGGCTGATGTGCAGCATGCATGACTGTAGCATGCAGCCAGTACATGCTCGATCCCCCAGCTGTGCAGACAGCAATGCACCTGGGAGGGCAGGTGGTGTGCCTGGGGCAGTCTGGTGCTATGCACCATGCACAAAAGTGTGTAGTGCTGCCACTGGGGGTGGGGAGGTAGGTGCAGGTTATGCCGGGGAGACTTTGCTGTAACCCACTATGTGCCCCCATGGACCACAACTGCCCAGTCGCAGTGGCACTGGGGATCATACAACCATGCTAGCCCAGCCTACCAAGCAGCTGGGGAGGGCTGGGATGGCTGCTTGACTGAATACCCACATGTACTGGTGGCCTGGGGTGCACAGATCCATACCACTGACATGCACCAGCCACCAATGCCCCTGCCAATGAAGGACAACCCCCTCCCCACACATTCCTGCACCACACCCATAGGTGTCAATTCCCTCCAATGCAGACCTGACCAGAACCCATAGGTGCCATGCCCCCCACCCAACAAAGTTGCCCTGTCACTGGCAGCCTCCCTCCCAACCAATGCCTTGCCATTTGGTCTGTTTCTACCCACTATGGCCTGCCCACCCTAGTGCCCAAGCCTGGCAACCCAGTGCCAACAGTGGTGGACAATTGCCATCCACCCTGAATGGCACCGACCCCCATACCTGCAGTGTAAGTGCCGTGGTTGTAGATGGCCAATGGCACAGCCCTCCACACACCTCCATGGCCTCTGGCCATCTGACTTAAGCAGGAGTGTGCAGCTGATGCACACTTGTGTATGTCAGATGGCTGGCAGCCATGAAGGTGTGCGGAGGGCTGTGCCACTGGCCATCTCTGACCAGGGCACCAGTGGGATGGTATTGGGCATGGGGTGGGTAGATGGTGCTGCCTGTGGGCACTTGCAACAGGGCTTGGCATGGGCCACTGGGTACAATGAACACCTGTCTGTGTGTGGGGGCATGTGCCAGCTGGGACCAGTGCCTGCATGGGGGATCAGCACATGGGGTGGGCTGTCATGTGTGGGGTGGGTTTCAGGCCTGTTGGGTGGCTGGGGTGGCAGCACAGTGACATGGGTCCATGCACCTGTGGGTGCTCTTCATGCACCTGGACCTGTGCCTGTCTGCATTAGGTATCTACTCTGGGACCCGGTATGGACTTCCTATTGGATGCCTGTCCCAGTCTGTTACTCTGCCCCTGGGAGCCCTGCATGGTCCTGCACACTGTGAGGGTGGAGCCATGGACAGGTGGCTGCTGGTCATGCACACTGACATATACATACCTGTCAACAGGTGCAGAGCTATGCAGGCAGGGTATACGCCTCCAGTGCATATTTCCAACCCTTCAGTGCATCGTGCCCAATATCTCTAGTTGGTGAACCATAAGCATTCTTAATTGTGATTGCAAGATTCTGTCAAAATTAATTTGTCAAAGGTTACAAAAGGTGACAGAAACACTGATAGACCCAACACAGACATGTGCCATTCCATATAGGAATATTCAACATAACCTTTATTTACTGAGAGAACTTTTTGAAAGCAGCAATAACCAGGATGTAACTGGTTATACAGTATAATAGCTATGGACCAATCCAAAGCTTTTGATGGTGTAGGACATCAATATCTGATTCAGGTCCTATCAGCATATGGGATCCCCCAAAAATGATAAGGTGGATCAAGGTTTTGTATAAAGAAGTTTGTTGTATACCTTAAGTGAATGGAAATTTAGGAGAAAATCTAGCCCTACAGAGAGGAGTGCAACAGGGATGCCCCTTAAATCCCCTTTTGTACACTTTCGCACTGGATCCAGTTATTAGGCAAATCAAATGAGACAACCAAATAGTAGGGTTAGCTCCACATATTAGCCTGTACCCAGAAAAGATTTCTGCATTTGCAGGCAATATATGTAGTTTGCTAAAAAATAAGGGATCATGTGAAAAAGCAAAAAAAAACATTCCAGGACATCACCCCAGTCTCAGGAGCACACCTAAATCTGGAAATAAGTGTGGTTTTGCCTTTAGGAAATCTCCCAGATAATATAAATGAAACTGCAGGAATTAAAGTAGCAAAACAAAAAAAAACACAAAAAATGTTGGGCATATGGTTTGGGAATGGAGATTCAGCAGTACTGGATTAGGAAAAACAAGTTTGTGAAACTAAAGCAAGATTATGAAAGAACAGGAAGATAGGGGAAAAGAAAAAAATTAATAATACAAATTTCTTATAATCGATATTTACATATCTAAGCTATATACTGTATATGCACCACCAACACAATTTGAAACCAGGATACGGAATAATTTTTTTCAGATGCTCCTTGGAAGTCATCTGAATCCAGTGAAAAGGGACTGTACATACCTACCATACAAGGAAGAAGGACTGAACATGATCAATCCACTGGTATTCTGCCATACACATTTTATTAAAAAATACCCTGATATGGGGCTGGAACCCACCACAGTATAATTGGCAGCTGTGGATACACAAGGCCTTACACACGTATATCTCTAAATGGGAGTAACCCCCTCCCCCCTCCCAAAAGTACTGGTAAATTACAAAATACTCACATACACCATAGAGTCATTAAGAAAATTAAGGCAATGAAAAATAGGCAAACAGAATATTTAGACACTATGATGAAAACAATTATACAATCATGTGATTTATGAAGTGTAAAAAGTAATAGTAGTATTCCCAGAAAATGCTTCAGGAATTAGCAACTATAAATGATAACAGAATTCCTTACCAGATGTGGGGCATTGCATGGTTGTATAGTCAAGGAAAGTTAGGGGTTTGGGGAAACCTGAAACAAAAGGCTAGTCAAGAAAGGTTCTGTCCCAGACTCATGTGCAATAATGTGGAGGAGACAATACAACATTTTTATATAAACTGCCCAAGTAGTATGCAGTTTTTGGATATATTTGGCTATTAGATGGCATTTACCTTCTTTTAAGTAGTATAAACTATAACACTCTTATATTAAGGGATTATTCAGGATTCTGGAAAACTTTTCATATAAGCACTTTAAATGTGATTTTCACAATCATAAAGTACTGTCTCTGGCAGTGTAGATGCCAGTACCTATTAAAACAGATTCAGCTAACACACATTATATTAATTGCACAGACTGAGACAGCAATACTAAAAGTAAAAGAGAGGGATAAACAGATGCACCAGAGAAAGTAATGCATTTATGGAAGAATTTGGAAAATCTGTTGTTAACAATGATCAAAAAAATGTGAAACAGTGCTAATAATGTTTGTTAGGTATAGGATGATTGCCAAAGGATAAAAAGGACTGTAATATGGATGAATATTTGCAGGGATGTAGAGATTTTGTTCAATTTGATGTATAAACTATTTTCCTCTTGTGGTTTATTGATTTTATTTTTTCGGCACAATGTAATGTTTAACTTATTTTTTCAATACCGTTCCCCTACTCTTGCGACAGGGGTCTCTCTTGCTTCCTATGTGAGAGATTTAGGCTCCCATTGAGATGGACACTGGAGGTGGAGGAGATGGAAGTGATGGAGAAGAAAGTGCAAGCTGCACAAAGATTATTCAAAAACAAATCATACCAGCTATTCCAGAGGAAAATTCTACGGACAAAGTGAAGACAGAAAAAAAGGAACAAAATGAAGAGGACAACCTGCTGCAAGCTGAATGGAGACTCCAGGAGGAAATGGAGAGATAAAACAGCAGCTTCTTAGACAGATGTCTGAAATTGAAACAACTTTTTAACTGAAAAAATAAAGCCTGAAGAGAAAAAGAAAAAGATTTACTGATTGCCCCCCCCCCAAGAGTCTAGCATATTTTACTTTGGCACCCAACCAAAAGCCCAGGATTTGAACCCAGCTACTGCTGAACAGGATGCAGCAGTTACCAATAACTGCAAGGAGCAATGGATGCCCAAATCAGCTCTAACAATTGCAGGCTGGATCCACACTGAGGCAGTCAAGTGGATTCTGGACCCAAAGATTGCTATCCCAGATTGCTTTCCCAGGAATGGCAAACTTTTTGCAACAAATGGCAAGTGACAGTGCTACAAAACTGTCAACAGATCACAGGATGTTGACACCAGAGGAAATTACTGATCGAAATGAACTGATGGATCACCTGACTTAGTCCTATGCAGGCATGCCTACCTACTCCCTATAGTATGGGAGACATACTGTATTTATTGAAGCATTAACTGAGGTAATACAAATCAGACAAGAACTGTGCATTCTGATATCCCAGTGTTGAAATGAATATTTTGGAATGCATTGAAAATCTTAGTGAACAACAACAAGTTGGCCCAAATACTCAGCCTGTCACATATGCAGCCTACTTCACAAAGCTGTTGAAATTGTCAAAGAGGAGGCATGCAATTTGACATAGGTATTAGGAGGGGGGTGTTTGGAAACACCCCCAGATTGTTTTTATGTGGGGAAAATATCAATTAAACAATATTTGGGATTTTCTTTAAATGATGTTTATGCTCTAATACATGTACCTGGTGAAAATACGTTTGACATCAGCTTTCAGTCAGCCATCCTACTGGATCAATTTTGGATCATGTTTTCATCACAAAAGACAGCTCCTTTATGGACTCCCTTACAAGCTATCTCTCTCACAAAACCAACTTTCAAAATTATTACAATAATATTTCAGAATGAAGGGATCAATATGTCAGATGTTATCTATTGGTTAGAGAAGAGATGCAGTATACAAGGGACACCAGGCCCCATAATAGATGGAGAAGGATTCTAGACAGGTGGCTGGAAATTTAGAATCAAATTGAGACACAGTGATTAAGGAATATAACATCCCCAGTAATATTTTTATTTAGGAAGACACAAAGGAATTCCATCACTTTTACCAACCCACAACCATAGCAGATTATGGGGAGCAGGACTTTTACATTAACAAAGCTGCTAGAACAGCCCAGACACAACATCCCCCCAAAAAACATATCCAAGCAAGGAAACTGAGACTATACCTTTGGAGCATGGAGATGGATTAATCCAAGAGACAATAAACCCCATGACAGACCCCTTAAATCAGGAGCTAATACCTATGCCAAGCACCTCTGAAAATGGAGTAGATAACAAATCTAACTCTGGAAGAATGCCCCCTGCCCCCATCCTGAGAAGGGAGACTTACAAACTGTGCAAAAGGGGAAAAGCAAAAAGAAAGATACAGAAGCCAGTGTACAGCCAGAACAAATTAAATTGCAAATAAATGTGACAATCTACAATGGACTGAGATGGACATTGATGAAGAATCTGACATGGCATCTGCAGATTCTTTATAAAAAGAGATGATTTCAGAGGGGAAAGAACAATGCCATGAAAAACACTACAAAGCTAAAAGAAAAAGATGGGGACCCAGATCAGGAGTTTCAAAAGTCACTTGAAATCTGAACTGAATACAATGTTATCTGACAGATATGAATTATCAATAGCATCACTTAATGTGAACAGTATAAAGTTGGATAGAAAAAGGAAAATTATCTATATTTTATTTAAAAATTGCATATATGACATTGTTTTCTTACAAAATACCAGAATATGTTCTACCTATGACATACAGATCCCCCAGGGTTCCACGTACTGGTCAGTAGGACAAGATTTATGTTGTGGTATGAGTATCTGTATAAGTAATCCCATTGTTAAAATATCATATATAGTAGATATATGCCCAGGAAGAGCACTTATGATTGACATTTCCCTAGACACCTGAGATTTCTGTTTAATAAATGTACATGCCCCCAGACAAAATCGGGTTGCATAGACCAATTGAAATTAATAAAATCTTATTTGTTCACTTCCAAAAGTACATTATTTGGAGGAGATTTTATCGAAGCAGGTTACACTCTGAAAGAGGCTTGAAAACAGATAAAACCTTTTGTGATGCCTATTTTTTAATCAAATTGATTTAAAAATCTGGAAATATGGATGTTTTCCAAAATAAAAACAAAATCCCACAACACACATATTTCAGGGAAAAATATCCACTAGAATTGACTATTGGTTTGTATCATCAACCCCTCCTTATTAGACACACATCAATCTACCCAGTGGCATCTTCAGACCACTGACTTTTAAGTGTTACCATAGAAAACTTCCAGGAAGCAGCAGTAGGGAAAGGGTACTGGAGATTAAATACTAGTCTCCTAGACAATGCAGAAATTACACAAGGTCTACACATTATTAAAGCTAGCAAATATATCTTTTTTTCTCTATGATTCCCCAGTAAACTGGTGGGAAGATTGTAAAACAGATTTTACAGAATTTCTGAAATTAACAAGGAGACTTAAAGGAACAGAGAATAAAAATAATTATGAAGCACTTCACTCTCAATTATATCATCTGCTCAATCTACAACCAGAAAACACACAGGACTATACAGATCAAATTTTAGCAATCAAAAAAGAAATGGCAACATTTCAATATAATAGGCTCAAATCCCTGGAAATAGAACAAAAAGTTGGCACACAGGGAAATACTACCAAGATCATCCATATGAAATTTGCAGCAAAAGAAGAATGAAAAAAAGAAACTATTAAATACATTAAAACAAAACAAGGAACATTTGTCAAGGACAAGTGTGGGATCCTTGCAGGAGTGGAAATCTATATAAACCTGACCTTTGCAAATTTACCTCCTGAAGCACCAGATTTAGTAAAATTGTTGCAGTCCTGCAACCTCAATACACTTCCACAACAACATGCTCAAGCATTAATAAAACCAGACTCACCAAAAGAACTCTTAGAGATTATTTCTAATTTTAATACAGGTACAGCACCAGATGGACAGGCTATCCTGTGCATTTTATAAAAAAATCTTCCCACACATGGTGAAACATAGACTTTGATGGCAGATAAGGACCTCTTGGCCCACCTAGTCTGCCAATTACCCTACCTACTGGATAAGCTGCAGATCCTAGTTAACCAAACAGCCTATTTCTTTCTACCATCCACAAGAATTGCCTTATGTTTGTCCCATGCATTCTTGAATTCCCACCTGATGGAAGAGTTAACTGAGTTATATACTTTATAAAGGAATTATAAAAATTATAAAAACTATAAAAAATAATATTTTACCAGAAGTTATGTATAAAGGTTTATTAATTCTTTTGCATAAAAAAGGGAGACAAAGAATGCCTAACCAGCTAGGGATCTATTACATTATTAAATGTAGATTTCAAAATAATAAAAGTCTTAACTAATAGATTAGCAGCCACACTAGATCTAAACATACAACCTAAACAGGCTTGATCTATACAAGGTAGAAAGATCACAGATATATTAATTTTATTGAGAGAAATTATGGAAAAAGGAGCGGATAAAGAAATATCAGGCTATGGGCCAGATATTCAAAACTTTGCCTTGGGGCAAAATTAGCACTGCCCGGCAGGCAAACTTAGCCCGGAGCACAGAGCAAGCTATATTCAAAAGGAATAGCCCAGGGCAAACAGCTTCTGAATATAGCATGGGAATGAGGCCGGGCAAACTGGTCTGGGAGTGCAGGGCAAACTTAGCCCTGGAATAAGACAGCTCTGAATGTGGCAACCAGGAAGTGCAAACCACAACAGCAACATAATTGCACAGCGATGTGAAGGTGAGTGAGGATGAACTATGTGGCCAATGTATTGTGCCAGCAATCGTGGACCCAGTACAGCTGCAGGCAGCAGTGTATGTGAAAGTACAGTGTGCAAAACGTAAAATATTCCCCGAACTGTTAAGCAAGCTAACCGTTCGCGGCGGGATTAACGCAGTTAAACTGTTAGCCCGGGAGGAACACGCCAGTCTCGAGCCAAACTTTGCCATATTCAAAAGTGACATGCAAATGAGCCTACTTAGGTAGTCTGTGGGCAAACATCCAGATTAGCATCTCATTATGACCTGATTTGCATGCAGTTTGCACCGGGCTAACTGTTTAGCCCTGCACTAAACCCGCGCAAACGTGTTAGCGCTGTGCAAACAGCTTGGGGAATATTGTACAGTTCTGAACACTACTTCCACATGCGCTGCTGCCTGCAGCTGTACTGGGACAACTCAGCATAGGCACAGATGGTGGTGGTGCTGCATGCAACTGTCACATTGTAGGTTATGCTACAGTGCACAGCAGAAACTACAGTAGCAAGGGGGCCAGTAGTGTGTGGACACAGCATTGCCTCTGGTGTGTAGGGCAGTGATGATGACTGCACTATACACAGTGAGAGGCCCAACCTGCAGGTGTTTACTGACAGTGGCCATTACTGTTACGCTGTTGTGTGACCCACAGATGCTGTACCTGTGGCATGGGATGCTCACAGTGACATGTACATTTCTGGCTTTGTGTGCTGTGGCAGTTGTACAGCTGTGCGGTATGTGGCCGGGGGGAGGCATATATTATCCGAAAGGCACACTGGTGTTGGGGTATTCCCAATACTGGCCCATGTGCACTGCATGATGTGTCCCAGCCTTGTGGCCACAACTGGTCTGTGGCACAGCCTCGCCACCCATACATACTCCCCTCAACATCCTCCATGCCCACAGTGCTGCATGTGTGTGCTGGCATCTGTTGGTGTCCACAGAAGTGTGGTCCACAGGTGTGTGCTGTATGGCCACACTGCTATAGCTGTCCATTAGTAGGGTCACCACTGCCTGGCATGGCTGGGACTGGTGGCAGATGATGGCATCATTGTGATGCCATCAGTTAGCAGCATGCATCCTCTATGTTTGGCTTTATCTATGTGTCATATTTCTTTGTTAGGGTCGCGCAAAACCCACGCTAAACCCGCACAAACACCGCACAAAGCCATAGTGTCGTACAAAGCTGGTTGCCCAGGGTTAAGACAAGCTTTTTCTGGGCAGTAATGTACACCGTGCTAAGTGTCGCGCTAAGTCGCGCAAAACCACTTAGTGCGGAGCTAGTCATTGAATATAGCATTGCGCCTGTATTCATGTCAGTTTGCCCCTTGAATACATTATAATTTTGCCCAGCGCTAATGCAGTTTGCCCGCACTATTTGGCCTTTTGAATATAGCAGACCCGAGCTAATCCCGCGCTAAACCTGCGCAGATGTTTTTTGCCCGGCACAAAGTTTTGAATATCTGGCCCTATGTGTTTAGTTTGGACCAACCCAAGGCCTTCAACATAGTATCCCACACATACATGTGACATTGCATGAGAGTATATGGGAACCCAGAACCCTTCACATCCTCGTTGCATCTCTGTTATAAACAGGCCTCAGTCTATCCCTATATTAATGGCTGGATAGCTAAACATTTTCCAATATTGAATGGAGTCAGACAGGGTTGCCACCTTAGTCCCCTACTATATACCATTTCCCTGGACTCTTTAAAACATCTGCTAAATACATCTCTTAACATCACTGGATTGTCAGTATCCAGCCAGGATGTGGAAATCATATCTCTGGTATATGCAAATGTCATCTGCCTGGCATTAGCAGATTCTCCATCTGGAATTTATGTAAAATCAATAATGCAAACATTTTCACAAATGACAGGTTCATCCATCAACTATCAAAAGAGGCACTGCATACCAATAGGCTCCTTAAATTCCAGTCATACAGATTTCATGGGAATACCCATCTTGGAAGAACACATACAAATTTTAGGTGCAGTATTTATTTTTGAATAGGACACTTAGCCTATATTAACTGGGAGAGTTTACTGAAACTAGCTCTGAATAGAATTGCCCAATGTAATAAATGGCTCATGTGTAAGAAGAAAATAATGTATATGATTAAAATTTACCTTAAACAAATGTTTTTACACCTCAACTATATATTTTCCCTCCAAAACAACTAGAAACAAAACTCCTTAGTTACTTCTTTCAATGTTTATGGGGTAGCAGATTGGACCCAATTAAAAGAGGTACAGTGCAAGCCTGTTATGACAGATGCATCTGTGCACACAACTTTTGTCCATTATATCCAGAGTCCATTATATCCAGAGGAGGTAAAACCTATGTGTTAGGTGTGTCTGTGTCATTGTGCATGGGCTCAGAGTGAATGAGAACCAATTATAAAACTTCATAAATTACTCAGAATCCTGCCTAGCATATATGTCTCTGTATTCTGTGTGTTTATTTCACTGAGAGGGCACATCACATTTTTAAGGAAGTTTATTGCAGAAGGTAAGAAGATAGTAACTCTTGTGGCTGGACGTTGGGGTTCTAGGACAATAAGTACAAAGGCAATTCTACTGTAAGGGCTTTATTCCAACTTAGAATCAAACAAACAAACTTTATTTATATAACGCCTTTCGAAATCAAGGCTTTACAAAATAAAAATCACAATAAAACAAATAGTATTATAAATTATTCAAAACAATCAATTAATTAGTAAGTTAATTAGGGAAGGCCAAAGAAAATAAATACATATTCAACATAGATTTAAAACTACTAACGGTCAGGCATTCTCTTAACCGACGAGGTAGAGAATTCCACAGGGTTGATGCTGCAGATGAAAAAGCATGAACTCCAGATGTTTAAAGATGAATCCTGAGAATCTCCAGCAATCCCTTGTCAGTGGATCAGAGAGGGTGATTGGTGGAGTAAGGAGTCAGGAGATCTTTCAGATAGTCGGGTCCCTGTTCGTGTAGGGCATTAAAGGTAAGCAAGCCTACTTTGTAGGTGATTCACCACTGAACTGGCAGCCAGTGCAGTTCATGCAGCACTGGTGTAATGTGACTGTTCCTAGAAGTACCAGTCAACAGCCTGGCCACAGCGTTCTGCACCAGCTGCAAGTGGTGGATATCAACCCCAGACAGCCCTAGGTAGAGAGCATTGCAGTAGTCAAGATGGCTGGTGATGAAAGTGTGGACCAATGTTGGAAGATCAGCTGGTGGAATCAGGTGTTTCACCTGGGCGATATTCCTCAGATGGTAAAATGAGGATTTAATCACAACTGACACCTGAAATTTCAGGGTCAAGCCATCATCAAAAATAATGCCCAGGTTATGCACCAGATCTGAGGTAATGAACAGGACACCATCAAGCCATAGGCCCGATATGTGCCCAGCCCCAAAACCCACCCCCGGGTGATCTGGATCAACAAGCAACACCTCACTCTTATCCGGATTCACTCTCAGCCAGCTCAAGCTCATCCAGTCTTTGGTCTCAGAGAGGCAACTATTTAGCACAGAGATTGCATCAACCTGTCGGGGCACAAAGGACATATACAGCTGAGTATCATCTGCATAGCAGTGAAAAATCAAGCTGTATCATCTGATGATATCTCCCAATGGCAGCATATACACTGCAAACAACATAGGCACCAATATAGAGCCCTGCAGCACCCCACAAGACAGGGGGAGGGCATCAGAGGAATACATTCCGGTGACCACCCTCTGAGACCTGCCTACGAGAAAGGATGGAAACCATTCGAGGACTGTACCCGACAATCCACAAAGGAACCACAGGGTCTCCAAAAGCACCTCATGGTCTACAGTGTCAAAAGCTGCTGAGTGATCAAGAAGGACCAAGATGGTATGAGCCTTTCGATCTCTTGCCATTAGGAGGTCATTTAATACCTGAACAAGGGCAGTCTCCATGCTATGCCTCTTCCTAAACCCAGACTGGAGAGCTTCATAGACATTGTGGGTTACAAGATGATTGTCTAGTTGCAATGCAACCACCTTCTCAATAACCTTCCCCACAAAGAGAAGGTTAGAGACAGGTCGGTAGTTAAATGGATCATCAGGATCCAAGGAGGGCTTTTTAAGTAGTCGAATGACTGACGCCTTTAGGGGATCTGGAAAGACTCCCCTCTCCAAGGATCTCCAAACAATTTCAGCTAGGATCGGGCAGATAACATCCCACTAAAAGGGTGGTAGGCCATGGATCCAAACTACAACAGGTTGGGTGCAAAGTCTGGGCAACCTTTACAATGTCCATGAATTCTGGCTGGCTGAAATCAGTTCAGACAGACCGGGTGCCCATCACCTCCCATCGACCTCCACAGCCCTCATGGAACGAGCCGGACCGATTATGGACCTGATGCTGGTAACATTATCTGCGAAAAACTGAGCTAGCTCATCACACTTAATTTGTGAAAAAGATCTTCCGGACTTAAGACAGATTGGATTGCACAATCAGTCAACTGTTTGAAAAAGCTGAGCCAGTTGGTTCTGCACAGCAGAAATCTCCCTGGACTGGAACTCTGCTTTCTTAGGGGTGATTTCTGATTTATAGACCTTATAATGTTCCATCAATCTAAGCCTGTCAGCATCCAAGTTGGACTTCCGCCATGCTCTATCCAGCCTTTGAACAACCCACCTCAACTCCTTCAAGGCCCCATTGTACCAGTGGGACCTTGGGTGAAGAGTGAGTGATCGAACACAAACAGGAGCAATCAAGTCCAAGGCATCTACCACTGCCTTATTATAGGCTAGAACAAGATACTCGGGACTTGGGCTTTCACTCAGCAATCCCGATAGGTCCAGCACTGCTAATAGACCATCCATGGTAACTCCCCTTAAAGGGTGGTACTAGACCATCTCTGAAGGGGTAGGTCCATTTGGGGGGCCCCGAAACTGAACCCTATGGTGTAATGAAATAATGATCAGACCAACTGAATGGATCCACCCCCAAGTCAGTGATCTCCATCCCAGGAGGAACAGCAGATCCAATGAGTGATCTTCTATATGGGTAAATGAGGTAACTACCTGTGTAAGGTCCAGCATTGTCATTAGCTGGAGGAGATTTTGACCAAATGCGAGAGTTCATCTTCAGCCCAGGCTTTGAAGTCCCCCAGAATTATCCTTCTGGGAGACTCCAATACCATGTCGATGATGAAGTCCGCAATCTCCTGCAGGAATAAACCCTCATCACCTGGTGGAAGGTAAATAAGGGTATCCTATAGTCTACATCCTCACCCATGACACACTCAAAGGATCTAGCGGTCCCCACTGGAATCCTCAAGGCCCAGTTCAGTCTTAAAAAAGATGGCTACATCCCCACCCCTACGATCCAACCTCTTTTATGGTAATTCATTAACTAAAACCAGTTTATGCAGCTTCTGGGGAATTATTTTGTTAGACATTTAATCTCTGTAGCTCCTACATTTGTATTCTACATTTGCCAAATTTGCTCAACATCTGTGCACTTCTCGCCTCCCCCAAATAGCACTACAAATGCCCATAAAAGCTTCATAGTGTCCATTATAAGCAATATTACTGTCCATTATAACCAAAGAAGAGTGCATTGGATTTTATATATTTGGTTTGGGAAATCAGTGTCTAAGTGGAGTGCACTGTATCATCTACCAAGAGCCATCACAAGCAGGCTTCAAGATGATTAATCCTCTAGCCTTTTCTCACAGCATTTTCTTATATGTAAACATTAAACCAATTATAACAGAATTCCAGACATTATGGACACCATGGGTAGAAGATCAGATTATCCCTCTGTGCACACTTTTGTCCATTTTATCCAGTGTCCCTCAAGTCATAAGAGGGAGGTAATAATCCCTCTTTACAAGACACTGGAGGCCGCACCTGCACAAGGACATTAACAAAATGGAGGCAGTCCAGAGAAGGGCAAACAAAATGGTGAAGGGACTGCATCAGAAAACTCATTCGGACAGATTAATAAAGCTCAATATGTCTACCCTAGAGTAAATGAGGGAGAGAGGTGATATGATTGAAACATTCAAACATCTTAAGGGCATTAGCAAGGTGAAAGAGTTTAACATGTTTCAATACAAGAAAAATAGCAGGAGAAGAGGTCACAGCATGAGATTAGAGGGAGGCTGATTAAGGATAATGTCAGGAAGTTCTTTTTCACAGAAAGGGTGGTGGATTCATGGAATGACCTACATCAGGAAGTGGTGGATATGAATACAGTGCAGAGTTTAAAACAGGCATGGGATAGGCATAAGGGAGCAATACAGATGAGTATGAGTAGAAGTGCCATTGACAGAGTAAAGGCCCATGGCACATTCATGAGGTAGAAACAGACTGAATGGGCCTTGTGGTCTTTATCTGCCATCAACTTCTGTTCCTATGCCCATTCTTCAAGACTGGTCACTGCATGTCCCATTTCCTAAACAAAAGAAACTAGCAAACTGACCAGTTTATTTTCAGAATTGTTTTGGGAAAATTACAGTGGAATAAACCCAAACAGTTTCTAATTAATACAACTAGGAAAAACTTCTATGACGCCATACTGGTGAACCACTGCCATGACACTGGCCAGTTTTCAGAGAGACCACTTCTAGGAATGAAACAGATTACTCAAATGCTTACAGACCCCGCATTCCACCCAAAAAGTGGGATGCCACATGACTATGTAAGCATGAGAAACTCAATGTCAAAAATAACCTTAAATATAAAGACAAAAAAAAGATATTGTCCCAGAAATTTGCCAAGACTCTTTGGAAATAATGGATCATTTATATTTTGAATGTCCTTTGATCCAGAAATTATTGGTTCCGATCAAAACAAAATGGAAATATTCACCTTTTCATAATACCCTAAAAAGAATTAGGAGGCATTAGACTAATTATTCTTTTGAAGACATATGATTTCTGTTAATATGTTCTTTTTATCTTTGTGATTATTATTGTGAATTACAATTTTGAGTACTAATTGTAGATTATTTCATTTCTTTATTTAATAAAATACTCCCCTACTCTAGCATAGTAGATTCAATCTTCTGAAGATTTGCTTGTGGCAGACTCCCTGGCTAGCAGCTGACATTTCAATTTCAGACAGCCGGGTCATATCAAAGGGACCGACTACATCCTCAGTCAAAATGTCACAGCTGTTCACAGACTATCACGCTATACTACCTTAATGAAAAAAATATCTTTCAATGGCCTACTGATGAGAAAGTATTTGTTTCAGATACTTTGACTGGTATGAAAGGTACAGCAGCAACAAGAAAAGTTAAAAGGCTCTACCACCACTGGGTCACTCCCCTAGCAACCAGGGAAGCAAAGTGCCGTGTCAGTGTCTTCAGCAAGCTCCTACAGACTGTAACATTTATCTTAGTTAGGTACTTAGTTAGTTATGACTTTTATAACCAGGTAAATGCACTAGTCTCTGCTTTAGGGGTACCGATTGACAAAGAATTACAGCAGGTTGGAGACAAGTTGAAATGGGACAAGGTTGGATGTATCTGGGGCCAGTACTAGCATCCAACCTGTGGAAACCTCAAGTATCAGACAATGAAGTCAACAGGTCTGGTGAGGAGGCACAAGAAGGCTGTAGTATGGAGTAAGAATTCCATGTGTAATTACCCACCCATGACAGGTGATGTTCCTACTCATTTGTTGTACACTTTTGAGAGTTCTCAGAACACCAGTTGAGATGGAAAACAGCCACTGAAACTGATAGTCATACACTTTAAACCTCGCTGTCCCGTGAACTGATATATCAGTCCAGAATCATTATGCATTCTAATTATGTTGGCAGACATCCCCTCCTGGCACCAATGCTGCAGCACTTCAAATATGGGGGGGTACTAGTTGTGGATATGACTGATATATCCTTTAATGAAATACAGCAAGTACAGGGACTGTAACTATTGGGTCAAGCATTTCTAAGGATACTTGTACAACTCAGGTACCTGAAGATAACCTTTCCATAGAGAGTACTTGTCCAAATAGTATTGAGTCCCTACCTGATGTACCTGATAGCCTTGAGACCTTTATTTCCCAATTATAGATGGTCTAAGATCCCCTCCAACAGCTCCCAGAATACAATGATGTGACAGAGAACTCTGGACCTAGTATTATAAGTAAAAGCACAGCACAGGAGCTGGTCAGGAGCCCATTGGTACAACTCCTGCATCTGGAGCTTAGGGGTGAGGGTCACACAGGCACAACATATGCAGACCCGTTCTACACACCAGAGGAATAGACCAAAAAAGATGAAATGCAATCCATACTAAATACTTATTGCAAAGGCAGCATTAATGCACCAGTTAGGGTTACAGTCAATGCAACAAAAGAAGGGAAATGTAGCGTTAGAGTTTTCAACCCTAAATCCACATTCTCCCCCACAATGACTGAAAGGGGCAAGGCAACACAAGCAACCAGAAAGAGCCATCATCAGGTAAGACAAACAACATTCACTCTCTGCAGACAAAACACAAGAGACTTTCATCATCATCGTCTACCAAGTGTATGAGGTCAACTGCCATGACAGCATGTTGGAGGAATCCCCTCATGTCGGGAACCCTTGGTGGCCACTGCAGGCACCACACCCCAAAGTGCTCCATAGAGACCTGCTGGGAGACTGCTGGGGTCGTGGTGGATGGGGCAGTGCATAAGGAGGGCTACTTGGGCACAGATGGCTATCAGTAGGAGGTGGTATCATCACCAAAAATGGGTCTGTATGAGTTCTGCTGCCATACCAATGTGTTGGGGGGGCATTCTTATCTCCCTTGCCATGGGAGTGTGTCAGGGCACATGCATGTTGGGCACCCTGGGGGGCTCAGCAATGCATAGGAAGCAGTAGTGGGAGACAGATGGCTGACTACAGGGGGTGGTATCAGTGCCGCAAAGGGACTGTATGACTTCCACTGCCTTAGCAGTGTGTTGAGAGTGGGCATTCTGATCTCTGTTGTCTTGGGAGTGTGCTGGGAGGCACCTTCATGCTGATAACCTGGGGGGGCTGGCTTGGCACTGCATAGGCTGGGCTGGTGGGAGAGAGGTAGCTGAGTGGATGAGTAACACGAGTATCCCAAAAGGTCAATATGAGATCTGATACCATGTTAGTGTGTTTTGAGAGTGTCAAGAAGTCCAGTGGAATGGCACTGTGGTGGTGCAGCATCCAGGACAGTGACCTACCAGGAAGCTGCCTGGGTCATGAGTGGCAGGCAACTGAATGGAGAGGGCAGGGGGACACAGATGAGTGACAGAGGGTGTAGCACCAGCACCCCAGTGGAATAGTATGCTGTTCACTGCCATACCAGTGTGCTGGGGTTGGGGGAACACTTGCTAAAAACTGGGATGCTACCAGGATCATGGGAGATGGAACAGTGCATAGGGAGTGCTGGTGGAGACAGATGTGTAATGGGAGTGGTGGTACCAGTACTACAGTGGGGCTGTATGAGTTACACTGTCATGCCAATGTGTTAGGAGATCCCCTGGATGTCCAGTGCCATTACACTGTGTTATGAGTGCCCACATGCAGGGCATTCTGGGGTGGGGGGCACTGCATAAGCAGGGCTGGTGGTGGTCAGATGGGTGATGGGCATGTGCAGAAACTCATAGATAGTATTCCTGTAAAAAAGAAAACAGACCCCCGACTTCTTTTTTTTTATAAATCTGAAAAAAAGGAAAATGGTCTCTCGTCATTCCTGCCGGCCCCCTTCCTCAACCTGCATCCTCCCTCTGTGAACCTTGCCTCACCACAAACACACACACTCACCCATACTTACCTCCGGAGTTCAGGAGTAGCGATCTTCTGTGGACTGGGAACACATCTGTACTCTTCAAAAGCCAACCGCAAACAGAAGAAAACCATGGTAAGCCCTATACTGCCAATCAATGTCATGGTTTCAAATTAGGCTGATGTCTCAGAGACTTTTTGAAGTGTTGGTTCCAAATTTTCAACATTTGGTTCTTGGTACACCACCTCATGAACACAGTCACTGTCATTTTGTTCCCAAAAGGAGATTTTGCGGTTGCTGTGTAGAATCACCTTTTGGGACCAATTAACAAAACAACAGTACCACTATTGACGAGGTGGGATCCCAAAAGAGCCTTGTTGCAAATTTGGTGAAAAAGCTCTCAAACATGACTGTGTTACACATGTCTGTTGGGCAGTTTCTATGCACACTAGTAACGACATAAATTTTTAAGATTTTCACTTCACATTTCCAACATTGTCATTTTTTTCACCCCCGTATGAGCAGTATGCAGTCATTTCTTGCATCCTTCCTGAAATGTGATTTTGCACCTGGGGCACAGAATAGCTCTATCGCTGTGCAAGATCAACTTTTGGGACAGATTAATGAAATTCAGTTGCCGTTGTCCACGAGGGGAGGTCCCAAAAAGGCCATGTTGAAAATTAGGTGAAAACATTCCAAAAAATGACTGCGTTACAAGCATGCATTGCACAGTTACTATGCACACTCATAACTTTGCCACTTTTTCATATTTTCACTGCAGATTTTCAACATTGCCATTTCTTCACACCTCCTCATGAACACTACACCTGTCATTTTTCACATCCTGCCTGAAAGGTGTTTTCATACCTGTTGTGCCGAATGGCACATCTGCTGGGTGAAATCACCTTTTGGGATTGCGTAACCAAATGATACTTTCACTGTTCATGAGGTAGGATCCCAAAAAGCCCATGTTGAAAATTTGGAGCAAAAATACCAACAAACACCACGGGTGTTAGGGTTTCCAACCATAACGCCTACTCTGTACATACTGAAAGGTGTCAGGGGTGTGATTTGGGGTCATAGGATGTAATGCTCATCCCATTCTACCTCCACCCCCACCCTGCAGCCACTGATAAGCAGTGAGGTGTGCCATTGGGTCTTCGGCCCTAAAGTTCACCCCATTCTCCTATACTGCACCCATCTCAGCTTATTTCCTTATGGAATGGGGTGAGCGTACAGGCCAAAGACCTCAAGGCACACTGCGACAGCTATTGGTGTCTGCAGGGTGGGGTGAGGTGGAATGGCATGAGTGATATGGCCGACGATCCAAAGGCACACCCCCAACACCTGTCAGTTTCTGCATGGTGAGGGTGGGAGTTGATGTTACTTCAGTACTTCACTGCCATTCCTATTATGCATCTCTTTCTAATTCCTGCCCTATAAATGTCAATACCAGTAAGCAAACATTTGACATTGACAAATGCTTGTTTTTCAATGAAGTAAACCAGTGCTGGAAGAACATAAGAAATTTGTGTTGAAAGTGATGCCTTAAAATGCAAGGCAGAGGAATATACACAGAAAAATATGGGAGGCATGTACAACAGCAATACCTACAGTGAACTTTAAGCATTGACAAATACTTGTTTTTTTATAGCTCAGCCAGGAGCCGTCTGCCATTGAGATTATACAGTATAAGCACTAATGTCAATGCCAGCTACATGAGGGTTTGCATAGAACACCTGAGCTGAACAGGTGTCTCGAGATAGTCTCAGGATTTTTCCTGAAAATGTTGATGTCACGCCTAGTCTATTGTGCTAGCCTGTCATTAAATGATTTACAGTACCATATACATTGCCCTCCTCTGGACTGTCTCCAGCATGTTGAAATAATTTGTTTGTTTATGTATGTGTGTATGTACGTATTAATCCATGAATGTATGTATTTATTTATGTATTTCATTGTTCAGTTTGTCAGTCTCAAAGCTATAAGAATAAAACCAGTGGATTATTTTGAGGGGATTCGGGGGTTGAGGTGATGAAGTCTTGAAATTGTGTTCAGTCCAAGTTCCAGTCCTATCTTTGCCCCTGCACATGGAATGATGAAAGACACAGAAACATAGAAATTGTCAAAAGACAAGGACTGCTACGCCCATCCAGTCTGCCCATAGGTCCCAAACTTGTTTGCGTTCTCTGACCCTATCTGGTCAGTCACTTTCCATCACTTCTTCCTACCTCAAGGTACCCTTGTGCCTTTCCCAGGAATGATTAACCCTGCCCCCAGTGTCCTCACTCCCACCAACTCTTGCGGCAGAATATTCCATGTGTCCACTACACTCTCTGTGAAGAAGAACTTCATCAAATTTCCTCTTAACCTGCCCCCCTCCAATTTCATATAATTCCCCTCTTGTACTCCTTCTACATAGGAAGATGTCTCCCCCTACAACTTGTTTATGCCCTTGAGGTACTTGAGTGTTTCTATCATGTCACCCAACTCCTTCCTTTTCTCCAGTGAATACATATTGAGGTCCTTTAATTTCTCCTCATATGTTTTGTGGAGCAAGCCCTGTACCATCTTGGTCTCCTTTCTCTGGACTTCTTCCACCCTGCCGATGTCCTTGCCAAGGTGTGGCCCCCAAAACTGTACACAGTACTCTAGGTGAAGCCTCCCAAGTGTTTTATAAAATGGCATCCCACTTCCCACCTCCTGCTAGTGACACCTCTGCCTATGCATCCCAGCATTCCACTGGCCCTTCCAGCAGCCTTTGTGCTCTGCTAAGACATCTTTAGGTCATCAGAAATGATGGTCCCCCCGGTCCCCTTTCCTCTTTGGATATTGTCAGAACCTCCCCTCCAGCCTGTATCTTTCTCCAGGGTTCCATCTTCCCAGGTGTGCTGCCACACCTCATATCATTTTCAAGCTTCCCCAGGTCCCTCCTCATTTTCTCCACCCCTTATGGAGTATCCACCATGTGACAGATCTTGGTGTCATCTGCAAACAGGCAGACCTTTCCCTCCAGCTCTTCTGCAATATCTCAACTGAAGACATTGAACAGGACTGGCAAAGGACTGATCCCTGAGGTACCCCACTGGTCACCCCCCTCTCCCCTGAATGGATCCCATTTACCACCATTCTCTGCCTCCTGTCTGTTGGACAGTTTTTAACCCAGTTTACCACCTTGTGCCCCATGCCTATATTACTTATCTTGTTTAGCAGGCTTTTACGTGGGACAGTGTTGAAGGCTTTGCTGAAATCGAGGTAGGCAACATCCACTGCCTTGCCCCTGGTTTACTTCCTTTGTCACCTAATCAAAAAAATCTATAAGATTCATTTGACAAGACCTTTCTGCTCTAAAGCCATGTTGCTTTGGATTCTGGGCACTGTTTGCTTCTAGGTGAGCTACTATTCTTTCTTTCAGCAGTGCTTCCATGATCTTTCCCAATACTGAGGTGAGGCTGACTGGCCTATAGTTCCTCACCTCCTCCCTACTACCTTTTTTGTATACAGGGACTACACGTACCCTGTTGTAGTCCTCTGTAACCACTCCTGTGTTCAGTGACTCTGTGAACAAGGCTGACGAGGTACTGCTAGATCCCTTCTCAACTCCTTTAATATCCTCGGGTGTATGCCATCTGGTCCCATAGCTATGTCCACCTTCAGTTTTGTGAGATCTTCCAGAACTCTCTCTCCACAGTGAATAGACTGGTGTCCACCTCTCTTCCCTTTGCATCTTTTGCCCAGCTGTGGTCCCTGTCCCTTCCCTTCTTCTGTGAATACTGAGCAGAAGTATTTATTCAGTATTTCTGCCTTCTCTAGGTCTCTCTCCTTACACTCTCCTTCACCCCATTTGAGCCTTACTATCCCTCTCAGGGTTTTTCTTCTTTTGTTGATGTACCTATAGAATGTCTTGTCCCCTTTCAGCACTTTCTGAGCCAATTCCTACTCAGTCCATGCCTTTGCACTCCTAACAGCCATCCCTTCTTCCCTTAGACACCTTATACTTCCTGAAACTAACCCTTACTTTGCCAGCTACCTCTTTTGAGAACCATAGTGGCTTCCTCATTTTCTTCCCCTTTGGACACTACCTGATGCACTGGCTTGTCATTTCCACTATGGTTCTCTTTAGTTGCCCCTCCTTCTCCTCCCCCCCATTACCTCACCCTTCTGCAGGGCTTCTCTGATACACCTACTGATTTCAGCAAAGTCCATCATCCTAAAATCTGATACTGTTGCCTTTGTGTGACTATCTTGCATCTCTGCCCAACACTAATTCACACAATGTGGTGGTCGCTGGATCCCAGCTGACCTTCCACCTGGATGTCTGTAACCCTCTCCCCATTGGTCAGTATGAGGTCCAGAATTGCCCTGTCCCTGGTGGGATCACTCATTAGCTGTCGGAGGCCTGCCCTCTGTAGGGAATCTAGGATATCACAGTTCCTGGAAAAAAAGCAGCTACTGGGATCATCCAGTCCACATCTGGAATATTGAAATCACCCAGCAGTAATACTTCACCATTTGTTGCCATCTCATGAATTTGATCCACTAGATCCCAATCTCCTTCCTCCCCCCACACTGGAGGTCTGTAGGTCACCCCTGTGTGGATTGCTGTGCCATTTCTGGGCTCAAGGGTGACTACAGTGCCTCTGCTTCCACATGTCAATCCTGTACCTCTGTTGTTTTTATGCCTTCTCTTATGTTCAGGGCCATTTTGCCCTTGTTTACTTGCCCTGTCTCTCCAGCATAGGGCATACCATGGAACATTTGTGTCCCAGCCATGATTAGTGGTGTACCAGGACTCTGTTATTGCCATTGTGTCCAGGTCTGCCTCTACTAACAATGTCTCCAGGTCTGAGATTTTATTTCCCAGGCAGTGGGCATTTGTTACCATGGCCTTCCATGGTTTGCTGGCTGCCCCCCAGTTTTGCTGTTTGTTCTGCTGCTTCCACCAACCCCTTTCTCCTTTCTATGGTGCCTTCCTACCCCTGACTTTCCCTTTGTAACTGGCACTGATGTTCCAATCTACAGCCTACATTCTTGTTTGTCATTTCTGGCTAGATTCATGTTTGTGTCCTCCTTGCTGTGCACATGAACCTGTGAGGTGGGTGGGATAATTTACCATGCTCCTTATAACCACCCCCCTTGGCTAGTATAAATGCTTTCCAATTATGTACAGGGCCACTCCACCACCACCCTTTTTTTACTCCCCTATCTCCCCTGAAAAAAGAGCATACCCTGGAACATTTGTGTCCTAGTCATGATAAGCGGTGTACTAGGTCTCAGTTATTGCCACTCTGTCCTGGTCTGCCTCTAGTAGCAAGGCCTCCAGGTATGGGATTTTATTTCCAGGGCTGCAGGCATCCATAACCATGGCATTCCATTTTTTGCTGCCTACCCCCACCCTCTATTCTGTAGTTTGCTCCCCCACTTTTTCCCCCAACCCCTTTCTTGTTTTTATTTTGCCTTCTTCCCCTTGCCTTTCCCTTTCAAACCAGTACTGGTGTCCCTATCTGCAACCTACATTCCTCTTCCACATTTCTGGATGTATTCATATTTGTGCCCCCCTTACTGTCTACATTAACCTGTGGCAGTGGGTGGAATGACTTATCCTGCTATTTCTCTCCCCCCTCACCTTGGCTAGTTTACATGCTTTCCAATAAAGCATTTAAACCATCCAATGAGGAAATTGGTTTCCCTACTGTAAAAATGCAGGCCGTCGCACCTGTACAAACCTGCCTACCCCCAGGTGAGCCCGCATTCCTCAATGAAGCCAAACCTTGCTCTCTGCACCAGCTCTCCATCCAAGCATTGAAGTCCTTGGTTTGAAGATCCCCAGCCTCCACTTTGCCATGGACTGGCAAAACCTCCTAGAAGGCTAACACGTTTTCTACCTGCCTCATGCCCCTCCCCAGTTCCCTGAACTCTGTCTGTACTCTTGCTATGTCTGCCTAGTTCCCAGCTATGTCATTTGTCCCCAGATGGATAATGGCATCAAGCTTCCCCTTCCTTGCTACCACCCTAGAAAACCCGTGGATCCGCTTTCCATCCCTTCGAGCTGTGCTTCCTGGTAGGCAGTTCACCTCCCTCTCCTCCCCCTCTCTTGCTGCTTCTAGCTCTACTTCCCAGGCAATGGAGTCCCCCACCAGGAGTATCTTCCTCTTCCATTGGGGTCCTCCACCCCCCACCTGTGGAGCTCCATTCCAGAGGTCCTGCTCATCCTCCCTGGGTGCTACCCCAGGTGCCTCTGAGGGGCCTCCCCATTCCTCCAACATGGTATAGGAATTACTTAGTTGCACCAGCTGGGAATGTGCTTCTGACCCACCTCCCTTACCCTGCTCAAGCCCACCATAACCCAAGCACTCCCCCTGCTGTGGAAGCTTTGAGGTAGTGGTTGCTGATGTGGTGGCTTCTGGGTGGGGGAAGAGGTCTCCCGAATCCTAGCCAACTCAGCCTGGAGATTGGCTGAGAAAAGCAAGAGGAAGGAGGTGCTGTTAGAACTCTACTACTCTATTGGGACTAACAACTGCACTATGATTGTATGCTTATTATGTTTTGTACTATTGTGTATTTTTCTGCCATTGTTTCTATCATATTAGCAATACTTTTTACATCACAGAACATTGTGTAGATTTTTCTTTGTGTGGTTGATTACCTCTGAACTTTACCTGCTATTTGTTTTGTCTGCCAATTTTGTATTGTAACCTCCTGGGTCGTGTCTGAAAATAGTCATGTTTTGTGGCTATGACACCTTTCACGGTAAACAAAAAAACTAAATAAATAAAGAACTAGAACTCTACTGCTGGGACCTTCAATTTGGAGTAAAAACAAACACAAAAAAAAGAGTTAGTATGTCTGAGCTGGGTGAAGTTAATTGTTATCTGTGAAGTTAGCTGTCTGAAGAAGGAAACTGTGAATTAGGGGGGTGGCTTAGGCAGAAGGAAGCCAGGTGTTTTGGATTTGAAATCTGCCCTAGATAGCTTTTGGCAGAGAACAGCAAGAGGAAGGAAGTGCTGTTAGAACTTTACTTCTCTACGGGGACTATATAGCCCTTGCTCCTTCCTCACCATCCCCCCATCCCACTCATAACCAGTTCTACTTTTATATGCACTGGATTTGACTGACAACAGGAACTTGCTGTTTAGGAGCAGGAAGAGAGTGATCACAGAGGCCCCAAAGACTCACCATACTAAAAGGAAAAGAGCAACTCTCCATCCCTCCCTAGCTGCTGGAGGTCTGAGTCTGAGCAAGTAAGAAGGAGGCTACTGATGAATATAGGGACTTCCTGTACCAGAACAAGAAGACCAGGAGCTTTAAGGGCACAGAGGCAGTAGGAAAGTAGGGAGGAAAAAAATAAAATAATAAACAGAGAGAGGAAAGAGTATGTATACAAAACAACAGTTAAGGGGCCACAAATAAGACATAATGGGAGTGATGCAGTGCAGTGGCTGTGGAGCAGCAGTCTTCCCAGAGACATTCTTGAGGATGTTGTGTTATGCCATCTGCAGACACCTCTCTGGGCTGAGGGAGGAGGTTGCTTTTCTCCAGGCTGAGTTGGCCAGGATTTGGGGGACCTCATCTCCCATCCAGGGACTACCAGCGCCACTGCTGCTGCTTCAGAGGTTGCCAAGAAAGAGGAGTGGTTGGACCACAGTGGGCTCAGGAAGGGTGAGGGTGGTGAAACAGAGGTACATCCCTCCAGTTGTACCTCTCCACAGTTCATAAGCCATTTTGGCAGAGTGTAGTTCTGCCATGGAGGCACTTGCAGTGGAGACCAAGGGGGATGATGGGAACCTCCACAAAGGAGACCCACAGGAGGGTGGCATGGGACCCCACAGGAGAAGGAAACAATTTCTGGTGGGGGACTCCATTGTTAGGAGGGTAGAATTGGGAGGGAGGGGAGAGGGAGGTAATGTGCCTGGCTGGTGCAATGACTTGGAGGGACAGGGAGTGAATCTTCAGGATTGTGGAAGCAGCTGCACGGGGGAGGGAGCTGGATGTCATTGTCCACCTAGGCACAAATGACCTGTCTAGGAAAGGGATCAGAACAGTGAGGAGGAGGAGTTTCTGGAGTTGGAGAGGGGCCTTAGACAAGTAGCACACATGGTAACCTTTTCAGATGTGCTGCCTGTCTATGGCATTGGTGAGGCTAGGGTGCTCTGCACCATGAGATTCAATCAATGGTTGAAAAACTGGTACAGAGCTCAGGGTGTTGGCTTCACTGAGGACAGGGGGTCTATCTGGAGAGATGCAGTCCTATACTGGTGAGATGGTCTGCATCTGTCCAGGAGGGGAACCAGAATCCTAAGTGATAGGTTTAAATGCTTCATTGGCAAGTATTTAAACAAGCCAAGGGTAGAGGCACTGAAAAGGGAATTCTAACCCCCCTCAAAAGAATCGGGGCATTAGTGAGGTAAACACTAAGACAGAGACATCAATAGAGAGTAGAGCAGGTGTAAACCAAGAAAAAGACAAAGACAGTAAAGACGAGGATGGGGCAACAATGAGTAAGGCCATAAAAAAATGGAAGGTTATGAGTACCAGTGCTCATAGTCTAGGAAACAAGCTACCTGAACTGGTGGCCTTGATGGAAGAGGGATGCCTGGATAACAAGGCAGTCACAGACACATGGTAAACAGAGAACCATGACTGGGATGTCAACATACCTGGGTACACAATCTACAGGAGGGATGGAGAGGTTAGAAGAAGAGGAGGAATAGCTGTCTATGTAAGGGAATGGATCAAAACAATGGAACAAAGGGGTAAACAGGAAGGAGGGGAGGCACTGTGGGCCACTCTGCAGACTGGAAATGGCACCACAATCCACACAGGGGTTGTATACAGACCCCTGTCTCAGTGGGAGGAAATGGATAAGGAAATGACACAAGGCATCCTTAGGATGCAGAGAATTGGGAGATATTGTTTGATGGAGGACCTGAATATGCCAGATGTTAACTGGAGCACCTTTTCTGCCACCACATCCAAGAGCTGGGCCATTCTCAATGCCCTACAGGGGGCATGCCTCAGACAGCTAGTGTTTGAACTGACTCTACCATGTCGGCTTAACAAAAAGGATTATGACCGGCATTACAGCTATGGACTCCATCTTGACTGCAAGTTGCAGTCATCATGGAGCCGCACAGTTTGGATCTGTATTGTGCATCGGGGGGTTTTGCTCCCCCAACACCCCACATGGGGGGGCTTCACCACCACACACCCCAAACTAAATGATTCTAACTCCAGGTCGGAGCTAGTTTGGGGAGGGGGTGCAGGTCGGGTGAAGTGGTTGCTCCCTTCCAGCGGCACTTCTACGGCGGCATGGTGCTGTTGTCAATATTGATGCATGTCACCGTAGAAATGTCACTGTTATGGTGGCACACCATTAGAACCAACTCCGGAGGGAGCAATCTTAGACCTCATACTTTCAAATGAAGGTGGAGAGAGGACCTCAGATCTAGAAATGGGCACCCATCTGGGGACAAGTGACCACCAAACAGTGTGATTCATGATAAACTCAGCTGCAGAGTCAAGCCATACAAAAGTGAGGATACTGGACTTCAGGAGGGCTGACTTTGTCAAAATGGGAGAGTGCCTCAGAAAAGCACTAGAAAACAGGCAAGAAGGAAGGGTGGAGCAACAGTGGGGAAACATCAAAACTGCCATCACAGAGGCAACAAGCCTTTTTGTGAAGAAAATAAATGAAAATAAAAGAAAAAAACACTATGGTTCTCAAAAGAGGTGGCAGGGAAGGTTAGGGAGAAAAAGATAGCCTTTAGGAAGTATAAGGAAACAAAATGAGCAGGACAGAGAACTTTACCAGTTAAAGCAGAAGGAAGCAGGGAAGGAAGTCAGACTAGCAAAGGACTAAACCGAGGAAAAGATTGGCAACTCAGTTAAAAAGGGGGATAAAGAGGTCATGTGATGAGCTCTGACTGACCTGATGCTTCTCCTTCAGTTCCCTGATCCTCTAACTTTAAACCATGGCAAAACCTAATTTAATATGTGTTAACTGGGACCTTTCAGTTACATTTCATTTAATAAGAGCATCCCTTAATGATTGGTGGTGGTTTTAAGGCAATTTGAGATGGCTGAGGAACAACAAATGGATATTAATTATGTACAGACAGCCCACCCCCTCACCCAACCCAACAAGCAGCCAAAACAAGACAGCCCTGCAGACTCGCCACTGGATACAACACCGCTAACCTTTATTGCAGACAAACTGGACAAATTCTTCTCGGAGGTAACATCTATATAGCTCACAATCACCAGCCTTACATTAACAATATCGTAACTAACAACAGACATCAAGGTGGTGAAGCAAACAGTCGAGACTATGTCCATAAGACTTTCAGACGCTGAAACCAGGATTAGCTACATGGAGGACCAGTAAGCAAAAGACAAAAAATAACTAATCGAACTCTGACAGAAAATGTCAAAGCTTGAAACCAGACTTGAGGAACAAGATAGTAGATAACGAAGCAACAACCTGTAGCTGGTTGGCATACCAGAGATGACTGAAAGGAACAACATACTGGCTTTTGTAAAGAAACTCTTCTAGGACGTGGCAGGACCGTGAACGTGGGATTGGAATACAGTATTGATCAGGTGCATATTTCAATGACAGCACCACCGAAACACAGGGATAAACCTAAAGCCATTACCCTGTGTTGCTCCAGTTTCCAGGACAAACTGTACATCATGACCCAGGCATGGAACAAGGGGAGCCTGTACTGAATGAGAAAACACTTCTTCATATTCAGCGATGTCGCCCCTGCAGTCAGGGATAAGCAACGAGAATACCGAGAGATAGAGAAAACTCTCCACCAGGCACTCATACACTTTGGAATCAAATACCCAGCCAAACTGGTGGTCACCACCCAGACGGGGACATATGAATGCTCAACTGCTGAAACTGTTCAACAGAACCTGCACAAAATCCTTCCCAAGCTTTTCCCAGCAGGGCAGAATCTTGCAAACTCCAACAAATCTACCTCCTAGCTGGGGACAAAGCAGATAGGATACCCTGTGCTGTGCTAAAGGACTCTGGAACCCATTCATTCATCAAAAAACTACACCCCCTTCTTCATGCCTACCCTCACAGGATCAGACACCACTCTACCCTTAATTCCACAATTCCCTGGACTCCAGCAATGACAGAACATGATGTCCCTGCCACGATCCCCACCCCGACTGACAGCAAAATAAGGTGAATTTTTAACTGGTATACTTGGAACAGCAGGATGCTTAAACACAGGGGACCTGATTCCAAAAGGCATTATGGCTGGTGCAAGGTGATTTATGCTGAACCCGATGTCACAAATTGCAACTTACACCGGGCATAACGCCGGTTGGTATTCCACAAGGTGCCTTGTGCACTGCCGAATGCAGGTTGTGCCAAGCATGGGTTATGCCACCCACTATGCCTGCAACCCGCAGTGTCATGGTGCAAGGGTGGGTTATAGCAGCAACTGTGCTCTATTCCTAAAGGCTGGCTGCAATAACCCACTAATGCCATTCCAAGAGTCGCATTGGCGCAACAGAGTTAGACCAGCAGGGAGAGGGTCTTAGAGGCATCTGTCCATGCCATTCGACAGATGCCTACTCCACTGTGCCGCAGCATGCATGTGGCCTGACTCCCTGTACCCCTACACAGAAATGCCCCCCAAATTACGGGGACCCACAGGGTCTGTAACTCAAAGTGCCCCCCCAATGACAGTGCCACCTGGCCACCTACCTAATGCCTCCTGGGGCATGCGGCGGTGTTTCGGGGGGGGATTGGCTCCATGGGAGCAGATGTATGTATGCTATGACTTGCAGCACTCAGGCTAAGTGTGCCATGCATTTGACACTAGCCTGTGGCTGCCGCACATCATGGGCATAAGTGATGGGTACTCTACCTGTTCTGTAGTATGGTGCATGGCCCCCAGCTTAGCACTGCATGGTCTCTTGGAATCAGCCCCAGGATCTATAACAATGCAGTATGGCGGCTAATTTCTCTTTCACTTTTTTATAGCTTTTTCCCTGCCCTTCCTCACAGAGGAACTCTCCCACCACAGCCTCTGTCCTGGGTCCATAAATCTGCATGCTTGACCAACCTACCTCAATGAAAATCCAGGCTGCCCCCTACATTCTTACCATTCCAGGTTGTGCCATCCCCTTCTGACACAGATGTACAAGCACTCATGGCATGGGGAGGTGTGGATCCCTTTGGCCACTCGAACTCACAGGAGCCATAGTCATGCCCCAAACTCCAGGAGTGAACATACAGTTTCAGGCAAGACACACTTCAGGTCTCTCCAGACAGATCATCTCCCAAACCCGAGGGCCGAATGGACAGCGTTAGAAAATTCTGCACTACACATCTCAGCCTAAGCATCTCGAACATTAAACACAAGCAAACACAGTCATCCAACTGACCAGGTTCATCCTACAACTGGATTGGCCACAGTAAGCCTGTATTTGCAAAGAGAACACCCAGCTGAACCATCAATGCTCGCCTCCTTCCATCTGGTGACAAACTTCTCTTCCCTTTACTTCACCACCAGACTGCTATCACTGGCCAATGGGTGGCCACTCAGGTACTCTAGACCTTCTCCCAGGGGGGTTGCATAACTGTTGGTGTAAGGGAGACCCACCCACCTTTAAAAACTGAACACAAATTAAATTCATTTCAGTTACTCTCCTTGGGGCTGTCTACAAAGATCTATTGTAACAGCATGCTGCTTATTTTGTACTGTACCTTTAGAGGCAATTGTAATACTTTCACTGCTAAGGTCGGGGGGGTTGAAGGTTTGGGGGGACAATGCTGAAACAGGTAGGGCCATAAACCGGACACTGGGACATAGCATAGCCCCATCCTATTTGGTATCCCATTCAGCTGTACTGGCCTGGGGGGTCCTGTCCATTTTACCAGAGGAACCAGTCCCTGGAGGGGTGGACTTGTTGCACAACTGACTAGAGGGATGGGGGGAGGGCTATAATGGTTTGTGCTTCTCCAACCACTCCCTCCCATCATACGGTGGCCCAGGGGAGGTGGGGGCCACATAACGGGAGGCCTCCAGGCATGTCAGGATATCAGCCAGCCCTCACTGAACATCCCGCACAGGCATCTCCCCTCAAGCTCATACACTACTCAAGCCTTGGCGGACAGATTGCACCACCCCCATCCCCCACATGGGTGATACTCTCTGGGGTGAGGGGTGGCTGTTCCCAAGGAAAAGCCTAATAGGCCCCTGAGGGTTCTACTCAAAACCCAACAGTTGGTCACTGGGAGAACAGGCTACTCATCAGCAACACAGGGATTTAAAAAAAATACCTGGGGAAGGGTACGCTCTGCCATCGAGATACAAAGGGTGAAAGGACAGTGTTTTGGAGAGTTTTGTTGAATGCCTGGTGGGAAGGATGAATACAAGAACAAGCATCAGACTCCACTAATGCAAAAGCATAAGTAGGGTTTCACACAGCTTGAGCCTCTAATCTAAAGGTAAAGGGTTTTGCTACAATATGCACTCATAATCCATAATGGATCACGAACTGGGGAAGGTGCAGGATAAGAATTATGCACAATCCCAGATCTACTGGGACCCAGCCCTGGCCTCTCCAACAAGCCAGACCCCAGTGGGCTGGTGGAGTGGCCCCATCGAGTCCCAACCTGTACAGTAGTACTGCATGTGTTATTTAGTCTGTTATTTTTTGTGTGTATAGTGTGTGCTATTATTGTCTATTATATTATTGATTTTAACCCTAGTATCAGATTCCAAGCCCATTATTTGCCCTCCAACCATTCATGGACTAGGCATCCGCACAAGGGTCCCTACTAAGCACAGCCCAGCCTCCATCTGTCTCCATACCGTTCATGGACATACATGCAGGACCACCTGGAGGGACATCTTTGGATGGCCACTATCCACTTAGCCAAGCATCTTAGGGCTTCTACAGTCCTGGTGCGAAGGATTCCCCGCTACCGCAGCTTCTCTGCAAAATGCACCAAGCCTTTCAATACTCACTTACCCATGTGCTGTCACATAATAGGCATAATTTAACCTCATGGAACATCAAGAGAGTCAGACAAAGGAAAAAAGGTACCAAATCATGTGTCACCTCAAACGCCTAGGCACACACATGAGGGAGCTTCCACTAAATGTGGTGAATATCTCACAGTACCAGCTGAGTGACCTGGAGTTAAAGGTATTGAAAAGGGATTTCTCTTTTACCCCAACAAAAAAGTTTAACCATTTTAACACTGTATTAGATCTTAACAAATTGGTGCGTAATCTAAGATTGAAGGCATTTTTCCATAGGGGTTTGGACTCTGACATGCAAACAAAAAGGACAGAACATGATTCAGGATCTGAACAAGATGTTAGTACAGTATATCTGATTCTTTTAAACCATGTTCTGTTTTTTGTCTCCCCATGTCTGCAACACTACAAATGTTTGGGAAATGTTGTGAGGAAGATTTGGCAGTAATAATCAATGAAGTTGACTTGCACTATTATCATAACATGAGCAGACAGGACAGGATACCTTGAATAATTTGGGCAATGATAAAAACATTACTATTAAAGCTGCAGATGAGGGGGAGCAATAGTAATAATGGATAGTGAGAAATATGATACTGAGGTTCTAAGACAACTGTCTAATTATGTATATTTTGAAAAACTAAAATCTGATAAAACCCCTTTGTTTAAAAAACAAATTGATCGATACCTGCTAAAAGTAAAAGAGGAAAATAAAATAACCAAGCAGGTACATGAGTTCTTGACAGTATAGTATCCCATGAGAGTCGTGTTCTATATTTTGCCCAAAATACACAAGGATATGGTTTACCCTCCTGGTAGACCTATAATTTCGGTAACAGAATTCTAACAGAACCATTGGCAAAATATGTTGATTTTTTTTTCTTGTGGATTTAGTCAAGGAAATATCCTCTTACATAAAGAACACAGAAGACATACTGACTATACTAGTAGATTTGGCAATAGAGGACAATAGTCTTCTGGCAACACTGGCTGTACAATCTCTTTATTCCAATATTCCACATAAGGAAGTTTTTATTGCCTTAGAATTACATTAAAACAAGAGAGAAAATAAGGAACCATCTACATATGTATTAAGCAAGCAATAACACAAGACAAGGTGTGGTTTATCACCTGATAAGAGCACACCCAGGGGTGTACTAAGGCATGAGGTGCTTGTGCCAAGTGCCTTATGCCACTGGGCATGCTCTTATCAGGCAATAAACCACACCTCAGAGTGTATTATTGCACTTATAAAATGGGATCCCAAGTAGAGATTGAAAATTTAAAAAAAGAAAAAAGCTGCTGAAATTAAAAGAATTTAAGAAACTTTTTTTTAGTAAGAGGGATAAAGTAGTTCCTCTATGTAGTGTACTGTGTAGTACAGTAAACTGTATTTGGCTTGGTCTGTAGTAATCCAATGCACCCAGAGTACTCAGTAAATCCAAGCCACCCCCCCACACTCCCCGCGGCCAAGAACAAAAGCAAATGATTTTTCTCAACCTGTAATTATTTTCTCACTAACAGTTTTTTCTCTGTAGCAGATGTACAGCTCTTGTGCTCATTCTTTCAATCTGTGATCTGCTTCTGCATCAGCTGTTTGTGGTTTCTAATGTCCAGGTTACTCTTACCAGTGCCATTCTGTTGTAACTAAAGTTTAAACAAAAACATAATCTCAGAAGCTACCACAGAGCACATGCAATGTTAGCATTCATATTTAAAAGGTGAAGAAGGAATGTGTGATATGGTGGTCTGTAAGGGACATGCTCGCTTTGACTCAAGCTGGAGTTGGGGAGTAAAACTGGGTTTGCCAGTATGGGGAAAGGATGTGCCGGGTGGGGGATAAGCATCATGTTTGCTGCTTTTATGATAGTGGCATCTTGTGGAGCAAATTGAGTCTTTTTGTGTGTCTGTGGAGAGTCAGTAGAGGTTGTGTTGTGTGTTGTGAAGGAGGAGGGGGTGGACAGACTGGAGTTCGGTCACAAGGATATCTATCACACTGTGAGCTGTGCCTGCTTGTGTTTCTGTTTTCGGCTGGCACAGCTCACTGATTTTGTGGTGTTGTGGTGCTTAGGACTGGAGGGTAGTGCTGATTGGCTACTATATCATCTAAAAAGGTCACTGCTCAGATGATGTAGTAGCCAATCAGGATGCTTGATTTCTTTAGCCCATTTTATAATACAACTTACAAAATTTGTGTTGGAATTTAATAAATTTTTTTACAAAAATGATTTTTATTTACAAAAATTGGGAACGGCTATAGGTGCCAGTATGGCACCCTAATTATGCCAATTTATATAAGGCAACATGGGCAATGGAAACAGTAAAAACTGAAAATATTCCCTACCTTCAAAAAATGTATTTATGGACACGCTTTATTGACAACGTCTTCACGGTTTGAAAGGGAAGCAAGGAAGAACGTTTTGAATTTATGTGATACTTAGCAAAAAAGTAATGATAACTTGCATTTCGGCGCCAGTTTTAGTCATAAAGAAATAAGCTTTCTCAATTTTGAGAATTTTTAAGGATGGAAAGGGTGGGGTTCAGACTGATCTATTCAGGAAAGAGACTGTTCGAACACATTGCTTCTAGCCAGTAGTGCCCATCCCAGACATGTTGTAAGAGCGATACCAAAATGACAGTTTGTCCATACAAAAAGAAATTGCAGTAGCCAGATTGAATATAATAAGCGAGTGCAGGTACTGTCAGAATGGCTGTTGGACAGAGGGTACAACAAAGGGATCATTACAAAAGCTAAACAAGAAGTGGATTCACATTCAAGAGGATCACGTCAGGTAATTAAACTGTGAAATAAGAAATGTGACCCTCAGATGACTTTTGTAGCTACATATAGTCCATAGGCAAAAAATATTACAAATATCATTAAAAAGCATTGGCATTTAGTACTGATGGATCCAAATTTGAAAACAATAGGAGAGAATGGACCCAAAATGGTTTACCATAAAGGCAACAATATTAAAGATGTTGTTGTTCACTTTGTCCGACCCCTCCCTGATAAGCCAAGGAATTGGCTCACAGAAAGGGGAGGGGGGTGTAATAGATGTAATTATAAATATTGCCCCTTAGTCAAGAATATGAAGTGGTTTAAAATTCATGCTGCTGGAAGGGATGTTAAGGTTAGAGGGACTGTTACATGTAATACTACTGGGGTAATTTACATGGCAGAATGTACTTGTGGTCAATTCTATATAGAGAAAACAAAATATCCCTTTAAGATTAGAACTGGAGAACATGCTAGGGCAATTTTAAAAATTGATGTCACAAATGACTAGCTTTGCATACTATAAAAGTTAGGAATCGGAGTGTACATAGTTTGCTATTTACAGCTATAGAGAAACCAATCATAACAAAGAGAGGTGGTGAGTGTGATAACTTACTTCTCAGAAGGGAACAATACTGGATTTTCTCAATGAATGCTGCGAGTGCCCTAGGTTTAAATGACAGAATTGAAATTAAACCTTCTCTGAAAAAGAAATAGATTAGATTTATAATATTAATTCTTAAATTGGTGTTAGATTTATAAATATGTTGATTATATTAGTGTTGTGCCTATATTTATAACTTCCTATATCTTTCTATCGTTCAGTTCTATACTAAAAAACTGATCTTGACCTACCAGGGTAAGTCAGGCCCATATGATGGAAAGAAGTTGCCATGTTATATTTTCATGGGAATTTGTGTGCAGTATTTTAATACTGGTGCCATATATGTATATGTGGCACAGTTTCTATTTTTCTAATTGCTGTGATATATCAAATTAATTGGTGATATGTATAATGCTGTTTGTAATTGATTGAGCACTTATGCACTTTGTTCATATAATGTATTTTGAGTGTACTGTCTCTTTAAAGAAGCACACTTAAAAGGAAGCTGGGAACCCTTACACGTCAGCCTTTGAATAAGCCAACTACAAAATGCGTCAGGTGACGTGGGTGTATCACTCAGCCTTTCTCCAGAAGCTTCTTGCCGGCCTGTTTACAGGCCTGTTTGATTTTACGTCTGGATATTCATGGACAATATATGGACACTCCGTGAATTTTTTGGGATATTGTGAATCTAGTGGATATCCTTCATATGTGCCTGCTAAACTTGAGTGTTTTGCTTGATGTGATTCGCACAAAAATAAATTCATCGCATGAAATGTGAACACGTTGTGCCCACCTTTTTGAACATTGGTTTGAAGCATACATTTATTGAAGTGGTTCTTTTAAAGCAGGAGCTGGTTCCTCTCCCTATTGCTTTTCAGGACTACAATTGCCAGACTTTTATTTGTACTACCTGGCATTACATGCTGGGAAATAGAGATGCAGGGTAATGAGTACCAATGCCCTTAGTTTGGGCAACAAGCTCCCTGAACTGGTGGCCTTGATGGAAGAGGGATGCCTGGAAATTGTAGCAGTCACAGAAACATGGTTCTCAGAGAACCATGACTGGGATGTTAACATACCAGGGTACACAACCTACAGGAGAAACAGGGAGGGGAGAAGAGAGGGCGGAGTAGCTCTCTATGTAAGAGAAGGGATAAAAGCAACTGAACAAAAGAGTAAACAGGGAGGAGAGGAAGCACTGTGGGCCACCTTAGAGACTGGAAATGGCACCACAGTCCACAGAGGGGTTGTATACAGACCCCCATGTCAGGGGAGAGAATGGACAAAGGCATGATAGAAGGCATACATAGGATGGCAGAGAATGGGGAGATACTGTTGATGGGAAAATTAATATGCCAGATGTTAACTGGAGCACCTTTGTGGCAGCCACATACAAATGCAGGGCCATTCTTGATGCCCTTCAGGTGGCATGCCTCAGACAGCTAGTTTTGGAACCTACTCATGAGGGAGTAATCTTGGACCTCATACTCTCAAATGAGGACAGTGAGAGGATCTCAGATCTAGAAGTGGGTAGCTATTTGGGAACAAGTGACCACCAAACAGTGTGGTTTAAGATAAACTCAGCTACAGAGTCAAGCCATACAAAAGTGAGGGTTCGAGACTTCAGGAGGGTTGACTTTGGCAAGATGGGAGAGTGCCTTAGAAAAGCACTAGCAAACAGGCTAGAAGAAGGGGTGGAGCAACAATGGGGAAATATCAAAACTTCCATCACAGAGGCAACAAGCCTTTGTGTAAAGCAAATAAACAAATCAAAACAAAAGAAAACACCACTAAGGTTCTCAAAAGTGGTGGTGGAGAAGGTTAGGGAGAAAAAGATAGCATTCAGGAAGTATAAGGAAATACAGAAGGAGCAGGACAGAGAACTGTACCAGTTAAGGCAGAAGGAAGCAGGGAGGGTAGTCAGAATAACAAAGGCCCAAACTGAGGAAAAGATAGCCAACTCATTTTAGAAGGGGGATAAAACCTTTTATAGGTATACCAGGGCACAAAGAAAGATAAAGGGAGGGATAGTGAGGCTGAATAGAATGGGTGGTGGGTGGGGAGAAAGAGACAGTGAAACAGCAGGGATACTGAATGAATACTTCTGTTCAGTATTCACAAAAGAGGAGGTGGGAGAGGTGCCTAATCCAATTAACAGAAGCACTCTGGATGGGGGGGGCGATCCCAATCCTTTCACAGAAGAAAGGGTTCTGAAAGAACTACTAAAACTGAAGGTGGACAAAGCAATGCAGCCAGATGGAATTCACCCCAGAATTCTAAAAGAATTAAGCAGAGAACTTGTGACAACACTGACTGCACTTTTTTACAAATAATGGGATGATAGTGTGGTTCCTGAGGACTGGAGGAAGGCAGATGTGATTGTCCTTCACAAAAGTGGGACCAAGACAGAGGAAGGAAACTACAGACCTGTCAGTTTGACCTCTGTGGTAGGGAAAGTGATGTAATCACTTCTGAAGGAAAGAATTGTTGAGTACCTAGAGGCCAGCAGGGCACAGGACCCAAGGCAGCATGGGTTCACAGTGGGGAAGGTCATGTCAGATGAATCTGATTTTTTTGACTGGATGACCAAAGTAGTAGACTAGACAGGGGCTGTGGTCATGGCCTACCTAGACTTTAGCAAGGCATTTGACACAGTCCCACACAAAAGATTGATAGTCAAATTAACCAGCCTGGGAGTGGGTCCCAGGGTTGTAGCCTGGGTAAAACATTGGCTGAACAACAGGACACAAATGCTAATTGTAAATGGAGTTCACTCTGAAGAAAGGGGGGTTAAGAGTGGGGTACCACAGAGTTCAGTGCTGGTCCAGTCATTTTTAATGTCTTTATAAGTGCCATTGCAGAGGGACAGGAAGGAAAAGTATGCCTTTTTGCAGATGACACAAAGATCTGCAACAGGGTTGATGCCCAAGGAGGCGTGGAAAGGATAAGAAGGGACTTGGCAAGGTTGGAGGAATGGTCAGAAGTATGGCAGCTTGGATTCAATGCAAAGAAGTGCAAAATAATGCACCCGGGAAACAAAAACCCAGGGGAAGATTATACAATGGAGGGGGAGGTAGTAACAACAACAAAAATGGAAAAGGACCTGAGGGTAATTATATCAGATGACCTTAAAGTTGGCAAGCAATGTGAGAAGGCAGTAGGGAGGGCTCAGGGGATACTGGGATGCATAGGGAGAGGCATCACCAGCAGAAAACAGGATGTTGTTATTCCCTTATGCAGACAGTTGGTGAGGACCCCATCTGTAGTACTGCATCCAGTTCTAGAGACCCCACCTCTGCAAGAACATAGACAGAATGGAGGCAGTTCAGAGGAGGGCAACTAAAATGGTGCAGGGTCTGCAAGAGAAGCCATACGAGGAGAGACTAAAGGAGCTTAATATGTATTCCCTTGAGGAAAGGAGGGAGAGGGGGACATGATAGAAATGTTTAAGTACCTCAGTGGAATCAACAAAGTCCAAGAGGGTAGCATCTTTCAGAAAAAGAGATGTGCAAGAACAAGGTGACACAATTTCAGGATAGAAGGGGGATGGCTCAGGGATAATGTGAGGAAGTATTTTTTCACAGAGAGGGTGGTGGATGCATTGAACAGCCTTTCTGGGGAGGTTGTGGGGTCTAAAACTGTGGGAGAATTCAAGAATGCATGTGACAGACAAAAGGCAATTTTTGTGGGGGGGAGTAGGAAGAAATAAGCTGTTGGTTAAATAGGATCTGCAGCTTATCCTCTAGGTAGGGAAATGGGCAGACTAGGTGGGCCAAGTGGTCTTTATCTGCCGTCAGAGTCTATGTTTCTATGTTAAATGAAAGTCATCATATCAGGCCAGCTGCAATGACCGATATGTCCCCCAGTGACTGCAAATTGAAAATGACCTTTGCCAACATCTCAAGCTCAACCCAAGCTCCCTGATACACATCTGTTACTCCACCATACCCACAGCCAAAGGGACCTCAGTCCTTGTATGCAACCAGCTCCACAGACTGATCAAAACCCAGCACATGTTCCTATTGGAGCAACCAATAACAGGAAACCTGGACTTTAAAATCCATAACAAAACCATCCCTTCCACTTTCCTAGGACACTGGCTCCCGCTACTCCTGAAGGATGTTATACAAGATGGAGCCTTCTTCCTCTTTCAGACTCTTCTAGAGACCTATCTGCATGCAAAAATATCCCCATTCACTTTCCTACAACTGCATCATGCACTCTCCACAGCGCTCGAAGCAAGGCCATGGCCCTTCCCGAATACTCCATTCCAGGAGGACATAAACTTGGCTAACCAATGACATGACACCCCCTGATTTACAAAAAACTATGATTATTGTCTAGCCCCAATTACCGGCACCCTTGCCCATATTGGAACAGTAAGTTCCCTGAGTTGGGAGACTCCCAAATTAGGGACTGCATGTGGGCCAACCTCTATAAACTCATCAAATTTGATGGTCTGTGACTCATGCAATGCAAAATAACCCACAACATATACTACACTTCAGCAAGACTTCACAAAATGGGTCATCTTCAGACTCCCACCTGTAGGAAATGCCAACATGAATTTGGGGACCTGATAGATATACTGTGGGACTGCCCACATGCAAAATCACTTTGGGACAACATCAGATCAAGGCTGGACCTACTATTGGGCTTGGAAACAGCATTCACCCCACAGACATGCCTACTAGGTCTTGACATGGACTCTGTTTTTGATCACTGCAAGTACCATATCTCCCTCATATCAGCCATTGCCAAAAACAGTAATAATAAGACAGTGGCTGCATTACATTGCTCCTTCAAACATGGAATGGCACCAGACCATGCTGGAATCCCTAAGAATGGAAACAGTTATCAGCTCCATGGGTAATATGCTACATCACTACCACAACCAGGGGGACAGGTTGGAGCCACTCCTTTTGCTGCGTTGAACAGACTACATCCCACTCACAGAGTATAGGGCAGGGGTGGGGTTCAAAGGTCAGAGGGGCAACCCCCCAAACTGATAACCACAGGCTGATCATGGGCATGGAACATATACTATCATGGTGGCCAATTGCCACTTTTTCACTTTCACTTACGCTTCTTACATGATGTGGCCAAACTTGGGTTAGTAGTATAGGTCAGGGTTTAGTATTTAGTAATTAGATAATTATTTTTTGTTTTGGTTGTTTTATTGTTGTTGTGTATTTTTTTTTCTGTGATGTGTTTCCTGTCTGTCTTTCATTTTATTTCAATAAAGTACACTATGTTAAAAAGAGAAGGGGTTAAAACCTTTTTTAGGTACATTAGGGAGTGAAGAAAGACAAAGGGAGGTATAGTGAAGCTGAATAAAGGGGACAGTGGGTGGGCAGAGAGGGACAGTGAAAAAGCAGGGATATTGAATGAATACTTCTGCTCAATATTCACTAAAGAAGAGGAGGGGGAGGTACCTAATCAAATTAATAGAAGCAATCTGGATAGAGGGGTTGATCCCAGTCCTTTCACCGAAGAAAAGGTTCTGAAAGAACTCTTAAAACTGAAGGTGCACAAAGCAACAGGACCTGATAGGCTTCACTGCAGAATTCTAAAAGAACTAAGGGGAGAACTAGTGACACCACTGACCATCTTTTTTAACAAATCAGGTGAGGATGGTGTGGTACCTGAGGACTGGAGGAGGGCAGATGTGATTCCCCTTCACAAAACTGACACCAAGACAGAGACAAGAAACTACAGACCTGTCAGTTTGACCTTAGTGCTATAGAAAATGATTGAATCAGTTCTGAAGGAAAGAATTGTTAAATACATAGAGGCTAGTGGGGCACAAAACCCAAGGCAGCATGGATTCACAGTGGGAAGGTCATGTCAGATTGATCTAATCAATTTCTTTGACAGGGTGACCAAAGTAGTAGATCAGGGAGGGATTGTGGAAATGGCCTACCTAGACTTTAACAAGGCATTTGACACAGTCCCACACAAAATATTAATAAACAAATTAACCCGCTTAGGAGTGGGTCCCAGAGTGGTAGCCTGGGTAAAACATTGGCTGGACAACAGGAAACAGAAGGTAATTGTAAACAGAGTCCACTCTGAAGAAAGGAGGGTTACTACTGGGGTACTGCAGGGTTCAGTACTGGGTCCAGTCCTTTTTAATGTTTTTAAAAGTGACATTGCAGAGGGACTGGAAGGAAATGTATGCCTCTTTGCAGACAACTCAAAGATCTGCAACAGGGTTGATACACAAGAGGTGGTGGAAAGGATGAAAAGGGACTTGGCAATGTTGGAGGAATGGTCAGAAGTATGGCAGCTTGGATTCAATGTAAAAAAGTGCAAAGTAATGCACCTTGGAAACAAAGCCCAGAGGAAGAGTACACAATGGGTGGGGGGTAGTAACAACAACAAAAATGGAAAGGTACCTAGGGGTAATCATATCATATGACCTAAAGGTTAACATGCAATGTGAGAAGGCAGCAGCGATGGCTGGGGGTACTGGGATGTATAGTGAGAGAAAATATGAGTAGAAAACAGGAAGCTGTTATCCCTTTGTACAGACAGTTGGTGAGACCCCAACTGGAGTTCTGCATCCAGTTCTTGAGACCCCATCTCTGCAAGGCCATAGACAGGATGGAAGCAGTTCAAAGGAGGGCAACTAAAATGGTGC
Source organism: Neoceratodus forsteri (assembly GCA_016271365.2). Lineage (NCBI taxonomy): Eukaryota > Metazoa > Chordata > Ceratodontiformes > Ceratodontidae > Neoceratodus > Neoceratodus forsteri. The sequence continues at coordinate 41,446,684 of CM028137.1, read as the reverse complement.
AGGGATAACAATTGAAACCATGCGAGGAGAAACTAAAGGAACTTAATATATATACCCTTGAGGACAGGAGGGAAAGGGGCAACATGATAAAAACTTTAAATTATCTCAAGGGAATCAACAAAGTCCAAGAGAGAAGCAACTTTCAGAAAAAGAGATGTGCATGAACAAGGGGACACAATTTGAAGATAGAGGGAGGACCGCTCATGGGCAATTTGAGGAAGTATTTTTTCACAGAGAAGGTGGAGGATGCATGGAATAGCCTTCCTGAGGAGGTGACGGGGTTAAAAACAGTGGGGGAATGGAAGAATGCATGGGACAGACATAAGGCAATTCATGTGGTGGGTAGGAAAAAATAGGCTGTTGGTTAACTAGGATCTGCAGCTTATCCAGTAGGTAGGGAAATTGGCAGACTAGGATGACCAAGTTGTCCTTATCTGCAGTAAAAGTCTGTGCTTCTATGTTTCTATATTACCTCCACCCTCAGCCCAGAGAGGTTTGAAGTTTGAAATTTATTGTTCTAGGAATTAATACCTTTGAGCCAAGGCTCTTTTACAAAGGTTCCACATCATTAAGTTCAAAAACACAGTAGACAGTGTTACAAAAAATCAGTAAGCCGTTTAACAAGGCCACAACTTAAACAGTAACATTTATGTGCAGAAAAGAAAAAGGAACTCAGAGGCAGTGTCAAGGGCAAGGAATAAGGATTGGAGAACTTGAGAGGAAAGAGAGGGAGAAATAAAAAGTTTAGGAGCAGACAGAACCAGGTTAGTGGTACTCAGATTGTCTTTGTCAAAGAGAAGACCATGGTGGTTGAGTGAAACAAATGTAAGTGCACTCAGTGGGATGAGACTTTAGTCAAAGCAGTCACAGGAGCTGGATGCTGTGAGGTTCCTGCAGAAAGGGCAACACCATAGTCTCCAGAACATCTCCTGGAAGACTGCTACCCTACAGCCACTGCATTGCACCACACCCATCATGTTTGTTGCTGACCTTCTCCTATCGAGGCAAAACATAAATTTTTTTTTATTTTATGTATGGGTTATCCATTATGTTTCATTGTTTGACCCAAGCACAGTATCAGTGAGGCTGTTCAACACATTAAATTGAGACCTTAGTGTAAACTGGTTGGAGGTCCCTCACTACCCAGACAGCTGTGAAGAAGAAAGAGCCGGGGTGGGTGGGTGCTTCTGGTTTCCTCCTGTAAGGAAAAACAATCAATCCATACTGCTGCTTCATCCCTACAGTGTGCCACTGAGAACCCAACCAGCCCTTGAGCTGTAAATCCTAGTCAGCCCCTAACTAGTAAGACCCTCTATCAAAGGGCTCAGCTTAAGTCTTAATAGTAAGTCACCTATAAAATAATAATTCAGTTAAGCTCACACAGCATACACAGTAAGCCTCACATAAGATAATCACAGCCCTTCTCAGCTCAAGTACCAGACAGTATGCCTTTTAAATATAAAGCAAATACTTAAATCACACAGCTGTTTTCCATGTCACCCACACTCCTCCCGAGTACCTGGCTGGTCTCAAAGTATTCTCCGGCAGTGTTTCAAGTCACTCATCAGTCTCTGATCTTGAGGCTCCTCTGTTCTTTCTGCAAGTCCCCTGGTCCCAAATCCCATTGGCAAAATCTCTAACATGCTTCTAGCATCCATCTGAATACACAGCCAACCTCTCCTCCCCGTGACTAAGGGAAGCCAATAAGAATGTTTCAGCAAAAGGCAGAGTGCAATGTGTACATAATTGCTAACTGAGGATAAAGGATCCTCACATAGTGGCACTGATATCGCAGGTAGATGTAGGACTGGACAAAACATGTTCCAATAACAAAAAGAAAAAGAAAAGAAAAAGAAAGAAGGAAGAAAGAAAGAAAGAAAGAAAGAAAGAAAGAAAGAAAGAAAGAAAGAAAGAAAGAAAGAAAGAAAGAAAGAAAGAAAGAGCGAGCGAGCTAAGCCCCTGCCAGTCATATTTTAAGTCAAGGATGGAAATGGGTATGGAAAAGTGTGGCCCACCGGGAATTGAACCCAGACCCCTGGTAATACTGTTCTAGTGCTCTAACCATTAAGCAATGGGCTCATATGGTCAGCAGGCTTCAGGCTTTTCTTAAATCCACACAAATGCTTTACATTTTCATCCCATCAATCCCATATATATATATATTTTTTATTATTATTATTTTGTTTCATGTAAGCAGATGGCTGATGCACTGGAATGTTTCCAGTCTTTTTTTTTATCTGATTTACATATGTCATCAGATAAAGTGAAATCATCTTGCCATACATTCTGTTATTTATGAATGAATTAATTTATTTTCATTATTGCAGATTAATTTTGAACTAATTAGCATTTGTTTAGTTGTGGATATCCTGATTCCCTGGTTTTGTCTTCTGAGCACTTCAGCATAGTTTATTAATCTGAATATCCTGCATAACTTCATCTGAAGACATTGAGAAAGATGGCTCAGTAGGTTTCCCTCTTGAAGTAGTACCATATGCATTTGAACTCCTCATAAATGTCAATAGAGCTACCAAAAAGCAAGCAGAAGAAGTAGCGTCTTCGGTTATTAGCAGATCTGTTGATGAATGGTGGGTGCAGTACACACCATTAAAAAAATATCTGCTGAATGGTGTGCCTCACACTATGTGTATTCCTGTGTAATAGGTGTTGTGTAGTGGTTCAGTTACATGTTTGTTTTATAATAACTGGTGACCCTACATAACAACTCTCTTCAGATAGTTTGCAAAAGCTGAAGAGTTAGTGCTCCCTTGTCTCGCTTATTCACAACAGCTATTCTCTCAAGAAAGGATCTCTCAACTTTAAAACTTCAAACTCAATTGTAAAACTTTAAACTTTTAAACTTTAAAAGGTGTACAGTTTGTGGATAAGAACACTTGCATTTCTATCATTTTCAGTGCCTCAGATGGAATAGTGCTGCCATAGGTATTGAGACCCACTAGTCCCAATTAGGACCTCTGATATGCTCCTGCTGTCATAGCTAAACTGTTGGTTATTCTGTCACAGAACTGTGAATACTGACATTGTTTTAAGATTATTTTTCAAAAAAGAAGACATGATTTGTATCAGTTGAACCACTGTGTGTTTGTGACCAGCCTACAGGTGGACATTAAGCGGTGGGTGGAGGAGAGACAATATGCAACAGAGGGTAAGCTACAGCATTACAGGCAGTGTTTCCACCACCTGATGTGAAACTCCATTAGCAAGTGTTTTTTTTCTTGATCTGAAAAATGTTATGACATCTTTCCAGCACTCTAGCCTGCAAGATAATTAGTAACTTTCAGCGAGAGCATTGTACAGTAGGAGAAACTGTCATTGTCCTGGCTATTGCTCCAATTGTTAGGAATGTGCTGACAAAGTGGAAGGAGTGATCAAGTGGGCAACATTGGGAGAGAGTGGTGAGCATGAAACTATGTGGACTAAATGCAATCTCTGTACTCAAAATCAGCAAAAATTATCAACTGGGTTTATTTGAGTGTCACCCTCATGCCACTCTCCCCTAACAAAAAAACCCAGCAACTATCAAGAAATGCACCATTTCTTTGCCATGAGATTTTATTTGTCATTTAATAACTATTGAGATGAATTGGGAGGGTGTGGAGTAGACACCAGAGAAATGGAGGCTCACTGCTCACATTGAAGCCCACAACACGAGTTCCAGCTGCAGTTGACGAAGTCAAAAAACTCCCATTGTTCTGGTACAGAGAATGCAGATGAAGGGCTCCTCTCTCTAAGCTTGAGCATCCATGAATTTGGGTGCCCAGAAAAGGTAATTTTGGCCCTTATTTAAAAAACAAGCAAGAGAATCTAACTAAATGAGACTGGCTTAGCAAGGCTCTTGTTTATTTCTTAAAATGCCAGCATTTATATGTATTTTCCACACTTGTCAGTTTGTGGAAAAAATCAACAGGATGGGCGTTGGCTTGGCACAAAAAATATTTGCAGTCATGCCAATGAAGTGTCGAGAAATCAAAAAGGCCATCTGCAAAACCATTTTTTTTTAATTTCCCACCAGAACATTATCTCAAAAACCCTTTTGTGCATGTTCAGAATAGAAAACTCTAAATTGTAAAGCTTTATAACTTTGGAACCATTTACATTTTTTTCACCAGATCTATCAAAGGCAGTACATTATGATATGACACATGCCCTCTCCAAGTATGGGAAAAAAAACATTTTATGTAGGCTGTAGGTGAAAGCAAAAAAAAAAAAAACATGCTAAGTACTTTATAGGAAAAAGAGTTTTATGAAAATGATGCATGCATCTCTCAGAAACCACATAAGCTGCCATCAAAAATATTTCCACAGATCTAAACCTTGCCTCCCAGACAACATATGCAATATTTCAGCTCATTTTGTCAAATGATGCAATAGATAATAATGTGCAAATGTAGAGGTTTAACACTGAACACCCTACTCAACCCTAATTATAGTGGCACTATCACACAACTATAGTAAGGGTGGGATGGAGGTCCATCTGGGCATGGTCTTTGTGGCTATAAAATTACTTAAATAAAGCTTGGAATTTCAAGCAATGGAAATGTATGCACTTATGCATTCTTCTTGAGATCTTGTTTTTGACGTCAGCTTTAAAACTTTGATTGGATTTGAAAACTTTTGGCTTAGATAAGAACTTCCTGTGGGCTACCCACAATAAAAGTGACTCCGATGAGCAAGCTGAATAAGACTACTATGTGGCTACTGCACAAAATCAAATATGATATAAGGTGAGCTGCCAAAAAATATGGAGAAGGTTTTTCATCCCCAACCTCCCACTCAACCACAGCACAGCATCAAAGAGCGGGTGGATCCAGACAACTGCCACAAGTGATCTAGTGGTTGGTGCATAGATGATATCTATACCCCAATCATCAAAACAACCTCCTCCTCCTCCTGAAGCCACATTGGATACAGAAAACCCAGTGATGTAAGCACAGAAAGATATGGAGCTTTCAAGCAATGACTGAGTACTGTTATGCCTCCTCCCTCAACCCCAGTAACAGAAAAATTGCAGATAGTCACTAGGTGAGAGAGCAACAGAGGTCAATCTAAAGCAAAATTCCAGAGGACTGAGAGTATCGCTTTAGAAAGTAAATATGAAGCCCTCTCACAGCGCAAATACTTGAGGGACATAGAAGAGGTATCAGATGTGTCATCCATAGAATCCTCTCAGCAGAATCCTTCTATGGATAATGAAGAAGGCTCTACAGACTTTTGTTCATCCTATAAAAAGAAGGCAGCAATGAAAACGGTGTGCCATGTAATTCATAACTATGTTTTTGTTTGAGTGACTTTTCCTTTTTCTCATATCACATCTGAACTTGAGGATAAGTTCTGCTGAGGAAAGGTACTATTAATGTTAATAGTATTTACAGTTCACAAAACAAGGGTGAGCACATTTACTATTCTTCAGGAGCTAAAATATGATGTAGTGTTTTTACAAAACACAAGGTTACACACAAAAAATGAAACTGCAAAGGCCTTTAGAGAATGGCTTGCTGGACCTTCTTTTTCCTCCCTAAGTGAGGATCTATGTTTGGATGTAGGGATATTGTTACTATCAGTAGAGATTAAGGTCACAAAACTAGTTGATTTGGTTCCTGGGAGGGTTCTGATTTTGCTACTCTGCATAACCATGGCCTCCATCTGAATAACATTTATGCCCCCCCCCCAGAAAACTAAGTCTACTAGGGTAGAAGTGATGACAAAAATCAGCCTTATTCATGTACAGTTAAAGGGGTCATCTTTTGGGGAGGATTTCAGTTGTGGTCCATCTTTTGGATAAAAGTGGTCAGACTGAGAAACTCTTTAGTGATTCCAATTTCTTAAACAAATGTATAAAAGAGTAGGATTGAAAGGTTGTACGATCAACAACAGGGAGCTGGAGCATACGTTTTATAAAGGTACCCTATTGACCAGGAGTGATTATTTTTTTATTTCAAGTTAATTACCTTGCAGCCAAGCCCGCACCATATCACTTGAAATGTTTGACCACATATTGGTGGGTTGTCTATTTGGTGCCTTTATTAACCCCTCAATGGGAGCAGGGATGTGGAAATTGAAGGCTTTCCTACCAACAGAGGTTAAAATAAGGCAGGACCTGGCTGATTTTCTGAAGGCCAGGCAATTTTTTTTTTTTTTTTGCTGTGGTGCCTCACATTCATAGTGTCTGGATATGGAAACTGATTTGAAGTTATTGTTTCAAAACATACTAGACATTCAAAAACTAAAAAATATATTACTTATTTAGAAATGAGAGATCAGTTATAAAGTGCAATGTCTAGACAAAAGGAAGCAGGTTATAATTTTACTGCTCAGACTGAAAACCTAAGGCTATTAATAGGTCTTTACAGCATTATAAAGCCCCTTCCATATTGCTTGAACAAAAATTTGGTATGGAAGGAAAGGCTTAACACGTAAATTTATATCATGACTGTAAATCCAGAGTGGATAAAAAATGAATGGGACAGGTGTGGGATAAAGATGGACAGTTACAATCTACTGTAAACGCCTTCATGAAATAGAGATTATACTACACATTTGCTGGTACTCGGTCTTTTGATGTTAGGGACCCTGTTCCCTTTGTGGACCATATCCAATTACCAAGCCCTTCCACACAAGTCTGCAAGGAGCTAGTGGCACCAATATCTAAAGCCAAAGTCTTAGAAACAGTAGAAAAAATGTACACAAAGGTTTCACTAGGCCCAGGCAGTCTCACCAGTGAACTTTTTAAATCTTGGTTTTGGAATTAGCTGATGAAATCATGGAGATGTTTAATTATGAACTCAGAGGGAAAGTCTTGCTACAAGAGGTTTTAGAGGGACTCCTTATATAGCTAAACAAAGAAGGCGATTAAACTGATTTACATAATTGGAGACCAATCAGTTTATTAAACTTGGATAACTTAGATTGGAAAACTTGGCAAGAATTTTGGGTAAACGATTAGCTTAAATATCAACAACCTTAATTTTCTCCTCATAAACTAGCCCTGTGCATGGGTGCTCTATCTAGGATAATTTACTACTATTGAGAAAGGTATCGGAATGTGGCAATTCTAACACAACACATGGCCTTTTCCTCTCCATGGATCAGGAGAAGGCCTTCAACTCCATGCCACATGATTATCATTATAATGTTTTATAAAGATATGGCATTCCCAAACATTTTGTAGAATGGATTATTGTACTGTATACTTCTGCCTTTATTACATCACCGTTAAATGTACAGTTGAACCAAGTTCAGAAATTATGAAAGGAGTATAGTACGGATGTGCTTTAAGTTCTATCCTGTACATTTTTTTTCTGTATCTGAGTATACGGCATCTGGACCTGGATGCTATGGTTAAAGGTATTACTGGACCCATTGAGATGATATTTCCATGCACTTCAGCATATTCAGATGATCTGTGCATTTTAGTTCAAAATGAACAATCAGGCATTTTAGCCCTGGAAGTTCTACATGACATTTCCTTGACCCCTGAATCAAAAAGATTAATATAACTAAATTTGCTGGCATGCATGTGGGTAATTCAAATGCTTGCTGAGTCACTGAGGTGGCAGGAATTCAGATTAAGCATGTGTCAGCTAAAATACTGGGGTTACTTTGTGGTAATGAGTTTGGCAGAATATAATTGGTGGGAAAAATTGGAAATTGCTGACCAAAAAATAGATAAATGGAAATCCTGGCCAATGACTAAAAACAAATGTTATGTTAAGGATGTTTATGGTCCCAATTGTTTTTATTCAGTCATATCTTCCCATTACCTCAAACCATGGAGGCTAAACTATAAACATTTTTTTTAGAATTTTGTACGGAAGTGGAGTGAACCCAGTGAAATGTAATGTGACATATTCTGCCATAACAAAAGGTGGCTTAACAATGATAAGCCAGTTCAATTATGTTTTGCATTGTTATACAGTAATGCCTATCCAATGTTGAATGGAAATAATAAACAATGGATACTATCTTTTAACAGTGGGCCTGCCTGTTTTTTGGGGAAGTGGCAGATTGGGGTTCTAAGGATATTTATGAATATTCCTGCCAATACTCCACTGTACCAATGTGATTTCTGAAAAGAAATTAAAACTCTGGAAGTTAAATATGGATAGTGTACACAGCCTCACAAGATGACAGCTCTACAGTGTGATTTTGGACACATTTTTTTCTGTCAACCCCCCCCCTTTACTTGTCCCCCAGGATCTAAGAAAACTAGATGCTGGACCAGCTTGTGGAAGCCCACATGCCTCACATGATGTGGTACACATTGTGGATGGGTTGTCACAATAAACTGAAGGTCAGACACAACTATCATTATAAAGGTCTTTCTGAATGTTATTGTCTGTGGCCAGCCAGCAATATGTTTTGTTTTGTTTTTGTAACTGTGGAACACTTATTTTTCAGTTGTATTTACATTATCACTTTTGAGAGATAGTGGCATATAGGTGACAGTGTGATCTCTTTGAACGGATAACTTATGATGTCTTCATATAGGGAGATTTCAGAGTAGAGTTTTTCCCAGGGACAATGACATTATTAATAATAACCTTAAAAATGACATATTTGGCAAAACAGGTGTTTGTGGATTTTCCAGGAGATGCATATTCCAGTTCAAATTCTGCTTTAATAAAACTGATAATGAAATACTGACTGTTCAAAACAAAAAGAAACACTGCGTACCCAAGAAAATATTTTTAGATATGTGAAAATACACGCCTTGATTATGCCCAACAAGGTAGCAACACTAACAAAATTAGTTATTACCAAATAAGCATAGTTATGTAGGAATAATCCTTTTTTATCTATTAATTTACTGTTTGTTGTAAAGCTTGAATTGATGTACTTGTAAATACTTGTTTAATTTTTTTCTTAATAAAACATTCCCCTACTCTTCATCTTTAAGTGTCATGAGATCTTTCACTTCCAAGTGGACAGTGACCAGAGATGGACAGAAGAGACCCCAGTTTAACATTCCATCTGAAAAATGGCAGCTCAGTTGTACAGCACTCCCCTAGTACTGCACTATAGGGTCAATAATGGGTACAACCCCAAGTATCTGCTGTTGTGCTAGAATCAACAACCATCTCATCTTCTTGCTTCTTGAGCAAGCCTACTACCTACTGAGCATCTGACACTGGCGTACACATGAACATCATGGATATGACAGTGAAGATGAGATTGAAAACATTAGCCAGATTGCAACCACAGGGCTCCTGCCAGTGAAGTCTTATACCTGGCTCTTGCCAATGAAGTCTGAAACTCAAATATATTAAACAACTGACCCCAGAGGCCAGAAATAGTTAAACAGCCCAGTGACAGATGTAAATTCCATGTCACGTCACAGTACAGTACAGTACAGTCTATGTGCTTCTGTTGTAAGGGCAGCTGGAAAGGTATAAATGCCACACTGCAAGTGCTCCATTTTCACAATCTGCCATGGAGTTTCCAATGTGCATTTGACCTGAGCTTTTGGCAAATGTCATCTTCAAAGTTAGGGCTGATCTCTTCCTTCTTGTCCTTTTATAGTGATCATTAGTGTCAATCACAGCCTGTATCTGGAAACGTGTCACTGACAGAAAATGTGATAAGAATGCTTCATCCTGGCAGGTGTCACTGCATTGTTCCCAGTATTAAAAAAATCCTTGCATCCCTCCCATGTGTAGAGTTCAAAGCAGAGTTCCAGACCAAACAGTGTGTAAAAAAAGCTTAGCAAATGTTTCAACTTAAAAAGATGCACACAATGTTAACAGATATAATAAAATATGTGCCGCCCATCCACATTCTTTGGTTTGGAACTCTGCTTTGAAATCCACACATGGGAGGGTTGGGAGGCTTTTTTTGATATACAGTAGTGTTAATTCACAGTTAGCCTGGCACAACCCAAGCTGGAGGGCAACCTCTTTCTTTTGTTTCATTGTGGTCACTGTGTGTATTGTGACTGAGATATGTATTATGGTTAATGTATTGCTTGTTTATTATGACATCATTGTAGTGCAAATATGAAATGAGAAAGAAATGCCCTATCTGGAATCTGAAACCAGGGTTGCCTTGAATTTTATTTTGCTGCTCTACTAGTTGAGTTGCAAAGACAACTGAAAACCTCAGACTTCCACAGACAGTTTGCAAGTGTGTTATGTGCATTTTTTTTATCAATAATTTAGAAATGAGTAAATGTCCTTCTCATTTCTACATTGTGTTTTTAATACTGTATATTCACATTGCACCCCTATGAATTAAATATCATTGTATAGCATTCTTGTACATGAGCCACATGACATATTCTATAAAGTAAAAGACAGGGTTGTGCCGTGTGCAACTCCCCAATGCACTCCGGCACAATATACAAAGGAGCGAGTTGCATTGTGCAACTCCTAATGCAGTGGGGTGTATCGGTAATGTAGTCAGCGCAATTGCAGAGGGCATGCCCATGTATATACGGCACATCCCTATATTCATCCTGGGATATGCGGGGCATATGCAGGCACAACTCCACCTTGTGTCACTCGGGGGGGCACAAAGATGTGCCTGGTAAAACCAGGAACTAGTCCTGGCCACCCACAGGTGAGCTGATTTATTGCAGGGCACAACACAGTAGCAGCCGGCTGTGGGTGGCCATCTGCCCACAAGAACACTGTCCACAAGCTCCTTCCCCTGGGAACTTTGTACCCTCCTACTGCCCGATCATGGGCACAAGTATATTTAAGTTCCATAGCAGTTTAGTGGAGACCCCCCATCACCCGATCGTGGACATAGGTATACTTAAGTCCCTAGGTGGTCAAGTGGAGACACCCCATCACCATATCGCAGGTGTATGTGTACATAAATACCCTGAAGGTCCTATGGAAACCCCTCATTGCCCAATCATGGGTGGATATAGCGTTAGAAACCCTGGTAGTCTAGTGGCCACTCCCATCACCCGTTCATGGGCAGCAGTAGTGAAATAAACCCTGGTGGTCCAGTGGTACCCTCTCCCCACCCACCCACTCAGGTCCCCACCATCCAGCAACCCCATCAACATTGGGTGGCAGCAGATCACTCGATTACCAGGTTACTTTGCCAATTGACAGCGAGCATCTCGAATCTGTACACCTGTGTGAACCAATAGGTGTGAAGACCATACTGTACTATTCAGATCCAAAATGTGAATGAATGTGTTCATTCACATTTCTGGCCTGTGTAGTACAGTATGGTCTGCATACCTATTGGTCCATGCAGTGGACCAATAGGTGTACAGTTCGTACTGGATGCTGTCAATCAGCAGGCAGCTAGGTGGCTTGCAGGTACACTTTTTAACACATGAGCTATCACAAGATACTAGATTTGTTTAGTTTCTGGATAAGAAAATTATATTAAATATGTTTTAATTATCACTACTGAATTATAGAAAGAACTGGAAGGGGACAGGATCAGTTGTGTTCCAGGACAGTAGCTGCTGCTGTTGTTTTCACAGGGATCTTGTGGATTTTACTTGGTAGGTTAGTTCTTTTCTTTCTTACTTCTAAGGGGCTAGCAGGGTATTGTTTTGGGGGCTGCTGGATGTTTGTAAACTGATTTGATGGCTGTAAGTGGGGCTCATTTTGTGGATGTTTCACTGTGTAACAGGCTGCACTGGTAGAGGCCTATTTCTTCGGATTTAAAACCTATTTGGTGGGATTTGCTTGGGCCTGGTTCTTTGGCTGCTGGGCTTAGAGGGGAGACACAGGGCTGATACACCTCTCTCGAGTCAGGTGTCTGCGGGACCTCGCCCTCCCCACCCCTCCCTCCCAGAAGTCTGCGAATTTATAGGGGAACACCTGCCCTGCAATTGAGGAAAGGCTGCAGGTGCAGCTCATGTAGTTCTAGCCACTGGGGTTGGATTTAAAGGCTGGGAGAGAGGAGCTTGGGGAGTTGTTCATTTCTCATAAGTTTAATGTGTTGTACTGCACCTAGTAACAGGGTTACTGGTGTACAATGGGACTGTCTCTAAGATTAGTGGGTGACCTGATTAGGCAGTAGGGGTATCTGGACTGGGGAACCTGGTGGCTCACCCAAGGAAACCTATTTGGAAGGGATGGAACCACACATCATTAGAGCTGGCATCTTTGGGAGGGTGGGGTGCACAGGGTGGAGCAGCCATGATACTGGATTGGGCTTGGAAGTTCGGTGGTTGCCCAGTGTGCTACCAGCTAGCACAGCTTAGGGAGGAGGTTGCAGGGATTAGGAGAAAGCTGGGTGAAGGGGGTGGTATGGTTGGGGAAGGGGGCTGGGAATCTCCCACAGGGTTGCACCAAGCACTGGGGGTGGAGGCATAGGGAAAGAAGTGCAGGAGAATACTCAGGGGTCACATAGGGACCCTGGCAGAGGTGGTCCAAAAGGACACTACCAAGGAAGCAGGCAGGTAACTGGGGACCCTCACAAAGGAGGACAGAGGGACAACATTCTCAGGGAAGTAGGCAGATGGCCAGGGCTGGACAGAAGGAAGCAAGGGGAGGTGGATCAGACCTCACACTCAGTAACTGCTTACTCCTTCTTCTGCTCAAGAATGAGGGGGTGATGTAGCCACGACAGGGGTGGTTAGAGACGGAAAGGAAGTGGGAGTGGGAGGCAGGAGGCAGGGGCCAAATAGCAGGAAGAACGGGGGACCTGGAATGCAGGAGAATGGGGGGAGCAGTGAATCAGAGCAGGAGGGGCAGGGGGAAGAGGGAGTAAAGTGCAAGGAGAAGGACCAGTTGGGAGGAAAGGTAAAGGAGAAGGACCAGAAGTACAAGGAGGATTCAGTAAAGGGAGCTGAGGGTTTAGGCCAGGGGAGCATGATGAACAAAGAGGAACTAAATGGAGACAGGAAGGAAGGGAGGATGAGCCAGGCTAGTTTAGCAGATGGGGGAGAAGGACCAGTTGCAAGCAGTGAGGGGGGGAATTAGCAAGGTACAGAAGGATACCAGGAGGAGGAGGAGAGGCATAGGATTGGAGGGAGGTGGCTCATGGTAAATAAGGAGGGGTGGCATGTGGCACCCAGATAGGGGAGGAACAAGGAGCAGCTGGGTGGAGGGGACTGTAGAAAGGATGAGGGACATGGAAGGGGAGAATGGAGGAAAAGGAGGTCAGAGTGTCTGCTGGGGATTCTATGATCAGGGTATCAAATGATAGTGAGAGAGAAGCCTGGCCAGTTAGAACAAGATGCTTCCTGACTAATGGTGCACCGGGCTAAGCACGAGGTATATCAGCTGGCAAAGGATTGTGGGGGTTCTCCAGACATACTGGTCCACCTGAGTACAAAATGACATTGAGGGAAATAGCAAGCTAGAGATACAGGCAAGATCAGGAGCTCCCAGAGTCTGTCATGACATAGGACGCACAGTTTCCTTCTCAGAAATCCTGCCAGTGCCAAGGGCTAGTGGGGAACACAAAAGGAAAATTAGAGAGATAAACCAGTGGCTCAGGGAGTGGTGTGAGATCAGAGGGTATGGGTTGATGGGGATTGGGGGGAGACCTGGGAGGATAAGGAGCTGAATGCTAGAGATAGACTACATCTCAATTTGGAGGAGAGGGGAATCCTTAAGTTGAAAATAGAGGGGTTCATTGGTGAAAAGTGGGGTTTAAACTTGTGAAGGGGGGTGGGATGGGAGAAAAGGCTGTCAAGGGGGTGCCGATAAAGGAGGGACTCTGTCTCCACCCCCCTGGGGACCAGGAGGATTGCAGGAAAAGGCCAACTGGCAAAGTGCAGACCAGGGGAAAACAGAATCCCATGGGAACATGAACAGGGAAATGGAACTATAGGGAAAGGGTGGAAGGTAGTCCTGCTAAATGCCAGGAGCTTGGGCAAAAAAATGCCTGAGCTCCAGGTGATGCTAACTGAGGGAGCAGTGGATGTGGCAGCGGTCACTGAGACTTGGGCCACTGCAAGACATGACTGTGACCTGAACCTGGAGGGATACACTATGTTCAGGAAGGACAGGGGGGAGGGAAGGGGAGGAGGGGTAGCAATGATAGTCAAAAACTGCATTGGCATAGGGGAAGTGGAGGAGGCAGAGGGAACCGTGGAGGTGATTTCGGTCACCTTGATAACAAGGGGGGGCAAGAGAGTAAAAATAGGAGTGGTGTATAGACCCTGCCCTGGCGGAGAAGCTGGGGGACAGTCTGGTGGCAGATGTTAGGAGACACTGCAGACTGGGCAGAGGAACGGTGGTGGTGTTGGGGGACTTAAACATGCCAAGAACAGACTGGGAGACTATGACATCCTCTGTGACCAGGGAACAGAGGTTGTTGGATGTCTTTCAAGATGCATTCCTAACTCAGCAGGTGAGGGAACCGACCAGGGAGCCATGGGTACTGGATGTGGTCCTGGCAGACAGTGACCAGATTGAGGGCCTGGAGGTAACGGACCCATTGGCGGGGAGTGACCATGCCACGGTCTGGTTCTGCCTGGACCTAGGAGGGGTAGAAGGCTGCACAAAGACGGAAGTAACCGACTTCAGGGGTGGATTTAAGGAAATGGGAAGGATCCTTATGAGCATTTGATGGGATTGGGTCAGACATGGACGCTGATAGTAGGTGGGAAATCATCAGGAGATGGGTGCGGATGCTACCAGCACCTGTGCAAGAGTGGGCAAAATGCGGTAGGGCCCAAAACTCCTGTTGGTGGACCAGGGAGGTCCAGGAGGGGTGAGGGAAAGAAAGCAGCCTATAAGCAATTCAAGTGCTCAAGGAGTGAAAGGAATCGAGGGAAGTACGAGCTGATGGCTAGAAGGGCCACTAGAGTGGTGAGGGTGGCTAAGGCAAGGAAGGAGCAGAACCTGGCCAGGGAAATTAGGAGAGGGAACAAGGGGTTCTTTAGATACATTGGGGAAAAATGAAGGGTGATGGGGCAGATTAGCAGGATTAAATCAGGGGAGAGATGGGCACAAGACCCGGGGGAGCAGGCTGAGGTACTAAATGAGTACTTCACTCAGTTTTCACCAGGGAAAATGGGGTGCTGCATCATACATGGGAGAGACAGAGATACTGAGGAGGGGGACCCTCACGATCGGGCAGGTCTGGGGAGAGGGGAGGCATCACTGGCAGGTGGGGAGGCTACAGCAGGAGAAGAGGCACCGAAGTGGAAATCACAGCAGAGAGAGTGAGGAAGCCTCAGCCCCTTAAGATGGAGAAAGCACTGGGCCAGATAAATTACATCCCAGAGTGTTGAAGGAACTTGCAGATGTCCTGGCAAACCCCTGGCAGAGCTTTTCACCATCTCTCTGAGGACAGGGTGGGTGCCCAAGACTGGAAGGTGGCGACATAGTGCCTATCCACAAGGGGGGATCAAGGGAGGTGGCAGGGAATCCAAGCCTGTCAGCCTGACATCTGTGGTGGGCAAGGTGATGGAGGGCATTGTCAAGGAGAGGCTAGGGGGACCTGATAAGTCAGGGTGCCTGGATGATAGACAGCATGGATTCATCCTGGGAAATCGTGTCAGACAAACCTGGTGGAGTTCTATGACTGGGTGACAAGTGCCTTGGACCTGGGTAAACCAGTGGATGTCCCTTTCTAGACTTCAGCAAGGCATTTGACTCTGTTCCTCACGTGGGCCTGTTGGATAAGCTGGGAGAAATGGGGTGGGGAACCAGATGATCAGATGGATAGGCAATTGGCTCCAGGACTGGACCCAGAGGGTCGAGTTGGTGGATAGTCTCATCCCCAAGGAGGGTCATTAGTGGGTCCCACAGGATCAGTCCTGGGCCCTTCTGTTCAATGCCTACGATTCGACATAAGGACAGGAATCAGGAGTGAGATGAGTCTCTTTGCAGATGACTTGAAACTGGGGTGGTGGTGGATGGGAAGGAGGGGAGGGTGGCCCTACAGGGGGACCTGGAGGCTCTGGAAAGATGGTCTACAAAGTGGAAGCTGAGGTTCAATGCAGGGAAATGCAAGGTACTCCACCTTGGGGCCAGAAACCCAGGCCAAGTGTACACCCTGGGGAAATGCTACAAGTCTCGATGGCTGAGAGGGACCTGGGGGTGGTGGTGGATGTCAAGATGAACAACTCTGAGACTTGTAGGAGGGCAGCAGCCAAGGCCAACAGGATGCTGGGATGCATCGCTAGGGGGATCACCTCCAGAAGGAGGGAAGTGATACTCCTCTGTATAATTGCTTGGTGAGGCCGCACCTTGAGTACTGTGTGCAGTTTTGAAGGCCACACTTAAAGAGGGACATTAACTTCCTGGAGAGGGTCCAGAGGAGGTCAACCAAAATGATTTGGGTCTTGGGGGACAGGACCTATGAGGAGAGGCTCGAAGAGCTAAATATGTACATATTGGAAGAGAGAAGGGACCGAGGGAACATGATAGAGGTCTTCAGGTACATGAAGAGGGTAAATAGGGGAGGAATAGTCAGGGTGCTTTGAAGGATGGAGGAAGGGGCCACTAGAGGGCATGGGTGGAAGCTGAAGGGGGGAAGATTCAGGGGAGAAAGGAGGAGGTGCTACTTCACTGAGAGGGTGGTGGAGCCATGGAATGCACTGCCTAGGGGGCTGGTGGAGGCAGAGACAGTGGAGGGGTTCAAGAGGGGGTGGGACAGGTACAGGGGAAGGGTTCTGGAAGCAAAATCTAATGCAGGAAGAATATCCGGAACTGGGAAGGGAAAAGCCAGAGAAGGCGAGGGGGACAGCAAGGTCATCACCCAGGGTGGGGGCTGACCAAACGAGCAGACACGAAAGACCGTTAGGCCTATTCTGCTGGCATTTTAGTATGTTAGTATTCATCCAATCATGAAACTTGGTAAGCTTATGTATCATACCAGTGTCCAATAACTGGCCAATTTTCATGATAGCACCATAGTGTGTTTTCAAAGTGTAAGCCAAATACTTTTTTTAATATTCAAAGTTTAAACTAAGGAACAGTTTTTTTCCATAAGTCTTTGCCAGTCACATGATCTTCTATCTGATTGTAGTCATGGATACCTAGCTTTGAAAAGTCCACTCTAGCCTTGACTCTAAAATATGGCTGTACATCTGTCAGATCACAGGGATGTTTTTCTTGTACCAGCTAACTATGGCTGAAGAATTTCTGGAATGTGGTTAGGCACCTCTCATGGGACTTCCAAGTTAAAAGAAGTCTTTACTGGAGCACACTTTTTTTTTAACTCTGAAATTGTCTCCATGTTAAATGGCATCATTTGTTTATTTTAATGTTTTTTAAGATGTAATCAACATTACTCTTAACCAGAAATTAGAGTAAAGATTTCCCATGATTAATTCCATAAAATAACAATACTACTACTACTACTACTAATAATAATAATAATAATAATTAGAAATCAGTTCTTGATATGAAACATTTTTTTTTTCCATCAAGGGTTTTGTTCCTACATTCCCCCCTTTTGAATTAAAATGCACCCCAAAAATGCATTTGTAATTCAAAATCATAATCCTACTATATATGGGTATATAGTTTAAGCACTGCAGGGAAAATGAAACATAAAACACAAAACTAAATCATCATCATGTGGTAACATATTAACATACTAAAATGCCAGCAGAAAAGGCCTAATGGTCTTTCGTGTCTGCTCATTTGGTCAGCCCCCACCCTGGGAGCTGACCTTACTGCCCCCTCCCCTCTCTTGCTTCTCCCTTCCCACTCCTGGATATTCCTGCTGCACACGACTTTGCTTCCAGAACCCTTCCCCTGTATCTGTCCCACCCCTTCTTGAACCCCTCCACCATCTCTGCCTTTACCAGCCCCTTGGGCAGCACATTCCATGGCTCCACCACCCTCTCAGTAAAGTAGCACCTCCTCCTCCTTTCGACCCTGAATCTCCCCCTTTAGCTTCCACCCATGCCCTCTAGTTGCCCCCTTCCTTTCGAGCACCCTGACTGCTCCTCCTCTATTTAACCCCTTCATGTACCTAAAGACCTCTATCATGTCCCCCCGGTCCCTTCTCTCTTCCAATGTGTACATATTTAACTCTTTGAGCCTCTCCCAGTGGGGCCTGTTCCTCAGGCCCCAGATCATTTTGGTTGCCCTCCTCTGGACCATCTCCAGGAGTTCAATGTCCCTCTTTAAGCATGGCCTCCAAAACTACACACAGTTCTCAAGGTGCAGCCTCACCAAGCAGTTATACAGAGGGAGTATCATGTCCCTCCTTCTGGAGGTGATCCCCCTAATGATGCATCCCAGCATCCTGTTGGCTTTGGCCACTGCCCTCCTACAAGTCCCAGAGTTGTTCAACTTGACATCTACCACCACCCCAGGTCCCCCTCAGCCATTGAGACATTCCCCCCACCCACCAGGGTGTACACTTGGACCGTGTTTCTGGCTCCAAGATGCAGTACCTTGCATTGAACCTCAGCTTCATTAACTTAGTGACTTGTGACATCATCAGCACATTACATGATCACATATGACATCATAGATGTGACATCACTAGAAGACATCATTGGAGATGTATTATTTTGCATTACAGTGCTACATGAACTAACATGATTTAACATGATTACAACTATGGATACTTTCAAAATAACATATATTTTGTATTGTTTTGAACATTTTACAAATACGACAAATTATCTTTGTTCATTAACTTTAAAAATCAGCATTACAATAAACATTTTAGTTTCACTCTTGTTCATTAACTTCATTCTTTTTAAATGTGTGTACCTTTTTAAATCTTTAGTGTTGCAGTATATATAAGGCTAGTAGTTACTTATTGTTACAGTTCACAAGTTCTGTCCCTCTATGTGCTGAAGGCACTATTAAACTAGAACGTGTAACTTTTATCACTGTTTACCAAGATATCTTTCCTTGATTGGAAGTTACCCTTGTGGTATTACACATATTTAAGTTTAAGCTCTATTTGTAGCTTATCTTTATAGCAATTATAGTTACATTGGGATTACTTAAAATAAAATGACACAAGATTTTTACCATTTTGTTACCTCATTATACTTTTACTAAATCAAAATCAAACTTTTCACTAGTTTTTTATACATTTCTTTAATCAAAATTAACATCAATCAAAATGTTTTTTACCTGAATTTATCTTATTTCTGAGCATTTTATTTTTCTCATTTTTTTTCTTTAGCTTTACATCATTAACTACCTGTGCTTCTTTAAGACCCTTTTTTTAATCTCTCTTTTTTAAGGTAATACTTTCTGTTAATCTCCCCAATACTGGAACAATAAATATCTGAACTGCAAAGGATTCCTCCCTTTCACTTTTTGCTAAACACAGTTAGTTTTAAAAGTGTCCAGCTTTGTTTTTGGATTTATGTACTAAGGAAAAACATGCATTACTCTTGTGCACATACCTATGCAAAGTATATAATGAATACTCAAATCGATATCACTACTGTAGGTTAGGCACAAACAATACAGTTTATAACACCTTTCCATTAGTCTTAACAGAAAATGAATTTACTTTATCTGAGATTGTTGCAGTGAGCATCTCATCATTTGGCACACTTGAGGGATATTTTATCCAGACTTCAAGGCTGGTGATGTCACTTTATTGGTTAAGGGTTTTCCCTTAATTGTGACCACAGCATTTTATTGGTTAGGCTTGTATACACACCCAGTTGTACAAGTGCATCTATCCCAAGGCATGAGCGATGACATACAGAATATTGTATGCTTTTCCTATTTGCAGTTTCAAGGCCAGTGCCTATACTTTTCAAACTTTGTCCGTGGTTTGCTACATTTGTAACCATTCATTTTAAAACTGGGTACCTGTGCACTGCTTGTACAATACAGAACTTTACAAGAGCTGTTGTTGTCTGGAATTTTGGCTTTACCTTTAGTTTTATTGAGTGGCACCTCTTTTTCCACAGTCCTCAGTGGGTCTGGTACTTAAGAGTTTAATGTTTCTGTCAAAAACAGGATGGCACTGGAAAAAACGGAAATGACTTTCTTTGTGAAGAAAGCTAGGCATCTGTCTTAATTACAGATTTATCACATCTTGTTTTGACACACAAGCCACATAAGCTTTACTTCTCCATTTAACCAATTTTTAGAAATACCAGAACTAAATACATCACTTAAATTAGAATCTACAAAATCCAGTTTAATCATTAAATTATTTTCATCACAGTCGAATGAATTTTATTGTTTAGAAACGTTACTGTCTCCTTCTAAATGGAATAGACCTCTTCACCTGTGACCACAAGATTTTCTGGCCATAGTCTAGAATAGGTTTAAACCTCCTGATAAGGTCATTTCCAATCACTAAATCATTACAGGTTTCATTTGTAACATACACTAGATGTTTAATCACCATTTTATCAAATCTCAATTTTAAAAACACTTCACCTAAAGTCTTCTGAGCATCCTCTCCATAACATACAATTTTTAATCTGTCATGAAAGGTTTTTAATTTCTTGGAGTTCTCTAAGGTATCAGTCACTTTATCATAGAGACTTTTAGACATGATACTTACTTCAACCCCAGAATCATGCAAAGTCTTATGATTTAGACTTTTCAATGTTTATGTCACAGTAAAATCTTCCTGCTTTTCCTTTGGGAATTAAGTTGCCCAGGCAGAATTTGTCTTTCTTATCTGACAACACAGCAGTTTTACAATGACATTGTACACTGTGGTTGATATTAGCTCTGAATACCTTTTGAGAACGGCTAGGCTCCGAGATGGCATTTTTAACTTCACTTGGCATCTTATTGTTTAATCTCATTCCAATCTCATCATCTTTTTTTAACAATAGCAGTTTCTGTAACCATGTCAGCAATAGAGTAGACAGGGCCTACAAGTCACATAGCACTAGGAGTCCCATCAGTACAGGGTACAGTTGAGGATGCATTTTTCACAGAAAAGAGAAAGTCAGGAGATGACCGAGAAACTTGGAGTGCATAGCATTGTATAACAGCTTGTATTTCCTCTAGTTATTTTTTGTCTCATTTATCTCCTTTTGTGAATTTGTAATTATCTCCTTTGGTCTTGTAGAACTATGCCTAGGCCTGTTTTGAGTTTCACTGTAATATTACTGATCACAGGCAGAATAGTGACACCCCCTGTGGTCAGTGTCATTGCCATGCTAACTGCCATACCTTACACTCGGTCCTCCCCTATTTGAAGAGGGTTTCCAGTGTTGGCATTGGTTTGAGTCTTGGTAAGGTTGTTGAGCCCCAGTTTGACCAAGCATGGACTTCAATTGTTTTTCTTTGTAAGACAGAGGTACATCCCCCCACTTAGCTAGAGTATTAGAGGTGGTAGCCTTTAACACCTTAGCTTGCAGTACATAGTAACTCCCCTTTTGACTAATCATGTGCTTTTTCTTGTACTTCTTGAATGTTTCACATTCTAAATATGAATCTGAATTTCTTTTAATTCTAGGGTTGATCTTGTTTTTACTCAGAGGTAATTCATTTTCTGAGTCAGATGATACACCCAGTGATATACCAAAATCAGTGAAACAATCTAACATTTTGAATGATTTCATTTTTCCTTTATCTTGACTTTTATTCTGTAAACTTTCATACTTTTCTTTTAATTCAACCAAATCCTTGTTAACTGATGTATAAGCATCTGCTAGTTCAACTTTTCTCTTCTCAAATTCACACACTGTTTTTGACACTGTTGTAACTCACTTTGCAAAACAGCATTTTCAACCTTTAGCTTGACTAAGTCACAGTAGCCATTAGAAAGGTTATTTTTACACTCATGTTAAAGCTTTTCTAAAATGTCTACCAGGCTTACAAACCTACCACACTCAAAACATTCATCTTCCAACATTTTCTCCAGCTGTTTTATTCTTTCATTTCTACTTTTAAATAAAGTTTGCTGTGCTGGGGTATAAATTATTATCTCAGTGCTCAGCATAACTGCAATTACAACTAAAGCTGTCATGGCTATGCAATAGTGATTACAGACTTTAACAAAAACAATTAAGTATTCTTTTGAAAAGAGCAGATGAAACAGCAATAACTTCTTTCACAACAATCTAAACACAAAATATTTTTTCTTGAGGGTTTAAAAGTCTGTTTTCCTTTTTCTTGCTGTTTTATTGTTGGTCAGTGATTCTGTTCTGTTCACTTCTAGCTTTAGCTCCCTTTTCTTTTGCTTAATGTAGTTTCAGACTCAGAAAAACAAAACAGAAAAGTATTGTTTCTGCAATTTAGAAATCTTGCAAATACTAACAATAATAACAACATTTATTTTTCATTCACTGTAAGTCTGGATTGTCATTTGCTAACAATTATATCCTGCCGATGAGAACCCCAAAGATGTCAGAACAAAGGCTCATAATATCACTTCTTTATATAGTACACTTAGATTCACCTCGGGCCTTACCCAAAAATAATTTCATAAACTACCCAAAATAATAATTCATACATGTTATTATTCTATGCTCTCCAGATTCAAGTATAATGGCAAATGGCACTGCGGTCCACACTTATAGTTGTAAAAAATTAATATTTTATTTACACCTATACAATAATTCTAAACATTCCTTATTAGCATAAGTATTAAGCATAATACTGTACATATCAACAAAATTGTTTCAGATAATCCAGTAAATTAATAAAACACATTTTAGCAAATAAGCATTGAAAATGATTAAGCAATATTAAATATGATCAATGGTAATAGTTAAACTAAACTTTTGTCATACTTAGTATTTAACATAACCTTCATGCAAAAGAAGATATACTTATCAAATCAATATCTCAGATTATTTCTGTATAAAACTTGTTTTAAAACTTTATAGCATGTAAAATGTATTTGGTATGAGAACTGGCAACAACCCCTTGACTGCCACATAGGATTCAATACGGAGGGTGAGGGAGCCCTTCCTGAGTGGGTTCCCCCTCCTGCTATGGACTGCTGTCAAATTTCCTGGGATTTCCAAGGCACCAGCTGGTCTGCTGCTGTCAGGCAGTCCTCCCCTGGGCACACTTTTGGGACTGAATTACTGAAAAAAATAGAAAAAGGAAAAATGGCAAAATGAACTCCTTGGGACTGAATCAGGAGGCATCTGGCATTGGGACTTTTGGGGCTGCTTGTTTGGGGAAGGTTTTTGGATATTCCAGTGGAGAAGCTCTTTGGTGACAAGTTCAAATCTTCACACCAGAACCTGACTGGCTCCCCGTCTGCTGCGACGTTCACCCAGCTAGTACATATGGCTGGCCACTGAGCCTCAATAGGGAGGCATCTGGCATCGGGGTTTTTGGGGCTGCTTGTTCAGGGAAGGTTTTTGGACACTTTGTGGAGGAGCTCTCTCCTCTGATCTTCACACTAGCACCTGATTGGTTGCCCGCCTGCCACAATATTCACACAGCTAGTACATATGGCTGGCCACTGAGCCCGGTGGCTCACTCCCAGACTGCCACATAGGTTTCAATATGGGAGGTGAGGGAGGCCCTTCCTGAGTGGGTCCCCCCTCCTGCTACAGACTGCTGTTGAATCTCCTGGGGTTTCCAAGGTGCTGGCTGGTCTGCTGTTGTTGGGCGATCCTCCCCGGACACACTTTTGGGACTGAATTACTGAAAAAAAAAGAAAAAGAAAAAATGGCAAAAAGAATGCTTTGGGACTGAATTGGGAAGCATCTGGCATTGGGACATTTGGGTCTGCTTGTTTGGAGAAGGTTTTTGGACACTCCAGTGAAGGAGCTCTCTGGTGCAAAGTTCAGATCTTCACACCATAGCCTGATTGGCTCCCCACCCACCAAGGCGTTCACCCAGCTAGTATATATGGTTGGCCACTGATCCCTGTGGCTCACTCCAGAACTGCCACGTAGGATTCAATATGGGAGGTGAAGGAGACCCTTCATCAGTGGGTCCCCCCTCATGCTATGGACTGCTGTTGAATCTCCTGGGGTTTTTGAGGCACCGGCTGATCTGCTGCTGTTGAGCAGTCCTCCCCTGGGCACACTTTCAGGACTGAATTACTGAAAAAAAAGAAAAAAGAAAAAACAGCAAAACAATCACTTTTGGGACTGAATCTGGAGGCATCTGGTATTGGGACATTTGGGGCTGCTTGTTCAGGAAAGTTAAAATTTCTCCCACGCAGCCACCCCATTTCCTCCTCCCCTTAAATGCTCACTAAGCTCCTTCCACCAGTAGAGGCATACTCTTCCTTGTTGGCATTGCACCATGCTTGCTGGTGCACACATAGAACACTAACAAAAGTGCAGGTGGGAGCTGGTAACCCTGCTCTTTGTTAAGTTAGCTAGTAATTTAAGCAACTGTCTTGACTAAAAATAACCAAATTAATAGTGCAAGCAATAATCACTGTCTGTTACCTGTACATGTTTGAGTTTTTTCTTAAACAAGGAACTGCTTGCCACTAGGGCCACCAAAATTGGAAGTCAATTATTCTTGCATGGGCTTGCACTGCTAGTCCCTGCAGCCTGAAGCAGCAACCTACCTATAGTATAGCTTGTGCTAGTTCTATCTGATAGGGTTTAAACTTCCTACCTACTAGGAAAACCCTCCTGAGTTGCCTGTGCCTACACTGCTGCCCTGGGTAAACCACCCAAGGGAGTTTACCTCATCACCCATGCACCTTGTGAGTCCCACAGGACTTCTTCACCCTGATCTCTACTGCCCCCTGAGGTCTGACAGGATGCTGCCTCGAAATGGCAGCTCCATGCTTCACAGTCTGGCTGTGGCCCCAGCCTAAAATCATAGTCAGCTGACTGCCAGTCCCTCTCTGAAACCTCCCCCAATCTGGATATCTGTCAATGGTTTGAAACTGGTGCACCTAAACATACGCAGCCTGCTACCCATCCTTACTGAGCTTACAGCATTGGTGACACTTTACAACCCTGACATTATGAGGGTCATGGAGATCTGGCTGAAACCACATACTCCAGACTCGGTATGTGCCCTACCAGGCTTTAACCTTATTAGGCAAGACAGGGCAGGGAACAAGAGAGGTGACAGGGTACTCCTGTACTATGAGACTCACTTAAATGTATCCATCATGGGACACACGCCACACCCTCCCTATTCTTGTGAGTTCATGCACACCCACCTCCTACTAGGTAACATCAAAAATGTACATCAGATCTGTGTCTACAACCCCCCAAAGGGTGGAGTGTCAGAGCTTGCCTCCCCTATCGACTGCCTCAGCCCAGTGGTTGGCTCAAATGAGCTACTAGTCCTAGGTGACTTCAACCTCAACGGATAGGCTGAAATGTCCTGCAATATGAGCCCCTGATGGCAGGCCTCACCCTCAACCAACTCATCTATGAATCCACAAGGCTCTCCTCCTGTGGAGGCATGGGTTCTCTCATTGTCTGAGCATTGAGCAACAGACTGGAGAAAATTGCCTCCAGTGGTATTCTCCCTGTTGCTATATTGGATCACTCTCCCACCTACTGTATATGGGGTACCTCCCCTCCCAAAATCCCCTGCAAGGTGATCCAAATGAGGGACTACTACAAAGTCAATGTGGACGACTACCTAGGTGACCTGAGTCACACTGACTAGTCTCATGTCACTGACACAAATGACCCCTCAAGAGCCTTTGACAACTTCCTGAATGTCTTCACCCCACTTCAAAAAAACATGTTCCACTCGCAAAAAGGAGAGTGAGGGGCACTGTCACAAAATGGCTTCATGGAGGCCTTCTTTCTCTTATGAAACAAAGGGATAAATGCTGGGCGAGATACAAGAACTTCCTTTCCAGCACAGACCTCCTCGAGTACAGACAGCTGAGGAACTAGTACAAAAGAGCCATCCGTGCTGCAAAAAGTGAGTTCTGCCATTCTGCTTTACTCTCCACAGCCAGAAATGCAAGGAGTTTCTGGCAGAACATTAAAAACGTGGTGGAGGGCTCAGCCAGAGCTCAGATTACTGATATGCACATGGGTGGAGTTAACTGCAACAACTCCCTCACAATTGCCAATACCATTAACACCCTGTTCACTAACCTGCCAGATCTCCCAAACCTGCCACTTGATCCCACTGATCAGGTCCGCCCAGTGGAAAAACCTCCCCCCCATCCTTTTACCTCAGGGTCATCTCTGTTAAGGAGACCCAGAAGCTCCTTGCTGGCCTCTCCCTCCATACTGATGCTGGGCACGACTGTCTTGAGCCCAAACTACTCAAGTTAGGGGCCTCCCTCCTAGCCTGACCCATCGCCCATGTGTTCAATGCATTACCAACCTCCAGCATAATCCTGGATATCTGGAAGATGGCAAAAGTCATCCCTCTCCCCAAACAGGGTGACCCGAGAGACCCAAGGAACTACCGCCCAATAGCGATCCTGTCAGCGATCAGCAGACTTCTTGAAAAGGTAGTTGCCTCACAGCTCACCCACTACCTGCAGACCCACAACCTACTCTCTCCCACACAGCATGGGTTCAGAAAAGGGCACAGCATGCCCACTGCCCAAGCAGTTGTTACCTCTGCAATTCAGTCTGCCACTGACCAAGGCAATCTGACTGGTCCATCTTCATGGACCTCTCCAAAGCCTTCAATTGGGTTGACCACACACTATTGTGTTCCTCTCTCCTGTCCCACAGCTTCTCTCCCCGCTCTTGTATGGGTCAAACATTACCTCTCCGGCAGACAGCAATATACCAGCTTCAACAAGGCCCTGTCTGAGCCTGCACAGGTAAACTATGGGGTCCCACAGGAATCTGTCCTGGGGCCTCTCCCGTTCTCCCTCTTTGTAAATGAGCTACCCTCGGCCCTGGCACATGGGTGCTCAACTCTGTATGCAGATGACCTAGTCATCATGACCAGCTCCTGGGACATCTCCACCATCAATGTCAAGCTAAACTCCGACTTCAATCAAATCCAAAGCTGGCTAAGGACCACAAGCTTGCAATTAACCTGCAGAAGATGCAGGTAATTCTCTTTGGCTCAATAGCCAAGACAAAAGCTGTCCCAGACTCACTCAAGATCTCAGCTGCTGATGGGTCCCCACTACAAATTGCAGATGGTGTCAAATACCTATAGGCGACACTTGATCCACAATTGGATCTAAATTTACATATGTGCAATACTTATAAGGCCTTAAACTTCAAGTTGGGCCTGGCATACAGAGTGGGGAACTGCCTCACCCCAGCTGCTCGGCTGGCCCTAGCCAGGGGAGTCCCTCTACCCACGCTTTGCTATGGACTTGTCACCTTCACCCACATTGTGAAAACTAGTCTCGCTAAATGGGACATGGCGTACAACAGAGTATGTTGCTTTGTGCTCTCAGCTCCCTGTCTCACCCACTGCTGTGAGCTTTACTCCCAACTTGAGTGGCTCCCACCTGAAATGCATCACTCCTATGTCACAGGCAACCTCATAGACAATGTTGTCAGATCTGCCACCCCTTCAGTCCTCACTGAATCCCTAGTTCCGGCTGCCCCTCCTATTATCTGAGATCCATTGACTCTCTTGCCTTCTTGGTTTCCAAGACCCACACTCAAATGGGTGACTGGGTCTTCACTGCATATACTCCCAAGTTGTGGAACTTCCTTCCATCAAGCACTCACTCCTCCCCCTCCATCTACAGCTTTAAAATCTCCCTCTGGGGCTTTCTCAAATTGACCTCTGCCTGCCTTTGCGCTATACGAACCTCCTCGACCTTGGCCACATTGACTGGCTGATTCTCTACCTTACTTATCTGTAAAATGCAGTGGACCTCAGCACTATCCACTACCAAGTTTACAATCTTCATCTAGTAGGAGCTGTTCACTTAGACCTAACTGCTTAAGCAGTGTGTGCACAGTTTCTGCTCTGTCTCTGTATTTTTACTCTGGGCTTCCTCTATCCCAATTGCGTTTCTTCTTTGTCTACCAGCATACTAAACAGTGATACTGCCAGGCATGATGATCAATGTTCAGCTTGAGTCTACCATACATGTTTATCATGAGAGTACTATACTGATATTTCTATCATGCTGCTGGCTGTGTAAGCCCCTGTTGTTTCTTGTCTTGACCTTGTTGATTGACGCACTTAAATGTAACCTGTACTTGTTCTGTCTGATGTTCATGAATGTACATAGTAATCTCCTGGGTCACACCTGAAAATAGGCACTTGACTGTCTAGCGTGCTTACCCAGTTAACAAAAGCAAATAAATAAATAAACTCATTACATCAGTGTTTTGTACTATGCTTTCATAAACATAGTTTTAACTTTTTAAATGATGCTAAATATTTCTCATTTTAAAGCTTAAACTAGATATACCTATATACTAGCATTACAATTAGATTCCCCTTTTACTTTCCCAGATAAGCCAATTTAAATTACCAAGACTATTAATTAAAATGATTGAAAGTAATAAAATTAATACTTAAATTTCTAGTTGTAGAAGTGGTTCTTCTTCTGTCAACTTAGAACTCTCAGTTGAGTCTGGCTCCTGATGAGAAGTCTCTTTGATAGCTAATTTTCTTGACCCTGGAACTTCTTGGCATGGACTAACTCTGCAAGTTAAACATTTTTTTTTGTTGAAAGTAACTTTACCAAAAGTCGGTTCTTGGATTTGTAGAACACAGCTTCAATCTGCACAGTCCATAGCAACACTGCACTCAAAGAACTTTCTTGTGGATAGCAAAGTTGTTTCTGTAACTGGAACTTAATGACTCCTTCATGTTGTACATCTGCTTTTAACCTTAGGACACAAGACTTTTTTTCTCACAATACTGTATAGCTTATGTGAGTTTTAAAAGTAAGTATGTGTCTAGTCATCAGCAAGCAACATTACTTCAGTTAAAATGCTAAGCAAATAAAACACAGACCTTGCTTCTTACACAATGAGAATGTCCCTGCATTGGGTTTTTGCACTTGGATCTTCTGACAGCACTGCATAAGCTTTTGGCAATCCTTAGTCTGTCCCAGTATTCAAATACAGGCATGGCCCAACGCTGTTTGGCCTAGTTACAGTATAACGCCATTAGAATTCTTAATTAAAGTAATATAGGTCCTTTTGCATCGATATTTTGGTCCAGACTGAAGTGTGACCAGACAAATTCACTAATATAAAACTGTCCTGGTGATGTCAACACAAAAGTTTGATTGGCCTGAGTAACTAAAAAGTTAGGACTTCTTAGATGTTGAATGATGACATACAGACATGCCTTTTAAGACATCCCCTTTCTCTTCAAACTTGTTTTTGGTTCAAAATTATTTTCCTTAATAAAATTTTCATTTAACGTATATGTTTATCATTCAACATTTTATCCTCACCTGCAGCCACAGTCCTGCATTACATCCAGCTACGGTTCCAGTATTCCACCTCTGACCCTGAAGCTCTCATGCCCAGCTGGCAGACACATCTCTGCCTGCTAAGGGGACCCTCCCCATAACTCCTACACCTGGCAAGGAACCATTACCAGCACATGCCTTCCAGGCATCGTCAGCTGGTGAAACTGTGGCTATCAAGCTGCCATGGATCTGTGCTGTCTTTTCCTCCATTTATTTTTCCCCTGGAAGCATGGACATGCAAGGACTTCAGCATACTGATGTGCAGACATTTGCTGTGCATCCCCCCCACTGGCACTCATGCTACTGCAGTACCACCGAGTGTCCCCAGGGATCAGCAGAGTGTGGTGTGAATCCCTCCCTTCTCCCCAGGGCTAGGAGACCTGTCATTGGATGCTCAATCCTTGTCCTCTCCTGCAGACCCCTAACAACCCAGGATCATTCCCGAACCCGGGTTGCTGGCATGGATCGAGGTGTGGAGTCCAGCACCTCAACCCTCAGAACCACCAGGCCAGCTGATTTAACTTAATTTAAACATTAAACTTACATCATCAGGTGTTTTAAATTAAGCAACTTATATTGGTAACACTCTGATGTTTGTAGTAGGGATACTTTTTAAATTACACTATAAAGGGTTATAACTTCATAATGTCAATAACACTTCTTAAAAATAAAGTATTCTAAGCAACAGAATGATGCAAGATTTGTAAGAAAATCCCATTCATAAAGTCTTTAAAACATTACTTTTTTGTAGAAACACATAGGTTCTTTGTTCAACTTAAGATATAAATCATAACTGTCACAAATATTCTTTTATATAGTATTTCTCTCTATAACAAGAAAATACAGACTTAAGAGTCATTTCCTTAGACTTTTTAAGACACGAGCTATCAGAAGATACTAGATTTGTTCAGTTTCCTAAGAAGAAAATGATATTAAATAAATTTTAATCATAACTCCTGAATTATTCATCCTGCAATCATGAAACTTGGTAAGCTTATTTATTATAGTAGTTTCGAATAACTGCCCAATTTTCATGATGGAACATTATGTGTTTTTAAGTTATAAGGGAAATCATTTTCTTAATATTCAAAGTTTAAACAAAAGGAACAGTTTTTTTTTATTCTAGAAATCTGTACTAGTCATACTGTATGACCTCCTACATGATTGTACTCATGGATACCTAGGTCTGAAATATCCACTCTAGCCTGGATTCAAAAAAACATGGCTGTAAATCTGTCAAATCACAGGAATGCTTTTCTTTTACCAGCTAACTTTTTCTGGAATGTGGCTAAGCTACTCTCGAGGGACTCCCAATATAAAAGAAGATTTTACTGGAACACATTTTTTTAAACTCTTAAATTGTCTCCATTTTAAATGGCATCATTCCTCTGTTTTAATGTTTTTAAGACTTAATAAACATTAATCTTAACCAGAAATTAGAGTAAACATTTCCCATGATTAATACCACAAAATAACAATTATAATAATAATTAAAAATCAGATTTTGAGAATAAAAATAAAATAATTTTTCCATCTAGGGTTTTGTTCCTACACTCCCCTCTCCCTTTCAAAATGCTGCTGCAGATACAAAGGGTCTCACATTTTCTTTGATGTGACAGGGTAACAGGAAGCTGCAGGAAAGTCATTCTGGAGTAGTATTACCAGATAGCACGTGTGGGTCCCAAAATGCAAACCTAAAATTATCTACCTTGCCACGTGGCACACCATCTAGACATCAGCTACATTACAAACATGTTACCTTAAAAAAATCAATTGGTTGCCTAGGTACTACTTAACCAATGACAGAGCAGTTTAAAAATGTTTCATGGTATCAGTACAGGACTATGAAGCATTCAGTCTGGGTATTGCAGTCAGAGCAGGGAGTTAAAATAAACAGTTTAAGCTCTCAAAAACATCTAATTTAAAAATTTTAGATGTGAGATGTGTGGCATAAACTATATAAGAAACTGTGTGGTGTAGGGGTCACCAGGTTGGGAACCAGAAATTTCCAAGTTTAAATTGTACTAGAGAAAAATACTGTGTGAGCTCTGACAAATCCTCTAACTTCCCACTGCTCCAGTCCAGCCAGATGAAGAAATGGGTAGCAGCAGTGCCTGTCAGGAAACAGGGGCATGGATATTTAAAATGTGGCACAGGACTTCTATCTGCATGAAGCCCTTGCATTGCCACAGCTGTGACATTCTTGATTGATGTAACTGCACCCGATTTTACAATCTTGGGTGTGGTTGCAACAGTTTACCTGCATTATGGCAGCTTTCACTAAATCTCAGGTGCAAGCTCCACGAAAATGTCCCCCATTATTGATGCAAGCTAGACCACAAAAAGATGGCATAGCAAGCTTGAATTGCCACAGAGGATAGAAAATCACTTTAGAGTGCCACAGGCTTAGTACACCATATATCTGGTGCATCTGGGGCTTACTGCAACAGCTATTGTTAGAAAATATGGCCCAAAAAGTTATACCTCACATGGGCTAGTCTGCAGAAGTAAATGTTAAAAACAAGAACTGAATATTCAATGACCTTCCTTATAAGATGACATTTATCATCACTTGTGAGAGGACAAGACCACAAGTCACTCCTAGCTTTAGCACTATTCAGTTATTGTCCTTTCCAATGGACAGGATGGAGGCAGTCCAGAGGAGGGCAAATCAAATGGTGCAAGGTCTGCAGCAGAAACCATACAAAGAGAGACTAAAGGAGCTTAAAATGTATACCCTTGAGGAAAGGAGGGAGAGGGGGGCATGATAGAAAATTTCAAATACCTCAAGGGAATCAACAAAGTCCAAGATGGTAGCATCTTTCAGAAAAAAAGTGATGTGCAAGAACAATTTGGAGCAATTTGAAGATAATGGGGGGATGGTTCTGGGGCAATGTGAGGAAGTATTTTTTTCACAAAAAGGGTGATGGATGCATGGAAAGACCTTCCTGAGGAGATCATGGGGTCAAGAATAGTGGGTAATTCAAGAAAGCATGGGACAGACACAAGGCAGTTATAGTGGGGGCCTCAGAGGAAGTAGGCTGTTGGTTCACTAGAATCTGCAGCTTATCCATTAGGTAGGGGAATGGGTAGACTGTATGGATCATGCAGTACTTACCTGCCATCAAAGTCAGCATTCCTATGTTTCTATGTTTTCCTTGCTTACAAACAAAAATGGCATAAACTGTGTCAGGCATTGTGTGTTCCCTATAAACTCCACAGCTGGGTAGTGCATAACTACAGCAACCTGGTAAATACATTTATATTTTGTAAGCTGTTGGTAACTGGGATAGTTCAGCACAGCAGCCTGGTATAAAATGTTTTACATGCAACTGAAAGTAAATATGCCTCACTGATTACTGTATGTTCATTAATGGATTTCATTTATAGTCAGTGTTTTTTTCTCTTTTTAACAGATCTTGCTATTTGTATGAAGTGCCCTGAAGATCAGTGGTCCCATGGCAAGCGAGACAGCTGCATCCCTCGACTTATTGAATTTCTCTCTTTCAAAGACCCACTGGGTGTAACATTTTCTGCAATATCCACTGCCTGCTCCTTAATTACTGTTTCTATTCTATGCATATTCATTAAATACCAGGACACTCCGATAGTCAAGGCCAATAACCGTGAACTCAGCTACCTTCTCCTACTCTCCCTCATTTTGTGCTTCCTCTGTTCTTTGATATTCATTGGGCGACCTATGACATTAACCTGTATGCTTCGACAAGTTGTTTTCAGTATAATTTTCTCTTTTTGCATTGCTTGTGTACTGGCAAAGACTATTACAGTGGTGATTGCCTTCAATGCAACTAAGCCAAACAGCAAGCTACGGAAGTGGGTGGGGTCCAGAATACCCATTTATATAGTGGTTTTTAGTTCACTAATTCAAGTTCTGATAGGCATTATCTGGTTGGCTACCTCACCACCATTTGTAGAAAATAATATAAAATCTACAAAGGATAAGATAATAATCGAATGTAATGAAGGCTCAATAGTCATGTTCTATTGCATGTTGGGATACCTGGGCCTTTTGGCAAGTGTCAGCTTCATGGTTGCTTTTCTAGCAAGACAATTACCAGATAGCTTTAATGAAGCCAAATATATCACTTTCAGCATGCTGGCTTTTGTCAGTGTTTGGATATCCTTCATACCAGCATATATAAGTGCAAATGGAAAGTATTTAGTTGCCGTAGAGATCTTTGCCATTTTGAGTTCCAGTGCAGGATTGCTCTGCTGTATATTTGTCCCAAAGTGTTATATAATTCTCATGAGACCTGAAATGAACACACGAGAATATTTAATGGGGAAGAAAAATGCTTACAATAGTAAATAAAAAAACAAGTTATGGTGCTCTAGTTCTAAAATATATACACGTGCATTTCTGCTCCTTTAAACTCTGCCCTAAAATGGTTGCATTTTGTTTTTTCCTTTTTTTGTACTGTAACCCTCATGTAAAAATACAGTATGATGGCATTCTTTGCACTAATTGCCACTAAAGACTAGCCCATAATCTTATTGTTATGAAATTAAACACTCCTTGACTTCATTTATATCTGTACGTGTGTTTTGTTTCTGGCTAAGACCTTTGCTCTGGAGGCTTCAATACCATTCCCTATCAACCCTGAGCAAACTGAGGGGACTGTTTTTGAAAAACAAGTTATTCTCCAAGGTGTCTAGAATCTTCATTATAGTTTACTCTAGCCTCAGAATTGTTCCCATAATATCTGCTTGTACTAGATACATTAAAGGCCTTTTCAACTTTAGCCCTTTATTTTTCTTCTTTGTCACATGGGGCCAGATTTCAGAAGGTTGACTCAGGATTGGCTCAGCCCTGCATCAAACCCTGTTGATGCCACAGCTGCAGCATTGCTGATTGCTGAAATTATACCAGATGTTATAATCTTGGATGCAGCTGAGACAGTAGACCTGATTTATGGCAGCGTGTGCTAAATCTCAGGCACAGGATAAGCTTAAATGGTCTCAGGTTCTAACACCATCTAGATCACAAAAAATGGTCTAGCAAGCTTCTTTTGCTTGAAGGGATAAAAAAATCCCTTTAGATTGCCACAAGTTTGGTGTGCCTGATCTTTGGTGCACCTGGGGCTTCCATCAATTTTGCAATTTGTAAAATCTAGCCCAGGCACTTAACAACTCCCCAGCAGTAGATACAGTGGTGCTCAGTGTCATATTTCTTCTTGTCTAGTCATGTTGGCCAGTACCTTCAGACACTGGCAGGAATGGAAAGAGCCATCACTTCTAATTGCTTAATTGTTATGTATTTCAAATCATTATATCTAGTCATCACTCAGAGCATCAAGGCAGTGGTTTCACAACCTGACTAAACAAAGAAGGACTCTGATATTGAGCACAACTGTATCAACAAATGACATTTCCACTGACACATTTGAGACTCAGTAGAGATCTTCACTCTCCATTCTTCTGTTTGCATTTTCATCTGAACCTTTGGCAGCTATTATTGGTGCAGATCCACCCAGTAACAGTCTTAGCATTGGAATGACTGAACACAAAATTTCAGTGCATGCAGACGTTTTGCTGTTGCACCTTCCGGAACTGCATATCTGAAAATGGGCACTCCTGAACCTCATTATACAATATGGACCCATATAAACACATAACATTTATTGGGTCAAAAACTTATATTATGGCCCTTGGTGACATGTCAGTGCTTTAGCTAGCAACACTTAAGCAAGCAGGCTCATATGTGTCCAACCTGTAAAATGTTATGTTTTGACTTCTAATATCTAATGTGAAAATTCACCTGGAACCAAGCTATCACAGCTTAGTGCACCTTCCCTGATCAAACCTTGCAGACAAAATGTTTCACAAGGAAGTTGTTATTCCTTTCTACAGACAGCTGGTAAGACCCATCTGGAGTACTGCGTGCAGTTCTGCAGACCTCATTTCTGCAAGGACATAGATAGGATGGAGGCTGTCCAGAGGAGATTAACTAAAATGGTGTTGGGCATGCACCAGAAGACATACGAAGAGAGACTTAAGGAGCTTAATATGTATACCCTCAAGGAAAGAGGGTGGCATGATAGAAACTTTCAAGTACCTCAAGGGAATCAACAAAGTCCAAGAGGGTAGCATCTTTCAGAAAAAGATGTGTGCAAGAACAAGGGGGCATAATTTGAAGATAAAGGGGAGACAGCTCAGAGATAATGTGAGGAAGTATTTTTTCATGGAGAGGGTTATGGATGCATGGACCGGTCTTCCTGAGGAGGCTGTTAAGTCAAAAACATTGGAGGAATTCAAGAATGCATGGGACAGACATAAGGCAATTCTAGGGGTGGGGGTAGGAAGAAGTAGGCTGTTGGTTAACTAGGATCTGCAGCTTGTCCATTAGTTAGGGAAATGGGCAGACTGGGTGGTCCAAACGGTCCTTATCTGCTGTCAAATTCTATGTTTCTGTGTTTTACTCATCCTGTATTTGCACCTCATTCTTTATTACTGCAGACACTGTCATGAAAATTAGTGGCTGGATTTATAAAGAAAGATACAATGCGTGCATCATAACCTGACATTGTTTCAGTTGTGCCATTCCTGACTGCTGAGGCTGCACCCAATTTTACAATCTTGGGTGCAGCTGGGACAGTTTAAGGCAGCTTGCACCAAAATATAGGTACAAGCCCCGAGTCAGAGGACCCAAACAATGATGCACACTAGACCACAAAATGGTGGTATAGTGGGTGTTAAATGGATTTAAGGGTTTTAAAATCTCATTACTTGCCACAGACCCAATGCACTATATCATCAAAGCACCCAGAGCTTGCAGCAGTTTGGGTGCTCTCAAAACCTGACCAACGATCTTTGTGTTTCAAACTACATCTCATCCTCCCAGTTTTCCATCTGTCAAAGTCATAGTTTTCTGTTTATGACGCCACAAACTGCTAATATGGAGATGATTATGATGTCACAGAGGACTGAGATTTTAGCAGAGGGAAAAGAGGGATGACTGTCTTTCATGGAAATATCCCCAGTAATAAAGAATAGGGAAAGATATATACTGAGGGTCAGATTTTCAAAAGGATCTATCGAACAAGCAGCAGCTGCTATTTTTAAAACAGATATGCTTCAAAACCTTTTAAAATCATGTATTAGATGACCTAGAGTAACAGTGTCCAAAGTGTGCATCTGAAAACAGACAGAAGTGCATCCAGACTGGATGTAACTCGCAATTGCATCAGTTTTTTGTCCCAAATTGTGACTTGTTTGTAATTTAACACATACAACTTCTGAAAACATAGAACTGCCTAGATACAAACAGATGGACACCGACACAGGCACATCATGCTTCTGGATCTGCTTACAACCCCTTTGAACCCCCTCCCACTCACAGAAAATTTATTAAATACAATATGCTGATGTGTCAGAATCATATATTTTATTGGAAAGCTGATTTAAGTACTCCCTTTTGACTGAATTTAAAAACAAATGCAAACCTTTGGAAAAATGTATCCCTACAGGAATTTAATTTATCATACTAAAGGATCATACTAAAAGGAATAAGGAGCTATGAGGCTCAGAGGCCCACCATTTCTCTTATATTAATACTAACTGAGATGATAGCCAGATAGAATTAATATGTTCAGTGGTAGCTTGAACTCAATTTCAGATTAACTAGCAATCACATTAAATGGCAAACAGTTCCAAGGATTGATAATCCTAACAGAGAAAATTATGTACAACTTACATTTAAACATTTTCTACCAGAAAGCTGGAGCTGTTGTTGTCTGTCCACTATGGGCATCACTTTTAAAGATGAAGCCTAATACTCACAACAAAGAAGGATCCTGTACTATGTCATACATAAACATGAGATCTCTTAAATGGCTGGTTGGTAAAGGCAAGAGATTTAGAGTAGAAAGATGGTTTTCATATGACTCATGGTACATACCAGTTAGATGTTTAGTGTACCTTCTTTGGACTTTTTCCAAAAATGTGATCTCAGTTTTTTTAAATTGGCATCATCATTGTGAAGCATACGCCAAATGAGGTATTGCGTATGCCCTGAACAGGGGCATCATTACCCTGGGGTCTTTAGATTTCATATTTCTTTTAATCAATCAAATTACCCAGTTTGTTTTTTGTGAAGACTCATTAATCTGTTTAGATTGTCTGATATCATTAGATATCGTAATACCCAGGTCTCTTTCATGGGTAGAGGTTGTTAAGGGATAACCGCCGAGTGAGTATTCCACACATGGGTTTTTATGTTCCAAGTGCATAACTTTATACTTTATGTTTAGTCTCATTCTCCATTTGTTTGCCCACAAAGTGATGTAATTGAAGTCACATTAGATGGTACAAATGTGATCTTAGTCAACACAGGGGCCGCCTAGCTTAATATAATCTGTGTATTTTATTGAAAGGGACATGCCTTCTCTTGTTAGATCTGAAATGAATGCTTAAAATAGACAGGGGCCTAATACAGCTTCTTGAGTAACTCCACTGGCTACTATACCTGTTTCAGATTCAAGTTACTCAACCAGTTCTGGATCCAATTTATGATATTCTTGTTACTAGGAAAGTTATGTAATTTAGTTATGAGAGCCCAATGTGGCAGGACGTCAAAGGATCTACTAAAATTGATATAAATTATGTCATATGGTATTCGACTGTTGAGGTGAAGATTTACTTGTTCTCATTGAAGACAGAATGTTGTGTCATGAGCTCATATACAATCGGTGTCTGATAACCAAGCTTCAATCATTTTACTACTGCTAAAATAATATTGCTCATGCAGTGAAATACCTCTGTGAAGATAAAAAATAATACTTTGTATTTCTGTATATTTCAGTTCATTCATTTAATGGCATAGATATTTTTTCTCACAAACTCCATCTTACAGAGCTTTCTACAACAAGGTAAAGCACTGAACCTCTATCAGATGACACTCATTAGACCTGTGTTTTACTGTGTTCTGTAGAGGGGTGCATAACAGGATTTTTTTCTGCTTCCTTCATAAGTCCAGTGGGTGGGCAGGACTACTTTCTGCCGAAGTCAAGTATATTTCTGTCTGAAAGAACTTCTCTTATCCACTGATTCATGGACCCCATGATGCCACACCTAAACACATTGCTGTGTTACCCCTTCTCCCCATGACACATGCTACAATTTAACTCAAAGACAGGCAGCACCCATGATTCAGTTACCAATTCTGAGAGGATATGAAGGGCCTGGGACCTGCCCCAGAATGAAATTAAAAGGTTCTAAAGTGTGGAACTAATCATCATTTACATTTCCAGTTTCCATTTCCAGCCTGTTTCTCCCTGCAAGCCCATACATGTGGAGGCACAGACACACCTGGTGATGGCTCACCAGACACTCCAGCATTTCAGGACTCCCTTCCATGTATGTTCCCATGCAATTCCATTGTGCTAATCAGTCTCTGGCATCCAGTGACATTCCACCTCTCACTCTGCCCTTGTTCCAAGCAGTCCTGGACATCCTGTAGCAGCCAACTGCAGCACCCTTCTACAGTTACAATCCAATCTGTATTTTAGTGGCACTCCCTCCATCATCGTGACCCTGTATAACATAGTCTCTGGCTTCCAGTGGCACATAGAAACATAGAATTTGATAGCAGACTCACCTAGTATGCCCATTGCTCTACTTAATGGATAAGCTGCATATCTTAGTTAACCAACAGCCTACTTCCTCCTACCCCCCACTAGAATTGCCTTATGTTTGTTCCATGCATTCTTGATTTCCCCCACTGGGTGTGGCACCTACCTGGCATATATGCACCTTTTACTAAAATAACACCTGGCAGAGTATAAACAGAGATTTTAATATCTCTTACATATAGGTAATGAGGAGGAAGAGGCAACACAGCATCATCATCTTGCAGTGTTTGCCAGTACGTTCTCCCATGGGGCTGTGCTCCAGTTGTCAATATGCCAGCTTCAGTCCATGGAAAAAGGATTTTTTATGAGCATTCAGGTATTGTTATTATTTCATAAATATTGGGACTCAGAGGGACAAAAGAAGAGCTCAAACCACACTCTACGCAACAGTGGCTCAAGCTCCCTTCCCAGTAGATCACCTTTAAATAAACCTATGTATGTTAATAAATACACTGATGCATTTTAAGACACTTTTGCATATTAGTCAATTGACTGATGTTTTTAAATAATTAGCATTTTATTAAGAAATCCACTAATGTATTAATAAATAAATTGATTTTTTGAATATAATGAAGTACTACTGATAAATACATTAAAGTGTTATTATTGAATACACTGATGTATTAAATACACTGAAACATTAATTAATACACTGCCTTATTTTAATAAACTGATATATACAAATATGTATTATTAATAAACATAGTGATGCATTAGAGATGTATTAATAAATACACTTTATTTATTTATTTTATTTATTTATTTATTGAAGTGTTTCACCAGGTAGGCACACTGAACAACAAGTCGCTTATCTTCCAGTGCGACCCGGGGGGGGGGGTTACACAATGAGGATAAGAAAAATACAAAGTATACAGATAATATAAGGTAAGGTCCGACACAAGCACAGTTACAGTTACATTGGAGCATATAGTCAAAATAAAATTCAACTGGTAAGTAGTAAAGACAATGCAAGAATCAATTAATACAGCTATGTATAGTCAGAGATCAGGATGTGGTAATACGAACAGGTCAATACTGCAACAATACAAACATTTGTGGAACAATTCAATACAATGATGTGTTAAGTAAAAACGCATGGTCAAATATTTCCAGACATTTTGTAATATTTCTAATGAGATTCCCTCTGGTGCCCAAATACTGGTAATGCAGTCAGTGAATTTCTCCATAGATATCACAGACATTTCAGGAAATATCTGACTATACCAATTGCTGCAGCAGAATTATTTATATTACTAATATGCTCACTGTTGCTATTTTAAAAGAAGACATATTTATTAATACATATTAATGTGTGAAATATATTAATCCATTACTGATAAATACAACTACTGTATGCAGTATAAATAAACACACTGATGTATTAAATCCACTGATGATTAATAATTCATACCCTGGTGTAATATTAATGCACAAACACATTATATTAATACATATATAGATAGATTTTATAAGTGGATACATTATTAATAATATGCATTATTAAAATATACACTGATGTATTCATAGGAATCATATGAATGTAATACAAGACAGTAGCATAAGACATTAGAGAAAGTACCTGTAGCATGCTGTGTCTCTTTGCAGAAGACACTAAGCTCTGGGAGAGCAGAAATCAATTAAAGAATTAGGGAAATTCAAAGTGACTTACAAATCTAGGGGGTGGTTTAAGGTTTGGCAGTTGAAATTCAATGCCAAAAAGTGCAGTGTAATGTACCTGTGGAATAAGAACCCTAAGATATGGTACTGGATGGGTGAGCTGAGATTTAGCAATGTGGCTGAGGAATGTGACCTGTGAGTTATCATCAGTGACACCCTCAAGCAACTGAACCAGTGCAAACAAGGCCTACAGTAAGGCAAACAGAATGCTAGTGGTGCAAAGGACGAGTTATTGACAGCAGGAGGAAAGAGGTAATATTACCCCTTTATAGATCTTTAGTGAGGCCGCAAATTGAGTACTGTGCTCAGTTCTTGGGCCTTCAACTAAAGAAGGACAGGGACAGGTTGGGGGCAGTTCAGCTCAGGGTGACAAAAGTGATTTAAGGCAAGTAGGGTAGGTCTTATGAGGAGTGTCTCAAAGCACTTAACATTTATTACTGGAGATCAGAGGGGAGAGAGAAGATATGATAGAGACCTTCAAGATTCTAAAGGGAATAAACAAGGTGAACTGTGAGGATCTTTTTAACTCAAATGCCAGTCTGAAGTCATGAGGCCATTAATGAAAACTGACAGGAGGGATGTTCAAGAGGGGCATGAGAAAGTATTATTTTACAGAAAGAGTGTTGGAGCTATAGAACAGTCTACCAACTGAGGTGGTAGGCACCAATCCAGTTTATTTATTTAAATATTTTGGTAATTGTAAAAGGCACACTGAACCAAAACTTATTTCCATGTGTGACCTGGGGGGTAGGGGGACTAGGAGTACAGACATAAAGGCATTACAGACATCTGCAGTGCAAAAACGCAAATTGCAAAGTGCAAAGTGCAAAGAGCAAAGTGCAAAGAACAAAGGCAGTCCAAGTGAGGAGGGTAAGTAAGACACCCCGCATGAAATAATGACAGTATGAAATTATACATTGAACACAATGAATAGGGTGTGGATGCAATACATAGAAACACTGACCAAAGTGTGCCAGGGTGCATAAATAAGCCTCAGACTGAATGCAGGTCAGACTGAGGGCTGGGAGCACTGTTAGCTCAGATTTATGGAGTCCTAGGCAGGTGTATGGACTGGGGAAACAGTAAGATGATGGATTGCAGGTTCAACAGCTGGAGTGAGAGGTACAGGGAGAGCAGAAATATACCTTAGCAAGAATCTAAAGGTTTGGAGAGAGAAGGAGACATGAAGAGAAGACAGGAACTGGTTCCAGAGGGTGGTAAGATGGTAGGAAAAAGCAGCTTGCCCAGCACATGAGTGAGGATGGGGAATACAGAAGGTGTGGAATCCCTGGAGCATAGACAGCAGAAAAGATGGGGGGGGGGTGGCATGACCAAAAGGAAGTAGGAAAGATAGGAGGGAGTCATACCAGTATTTGTTAATAAAGGAGGAGCAGTGGGATTGGTGACATTAGGGTAGTGAAAGGATGGAAGGGAGCAATGGTGAGTTTAGAGTGGAGAGTTGATAGCAAAATGGCAGAAGATATTAAAGAGGATGTGCAATCTGACAAGGGAAGAGGAGGGATCAGTGCTATAGACCACTCAGTATAGTTGAAAATGTGGACTTCCAGCTCCCAGTGCACCCGTTGGAGAGGCAGTCCTTGTTGTAGAAGGTGCTGAGCTTGGGACAAAGTTTGACATGAATGGCGTCAATGTGGGCAGAGAAGTCAAGTTTGCTATCTAGCCACACACAAAGGTAGTTGAAAGCAGGAACAACCTCCAAGTGGTTGCCATCTAAGGTGGAGAAGACAGTGGAAGGTGACAGCCTTGACAGTTTCTGGCTGGTGCCAAAGGGCATGGACACAGTGTTCTTGGTGTTAACCCTGAGCTGACTGGCATGAAACCAATGCAACACACTGTGGAAGTTGTGCTGGTGCTGGACCTTCACAGCTGAGGTTGAAGGGCCAGAAGTATAGATAACAATGTCATCCACATACATGTGGATATGTGTAGAGACACAGGTAGAGAGGATGTCAATTTGGAAAACTAAGAATAGTATCAGACTAAGGATGTAGCACTGTAGGACACGTGCTACGATAGGCAGAGTAAGTTCAGTTACGTTTAAGTTTATTTCAGAAAATACTCCATTGAGCAAGCTCATTCACAAGGAGGTTCTGATTACATTGATGATACAAAAACATTAATGATAATTATAGAAACAGATTGGGTAGCACAGATACATACAATAGCAAATGGAAAGATAGCTCAGTGAGGAACTGCTAGTATAGAACAAACTCACTATCTAACACATACGAAGGAACTAGTCAGCATATGTTATTGTTAAACATACAATTCAGTTTGACTACCACTGAGAGCAGAAGTAACAGAGAAAGTGCATGGAATAAGTGCTGTAGGTGGGCCTGATGGGAGCAGTGA
Source organism: Neoceratodus forsteri (assembly GCA_016271365.2). Taxonomy (NCBI): domain Eukaryota; kingdom Metazoa; phylum Chordata; order Ceratodontiformes; family Ceratodontidae; genus Neoceratodus; species Neoceratodus forsteri. The sequence continues at coordinate 41,403,860 of CM028137.1, read as the reverse complement.
GAGATACAGCAAAACAGGGATATTGTGCATTGAGAGAGAGGGCTATAAGGTAAAGAGGGTCCTGTAATTGGTGGAGGAGTCAGATTGGGTCTGGGCAAGCATAGAGGAGTGTGCATGGGCCAATGGGTGCAGGACAGGCTGGATGGCTGGTGGAAAGGTGGAAGGACAGGGGCAGGGTGGCAGGAGGAACTGGTGAAGTAGTTCATATATTAGTTTAGCTTTTGGAGCAGTGGCATACCACTTTGAATGTGTTCCTGGCCATGGCCTTAAAGCAAGTAAATGAGACTAGCTCAGTTAGTCTCAAAGTATTTTGCAGCTGGTTCCATATTGTGGGAAGAACAAAACTGATGGCTCCCCTGCCCTGATTAATGCATGTACTAGGTATATCCGGGAGCACAAGGTCTGAGGTGCACAGGGAGTAGACACTGTGGGACTTGTGTACTAGGGAGCAGATGTACTGTGATATCGTGCCTCTCAGCAACTTTGGTCCCCATTGCCCAATGTGAAGCATGCACCTGGTTGATAGGGAGGTCCAGTCTAGTGAAGAATATAAGGAACATTGGTGCATCCTGACTGGAGCATTAAGTATGAACTATAGTGCACAATTATATAGGACATTAAGTTTGTGAATGTGAATTACAGAGCTGCAATTGTAGATAAATGTCTCCATAGTCTAAAAGAGTTAAGAATGTGACCTGAACCAGCCTTCTTCTGCAGTTGAATGTGAATAGGGATCTGTTCCTAAAGAGGAACCCCAGCCTTAATTTTAGTTTATTGGCTATCCAGTTGATATGTGCACCAAATGATAATTTACTGTCTAACCAAACTACAAGATATTTAAACTGGTCACCAACCTCAAGGGTGTCCCAGAAGATAGTAGTGATGGGTAGTACAGTGTTCTGTGTTCTGAGGTTAAAGGGTATATGGGTTGAGGTGAAAAACATCACCTTGGTCTTCTTTGCATTTAAGAGAAGTTTTGAGCTGGTCAGGTTGAGCTGAAGCTGGTAAAAATCGGCTTGTAATTCAGTACAGACTTCACACAATGAAGACCTAGAAATCGTATCATCAGCAAAAAAAAATTAGTTTAGATATTGGGATATTTTTATCCAATGAGTTAATGTAAATAGTCAAGAGGAGTGGCCCTATAATCAATCCTTGTGGGACTCCTATTGTGATGGACACTGAGTCAGACAGGGTTCCATCTGCCTTGATTCTTTGCAGTCTGTCAGAGAGCTAGCTTGAGAACCATCTTACAGTAGTGTCATGAAATTCCAGGGATGTGAGACAGCGCAGGAGAATGGTATGGTCCACTGTGTCAAACACCAGCTTAGGTCAAGGAAAATGGTACAAGTTGATTGTTTCTTGTCAATGGCAGAGAACCAGTTATTAGTCACCTTTGCCAAAGCTGAGAATGTACTGTGATTCTGCTTGAATCAGGGTTGGAGCCAGTTAAGAAGGCTGGTGTTCTCCAGATATTTTTTTATTTGCATGTGGATTTGTTTTTCCAGTAGCTTGAACAGGACCAATAGGATGGAAATTGGTCTATAGTTGCTGAGGTCACTCCAGTGACTTAAATAATGGGAGGATATGCCTGGTTTTCCAGCTGGAGGGGACAATAGCTGTGGCGATGGACAGGTTAAACATGTGTATGATAAGCACAGCTAACAGATGGCTCCCTATTTTTATTAGGAATGCCTTGATTCCATTGGCACCAGCCACTTTCCTGGTGTCTAATTTGAGTAGGAGCTGCTTGACCTCCTTGTATCTAACAGGGAATAGTTGAAAGCAGGCATGTGGCAGTGAGTTCTTATTGTAGTCTGTGGTAGACAGTACACCACATGCCTGAAATGACTGTTGATGGCCCATAAAACATGAGTGGAACCAGTCCACAGCAGATGATGAAAGACCAACAGAGTTCTACTTGTCCAGGAGGAGGAAGTGGAACATTGAGTCAAAAACTTTGGACAGATTGATTAATATGTCTGCAGTAATATATCCCTGGTGCATTCTAGAGAGGACCGAATGAGTTACACAGCATGAAAGAGATAGTAGAGGGAGGATTCTTCCTAAGGCTACACTGGTAAGGCGAAAAGAAAGTTGAGGAGCCAAGGAAGTCAGCAAGTCTAGAGCATACAATAGAATTTTAAAGCTCAGCAAGAAAGGGGAGGTGTGAAATCAGTCTATAGTAAACTGAGGGGGAGGAGGAAAAAACCCCCTTTGTGCAGAGGCAGAACCTTAGCAACTTTCCAGGCTTGAGGGGATAGCACAGAGAGAGAAGAGATTCAGAAGGTGAGAGAGTAGGAAGACAATAGCTGGAACAGAGATTTATAGGAGTTTAGAGTCCAAAGCATCCAGGATGGACTTGGAAGTGTTAAGTGATGTAAGGGGGGGAGGAAGACTTCCTAGGGGGAGACAGGAGGAAAGTGAAAGATGTCTGATAATTGGGTATAGGATAATAGTTTGATCAGGAGAGGGATGCTAGGGTAGTGCACAGGTTGTAAAGCAATTGTTAAAATGAGCAGTAATGGTGGGCTTAGAGACTAGTCAGCCATTTACCAGAAGGATGGAGGGGGCAGACTGGGTTGATGGATCAAACAGGGGAGTGGATGGCCTTTCAGAATTTTGATGGAGAGTTTAGATTGGACAGGAGGTTGGACTGGAAGTAATGGGCCTTCACAGTGTGGGTGGGCAGCCTTTGTACAGGAGTTCCTGAGTGACCTGTAGTACAGGTGATCAGATGTGGAATGCAGTTGATGATTTTAAATATCATTGTGACAAAGTTAAGGGTATAGTGGTCACTTAGGGCAACAGAATCGGGAAGGAGAAAAGGAAGGAGGAGCAGGAGGGCTTGGAACCTGATGGACAGTAGGTCCCAGGGTTAGATTGGGAACTCGGACAAACTGGATGGACTGTTGGTATTTTTCTGACATCATTGCCTTTGTAAAAATTAATAACATTTATTATTAAAACAATGCTTTGCTGTATTAAATATACTGATTTAGTATTAATCAATAATCCAGTGTATTAAGTACAGTGATGTATTATCAACAAATACAGTGATGTGCTATTAATAAATACTGTGATGCATTACCTGAACTAATGAATTATTAATTATTAGTCAATACACTGAAGTATTAATAAATGCATTTATGCAATTTTAAATGAAGAAACTGATGTATTATTCAGAAATTCATTGATGCATAAAATGTATTTAATGTATTACTAATAAATGCATTGATTTATTAATATAAAAACTGCTATACTGAATGCACTTTTGTATTATTGATAAATGCCTTGATGTATTCAAAACACTAATGCATCATTATACAATGGCATGAAAGAATCCTGATCTCTCATTGGTCAGTCCAGTGCTGGACCCGTGATGTTATCCCAGCATAACATCACAGATCTAGTCCCATCAGATTGATGACTTCATTAAATGTTTAAATAAAATCACTCCACAGCCCTCCCTACCATGTCCTTCAGTGCTGCCTGCTCCAGTAGGAATCTGTAATCCCACCCACAGTAAACACCCTGAGGACATCTACTAGTAGTTAATAATTAAGTAATCAGTTTTTCACCAGTGGTGTTCACTTGTTATCTCCTAGTACAAAACAGATAACAAGAACTGTATCTGGACAACCACAAGCACAATCTGCTCTGAACAACAAGTGTGGTGAGGTGGGCAACTAACTGTGTGACTTGCAAACTAATTAAAAAAGTAACAGAAATAAGCAGTATGGACAGCTAGGCATGCAGCTTTGAAATATGAAAGCTAAACATGTAACTCACCTCATTTTTTTCTTTGATGTGTTATCATTTAGTACCCAATACTTCTTCCTTGTCAATAAAACTGGGGAAAAAAGTATGCTGTCCTTAATACGGAAATAGGCTGGCAAAACACCCCCCTCCCTCCCTGCTGCTTGTTAACATTCCCTTTGGGTCTGACTTATGTCCTCCAAGTACAGTTAGCATATATTTTGTACTGGAAGAACAAAATTAATTTAAGAAACCAGTTATTGAGGTGTAGGTTCTATGCTTTTGAACACTGCACTCTGTCTATTAGGGCATGCTGGTCGGAGTGGGGACAACTGACCTGATCATACTAATGGCTTCATGCTAGTTAATTTAAAAAATACTAATTTAATGGGTTGTTGTTGTATCAACATAAACAGTGAAAAGTACAGGAGAGGCAGACAGCAAGTTTACAGTAAGGAAGCTGGGGCTTGAAGGCAGAACCACAGATGGACAGTAACAATACAGCATCTCCACCTATTGGAAAAAATAAATAGCACAATTTTTTTACTAAGTATGCCTACACTTTCAGAAAATGACAGAAAAATTCAGTTCTAATAAAGGTTTTAATATTTTTTCTTTTAAAAAAATCGAGCCATTGTATAATAGGAATAATGCACTCTAGGGTATGTGTCATGCTAGTATAATGCCTTGTCAGAGGCATTGAATGCACTCGGCCTGTGGATTCATGCTCAGACACTCCAGGCATGGCATTATCCCAGCATGACACATACCCCATCTTGCATTATTCCTTTATTAATAAATATCCTCATGTAGTATTAATGAATATTTGGATATTTATTTATTTAAAGTTGATAAACTGGAAAATGTACACTGAGCTGAGGCTCATTTCTAGCTGCAACTCAGGGTGAGAGTGAGTTTACATTTACAACTTAATACATGAAAAGTACAAGACAATTAAATCTAGGTACAGATTACAACTGGTACAGGAATAGTGCATGGCAATTAAAACTGGTACAAGACTGCTGAAATAAAGGATAACACATATAGTATTACTAAATATAATAATATGTTGAATGGAAGATTGATTAATATGTATTTGTAACTATATTGCTATATCAAAAATACAATGATATCTTAATAAATACACTGCTGTATAGGCTTAGAAACATAGACTTTGATGGCAGATAAGGACCACTTGGCCCACCTAGTCTTCCCATTCCCATACCTACTGGATAAGCTGTAGATCCTAGTTAACCAACAGCCTATGGAATACTCTGAAGAATTACTGATAACTACACGTACAGTATGTATTAATAAGAACACTGATGTATTATTAATGAATAAGCTAATACATTATAAATATACTAATTTATTTAATACAGTGATGTATTATTACTATTTTGCATTACTATTAAATTCACTAATGTATTATTAATAACATATTGTTGTATGTAATATGCTTATAAATAGAGAATAATGCCTGTGCAGGTGCATGTTTTAAGGATTTTCACACATCCAAGGTGATCATAATCCATGATCCCCAAAAGCAAAGATAAGGGGTTTAGGAGATTATCACAAACGAAGGTGTGTGAAAAATCCTCATCAGACAAACCTTGCACAGAAATTATTTTTTATAATAACTGGTGCAAGGTCTGACAGAGACAAAAACTGTAAGCTGTATTTGAGTGAGTGAGTGAGTGAGTGAGTGAGTTAATGAGTGAGCGAGTAAGTGAGTGTGTCTTTGAGTAGTCACCATAGTCACACAAATACAGTTGATTTCTTTCACACTTCAGTGAAGTGAAAGCATGAAGAAGAAAATGCTGTAATAACCCACTATCAAGTAAGCATGGAATTAAGCTGGTTATTACAGCACTTTTTCAGGACTGAATATTCAGTTGTTATAGGAGGGTCATCAATTATTATATAAATAATAAATACAGAGGCATCATCTGGGATACTGCACAATACCTTATAATATTACTGAAAAATGCTGCAGTATGCTGCAGAGAACATTGCATTTCAATGGCAATTAAGCCCTTTTGCAATTCATATTTTGTGACTTGTCATTTACTGTAAGTTGTTCTGTTGTATCATGGCTCACTCCACTGTACATGAATGTGTTATAAATAAAACATACATGTATTGATTGGTATTGATTGGACTAATGTGTTTTTAAAACTAAATTTGTCTTAAATGTGTTGATGGATTTTTAATTTTATAGTACTGCAAGTATGATTTGGGTTTAGCAGGATGTTCAGTGATAAACCTACATTTCCACACCTTGATAACTCTGTTGCCATTTGAAACAATTGTGCAAATATGGCATGTGAGATCTGAGTAGCAAGTTCTCAAAATGTGGGAAGTTTTGTAATGCACCCTTATGAAGATTTTGAGATACAGGATTTTGAGATGCAGAAGTGTCACAAAAACATAAAAATGAAATTTTGAACTTTTCCTTTCCCTTTCTTTTGCTCTCATCTACTGTTTGGAATTATGTTCAGAAACTTTCAGAGCAGAAGTGGTTTGTGCTGAGGGTTTGCCTTATGAACATATAAACATTTGCCCTTTAAAGGTGTAGTGAAAAGATAAAAATAGGCTCTAGAGTTCTACGGTTTTGAACTCTGACTTCAGAGCATGTTCAGTAGGGCTTTCAATATAACCCTCTTATACAACTTAAACATTCTTCTTTTGCAAGCTGTTTATAGGTCACAACTAACTATACTTTTGGGTTGTGAGAAACATTTTTTATGTCATAATGGCCATCATATTTTATTAGTTGTTTATTACATAAAAATTATGTATTTTCAAAAAACAAACAAACAAACAAAAAAAAAACTGAACCTAGATCTGTTTAGCTAGATTCTTGTGTTTGGTATTTTGAAAATTAATCCTGAAATACATTTTCTAGGCACCACCAAAATCTTGGGTATGATACTTAGTTTAGAGTTGAGAGCCAAGCCATGAATTCGTTGGGTGAACATGAAGTGTTATACCCAAATAATTTTTGGTTTGCAGAGTTCAAGGGCAATTGGCAGTATCCTGAAAAAAATCATGTTTTATCAGTGGACTTTAAAGGAGTAATACATCCCAAATCAACAAAATAATTGTAATGTGGAATCCTTTTGTTGCTTAGACTGATGCAAGATAGCTTACTGAATAGGTTAATCCTGGTAGATGTCATTATTGCAGCTTTGCATTGAGCCCAGACAGCAATGGGGGTGGGGCAGTCACACTATAAAATCACCCCAAAAAATGTTCTTTTCCTACCTCCTCTCTATACTCACCTTCACTTATCACACCAAGGGGCTTGTATCTCTGATCTACTCTCTTCCTCTACCATGCTAAAGGGGTCTCTCTGGGACACTGCATTATCCCCTTCTCTCTGGTCCCACCAGTCCCATTGCAGGGTTCCTTGCACCCTGTGGGAATATCCAGGAACATGACTCTTCCCCTTCTCCTCCTCACCCCTCCCTCCATCCCTCTCCTTTCCCCCATTTCTTTCATGTATGCACTTGTTTACTTATTAACCTGGCACTTATTATTGTCTGCTCTTTCTTCATGTTATGCTCAACACTGTTGTAATACTTTTTGTAACACCTGCCTTACAACTGTATGCTTATGTTGATCTTGTAAATTTAATGTTTATTGTCTCATTCCTATTGTACTCCTTCCCCCCAGGTCACAGTGGGAGACAAGCAACTTGTTGCTCAGTGTGCTTTCCTTTTGAAACATTTTAATAAATAAATAAAGAAAGAAAGAAATACTGGCCAGTAAATGGAGGGTGGAGAGGTGCCACTAGGCATCTGGGAAACATTAAACTGCATGGGGCCAGCAACCGAAGTGTGTGGGGGGTACCACAACACACCAGAGAAAATTTTTTTTCTGTAGTGCAGGATGGCACAGAACTTTACTGCAGAATAATTACATGAATTGTGAATAAACGTATTAGTCCCACAGTCCATGTGTATTATTCCACAGTTCAGAGAGAGAAAATTCCACAGAACAGTGTGAAAGGATCTCCCTCAACTGTATGCCTAACCCTCCTGGAAATTTTACCCTGGACCCAATCCCCCGTTCCCCATGCCTTCTCCCCAGCAGCATCCCCCTAGTCAGTAATCCTCCCACTAGCCACCCATACTGCCTAATCACACTTGGTGACCTCACCCACTATTCTCCTTATTCCCCTTACCAGCACCCTATGGTCTTTCCCTACACCCCCCAACTCCCCTTCCCCAACACCCCCTACTTCTCCCCCCATGTTCTTCTCTCAATAATCTCTCTCTACCCCTTTTTTCCAACTTCTACTTTGACAGGCCTTTTTCGGGCAGCTATGTTGGTACATCTCACAGTGGTTATTTACTCCTGTTGTATAAGTCAGTTGCCTATGACTCATGTAATTATTTTTGTCTGTATTCTACAGAACTGTAAGAATTGTTATGTTTCGTGATGTTTGCTCTGTTTCTTGTCCTGATGTGGAACATTTGTAAAAAAGTACATACTCAAAGGTTGTATCTGAATATCCAAATAAATAAATATTTGACAAACACATTCAGAAGATTTCCAATTTTACCAAAGGTGGAAATTCAGAAAATCCCATGAAGTTGGCAAACTTTTCCGAAAGTTCTGCTAAAGTGGAATTCACAACTTTTGCCCATCTCTGACAACAGCACATTCCTATGTTCAGTAAATAACAAAAAGACATAAACTGTACAAATACAGTGATAACAACATATAGTCTATTGTACAGAATTTGTGGAATTGTTTTGTGAGTTGGTAGATACCACAAATAAGCATTGCTAAAACTGCAGTTATAAAACAAACCCCTTATGGTTTGGTACATCAGGGTTGACTGTTTTTAACATTACGATATAACCAATCTTTTATGGTACCCAGGTAGTGCTGTGCAGACTGTAGAATTCTGCCAGCAGAATTAGAGCAGAACAGCCATTCTGCTGGTGGAATTTTGGCTGGAATTGTAGAAAAACTATTTTTCCATGGAATATTATTCTGCAACAATTTCAGTGGAAAATATTGAGAGCCACAGAATAATATGCACCAGAACAGCATTTTTGTTTCACAGAAAATAATTCTGCAACTGTTTTCTACAACAGAATTTTGCCATTCCATTTGTGGTGAAATTTAGTGGAATTTACATGGAATTCTGAACATTCCACAGAATTAAATTCAAACAGCATTTGAAAATTCTGCACAGCTCTAAACCCAGGTTAATTTTCCAATTTATAGGTCTTATGCTACAAGTAATTGCTTTCAATTCAACTACTCCCAAATAATCAAAAGCATTTGTCAATGCTGAATGTTTGCTCACTGGCATAAGCACTGGAAGAGCATGAGTTAGATGCAGAATAGGAATGGCAGTGAAGTACTGAACTAACACCAGACCCACCCCCACCCTGCAGAGATGGACAGACATTGGGATGTGCCTTTGGGTAGTTGTCCATAGCACTCATGCCATTTAACCTCACCCTACCCTGCAGACACTGACAAGTGTCAAGATGTGCCTTGTGGTGAACAGGGTTTATACTCACTCCACTCCATAAGAAGATATGCTGAAATGGGTGCTGTATAGGAGAATGGGGTGAACTTTGGTGATGAAGAGCCCAAGGCACACCTTGATGCCTGTCACTGGCTGCAGGGTGGGGGTTGAATGGCGTGAGCATTACTGTTGACAATCCCAAGTCACACCTTTGATACTTGTCATTCCCTACAGAGTGGGGCATTATGGTCAGAAACCCATAGATCCTCAGTGTTTCTTGGTATTTTCACTCCAAATTTTCAACATGGGATTTTTGTGACCCCCACCACATGAACAGTGACACTATCAGTACATTAACCAAAAGATGATTTTGTACAGTGACTGCACCATTTGGTGTCACAGATGCAAACACATAGGCTGGATGTGAAAAATTACAGCTGTACTGTTCATGAAGAGGTGAAAATAAAGGTAATGCTGAAAATCTGGAGCGAAAATATAAAAAAAAATGGTGAAGTCATGAACATGCATAGAAACTGAGCAACACACATCATAATGCAATTATTTTGGGGATGTTTTACACCACATTTTCAGTATAGGCATTTTGGGACCTCAGCTCATGAACAGTGGCACAGTGACTTTCTTAATCTGTCCTGAAAGTTGATTTCACACAGCAGCCATGCCCATTGTGTGCCACAGTTGCAAAAACATGATTCAGGCAGGATGTGAAAATGACAGCTCTATTTTTCATAAGGCAGTGTGCAAAAATGACAATGTTGAAAATCTGGAGGAAAAATATAAAAAATTGGTGAAATTACAAGCTGCATAAAAACTGCTCAACGCAAGCTGGTAACATTCATTTTTGGGAATTTGTTCAACAAATTTGCAGCATGGGCTTTTTGGGATCTCTACTTTCAAACACTGTCACTGTGATTTTCTTAATCTGTCCTGAAAGTTGATTCCACACAGTGACTGCGCCATTCTGTGTCACATGTGCGTAAACCCATTTTGGGCAGGATGTAAAAAATGATGGCTGTACTGTTCATAAGCAGGTGTGGAAAATGGCAATGTTGAAAATCTATAATGAAAATATAAAAAATTCTCAAAGTTACTAGTGTGCATGGGAACTTCACAATGCACGCTCATAACACAGTAATGTTTGGGAATTTTTCACCAAATATGCAGCATAGCTTTTTGGGAGCCCACCTCATGAACAGTGACACTGTCATTTTGTTACTCGGTCCCGGAAGGTGATTCCATGCAGTGACTGTGAAATCACCTTTTGGGACCAAATAATGACCTAACAGTGACTGAGTTCATGAGGCAGGGTCCCAAGAACCCCATGTTGAAAATTTGGGGCCAAAAGTAGCAAAAATGGCTGAGATATCCACCTAAGTTGAACCCCCCCCCCCCCTCTATTTATGCCATTATAAAGCTTACTGGCATTTCTTCAGCTCACAGTTGGCTTGGAAGAGTGCAGATGTGTTCCTGCGCCACTGAAGATCAGTACACCAGACTCTGGAGTTAAGTATGGGGTGAAGGGGGTGCAGAGAATTTGAATGCACAGAGGGCGGTTGTGGGTTGGGGGAAGGGACCCGACGGCGAAGGACCATTTTCTGTGTTTCAGGTTATAAAAATAAAATTAATAAAAAAACACAGTGGACCATTTTTTTATTTTTTACAGGTGTAAGAATTTGGGGGGTCATGTTAGCCACACTGGGGTGGGCTTCCAGTGTGGCACACAATGGGGATGGGGAAGGGACAGGAAAATGCCAATGCAATGGGTGTTGGTTAAACATGCCGACAGGGGGATTAGGTTCCCCATTGGCAAGTGTGTCTGTGTTTAGGGGGGATGGTTCTGAGGGGTACTGGGCATCCCCGTCAACAGACAAAACACAGAAAAGGGGCATATATGCTGAAGGGGATTGGGTTCCCAGTTGGCAAATTAACTGTGGAGGGGGCATGCCAACAGGGGGATTGGGCACCCCCCAAAGTGGCTTGCTGGAGACTGTGCGAGGCAGATGGTAACAGCCACCACCATGTTTATTGGAATGTTACACCAGACAAGGCACACCCTGCAATGAGGCAGCACACCCTCATTGCATCAGTGAAATTGTTTCAAGTTGGTGGCATGCTTACAGACTACTGTCCTAGCCAGCATACTTCTTCATTGGTGACACACAGAAGAGCCACAAAAGGCAGTGGCGACATTGGTCTCAAAACTGCTGCACCTCCACAACTTGCTTCTCTAGCAAGCTGCCACATGTTTTTTTGCGCATGCGTGCAAGCAAACATAAAATGTTGATCTACTAATTTCCAGATAATTCATAGGGATGGTTAGCTCTAGGTCACTCACAGATCTTAATGAAGCTCTTCTGGGAAACATGAATATTTTGCACTACTGTATATACCCCAATAAAAGTTACCCACAAACATGTCAGTATGAGAGTCAATAAATGTGCATTCCTTTTATCCAAGAGACATATCCAACCACCTTTGGAATAAAGTTTATAATAAAACATTATACAGTGGTGGCTGAGGATGAAGTGAGAAAGCATGGTATAACATATATAAAGTATTGCAAGCTCCATCAGTCATGCCTCAGCATATAAAGTATCTCCATTGTCCAATTTTTATTCAGTCTGATTTACTGAGTTACATGCTGTACAGATAATTGTGTCATCAGCATATAAATGGTAAGAAAGAGGTATATTATTGAAACTCAATTTATTCACATAGATATCAAAGAGAAGTGGGCCTAACATGGACCCTGTTGCAGTCCAGTAATACTTACTGCCTTGTTAGATCTATAATCACCCCATGGCTATGGTTGTTGACACCCTCTTAAATATAAACTATCTAACATAAAATTCAGCCAAACCTATTGAGGTCAACCTGGACAGGAGGATATCATGGTCCAGAGTGTGAAAAGCTTTTGAAAAATCAACAAACATGGCTCTAACAGACATCCTCATGTCCAGAGTGAGCAGCACATGAATGGTATTGCCAGTTATTTTCTCTTAGTTGGTTGATCATCTGGGGAAGTGTTAACATGCACGATTTACTTCCTGTTATTTATTTGCTTCATTTTTAAATATGTGAATCTGTTTAGGAATCTATGTCCATTCATTTTTCATGATTTTAGAGGAGCCTTTGCCTCTGCAGATGGGAAAACTGTTGTAATTTAAGCATTGAGGATTCATATTTGTGGCTACAGGGGTCTGTGCTCTTGCAGACAGAAATAGTATTGCATTTGAGGTAGTGTGGATTTGTATAGTGCCTGCAGCCAGTAGTGGGTGTGTATGTCTTACAGTGTGCACATGCACCAGTGGTTGAAGAAGTGATGACCCTACAAAGGCACCAGGGCCGGCACTTCTGCAGACAGAAAAGTGTTGCAATTTGTGTATCGTGTATTTCTATTTTCAGCTACAAGTTGGTGTGCATGTCTTACACTGTGTTTGTGTATCTATGGGTGCAGAAGTGCAGGCCCCTGTGGAGACAGTATAACTGTTGTAATTTGGGTATCATGAATTTGAAAATGTGACTGCAGGGGCCTGTGTGTCTGCAGACAGAAGTAGTGCTGTGATTTGTCTATTGTTAGTTTCAGTGTGCAGCCAGAAATGCATGTGTATGCCTTGCAGTGTGTATGTCATAGATAGAAATCCATGAAGGTAGCATATCAGTGCTACAGCATTTATGTAATCTGAAAACAGTTGTAAGTTGTTTGTCTTACCAAATGATGGTTGTCTGTGGTTGCTTTTGTGGTTTCATCCTATAGCTGCTTTGGGGGAAGTTTGGCATGGAAACCCTAATGCCGCATGTTCCTAATTTTGTGGAGTTTGGATGAACACTAACTGGTGTGTTAACACAGTTTTTGTGCAGTGAGAATAAATAAATACATTGATATGTCATAAATAAATACCCTAATGTATTACTACTAAATAAAGTAACAGATTATGAATAATTGCACTGACATACAAATACACAGATGTATTATTAAAAATGCACTGATATGTTTAGTACACTGATGACTTATTCTAAAATGTACTGATGTAAATACATTTATGTAGTAATAATAAATACAAAAATGTTTATTAATAAATACACAGATGTGTTGTACATCCTGATGTATAGCTATTAAATACACTCATGCAATGCAATGGTAATAAACACACAGATACATTATTAATAACAGATGTATATTAAATACACATGCATTTAAAAACAATATAGTATTATTGATGAATACAGCAATGTATTTGATACACTGATTTATTAACAAATACACTGATGTATTATTATTAAATACAATTATGTATTACTACTATATACACTAATGCCTTATTAATAAATATGATGATATATTAAGTACATGCATGCATTAATAGTAATGTATTTTTACTTAATACGTAGAAAAATAGAAACATAGATTTTGACGGCAGATAAGGACCGCTTGACCCACCCAGTCTGCCCATTTCTCTACCTATTGGATAAGCTGCAGATCCTAGTTAACCAGCAGCCTACTTCTTCCTACCCCCACCCCCTAGAATTGTCTTATGACTGTCCCATGCATGCTTGAATTCCACCACTGTTTTTGACTTCACAACCTCCTCTGGAAGGCCATTCCATGCATCCACAACCCTCTCTGTGAAAAAATACTTCCTTAAATTACCTCTGAGCCACCCCCTTCTATCTTCAAATTGTGCCCCCTTGTTCTTGCACACCTCTTTTTTTGAAAGATGTAACCCTCTTGGACTTTGTTGATTCCCTTGAGATACTTGAAAGTTTCTATCATGTCCCCCCTCTCCCTCCTTTCCTCGAGGCTATACATATTCAGCTCCTTAAGTCTCTCTTCATACATCTTCTGGTGCAAATCCTGCACCATTTTAGTTGCCCTCTTCTGGACATCCTCTATCCTGTCTATGTCCTTGCAGAGATTGGGTCTCCAGAACTGCACGCAGTACTCCAAATGGGGTCTCACCAACTGTCTGTACAGAAGGATAATAACTTCCTGTTTTCTACCGGTGATGCCTCTCCCTATGCATCCCAGTATCCCCCCCCAGCCCTCCTTGCTGCCCTCTCACATTGCTTGCCCACTTTTAGGTCATCTGATATGACCACCCCAGGTCCCTTTCCATTTTTGTTGTTGTTAGTATCTCACCCCCATTGTTTACTCTTCCCTGGGTTTTGTTTCCCAGGCACATTACTATGCACTTCTTAGTAATGAATCTAAGCTGCCATACATTGACCATTCCTCTAACCTTGCCAAGTCCCTTCTCATCCTTTCCACCCCACCTTGTGCATCAACGCTGTTGCAGATCTTTGTGTTATCTGCAAGAGACATACATTTCTTCCAGTCCCTCTGCAATGTAACACTAAAGACATTGAAGAGGACAATCCTAATACTGAACTCTCGCGGTGCCCACTAGTAGCCCCCTTCTTCAGAGTGACTCCATTTACTATTACTCTGTGTCCTATTCTCCAGCCAATTCTTTACCCAGGCTGTCATCTTGGGACCCACTCCCAGACTGGCTAACTTGTATATTAATCTTTGTGTGGGTCTGTGTCAATGCCTTGCTAAAGTCTAGGTAGACCATGTCCACAGCCCCTCCCTGATCTACTACTTTGGTCACCCAGTCAAAGAAATCTATCAGATTTGTCTGGCATGACCTTCCTGCTGTGAATCCATGCTGCCTTGTGTCCTGAGCCCTCTGACCTCTAGATACTCAACAATTCTGTCCTTCAGAAGTGATTCCATCATTTCCCTACCACTGAGGTTAAAAATAACAGGTCTGTAGTTTTCTGCTTCTGCCTTGCTCCCACTTTGTGAAGGGAATCACATCTGCCCTTCTCCAGTCCTTGGGTACCACCCCATCCTCCCATGATTTGTTAAGAGGGTAGTCAGTGGTGTCACTAGTTCTACCCTTAGTTCTTTAGCATTCTGGGATGAATTCCATTAGGCCCCAATGCTTTGTTCAATTTTCAGTTTTAAGAGTTCTTTCAGAACCCTTTCTTCTGTAAATGGGCTGGTATCAACTTCTGTATCCATAGTGTTTCTACTCTTGTTTTAAGTACTCCCACTTCCTTTGTAAATACTGAGCAAAAATATTTGTTTAGCATCTCTTCCTTTTCACAGTCACCCTCTGCCCACCCTCCTTCCTCTTTATTAAGCCTCACTAGCCCTCCCTTGGTCTTCCTTCACTCCCTGATGTACCTATAAAAGGTTTTATCCCCCTTCTTAACTGAGTTGACTATCTTTTCCTCAGTTTGGGCCTTTGCTGTTCTGACTGCCTTCACAATACACTGCCAATACACTGATGTTTAATTAATTAATATGCTTATGTACTAAATAAATGGATGTATTACTGCAGAACATATACAATAAATACACTTATGTATTTATAATGCATAAATGGAAGTATTAAATACAATGATGTAATATTAAGAGGTACACTGATATGTTATTAATAAATACAATGATGTAATAAGTGCACAGATCTAATTTTTTGTATTATATTTTTTCCCTTATGTGCTACCATGCTTAGCCACTCCTTCAGGATGTGGCAAGGCACCTCTGATCTGTCCTGTTCCCATGCCCCCATCCCTCATACCTGCAGACATCCCCAGGGTGACCCGTACGTAACCCTTCACTGGGTGGGATCCCCTCCTCCAAGGGGAGTGGCACCTTTGGGACAGGCAAGCACACTTCTTAGCCCTGGGATACTGCTGAAGGATGGTTTCTGGGACATTGATGGCATTGGTCTGCCAGGCAGCCATCATATGGTCAAGCAAGGAGCCAGTTTCTCTTTTCTGGTGGTGTTCCCTCTTTTGCGCGTAACTGTATTATCCCTGGTCTCCACCGGAGGTCACTGCAGTGCCACGCACTCCCACTGCCCACCCCAGAAGAGGAGAGGAGAGCAGTCCTCCAGATGCACAATCCTGTCCTCCCCCGCCAACCCCCAGTGACCTGAGTCCATTCCTGAAGCCGGGTCATCGGCGTGGGTCGAGGTAAGGTGCCAGCGCTTCAGCCCTCTATGCCACTGGCCCGGCACACAGATCTAGTTTAAAGAAATATACATTGTGTAATTAATAAATTAATTAAAAGACAGCCCATCGGCCCAGTGGTGGGATTTCTGCTTGTGACATTGGCGACCCAGGCTTGGGAATGTACTTGGGTCACTGGAGGGCTGGCCAGGTGGAGAAGGATGGAGCATTCTGTGGACTGCACCCCTTCTCTGGGGAGAGGATTGGGATTCCTTCCAGTGCTTGACAGACCCCTGCTGGAGGCCAGTGGTACTGTAGCTACTGGTGCATAGCAGTACTCCAGGGGGAGAGGTGGACACAGGATGTCATTGCAAGTCTCTTCCCCTAAGAAAAAAAACAGGAAAATTAAGGAGCTGCCAGCTGCTCATCACAGGCTTCAATTAGGCCCCCCATGCCAGCCCTCTGACCAATCCCGACATCTGCTGTGCTAAGCTGGGGTGCAGCAGCCCCACCCAAGGGGGGCAATCCAGGGAGTATTAGAGGGTCGAGGCCATTGTGGGGGTGGAAGCCCTGTGTCCATGACTGAGCAGAAGTAACAAGCGGCAGGTGGGTCGAAGCGATAAAGATGAAATAAAAAAATAATAATTAATTATGAATATAATACTCTGATGTAATATGAAAAAATACAAATATGCATTAAGGACACCAGTGCATTATTGATAAATACACTGAAATGTTAAATTAACTAAAGAAGTAATAATGAATGCACTGTTGTTGCCATAGCAACACTCGCTTACACTTGAATCTCATCTTCTGAAGTCACTGAGTCACTTGTTCTCCTCAAACTATACTCAGTGGCTTTAACAAAGAAAGATAAGAAAAATTTGAACTGCTACAAGGCACACGATTTTTAAATAAACCACTGCAGTTTGTCTATAGTTTTCTTTTCTGAACAAACACCACTTGGTCAGGCTACAGTAATGGACCCAATTCATACTAGGATGTCATACTAGGAAAATATAGATGTACAGAAGGCTGAGCAGCCCACTTATATTCATCTCCTGCCATAGCAGATTTATTCCCATCTTCCAGGGTCTAACAGGTAATCGTCAAGACTGTTCTTAAAAAAGTTGAAGGAATCAACTTCTACAAGATCCCTGGGAAGAGTATTCCATATGGGAATAATTCATTGGGTATAAAAATGCCTTCTTAACTGACCTTTAGGGTTTGTAAGTCTTGATTGGCTGCTGTGGCTTCTTAATATAAAGTCCCTTTGGACCCAAATAAAGCCTAATTCTGATAATAATAAAGGGTCCCTTATTATTCTGAACATTAATAAAAGGTCACCTCTCTGTCTCCACATTTCCTGAAAATAAAGATTTAGAGAATGTTACATATAACCATAATCAACTCTATGGAGTCCATGAACCATTTTAGTGATCCTCTCCTCCTCTGCACCCTTTCAATTTTCTTAACATCCGTATGTAAAAAAGGGCTCCATAAAGGCAAACAATAGTCCAAGATAGGCCATACATAAGCCTTAAATAAGGGAATAAGATAAGCTCAACTTCTAGAAGTGACTGAAGGACTGATACAACCAATAAGTTTTTTTTTTGCTTTCTTAGTTGATTCTGTGCAATGAGTACTGAATTTAAAATCACTCGAGATAGTTACCCCCAGATCCCTTTCATTTTCTATGGATTTCAATGGTTGAACAGATAATATGCATTTATAGCATGGATTATAATTTCCCCAGATGAATGACAGCACTTTCGACCAGGTTATACTTCATTCCATTTCTATCTGCCCAACACTCCATTGTTAACAGGTCATTACAAAGTTTTTGATACCCATCCTTGCTACTTATATCTATAGCAATTTTGGTATTGTCAGCAAACTTAACTGTACGTCCATTCAAATCATTGTCCAAATCTGAGACAAAGATAGAGAACAATGAAGGGCCCAGCACAGAACCCTGGGGCACCCCGCTTGTCACCCTCCCATTATTGGAAATGATCCTCTAATTTTAGCAGCCTGCTCTCTATCCCTAACCATTGATTAAACCATCTGATAATACAACTATTAATCTCAAGTTTCAACATTTTCTCTCTCAGGGTTGAGTGGGGAACCTCATCAAAGGCTTTACAAAGGTCTAGAAAATAATATCAACTAATTTTTTGTCCTGCAAAAGTTTACTAACAGTTTCATAAAAACACAGATTTGCAGTTAAACATGGCCTATGAGGTTTAAAGCCATGTTGGGATCTGTCAATAAAGTGTCTTGATTCAAGATCAGAAACTAGCTTGTCCTTAATGATGGCCTCCTTTGATTTTTCCAAAATACAAGTTAAGCTAATCGGTCTATAATTTACAGTACTGCTATGATCCCCTTTTTTTTAAATAGGTACTACTAAAGCATACCTCCAGTCATCAGTACTCAAGGATTTGTTATAAAGGATATATAATGGCTCAACCAGCCACAATCTGATGGCTCTCAAAACCCAAGGATAGAGTGAATCTGGGCCAGGGGAAGTGTTGATTTTAATGCAATCTAATTAGGAAAGTATTTCTTCCCTAGTTATTTTATTTATTTATTTGTTTATTTATTTATTTATTTATTTATTTGAACATTGGTTTACAACCTTTGAGCCAGAGGTTCATTTCCAAAGGTACCTCATCACATTGAGGACAAATACATAACAGACTTTTGGTTACAGCCTATGGGTTACATAGATTACAAGCACTTAACAGAACTTAGGTTACAGCAAATGGGTTACATAGTTAGCAAGCACATGTGACTACACCAGGTAAACAGATAAGCCAGTTTGGTTACAATGGCACATTCTTGCACGATGGTAAGAGCAAGCAGCAGGATAATAGCAGTACAAACAGCAACAGGTGAGCATTAAAAGAGGTGTGGTGTGGATGCCACCATGTGGGCATTGTCAGGGCACAGGGAGCTATTCCTCTGTTAAAGACAGGTGCAGCTTCACGTATTAAATAGTTGGCTGTGAAGTGCAGTGTTGAATTTTAAAATTGTGGAGGCATCTGAGATGGGGGCAGGGAGTGAGTTATACCAGGACAGAGCTATATAGCAAAACAACCTCTGTCCATGGGATGTCCTAGATCTTGGGACCTGAAAAGTGGCCTTACAGGTGGACCATGTGCAGACCAAGGGTTGGACTTGGTGGAGGGAGGCTGCCAGCCCAGGTGGGGATAGCCTATGAAGAGTTTTTTTTGTTATTAGGCATGATTGGTAGCATAGATGTTCATCTAGATTCAGCAGTTTTGCCATGTAATACAGTTGGCATGAATGCGTAAGCCTGGGAGCCCAAGTGATTAGCCTGCATGCTTTATTTAAGATGAGGCAAATTTTATTGAGGGCGGTTGTGTCAGCAGCGCTGTATACTGTTAGGCCATAGTCAACAAGGGATAGTATAGAGGAAGTAACCGCTATACAGAGAGCAGTGGGGGGGGGACAGTTTTTATGGTGGTATAAGATACCTAGTCACACATTAGTGGCTAAGGCAAGTGCATCAATGGGGGTGTGGTAGGTGAGGACTGAGTCAAAGAAGATCCCAAAGTACTTATAGGAGAGGACTTGCGCTAGTGGTTGTTTGGAACTGGGGAGGATATGGAGTGGGAAGTTGCTGGCTTTGTTTTCGGGGTGGCAAAGAGCATTGTTTTGGTTTTTTTGAGATTAATGACCAGTCTGTGCTCTTTAAACCAGGTTTCAGCATCATTATAGGATAGTTGTATGGAGTCCTGGAGGGAGATAGGGTTATGGTGGGTGGCAAAGATGATGGCATCATCTGTATACAGCAGAATTTTCCCCGTGCATGCACCGGGCAGGGTGTTAAGGTAGAATGAGAAGAGTAGGGGTCCCAGGATGGAGCCCTGAGGAACCCCTGATTGGATGGTACGAGTTTTGAGAAGTGTCCCATTAATTCTGACACATCAGGAGTGGGCAAGTAGGTAGCTAGTGCACCAGTTGAGAGGCCCAGTAGAGAAGCCAGTGTGGCAGAGGGCATCCAGCAGGAGGGGGTGGGAGACAGTGTTGAATGCCTTTGAAAGGTCGACAAACACTGCCCAAGCTAGGGAGCCAGAGTCCAGAGAGGACTGTAGGAAAGTTGAAAATTCAACTAGTGCAGTGTCAGTGCTGTTTTCTGCACAGAAACTGTGCTGCTCAGGGCAGATGATATTGTGTTTGGTCAGGTATTCAGTGATTTGCATGACAACCAGCTTTTCTAGGGCTTTGGAGAGGGGTGGGAGTATGGAGATAGGACAGTAGTTCCCGGCAGAGGACCTGTCACCACCTTTGTGAATGGTAGTAACAATGGCAGTTTTCCATGCAGTTGGGAATTGCACCAGGCAGAGGGATTTGTTTAGAAGGCTGGTAAGTGGGGCAAGAACCTGATCCATAACCAGACAGAGAATCCTGGGGTCCAGGGAGTCATCACTGGGACTATTGCTTTTTAATGCTCTGACCAGGTGGGGTCTGGCTTCCTGGGCAGTTACCCTATGCAGGTAGAAGCAAGGGCACTAGAGGACTGGGGCAGGTAGGGAGGTTGGCAGGTCAAAGAAATTACTGGGGTGGACAGAGCTCACTTCCGTAAGGGCTGTGTTAAGGTAGTTTGCAATGTTTGTTGGGTCTGTAAAGGTTGTGCCGTCAATGGTGATCTGGGATGGGGAGGGGAACATGTGCTCCCATTTAATTGTTTGACATCATCCCAGAAAGTATGGGCACACCCCCGGGAAGAGGTGAGAGTGGCCTGGTAGTGGTCAGCCTTGGCTTTTCGGATGGCCTAAGTGCACTTATTCTGTGCAGCATTGTAGGCCTGTCTGTCAGCTATCCAGCCTATTTCTGTTGCAAGATGCCATAGGTTATACCTAAGCCTGAGTAACTGTAATAGGGCAGGAGTAATCCAGGGCACATTATGTTTTTTGGTTTGGGCAGCTGTGAGGGGGTGTGAAGAGGTCGCAGGCTTTGTTAAAGGTTTGGGAACAGAAGGCAAGGGCGGTATCTATGTCAGGAGCATGATGAATGGGGGACCAGTTTATCTGAGCAAGAAATTGCTTGAGGTTTTTCAGCCCACCTGGTCTGAAACACCAGCGGATTGTGAGCTGGGCTGTAATTTGGGGTGAGAGGGTCACCCAGTGGAATAGGATAGGGGAATGGTCACTGAGTGAGTCAGAGAAAACTTGGATGTCCAGGATTTTTTGGGGGTGGTTGGTGATGATAACATCTCTGAGGGTTCTGGTACCACTCTTAGGGTTTAATCTAGTGGGTTGGGAAATGAGCTGCATCAGATCAATGGCTGTGAAGGAGTCCCGGGTGGTGGCGGAGGTGGCACTGAGCTAGTTCATGTTAAGGTCCCCCACAAGTACGTGTTCTGCCTTGTGAGAGAGGGTGGCAAGGTAATCAGTTAAGGATAATAGTCCGGGTTTTGGTTCTTTGGGGGAATGTATGCAGAGGTGAGATAAAGAGGGCCCCTGGAGGGCTCAGGAGTAAGTTTAAGGGTAAGGGCCTTTGCTTCACTAGCAAGGGCTGGAGCAGGGAGTGCTTGGCCAGTGAGTGTATCCCTGGTATTGACTGCACAGCCACCCCCACGTTTGCCTTCTCGATCCTCCCAGTATAGTGTGTAGCCAGGGAGGGAGACAAAGGAGTCGGGGTGGACTTTGAAAGCCAGGTTTCCACCAGTGCAATGACATCTGGTTTGCGCATTATGACGCAGCATTGGACGGTATCATATTTTTTCAATATGCTGCATATATTCATGGTGGCAATGCTCAGACCGGAGGACCCAGCTGGTGGGCTGGTCTGGGTGGGGCCTGGGTTAGGATGTATATTGTCTGTTAAGAGTAGAAGGAGGACCACGGCTCTGGCCAGGGAACGGTGATGTGTGGGCTTCCAATGGGGTATGTGGGGATGGGGAGGGGATCTTCAGGGAACAGGGGATGGGTAGGGTTTGCCAGGTTGGGAGGGTGAGAATGATTAGCTGCCAGACAGAGCCTGGGTAGGCAGTGGGGAGGTATCCAGGGGATGGGTGCTGTGGGCTAGTGCACATGGACAGTGTAAGGTGAGATCAAACTATGTCAGTGAGAATTGTTGGTGCTGGTACCAGTGAGCCAGGGGAGATGACTGGCTGGTGGGATGAGGGTACTAGAAGGTAGATGAGGGGGAGGCATTTTAAGAGGAGGTGGACTAACATGGCTCTTGTGGTAGCTGTAGGGTAGAAAGGTAGAAGTATTTAAGTTGTCTTCCAGAAAGCACAGATACTACTTTGGATTAGTGGTAGTGACATTGACTTTGGTGGACAGGGTTCGAGTCTCGGCAAGGGCAGCTAGAAGAGTGCCTGGGTAAGAGCAGAGATCCACATTCTAGGGGTCTGATGCAGGCTGGGTTGGGGCCAGAAACAGGGTGGGAAATAGTGACTCCTAGTGGTCACTGGGTGTAGGTTTGGGGGTGCAGTTAGGAGTCAGGATGTAGGGGCTGAGTGCTGGGAGAGGAGTGGGCAGAGGTAGGTGTGAGTTACTGGGGGTGAAGTGTCACAGGAGGTTAGAGAGGTTCCAGGAAGTCGAGGGGAGGAAGTCAGGTAGTGGAGCTTGAGGTATGAGTGTTTGGGTCCCTCTGGTGGCTGGCAGGTATAACCTGCAAATGGAAAAGTGGTGACTTAGTAATTGGGCAGGCAGGAAGTGATGTCAGGAGGGAGGGCCTATAAATTAAGGGATGCTGGTGGGTGGGTGTCTGGGGTGGGTGGGGCAGTCAACGTGCATAGCTCGTCAACAGTCTAACACCCCACACAAGGGTGCTAGTACAGGAGGTAGATTTAATTACCTCTAAGCACCATCTTTGTGTGTCCAGCTCCAGGAGGGAGCGCTTGAGTTGCTGGTTCCTCAGTAGCCATATTTCTATAATTAACTGTACTGTTGTTATCATTCTGGACAAAAACAGGACAAAAATAATGATTAAATTCATTAACCATATCAAATAGTTAACTTATAGTTGTATTTGAAACCCTTAATGGACCAATTGTAGTAGATGCTATTTATTTTATTATTTAAATAGGAATAAAAGGATTTCCCTCCATCTTTCATTTGTGCCTATCTAAATTCAATCTTCCTTTTTTCATTTCTGATATTGGTTTTACAGACTCATAAGACCTCCTTATATTTATATTTGTTATAATAATTATTTTCTCTTTTTACATCCCTATAGGTCCTTTTTTTTTGCTAAGATGGATTTATAGACCTTATTTTTTGTACCACATGGGTAATTTCCCTTTCTTATTATTCAAGGTACGATTTGGAATGTATTTATCACTCAACTCAAGAATCTTATTTTTTATGTTATTCCATAATTCATGAACAGATGCACATTCATCCCTCCAAGTCCAATCATGTAATTATTTATTAATAGCTTTGAAGTTAGCTTTTCTAAATTCCTTTACTATAGTAATACCAGCTTGTTTAACATTCATTATTGATGGAGAAGGTAATGATGCTATGATCACTGTTAAATAATGGATCCAAAACTTCAAGATCGATTATTTTATCAGGGGTATTTGTAATGACAAGACCCAATATATTACTTCCCCTTGTTGGTTTGTTGACTACTTGTTGTAACCCATTTAAAAGGCAGAGATCCAAAAGGGGTTGTTCCTGAGTGGTGGTGGCAGAAAAGTTGTCCCAACTTATCCCTGGAGAATTAACATCACCAAATAACAAGATATCCTTATGATTTAATCTATCTGAAATATAATTTAGTATGGACAAATTATCAGATTGGTTAGTATCAGGAGGCCTATAACACATACCCACCAACACATTTTTACTGTTTTTTATCTCTGTTTTGACCCATAATGTTTCATTAGGCCCATTTAGGGTATTAGTCATTTGTCAAAAAGTAATATTTTTATTCAGATATAGCGCCACACCCCACCCCTTTTGTTTAGCCTATCTTTATGAATAAGATTATAACCAGGGATAGATTTATTCTTATCCCACCAAGTTTCTGAGATAGCTGCAATATCAATGTTATTTTTATTAATAATAACTCAAGTTCATCTTTTTTTATATAGTGTAGACTTCTTGCATTAATAAGAAACACATTTATCTTAGATTTAGATGTTTTAGTAATTACAGCAGCATTAATCTTTGCCGATTTAGTACCTGCCCCTTTTTTTTCCCTTATTAGCTAGTTTTTTGATGTTACATTTGGGCTGTTCATAGTCTGATGAAAAATATTGCCTAATAATTTAGCACCATACTTGTTTAGATGAAAGCCATCTTGACAAAACAGAAGTTCATTTGAGAAAAAAAGTTCCCATGTCCTTAAAAATGTTATATTATTCTCCAAACACCATCTCTGGAGCCAGTTGTTGTAAACTTGTATTCTCTGCATTTTGATTTTTGATGCTCTACATACTGGTAGACTCTCAGAGATAATAATATTTGCATCTAAGCTATTTAGAACATCCACAGTTTCAGTCATCTCTTTAATAATATCCTCTAAATTGGTTTTATTTATATTATTTGTGCCAGCATGTAGGATAAAGGTTTTTTGTTCCTCAGCTTTGCTCAATATACCTGGCAACATGTCAGATATATCTTTTATTGTAACACCTCTATGGCTACAGCTATTCACATTCAGTTTATTGCCTCTAGTAGAAAAACAATCCATATACCTTACAGTGAGTCCACCAAGATATAACATTGTCTATTTATTACATTGTTAGAGTTATTTAAATCCTCAAGTTCCCTTGGGATAATTATATCCTTCCCCATATTGAAGTGTGATGCTGTTAAACATTTTTGATGTAGTGGAGTTTGTTGTTCAATAGTGGGTATAACTACCTTATTGCTTAGCTTTTTTGTAAAAGAAGGATTAGATATAGTTTCAGCTTAATTACTAATTAAATAACAATTATAATAAGAAGAATCAATGAGACCTGACTGAGGGTTATTACATGCATTTATCTGGTCTATAGCGACATTATTTGCCCCCATATCTGGCTGAAGTGAGCTAAGTGGGTCGAAGCTGTTCAAGAGTGGTAAAACAAACTGTTCTGCTTTTTGTCCTTTTTTTGCTACTGTCTTGCTTTGAATTTCATACTACCTGTCATCATTAGAGTGACACATATCATCTTCACAGACTCTTTTTCTCTTGCTATGTTATCCTACTTGACTAGCAAGGTTACAAGGTGTAGGGGTATCAAGATTACTAAGATGACTGGTACTACCTGCTTCAGATGTATTCTGTTGGGTTTTACCAATTAATAATATAGATACATAGACAGTGTCAGCAGATAAGGGCCTATGGCCCACCCAGTCTGCCCATTTGAGCTTGTAAGTTCAGTTTGTTTTCCTAGAAGTCTGTTGCCCCTTATCCCTGACCTCCAGAATTCCTTTATGTCTATCCCAGGCATTCTTAAATCCTGTGATTGTTTCAGCCCCCACCACTTTCTCTGGCAGGGTGTTCCACTTGTCCACCACCCGTTCTGTGAAGAAATTCTTTCTCATGTTTCCTCTGAATTGTCCTCCCTCCAACTTCATCCCATGCCCTCTAGTCCTGGAACATCTTTTTCACTTAAAATAGTGTTTTCCTGCACCCTGTTCCTCCCTGTAAGATACTTGTATGTCTCTATCATACCCTCTCTCCCTCCTCTCCTCCAGGGAGTACATGTTCAGTTCCTTCAACTCTGTCTCAGGGACTTGTGATGCAATCCATGCATCATCTTTGTTGCCCTCCTCTGAACCTTCTCTACCCTGTCTATGTCCTTACGTAGGTATGGTCTCCAGAACTGTACACTGTACTCCAAGTGGGGCCTCACTAGTGTCTTGTATAGCGAAATTATGACATCCCTTTTCCTGCTGGTGATGCCCCTGCCTATACATCCCAGCATCCTATTTGCTTTACCTGCTGCCTTGTCACACTGTTTCCCTACCTTGAGGTCATCAGAGATGACAACCCCAAGATATGGGGGGGTACGTTTGATTAAAAAGTGAAACATTAGTCATTAGTTTTATTTGCATGGCTTTTAGACATAATAGGACATTTTTGTTTTGCTAGCTTCAATGCCTTAGTCTGCTGTTTGAGTTCAAGGCTCTCAAGTCTATGATAAAATGTTACGAGTTCATGCAATGTATTCTCATGTTCAATGCACTTTGCACATTTGTAGAGCGTTAGAGATAAAGGCACAGTCATTATACTGTACATTAAGCAACTTAAGCATTTTAACCCTGCAACCCCATCCACAGTTACAATAATGTCTGCCATTATAAAGTACAATTTAAACAGCACATCACGTTAAACAACTCTCAGAGTTTACCCTAAAGCAGTATCATAGGGCACTTAGATTTTACAGTACCTTGAAACTAAACCGCTGATACCTTCCAGTCTGCTACACTGCTTAACATGCATAACATGTGTGAGGACACGCTTGTCTGTACGCACATCTTCGCACACAGCAGACACACACTTGCCCACACCGAGTTCACTCCGCTTGCATGGAGCACTCCTTAAATCTCCAGGGACCGGGAAGTAAAATATTAGCACTCAAGACCCACACAATGCTGGATCCTTGCCCCACAAATTCAAATCTATCAAGTATTCTATAAAGGCCTTAACAGAGTCTAGCCAAATCAAGTAGCTGTGCTATCTGCACTGTGTTTGCTCACACACCGCAGTTTAAGCACTCCATGGCTAAAGCTATAAAGCCAATTAGTGGTCCCCAATCACTCTGGCAAATGGCACATCCTTACACTACAATCTAGCCCCACACTATATATTCATTAAAAATAAACATAAAAAAGAGTTTGAATTTAAGTGTTTCATGCAGGTAAACTGCTGCCGAGTATCTGTCTCACACTGAGGTGTCTCACAGCAGGTGGTCAACAGCAATTCAAACACTAATGGGTTGCAGAAAGAAAACCAATTGTCTTGAGCAGTAAGTCTTTGCACCAGTAATTATAGAAAATAAAAGACAGATAAGTATGTGTCTATGAATAGTTTTTTTCACAACCTCGGTGTGTGATGACTATATAAACCTCTCGAACTTTGCTCTCAAGGTTTATGAGTCATCACACACCTCAGGCATGAAAAGAATTTTCATAAAACACACTTGCCTACCATTTTTCTCTATTTAATAAATATACTGATATACTGAATATACATGTATTATTCATAAACACAATAATGTATTAGTAGTGTTCTTTTAAATCTACTTGTGTTTTATTCATACACTGATATATTAAGTATGTCATTGTAACATTAATAAATACACTACTGAATTATTCATAAATAACATGATGTATTAAACTTATTGATGTGTCATTCAGAAGTGCCCTGCTATATTATTTGTAAAAGCACTGATGTATAATTAATAAATGCACTGATGTATTTTTAAGAAATATATTGTTGCCTTATTAATAAATACCCTAACAATTTTAATAAGCAGATGTATTATGAGTATTTACAATTATGCATTTACTACACCTATGCAGTATTAATAAATATACAAATGTATTCAATATAGTAACGTAATAAATTAACTGATGTATTAAATACATTGATGTATTATAGAAAAAAATCAGAGATGTATTAATAAATACCCTGATGTAATATTAATACATACCCTCATGTATTATTAGTGCTTTCATGTATAAAACACACAGATGTATTATGAATAAATACACAACTATAATATTAATACATCTGTTGATGTGTTATTGATAAAAATAATAATATGTTAAAAGAAACTGATGTATTTTTAATCAATACACAATGTGATACTAATAATAAATGCACTGATGTATTACTAATTGATATGGTGAATCTGCATGAACACTTCCCAGAGGTCATCCAGCTGCAAAGATGAGGAGAACGTTTTACCTGACGGCATCTTGGGGCTTTTTGATAACATTGAAAATTGAGTCCTGCTTTTGCCATGGTGGGTAAAGAAGGCATTAGTCTGACACTGGAGCTATTATGGCACAGTGGTTCCTCCCAGCGTTAGAATTAGGAGTCAAGGGCATCATCTGGGAGAGTGATAGTTTCTGTGGCACTGGGCATGAGCTCCTGGTGTCACACATTTCTAACAAAGTGGGGGACGGGGTAACTAGGGATAGCAATGTCCCCTGTACTGGTATGGTCTCGCAGTGTTAGAATTGTTGAGGGAACCATGGAGCATTAGACAGCCATCAGGCATGGGCTCCAGGTAGCTGCACTGTTTTAAAAGTGTATCAAAACTAGGAATGGGCTCCAAATGTTTTCAGGAGTGTGATCATGCCACAGGGGCAAAAGTGCACAATGTGATCATAAAGGTTCTTGCTAATAATCACAAGTGCTCGAAAAACCCCTCCCACCTCCAAAGTATCCTGCAATACTCTTTTAATCAGGCAGAATAATGGTTTCTGGACCATTGTTTTGTAATTAACCTAAAGAGACAAAGCACATGCTATTCTTGCATTCCCAAAGCAAATCCAGCTACGTCCCACTCACTGTCCTGTCTAGTACCCATCTTCCCTTGAGCAAGTAAAAACCTACAAATACCTGGGCATCACCTTTGACTCTGCTCTCTCTTTTCATGACCACACATGCACCCTTCCTACAGCCATATACACACGTGTTGGCCTACTGTACTGCCACAATAGCTGTCTACCACCTGCAGCTCTAAGGATGGCCATCGGCTCCTGTGTGCTATCCCTAGTGGACTATGGTATCCTGGTGTATGGTGAAGCAGACAAAACCACACTCAATAAAATCAAAATGACCCTGAACAAAGCCTGCCACTTTCTTACGGGCTCCAGCAGACTCACCCACACATGTAAGTTATATGACCTTGCTGATTTTCTCAGCCTTGAGGAAAGGTTGTGCTACCAAACCTGCCTTCTAACCAAGAAAATTGTTGCAGGCCATGCACCTCCAGGCCTAGTTTCCATCCTCACCAACTCCATCCCTGCCATCTTCACCCAAAGTGCTCTCAAGTGTACACTTCAAGTGTCCATGTTCAAGAAATCCCTGGCCCAGAGGTCCTTCTGATACAGGGCCTGACCTGGAGCAATGCCCTCCCTTCTGATATTGCATCTCAACTAAGAATAGGGCCTTCAAATCTGCCCTTAGGCAACACCTAATCACCACCCACAGCTGCAACTGCACATAGTTGCTTGCTTCCCCACCTCACTGGAGACCACCCCCCCACACTGTCTCATGCCCTCTCAGAACACGTAGCTGCCCAACTGTCACCACATTTGTTTTAAGTTACTAACTATTTTTTATTTATAACAGAACCCAAATTACTCTCTCTGGTGTACTAGATGGTTTAGCTACGTCACTGTATATGACCTGCATAAAGTTTCACTCTCTCATGAATTATATTCCTAGTATTTATGTTCATACATGTATAGTGTTTTCCTGTATAGAGTTTTTTCTCTCAAATGAATTTTATCCCTTGTATTTATGTATATACATGTATAGTTTTCCCTACATTGATCTGTACTCTATGTAACTATGCCTGTACTTGAATATACTATCTGTTTCCTGATGAGGAGCCTTTGTAAATAAGTACCTGACTCAAAGGTTTGTAGTTCCAATTTCTACTAAATAAATAAATAAAGTAAATAAAAAATACTTTATAAAATATTACTGGAAAATTCAACCTCACATGTATACCCAGCTTACTAAATGTATTCAAATTATTGCTGTTTTTACACACTGAATTCTAAAACAACAAAAGGCACTTCTTTGGAACAGGAAATAGTGAACACAAACATTTCAGGTTTTGACACATTATTATTTTTCTACTATTGCACAGCAAAAAAGCATCTTAATTTGGATATTGTTTTCAAATTTGTGATACTATGTAACTCAAAAACTACTCAAGAGATTTCAACTAAACATTCAAGGTTTTGCATCCTGGCACATAAGGTGAGCATGTTCATTGTTAGGTTCAGAGGTCAAAAGATGATAAAGTTATAAACAGACAAAAAGGCATTTCACATGCAGCAGAAGTGCCTATTCAACTCTAACTATAGTGGGGATATCATGCCATTATAAACTGCATCAATTAATGTTACAGTATTTCCCATACCAAATTGATTTCATTTTAACACCCAAATCACCTCTCAGTTGGCAGCCTGATCCACAGTTCATCCAGTCTCTGAATAAAAGAAATGCTGTCCTATACTACCTTTAGTTCTTTCCCATCAACAGATGTTTATAAACTGCAACATCAGACAAGTTATCAAAAAAGAACAGCCAAACAAAGCTGAGATATCTAAAGCAGGAAATGTGACAAGATACAGTATAAGAAATGGCCAGTCATATAAATGTGTGATATCTTAAAAGGACCATGGAAAGCATTTAAAATGGGAGTCACTTGAACAGCCCATCAGGGCTAGTCCTTCTATCCTAATTCAAACTCAGTGCTCCTTTTCTCTACATGTATGGGACTAATTGCTAATGACAGCTGTCTCCAGTTCAAGAAAAAAAATCAAGCTATAAAAGAAAAGATTAATTTTTCATGTTATAAAAGATTCAACTGGCACTTACTTGCTCCCACCCCATCCATTTTAAACCCACAAATGGGAAAGATAAATTAACACCAGTGATGAATTGCTAAATGATACACTTTGAAATCCCTCTGCCTGAACCCAATAGTGTTATTTATCTCACTGAAGCTCTTAATTTCTACTGGGGACTGAAACAATTATGTATTCTTGGATTACTTAATGCTAATCAAAATTGTTAAAGTTGGAATTCCTTTAGTATGCCTTTAGCGTCTCACTGAAAATAAAGAACATCTGGGACAAAGAGGCATTTTATAGCCTTTTAGCACCTCTAGGGACAGCTATCAAAGTAGTGTAAAATGATGGCTGGGGAGGGGTCTCTCTTTTTCTCTATCTCTCTCTCTTTCTCCCTCTCTCTGTCCCCTTCTAAACATATCCACAAATATGATAGATACTTGTACCCAATATCATCTTTTCATTTCCTGTAAATTTTTCTCAAAGCAGATTTCATTCTACATGCTAACTTTCTATTCAGTTCTTTTTGTTTGTTCAATCTTAAAAATAAATGATTGTTACAAAACAGAACTTTACAGACAAGTAAACTACCAAACATACAAATACCAGTGCATACATAAAACGCAATTCATCAATACATAAACAATTTAAAATCCAAAAGTTCATTATATTTCACAAATCTGCTGACTGGATAGAAGGATTAATTTAGTAGGCAACATTGCAATTCAAATAGGTCTAAGTTGTACTTAATATGTTCTTCCTTATTATTCTAGACAGTGTTAAATATTTCCCCACAGCATGGATGATCAATGAGTCCTCAGTTGTAAGGAAAACAGTAATTAGCTCAGCATCAGTAGATGTCATTATAGTCAATAATTGGTTTCAACTAATTTTGTTATACCATTGGCACTTCAGAAAATCATGAGTAAGATCTTCTATTTCATTTGAATTACAATTATACAAGAAATCACTGATGCCCTGGGATTTATTTATATAAGGCGTCTCTAATCTTAGATTCAAAAAGTTCCAGTCTGAATCGTGTATAATTTTTTTGCATAATGGTGTTCTCTAGGACATATAAGTAATGTCTTCATCCAAGTCTATTGTCATTAAAAGCATACCATTTAGCACTCTTTGAAGCCCCTATGCATGCAAGATCGATGTCTCTGTAATATTGAATTACTCTATTTCTTACATAGGGTATATATTGAGTACTTATGTTGATCCCATCCCATCTGTACTCCATGAGAAAAGATAAACAATATTTAGTAAGTAGTCACTTTAAATACTGGAACCAGCCAGAAATATTTAACTTTCTAGTTCCCAAGATTATTTTTCTAGATAGTATTGTTCTGTCCATCTATTATCTGGAAGACTGAATATTCTTATCCAATAGTTAATTATTCTAGAGTCTGCCCATGCTTGCATTCTAACAATCCCCAATTCAGCTCTCACAAAATATGCTGGCATGGACTTTGTACAACCTAATGTGGTTCTTAATAACCTTAATCCAGGAATTTCCAATGGATCGATTTGCCTCACCCGCAGATCTCTGCTCCATATAGTGATTGTGCATTATATTTTGCCTGCAACACAGAGAGTAGGGGCCTAACATAATATCCCCATATAAGTATTTAAATATTCCCAAAGCACCCACAGTTTTTTTTTGTTTTATTGATAGTATACTCAAAATGAGATTCCCATGAGCCATTATTGGTACAAAAATTACTCAGATATGTGTATTTACTAACTATGTCAAGTCTGTTACTATTTAGATACCAGGAATTCTTAGTCTTCCTGGCTCCTGTAATTAAGATTTTTGATTTCTCCAGACTAATTCTGAGACACAGAGATTCTGAAGTTTTTGCCAGGAAATCAAGTTTTTTTTGAAGACCAGAGACTGCTAAAGAATAGAAAACCAGGTTGTCAGCATATATGAGTGAGCACAAAAATGTGTACCCATTTTAGGTGAGTCAGAGTCAGAGGCTTATAATTCCTAGAGTAAATTGTCTAGATAAATGCAGAATAAAAGAAGGGCTAAAATACAACCTTGCCTGACCCCCTTATTAGTCGTAATGCTTTTTGAGATAATACAGCCTGCTTGAACTTGTGCCCATGTATCTGAGTATAAATTCTTTATATTTGTTACCAATGTAGGGGAAAAGACACAGGAAAGCATTATATCCTATTAATGGTTCTATTAATGGTGTCGAATGCCGAGCTGTAGTCAATGATTGCCAAGCATAATTTATCTTTTCAAATGCTAACATATTTTTCAATCAAGTGGGAGAGTATATAACAGTTATCTATTGTGGTGTGATTTTTGCAGAAACCGGCCTGAGCAGAGGCCAGTCCGTCAAGGGCTTCAAGTTCCAAATGTTGTCTCCCAAGTAAGATTTGGCATAAATCTTTCCCAAGATATCTAAATGACTGATCAGTCGGTAAATAGATAGGTTCTCTTTTGGACCCTTTTTGTAAACTGGTACAATTATTGAACCAGACCAAGATGAGGGATACTGTTCTTAAGCACACAATGGTTGAAAAAGGACACTAAATAGCCTGTCCAGCTTTCTATAGAAGATAAAAAAAGTTTCCCTGAGATCTTGTCTGGGCCCAGAGCTTTATTTCTTTTTAGGGAAGAAATAGCTTTCACTACTTATTGTTTAGTTATATGCATTTATAAAATGGGTAGAAAATTTCCTGCATTTTGATTGGCTAAGAGGTACCATTTGCTGTGTCCTTATCAGAACATACACTCGCAGCTGGTACTACTTAATCCGTGCAAAATGCATCACCGTGTGACATATCAATACCTAAAATTACTCTCTCCAGAAATGACTCTCTTGATGCAGCTCCATACATACTGTGCATGTGATGAAACTGCAACAGCTGCACAGGGACAGCGCTGCAACCAACAACAAAAAAAGGAAATATCAGTCATTTTATGCAAGTCCCCCAGCATCACAAGTAAAGTTTCTACCTTTAGAAGGCATTCTGTCTTTTCCAACTGACTTCTTGTCCACTACTGTCTGTCCGCCATCACAGCTCTTGTGCTTCTGCTGTTGAAACCCCACTGAGAACTGTTCTCTTGCTCGTGAAACTGCACCAAGGAAAAAAAAGTGTCAGCCATCTCTGATGTGTAGTCCTCCCTTCCATCTCACCCTCCTTCTAAGTAGTAAACTGCAAACATCAACAAAACATAGAGCAGTACCACAACTGTCCTAAAACCATGAAGGAGAAAATTGCTAACTATGATGGCCACTGAGGGACATGTTCACTCGGAGGTCATATTCAAGGGGCCACTGGCTGTAAACTAAATGTTTTGCAGATACAAAAAATGCATCAGGTTAAAAATTAAACTTAAATTATTTCTCCATGATCTGTGGTGGGGGGAGGGGGAAACAGGGCAGCACACATCACCTCACTGGAAACAGCCACTAACTTGCAGCTTGCATTTGAAAACAATGCTTCTCAAGCAGACATTGTGATTGCTGGCATTTGGGAGAGGTGGCTAAAGTGTAAAGAAAGATAAACATTAAAAAATAAATGAAATCTCTGTGTGGAGGGAGAAGCAGAGTGTGAGTGTGTGGGGAAGACAGGCAAACACAAATGACCTCTAATAACTGAATTTTATATATGATTTTATATATGATCTGCATATTCAAGGACTATATTTCCATCTTCATACCTTAATTAACCTATATTTTAACAAGTATGTTTATCAGACATATTTTAAATAATTAATTTATTTTATGGGGGGGCATTTTAAAAGCAGAATAAGACACTCCAAGATGTGGTGTATGGGCTTATGAGATCACTTCCCAGGTGCTAAAGGCACTCTGCGCAAGCACCTCATGCTTCATTATGCACCTGAGGCATGCTTTTATCAGCCCATAAACCACACCTCATTGTGGCTTATTTCTTACATAGAAACATAGAGTTTGATGGCAGATAAGGACTGCTTGGCCCACCTAGTCTGCCCATTTAACTACCTAATGGACAAGCAGCAGATTTTTGTTAACCAACAGCCTCATTCTTCCTATCCCCACTAGAACTGCCTTATGCCTGTCCCATGCATTATTGAATTCCCCCACTGTTCTTGACTCCACTACCTCCTCAGGAAGGATGTTCAGTGTATCCACAACCCTCTCCATGAAAAAATACTTCCTCACTTTACCTCTTTGCTGCCCCCCTCTATCTTCAGATTGTGCCCCTTTGTTGTTGATCTCTTTTTCTCAAAGATGCTACCCTCTTGGACTTTGTTGATTCCCCTGAGGTACTTGCAATTTTCTATCATGTCCCCACTCTCCTCCTCTCCTCAAGGGTATACATATTAAGGTCCTTTAGTCTCTCTTTATATGTCTTCTGGTGTAGACCCTGCACCATGCTATTTGCCCTCCACTGGACAGCCTCCATCCTGTCTATGTCCTTGTGGAGATGGGGTTCTCAGAACTGCACACAGTACTCCAGAGGGGATCTCACAAACTCTCTGTACAAAGGGATAATAACTTCCTCTTTTCTGCTGGTGATGCCTCTCCCTATGCATCCCAGTATCCCACCAGTTCTCCTTACTGCCTTCTCACATTGCTTGTCCACATTAAGGTCATCTGATATGACTACCACCAGGTCCCTTTCCATTTTTGTTGTTGTTAGTATCTCACCCCACTTTGTTTACTCTTCCTCTGGGTTTTTGTTACCCAGGTGCATTACTTTGCTCTTCTTTGTGTTGAATCTAAGCTGCCATACATTTGACCATTACTCCAACCATATCAAGTCCATTCACATCCTTTCCACCCCCCTTCTGTATCAGCCCTGTTGCAGATATTTGAGTCATCTTCAGACACATACTTTTCCTTCCAGTCCATCTGCAATGTCACTTATAAAGACATTGAAGAGGACCGGTCCCAGTACTGAACCCTGCTATAGCCAGCTAGTAACCCACCTTTCTTCAGAGTGAACTCCGTTTACTATTACCCTCTGTGCCCTGTTTTCCAGCCTTTTTTTTACCCAGGCTACCACCTTGGGGCCCAATCCAAGGCTGGCTAACTTGTATATTAACCTTTTGTGTGAGGCTGTGTCAAATGCCTTGCCAAAGTCTAGGTAGGCTATGTCAACAGCCCCTCCCTGGTCTACTACTTTGGTCACCCAGTCAACGAAATCTATTAGATTTGTCTGACATGACCTTCCCACTATGAATCCATGCTGCCTTGGGTCCTCTGCCCCACTGGCCTCTAGGAACTCAACAATTATTTCCTTCAGAAGTGATTCCATCATTTTCCCTTCCGCTGAGGTCAAACTGACAGGTCTGTAGTTTTCTGCCCTGTCTTGCTCCCACATTTGTGAAGGGGAATCACATCCACCTTCCTCCAGTCCTCAGGTACCACGCCATCCTCCGGTAGTCAGTGGTGTCATGAGTTCTACTTTTAGTTTTTTAGAATTCTGGGGTGAATCTAATCAGGCCCCATTGCTTTTTCTACCATCAGTTTTAAGAGTTCTTTCAGAACCCTTTCTTTTGTGAATGGACTGGTATCGACCTCCCTATCCAGAGTGCTTCTATTCTCTGATTTAGGAACCTTCACCTTCTCTTCTTTTGTGAATACTGAGCAGAAGTATTCATTCAGTATTCCTGCTTTTTCACTGTCATCCTCTACCCACCATCCCTTCACTTTATTAAGCTTCACTATCCCTTCCTTGGTCTTTCTTTGCTCTCAAATGTACCTATAAAAGGTTTTATCCTATTCTTAACTGAGTTGACTATCTTTTCTTCAGTTTGGGCCTTTGCTATTCTGACTGCCTTCCCTGATTCCTTCTGCTTTAAATGGGGCAGTTCTCTATCCTGTTCCTTCTGTGTTTCCTTATACTTCCTAAATGCTGCCTTTTTCTCCTTAATCTTCCCCACCACTTCTTTTGAGAACCATAGTGTTTTTTCCTTTATTTTGTTTTGTTGAGTTGCTTCACACAAAGGCTTGTTGCCTCTGTGATGACTGTTTTGATTTTTCCCCATTGTTCTTCCACCCCTTCTTCTTGCCCATTTGCTAGGCTTTTCTGAGGCACTATCCCATTTTCCCAAAGTCAGCTCTCTTAAAGTCCAGTACTCTTGCTTTTGTATGGCTTGACTCTATGGCTGTGTTTATCATGAACAACACTGTTTGGTGGTCACTTGTCCTCCAGATGGCTACCCACTTCTAAATCCGAGATCCTTTCTCCATCCCTGTATGACAGTACCAGGTCTACGATTGATCCCTCACAAGTGGGTTCCAACACTAGTAGTCTGAAGCATGCCCCCTGTAAGGCATCAAGAATAACCCTACTCTTGGATGTGGTTGCAGCAAAGGTGCTCCAGTTAACATCTGGCTTATTCAGGTCCCCCATTAACAATACCTCCCCTTTTTCTGCCATTCTAAGGATGCCTTCTAGCATTCCCTTGTCCATTGCCTCTCCAAGAGATGGAGGTCTGTATAAAACCCCCATGCAGATTGTGGTGCCATTTCCTGTCTCTAGGGTGACCCACAGTGCCTCCTCTACTCTCTGTGAATCCTTTAGTTCTGTTGCTTAGATCCCTTCCCTTATGTAGAGAGCTACTCTTCCTCCTCTTTTACACTCCCTGTCCTTCCTGTAGCTTGTGTACCCTGGTATGTTGCTATCCCAGTCATGGTTCTCTGTGTACCATGTTTCTGTGACTGCCACAATATCGAAGTGTCCCTCTTCCATTAAGGCCACTAGTTCAGGGAGCTTGTCGCACAGACTATGGGCATTGGTACACATCACTCTCTATTTTTTGATGGCTTTAATCCTTTTAGTTCCATCCCTGTCTTTACTACCTTTTTCTGCATTTACCCCATTCTGCTCCCTATTGACTTTTCTACCTTGGTGTTTATTTCTCTAACTACTGTGTTTTGTAAGGTGTAGTGGAATTTCCCTGCTCCTTTTCAGTGTCTCCCCACTTGGCTAGTTTTAATGCTTACCAATGTAGCACTTAAACCTAGCACCTAGGATCCTGGTTCCACTCCCAGAAAGATGCATACCATCATGCCAGTATAGGCTTGCATCCCTTATATATTCTAAGTCATTTATTGTTAATATTTCCCAGGAAGTGACCATATTTAAATCATACATTATTTTCTTATAATAAGCAGTTCATTTGTTCATGTGAATTTGATAGACCAGATATTTATTTAAACTTTTACAGCCCTGTGCAACCAATAACCAAAATGCCTTAGTATAATTTTTGTCTTTAACTGTTATTATCTTCTCCCATAAAAGTTAATGATGTTTTTTTTTGTTTGTTTTAAAAGGGCTCTATGATTTCGTTTTACATTTTTCAATTCAGAAGCATTCCCTGAGTCAGCATTTCTTTAGGCTCTCCTAAGGACCTTTTTTGGTCTCTATGGTCATTATCAAACTAACTGTTGAGTTTATTATGAAATTTCTTCCCAGTATAAGATTTGTATAAATAATTCTCTAACTCAGAGAAAAAAGTCTGTAACTTTTCATTCATTAGAACTGGATCCTTAAAGTAACTAGGCCATGTAGTAAGGAATAGAGCTATCTGACTGACTATATGCTCTTCCAGTGAAACAGATCATTCCAGCTTCTTGACATGTCTAACAACAATTGTTTCGAGGTCAGCTACATTATAGGTTACCATTTTGAGACTTTCCATATTTTTATATACTGTAACTGGAAAGTGGTCACTTTCAGTTCTACAATCAATGATTAAGTCATCCCAAACATTGTGAAGGTCATGCCAAAGGAAAAGATCCAATACATATGCACCCTTTTTAGTGAAAAAGATTTGAGATCTATGGATGTCACCTATTCTTCTTCTATAAAGGGGGAAATTTAATTATCACTCATTAATTTAATCAGTCTTTTACCATGAATGTTTTGCTTAGAATCAGTCATTTTCTATTATTCCTTACTGAATCTGGGTACACAAACCCAATGATGAAGTTGTCACTTTGTCCATCGAACATGCCCATCCTGGCATTAAATTCTCCTATAAGCAGCTGAGATGCACTAGGATATGTTAGCTGGACCTCTCGTATTATTTCTGTGAAGTTATCCCATATAAAATTAAACTGTGACCTGACTTTAGTTGGAGGGAAATCACAGTTGAAAAGCAATAACCACATTACTTCATAGAGCAATCTAATCCCTATAAAACTGGAGTTCTGTACAATTATTTGTAAATTAATGAAAATTACAATTTTTCCGTAAATGACTAGCCCACCAGCTCTTCAGCTCATTGTACACTTCTTTACACCTGAGATTTGTACAGTGGTATAACCATTAATATCCAGTTCTTCATTCTGTGCATGTCAGGTTTTTTATAAGCAAATTAGACAAAATTTAAGAATATAATAAAGCTAACTAATTGCCTCGTAGAAACATCTGTAGGCGTCAGCAAATCTAACTACAGTGTGTCCCAGAACGCCTACAGAAGTCACCTACAGACTTCCTGTGTACCCTAGAAACGTCTAGAGAAGAAACTCACATATTTTAATATTTCTTGCCAGCCAGAACTGATTAGAATTGACTACATAGTACCATTAGAAAGGTAATATTGTGCTGAATAACCTTGCCACTAACACTTTGTGTGTATCATGTTCGCTTTGGGAGTTATTCATATTTGTTTATGACATTTTGTCAATCTAGAACCAGCTAAGCACTTTGAAGAAAACTCACATTCTGGGAATCTTAGCCAGTGTAAAACAAAAACCAAATTGAGTACAGTTGATTACATAGAACCATTGGAAAGGCAATTTTGTGTGGAACAACTTTGGCACTGATACATTGTGTGTGTCATGTATACTTTAGGAGTTATATGCATTTGTTTATGGTATGGTGAGTATGGTTCAGATTTGTCCCTCAAACGTCATCAATACACCTTGACTCAAATGGAGAAAAATGATGTTTAATAATACAGAAATAGCTGTTTGTTTTACAAACAAATTATTAAAATTACATCTAATGTCTGGATGCTTAATTTGGTGTTGATATGTTACATATTTCCCAACAAAAAAATATTTATGATGCATTTTTTAGTGGAAAAAATATTTTGTTTTGCTGTTTCAACCAGCACAGAAATAAAACTAAATTACCTGCTATTCCTTGCATTCCACTGTTGGAAAGGTAATTTTATGCTGAATAATTTTGCCACTCATACTTTGTGTGTAGTACTTATGGCTTTTGTGCTATTAGCATTTGTTTGCGGCATGCCAATTATGGCTTGATTTTACTTAGAAGGGCACAGGATTAACTGTTAACAGTATACAGGAGACAAGTGCTGCAACTTCAGAAAGCTCCTGTGGAGGCAATGCATTCAGTCAATCAGTCTTTTGCATCTTTGCTTCACGCCAGCTATATTCCAAGAAATTAGGAATGGGTATTTTTCACCCACTTTACTCAGGCTTGGCATAACTGAGCTGGGCAACAGGTCATTATTACAATCAGTAATGTCCAAGCCAGTATTAGAAATACCCTTCATATAATTGTTGGTATTGTTGGACAGTTAATTTGTATATCCAGTAATAGCTATAAATGGGTATATGCATATAAAAAAGACTACCAAAGTGTGACATTAGTGTCAATTTTTAAACTCTATAATAGAGTGATTATTATAAGCATTTTTTTAATGCTGTGAATCATTTTATAAAAATGTAGTATAATGCTGGATAACTCCAATTTTGGGGGCCTGAGAAGATGCCTTCACAATGTTGCACATGTAACAGGGGACATTAAAGTGCCACAGGCACACCACTACCCATCTGCACACAATGTGGTGGCACACCACCACCCATCTGTGGACAATGTTGAGGCATGCCACCACACATCTGCAGACAATATGGAGGCACACAACTAAATTCCTGTTGGAATCTTTTAAAGAAATCCATCATAAAAGCATGAATTCTAATCATGGCATCATCAGTCCATATCTCCTGAATAATGGACTGTCCATGTAAAATGAACACAGACAACACCAGCAGAAAACAGTATAGTTGGTTGTCACAGTTGTCGGTGGTTGTCGCGAGGCAGTATAGTGCAGTGGTTTAAGGCTCTGAGCTGTAAATCTGGTGACATCCAGCAGACCAGACCTGGATTTGAATCCCACAGCTTCCACTTGCATACTGTGTGACCCTGAGCTAGTCACTTAAATTCCTAGTGCTCCCAGGTCACTTCTGTAAAAAAGCTTTCAACTTAGTGTGCTACTCCTGGTTAAACAACTCAAAAAAAAAACAGTATTTTTTTTCCTTTTCTAGGCAAAGTTCAGTAAACCCACTACACACATATATGATATGGTTTACCAATATGGCCCTGAGAATAATGAATCCTAATTAGGGCACCACAACAAGAAGCATGGGGATAGTGCTTTTTAACATTAAGTTCCACCTCTCCAAAAACACTGACAATATGGTTTTGTGCTACAGTTAGCAATATGCTGTGTTTGCCCTGTCATGCAACCAGAAAATCCACAAAGACACTGTAATAAACTCTTTGCATGTGCAAAAGTGTACAATACAGTAGGCAGCACCAAACAAATTACCTAATGCAGCATCATCTCTCAAACATCATCTGAATCACAGCACACAAGCCAGCCATTGCACCAATATTAGTTGTTGCCTACCTAGGCTTACAACTCAGTTGTGCATAAACAAGTAACTGATGTACCAGTGTAGCAAACACATATGTGCAATATGCATAACTATTTTTTTGGGGGGGGGATTATGGACATAGTCACACACAAAATGTATTTTGCCAAGATCACCAACCCAGTTCAAGCGATCTGTTTCAATACAATAAGTGCACATCTGGGGTTGTTTGGTGATTTTTAAATTTAAACTGAGATAGCAGGTAGTGTTGTCATGGTGGTGTCCAAGCTAAAAATCAATCAGTCAATCAATCAATCAATCAATCAATCAATAA
The DNA here is from genome assembly GCA_016271365.2 of Neoceratodus forsteri. Taxonomy (NCBI): domain Eukaryota; kingdom Metazoa; phylum Chordata; order Ceratodontiformes; family Ceratodontidae; genus Neoceratodus; species Neoceratodus forsteri. Next base: position 41,362,178 of record CM028137.1, on the reverse strand, counting down.
ATAAATAAATATATTAATAAACAAATACATGAATTTTGTTCATGTTTTTGTTTTCAAATACCAAAATCCTAACCCAATGTCAAAACATTAACAAACCCACTTACAAAGTTGTTCAAATTATCAAATCACTTTGTAAGAGAGAAGACAAAAAAAGGAGAAAAATATAGTAATTGCAATACGAGCGATGCATCATACCATCTGCCAAAAAGAAAAAAAAAGTAAAAACTGAAGCCAGGCATCCACAGGTCTGTAACAAAATGACAGCAAGCATACACCAATCTGGTAACAAAAGGAAGTCATGCATCAGAACAGCTGCAAACAAAATGAAGGGATGCAGCCACCCTTCTACAAACATTATGGAGGCATGAATCCACCCCTCTGCAAATTAAAATGGAGGCAATCGTGCACTAATATGCAAACAACATGGGGGGCATGCATCCACCAATCTGCAAATCAACATTGAGGCAATCATATACAAATTTGCAAACAAAATGGAGGCATGAATCCACACATCTACAAACAAAATGGAGGGATGCATCCACCCATCTGTAAGCAAAATGGAGACATTCTTCCAGCTGTCTGCCAACCAAAACATGAGGCATACCACAAAACATGCAACAGAGACTCAGACAAAAACTGTCACCAGACCTGATACACACAGGCCAAATAGTGCACCCCCCAAAAAAAAAATAATCAGTGACCACATGGTTTGGTACCCAGACTAAGAACAAATGCTGTGGGTGCCCTGTGATGTACCAAGACAAAACAGAAGTGGTGCACCCTACTAATTAAGAAGCCAATAACAAATGCATTATGCAATGTAATAGCCCATCGCAAACAATGTTAAGATTATGCCAGGAAAACCTACAAATCCACCCCTAAATTTATGGCTGCCTAATTTGGGTGCACCAAACTAACATGCATATCCAATCATGCCCTACCTTTCAGCTGTACTGCATCATGAGGAACAGTTCATTTTATTCAGAAAAGCCCCTTGTTACACATTGAGAGGGTTTGTTCCACATTCAATAACATTATAAAGCAAAAATGCATAGGTATCATAGGTGTCATAGGTAAATACTAAGCGAAAAAGGCTTGCATCCATGGTGCTCGCCAATTATCTAAATGGAAACTGGTTTCTTAAAAGCATCTAGTTTCAGTTTGAAACTTTTCATAGAAGGGTTACCTACCACCTCTTGAGGTAGTTCATTCCAAGATGTCACCACCCTTTAATTATACTAAATTTTCCTTCTCCAAGTTCTGCAATTTTCTTTTTTAAATTATAGTCTATGTGCCCTAGTGGAATATTGTTGGTCATGGAATTCCAAACCAAGTCTCTCCCACAGGTCATGATCAGTAAGTGCTCTAAACAACTTGCACATATCCCCCCATCTCCTGTAATCTAAAGTGTAAAACCCCAATTCACAGAGTCTTTGGTGCTATTCCTTGCCCTCCATGCCCCTTATTGATCTTGTTGCTCTCTTTGTATCCTCTCTATTCTTTCAATCTTGTTTCTATGAAATGGAGACCAGGCTTTTTATACCAAGAATGAGTCTCACCAGTGAACTAAACAGTGACATCAGAACTCATCTATCCCTGCTGGCAATAGTTTAACAGACCACCAGACAACATCAAGCAGAGGAACGGTGCAGAAGGTCGGGGTCTTTTCTCAGCGTGTACCAGCAGCTCAACTTAGGTACCTACTACAGTTTACATTTATTGACTGCCTTTATTTGCACCCATAACTACATTCTCCTGCCTGTGCTGTAATTTGTGTGTTATCTGATCAGCTGGTGTGGGGGCTCAGAGGTAGGCCAGCTGCTGCATGTCAGCAAACAGCAAGGGTTTGTGCCAGATTTAAATCTCTGTGGCACCTACAAGTGCATAGCGTGAGCATGAATGGCTCAAGTGCTACTCGGTAGAGAAAACACAGACAGAGGGGGTCATTGTTTGTACTTGGGACATAAAGCCTGATTTGTGTGTTATTGTTAGGTAAGATTTAATTTAAAAGGGGGTTTATTGCTTTGGCTCTTGACGCAGGCATTGATGCTTCCTGGAAAATCTGTAAGTGTTTTTGCTGCTGATATTTATTTTAGATTATTCCTTGCATCCCTGTTTGCTGCATGCCCTGGCCATTTGTGAGTTAAGTAATAAAATACCAATGGGAAATCCCTGTAAAATGGCTGTCTTTCATATTTTAATGTGTTTGTATTTAATATGCTTAGCATGTTTCAGTTTGCACATAGCTATACAGGAATACCTACTGATCTTCAGCCCCATTCTCCCACTAAATTGGGATCATTGAATTATTTTCAGGTTATTTATATCTCACCTGAAATTTTGTCCAATGTTTGCTTTAACACATTTCTTAAGGCGTACCTTATACAAATTGTTCCACATCTTCTCTTTTATTTGAGAAATTAGCTTTGTAAAGGCTTGACTTATCAAAGAACACTAGAACTGAACCTGAGGGGTGTTGTTATTAAACTTGCTGTGTATTGTTTGATAACTTGTGGTGATGTACACCCAAATCCAGGCCATGTTAATATGCTAAATGACTGAGAAACAAGTCTGATGAAGTGATGGATTGAGTAAAAGATGTTAAACTGGAGGTTCTAGTATTAACAGAAACCTGGTTGGATGGCAGAGTTCAGAATACTTCCATTGACCTTTAAAATCTCCAACTGTTTAGAAGGGATAGGAGAAAGAAAGGGGGAGGAATTGCTGTTTATGTTGACTACAATTGAACTGTACATGAGGTAGATTGCTCTTTCTCTAGTAGTGGATTATAAATGTTGGCATTAGAGATAGAGATAGAGATACCTTTCCGAAAACCCCTATTGTTAATAGGATTATACAAACCCCCAAAGGTTACGAAGGGATTTTTTTGGGACCTGCAGGAGTTTTTGTTTGTTTTTTGAGATTCCTATGAACTGTTTATAACTGGAGACTTTAATGTCAACTGGTTGATTGTAGATGTGAATCATGAACTGGCTTGAGTTCCAGATTGGATAGGGATTGACTCAGTTAATTCTAAAGCCAACCAGAATTAATCATAAAGATCCTAAGAGATCTACAATTTTGGATATGATGTTCACAAATTTTCCTCAGTTTTATTCTCGGGCAGGGGTTCTTCCAGAATCCTTCTCAGACCATCAGTTTTTTTATTCGGTTAGAAATATGATTAAATCTGCCCCTGAATCAAAAATATTTTGGAGATGCTTTAAGCAATTTGATTATATAAATTTCAAGACTGATGTTGAAAATATCAATTGGAATAGACTGGAATTGATTTCTACATCATCAGCAGCCTGGGAATTTGTCCTAAGCGAGTTTATGCAAATTTTCAATAAACATGTTCCCTTGAAATCAAGAATGTCAAAAAATAAAGGTAATGTTTGGTTTTCTCCAGAGTTATATAAAATTAGGAATGATAGAAATAAAAAATGGAAGAAAGAAAAAAAAAACAATGTTAAATCAGGATTGAGTCCCCTATAAGCAGGCTTGAAATTTATATGCTACTAAAGTCAGGGCTACTAAACAACAGTTTGTTTGCTCCAAACTGGAAGTCAACCATAAAAAGAATCCAAGGAGGTTTGGGGGAATTATTTAGGACTTAATGGGGGAAAATAAACAGATTTCCATAAATAAAATAAGGAGGATGGCATTGTAATGTCTCAGGGAAAAGGAATGGTTAATGCTTTTAATGATTATTTCTCTAAGGTGGGTTAGTCAGTTTCCTTGGATGGAGCTTATTTAGACTATAGTAAGGCTGTGGAGCTTAATTCTATGGAAACTAGTACAGATGATAGAGAAATAAGGGGTTTAATTTTGTTTGCATCATTCTGGAGGAGGTACATATTGAACTTCTGAAGTTAAATATTTTTAAAGTGAAAGGATCTGCTGAGATTCCACCCAGATTGCTGAAATATGCAGCACCTTGTGTAGCACATCCTCTGGCTTATATTTTTAATTTGTCCATTGAAAGTGGGTAATTTTCAGATGGTTGGAAGATTGCAAAGGTGAGACCTATATTTAAGTCTGGCAATAAAAGTGAGCTGGACAATTATCAGCCCATCTCGCTCTTGTCTCAGATTTCTAAGGTATTTGAAAAAATTGTATCTTGTCAATTGAAAGGATCCTCGAAGATCAATAAATTATCACCATCTCAATCAGGTTTTAGGGTGCTTCATACGACCCAAACAGCTTTGACAATGATTGTAAGTGATCTTCAGCTGAGTCAGGACAGGAGGTTAATGATAGGAGCCTTGTTCATTGATCTTTCAAAGGCATTTGCCACCCTTAATCATTGGGTGCTCCTGTCCAGGCTCAATGAGATCAGCTTGTCCTCTTGATTGATTAAATAGTTTTCTTCTTATTTGATGGGTCGAAGCCAACTTTTTGAAGTGGGTTCCAATAAGTTTGGTGTACTGGAAATGAAAAATGTTGCACTGCAAGGTTTCATTTTAGGGCCTTTGTTATTTAATATCTACATAAATGAACTTCAGGTTGTATCAACAGCTGCCCGGTGCCATATGTATGCAGATGACACCATATTGTATATTGGGGAAGATACTTTACAGTTAATTAGCATGAGGCTGCAATTGGCCTTTGATAAATTACAGGATTTTTTCAAGATGCATTATCTTACTTTAAATGCTAATAAAACACAACCACCTTTGTTCAAAAACAAAAGCAATAAAAAACAGGATCTTCATTTGGAAATTAACACCTTGGATGGCATTGACATTAAGCAGGTTAAATCATATAAGTATCTCGGTGTTTGGTTAGATTCTTCATGCTTGGACAGGGATTCTCATATAGATTCCCTTAGAAAAAGTTCAAATAGGAAGTTAGTTGTTTTATACAGATACAAAAGATTTAAGACCAGAGAGGTTTGATTGACTGTGGTTAACTTTCTTTTATTTCCAATGATTGACTATGATGATTTGCTTTATGGAGGGGGCCATTGAAAGGCATATAGGTAGAGTGGATTTGGTTTTCTGAAGATTGGCCCATTTTGTATTGGATGCTCCCTGTAGAACTCATAGGTGTATATTATTCAGAGTACTAAATTGGCTTAGACCCTCAGAACAAATTTACATTTGTTACAGTTTATGATTAAAGTTTGGTATGGGGAAGTCCCTAATTATATCACTGACCTTTCTGAAGTTAGGAAAGTAAAGGAAAGCTTGAAGGCCTCTGTTGGAAACCAATTTGCTCTAATTAGATGTAACCTGAATATAGGAAGATCATCAGTCCCTGCTAGAGGAATTAATTTATGAAATAAATTTGCTTCAGAGTTGAGAAGTAATAGAACTAAACATAATAAAAATAGAACTAATGAAATGGTGTACAGCTGGTTTAAACAATACCACAATTTGCAATAACTGTTAGCACTTTAAGAGTTTGTATTGTTTGTAAATGATTGTTTTTTTGTTTTTTTTTATCATTTATTTGAATCATTATCTCTTTTTATTATATGTATTTCTAATGATGTATTATGTGTGTCTGATGTATTGTTGTATAACGTGGAACTTTTATTCTGATGCAATCTGGAACTTCATTGAAAATGAGCATTGCTCAATTGAATGTATCCTTTATTCTTAATTGAATAAAAAATTATTCACTACTACTACTACTAATAATAATAATTATATTGCAGTAAGTTTTAAATGGAAAATCATTTGTAATGATTATGCCTAAATCTTTTTCCTCTGTTACAATGTTCAGTCTGTAACAAGTAGGGCCACTTGTGATTTGATTATGTTTACCCAGATCCATAACAGTGCATTTATCTGGGTGTTGTGGTAGTTTATAGGTATTACACCATATATCAGTATGGTCATGGGCTTCCTACATGCCAGAGTGTGGAAAATGGTGACCAGGTTGAACCCCCAGCCTACAGTCATCCGCAAACGTGGTCATCCACACCCTAACTGCTCACACTTAAGTTATGATACATAAGCATTAAAAAGAAAAGGCCCCAACACTGATCCTTGTGGAACCACACTCATTATATCATACCAGTTTGAGTAAGCTCCCTTAACACTAACTCATTGCCCTCTGTCACCTAGTTATGCATGAATTAATGAAACATTACCATGTACCCCAATGGAATTTAATATTTTAATTATTTTATGATGAGGTAATTTATCAAATGCTTTGGTGAAGCCCAGGAATATAATATCCATTGGGTTACTCATATCTAAAGATTTTCTGACCCTGGTATAAAACTCCAGCATATTTGTCTGGCTTGATCTTCTGTTGGTGAAACCTGGTTGCGAATTATCTCCCAGGTGGTTCTCTTGTATATGTTTAATTACATAATCTTTGATATTGCCCTCAAGAATTTTGTACAGAGTGTTTGCTAGGCTCACAGGCCTGTAATTTGAAGTGTTCTTCGTATCTCCTCTTTTCTATAGGGGTACAACAGTGGTTTGTCTCCATGCCCCTAGAACTTAATTCATATGAAAAATTCATTATTTATTTAACAGATAACTTTGTGAACACAAAGACATACATTTCAACAGTGGTCTAAGCTTCTGAGTAATAGATTTGATGAAGGGTTCCACATTTTAAGGGACAGTGTTTTACATTTGGGGGTGTACTGAGGTACAGTGCTCATGTAACTCTTTGGTAGGGAGAAGCATGCATTCAGGAATATTGGTGGGTTGTACTATCAGTGCCCAGCTGAATACATGAAATATGTTCTTTTAATACAGAAAACCACAATATATACCAGACACTCCACTCAATCTTTTTAACGCCCCCCAACAAAAACAACCATTGCAATAGCAGTTCTGTATGTAAAATACCAGCAAATATATGAAAAGCATATTTAAAATAAAGCATTGGAACCAAAAAACAAAACACATATCAGTATCCCTAAAATAAAGAGCCCAATGATTAAATACAGGTACCAAACCCTCCCCAATAACCAAATAATGCAGTATGCTAATCCTACTCCACTCAATCTTCACCCCCCCAAAAAAATGTACTGAAATAGCAGCATATAAAATACAGTCCCAACATAAAAAGCACATTTGAAATAAAGCATAGTAACCTGAAAAGTTCAACTGTGCAACTTTCTCTATCAAATCCTTCAAGAAGACCTCATTGTGAACAGGGACATACAGAGGTTTAAGGTCCCAAATTCACATTTCTGTTCAAATGGTGCCCCTTACACCAAATCCAGAAGGCAAAAAGGAAAATCCAGGGTGTGGGTACATCTGCACTATTAATGAAACTTCCAATGTCTCTCTTACATTACCAAAATGAATAAAAAACAAAAAAAAAGTATTTTTTGCTGTAGGAATAATCGCTATTTACCTGATACAATGAGGATAGAGATGTAATGAGATTCATGCAGGAGGACAAGAGCTCTTCAGGATAAAATAGGAAATGACAGGAAAGGACTAGAAATTGTGGGGAATCATCTTTGAACTCCCCCATGGCCTACCTCAATCTCGTGCTGATGTAAGTGCCCAAATGGTTTCACAAGTGGCACCCTTGGACTCACGCCATCATGCATGAACATCCAGTGATGTGGAACATGAAAGGATTGGGGGAGGAAAGGAATAGCTTGCAATCATGCTGTGTACTTAAAAAAACAAAGTGATGCACTGTAGTATCCTAAAAAAATACAAGAAGTAACCCTGTGACAAAAATACAACACAAATAGCACCAAAGTGCAGATTATTACAAAAGATCAGAGGTAACACAAGGGGACATAAATGGTTACACGTGAGACCACATCTTTAGAAACATATGAACCTGCAAAATTGCCAGCAGATGCCAGGACATGGTCTATCTAGTGTGCAGCACTTCAGTACATTAGACTGCAGCTGACCCCTTCCCATTAACTCTTCCTTCCCCAAACTGCCCCCCCCGGTATGTTCTTTCCCCTTGAATTTTTTACACCCTCTCTCGAAGCACCACACAGTCTGCACTAATACATGTTGCTCAGGCAGTGCATTCCACCCTGTTACCACTCTTTCAATGAAGTAGTGCCTTGTCCTTTCCCTGCTGAATCTTTGGTCAGCTGGCAGGTGGCAGCACCCTACCTGCCTGCTGCCCCACCACCCACCGGCTGACAGCTCAGTAGGGCTGTATGCCCATTGCGTCAGAGCGTGAGCCAATGGGTGTGCAGCCTATACCATACTACACATTCCAGATATGTGAATGAATCATTCACATATCTGAAATGTGTAGTATGGTATGGGCTTCAAATTCCAGAAATTATGACAAGTACTCACTACATGTATGTTACCTCTTAACCAGTTAGAAAGAGATACTGTAATACCTGAATAACACAATGGGCTGGTCAAGTCACATCTGTTCGTATATCATTATTTTGCACTGAGTAATCTGTTACTGTGAAAACTATGAAAGCAATGTCAAATTTCTAAAGTAATCAAAATGAATGTGGCAGCAGTGTTAGTCCTGTCAACAATGTAGAGAAAAAAAAACAACAACAAATATGTTGCAGGTGATACCTTTTATTGGACTAACAAAATTATTTCTAAGACTTGCTTTTGAAAGATAAAACCCTCTTCCTCAGGTCAAAGTGGAAACAGCTGAGCAGCATGACAGATATAAAGGTTGGATGTGGATTCAAAATATAGACTAGCAGTTTACACATCAAAGTCTTCTTACAAACTCTCTGTGGTGGCTTTTTGCAGGTATTCATAGCATGCCATTTCACCATCTCTGCAAAGGAATGCTATGATTACCTGTGAAAAGCCACCACAGAGAGTAAATATCCACTAGATATGATAGCCAAACTTACGGAATACATCTTTACACACAATTACTTCATCTTCAACACTGATATTTACCTTCAAAATATGGGGATGGCTATGGCCACCAAGATGGCACCACAGTAAACCAGCCTGTTCATGGCAGATATAGAAGAAACATTTCTTAGCAGACAACACCATAAGCCATTAAAATATTATCGATATATTGATGATATCTTTATCATATGGACAGCAGGAGAGGAAAACTTAAAACAATTTTTTGACAGCTTCAATAAATTCCATCCTTCCATTAAATTTCAAATAAATTGCTCAAAATGTGTGCATTTTCTGGATGGCACAGTCACACTAAAAATTGACCACTGCAAACATCTGTGTACAGAAAACCTACAGAAATATGCAGTTGCCTGCACAGCTCAAGCTACCATCCCTCACAAATCAAAACATCCATTATACGCAGCCAGGCCATCAGGTACCACCAAATATGTTCAAACCAAGATGACAGAGACAAACATCTTAGAACACTAAAAGGATCTTTCAAGCATTACTTGCACCCCTTCCTTTTGAAAAATCCTTGCAATGACATGACAGTTACAGCTGAATAGATTATATTTCAAAATATTTATGTCATCGGCTCAACAACTCTACTACTGTAAGTTAGAAAATACAATTTCTGACCATACTTTGGTTATAGGCAGGGCCGAAAGAAAAATGCAACAAAAGTTACCCCAAATTGCGGGGCAATTATAGGAGTTCTATAGACCCTCAATGCTTCATAATCAATCTTTTACTGTTTTCTGCAGCATGTATTATTCAGTATAAACTATTAACTGAATACACTGCCACTTGAATTTGTTTTAAACATAAAGAAAAACTTAACATTTCTAAAATAAATACTAAACTGATAAGCTATCGTAAGCAATGCATATCTTCCAAAATTTAAAAAACATCAGCTTCATACAGTGCTAAATAGATTCTATAAAGTGAGCCACAACACATCAATATTAAATAAATCCAGAATAATCAATATTTATTTCTGTTTCTGGTGTAGAATAATGAAATCTGATCAGCAGCTGTTTACAGTACTCTGTCAGCTATTCACCCACTTTGATACAAGAAAAAATAAGAGTGGTGAATAATTGAGTTTTAGTAAATTGTTGTTAAAATGTTTAATGTTCATAAATTGCACTGTAGGTACTGTACACTGTTTTTGAAATCACATATTTAAACATTAAATCAGGGGATTATTGGGTCTGGCAGTATAGCCTCGAGGTTAGAGTAACAAAGTGCAAATGAACTGGGGACATCTAGCAGACCTGGGTTTAATTCTCACAACCTCCACTTGCATACGTTGTGACTCTGAGCAAGTCACTTAATCTCCTCCGTCCTCCTGGGCTGCCTCTGAAAACAGGCACTTGTGCCTAGTGGGCCTTACTTGGGTACCAAACAATATTAAAAAATACCAATATATTTTGACTGCATCATACAGTAGTCAGAGTACCCTGTAATTTACCTGTGTTTTGCTCTGGCTGCAATGATTTTGTTTAGTTAAAGATAAATGTTCAGATACATTTGATGCATTTTATAAGCTTGTTTTCAGACTTTAGCCAATTTTTTATTGAAGTCTCTGCATGTGAGCATCTAAGTTGAGATTGCTAAGCATGGGATCACTGTTACCAACTAGTTTATTCAAGTTTATAATCAGCAGGGCCATCCAAAATCCTCAGCTGTTTGTATCTAAACTAGTCTGAATGAAAGTATGCTCACAAGGAAAAACCTGCACCCCCACTTACAAAAAGGCTTCATATTTAGCACCCCATTTAGGTGAATAGGATAATTTGCACCTTTTCTCTCATCTTCTTTTTCAGTCGCTGTGGCAACAAAAAGTTTTCTAATAGACTGCTTTAACACAAACCAAATGTTAAATGTTTAAGTGTACTTATGCTTGGCCAGTGGATTTTTAAACCAAGCAAGACAAGGATTTAAAAGAAAACTGTGTCACATAAAACCCTTCCTCTACCTTAAACTGGATTGTTTCGGCAAAACCTAAGTCTGCATGCAAAATTGTCAATATATTTGAGAGTATTTTATTAAAAATGATACTACATTTTACACAGCTCAATGTAAAAACTCAAAAATTGCAAGAAATTGCAGAACATGTCAGTTTTTTGCAGAGAATGGTGCTGATTCCGCAAAAAATTTGCACTTGCTGCTAGATCAGGAACCTCTAAATGGGCTCTAAATGCTACATGTCTTAACAAACAAAAATTTTGTGAAAATGTTGAGGGGCTCTGAGCTTTTCTTTGATGTTAATTCAACTAAGGATACTTCCAAAGTTATTATATGGGAAGCTGATAAGTGCTTTATAAGGGGTCTAATAATTGGGTCTCTGGCTCAAAAAAAAAAAAAGAAAAATGTGTTTCAAAACTCTTAAAGATCTCAAAGACAAGTTAGATGCACTAACTAAAAAGCACAAAGAAAACTGTGACATACAGTACATAAAAACGTGCTTCCAGACATCTTAAAACTAAAATACAATACTAACAAAATCAAATAATATGGTATGCACTAGCACTCAAATAATTAAACAAAAATTATGGGAAGCAGTGGAGAGACTGACATGCTTCCTTGCAAATATACTTAAAGAAAGGAATCTTTAGAGTACAATAGCAAGCTATAAAAGATCAAACGCTGACAACCTCGAATATGGAGATAAACAAGGAATTTGCAAATTTCTTCATAAACCTTTATAAAAGCAAGGAGCAGATAAAAGAGATATAAAGAAATGCTTATCGGTGATAACCCTTCCAAAACTCTCTGAAAATATGAACATAAAAAATGCCTGCAGAAACAGGCCTCACAGTCTATTGAGTCTGCACGATTGCGCAGATAGCCCCTCACAGATCTCAGCTGTAATATCACTATAGGCAAAATCCTTAACATAATAACCAAACTAACAAAAAGAAAGACTCCAATGTCAGATGGCATCCCTGTGGAATTATATGCTTCTTTTTCACAACTATGTGAACACTTACTTGAAATGTACAGGAAGCAGAACAAGTCGGTACTCCCCCGCCTATCATGCAACTAGCTGTAATTGCAGTTCACCACAAAAAAAGGAAAGACCAGAATAATTGTGCTAATTACAGACCCATATCCCTACTTAATAAGAATGATAAAATACTAGCTAAATTGTTTAGAAATTGGCCACAAAAAGTAATTTCAAGAACCACTGGTGTCAAAGAAATGGGATTTATTCAGGGGGCTGACGATATTAAAACAATGCTTGCTATGCTTTGAGCAATCAGCAGCTATTCTAGGCCCACATGTCTGATCTCACTACTGTAGATGCTGCCAAGGTGGGTTTTTTTTATCATTTTTCTCCCTCTGGCCCTGGTCTGCATACCTCTATTGTGTCCTGGCATCCTCTTCAGGTCTCTGGCCACCATCTTTAGGGATCCCCAGCTCCCATTCAGGTTCCGCAGCTAGTACCCCCCATGGTTTACCCCCCATGGCGAGCAATGGAGGGCCCCCCTGCACCCTCCGCTGAACCAGGATCCAGTGTGTCACCACTTACCTTTGGAGCCTTTGCTCCCTGTCAGAGACAGCCATCATGCCACCACAACCAGTGTCAGTTTTTCTGTTTTCTCCCCTATGACATGTGAGGCATGCAATGATGCCAAGGGACAGGCGCATGCATGCTACCGCATGCACACCTTCCTGGCGTTGGCCCCAGCATGTCCCCCCCGCTGCCTGTGCTATTGACTCACCCCCAGCCACTACTAGAGGGCACCAGATCACCAGTGACAGCATTTCTCCCTCCCTGGGGAAGGAGAGCAGTCCAGCAGATGCTCCATCCTTCACCCTCCTCGCCGACCCTGACTCATTCCCAAACCCAGGTTGCCAGCACAGCGCAAGGTGTGGCGTCCAGCGCCTCAACCCTCAGCACCACTGGGCCGGGCAAGGTGTTTGATTTAAATGAATGGAAATACCTCTACTCTGTCTTAAAATTCTTTGGCCTGCCTGAATATTTTATGAGCTGGATAACATTCCGTACAGAAAACAAAAAGCAGCAGTTCTAATGTTAGAAAATCAAACAGCTTTTCATTGGAACACAGTACTAGAAAATGCTGCCTCCTCTTTCCTGTACTGTTTGCCCTGTTAATGTAAATTATGAACCTGAAGGTATCCAAGTTAAATGAAATACCCGCAAATGCCTAGCCTTTGCAGTTGATCTCCTATTATATGTATAGAATCCACACTGTGTTGCTCAACTGTTGTTGAAACAACTAAATTAATTTGGAAAAGTATCTGGATTACTAATTAACCTGAGCAAACTAAAGCTTCTGTCTCTAAATAAAGAATGTTCACTTAATATTTTCACAGCTATAAAATCAAGTATCCCACTAAAAATGTCATACGATGAAATAACTTACTGAGGAATAAATATATCTCCTAAAGTTAAAGATCTAATAAAACTTAAATCCTGTATGAGACAAAGTCAAAACAGAATTCACTACATGGGATAAATGTAACCTTTCTCTATGGGGCTGCATAAACTCCATTAAAATGATCAGCTCTCCAAAAATATTGTATGTGCTTAATGCTCTATCAATTAAGATTGAGACATTCTGTTTTCAAAAACAATAACATATTTACAAAATGTACCTGTGTGTGTGTGTGTGGGGGGGTATTGACTCAGCATAAAAAATGGCAAAAAAGAGAAGGGAGGATTTCAGCTTTGAATATTACTACTATTCCTTTATTTTAACAGATCTGCTCTTTTTTATGCTATAATAACTCATCACCTTCCCCCATGGATGAAATATGATCAGGAACAATATCAAAACCTAACAAATTTCCTATTCATCCTCTTCAGAAAACATTTACAAGCCTAACCAACCACCTGCAAGCTCTAATGACCATTAAAAAAACTAAAGAAATAAAAAAAAATGGAAATATTTTCATTTTAAACTGTTGATCTTATGGAAACATGCTGAGATCAAATATAAGAATAAAATCCTTAAAGTTGTGAAATGGAAATACAAGGGAATAAACCAACTGGAAGATGTTGTAGACATCAATTCAAACACAATTAAAACCTTCCTAGACATTAAACATTAGCTTGGCCTTGATACTGTAGATTAGATTTTTACCTGTATTTACAAAGTTAGACAGATGCCAGAGTCCTTCATAACTGATGACACTGAGATGATCCAGAACAAAGAATGGGGCTACCTACTTAAGATAAGTATAGGAAAAGGAGCTTCTGCAAGGAGATATACTGCATGTAGCATGGGGATAGTAGGGTAGCAGGGAGTGAAGTCTAGATGCTAAAGTGTAGCAGTGGCAAGGGAGGTTGTAGGGCAGTGGAGAGGGGTAGATGACACAATGATGGGTGAGGATAAGAGCAGCTAAGAAATTATGGGAGAAGGGAAGAAGATAGTCCAGGCAGGAAGTGTAGAGTCACGGGGGAGACCAAAGGGGAAATAACACAAGAGATAAGCAAGATGACATGGAGACAGAAAATGGGGAAGGGGGGCTCTTGACTATGGACAGAATGAAGGGCATGCAATAGGAGAGAGTGTTATCATACTGGGAGACTCAATACTAAAAGGTGTGCGATGGTGTGGCAAGGGTGCAAGCAAAAGCTGCATATTGGTAGAGTGTATGCTAAGCATGATGGCTGGGAGTGTGGGTCAGTTTATACTAAATGTGTGGGAAAGGAATGGGTAAACCCTCACTGTGTGGTACACCTGGGTACAATTGACCTGGAAGGGTGAAGGGTTGAGGAGGTTCAGGATAGGTTCAAGGAGGTTGGATGAATCTGCAGTAAGGCAGGAAGATCAGTTGCATTTTCAGAGGTTCTTCCAGCCCTTAGCACAAGTCCTGTTAACAAGCAAAGAACTGAGGAAGTCAACAAATGGTTCAGGGGATGGTGTGAGATCAAGGGGTACAGGCTGGTGGGGGGTAGAATGTGCAAAAACCAGGAACTGTATGCACTGGATAGGCTGCATTTAAGCAAAGAGGGCACAGGGGTCCTGAAACATAAATTGTAGGAATAATTATTTATTTAAATTTATTTTAATTAAGAAGGGGGGGAGATAAGGTGTGCTCCAATCAGAACCACCAGATGAGGGAGTCCAAAAGGCTGCCCCCTCCAGCTAGTCAGAAGGACTGGGAGGGGAATTCCAAATGGGGGAAGCAGAGGATTGAGCTGGAGAAAGGGGTGACAGGGGTCACGTTGCAAGGTGGTATCCTTGAATGTAAGGAGTTTGGCTAACAAGGCAGTAGAGCTTCAGGAACTGATATCAGAGGAAGAGGTAGACATAGTGGCCATCATAGAGACTTGGGCCACCCAGTACCATGACTGGGTCCTCATGATCCCTGGGCACAGGTTGTACTGGAAAGAAGGAGAGAGGGGTGGCTATATGCATAAAGGAGGGGATATTATGCACCAGGGAGGAAAGAGAAGAGGGCAAGACTGAAGCCTTAACAGTACAGCTTCAAAACTGTAAAGGGAGGAAGGATAGATTGGGTTAGTGTACAAACCACCTCACAGAATGAGGAAATTGACAGGGATTTGATGGCACAAATTAGGCTGTTATATAAGTGCAATACTGTTATTGTAGATTATTTCAATCTGCCTGGGGTTGACTGCAGCACCCTGGCTACCTCTAAAATCAGGGAACAGGTTCTCCTGGAGGCCTTCTAGGATAGTTTCCTGGTGCAGTGGTAATGAAGCCAACTGGAAAGGGTACCATATTGGACATCGCTTTGTTGGATGGGGAGCACATCCAAGATGTAGTGGTGGAGGACCCCCTAGCAGGCAGTGATCACCGTGTGGTGTGGTGTGGTTCTTCTTCAATTTGAACAATAAAGCAACCTGGACCAAGACAAGGGTGGTGGATTTCAGAAGAGCATACTTTGGAAGGATGAATAATGTCCTAGTGGGCATCTTACTAAGATCTGCCCAGAGATGGATGCTGACCAGAAATAGTCCACTATCAAGCTGTGCCTGGTGGAGGCTACTAACATGTGTGCAAAGTCCCAGAATAAGATGTCCAGGACCAAAAGACTGAGCTGGCTCAGCAAGGAGGTAGCAGAGAATGTGAGGGAGAAAAGAGCATTGTTCAGTAGGTATAAGAGAACTATGTGAGAGGTAGACAGGGAGGAGACGTAAGGAAATCCAGAGAGGTGAGTAGAGTAGAAAGGACAGCTTAGGCTACAAGGGAGCCAAGGCTGGCCCAGGTAATCAGAGAAGGGGAAAAGGATTTCTTCAGGTGCATAAGAGAGAAAATAAGCTGTGAGGATAGGATTGTCATGATTAAGAGGGAAGGGGGATGGGCAAAAAGTGGGGTGGACAAGGCAGAGGCACTTAATGAGTACTTCTGTTCGGTATTCACCATGGAAAAGGATGGGCTTATGCCACAGGAGAAAATAGGGGTGGGAAAAAGGTGAGCAGGGGTATCTGATGGAGAAATCCCAGAGGACAGGATTTTAGAGGGCCTTAAGGCCCTGCAGGTGGATAAGGCTCTAGGACTAGACAGAGTACATCCAAGAGTCATGAGATAGTGGGCAGAGATATTGGCGGGCCCTCTGGTGGACCTGTTCAACACCTCACTGGAGAAACAGTGCATGCCTCAGGATTGGAGAATTGCATATGTGATGCCTCTCCACAAGAGTGGACCCAGGGACGAGCTGGGTAACTACAGACTGGTCAGCCTTTCCTCCATTGTAGGGAGGTTAGTGGACACCATTCTAAAGGAAAGACTAGTGATCTTTCTGGAAGTGAATGGTATCCAGGATTGAAAGCAACAAGGTTTTTTTTCAGGGAGATCATGCCAGACCAACCTAACTGACTTTTTTGACTGGGTCCCAAGGTCACTTGATAGGGGCCATGCAGTGGAGGTCCTGTATCTGGACTTCAGCAAGGCCTTCAACTGAGTGCCACATGGAAGGATGCTCAGTAAACTAAGGATCCTATTAGCCAGGGAGAAACTGTTGGGATGGGTCAGGAACTGGCTGCAGGACAGACAGCAGAGGGCAATTGGGATTGTATATTCCAGTGCAACAAAAAAGATTGTGACCAGCATTACAGCGATGGGATCCATGTTGACCGCAAGATGCAGTCAGCATGGAGCCGCACTGTTTGGGATAATTTTTTTACATCTGTGGCTTCACCCTATTAACCCCTCACACAGAGGGCTTTGCCCACCGCACCTCCTGAACTAATGGAATCTAACTCCAGGTCATAGTTAGTTTGGGGAGGGGGTGCAAGTCAGGGGAATTGGTTGCCTCCTTCCAGCAGCATTAGGAGACAGTATAGCGTAGTGGTTTAAGGCTCTGAGCTGCAAACCTGGAGACCTGGGTTTGAATCCCACAGCCCCCACCTGCATACTGTGTGACCCTGAGCAAGTCACCTAACTTCCTTGTGCTCCCAGGTTGCACCTGGAAACAAGTTTCTGCTTAGTGTGCCTTTCCTGGTTAAATAATTTCCCCTTTCCCTTTCTATGGTGGCATGGCACTGTAGTTGATATCAACGCATGTTGCCATAGAAATGTCACTTTTAGGGTGGCATACTGGGCAATTGTAGGAGGGGAACTATCAAAACCCAAATCTGTAATCAGTGGGGTCCCACAGGGCTCAGTGCACTGACCATGTTATTTAACATCTTTATCAGGGCCATAGCAGATGGGATCAAGAGTAAAATCAGCTTATTCACAGAGGACACAGAGATCTGTCAAAAGGTGGACAGTGAGGAAGGAAGGCAGGAACTCAGAGAGGACCTGGTAAAGCTTGAGTGCTGATCAGGCATATGGCAGTTGGGAACTCCCAAACAAATCGAACAAGTGGCTGCCAGATGGGAGGCCAAGCTCCAGGCGTAAATGTGCACAAAGGTAAAAGGAGTCCATGCTAAGGCTACCACAACTTGCCAAAGAACCACACACGCTTGGTTGTCTGACTCAAAAAAAGAACACTCATTAATAGTTAAAAACAAATAAAAACTTGTAGCCGAATACAGCACATCCACATAATGATGAACATTTCTAAGCTGTCACTTTGCTCGTTCTAAAGGCATATGTTCAAAAAACCTTCGAAATTGTATGGATTTATGAATTAGGTGTGGGTGGATAAACTATTACATAAATTCATTTATTCTTAATGGTGTTGAATTAACAGTGGTTCTAAGATTTATCCAACACCCTACCATCTATTAACCACTGTTTATTCAACACCCTTCTATTAATCATGCTACCTCCTACCAGCTCTAGTTTCAGTTACCCTTAAGTACACTTTCATTGCACTTAGTCACCAACCTCTTTGGCTGTCTTCAGGCTCCCTCAGCCTTAAATCCACAGTAGAAAATGATCCAGAAAATCTCCCGGCTCTTCCAGCCCTAAATCCATAGTACTAAAATGATCCAGCAATGCTTCAGGCTCTTCAAGCCCTAAATCCACATTACTAAGCACCAGCAAGAATAAAATAATAAAAAAAAAACATCAAAATCAAAACAGCCCCTAAATTATTCAGGCTCTTTCTGCCCAAATCCACAACCACAATCTAAACAAAATCCCTCAACTTCATGAAGCACCACCAAAAAAGGGTCTCCCATCCTCCCTAAGTCAACCATTTCTCCGATGCCACTCTGAGAACTCCTTCCTAGACAACTCTCACATCCACCGGCTCCTTTACACTCCTTCCCCTGCTCCTCAAACTCCAAAACTCCAAACAAGGCCCAATCCAATGCAAAGAACTCCATCAACTATGAATCAACATTCCCTCTTGACTCCACCTCAACGATTAACAGAAACTGTGTCATAGCCAGAAATCCCACCCTCTACCATGCAGTCATGCCCCATAGCCAATCAGAACACTTTTCCCAGGATCCAGAGTAACCAATCACAATCCACTACTTTGTCCATTCAGAACATCTCAACCAATAAAACACTACACACTGCCAAATACCACACAAAGTAAACCTCCACCCCCGAACGGACAGCATCACAAGTAGTTCCCACAAAAAATGTAGAATACAACAATAATTACCCAAACAAAAGTAATAGGAGCCAATTGCATAAATTGCACATGTAAGGTGTGGCCATGGAATACATGATTTATTTGAACTTGCAGTGTGTGACTTTGAGACCTCACGCATGGCTCTGATGCTTGTGAGATCACACAAAGTCACACACTGCTCATTCAAATAAATCATGTAGTCCACAGCCACACATCACATATCCCCTATGTGCTGCATTATGCTACAAGTTTTTAGTTGTTTTTAACTATAAACGAGTGTCCTTTTTTGAATCAGACAACCAAGAGTGGGGTTCTTTGCTAAGCTGTGGTAGTCAAAGTAAGCACTTCTTTTACCTATATCACAGTTGGGGTTCAATGCTAAGAAGTGTATGATCATGCACCTGGGAACCAGATACTATGGGACTAGCTACTGACTGGAGGAAGTGCAAGTATCCATTTCAGAGGAAGACTAGGATATAGGGGTGCTTTTCACTGGGCACATGAAGCACTCTGTGTAGTGCTTTAAGGTGGTAAAGAAAATGCCAGGGTGTATTGCCAGAAGAATCACACCAAGGAGGGATGAAGTAATTCTGCCACTGTACAGGTCACTGTTGAGACCACACTTGGGGTACTGTGTACAGTTCTGGTGCCCGTATTTAAAAAAGTACATCAAACTACTGGAGAGGGTTCAATGAAGGGCGACAAAGATGATTTTAGGTCTGAGGGATAAACTCTATGAGGAAAATCTGAGGGAGCTCAACATGTATTGTTCACTTGGGAACATAAGCAGGGATTGTTCACTTGGGAACATAAGCAGAAGGCTGGTAAGGACAGAGGTCTGGGGTTATATTCTGTTTTAATCGAAATATTTGAATAGTTTGGTACATGAAATTAGTTCTATGTGTTAAAAATTACTTCTTTGAGTTAGAACTGTTACTTGGGCTGTGATATTGTAACTTTTGAGGCTTGGGAACACTTGTTTGGCAGTGATAATTAGAGTGAAATTTAAATGTGATGTTTGCCTGGTGGTAGGGGAAGGGGAAATTAACAGGAATCACCTTGTCCTTCATTGTTCACTTGGGAACATAAGCAGGAGGCTTGTAAGGACAGAAGTCTGGGGTTATATTCTGTTTTAACTGAAATATTTGAATAGTTTGGTATGTGAAATTAGTTCTATGAGTTAAAAATTACTTCTTTGAGTTAGAACTGTTACTTGGGCTGTGATATTGTAACTTTTGAGGCTTGGGAACACTTGTTTGGCAGTGATAATTAGAGTGAAATTTAAATGTGATTTTTGCATGGTGTTGGTAGAGCCTCCCACCACCCTGTTTTGTAGGCTTTCTTAAATGCTGAAAAGCCACTGGGGTTGGGATTGAAGAGCTGTGTATTTCTGTTTGGGACTGAAATTTGAAGCAACAGGAATTGGTGGGCCTGTGACATCATACGGTACCTGATGTCTGCATACACACACACTGTTAGTGGGACTGGACACACACTGGACTGTATGTGTTTGTGAGACTTGGGAGCTTTATTGGTGGGGTTGAAATTGGGTTTGTATATAACTGCAGTCAGTATAGAGAGAAACTGTATTCTAGGGGGAAGGGACTGAGAAAAGGGGTGTGCCATTATAAACAGAGGGGAACAAACAGGGTGGCCATATTCCACCATGGCAGACATCTTCGGAAAGGTTGTAGGCTGCGCAAGCTGTGGTATGGCAATAATTCTCAATTGGACCTGGTGAGAGGGAGGCTGCCCACTCTGTAGACAGCTATGTTGTATCAGGAGTGAGGTATATTGGTTAAGGAGTAAGCTGGAGGAGCTTGGGGGTGTACAAGGATAAGGGGTGTGAATATGGGCAGCAGAAGGGTGGGGCTGAAGGGAGGCTGGGGCAATGCTCTGAAATTACAGGACGTTATGCTACAGCAAGCAGGAGGGGGGATATTAGGGACAGAGGACCCTTAGATAGGGATGTTGATACTAAGGGGAAAGCGTGTGGGGTGAACATTCTGAATACAAAGAGAGTGGAGGGGGAAGAGTCAGGAGGGGCTGTTGTGGGGAAGCCTAGTAGAGCAGACATTGAGAAGGAAGGGGCTGTTGCGGGGAAGCCCAAAACAGCAGACTGTGGGAAGGGAGCTCCTAAGGAGAACAGAGCAAGAGGGGAAGAAGAAGGGCAGTTTAGAGGTGCAGTCAGGGGAAACTCAGGTTACTTGATGGAGGCTGACATAGAGTGTCACAATAAATTTGAGCTACTAAGCAATCTAGAGGAGTAGGAAGGGGTTGGTGGAAATGAGGAAACTGATAAAGAGGCAGGGAGGAGGGAGTCAGATACCCATAGGGCATCACAGACTGGCAATGGAAAGGATAGAAATAGTCCCAGAGGGAGAAGGGGAAACATAAATGTTAAGCAGATGGGGAGATGCAACATATTGCAGACATGAGGGAGGAGTGCATGACTGGAGAGAAACTGGGGGACAAGGAGGTGGGAGAGGAGCCTCCCTTCAGCAGGGGGTCACTACCAAGGATGGGGCCCTAGCTAAAGGGAACCCACAGAGAGCCTCGGAAGGCAGGGGTACTATTACAAGGGGGGAGGATGGTGGTGTGGAGGAAGGGGAAACCATCAGGGCCAGGATAAATGGTTCGGATAAAAGAGGGTTAAAGGGGACACCTATTCAGAGGGAGTCTGAGTTAAGTGGGCAAAATAACGAGGGAGGCAGAAAGGGGAGGGTGACAAGGGGGTCTCTAATAAGGCAGGAAGACTCCCATGGAATTGAGATCATGAATAAAGGGGGGATGGGGGACTGAGAGGGCATAGTGGAGGTAACCATAAGGATGATGGCGATGTTAAGATTCTGTTATTGGGAGACTCAATGATTAGGGGTATCCAGTGGGAGGGACAGGGGGATGGATGCCATAGCCAGGTGAAGGTAGTGAGTATCTCTGGGCTGACAGTGCACAGAGCAAAGTTCATGGTGTATGAACTGGTTAGGAATTGTGGAGGGAAACTGGATTTCCTGGTGCATTTGGGAACTAACGATCTAGAGGGAAATAGCATTTTGGAAATCCAAGCAAGGTTCCAAGAACTTGCCAGTGTCTGTCGGGATAATGGATGAAACATTTCGTTTTCGGAGATATTGCCAGTACCAAAGACCTCAGTGGAGAAAAAAATGAAGATCACAGAGGTTAATGACTGGCTCAGGAAGTGGGGTGAAGAGAGTGGGTTGGGGGTGTTAGGGAACTGGAAAGGAGTTTGGGAGGATAAGGGACTGTATGCCAAGGACAGGCTTCATCTTGCCTCATTAGGGAAGGAAGTCCTTAAACAGGGGATGGCTGACTACATTCAAGAAAGGTGGGGTTTAAACTTGTGAGGGGGAAGGGATAAGGGAGGGGCTGACCAGAAGCCCTCTCCTCCAGATGAGGGGAGTAGCCTTCAAACCCAAGGTGGGAGGGGAAACAGACTGGGGGTGGAGGTTTCAGGAGGAGCAGAGGGAGGATGGAAGTATAAGGAACCTGGGTGGGGTTCAACAAAGGGGATCAGGGATAAGGGTTGGGGGTTGGTGTTAGTAAATGGCAGGAGCTTAGGAGACAAGTTGCCAGAGCTCCAGGCCATGCTGTTCAAAGGGGGGGTGGATGTGGCGGCAGTCATGGAGATGTGGGCCAACAAAAACCATGACTGGGACCTAAACGTGTGGGGTACACTATGCTTAGGAAGGATAGAAAGGAGGGCAGAGGGGGTGGAGTGGCTATGTTCATTAGAGATGACATAGAAATTGCTAGGGTAGAAGAGGCAGAGGGAAATGTGGAGGCCTTATGGGTCACCTTACAATCCCAGCAGGAGATAAGGTCAAGCTGGGTGTAGTATATAGGCCCCTCGGGATGACTGATATTCTAGAGGATGGTTTGCTGCACAACATCATTTCCCAGTGTGGACCAAAAGGGGAAGGAGTGGTGTTGATGGGGGACCTTAATATGCCAGGTACAAACTGGGGAACCATGTCCTCTAAGGTGGCCAAGAAACAGAGCCTGCAGGATGGTTTCCAACATGTGTTCTTAACACAGCATGTGATGGAGCCCACAAGGGAGGGGCATGTCCTGGATGTGGTTCTGGCAGATGGGGATCTGGTAAGGGACCTGGTTGTGGAGGACCCCCTGACTGGGAGCAACCACAATACTGTCTGGTTTCAAATAAGCATGGGGGGAGGGGGTGAAATCTAGGACACTGGAAGGGACTTCAGGGGGGCAGACTTTGTGGTCATGGGAAATATTCTCAAGGATCACTTGAAGGGGATTACATCAATGACAAGTGTGGAAAGGAGATGGGAGGTCATAAAATGGGGACTTCATGAGGGAGTCAGGATCTGCGCTAAGTTGAAACGTAAAGGAGCAAGGTCACATAAACCATGCTGGTGGTCCAGTGAGGTACAGGTAGTGGTCGGAGAAAAGAAGGCGGCCTACAAAAAATATAAAACAACAAGAGGGGATAGGGATAAGGAAATGTACCATCTTGCATCTAGAAAAGTAAACCGGATGGTGAGGGGAGCAAAGTCCAGTAAAGAGCAGCGGCTGGCACAGGGGATACATGGAGGGGAAAAGGGGTTCTTCCGGTGCATTGGGGAGCAGAGAAAAACTAAGGGCCATCTCAGCAGATTGAGATCAGAAGGAGGGTGGGTGGAAGAGGCGAGGGACCAGGCAGAGGTATTTAACAAGTACTTTGCCTCTGTGCTGACTAGGGAGGGGGATGGGATATCTACAAAGCAAGGCATGATGGGGATAGAAGCAGCAGTGAGTGGGATCAAGGGAGCAACAGAAATGGAGCAAGATGAGGGAGAGGTACCCCAGGGGTGTCACATCTGGATAAGCATAAAAAGGCCAGTAAAGTGGTGAGGACGGATGATGCTATCTTTGCCAAAAAGGTGTGGTTAGCCCTCAAGGCCCTAAAGAAAGACAAATCTCCTGGGCTGGATGGCATTCATCTGAGAGTACTATGGGAATTGGTGGACATACTGGCTGCACCCCTGGCGGAGCTCTTCAACAGGTCACTTGAGACAGGGAGGGTACCTAGGGATTGATGAGAGGCACATGTGGTGCCAATCCATAAAGGGGAGGTCGAGGGAAGTACCAGGCAACTATAGACCCATCAGTTTGACCTCGGTGGTGGGAAAATTAATGCAGAGTATACTAAAGGAACAATTGGGGGTGTACTTGGAGGAGGTGGGAGGTCTGGATAGTCAGCAACATGGTAGTGTGCCAGGTAGATCATGTCAAACCAATCTTGTGGAGTTCTACAAATGGGTTACATCAGAACTGGACAGGGGAAAGCCTGTGGATGTATTATTCTTGGACTTCAGCAAGGTGTTTGACTCTGTCCCCCACAATGGTCTGGTGGAAAAACTGATGGAGTTAGGAGTAGGCCCTTTGATGGTCAGATGGATTGAAAACTGGCTAGCTGGACACACCCAGAGAGTAGTGGTCCGTTGGGAGCTCTCGGACCCTAGAGAGGTTGGTAGTGGGGTACTGCAGGGCTCGGTCCTGGGTCCGATCCTGTTTAATGCATACATAACGGATATCAGGGAGGGTATAGGGAGTGAAATGAGTCTCTTCGCTGATGACTCCAAGATGGGAGCAGTAGTTGAGGAAGAAGAGGGGAGGTTGGTCCTGCAAGGGGACCTGGACACCCTGGAAAGCTGGGCTCACACAATGAAATTAAATTTCAGTATCACCTAGTGCAAGGTATTGCATCTTGGGAGGGAAACCCTAAACACAGGTACACCCTGGGTGGGGAGGCACTGGAGGCCTCAATAGGGGAAAAAGACCTAGGGGTCATGGTGGATGCATGTATGAATAACTCTGAGCAGTGCAGGAAAGTGGCTGGCAAGGCAAACAGGATGTTGGTATGCATCATAAGGGGGATCACCTCTAGGAGCAAGGAAGTGATTCTGCCACTGTACAATGGACTGGTTAGACCACACCTTGAGTACTGTTTACAGTACTGGAGACCACACTTGAAGAGGGACATACAGCTCCTGGAGTGGGTACAGAGGAGGGCAACTAAGATGATACGAGGGCTAGGGGATTTGACGTATGAGGATAGACTTGAGGAGGTCTGCCTGTTTTTATTGGAGGCGAGAAGAGACGGGGGGACATGATTGAGGTTTTCAAGTACCTCAAGGGAATTCAGTAAATAGGGTAAACATGGAGGGGATCCTTAGACTAAAGCAGGGAGGTATCACCAGAGGGCATGGTTTGAAGTTGGAAGGTGGAAGGGTGAGTGGGAAAGAGGAGGAAGTTTTTCACTGAGAGGGTGGTGGACCCTTGGAATGCACTGCCTGTCGAGCTGGTTCAGAGATCCACAGTGGAGGGCTTCAAGAGAGGGTGGGACAGACACAGAAAGTGGATGTATCAGATGATGGCCTGTCCCAGAAGGGTGGGGATGGATGATAGGGCTTTCTGGAACACAAGGGAGGGGAGGGCCTCGGCACCCAACTAGGGATCTGAGGTTCGTGCAGACTCGATAGACCATAAGGCCTAATCTGCTGGCAAATAGTATGTTAGTATTCCATGGAAGATAGAAGGGAGAGGTAGGATATGACTGAAACCTTTGAATATTTAAAAAGTGTGAATAAGGTTAGTATGGAGGACATTTCAGCTTAAGGGGGTGTTCATGAGGGGACCTATAGCCTGAAATTGGAGGGGGGAAGATTCAAGAGGGAAATGAGGAGGCACTATTTCATGGAAAGTGTGGTAGCAAGGTGGAACGAAATGCCAGAGGTGGTAATCTTGCTGAAGACTGTGGGCAGTTTTGAGAAGGGAGTGGGACAACATCAAAGGAAAGGTCAAAACTGAGGGGATGCTAGGGAGGGGGGATGGCAATGTGGGATGATAAATGGGAAGGACTGGAAATGGGTGGGAGGCATCTGCAGTAAATTAAACTGTGAGTTGCACTCTCAAGCACTTGATAGACCATTATGGCTTATCTCTGCAGGCATTTTTGTATGTTTCTGTGTATAAGTTTATAAATAATACAGATCTCACTTACAACTCTAGACTGAAGTGCGGAAAAAAATTGAGCATCAGTATAGATCCAAATTTTTTCTAAAGATTATGGGCCTGATTTTCAAAATCTAACACAAGACTTGCATCAAGCCCTCTAGCAAACCCAATGTTTGACACAATTGTGACAAACTCCTTTGATGCAAATGCACCCAATTTTAGTACATTAGGCACAGTTGCAACATTTTCCACAATTTATGGTAGCTTTCGATAAAGCTCTGGTACAAGTCCTATTAAAAGATTCTCCCAAATGGTGAAAGTTAGACTCTGGTAAGTTGGCCTATCTTGTGGCATTTGGTTCACTGAAGGAAAATTGCAATTAACACCAAAAGAATGTCACAGGCCCACTGCACCATGTGTTTCGCACACCGGGGCCTTGCAGCATCTGCAAGTCATTTGAAAATTGAGCTCTATGCATTAAAGTCACCTAGAGTACAAGGAAATTGCAAGGTAGGGCAATAACATTCAAAATCCTCCATAATATGTACTACACTCCCTTGCTATTCTCCAAAATAAAATTCAATGGTAAAGACATGTTGGTGATGTAGAAATAACAAAGCTAATCTTTTTCACATAATGTGGTTTTGCCCTGCAGTCCTCACCATCTGGACCCATCTACTAAAATTCTGTTCTAATGTACTTAAAAAGCACATCCCTATAAATCTTTAGCTATGCTTGCTGCAACATTGTACTTCATTTTCTGTCCTTCCAAATCACTTACAATATTGGATTCTGGCAACATGTCTAGGTTTAAAGGGAAGCAATCTTTCCTATTGAAAATCTCTCAATATTCCTTATAGGACAGGATCCAGTACATATACAAACAGGCTATTATTGAGTGACTTAGTTATATTGCATTAGACAACCTCTACATACATTAACAAATGTGGAACCATTTTACTGAATGTTGAGAACATGTAAAATCTGCTATTTAACTAGAATTAGGTTTTGCAATGTATGCTATTCTTTGCTACAATAATCAATAAACGTAAGATACATTTATGCATATAGTTAATGTTAATTATTTTAAATCACATATTTGAATTTATTAGTTTACATTGTATTGTATCCTTTTATCCTTGTTTATCTCAACTCATTTGTATGTGTTTTATATTTTTAAATGTAATAAAGATGGCTCTATTATGCCTGTTTAACAACATTTTCGTCAACCGGCATCGCGGCAACATGATTTATGTTGACCGCAAGTTGTGGTCGACATAAATCCCAACTGTCTCCTGCTCTGTGTTTTCATCAAGAGGTCTTTGCCCCCGAACCACCCATGTGGGGGGCTCTGCCCCCTGCATCCCCCCATACTATAGATCATCAACTCCGAGCAAGAGTTGATTCGGGAAGGGGATGCAGGACCAGAAGACAGTGTGCCCCTGTGTCAGGCACACCAACACAGTGACCTGTTGGTGAACTGTCGATTTTGTCAACAGGTGTGTAGGTCATTATGTTGGTGTCACTAATCAGGGCACATACCAATAAAGATTAATAAGGAAAAAAAAGAAAATTTCTACAATACAAGACCAACAGCTTTGAAGAAACTCTTTCCTTCACAGAATATCTCTTCATGGCCTACAATGGTAATGGGCAGGAAACCCAGCATGGAGACGGCAGCAATTGAGGCAAAATTCTGTCACCTCCTATGTGATATCAGTGAAGTCAAAACAGTACCCCTTCGTATTTGACAGGCCATGCTTAACTCATTACCACCATTAGCTTCTTCTGAAGTCTGAACTACCCATTGTTTACCTGACACAAAATGGCTGCCCAGGGTATAATGAGTTAAACTAGACTTCAGGGTCCAACAAACTGAGCATCAGATTGAATCTTATGATGTTGCCAAACAAGAATTGTAGGCTATAGACTGTGAACAGAGTCAGGCCATGCACCAGCTCTAGGACATGGTGGAAGACCTCAAAAACTGAAGCTGCAGTAACAGTAAGTGGTTTTTGGGCTTTCCTGAGGGAGTGTAGTTACATGAAGCAGATGCTTTCCTTCAACATGCCCTCCCCATGGTCCTGCAACTCAAAGGGCATCATTGTTTCAATATCGAAAGTGTACACCCCTCCCTCACACCCCATCCACATAAGGGAGAAAGTCCTAGACCTATCCTGTGCAGATGCCTAAATTTTACTACAATGGAAGCTATTATATGATGCTCAAGAGAAAATCACAAGTTATACTGGCAGGAAGATAAGATACACATCTACAGTATCAGGACATTTCTAATGACTTATCTGCTCAATATAGGCCAGACACATTGTGCATTGAATAGGGCTCTGTGTTTTTTCAGCTACCCAGCTGTAATGAGGGTGACACACAATGGAGTTCCACTACAATTTGCTACACCAAAAGCTCTAATTTACTTTTTACATAAATATTGGTTGAAGAAGAAGAGGCACCATGTAAAGGCTTCTCTGTGGAAGTTAGAAACACCTCAGAGGGCACAGATATCAGTTATTCCCCTCTCCCACCAGATGATGGTGCCAACTGTCATGGGCACCATGACCCTTGGTCACTAACACCACAAACCCGCAACTGACAGTTACACAGCCAAAGAGGGAAAAAAAACTCTCCCTGTGAACCTCTGCAGTCCTGTAGTCACAGCTGGGAGGCAGCTTCAGAGGGCTCTTTAAACAGTATAAAAGCAATTCTGACAAAAATAGATATGCTCATCTAAGATCCAATTTGTCAGCTACACAATCTCCTCAGACTAAGGAAGATTGCCCGCAGACTACAACCTTAGTCGCATCATCATCTTTGGAACCAGCATCGAGTGGAGATACATCTTTGGAGAAATCCTGAGCATCCATTTTGGCAGCAGCAGCTCCCATCTTGAATGCAGTACTGGCCCAAGGCCTTTCTGACATCCCACAAGAAGCCACTACACCTGTGCCAATTTTGCAGCTGCTGGCAATGCTCCCCCCTCCCCAAACAAGCTTGGCTCAGAATGATTTCTGTTAGTACTGTGAGTGCTTATTGTATTTTCCTGTGTTTAAAGGGACAGAGGAGGAAGGAAAGGGGAGATACGAGTTTGGTTGCATATCACTCATGGTCTGTCATAAGTGGCCATGGGTCAGACCACCCATGACAACAGCTCTGCTATTCTCCAATCTTCCCTCCCCTCAGTTTTCTCCTCCCATAAGCAGTTCAGTCTTGCTATGAGTGACAATGTTGTTGAATCTCAGTCCTTCATGAACAGATATTTTATTCACTGCTGAGGGTTCATTGTAAGTATAAACTATCACCCATGTACAATCAAACTCCTTGCTCATCAGACAGAGGGCCAAGAATTTCACCCTAGTTCAAAAATGCTGCAGTGCATCCTAATGCCCTCAAGCCCTCTGAATCAACATGACTATGCAGTGGAGATACTTTTGAGCAAAAGCAGCAATAAAGTGCTGTTATTAGTTCTGCACTGCATGGATTCACATCTGCTTATATTTCATTGATTTCATCCTGGTCATGATAAGGCAAACAGAACCTTCAACACCTTCAGAGGTGCATGCATCTTGGACATTACCAATATGATGGATGATATTCTATTATTTAATTTAATTTATGTTTTTTTATTTATTTAGAGCCTAGGATTACAAGTACCTTTGAGCCAAGGCTCCTTTACAAAGGTTCCATGCCAATTGAGGTACAATACAAACATTACATAGAATTGAGTAACAAAGCAGAAATGGTGTACAAACATTTTTTAAGCAGCTGAAATACATTACATTTAGGGAAAGTTGGTACTGGGGGGGGCAGGGTGGCCAGAGGCAGCTGAGGCTTGGAATGGACACAAAAAGAGTGGTGCAGCCGTGGGCATTTGTCAGGCCTCAAAAAAGTGCTTGGAGGTAGGGTGCAACAACAGGAGGGGAGGGTAGGCTGTAGGAAGAGTGGGTAGGAGTAGAAGTGCTAGGAGGGAGATCAGATTATGAGGGACAGTCACAGGAGCTAGAGGCAGCTAGGTGGAGGCAAAGGTTGCCTTTGAACAGGCCTAGCTTTTGCAGACAGGAGATGTCTGTTGAGTCCATTAATCCAGCTAGGAGCTCGGTACACAAAGGATCATTGACCCTGTGTGAAGCAGCACTGAGGAATGTGCAGCATTTGATTTTCTGAAGCCCTGGTGAGGCGGGGGTTGCGTGCTGTATGGAGAAGAGTTTGGACTCTAGGGGGAGCAAGATGCAACATAATTTTCTTAGCTATTAGACAAGTTTGGTACTTGATACAGTTTGATAACTGAAGCCACCCTGTTTGGGCAAAGAGGTCACACATATGGGTGAGATGGTGGGATCCTGTGATGAGTCAGCAGGCTTTGTTTAGGGCCAAGGATAAGTGCTTGAGGGCTGTGTCAGTTGCAGAGCTGTAAATAATCAGACCATAGTCTATTAGAGAGACCACTGAGCTCTGTATTGCTAAGCTTAAGGCACCCAAGGTTAGGCACTGCCTGTGCCTGTAGAGGAGACCAATGCATGTGTTTGCAGCTTTGGTGATGCTATCTATGTGGATGCCATAGGATAGGTGGCTGTATATGGTGATTACCAAATATTTAAAGGAGTGAACCTGTTTGAGGAGAGCACCAAGGCAGTTTGTAATATTAAGAGGGTGAAACCTATGTTTGTCGTGGGAGCCACAGAAAAGCATTGACCTGGTTTTCGTATAGTTGAGAACCATCTTTTGACTACTGAACCATGTTTCAGTGGAGGTAAAACTCTTCTGAAGCTTGTTTTGGAGTAGATGGGGTCCTGTTGGGTGATGTGAATGACAGCATCATCAGCACAGAGTAGGATTTGTTCCTGAGGATTGTGGAAAATTGTTTAAAAACAGGCAGAAGAGGAGTGGCCCGAGAATGGTTCCTTGGGGGACTCCTGAGTGTACTGGTCTAGCATCTGTGATGACATCAACAATTTTCACTCTTTGGGAACAGTTTTCTAGGTTGCTCTTAACCAAGTTGTAGACTCAGGGGAGACTCCAGCTTTTAGCAGTTCTGTGAGGAGTATTCAATGATGGATGGTGCCAAAAGTCTTGGTCAGGTCTATGAAGACTGAACCAGTGAGGTAATTATTGTTCAGGGAGTTGTGAATTGCTTCCTGTGAATTCAGGGAGGGCAGATGTGGTTCTGTGGCCTTTTCTGAAGCCGTGCTGTTGTTTACGTAGGATGTTGTACTTGTCCAGATATTCCGTTGGCTGGTCACATACCAGATGTTCAATGGCCTTAGAGGGGGGGGTAGTATGAATATAGGTCTATAATTTCCATGAAGGGCCTTGTCCCCACTCTTGTAGACTGGTGCCATGGTGGTGGATTTTCATCTGTCAGGGAACTGGCCAAGAGTGAGGGAGATGTTGAAAATCCAGATTAGAGGAGATGGCACTTCATCAAGAGTAAGGGACAGCAGTTCAAGGTTGAGTGAGTCCACACTTATTTTAGATCCAGCAATTGCTATACAGATGTATCTATGGACTTCATGTGTCCTGACTGCTCTGAAGTAAAAAGGGGAGATTAGATTCTGGTGTTAACCCTTTGGTGATAATTCATGATGGTATCAATAGCATCAATAAATCTAGAACTGAGGGTATCAAGAGTGACTACATTGATTTATGCAAAACACTTAATGCTGAAGGATGTTCTGTTTCCTTATCTGAAATTGTGCCTGTGCCAAGAACTGCCTACTCCAAAATAAGGAAAATTAAGGACATAAATGAATGGTTACGCAAACAAGCACTCCATAATGGCTACGCTAGCTCAACTCACTGGGAGGCCTTTGAAAATGACAACAATTTCTGCTATTGGTATGGGCTTCACTTAAGTAAATGGGGTAATTTTGCTTTTGGAAAACAAATCCTCTCATATACTGCACAAATTTAAAACTAATAAACGTGGTGGACTCAAGTTCACATCTTACTCCTAAAAGCAGACATAAGCAACATGTAATAATGATGGATGCAACATATTGGTTACAAATGCAAAAAGTTTGAATTTAACTAAAGCCTCAGAATTTGAAGGTATAATGTTCAGGAACAGAACAGATGTAACTACAGTTACGGACACTTGGCGGGATGATTCGAGCAAATGGCTCAGAGGAATACCAGGGTATTAGCATTTCTACGCAAATAGAAGTGATAGACAGGGTAGTGCTGTCTGCCTTTACATTGCAAATAATATTGAGTGCCACCAACTCTCTCCCCTAAACTTGACAGAAGAATCAGTAGAAAGCATTTGGGTACAAATTCATCAGCCTAACAATAAACCAAAGATGTATGTATTTATTTATTAGGTTTGGATAACTACCTTTGAGCCAACATGGCTCTTTTACAAAGGTTCCAAGTCATATAGCACATAAAAATATTACAGTACACAAAATACAAGATTAAAAAAAATGTATCACAAATAGGCAAAGAAATGCTCACACAGAACAAAATAAGTTAAGCAGTTACATATGCAATTGAGAGGAACATCAAGTCTTATTTAAAAGGAAAAAGCATAGATTCACAGTTGTTTTCTAAGTGCTGGTAATAAGCTGATAGCAAACAGAGATGGTGTTGTCCAGGCATGAGTTGGGAGGGGGTAGAGTGACAGGGATGGTAGATGAATTAGGAGAGATAGTCATAGCGGTTTGATTGGGTTAGGAATAATCGGTTACTATAATATAACAATATTGGGAAACCGCTACAGGCCACCAAATTTGCTTATGTGCATTTCTCATCTGCTTTTGATACTGTTTTATGTTCATTGTTATGAGAAAAAATGCATAAGCTAAGAATTGACCGGGGTCTCATTTTACTTATTAAAATATTGCATCTAAATACTTGGGCACAAATTAAATATACTAAATCTAGTTTAGTGATGGAACAATTTAAGGCTAATCAAGGTGTTAAACAAGGATGCATCCTTGCTCTGACCTTATTTAGTATATATATTTATCTTTATCTATATATTTATATATATATAGAGAGAGAGATATCTCTCTCTCTCTTCTCTATATATATATATATATATATATATATATAAGAGACAAAGAACCTCTGTGCGCAAACACTGAGGCAAGGGTTACTCCAAAGGGCATTTGACTGGGAAGCCAAGTTTCAAGAAAATACAAAATCACACATGCCCACACAAATCAAAGCATCATGGAATGCATATGCAAATCACCACAGAATATTATGCTGGTTCAACTTTAAGCAGAATTGCATGATGCCAAAAGACCTCTCACACAGTTTGCAAAGGGTGCTAACAGATGACAGAGACATGTGTTTCATCCTACCAGGACTCATCAGTATGCCTCGTCTGTTTGACACACCAGTGGAATGAAACAGTGTGTCTTGGTTATGTTGTGGTGAACTCATTAAAATAAAAAAACTATTTAAAAGACAAAGAACCTCTGTGCACAAACACTGAGGCAAGGGTTACCCCAAAGGGAATTTGGCTGGGAAGCCAAGTTTCAAGAAAATACATAGATACATAGATACATAGATACATAGACAGTGTCGGCAGATAAGGGCCTATGGCCCACCTAGTCTGCCCATTTGAGCTTGTAAGTTCAGTTTGTTTTCCTAGAAGTCTATTTCCCCTTACCCCTGACCTCTAGAATTCCTTTATGTCTATCCATGCATTCTTAAATCCCATATGATTGTTTCAGCCCCCACCACTTCCTCTGGCAGGGTGTTCCACTTGTCCACCAACCGTTCTGTGAAGAAATTTTTCCTCATGTTTCCTCTGAAACGTCCTCCTCCAACTTCATCCATGCCCTCTAGTCCTGAAACATCTTTTTCACTTATAAATAGTGTTTTCCTGCACCCTGTTCCTCCCTGTAAGATACTTGTATGTCTCTATCATATCCCCTCTCTCTCCTCTCCTCCAGGGAGTACATGTTCAGTTCCTTCAACCTGTCTTCATAGGACTTGTGATGCAACCCATGCACCATCTTTGTTGCCCTCCTCTGAACCTTCTCTACCCTGTCTATGTCCTTACGTAGGTATGGTCTCCAGAACTGTACACTGTACTCCAGGTGGGGCCTCACTAGTGTCTTGTATAGCAGAATTATGACCTCCCTTTTCCTGCTGGTGATGCCCCTGCCTATACAACCCAGCATCCTATTTGCTTTACCTGATGCCTTGTCACACTGTTTCCCTACCTTGAGGTCATCAGAGATGACAACCCCAAGATCCCTTTCCTGCTTGGTGCATGCTATATCCTCACCCCCCAACTGATATATTGTGCCAGGGTTTTTGTGCCCCATATGCATTATCTTGCACTTCTTTGCATTGAATTTCAACTGCCAAACCCTTGACCATTCTTCAAGTTTCTGCAGGTCCCTTCTCATTCTGTCTACACCCTCTGGTGTGTCTACTCTGTTACAGAGCTTTGTGTCATCAGCGAACAGTGAAATTCTGCCTTCTAGATCCTGTGCAATGTCACTGATGAAGATGTTGAATAGGACCGGTCCCAGCACTGATCCCTGTGGTACCCCACTGGTCACTCTTCCCTCTGTGGAGTGACAGCCATTTACCACCACCCTCTGTGTCCTGCCACCCAGCCAGTTACCTACCCACCACACTACTGTCCTGCCCACACCCATATTCCCCAGTTTGTGTAATAGTCTTCTATGTGGCACAGTGTCACATGCCCACACAATGCAAAGCATCATAGGATGCATATGCAAATCACCATAGAATGTTACACATATATGACATAATTGTTGCCTTAAATGATCCATCTTTTCATTTAGTGAGCATTGAAAATAAACATATCCCCTGTGTTGGCTTATGCAGATGATCTGGCCATTATATCTACTAATAGGATTGGTGTACTGAGATCTTTAAACAAGCTAGAAGGATTATGAAAATCACATAATCTCAGACCTAATGCAAATAAAACAAAAGTTATGTTTTTTGAAAAACAAACTAAAGCATAGATCATTAAGGTTAGGTGGAAATAAACTGGATTGTGTCACTGAATGCACATATTTAGGGGTGGTCTTTACAAGTAGCACCAAATGGAATAAACATATCACTTCAACCGTTAAAAAGTTAGAGAACTCGGCAAAACTGTTAAAGAGATTTAATATATTGTACGGAGGCAAAACTGTAGTACCCATGAGCAAGGCTATCAATGCAAAACTTATTTCACAATCAGCATATGCCATGGAGGTTTGGGGTTTGCAAAACCTAGAAGAAATAGATTCTGTTTTAAAAAAATATATATATAAACAAGTGCTAAGAAGTCCAGCTAGCACGTCAAATGTACTGGTTAGATTTCAACTAGGCCAGCTTAGTTTTGCTTTTCTAGCACAGGAATGAATAGTCTCGTATTGGATTAAATTACAAGCCCAAGCAAAAGATTCACTACTGTACAGTGCATCAAGGGAAAAAATATCTATTATCCTGTAAGCAAGGTGGTTGGATTGGTATGTTAAACTCTATACTTACCAAATTTGAGTTATACTATCTAAAATGATAGAAAGAGCAGCACATTGAGATCTCTATCTCCTATACTAAGTATGTTATAAAAATAAGACAAAACTCTGAAAGAAATGATGACCTCGAAAAAACTGGTTAGGGTTTCTAGCTGGCTAGTCAAGAATATGGCTGAGCATTCCTTTAAACATTTTCTGGCAGGTGTAAGGGATCCAAAACATAGATACATACTAGCACAATATCGATTTGAAGTCTTCCCTTGCAAAGCACTGTTAGCAAGATATGGTCAAATAACTAACCAATCAAGTCAATGCTTTTGTAACTTAGCAGAAGTTGAAGACTTGGAACATATTATTTTTAGATGCCCTTGGTACCATGGAGCCCATACAAAGTATATAAATGAGTTAATGGGTACAGTAAATGTTCCATCCAGATTCTTATTGGATTTATTATTTAATTCAGAAAACTCTGATATACTAACCAAATATACTATGATATCCCGAAACTCGGTATGCCAACCCTTGGCATACCAAGTACAGCACCCCAAAATGCCAGGGCCCGAATGACTGACATGCCCAATATATGAATTCTAGGTATGTCACACAACAAAATGTTTCATGCAGGGGTCTTTGCCCAACCACCCTCCATGTAGGGGGCTTTGCCGCTACACCCCCATAACTAAATTAACCAACTCCAAGGGTGGGCAGACCCCAGAGTAAAATGTTAATTGTTATTGGGGTGCAGTGTGTATAATGCCATGACCCGGTCTAGAACCCGGGTCACATGCAGCATACTGGCTTGAGCCGCCAATGGTATTCCCCTCCATACCACTGGGGCAGCTCGGCCAGCAACCCCATCCTTTCTCTCAAAACCCATGGGGTAAGGTAGCATTCTCTCACATCCACTACCTTACCCCTTCAGGAGCAATAGCATTGGGTGTACAGGTGTCAGGATACAGCTTGTATCAGGCAATGCTGACTGGGAAAGTGCTTGTCTGGCAATGGAGTTTCCTACAAACATAAGTATACATACTAACCAAGCTTGTATTATATCTAACTGAAATCACTAAAGTAAGGAAAAGAAATATGATATATCATCAAGAGTGTATAAATGTAACTGTTAGTGTACAGGGATACATGACTAAGTAATACACAGAGAATAGTTTGGCTAATATTATCCTTTTTAATGAGCCATCTGATTATCGCTACTTGACTATCAACTGTCTTGTAATAGTTATATCCAGGCTGGCGAGTGCAATTAGGTAGTTTTCCTCTGATGCAAGATAGTAGGGTGATTTATCTTTTTGTGTGTAATAACTTGAGAGATCTTTGCTATTTATATTTTTGTATGTATTGCTCAATATATGTCTGTTCTTTGTTTATATATTTGCTTTTTGTAATAGCTTTTAGCTGAACAAATAAACTAAATACCAAATTTGCTACCAGCCTGTAACAAAGCACTTATAAATGAGATTCTTCAGGCTACTGATATGGGGGATTCCATTATAGCAGGAGGCTTCAATTACCCGGGAATGAAGTGGGAATTATAAACTGTTTCGAACACAAGTGAAATTACCTTTGCAGACACAGTGGCCACAGTAGGCCCAGTACAATTGGTTCAAACTCCTAATGGGGTGAAACTATCTTAGACCTAACCGTTACCAATATTCAACATAAACTGTGAGAGATAATTGTAAACTGCCCTATAGGAGGGAGTGACCACATGGTAGTAAACTTTACTATCAATATATCTGTTATTAAAACTAAATGTCTTGCTACCATTAATAACTACAACAAAGCAGATTTCCAAAAATATTAGGAATAACATTGCTGATATCAATTGAGAATAATAAATGAGTAATACTTCTACTGAGGTTATGCGGTCTGTCTTTACAAATAAGTTATCCAAATATGTCCTCAAAATAACAAAATACAATAACAAAGGGATGAAACATCTTTAGCAGACCGAATCAGTCAAAGACAGTTGAGGTTCAAGGAAAAAGCTTATAAAAAAGTACAAAAAAAAACACTACTGAGAATTATAGCAAGTACAAAATCACATTAAAAAACCTAAAGAAACAAATACAAGTTGAAAAATGTAAAACTGAATTTAAAATAGCCTACACCAATGATAATAGTAAGGCTTTCTATTCCTATGTAAATGCAAAAAGGAAACGCATTAGTGAAATAGGTCCAATTGTGGAAAACAATAACACAATTTCAAATAATTATCATTTAGCTAACATCTTTAACAAGTATTTTTATGTGTATAATATAAACATCAACTCACAACATATCTCATTTTTTTTTTTTTGCAAATGAAAGTTGTATTGGTTAAAAAACAAGATTTTTTGAATTTTATTAATTTATTTATTTAAGTCTCAGATTATAGTATCTTTGAGCTAATAGCTCATTTACAGAGGTTCCATGTCAGGTGGACAGTTCATCAGCAAATTGCAGGCAATTCAGATTGTTACAAATCAAGTACAGATAGAATATAATTGAGCAGTCATACTAGAGAGTTTCAAAAAAAAGAAAATACAGCAACATGTATTAAATATTTCTTGTCATAAGTGCTGAAATGAAAATAAGTATAGGATAATATAAGGCCAAGGACCTAGTGGTGGTGGGGTGGGGGGTAATTATGGGTAGTAGACAGAGAGGATCTCAGAAAGGGACATGGCATGAAAATTGAAAGAGGTTACAGTCAACAAGATGAAAACATTAGGAATTATACAGACAAGGTATAAATACCGTCTCTCAAATATATTTCATCCAAGAAAAATGAAACAAGATATTTAAAATGTACAGGCATGGGTACAAGGAATTCAGTAAAATCTTAGAAAAATCTATGTAATTCATTAAAAGAAAAGATTAGATTTGTTTTCAGGTCTATTCAGCGTGTTATGCTAAAGAATGGATTCCAAATCTTATAGTAAATGTATATCTTTCAGACAATAAGTAGCAAATTTGTTCATTATTTGCTAGATTAGTCATATTATCAAAGCACTCTGAAAGGGTTGGAGGAGCTGTTTCTTTCCATTTGGAAAGGAGTACGTGCTTTAAAACTAGTGCAACTGCCAGGACCCAGTTTGCTTTAGGTTTTGGAAGATTGGCAAGGTGTAAAGAGAAGCCAATGGGGAGAAAGACATTTTTATACCTGTTACCTTTTTGCACAAGTTATGAACTACTTTCCAGAGATCAATAATACAAGGGCAGTCCCGTAGCATGTGAAGAAGATATGCATGTGACATATCATATCTCAAACAGGTACCATGTAATAACAGCACCACCAAAAACAGCACTGTACTAAGCAGCTACTACATTTTGCCAACTGTAGTAATGGCTATGGACACCACAGCACCCTAGAAAATAAGCTATTTTACATTAATTTCAACAAAACAATACAAAAACATAATTTTATGTGGAGGCTATGCCCCCACACCTTTGTGGGGGCTTTCTTAACTCTCATACTTAATATAATCAACTCCAGAGAGGGCATGACATGGGGGGAAAGAGAAAATCACAGGATGAGGCAACAGCATGGGGGGGCTCCCTGTGAACAAGGGGAGAACTTTAGGAGTAGAAACAATCTCAGGCAAATATAACATCTAAAAAAACAAAAACAAAAATATAAACTAGAAACACTGAAAATCACATAAAATGCAGAAGCACCACTCCAGCCCCAAACTCTTGTCCTCCAGCATTGCAGATCAACACCTAACCCACCATGCTAGACAGCCAGCTGGAAGCAGCCCTCCTAAACACACCTTCTATCCTTCATGTAATACCTGTCCCTAGCTATTCAATTCATAGCTGTCCTTTACTTTCACTGTAATTCCCTCACTGTTCTTTCATAGTAGCTGTTTTTTCAGTCACTCAAATTAAATCACTCATATTGAGTAGCTCAGTTTCAGTAGCTCATATCACTGGTCACCCCTCTGGTATATGCCCCCTACACAGTAATTCCACTCCTCAAGCCTGAGGGGAGAATAATAATAATAGTAGAGAATTTTAAACTCCATGGTTCTACCTTATAGCTCCCTGCATGAATAGTAGGCATTAAATCAAGAGGCCATTCAGTCATCTGCAGATATAGTAAAGCCTAAGTCTTTCTCCCATTTAAATCTTAAGGATTAGGAAAACTGACTGCTCACTACTATTTGCTAAGTGTTTATAAATTAATGAGACCCCTCTTCTAAGACTAGCTGATTTAAGAACCATAGACCATTCTTGGTTCATGGGGGGTAGCTTCAGGGTAGGGCCTACTATAGTCTCTGATATAATCTTCCTGACCTGCAAATAACTCACAAAGCTGTGATTCTTTAGCCTAAACTTATTTTGCAGAGTCTCAAAAGACATGAGGAAGCCCGTGTTTAAGTCCACTAGTTCACCCACAACTGGTGCTACCTAACTTGTCCCATTCCCAGTTCTGTATAACCCTGCACATTTCTAGAATGCTTGCATTATCCCAAAACACTTCCAGATGCATTAGAGATTTTGTGATATTCATCCTTTTCTGCAAAATTTTAATTACTTTAAGCGAGCCAGTAATGCAGGGATTAGTTTGATGAGTCTTGGGTAATGGTTTGAATAAGAAATTCGATAATTTATTAGGGTTTACGAGATATTGCTCAACTTCTAACCAAATGGGAAGTTCTTCCATGCTGTGAGGGGATAGGAGTAGTGCTACTTTTTTAAACAGAAAAGCAGTTTGATCATTTGTCCAGCATTGGAGCCTAAAACCCCCTAGAGACCAGGGGTCCCTAAGCTTTGAGAGTGCAATTCTAGGAGACTTATTATCTCACAAGAATGTTTTGACATTACCAGACAGTGTTGAAATTTGACCTTACTAAAAGTAATTGGGATATTTTGATCTTATGGGCTGCCATAATTTTTAGTGAGTTCTCCTTTACCCCGAGGGACATGTTCTGACTCTTCCACTGGTTTAAATCAGCTTTTTTTTCTTTTTTTAGTGGAAAAAAATTGTAATCTATCGAAGTATTAATTTGGGGAGGTATTTGAGGCCAAGGAATGTTATCCCTGTTCTCTTACAACAACCATCATCTATAAGGTGACAGTTGTGTGCTCCCATCCAGACCTATATCCATCATCTGAGTCTTAGACCAGTCAGCCAATAGGCTGGCAATTTTCGAAAACTTTCTTAGAACCAGTTTATGTGACACAACTGAATCCCTGGGCTGTGTTAAGGTAAACAATAACTTGTCAGCGTAAGCAATAGTTTTGTTATTAACATCCCCCCTTCCCTATCTTTAGGCCTTTTATATGGGAGTCTTCTTGAATTGGTCTGATGAGGGGTTCTAAAGCTAACATAAAAAGCTAAGGAGATAGAGGGCATCCCCGTCTGGTTCTCCTATGCTAGGTGAAAAAGGGAGAAATAAAACCATTTGTTATTACTGCTGCAAAGGGTTTGCTGTATAAAATATGAATCCACTCAACAGTTTCCTAAGTTATATTGTGTAAGCATTCCAAGAAGATGCGGCCATGAAAGGGAGTCAAAGGCCTTGAAGAAATCAATAGAAAAAATTGTTGGTGCCTCTTGACTGCTTGAGCGGTATGAATTACATCAAAGAGACGCCTAATATTACACATCAGAAACCTGCCTGGTTTGAAACCCACCTTCTCCCTTCCTACTTATCTGGATATTAGGCCCTTAAGTCTCAAGGAGAGCTTTTGCCAGTATTTTGTAGTCCACATTTAGCAATGATGTGGGCCTATAACTTCTGCACATCTGGGGATCTTTTTCCTTCTTACGTCATATAATTATGTAAGCATTATTTACAGAGTTAGGTAACTTTTTCCCTGTGAAGGCCTCAATTGTCATTTTATGCAAATAAGAGGATTTTGTGGAACTTAATATTTTATATAGGTCACCAAGTAGTCCATCTGGACTGGGCGTTTTATTATTTGGCAGGTCTTGAATAACTTTGTTAATTTCTTCTACAGTGATAGGCCTATTTAGGGTAATCTCAAGTAATCTACCCTTAAAAACTGTTTCCTTTTGCTTAGATGAGATCATGATGGCTACAAGAAAAGCAAATGTTAACTCATCACAAGGCCCACATGACATAAACCCCAGGTTAATAGTTACCTGTCAACTAGTTTGCTAACACCTTTGACCTTACTATTCAATAAATCAATATCCACAGGTGAGGTTCCCTAACAATGAAAAAATGTACTGGTCATCATCTTATTCAAGAAGGGATCTAGAAATACAGTAGCAAATTATCGACCTATCAGTTTAACTTCAGGCATCAGCAAAACTATGGAATGTCTAGTCAAAATCAGAATTGAGGAAAAATTGGACTAATTGAGTGGGATATTCAGAAGGGTTGCACATGGTGCAATCCACTGATGTGCCCGGCGTGATATTCAAAAGGGGAAAGTGCCTGGCACAAATCCCGATGTGCCACAGTGCATCAGTAATATATGCTGCACGAGTGGGGGGGGCATGCCCATGCATGCTCCACACATCCCGATATTCAGCCTGGGATGTGCTGAGTCCATGCAGGCACAACCCCTACTTGCACTGCACACAGTTGAGCAAGAAAAAAAAGGAACAACAGCTGGCCACCCACAGATGAGCTGCCATATTGCAGGGTGCAACATGGCAGCTGCCAGATGTGGGTGACCACCCAAG
The DNA here is from genome assembly GCA_016271365.2 of Neoceratodus forsteri. Classification (NCBI taxonomy): domain Eukaryota; kingdom Metazoa; phylum Chordata; order Ceratodontiformes; family Ceratodontidae; genus Neoceratodus; species Neoceratodus forsteri. Next base: position 41,320,281 of record CM028137.1, on the reverse strand, counting down.
TTCCGGTGGCACTGTGGTGGTAGTGCCCCCCCTCCCCCATGCCCAATCATGGGCATAAGTATTACAATAACATGTCAAATATCCCTGGTGGTCCAGTGGACTGCTTCCAGCCTGATCATGGGCTTTAGTAATAAAATAACTCATCCAATATCCCTGGTGGTCCAGTGAACCGCTCCTAGCCTGATCGCAGGCTTTAGTAGTGAAATAACTCATCCAATATCCCTGGTGGTCCAGCGGTACCCCCTCTCCCTACCCGCCCACTGAGCCGCACCAACCCACTCCCCCCCAGTCAGCGACAGGCATTGGCTCCCCACCCGCAAGCTGCCCCACTGCCCACTGACTGACTGCATACAGTAGGGCTGTACGCCCATTGGTCCACAGCATGGGCCAATAGGTGTGCAGCCCATATCATACTATACAGTCCAGATATGTGAATGGATCCAGTCACATTTCTGGACTGTGTAATGTATGAGCTGACACCATTGGCCCAAGCTGTTGACCAATGGGCATGCAGCCTACTGTATTCAGTCAGTCAGCAGGCAACAGGATACTGTGGATGGGGAGCTGCCACTTCGCTGACCGGGGAGGGGGGTGGTGGGGCTCAGAAGGCAGGTGGGGAGGGGGGTACTGCTGGACCACCAGGGATATTAGACAAGTTATTTTATTACTAAAGCCTGCGACTGGGCTGGGAGTGGTCCACTGGACCACCAGGGATATTGGATGAGTTATTTTATTACTAAAGCCCGTGATTGGGCTGGGAACAGTCCACTGGACCACCAGGGATATAGGACAAGTCAATATGGTGCTAATGCCCATGATCGGGCAGTGGGGCACTGTGCCACTTGTGCAGGGGGAGTCGGTACCTGGCGGCTGCAGCCTGGCAGGGTGCCAGGTGCAAGTCACCGGGGATCGGCACACCTGCATGCAAATGGGGAAATAATGACATGCAAATGGCCCCATTTGCACCGTGCATACATTATGGCCCCATTTGCAAGTGCACTTTTGAATATCGTGGTTGATACACCTAGCGCAAATGCACTTGCGCTAGCGCATCCCCCTGCCCCTCCCTGGCCACTTACACTGGTGCAGTGCCACTGTACCATGCACAATGCGGGTGGCCACAGTGCGATATTCAATGGTGCTGAGCCATGGCACAATGCTGTTGAATATCACCTTGTCAGCGCCCTGGCACATCCCAGTTGTGCTGTGCCCAGACTTGCGACACAGCCTGGCACAGTCTGAATATCCCACCCATTGTGTTTTGAGGATATTAATCAACATTGATTTACAGCAGGACATGTTTGCATTACAAATTTGATTACTTTTTATATTAAGGTGGGGACATGTTTAGAGAAACTATCAGTCAATGTTATATTCCTTGACTTTAGAAAAGCATTCGGCAAGGTGCCTCATCAAAAATTGATAGATAAACTTAAGGACTTGGTCTGAGTTTTACTCTGGTTACATGGATACAAAACTGGCAGTCAAACAGAATCCAAGAATTAGTAGTCAGCTTTCTACTACTGGGGAAGTAAGCAGTGGGGTTCCTCAGGGGTCAGTCCTGGGTTCAAACCTTTTTAACTTATTTATCCATGATATAAATCACAATATCAACAATTGTATCACTAAGTTTGCTGTTGATATTAAGGTAGGAGGGGACGTAGATACACTAGAGAAACATATAGCCTTAACTAAAGATCTCAAAAGCATTGAACAGTAGACAATTAACAACAACATGACCATGACAAATTTGTAGTAATTCATCTAGGAAGGAACAACCCAAATTATTATCTGTTTAATAACATATGCATAAAAACATCAGTCAAGGAAAGGGACCTTGGGATAATCATAAATAATAACTTATCAGCTTCAGATCATTGTAAAAAAGATGACACACACTGCAAACATGATATTAGATAACATCAAATGGTCCATCATGAATAAAAGTGAAACTTGTATAATCCCATTATATTGGAGATATCAGGCCTCACCATGACATTTGTTTTACCTTCTGGAATCCGCATCTTAAACATGATACAAAACTATTAGAACAAATCCAACACAGAGTCACAAAGATTATACCAGACATAAGACACCTGTCATAGCAACATAGGCTGCTTAAAACTGGTTTGGTGAGTCTTGAGAACAAAAGATTTAGGGGTGAATTATTACAGCTTTTTAAGATTTTATAAAACTCCAACTTAACATCACAGTGTGGATTTCAGTTTGCAGAATGGAGAGTAAATATAAGGAGTCACTGATACCAACTTGTTGTCCCAAGGGCTATTACCAGTAAAAGGGACCACTGTTTTACTATAAGAGTCACTAAAGCCTGGAACAAGTTATCAGTGGAAGTCACAGAAGTCAGAGATTTGGGAAGCATTTAGAACTCGACTTGATAAATATCAAAAGTGAACAGGTACCAATTAATATACCCACACAGTTGTGGGAGACATTCATAATGGGTGCATGCCTCCTTATGTTTAACCAAACCTAGTAACCTAGTAACTGTCTTGTAGAGCATTACCCCTGCTATACAGGTGACAGGAAAAATGAGGGAGAGCTTCCAAACTATCCTGTGGGAAATAAAATGTCTGTCACGGAGGGCTCAAGGTCCATCACTAGGACTCTAAGCCAGACCTCATACAGACACACACCTCTCATTTTCACGAATGCAGCTCTTGGCTCTGTTTGAACACTCTGGAGTGGATCGAGCCTACTGGAATTCATTTTAAATACCAAAATGCCCCCATAGAGAATACGGTTACTAACTGAACAGTTTATGTGACCTCTACAAATTTCAAATGTCGAGGTGACTTCTGTTTACCAAATTTACTGCATTACTGTAGGTATTTTATTATATTTCTAGATGTTCAAACGCACTTCTTGGTGCCTTGCTGCTTTGCAGTCATTCATATCTGCCCACCTAATACCCATTCTGTAATGAAGAATGCTATATCCACCCCATAGTAACTCCTTAACTCTAGTTGCCTTCACCCCCCCATCCACATGATAACCCCAGAGTAGAAGGGATGGAGGCTGGATGCAATGTAGCACCATATCTTACAATATTGACCACCTCAGCATCTAAACAGGATATGGGACCCCAGCCCACAGAGTTTTCTTCAATAATGGATGAGTGCAGGGCACCTATGTACACCATGTTGATGTAATAATATATGGCAAAATATACATTTCCTCCTTGGGGCCTATCATGGACACTAGAACTATTTCTCAGTGGATCATTCTTAATGTCCCCGCAGAACTGGACTGCAGTCGGCAGGGGCACAATTGTTTTGCACTTTTATGCATCCATATACCACAGCACCTACAGCTAATAGTATAGAGAATAAAGTATGGGGGTGGTGTGTGTAACGAGAAGTTTACTCACACCTGAGGGGTTAGATGCTCATAAACCCTGAGAGTGAAGCTCAATGGGTTTATGTTAGCATTTAGCCCCGAGGGTGTGTGTAAACTTCAAGTTTAAACACACTACCCCATATTTTATTTTATGTAATTGTTGTGTTTGCCTTTTTCGCCACAGCAATTATATAAAATGAATGCAGGTTCTGGAGAGCTTTGCAGTCCAGTTTGCTTTCAGTAGGCGGTCTTTTTCTATTTATTTTAAAACGTTTTTTTTTTTTTCTGTCAGTAGCGTGATGATAAGTTTTGACCCATTGTGGTAGTTTTTTTGTTTTAAAATATACTTACTGCCGAGTCCAAATGGCGGTTTGTTCTTTGCAGAAGAAAAAAATGTGTGGCTGCGGTCTGAGAAGAAGAGATGCAGTGGGGCATGAGCAGAGTGATGTAAACCATGCACATGTTTGCTGTTATAAAGGCTCCGTTATAACAACAAATTACACCATGGTTTCCCTATGGGAAAAAGGTAAAGCTAGTCATTATACAGGTTTTACTCATGTCCCTAAGATGGGGAAGTGGGGAAGGGGTTGCTTTTGCACTTTATGTAAAGTGTGCTTTAAATATGTTCATGCAATGCCTCTGATTGTCTCAAGTTACAGTGATGTAATGCCTGTTCAGGAACACAGGAGGACTCTGTGTCATATTATATTGCCAGCCCGTATCATAGTTCTTCCCAGATTACTACAATGAGTGTTAATTTGGGCTGGCAGTATAGCCTAGAGGTTAGAGGAATGAGCTTGATACATCCAGCAAACCAGACCAGAGTTTGATTCTCACAACCTCCACTTGCATACTGTGTGACTCTGAACAAATCACTTAACTGCCCAGTGCTCCCAGGTCACTCCTGAAAACAGGCACTTCTACCTAGTGGGCCTTACCCAGTTACCAATGACTAAAATAATAAATAAATAAATATTTTGTTTAGATCCTGTTTCTTGTTTCTTATATCACATTAGAGGTGCCTGACATAACATTTGTGAATGCCATAAGTTCTTATAATCGAGTACTCTCACTCACACCTGGAAAGTCATTGTACAACCCTTAGTCCTTTTTCCCTGGTCTTTTTCTCTTGACTTGAGAGCTCTATCACTCTGCTGATGTCTTCAGGATTTTTACGACACCCTCCATATACAATTTGAAGCCCCCTTTTAGATGATGGGTGGTATAATATACCATACTTGGAGTGTTTGTGACATAAACTCATCGGTCCAGAGGGAACAGATTCTCTCACAATTAAAGTATCTCAGAACTTACCTAGCCTTTTTTCCTTCAGGAAACCAAATTGATAGTATCAGGCAATTTATGTCTCAGGTATGATTGGGTTAGACAAGTTATAGCTGCCTCAGCTCCCTCCTTTAAAAGAAGAGTAGCTATTTTACTTCACAGGGCTCTGTGATGATCCCACACAGTAGTAGAACAAAACCCACACGGCAAATGGGTTTTGGCCATCATTGACATAACATGTGTGAACATCCTGCTTTTTTTATTAATATTTTTATTGAAGAAATTGATACAGAAAAAACACACCAGAAAATGTTAAGATCATAAGTAGCAATACATGAGCATATAAAAAAGTTATGAGAACCACATCAATATTTTCAAACATTAAAACAATAAAGGAAAACAGAAGGCATGTTGTAGCTTAACTATAATAATTCAAAGTTTGAAGAATAAATCAACATCAAAAGTATGGAACTTTTCTGAAATTGTAAGAAAAGTTTGCGCATTTTATCAAAATATTCAAATGTGTTCAGTATGTTATAGCTGATTCATGTGTTGTTAGCCAATGCACCCTGAATCAAACCATTCTCTTATTGAGGGGATCCTTTTTGTTTTCCAGTTCTATAGAATCAATGATTTATAAATGAGTGCAGCTGCTAAAATCCCAAGTTGAAGTGGTTTAGGAATGTTCAGAAGAAGACAAGTATCTCCCAGAATAAACAGTAATGGGTACGAAGGAAAAGTTGCTTGCCAAATATCTTGACAGATCAGGCGAATACCTTTCCAACCTTTCAATACCTCTAGGTATTCCAAAAATAAGAGACAGGCAGAGAACAGCAAGAGGAAGGAGCTGATGTTATAGCTATAATTCTCTACTGGACTAAAGAACTAGAACTCTACTACTGGGATCTTCAATTTAGGGTAAAAACAACAACGAAAGAGTCAGTGTGTTTGAGATGGCTGAAGTGAATTGTTATCTGTGCATTTATCTAGGAGCTTGTCTCAGGTGGCTGAAGGGAACTGTTATCTGTGCAATAAATTAGGTGTAGAAAGAGATGTAAAGTGGGGGGGGAGTGGATTAGCTAGAAGGAAGCCAGGTTAAAGCCAGATTTAAAAACTACCCTAGATAGCTTCTGGCAGAGAACAGCAAGAGGAAGGAGCTGCTAGAGATAACTATACTTCTCTGCTGGTACTATATTGCCCTCCTTCCTCCTCTCTACCCCTTCACCCTAAGACAGTTCTACTTTTATAGGCACAGGATTTGACAGACAACAGGAACTTCCTGTTTGGGAGCAGGGAGTGAGTGATCACAGAGTTGCAAAAGACTCACCATCCTAGAAGGAAAAGAGTAGTTCTCTACTGCCCCTCCAGCTACTGGAGGTCTGACTCTGCGCAAGTATGGAGACCACTGAGAAATATAGGAACTTCTTGTCTCAGAACAGGAAGATCAGGAACTTAAAGGGCACATAGGCATTGAGTAAGTAAGGAGAAAAATTAAAAAATTAAAATAAATAAACAGAGGAAAGAGTAAGTATCCAAAACAACAGTTAAGGGGCCAGAAATAAGACATGATGGGAGTGGTGCAGTGCAGTGGCTGTGGGGCAGCAGTATTCCAGGAAACATTTTGGAGGATGTGTTGTTGTCTCATATACAGGTTCCTCTCTGGGCTGAGGGAGGAGGTTGCTTTTCTCCAGGCTGAGTTGGCCAGGATTTGGGGGACCTCTTCTCCCACCCAGGGACCACCTCAACTGCAGCCACATCCAAGAGCAGGGCCATTCGTGATGCCCTACAGGTACATCAGGGAGCATAGAAAGACAAAGGGAGGGATAGTGAGGCTGAATAGAATAGATGGTGGGTGGGCAGACAGGGACAGTGAAAAATCAGGGATATTGAATAAATACTTCTGCTCAGTATTCATAAAAGAGGAAGAAGGGGAGGTACCTAATCCAATTATCAGAAGCACTCTGGATGGGGGTCGATCCCAGTCCTCTCATAGAAGAAAGGGTTCTGAAAGAACTCCTAAAACTGAAGGTGGACAAAGCAATGGGGCCTGACTGGATTCACCCCAGAATTTTAAAAGAATTAAGGGGAGAACTAGTGACACCACTGACTCCCTTTTTAACAAATCATGGGAGGATGGTGTAGTACCTGAGGACTGGAGGAAGATAGATGTTATTCCCCTTCACAAAAGTAGGAGCAAGACCTAGGCAAGAAACTACAGACCTGTCAATTTGACCTCTGTGGTAGGGAAAGTGATGGAAACACTTCTGAGGTAAAGAATTGTTGAGTACCTAGAGGCCAGTGGGCCACATGACCAAAGGCAGCATGGATTCATGTTAGGAAGGTCATGCCATATGAATCTAATCAATTTCTTTGACAGGGTGATCAAAGTAGTAGACCAGGGAGAGGCTGTGTACAAGGCCTACTTAGACTTTAGCAAGTCATTTGACACAGTCCCACTCAAAAGATTAATAAATAAATTAACCAGTCTAGGAGTGGGTCCCATGGTGGTAGCCTGGGTAAAACATTGGCTGGACAACAGGACACAGAAAGTAACTGTAAACAGAGTCCACTCTGAAGAAAGAAGAGTTACTAGTAGGGTACTGCAGGGTTCAGTACTGGGTCCAGTCCTTTTAAATGTCTTTAGAAGTGACATTGCAGAGGGACTGGAAGGAAAAGTATGCCTCTTTGCAGATGACACAAAGATCTGCAACAGGGTTGATACACAAGGAGGCCTGGAAAGGATGAGAAGAGACTTGGCAAGGTTGGAGGAATGGTCAGAAGTATGGCAGCTTGGATTCAATGCAAACAAGTGCAAAATAATGCACCTGCAAAATAAAAACCCAGGAGGAGAGTACACAATGGGAAGGGGGTAGTAACAACAACAAGCATTTCTCAATGCCAAGTGTTGCTTGCTGTCATTAGCAGTGGAAGTGTAAGAGTTAGACAGATGCAGTATAGGAATGGCAGTGAAACATTGAAATGATGCCAACTCCACCCCCACCCTGCAGACATAGACAGGTGTTGGGGTGTGCCTTTGGGTTGATGCCCATAATGGTCACGACATTTCACCTCACCCTAGCCTGCAGACTCAAGTGTCAAGGTGTGCTCTGAAGCGTTCGGGCTTTACACTCACCGCATTCCGTAAGGAAATACGCTGAAATGGGTGCAGTATAGGAGAATGGGATGAACTCTGGGGCCCAACGGTCCAAGGTGCACCTTGATGCCTGCCACTGGCTGCAGGGTGGGGTTGGAATAGCATGATCATTACTGTAGACAATCCCAAGTCACAACCCTGACACCTGTCAGTCCCTAAGGGGTAGGGCATTATGGTTGAAAACCATAACACCCTGGGCTTTTCTTGGTATTTTGTCTCCAAGTTTTCAACATGGGCTTCTTGTAATCCCACCGCATGAACAGTGACACTATCAGTTCATTAGCGGAAAGGTGATGACTGTACCATTTGGCACCACAAGTGTGAAAACACATTTTGAACCGGATGTGAAAAATGACAGCTGTACTGTTCATGAGGAGGTGTAAAAACCATCAATGCTGAAAATCTGGAATTAAAATATAAAAAAACTGGTGAAGTCATGAGTGTGCATAGAAACTGCGCAATGCACACCCATTATGTAATTAGTTTTGGAATTTTTTACAACAGATTTTCAACACAGGCATTTTGGGACCTCTGCTCATGAACAGTGTCACTGTGATTTTCCTAATCTATACCGAACACTGATTTCCCATAGCAACCATGCTATTCTGCGCTGGAAGTGCAAAAACACATTTAGGTCAGGGTGTGAAAAATGACGGGTTTACTGTTCATAAGGAGGTATAGAAAAATGCCAATTTTGAAAACCTGGACTAAAAAAATGACGTATTCTTGAACTGATGAGGTGCGTGGAAATTGCACAATGCATGCTCGTAGCACAGACATTTTATGGAGTTTTGTCACGACATTTTCAGCATAGCCAGTTTATGACCTCTGCTCATGAACAGTGTCACTGAGATTTTTGTAATCTGTACCAAACATTGATTCACACACTGACCACACCACTGCGTGCTACATGAGCTAAAACACATTTGGGGTGAGATGTGAAAAATGACAGTTGTAGTGTTCATAAGGAGGTGTGGTAAAATGGCAATGCTGAAAATCTGGAGTGAAAATATTAAAAATGATCAAAGTTATGAGCGTGCATAGGAACTACGCAATGCACGCTCATAAAACAGTCATTTTGGGGAATTATTTCACCAAATTTTCAATGTAGGGTTTTTGGGGGCCTACCTCATGAACAGTGTCACTGTGATATTCTTAATCTGACCTGAACATTGATTTTGCACATGGATCACACCACTGTGCGCTACATGTGCCTTAAACACATTTCAGGGGAGATGTGAAAAATGACAGCTGTACTGTTCATAAGAAGATATAGTGAAATGGCAAGCTTGAAAATCTGGAGTGAAAATATTAAAAATGCTCAAAGTTACTAGCGTGCATAGGAACTGCCCATTGCATGTTCATAAAAGTCATTTTTGGGCAATTTTTCACCAAATTTTAAACATCGGGTTTTTGGGGCCTACCTCATGAACACTGACACTGTCATTTTGTTAATCGGTCCTAAAAGGTGGTTCCACACAATGGCCACCAAATCACCTATCGGGACTGAATAACAAAATGACAGTGACTGAGTTCCTGAGGCGGCATCCCAAGAACCCCATTTTGAAAATTGGGTGAAACAATTCCCAAAAATGGCCGAGATACGCACCAAAGTTGAAAAAAAAAACATTTATGCCATTATACAGCTTACCAGCATTTTTTCAGTTTGCGGTCTGCTTTGAAGAGTGCTGACATATTCCCAGTCCACCGAAGATCATCGCGTCAGGCTCTAGAGGTAAGTATGGGGTGTGGGGGGAGTGGGGAAGTGTGGTAGACAGAGCGTGAGCACAGGTTGGGAGAGGGACCACCAGAATCAACGAGGGACCATTTTCTAATTTACAGGTATATTTAAAAAAAAACTCATGGGAAGGTTTTCTTTTCTGTAGGGTCATATTTAATTTTGGCATGCCACCTGAGTGTTTGGGGGGACTGTAGCAGATGTGGGATTGGGCATCCACGTTGGCACTTACCAAGTGCTGGGGGGGACAAGAGCTGAGGGGGATTGGGCACCCCCCTCGGCACACAAGAAATTGAGGGGGGCATTATGCCGATGGGGAGTGGGCTCCCACATTGGCAAAATAACCAGGAAGGGGGCATGCTAACAGGTAGATTGGGCATCACTGTCAGCACATATAAGTGCAGGGGGGTGGCAATAGTCAAAAGAGATTGGGCACCCCTCTAGGCACACAACAAACTTTGTAAGGGGGGCATTATGTCGATAGGGAGTGGGCTCTTTAGTCAGCAAATTTAACTGGAAAGGGTCATGCTGACAGGGGAATTAGGCACCCCATAGGCTTTTTTTTATTGAAACGGCGCACGGAATGGTAGGCGGCAGCTTTCCATCCACTTCCTGGGGACTGTGAGAGGCCAGTGGAGAAGCTGTCACCATGGAAACACAGCACAATGGAGCTGTTTAATTGGATGCTGCAGTCAGGGATGCCCTACAGCAAAAATAGCTGATTGCATAGTGATGGGGTGCTCCCTGATTGCAGCGGCTCAATTCCTTTGATCTAGTGGCATGCTCATTAACTGCCACTGATCAACAGCATGCTCCTTTATTGGCCGAGGCAGAGACCAGCCCCAGAATGGGCTGCTTCCATTTGGCACAACACTGCCACACCTCCACAACCTGCTTGTGAAAGAAACCTGACACAATGTGTTTCTTGCACATTTGTGTAAGCAACACAAAGTGGAAAGAGACCTGGGGGTAATCACATCAGATGACCTTAAAGTTGGCAAGCAATGTGAGAAGGCAGTAGGGAGGGTTTGGGGGGAAACTTGGATGTATAGGGAGAGGCATCACCAGCAGAAAACAGAAAGTTGTTATCCCTCTGTACAGACAGTTAGCGAGACCCCATCTGGAGCACTGCATCCAGTTCTGGAGACCCCACCTCTGCAAGGACTTAGACAGGATGGAAGTAGTCTAGAGGAGGGCAACTAATATGGTGCAGGGTCTGCAAGAGAAGTCACACGAGAATAAACTAAAGGCGCTTAATATGTATACCCTTGAGGAAAGGATGGAGAGGAGGGACATGATAGAAACTTTTAAGTACCTCAGAGGAATCAATAAAGTCAAAGAGGGTAGCATCTTTTAGAAAAAGAGATGTGCAAGAACAAGGGGACACAATTAGAAGATAGAGGCTGGATGGTTCAGGGGCCATGTGAGGAAGTATTTTTTCACAGAGAGGGTGATAGATGCATGGAACAGCCTTCCTGAGGAGGTTGTGGGGTCTAAAACTGGGAGAATTCAAGAATGCATGGGACAGACATAAGGCAATTCTGTGGGTGGTAGGAAGAAATAGGCTGTTGGTTAACTAGGATCTGCAGCTTATCCTGTACGTAGGGGAAATGAGCAGACTAGGTGGGCCAAGCAGTCCTTATCTGCTGTCAAAGTCTATGATTTTTATGTTTCTATGTGACATGTTGAGATTTCGGCTGCCACACATCCAACAATTATTCAGGCTGTAGTATACCATATTTGTTTAATTGTTGAGGAAAGTAATAATAATGGTGTAGAATTTTACATTGTACTAATCTGCCCTGTACCTCCCTGCAGCTAAGTGTTAACCCAAAGTTTGGACCAATTTTCTTCAGAGATTTGTATATCCAAACCCTGTTTCCATTTAGTTTTAGCATTAACAGTGGTATGGCTATTAACATCTGTAAGAATTTTGTAAATAAGTCTAGCACCTTTACTTAACTACCCTATTTTAGTAAAGTTGTCCCTGTCAGAGGCACTAGGCACCTTGTAATCAAGGTTCAGAAATTCCTTATAGAAATATTGAAATATAGAAATATAGGATATGATGGCAGATAAAGTACTGTAAGGACAGCTAGGTCCATCCAGTCTCCCCTTAAGCCTTACACTTGTTTGTGGCCTCTGACTCTATCTGGTCAGTGGCATTTCAAGCTGCAAAAAACTTTGAAATTAACTCACCCCATCAGCCTAGCAGCTTTAAATCTCTATATCTACATCATAATAAGGAGTCATGTGCTTGTCTGCCCTAAAAAGTGACTCATATAAGTCCAAGCACACTTTAATTACTACTGTTAAAAGACTAAGACTGATCACATCTATAATCGACTCTTCCCTCTCCCCTATTTCTACTCGCATATCTGTCTCTTCCACATTCCTTTGACCCTGGTTCCAGATCTAAATTCTCCATACCATATCACTACATATCTTTTTATATTAGATTGTATTTGTATTCAGTGCACCTGATATGTATATTTCTTTACTTTTATGAAAAAGTGTGTCCTACCCAAAACTAGCTATATCTTCTGTTCCAAACATATACTATTGTCAATGTTACCTGCTGATACTTTGTATATACTGTATTATTGTATCTCACTTTATTTGTACTATTACTATGCTCTTGTGTGTTGCATCCCATGTATATTGTCCCTTGTTCCTTGTTAACAAACCCAGGTCCACCTCGAAAATTAGCTTGCTCAACTGCGATCGCCTGGTTAAATAAAGACTTTGATTGATTGATTGATTGATTGATTGATTGATTGATTGATTTCACCATTCCTTCCCACCTCTAAGGTTCCCTTATGTCTGTCCCAGGCATGTTTAAATCCCACTGCTGTGCTCACTCCCACTACATCCTGTGGTAGACTATTCCATTTGTCCACCACCCTCTCTGTCTAGAAAAATGTCCTCACATTTCCCCATAACCTGCTCCCTTCCAGTTTTATATCATGCCCCCTCATATTTGTGCTCCTCCTGTATTGGAAGATGTCTCCCCCTTGCACCTGTTTATGTCCTTAAGGAACAAGGTTTATAATTTTCCTTAAGGTACAAGGATCAGAGTTTTCTTATAGAAATATAGAATAGTGGTGGGATTTAAACATGCCTTACCATTGGGGGCAGGCTTCAGACAGTTAGTGTTGGAATCCACTTGTGAGGGAGTAGTCTTAGACCTGGTACTCTCAAATGGGGACGGAGAGAGGATCTCAGATTTAGAAAGTGGGTAGCCATGTGCAAACAGGTGACCACCAGACAGTGTGGTTCATGATAATGGGAAGGCTTTAAGCTTGAGGTTCAATGGGCAGAGCAACAATGTCACTTCCAATCAGGCCTTAAAAGGCCACTCCTCCTGGAATGTTCAAGGATTGATTCATCATTGCGACCCAGAGGCACTGCTCTTCCTCCACCTTCTCTGTGTCTTCTGCTGCTTTATTTTTTTTTTTGCAGTGCCTTGAGCCTCAGGCTGGCTCTGTTTCTCCTGCTGCTCTCTGGCTGCTCGCTCCTTCCTGTAGCTACTAGCTCTGTGACCCTCTCTCCAACCCCCTGCACCTGCCTTGTTTTCACTCCTTGCTTGTGCCACCCTCATTCTCCTGTTGTAAACAGAGCACCATCTATCTCCCTGCATTCTCCTTCCTCCCTGACCATCTCCCCGTCCACCCTTCTGCCTCTTTCAGGGCCTCTTGCTCCCATCTTGTTCCTTGCACCAGACTACCTGTGCTGCCAGTTTTGGTGTTCTCTGTGCTCACTGGGAGGCTTTTCTCACTCCTCAGCTCCACCCATTCAGCTCTGCAGTTGAGCTTCTGCATTGAGCATGCTCCAGTAGCGCCTGACCGATGCAGCACCTTGAGGTGCCTGGCCATCCTGCACCTCACTTCATCAGTTTTCTTTCTTTCATCCCTGTTTCCATTTGAGAGCCCTTTTCCCTGCTCTTCATATTTTCCACCATGCCACTTATTCTCATTCACTACCTCCACAGTGCTGTTTCTTCTGGACATTCCTCCCTCTACATTTCTGTTGCACCATTTTGCCGATTCCCATAGCCCTCTCCTCCTTTCTCCTGCACCTTACCATCTTACTCCTTCTGCTTCATAACTCATCCACTCAACTGCATTTCTCCTCCACCTGGCTGGGAGCTTTCTTGATGGCTTCCTGGACCCGCATCTCCACTGAACTGACTCCACTGTTGGGACCTGCCATGTTTTAGACTTGGCAACTGAATTTCAAAACTCCATCTCCTGCCTTAGCTTCTTCTAGCCCTGCTCTTCTGGGGGCCTGCATCACTGACCTGGTGCTTCCACCTCCTCTGTACAACCAAGGTGAATCTCCAGCTTCACCTCTATGAATGCAGGTTATGGGTAACGTTACCCCTAGTTGTTGCCTCCACTTGATGAAGGCTACCTGGTGCTTAGTCCTCTTGGCTTTCACTGCTGACTTCCATTGTTTTCCTTTTCTTCAACTCTGCCTGCCTGCCACTAGTCTTTCAACATGCCCAGAGGAGCTCAGTTCATTCTCCTCAATTTTATTTTCTGTTTGCACTCCCCTGCACTTCTATTCTTGAGTTAGGGTTTGCATTTGTGCTGGGGGGTGCCTGAGGGGATCCCTCTGCTTCCTCTCCTTCTTTGACCTCTGCTTTCTTTTGGGGGCTTCCCTATCCTGCACATATTTCACAATCTCAGCATACCATATAGAAATATAGAAACATAGAATTTGATGGCAGATAAGGACCACTTGGCTCACCCAGTCTGCCCATTTCCCTACCTAATGGATAAACTGCAGATCCCACTTAACCAGCAGCCTACTTCTTCCTTCCCCCACTCCCTAAAATTGCCTTATGATTGTCCCATGCATGCTTGAATTCCACCACTGTTTTTGACTCCACAACCTCCTCCGGAAGGCCGTTCCATACATCCACAACCCTCTCTAAGAAAAAATACTTCCTTAAATTACCTCTGAGCCACCCCTCCATCTTCAAATTGTGCCTTCTTGTTCTTGCACACCTTATTTTATAAAAGATGCTACCCTCTTGGACTTTGTTGATTCCCTAGAGGTACTTGAAAGTTTCTATCATGTCCACCCTCTCCCTCCTTACCTCTAGGCTATACATATTAAGCTCCTTAAGTCTCTCTTCATATGTCTTCCAGTGCAGACCCTGCACCATTTTAGTTGCCCTCCTCTGGACAGCTTTCCATCCTGTCTATGTCTTTGTGGAGACTGGGTCTCCAGAACTGCACGCAGTACTCCAGATGGGGTCTCACCAGCTGTCTGTACAGAGGGATAATAACTTCCTGTTTTCTACTGGTGATGCCTCTCCCTATGCGTCCCAGTATCCCCCCAGCCCTCCTTGCTGCCCTCTCACATTGCTTGCCCACCTTTAGGTCATCTGATAAGACTACCCCTAGGTCCATTTCCATTTTTGTTGTTGTTAATATCTCACCCCCCCATTGTGTACTCTTCCCCTGGGTTTTTGTTTCCCAGATGCATTACCTTGCACATCTTAGCATTGAATCTAAGCTGCCATACATTTGACCATTCCTCTAACCTTGCCAAGTCCCTTCTCATCCTTTCCACCCCACCTTGTGCATCAACACTGTTGCAGATCTTTGTGTCATCTGCAAAGAGACATCTTTTTCCTCCAGTCCCTCTGCAATGTCGCTTATAAAGACATTGAAGAGGACTGTTCCTAATACTGAACCCTGCGGTACCCCACTAGTAGGCCCCCTTTCTTCAGAGTGGACTACATTTACTATTACTGCCTGTGTCCTATTCTCCAGCCAATTCTTTACCCAGGCTATCATCTTGGGACCCAGTCCCAGGCTGGCTAACTTGTATATTAATCTTTTGTGTGGGACTGTGTCAAATGCCTTGCTAAAGTTTAGGTAGGCCATGTCCACAGCCCCTCCCTGATCTACTACTTTGGTCATGGTCACCCAGTCAAAAAAATCTATTGGATTCATCTGACATGACCTTCCTGCTGTGAATCCATGCTGCCTTGGGTCCTGTGCCCCTCTGGCCTCTAGATACTCGACAGTTCTTTCCTTCAGAAGTGATTCCATCATTTTCCCTATCACTGAGGTTAAACTAACAGGTCTGTAGTTTCCTGCTTCTGCCTTGCTCCCACTTTTGTGAAGGGAATCACATCTGCCCTCCTCCAGTCCTCGGGTACCACCCCATCCTCCATGATTTGTTAAAGACGGTAGTCAGTGGTGTCACTAGTTCTACCCTTGGTTCTTTTAGAATTCTGGGATGAATCGATCAGGCCCCATTGCTTTGTCCACCTTCAGTTTGAAGAGTTCTTTCAGAACCCTTTCTTCTGTAAATGGGCTATCAACTTCTGTATCCAGAGTGTTTCTACTGTTTGTTTTAGGTACCCCTCTTCATTTGTAAATACTGAGCAAAAATATTTGTTTAGTATCTCTGCCTTTTCACAGTCACCCTGCCCACCCTCCCTCCCCTTTATTAAGCCTCACTATCCCTCCCTTGGTCTTCCTTCGCTCCCTGATGTACCTATAAAAGGTTTTATCCCGCTTCTTAACTGAGTTGGCTATATTTTCCTCGATTTGGGCCTTTGCTGTTCTGACTGCCTTCCCAGTTCCTTTTGCTTTAAGTGATACAGTTCTCTGTCCTGCTCCTTCTGTGATTCCTTGTACTTCCTGAATGCTTTCTTTTTCTCTTGAACCTTCACTGCCACTTAATTTGAGAACCATAGTGGTTTCTTACATTGTTTCATTTTCTTTATTTGCTTTGCACAAAGGCTTGTTACCTCTGTTATGGCAGTTTTTACTATTCCCCATTGTTCTTCCACCCCTCCTTCCTGCCCATTTGCTAGTGCATTCCTTAGGCACTCACCCATTTTGGCAAAGTGAGCCCTCCTAAAGTCCAGTACTTTTGCCTTTGTATGGCTTGACTCTATTGCTGTGTTTATTGTGAACCATACTGTTCGATGGTCGCTAGTTCCCAGATGGCTACCCACTTCTACATCTGTGATCCTCTCTCCATCTCCATTTGAGAGAACCAGGTCTAAAATTGCTCCCTCTTGAGTGGGCTCCAATACTAGTTGTCTAAGGCATGCCCCCTGTAGGGCATCTAGAATAACCCCACTCTTCAAAGTGGCTGCTGCAACTGCACTCCAGTTAACATCTGGCATATTCAGATCACTCATCAGCAATATCTCCCCTTTTTCTGCCATTCTAAGTACTCTTTCTATCATTTCCTTGTCCATTTCCTCCCCTGAGAGAGGATCTGTATACAACCCTGTGCAGATTGTGGTGTCATTGCTGGTCTCTAATTTACCCACATTGCTTCTTCTCCTCCCTGTTTACCCTTTTTTTCTGTTGCTTTGATTCCTTCCCTTATGTAAAGAGCTACTCCTCCTCCTCCTCTTTTACCCTCCCTGTCCCTCCTGTAGATAGTGTATCCTGGTATGTTAATGTCCCGGTCATGGTTTTGTGTGTACCATGTTTCTGTGACTGCCATGTTATCCAGATGTTCCTTCTCCATCAAGGCCACTAATTCAGGAAGCTTGTTACTCAGTCTATGGGCATTGGTACTCCTTGCTCTCCATTTTTTGATGGCTTTACCTTCTGTTGCAGCATCCCCCACTGACCTTTCTACCTCGGTCTTTTTCTTATTTAGTACCCTGTTTTGTAGGGAGAGGCTGGGATTTTCCTGCTGCTTATCAGTGCCTTCCCCCTTGACTAGTTTAAAAGCTTGCCAATGAAACATTTAAACCAATTGCTCAAAAGACTTGTTCCTTCCTGGACATATGTAGACCATCCTGCCAGTATAGGCTGGTGTCCCTCCAGGTGGAACCCCAGTCCCCAATGAAGCCAAACCCCTGTGCTCCACACCATTTTTTCAACCATTCATTAAACTGCATGGTGCAAAGTACCCTCGCCTCACCCATGCCATTGACAGGCAGCACCTCTGAGAAGGATATTGTGTGTGCTACTTGTCTTAGGCCCCTCCCCAACTCTACAAAGTCCTCCTGCACTGCTCTAATCTCATGGTGAGCCAAGTCATTTGTCCCTAGGTGGACAATGATGTCCAGCTCAGACTCCTGTGCAGCTGTTCTCATGATCCTGAGGATGTGCTTCTTGTCCCTCCAAGCCATGGCACCAAGCAGGCACCTTACTTCAGTTTTCCCTGCTCCCCCAGTTCTATCCCCCTAATAATTAAGTCCCCCACTAGGAGCTGCTTCCTTCCTGAGGGCCTCCCTTGTGACAATTGTCCTCAGCCTCCTTAGTCTCCTCTGTGGGTGTATCCATAGGGGAGCTATGCTCCCCCAGAATGGTGTATGGATTGTGGAGTGGAACAACTGACTGGATGTGCCTCTGTTCCACCATCCTAACCCTCCCTGAGCCCATTGTGGTCCAACTGCTGTGTTTTCTTCACAGTCTCTGAGGTAGTGGTGGTGGCTCTGGAGCTCTCTGGATGGGGGAGGTTCCCTTCCTACTGTCCAGTGTGGCTTGGGGAAGGTACCCTTACTACTGTCCATTGTGGCCTGAAGACAGGCAACTTCCTCCATTGGGGCAGAGAGTTATCTGCAAATAGGGCAGCATCTCAGCCTCCAGAAAGACCCCCTGAAGACTGCTTCCCCACAGCCATTACATTGCACTACTCCCCATATGTATATCTACTTTTTTGTGTGTGTGTTTGTGTATGTGATTGGTTTGTTATGTAGAAATATATATATTACACAATGTGTATGCTTATATTGTAAGTGCAGTGTGCTAGAGAGGATATGACAGTGATATGCACCTTGCACTCTTGAGGAAATGATGTCAGACCCCAGGTATAAAGGAACTATTTCCACATGCATCCACATAGCCTAATTTTCCCTCCTGCATATTGCCCTTCCTACTAGTCTTCTCCTCTGACCATTTCCTCCATTCTTTTTTTTTTATTAAAGCCTTCGTTATTAGATTATTACAGGTTTCATACATACACACATTAATCCTGGGCAAGTCCAGGATCCACAAACCCAAAACTGGTTGCGTAACCTATGCACCATAACAACTATGTACATACACAGCCATGGGGATGGCCCTCCATTACATGAAACCAAATCTAGTCATAACTATATCTTGAATAGACAGTATCTTTGAAAACACTTAACAATCATAGGTGACTCCGCTACATTAATAGTCACATTGTCCACTAACTTTATTAAATTAAACCCACCTACATTAAATGCAGGATACCCTGAAGGCAGTCCCCCACTGTGCTCCTGGAAAGAAAGAGAGTCCCCACCCATTCCTAAACCCCAGCAGACCAAGGCCTTTATTCTACTATCAATTCCTGATGTGTGTTTAAGCCTAAAACAGTCACTAATAATTTCACCATTTGACACTGAAAAGAATCCATATAATACTTCATAATTTTGCACTATCGAAATATATTGCTATTCACAACCCAACAGACAGGACTGCGTTTGGCCATTGCCTATCTGCAGTAGAAAGATAGCATCAAGGGCTGACCATCTTTTGTCATACAACCCTTTCTTACCCTCCAAACACAGGAACCTCTTTATTCTTCCCAAAGCTCATTAAAGGTCTCTCACCTAATGCACATAGGCATATCTTTGTTCATCTTTCCGATGTTTCAAAATAAAAGACTTGACCATTGCTGCCATCAAGGATATGTGATATTTGGGTGTGACATGTGATATTTGCGACATATCACCTAATATGCATATGTTGGTCAATATAAAGTCAGAATAGTCCAACATAGGGTCCATGTGTTGTTTAGTTTCAACCCAAAGTGAGCTTATTTTACTGCAGTCCCACATAACATGTAGGATGTCTCCTGACTCGTTTCTGCATCTAAAACACAGGTCTGTCTGTCTTAGCTGCCTATCGCATAGTTTCTTAGGAGTATAATACATATTCGAGGCAATAAAGAGCTGCATATTTCTGTATTTGGGTATAGGTATATATTTAATACACCTCCAGATATCCTCCCAAGCAGGCTGTTGGGGGTCCAATATTCTATCCCAACATAGAACCATTTTTGGTGAGTTCAGACTAAATAGTCTAATAGCGCCTTATACTCTTTTGACAGAGGGTTAGATGAGGGATCTACCACATTCAAATTTTCCCAAGTGAAGGAATTTATTGGAGGATCTCCTAACCCTTTCCGCACCCCCTCCAATATTTTAACAAGCCGTAATCTTCTAAAGAAGTGAATTGCATCACATCTCACCAGGAGAGACACCCTATTATCTTTTATAACATCCCTTACCATCAGTCCTTCCAGCTGGTTAATCCAGCGTTTTGTGATTACCTGACCAATCGGTAAATTGGGATTACCCATCACAGGCTGGTGCTGGTCTTCAGTTGATCCCTTAAGTAAGGTATAGCCACCAAGCCATTACGGTCTTGGCAATTGGAGTCATGGATGCTTTTTTAAGATATCTTCCTAAATTAGTAAAGAGCATCACCTCCGGAGATAAGTTCAATTCTTTTATTAATTTCCGCTCTATCTGGAGCCATACTGGATTATACATCTTGCCCTCCTCATTTCTTCCCCAATGAATCATGAGACACAGTTGACCAGCCACATAATATAAGTGGAGATCAGACAGTTTAGTCCCTCCCAATTTATATGGCAAGTACAAAATACTATGTTTTTTCCTGAGGACTTGGAATTCCACAAAAATGCAGAAAGTAACGTTCTAATTTTAGTGAACCAGAATTTGGGAATACTGTATGGGGCTAAATAGATTGGATATAGTATCCTCGGCAAAAGATTCATCTTGATTAATCCCAATCTCGCTACAAAGTTTAAAGGTAGTTTATTCCATCAAAGTATGTCCCCTTAAATGGCTGCCAGCACCTTATCCATATTCATTGCTGCCCCATCCTCCAAATGCACAGTGACCCATATACCCAAATATTTAATCTTATCCTTCACTCATTGTATTTGCAGTGGTGCAAAGTCAGATCTACATACATGCAGAGTCAAAGGGAGAATCAGTGTTTTGTTCAAACTTAGTTTATAGTTCAAAACTCTGGAAAATTGCTCTATAATTTCCATTGATCTTTGAAAGCTTTCTGCTGGATCTTGTAAATGCATCAATATATCGTCTGCAAAAAATGAAAATTTCAACTCCCTGCCCACAATTGTGATACCCTTTACATTGACATCTGTGTTAACAGCAATTAACAAGGGCTCCAAAAATATAATTAAACAATATTGGCAAGCGGGGGCATCCCTGTCTGGTCCCATTTTCTAGCTAGATCTCTTGTGAAATATACCCGTTACACAATACTCTGGCCATAGGGGCAGCATATAAATTTGTAATGCCTCTGAGAAGGCCCTCGGGGAATCCCATCCTTTCCATTGTAGCAAAAAGAAATGGGAGGGAGACCCATTCGAAGGCCCTCTCAGCATCCAGAGATATCAAGGCTAATGAAAGTTGGGAGTCTGGAGCATAGCTAAGTAAATGGTGGAGTTTTCTAAGTGCATCATGCACCCCCCTCCCTGGCATAAATCCTACCTGTTCAGGGCTAATTAAATTTGAAGCAACATTCAATATGCGATTGGCAATAATCCTTGTCAGTATCTGAATATCCTGATTCATCAGAGCAATGGGTCTATAACTGCCTGGCAAGTCCTTTGGTTTGTCCAGTTTAGGAATCAACATAATATAAGCTTGATACAGTGCAGAGTGGACCACCCCTTCTTGCATTATGTTACTAAAAAGTTCCTTAAGAATAGGGAGTACAGTACTGAGATGCACCTTATAAAATTTAACCATGAGGCCATCCGGCCCTGGAGCTTTACCAGAGGGCAAAGCTTGAAGAACTTCTACTATCTCATCTTCTCTTATTGGGGCAGCTAGTCTCTAATCTGGTCCAGGTCCAACAGCGGTAATGGGATACCATCTAGGAATGTCCTGATTTCCTTCTCCCCACCCACTTGTCGTAGTTGATAAGTTTATTGGAAATAGGAAACAAATGCATCTGCCATTTTCTGTGGATCCATGAAAACTGTGCCGTCTTACTTTATGGCAGTGACTGTTCTAGAGGTTTCCCATTCCTTAACCCTAGCTGTTAATAAATGCCCAGCTACATCCCCTTGCAACAAATATTTATCTTGAATCTTTTCTAGCCAAAATTCTGCTTTACTATATTGAATATCCGCCATTTCTCTTCTTAGACTTTGGAGTACAGAATCTATTTCCATGGAGGTCCCCTCCAATGGAGGCAGGGATTCAATAGCCCACACTAAAAACTCTTCTTTGGCTCATCTCATTCTATTTCTCCACACCGCATAACTCTGTGCTATGCTGGCATATAAAACCTTACAAGTTGGCCAAGCTAAGGATTTATTCTATAATGTAGGGAATTGATTCTGAATTATCTCCAGAAGCATGTCTTCTAATTTAGTCTTAACAGAAGTCTTTGTCAATAAGAAGTCATTCAACCTCCACCTATATGGCATAGCAGGAGTAATTGTTGGCTCCCAGGTCAACTGGATGGGGGAATGGTCTGACAACATCCTACATCTAGTCATCACCACTTTGACCTCCTTAAGTGCCTCCCTATTTACCAGAAAAAAATCTATTCTAGAATGACTCTTGTGAGCTGCTGAATAAAATGTCACATTATCTCTTCCTGTGGAGAAAGTCCGGAGTGGGTCTACTAGGGCTGTAACCTCCATCAGTCTAATCATAGCCTCCTGAGCCCTAGATAAAGGCCCTCTGGTTGGTGGAAACCTATCCTCCCAGTTATTTAGATAAAGATTCCAATCCCCTGCTAGTATAATAGGGTGTGGGGAAAATACAGCAATATCTGTCTCCAATGACGCAAAAAATTCCGGATTAGAAGGAGTTGGACCATAAATAGAGGCGATAGAAAGTTCCATACCCAAAATATTACCCAAAAGGAAAATCCCTCTGCAATCTTCCCTCATTGTTACCAGCGCTATATGATAGGAACAGTTTTTCCCAATTGAAATTGCAACACCCCCCGACGCGGTTTCCTTTACCTGCCCCATATACCTGGCCCACCCACATCTGCCTAAGGAGACTCAGTTTCTCTGTCAACAAGTGAATCTCTTGTAAAGCAGCTATATGAGCCTCCATCTGTTCAATATGCCTCAAGAATTACTATTCTTTTACATCTACCCCAAGACCTTTTACATTCCATGATATAATTTTAACACACAACATCTTATTGTTTATAGAACAGGTACAAGCCACCTATTTTTAACTCTTGTAAGGTCTGCATCACTCTCTTATTCCATATTGGACTTTTTCGCTTTCCAGATCCCTTAAACCCACCCATCCCCCCCTTTCCCCAATCCCTGGCTCGACCTCCTATATAACATTGATTCTTGGACGAGCCATTTCCGTGCACTCCCCAGCCCAACAAGCTACTAAAACAGCTAAATACCCCAACCCTCCTATAAACCTTTAGGATGTTTCTACCCCACTTACACCACACTCTTAAGTGTATAGTTCACTGCAAAGTCACTCTTCCCCTTAGGTCCACCCCATATACCTAATATCCCAATCTACATTGGTTTATTGCGTTGCCTATTAAATACCCTTATTCCTTTGCTTGCCCAAATTAGGAATGAGTTAGGCAATCAGATTGGGACCCAAACTCGTAGACCTCCCCAAGGGGAAGGACACCCCTGCCAGCTGAATAATGTGTCCCCCAGTGTGCCCACTGTCATCATTTGGATATTATCCAGCTTCCACCCACCTTCCTAATGCACACTATTGGGGCATAGATTCCCACCTAAAAAGGAGTGGCAAAAGAACCCCAAATAACCTATTATATAGGATGAGCCAACCTCTTAAAATAATAGATCAGTTGTCACACTTCTATTTGAGACAGTAGGGCAAACGATTAGCGATTAACCTCTCTGGCATAGATATGTTGCTTTATATCCATCATCGCCATATTGCCCCAAGTTCCATTCAAATTCAATCCCCTAAAAAGGGGGGGTTCTGGAATATGCCTCACCCATAGGTTCCATCCCCAAATAATCTCTAACTTCCCTCTCCCAGTCTCACACCTAATGAGCAACCGAAAAGGAGCCCAGAAACACTGCAGCAAAAAGCCTCGCCTCCTTACCTCTGCACCATGGCAATGTTTAAGCTAAATTTTTTTAACTTAAGTAAATAAATTCAACCTGCAAAAAAGAAAGCAATTGCATCTCTTTTCTATTTCTCAAGTCCCATATCTGTAAAATCATGCCAGCTCACCACTTTTCTTCCAGAACTCAGGTTAATGACTGGAATAATGCTGGAAGTTCGATCCACAGGCCTTCCAGGGTATCCCACACTTTCAGATACCTTTTCTCCCTGGTTTGCAGCCGTACAGACAAAGGTGCAGGATATTGCACCCAGAATTTAATTTCAGCAAGATACAGTTTTTTCTTTATCTCCGAGTATTCGTTTTGCTTCTCTCTCTCACTGAGGGTGTCTGGTCTTGAAATAACCAGATAGACACTCCATTCTGCTGCAAAGTTTTATTTTTCCTGGCACAAGCAAGCACATGTGATTTTTCCTTATAATTTAGGAACCTCATGATTAGGACTCTGGGTCTCGCTCCTGGATGGGGCATCTCTCTTAGCGCCCTATGTGCTCTCTCCAGATTGTAGGCCTCTCCAAATGGTGTGGGGCCCAGTAGCTTAAGGAGGAGATCTTAGAGAAAGGAAACACAGTATGAGCCTTCAGCCCTTTCAGGTAACCCTGCCAAAATAAGGTTATTCCTCCTACTTCTGGATTCCTGATCCTCCAAGTGATCCTCAAGCTTCTTAATTTGTTTATGGGCTATCACCATCTCTTGTTCTATAGCAGAGACCTTCCTTTCTTGTGAAGAGACCTTAGCTTCCACATCCCCATATGTTGGGCCAAAGAGTGTAGCGCTGTCTTAACAGTGGCAAAATCTGCCACCAACCCCTGAAATAATTGTTTTATTTCCAACAGAGTTCTTATTATTGCCTCCGTCTCCATCCCGTTGATCTGCTTTCTCGTTTGGTACCGGTGACTGGGGCTTTGGTCACTTGATTGTTGGCAATCAAGCCGATAAGGGCTTAATAGCATCGGACTCCATCCCAATGCAAGAATGCAGCCTAACAAAACCACCAAGATCGCGTGGTTGGGCGAGAGAAAATCACATACAATTACAGCGACTCACAGTATTTTTATTAAAGAGCCACAGACAAGCACTTCTCCAACTGAGCTGAGGTAGGCAAAGCAATTATATCCCATTGAGGGGGAGCTTAAAAAGCTATATAAACTGAATAGGGCCTAGGAGCAGCACAACAAATGTTCTCTCATGCAAGGCTCATCACACAATCCCACCATTTCCTCCATTTTAGTTAAACCTATTCAGACGTTATCCTGGTATTACCTACCTCACCATTAGCTGCCAGTTTGCATGGCCGCTCTCTCACTCCTACCTTCATGCAGCTCTATCCATTGCTAATATTGCTCTCAATGGAGCCATTTGGCATGCACTCCCACAGTTATCAATCATGAGTAGGTTCCTCTTGACATGAGTCTGGTTCTCCTTAGCTCAGTCCAACCTCCGGGTTTACTTATTCACATTGATTAATGGAGCATGCCTCTAATTGGGTCTTATGCTACCTTATTGAAATGTTCTCCATTTGGAGACATGGCTTGCTTGTCCATTGCCCCTTGGCTCAAGGCTAGTCTGTAGCTGACAGTCTCACTCTAAACCCACCAAGTCTGCATCTAGAGATTGCAAAGCTCAGGGCGGGGTCCTTCTCCCTGGCCCATAGTGAGAATGTCTTCACTCCGGGTGGACCTTCTGTCGTCCCTCATCTTGGCTGCTCCTCTGGATGTAGAATTTATCATTTCCAGCAGTGAGGGGTGTGGCTCTCATCATCAGAGCCCCTTTGGCTGTCCGAGTGGATTCAGAGGCACTCTCTATGCTATTCCCCATCATGACAGCCTCTGGTTCACCTGGTCTGTTTCATAGGCTTGTGTAGGTCAGCTGAGTGCCTCATCAGTCATCTCTATCTTCTCTTGCTTTTGAGCATCTAATTGCAGAGATATCACTTGCAACCCTCAACAGCTGTCCACTTAGAAAGACAGAGTGAGAGCTTCCCCTAAATTGGAATATTTTCCTCCTCCCTCAATCTCGACTCTAAATTGCAGTAGCTGAGTCACTAATCAAAACGCCCTTCAACCTGGAGGGAAGGTGAGCTAGGCATTGGATCACCATATGTTTCCTCCTCAAAGGGTTTTTTCCTCTCATCAATGCCAATAGTCATAATATTAGTCAGGGTTAGAGCTTTCATACATTCCATAGTTAGGTTCCGCTGTTGGATGGAGTCGAATGGTGGCCTTGGCTGTTCCCTCTCTCCTTAGGAGGTTCACTCTTCTGAATCTTATCAGACTTTCTTTCATTCATTTTCCTTGCCTTATATTGTTCTTCACCTGTCTTTTCTGTCTATGTCTGTCACATTCATTTCCAGACTTCTGACTTCGCACCTCTTCGATGAGCGACACCCATTAGGATATTCTTTTGGGGCTTCTTCCTAAGCACCTTTAGCCAAGGGAATTATTCCCATGGCACCTATAGGAGGGGAACCCTCCTCTAGGGTTTCCTTACATCGTACCCCTACAGGGAGGTAGATCCCATGGCTAGAGAGGTGAACTGCAACAATGTATCAAAGTCACACAAGCATACTTCTCATCCAGTTGTCAAGCACAATTGAATAGGAAGGCTTTAAACCTGAGGTTCAATGGGTGGAACAACAACACTCCTCCATCAGACCTTAAAAGGCCACTCCTCCTGGAATGTTCCAGAATTTGTTCTTCGTTGCCCCACCATCCACTCCTCCTCCTCCAATGGCTTGTCTCTCTTTAATGTGGGCTTCTTCCTAAGCTACCTTTAGCCAAATTAATTATTCCCATGCACCTATGGGGAGAACCTTCCTCTAGGGTTCCTTGCATCCTACCCCTAGAGGGTGGTAGATCCCATGGATTGAGAGGTGAACAGTCACAATGTATCAAAGTGACACAAGCATACATCTCATCCAGTTGCACATGCACAGTTGAAACACAGCCATAGAGTCAAGCCATACTAAAGCAAGGATACTGGACTTTAGGAGGACTGACTTTGTCAGACTGGGAGAGTGACTCAGAAAAACTCTAGCAAATGGGCAAGAAGGAGAGGTGGAGGAACAATGGGGAATCATCAAAACTGCCATCACAGAGGCAACAAGCCTTTCTGTGAAGCAAATAAACAAATCAAAATGAAGGAAAAAAACACTATGGTTCTCAAAAGAGGTGGCGGGGAAGGTTAGGGAGAAAAACATAGCATTCAGGAAGAATAAGGAAACACAGAATGAGCAAGACAGAGAACTATACCAGTTAAAGTAGAAAGAAACGGAGACAACAATCAGAATAACAAAGGCCCAATCTGAGGAAAAGATAGCCAACTCTGTTATGAAGGGGGGATAAAACCTTTTATAGGTACATTAGGGAGTGAAGAAAGACCAAGGGAGGGATAGTAAGGCTTCATAAATGGGATGGAGTGTGGGCAGGTGGTGACAGTGAAAAAGCAGGGATATTGAACGAAAACTTCTGCTCAGTATTCACAAAAGTAGAGAGGGGGTACCTAATCCAATCGATAGAAGCAATCTGGATAGGGGGAGTCAATACCAGTCCATTCACAGAAGAAAAGGTTCTGAAAGAACTTCTAAAACTAAAGGTGGACAAAGCAATGGGTTCTGACTGAATTCACCCCAGAATTCTAAAAGAACTAAGGGGAGAACTAGTGACACCACTGACTACTCTTTTTAACAAATCATGGGAGGATGGTGTGGTACCTGGATGAGGATGGATGTGATCCCCCTTCACAAAAGTGGGATCAAAACAGAGGTAGGAAACAACAGACCTGTTAGCTAGGCCTCAGTGGTAGGGAAAATGATGGAATCACTTCTAAAAGAAAGAATTGTTGAGTACCTAGATGCCAGTGGGGCACAGAACCCAAGGCAGCATTGATTCACAGAGGGAAGGTCTTGTCGGACAAATCTAATAGATTTCTTTGACTGAGTGACCAAAGTAGTAGACCAAGGAGGGGCTGTGGACATGGTCTAGCTAGTCTTTAGTAAGGCATTTGACACAGTCTCACACAAAAGATTAATTATCAAATTAGCCAACCTGGGAGTGGGTCCCAGGGTGGTAGACTGGGTAAGAAATTGGCTGGACAACAGGACACAGAGGGTAATAGTAAACGGAGTCCACTCCAAAAAAGGGAGGGGTTCTAGCGGGGTACTGCATGGTTCAGTACTTGACCCAGTCTCCCAGTCTTTTCTAAATGGAAAGGGACCTAGAAGTAGTCATATCAGATGACCGAAAGGTAAGCAAACAATGTGAGAAGGCAGAAATGAGGGCTGGTGGGATACTGGGAAGTATAGGGAGAGGCATCACCATTAGAAAACAGGAAGTTGTTATCCCTCTTTACAGACAGTTGGTGAGACCCCATCTGGAGCACTGCATGCATGTCTGGAGACCCCATATCTGCTAGGACATAGACAGGATGGAGGCAGTCTGGAGGAAGGCAACTAAAATGGTGCAGGGTCAAGAAGCAATACAAAGAGAGGCTAATGGAGCTTAACATGTATACCCTCTAGGAAAAGAGTGAGAGGGAGGACATGATAGAAACTTTCAAGTACCTCAAGGGAATCAATAAAGTCCAAAAGGGTAGCATCTTTCAGAAAAAGAGATGGCAAGAACAAGGGGAAGGGGACACAATTTGTAGATAGAGGGAGGTGACTCAGGGGCAACGTGAGGAAGTTTGCTTTCACAGAGAGGTTGGTGGATGCATGGAATGGCCTTCCTTCGGAGGTCATGGGGTCAAAAACAGTGGATGAATTCAAGAATGTGTGGGACAGACATAAGGCAATTCTGGTGGGAGGCAGGAAGAGGTAGGCTGTTGGTTAACTCAGATCTGCAGCTTATCCAATAGGTAAGGATATGGGCAGACTAGGTGGGTAAAGTGGTCCTTATCTGCCACCAAAGACTATGGGCAGGATTCACAAACTGTTCAGAAACTGTCCCACTCCACAACTCCTGTGGCAGACTGAACTCCCCACAGTGGTGAGTGTAATTCACAGCCCCAGCTGTTGCAGAGGATGTTACGGCTGCTCCCACCGGCCATAACATCAGTCTGCTTCTAGTGGTGATATCCCAGACAACGCCACCTGAATGCTGCCATTCGTTGTGGTGCCGGACATAATCCAGCTCCACCTTTGTGAATACCTGCTGCTGTGGGACTTCTGTGGCTCCACAAGTAGCAACCCTCTTGAGCTGATGTTGTCCCGCAGCTGTGGGACTTTCACGGGGTTTGTGAATCCTGCCATATGTTTATATCTTTCTATGGTTCTTGTATTTTACATGTACTCTATATTGTTATCATGTTTATTTTTATATGTGGAACTATTTTCTCTGTTTTATGGACCTCCTTGCAAATTAGCTTTTTTTACTCAGTGGAGTTTGATCCCTTTCATATTAAATATGATTACAAATTTTACCTACCTATCTTACTAGAATGTTTCTGTCATGTCCCCCCGATCCCTCTTTTCCTCCAGTGAGTATATATTTAGGCCCTTTAATTTCTTCTCATATGTTTTCTGGTGCAAGCTCTGCAACATCTTTGTTGCCCTTCTCTGGACTGCTTCTACTCTTTCAATCTCTTTGCAAAGGTGCAGCCTCCAGACATGCACACAGTACTCCAGGTGAGGTCTCAATAGTGTTTTATACAATGGCATCACTACATCCCACCTTCTACTAGTGATTCCTCTGCTGATACACCCTAGCATGCCACTGGCCCTACCTGCAGCCTTTGTACTCTACTTAGACATTTTAGGTCATCGATAATGATAACCTCCAGGTCCCTTTCTTCCTTGGTGATTGTCAGCTGTTGCCCCCATCACCACCACCACCATCACCATCCTGTAGCTCTCCCCAGGGTTCCTTCATCCCAGGTACATTATTTTACACTTCTTTGAATTAAACCTCAGTTGCCATACCTCTGACCATTTTCCAAGCTTTCACAGGTCCCTCCTCATTTCCTCCACCCTGTCTGGAGTATCCACCCTGTTGCAGATCTTAGTATCTGCAAACAGGCAGACTTTCCCTTTCACCCCTTGTGCAATCTCACTAATGAAGACATTGAACAGCACTGGCCCCAGGACTGATCCCTGAGGAATCCCACTGGCCAGGCTGCCCATACAGTTAGCAAGCCTTTTATGTTGGATCATGTCAAAGGCCTTGCTGAAGTCAAGGTAGGCAACATCCACCCCCCAATTTACTTCCTTTATCACCCAGCCAAAAACATAAATCAGATTTGTCTGACATGACCTTCCTGTAGTGAATCCATGTTGCCTCGGATCCTGGGCACCACTGGATTCCAAGTGTACCACTATTCTGACAGTGCCTCCATGATTTTACCCACTACTGAGGTGAGGCTGACTGGGCTATAGTTTTCTGCTTCCTCCCTACTACCACTTTTGTGTAAAGGGACAACATGTGCCCTCCTCCAGTCCTCTGGAACCACTCCTTTGTTAAGTGATATGGTGAACATGGCTGCCAGAGGTGCTGCCAGCTCTCTTCACAGCTCCCAAATATCCTCGGGTGTATGTCATCTGGCCCCATTGCTTTTTCCAGCTTCAGTTTTGCGAGTTCCTCCAGGACTCTCTGTACTGTAAATGGAATGGTGTCCATCTCCCTCCATCCTTTGTTTCTGTTGGCCAGCTGTGGTCCCAGACCCTCTCACTCTTCAGTGATACTGAACAAAAGTATTTATACAGTATCTCTGCCGTTTTTGTGTCTCCTTCTTTACACTCTTCTTTATTCCCTTTGAGCCTTAAAATCCCCCTGACTTTTCTTCTTTTTCTGATGTACAGTACCTATAGAATGTCTTGTCCCATGCCAGCCCAGTGGCCCTGAGGGTTGAGGCACTGGACTCCACACCTCGTGCCACACCGGTGACCCGCATTTGGAAATGAGCCTTTGTCATTTGGGGCTGGCAGGGAAGGACTAGGACTGAGTGTCCATTGACTGCTCTCCTAGTCCTGCGGTGGGTCGGAGAACAACCATCATGCAGCAGTGACTTCTGGGTATGCCTGGAGGTACTACCAAGCATTGTGGCAGGTAGGGGTGAGTGCAGCAGATGTTGGCATGCAGTGCCTGATGTCATTGCATGACCACATTCCCATGGGTGAACAATCGGAGGAAAAAGGCTAGGAGCGACCATGCAGCTTGATGGCCATGCCCAGTGCTGCCTGGAGGACCTGTCAGGAGTCCCATGAGGGAGGATCTGGGGCTGTCCTGGCTGGGAGGGGCAGAGGCGGCCCTCCAGCAGGGTAGCATGATGGCCATCCAGGACCCTCCTGGGTGCGGTATAAGCCACCCAGCTCTCCGGGTGGGCAGGGCCAGCAGCTGGATGCCCCAAGCTGGTCACACTGCTGAGGAAGTAAAAAGCAGCTGTAATAAAAAAAGAATGTCTTCTCCCCTTTCTTCACTATCTGTGCTAGTCCTCTCTCTGTCCTTGATGTTGCTTTCCTAACAGCCTTCCCTGCTTCCCTTAGACACTCTTGGTATACCTCCCTGTCTTCATCCCTTTAGGTCTCCTTATATTTCTTGAAACTCACACTGTTTGCCCTTACTTTGTCTGCCACCTCTTTTGAGAACCATAGTGGCTTCCTCCTTCTCTTGCCCTTGGATTCTAGCCTGATGCATTGATTTGTTGCCTCCAATATTGCCTCCTATATGACTCCTATTAGGAGCTCCTACTGCTGTTCAACCACACTTCTTACCTCCCACTTTTCCATGGCTACTTTGATACATCTTCTCATTTCAGCAACGTTTGCTATTCTGAAATCTAAAACCTTCACCTTTGTGTGACTTGACTGAGTCCCGGTCCCCATGCAAAACCACACTATGTGGTGGTTGCAGGTTCCCAGTTGCCCTTCTGCCCCGACATCTGCAGTTCAGTTCTTGTTGGTCAGTACTAGGTCCAGACTGACCCTGTCTTTGGTGGGATCAAACACTAGCTGTCTAATACCTGTTCCCTATAGGGAATCTGGGATGCCTTTGCTTGTGGATGAAGCAACTATCTGGGTGGTTCAATCTGCATCTGGCATATTGAAATCCCCAAGCAGCAGAACTTCAGTCATAGTTCCATCTCATTTATTTCATCCAACAGCTTCCACTCCACTTCCTTCCCCTGAACCGGAGGCCTGTAGATCACCCCTGTGCATAATACTGTGCCACTGCCAGGTTCAAGGGTGACCCACAGTGCCTCATCCTCCCCAGTCTACCCTGTACCTCTGTTGCCTTTATATCCTCCATGTTGTACAGGGCCACCTCTCCTTTTTTTACACCCCATCCCTCCTGAACAGAGCATAATGTGGTACATTTATGTCCCACCCATGATTTTCAGTGCACCATGTCTCCATTATTGCTGCAATGTCCAGGTCTGCCTCCACTAACAAGGCCTCCAGGTATAGGATTTTGTTTCCCAGGCTGCAAGCATTAGTTACCATGGCTTTATATGTTCTGCAGCTCATCCTCCCTCTGCTCCTGTTCCTGCTCCCATGCTTTCCCTCCACTCCCAGTATCTTTCATATGGGGTATTGATTCCTCTGCTTCCCTCTTTCTACCTGCCTTAGTTGTCACTGTCATCAACTCATTTTCTTGCACCTCGGTTGTGGTTTCATTTCCTTGTGGGGGTGGGCTGCTTGAGTAACTCTGCTCCCATTCCCCCCCCCCTTGGCTAGTTTAAATGCCCATGAGTCATATTTGACAAATAGATATCAGTGTGTTCAATGTGGTACAAATGATGTCGGCCCCTGGGAAACTAGAGAGAGGTGTTCCCCAGGGCTCTATTTTGGGCCCATTATTATTTAATATTTATGTTAATAATTTGGTTCATGAAATTAAACATAGTGAGGTGAGACTGTACACAGACGACACTGTTTTAGTGGCGTCTGCTGACAGTCTCACAGGTATGATGGATTTGCTTCAAAGTGATTTGTTACAAATGCAAAAATGGTTCAGTAAATCTGGTCTTCTTTTGAATGCTAAAAAAACACAAACTATGTTGTTTTCGATTGGTTCATATAGAGGAAAAGAGCCCAAACCACAATTACATTTACAAGATGGTACAAAGATTGAAAATGTATTAACATACAGATACTTAGGGTTTCAAGTAGATGCTAGAATGACATATGTAAATCACATATCAGTTCAGGTAAAGAAAGTGAATAAAAGATTAGGGGCCCTTAGAAGAGTTGTAGGAGCTTTACCTTTGGTGGCAAAGGAGCGTATTACAAAACAGATGCTGTTACCCATATTGGAGTATGGTTCTATAATTTACATGAATTGACTAAAACTGCTTCAAATTTGGTTAATCAAATATATTATAGGATAGGTAATTTGCTTCCGAAGTATTAAAAATGAGCATCATTGTATAATTTATAATAAGTTAAATTGGCTTCAACCTGAAGAAAAAAGAAATTATCTCTGGCTTACTATATGCCATAAGATAATTCACAAAAAGTATAACCATCCTTTGTATAAGCAATTAAAAAGAAAGATAAATAATGAATCGTATATGAAGACTAAGAATCCATTAAGCAATATCCCAATGTATAGAAGCTTTAATAGACTAGGGGACGGTATGCTCCAGAATAGAGTAGCATTAAGTTGGAATGGTTTGACTGAATCACAGAAAACAAATTTAGATTTTTAAATTTAAAATGAATTGTTTAATAGTTTGTATTTTTATGTGTGTTTTTAAATAATGTATGTATGTAGAGTGCAATTACATTTGTTTGTATTAGTTGTGTTTGTATTACTTATGTTAAATGTCAATTGTTAATTGGTAATTGTATTAGAATTCACATGCAGGACTTTGTTGTAAATGGGACTTTGTCCTAACAAATGAATTTCCTGTGAAAAAATAAACTTTTAATCAATCAATCAATCAATCAATCAATCAATCATCAACAAAGCATTTAAACTGTCCATTGAGGATTGCCTTCCCCTTCTTGGACAGATGCAGTCCATCACCCTAGTACACAGCTATGTCTTTCCAGGTGGGTCCCCAGTCCAAAATGTAGCCATATCCCTTCTTACTGCACCAGCCTCTCAACCATGTGTTGAAGGTACTGATGCAGATATTACTATCCCCCCGCTGCCTTGGACTTGCAGCGCCTCCAAAAAAGTCACAGAGCTTGCTACCTTCCCCAGGCACTCTCCAAGCTCTCTTAAATTCCCTTGCACCTGCTCCAAGCTTGTCCTTCTGCTGGATGGGTCATTCGCTCCTAGGTGGACACTGACTCCCAGCCCTCCCCTCTTTGCCACTGCTTCAGCGATCTTTTGGATCTGCACCTCCTCCCTCAGAGTTCTTTCTCCTGGAAATCATTTGACCTCTTTATCCTCCCTGCTGTCCATGCCAGCTCCATTCCTCAGGCAAATTAGTCCCTCAACAGGAGTAACTTCTTCCTTTGGGGTCCTATTTCTCCTGCCCTTGGGTCTCCCCTTTGGAGAACCCTTACCTCCCCATGATTGCAGCCTCAGGTTCACTTGTGGGAGTCTCCCACTCCTACAGAACAGTGTAGTAGTTTTTGAGTTGGACCAGATGGGGGATATGCCTCTGTATCCCCTTCCTGAGCCTTCCTGATCCCACCCTGCCTTCTGTCTGGGTGTCTGCTGTGGCATTGGCTGGGGACATGGTGGCCTCCAGGTGGGATCAAAGGTCTCCAGTACTCCTTCCAACTCAGCCCAGAGACTGGCAATCTCCACCATCAACCCAGAAAGGTGACTGCATATGGGGTAGCACCAGAGTTCCCAGAATGTTCTGCTGAAAACTGCAACCCTGCATCGATGCACTGCACCACTTCCTGCATTTTCCTTTTCTGTTTTGCTTCTGGATCCCCTTTTAATCTTAGGTAAGGTGTTTTTTCCCCTTCTCTTTTTTCTCTCCCTCTCCTCTGTCATTTCCCTGTGTTTGTCCCCTTTAACTGTGCCTAGTGCCCTTACTTAGATTCCCTTTCATTTTTTAGTTGGATCCCTTTGTACAGTATATAGCATAGTGTATGACCAACCCTTCCTGGATTGTACCTTTTTTGTTGTTCCACCTCCCTCTATTTGGTTGTACCCTCTCTATCTGTATATTAGATTAGTGCAGTCATCACCTGCTCATCACCTATAGAAAGCATTGCTTGGGGGTGGTGGGAAGGGGATGGTTGGATCAGCCTCCTGCTGTATAGGAGAGAAAGGAAAGAAAACAATCTGCCCAGTTCCAGCACAGAGATAGGTAAGCTTCTACTGCATTGACTCCCCCTCAGTCTGGCAGTCAGCATGCTGCGCTGCCACCAGAGCTCAGAACTCTGTCCTTGATCAGCTACCTGTTAAATAAGGAGTGAGCTGAAACAACACAAGTTAAGCATGGTGTTCTACATAGATCGGCCTCTCCTAGGTACCCTCCTATGCTCTCAGAGAGCAAGTCTCTATCTTGTAGGTATATCCAGAAATGCAAATTACTAAGTTTAGATTTCCTTTCAAGGTCATCAAAAGATAGTAAACTGTTATCTGCATCATTAAGTAGGTCAACTCAAGTAATGCCTTTCCCCACCAACCTATATGTTTAAGTGCTTTACCATTAGAAGAAAGAGAGGGGTTATTCCAAATAGGCATGTACTTTAGGAGAAGTGAATTGCAATTTAGGAATTTGGAGATTTATTTTGTACAGCATGATGGTAATTGAAAC
The DNA here is from genome assembly GCA_016271365.2 of Neoceratodus forsteri. Taxonomy (NCBI): domain Eukaryota; kingdom Metazoa; phylum Chordata; order Ceratodontiformes; family Ceratodontidae; genus Neoceratodus; species Neoceratodus forsteri. The sequence continues at coordinate 41,284,958 of CM028137.1, read as the reverse complement.
TGCTGAATTTGAAGATAAATAGGGAAAAAATAATTATCCTGGGAGATTTTAATTTAGCTGCAATAGATTGGGATAGTATTACTGGATCAAGCCCACTGGATCATAGATTGAGGACATCACTCTTCATAAAAATCTAGATTAATTAGTTCATGATAGTACAAGAGGTCATAACATTCTGGACCTTGTATTCAGCAATATGGATGCCAAAATAACAAATTTAAAGGATATAGAACCACTCAGTGACAGTGAACATAATATGGTCCATTTTACAGTCAGGGGAACTGGAGCACTATAAGGGAAGACACTAGGATCAAATACTAAAACATGGCTAACTATGATGGAATGAGGACATTTCTTAATACCTGGGATTGGAAAAAGGACATTTAGGTGCTAATACTTGATCAAAAATGGAGTACAATTAAAAAAAACAACAACTTGAGTACTGTAGTAGAACATTTGGGTTCTACTATGCTGAAACAATAACAGTGTTGTTGAAGTTTGGCATAGCAAGATCCCCAAAGTCGACAGGCAAAATTTCACCTGTCAGACATTTTGAACCCCCATGCAGGGGCTGTGCCCACTGTATCTCCCTTCTTAAGATATCTAAGTCCAAGTCAGAGGTGATTTGAAGGGGAGGGTAAAAGATGGTAAAAGGGCTAAATTTTGCCCTTGGGTCCCTCACAGCAACAATCTCAAAAACTGGAAAGATTGTCACTTCGAGGGATTTTGCCGTTGTGTGTTCGCTGTGCAAACAGCACTCTGAACAATTTGTTCCCCACGTTACAAAATGCAATAATATGGGAAGACTCCATTTCTGGTTTACCAGAAATATTAGCTGTAACACCAGGAAAAAGACAGAATGCACATAACAAATACAAAACAATCATAACAAGAAATGTGGAGTTCACATAAGGAGCAAGCAAATAAATATGAACAGCCAACTAGAAAGTCAAAAATTAATGCAGAAATTAGAATGGCATTTCAAACAAAAGACAATATGAAACAATTCTTCAACTATGTAGGTAGTTGACGAGGTGGGCAGAAAACAATAGGGCATCTCCAAGTTGGAAATGTAGTAATTGAGGGAGAACAAGAAATTGCAATAAGCTTTAACAATTACTTCCTGAGTGTTTTTCAACAAAATACTACTCCAAAAGAAATCATAGATGAAAGGGACAACAACGATGCATATATAATAGTAGTAATGGAATCAGAAGTGAAATATAAATTAAGAAAATTAAAGTAAATAAGTCTGCAGGACTGGATTTTATTTATTCTAGAGTTCTAACAGAATTGGCTAATATATTAGCTGGCCCAATTACAATGTTATTTAATGCCTCATCGGAAGAAGGAAAAACTATTCCTTAATAGCAGGCGTCAAAAGTAACCCTCATTTTTAATAAAGGAGTAAACCACAATATACAAAATTATCATCCAATCAGCTTGACGCCAGTACTGGGAAAACTGATGGAAGAATTTATCAAGGAAATAGTTGAAAAGCATATGACTTTTAAGGGGTTAGAGGATTTCATCCAACTTGGGTTTAGGCCAGGAAGTTCATATCTTGCTGACCTTCTTTAATTTTTGGAGTCTATCAGCAATGTCCTAGACAAGGGCTTACAGGTGGACATAATATACCTGGACTACACTAAGGCCTTCAATTTAGTACTGCATGGGGATCTTGTAGATACACTCGTTAAACTTAAAATTCATCCTTTGATTATAAGATGGATACAGTCGTGGCTTGAAGATCAGTATCAGAGAGTGTGTATCTAGGCATTCCAATCTAACAGGGGTGAGGTGACTAGTGGTGTCATGTAGGGCTCTGTGTTGGGTACCACACTATTTAATTTGTTAGTTTCCTCTATACAGGCATCTTCAGGGTCATGGATATGTAAATATGTCAATTAAACCAAATTAGGTGCAATTGTTAACAAGGAATTTGCAACAGATTTTCAGAAAGATCTGTACAAACTAGAAATATGGGCCAAGAAACATCAACTTAAATTCAATGATGTTAAATGCAAAGTTATGAATTTTGGCAATAATAGCATTTTGGCAGAATAAAGGTTAAACAGCATGGTGCTTCAGGCAACTGATAAGGAAAAGGACCTCGGTGTTATTACCAAAAATTTGTCCTTTGACAGTCATGCAAGGGAATTAGTAAAGAGAAGCAATAAAATAATAGGTTGCATTTTCAGACACATTAAAAGTAGGGACCCAGATGTAATAGTTCCATTTTATTCCACATTGGTTAGGCAGTTCAATAGAGGTGTTTAAAAACTTGCTGGATAATTTTATGGGTGCTACTCATTCAAGACAATACCACTGATATGTGACAAGTCACCATAGGCTAGCATCAACAGATTCTATCATTTTCTGTGATTCTGTGATATACATAAGGCACAGTTATACACAAGCATGGACCTGAGCAGACCAGGCTAAGCATTCAAGTCCAATACTTATTGGAAGGAGGAGACACCAGGATTAAGTGCAATTACAGGCAGAGTTAGAGTTCAGATAATCCCATAAGGACCATCAAAAAATATAGTGGGTGATGGCACTATGAACTGACACTCTGAGTTCCATAACCTAGGTGCACAGACAGCAAAGACATGGTCCCTCATAGCATTGCAAGTTTTTGGAACAAAGAACTAAGATGAATCATTAGAACTGACAGGGTAAGTTGAATAAACAGTCCTTTAATTGCTCCACCAAGACAGGAGAGGTGGCAGTCCTGGAAACTTTATCAATTAAGCAACTCAGGGCAAAGGGATAGCAATTTCCTGGAGATAACAGTTCTAATTTTTATAGAGATCACAGTGATGTGTGAGATGAGTGGCAGAGATGGCTAACTGACATACATTGTTATAGGCAACATCTCACGTTAATAAAGTCGACTTAGCAGCACGTATAAAAGTAAAGAGCCAATAAATAAGGGTGGGAAGGAGCACTCCTCTAACTAGGATGAGACGCATTGGCTGGGCAGAGTGACTCATGGGAGGATAGATGGTGGCAGTTAGTAAACAAAGTCATTGGCAGTTAGTGAACAATTTCACTGACTGGGGAGAGTGACTAGAGATGCAGAAAATTTATATTCCACCAGTGAAGTGGCTGCATAGTGGCCAAATTCATCACGTGCAGTATTCTGCCAAACTTTCTTCCATTAGGTGGAAGTTTGCCAAGGCAAAATTTTGCCTCCTGTTGGCGAAATTCCACCTTTCATGGGTGAAATTCCACCTTCCACGGTAAAATTATGTCTTCCATGGGTGAAATTTCACAGCAGAAGGTGGAATCTCACTGTGGAAGGCAAAATTTCAACATTTCATGGGTGAAGTTTCACCTTCCGCCGGTGAAATTTTGCCATTCCGCTGGTCGAAATTTCACATTTTGCTCTGCAAAATGGGGGAAATTAATGGATTACTCTGTGTAGTGGAGTTTTCTCACTTCACCCACCATTAACAATGACCCATTGGGGATAGATGGTGGCAATTCATAAACAACATGTCAGGGTGATCATCTGGCCTCCAGCAAGGAGGACATGCACTAAAAGGAAGAACAAAAATGATATAAGAAAAAAGATACCAAGTGATAGCCACTTTAGATAGACTGCTCCTTTATTATTCACCTAAAAAATGCTTAGACTCAAAACAAACAAAAATTGTATTTTGTAATATACTGTATGAGAAAAATAAAAATATAAAGGTTTACGAACAACATTTGGACCAAAAGATGTACTGCTGCTTTGACCACCTTACTTTTGAGACCCAGGTCATCAACAAAAGTATTGAAAAGTAGAGGCCTAAATACTGAACCCTTGCAAGGCTCACATGTAACTTTAACTAATCAGATGCCTTTTACATCCCTGCACCAATGTATACTGTGTTGTGCTAGACTTCATTGCAATCAATCAATCACTCTTTATTTTACCAGTTGAAACACCATTGAGCAAGCTCATTTCCAAGGTGGGCCTGGTCAGTCATGCAGAATTGTCAATTTATTATGTTTAATAGTCAAAGTTGCTCTTCTCCACCAGTCCCAGAGAACTTTACTATTTTCCAGTGATGTCTGAAAAATCATCACTACAGTTTCCACTATTACATCCATTAACTCTATGAGTACCCTTGAATGCAAATGATTTGGTCATTCCTATTTACTATATACACTGTCAACTTTGGAGTGAGATGCCCAGTGCCAGGAAGTAAGATATGGCTCTCCCAGGCATTTATCATGGCATCCAAATTTAAAATGGTTAGAAAAGAGTAGGGTATGAAGTTCATTTATGGAACTTGCATGGCTATGAGATGGAATATGGGGGATTTTCTGCTGAAGTGCTGACATGTAGAAGCAGAAAGGTTCAGGAGCCTTTCCCCGTTTCGTACTTATAAAAATGCAACATTATGCATATGGAGCAAAGACTGAAACATATTGTAACCAGAGATACATATTTGTAAAATTTACAGTAGTCCTTACTATTAAAATTAATTCAGTAACATTAAATTTATGAAGATGATTGACAGTTTGTACAACTGAAATTATGACACTCAGAGTAATATTCCTGGAGACTACTGGTTCCTTATATACCGATGTATCAGTAGTGTGGGTTTGTCAGAGCAATATGTTCTGTATTTAAAACAAGGGAGAAGCAAGCTTTTTCTGCTTCCTTTTCTACTTTAAATGGGAACTTGTATGAGAAACAAGTTCTTGCTTCTAAGGAATTTCTTCAAATATTGAATCCTCCAGGTTAATAAAGACATGGTGTTTGTAGTCTTCAACTACTGTGATGTAGTCTATGGTGCTGCTCCTGAGTCCTCCCTGGCCAGATTGGACACCCTTTTCAATTTCTTCTGCCATTTTGTCCTTGATGCTCCCTTTCACACCCAACACTTTGATCTCTATCCTTCCCTTCTCTTACAAGCAGATTACTCTCCAACTGCGCTAAATTCACCTCCAAATACTGGCTGCGTGAACTCCCGTCCTACCTCTCCCCTCATTTATAACACCCCCCACTCCCTCTCACTCCCTCAGATCATCTGACTCTAGTACTCTGGCTGTCCCCCACAGAGCCACCCTCATCAGCCAATCCGGTAACTCTCACCATCTAACAAAAATGTGGAATTCCTTCCCCCCTCAAATTCATCACTCATCTGCCTACTACTCCATCAGTTCTACACTTAAAAACTGCCTTGCACCTAGCTGTTCCTGCTACAACCCTCCCTAACTCCCCCTCTAAGCCCCAGACAAAACCTACCCCTCTTCAGTACCCATGCAATGCCCCTGTTGCTGCTCCACCCCACCCACCTAAAAACAACATTCCTTTCCTTCTCCAAATTACTTCCCTTCAGACCTTCCATTGTTCTTTCACTGTGATTATTCAATCATCCAAGTTGTACCAAGGACCATTCCCTACCCTACTGACATACCTACCTCTCTTTCATCTTTACGTCTCCCCCTTATGAAGTGCTAGCTATAGCTGACTCTTAATCTTTAATGCACTTGCAGTTAACTTGCACTTCTGTTATGGCTAACCCCTAATCTCTACTGCACTTGTAGTTAACTTACACTTCTGTTATATCTTATAATTTAGCCAACCTGCTTTGCCTGTGTTTAACTCCTCACTATCCATCCTAGATCAAACTACAATTCAATTCAGCCATTTTCTAGCTACACAGTTACGTGTCATTTAGTGTATGCCTAAATGCCATTTTGTGTTGTTGTATCTATTTAGTCCAAAAGTCTTGGCATAGTATCTATCTAGTTCAGAACTGTTAGCATCCCACTATTTCAGTACTCCTGTACAGTCTGCTCAATTTATTTGAATGTAATCTACTGTAAATTTGTATTGTTTACCAAATCTCTTTACACTATCCTCATGTTTCTCTACCCCTCAGGTCACACCAGGAGATGAGCAACTTGTTGCTCAGCATGCCTTCCTGGTGAAACATTTCAATAATTAAATACGTAAATAAAAATCTTAAGGCATTGAGCATACTGTAGAAAGGCAATGGTCTTGTACCTTTCCTACTGTATACGTAAGGGTGAAGGCCCATCCTAGTATGTGAGTGAGTGAGGCCTTTGGTTAGGAGCATGGAGCTCAACAGTTACTGGTGATATTAATCACTTTGTTAGGGTGCAGGTCCCTAAGACCATGGCCTCTTACAATTACTTCATTTTGGGTGAGAGATTTGGAAGTCTTGGGAGATGGAAGAGCATGACACCTGACTGATTGGAACAAAGTGCTTTTTGTGACTTAAGGGGGGATGGGGGGCATTCACAGTAGGTTGTTTGACAACCCACGCAAGTCTTTAGATGTGAAACTGCATATGAAAGTTGGTGTGGGGCATGTCTGTTATTCTGGCTGCAGAGCCCTCCATGTTCTTTGGAACAAAGTATGTATATTATTTGTGGTGCAAAGTCTTTTGAGCTTTTAGATATGAAGCCAGTTATGATAGCTGGTGCATGGATCCATTTGAAGATTTGGGCATGGATTTTGTTTGTCATGAATCACTTGAAGTTCACTGCCGTGGAGCTCATAGGTTATATATGGCACAAGCCCTTTTGATATTTAGGTGCAGAGCTAATTGAGAAAGTTGGGACATTGAACCTTTTGAGTCTTTGGGAGCATAGATTTTGTTAGATGGAGAAGAGAGCCTATGGAGTTCTTTCTTAGGCCTGTCAGCCATATGAGAGCTCTGTGAATACTTTGGTTTACAGACTGCACAGTTCATTAGTTGGTCTTTGGAGTATTTCAAATGTTTAAGTGTGGAGCTGATTATAATGGTAAGGTGGAAGCCCTTCAGGTTCTTGTGCATGGCATCCTTAACTTTATTGGAGGTGCTGAGCCCTTTGAGTTCTTAGGCACAGAGCCTGTATGTTAGTTGTGGCAAGGAACCTTTTCAATTTCAGGCAAAGGACAATTATGATAGTCGTGGGCATTGTAGTTAACATTTTTGGGTATGGAGTCCTTTAAATTTAAGGATATAAAGCTTTTTGAGTTTCTAGGTGCAAAGCCTGTAAAATAATCATGAGGCAGATTGTTTTGAGACTGTAATAATGATGATCATGATGATGATAATTGGGGCATGGAACCCTTTAAAAATGTGAGCACTGAGCCCTTAGATTACATGAGATACTCAGCCCTCTAAGTCCTCTAGCTGTGTATGAGGACAGCCCTTGCTGATAGATTTGGTTAAGAACCTTCACAATTCTGGGGTATTAAGTCATTACATTAGGTGGGGGCATGGAGCTCCTAGAGACTATAGCTGAAGAGTTATTGGCTTGGACTTTCAAACAACTGAATCCACAGATATGGCAGCTGTGCTGTATCCTTTCAAGCAATTTTCAAACATTTTGTGCATTTATGGCACTTTGCTTGATTGACAGCTGAAAATTAATGCATGCACCAAATATAGATCAAGTGTTATTTTCAGTGGGCAACTCATGACCCTTGGCATGACAAGATACCAGACCACATTTTATGTGGTTGAACAGTCTTAGTATGAGTACTTCAAGTGCACCTGAAAAATGCCACAACTGTCTGAATATCTAGCCCATTATTGTTACTTAAGATGTCGAGAACTTTGTGATTTTGCAAACAAATCCATTTTATAATACATAAATGAGTTGGTGTAAGTAGCTTAGTACAAAACACACTTGCCTTTAGGCCCAGAAGATCCAAAGGTCATTGGTTCTAGCTCCACACCAGACACTTGGGGTAATACCAACAAGTGATGCTGTTGTGCAGAATGGGGGAGGAGTGCTGAACTGTTAAGGTGACATCCTTCAGATAAGACTTTAAACAGAGATCTCATCTCTCCATTTTCTAGTCACTGTCCAGTTGAAAGTAAAAGATTACATGGAACATAGGAAATAACAGTAGGGAATTTTCTTTAGTGTTGTGGCTAACATTCTCCGTCTCAATAAAAAACAGGTCCATGCAACACATCCCTGCATCCCCCCCCCCCTTCCGGGAGACTCCTAGAAAGAAGAAGTCTTAATGTAGTGTGCCTTTCCTGGTCAACAATTATAAATTAATAAATTATATCACTTGGACATAGAACCAAAACAAAAAGGGAAGAGGCACTCATAACACCAAACCATAAAAAAGAAACATGTTCTGATGCATTAGATATTGCTAAAGTATAAACGAGTATATTGTGTACACATCCTCATTAGAAAATGGGTTGGGGAAATCCATAAAGCTGATTGGCTAAGACTACTTACCAGCCAGTATGATATCAGGCAACAGAGACCAGGAAATAATGAGTCCCCCATCTCTGCTGCCTGGTTTGCTTCCAAAATCCTTGTGCCAAAAGAATTTGGAGTTTGAATCTGAAACATATTTTTTCTCCCGCTTATTGACAGACAGTCCCCCAACACACACATACACACACACACACACACACACATATATATAAAACAGTTGGTTAGCCTGTCTGACAAAGGGCACATCCACACCCTCAACTCATTTTGTAACAGTTAAATTAAAAGAAAGCCTTTTTGTCGGAAGTAGCCTGTTGCCCGGTGATCTGCACCGTGCCATATTAAATCTTGCTCCATGTACAGTACACTGTACAAAACTGCCGATGTGTCTCTTCCTCTCTGAAAGCTGCATAATGTTAATAAAAACAGAATAAAAAAGAAAGAAAAAGTAATCCACACATTATAATACCGAATGCAGTCAGAGGCAGAAAGAGAGACAGAAACTGAGCATTTTCCTGAAACTATGCTCAGTTGTAACAGTGCCACTCTTCCAACAGCAGTATCTCACCCCCTTACTGAAGCTGCCAGTCTGCCCGTTGTCATATTAGCAGCAGATCTCCACCTGTGGAGTAACTTTCACACAAACACAAAATAAATAAATAAATAAATAAATAGAAAGATGACTCAGCGGTAATGTAAATCTTTTTTTTTTTTTCACACATTCCGCTCGTCTTCCAGTAGCACTTCACAGTAAGGTCCCTTTTTTTTTTTTTTGGGAAAAGTAACTACTCCAAAGTCAAACACCAATTTAAAAAAAAAAACCCTGCCAGCGACTGCTGTCATCACTGCTCAGCCATCCCAATCACCTATAACCTCATCCCACCGGAGGCGTGTGTGTTTTTTTGGGGGGGGGGTTGATACAGTAGACATCAGCCAGGTCATGCCGGCAGTGGGTGGTGGGGTCAACAAAGCACAAAACAAAAATGCAGACAGCAGGAAACTCAGAAAAAGAGTCTTCAAAACAACAGTGCCTTCTACTGGCTATTGGTAGGTATACCAGTAGAGAGACTACTTTGCAAGAAACTGAGCTATATATATTTTTTTTAATTAATATTACAAAGATTTTTTCTTAATTTATTTTATAAAAAAATCTTACCTATAACCCATCTTCTAAGTGCAATACTACCCTCCAGGGTTGGCAGTATTGGGCTACATCAGGCCTTCCAGAGGCTATAAGGCCCTCTGCCTGTGGCATCGGGCCTCGTTCGGCCCCTGAGCAATTCAGTTTATCCCAATATCATCCACCCTGTTGGGTATTACTGTTTATGTTTCTACTGGACTGTTATAGACAACACTTTTCTTATTTTGTAATACATGTTGCCTACATTCCTGTTTCTTCATTATGGCCTGGGGTTGTGAAAGTATCTCCATTTTTCTGGATGCAAATGGTCTGCAGCAGGGGGAAACTTCACCTGCAGACTGTGCCTGTGCACAGTGTAGTTCTTTGTTGTCTGAACCTTGGGCATAGACCCCTTATGTTGACCCCTTATGGTTACTGGAGCACAGATGTCTTTAAGGTTTTGTTGAGTGTCCTTCATGATGCTTCAGGGTTAGAACAGAGAAAGTGTGCCTGCTATCCCCAAAAAAGAAATGCATGTAAAATCTATGAAAACAGAACTATCACACGCAGGAAGAGGGGTGGAGAATTGCCAGCAAAATTAATTAACCTGATGGAGCAGCAGAGGTAGAAGAAGAGGTCAGGGTGTGGAAGGACTGTTCCTGCCTGCCTTCCAACTAATTCCAAAGTAGAATGCAACTGGGAATTGTAAAACCTTGCTGGTGGAGTACAGATAATACTCTATACCAATTATCTTATTTCACACAGGTGTGATTTCTTTTGGATGCATTACAATCCAGAGTTGAGGATGTAAAAATAACTTAATAATACATTTTGTGTCCACTGATTTGAACAAGTCTCAGATGAGTGGCAGACCACTATAATTAAGGTGCCATTTAAAAGGTATTTATATTTCTCTGCAGAAGAAAGTGATGTTTACTTTAATCACAGACCCAAAAAAAGAATATGGCATGATGTTTCCCAACGGATTAGGATTTGACATGGTAAGATGATAAAAGGGCACTAAATGCACCAGCCATAAGATGCTCAGTCAGAAATAGACAAGCTAGACATTGAGGGTGTAAATAAGAAGGGAGTACATGCATTCAACTTGGTAATTCAACCTGTAGTGATACTACATCAATTCAGCCATTTTGCTTGATATACCTTTTAGAGGTTAATACTAATCCCCGTAAAGTTCATTTAAATGCAAATGTGTACTTTTATCTAGTTGTATCACTATAAAAGAAACAGGGGTTCTGGCACAGTGAATTTATGATTGGAACTAGGAGTACTATAATCTTTAGATAAGACACCAATTTTAGATATAGTTTGAAATATTAGCTATTAAATGAAGATTGACCAAACTAAAACAGTGATATTATTTTTTAAATAGTTGATATATTAGTATGTTACTGCTGCTGTTTGCTACGTTTCCTCTGATGGACTCCAAAGCAGCTTTTTTGGGCAAAGAAATAGGCGGATGTAGATTAAGGAGTCAAAATATCCAAGCTTACTCCAAGACAGGAGACATTACTATAGGGGGTATCTTTCCAGTTCATAATAAAGTTGTGTACCCTGAAACAAATTTCATGAGGCCACCAGAGCTGATGCACTGTGAAAGGTAAGGAATGCTGATTTGTAAACAGATAGCTATGAAAATGTGTTTATGCAATATTGCATATAACTGCTGATGGTTTAACCACTGATGTGAGCAATTTCAGGAATCCTGCACTCTCTCTGATACTCAAAAGGATTGCATGACTCTATATAAATTGTGTGAATGTTCAAGGATACCTCTGTAAATGAATTCTCTTCAAACCCATGTTGATAATTCTGGTAAAACTTTTTAATAAAGTAACTAATTTAATACAACTAATGTGCTGCACTATTTAACATGGTGCTTTTCTTAACAATTCCTATGAATTTCCAACTATAACACATTGTTGAACCAGCAGTCCAAAACAAATTCCAAAAAGCTATCTTCCAGGTATATTGTATGTCTTAAAATAGGTCGTAAAATATTAGCTTACTTGTTAAATCAGGTTTAATAGGTGCTTCTTACAGGTTCTGTATTTTGTGCTCTCTATTTTTTTCTCATTCCTAAACCCTGTCAGGTCCACAGTGCTAGCTGAGGAGGCAGTATAGTGCAGTGATTTAAGGCTCTGAGCTGCAGACCTGGAGACTTGGGTTTAAATCCCACAGCCCCCACTTGCATACTGTGTGACCCTGAGCAAGTCACTTAACTTCTTTGTGCCTTTAGATCACACCTGTAATCAAGCTTATTTTGCCTCTCCTGGTTAAAAAACAAGTTCTAAGCTGAAAGCAAAACTAATTAGCATTTAAAACACTAATTGTGTCGGAACTGAAAATATGTACAAGCAAATGAAAGAGGAAAAGAGCTGGAATCTTCCACAGATAAAACATTTAGGGTTAAGGTTATTTGCCTGACTTTCCTGTCCTACTGCTTTAAGTAATGTGAAGAAATGTTGATAAAGTCAACAAAGATAAGTGATTTGAAATTAATATTCACTGCATCCTTAAAAGCTGCAGTCCACAGTGGTGGTGAAAATTCTGACATATACTTTTTTATTGTGTTTTACATTGCCCTTTATCTTCTGGTTTGTATGATATCATTCTTTCTCATTTTTGAGTCTGCTTTATAACTTTGATTATATTTGAAAAATTAAAAGCATCACTTATTTTCATATGTCTCAGACCAAGTTAGATCTGTATTTTCTGCCGTTACTGTATGCCTGTTGTCCCATAAGGTCAGGGGGCAGTGTCTGTTGCTTGCAAGTTCATTCATTATCATAAACTATTGGGTGTTCAAAAACAACAGATAATATTGATAAAAACCAGGTTTGAGCCATACTGAAAGAAACACTTATTATTTCAACTGTGTAAGAAAAGCTAAAGCAGACTCAGTATCAGGAAAGTAGTTATCGTACCGGTCTGGTGAGAAAGGGCAATCTAAAATAGAAATAAAAAAATATAGGGCAAAATTTCCCCTCTGTAATACTTTGCTGCCCTATTGGGTTATAATGTCATTTGCTTGATAGCGTATGACATTATAGCTAACCCGAAACAGCGCTGTCCATGACAGCGGATGGTACAATACCACGTATACTGCTGTACATGGTATTGCACCATTCACACACTCCTAGGCAAAGGATAAGACCTCTGCTGGGAGTGGGTTCTGCTAAGCAACTGCTGTGGCTCACTGGACTGAGCCACAGCAGCAGGAACCCAGGTATTGCATCTGGGACTGGGTTTGATTCCTGGTCCCAGGCATTTTATTTTTCTTCACAAATTCTATGCTCCCTGAGTTGAACTCCCCCCCGGGAGTTGAGAATCTTTAGTGAGGAGGTCCGGGGCAACCCTCATAATGTGGGGTTTGGGGTGATGGAGCCCCCCCACAGAAAAGGGAGTTATGCTGCATGGCAATATCGCCCTCTAGTGGTAGCGAAATTTTGCCATGCGGCATAATGTCTTGTGACATTATGACCCTGTGCTCTTTACTGCTTTAACAATATCACCATGGCCTCCATTTGTTTGACAATAGGTCTCATAACCCAAAGCAGATGCAATAAAAGGCAATTTGTTTTTGTGTATCATTATTCATATACAGTAAATGAATCTCAAAATACTTTACAAGTATAGATTAAAATAGAGTATATGGTGTATATAATAACATTATAACAAAATATTATGTGTTACCTGGTGTCAAAACAGAACATAGATAGTAAACAGTAACAAAAAATTCATTTGCAAGTGCAACATTTCAAAGCAAAATGATGGACAGTACTTCTTTAGGTATAAAGATACCTAAACAGACAGATGTCTATATAAACAATGGAAAAGCCAATAAACATGAGAATAAAAAGAGGTGAGAATGAAAAGTAGGGTAAAGTAGAGAAAATTATGGCCAGAGGAAATTGAGTGCATATTATATTTCTAAGAGTCTCTTAGGTCCATTATTATTTCAAAACATTCATTCTCCTAGAACAGAATGTGTGAAGTAGATATATATCCAGTATTTTTCTGTATTTAAAAGTTCAGCTACATCTCTAACATTTTGAATGGCTGGGAAAATGACATCCTTCAGTTTAGTATGGCAAGGTGATTAAAATGCTTGGCTATACATAGGTAATTGTATACTGTATTTACAGCTGTTGAATCTTGCTCTGAGGCTGTTGTTGCCCCCACATATTATTTATTGCACTTTTTACATGTACTTAGGTAGATTTCTTGGTTTGTACAGTACTTTGAGGTGCCTTTGATTCTGTAAAGGGTTACTGTTAAGTGGCTTTGGAAGGTGTTAGATTTCTATATGTACAGGACATGCAAGTACCACATTTCTTTGACCTACATTTGAAACTTTCCAGGTGGTTGATCCAACCCTAAATTACACAGAACAAATAGCAGCAAAAATTGATATCATGTGGAAACCATCCCACACCACAACTGACCAGAAAGACTTCCTCTTTCAAGAAAATCCTAAACCTCTGGGATAGTCCACCCAGAGAAAGACTGAAATATTCTGCAACGGCATATGGATATCTCATACAGTTGGAAAGATGTGTGGCTAATGAAATGTAATAGTGGTGTGAGGAAATGTAAAAGTTAGCTTCTGCTGGAATTTCATTACATTTTTATGATTTTTGTGGATTTCTGCAAATTTCTCCCCATGAACAATCAGCAGGACCCCTAACATTTCCCAGAAAATCACAACGATCCACTCTTTACACTGGTGTTTGTTTTATATGTGAGAAACAAGTGCAGAAAAAAATGTCCAGTTTACATTCTCTAGTAAAACTCCTACAGGTCACATTGATGCCAACTCTAGTGTATAGGTGAAAAAAAAAAACTGTGAGAAACAAATCCACACATTAGATTAACTCTTGTAAAATACTCAATAGTTTACATCAAAATTCCACATTTTATCAAATAGCAAAATTGAGTGAACTTTCCAAATGGTTCCACTGAATACTTTAAAACCTAAATAGCAATTCTTCTGGAATTGTACTCGTAGAAACTGTTATTCTGCATTCCCTTAGAATGTAATGTGGAAAAATGTAAAGTCATGTACCTTGCAGAAAAAAAAGAAAAAAAAGAGGGAAGAATAAACATTCTCAAGCAAAGTGTCACTGAGATATTGAATGCTTTCCTATAGTTGACTATATATGCTACAACCTTGGGCTGGATGATTGAAAAATCACTGGTTCTAGTCCAACACTAGGAACATGAGTTGCAACTCAATCTCGTCACTATCGTGAAGCACAATGTGCTACTGCATTGTTGAGGTGCCATCCTTTGGATGAGATGCTCTACTTTGCATAGAAACATATAATAAGTTGGCAGAAAAAAACTGTTTGGCCCATCTAGTCTGCCAAAATGTTCCCTGCCTATTCCATCTCCACAGACACTAACTAGTCTCCAGCAACTCTCCCTCCTCCTTTCCTGTTTCCTAATACACCCATATGTCTATCCAATGCATGCTTGAAGCCCACAATGTTTTTGTTCCCTCACCACTTCTGCTGACAGTCTGTTCCAGGCAATTAACACCATTTCAGAGAATATTTTGTCATATCTTTCTTAAACTCTTACTCTCCAGCTTCATAGCATGCCCCCCTGTCCTGGTGCTCCACTGCATTTGAAAGAGACTTCCCTTCTGCACCCTGTTTGCCCCTATGAGGTACGTCTATGTCTGTCTCAGGTCACCTCTCACTTTCTTCTCCTCTTTTCCACATGCAGAGATCACTCCATCTCTTCTTGTAGGTCTTCTCCTGGAATTATATATATCAGCTGCCAGGTAGAGTGCTGCTCCACAAATCCAGCGTAATACCATCACATGGTAAACTTTCTAATGAGAAAACAGAAAAAGAAAATGCTTCAGAAATAAAAAGTTACAACTGACTACTTCGTAAAATTTGTATCAGTTATTTTAATTGTCTCAGTCTCATTACAATATTTTGAATTAATGGCAGATACACATCACAGTGCTCACTCTCTATAGGGAAGCCTGCTATAAGGAATTCCTCTTTTAATTAACACATGTGAGGGCTCTCATTATTGTCTAAATAGGCATATTAACACCTTAGTATATTGAACCCTTGCTACAGTGAATGACTTATCTGGCTCCGGAGGTGTTCTCTTTAAGGAGAAACTACTTCTATTTATTATTATTTCTGGTAAATTTTCATATGAGCTTCTATGATGTTGAATGAGTTATAGATTACTTTCTCAGGTTATTCCAGGAGGGTAACATCTTTCAAAAAAAGAGGTGTGCAAGAACAATGGGGCACAATTTGAAGATAGAGGCAGGATGGCTCAAGGACAACTTGAGGAAGAGTGGTGGATGCATGGAACGGCCTTCCTGAGGAGGTTGTAGGTCAAAAACAGTGGGGGAATTCAAGAATGCATGAGACAGACATAAGGCAATTCTGGTGGGGGAATAGGAAGAAGTAGGCTGTTTGTTAACCAGGATCTACAGCTTATCCATTAGGTAGGGAAATAGGTAGACTTGATGGGCCAATCGATCCTTATCTGCCATCAAAGTCTATGTTTCTATGTTTCTGTGAGGTTGTATAGAAAATAGTTATTCTTCCTTCCATTACCTTGCACTTCTTAGCATTGAATCTAAGCTGCCATGCATTTGACCATTCCTCTAACCTTGCCAAGTCCCTTCTCATCCTTTCCACCCCACCTTGTGCATCAACTCTGTTGTAGATCTTTGTGTCATCTGTAAAGAGACATACTTTTCCTTCCAGTCCCTCTGCAATGTCACTTATAAAGACATTGAAGAGGACCAGTCCTAATACTGAACTCTGTGGTACCCCACTAGTTACCCCACTTTCTTCAGAGTGGACTCCATTTACTATTACTCTCTGTGTCCTATTCTCCAGCCAATTCTTTACCCAGGCTGTCATCTTGGGACCTACTCCCAGGCTGGCTAACTTGTATATTAATCTTTGTGTGGGACTGTGTCAAATGCCTTGCTGAAGTCTAGGTAGGCCATGTCCACAGCCCCTCCCTGATCTACTACTTTGGTCACCCAGTCAAAGAAATCTATCAGATTTTTCTGGCATGACCTTCCCGATGTGAATCCATGCTGCCTTGGGTTCTGTGCCCCTCTGGCCTCTAGATACTCTACAATTCTTTCCTTCAGAAGTGATTCCATCATTTTCCATACCACTGAGGTTAAACTAATAGGTCTGTAGTTTCCTGCTTCTGCCTTGCTCCCACTTTGTGAAGGGGATCATATCTGCCTCCTCCAGTCCTTGGGTACCACCCATCCTCCCATGATTTATTAAAGAGGGTAGTCAGTGGTGTCACTAGTTCTACCCTTAGTTCTTTTAGAAGTCTGGGATGAATCCATCAGGCCCCATTGCTTCATCCACCTTCAGTTTTAAGAGTTCTTTAGAACCCTTCTTCTGTAAATGGCTGGTGTCAACTTCTGTATCCAGAGTGTTTCTACTATTTGTTTTAGGTACCTCCCCTTCCTTTGTAAATACTGAGCAAAATATTTGTTTAGTATCTCTGCCTTTTACAGTCACCCTCTGCCCACCCTCCCTCCCTTTATTAAGCCTCACTATCCATCCCTTGGTCTTCCTTCACTCCCTGATGTACCTATAAAAGGTTGTATTCCCCTTCTTAACTGAGTTGGCTATCTTTTCCTCAGTTTGGGCCTTTGCTGTTCTGACTGCCTTCCCAGCTTCCTTTTGCTTTAACTGACACAGTTCTCTGTCTTGCTTCTTCTGTGATTCATTGTGCTTCCTGAATGCTTTCTTTTTCTCTTGAACCTTCATTGCCACTTCCTTTGAGAACCATAGTGGTTTCTTACATCGTTTCATTTTGTTTATTTGCATCACACAAAGGCTTGTTACCTCTGGGATGGCAGTTTTTATTATTCCCCATTGTTCTTCCAGCCCTCCTTCCTGCCCATTTGCTAGTGCATTCCTTTGGCACTCACCCATTTTGGCAAAGTCAGACCTCCTAAAGTCCAGTACTTTTGCCTTTGTATGGCTTGACTCTACTGCTGTGTTTATTGTGAACCATACTGTTTGATGGTCGCTACTTCCCAGACGGCTACCCACTTCTACATCTGTGATCCTCTTTTCATCTCCATTTGAGAGAACCAGGTCTAAGATTGCTCTCTCTCGAGTGGGCTCCAATACTAGTTGTCTAAGGCATGTCCCCATAGGGCATCTAGAATAACCCCACTCTTCAGAGTGGCTGTTGCAACTGCACTCCTGTTAGCATCTGGCGTATTCAGATCACCCATCAGCAATATCTCCCCTTTTTCTGCCATTCTAAGTATACTTTCTATCATTTTTTTTTTGATAATCTGAGGGATTTGGGACGTGGAGAGCCCAAATATTGGAGAATGGAGGATGTTTTGTTGTGGTTATTGATGTGGACTTTTTATATGGGCAAATAGGGTTTATAGAAATGGAACTTTTCAAAGGCAGCGAGTTTGAGTCTCCTGCTGCCTGAAAGCTTATGTATGGATAGAAGGAGCTGTAATGAAGACATCAACAGGTGATTGCAGTAACAAATAATTTATTTTATTGTGAAGTAAAAGAAAGGCAGATGTGTACACTTCTATGTCTGAAGTTTACTAGTGGTACAAGTACTGGTTTTGTTTCACAGGTCAGAGTAACTTATGTTTTGTATTGCAATGCATTATGGTACATTTTAATCTTTTTTATGCAAACTTGAAGTATTCACTGATGGTTTCACTGATATTTATAGAAGTTATTCTGTAAAGTAATGAGTGATATAGTACTAAAGGTAATAAGAATGATAAACAGTGCTCAAATACATTGCTCAATATTTTTAATAGTAGTTAGATGCTAAAGTTTTATGCAAATGTACTGTAGTTAGGTAAATAGGTATTTCACGCAGAGTTATAGAATCTTTTTTTCAGTTTACAAACACTTCTTGTGATTAGTACAGATAGTTATATTGTTCTAAACAGAGGTTTATTATGTGTATTTAGAAGAGGTTTAAAGGCTTGCTACTGTAGTAGTCCCTTGAAAAGAAAATGCTATGTTTTATTACAATTAAGCTGTTTTATATTCTTTTTTCTTAGGGAGAACATTGTTTATTCATGATGGAAAAATATTTTTTTTCATGTTTTCTGCAAGTATGGTGCTTAGAAATGTTTTAGTTCTTTTCTTAAGTCCAAGATTACTTTTCTGCAATGTGTCTATCATTGTTTGTTTCTTTGTTGGAAATGACAAAGGTTTTGTGGCTCTGTGTATTTCTATTGTATGGCCTGTCCTTGGCTGTACAAGTTGTTTTTTGTTGAAGAAGTTTTGATGTTGACTTTCTTTGTTTACTTCTGGGTGTGAAGTCTTCATGGTTTTGCATGTGTGGCACCCATTAGTCGAAGTCACTATCAGAGTCAATGATGAGGGGTCTTCTTTTTTGTATGGTGTCATACTTGTTTCCTTTGGTGGAAGAATGAGCAAAAAAAAGATTTACTTGGTTTTGTTGAAAATATTGTTGTAATGTGGGTGTGGAATGAAGTGTTGGGGTGGTGTGGGTGGGTGGAAGGTAAGAATTGTGGGGGGGAGTGTGTGATTGTGGGTTGTGTGGATGGTATGTGGATAGGTAAATATGGGAAAAGTGTTATGTGGAATGATGCTTACCTTGTATGATGTTGAAGGTAATGTTCTTTGCTGTTATGTTCAGCCTGTGAAAACAGGTTCCTAGCAATTGGTCATATTTAGGTGGAGTGGGAGGTTTCTTTAGTTTCTTCAGTGGTGGTGGAATGGAGGTGTTGGTTGTCATTCCACTTAGTTTGCAGATTTGGAGATATTTGGTTCCATCTATTTTTGCATAATGATTGAGACTTTGTAGCTGTTTATGTCCAGATATTTGTATTATCTCAGTAGGTGCTACTCCACATAGTTTTTGTACTAGGTGCTTCCAAGCTGAATGGTTGGCTAGTCTTTTGCTGGTTTCAACATTGGCTGCAGCAATCATGGTTTTTACTATGGTTGAGAGTTTTTTTATGCCAATCGGATAATTTTTGTACCAGGATTCAGCCTATTATTGCTGTACTGAGGGGTTTGCTGAGAGGAAGAAAGGAGAATCAGGTTGTAAAGTTTTTTTCTGGCCTTTTTGATTTGTAGACCTCACGGTTTGTTACTGGACATCTGAGCAGGTTTTCTGGCATTTCATATGCTCTTGGCTTTAGTTTTCGGTATCTCTTGGGATTTGCACCGGTTCTGGTTTTTGTTTGGCGTTCATGGTTATATTCTAAGATTTTTTTTCCATCTTCATTTTGCTTTAATTGTATGTCTCCCCTACACAAAAAGTGCATTTCTGTGTTGCCTCTAAGCCTAAAGTAGAGACTGATGGTGAGTTACATGGTGTTTGTTACAGAGTCAGGGGTGTAGGGACCAAGTTTTTTGTTTTATGTAGTTCATCAATTATTTGATCTGTGAGTTAAAAACATAGAAACATAGACTTTGACGGCAGATAAGGACCGCTTGACCGATCTAGTCTGCCCATTTCCCTACCCACAGAATAGGCTGCAGATCCTAGTTAACCAACGGCCTATTTCTTCCTACCCCCCACAAGAATTGCCTTATGTCTGTCCCATGCATTCTTGAAATCTCCCACAGTTTTAGACCCCACAGCCTCCTCAGGAAGGCTGTTCCATGCATCCACTACCCTCTCTGTGAAATAATACTTCCTTACATTGCCCAATAACTGCCCTCCTTCTGTCTTTAAATTGTGTCCCCTTGTTCTTGCAAGTCTCTTTTTCTGAAAGATGCTACCCTCTTGGACTTTGTTGATTCCACTGAGGTACTTAAAAGTTTCTATCATGTACCCCCTCTCCCTTCTTTCCTCAAGGGTATACATATTAAGCTCCTTTAGTCTCTACTCATACGCCTTCTCTTGCAGACCCTGTACCATTTTAGTTGCCCTCCCCTGACTGCCTCTATCCTGTCTATGTCCTTGCGGAAATGGGGTCTCCAGAACTGGACACAGCACTCAGATGGGGTCTCACCAACTGTCTGTACAGAGGGATAACAACTTCTTGTTTCTGCTGCTGATGCCTCTCCATACATCCCAGTATACCCCCAGCCCTCCCTACTGCCTTCTTACATTGCTTGCTAACCTTAAGGTCATCTGATATGATTACCCCCAGGTCCCTTCCCTTTTTTGTTGTTGTTACTACCTCCCCACCCATTGTGTATTCTTCCTCTGGGTTCTTGCTTCCCAGGTGCATTATTTTGCACTTCTATGTATTGAGTCCTAGCTGCCATACTTCTGACCATTCCTCCAACCTTGCCAAGTCTCTTTTCATCCTTTCCACGCCTCCTTGTGTATCAATCCTGTTGCAGATCTTTGTATCATCTGCAAAAAGGCACACTTTTCCTTCCAGCCCTTCTGCAATGTCACTGATGAAGACATTAAAAAGGACTCGACCCAATACTGAACCCTGCAGTACCCCACTAGTAACCCCTCTATCTTCAGTGGATTCCATTTACAATTACCTTCTGTGTCCTGTTGTGCAGCCAATGTTTTACCCAGGCTACCACCCTGGGACCCACTCCCAGGCTGGTTAATTTGACTATTAATCTTTGTGTGCGATTGTGTCAAATCCCTTGCTAAAGTCTAGATAGGCCATGTCCACAGCCCCTCCCTGGTCTACTACTTTGGTCACCCAGTCAAAAAAATCTATTAGAATCATCTGACATGACCTTCCCGCTATGAACCCATGCTGCCTTGGGTCCTGTGCTCCACTGGCCTCTAGGTACTCAACTATTCTTTCCTTCAGAAGTGACTCATCACTTTCCCTACCACAGAGGTCAGACTGACAGGTCTGTAGTTTCTGCCTCTGTCTTGGTCCCACTTTTGTGAAGTGGAATCACATCCGCTCTTCTTCCAGTCCTCGGTACACACCATCCTCCCATGATTTATTAAAAGAGTAGCCAGTGGTTTCACTAGTTCCTCCTTAATTTTTTTAGAATTCTAGGTGAATTCCATCAGGACCCATTGCTTTGTCCACCTTCAGTTTTAGGAGTTCTTGCAGAACCCTTTCTTCTGTGAAAGGACTGGGATCATCCCCTATCAAGAGTGCTTCTGTTAATTGGATTAGGCACTTCCTCCTTTTTGTGACTACTGAGCAGAAATATTCATTCAGTATCCCTGCTTTTTCACTGTCCCTCTGCCCACCCACCTGCTCATTCTATTCAGCCTCACTATCCCTCCCTTTGTCTTTCATCTCTGATGACCCATAAAGGTTTTATCCCTTCTTAATTGAGTTGGCTTTTTTTTTCTTCAGTTTGGGCCTTTGCTATTCTGACTTCCCTCCCTGCTTCCTTCTGCCTTAACTGGTACAGCTCTCTGTCCTGCTCCTTCTGTGTTTCCTCATACTTCCGGAATGCTATCTTTTTCTTCCTGACTTTCACAGCCACCTCTTTTGAGAACCATAGTGGCTTTTTCTTTCATTTTGATTTGTTTATTTGCTTCACACAAAGGCTCATTGCCTCTGTGATGGCAGTTTTGATGATTCCCCATTGTTGCTCCACACCTCCTTCTAGCCTGTTTGCTAGTGCTTTTCTGAGGCACTCTCCCATCTTGCTAAAGTCAGCCCTCCTAAAGTCCAGTACCCTCACTTTTGTATGGCTTGACTCTGTAGCTGAGTTTAACGTGAACCACACTGTTTGATGGTCACTTGTCCCCAGATGGAAACCCACTTTTAGATCTGAGATCCTCTCACTGCCCCCATTTGAGAGTATGAGGTCTAAGATTGCTCCCTCACAAGTGGGTTCTGAAACTAGCTGTCTAATGCCTACCACCTGTATGGCATCAAGAATGGCCCTGCTCTTGGATGTGGCTGCAGCAAATGTGCTCCAGTTAACATCTGGCATAATCAGGTCTCCCATCAAGACTATCTTCCCTTTCTCTGCCATTCTAAGAATGCCTTCTATGATATCCTTGTCCATTCCCTCCCCCTGACATGGGGGTCTGTACACAACCCCTGTGCGGATTGTGGTGCCCTTTCCGGTCTCCAAGGTGACCCACAGTGCCTCCTCTCCTCCCTGTTTACTCTTTTGTTCAGTTGCTTTTATCCCTTCCTTTACATAGAGAGCTACTCCTCCCCCTCTACTCCCCTGCCTGTCTCTCCTGTGGGTTATGTACCCTGATATGTTAACATTCCAGTCATGGTACTCTGTGTACCACGTTTCTGTGACTGCTACAATATCCAGGAATCCTTCTTCCATCAAGGCCACCAGCTCAGGGAGCTTGTTGCCCAGACTATGGGCATTGGTACTCATTACCCTCCATTTCTTGATGGCCTTACTCCTTTTTGCCCCATTCCAGTCCTTCTTGCCTTTGTCACTTTCTCCATTTACCCCTGCTCTTCTCCCTATCGACACCTCTATGTTGGTGTTTGCCGCACTTACTACAGTGATTATTTGAGGGAGGCTAGGATTTCCCTGCTCCTTTCCAGTGCCTCCCCCCTTGGCTAGTTTAAATCTTGCCAATGAAGCATTTAAACCTATCACCTAGGATTCTGGTTCCCTTCCCGGACAGATGTAGCCCATCATGCCAGTATAGGCTTGCATCACTCTAGGTGGACCCCCAGTCCCCAATGAAGCCAGATCCCTGAGCTCCACACCAGTTTTTCAGCCACTGATTGAATCCCATGGTGCAGAACACCCTAGCCTCTCCTATGCCATAGATGGGCAGCACCTCCGAGAAGGTTACCATGCATGCTACTTGACTAAGGCCCCTCCCCAATTCCACAAACCCTTCCTGCACTTCTCTAATCCCTTTCTTAGCCAGGTCATTTGTTCCTAGGTGGACAATGACATCCAGCTCCCTCCTCTGTGCAGCTGCTCTGGCAATCCTGAGGATTTTCTCCCTGTCCCTCCAAGCCATGGTGCCAGGCAGGCACCTTACCTCCCTCTCCCCTTCCTCCCCCAGTTCTACCTTCCTAACAATGGAGTCCCCACCGAGTTGTTTTCCTGCAGGGTCCCCTGCCACCCTCCTGTGGGTCTCCTTTGTGGAGGTTCCCAGCATCCTCCTTGGTCTCCACTGCAGGTGCCTCCATAGAGGAACCACACTTTGCCAGAATGGCATAGGAATTGTGGAGAGGTACAACTGGAGGGATGCACCTCTATTCCACCACCCTCACCCTCCCTGAACCCACTGTGGTCCAACCACTCCTCTTTCTTGGCAACCTCTGAGGCAATGGCAGTGGCACTAGTGGTCCCTGGATAGAAAAGGAGGTCCCACAAATACTGGCCAACTCAGCCTGGAGATGAGCAACCTCCTCCCTCAGCCCAGAGAGGTCCCCACAGATGGGACAACACTGCATCCTCCAGATCATCTCCCGGAAGACTGCTGCTCCACAGCCACTGCACTGCACCACTCCAATCATGTCTTATTTCTGGGCCCTTAACTGTTTGCAATCCTTACTCTTTCCTCTGTTTTTTCTCTATCTCCTTACTTTCTGCCTGTGTGCCCTTTAAGCTCCTGATTGTCCTGTTCTGAGACAAGAATATCATATATTTTTCAGTAGACCACTTACTTGCTCAGAGGCAGACCTCCAGAAGCTAGAGGGGGCTGGAGAGCTACTCTTGCCCTTCTTGGATGGTGGGTCTTTGGTGGTTCTGTGATCACTCACTTTCTGCTCCCAAACAGGAAGTTCCTGTTGTCAGTCAAATCCTGTGCCTATAAAAATAGAACTAGCTTTGGCTGGGAGGGTGGAGGGATGGAAGGAGGGCAATAGAGTCCCATTAGAGAAGTTCAGTCACACAGCAGTCCTTTCTCCTGGTGTCTTCTGCCAAGCTATTCTTCATCATCAGCTTTTGGTATGCACCCTTTACCAAGGCTTTTTAACTGTTTTTGCTTGGATTTCAGTACTTGTCTGGCAGTTTCAAATTGTTGTGCAGTTGATATGGAGATTGGGTAGTTGTTTTCCTTTAAATGCCTTTCTATGCTTTGGAAAATAGCTCTCAGTGTTAGTGTTTCATAGGGTGTGTTGTCTTTTTTTTTTTTTTGCATTCATGAAGTAGTGACAGAGATGACTATTTAGCATTGCTGGGCTGAGTTCATAGAGGTCTATGGTAATATTGAAGTTGTGCTGCATGTATGCTTTCACAAGAGTCAAGTCTATGCTTGACTTTTTAAGTGTATTGCTGTTTTTGGCACTTTGGATAAAGTCTGAAATTGCTGCCATGTCTGTGGTTGTTAGAGGATTTTTTTCTGTACTGCCGGTGACTGTTATCCACTTCTTTACCGGTGCTTGCCATTTCTTAGTGTTCAGTTGTGATGGGGAGGAATGTAGTGACTGGTGCTGAGGAATGTTTCTGAGCTGCTGCTTTTTTTAGGGCTATCTTCAGTTTCATAGGTGGCAGTTTCAGGTAGATTTATGTTATGTTGAGAACTAACCTGGATTGTGCAGCTTCGAGAAGGACTAGTCAGGCAGATTGTGGTGATTGCCATGCTGAAATTGAAGGCTCCAGATTTATTTGAAGGTGTTTGCTGTTGTGGGTCCTCTAGAGGGTCCACGTCCATTTCGAGCTGAGTTATTATGTCTTGCAGCTCAATTTCAAAGCTGCTGTTTTGTGCCTCTGCCATGTTTATTATTTTTTTAATGTAGTTTTCATTTGATATCATATGAATAGTCATGTTATTTGCTGAATTATTTATTTTAAATTCTGTTGCCTGACTGCGCAACGGTTCTCCGATGTACAGAGTTCGCCATTACAGTAAGCTCATGGAATGTTACGACATCTTTATGCATTGTGCCAGGTGTGAGAGATGGCACAAGATGGCATGATTTCATGGAGGGAAAAGAAGAAAGGGCAAACTTTATGTTAATTTGGGTTTGTGTGTTTGATTGATGTCAGAATGTGGTATAAATGAAATGAGATTGACATTGGGGTGAGGGATAAATGAGGCTTTACATATTTTATCCCACATTTGTGCAAATACTTAGATTTACTGCATTGCAAATTTGTCAACATATGTTGCATAAATTACATTTTGGTCCTTTACAGCATATCATAAATTATATTGTATGCAATCAGCAATTCAAATAATGCATCAGCAGTTAAAAGTATTGTCATATATCTGGTAAACATTAAACAAGAGTCATAATTATTGATAACCAGAAAATGTTATTTAGAGGTTCAGAACATAGATTTCTCATGTCATAAGGGAATGGAATACTGTGGTTCTTCACAATCTAAAAAAAAAAACATTTTAAATTGTTAGTATAATAATTAGTCAATCAAATAATATTACTTTATTTGACCACCTTTTCCATCATTTCAAAATTGTTAAATCACACTAGACATAAGAATTTAAAACAGAACCCCTGGCCTGTATTTACATCATCCCTTGCAGCCACCCCTAGCCCCTGGCAGGGGTCATCTATATCCTGAGGGGGTCCCCGGGGCTCTGCCTTCCCTCCTCCTCCTTCCTCCCTCCCCTGGCATCTTCTTGCAGTCCTTCCCATCCTCTTTCTTCCTTCCCCTCAGTCATCTCCTTGCAGCTCTTTCCTCTTTTTCTCACTCCATCTCCAGTAGCCTCCCTCACCACTACATGGTTTCCAATTACCTAGTAATGTGCCTCCCCCAGCAGATGTCCCTTCCCTCCCTACATCTCCCTTTTTATCGTCCCCCCTCGGTACTTTCTTCCTCTCCCATTTCTTTGCCTTTTTTCCAATAAAACTGCCCCCAGCAGTTAATGAACCTTCTTTACCTTACACACTTATAAATACACTTCCTTGCCTCTCTAGTACCCCACCCCAATTTTCACAATTCTTTTTTCTTAGTTACTTACCAGCCTTCCTTAGTTATCTGCCATACTTTATTTTGTCTTAGGTCCCATCCTGTGTTGCTCTCACATTTCACCATCCTTGTCTATTATTGCCAGATATTGCTGCCAAATAATGTTGTTCCAATGTATGTAACAGTTTGTAAATGGTAACTTAAATGTTCTATTATGTTAATTCATGTACCCCTACCCCCACTTACACCTGGAGACAAGCATTTTGTTGTTCAGTGTGCCTTCCTGGTTAAACATTTTAATAAATAAATTAAATAAATACAAAACAACATCAAATTAAAATAGTCACAATGTGCAGAAAAGAGGGGAGTTACAATGTCATTTTCCTGTTTTAGTGGAATTGAATGTTTAAATAATTTGAATTCATCATTCCATGCAAATATATAAACAATTCTTACTGTTATCATTTTCTTGTAAATTCATTTCATGAAATTTATTATATCTCTAGTGACAAATTACACTGGGGAGTTCATCGATATTCTCAAAATCTCATCTGTGATCATAGTATCTGTTAGGAAATATTTGAGCCAAAAAAATCTAACAAAAATTGTTTATGACCCAAATCCATAGTGTCATTTTTCTTACGCCAATAGAATAGGGCAACTATCCCATTAGTGTGAGGAATATTGGTGTACAGGGCAATGATGTCCGTGGACACCAGTAACAATTCAGGTTCAAGTTCAAGGTCAACCATAATACCCAAATGTCAGTGGTATCCCTTGAGTAAGATCTAAGGGATTGGACATAGCCCTTGATGAGGGCATCAAAAAAAATGAAGAGAGGTTCTGTTAGCGAACCAATGCCCATCACAATGAGGCATCCCAGGGATTTTCCATTTCTTTATGAACCTTTGGCAGTATATATGTACTCACCCTGACTGGATAGGGAACTGTTAGAAATGCAACTTTATTAGGTGTAATATAACTCCTCAATGCAAGCATCATCAAGAAATCTGTCAATTTCTCTCTTCTTCAGTGATTTAGGGTTATCCCTAAGTTTCTGACAGAATTCAGAGTCAATCACATATTCAATCACATACATAATCATGACTGCACCACCCTTATCTACTGGTTTTATGACAAGGTCCAATTTATTCTCCAGTTCCTTAAGGGCTAAAGCTTCCTCAGCAGATATATTAAGAAAGTTGGGTCTGTCCTTTCATTGAAAATGTTAATCAAAACAGCCCTCACAGGCATGTTCGAACACATGTACCGTGTCATTGTGCAGTGGATTGAATGTTGAGGGGTGGTGAAAGTTGAAGACATGGTACTGCTGATTGTCATTGTGAGGTGTAGAAGGGTCATGTCCTTCAGGTGGAGTGCTATCAATAGCTGGATGGCACATCTTAGTGTCTGAAAAAAGAGTTTTTAAATTCATAATTCCTGGTGAACCTGTGGAGGTCCACGTATAGCACAAAGGGATCACAGTCATGGGTGGGTACAAAGGGCAACCCATTCTGGAGTAAGCTTATCTGTGCAGTTGTCAGAATAGTGTCCAAGATATTGATCACTATACATTCACCACCAACTTCTATTTTCCTCCTTTCTTGCCTATTGGCCTTGGAGCTATGTTTGGTACCACCTCTGTGCATATGTTCCTTTGGGTGTTCTGCCAGAGTGTTGTCTCAAATTCCTCTGTCCTCCCTGGATGGGTTCTATGAATTGGACCTGACATTCATTGCATCTGGAGGATTGGTCCAATTTCTCCTGCTCCTCCTCAAATGAAACCTCCTCGGTAGCCAGCCTGATGGCGCTGAGTGCTGAGGCACTGGACTCCACACCTTGCACCATGCCAGTGATCTGGGTTCAGGAACAGACTCGGGTCATTCGGGGGTCACCCAAGGGAGGTAATGATTGAGCGTCTGGAGAACTGCTCTCCTTCCTTATGGAGGGGGGTTTGTCTTGCAAGTGTCAGCACAAGAAGAAGGGGTTTAGTTAATGCCCAGGGTGCTTGGCTGACTCCGTGGAGCTGGAGACAGCTGCTGCACCCATTGCACAGGTGTAGGTGTGGGAGAAAAAAACAGGAACAATTCTGGGATCAGGCAATACCCATGATGGCACTGATTGGTATCCCTCTGAGGGGGGTCATAGCCCCTGCCAGGTCCACAGAGGTGGTGACAAATAATGTTGTGATAAAAAAAAACCTCCTCAGTGGTGTCACAGTCACTTGTGGAGGTATAGTATGATGGTGATTGACCCTATTATTCAGAATGGATTAGGCTGTCTGCTGGTTGTGGGGGGGTGAGGCGGGACTGGGGAGATGAGACTTGTTGTGATTGATATGGCTGTGATTGGGCTGATTGATATTGGCCTCTGCTGTGATTTTTTCCACTGATATTGTTGCCTATTCTCCCAAGTGCAGTTAATACAGCCTTCTGTACTTTACTTTTTGTTTCTGTGGCCGTAATTGCTGTACTCTTTTGTTGATTTTTCTTTATCTGGCACAACAGCAGATTGGAGTGGAGTCTGTGGATGTTTCATATATAGAAAGCACCTACATAACCAACATTTGTTTGCACCCTGTGGCAAATGTATTTAATTTTATTCTACACTTGTATTATATAGAAGAACAGCAGAATTTTCTTATTATATTATAGGGTACAGAAACACAACCATTGATTAGAACCATCAGGTATTCTTACCCAGTTTCAAAATAATTGGTTGCAAAATAGCCATAATGGACCTCTATTTGTTTCTATAAGAGAATGAACATTGTAAGTGAGGTCAACATGATCTATCATTCTTTCACGTGTTCATGTTTCTTGGAAAGTAGTAATCCATTTATGATATTCAAAGTCATCCAAATGTATCCTGTTCCATTTCTGTAATATTTGTCTCATGGTAGTCGTAGAGGCCAGGGTGAATATCGTTTTTTTTTATTATTTAACCATATCTTTTCCACATCATTCAGTACATAAAAGTTTACATTGAAAGGAAATTTCTTGTTTAGAATCCCTTCAAATGCTAAATGAGTAGTTTACCACCATGAATTTATTGTTTCCTACTTCCAAATCATATAGTAAAAATTTTCATTTTGGCTGCATTGATGCCAATGTTTCCCCTTGCCTAGTTGAAAATGAACTATACTTACATGAGTTAGATATGCCCTATCCAATATCTTATACTGAATGCTTTTATTTTTGATGTAAGAATTTAATTTATTGGCATGTCTTTATATTGTTCCACTGATATGTACCTATTTTATTTAAAATATTCACATCCTGTTTTTCCTTAGTGAGTCAGATCTTGTGTGGCATTGTGAAATTTCCCAAGTTTAACCACTGGTTATGTATTTCTGCTTTAATACTACACTTTTTACTAAGACTATAGTTTACAAAAATATCACTATTAACATGATCTTATAACCCTTGTACCTTTTCAATGTCATTAAATTTGGTACTTAAAATTGAATATAGATACCAATTATCAGTGAAAGTTGCAATAGAATCATATTCTCAAAATTTGGTGAAAGATTTAAATGTTCTCTCTAATATTAGATCTAACCAATGTATATATGTTTGCATCAATTAAGACCTTGTTTCTAATGATTGTTCCTGTTTGTGAGCACATGAACTTTTAAATTTTTTAGTATATTTGAATGAAGCTAATAATTCTTATTTTTAGATTTCTTTCGCCAAATTTTACATGTATTAGCCATATAGATTATTGTAGAATTTATATTGGCTGAAAGATATTTAAAGTGAAAAGGTATAATATCCTGTATGACTAATCCTGTGTTTAAATATAACAAAACCTTTGTATTAAGAAAACACAATCATTTTGGAATGTACTGCATAGTTATTTTTGTTGTACCAATTAACATTTTCATTTTATTTGCAATGTAGTAACAGGAGGGATCCGGGTAACCCTTTTCTCCATGTGCCCTTGGAATTATCAGTTTACTTCAAGTTATGATGGGGAGGGAGCAGCACCTCATGACAAAAATTTCACAAAAATAAATTTTCCAAACACATTCAAAAAAACTTCCCAAAAATGTCATAGATTAATAACTTGCCTATTTAAAAATATTAAATCTAGAGAACCGGAAGTCTTACTTCCTATTTATTGCAGTGTAGTAAGATCAAATCTAGACTTTTGTGCCTCTTTTTCTGCTCCAACCTTGGTAAAGGACAAGATACTAGTTGAAAAATTGCAGAAAATATTTACCAGACAAGTGAATAATTGTAAAACTTTATCATATAACAGTAGATTACAAAAATTGGAACTTTATTCCTTGGACTATTGCTCTTTAAGAGGGGACTTATGCCTAATTTATAAAGCTTCCAGGGACAATTCTCTGGCTGAAACAATATGCTTAGAATGGTATAAGAAAAGAAATAACACCAGATCCCATAAACTACAATTAAAATCAGTCACAAATAGATCTACTAGTTGATATCAATTTTTTACCCAGAGAATAGTGCAGACTTGGAAATCCCTGCCTCTTGAAGTAGTATACAGTAATTCCTTCCAGTTATTAAAAAAAAATATTGACATTTTTATGGGTAATAAAAAATATGAATTCCATCCAGGTTAGGGATGGCGAGTTCATTATGGGCTAGAACTCGAACTCGTATATACTTATGAACCTATGACTTGAGAAAAACATTTTTATGGGATTTCTCCCTGCACTGCCTTGTATAAATATAAAAGATTGTGCATAATGGACTTTTTCAAAATCTCAATCCTCCCTTAAAAAGTAAATGAACGTTTTCCCAACTTTTCACTTGCCTCCTGATTTGTAAGTAGGTTTCATTTATATTCAGATGTATTGTTGGTGAGTATCATATGCAGGTATTTCATATTATGGACAATTTTCACAGAGGCAACAATCAAAATAGTTGTTTTGCACAAAGTGGAAACAGGCAGAATCAGTGATTTATATTTGTTAAGTTCAAAAGAAGACATTGTGGTGTAGGAGCCAATTTCAACAATACATGAAATTTGTGGATCCTCTAATAATAACATTTCTTCTATAAATATGTTTAATTTAAAATATAGCCCCCATAGAAATCCCCCTAATATGTGAATTGTCCTGGATTCCTTTCAAAAGAGGTCCCTTACACATTATAATTATCAAAGGTGACAGAGGGTATCCTTGTCTCACACTGTGTTACAATATTAAGTCTTCTGACAAATGAGAGTTAGTTCAAAATCTACTGTAGCTTGTAGGGTGTGGCATAGTTTTCTTAGTGGATATATCTGGGAAGAATGAGGGAGGGCTAGCTGAGCTGCGGTAGGGAATAAAAAATGAAAAATAAAAAATGAAAATAATGATAGATAGATAGATAGATAGATAGATAGATAGATAGATAGATAGATAGATAGATATACAGACAGACATACATACACTGTTGTGGATAGATAGACAGATACATAGATGGAAAGATACAGTAGACAGACAGAAAGACAGAGACAGGCAGACAGACAGATTAGTGAGAGAAAGAGAGAGAGAGAGATCAAGTGATTGACAGCTCACTGCTCCCACTGAAGCTTACAGCATGACTAGCTGTAGCAACACAAAACAAGAAAGCAGTGCTGTTCTCATAAAGAAAACTTGGGTGAATGGTTCATTTGATTAAGGAAAGCACCCAGGATTTCTGGGTGTCTAGAAACATTAATTCCAGCAGTATCTTCAAAAAAATTAACATCAGAATCTAGCTGAATGTGCCCCGTTTGCATAGATTCAGGTGTTTGTTTTCTGAAAATGCATAATTCTTATGCATTTTCAAGTTTTTTAAGTTTCAAAAAAGTGGCTGTAATCACAAACAAAACTTTTCTCACAGTGACAAATGTATTTTCATCACTCGTATCAGAGGGTTGGCCAAAAGCCCTACTGAGCATGCTCAGAAAAAAAACTTTAAATCCTAATTGCTCTCGAACCATTTAATATTTTTTCATGAAACCTTAGAAAGGCACTACCTCAACACAAGCTGCTTCTTCCCTGAAAGTTTTGTGCAACAAATTCTATACCATATATACTGTACATGACAACAAAACAGTATGTTAAATACATGAAACAAATAGCACTTTATTAGATGTGTATGTTCCATACCTCAGAAACTGCACAAGATGCCATCATGAAACTTTTCACATTTTGAGACCCTGCCAGCCAGATAGTGCATATTACATTTGGGTTGTTTTGCTGGACACCACCAATGTTATTAAGGTGCAAATCCTGGGATTTATCATTAAACAACCATATACAACCCTAGCTATACTGGTGTTACTGTCTAGTACAATGCCGATATCTATATTCTTTTCAAAAGACTGTATTAATGTCCCAGTTAGGGTTCAAGTTAATGCAACAAAAGTAGGGAAATGTGACATTAGTTTTTCCAACCCTAACTCCCCACCCACTCTCAAGCAGCAAAATAACAAAATGAATGTTTTGGGACTCCAGAGGGCTAATCAGTGATGAAGTCTTTCTTGGGGATGTCAACACTAATGCTCACCCAATCCCCCAGCATGTAGACTGTTGTGTGGAGCAGAAGGTACAGCTCCAAGCCAGTGCCTCACAGAGATATACTCTTCAAAGTGTTTCTTGATACATGTTGCCAACACAATCTGCAGGCCATGCATGAGAAAGGAGATCATGTCTGATGCTGTTTGTTCAGAGAACAGAGTGAGCAGTTTTCTACTTTTGTGGTGTTAACTTAAACTCTAACTGGTGCATTAATGAAGTCTTTTGGAAAGAATGTTCTTCTTTTTTTAAGATAATGAAATTGTATT
Source organism: Neoceratodus forsteri (assembly GCA_016271365.2). Classification (NCBI taxonomy): domain Eukaryota; kingdom Metazoa; phylum Chordata; order Ceratodontiformes; family Ceratodontidae; genus Neoceratodus; species Neoceratodus forsteri. The sequence goes on along the minus strand of CM028137.1, from coordinate 41,252,075 downwards.
CTCTTTCACACATGTAGGACCCATTGGGCCTCAGGCAAATGAAGACTCTGTCAGTCTACAGAAGTGCAGGGCCACTGCAGGCCCTGCAATTCCATGCAGCAATGGATGTCAATAATTCATGGGACTGTCTCGTGTATTGCAGAAGCATAAGATCCTCTGGTCCCTGTGTTTTCATGTGGACCTAGATACATATGCACAGGGCAAAGAGTCCATCTGTCAGCCAATGTGCAGAGTCCTCTGTGACCCACAGGTACAGAGGTGCAGGGCTCTTTGCCAACAGAAGAGCTGTCTTCACTATATTGTGCACAGACCTGTGCAGACAACCCTGCAACTATCATTCCAAGGCTGGGAAGGTGTTGCATAACTGTGCAAACCCAACATCCTCACCACATGTACCATAGCTGGGTCACTGAGCTGGCCCCTGAACTCTGCTCTCCAGCACGGGATCTCAAAGCATATCAACTGGGGTGAAGACTGCCACTATACACAATGTTTCTTAATATTTATATTGTTTTACCAACTGGGGTGAAGTCTGGCACCACCTCCAATTTTTCTTAATAATTTTATATATATATAATTTTTATTTTGACCTCACATTATCAAGATAGTCATGTTATGACTCTCCTTAAGTATTTAAGTATTTATTTATTTTTCTATACCTTTGAGCACAAGTCCTCATCTGAAAAGGTTCCTCATCTGGAGAAAATATATCACTTGCAAATATAACAATTTAATCAGACAGAATAGACAGTAACAGGTAACTAAAACAGGTATTAAATCCTTAGCATTACATGAAGCAGCAATTTAGAAGAGACATTGAAAAAGGAGAAGTGCCGTGAGCTTATATAGGTATACAAGACCAGAAATTTGACAGTTACTAACAAACAAAGCTGGAGCTAATCCTCAGTTAGGATTGTCAAGGCAGAGTGATTAGCTGGTACTTAATTAAAAGGCAGTGGTGCTAGTAGGAATGGATCATGTAAAGAAAGAGGGAGCCAACTTATAAACATGATATGTGGCATTTATAGTATATTGTCAAAAACATCATTTCAAACCACTAGTGCAAAAACACATCTTGCTCAGGATTTAAAAAATGACACCTGTCATGTTTATGAGGTAGTGTTGAAAAATGGCTATTCTGAAAGTTTGGAGTTAAAATATTAAACTATTTCCAAAGTTATGAATGAACATTGTAATATTGCAATGTTCACTCATAACTTGGACATTTTACCAAATTTGTACACCAAATATTCAGCATAGCCTTCTAATTAGCCCACCTCATGAACCCTGTAGGTGAAAATTTTCAAATTTCCACCAAAACATTCTGCACCACAGGTGTGAAAACGCATTTTGGCACAGACTTGGAAAATGGCAGCTATCATGTTTATAATGTGGTGAGAAAAAATGTCTGTGTTGAACATTTGGAGTCAAAATATTGAAAATGACCAAAGTTATGAACAGCATAGAAAAATCGAGTGTATACTCATAACCTTGTCATTTTTATATATTATTGACCCCGATTATTCAACATAATCTTCTTATGACCACATCTCAGAAGCAAGGGCAGTGAACATTTTCAAATTCTGCCCGAATGTTGATTTCACAAAGTGATCTTCTCCATATTCAGTCTTGGGCACTGAGTAGTTCAATGGTTTTTAACACTGATACGTGTTCTGTCCTTCACTTTGGCCAAAAAAATCCACAAAATAAATATTATTTAAATAACATTCTGATAAAACAGACATCTAATGAAAAAGATTTAGGCATCATAACTGACAATCTAAATCTAAACCACCATTGTAATAAAGTGGTAAGATCAGCCAATGTTCTCTTGAAACAAATTAGAAAATCATTTATCAGCAAGATTGAACATTGTTTAGTGCCCCTGTATAGGGCCTATGTTAGGCCCCAGTTGGATTATGGATCCCCTTTTTGGAGACCTTATCTCAAAAGAAACATTATCCATCTAGAACGTATTCAGAGACAATTTACAAAACTGATTCCTTGATTAAAATTACTGTTATGAATCCCATTTAAGAGAAACAGGCCTTTATTCCCTTGATATGCATAGATATAGAGGGGACATTCTCTTTACTTATAAAATATTGAAGTCACCTATACCGATGGATCAATGTGGCCTTGTTCTAGCCAATAGATGTACAGTGGGTAGACTTTATAACCAACAATTAGTAGTCGATTGGGCCAATACAAAAAACGTGACAAATTACTTTCCACAAGAGCTGCAAAATAATGGAATGCCAGATGTGCTTAATTCCACTTCCAGTGGTCATGAGGTGGGGTCCCAAAAAGGCCAGTTTGAAGATTTGGTGCAAAAATGTTTACAAATGACAAAGTTATGAATAAAAGTTCAAAACTAATTGATATACAGTACATTAAACTGCCTTACCTGATTTTTTCTCATATTGCAGTTGCAGGTTCTAGCTACAAGATGTCTTTGATTATAGAATAGATGTACTTCATGGGACATGTTCAGGTGAGTGAGGGTGTGTGGGGGTGAGGGTGGTGGGTGCTGAGTGGGAGATTGGTGTGGGATGGTTGTCTTTATTTCAGGAGACATATTGCAACACCTGGGATTGGGCCACACTCCATTGCTGTGCTACAGTTTGGTGGCATCAGAGGGTGGACACCCTTGTGCCACCATGTGCAAATTGAGAAAGGTGGGCAGGTGACCTGGAAGGGAAGATGGGTCAACAGAAGCAGTACGGGGGTGGGAACTCCAGCCCTCTAATATTAGCTTTGTGAAGGAGTGCAGGCAACCTTGGGGAGGGGGGAGAATGAAGCAGCACTGGGGATGGGCATCCAGGTCTGCTTAAGAAAAATTGTAATTACTGTAGTTAGGTAGGTAGGTAGGTAGATAGATAGATAGATAGATAGATAGATAGATAGATAGACAGACAGAGACAGAGAGAACAGCTGGGTCACCTGCTTACTTCTTCAACTGAAGCCAGCAGCACAAGTATAGCTGCAGCTTTAGCATTCCAGGAAGTCCCACTGATCTCCTACAGAAAACACAGGTTAGTGGCTCCTCTTGCTAAACTGGGCACCATGGATTTTGAGGTTCCCAGAAGATAAATTGCTGGCCCTTGTTCTAAAAAGCAAACACCAACATCTAGCTCAATTGGGCTCCATTCAGTTAGGTGCAAGTGTTTGCTTTTTAAAATCAGTGAATTTTCATGTTTTTTCTATGATTTTTTTACTTTAGGGGGTTGAACAAGATGGCACCTGTCATGACATGAAAACAATTTTTTTTTGGTGCAGTGAGAAGCCAGTAGTGAGAAAACAAAAAATGGTCTGTAACATGGAATTGTTCTTGTCATATTAGAACATTATCCAAAACAGCCTACAGAGCATGCCCAGAACAGCAAAAAAAAACAAACAAAAAAAAAACTTTAAAATCCTTATAACTTTGAAACCGTTTAATATTTTTCATAAGACCTTCCAAATGGCAGAGTGTGCTTCTGCACGGGAAGTTTCAAAAAGAAAACCCATACCATGTAGACTGTACATGCATGCAAAGACAAAAAAACAATGCTAAGTATAGGAAAAATAAGATGTCTACAGGAAAATTACATATGCAGGTCTCAGAAACCACACAAGCTGACACAACAAAACGTTCCACATATTGAGACTTTGCCTAGTAGACAATGTATGGAAAATTTCAGCTAATTTTGTCAAATGTTGCCAAAGCTATTAAGGTGCTGAGTTGGGGGTTAGCATAGAACTTATCACTCAGCCATAACTATACTGGTGCTACCATGCCAATATAATATAGATGGCTAGACAGACAGACAAGCAGGCAGACAGACAGACAGACATATATAAACAGGCAGACTGACAGACATATAGACAGATGGACAGATATCTAGACAGACAGACAGATAGACAGACAGATATATAGCTAGATAGATAGGTAGATAGAGAGTGGGATAAACAGGCAGATTGACAGACACATGGACAGATGGACAGACAGATTACTCGACAGACAGACAGATAGCTATAGATAGATAGAGAGAGAGAGAGAGAGAGACAGACAGATAGACAGACAGACAGATAGATAGATCAATAGATAGATACTGTACACATTGCAAATACTACATTAAAGCATCTGCAATTAATGTTACCACATCAAAAGATGGGAAATTACAAAAAGTAGGGTTAAAAGTCTCTGGAACCTTGAGACATCAGTGTTGTAGTGTTTTTTCTGGGTCTGAAGAATCCTGCAAGGCAGGATCTGCATCATGGTAATATCTGCACTTTCTATGCCAACATTGCTGTTTCACTGATTTTATGTGACAAGACAGTGTTGATGTTAGGGTAATGCCAACTCTGGTTTATCTCCCAAAACACATTTTGGTCCATTTCAGAAGGTTTCACTCATGTGGCTATGGGGTAGTGTGATTACTTGGCAAGAATTAAAATGTAGGGTTAAAATGACCAAAACTTTCCAAGTTATGACCAAAAGAACACAATCCTGACAACAAAAAAAAACTCTGCCTGGCACATTATGGAACCATGCAAGCACAGCTCAACTGGTCAGAGGATGTCCCAGTAGCCCCTGGGTGTCGCAAATAGTCTGTTCACATCAATAGGGTTGTTTTTATTTCATATAATAGATAGTGAAGCCATTTTGTGACCAGAGAACAACCCCTGCAACCTAAAATATTTACTCTTTCATACGATTATGCTGAGATGTTAAAATTTAACAAACTTGTTCCCATTCCAATCTACTTGTGTCCTACCCAAGTGTTGTAATAACCCTTGTTCATTTCATATGATATGCTGCAGAATTACTTGCTATAACATCTGTTCAGCAATGAATCTTCACCCTGTTAGTGTTTCTGTCACTTCCTGTCTACCTTTTTCTAAGCCCCCAACTCTCATTTGCAGGTCATAATTTCTGACAACTAGGGGACAGAATTTCACCCACTCTTCCTCTCCCAAACTCTATTCCTCTATATGCTAACCCAGTTTGTCTTGTCCTTCCAGTTCTTCTCACTATTCCTAACTGCCTCAGCTCCTTTTAGCAAAGCCACTTTTGCTGGATCTTGAACCCCCTACTCTTTCCTCTGGAGGCAAACACTCAACCCCTGTTCCACTAGGTAGTGTCATCTGCGTCCTGCTTGTCTGTTCCTATATCCTGTTTTTCTAATCCTGTCCAGCTCCCCTTTCTACCCCCTTTGTTTACTTTCTGTTTCCCTGATCCTGTCCCTCCTCCCCTTTCTCCCCCCACTCTGTTTACTTCCTGTTTCCTTTCTGCCAAAATGTATCTATTTGCTCTGTTTCTTCCTTTGCTCCTATTTCTGTCCTCGCTTCCCTCTTACACCCTTTCATTACCACTTGCCCTCCCTCCTGGTACTCCTACCATTATGTGCCACATTACCCCTCCTTTTGGCACCACGTCCTGCCTCCCTCACTTGTCCGACATCCCCCCATGCACCCCTGTAGTGTATCTGATCCAAACAAAACTCCTCTGGGGCCCTGAAATTCTGAGCTTCATATGATCCCCTACTGTAAACCAGCTTGCTCCCCCACAGGAGCACCCAACTCACCACAAAGGAGCTACCCAAACATATGCTGTATAGGTTCTCTTTCATTCTTCTGCTTCTCTCTGGAAATGTTCATCCTAATTCAGGCCCTGCCCTATGCCCTCCACCTCTCAAAAACTCAGGATTACTGGTGGCTTCCTTCAGGCCACGATGAACATACTGTATGCAGCCTTCTAAAGATACATGCCTAACTCCAAACCTGGGTATGCCACTACAACCCAGATGCTCTTACAGTAGTTGAAACCTGGCTATCCCATCATACCCCTGATTTGGTTACACCCTACATAGATTAGATAGAATGGGAAAAAGGAGTAGGGGTTGCACCATCTATCTGTTCTATACACTTCAAGATCAAGTAATCCCTACTACCCTCCCCACTGCTAATGCTCAATCCCTTACCCTTAAAACTGCTATTAGGACCTCCGGTAAAACTATATACCTGATGTCTATTTACATACCTCCTCGTAACCAGAAAGGCTTACACTTCAATCCTAGATATTGCTGCCCACCTCCCCAAAAACTCTGAGATCATCGCACTCGGTGACTTCAACACAAATTTGCTTGCCCCTCAATCAACCTATTTTAGAGATGCTGCTGTTGCCCAAAACCTAACTCAACTGGTCCTCTGTCTAACCAGGCTTAACTGAAATACAGGCAACAGAACTCTCATTGACCTAATTTTCTCCAGTCACCCTGAATGTATCTCTGATGTCCAGGTCTTATCTGGCTTGCTAAGTGATCACTCCTGAATCACCTGCCGCTGGTCAAACAGCTGGAAACCACAGCTCCCCCCGTATCTCTAGACAAAGACTTCTTATGAAAGGTGATCTTGGGAATTTCTGCAATTATCCTCTCAACTTTGACTGGACCCTATTCAACTATACTGCATCTATTGATGATGCACTGTCCTTCTTTATTAGTTCCTTTAAAACAGCCTGCCTTATCTTTGCCCCCTCCGTTAAGCATGCGGTAAAAGATCATTTCTCTCCCTGGGTCAGCCAGTCTATAATTGATCAAATGACTGCTCGTGACAACCTATGGTGCAGAGCCCTGGAATCTCGCCACCCCACGGACTGCCAATTATACTGTGCTGCCCAAAACTCCTGTACCTTGGCCATTCACCAAGCTAAGGTTACTTACTACCAAGCTAGACTAACCACCTCCTGGGGCCAGGGGCATAACTTCGTGGTGAATATTAAGGAACACAGTGATAAACCTTCCACCCCTACCCCCTCCCTACTGATCATAAATGGGGTCCTTACCCAAGATCCTGTCCAGATTTCCAGCAACTTTAATGTGGATTTTACTGACCTTAGCTCAGTACTCCCCCCTGACTTCTTCTCCCCCTCCCCTGTGCTGTCCCCCCCTTGCTGAAGTCCCACCATTTCATTTTAAAACCATCTCCCTGAGTACTGCCTGCTCCTATCTCTCTAAGTTCCTTGGCAAATCCAGAAAGATTAGCGATACTCTAGACCTTAAACTGCTTAAACTGTCTCTAGAAACAGTCTTAACCCCCTGACCAAAATCTTGAATATGTCGCTATGCCCCGGTCAGTTCCCTTCCCAATAGAAATAGGCGGTGGTCAACCCCATCCAAAAGAGTTGTACCGAACCTCCCATAATAACTACAGGCCTATCTCCAGTCAGCCCCCCCCAAAAGTGCTTGAAAAAATCATTGCCGACCAACTCACTGAATTCCTGGAATCACATGACCTCCTTTGCCAGCAACAGCATGGTTTCAGATTGGCGACAACACCACCACTGCCCTCCTGGAGTATACGTCATTCATCCACAACACCCATGACAAAGGGGCCTTGGTTGGGTCTGTGTACATTGACCTCACCAAGGCTTTTGATACACTCAATCATTCCCTATTATCAGTCTGTCATCTTTCCACTAGCCTGTCCCAGAAGTTCAGCACCTAGTTCACCCACTACCTGCAAGGAAGATCACAGCATATGAAGATAAATGGCACCCTATCCACTAGTCTTCAGGTTCACTCTGGGGTACCCCCAGGGCTCAATTCTTGGCCCACTCCTATTTACCCTGTACCTGAACTCTCTCCCCTTGGCCTGTACCAGATGTCATTTCTTCTATGCCGATGATGCAGTGATTTTTAGTTGCCACCCTGACCCCACCCTGCCTGACCAGGACCTACAGTGCTCCTTCAAGGAGGTTGAATCCTGGTTTTCAACCCATGAACTAATTTTCAATTATAAAAAGACAAAAGTAATGTTATTTTCCAACCACCAGAATAAGTACAAGTCCTTCTTCCTCTCCATCCTTATTTCTCATGGCACCTCCTTGGAATCCACTTCCTGGGCCTGTTTTTCACCTTCTCCATTGTTCCTGTCTCTAATATTTATTTTTTCTCCTCAGACTTGTTTATATAATTTCTGGTTACTCACAAGTCAATTGACAAAGCTTATTATAATGAATTGTTATTAGATAACTTCTTATTGTGTAATTTATTCTCTTTGGGTGGGATATTCAAAAAGGGTTGCACCATGCGCAATAGGGTTGTGACAGTGCAATTTTGAAATTGCGCCATTCTGTGATATTCAGCAGGAGGCAGTTGTGCCACTGAAAACATGCTGAGCAACAGCGCAATGCTAATTAAGGCATGCGCAACCGAAGGGGGTGGAACCATGCATAAAGTGCGCAATGCGATATTCAAAGGCTTGCACAATGTGCAACAGTGGATCAGGCAGAAGTTGCGCCATAGCGGAAATGAGCCAAAATAAAAAAGGCTCAAAGAAGAAGCATAAGAACGCTACAGGGAAGCCACATGAGGCAGGGAGACAGATGAGGCCAGAGGGAGAAACAGTGCAGGCCAGGGAGAGCACAGGACAGAAGAGGGGCAAGGGAAAGTGTGTGGGGCCACAGAGTGTAAAGGCCAGTAGGTGTACCCAGTGCAGTGAAGGTAGCAGTCAGGACAGCGGGGGTAACAGAGCAACAACAGCCGGGGGGAACACAAGCCAGGGGCATGGACAGTGTCAGCTTCCACATGGAAGCTGTAATGAGGGGGTTGAGAAGGCATGCTGCAGGGGGATGTGGCCGTGGAAGGGCCCGTCGGTGGTACGCCCCCAACAGGCAGTACTGAGCCCTCATCAGCTTTGAGCTCTACTCAGATGTCAAGATTGTGGGCCGGTACCACCTGAACAGGGCAATACTGAGGCGGCTCTGTGACCTGTGCAGTGATGTGATGCAGGCACCCTCACGACGGAGTCACGCTCTGTCAATGGAGACAAAGGCAACAGCCTGCATGTACTTGCTTACCACGGGTACCTTCCAGAGACCAACAGGGGACACCACAGACATAACACAGTCGGCCACATCATGCATCCTCACCCAATTCCTCAGCGCACTGCTGCCACATGCTGCGGAGTACATCCATTTCCCCAGCACCGTGGCTGAGCACACAGCAAACATACAGAACTTCCACAGGGTAGCACGTATGCCTGGCATGCTAGGGGTGATAGACTGCACCCATGTGGCCATTTGCATGCCACCTGGTCCCGATGGGGCTGCCTATCAGAATCGGAAGGGATTTGCTAGTGTCAACTGCCAGGTGGTGTGTGATGCCAGTGGGCGCATCATCAATGTCTGTGCCACGCACCCTGGTGGAGCACACGATTCATTCATATGGTACCAATCAGCACTGTGCCATTGATTCGAGAGTGGGGACATCCCCACAGGACATCTAGTGGGTGAGTATGCATGTAGGATTGGCAAATCGGGGCCAAGGGTGGGTAAGCCACAGGTTCCATGGGTGTGGCACACAGGGTTAGGGGCAATATGAGCCTGAACAAGACACTAACCTCCACTATCTCCACACAGGTAACAGTGGATGACCTTGTGCCAGACCTTTGCCCCCTTGGCACTGTATGTATGGCATGTCTGAAGCTCTATCCCGCTGTTCAGTAACAGTGCTATAGGGACTGGCGGTGCTGTACCAACAGCGCAATAGGGAATAGCGGTGTTGTATTGTGCAACAATTCCATGTGGGGTTGCTGTGTTGTGGAGCACCATATTGCCTACTATACATCCAGGGATGGCATGCAGAACAGCCCCCTAGTGGAGTTCACTCGAGCTCGCCAACTTGATGACCATAGTGGAGCCTCACTAGGGCCTACTATTTGGGGATGAGCCCCTTAACATGGCCCGGACCCATGTGTGGCAGCAGGTGGCCACTGAGCTTGAGGAGGCCACTGGCTGACAGAGGTCCACGGAGCAGTGCAGGCACCAGTACAGGGACCTGCGGAGGAGGGAGCCGACACTAATGGCATGTCTTCGGTCACATGCCAGGAGGGGCATGGTGCCTCAGCCAGGTGGGTGATCCGTCTATGCACCTGTATGGTCCATATGGGTAACACTGTCTATTGTGTCCAGCACATGGGGGAGGGTTGGTCTAGGGTTGGCTGTGGTGATGTTTATAGGATATGTGATGTATGGGTCTGGCTGGGTGGGCAGGCACACTCATTGGGGCAGGGGGATATCTGCTTTGGGATTTCACTGATGTGTATCTCACCTTTTGTTTCCCACAAGCATGGTGAAGTGGAGGAGGGCCAGGGCTGAGGTGCAGGGAGTGGTGGCAGCAGTGGCTAAGCGTGGTGGTGGTGGTGGTGAACCATGACAGCATCAGCAGCAGCAGCACGATGAGGGTGAGTGCCATGATATCATGAATGCTATAGCATGCTGTGTGATGGGGGGGCAGGGCATGGCCACCATCCATGGACACCACTGCCATGCATGCGACATGTGACAGTCAGCACTGTCCAGTGGCACTGCATGTTTGGGAGTGCATCAATGGTGGTCCATGCATGTACTGGGCACATGACTGTGGCACTGCCTGCCCACCGCATAGCCACATTATTGTACAGGCTTGGTTTTGCTGTGCTGGACATGGGTGGTGTGTGTGTGCAGTGGTACACATGGCTGTTGCTGCCTGGTTGGGCATGTCTTGTGCACGGTCACTGTGGGTGGGTGCAGTCCATCACAGGAGTGGGGCACTTGGCTGTATGCCATGCATGATGGGTGTGCTTCAGGGATATGGACAGTCATAGCCATTGACTCTGATCTCTTGTCCTAGGTGTCCAGATCCTGCACTGCATTGAACGTTCGATGCAGCAGCTGATATAGGTGGCGATGGATTCGCTCGCCATCCTGCAGGACCTACAGCAACATGGTCTGAGGTGCAGGAGGAGGCCCCGGGATCAGCACCAGGCGGCAGAAGAGCAGGCTGGCAGGCAGTAGCTGCCCATCACCTCCACCCTTTACCTATCCCTCACACCCTGCCTTCCCTCTACCTGTTGTTCACCCCTGCCCCTTACCCACCCCTACCTTGTACCCGTACCCCCACCCTGGTTTTGTATATTTGTACATAGTTATAGTTGTTGTTCTTCTTATTCTTGTTATATTTGAAATATACAGTATATTTTGATATGAATACTGTGGTGATCTCTGATTCACAGCTGGCTATAGGTGCTCAGTTGCAGTGGTGTGCATGGCATCTGGGGTGATATAGTCATGGGTATGTGTGTGTGTGCATGGGGAGGTGTCTCTGGTGTGGGAGTGGCTTTCAGTCAGTATTGCTGTGTGCTGCCACCCACTGCTGGGTGCTCATGGTGGGTCTGGCTTGTATGGTTCTATGGTGCATGAGGTTGCAGTGTGACGGAGGATGCATGGGGATTCCTGCAGTGATGGTCACTGCTCATGGGGGTGTCTTGGGGTCACAGTGCAGGGTGTGCTGTGCACAAGGGGGGGATGATGTACACTGGGGTGGTCCACCCCCTTTGTGTGACAGTCTCAGCTTGCCAGTGGGTGTGCTGGGGCAACATGGCCCGGCTGTGCTTTGTTTGCCTGTCCCCATGGGCCAGTGGATATTCAGTCCTTCCCCCAGTTATGCTGTTCTTGGGGTGTGGGAGTGCATTGTTAGTTCTGCAGTGTGTTCCTGTGCCCATCTGTGGCATGGGTGGTGGGCCCCTGCCTACCTCCCTGGTTGTGCAGTTCCATTGCTCTGCTGCTGGGGGGGGCTCCCTGCTTGTGCTATGGCACCTCTGGACTGCTCAGCTGGGCTGCCCTTGTTGCACTATAGCACATCGTATCTGCTCAGCTTCCCCTTCCTGGTTGTACTATGGTGCAGGTTGTGCCATATTCAGACATTGGCTGGTTGTGCAATTTGCCTTGCTCCATGTTTGAATATCGCGTCTATTACGCATGTGCGCAATGGACTTCTGCTTGCTCCTGCTATTGTACACATTTTGGTCGCAGTTTGAATATCTGGGCTTTTGCGTACAATTTACTGTCATTGCTCTTGATACCCTTATGTCTGTAACACTTGCCTGCCACACTCTGTACTGTTGGGTTACCATTTGAAACAGCTAATAGTGTATTATTTTTCTCTTTGTGTATAATTTACTGTCTTTGTTTCATGATGTCTATAACACTTGCCTGCAACACTATGTACTGACATGGAGTCTTTCAAAAAGAGTCCCTGACTCAAAGGGTTGAAATTCCTGGACCTCAGTAAATAAATAAATAAACAACAAATAAATAAAATAAATGTCAGAGTGAGCATTGCCACAGTACAATTTGGTTACAGTCTGAGAGAAACATAGGCATGATTAGAATTCATTACTTGTCACTGGACCTTTTTAAAAAATTAATCCTAGAGTACAGTAAATCATATGAAATAAAAGAGTTATTACTGCTGTTGGGAGGGACCTGAGCATCTGTGAGCAGAGAGGGTTTTAAAATTTACTTATTTTATATATTTGTCATAGTTAAGCAGGAAAGACACCCTAGGCCATAGTAGCTTAAGTTCTTTATGGTAATTACTAGTTTCTCTCTCATGTCCCTCTGTGCTTTTATTTACCCCCTTCCATCCTCATTTTTTTCTCCTATACCTGTTATCATTCTACCTTCAGTTTACTATCTTTCTATTTAGTGTGTGTTCCCAGTCTCCTTTTTTTCATTGCTTTGTCAGAATTGTTCACTAACAATACCTGTTCAGCCAATCAGAATAGTGTGCTGGCTCTTTAAGAAAGGTGTTTAAATGTGAACTGATGAATTCAAGCATTTATGCCTTTAAAAACACTATTGTTGGGCATGAAATGATCATTGGTGGCAACAGGAGTGCCTCTGTTGCTGTTACGTATTTAATAAATCTTTTATGTGTTCCAAATATTTGGAGTTTTGCTGCCCTTCTTAGTTAGCCTGGCTTTTTGAACTGTTTGCGGACTGTGCACTCCCTGAGGCTCCTGAAGATTGTTTGCAGTGCTACCTCACTGGAAGCTGGAGGAAACCCCTCTAGTCTTTCTCAGTAAGTGCCATGAGATCTTTAAATGCAACCTGGAGTGACCAATGATGAGGTGAACGGACCTCCATTTAACATCTCTTCTGGAGAAAGGCACCTCAACAGTACAGCCTCCCGGTTGTACTGCATTACAGTGTCATTTATGGGTATTACCTTTATGGGTAAGTACCTGGTGTGGGGCTAGAATTAAGAACCTTCTGATCTTAAAATTTGATGAACTACATGAAAATGTAAGCTTATATTTTGGTGCAGGTCTCTGGTCATGATGGTCTGCCACATAAGCTGCCTACCCTTGAACAGGGCTGCTTCAGCTCCCCCATGGTCAGATGGCACCCAGCCTGCCACCGACTGAGACCAAGACATCCACCTGCAGCTCTTTGGAAGCTGCCTGCCCTTGAACAGGGCTGCTTCAGCTCTCCCACAGTTGGATGGCACCCAGCCATCCGCTGACCAAGACCAGGATGCCCACCTTCAGCTTCTTGGAAGCTGCCTGCATTTGAACAGGGTTGCTTCAGCTCCCCCAAGGTTGGATGGCACCCAGCCAGCCACCGACTGAGACCAGGATGCCCACCTGCAGCTCCTTGGAACGTACCGTGACAGCGCAGCAAATCGGAACACGGGCGCTTCCAGCAAACCCGCTCCAATTGGCCTTGACTTTTTCTACTGCTTTTGCCACCTAGATTTAGCTGCAACTACAAAATTCAAGTGTCTAATAGAAGGATTTTTGGCCTCCCACCCCGATTGAAATACACCTACTGCCCACCCACATTCCATCTCGCTCCATCATTGGATAGTAAGCCTAGCAGCACTCACTCCCACATTGGCTAATAAGCCTAGTAACACTGCTCACTCCCTCACTGGCTACCTAAAACCCTCATTCCCTCTGCTCCCCCACTGTTTCTTAGTCCTTACAGATCCCTGTCATTTCCCTGCCCCCACATCCCAGCCCTCCACCTTCTCCACTAAGTAACTACAGCACCTACCTTCCACGCTAAGTAACCACAGCAGTAGGGTCCTCCTAGCACCTGATCCGTGCCATTATCCTTCTACCAGGCCACCTGACCTTACTCATCCCTATTCTCTTCTCCTTCCCTCCCTTTCTTTCCAGCATGCCACCCACCTCTCCCATGCCCACCTCCCAAATCCTGCGAAACCTTGTTGAGCTCTCCCAACCATCCAGCCCAGCATCCACCTCCCCTTTCACGCAAGCATGGACACACTCTGCCACACGTCCCAGACCATTTCTTTTTAACCCACTGCTCCTTTTGTTCATTTTTCAACTTATTCCCCCATGTCCAGCTCATACGCGCCATCAATCTAAGAGACGACCGCTCACAATCAGTCATATACAACTATTCACACACTACCTAACTCTCGCTCTCCTGTTCCTTGCAGCAGGTGACAACCACCATACCCTGGCCCCAATACTAACCCCCCCATGCTCCTCTACAACATCAGCCTCTTCTTTACCTTACTCTGGGGACCTTCCCCCACATGGCATGTGCCTTCTGCACCTAAATAAAAGAAGCCTTCTCCACAAGCTTGACTCCCATCAGGTTCTTGCTGCCTACTACACTCCAGATATTCACACCCTGTCCAAAACCTGGCTCAACAAAAACATCAATGACTTCTCTGTCACTATCCCAGGCTACACTATGGCCCACCAGGACAGAGTCTCTAAAGGCAGCGGAATAGCCATCTATGTAAACTCAGACTTGCACTATTCAGTGGTCTTAAGTCTGAACCAAAAGTCCTTGAAGTAATACTAATTCAGCTTTGTTCTTCCCTTCTTGCTACCAATCTACATTGCTGGAATATACTGCTGACCTGGTACACAAGCTTCTGCTGTCATCGACCCCCTCAAGCAAATCTCCTGCCTAACAACTACAGGGGAACTCTACATTATGGACGATCTTAACCACAGTTGGCTTGCTCCTGCCCTCAACAAACCAGGACTGAAATTTCCACCCTAATCCTCTCACAAATCATTATTGAGCCCACCCGGCTTAATCTAAAATCTGATAACCACTCGCTTTTCGACTGAGTCCTTACCACACACTCCCACTGGGTCAAATAAGCCGGTATTCTTCCTGACTCCCTCAGTGACCACCACGTAACCTTCTTAATGTGTAAAATCCACCACCCAAAATCCCCCATTGAATTTGTAGTCCAACGCTCCTATAAATCCCACAATCTAGCCCCTGTATTAGATGACCTTGTGCTAGCATACTGGGCCCCTGCCCCTCCTACGATCTCCATTGATGATGCACTTCCTAAACTTTAAAAACACATTCCTCAGCATCTGGAACACATACGCTCTACTTTATCGTAGAAGAGTACGAGGAAACCACCTACCTTGGACCACCCAAGAACTGATTCCATGTCAAATCACACTGGACAATGCCTGGAAAACGCATAAATCCTCATGCCTCCCACAACACTTCTCCACATACCACGTGCTCCATAACAAGTGCACCAGAGCCACTTGTCTTGCAAAAGCAGAGTACTTCAGCAGCTCCCTCCAGTCAAACCTAAATAAATCCTCAAAATTCTGGAAGGTCATTTGCTCCCTTTTCACCCTACTGGCTGCCAATCCCACTCCTATGCTAAATGTTAATCACTCTTTCCTATCAGAGCCCACAGCAGTCGCCACTGAGTTCAATGTGTACTTCTCCACTTGTGCTGCCACCCTCCTCTCTTCCCTACCCAACACTACACCTATCGTACGGCCTACAGACAGGAAGACCCAGACTAGGCCTTGCTCCTTTTCCTTCAAAAACATCTCTGTAACTGAGGTCCTAGATACATTACTTTCTCTCAACCCTTCAAAAGGCAATTCCCCTGATGGATTAGACCTCAGACTTCTATACCTCTCCTCCCCCACTATAGCAATTCCACTTGCCAAACTTCTAAACCAATCCTTTGCTGCCGCTGCCATCCCCCATGCATGGAAGCATGCCATTGTCATTCCTCTGCCAAAAGGAGGTGCCCCTACCTCCCTTTCTTACTACCGCCCTATCTCCTTCCTCCCACCCCTAGCAAAACTACAAGAGCACCTTGTGCTCACCCAACTTACCTCCTTCCTCAATGGCTCCAAATTCTTCACGCCATTCCAGCCTGACTTCAGGAAGGGACGCTCCACCACCTCCTCCCTGATGAGGCTCACAGACACTATCCTGACAGGCATGGACAGTGGGCTGATCACCTCAGCTGTTTTTGTTGACCTTGCAAAAGCCTTCGACATCGTCTCCCACCCCATATTGCTCTCGAGTCTCACTGAATCCGGCCTCTCTGTTGCAGCCACAAACTGGTTCAGATCATACCTCTCTGATAGAGCTCAGTCCGTTAGAGTCTTAAATGCAATCTCCACCCCCCTTCCCTTAACTATCAGTGTCCCACAGGGGTTGATTCTTGGTCCCATTCTGTTCTCTATATTCCTAAACCACCTGCCACTCATCTGCTCTACTTTCTCAATCCACATGTATGCAGATGATACTGTAATCTACTACTCAGGCTCCTCCCTTCACGTGGTACAATCAAACCTCCAAGCTGACTTCAACAAGGTAAAGCAATGGTTTAGCTTGCAGCAGATCTCCTAAATGCAAAAAAACTGTCACTATGACCTTTGGCACATGACAACGCCTGGCCAGACTCCCCACCCTTCCCTATTTCACCATCCTGGATGGCCGAAAACTTGAAGATGTCTCCTCATTCCATTACTTGGGGGTCTGGCTCAACAGCCATCTCTCCTTCTCTGACCACATCGACGATATCTCAAAAAAACTATGCTGCATGCTCAGCGCACTATATAGGAACCGCAGCAGCCTCCCTCCTTGAGTCTGACGTGAAATGGTCCGGAAGATGATACTCCCCTCCATCGACTACTGCGATATTGTATACAGTGCAGCCCCTGAGTCCACTCTAAACTGGACACACTTTATAATGCCTTCTGCCGCTTTGCTCTCAATGCATCTCCCCTCATCCACCACTGCAACCTCTACCAAGCCGTGGCACTACAGTCCCTCGAAAACCACCACATTTCTCACTGTGCTAAATTTGTCTCCAACCTATGGCTCAGGTCCATCCCCTCCTACCTTGACACCGTGCTTACAGATGCCCCACCCCCTCCCATCATCTTAGATCCAGTGACTCCTGCAAACTTTCAGCCCCTAGATGGAAGACCTCTGCCGGTCAAGCTACCTTCTCACACTGCCTACCCAAGCTCTGGAATGCCCTCCCACTGCAAATTTAGCACTCCTCCTCTTCCTACTCTCTGTCTACCGACCTAGCAAACTTCCTTACTACAAATTGCTCCTGTCCCTGAACCTGCCATGCCCCACTATCCCCTCCCCAATGTCTGACCAGTGGACATAGCCTTGCTAGAGAAGCTGGCATTTAACCCCAACCTTACACTTACGTCCTGGGCCTATTTTGTCCTATGTACTGTGAATAACTGTGATATACATCTTCTGTTGTTTACAGCTGTTACTACTGTGCTATTTTGCCTTGTCTGCTGCTTCTTGTCACGAAAGTTGTTATTTGATACTATAATATCCTAAGCATTCAATGTGTGCTGCTTCTATATTCATGCAATCATGTATCCTTCTGCTGATTTTTATTTGCTTCTGTTTAACTGTTCACTTGATAACTTGCATGTTATCTCATCCATGTGTCCCCCCCCCCCCAGGTCGCACTGGGAGAAAAGCATCTTGTTGTTCAATGTACCTTTCCTGGTGAAACAATTGTAATAAATAAATATTCTTTACTGAAAATAATAAATTGGTCCACTGGACCACCAGGAAGAAAAACATTTTAGAGTATTAGTTTTTAAAATGTAGGAAACAGTTTACATGTAGTCAGGCAGACTACTCTAATAAATGACATTTTCTGTGCATGCTCTTCCCTTGTTTCCATTGAAACCCATGTTCATTAACAATCCCTCAATTTTCTGCAAGGAGCAACTTTTTTTTCAGTTGATTTTTTTTTCTCCTCCTGATTGTTGCAGGCTTCCCATCTGACATGACCCCACACTACACCATCAGGCATCCCAGGGACCTACCGTCCAATATCGTGGTTTCCTCCATAGCTTGCCCCCATGGCGGGGTCAGTGGCTTCTGTTTCACCAACAATGGATCTGGCTTCAGGGACAGAGCAGTTTAATCAGTGAGATGCTTGTGAGTAGTTTGCCTGCCATCCTGCACTGCCACCTGATAGGATTTCTCCTCCATTTTGTTTCCAGAGAAGTAGATAAACCATGCCGTCCACACAACTCTTACATTCTCCCATGCAAAGAATGAGATGCCACTTCTCCACTTCCCAATGTGTCTTCCATGGCTGCCTAGCTTCTGGCCTCTGCTAGGGGACAGGTGAATGCCAGACACTGCAACTCTCCTTCCCCAGAGGAGGAGAGCAGTCCTCTGAATGCTCAGTCCTCCTCTGACCGCTAACATCACAAGATCACCCCTGAACCTGGTTCATCAGCACAGCAAGCAGTAGTTCAACCACTGCACAGGTGAACCAGCCTTGTGAGGAGCCATTTTTTGTAAACATCATCAAAATGAACTGACCTTCTATTATGTTCCAGTTTTACACAGAGTGCTCACAATCTCAATCGAACATCATGAAATCAATAGTCTGACTAAAAATACACAGTTTATCATCACTTGTGAGGGGTGGAACTTTTGTGTCTCACTTGTGGATCCACCATTTATGAGTGATGGTACTTCACACTTGAAGGTTATTTGCATATTAAAAGTCAGGCTATTGAATATCCCCTAGATATATCGAATGCATACTGTTGTTCAGTAGACCAAACACCAGCATTAACCATTTAAAGAGAATAAGCTAGATACAAGTTTCATAATTTTTTTGAGCAATAAAAGTATGCTATGGGAGCCATCCTACAACAGACCCTGTTCTTGATTATGCCTGCTGCAATGCATGGTCCGTACGGTAGTAAATTATATTTCATGCTAGTAACAACAGTTCAAATGCTACATTTTGGTACCACAATTATGTTAAGTGGAAGAGCTCTGGTTGGGTTTTAATTTAAGGTTTCCTCTCTTTTGAGGCCAAATCAATGTCCAAAGTTAATGGTGTAAGTTTGTGTAAAGAATTACAATGAATAGTGTAAGGTTGTCATTCTAACACAGTCAATTCACTTTTTAGTTTCCTAATAAATACTTACCAGCAAGTCCTAGCCATGATTTTTGCTATTAATGAAGTTAACCAAGATCCAAAAATATTACCAAACATTACTCTGGGTTTTCATATTTACGACTCCTGCTACTCTGAGGTCAGAGCACTTGAAGGAAGTATGTGGATGTTATCTGGGCAGAAGGATTTTGTTCCAAATTACAGATGTCAATCAAGGCCACATCTGTGTGCAGTGATTGGTGATGAAGCATCAGCATCATCAATTCCTATTGCTAGGATATTAGGCCTCTACAAGTACCCACAGGTAAGAGCAATAATGCTTCATCTTGATATTTTTTTTATGTGTTCATTCATTTATTTATTATATATAAGATCCTTTAGGCAGAGCCTATTTTCAAAGGGTCTAGGATCATATATAACAGAAAAGCATAGGTGTAGTTATATTACATAATTACATCAATGAATGATACATATTTACAGTGATAATTGACATGGCAGTACACAGCAGAGTAACAAGGCATGATAGACATAATGAATGACAGCTGAGTAATGCAATATGGGTGTACAGGATACAGCTTGGCATAAGAACAAAACTGTGCATTTTACAGCAGTGTTTTCACAGCAATACAGAGCAGATATTCCAAATGAAAATATATATCTATATTTTGGAGAGATTGCCTAGCCAGTGATTGTAGTCACAGGGGTTATGAGGGGTGAGGAAGGTTAATAGCTGGGATTTAAAGTTGACAGTGAGTCAGAGGTTTTGAGAGATGGGGTGAGGGAGTTCTGTAGTTTAGGGAAGCTAGAGAGAAACAGGACTGATGACCCAGCAAGGTTTTCCTTCTAGGGATCATCATGTAGTTGAGCTGCACCCCCCTAGTTGAGTACATGGAAGCCATTGAGCTAAGGAGGGATATGACACCTGAGAACAGTTGACCAAGCCAGGTTTTTGTTGCCTGTGATGAGGATAACATAGTTTAGTTGGGGGTCAAGATTAAGCCACCCTAGGTCATAGTACAGGGTGCATTTATAAGTGTCCCATTTTTGGTTAAGAACAAAATGGCAGGCCCTATTGATTAAACCCTGGACTTTACAGAGCACTTTGCTATAGGCAGCATCATAGATCACCAGTTGATAGTCTATAATACCTAGGATGTGGCATCTGATGACTTACTGCTTGATTTCGGGGAGGAATGCATTTTTGTGCCTATAGAGCATGCCGAGTCTGGAGATAGCAGCCCTAATGAGTGTGTCCACATGATCTGAGTAGGTCAGGCTCATGTCAAGGGTTATCCCCAGGTATTTAAAGGTGGTTACTTGTTCAATAGAGGCTCCTAGGTCAGGGGTGATGACTATGGTGAGGGTGGGGTCTGGGTTTTGCATCTAAAGTAGAAGAGCATGGATTTAGTTTTCTTTGAGTTCAAGATGTGGAGTCTGTTGGTGAACAAGCTACAGATAGCAATGAAGTCAATTTGGAGGCTGAGCTGGATGAAGGGTTGGTTGCAGTGTTTGGCCATGATGACCACATCATCAGGATATAGGAGTATTTTTTGTGGAAGAACAAGCTTTGAGGAATTCATTAACAAAGAGACTGAACAGAAGGGAACCATGGATTGATCCTTGGGGAACACCCACAGTCACAGGCCTGTAATCAGATAGGGTCACTTGGCATTTGACTGCTTTTGTTCGGTCTGAAAGATAGCTTTGTTAGCCAGCTGGTGGCTTCCACTGAAAGGCCTAGTTTGATTAATCTGAGGCAGAACAGATCATGATTAACAAAGTTAAAAGGCTTGGCAAGGAGTATGAATATAGATCCAGCAAGATCCCTTCTGTCCAGGGTATAGTAGAGATGGTCATTGAACTCTATTATTGCAGTTATGGTACTGAGGTTTTTTCAGCAGTCATGCTGTTCAGGTGAAAGTAGGTCATATTTGCTCAGGTATTGTAGGAGCTGTTCATATACTATTTTTTTCAGTAGCTTTGACAGGGGTGATATAATTGGAAAGCGACAGTAGTTAATGGTTTGTTCTGGGGCTCTCCCTTTGTGGACAGGTGTTACATGTGTTATTTTCCAGATTTTTGGCACCCGCCCAGTTGAAAGAGATAAGTTTAAAATGAGCTTTAGGGGTCATGTGACCTCTCCCACTGCATACTTTTGGAATTTTACATGTCAATATTATCTGGCCCCATTCAAGTAGATATTTTTAACTGGGGAAAAAATTGTAGGTATCTGTCCAGGTTAATCTCCAAAGATAAAACTTGGGGTGTGAATTGTTCATAGGGGTTGTTTGGTCTTCCACTGGATGACTGGACTGTGCTGGGATGTAGATGGTGAGGTCATTACATGTTTTATTAAAAGTATTTTCTATGGTTATGCCACCCTCAGAATGGGACCCATCAATAAGGATGGAGTGAGGAAGCAGTTTATGGGAGTTGCCTGCGATATCATTGATCTCTCTCCAGAGTGATTTAGGTGATTTGAGGGATGAAAATAGTTTGTTTTTGTAGTAGTTAGTCTTGACGGCTCTAACTAGATTTTTTCACCCTGTTTCTAATTTCCTTATACTTTTTTTATTATGATTTTTCCCTCCTGACTGCCTGCCTGAGCTATTCCCCCATCGGGGGACATCCAGCTGCCACTCACCTCTACCAGGGACACTGGACTCTGTAGCTTCCCCCCCCCCACAGTGGAGCTGCAGTTAGGGACTCCTGTATACTCCCTGTGGGCATGGATCAAGGCGGGTGGCCAGGCAAAACCTGCAGACGTCCATCAAGCTGCTTCCTTCAGGTGCCATTTTTCCCTTTTTCTTGCCCAATCAATGCATGCTCAGACAGTGCCCCAGTCTCCACTGGGAGCCACTGCTGAGTGATGCATCCCAGGATCCCACCCCCAGAGAGGAGAGCAGTCCACCAGACACTCAATTCTCTCCATCCCCTGCTGACCACTGGCACCCTGAGTCCATTCCCGAACCTGGGTTACTAGCATGGATTGAGGTAAAGTGCCAGCACCTCAACCCTCTACGCCACTGGGCTGACTATTGCCTTATATTTTTGGAGGAGAGTACTTAAGCCAATCTCACAATACTATGACCAAACTATATAGCATTCTCTTATTAAAGACATGAGGTCCGGTGTGAACCATGGTTGGGAGGTTCAATTTTTGGTAAGGGTTTTGTACACAGCCACTAGATCAAAGATTCTGTTGAAGTGCATTATGAAGTAGTTCAAGGTAGCATCAACATCCTGCATGTGCTGCAGGAAGGACCAGTTCCTCCATTGAAGCATAGCTCACAAGTGGTGGGGCCTTATGGGAGTGGAACACCTATGTCCTGGAGCAGGAGGGAGCAGCAGGAGGTATCTTTGCAGGCCACTGGCATACAACTGGGGAGTGGTCACTCAGAAAGTCAGGAAGAACTTCAGTATGGAGGATCCTTTTGGGGTGGCTGACCAGCACCCAGCCTAGAAGTGAAGTGGTCCCAGTTATGTAATTTGTTTGAGTAGGCAAAGTTATAACCTGTGTTAGGTATAGGTTGGCAATCATTTCACAATGGCTTTTGCATTTGCTTGCTGGCCAGTTGCAATTGAAATCACTGAGTAGCTTTTTTTCATGGTGAGCATTTAGACTAGTGATAGTGTCATGGAGATGGTCAAGCCCCTGAGAATCACTTTTGGGGGAATATACACTACAATGATGATTAATTTTTTTCCTCCCATAGTTCCAAGGGCAAGATTTATGGCCATACACTCTGTATCTGTGGACACTGGGGAGGTAGTGAGCCAAATAGCTTAAATGTGAGATTTTACAACCAGTGGACATCCCCCACCTTGTTTATGGGCCCTATCATGCCAAAACATAGATTATGAGTCAAGGCATAGCTCATTATCTGTGACCTGAGGGGTCAGCCAAGATTCTGTCACAGCTAAGATGTTATAGTTTGAGTTGAATACCCATGATCTGGGATCATCCAATTTAGGTAGGACACTTCCAATATTCCAATAAGCCACATCCGGGTATCAGTAGGGAAGGTGGGGCCAGGGTTAGATTGTACTGTAAATTTCCAGACAGGATGATGAGTAGCAGAATAACCTGGCATGCACTAAGGTGGTATTTAGCAGTCTTATCTGTGGGTGATCAAAGATTTCCTTCTATGTAACTGCTCAGGCAACCTAGGTCCATGGTGAGTGAAGTAGCAAGTGTGAGGGGAGGCAATTTGTGGTATGGGTGAGTAAAGAGACAGGGGGGAGGAAATTTGCTACAGAAGCCACTGGGGAATGTGTAAGTGCCTAGTGGGGGTGGGCTGTGCAAGTTAACCAGTGTGAGTTGGCTAGAGGGATTAGAGATCTTAAGGCCACCATTACCCACCAGACTAAAAGAAGCCATGAAGAAAAGCCTGATCATGAGTAGGCTGGGATTGCTTATAGTAGGGGGAACCCATTGGAAGGGAGGATCCTCAATCCAATGTCTGGATGCAATCTCTTAGGAAGCTCCATGTGTCCTGGTAGCTAGTCTGGAAGAAACCAAGGGAAGCAGGCAGGGCTGTGTATAAATGGAGAGGGCAGTACCAAGAGCACTTAGAGAGTGTGTGTGTGTGAAAATGAGTTGATTGATTTTTAGCCAGTCATTAACACTTTAAATAAAACCACACCTTGGGGGTGGGAGGGTGGTTGAGGACTGTGGGTGGGCAGAAGAATGCGGTGCCATGCTTTGCACAGCACCACTCCCCTGTTCAGTGCATTTTGTGATGCAGCCTGTTGTGCTGGTGTGGGAAGGGCAATTCAGGGACCTCTTGACCCTCTGCTGAAGCCTCTAGGGGTCAGGAGTGTAGTGGAGGCTGTGAAGCAGAAACAAAAGTATCTGAGCTGCTGAGTGCTGGAACACAGGTAATATGATCAGTAAAGTGAGAGGGCTACTCTGGACATGAAAAGTCAGGCTTGTATGCCCCCTGAGAGCAGGTCTGCAGGGACAGTCAATCCTAATTTATTATTTTTCCTTTGTAATTCCATAGTCTACTTGAAATGATAATATGAATGCATGAAAGGTAATCTAGGCTGTTGTATATTTTTATAGATCAGAAAGTTAAGTACAAACACTTGTTCCTGCATAATTTTATTGCTATGTTTGATGACAAAACAACTCTAAGTAGCACAGCAGGTAGACACCTTTTTCTCTCCCCCCTTCTTTTCTCTCAGTCCTGTTTGATTATCCTATTTACACTGTAAGAGGCTCTTTGTAATTATCCTGGGCCCAATTATGTAATTGAGAATTATACCTGAATTCATGGAGGAATGCTGATATTGGTCCTTTTAATCAATAGCAGTTACCTTCATATGAAAAAATGTTCAAAGCTTCAATCTTTGTTGAAGTTTTATTGGCCAATGCATGTGGAACATCTAGTTATACTTAAGGACCCAACTTGTTAGAGAGGCCAAGCTACTGCTTATCAATAAACTGACATTTACATTTATTTTATTTACTTTTTAAATGTTAGTAACCAGGAAACACACACTGAACAGGAGCTTGTTTCCAGGTGCAACCCAAGGGAAGGGGAAGAGGATTATATACAATAGAAAAGTAGTTACAATGAACAAATAATCCATGTTACAACAACTGGTGGAGAATGTACAGATACATACATTCCAAAACAAGTTACATTAAACAAATAAACCATGTTACAGCAACATAGCAAGGAATAATAAGGGCAAACAATATGTTTTGTATTGCATGAGCAAAAATATAGAGCAATGGATGTGTAGGATGAGGGTACTGAAATGGGGATAGGACTTATACAGCTGGAAATAGCTTAAAGGGTATATTTATTTACTGATAGTTCAGAAAGTACCTTTGAGCTAAAAGCTCATTTCAAAGGATCCATGTCAAACACAGTATATGAACATAGGAACAACACACTAAGACAAAGTACAGGTAAACACTACGATAAATAGTTAAGCAATTCAAGGTTACCAGGCAATCTCACAGTGAGTAGTATAATTGACTGAATCATTATAGTGCATCCAAAGCAGCTGGGAGACAGCTTTGTTACTTATGTTGCAGCAGTAGGTGATAGCAGGGAAAGCTGTATATGGAGAGGAGGTGGCGAGAAAATTAGAGGAGAGGGGGTGCTTGAGGAGAGTATGGTTGAGTGAAAAAGGGAGGGTAATGGTGCTGTGGGGTTGGAGCAGGGAAGGGAGATGGAGAGGGTGTCTAGAATAGGATTTGGAGGAATGTCTTTGCCAGTATTAAGGATAGAGGGATAAGAGGGGGATCCTCAGTTTTACTGAGAAATGTGCTTAGCTGGGGTGAGTATATTTCATGGGTAAGGTAGTTAGATAGGGTAAGCTTTTGCAGATACTGATGAGTGAGGAGATGGTGGGGCCTGAGGGGGTTAGGTTACTTGGAGGCACTTACAGGTACTGCCATTGGCTAGGTACAGTCTAAGCTTATGCTTGAAGGCTGGCAAAGTCATGGCATTAGTTATGGAGGTTGGGAGCTCTTCATTCAAAGTGGGGCCCTATAGACAATGATCCATAGGTCAGTATTCCGAGACATGGAAGATAAGGGTTTGCACAGATGTATTCTAACCTCAAAACCTCAAAAAAATAATTCTGGAGTTCAGATTGTCAAATATAAATTTAAATGTAACCTGTTTAAACCCACACCCCCACTCATTTTGTATAATTTAGCTTTCCTTGTAATTCTTATGCTTAACAAAGATACTGCAGGTAAGGGGGCCATTAGCTTGCGTACATACTCTAGTCTAGATCACCCCTCAAATCATTGCCCAAAAGGGCATACAGCCTTTTTAACTCTTTAGGGTTTTGTACTCCCACAACGTTTAAAAAGGTGTTGTGAGTAATGTGTGGGATTCCTCTAGCACAGAGGTTAAGATAAAGTATTGTATCTGCAGTCCAGTGGGACAATATTTGCTAATTCCTGCATACTTCCTTTAGTTTTATGATTATCACACATAATTACCCCAGATAGAACCTACTGAAATCCACTCTTTCTTGCATGAAAATTTGGTGTACTGTAAGTATGGAATTCCAATGTGCATTGTGTGATGCTACAGAAAGTGGCACAGTTTGTGCTTACTTATACTGTAAATACCAGAACATAATTCCATAATTTGCACTGACCTACAGTATTCCAAACCATGGAAGATAGGGGTTTGCTATGATGTAGTCTAACCTCAAAAATAAATTCTGTTTTTTACATAAGCAATTAGACACTACAGGGCATGTATTATGCTGATCTAATCACTCTGAAGTGCCATATTGCACTTATAAAACAAAAAATAAAAAGATGCCAACTTTGTTTATAAGAACAATGTTTTGTTTCTTTTGCTACAAGAAATTAGTAAAAAGTAGTTCCTCTGCAGGTGCCAAACACCTCTATATGTCCACATATTCAGTGGGGGAATGTTTGCATGCCTCTCAACTGCTCCCAACTTTGCCTCAAAATTTATCTATGTCCTGCCCAATATTTGAGTTTCCATGACAGAAGATATGGACAATATAATGTTAAACATTGGAGTTACATGTTTGTTCTTCTTCAGAAAATTCATTGTGGTTGTCTACAGGCCCCCAGACCAGGGGGGGGAGGAGAAGGAGAAGGTATACAAAATATGACAGCTAAAGGGGAGGTTCTGATAATGGGTAGACTTCAACATGCCAGATACAAATTGGTCAATACCAGCAGGAACATCTGCCAGAACTAGACACATGGTAGATTTCCTGCAGGGGGAGTGCCTCTCTCAAATGGTTCAACAACCTAGAAGAGACAGGGCTATCCTAGATCTGGTACTGAATAACAGGGAAAGGATCACAGGTCTCCAGGTAGAAGGTCACCTGGAGGCCAGTGACAATTACATCAAAAAAAAAAACTAAACAAGGTAGACAGTTATGTGGGGAGTAGTACAATGTAATGGCTGTGGGGTAGCAGTCTTCTGGGAGTCTTTCTGGAGGCTGAGATGCTGCCCTCTTTGTAGACAACTATCTGCCCTGAGGGAGGAAGTTGCCCATCTTCAGGCCACACTGGACAGTATCAAGGGAACCTTCCCCATCCAGGAAGCATGAGAGCCACCACCACTACCTCAAAGGTTGCAAAGAAAACACAGCAGTTGGACCACAGTGGGCTCAGGGAGGGTAAGGGTGGTGGAACAGAGGCACACCCAGTCAGTTGTTCCACTCCACAATCCATACACCATTCTGGGGGAGCATAGTTCCCCTATGGATGCACCCGCAGAGGAGACTAAGGAGGATGCAGACAACTGTCACAAGGGAGGCCCTCAGGAAGGAGGCAGAGGGCACCACAGGAAAAGGAAGCAGCTCCTGGTGGGGGACTCAATTATTAGGGGGATAGAAATGGGGGCAGCAGGGAAAACTGAAATAAGGTGCCTGCCTGGTGCCATGGCTTGGAGGGGCAGGAAGTGCATCCTTAGGATCATGAGAACAGTTATACAGGAGTCTGAACTGGACGTCATAGTCTACCTAGGGACAAATGACTTGGCTCATCATGAGATTAGAGCAGTGCAGAAGGACTTTGTAGAGTTGGGGAGGTGCTTAAGACAAGAAGCACACACAGTATCCTTTTCAGAGGTGCTGCCTGTCAGTAGCATGGGTGAGGCGAGGGTACTTTGCACAATGCAGTTTAATGAATGGTTGAAAAATTGGTGTGGAGCACAGGGGTTTGGCTTCATTGAGGACTGGGGTTCTACCTGGAGGGACACCAGCCTATACTGGCAGGATGGTCTGCATCTGTCCAGGAAGGGAACAAGTTTTTTGGACAATCGGTTTAAATGCTTCATTGGCAAGTTTTTAAACTAGTCAAGAGGGGAGGCACTGATAAGTAGCAGGTAAACCCCAGCCTCCTCCTACAAAAGAGGGTACTAAATAAGAGAAAGACCAAGGTAGAAAGGTCAGTGGGGGATGCTGCTACAGAAGGTAAAGCCATCAAAAAATGGAGATCAATGAGTACCAATGCCCATAGTCTGGGTAACAAGCTTCCAGAATTAGTGGCCTTGATGGAGGAGGAGGAACATCTGGATATCGTGGCAGTCACAGTAACATGGTACACACAGAACCATGACTGGGGTGTAAACATGTTAATATGAGTAATCTATCTCAACCCTTATAAGATAATATGATTCAATCAAAATAATGAATACATCTTTTAATAATTCATGAAAACATTTCCAAACGATTTTTTTATATATATCATTGAAACAATGCTCCAAATATAATTGTTAACAACACTCCAAATATAATTGTAATGTTTCAGAACTGAAGTTCCTTCATCAGACTTGGAGCTAATTCTGTGAACAAAAATGTGAAAGATAAAAAACTTATATTAAAATTTTTGTTTTTCAATATAACAAAACTAGTAAATATATCATATTATCATTAAATCAAATAATAATTATATTATTTATAGGTAGAACAGACCTATTAACACATACAAATGTCCTAAAGGCGATTGCTGTAATGTCCGTGGGTTGCTTCTTTAAATGGGGGGGAATCCTGTTGCATACGCTTCAATAGCCAAATGTTCCCTGTAAAATAATTAAAATATCTAAATGAATCTAAGCAATTTTTAATTAATTTAATAATATTAATGCTCAAAAGGGCTGCTTACTTGTAAATGAAGCCCTTATGTTTAAGCGCTCATCATATGGTGTTTGAAACTTAGGCGTACTGACTCTGCTTGAAATAAACATATTTAAAACATCATAAACAAATTTTTATATATATATATTGAAGTAGTTTAGAAGAAAATGTATTCAGTAGTTAGAAATTTTACCTTTAGAGGATCAAATAGACCATTTTTATATCTCGTTTGTTCTCAACATTTAACCCTAAAAAAAAAGTTTGAGATATCCTTTTACAATATTATTCTAAAAGTTTAAAACAAATGTTGATTTAGTTGTAATGGTCCTTACCAGTATTCCCACATTCTAAATTTGAAGCACTTGAAGATTCAAAAAAGAACAGAATTGCAAGCTGCCACCATTAAACATATTAAGCATATGACAAGTGCTTAAACATAAGGGTTTATGCATAAGGCCCCCCCCCCATTTAAAGGAGCAAGCTGCGGACATTACAGCAATTGCCTTTAGGACATTTGTATGTGTTAATAGGTCTGTTCCACCTATCAATGGCAAGGTTAGAGGAATGGTCAACTGTATGGCAGCTTAAATGTAATGCTAAGAGTGCAAGGTAATGCACCTGGGAAACAAAAACCCAGGGGAAGAGTACACAGTGGGGGTGAGATGCTAACAACAACAAAATGGAAAGGGACCTGGGGTAGTCATATCAGATGACCTAAAGGTGGGCAAGCAATGTGAGAGGGCAGCAAGGAGGGTTGGGGGATACTGGGATGCATAGGGAGAGGCATCACCAGTAGAAAACAGGAAGTTGTCATCCCTCTGTACAGACAGCTGGTGAGACTTCATCTGAGTACTGTGTGCAGTTCTGAGACCCACCTCCAAGGACATAGACAAGATGGAAGCTGTCCAGAGGAGGGCAACTAAATGGTGAAAGGGTCTGCACCGAAGAAATATGAAGAGAGACTAAAGGAGCTTAATATGTATAGCCTCGAGGAAAGGAGGGAGAGGGGGGACATGATAGAAACGTTCAAGTACCTCAAGGAAATCAACAAAGTCCAAGAGGGTAGCATCTTTCAAAAAAAGAGGTGTGCAAGAACAAGGGGTCACAATTTGAAGACAGAGGGTGGGTGGCTCGGAGGTAATGTAAGGAAGTATTTTTTCACAGAGAGGATTGTGGATGCATGGAACGGCCTTCCAGAGGAGGTTGTGGAGTCAAAAACAGTGGTGGAATTCAAGCGTGCATGGGACAGCCATAAGGCAATTCTAGGGGTTGGGGGTAGAAAGAAGTAGGCTGCTGATTAACTAGGATCTGCAGCTTATCCATTAGGTAGAGAAATGGGCAGACTGGGTGGGCCAAGCGGTCCTTATCTGCCATCAAATTCTATGTATGGTTCAATTTGGCCACTACAACTAAATCATCCCATTCCAAGGCAAAAATATGGGACTTCAGAGGAGCTGACTTTGATAACATGGCCAACAGAGTTAAGCTAGCCCTGGCAAAAAGAAATACAGGTGAGGGGGTACAGGCAAAGTGGGCAAGCATTAAGGATGCAATACTTAAAGCAACATCCCATTATGTTAGAGAGAAAAGGAAGTGCGAAAGAAGAAGGAAACCTCTTCGGTTCTCAAAAACAGTAGCAGAAAAAATCAGAGCCAAAAGGCTGGCCTTCAGGAAATATAAGGGAACGCGGTGGGACAAAGATAGGGAGGCATACCAAACTTCCCTAAGGGAGGCAGGGATGGCTGTGAGGCAGGCAAAGGCCCAAACAGAGGAAACACTAGCAGAAACAGTAAAAGAAGGTGACAAGACTTTCTATAGATACATTAGTAAAAGGAGAAAGTCCAGAGGGGGTATTGCTAAATTCAAATAAATAGGGGGGCATGTGAGGAGGAGGAGGACCATGTAAAAGTATCTATCTTAAATAGATACTTTGGTTCAGTATTTACAGAACAACAGGGCCCACAGCTCAGCACCATGGACAAGGGGGGGGGGCTGCACTAGAGCTCATAAAGCTCTGAGTGGACAAGGCAATGGGACCTGATGGCATACATCCCAGGGTACTAAAGGAGCTAAGGTTGGAACTAGCAGAGTCATTATCAGAACTGTTTAATGAGTCTCTGAGCATAGGAGAGATTCCAGAAGACTGGAGAAGGGCTCATGTGATGTCACTCCACAAGAGTGGTAGCAGGGAGGAGGCAGAGAACTGCAGACCAGTAAGTCTTACCTCAGTAGTAGGCAAGGTTATGGATGCACTCCTTAAGGAAAGGATTGTGTAACATCTGGAATCCATAGCAGCACAGGATCCAAAACAGCATGGGTTTATAAAAGGAAGATCCTGTCAAACTAATCTCATAGATTTCTTTGACTGGGTAATTAGAGTGGTGGATCAAGGGGGAGCAGGTGATGTCGATTACCTTGACTTCAGCAAAACTTTTGATACTGTTCCACACAGAAGATTGAATAATAAGCTGGGTAGGCTTGGGTGGTTCAGAAGTTGGTCAACTGGGTGGCAAACTGGTTGACCGGCAGAAAACAGAGTGTGTTGGTATATGATATACAGTCAGAAGAGATGCAAGTCACAAATGGGGTACCTCAGGGACCAGTCCTGGGGCCAGTCCTCTTCAATATCTTCAACAGTGACATTGCAGATGGACTGGAGGGTAAGCTTTGTCTGTTTGCAGATGACACCAAGATCTGCAACAGAGTTGATGATCCAGGTGGGGTGGGCAGAATGAGAAGAGATCTGGATAAACTAGCAAAATGGTCAGAAAAGTGGCAACTGGGGTTTAATGCAAAGAAGTGCAAAAATAATGCACATAGAGAAGAGAAACTCTGAAGCCACCTATAGGCTGGGAGGGGAGTTGCTGGCAGTCACAAGTGAAAAAAGAGACTTGGGCATCATCATCACCGATGACATGAAATTATCCAAAGCAGTAGGTAAGGCTAGAGGGATGTTGGGGGGTATAAGTAGAAATATCACAAGTCGGAAGAGGGAGGTAATAATCCCTCTTTACAAGACACTGATTAGGCCCCATCTGGAGTACTTCGTGCAGCACTGGAAGCTCACCTTCACAAGGACATTAACCAAACTGAGGCAGTCCATAGAAGAGCAACACAAATGGTGCAGGGATTGCATCAGAAAACATATGAGGACAGATTAACAGAGCTCAATATGTATACCCTAGAGCAAACGAGGAAGTGAGGTGATAAGATTGAAACATTCAAACACCTTAAGGGCATTAACAACGTGAAAGAGTCTAACATGTTTCAATATAAGAAAAATAGGACAAGAGGACACAACATGAGATTAGAGGGAAGCCAATTAAGGGTGAATGTGAGGAAATTATTTTTCACAGAAAGGGTGGTGAATGCATTGAACAGCCTACCTTAGGAAGTGGTGGATATGATTACAATGCAGGGCTTCAAACAGGCATGGGATAGGCATAAGGGAGCAATACAGATGAGTATGAATAGATGGACCATTGACAGAGCAAAGGCAAAAAGCACATTTATAAGATGGAAAAAGAAATGTGCAGACTGGATGGGCCTTGCAGTCCTTCTCTGCTGACAGCTTCTATGTTTCTATGTTTCTATTTCTGATTAAGCCCTTATTCCACCAGCGTCCTGAGTGAATAGCATACATTTTTAAGATGTGTCCCTGCTTTTGGCCCATTTTTCCTGATTTCTTTAAGCCATGTACCAGATCTATGAGGAAGATAGTTGAAAGGTGTAAATGTTTGTTTACAATGGAATGCAGGAATTCCAACTTCTTCAGAAATCTGCTGGCTGAATGTTCACCTCTCCCCAGTATTGCAGCAGTATAACACAGTGGGCTAAGGCTCTGAACTACAGAGCAGGAGACCTGTGATTGAATCCCACACCTGCCTAGGTGCATACTGTGTGATCTTGAGCAAGTCATTTAACTTCCTTATACATCCAGGTCACATCTGGAAACAAGCTTTGGCTTAGTGTGCTACTCCCGGTTAAACAATGTTCCCCATTCCCAATGCAAACACACACAACAGAACACCTCAAAAAAGTCAGGGATATCATTTTATCTGTAGCAAGTCAAAGTGCATAGCTTTCCCTGGTAGGTAGAAATGGGTGAATGGGCTAAATGGTCAGAAAATAAAGCTTCAACAAATAGAACTCTGAGTAGCACTTCATATTGTTTAATTTATGCGTGTGTGTCAGGAGGAGAATATCATAAAATAAAAGCACAGTTAATCAGTTTGCATTTCTTTTTATTTGATGGAGTTTAATTTTGGGGGACCTGAAGGATTATTTTTAGTATGCAAAGGTGGCAGCCATGTTTGTAATGAGAATCAGGAAATTTTGAAAAATGTATTGATATTTTAGTGTGCTGTGTTCTAATTGAGAGCACTTTTTACCTGTGCATTAGACTAGTCTAAGACATAGGTGGCAATCAAGCAGAATGCATAAGTTTACCCTCAAATTGTATGTATTTGTAACACTTTCACATAACTTTGCAGAAGTGTAATTAGTAATATTATGAGAATTCCAATGATATAGTGTCTTATTGCTTTTTAAAATAAACAATACATAGATGGAATTTTGCATAGGACGTTTTTGTAATACAACCATAACTATATACATAGCATACATCTGCTATTAAAACTACTAGGACTAATGGGTGTAAGACTTCAAGACAAAGAAGCACATGCAGAGGCATGCAATTAAGTTATTACCATATAATTACTGATGACCCCCTTTATCATCGTGAATTCAGATTGTTGTCAAATGCCATTCTAACCTGAAATCTAGTTATTATGGCATTTGAGCAGCTCAGAGTCACTGTCAGTTTCCTCAAGCAGGACTCCGTGCTCCTGACAGCTCGAGTGCTTACATATGGGTTTTCTCTTATGAAGCTCTGCTCATCACAACTGTCATGATCAGTACAGGTCCCTCTGTCTATGAAACATGTTCAATTCACCTGTTATCTAGATAGAAAAAAGTTATATTGTTCTTTGCCTTGTTTGCCTTTTTCCTGTCAAAGAAAAAAATTGATCTTGACTGGACTTTTGCAATCAGACTTCTGATATTTATTAAATATTATAGTTCACATTTTAACCAAAAAAAGATATAACTCATTCAACTAAGTGTTCTGTCATGTTTGTGCTGTTAATTGCACCTCCTAATTTGTGTTCTAAGACCAAAATGTTGAATAAATGTAATTCTGATGAACAAGTGTATTTCTTTCAGAATATTCAAAACACTGGCTGAGACTGGACTAGTAATTATAAAAAATAACAGGCAAGTGTGTCCTTACGAATATCTTTTAACACCCTCGGTGTGTGATGACCACATAAACCTCTCAAGCTTCGCTCTTGAGATTTATGGGTCATCACACACTATGGGAGTAAAAAAAAATATTCATAACACACACTTGCCTATCCATTATTCTCTATATACTTAGTTAATGGACTCCATATTAGGTCAACTAACTATGTTACCAACTGTAAGGTAAGTAATCCTTTAGTTCAGTGCTAGAGTTCTTATGTATTGTATCCACTCTAGAAATAATGGTACAAAGGTGGTTTCCATTATGACCAGATATGTCTTTTTAGTCTCAGACATGCAGAGAGGATCAAGTATTGATAACAAGTAGACAATGGTGTGAGTATAGTACAGTTTCCAAGTAGATATAGTGAAGGGTTAGTGCTGATATGAAAGTTTATTAACTTTGAGCATTGGGTGAGTACGTAATTTCACACAGCACTAGCCAAGAGGGGTTTCTCATGTGGATCCTAACAGCTCTGTAGACCCTGTTACAGTATAGTTCTACTGAAGGGAGCTCTAACCTGTAACTCACAGTAGCATGGGCTTTATCTGCTTCGGACAAAAGAAAAATGTGTATATTTTTGAAAGGAATAATACTGTGATAGATTCAGTTTACAAGTAGGAAAAATAAGCAACTGCTGCCTCTATGTTTTGATAAAGTGGAGCTACAGTCATTATATTTCAACAGCCTTTTTATTGATGGATGAAAAATCAAAAAGCATTCTAATCACCGAAGGAGTAGAACCTTCATTGCTGCATTTGCAAGAATATTTACTTGTGCCTGGAAGATCTATTGATTAGTCATGTTACCCCAAGTACCAATGATATATATATTTTTTGTATTTGTCTTCCACATTTACTTTGTCTTGAATTGAATGTCTTGATATTTAAGAATCTTTGGAGTCTCTGTGCATACACAGCATAGTCCCTATGGGCAAGAGCTATATAAATAGTTTTATGACCTACTGTGCCAGCCTAAAGTGCCACAAAGTTCAAGGAGAACTTCAAGAGGTACACTATTCCTGGTGGCATGGGCCAACATATAAGCCAGTGACACCACTTCCCCAACTTCAGTCGCCTGCCATCTCCGCATTCTCCCTGTGTTTCCTGCACACTGTGTCCAATAGTTTCTTTTTTTTTAAAGTCAGGCTCCTGGCATTGTATCAAGATCAATTTCAATTTTATTTTTTTATACTGGAAAGTATGTAAACAAAAATGCCCATTTTCACAAATGTCCAGTGGTACAGAAATTTGATGATACAGAGAAAAATGCAAAAACAATATTTGCAAAATGTTATGGTATTTAGAACAGGAACAGTGTATATGACAGGATCATCTAAATTAGAAAAAAATACAGAGCACACAGCAGCATAGGCAAAATACAGATACATATAAACTCTAAGGTAACTCAAGGGTTGGCGGACATTCAGGGGGTTGTCTACTGAGGTTGGTACAGGTGGTGAGTTAGCAGAGGTGGTCCTTGAGGGAGGACATGAATGAGCCAATTGAACTACAGGCCTGAAGTTCAGGGGCAGTTTATTGTGAAACATGGTGCCCTTGTACATAACTGAGTCTTATGCATGCTTGATGAGGTAAAAAGGGGTGTCCAAGATATGACAGGAGGCACCTCTTCTACTGCACTTGGGAACTGATAAGGGGAAATGGAAGGTAATGTTGATTGGTAGCAGCTTATGGTGAACTTTGTGTAGGAAACGGAGTATTTTAAATTGAAAGCTGCTGTCAAGGGTGAGCCAGTTGTGGGTGCCATAAAGGGTCCAGTGATGGGTCATCCTGGGGAGGCTGGTCATTAAATGTGCAATATTATTGTATTTTGTCCTGAGTTTGGAGAAAAGGGGGATGTATTGAGGGGGGAAGTAGACAATAGAGCCGTAATCAAGAAGTGGCAGGAGAAGGGAGCTGGCGAGCTGCAGTCATGAGATGAGGATAAGGAACCTTCTGATAAGGTATAAGAGATTTTGTTTCATATGGATTGTCTTCATGTGGTTGGTAATATGGATATTGTAGGTCAGGCGAGGGTCTAAGTACAGTCCAAGGTATTTGAATTTGTAAACGTGTTCTATTATGCTACCAAGATTGATAGTGACATTTCAATTTATCTTTTCAAGTCCAACAATCTCTCCAGTCCCCATGGAGTACTAGTTATGAGTTGGCTCCCTCCCAATCCCTGATGCAAAATGTGTGGAGCCAGAGGTCCATAGGTGAAGAATAATGCAGTCATCCCACTCTGCAGTGCACCAACTCTATATTCAGTATGCAGCTAGTGTTTGCACATGGAGGGGAGAGAATGAGTGAAGACATGACACTGGGAAGACTAATTGGTCGGTTTGTTTAACATCATCAGTAACACAGATCACTCTGACCCTCCTACCCTCTGTGCACTCCACTTGGTGATACAGTTATCTGAGTGTTGTTTGGATATGATGGGGACACTATGAAAGGGTGACATTGAGTAAGCCTGGAAAGATGGGCACATGGAATCCTTCCATAATCATGGATCAGGGATTATGTTGAAGGGCCCAATACTTAATCCAGATACCTTTGGGTATGGGGGGTTGAGCTAAGTAGGGGGCTGACTTGAAATTACTGTTGGTTTATGGAGATTATTTTTTATGTTTGCTTTCATGCGCAGTGCACAAGAAACATTTTGAGGTGAGTAGAGGATTGCAGAGGTGTGGCAGTGTTTGCCCAATCCAGCGAACACTTTCAGGGGCACGTCCCTCAGCCACCAATCAACAGGGAAACTGCCGATGATGGCAGTTTCAGAGTGAGTGCCAGAAAGAAATCTGCTGCTTCAGTCACTGACAGTTTATCATTGTAGTGGCAGATCTCTCCTCCACCTTCCCAGCCAGCGGGCACATTCCAGCCATACACATAACAGTGCACAGTAATGCGTATGGCTGGACTTATGAGCAACTCGTTTGCTCAGTGTGCCATTTCCAATGAAATAAATAAATGAGCCTTGCCGCATAATTGGCGGATCCTGCCACCCGCCACCCACTTGCCCCAAAGCCTATATTTGAGTGCCCAATTCCTGTGTCGGCATGCCGCTCCTCCAAACCTGAACATATCTTTTGCTGACAACAGGGTGCCCAATCCCCATGTTGGCATGCCCTCCCCACTATTGTAGCAAACTGGGATTCCACCCCATGTGCCAAAGTAAATATCATTTTCCAACACCAGGATGCTGACTGCCAGTGTTGGATGCACCCAACCATGCCCCCTTTTTTTCAGCCGACCTTGCGGTTCCCAATCCCCAGGTAAGCATTCATCCCCCTCCACTAGTCTAGCACACTGGGAGCCCACCCCTGTGCTGCAATTCATTTTCATAGTATTTCACTTGTAAAAACAAACTGTCCTCAAGGTCTTTTTTTTTTCTTTAAACCTACAGAAAAGAAAACAGTCCTTGTCATTCTTGCCACCCCCACCCCAACCCTCCCTCTGTGACCTGATCTCCCACACCCCACTCACCCCTACTTACCCAGAGGTCCGGTGCTGCAATCTTCTGTGGACTGGGAACAGATCTGCACTCTTCAAAAGCTGACCTCAAACTGAAGAAAATCACAGTAAGCCCCATAACAGCAATCAATGGGTGGTTTCAACTTAGGTTGATATCTCAGTTATTTTTTGGAGTTTTGGTCCCAACTTTCCAACATGGGGTTCTTGGGACCCCACCTCATGAAGACTGACTCTGTTATTTCATTTCTGCTTCTCAAAAGGTGATTTAATGGTCACTGCACTGAATTACCTTTCAGGACCAAATAATGAAATGACAGTGCCACTGTTCATGAGGTGGGGTCCCAAAAAGCTCATGTTGCAAGTTTGGTGAAAAAAATCCAGAAAATGACTGCATTACGAGCATGTGTTGCACAGTTTGCACACAAGCTCGTAACTTCACCAGTTTTTAATATTTTCACTCCAAATTTCCATCATTGCTATTTTTTCACATCTCCTTATGAACAGTACAGCTGTCATTTTTTGCATTCTGTCCAAAATGTTTTTTTGTACTTGTTGCACAGAATGGCGCAGTCACCAATGGGAAATCAACGTTTGGGGCAGATTAATGAAATCACAGTTCCACTGTTCATGACTGGAGGTCTCAAAAATGCCATGTTGAAAATTTGGTGAAAACATTTAAAAAAATGACTGGGTTACAAGTGTGCATTACACAATTTCTACACATGCTCGTAACTTCGCCAATTTTTCATATTTTCACTTCAGATTTTCAACATTGCCATTTTGTTACACCTCCTAATGAACAGTACAGATGTCATTTTTCACAGCCTGCCCAAAATGTCTTTTCACACCTGTTGCACTGAATGGCACATTTGCTGTGCAAAATCACCTTTCAGAATTGAGTAATGAAATGATAGTGCCACTGTTCATGAGGTGGGGTCCCAAAAAGCCTATGCTGAAAATTTGGAGCAAAAATACCAACAAAAGACCAGGGCTTTAGTGCTTTCAACCATAATGCCCCACCCTGTACAGACTGACAAGCATCAGGGTGTGACTTGGGGTAGTCTGCCTAATGCTCATGCCATTCCACCACCCTGTAGCTACTAACAGGCATCAAGGTGTGCCTTGGCATCTTTAGCCCTAACATTCACCCCCATTCTCCTGTACTGCACCCATCTCAGATTATTTCCTTATGGAATGGGGTGAGCATAAGGGCAGAAGTCCCCAAGGCATACCATGACACCTGTCAGTGTCCGTAGGGTGGGGTGAGGTGGAATGGCATGAGCGTTTTGGCCAATGACCCAAAGGCACACTTCAACACCTGTTGGTCTCTGGGAAGCTCCAAATTTTCCCATCAGTGAAAATGCTGACCTCTCCCACAGTGATGGAACAATACCAATGCAGGTATTGTGCCATCTCTTGACCCCTTGTTTTCTGTAAGGAGCTGTGCCACCCACATACCCCATGAGCCCCCCACACCCCCCAGACTCTAAGATTCCAACTGCAAGTCGGAGTTGGTTGGGGGAGGGGGCGGAACACTGAGGGAAGGTGAAACAAGGAAAAAGGATCATTACCATGAATGTCACCTTAATGGTCCTTTTCCTTGTTTCACCAGTGGGGTGTCGATGAAAAGGGGTGCTACGCAGTCTCTACAGGGTGGGGGTGGGGGTTGGCATTAGTTCAATACTTCTCTGCCATTCCTGTTATGCATCTCTATAACTCATGCAGTACCAATGCCAGTACCAGCAAGAAAACATTCAGCATT
The DNA here is from genome assembly GCA_016271365.2 of Neoceratodus forsteri. Lineage (NCBI taxonomy): Eukaryota > Metazoa > Chordata > Ceratodontiformes > Ceratodontidae > Neoceratodus > Neoceratodus forsteri. The sequence continues at coordinate 41,212,892 of CM028137.1, read as the reverse complement.
TACAAATGCTTGTTTAAAGAAAGTACTGGGTTTTGCAGACAGGGGAAAGGAAGGTAGATGATGGTTAAGACAGGGTGGCTTCTCAATTGGGGAAGGCTTTCTTGTATTTTTTTAATTTTTTCTAGGAATCTCAATTGGGGAAGGCTTTCTTGTATTTTTTAAATTTTTTCTAGGAATAGCAAAGTTTGATTTAACTTTACAAAGTGGTCTGCTTTGCAACATTTGCTATAGGTAGTGAAGCAAATTCACTTTGTCCAGCATCAGTAGGGGCAGACAGTTTTATAAGCACTGCTAACATTGTTGCCCTTTGATAACAATATCTACTATTCTGTCACTTTTTTATCAGTTGGCTTTCTGTGGTCCCATATAACCATTATGTCTTCCTTCTTTGTAATCCTATTTGGTCCATGGTTCGCTACAGTAGTTACCGTAACAGACTCTTTGTAAATTGAATAGCTCATTAGATTACAGAGCTGTTCATCAAAGCCATGTTGGTTTTTCACATTACTACGTGGCACAGTACAAGTGCCATAGTAATTTAAGGGCTGGAAGAGCACAACGCTGATTGGTCCATCAGGCCCACCCCACTTCATAAGCAGAGATGAAAAAGTATGCTGTGTAATGTGAACTACTTTTCAAGGATTTTATATCCACCTTTCTACCAAGGGTAGTCAGTAATTACCTTGGTTATCAGACAAACATACAGACTTACTATGAAGGCCTATACTGTCTTATTATCTTCTGTCTACAGTTTACTTAAACAATAATGACAGAGAAGCCAGTCATTTCCAAGAGATTAATGACCAGTTGGGGGATGGGTGATATGAGGTGCATCCGAGAGTCACATCGCTCCAGTTAGTCATTAATCCAAAGAAATGACTGATTTTGAGATTGTGATTGAAATTATAAATAGAATAATAGATAGATAAGTGTATAATATAAGGCAATAATACCACTGAGAGGTTTTGGGGACATGAAACTCGAGAACGAAGCTCGAGTGGTCCTTAAGTCCCCAAAAGCTCGAGATGGTATTACTGTCTTGTAAACACTTATCTTTCTGTTATTGTTTGTAATATATGGATTTGTTGATAATATTACAGTTGAAGATGACCTTTGAACTGTAGTATTATCAGCAAAACTGATAGTATTATCACTTTTCAGGATAGTATTATTGAGGGTAGTGATGTATTACTGGGAAATTTTCGCATAACTTAGTATAGTATTATTGAGGCTTATCCATATATTACAAATGTAATCACAATGACAGCTTTTGTTTTTGCCATTTTTTTCACTTCATATTTAGGTTTCACCTGTGTGACATGAGCCATTCAGGCCACACAGCATCAGTTGCCAGATGAAGTGGTCATTTCTATGATGTGAATGACTGCTTCTGTAGCCAATAAGGAGCCTCGTTAGGCTCTTGAATAATTAATCAAACTTATAATGTGCAATTGGTCAGCACACTCTGGAAGAATAAGAGCTATTGAAAGATAAAACTGAATGCAACATTGCTGAACAACAGGGCATGTCCTTGTAAGAGGGTGGCCCCTGGGTAGGAGGTTGAATTCTTCTGTTCTGTCCCCCCTCCCCCCCAAGAGAGAAGTTCTGGTTAATGTTTGTTGCTCGCATAAATGGGCAGCTATGAACTTCATGAGTGCAGAGGAATTAAAGTGTTTAAAGTGCCTAAATTAAGTGAAACACTTAGAAATGCAGAAGCTAAGCACAGAGCCCTTATAACCAGACAGAGTCGAGAAAGAAAGCAAACTAAGTTAAAACTTACTCCCAAAAGAAGCAACGCTCTGCAGACTCCTGCAAGCAGGGTGTGTGCTCTGTTGTTTGTATAGTTGATGTGTGCCCGCATCATAGGGTGGCAGTGGCCTCTAGTGTCTAACTTTATACTGCAACACCTTACCTTAGACCTGAACAAAATGTTTTCTGTTTGAAATTAAAGTTCTGCATAACCAAAAATATGTTCTATTTGCTCAGACCTGATATAGTGAATATTAATATGAGCTCCCTATATTATATAAATTAAATGGAGCTCTAAAAACAAACTCATATGAACATGATGATGCTGTAAACACATGATTGTGTGGACGGGTATAAAAGAGCTAACCTGTTCAGCATTTGGCCAGGCAGGGTCAGTGTTTTCTGACCAGGGAGTGAGAAGGGTTGATAAGACCTTATCACAGAAGTGGAAACTGAATGCTTAAGTTTGCCACAATGGTACAGAATGTTACTTACTTTATATAGCCTTTATTTTGCTCACAGTTTGAGCCTTTTACTTTATTTCCTTTTTGTTGGTTTTGGAAAAAATAAACATTGTGCCTTGCCAATGGTGCATTGAATGTTATACCAGACTGTTGTGTCTATCTGTTATCCCACACACTATTACAGTCCCCATGATCTGGAGAACCAGTGAGCTCCTTCTCTTTGAGTTTTATGGTACCCTAAAGTGCACAGAAGTTTAGATCATGCCATCTTCAGCCTCCTCTTTTCCTGTGTGAACATATTATGGGCCACCAGCCTCTTAGAATAGCATTTGTCTCCCAAATCCCCTGATGATTTTGGTGCCCCCACATTGCAGCCTCTTGACTGCCTTAGTGTACTTTTTTGTATTGCTAGTCCCATGACTGCATGAAGTACTCCAGGATGGAACCCGATCAGGGCCAGATTGCTCACCCTCTTTTCAGTGCAGCCTTGCATTCTTATGACCCTCTTGACAGTGACCATGCACTGTTTGTCATGCTTCAGCTCATTGTCTTGTCTAGCATGATCTTCTGCAGCAAATGGAGCCCCATAGGTTTATCTCTGTATTTCCTCCCCAAGTGTAGCACCTGGCATTTGGAGACATTTAATTGAAGAGTCCAGGAGCCTGACCATTCACTAAGTTTTTTCAGATCCTTCTGATATTGTCCTTATTCTCCAGGGGATCCTTCACTGTAACCAGCTTAGTGTCACCTGTGAACATGATCTATCTGCTAGAGGCCTCAACCTCCAGATAATTGCTGAAAATGTTGAACAGCAGTGACTGGTGAATTGATCCCTGAAGAATGTAGCTCAGAGTAGTGCTCAGTCTACCACAGTCCTCTGCTTCACAGAAACATAGAAACATAGACTTTGACGGCAGATAAGGACCACTTGGCCCATCTAGTCTGCCCATTTCCCTACCTACAGGATAGGCCGCAGATCCTAGTTAACCAACAGCCTATTTCTTCCTACCCCCCACAAGAATTGCCTTATGTCTGTCCCATGCATTCGTGAATTCTCCCACCTACCAGGACAGCCAGTTAGCAAACCACCTTGAGTATTCCTCATGCATGACACACTGGTGAACTGTAATTTGCCCCAAAGCTTTTCATGTGCAACAGTGTCAAGACTTCTACTGATGCCCAGCTAGACTGTGAAAATGGCTCAGCTCCTGTATATTGTGCCGTCTTAAGGACTTTCTGACAATTCAAAGAAACTTTGAAAAAAAATGATATTTGGGTACAATTCATCTTGCATTCTATATATATATATATATATATATTTCATAGATTTCTCCTACCCATTATTTATAACTGAGGAAATTTCCATGAATACAAGATCTTTATCTCTTAGAGTTAATCTGCATCAATAGCTTGCTTCCTACTTCAAGTCCTCTGCTGTGAAATCACAATCTGTTGCCATGGGAGTAATTGTGATGTCACAAGTATATCACTATGACCTCAAGTAGGAATAGATGAACTGTTCAGGAGCACAGATCCTGTTTTCATGCCAATGACTTCAGTAATAAATAATGGGGAGGAGAAATACAGAACTCATGTGAAATACAAGCTCAAGTGTGTTGACATACTATGTTTTGTTAAAGTTCTTCTGAAGGTATTGGCTGCTGTTTAAGGAAGGTAAGCAGGCTGGTTTTACACAATGTGCTTCTCTTGAAGCTTTGCTGAGACTGGGCAAGAACCTCAACTGTAACAAGTGCTCCATTTTCTGTTCTTCAAAATGGGATCCAGGACTGCACCCAGCACTGTCAAAATGATTGATTTGTAGTAACCCTGGTCTGATCTTGCCCCTTTCAATAAGATGGGGTCAAGACTGGCCACTGTCTAGTCTCCCAGCACCAGCTTGGTATAGGGATGCTCATTATAGATTATTGCAAATGACACAGCTAATGGTTATACTAGGTCACATTTTTTCCTTCTCACTATAAGTTGTGATTTAAACTGCTTAGCAGTGTATAATACTACACAACAAAATCTAATTGTCATCTTGATTATTCCTAGTTGCAGGATGTACAATACCAAAGAAAGGAAATGTGTCTGGGAACCCCAGATCCAATGATATGATCTTGTGGCTCAGGGGTTAGAGCACTGGGATGGTAGTCTGTTGATCTGGGTTCAGTTCTCAGTAGTTCACATTTATTTCTTTATCACCATATTTTGTGATTTAAATTGCTTAGCAGTGGCTACTACAATATGAAACAATCCAGTTGTCATCATAATTACTCTTAGTTGCAGGATATGCAATACTAAAGAAAGGAAGTGTGTCCTGGAACACCAGATCCAACCATGTGACCTTGTAGCTCAGTGGTTGGAGCACAAGGACAATATTCTAGAGACCTTGGTTAAATTCCCACTAGATCACATTATTTCTTTCTCACTACAGTTTGTGATTTAAATTGCTTAGCAGGGGCCAATACTGCACCAAAAAATCTAATTGTCATCCTGATTATTCCTAGATACAGGATATGCAGTACCACAGAAGGAAGTGTGGCCGGGAACCCCAGGTCCAACCATGTGCGCCTATTGCTCAGTGGTTAGAGTACTAGGATTCTATTCCAGGTGCCTAGGTTCAATTCACAGTAGTTCACATTATTTCTTTCTTACTACAGTTTGTTAGTTATTTATTCCTTTAGCTCCACAAATCAAGAATTATTTTATGGAATGGACCAAGATGTCTGGCTCACCTTCCAAATTATCTGATGTGTGAAGCAGATCTCCTTTTCATATACATCTTCGGTGAGTATCTGTGCTCTTTGTTTCTTATACTGAGTTTGCATATGAACAGTGCACAATGCTTGACCAGGAAGGGACCCTAGTGTTGTCTGGTTTCAATATTTATTTATTTAATTAATTTTGGTTTACCGGGTAGGTGCGTTAGCCATGTAATTACTATTTTCAGGCACAACCCGGGAGAGTAAAAACAATCATAGACAAAGTACATGGCACAAGTACAGGAATATTACATATAGCAAAGTTCAGAGTCAGTTAAAAAGGATACATACAGTCAATGAAACATAACATGATATCAGCAATCACATATACAGTCAAATAACATACCATAACATGACATCAGCAATCACATATACAGTCAAATAACATACCTTTAGCATGATATCAGCAATCACATATACAGTCAAATAACATACCATAACATGATATCAGCAATCACATATACAGTCAAATAACATACCGTAACATCCGTAACATGATATCAGCAATCACATATACAGTCAAATAACATACTGTAACATGATATCAGCAATCACATATACAGTCAAATAACATACCGTAACATGATATCAGCAATCACATATACAGTCAAATAACATACCGTAACATGATATCAGCAATCACATATACAGTCAAATAACATACCATAACATGATATCAGCAATCACATATACAGTCAAATAACATACCATAACATATCAGCAATCACATATACAGTCAAATAACATACCATAACATGATATCAGCAATCACATATACAGTCAATTAACATACCATAACATGATATCAGCAATCACATATACAGTCAAATAACATACTATAACATGATATCAGCAATCACATATGCAGTCAAATAACATACCATAACATGATATCAGCAATCACATATGCAGTCAAATAACATACCATAACATGATATCATCAATCACATATACAGTCAAATAACATACCATAACATGATATCAGCATTCACATATGCAGTCAAATAACATACCATACCATGATATCAACAATCACATATACAGTCAAATAACATACCATAACATGAAATATTAGAAATTACATGAGTTCCGGTGATGTCACGTACTAGATGGCGGCTTAGTCTGCTAGCTCCAGTGTTCTGGGAGAGATAAAGAAGATTATACAATGCCATCGGTATTCTAGAAGCCTAAAAAACAGGTGATTCAGCCTTCCTCACCTCACCTCAATATGGGCAAAACCAAAAAGGAAGATTTGCTTATGTCAGTGAGACACTCGATATCCCTATCGGAGCCATGGTCTGCAAGCCCTGCTATGTTCTGCTCATCAGCCCTGACAGGGTCCGGAGAAGATGATGGTGACTCGGTAATGGATACCAACTCAACATCTAACATTTACTACAGCAGATGGACAGTGAATGTTGAAGATCCTGCATCATATTGTTTCCAAATTTACAGGCCTGAAAATGGATTTTAAAAAACTGGAGTTGTGTACTACAGCCGTGGAAGTGCATATCAAATCCAACCAAAATGAACATATGGCTTATGGACGTTCTCTTGCATACTTGATCAAAAGGTAACGGGAACTTACTTTAAGTGCTGGTGGTAGTGAAACGAGGGCCAGACAGAATAATATCCATATTTTTGGTATCTCGGAAGGTGTAGAACAAGATAATAAGGAGGCTTTTATAAACTGCTGGCTGCATCAAGAGCTTGATCTTGGGGATGACTTTTGCTTAGAGATTGAGCGCTTGCATAGAGCAGTGGCACCCAAACCTAAACCTGGTGCCCCCCCAAGAGCTATCTCAGTCAAATTCCTTAAATACCTCATAAAAGAAAAAATCGTAAGGTTAGCCTGGAAGAAAAAGGACAATAATCTGGATGGACAGAGGGTATAGTTTGACCAAGATTTTCCCCCCTCACATGTTATTGAAAAGAAAGAAAGTTCTAGCTGTAGTAAGGGCTCTGAGAGACAAGGAGAAGAGAGCATACTTAAACTACCCTGAAAAGTTGTGGATGCAGAGCAAAGAGGGAATCCAGGTATTTGAAACTTTCCTGAAGGAGACCTCCTTCCTGAATTCCTTGGGAGTTCAAGTTCCAGATACCACTGAAGAACGAGCAGAACAGGAGATCGAGTCCCTTTTGTAAAGAATGGCATCGAGAAGCAGAAGATCACCCAAAAGAAGAAGATCAGACTCCTTACTTATGCTACACTCCAAATTGCAAGATGGATTACTTCCAAAGAACAACCTACATGAATCTTTATTGTAAAATGTCTTTGCTTGGCTTACCGAGTTTTGAGGTCTATGTAGTGCCCCACTTTGTTTTTGGGCTACTCCATTTGGGTTTCTGAGTGCGGGCAGTTGTGCAGAGGCTAGGTCCTTCTGCCTGCCCACAGCCCACAATGGTGTAGTGGGAGGGGGTGTTGGAGTGCAAGTACAGGGGATGGGGCCTTATTGTATTGGAGGTGGGGTTTCTGCACAACCCAGTTTGTAACACGCTCACTCTCTGGCCTGCTGACGTTTTTCCTCTGGTGAACCTAAACAAATTCCAAAGGAATGTGTTCCCCTAGCCTAAAAGTCTCATTATTAGAGCTTTACACATGTTAATCAGTTATACACCCTCCAACATTTTAATTTGAAACTTAAATTTAAAATTAGATTTAAGTTTTTTTTTCTTGTATTATGGCCAGCTGAGTTGATTTCTCCTTTTCTTAATTCTGGTTGGAGGCCAGCAATACCTACCTGTGTATGGCTCTGGTAAAACTCAGAATTTTTAAAGGAGGACTAGACTACAGTAAGACTTTATAATGTTTGCTAAAGGGACTACATTGAGGCATATGCTCATCGGGAGGGGAGAGGGAATGCTGTTGAACATTTAGTATTACTCAACTAATAATCTTCCAGAAAATATCTTTTCCTTGCAGATGAACTTCCAGCACTGAATCCTGGTCATCTTAATGGAATTCAAATGGCTAAAGTATATTATTAGATCTCCTGGGGCTGGTGACTGGAGACTTGACCTCCTTACCACTGGAATACCCATTGAGAGAGGTAGTGTAAACATTCTGATGGTGGTTAGAGCATGCACCCTCAGTGCTTTTAGTGCCTTTCTTCTCTGTAGTGCATAGTTCAGGGGGTTATCTTAATCCCCAAAGGACCTGCCTCATCTGAGACATTGGTCCTGTCTGGCCATCACAGGCTTGAGGTGGCTTAGTTAGGATTCCTCACATGTTTTACTTTAGAGTTAGTAGTCCCCAGTTGGGACTCGACTTTTGTCCTGATGTTATAATTTTTTTGTGTGGTTATTGTTCTAAAGTTTTCACCGAGTTATTCTTTTCCTCTATTTCTCTTTTCTCTTTTTAACACATTTGTATCAGCGGGTGGGGGGGGGGAGAAGCTGGAACATATGGAAGATAACTTTATTCTGATCAATGGGAACACTTAATTTGTGCTCTATCAATATAAAAGGTATTAATAATGTGGTAAAATGTGCTAGAATCTTACAGGAATTATGAAGGGAAGGGTGCAATATAACTCACTTGGAGGAAATAAAACTCTCTAAACTAGAAAATGCTAAGCTTAGGAGAATGTTGATTGGGGCAATATATGAAGATTTGCACCTCAGGTGAATAAGGAGGGTATGGTGATACTAATTAAAAGAGGTTTTCCTAAGTCTTAAGAGTGCAATTAGGTGGGGATGGTAGGTGGGTTTTGCTAGTTGATGAACTTAGAGGAATGCCCCTTTACATTCTGTCCATTTATGCCCCAACCCCACATCAAGGCCCTTCTTCATATCCCTCTTCGAGTTGATCACAGCATTACCCAAGGGTCAGCTAATCCTAATAGGCAAATGGAACTGTGTTGAGAACTGCAATCTAGATAGGTTTTCCTCTCATGGAAGAGGCATAATCGGTAATTCAAAATTGCTAGGTGACCTGGTTTTAGGGCTGGGTCTGGTCAATGTGTAGCAGTGGCAGAACCCCAAAAATAGAGACTACACCTTCTACTCTCCTGCCTCTAATTCCTATTCAAGAATTGACCGAGTATATACCCTAAAGGGTGAACTCTATCGCTTAGAGAAGGTGATTATACACCCGGTTACCTTCTCCTATCATTCTGTTGTTCAGCTGGAGGTCAAGTGGGATTTGGAGCCCTGACGGGGACTCTGGAGATTTGACCCCAGACTTACTGAGTGATAAGATTTCCATCCAGTCAATTAAGGACATGACTAAAAATTACTTAGAGGAGAAAAAAAAAACTGGAGATATTGCTCTGAAATATGTTTGGGATGGCTTGAAAGCAGTCCTTAGGGTTAGAATCATTAGTCATTCAGCTTTTCTCAACAGAACACACCAGGTTAAGATGGGAAAAACTCTGGAAGAGATAACATCCCTGGAGAAGGAACACAAGCTTACCAGGGATTCTGGGTTTTTTAACAGGCTTAATAAAGCAGAGGAAGCTTACAACACTCAATGACTTGGTGAATAGTTAACTTACTCAGATGTGTGAATCAGAAGTATTATGAGGCAGGGAGAGGGCAGGTAGGTTGCTGGCCATGCAGCTGAGAAAAGAGGAAGCATACCAATATATAAGTAAGATACAAGTGGGAGCAGTCCCGGCGACTGAGGTAACACATCTGAGGGAAATAGCCAACACGTTTGCCATGTACTATTCCCAGCTGTACTCTAAGGATAAGGTACAGGATCATCCCCAGAATGCTGTAAATTTTCTAAGTCAAGTAGAGCTCCCTGGCCTCACAAATGCTCAAAGAGAAGATTTAGAATGCCCTTTTACAGAAGGAGAAGTTAAGGGAGTGATAAAAACTTTCAGCACGGGCAAGGTTCCCGGTCTGGATGGCTTCACTGCCGAATTTCTTTAGCAATTAGCCTCCAATCGGGTTCCCTTGCTGACAGAAGTGTGTAATGAAGCCCACATCCTGGGTGATGTTCTGGACACCTGGGGGAAGCACTAATATCAATTATCCCTGAAGCAGGTTAAGACCTGGCCAAATGTTCAAGCTATCACCCGATATCACTCCTTAACTTGGATGCTAAGATTTTAGCCAAGTTATTAAGCACAAGACTACAATCCTTAAGCCCTTCACTAATTTACCCTGACCAAACAGAGTTTATCCCTGGCCGTCATATCCAAGATACTGTCTGTTTTTTTACTAAACATCCTTCAAACAAACAAAACTTTGCCCCTAACACTTTAAATGAGGTCATCTCTTAAGATGCCGAAAAAGCCTTTGACCAGCTGGACTGGTCCTTTTTAGACGTCACACTCCAAAAATTCAATTTCAGGGATACATTGTGAAAATGGACATTGAACATATATAGAAACCCAAAGGCCCAGGTAAGAGTGAATGGGATAATTTCTGAACCCTTTAGGACTGAATGAGTAACTAGACAGGGCTACCCACTCTCCCCACTTCTGTTTGCTATTAGTATGGAGCCCCTTGTGGCCCTGATCAGACAATCCCTGCAGCTATCAAGGAATCAAGGTCCAGGGATCCAAAATACCCATCTCCCTCTATGCAGATGATACTTTGCTTTACCTATCAAATATAACAAGTTAATTTCCCCTATTAGATTCTATCTTAACCCAGTTTGATAAGGTTTCAGGGTTTAAGATTAATGATACAAAAACAGAAATGCTCCCTATTACCTCCTCCCCTAGTTGGTACTTACCAAAGTCAGCCAATTCAAGTAGGCACAAGAAGGAAGTAAATATTTAGGGGCCTGGCTCCCAAGGGATATAGCTAAGTAATACTTGACTAATCATTTAAAACTCTAGATAGACAGCTCTGATGAAGCCCTTGGATGGGTGAAACATGAGCTTGTACCATGTTTGATGAAGCTATGGAATAAACCATTGCTAAATTGAAAATAAGGTTTTGCATCTGTCTGTGAAGCGAGTGGTGAGTGCACGGTACAAATAAGTATGTGAGATTTCGACATATTACCTGGAGCACAACCATCCTGAAGCTCTATCCCTTCTTTTGTTTTAGTAGCGCAAGAAGACTTGTGCAGATGGAACAAGCTGCATCTCCCTTTGTCAGACCTCATAGAATGCATTAGAATGAATGTACTTCCCCATTTTCTTTAGATTTTCTCAACTATTCCCATCAGACCCCTAGTCTCCTTTTGGAAAAAAATGAATACCTCCCTTTCCAAATTCATCTAGTGTAACCACTCCACCAGAGTAAAGTGGAGCATCCTACAAAGTTCTAAGCTTACAGGAGGGCTAGGCTTGCCTGACTTTAACAAGCATTTCTGTGCTTCCCAGCTGTGGGCAATTCCAAAGCTTTGAATTGAGATGGACCCTCCTTATTGGGTTGCATTGGAAATACCTTCCTCCTCACCTGTGAGGATTGTGGACCTATTATATATGGATAAACATAGCCCTACTTAAATTAACGGTGAATAATCCATGGTCTACCACCATCAAGCAGGTTTGGTTGGTATTATATCGGAGAGGGAAAATATGTTCAAGTATTTCAATTCATACCCCAATTCATGCATGTGTGGACTTCACCCCACTTTGACTGGATATGGGATTTCTTAAATGATCCAGGTGGGGCCTAAATTTGATTGGACAACTATATGATGCAGATCACTTGCTCAGTTAAAAGTGGAATTTGATCTTCCCAGCAATGACTTTTTTAGATTTTTACAAATTAGACATGTTTTATTTGATAAGGGGCTGCACACTCTAAGTGAGGAGAATACTAGCCCGATTCTGTATTGACTTCAGTGTATGAGATTGGTCTTGTTCCAGAGCATAATCCACTGTGCCTGAAATGAGTTTGTACACTGTCATGTCATTTATGTTGTAATTGGAAAAAATGTAACAAAATATTATTAAAAAAAAAAAAGAAATTACATAGGGTAAGAATAGGTAATTAACACTGCAAATGGAAAAGAAATAGCACCACAGGCTGGTAAGAAATATATGTTAGGGTTTGTCACAGCAATGAGACACAGGGTTTCAAATAATATACGGGGAGACAGGATTAGACCAGGTTGAGATATACATTGGGAGTGTGTAGGAGGTAACAATAAGGTTAGCAGAGGTTTACGTTGGATCAAAGTAGGTGCAAGGGTCAGCTTGGATAGATGATGGTGCAGCTCCCCTTTTAAAGCAGTTATGGGAAACTGCCTGTCGAAGTTCAAGGGGAAGGGAGTTCCATAGCTTAGGAGAAGAGTAATGAAAGGCTCCAGAGCTTTTCTTTGAGTTGCATCTAGGCACATTAAGTAGGGTCTTGTCAACTGATTTTAGGCTATAGGAGGATGTTTGAGGTGCAAGCATCATGACGAGTGCTGGCACAGTCTGATTTCTGATTATCAAGTCAATCAGGGAGCCAAGAGAGTATCTGCAGCAGTCAGAGGGGGAGAGCCAGCCAAGATCTCTATAAAGTTGACAATGGTGTGTAAGCTGAGATGATGAGGAACCGTATCGACAAATATTACTATATGTTATGTCTTATTTATGTAGTATGGTTTTAAGTGCAGCAGCAGCATAGATAGGAGCACCATATGTGAGGGTAGGGAGAAGAATATCTCTGGCAATGGCCAGCTTAGCAGTGGGAGTTAGTATAAAGCTAGTCTTATAAGCAACCCCCAAGTTTAGCATTCTCCACTTTACAGGTAGACTCTATATGTAGATTGTAGTCCAGAGAATTTCCCAGAACACTCAGGTACTTGAAAGATGTAACACACTCTGTTTGTGCACCACCTGAGTCCTGTACAACTAGTGATGTTTGACATGCCCCTGGCCTGTGGGCAGATCCAGCTAGTATGTCTTGCATTTTCTTAGCATCGAGTACAAGCTTATGGGCTTACAGCCAGTTCTGCATGTTAGCGACTTTAGAGGAAAGGGATGTGCTTAAGCTGGCCACATTGCTAGAACATGTATAAAGTACATTGTCATCTGCATAGAGAATAGATGAGTATGAATCAATAACCTCTGTTATGTTAATAATTAAAAGTGAGAAAAGAAGGGGGTCCCAGGATGGAGCCCTAGGGAGTACTCCAATGTTGATCATAACACTATTCAATAAGGAGGAGTTAAATTTAAAATTTGAGTCATGTTTAATAGATAGCTTCTGTATCAGTCAACAACAGGGGGAGAGAATCCCTGATTATGAAGGGTAGATAGGAGCAGGGGTGATCAATGACATCAAAGGCCTTTGTGAGGTCTATAATAAATTGCCCAAGTCAGTAGTCCAGCATCCATATTTGCAAGCGTGTCAGTGGTGAATTTGAGAAGAGCTGTGGAGATACTATGACCTTTCCAGTACCCATATTGAGTGTCCGAGAGCAGGCTATATTTTGTTAGGTAGTCAGTGGTTTGAGTTGCAACTAGTTTTCATAGAATTTTACTCAATACCATGAGAATGGCTATGGGCCTGTAATTTGTGATCTGTTTAGGCTCTCCTTTTTATGTTTGCTTGTGCACATGCACAGGAAACATTATTTGACAGCTTAGGAGAGAAGCGGGGTTTTGGAGGTGCGGCACTATGGCGGCCAATGCCCCCACTGCATTCTGTGGCTTGGCCATGTTTCCCCATTGTAGTGACATCCTGTTGCTGACACTAGTTCAGCAAGTGTGCCACCAAGCTGAAATGGATTGGCTGCTGCAATGAGGGAGCGACCCATCATTGTAGGGCATGCTTTGCCTGGTGTAACATTTCAATAAACATGGTGGGAGGGGGATCGCTGCCTACCGCACTCTTATGCCTAGGAAACTGACTTCAGGCATGGGCAAGCCCCCTGTGGGCATATGTGCCCCCTTAACTGCTGTGGTGTGCCTAGGGAGTGACCAATCCCCCCTCAGCATCAAGCCCCCAAACACAGACATGCTTGCCAATGGGGGAGCCCAATCCCCCGCGTCAGCATGTTAACACTCCTTATTTTCCAGGTGCTGCCCCACCCAATTGTGTGCCACAGTGGAAGCCCACCCCAATGTGGTTAACATGACCTCCCCCAAACAAATGTGCCACACTGGAAGCCCATCCCAGTGTGGCCAAAACCTGTAAAAAATGGAAAATGGTTTGTGCTGAATATATTTTAATTTTTTTTCCTGAAAAAAGGAAACTATCCCTCACCATTGTGTCCCTTCCCCTCCCCGAGCCCACACCCACCCTCTGCATACCCTGCATCACCACATCTCCTCACCCCATACTTACCTCCGGAGCCCAGAGGGATGATCTTCGTGGACTGGGAACTCGCCTGCTCTCATCAAAGCTGACCTCAAACTGAAGAAATGCCAGTAAGCTGTATAATGGCATAAATATATATATATATATATATATATATATATTTTTTTTTTTTTTTACTTAGGTGGATATCTCGGCTATTTTTGCAAACTTTTGCTTCAGATTTTCAACATGGGGTTCTAGGGACCCCATCTCATGAATTCAGTCACTATCATTTTGTTATTTGGTCCCAAAAGGTGATTTTAGTCTTTTTTGGGGGGTAACCGGGTAAGGCCCACTAGGCATAAGTGCCTGTTTACAGGGGAAAACTGGGAGCAATGGGAGGTTAGATGACTTGCTCAGACTCACACAGTATGCAGGAGGAGGTTGTGAGAATCAAACTCAGGTCTGGTCTTTTGGATGTATCAAGCTTGTTCACACCTCATTCCTCTAACCTCTAGGCTATACTGCCAGCCCAGATTTTGTGGTCACTGCTCAGAATCACCTTTCAGGACTGATTAACAAAATGACAGTGTCAGTGTTCATGAGGTGGGCTCCCAAAAGTCTATGTTGCAAATTTGGTGGAAGAATTCCAAAAAAGAAATGTGTTATGAGTGTCTGCTGCATAGTTTCCATGCACACTCATAGCTTTGTGAATCTGTAATATTTTCACTTCAGATTTTCAGCATTGGAATTTTTTGACACCTACTTATGAACAGTACAGCTCTCATTTTTCACATCCTGGCCAAATGTGTTTTCTCACTTCCAGTGCAGAACAGCATGGTTGCTGTGTGAAGTCACTGCTCAGGACACATTAAGAAAATCACGGTGACGCTGTTCATGAGCAGAGATCCTAAAATGCCTATGTTGAAAATTTGGAGACAAAAGCCCATAAAATGACAGTGTCATGAAAGTTTCACTCCAGATTTTCAACATTGGAATTTTTTCACACCTCCTTATGAACATTACAACTGTCATTTTTCACATCCTGCCCAAAATGTGTGTTTGCACATCTGGCGCACAATGGCGCGGTCATGGTGAGTAATCAATGTTTGGGACAGATTACAAAAATTATAGTGACAGTGTTCATGAGCAGAGGTCACAAATTGCCTATGTTATAAATTTGGTGAGAACATTTCAAAAAATGGCTGTATTAAGCATGTGCATTGTGCAGTTTCCATGCATGCTTGTAACTCAGATAATTTTTAAAATTTTCACTCAGATTTCCAGCATTGCCATTTTTCACACCTCTTTATGAACAGTACAGCTGTTATTTTCACATCCTTCCTGAAATGTGGCTCCACACATGTGGCAATGGTTGATTGCCATAAATGCTCGGGCAGATTAACAAAATCACAGTGACTCTGTTCATGAGTGAAGGACCCAAAATGGCTATGTTAAAAATTTGCTGAGAACATTTAACATAATTACTGTATTATGAGAGTGCATTGTGCAATTTTCACACATGCTCGTAACTTCGAGACATTTTAATATTTTCACTCCAGATTTTCAACATTGACATTTTCTCACACCTCCTTATGAACAGGATCACTGCCATTTTTGACATCCTGCCCAAACTGTGTTTTTGCACATCTGGTGCAGAATGGAGCAGTCGCTGTAGTAAATCAACATTCAAGACAGATTAACAAAATCACAGTGCCACTGTTCATGAGCAGATGTACAAAATGCTTTCATGAGGTGGGGGTCACAAAAAGGCCATGTTGAAAATTTGTAGTGCAAATACCAACAAACCCCAGTGCATTAAGGTTTCTAACCATAACATCCCATCCCTGTACAGACTGACAGGCATTGGGGGGGTGTCTTTGGATTGCTGGCTATAATGCTCAAGCCATTCAACCCCCATCCTGCAGCCAATGACAGGCATCAAGGTGTGCCTAGGACTCTTCAGCCCCAGAGTTCACCCCATTCTCCTATACTGCACCCATTTCAGCATATGTACTTGTGGAATGGGATGACTGTAAAGCCAAAAAGCCCAAGACACACATCAACACTTGTCGGTGTCTGCAGAATAGGGTGAAGTGAAATGGCATGATCTTTATGCACGACGACCCAAAGGCATACCCCAATGCTTGTCCATCTCCGCAGGGTGGAGGTGGGGTTTGCATGAAGTTCAATACTTCACTGCTATTCCAATTCTGCATCTGTCTAGCTCTTTCACTTTCAATGCTAATACCAGCAAGCAAACATTTGGCGTTGACAAATGATTGTTTAAAGACAGGCATAACACAGGCTATTTTCCAAAAGTCAGGGACTTGTCTGCAGGAGAGAGACAATGTGAAGATTTTAGCAAGAGGGGCGGCAATAAAAGGTGCCTCTAGCTTCAGAAGCCAAGGTACAAGAGTATCTGAGCCAGAACTGGTATTGTCAGTGATAGTTTGCAAAAGCTTTAAAACCTAAACTTGAAAAATAACCTTGATACAGAACAGGGATTTTTAGACTGCTGAAAGGTAGGAGAGTCGGTAGAAGCTGAATGAGAAGTCCGAGAAGACTGAGAGGCTTTTTGAGGTGACTGGAAGGAGGAGGTATACTGAGAAAGATCAGAGAATCTTCTATTGAAAGAATGTGCTATGGTGTTTGCATCATTATGAGGTACACTATTTAATGTCATGTCACTCAGGGTGGGCAATTGAGAAGCCACAAGAAAAGACTTGACAGTGACCCAAAATTTCCAAGGGTCACCACCACAGCTTAGTAGTAAATCTTTGCAGTAGGCACTCTTTGCTGCTCTGACCCATTTTTTTGCAGTTCTGAAGCTCTGTAGGCAGTATAGTCAGCTTGAAGCCCTGACAATGGAGCTTGCCATTAAAAGACAAGCCAGGTTGTCCCTTGGCCTAGCCAGAAAGACCAAAGGGGGGATGGGGATGGGCAGGTAGGAAAGGGGGTGGGGCCAGCTAGTGACATCACAGGAGGGTAATATGACAAGGAACTAGGCTAGCTGGCCATTGGTCAGGAGGATGGGACATCAGGAATCATGAGCAGTGGTCCTTTAGGGCTACATAAGGGATGGTAGACCTTGGAAATCCCTCTTTCTTGCTGATCAAATTCCCCACCCACCCACACTGGAAGAAGAGGGATTTTGTAAAGTAGGATGCCACACAGGAGGGGGAGGCAAAGGAAGTTTGGTTGCCTCCATGGAGGCCCTACTGGGACCAGGCAAGCTGCAGAAAGGCAGCTGAGTTGGCCAGAGGTCTAGGTGTAGCCTCACCTGTGGGTGGCAAGAGAGTGAGAACAAGGAGGAAATAGGAGAGGAAAAGGGGTGGGACCAGGGGTGGTAAGGGGCAGGAAGTGAGGGGAGGGGGTAGCTACCACAGGCTGGGGACAAAGGAACCCAAGCATGGGAGCAATGGGGGGAGGAATATCGAGCTAGGGTGTGGTTCACTGTGTCCACACCTAGCAGGGAAGGAGTCTCGGAAAGTGTTGGATACCTGGTTCTGGTGATGGAGGGGGGATCCGGATCAGAGAGTCCAGTCCCTGAAGAGCAACATGACCAGAGAAGGGTCAAGGAATAAAGGGCCAGATGGAAGACATGGATGATATGTCCAAAAACAAGAAATAGACTGATATGTTTGATTGTAATAATGACTATGGTGTTATATGAAATATTGGGCTTTAATTATTACAAAATGTGCCTTTAAATAAATATTGCCAGTGAGCATCCAAAAGTTGGAAAGTTGTGGAATGAGTTATTTCTGGGGAGGCTCAGGGGACAATTGGAAGTTCTTCTTGAGTTTGTCCCTTGCATGCAGATTAACCAGTAGGTCTTTATGCAACCATCTTGTCTGTTTGCCCCAGACACTCTGGGTTACCTTAGTGGCATGCTTGCACTGAACTGCCAGTAGTTCATCAAGGAAGATTCTTAGTGCAGACTCAACATCACAGGGGCAATAAATTCTAGCCCAGTTAATATTGGAGACATCATTCAAGAAGGCCTCTGCATCCAGGTCAGCAAAGTTGGTGAAGGTGACATAGCACAGTGGAGGGAAGAGGCAGCCTCAGGGCTCCATATCCAGAAGACTGGAGAATTGTCAGACAGCACGTCAGCCAAAATCCCAGCTGCTGGTTCATGACCTAGGTGGTTGACCAGTACCCAGTCAAAGTGGGTAGAGGATTTAAGAGATGGTGTCACTCTTGTAGACTCAGATATCAGCTGGTGGAGGTTATTACTTTCCATTATTGATAGCAACATGCTTTGAGCAATCCCTAGCCAGTTGAGATTTAGGTCACCTAATAATATGACTTTTTTCTGTTTGGAGTGCATGGAGGTCTGATCAAGTAGATCCTGTAGCCTGACAGTGCCCCAAGTTGGAGGGTTGTAGGTACAGACAATGTGGAGTTTCTTCACACCCAACACAAGAGTTTCTTGGAGTTATTTGCAGGCAGAGGAAGTGGTGGAAGGGACATCTACTCTTTTAAGTAGATCTTTGAAGAACAAGACAACTCTTCTGTTATGCTTCAAGGAGAGCCTATCCCTCTGGACATAGAAATATAGAAACAGAATTTGATGGCAGATAAGGACCGCTTGGCCCACCCAGTCTGTCCATTTCCCTACCTACTGGATAAGCTGCAGATCCTAGTTAACCAGCAGCCTACTTCTTCCTACCCCCACCCCTCAGAATTGCCTTATGACTATCCCATGCATGCTTGAATTCCACCACTGATTTTGACTCCACAACCTTCCTCCGAAGGCCGTTCTGTGCATCCACAACCCTCTCTGTGAAAAATACTTCCTTAAATTACCTCCTGAGCCACCCCCATCTTCAAATTGTTGCCCTCTTGTTCTTGCACACCTCTTTTTGAAAGATGCTACCCTCTTGGACTTTGTTGATTCCCTTGAGGTACTTGAAAGTTTCTATCATGTCCCCCCTCTCCCTCCTTTCCTCGAGGCTATACATATTAAGCTCCTTAAGTCTCTCTTCATATGTCTTCCGGTGCAGACCCTGCACCATTTTAGCTGCCCTCCTATGGACAGCTTCCATCCTGTCTATGTCTTTGCGGAGATTGGGTCTCCAGAACTGCACACAGTACTCAGATGGGGTCTCACCAGCTGTTTTGTACAGAGGGATAATAACTTCCTGTTTTCTACTGGTGATGCCTCTCCCTATGCATCCCAGTATCCCCCCAGCCCTCCTTGCTGCCCTCTCACATTGCTTTCATCTTTAGGTCATCTGATATGACTACCCCCAGGTTCCTTTCCATTTTTCTTGTTGTTAGTATCTCACCCCCCATTGTGTACTCTTCCCCTGGGTTTTTGTTTCCCAGGTGCATTACCTTGCACTTCTTAGCATTGAATCTAAGCTGCCATACATTTGACCATTCCTCTAACTTGCCAAGTCCCTTCTCATCCTTTCCACCCCACCCTGTGCATCAACTCTGTTGCAGATCTTTGTGTCATCTGCAAAGAGACATATTTTTTCCTTCCAGTCCTTCTGCAATGTCGCTTATAAAGACATTGAAGAGGACTGGTCCCATTACTGAACGCTGAGGTACCCCACTAGTAACCCTCCTTTCTTCTGAGTGGACTCCATTTACTATTACTCTCTGTGTCCTATTCTCCAGCCAACTCCTTTACCCAGGCTGTCATCTTGGGACCCACCTCCAGGCTGGCTAACTTGAATATTAATCTTTGTGTGGACTGTGTCAAATGCCTTGCTAAAGTCTAGGTAGGCCATGTCCACAGCCCCTCCCTGATCTAGTACTTTGGTCACCCAGTCAAAGAAATCTATTAGATCTGGCTCTGGTATGACCTTTCCCTGGCTGTGAATCCATGCTGCCTAGGGTCCTGTGCCTCTGGCCTCTAGATACTGACAATTCTTTCCTTTAGAAGTGATTCCATCATTTTCCTATTACTGAGGTTAAACTAACAGGTCTATAGTTTCCTGCTTCTGCCTTGCTCCCACTTTTGTGAAGGGAATCACATCTGCCCTCCTCCAGTCCTCGGGTACCACCCCATCCTCCCATGATTTGTTAAAAGGGTAGTCAGTGGTGTCACTGGTTCTAACCTTAGTTCTTTTAGAATTCTGGAATGAATCCTACTGACCTCATTGCTTTGTCCACCTTCAGTTTTAAGAGTTCTTTCAGAACCTTTTCTTCTGTAAATGGGCCAGTATCAACTTCTGTATCCAGAGTGTTACTACTGTTTGTTTTATGTACCACCCTCTTCCTTTGTAAATACTGAGCAAAATATTTGTTTAGTATCTCTGCCTTTTCACAGTCTCCCTCTGCCCACCCTCCCTCCCTTTATTAAGCCTCACTATCCCTCCCTTGGTCTTCCTTCGCTCCTGATGTACCTATAAAAGGTTTTATCCTCTTCTAACTGAGTTGGCTATCTTTTCCTTGGTTTGGGCCTTTGCTGTTCTGACTGCCTTCCCAGCCTACTTTGCTTTTAACTGATACAGTTCTCTGTCCTGCTCCTTCTGTGATTCCTTGTACTTCCTGAATGCTTTCTTTTTCTTGAACCTTCACTGCCACTTCCTTTGAGAACCATAGTGGTTTCTTACATCATCTTGTTTTGTTTATTTGCTTCACAAAAGGCTTGTTACCTCTGTGATGGCAGTTTTATTATTCCCCATTGTTCTTCCACCCTCCTTCCTGCCCATTTGCTAGTGCGTTCCTTGGCACTCACCCATTTTGGCAAAGTCAGCCTCCTAAAGTCCAGTACTTTTGTCTTTGTATGGCTTGACTCTGTTGCTGTGTTTATTGTGAACTATACTGTTCGATGGTCGTTGGTTCCCAGATGGCTACCCACTTCTACATCTGTGATCCTCTCTCCATCTCCATTTGAGAGTATCAAGTCTAATATTGCTCCCTCTCGAGTGGGCTCCAGTACTAGTTGTCTAGGTATGCCCCCTGTAGGGCATCTAGAATAACTGCACTCTTTGAAGTGGCAGCTGCAACTGCACTCCAGTTAACATCTGGCATATTCAGATCACCCATCAGCAATATCTCCCCTTTTTCTGCCATTCTAAGTATACTTTCTATCATTTCCTTGTCCATTTCCTCCCCCTGAGAAGGGGGTCTGTATACAACCCCTGTGCAGATTGTGGTGCCATTGCCTGTCTCCAAATTTACCCACAGTGCTTCTTCTCCCTCCTGTTTACCCTTTTTGTTCTGTTGCTTTTATTCCTCCCTTATGTAAAGAACTACCCTCCTACTCTTTTACCCTCCCTGTCCCTCCTGTAGACAGTGTATCCTGGTATATTTACATCCCAGTCATGGTTTTGTGTACCATGTTTCTGTGACTGTCACGATCCAGCTGTTCTCCTCCATCAAGGCCACTAATTCAGGAAGCTTGTTACCTAGACTACAGGCATTGATACTCATTGCTCTCCATTTTGATGGCTTTACCTTCTGTTGCAGCATCTCCACTGACCGTTCTACCTTGGTCTTTTTCTCATTTAGTACCCTGTTTTGTAAGGAGAACTGGGATTTTTCTGCTGCTTGTCAGTGCCTCCCTTTGACTAGTTTAAAAGCTTGCCAATGAAGCATTTAAACCGATTGCTCAAAGACTTGTTCCTTCCTGGACAGATGCAGACCATCCTGCCAGTATAGGCTGGTGTCCTCCAGGTGGAACCCCAGTCCCCAATGAAGCCAAACCCCTGTGCTCCGCACCATTTTTTCAACCATTCATTAAACTGCATGGTGCCAATTACCCTCACCTCACCCATGCCTTTGACAGACAGCACCTCTGAGAAGGATACTGGACCAGGGAATAGTTGGCCAGGGTGTATACTGAGTCAGGTGTCCCTGGTTTAAGCCACATTTTGGATAGGCAGGGAATATCAGGCATGTAAATATTGACCCATGTCTCTAAATCAGCAAAACTGTAGATGAGACTTCTAATATTCATAAGGACAATAAATAGCCCTTTATTAGAAATAGCAGAAATGTCTGCTGAGGAGAAGCAGGCAGGAGGACCCAGGTTCATTTCGATGTCCCCAGCAAGTACGATGGATAAGATGACAAGATACAAAAAGTTATGATCATATAAGGGAGAGAAGAGTGCATGACTCAGAAGATTTTTTTTTAAGTATGACAGCTCCATAGAAAAAGCACCCCTTAGGGAATAAAAGGTGCTTAATATCAGGCACATTTAGCAGATCGTATTTACCCGGAATAGCCCAGTTGAAATGAAATATCTCATTTTATGTGGTGTCCTGCTTTTACTGTAAGACAGGTTGGAATAATGGCTCACTCACCTAGTAACATTTTCTTGAATATTCTTATATTTTAATTGTCACTATAATTAAGTATAGCTAACATTTCATATAAAAATACATTGCTTTAGGGCTACTTTACATACTTTGTGCACAGAAATAAAATATATAAACTCAACTTAAGTGTAATAACTTTTTATAACTTTTGTGCTCTAGTGTTGTTCTTAATTAGTGAAGTCATAGAGTGTGTTGAGATGGAAACACCTAATTTAAATGAAAACCTTGCCTCAGTTCACCCTCAAAAAATATTTGTACTGAGAGATTCTATGATATCTAAAATTGATAGACAAATTTGTGAGGTAAATAAAGTCACATGCACCGTGTCTTGTTTCCGTGAGGCTACACTCCAGGACATTACTAAAATGACCACACAGATTCTTCAAAATAGCACAGATCCTTTGGTAATAATTCATGCAGGAATAAATAATATTCACAAACAAAGTCTACAACAGAACAATGAAGCCTTTGTAGGACTTACTAATATCTTAACTGAAAAAGGGGCACACATAGTATTTTCTGAACTACTTCCAGCACCTAGGGCTGATAGTTACATGGAAGCAAAGATCAAAAAAATTAACAACTGGTTAAGGGCCTGGTGTTTAAAACAAAGCTTAAAATGCTTAACACACTGGGAATAGTTCAATAATAATTGGCAATTCTATTTAAAAGATGGCCTGCATTTGAATAAAAAAGGATCTACACTACTAGGAAGCTCGATTAATGATGAGATCACATCCTTTTTAAACTTATAAAGGGGGAGGGAAGGCTTGTTCTATTAATTCTGAAATAACACCCCTAACCAGTTCAGGAAAAAGGAAAAGAACATTCTCCTGTAAAAAAAGTAAAAATATAAAACAAAATCTTAATATTCAACATTCCAAACTAAACATCCTATTATTAAATGCAAGAAGCCTGAACAATAAGATTGATGAACTCAGTCTAATTTTAATAACTAGGAAAATTGACATATGTGCGGTAACTGAGACTTGGTTTACTCAAGAATTTTGGGGGCAAAATATCCCTTGTTACACTTTATTCACTAAACATCGTGGGCATACTGGGGAGGGGTGTTGCAGTCTGTATGAGAGAAAGACTAAATTGTCATGAAACATACAATGACATCCCAAAACCTGATTGTATAGAATGTGTGTGGGTTAAATTATTATTAGAACAAGAACCTATTACCTTGGGCATTTGTTATCACCCGCCCTCTTTAGATAAGGAATGTAATAATTTATTTCTGGACTATATTCAGAAAATTAATCCTCTTGATAATATTATATTAATGGGTGACTTTAATTATCCAGGAATCAACTGGGACACACTTACAGGCTCTAGTCAACAGGAAGCTAAATTTCTCGAATTAGTTATTTCCATGGGCCTGGAACAACTTGTACTTAATCCAACTAGAAAAGCTAACATTTTGAGCCTAATACTTACTAACGTTTATGAACAGATAGACTCCCCAACAATTGTTGCTCCTCTAGGAGATAGCGATCATTGCATGGTATTATGGGCAATTAATTATTATGTGATGAATGTTAAAGGTATTACCAAAATGAGAAACTATTCTAAAGCTAATTACAAGGAAATAAAAACATATCTAATGGAATGGAATTGGGAAAAGTAACTGAAAGAGTTACAAGTAAAACAAATATGGCACCATATTAAAGAAAAATTGAGTTACTGTGTCAACAAATGGGTACCTGTATGTAGAAAATATTTCAATCACAAAAGACTTCCTATATGGTTTTCATCCAAAATTAAAAAGCTTATAAGATAAAAAAAGAGCCTTTAACAAATACAAAATGCACAAAACTGTAATTAACTGGAACAGGTTCAAAATAAAAGCAAACAAAACTAAACAAGCAATTAGAAAAGCAAAAAAAGAAATGGAGCTCAGACTAGCTACAAAAAAAGAAATGGAGCTTTGACTAGCTACTACCAATAAAGATAATAAAAATCAGTTCTTTAATTATATTGGCTCTATGAGAAAGAATTCTTTGAAAGTGGGTCCACTATTAAATAATAAATTAATATCTGTTGAACTGAGCATGGCTAACAAATTCAATAGATACTTTACTAGTATTTATAAAGCTAATGAAATTATTGGTTTTAAAATCCCCAGAATTCAAGAAAGTCTGGATGTAATTACAGTTCCAGAAGTATATTCTGCTATAAACTCCTTTAAGTCTTCTTTATCTGCGGTACTGATGGTTTTCCTTCCCAGTTTTTAAAAGAAATTTGTTATGAAGTAGCTGGTCCCCTAACACTACCGTTCAATAAATCAGTCTACACTGGTATAGTAATAGATGACTGGAAAGAAGCCTAGGTCATACCTATTCACAAGGGAGGAACAAAACAGAGGGTGGAACAATATAGACTGATTAGTTTAATGTCCTGCATAGGAAAAATTTTGGAAAAACTTATAATGTATAGAATTAACATGCACATCACAAGGAACGGCCTAGAGGACATTACACAGTATGGTTTTGTTGCTGGTAGATCTTGTCAGAGCAACCTGATTAATTGCTTTGAACCTATTAGTGCTGCCCTGGATGCAAGGTTCCCTATGGATGTTGTTTTTCTCGATTATGAAAAGGCATTTGACTCAGTTTCTCATACGATCCTAATAGAAAGCTTGGTCAATATTGGTTTGCATAAAAATATTTGAAACAAGAAAAAACCTGATCTCAACCCTCAAAAAACACAAAAACTCTCACATGAAAACTAAATATTGAATCTTATTACTAAAGTTTTCTTTTAATTATTTGACAATATATTAATTATTTAACATTTAATATGGACATACAGTCATATAGTCCAAACACATGAAAAGTGTGAACAGCAACAATATCTTGCAATGCTCCAAGCATATGACAAATGGTTATACATATGTAAAAGTAAATAACAGCAATATATAACAATGCTCCAATAAAGTATAAAGTAACGTTTCAGAACTGAGTTCCTTCATCAGACTGGGAGCTAATGTTGCACTGGAAATGGAAAAAAATGAAGGAGAGCCAATGAATATACGTTTTTTAAAACATCAAAATAGTATGTATAAAAAAGAAAAGGCAACAACTTAGCTAAATATGTGGAACAAACCTATAGACATATAAATATTTTCTTCTAAGGCGTTTGTCAATGTTGGCGGTTTTACACTGGCTTGCTCGGGGGGGTGAAATATGGCGTCAAGCGCCTACTTCAAACACTCTGAAAAAAAGAAAAAATGTAAGAAGTCTTAAACCTAAATTAATGTCTTCATGTGAAGAATACATTTTATTATAGAAAGAGAGCTTACTATTGAGAAAGATTCCCAAATGGAGTGATTATCTGGATAGAAACTTACAAGGTATCAATGACACTATATACAAAAGGAAAAATGAAAAGTTTTACTTTTCAGTTTTTAATCCTGAATTCGGATAATATAGAAAATAAAGATAGTATACCTCATAACAATTAATTTGAAATGTGCAGATTCTTTTTATATCTATTCAAATCTCTGCAATAGAATAATGAATGTTTGTCAGTTAAAAAGTAAAGATCTTTACTCGATCATTTCTAGTAAAGCGAGATACGAAAGTTCTTACCGGTAAAGTACTGCTCACAAGGAACTTAGAAGGCCCATTAGAAAGTTTTTTAATTTTGCAGGGAAAGCCGCCGCCATTGAAAAAAATGCCGTGAGTTAGCATGCACCTGATTAAAGGTGCTTACTCAAGAAGGATGGGGCAGAAACCCACAGGTATAGACGTAACGTGTTCACGTCATTCTATGATGTCTACGAGTGGGTTTGGTAACATACTTGTACATTTCTCTTAGTGCTGAAAAACTGCCCCTGTCATTTTGTATTATTTAACAATGTTTAAAAAAATACTGGTTCATTTAGCACAACCAGAACCATTATGAACATAACTTATAGACATGACAATTCATAGTTATAAACTGAAATCAATGAAACAGCACAGTAATAATGAATGATCATATGAAGTAATAAAACTTAATCATAAATACTCCAGTTAAGGGTTTCATTCAGTCCATATCTTGGCAAGTGTGTTTTCAAATTGAAGTTCCACCAGGCTTCCCTCTTGAGAAGAATTTGTTCTCTGTCGCCACCTCGATGTAATACGGGAATTTTTTCTATTCCAAAAAACTTCAAACTTGCAAGTTGATGCTGTCGTTCTAAAAAATGCCTGGCTAATGGAGAACGTAAATCCTGTCTTTGAATCGTACTTTTGTGTTCTGAAATCTTGATTTTTAAAGATCTAGTGGTTTCACCTACGTAATATAATGAGCAGGGACAGACTATACAGTAAATGACATATTCAGTATTACATGTAATAAAATCTTTTATGTAGTAAATATGATCATCCCATGTACTTTTAATGTTTTTAGTCTTTATACCATTATTACAATGAATACAAGTTCCACAAGGGAAAAAACCTTTTATGTCACTTTTAAGCCATCCCATTCCACCCTGTGGTTGTTTCCAGTTTAATTTTATTGTAAATGGTAGTGGTTTTTCGAGCTGTAACCCAAGGTTTTTGTTCAAAAATATGTGATCCACTTTCAGAACTCTGTAAAATCTTCCAATTAGGCAGAATAATGTGTTTTATTTTCCCGAAATGTTCTGAAAATTTCGTAGACATATTGATTTTATCCGTGGTGGGACTTGAACCTGACACCCTCTCAAGTAATTAACAACTACATTCTTTAAAATCCTTTTTCCTTTTAGCTTGATCCAAAGAATCTTTGGTATAACCTCTATTTTTGAGTCTTTTTATAAGATCATTGATGTTATTTTCGTAACTATCATGATCTGTGGTGTTACGTTTCACCCTTAACATTTGACTGTATGGAATGTTCTGTTTAAGAGTTTTAGGGTGAAAACTATTAAAACGTAAAATAGTGTTCTTAGTAATTTCTTTTCGATACAGATCAGTGTGAAATTTCCCATTTCTTTTAATAATCTTTAGATCCAGAAAGGCTATCTCTTGGATATCATAATTCAAAGTGAATTTTAAGTTATTACTTTCTTCCAAGTAATGGTGAAATTGATGAATATTTTCTACTGTGCCATTCCAGATAATCAATATATCATCAATGTAACGCTCATATAAAACAATGTTGGGTGTATAAGGATTTGTGTTAGACTCAATAAATTGTTTTTCAAAATAAGCCATATATAAGTTGGCATAAGTGGGGGCTACTGTTGCTCCCATAGCTGTTCCAATCTTCTGCAGGTATTTCTGATTCTCATATTGAAAATAATTATTCTCCAATATCAATTTGGTCAATTGTAATAGAAAATATTTATGAAGTTTCAAGTTCAAGTTTCAAGTTTATTGCAGGAAAACTCCATTGAGCAAAGCTCATTCACAAGGAGATCCTGTGACATAAACACTTAAAGTACAAACACAGATAGGTAATAACAGTATATACATGAAATACATGTTACATGATACAGGCTGGATATACATACAAGGGTACCACATAGGGTGACTGCAGGTGGTAAACATTGATATGAGACAGGGAAGTGACTTACAGGTCGCATACTGATAAATGAAACATGATGACTGGTGTGTGCAATACATATACAGTATTTTGGCAGCTAGAACAAACAACAGTCTACAACTGATATGGGAGGGAGGAGAGATTTGATAGAGTAGCAGTGGAGTGTAAGCGAAGATAAAGCCAGGAGTAGAAGGGGAAGGGAAAGCAGTTAATATGACAAATCAGTTATACCTTACCAGTGTATAAATATGGCACACCTGGGGAAGGAAGAGACTTAATGACAGTTACAGGTGTCTTTTATTTTGGCTGAATTTAGCGATTTGTAGAAGTTTATTGAAACTGTGCTAGTTAGTTTCAGTACGGTTTGTAATTGGTTCCAAATGGAGGGAAGGGCATATGCAATAGCATCGCTACCAAAAGAAGTCCGCCTGGTATGTCAGCATAATAAAGTCAGATTTTCTTAAGCAGTATGCACTATGTGAGATACTAATAAGGGAAGAGAGATAGCTTGGCAATTTCTGCAGGAGCAGTTTAAGGTCCATAGCCCAACATGGAGCAGGCGTCTAGTAGTAAGGGTGTCCAACCAACAGCTGCATATAAGTACAGTGGTGCGAACGGTAAGGGAGTTGGTAATGAACCGTAATGCACGGGTGATAAAGGATGTCCAGTTTACTTAGATTTGCAAGAGTGGTGGAGGAATAGATTACATTGCCATAGTCGAGTAGGGGAGAAAAGTGGCCTGTACAAGCTTGTTTTGAGTTTCAAGGGGAAAGGGCCTATTTCGTAGAAGAAACCTAACCTTGCTTTTAACATTCCAGAGACATCTTCGATGTGGTCACTGAAAGATAATTTATTGTCAATCCAGATACCTAGATATTTAAATTTGGTTACAACTTCCAGAGGCTTGTTTAGCGTGGTGACAATGAAGTCTTGGGCAAGAGTATTGGGGGGGCCTGAGACAGCACTGCGGGAGAATATCATCACTTTAGTCTTCTTATCATTGAGCAGAAGCTTTGCCATTATTAGATTATGCTCAAGTTGTGCGAAGTCCGCTTGAAGCACTCCCTTGACTTCAGATAACGATGAGCCAGAAGTATACAACACAGTATCATCTGCAAAAAAGTGCAGATTGGATGTAGATATGTTAGCATCTAAGTCATTAATGTACAGAGAAAACAAGATAGGGCCTAAGATGGAGCCTTGGGGACTCCTCTTGCAACTGTGAGCAGAAAAAAGCCTTCCGTCCTTTACTTTTTGGAATCTTCCAGTTAGGTAGCTAGAGAACCACTGGGTGGTATGGTATGTGGCACCCAACTTTGCAAGGCAATTGACTAATAGTTTGTGATCAACGTATCAAAAGCTTTGCTGAGGTCCAAAAAGATTGCACCAGTTACCTTCTTAGCATCTATAGCAGAGATCCAATCATTGGTTACTTTTGCTAGTGCAGTGATTGTGCTATGATTAGCCCAGAAGCCAGATTGAGCTGGGTTAATGAGAGATAAGGTTTCCAAGTGAGATTTTAACTGAATATGGATCAGTTTTTCGAGAACTTTAGAAAGGATAGGCAATATGGAGATAGGCCTATAGTTGTTTACATTGCATGGGTCACCAGATTTAAATAGAGGGAGGATATGCTGATTTCCAGCAGGACGGCACAGCAGCAGATGTAATGGAAAGATTGAAGATGTGGAGATTGGGGCAGTGAGATGGGCATAGCCTGACCTTAGGGAAAAAGGGTTCCAAGCCATCGTCCCTGCACTTTTTTGGTGTCTAAGTTAAGAAGAGAATTCTACTTCTTTATAAGTTATCTCGCACAGTTGGAAGGGACTGGGTGCAGGACTAGATGTGGCAGGAGGGGTATGCTGGCTCACCACAGCACCAGCATAAGGTGACGAGTCAAAGCTAATCCAGCTGTGGCAAAGTGGGAGTTAAGTTCCTCCAGGATTGGGACTTGTTTTCCACAATCTTGCCACTTGCAACTATCTTTGTTGGGACAGAGGGGGCCATGGGCCATCCTTCTATAGCTTTGATAGTCTTCCATATTTTATGAGGGTTACCTTTAGCTTGTTTGAGAGTAGAAATATAATAGTTAGCTTTAGCAGAGCGAAGTTATTTCACACAGTTATTCCTGTCTCTTCTAAAGGCCTGCCAATCCAAAGATTCTTTGGAATGTCTAGCTTTAGCCCAGAGCTTATCTCGAGCTATAAGGGCTGCCTTGAGATCCGAGGTGAACCAGGGATTGGAATTGTTCTGTACCCTTACTTTGATGAAAGGGGCATGCTTATTTATTATTGTAGTGAGTTTGTGATTAAGGATGCATGCTGCCTTGTTGACATCTTTGGCTAGGTAAAGATCTTGCCATCTGATCATGCTCAGGTCAGATAGGAAGTTTACTACACTGAATTTGCGAAAGGATCTTTTTGTTATAAAGATGGGTTGTGGATGGGCCTTAATTTGAGATCTTATGCAAGCAACAATTCCATGATCGCTCATGTCATTGTGAAACACTGCCAAATGAGATATTTTGTGTGGATGGGTGGTTAGTACCACATCTAGAATGGAACTGTTGGCAGTATTTAGAGTGTTGTTCTAGTAGGTTCACTGACTAATTGCCCAAGCCTAGCTTCGTCACAAAGGATTTGAGGCCGTGTGATTTAGGTGACAGCCAGTCCATATTTAGATCTCCTAGAAATATTGTTTCAGTTTTTGCATCTAAGAACATGGATTTCAAAAGATTAAGGACTTCATCACCACCAGACTGGGGTCTATAGCCACCTAGGATAGTGATACATTCCGAGGAGGGGAGATGAAGGCTCAGCGAAACTAACTCAAATTCCTTGGCTAGAGATTTGCAACTAAAATTGGTGACCAAGTACTTAGATTTGGCATACATAACCACACCCCCGCCTCTAGACTCTCTATCTGCTCTAAATAAATTGTAGCCCTGCAGTGATATTTGTTGATCAGTGTTCATCTTTTTTAACCACGACTCAGTAATTATGATAAGGTCTGGGTTAACGTGTGCAGCCCAGGCTTGCAGCTGTACAAGTTTTTTAGGCAGGCTTAAAATGTTGACCATCATCATTTTGAGACCTGTGGCCTCAGCAAAATCGATATGCGAGGTAAGTTGTGGGGGGGGGACAGGGTTGAGCTCCACATTTCCTGAGCAGAGAAGAAGCAGAAGTATAACTTTCTTTAAGGAGCTTATAAGAATGGAGACTGCTTTTTTATTTCTTCGAGGCAACCCATATCGTGCTGCGCAAGAGGCGGCGCCACTATAATGACAGTTGATTGTGATCAATGTAAGTGCTTGGGTAGACATAGGAGAGGACAGTAGCAAAGGGGTGTAGGCTAACCGGGGGGAATAGGCTAAAAGGGTAGAGAAGAATGACAAAGTGTCTGCACGGTAGACTGTTATAACATTAGGTATTGATAAGGTACATTGGAGAACTGAATTGCATTGAGGTACTTCAAATTGCACTATATTGCTGAAAACTCTGCACCTTAGGAGCAATAAAAACACAATAAGGAGAGCCATGGTCCCAGATTGAGTGGTCTCGTGATTTGTATTAGTGCAATATTTTCTAGGCAAGAAATTTGCCCACCTAGGTACCCATTTAAAACCTAGATGAGAAAATACAGCAGAAAGGGGAACAAG
The DNA here is from genome assembly GCA_016271365.2 of Neoceratodus forsteri. Classification (NCBI taxonomy): domain Eukaryota; kingdom Metazoa; phylum Chordata; order Ceratodontiformes; family Ceratodontidae; genus Neoceratodus; species Neoceratodus forsteri. The sequence goes on along the minus strand of CM028137.1, from coordinate 41,181,310 downwards.
GAGATCAGGAGCAGCTTAATTAGTGGCCATCCACCCTTCAGACTCAAGTCCCCCTTGTAGCAGAACCAGGAAAGAAGTAGAATGATAATGCAGGCCATATTGCCCATGAAAGAATACAGTGATTTATGTAGAAGACCAAGAATCCCTCTAGTGGCAGGTCTGTATAACCTGCTGATGGAAAAATAGCTAGTAGTTAGACTTATCGGCACCAAGGCAGAGTGCTTGGATGGGGGGGGCGCTGCAAGAAGAGCAGTCAGACAGAAGAAGTGTAAGCAATTTAAAACAGTAGTAGAAATTACAATCCAGCTAATACAGTAGAAAAACTCCTAATAACACAGTAGAAATGTGCTTAGTTCTATGGAAAGTCTAACAAAGTGCCAGGTGTCTATAGCAGAGGAAAACTCCTGCCAATCAGAGTGGGTTCTCAGGTATATTTACTTCTCGATTTGATAAAAAAAATATTCTAAAGATTGTAAACCTTCAGTATGGAGAATACTAGTGTGTAAAGATTTTTAGCATCTAAAGTGACCAAGAAACAGGCATCAAAATTAGTATCAGTACTATTCAATGTTTCAAGTGTTTGAATACAATGTTTAGTGTCTTTAAGGTGGGACCAAGTATCTAAAACCAAATGATCACAATAATACTCAACAAAAATAGATAGTGGTTCAGTAATTGAACCAATTCCAGAAATAATGGGTCAACCTGGGGGGTTTTGTTTATCTTTATGTATTTTAGGCAAACAATAGAACAAGGGAATCTTAGGTTTCTTGTTTTCTTAAGTTAAATTTAATTGTTTTGTTGTTAAAACAAAAAAATTAAATGTAACTTAACAAAACAAGAAACTGAAGTATTAAATAATTTGAGTAAAGATAACACCATAATAATTAAACCGGCTGATAAGGGTGGGGGTATAGTTATTATGAATATTGAAGATTACAGAAAAGAATGTTTTCGACATCTTTCTGACACTGGCACATATGAACAGGTTCAAACAATTCCTTTTACAACATTAAAAAATATAATCAAAGAAATATTAACAGAAGCTAATGATAGAGCAATTATAGAACAATGGGTGATGGAAGAATTACTAAACAAAACATGTAAGATTCCCTTGTTCTATTGTTTGCCTAAAATACATAAAGATACACAAACCCCCCCAGGTTGACCCATTATTTCTGGAATTGGTTCAATTACTGAACCACTATCTATTTTTGTTGACCATTATTGTAATCATTTGGTTTTAGATACTTGGTTCCACCTTAAAGACACTAAACATTGTATTCAAACACTTGAAACATTGAATAAAACTGATACTAATTTTGATGCCTGTTTCTTGGTCACTTTAGATATTAAAAATCTTTACACCAGTATTCTCCATACTGAAGGTTTACAATCTTTAGAATATTTTTTATCAAATCGAGAAGTAAATATACCTAATAAACATTTTCTATTACAATTGACCAAATTGATATTGGAGAATAATTATTTTCAATTTGAGAATCAGAAATACCTGCAAAAGATTGGAACAGCTATGGGAGCAACAGTAGCCCTCACTTATGCCAACTTATATATGGCTTATTTTGAAAAACAATTTATTGAGTCTAACACAAATCCATATACCCAACATTGTTTTATATAAGCGTTACATTGATGATATATTGATTATCTGGAATGGCACAGTAGAAAATATTCATCAATTTCACCATTACTTGGAAGAAAGTAATAATAACTTAAAATTCACTTTGAATTATGATATCCAAGAGATAGCCTTTCTGGATCTAAAGATTATTAAAAGAAATGGGAAATTTCACACTGATCTGTATCGAAAAGAAATTACTAAGAACATTATTTTACATTTTAATAGTTTTCACCCTAAAACTCTTAAACAGAACATTCCATACAGTCAAATGTTAAGGGTGAAATGTAACACCACAGATCATGATAGTTATGAAAATAATATCAATGATCTTATAAAAAGACTCAAAAATAGAGGTTATACCAAAGATTCTTTGGATCAAGCTAAAAGAAAAATGGATTCTAAAGAACGTAGTTGTTTATTACTTGAGAGGGTGCCAGATTCAAGTCCCACCACTGATAAAATTAATATGTCTACGAAATTTTTAGAACATTTTGGGAAAATAAAACACATTATTCTGTCTAATTGGAAGATTTTACAGAGTTCTGAAAGTGGATCACATATTTTTGAACAAAAACCTTGGGTTACAGCTCGAAAAACCACTACCATTTACAATAAAATAATAAAAACACAACATTGGAAACAACCACAGGATGGAATGGGATGGCCTAAAAGTGACATAAAAGGTTTTTTCCCTTGCATAAATTGTATTCATTGTAATAATGGTATAAAGACTAAAGCATTAAAAGTACATGGGTTGATCATATTTACTACATAAATGATTTTATTACATGTAATACTGAATATGTCATTTACTGTATAGTCTGTCCCTGCTCATTATATTACGTAGGTGAAACCACTAGATCTTTAAAAATCAGGATTTCAGAACACAAAAGTACCATTTGAAGACAGGATTTACGTTCTCCATTAGCAAGGCATTTTTTAGAACGACAGCATCAACTTGCAAGTTTTAAGTTTTTTTGGAATAGAAAAAATTCCCATATTACATCGATGTGGAGACAGAGAACAAATTCTTCTCAAGAAGGAAGCCTGGTGGATCTTCAATTTGAAAACACACTTGCCAAGATATGGACTGATTGAAACCCTTAACTGGAGTATTTATGATTAAGTTTTATTACTTCATATGATCATTCATTATTACTGTGCTGTTTCATTTATTTCAGTTTATAAACATGAATTTTCATGCCTATAAGTTATATTCATAATGGTTCTGGTTGTGCTAAATGAACCAGTATTTTTCTAAACATTGTTAAATAATACAAAATGGCAGGGGCAGTTTTTCAGCACTAAGAGAAATGTACAAGTGTGTGACCAAACCCACCCATAGACGTCATAGAATGACGTGAACATGTTATGTCTATACCTGTGGGTTTCTGTCCCCTCCTTCTTCTTCAGTAAGCACCTTTAGTCAGGTGCATGGTAACTCATGGTGTTTTGTTCAATGGCAGCGGCTTTCCCTGCAAAATTAAAAAACTTTCTAATGGGCCTTTTAAGTTCCTTGTGAGCAGTACTTTACCAGTAAGAACTTTTGTATCTCACTTTACTAGAAATGATCAAGTAAAGGTCTTTATTTTTTAACTGACAAACATTCATTATTCTGTTGTAGAGATTTGAATAGATATAAAAATAATCTGCACATTTCAAACTTATTTTTAAGAGGTATACTATCTTTATTTACTACATTATCCAAATTCAGGATTAAAAACTGGAAAGTAAAACTTTTCATTTTTTCCTTTTGTAAATAGTGTCATTGATACCTTATAAGTTTCTATCCAGATAATCACTCCATTTGGGAATCTTTCTCAATAGTAAGCTCTCTTCTATAATAAAATTCATTTTCACCTGAAGACATTAATTTAGGTTTAAGACTTCTTACATTTTCTTTTTTTTTCAGAGTGTTTGAGTAGGCGCTGGCATATATTTCACACACCCCCGAGCAAGCCGGTGTAAAACTGCCAACATTGACAAACGCCTTAGAAGAAAATATTTATATGTTTATAGGTTTGTTCCACCTATTTAGCTAAGTTGTTGTCCTTTTCTTTTTTTATACAGACTATTTTGATGTTTTAAAAAATGTATATTCATTGGCTCTCCTTCATTTTTTTCCATTTCCAGTGCAACACTAGCTCCCAGTCTGATGAAGGAACTCAGTTCTGAAATGTTACTTTATACTTTATTGGAGCATTGTTATCTATTGTTGTTATTTACTTTTACATATGTATAACCATTTGTCATATGCTTGGAGCATTGCAAGATATTGTTCCTGTTCACACTTTTCATGTGTTTGGACTATATGACTATATGTCCATACTAAATGTTAAATAATTAATATATTGTCAAATAATCCAAAGAAAACTTTAGTAATAAGATTCAATATTTAGTTTTCATGTGAGAGCATTTGTGTTTTTGAGGGTTGAGATCAGATTTTTTTCTTGTTTCATGTATTGTCCTTCCATCCTTATCTCCCCTTTTACTATTACAAAAGGAACCCTGGGGTACTCATCATATATATTTATTCATTGCATAAAAATATTGTCAGTTGGATCTCTGCGTGGTTAACTGATAGACGGCAACAGGTAAATATTAGGGGTTATACTTCAACCTGGAGCAAGGTGACTAGTGGTGTGCCTCAGGGGTCAGTCCTTGACCCTACTTTGTTCAATATTCTCATCTCAGGTATGAAAACCAAGAACGGGGTTTGGGTCAATAAATACGTTGATGACACTAAGTTGGGGTGTATTGTTAACGATTGTACATCTATTTCTATGTTACAAGAAAACCTAAATGATTTATTCAATTGGGCTATGAAACATAATCTTTATTTTAATATTGCCAAATGTAAAGTTATGCATTTTGGATTTAACAACAGATGTGCTAACTATTATCTGAACAACCTTTTACTGAACAAAGTAACTGCTGAATAAGACCTGGGCATTTTTATCACTAATAACTTAAAATTTTCCAAACACACTCAAAAAACTTCCCAAAAATGTCATAGATTAATAACTTGCCTATTCAAAAATATTAAATCTAGAGACCCGGAAGTCTTACTTCCTATTTATTGCAGTGTAGTAAGATCAAATCTAGACTTCTGTGCCTCTTTTCCTGCTCCAACCTTGGTAAAGGATAAGATACTAGTTGAAAAAATACAGAGGAGATTTACCAGACAAGTGAATAATTGTAAAACTTTATCATATAACAGTAGATTACAAAAATTGGAACTTTATTCCTTGGAATATCGTTCTTTAAGAGGGGACTTATACCTAATCTATAAAGCTTCTAGTGACAATTCTCTGGCTGAAACAATATGATTAGAATGGTATAAGAAAATAAATAACACCAGATCCCATAAACTACAATTAAAATCAGTCACAAATAGGTCTACTAGTTGATAATTTTTTACCCAGAGAATAGTCCAGACTTGGAAGTCACTGCCTCTTGAAGTAGTATACAGTAATTTCTTCCAGTTATTCAAAAAAAATCTTGACATTTTTATGGGTAATAAAAAATATGAATTCCATCCAGGTTAGGGATGGAAAGTTCATTATGGGCTAGTCCCTCAAACTCGTAGATACCTATGAACCTATAATTACCTGAAAATTGTCACTATTACAGTTTCTCTTAATAAGTAGTCTACATGAACTTGGTTACATAGATTACTTCAGCCATTATAAAAAATTATTGTTCTCTCAATAATACATTATTTGTCATTTAGCACTTATATCCTCTATTATACATGCTTGGTAGGACTCTTGCTACTTGCAGTTCCAAATAAAATAAATTACTTTCAATTCAGGTGTTTGATTCTTTTTAAAGAGGACTGGCCAAAGGTTGCATGTATGTAACCGATAAGATAATGCTCTGTATAGGTTTGCACCAGTGTATTGTAATTCCTGCACTATTGCACTGCAAAGGATGTATGTAACTGCTTATCACTGTAAAGGATGTTTGTAAGTGCTTTGCTAATACTCAGTATAGTTACTCATCAATGTCTTAGAATGCTTAGTAATGTTTTTACATCTACCATCTGACTAGTTATGTAACGTTGTCTTTGCTGTATTACTGTCATGTCTGTATTTATGTCATCCGACGAGGAGCTTTTGGAAATGAGTCTATGACTCAAAGGATTGTAATTCCAATATTCTAATAAATAAAATAAACAAAAATGTGCTACATTGCAGAATTAGAATAAGCATATCCCCAGTAAATTTCATACCAAAAATGAGATTTCTATGTTACTTCATTGTAAAGATATTAGTTATAATGTAATCCTGATTTGACTACCTGTTCAAAAAGCCTGTTTCAGTGAAAAGTTGCTGATAATGTCTTCTCCTGAACTCTAGCTGTAGTCTTCCCTGTTACCAAGATTATAGGACCTGTTGCTCCATAGTTTTAAAGAGGGACACTGGGCAAAAGTGCTACATTGCAAAATTAAAATACGCATACTCCCAATAAATCCCATACTATACATTAGGGACCAGATTTTCAAAATCCCAGGAATGACGCATGGAGCATGTGCCAAACAAACAGTGGTGCAAGACAGCCCTGCATCAAACACTGCACCAGACCTGAATTTCAAAGGCACCCTGCATCAAAGCCAGACAACCCTGCACCAAAGGTGACTGCATCAGCCCTGCACCAAAATAATGGCAGCGCCATGATGTAAGACAGCATGTGCCACAGAAATGGTGCAAGATCACACCCATGGAAATTTCAAACATGCACCCCTGGCAACCAACAGGTCAAAGTACTGTCAGCCAATAGACCAGCCAGAGCTGGTCTATGCAGCCCTAGAGCATACATAAAGGCACACAGCACAACAGACAATGCTGAAAGCTGGACACGGCTGAGGCTCTGAGAGACTAAGAGGTGGAAGACAACACAGAGGAATGCCAGGAGCAGCTGCAATACTCCTCCACATGGCAGCAAGGGCAGTCAGGGCAGTCAGGAGGTGAAGACGTGCCAGGCAGCAGTGACAGGAGGCTGACAGGAGACTGGCACTGGCCATACAACAGCAGCAACACCCAGCATGGTGCCCATATAAGCAAGGGAGCACCACAGAAGAATCATGTACACAGATATGACAAATGAACAGTGGCTGTCACAGTACAGGTTGAACAAGGACACCACCACACAGCTCTGCAATGAGCTAAGGGAAGATCTATAAAGCAGGACAGGCAGAGGCAACCTCCTATCGGTGAAGATAAAGGTCACAGCTGCACTCTGTGTCCTTGCAACAGGCACCTTCTAGACACCCACAGGAGACATGCTGGGAATCTCGCAATCAGCAGTCTCAACAAGCCTACGGCAGTTCCTGGAGGCACTACTGCACAGGACAGCACAGTACATCAGATTCTCATTGGACACCCATGACCAACAGGCCATCCAGCAGGGCTTCTACAGTGTTGCCCAACTACTACAGGTACTGGGTGCAATAGACTGCACCCACATCACTATAAAGGCACTATCAGTGGACGGGGATGCATATGTAAACAGAAAGGGATACCATTCAATGGACATCCAGGTCATATGTGGCAGTCACTGTAGGATCCTGGGTGTAGTGGCACAGTACCCAGGGTCATGCCAAGATGCCTACATCTATAGGCACAGTGGCCTGCATGATGGATTTGAGCATGGAGTAGTACAGGATGGCTGGCTAATAGGTAGGTGCATGTGCTACAGTGTGCAAAGTGACACACAGGTAATGCTGAACATAGCCAACACTGAACCCAGGACATGCATGGTGTCCCATGAGACATGGGAAACACTGTTGACACACAAACACACACACACACACACCAGGTGCATACGAAAATTTGCAGGCATGGGAGGACTGGCCAACCACAGAACCCCCCATGACAGGTATCACACATGCACACATGACACAGTGACAGGCAACACTGGGGATGCCCCTGGAAGCAATGGTTCTGTGGGGAGCACAGCACAACACACAACCATGACCAAGACCAGGATGGCAGTGCCCATTGAAGCACAACCCTGGGCCCAAGTGTACAAACAGCATGCGTGATGTGGAATGTCCCTCCTCGCCCCCATATACACACCCCAACACAGTACCACACAGCAACACAGCCATGCAGTGCAACACAGCATGTGGCTATTGGGAGGCATACTGGCCACACAGGTGACAGCAACACAGCAGACACGGGGAACACACATGGTACAGATGTGGACATGCATGAAGGGCTGACAGTGTGAGTTGGGTGCAGCAGCATCATGGTAACTGCAGTAGAGAGCATGCATGGTGGGTGGAGGACACAGTGGGATGCCAGAAGAGATGCACACAATACCGACAATGCAGGCACAACAACTAACCAGTGCCAACATGTTCACAGGTGACAGTGGATACCCCCTACTGCCATGGCTAATGACACCAATCAGAAGACCACAGAGTGCAGCCAAAGCATGATACAGTGAAGCACATGCAGCCACAAGGGCTGTGATCAATGGAATATTCAGACTTCTGAAAATGCGGTTCCGGTGCCTGGAATGCTCTGGGGGAACACTGCAGTACACACCCGGCATGGCATGCAAGATCACTGTGGCCAGCTGCATCTTCCACAGAGTGAACATGCCAGATAAGGAGGACATGGATGACAGTGAAGATGAGGTGGGTGACAATGAAGAAGCCAATGCAGCACAGGACAACAACCAAGGCCAACTCCCAAGAGAAACAGTGGCAGCTGGATACAGGGCCAGGGCACAGTTGGTACAGAACCACTATGCATAACTCCATGCCACAGCAAGCAGCACCATGAGCAAGACAGAACAGCCAATGACCACAACTGGAACACATGCCACACAATGTGCACACGACAACTGTGCAGCACCACACCATGGTGCCATACGAACATGCAGAACAAACCAGGCCAAACACTTATGGAACACAGATACTGGAACAACATCCCAGGACATGCATGCTGTACCATAGGATGCCTGTCAGACAGAAACTAGTGATGTTACACAGACACTGTCTGCTAAATGATGGACAGCCAATGGCAGCAGTACACAGCGACAACCAGAGAAGGACCATGGCAACAGAGGAAGGCACGCACAACCATGGTACCAGGCAATGTGCTCTGCACAGTGTGGATGTGTGCATGGTGGGGCACATGCCCAGAAACACATGCCAGGCACATGCTGAGGTGATCTTGGCATGACCAATGTAAGGATGGGCTTGGGTGCTACTGAAGGACACCATGGCAACTGGCATGTCCAAACACAGACGTACAGAAGCACAAGGCTACTGATATGTGTAGGCACCACGGGTACAAGTGTGGTGGCATGGCATTGAACCATAACCAGGTGGGTCATGAGTGCCACCACATGTCCACACAGGTGCGCTGATGGATGCACCAGTACAATGGCACATCACTGCAAGGCCCATGTGCCCTGCTGACCAAGGAAAACACCACCGCCATGTAGAATGGATACCACACATGACAAACAGCCAGGCAGTGCACAGATGTGGCCTGGGTCCCTGGATCATGTGAACCACTTGGAAGATATACTCAGACACACATGGCCAGCATGGAGAAGGACACCAGCACCTGAGCAGCACCACACTTGGGGTGGCACATGCAGTGGTGACTGCCCACACCCCCCAGAAGGCACACCCATGGGGAAGGAGCACTAAACACTACCACCACAGTGGAAACCCATGCAACATAGGATAGGGGATGCACATTCCAGACATGCCAGATGTGGGGTGCAATGCCCTGACAGCACTGCACTATCGCTTGCATGGAACATGGCTGTGGACACCAGGATAGATCCCAACCCCCCACTCATGAGGCATGGCATATGGACATCATTGTGGGGTGCGGCATTGCTGTAAGGCATGCATGGGAATGCATGGTCAACAGCCATGCTACCCCATGCACCACAATGTACACACACAGTGCCACACTATCCCTGCCATGTGCCACCAACTGGTATAGGCCACCGCACCCCCACACCCACCAACAGACCCACCACTGACTGAGGGCCACTACAGTGATGGGATGCAGCATGCCACATGATGTTGGTGTCACAGAACAAAGCAGGATGCTGGCATAGGACAGCGGCCATGCAGTGCAAGGCCAAACCCTGTGACAGTGTGGTGCAGTGTGAGCAGCTGACATCACCGGTAGCACAAACGAACATATAAACAGACAAACAGACAAAGTAGCCATCAGAGGATGGTCAACTGGACCAACATGCCTGCTCAAATTTCAGGGTCCACAACCTGAGCATATGTCCCTTCCCTCCCCCCCCCGCAATCCCCCTACCCATGAGTCCCGCCATCCCCCTATGCCTAACACAGCCTCCCCTACTGCTGGCCACTGTCGATGATGGGATGTCCACACCCAGCAGTGCAGACAGGTGGCAACCACCCATGTAGTGAGGGGGTGCCTCCTGACACCCTGCTCAAATCACCCACTCCGCAGCAGATATCTGTGCCCCCATGTGATATGGGCAGGGCCCCTACTTTTCTGCGGCACAGTGGGATCAAGTTCTGTAGCAAGACTACCATTTGCCGCAGAACTTCTGTGGCGGTGGTTTGTAATTTCAGCGGAAGTTCTGCGGCACTAACAAACTACCACATCACAGTGACAGCTTGTCATTCTGACTTCACTTTCATGGCAGTGATTATTGCAATCAGGATGGGGGAAAGCACAGTAACAGTAGTTCAAAAATAACATAATTATAAAAATAATTTTATACCTAAAAAAGCAAAACAAATGTCTCTCCCTTAAATACCTAGCCTGTTAAATAAATGACATATGCAGAGGGGATCTTATGTGATAAATAAGGTATTTCTATTTGCATGCTATCTATCCCACTAATGAGGTTTCCACTGTCTATCACTTATATATTTTTATGTGCTTTCTACACCACTCATGAGGTTCCCACTGTGTATCACTTATATATTTATATGCAATCTGTAACATACATACAAATGTGTGTGAGTGTGTGTGTGGTGAGAGAGACAGAGATACCGTGTGTGTGTGTGTGTGTGTGTATATATATATATATATATATATTTTATTTTTTTAATTTCCATGAACTTGCATCCTCATTCATACAGGTCCCATTAGAAATGGAATAGAGGAGTTATTTGCAAAACTCATTTTTGATGTCAACCTGCTTTCCCTGACACAGTGCGTAACACCATCAGGCCATGACATGCATGTGAACCAATTGTGAGATAGAGCTCTCCAGACCAGCACAATGTGTCCACCATGTGACAGAACACTGTACCATACCTTCCCAGGCTCTGAGCAATTGTGTGTTCCACCAATCCTGGTGCTGCCCAGCCAGCTCCAAGAGCTAATCTCTGAACCTGAGTTGCCGGAACAGAAACACAGCATGCTACCTTCTGTCCCAACAGCTGTCCCTGCACACAACATTTCTCCATAACATTTAGGTGATTCTATCAACCAGTGACAATATGTAATCAATAACCCTGGCAAAAATGCATACAATGCAATTATTTATTTAACAGGTCTATTCTTTCAACAGGTCTACACATTATTATATTCCACTTTTCTGGGCATAATTAGTTTTCTTAAAAATGACAGTTAAATTCATTTTACCAGTTATTCATTTCAGATGGCATCTCTATTCCTTAAAGGCACAAATTGGTTTGTACAAAGTGAGGTATGGACTTAACAGGCCTGTGCTATTGACAAGGTTTTATTTAAGTTGGCCCTAGTGCAATAACGTGAGACTGAAAATTGTGTTAGGCTGTAGTGCAGGTTGAACAAATATCACCGTGCCTGATGTGCTGTGCCACCATCTCTGGCAGTGGGAGCTGTGGTAGATAAGTGACTGTTCATTTCTGTTGCAGATTGCAGCCATTTTATTAGCTAATGTATGATGTTATAGCACTGATAACATCACATTCTGAGCATAGAGGGGGTTTAGGATATAAAAAGAGGGGAAGGGAACCAGATTCTATGGAAAAACAGAAATATTAATAAAAATCAACAAAAGAGTGAATCCTGCGGCACCACAGAAGTTCTCAAGTGTAGACTGCAAGTTCTGAGCAAACTTCATGTCAGTGAGAATCTGGCCTTGGATATGGTGCCACTTGGCCTCAGGTGACACCCCCATGGACCACATGCACCCCTGGCAAATACCTGTACATCCTACACATGACACCCCACACCTACCTGTCACCCAGGGAGTACATGAGCAGTGCCCCCAACCCACTCACGTATGCCAGTCCCCACCGACCAGCAGCCAGCTATGTAGCCATCCCCTCTAGCATCACCAGAAGGGGAATGTCCTTGGTGAGGTGTGGGCACTGGTACTGTACACCGTACCATAGATGCGGCCCTACCAGTGACCTGTATGAGTGCACTATATCCTCCCCACCCCTACTACTGATCAACCTAGCTATGCATCCCAGTGGCATGTGTGCCTGTGCTGCTGCATACCTGCACAGCATAGTGTGCGTCAGGTACCTAGTGTGCATCACATCCATGGCCCCGTCCCCCTCCGATGTAGGGCTGCAGTCTGCACCCAGGTAATAATCTGTCCTGGGTGTCTAGCCTCCGAGATGCATAACCCCACAGTCCTTGGCATTGAAGCCAAGCAGCCAGACCCTGGACCACCTCCCCAGCCATCCAAGAATGCCCTCTGTGTGCACCACCCATGCCCTGCACACTGATGCAGTGGGTGGGTATGTGCATGTGCAATACAGGCATCATTTCATCACAGCCACCAGTGATTTCCAGGACCCAATGCCACAGTGTGGCATGTCAGGTGACACAGAGACTGATGTGGCAGAACCCCAACCCTGTGTCACAGTGAGTCAGGCAGGTGACGCAGACAGCGGTGTGGCAGAACCCCATCGCTGCATCACAGTGTGTCATGGCAGGTGATGCAGAGACCATTGCGTGAGATCCCCAGCCCTGCATCACAGTGTGTCATGGCAGGTGACACAGCCATATTGCCTTCAGTACCACAGCCCTGCGTACCACTGCGTTAGATCATCTGATGCACATGCAGCTGGAGTGTGTCACGCTGCACAGAGGACAGTCAGTGGAGTCACACTGTGTCAGGAGACTGCACATGGACAACTGCCACAGTACATGCTGCCCACATAAGTGCTAACAGGGGTGCAGGAACACCTCCCCAGACTACTGCACCACAGTCCCTTAAGTAGGCACTGCAGGGCCCTCCCACAGCTGGCATCACATGCAGGCAGGTCTAGGGGGAACTGTAGGCAGCAGGCCCAGCACACCCCTACATGTGTGGTACACAAAGACATCACATCCCCAGCAGGTGCAGTAGGTGTGGCTGACCCAGTACTGCACAGCATGGCAGGTCCAGGGCCCAGGAAACCAAACTTCACCGATGAGGAGACTGCCATGCTGGTCAGCTGTGTGACAAAGTGGTCAAAGCTGCCGTTGCCACCAGGCTCAGCAAGGTACCCCATGAGGGATGGGACAGGGTGTGGTGCAGCATAGCCAGCAGACTGCAGACGCTGACGGGTGTCAAGCGCACAGTCTGACAGCTGAAGCAAAAACTGAATGATATGTCCTGCAGGGAGCCAGGGATCTCGAACAGCCTCACAGACCAGACCAGAGAGGCAGACATACGGATGCATGGTGGCCATCATAGACAGACAGGTGGGTGGCACACCACATGCACATAGTGTCAGAGACATAGCCTCCAACAGGGCCAGTACCAACCGCATGTCGAACCCATGTGATGTCACTGTCTCCACAAATCCACAGGCATGTGCGATTGCAGAGGAATACAGAGCCACACCGCAGGACACCGAGATGACCGGGCAATGCGAGGATGGCTCAAATACGAGCCAGGAGGGTAAGTGACACATGCCATGTGTGTGATGTGTGCATGGGCAATGCTATGGATGCACAGATGAGGGCTTGGGCAACCACCCATGGCTGTGCAAAGGTGTATAGCCCACAAGGTAACATGGGCAGCAAGGCAACAATGCAAGGTGTGTGTGTGTGGGGGGATCACAGGGTACCTATGCAGATATGTACAGCACATGCAGGTACTGTGTGTCACTGTGCCCTACAGCATAGCACTTCAATGCACCCACAGCACAGTACTGTAGATGGCAAATGTGTAATCAAATCACCCAGCACAGTGAGCCCATAGCACCCCAGCAACAAGCACTCTAGGGGGTGTGCCAGGGTACACGTGGTGCTGTGTGAACAATGCAGGCCCAGCGTGTCATATGACTGACAGGGCACAGATGCATAACCACCATGCCACTGGCATGCAGGATATCTATGCCTGCACACATGTTTCTGGGCAAGCATGACAGTACCACTGCCTGCACATGGTCATGCGCATGGACAGTGCCATGCCACAGTGTGACACTGGACAAGGTGTATGTGGACAGGGGCAGTCGACACTGCAGGCAGCATGGTACAGCTGCATGGGTGCAATGGACAACTGACAGCAAGGATCTGGCAACCAGTGCACATAGATCTCATGGTATGGACGCAGTCAGGCACAATGCGTTCTGACCCACACAGCCACTGTGTTGAGCCATGACACCCTGCTGCAGACACCACTTCCCCCTGGGGCTATAGCACCCCTGACCATGTACAGTGCCTGCAGACACATGGGGGAGGGGCCTGGCACATGTAGGTGCACAACACCAGGTCATTGGCGGATGTGTCACCCAGGATATTTTTTTTTATTTAGTTGTTTAACCAGGCATAGCACACTAAGCTGAAAGCCTTTTTACAGGAGCAACCTGGGAGCACAAGGAGGTTAAGTGACTTGCTCAGGATCACACAGTACATAAGTGGAAGCTGTGGGATTCAAACCCAGGTCTGGTCTACTGGATGTCACCAAATTTGCAGCTCAGAGCCTTAGACCACTACGCTATATTGTCTCCTAAATATGGTGGAACGATGGTGGCACTGGAGTGGCAACAGGGACAGCTGTACGTAGTATGTGCACACACCCTGCACCAACAGTGGGCTTGCTGTACACAGACGTGGTGGTGGGCAACTAACATGCACACTGCCCACAAGGCCATGGGTATGTGGCCCAGAATGGACACCATATGTATGCTACATAGGGTGCAGGGTTACATGCCACACTGTCCATGCAACACAGCACCTTGGCTACAGTCTACACTGCCAGGTATGGCCAACATCTGTGACATGTGGAGTGTGTCCACAGATGGGATAGGTGACATTGTGTGTGTACATGCATGGCTGGATGCTACTCATGGCTCACCTCTATTGTCATTGCAGGGGACAGTGAGGATGATGAGGACGATGTAGATGAGGTGGATGAGGACATGCCAACACAGTGTCTGAGAGCCCTCACAATGGCAATGAGGAACCTGAAGTGGCAGGAGGCACAGAGTTACGAAGAACGCACAAGGCAGATGCAGGCTCGTGTGTGTCTGGCAACAAGTATAGGACATGGTGGGGAGCAGTCAATAGTGACCCAGTCCAGGTGCAGTACAGCTCAGGGCACACAGTCTGCCGCTGTGGACCATGTGCCCCAACAATGCACATGACAGCTGGCCGCTGCCCCTTCCACAGTGGTGGGAACCACTGCAACTGCAGGACACACAGGATGGGACAATGTGGAAAATGGAGCTCATGTGGACCAGGACACACAGCCTGCTGTCCCTGCTGGTGATGGCCATGGACATGATGATGCTGTGGGGGCTGTGGGCAGCTCTTGCCATGATGTCTATGTGCAGTGTGTCACTGCCACTGCCAGGCAACAGCTACAGAATGTGGTAAGGCTGTTGGGTAGCCTTCTGGTGTCCACAAGGGTGGTCATGGACACACTTGGGGAACTTAGCAAGAGGAAAAGAAAGAGGAGACCATTACGGTTTTCCAAAGAGGTAGCAAAGAAAGTGAAAGCCAAAAAGACTGCATTCAGGCAATACAAAAAGACACAGGCAGAAGGGGATAGGGAGAAGTACCAGGAGAAACAAAGGGAGGCAGGGAAGTCAGTAAGGGAAGCCAAAGCTCAGACAGAAGAACACATTGCAAAATCAGTGGTTAAAGGGGACAAAACCTTTTACAGGTACATAAGTGAAAAAGAAGGACAAAGGAGGGATAGTTAGACTGAAGGGGAGGATGGGAGCAGCGTGGAGGATGACAACAGTAAAGCTGACATATTGAACAGGTATTTCTGCTCAGTCTTTACTAAGGAAGAGGGGGTAATGGGTCTGAAGGGGTACAAGGGGTGAGAATGGTGCAGAAATGGACACAAGTCCCTTACATGAGAAAGGGTCCTGGAAGGAACTGGAAGTAATAAGAGTTGACAAAGCAATGGGCCAGATGGGGATGCATCCTAGGGTCCTTAAAGAACTAAGAGAGGTGGTGGCTGAACCTCTGGCTATCCTGTTCAGCCAATCACTGGAAACAGGGGAGGTACCCAAAGACTGGAGGACAGCAGATGTAGTCCCCTTATACAAAAGTGGGAACAAAGAGGAAGCAGGGAACTACAGACCAGTCAGCCTCACCTCGGTAGTGGGAAAGATCATGGAAGCACTACTGAAGGAGAGATTGGTGGAACATCTGGTTGTCAATGGACTACAGGACCCAAGTCAGCATGGTTTCACCAGGGGGAGGTCATGTCAGACCAACCTCATTGAATTTTTGACTGGGTGACTAGGGAGGTGGATCAGGGAGGCAGTGGACATGGCCTATCTGGACTTCAGCAAGGCCTTTGACACTGTGCCACATAGAAGACTATACAAACTGGGGAATATGGGTGTGGGCAGGACAGTAGTGTGGTGGGTAGGTAACTGGCTGGGTGGCAGGACACAGAGGGTGGGGGTAAATGGCTGTCACTCCACAGAGGGAAGAGTGACCAGTGGGGTACCACAGGGATCAGTGCTGGGACCGGTCCTATTCAACATCTTCATCAGTGACATTGCACAGGATATAGAAGGCAGAATTTCACTGTTGCTGATGACACAAAGCTCTGTAACAGAGTAGACACACCAGAGGGTGTAGACAGAATGAGAAGGGACCTGCAGAACTTGAAGAATGGTCAAGGGTTTGGCAGTTGAAATTCAATGCAAAGAAGTGCAAGATAATGTGCTATGGGGCACAAAAACCCTGGCACAATATATCAGTTGGGGGGTGAGGATATAGCATGCACCAAGCAGGAAAGGGATCTTGGGGTTGTCATCTCTGATGACCTCAAGGTAGGGAAACAGTGTGACAAGGCAGCAGGTAAAGCAAATAGGATGCTGGGATGTATAGGCAGGGGCATCACCAGCAGGAAAAGGGAGGTCATAATTCCGCTATACAAGACACTAGTGAGGCCCCACCTGGAGTACAGTGTACAGTTCTGGAGACCATACCTACGTAAGGACATAGACAGGGTAGAGAAGGTTCAGAGGAAGGCAACAAAGATGGTGCATGGGTTGCATCACAAATCCTATGAAGACAGGTTGAAGGAACTGAACATGTACTCCCTGGAGGAGAGGAGGAGAGAGGATATGATGAGACATACACGTATCTTACAGGAGGAACAGGGTGCAGGAAAACACTATTTTAAGCGAAAAGATGTTTCAGGACTAGAGGGCATGGGATGAAGTTGGAGGGAGGAGGATTCAGAGGAAACATGAGAAGAATTTCTTCACAGAACGGGTGGTGGACAAGTGGAACACCCTGCCAGAGGAAGTGGTGGGGGCTGAAACAATCACGGGATTTAAGAATGCATGGGATAGACATAAAGGAATTCTAGAGGTCAGGGGTAAGGGGAAATAGACTTCTAGGAAAACAAACTGAACTTACAAGCTTAAATGGGCAGACTAGGTGGGCCATAGGCCCTTATCTGCCGACACTGTCTATGTATCTATGTATCTATGTATCTATGTAACTTGAACATTAGTGTGGTGCCACCATGTATGCATGCATCACCTTGGTGGTGTAGTACGCATCTGTGGTGTGCCATGACATACAGTACTGGCATTGTGGACTGGGTGTAACACATTGCCTGGGGGACTGGGGGCTTGTTAAAATGTTGTAGTTGACCATCTCTTGGTATATAGCGTAGCATGTGCTGAATGGCAGAGCTGGCAGTCATCACAGTGTTTGGGTTTGCATATATGTGTGTACTGGTTCATGCTGGTGTGTACACAGCTGGACTCTGGCACATGGCATCACCACTGCAATGTTCACTGTTGCTGTACTGCCATGTCAATGTTGATACATAGTGTACTGATCAAACCACACCCACAGCAGAGTTAATGTACAGCTGTTGGTTGTACTTGTTATTGTTACTGTTCGTACACAATATATGCACTGTTGAGTTGCCATACCTATTGTTGTCTGTGTCATGCCTACACTGTGTGGTGCCATATGTTGCATTGGGAGGGATGCCAACACAGTCATGTATTGCTGGGCATTGTGCGATGAACAGGTATGTGCCATCACAGGCACGGCATGTCACAGACCAGGCACAGCCCATGGACATGCACAGGGCAATGTCACTCTGTAGGGTCAGTGGGTCCACTGTGGTGGCCTCCATGGGCAACACTCCATGGCCATGTAGGGACTGGCATGACAATGTACACTGGTTAAATGGACTGTGGGTGTGTCTGTGATGCTATGCTGGCTGGGGGTACCAAGAGTGCCATGCTGCTAGGGGATAGTAGACATCATGGGTGACCGAGGTCACACGTGTGTCTTGAATGTCATGCACCCACTGGAGATGACTGCAATGGTGTACATCTGTGTGTGTCAGCATACTGACCTGACATGCACTTCCCTGGGCACAGGGGAATGT
Source organism: Neoceratodus forsteri (assembly GCA_016271365.2). Taxonomy (NCBI): domain Eukaryota; kingdom Metazoa; phylum Chordata; order Ceratodontiformes; family Ceratodontidae; genus Neoceratodus; species Neoceratodus forsteri. Next base: position 41,162,880 of record CM028137.1, on the reverse strand, counting down.
CGGCAGGGCAGTGGTTGTGCATGCTTAGCAGCCCGCCACATGTGTGGCATGCATGCTGGCCCACGGATGAACAGACCAGTAGGCCACATGGCACATCCCATGCACAGTGGGTTCAGTTGCTGAATGCACACCCTGCAGCAGCTGCCCAGTGACCACTGGTTCACAGCTTCACACATGGTCGTCCCCCTGGTGGTGGTATATCAGGGCATTCTGCAACATCTCCATCCCATATACAGGACATACACAGTTACATGTCTGTTACAGACGTCCGTGACACTGTTGCACACCACGGTCCACATGGCTTGTGTTCCACTCGCATGGATGATGGACAGAATATGTGCACAGTGTGACAGACACATAGTAATGTACATAATAGCAGGTGTGGCAGAGCACAATGCATGTTATTGGGCACATCATATATGGGGTTACACAGGATCTGGTACGGGAGGCTCACGTGTGTGGGTTGTGTTTGTCTGGCCACACCATTGCCCGCACATGGTGTCTAACAACACCTGTCAGCAGACCCATCACAGGTTCATGCAGCCCTGTCTGGGTGCCTGACAACTGGGTATGGTGGCACTATGGGCCACTCACAGGTGCCACATGGCTGGCATGCCTGAATGGGTGGTTGGACTGGGTGATGCATGTATGGTGTGTCGCCCATCCAATGTCCATGCAACTGCTGTGCATGGGTGTGTGGGCACCATGATATGACTGAAGGGGCCCACAGTCAGAAGAGGGGGAGCGCACCCTCATGGGTTAGGGTCAGGGAAGTTTCACAGTCATGTCACTGTGGTGGTGGGAGCCATCGGCTGCTGAACACCTGTCCAGTCATGTGTGGCATGGCCGGTAGCCACAGGGCTGCCAGCTACACCATGCGCACACAGTGTCCACCATGATGGGTATGGATCATGGCAATGGGTGTTGGGCAGGTTACTATTCGGAGGTGCCTGTGCTGGGACAGTGGTGGCACACACACTGTTGACTGGTGGTGAAAGGCGCACATTAGGGATGGGCTGTGCTGGTGCACAGGGGCAACGCCACATCACAGGGCACACAAGTGGACTGCTGAGCATGACACCAGGGGAAGGTCACAGGACTGTGCATGGACCAGATAGTGGACAGCATGGTATGGACCAGCTGTGGGTGTCCATGTCCAGTCACATGGACCACGCTGCAGAATGCATGTGGATGGCACACTACACAGATGTGGTGTATGTCACATTGCATGATGGGTCCCGGCCAGATGCTGGGATAGGCACCCTGTTCAGGTCTAAGCCCCCAGAACCATTGGGGTCTGTGTCAGAGGCACATATGGTAGTCTGGCGTGCCACAGGGTCTGGGTGGGTGGGCATGCTGGGCCAGGTCCCACAACAGGTGCACCGGTTGGTATCCCAATACTGCCACTGTATTGCAGCATGGGCATGGGGGCGCCCATAGGTATCCACCATTTGGCAGAGCCATGTGATGGGGCCACAATGGGCAGTAGTGCTGCCTGCCCTAGTGGCCACCGTGGTCTACATGCTGTGGTATGCACATGGTACTGGCCTGTCCCTTTTGGACTGGTCATGTGTCCCCCAGTCATTGGTCCACACATGACCGGCCCCATCCGGGCACCGATACTTGCCAGTCATCCATGACAGTATGTGGAGGGGGAGGTTGGTAGCCACTATGTGTTGCTATCCACAGACAAGCAGGCAGACATGCTACCCCTGATTTAGCTGCTTGCTCTTCCTGACTGTCACCGGCAGGCTGTGTGTTGGCTGCTGATGTGCAGCGGGGGCACACTGGGATGGGCCAGGTGCCAGGTGGGACCAACCACTGTGGGCAGCATGCCCGATGTCACTGTACTCCCTGGTGGTGTTGTGCATTTGTGGACATGGTAATGACACCTTTGTGTATAAGTAGGGCACTGGCAGCCCAGGCATGTATGTACCATTCCTGATGGTGTGGTGGTGCAGCACAGGGGCGCATGGAGCCATGTTGACAGTGGAACATTACCAGGGGTGCTATTGGGGGGGCAGTGCACAGTGTGGGCCGTGGTTACAGTGGACCATGCACCACCCAATGTGGTATCCTCTGAGAGGGTGGCCAGCTATGTCAGGCCATGGCACATGGTGTGCCGTGTGACTGGAGCATAGGAGTGTGGGCGGGTAGGTGCTGCTATGCAGTTCAGGTGTGCACTGCGCATACCAGTGTGCCAGATGGACCCCCTAGGGCTGTGTCAGCCACCTGACATGTGTGTCCTGTGCCCAGACCATGTATACTTAGCATGTGCAATGTGTGTCTTACATGGCTGTGCATTGCATTTGCTTGCTAGGCAAGGCATGTGTGCCATGTGCCAATGTGCCAGTCAACACATGCAGGTGTCGCTATGTGTGGGTGATGCATCAAGGGGCATGGTATGGGTGTCCAGTGGTGTACCATTGGCCTCTGAGCAGGGGCAGTGCTGGTGACTGCCTCTCTCAGTGTTCCTGGGGATGTCACTGTGGTCAGCCTGTTCCCACCGACGGGGCCCCATGGTCGGAGGGAGAGTGTGGACACAGCGATCTGGCTACAGGACCCATAGGATATACATGCAAGGCTGGAGTGGTGCTCCAGCAGCTCACAGCATGGCTCCACTGACAGTCCATGCAGAGGCGTGCATAGTGGGACATGTATCAGAAGACACAGGTCCACCTGTGTGTGGTGCCAGCAGTTGCATCGGTGGAGCTACCGGTCCTGGTAGTGATGCTCACCATTGGGCTGCCATGCACCACATGGTTTGGGTCAGCAGCCCCAATGGCACAAAGGCTGCTGGGATGCATGGCCAGTTGGCTCAGTAGTGGTTGTGGAGCTGTGCAGACATCCTTGCGCTGGTCACTGCCTGGTCAATGGCACATGTCAGTTGGCTGGCACAACTGCCCACAACACATCATGGACTATGCCTTACCATGGTGATGCATTACTGATGGCTGGACCACGGCATATGGCTTCTGATGGGGCATGTGTATGCTGCACCTGTACACCCTAGATAATGGGGTGGGGACCATTTTTGGGCCCCACAGGTCCGTGATGGGGATCATCATGGTGGATACAGATGTCTCCATACTGCTGTGTGGCAGTCTTAGCATGAGGGGGCATTGTCAGTGGCTAGCAGGTGGGGGTGTTGGTGGGTGGCCATGATCCAGGACTATGTGGCATTGACATTAGGGACCTGGTATGCACATCCGGGGGGGTGACACTCCCACTGGACAGTGGTCAGGTCACAGTATGGCTGCAACAGGGTGTGGGTGTGTGCACTGTGCTCCCAGGATGGGTGGCCTTGGGGGTAGGGGCTGGGTCATTGCCACATGCTGTGCCTGGTCAGCCACATGCACATCATCCACTGCCATTGTCTGTTGCTCGCAGGACCATCTGTGTCACTGTTAGTCATCTGTGCACCATTCTGTCCTGTAATACATGCCCCTGTGTGGACACCACATGGGTGCATGCATTCCTATGACTGATGTAGTCAGGGTGCCTCGGCGGCCACTGCGTTGTGCAGGGGCACCTCCAGGTGTGTCATGCATGCACTGCCATTGCATGGTCAACTGTATACTGTGCTCTGTGCAGTCAGGGCCACAGATGCGTGCATGTACCCTAGTGTACTTGAGGCAGTGCAGTGTAATGAATAGAACACTCGGTCATCTGTGGGACAGTGCCATGTTGGGAGTGCATCACAGGTCACTATACCGGCCTCATTGTGGGACAGGTGTACACCACATGTTTGTGGAGGCAGCTGAATACGGGGTACTGTGTGAGTGTATAACATACAGCTTGGGTGTTGGCTGCATGGTACGGTCTACCCCAGGGTGTGGCTGTTTTGCAACCTGTGCAGGGCATCACACAGGCATGGCACTGGAATGTGGGGACAATATGGCAGTATATGTGTTACCAGGCTGGTGACAGTGCAATGACAGATGTCACATTCATTGGTAACACATGGACATGGACAGTCTGGATGTGTGATGTGGTACCCCATGCCACGCCCTCAAAGATCCTACGTGTCCATCCCTATAGTGGTGCATTGCGCACCTGTCATGTCAGACATCAGTGCATCATGGATTGCCACCAGTGGCCCATGGGTGTGACCTACATCATATGTGTGCATTCATGTGTGTGTGCTGCTGTGCAGTGCTATCCACGCACAGAATGTGTGTCATAGGTGGGCATGTGTGTTCAGGGACCACTGTGTCATGTGTCTGGGACTGTAGGGTGCTATGTGCCATGTCCACCATTCCGGCCACCATTCATTGCTGTGTGTGACAGTCCCATACCATGTGGTGTGTGTGTGTGCCGTCGTAGCACTGTGCATGCGCAGTGTGGTGGGACATGTTATTCTGTGTCTGTCTTCAGCATCTTCCCTTGTTGTTCAGTGGTTGCTTGTGTTTGCACGGCTGCTAACACCCTTTTGGATTATCAATTCCCTGATGCACTGGTCCTGCACTGCTGCACATCTGCTGTTCCACTCTGAGTGGTGTCCATGGTCCCAGCAGCAGCTGCAATGGATACCACACATTCCTCCATAGCTGTCATCTGTGCTGTGCTCGCTCTTTCCCTTTTGACCTTTGTGTGACCATGTTGTCCAGCACTGGCTACCTCACATGCCGTCACTGTGTTCACTGCTGAATTCCCACCGGGTGTGACAGATACCTTGCGCGGCCATCCCCGGTGCATATGGGCTGTCATACTGACTCCTGTGCAGCCTCGCTGTGTTGCACACTGTGTGCCATGGTGGACCTTGCACTGTCAGTCCTGCCCATGGTGGACAGTGCTGTTTGTGGACGTGTGGTGTGGTCCATGCTGCTGTGCCATGCCTGTGTCTGCCCTGTTGCTGTATGTGGACATGTGTCACCCGACTGTGTGTCTGTCATGCTCTGTTGGCTGGTGCAGTGTGCAGCAGTGGCATGCATCTGTCCCTCCATGCTGGCTGTGCTGTCATGCATGGTGGTTGGATGTGTACCCTGGCCACATGATGCCTGTGGTGCCATTGCACTATGGGACTGTTGGGCCATGTTGGGCTGGTCGTGTTCCGCTGTGCTGCTGGAGGTCTCACTGTGTCAGTGGACCATTGTCCCTTCCATGGGTCTGCATGTCCCATCTTTGCTGTTGTCATTTGCCACGGTATCGAATGCTATGGTGGCATCCTGTGTGTTGCCATATTCTCCAGTCTGTGGTGCCGCTATGCCACCTGTGTGTTTCTCCTGCTGATGTCACGCACCAGCCTCAGCATACACATATGTCTGGCTGATGGTTTGCTGGTCCGCGTCACCAGGTGCCATTACATCCTGCATCTGTGGGTGACCTGCCTGTCATGTGACATCCACTGTTGTGCCCATGTCCACTGTTCATGTATGGCCCATGCAGTGTGCATTGTACACCTCCGACACAGGTGGATGTCCATCCCCGTGGACATGTGTAGTACCGTCTCCATATGGTGCCATGGCCTGTGTCATGTATGGGCTGGCCAGCATGCAGGACCTCAACAAGTAATTCAAATAATATTTTGTTTCCATATTTAGATCAGCCAAAATTTCCCCCAAATATATATTTTCTCATGTCTATATAAAGGACATAATAATAATAGATGAAGTATAGATTGTCCTCACACAGACTGCATTAACATAATGATGACATCTTTTTACTAAATATTTTTCTCAATCTCTAAGAGTCATTATATTCGATTATAAATTTGCTAATAATTTTCCATTTATCTGATTCTTTTATTTTTACCAAGTACGGTTCCATTCCAAATACTATCTTTCTGTTGTTAGCCAATCATGGTAGTGCGACCATAGTTAGGGCTGAGGAGCTATTTACATGTTAAACCTAAAATTTTGCACCTTAATAACTTTGCAACTGTTCAATGGATTTGCCTGGAATTTGGAATACACAATCAAGAACCATACATCTTAGGATCTGCCAGCTTTTGTACTGTTCAGATATACGGGTGTGGAGTTATTAAGCATGATCTGCTCACTCATTGACGTGTTTTTGAATTCTTTGCTCATCCCTACAGGTAGTACTGTTTGTGCGACCAGTTCAAAAACTTCAGGGAACTATGCTGGTGTCCCAGATGTGCCTTTTGAAGATTTTGTAAAAAAAATATTAAACGGTTCCAAAGTTATTCAAAAAACTATTTCCCATTAAAAGTCAATGGAAAAAGTTAACAAAAAGTTCAACAGTGTCGCAAATGCATTTTTTAGTGTCGTAAATCGCTCTAGTAGTGTCACAAATCCACCATTTTGTTTTCAGTTGGTGATCAGAAAAAATGCTTGCCATTTAAATTTGGGACCCTCGAGCAACACAATTCTATTTGTGTTTACCTAGTCGGACCCTGAGGATGCTAGGTATGTCTTTATTTTGAGGTTAAACACCCTAGAATTATGTTTTTCCAATTTCTGGAAAAAGTAGTGTCTCAAAGTAGTGTCGCACTCACGAAAGTGTTGCAAATTTTTGTGAAAGCTTTCGCAAATCACGACACTACTTTGCAACACTATGCCCAAAATAACAGGAATTTTTTGCCACCCTGCTGCAAATAAACAGTTTAGTCTTTTGGGCTGATATTTGGAGGGAAGGCAGCCAACATCTCCCAGATGTGCCTTTTGGTGGTTTGGTGACAAAATATTGCATTGATGCAAAGTTACAGTACACTGAATTTGACACTTTTTCCCATAAACTAACATTGCGGCGTCTGCTGCATGACAGGAATTCTTTGCCACCCTGCTGCAAAATAACGGTTTGGTCTTTTACATGGAAATTTGGAGGGAAGAAAGCCAATATCACACAGATGTGCTTTTTGGTGGTTTGGTGAAAAAATATTACAGGGCGGGAAGGTTATGGCACTCTGAACTTCTCTTTTTTTCCAATAGGATAACATTACGGCTGTTGCCGCGCATTTCAGGGTCTGTATCTCAGAAATGGTGCAAAATACGGACTTTTTGTCAGAAAAATTCTTAGCCCCCTAGTGGGAGTAAGTGCAAAACTAGCCAAGAAAGTCATAAATCATATGACTTTTAAATTTGTTTTCTACGTCGTACGGTTCCTGAGATATAAGCAATTTAGTATTCCAACTACTCATTTTCTGCTCTGAGACCCATTATTATGCATACATTCTTTGTACTCACTGTCTTTCTCTATGCAGCTTTTGGAGAAAACCAGCCTGTGGCTTACATTACAGTTAACCTTACCCCTTCGCTTGCGGTTCCATACGCATTTCACTTACCGTTCTCATCTATGCCACCATGTGAGTTACACTTTGCATTTTCATTTGTGTTTGTGTTTGCATTATTTTTATAATTTGTATCTAGAGTACTGTTTCTCTTTCTGTTTTGCTTTGTGTCACCATGCATATTACCATTTGCGTTTGTGGGCACCGTCTTACTATGTATTTAGGGTTGCCCCTCCCTCCTCATGGACCCACCAATCATCCCAAGATTGACAGATGATGGGGTGTGTCATTGGGGTTGTGAGGCCTACAGTAGCATCCACAGACACTGCCAGCTATTTCCTGAAATTTCTGAGATATTTCTAGAGAAATCTCCTACTTTCTGTATTTCCGCAGTAGGGCAGCAGAGAGAAACTCTTCAAACATTTTGCAAAATATATGGAAATCGCTGGCAATGTCTGTGACTACTATTGTAAATGTTGCCCCATTCTTGTTCACTGTTGCTTCTCAATATAATTACACAAGGAATGGGGTAACATTTATGCCTCAGTACCCCAATAACATACCCTCATACCCTGTCATCTCTCAATCTTGGGGTGATTGGGGGGTCCATGGGGGGAGGGGTAACCCTAACAATTTTTCTTTTCTTCACCTTTTGTGTTTTAACCCTAAATGATACATTAACACAGTTTATATATATATATATATATATATATATATATATATATATATATATATATAATATAACGGTAGTACCACAGTTAGGTTTAGTAGCACTTTTAAGGTTAAAGGGTCATAATTTGCACCTTAATAACTTTGCTACCGTTCAATGGATTTGTCTGAACTTTGGTATGCACGACTTGACATCATAGATCTTGGGATCTGTCAAGTTACATACTGGTCAGATATATACCTGCAGAGTTACTAAGCAACAACCAATTGCATAAGTATGCTTTTTTGTGATTTCTTTGCTCTTGCCTACAGGTCACACAGTTTGTGCGACTGGTCCCAAACCTTCAGGGAACGTGTAGCTGGGCTCCCTGATGTGCCTTTTGAAGATTTCATGAAAAAACATTGAACTGTTCAAAAGTTATTCAATATTCCCTTTAAAGTTAATGGGAAAAGTTAACAAAAAGTTTGAAAGTGTCACAAATGCACTTTTAGAGTTGCAAATGTCCCTAGTAGTGTCGCAAATCCACCATTTTGTTTTCATTAGGTGATCAGAAAAATGCTTGGCATTTAAATTTGAGACCCTCTAGGGACACAATTATTTTTGTGTTCACCTAGACGGACCCTAAGAATGCTAGCCATGTCTTTATTTTGGGGTTAAACACCCCAGAAATATATTTTTCAAATTTCTGGAAACAGTAGTGTCACAAAGTACTGTCACACACATGACACTTTCTCAAATTTCTGAGAAAAGGGTCACAAATTGTGACAGTACTTTTCAGGCTATGGCCAAAATGACAAGAATTCTTTGCCACCCTGCTACTAACACATGGTTTGGTCTTTTGAGCTGAAATTTAGAAGGAAGGCAGCCAACATCTCACAGATGTGCTTTTTGGTGGCTTGGTGAAACAATATTGCATGTCTGCCATGTTACAGTACTCTGAAGTTGACATTTTTTCCCATAGACTAACATTGTGGCATCCGTCGTGCCTTTGGGGGCTTGTATCTCGGAAATGGCTATGCGTTCAGCAAAATGCAGGCAGAAAAATTATGAATCATGGGAATTTTTTATTCTACATTGTATGGTTCCTGAGGCCCATTATTATACATATATTCTTTCTACACACTGTGTTTCTCTATGCAGCTGTTGGGCAAAACCAGGGTGTGCGCTTCTGTTACTGTTACAGTTACTGTCACCACTTGTGTTTCCATACGCGTTCGCATTATTGTTCCTGTGTAGTCACCTTGTGCGTTACCCTTTGTGTTCTCATTTGCATACAATCTTGCTTTCACATTTCCATTTCTGTTTGCTTTGCTGTTATTTCTGCTGTTAATGTTACCATTTTTGCTTCCAGTTGCTGTACTGTGACCATGCATGTCACGGTTTGCATTTCCATATGCGCTTGCATTTCATTTTGTGTTTCTGTTTCCTTTGGTGTTATTGTTACTGTTATCATTACTATTTACATTTACAGTTGTGGTAATGTGACCGTGTACGTCACAGTTTGCATTTCCATATGTGTTTGCATTCCCGTTTCAGTTTCTGTTTCCTTTGCCGTTATTGTTCATGTTAACTTTACCAGTTGCGCTTACAATTGAGGCAAGGTGCCTGTGCACGTTACGATTTGTGTTTCCATGTGCACTTACGTTCGCATTTCCATTTCTTTTCCTTTGGAGGTATTGTTGTTGTTACCTTTAACATTTTCATTTACAATTGTGGTAACGTGAATGTGCACATTATGGTTTGTGTTTCTGTCTCGCTTCTGTTTCCATTTCAGTTTCCCTTTTGTGTTATTCTTCATGTTAACTTTACCATTTGCATTTACAATTGCGCTACTATGCCTGTGCACATTACAGTTTGCATTTCCGTACTTGCTTCTGTTCCTGTTTCCATTTCTGCTTCCTTTGGCATTATTCTTCATGTTAACTTTCCCATTTGCATTGTCAATTGCTGTACCATGCCCGTGTGCATTACGGTTTGCATTTACATGCGCGCTTGTGTTTGCGCTTCTATTTCTGTTCCCTTTGGCATTCTTTTTGCTGTAACACTTTACATTTGTGTTTAAAATACTGGTGCCTTCACTGTGTGCATTACCAGTTGTGTTTTCGTATGCGATTGCATGTCCATTTGCGTCACTGTGCACTTCAGCATCACTTTGCGTTGCATTTCTATTAACATTTGCTTTACCATTTACATTTGCATTACCTTGTGTGTAACTGTTGGCACTTGCATTTGCATTGCTGTTCCTGTTACTATGTGACTTGCGCTCCCACCACTGCATTACATTCACTATTTATCATCCTCATTCTCTAAAAGAAGGGAAATTGGAAGCAGAAAACTCTGTTTAATGCATCAGTTAGAGTTGTTCCACAGTGACAAATGTGAGGAAATTCAGTGTTAGGGTTGAATACCCCCTCTTTGATCCCCCAGCTCTACCCCCAACTGGCATCAGGGTGCTTGTTGGGGTCATCGGTCCTAACTCTTACCCTATTCTCCTATACCTCAGCTTCGTTAAACATGTGATGGGGTGAGAGTTAGGGCCGATGACCCCAATGCCAGTATGGAGGGTGGGCTGGGGGTCCAAGGGGTGATTTCAACCCTAACACTGAATTTCCTCATTGTTGTCACTGTGGAACAACTCTAACTGATGCATTAAATGGAGTTTTTTGCCTCTGATATATATATATATTCATGGCAAAAAACTCTGTTTAAGTCATCAGATAGGGTTGTTTCACAGCAACAAAAGTGAGGAAAGTCAGTGTTAGGGTTGTCACTCCTTGCAACTCACTCCCACCCAGTCCTCACCAACAGGCACCGGGTGTGCATTGGGGTCATTGGTCCTAACTCTCACCACATTCTCCTACACTGCAATGCCTCAGCTTATGTACACATGGAATGGGGTAAGAGTTAGGGCAAACAACCCAATGCACATCCCAATGCCTGTTGGTGGGGATGGGGTGGGCATGGGGTGCAAGGGGTGGCAACCATAACTCCAAATTTCTTCACTTTTGTCACTGTAGACCAACCCTGACTGATGCATCAAACAGAGTTTTTTTGCCATGAATATATATTTAGGGTTGAGTACCCCGTTTAAGGTTAAATGAGGAAATTTTGCACCTTAATAACATTGTCACAGTTTGATAGATTTGCCTGATATTTGGAAGACATTGAGCGTTAGCATAGATCTTGGGATATGCTAACTTTTGTACCGGTGAGATATACAGTTACGGAGTTGCTAAGTGAGATTCTGGAGCACATTTATGCTTTTTGTGCATTCTTTGCTCGCTCCTACAGGTCATGTGGTTTGTGCAAGCAGTCCAAAAACTTCAGGGAATGTGCAGCTGGGGTCCCCAATATGCTATTTGAAGATTTCATGAAAAAATATTCAACGGTTCAAACTTTATTCAAAAAACAAGTCTCCCATTATAGTCAATGGGAAAAGTTAACAAAAAGTTCAACAGTGTTGCAAATGCAGTTTTAGTGTTGCAAATTACCCCAGTAGTGTCATGAGTCAGCCATTTTTTTTCAGTTATTGATCACAGAAATGCTTGATATTTAAAATCGGGACCCTCTGGGAACACAATTCGTTTTGTGTTTACCTAGTCAAGCCCATACCTCTCAACCTCCAAGGCTGCAAATCAGGGACACTACCCTTTAAAATCAGGGACAAATACTCAAAATCAGGGACACGGTTTTTCGTGCCACGTAAAGTGCTGCGTAACAGGGTTCGCATCTTTAAAATTCGTGAAATTACAGTTATTGAATACTACATTAAGAATACAATATAAAGCATGATAGTTTTACTTTTAAAACTTTATTCTGGGCTATTTATAGGGTAATATTACATACATTTAATGACATATTACACCAAACAGATTAAATGAAAACCTACATACCTATATACAGTATTGTACATGCTATCTAGTCTATGCACTTAACTAAAATTGAAAACCTATCTACACATATTTACTTATCATTTGTACCTATACTAAAAAACCATGCTACAATAGTTTACACTAAAACAAACACGCAATATTTTATCTCATCTAAACTAAAAAGAAACACACACACACACAATATTTTATATATCTACTCTATATCATATACATGCTATTGTATACTAAAATGAAAATCATGCTATCTACTGTACACTACAAATTTAAACCTATGTACCTATACACAAACAGTTGGTTTGGAAGAGTCATTTGTCTTTTGCTGCAAGGTGCTCTCGGTTGTAAAGCACAGTTGCTTTCCCTGCAGCCTCTAAGACTCCCTTTGTATGAGTTACCTCATAGCGTGTTCTCTCGCTCATCTTTATAGCGATAATGGAGTTCAAAGTCTTTACATTCAGTGACTGTCTTAGCTCAGTCTTCACTTTTCACACCATACTGAAGGCCGCTCTGGCTCTGCATCAGGTGAGGGAGGCATAAGACTGTCTCCATCAGACGCCTGAATAGGGCAGATCGTCACCACTGGTGCATAGCTGGGAGAGCATCATGCCCCAATACTTAGTGCAGAACTGTTCATTTCAAAGGCCTGGGCAGATCCAGTTTCTGCAAACTGGTATGTCCCAAACTCATCCAAAAGCTGGTCACACTCAGAGTGTGAACTGCATACGCCAAGTTCCTTGGCAAGGTTCACCACAGAGCTTCCACTTATGTGTAGTTTTAGTGCTGGGTTCAGCAACGTGAAAACCTGCTTCAGGACATTACATTTCAGTGGGAGCTTTGTTAACATTTTTTGCAGCACAGCACAGTAAAAGGATTTGGCCTTTTTATAAATACTTAGTTCCACTGATGTTACTACCATATCATCATTGCTTGCAATGAATTCTTGCACTTCAGGGCCAACACGTACATCTTTTAGTGCAAGAAAGTTTGCCTCACTCTTTAGGTCCAAAATATCTTCTTTGTACAAGGCAACTGCAGCCTGAGGTTACAAAACCCTGCTGGCATTCAACTGTATGACTTTGCTGATGTCACCCTGCAGAGTCATCAGCTGGCTCTCTCTGCTCTGAAGTTTCTTATTAAAATTGCACAGTGGCTCAAGGGCATATTTTAGAAAGAGAAAGGTCATTTGAATTTCTTGGGTGCCTAGGCGGTCACATATTAATTTGACTTTGGCACCTCTGGATTCCACAGACCTAAAATAAGACAGCAGAGCGGGCCAGATGTTAGTTATTTGTTTAACAACTTTACTCAAACTGAGCCATCTTGTGGGTGCATGCTTAATGATTTTTAATGGGTCAATATCAACAAAGAGAGCAAACTCTTTGAGCTGCTGTTGCCGTAATGAGCTGGAAGAGAAATGGCAATAAATGTCAGAAATTAGTTCCTCAACAGGCGAGGACAAGGCCTTGACCCCTGATTTGGAGCACAGGTCTAGCAGATGGCACAAGCATCCCATATTTATGAGGTTTGGGTTCACCTGCTTCAATCTGGAAAACACAGAGTTGTGTTTTCCAATCATTGCTGCAGCATTGTCAGATGAAAATGCCACAAGGTTTTTCACAGGGATGTCCAGCTGCTCCAGAGTTTTCATCATGCAGTCAAACACTGCTTGTCCAGTCCCTGAAGTGCATGCCGGCATGTCAAGAAACTGTATGACATTTTTTCCTGTCGAATGTCATAGCAACCTGCAAGGATGACCAGAAGTTTCTCATCCCCATGTCCGTGCTTTGGTCAACATAGAGGCAAATGGCACTCGACGGCAAAGGGAAGCTGCAGTCTCCTGGTAGCTGGGACCAAGCACATCTCTGGCAATGCAGGTGGATTTGGTTGCTCCACAGCTCATCTTCTTGACTACCTCTGGATCTGTGCAGTACTTCTTCATAAATTTCAGGAGGTGGTCTGCATAAGAAAATGACAAGTTGTGCTCCGCCAACATGTTCACAAATGCCACCTCAGCCTCCAAAACTTTTGAGGTACTCTGTGCTTGGAAGAATTGTGTCAGCTTCTTCCCTTCTGCATGCTTCATACTCTGGAGATGCTTCTGCGAAGATTCGTGTCTCTGTATGTCGTTTCGTCCTCCATGGCTGATGCTGATGTCACACCCACAGGACTTGCAGAATGCATACAGTGGCCCTTTCTTGCTCTGTGCGATCCAATCAAAGGAAGTCTTCCAGGAACTTTGGAAGACTGAATTCCTCTTCTTCTTGGTTGGTGTGGAGACGGAGTTACCACTGGCACTGCAGTCAGCTCGCATTTGAAGCATCTGTTCGCAATCCATCTCCTATTGAGGATGGCAATCAAGAAAAATATGTAACACTGACTTCAGGCAAGATGGACGGGTAGTCCATAACATTTCTTTGGCAGAGGCAAAGAGGTAGAGCAGCATCAGTTCTAGATCACTGGATAACACCTTCAGTGTCCACGGTCCACCTTTAAGATGCATTACCAAGTATACCTAAGCAGTAGTTAATGAGTCCAAATCAAGCTTAAGCTGTCCCCATTATTTTTTTTTTTTTTACATATGTCCTACAAATTCTACCAGGTACACATAATGAGCTGCTAATGTATCCTCATCTATATGCATGTTTTCCATCTTGCCTGGGTCCGACAAATTCTCACTCTCAGGCACACATAAAGAGCTGCTAATGAGTCATTACTTAGCTGAATCACGCTTCTGTAAAATCTCCTGCCAGATCTAGCTTAATGGTTTGGGTCATGAACCACACTTTTGTAAAGTCCTCCTGCCAAGTCTCAAACAGTTTAAGCATGCTATTTTAAAAGTCCTCCCACCAGGTTTGAAACTTCTAGACCTTGTCAACCACAGCAAGCATAAGGCAGACAAAACAAGCAATATACATTTGTATTTTAACCAGTGCCCACAGGGGAGGGCTTTGTCGTAGCGGCACTGCTTTTAACCAATGCTCCCCTACCTAGTTCACAATCACAGGACCTGAGTGAGAGTTCTCTCCTCTACTCCAGGCCTGGCCAACATATTAAATTTGAAATGAGCTGCTGTACTGTGGAGTGAACAGGTGTGTCGGTGTATAATATATATATATATATATATATACATAACATACACACACACACACACACACACACACACACACACACACTCTCTCTCCTCTCTCTCTCTCTCTCCCTCCCTCCCCTTTCAGCCTGATGAGTCATAATATCCCTTTTCAGATGTAGTATGTGAGTTAAACATAAGAAAATCAAAGAGTCTGTATTTTTGTCTATTGCTACTAGCTGGATGGTGTTGTGACAACTCCATCCAGACAGTAGCAAATAGCAATAGACAGAAATAAAGACATTGTCCAAGTTTCAGTGACTCAGGTAGTACACTGGCCTCTGAGCCCAGGAGATTACAGGGCTGTGGGTTCAGTTCCCACATATATAGCATGAGGATGGGGTGCTGCACTCCTGAGGTGCCGTCTTTCAGATGAGACATTAAACCAAGGTCCCAACTGCCTGGACTGGTAGAAGTTCAGGTGGATGTTAAAAAGAGTAGGGGAATTTCCCCGGTGCCCTGGCCAAATTTCCCTCATTCACTAAAAATACCACCTACAGCTTAATCTGGTTCAAGGTTGGTTGCTTATCATCTGTATCCCCCTCCCCCCAGTTACCCCTGAAAAAGGGACTTCTAGGCCCAGTGGGCTTACTGGGTCAACAAAATTAAACAAATTCTGATTTATAGGCACGGCAGTAGAAGAAAAATAGGACAGTAGTACCACCTCTCTTTTTTGGTTCTCTTCAGTTATATGGAGGTTCTGCCACCCCCCCAATTTTAAGAAACAGAAGTGTGAACTATTTTTTTAATTTCACAATACAAAAATGAGCTTTCCCCGGAGCGGAGCAGGACAGAACCTACATATAAATGACTAAGACACTTCTGTTCTGAGTTCGGACTGTCCACCCAGACAGAGTGTGGACAGAAGAGAACACAGAACCAACTGCATACAAAACTTAAAGAAAACATTTCTGTATACTGTATTAATATTTTTACAACATAGGCATTCATCAAATCACCACCTCAATTTGTCGTGCCATACCATCTCTTTTGGTTCTCTTACTCAGTTACATGGAGGTTCTGCCCCTCCCAATTTTACGAAACAGAAGTTTAAACTATTTTTTAATTTCACAATACAAAAATTAGCTTTCCCCAGAGCGGAGCAGGACAGAACCTACATATAAATGACTAAGTGATGGCAGTGTAAGAATTTATCCACCATGCTATTCTCCCCTCTGGCAGACTGGCACTTTCACTTGGAGCTCACCGATATTATTTCTTAAGCTCATAGCAGTTAGGCAGACCCCCATCCACCCATCCTTCTTGATCCCCCTTTTAGTTCTTGAATACCATCCTTTGCCTGAACCTTTTCTTCCTTTATGTCATCCTTTCCTATTGTCTTCCCCAACCCCCTGCTCCTGGCCCCCCCTTGTCCAGTCTGCCTCCTGCCTATGCAGTATCTAGTTCCTTCATACCTCCTGCCTATTTCTGGAGGAGTACTAGCTAGGCTTCCCTTTAGTTATGCAGACATCAAACTGCTGTCCAAGAGCACTTGTTCCCTCACTTCCCTTCTCCTATCCCCCACTCCCCCTGTTTACACACACAGTGACTGGCACTGCACTGGTCTGTGTCTGATACTGGCAGTACTAGAGTTGGCATTTGGCATTAAGTTGGCATTCATGATATTACTTACCTTAAGCCAAGGCAGGCACTGGTGTATTGGACCTGGTAGTCTCTGTAGCAGTTTCAGGCACTGGCTGGCACACAGAGTCAGTCTCAGGATGTCGTTGTCCTTGGGCTCATCCTGCTGTGCTTGGCTGCTCCTCTGTGCTGCTGAGCTGCTCTTCAAGTTGCTGTGCTGGTGCTGGCAGTCGGTACCTGCTGGCTGCTGCCGCACTGATGCTGCTGCTAGTTCTTTTATCTAGCTAGTAAATGATTTAGCAGCAAGTAGCAGCTAGCAGCACTGCAGAATTCTGGCGATCCATGTGTCCCAACCTAGGCAGCTCTCTCTGCAAATCAGTGGGTGGCACAGCAGTTGGTTGGCACACTTCTTCACTGTTCACTTGTTGTCCGGCCTGGGTCCCCTGTTGTCTCCCTGGCGCTCCAGTCCCGACCTAGGCAGCTCTCTCTCTCTCTCTGGTCTGACTCCAGCGACAATCACGCAATTGCTTCCCTTCCCCAGTGCTCTGGAACTCTTCTTGGGCTCAGTGAGTTCAGAGCACTGGAGTGGTCCTTATATGCTGCTCAATCGGACCTGAGGGGGGACACAAAAATCAGGTCCATGTGGTCGGGGGTGCTAAAAACAGCAATGGACCGCAGGAAGTCATGCGATTGGCTGCAAGGGCAGAAAATGAGCTGCTACATCACGGCGTCACTGCTGCAGCTTGAATATGGGGACGTGGGGATTTTTGTTGCGAGCAGCGAGAGCGAGACAAAGGCGAGGCAACTCGAGTCGGCGCAGCGGCGAAGTTAGCGTGGGCTACCAGGAAATTGTGCAGATGGCCAGTCAGTTCGGGATGGTGGGACAAATGGCAGGAAAATGGGATTTCCCACAAAATCCAGGACAGTTGAGAGATATGGTCAAGCCCTGAGGACAATAGGCATGTCTTTATTTTTGGGTTAAACACCCCAGAAATATGTTTTTGAAATCTGGGAAAAGTAGTGTGGCAAAGGAGTGTCAAACCTGCGACACTTTCATGATTTTTTTTATGCAAAAGTGTCGTATTTTGCAACACTACTATTCGACACTATGGAGAATGTAACATGAATTCTTTGCCACTCTGCTGCAAAACCCTGGTTTAGTGTTTTGGGCTGAACTTTGGAGGGAAGAGAGCCAACATCC
Source organism: Neoceratodus forsteri (assembly GCA_016271365.2). Lineage (NCBI taxonomy): Eukaryota > Metazoa > Chordata > Ceratodontiformes > Ceratodontidae > Neoceratodus > Neoceratodus forsteri. Next base: position 41,145,219 of record CM028137.1, on the reverse strand, counting down.
CACAATTGTGCCTTCTGGTGGTTTGGTGACAAAACATTGCATAGATGGAAAGTTATGGTGTTCCAAAGTCGACACCTTTTCTCTTAGGCTAACATCGTGGCATCCACTGCGCCTTTCAGGGCCCGTATCTTGAAACTCTTCAAGATATGGAATTTTCATCATGAAAATGCTTAGCCCCCTAGGTGGCTCTGTGTCAAGTGCAAAGCTAGCCAGGAAAGTCATGAATGATATGAAAATAATTTTTTTTCTATGTCATACGGTTCCTGAGATATAAGCAATTTAGTATTCCAAGTGCTCATTTTCTGCTCTGAGGCCCTTTATTATGCCCCCACAAGACCAGCTACTGCATCCTGAGTAGAGGCCCAAAGCAAAACTGAGGCAATGGACATCAAGGGTTTACTGGTCCTATGTGCAAGAAATCACGTAGTGGGAGCCCAGGGCCCAAAGAGCCTGCGCTCCCACCACTACAATGCCCCTCTCCCCACACACAGACCAGTTACTGCATCCTGAGTGGAGACCCACAGGACAACAAGGGCTATGAACATCAATCATACACCTCCCTGTTTGCAGGAACACACAAGTTAGGACAGTTAGGAGTTGCACAGCGTCAGTCAAGCAATGCCCCCCCTGACCAGGTACTGCATCCTGAGTGGAGACCCATAGCAAAAGTGAAGCCATGGACATCAATGGTACACCTTCCAGATTGCAGGTGTACACAAGTTAGGACAGTTAGGACTTGCACGGTCTCAGCCAGGCAATGCTCCTCCCACCAAGACCAGGTAGTGAATGCTGAGTTGAGAGTCACAGGAAAAGAAAGCCCATGGACATCCATGGTACACTTCTCTGTTTGCAGGAACACACAAGTTAGGACAATTTAGAGTCACACGGCGTCAGTCAGTCAATGCCCCACCTAACAGGCCAGGTACTGCATCCTGAGCGGAGACCCACAGGAAAATGAAGGCTATGGATATCAATGGCACAGCTCCCTGATTGTAGGAACACACAAGTTAGGACAGTTAGGAGTTGCATGGTGTCAGCCAGGCAATGCACACCCCGCAGACCAGGTACTGTATCCTCAGTGGAGACCCACAGCAAAACTGAGGCCATGGACATCAACGGTACACCTTCCTGATTGAAGGTGTACACAAGTTAGGATAGTTAGGAGTTGCATGACCTCAGCCAGGCAATGCCCCCAAGACTAGGTACTGCATCCTGAGTGGAGACCCAGAGAAAAACTGAGGCCATGGACTTCAAGGGTTTACCATATGTGCAAAAAATCATGTGGTGGAAGCATGGAGCCCACAGGGCCCACACTTCCACCACAACAATATGCCCCAAAATACACACAGCAGGTACTTCATCCTGAGTGGAGACCCAGAGGAAAACAAATAGCTATGAGCATCAATGGTACACCTCTCTAATTGCAGGAATACACAAGTTAGGACAGTTAGTAGTTGCACAGCATCAGACAAACAATGTTCCCCAGACCAGGAGCTGCATCCTGAGTGGAGACCCAAAGCAAAAGTGAGACCATGGACATCAATGGTACATCTCCTTGATTTCCGGTGTACATTAGCCAGGACAGTTAAAAGTTGCACAGCATCAGCCAAGCAATGCCCCACCTCCCCCAGACCAGGTACTGCATCCTGAGTGGAGACCCACAGTAAAACTGAGGCCATGGACATCAATGGTACACCTCCCTGATTGCAGGTGTACACAAGTTAGGATAGTTAGGAGTTGCACGGGATCAGCCAGGCATTGCTCCCCCACAGACCAGGTACTGCATCCTGAGTGGAGACCCAGAGCAAAACTGAGGCCATGGACATCAAGGGTTTACCAGTCTTATGTGCAAAAAATCATGTGGTGGGAGCATGAGGCCCAAAGCGCCCACGCTCCTATGACTACAATGCCATGCCCTCACCCCCCGACAGAACAGGTAGTCAATCATGAGTGGAGTGTTACAGGAAAAGGAAACCCATTGACATCAATGGAATACCACCCTGATTGCAGGCGTACATAAGTTAGCAGTGTTTGGAGTTGCACGGCATCAGCCAGGCACTATCCCCCCACCCCAGATCAGGTACTGCATCCTGAGTGGAGATTCACATGAAAACAAAGGCTAAGGACATCAATGGTATTCCTCCCTGATTGCAGAAACACACAGGTTAGGACAGTTAGCAGTTGCACAGCATCAGCCAGGCAATGCCCCCTTCACCCAGACCCGGTACTGCATCCTGAGTGGATACCCACAGCAAAACTGAGGCCATGGACATCAGTGGAACATGTCCATGATTGCAGGTGTACACAAGTTAGGACAGCTAGGAGTTCCATGGCATCAGCCAGGCAATGCCCCCCCAGATCAGGTACTGTATACTGAGTGGAGATCCACAGCAAAACTGAGGCCACGGACATCAATGGTTTATCGGTCTTATGTGCAAAAAAAATCATGTGGTGGGAGCACGGGACCCAAAGGGCCCACACTCCCACCACTACAATGCCGCCCAAACACACAGAGCAGGCACTGCATCCTGAGTCGAGACCCACAGAAAAACTAATGGATATGAACATCAACAGTACACCTCCCTGACTGCAGGAACACACAAGTTAGAACAGTTAGTAGTTGCACAATGTCAACCAAGCAATGCCCCCCAGACCAGGTGTTGCATCCTGAGTGGAGACCCATAGCAAAATTGAGGCCATAGACGTCAATGGTACACCTTCCTGTTTGCAGGTGTACATAAGCTAGGACAGTTAGGAGTTGCACAGCCTCAGCCAAGCAATCCCCCTGGACAAGTCAGTGAAAACTGAGAGTCACAGGAAAAGGAAACCCATGGTCATCAACAGTACACCTCTCTGTTTGCAGAAACACACAAATTAGGACAGTTTGGAGTTGCATGGCATAAGCCAGGCAGTGCCACCCCCCCAGAGGCCAGGTACTGCATCCTGAGTGGAGACCCACAGGAACATGAAGGCTATGGACATCAACGGTGCACCTCCCTGATTGTAGGAACACACAAGTTAGGACAGTTAGGAGTTGCACAGCATCAGTCAGGCAATGACCCCCCTGCAGACTAGGTACTGCATCCTCATTGGAGACCCATTGCAAAACTGAGGCCATGGACATCAACTGTATTGGATATCAATGGTATACCACTCTGATTGCAGGAACATACAAGTTAGGATGGTTAGAAGTTGCATGGCATTAGCCAGACAATGCCCCCACCTCTCCCAGACCAGCTACTGCATCCTGAGTGGAGACCCACAGCAAAACTGAGACCATGGACATCAACGGTACACCTCCCTGATTGCAGGTGTACACAAGTTAGGATAGTTAGGAGTTGCACGGGCTCAGCCAGGCAATGCCCCCCCAAAGACGAGGTACTGCATCATGACTGGAGACCCAGAGCAAAACTTAGGCCATGTACATCAAGGGTTTACTGGTCTTATATGCAAAAAAATCTTGTGGTTGGAGCATGGGACCTGAAGGGCCTGCACTCCCTCCACTAAAATGCCGTGCCCCCTCACCCCGACAGAACAGGTAGTCAATCCTGAGTGGAGAGTCACATGAAAAGGAATCCCATGGATATCAATGGTATACCTCCCTGATTGCAGGAGTACACAAATTAGGAGAGTTTGGAGTTGCACGGAGTAAGCTAGGCAATGTCCCTCACTCCCCAGACCATGTACTGCATCCTGTGAGGAGACTCACATGAAAAGAAAGGCTATGGACATCAATGGTATACCTCCTTGATTGCAGAAACACTCAAGTTAGGATAGCATGGAGTTGCACGGCACCAGCCAGGAAATGTCCCCCCACAGACCAGGTACTACATCCTGAGTGGAGAGCCACAGGAATACAAAGACTGTGGACATCAACAGTACATCTCACTGATTGTAGGAACATACAAGTTAGGACAGTTAGGAGTTGCATGACATCATCCAGGCAATGCTCCCTTCCCCTGACCAGGTACTGCATCCTGAGTGGAGACCCACAGCAAAACTGAGACCATGGACATCAATGGTACACCTCCCAGATTTCAGGTATACACAAATTAGGACAGTTAGGAGTTGCATGGCTTCAGTCAGGCAATGTCCCCCCCCGACCAGGTACTGCATCCTGATTGGAGACCCAGAGCAAAACAGAGGCTGTGGACATCAAAGGTTTACTGGTCTTATGTGCCAAAAATCTTGTGGTGGGAGCTTGGGGCCCAAAGGGCCCGAGCTTCCACCACTACAGTTCCCTGTTCCCCCAGAACAGATGCTGAATCCTGAGTGGAGAGTCACAGGAAAAGGAAGCTCATGGCTATCAGTGGTACACCTCTCTGGTTGCAGGAATAGACAAGTTAGGACAGTTTGGAGTTGTATGACATCAGCCAGGCAATGACCCCCCCCACAGGCCAGGTACTGCATCCTGAGTGGAGACCCAGAGGAAAACAAAGGCTATGGACATCAACAGTACACCTTCCTGATTGCAGGAACACACAAGTTAGGACAGTTAGGGGTTGTATGGCGTCAGCCAGGCAATGCCCCCCACAGACCAGGTACTGCATCCTCAGTGGAGACCCACAGCAAAACTGAGGCCATGGACATGGATGGTATACCTCCCTGATTGCAGATGTACACAAGTTAGGACAGTTTGGAGTTGCACAGTGTCAGCCAGGCAATGCCCCTCACTCCCAGACCAGGTACTGCATCCTGAGTGGAGACCCACAGCAAAACTGAGGCCATGGATATCAATGGTATACCTTCCTGATAACAGATGCACACAACTTAGGACAGTTAGGAGTTGCTTGGCCTCAGTGAGACAATGACTCTCCCAGCCCAGCACATCAGGTACTGCATCCTGAGTGGAGAGCCAGAGGAAAACAAAGGCTATGGACATGAACGGTACACATCCCTGGTTGCAGGAACACACTAGTTAGGACAGTTTGGAGTTGCATGACGTCAGTCAGGCAATGCCCCCCCCCGATCAGGTACTGCATCCTGGGGTTAGAGCTAAAGGAAAACAAAGACCATGTAAATAAATGGTACACCTCCCTGATTGTAGGTGCACACACGTTAGCGGAGTTTGGAGTTGCACAGAATCAGCCAAGCAATGCCCCCCCTCCATGCGAGGTACTGCATCTTGAGTGGAGAACCATAGTAAAACTGAAGGGATGGAGACAAACAGTGCACTACATTGATTAGCTGCTGAACCTTGTGCAGGTTATGCACCCACATCCCACAGGGCAAGTACTGCACCTTGAGCGAGGGGAACAGGCATGGGCAAGAATGGCATTTCTGGTTTTCTACAAGATGCCAACAAGTTAGGACGCTTTCTGTCCTTCACACTAGTCATGCCTTTAGAACTGGCACAATAAACACACATTTTTTTGTTTTCAAAAGTATTAATAAAAGTGTTTTTGTAAAGAAATATTTTCTAGAAAAAAAGAAATATACATTATTCTCAATTTAGTTAACATAATTTAGAAAAAAACATGTATTCTGTAAAAAAATATTGATTATAACATTCAATTTTTGTTATTAAATACTGTTTTGCTTAGTTGTCATTTTCAAGAAAAATATAAAAAAATACATAATTTTTAATTTAGCAAACAAGATTTACATTCATTTAACAGATAAAGAGATCTGAGGGAGGTGTGCTGATGGTTGAGGCAGCTCAGAACAGGAAACTGGATGTATGTGGATGCGCAGCAGAAGTGGAAGGTGCTGCACCATCGAAGAGACACCAGAAAACTGTGGAGGCCATTCATCAGTGGGTAGGGAGACTGGAATATTACAACTGCAGGTGAAGCAGTGCTGCTATGTGCACCGGCATCTGCAGCTGTGTCCACTGGCTCAGGCACAAGGCTGACCGTCGCCTGCTGAGCTTTCAATGTGGACAAGATTTGGTCTTGTCCCTGTCACAGGCCTAAGATTTCTTTGGTGAGAAGGTCAACCTTGTGCTCGAGTCTCTGAACACAGCCGCAGTGTGTAGTACATGATGTACTTGTTGGTAGATCTCTGAACAGAAAAAAAAATGCTTTAACATGTTACAGTGATAAATATACTTCACTGTTTCTGTTTATGATCTCATTAGATGTGCCTTTTCGGGCCCGTATCTAGTTAATGCTTTGAGATACAGATTTTTTGCTAATATACACACAAGTTATGATACTGAGGAGTTGCACGGCCTCAGCCAGGCAATGCCCACCCAGGACAGGTAGTTCATCCTGAGTGGAGAGTAACAGCTATATTGAGACCATGGACATCACTGGTACACCTCCCTGATTGCAGGTGGACACAAGTTAGGACAATTAGGGGTTGCGCGTCCTCAGCCAGGCAATGCCCCCCCACCCAAACCAGGCTCTGCATCCTGAGTGGAGACCCACAGGAAAATGAAGGCTATGAACATCAATAGTACACCTTCCTGATTGCAGAAAAAAAATAGTTGGGACAGTTAGGAGTTGCACAGCACCAGTCAGGCAAAGCTTCCCCCAGACCAAGTACTGCATCCTGGGTGGAGACCCACAGCAAAACTGAAGCCATGGACATCAACGGTATACCTCCCTGAATGTAGATGCACACTAGTTAGGACACATAGGAATTTCAAGGCCTCAGCTAGACAATGCCCCCCCGCATACCAGATACTGCATCCTGAGTGGAGAGCCACAGGAAAACAAAAGCTATGGACATCAACGGTACACCTCCCTGGTTGCAGGAACACACTAGTTAGGACAGTTAGGAGTTGCACGACCTCAGCTAGACAATGCCCCACCCCCCCGCACACCAGGTACTGCATCCTGAGTGGAGAGTCACAGGACAACAAAGGCTATGGACATCAATGGTACAGCACCTTGGTTGCAGGATCGCACTACTTAGGACAGTTTGGAGTTGCACTGCGTTAGCCAGGCAATGCCCCCCCAACCAGGCACTTGATCATGAGTGGAGAGCCACAGCAAAAGTGAAGCCATGAACATCAGCGGTACACGTACGTGATTGCAGGTGTACACAAGTTAGGGCAGTTAGGAGTTGCACGGCGTCAACCAGGCAATGGCCCACCAAAACAGGTACTGCATCCTGAGTGGAGACGCACAGCAAAAGTGAGCCCATGGACATCAACGCTATACCTCCCTGACTGCAGATGCACACAAGTTAGGACAGCTAGGAGTTGGATGGCCTCAGAGAGACAATGCCCCCCCCACATACCAGGTACTGCATCCTAACTGGACAGCCTCAGGAAATCAAAGGCTATAGACATCAATGGTACACCTCCTTGGTTGCAGGGACACACTAGTTTGGACAGTTAGGAGTTGCATGGCATCAACCAGGCAATGCCCCCACCAGACCAGGTACTGCATCCTGAGTGGAGACCCATAGCAAAACTGAGACCATGGACATCAACGGTACACATCCGTGATTGCAGTTGTACACAAGTTGGTCAGTTAGAAGTTGCATTGCCACAGCCAGGCAATGACCCCCCCAGACCAGGTAGTGCCTTGTGACTGGAGAACCACAGCAAAACTTAGCCTATGGAAATCAATGGTACATATCCATGATTGCAGGTGTACACAAGTTAGGACAGTTAGGAGTTGCACGGCCTCAGCCAGGCAATGACCTCCCCCAAATTTGGTACTGCATCCTGAGTGGAGAAGCACAGGAAAACAAAGCGTATGAGCCCATGGACATCAACAGTATACCTCCCTTGTTGCAGGAACAAACAAGTTAGGACAGTTTGCAGTTGCACGATGCCAGCCAGGCAATGCCCCCACAGACCAGGTACTTCTTCCTGAGTGGGCAGCCACAGCTAAACTAAAGCCATGGACATCAACGTTACACCTCCATGATTGCAGCTGCACACAAGTTAGTACAGTTAGGAGTTGCATGGACTCAGCCAGGCAATGTCCCCCCCAGACCAGGTACTGCATCCTGAGTGTAGAGGCACAGCAAAACAAAGGCCATGTAAATTTACGGTACAGCTCCCTGATTGCAGTTACACACAAGTTAGGGCACTGATGAGTTGCATGGACTCAGCGAGGCAATGCTTAACCCTAACCACAGACCAGGTACTGCATCCTGAGTGGAAAACCACAGCAAAACTAAAGCCATGGACATCAACTGTGCACCTCCCTGATTGAGTAACTGTAGACTAGGATATAACATGTGTTAATGGTCTGATTACCAGTTTCCAACAACTGCATGTATTTCGGTTACAACACTTATGTTCAGCACTTTTGTCATGCTCCTGCTTCCCCTGCTTTTCTGCTCCTATGGCAACAGACTCCCTGACCACTAGAGAATACATAAATAGATTGCTTAATACAGATAATTTCAATATGTCCATGGAAAACCACACAGTTATTGTATCCCATATCTATTCACATGTTATTATTCTGGGATGCCACAATGTGCTACAGTTAATAGTGTGCCTGCTGACAACTTGTAGTTGTGAGATTAAATCCAATATAAAACAAATCATGTACTACATCCTCAGTACATAAGCACTGCTGAAATACAGGCATGGACATTAATTTTATACATCTCTGATAGCAGATGTGTACAAGATAGGCGTCTGAGTCATTGTACTGTCTCAGACATGCACCGTAATCACCCCCCGATGTGGTGCTAGAACATGAGTACACAGCCATAGTACAAATACAGCCATGGACATCAATGGTATACAGTATTGATGACACCTGAATAGAAGTAACAACTCTGAGGAGTTACACAGGCTGAGCTAGGCAATGGTCTTTCCCTACTTTTCATACAATAACAGAACATGTGCTGTTTGCTGAGTGCAGAGGTACAGTCCAACAAAAGCCATAAATATCTTCAGTATATGTGCATGGTGACAGCTGCACACAAGTTAGGACACTAAGAAATTGTACAGATAAAGTCAGTTAATGACCCCCCCATGATACAGACCAGGTACTACATCCTGAGAGAAGAACCAGAGGAAAACTGATGTCATGGGCATCAATGGTACACCACTCTGATATCAGGTGAAAATAAAAAATACATGGATGATCTCCACTTTTAAAAAAAAAAGTTTTAATTTTATTTAGATTTCTTCACACAATGAAAAGCGACAGTTCCGTGGATACCAGGTGTACACAAATTAAGACAGTTATGAGTTACATGGGCTCAGCAAGTTAATGTACACAAGTTAGGAGACTAAGCAGTTGGATGTCATGAGACAGGCAATACCCCCAAAAAGACGCAGGTGCTGTAGCCTGACTGTAGACCCACAACAAAACTACTGTCATGGACATCAATAGGACACAGGTTTGCACAGTTAGGAGTTCTCTGGTGTAAGCCAGGCTATAACCCCCTCACCACTGAAGAGGTACTGTGTCCTGAGTGGAGAGCCACAGGAAAACTACAGCCATGGACATCACCAGTATATCTTGATGATTGCAGGCCTACACAAGTTTGCACAGTTAGAAGTTGTATGGGGTCAGCGAGGCTATGCCCCCCCCACACTAGGAGGTTCTGCATCCTGAGTGGAGAGTCACAGCTAAACTACAGCCTTACACATCAATCTTACAGCAGCCAGATTGCAGATGCATACAAATTTGAACTGTAAGGAATTCCCTGGATTCAGCCAGCCTGTGACTCCCCCCTTCCAGAGCAGGTACTGCATACTTATAGACAGCCAGAGCGAATGTTCAGTCTTGGAGATCAATGGTATACCTCCGTCATTGCAGTTACACAGAACTTTGCAGACTTTGGAGTAGCACAGTCTCAACCAAGCAATGGCCCACCCTATTCCTACTGGATCACTCACTGCATATTGAGTGATAAGATACATTGAAACTAAAGTGATGGACATAAATGGTGTACTTCTGTGATTTAGGTGTAAACAACTTAGGACACTAAGTACTTGCAGAGGATCAACCATGGCATGGCCACCAAGTACTGAGAACAGCTATTCAAATAATTTCAATAGGATTGTCTTACTTTCTGATTCGACAAAGATGACACTGTCAGAGTCACAGTGTTTGGTGTCCACAGCCTCAGCATGTGCTGGTACTACCTCTACATGTGGTGGGGAGCACCTGTGATGTCCTATGAACTAAAGGTAATAATAATAATATTTCTTGAGTGTGGCATATGTCTCTTCAGTTATTTAATACAGATTTGTTTCAACAATGCTAGTAATGTCTGCTACTTAAGAAACCCTCAGACCCTAGGTACTGCATCGTGACTGGAGACCCACAGCAAAATGAAGGTCATGGACATCAATGGTACATGTATGTGACTACAGGTGTACACAAGTTAGGCCAGTTAGGAGTTGCATGGAGTCAGCCAGGCAATGCCCCCACCAAACCAGGTACTACATCCTGAGTGGAGACCCAAAGCAAAACTGATGCCATGGACATCAACGGTACACTTCCCTGACTGCAGGTGTACACAAATTAGGACAGTTAGGAGTTGCACGGCCTCAACCAGGCAATGCCCCCCCAGACCAGGTACTGCATCCTGAGTAGAACCCCACAGCTAAACTAAGCCCATGGACATAAATGGTACACATTCGTGACTGCAGCTGTACACAAGTTAGGACAGTTAGGAGTTGCATGGCCTCACCCAGGCAATGCCTTTTCACCCCCAGACCAGGTAATGCATCCTGAGTGGAGACTAAGAGCAAAACTGAGGCCATAGATATAGATGGTTTACCTCCCTGACTGCAGATGCATACAAGTTAGGAAAGTTAGGAGTTGCACGGCCTCAGCCAGAAAATGCCCCCCCCCGCATTCATGGTACTGCATACAGAGTGGAGAGCCATGGGAAAATAAAGGCTATGGACATCAATGGTATACCTCCCTGGTTGCAGGAACACATTAGTTAGGACAGTTTGGAGTTGCACCGACATCAACCAGGCAATGCCACCCAGTTAGACCAGGTACTGGATCCTGAGTGGAGACCCACAGTAAAGAGAAGGCCATGGACATCAATAGTATACTTCTTTGATTGCAGGAACACACAAGTTAGGACAGTTAGGAGTTGCACGGCATCAGCCAGGCAATGCCCCTCCACCCCCCAGACCAGATACTGCATCCTGAGTGGAGACCCACAGGACAAAGAAGGCTATGGACATCAATGGTACAGCTCCCTGATTGCAGTAACATGAAAGTTAGGACAGTTAGGAGTTGCATAGCATCAGCCAGGCAATGTCCCCCCCCCAGACCAGCTACTGCATCCTAAGTGGAGAACCACAGCAAAACTGAGGCCATGGACATCAGTGGTACATGTCCGTGATTGCAGGTGTACACAAGTTAGGACAGTTAGGAGTTGCACGGCCTCAGTCAGGCAATGCCCCTCCACCCCCCAGACCAGGTACTGCATCCTGATTGAAGACCCACAGGAAAAAGAAGTCTATGGACATCAACGGTACACCTCCCTGATTGTAGTAACACACAAGTTAGGACAGTTAGGAGTTGCATGGTGTCAGCCAGGCAATGCCCCCCTACCACCCCAGATCAGGTACTGCATCCTGAGTGGAGACCCACAGGTAAAAGAAGGCTATGGACAGCAATGGTACAGCTCCCTGATGAGTACATACAAGTTAGGACAGTTAGGAGTTGCACAGCATCAGCCAGGCAATGCCCCCCCAGACCAGGTACTGTATTTTGAGTGGAGACCTACAGGAAAACTGAGGCCATGGACATCAATGGTACACATCCGTGATTGTAGGTGTACACAAGTTAGGACAGTTAGGGGTTGCACGGCCTCAGCCAAGAAATGCCCTCCCCCCAGACCAGGTACTGCATCCTGAGTGGAGCAGCACAGGAAAACAAAGCCAATGAAGATCAATGGTACACCTTCTGGTTGCAGCTCTACACAATTTAGCACAGTTAGGAGTTGCATGGACTCATCCAGGCAATGCCCCCCCAGACCAGGTACTGCATCCTGAGTGGAAAGGCACAGCAAAACAAAGGCCATGGAAATTAACGGTACAGCTCCCTGATTGCAGTTACACACAAGTTAGCATTATTTTTAGGATTCTGTATTAGAACAAACCATTGCATTATGGCAATAATGCCCTGCAGGGTGTGTGTTGTGGTGGAATAATGTCACACCTCAGGTATTGGATGTACTTAGCCTGTGGTCTCCTATCCAACCACCTGAGGTGTGACATTATCACAGCACAACACACTCCTTGTTAGTCATTTTTGTTTAAATATATATTGTGCTGAGTAAGAAATGGCTTCTTTACACACGATGCTGTAAGCGTTCCCCTGCAACAGGCTTGTCAGCAGCCTCCCACATCTCATACGTGAGGCAGTACCAGCCAGCATCATTTTCCGGTATCTCCCCACGGTTCTTAAGAATGTAGAACTGCTGGCTCAACAGCTTCCTCTTCTGCTTACACATCTGTGTGTTTTTGTTTTTGACCTTAAAACAGATGTTCAGGTGGCTATTAATGTGCCTCCACATTACATCCAGCTTCCTGTTGGTGCTGCACATCAGCACCTTCGCATTTCCATTTGTCTGAGCTGCCTCAACCAGGCAGCACACCTCTCTCAGACTCGACAGTCGCATTTTTTTGTTCAGCTGCAATGAACAGAGAGACAGACAGTAGTATGTTAATGTGGTATATTGTTACTTGTGTGTGCTCGTGTTCTGTTCAGCTTTTTGACTGCACATGTGCAGGCACCACCATTATCACGATTGTACAGTTGTGATAAGAAGTTATGCCATATGACAACAGTGATACTTACATTACATCACATAAAGAACACACTACTACCTTCATGATGTCATGTTTCAACTGTGCTGCATAGGCATACTCAAACCACATACCTAGACATTAATAGTATATCTTGATAACAGAAGCTGTATGCATGTCACAATTCTCAACATGTTCATGCATCTAAGTCTATGCAGTACTGTGAAACTGAGATAGCATGTGTTTGTGTTGTGTGTGTTATGTATGCAGCTTTTCTATTTTTTGACCAATGTTTTTCGGCTTTTAAAAGAGCCTTTTTTTTTAAAGATATCTGTTTTAACAGTCTGATATTTTTTAGAGGACTGTGAGAATTCCATCTTGAAGGTCTCCCAGGAAAAGTCAATTGCCAACATGAGAGAAGTGCACACTGTCTGATAGGTATAGCCAATCATTACAATACTTAATTTCAGGGTGATGTATGGTGTGCATCCCAGACATGACGCAGATATCCATATATTTGTATGTTTACCTTTCTTCTGGCTCTGTCAAGCAGGTTCATGTGCTGTTCTACTTGCCAGACCCTAAGCTCTGTTATATTTGAAAATATTATCTTACATGCAGGTAACATATTCATAATAGAAGCAAAGTCCAATTTTGCTTCTGACACTAAATCTACCCATCGTTTGGTGCCTAAATCATTGCCTCCAAGATGAATCACCAGTATGTCTGGATGAGCTTGAGTGCTCAGTTGTCTGTGCAGTGTTGGCATGAGATGCTCCCAACTCATGCCTCCACTGCCAAACCACTTAACAGAGCAATTTGGAAGCTGCAAGTCTTTGCCAAAATTACTCCTCTGAGCATACTCCAAAGCTTGACATACTATGCTGCTGCCTATGACCCACACAGTCTACTTGCTGTTTCTGCCATTCTGAGGTTTTTAGATGAGAAGTGGACAGAAAGCTACCAAAAAAATCAGTATTTCTCCTGCAGTGTCTAGTCACCACTGAATGTGAAATTGAAAGTTCGCTCTCTCCTTCAACATTGCTTTGGTGGGCTGTCCCAAAACACAGTGATTTAGATAGTAATTGGTTAATGCTTTCTCATGGTTAACCAATACAGTGGATGCATGCACTATGACTACACTGAATGGCTGCAGCTCCTGTCAACCAGAAATGTTTGAAGAGTTCTAGGTGGGAAAATGTTACATTGTCATAGGCTAGCTCAAAGAATCATAAGTACTCAGAGATGTATGATAGGTTGCCTCTTGTGTTATGATACATATTCTGCTTGCTTTCTGCCTCCATTTGCAGCTCTGTCTGTGCTAGTAAGTACTGATTGACACTCTGACTTTAAACAGTAATAACTTATTTTTACAGCATTACAGGTTATTTATATTGTCATAGTCAAATAGAGCAGTAAAACACATTTTGTTTAATGCAATTTATGTTGTGCTAATAGTTTTAATAATGCTAGAAAAATTGTATAGTAAATGTGATGTACCTACACAGAGTAAAGCAGGCTGCTCAGTGTTTTCCCAAGATGACTGCTATCTCCTTCTTCTCCAGTCTTGAGAAGTTGTGATTGGTTGCCTGACATGACCTGCTCAATGTTATAAATGTTATAAATAAAGATTTGATTGATTGATTGATTGATGTTATGTTCCATTGGTGTGAAGTGTCTGTCACTCAGACACAAAGCAGTGTCTGATTGGCTTAGCCTTAAAGAGGGCGTTTTTTTAATGCAATTATTCAACACTTTCGTGCTTATGACACTATTTTGCGACACTACATTCGACAACCGTCATGCTGATGAAAGCACAATTTGCGACACTTTCATGCTCATGACACCAATATTTGCGACACCGTCGCACATTCGACTCTACTTTTTGAAAATGTTGGGAAAAAATGTTTTTTCGGTAAAATAGTGTGGATAGCTAGAATTTTGAGAATAATTTAGTTTTTTGTCATATTTATGGATATTTTCTAAGGTTATAAGTGAGCTTCCATTCTGCAACACTTGAAAACATTGTATATTGTGTTCACTAGTGTTTGACTATGAGAAGGATTATCTGTGCGATGTTTTGTAAGCAGTGCTATTAATTCTTCTAACATGACACATGAACAGTGTGTGTAACTATGTAATGTTAGGACAAAAAAGTTAGCTCACCACTAAATATTTGTTTTTTTCTATTTCTTATAAAGGTGTTTGATACTTACGTAACATTGTACTAACATATTAAAATGCCAGGAGAATGGCCTAATGGTCTTTCATGTCTGCTCGTTTGGTCAGCCCCCACCCTGGGAGCTGACCTTGCTGTTCCCCTCATCTTCTCTGGCTTCTCCCCTTCCCAGTTCCGGATAGTCTCGCTGCACTGGATTTTGCTTCCAGAACCCTTCCCCGGTACCTGTCCAACCCCCTCTTGAACCCCTCCACTGTCTCTGCCTCCACCAGTCCCCTGGGCAGCGTATTCCATGGCTCCACCACCCTGTCAGTGAAGTAGCACCTCCTCTTTTCTCCCCTGAATCTTCCCCCCACCAGCTCCCACACATGCCCTCTAGTTGCCCCTCCTCCTTCCTTCCTTCGAAGCACCCTGACTGCTCCTCCCCTATTTACCCCCTTCATGTACCTGAAGACCTCTATCATGTCCCCCCCGGTCCCTTCTGTCTTCCAATGTGTACATCTTTAGCTCTTTGAGCCTCTCCCCTTAGGTCCTGTCCCCCAAGCCCCAAATCATTTTGGTTGCCCTCCTCTGGATCCTTTCCAGGAGTTTAATGTCCCTCTTTCAGTGTGGCCTCCAAAACTGCATGCAGTACTTGAGGTGTGGCCTCACCAAGCAGTTATACAGAGGGAGTATCACTTCCTTCCTTCAGGAGGTGATCCCCCTAGAGATGCATCCCAGCATCCTGTTGGCCTTGGCTGCTGCCCTCCTACAAGTCTCTGAGTTGTTCATCTTGACATCCACCAACAGCCGCAGGTCACTCTCAGCCATCGAGACTTGTAGCTTCCCCCCCCCCATGGTGTACACTTGACCTGGGTTTCTGTCCCCCAGGTACAGTACCTTTCATTTCCCTGCATTGAACCTCAGCTTCCACTTTCTAGACCATCTTTCCAGAGCCTCCAGGTCCCCCTGTAGGGCCACCCTCCCCATCTCCTCATCCATCACCACCCCAGTTTTGAGTCATCCGCAAAGAGACTCATCTCACTCCTGATACCTGTCCTTATGTCAGAGATGTAGGTGTTGAACAGGAGGAGCCCAAGGGCTGATCCCTGTGGGACCCCACTAATGACTCTCCTTGGGGATGAGACTATCCTGCCAACTACAACCCTCTGGGTCCGGTCCTGGAGCCAATTGTCTATCCATCTGATTATCTGGTTCCCCACCACCACCTTATCCAACAGGTCCTCATGAGGAACAGAGTCAAATACCTTGCTGAAGTTAGAAAGAGGACGTCCACTGGTCTACGCAGGTCCAAGGCACTCATCACCCAGTCATAGAACTCCGTAAGCTTTGTCTGACATGATTTCCCTGGGACGAATCCATACTGTCTATCGTCCAGGCACTCTGACTTTTCCAGGTCCCCCCAGCCTCTCCTTGACAATGTCCTCCATCACCTTGCCCACCACCGATGTCAGACTGACAGGCCTGTAGTTTCCTGGCACCTCCCTTAATCCCCCCTTGTGGATAGGCACTATATGTGCCACCTTCCAGTCCTGGCGCACCCACCCTGTCCTCAGAGAGATGGTGAAAAGCTCCACCAGGGTTTTCGCCAGGACATCTGCAAGTTCCTTCAGCACTCTGGGATGTAATTTATCTGGCCCCGGTGCTTTCTCCATCTTAAGGGACCTGAGGACTTCCCTCACTCTCTCTGCTGTGATTTCCACCTCCGCTACCACTTCTCCATGCTTAGCCTTCCCCCCCCACCAGTGATGCCTCCCCCTCTCCCCAGACCTGCTGATGTCCAAAGGGTCCCCTCCTCAGTATCACTGTCTCCTCCATGTATGATGCTGCACCCCATTTTCCTTGGTGAAAACTGAGGTGAAGTACTCATTTAGTACCTCAGCCTGCTCCCCAGGTCTTGTGCCCATCTCTCCCTGTTTTAATCCTGCTAATCTTCCCTCCACCCTTTGTTTTCTCCAATGTATCTAAAGAACCCTTGTTCCTCTCCTAATTTCCCTGGCCGGGTTCTGCTCCTTCCTTGCCTTAGCCTCTCACCATCCTAGTTGCCCTTCTAGCCATCAGTTCTTACTCCCCTTGATCCCTTTCACTCCTTGAGAACTTGAATTGCCTATAGGCTGCCTTCTTTCCCCGCACCACCTCCTGGACCTCCCTGGTCCACCAGCAGGGTTTTCGGGCCATACCACATTTTTGTCTTACTCTGGCACAGATGCTGGTAGCATCCTGCACCCCTCTCCTGATTATTTCCCACCTACTGTCAGCATCCATGTCTGACCAATCACATCCAAATGCTCCTTAAGGATCATTTCCATTTCCTTAAAATATGCCCCCTTGAAGTGAGTTGCTTCTGTCTTTGTACAGCATTCTACCCTTCCTAGGTCCAGGCAGAACCAGACCATGACATGGTTGCTCCCTGTCAAAGGGTCCCTTACCTCCAGGCCCCCAATCTGATCACTGTCTGCCAGGAGCACATCTAGTACCCATGCCTCCATGGTCGGTTCCCCCACCTGCAGAGTTAGGAACACATCTTGAAAGACATCCAACAACCTCTGTTCCCTGGCCACCGAGGATGTCATAGTCTCCCAGTCTGTTCCTGTCATGTTTAAGTCCCCCAACACCACCACCCTTCCCCTGCCCAATCTGCAGTGTCTCCCAACATCTGCCACCAGACTCACCTCCAGCTCCTCTGCCAGTGCAGGGGGTCTATACACCACTCCTATTTTTACTGTCTTGCCCCATTGTTAACAAGGTGACCCAAATCACCTCCACGGTTCCCCCCGCCTCCTCAACTCCCCTATGACCATTTTTAACTATATTGCTACCCTCCTCCCTTCCCTCCCCTGTCCTTTCTGAACATAGTGTAACCCTCCTGGTTCAGGTCCCAGTCATGTCCTGCAGTGGCCCAGGTCTCAGTGACCACTGCCACATCCACCGCTCCCTCAGTTAGCATCACCTGGAGCCCAGGCATTTTATTGCCCAAGCTCCTGGCATTTAGCAGGACTACCTTCCACCCTTTCCCTGTACTTCCAGTTCCCCTGCTCATGTTACCATGGGGATTCTGTTTTTCCCTGGTCTGCACTTTACCAGTTGGCCTTTTCCCGCATTCCTCCAGCTTCCCAGGGGGATGGAGACAGAGTCCTTCCTTTATCGGACCCCCCTCGACAGCCTTTTCTCCCATCCCTTCTCCCTTCATGAGTTTAAACCCCACTTTTCACCAATGAACACCTCTATTTTCAACTTAAGGATTCCCTTCCCCTCCAAATTGTGATGGAGCCTATCTCTAGCATACAGCTTCTTATCCTCCCAGGTCTCCCCCCAATCCCCCATCAACCTATACCCTCTAGCCTCACACCTCTCCCTGAACCACTAGTTTATCTCCCTAATCTTCCTTTTGTGTTCCCCACTAGCCCTTGGCACTGGCAGGATTTCCAAGAAGGAAATCATGCACTCTGTGTCATGACAGACCCTGGCAAGCTCTCTGAACCTTGCCTGTATCTCTAGCTCGCTATTTCCCTCAATGTCATTTGCACCCAGGTGGACCAGTATGTCCAGGTAACCCCCACAATCCTTTGCCAGCTGATACACCTCATGCTTGGCCCTGTGCACCGTTAGTCCAGGGAAGCATTTTGTTCTAACTGACCAGGCTTCCCCCTCCCTATCCCATTTGATACCTCGATCATAGAATCCCCCAACAGGAGCACTCTGACTGTTCCTTTTCCTCCATTCCCCCCCTTTCATGTCCCTCATCCATTCTACTGGCCCCTCCACCCAGCCGGCTCCTTGTTCCTCCCCCTATCTGGATGCCATATGCTGCCCCCTCATTTACCCTGGCCACCCCTTCCTCTCCGATCCTATGCCTCTCCTCTTCCCGAGTATCCTTCTGTGCCTTGCTAACTTCCCCCTCACTGCTCACGACTGGTTGTTCTCCCCCATACACTAAACTAGCCTGGCTCATCCTCCCTTCCTTCCTGTTTCTGTTCAGTGCCTCTCTGCTTGTCATGCTCCCCTGGCCTAAATCCTCAGCTCCCTTTACTGTATCCTCCTTGTACTTCTAATCCTTCTCCTTGCCCTTTCCTCCCAACTGGTCCTTTTCCTTGCGCTTTCCTCCCTCTTCCCCCTGCCTCTCCTGCTCTGATCCACTGCTCCCCCCATTTTCCTGCATTCCAGGTTCCCCCCTGTTCCTCCTCCTATCTGGCCCCCTGCCTCCTGCTCCTCCTCCCTTTCCATCTCTAACTACCCTGTCATGGCTACATCACCCCCTTCATCCTCAAGCAGAAGAAGAGAATTGAAGCGATTACTGAGCATAAGGTCTGATCCACCTTCCCACCTTGCTTCCTTCTGTCCAGCCCCAGCCATCTGCCTACTTACCTGAGAATGTTGTCCCTCTGACCTCCCTTTGTGAGGGTCCCCAGTTACCTGCCTGCTTCCTTGGTAATGTCCTCCTTTTGGGCCCTCTCTGCCAGGTTCCCTATGTGACCCCAGAATATTCTTCTGCACTTCTTTCCCTATGCCCCCACCCCTAGTTCTTGGTGCAGCCCCGTGGGAGATCCTCTGCCCTCTTCCCCAACCATACCTCCCCCCTTCACCCAGCTGTCTCCTAATCCCAACAACCTCCTCCCTAAGCTGTGCCAGCTGGTAGCACAATGAGCAAACACTGAACTTCCAAGCCCAGTCCAGTATCATGGCTGCCCCACACCCTGTGCACCCCTACCACCCTCCCATAGATGCCGGCCATAATGATGTGTGGTCCCATCCCCTTCCAAGTAGGTTTCCTTGGGTGAGCCACCATTCCCCACTAGTCCAAGATACACCCCTACTGACTAATTAGGTCACCCATGAATTCTAGATACAGTCCCACAGTAAACCAGTAACCCTGTTACTAGGTGCAGTACATCACAGTAAACTTATAAGGGAAGTGAATAACTCTCTAAGCTCCTCTCCCTCAGCCTTTAAAGCCAACCCTCAGTGGCTAGAACTACATGAGCTGCACCTGCAGCCTTTCCTCAATTGCAGGGCAGGTGTTCCACTATAAATAAGCAGAGATCTGGGGAGGAGGGTGGGATTAAGGCCTACCCAACTCTTGAGAGATATGTATCAGCCTGTGTCTGCCCCTCAGGCCCTGCAACCAAAGAAACAGCCCCAAGCAAATCCCACCAAATAGGTTTTAAATCAGAAGAAATAGGCCTCCACCAGTGCAGCCTGTTACACAGTGAAACATCCAAAAAATGAGCCCAGTTACAGCCATTAAACCAGTTTTCAAACTTCCAACAGCCATAAAAACAATACCCTGATAGCCCCTTAGAAGTAGTAAGAAAGAAAAGAAAAAACCTTCTACCAAGTAAAATCCACAAGAAACCCTGTAAAAACAACAAGAAACAGCTACTGTACTGAAACACATCTGATCTTGTCCCCTTCTAGTTCCCACACTACTGTGAATTTCCAGAGAAGAAAGATGCCATCTAAACAGAGATGCAGTTCTATGCAGAGATGAAACAGGTATCATAGTGGTTCACTGTTGCTTAAGAGTGGTCCAAAAACCACACATGGTACATCAAGAAGTGAACTAAATCAGCATTCTGCTCAAGGAGCGACTTCACAGGCTGCACACTCTACAGAAACAGAACGTGCTTGCTCAACTGCAAGGCAAAAATGCAGAGCCCAGCAACAGTTGTGGAAATCTTTCAGATGGAACAATAATACTGCAAAGGCAAGCATAAAGAAGCGTACTAAGCAGCAATGTAAAGGCATAGCTGCTGATGTTCATCTAAGGAAGCAAAAGTATTTTCGATCACTAGCTTCTGAGGCTAAGATTAATAGACTTATTGTTGCTGTAATGAGACATGAGTGCAAAAAACTAAAGAGTCATCTCTCTTTGATGAAATTGCATCTCAGAGTCCATACATTTGTTAATAGAGCACTGTTTGTGCTTCAATGCTTATGGCATAAAATGGTACATGTACTTAAGCAGTTCAGGAAAGTTGTGTATAAGATTAAGATGAGGCTACAATGCCATCCTGTCTTGAACCAACACAATTTCTGTGACGTTTTCACAGGTAGCTGGCTACACACACAAACACTCAGAGGCGTATCTCTACTAGGAGTCATATTACTCACAGAAAAAGGACAGCAACTTCTGCATTGATGAGTCCAGTAAACTGTGTAATGTGCTGAGTGTGTATGATGACACTACAATGGAGTCAGATGATGAGTGTGAGGCAACTGTTCATCCTCATAAGCATCACTGTCTGTCATGGCCGTGTGATGTGACTTGCAATGGAAGGCAATCATCATTTGACAAAGTCGAGCACTTTATCGACCTGTTGTCATTACTGATTGTAAAGAGAGACATAAAATCTTTGAGACTATAGACCTTTTTGCGAGATCCATTCACATACTGGACTTATGGGTCATTTGCTTGCATGCCTAGATAGTGGTGTTTGTGACAGTGCATTTCACCACATGCGGATGCTGGGAGTGCATCAATCAGGCATGCGAAACTTTGTGTACATGGTTGACAAGGTGTGACCAGTTGTTGTGCAGTATACTCATCTGAATGAGTTACTGCAGTCTGATGACATGCATGGCACCATGATGTTTCTGAAACAGCTGCAACTTGTCAGCAGTGGCACAGATACTGTGAATGATCAGTCATCAATTGCTGATGGTAATTCTGTAACTGTCTTAGAAACTGATATTCTTAAGTAGTTTGGGAAATCAACTGCCAAATTTGAGTTGGCAAAGACAGAAAAATTTGATGCTGTATGTGTGTCATGTGATCAGCTCTGTCACAAAAAAACAGTCACAGTGAACCTGGATACCTTGTCACCATACAATGACATGTGGTTCCAACTGTCAGCATTTCTGCAGTTAAAGTGTGACTTCCAGTTAGACCCAATCATCATGATATGCAAGCACTGTTTCTCCAAGATGAAGGCCAACATTCTGCCATCAAGGTCACTGTTGAACAATATGGAGGCACATGTTACACTTGCCGAGATTGCCACATTGAATAGGTTTGAACAGATTCTTATTGAGACTATGAAACCATTTCAAACTACTCTATGTCTGAATACGAAAACACCGAACATTTCACAAAAAAAGCTCATTAGGTCTCTTAAGGGTTCCATTATCTATCTTCCACTTCCGCTGCGGGATAATGTGGAGACAATCTCCATTGAGAACACTTTGGTGATTCTTGTCAATGGTGTTCCAACAAAGTCAAAGGTCAATTGGCAGGATGTTGTCAATGTAGAGAAGGTGAAGCTTGATCTTTCTTACTTGAAGAGCAACAATCCCTTTTATACAGACCTTGACAATGATCACATGACTAGTGTGTCTGTTGAACATGATGTGTTGGATACCACAAAACCAATGATTGATAAGGCCAATGTAGAAACAAATGATAATGTGTATGAACAGTACACAATTCACCCACTGCATGGCAGAGATCCAGTAGGGGACAGCATTGATCTGTATCAAATGAAACTGGTAGAAGGTGAGCCTGTCAGCATTTGAGAGGCAACACTGGAAGCATGCTGTTTTCCAGATTTGTTCCCAAAAGGGTCACGTGAATGCCTTGATGAAAGAGAAGTGCATGTGCAAGGTGCTGAGTACTGCACTAGCTGTGTGCTCAGTAAGGATGGCAAATTCAGACAAAACATACAGTACCTGTTTCATCTCCTCTGGGAGAGTGAGCTTATCATGCTGTCTGCATCTATTGCACATACTATTTGGCTCACAACTCCACTTGATGGAATCACTGCCACACAGTTTTTGCAGAAATTAAAGCAAAAGGATAAAAATGTGCAAGTCAATTTGTCTTCCACTCTGTCAAGTCTGCATGGCACCAAAAAATACTGGTATCACAGACACTCTGAGGCGATGACTATGCTGCGATAGTATGACACAGCCACATGGTTTGTCACACTCAGCTGTGCCGAGTATACCTGGGACAAGGTCATTGAACTCTTGAAGTGGGCATATTGTGATGTAGAGGGCATTCAATCAATGACTCTTGGAGAAATGTGCTCACTTGACCCAGTGTCTGTGACTAGACATGTTCACAAGAGATTCCATGATATTCTGACTTTCATTTTGTCAAAGGATAATCTGCCTCTTAGTATTGTGGAGCATTACTTATTGAGGATGGAATATCAGGCATGAGATGCTCCTCATATTCATATGTTACTGTTGATCAAGGATGCCCCATGCATAGGCGAACATGAAGCAGCTGAAGTGCTAGCATTCATTAAGCAATACATCACTTGCCGCATACCAGACAAGTACGACAGTCCTACACTGTGGAAGTTGTTGCAGAAGTTTCAACATCATAATTATGCAAAATACTGCCACCGAGTAGTGAAGAACAAATCTGATTGGTACACTAGATGTCGTTTTGAATTTCCCAGGTGTGTCTGTCAGGATGGTTGCATGAACTAACTGTTTTCAGCTATGCTACACCACTTGAAGGCAAAATCAACCAAGAGGGTATATAAGTTACCCAGAGATGAGAATAAGGTGTACATCAATGACTACAACCCCACTCTTCTTCTAATGTGGCAAGCAAACATAGATGTTCAGTTTGTGGCTGACAGCTCATTGTTTCTGGTTCGGTATGTCACTCCGTACATCACCAAACATGAACAGACTAGCTTGCAAGATCTTTGGGAAGACATTGCCAGTTCAAGCAAATTATGGCCATCTCAGTTGTGGTCACTGGGACTGAAGACCCTATCACACAGAGAAAGTGGTGCTTATGAAGCCAACGATCACTTGATTGGTACACATTTGTACATCAAATCTAATGCTGTTCGCTTTCTCAGTGTAAACTACAAAGAGAAATGCAAACATGTACTTATTCCTCATGCTGAGATTGAGGAATTGGCTCTCAAGAGACCTTCTTTAAGACATATCTTAAAGAATAACCTCATTGGCATGTACTACCCCGTATACACGAAGACATGGATAGAATGTATTTATTTCAGGTGGCTAAGTGGTATGACTACAAGATGGATGTCTCACCTGATTGCACATGTGACATTTACAGGGTCAAAGGAGTGGAGAGCTGTCTCATTAAGAGACATAAGTCTTGACTCACTGACCACTGCAAATTACATCTAGGTACATCTGAGAGCAGAGAGCATTACTACTTTGCTCTGCTATTCTTATTTAAACCTTGGAGAATTGAGTCTGAATTAAAAGGTGACTGTGATACATTCAAGGAAGAATTCAATCACAGTTATGATACATTCAAAACTGAATACTCACACACATATATACAGAGGCTAGATGCTGAGAAGGAGCAGCTTGAAAAGGCATAGAAACAACTTGAAGAGGACACTCCTGTTAGTTCACAGAACAATCTTGATCCTGAAGGAGAAGGTATCCTTGGAGAACCTCTGCCTCTGAATGCCCCAGAAATACTCATGCCGGAAGTGGAGAGTGCTATGGAACATGGCACACTCTGCAGTGTTGACCCAGCAGAATTGAGAGACAGACTCAATGAGCAGTAACATGTGGTGCATTCTGCAGTTACTGATGCTGTCTGGCAAGGGATACTTCATGAACACAAGAAATGTAACTGTCTTGACCACAAGCCACTACTGATGTTTGTTAGTGGCTCAGCAGGTACAGGAAAGAGCTTCCTTATAGAGACCATTAAGTCTGAAATATGGAAACTGACAGGTTCATCAGTGTCTGTTGCTGTTAGTGCTCCCACTGGACTGGCTGCATACAACATTAGTGGAGTTATGTTACACCATCTCTTCATGTTGCCAGTGGAGCATGGCAAAGCAGGAGAGTATCGTAAGCTGTCATTTGAGGTTGCATCTCAGCTTTGTTCTGTGTTTACTAAGATGAAGTTACTCATCATTGGTGAGATTAGCATGGTCTCTAATTTGATACTTGCCTGTATACACCTACGTCTACAGGGGGATTTTGGGGACTGACTATGGAGATGCATTTGGTGGTAAAATCATTGTTGTATTTGGAGACCTTTTACAACTTGCACCAGTTAATGCAGAACATGTCTTTGCAGCTCTGACTGTCAGGCAGGCTAAGAATACTCTAGACTGCATTGGAGGTTTTAACTGTGGGAGTTATTTACCTATGTCGAGTTATGTCAGAACATGCGGCAGAGTGGTGATCTGGCTTACAAGGAACTGTTGGATCAAGCTCGTACAGGTTCTTTGTCACCAGAACATCTTTCTATGTTACATGGTCAAAGAATTAGAATGGATACTACATCCATAGAAACAGCACATGATGTTTTCAATGATGTGTACTCCAGGGGCACACATATTGTGTGTCTTATGCCATGACTTAAGAAATGCGCTGAGTTCAACAGTGATATGTTGCAGAGAGAGAATGAAGAAATTCTCATACTGCATGCTGTTGATACAGTTGATGGTGTCATTCTAAGTTGGAAGCTGGTAGCAAAGATGACTAAATGACTATCTGAACTGAAGTCGGATGTTTCACGCACAGCTGGCCTGGAAGCTGTTCTTACAGTTTGTAAGAATGCGCGTGTCATGCTACGGCATAATCTTGATGTTGAGTGTGGTATGGTAAACAGTTCCATGGGTCACATCATAGACTTTGTTTACAATGTTCAGAAGATGTTTATCGAGACACTTGTTGTCCACTTTGACAACATGAAACAGCCTGTGCAGATTAATCCTACCTGTGTTAAGTTCCAGGTATTTAAGAATATCTATGTCAACAGGAAACAGTTCCCAATATGTGTTGCATATGCTGTTTCAATTCACAAGTCTCAGCTTGAGTTTGGATTCAGCAATGGTGGACATAGGGACAGACATTTTCAAAGAAGGCATGAGCTACATCACACTTTCACACGTCCACAGTCTTTCTGGGTTGCACATCATAACACTCGCACCTCAGAAAATACATGCTGACAAGCAATGCATTGTTGAGTACAACAGATTACATACTCTATATCAGCCACAGATGTCTCTAATACCACTTCCTACATATGTGGTTGTCTCACATCCCACAGTCACAGCTTCAGCTGGCAACAAGAAAAAACAAGCTGCCACAACTGAATCAACTGTGCATAGTACTAAGAAGGTCAGAATGTCAAATGCAGATGCAGAACCAGCTGTTGCCCAGAAGTCACTTGGTATGGCTGTTGTCCCAGTGTTTGATAACAGTAGTAGAGTAAACTGCTATGCTAATTCAGCCATGCAAGCTTTTCTCCACATGCTACACTTTGTGCAGGCAATATCAGCTTCACAAGACAGTCCCTTATCAAAGGCACTGAAGGAAGTTGTCAATGTGGCTTCTGATCAATCAAACAATGTGCAGCCACTGACACCTCTACAGCAGGTCTTAGGTACATATGATCGATGTAGTACATTTTATTTTTTTTATTTTATTTAATTCTAGGATAACAAGTACCTTTGAGCCAAGGCTCTTTTACAAAGGTTCCAAGTCAGTTAGAAAAAATATACAGTACATTACTAGGTAAATGCAGTATACAGTGCATTAAAAGTTAAATGCAGTTTCAGACAGAATATACAGCAAAGACATGATGCAAAGTGAGCATACACAATTTCTAAGTTAAAAAAGGTAGGGTGGGGAGGGAGAGCAGTGGGAAATGAGAGGGACAGAGGGGGCATGAGCAGCCAGAGGCGGTTGTCGAACATAGAGAAGTGCTGAACAGTGGGGCTTGGGGGAGGAGGCAGAAGGTGAGGGAGAGGAGAAGGTAAGTGCTGAGCAAGATATTGCTGGACTAAATGAGGTGAAATGGGAAAGCTGGCAAGGAGTGGCAGTCACAGGTGCTAGAAGCAGTGAGGTAATGTTGGAGCCTTTTTTTGAAAAGGCCAAGTGACGGAACAGAGGAGATCTCAGTGCTGAAGCTGTTCAGCCAGCCAGGGGCCCTGAAGGCAAAAGAACATTAACCCAGGGAGGTTCTGCAGTGGGGGATCTTCAGGAGTTGTAATTCAGAGACCCTTGTGCTATGGCAGTTTTTATTAGCTCTAAGGAGAGATTTGACCCCTGGAGGGGCAAGGCCCATAGTTATTATCCTAACCATAGTGCAGGTTAGGTATTTTAGGCAGTTAGATAGTTGGAGCTAGTCTGTTTGTGCATATAGATCACACGTGTGCGTTAGTCGATGGGATTCTGTAGTAAGTCTACAGGCTTTATTGAGTGACGTAGAAATGTGTGTGAGGGTGGTTGACGAAGCTGATCCATATATGATGAGGCCGTAGTCGATTATGGAGGCAATGGAGCTTTGCACTGCAGTACTTAGGGCAGCTGGGGTTAAGCAAGACCTGTAGCTGTAGAGAAGGCTGAGATGTATGTTGGCAGCCTTAGCAACATTGTGAATGTGGACACTATAGGAGAGGTTACTGTCTAGCATGATCCCAAGGAATATAAAGGTTTGAACCTGTTCAAGGGTAGATCCAAGACAGTTAGTAATGTTTGGGGGAGCAGCCTGTTCTTACTGTGGGAGTTACTGAAAAGCATGATCTTAGTTTTCTTGTGGTTGAGAATGAGTCTCTGTTTGATAAACTAACTCTCCACAGCAGCAAAGCCTAGCTGGAGATTGTTTTGCAGGAATTGGGGGTCCTTGTAGGTGGAGTGAATTACGGCATTATCAGCATAGAGTATGATTTGTTCTCCACAGGATTGAGGGAGTTTATTGAGAAAGAGTGAAAATAGAAAGGAACCAAGGATAGAGCCCTGGAGTACTCCTGAGTGGACTGACATAGAGTTGGAGAGAACATTGACAATTTTTACCTGTTGTGTTCTGTTTTCCAGGTAGCTTCTAAACCAGGCCGTGGTGACAGGGGAGAGGCTAGAAGTAGAAAGCTAATCCAATAGCAGACAGTGATGAACAGTGTCAAAAGCTTTGGCTAAGTCTATGAAGACTGAGCCCGTAAGGGGACCATTGTCCAAAGAATTGTGGATGGCTCCAGTTAGTTTCAAGAGTGCCTATGTATTGCTGTGCCCCTTCCTGAAACCATGTTGGTGTGAACATAAGATGTTGTGTCTGTCAAGATAGTCTGAGAGTTGGTCAGCCACAAGTCATTCTAGAGCTTTTGAGAGGGATGGAAGTATAGAGATGGGACAGTATTTTGCGTGGTTGGTCTTGTCACCTGTTTTGTGAACAGGGGTAACAATTGCAGATTTCCATCTGTCAGGGAACTGGCTGAGGCTGAGAGAGAGGTTGAAGATCTTAGTGAGTGAACTTATGACTATGTCAAGAGTAAGAGACAGCAGTTTTAGGTCCAGGGAGTCCCCACTATGTCTTGATTTGTCTATTGCCTTCCTAATGTACTTGTAGGCTTCGTGTTTCTTGATGGCTTTGAATTAGAAAGGTGGGAGTGATGGAGAGTGTGGAGCATTGGTGGTGTTATCAGAGGTATCAATTTTATTGAAGCAGTCGGGGGAGGACAGAGTTGAGATCTGTGAAAGCAGTATTGAAGGTATTTGCGATAGCCATAGGGTCCAGTGATATATCTCCATCTGTAATGAGCATAGTGGGGGATGTTTTTGGCTGCTTTCCTGTCACTTCTTTGATGTTGTTCCAGAACTCTCTTCCATTTTCCCATGTATTAGTGAGGGCATCCCTGTAGTGGGTGCTTTTGCAGAGTCTGATGGCTTTCGTGCTGTCATTACATGCGCGTTTATTGTTCTGAATATCTGTTGGTGACCCACAGTCTTGGGACAAAAGTCAGAGGTGGTCCCTAGATTTTATCTGCATTAGTAAGTCTGCGGTAAGCCATGGGTTACATTGACTTTACATGTTTTCTGAGGAGCTTAGATGTCACAGGCTATGCTGAAGATGGAAATGAAGGAATCCAAGGCCGAGTTAACATCAGTAGCATTGTAAATAGTTGACCAGTCCTGCTGTCTGAGATTTGATTTAAGGAGGTTCAGATTACCACTGGGCAGGATTCTGTTATTGATGACTGATGGTGGGGGTTTGCTAAATTTTTTAGATCATTCTCTGATAACAGCAGAGTGGTCACTGAGAGAGTCCGGAAGGATGGAGATATTAGAGATGTGGGCAGGATGGCTGGAAAGGAATCAATCAAAGAGGGAGCTGGTATTGTTTCTATAGTTGTGCCTGGTAGGAAAGGCAAACATTTGGGTGAGGTTTATTGTTGAGATAGCATCCTTAAGTCCATCAGGATCTGGGGCAAGCCAGTTGATGTTAAAATCTCCAAGCATGATGAGCTCTTTTCCAGGTGGTTGTGCTCGGGCAAAGTCCAGGGCGGCACTGAGACCTTTTACTTGCTCCCTAGGTGGGATGTAGACTGCAGCGATTGTGAGGGCTTTACTGTGTGCTCCGAGGATGATCCTAATTGGGAGGATCTGAGCGGATGAGTCAATGTAAGGAATGGTTAGGGGTGGTCGAGGAGGGATTCCTTGAGGTACATTGCACAGCCCCCACCTCTTTTGGTCTGTTGGTCAAGCCTGAAGACAGTGTAACCCAGTAAGACAATTGCAGTGTCAGGGACTTTTGCTGTTAGCCAGGTTTCAAAAACCGCGATGATGTCAGGTTTATCCTGGTTGATGAAGATTTGTAAGTCATCCAGCTTAGGGAGGAGGCTGAAGATGTTCAGTGACACAAATGAGAGTGCCCCCGAGTGGCTACCTTTGTTGGCTGAGCCAATGGTTTTAGGCCTTGGGTTAGGGGGAATGTTTCCAGACAGCAGTAGCAGGAGGAGCAGTAATTTGAGCTAGCATAGGTATAGGTCCCTGAGGGAGAGTTTGAGGGACTGTAACTTTCCGTATGGTCGAGGGAGTAGTGGGGGCTGGTCTCGGAAAAGTGTTGAAAAGACCAGGTGGGGGAGTGGAGGTGGGGGAGGCCAGGAACCGCTGTACTGGGTTCCAGGGGCAACCCTTTAGTATCAGTGGTAGGTGAGGGGGTGAGGGGAGGCGTATGACAGCAGGTACCTCGTTGGAAGAGGGTGAGGTCAAGATGATAATTGAGTTGGGGGAGGGGTAGTAGGAACCAGGGATGTTGCAGAGTGGGAGTAGCAACACAAACATAAAAAATTGGACCAACATGTCAGTATAGATTAGAGCCAGAGGCCAAGGGAGGCAGATAATGAGTGGACTGCAGGAGGACACAGAGAGTGGTGGAAATGTGTGGCCAGGAAAAGAGGAAAGTAGGCACTGGAAAAGAATGGAGAGGGTAGAGGTGACTGGGGGGTGAGAAGAGAGAGAGAGGAGGTGGGAAGATAGGTGGGGTTGGGAGTGATCAAGGAGAGGGGAGGTAGAGAAAAGTTGTCCAATGAAGTAGAACTAAGGAGGTGGTTCAACAAAGGGGAGGAGCTGTGGTCTATTTACTAAAGGCAGGGGGGAGGGGGTGGGCATAAACTTTTGGCACTTTCTTAAGAGATTTAACAGGCACTGAAGCCCAGGAAAACATTAGGAAGCTGATCCAATCAGGGAGAAAGGCGTAAAGGCCAAGTCCAATCACAGGCAGCTGAGAACAGCGCTAACCAATGGGAGCTTCTTTCAGCCCTCCCGGCCAGTCTGCAGTCTTACCCGGCTTGTGTGGAGCTCTGGTATGGCTCCGGAGATGGCGAGGGTGGGTGGCTGGCTTCTCGAGCTATGGCCACTCCAGCTGTAGCACCAAGCCCAAATCAGGGGCCGTAGTCTAGAGGAGAGAGGGGAGAGAGAGAGAGAGAGAGAGGTTACAAAGGTCAGTAACACAGGTGCTAAATCAGGGGTTGGGGGGAGACCACAGGAGGTTGGGGAGCATAATTACTCAGATAGGAGAGCAGGAGAGTGGGGGGGCAGTCAGGAGCAAGAGAGCAATTCACCTGCTCTGGTTCCACCAGAGGATGGGTAGACTGGGGTGATTAAGGAGTGTGGCAGACAATGGACCGATTTAGGACAGGAGAGAGAACTAGGGCCCGGGAATAGCAGATGTGTATCTGAGGCAGAGGTGGGCCAGAAAGGTGGCCAGGGAGAGGTGCAGAGATTCAGAGGTAGGCAGGAAAGCAGAGGGGGCACGAGTTGGGAAAGCAGCAGAATCAACACAATTTGTAACTTAACCAGCACTATATTACAGTAACCAGCACTATATTATGGTAAAAATGTGGCACAATTACTAGCTAATTTCAGTCACAGTGTAAAGAGGCTAAATCTACACAGGCAAAACAGAACAAGTAACAGTTGAAAACACTTCTGAGTACAGGCGGGTACAATTTGGACACTTTCTTAAGAGATTCAATGGGTGCTGAAGCCCAGGAAAGCAATAGGAAGCCGGTCCAATTGGGGAGAAAGGTGTAAAGGCACATGCAGCAGGACACCAGTGAGTTTATGATAGCCATCATAAACAGCTTGGATGAAGAGGGGATTTCAATGCGTCAGTACTTCACTGTGTCATATATTACCAGATATGTATGTGTGTCATGTGGTCATTCAGAGTGAGAAACCACTGAAGACATGCTTTAGGTTTCTCTGTTTATGCCTCAGACTCAAAGTGTCAGGTTCCAGCAGCTGTTTATCAATGCTGAAAGTGGTCACTTGTGAGTAAGGCAGGGGTCAACCTTAATCTTTTTTTGCACTAACCAGCAGGGCAGGTTGATTCAGAATTGACCTAGCCCCCAGATGGTTGCACTAGCCCTCAATTATAATGGTAAAATTTGAAATGTTGATCACATATACTGGAAACAATGCAAGCCAAGAAATACTCTGATTATTGCACATTTATCCTGCTCCAACATTGCTTCCAGCTCCCCAGCAGAAAAAAAGAGGGCAAAGCGATCACACCCAGTGAGGCCCCCCTCATTGTTTTGTACCATGGCCTCCTCTATTCCTTGCTTTCTCTTTCTGCCCCCACACACCAAACCAGAGGATATCACAACAGCAAATGTTCAGTCAAGCAGTCCTAGCTCTGCACACACAATAGCTGACATCATCATGCACCTCACTACACTGTCACCATCACCCACAGGGCCATGAACAGAGTCAGGCAGAGAAAGACACTCTCAGCCCCCACCCTATAGTCAACTGGAGACATGCACTTCTGGAAGCTTTTGTACAGTCTTAAGTGAGCCAGGTGCACATCTAAGATTTCTTTCAGGTGGGGACTATTCAAACCTAAGGGACTTTGGGAATAGAAAACTAAGACAGTTTTATTTTTAAAAGCATTTATTTTTAATATGATCTTCCCCAACAATAACATATTTTTCTTTAACGTTGTCCTTTTGTCAGCCATGGGGAAACAGTACACAGGCATAATGCCATACTATCTCGATTTCTATATAGGATGATCTGTGTACCCCAAGAATGCCTATTTTAAGCTTTTAAATTATGTATTTTATTAAAGTTTATTTTTGTACCATACATGACCCAAAGCTTTGTTTTTAGAATGAAAGAACATGCTGGGTGGGATAAGGGTTGGATTGTATGGATGGTGATGGCTGGCCTGGTCCATTTACAGATGGTTGGGGACCCCCCTACACTTGTCAGTGATGGCAGCAATGGATCTGTGGATGGTCACTTTAGAGTCTGGTCTGCAGTGGTGTCCAGGGAAAGAACAGAGTAAAGAGATTTGGAGGGGAGATGGAAGTTATGGTGAGACTGGGATAAAACCCACCACCTGCAGGGCCGACCTTGTATATCTCCTCACATTTTGTTACTGAAATGTTGAATACAGACTCTCAAAATGTAGAGAAATGAAGGGCACTGGTCTGTGGTGCAGCAGTCTTCCGGGAGATGTGCTGGAGGATGTGGTGTTGTCCCATCTGCAGGCACCTCTCTGGGCTGAGGGAGGAGGTTGCTCATCTCCAGGTTGAGTTGGCCAGGATTTCTGGGACCTCTTCTCCCACCCAGGGACCACCAGGATCACTGCCATTGCCTCAGAGGTTGCCAAGAAAGAGGAGTGGTTGGACTGCAGTGGGCTCAGGGAGGGTGAGGGGGTGGTGGAACAGAGGTGCATCCCTCCAGTTGTACCTCTCCACAATTTCTATGCTTTTCTGGAAAAGTGTGGTTCCTGTATGGAGGCACCCACAGTGGAGACCAAGGATGATGCTGGGAACCTTCACAAAGGAGACCCACAGGAGGGTGGCATGGGACCCCACAGGGGAAGGAAACATCTCCTGGTGGGGGACTCCCATTGTTAGGAAAGTAGAACTGGGGGAGGAATGGGAGAGGTAGGTAAGGTGCCTGCCTGGTGCCATGGTTTGGAGGGACAGGGAACAAATCCTCAGGATCGCAGGAGCAGCTGCACAGGGGAGGGAGCTGGATGTCATTGTCCACCTAGGAACAAATGACCTGGCTAATAAAGGGATCAGAGCAGTGCAAGAAGCATTTGTGGAGATGGAGAGGGGCCTTAGACAAATAGCATGCATGGTAACCTTCTTGGAAGTGCTCCCTGTCTGTGGCACAGCTGAGGCTAGGGTGCTCCACACCATGGGATTCCATCAGTGGTTGAAAAACTGGTGCAGAGCTCAGAGATTTGGCTTCATTGGGAATGGGGGCCAACCTGGAGGGATGCAGGCCAATACTGTCATGATGGTCTGCAACTGTCCAGGAGGAGAACCAGGATCCTAGGTGATCGGTTTAAATGCTTCATTGGCAAGCATTTGAACTAGCCAAGTGGGGAGGCACTGGAGAGGAGCAGGGAAATCCTAGCCCCTCTAAAAAATTATCGGGGTACTAAGTGAGGTAGACACCAACATAAAGATGTTGATAGGGAGAAGCGCTGGGGTAAATGGAGAAACTGACAAATGCAATAAAGATAGGGATGGGGAAAAAGGGGTAAGGCCATCAAGAAATGGAAGGTAATGAGTACCAATGCCCATAGTCTGGGCAACAAGCTTCCTGAACTGGTGGCCTTGATGGAAGAGGGATGCCTGGATATCGTAGCAGTCACAGAAACGTGGTACACAGAGAACCATGAATGGGATGTTAAGATACCAGGGTACACAACCTACAGGAGAGACGGGGGGGAGAAGAGGGGGTGAAGTAGCTCTCTATGTAAGGGAAGGGATAAATGTAACTGAACAAAAGAGTAAACAGGGAGGGGAGGAGAGGAGGCACTGTGGATCACCATGGAGATTGGAAATGGCACCACAATCTGCACAGGGGTTGTATACAGACCTCCATGTCAGGAGGAGGGAATGGACAAGGATATGATAAAAGACATACTTAGGATGGCAGAGAAAGGGGAGATACTGTTGATGGGGGACCTTAATATACCAGATGTAAACTGGAGCACCTTTGCTGCAGCCACATCCAAAAGCAGAGACATTCTCGATGTGCTTCAGGTGGCATGCCTCAGACAGCTAGTTTTGGAACCTACTAATGAGGGAGTAATTTTAGACCTCATACTCTCAAATGGGGACAGTGAGAGGATTTCAGATCTAGAAGTAGGTAGTCATTTGGGAACAAGTGACCATCAAACAATGTGGTTCATGATAAACTCAGCTACAGAGTCAAGCCATACAAAAGTGAGGGTTCTGGACTTCAGGAGGGCTGACTTTGGCAAGATGGGAGAGGGCCTTAGAAAAGCACTAGCAAACAAGCTTGAAGGAGGGGTGGAGCAACGATGGGGAAATATCAAAACTGCCATCACAGAGGCAACAAGCCTTTGTGTGAAGCAAATAAATAATTCAAAATGAAAGAAAAAGCCACTGTGGTTCTCAAAAGAGGGGCGGTGAAGGTTAGGGAGAAAAATATAGCATTTAGGAAGTATAAGGAAACACAGAAGGAGCAGGACAGAGAACTATACCAGTTAAGGCAGAAGGAAGCAGGGAGGGTAGTCAGAATAGCAAAGGCCCAAACTGAGGAAAAGATAGCCAACTCGGTTAAGAAGGGAGATAAAACCTTTTATAGATATATCAGGGAGCGTAGAAAGACAAAGGGAGGGATAGTGAGGCTGAATAGAATGGACAGAGGTTGGGCAGAGAGGGACAGTGAAAAAGAAGGGATACTGAATGAATACGTCTGTTCAGTATTCACAAAAGAGGAGGTGGGGGATGTGCCTAATCCAATTAATAGAAGCATTCTGGATAGGGGGGTCAATCCCAATCCTTTCACAGAAGAAAGGGTTCTGAAAGAACTCCTAAAACTGAAGGTGGACAAAGCAATGGGGCCAGATGGAATTCACCCCAGAATTCTAAAAGAATTAAGCAGAGAACTAGTGACACCACTGACTACCTTTTTCAATAAATCATGGGAGGATGGTGTAGTACCTGAGGACTGGAGGAAGGCAGATGTGATTCCCTTCACAAATGTGGGACCAAGACATAGGCAGGAAACTACAGACCTGTCAGTTTGACCTCTGTGGTAGGAAAAGTGATGGAATTACTTCTTAAGGAAAGAATTATTGAGTACCTAGAGGCCAGTGGGGCAGAGGACCCAAGGCAGCATGGGTTCACAGTGGGAAGGTCATGTCAGACAAATATAATTGATTTCTTTGACTGGGTGACCAAAGTAGTAGACCTGGGAGGAGCTGTGGAGAAGGCCTACCTAGACTTTAGCAAGGCATTTGACACAGTCCCACACAAAAGATTAATAGTCAAATTAACCAGCCTGGGAGTGGGTCCCAGGGTGGTAGCCTATTAAAACATTGGCTGGACAACAGGACACAGAAAGTAATTGTAAATGGAGTCCACTCTGAAGAAAGAGAGGTTACTAGTGGGGTAGCGCAGGGTTCAGTACTGGGACCAGTCCTTTTTAATGTCTTTATAAGTGACATTGCAGAGTGACTGGAAGGAAAAATATGCCTCTTTGCAGATGACACAAAGATCTGCAACAAGGTTGATACACAAGGAGACGTGGAAAGGATGAGAAGGGACTTTGCAAGGTTGGAGGAATGGTCAGAAGTATGGCAGCTTGGATTCAGTGCAAAGTACTGCAAAATAATGCACCTGGGAAACAAAAACCCTGGGGAAGATTACACAATGGGGGGAGGTAGTAACAACAACAAAAATGGAAAGGGACCTGGGGGTAATCATATCAGATGATGACCTTAAGGTTGGCACACAATGTGAGAAGGCAGTAGGGAGGGGTGGGGGGATACTGGGATGTATAGGGAGAGGCATCACCAGCAGAAAACAGGAAGTTGTTATCCCCCTATACAGACAGTTGGTGAGACCCCATCTGGAGTACTGCATCCAGTTCTGGAGACCCCATCTCCGCAAGGACATAGACAGGATGGAGGCAGTTCAGAGGAGGGCAACTAAAATGGTGCAGGCTCTGCAAGAGAAACCATTTGAGGAGAGACTAAAGGAGCTTAATATGTAAACCCTTGAGTAAAGGAGGGAGGTGGGTACATGATAGAAATGTTTAAGTACCTCAGTGGGATCAACAATGTCCAAGAGGGTAACATCTTTCAGAAAAAGAGATGTGCAAGAGCAAGGGGACACAATTTGAAGTTAGAGGGGGGATGGCTCAGGGGTGATGTGAAGAAGTATTTTTTTCACAGAGAGGGTGGTGGATGCATGGAACAGCCTTCCTGAGGAGGTTGTGGGGTCTAAAACTGTGGGTGAATTCAAGAATGCATGGGACAGACATAAAGCAATATGTAAGGTGTGGAGGTACATGTACTCAGTCCATATGGCTCACAATTTCATCTCAATATCTTATGCTTGTATTGCACAGATTTGACTCTAATGGGCTCAGAGTTGACACACCTATCACAGATTTCACAGCTGGTAGAATTGTATTTAACCAAGCAGTGTTTGACACTCAGGCTGTGATCTACCACTATGGCCAGTCTGTACTTTCTGGACATTACACTTGTGTATTGAGGTACAGCACTGGCTGTGTTGAATGCAATGACTCAACAAGCACTTTCAAACAGAGACCACCATGACACTTAAAAAATGCTTACATGCTGATATTGAAGAATTACTGCAATCTTCATGCATCAGAGGAATAGTCACACAACATGTGACATACCTTGCTGTCCATTTTGTTACAGAGTGAGTTCTGGTAGATAAACATTTTTTTTAAATGAAAATCTGCATTCATGATTACACTGTTAACATATCACATGGTTTCCATGCATATGTTTACTCAATCTGACTTATAAGATTGTTGTGTTGATCAGTGACACAGTGAAAATAGTTGCTGTGGTCTTCAATTGATGCCAACTGTTTTCGCAGTCACTAGAGAAACCACACATACATGTCTAAGGAAGACTTTGAAATGTCAAAAGAGATATTTCTATCTGATTTTCCTCTTCTGTCATTGTCTTTTCTTATGAGTATGTTGTATGCTGCCATAACAAGTACTAGTTGACACACTTGCTAACTGTGTGCCTCTACTAAGGCACAATACTTGTCCATGTGCATAAAGAAAACTGTGTAAGAGATGTCTTTTTAAAGACTTGTCTGCGTCAATACATTATTTGGATCTTTTATGAGTAAAAGATACCCTGGTGTTTGTGGCACTTCTGAGTTAGCACAATTGAACACTGATTTTATACATGATCTGCTGACCTGTACTTAAGAGTACAGTACTCTGAAATACACATCACTCTGTGACATGTTGAGTATCATCAGGTGTGCCTTGTGTTTCTTTTTTTGTCCTTTTGCGTCTTCATTGAATATCACCATATTGTGCAGCAACAGTGTAGTACTATCCCTGCTTTCTTACTGTACATCTGTGTTGTACATATGTATATATGATTATTAATACATTATTTGATAACAGTTATTACTGTTATGTTTTAAGTAGTTGTATGAATTGCTATTTAACTGATTTGATTAAACAATGTTTCATATTTCACTGTTTCACTGTATTTGATTCACAGGTACTTAAAGGTATTGTTAATATACTTTTTTAATACAAAATAGATATTTAGTAGAACTTTTCTAGTTCATAGTAATTTCATATAGGCATCATTAATAGTAAAGTAGAGTGTTGTGGTAGATATTTCTTTATTATCGAGAGGTGACATTTTCTGAATAATAGATTATTTAATGTAATATTCATAGCATTCTGTGAAACAATTAGTTTTTAATAACTACACATCTTTAGTGATGTAGATACTTCATTAGTTCACTATTAATGTTGATTATAGCTTTGATCATTTTCACTGATTTAGATAGTACCTGTTACCATATGCCATTTGATTTCAGTTTGTGTAAGAAGTTACTTAAATGTATGTATAGAATAGTACACTATTGTAAATCAGACACTTTCACTGATAACAACTGATTTTTTATGTTCCTGATAATATTGCTTGATCGCCTTTATTGAAGGGTCTGGTGGGAATTTTCCAAATGCACCCATATATCTATATGTCTTTACATGTATATTTATGTGTATATATATGCGTATGTCTACACATAAATATATTACAATTTAATGTTTTAAAATAGCTTTTAGATGTATCTTTTTTCAGAGAGCATTATGTGTTTGTGCTGCTACTATTTAAACAGTTGGCATCTGGTTTTACGCCCACCCCAGGAACATTCACACTATCAGCCACACAATGACAACAACATCATTACTGTTTGATGCATGTAAGCAGTGTGCAGAGAGTACTATGGTAGCTGTGTTCATTTTTTTTGTGCTAATGTCACATCTTACTCATAAAGTACCTGTTATACTATTTTACATGTATTTTAAATGTTGGTGTGATACTTCTTTATGATTGTTTTGTGAGTCTGATTTTGTGTACCAATTGTAATTTGAATTGGGCCTTTTTTATAAACTTTTAATTGGATAATAAATCGTTTTTAAATCTCATCTACCTGTGTTGTGTCTTTTATTATATATTACATTACAGTGCTAATATGTATATTGGTGTTGTTATATTGCTGCATAGAAATGAAGTGCAAGACGTTCATCTGTGCAGATTTTCTACTTAGCACAGTGCATGTGATAATGATCCATGTGGTGCACATATTAATCTGCTATTCCATTCATTTAATATTTCATTTTCATGTGAAAGGTGTAGCACATGAACTATTGCTGCATGAATAGTATAAAACAAGTATATATTCTGACAAAGCTATCTATATCTTGGTGAGTCTGTCATGCAAAAAAGGAGGCACGTTCTCAACAACATATACAATATAGTATGACATAATTATTTCTCAAAAAACTCAGGAAATTCATTGCAAAATAAATTCCATTTACTGCATCAGTTATGGTTGTTCCACAGCGACAAAAGCATGGAAATTCTGTGTTAGGGTTGAAAACCCTAACTCCTCATTCCCCCCCAGCTCCACACACACACACACACACCCACACACACACACATGCACACGCGCACACACACACACACACACACACACACGTATGCAAATAGGGGGCAGGACCAAGGCAACATGACCAATCAAAGACAACAAGCAGCAGATGACAGAAATAACATATAACTGTCTAAACTTACTACAAGACACGTCCATCATCATGGGCTAACAGCTGTAGCATTTGAGCAGCTATGGGTGTTCACAGTGTTGTGGACATCTTCAGAGGGTCACATGTCAGAACAATAGTACTCTAGACAGAATTTCTATGATACGCATTGTTTGGTTATGCTGTGATAATATCATGAGGTATCAACATAGAAGAAAGCATGTATAATATGATGCATTATATAATGTGGACATAGGCAGGAAAAAAATGACAGTATGGGACCCTTTCAGTAACATGCACTGCCCAATGTACCCCTGCTCAAATCAAGATGGCCATGGTCACATTGAGACACACATGTTGTATGAATAATGATTTGTGGTAACAAATCTATAAATACATGCAGTGCTCAATAGTTGTATGACAATTTTTTTATTTAGAATTCAACATAGTATGCAGAATGAATATTTGGTTATTTTGCTGCCGCATGCAGAACCACTAACAGAACTAACAGTGGTATGAATGCTGCATGATGTTTCCAGCCTATGATAATAGTCATATTACCTTAAATATGTGAAATGAGTTGTACAATAATGTCAACCCTGGCCCATGATGATATTTAACAGTTTGTGACCTACAGTGCCACGTAGCTGCCAAACTCTTTAGGATTATATAACAGTGCAGCAGCACAGTGTATATAATTGTATTCTGATACATTATTTGCCACTGTTAGGGTAACATTAGGAGCCATTTACACACATGAAAAGTCAATGTAAATGGTGTCTAACATTATCCATTCATAGGTACAGAAGTGGTACCATTGTATGTTTGGCCACCCCTGTTACCACATAGGTAGGAATTTGTATACACACAGATAAATGCATTTGAGCTAACAAACTCACAGCAAGGCAAAGACAGTGAAGTGGTACCATGGAATACTTTGGGTGACACAGCTGTGCAGGTTCAAATAATAGTGGACAATGACTTTGTAGATAATACTGTACTGATCCAATTTTTTCTTGTGGCATGGTAAGATCATTGGGTACTTAGACACATGAAACTGTGTTACAGTGATCTATGGTACTACACAGTCATGAACACAAACGTGAACATGGGGCCTTTGAACACCATGCTAGCAGCAATATATCAAATAGTGGAGAAACACACTTACCTGTTTAAAATGAGAAACTTTCCAGAACTCAGCTATTGTGTAATATGATCATGTGAGCAATTGGGTCTGACAGTTCCACACAGATATGCAATTCTACAGTGTAAGATAATGGTACAGCAGTACTGTGCAGATAATAGTGTACTGACACATAATTGTCTTATTCTGGGGTAACATCAGGAGATATTAACAGTTAACAAAGGTTCTAACACCACTGCCAGATATTGGGATGCTATTAGAGTGATGATTACTGACACACTGTCATTCAGAACATGTAATAAATTTATTAGATATACAAAAATGTTTAATGTAATACAGCAACAACTGATGGGCAGTATGCATGCTTAGCACCAAGTCACTCAGATGGCAGCAGAACTTCTACACTTGCTGGCCCATTATGATGGATGTGTCTTGTAGTGCATTTAGACAGTTGTATGTTATTTCTGTCAGCTGCTGCTGGTTGTCTCTGATTGGTCATGTTGCCTTGGTCCTGCACCCTACTTGCATATGTGTGTGTGTGTGTGTGTGTGTGTGTGTGTGTGTGTGTGAGTGTGTGTGTGTGGAGCTGGGGAGGTGGGGGGAATGAGGAGTTAGGGTTCTAACACCCAATTTCCTTGCTTTTGTCACTGTGGAACAACCATAACTGATGCATTAAATGGAGTTTTTTTGCCATGAAAACATGTGTGTGTATATATATCTATATATATATATATATATTTTTTTATGGCAAAAATCTCCATTTAATGCATCAGTTAGGGTTGTTCCACAGTCACAAAAGTGAGGAAATTCGATGTTAGGGTTCCCACCCCTCTTGCACCGCACCCCCACCAACAGACATCGAGGTGTGCATTGGGGTCATCAGTCCTAAATCACACCCCAGCCCATGTGCAAACAAGCTGAGGTGGTGCAGTATAGGAGAATGGGGTGAGAGTTAGGACCGACCACCCCAAAGCACACCTCTATGTCCACTGACGGGGGTGGCGTGGGGTGCAACCAGGGTGGGAACCCTAACATCAAACCTCACTTTTGTCACTGTGGAACAACCCTAACTGATGCATTAAACAGAGTTTTTTGCCATGAATTTCCCTTCTTTTTGAGAATGTGCACTATAAATAGTGAAGAAATGGCAACGCAAATGCAAGCGCAAACGCTAATGCACATGGTGACACAAACATCAATGATAATGCAAATGGTAATATAAACACAAGCGCAAACGTTAATGAAAACAGAAACGCAAACCGTAATGCACATGGGCATGGTAATGTAATTGGAAACATAGACACTTATGGTAACATCAATGATGACACCAAAGGAAACACAAACAGAAATGGAAACGAAAGCGTGTATGCAAGTGCAAATGGAAATGCACA
This sequence comes from Neoceratodus forsteri, assembly GCA_016271365.2. Classification (NCBI taxonomy): domain Eukaryota; kingdom Metazoa; phylum Chordata; order Ceratodontiformes; family Ceratodontidae; genus Neoceratodus; species Neoceratodus forsteri. Next base: position 41,103,553 of record CM028137.1, on the reverse strand, counting down.
CGGTGACGCAAAAGGAAATGCAAACAAAAACAGTAATGGAAAAGCAAATGTTAACAGTTACGCAAACTAAGCACAAGCAAAAATGCAAAGGGTAACACACACGGTGGCATAAATGGGAATGGTAATGAAAATGCAAACACAAGCGGGTATGGAAACGCAAATGGTAACTCGCACAGTCACGGTAGCGCAATAGGAAATGCAAATGCTAATGGTAATAGCAATGATCATGCCAAAGGAAACGCAAATGGAAGTGAGAACACAAATACAAATGGTAATGTACACAGTGACGCAAAACAAAATGCAAACAAAACCAGTAATGGAAACACAAATGTTATCAGTAACACAAATGCAAGCGCAAACGAAAATGCAAAGGGTAATGCACATGGTGGCATAGACGGGAACAGTAATGCAAATGGAAATGGAAATGGAAGCACGTAGGGAAACGCAACTGGTAATGCGCACAGTCACGGTACCTCAATAGGAAACACAAATGCTAACAGTAACAGCAACGATGACGCCAAAGAAAATGCAAATGCAAATAGAAGCACATACACAAATGCAAATGGTAATGCACACAGTGATGCAAAATGAAACGCAAACAGAAACAGTAATGGAAATGCAAATGGTAACAGTAACGCAAACGCAAGAGCAAACAAAAAGGCAAAGGGTAACACACACACGATGGCGTAGATGGGAACGCTAATGCAAATGGTTACAGAAATGTAAGTGGGAATGCTAACTGTGACAGTAACAAAACCACACAGCCTATTTTTTTACCAACAGTTGCATAGAGAAACACATTGAATACAAAGATGCATAATTAAGCAATAAGGCATGACAGGGTGTGTGTTATTGTGTAATAACGTCACTCCTGGGGTGGGTCGAAGCACAAGGCGAAGCCGAGTGCTTCCACCACCCCAGGAGTGATGTTATTACACGATAACTCACACCCTGGAGTGCCTTATTGCTATTATACAATGGCTCGGTTGTTAATTATGCAGAAAAAAAGAAAAGAAAAAACATTTTTGTGCACTTTTATTTAATTTTTTATGGGTGGAGGACTATGGTTTAAAAACAAAGTCCAGTATTTGTTTCTGCCAGTAGATGGAGCTGTTAGCTGAATCAGTGTGGTCTGCCGAGTCTGACACTGCTCACAATTTAATTTGGTTATGATAGTATGACCCTCACCCCCCATTCTTCCGCCACTGAAAATGAGATGCAGCTGACATTTGTTTCATGGTTAATTTGGGTGGTTTTGGAGTCTGTTGGCCTTTGTGAGACACACGCTCGATGTGCAAATTTCGTAATGGTGCTGTTGCAGCTGAGGTGTCACGGCTTAATTTTTTTTTTTTACCGGTGAGTAGAGGAGAAGCCATTTTTTTAAACATGAAGCTGCCTTTTAGGTTTTCCCGGTACACTATGTTGCTTTTCTCATTTGTACCGGGAGAACACGACAGCAGGATGGCAAAGGTGTGAGTTGAGAGAGGCGGGGAGCCGAGGATCCATGAGCACACAGCTGAGAAGACAATCGGTGTGTCACTTTATTAAATGAGAATGCTTGGTGCGCTTTCTGTTTTGTTGTAGCCAGTATTGGTTGTGACTGGCTGAGTTTTTCAGAAAATTGGTATGTGTGGGGTGGTAAGTTTGTTTGGGGGGGATTGAAGTCATGTAGCGTGACTCGTCATAGCGGTGGTAATGTGTGAAGGGGAGGTGTGATTTCTATGTTTGATATGCGGTCATGTGTGTGCCTGGACTTAATACAGTGATGTTATAGCTTAATAACATCACTGTCCTAAGTACACACTGACCAATCAGAGAACAGAATTTTTTCCTGCCATTGTATAATGCATAATAATGGGCCACAGAGCAGAAAATGAGCAGTATGGAATACTAAATTGCTTATATTTCAGGAACCGTACGACATAGAAAAAAAAGAAAATGTCATATAAATTATGATTTTCCTGGCTAGTTTGAACTTAGCCCCTAGTGGGGGCTAAGCATTTTAGCAACAAAAAGTACGTATCTCGAAGGGTTTCCAAGATAGGGGACCCGAAAGGCACTGTGGATGCTGTAATGTTAGTCTATGGGGAAAAGCATCAACTTAGGAGTACCGTAACTTTGCATCCCTGTAATATATTGTCACCAAACCACCAAAAAGACACATCTGTGGAATGTTAGCTTTCTTCCCTCCAAATTTCAGCCTAAAAGACCAAACCATTCTTTTGCAGCAGGGTGGCAAAGAATTCCTGTTATTTTGGCCATAGCGTCGAAAAATGGTGTCACAAATCATGACACTTTCACAAAAAAAATCACGAAAGTGTTGCAAGTGCGACACTACTTTGCACCACTACAGTTTACAAAAATTTCAAAAACATATTTCTGGGGTGTTTAACCCCCACAAAAAGATATGGCTATCATGCTCAGGGTCCAACTAGGTGAACACAAAAAGAATTGTGTCCCTAGAGGGTCCAAAATTTAAATGCCAAGCATTTCTGTGACCACTAACTGAAAAAAAATGGCTGACTCATGACACTACAGGGGTTATTTGTGACACTAAAACCTGCATTTGCAACACTGTTGAACTTTTTGTTAACTTTTCCTATTCACTATAATGGGAAACTTGTTTTTTGAATAACTTTACGAACCATTTAATATTTTTTCACAAACTCTTTGAAAGACACATCAGGCACCCCGGCCACATAATCCCTCAAGTTTTTGGACTGGTCCCACAAACTGTGCGACCTGTAGGCATGAGCAAAGATTGCACAAAAAAGCATAAATGTGCTATGGAATGTCACTTTATAACTCCGCAACCATATATCAACCATTATGGTACTTGGCAGATCCAGAGATCTATAGTACTGCTCAGTGCCTGCCTAATTTCAGGAAAAACTGTCATACGGTGGCAACATTGTTAAGATGCAAACTTTCACACTTTAACCTTAAATGGGGTACTCAACACTAATCATAATGGTACCATCAAGTACACTGTGAAGATATATATATATATATATATATATATATATATATATTGTAAAAAACAAAGACAAGGGCGCTAAGTGTCAGCATGTGGTCTAAAAAGTAAAACAAAATGGTTTTATTAAATGCAAGTTGAAAATAGAAAATAGAGTTAAAATCTACGTTTTGACCTTAGGTCTTCTTCAGGAAATATCTAAAAGAAAAGAAAAACAAGTTAGTATATATATATATATATATATAAAATGGGTAAGAAAAATAGAATCAATGCGATTCATAGCACTGGACAAACACCATCACATGACCGTGCATTATATCAAACCGACCACCACACCTACACTTTACCCCCAAAGCAATTTTGACATTTTATAAGATAGATATACCACTCTGAGGTGCGTGCTCAGCCTGATATACGGACGCCTTTAGCGGGTTGGACGACGCCAAGGTGTGCATATATCAGAGCCAATCTACACCTCAGTATGGTATATTCATACATATATATATATATATATATATATATATATATATATATATATATATATATATATATATATATATATATATATATATATATATATATCATATACAGATATATCTGTGATTCTATTTTATTTGCTCTTCAATATATTCCATAGGTCTAATCATAGTTTCTGTTACATATTCCAGCATACCATGTGGTTTTATTTTTGTTTCTAGTATATGCAGACTGGTAAGGTCCATTCCCTTTCTCTATATATGAAGGTCACCTCTACACATAAACGAGGGTAAACTTAATTGTTTCATATTGTAAGCTTTTATCAAATATGTACATAATCTTTGTTCAACATGACATTTTATTGATAATTGTCCAAGCGCTAATGTTACCATCATACCTCTCAACTGTCCCTGATTTTCAGGGATATCCCTGATTTTGCCTTATATTTTTCCTCTGTCCCTTGTAAAATTTGTGTTCTTGTGACAGAACAGTGGGGATTAAAAGCACAAAATAAATGTCAAACATTAAAGTTACAGACTTGTTATTCTTCAGAAAATGCATCTTACCACAAATCCCTTTATTCTACCATCTTTCTGAGTGAATAGTACCAATTTTTAAGCTGTGTCCCTGATTTTGGGTCTCTGTCCCTGATTTTTTAAAGCCTTGTCCCTGATTCATGATGCAAGAGGTTGAGAGGAATGGTTACCATGGTTGAGGAAGCTCCCATAGATATTCCCAATATTCTCTTATAGAATTTATTCATTACTCTGTCAACTGAATCTAAAGTACTCAGTCCCCACGATTCAGCCCTGTACAAAATTTCAGACTTAATTTTAGCATTAAGAGCTCTAATACACCCTTTAATAGATTGTCTACCATATTTATATGCAAATCTTTTTACCATTGGGGTAAATCTTTTAGCTTTGAATTTGAATATTATTCCCAGATAACAAAATTCCTGTACTCTTTCAATCTCGTGTTTATCACATTTTAATATTTGATCTTTTCCACTTTTCCTATCAATGCAATACATACCATATACTTTGTTTTGTCATAATTTATTTCCAGTGAGGATTCTGAGCATCCTTCCTGAATTTTTTTCAGGCTTCTTTTCATTCCCAAAAAACTGGTCGATATTAGAACCACATCCTCTGTAAATGCCAAGAAGGGGCAGTGCCTATCACCCACTTTTGGCACGTGAAAATCAGGATTAGTATCTTATTTAAATATAGATTAAACAAGATTGGTATAAGACACAACCTTGTTTTAAACCTCAATTAGTACCAAATTTTGTTGTGTTGTCCCCTTCTTTATTATATCTGGCACAGGCTTTATTAATAGTATGTAGAGTCAATATAATATTTATTATGGAACGCTCCAATCCATATTCATTTAATATTTGCCCAATTTATCCCTATTTACTGTATCAAAAGTTGCATTAAAATCAATAAATACACAATACAATTGCTGTTTTTTAATACTAATATTAATATAGTTATGAATTAAGTGTGAAAGCACAAAACATTGGTCAATAGTCAAATGTCCAAGCATAAATTCAGCTTGGGTCTCATCCATTATATCGAACACCTGTATCCATTCCATTATTCTTTCCTGTATTATTTTTGTAAATATATTTTGTATTGTATCCAGCAAACTAATTGGTCTATAATCCTTTGGGTTAGAGTTCTCTCCTTTTTTAAAAATTGGTATAATAATATTTTCTCTCCATGATGGGAATATCTTTCCTGTCTTGACTATGAAATTGTAAAGAATTTTTAGACAAGGGACCCAGAGATTAATATCTTTCAAAATTATATCTACCAGCACACCATCAGGACCTGGTGCTTTGTGTCCCTTGACAAGATTTAGGGCCACTAAAATCTCTTCTTCCCTAACCTCATTTTCCAATGAGATCCAGTCCTGTATGCCGGTATCTTGTGTTGACACATCTTTATGATGTTGGTGCAGCAACAAAAACATTGACGTGCTAGACCACACCAGGAACCCGTCAACACCCCCAACTATGACATGACCCTGAACTGACTGGCACCACTGTGATGCACAATGTGGGGGGGGGCTGTGCCTCCTTACCCCCTTCTATAGATATCTAACTCAATGTCGACCAGACACTGGAGTTACATATTTACCCCATCACCTTAAAGTGTCTCAATGCGAACCCCCTGTCGCTGCCATTATATGCACACTGGGGGTTTTGCTGCAGAGGGTTCAGTGTACTGGTGTCACTGTAGTGACAGTATACCCTTGTAGTCTATAGATCTATTTTTAGTACAATAGGGCTGTGTTCACTCTCAGCTCTATTTCCCACAACCATATCTCTAATCTGTTGTATTAAATTTAAGCTGATCCAGCATAAATTGATGGTAGAAATCCCTCTGCTTCCCAGATAAGTATCCTAAACTATCCCCTCTAGTGTTCTATTAAACAAAATAAAATAATTGTTTTCCAATATATTTTACAACTTTTTTTCCCACTTGTTGTATCTCTAAGGTCCTTTGATTTCCTCATGGTGGAGACAAATTTTGAATTCACTACCCCACATGCCACTTTTAATTTTGGGGCTAAATCTAGGCACTGCCCCACCCTGGCATTAAAGTTCCCTACCAGAATAATACCACAACCGGAGTCATTCCAGGTGCAATCTTCTATTAGCTTTTCTATTATATCTAAAACTACAATATTGGAGTACTGCGAGCTAACAGGTGGATGTACTGTATATAGTCAATATAATGATAGAACAACCTTTACCAAATATTTTCACTCCCAGGATATGTCCTGAGACAATTTGTACTTCTTTTGTTTTGCATTCCTTTTTTATCTTAAACCAGATGATCAGTCCACCTGACAACCTTCAATATTTCTTATTACTTATTGCCTTTTTAAAGAATACTTTAAATCCGTTATTATGTTTAGGTTGACTTGTCCAGGTTCCCTGTAAACATATAGAATCAAATCTTTTTACACAATCTGTAAATGAATGATCAACAAGTCTATCCTTAAGCCTCTTCAACATTCCAGGACACAATGTATACTCTATCCCCTTATCCTTTTCTAGTTGTGCACAACTTTTTTTGTTTTTACCTCTGTCACTATCAATTTGTCAAGCTTCACCATGATCTTGCAAGATCTGAAATCTGTTTGAGGTTTTCATTAGATTCAACCACTAGTCAGATATCATTTTAACCTCGCCCGCAGATTCATTAACCATTTTCTCTATCAAACTGGTATCTATTTTATCCAAAAACTGTTTTGGAAAGTATCATTTGATAGTCTGTCATGTTGTTTACCCAAATAGTAATCAGTCCATTTTCTTCCCACCTTGTAATGTTTTTGATTTTTTGATTTAATTTATCAATTTTCAGAATGTTTTGAAGCAATTCTACTAGATTTGCCTTAATATTCCTTTTGGTCTCTTTTAAAAAGTTGTTTATTTCATATATAGAAATTGGGTAATCTAAGTTTTCTTTCCATCTTGAAGTAGTAGTATCAAAATATTCTGGGAAATAAACCTTAATGTTTACCACACTTTCTACTTCAAATCCCATGTTCTTTATTTTTAATTTTTGCTTTTCTATAGCCTTTAGAGTTTAGTATTGGTCAGAGATCAAGAGGATCAATTTTACCTCCTTCAGTTGTCTAACTACACTCAATTGATCTAGCATTGGTACAATGTTCTTGATTCTCTGAAACAATGCCCTTAAAGATTGTTTTAAATATATATTTTGTTTAGTTTCTGTCTCTTCAGGAATCACTGCCACCTTATATAGTGGCAACACATAATCTGTATGTGGTGTCTTTTTTAATATATTTTCAAGTCTTTTAGTCTGTAGTTCCATATCAATTGCATCTTTTGTTTCATTTGCCAATTTTGGAGTTCACTTTTCTATGGGGCAATCCTCTGTACCATCTCCATTTTCCATACTTCTATTTATTTCTTTGTCATTTTCATTTTGTTTGGTTATTTCTTTAGCCACCTGTTTTTGAATCTTTTTTTATATCCCTTGATCTCATTTTCTGTTTTGTCTTTTTGCCATTGTTGTTTTTTTTGTTATTTGTCTTAAAGAGCTAGTGCACTGCTTGGAATTAAAAGTAATTTTCAGATGCAGTCAGCTATCACTTTTTTATTTTCTGTTTGCTAATTAGAAGATTTTCCACCTGGCAATACTGGGGTGATGTGTGGCGCAGCACTCTGGAGGGGAAAAAAAAGTCAGTTCTGTTCCTCCCATTACTTCGTCAGAAATTAGACAAAACGTCTTGAGGCACCACAATCCTTACAGCCTGAGCAGTGATTTTCACAAGCTACCAATCAAAATGCAAGAAATTGTGACATCACTAGTAACCAGAGAGAGCCAGTCCCTGCTGATTCATGTGAAAGTGAAACCTGACAGTGAGAAATGGTTCTCATTGGCTACTAGTGATATCATAGTCAGTGTGGTCTCAGTGTTGATGCAGTGGGAGGAACAGAACTGACTTTTTCCCCTCCAGACAGAGTGCTGCCCCACACAGCACCCCAGTACTGTCAGGTAGAAAATCTTCTAATTAGCAAACAAAAAATTAAAAAATACTGGAAATATAAGAAGTGATAACTTACTACATCTGAAAGTAACAATTAATTGCAGGCAGTTTCTAGACAGTACTCTAGCTCTTTAAAGTATTTTTTTCTTATTATTATTTTTTCAATCTTATTTTTTCATTCTCTGTCATCTTATCCATTATAGGTTTCTCTGTTACAATTTCAGTTGGGATCCTTTTACCTTTCTTATTGAGACTTTCCTGGGTGACCTTTAATTTAGGGTAAAAAAAAACTAACATACAAAACAAAAAAAAGTGTGTGTGTGTGTGTGTGTCTGTCTGGGTTAACTGAACTGAATGGGTATCTGAACAGTTATAGGTGTAAATATCAGGTGATTGGAAGGACTTAACTGCTGTGAGGTTTAAATTACCGGTAGAAAGATCTAGTAAGTAGGGGGAGTGGCTTAGCTAGAAGGAAGCTACATTTAAAGACTGTCTTAGAAATATTCTGCTAATATCTTGGCAGAACACACCAGTAGAAAGGACTGCTGTGTGACTGGACTTCTCTGCTGGGACTATATTGCTCTCCTTCCTTCCCCTCCACCCCCCACCCAAAGCTAGTTTTATTTTTATAGGCACAGGATTTGACTGACAACAGGAACTTCCTGTTTGGGAGCAGGAAGTGAGTGATCACAGAACCACCAAAGACCCACCATCCTAGAAGGGCAAGAGTAGTGCTCTGGCCCCCTCTAGCTGCTGGAGGTCTGCCTCTGAGCAAGTAAGTGGTCTACTGAGAAATGTAGGATATTCTTGTCTCAGAACAGGACAATCAGGAGCTTAAAGGGCACACATGCAGAAAGTAAGGGGAGAGAGAAAAAAACAGAGGAAAGAGTAAGGATTGAAAACAGTTAAGGGGCCACAAATAAGACATGATTGGAGTGGTGCAGGTCTGTAGAGCAGCAGTCTTCCGGGAGACATTCTGGAGGATGCGGTATTGTCCCATCTGCAGGCACCTCTCTGGGCTGAGGAAGGAGGTTGCTCATCTCCAGGCTGAGTTGACCAGGATTTGTGGGACCTCCTCTTCCATCCAGGGACCACCAGTGCCACTGCCGTTGCCTCAGAGGTGGCCAAGAAAGAGGACTGGTTGGACCACAGTGGGCTCAGGAAGGGTGATGGTGGTGGAATAGAGGTGCATCCCTCCAGTTGTACCTCTGCACAATTCCTATGCCATTCTGGCAAAGTCTGGTTCCTCTATGGAGGCACCCACAGTGGAGACCAAGGAGGATGCTGGGAACCTCCACAAAGGAGACCCACAGGAGGGCGGCAGGGGACCCTGCAGGGGAAGGAAACAACTCCTGGTGGGGGACTCCACTGTTAGGAAGGTAGAACTGGGGGAGGAAGGGGAGAGGGAGGTAAGGTGCCTGCCTGGTGCCATGGCTTGGAGGGACATGGAGCGAATCCTCAGGATTGCCAGAGCAGCTGCACAGAGGAGGGAGCTGGATGTCATTGTCCACCGTGGAACAAATGACCTGGCTAAGAAAGGGATTAGAGAAGTGCAGGAAGAGTTTGTGGAATTGGGGATGGGCCTTAGTCAAGTAGCACGCACGGTAACCTTCTCAGAGGTGCTGCGCATCTATGGCATAGGAGAGGCTAGGGTGTTCTGCACCATGGGATTCAATCAGTGGTTGAAAAAATGGTGTGGAGCTCAGGGATTTGGCTTCATTGGGGACTGGGGGTCCACCTGGAGTGATGCAAGCCTATACTGGCAGAAGGGCTGCATCTGTCCGGGAGGAACCAGGATCCTAGGTGATAGGTTAAAATGCTTCATTGGCAAGCTTTTAAACTAGCCAAGAGGGGGAGGCACTGGAAAGGAGCAGGGAAATCCTAGCCCCCCCCAAATAATCACAGTAGTAAGTGCGGCAAACACCAACATAGAGGCGTCGATAGGGAGAAGGGCAGGGGTAAATGGAGAAAGTGACAAAGGCAAGAAGGACAGGGATGGGGCAAAAGGGAGTAAGGCCATCAGGAAATGGAGGGTAATGAGTCTGGGCAACAAGATCCCTGAGCTGGTGGCCTTGATGGAAGAGGGATGCCTGGATATCATAGCAGTCACAGAAACATGGTACACAGAGAACCATGACTGGGATGTTAACATACCAGGTACATAACCTACAGGAGAGACAGACAGGGGAGAAGAGGGGGAGGAGTAGCTCTCTATGTAAAGGAAGGGATAAAAGCAACTGAACAAAAGAGTAAACAGGGAGGAGAGGATGCACTGTGGGTCACCTTGGAGACTGAAAAGGGCACCACAATCCACACAGGGGTTGTGTACAGACCCCCATGTCAGGGGAAGGGAATGGACAAGGATATTATAGATGGCATTCTTAGAATGGCAGAAAAAGGGGAGATACTATTGATGGGAGACCTGAATATGCCAGATGTTAACTGGAGCACATTTGCTGCAGCCACATCCAAGAGCAGGGCCATTCATGATGCCCTACAGGTGGCAGGCATTAGACAGTTAGTTTCAGAACCCACTCGTGAGGGAGCAATCTTAGACCTCATACTCTCAAACGAGGGCAGTGAGAGGATCTCAGATCTAGAAGTGGGTTGCAATCTGGGGACAAGTGACCATCAAACTGTGTGGTTCACATTAAACTCAGCTACAGAGTCAAGCCATACAAAAGTGAGGGTACTGGACTTTAGAAGAGCTGACTTTGGCAAGATGGGAGAGTGCCTCAGAAAAGCACTAGCAAACAGGATAGAAGGAGGTGTGGAGCAACAATGGGGAATCATCAAAACTGCCATCACAGAGGCAACAAGCCTTTGTGTGAAGCAAATAAACAAATCAAAATGAAAGAAAAACCACTATGGTTCTCAAAAAGAGGTGGCTGTGAAAGTCAGGAAGAAAAGATAGCATTCCAGAAGTATAAACACAGAAGGAGCAGGACGAGAGCTGTAACCGTGTTAAGACAGAAGGAAGCAGGGAGGAAGTCAGAATAGCAAAGGCCCAAACTGAGGAAAAGATAGCCAACTCAGTTAAGAAGGAGGGATAAACCTTTATAGGTACATCAGAGGACGTAGAAAGACAAAGGAGGATAGTGAGGCTGAATAGAATGAAAGGTGGGTGGGCAGGGGGACAGTGAAAAGAAGGGATACTGAATGAATATTTTTGCTCAGTATTCACAAAGAGGAGGAAGTGCCTAATCCAATTAACAGAAGCATTCTTGATAGGGGGTCGATCCCAGTCCTTTCACAGAAGAAAGGGTTCTACAAGAACTCCTAAAACTGAAGGTGGACAAAGCAATGGGTCCTGATGGAATTCACCCAGAATTCAAAAAGAATTAAGGAGGACTAGTGACACCACTGGCTACTCTTTTATATAAATCATGGAGGATGGTGTGGTACCGAGGACTGGAGGAAGGTGGATGTGATTCCCTTCACAAAATGGGATGAAGACAGGAGGCGAAACTACAGACCTGTCAGTCTGACCTCTGTGGTAGAGAAATGATAGAGTCACTTCTGAAGGCAAGAATAGTTGGTACAGAGGCCAGTGGAGCACAGAACCCAAGGCAGCATGGATTTGCAGCTGGAAGGTCATGTCAGACAAATCTAATAGATTTCTTTGACTGGGTGACCAAAGTAGTAGATCAGGAGGCTGTGTACATGGCCTACCTAGACTTTAGCAAGGCATTTGACACAGTCCCACACAAGATTAATAGTCAAATTAACCAGCCTGGGAGTGGGTCCCAGGGTGGTAGCCTGGGTAAAACATTGGCTGCACAACAGGACACAGAAGGTAATTGTAAATGGAGTCCACTCTGAAGAAAGAGAGGTTACCAGTGGGGTAGCGCAGGGTTCAGTATTGGGTCCAGTCCTTTTTAATGTCTTCATCAGTGACATTGCAGAGGGACTGGAAGGAAAAGCATGCCTTTTTGCAGATGACACAAAGATCTGCAACAGGGTTGATACACAAGGAGGCATGGAAAGGGATGAAAGAGGACTTGGAGGTTGGAGGATGGTCAAGTATGGCAGCTAGGATTCAATGCAAAGAAGTGCAAAATAATGCACCTGGAAACAAGAACCCAGGGAAGAATACACAATGGGTGGGAGGTAGTAACAACAACAAAAAGGAAACGGACTTGTGGGGTAATCACATTAGATGACCTTAAGGTTAGCAAGCAATGAGAAGGCAGTAGGGAGGGCTGGGGTACACTGGGATGTATAGGGAGAGTATCAGCAGCAGGAAACAGGAAGTTGTTATCCCTCTGCAGACAGTTGGTGAGACCCCATCTGGAATACTCTGTCCAGTTCTGGAGACCCCATCTCTGCAAGGACATAGACAGGATAGAGGTAGTCCAGAGGAGGGCAACTAAAATGGTGCAGGGTCTGCAAGAGAAGCCATATGAGGAGAGACTAAAGGAGCTTAATATGTATCCTTGAGGAAAGAAGGGAGAGGGGGACATGATAGAAACTTTTAAGTACCTCAGTGGAATCAACAAAGTCCAAGAGGGTAGCATCTTTCAGAAAAAGAGACTTGCAAGAACAAGGGGACACAATTTAAAGATAGAAGGAGGGCGGTTCAGGGGCGATGTCAGGAAGTATTATCATTGGTGAGGGCAGTGGATGTATAGAATAGCTTCCTGAGGAGGTTGTGGGGTCTAAAACTGTAGGAGAATTCAAGAATGCATGGACAGACATAAGGCAATTCTTGTGGGGGGTGGGAAGAAATAGGCTGTTGGTTAACTAGGATCTACGGCCTATCCTGTAGGTAGGGAAATGGACAGACTAGATGGGCGAAGCAGTCCTTACCTGCCATCAAAGTCTATGTTTCTATGTGCTTTTTTCCCCTCTCCCTAGTATTAAAAGTTTCACCATAAGGTTTTCTCATCTCCTTTTGGTTATTTTCCTTGTTTTTACCAAATGTATTTGTTTTCCCTTAGTCTTTTCTTTATCTTCTTGTTTAAGTCCCGTATCCCAAATCTCTGTGTTTGTTCCCATTATTTATATTTTGCTATTTTTGCTCAGTATTTACAAATGAAGAGGGGGAGGTACATAAAACAAACAGTAGTAACACTCTGGATACAGAAGTTGATACCAGCCCATTTACAGAAGAAAGGGTTCTGAAAGAACTCTGAAAACTGAAGGTGGACAAAGCAATGGGGCCTGATGGGATTCATCCCAGAATTCTACAAGAACTAAGGGTAGAACTAGTGACACCACTGACTACCCTTTTTAACAAATCATGGGAGGATGGGGTGGTACCCGAGGACTGGAGGAGGGCAGATGTGATTCCCCTTCACAAAAGTGGGAGCAAGGCAGAAGCAGGAAACTACAGACCTGTTAGTTTAACCTCAATGATAGGGAAAATGATGGAATCACTTCTGAAGGAAAGAATTGTCGAGTATCTAGAGGCCAGAGGGGCACAGGACCCTAGGCAGCATGGATTCACAGCAGGAAGGTCATGCCAGACAAATCTGATCGATTTCTTTGACTGGGTGACCAAAGTAGTAGATCAGGGAGGGGCTGTGGACATAGCCTACCTAGACCTGTAGCAAGGCATTTGACACAGTCCACAAAGATTAATATACAAGTTAGCCAGCCTGGGAGTGGGTCCCAAGATGACAGCCTGGGTAAAGAATTGGCTGGAGAATAGGACACAGAGAGTAATAGTAAATGGAGTCCACTCAGAAGAAAGGAGGGTTACTAGTGGGTACCGCAGGGTTCAGTATTAGGACCGGTCCTCTCAATGTCTTTATAAGCGACATTGGGAAGGACTGGAAGGAAAAGTATGTCTCTTTGCAGATGACACTAAGATCTGCAACTGAGTTGATGCACAGGGTGGTGGAAAGGATGAGAAGGGACTTGGCAAGGTTAGAGGAATGGTCAAATGTATGGCAGCTTAGATTCAATGCTAAGAAGTGCAAGGTAATGCACCTGGGAAACAAAAACCCAGGGGAAGAGTACACAATGGGGGGTGAGATACTAACAACAACAAAAATGGAAACGGACCTGGGGGTAGTCATATCTGATGACCTAAAGGTGGGCAAGCAATGTGAGAGGGCAGCAAGGAGGGTTGGGGTTACTGGGATGCATAGGGAGGCATCACCAGTAGAAAACAGGAAGTTATTATCCTCTGTACAGACAGCTGGTGAGACCCCATCTGAGTACTGTGTGCAGTTCTGGAGACCCAATCTCTGCAAAGAGACATAGACAGGATGGAAGCTGTCCAGAGGAGGGCAACTAAAATGGTGCAGGGTCTGCACCGGAAGACATATGAAGAGAGACTTAAGGAGCTTAATATGTATAGCCTCGAGGAAAGGAGGGAGAGGGGGACATGATAGAAACTTTCAAGTACCTCAAGGGAATCAACAAAGTCCAAGAGGGTAGCATCTTTCAAAAAAAGAGGTGTGCAAGAACAAGAGGGCACAATTTGAAGATAGAGGGGGTGGCGGCTCAGAGGTAATTTAAGGAAGTATTTTTCACAGAGAGGGTTGTGGATGCATGGAACTGCCTTACGGAGGAGGTTGTGGAGTCAAAATCAGTGGTGGAATTCAAGCATGCATGGGACAGTCATAAGGCAATTCTAGGGTGTGGGGGTAAGAAGAAGTAGGCTGCTGGTTAACTAGGATCTGCAGCTTATCCAGTAGGTAGGGAAATGGGCAGACTGGGTGGGCCAAGCGGTCCTTATCTGCCATCAAATTCTATGTTTCTATGTTTCTATATTGCAATGCTATCTTGTCTCCAGTTCAAATCTGGCAGCATTACTAATTCTGTATCAGGGAGTGCAGTTAGTGAGTCCCGGTCTGACTTTGGCCCGCATTCTCATTTCAACTTTTCTGGCAGTGAGGTGAGGAGGATATGGGTTCTGTTCTGGTATCATTTCTTCTTTCTGAGTATTGGGAAACATTTTTTTATTTCCCTACTTCTACCTGTTCAGATACTGTTTTAGTTTATGGAAGAGGAACAGTTAGCTAGAAATAACATGGCAGCATTTTGTTTACATAGAAACATAGAAGTTGATGGCAGATAAGGACCGCAAGGCCTATCCAGTCTGCTCATTTCTTTTGCTACCTTATAAATGTGCCATCCGCCTTTGCTCTGTCAATGGCCTATCTATTCATACTCATCTGTATTGCTTCCTTATGCCTATCCCATGCCTGTTTGAAGCCCTGCGCTGTGTTCATATCCACCACTTCCTGAGATAGGCCATTTCATGCATCCATCACCCTTTCTGTGAAAAAGAACTTCCTCACATTACCCCTTAATTGGCCTCCCTCTAATTTCATGTTGTGTTCTCTTGTCCTGCTATTTTTCTTATAGTGAAGCATGTTAGACTCTTTCATCTTGTTAATGCCCTTAAGGTGCTTGAATGTTTCGATCATATCACCTCTCTCCCTCCTTTGCTCTAGGGTATATATACTGAGCTCCGTTAATCTGTCCTCATATGTTTTCTGATGCAGTCCCTGCACCATTTTGGTTGCCCTTCTCTGGACTGCCTCAATTTGGTTAATGTCATTGTGAAGGTGTGGCCTCCAGTACTGCTCACAGTACTCCAGATGGGGCTAACCAGTGTCTTGTAAAAAGGGATTATTATCTCCCTCTTTCGACTTGTGATACCCCTACTAATACACCCTAACATCCCCTAGCCTTACCTACTGCTTTAGTGGTCTGCTTGGATGATTTCAGGTCATTGGTGAAGACGATGCCCAAGTCTCTTTCTTCCCTTGTGACTGCTAGCAACTACCCTCCCAGCCTATAGGTGGTTTCAGGGTTTCTCTTCCCTATGTGTATGATTTTGCACTTCTTTGCACTTTTCTACATTTTGTCAGAGTGAAGAAGGACTTTATTTTTTTTTTATTTTCTGGCTACTGGATCATTATCTATTGGTTATTGTGGGATTTAACCATGGTGAAGACCATAATTAGCCTATCAAATCTGTAGAAAATTGGACATTGTTGTACAATGTAATATAAACAAATGAATGAATGTGCTTAAAGTAAATGTATATTTCCTAATTTAAAGCACTATATACTTTTTACATGGTACTTGGCCAATTGTTCTCCTCACTGAGACCATATTTCTTGTTTAGAGCTTTAAATCTATAAATCCAGAAGGCTTCTTGTGTCAACAACATTGTTTCTAAATCACCCCCTCTATTTAGTAATGTAATGTGTCATGTTAAAAAAAAGTCTCAATGTGGAGATAGGGGTCCCCATTCTCAAAGCACTGGGAATGATGCAAGGTGCTAGCATCAAGAAGAAATGATGCAGTGGGCTCCCTGTGTCACACCTTGTGTATTCCTGATTCTGCAACACTGCCTGCACCACTTGAGGGACTGCCTGTGCCAGCTGAATGTGTGCCATCATTGCAACGGACACCATGTGTGCCATGGCAGAAGGGGCTTGCACTACAGCAGCTCTGCAGCATCCCCTATGGTGGGGTTAAGAAACACTCTCTCACAGGATACATGGTCAGCAGCATTTATACCAGCCCAGAGCTCATCTAAAAACCTGTGTGCCACCCATGAGTCATTGCTGGGTGAGAGGGAACCTGTGCCCACTTGTTGAAACTGGTCACCCACAGTATCTTGTTTCCACATTGCACCTCAACACTTTCAGAAGACAAGTGGAACAGCTGGCAGTATCCCACCATGGCAAGTACATGCCTTCAGAGTCCCCCATGGTGCCAGTCATGTGACTGCCCCTCCCCACATACACCTTCATTGTCATGGTGGTGACCATGCACTGCCACCCTCAGGGGTCTGTTGCCACACCCCTCCTTCCTTCCCAACCCATTCTGACCTCCACATTCCCTGTACTGTCCACGAAGACCCTGCCAGCCTCCTGGGCAACTGGTTGAAGGCCTCCATCACTAGTGGCTGATGCCGCATGACCATCCTGCAGCTTGTGACAATCCCTTCCCATGCATCTTGTCTTTGGCCCATAAGGGTTATTGTTGAAACTGTTTGGAGTTTGGCACTAGGACCCCTCCTGTTGCAGAATTCATCACAGGGTCCCTGCTGGACCAGCGATTGACATGAGCTACTGTTTGATGCAACTGGTGTTGCTCTAAGGGCTGCTTTCAGAATCTAGCCCATAGTGTCTCTATGTATTAAAAAGTAATTCTACAGCCGATTTAAGATCCATGTGAGAAATTGTACTCTTGCTTTTCCCTATCCTTACACACAACTGTCTGGATGTTGTTCCAATATATGCAAAGTTACATGCGCACGTGATCAAATACACAACATGATCAGTTTTACAGGTGATTAACTGTCGAAAACCAATGTCCTTGTCCTATGCCGGATTCCTAAGTGTTTTCAACTTGTATGTATTGGAACAGTTTCTACAATCCCCACACAGGAACTTATCCTGTAGCTTCAAAGCTGTTGAGAAGTTCTCTGGTTCAGTATTTGGAACCTTGCATTCTGATCTCAACAGCTTGTTTACTAAGTTAGGTGCTTTTCTTGTTACAATTAAAGTTTTTTTCTTGCAAGGCATTTTCTCCATTCTGTAATGATTTCAAGGTATCCAGTGACTATAAATGATAGTTTTCAATCTTCCATCTTCATCTCCATCTTCCATGGAGGTCTGCAAATTCTGTTGAAAATGCCAATCTGTTTCTTTCTATCTTGGTTTTGGTACCTCAAGTTCACTCCTGGGAGTTTGAGCGGCTCAAAGGTTTTTTTCAGTATTTATACATTAATTGGACACCTCCTTTTCCTGACACTGTGTTCTATGTCCTCACTTCTCATTTTAAATTCTTCTGGTTCAGAGCAGTAATTCAAATGATAAAAATTAGGCACTCGCCCCTTCTGTTTACAGAAAAGATGTAATTGAGACATTTTCTAGTATAAATCTGCAAACATGCTTGTGTTATTATTCCAAGGTGCAGTCTGAAAAAAAAGACTTCTGTTATTGCCTGATTCATTTTAGATCAATGGTTCAATACAGTAACTCTTAAGTGTTAGGAAGTGTCTTGTAGTATTCCTTCCTTAACTGTGTTCATGCAGTAACTCTGGTAATGTAATACACTATTTCAGTCAGAGGTTTCCGTTGTAATCTCATTTTAGTTTACTTTGCTCCAAGTAAATTTCCAATCTTGTCAACCCCAGTGACCACATCGTGGGAGTCATCCTGTATATCGGCTGGCAGAAGATTAAACCTATTGTAGTCCTCCAAGTGCAGCCAAATGCCATCATAGATGTATTCCCATCCCCTGCTACAGTAAACAAGCTTCTCCATATTCATGGAGTATATCAGAGATCTACATCAAATGGTCTCTGCAGGTGGGTCCAAACATTTCCATTTAGCAATATTCCCAGTTAGGCTACTAAGATGGCTATGTATGCAAAGTTTAATTGCCCAGCTGTGAAGTCTGCCAATACTTCCATGTCTCCTAACAAACAAGGGGACAGAGTGATCTGGCATTAGTTATCATTACCAGTCTAGTTTCCATGCCTTCCCAAAATTAAATCAGCCTCCACCTGCTTGCCTCTTGGGCATTTGCCATCTTACATGTAGGAAGACATTTGGAGCCTGGTCTATGTATAATAAGACCAGTTAAGTGTCATGAACTGGATCAGTTTGAATTTGCTTTGGATGGGGCTCTCTACCCTTAATCTACTCTACTCTTAATCAGCTTAATCTAGTTCAAGGTCAGTTGGCATTCATCTGTATCCCCCTCCCCCGGGTCGTGCCTGAAAATAGGCAGGATTTGTCTAGTGCACTTACCCGGTCAACAAAAGCTAAATAAATAAAATAAATAAATAAATACCCTGTCTCAAAGAGTTCCTCCCAGTCTTCCTGGGGAAGATCTGTGCCCAATGATGCATGCCATTTTAGCCTGCTCTGCTCAGTAATATAAGGCATAGAGTTTAAGAGGCTTTGATACAATTTAATGACAAGGCCCTTAGTGTACCCTGCATTATACAGTGTGTAGGCTATTCCTCTGGGTCCTGGCAGTATACAGACTTTTCCCAGACCACCTGTGAGAAAATGCTTCATCTGCAGAAATTTGAAATTGTGAGTACCTAGTAGACCATACTTGTTTGCCACATCCTCAAATGACATATAGTAAGTGACTCATTTTCATATATATGGCCCAGCACCACAATGCCTTTCTCTTGTCATATTCTAAACCTGGCATAAACCTAGGATACAATGTGTTGTTCCATAATGGCATTAAGACCATGTGCTGAGCTTCAATGCTTTTTCATTTGTGCACTCGGTTCCAAATATTGAATAGGTGCATTATTAAAAGGGTACCTTTTACCATCTTTTGATTTTTGGGTGAGGTGTCATTTCATAGACCTGTCAATCTGTCACACTTTGTCCACAATTTTTCAAGTAATATTTGTTTTCACCCTCATTACATAAGCCCTTTAGTCCTGCCAATTCTGCAGCCCAATAGTAGGTCTTACAGAATGGTGTGCTTATTCCTCCTCTGCTTGACTGCTGAGTGAGCCAATCCAGTTTGATTCTTGGGGCCTTGTTCACCAATAACCAACTGAGGCACATGTTTTCATTTGCTAAAAGTAGCTAGTGGCAGTTCCACTGCATTATTAAGATTTGTTTTATAAAATGCCCTGATTCTGAAAGTCTTGAGCACCTATGTCAATGCTGGCAGTGAGGTATTTGGTTGGGTCTCACATACTAACAAATAATCAGCATAAAGGGATACCTTAACCGATGTCTCTGATAAGTGAACCTCCTTCATTCCTTCATGTGTCTGGGGGTTCAATACTCACACATTTGCATGGGCATAAACAGGTGTTTGTCCATGTAAACAGGGTCTTGTGACAGAGCATGATATTCAAAGGAGCATTTGCAAGGGCAAACAGGGTTATCACCCCCACAAAAAATAATGTGTGCAGGCTGGCAAAGTGGGAGGGTGCAGGAATACCTGTGCAACCCCATATTCAGTTGATTTGTAGTGCACAGAAAGGGTTAGCATGGTCCTTTTTCACAGCACAAATACCTCCAAACCAAACCCCATCATACTTTGGGCAACCCTAGTGGTTACCAGAGTTACAGCAACCAACTACCAATTTGATTTCTGGGAGTGCACACTGCTCCTGGTACCCAGTGGTGACACCCCCCTCCAATCGTCGGCCCACCAACACAGTATAGAATCCCTCGTGGCCAGTGGTTCCTTCCTTCCTCCCTCTGATCACTGTGCTGTGAAAGGAAGATAAGTTCTTGGTGTCCAGTGGTCCCCTAGACCCTGATCCGTGGACCTGTTCACACAAGCATACTCCCTGGCATCCAGTGTTCCCTCAGTCCCAAATCCCTGTATCTGTTACATTAAACAGAACCCTGGTGGCAAGTGGCTCCCCTGTCACCGATCCCTTGCCCCATAACAAATAAAAGTTCCTGTCCTGTGCTTGCGGTGACTGTCAATAAGCTACAGTACATGGGAGACAACCATCCAAAATATTTGCGGGTATCCAGTGATACTACCCCCATCCTCCCATGGACATTCCTCCATGTCCCACCCATAATCCCTGGCATCTAGTGCCTCTCATGGCATCGGCTAAGCACCTTGCCAACTCCCCCCTTACCTGCTGTTTTGGTACCATGGGATCCCATACAGTGAACAGCACAGCCCTCCTCTCACCTCCTCAGCCAGTCTCTTTATGAACAAACAGTGAACATGTGTCATATGTACAGTACAGGGTACACCTCCTCTGTACCCTAAAAAGAACATGCACCCTGTACAGTATATAGGACTCAGTCTCTGACAGTACAGAGGATGCATGCTCTGTACTATACACGGGACATGCGCTCTCTGTACAAAACAGAGGACGTGCGCTCCCTGTTTGTTCATCCAGTGACCAGTTGAGGAGTGAGAGGAGGGCTGTGCCAGTTGCTGCATAGATGCCACATCACCAATAAGTCAGGTAAGGGGGGAGCTGGGATGGTGGATGGATAGTGCCATGGGAGGCAGTTAGATGCCAGGGACTATGAATATGACAGGGAGAAATGGCCAATAAGAGGGTGGGAGGTACCACTGGAAACTGAGGAATATTTTGGGTGGTTGTTTGCCATGCACTATAGCTTACTGGCAGTCATCCCAGGCACAGGCCAGGATCTGGTATTTGTTATGGATCTGGGAATTGCAAACAAGGGGCCACTGGCCACCAGGGAGTATGCCTGGCATAACAGATCAATGCATCAGGAAAGGGGGGACAATTCACCACGAAGGAGTATGCTTGACATAATGGGTCCAGGGGTCAGTGTATCCCATCAAGCTGATGAGTAAATCTGGCCACCACAATTAGGGCACCACAAAAAGGGTGACAGTGAAAGAGGCAATCTTGATTTTAGATCGCCCATCACTCATGTTGCCCTTTGTGCCTCCACAGTTTCTACCCCCTCTGGGGAATGCCCACCCTGGAGGAGGTTATATTTAGTTTAGGGGGTGTGTGACCATTTCCTGGTAGGGTGCTTTGGCACTGTAACTTCTGGGAGGTGAAATGCCTGGTACTGTAATGTCAGGCAGCATTTTGCCTATGCCATAACTGGCATCAGCAAATAGCTTGTCTCTGCAGCATGGGTGAACCAGTGACCCAGGACTGTGGGGGACCAGTGGAGGCCAGAGAGTATGCTTGACATAACAGGTCCAAGAATTAGGGAGCATGGGGCCAAGTAGACACCAGGGAGCATGCTTGACATAATGGGTCCATGGATCAGAGACTGGGGGGCCACTGGATGCCAGGGAGTTTTCTTCCCTGCATGGGACAGCAATTGGAGGGAGGGGATACCTCTGGCCACCAGGGATACTATTCAGTTTCACCAGGCTGCTGATTGGAGGGGACTGGGACCACTGGCACCAGGGACTGTCCTGTATTATAAAGGACTGGGTACTGGGGGGGCAGAGCCATGCAAACCTGCCGCCACTTCCATGCAAATGAGCCTATAATAGGCATGCAAGTGGACCCTTAACACCTTGCATGCCCAGTGGACTCATTTGCATGGGTCCCTTTGAATATGGCACCTAGCACTCTGGCACTGTCAGGCCAGCTGATGCTGCTTTCTGCACAGCAGGGATCCTTGTCAGGGCAATGCTACTTGACTTAGTGCCACACCAACAAGCCCCTATATTCAGTCAGATAGAACCAAAGTGCAACGTGACTGAATATAGCATACTTGGACTTCTGGGCAAGGGCAAAGTGCAGCACAAAACTTTGCACTCCACTTTGCCCATTGTTGAATATCAGG
This sequence comes from Neoceratodus forsteri, assembly GCA_016271365.2. Classification (NCBI taxonomy): domain Eukaryota; kingdom Metazoa; phylum Chordata; order Ceratodontiformes; family Ceratodontidae; genus Neoceratodus; species Neoceratodus forsteri. The sequence goes on along the minus strand of CM028137.1, from coordinate 41,081,347 downwards.
CCCCTGCTGTTTGGGGCTAGAGTTTCAAGTGTTATGTTAAATAGCTGGAGGAATTAAGAGCACCCCTGGAAGGTGGACCTCCACAGAGAAATCAAACTGGAACCCATGAGTTTGTCTGTTCCACTGCTACTGGGTTTTTATATATACTGTAATTTGCACCCTTGATAAAATGTTATGCCCAAAATCCATTTGCCTCATCATGCACCACAGATGGTCCCACTCCATCTGATTAAATACTTTTTTGGCATTGAGTGAAACCACCACTGGGCAGTCATTTAATTGTTCTGGTCTCTCAAAATAACCTGTAACTGAGTTCTCATGTTCATTTGGGCTCCCCTTCCCCATAAATCCAGACTGGTCTTTCAAAACTACAGTAGTTTTGGTAGTACCCCCTCCAGCTTATTTGATGGTATCTTGGCATATATTTTAAAGTCTGTGTTAAGCAGTGAGATTGGTATATAAGATGATACTTCATTCCTTGGGCCTGTCAGGTTTAGGGTGTACAGATATGTAGACTTGCTTAAATGAATATGAGAGCTTTACTTTAAACATATCCTGTTGTGTGTTGAATAGCAGCCAAAGTGAAGCCTGAGTCAATTGTTTTTACAGCTCCACCATGAGACCATCTGGTCTCAGAGATTTCCACTATGTCAGCTGGCATACTGCCCTGAGGATCTCCTACTCTGTTATGTCCTCCACTACGGCATTGACCTCTGTTTCCACCAATTTAGCTAGGTTCTCATAAAAGTTATATTCTGTACCCTCTGCAGTGGGGTTTCCCTTTCCAGATGTGTAAAGTTTGGATTAAAACTCTACAAAGGCTTCATTAATCTCTCTCTGCCCCACCTGTAGGTCACCTTGCTGGCTCTAGATTACCCCAGTATGAATTTGTATACCTTCTTGCATTAGTTGAAAGGCCAAGATTTTCCCATACTTGTTCTCTGTCTCATAATACTTTACCCAATAGAATCCCATTGCCCTTTCTATTTGTCTAGTATTGCACTCATTGTAGTCCATCCTGAGTTTAACCAGTTTTTGATGTACAGCAGACTCTCTGGTCTTCTTAAATTCTTTTTCCAGCTGTACTATCTGGGTTTCTAGATCATCTAGCTGTTTTTTTTTCTTTTTGTTATCCATTGTCAAGTTGCTAGAAAAAGCCATTCTCCTTCCTCTTATGAAAGCCTTTAGTGAGTCCTATACCATGCCGGAATTGTGAGTTGACCCTTTATTTCTAGCCCAATATTCCTTCACATCATTTCCTAGTTAATCCAGAAAATCAGACCTGAGTAGTAATAGATGGTCAAGGCTCCAGATCCTACAATTAGAGATCTCTACTTTTCATACCTTTCACAATAAGTGCAGTGGGTGTGGTCTGACAAGTGAACTGGGTGGTACTCACACTCCATGATCTTAGGTGATATGGTTTACAAGGCCAAAATGAGATCAGTTCTCATGTGGGCCAGGTGCATCACTGAATAGTACGGATATTTTTTCTGGATTGATGCATGAAATGCTGTACCTCCTCTGGACCCAGACACCCATCTGAGCTGTTAAAACCTTAATTGCTTTATTCAAGGTGTGATATGGGAATGTCAAGGATCTGTTCAGGTGTTTGTCCAGAACCATGATCATGTCTCCTACCCATAGCATTTGCCCATTTGTTTGTCTCCTGGAAAAATGTACTACAGTATCATCATAGTTAGGTGCATACACGTTGAGCAACACCACCAGGTTATTATAAACTCTGCTCTGCACCATCACCCATCTATCGGCTGTATCTTAAGTCACTCTAAAAGCCTGAACTGGCAAACTTTTATGGATTGATATGGACACCCATCTTGCACGTGATGTAAAAGAAGATGAGTGCACCTGTCCCACCCAGTACCTGTGTAATTTCATATGTTCACTTTCTGTTAAGTGTGGTTTCTGGATAAACACAATGCCGGATTCTTTTTTTTGAAATAAGTAACAATCCTTTTGATCGGGTGGTTGATGCCTCTGGAATTCCAAGTTAGCAGTTTGATTACTTCACCCATTTAACCTTAAAGATTGCTTCACAAACTACAAGGACATTCTATGAGTCCCTCTTACATTATTGTCAATACTCCTTGCCTTACCTCTATTACAAGTATCTACAACAACAAAATATGTATGAGCCAAACATGTATGGGTTGAACCATGATCCTGTATTGAACTGGATGACCTGAGTAGTTGGTTAGAACAAGGCCAATTCCTGAATACTCTCAGGTATGGTGTGATCCAGTGCTCAGCTGCATCAAAAAGAAAGTAGTCAAGCACTATCAGACCAAGCTCTTTAGTAAAGCTAGTTTCCATTGGTTGGCCAATACTAAAGGTTGTGACACTAACTGACCACTATTAGCTGTGTGGTTTATCCTGCAACCAGCAGGGATTCTCACTTTGAATGTGCAAAAAGCACCAACCTGGTGGAGTTGGGGTATTTGCATCAATCTCTACAGCATACGGGACAGAAAACAGGTTTCAGACTTGGGGGAAAACCTTATACAATAGCCCCATGGTGCAGGTGCAAGTAAAAGGAAATCTCTTGTAACTTTTTACCCTATACAGGGGCACTCATCAGGGCTGCCCCTTGTTTCCCCTGTTGCATGTATTGTCACTCAAGCCCCTGGCAGCAGCTTTAAGAAGTGACAAAGAAACTGAAGGTCTAAATATCACAATAATTGACAGCAAGGTCTCTCATTTTGCAGATGACCATTTTCTTTATGTAAGGTACCCAAGTGTAGCTCTATCTAAGTTAGAAAACTTGCTTCAAGCTTATAGCACCACAACAGGCCATAAGGTCAGCTGGGAGAAGAGTAAAATGTTATACCTTGGCAAAAGAAAGGAGCAGATGGAGGTAGCCTTGCAACTCCAGGAAGTGAATACATTAAAATATGTGGGTATTTATATTACCAGGAAACATCACAAATTATATGAATCCAATCAGCACTTGGCCCAAACAGTGCCAACAATAATAGCGTCGGCATAGTGGGCGATGTAATAATGGTGCTGTTTTGGTTTTTGTGGGTGGCTCTCCCTGGCACCCCCTGGACTTAAGGATCCATACTCCGGGGGGGGGGTATCACAGAGCAAGTTAAATTTCTGGTGCTGTAGAATACCATTTCCAAGGACCCTTGTAAAAAAAACAAGTCTTCATGTGAGTAAAAATTTAAGGAAACCAGGATTAGAACCCTGGTCTCTAATGCTGTTGGCTGAGCTATTCTATGCCCCAGCCCTCCATGCCACAGGAGAAGCTCAGCCAGTCTCATGGATTCTGGTGCCCTTGTAATGCACCAACAGCATGGACAGTGACCAGGAGAGTGGTTACAGCAAGTGCTGTAAACCCCTAGTAGCTGTCCATGTGAGTGCTTTACCAGAGCAGAGCTTTATAGTGTGGCACTATTCTGGTAGCACTCAGTTGACAGGTTACCAATCCAATCTACCCACAATTCAGAAAATCAAGACTGACCTAGAGTAGTGGAGGGGATTATCCTATCCTTAGTCAGCAGGGTCAACATGCTTAAGATGTGCATATTCCATGGATTACTATATGTATTGCAGACCTTACCAATCAAGATTCCACAAAAGTTCTTTGAAATGATCAACAGCATGCTCCACCAATTTTTGTGGAAGGGCAAACCAGTAAGAACACAGGCAACCACCTTACAAACTCCCTTTGGAGAGATTGGCCTAGCCCTGTCCCACATCAAGCATCATTACTGGACAGCAAAGCTCTCCTTCCTGATGATGGATGGAAAATACTGCACCTTGGAGGCAGATGATAGAGTAGGAACTGGGGGGAGGGTCCTTGTTAAAGTAGGTACTATGCACTTCATTAGGAGGTAAAGACAAATGAAATATTTCTAATCCATTTACCAGGCTAAAACCACAGGTGCGGAATGTGTTGCATGAGTATATAAAGCATGTGCCTGCATTCTCACCAAAGACAAATCTCTTAGAAGCTTTCAAAGGAAGGAAAAGGTATACTGTCTTTGTGCACCAGGGCCCATTGTAATGGGAAAAAAGATATCAAAACCATTCAAGACATGATAGCAGAAGAAGAGGTACCAAAAATGTTTGGAGAAATCCGGAGGCAGTTGGGGTTACCCAATAAGACTTTCTTTGTCTGCGTTAGCATTAGAGGAATAATGATGCACAATAGGGGGAATTCATTCCTGTCTTCTAAGAAGAGCCTTATTTTCTGGCCCCTACTTGAAGTGAAGCCTTTGACAGCCCTCTATAGATTGATAGGTAGCGAGACTCGCTTGTCCAATGGTGACTACAGGGAAAGAGATATCTATGCCCACATATATGCTCCTAATCACTCTAAGTGCCAGGAAAATATTATTTGCTACCTTTCTGTAATGCTCTGTCTTCCCTTCGCTCAGTGTTGGACTCAAGATGTGCTGTCTCCCTGCAGTGGGAGTTTCCCCTCAGACTCCCTCCCCAACACACCAGTCCTCAGCATTACAATTATATATGCTGAGCATATAGTACATTTAAATCCCCCCTTTTGTACCTGGAGGCTGCGTTGTGCTGCCAAATTTGAGTTTTCCCCTCATGACCTCCGCCCTCTGTTCCCACTCAGGAACCACATACCTGTAAGAAAAAATAAACTGTGAAGGCAGTCTTCTTGCTTGTCCCTTGTTTCTTATTAGTGACTGTCCAGAGTTTTGCTCTGATTTTTGGGCATCTGTGGTGGAGAAAAGAAGGTTAATGATTATTGTATCCAACCTAGTGGCAGCCAGTTCATTGTATTTTACCAGCACTGTGTCATTGTCTTTTACTCTGCACAGACATAGATGGCGAGAAGCCACTGAGTTCAAGTCATGGTGCCATTCACTCACTTCTTCAATTTAGGAAAAGTAGCTGAATGCCTATGTGAAGAGTCCACCAATGTCATCAGGGATATTATTGCTGCTCTGCATAGTTCTTGCCACAGTTCAGTTCTGTGGACCTGCATACATCAAGATGGAGTGGGAGAGTTAGAATCCATAAGCAAAAAGCCTTAGTGCTTGCCTCATGGTGTGAGGAATGGCAGGAACTACCGCTGATTCTGTTGTTGCTAGTCCTGAGTCAGTAGAGCAAATAAAATATAAGGAAACTCCCTTACCCTCACCATATGATGTACAAGAACTCCTCTGCCCTGCTGGGGTTGCTGAAGAAGATCTGTCTGTCATTTTGGTGATACAGAGATCCATCTGCATTAACAGCATGAAAGGGATTTTTCTTTATAGTTTGCCCTTTATAGCTGTTAATTCTTTTCATTTACTGATGAGTCCTGCACTTATATCAGAGGACATTTGGAGAGTGTGGGATTTATGCTTGATTCTGCTTTTTTTCTTGCTTTCTTTAGCACCCACTCCTTCTCCAACTATTAATAGAAGCTAATCAGCATGAAGTGCAGTCTCCCCTCTAATGCTGGGTGGGCTCCCAATGCTTGATGAGCCCAGTCATTTTCCAAGGCTCTGTTGTACCCCAGCAGCTTCAGAAAAATCTGCAAGCAGTTTAGAAAAGAACTCCTCTGGGTGTTCCTCCTCCAGTTCTCCAGGAAGATACACAATCTTTACATTTTCCCTTTGACAATTATTTTCAAAGTGATCAATTTTCCCTTGAAGGACTGCTATGTTTTTTTCATGATGGGTGGCTAATACTGCAAGTGGGGCTATGCTGTCTCATTACGACTCACCCGATGTTTGACTTGCTTCACTCTATTGTTCAATTCCATCAGCTTTTTAGGGAATTGTGACATGTTGCTCTGTATGCTGGCTAGCTTATTGTTTACTGTTGCAAAGCCCAATTTTGTTTCCTCTGAGGGTTCACCATGTTGTCATGGACCCATAGCTTCTCTGCCCATCTCCCTCTTCTTAGCTATGGGTCCACTGACAGCCCATCATTCTGGATTTGCAGATTGAGCTGCAGCTGCGTTCAGTGGCATTTCTCCTGGTATAGTGCAGAAATCAGTAATTTCCTGCAATCCTGCTGTCACCTTTTCATTCTTGTTTGCTGCTTTGGGAATTTTCCCTTTTTTATTCACCAGGATGATGCTTGGATGTGCTGGCTAGGAGCGCATATTTAGTCCTGCTGAAGTGGAGTTCTTACCAGTATGTGTTCACTGGATGGCAGTCATCTTAGAATCTGTGGCTAAGTCTGTTAAAGTGCCTGACAAAGAATCATGCTTGAAAATGTTGGTGGCAGAGGTTAAAAAGAAACAAAACTGTCTAAACCCTAATAAATCTCCAGGCCCTGATAGGTTTTACGCAAGGCTGCTAAATGAACTTTCCTATGAACTAGCCTGTAGAGTAGCCAAGATTTTTCAAAATCATTTGATGATGGATGGGTGGTCTCAGAATGAAGAGAGGCAACTGTTATTCACATTTTTAAGAAGTGACCAAGAATGAACTACAAGAACTATAAACCAGTTAGCTTGACATCAATGGCTGATAAAATCATGAAGGGCACAATTAAAGAAATTATCAAAAGGCATATTAAGGAAATAGGGAGGGAAGACCCAATGCAGCACAGGCTCAAAGAGAAAATGCTTGTCCGACTAACCTCTTTTACTCCTTTGAACTAGTTCACAGGGCACTGGATACCAGCATGACAGTCAATGTGGTACAAGGGTCTATTCCATGAAATTCAACACAGTACTCTACTTAGAGTTAAGTAATAGGCTCACTGATATGAAAATCATTGGAAACGTAGTGAGCTGGATAGCTTCATGGATAATGATGTAGATGGCGAGTGCTTGTATGAGCAGATTTTTTTAAGTGGGGGTAAAGTGACCATTGGGGTGCTACAGGATTTGGTATTGAGATCCATGCTGTTCCTTGTCTTTGTGTCGTCAATGCAATGCACCAATAGAGCTTGACTATGCAAGCTTGTGGACAACACAAAGATAGGGGCTATAGTGGAAAACCAAAATACAATAGAACATTTTCAATAAGAAATAACAAATGTGGAAATTTGAGCTAGTCAAAACAAACTTTCATTCAATGTTGATAAATGGATGAAAAAAACACAAGAGCAAGATATTAACTTAATGGTAAAAAAATAATGACTATGGATGAGGAGAAAGACATGGGCATTTAAATAACAAATACGTTAAGCTTTGATAAACATTGCCAAGTTGCTACTAAGGCAAAATAAATCCTGCAATGTTTTAGCTGTAACATCAATATCAGATCCACGGAGGTTGTGGAATACAGGGGGCAGTTGTTGGCTCCCCATAAAAAGAGTAACATTAGAAGATTGGAGGAGATGCAGAGAAGGGCCACCAAACTCATTGCAAACAAGACTCAGTTAGCTTGACATCGATGACTGGTAAAATTCTTAAAGGTATGAGTCACCAAACTCATTGCAGACATAAACCTGTGCATCAAGTTTTCCTTTAACCTAAATGTATCAAATATTGTAGATTATACAATGGCAAAAAAAATATTGGGCTCTGATTGGTCAGTCTGGGACTGGACCCGTGATGTTATCCCAGTACAACATCAGGGATCAAGTCTCAGCACACTTATGACTGCATAAAATGTAAAAACAAATAAGTCCACAGCCGTCTCTGTCACCCTTCAAGACTCCTCGCAAAAGTAGCATTTGCAATGCACAGCACTGTAACCCAGTACTTTCACATATTCCCCCAATGTTCTGTTTCTTCACTTTACCAAAAAAAAAAAAAAGAAGCTGAGTGAAAGCTGTCTTTATGATCGGCTTTACAACGATTCCTGCTCCACAGCTGTTCTGCCCCAACGCAGTGAGTGCACCCCTGCAGTAATTTCCTCGGCATAAAACAAACCGTACCGATATTTTTTAAAAGTCCCGCTTAGCTGCCAGCCTTTTCTGCTTTCACACTGTCACACATGCTCGCAATCAACTGCTCCTCTACCAGCGGCGTCACGCTTCAAATCTCCCTTTCCTCAGACTCGGTGGTCACGCGCTTCAGTAAAGTCGCTCACTTTGGTTCGTGCTGGAAAAAAACAGCAGTGCTTTCTCTTTACTCTAGAACAGCCTCATAAGTACAGAGATGCCATACAGGTGTCATAAATCCATCTCCTAACACCCTCTCTTAGCTACAAAGCTTCCTATCATTCAGCATCACACCTGCCCTGCCTGGCCAAGGGTTGGCAATGGAACAGAAAAAATAAAACTTCGAACCCGCTCTTCGAACCTACTTTTTAGCACTCTGACAATCAAACTCGCATTTACATCCTGCACAATTGGTTTCACTTACCTAACACATGATATCCCTCTTGTCTCAAATCTTCACAGATAAAAAAAAAAACACCAATACCGGACATCACACAATGGCGAAGGGGGGGGGACGAAGAATAGCATGTCAAAAGGACACCAATACATAGCAACAGCACCACCTTTCTGGACACAATGAAAATTGCGCACTATTTTGTTAATTAATATACCTCCACATACAAAAAAATGAACTGAAAATGTAAAAAAAATATATATTTTTCATATTTTTTTCTGTTTTTAAAGTGAAACCATTGTATAATCAATAATGCACTCCAGGGTGTGTGTTGTGCTGGGATAATGTCACTTCTGGGGTGATTAGTCACACTAGGCCTGCGGCCTTGTGTCTAATCACCCTAGGCGTGATGTTATCCCAGCACAACACACACCCTGTCGTGCATTATTGCTTAAATAGAACCTAGAACATTTAAAAATAGGTTCAATCAAAAGGGTCTCGTGAGTAACAAATAAATAAAAATAAATAAAGTACAATAAAATATATATCGTGTGTTGATAGACTTAAAGACCTAAATCTGTACTCACTGCAATATAGAAAGTTAGGAGGGGACTGATGTCTGTTTTATAAGGTACATAGGGAAGGAGACATATGGGAATGCACTGGTCTTGAAAGTAAGGAACAGAGTACAGGCACACAATATCATGGACTTCAGTTGAAAGTAAAGGGATTACAGGGTATCCCCATTGAGCAATAACACTTCTTTGTGGCTAACTCTAACTGACTTTAAATATTCCTATGATTCCTATGATATAATTTTAATGTTCTGAGATCCAGCTCTCTTCCCTTCAACTTCATAAACAATACTTATTAAATGTTACTAAGAATTTAACACATTCAGTAAGATGAAACACCTGTGTTTCAAGTTTGTCTTTAATTTAAATGTATCACATCATTTAGAATATAATAAATATAAAGTGTAAAAATGTTTTTTTTGATGATGATGATGATGATGTTGATGATGCTTCAATAATGATCATTTAATAAACTGTATTATTGAAACCATTTTGTTCACAACAGATTAGCCATGGAGCGGTACTTTCTTCCTTGAGTGATAAAAAGGAATTCCCTTCTTTTTTAAGGACAGTATCAAATTTCAACTTTCATTCACTTGGTGTAACACGATTATTGATGCACATGGGCTGGTCCTGGATAGGAATCATAACTTCAGATGATGATTATGGACAACTAGGGAGCAAAAACCTAAGAAAAGACATATTCCTGGCTGGGGGCTGTATTGATTTCATCGAAACAGTACCAAGAACCAACTCCAAAAATAAAGTCCTTAAAACAATTGAAGTAGTCAAAAGATCAACAGCAAATGTAGTTGTCATGTACGTCAGCAAGAAGACATTAGTTCCCATCATGGAGGAGTTTGCAACTTATAATATTACTGGAAAAGTTTGGATTATAAGCGATCCTTGCACAGTGTCTCAGGAAGTTTTTAAAAAGGAGATGCTGGAAACAATTAATGGCACCATTGGTCTTGCACATCACACAACAGAAATGACTGGCTTCCTAGACTTTGTTTATGAAATGCATCCTTCCAAGTCTCCTGGCGATATTTTTATTAAACCATTTTGGGAGAAAGCATTTGGCTGCATTTGGGAGAATAATGATTCAAGCAAAAATGTAGAAAACATAGCAGTAAAGACAGAAATGAAATTTTGTACAGGAGAGGAGAAGGTCAAGGAACTGGATGGGTCTTTATTTGATATCTACACATTTGTATTAATCAGCCGTGCCTATAATGCTGTTTATGCAGTGATGATTGCACTACATGATTTGCTTTCATGTCAGTATCATATGGGACCATTTGTTAATGGATCATGTGCAAACGTTTTCAACCTTAAGCCATGGCAGGTAAACTTACAACATTTTTGTAATGTACCTAGGTCCAAAATGTTTTGTTATTTCCGATGATTAGAGCTAGGCTGTTTTATCAATTCTAGACCTTTTCTGAATTTCTCTATTCATTGAACATTTAATAGAGATAGATTTGCCCAAGGCTGGGATGTGATAGAAAAATATCTTGCTTTTTGTCTTTGTTAAGTTTATAAACGTTTCTATGGTATGCAAAAATTACAGAAATAAGTAAAAACAATATTCTTGCTACCTCTGAAAAAATCATAACAGCCCCTATAATGAAAAAAAGAATTGTGACTTGCAAGCTTTGTTACATGTGGAAGGCAATATTTTGAATTAGTAACATAAATATGCATCACAGTTCACCCACGATGTTGTGATAGTAAACTGGGTGATGACAATAAGAGCACCAGCAACAGACTGAAACACAGCAAAGCGTTACTACATTATACCAACCAGCAATACTGCTGAAAAAAAAGTAGCCTGTTAAACAACAGACAGGCAATCAACTGTAGAAAATATGAAAACTTACAGAGTAGGACAGACAGACAGATAGAGATATAAGTATCAGCAACACATGTTTGAAGGGGGGGCTCTACCCCCTGCAACCTCCAAAAATGAATATAATCAAATCCACATCACACCAAAGTGGAACAGAAGGAGACAGAATGCAATGCTATGTAATTAGCTGCTTGTCTGTGGTTTTACATTTGCTGAACTGTGTTGCCGCTCGCAAGCGGCTGGGACTACCAGAGGTGACTGACTGAAAGCTCCTTGCCTCAACGCTCCTCCGACTGCTTTCTGGATTGACAACCTGCACAGTGTGAGAGGCTGTGTAGCAGGTTTCTGTCTTTTTTACTACGCTGCCAGAAGTGTTTTGGGGGGAGTTAGGACCTGTGTGTCCTTGGGAGGGGATTACATCCATTTAACTGCTGCGCCGCTCTCAAGCGCGAGCATTGGAGTGGCGCGAGCGCCACTCGGTAGTGAAAAGGCTGAGCTGACACAGAAGAGAAGGTTATGTGTGTTTTGTCTTATAGTGACCTTGTAAAAGAAACATGATAGCTAACCAGCCTATTGTTTTATATTATAATTTAGGCTGAGAATTAGCTAAATTGAGGGTTTTAGTGTTGAAATGTTGTTTATTTTAGATATTGGTAATATTTGTTGGTGATTGAATAGGCTAGGCTGCATATATTTTTGTTTTTGTTTTTTAGGTTTAATTGTTTATTGTGTGAAGTTTGATAATTAGGGATTATTTCTGCCTTAGATGCATATGGGCTATATGGCAGGACTAAAGGGGGCTAGAATTATTTATGTTAGTTCGGTGCTGCACGACCTGCGCCCTTTTATCCCCCACCCAGTTTCAGCCACTACCTTCAGAAGCTGCTGGGAGGTTGGGATTGGTAGAGATGGTGCCAGTCGTGCATTTTCGAACAACCTATGAATGGGCGGTGGGAAGATTGAGGTTGTCAGGTTCAGAAGGTGCCCTGGGATGTATCAGGCACATGGGAGAAGCCAGACGTGGTTGGTGCCCATCCCCAGGGAGTCCACTAGGTCGAGTGGTCAGGTAAGTTATGGGGCTGCATCACTCCCAAATCCCCTGACGGCAGTGCTCTGCAATGCCAGCTCGATCAGGAATAAGACAGCAATTATTGCTGCCTTGATTTCCTCGGTCGATCTGGCTTGTATTACGGAAACCTGGGTAGGAGATGATGAAGGCCCAATTTTTGAGGCTGCAGTCCCTCCTGGGTATACCGTAGTGCACTGCCCCAGAGTGGAACGCAGGGGTGGTGGTGTAGCTATCTGTTTTAGATCCAGCTTGACCTTCACCATGCACCCGGTGAGAACTCCAGGATCTTTTGAATGTGTGGCCATCCATGGAGGACCTGATGCAGGCTGCAAGAATTTTCTCATTTATCGCCCTTCTGGGTCGATGGGAGATGTCCTGCAGGAGATAGCAGATTTTGTTGCCGGCAGAATGTTGGAATCCCCCAGATGTCTTTTTCTGGCGGATTTCAATATTTGGGTCGACGACATAAATCATAGATACAGCTATGAGTTTTCCCAGATTATGTCCTCCTTAGGTCTGACGCAGGCTGTTTCTGCGTCGACTCATCGGGATGGCCACATGTTGGACCTGGTGTTCTCACTGGGACTTGAGATTAGTGATCTCAGGATTAATCCTGTTCGATGGTCTGATCACTGCACAGTGCAGTTCACACTTGGGGCTCCCGCCATAAGCCCTTCCCCTGTTGAGATGATTAGCTGTCGCCCTTTGCGGGGTTTGACCCCTGAGGGTTTTTTGGCAGCGAAATTGTCTAGTGTGGGTGATGCATGCGTGGGAGGTGTTGTTGTCGGGGTTGACACCTATAATCGGGTGTTATCCGACACCATTAACTCCCTCGCACCTGTCTGTGTACGACCCAGAACTTCATACCTGAGGTCACCATGGTTTGATGGCGAGCTCAGGGAGATGAAGAAGATGGGTCGGAGATTGGAGCGCTGCTGGAGGAGATCCCATCTGGAGGCAGATAAACTGGTCCTGCGTGCCCATTATGGTGCATATCAGGAGGCAATCAACCGCAAGAAGACAAATTTTTTGTCTAGGGAGATTGCCGCCGGGAAGAGCCGGCCGGCCTCACTCTTCCGGACTGTGGATAGGCTTTTACATCCTGCCTATCTACGGCCCGGGAGGTTTTTTTCCAACATAGATTGTGAGGAATTCGCTTGGTTCTTCTCGGACAGGGTATCTTCGATCCAGCGGGTGGCTTCTTCAGCTTGAAATGTTATATCTGGCAGTGATCGCTTGATGTGTTCTGAGTGCACTCCATCTGGTTGGGGTGAGTTTAGGCCAGTGGAGGTTAGTGAGGTTATCGAGGTAGCAACCAATATGAAGCATACCTTCTGTGAACTGGACCCGGTGTCAACGCGTTTCTTAATGAGATGTGTTGACTCCATCGGCCCGGTGTTTGCCTTGATTGTACGGTGTTCCCTCTCTGAGGGTGTCTTCCCAGATGCCTTGAAGGAGGCTGGTGAGACCCCTCCTAAAAAGCCATCTTTGGACCCAGAAATCAGGGCAAGTGCAGTCCTATCTCCAATCTTCCATTTTGGGAAGATTGTTGAGAGAAGGTAGTAGCCTTCAGTTGGAAGAGCACCTCGTATCTCACAAGTTATATGAACCCTTCCAGTCGGCTTTTCGTGCCAGACATAGCACTGAAACAGCACTTGTTTGGGTGCAAAATGATCTCCTCAGGGCTAGAGATCGGGGAGACAAGACAATTCTTGTTATCCTTGATCTCTCTTCAGCATTTGACACTGTGGACCATTGTGTGTTGCTTGTCCGCCTTAGGGACTTGTGTGGACTCACCGGAACTGTCATCAAATGGTTTGAGTCCTTTCTTACCAACAGGAGGCAATGGGTTATGATGGGAATTCCTCATCTACACCCAGTCTCCTTTTGTGGAGTTCCTCAAGGATCGGTACTGGCCCCAATGTTGTCATGATGTACATGCTGCCTCTGGGTGGGATCATTAGGAAGTATGGTCTGAGTTTTCATTGCTATGCTGATAATACTCAGCTATATTTTTCCTTTGCCCCAGGAACATCAAATGCTGTGGAGGTGCTTAATATCTGTCTGGCCGAGATTAATGACTGGATGGCTTCCAACTGGCTGCGACTAAACCCCGATAAGACGGAGGTATTGGTAGTGGAGTCGAACAGAGTTCGTGATAGGATGGCCTCTGACACAGGAACCGGGCTTGTTCTTGGAACTGTGTCATTGAGGCCTCCTCTTGGTGTGAAATCTCAGAGTGATTCTGGACAGGGATCTAACCATGGAGGCTCAAATATCCTCCATGGTTCGTACTATTTTACCATCTCAGAAACATTGCCAGGATTAAGCCCCTTGTTCCGCCTCTGGACCTCCCTACCTTGATACATGCCTTAGTCACATCAAGGCTTGATTACTGCAATGCACTCTATCTCGGGGTCACGGGAGGATCTCTCTGAAGACTGCAGCAGGTGCAGAATACGGCTGCCCAGTTGTTGACTGGACAGCAGAAGTCCTGTCATATTACACGGGTTTTGTGCGAACTGCACTGGCTGCCACTCAGGTGGAGAGTCCTCTTTAAGGTGAGTCTTCTCACCTATAAGGCCCTACATGGATGGGGCCCTGGTTACCTGTCGGACCTTCTGTTACCTGCCCCTTCCCCATGACCTCTTCGTTCCTCTAGTGGGGGCTTCCTGGCCATTTCCAGAACTCGGTTGATATCCGCTGGCGATAGAGTGTTTAGCACCGTGGCTCCTGTTCTGTGGAACTCTCTGCCAATTATGGTCAGGGAAACCCCCACAGTAGATACTTTTAAGGCCCAGTTGAAGACTTTTCTTTTTTTTTAAGCATTTGAGGTTTGAATTGACATTTATGGAAATGTTTCCGGCTCTGATTTTGTGTTTTATTATGTATTAATTGTATATCTGTTATTTATATATAGCTGTTTTAAAAAAAATTTGTACGGCGCCCAGAGCCTCCGGGATTGGGCGTCTTTTAAATGAACTTTGCCTTGCCTTGCCTAATTTGGAAGCACTGCAATGAAGACACAGAATGCAGATTTTGGCAAGGGAGTATATTTCTTGTGAGCATACAGCAGTCATAACAAAGTACAAATTCCTTAAATAGAAACATAAAAGGTGACAGCAGAAGGGGACCATATGGCCCTGTAGTCTGCCCTTTTTCCTACCCCTTCCCTTAGCTGCTATTCAGTGTTATGGTGCCCTTGTCCCTATCTCAAGCTTTTTTGGAAAGTTTCCACCATTTTTGCCTCCAACACTGCCCATGGAAGGCTATTTCATGCATTTACCACCCTCTTTGTAAAGAAGAACTTGTGTGTGTTGCCCCTGAATTTCCCCCCTCCAGCCTCATATTGTGCCCCCTGGTTCTGCTGTAATTTTTGATCTGAAACAGGTCCTTAACCTGTACCTTGTTTATTCCATTTAGGATCTTGAAGGTCTCTATCATGTTTCCCCTCTCCCTTCATTGCTCCAGGGAATACATGTTTAGGTCCTGCAGCCATTCGTCATATGCTTTGCTGTACATTCCCTGTATCATTTTCGTTGCTCTCCTTTGCACTGTTTCCAGTCTGTGTATATCATTTTTAAAGTACAGTCTCCAGAACTGGACACTACTCCAGGTGTGAACTCACCAGTGATCTATACAGTGTCGGGATGACCTCTCTTTTTCAGCTGGTAACCCCCCTTCCTATGCAGCCCAGCATGCCATCTGCTCTTAGTGCATCTTTTTCACATTGCTTGGACATTTTCAGGTTGTCCATTATATTTATTCCCAGATCTCTTTCCCGCTCAGTTGATTCCAGTTTTAATCCTCTTAGGAGTTATCCTTCTCCTTGATTTCCTCTTCCAAAGAGCATGGTCTTTCAGTTTTTTTCATTGAAGCTTAGTACCATGTTTTTGACCATAGTTCCAGAGTCCTTAGGCCAGCCTCCATCTTTTCCACTCTTCCTGGAGTGTCTACTCTATTGCCCATTTTCATATAATCTGCAAACAAACTCATCTTACCTTCCAGGCATTCAAATATGTCACTAATAAAAATATTAAAGAGTATCAGACCTAGCTGTGACCCTTCCAAGCATTCAAATATGTCACTAATAAAAATATTAAAGATTATCAGACTTAGCTGTGACCCCTGTGGCACTCTGCTATCTACCCCCTTTCTTCTCATAGGGAGCTTTTTACTAGTACCCTCTGGGTCCTTCAGCTAAGACAGCACACTGTATCGAGTTCACCACTTGTTGCCCTACCCCCATACTGTCTAACTTATTTAGTAGCCTTCTATGTGGGACAGAGTGAAAGGATTTGCTGAAGTACAGGTATGCTACGTCTACTGCACAGCCCTGATCCAATATTTTGCTACCCAGCTAAAAAAGTTTCTTAGATTAGGTTGGCATGATCTACCCTTGGTAAAGTCATGCTGTTTTGTATCTAATTTGCTGTTTTTCTTTGAGAAAGGATATAAGCCTCTCCTTTAGAAGGGTTTCCATTATTTTTTCCCACAGCTGAGATGAGGCTTAATGGTCTGTAGTAGCTTACAAGCTGTTTGCTCCAATTTTTTTTCATATACATTTTTCCACCTTAGCCCTGGCAGGTGCTTCAGTCCTCCCCAAAGGAGGAACTCTCTCTCAGGTCCTGCCACACCACGATTAGCCATCCCCCAGTATTTCCCCCATGGATTGCTCCCCACAGTGTGGCCAACAAAGTGGTGCCCCCTCTCCAGAGACCCAATACAGAACCCCAGGGATGGCCCACGGCATGGCGGACCATCATGGAGCCCTGCCAGGCTCTTTTCCTCCTGTTTTCTCCCAAACCCCTGCTCACAGATGTGATCATGTCGGAGCATGCCTCCTGACCCACGTTGCCCTCCGATTACCACCAGAGGGCAATCAGCGAGTGGGAAAGCATGTGGTGCCCTCCACCCAAGAGAGGAGAACAGTCCTCTGGATGCTCAATCCTGTCTCCCCTCTGCCAATTCACAATGGCCTGGACTCATTTCTGAACCTGGGTCACTGGCGTGGTGTGAGGTGTAGCGACCAGCGCCTCAACCTCCAGAGCCACTGGGCTGGCTGTTGCTCCCATATTTATGTAGAGGGATAACTGTGGCTTTTTTCCAATACTATGGGACCTCACCCAGGTCAAGTAATAAGTTAAAAAGATCAGCTTGAGGAGACACTATTTCCTCTCTTAGCTCTTTCAGCAACCTCGGTGTACTTTGTCCGATCCCATGGCCTTATTTGCATTGAGTTCCTTTAGGACTCTTTAATTTGTAAGAGGTGCTGAATATACTCCACCTCCGTTTGTGGTATCCCTTGTAAATGAGGGCCCACAACCTTCCTCCTCCTTGGTAAATATGGAGCAGAAATACCTGTTGAGGAATTCTGCTTTGTCCTTATCATCCTCTGTGTCTCCCCAGCATCCTTAACTAGTCTTGCAATACCTCAACTTGTCTTCCTCTTCTCGCCGATATATCTATAGAAGGTTTTGTTACCCTTCTTGACCTCCTTGGCTGTCTTTTCCTCTGTTGTTGCTTTTGCTTTTCTGATTTCTTTGCTTGCTTCCTTTAGTTTCTACTTTTAGCCATCCCTGTCCTTGTTGGATCCAGTTTTCTTCTATTTTCCAAAAGCTGTCCTGTTTTTCCCTGACCTTGGTGGCTACTTCCTTAGAAAACCAGAGTGGTGTAACATGTCCTACACCAGTGTACACCAGCAATTAACATAATACAAGGAGATTAATGTCCCAGGGGAAGCAAACAGCCAAGTCCCAAACCATTCTATACTTGCAGTTGGACGTTCAGGGCAATACCTATTGGGTAGTCTTTAATACTTCTCACTTTGCAGTGCTCCACGACATATGCAAGACAGCAACCCACCAACAATTCCCAACATCTGTAAAACACAAACTCAACATTTCACAGACTATACACATCCTGTGATATGACCACAACACAGAACGCTTACAGCTCTGGGTCGGTAAAATCACAGGTGCTCTTATTCCTGCATTTGAGTCACAGCAACATAGTTGTGTCATCCACCGAATGGTATGCCCTGCATCACCATCTCTCTAAGATATTGACTTAAAAAAGAAATCATAAAGTTAGATGGCTTCTTTGTAGACTCAGGTGAGAAGGATACTGTCTAGGAAATAGCATTTGGAAAGAAAGGCAGATACTCTGCTTTTAAAACTGTGCACAACAGCCAGCCCATTGGCACAGTGGTGGCACTAGCATTCTCAACGCTGATGACCCAAGCTCAGGATTGAACTCTGGAGCTAGAGGGCTGGCTGTGAGGGATGAGGATTAAGCATGTAAAGGACTGCTTTCCTCCTCCAGGGAAGAGAGGGAATAGCTCCTGGTGTTAGTCTGATCCCTTGCGACAGGTCGAGGTCATACCTCTGGGACTATAAGCAGTAGGGCAAAGGTGAGACAGATGCCTGGCATACTGGATATGTGAGTGTGTGCAGGTCTACCATTGGTGTCACTGCACAACACCTTCTCTGCACCAGGGGAAAGAGAAACACAGAAAAACACTCTGACCAGAAAGGATGAACCTTCAACACTTCATAGGCCTTGCCCAGGCAACCTGACATCACTTCCACTGAACCCAGTCCAGCAGGTCAAGCAATGGCTCTCCATCACCCTACCATGAGGGGGCAAGCCATTGAATAAGCAGGAGTGAAGTAAGTCTGGGAGAACTCAGCAGATGGGGCTGGGGGTGTTGGAGGGGAGATACAAGCCATGCTGGAAGGAAGGGGGGATTAACAAAAGACTGCACAAGTTGCAGTTTCTTTCTAAAATTCAGAAATATAAAATGTAATGAGCTAGCATGAATATGTCTCAGGATTTGTTTTGTTTGTATGAGTGGAGGTAACACCTGTAACACACTGATGAGTCCTACGTTGGAGATAACAGCTATAACACACTGACACATTTTAGGTTTGATGAAACATGGGTCTGTGGTGTAATGTTTTCAGGCTTTGTAGATTTGTTATGAAGCTATTTATTTACTTACTGATAGACTGACTGATTGATTGATTGCTTGACTGATTGATTGATAGACTGACTGATTGATTGATTGCTCGACTGATTGATTTGTTTTTGCTGAATGGCAAAGAAGGGCTACAGATATTTACCTGTTTTCAGCATATCCAGGGAAGGGGGGAATTAAAGGAAGTGCTGATAGATATTGAACTAGGCTAAGCAGGAGTCACGTGATGCGGTGCGCTGTGTAAGACGCCTCTCAACCCACTCCGACCTGTCGCCCATTATTTGTCCTTCAAAATCCTGCTTTTCAGTAATTTTTACAGAAGATTATTAATCTACACACTTTCTGAGTGCTCCGGTTCAGTTTGTGGGGTATCGATGGATGAGGAGATGCCAAAAATTGCTCCAAGGCACACCCCTCCTACTACACCCGAGAAGGCCTCTAAGAAAGCCAGGGCCTACCCCTCGCAACCCTCGCTGCCTGTTACCGTTGAGTGTCCTGATAGTGACCTTCTTACCCTCTCAAGGTTTCTAGAGGAGTTTCAGCCTTTTAAGACCAAAATACAGAATATGGCAGGGGGAAAATAAAAGCATTTCTAATATCCTGGAGGAGCTTTCTAAGAAAACTGCTGACAATGAAGTATGCATACGATCCATTGAAAAAAAGCAAGATAAAGCTGATCTGGAGTTGGTGGCCCTGAGGCAAACGCTAGTGAAAATGGAGAATAAGGTTGAAGATTTGGAGGGGCGTAGTCGCCGTAACAATGCAGTAATAATCAGCTTGCTAGAGGGTGAAGAGGGCTTGGATCCCATCAAGTTTACCAAAAAGTTTGTGGAAAAGGTGGCAGACCCTTCTCCTTTCGGTGCTAGTTACATCATAAAAAGGGCTCACCGGGCACTACGCCCCCCCCCTTGGTTGGAGCCCCTCCTAGGGCATTCATATTTCATTTTCTGAATTTTCAGGAGTGACAACACTTCCTATACAAGGTTAAAGAGGTGCAAGATTTACAATGGGAAGGTAAAAAGCTGAGGGTGGCACAAGATCTGCTTTTATCTATATGCCAGAAAAGAGCTACATTTCATAAAGTGGTCCTCAAGCTGATCACCGCTGGAATTAAGTTCTGCATGGGTTTTCCTGCAAGGCTTCAAGTTTGTATAAATGGCTCATGGGTGACCTATGAGGAGGTGGAGACGGCATCTACTGGGCTCAAAGAAGCGTTCCCTGATCTATTCAAGCCTATATAAGAGAGGATCTGGCATAGAAAGACATGCCGAATTTCCATCTGGTGGAGCTGCCTATCTGCAGTAAATCATATTTGGCTGCAATACTTTTGGGACAAGGCCATGGATATACTGTATACCTGGTTGTTTATCTCTCCATTACAGTTCTCGAGTGGGGTCCTCCTTCTGATGCAACATGGATATTCTATTCCCGATCTGGTTTTTATCTTCAGGACTTTTTGATACATTGTGGATACTTATTTCTCAGTTCGGTTTATTTCTGTCTCAATTGTGATTCACGAGCTAGGTGTTAGCAGGCTCATTTGTGTTTTCTTGGTTTCATGTAATGAGTATATGAACGGGGCCATGGTTCTTATGCTAAATCCCATTTTGCTAGTCCTGGTGCCTCTGTTTCTCAGGAGTATTGACCCAATCTCATGGCAATGGGGGGGGGTAATGCTTTTCTTTTTCAGATTTTATTATGAGACCTTTCTGGCATTTGCGGTCTCTCCCTGGCCTTGTTAACATGGCCTACTCCCTTTTTTATTGTTCTCAGATTTCACCCCTTATGATGCTCCCTGCTATTAATGGGCAATGAACAAGGATAATCTGTATATTAAGGGAGATCTAGCATGAAAGGATAGATGAAAATGCCAGGGTTTTGCTCGCTTTCACTGGACTTTGGTTTGCTCCCTCTTTATAACCCTGTCTAAGTACTGTCTCTGGAGGACTCCCAATTTCTCCATTTTCTCCCCCTTTTTTTTTGATTTCTCTTTCTCATTGTGATCACCACTGGTTCTGATTCAATATATGCACTGGAAAGTGACTTTGGGCCTTTCAGTTCTCCCCTGTTTCTCGGCGGGTTGCCATAGACTGTCTGCCCTCAGTCTTTAAGCACTGATATTATGAGGCTACACCACAAGAGGGCATCTGAGATTAATCCTCACATTTAATAACTTTGGGGTTTAGCCTTCATGCTCTGCAGGCCGTATGGTTATATGGCTCGTGGGATCACTATAGGGAGAATTGTTTTTTCTAAAGGGCTGGTATAGCCAACCTCCTGGGATCATCTAGAGGTATTGTCAGGATATTATTGTTGAGAATAAGCTATTCTACTGGAATGTTCTGAATATCGAGGGGCAATTTTGTTCCTGATTTCTGCTTTGTGAGGGCGAGGTGGTTGGGGGGAGAGGAACTTTTCAGTCTGCTGGACATCATGTACCATGTAAAATATGGACGGGGTGGGAGGAGGGGGGTTAGGATCTACGGGGTGTTTTGGGTGGGGAATCATGGGGTGGCTGGGGGAATGGATTTAATGAGGGCAGAATTGGGGGAGGGTAGAACAACCTAGTGCATACTATGTTTGGAGCACTATAGATGGAGTATGCATATATATGTGTGTTTTGGAGGATCCTGAGCTGGCAACATGAATGATGGCTAGAAACATTCAAGTTTTAGTTGGAATGTTGAGGGGGTGAGGCACAAGACCAAGCAGTATAAAATACTGAAGCACATAAGCCATTTAAAGGCAGAAATTGCTTTTTTGCAAGAGACACATTTGCTCATGGGGGAGGCTGAAAAGATGAGATGGCAACAAATTGGGCAGATGTTTACAGTGGAAGGAGCGACCCATAGTAGTGGGGTCATGATCCTCCTACATAGGTCAGTTCCGTTCAAACCTCTTCAGGTTATATCTGACCCTTCATGCAGATTTCCTGTTTGTAAAACGTAGATTGCATACCTTGGACATTCTCCAGGGTGCTATTTACAGCCCAAATGTAGATTTCTCTAGCTTTTTTGTCCAGATAATTAAAGTCCTTACTCCCTTTCTGGACACTCCCATTGTCATAGGGGGTGATTTTAATCTTGTTTTTGATTAGGCCCTTGACAGGTCGGGTCAATCCCGTCAAGGTCTTTCCCCGGTGCAAAGAGCCTTTAGGGACCTGATGGACTCCATTGGTCTTTGCGATATCTGGCACATATTGCATCCCAATATAAGGGAATGCACTTTTGTTTCTCTGGTGCATACAACCTCCTCTAGGATTGATTATATCCTCATCTCTCAAAGCCTGTTACCAGGGGTTATATGTTCTAGCATCGTTTCGGGACCCCCCTCGGATCACTCTGTGGTCACCTGCCTAATAACCTTGGCCTCATTGCCAAATAAAGGGGGCAGATGGAAGCTGCATAACCAAATCCTGAAGGAGTCCAAGACGGTTCAATACCTAGCATCCCAGACAGAGCAGTTTATTGCTTCTAATTTTAACTCTATGGGGAAGCAGGACATGATATGGGGTGCCTGTAAGGCATATCTAAGGGGGATTATAATTGGTTTAACATCAAAAAGGAAGAAGGAGAGGGCATCTCGGATTTCTAACCTTCTCTCCCAAAGTAGGAGTATGGAGACTGTTCTTTCTCCTTCTTCCTCTGAGGCATTCAAACAAGATTTAATGAAATTGAGAGAAGCCTACTTAGCAATGTTAACGGAACAAGCCGAATATGCAATTTTGAAAACAAATGTGGTATATACCGATCAGGGCGAGAAGGCAGGTAAAATGTTAGCATTACGTATTAAGCAACAGGAATCTGCCAGATTCATTCCTGCTAGCCACTCTCTCAGTGATAATTCTCTTAAGGTCTCGCCCCGGGAGATAGCGGAGGAGTTTACAAAGTACTTCCAGGATTTATATGGTCCTATGGTTAATTCCCCATCTAAGAAAAGACTTTATGAATATCTGAGTGATTTACAGTTGCCAACCCTTACACAATCCCAGCAAATAATTCTGGAGTCTCCCACCTCTGAGGACGAAGTCGAAAGAGTAATTAAATCTGTCCCATCCAACAAATCTCTGGGCCCTGACGGGTTTACTTCCAATTTCTATAAAGCTTTCTCAAAGCAGCTTATTGCCATCCTGCTGCAGCTTTTCCAGGCTATTCTCACGGGTAAAGTGTCTGATCCCTCTCTTTCTGAGGCCTTAATAGTTCTGTTGCCCAAGCCGGACAGACCGCCGGATCAGGTGGCAAGCTACAAGCTGATATCCCTACTTAACCAAGATATTAAAATCATGGCAAAATTACTAGCCGACCGTGTGGAGGCAGTACTTCATTCTCTTATCATAGCTGAACAGGTTGGTTTTATGAAAGGGAGATCAATGGTTGACCATCTGAGGACCCTGTCCCATGTCTTCTTGGCATCCAAGGATGCTCCTCATCAAATGGTCTTGATCTCATTGGATGCCGAGAAGACATTTGACAGAGTCCACTGGGAGTACCTATTTGTTGCGATGGAAGCCTTCGGTTTCCCTTGGGAATTCCGGAATTGGGTGAGTTCTCTATATAAGTTCCCCTCTGCCAGAATCTCATGTAACAGGGTTATCTATAACCCCTTTAGACTATATGTTAGGACTAGACAGGGGTGTCCCCCATCTCCTCTTGTATTTAATATTTATTTAGAGCCGCTTATCAGAAGGTTATCAGGAGCCCAGGGTATATCGGGTATCTCTCTCGGGGAACAGATGGTTAAATTGGTGGCCTATGCAGATGACTTATTGTTACAGATATTGCATCCACTCACATCTATTCCTGCTATCCTAAAGCTTATAGACAATTTCAGTAAGGTTTCAAATTATAAACTTAATGTAGGAAAGACGGTAGTTTTTCCCTCTTAATCATAGGCTCTGTAAGCAGGATATTACTGTGTTTGGACTCACCTGGAAGTCTGATTATATTAAATACCTCGGGCTTCTCTTAGCAAGGAGCACTACGTGGCTCAGACAGTTAAATATTGATGCGTTAGTACATAAAGTAGATCTTGACCATCGTATGTGGGCTCTACTCCCTCTCTCTCTCTCTATGGGGCAGAATAAATGTAATAAAAATGAATGTTTTCCCTCGTCTGTTCTACCCCCTCAACATGTTGAACATATGGCTTCCCTTGTCCTGAGTCAAAAAGGTACATGGTATGATTTCCGCTTTTATATGGGGAGATAAGAAGGCCAGAATGGCATTTCATAAGTTAGCGGCACTGAAGGCCAAAGGAAGTTTAAGACTTCCCCATATCAGGCTATACTATTGGGCCAGCCAGACCAATAAATATCTCAGATGGCAGACCGTGGACAAGCTCTCCACGGTTGCTACATATATCCCGACTTGGTTAGCTGTCGAATCTGCTTCCATTAAAAAACACGGTCTTTCCCCCGCTGTGTTGTTATATACCAAAATTGGTTTTCTACCAAAGTCTCTACGTAGTTCCCCTATAGCTGTCTCTATCAGGGTTCATACTCAGTTGTGTGCATTTCTAAGATATATGAATCTCAAGGATTTATCACAACCTGTAATAGGCAGTCCCAATTTCTTATTAGAGGGTAAGCCCCTCCCAGCCACATGGCTTTCTCAGATATGAAATTGCTGTTTAGAGGAGTTTGTGTCACCTAATAGTCAATGGTATTCTTCAGCTGATATTATGTGTAAGTTCTCGATACCTCATGCAAATATCTTTAAAATTCTCCAGTTTCATCAGCTTTTCATTAAGGTAATGGGCTCAACCCCCCCCCCCACCTCCTAATTTCAATTTTCAGAGCACCCTAACGGAGTTGGCAGGTCTGCCTCATGCCATTTCCAAAATATATAGTGTTCTCTTCACCTGGGCCTACCCTGATAATTATGCTTCTGTTTCCTTTTGGGCCTCTCTCTTTTGGGGTAAAGATTTGGATTGGTCTCTCCTGTGGCAGAACTGCCATAAATTCCTTAAGCAGGACAGACTTAGGCTAATGCAGTTTAAGATTCTGCATAATATCTACTACTCACCGCAGGAACTTGCTAGGCTTGGTCTTGTGTTCTCCCCTCTTTTACAAGATGTCAATCTCAAGATCTTCTTCATATTTTCTGGAGCTGTTCTAAAATTGCTCCACTCTGGACTGCGATCAAACAGTGTGTTAACCCTCTGTTGGGTCTCTCGGACCTCTTCACTCCCGAAATTTGCGTCCTTGGAGATTTTTCCTCCATCTCGGTGGTGAACAGGAAGTATTATATAGCTCTGATGTTGATGTCAGTTAAAAAGGTGGTTTTAAGACATTGGAGGGATACAGAGGTACCAACATATGTTGAATGGCTTCAGGAGTTACTTGCAAATCTCAGAACTGAAAGGACTATTGCCAGTTTATCTAAAAAACTTAAGAAGTTCGATAAAATCTGGGGACCACTACAGGCTCTCTATGCACTTCAAGGTTAAGCATTAATAGGTTACATTCATAGGGATAGTGCTAGAGATGTAAAATGGCACTGGGTTGTTCGGGGTGGGAGTAGGGTAGGGTAGGGTGGATGGGAGGGTGGGGGGAAAGCGAATCACTTCATACTCCATACCTGCTGTATATGGACATTTTATCCATTGTCATGATTCACTCTTTGTACTGGAAAATTAATAAAGTTTGAATTGGAAAAAAAAAACTAGGCTAAGCAGTTGGGGGAGTTATTGAAAGAGGGAAACATGGCCAGGACACCTGGTAACCCCACTCCCTACTCTTGCAGTAGGAGGAAACTCTGGCCATTTTGGCAACTTGCCAAGATGGCAGAGATTGGAGGAGAAGCTGGAGAGGTGGCAGTGGATTCAACCCTCCGTCCCCATCACTACTGCTATGGAGGTCCCTAATTCTGAACTAATAGAAATCAGAAACTTAATGGAAATTTCAAGGAGAAAGGAGGAGGAAGAAGAAGACATGGAGCCAGTCATACAGTATCTGTTAGAAGGCAAACATAGAATGATGAGACTTTCAGTATGGAAGAATGACAGCTTAAATGTGCATTGGAAGAGTGAAAAAAGAAGCTGCTAGAAATGATGTCCGAGAAGGATGGAGAATACCTGCTTGAACAGAATCACCTCCTCTGCAAACTCCAGAATCCTAAAGCTGCTGATGTGTCAGCTGAGTCATTGACTGACACGGATCTGTCAAAGTCAGATGTGAGAGCTGCAACTTCAAAGGAGGCAAGACATACTCTCTGTATTTAAAAAATGCTGGGGACAGCAGCCTTAAAGAGTAATGTTTAAAATGACACTGCAGCCAGGGATTCTAAAAAAAGAAATAACACAAAGCAGCCTGACATTTCAGATGTGGAGCAACTAACTGCTACAACTGAACACTAGTCCCCTGAAAGAGCATTGTGGCAAGCTGGTTAGGTGCAAGATAGTGAAAATAAATAGGTCCCTGACCCCTTGGACTCAGAGAATCAGTGTCTACAGTAACTATGGAGGCTGTCACAATAAATACATAACTGCAAGAAGCAGAAATGGACGAGTGAAAAATATGAAAGGGCTCAGATTTAAACAGAGGAAAAGTCAGTAAGTGCTGATAAAAATGGGTAGCCTGTGATGTTGGTGCCTGAAAGACGGTACAATCCAAAATGGCCCAAGCATTGTGTTGGCCAGTAGCTATCGGGGTGGGTGAGGCGAGCGGATGTGGTGGTGGGGTGGGGTGGGCAACTGCAGCAACAGGATGTTGCTATATGTACACTTCTGGGGAGCGAATACAGCATGCATGGGCTGGGAGGAGGAGGAGAGAGAGGATGTTGGGGTGGTGCTGTGGTTGGCTGCTGAGCTGCGCTGTGCCATCAGGGATTGGCATCTGGTTGTGGTGCGGGAGGTTCTGGGTTCGGGTCTGGGTCCGGGAGCTACTGCATTTTTGTTGTGCCTGGACCTAAATTTGCTTTTTTTGCTTTTGCCCCCCCCCGACATGCACCCCCTGGATTTGAGAATCCTTTAGTAGGGGGGTGCTAACTCCCCCATGTGTGGGGGGGTGCAGCCCCCCTCCACAGAAATCAAAATATGTAAGTTCCCAGCACCATTCCTCCGTGTGCCGAGGATGTCAGGGTGGTGAAATTGTTTTCACCTCCCTGATGTCACGATAACATGGCTCGCCATTTGGCAGTCGCCGTTATCACATTGAACCATATAAAGGTGGGGACTGTGGGATAACTCTAGTCAGGGAATGTGAATAAAAATGTGGAGGGCACAGTGAGAAATGAGGTAATAAATGAAAAAAATATTGCTAGAGAGAAACAAATAAACTCTGATAAAGCCCCTATTTGACTCACCCATGGAAGGCAATTCCAAGGATTTTCTGCACAGAATTCATAATAACCCCATGAAAGTAGGTCCAGCACTTATGGACAAGCAGAACCCTGCTAAAGGAGAATTACTTAAACCCCTGTTTAAACAGACTGGTTTGTTTCAACACTGAGGGGGGGACAGACTCCTAGAAAAAATGCTGTTAGACTGTTATACAAAGGGGAACTGGAAAAATGCACCGGACAGGGTATATATTCTTATATATATATCTTCATCTCTCACAGGGACCCTGAACCTCTACAACATGACCTTCAGCAAGGCTTCGCCTCTGTGGAAAACTGGTTTAGTAAGCATAAGCTGGCTCTAAACCATAAAAAACCAAGGCAATGCTTTTCAACAGCCCTCACAACAAGTATAGGCTACACCCCCTCTCCATTACAACCAGCCTTGGAAACATCCTCGAGCAGGTGCAGTCATTTAAATACCTTGGGATATCTCTGGACCCCAATCTATCCTATGGTGCCCACATTGACTGTGTTGCAAAAGCTACAAATACACGTTTAGGCCTACTCTACCAGCACAGACAGCATCTTACATCAGAAACCTTGACGGTCACTGTCCAGAGCTCCATGGTCTCCATCATTGACTACGGCCTGATCATCTATGGCTCTGCATTGGCTACTGCTCTCAGATGAATATCGACATCACTCAATAAAGCCTGTCAGCTTATCTCTGGTGCCCACCATCTCATGCATACATGTGACCTTTATATACAAGTTGGATGGCTTCAACTCTCCAACCGCATTAAGTAACTAACCTGCACTATGGCAAAGAATGTAACCATGGACCTCACAACCCTGGAGTCCAAGCTTTACTGCAACCAAGCCTGCAGCTTAAGCTGTCTGTGCATTTGCAGTGCACCATTAATTCTGGGAGACTTTTCATTTCTTGTTACACTCTCATTTCACTTCATCAACACTGGGGAACTTTCTGGACACAAGTCAGTAGCATTTTGGGGATGCACATTAATTCTGGTGACTGTGTGGGACCACTGCATGCATGATTGAGTGCACATTAATTCTGGGAGACTTTGCATTTCTTGCTGTGCTCTCATTTCACTCCATCAGCACTGGAGAGTTTTCTGGACACAATACAGTAGCATTTTGGGGATGTACATTAATTCTAGTGACTGTGTGTGACCACTGCATGCATGACTGAGTGTGCCATTAATTCTGGGAGACTATGCATTTCTTGTTGTGCTCTCATTTCACTTTGTCAGCACTGGGGAGTTTTCTGGACACAAGACAGTAGCATTTTGGGGATGCACATTAATTCTGTTGACTGTGTGTGTGAGGGGCTGCCAATAATGTTGTCACTTCACCTTACTTCATGTTATGGCAGAATGGCAATAGGCTGCACATCTACTGGTTTGTTAGAAAGAGTTGAGAGGTTCTGTGTTAAAAAGTTTGTAACATCTGAAGTAGCATTCCCCCAAACAGTTTTTTTTTCACAGTTAAATTTACCTCAACCTACAAAGCAAGAAATAATGAAATTAACTGGTTTGATTACCAAGGAAGATGTGGAGATTAAGTCAATGAAAACTGGGACAGTCCTTTGGACTGATGGTCTGGGCATGGAATTCTATAAAATATTTAGCCCTGAGCTTGCAACAGCTTTAACAATACTGTTTAATTTTATTCTAGACGCTAAATATCTTCCCTCTCCAGAATTGATGACTAAATCAAGTTTAGTAATAATACATTAAAAGAGTGAAAAGTCAAAGCTAGGAAGCTGTAGTCCTTTGAGTTTACTAAATATGGAGTTTAAGAGCTTATGGAAAATATTAGTTAAATGGTTATCTAAAATTGCAGATCATTTAATAAGTTCTCATTCAGTCCTGTTGCATTCCAAACTGAATACAGAATATTATAATGTTTTTAAGGGAGGTGTTTATGAAAGGTGATGCAGGTACTCTGTTCTCAGTTTGGATCAAGAAAAGGTGTCTGACTATCTATCTCATGAATATTTGTTTTGCTCCCTCACAACATTTGGGATCCCAGAATAGTTTGCAAAATGGTTACAGACACTTTATGCTAAAGCTAAAATGGTATCAGATGTGAACAGGTGGATGGGAAATGATATTCCATAGGTTCATAGGTATTATATGAGAATTGGAGGTCAAAGACCTATATATAGCTAGTCACTTTTCAGTGGAACACTCTACATTTCTCAAAATCCATGTACATATCCAGAGCCGTTTTAAACATATACATGGTTTCACTTTTAACTACAGCCTCTGGTAATGAATTCCAGAGACTAATGACTCTCTGACTGAACCATTTTTGTCTTTTGTTAGTTTTACTGACTGCCCAGGTTAATGTAACATAATGTAATGTAATGTAATATAAATCTCTGTGATCTTGCATTTTTAGTATTGTGGTGCTTGACCAAAGCTATAGTTTCCCACAGTTCCTCACTTTTGTTTGCACTGAAGACCAAACATAGGTCCCAGTGTAGTCTCCTGTACTGCAGTAAGTATACATCTAGGTACCTCAGTCTATCACTGTAGTTTCTATTCTTCATACTTTTTATCCTCCTGGTTGCTCTGCTCTGTACCCTCTCAACTAATTGTATGCAACCCATACTCTGCAGTTTGTAGAATGTAAGGTGAGAATTCCCTATGAGTGTGTTACTGTATGTCCTTAACACCGATCCTTTTTTGAGACATTTAGTAACAGATGATTGGGTAGAGGGGTTACTGCCTGAATCAGGGCTACAGCTTATAAAAGTATTGGCACACACAGATTATGTTGTAATAGCTGCAGCCACTTCTAAACAGGAAGCATCTGAAAAATTAAGTCTGTTTTTAAAAATGTCAGGTTCCAAAATAAAATTTTAAAAATTTAAGGGTACCATGTGGGGTGCAGAACAGACTTCAGTGAGAGGAAAATTAGCACAGATAAATATAATAGAAGGTAATATAAAAATGTTGGGAGAAGAGTTTGGAAAACAAGGCACGGCATTATTAAATTGAGATGCATGCTTGAAAAAACAACTATGAATACAGCAAACTGGAGAGGAAAATTTTCAAAGCAAAAAAGTGTACTTATTACAGTCTATCTATATTTAATTTATGGTTTTCCTCCCCCTCAGACATTGGAAGTCAGACTATATAATGTAGTTTTCAAGCCTTGTGGGGAAAGCAACTTAATCTAACATGAGAGGTGACATGCAGATCATTAAAAGTAGATGGGGAATAAATTGCATTTTTATATATAATAACAGTTGTTCAGCTTTGAGATCAGGGGCAGGATTCAGAAAAAGTCATAAAGAACAGCACAAAAGTTAACTCTGTGCTTTGCATTTGCACTAGTATAAAATATTGCTATTCATCAACAGATAGTGCACCACACTATCTGACTGTGACTAGGGCCAGAACAGGGTAATGCTAACCCAAGAAAATCACCGCTAACCCTAGTAGTGCTGCTTCGACAGCCAGTCTGGAGGAATGATTCTGAAATGAATAGCAAAGATGCAAATGAGCCCATTGGGCATGAAAGGCTCTAGGTGACCATTTGCATGCCCATCATGGGTCAATTTGCATGGACTAAGGTGAGTGTAGTGCAGTCCCCTCATTTCCAATCTCTGGCTCCATAGGACAGGAAGAAACATCACCCTTGTGGTCCAGTGGTCCCTCCCCTTCACCAATTATTAATCACCATCCCTGTTCATACAAAAAAATGTCTCTAGTGATCTAGTGGCCCCACCACTACCCCAATCCCTAAATGCTGCCTCATCTTCTGAAATACATGCCTTGGTGATTTAGTGGGCTCCTCTCTTGAAGATCACTTGCCCCATAAAAACTAAATAAATTCCCTGGTGGCAAGTGGTTTCCCCTTTCACTGATCAGTGACCCGAGCAATACAAAAGGACACATATCACCTAGTGCTAGTGGTGTTCCCCCACATTCGCAAGTCACCAGCTCAAGAAGTGAACATAGCAAGATATAACAATGCCCTTGTGGTAGTGCCCCCCGTGATCTCCAATTGCCAACTAGTATCCACTGCAGAGTCTCCCTGGTGGCTAGTGGTCCCATCCCAAGCCTGATCACCTGTTCAATACATTAAGAAACATTCCCTTGTGTTCAGTGGTCCCTCCCCCCTACCTGATCACTGACCCAATATGTAGGAAATATAGTTTCAGCTGTCCAGTGTACACCCCATCCTGATCCCTTGTGTATGAAATCCCCTCAGTCCTCTGGTGGTCTAGTGTACCCCCCCACTGCTGATCTTCATCCAGTGTACAATAATAAATATCTCCCTGGTGGTCTAGTAGTGCCCCGCTCCGTGATCAACGATCACCATCCTCTTAAGTTTTCTGAAAATTTCCCTGGTAGTCCAGTAGTCCCTCTGCCCTCTCCAGTCACTGATTGCCATACCATTATGTATTTCTGAAATTTCTATGGTATTTGAGGGGTCTCTCCCCATCCCTGATCACCACCCTGTGAATTACCAATGAACATATCCCTTTGGTCTAGTGGACTCCAGCAGAAGGCAGAGCTCAACCACCTCGCTTTCCCCATCCCTGAACTAAGCCGGTGACTGGCACAGACCTCTTTTCACCACTATGGCCAGCCATGGACTAAGCTGTCCTGGAGTTCAGGCTAACTATTCTTCTAGGACTTCTGAATAAAGCAAGATGGTGGCTGTACTAAGCTGTCAACTGTAAGGGGGGAATTTCTGCCATTTAATTTTTACTCATTCTAAATCTTTTTAGTTAATAGTTAGGCTGAGGATGGGTATCATAGTTAGGGAAATAAGTGAGCAAGAGACAACATTTAGCTTTTTTGTTTTTAGAGAGGTTCTGACTGGAAGTGGCATCCCTACCTGTTCAGTAGTGTGGATCGCCATTTTGCGGTCAATAGCAGCAATGAAGGAGTTTTGTTTCTCCCTCGCCTGGAGTCCGTGGTTTGCAGTCAGAAAGAGGAAGAGTTTGGAAGAGTCACTATGCTGGTGGTGCCAGTGCTGGTGGTTTGCCATTGGAAAAGGGTGGGGTTGGAAGAGCCCCGGTACTGGCGGTAGGGGGAGTACTGCTTTGCTCTTCTGCCCATTGACTACACAGGAGCTTGAGCTAGGAGCATGGAGCAGACTGTTTTGCTTGCTGATGACCTGAAAGAGCTAGCAGTTTGTTGTGTGACTGTGCATACCCCTGGATGATGTAAAGAGGGGACAACACTGAAGAAGACATTTAGGGTTAGGAAGGATAATCCCAGCCCATGGATTATTACATCTGCCGCTTTTTTCCACGGAGGTCAGGGTGAGTTCAAATCTGTTTGTTTGTGTCAATTTGCCCATAGACTGGCTGAATCTGAAGAATCAGAACTGCGTTGCTTTCCTCCTAAAACACAACCCTGGGACCTATGTCAATTGTTAACCGGTGTTGTAAGCAGGTCTGTGCCACTACAGGTTGCGGGACCAGAGTTTTCTGGTTGTAATGTTTGACTAAGTGACGTATGTGTTTAAAAATGTTCAGAGCATTACATAGGAACATTTAGTGAGCCCAGAGGGGAACGTTCAGTTGTGATGAGGCTGAAAGGCCCTATCTGCTGGACTTAACTGAAGGAGTGCAGCTTAAGGATGAGAGCCTTTGTTGCCTTTTATTTGAACTGTGCCTCTTATCTTATTCACCAGTACCTGCTGTCTATGTAATTTGCTGCTGTTCAGTGACTTTACAGTGGTGGAGTGGACATATCTTGTGAGGAGTGTGTCCTTTTGCCTTTACAGTCCAAAAGATTTAAACTGACACTGAATGGGATGGCAGCTTTACAGACTTATAAACCTCCCTATTTTGGTGGTTACTTGAACTAGAACATTGGGAGAGTACTGTGTGGGTGGAGTGTTGTACAGAGTGAGTTCTGAGAGTGTGGAAGTGTGTGGGTGTGGCTTAGGTTGAATGAAAGGGTGTGAATGGTGTGAAATAGTTATTTATAATAATTAGTATTTTAAGAGAGGTTAGCTAATTGTATTTATGTATTTAATAGAATTATGGTGATAAGAGTTAATCAGGTCTTAGACATGTGTTGGATAACAGCTCCCCAAGTAAAGTGTTATTCTCCCACAACACTCTGCAATCTCCATCCCTTTGATTGTCTCCCTTTGCCGGTAAAAGTTTATGGACGATGCAGGGCCTTGGCAATAACTCATGGGGGAAGGAGACAGAGACTGGCGGGGTCTACTGTGGAGAAGACGGGTGGAAGGAGGAGGCAGATTGGAGTGGTGAGAACCAGGAGGTGCCTTGAGGTGAAATGGGCTCAAGAAAGGGGTCTTCCATGCCTTCTGCCCATATCCAAGGGCTCCACAGTTAGTGGGCATGTATCCCATCCAGCCTCATCTACCTATCCTGCTCAGGTGGTGATGTGCATTGCCAGATCTATTAGGAACAAGACAGATATTATTGCTGATCTTATCCTGACATCTCATCTGACTTGCATCACTGAGATTTGGTTGGATGAGAGTGTTGCTCCAATATTGGAAGCAGTGATTCCAGCCAGGTACTCAGTGATTCACTGCCCAAGAAAGGATCATAGAGGAGGGGGGAGTGGCAATTTGTTTTAAATTGAACCTGAATCTCATGGCCTACCCAGTAGGAACTACAAGGTCCTTTGAATGTGTAGCCACTCTATGGATTGCAGATTTTGGATGCAAGATCCATCTCATCTACCATCCACCAGGGGATGGGAGGGAATTCTTGCAAGAAGTTTTGGACTTCATTGTCGAACAGATATTGGAGTCACCTAGATGGATTATTCTGGGTGACTTCAATGCCTGGGTCAATGATGAACTCTCAATGTTTGGTCAGGACTTCCTTCAACTGATGGGTTTTTTTTGGGGCCAACACAGGTTGTTACCTCTGCAACCCATATACATGACCATTTGTTGGACCATGTCTTCCTGTTGGGAATGGATGTCATTGATCTTATGGTTGAACCGGTCATTTGGTCAGATCACCGTACCATGAGGTTCTCGTTTGAGGCCCCCTTCCAATAGACCTTCCCCTATGGAGATGGTCCAGTACCACTTGTTAAGGGGTTTGATGACACAGGTTCTAGTGGCAGTGCTGGATCTATCAGGTATGATGAGTGCACTCGAGAAGCCGAGGGAATTGGTCTTAGCTTATAATAGGGTGATTACGGAAGCCCTTGACTTCATTGCACCTGTCCATATTTGACCCCACACTTCACACCAGAGATCCCCCTGATTTGATGGGATGCTCGGGGAGATGAAGATGAGTGGTTGAAGGGAGAAGTGATGCTGGCAGAGATTGGAATCTGGTGAGGACAGACTTAGATTGATGTCCCACTATAGGGACTATCAATCAGCAATCTCCTGTAAGAAGGCAGAATATCTGTCCAAGGAGATGCTTCAGTAATTAACAGACCAGCTCAGCTCTTCTGCATTGTTGACAGGCTATGTAATCCTGCCTGTCTTCATTCTGGCAGAGCTTTTTCACAATCAAAGTGTGATGAGTTTGCTCTGTTTCTGCAGATAAAACTGCCACCATCAGGTCAGAGATCCAGTCAGTGCCCTCTAAAGGAGTGTGCAGTGATCAGTTGGAAGTCATGGGTAGTCATGTTGTCTGACACTGCAAGATAAGGACTTTTCGTCGCAAAAATGCTTAGCCCCCTAAATGGCAGCTAAGTACAGAACTAGCCAGAAAAGTCATAATTCATATGAAATTTACATTTTTTTTCTACGTTATACGGTTCCTGAGATATAAGCAATTTAATATTCCAAGTCCTCATTTGCTGCTCCGAGGCCTGTTGTTATGTATACATTTTTTGTTTTCACTGTGTTTTCCAATGCATTTTTTGGGGAAAAGAATGGTGTGCCCTTTCATTACTGTGCCAGTTAACATTTCCAGTTGTGGTTCCATTACTGTTTGTGGCACTGTTACCATCTACACCACCGTGTGCGTTACTTTTTGCATTTTCGCTTGCGCTTGTATTTGCGTTTACATTTCTATGTCACTTGCCATTATTATTGCTGTTACCATTACCAATTTCATTTGCAGTTGCGGTACCATGCACATGCGTTATGGTTTGCATTTCCCTATGTGCTTGCGTTTCTGTTTCGTTTCTGTTTCCTTTGGCGTTATTTTTCCTGTTACCGTTACCATTTGCATTTACAATTGTGGTACCATGACCGTGCGCATAACAGTTTGCATTTCCATATGTGCCTCCATTCCCATTTCCATTTCTGTTTCCTTTGGCATTATTCTTCATGTTAACTTTACCATTTATGTTTACTATTGCACTACCATGGCTGAGCGCATAACGGTTAGCACTTACGTGTGCGCCAGCGTTCGCGTTTCCATTTCTGTTCCCTTTCACATTCTTTTTGCTGTGACACTTAACATTTCCATTTAAAATACTGCTGCCATCACTGTTTGTGTTACCAGTTGTGTTTTCGTATGTGCTTCAGTGTCCGTTTGTGTCACTGTTCGCTTAGGCGTCACTTTGCGCTTGCATTTCTATTAACGTTTCCTTTACCATTTTCATTTCCATTACCATGTGCATGACTATTGGCATTTCTGTTTGTGTTGCTGTTCCTGTTACTATGTCACAAGACATCACATGGCCCTGGACTCCCACGGCGACATTACATTCACTATTTCTCATCATCATTCTCAAAATGAAGGGAAATTAGACGCAAAAAACTCCATTTAATGCATTAGTTAGGGTTGTTCCACAGCGACAAAAGTGAGAAAATTTGGTGTTAGGGTTGAAAGCCCTCCTTGGACCACACAACCCATCTCCCTGGCCGGTATTGGGGTGTTCATTGGGGTCGTCACTCCTAACTCTCACACCATTCTCCTATACCTCTGCTTCTTCACATATGTGATGGGATGAGAATTAGGGCTGGTGACCCCAATGCGCACCCTGATGCCAGCCAGGGGGTGGGCTGGGGGGGTCAAGGGGGGCTTTCATCCCTAACAGCAAATTTCCTCACTTTTGTTGCTGTGGAACAACCCTAACTAATGCATTAAATGGAGTTGTTTGCCTCTGATATATATGTGACTTGCAAAAGTATTCAACCCCCTTGAAAGTTGTCAGATTTGTCTGGATTACAAATGATACATTGAGATTTTGTTCTGTGTAATATTTATTTAAAAAGACTGACCCTCAGAATAATTATTTTAAAGTGACATTGGTTTTATGTTAGAAAATATGTTTAAGAAAAATAAATAACTGAAATACGCTGTTTGCATAAGTATTCAATCCCTGTGCTCTGGAAGCTCCAAGTTTACACAGATGAAAAATATTGCCCTAATGAGGACACAATTGGCTTACAATTGGCCTCACCTCTGAAACATTAAAGTAGCTCACATTTTCTGGATAAACCCCACCTCCTTAGTTTAATGACCATTGGTCAGACTGTGAATCTGAAGGAAGGGTGTGAAAATTAAGACTAAAGAGCATTCTAAGGAAGTTAGAGATAAAGTAATAGACATGCATAAATTAGGAAAAGGGTACAAAATAATATCCAAGTGTTTGGATATCCCAGTGTGCACTGTTGGATCAATAGTGAGGAAGTGGAAGCTGCACCACACCACCCAGGCACTACCTAGACAAGGCCGTCCCTCAAAACTCGGTGTCCGAACAAGAAGGAGACTAGTGAGGGAAGCCACAGAGAGGCCAACAATCACTTTGAAGGAGCTACAGAGTTCAGTGGCTGAGAGTGGAGTGAAGGTGCACCAGTCAACCATATCAAGAGCTCTGCATAATACTGGCCTGTATGGGAGGGTGGCTAGAAAGAAGCCATTACTCAAAAGAACCATATCAAAGCACATCTGAGTTTGCTAGAAAGCATGAGAGTGACCCAGCTAAGATGTGGCACAAGGTTTTGTGGTCTGATGAGACCAAGATAGAGATTTTTGGCCAAAATTCAAAGCGCTATATATGGCGCAAACCTAACACTGCCCATGCCTCGAGAAACACCATCCCTACAGTGAAGTATGGAGGTGGCAGCATCATGCTGTGGGGAATGATTTTCTTCAGCAGGGACTGGGCATCTTGTTAAAATTGAAGGAAGAATGGATGGAGCAAAATACAGGGAGATACTGCAAGAGAACCTGCTTCAGTCTGCTAAAAACTGAAGCTTGGGAGAAACTTACCTTTCAGCAGAACAATGATCCCAAGCACAGGGCCAAAGCAACACAGGAGTGGTTAAACAACAAAAGGTGAATGTCCTACAGTGGCCAAGTCAAAGTCAGATCACAATCCCATCGAGAATCTGTGGCACTGTTTGAAAATTGAGGTCCTCAAGCGTCACCCAACCAACCTGAACCACCTGGAACAAATCTGCCAAGAAGAATGGGAAAGAATCACTCCTGAACAGTGTGCAAGGCTGGTAGATACTTACCCCAAAAGACTTAAAGCTGTTATTGCAGCAAAAGGTGGCTCTACCAAATACTAATGTGTAGGGGTTGAATACTTCTGCAAGCAGCAATTTCCAGTTTTTAATTTACTTTAAAAGATGTGCTGATGGATAATTCATTTTGGCTTTGAGGATATACTGTTAGAGCATATGAGTTTGCAATAAAAATACTGACTGGAATAATATATGTAAGTCTCTCATTTGCAATCCAGACAAATCTGACAACTTTCAAGGGGGTTGAATACTTTTGCAAGTCACTGTATATATACTGATTCTTCTTTTTCTTCTAAATTCTCCTGCAAAATACAACAATAGATCTCTCTTCTGTCATAGATACATAGACATCGTCAGCCGATAAGGACCTATGGCCCACCCAGTCTGCCCATTTGAGCTTCTAAGTTCAGTTTATGTTTTCCTAGAAGTCTGTTGACCCTTACCCCTGACTTCCAGAATTCCTTTATGTCTATCTCATGCATTCTTAAATCCTGTGATTGTTTCAGCCCCCACCATGGAAGGCTATGCCTATGGTTTTCAAATATAAATCTGTTATGATCAAATTAAGAGGTCTGATTAAGTCAACTGAAAAGGAGTTTATGAAAAACTGTACCTCAGTGCTAATGGTGGAAGGGGGATCCTCTATGATTGTTGACCTGGTGGATGAGGAGACAAGTGTAACAGCCACTAGAAATGTTTTTTTTTGTTTTATTCTTTGGTAACCAGGTAAGGACCCTTGGGCACAAGGAGTGTTTTCAGGGATGACCCAGGAACACCAGAGATGTTAAAGTACTTTTTCAGGGTGACACAGTATGCAAGAGAAGATTGTAGCACTCAAACTGAGGTCTGTTGGATGTACCATGCTGATTCCCAGCTCATTAACCCTTGGGCTATATACTGCCAGACCTGGGAGGAGTGAAACTGTGATGAGCATAAACTGGACTGAGGAGACACAAATGAAGCCTCAGGTAGAAGCAATAAAAAACAGTTCATGTGTTAGCAAATATAAGTCTGCATCTGAACAAATCTGGGGCTGTGCTGGACCCTGATCCCACACAGGACACAGCTCTACCTGATGTGATTGAGAAATGTAAAGATAACAAGGAGAAGCAAGCTTTGGTGCCAGCTTCTGACTTCCCAAATCCAGGTAAACGCACAGGGAACAAAATGAGTAATAAACTTAGTATCCCCGAACTCAGTTCCCTTGCTATTAAGTCTGTCTTACCTGTCTCACCCAATTAATGAAAGGATGCTGCTCTTGTATTTTGGGTGGCTCCAATTTCATCAGCATTTACAACTTATGAGTGTGTAGGTTACACAACAGAAGCAGAAACTGCAAGAAAAAATGGGCAGCATATTATAAGAAATTGAGACTAGGAGTGAAGAGAGTGGGCACAGTTTAAAAGAGATGAGCCCAGTGGATTAAGTAAAGAGGTTTTCTCAATTGCTGCTAAGTCTACCCAAGAGGCAGCTTTACCACTATTCAGTAAGGAAAACCCGGGTAATAAAAACCTGCTGCAGAAAAGCAGTGCTGATAAAGGGGGTGACTTGAAAAACAGTTATGAATTTAAAGAGCAAAAGCTTAAACTGACTAAAAAAAAAATTCCCTAACCCAAAAATATGACCAGTCAAGATACCCTTTTCATGTCCATATCTGAGCCTTCCAATTCCATTTCAGGTGCAAAAGGTCAGAAAAGGATCTGGACAGTGAAGAGGGGAACTCAAATGAATCTAGTAGCGAGGAGGATTTTTTTGATGAAACCACATCTTCCGATATACCTCTTTGGGCTTATTTTCTAAAAGAATTATAAACAATGAATCAAAATCTAAATTCTGTTCAAATACTTTAACAAAAAGTTGATTAACTGGAGGGTTCACTGAACAAATTGGTAATTAAGAATGCTAAACTCAAAACACAACTCACTGAGACACAGCAGAATATTACTCATATTGATGACCAGTAAAACCCCTGGTAAGACAGATCAAACAGCTGGAAGACATACAAAAAGACATCCTGGCTAAATTTCTTGATATTGTAAATAGGGCAGAAGAAAAAATACTTGACTTTTTGGTATACACTAAGACACTTTTAAGAAAACTGCAGCTGTGTATCTGGAGATGAAGACAGACAATATCCAGATGAACACAGACCAAATGCATAGATCCTTGAGACCCAGACTGGAAGTGGGAAGTTCATCCTTACCATCATTGTTACATTCATGCATACAGAAGGTAAAGATTAATGACACAAGAATACTGTAAAAATAATTATGCAAGGTCATGAGGGCTAGACTCTTCATCAAACATGATCTTCACCGGAACTAACTATTAAGAGAAAGAAC
The DNA here is from genome assembly GCA_016271365.2 of Neoceratodus forsteri. Classification (NCBI taxonomy): domain Eukaryota; kingdom Metazoa; phylum Chordata; order Ceratodontiformes; family Ceratodontidae; genus Neoceratodus; species Neoceratodus forsteri. Next base: position 41,041,602 of record CM028137.1, on the reverse strand, counting down.
TTTGGCTTAGTTTGTCAAAAACATTGGACTAAAGGTGTCAAAAATCAACAATGTTTTAATAGCCAAACTAAAAGTAGTAGTAAATGGTGAGTGATTGTTTTTTTACCTCACTCACAGAAGCGATCATCATTTTGAAAAATAAAATTTCTAGGCTGTTTGATTCTTAATATCATGTTCATTAAGGATAACCAAGCTGTATAATAAACAGCTTTATTTCTTTTCATTAGCATTTTATTTAAAGGGAGGGAATAGAACCAAGTTTATCAAAAAGATGATATTACATTTTCGCTCCTTTTTTGTAATACTGTTTGTGTTTTTTTATTTTACAAACTCGTCTACACTTCATGGTAAAGATGTGGGAGATGCAAGACAAGGACAAGTTAAAGCTTGCAGTTCAAAATAAGTGTCTACTATGTATACAAGGTTTTAAGGGATTAGCCTATGTTTTGGGGAGAAGGGGATTCAGGGGGTTACGGGAGAGCAGCTTAGCGTATAAAAACATAATTTGGGCTTTAAATACATATGAAAAAAGGGTATAGCCTAATGTACATTTTAAAAAGGGCTGTAAGGGGGAATGGAATAAGTCTCATTTAAGGGAAGTGAATGTGATTTTTGCTGATTTTATTATTGTTGTTGTTTCTTTTCCAGTTTACAGTAGATTTCAATTGGTATCAGGTTGCTTTTCTGACTTCATTTGGAAAGGTAGCTGTTTGGGGGAGTTTGTGGTGCAGCTGGGTGTTTCTAGGAGGATTTGCTGGTGTAGCTAATTGTCTGTGGAGGTCAGGAGGTCCAACCCCCACAACCCCCAAGTGCATCACTTCGTTATATTGTTAGCCTGTGACATCATATGGACTCTGTGATTTTGGGGTTGGTCAAATGAAATCAAGGTAATGTGAGTCTAGAACTGCTACTGGGGTATGATGTCCATGACTCTGGGAATCTGAGGCAGATTACAGTGGGATCAAGGAACTATGACTCTGGGGACTTGGGACTGAGTAAGTAGAATCAAGGTATAGGGAATCTAGTACTGTGAGAAGGGAGATGTTTGAATTTGAAGCTGATTGGGTAAAAACTGTGACTCTTATACCATTGAAATAATAAAGACAGGTAGGGCAGCATCACAGAAGGAAAATGGAGCAGGAAAGAGAAGAACATACTAGAGGGAGGTATGGCAACTTGTGTGGTGGTCAGGGACAACGTAAAGGTAGGTGGTCCAGGGAGCAGCAGGACACCTGGAGAGCCAACATGGGTAGAAAATCTGTGGGTAGGGAGAAGGTGGGCACAGAGGAGAAAGAAGAGAATGGATAGGGGAAAATGATTGAGGAAGTCGGTGGAAAGGACAGGAAAGGGTAATGCACCAGAGGGAGGGACAGTGGCAGCATAAAGGGCGAGGGGATCAGTGGCAGGAGGGAGTAGTTGATACGGAAGAGGGAGGATCATGGGGTGTAATAACCGTGAAGCAGCCATATTCATGAGCACCCTATGGAGGCTGAGGGAGTGCCCAGTTTGTCAAAGGCTGGGGAGGCTGGAGGATGAGATCTTAAGGTTAAAGAGGGAAATGCCATGGGCAGAAAGAGAAGAGCAATGTGAAGCACAGACTGTAACTGGGTAAACAGAAGAAGGGACAGGAGTAGGGACTGGAGATGGAGAACAAGCCACACTGTGGACAAAGGGGGGAGATCCAAATACAGGAGATAGGGGGCCAAAAGGAACTGGTGCAAGAGTTACTGCACATAGGCATACAATAGGCTCAAACAGGTACTGGCTATTGATGGGAATGATAGATCGGGGAGAAGGTGCTGTGGAACAACTGTCCAGGGTAACAGAGAAAAATGAGACAAAGGAGGGGTGTGAGAAGGGGAAAAAAAACTAATGTGTGTTAAGATAAAATGAGCACAGGAAGGAGTACTGATGAGGGTAGTATAACAGGGGCAAAGGGGAGCACAGTGTGCAGGAGGAAGAAGAAGTTAGGAAAGGGAAGGGAGCACAGGAAGGAGTACTGATGAGGGTAGTATAACGGGGCAAAGGGGAGCACAGTGTGCAGGAGGAAGAAGAAGTTAGGAAAGGGAAGGGAGGACAGGAGGGGTGAAGCGGGAGAAAGGGGTGGGATCTTAGTGTTAGGGGACTCAATACTGAGAAGGGGTCAGGTGGGGTAGCAAGGGAGAGAGGCATAGTCATGTCTGAGTAGAGGCCACACCAGGAATGAAGGCAGAAAGGGTGGCGCAATCAGTACTAAAATATGCCAGAAAGGGCAGGGAAAAATACGACTAATTCTGCACCTGAGGATGAAAGACCTGGCTGATGGAATGGTAGATGAGGTGAAGGGGAGGTTTGAGGATTTAGGTCCACTTTGTGAGGGGGCAGAAAGATCAGTTACCTTCTTGGAGTTACTTCCAGTCCCATGGGCAAGTGTGGCAAGAAAACTGAAGATTCAGGAGTTTAATGAATGGCTGGTAGCCTGGTGTCAGGAAAAAGTATATGGGCTGGTAGGAGGGTGGGGGTGACCTGGGAGGACAGCTGTCCGTAAGTTAAAGATAGACTGCACTTAAACGAAGTTCGGAAGAAAGTACTGAAACAAAAGTTTGGGGAGTGTATTGAGGAGAATTTAAACTAGCAGAGGGGGGTGGCAGAAGGGATTGAGGTAATCAGAGGCCTCAAGATGGGATGCCATATAGCCTTACCCCCATAACAGTGAGATAAGGCGAGGAGCAAATAATACAGGGAAGGCCATAAAGGGAGAAGAGGATGGAGGAGGGGAGAAAGAAAGGGGATGGAGGGTGGTATCTTGAAATGCTAGAAGCCTGGGAATAAAAATGCTGAACTACAGGCTCTCATGGCGGAGGGAGGGGTGGACATGGCAGCAATCACCAAGACAAGGTCCACCTAAAACATGACTGGGACCTGGCAGTTCCAGGTTACAGATTATTGCACAAAGATAGAGTTAAGGGGAAAGGCAGCTCAGTGGTCTATGTGAGGAAGGGGCTAAAGTGGGTTAGCGAAGAGGGGGAAGAGGGAGATACAGCGTCTCCATGGATGCAAATCCAAGATCCAAAAGATAGGACACTATGGCTGGGGGTGGTGTGCAGGCCACCTTCCCAATCAGAAAAGACATCAAGGGTATTGGCAGAACAGATCCAGAGGAAACGTGAGAAGGGTGGGATGGTGATAGTAGGTGACTTCTACCTGCCAGGAGTGGAGTAGGGGACACCTGCCACTAAGTGTAGAAGGGAGCAGATAATGCTAGACACCTTCCAGGATAACTTCCTGATGCAATTGGTCAGCAAATCAACTAGAGAAGGGAATACCCTTGACCTCATATCGTCTAACGAGGAGTGGGTGAGGGATCTGAAGGTGGAAGAACCACTGATGGGGAGTGACCGCCAGACAGTATGGCTCCAGTTGCAGCTGGGCAGGGATAGGAGGGCATCTGGCACAAAGGTGATAGACTTTAGAAAGGCTGATTTCAAAAAGATGGGTGAAGTTGCACAAGGATTCCTGGACAGAATTTAGCCTTATACGGACATGGATCAAAGGTCGGAACTCATTATGCTAGGGATAGTGTAGGCAATAAATTCCTGCAGCAAAGCTCAAAGTAAAAAGGCTAGGGCAAAGAAACCTAGCTGGATGAGCAAGGGTGTCATAGACAGGGAGAGGAGGAAAAGAGTTACCTATAGGAGATACAATAGAACAGGATGGGGGAGGACAGAGAGGAATACCTGAAGGAAGCAAAGGAGGTGACCAGGGAAGTAAGGGCAGCAAAGTCATCAAGGGAGCTCAGGCTGGTGAAGGGAATTAAAGAGAGGGAAGAGACTTCTTCAGGTACACCAGGAAGAAAAGGGGTTGTAAGGACCAAATAGTAAGGATTAAGAAGGAGGGGGAATGGGTAGAAAAAGGGGAAGAAAAGGCAGAAGCACTTAACGACTATTTCTGCTCATTTTTTACTAAAGAGAAAGAGGGGAAATACCTAAGGTTGGTGGGAGGATGGGGTCAGAGGAGGAGATGGTGACAGATGGGGAAATCACAGAAGGTAGAGAGCTAGTGGGGTACTGAAGGAGTTGGTAGAGGTCCTGCCAGGCCCATTGGCACACCTATTTAATGCCTATCTGGACTCAGGGTGTGTACCTCAGAATTGGAGGATGGATCACGTGGTTCCACTCCATAACAGCGGTCTCAAAGGTGAACCAGGGAACTATAGACCAATGAGTCTCATGTCCATATGACATACAAACATGCAACATTGCCAGCAGAAGTAGACCTGATGGTCTATCGAGTCTGCTCGACTGTGCAGCTAGCCCCTCAGCTTGCAGCTGCCCCACACTCCCCACCCCTCTTCATCACAACCCTCCACCCTGTCCCAACTCCTCTTAATGCCGCCCACTATTCTACATGATACCACCCCCTTGGGCAGAGCATTCCACCTGTCCACCATCCATTCACTGAAAAAATGTCTCCTGATTTCCCTCTTGAGTCTTCCCCTCTAAGCTCAACTGATGCCCTCTTGAATCCCTCCCTCGTCTAAGTTGGAAAACCCCTTTTGTATTAACCTTATTTATCCCCTTAAGGTATTTAAAGGTTTTGGTCATATCCCCCATCTTTCCTCTCCTCCAGGCAGTATGTGTTGAGCTCGACCAATCTATCCTCATAGGACTGTCTCTCCAATCCTTGGATCATCTTGGTCACCCTATGTTGCACCCCTTCCAACAATTTGATATCCTTCTTCAGGAATGGGTGCCAGTACTTCATGCAGTACTCCAGGTGCCACCTAACCAGAGATCTGTACAAGGGAAGAATCTCCTCCGTATTGCTGGAGGAGATTCCCCTCTCTGTGCACCCCAGAATCCCATTGGCTTTTGCTGCCACCTTTCTGCACTGAGCTGAGTTGTTCATGTGCCCGTTACAATCAACCCCAGATCCTTTTCCTTCTCAGTGCTTTCCAGCTGCACCCCTCCCAGCTGATAGCTCCTCCCTAGTTTCTTGCTCCAAAGTGCCGTACCTTGTACTTCTTGGCATTGAACCCCAGCTGCCATGTTTCTGACCACTCCTGTAGTTAGGACAGGTCCTTGTGCAGCCCCTTCCACCCTTCAATGTCATCTACCACAGCTTCCATCTTCATATCATCAGTGAACAGACTGATTCTACCCAAGATCCCGTATGAGATGTCAGCTATGTATATCCCAAACAGCACTGGTCCAAGTACCGATCTCTGTGATACCCCGCTCGTCACTTCCCTTGGTGATGAGGGCCCCCACCACCATTACCCTCTGCTGTCTTCCATTCAGCCAGTTGACGATCCATCTGGTCATCTTCATTCCCACCCTTATGTATTCCACCTTCCTCCCCAGCCTCCAATGTGGCATGGAATCAAAGGCCTTGCTGAAGTCCAAATACAGGACATCCACTGCATGGGCCCTGTCCAGCTCCCTGGTCACCCAATCATAATACTCAATTCTTTTTGTCTGACAGGATCTGCCTGAGACCAACCCATGTGGTTGGCCATCCTGGAGACAATTGTCCTCCAAAAAGGTCACTAGCCTCTCCTTTAAGATTGTGTTCATGAGCTTCCCCACAAATGATGTGAGGCTCACTGGTCTGTAGTTGCCTGGTTCATCCCTAGGGCCACTTTTATGAATGGGCACCACATGGGCCATCCTCCAGTCTTGGGTAAACTGATGAAAACATTCCTGAAAGAGAGGCTGGTGACCCTTCTGGAGATCAGTGGGGTGCAGAACAGGCAGCAGCATGGCTTTATCAAGGGCAGATCCTGCCAGACCAACCTAGTGGACTACCATGACTGGGTGACTAGGGAAATGGAGAAAGGGCATGCTGTGGGTGTCCTGTATCTGGACTTCAGAAAGGCATTTGACTCAGTGTCACATGAGAGACTAGCATGTAAGTTAAGGGGTACAGGGGCAGGAGCACAATTGGTGGGATTGGTAGAGAACTGGCTGCAGGGATGGCAGCAGAGGGTGGTGATGGGAGGTGAATTATCATCCCCAAGGGCAGTGATGAGTGGTTCCCCACAGGAATCGGTGCTGGGGCTGGTGTTATTTGGGATATTTATTGCAGTCATCTCGGTAGGTGTAAATAGCAAGATCAGTCTATTTGCTGACAACACCAAGATGGGAGCAGTGGTGGACGACAAAGGGGGGATGGCAGGGATTGCAGGAAGTTCTACCAAGGCTGGTGTCATGGTCTGACACCTGGCAACTTGGTTTCAACACCAAAAAATGCAAGGTGCTGCATTCTGGAGCAAAGAATCCAAAGAGGAGCTACCATTTGGGGGAGGTGCAGCTAATTGTGACTCAGGAGAAGAAAGATTTGGGGGTGCTCATTACGGAAGCAATGAGCAACTCAACATTGTGTAGGAAAGAAGCAGCAGTGGCCAACAAGATGTTGGGTTGTATTGCCAGGTGTATAACCTCTATGAGGAGTGAGGTGATTCTGCCATTCCACAGATCACTGGTCAGACCCCACCTTGAGTACTGTGATTAGTTTTGGTGCCCTTACCTAAGAGGGACATTAGATTGCTGGAATGAGTGCAATGCAGAACCACAAAGATGATCATGGGTCTGGGGGAGTTACCATATGAGGTTTGACTGAGAGAGTTGCACAGGGACGGGGGGATATAATTGAGACCTTTAAGTACATGAGAAGAATAAACAGGACAAACATGGAGGGACTGTTCAAGGGGAGGGTGGGGAGAGACACTCGGGGTCATAGCATGAGATTGGAGGGTGGCAGATATAGGAGGGAGTTGAGGAGGCATTTCTTTACAGAAAGGGTTGTAGCAGAGTGTAAGAAAGGGTGGTAGCAGAGTGTAACACACTACCTACAGAGGTGGTGGCATGTAAAACAGTGGGTTGCTTCAAGAGGGCCTGGTATAGGGCAAAAGAAGGGTCATGGAGAGGGGTAGGGTGGAGGGCAGCTGCAGAGTAGGTGTGCTAGTTGCAAAATTGAACAGACTTGATAGACCAAATGGCCTTTTTCTGCTGTGATTTCATATGTTTGTATTAAGTTTACAAATTATTGCCACAGTTTTCAAATCTGGGATACAGATCACTTCAGGGCAAGAATAATTACATTCTTGTATAGAACATATTGCATGTGTTTGCTTCTGATGGCTAGGAGTCTTTTGATAAAGTGTGCTTCTTTCATTGTTAATGGGATGTATTTCCCTTTAAAAAGAGCAAAAATACTTTCATATACAGTATGAATAAGATCAAATCAGATTCAGTTGCATTGAAAGAGATTAATTTCAATGATATAGAATATAACAAATTGGACAGGAAATGGATATCCTATTGCTACTCGTCCTAGGGACAAGAAAAAGTGTGTGAGTGTCAGTCCAGAATAAGAAGAACATTAAATTTGGATGCTCAGAAAAAATGGCTCAATGTTGAGGGCTGTATTCTTTTAAATAAAGATAACATTGACAATTTTACTATTACTTTAAGTTCCAGCTACAGTATGTGCAATATGATAATTATTCCACCTTCATTACTAAGATAGCAGAGGGATTAGTTCAGATAAAAACTGAGAATATTATTGTGATGGGACATTACATACAGAATAATGACTGGGGAGATGGTTACAGAGAGAACTGTGCACACCTCGTAAAGGCAGCCCACTCTGAGGGTGCGTATAAACTTCAGGTTTTATGCATCCTCCCATCCTTTATTTTATATAATTGCTGGGGACTATTTTTTTGCCATGGCATTTATATAAAATAAAGCGATTCCTTTGGAGCTGTGGACTTGGTCAGGTTTTAGCTTGGTCAGTGGCTTGCGTTAAAAACCCCTGCTTCTGTTAAAAGCCTTTACTCTTTTACTTTAGATTTGAGAAGCAGGTCATCCTTGAACAGTTGTTTTTTTTTTTTTAATTAACTTACCCCTGACTTCCAAATGGCTGCGAACTGTGAAGCAGTGGGGAAATGATGGCTGGCATGGAAGAATAGAGGAGTGGTGGCTGCGCATAGTGGAGCAAGGGAAACCTGATGCGTGTTCACCATTGTAACCCACAGGTTATAACAGAGAAATTATGACTGGGTTCCCCTATGGGAGAAAGCACTCCCTAGTTATTATAGTATGTTTAAATTCAGTATTATATAAACCATCCAAGAAAACTAATTGTAACAAAAGAATTTCATGAAAGCTAACATTGTCCTTGCTTTTCATGACTTGACTGACCTTTGGAGATCAAAAACATAAAACTTTTTCTATAGAATTCATTGCATTTTTCTTTTCAAAACATGGGGCTTGATTTTCAAAGCCCACCTTGGGTGCACCGATCATTTAGTGCACTGGGCTTGCAGCCCTTTCCTGAGTGGCAATCAGGATTTTCAATCCTAACCACCAAATGCCTCAAGTTAGGCTAGCTTTTCCTTAGTCTAACTTGTGCCATTTGGGAAGCCCTTTTTATGGGACTTGTGCCAAATCTTTGGTGCAAGCTAGAGGGGGGTGAAAGTTATTATTTCCATCTTAGTGGAACTTCCATGAAATCTGACAACTTCCACAGATGTTTCTAAATTTCCACCTGCTGCAAATTGGAAAACATCTAAATGTTTTGAGTGAAGTTTCACACCGTTCCGCTGGGAGGAAAAAAAAAAAACCTTTACCTGGTGTCCAGTGCCCCCCCCAACAAAAAAAACAACTTTACCTGGTGTCCAGTGCTCCCCCATCCCTGCTCAAAATAGAAATAATTCCCTGGTGGCTAGTGGTTCCTCCCTCCCCCACCCAATCACCCACCTAATGTTTAATAAAAAAATCCCTGGTGACTAGCAGTCTCTCTCCCAACTCAATCACCCACCTGACATGTCCAGTGTAACTTCACAATCCCTATCTCTCATATAGTAATATCGCATAAATATTTTTTCCGTGGTGGTCAGGGCAAGTAGGGTGTTTAATAACAAAATATCTGTTGGCTAGCAGTCCATCACCCCACCTGATCACCTTCCCAAAGTTTAATAAAAAAAATCCTTGTGGCTAGCAGTCTCTCCCCCCACTTAATCACCCACCCTACATATCCAGTGCACCCCCCCTACATATCCAGTGTAACTCCCCTATCCCTATACCTCATATAGTAATATAGTATAAACATTTATTTTCCCCTGGTTTTCTAGTAATCCCCTTTACTCTCCCCAAACACCAGTAGAAAATGTATTCCCTGATTCCCTGGTAATCTAGTAGTAGTAGTAACATATTTGTATTCAGTGAATTTCGTATGAATAAAGGATAAACTTGATTGAACAAAGCTCATTTTCAATGAGGTCCCATACAAAATCATTACAATAGATTACATAAATACATTACAGTGAGTCAACTACAAATTCTCAAACCTAAAAGTAATTTTTTTTTTATTTATTACTTTTTGTGTGCCCCCCCAGCCATCAGTGTCCATCTTGGTCATAGACCCCCTCGCCTAAACCTCTGTCAATTGCCCGTACTCCCCAGTCACCCCGGGCTTGCCTCCCAGAAGGTGGGGGTCATGCTGCTGTGGCCCTTTCAGCACCACAATGCTAGTAACTAGTTGGGGAGCCGGCGGCGGAGGCTAATCGAGGCCTGGGGGCAGGCCTTCATGGAGATGGCCAGGGACATGGTGTTTTTTTCCCCTGTAGGCAGGGGCGGGGATGTGCAATGACGACCAGCATCCGCCCTGCCCCTGAAGCTAGTAGGCATTGGTGCATGTGGCGAACCTAGCCTCCACTGGGTGTTGCTACTGCACCAACTGCATGTACCCCTTCTCCCCCCAGAGAAGGAGAGCAGTCAAGGGATGCTCAATTCTTCTCCCCTGGCCAGCTCTCCAGCAACCCGGGTCCATTCCTGAACCCGGGTCTCCGGAGTCGCAAGCGGGAATCCAACCGATGCGCCAGCGGGCCGGCTTCTAAAAGTAATTTATGACTAGATAAGAAACCATGCACACTAAAACATCAAATACACATGTAACAAAATAACTTAAATCATTCTCACAAAATTACTATAAGATTACCAATATCTTAGTTACTGTCTAATTTACTATACATTATAAAGCTAGTACCATTTATATAGCTGCATAGCAATAACTTTTTTGGCGTAAACTATTCCTACACCAACATTTTATGTGTGTCCGTAGTCTTTTTACATTAGATGACAGCAATGTCACAGGGATAGTGTTCCATAACAGTACCCCTCTATAATATATAGATTGTCATCCAATTTCCAGATTACAGCTTGGCAATTCCAAACTTGGCACTTGACAATATCTTAATGAATCCAATTTATTTCTAAATAACAACTTATCTTTAACATTTCCTAGATATTTGCCCATCAAACCTTTGTACATAAATGCCAATAGGTGTTCGTGAATACGCTCAGATAAGGTGGGCCATCCCAATTGGTCATATAATTGGCATTTGTGAGTTAATCTAGGAGCCCCCAAAATAAATCTGGCAAGATTATTATAACAGACTACTAATTTTTTTAGGTCTTGTTTTCTGTCACAGGAATACAATATGTCCCCATATTCAGTCATAAGGATAATCATTACATTTTCCACCCTATTCCTTATTTCCATGGTCATTGCTGATCTACCCCTATAAAGGGCTTCTATCCTCTCATTCACATTTTTGACCAGTTTATTAATATGAACATCCCAATTCAACAAACAATCGATCCGAAAACCCAAATACATATATGTATATGCCTGTTGGATCGGGGTCTCCCCAGAGAAAACCAATTCCAGGGCCAAGCCATCTATCAATTCATTTTTACGATGGAAAACCATGGTCTGCATTTTCTTTACATTCAAGACCAACCTGCTATCCCTCAGGAAGGCCTGGAATTCATCAAAGGCTAACTAAAGCCTATTTTGTATCACTTTGATAGATTTATCACATGTATATATGATGGTATCGTCAGCATAAAGATGATACATTATTTTAGCATCCAGAAAAGACAGGCCATTTACGTATATGTTAAAGAGCAGAGGCTCCAGAATGGAGCCCTGTGGGACCTCTGATCAAACAGGCACAAAACATGACTCACATCCACCCAGACAAACTTTCTGGCTCCTATTGTTCAAATATGAACTAAGCCACTTTCGACTCTGGCCCACCATCCAAAGTGATGCCGCCCTGGACAAGAAGATACCATGGTCCAATGAATCAAAGGCCCTTGATAAATCCACAAAAATGGCCCCACAGGTGCCCTCCTGTCCAGGGCTGACTGAATGTCTCCCACCACTTTGGCAAGTGCAGAAGTTGTACTGTGTAACTTCCAGAAACCAGACTGCATACTAATAAAAAAGCCAAAAGAATCCATGTGCTGTCTCAATTGAACGGCAACTGTTTTTTCTAATGATTTGGATATCTGAGGTGTAAGAGAAATTGGCCTATAGTTGTTCATCTGTGTCCTGCTACCACCTTTGAATATAGTTATAACCTTTGATTGTTTCCAGGCTAATGGATAAGATCCTGTTTTAGTGAATTATTAAACAGATATGTCAGGGGATAAGCTATAATTGGGGCAACATATCTGAGTAACTTTGATGGAATATTATCCAGTCCTGTGGCTTTTGAGATGTTTAAATCCAGTATTTCTCGCATGACTGTCTGTACTATTATTTCCTTGAAAACAACAGGTTCAATGTGACCATAATCTCGCAGCTGAGATAGCTTGACATGATCCGATGGTGCTAGATGGCTCCAATGAGCCAGACACCCCCATTTTACTAAAATACTCATTCAGCTGATCCAACACCTGTTGAGACAATGGTAACATGTGACCATCAATATTTAACACCTTTAAGTCGTCAATTCCTTGACCCTTAATGATTGTATTTATTTTAGTGGAGCCCCCACTCCAGCAAGTAGTGCCCACCACCCTGAACCCAAAATGGAGTGGACACCTTGCACAATCCTCCACTCTCCACCACGGCTGGCTTTCCACTGAGCTGTTAATGAATGCCTGCATACTTGTACAAGCAAGCATTCATTCATTGACAGCTCAGTGGGTAGCGAGCCATGCAGGAGTGCTGGAGGACTCTGCTGGTCAGCTGCTCCATTTTGGGGTTGGGGAGAAGGATGGTGGGACACTACCTGCTGGGGTGGAGGGTGGGGGGGTCCACTACACCACCAGAGAATAAGCTCTCATACTGGGGATCGTGGATAGGGTGAGATGCTCACTAGACCACCAGGGAAAAAAATATTTATAATATATTACTATATGAGGAACAGGGATAGTGAGGGTTACACTGAACATGTTTGGTGGGTGATCGGGTGGGGGCAGGGACCACTAGCCACCAGTTTTTGTTTATTTAAATGTTTGGTGGGTGATCGGGTGGGGCAAGGGACTGCTAGCCTCCAGGAAATTACATTGAGCCATTGAGAAGTGATTGGTGACCTGTGGGGGGGGGGTGCCACTAGTCACCAGGGAAGTAATATAAGTACATGGTGCAGCTTGCCTGCAGGGCAGTTTGAATTCTGCAAAAGTTCAGAAATGGATTTCCAAACTTCCACAGAAGCGGAAGTCAGTTTCACTTAAATTCTCCCCACTGAAGTTTTTTTTCGCATACCTCTAGCGCAAGCTGTTGCAAAATGAGGAAACTGTTGCAACTGTACCTGATGTACTAAACTCAGATGCAATTGAGTAAAAAGAGTTTGGCTCAGCTGCACCAAACAAAAGCCTTGACACAGGACTCGATGCAAGCCCTGCATCACCCTTTGAAAATCCGGCCCAGTATTGCAAAAGATGACAGAACCCCGGTAAAGTCTATATTAATAAGCAATAAGCCATGACAGAGTGTGCACTAGTTCTAACGCACAGCTGGGGGTATAGTGAGGCACTTTGCTGCTGGAAGAGTGTGTCCAGCCTTCCAGCCATGCATTAACACTGTCTAACACATACCCCGAAGTGGTTTATTGTGCTTATGGAAGGGGAATCTAAATTTGAGATGCACGTCAAAATTAAAATTATTAGAATTAAGTAATAAAAATGTTAATTTTGTGTCTTTATTTTAAGTAAAATAGTTCCTCCACCTGGATGTGTATTTTAAGACTTGAGGACTTTTATTGTATTGTCCCCCGTATTAGTACATTTTTTGAGGGGGGGTGGTTGTCATGGCTCTCCTCACAGACGTGCATGCAAACAAACATATTGTTTTTTTTTCTTATTATCTAGTTGATTACATAATGGCTTTTGTTTTGTGTTGGGACTGAGAGGAAAGCCAACATGTGGAGCAGCATGGCAGCAACTGTGTTTACTGAATGGAGTGGAGTGTCGTGGGAGCAACTGTAAGAAAATGTGCTTCCTGTTGTGAGAATGCAGCAGAGAAGTAGGAGGATGGTATTTTTTTTACTTCAAGTAACAGAGTTGTTTTTTGGTTTTTTTTGGGTGGAGGGACCATGAGGAAACCAAGTATATGGAGTGGCATGGCAGCAGCTGTGTTGGAGTGAATGGAGCGGGATGGTCTGGGAGCAACAGTACAGAGCAGGGTGGTCCATGAGCAACTGTGGTGTTCTGAAAACCTAAAGGAAGATGGTATTTCCTTTTAATGATTTAATATTTTCAACTGATTCTGAGGTGTGTTGTGGGGGGTGGGGGTAGTTTGCCTGGTGCCCAAGTGCATGTGATTTCTGTCAGTTGGGTAATGGAGAGAAGTGAGCAGGCAGGCAAGCAGGGGAGTAGGCAGACAAGGGAGACTTAGGTACAAGGATATGAAATGTGGGTACTGCATCCTGTTTGAAAGGACTAGCTGTAGCTATGCGTTAGACACATATAGTACATGGCTATTAAACAATCACAGGTCTCAAAATCTTAAGCCCATTTCATAATACTGGATCATGTTAAAACATAGAAACATAATAACTGCCAGCAGATAAGGACTGCCAGGCCCATCCAGTCTGCAAGTAAGCCCTATACTTTTATGCAGCCTCTGCCCTATGTGGTCAAAGGCTTGTTATCACTCCATCCCACCTCAAGGTTTCCTTGTGCATGTCCCAGGCATGTTTAAAACCATCCACTGAGCATTCTCTCACCACCCCATTGTGGCAGACTATTCCAAATGTGCACCACCCTCTCTGTGAAGAAATGCTTTCTCACATTACCTCTTAATCTACCCTCCTACAGTTTCATTTCATGTCCCTTTTGTTATAGCACTCTTTCTACTTTGGAAAAGATCTCCCTACTGTATTTTGTTTATGCCCTTGAGGTACTTGAAAGTTTCAGTCATGTCCTCCCACTGTCTCTTATCCTCCAGTGAGTACATATTGAGGTCCCTTAGTCTCTCCTCATATGTTTTGTGGTGCAAGCCATGTACCATCTTGGTTGCTCTTCTCTGGACCGTCTCCACCCTGCTAATGTCATTGTGCAGGTGTGGCCTCCAGCATTGCATGTAGTACTCTAGGTGAGATCTTTACAGTGTTTTATACAATGGCATCACCACCTCCCACCTCCTGCTAGTGATACCTCTGCCTATGCATCCCAGTATGCCACTGGCCTTCCCTGCAGCCTTTGCACTCTGCTTTGACACCTTTCAGTCATCAGAAATTATTACCCCTAGGTCCCTTTCATCTTGTTAATCAGCCTTCTGTGTGGGACAGTGTCAAAGGCTTTGCTAAAATTGAGGTAGGCGATGTCCACTTCTCCTCCCTGATTTACTTCCCTAGTCACCCAATAAAAAATCTATCAGATTTGTTTGACATGACCTTCGTGCTGTGAATCCATGTTGAGTCAGATCCCAGATAGCTGTGGATTCCAGGTGTCCTACTATCCTTTCTTTCAGCAGTGTCGCCATCATCTTCCCAACAACTGAGGTGAGTATGACCAACCTATAGTTCCCTGCCTCCTCCCTACTGCTGCTTTTTTGCAGGGTGACTACATTTGCCCTCCTCCAGTCCTCTGGAACCACTCCTGTGTTAAGTGACTAAGTGAACAAGGCTCAAGGCTGCCAATGGCACAACTAGTTCTCTTTGCAGCTCCCTTAATATCCAAGGATGTATACCATCTGGTCCCATAGCCTTGTCCACCTTCAGCTTTGTGAGTTCTTCCTGAACCCTCTCCACTGTTAAAGGACTGGGGTCCTCTTCCCCCCTCTTTGCTTCTGCTACCTAGCTGTGATCTGTGACCCTCACCCTCCTGAGTGAACACTGAACAGAAGAATTTATTCAGTATTTCAGCCTTGTCTAGGTCTCCTTCCTTACATGCTACCTCTTCTCCCTTGAGCCTTGCAATCCCTCACCTGCTTTTTCTTCTTTTGCTAATGTGCCTACAGAATGTCTTGTTCCATTGCTTTACTGTCTGTGCTAATCCCTGCTCCATTCATGCCTTAGTGCTCCTAACAGCTTTCCCTGCTTCCCTTAGACATTCAGGTTACACCTTCCTGTCTTCCTCGGTTTGGGTCCCCTTATACTTCCTGAAATTCACTCTTTTAACCCTTAGTTTTTTTGCCACCTCTTTAGAAAACCATAGCGGCTTCTTTCTTTTTTCCTTTTGGCCACTAACCTGATACATTGGTTTGTTACATCCACTATGATACCTTTTAGTTTCCTCCACTGCTCCTCGACCCCTTTCTCTATCTCACCCTTCCACAGGGCTACTCTGATAAAACTATCCATTTCAGCTAAATCTGCCCATTTGAAATCTAGAACTTTTGTCCTTGTATGGCTTAATTGGGAATCTGCCTCCATGTTAAACCACAATATGTGGTGGTCACTGGCCCAAGCTGTCCTTCTACCTTTACTCCTATGACTCTGTCCCCATTGGTCAATATCAGGTCCAGAAATGCCTTGACCCTGGTTGGATCAAGCACTAAATGAGATCAACTCCCTGTAGGGAATCTAGGATTGCCCTGCTTCTGGCTGAAGCAGCTGAATGGGTGGTCCAATTCATGTCCAGCATATTGAAATCCCTTAGCAGCAGGGTTTCACCTTTAGATGCCATGTCGTATATTTCCTCCATTAATTCCCTGTCCACTTCTTCCCCATGTGCTGGAAGTCTGTAGATCACCTCTGTGCATATTGCTCTGCCATTGCCTGGTTCAAGGGTGACCCACAGTGCTTTGCTCCCCCCTTTCCTGCACTTCTGCAGCTTTTGTACCCTCTTTGATGTACAGGGCCACTCCCACCCCTTTTAACCCTCCCTATCCCTCTTGAACAGAGAATAACCCAGTACATTTGTGTCCCACCCATGATTAACAGTGTACCAGTTCTCTCTTATTTCTGCTATGTCCGGGTCTGCCTCTGCTAACAAAGCCTCCAGGTCTGGGAATTGATTTCCCAGGCTGTGGGCATTTGTTACCCTTTCTTTCCACGTTTTACAGCCTAACCTTTCTATGCTCTTGTATTTGCTCACCTGCCTCTTCCCCCTTCCCAAGTTTCTTTCTTACATGATCTTGCCCCTCACCCCATATCCCCCCCTTGTATATGCTTCATTTGATTGCTCCTCCCTGCCTGCTTCAATTGTCCCTGGAGTCAACTCATTTTCCTGCATGTGCTCGGGGGGGGGGGCATGATACCAAGCCTCCTGTCCCTTCCTCTTGGTCAGTTTAAAAACTTTCTGCTGAAACATTCAAACTTCTTACTAAGGACTGAGGTCCCCTTCTCGAATGGGTGCAGGCCGTCATGTTGTAGTCAAAATGGAGTTATCTTTCACAAAGTAAAACAGAAAACAACACTGGAAGTAGATATTTAAGAATGATCTTTTAAAACATCTAGATTTTGTCTCTAAATTCAGAAATGTAATTCATGAGTTCTGGTTTTTTTTTCAATTGTTCAGACCAATGCCCTATTGCTTCACATGAGGCAAATTAAATGGAATTATGAGGGGAGCTATTATGTCTTGCCAATCGTAGCACAATGAAATAAAAATACAAGAGGAGGAAAGGATAAATGAATAATTACAAAAAACAAGTCTTAATTAATAAAGATAAATATAAAGAACTAACAGATGTTAGATTGCATTAACAGGGACAATAATAAGGAGGTAAAGTTGTAGCAATTGAAATGGTCAGACATTTCCCAATATTTCACAGCATGTCTGAACAGATTCTCTCTGGTGGCCTTACAAGGGTTCTTCAGTTAGTCAGGGAACCTCTCTAGAGATATCACTGAACTTTCAGTAAATGTCCCATATTGTCTTTTGGAAAAACTGTAGAGAATAATATAAAAAAGTAAGATGTGCACATCACTTCCAAGGAGATAAGACTATAAGATAGCTAGCCAATCATTTTGTAAAGAAGGAAAAACTAAATATAATAATGGCCTTTAGACACATAAATGGTATTTTAAAATCTGAACCTGAGGAAATGGAAAATATTCTGTTATATTATTGTAAAAAATATCTATCAAATTTAAGAATCAATAAACTAAATGGGGACTGAATCTTTTATTGCCAAAGTAAATCTCCCTAAAATGCAGATTATAGACAGGATTTCAATATGCTGGAAATCTATGCTGCCATCTGTGCTTTACTAAACAAGTATTTGTCAATGCCGAATGTTGGCTTGCTGGCATTAGCATTAGTAGTGCTGGAGTTAGAAATGCAAAATAGGAATGTCAGTAAAGGATTGAAGTAACACCAACACCCCCTCCAACAGGGACTGAAAGGCATTGGGAGTGTGGCTTTGGGACGGCCATAATGCTTATGCCATTCCACCTCACCCCACCCTGCAGAGAGCGACAGGTGTCGGGTTGTGCACTGGGGTCTTCGGCCCTTATGCTCTCCTCATTAAATAAGGAAATAAGCTAAGATGGGTGTAATGTAGGAGAATGGAGTGAACATTAGGGTGATGGAACCCAAGGCATACCTCAATGCCTGTCAGTGGCTGTAGGGTGGGGAGTGTGCAGGTAGAATTCTGTGAACATTATGGCGAACAAACCCAAGTTACGTCCCCAACGTCTGTCAGTCTCTACAGGGTGGGTGTATGGTTGGAAACCTTAATGCCCCAGGTGTTTGTTGGTATTTTCACTCCAAACTTTCAACATTGGCTTTTGGGGACCCCACATCATGAACAGTGGCACTATCATTTCATTACTCAATCCTGAAATGTGATTTCACACAGCAACTGCACCACTGGGAGCCACAGGTGCAGAAACACATTTTGGCTAAAATGGGAAAATGGGAAAAAATGACAGCTGTACTGTTCAAGAGGAATGGTAATGTTGAAAACTGCAGAGAAAATATGAAAAATCTGCAAACTTACGAGAGTGCGTAGATACTGTGCAATGCACACCTGTAATGCACTCATTTTTTGGAATTTTTTTTACCAAATTTTCAACATGGGCATTTTGAGACCTCTGCTCATGAACTGTGATTTTCTTAATCTGAACCAAACATTGATTTCTCACAGTGACTGCGCCATTCTATGCCAGATATGCAAAAAAACATTTTGGGCAAGATGTGAAAAATGACAGCTGTACTGTTCATAAGAAAGTTTAAAAAAATGGCAATGTTATAAATCTGGGGTGAAAATATTAAAATTCTTGAAATTATGAGCATGCTTGGAAACTGTTCAGCACATGCTTGGAACAGTCATTTTTTGGGGGAATTTTTCACCAAATGTTCAACATAGGCATTTTGGGATCTCCACTCATGAACAGTGTCACTGGGATTTTTTTTTTGTCTGTGGCCATTTCAGATCCCTTACTCACCAATGGCTCCTATGTCTCCAGGCTTCCCCCCAGACGGGGCTGCCAAGTGGGTGATCTCCTCCCAGGTAATGTGGGTCTCAAAGCCCTGGCTTATGCCCCAGGATGGGGTCAAGGAAGCAGGACCCCCCCAGCAGAGTGATGGTCAGACATGGAGTGGCAGAGTGGGGGTCATCATTTAGTGGCCAGCAATTTTTTGATGCTTTCCTCCCCAAGAGGTCAAGCTGTGCAATGATGCCAGCTGCTCAGGATCCCCAGCCTCTGCCAGGGGTCCTCAGTTCACAAGATACAAGACACACTACCCCTTCCCCCCAGAGAGGGAGAGCAGTCCATAGGATGCGCAATCTCTCTCTCCTCTGCCAGCCCTCTGACATCCCAGGTCCATTCCTGAACCAGGTTCACCAGCATCACAGGTGGAAATCCAACCACTACACCAATGGGCCAGCTGTCACTGATTTTCTTAATCTGACCAAAACGCTGATTTCCCCACAGCAATCGCGTCATTATGTTCCACATGTGCGAAAACACATTTCAGGCAGGATGTGAAAAATGAAAGCTGTACTGTCCATAAGGAGGTGTAAAAAATGGCAATGTTGAAAATCTGGACTGAAAATATTACAAATTCTCAAAGTTACAAGCATGCATGGAAACTGTGCAATGCATGCTTGTAACACAGTCATTTTTTTGGAATTTGTTTACCAAATTTGCAACATAGGCTTTTTTGGAGCCCACCTCATGAACAGTGGCACTGTCATTTAATTAATCAGTCCAGAAAGGTGATTCTGTGCAGTGACCTAAAAATCACCTTTTGGAACCAAATAAAGGAATGACAGTGACTAATTTCATGAGGTGGGGTCCCAAGAATCCCATGTTGAAAATTTGGAGCCAAAAGTCCAAAAAATGGCTGAGATAGCCACCTAAGTTGAAACTTCCCCATTGATGCCATTTTACAGTTTACTGGCATTTCTTCAGTTTGTGGTTGGCTTTGAAGAGTGCAGCCATGTTCTCACTCCAATAAAGATGGCAGCGCCAACCTCCAGAGGTAAGTATGGGATCAGGGGGGTGAGGGAAGGTGGGGTGCACAGAGGGTAGGCATGGGTTGGGGAAGGGGGCACCTTGGACAATGAGGGACCTTTTTCTTGTTTACAGGGAAAAAGAAAAAACTTTGGGGGAAGGTTTTATTTTTTAGAGGTGACACGAATACATTTGGGCACACTGGGGTGGGCTCCCAGTGTGTGACCTGTTTTTTTTTGGGGGGGGTACTGGAGCAGATGGGGATTGGGCACCCTGTCTGCAAAAAAATTGAAATGGGGAGGGGGCTTGCTGACAGGGGGATTGGGCACCCCAAAGTAGGTTTTCTAGGGATTGTGAGAAGCCATGTTTACTGAAATGTTTCAGTAAGAATGACACGTAATGGACGTGTTTTAGATCTGCTGCTGCAATAACTACCCTGTCTCTCATTGCAGAGGTGGATTTGTTTCAAGTTGGTTGCACTTTCTGAAACTGCTGTCAGTGGTAGCATGCTCACTGGTTGGTGGCTGAGGGACACACCGACTAAAGCATCCTCTGGATTTGCCACTGCACTGACATACCTTTAAAAGTGCTACTACAGTTCTACTACCACAAGATATTGCTTGCACATGTGTATACAAGCAAACATAAAAAGAAGAGCCCTAACATAGATTTTTTTACAAATGAGTTTTATGATATACTTCAACCCAAACTTGCAACATGGATATTAAAAGTAATATATAAAATGGTGGATAGAGTGAGATACCAGTAATTTACCTAACACTTGTCAGGGAAACAAATTCATGCTTATACATAGACTTTCCTAAGAGCTATAGCTCCATCATACTATTGAATGTGGATTATGAAATAATTGCTAAATTAATTGTGAATAATAATAACAATAATAATAATCTTCATTTGTTGAGCACAATTCATAAAACCAAAGTGCTTTAACAATAATTAACAAACAAAACCTTAAAACCAAATAAGTTAAAAATTGAATAATAACAGCAGAATAAGGACCAATCAGTTAATGGAGAAAGTTTGATTAAATAAACATGTTTTCAAAGCTGATTTAAAGTTTCCCACAGTCTGGCACTCATGAACCTGATGAGGTAGAGAATTCCACAGGGTGGGGGCTGCAAATGAAAACATAAAGGCCCCAGATGTCTGTAATCAAACCCTGAGAATCTCCAGCAATCCCTTGTCAGTGGAGTGGAGCAGTCAGCAGGGGCAGTAGGGGTGAAGAAACTCTTGCAAGTAGCCCAGTCCCTGTCTGTAGGGCTTTATAGGTCAGCAAGCTGACCTTGAGGGTGATCCAGCTTTGAACAAGCAGCCAGTGCAGCTTGCGCAGCACAGGTGTAATATGGCTAGTTCAAGGAAGCCCAGTTGGTAACCTGGCTGCCACATTCTGCACCAGCTGCAAATAGTGGATATCAACCCCTGGTAGTCCTAGGTACAGGGCATTAAAGTAATCCAGATGGGAGTCTCAAAGGCATGATAGATTGATGACTGATCTTTCCCACTCCATCCTTCCTGACCAAAATGGCTTGGTTCCTGGAAGGACATCACAAGGGTAGTAAAAAAGGTTTAGTCACTTAATATATTCAAGCTCAAAATGATGCATACTTTGCAGTCACACTTGATGCAAGTATGGCATTTGACCATGCCAATAGAATATATATGGAAAAAATTCTGATTGAATGGTGTATCCCTGTACCAATAATGAAAATAATATCACAATTATTTAGCAACCCTGAGGTAAACTTTATTATGAATGAGAACCATACAAGGAAAATGATTATGCAGAACGGTGTCTGTCAAGGCTGTCCCCTCTTGGCAATCATCATTGGCAGCCATACCTGAAGAAGGACATTAGGTTAATGGAGGCAGTGTAGTGCAGGGCAATAAAAATGATCCAAGAGCTAGGGGACTTGCCCTACGAGATGAGGCTGAAAGAGTTGAACATGTACTCCTTGGGGGACAGGAGGGAGAGGGGGGCATGATTGAAACCTTCAAGTACATGAAGGGAATAAATGAGATGGACATTGAGGGGCTTTTCCAGTTAAGGAGTTGGAGGGACACCAGAGGGCACAAGCTAAGATTGGCGGGGAGAAGGTTCAGGAGGGGAAATGAAGATACACTTCTTTATGGAGAGGGTGATATCAGGGTAGAATGCATTACCAGAGGAAGTGGTAGCCTGCAATACAGCGGGCTGCTTCGAAAGGGGATGGAACAGGGTAAGGGGGAGGGTCACTGGAGGTGGGGAGGGGAGGGAGGGCCAGCTGCAGTGTAAGGGCTGCTAGTTGCACAATCAAGCAAACTCAATAGACTGAAAAACCTTTATCTGCTGGCAAGTTCATATGTTCATATCTTCATTTAATATTTAGAACCATAATCATAAACTTTGCAAAAGAATACAGTTATAAAAGACATAACAATTGTTCAACAGGAAGTAAAACTAAGTGACTGCTGATGATACTTTCATTTTATGTAAAAACCTAACAATTTCTATTCCAGCACTTCTAAAAGAGGTTGGAGATTTTAATTATTTTGCAGTATACAAATTAAACCTGCAGAAATCAGTCATCACACAGATCTCCCAGGTCAACAGAGATAATACTTTTGAAAAGCTAACAACCTTTCAAAAAGCAACTCAAATTAAATATTTAGGTATAGTATTAACACATAATAGTGGCACTAACATTGGACTTCATTACAATATTGCAAAAGAAAACATTAAACATCAATTTACTGACCTATGCAGTCAGTATAGTGTTATGCTTATGCATCTGTGTTAGTTTGGTTTTGGCCGTTCACAATCTCTATTCCAGAGGAATTATCACCCTGTAGGGGTACGAAGGCAAGAAACCCTCGGAGAGGGTTCCACCCCTAGAGGTGCCATGGGACAACTCCTGTGGCTAAAGGTACCTTAGGAATCCCTCAAAGGAGAGAGTGCTGTTGCTGGAGGAGGAGGGGAGGGGAGGATGGTGGGGCAAAGAAAAAATGCTTCACAGTGAGGCTGAGAGGAACTGCTTTTAAGCTCAGGAAATGAGAATGGGAATGGCTGGCTTATTGGCCACTGAACTTCAGCCAAGCCTTTCCAATTCACTGACCTATGCAGCCAGTATAATGTTATGCTTGTGCGACTGTGTTAGTTTGGTTTTGGCTGTTCGCACTCTCTATTTCAGAGGAATTACAACCCTGTAGGGGTACGAAGGCAAGGAACTCTCGAAGAGGGTTCCACCCCTAGAGGTGCCATGGGATGATTTCTGTGGCTAAAGGTACCTTAGGAATCCCCAAAAGGAATGTAGTATCACCTCCAAAAAGGAGGCAACATGAAGCATATGAGCAAGCAGCAACTGTGACAAAGGAGCAGTAACTGTAATGTAGTAGTAGAAAAGCATAGGCGGTTGATAATGCAATGAGATGGTCAATTGGATAATGTAATGACTGCCCAGGTTTGCATAGCATGATACTGATGGTTTGCCTTGAGATGAAGGGATCCCCTAAGGAGAGATGGAATGGCAGGACATCCTCTACCTCCATCCAACAACAGAACCTGCCTAAAGAAACTAGGGGAAACAACTATGCTAACTAGGTGTTATGACCTGAGGCAACAGAGGAGAGAAAAACAAACCCTGTGAGGAGGAAATCTCTGGGGATCCAACACCTAGGTTGCCTTCCCTCCAGGCTTGGGATGGTTTATTTAGTGATGGCTCTGCAGCTGCAATTTGGAAAACCCAATTAGAGGGAGGTGGAAAATATTCCAATTTGGAGGAAGGCTCTCACTCAAACCCTCTAGCAGGAATGCCGTGGAAGGTTGCGAGAAAACTCTGCAACAATACATGCACCCATGGTGCAGGAGGATAGCAACAACTGCTGAGGCATTCACCTGGCCTACACACCTTAAATCAAACCAGGTGAACCAGAGGCAGTCATAAGGAGAATGCAGTGAAGGTGCCTCACTAGGGAAACCACTAAAGTCAATGGCCAACCAGTATAGTGGAACACTAGAGCCAAAGGAGGTAACTTTTTCCACCCTTCACCACTAGTCTTAAATTCTACACCAGGAGCTGCTGTTGCATAGCAGGAAGTTAAAGCCAAGCCTGGGGTGAGAACATTCCCATCTATGGGCCAGGTGAGAAGGATCCCGCCCCAAGCTTGACACGCTCGAGATGCGGACTAAATGCAGAGTGAGACCATTGGCTGCAGGAACCCTGCACCAGAATACAATGGCTGGCATGCCCCAGAAATTGATTGAGAGCTGAAAATTTGGTGAGCTGAATGAGCACGGCATGCTGAGATCATAATGAGCATTAAGTGCTGAGACCTTGCAAGGTCAAATACAGATTTAGTACAGCAGAATCCCAGAAGCTGAAGCCGAGGGATGGCAGTAGGCATGAAGCAATGGATTACGTAAGCAAGGAGCAACGATTGCGTAAGCAAGTGTGGACCTGCAGGTAGGTCAGTAATCAGTAGTGATAGGTGGATCTACACGGGGGTCTGCATAACATACTGTATAGCATTAACAGCACTGAATTGGGGGGCAAGTCAGCCAGAGCAGTTCAAAGCCAAATTAAGGTGACAAATTCTTAGGATTTTTGGTGGCCACAGGATTTAGAAGAGAATTAATTAGCCACATAAGCCATGACCCCCCCAAACACCTCCCAGTCCCAGCCATAGGACAAACAAGGAAGTGAAGGAAGGGACGAGAACCACATGCAGATATAAAGCTAATTTAATAGCCTCAGCAGGAGCTTTAGCTAACGTCAGAGTAAAACAATGTACAATAGCGTGGGAGAAAACAAAATAGTAGCAGGAAGCAATTAGGCCTGTGCAGCAGTAGTAAAAATCAAATGAGTACACCGAGTTGTAACTGCAATAAATAATAGGAGGCATAATGCTCTTAAAGCACTGTCACCAGGCAGTGCAATGAAACTGCTGCAATGAGGTAATTAGAACAAGCATGAGTGAGCTGTAGAGCTAGGTTCAGTGAATCTAAGTCAGGTGAAAGTAATAGAGTATGCCACTGAAAAGCTATGTGAGTTGAAACACACAAATCAGGTTTGCAGTTGCAGTACAGTAATTTGAGAGTTGTGAGTAACTGAAAGCAAGCATTATGAGCTCTGAAGCAGCAGTATGCTAGGAGCTTAGAAAGGCCCCCCCCCAAAAAAAGGATGGAAGCACACACAGCCAAAGGAAAAATAGCAACCAGAAGCAGGAAAATAAACACAGAAGCCCAGCAGAGAAAAGCAGGAGCAGCGGGGGGGGGGAGGCCCCAACTAGCCATGGAGGCCCAAACAGCTCAGAGGACAGAGCCTTTGGCTGCAATGAAAAATGCTTCACAGTGAGGCTGAGAGGAACTGCTTATATAGCTCAGGAAGTGGGAGTGGCTGGCTGCTTGGCCACTCAACTTCAGGCAAGCCTTTCCAATTAGAGAACTGCAATGTTAACATCTAGCACTTTGGTGCAGCATGGAAGTTATTGAAATGATGGTCCTACCACACTCAATATTTGTGAAACAATCTATGTACAGTGGACCATCTACCAAGTAGTTCTCTGATTTGAAACATATATTAAACAAGCTCTTATGGTGAGAGGGGAAGCCTAGAGTCACACTGAACCAGATGTCAATGAATAGGAATGAGGTAGGAGTTGGCTGCATAGATCCTTATTCATGCTTCCTGAGCCACATGTTAGCAAATGTGTTGGAATGGACTTTCTTTAGCTAATTAGATCACAATATCCTACAAAATATTTTAAGAAAGATTACAAGTGATATTAAAGTAGAAAATCTCCTATTCGCAAAATATTTATGAATTTTATGTAATCCTCATTTACTTTCTACCACTGCAGAACATTTTCATCATGCTAAAAAAAAGTCTAGGAGAAATTCATTTCCAAAGTTGATATGCGGATTCAAGAACAGTTAATACAGTCACACCCATAGTTAATAAATAAAAAAAAATACATGTTTTGGGCCAGATTCTTAAAGGGCATTGAATGTTACATGCCACGGATGTGCTGAATATATGGCACAGAGGGCTTCTGACGTTCTCCCATCCAGTGATTGGGATCATCAGCTCCATGCACCAACTACTGCAAGTAAGACCAGCTTGCTCTGACCTAGCATGCAGCAATCCCGGGTACCCTTTTCCTGGACCTTGCACTAAATATTTGGTGCACACTACTGTAAAATGGGGATAGTGTTGTAAATGTGCCTGGTCTTCCTGAACTGGGTGCACTGTGCATCACAGTTGATGGTGCCACTGCACCAACAAACAGTTTTCATGCAGGGCTTGACACAAGCTTTGCATCACCTTTGTGAATCCAGTCCATTAAACTTAAAAGGTATAGACAGATGGAAATACCTTATAATTGAAGGAGAGTTTTTAACATTTGTCAATATCAAGAATTTCAGTAGGAATCAGCCAAAATGAATAATTTCGTAGCTCACTGATTTATTCATGAAGCTTTCAAAAATGTCACTAATCTGTCAGCAATTAAATTAAGCAATTGTACTATATTATTAAACAGAGAACAAATGTATTGATAACTCCCCAAATAAACTGCCATATAAATGATAAAAAAGTTATTTAGTATTATATGAATAAATTATATACAAAAATGTTTGGTCGTCACAGTGGGAAGGGGGGGTGGATGGATGAGCATGGAGGAGAAATCTCCAGGGGGTGAGAGAAGTGGATATTATTTCCTTTTACAAAAGAGAGAGTCTGGAAGAGGTTGATAGCCCTTAAAGAAATGAGGCAATTGGGCTGGATGGGATTCACCATATGATCCTAAAGAAACTTAGCTATGTGCTAGCTGCTCCTCTGGCAACACTATTCAGTACTTCTTTAGAGATGGAGTAGTACCAGAGAATTGAAGGAGGACCAGTGTGGTCCATCTCCACAAGAACAGCAACAAGGAGGAGACTAGCAACCACATGCCAGTCAGTCTGACTTAAGTGGTGGTGAAATTGATGGAGACTCTACTGAAGGAGGGGATGATGGAGTACCTGGAGAAACAAAGGCAGCATGACCACTGGCTGCATGGCTTCATAGGAGGGAGGTCATGCCAAATTAATCTCATAGGTTTCTTTAACAAGGTGATTAGGGAGGTGGACCAGAAAAGGGAAGTGGATCTGGCCTGTCTGAACATAAGTAAAGCCTTTGATACTGTGCCACAAAGGATACCAGTTAAGAAACTAAGCAGCCTATGGGTAGGGCAGAAAGTGGTAAACAGGGTATCAAATTGGCTAAAGGACAGGAGGCAGAGGTTGGTAGTAAATGACAGGCATTCAGGGGGCAGAGGAGTGACTGGTGAATTCAGGAGGGATCAGTGCTGTCACCAGTCCTCTTCAATGTCTTCATAAACAGCACTTCAAAAGGACTGGAAATGAAGCTATATCCTTTGTGAATGATACAAAAATCTGTAACAGAGTTGACATTCAGGAGAGGGTGGAGAAAATGCATTGGGATCTGAGGAGGCTGGAGGCATGATCTAAGTCATGGCAACTGGGTTTTTAATGCCAAAAAGTGCAAGATTCTGCAGTTGGGGTGGAGAAATGCAGGAACCGTGTATAGGATGGGGAAGGTGTTTGTGATCCTCAAGCCAGAACAGGACCTCAGGGTCATTATATCTGATAACCATGAGGTAGTTGGTCAGTGTGTCAAGACAGTTGGAAAGCTAGTGGAATGCTAGCATGCCCAGGAAGAGGGATTTCTAAGAGGAGGAGACAGGTGATGTTTCCACTCTATTGCTCACTAGTGAGACCTCATTTGGAGTACTGTGTCCAGTTCTGGAGGTGCACCTCTGAAAGAACATAGACAGGATGGAAGAGGTACTAATGAGGACCACCAGTATGGTATGGAGGCTGTGCAAGAAGCCGTATGAGTGAAGGCTGCAGGATCTCAACATATACTTCCTGTAACAGAGGGAAGAGAGAGGGGACATGACTGAGACCTGTAAGTACCTTACAAGGGTGAACAAGCTGCAAGTGGGCTGTCTTGTTGAAAGGAAGGCAGCAGAACACAGGTGCATGCAAAGAAGATGAAGAGGGGGATTTAAAAAGGATGTCAGGAAATACTTCTTCACAGAGAGAGAGAGTCACAGACAACTGGAATGGCCTGCTGGTAGAAGTTGTGGGGACTAAGACATGAAGAAGCTTCAAGCATGCATGGGACAGGCACAGGGAAAAACTAGTTAGTAGAAAGGTAGGACTAGGGATGGCACTGACCAAGAATGGTGAGAGGTTTCAGAAAAGGCAAGGAAAAAGGGGGTAGAGTAGTTTGACTAACTCTTTCATTTTTTATTTTTTATCCATGTGAGCATGATGAGCAAACTACCTGTTTTCGCAGGTGACAAACATTACAAAAAACAAATAAATACAGAAGACAATAATAAACATGGACAGTAAATTACAATACAACTTATACAATACAAATACAAGTAAAATTAACAACTACATTTCTGACAGCTACGAAAAAAATGAAAATAATTTGTATTTAAACTTTTCAATGGTCTTAAAGTGAAAAAACTGAGATGGGAGAGAGAACTGAAAACATTAGGAGCCTGAACAAAATTGATCTCTGGCCAATTGCCCTGCAGAAGAGAGGTATCTGAAAAGAAAATGTATCCTGAGAATGGGTACTACAATCATTGATAAACCTAGGAAACAATTTGGAAACAGAGGGGGGAAGAAGACCCAAAATCATTTTAAACAGCCTTATACAATGTTTAAACTGTATCTGGTAATCAAAACATAAACAGCTGGACTACTGAAATACAAGACAATGGTGAGTATGATATGGTACCTGTAACATAAACCTGAGGATTGAATTATACATATCCTTGAGTGGCTCCAACACATTTTTACAAGCAGATGAATAAACTACCAGGCCATAATTTAGTATACTAAACAGAAAACTATGGGCATGCAAATCCCGGGATTCATTGGTAAGGCATGTGTTGACATGATACAATGTGCCAAGATGCTGGTGAATAGCCTTCCTAATGGAGGAGACAAGTTTTTCAAAAGATAGTTCTGAATCGAGAATTTGACCCAAATATTTAAAATGATAAATGAGCTCAATTGGGGAACCATGTAAATCCACAAGCCGGAGGGGTTCCTAGCACTAAGTTTGTTAAAGACCATAAGTTTAGTCTTCTGAACATTCAATACCACATGATTATGGAAAAGCCAGTCCTGAAGTGACTTAAAGTCAACTTGAACCTTGAGATAGCAGCATTTTGCCTAGGATCAGTGCTGCATAAGACAGAATCATCTGTGCACATGATGATTGAACACTGGGTACAAATACTAGGAATAGTGTTCCTGTATAAAGAGAAGATCAATTATCCCAGTATTGAGCCATGAGGGACTCCACAGACAATAGGGGTAGTATGAGAGAGAAAACCTTCAAAAGATGTAACATGGGTATGATTGTTAAGATAGTTGGAGAACCGCAGACTAATTTCTTGGGAAACATGCAAACTTGACAAAATATTAGGTAGCAAATAATGCTCCACTAGGTTGAAGACCTTAGCGAGGTCCACAAATACAGCTGCAACAGAGTGCTCTTTATCTAAGGCATTCTGAATGCAGCTTGTGAACCCCACCAAGACCATCTCAGTGTTATGCAATTGTTTGAAACCATGCTGCACTGGTGTTAAGAGGCTATGTGTATTGAGGAATTCAGAAGTTTGATCAAGAACTATTTTCTCGAGAACCTTGGATGAAGGGGGAAGGAGGAAAGAGGGTGATAACATGAAGGAAGATTGGGGTTGCCACACTTAAAAATGGGTTTTATAATAGAGTTTTTTCCAGATTGTAGGAATGGGACCAGAATTTAAGAAGGCATTATAAATAAGAGACAAAGGTACAGCAAGAGATCTAACTCCAAGTTTAACCAACCTATAATCTATGTCATCAGAACAAGACAATGGTCGAAGACTCATTTTTAAGATGTAATTGATAATCAATTCAGGGGTAACACTATCAAAGTGAAATTTAGGAAGGTTATTGTCCATTGGTAAAGGGGGATCAGAGGTAGTAACAGAAGAAAAAGAAGACCAAAATGAATAGAAATCACCAAAACAGTCGTTAAAAACCTTGGTAGTGACAGTGGGATCACTAATAAGCAGATCATCCTTTATCAAAGAAACAGATGATTGGATCTTTTTACTACCCAATAGCTGATTAAGCATGCCTCAGGTCTTACGAGAGTTTCCATAAGCATTTTCTTGAGCAGTTAAGGAATATTGAGTCACAGCCTTCCGGATCACAGCTTTACATTTATTGCATAGTGATTTATAGACCTGCAGTAGGGAAGTTTCCTTGGAATTCCAGTAAGCCTTTCAGCTTTTATTTCTGGTTCTTATTGGGCTAATTAATGTAGTAGAAACCCAGAGTCTCTTTTTGACTTAACCCTCAAGTGCTTGAAGGAGGCAATCTGATTGACTACCCCCTGAAAGATATAAGAAAAAAGAGAAAGCATAATAGAAGAATCAGAGGTAGTTTCAAATGGGGACCAGTCAACTTTGGAGAAGGCTATATCCAGCTGTTCAGAAGAGAGATGTTTAATCTCTCTAAATTCAATTACCTGGGGGGGTGGGGGACTGGGAAGACCACCCACAGAGGATGGGACAGTGGTCACTCAAGCTATCAGGCAGGACCCCAGAAAAAGGAATCCTGCAGGGGTGGGTGACCAGTATCCTGTCCAACTCAACATTCTTTTCCAGCTAAATCTATGCTAAAATGCATAGGGACAAAATAAGTCAATAAGAATTCAATAAACAATACATAGGAACAAGAGCTAAACATCAGTTTCAATGGAGAACAATGAAAGGATGTAAAAATAAAAGCACATACAAATTATGTAGCAGCACAAAATAAATCTATACTAGCTAAAATTATCAACATAATTTATAATGCTTCTGAAATTATGGCAAATTTAAACCCCAAGTTATATAATTTTTGATAGCATGGATATAGAGCTAAAACTAATCTGACACATAACTTATGGGACTACTCGCAAATCCTTAAATAGTGGACATTAACAATATCCTTAATATCTACTATTCTGGAGCTAAAGATTCCATGTAACCCTTATTATTTGGTTATTATGCTTTACATAACCTGAATTTATCCAAGAACCAAATAGAGGCTGTTTGTCTTTGATCAATGGCAACATAGAAATATAGAATTTGATGGCAGATAATGACCGCTTGGCCAACCTCGTCTGCCCATTTCCCTACCTGATGGATAAACTGCAGATTCTAGTTAATCAACAGCTTACTTCTTCCTACCCCCCCCACTAGAATTGCCTTATGCCTGTCCCATGCATTCTTGAATTCTCCCACTGTTCCTGACTCCACAACCTCCTCAGGAAGGCTGTTCCTTGCATTCACAACCCTCTCTGGGAAAAAATACTTTCTAACATTACCTCTCAGAGTCCCCCCATTATCTTCAAAAAATACCCCCTTGTTCTTGCACATCTCTTCTTCTGAAAGATGCTACCCTCTTGTACTTTGTTAATTCCCTTGAAATACTTGAAAATTTCTATCATGCCCCCTCCTTTCTTCAAGGGTATACATATTAAGCTGCTTTAGTCTCTCCTCGTATGTCTTATGGTGCAGACCCTGCACCATTTTGTTGCCCTCCTCTGAACAGCCTCCACTCTGTCTATGTCTTTGCGGAGATGGGGGCTCCAGAATTGCATGCAGTACTCCAGATGGGGTCTCACTAACTGTCTGTACAGAGGGATAACAACTTTCTGTTTTCTAGTGTTGATGCCTCTCCCTATGCATCCCAGTATCCCCCCAGCCCTCCTTACTGCCTTCTCACATTGCTTGCCCACCTTTAAGTCATCTGATATAATTACTCCTCGGTCTCGTTCGATTTTTGTTGTTGTTATTAGCTCACCCCACATTGTGTACTCTTCCCCTGGGTTTTTGTTTCCCAGATGCATTACCTTGCACTTCTTTGCAGTTAATCTGAGCTGCCACATATTTGACCATTCCTCCAACCTTGCCAAGTCCATTTTTATCCTTTCCATCCCACCTTGTGTATCAACCCTGTTGCAGATCTTTGTGTCATCTGTAAAGAGACATACCTTTCCTTCCAGGTGTTCTCCAATGTCACTTATAAAGATATTAAAGAGGACCGGTCCCAGCACTGAACCCTGCGGTACCCCACTAGTTACCCTCCTTTCTTCACTGTGGACTCTGTTTACTATTACCCTTTGTGTCCTGTTGTTCAGACAGTTTTTTATCCAGGCTACCACCGTGGGACCCACTCCAAGGCTGGCTAACTTGTGTATTAATCTTTTGTGTGAGACTGTGTCAAATGCCTTGCTAAAATCTAGGTAGATAATATCCATAGCCCCTCCCTGGTCTACTACTTTGGTCACCCAGTCAAAGAAATCTATTAGATTCATCTGACATGACCTTCCTGCTGTGAAACCATGCTGCCTTGGATTCTTGCTTTTTGGAACACTGGAACAGTCAAATTCTCACTCATTTAATTGAGCAGAAATGGTGGTTTACACTTAAAGAATCCATAATATTTAAGAAATTATGGTACAACTGTGAAACACTTAATGACCTTACAGGATCTTACTGGAAGCAATTTATGACTTTGTGCCCTCCATTATTAAGGCATTTAAATGAATAGTTATTCATAGTTAACTAGAAAAAGTAATTTGAAATACCATTTGAAGATGGAGGGATCAGTAGATAGAGTTATGCCATTTTTAGGATGTACCAAATCTGAGCTGGAATCATGTTCCCTGGGCAGGGGAAAATATGTCAAATTCTCAGGGGCTGAATTTGTAATGGGAGAGTGGGCGGTCTGTCTTGTATTTTATATATATTGGTTTCTTGCACACAAGTGCTTTGGGAGAGGAGTGACATTGCAGAAGGGCTGGAAGGGAAGGTGTCTCTCTTTGCAGATGACATGAAGATCTGCAACAGGTTTGACACTCCAGGAGGAGTAAAAAAAATGAGACCTAAGCAAGCTTGAGGAGTGGTCAAGTATGTGGTAGCTAAGACGCAATGCAATGAAGTGCAAGATAATGCACTTAGGGTGTAGAAATGCAGGGGAGGAGTACATGATGAGGAGGAGGTACTGAGGGCCACCAAACATGACAGGGACATGACAGTAATCATATCTGATGGTCTAAAGGTTACCAAACAATGTGATAAGGCTGTGAGGAGAGCCAGTGAAATGTTGGGGACAGGGTGCATAGGGAGAGGTATCTCCAGCATAAGGAACGAGGTGGTGATGCCACTGTATTGAACATTGGTAAGACCTCAACTAGATTACTGTGTCCAGGTCTGGAGGCCACATCTTTGAAAGGACATAGATAGAGAAAAAGCAGTTAAGTGAAGGGCAACCAAAATGATACAGGTGCTACACAAACATTCATATGAGGGCAGAGTGGAGGATCTCAATATGTATTCCCAGCAGGAGAGGACAGAGAAGGAGGATATGATAGACTTTCAAATACCTCAAGGCTGTAAATAAGGTACAAGAGGGTAGCATCTTCCAAAAAAAAATTGTTCAAGAACAAGGGGTCATGATATGAAGATGTGGGGGCAGACTTAATAGTAACATGAGAAAGTATTTTCTCTGGGAAAGGGTGGTGGATCCATAAAACAGCCTCCTGGCAGAGGCATTAAGAGTGAAACAGTAGTGGAATCCAAAAACACATGGGACAAACATAAAGGAACTCTTACGATAGGAAAGAGAGGGTAAGCCACAGATCATTCAAGATCTGCTTTGTACAGTGTGAAACAGGCAGGGAAAATGAACAGACTAGGTAGGTCAAGTGATCCTTATCTGCTGTCAAGTTCTATGTTTATACGTTTGTCAGGATAGGGCAATGCCATCTCTGCTTTGAGCAGTCTATATTTATTTATTTAGAAGAGATTCACCAGGAAAGCAACGTGAACTGTGAAATAGCTCATTTCCAGAAGCATCCTGGGGAAGGGGGATTACACAAGAAGGAGGCAGAAGCTCACAATCAAAAGAACAGTGTACAGAATCATTACAGTTCTCTGACAACTAAGCAACAACAAAGGAAATACATAATTAGAAATACACAAACATAAAATACAAAAATATTCAAATAAACAGTTAAGACAGCAATACCACTGACTCTTAGTGCCAATACAGAAATATTTTGGGCACAACAATGGACTTAATCTGAGAGACAAAGCCAGTTTTTTGATGGTACGGAGGACTGGCAGATGAGAACAGTGCTACTAGGTGAGGGGTTAGTTGTAGGTTGGGGGCTGGCAAGGGATGGAAGTGAATTATAGAGAGGAAGAGAAGATTATTAGGCACCAGATTGTTATCCCTGTGTGAATACACATTTGGAGGAAGCTAAAGGGAGAGGAGGAGGAGAGGGAGGAGGAGAAAGGTGTAACCAGGACCTTCATCCCTTCAGGATGCTGAGACCCCTGGAAGGGGGAAAAGGACCATAGGAGAGGAGGAGGAGATGGGGTAGTGTAACCAAGGCCTTCACTCCATCAGTATGCTGAGTACACTGCAAGGGGGAGAAGACCATGGAACATGGACAGAGAATAGAGAAGAGTGTAGGGGGAGCAGTAAGTGAGCAGTAAAGAGAGGGGGCCATTTTAAAGGAGTAAGAGTGACTAGAGGAATTAGAGAATGGAGACGTTGAAGGGAAAGGGGTAGCCAGGACTTTCATCCCTTCAGGATGCTGAGAACACTGCAAGGGGATGGGAGTTGGTAGTGGACAATGGGGAAGTAGAGAGTAAGGAGAAGAAGGGGGGAGCAGGTGGTGGCTGGGAGGGCAAAGTATTGGTAGGGATGGTAGAAAGTTATAGTGTCTAATGTATAGAGGGGTGTTGAAGTAAGATGGGGATTAGTTACAGTTACAGCAGTGTACTATGTGCTTTTAAATGAGGCAAGGGATTGGCAAGATTGGACAGAGAAAATTTTGAGGGCGAGAGAGTTCCAGGAGAAAGGAAATATGTATGAGAAGGCATTGTGACCAGTTGATGTATGCTACAGTGGGAGGGCAAGTGTTCTGTATGTTGAGGATCAGAGTAAGTAGCAGTAGGTGGGGGGATCGACAAAAGGGAGGACAAATAAGGTGGCAGAGAGCCTAGCTAGTACTTACCAACTAGATTAGCTATATGGGACAGGCACCTGGCAGTGAGGGAGGGGAAGGAAAGGGAGGTATAAAGATTGCAGTAGGTGAGTGAGGATAGGGCAGCTGAGGACAAAGTGGCAGAAGGAATTGAAGAGGATATCCAGCCTGACTAGGGTGGTCTTTGGGGCAAAATTGTAGACAATGTCCCCAAAGTCAAAGACAGGGAGAATTATCTTTTGGACAGTTTCTTGCCTGGCTAACATGGGCAGGCAGCTGCAGTGCTGTACAGGGCACCAAGCTTAGGAAGGAGCTTTTTATGAATGGCATCAACGTGTATACTAAAGTCAAGATTTTTCTGTAGTCATAGTCCAAGGTACTTGAAAGAAGAGACGTTGTCCGGTTTGGAACTGGTCACAGTATGAAAGTTGGGGGTGGAGTCCCATTTGGACAGCTTTTGTCTGGTGTCAAAGGTCATAGAGACCATTTATTTGGCATTCAGAGAAAGTTGGTTAGCACTAAACCAGCACTGGACATTGTTAAAGTCCAGATGGAGACTGGTAGTCACATCGGCAGGGGAACTCCCAGAGGAAAATTTCACAGTGTCATCAGCATACATGTGTATGCAGGTGGATGAGCAGGCATCAGGGAGATCATTAAGGAATATGGAAAATAAAATGGGTCTGAGTACTGATCCTTGGGGGACACCTGTGTTGATTGTGAGTGGGGGGGGGAGTTGAATTGCTGACTCTAACAGATTGGGACCCGGCTAGTGAGGTATGACCGGAACCAGTCAGTAGCTGTATCAGAGAGGCTGGCAGCTGGCAGCTTAAAGAGAAGAAGGGAATGGGTGACAGTGTCAAAAGCTTTGGCCAGGTCAACAAAGATGGCAGAGGTGATGCACCCCTGGTCCATCCCTTGGAGAATGGAGTCAGTGAGCCAGAGTAGGGAGGTGGTCATGGAATGTTTTTTACAGAGGCCAGACTGGAAAGGGGTGAAGAAGGAGGAGGAGTCAAGAAAGGTAGAGAGTTGCTCCAGCACCAGGTGCTCTTGAACCTTAGCTGGGATTGGTAGTAGGGATATGGGGCAGCTAGGATTGGAGGGGTCACCCTTTTTGGGGAAGAGGGACAACGGTGGCACACTTCCAAGCTTTAGGTACAGTTGCATGTGAGAAAGACAGGTTCAGGAGATTTGTTAGGTGAAGGGCGATAGCGAAGGCGGAAAGGTGCAGAAGATTATATGTTTTGTTTCTTTCTTTTTCATGTGTTTTTTTTTCTGCTCTATTTTATTATAGTTCCTCCATTATGTGAGAAATGTGAAGTTTAAAACCAAAGCCGGTGAGGAGGTGTTTTTTGATTCTAATGGTGACCCACCAGTTGTGTTTGATATTTTAAACCAACAAATATCACGGGCCGGTACTCTGAAATGTGTGAAAGTTGGCAACTTTGATTCTCGTTTCCCTGTAGGGAAAGAGATCACCATCAATGAGAACGCCATCAGGTGGAATGGAGCTTTTTCTGAGGTTATTACTTTATGCATTTTATACATTATGTGATTTTTTTTTAGCGAGATATTTTACCTGGAAAAAGTTCACTGAAAAAAGAAATTCTCGTATGTCTAAGTAAGTTCTTACCAAGCAAGTTGGCTGGTTGGCAAATCACTGTAAATCTGCCCTTCACATTTCTATTTCACAATGGTTTACTTTTATGTCAGCAGATGATTGATTGATTGTTTATAAACAACAGGAATGGAGATTTGTCTGCTCCCATTCCTGTAGGGATCTGCAAAATATCACAGGAGGAAAGTTAGAAGTCAGTATTAGTCATCCCACAAACTGTACATCACACAAAACCTTGCCCTAAAGAAATCCTCTTATTTCTTATGATAAGAATGGTGCTAACTGCAGTTTAGCCTTTAGTACTGGCCACGCTTATCTGAATATCCAGAAATGCTCTGTTCTTCATTGGAGAACTATAAAATCCCCTTCCTTTGTGAATTACGTACATTGTCTTAGAGCTTGTCTCAATTCATTTTCAAACTTTGACCTTTTTTGTAATTCTAAGAGAAGAATTATAGTGACCCTGTAGTTCTACAAATGAGCTGTGACAAAACCAGACATCTCCTGATCCCAGTTACAGTCTGCCAGGCAACTAGAAAAATATGAAAGACCCATTGAACTACTGTACTCTGTGGGACTGGCATCAATTCAAGATGGCAGTTAAAATCCTACAGTAGCTAAACTAACACAAAACAACTTCACATTCACCATAATTTAGAGGCGGCAGAGAAACAAAATCACACCTGGACTAGCAGGAAGCTTGGGAGCACAGGAGCAGGAGGTGACAACATGCTCTACCAACCTGGAAAGAGGGCAGGTATTCACAATATCTGCAAATAAATGTAGTACCAAACATGGAAATATACAGTACAATACCCAAGGGAACCATCTATTTTGAAATACCTCATATTGTGCAACAAGTAAGTTTCTTCATCGAATAAAGCAACATTCTTTAGTCATGCCAGGTATATATATTCCTCCAGTTACTGTCATCTCTGGGCCTGACACAGGTAGTTATCACTGCTACCCATAAATATGGTCACTCCCTTGACTTAGTCTTCCTCCTGGGGATCGAGGCCTCTGACGTGGGAGTGGAACCAGTTGCTTGGTCTGATCACTACACTGTGGGGTTTAGTTTTAGCTCTTCCCTTCTTAGGCCTACCCCTGTGGAGATGGTCAGGTACCGCCCTTTACAGGATATTAGTTCTGAAGGCCTGGTGGTGGTGCTTGACCTATCCTCCCTTTCAGTAGGAAACAGCAACCCAGGGGCCCTTGTGATAACTTATAATACAGCTATTTTGGCAGCCCTGGATGTCATTGCTCCTGTCCATGTTCATCCTCTCTCTCTTCATACTTGGTCTCCTTGGTTTGATCAGACCTTGAGGGAGATGCGGCAACTAGGACAAAGGTTAGAACGTCGCTGGCAGAGATCCTCCCTTGCTGCTGACCACCTTAAATTGATAGAGCATTACCAAGCCTATCAATCCACTGTCTCTCATAAGAAGGCAGAATTCCTGTCCAGGGAGATTGCTGTTGCTCAGAATTGACTGGCTCAAAAGCATTTTTGCAAGTTGAGTATGGTGACCTTGCTCGAGTCTTTGCTAATAAGGTGTCCAATATCAGGATGGCGCTCCATCCAGCACATTCTATGGGTGTTGCTCTGGATGACCATAAGGCTGCTGCCTCTCAGTCATCCTGGAGTTCCTTCGACCAACCAGAGTTCATGGATGTGATGCTGATTGTCCAGGGTATGTGACCTACATGCTGTAGTTTGGATTCAGGACTGACCTCCCTGATTTTGGGTTGTATAGATATCATCAGTCCAATCCTTGCATGGATAGTCGGGTGCTCTTTGGAAACAGGTGAGCTTCCTAGCTCCCTAAAGGAGGCTGTGGTAACACCTCTCTTGAAAAAAGCTTTTTTGAACCCTGACTGCCATGCTAACTACAGACTGATCACAAATCTTCTTTTTTTAGGGAAATGATTGAGAAAGTAATTGCCATACTGCTGGAGAACCATTTGGCCATCCATGACATCTATGAACCCCTCCAGTCCAGTTGTCAAAAGAGGCATAGTACTGAGACAGCACCAGTTCGGATGTTCAATGATCTACTGATGGCTAGAGATAGGAAGAGCTGTTCCATCTTGGTTCTTCTTGATTTCTCATCAGTGTTTGACACTGTGGAAAATGGGGTACTGCTTAACCATCTGAGTTTCATCTGTGGACTATCTGGTGTAGTCCTCAGTTTGTTTACATCATACCTCTCTGGGAGAACATATAGAGTGGTGTCTGGGGTTTCTTCCTCTGACCCAGTTTCTCTGTCTTGTGGGGTACCTCAGGGTTCTGTATTGTCCCCCATGTTGTTTGCAGTGTATATGCTACCCCTCAGAGACATTGTAAGAAGGTATGGGCTGAGGTTTCACTGCTATGCTGATGATACACAGCTCTAGCTTTGTTTTGCTCCTGACCAGGATGGAGCTCTCTCAGTCTTTAATAACTGCCTCACAGAAATCCAGGAGTGGATAGATTCGAGTTGGCTGAAGTTGAACTTGGATATGACTGAGGTGCTGGTTGTGAATACGGCACACCAGACAGGGGTTTGGGGGTTGGTCTGCCCACAGGGTTATATCTTGGGGGCATATCACTCCCATCCTCTGAACAGGAGCGGGATCTGTGGGTAATGTTTGATGCAGGGCTTACTCTGCATTCACAGCTACCTGCTGTCATCAAATCCTCTTTTTACCATCTGAAGAATATCTTCAGTAGTAAGCACCTTGCTCCATCTGGTGATCTTCCTACTCTGGTCCATGCCTTTGTGTCCTCGCACTTGGATTATTGCAACTTGCTTTAACTAGGGCTATCTGGGGTGGAAATCTGCCACCTGCAGCTGGTGCAGAATGCTGCAGCCTGGCTTTTGACAGGAATATATATATTCTATGGAAAAAAATGTGTTAATGCATCATTTAGGGTTAAAGCATAAAATGTCAGGAAATGAAAAATCTTTAGGGTTGCCCCCCCGGACCTGCCCATCATCCCATGATTGACAGCTGATGGAGTGTGTCATTGGGGTTATGAGACCTAAATGTCACCCCATTCCATCTGAAATTACATTTACAAGCCACAGTAAATAAGAATGGGGTGACATTTAGGCCTCACAACCCCAATGACACCCCCCATCAGCTGTCAATCTTGGTATGATGGGTGGGTCCAGGGGGAAGGTGCAACCCTAAAGATTTTTCTTTTCCTGACTTTTTATGCTTTATCCCTAAATGATGCATTAACACAGTTTTTTGTATAGAATTTCCTTACTTTTTGAGAAAGAATAAAAATCTAAGAATTTTCACAAGTTGGTGGGAGCGTGGGCCCTTTGGGCCCTGAGCTCCCACTAACCAACAGAACTTGGTGGGAGCATGGGCCCTTCAGGCCCTGTACACCAACCAACTTGTAAACGTGTGTGTACCATCAACACCCTCC
Source organism: Neoceratodus forsteri (assembly GCA_016271365.2). NCBI lineage: Eukaryota > Metazoa > Chordata > Ceratodontiformes > Ceratodontidae > Neoceratodus > Neoceratodus forsteri. The sequence continues at coordinate 41,001,817 of CM028137.1, read as the reverse complement.
AAATTTCAATGTAAAACAACAAACGGTGTCCGAGATATAAATGTAAAAAGTTGAGATTTTCATTTGTCAGAGTTGCAGAGAAAAGTAAGAACTTGGAGAAGCTGAAGGGAGCATGGGCCCTTTGGGCCCTGCACTCCCAACAACTTCTAAACCTGCATATACCATCAACACCCTCCAAATTTCAATGTAAAAGACCAAACCATGTCCGAGATATAACATGTTAAAGTTTGAGAGTTTCAGTTGTCAGAGATGCAGAATTTTATTTTACAGACATAACGACTGAAAACTACATCCCTGACACTAAGGCTATGTACCCTATCAAGTTCAAGACACCAGCATAACACAAAACACTGTCCACAGCACGTAAATTGTATCACACAATATCTCTGCAAAATAAATTTTCTCTGACACATAAACATTGTAATTCACATCTACAGGACATGCTGAGAACACCCTCCAAATACCAATGCAAAAGACCAAACCATGTCTGAGATATAACATGCTAAAGTTTGACATTTTCATTATTCAGAGTTGCAGAATTCCACACCTGTTAACATTTTACAGGCACAATGACTGAAAACTGCATCGATGACACTAAGGCTAGGTACCCTATTAATTTCAAGTCACCAGCACAATGCAAAACACTGTCCTCAACACGTAAATTGTGTCACGCAATATCTTCACATAAAAAAAATTTTCAGAGACATAAACACTGGAATTCAAATCTACAGGACATGCTGAGATCACCCTCCAAATTTCAAGTAAAGACCAAACTGTTTCCAAGATATTTAAACTGAAATATTGGGGGAAATTGCCCTATCTAATGCATTATAAAATCTGGCCATCTTGTCCTTCCCTCGTGACCAAAGATGGCGATCAAAGAATCTCACTATCAAAGAATTTGCAGGCTCATAATCAAAGAATAAAAAAAAGCTGTAACTCGAGTTTTAGGCAGAATTAAATGAAACCACCACCACCACCATGCCTCGATATAGTTAAGCCACCTGAGCAAAACCCACCCTCATTTGTGTTCCTGGGATGAGAAAATTGAATTTTTAAAAATGCTATTTCATCCCTCACTCGTGATGCAGGATCATGATCAAAGAATCTCACAATCAAAGAACTTGCATGGTCGCGATCAAAGAAATTACAGGCTCATGATCAAAGAATAAAAAATGTTGAAATTTGACTTTTAGGCAGAATTAAACAAAACCACTACCATGCCTTGATACAATGAAGCCACCTGAACAAAACCCACCCTCATTTGTATTTCTAGGCCACCTCTTGGCTGAGAAAATAGAATTTTTAAAAGGGCAATCTTGTCCCTTTCTCGAGATGCAAGATCACGATCAAAGAATCTCACAAAGAATTTGCAGGCTCGCGATCAAAGAAATTGCACACTCATAAGCAAAGAATAAAAAATGGTGAAATGTGATTTTTTTGGAAGATTTAGATGAAACCACTGCCATGCCTTACTAGAACTAAGCCCCGTAATCAAAAACCACCCTCATTTGTGTTCCTAGACCACCCCTGAGCTGAGAAAATTGTATTTTTACCTCACGATGCAAGATCATGATCAAGGAATCTCACGATCAAAGAATTTGCAGGCTCGTGATCAAAGATCATTAGCGAGCTGTGATCAAAGAATTTAAAACCTTTTAACTCTATTTTCTGACCATTTTAAACCACACCAAAGGCATGGCTTGATAGATTGAAGCCCCCTGAGCAAAATCCATGTAGGTTTTACTTCAAGATTGACCCCAGAGCCGAGATATTTGATTTTTTACAATCAGAATTTAAAAACAAGATGGCGGACCTCATGATCAAAGAATTCTCAGGCACAAAGATTATTGAACCATGAGGCTGCAAATTCTTTGATGCCAGGTGGGACCAGATGGCCAGAATCCCATTCTTTGTTCTCAAAACAACCATATAAATTTTCCCACTGACTTATAATGGGAACTTAAAAGTGATATAACTTTTGAATGCCTCAATACTTTTTCACTAAATGAAAAGCGACATGTTCGGCCAGCCAAGCTCTTTCAGATGAGCCATCTGACAGAGTAGCATGCCACATGATGGCCGTGCAGGGCCATGGACAAAATCCCCAAAACTGCCTCCAAAACTGGATAATTTAAAATTGTTCAGCGTTTTTGTGTGCAAAGACCATAAGTCTGACTGAAATACAATTTGGCAGATCAAGAGATCTACCATGCCCCACCATGCATCCCAAATTTCAGGCAAATCCATTCAATGTTTCCAAAGTTATTAACTCATGAAAGTTTGACTTTCACATAGATGTGCCTTCATAACCCTAAATATAGTGGTCACAACACTATAATATATATATATATTTTTTTATGGCAAAAAACTCTGTTTAATGCATTGGTTAGGGTTGTTCCACAGCAACAAAAGTAGGGAAATTCGATGCTGGGGTTGAAAGCCCCCCCTTGCACCCCTCCACTCCACCCCCCCAACCGGCATCGGGGTGTGTGTTTCCATGTGTAAACAAGCTGAGGTGGTGAAGAATAGGATAATGGGGTGAGAGTTAGGACCGCCGATCCCGACGCACACCCCGATGCCGGTTGTGGGGGTGGAGTGGGGGTGCAAGGGGGTACTTTCAACCCCCAAATTGATTGACTGCTATAGGCCCCCCTCAGCAGGCCTCAAATTACTATCTCACCTGGGGTCAATAATCAATCTAGGCCCTGAAGATACCATCATCCTTGGTGATTTGAATTTAAACTGGCTATCTAATGCATCTACACCATTGGTAACCTTTTGTGACACCTATGGCTTTACACAGCTAATTAAAGACCCAACCAGGGTTAACCTAAAAAATTCTAGCAACAGCTCACTCCTGGATATTATGTTGATAAACAAGCCTCACTTATATACGCATGCAGGAGTACTACCGAATGATGTAAGTGACCATTGTCCCATAGCTGGCATAAGATTTTTACTCAAACCACCCAACCCTGCTGAATTTGTCCTCAAAAGGTCAAAAAAGAAGTTCAACATACCAGGATACCTCCATGACCTGAGCAACACAATATATTGGCAAGATTTCTACCTTACAACCTCAGTGGAAACAGCTCTCCAGATCTTAAAGGACATTATCACTAATGCTCTCAATATTCATGCACCATTCACCAATATCAGAACTAAAGCAAGGTCCTACCCTGGTTCACCACTGATCTTAAAACAGCCTTTAGCCAGAGACAAACTGTGGAAAAGGCAAGAAAACTAAGGATTCCAGAGACTGGCTAAATTTCAGAAAAGCAAGAAATTCATGTACAACACAAATAAGATCTGCCAAAGCTGCCTATTATAGAGCTGAATTGGATGCCTCCTATAATAACCCAACCAAGCTCTGGGGAACTATAAAGGGTATCTTGGGCCAAAACTCTACTCCTGCCTTAACCTGCAAACTGCTACTAAATAACACAGAAATTACGGACAAACAAGAAATCCTAAATACCTTCAATGACCACTTCACCACAGCTGGACTAGCATTTGACTCTTCACTGCAAATCTCCTGAGATCTTCCTTGAACCTTCAATCCACTGTGGGTCAAAAGGCTACATCAACCTTCTCCTTCAACCCAATATCCTTGAAAGAAGTGGAAGATCTCCTCCAATTTAGATACTTCAAAAAGTGCAGGTACAGACTCCTGGACCCCTACTTCCTCAAGATTGCATCTCAAGTCTTATCTGCCCCTCACTCATCTCTTCAGTCTTTCCTCACCACTGGATCCATTCCTCCACTTGGAAAACAGCTCAAGTAGTTCCTTTACTCAAATCTGGTGATCCCATGGACCTCAATAATTACAGGCCCATTTCCATCCTATCAGTTCTATCCAAGATGCTCGAAAAGTTAGTAAACTCACAATTAAGGGACTACCTGGATAACAATAACCTCCTAAATACAGCACAATCAGGATTTAGATCAAGGCATAGCACCATTTCGGCCCTAGCCAAAGTAACCAACAACTGGCAGATTGCTATGGATAAGAAGAACAGTACCTGTGCTGTGTTCCTGGATTTGAGCAAAGCATTTGACACAGTGGATCATGAATCATTAATCACCTCCCTTGGCTCACTAGGGTTGGATTCCCCTTCACTCAATTGGTTCAAGTGCTATCTATCAGATAGGTCACAACTGGTAAAAATGGAAACTACCTATCCACCTTAAAACCACTGTTAAGAGGTGTACCGCAAGGCTCTATTCTTGGCCCCATCCTCTTTACGAATCTATATTAATAATATTGATGCCAACCTCACTCAATCCAACATCCATCTGTTTGCTGATGATACTGTATTATATGTTAGCAATCCTTCATTATCTAAAGCCTGTGAACTGTTACAATCTGAATTTTCCATCCTACAACACAACCTACTAGATAAAAAACTACTTCTAAATGCCAAAAAAACAAAAGCTATGTTCTTTACCTCAAAGAGTTGCTCTGCTACTACCCCACCATCCACCACCCTACAACTAACCACCTTACTTGGAGAGAAGCTGGAATTCTTTGATAACTTCAAATACCTTGGAGTCTGGATTGATAACAAGCTTGACTATTCTGTCCATATTGAGGAGCTACTAAAGAAACTGAGACAAAGACTTGGTTTATTTTTAGAATAAAGCACTACCTCAACAGAGACTCCAAAAAGATTAATCCAGGCTTCATTCCTATCCTCATTGACTATACTGACTTTCTGTATGGACATTGTCTACCCCTCTTAAATAAACTGGACACCCTATACCACAGGTCCATCAGATTCATTACTGACCTTCCCTTCAGCACCCATCATTGCTCCCTTTATAAGGCAGTTAACTGGACATCATTACAACACAGAAGAATAGGAATGCTACAATTTGATATTCAAAGCCTTATCAGGCAAGCTATCTACCTATATCTCAGACTGTTTTACTCAAATTACTTCTAGGCCATACAACTAAGGATCAGCAAATTATCATTCTATAGGTCCCCAATGTCTGCAACCAGTTTGGGAGGGCTGCTATCAGCTACTCACTAGCAATTGTTTGAATTCACCCAAAACCATGAAGCTAAATAACCTCCTACCCTTAATATCCTTCAAAAGATTATTCACCACCCTATTCCCAGAACTCTGCAACTGCTACCACTAAGGCCTAAACCCCAGCCCTACCTATCCCCCCCTTTCTTTTTTCGTGTTCCTATATGCTGATAAAACTCCCGTTTCCAGTCCCAAGATTCACCCTCAAAATGCCTGCTAGGTCCTATAATCTACATATTACTCCTGATGTGTCCATTGCCTTCTGTCTCACAGATTAATAGTTTTAATGTGCCGTGTACATATGTATATTGTTATATATTAGCACTTATGTCATTGTATTACTGTTTATGTTACCACTGTCATTGTATTACTGTTTATGCTACCCTTGTCAATGTATTAACACTTGCACTTCTTGATCACTCAGGTCCATCTTGTAAATGAGCTATGCTCAATGATGTTCGCCTGATTAAATAAAGATTTTGATTGATTGATTGATTGACTTTCAACCCTAACATCGAATTTCCTCACTTTTGTCGCTATGGAACAACCCTAACTGAAGCATTAAACAGAGTTTTTTGCCATGAATTTCCCTTCTTTTTGAGAATGATGACTATAAATAGTAAATGTAATGCATTGGTAAGAGCACAGGACATTCAGGCCCCTCACTCCCACCAAATTATTTTTTGTGACATAGTAATGGTAAATACAATGCAAACGCAAGCTCAAAGGGTTACACACATGGTGATGCAAACGTAAATGGTAACATAAATGGTAATAGAAATGCAAGCGCAAAGTGACGCCAGAGCAAACAGTGATGGAAACAGAGACACAAACGCAATCGCATACGGAATGCAACTGGTAACGTGCACGGTCATGGTACTGCAACTGGAAATGCAAATAGTAATGGTAACAGCAACAATAACACCAAAGAAAAGAGAAACAAAAACCAAAACTCAGGCGCGTACGAAAATGCAAACCATGATGCGCACAGTGACGGAACCGCTATTGTAAATGCTAATGGTAAAGGTAACAGCAACAATACACCAAAGGAAACAGAAACACAAATGCAAGCGCATACGGAAACGCAAACCATTACACACATGGTCAGAGTACCGCAATTGGAAATGGTAACGGTAACAGCAACAGTAATGCTAAAGGAAACAGAAACAGAAATGCAAACACAAGTGCATATGGAAACGCAAACCGTAATGCGCATAGTCATGGTAATGCATTGGAAATGCCAATGGTAATGGTAACAGCATCGATGATGCAAAACAAAAGACACACGCAAACGGAAGGTCGACCGCAAAACGCAAATGGCAAGACACAGGCTGATACAAAAAAAAAACCATAAACAGTAATGGAAATACAGATGGTAACAGTAACACAAACAGAAGCACAAATGAAAATGCAAACCGTAACACACATGGTGGCGTACACAGGAACAGTAATGCGAATGGTAATGGAAACACAACTGGAAATTCTAACTGGCACAGTAACGAAAGGGCACACCCTTCTTTTCCCTAAAGACTGCATTGAAAAAGACAGTGAATACAAAGAATGTATGCATAATAATGGGCCTTGGAGCAGTAAAGGAGGACTTGGAATACTAAATTTCTTATACCTCAGGAACCACACGACATAGAAAAAAAATGAAAATTTTTATATGAATTATGACCTTCCTGTCTAGCTTTGTACTTAGCCCCTACTTTGAGGGACTAAGCTTTTTTCCAATGAAAAGTCTGTATCTTGCACTGTTTCTGAGATATAGACCCGGTAAGGTGCAACAGACGCCGTAATGTTACCCTATGGGAAGAAGTGTCAACTTGGGAGTTCCGTAACTTTCCAGCCCTCCAATATTTATTCACCAAACCACAAAAAGGCACATCTGTGACATGTTGGCTGTCTTCCCTCCACATTTCACCCAATAGACCAAACTGTTCTTTTTTAGCAGGGTGACAAAGAATTCCTGTTATTTTGGGCGTTGTGTAGCAAAATAGTGTCGCAAATTGCGACACTTTTGCAAATGAAATCACAAAAGTGTCACGAGTGCTACACTACTTTGCGACACTACCTTTTCCAGAAATTTGAAAAAATATATTTCTGGGGTGTTTAACCCCAAAATAAGGACATGGCTAGCATCCTCAGGGCTCGACTAGGTAAACACAAAAATAATTATGTCCCTAAATGGCCCCAATTTTAAATGACAAGCATTTATCTGATCACCAACTGAAAACAAAATGGTGGATTTATGACACTACTAGGCCATTTAAGACACTAAAAAGTGCATTGCGACACTGTCAAACTTTTTGTTAACTTTTCCCATTGACTTATAATGAGAACTTATTTTTCGAATAACTTTTGAATCGTTTAATATTTTTTCATGAAATCTTCAAAAAGCACATCGAGGACCCTGGCCACAAGTTCCCTGAAGGTTTTGGACCAGTCGCACAAACCATGCAACCTGTAGGCGCGAGCAAAGAATTCACAAAAAAACATAAATGCGCACGCAGATCTCACTTAATAACTCTGCAGTCGTATATCCAACCACTACAAAAGTTGGCAGATCCCAAGACGTACAGTTCTTGATCATGCATTCAAAATTTCAGGCAAATAAGTTGAACAGCGGCAAAGTTATTAAGGTGCAAAATTTGACTGTTTAACCTTAAAAGGGCTGCTCAACCGTAACTATGGTAGCACTATCATGCTATCATAATCTCTCTCTCTCTATATATATATATATATACTAGTATATATATATATATATATATATATATATACATATATAAGGTGTATATTATAGGATGTGATCGCACTTTATATTTAGAGTTATGAAGGCACTTCTATGTTAAACTCAAATTTTGCATGTTAATAACTTTTGACCTGTTTAATGAATTTGCATGCAATTGGGTATGCTCAGTGGGGCTTGGTAGACCTCTTTATTTGCAAAATTTCATTTTGGTCAGTCTTACGGTTTTTGCACATCAGAATGCTGGAAAATGCACTTTGCACCAGTTATGTGGGCTGTTTTTGGATTTTGTGTGTGGTGCAGTGCAGCCGTCATGTAGTGTGCTGTTCTGCAACATGGCTCATCTGAAAGAGCTTCTGTCAAGGAACATGTCACTTTTCATTTGGTGAAAAAATATTAATCTATTCAAAAGTTATTAAAGTTTTAAGTTCTCATTATAAGTCAATGGGAAAATTTATATGGTTATTTTGTGAAAGAAGAATGGGTTTTGTCCATCTGGTCCCTCCTCACAATCAAAGAATTTGCTGGCTCATGATCAAAGAATCTTTGATCATGAGGAATTTTTGATTGCGATGGCTACCATCTTGTTTTCGGTGTGTGGTCAGAAAAAATTAAATATCTCGGCTCAGGGGTGACTCCTCAAGTAAAACTTGGATGGGTTTTGCTCAGGGAGCTTCGCTCTATCGAGCCATGACTGTGGTTTCTTGTAACTTGGTCAAAAAATAGAGTTTTAAACTTTTTAAATCTTTGACCGTGGCTCTCTAGCGATCTTTGATCATGAGCCTGCAAATTCTTTGATTGCGAGATTCTTTGAGCGCGATCTTTGATCAAGAGGGTGCGACTAGATGGCCAGCTTAAAAAGCTAATTTCTCAGGCCAGAGGTGACTTATTAAGCCAAATGAGGATGGGTTTGCTCAGGGGGCTTTGTTCTATCTAGTCATGGCTGTAGTTTCCTGTATTTTTGTATAAAACTTGACTTTTAACATTTTTTATTCTTTGATTATGAGCCTGCAAATTCTTTGATCGTGAGCTTGCAAATTCTTTTATCGCAAGATTCTTTGACAGTGATCTTTGATCGTGAAGGTGCAACTAGATGGCCAGAAGAAAAAATCTAATTTCTCAGCCCAGGGGTGACTTATTAAGGCACATGAGGATGGGTTTTGCTCAGGGGGCTTTGTTCTATTGAATCATGGCTGTGGTTTCATTTATTTTTGTGTAAAAATTGACTTTGACCATTTTTTATTCTTTGATTGTGAGCCCACAAATTCTTTCGTTGCGAGCCTACAAATTCTTTGATCGTGAGATTCTTTGATTGTGATCCTTGATCGCAAGGGAGGGACTAGTGGACAAATTTGGAGGCACCAGATAGACCAGTTTTAACAATGTTTAAAAAAACGGTTTGGTCTTTTAACTTGAAATTTGGAGGGTGTTGATGGGATGTCCTGTAGATGTGAATTACAGTGTTAGGTGTTGTACAATACATTTTCTGTGGAGATATTGCATAGCACAGTTTACCATTTGTGGACAGTGTTTTCCATTCTGGTACTGAATTGAAATTTATATGGCAGCTAGACTTACTGTCATGGGTGTACTTTTCAGATGTTAGGTGCCTAAAATGTAAACATTTGTGGATTTTTGCCACTCTGATGAATGACAATCTCAAATTTTCACATGTTATGTCTTGGAAAAGGTTTGGTCTTTTACATTGAAATCTGGAGGGCGTTGAGGAGATGTCCTGTACATGTGAATTATGGTGTTTAGGTGTTGGAAAATGAATTTACTGTGGGAGATATTGCATGATGCACTTTATGTTTTGAGTATAGTGTTTTCCATTGTGATAGTGGCTTCACATTTTTGGGGTACCTAGCCTTACTGCCATGGAGGTAATTTTCAGTGATTTGGTGTCTGACATGTAAACAGGTGTGGAATTATTCCACTCTGATGACTGAGACTTTGTTTTGTTTCAAGGTGGTAGGATCATGGGGCCCATGTGATATTCAATACTTGTACTGTTATGTTAGGTAGAAATTTACAAGTTGGTGGGAGCATGGGGCCCTCTCACCAACTTGTGTGACTTTTTACTTTTCTATTCTTTTTCAAAAAGTAAAGACATTCTATGCAAAAAACTTTGTTAATGCATCATTTAGGGTTAAAACACAAACTGTCAGGAAATTAAACCTTTAGGATTTCCCCCCCCCATGGACCCTCCCATCCTCCTCAGATTGACAGATGATGGGGTATGTCATTGGGGTTATGAGGCCTAAATGTCACCCCATTCCATGTGTAATCATATTCGCAAGACACAGTAAAGAAGAATGTGACATTACAACCCCAATGACACACCCTCTCATCTGTCAATCTCGGGAGGATAGGAGGGTCCATGGGGAGGGAGGGGGCAACTGTAAAGGTCTCATTTCCTGACTTTTTGTATTTTAACCCTAAATGATGCATTAACAAAGTTTTTTCATAGAATATATATATATATATATATATATTGGTAGCATGGTAGTCCTACCATAGTTAGGGTTGAGAAGCCATTTTAATGTTAAAGGGTCAAACTTTGCACCTTAATAACTTTGCAACCATTCAATAGATTTGTCTGTAATTTGGCAGGCACAGGGCATAACCATAGATCTTGGGATTTGCTATGTTTTGTACTGGTCAGATATACAGATGCGGAGTTATTAAGCGACATCCGTGTGCGAATTTACATTTTTTTGTGCATTCTTTGCTCATGCCTACAGGTCGCACGGTTTATGCGACCAGTCCAAAAGCTTCAGGGAACATGCAGCCGGGGTGCCCAATGTGTCTTTTGAAGATTTTGTGAAAAAATAGTGAACCGTTCAAAAGTTTTTCAAAAAACAAGTTCCCATTATAAGTCAATGGGAAAAGATAAAAACTTTGAAAGTGTCGCAAATGCACTTTTTACTTTTGCAAATGGCCTGAGTAGTGTCACAAATCCACCATCTTGTTTTCAGTTCGTGATCAGAAAAATGCTTGGCATTTAAAATTGGGACCCTCTAGGGACACAATTCTTTTTGTGTTCATCTAGTCAGATCCTGAGAATGCTAGCCATGTCTTTATTTTGGGGTTAAACACCCCAGAAATATGCTTTTCAAATGTCTGGAAAAAGTAGTGTCACAAAGTAGTGTCACACCTGTGACACTTTGGCAAAATTTTGTGAAAAGTGTCCCAAATTACGACACATATTTTCCAGGCTATGGCAAAAATTACAGGAGTTCTTTGCCGACCTGCTGGAAAAGAACCGTTTGCTCTTTTGGGTTCAAATTTGGAGGGAAGGCAGCCAACATGTCACATATGTGCCTTTTGGTGATCTGGGGAAAAAATATTGCATGTATGCCAAGTTACGCTACTCTAAAATTGACATTTTTCCCATAGACTAACATGGTGGCGTATGCCGCGTCTTTTGGGGCTCGTATCTTGAAAACGATGTGCAATGCAGATTTTTTGGTGCAAGTTCCATAGTCCTATGGGCTATGTAATACAAAACGGTAGCCAGGAAAACAATGATTTCAGTGAAATTTAAATTATTTTTCTACGTCATACGGTTGCTGAGATATTTGCAATGAAGTACTTCCAATGCTCATTTTAAGCTTCCATTGCCATTACATGCCTACATTCTTTGTACACACTGTTTCTCTATGCAGTTGTCCAGAAAAAACAGGGTATGCACTTCTGTTACTGTTACAGTTACTGTTTCCGCTTGCGTTTATGTACCTGTTAGTGTTATGGTTTCAGTGTGCGCCACCATGTGTGTTACCCTTTGCATTGTCATTTCCCCTTGCTTTTGTTACTGTTACTATTTGCATTTCCACCTTGTGTTTACATTGCTGTTCCTGTTACTATGTCACAAGACATAACGTTATGGAAGCACGGGGCCCAAAGGGCCCCTGCACTCCCGCCGTCGCATTACATTCAGTATTTTTCGTCATCATTCTCAAAAAGAAGGGAAATTTGAGGCAAAAACTCTGTTTAATGCATCAGTTAGGGTTGTTCCACAGTGACAAAAGTAAGAAAATTCAGTGTTAGGGTTGAAACCCCCCTGGACACCTCCAGCCCGCCCTCAACCGCCACTGGCGTGTACGTTGGGTCGCCGGTCCTAACTCTCGCCCCATTCTCCTATAATTTCTGCTTTTACACATGTGATGGGGTGAGAGTTAGTCAATGACCCCAATGCGCACCCCGATGGCAGTTGGGGGGAGGGTGGAGGTGTCCGGGGGGGTTCAACTCTAACACTGAATTTCCTTACTTTTGTCGCTGTGGAACAACCCTTACTGATGAATGAAATGGAGTTTTCTGCCTCTAATATAAATATTTATATATATGTATATATATTATGGTAGCACGGTAGTGCTAGTATAGTTAGGGTTGAGTAGTCCTTTTAAGGTTAAATGGTCAAACTTTGCACCTTAGTAACTTTTCCACCGTTCAAAGGATTTGCCTGAAATGTGTCATGCATAATCAAGAACCATACATCTTGGGATCTGCCAACTTTTGTAGTGGTTGGATATACAGCTGGAGAGTTATTAAGTGAGATCTACGCACTCATTTACGGTTTTTGCACATTCTTTGCTCGCGCCTGCAGGTTGCATGGTTTGTGCGACTGGTCTGAAAACTTCAGGGAACATGCGGCCGGGGACCCCGATGTGCCTTTTGAAGATTTTATGAAAAAATATTAAACGGTTAAAAAGTTATTCAAAAAAAAAGTTCTCATTATAAGTCAATGGAAAAAGTTAAAAAGTTTGACAGTGTCGCAAATGCACTTTTTACTGTCACAAATGGCCCTAGTAGTGTCGCAAATATGTCATTTTGTTTTCAGTTGGTGATCAGAAAAATGCTTGGCATTTAAAATTGGGACCATCTAGGGACACAATTATTTTTGTGTTTACCTATTTGGACCCTCAGAATGCTAGCCATGTCTTTATTTTGGGATTAAACACCCCAGAAATATGTTTTTCAAATTTCTGGAAAAAGCAGTGTCGCACTCACGGCACTTTTGTGATTTCATTTGTGAAAGTGTCGTGATTTGCGACACTATGCCCAAAATAACAGGAATTCTTTGCCACCCTGCTGCAAAAGAACGGTTTGGTCTATTGGGCTGAAATTTGGAGGGAAGACAGCCAACATGATACAGATGTGCCTTTTGGTGGTTTTGTGAAAAATTATTTGGGGGCTGAAAAGTTACACCACTCTGAAGTTACACTTTTCCCTATAGGATACCATTATGGCATCCTTCGTGCCTTTCAGGGCCTGTATCTCGGAAACAGTGCAAGATACAAACTTTTCATCGGAAAAATACTTAGCCCCCCACCTGTGGACTAAGTGCAAAACTTGCCAGGAATATCATAATTCATATGAAATTTTCATTTTTTTTCTATGTCATACGATTCCTGACATAGAAGCAATTTAGTATTCCAAGTCCTCGTCTTCTGCTCCGTGGCCCATTATTATGCATACATTTTTTTTTATTCACTGTCTTTTTCAATGCAGTTTTTGGGAAAAAGAAGGTTGTGCCCTTTTGTTACTGTGCCAGTTAACGTTTCCAGTTGCATTTCCCTTGCCGTTCGCGTCACCATTCCCTCGAACGCCACCATGTGCGTTACGGTTTGCATTTTTGTTTGCGCTTCTGTTTGTGTTACTGTTACCATTTCCATTACTGTTTATGTTTTCAGTTTTTTTTGTAGCAGCCTGTTCATCACCATTTGCATTTGTGGTCAACCTTCCGTTTGTGTGTGTCTTTCATTTCGTGTCATTGTCGCTGTGACCATTACTATTGGCATTTCCAATCGCATTACCATGACCAGGCGCATTATGGTTTGCGTTTCTGTATGCGCTGGCATTTGCATTTCCGTTTCTGTTTCCTTTGGAATTACTGTTGCTGTTACCATTACTATTTACATTTCCAATTGTGGTACCATGACCATGCGCGTAACGGTCTGCATTTCTGTATGTGCTTGCGTTTGCATTTCTGTTTCCTTTGCTGTTATTGTTGCTGTTATTGTTACCATTTGCGTTTGCAATTGTGGTACTGTGCCCCTGCACATTACAGTTCGCTTTTCCATACTCGCTTCCATTCTTCTTTCCGTTTCTGTTTCCTTTGGTGTTATTGTTGTTGTTACCATAACCATTTGCATTTACAATAGCGGTTCCATGACCGTGCGTGTCACGGTTTGCGGTTCTGTACATGCCTGCATTTTGGTTTTCATTTTTGTTTTCTTTGGTGTTATTGTTGCTGTTACCATTACCATTTGCATTTCCAATTCCAGTACCGTGACCATGTGTGTTACCATTTGTGTTCCGTATGCACTTGAATTTGCGTCTCTGTTTCCATCACTGTTCGCTTTGGCATCACTTTGCGCTTGCGTTTCTATTAGCATTTGCTTTACCATTTCCATTTGCTTTACCATGTGCATCACCATAGCCACTTGCATTTGATTTACAGTTCCTGCTACTATGTAACAAGACATCACAGGCCTCACGGTCCCACCACCACATTCCAGTCACTATTTATTGTCCTCATTCTGAAAAAGAAGGGAAATTAGAGGCAAAAAACTCCATTTAATGCATCAGTTAGGGTTGTTCCACAGTGAAAAAAGTGAAGAAATTGGGTGTTAGGGTTCAAAGTCCCCCTTGGACCTCCCAGCCAACCCCCAACTGGCATTGGGGTGCACATTGGAGTCGCCGGTCCTAACTCTCACCCCATTCTCCTATACCTCTGCTTCTTTACACATGTGATGGGTGAGAGTTAGGGCCAATGACCCCAATATACACCCCGAAGCCAGTTGGGGGTGGCTGGGGTCCAAGGGGCTTCACTAACACCAAATTTCACTTTTGTCAATGTGAAGTACCCTAACTGATGCATTAAATGGATTTTTTGTTCTAATATATATATATATATATATATATATATATATATTATAGTGGCATGGCAGTGCCACTATAGTTAGTTGAGTACCCATTTAAGGTTAAAGTGTGAAATTTTGCACCTTAATAACTTTGCCACTGTATGACAGATTTGCCTGAAATTTGGCAAGCATGGAGCAGTACCATAGATCTTGTGATCTGCCAAGTGTTGTACCAGTTGGATATATGGTTGAACAGTTATTTGGTGACATTCCATAGCACATTTACACTTTTTTACGCATTCTTTGCTCACACCTACAGGTTGCACAGTTTGCATGACTGGTCCAAAAACCTAAGAGAATGTGTGTCTGGGGTCCCCAATGTGCCTTTTGAAGGTTTCATGAAAAAATGTTGAATGGTTTAAAAGTTATTCAAAAAACAAGTTTCCCATTATAGTCAAAGTGCAAAGTTAACAAAAAGTTTGACAGTGTCACGAATGCCATTTTTAGTGTCCCAAATGACCTCACTAGTGTCACAAATCTGCCATTTTGTTTTCAGTTACTGATCACAGAAATGCTTGGCATTGAAAATTGGGACCATCTTGTAACACAATTCTTTTTGTATTTTCCTAGTCGAGCCTTGAGAATGTAAGGCATGTCTTTTTTGGGGGGTTAAACACCACAGAAATATGTTTTTGCAATTTTTGGGAAAAGTAGTGTTGCAAAGTAGTGTCAAACCTGCAACACTTTCATGATTTTTTTTCTGAAAGTGTTGTGTTTTGCGACACTTCTATTCAACACTATGGGCAAAATAACTGGAATTCTTTGCCACCCTGCTGCAAAACACTGGTTTGGTCTTTTGGCCTGAAAATTGGAGGGAGAAAGCCAGCATCCAACAGATGTGATTTTCACTGGTTTGGTGACAATATATTGCACAGATACAACGTTACAGTGCTCCAAAGTTGACGATTTTTCCCAAAGAATAACACTGTGGCACCTGTCCCGGCTTCTCACATCCTGTATCTCGGAAACATTTCGAGATATGGACTTTTTGTCAGAAAAGTGCTTAGCTCCCCACTAAAGGTCAAAGTGTAAAACTAGCAGGAAAGTCATAAATCATATGAAATTTTAATTTTTTTTCTACGCCGTAGGGTTCCTGAGATATAAGATATAAGCAATTTAGTATTCCACTTGTTAATTTTCTGCTCCAAGGCCTATTATTATGGATACATTCTTTGTACTCACAGTGTTTCTCTATTCAACTGTTGGGGAAAACCAGGGTGTGCGCTTCCGTTTCTGTGACAGTTAGCATTTCCACTTGCGTTTCCATACCCATTTGCATTAGCGTTCCTGTGTACACCACCGTGTGTGTTATCCTTTGCGTTTTTGTTTGCACATGCATTCAGTTACTGTTACCATTACCACCACTTTGCATTCACTATTTATAGTCCTCATTCTCAAAAAGAAGGGAAATTCATGGCAAAGAAAACTCAGTTTAATGCATCAGTTAGGGTTGTTCCACAGTGACAAAAGTGAGGAAATTGGATGTTAGGGTTGAAACCCCCCTTGCACCGCCATCCAACCCCCCCAACCAGCATTGGGGTGTGCACTGGGGTCATCGGTCCTAACTCTCACCACATTCTACTATACTCCACCACCTCAGCTTGTTTACACATGTGATGGGGTGAGAGTTAGGACCGATGACCCCAATGTACACCCCGATGTCAGTTGGGGGAGTGGGGTGGGGGGATTCAACCCTAACATTGAATTTCCTCACTTTTCTCACTGTGGAACAACCCTAACTGATGCATTAAACAGAGTTTTTTTGCCATGAATATATATATATATATATATATATATATGTATATATACACACACACATATGCTAAAATCTTTGTTAATGCATCATTTGAAGTTAAACACAGTCAGAAATGAGACCTTTAGAGTTGCCCCATCCCCTCATGATCTGTCCATCATCCTGAGATTGACAGCTGACTGGGTGTGTCACTGGGGTTGTAAGGCCTATATGTCACCCCATTCCACCTGTAAACATATTCAAAAGCCACTGTAAAGAAGAAAGGAGTGACATTTATGCCTCACAACCCCAATGACACACCCCATCAGCTGTCAATCTCGGGATGATGGACGGTTCCATGGGGGGATGGGGCACCCCTAAAGGTCTCATTTCCTGACCTTTTCTGTTTTAACCCTAAATGATGCATTAACAAAGTTTTTTGCATAGAATTTCCTTACTGTTTGAAAAAGAATAGAAAAGTAGTGCTCCCACCAACTTGCAAATTCCTGCTTAAGAAAAGAGTACAGGTACTGAATAACATACGTATTACTGGCAGCGTATATGGGTGGGAGTGTGGGACCCATCACCTTGAAAGAAAGCAAAGTGTCTGTCATCACAGTAGTATAATTCAACACCTGTTTACATGTCAGACACCTAACCACTACAAATTACCTCCATGGCAGTAATTCTAGGCACCCTATAAATGTGAAGCCAGTACCATAATCCAAAATGCCATATGCAAAACATAAAGTGTGTCACCCAATGTGGGTGCAGCAAATGAATTTTCCAAAACCTAAACACAATAATTCACATGGACAGCACATTCCCTCAGCATGCTCCAAATTTCAATGTAAAAGACCAAACTGTTTCTGAGATATATAATGTAAAGTTTCAGATTTTCATTCATTGCACTGGCAGAATTCCACACCTATCAACATTTTACACACCTAACAACTGACAAGTACATCCATTGCAGTAAGGCTAGCTACCCTATTAATTTCAAGCCACTACCACCATGGAAAACGCTGTCTGCAAAACGTAAACTGTGTCAAACAATATCTCTGCAAAAAATGTATTGTCCGATACCTAAACACTGTAATTCACATCTACAGGACATGCCATCAACACCATCTAAATTTCAAGTTAAAAAACAAAACTATTTCTGAGATATTTCATTTGAAAAATTGTTAAAATTGTGTTATCTGGTCCCTCCAAATATGGCGTTGTCCCTACCTCCCGATCAAAGATCACAATCAAAGAATCTCATGATCAAAGAATTTGCAGGCTCATGATCAAAGAATAAAAAATGTTAAAACTCAATTTTTAGAGAAAAAATGCAAGAAAACACAGCCATGCCTCAATAGAAAGAAGTCCCATGAGCAAAACCCACCCTAGTTTGCCTTTAGAAGTGACTCCTGTGCTAAGAAAATTGATTTCTTCAAGTGGCCATCTAGTCATGCATTCACAATCAAAGATAGCAGTTAAAGAATCTTGCGGTCAAAGAATTTGCAGGCTCATGATCAAAGAATAAAAAAGTTAAAAATTCTATTTTTGACCATTTTGAAAGAAACCACAGGCATGGTTCAATAGAGGGAAGACCCCTGAGAAAAATCCACAATAGTTTCATCTCAGATGTCCCATCTGGTTTTACTTCAGGAGTCACCTCTGAGCCGAGATATTTGAAATTTTTCTGACTACAAACTGAAAACAAGATGGTGGCTGTTGTGATCAAAGAATTCCGGATGATCAAAAATTCTTTGATCATAAGCCTGAAAATTCTCTGATCATGAGGCAGGACTAGATGACCAAAATCCCATTCTTCTTTCACAAAATAACCACATATGTTTTCCCTTTGACTTATAAAGGGAACTTAAAAGTTTAATAACTTTTGAATGGATTAATATTTTTTCACCAAAAGAAAAGAGGCATGTTCCTTGACCCAAGCTTTTTCAGATGAGCCAAATCACAGAGAAGCATACCACATGATGGCTGCACAGTGCCACAGACAAATTATAAAAACTGCCCACATAGCTGGTGAAAAGTGCATTTTCAGCATTTTGGTGTGCAAAAACTGCAAGTCTGACCTAAATTAAATTTGGCAAATCAAGAGCTCTACCATACCCCATGCACATACCAAAGTTCATGCAAATCTGTTGAAAGGGTCCTAAGTTATTAACGTGCAAAACTTTTAGTTTAACATAGAAGTGGCTTCATAACCCTAAATATAGGGGTGCAACCACTCCCCCATAATATATTCCATGTCTGCACATAATGACATGCTACAGTAAAGGAGAATGGGGTGAGATTTAGGCCTCACAAACCCAATGACACATCCCAGTGTCTGTCAGACTGTGGAGGATCGGGGTGGCAGGTGTGGGGGGGGTTAGGAGCTCAACTCTAATGTCTCATTTCCTGACTTTTTTTTACTTTAACCCTAAAGAGACATTAACACAGTTTTTTTTGCATAGATTTCTTTACTTTTTGAAAAAGTGTAATATAACTAGTCAAAAACACGTATTGGTGGGAGTGCAGAGCTCAGCTCCCACCAGGTTGCCAATTTTTACATAACATATGCATCTGGGCCCACACTCTCACTTATGCAAAGCTACAGAGCCATTTAGCAGCACAATAGTGCACCAAACCCTTGTAACAGTAATTTGCGCATAGCTTGGGAACCGTAAGTGCTAGAAAAAAATTTCTTACTTCATTGTAATCGTGACTGTGAGTACTTCATGCATCATTGAAAAGACTGTACCATTTCTCACATCGCTTCCAAGATATGGGCACCAAAAAGCACTGGACAGGAACTCTTTTGACCCTTGTGGCAGTAATTTCACAATATCTCATGAACCTTGCAACATACAAACCAAATTCCACTGCAGGTTTACTCTACAATTTCAAATCATTTTCCAGTGGCTAGATCACCTAAGGGTGATCTAGCCACCTGTAGCAAAAAGTCTGTATCTCGCTTCATTTCTGATACAATGGCGCTGAAAGCCATGACAGACTGCAATGTAATCCTATGGGAAAAATGTCAATTACATCATTGAATATCTCTGGGACAAATTGTTTCCCAACAGTACAGTTCACAGCTCCATGACATCCCCTCAACACCCTGCAAATTTCAAGTAAAAAGACCAAACTGTTATTGAGATATGGTCATCTCAATTTGGGCCATCTGGTCTTTCTCATTAACATTCAAAAAATACAGGTACATACAAATTTTCCCATAAGGTATAATGGGAATTTCAAATTGTAATAACAGATTAATATTTTTTCACCAAACAAAAAGTAGCATGTTCCTTCACCCCAGCTCTTTCAATGTGCCAAGTTGTAAAGTGGCACACCACACAACGGCCATGCAGTGCCACAGATAAAATCTGAAAAACTGCCCATATAACTGGCGAAAAGTGCACTATTCAGCATTGTGGTGAGAAAAAACCATAAGTCTGGCTGAAACAAAATTTCACAGATCAAGAGATCTGCCATGCCTCACCATGCATACCAAATTTCATGCAAATCCGTTGAACAGGTCCAAATTTATTAACGTGCAAAATTTTGGCTTTACCATAGAAGTGGCTTCATAACTCTAAATATAGGGGCATGACTGCGCCCCTATAATTAATAATAGCCACTAAAAAGTGTGTACTGGTGGAAAAGGGACCCGTGCTCCCATCAACTTGCCCATTTCTTTTTTTTTGCACTTTCCTGACTCTCACAGCTTTCAGAGAGGACCTCGTACCACCTCCTGAGCTATGCAAGGCCACCCCATCCTGGTTTCATTGTGCCCAGGTTGGCTGGGGTTGTATGATTATTTTCCTCATTTTCTCCCCTTTAGACCCCCCCAAGGACACTGGCATGAAGGATGGAAGTCCAGGCAGACAACGTGCTGATGCACACTGTTGCCAAGTGCCCAGAGTGTCCTACCCTCCCCGGCTCTTGAAGAGAGCCATCGTTGCTCCTGTGAACCAGTGCTTCCAATGGCCCCCAGGAATGTTGGGTGTACAGGACTCCCCCAGTACCCACCCCTGGCAGAGGAGAGCATCCATTGGGACAATCTATCCTCCACCCCTTGCCAGTCCCCGACAACCCTGAGTCTGTTCCCGAACCTGGGTCGCTGTCGTAGCGCAAGGTGTGGCGTCCAATGCCTCAACCCTCAGTGCCACTGGGCTGGCTTAACTTGCCCATTTCTGGATAACAATATGCATCTGAGGGAGGGTGGTCCCTCTGGGTCTATGCTGCCACTTATGCATAGCTACAGGGCCATGCATTCCTATTGGACACTGAATGCTTGTAACAGTAATTTGTCCATATCATGGGAACCATGACAACTAGAAAAACAATTCAAGTGTCATTGTAACCATGACAGTGAGTAGATCATACCACAATCACTGACTGCACCCATATCACACATCATTTCTGAGATATGGGCTCCAAAGAGCACTGGACAGGCACTCTTTCAACCCTTGTGACAGTAATTTCACACTATCTCATGAACCATGCAACGTATGAACAAAATTCCACTGCAGTCTTACTTATGATTTCAATTTCTTTTTCCTGTGGCTTAGATCGCATAAAGGTGAGCTAAGCCACCTGCAGCAAAAAGTCTATATCTTGCTTTATTTCCGAGATAACGGTGCTGAAAGTCATGACATATACTACAATATAATCCTATGGAAAAAATGTCACTTACGTCATTGAATATTTCTGCAACAAATTATTTCCCCAACAGTATAGTTCACATTTCTATGACATCCCCTCAACACCCTGCAAATTTCCAGTAAATGGACAAAACTGTTATTGACATATAGTCATCTCAATTTGGGCCATCTGGTCTTACTCATTAACATTCAAAAAATACATATACATTTTTCCATTAGATATAGTGGGAATTTCAAATTGCAATAACTTTTGAACAAAGTAATATTTTTTCACCAAACAAAAAGTGGCATGTTCCTTCACCCCAGCTCTTTCAACCTGCCAAGCTATAAAGTGACACACCACACAATGGCTGTGCAGTGCCACAGATAAAGTCTGAGCAGTGCTAGTGGCTCAGTAGGTAGTACACTCACCTCTGAGGCTGGGAGATCAGAGGGCTGAGGGTTCAGTTCCCACATCTGACACTTGGGTTAATATCCCAGTACTGACACTGTAGTGCAGCATGAGAGGGGTGCTGCACTTCTGAGGTGCCGTCTTTTGGATGAGACATTAAACCGAGGTCCCACCTGCCTGGATTGGTGGTAGTTCAGGTGGATGTTAAAGATTCCATGGCACTTATTAAAAAGATTAGGAGTACTTTTATTGAAAAGAGGACTCTAGACAAGCATTGAATCTATTACAAAAAAAACAAATACACACAAAAATAGATCGGAGAGCATCTTAACAGAAACAGAAGGAAAAGAAAAAATTAATCAGCCCAGCCACTTTTCACAATTCACCCATAAAGAAGAACATTTCACCTGGCCATAGATATTCATATCAGATTCATAAATTTTCTGCAAAGTAGTCGTAATATTAAAAAGGAGTTCCTCAAATGAAACTATACGCTGCTGAGTAGACCAAAAACATCTAGATTGCCAAATATAAAAACGAATAACAAAAAAAAAACTAATAGTAAAGTGTCAGCAGGATACATGGACCATTCACCCCTATTTGTACCGTACATTAGAGTCCCATAAGAAAACAATTTAAATAAAGGCTCTTTCCATCTTACTGCCAACATAACCCAAAAAGATTTAATATAGGGACAGTCTAAAAAAAGATGTTCCTGCATTTCTAACAATGATACACACGTCACTCGTGTACACCATCTATCACTAAGCTGTTTGTGTTTTTGCGTGTTACCCACTGGTAATCTACCATAAGAACTCAACCAAACACTATCCCATATAAAGTCAGGTAAACGTTTATGAGAGAGCATCAATAGAACTCTTTCTTGGGACTGAGGAGGACAATCTAGAAAAAGCAAAGTATCAGAAAAATCAGATAAAACAATATAACTATACAATTGCTGCCTATTCTTTGTTTCCAAATGAGAAACAGCGATCTTCCATTTCAATAAAAGACGAAAGACCTCCATGTCATACTTGGGAAACCGGGGAAGCTGAGTAAAAGAAGTCGACTTGCCTTGCTTCCACAAAGGTAAACCTAGCAAAAACCATAATCTAACATAAGGAAACCAAACCTTCATACCAGGTCTTAGTAGAGGACTGAAATTGTAGGAAATAAAAACACTAAGAAAAAATGCCACTGGATGGATCATACCAACCCCACCTTGTCGTATACTCCTATAAGTGAAGACTCTTTTAATGGGATTCAGTCTACTACCCCAAAAGACTTGGAAAAAAACACTATATATGGAAGTAAAAAGAGACATCGGAGGTGGAAACACATAACTAACATACAAAAAAATAGGCAACATCAAGGTTTTAATAAGCAATACACGTTTACGTTTGGCTATTTGTTTACCCTTCCATCTTGCTATCATCGACTGAGCTGTACCTAATTTATGAAACCAATTTGCATACATCGTATCACCGTCACTAAATTCGATTCCTAAGATAGTTATCGGATCTTTAGGGATTAAAACACCAGCAAGCGTACCGGTATCCGGGATATTAGAGGTACCAAAAGGGAAACCTCTACTCTTCTCATAATTAATCTTCGAACCAGAAACACTAGAAAATAAATCTAACACATTACTTACTATTGGACCTTCCGCAACCTCTGAAAGACAAACAACCAAGTCATCTGTGTATGCAAGAATCTTTATGGGTAAGACCCTATCAGCAATACATACTCCTGCCAGACCATCATGAACACTAATCATATGAAGAAACACATCAATAAAAACACATATAACACTGGACTCAAGGGGCAGCCCTGCCGAACCCCTCTCTGTACAGCCACTGGAGTACCAAGCCAGCCATTCACGTTCGGTAGAAGAGAAGCTGAGTGATATAATATCTGTATCCAATCGATAAAACCCTGTGGCAAACCATAAGCATGCAACACAGAAAACAGAAACCTATGGGAAACATGATCAAAAGCCTTTTCTTGATCAAGACTAAGTAATAACCTTTCAGGAAACCTGACTGTGATGCAGAAAATGTTCCCTGGATTAACAAAAAAATTATCATATTGGGTTCCACCGGTATTGAAACAAGTTTGGTAAGGACTTATCAAGTTATCCACTACAATAGTCAATCTACGCAATAAAATTTTACTGAAGATTTTTAAGTCCGTATTTAATAAACTCAATGTCCTCCATTTACTCAAATCAGTTTTCAAACTTTTTTTATAAAGCAAAACAACCAACGCTTGATTCATTGAGGGGGCTAACCGGGAAGTCGATAACATTAGGTTAAACATCATAGTCAAAATTGGAACCAAATCTTCATTAAAAGTCTGGTAAAAAGCCACTCCAAATCCATCCGTACCCGGCGAGGAATCTACATTCTATGAAAAAATAGCATTTCTTAATTCAGATTCAGAAATATCACGCAACATCTGCTGGCTTTCCGCTGCAGATAATTGAGGTATTTGTAAACAATCAAAGTCTAGCAATCTGCTCTGAACATCATCGTCTTTCTGATATAAATTTCCCAAATAACGTCCAACAACCTCAAATAGAGCTGAAGGAGTCTTAACCAAGTCACCCAATTCAGTTTTTAATTCTGTAATGAAACGTTTACCTACCCTGTCATTACAGTCTTGAAAGGGATCCAACGCACCCTTGTGCAATTTCAGACCAAACCTGTGTTCATGGTCTAAAGACTTAGCCCTATCATATCTATATTCCAACATACGATTTGTGACATTTCTAATTTGAGTACTGTAATCAAACTCCTCAGTCTCAGTTAAAGAAATCAATTTTTGCAACTGTGCTCTGAGACGTAAATATTCCAAATATTGTGAACTAATCTTAGAGTGAGAGTAAGTCTGAAAAAAAGTTTTCCAGTCCTTCTTAGTATCCTCCCACCAAGAAGCAGCATCATCATAAAAATCAAAAGCAGAAAGCCTGGCAAGCAATTCTGACTTCCAAGCTTGTTTAAGAGGTTCATCAGTCAATAGGGAGGAATTCAACCTCCACAAATTCTTTTCACATCGAGGAGTACCCTCCCAGGTCAAACAAACCGTAAGAGACTTGTGATCAGAGAATTCCCATACCCTTAAATTAATCAAGGTGACTTGTAGAACAACAGAAAGGAAAATGAACTCTATCCTGGTGGACAATGTATTTTTAAAAAACGTCTTACCACCCTAAGAATGGACACTACGATATGCATCCTTGAGCTGAGCAGTATCTAATATCGGTATCAACTTGTGAGAGTCACAAAACAATTTAGATGTCTTCATACCTCTATCTCCAACACTAAGTGCACAATTAAAATCACCAGCCCAAACAATTAAAGGAGAAGTATACAAATAGGGTTGAATGTCAATTAGTAGTGCAACCCGGAGCGCTTTGGTCTGCGGAGCATAAATATTAATTAAGCGAAATCTTTCTCCCCCAAAATTAGGATCAAGTAGTAACGCACGTCCCGGACAAACGTCCACCATCCTTGAAACCTTTAATGCTGAATTAGTAAATAATACCCCAACCCCTTCACAAGGGGATTCCCCATTCAACCAAAATGACACTCCTGAAGACCATAGGTTTTGAGCACGTTGCACTTCACAAATAGTTTTTAACCTCGTATCCTGGAGACAAATCACATCACTGCGTAATTGTTGTAAACAGGACATAGTAGTGACCAGCTTTTTGTGACTTTTTATGCTATTAACATTAATAGAGGTAAACGTTAAAGAAGCCATAATAAAGGTGAGACAAAGAAAATTAGGATGATAACCCATACCCATTCAAAAATAAAACCAGAAATCATGTGACTTTGGAAACCCGTCTACGCTGAGAGCATCTAGGAAGACCCTCAACCTGTGCCACTTCACCATCATCACCTTCCGAAAAATTGTCAGTGACCACAGAAGCTCTGGAAGAAAGATCTGATTCTTCACCATCAGAGTCTTCCTTAGACCCCAAAACAGCAAAGCTGTAGCCTAGTTTCCATGACTCAGAAGTAACTGCGCTAGTAGAGGCCATAGGTACTTGTTGAGCAGGAACTGGCTTCCCCGATCTATGACGTTTTTTGGCAGTAACCTTTTTAAAAATCAACACTTGAGATGGAGGAGGAGGCATCTCCGGATCATCTGACTTTTCACATAAAGATAAGTCAGATGTAGAGGGTAATGAGACAACAGAGGGACTACTGCCGAGGAAAGCTGGGTCTTGGTAGCCAGCAATTCAACTGGAACAGAATCACCTAAACCTGCGTTTTTAACTGTTAAAGAGGTTACACTAGGCAATGGTGACTGAAGAAGAGAGTGTCCACTAGTAGGGGGTGGGACAGGGACTGACTCAGCATGCTGAGCAACTACAATCAAGCCTTCATGTGAAGGACAATCATCCCTATTATGGGATGCCCAAGGACATTTAGCATATCCATGTCCGGTCTGTTCACATAAATTACATTTAAATAAATTAAGACACGTAGCGGCCAGATGCCCAAATTCAAAACAATGGGAACAACGAGGGGTGTCACAGGCTGTATTGAGATGAGTTCTAGAACTACATTTAAAACAGGACTTCGGCTGACCAACATAAAACAAACTACCTCTATCCTTCCCCCTCAAAAAACTATTGGGTAAATGCTGAGGGCCATTATTTGAAGCAAAAAGTTTTATCCTTAATTTCCAACCCCCATTCCAAATTTTCTCACTATCAAGAATTGGTACAGGTTTATCCAGAACTTCACATCTTCGACGCAGCCAGAAAAGAATATCCTCAATATGTACCCCCTCATTACAAAACATAATTGTAATCAACTTAACAGATGGTTTAGTAAGGGGCACAGCCAAAAGAGTTGCAAAGAGTGGAGAATTCTTAATAACCTGAAAAGTTGTCCAAAAACGTTCCAAACCTGAAAGGGTTTTGAAACTAATGTCATAGTTTGAGTTACCCAAATGAATCAGTGCATATATATCTGCAGACAAAAATTTCATAGACCCTTTTAGCAAAACTTTAGCAATATACAGTCTATCGGGCAAATCTTCCAAGCCACCTTTATAAATCAAACAAACAGCATTTCTATGGGGAGCAGGTTCACCCTTATTAGAAAATAAGTCAGAAAGCTTAAATTGGGGGGGGCCTTATCTGCTTGCACAGGGTCAGAAACAGTCATTTTAGAAGTTACACTTGAAGTAGATAATGGGTCAACCGGTGTAGAAACTGCAATAACAGGTACAGCTGAATTAGACTGTTTAGGTGGTACAGAAGCAGATTCAGTACATGTTGAGGTACAAGAAGCCACTGAGCCAACAACAGGGGAATGATAGCACTGTACTTCTGCATCTTCTGGATCTGGCACCCAGTTACCATTTGGGTGTTGCAACCACCCCGCTGCAGCTATCATTTTTCAGGCGACCAACCAGAAGAATCATTATGAGCCATAGAGGTTTTTAAACACTGAACAGCGGGAGAAAGCTGAATTGCAGGAGAAATATGCGAGACAGACACTTCTTTAGGTGTATCAATGCCTGGTTTAACATTTCCCACTCCCATACGTAAGTCCCTTCCCCTCTCAGCTGAAACCATAGTGTCATTTAGCACCACCTCACCCTGCATGACAATTCAAGTCATACCCATCTGTTTTGTTGATAACATCTCTGCTGAATGTACCAAACCTTGTGGTTCTGTAGCTTCCTCATTCCGACTGCCAGTCTCCGAATCTCGGGCAGACAAACAAACAGGTCCTGACTGAGTTTGCGAAACAGGGCTGGACTACATCCGAGGAGCAGGAATGCACTGCTGAGCTCCAAAACCGACGTCACAGTGCCGCAACCAGGAAGTACGAGAAGCTGGAGTGGCAAAAACTGGAGAAACAGAATGCAATGCAGCAATTTCGTTTAACAGCTGTGCCTTACGACGCGTGCATTGCTCAGCAGTAGTAAGCACTTCATTCAGTAAACGTTCCTTCTGGGTAAGTTCATAACTCGTTTCCATCATTTCAGCACACAGTACAGGATTCTCAGCCACCTCAGCAAGCACTTTCTCGGTTGTGTCAAAAAAACTCCATAGGCAAGGAAGCGTCTTGGAGAACAGCTACCAAACTCTCAGCCTCAGGTTCAACAGGAGAAGGGGAGGAGGCCCAATCCCCTGTCCCAGTCACTCCCATCTCCTCTGAAGGTAGAGCAGAAGTGGCCATCTTGTGTCCGACCACCAAAGGTTCCCCCCTGATGAGTAGGGGAATTTCCCTGGTGTCCTGGCCAAATTTCCCTCATTCACTGAAAAATACCACCAACAGCTTAATCTGGTTCAAGATCCGTTGGCATTCAACTGTATCCCCCCTCCTTCAGGTCATGCCTGAAAATATGCAGGATTTGTCTAGTGCACTTACCCAGTCAACCAAAACTAAATAAATAAATAAAAAATAAATTAATTTAAAATTGCCCATATAAATGGTGAAAAGTGCACTTTTCAGCATTTTGGTGAGCAATAACTGTAATTCTGACTGAAACCAAATTTGACATATCAAGAGATCTGCCATGCCCCACCACGCATACCAAATTTCATGCAAATCCGTTGAATGGGTCCAAAGTTATTAACGTGCAAAATTTCGAGTTTACCATAGAAGTAGCTTCATAACTCTAAATATGGGGGTGTGACCACGCCCGTATAATAGTAGCCACTAAAAAAAGCATGCACTGGTGGGAAAGGGCCCTGTGCTCCCACTAACTTGCCCATTTCTTTTTTTTTTGCACTTTCCCAACTCCCACAGCTTTCTGAGAGGGCCTCGTACCTCCTCCTAGTCCATCCTCCTGGGCTTTTCAAGGCCACCCCATCCCGGCTTCATTGTGCACAGAGGGGCGAGGGTTACATGGTTATTTTTCCCCATTTTCTCCCCTTTAGTCTCCCCCAAGGACACTGGCATGAAGGATGGAAGTCCAGGCAGATGACGTGCTGACGCACGCCATTGCCAAGCGCCCAGAGCATCCTCTCCTCCCAGGCTCTCAGAGACAGCTGCCATTGCCCCTGTGAACCAGTGTTTCCACCGGTCCCCAGGAACATTGGGTGTGCAGGACACCCTCAGTACCCACCCCTGGCAGAGGAGAGGAGGAGAGCATCCATTGGAATGCTTGATCCTCTGCCCCCTTGCCGGTCCCCCTACAGCCCTGAGTCTGTTCCCAAACCCGGGTCGCCTGCGTTGCGCAAGGTGTGGTGTTCAGTGCCTCAACCATCAGCTCCACCGGGCTGGCTTAACTTACCCATTTCAGGATAACAATATGCATCTGAGGGAGCGTGGTCCCTCTGGGCCTGTGCTGCCACCTATGCATAGCTACAGGGCCATGCATTCCTATTGGACACTGAATGCTTGTAACAGTAATCTGTCCATATCTTGGGAACCATAACAGCTAGGAAAACAATTCAAGTGTCATTGTAACCATGGCAATGAGTAGATCATACCACAGTCACTGACTGTACCCATATCACACATCATTTCCGAGATATGGGCTCCAAAAAGCACTGGACGGGCACTCTTTCAACCCTTGCGACAGTAATTTCACAGTATCTCATGAACCATGCAACATATGAACAAAATTCCACTGAAAGTCATGACACAGACTACAATGTAATCCTATGGAAAAAATGTCAATTATGTCATTGAATATCTCTGCAACAGATTATTTCCCCAACACCTAAACAGCATAGTTCACATCTCTATGACATCCCCTCAACATTCTGCAAATTTCTAGTAAAAAGGCCAAACTGTGACTGAGATATGGTCATCTCAATTTGGGCCATCTGGGCTTTCATAGGGCCATCTTCTTTCTCATTTACATTCAGAAAATACATATAAATTTTCTCTTAGGATATACTGGAAATTTCAAATTGCAATAAATTTTGAACAGACTAATATTTTTTTCACCAAACAAAAAGCAACATGTTCCTTGACCCAAGCTCTTTCAACATGCCAAGTTGTAAAGCAGCACACCACTCAATGGTCACACAGCACCACAGACAAAATCTGAAAAACTGCCAACATAACTGGCGAAAAGTGCATTTTTCAGCATTTTGGTGTGCAAAAACCGTAAGTCTGACTGAAATTAAATTTGACAAGTCAAGAGATCTACCAGGTCCAACAGCGTATACCAAATTCCATGCAAATCCATTGAATGTGTCCAAAGTTATTAATGCGCAAAATTTTGAATTTAACATAGAAGTGGCTTCATAACCCTAAATATAGGGGCACGGCCGCACCCCTATAATATATATATATATATATATGTGTGTGTGTATATATATATATATATATATCTATATCTATATATATAGATATAGATATATATATATATATACACATATATTACGGTAGTGCTACCATAGTTAGGGTTGAGTAGCACTTTTAAGATTAAAGGATGAAATTTTGCACCTTAATAACTTTACCACCATTGAACAGATTTACCTGAAATTTAGTATGCATGATTGGGCATGGTAGGTCTTGGGATCTGCCAACTTTCATACTGGTTGGATGTATGGCTGCAGAGCTATTAAGTGACAACAAAAAGTACAATTATGCTTTTTTGTGAATTTTTTGTTCTCGCCTACAGGTCACATGGTTTGTGTGACCTATCTGTAAACTTCAAAGAACGTGTGGCCGGGGTCCCAAGTGTGCCTTTTGAAAATTTTGTGAACAAATACTGAACGGTTCAAAAGTTATTCAAAAAAACAAGTTCCCTTTGTAAGTCAATGGGAAAAGTTAACAAAAAGTTTGAAAGTGTCACAAATGCACTTTTTAGTGTCACAAATGGCCCTAGTAGTGTTGCAAATCTGCCATTTTGTTTTCAGTTAGTGATCAGAAAAATGCTTGGCATTTAAAATTGGGACCCTCTAAGAACACAATTCTTTCTGTGTTCACCTAGTTGGATCCTGAGGATGCTAGCCATGTTGTTATTTTGGGGTAAAACACCCCAGAAATATGTTTTTAAAATTTCTGGAAACAGTAGAGCCACAAAGTAGTGTCACACCAGCAACACTTTCGCAAATTTTTGCGAAAAGTGCTGCAAATTGCGACACTACTTTTCCACACTATGGTCAAAATTGCAGGAGTTCTTTGCCACCCTGCTGCAAAAGAATGGTTTGGTCTTTTGGGCTGAAATTTGAAGGGAAGGCAGCCAACACCTCACAGATGTGCCTTTTGGTGGTTTGGTGAAAAAAATATTGTATGGCTGTCAAGTTACAGTACTCCAAAGTTGGCATTTTTTCCCATAGACTAAGAAAAACAGGGTATGCACTTCTGTTAATGTTACAGTTACTGTTTCTACTTGCGTTTACGTACCTATTTGCATTACTGTTCCCGTCTACACCACCGTGTGCATTACCCTTTACATCCTGTTTGTGTACACACTCGCGCTCATGTTTCCATTTCTCTTTACTTTGCCATTATTTCTGCAGTTAACATTACCATTTGCACTTCAATTGCCATACTGTGACCGCATGCGTCACAGTTTAAACTCCTCTGGCAACATTTTCTTTAGTGTTTCTGTTTCCTTTGGCATTATTGTTGCTGTTATCCTTACCATTTACATTTACAATTGCAGTAATGTGACCGTGCACTCTACGGTTTGCATTTCCGTGCATGCTTGCATTCGTGTTTCCATTTCTGTTTCCTTTGGCATTATTGTTGCTGTTACTGTTAACATTTCTATTTACAATTGTGGTAACATGACCATGCGCGATACGGTTTGCATTTCCATACACGCTTCTGTTCCCGTTTCTGTTTCTGTTTCTCAGTTATTCTTCGTTAACTTTTACCATTTGCATTTTATAATTGCAGTGATTGTACACGCATGCTGTTACGGTTTATGCTTACGCAGCACACTTCTTCACTCTTAGCGTTTCTGTTCACTTTGGTGTTCCTTTTGCTGTAACACTTAACATTTGCATTTAAAATACTGGTGCCATCACTGTGCGCATTAACAGTTTGTTTATGTATGCGCTTGCATGTCCGTTTCTGTCACTGTTCACTTGGGCGTTACTTTGCGCTTGCATTTCTATTAACATTTACTTTACCATATACATTTGCGTTACCATGTGCGTAACTGTTGGTGCTTGTGTTTGCATTGCTGTTCCTGTTACTATGTGACAAGACATCACGTGGTGGGAGTGCGGGGCCCGAACCATTCTATTCACTATTTATCATCCTCATTCTCAAAAAGAAGGGAAATTAGAGGCAAATAACTCCACTTGCATAGGATGCATAGATGCATAGGGAGAGGCATCACCAGTAGAAAACAGGAAGTTATTATCCCTCTGTACAGACAGCTGGTGAGACCCCATCTGGAGTATTGTGTGCAGTTCTGGAGACCCAATCTCCGCAAAGACATAGACAGGATAGAAGCTGTCCAGAGGAGGGCAACTAAAATGGTGCAGGGTCTGCACCAGAAGACATATGAAGAGAGACTTAAGGAGCTTAATATGTATAGCCTCGAGGAAAGAAGGGAGAGGGGGGACATGGTATAAACGTTCAAGTACCTCAAGGGAATCAACAAAGTCCAAGAGGGTAGCATCTTTCAAAAAGAGGTGTGCAGAACAAGAGGGCACAATTTGAAAATAGAGGCGCTCAGAGGTAATTTAAGGAAGTATTTTTTTACAGAGGGTTGTGGATGCATGGAGCGGCCTTCGAAGGAGGTTGTGGAGTCAAAATCAGTGGTGGAATTCAAGCATGCATGGGATAGTCATAAGGCAGTTCTGGGGGGTGGGGGTAGGAAGAAGTAGGCTGCTAGTTAACTAGGATCTGCAGCTTATCCAGTAGGTAGGGAAATGGGCAGACTGGGTGGGCCAAGCGGTCCTTATCTGCCGTCAAATTCTATGTTTCTATGTTTCTATTTAATGCATCAATTAGGGTTGTTCCACAGTGACAAAAGTGGGGAAATTTGGTGTTAGGGTCAAAAATCTTAACTGCGCATTCCCCCCCACCACCACCACCATCACACACACACACACACATGCAAGTAGGGGAAGGACCAAGGCAACACAACCAATCACACACATCCAGCAAGAGGTGTATAGCTGTGTTACTGTAGGAAATGTAGAAATCCAGCTTCAGATATAATACATTATTTACAAAGTTGTTCTTCAAGGTTAGTTCACATAAAGGTGAAGCAAGGTGGCAGTAGCGAAAATGGTGTACTTCGCCTCGTTTTCAACATATGGGTGGCGAAAGGCATTGGGGCACCACAATATTAGTCTATGGCAAATTTCTCAATTTTGGAATAGTGTAAGTTTGTAATCCTTAAGTATTTTAGCACAATAGTGGGAAAAAGGACATCTGTGGGCCAGGTCTTGGCTGCCTGCAAATGTTAGCCCAAAGGACCCAACCGTTTGCTTGCAGGATAATGGCTAAGATGTGCAGTAATTAGGAGCATAGTTTAACCAAATACTTTTGCAAAGACAAAAGTGTCATAACACAATTTGTGTTTAGTGGTGCGTGGAATATGTGGGATGACAGTTAGCAGTGACAACCCCATGCCACAGCCCAATGGGAGCATGGATGTGTGGTTTTGTGGTTTAGATAGTTGTATGTTATTCCTGTTGCCTGCTGCTGGTTGTGTGTGATTGGTTGTGTTGCCTTGGTCCTTCCCTACTTGCATGTATGTGTGTGTGTGTGTGTGTGTGGTGGGGTGGGGTGGGGGCATGCACAGTTAGGGTTTTTCAACCCTAACACCAAATTTCCTCACTTTTGTCGCTGTGGAACAATCCTAACTGATGCATCAAACTGATTGTTTTGCCATATATATATATATATATATATATATATATATATATATTTTTATAAAATGGAGAGGGAAATTGATGCCCACTTATTGGACCATGACCGTGTGTATATCAGAGTGCAACCACACACCTGCACTTTAACCCCCCTCCAAAACAATTTTGACATTTTATAAGATAGATAAACCACTCTGAGGTGTGTGGTCATGCTCTGATATACGCGCACCTTCGGTGGCTGATGCACACTAAGGTGTGCATACATATATCAGAGCGCAACAGCACCCCTCAGAGTGGTTTATCTATTACATATATATATATATATATATATTTATATATATTATTTGCAAAAAAATTGCATTAATGCAACAGTTAGGGTTGTTCCACACCAACAAAAATGTGGAAATTCAACCTTAGGGGTTCCACCCCACCCCCACCCCATCCTCCACACACCAACAGATTTTAAGGTGTGCTATGAGCTGTCAGTCCCAACTCTCATTGCATTCCATGTGCAAGCAAGCTGACATGCTACAGTGTAGGAGAATGGGGTGAGAGTTAGGACTGATGATCCATGGCACACCCCAATGTCTGTTGGTGTGTGGAGGATGGGAGCATGGGTTGGGATGGGGTGGTGGGATGGAACCCCTGAGGTTGAATTTCCACACATTTGTTGGTGTAGAAAAACCCTAGCTATTGCACTAATACAACTTTTTGCAAAGAATGTCCATATTTTTTGAGAAAGTGTAATATAAGTAATAAATAATATGTGTTTGGTGGAAGGGCCCCATGCTGCCACCAGGCTGCCCATTTGCACATAACAATGCGCATGTGTAGGAGTATGGCCCTCCAGGCCCTGCACTCCCACATGCACACAGCAATGGTGTTGCATTAACCCTAACTGATGCATTAAACAAAGTTTTTAGCCGTGAATTCCCTTACCTTTTGAGAAAGTGTAATATGAGTAGTGAATAACATGTGTTGGTGGGAGCACGGGGTCCTTTAGGCCATGTGCTCCAACCAGGCTGCCCATTTCTGCATAGCGATATGCATGTGTGATGGCACAGGCCCTCCGGGCCCTACACTTCCACGTACATATAGCAACGGTGTTGCTTTAACCATAACTGATGCATTAAACAAAATGTTTAGCCATGACTTCCCTTACCTTTTGAGAAAGTGTGATATGAGTAGTAAATAACATGTGTTGGTGGGAGCATGGGGCCCTTTGGGCCATGTACTTCTGCCAGACTGACCATTTGTGCATAACGATATGCATGTGTGGGAGTGCGGACACTCCACGCCCTGCGCTCTCACTTACACATAGCTACAGAACCATACAGCAGACCTATTCAGCAAGAAATCCTTGCAACAGTAATTTGCTGATCTCCTGGGAACCATAGCAGCTACAAAAAAGATTCAAGTGTCTGTAATCCTGACAGTGAGGCATCCATGCAACATATTTGTATCTCACATTGTTTACAAGCTACGGGCACGGAAAAGCACAAAACACACACAATGATATCCTATGGTGAACATGTCAACTTTGTGATGTCATATTTCTGGCACCACTTAATTTCCAAACTCCTAAATAGCATAATTTACATAAGTATGTCACCCCTACAGACCCTGAACATTTCATGTAAAAAGACCAAACCATTCCTGAGATATTCAATGGCAAGGTTTTTAAAATCCTAGTCCACGAGACAACAAAATCTTTGACCACGAGCGCGTGGACTAGGACTTTGACAGCTTGCGAACTAGGATTCTTAGCCAGTGATGGTCATAGAATTTAAACTATTAAAACTCTATTTTTTGACCAAAATGACCCACACCAAATGCATGGCTCAATACAGGGTGTCCCCTTGAACAAAACCCATGCCTCCTTTTCCCCAAAAGTTGCCCATGGGGAGAGCTACAACATTTTTTCCGGCCACAAATTTAAAAACTAAATTGTGGCTCTCACAGACGAAGATTTTCTGGTAGACAATAATCCTAGTCTGCCAGCACCCAAATCCTTGTCTGTGAGCCCAATTCTTTGTCTGAAAAACAGCCATATAAATCTTGGACTGAACTGAGAATGATCAGAGTCTGAAATTTCAAAATTTAATAACTTTGGAAAGGATTAATATTTTGTTACCAAACTAATGCTGGATTGTACCATAAGCCAACCTCTTTTTATGTTCCACATATCAGAACAAAAGACCATATGTTCTCGTTGCTGTGCCATTGGAAAAAAATGTGCCAAAACTGGCGAAAAATTTGTTTTTTTGCACTTTGCTGAGCAGACATTGTAAATCCGACTGAAACACAACTTAGTAAATCAAGAGATCTACCATACCATATTGTGTATTCCAAATTTCATGCAAATCCATTGAATAGTTGCAATGTTATTAATATGCAAAA
Organism: Neoceratodus forsteri; assembly: GCA_016271365.2. Taxonomy (NCBI): domain Eukaryota; kingdom Metazoa; phylum Chordata; order Ceratodontiformes; family Ceratodontidae; genus Neoceratodus; species Neoceratodus forsteri. Next base: position 40,966,146 of record CM028137.1, on the reverse strand, counting down.
ATTGAGGTTTAACATTAAAGTGCCTTCTTAACCCTAATTATAGGAGCGTGACCGCACCTATAATATATATATATATATATATATATATATATATATATATATATATATATTTACTATATCTATATAGATAGATATTAGGAGAAAAAGAATTTAGTCAGACATTAGTAATCACCATTTTAGTAGCTCCCCAGCTAATTTAAAAGGATGGGAATTTGGGGTTGAGGGTGGGTACTCTTCCTTGTTACCTCCCTCACATATAGCTGCACTGAATCAGAAAACTGGGGCCTAACTCTATAGAGATTGCAGGATTTCATGCAAAAAGTTTGTGAAGTTGGACTCTGAGTGGTTTGTACAGCTCCAATACCTACCACACTTCTGCTTTTTTGGTTTTGTTACCTAGGTTCCACATTCCGTGTGCAGTGAGAGCTGTTTTCCAGGTTATCGGAAATCAACTAAGAAGGGTCAGCCAGTCTGCTGCTTTGATTGTATCCTGTGTTCTGAGGGGGAATTTACCAATCAGACAGGTGGGTTAGCCTATCAGAATCATCTAAAAAGAATGTTGTAGTATTTTGTCCTCTCATATAGTCGTTCCACTTTAGGCATTTTTGTAATACTGTTATTTGAAAACATTAGGGATAAAGATTACTTTGAACAACCAGGAGAACAAGTGCTAAAATGCAATGGGCTGGATTTTTCAATGTGAATGAATGCTACAAGCTCTTGGTGCTCCAAACATATGGCATACGGGGCTTGTGGCATTCGCTGGGTGACATTCAGGAATTTCCATCCCACGCAACTGGCATAGGTCCTTAGACCACAAAAGTGTGGTCTTGCTTGCACTGTCTCTCCAGGACTAAGATACAGTGCTTGCACCCGAGCATTGGCACAAGCAGCCATAAATCATGGAAATTGTCGCAGCTGCAAATGAGAATGGAAATTCAGGTGCAGTTGCGGCAAAGGGGGATGCCTCACTGCAAGAGTTAAAATCCCATGGCACAGGGCTGGATGCACGCCCATGTGACTCTGTTGGAAAATCCGGCCCCATTAATTTCATTATATTTGGCACTTTGTTTTGAAATCTTTATTTGAGTAGCAAATAATTTATGATATGCCACCAGGTTGTAAACCATCCTGTCTATTCCCAGTCCTAGAGCTCAACATCCACCCTTCTCCCTCAGCTGTTATCCTCACCACAAACTAGCATATTAAAGAAATAACCTGCCAAATGCTGTCTTCCCACTCTGAGTAAGTGCTATACCTTCTGTTCTTAGTAGGGAGGGGGAATCATGGCTATAGTGACTAGATGACAAAGTCTAGCTGCTGAAGACAAGGGTCATGTTGGAAATGTCCAGGCTAGGACAGCAGTAGTTTGGTCTTCTTCTTGCCTCTAGATTGACTGATCAATACAGCATGGATGCAAGACAGCCATTGACCAGAGCTGTTTGGAATTAGAATTCAGATGCCGACAGAATTTGTGAAGAATTTTAATTCTGCTTCAAACATGCTTTCTGGAATTTATCTTTTAACTCCACAGAATTCTGAAAAGGATTGTCATGTAAACTGCAGAATATTACATGCAAACATAAAATTTTACAAATTTAGGAACATATGAAAACGCCAGCAGAAGAAGACCTTACAGTCAATCAAGTCTGCTTAGAAACATAGAAACATAGAATTTGACAGCAGATAAGGACTGCTTGGCCCATCCAGTCTGCACATTTCCCTGCCTACTGGATAAGCTGCAGATCCTAGTTAACCAGCAGCCTACTTCTTCCTACCCCCATCCCCTAGAATTGCCTTATGACTGTCCCATGTATGCTTGAATTCCACCACTGTTTTTGACTCCATGACCTCCTCTGGAAGGCCGTTCCATGCATCCACAACCCTCTCTGTGAAAAAATACTTCCTTAAATTACCTCTGAGCCTCCCCCTCTATCTTCAAATTGTGCCCCCTTGTTCTTGCACACCTCTTTTTTTGAAAGATGCTACCCTCTTGGACTTTGTTGATTCCCTTGAGGTACTTGAACATTTCTATCATGTCCCCCTCTCCCTCCTTTCCTCGAGGCTATACATATTAAGCTCCTTTAGTCTCTCTTCATATGTCTTCCAGTGCAGACCCTGCACCATTTTAGTTGCCCTCCTCTGGACAGCTTCCATCCTGTCTATGTCATTGTCGAAGACTGGGTCTCCAGAACTGCACGCAGTACTCCAGATGGGGTCTGACCAGCTGTCTGTACAGAGGGATAATAACTTCCTGTTTTCTACTGGTGATGCCTCTCCCTATGCACCCCAATATCCCCCCAGCCCTCATTGCTGCCCTCTCACATTGCTTGCCCACCTTTAGGTCATCTGATATGACTACCCCCAGGTCCCTTTCCATTTTTGTTGTCGTTAGTATCTCACCCCCCATTGTGTACTCTTCCCCTGGGTTTTTGTTTCCCAGGTGCATTACCTTGCACTTCTTAGCATTGAATCTAAGCTGCCATACATTTGACCATTCCTCTAACCTTGCCAAGTCCCTTTTCATCCTTTCCACCCCACCTTGTGCATCAACTCTGTTGCAGATCTTTGTGTCATCTGCAAAGAGACATACTTTCCTCCAGTCCCTCTACAATAAACATAAAGACATTGAAGAGGACTGGTCTAATCTGAACCCTGCGGTACCCCACTAGTAACCCCCCTTTCATCAGAGTGGACTCCGTTTACTATTACTCTTTGTGTCCTATTTTTCAGCCAATTTTTTACCCAGGCTGTCATCTTGGGACCCACTCACAGGCTAGCTAACTTGTATATTAATCTTTTGTGTGGGACTGTGTCAAATGCCTTGCTAAAGTCTAGGTAGGCCATGTCCACAGCCCGTCCCTGATCTACTACTTTGGTCACCCAGTCAAAGAAATCTATCAGATTCGTCTGGCATGACCTTCCCTGTGAATCCATGCTGCCTTGGGTCCTGTGCCTCTGGCCTCTAGATACTCGACAATTCTTTCCTTCAGAAGTGATTCCATCATTTTCCCTACCACTGAGGTTAAACTAACAGGTCTGTAGTTTCCTGCTTCTGCCTTGCTCCCACTTTTGTGAAGGGAATCACATCTGCCCTCCTCCAGTCCTCGGGTACCACCCCATCCTCCCATGATTTGTTAAACAGGGTAGTCAGTGGTGTCACTAATTCTACCCTTAGTTCTTTTAAATTCTGGGATGAATCCCATCAGGCCCCATTGCTTTGTCCACCTTCAGTTTTAAGAGTTCTTTCAGAACCCTTTCTTCTGTAAATGGGCTGGTATCAACTTCTGTATCCAGTGTGTTTCTACTGTTTGTTCTAGGTACCCCCTCTTCCTTTGTAAATACTGAGCAAAATATTTGTTTAGTATCTCTGCCTTTTCACAGTCTCCCTCTCCCCCTTTATTAAGCCTCACTATCCCTTCCTTGGTCTTCCTTCGCTCCCTGATGTACCTATAAAAGGTTTTATCCCCCTTCTTAACTGAGTTGGCGTTCTTTTCCTCGGTTTGGGCCTTTGCTGTTCTGACTACCTTCCCAGCTTCCTTTTGCTTTAACTGATACAGTTCTCTATCCTGCTCCTTCTGTGATGCCTTGTACTTCCTGAATGCTTTCTTTTTCTCTTGAACCTTCACTGCCACTTCCTTTGAGAATCATAGTGGTTTCTTACATAATTTAGTTTTGTTTATTTGCTTCACACAAAGGCTTGTTGCCTCTGTGATGGCAGTTTTTATTATTCCCCATTGTTCTTCCACCCCTCCTTCCTGCCCATTTGCTAGTGCATTCCTTAGGCACTTACCCATTTAGCAAAGTCAGCCCTCCTAAAGTCCAGTACCTTTGCCTTTGTGTGGCTTGACTCTATTGCTGTGTTTATTGTGAACCATACTGTTCGATGGTCACTAGTTCCCAGATGGCTACCCTTCTACATCTGTGATCTCTCTTCATCTCCATTTGAGAGAACCAGGTCTAAGATTGCTCCCTCTCGAGTGGGCTCCAATACTAGTTGTCTAAGGCATGCCCCTGTAGGGCATCTAGAATAACACCACTCTTCAAAGTGGCTGTGGCAACTGCACTCCAGTTAACATCTGGCATATTCAGATCACCCATCAGCAATACCTCCCTTTTTGCCATACTAAGTATACTTTCCTATCATTTCCTTGTCCATTTCCTCCCCTGAGAAGAGGTCTTGCTCTAACCCTGTGCGGATTATTGGTGCCATTGCCGGTCTCAAATTTACCCACAGTGCTTCTTCTCCTCCCTGTTTTCTCTTTTGTTCTGTTACTTTGATTCCTTCCCTTATGTAAAGAGCTACTCCTCCTCCTCTTTTACCCTCTCTGTCTCTCCTGTAGATAGTGTATCCTGGTATGTTTACGTCCCAATCATGGTTTTGTGTGAACCATGTTTCTGTGACTGCCACGATATCCAGATGTTCCTCCTCCATCAAGGCCACTAATTCAGGAAGCTTGTTACTCAGACTACATGCATTGGTACTCATTGCTTTCCATTTTTTGATGGCTTTACTTTCTGTTGCAGCATCCCCCACTGACCTTTCTACCTCGGTCTTTTTCCATTTAGTACCCTGTTTTGTAGGAGAGGCTGGGATTTTCCTGCTGCTTATCAGTGCCTCCCCATTGACTATAGTTTAAAAGCTTGCCAATGAAGCATTTAAACCGATTGCTCAAAAGACTTGTTCCCTTCCTGGACAGATGCAGACCATCCTGCCAGTATAGGCTGGTATCTCTCCAGGTGGAACCCCAGTCCTGAATGAAGCCAAACTCCTGTGCTCCACACCATTTTTTCAACCACTCATTAAACTGCATGGTGCAAAGTACCCTTGTCTCACTCATGCCATCTACAGGCAGCATCTCTGAGAATGATACTGTGTGTGCTACTTGTCTTAGGCCCTTCCCCAGTTCTACAAAGTCCTTCTGCACTGCTCTAATCTCATGTTGAGCCAAGTCATTTGTCCCTAGGTGGACAATGACATCCAGCTCAGACTCCCATGCAGTTGTTCTCGTGATCCTGAGGATGCGCTTCCTGTCCCTACAAGCCATGGCACCAGGCAGGCACTTTACTTCAGTTTTCCTTGCTTCCCCCAGTTCTATCCCCCTAATAATTGAGTCCCCCACCAGGAGCTGCTTCCTTTCCTTGTGGCATCCTCTGCCTCCTTCCTGTGGGCCTCCCTTGTGACAGGTGTCCTCAGCCTCCTTAATCTCCTCCGTGGGTGCATCCATAGGGGAGCTGTGCTCCCCCAGAATGGTGTATGGATTGTGGAGTGGAACAACTGACTGGGTGTGCCTCTGTTCCACCCTCCTCACCCTCCCTGAGCCCACTGTGGTCCAACTGCTGTGCTTTCTTTGCAACCTCTGAGGTAGTGGTGGTGACTATGGTGCTCCCTGGATGGGGGGGTTCCCTTCCTACCATCCAGTCTGGCCTGGGGGAAGGTTCTCTTAGTGCTGTCCAGTGTGGCCTGAAGATGGGCAACTTCCTCCCTCAGGGCAGAGAGTTGTCTGCAAATAGGGCAGCATCTCAGCCTCCAGAAAGACTCCCAGAAGACTGCTGCCCCACAGCCATTACATTGCACTACTCCCCACATGACTATGTTTTTTTTTTGTATGTGTGCTTGTGTGTGTGATTGGTTTGTTATATAGAAATATATATATATATATTATACAATGTGTATGCGTATATTTTCAGTGCTGTGGGCTAGAGAGGATATGACATTGATATGCACCTTGCACTCTTGAGGAAATGATGTCAGAACCCCAGGTATAAAGGAACTATTTCCAGGGGTGGGGCCTAAACTGTGCCCTCACAAAACAATCAGCTAAGAGCTCTGACCCACCACTGCGATGAGTGCCTTCCTGTCTGCAAGATACTGTACACAACAATTTGACAGAGAAAATCCCCTGCTAATCAAACAGAGAAAAATCCAGACATCCAAGTCAGACACAGGTAAACCTCCCCAGCCCCAAAACAGCCTGGTGGTTTGTGCTCTGAAAGCAGTCAGCCCCAAAATAAGTCAGCTGTGCTTTGAACTCTTCCTGCACTGAAAATGTTAAGAATTGTAACAAGACTGTCTTTTCCTGATAATTGTAAATTCCTTATTTCACCTTTCAGTTAGAAGCAGCCTCCACCTGCAGTATATCTGCTACAAACCAAGGACAATCGAAAAGTTCCCCTCCCTCTGTTGTGAGCACAACTCACTTTCTTGCAAATCCTATGTTCAGTATTGCAGCTCCCAACAAGAAAGAGTTTGACTAGGAAAAATATTAGCTGCTTGATTGTGGATCCCCTGATCCATAGATTGCAGTGGGCCTTATTCCTTCCCATCAACTGTTGCCCTCCCCTTTATGCTGCCCACCCTCTCTTGAAACCCCCTAATGTCTTTTGAGTGATGACTTCAGATATGAGTTCATTCCATACTGACACCACCATCTCTTTAAAGAAGTGTCTTCTGACCTCCTTAAACCGTCCCCTACCAGCATATAACAGTTCCCCCTTGTGGTCTTGTTTTCAATGAGACAGAAAAGTTCAGTGCTATCTACCATGTTTATCCTTTTTGGGTATCTGAAGGATTCAGTCATGTTGCCTCTCTTCCTCCTCTCCTCAAGTAAGTACTTTTGACTTCTCTCAGACTGTTTTCATATACCCTGTCCTAATATCATATCACAGCTTGTGACAAATGAATCCATGGTTTACGTACACCGCTGAATAATATCCTACAGTTTCTGTAAACTGCAAAGTATTAATCTGAAGTTTTAAAATACATTCCTTTTTCAGAATTTTGGAATTTTTCTTTTGATAGAATTCCACAAAATTGTCTGAAATTCACTGAAACTCCATCAGAAGAGGAATCTGATAATTCCTCAGAGTTCTACCATTGTCAATGATTAGATGTTACTAGCTGCTCACAGTACAGGAGGTGTCACCTAAATCTACCACTGATAGTGACTAGACATTACTAGCTGCTCATAGTACAGCAGCTGCTGTCTAATTCTACCATTGACAATGACTAGACATTACTAGCTGCTCACAGTACAGCAGCTGCTGCCTATTTCTGCCATTGGCAATGACTAGACATTACTAGCTGCTCACAGTACAGCAACTGCTTCCTAATTCTACCTTAGACAGATGTATTCTTTGAAATCCACTTTGCAGACTACAGGATTTTGGTTTGTACTCCCAATTATCCTGAACACTATCTGAAAACCCTGCTACATTGATGGGGATCAAAGAAACACTGATGCAATTTGATGTTTAAAGGCAGTTCATAATATTGAGTTAATCAGAAATTTCCTTTACTATAATTGGAACAAAAGCATAATGCATTGCTGTCTCTTCTGTTAACATGCAAATCCATTTACTTCTGAAGTGGTACAGTATGTCCTGATCCCATTCAGAAACTGTGCACACTTGCTACATTCTCAAATGGTATGCCCCAGTCCAATTCAGAAACTGTGTATGTATCAGTGTTTTGTATCATGTCCATGCTAACAAAATAAGAATTCAATTCATTGCCTTTAGCTAACTTACTCACAAACTACCAAATAACAACAAAACTGTTTCACTCAAATTCTTCACTAGAGCTGCAGTACAGTATCAAAATTCTTCCCAAAGTTTCTGGGAGCCTTTTCATTAGTATGACACAAGTAACCAATGTTAATTTCCAAATATCCTGAATAACTGGGAACTTGGTTGTGAACTGCAGAAACCACATATCCAATCAGGAAACTACACACACACTGCTGAAATTGGGCCAGTACCAAGCAGTGTGTGTGTTAAAGTGCTGGATTAGTGGGGCTGGTCCAGTGGTGTTGAATGCTGAAGCTTCTACCTCCTACCACACTGGTGACCTGAGTTTGGGAACATGCATGGGTTGCTGGGAGTTGGCTGTGAATGGGGGGATGCAAGTGGATGAAGTGGCTGCTTGGCAGCTCTCCTCTCCCAGACTGTGGAGGTTGGCTTTCTCAGGTCTTGGCCAGCGGTGGCTCAATGGTAGCATCAATCAGGTGGGGGGGCTAACACTAGTCCAGATGGGTGAAGTGGGGTCACTGGTTCCAGAGTGTATGTGCACCTCCACATATATGTGCTACTGTGTCACTGAGGCCTGGGGCATAATGGGGAGAAAGCATAGTGGAAAATGGATTGGGGTATTGGGCTTCCATAAAGCCCTCTCCATACTGCCATGACCTATGCTACCAGAATGACCATCAGGATCACAGGACATATGGAGGTGGCAGTCGTCAGCACCTGGGGACAGGATTGATCACCTGCCCAGTCCCCACTGATGAGAATTAATTAACTTTATTTAAAAAAAAGTGTTTGATTACTTCATAGTCAGAGTCACATAAGCATGTTTGAAACCTCTATGTAGAACATTCTAGACAAGCAATGACTGCATGCAGTAACGTAATCCAAAGCCTTAATTAAAACATTATGTCAGCCCTAATATTGCCTTCAATTGTGTCAGAAAAATTTAATTGATTGCAACACACTAGTTCAACAGTTCACGTTGTTTAAAAGAATTGTTAAATATACTTGTGCTAGAGATGCAGTGAAAGTCCAGCTCTTTCTGTGGTATGCTGGCTAGGTCCTGCTAGCTGTTATAGTTCTCACTTGTCAGTTCAAGCTATACAGAGACCACTAGCACATTCCAAATCCTATAATACTAGAAGTAATTAAAAAAACATGTGCAAAGATACATTTAAAGTACAGTTGTCAATAATGCAAAGCACATTCCCTGCATAAGTGGCTCAAATTCAATTAAGCAGGCTAGCACTTTCAAAATAATATATTATAAGGAACAACCAAAAATAGCTTGTTACAAAAAATACTTTCAAGCTGGAGTTGTCCAGTTACAGCCAAAGACTTGGACAGATGCTTCCAGATATTTCCCGATATTTCTAAAGAAATTCTATTTGGTGGCCCATTAGTGATACCCCATGCAGACAGGGAATTTCTCTAGAAAAATCACATAAATATCTGGAAATGTCTGTCCTTGCCTTTCACTGCAACTGTAATATCATATGACTTTCAATCTCCTTAGATATTAAACTGGCCAGTGTATTAAGTGAGGGCAAGAATAAAATTATAGGCAGACTAGTAATTTAAAGGCTAAAGCACGAGGAGCTAGACATCTATATGTGGGGATATACCTCCCTGCTGCCTGGATATACTGCACAGTGAGTTACTGGCCTTTTTACAATGTATAAAGGCTTGATGCTTAGTTTGATATAGTCTGTATTATATAGAGGCATGAAGCTCAGTCTGTTAAAGATAACAGAAGTAAGTTGCTGTAAATTGCCGAGTATACCAATAGTCCAGGAGATCCAGCAGTAAGTAAAGTACAGGACAGCCAATATGTGCAAACGGTGCCAGAAAGACAAATGCAAATTTTAGAGTGAAAGTGCCAGCAGGCTAAAGTGCCGTGCCACGGACTGCTTCTCGTACTCCGCCAAACTGACTCTGCATACTGTGATTAGAGATGCTGCAAAGTTAAGGCGACGTTACCAAATTCTCTGGGGATCATTTCACAAAGTTTTTCTGTTTAACAGAAAATTCACCATTGGTAACTTCGCTTTGCAACTTCAACTGTAACTTCTCCTTGGAGTGCACAAAAGTGAACTTGGGTCAAAATTCCTTCTATCAACTACTACTTTTGTTTTTTTTAGGCATAACTCAATCAAATGTTGTTGAATGTGTCTAACACTTTGTATGGTTGTAGTCCATGAGGAGATGCGTATGTGATGCATTTTGTATGATTATCGGATTAAATTTTGGATTTGGCACCATGGTCAAGTTAGAAGGTGATATTGTTTTTGTTTTTTTCCATATGGCTTTTTACACAGATTTTCGAGAGCTGGCAGGCAGAGCTGTGCTCTCCTTCCCCTCTGGGGGGCTTTCATCCAGCCATGCCTGCATCCCAATCACCAGTTGCAGCAGGAACATCACAGAGCCTTTCAGGTCCATTTTCTCCCCCCTCCTTCTGTTGTGGACACACATGTGCACTCCATTTAAGTGCAAACACACATACACACAGCACTCCCACAACACCCATCCTTTTTACTGCCCATCAGCCAACACTACCACTAGACCTCCATTTGGTGGCAGCCATATGGCAGTGCTGGCAGTGTCCCTCCCCGGGAGGAGACAACTGCCTCATGGATGCTCAATCCCTCTCCTTCCCTCCAACTTGGCTGACCTCAGATGACCTAGGCCCATTGCCAGACCAGGGTCATTGTTGTGGTGCAAGGTGTGGCATCCAGTGCTTCAACCCTTAGCGCCACTGATATTGAGCTGTTGTGCACAACTCATGAATTTTTGTAGAGGTACTATGTGTTACTATTGTAGTATACATTGAGACCCTTAACTACAAAGACTGGTGGAGTTATGGCTTGTTACATTTGTAGTGTTGTCCTATGGGGCATTAGGGTTGGCATTAGTGTGACCAGTTGCAACCTATGCAATAAACACTTCTCCCAGGGCAAACAGAGGATCCACATGGGTACTGGGGGCCAGACGACCTTTCTCATGGCAAATTATGGGGCTGAGTAGGAGGAAAATCAGAGGTAAGTGGCAAATGGGGGTGGTGGAGGTGGTGGTCCACCCATGCCAGCAGAGGTTCATGGAAGGCACAAGGGAAGAGTTATGGTAGGGTGGTGGGCACACCCTGTGGAAGCAGCATCACCATCTGTTGAAGTTCAAGCTCCTCATAAACTGGCATCACTGCACACTATCACCTGCTGCAGAAATGCTTCAAGACTTACTGTGGTTTATTGGCTGCATTTTCACCCCTACCACTGTTCCATGTACACTCGTTTTCCCCACACTTACTATCTTACCGTTACATTCTTTTCTGATTAGTTACTTTACCCATGGCTACTACAGTGATTTGACCTAATTGTCCATGACTTTTGCTATTTCCACAGAGTGTACCAACTCCCTTTTATTTAATTTGCTGACTTTTGACTTGCATTTCTGTATATTGTATTGCACTTGTAATATATTTCTTTCTTTACACCTTCCCCAGTTCGCACCTGGAAATGAGCCCTGGCTCATTGTGGCTTTCCCGGTTACCAACTTCTTAAACACATAAATCACCAGCAGAGCCCACACTGCCACCATTTTTTTTTTGTTTTTTTTTTTTACACAAACTAAACACAACAGGGATTCCAGGGACTAAAGAGAACACACAAGATGCAACAACTCTGATAATTATAACAATGTTACTGTATACAAAAAAAACCTGCTAACTTCCCTCAATTTACAACACAGCCATATCTTTACATCACCTCGTGAATGTGACAGTGGTCATTTTTCACATTCCAGGCTAAATATTTTTTTTACATTCGGAAAGGTGATTTTGCGGTACCACCGTGAAATTACCTTAGGGCAGGAGTTGAAAATGTCTTCTGCCCTTGTTCATGAGGTGGGGGTCATAAGAAGGCTATGTTGAAAATTTGGTGTAAAAATATTAAAAAACAAAACATTTAAGAACCTACATTAAATTTTGTGAATGCAGGCCTTCAACTTTAGTAATTTTTAATCTTTTTACCCCAACTTTACAACATAACCATATCTTTACAGCACCTCATGAATGTGACAGCTGTCATTTTTCAAATCCTGGCAAAAGTGTTGTTTTACAGCCCGAAATGTGATTTTGCAGTCCCTGCATGACATCACATTTCTTACATACTAAAATGCCAGCAGAATAGGCCTAACAGTCTTTCATGTCTGCTCATTTGGTCAGCCCCCACCCAGGGAGCTGACTTTGCTGCCCCCCCTCCCTCTCTGGCTTCTCCCTTCCTAGTCCTGGATATTCTCTCTGCTCTGGTATTTGCTTCCAGAACCCTTCCCCAGTACCTGTCCCACCCCTTCTTGAACCTCTCCACCATCTCTGCCTCAACCAGCCCCCTGGGCAGAGCATTCCATGGTGCCACCACCCTCTCAGTGAAGTAGCACCTCCTCCTTTCTCCCCTGAATCTCCCCCCTCCAGCTTCCACCCATGTCCTCTAGCTGCCCCTTCCTTCAGAGCACCCTGACTGCTCCTCCCCTATTTACCCCTTCATGTACCTGAAGACCTCTATCATGTACCCCCGGTCCCTTTTCTCTTCCAATGTGTACATATTTAGCTCTTTGAGCCTCTCCCCATAGGTCCTATCCCCCAAGCCCCAAATCATTTTGGTTGCCCTGCTCTGGACCCTCCCCAGGAGTTCAATATCCCTCTTTAAATGTGGCCTCCAAAACTGCACGCAGTACTAGAGGTGCAGCCTCACCAAGCAGTTATACAGTGGGAGTATCACTTCCCTCCTTCTGGAGGTGATCCGCCTAGTGATGCATCCAAGCATCCTGTTGGCCTTTGCCGCTTTCCTCCTACAAGTCTCCAAGTTGTTCATCCTGACATCCACCACCACCCTCAGGTCCCTCTCAGCCATCGAGACTTGTCTCATCCCCCCCCCACCGAGTGTACACTTGGCCCGGGTTTCTGGCTCCCAGGTGCAGTACCTTGCATTTCTCTACATTGAACCTCAGCTTCCACTTTCTAAACCACCTTTCCAGAGCCTCCAGGTCACCCTGTAGGCCACCCCCCCCTCCTCCCCATCCACCACCACCCCCAGTTTTGCATCATCTGGAAAGAGACTCATCTCACTCCTGATACCCTTCTTTATATCAGAGACATAGTTGTTGAACAGGAGGGGCCCAAGAACTAATCCTTGAGGGACTCCACTTATGACTCTCCTTGGGGATGAGACTATCCCACCAACCACGACCCTCTGGGTCCGGTCCTCGGGCCAATTTCCTATCCATCTGATCATCTGGTTCCCCACCCCCATTTCCCCCAGTGTATCCAAAAGGACAACATGAGGAACAAAGGCAAATGCCTTGCTGAAGTCAAGAAAGAGAATGTCCACTGATCTACCCAGGTCCAAGGCACTCATCACCCAGTCATAGAACTCCACAAGGTTTGTATGAAAGTATTTCCTTGGGATGAATCCATGCTGTCTATCGTCCAGACACCCAAACTTTTCCAGGCCCTCCCTAGTCTCTCCTTGACAATGCCCTCCATCACCTCGCCCACCACCGATGTCAGGCTGATGGGTCTGTAGTTCCCTGCCACCTACCTTGATCCCCCCCTGTGGATAGGCACTATATGCACCACCTTCCAGTCCTGGGGCACCCACCCTGTCCTCAGAGAGATGCTGAAGAGCTCCACCAGGGGTTTTGCCAGGACATCCTCCAATTCGTTCCGCACTCTGCGATGCAATTTATCTGGCCCTGGTGCGTTCTCCATCTTAAGGGACCTGAGGGCTTCCCTCACTCTCTCTGCCATGATTTCCACCTCCGCTACCTCGTGTCTCTGCTTTGCAGTCCCCCTCCTGCCAGTGATGCCCCCCTCTCCCTAGAACTGCAGACCGGTAAGGGTTCCCCCTCCTCAGTTTCACTGTCTCCTCCCATGTATGATGCAGCCCCCAATTTTCATTGGTGAAAACTGAGGTGAAGAACTCATTTAGTACCTCAGCCTGCTCCCCCAGGTCTTGTGCCCTTTCCTCCTATTTTAATCCTGCTAATCTGCCCCTTCACCCTTTGTTTTTCCCCAATGTATTTAAAGAACCCCTTGTTCCCTCTCCTAATTTCCCTGGCCAAGTTCTGCTTCTTCCTTGTCTTAGCCGCCCCCACACCACCCTAGTGGCCCTTCTAGCCATCAGCTCATACACTCCTTGGTCCCTTTCACTCCTTGAGCACTTGAATTGCCTATAGGCCACCTTCTTTCCCCTCACCACCTCCTGAAGCTTCCTGGTCCACCAGCAGGGTTTTTGGGCCCTACCGCATTTTTGTCTTACTCTTGCGCAGGTGCTGGCAGCATCCTGCACCCCCTTCTGATGATTTCCCACTTACTGTCAGTGTCCATGTCTGGCCCAGTCCCATCCAAGTGTTCCTTAAGGATCCTTCCCATTTCCTTGAAATCCGCCCCCCTGAAGTCAGTTACTTCCATCTTTGTGCAGCCTTCTACCCCTCCTAGGTTCAAGCAGAACAAGACCATGGCATGGTCGCTCCCTGCCAATGGGTCCCTTACCTCCAGGCCCCAAATCTGGTCAATCTCTGCCAGGACTACAGCCAGTATCCACTCCTCCCTCGTCGGTTCCCCCACCTGCTGAGTTAGGAATGCATCCTAAAAGACATCCAACAACCTCTCAACCTCTATTCCCTGGCCACTGAGGACGTCATAGTCTCCCAGTCTGTTCCTGGCATGTTTAGGTCCCCCAACACCACCACTCTTCCCCTTCCCAATCTGCATTGTCTCCTAACATCTGCCTTCAGACTCTCCTCCATCTTCTCTGCCAGCACAGGGGATCTATACACCACTCCTATTTTTACTCTCTCCCCCCCCTTGTTATCAAGGTGCCCCAAATTGCCTCCACAGTTCCCTCTGCCTCCTCCACTCCTCCTATGGCAATGCAGTTTTTGACTATTATTGCTACCCCTCCTCCCCTTCCCACCCCCGTCCTTCCTGAACATCATGTAACCCTCCAGGTTCAGGTCCCAGTCATGCCCTGCAGTGGCCCAGGTCTCAGTAACTGCTGCCACATCCACCTCTCCCTCAGTTTGCATTGCCTGGACCTCAGGCATTTTATTGCCCAAGCTCCTGGCATTTAGCAGGACTACCTTCCACCATTTCCCTATACTTCCATTTCCCCTACTCGTGTTCCCATGGGGATTCTGTCTCCTCCTGGTCCACACCTTACCAGTCAGCCTTTTCCTGCATTCCTCCAGCTCCCCAGGGGGGTGGAGACAGAGTCCCTCCTTTATCAGACCCCCCTCGATAGCCTTTTCTCCCATCCATTGTCCCTTCACAAGTTTAAACCCCACCTTTCACCAATGAACCCCTCTATTTTCAACTTAAGGATTTCCTTTCCCTCCAAATTGAGATGAAGCCTATCTCTAGCATACAGCCCCTTATCCTCCCAAGTCTCCCCCCAAACCCCCATCAACCCATACCCTCTGGCCCCACACCACTTCCTGAGCCACTGGTTTATCACCCTAATCTTCTTCTTTTGTTCCTCACTAGCCCTTGGCACAGGCAGGATTTCCAAGAAGGAAATTGCACATTCTATATCATGGCAGACCCTGGCAAGCTCCCTGAACCTTGCCTGTATCTCTAGCTCACTATTTCCCCTCAATGTCATTGGTACCCAGGTGTACCAGTACATCTGAGGAATCTCCACAATCCTTTGCCAGCTAATATACCTTATGCTTGGCCCTGTGCACCATTAGTACAGGAAGCATTTTGTTCTAACTGGGCAGGCTTCTCCCTCCCTATCCCATTTGATCCCCCGATCATGGAATCACCCAACAGGAGCTCTCTGGCCACCCCTTTTTCACCATTTCCCCCCCTTCCATGTCCCTCATCCTTTCTACCAGACCCCCAGCCAGCTCCTTGCTCCTCCTCCTATCTGGGTGCCACCTGAAATCCCCTCATTTACCCTGGCCACCCCTTCCCCTCCAATCCTATGCCACTCATCCTCCTGAGTATCTTTCTGTACCTCGCTATCACCACCATTACTGCTCACGACTGGTCCTTCCCCCATCTGCTAAACTACCCTGGTGTGTCCTCCCTTCCTTCCTGTCTCTGTTCAGCCCCTCCTTGCCTGTCATGCTCCCATGGCCTAAACCCTCTGCTCCCTTTACTGTATCCTCCTTGTACTTCTGGTCCTTTTCCTTGCTCTTTCCTCCCAACTGGTCCTTCTCCTTGTGCTTTCCTCCCTCTACCCAATCCTCCTCCTGCTCTGATCCCCTGCTCCCCCCATTTTCCCACATTCCAAGTTCCCCTTGTTCCTCCTGCTTTCTGGCCCCCACCTCCTGCCCCCACTCCCTTTCCATCTCTAACCACCCCTGTCATGGCTACATCACCCTCCTCATTCTCAAGCAGAAGAAGAGAACTGAAGCGGTTACTGAGCATAAGGTCTGATCCACCTCCCCTCATTGCTTTCTTCTATCCAGCTCCAGCCATCTGCCTACTTCCCTGAGAATGTCCTCACTTTGGCCCTTGTCTAAAGGGTCCCCAGTTACCTGCCTGCTTCCTTGGTAGTATCCTCCTTTTGGGCCCCATCTGTTTTGGTCCCTATGTGACCCTAGAGTACTTTCCTGCACTTCTTTCCCTATGCCCCTGCCTGTAGTGCTTGGTGCAACCCCATGGGAGAGCCCCTGCCCTATTTCCCCAATCATACCTCCCCCTTCCCCCAGCTGTCTCTTAATCACCTCAACCTCCTCCCTAAGCTGTGCCAGCTGGTAGCACACTGGGCAACCACCAAACTTCCAAGTCCAGTCCAGTATCATGGCTGACCCACACCCTGTGCACCCCACCACCCTCCCAAAGATGCTGGCCCTAATGACATGCGGTCCCATCCCCCACCAAGTAGGTTTCCTTGGGTGAGCCACCAGGCTCCCCACTACTCCAACATACACCCCTACCCACTAATCAGGTCACTTACTAATGCTAGATACAGTCTTTTAGTAAACAGGTACTCATGTTACTAGGTGCAGTACAACACAATAAACTTATAAGGGAAGTGAACAATTCCCTAAGCTCCTCTCTCCCAGCCTTTAAACCCAACCCCCACTGGCTAGAACTACATGAGCTGCACCTGAAGCCTTTTCCTCCAATTGCAGGGCAAGTGTTCCCCTATAAATCAGCTGAGCTCTGGGAGGAGGTGGGATTTGGTCTACATCCCAACTCTTTCTATCGAGTGTATCAGCCCTGTGTCTGCCCCCCCAAGCACTGCAACAAAGAAACCACCCCAATTAAATCCCACCAAATATGTTTTAAATCAGAAGAAACAGGCCTCCACAAATGCAGCCTGCTACACAGTGAAACATCAAACAAATGAGCCCACTTATAGCCACCAAAAACAGTTTTCAAAATTCCAACAGCCCCAAAAACAATACCCTGCTAGCCCCTTAGAAGTAGTAAGAAAGAAAAAAAATAACCTACCAAGTAAAATCCACAAGAAACCATGTAAAAACAACAAGGAGGAGCTACTGTACTGGAACAAATCTGACCCCTTCCCCTTCCAGTTACTTCCAGTTTTTTCAGACAGGAGTTAATTTTTTTTAACTTACTATACTTTTTTCTGGTGGCCAAACCCTTCAGCCTCTCGCCTCTGAAGGTGGACCCAGGGATCTTCTGTGCACAGTGCCCCCTGGATTATCCCCTAGGGTAGATCCTCTGGAATCCCCCACTGCAACCCTATCTGATCTATGTTTCAGATGTACTAGAGACCCATATCCACTATGGGGTGGGGGCATCATTAAGGGAATCAGAGGTATTTTTCTGTAATAGTTTCTTATTTTTTTATTTTAGTTTAACCCCCTTGTTCCCAGGGGTTACTAGACTCCCACTAAGAACCAGTGGCAGGCAGGGAAAGAGAAGTTGTGAGATGACAGTAAATGAGGCTCACACTGTCTCACTCTGTTCTCAGTTTCAGCTGAGCTGGAGTGATGATGTCACTATAGAATTCTCGCAGCAGCATAAGCCACAATGGAATGCTAGCTGCAGAGGTTAGCAGTAGAATATTGGGGAAATCAAGACAGCTTCAAGAGAGACTCAAGAGAGTGAGGAGTGCTGCAGTGTGCAGCTCCTCAGAGCCAAGCAATGATATAGAGCTACCTTAGAAGAAAGGGCTGTGCGTTCTCACCCTAGAGAGGAACACAGAAGACCAATTGGGCAAAGTGGTAGTGACCATTACTAGAGTTGTTCTAGTGCCCCATACCCGGAGGGATGGGAAGGAATTCCAGGAATTCAGGGGCAATCCCAAGGTCCAGCCTGGAGAGGGAGAAGCTGCCTGAGAGTCATTTTGGTCAGTGAGTACCAGAGATTGTGTTGTGAGAAAAAGCTCTGGGGCACCTGCATAACGTGGTGAGTTCTTCTCTGATAAAGAGATTATGTTCACCCAGACAGTGTTTAAAGTAAAAGTGTCTGACTACTGTAGGATCAAAGGAAGACTTGCCAAGTACAGAACTTTTAGATTGTGTTTGACTTTGAAGCATTTGCAACAGTGGGGGTCTAGGGTAAAGACATAAACACATACAGAACTTTTAAAGTTAGGACACCTCCAGAGTGAATTGTAGAATGTTGAATGTGCTAAACATTTCAAAAAAGCATCTACAAACAGGGTCTCAAAGAAAGGTGTTGTAACCAAGTGAATGGCCGAGTATAGATTTGGGAGTGAAAGGTGGGAGATCCCCCATCTGGAGTAACCAGGTTTACCTCTCCAGGTTCAGTCTGGGCACATATGGTTTTCTGTCAGGCACTTGATCAATGTCTGAGGAAAGCACCCAAATGTGGGATTTTGGAATTTCACTGAATGCTGGAAAGTGCTCATAGGTGGTTTGGGAGCCACCATCACTCTCCATGCCCTACAGAAAAGTGTCCTAGTACTGGTTGGGGTGCCATGTGAAGGAATATAGGAGAAGTGTACCAGTTTGGGGTGTGTGTGCCTAGATCCACTCAGAATCTGAGGGTTCGTATTGAGGAAGTGTGCTCTGTACCTCAGTAATCTGCATTACCGGAGAAGGTAGCCCTGTAGGGGTCAATCTTTGCTTTGTTATTCTCTGTGTTATGTGAATAAAAGCCACACTCTAGAATCCCATCCTGGTTTGGACAGTTCAGTTATTGCTTCCAGAGTCTGGATTTAATTAGGTGCCCCTGACCAGCAATACAAACCTAGCATAATGCTGAGCAAATATTTTCTCCCATGGACCCAGGTTGATGGCCATGCTAAATCATCCCCCCAGTTGTGAGCCAGGTGGTTGCCACACTTGGGTTGTCTGTCTAAGTATGGCAGGCTGTGAAGTTGAAGTAATGGGTCCACAGAGTCTGTGAGATAATTGTAGTGACTAACCCCACCCCTCTCTGTGGTGCCTTGTTTTGAGAGAAGCAGCCCTGCTGACAGAAACAACATGGTCCGGTGGGGGGAGGTTATAAAATGGAGGCACCACTGAGGATTTGTTCTGGAATCTGGGAGAAAACAAGAAAGGTTTGCTCAGATTGTGGTTAGTGTTTTTTCTGTCTGGCAGTAGGTAGCCCCAAAAATAGGAAGCTTTGCGCATGAGGGATTTGCCAGAGAAGTGCCATCTGTATGTGCCACTGTGTGCTGTTGTTAATGTGCTGCTGTAATTGTGTCAACATTTACCAAGAAGCTGTAAAGCCAGATTGTGTGTGCCCCTTGTTCTACATCAAAAATAAAGTTTGTCTGCTTTTAATTTTCAAGTTGTGACAAGAAAAAGTATGGAGAACTGTGGGAAACAAAGAGACATTTGTGCCCTATAAGTTTAAAGTGCTTGCTGTGTGGATTGGGGGAGTCGCTAAGGAAATTGCCATGAACAGTGGTTGAAATGGTTCTCTCGCCATGGAGTCACAGTTGAAAAAAAAAAAAAGTTGCTTTGCAGTTCAAATTTTGCCTGCTCGACGATCACTGTGGAGGAGAACAGCACAAGAAGAGAAAGCCTCATTTGCATGGCAGTGAGTGATTGGTGAGACTGCAATCAGTCCTGCCCCCAAGCCAGCTTCAGAGTGCTGCCCAGTGTTCGAGAGGGAGATAGCGAGTGGTGTGCGAGCTGGCTAGCCAGGAGGAGCATTGCGGTGACTGCAAACATTGTAAAACTTGAAATATCAGACTTTTCTGTTTAAAATCAGGCTCAACCCACATTCCCATTGACTGGGGGAGAGAGTGTGGTGTCCACAAGGACAATTGGTAGGACTGCCACCCCATTTCAATCCAGAGGCCTCCAGGATTGGCTGTAGGCTGAAATTTCCATCGTAAACATCAGCTACTGATTCAGTGAGTACTATTCAGAGAAACAGCTCAAACTGTGTGTGATTTTTCCTAAAGTCAGCTGAATCTGTCTGTAAATAGTGTGATTGTTTTGCAAAAAAGGACTGTGGAAAGTAAATCAACCTAAGCAAAATTTTGAGCATTAGACTGTGAGCATAATTATGGGTTCAGCAACAGTGTGATTTTCTGAGCAAAGTGAGAGACTGTGGATTATATGAGAGATGCAACAAAACAGGCAATCCTATGCATGAAATACTGTGGGTTTAGGGACTTTAAGCAAGAAAAAGTGATTTAAAGTGAATGTAAAGTCCTGTAAAAATCATATAGATTTGCTGAGGGAGCAAACCATGCAGTCTGTGCAGTTTGAGTGAAATTTATCCGTATGCAGTAAATCAGATGCGCAGTGGCTTGAGTCAGAGACAGACTGCTGATGCACCAGGAGTGCTGACCCACCATTACAGGGTGGGGTAGTAAAGTAAACACAGCAGCAGGGGAGCCATTTTGTGAGACTTTTCCAAACAGAGTGAGATCAGCGATAACAGTGAACTTTTGTGTTTTTCTGCAGTCATGGCTTCGGGATCATCCCGCTACCCAGATCATGCCCGGGTTATGATAGTGCAAAAAGTGAACAAGCTGAAAAAAATAGATGTTTCTATGGGGGATGTTTGCCTCCTTATGTGGCGATTCCAGGATACCCAGTGAGAGTATGCATAATGTGTCTCAAAGCTGGAAGGAACTTCCTCATGATTCCTCATTGTTCTGAGTGCCTAGGGAAGCACGGCCTAACTAAGGCACCCAAAATTCATTTCGGATCCCACGTGGAGAAAGCTTCAAGATCCTGCAAGTGGCAGCACACAGCACCAGGTGAAGTCTGTTGGGGGCAGCCCAGCAGAGTGTGGCACAAAGGAAGAGGGTGTGGATGTACAGGAAAAGCAGAGTAGTGATGATGTCTCCAGCTCCGAGTCACAGATGGACAGTGTGGAAGGATCATCAGTGGATCCTTGGAGAGAGGGGCCAAGCTCTAGTCTCATAGGAAAAAATGAGGTGATAGAGATTTTAGAATGGGATGTGTTGACCTCCATGCCCAGTGAAGAGTGTACAGTCTTGGGAGTGAGGACAACTGCTCACTCCTGGGCTCAGATCCTCAGTGAGGAAGAGGAGGAGGGGGAAACTATGTATCTTATGAAGAAGGTGCTAGTCCACAGCCTCAGGCTCTTGGATCAGGAATAAGAAGAAGGGATTGGTGACTCCACAGACCTGTTCCCACAAGGAGGAGTTAGAGATCCTTTTTACATAGC
This sequence comes from Neoceratodus forsteri, assembly GCA_016271365.2. NCBI lineage: Eukaryota > Metazoa > Chordata > Ceratodontiformes > Ceratodontidae > Neoceratodus > Neoceratodus forsteri. Next base: position 40,945,019 of record CM028137.1, on the reverse strand, counting down.
ATTGAGCATGTGACACTGGCAGAACCAGGGCTGGCCATCCCAAGCCAGACCAGTGGTCTTGAACTGATCAAGAGTAGTAAGGAGGAAAAACTGGTTCATAGGAAGGCAAATGAGATCTACGGGATGTCCTTTCCTGCCTTTCCTCGGAGAGTGTGGGAGGAGATTGAGAAAAGACAGGAGAGCTTGGATAGTGAAAGAGGCAACTAAAGACCTGCATCCAGGTGCAACTCGATATATCAGAGACAAAGCTGTTAGAGACAGATTCAAGTATTAGAAAGTGGGCATGACACTGTTCATAGACACTGTACGGATCGAAGATGGAAAGGGCAATGAGACTTTCTACAATGTGAATTATGAGTGCCCAGACAGGATAATAATTCTCACACCTGACCCATTGTGGCACTACCCTCAATGCAACCAACTTCCTGCTAATGTGCCCATGCCTACAAAGTGGAAAGCAGAGCAGTTGCAGCCAGTGCTGCCATCCAGCCATTGCCATACCCATGTTGTTCCGCCAGTCTAGTGTTCCAGGATCCAAAAGTGCCTCCAGATTCATCAGTCTTGTAGTGTGCCTTCCAGATTCCATCACCTGGGCTTTCAGATGACATCATCCAGAGAGGACACCAGCCCATCTGTTTCCTGATTCATCACCTGGGATTTCAGATGACCTCATACCAGCTATTCTTTCCTGTTCCAAGGTTCCATCTCCTAGATGACATCTGTCCAGCAGTTTCCAGATGTGCCATCCTGTCATTTCTGTAAGATTTCCTTCCAGCTGTATCCGAAAAATGCTGCCAGGGAGAGTCTTTGGCTGGAGATCCAGGTGCCGTACCACTTTCGTTCTTCAAGGGACTGGTAAGTCCAGACTTTTCTTACCTTATTGATGTTGCAATACACATCCTACAGCTGGCAGACTACAGACTGGTTGAAACATAGAAACATAGAATTTGACGGCAGATAAGGACCACTTGGCCCACCTCGTCTGCCCATTTCCCAACCTGATGGATAAGCTGCAGATCCTAGTTAACCAACCGCCTACTTCCTCCTAACCCCCACTAGAATTGCCTGATGTCTGTCCCATGCATTCTTGAATTCCCCCACTGTTTTTGATTCTACAACCTCATCAGGAAGGCTGTTCCATGTATCCACAACCCTGTCTGTGAAGAAATACATCCTCACATTACCTCTGAGCCATCCTCCCCCCATCTTCAAATTGTGCCCCCTTGTTTTTGCACATCTCTTTTTCTGAAACATGCTACTCTCTAGGACTTTGTTGATTCCCTTGAGGTATTTGAAAGTTTCTATCATGTCCCCACTCTCCCTTCTTTCCTCGAGGCTATACATCTTTATTCCTTCATATGTCTTCTGATGCAGACCCTGCATCATTTTGGTTGCCCTCCTCTGGACAGCCTTCACCTTGTCTATGTCTTTGTGGAGATGAAGTCTCCAGAACTGCACACAGTACTCCAGATGTGGTCTTACCAACTGTCTGTACAGAGTGCCAACAACTTCCTGTTTTCTACTGGTGATGCCTCTCCCTATGCATCCCAGTATCCCCCCAGCTCTCCTTACTGCCTTCTCACATTGCTGGCCCACCTTTAGGTCATCTGATATGACTACCCCCAGGTCCCTTTCCATTTTTTTTGTCAGTATATGACCCCCCCATTGTGTACTCTTCCTCTGGATTTTTGTTTCTCAGATGCATTGCTTTGAACTTCTTTGCATTGAGTCTAAGCTGCCATACATTTAACCATTCCTCCAACCTTGCCAAGTCCCTTTTCATCCTTTCCAACCACCTTGTGTATCAACCATGTTGCAGATCTTTGTGTCATCTTCAAAGATACATACTTTCCTTTCCAGTCCCTCTGCAATTTCATTTATAAAGACATTAAAAAGGACCGGCCCCAGTGCTGAACCCTGCGGTACCCCATTAGTAACCCTCCTTTTTCACTGTGGACTCGTTTACAATTACTCGGTGTGTCCTGTTGTCCAACCAGTGTTTTACCCAGGCTACCACCCTGGGACTCATTCCCAGACTGGCTAATTTGTTTATTAATCTTTTGTGCTGGACTGTATCAAATGCCTTGCTAAAGTCTAGGTAGGCCATGTCCACAGCCCTCCCTGGTCTACTGTTTTGGTCACCCAGTCAAAGAAATCAATTAGATTTGTCTGACATGACCTTCCCACTGTGAATCCATCCTGCCTTGGGTCCTGCATCCCACTGGCTTCTAGGTACTCAAAAATTATTTCATTCAGAAGTGATTCCATTATTTTCCCTACCACTGAGGTCAAACTGACAGGTCTGTGGTTTCCTGCCTCTGTCTTGCTCCCACTTTTGTGAAGGGGAATCACATCCATCCTCCTCCAGTCCTCAGGTACCGCACCATCCTCCCATGATTTATTAAAAAGGGTAATCAGTGGTGTTACTAGTTCTTTCCTTAGTTCATTTAGAATTCTAGGGTGAATCCCATCAGGAACCATTGCTTTATCTACGTTCAGTTTTAAGAGTTCTTTCAGAACCCTTTCTTCTGTGAAAGAACTAATATCAACCCTCCTATCCAGAGTGCATCCATTGACTGGATTAGGTATTTCCCCCTGCTTTTCCATTGTGAATACTGAGCAGAAATATTTGTTCAGTATCCCTGCTTTTCACTGTCACTCTCTGCCCAACCACCTTCCTCTTTGTTCAGCCTCAGTATCCCTGCCTTAGTCTTTCTTTGCTCCCTAATGTACCTATAAAAGGTTTTATGCCCTCTTCTTAACCGAGTTGGCTACCTTTTCCTCAGTTTGGGCCTTTGCTATTCTGGCTGCTTTACCCACTTCCTTCTGCCTTATCTGGTACAGTTCTCTGTTATGCTCCTTCTGTGTTTTCTTATACTTCCTGAATGCTATTTTTTTCTCCCTTACCTTCCCCACCACTTCTTTTGAGAACCATAGTGGTTTTTCCTTTCATTTTGATTTGTTTATTTGCTTCACACAAAGGCTTGTTGCCTCTGTGTTGGCAGTTTTGATGTTTCCCCATTGTTGCTCCACCCACCTTCTTGCCTGTTTGCTAGTGCTTTTCTGAGGCACTCTCCCATTTTGACAAAATCAGCCCTCCTGAAGTCCAGTACCTTCGCTTTGTGTGGCTTGACTCTACAGCTAAGTTTATCGTGAACCACACTGTTTGGTGGTCGCTTGTTCCCAGATGACTACCCACTTCAAGATCAGAGATCCTTTCTCTGTCCCCATTTGAGAGTACCAGGTCTAAGATTGCTGTCTCCCGAGTGGGTTCCAAAACTAGCTGTCTGAGGCATGACCCCTGTAGGGTATTGAGAATCGCCCTGCTCTTGGATGTGGCTGCAGCAAAGGTGCTCCAGTCAACATCTGGCATATTCAGTTTCCCCCATCAGCAATATCTCCCATTTCTCTGCCATCCCAAGGATGCCTTATATCATATCTTGTCCCTTTCCTCCCCCTGAGATGGGGGTCTGTATACAACCCCTGTGCAGACAGTGGAGCCATTTCCAGTCTCCAGGGTGACCCACAGTGCCTCCTCTCCTCCCTGTTTACCATTTAGTTCTGTTGCTTTGATCCCTTCCCTCACATAGAGAGGTACTCCTCCTACTCTTCTTCCCTACCTATCCCTCCTGTAGATTGTGTACCCTGGTATGTTGACATCCCAGTCATGGTTCTCTGTGTACCATGTTTCTGTGACTGCCACAATATCCAGGCATCCCTCTTCCATAAAAGTCACCATTTCAAGGAGCTTTTAACTTAGACTATAGGCATTGGTTTTCATTCCCCTCCATTTTTTTATGGCTTTATTTCTTTTTACCCCATCCCTGTCCTTACTGCCTTTGTCTTTTTCTCCATTTAGCCCTGCCTTTCTCCCTATCGACTTCTCTATCTTGGTGTTTACCTCATTAATTACCCTGATTTTTTGCAACGGGGCTAGCATTTCCCTTCTCCTCTTCAGTGCCTCTCTCCTTGGCTAGTTTAAATGCTTGCCGTTGAAGCATTTAAACCTATCACCTAGGGTCCTGGTTCCCCTCCAGGATAGATGCAGACCATTGTACCTGTATAGGCCTGCATTCCTCTAGGTGGAGCTCCAGTCCCCAATGAAGCCAAATCCCTGAGCTCTGCACCAGCTTTTCAACCAGTCATTGAATCCCATGGTGTGGAGTGCCCTAGCCTCATCTTTCCCATAGACAGGAAACACGTCCAAGAAAGTACTGTGTGGAACTGTAGACAAATACTGTTCCCTTCGGGATTACAGTCCTACAAGAAGTGTGCTTCACCAGGCTCTGGCCAGGCAGAGACTCTTTCTTGGACTTGCCTTTGGGCACTGTTGTCACTAGTTGGGACTTTTTGGGCATTCTATCCCCAAAATGTGTATTGTATGTAATGTTAATGTTTTCTTACTGTTTTTCTACTGTTTTCTACCTTTCTAAAAAATATTTTTGGCATGCTCCAGGGTTTGATGGTAAGGGTTATGACTGTGTACTGTGTTTGCAGATTTAGGTGTGTTTTTGTCTTTCCTCTTTCAGATGGTTCCTGATGAAGACAGAAGAGAAGACAAGAAGAGGAGTGGAGGGACTCATTGGAGTTCCTCATGTGCTTTAAAAAGTTTTGTTTAAAGTGCTGTGTAGTTGTTCACATGAGTTAACTTTTCCTTCCACAGATGTAGTTGTGGGGGAGTGTGGAAGTGTAATACTTGGGTGTAGTGTTAGCTTCTTGGTTTGGTTGCAGGTGTCCGGGGATCGGGGGAGGCTCCCTTGTTTTGGGTAGTTTTGGTTTCTGGTCAGATAGGTTTTCCCTAGAGGGCTGGGGGATAGACAGGCTGTGGTTCTGACCTGCAGTAGGAGCTGCAGTGTTAGTCTATTAGGGCTATGGTGTGGACAGTTCTTCCAAGGCCACTGGTTACCATAATAAGATCATAGTGTAGGGACTGATGTGTCAGCCAATGGCCTCTGGGTCCTTAGTGTTGTCTGCCTGTGCCTGGCACATGGTAGGGGAGAAGGCAGTGCTACCTCCCCGTAGTCAACACATAGGGTAGGATGGTCTGATGCCAGGTAGGCAATGATTGCGGACAGTCATTTTCCTGGCCGAGGGTGGGTGTAACCCCCTTGTTCACAAGGGTTTCTAGAATCTCACTAAGAACCAGCGTCAGGTAGGGAAAGGCAGCTTGTGAGATGCCAGTTAAATGGGGTTCACACTGTCTCACTCTGTTCTCAGTTTCAGCTGAGCTGCAGTGATGATGTCATTATAGAATTCTCGCAGCAGCATAAGCCACTATGGAATGCTAGCTGCAGGGGTTAGCAGTAGAACACTGGGGAAAATCAAGCCAGTTTCAAGAGAGAGACTCAAGGGAGTGAGGAGTGCTGCAGTGTGCAGCTCCTCAGAGTCAAGTTCTGATATAGAGCTACCTTAGAAGAAGGGGTTTTGCGTTCTCACCCTAGAGAGGAACACAGAAGACCAGTTGGACAAAGTGGTAGAGAACATTCCTAGAGTTGTTCCAGTGCCCCATCCTTGGAGGGATGGGGAGAATTCCAGGAAATCAGGGGCAATCCCCTGGTCCAGCCTGGAGAGGAAGATGCTGCCTGAGAGTCATTTTGGTCAGTGAGTACCAGAGAATGTGTTGTGAGATAAAGCCATCGGGCACCTGCATACTGTGGTGAGTTCTCTGATAAAGAGAGTATGTTCACCGAGACAGTGTTTAAAGTAAAAGTGTCTGCTTTAGTGGGATCAAAGAAAGACTTGCCAATTACAGAACTTTTAGATTGTGCATGACTTAGAAACATCTGCAACAGTAGGGATCTAGGGTAAAGACATAGCCACATACAGAACTTTTAAAGTCAGGACACTTCCAGAGTGAATTGTAGAATGTTAAATGTGTGAAACATTTAGAGAGATTATCTACAAACAGGGTTTCAAAGAAAGGTGTTGTAACTAAATGAATGGTTGAGTATAGATTTGGGAGTGAAAGGTGGGCGACCCCCTCATCTGGAGTAACCAGGTTTACCTCTCCAGGTTCAGTTTGGGCGCCTAGGATTTTTTTTCAGACACTCAGTCAGTGTCTGAGAAAAGCACCCAGATGTGGGATTTTGGATTTTCTCTGAGAGCCGGAAAGTGCTCATGGGTGGTTTAGGGAGCCACCATCAACCTCCATGCCCTATGGAAAAGTGTCTTAGCACTGGCCAGGGTGCCATGTCAAGGAATAGAAGAGAAGTGTATCAGTTTGGGCTGTGTGTGCCCAGATCTGTTCAGAACCTGAGGATTCATAGTGAGGAAGTATGCTTTGTGCCTCAGTAATCTGCATTACCAGAGAGGGTAGCCCTGGGGGGTTCCATCTTTGCTTTGTTATTCTCTGTGTTTTGTGAATAAAAGCCACACTCTAGAATCTGATCCTGGTTTGGACATTTCAGTTATTGCTTCCAGAGTCTAGATTTACTTAGGTGACCCTGACCAGAAGAACAAACCTAGAATAATGGTTATCTGACTAACCCAACCTGCCAGACTGCCACCCGCAGTCCAGATGTGAAGCCACCAGACCCTCACAGAAGTGCAAGTAGTCTGAGAGCCACAGCCGTGGTTCTCTGATGAACCCGACCTGCCAGATTGCCACCTGCAGTCCAGGTGTGAAGCCATCAGCCCCTCACAGAAGCGTAGGTACGGACTTGCCCTCAGGGACTGATTACCTCCAGGAAGGGAGCCCTAGCTGTGATTTTGCTTTTTCTACATGAGGACAGTTGTCTCTGGGTTTAAATCCAGAGTCTGTTACTGCTGTGACCCACTGGCTGCAGTCAGCCCCAGGAGCACTCCGACTGGCTCCATATAGCTCTGCACTGTTAATGCTTGATTATATTGTACTAGATTATGTTTTCTGTTAAAATTGTCTTGATTGCATTTTATAGCTGAAGTTTTTTGTTTAATGTAAATGCCTGTATTGTGTTCCTTATGAGACCAGTAGCGATCTCAGCTCAGGCCTTTGAATCCCCTTCACCTTTTTACTCTAGTATTGTGTTTTAAATAGCCCTGTTATTGCTCTCTCAGACTTTGTGGCACTTTACCTAACATTTTGGTCTGCAACACCCCCTCTGTTTAAGCCAGTCTGCATTTCTTTTTAGCTCCATGAGCAGCCCCATCCCTCTGACTTTCTTATTTAATTCTCCTCTGCCTTCTCCTTTCTGGTAGTCTGAGAGCCACAGCCATGGTTCTCTGATGAACCCAACCGGCCAGACTGCCACCCACAGTCCAGGTGTGAAGCCACCAGCCCCTCACAGAAGTGCAGGTATGGACTTGCCCTCAAGGACTGATTACCTCCAGGAAGGGAGCCCTAGCTGCCAATTTTTTGGCCCACCCACCAACCCCCCATCCTGATTAAATACACATAAATCCCGCCCCAGCTTTCTAGCTCACTCCTGAAAGCTATTGCCAGCCATGCCTCATTGGTTATCTAGGCCTTAATTTTCACTGGTCCTCCATCCTCCTGCATTAACCATTAATTTCTCTGGCCCTCTATGCCTGTCCTCTCTAAGTTGTCACAACAGTTAGGGGCTTTCTAATGCTAGATCCATGCCATGGCCCAACTAATAGGCTTCCTGCCACTGCTTATCCATGTTCTCTTCTCCCTCCCTCCCCTCCTCTCCAAAATGCCACCCACCACTACCATGGCCCCCCTTTTCCTGCCTAGCCTCACTGGGCTTCCCGACTCCTGCATTTGGCATCCACTCTCCCTTTCACCCAAGCCTGGATTCACTCAGCCCCATGTCCCAGCCCTTTTCTCTTTGCCCCATCACTCTTCTGTTTTAATTTTCAACTACACCTCCCTTTCTCATCTCCAAATAATCACCCAAGCCTTCTAACTAAGAGATGTCTGCTCACCATCAGTCACATACATCTATTCACCCACTACTTATCTCTTGTGCTCCTGCTCCTTGCCGCAGGTGACATCCACCCAAACCCCAGCCCCCAAACAACACACCCCCTCTCAATTGCTGCAAGCTCCCCTCCTACATTGGACACTTCTTCACTTCTCCCTGGAGACCCTCTCCCATGTGGTCTGTGCCTTCTGCACCTAAATATAAGAAGCCTAGTCCATAAACTTGACTCCCTTTAGGTACTTGTTGCCCACTATGCTCCAGATGTCCTCACCTTGTCCGAAACCTGTGTCACAAAAAACATTAGCGACTCCTCTGTCACCATCCCAGGCTACACTTTGGCCTGCCAGGACAGAGCCACAAGAGGTGGTGGAGTTGCCATCTATGTCAACTCAGACTTGCACTATTTGGTTATCCTAGCCAAGTCTGAACCTAAAATCTATGAATTAATTTTACTCCAGCTGACACTCCCCTTCTTGCTACCAATCTACATTGCAGGAATTTACTGCTGACCTGGCACACCATCCTCTGCTGTCACCAACCTCCTCAAGCAAATCTCCTTCCTAACCCCAACAGGGGAACTTTATATTGTGGGCGATCTACACCAAAACTAGCAAGCTCCTGCCTTCAACAAAACCAGGACTGAAATTGCTGCACTAAACCTCTCTGAAATCATTACTGAGCCCAACCTGCTTAACCTAAAATCTGGTAACCACTCACTCCTCGATTGGGCTCTTACCACACACCCTCATCGGGTCATAAATGCCAGTACTCTTCCTGACTTCCTCTGTGACCACCACATTATTTTCTTCATGTGCAAAATCCACCACTCAAAATCCCCCCCTAAATTTCTAGTCCAATGCTCCTTTAAATCCCTCAATCTTGCCCCGGTGTTAGATGACCTTGCATTAGCAAACTGGGCCCCTGCCTCTATTATGGACTCCATTGACTATGTCTTTCTCTACTTTAAAGACACTTTCCTCAGCATCTGGGGCAAACATGCCCTGCTGCGATGTACAAGGGTGTGAGGCAACCACTTGCCGTGGATCACCCAAGAACTTGATTGCATGTCAAACCACCCGTAACAAAGCCTGGAAAATGCATAAATCCTCATGCCTTCCACAACATCTCTCTGCATACTGCATGCTCTGAAACAAGTGTACCAGAGCCACTTGCCTAGCTAAAGCAGAGTACTTCAGCAGCTCCCTACAGTCCAACCTAAATAACCCCTCAAAATTCTGGAAGGTCATTCACTCCCTCTTCACCCCACCAGCTGCCAATCCCACTCCAATTCTAAATATTAACAAGTCCATTCTCACTGAGCCAACAGCAGTCACTACTGAGTTCAACATATATTTCTCCACTTGAGCTGCCACTCTCCTCTCTGTCCTGTGAAACCCTCCACCTATCGCACCCTCTACAGATGTAATGATCCTGACTAGGCCTCACTCCTTTTCCTTCAATGACAACTCTGCAGTGGATGCCCTAGATGCACTACTTTCTCTCAACCCTTCAAAAGGCAAATCCCCAGATGACTTGGACTCTAAACTCCTCTACCTCTCCACTACTGCCATAGCAACTTGACTTGCCAAACTCTTAAACCAATCCTTTGCCACCGCTGCCATCCCCCAAGCATGGAAGCATGCCACTGTCATCCCCCTCCCAAAAGGAGGTACCCCACCTCCCCCTCCAACTACTGCCCTATTTCCCTCCTCCCAGTACTAGCAAAACTACAAGAGCATCTTGTTCTCACCCAACTTCCTTCCTCACCGATTCTAAGTTCTTCACACCCTACCAGTCAGGTTTCAGAAAGGGACACTCCACTGCATCCTCCCTGATAAGGCTTAGCTACTCCATCCTGACTGGTATGGACAGTGGGCAGATCACCTCAGCTGTCTTTGTCTACCTTGTGAAAGCCTTCAACATCATCTCCCATCCCATATTGCTCTCTTGTCTCACTGAATCAGGCCTCTCTGTTACTGCCACCAACTGGTTCAGATCTTACCTCTCTGGTAGAACCCAGTACATTAGAGTTGCAAATGCTATCTCCTCCCCCTTCCCTTAACTACTGGTGTCCCCAAGGGGTCAATTCTGGGAACCATACTATTCTCTTTATTCCTAAATGACTTACCGCTCATCTGCTCTACTACCTCAATCCACTTGTATGCAGATGACACTGTACTCTTCTCCTCAGGCTCCGACCCTGAAGTGGTACAAACTAGCCTCCAAGCCGACTTCAACAAAGTACAGCAATGGTTCAGCTCTCAACAGATGTCCCTAAATGTAAAAAAAAACTGTCACAATGACTTTTGGCACACGACAACGCCAGTCTGGTCAAAAACTAGAAGATGTCTCCTCATTCCGCTACTTGGGCGTATGGCTCAACTGCCATCTTTTCTTCTCAGACCACATCGATGTTATTTCAAAAAAACTATGTCCCATGCTCAGAGCACTTTATAAGAACTGCAGTAGCCTCCCTCCCCCTGTCCAACGTGAACTGGTCCAGAAGATGATACTCCCCTCCTTTGATTACTGTGACATTGTTTATGGTGCAGCCCCTAAGTCCACCATATCTAAGCTGGACATACTTTTTAATGCCTTCTGCCACTTTGCTCTTGATGCCTCACCCCTTACCCACCACTGCGACCTCAACCATTCCCTGGCACTACTGTCCCTTGGAAACCACCACATTTCACACTGTGCTAAATATGTATGTAACCTATGGCTTGGCACAACCCCTTCCTACCTCTCCTCCTTGATCTCGACTGCTCCTCCCTCACTCATTATCTTAGATCCTGTGTATACCGCCAACTATCAATCCCTAGGTGGAAGACTACTGCTGGGCAAGCTGCCTTCTCACACTGGTTACCCTAGCTATGAAATGATCTCCTACCTCAAATTCAGCATTCCTCCTCTGCCCACTCTCTTTCTAACACCCTAGCTAACTTCCTCACCACTAATTGCTACTGTACCTGATTTGGCCTTGCGCCAATTGCTCCCCTCCCCACTGCCCGACCAGCAGCCTTAACTTTGTTATAAATGCTGGCATATAGCTCCAACCTATGCACTTCTGTCCTGTGCCTTCTTGTCCTGCAACATCATGTGTTCTATGTCTCCTGTTGCTTATACCTGCATATTACTGTGTGATACATTTTCCTTTGTATTGTTGCATTATGTCATGTAATTGTTATATGTTTCATACAATATCCAATGTACTCCATGCGTTGTTGTAGTTTAATGCAGTTGTATCCATATGCTGCTATTTGCCTCTGTTATTTTCTCAGTTGATAACCTGCATGATATCCAACCCCCTTGTACTCCCTCCCCCAGGTCGCACCGGGAGACGAGCATCTTGTTTCTCAGTGTGCTTTTCCTGGTGAAATTATTTCAATAAATAAATAAATAAAATAATGCTAAGCCAATATTTTCTCCCAGGGACCCAGGTTGATGGTCATGCTGAATGGTCCCCCTAGGTGTGAGCCAGGTAGTTGCCACACTTGGGTTGCCTGTCTAAGGATAGCAGGCTCCGAAGCAGAAGTAATAGGTCCACAGAGTCTGCAAGATAATTGTAGTGACTACCCGCACCCCTCTCAGTGGTGCCTTGGTTTGAGAGGAGCAGCCCTGCTTTCAGAAACATGGGGGGCTGGTGGGGGGGAGGTTATATTAGTCTTTGATAACTGGATAAGGCCCACTTGGCACAAGTGCCTGTTCCTGGGAGCACTGAGTAGTTATGTGACTTGCTCAGAGTCACACAGTATTCAAGAAGAGGTTGTGGGAATCAAACCCAGGTCTGCTGGATGATCAAGCTCATTCAAAGCTTGTTACTCTAACCTTTAGACATGTCACATGGATGCCATGATAAAAACATGTCTTGTGTTCAGCATGCCCCTCCATAGATTAGTGCTTGCTGGTGGTCTGGTAATGATGCATCTGGTGGTCACCCAAGAGCACCGGTCTGAAGCAACTCAACCTCCCCTATCCCCCTCAGAGTTGGAGAGCCTGCTATGGACACTCAGTCCTGCCCCACTGCTGGCCGGCCTTCAGGTATTCCAAGTCTGTTCCTGAACCTGGGTTGCCTGCTTCATAGTGGTAATTCTTCCAACTCTGCTGGTGGGCTAGTCAGGAGTTGAAAATGTTCTCTGACCTTATTCATGAGGTGGAGTCATAAGAAGACTATGTTTTAAATTTGGTGTAAAAATGTTTTCCAAATCAAAGTTATGATGCTATGTTGAATTTTTTAAAGGCAGGCTCATAACCTTGGTAATATTCAATAATTTTACCTCAAATTTTCTACATAGCCATTCCTGTACAGCACCTCATGAATGTGACAGCTGTCATTTTTCATCTCCTGGCCAAAATGTGTTTTTGCTTCTGAAATTTTTTTTGCACTCTCTGCATAACATCACCTTTAGGTCAGGAGATGAACATTGTCTCTGCCATTCTTCATAAGGCAGGATTATAGCAAGGTTATGGTGAAAACTGGGTGCAAAAATATACAAAAATAATGTTCAGTATTTTTACCCCAATTACTGTCCTGCAGCCCTATCAGCTTTGGACAGAGTTTGTTCTTTTTGGAAGTTACTGCAGCTACGCTTCCCTCATCCCCAACATTACTGCTTCATTACACAATACAGAAAATTAAATTACAGTTTTAAAGTAACTAAATCACAAAAATGCCATGAATTATTGGTGATCTAGAGGCACAAGGCACAGTAGACACTTATTGAAGTGATTCAGTGGGGAAAAAAACTTGTTTAAGTTGCTTTCCAAAAGGTTTTAGCCACAAAGATACAGAGCACATATAACACCAAACTGTCTCTTCCTCACACTGCACTCTTTTCAGCCTATGCATGACAATACAGTTCATTTCTGCTCCATGTGATCTTTAATCCCATGGATCCATGCAAACATTGCCTTAGAGCAAAATTAATGGATGAAGTTCACAATTTTTGCCATTCATGAAGGTCTCCTTTATGGCAAAATAGAATTTCACTTTAAAGGATAATTTTGTGAATTTGGTAAAATTCATAGATTTCTCCATGAAGCAAAGTTTTCTAACTTCCCCAACTCTAACTGTGATATGAAAAACAATGTGTTCATGTTTCAAGCATGAGACATCCTTAGACTAATGTGAAGCATGTGGCAGCACAGCTTATCAGCTTATATGAGGAAAGAAAACACATGTGCTCTGAGGAAAAAAGAACAAATGGAAAAAAGTTGTGATAGTGACAGATATCGGATAGAAGTGATGTGATAGTAGAAAGCTCATGACCGCAACAGAAGAAGGTGATGAACGAACACGAATAACTGTTGTGAATCATAAAACAGGGCGTAAAGGAATCTTCAAAGATAGCAAAAAAAACTGCTACACTATAGAAACAAAATGAAACACAGAAAGTAATTGTATATGGCCATACCAAAAAAAAATATTTACTAGAGGACATCATGCATAATATACAAGGCAGAGGAATATATTTCTGAGAATTTGAACAAGAAAGGACAAAGCTGGTTTTCTACATAACAAAAAATCAATAGGAAATGTATAGGATGTAGACTATAGGATGACACAGCAAAAGAATAAGAGTTGTAATCATTCAGAAAATGTCAAAAGGGAGATCTTAGTTATGATCCCCAGGTGATAGAGACTGCAGGGTGAAAATAGTGAGACTGCAGGGTAAAATACACAAATTTAGTTCTTAGGGTGAAAATCCAAAGGCTTTTGTTTTACATAACTGGTGTCAAAGACCAAGCCTCTTACAACCAAGACCACTTTCTCAATCCCCATGAAGCATACATCATCACAGTTGCCATGTTTGGTGTCCTTCAGTTGTCATGCTATTGTATAAGTTATGTTCCATGCCCTAATGGCAATAAGATGCTCACTCATTTCTTATTCAGCATCCTTTTTGTTTTTCCTGTATAGGTTGCTCCACACAGGCTCTATAACACATACATGACTTCCACAGTAGAACAAATGATGAAATCTTTGCTTTTGTATTTTTTAGTGTCATCGTGTGTATGTTGAAATACATTTGAGTTTATAGTGTGGTTGCAATACACATAGTACAACATCAAAATTCCCATTGGGTAAAGTGGAATCCATGTTTTCTTCCTAGCTGGTTAGAGTGTAGAATTAATGTTTCTCACAGGTTTTTACCACATCTGTACATTTGTTTACTTTGTTAATTGACCAATAGTCATTACTTAATAGCCATAAAACATCTAGTAATGTAAAATACAAAATCATAAAACATAGAAACATATCATCATACATTCATTAAAAGTGTCTGTTACTAATAGATTTCATTTTAAAAGTATTGCACATGCCAATTACAATCTCATTTTTGTACTTCAGAAGAAAATCTCTATTTATTCATCTATTTAATCTTTTTAGCTCTGATTTTGTTTATCCACAAGAAATAGTTTGAAAGTCTAGCTATTGTCCAATCATCTTAAGTATGAAGCAAGATTACTAGCAGCGTATCCATATCCAAACCTTGAGCATTGTTAATAAATGGCCCAAGTCAAAACTCTCTTTCTCTATCATACCAGTGACATTTCCAGACAATGTGCAAGATTTTCCAGCCATCCCTTACTGCAATAACATTCAACATTCCCTTCAGCTGTCTTATTTCTCAGATCCAGGACATTGCTATTGAATCTTTCAAATTTGTATTCAATAAAAATGTTTTTCAAAACTGGGTCAGCAAGAGAGCACAAATAGTATTTGTATCCAAAATGGAAATTATTTCTAGCAAACCATTTGGAATAAGCAGAGGAAGCTATAAGATTTAGGTCTCTTGATTTCCAATACTTATTAATTTCTTCTGGATAAATGTAATATATTTAGTACTGATCCAAATCTTCTTTTGTACATATTTTTTTCATATTTAATAAGTTACATTTTACCAAGTAGCTTCTTACTTTTTTTAACCAATGTAATTTTTTACACTTAAGTTAAATCTAATTATTTGTTCAGCTAGGCATAGAGAGGGTAAGCTAGTCTTTTGAATCCTTGTTATCTTAAGCCAGTAGTTTAAGATTCAACTTTCTATTAATACGTTTATGCTGCGTATTCATAGTTCTGATCTGATATAGGTGGAAGGACACATATGTCCCAGATCCAACATCTTTCTTAACATTTTGAATAATTCCATAGTCAATGTATCCTTGTACTTTGCATCCCAGACTTCTACACCATATAGAAGTTGGGGATCAAATTTTTCATAGATTACTTTTATAAGTGGAGTTATTGACAAGGCCTCCGTATTTGTGGTTAAACCTAGCCAGCCCTTTGATCATCTCCTTTGTTGTTTCTTTTATTCTTTGTTTAGAATTTTTCCAGCAGCCATTATTATCAATGGAAACTCCCAGGTGGACATAACTATTTACAGTTTCCATCTTTTGCTGTTTAATTATCCAGTAACCTTTTGTTTTATTCCTGTCAAATATCATCACTTGTTTTACTGTAATTTATGTTTAGTTTTAATTCTTGAAATCTTGCTATTACAATTTCAATTTTTTTTGAAGACCTGAGATTAATATGAGGTTGTCTGCATATGCTAAAGTGGAACACCCTTGATTTGTTATTTTAGGTGAATCTGATACAAAGTTTGCCAACTTTCTTAAAAGCTTGTCTATGTATAAACAGAAAAGGATAGGGCCTATAATACAGCCTTCCCTTACCCCATTATTAGTATTAAACATTTTAGATAATTGCCCATCATTGCCTATTTGAACCCTCGCGAAGGTATTGAAATACAGATTTTGTGTTATATATACTAAGTTAGTGTCTATACCTCTTTTAATCATTTGTGTCCATAATACGTTTCTTGATATTGAATCAAATACTACTGAGTAATATGTAAATATGGTATACAATTGTTGTGTTCTAAAAAGGGTGTATTTTTCTGGGAGATGACAGAGAATAAAGCAGTTGTCCACAGTTACACACCCTTTTCAGAAACGGGCCTGTAGCTCACAGAGATCACCCATTATCTCATTCTGTTCTTTTAGTCTTTCATGAATTACCTTTGAAAAGATCTTTAAATTTACATACAATAACTTTGTTGGGTGATTCATCGCTAGGTCCAACAGCCTTCCTTGTTTATGCACTGGTACTATCTCTGCCTCTTTCCATGTCTGTAGGTAGAAATGTTGTACAATATATTTATTAAAAATACAGGTTAGAGCCTTGCACCACTTGTTTATGTTATACAGATAAACTTCTGCTGATATATTATCTATACTAGGTGCTTTTGATTTTTTGAGTGTATTTATTGCTACATATAATTCCACCATGCAAACTGATTTGAGGTTTCACCTTATCAAATTTAATATCCATTTTAAGCCACTCATCTTGTTATCATAAAACAAAATTTCCTTAATATTATTTCCATTTATGTTCCACTATATATGTGTCCAGTTTACATTTAAAATGATTTGTACCTCTTGCAACCAAATTCCAGAATGTTTTTGCATCCTTTTTATCTATTGCATTTAGCATCATAAGCCACTTAGTTATAGCATGGGCATTTCTCCTTTCCTTCAGAAAAGTTTTGTATCTTTTCCTCTCCATATGTACATGAGATGTGGTAGGTTCTGGAACACATTTCTTAGCAATTCATCTGTGTGCAGTAGACCCTGATGTTATGCAAACTTTTTGACAGATGGGTTCTATTGAGTTGAAGAAGTATAGATTTCTTTGCTTCACATTGGTCATTCCATTTTTGTCCCTGAGCAAACTGATTCTATCCATATTCATTAACTCTGCCTTACTTCATTTAATAAATCTCTCTGTTTTTCAACCTTTGCATCAGGTCTTTTGCATGTCTATGAAATTCTTTATCATCAGAGCAGTTTAGTTTAATTTGAATAAATTGACATCGCGGTATATTTTTGATTAATGATGTTTAATGGCATCTATTTATATGAAGGATGGTATTCCTTTCCAAAGATTTCCTGAAAAATTTTGTTTGGAGTTTTGTGCCATCCTTGTAAATTATTAAATCAAGGAAGTGTACTGATTCTTGACTTGCCTCATGGGTAAACCTGAAATTCTGAATGCTAATACTAACATATTGATTGAATTGTTCAAGTAGAATGCCTGTCCCAGTCCAAATATAAATGATATCATCAATACATTTCTTGTACAATTTTACAAATTGATGAAAATACTGTAGTTTGATCATGAATATGTATTACCAATTCTCTTATGTGGAGATTTATCATTTTTGGTGTGAAGGTTGTCTTCACTGATGTCCCCACTTGCTGAATGTAGCAAGTTATTTTCAAAGAAAAAGAAGTTGGATTCTAGAATGAACTGGGATAATTCCACTATGAAGTCCATGAGAGGTATGAAATGTCTCTCTCTCTCGCTCTGTCTCTCTTTTGCTGTCTCTCACTAGGTAGCATATTTGATATAGTTACGAGACCACCATTTGTGGGATATTTGCATATAAATGTTCAGTGTCTACTGTTACAATGATATCATTCTCCGTATGTGCTACTCCATCCATCTTTCTGATGATGTCATTGGTGTCTTTAAAGTAGAATGGCATTGCTGGTGCCAATTTTTTGATACATTCATCCACATATTAAGACATTGGTTTTGTTGTTGAGTCAATGGTCAAACAAATGGGCCATCCTGCAGGTTTAGAGGAGTTTTTGTGAATTTCTGATAGCAGATACCACATTGGTTTTCTAGGATGATTACAATTATGAAGTCATATTCCTTCTGCATGATCCACTCTTCTTGTATTACTACTTACAGAAATGTATCAACCTTTTCTTTAATTCTTCATTAAGCTGCTGTAAATTGAAAAATTCCTCCAGAAGGCTCTGAGGGACTTTTGTTAGGGTTATACAAGTAACAAATGTTAATTCTCAAGTATCCTGAATAACTGGGAACTTGAAGATGAACTACAGAAAACATTTATATTACACTACTCCAAATGTTCCTCAAGGAAGTCAAATGCATTCATATAAAGTATGCACCATATCTGGGGCTGAACAAGTGGTAGAGACAACATATTGTGATTTATATAAACCCAAAATATCCAGTTTTAATCCCAGTTTATTGGATCACACATACACATCATGTTTGGGAATTCTGAGGTACAGAACAAGAATAAGTTAATGAGAAAAATCTTTGCTATACCACTGCATGACAGAAATATCAGTTGCTTCTTGAAACAGTACAGATGATTTTTTCCCCCTTTAAGAAAAATGATATCAGCCTGGTTGAAAGAGCTCAAGGGAGAGTGACAGAACACAAGCTTGGCTAAGGGATTTGCATTACCAAGAATGATTAGAATGTCTAAATATGTTGCCTCTTGAGATGAGATAGTTAAGGGGTGATTTATTACTAATGTGGGACATTATCAAGGACCCCTATTTAATTAACAAGATGGGGACTTAGTTTAAATACAACACTGCAGGCACAAGGGTGCACCCCTTACAAATAAGAAGTAAAAAAATTCAAAAGCTCTAGAAGAAAATTGTATTTTTCTCAGAGGGCAGTTAACCTATGGCATGCCCTCTCCCTTGAAATTATTGTTTGAAATAGTAAACCTGTTTTAAGAGCAAACTGGACAACTTGGTTTTGTCAAATGCCAGCTTACAGAATTATGGGTCATAAGATTGGAGCTTCTCTGGGCATTGCCTACTGCTGCTGATTATACCTCAATATGAACCTATATAAAAGGAAAAAAAACTATTATGTGTATACAATTAGCAAAGCAAAAGTCTCTTTCAAATACATTGATAAGTACCCATATTTTTTGTCCTCGGGGGGGGGGGGGTTATTGGAAAGGAATAATTCACTGAACTGTCTCTTTTTATTGATATCTGCCTAATGATAGTTTTGACTTATCATAAAGGAAAACAGCTTGATGAGTGGACCTCTGTAATCACTGCATACTGGAAAACATTTGGCACAGACATACTATAGATGACTGCAACAGTTAAAAAAGTTCTTAGTGATGTGATTACATGCAGAAGGTGAAAACAGTTCTGTGTTTTTTTTTTTTACTTACATTTGATTAAAGTTCTTGTGGCATACAGGAGAAATCAAGTTATAACGCACTGAAGAGAAGCAGTTTTGTACAGATGGGAACACGTCAGACTTCATAAAGAAGGAACATATGTCAGCATACAATCTACTACAAAGATGAAAACAACAGGAAACAGGTCACTGCAGAAAGATGTGCTGGTGCTACTCCCAGACTGCCAGGTCCCTGTAATGATACATCTCTAAAAATTATGATCATGGATGCTACTGCAAAGTCCTCTGAATAACTTCAAAACTCACTGCAGAAAATTCATTTCTCAAATTTTTAACTGTATCCCAACATTTTTCTCTGTATATGGAGCTTTTTCAAAAAGATCTTACTTCTACAGCTGTGCTAAAATAAAGAATAGTGTAAATTTAAATATAATCTCCATATAATTGCTATTTGTCTCAAATTGTATATAATTGTTTAAAAGACAAGCAATGTATGTGTGCTAGCTTTAAAAGCTCATCAACTCACATATTGTATGCCTTTTTTTGAATATCTACAACAAAATATAATACTGCTATTCACAGTCCATTAGCAAATTGTAAACTATTTGTGCTGCTGCCATCATTCAGTGCATTTATTTATAATTCTGCATGCCTTAAAACCTATTGCCAAGAGACAGCTCATATCTGTCTGCACTCATTATGTAGTTTTAACTGCATTTTATGAATTTCAAATGGACGTATTGTCCAGGAAATGCTGAAAATAAAAAGACTAGGGCAAGATATCCAAATCTTTACACTGGGCTCAAGCCATTTGTGCTGGGGTAGCGCCAGGTTAGCGCGGGTCCACTACATTCAAAAGGTCAAATGGTGCATGGAAGCTGCATTAGCACCAGGCAAAATTATAATGTATGCAAGGGGCAAACTGATGGTGTGTGTACATGAATACAGAAGAAATGTTATGTTCAGCAAATAGTGCCACACAAAGTGTTGTTGCATGACTTAGTGCAACACTTTGCTCGGTGCAAATTACCACCCAGGAAAAGATAGTCTTAACTCTGGGCAAACCAGCTTTGCACAATTTTGTGGCTTTGCATAACTTTTGAGTGGCTTTGCGTGACCCTAACCAGTAAGTATGACACATAGAAATAAGCCATAGAGGAAACATGCTGCTCACAGATGGCACCACAATGATGCCATCATCTACCACCAGTCCCAGCCATTCCAGGTAGTAAGTGGCAACCCAGCTTCCAGTGGACACCATGGCAGTGCTGCTATACAGCACACACCTGCATATCACCCTTTGATGGACACCTACAGACACCAGCACACACATGCAGTGCTGTGGGCATGGAAGGTATTGAGGGGAGGGTGTACAACTGCCCAGGCTGGATCACAGACTGGGTGCGGCCATAAGGCTAGAACAAGGCAAGCAGTGCAAATGGGCCAGTGCTAGGAATACCCCAACACCAGTGTGCCTGTCTGATTGTATGTGCCCCCCCAGCCACATACCAAACATCTGTACATACACCGCAGCACACACAGCCAGCCATGTTTATGTCACTGTAAGCATCCCATGCCAGTGGTGAAGTGTCTGTAGGTCACACAACAGCATAACAGTATTGTCTACTTTCAGTAAGCACCTGCAAGTTGGGCCTGTCACTGTGTACAGTGCAGTGGTCATCACTACCCTATACACCATAGGCATTGTTGTGTCCCTCACACTACTGGCCCCATTGCTACTGCAGTGTCTGCTGTGTACTGTAGCATGAACTACAGTTTAACAATTGCATGCTGCACCACCACCTGTGACTGTGCTGTGTAGTCCTCTGGGGCACAACATTCTTTGCTGTACTGTACATATGTAGCCTGCAGCTACCACCATGTACTGCCAGACTGACCTACAGGTGGAGCTGTGGGCAGAACCAGCCAGCCACTGTACTTCCAGACTGACCAACAGGTGGGGCTGTGTGACCCTGCAATAGCCCTGAGCAAACTGCATGCAAATCAGGTCATAATGAGATGCTAATCTGATGTTTGCCCACAGACCACCTTAGCAGGCTCATTTGCATGTCACTTTTGAATATAGCAAAGTTTTGTCATGGGTAAATGTGAATGCGTCGAGCAAATGGCTTAGCTCCATGCTGAACCTGTGCAAATGTGTTTGCGCCATGCAACCATTTCAAGAAACATTGTATATTTCTGCATAATGTAATCACATGCTCTGATGCTTGCAGCTTTACTGATGCCACTCCTTTGCTAGCACACACATTGGCCACACAGTTCACCTCTACCTTCCTTCACATCGCTGTGAACTGGGTTGCTGTTGTGGTTTGCACCTCCTCTTTGCTATATTCAGAGTTGTCCTATTCCCAGCATATTTTTGCACTGCACTCCCAGCCTAGTTTGCCCGGCTTCCTTAGCATGCTATATTCAGTAGGTTTAGCATTGGGGCTATGCCTTTTGAATATAGTGGGCTCTTGGTTCTGGACTAATTTAGCACTGCTAATTTACCCTGGGGCAAAGTTTTGAATATCTGACCCACTAAGTATAATGTGCCACTCTTAATACTGAGTACTGTGGTATTTGTGCATAATTACACAACAAACAATTACTGTATATGCAGCAGCAATTCATGTCATGGACCAATTATATGGAGAATATATTTAAATGCACAGTATTCTTTATTTTAATATACTTTGTAAATAAAATCCTCTTGAAAAAGCTCTGTATATGGAGCAAAACATTGGGTTACAGTTAATAAAATTTGAGAAATTAATTTTCCACATTGAGTTCTGAAGTTATTCAGAAGACTTTACAGCAGCCCCAACGTTCATACTTTTTAGAGACAATTAAACACCTCTGGAGGATGTTAAAGAGGAACAAGAAAAGGGCCATTTTCTACAGATTATCTTTTGGCCTTGTAATGATACAGAAAATCCATGGGACGCACGTATTATGGATATTCATATAAAGCTAACACTAGAGCTCACCCAGATCACAACAACCAACTGTTGCTCTTGCTTCTTTCCTTTTTATGAGAAGCATGATCAATTATGTGCCTTCACTGGACAGTTTGTCCATATTCCACAGGGTAGCATTATTAATAGAGTGCTTGTCATTTTCCTGTATTATCTGAGGGAGTCAGTCCTTCAGGAGGGTTCGGAATTCTGGATTCTGGAGCAACCAGGGAATTAAACTGCCACAGCACATGCATTCTCTTCTGAGGGATGGTTAATGAGATGAATATCAGGGCATGGTCTGAAAAGAGAATGGAGTCCATCCAGGCATCCTGCACCCATTCTCTACCCTCCACTGAGATAAAGAGATAGTATCAGTGGCTCAGTAGGTAGCACACTTGCCTCTGAGGCCAGGAGATCAGAGGGCTGTGTGGTTCAGTTCCCACTTCTGGCACTTGGGTTCATATCCCAGTACTGACACTGTAGTGCAGCATGAGAGGGGTGTTGCACTTCTGAGGTGCCATCTTTCAGATGAGACATTAAACCGAGGTCCCACCTGCCTGGATTGGTGGTAGTTCAGGTGGATGTTAAAGATCCCATGGCACTTATCGAAAAAGAGTGGGGGAATTTCCCTGCTGTCCTGGCCAAATTTCCCTCATTCACTAAAAATACCACCAACAGCTAAATCTGGTTCAAGGTCAGTTGGCATTCATCTGTATCCCCCTCCCCAGGGTCAAGCCTGAAAATAGGCGGGATTTGTCTAGTGCACTTACCCGGTCAACAAAAACTAACTAAATAAAAAGAATAATCTAGTCTCAAGTAGCTGTGTTGGCAATGTGAGGAAAATGAATACATATGGTCCGTCATATGCTCTAGACACCAGGCATCCACCAACCTGACATCTTTAACTAAACAGCATAAATGCCATTACCCAGTCATCGAGAGTGGGGGCTGTGAATTATTAAGGTCAAAGGATGGGTTGTAAAGAAAGTTGAAGTTCCCCCCAAGCAGGAGCATCCCCTCCTGATATGCTAAAATAGTATCCATGAGCATCTGAATTGTTAATGCATCACTGCTTGGCGGCATACACATACACACTGTCAGAGGTTTGCCACAAATGAAGCCAGTGGCCAGATCCAGTCTATTTTCCTTACCTACATAAATGGAATCAGCTCTGAAGGGGGAGTATTTATGCAGTAAAATTAGTTATTACTGCACCCTTCCTTCAGCTCTGCCTATACGCTGAAGTGACAAACTTGTCAAATGCAAATTTCAATAACTCTTAATATTATGTGTTATCTAAATGTGTCTCCTGTAACAGAATTGGGTCAGGATTAATTTTCTTTCATGCTAGTTTGTATAACCTTAATGTGTTTCACAGTGTTTGAAAATCCATTGTCATTTTGAGAAATTACCATAAATTAGATGTAAGCCCTCCAACTCTGTTGGGTATAACCTGGATGGTGGCTCCCAGTCCCCAACATCTTCCTGTTCATGTGACCCAAGTCCTTGTGTGTCTCCAAGTCTCCATCCAGCTCCCACTCATTTTCTGCTGCAAAATGGGGCCAGAGGAGCCAAGCCTGGGACCTGCCATGTGGGATCCTCATGAAAATGTGGTGGTCTGCACATGCGTGGTTACATACATTGGTTTTCCAGCTGTTCCTGCAGCTAAAGAACAGCCTTTCCAGTGCTCCTGGAACTCATTGTGGGCAAAATATAGTCCAGAGACATGGAGGAGGTACAAGAGAGACCAGAAAAATTCTTGGAATGGGGCATGAATATTAATTAGGCAAGTTTATAAATATTAATAAGCCCGC
Organism: Neoceratodus forsteri; assembly: GCA_016271365.2. Lineage (NCBI taxonomy): Eukaryota > Metazoa > Chordata > Ceratodontiformes > Ceratodontidae > Neoceratodus > Neoceratodus forsteri. Next base: position 40,921,378 of record CM028137.1, on the reverse strand, counting down.
CTGCAGCCTGGAGGGTCCATGTTCAGGCAGCAGCAACAGGCAGAATGTTGTCTGAAAATTTAAAGCACTGCAAGTGGGTGTGTGGGCAGAGGGGCTGTTTTTGTTTTCTGGGGGAAATACATTTTAAAACTATTTGGTGTGGCAGCAAAATGTATTTATAAACTGGGACTCTGTTAGACTGAGAATTCAGCAGTCATGATGGTTAGGGCAGTAAGTTAATCACGGCTATCACGGAGTGCACGGTTTCCATGAAAACAGCTTGTCTCTGCGAATTCAAGGAATTTCTTTACCTCATGTCAAAAATCAGCATATTTGTCAGATTTATGCCCTTTTTTGTCTGATTTGTGCCCTTTAAATTCTTCCAAACTAAAAAAACAAACACTGGCTGACTGCATAAACATTGCTGTTCACACATCGTGCTGATTTCAGTCTGTGTTATTTGCAGTCGGTCAGTTACTAAGCCAATATGATGTGTGTCTCAATTATTGTACTATGTTAGAGTTTTCACATCTCACTACCATTATCTAGTAACACACTAAGTACAGTACATAAGTTACCAGCTAATACTGGCCCACAATTAACTTTTCAGGGTTACACAGTTACATTTCATTTTAAACTACTACTTGTATCACACAAGGCAGAAGCACTTTTCGTCTCCTCCGAAGCAGACATGTCCGTTAAATCAAACTGCTCCCCTGCATTTAAGACAGTCAATGTGTTTATGTAAGCCCAAGATGCTGTCAGTATGAAAAGGCACCTTTCATGTGTCTGGCAACATGTTATTCTGTTTAGTCTGCAACATTGCGGTTGACCACAAAGCACGTTTTAAACAATTCTTACATGCCAAGGGAGATAAGACTGCACTGCCAGCAATACCTGTAATAACCTGGTGAAACACCTGGTGTTATGCTGTGTTCTACTACACAAAGCATTTACCAGATCACATTTAATTTTTTGAAACAGAAAGCTCTGCATGTGAGGATGTAACCAGTTTGGCATCAAATTAATCTATTGTGCAAGATGTCAATATCATGTCCAGTAATGCCCCACCCCCCATACAGATGTTGAAAAAATACGAGGGAGATGAAGTAAAGGCTCACCGAGTCTTCAACGAATTATCTGTCTTTGCTGTTTGTCTGCAGATAAAATATGAGGGAACAGATCACCCAGTAACAAAAAAAAACCTCTCTGTGTGCGCTCAAAAAATCAGTGACTACATGCACGGGAATGGATGTTTCTGCATTCAGGGTCCAAGTTCTTTCAGGCTGTGGGCATATTCAGCCCAGTGCAGCTAATTATGCTTGCAGTGACTGAGGACGAAGTATGTGAAACTATCCCTTCCCTTCCTTTGATGACAACATTATGGCAAAAGCAGAACTTTGGATTTACATCACAAAGGTATGCTGCCAAAAGCTGCAAATGCATGACCACTCTGTATTGCCGTTCTGGGTGGACACTAAGGAATGGTTCCCCAATTTAAGAAAGATTGCAATTAACTGTCATAGTGTGCCAGTTCACAGAGCGAGCGTAGAACACACTTTTTCTAAATATGCCACTATGCTCAATTACACACAGTGCAGCATTAAACCAGAAAACTTAAAAGTGTATTTTATTCTACAACAAAATCAAATATGTGTAGGTTAAAAACTGTTGTTGTCTTGCACTTCTATTGCACATGTCATTCAGAATGTGTTTTAATGTGTCTGAATGTGTTTGACACCACGTCATAAATCCAATTTTTATTGCCTTGTGTAATGAACTATAATACCAAGAGTTATATCTTGTTTTATTTATTTAAATGTTGTGAGAATTAAAGTTTTATAAATCTATTTATATGTGATTGTGCAGTCCATGAAAAATGCCATTTTTGGTCACTAGGGGGCTGTAAAATAAGGTACAAATCCCTGTGATAAACTTACAGCCCTAATGATGGTCAACTTTGCCCCCTGTTTCAGCCAAACAACAGCCAGTATTGTGCCTGGAGGATTTCTAGGGCTGGAAAAGGACTTGTGGGAGGAACACAAGGGACTATCCTTGGTGCCCTTTGAAGAACCAGTAGGGCGTCAAGAATGATTAATGAATATTAATTTGCCTAGTTGGACAAGTGAGGCAGCCAATGAGAAAAAGTTGCTAGAGAGCTATTAAATGGGACTGTATGCCTGCCAGAAAGTGTATTTGGCTTGAGGATGTGAAGCAATCAGAAGCAAGGAGAGAGAATGTTGTGGGCTTGCTATCCCTGAAGGTCTGTGTGTTTGCTCCACAGTCTAGTTGGCCTCAGGGTAGGACAAGCTGCACTGAGTCTGGAGCAACAAGTTAGCCCCAGGGATAAGAGTACCTCTGTGAGAGAGATCCCCCTGGTGAGATTTGAACCTGCGACTGAGTAAAGTAGCTACAGTGAGCAAAAGTTGCTTCTGAGATTTGAACCAGAGGTCGATGGAAGTTTCATTCAGATTCACTAGGATATAGAAAGAAGCAAGAAGTCAAAAGCCCATAAATTGCCTCTGTCATGCACCCATAATAATCTAGCCTGTTCTGTAGCAGAAAGTTGTCTCGTCTATTTTCATAAGTCTGTTTGGAGCTGCTTATAACTACCTCGGTGGAGAGTTTATTCCAAGGGCTGATAATTCTCTGTGTGAAGAAATATACTCATTTATTTGTTGTGAATTTGTTACACATTAACTGCAGTGGAAGCCCTCTTGCAATATTATTGACTTGCTTGAACTTACGACCCATCACTGGCATCAGATAAGTTGCTGCAGTGAGGAAAAAAAATTGCTTCTGAGGTCTGAACCTGTTACCGATGAAAGCTGCTGCAGTGAGAAAAAGTATCTCTGAGATTTGAACTTGTGTCTAGTGAATATTGCTGCAGTGAGTGAATTTTGCTCCAGAGAGTGAGCCAGTGGCTGAAGGAAGTTGCTGTTGAATTTGGAATCCTTGGTGGAGAAGTTGAAAGTTACTGCTAAATTTGAAACCTGTGGGTGAGAGACATTTGCTACTGGGATTGTGTTCAATGCCTTGAAATAGGAACCTGTGGCTAGGGGAATGAAGACCCACATTTCGAGGAAAGACTTCTAGAGAATTGCTAGTAGAAGTGGACTATCCTGCCATGCAGAAAAAGTAATTGAAAGGTGCAGCTGCATTTCAGGGACTGTAAAGGTCGCCACCTAAACTCCACAGTGTCTGCCAGCTAAGATTAAAGTGACTGACAGGTGTGTTCCCCCAGGTGGGGAAAATGTGTTGTACCCGGACAAAGAGAAGACCCTTGGATAGGAATATGTCGAGAAGCCTGACAGGTGAACACCACATACAAAGGCCGAGTGGGTGAAGATGGGAAAGGCCTAGCAGGTGAAGACCAGCTTTCATCATTGGTTCAGCAACTACTGTTTTGCTGCATTAATATCTTCTGATACCAGTGCACTACTATGAAATTCAACATCTGTAAAACCCCCTGAGAATCTCCAGAACTGTAAGTGCCCCAGGCTGTGGCTTTAGGGAAGTCTTTGTTCAGCTAGCTAGCTAGTCAGAATAAAGGGGGTTAAGCTCTGGGCAGGATTGCGGTAAAAAGGTACACCCAGGCACACAGTTAAAGTTTCATGTTTCTTTTGTTTAAAGTTCTTTGGGCACCAACAAAAGATCCCCATTGTATTCTGCATCTGCATTGTGGTGCCCATCCAAGAGACTTTTGGGCAGTTGCCATTTGGGAAGTGAGGTGCACCCATAGGTGGGAGGTGGGGATTGTGTGTGGTAAAAGTGTTGTTACAGTTAAAGTTGTTATGCTGTTTTTCTCCCTTTTTTTCCTTCACCCCAAATAAATCTGTAAATTGTTAATGTTACATTCTGGTACTGTGACTCATTGTGAAAAGTGGGAATGGTTGTTGTGTGGAGAAGGTAAAGTGGGAGCAATTACTATGCTTTCTTGGGGGTGTTAACCTGCAATTTATCTACAGGTATTCCCTATCACTACCGAAGGTGGAGGCACCATGTGCACCTGTTGTTGCTGTACCACTTGTTTGCCAAAGAACCTTGGCTGGCCCCCTCAAGGTGTGTCCAGAAAAGACCCTGGGGCACCAGAAACAGCCAGAGGTAAATCTAGGAGGGGCTGTTACACCGACATATCTAAAAGTTCAGGAGTCTGAGTCCTGGCATCCCCCCAAGCCCCACACAGTGTACAAGCATCTTGATAGGAAAGTAAAAAAAAACAGCAAATGCCTTGTAAGCACACCCAGTAAAAGCTCTTTCCTTTCCCCAGCCTAGATCTCTCCATTAACTGTGACAAATGTCAGCATTCCCCAGATGCGGTAAAGGGAAAACAGATAAAATTTGAAAACTAAAGGGACCAGTGTTGCCTCTAATACCTACGAAATACCAGTTCTGTACTAGCCCAACATCAATAAAAACTCAGGCATGTCAACATGTTCAGCTGGGCCAAACAAACTGGGAGATAGATGTCACACTCTGAGGCCTTGCCTCACCCAGCCCTCTGGCACAGCCCCAATCCTCACAGAACTCCAGCTACAGTCCATCCAGGGGTCTTCTGGATCAGTCGACTGCTGAGGGGAGCAAAGGAGAAAATTATTTCTGTGACTTATGTAACCAACCACCCCCCCCACTTTGCACAGTAAACTACCCATTGGTACCCTTGACTGGGCACCCAAACTGCTTCAGACAATCAGTACCATCACTAGCTTTGGGAATGTATACCACCCAGAGGGAAGTGAAGTGTTCAAATAGTCTCTATATGGTGTTATTTCAGTGTTACAGTAGCAGTGTAGACTTCCTACACACTTCATTTCATAATGCAGTCCATCAGTGTTTAATCAGTGCATCTTCAGGTCTCTTTTGGTGTACATGCAGTGCTGATACAGTGTGTGCAAATTAGGTTAATTAGCACTATAATCACACTGCAAAAGTACTGCAATTAGCAGTGTTTTGTCATCAACGCTGCCTGAAGCAGTGTTGGTGTAGCAATACTGGCAGAAGCAGTGTTGTGTCAGCAACACTGCCTGAAGCAGTGTTACATTACATTGTTTTTTCAGTATGTGCGAATTATGTTAATTAGCACTGCATCAACACCTGTAGTGCACTTCAGTGTGCAGTGTGATTTTGGTAGCACTCCTGTCAGCAGTGTTGTAGTTCTGTTTCAGTGTATTAGGCTGCATTAAAGATGGTGTCGCATAAAATTCAACAAAAACAAAACAGTATTCTTCTGCAAGTATCTGCAACCTCAGCAGAGGAAGCTTTGCTTAAGGGTTCCTGAGTGAGAAAGTCATCTGTGAATTCCAAAGAAGATGGAGATCTTGGGGCTATGTCTATAGGAGGTACTAAAGTCTGTTACCCCATGTTTGGCTCAAAGTCACAAGGAAGGGGGTGGACATTTAGTTAAAGGAATGATCAACAATCATTCTGGTTTGCAGAAAATGGTATTGGAGCCTCCCTGATATGCAGGTCCACACCAGTATTTCCAGGTTTATCTTCAAAAGGAGAAGAGAGCCTCTTCAGACTGGGAGCGCATGCACGGTGTGGAAAATTATTTTCGGTATCAAGGGGCTGTTCGAGTTAAGTGTGTGTGTTCGTGTGTGTGTGTGTATATATATATATATATATATATATATAGATATATATATATATATCTATATATATATATATAGATATATATATATATATCTATAATGGGATTATCAATTGCATTGGACAAACACCATTAGCTGACTGTGCGTATATCAGAGTGCAACCACACACCTGCACTTTTACTCCCCTCCAAAACAATTTTGCGATTTTATAAGATAGATAACCCACTGTGTGGTGTGTGAAAGCACAGTGATATACACACGGCTTGGGTGGTTGATGTACTCGGCCTGCTGCCTCATGTGTAACAACACACACCAAGGTGTGCGTGTATCAGAGCATGACCACACACCCTACAGTGGATTATCTATTACACACACACGGGATCCGTATGATTGCCCGGCATGATGTTTCCTGACATTTGGTTTCCCGACACTGATTTCCCGTCAATACTTTTCCCGACTAAATTATTTACCGTCAACAGTTTCCCGACTATAAACACAACTGATGGTATTTTGCCAATTCAAATGTCACACCTAATATCTCCATAAACAGAATTCCATTTTTCGTCTGTAAAGGGACCTCAGTTTTAAGCCTCTTTTGTATATACATTTGCTTTAATGAAAACTTCCTTCTCCCCCTTGGCACTTCCTTTATATTGCTGTTTTTCAAAACTCTTCATTTACCACAAGCAATTTATATTTAAGTTACTCTCTCGTGTAATCTTTTATACAAAAAAAGGTTCATTAACCTTTCAATGTGCTCTGCATTTCATGACTCCTCAATCTTCTGTCCATGAGCCAGCCTGGAGCTAAGAAGCCATTTTGTTTTTGAAAGCTCCCTTATTGGGACATCTATAATACATCCTCATCTGCATATTAGCATCATGATCTGGGAAACTAAGAGCCAGGCGGGCATGACCACAACCAACATTCTCAGTACTTCCCCAGTACAAACTGATGTTAATTTTATTCAATTTGCTATTTATTTTGTTTGCGTTGGGTGAGCCAATACTGCCCCGCCCCCCCAAAAAAGCAATTTTGACTGCCAGTGTCCTGTTGAGCTTGGGGTATGGGTTCCGACAGAAAGTTACATTATATGCATGTGAACAACTGTGGGTTATATGATTATGTCATCAGAATCCTGCATGTCCTTAAAGTGTACCTTCGGGCTTTGATATAGGCTTTGATATAGGACCAGATTTAGAACGAATGATCTCAACAATCTTACCCTGCCAGTAAAGATAGAAGAATTCCTTGATGTGGAATGCGCTGCCTGATCCACACCTGATCTGCACTGCTGGGCCAAAGGATTACCAGTTCTGTGCTTGGAATCAATTGTGTCATCTGTCTGCATCAGGGCGTCATTTTATCTTGAACTCTGCGCTGATGTACCTGACTAGGTAAACCTGTCAGTTTCTTCTATGTTTTTTTCCTATTCACTTTGCTTGGGTTATGACGCCTTTCGATCAAATGATATTCGGGGAAAGATCGCGTGGGGAAATCAGATGACGGGAAATAGGTTGCAGGAAATACAGAGTCGGGAGACTGAATGACGGGCAATCATACTAGACCCACACACACACACACACACACACACACATACATATATGAGACAGTACTTGTTGGAAAACAAAAACACTACCTTAATGCAGGCATTAGAATGCAAAGCACGCAAAGCAAGAAAACGAAAAATAGGGTTTGAGCCTCACGAGTCTTGGCAACTTGGTTGTGTGGTGTTCCCTGGAGTTCCCAACCATGATGCTCATCCCATACCCCCAGCCCACAGCCTTCTTTCTAAAGCACAAGCTACAGCTCCAACCCAGTGCCTCCCATTGCAGCCATTTGTACCTGTAAAACAAGAACAGCAATGGGCTCACAAAGGATCTGCAGCTTGTTATGAACTATTTTATGACAAACAATGTAGGGTAAACAAAAAAAACAATACATATCTGATACATATGGTCAGTGTCCTCCTACTCCCAGTCAATGTCTTGTCAGATCTGTAGATATAAAAGGGAAAATGGATCAGTATGAAAAATAAAAATACTGATCAGCTGGGTCAGTTTGGAAGGCTCTGTAGAGGTTAAAATAAAAAAGTGTGGGGGGGGGAGATACCAGACCTGTACCACACCACCAACCTGGCTTTTAGAATGGACTCGATCACTCAGGGAATGTCATGGTTAGGGAAGGGGGGAAGACTCCTTGCCCGTGCCCCTAGAACTGATCTTTTTTTGGGAGTAGGTTGTCATATTGCTTCACTCATCAGCCAACACAGGGTAGGATAAAGACACCAAGGAACAGATATTCAAGGCACAATGAATGCTTCCCTGGTGATGTAGTGGATCCCCCTCCCTTTTCCCAATCTGCCTGTAGAATACATAGGAACAAAGGTATGTGACGGCAGAAAGGGACTGCAAGCCCACCGAGTCTGCCCAGTTTGCCTAGATATCCACTAGGCCTTTTCTGTAGATTCCCCCCCATGCTAGTTGCCCTCTGTGCTTATCCCATGCCCTCGTGAACCCTCCCACCATTTCCCTCACCAGCCCATTCCAGTTGTCCACCACCCTCTTAGTGAAGAAGTACTTCCTAATCCTTCCTCTAAGTCCCCCCCCAACTGATTTGGAATTTCCAACTACCATCCATTGCAGCATAGCACACCGCAGCAGGCCAACTGTGACCATCTCTAGGCAGATATATGCAGACACAACCAGTCCCAGAACTCCCTTCAGCTGGCAACAGGCAATAGAAGTTCCAATAGCCTGCAGTGCACATTTGAGCCTACACAATCTCTTATCATATGTTTTCCGCTTCTGTTCTTCTCCAGGGGATAAGACAGTCCATGACAGAACTTAGCCCAGGGAGTTCAGTGGGGCCAGTAAACCAAAGATGAGAGCCTATATAAACTCTTAACATGCACTGTAGGACAATCTCCCACTACAAAGGACTCCAGAATCTGCTGCAAATGAAGCTGTCAGTGCAGAATCCAGCAAAGCCAGTTCATCATAATCCACTACACTACAGCACACAGCAGGCAAACCAAAATGTTTCCACATGCAAAGTGCACATTGGCACCAGACCCACACTTATGTGGGACCCTTGACACAAGCCAGCCAGTGGATATTGTGGTAAGGAGGGACAAAACCTTTTACATGCAGGTACATCAGGGAGAAAAGGAAGGCAAGGGGAGATACTGAGTGTCTGAAAAGGGTGGAGGGAGGGAGGGTAAAAGATGACCGCCAAAAGCAGAAATACTGAACAAATACTTCTGTTCGGTTTTTACAAAGGAGAGGGCAGGAAATGGGCCGGCATTAATAAGGATGGAGAGATCATAGAAAAGGACACAGCTCCCTTTTACAAAAGAAAGAATCCTCATGGAACTGGCAGCAATAAGGCTATGGGCCAGATAGATGCACCCCTGGACACTGAGGGAGCTAAGGGAGGTGTTAGTAGGGCCACCGACTTCCCTGTTCACCCTGTCTTTGTAAACTGGTGACATGCCCAGGGATTGGAGAAGGGCTGATGTGGTCCCACTATACAAAACTGTGAACAGGGAGGATGCAGGAACTACACACTGGTCAGTCTAAACACAACAGTGGGAAAAGTAATGGAAATACTGCTGAAGGAAAGAATAGTGGAGCACCTGGTTGTCAATGGTCTACAGGGGAAGTGGGGGAAGGGAACATTGCTTAACCAGGAGTAGCACACTAAGCTGAAGCTTGTTTCCAGATGCAATATGGAGCACAAGGAAGTTAAGTAACTTACTCAGAATCACACAGTATGCACTTAGATGGCTGTTGGATTCAAACTCAGGTCTCCAGATCTGTAGCTCAGAGCCTTTACCCAATGTGCTATACTGCCTCCAGGACTAAAGGCAGTTTGGTTTTATGGGAGAGAGGCTGTGCCCAACAAACTTAACTGAGCTTTTTGACTGGGTAACAAAGGAAGGTGGATGGAGGAGGAGGATGAGGTCTACCCAGATTTCAGCAATGGCTTTGACACTTTGCCACACAGAAGGCTGGTAAATGAGCTTGAAGGCTTAGGGTGGAACAGAAAATAACAAGATGAGTGGAGAACTGGTTCAAAGACTGAAACCAGGGGGTGGTGGTAAGGCAAATGGGGTGCATTCCAGGGTGGCAGTGGTGTGATCCAGGGGTCGGTGCTGGGAACCATCCTTTTTTAATATCTATAGCAATGATTAGCCCAGTTCCAATCAGGGGAGGAGAGTTGTTCTTTCTAGACCGGAGCTTGTCACTTGAAGTGGTCTGGGCAGGCATTTTGGGGCTGCATCGGCAGTGGGAGAGGATGGGAACACATTGGTGATTGACAAGGAAGCTCTTGTTGGCAGGGGACAGGCCATGCACACCGGGTCCAGATAGGCCACAACTTTGCAAGCCGGCGACTCAGGAAGGAGCGGCCAATCAGTGAATAGGGCGTGAACCTTTAACTGTGTGACTGGGCCATAAAAGGCAAATAGTCCAGTCACAATCAGAGAAGGAGAGCTGTTCTTTGTTCCACACCACCCACTCTGGCCCTGACCTCTGTTAAATGGTCAGTGAGGGTGGAGCCATGGAGGTGGACAAGTCTAGATTGGGCAAACTGGAACACTGAGAAGCTGGATTGTTATTGATTGGGGGAAAAGGGTCCTGTACACTGTGCTATATGGGTAACACTGACTACTACCAGGAAGGGGCATAATAAAGCAGACTGTATAAATGACTGTGTATGCCAACTACATCTGAGGGAGTAGGCAAACTGTGTGTGAATCGATTACTGCTAGGGCCTCTGAGCTGGCTAGTGTTGTGATGGGCTAATTTTGCTTGTGAACTGTCTACTGCTAGGGCTAGAAAACTGGCTACTGTCAAGAAAGAGGGAAAATTGCTGTAATCGGAGGGGGCAAACAGCTTGGGTTTTAGTGCAACACTGACTGAATTATTTCTGTTAGAGGGCCACATTGCTCACCTAAAATGAGGGTAGACTTGGGGGTGGCCAAAGCGGGCACCTTCAATAGAGTGATTGGGTGTACAGGGTGCGGGGTTGCAATAATATTAAATTGGGCAAGGAGGTTCAGAGGGTGCCCAGTGTGTTTTCAGTTGGCAGGTCTTAGGGAGGAAGTAGAGGGGATCAGAAGGCAGCTGGAAGGCGGGAGGGGTGGGGAGGAAAGGTGTGGAAAGGACTTAATGAAAGTACATGAGACCAATATGGCATAACCCAGGGAACAGGTGGACAGGGATCATGTGCAGGCTCATTATTTCAAGAGGTCAGAAAGGGGTGGGATGTACAAAATCAAATACACATGACCAACTAAACCCAGGTCCTGAGGACAGATCTCTTGGCTAGGGCTATGCTAGGTCTGTACTTCTATAGGGGTACCCAGGAATTCCACACAGGAAGCAGTAACATGAATGTCCAAACCAGGTTGGGGTTCTGGAGTGTGACTTTATTCTAAAGATGGTACTCTAATGTAAAGGTGGATCTTCAAGGTGTACACACCATGGCACAAGGCAATGGCTGAACAACAGAAAACTGTATCAGACAGAAACTCTACATCTCCCATATGTCACAGGACCTTGAATTCTCTTCAGTGGCAATGGCCTCAGCTCAACACACATTTCTTCTAGTGGTGCAGGACACAACATGGCACACAATTCCCATATAGCATAGGACTTTAACGCATCAGCAAGTGGCAACTGGCCACAACTGAATCATTTCTTCTAGTAGCACTGGCCACAACAGAGCACACAGGGCTCTTAATTAGCACAACTTACACCAGGGAATAAACTTTCTCTTCAGGCAGTGGCCACCATGCCCTGACTAACCAGGTACCATTACAGAATCTGTAGTGCTGAACTGATCACTCCAGATGGGGGACTGCCCACCTTTTGCTTCCACTTTCATACCCAGCCATTCTTTCAGAGTTTCACCACAATCTCGGGTAAAATAGTTAGGAATATGCATCTTGAAATGACTTTCACATTCAGCATATGAAAACATCACTTCTGAGTGTAGAACTAAAGTCCTGAACAATGTGCACCAGTCTTCCTCTGGACCCCACAATTGTAATCCAACTTTAAAACATGAGAACAGTCTTAACTTAGAACAGAAATTGGTATATATTTCCCTTTGTCAAAGAAGATACCCAAGCACAGGTACTTTCCCCCAGGAAGCACAACGTCAGATTACTCACAGTTGTAAAACAAAACAGGCAGCTTCAAAAGGGTCTCAGATCAAATAGGGGAGTGCCCCTTAGATCCATCCTGTAGCATTCCTTTCCATCTCTCTGGGGATGAAAAATCAGGAGCTACTGCTGTAGAACATGGTTTCCACCACTTTGTTTGGCAGCAGATGTTTCTCACAACCAGGGTGAGAAAATAGGCTCTCATCTCAGAGCCCACACTGCAGCTCTCACTTCTCCAACTGCTCAGTTCGAACTCCTGTCACAAACTCACCCAAGATTCAAAAAACTCCACCCACTCACAACCAGCTACCATGTATAACCCCTGGACCCTGCTTTTTTGCAAAATGACAGGTGGCATGCTGATGAAGCTGACAGCAGTACCAGGTGGGGACTGGGTTCGGGGAGGACTAGGTTATTTGGCACAGGGAGCCTAGGTTTAGCTACTCTGCACAGGGGCACCCAAGTAATCCCGAACACAGGAAGCAATAACTGTAATGTCCAAAACCAGGAATTGGATTCTACAGTCTGGCTTTTATTCACATCCAAACTGAACAAATAAAGCATAGACATACCCCCACGGGGCTACATTCCTGATAATGCAGATTACAGACAACAGCACACTTCTTCACATTTCAGCCCTCAGGTTCTGAACCCACCAGGCACATAGCCCAGATTTGCATGCAGCTTTGGGTACACAGCCTGACTTGTACACTACTTGGGTTTTCCCTATGGCCCGGCTCTCCTGCCGGCCAGTTGATCCATATTCCATATGGGAATGAACCAGTTTTCCTGTTAGTGGCTCCCCAAACCACCTTAGAATCTTCAACTCATAGAGGGAATTTTCATTCCATCCCATGTCTGGGTACTTCCCTCATCACTGGCCAAGTGCATGAGGCAAAGTAGAAATCCACAGAGCAAATCCGTAGAGGTGGACCTGGTTAATAAAGATGGGGGGTCTCCCACCTCCAGCTCCCACGATCCATACCCAGCCATTTCTCTGGAAACTATACAACTCTTTGCTGAAAGCTTGGCAATGTAGATTACTGGGTAGATGTATATCACATCTCCTCTACATTTCTTTACTTCCCCATATGTGCTGGACTTGAACATACTTTTACTTTTGGCTAAGCCTATTACCCTAGGCCTCCCACTACTTCAGTAGTCCAATCCCCACTTTAACACAGTTCAGGATGAAACATGGGCCCTTTGGAAAGAGCAGAACTCACCCTTCAGTTGCAGGTGCCCCACAGGCAAATCACGAAATCTTCTTGTACCCCACACACATGGACAAAATAAGGCAGCGTCTTTCTCCAGCAGTAGCCAGGGGGTTGCCCCTGGAATAGCAGGCACACCTTTCTGCCCCATCCCCTGAGAGATGAGGCACAGAGACCCAAATCAGTGGTCTCCACCACTAAAAAAAACAGCTTACTGTGTCTCTCTCTCTAGGTGGAAACACACACCTTTCCCTAAATGTAGCCCTATTTCAGGGCTGAAGCTCCAAGAGCCTGTGTGCACAGAGCTGCTGTGCTTCTCTCACAACAATCACCAAACTGCAACTGCCCACAGACTACTGTTCAAACCTCCCAACATTCTACTCTAACTCCCTTCTGCAGATTCCATTGTGGCTCATGCAGCTGTGATAGTTCTATGGTGATGTCATCCCTCAGTCTCAGCTGAGACTGAGAACAGAGTGAGACAGTGTGAAATCCATTTAACTGGAGTTTCACAAGCTGCCTTCCCTGCCTACCACTAGGTATTACTGGGATTCTAGTAACCCTGGGTAACAAGGAGGTTACACTCATCCTTGAGCAGGAAAATGACTATCCGCAGTCATTGCTTACCCGGCTTAGGCCTTCCCACCCTATGTGCTACCTGCAGTTGGGGTGGTCAGGCCCCCTCCTACCATGTGCAAGCACAGGCAGGCAACACCAAGGGCCTAGAGGCCTTTAGCTGACATATCAGCCTCTACTCTACCCACTTACTATGGATGTCTAGTGGATCTGGTAGAACTGTCCAGAACATAGCCCTAATAGCTCAGCACTATAGTCCCTATGGCCATTCAGGACCACAGCCTTTCTATCCCCCCAGTCCTCTAGGGAAAATCTTTCTGCCTCTAACTTAACACCCCTTAATAAAAACAACCCAGGGACCTCCCTGACCTTGGGCACCCTGCAACCACACACCAAGAAACTAATATCACACCATGACATCACTTTACTGCCTCCCTACCCCCACATCCACACTTGTGGAAGGAATGGGTTAATACAGTAACAAAATCAGTAACAACACTACAGTACTTTAAATTGCTACACACTAAAGTACTAGTGAGGATTACTACACACTAAAGTACTAGTGAGGAACTCCGATGAGCCCCTCCTCCTCTTCTTGTCTTCTCTTCTCTATCTTCTTCAGGACCACCTGCAAGAACAAGAAAGACAACACACACTCCTAATCTCCATACACTGTCTACCTAAACCCCTACCATCAAAACACTGAAGAATCCCAAAAAGATGTTTTTTTTGAAAAGGTAGAAAAACAGTATGTACACTAGAAAACAGCAGAAAAACAATGACATTATTTACAATACACATTTGGGGGGGGATGGAGTGCCCTAAAAGTCCCATCTAGTGACTATAGTGCCCGAAGGCTAGTCCATTAAAGAGTCTCTCCTGGGCTGGAGCCCAGTGAAGCACAGTTCTAGCAGGCCAAAGTTCCAAAAGGGAGAGTCTTTGAGGACAGTTCACACATTCTGGAGTCTGCTAGTGTAGGGTGTGTACTGCAATGTCATAAGAATAGAAAAGTTTGGACTTACCAGCCCCTTGTAGAAAGATTTAAGATACACCGACCTGCTCCTCAGCTGAAGACTCTCCCTGGCAGCATATCTTCCAATACAGCTGGGTGGACATCTTCCGGGAACTACAGGAGGGCACATCTTGGAACTGCTGGGTTGATGTCATCTCTGGTGATGGAACCTTAGAAAAGGATCAAAAAAGGAAAACAGCTGGTCTGATGTCATCCGATTACCAAGTGATAGATCAGGATACATCTGGGATGGTGTCCTCTCTGGATCTGAAGTCATCTGGTGGGCTAGTCGATGGATTCTGGAAAGGCCAGTACACTGTAGAACTGATGAATGTGGGGCACCTGAGTCCTGGATGTCCATACTAGCGGATCAATAAAGGCACTGCACTAGCTGCTGTGGCAGTATTGACTACCACTGCTTGGCCTTCCATCTAGTAGGCACGGGCACATTTGTTAGGAGGTCCTTGCATTGAGGCCAATAGTACAGGGGGTCAGGAGCTTGAATTATTACCCCGTCTTGGTGCACATAATTCACACTGTGGAAGGTTTCACATCCCTCTCTGTCCACTATTCGCACTTTGTCCATAAACATTGTCCTGCCTCTCTTCCACTGGGTATATTTCTTATGAAACAGTCTGTTTCTGACATGCTTGTTTGCACCAGGATGCACACATTTCATTACTTTGGCCCAGATCCAGGATTTCCTGCTGTTCTCAATCTCCTCCCAGACTCTCTGAGGAAAGGTAGGAAAGGTCATCCCATAGATCTCATTCGCCTTCCTACGAACCAGTCTCTCCTCTTTACTAGCTTTGGTCAACCTGAGACTGCTAGCCTGGTTTGGGGGAGGCCAGTCCTGGTTCTGCCAGCTACACATCCTTAATGAGATTAAAAATGGATCCCTGACTTCTTCTTCCATAGCCAGGGCAGTGGTATCACCACTTTCTTCCAGCATTTCTCTGAGGCGAGAGCTTGAGGCTGTGCACCCATTCATTTTTCACAAGGCCACATAGGTTCCCCCTCATCTTCTTCCTCACTGAGGATCTGAGCCCAGGAGTGAGCAGTCGTCCTCACTCCTGAGACTATCCACTCATCACTAGGTGTGGAGGTCAACATCTCCCATTCAAAGGCCTCCCATATCTCATCTTCTCCTATGAGACTTGGGCTAGGCCCCCCTCCAGGGGTCTACTGATGCTTTATCTGAACTTTCCTTTTGAGATCCAGCATCCGAAACTTCAACATCTGCTTCTGTCTCTAAATCTGCACCCTCTAGCTTTGTGCCACACTCCCCTGAGGGGCCTTCTGTAACAGGCTGCACCTGGTGTGGTGTGCTGCCAACTACAGATTCCTGAAGCTTTGTCCATGTGGGAGCCAAATGAATCTGGGGCACTTTATGCAAGCCATATTTTTCTTAGCTTCCAGCACAGTGAGGTATCATGAAGATGTCCCTTCCAGCATTTAAGCATATTTGACACACATGCACTGGATATCCAGGAATCGCCACATGAGGAGGCAGCTGTCCTCCATAATGACACCTTTCAATCTCCTTTAATCTATTCACTGCTGCTGTTACTGCAGCCTGGGCGTGATCTGGTTAGTGAGCTGGTCCTAAGGTCATAACTGCAGGGAAAATGAACAAAAGCTCACTGTTACTGAAAGTCCCACTTTACTGAACACCTTCTTTACTTTTAAAATGGCTCCTCTGCTGCTGTGTTTACTTTACTACCCCACCCTGTAAAGGCGGCGGCAGCACTCCTGCACATCAACATTCAGAAATTGGGCCAAGCCACTGCGCATCCGATTTACACACACTACTGATAACTTTTGCTCAGACTGCACAAACTTGCACTATTCTTTTTCTAACACATTTACATGATTTTCCATGGACTTCTCACTTGCTGGAAACATTTTTTTAACTCACAGTCCCTTAAAGCCTCAGGATTTTAAGCACAGGATTTCCTGTCAACTAGTGCTGCACATTTGGCTACAACTCATAGTGTCTCTCTGGCTTTAAAACTTTAAACTGATGCTGAACTTATAACTATGCACACAGTCAATGGCTTGGCAGACTTGCACTTGTTGGTAGAACTTGGCATAGTCGTTACTTGCAAAACGACTACACTGCTGCACACATATTTAGCTGGCTTTTGGGAGAAAATCACTGTTTGAACAACTTTTGCTGTTGGTACTTACTGTTATCAGTAGCAGTTAGCTGCAATGGAAAAACAGCCTGCAGCCAGTCTTGGAGGCCTCAGAAAGAGAACGAGTGGGCAGTCCTGCCGATCATCTCCCCGATCACCACACTCGCAATTCAGACAATCGAGATGTGGGTTGAACCTGATTTTGAACAGCAAAGTCTATTTTTAGAAGTTTTACATCACTTTTTAATCACCACGATGCTCCTCCACTAGCCAGTACGTGCACTCCACTCACGCTCCCTCTCGAATGCTGGGCAGTCACTGTAGAGCTGGCTGAGGGGCAGGACTGATTGCAGCCTCACCAATCACACAATGCCATGCAAATGAGCTTCTTCTTTCTAGTGAGTGCTCTTCTTCTCGTGGCAATCGTCGAGCAGGCAAATTTAAACTTCAGAAACCACTTTTTTTTTCAACTGACTCCATGGCGGGAGCCCATTTCAGCCATTTAGCATGGCCATTCTCACTGCAAGTCTCTCAGTTCACTCAAAAGCATTTCCAATGTCCAGGTTACAACTTTTCTATTGCTACCCATAGTCTTCCACACTTTTCTTAATCACACAGTTCTTTAAAAAAGCAGGCAAAACACTGCAAACATTTGATGCAGGACAAGGGCACACTCCTTTAGCTTTACTGCTCCTTGGTAAACAGTTAGCATTTTAACAGCAGCATAAGATCCACAGCACACAGCGACACACTAGTTAACTCGCTTCAGCTTTTTGGGCTACCCACTGCCAGATAGCCAAAACACTAGTCCCTGCCTGAGCACCTTCCTTCCAGAATTAAATCCAAAGTGGTGCCTCCATTTTTGTAACCCCCTGACCCCTTACTTTTTGTAAAATGACAGGTGGCATGCTGTTGAAGCTGACAGCAGTACCTGGTGGGGACTGGGTTTGGGGAGGACTAGGTTACTCGGCACAGGGGGCCTAGGTTTGGCTACTCTGCACAGGGGCACCCAAGTAAATCTGAACACAAGAAGCAATAACTGTAATGTCCAAAACCAGGAATGGGATTCTACAGTGTGGCTTTTATTCACATCCAAACTGAACAAACAAAGCATAGATGGACCCCCATGGGGCTACATTCCTGGTAATGCAGATTAAAGACAACAGAACACTTCTTCACATTTTAGCCCTCAGGCTCTGAACCAACCAGGCACACAGCCCGGACTTGCACCAGCTTTGGGTACACAACCCGACTTGTTCACTACTTGGGTTTTCCCCATGGCCCAGCTCCCCCCCGCTGGCCACTTGATCCATGGTCCATATGGAAATGAACCAGATTTCCTGTTAGTGGCTCCCCAAACCACCTTAGAGCCTTCGACTCCTAGAGGGAATTTTCCTTCCATCCCACGTCTGGGTACTTCCCTTATCACTGGCCAAGTGCATAAGGCAAAGTAGAAATCCACAGAGCAAATCCATAGAGGTGGACCTGGTTACTAAAGATGGGGGTCTCCCACCTCCAACTCTCACAATCCATACCAAGCCAGTTGTCTGGAAACTAAATAACTTTTTTCTGAAAGCTTGGCAATATAGATAACTGGGTAGACATATATCACTTCTCGTCTACATGTCTTGACTTCCCCTATGTACTGGACTTGAACATACTTTTACTTTTGGCTAAGCCTATTACTCTAGGCCTCCCACTACTTCAGTAGTCCAATCCCCACTTTAACACAGTTCAGAATCAGAACTCACCCTTCAGTTGCAGGTGCCCCACAGGCGAATCATGAAATCTTCTTGTACCCCACACACATGGACAAAATAAGGCAGCTTCTTTCTCCAACAGTAGCCAGGGGGTTGCCCTTGGAATAGCAGGCAAACCTTTCTGCCCCATCCCCTGAGGGGTGGGGCACAGAGACCTGAATAAGCATTCTCCACCATTAAAAAAACAGCTTACTGCGTCTCTCTTTAGGTGGAAACACACACCTTTCCCTAAATGTAGCCCTATTTCAGGGCTGAGGCTCCAATAGCCTGTGCACAGAGTTGCTGTGTTCATCTCACAACTATCTCCAAACTGCAACTGCCCACAGACTACTGTTCAAACCTCCCAACATTCTACTCTAACTCCCTTCTGCAGATTCCATTGTGACTCATGCAGCTGCAATAGTTCTATGGTGATGTCATCCCTCAGTCTCAGCTGAGACTGAGAACAGAGTGAGACAGTGTGAAATCCATTTAACTGGAGTTTCACAAGCTGCCTTCCCTGCCTACCACTAGGTCTTACTGGGATTCTAGTAACCCCGGCTAACAAGGGGGTTACACATGACTTATACTGCTGCTAGAGTTCTAAATAACATAATCTCTATCCTCTCAGCTGAGGCTAAGTAAACAGAGTGAGTATGTGAAAACCCCATTTAGCAGTTATTCACCAGCTGCCTTCCTAACCTAGCACTGACACTGGTGGGATTCTAGTAACACCTGGAGACTGGGTAGTTACACTTATAAGACAGAGGAGGGCATATCTATCACTCCTTGTGCTATGCCAAATTGCTCTCCTGATAGGATGTCAAAGCATTTAAGCCTCTGGGCTCCCAAGGACCCAAAAGGCTTCATGGGTAATGGGCTCAGTCAGGAACTGGAAAGAAAGAGGAGTATGGGAATCAGAAACAGGTAAAAAGGCACAGATGGGTGGAAAGAGAAGGTGTCAATGGATTCTGTGACATGCATCTAAACCCAACCTTAACCCCCCAGATAATGGCAAAGGATGCTGTATAGTAATGATATACCATGTATGCATAAAGCCCCCTCATCAACAATCCCCAAAATTGAAGGAAAAAAGAGTTAGCTGTGCCTAATCCCCACACATGAAGCATGTATAACTATTCTCAATATACAGTGCAATATAGTCCAGGAGTAAATCTAGGAAGCATTCATTAACTCAATCACTCTACAGGAGCTCTTTGAGATTTCCACCACTTATGTCCTGTATACTCTTAACACTGCATTCTGGGCCTTTCAAAGCAAAAGCAAGCCATAAACAGCATGCCACAAACAAATGTGAATACCTCATAAATTGTAAGTGCTACATACAAAGTGTGAGTGACGAAGTTCTTCAGCACAAAATTATTTTTCCAATGGTGCTATGCAATTAATTAATAAGTAATTTCTTTTTTTCCATTTTTTTAATCAGGTGAGACACACTAAGCAGAAAGCTTGTTTACAAGGCAAACTGGAAGCGCAGGGAAGTTAAGTGACTTGCTCAGTGTCACACAGTATGCAAGTGGGGGCTGTGGGATTCAAACCCACTTCTCCAGATTTGCAGCTTAGATCCTTAGACCACTGCATTATACCGCCTCCCTGCCATTGTTGTACTATACTATATTAGTCAAAATAGCAAAAAAAAAAAAAAGTGTTTCTTGCGATAAGAAAGTCAACATAAACCATTTTGGGTACGAAAATATATAACACATTAACATCAAATTAAGCATCCATACATTAGTTGTAGATACAAAAGTAATTTTGTATAAAAAAGCAATTTTTCTAATATAAAACATTTATTTTTTCCCGTTTTATTCAGGATGCTTAGGTGAGGCTTGAGGGACAAATGTGAACCACACACACACCATCCCATAAACAAATGTAAAGATCTCCTAAAGTATATGTGATACACACAAAGTATCAGTGGCAAAGTTGTTCAGCACAAAATTACTTTTCTAATGTTGCTATGCATTCAATTCTAATCAATTCGGTTTGCAAGTAGCACAGAGAAATAGTGCTAATGACCTGAAATGTGTTCAGGGCACAAAGGAAGTCTTTGTCTGCCGAACAAAGTAGTTGTGGGAGACAAAGAGAATGATTTGGCTGCCACCTACAGGTGATTCCAAGAGGTAGTGAGTGAAACAGAAAAAATGTTTGTCTCATAGTCTTAATTGATAGATGAGAAGTTATTTTTTAAGTGTTCCAGTATTAGGGCAAGGAGGGCAATTAAATATAGGCAGTACCAATCTGCACTGTCAGTTACAGACAATAAAACATAATCGTACAGTATTTTCTGGTGCAATTATTTAGACAGAAAGATAGCAATCTGGTCTGTCCCATTCAGTAAGGAAAAGTTTAGAGGCCACAGCTGGTTGAATTGTCCCAAGGAGCTGTAAATGAATCATGGAACCCAAGTGTAGCAAGGAATAGGGAGCAGAAATGATGCTTGCCCCAGGAACCAATCAGGTCTCAAGATGGGATTGAGATGGCTAGACCTAGATGGTGGCATATTTGAGTGCATTGAGTAATGCCAAGTATTTACTTATTGAATTTTGATAACCAGATACAATCTCACTGAGACATTGTGTTCCTTTTTCAGGGGCAACACGGAGTTAGGACATTTAGTTGACAACTTTCCATAAAGATAGTATATTACAGCAGACAGAATCATTCAGAGCATCATATAGGATCATTAGGACAACAGTAGCAGATTCAAGGAGTATAGTTCATATTAGTTACATCAGAAACATGTTTACAATAGGGAATCAAGATGTTGTATGAGAGGAACAGAAACAACAACACTACCAAATGAAAAATATTGCTCATGATATCATTGGGAGATGCACCAGGGTATAGTGAGAGACTGGCTTGCCTGATGCAGTCTACTTTAAGTTGCAAAAGGGAGACCAAATTATTAGGCTACACTGTTAGGGTAATGCACTGCTAGTGGTACCAGGGGGTGGACAGTTACGTTACTCCTTGGTTGCATCTGCAGTGGGTTGTCTCTACTCTGCTGGCTTTTAGCTTGTTTTGGAATGTTGCCAGTGTGTTACAGAGTTGAGTGTCTTTACTAAATGCAGAAATGAGTATGCATGAGTACAAGAGGTGCTGCAAGCCATGCATGTTGTCACCTTAAAAACAGGAAGCCATAACATACATACAGGAAACCCAGAGTGCATTTTCTTTTCTTGTAGCTGGTATAAGAAAATAAAAGATGCAATTCTGAGACCATTACTGAAAAACCTGTACTGTGGAAAAGAAGAAATTGCAACTACATTCTTAATTTATTTCCACAGACCTGAAGGTTTTTATCAGGGCTGTACATATTTGTTTTAGAAAAACAATGAATATACGAAGGGGGAACTGTATCTGATTGTTAAATCTGTTTCAAATGATCATTTCTATGAATGACTTTATTTTTATATTACTAGTCAAACTCCATGTAACTGTATGTTGGATTTATGGATACACAAACTGTATACATTTTTAAAATTGTTTTTGCTCAGATAATATGATGTCCTAATGTATGTTTTTATGGATTTTGGAATCAGTCGAACAATCAATTAAAACTGAACTGAACTGCAAGATTCTGCTGTGTCATGAGTCCTGACATGTCAATCAGTAACTATCATGAACTCCAGTTAACAATGGCTTTTTCCTTGGTGTCCAGTGGTCCCCACCTCCGGATGATCACCAGCTGAAATTGCATCAAATAAGCACACCCACACATACAAGCTACCCTGGCCCATCCATTTTATTTTATTTTAAAAAATAAATAAAATTCACCCTCCACTCCCTGGTGTCTAGTGTTCCCCCCGGCTGATCATTGACTGTAATTACAATAAATAAGCACTCCCCCACAAAGTTACACTGCCACCTCCATTTGTTTTATTAAAAAAAGAATCACTCTCCACTCCCTGGTGTCTAGAGAACCCCCTCATACCATCATTAGATAGCAGAACCAAGCCAGCTCCCCCCAGTACCCTAATCAGGCCACCAGTACAGCCCTCCACTCACTTTCATGGCCGGCAGCCTGACTGAGTGCCACTGAGCAAGTGAATAAATGAGCTTACCGTGCTCATTCATGCAAGCATTCAGTGGTGCTCAGTCAGGCTGCTGGTCATAGAGGTGAGTGGAGGGCTGCACCAGTGGCCCAGTCATGGTACTGAAGGGGGAGCTGGGTGGATACTGCTATCTAATGATGAGGTGGGGGTGTGGGGTCCACTGGACACCAGGGAGTAAAGGGTGAATTTTATTTTTGATAAAACAAATGCAGGCGGCAGGGTAACTTTGGGGGCTTATTTAATGTAATTATAGCCAGTGACGGGCTGAGGGAATCACTAAGCACCAAGGAGTGGAGGGTGATTTTTTTTTTAAACAAGTGGGGGTTGGGTATCATGTGTTGGGGGTTACATTTATGGACTTGTGGTGCTGGCGCTGATGGTCTAAATTTTGCAAAACAATTCACCCAATGAAATTGCCAATTTCAGTACAATTTCGCTGGCAAAATTTATTTCACTGCATCTCTATTCCTGACGATGCTAGGCTAACTGATCAGCAATGACACAACCTGCTCTATTTCCCCCTCTCTCCTGATAATTCAAACATTGCATGCTGAGACACAAAGTTATGGTTTTGGAGGGGGGATGAAATTCAGAATATTACTTGGTAACTGCTGTGGTGTGAATTTCATTATAACTTTAATGACCATTCAGATGGTATGTCAGCAGCTACAACTGTCCTGAGCACATCTGTAGCTCAATTTAAAGATATGTTTGTGCCTGCATGCAAAAATTAACATATCCGGTGTACCATATATTGTATTTGGAATTAGATGCAATTTATTTTTAACATCTTCTTCTTTCAAACAGATCTTGCTGTTTGTGTGAAGTGCCCAGAAGATCATTGGTCCAATGAGAAACGAGACAGATGCATCCCTCGACTTACAGAATTTCTCTCATATGACAACCCACTGGGTGTAACATTTTCTGCCATATCCACTGCCTGCTCCTTAATTACTGTTTCTGTTCTATGTATATTCATTAAATACCGGGACACTCCAATAGTCAAGGCCAACAACCATGAACTCAGCTACCTTCTCCTACTCTCCCTCATGTTCTGTTTCCTCTGTTCCTTGATATTCATTGGTCGACCTATGACAGCAACATGTATGCTTCGACAAATTGTTTTCAGTATTGTGTTCTCCTTCTGTATTGCTTGTGTACTGGCCAAGACCATTACAGTGGTGATCGCCTTCAATGCCACTAAGCCAGACAGCAAGCTACGGAAGTGGGTCGGGTCCAGAATCCCCATTTATATAGTTATCTTCAGTTCACTAAGTCAAGTTCTGATAGGCATTGTCTGGCTGGCTACCTCACCACCATTTGTAGAAAATAACATGAAATCTACAAAGGATAAGATAATTGTTGAATGTAATGAAGGGTCAATAGTTATGTTCTATTGCATGCTGGGATACCTGGGCCTTTTGGCAAGTATAAGCTTCATAGTTGCTTTCCTAGCAAGAAAATTACCTGATAGCTTTAATGAGGCCAAGTATATTACTTTCAGCATGCTGGCTTTTGCTAGTGTTTGGGTATCATTCATACCAGCATACCTCAGTGCAAAGGGAACGTACTTGGTTGCCGTGGAGATATTTGCCATCTTGTCTTCCAGTGTGGCATTGTTCTGCTGTATATTTGTCCCAAAGTGTTATATTATTCTGTTGAGACCTGAGATGAATACAAGAGAATATTTAATGGGGAAGGGAAATGTTCCCAATCGTAATTAAATTAATAAATCAGTAATATTGAAGGAAATGTAGACAAAAACAAACAGTCTGGGATAACCCATTTCTGACTAGATCAAAGCAAAATGTGTGTTCAGAATGAATAATGGCAACAATTTCACTTCAGTAATAGTCTTGGGCTAGCAAGGTCTGGACAAAAATGTGCATTTATTTAGGTTAAAAATGCAGGAAGCCAAATCACCAATTAAAACCTCATCCAGTTACATCCCAAGCATTGTCTTTATCAGGAGTTCAAGAAGTAACATTCATATACATGGCTTTCATACTGTAACCTCAAAAATGCAATCACTACAACACTACATGTATTATGAAAGTCTTAATTACAAACTAGTTTCAGTTTTAAATGATAGAGATGCCATTTTGACAATAATAAATGTTGCTGAGGTACAAATTAAAAATTACTAGTCCTAATACTGATCCATGTGGGACCACAATTAATGCCAGAATCTTTGTAGGGAAACAAAATGATATCTGCCAGTCATGTTGCTTGAATACCATTTAAAGATGCAGTCATTAAGACCCAGAGAATTACGAAATGATGCACGACAGGGTGTGGATTGTGCTGGGATATCCTCATGTCTGGGGTGGTTGGACATGAGGCCACAAAGGCCAAGTACATCTCCCCCCCACTCCAGAAGTGAGGTTATCCCAACACAGCCCACACTCTGAAGTGTATTATTGCTATTATACAATGGCTCTTATTTATTAATATTGTGGGGACAAAAACGAGCACATGTAGATGACTATTAGGTAGAGAACAAGTGTTGGAATACCTCTGCACTGTGTAGGGACATCTACTTTATATTATCTGTTGTACAGTTTTATTTATTTTATTTTTTTTGAGGAAACTCTCCATGCAAAAGCACTGCATCATGAGTATGCAAATAATAAATTGTCTGGTATCACTGTAGTGTAAAAACAAAAACAAGGTGCTGCATCAGCATCTGGTCTAAAAGCAAAAACAAAAGGGTTATATTAAATGCACGCTGAAAATAGAAAATAGATTTTGAAATCTATGTTTTGACCTTAAATCTTGTGTTATGTGATATCAGGCAATTAGTTATTTGCATACTCATGATGCAGTGCATTCATATGTGATGTGTTTCCTCATAAAAAAATACAGCTATAAAACTGATACTAAAAAAAAGATTTTCCCACACTATAAAGGAAATATTCTGATACGTGTTCTCTGCCTAACTATGAAATGTTATAACCATGACAAATAATTTTGTCCCACAATACAAGTAAATATATATTTTTTATGAAACTAAGCTTGTGCTACTTCCATTGCAAGACATCAAACTTTCTTTGTAAGAGAGGCTGTGACTGGTTATTCAATGTTAGGATAATTCAGTTTGTTATACAGTCATGTAAATGTCTGGGCTTGATGCTGTGAGGGTGTGCTTGGATAACCTCACTGCAACAAGTACATACTGACTAATCAGAGTCCAGTAAATGTTCTTGACATTGTATAATTGCACTTATGTAACAGAACGTTATGATTAAGGGTATCAAAGGCTTCTGACAGATCTGTAAAAATAGAACCAAAGGGCAAATCTTTGTCCACAGCTAACTTTACATCAGCCATCACTTCTGTTAAAGTGGATGTAGTACTGCGACCACACTGAAACTAGACTGAGAGAGGGTCAAAACAAAATGCATAGTTAAAAAAAAACTAATTTAGCTGTAAGACAAAAAAGAGTTTTGCAAAAAATGTGCACTACTAAAGGTAACAGTGATTATGACCAGCATTTATTTCAATCAGCCTTTAAATCAGATTTATATATTGCATCACTTTTATCAATTTCCATATCTTGGCTATTTCTGCTCCACTAAGTTATATATTAAAACATACATTAGCACATGGGCTATAGCTGGAGCAGCATTATCTTAGTAGCTTAAGTGGCATATTGTCCAAATCTTCTGAATTATTAATGTTCAAAGAGAGTTTCAGACTGTCCAGTGCCTGAACTGGTGAGACAATATATGAGAATGCAGGTTTATCATTCACAGTGGAATTAAAGGAGAAGAGGGAAACAACTGGATTTGTATCTAACGCATTTAAACTTGCTTGAATAAAAAAAAAATGTTATATGACCTTTTACTGGCCAGAGGGATAAACTAACCATGGTAATGTGGGAGGAAATATGGAGGACAACAAGTAGAGGATATATTGCTCTAATGTGGAATTTTAATGTCCCAGATGCTGCACAACAAGTAGGATCAACTCTGGCATAGGATCTGATTTTGCACATACATCTAGTGACTTTGTGATGATGATGCTATTAGTAAAGGAAGGAATGAAGAAGAAAGCTGCGGTGCAATTTGCATTTCAATGTTTACTTACCATGAAATACAAAATTCAGATTTCTGCAGAATTCTTATTGGCAGAAAGTTTACATCTCCCAGCACCATCACACACATCAGAAGGTCTCAGTAAGTAAGAGATTCAATTTTATCTGTGGCAGGTTAAGCAGCGAAGATTTCTCTGGTAGGCAGTCATGGAAAGGTGGGGAATGTCATAGTCAAAAAATAAGATCAGGAAAATAAAACTGTCAGTAATATTTGGTTTTTTATTCCTGTATTTCTGTAAAGAGGAGTATATAAAGAGATGAAACACTGAAAAAATGTATTTTTGTGTTTCTATTTTTTATGGGGTTTAAGTGTTTAGGATATAGCTGACCTTTTAGGAAGAAAAGGCGGTGGCCATGTTTGTAATGAAGATCAGGAATTATTTTAAAAAATATATTGATATGTCAGTTTTCTGTGTCTTGATTGCCTTCACTTTTTACAACTGTGGGAGGAGCCAACAGCCATTTTGCGATCTGTTGCCTTAAAATGGCTGATCGTGGCATCTTCCTTTGTACTTTTGGAAGTATCCTTCCAAAAGTCCAATGGAGCTTGCAACACTCCACCACGATGAGCCACTACAGAGTAATAACTGCACTATTTCGGCTGTTACTTCTGTATTCTGGAACAAGAACTTCATACGTGCACCTAGGGCACATACGCAGTTCTGATGGCACTGCCATCTTGTAAATGGCAAAATGCCACTCACCGCAACTATGCATGCACAAATGCCATGCATGCGCAGTTGCATCCCTGCCACTATCTTGCGGATGACACTCCTCCTGCACCCATCCAATGCTCATGTCCTGCCTGCTCCCTCCATTCCAGCAAAGCACCAAATAAAACCCTCTCACTCCCTCCCACTGCTGCTGTCTTCCCTGCTCCCTCCATTCACCATCCCTGCACTGATATTGGGGTGCTCAATCTCTGTGTTGCATCATGCACTCTCCACTCATATGGCACACCGGGAGCCCCCTCAGTGTGCCCAAATTTATGTGTTTTTCATTTTCTCCATGCTCCAACTTCAGGGTGCCTAATCCCCATGTTGGTATCATGTACTCCCAACTCATGTGGTGCACTGGGAGCCCACTCCAGTGTGCCCAACTTTATGTGTTTTTTCTTTGCTTTCCTGTAAATAAAGAAAACTGTTCCCCAACATATTTTTTGTTTTACCTCTAAAAAAGAAAATGGTCCCTCGTTGTCGCCCCAGTCCCCTTCCCCCATCCCCACACTCCCACTGAGCACCCACCTCCCCACACCCCCTTGCTACATACTTCCCTCCAGAGGCTGGTGTGGTCATCTTCTCTGTGCCAGGACACAGCTGCACTCTTCAAAGCTGAACTGCAAAGTAAAGAATCAAAGGTAAGCACTGCATAATGGCACTTAATGGGGTTTTGAACTTATGATGATATCTCAGCCATTTTTAGGAATTTTGGCCCAAAAATTTCAACATGGGGTTCTTGGGATCCCACCTCATGGACACTGTCACTGTCAGTTCATTATTCAGTCCTAAAAGATGATTTCATGGTCAATGCATGGAATCACTTTTAGGGACTGATTAACAAAATGACAGTGCCACTGTTCATGAGGTGGGGTCCCAAAAGGTTTGTGTTGCACATTTGGTGAAACAATTGCAAACAATGACTATGTTATGAGCGTGCATTGTACTGTTTCTATGCATGCTCCTAAGTTCTTACATTTTTAATAATTTCACTCCAGAACTTTAACATTGCCATTTTTCCATACTACCTTATAAACAATACAGCTGTCATTATTCACATTTTGTCTGAAACATTTTTTTACACCTGTGGCACAGAATGGAGCAGTCACTTTGTGAAATCACCTTTCGGGACAATTAATGAAATGACACTGGCACTCTTTATGAGATGGTGTCCCAAAAAGGCCATGTTGAAAATTTGGTGAAACAATTCCAAAAAATGGCTACGTTATACTCGAGCATTCAAAGTTTTCTATGCACACATGTAACTTTAGTCATTTAGCAGCTCACCACAGCTGTATCAGCTCTGGGTAGAGTCTGTTTAACCACTGGCACTGGTCTTTTAATGGATGGCTGCTGACCAAACAGGGTGCAGTGATTTCCCAAGAATGTTATTATAGGGATGTAATAGTTCTTCTATGGTTAGAGTTGAGTAGGCTGTTTAATGTTAAACCCCAATGTCTGCACCTTAATAACTCTGGAGTAATTTAAAAAAAGAGCACAACATTTGGAATGTGTGGTCAGACTGTCAGAGACTCAAAATGTGAAAGGTTTTGTGATGACATCTGTTTTCTTTCTTTCTAGATAGGGAGTGCCAATAAAGGGGAAAACAAAAATATGTCTGGGTTCCTATGTTTTTGGCTCTCACATCCAAAATGATGTAGAATGTATTCATAATTTTTTTTCTGGGTTGAAGGGGCCTGTGCCAATGGTATGTCTTTTGAAGGTTTTGAGAAAAAAAGTAGTATACAGTTCCAGAGTTATAAGGATTTTTTGGGGATAACTGTCAAATGTGAATGGTTAAAGAAAAAAAAAAAAACAAGCTTGAGTGCTTCTTTTCATGATTTACTTGCCATGTGGGGAAAACATGGATTGTGTGGAAAACATACCAAAATGTGGGAAAAATATCCATCATGACAGCCACCATTTTGTTTCTTTTTACTCACAAACATTGAACATTCATAAAAGTGATACATTTTTTGTAAACTTTATTTTAAATTTGCAGCAGTACAAGAAATTATACATACATTTTACTCATCTTTATATGAACAATGAAGCTGTATTTGCTGCTTACATAGGTTAGAAAGCAAAGCACAGAACTGATATAGGAACATGTTCTATATTTCCAAAGTCCTTAGTTATTGTCATTACTTCTTTACTTTGGACCTTTACTTTATGCCCCTATAGATATTTCAGACAGAATTTCTTATGTTATTACTCAAGCTATATATTCTCCAAATTCTCTTTAGTTGTATGTGGAATGTCTCAGACATCAATTAGTAGAACCACTTTTCCTGCTACAAAAAAGGGAACCAAGTGGAGGTCAGGGCCAGTTTCAGTGGGCATCATATTTGTTGCAATTTATCTTCCCTGACAATTGTTTAATATTGGGTAAGTTCTAGTGTCATGCTTTGCAGCAAAAGTTTGGCCCATTGAGCAATTTTAGGGGTAGTCTCCATCCCCCAGTGGCTTGCCAATGCCTGTTTCCCCACTGCCATAGCCAGTGCCCATAAACGATACATTTTCAAAGAACAAAAACCAGAGCCTTGGACCCATTTAGCTAGATTTTGTTGTTCATGTTTTTTTTAATTGTCCTGGCAATAATGTTTTTGGGCAAACAAAAAGCATAGATGCCTCTCTTGGGGAGATAAGCCATTCACCTATGTTCTCAATAAGAGAACAGTGGGACTTTCTTCAACTCTGAAACCACAGCTGGAGTCATGCTGCTGGCTTCAACTGAAGCAGTGATCTGGCAATCCCTTCCCTCCCTCTCTCTCTCTCTCTCTCTCTCTGTCCCTCTCTCTCTCTCTCTCTCTGTCTGTCTGTCTATCTGTCTGTCTGTCTATCTATCTGTCTGTCTGTCTGTCTATCTATCTATCTATCTATCTATCTATATCTCTACCTCTCTATATAAATAAGAAATAAGTAGTGAACTGTGCTGCCTACCCCTCACACTGCTTCTTCTCCCCTCCATTTTGCAGTCCTCTCCCTTTCCCATGTTTAATTTATTAATTGTTATCAGTAGACCAGAGTGCCAACCCCTGGTACCACTTCTCTTCAACCCCCTCACATCCAGCCTGCTGGCCCCCTTCCCATTTAATGCATCCTATCTTAGCCACCTTTCTCTCACTTTCTCTGTCTTGTCTGCATTAACTACTTATATTGTGGCACAAAGGAACTGGCCACTCTGAAGGTCCCATGTTTTCCACTTTCTATCTCTCTTTCTTCACTTGCTGTTTCTAATCTTTGTCTCCTTCTCCTTGCTTCTCTGCAGTTAAAAATATACGTGAAACTGTTTACATGAAACTGGGATTCTTTGGTTTACAAATGTCTTCAATTATACTTTTTGAAATATCAAATAAACTCTTTTGGGTTTCTTAGAAAAGATAGCAAGCTCTAACACAATGTTCACCTTGAAAAACCATTTGCTCTCCACAAACTTGATAAATGAATTGCCAGCAGTAGATCAACACCAGACATAATGTTTTCTTTTGTTTGAGAAACAGGCGATACAGCTTAACAATGACAAAATGTGCAATTAAAAAAACTCTCAGGCTGACACCCTATAAAGAGAGACACATTTTGTTTTTCAAGTTTTAGATTAGGAGATGCACTCAAAAGGAGTTTTGTCTGAACTGCCTGTAAAAGAGCTATCTTGCACAATGTTCTCTTTTTTATTATTGTACTGTTATTGATAATAATAAAACACTACTTGTCAATTTTATGACTTCTCCTAGTTTGCATATGCTTCCTGACCTTTGCCTCTAAGAAAGTAGGTACCCGAAAATCCTGTGTGCTTGGCATAGAGAAAGAAGCCATTTACCAATATTTTCAGTATAACAGCAGGTCTTTCTTGAATTCTGAAGACACTGCTGGAGTCATGCTGCTGGCTTCTGTTGGAGCAGTTAACCAGCAATCCCCTACCCTCTAACCCATTTAATAAAAATGAAATGAAATCAAAAATGAAAATCCCCTACCCTCTCTTTCTCCATCTCCATCTATCTGTCTGTCTGTCTGTCTATCTATCTATCTATCTATCTATCTATCTATCTATCTATCTATCTATCTATCTATCTATATCTGTCTGTCTGCCTGTCTATCTATCTATCTCTGTCTGTCTGTCTGTCTATCTATCTATTTATCCATCCATCTATCTATCTATCTATCTAGGTGCCCACCCTGGTACTGTTTCCTTCTTGCCCTCACATTCAAATTGTCTATCTCACCTTTCCCAAATTTAACTTCATTAATAAGCAGACTGGAGTGCCAACCACCAGTAATGCATCAATTTATCCCTCTTCCCTTTTGGTTTCCCATCCCCTGTACCCATCATATGCCTGGTTGCACTGGGATGATCACCTCTGCCGTCCCCGAACACCAGTCTGAGAGTGGGTTGCCAGTCCTCAGTGTCAGAATGTCCCCCTGTAATGAAGAAAACTGTCCCTCAGTGTTATTTTTCCTAAACATGTAGAAAAGAACATGGAACCTTGCTAATCTAACCCCACACCCCCATCAACCCCACCCCAACTGCACAATCAGCACCCACCACCCCACACTACCCACATATCCTCAGTTACCTGAATATGTCTCACTGTGTAGCTCCATTCTCCAATGAAAGATATGTCTTGCTGCTGGAACCAATGAGAGCAATATAAGAAAGTAAGGTAAGTCCTGTTTAATGTATTCCAAAGGGATTTAAACTTTTGTTCATAATATTCTCATTTTTTAATATTTTTACACTATATTTTCTACATGTCCTTTTTCAGACCCTACTTCATAATCATGGACAATTTAATTATGCAAATCTGGCCAGAAAGGTGATTTTTGTGATTGCTTTTCAAAATCACCTGCCTTGCAGGATTTGAAAATGATCACTACCCTTGTCATGAGGAGGGGTCATAAGAAGGCTATGTTGAAAATCTGAGCTCAAAATATTCAGTAACAACAAAGCTATGAGCCTACATTGAAAAGTTTCCATGCTCATGCATAACTGTGGAAATTTTCAAAATTTAGTCTCGAAATTTTCAATATAGCCAACACAACCATTTTTTCACATCACCTTATGAATGTCACAGTTGTCATTTTTGCAAATCCTGGCCAAAATGTGTCTTTGCACCTGTAGCATGAAATGTTATTCTGGTAAGGATTCAAACATTTTTAACTACTGGGTTTATGAGGTTATGTTGAAAAGTTGATGCCTAAATATGGTAAAATGACCAAGTTTTGAGTTAATGCTGAAATATTTTAATGTTCACTCATAACTGGTAATTGTCAATATTTTGATTCCAAATTTTCAGCATAGCCATTTTTTTCCACACAACCTCATAAAAGTAATAGGTATCACATCTTAAATCATGAATGAGATGTGCTTTCATACTTGTGGTGTGAAATGAATTTTCAGCCAGTACACTATAAATGCCACGTGTCATGTGTAAAAGGGGAGTCATAAAACAACAATCTTCATAATTTAGGGTCAAAAAGTTTTGTGTAGTGCCAGTTTTAACCACAGTGTGTATGCTTTGCTATCCCACACTGGTGAGATGAGCTTTGTGGGGCAAAATCAGTGACCCAGCTGGATGGAGTGAGAGTGGGGGGATGGCACCATCATGCATCTCTCCCTTCAAGCCAGGGAATGAAAGCTGCAGTGTTGCCCACATAGGTCTAAGTACCATATAGTGAAGACAACTCTTCTCTTGGCATAGATCTGCAGACTCAAGAGAACCAAAACCCTAATGTGTTTCCCTTTTACTACTTTGGGGGGGTAGGGTTGGACATTTTAACACCACATTTCCCTACTTTTGTGGCATCAACTCAGACTCTAACTGGTGGATTAATACAGTTTTTTTTTTGCAATTAATAAACTTATACACAGAATTGGTAAAATACTGAATGTGTCTGTGCAGAGGAAGAACTCAGGTTATTATTGTTTTTTTTCCTTGATTGCTTGATTCCTCCAGTGGTATGTTCAAGCAGAGGCTAAAAGCCTACCTTTTCAGCCGGGCTTTTGCAAAATGATTTTATGTCTAACTATTTTAATAACAACAGATGACTGTTAAACTGGAATTTAAAACTTTATTCTGTAAGTTTTTGATCTTTATTGCTTAATTTTGTTTTTTATTAGGTGACCAAAGCCTCAGGGATTGGGCACCCTAGAAATAAAATTTGCCTTGCTTTGCTGTGATGCTATTCAAACAGTGTTTTGCTGCAGCCAGTAGGGCTAACAAAGTGTTTGGTGTCATTAAAAAGAAGAGACGTCTAAGGAAAATGTGGCAATAATTTCATTGAACAAGGCACTGTAAATCAGAAGAGAAGGGGCTTAATCTCTGGGTACTACCATCCTAAAATTGGTAAGGTGTGGAGGAGTCTGGGTACCACCAATGCACATTAATATAATATGAAATAATTGAACTCCATTCCTTTTATCTCAATCATTTACAAGTTTATTTTGTTATTATGCTACCCAGCATTAATAACCCAGTGTTTTATGGTACACACCACCTTTTCAAGGATAGCTGTAGTCATCTACTCTCCTAGCTGGCCTTGATGCATTGCTCACCTGAACTTTCACAGGAAAAAGAAGAAATGCTGCTAGCTAATAGTTTGCTTTTGTGATGCTCCTTGTATCAATGTAACATGGAAATGTAAAAGTTGTCAGCAGATAAGGACCTCATGGCCACCCAGTCTGCCCTATCTTCCCTACTGAAGTGTCATCACAGGCCCTTTTTGGTATCCTGGTTTTGCCTCTTGCCCTTGCCTTTCTAATATCCCCTTGTGTCTATCTCATGCATTCTTAAATCCTGTAACTGTCTTAGCTCCCACCACCTTTGCTGGGAGGCTGTTCCAAGCAGCCACCACACTCTCCATGAAGAATAACATTCTCACATTTCTTATTAAGCCCCCAATGTTTTATAACATGACCCCTTGTCCTTAAGCGTTATGGAAAATGCTATCTTCCTGTGCCTTGTTTATACATATGAGCTGGTTAAATGTTTCTGTCTTATTTCTCCTTTCTCTCCTTTCCTCTAGAAACACACATTAATTCTTTAAGATGTTCATCATAGGGCTTTTGATGCAGGCTCTGGACCATTCTGGTTGCCCTGTGTTGCACAGCCTCCACCCTATCTATGTCCTTTCAGAGACAGGGCCTCTTGAACTGGACACAGTACTCAAAGTGGGGTCTCACCAGTGATCTATACAGTGATATCAGTACTTTCCTCTTTCTGCTGGTGATACCCCTGTCTATACACCCAAGCATCCTGCTAACCTTTGTCACCATCTTGTCACAATGTTTCACTGTCTTCTGGTTATCAGAAATGATTACCCTCAGGTCCCTTTTCTGTTTTGTAAATGTAAATACCTCTAATCCCAGTCGGTATGTTGCTCCCAGGTTTCTGTGTCTCAAGTGCTTGATTTTGTACTTTTCTGCATTGAACCCCTGCTGCCAAACCTGTGACCATTCTTCCAGCTTTTTAGATTATCCCTCATTCTCTCCACCCCCCATGTGTCTACTTTGTTGCAGATTTTTATGTCAACCACAAACAGGCACACTTTCCCTTTCAGTCCTTCTGCAATGTTGCTAATAAAGACATTGAGGAGGACTGGTTCCAGCATTGATCCCTGTGGCACCCCACTGGACACTTTGCCTTCTCCAGAGTGGACGTCATTTACCACCATGGCCTGACTCCTATTGCTTAGCCAACTCTATATCCATGTTACTATCGTAAGATCTTTTTATTTATTTAGTTTTTGTTAACCACATAAGCACTCTAGACAAAACCTATGCCTATTTTCAGGTGTGACCTGGGAGGTTGCAAGAAAATGAGGAAGCAGATTACAAAACAGAGCTAAGATAGATAAATACACAGATATTTCACACAGTAACATAAGCAGGAGCAGGTAACTTAATATACAGACATTACAAACTGTGAGCAGAGAGGCAAATTTCAAATACCATTTCAAATACAAAAGGGTGGAAGCACAAGGAACACTGTGAGCAGTTAGGGCTAGGAAGGTAGCTGAGCACAGAGTACGGGTAGGTGCCCCTCAAAAAGCACCACTGGTATCCGGTGTGTCATTAGTTTAGGAGGGCCACTGGCATCATTAAGTGCAACTATAGGCCAAGGAGAGCAGCAAGTGTTCCCAGAGGGAGTTATGGAAACAGGTATAGGAGGGTATAGTGCGAACAAGGGCAGAAATGGAGTTCCATTAATTTTGGAGCACAAGACGCAAATGGTCTGTCACCTATTTGGGTGTGGGTGTTGCGGACCTGGAATATCACCAGACCATGTGACCTTAGGGAGTAGGAGGATGTGACAGGCTTGAGGAGCTCTGCCAGAACAGGAGGAGTGGCCATTCTTACCACCTTGTCAGTGAAACAACCTAGGACAAAGCTATGATGCTTGCCCAGTGGAAGGCAAGTAAGTTTATTGTAAAGGTCGCAGTGATGGGTGAGACATTGGCCTGCTAGGGCAAAGAGGCATATATGATTGTAGGCCATGTCCCATTTTGAGAGGTGAGTTTTAGCAGTGTGTGCAAATGTGATGAGTCCATAGAAAAATGAGGGAAGAAACACCCCACTCACCAAGGCAATATGTGCAGCGGGGGTGAGACTGTTTTTTTTTTGCTCTGTGAGCCAAGCCCAACTTACTATTTACAGCTCTACATAAAAGGTGAATATGCTCGGAGATGTCAAGCTGAAGATCAAGGGTAACTCCCAAGTATTTGACTGAGCTGGTGATCATCATGGGGGAACCATCAGCGCTGGTAATATGCACAGGCATATGGGATGCTTTTAACTTAGCCTGGGAATTGAAGAGCATGGTTTGAGTTTTCCTGAAACTGAGGACGAGCCTATTTTCTTTTAGCCAGGATTATGTATTGCTAAAGTCAGTGTTAAGGTGATGGTTGATGACACTAATGTCACGGGGGTGAGTAAAGATGACCAGGTCATCTGCATATAAGGTGGTACTGCAGTGAGATGGTACAGTGGGGAGATTATTTACAAATAGAGACACCAGGATGGGCCCCAGAAAAGACCACTGGGGAATTTCATAATTGACTGAGGTGAGCTTGGAGAGGTCCTTGTTAAATGTCGTAAAGTTGCTGGCATCCTTGTAGGTAATTGGAAAACCACCCAAGGAAGGGGTGGATAAGCCAAGGGACTGGAGTTTTAAGCACAGAAGTTCCTGATCAACCAGGTTGAAGACCTTGGAAAGGTCAGCTGAGATGGTAACAGTGAGTTTACCTTGATCCATGGCAACCCTAACCTCAAAGGTAACCTTAGCAAGGGCAGTCAAGGTGCTGTAGCCCTTATGAAATCCATGTTGAGCTGGGGTCAGCAACTCAAGTGACTGGATATATTTGGAAAGTTGGGAAGCAACAATTTTTTCAAGGAGTTTGCTAACAGCCAATAAGATGGCAATGGGCTGGTAGTTTTCAAGGTTTTTAAGGTCACCTTGTTTGAGAACCGGGACCACCCTTGACACCTTCAAAAGATCAGGGATAACCCCAGAGGAGAGCGATGAGTTAAGGATATGGGACATGGATAGGCAATGAAGGGGGCACCAAGGTTTGGGTTCCAGGTTATCATGCCCAACACTAAAGTGAGGGGAGAGACCAGACAGCAGTCTCTGCATCTCCCACCTGGACACAGCCTTGAAATAAAATGAGGTGCTAGGGACAGATTCTGACTGGGAGCAGTGAGGCACGGCTTGCTTGCCAGTATCTGGATGAGGAAATAATGAAGTAAATGCAGACAGATCAGAGAAATGAGAATTAAAGGCACTATCAATTGTGAGTATATTGTTGCAATTTGTGCCACCTATAGTTATGTCTGAGACATCCCTTTTAGAGTACTCACTAACTATGTTTTTGATATTTTGCTAAAAAATCCCAGGGTCTCTGGCTGTGGATAGCAGGGCATATTTGCAGAAATTATTCTTTGCTGACCTAATAGCTTTAATGCATACCTTTCTGAGACATCTGTATTCCTGGTAAATATATAAGTTGTGTGAGGCCTTGAAACTACTCTAGCATTTATCCCTGGACTTCATAAGGGTGAGTAGGCTACCATGGAGCCAGACACAGAAGATAGGAGTGTGATCTGAGACAGAGTCCAGGAATGTACCAGAGAAGGCCACCATCTCTGGTTGGTTGGTTGGACATCACCCAATCAGGACGAACACTTTTTCTCTCTGTTGTGGAAAGCCTGGTAGGCTCCCAGATAAGTTGAGAGAGGGAGAGCCCAGCCAGCAGGGGCTCAAATTGTGTAGCATTTCCCCCTAACAAACTGAGGTTAAGGTCAACTAGTAGCAGCAACTTGTTCTCACAGACCACAGGTGTTATAGAGTCAAGGAGGCATGTTAACCCTTGCACACCACCCTTGGGAGGACTGTATACACAGATTAAATGCAGTTTTTTTTTGGATTGCCTGGCAGAAGAAGCACATGAAAGAACTCATGTGAGGGTAAGGAGGGCAGCTAGTGGGGCAGAGAGGATATATTTAGGTGATTTTTGTAATAGATCAGTATCTCACCCCCTGGTTTTTTTAACAGCATGATCAAGCATGATTTGGTTGAAACTGGGAGAGCACACACAGAGTCAGGGGTAGTGGACTTCAACCACATTTCAGTAACAACAAGGATGTAAGGCTTGTAGTGACTAACCCAAGCAGCAAGTTCAGTTAGGTTTAGCATGAGGCTATGAATGCTTAGGTGTGATAATTTCAAACCTTTTGTGGATAGACAGCTAAGGGGGATGGAGAAGTTAGTGGAGACATGCAGAGATGGGGGGTCAGGGTTAATCTCTATGTCCCCTGCCAGGACAAGTAGTAACAGTGTAGGCAATATGAGGCATGACAGGGGGTGACAACTGCTGGGGGGTGTCTAGTTTTGCTTGGGTAATATTTGACCAACTTTTTGGTGAACAAGAAAGACTTAAAAGTCAGGCACCAGATAGACCAGAGTTGAGGGTCTGCAGTGGCAAGGAGGTTAGAAAAAGTAAAATCATGCTCTGGGGGCTGCTCAGGATTTCCACTGGGGCCCACCCAGAGGGGACAGTAATCAACAGTGAGTAATATCAAAAGTAGGGATATAATAATGCATGCCAGGGTTGTGTGAGTGGCATAGGGGTGCGCTGACCCTGTGTATACACAACTCGATGAAGTCATGATTAGGAACACACCTTGGCAGCTGTTTGGAGTCAGAAATTGTACATGGGGACAAGCTAAGTTCAACCTACAGGTGCAAAATTGGCAGAGACAACAGAGGATGGGCTAGGTAACAATGGGACATCTTAGGTAAGCCTCAGTTTCAAGTAATCCATGCCCAGCTTACAGTTAGAATTAATAGCAGGACACCTCTGCTTGTGCACTAGGCCATTAAGTAACAGCACATAACCAGACAGTTCCAAGGGAAAAAAAGAACAGTACCAAAGCTCATCCCACACTGTCTCTTCCTGGCAGTGAACAGACTTAGGTCTGGAAGATTTCTCTCTGCCAGCTGATCAAAAGAGGATCTTCTCTTAGACTACCCAGCTTGCTTACCAGTATTCTATGTGGGAAAGTGTTGAAGGTCTTACTGAAATCCAGGTAGGACACATCCACCCCTCCTCCATGATCCACTTCCTTGCTCACCTAGTCAAAGAAACTCAGTCAGGTTTGCCTGCCAAGACCTCCACCCTGTGAACCCATGTTGCGCTGATTCTGTAGACCACTGCCAACAAGGTATTCCACAATCCTTCCATTCAGTGGTGATTCCATTACTTTGTCCACTACTGAGGTCAGGCTAACAGGTCTGCAGTTTTCTGCCTCTTCCCTAGTTTCACTTTTGGGAGTTAGACCATATCTGCCCTCCTCCAGTCCCCTAGTTCCCACCCACCCCACCCTCACCCCTTTCTAGTAACAGGTTGAACAGAGCTGTCAGAGGCACAACCAGTTCCTTCCTAGAGTTCCCTCAGTAACCTGGGATACACCCCATCTGGTGCCATTGCTTTGTCTACATTTAACTGTGGTAGTTCTTTGAGGTCTCTTTCCTCTGTAAAAGGACTAGTGTCCACTTCCCATTTCTTAATGCCCTTGTCTCGTATCATTGGTCCATTGCCTATCCCTTCCTTCATAAATACTGAACAGAAATATTTGTTCAGTTTGTCTTTTTTTCTTGTGGTCCTCTTCCACACAGATTCCGTCATTCCCCATTTAGCCTAGCTATTCCTCCCTTGGTCCTTCTCTCTTCTCTTATATGTCTGAAAAATGTTTTATCCCCTTTTTTACTGATTTGGCAATATTTTCCTCTGTTTGAGCTTTTCTCTTCTAATTGCCTTCCCTTGCTCCCTTTGTTTCTCCTGGTAATGATTCCTATCCTCCTCATAGAAACATACAAACATAGACTTTGACAGCAGATAAGGATCACTTGGCCCACCCAGTCTGCCCATTTCCCTACCTACTGGATAAGCTGCAGATTTTAGTTAACCACCAGTCTACTTCCTGCCACCCCCCACGACAATTGCTTTATGTCTGTCCCATGCATGTTTGAATTCCCCCACTGTTTTAGACCCAACAACCTCCTCCAGGAAGGCGGTTCCATGCATCCACCACACTCTCCATGAAAAGAAATGTCCTCACATTACCCCTGAGCCATCCCCCCTCTATCTTTAAATTGTGCCCCGTTGTTCTTACACTTCTCTTTTTCTGAAAGATGCTACTCTCCTGGACTTTGTTGATTCCCTTGAGGTACTTGAATGTTTCTATCATGTCCCCCTGTCCCTCCTTTCATCAAGGGTATACATATTAAGCTCTCTCAGTCTCTCTTCATATGGTTTTTGATTGTTTTATTTATTTATTTATTTATTTATTTAGTTTTGTTGATCAGGTAAGTACACTAGACAAATCCTGCCTATTTTCAGGTACAACCGGGGAGGGGATACAGAAGAATGCCAACTGACCTTGAACCAGATTAAGCTGTTGGTGGTATTTTTAGTGAATGAGGAAATTTGCCCAGGACACCAGGGAAATTCCCCTACTCGACAGAGGGGAGTACTCTGTCCAAGATGGCGGAACCTCCTTTGCCTGCTGCAGAGGTGGCTGGAGAGACAGGAGACTTGGTCTCAGCTCCTGTCTCTGGCTGTTTGGAGACCACGACTGAAACTACTAAGGTTGTACAGGAGTCTGTTTTGTCTGACAGTGCCTCCCCGGCTGCATCTACTGCCAAGACTGCATTTCTCCAAGATCTCACTAACGTGGACTGTTCTATCTCCCTTGCTGTTTCTAAGGCGGAAGAAATGTTTATGGATCTCGATGCTACGGATATGCAGGAACGTAATATTGGAGAGCACTTGGTTGAAGTGGAACGCCATTTAGCGCTGACTAAACTGACTTTACAAAAGGAGTTGACAAGGGTACGGAGTGCTGCAAAAGGTGGCGATTGCTCCTCTGCTCTTTCTGTCGGAATCACGGGGATACCTGAGATGCCTTCTGCAATACAGCCGATATTGGCGAGTTCGCTACTGTTGGACACAACTACTGAGGCTGAACCTATTTTACTGTTGCCAACAGAACATCGCACTGATAAACCTGCTACGATCCCTCAGCCGCCCCCTGATGTGTGACCTTATTCACAATTGCCTCCACAGAATGAAGATCGTCTTACAGAGCCTACCTGGTTGGTGGAAACGGCGTTGTGTGGTGCTGGGTGGATTCAGGAACCAAAACTTGGACAGTGGGTCTCCGGTCCATCACCTATTTGGTCCTCCCATCCTGAGGACTTCCTGGATGCACAACAGAGGATGCCAGATACGCAGGGTTCTCCTCACCCCTTGAGCATGCCGGTGGAATTGAATCTCACTCAGAACCCAGTTTTAGCCCTCTTGCAGGAGTCTACTTTGGAAGCCTTTCCTCACTCTAACAGTAAGGATGCAACAGTCTCGGATTCTGCTATTACAGGTATGCCACCTCCTAAACAGGAGGGACAGACTCATTCTTTTTCCTCTCTGTTTCAACATCCAGTTTTAGCTGCAAAGAGGCAACACTGTAAGTCTTGTTTATAGGGATGGACTGCCAGACCCTCCTGACCACATGTACATGGCCAGAACTCTGCTGAAAGACTCATTACAATTTTTTGCCCATGAGATCTATGCTCTGATTCATGTATCTGGTGAATCCACATTTGATGTGAGTTTTCAGACGTCTCATGGACTAGAATGTTTTTGGACTAGATACCATGCTTTGAGAAACACTGCCTTATGGACTTCTTTTCAGGTCGCCCCCCTCTCAAAACCTGCCTTTAAGACCATTATGGTGATGTTTCGAAATGAGGGTGTGGATGTGTCTGATATTGTTTATTGGTTAAAACAATGTTGTAAGGTACAGGGTCAGCCTGAAGCTGTCCTGGACACAGAAAATATTTGGACAGGGGGTTGGAAGCTTAAGGTTGTGTTACATACTAATGACTCTGGCCCAGTCCGTTTACCTAATTCCTTTTTCTTAGGCCGAGATAGAGGGGTCTTGTTTTACCCGGGTCAGCCTAAGGCCTGTTACAGGTGTGGAGATCCCTCACACCTGAGCAATGTATGCGATAAAATGAAATGTAATAATTGTGGTGAGTTGGGACATGTGGGGATTCATTGCCAGAATACTAGCAAATGTAACCTTTGTGAAGAGATAGGTCATATGTTTCAAACTTGTCACTGGTCTGCTCACGCTCAGGCAAATCATGATGGTGGGGTTGATCAACGCTTTGTGATTACACAGGCACAAAAGGCTCGGCTTCATACCACTGCAGTGGCCCCCTCTGCAGCTGCAGTGACCCCTGCTCTGAAGACCCCCGGGCCTGTGTCTCCCCGGGTTATTACTCCTCAGACTGTTGCTAATGTGGAACCTCCGTTAGTAGTGAAACCCCCTACACTACCACCTGTCCTATCTGCTGTGTCAGACTTAGACCAAATCCCTGGCCCTAGTACTATGCCACCCCCCTGTGAACCCCTTACTGTCATGAGACGGAGGTCAATGAGGACTGGTCCTCGTACCTCGCCGCCTCCTATGAAGCCATTATTAACTCAACCCATAGCCCTGTCTAATACTTTTGGATACTTCAGCCGACTTCTGACAATGCAGGCGGTGAGTCTGACTCTTCCTCTGTTGCGTCCTCTCTCCCTGATGGCACTACTGATTCGGAACTCCAGCTGGGTTCGGGTCTCTCACAAAAATGTAAAGCTAAAGTTAGGCTCAAAGGGAAGAATGTGGCTGGGAAGAGAAAGTCTTGATGTTTCTTAACACCTTCTAATATGGCGCACCTTGTTTGCCATACTATTAATGTTAATAGTATGAAACGTATGGAGAAACACAGGTTAGTGTTCTTCTTCTTTTTAAGACTTTTGCCATTGGGTATCTTTCTATTGCAGGATACCAGGCTCCACATGGTGCTGGAGATTAGGCAAGCAAAACAAGACTGGCTTTTAGGCCTGTCATTTTGGTCTAGAGGCCAGGACCCCTGTTCGGGTCTAGGCATAGTACTTAATGTTCCGGACTTTCGTTTACTAAAATTGTTTGATTTAGCTCCTGGTAGAGTCCTAGTTTTAGATTTTGTTATGGGACATTGCCCGTACTGAGTAATAAACATTTATGTCCCCCAAATAAAGTTGGCTCGTATAGCCTTGCTCTCTTTGATTCACCCCTATTTGCACACTTCCTTTCAAGTCATTTTTTCTGGTGATTTTAACTGTGGCCTGAGCCTTCAAGATAAAAGTTTGTTTGCCACCACCCAAAAAAATTTTTGCGACTCACATGAATTGGATAAACTGATTCGTACTGCACACTTGACCGATGCTTACCATTCTTTCACAGACCAACATACTCCCACTTTTCAAAAAGGAAAATTAGCGACACGGATTGATTTTGTTTTTTGTCTCGTACGTTACCGATAGGCTCAGCTCAGGTACAGGCGGTAGCCTTCTCTGATCACAAAATATTATCAGTTGGTATTGGTTCAGTCACTCCTTTTAGTAAAGGGCCGGGATTTTGGAAATTTAACACTTCCCTGTTGCAAGATATAATGTTTCAAAGATTTCTCCTATCTTTTATTTCTGCTCGTAAATCTGTGTGTATTTGTTATGACAACCCGATACGTTGGTGGTTGGATACAAAACAAGCTTTGATTGTTTATCTAAAAAGTTACAGTCGACAAAAATGTAGGAAGGATTATTTTGATTATTTACAGAAAAGAGCTCATCTACAGTCGCTGCTTTCCATAGCACATGTGATGGGACAGAACCTATCTCCTCAAATACAATCAATACGGAGAGATATGTTATGTTTTCAGTCCAGACTATCGCAGCAATTGTACCATCAACACAAATTCCATATGTCTGGGCCACGGGATGTAGT
Organism: Neoceratodus forsteri; assembly: GCA_016271365.2. Classification (NCBI taxonomy): domain Eukaryota; kingdom Metazoa; phylum Chordata; order Ceratodontiformes; family Ceratodontidae; genus Neoceratodus; species Neoceratodus forsteri. Next base: position 40,877,694 of record CM028137.1, on the reverse strand, counting down.
TTGCCCTTTTGAGTCTAATTCACGACAAGTTGCCCAGAAAACTATGCTGTGTCTTGCCAATTCTGTGTGAACATTATGTTCTACACACTCTGAAATTCAGCAGATTGTGACAGAACACACGACTGCTTTATTCTCCCCCCTTGCAGCTGCAATGGATGACCTTCCAACCCTGTACATGGATCTCGATATTCCTCTCCCTTCAAAACAGAGTGTGGATATGGCTTGTGCCGCCATGACAGTGCAGGAGCTGTCTTCGGCAATTTCTTCATTGCCCTTGCGGAAAACTCCTGGTCCGGATGGTCTCCCGGCTGCTTTGTATAAAGTGTTAAATGTCCACTTAGCCACTGAACTGACCTCTGTATTTAGTGCCTGACTGAGTAGTGAGACTATGCCATTGGACTTTACAAAAGGCACTTTAATATATGTTTACAAACAGAAAGGCGACATTCACCTGCTTGAGAATTGGCGCCCGCTCTGCATGTTAAATACAGACTTCAAAATATTAATGAAAATTATTGCAAAATGTCTGACAGGGATTGCAGAAGCGGTTTTGCATCCAGCCCAGTCTTGCTCAATACCTACCAGGCAAATCTCGGATCACCTGATTCTCCTTCGGGAACTGTTTGCCCATGGCTTTGCGGGCCTGGCCTCTGGCATAATAGTTTCAGTGGATCAGAAGGTGGCATTTGATTTGGTTAACCATGATTTTTTGTGGAAGGCATTACATTTTTTGCATATACCGGATGACATGATCCGATGGCTACAAAAGTTCTACAGGATGGCCACGGTTGTTCCAGTTGTCAATGGTTGGGTAGGACCTATGATTCCTGTTAAAAGGGGAGTCCGTCAAGGTTGTCCTGTAAGTCCCCTATTATATGTCCTGTTTTTAGATGTACTGCTCCGATGTCTGAATGTTCACCCTCAGATCCATGCCATTTCATGTTCTGCTATGCTTGCACCATATAAAGCTATTGCATACGCAGATGATATTTGTTTCTTAGTGGCTGATACATCCTCGGTGATGGCCTCTCTACAAGAATGTTCCTTGTTTGGCAATTTTTCAGGGGCCTGTCTGAATTTTGAAAAGAGTGTGGGTATCAGGTTGGGATCTATTGCGGCCCCGATGAACCATATTGGCCCACTGCGTCTGGTGGAGGGCCCCATATGTATCCTAGGGGTTTATTTCGGAACTAGAGACTCAGATTTTTTTAATTGGGATAATAAACTATGTCAGGGTAGAATAAAAGTTGCCTCTTGGAATAGAGGATCACTTGGGAACAAGAAGAGGGTATACTTGATAAAGACTTTTTTGATACCACTGCTACTTTATTTAAGTTATGTATTTCCTATTCCTAAACAAATGGAAATGGTGGTTTTCAGCCAGTTCTTTCAGGCGTTATGGGGGAGCAGGCTGAACCCGATTAAAAGGAATATTACTTATCTGTCCATTACGGAGGGTGGTGTAGGTATGATTAATCCTTTGTTATTTTTTTCTAGTATTTGTTTCACAGCCAATTTGCGGCCACTTTTGATTAACTCTCAGAGGGGATGGGAAATGTGGTTTCATGATTCCTGTGGGGTTTGGTTCCACCAGTGGGAACACAACTCCTTACGTGTGTTGCGACACTCTGAAGCCATGCCATTGTATGTGAAACATCTGTTTTTGCGCTTAAAGCAATGGAAGGTATCACCTTAGATGCTCATTGCTCATTTGCATAAGACTCTTTATAAGACACTTCTTTCCTCTGTCTGTATGACACAGTCCCCTTTTGATAAATGTCCGGTCTAACATCTTTCTTCCCTTTTATCCTTGTTGCGGTGTCAAAGAATACCTGCACACATGTGGGATTTTCATTGACTATCTTGCCATGAACGAATCAATGTTAAGGCCAACCACAAACATAAACAGCTTCAGGACAGATTGTGTTCTAGACCATTATGTAATGCTGCACCGGAGACAATTTCCCATCTATTTTTTGAATGTACATTTATTCGGAAATGGTGGGCTTTTTTGGCACAAAGGTGCGCTACTCCGATATTCCAGTCTGTATCCTTTCAGATGGTTATGTACGGTGTTTTTTCCCCTCAATGGTCCTCATGGCATACGGACACTTTAAATCTTGTTCAAGTTGTGATTAAATGGAATATTTGGATGGCAAGATGTCAGTTTACCCTACAGCAAAAAGACTGCACATATTTAGAACTGGAACAGAAAATAGTGAAGGACTTGAAAGCCATCTATTAACTTGAACAAAAAATGCACTCAAGAGTCGAGACTGCTTGCTTTATGGACTGCACTTCCTTGGATAACTGATTCAGACTCAGCTGTGACTTGATGGATATTTCTTTGTTGTACTTTCGTATTGTTTTTTCTTTTCAGTTTGAAATTCTCTAAATGATGTATTACCTTTGTGTTTTTCTTCCTGTTGTATGACTTTTTAGTGCTGTTCTTGTGTATGTCACACGATTTTCTGTTTCAATAAAACTTTCCCCTACTCTTTTCGAGAAGTGCCATGGGATCTTTAACATCCACCTGAACTACCATCAATCCAGGCAGATGGGACCTTGGTTTAATGTCTCATCTGAAAGACGGCACCTCAGAAGTGCAGCACCGCTCTCATGCTGCACTACAGTATCAGAACTGGGATATTAACCCAAGTGCCAGACGTGGGAACTGAACCCACAGCCCTCTGATCTCCCAGCCTCAGAGGTGAGTGTGCTACCTACTGAGCCACTGACACTGACCCTGCACCATTTTAGTTGCCCTCCTCTGGACTGCTTCCATCCTATCTATCTCCTTGCATAGATGAGGTCTCCAAAACTGCACACAGTACTCCAGATGGGGTCTCACCAACTGTCTGTACAGCGGGATAGCCATTTCCCTTTTTCTACTTGTGATGCCCTTTCCTATGCATCCCAGTATCCCCTCGCTCTGCTTACTGACTTCTCACATTGCTTACCCACCTTTAGATCATCTGATATGACTACCCCCAGGTCCCTTTCCATTTCTGTTGTTGTTAGTACCTCCTGCTATTAGGTACTCTTCTCCTGGGTTTTGTTTCAGGAGCATTACTTTGACTTCTTTGCATTGAATCTAAGTTGCCACATATCTGACCATTCCTCCAACCTTGCCAAGTCCCTTCTCATCCTTTCTACCCCCCATTGTGTATCAACTCTGTTACAGATCTTTGTGTCATCTGCAAAGAGGCATACTTTCCCTCCAGACCCTCTGCAATGTCACCTATAGAGATGTTAAAGAGGACTGGACCTAGTACTGAGCCCTGAGGTACTCCACTAGTGACTCTCCTTTCTTTGGAATGTGTTCCATTAACTATTACCTTCCATGTCCTGTTGTACAGCCAGTTTGCTACCCAGGCTACCACCCTGGGACCCACTCCCATACTGGCTAAACTGATTATCAATCTGTTGTGCAGGACTGTGTCAAATGCCTTACTAAAGTCTAGATAGGCCATATCCACAGCCCCTCCCTGATCTATTACTTTGAACATCCAGTCAAAGAAATCTATTAGATTCATCTGACATGACCTTCCTGCTGTAAATCCATGCTGCTTTGTGTCCTGTGCCCCGCTGGCCTCTTGGTACTCAACAGTTCTTTCTTTCAGAAGTGATTCCATCATTTTCCCTACCACTGAGGTCAAACTTACAGGTTTGTAGTTTCCTGCTTCTGCCTTGCTCCCACTTTTGTGAAGGGGAATCACATCTGCCCTCCTTCAGTCCTCAGGTACCACCACATCCTCCCATGATTTGTTAAAAAGTGTGGTCAGTGGTGTCACTAGGTCCTCCCTTAGTTATTTTAGGAATCTGGGGTGAATCCCATCAGGCCCCATTGCTTTGTCCACCTTGAATTTTACGAGTTCTTTCAGGACTCTTTCTTCTGTAAATAGACTGGTGTCAACCCCTCTACCCAGAGTGCTTCTATTGACTGGTTTAGGTAACTCCTCCTCATCTTCTTTTGTGAATACTGAGCAAAAGTATTCATTCAGTAACTCTGCCTTTTCACTGTCTCCCTCTGCCCACCTCCCCTCTCCCATGTTAATCTTCACTATTCCTCCCTTAACTTTTTTATGCTCCCTAATGTACCTATAAAAAGGTTTTATCCCCCTTCTTAACTGAATTGGCTATTTTTTCCTCGGTTTGGGCTTTTGCTATTCTAACTACCTTCCCCACTTCTTTCTGCTTTAATTGATACAGTTCCCTGCCATACTCCTTCTCTGATTCCTTATACTTTTTGAATGTAGCCTTTTTCTCCTTAACCTTCCCTGCTACCTCTCTTTTGAGAACCATAGTGTTTTTTTTACTCTGCTTTGTTTTCTTTATCTGTTTCACACAAAGGCTTGTTGCCTGTATGATGGCAGTTTTGATTTTTTTTCATTGTTCTTCCACCCCTCCTTTTTGGCCATTTGCTGGTGTATTCCTCAGGTATTCACCCATTTTGCCAAAGTCAGCCCTTCTAAAGTCCAGTATGCTTGTTTTTGTATTGCTCATCTCCATGGTTGTGCTTATTGTGAAACACACTGTGCAGTGGTCACTTGTTCCCAGATGTCTACTGACTTCTAAATTTGTGATCCTGTCTCCATTTGAGAATATCAGGTCTAGTATTGCTCCCTTCCGAGTGGGTTCCAACACTAGATGTCTAAGTCCTGCCCCTTGCAGGGCATAGAGAATGATCCTGCTCTTGGATGTGGCTGCAGTATATGTCATCCAGTTAACATCTGGCATATTCGGGTCCCCATCAACAATATGTCCCCTTTTTCAGCCAGTTTGAGAATGTCCTCTATCATTTTATTGTCTATTTCCTCCCCTTGAGATGGGACTCTGTATACAACCCATGTGCAGATTGTGATGCCATTCCCTGTCTCCAAGGTGACCAAGAGTGCCTCTTGTCCTCCCCCTTTACTTTTTAGTTCTGTAGCTTTGATCCCTTCCCTTATGTATAGAGCTACTCCACCTCCTCTTTTCCCCACCCTGTCCCTACTGTAGACTGTGTACCCCGGTATGTTGACATCCCAGTCATGGTTCTCTGTGTACCATGTTTCTGTGACTGCCACAATATCCAATTGTTCATCTTCCATCAAGGCTACTAGCTCAGGAAACTTGTTTCCCAGACTGCAGACATTGGTACTCATTGCCCTCCATTTAGTGTTGGCTTTATCCATTTTCCCCCATGCCTGCTCTTTTTGCCCTTATCTACTTTTCTATTTACCCCTGTTTTGCCCTCTGTTGAGCACTGCACCTCAGTGTTTACCTTACTACCTGTCATGTTTTGTGGGGTGAGGCTTGACATTTCCTGTCTCTTATTAGCACATCCCACAATGGCTAGTTTAAAAGCTTGCCAAGGAAGCATTTAAACCTGTCACTTAGAATCTTGGTTCCTTTTGTGGACAGATGCAGGTCATCATGCCAGTATAGACCTTCATCTCTCCAGGTGTACCCCCAGTCCCAAATGAAGCCAAAGCCCTGTGCTCTGCACCGGTCTACAACCACTGGTGACTGTTAGAGACAATCAAATACACTACTGCTCCAACACCCTGGTGAGTACTGCCCTTATAGTAATTCAACTAACATCCAGTAACTGATTTGTAAACTGTTTAAAAGTAATTTGATGCAAACTGTCACAGAATACTAGTAGCCAGTCCAGTTATCCACAGAGGAAAATCAAATATGCAGTTATTTCAACACATCTGAAGATGGTCACAAGATAAGCAGTTTTGAATAACTCCTTCCTGAATGAAAAACTAAAAAAATTAAACACAAAGCAATACCAATGTAAGACTGCAAAGTAAGGAAAACTTCCCTCAGATGTAAGCAAGAGAGAAATTTGTTGCAGATATCTAGTCCAATATAGTATATCCCATGCAGCTTCTCAGTTGTTTCAAAGCACACCCTGTTACACAACATGGAATAAGATGGACTTCTGTGTTTTTGTACCATCTGAGTGCAAGTTTTTTCACTCTTACTTTTTCTGCTACCCATTTAGAGGACCACAGTGGTCATTTTTCTTTTGCCTTTGCTATCCTGCCCAACACAGATATTTGTAGCTTTCTATATACCCTCTTTTATTTTTGCCCATTGTTCCTTGACTTCCTCCAGTTTCTCTGTCCCTGCTAGGGCATCCCTCAGGCATTTTATCATTTTCTTAACATTGGCCCTTCTGAAGTCCAAGACTCTCAACTTTGTGTGGTTTAGTTCTGTCCCAGCTCTTATATTAAACCACACTGTCAGTGATCACTGGCCCCAGGTGGTCCCTCACTGTGACATAAGCAACACTGTGCCCATTTGTTAGTACCAGATCCAGTAATGGCCCCTCATGAGTGGGTTCCTTAAGTAGTTGACTGAGGAATGCCCTTGCAGAGTCCAGGATGTACCTACTCCTGTCTGTTGCCACTGTGGGAAGGCTCCAGTCTATATCCGGTAGATTGCAGCCTCCCACTAGTAACATTTTCCCCTTGTGAGCCATCTGTAGATCACTCCTATGCAAATAACAGTCTCTTTCCTTTTCTCCAGGGAGACCCAAAGTACTTCCATTTCTTCCTGGTCCTCCTGTATTTCTGTGGCTTTTATGTTGTCCCTTACATAATTTTTTTTTTTTTTTAATGTTGATAACCCAGACAAGCACACTGAGCCAAGGCTTGATTCCAGGTGTGACACTGGGGAAGGGATAAGAGAAGTACAATACATACATAAATAAGAAGCAGGCACATAAACAGTAAAAACTGCAGGCAGATTACAATAAGCCTGAGTAAAAGACAGTAACAAAATTACAGGGAGGCAGACAGGTTACAAAGACACATTAGGAGCTATCAGCCAGTCTAAATAATGTGAGGTGAAAGAACAAACTTGTAAAGCAAACTAGCAGTGGCCATTTATATGCCTTTGTATGTGTACATGCTTGAGGACCTCCTTGTGAATGAGCTTGCTTAATGGAGTTTTCCTGTAATAAACTTGAACTTGAACTTGAATATGCAGATCCTTAAATTAAGCAATATGACAACAACATATTTAAACAAAAACAGGAGGAAAAGAAAAAGTAATGAATATGGGGGTACACATGGTAGACACAGGTGAAGAAGGGATACAGGAAGATTAAGAACAAATGCAGACTAGGGAAATTTAAGGGTAAGAGATGAACTAGTTCATATGGAGGATTGCAGGAGTAGGGGGTAATGGGGGTGCAGTAGACTGAACGTTTAATGAGGTTTAGAAAGGGTATCGAGTGGAGAGGTGTGGAAAGGGAATTCCATAGGTGTGAAAAGAAGGAAAAAGTGACCATACCAGAGTTTGAGTGGGTTGGGAGAGGGCAAAGGAACAAGGATCATGTGAACAGAAGGAATAGGCTTTGAGTGGGGAGGGGGATGAGAGGGAGGCGAGGTAAGGGGGAAGCAGGATGAACCAGAATTTTGCAGAGGGAGGTGTGGTGGAAATGGTGAGAGGACAAGGAAGGGAGAGATAGTGAGGAGTAGAAGGCACAAAGGTGAGTCCTAAAGGGACCGTTCAAGGTGAAGCAACAGAATGTATTGAAAAGAATGTCTAGTCTAGAGACAGTGGATGCAGAAACAGACCCATAAACAACATTAGTGTAACTGAATAGAAAGATAGTTTTTGTAAGGAGAATCTGGTAAACAGAGAGAGAGAATGGGTATCTTTGTTTCCATAGAGTGTACTTAGTTTGGGGCAGAGTTTAGAGTGCATGTAGTTGACATGAGTTGAGAAATCTAGGTGGCTGTCAAGCCAGACATCTAAGTACTTGTAGGAAGTAACAGAGTCCAATGGGGTGCCATCAAGGGTTAGGTAAGAGGGGGGAATGAAGAGCTTGGCTAGTTTTGGTGGGTACTAAAAAGCATAGGCTATTTTGGTAGTATGAACCTTAAACTGGTTGGACTGGAACCAGTTTAGGATGTGAGTAAAGTCTGATTGTAACTGAGCAGTCACCATAGGAGTAGTGGGACCAGATGTAGAGAGTGTAGTGTTGTCATCATAAAGATGGATTAGGGATGAGGAGCATACAGTAGGAAGATCATTTAGAAAGACTGAGAATAAGATAGGCCCAAGAATGGAGCCTTGACATACTCCAGCTAGGATGGGGGAGATTACATCACCAGCTTGGATGCACTGGAAGCAACCTGTAAGGTAGGATTTTAACCATTTGACAGATATGTGGGAAAGACCAGTGAGTACAAGTTTAGTGAGAAGGACCGAGAGGGAGACAGAGTCTAAAGCCTTGTCTAGGTCTGTAAATATAACTGCAGTAAGGTTGCCTTGCTCCATGCCTGTAAGAATGGCATCAGTAACCCAGAGAAGCGAAGGAACAGTGGAGTGTTTTTTATGAAAACCAGCCTGGAAGGGAGAGAGGAAATTTGTGGAGGTGAGGAAAAGGGTGAGTCTGGAAAGGACATGGGACTCCTGGAGTTTTGAAACAATAGGAAGGAAGGACATTGGGTGGTAGTTACCAGGTGAGGAGTGATCACCACACTTGTGAAGGGGAATAACTTAAGCAGCTTTACTGTCCTGAGGAACTGTACCTAGGGTAAAGGAGAGGTTAAGTAGATGGGCAAGGGGTGGGCCATGGCAGGGGGCTGAGATTTGAAGTAAACGGTCAAGCAATGGGGCTGGATTTGCAAGGCTTCAGGGATTTAAGAGCCTGAAACACTTCTTGAACAGTGATTGGGGAGAACTGTAAAGGGTCAGGAGTAGGAGTATAAGGCAGAGCTAGAGGGTCAAAGAGGTATTAAGAGTTTGGGGGTGGGCAGAGGGGAGGAGATTTGTGGAGGAGGGAGAAGACACATGTAGTGAAGAATTTGTTTAGGGGGAGGCAACAGTAAGAGGGTCAGTAACAAGTTTGTTGTCAATCAGTAGGGAGGGGGAGAGAGAATTTGCAGTGGGTTTAGGGAGAGATGAGAGTGTTTGCAGAAATTTTTATTTATTTTTATTTTTTATTTATTTCCATCTAGGATTACAATACCTATGAGCCGAGGCTCTTTTACAAAGGTTCCATGTCAGCGTGTGCAACAGTCAACATTTTTAGTTACAAACATATAGTCATTGACTTACAGACATGTAATAACCAGTACAAAGACTTGAGCTATGAGCAAGACAAGGGAAGGGGGGATGGGTGGTGGGGGAAGTGAGGATAGGGAGATTGAGGGGGAAGGAGGTGCAGGGGATAAGGGGGAGTATGGGAGGTGGGAGTGGAGATACAGGGGGGAGGTAGGCAAGGAAGGGAGACAGTGCAGCCTAGGGGCCTTGTCGAGGGAATATGACAGGTAAGGTGCTAGGGGTGCAAAGACTGATTGTAAGTGCTGGGTGCTGGGGCATTTGCAGCTGCAATGATGGAAATGTTAAGATGGGCAATCGCAGGATACAAGCAGTGAGAGGCGCAGCTTGGACTTGAAGAGGTCAAGTGTTGGAGCAGTTGATATGTCACTGCCAAAAGAGTTGAGCTAGTAGGATGCCTAATAGGCGAATGATCTTTGTCCTTGGATCATGCAACATCAAGGGATATGTAGTAGATGGGAATTGGATCTCCTTGTAGTGACGTTCCTATGTCTAGGCTTAAGGAGGGCACAGACACCAGGTGGGGCCAGACCCATTATAATTTTCTTGGCCTTCATGCAGGTTTGGTATTTTAAGCATTTGTCCAGTTGAAGCCATCCAGATTGGGAATAAAGGTCACATGTGTGGGTACGGCGATGTGAGTCAGTGAAGAGATGACAGGCCTTATTCAGGGAGGTTGTGATACATTTGAGAGCAGAGGTAGTTGCAGACTCATATATGATAAGACCATAGTCTATGATGCTGACGATGGAGCTTTGGACGGCCACTGCCAGTGCTTCTGGGGTTAGGTGTTTCCTGTGCCAGAATAATATGCCTGACCTCTCACTGGCAGACTTTGCAACATTGCTGATATGAACAGCGTATGAGAGGTGGGGATCAAGGGTGATGCTGAGGTACTTGAACAAAGAAATATAGAAACATAGAAACATAGAATATGACGGCAAATAAGGACCACTTGGCCCACCCAGTCTTCCCATTTTCCTAGCTAATGGATAAGCTCCAGATCCTAGTTAACCAGCAGCCTACTTCTTCCTACCCACACCCCCTAGAATTGTCTTATGACTGTTCCATGCATGCTTGAATTCCACCACTGTTTTTGACTCCACAACCTCCTCCAGAAGGCCGTTCCATGCATCCACAACCCTCTCTGTGAAAAAATACTTCCTTAAATTACCTCTGAGCCACCCCCCATCTTCAAATTGTGCCCCATTGTTCTTGCACACCTCTTTTTTTGAAAGATGCTACCCTCTTGGACTTTGTTGATTCCCTTGAGGTACTTGAAAGTTTCTATCATGTCCCACCTTTCCCTCTTTTCTTCGAGGCTATACATATTAAGCTCCTTAAGTCTCTTCATATGTCTTCCGGTGCAGACCCTGCACAATTTTAGTTGCCCTCCTCTGGACTGCTTCCATTCTGTCTATTTCTTTTCGGAGATTGGGTCTCCAGAACTGCATGCAGTACTCCAGATGGGGTCTCACCAGCTGTCTGTACAGAGGGATAATAACTTCCTGTTTTCTACTGGTGATGCCTCTCCCTATGCATCCCAGTATCCCCCTAGCCCTCCTTGCTGCCCTCTCACATTGCTTGCCCAACATTTGGTCATCTGATATGACTATCCCCAGGTCCCTTTCCATTTTTGTTGTTGTTAGTATCTCACCCCCCATTGTGTACTCTTCCCCTGGGTTTATGTTTCCCAGGTGCATTACCTTGCACTTCTTAGCATTGAATCCAAGCTGCCATACATTTGACCATTCCTCTAACCTTGCCAAGTCCCTTCTCATCCTTTCCACCCCATATTTTGCAACAACTCTGTTGTAGATCTTTGTATCATCTGCAAAGAGACATACTTTTCCTTCCAGTCCTTCTGCAATGTCGTTTATAAAGACATTGAAGAGGACAGGTCCTAATACTGAACCCTGCGGTATACCACTAGTAGCCCCCCTTTCTTCAGAGTGGACTACATTTACTATTAATCTCTGTGTCCTATTCTCTAGCCAATTCTTTACCCAGGCTGTCATCTTGGGACCCACTCCCAGGCTGGCAAACTTGTATATTAATCTTTTGTGGGACTGTGTCAAATGCCTTGCTAAAGTCTAGGTAGGCCGTGTCCACAGCCCCTCCTGATCTACTACTTTGGTCACCCAGTCAAAGAAATCTATCAGATTTGTCTGGCATGACCTTCCACTGTGAATCCATGCTGCCTTGGGTCCTGTGCCCTCTGGCCTCTAGATACTCAACAATTCTTTCCTTCAGAAGTGATTCCATCATTTTCCCTACCACTGAGGTTAAACTAACAGGTCTGTAGTTTTCTGCTTCTGCCTTTCTCCCACTTTTGTGAAGGGGAATCACATCTGCCCTCCTCCAGTCCTCAGGTACCACCCCATCCTCCCATGATTTGTTAAAGAGGGTACTCAGTGGTGTCACTAGTTCTGCCCTTAGTTCTTTTAGAATTCTGGGATGAATCCCATCAGGCCCCATTGCTTTGTCCACCTTCAATTTTAAGAGTTCTTTCAGAACCCTTTCTTCTGTAAATGGCTGGTATCAACTTCTGTATCCAGAGTGTTTCTACTGTTTGTTTTAGGTACCTCCCCCTCTTCCTTTGTAAATACTGAGCAAAAATATTTGTTTAGTTTCTCTGCCTTTTCACAGTCACCCTCTGCCCACCTTCCCTCCCCTTTATTAAGCCTCCTTATTCCTCCCTTGGTCTTCCTTCGCTCCCTGATGTACCTATAAAAGGTTTTATCCCCCTTCTTAACTGAGTTGGCTATCTTTTCCTCGGATTGGGCCTTTGCTGTTCTGACTGCCTTCCCAGCTTCCTTTTGCTTTAACTGATACAGTTCTCTGTCCTGCTCCTTCTGTGATTCCTTGTACTTCCTGAATGCTTTCTTTTTCTCTTGAACCTTCACTGCCACTTTCTTTGAGAACCATAGCGGTTTCTCACATCGTTTCATTTTGTTTATTTGCTTCACACAAAGGCTTGTTACCTCTGTGATGGCAGTTTTTATTATTCCCCATTGTTCTTCCACCCCTCCTTCCTGCCCATTTGCTAGTGCATTCCTTAAGCACTCACCCATTTTGGCAAAGTCAGCCCTCCTAAAGTCCAATACTTTTGCCTTTGTATGGCTTGACTCTATTGCTGTGTTTATTGTGAACCATACTGTTCGATGGTTGCTGGTTCCCAGATGGCTACCCACTTCTACATCTGTGATCCTCTCTTCATCTCCATTTGAGAGAACCAGGTCTAAGATTGCTCCTTCTCGATTGGGCTCCATTACTAGTTGTCTAAGGCATGCCCCCTGTAGGGTATCTAGAATAACCCCACTCTTCAAAGTGGCTGCTGCAACTGCACTCCAGTTAACATCTAGCATATTCAGATCACCCATCAGCAATATCTCCCCTTTTTCTGCCATTCTAAGTATACTTTCTATCATTTCCTTGTCCATTTCCTCCCTCTGAGAAGGGGGTCTGTATACAATCCCTGTGCGGATTGTGGTGCCATTGCCGGTCTCCAAATTTACCCACAGTGCTTCTTCTCCTCCCTGTTTTCCCTTTTGTTCTGTTACTTTGATTCCTTCCCTGATGTAAAGAGCTACTCCTCCTCCTCTTTTACCCTCCCTGTCCATCCTGTAGATGGTGTATCCTGGTATGTTTATGTCCCAGTCATGGTTTTGTGTGTACCATGTTTCTGTGACTGCCATGATATCCAGATTTTCCTCCTCCATCAAGGCCACTAATTCAGGAAGGTTGTTACTCAGACTACGGGCATTGGTACTCATTGATCTCCATTTTTTGATGGCTTTGCCTTCTGTTGCAGCATCCCCCACTGACCTTTCTACCTCGATCTTTTTCTCATTTAGTACCCTGTTTTGTAGGGAGAGGCTGGAATTTTCCTGCTGCTTATCAGTGCCTCCCCCCTTGACTAGTTTAAAAGCTTGCCAATGAAGCATTTAAACCGATTGCTCAAAAGTCTTGTTCCCTTCCTGGACAGATGCAGACCATCCTGCCAGTATAGGCTGGTGTCCCTCCAGGTGGAAACCCAGTCCCCAATGAAGCCAAACCCCTGTGCTCCGTACCATTTTTTCAACCATTCATTAAACTGCATAATGCAAAGTACCCTCACCTCACTCATGCCATTGACAGGCAGCACTTCTGAGAAGGATACTGTGTGTGCTACTTGTCTTAGGCCCCTCCCTAATTCTACAAAGTCCTTCTGCACTGCTCTAATCTCATGTTGAGCCAAGTCATGTGTCCCTAGGTGGACGATGATGTCCAGCTCAGACTCCCATGCAGCTGTTCTCATGATCCTGAGGATGCGCTTCCTGTCCCTCCAAGCCTTGACACCAGGTAGGCACCTTACTTAAGTTTTCCCTGCTCCCCCCATTTCTAGCCCCCTAATAATTGAGTCCCCCACCAGGAGCTGCTTCCTTTCTTTGTGGTGTCCTCTGCCTCTTTCCTGTTGGCCTCCCTAGTGACAGTTATCCTCAGCCTCCTTAGTTTCCTCTGCAGGTGCATCCATAGGGGAGCTATGCTCCCCCAGAATGGTGTTTGGATTGTGGAGTGGAACAACTGACTGGGTGTGCCTCTGTTCCACTATCCTCACCCTCCCTGAGCCCACTGTGATCCAACTGCTGTGCTTTCTTCGCAACCTCTGAGGTAGTGGTGGTGGCTCTGGTGCTCCCTGGATGGGAGAGATTCCCTTCCTACTGTCCAGTGTTGCCTGGGGGAAGGTTCCCTTACTACTGTCCAGTGTGGCCTGAAGATGGGCAGCTTCCTCCCTCAGGGCAGAGAGTTGTCTGCAAATAGGGCAGCATCTCAGCCTCCAGAAAGACTCCCAGAAGACTACTGCCCCACAGCCATTACATTGCACTACTCTCCACATGTTTATCTACTTTTTTTTTGTGTGAGTGAGTGTGTGTGTGTGATTGGTTTGTTATATAGAAATATATATATTATACAATGTGTATGCTTATATTGTCAGTGCAGTGTGCTAGAAAGGATATGATAGTTACCTGCCCATTGTTCTGGCCCTTAGCTCCTCCCCTTCCTTCCCCCCTCTTGAGCACAACCATTCTATGAAGGAGGGAAGGGGTGCACCAGGACAACCTGGTCTGCCCCTTAAAGGGCAAACTCCATTGTCCCGGATTCCTCCCTTTTCCGTCACAAAAAGACAGAGACCATTGTTTGTTGTTGTGCTCAGATTGGCAATTAATTTATTTTTATTCATAATTCCATATTCCATTTTTCATTTCTTTATCATCATATTTTCAGAAATTTCATTTATTTCCATCCATATATCAATCTCTGCTTATCCCTCTCCCAGGTGAAAACCTGGGTGCATTCTTCTTCTCCTTTTCCGCTAGGTAATGGTGAAAACCGAGATCGCTTTCTCCTTCATCTTCTTCCTATTCTAGTGTTATTCCTTTTTTCTTCTGCTTCCCCCCCTTTTTCCCCACTAGCCAGTCTCTTGCGTTGGTTGGCTGGCTTCCCCCATACCTAGGGTATCATTCTTCCTTACCTCAGGGAAGATCCTTTTTATTCTTTCCTTCTTTCTTTTTTTTTATTTCCCATTTTTGCATGTTTCCTCCATGCTTCTATAAAACCCATTGTTTCTGTATTGAACATGTCTATGGCTAAGTTCGACAGGTGCACACTGTCTGACCTGTAGAAGTCTTCTACCCATTCTTCTACCCCCCCGCAGTATCACCTGTCCTCTCATCTGCCTTACCAATGTCCTAACCCTTCTATTCATCTTTCTCCTGGCCCTCGCCACCACCCTAAGGCTGTGCTCCTGCCTTCACACCCTCCTTGGTATCATATCTGACCAGGTGAGGCACACCTGAGGCCACCACTGTCGTACTGCCCCAAATCCCTTTTTATCTGTAAGTATGTGTCTACCCATGGCCTGCCTGCAAGATCGTTGCCCCCTACATGTATAATAATTAGGTCTGGACTGGGGTGCCGCCCTTTGAGTTCCTTCAAGGTGGGAAGCAACTGTGCCCATCTCATCCCCCATATGCCATGCCAGACCAACCTACACTGTTTCACATCTTGGTACAGTTGCTTTCCCCCAGCCTTCTACTCTGCTCTTTTTCCAGACCAATAAATATAGGAATGGCCACAGATCCAGACTTCCGTAATCCTCCCTCTACCTATGGGGTTCAAGCAAAATTAATTATTTAACACATGCTCTAAGTGTCATCACTGTATTATCCCCCCTATTTTTTGCCCTCTCCCCACCTTTACCATTTCTTGCCCCACCAGATCTGCAGTTCCAACCCGGAGCACCACCTTCAATTTTTTACTTCAGTGCTCTAGTGTATCTCTTATAACTGACAGACCACCAGCGCCCTTTTTTCAAAATGTCATTCACCGTTTCTTCCACTGCTGCCCACTGTGAGGCAACCTCAATCCGCAGGGAATGGGATGAATAATTAGCCGGGTCTTCTCCCATGAATTGCATGCCATTTTTAAGCAATGATGTGACTTGGTAGCCGGTGACCCTTTTCCCATCACCATGTACAATTAACTTTCCCGTCCTGGTCCCATGCTCTGCAGCGAAAGCCCACAGAGCCGATACTGGGCATATTGCAACCTCTACCTGCCCCTTCAATGTCACTATGCAACCTTGTCCTCTTTGATCTGTTTTTGACTTCCTGATCTTGATCTCTTTCACCCCCTAGCTTATATCTTCTCATTCCAAACCTCTTTCCTTGTCTTCTTTCCCATGGTCTACCACCTCACTCACTCTCATGGCCCCTGCAAGCATTATCACATAAATTGTGTAACATAGCTGGGCCTCGGCCTTTGATCTGCATATTGTCGTGAGCACGTCCTTTAGTTTTATTAGCTACTGGTCCCCTATTGGCCTCCTATTATCTCCTGGCCCATGTTTCAACCTACCCCATCCTTGCATCATTCTCCTGATGATCAATGATTTTGTCAGGTCTTTCCATCCCTTTAAGCTGCAGATAACACTAATCCCTGCCAGGTAAACTCCTATTGTGGTGTGGGCAGTCCCTTTTTGCCACTGCTTCATGGTGAACATTCCCAACTGTTCCTCTGTGAGTGGCCCACTTACCTCCATCTGGTGCTCTGAGCTGAATGTTTGAAACACCCATCAGGCCCCATCGTAGGCCCTCAGAGTCCGAGGCACCCATGAGCAGTGAAACAGCAGTTCTGCTCCTTCTTGCCAACGTCCCAGATGTTCGTTGGTATGGTTGTTTTTTGTTCCTCCGCTGCTGGTGCTAGCCTCTGGAAATGGTCCAGCTGCAGACGGGAAAGGCTGTCAGCCAGGGTATTGTGTACCCCTTCTATGTGTTTTGCTCTGAATGACATGTTCAGATGCAAAGCCCTTAACACTAAACATTGTAATACTTTCATGACCATCTCTGACCTGGCTCCCCTGTTGTTTAGGACCTCCACCACTGCTCCATTGTCACACCAGAATTTCACTTTCTGATGCCATAGTTCCTCCCCCAAGACCAGGGTACATACCCATATTGGCATGATTTCCAACAATGTTATATCTCTTATTTTCCCATCCTTTTCCCAGCTATCAGGCCATGGTTCAGCAAACCACCTGCCCCTCAGGTAACCCCCCCAGCTGCATCTGTGTGGAGATTGAGGTCTGTGTTGTACACCCACTCTTCTTGCCAGAATGAACAGCCATTATATTCCTTAAGGAATTCCTCCCATATCTCAAAATCTTCTCTGAACCTTTTGTCAGGTCCACCCAGTGATGTGGTCTGGTGATCCCTGCTGTAGCCCTAGCTAACCTCTTTGTGAATGCCATCCCTGGTCCAATGGCCCTGCAGGTGAAGTTCAAGTGCCCCAGTACTTGCTGTATTTGTTTCAGCTGTACCCTTCTCCTGCTGGTGTGTACTTGAATCAATTCCTTCAGTTTCCTCACTTTGTTGTCTGGCAGCCTGAATATCTCTTTTGGGGCATCTATCTCAATCCCCAGAAACTCCATCACCCTGCTGGGCCCTTCTGTTTTCTCCGGTGCCAGGGGCACCACTAGCTCCCTGCATAATTCCTGAAACTTGCCCGGCATCCTTTGTGTCTCCCTTTTTCCTCTCCCAATGAAAAGGAAGTCATCTAGATAATGAATGACCGTTCTATAACCCGTCTTTTCCTGAAATATCCATTGCAAGCATGTGCTGAATGCTTTGAATGTCGTACAAGCTATGGAACATCCCACTGGCATGGATTTGTCAAAATAATACTACTCCCCAATCTTAAAACCCAATAGATCCCAATCTTCTCTCCTGACCGGCAGCAGTCTGAAAGCAGATTCAATATCCATCTTTGCCATCCATGCATCCTCAGTAGCCTGGATTATCCGAACTGCATCCTCTAGTTCGCATATGTCACTCTACTGTGTTCCTCCCTTATGAAATCATTCATTGAATCCCCTTCTGGATAAGACAGGTGGTGAATCACCCTGTACTCCCCCTCTTGCTTCTTGGGTATGAAACACAATGGCAAAATGAGCATATTTCGTGGGGGGATGTCAAATGGTCCCTCAACCCTCCCTGCTGCCTTTTCTTTCTCTATCTTCTGTCTCAACATTTCTTCCTTTCCTTTAACCTATCCCAGGTTGCCCTCCTCTCTCGCTTGTCTGGGCCCCCCATACTGCAGTGAAAACCCTGTGCTAAAACCTTTTATAATCATCTCCCGCACTCTTCTGTTCGGATATCTGTCCAAACAGGCTGTCCATGCCTCTAAATTGATGGGGGTTCTAGCTACCCCAAACTGCTCCTTGTCGCTCCCCACTTACTGCTCCTTGGCCCCTCCCTCCCACCTTGTGCAGGGTTCTTCTGATCAGTGATTCTGACCCACCCGCTCGTGTTCCCTCTGCCCCTCCCTTCCCATTCCATGTCTGCCCTTTAAACCCCTGTCCTTCTCAAAAGAACTGTTGACCTGACCCTTGCCCCGGTGTCCCTGTGCCCCTTGGGTCCATGCCATCCTGCATCTGCTTGCTGGGTGTCCTCCACCACATTTTGAGCAAGCGTGCCGAAAATGACATTAAGGACATGAGCAAAAGGCCCTGTTGTAGGCCCAACAACAACTCTGGGGTGTCGTCCCTTTCTTCCCCCATACCCCTTCAGGTGTGGACTGATCTGTAATGTAGTCTGTCCATAAATCTAGCTGCTTCATGTCCCATCTCACATCCCCGAATGTTGCCATTCTCTGTCGAAAATATTCGTCATAGTATAGCCACCCTATCCCACCTTTTGCCTTTGCCCTGCTTATTATCAACGAATACGTGATGAACGGGATGCCCAGCTCCAGCCTTTTCTCCAAGACAATGGCTGAGAAAGTAGCAAAACCTATGAACCATCCATCCCGGGTCTTTCCCTTCGTGAACTTGTCCTCCTCCTTTTTCCCTTAAAGCACTATTGCCGCTGCCATTTCACTCTTACCGGTGTTCTCAGCCTCCTCATATTTTGCTGCTGATTCCTGGCTCACCAAAGTGAATATATCCACATACTCCCCTTTCCATATTTTCTCTTTCATGGCCAGTGGAACATGCTCTCCTATCCTCATCCTAGGCACACCTATCTCCCTTGTACCTTTCCTTCTTTTTCTGCACTCCCTTCATTACTTTTTGGCACCTCTTTCTCCATCCTAATCTCCACCAGAGCTGATTCCATCTGCCCTAAGCCTCCTGTCCCCAGTGCCGATACAATTTGACCTATGTATTCCTTTATACTATCCCCCAAAGCACTGGGTGTGTTACCTGTAACCTTGTCTGGGCCGTGCTGCCTGGCATCTTCCAATTGCCCCCTTTTTTCTCCCTATGGTTGAGGAGGAGGATGAACTACTATGGTTTGTGGAGGGAATACCATGTTCTGGGGATCTGGCCCGGGCTCACCAAGGGAGATCCCACCTTGATCGGGGGAGGTACTGGCGTTCCCGAGTCTATAGGCTGCAGAGGAACTGGATCAGATTTCTGGGGTTAGCCACTGCAAGCAGTGGTACCCTAATGGGGCTACTTGGCCCTTAGGCTGGTCGTTTCCCTCTGCCCCCTTTTCCTGGGCCCATTTTCCTTTTCTCACTGGGTCTCCCAGGTTATACCCTTCCACCAGTTCCCACATTTGGTTGGCTTTTTCTGCCAATTTGATTATAGCCCTGTAGGCATCCTCTTTTGATGGCTTGCTTTTCTTTGGTGCCATTTCTTTGGCTCTTTTCTCTGTGAAGACAACTACAGGAAGAGAACTAGAGTTATTATATACCTACAGTATATTACCATATATTTTGTGTCCTTTTCCCCCTTTTTTTTTGCACCATCATGACTGCTCCATTTTTTCTTTTCATGCCTGCGTGCCTCCCTTTTCCTTGGTATCCTTGCACTCCCGAGTTTTTTTTATCCCCTTTTTAGCTTCCATACCCGTATGCCCCCCCTTGCATCCCCTTGTTTCTCCCATGTCGTCTCATGGGCCACCACCAGCCGTTGCTGCCTCCCTTAAAGAAAATGCCTCTTTCCTGTGTGCCATTGGGATATGCATAATCTCTTTTCCTGAGGAGTTTTGCTGTCCCCTTAATTAAACCAACTGGAGGCTGACACGAGGACCTTTGGGGTGGGGGAGCTCCCCCATGGCCCAGCAGGCCTGTGTTCACCTTGTGCCCTCCTTTGCTCCCTGTTAGCCAGTCTCTCCCTGTGTAAATCCCCACTTCCTTTTCTTTTTTCTTCTCCTACCCCTCCTGCTCCTTTTCCTCCCTTTCCCCTTGTCTTCACGATCGTTGCGCTGTGTGTGACGTCATGTTGTGGGTTGCTATAGCGTGCTTCCACTCCTTCCTTTATGGTGCCTCTCTCTGTTGGCCCTTTACTTGAGAAACCACCAAAACCTCACACCTCATGGCTAAATCAACTCACCCCTACCCCCCCAGAAAACGCTCGCATAGCGGCCAACCCAAGGCATGTGCCATTGCGCTACGTGTCCACCTGCGTCAGCCCTACACCAGCCCTTCCTTTGGGCCTCTTCCCCATCCTGGTCTCCCCCCATGCTCTGTAGCCACATTTCCCTAGGCCTCCACCAGCCAAACGGCACTGCAAAGTGTTCTCCTTTTTGCCATGTGCTCACAGCTCCGCTCCGTTTTCTTCACTCCTCTCTCCATGACCCTGCCCTTCAATTGCATCCCCCGCTAGGCCCATGCCAGCAAAACATGACTGCTTGTTGCTCCAAAACTTTCAGCCTTGTGCTACAATGCTCTGTTCAGCTTGAATAGCCCTACCCTTCAGTCGCATCCCTCAATAGGCCCACACCAGCAAAACACCACTACTTGTTGCCCTACAACTTCTAGCCATGAGCCACAATACTCTGTTCAGCTTGAATAGCCCTGCCCTCCAGTCGCTTCCCTCGCTAGACCAATGCCAGCAAAAACACCACTGCTTGCTGCCCCAAAATTCCAGCCCTGCGCTACAAAAATGCTCCTTTCAGCTTAAATAGCCTTGCCCTTCGGTCACATCCCTTGCTAGGCCAATGCCAGCAAAAACACCACTGCTTGCTGCCCCAAACTTCCAGCCATGCACTACAAACACTCCATTTGGCTTCTGAAACACTTGTTCCCCCCAATACCCTGCTCTGCTCTCATTTTTTTTCTTTAGGCCCACACTGGCCATTGCTTCCCAACAACACTGCATGCTGCTCATTAACAGGAGCACTACCTTCTGATCTTCTGTCCCAAATCTCCTCAGCTAGCTTCAGGCACAGCTCCTCCAACCCGCTACTGTTTTTAGTGCTTCAGTTCTGTCTCATATCCTGCTATACTATGTAATTGACCACAAAACCACACACATTTTTTTAAAAACTACTAGCATTCATCTTGTCCTTATGCTGTAAAGTGCCTCTCTCCTCCTACTGTTATAAGCAGACTTTCATAGTCAACCAAGTGACCCCCCAAACATCTCTTTCTCCTTTTTATTATTATTTTTTTAAACATGTCCAATCTTTTTTTCTTACCTGTTTTATCCCAGTGCGCAAACCTCCACCAACAAATATGCCAATCCAACGTGCTGCAGCTTCAGTAAAATCAAAAACTCCAGCAAAAGTGGTTGAGGCCACCTTGTGCTGTCCTTTATGTACTGTACCTTCCTTCACCCCTCCCCTTCCTGTTACCTGCCCATTGTTCTGGCCCTTAACCCCTCCCCTTCCTTCCCTTCCCCTCCTGAGCACAACCATTCTTTGATGGAGGGAAGGGGTACACCAGGACAACCTGGTCTGCCTTTTAAAGGGCAAACTCCATTTTCATTTTCCCAAAGTGTTAATTTTTCCAAATCCTTCTTTAATGCAGAAATATTTTCTTGATTATTAAACTTGCCCCCCAATTTAGTATCGTCTACAAATTTAACCATGAAGTTATTTGGCCCTGTTTGTAAATCACTGATAAAGAGATTAAACAATGTTGGTCCCAAGACCAACCCCTGTGGTACACCATTGTCACACTACCTGAATCAGACAAGATATCATTAATTATGACTCTCTGAGAATGATTTGTCAACTAGTTTAAAGTCCAGTTGACAATATCTGGTGACAAACCTAGATTGTGCATTTTAGTAATGAGTTTTTCATGTGAGACTTTATCGAAAACTCTACTAAAGTCCAAAAGAATTATATCAGTAGGATTACCCACATCTAGTAGAGTACTTATATTATTGTAAAAAAGATATCAGATTGGTGGTGCAGGAATACTTGGGAGTAAACCCATGCTGATTTGAATCATAAATTCCTAATTTTTTACAATCTTGAACTATTAGAGACTTCATTGCTCGTTCCATTAATTTACCAGCCACAGAGGTCAGGCTAATTGGATGATAATTTTGCACAGAACCTATATTGCCTTTTTTAAATATGGGAGTAACTATTGTTGAATGCCAGTCATTTGGTACAATGCTTTCTTGTAAGGATTTGTTGAAGATAATTGACAAAGGTATATAAATATTTAGTTTCGATCAGAAACCATGGATGAATACCATCTGGGCCTGGACTAGTATTTTTTTTTTAGTTTTTTTGATAGCCTGAATAATGTCAATTGGATAGAACCTATGATAACCTACATAGTGAATTTTAAATGTACTAATAGGTGATTTTTGAGAGAAGACAGAACAAATGTACTTATTAAAGATATTTGAGGTTTCTATATCAGATAGAGAAGAGCCATTGGTTATAATGGGACCAATGGTCCTTGATATACCTGTTTTACTATTTATATAGGAGAAAAGAGATTTGTGACAGTCTTTTGTGTGAGCTAGTTTAAATTCGAACTTATTTTTTGCCAATTTAATGGAATTTTTTAAGTTTTTCACAGATAGTCCATATTTATGTAATAGAGTAGTTTTAAATGGAACCAAACTATTCTTAAGTGTCCTAAAAAGTGAAATTTTTATTTTAATCTGATTTTTAATTGTCTTGTTGAACCTAGGGAGAATTTTTCCTTTATTATTAATTTTCCTCTTAGATGGAATAAAGGTATTTTCCAAATAATGTACAATGTTTTTAAAAAAGTCCCAAGCTTGTTGTGTTGTACAATTAAGAAGATTAGATTCCCAGTTTATGCTTTGCAAGTATTCATTGATTTGAAAAAAAATTGCTTTATTATAATTTTTTGTATAGTATAACTTTCTTTGCATAGTTTTAAACTGTTGAATTTCAAAAAGAATAGATGAATGATCACTGGTCCCAAGTGGATCCCAAATTTGTAAATTGCTGATTTGTTGCTCTATGTTAGTAAATAATAGATCCAAAATATTAGGACCTCAAGTGGGTTCAGTAACAAGTTCTTGTAATCCAGTACTGACTACATCTATTAGTCCTTTCTCTGCATAGGACTGTCCTGAGAATGAGTCCCAGTTAATATGAGGGAGGTTAAAGTCACCAAATATTGCAGCATCTTGAGATTCTGAAAAATGTGTAATTTCTTTAAACATGTCAGTTGTGTAATCTGAATTTGCAGATGGAGGTCAATAGATGTTACCAATAGTTATATAGAACTGCTCGTTCAATAAGATTTTAACCCATATACTTTCCAAAGGAAAGGGAGAACACACTTCAAAAGAAGGAATATAATTTTGTATGCACATACAAACTCCACCACCTTGCTTATCTAATCTGTTTTTATGATATAATTTATAACCTGGAATTTCTCTGTACCAAATTGAGGATGCATCCCACCAAGTTTCAGTTACTCCTAGAATGTATGTTTTCTTTTAATGTATGCTTAAAGTAATGGGATATTGCAGATCTAATAGTTTTGGTACAAGCATTTCTCAGAGCATGATAAGTGGCTAGATTTTGGGGATACGATGACGCTTTGTAATGTGCCCAAGATTCATCACAATTGCAACAAAGCTTGATGATGTCAGCATACATCAAAGTATGAGGGAAGTGTCTCATCCTGCTGCAACGTAAAGGACTGTGTGAGTCCCAAGTACTATTGAAAATGCGACAGAAATGAAAGAGTACAGTATCTATGTCCACAGAGGAATAGAAGGGGGTCCAATCAGCAGATGAGAGGTCATGAAGGAGATTAAAGAGGTTTAGGGAGTGCTAGGAATGAATCCAGCAGTAAACTGGGGGTGAATGGGGAAGGAGTAGTTTGTGGAAACAGAATGTCACAATGTGGTCACTGAATATATCAGGGATTGTGCAGGAGGAGGAGATCTGATGAGGGTGAGAAGACAGGATCCAGTCTAGGAGGGTGTGGTTTTAAGAGTGACGATTAAGTCTTGTGGGTTTGTTTATAAGCTGATGAAGGTTTAAAAACTCACTATGCTGTGTGGTGGATTTTAGGATGAGCAAAGCCCAGTCCAGGTTAAAATCACCTAGGAGGATAAGCTCGCCAGAGATAGCAGCAGATGATATTGAGGAAATTGTGCTGACTACAGAGGCAGGGGCAGTATTAGGGGAGAAATATATTACCCCTATATAAAGGGGGAGAGAAGAAGGGAGGAGCAGCTTAATGAGGAGGAGGCCATGGTTCTTTGGGACTGATTCACTGATAAAGGGAGAGACCAGCAAGTTGTGATGATAGTAAATAGCTACAGTACATCACCACCATGCTTAGATTGATCTTGTCAAAGAATGTGGTATCCTATTAGGAAAAGCAGAGATTCAGGTATTCTGGATGAAAGTCAAGATTCTGTAATACAAATAATTTAAGGGGAGTGTTGTAACACCCAAACTTTTAACAGGTCAGTTTTGGGAAGTAAGCTTCTAGCGTTGAAATTATAAATAGAAAGACATTTTGGAGGTGAGAGAGGTGCTTGGGTAGGACCTGTGTTAGTTGTATTTCACCAACTAGTAGAATATGTAGATGGAGAAGGAGGAGTTTGTAACCAGATTTGTATCTTTTTTTTTTAAACTGTGAGGTGTGCTTTTTTGGGTAGAAGAGTAGAACAGATGGAGCCTGTGAAGGAGCTTTGTAATGAGAGAAGAAAGGTGAACACCACCATATATAGGGACAGGGGAATGGGTGATGGGGGGTAAGAGTAATTGGAAGGGAGGGGAGGGGGCTGTGATAGGAAGGAGATATTAAGCAGCCAAAAGATGCATGGAGAGTAAAACATAGTGAGGGTGGAGGATGAGGCATGGGGGAAGGAAATGTGGAAAAAGGAGAGGTGGGATAGTCTGAAGGGGGGAGAGATAGCAAAGGAGGAAGGAGGGCAAATAGAAACAATTAGGTAAGCAAATTAAGCATTACGTGTAGGGGAAAAAGTGAATTGAGGAGAAGGAAAATGCAGGATTTTAAAGCAGAAAACAGGTACAGTAGTAGCTATAGACATTGCCAGCTATATATATTAAGATATATTAAGTGACGGATTGATGCACGAGCAGAAAGATGTACTGCACAAAGAGTGCGGGTCAGCACTGATACAACATTCAAAGAGAATGGGCCACTGGTACAGGGCGTTCATACAGTGAAGGCCACTATGATGAAGCACAGCACTGCAGAATTCTGCAGTATAGTTACTTCAGCAAACAATGACATTTCAAAGGGAGTGAATCCCTTTTGTCATGCAGTAAACCTGTGACACTGTGCTTCATCCTGGTGGGCTTCATTGTTCCTGTTGAAAATGTGACCCTGGATGGGAGTCACAGTGCAGGCAGCCACCAAGTCAGGTGCATCCAGGGTGACCCTGACTGAATACCTTCCAGGGGGAATGTGTGGAACATACCAGCATGCACCACAGCTCCCATGGGCAATATTCAGCCCAGGAATGCAAATTAACTAATTGAGCATGTAGGGTGCAAAAGGGCCTCATGCATGTTCACTACCAACTCATTTCCATGTTGGCATGGGAATGAATGCACCAGATCAGCTTTCACCCCCAAGCTCTGACCCTGATTGCTCCCATGTGGGACAGGCCCTGAAGTATCTGGTGGTACAGTGGCACCCTCCCACCCTTTCCACCAGCCCCAATCATACCGGAGTCCCGGCTCTATCCGTCTCCGTATTGCAGGGACCCCAATGCCGTCCCTAATTGCACCTGAATACACCCACTGTCCATGTCCATAGTGTAGTGGCCCCCCACTCCCCCAAATGATGCACAGACAGCCCCCTTCCTGCTCCCCCAGCCCATACCATTGTGATGACTGGCTCTGAAATGAGATTGTACCACTCTATTAGCAGGTTACAGAGCACTCACAGTACTATGCTGGAATATGTTATGCATAGGTATGAGCTGTGTGTGGGTGATAACACCCAGTGGCCATACTCCTCAGGCACTCGCATGTGCATCCATCATCCTGGTGCCATTGCACTACTCAGTGTGGATGATGGCTTATGCTGTACCCACTCACACAGGTCCCAAAAAAGGCATGTTAGAGCCAATCTCCCATTCATTTATACAACTGTGGAACTGCAGAACAACTATCTATAGCCTGAAGCTTACACTGCAAATGGCATTACAGGATACCGCACCCAATGGCACCTGGGATACTTCAGAAGTCCAGAGGGTGGCATGTTACACAGGGGAACAGGGAACAGTGTGGACTTGCAGTGGTGTATGACAGAAGGAAGCTACAACATTGACAAGGCCTGCATTGTAGGTATGTAAATTCCCTCTTCAATTTGCCAGGAACATACACACAGCTACGTACACTGGTGGATCCACAGCTGGCATGGTGCCCCAATGCATGGTACAGACAGTTGGGCCATTCTAGAGTGCAGGTCCCCAGCCTGGGTTCAGTGCAGCCAATGGCTGGCCATGGCAGGGTGTGGAGGGCAGTGCCAGTCTTTGCAACAGGTTGGGTATGAGGGAGTGAGGGTGTCTGTGTACAGGGGTGGTGGATGGGGGTCCTCTAGTCTATGGATATTTACCAAGTTTCTTCTGTTGCAATTGGGTCTGTTGGGGAGGCCCTACACTATGGAGCTCATCAAGGTATGGAGTTGGCTAGATTGGAGATGGAAAGGGGGTACCTCTAGTTTCCCAGGGCTGCCAGGCTGCTGCGCACCTGGGAGCACATCTGCAGCCTGCCTGTGGGTGGCTGGCTGGATTTGGCCAGCTATTCATGGCCTAACTGTGGCTGCAGTGCTCTGGACTATGAGGGACACATTCCCACTGAATGTGCTGCAGCACAGCATATGCATAGGATTGCTGCCTCAACTTAAATGGCATACCATTTGCGCATGCCCCGGCCCATGCCCTTGCAGCTGGCGCATCCCCCACATTTGAATATTGCACTGCTGCACGTTGTTGGAGTTGTGCAGCCCATCTCCCTTTTCCACCAGGTACCCTTTAAGGATTTCATATAGAAGAGGCAAGAGTTTATAGGATAGCCTGGTACACAGTTACCAGCCACAAGAAAGGCAAAGTAGAACACAAATTAGGCTCCAGACCTTGTGGTTTCTGTAGTGCTGGCAGTCATGCAAAGAACAATGGAGTTTTGTTAATCTCAGAACAGGAAAGAAAGAAAAAAATTAAGGGGAGATAGATTGCAACAGCAAAGCAGTAATATGCAAACTTAACTGCTCATGTGGGGCATTTTTCATTGGGAGAACCAAAAGAAAATTGAGGTTCAGGATAAATTAACATATCCAGGTGATAAAGAATGCCAGTGTTGAATATGCCATGGCTCTCCATGTAAAGATGAATAAAAATAATGGAAACCACAAAGTCTCAGCCTGTGGACTGGAAGCAATTCTTGAAAATGTGAGAGGGGGAGATTTAGAAGCAACACTGAATGAGAGAGAACAGTCCTGGATATACAAACTAGGGGCTATGAGATATCCTGGTTTGAATGAAAAAATAGAGCTGAAACCCTTTTTGAAGAAAAGGAAATGAATATCCATCCTCTTCCCCCCTCCAAGGAAAACAATCCCCACCCCCCATTATGTCACCAGTGGATTCATCTAATTTAAACCAAGGAGCCCCATGTTTTGATATATAAATGTGTATTATAAATTTATTTAAAAATCATTTTGAAATTTTTTTTTTATGTCTCTTGTACAGGCTCTCTTTGGACTATGAGGAAACGGTTTAGAAATAATTTGAAGCCAGAAAATTCAAGAATGAAGCTGCACCTTTGATTTAATTGCACTGTGAAGTCAATAAAATTGATTGGACACTATTCATTATAGAATTTAATTTAAGGACAGTGATTGGGTGAACCATTAAGATTATGGATGAACTGATTGGTTTTCTTTAATTCACAATAGTAGGGTATGTGTATAAAAATCCTACTTGTTCATTTATAGACTATTTCTGATGAAGCTCGAGTAGTCGAGCGAAACATAAGCCTCACGTATGCATTTGTTCCAGATGTAACTGAGAGAAAAAAAAAGCTTTTATGGCACTTTAAGTGTGAGACTTTTTTTGTGAGCTGCTTCTATTGGGGTGTGTGCCTTCTATGACTAAGGATTAATGTGTAAACCATTGGTTCACACACAAGCATCAGTTGTGGAAGTGTGAATACAAGGCTGCTGAGTAGCCTAGTGGAATAGGGCCATAATCCAGCATGAGAGTAAGTGCAATATGTCACAGGTTCAGGACCACTCAGGGATGGTACAGCGAAAAGGGTAAAAGGTGTGTGAAATTGAACTAGTGAAAGCAGCAAGAGCGTATATCTTAACACAGTTCAAGAGGAGCAATATTGCTCCGTACAGGGCAACACTTCGCAGGCACATAGTGAAGAAAGTTAATGGTGGGAGAAGGTCAACGGGGTAGAAGAGCAAAACAGTGCTCCTAACTGGGCAAACAGTATAGGGGAAGGAGTGAGGTACTAGATGAGAAACATGAAGCAGCAGGCAAGAGCTAGAAATACTGTGGAGTGGTAATGCCACCTGGCGGTACAGCAGAAAAACCTGCAAATGGAAAAATTGTGTGTC
This sequence comes from Neoceratodus forsteri, assembly GCA_016271365.2. Taxonomy (NCBI): domain Eukaryota; kingdom Metazoa; phylum Chordata; order Ceratodontiformes; family Ceratodontidae; genus Neoceratodus; species Neoceratodus forsteri. The sequence continues at coordinate 40,849,293 of CM028137.1, read as the reverse complement.
AGTAAAATGAAGGGGCAGATCACATGACAGGGTAATGTGACTATGTCCCCAATAACAATAGTGCCCACAGAGGGTGAGGGGTAGGTGGGGCAGCTGACAGACATGTGGCATTGGGGCACACTTACACAGCTCCCAAACGTGCAGAGCGTTACCTGTGGTGTTGTAGCAGGCTCTGACATTCACGCTCATCCTGTGCTGCGAGTGCTGAGGGAGGTCAAGAAGCACCTTAGTGCATGCCTGTGGTGTTGTAGCAGGGTCCGACGGTTGTCCTGTGCTGTTACTGCTTCTGGGAGGTCAAGAAGCACCTCAGTGAGGTCCTGAAATGGAATGAAAGAAAGTGTCACCATCTGCTTTGGCTGACTACCTACCAGCAACTAATGGAGGCAAGGTAATGGGTGGGAAAACAATGCTGTGGGAGTGAGAAAGAAGGAAGCAGTGAAGTTCACAGAATAAAAAGTAACTTCACTCCCTGCTAAACAGTGCTATCCCACAGTAACCCACCCCACACCACAGCTCACTAGCAGACCTCATAAAGCACCTGCGATACAACTCCTTATATCTTGGGCAGTTAGCAAAATGCCTGGCTGTTGTAAATAATCAGTTGTGGTCTTCTGACCAGCTGATGAAATCTTTTGCATACCACCACAGCTCCCAAAAGTGCCCAGCTATAGCTGTGGTGTTGTAGCAAGCTCCCTCAATCATCCTCTGTTGCGAGTGCTGGGGGAGGTCAAGAAGCACCTTAGTGTGGGTCTGCAGTGTTGTAGCATGCTCCAATGCTCATCCTGTACTGGGAGTGCTGTGGGGAGGTCAAGAAGCACTTCTGTGTGAGCCTGCTGTGTTGTAGCAGGCTCCAACACTCGTCCTGTGCTGCGAGTGCTGGGGGGGGAGGTCTAGAAGCACCTCAGTATGGGCCTGCAGTGCAGCAGCAGGCTCCGACTCTCATCCATTGCTGCGAGTACCTCAGGGAGGTCAAGAAGCACCTCAGTGCGGGCCTGAAATGGAATGGAAGAAAATGTCACCATCTGCCTTGGCTAACTTCCTACCAGAGACTGGCTGAGGCAAGGTAACATTAACGGGCAGAAAAACAATGCAGGGAGTGATAGACAAAGGGAAGCAGTGCAGCTTGCAGTATAAACAGTAACTTCACTCCCTGCTAAACAGTGCTATCCCTCAGCAACCCACCCCATAACATGGCTCGCTAGCAGGCCTTATAAAACAGCTGCGACACAGCTCCTCACATCCTGGGCAGTTAGCAAAATGTCTGGTTGTCATAAACAATCAACTGTGGTCTTCCAACCAGCTAATGAAGTCTTTTGCACACTACCACAGCTCCCAAAAGTGCACAGCAATACCTGCAGTGTTGTAGCAGGCTTCGACCCTCATCCTGTGCTGCGAGTGCAGGGGGGAGGTCAAGAAGCATCTCAGTGTGGGTCTGCATTATTGTAGCAGGCTCCGATGCTCATCCTGTGCTATGAGTGCTTGGGGGACTTCAAAAAGCACCTCGGTGTGGGCTGGCAGTGTTGTAGTAGGCTCCAATACTTATCCTGTGCTGTGAGTGCTGGGGAGGTCTAGAAGCACTTCAGTGTGGGTCAGCAGTGTTGTGGCAGGCTCTGACGCTCGTTTTGTACTGTGAGTGCTGGGCGGAGGTCAAGAAGCACCTCAGTGTGGGCCTGTGGTGTTGTAACATGCTTTGATGCTCATTCTGTGCTGTGAGTGCTGGGGGGAGGGCAAGAAACACCTCAGTGCAGGCCTGCGGTGTTGTAGCAGGCTCCAACACTCATCCAGTGCTGTGAGTGCTAGGGGGAGGTCAAGAAGCACCTCAGTGAGGGTATGAAATGGAACAGAAGAAAGTGTCACCATCTGCCTTGGCCGACTATCTACCAGCGATTGATGGAGGCAAGGTAACAGGTAGGAAATCAATGCTGGGGGGGGCAAGCCAGAGTGAAGTAGTGCAGCTTGCAGTATAAACAGTAACTTCTCTCCCCACTAAACAGTGCTATCCCACAGCAACCCATCCCACAACATGGTTAGCTAGCGGGCCTCTTAAAGCACCTGCGACACAGCTCATCAAATCCTGGGCAGTTTACAAAATGTCTGGCTGCCAAAAGCAATCAGTTGTTGTCCTCTGACCACCTAATGAAGTCTTTTGCACACTACCACAGCTCCCAAAAGTGCACAGCAGTACCTACGGTGTCATAACAGGCTCCGATGCAAGTTCTGTGCTGTGAGCGCTGGGGGGGGGGTCAAGAAGCACCTCAGTGCAGGCCTGCAGTATTGTAGCAGACTCTGACACTTGTCCTGTGCTGTGAGTGCTGGGGGAGGTCCAGAAGCACCTCAGTGCGAGCCTGTGGTGTTGTAACATGCTTTAATGCTCATTCTGTGCTGTGAGTGCTGGGGGGAGGCAAGAAACATCTCAGTGCAGGCCTGCAGCTTTGTAGCAGGCTCCAACACTCATCCAGTGCTGTGAGTGCTAGGGGGAGGTCAAGAAGCACCTCAGTGAGGGCATGAAATGGAACAGAAGAAAGTGTCACCATCTGCCTTGGCCGACTACCTACCAGTGACTGATGGAGGCAAGGTAACAGGTAGGAAATCAATGCTGGGGTGGGGGGGCAAGCCAGAGTGAAGTAGTGCAGCTTGCAGTATAAACAGTAACTTCACTCCCCACTAAACAGTGCTATCCCACAGCAACCCATCCCACAACATGGTTAGCTAGCGGGCCTCTTAAAGCACCTACGACACAGCTCATCAAATCCTGGGCAGTTTGCAAAATGTCTGGCTGCCAAAAGCAATCAGTTGTTTTCCTCTGACCACCCAATGAAGTCTTTTGCACACTACCACAGCTCCCAAAAGTGCACAGCAGTACCTACGGTGTCATAGCAGGCTCCGATGCAAGTCCTGTGCTGTAAGAGCTGGGGGGGTCAAGAAGCACCTCAGTGCAGGCCTGCAGTATTGTAGCAGACTCTGACACTCGTCCTGTGCTGTGAGTGCTGGGAGAGGTCCAGAAGCACCTCAGTGCGAGCCTGTGGTGTTGCTACAGGATCTGACACTCGTCCTGTGCTGGGAGTGCTGGGGGGAGGTCAAGAAGTACCTCAGTGCAGGCCTGCAGTGTTGTAGCAGGCCCCAATGCTCATCCTTTACTGCAAGTGCTGTGGGGAGGTCAAGAAGCACCTCAGTGTGGAACTGCAGTGTTGTAACAGGCTCCGACGCCCGTCCTGTGCTACCAGTGCTGGGGGGAGGTCAAGAAGCACCTCAGTGCGGGCCTGAAATAGAACAGAAGAACGTGTTAACATCTGCATTGGCTGACCACCTACCAGGAACATAAGGAGCCACTTCCCCTTCTTTTCTCCTTATCCTGTCCTTTCTGATCAGAGTATAAACTGTATTGGTCACATCCCTGTTATGGTACTCATTGCACCAAGTCTCCTTAATGGCAATCAAGTCCAGTTCTGCTTCTACAATTGTGGCCTCTAGGCCTGCAACCTTCTTTCCCAGACATAGAGTATTTGTACACATGGCCCTCCAGGTTGTGTCGTCACCCTGCCTCCATTTTACCCAGTTGCCTCCCTTGTTTTGCCCACTATTTTTCATATTTTATTTTCTTCTACTCCCTGGACTACATTATTAATTGGTTCTTTTTGGTGTTTCTCTCCCTCAGGATACACATTTGTGACCTCATGAATTTGTGGAGGGGTGTGTTTCATGTCCTCCTGCCTCATTCCACTTCACCCCTTGGCTAGATTAACCCTTGCAGGGCCATGGACTGATATATCCATCCAGAACTTCAATATGTTCTAATTCTGTCAGCAGTCTAAGGATTAAATGCTGGCTACTGTAGCATTTAAATAATTCACTGAGGACTACGTCCCCATCCCCCTGGACAGATACAGGTCATCACCCCTGTACAAGCCCTTATCTCTCCAGGAGGGACTACAGTCTCCAACAAAACTGAAGCCCTCCTCCCTGCACCAATTCTACAATCATGTATTGAAGTGTCTAGTGCAGAGAAGTAGCATATCTGCCTCTGGACCAGAAGGTCCCACACCAGGACTGGACTCACACCTAAAATACTGGCATCCAAGTGCAGTATTAGGGGGTGCTATACCATTTGGGTGTGCCATCCTTCAGATAAGACATTAAACCGAGGTCCCTTCTACCAGTCCTGGTGCTGTACTGGTGGGTGTCCAGGAAGAAGTAAAAGAACTCAGGGCATTTTTCACAAAGAGTAGGGGACATTCCCCGTGTCCTGGCAAACATTCCCCTTTCCATAAACTGGACCATATAAATGTCTAGCTGTGCGTGGGTGTTGATGTGTGATATGGCCGCCATTACAACTATAAGGAATCACAGAAAGAGCACGATAGAGAACTGTATCAATTAAAGCAGAAAGAAGTGGGGAAGACAGTCAGCATAGCAAAAGCCCAAACCGAGGAAAAAATAGCCAATTCAGTTAAGAAGGGGGATAAAACCTTTTATAGGTACATTAGGGAGCATAGAAAGGTTAAGGGAAGAATAGTGAAGATTAATAAGGGAGAGGGGAGGTGGGCAGAGGGAGACAATGAAAACGCAGAGTTACTGAATGAATACTTTTGCTCAGCATTCACAAAAGAAGATGAGGAGGAGTTACCTAAACCAGACAATAGAAACACTCCAGGTAGGGGGGTTGACACCAGTCCATTTACAGAAGAAAGAGTCCTAAAAGAACTACTAAAACTCACAGTGGACAAAGCAATGGGACCTGACAGGATTCACTCCAGAACCCAAAAAGAACTAAGGGAGGACCTAGTGACACCACTGACCATACCTTTTAACAAATCATGGGAGGATGGGGTGGTACCTGAGGACTGGAGCAGGGCAGATTCCTCTTCACAAAAGTGGGAGCAAGGCAGAAGCAGGAAACTACAGACCTGTAAGTTTGATCTCAGTGGTAGGGAAAATGATGGAATCACTTCTGAGAAAAAGAATTGTTGAGTACCTAGAGGCCAGTGGTGCACAGGACCCAAATCAGCATGGATTTACAGCAGGAAGGTCATGTCAGACGAATCTAATAGATGTCTTTGACTGGGTGACCAAAGTGATAGGCCAGGGAGGGGCTGTGGATATGGCCTACCTAGACTTTAACAAGGCATTTGACACAGTCCCACACAAAAGATTGATAATCAAGTTAGCCAGCCTGGGAGTGGGTCCCAGGGTGGTAGCCTGGGTAGCAAACTGGCTGTACAACACGACACAGAAGGCAATAGTGAATGGAACATATTCCGAAGAAAGGGGGGTCACTAGTGGAGTACCTCAGGGCTCAGTACTAGGTCCAGTCTTCTTTAACATCTTTATAGCTGACATTGCAGAGGGTCTAGAGGGAAAGGTATGCCTCTTTGCAGATGACACAAAGATCTGTAACAGGTTGATACACAAGGCGGGGTAGAAAGGATGAGTAGGGACTTTGCAAGGTTGGAGGAATGATTAGACATATGGCAACTTAGATTCAATGCAAAGAAGTGCAAAGTAATGCACCTGGGAAACAAAAACCCAGAAGAAGAGTATACAATAGCAGGGGAGGTACTAACAACAACAAAAATGGAAAGGGACCTGGGGGTAGTCATATCAGATGATCTAAAGGTGGGTAAGCAATGTGAGAAGTCAGTAAGGAGAGTCAGGGGGAATACTGGGATGCATAGGAAGGGGCATCACAAGTAGAAAATCTGAAGTGGTTATCTCTCTGTATAGACAGTTGGTGAGACCCCATCTGGAGTGCTGTGTGCAGTTTTAGAGACCTCATCTACCCAAGGACATAGACAGGATGGAAGCAGTCCAGAGGAGGGCAAATAAAATAGTGCAGGGTCTACATCAGAAACCATATGAAGAGAGACTGAGAGAGCTTAATATGTATACCATTGATGAAAGGAGGGACGAGGGGGTCATGATACAAATGTTCAAGTACCTCAAGGGAATCAACAAAAGTCCAGGGGTGTAGCATCTTTCAGAAAAAGAGATGTGTAAGAACAAGGGGGCTCAATTTAAAGATGGGGGGGTGGTTCAGGGGTAATGTGAGGAATTTGTTTTTTCACGGAGAGAGTGGTGGACGCATGGAACCACCTTCCTGGAGAGTCTGTGGGGTCTAAAACAGTGGAGGAATTCAAACATGCATGGGACAGACATAAGGCAATTATAGTGGGGGGTAGCAGGAAGTAGGCTTTTGGGTTAACTAAAATCTGCAGCTTCTCCAGTAGGTAGGGAAATGGGCAGACTGGATGGGCTAAATGGTCCTTATCTGCCATCAAAGTCTATGTTTCTATTACACATTCAGTCATTTCACCACCAGTCTAGCATTGCTTGTAAAGTGCTTTGGGATACACTGTGTATGAAAAGTGTTATATAAATGTCGGTTCTTCTTCTTCTTCTTCTCCCATGTCATAGACAGGTAGCGCTTTAAAGAAGATCACAGATCATGCTACTTGCCTAAGTCCCCTACCCAACTGCCTGAACTTCTCCTGCACTTCAACTGGCTCATCACTAGCCAGGTCAGTAGTCCTGAGATGGATAAAGACATCTAGCTCTCTCCTTCCCTCCCTGCTGCTCCAGCCATCTTTTGGACCTTTTTTTCATTCCTGCATGCTGTGGCACTGGGAAGGCACCAAACCTCTCTCTCCTCACCACTATCTACTCCCAGCTGTATACCCTTACTATCGAGCCCCACACCTGGATTCTCTCCTCCTCTGGGGTCCTCTGTCTCCTCCCTTGGGGTCCCCACTGTGGAGGCTCCCCACATCATCTCCAGTCACTATTACAGGTGCCTTGGAGGGACAATCTTGTTCCACCAGGGCAGCATAGGAGTTTTGTAGTGGAAAAAGATGTGGGATCTGCCTATGTTCCACCACCCTAACCCTCCCTAAACCCACTGTAGTCTAGCTGCTCCTCCTTCTGGGCAACCTCTGATGTAGCAGTGGTAGACAAGGTGGTCCTTGGGTTGAGGGGAAGGTCATCCGAACCCAAACCACCTCGGCTTTGAGTCAGGCAAGCTCCTCCTTCAGCCCAGAGAGGTGCAGCAGATAGGGCAGCAATGCAGACTCCAAAAAGTCTCGCTGAAGACTACTTTTGCTGAATGCAACTGCCTTTGAATTTGCTCTAACTTACTGCACTGTCACTATGAAAATAGCATCACAGTGTAACAGACTGTGATCTGGATAATTGGAGTGCAGTGCTTACTTTGTTCTGAATGAGTCTCACAATGAGTGTAGGTGTGTTCTCTTTTTTTTGCTACAAGTTTGTTGTGGCTTGCTGCCCAGACATACACTGAGAGCCCCTGCATCACAAGCGCAGAGCAGTCTGTTTGTTTTCATGCTTCTGTTTTGAGCAGGAGTCTATGGCATCAAAAAGCCTCTCATACAATCTCGAATGGCTATGAACAGAAGACACTGATGTGTCTCTCACCCTTCTCAAAACTCATCAGTGAGTCTCGTCTTATTCTTAACCAGGGAAGGGGGAACCTGCCATAATATTCTTACAGTTTGGGGGTCATAGTGAATCCAAAATAGTAAAGCAAACACAAAGACAAAAAACCTCGGGGCAAAGTACTTAGGCAAGTAAGTGTTACCCAGGAAGGATATTGGCAGCAATAAAGACAGTTTTCAAAGAAATACAAAATGCAAAGCATTATGGGAAGTGTATGGACATCACCATGAATGAATGTATGCCTTTTCTGCAGTAGTGTGTGGTGCCAAATTACCTCTGACATAATCTACAAAGGCTAAAAACAGTAGATGCAGACATATGCTTTATCCTTCTCAAGAGTAAAGGACCTGGAGAACATACTGTACCATGTGGCGAGACCAGGATATCTGTGGTTGTTCTCCCAGGCAGTGAGAAACTGAGGGGTAATATGACTGAGGCATTCAAATGTGTATAAAGTTTCATGCAAACATAGCCCTTGGCAGACTGTTAGTCAGAATTCAGGATTTCAGGAACAAGAATACTCATACAAGCAAAAGGGAGATAAAGTTGGGAGGGACTTATTTTCTCTCAGAGAAAAATATTTAGTGTGGCAGAGATTACCAGAGGAGGTAATAACAAAAAGTTGATAGCTACATTATAGTTTAGATACCTGAAATGTAAAAACATTTTAAGAGGATTGCAGGATCTTGTTTCATCTCACTGCATCTGCTCACATATTAAAAAAGCAACACCTGCAAGCAATCAATATTGTTTACAGCACAGTCCTCTGTGTACTCAAGAACTGAATGAATCTCCACTGGGGCTGTTTCTCAACAACAATAATAACAATGTGAGAATGTGTATGTCCCTTGTGCACTAGAATTATACTTGTTCATCTGCCAGCATTCTGATCCCATGTGTTATAATGTATCCTCTAGCTGGCATTTAATGGAACATGCAGTGTGTAATGACAGGATTTCTGTAACAGCATTTTGCTATTTTAATTTGTGCATAAAACTTGTAAAACAAATATAACGATTTGTAAAATTCATTGCCTCGCCTCACATTCAAACCCCATTCCTTTCTCAGTAACCTCTGAATGTGCTGTCTTTTTTTTCCTATTTTGAGTTGCCCTACTGCTTTGAAAACCAGACAACTGACTTCACCAACTCTGCAGTTCCTGTAGTCTCACAATTATAAAACAATGACTAGAAAATGAACATTCTTATTGGCTAATAACATTTTAAAATGGTCAGGCTATCAGCTGGAACCCCCATGTAACAAACGTTTGCAATTAGAACTATAAAACACTCATTTTAATAGGGTGAATACATATTTATGATATCATTAAGACACTCCATGGGTTTGGTTTTCTTTGTTAATCTAACTGTAGTCAAGGCAAGACAAGATCATTTTATTTATGTGGTGTCCGGTCCTGGAGGCTTTTGATGTTTATCATGTTATAACAGTGCAAAATAAGATTGGGAAATAAAAAATAATATACAAGACTAGATTTAAAACATGTCAGATCCATAATACAGACTAGAAAGATGTGATCTTAGTAAAGATTTAAAGGAATCAACCGAGGGGACCTCTTCAATATTCAGAGGGCAGTGCACTCCAGAGCATTAAAACCACATCTCCAAATGTTCGGTAAACTGAGGATTTATGATTCAAATGGAAAACAGTAAAGGGCCTCACCTCAGAGGAACAAAGGGGCTGGACAGACGGGGGTGTGTATATGGTAAGGAGGTCTTTGAGGTAGCCGAGGCCCAAATTGTGCAGGGCTTGTAAGTTAAGAAACATATTTTAAATTTGATGCACCATAGAACTGGTAGCCAGTACAGATCCTAAAGCACTGGCATAATGTGTGTAGCCTGTGTCATCTTTGCAGTCAGCAGGGCAATCACATTCTGCACTAGATACTGGGGGCACACCAACCCCACAGATAATCCTAGATAAATGGCATTGACATAATCCAGTCTTGGCATAAGAGAGACAAGAACCAGTGATTCTGGGTCAGCTGGCACCAGAAACAGTTTTCATCCAGATAATGTTTCAAAAATGGAAAAAAAGCCACTGTGATTTATCACTGACATCAGGGGCTGAATTTTCAAAGCTTTTTATTGTTGAAAGCCCCTGTTGTGTCAGACATTTAGTGCAGGAGGGCTTGTGTCAAACAGTTTTTTTTTTAAATCAGTAGTTTTAGACAATTCCTGCTAGACCACATTTCTTTGGTCGACTATGCATCTCACTGGAACTCTTGGGAGGGATTTTCAAGTCTTATAGATTGCTGCATGCCCTGGTGAAACATAGAAACATAATTTGATGGCAGATAAGGACCGCTTGGCCCACCTAGTCTGCCCATTTCCCTACCTAATGGATAAGCTGCAGATCCTAGTTAACCAACAGCCTACTTCCTCCTGCACCCCACTAGAATTGCCTCGTGTCTGTCCTATGCATTCTTGAATTCTCCCACTGTTTTTGATTCTAAGATTGCCTTAGAAAGGCTGTTCCATGCATCCACAACCCTCTCTGTGAAGAAATACTTCCACATATTACTTCTGAGCCATTCCCCCTCTATCTTCAAATTGTGTCCCTTTGCCTTGCACATCTCTTTTTCTGAAATATGCTACCCTCTTGGACTTTGTTGATTCCCTTCAGGTACTGTATTTGAAAGTTTCAATCATGTCCCCCCTCTCCCTCCTTTCCTCAAGGCTGTACATCTTAAACTACTTTAGTCTTTCTTCATATGTCTTCTGGTGCAGACCCTGCACCATTTTGGTTGCTCTCCTCTTGACAGCCTCCACCCTGTCTATGTCTTTACAGGGATGGGGTCTCCAGAACTGTACACAGTACTCCAGATGTGGTCTTAACAACTGTCTGTATAGAGGGCCAACAACTTTTTGTTTTCTACTGGTGTTGCCTATCCCTATGCATCCCAGTATCCTTCCAGTCCTCCTTACTGCCATCTCACATTGCTGGCCCACCTTTAGGTCATCTGATATGACTACCCCGAGGTACCTTTCCATTTTTGTTGTTGTCAGTCTCACCCAAATTGTGTACTCTTCCCCTGGGGTTTTTGTTTCCCAGGTGCATTACTTTGCACTTCTTTGCATTGAATCTAAGATGCCATTCATTTGACGATTCCTCCAACCTTGCCAAGCCCCTTTTCATCCTTTCCACCCCACCTTGCGTATCAACCCTGTTGCAGATCTTTGCAAAGAGACATACTTTCCCTCTGCAATGTCACTTATAAAGACATTAAAAAGGACCAGCCCCACTACTGAACCCTGTGGTACCCCACTAGTAACCCTCCTTTCTTCACTGTGGACTCCATTTACTATTACCTACTGTGCCCTGTTGTCCAGCCAGTGTTTTATCCAGGCTAACTCCCTGAGATGCACTCCCAGGCTGGCTAATTTGTTTATTAAACTTTTGTGTGGGAATGTGTCAAATGCCTTGCTAAAGTCTGTGTCGGCCATGTCCACAGCCCCTGCCTGGTCTACTACTTTAATCACTAAGTCAAAGAAATCAATTAGATTTGTCTGACATGACCTTCCTGCTGTGAATCCATGCTGTCTTGGGTCCTGTACCCCACTGTCCTCTAGGTACTCAACAGTTCTTTCCTTCAGAAGTGATTCCATCATTTTCCCTACCACTGAGTCAAACTGACAGGTCTGTAGTTTCCTGCCTCTGTCTTGCTCCCACTTTTGTGAAGGGAAATCACATTCACCCTCCTCCAGTCCTCAGGTACCAAACCATCCTCTCATGATTTTTTAAAAAGAGTAGTCAGTGGTGTTACTAGTTCTTCCCTTAGTTCTTTTAGAAATCTGGGATGAATCCCATCAGGACTCATTGCTTTATCCACCTTCAGTTTTAAGAGTTCTTTCAGAACCCTATCTTCTGTGAAAGGACTAATATCAACCTCCCTATCCAGAGTGCTTCTATTGACTGGATTAGATATTTTCCCCTCCATTTCCACTGTGAATACTGAGCAGAAGTATTCATTCAGTATCCCTGCTTTTTCACTGTCGCTCTTTGCCCAACCACCTTACTCTTTACTCAACGTCAGTATCCCTACCTTTGTCTTTCTTTGCTCCCTAATGTTCCTATAAAAGATATTATCTCCCTTTTTAACCGACGTGACTATCTTTTCCTTCATTTGGGCCTTGGCTATTCTGACTGCCTTCTCTCCTTCCTTCTGCTTTAACTGGTACAGGTCTCTGTCCTGCTTCTTCTGTGTTTCCTTATACTTCCTGAATGCTATTTTTTCCTCCCCTAACTTCCCCGCCACTTCTTTTGAGAACCATAGTGTTTTTTCCTTTCATTTTGAATTGCTTATCTGCTTCACTCAAAGGCTTGTTGCCTCTGTGATGGCAGTTTTGATGTTTCCCAGTTGGTGATCCACCCCACCTTCTTGTCTGTTTGCTAGTGATTTTCTGAGGCATTCTCCCATTTTGACAAATCAGCCTTCCTGAAGTCCAGTACCTTCACTTTTGTGTGGCTTGACTCTACAGCTAAGTTTATCATGAACCACACTGTCTGGTGGTCACTTGTTCCCAGATTGCTACCCACTTCAAGATCAGAGATCCTCTGTCCATCTCCAATTGAGAATACCAGGTCTAAGATTTCTTCCTCCCAAGTGGGTTCCAAAACTAGCTGTCTGAGGCATGCCACCTGTAGGGCATCAAGAATGGCCCTGCTCTTGGATGTGTCTGCAGCAAAGATGCTCCAGCTAACATCTGGCATATTCAGGTCCCTCATCAGCAATAGCTCCCCTTTCTCTGCCATCCCAAGGATGCCTTCTTTTATTTCCTTGTCCATTTCCTCCCCCGACATGGGGGTCTGTATACAACCCCTGTGCAGATTGTGGAGCCATTTCCAGTCTCCAGGGTGACCCACTGTGCCTCCTTTCCTCCCTGTTTACCCATTAGTTCTGTTGCTTTGATCCCTTCTCTTACATAGAGAGCTCCTCCTCCTCCTCCTCTTCTTCCCTCCCTGTCCCGCCTATAGATTGTGTACCCTGGAATGTTGACATCTCAGTCATGGTTCCCTGTGTACCATGTTTCTATGACTGCCGTGATATCCAGGCATCCTTCTTTCATCAAGGCCACCATTTCTGGGAGCTTTTTACCTAGACTATGGGCATTGGTACTCATTACCCTCCATTTTTTATGGTTTTATTTCTTTTTGCCTCATCCCTGTCCTTACTGCCTTTGTCTTTTTCTCCATTTAGTCCTGCCCTTCTCCTTATCGACTGCTCTATCTTGGTGTTTACCTCATTAATTTCCCTGATTTGGGGGGGACTAGGATTTTCTTTCTCCTTTTCAGTGCCTCCCCCCTTGGCTAGTTTAAATGCTTGCCAATTAAGTGTTTAAACCTGTCACCTAGGATCCTGGTTCCCCTCCTGGATAGATGCAGACCATGACACCTGTATAGGCCTGTATCCCTCCAGGTGGAGCCCCAGTCCCCAATGAAGCCAAATCCCTGAGCTCTTCATCAGTTTTTCAACCAGTCATTGAATCCCATGGTGTGTAGTACCCTAGCCTCATCCATGCCATAGACAGGTAGCACTTCCAAGAAAGTTACTGTGTGTGTTACTTGTCTAAGGCCCCTCCCCAACTCCACAAACTCCTGTTGCACTGCTCTGATCCCATTCTCAGCCAGGTCATTCATCCCTAGGTGGATAATGACATACAGCTTCTTCTCCCTTGCAGCTGCTCCCTTGATCCTGAGGATTCATTTCCTGTCCCTCCAAGCCATGGCACTGGGCAGGCACCTTACCTCCTTTTCCCCTCCATCCCCCAGTTCTATGCCCCTAACAATTGAGTCCCCCACCAGAAGTTGATTCCTTCCCCTGTGGGGTTCTGTACCACCCTCCTGTGAGTCTCCATTGTGGAGATTACCAGCATCCTCCTTGGTCTCCACTGTGGGTGCCTCCCTAGAGGAACCATGCTCCACCAGAATGACAAATGAATTGTGGAGAGGCACAACTGGAGGGATGCACCTCTGTTCCACAACCCTCACCCTCCCAGAGCCTACCGTGGTCCAACCACTCTTCTTTCTTGGCAACGTCTGAGGTAGTGGCAGTGGCCTGGGTGGTCTCTGGGTGGGGGAGCAGGTTTCCCAAATCCTTGTCAGATCAGCATGGAGATGAAAAACCTGCTCCCTCAGACCATAGAGGTGCCTGCAAATAGGGTAGCAACACAGTCTCCAGAATGTCTCCCACTAGACTGCTGCTCCACAGCTAGTGCAGTGCACCACTCATCTCCTGTCTGTGTCCATTCCTGTTACAGATGCTTTTCTTTTGTTGTTTCTTGTTCTTGTTTTAGTCTGTGCAATATTGGGAGTGTCTCTACCCCCTATTCAGTGAGATGTGGTTTTAAGGATATGAATAGGTGTATGTTGTTAGCAGTTTTGGGGAAGTGATGTCAGAACCCCTGCTATAAAGGAAGTTATGCACTTGGGGTGGGTGGGGTGAGGGGAAGTTTGAGAGGGAGTAAACCTATACCATCCAGAAACAATCAAATACAACTCTGACCCTCCACACTGGGGAGTGCTTTCCTTCCTTTCAGACACCTATTTCACAGAGGTTAAGTAACATGTCTAGTCACAAATGACTGCAAATATCTCCCAAGCACAGTTCCTCCCTAACAAATTAACGTTTAAACTAAGGAAAGTCAACCCCAAAAACATAATCAATGCTAGTTACTTACACAGGTCCAAAAAGTAATAATTCAGTTCACTGTAGTCTAGAAAATAACCTTCTTGATTCAAGCAAGCTGTGGCTGCTTTCTCGCTCTCTCTGTCTCAGTCTCAGCAGACAGAAACCACACACACTCTTGTTATAAATCCTCAGTTCAACTAGGCCCCTTTCAACTCCTCCCCTTAACAGACACCTATTTCACAGAGGTGAAGTAACAGGTCTTGTCACAAATGACTGAAAATATCTCCCAGCTACAGTTCCTCCCTGGCAAATTAAAGTTAAAACTAAAAAAGTCAACCCCAAAAACAGAGTCAATACTAGTTACTTACACGGGTCCAAAAAGTAACAATTCAGTTCAGTGTAGTCTAGAAAATAACCTCCTTGATTGAAGCAAGCTGTGGCTGCTTTCTCACTCTCTCTCTGTCTCAGTCTCCATACGCCGATGATACAGCACATGGGACTTGTGGAGCTGTAATGGGATTTTCTATCCCATGCTGGCTACTGCCTCAAATTAGACCAACTTTTTCTGGTCTAACGTGCGGCAGTCTTGTGGGTTGTTTTATGGAGCTTGCACCAGATATATGGTGCAAGCTGCCGCAAACCATGGAAACTTCTGTAACTGTGCCCATGAATGTAAAATTGGGTACACTTGCAGCAAAGGGTTCAATGCACTGTCAGAACCTAAGTCTGGTGGCATAGGGCTGGACACAAACCCTATGCCACACTTCGAAAATCCGGCTCCTTGTGTATATCTTCTGAACTGTTTGCAGCTAGACTTTGTCTTAACCTGCATGAAAGCACATCCACTTGCTGCAAAAATGGATCAGTGTTTGAAAATATAGCACAGTTTTTTTAAATGATATAGGTGTGATAGCTGCCACAAAGTCTACGGCTGCACCTGCCACCACTTTCCTTGCACCAATGCTTGAAAATCTGGCACCATATGTTTCATTGTCTGCTTAAGTCCACAGTGACCCCCAGAGTCCTAGCCCTACATACAGTTCTTAGCGTAGCACAATTTAAAGATGGTAAAGCAGCACTCCTGCCATTCATTTCTGACCCATGCTGACCTGGTTCCACCTGTACTAACTCAGTTTTGGATGAATAGAGACTGAGCCAACTTGTGGCCATCCCGTCCTAAATTTTAGCAAAGCACTTGACCAACACTGAGACAGCAGCACCTCAATCAGGTGCATAAGACATATACTTCTGAACATCATCTACATAGCAGAGAATCCCAAAGCCATGCAATCTAATGATCTACTCCAATGGTAGCATATACACTATGAACAACTTGGGGGTTAGGATTGAACCTTGAGAGACACTACAGGAAACTGCAGCAGTATCTGTGATATTACAATCCATCTCCACCTGCAGTGATCTGTGACAAGTAGGACTCAAATCACCAGTGCACCACCTCTGTGACTCCAACATAGTGCCTCATCTGAATCAGCAGCCCCAAATGGTCCACCATGTCAAACATTGAGAAAAAATCCAACAAGACCAAGACATAATGAAGTCAACTGTTGTTTAGCCAGTAGATGATCTCAGTGTTGTGATGAGGCCTGGATCCAGATGGGAGAGGATCAGCCATGTCATAACTTTCCAAATGACATCCCAGCTATGCTGTTGCCATGTTTTCAATTACCTTCCCTAAGAAGGAAAGACTTGAAACAGGAAAGGTTGGGAAGAAACTGCTCCAGGGCCAACCATGCACAAGTACAATACCAAGCATCAAACAAAAGGACAGCTCCTCTGCTAGACACTGCTCCACAAAAATGCACAAAAATGGCTCACAAAGGCTTACAGACTCTGAAGTACTTGTGCAAAAATGCTTTATTTCAGGTGCTCATCTGTGCCAAGCATGCAAACAACAGTGGAAGTCAATCACACCCTATGTTTTTCATTGTCTTATCAACACTTTGTTGCAGAGCAGTGACTGGTAGCTGAATTTTCCTTTTGTTTGATGTGAGGTTTAAAACTAGCCTGTAATTCAACAGAACATTGGGCTCCAACAATGATTTTTTTAGGTGTGGTCTCACCACAGCCCTCACTGGTGTAGTTAGAATGACTTCCTCTTTCAGGCAGCACCCAATGTTTTTATGCAACATGGCACTAGGACCTCCCAGCAAACAAGGAAAAGCTAGGTGAATCCTAGGTCAAAACTACACTAAGGAGGGTGCAGTTCTGAGATCATCCAGAAGACAACTTTCACCAAAACTGGCTTAAACTTATCCCACAATTCCAGACTGCCCAAGTCCATCAATGAATGGATGTTCCCAGCTCATGACAAGTCACTTGAGGTGAACCCATCCCAGACAGAGGATGCCATGACAAGAAAGAACTGATAAATCTTCTTGCATCTTTGCTAAAAGTACTCCTCTAAACTGCAGACAAAGTGGGTTAAGCAAACTGACAATAGTGAGAAAGAGCTGAGTTGATCAGTTCTTTCCTGCAGTAATCACTCAGGAACTCTGCCTTTTTCATGGTGATCGCTTACTGATATTCACCATAGTGGGTTCTCAGCACCAATCTATCCTTGATCAACTGGGACCTATACAAAGAGTGCTTTAATCCTCATGCCTTCATCTTAATCCCCTCAGGTTATCATCAAACCATGGTAAACTGTGGTTGGAAATCAAGGGCCGGACAAGATAGTGTGACACAGAGTCCAAGGCAGCTGTGAGAGACATATTATACTGTAGCTTTCTACAATAATGAGCTCAAATTAACTAACCTATGAGTCTGTGGGCTATGAGTGGCAGTCTTGATAGGAGTCTCTCAGCCAGGTTTATGCTCTCTCCACTCTAAACCTCTCTCATCTAGCACTGAAGACTTCATAGGACCTTGCATCAGAGAGTTCTGTCAGTTAAGGAGGATGTCCTAGTAATTAAGGGAATATTATAAAAAAAATTTAGTTAAATATAGATAAATCATATTTGTATTGAATAAGTCTAGTGCTGTCATCATTGTTACAATGAATGTTTAATCATCTGAGTTTTTATTGTTACGTTGTGAGAAAGACTCCCTGCAACATAAGAGGAAGATATAAAATCACAGTTAATAGTCGGTGTGAAACAGGAGGTTCAGTTGTGGTACTGCCTTGGTGTAGAGGGATGAACCACTAGAAATGAGGGTTGTAAAAGTGGAGTTTTGGTTATAATAATAATAGTAATAATAATAAAAATAATAATGATATTTTTATTTATATAGCACAAATCCAGTATCAAAGCGCTGAACATAAAAACATATCACAAATAATTTAGAAAGCACTTACACAAATTCAGCTTCAATTTAAACCTTTCACCATTCATAAATACCAGTTACTAAATCCTGTCAAAAGGATGGAGGACAGTGTGAACTAGCCATGAGGGGGCTAAGGGCAACTCAGATGGACTGGAGCTGTTTGCTTCTGGTTGCTGCAGATTGGACACATGAGGAACTGCAAGGACTGAAGAGACCCTTCAGTATCAAAGATGTTTCCTAGCACAGCACTGGTAAAAGAAAGCTGACAATCAGTGGCTAGGCTTCCCTGATGAAGGAAGCAAAGCTAATCTCTGAAGTAGCCAGACCTGAAATAACTGTTTTTATTGTTTTGCATCTGTGTCTATAGACTGCCCTAAAAACAAATAAATTGTGCCACTTGATGAGACTTTTATCTAACTTCCTGTCTACTATTTTCTTCATCAATGCCCAGACTTCCACATGTCCCAAAGGTCAATACAGGAGAATAATCATACAGACTGTACTAGGACCACCCTAGCAAAAATGCATTTAATTGCTCTAGTAATATATATATATATATATATATATATATATATATATATATATATATTTATGGCAAAAACTCTCTTTAATGAATTGGTTAGGTTGTTTCACAGTGGCAAAAGTGAGGAAATTCAATGTTAGGTTCCCACCCTTTCACCCTATCCTACCCCACCCCCACCAATAGGCATCAGGGTATGTGTTGGGGTCATTGGTCTTAACTCTAGTGGGGGACTAAGCATTTTCCTGATGAAAAGTCTGTATCTCAAAGTGCTTCCGAGATATGGGCCCTGAAAGGTGCGGCAAACACTGTAATCTTATCCTGTCGGAAAAACCATCAAATTCAGAGTATCGTAACTTTGTAGCCCTGTAATATTTTGTCACCAAACCATCAAAAGCCACATCTGTAGGATCTTGACTGTCTTCACTCCAAATTGCAGCCCCAAAGACTAAACCGTTCTTTTGCAGCAGGGTGGTAAAGATTTCCTATTCTTTGGGCATAGCATCACGAAGTAGTGTCCCAAATCATGACACTTTCACAAAAAAAATCACAAAAGTGTTGCATGTGTGACACTACTTTGCAACACTACAGTTTAAAAAAAAAATTAAAAACCTATTTCTGGGGTGTTTAATCCCTCCAAAAAGACATGGCTAGCATCCTCAGGGCTCGACTAGGTGAACACAAAAAGAACTGTGTCCCCAGAGGGTCCCAATTTTAAATGCCAAGCATTTCTGTGACCAGCAACTGAAAATAAATGGCAGATTTGTGACACTACAGGGGTCATTTGTAACACTAAAAACCACATTTGTGACAATGTTGAACTTTTTGTTAACTTTTCCCATTGGCTATAATGGGAAACATATTTTTTGAGTAACTTTTAAACCGTTTAATATTTGTTCATGAAATCTTTGAAAGGCACACCAGGGACCTTGACTGCATGCTTTCTGATGTTTTCAGAGTGGTCATGCAAACTGTGCGACCTGTAGGTGCGAGCAAAGAATGCTCAAAAAAGTGTAAATATGACTTTCTATGGTGCTTTATAGCTCCACAACTGTATATCTGACCATTACAAAACTTGGTATATCCAGAGATCTATTGTACTGCCCTGTGCATGACAAATTGCAGGCAAATCTGTCATACGGTGGCAAAGTTATTAAGCTTCAAAATTTCACACTTTAACCTTAAATGGGGTACTCAACCCTAATTATTTATATATATATATATATATATATATATATATATATATATATATATAATATGAGCATCGTCATACCCCTGTAGTTAAAGCTGAGTAGCATGTTTAATGTTACACCTCAAATTTTACACTTTAATAACTTTGCGATTGATCAGTGGCTTTGCACAAAAGTTGGCATGTGCTATCCCATGAGGTAGGTCATTTGAAGTGGCAAGTTTCCCTCCCATCAGATGTATGGATTCTGAGATACGAGTAGTGCAAAAATCAAAAAATTTGCAATTTTTTGCAGTGTTTTCCTCATTGCCTTGCACCCTGATGGTGTGGAATTTTTGTGTGATTTTTCATGGTAGTAACAGCTTGGGTAACAGAACTGCCATGCCTTGTTTGGTGAAAAAATTAATCTGTTGCAAAGTTATCAAATTTTTGAATTCCCATTGTTTTCAGTGGAACTATCATTCTCCAGGATAGAGGTAAAAATGTCAGCAAAGGATTTGGCCTCATGAAAAAGAATTCCTTTTCATGAGGGGATAATCTTTTTTTTTTGCCAGAAAAATTCCTTTTTTGTGAGCCACATCTTGTTTTTTCCGTGAACAAAAATGTGTGGAAAATACATAAAAATGTTGTCATTTTACAAATCAGACATCAGAACATAGCTAAACAGGTCTGTTAAGATAGACTCTGGTGTTCGTTTTTCATGATTAGGCCAGAAATACCTTTTCTGGGTACCCAAAATCCTGGGTGCCTAGCTTAGTGAGAAGAGCACTTCCACTGCATTCTCTGTATGAGAACCATGGATTTTCTTGACTTCTGCAGCTGCAGCCGAACTCATGCTGCCAGCTGCAGTGTGAGTGTGAGTCCCCTTGTCCTGATGTCTAGTGGCACCCCTCACTCCTGAATTACAGTCCCCTAAATAAAATATATATTCCCTGATATCTAGAGACACCCCCCACCTTCCGATCACCATCCCCATATTTTTATTTTAATACCTGGTATGTAGTTGTACCTCCAACACTCTGATTGCTGACCTCTTATTTTCATGTTTTATATATTTATATACTCAGACACCAGGATGCCAACCCCCAGTGTTTGGATGCTCCTCACAGCTCATTTTTTTATTGATTGTGCCAACATCTGGGGGTCCAATCCCCCTGTCGGTATTACAAGCCCCCTCAGCAGTGTGGAACACAGGAGATTCTAGCCACAGTTGTCCTGAAATATTTATTAACTTTGATTTCTGTAAAAAGAAACAGTCCCCTGATATTTTTTTTATACCTGAAAAAAAGAAAATAGTCCCTCATTGTCTCCACCGTCCCCCTAACCCATCCTGACCCTCCTACTGAGCACCCATCACCCCACCTCCCTTACCCTATACTTACCACCAGAGGTTGTAGGCTGTCATTGTCTGTGGACTGAGATATGTCTACACTGGTCAAGACTGAACCATGAACTAAGGAATCAAGGTATGTGCTGTATAATGCTTTTCAAAGACATTTTAAACTTATGTTCATAACTTTGCCATTTTTAGGAATTGTTCATCAAATTTTCAACATGGCCTTCTTGGCATCCCACCTCATGGATATTTGCACTCTCATTTCATTAATGAGGCTTGGTAGATGACTTCACAGTCACTGCACAAAATCACCTTTCAGGACAAAATAATGAAATTTCACCATGAGTGAAGAAGCAGAGGTGTAGGAGATTGGGGTGAGAGTTAGGAGAGACAACTCTAATGTGCACCTCGATGCTGATTGGGGGTGTGGTCGGGGGGGCCAAGGGGGGCTTTCAACCCTAACACCGAATTTCCTCGCTTTTATCAGTGTGGAAAAACCCTAACTAATTCATTAAACAGAGTTTTTTGCATCTAATTTCCCTTCTTTTTGAGAATGATAATAAGAAATAGTGAATGTAATGCAATGCGTTCCCACCACGTGTCTTGTGGCCCGGGGAGCGAGGCCCATGTCCTGTCACATAGTAACATTGTGCCCGCAAATGCAAATAGTAATGCGCATGGTGATGCAAAGTGAAACAGAAAGAGAAACAGTAGTGTAGATAGAAATGTTAAAAACAACGCAAAAGCAAGCGCAAATGAAAACGCAAAAGGTAATGCACATGGTGGCGTAGATGTGAATGGTAAGTGAAATGGGAATGGAACTGCAAGTAAAACTGGTAACGGTAACAGTAATGTAAGCGCATAGGCTGGTTTTCCCAAAAAGCTGCATAAAGAAAGACAGTGAGTACAAAGAATGTATGGATAATAATGGTTCTCGGAACAGAAAACGAGGAGCTGCAATACTGAATTGCTTATATCTCAGGAATCGTAAGACGTAGAAAAGAATATTAAAGTCATATGATTTATGACTTTCCTGGCTAGTTTTGAACTTAGCCCCCATTAGGGGGCTAAGCATTTTTCTGATGAAAAGTCTGTATCTCGTACCATTTCCGAGATACGGGCCCTGAAAGGCACGGCGAACGCCGTGAAGTTATCCTATGGGAAAAAAAGAGAAGTTCAGAGTGCCATAACTTTGGCTCCCTGTAATATTTTTTCACTAAACCACATAAAGGCACATCTGTGGGATATTTGCTATGTTCTCTCCAAATTTTAGCCAAAAAGGCCAAACCGTTATTTTGCAACAGGGCGCCAAAGGATTCCTGTAATGTGTTGGATACTGTAAAGTTATCCTATGGAAAAAAGTGTCAATTTTAGAATGCCATAACTTTGCCGCCATGTAATATTTTTTCAACAAAATGCTGAAAGGCACATCTGTGAGATATCAGCTGCGTTCCCTCCAAATTTCATGCCAAAACACCAAACCGTTCTCTTGCAGCAGGGTGCCAAAGAATTGCTGTCATTTTCCCACAGCCTAGAAAGGTACTGTCGAAGTTTGCAAAAGCTTTCACAAATTCATTCAACAGTGTCGCAAGTGTGACAGTACTTTGTGAAAGAACATTTTCCAGAAATTTAAAAAACATTTCTGTTTTTTTTTACTCCAAAATAAAGACATGGCTAGCATCCTCAGGGTCAGACTAGGTGAATACAAAAAGAATTAGGTTGCTAGAGGGTCCCAATTTTAAATGCCAAGCATTTTTCTGATCACAAAGTGTAAACAAAATGGTGGATTTGTGACAGTAAAAGGGCCATTTGCGAAAGTAAAAACTGTATTTCCGATACTGTCAAACTTTTTGTTAACTTTTCCCATTGACTTATAATGAGAACTTATTTTTTTGAATAACTTTTGAACCATTTAATACATTTTTTATGAAATCTTCAAAAGGCACATTGGGTACCCCGGCCACATGTTCCCTGAAGATTTCGGACTGGTCACACAAACTGTGTGACCTGTAGAGATGACAGTAAAATTCCAGAAAGCATAAACATGAGCACTGATCATACTTAATAACTCTGCAGCTGTATATGTGACCAGTACGAAACTTGGCAGATCCCAAGGCATATGTGGCTTGATCGTGTATTCTGAATTTTATGCAAATCCATCAAATGGTTGCAAAGGTATTAAGGTAAAAAATTTTGGGTTTAACATGTAAATGGCTCCTTGACCCTAACTATAGTGGCACTACCGTGCCACTATAATATATATATACATTTATATAGGATACATGACAGGCAGGAGTGGGATATGAAAAATAGTCTCACTCCTACAGAGTGAGGTGTAGATATCTCACGAGTGCCAAAGGCACAAGTGAGATATCCATGCCTCACTCTGCAGGAGTGAAAATATTTTCCATATCCCACTCCTGCACATCATGTGCTCAATTTATACAATAGGGTAGGAGTGTGGAAATATTTTTTATTTGTTGGTTATTTTAGTAGTTTCATTTAGTATGTAGGGATTATTTTATGCTTGCATGCTGTTCTGTGGTTATGTGGCAATTTTATGTATGAATGGCCATTTGTTTTTTGAGTGGGATGGTGTAGTGTGATGTTACTGGCTGTTTTTCAGTGTTTGTAGTTTTCTACTGGCTGGTGTGGTTTATTTACGGGAGAAGAGTGTGTGATTGGTTCAGGTTTGTGGTGTGACATTGCTTGATTTTGGCTTCAATCGTAAATGTGGGATTTTCATTGGTTATTTGGTGGTAGTGGGTGGGGCTTATTGGTGTGAGCAATTCCTGGAAGGGAGAATGTTTTGAATAGAGACAGTTTTTATATATAGTGAACAGTGTGTGTTATTTACTTTTTTACTTTTTATTTTTGCTCTGTGCATAATATATTTTGTGTTTAGGGTGCTTGTGCAACATGCTTTAAGTATCATGAACGGAGTAATTCATGGCTGTAGACATTCTCCAGTCTGTTGAACTCAACTTCAGCCAGTTCTGGAAGTGCTTTTGCAGATACATAGCAGGAGCATTTTCTGAGGAGTTATTCAATCGCTGTCTGTGTCTGAGAAAATGGTTTTCATTTTATTTCTGGGAGCTGAAATGGTGGGGTTGGCAAAGCAGGCTGTCATGGTGTCAGAGAAACTCGGGACTTTATTTTCATACATAGTTTCACATTTTGAATAGGTGGACGGTTGTGGGTTACTCTCACTGATTAAGATATTTAAGATTTTTTTTGTTTTTGTTCACCCATTTTGGAGTATTCATTGAGACACTGAAGCTGCTTGTGACCAGATACTTGTATGACTTCAGGGGTGGTATATTTGAGTCTACGAGCTTCTGCATCAGGTGTTTCTGAATTGAGTGGTTTGTTAATCTGCGGTCACTTTCAATTCCAGCTAACTGTATTATGTATTTTAATATGATGACTATACTATTAATTCCTAGAGGCTGATTTTTAAACCAGAACATCAGGTAACTCAGTTTTTGTGGCTGGTTTATTTCTAGAAAGAAAGCAGCTGAATGAAAATTACATTTTGTTGGTCTTTTTTCACTATAGAAGATGAAATTGTCTGCTGGACAATTCTTTCTTTTGCCAATATGATATGCTCAAGGCTTTACCAGTCTAGTGTTTTTAGGATCAATAACACTTCTTGTTTTGGTTTGCGTTCATTGCAAAATTTGATGTATTTGTCACCTTTCTCATCAGAGCATAGATTAATATCACCCCATTTTTAATTGTGGCATTCCGTATTTCCTCGAATTCCAAAATACTTGGTGCAATTAAGCAACATCGTATTTTTGATGAATTGCAGGGTTCTAGGACCATGAATATCTTTGTCATAAAGTTCACTAATTAAAGTATCTGTCAATTCATCGGTGGCAAAAGGTTTATTGGCATTATCTTGTTCTTTTAATTTCTTTTGCTTGGACATTAGTACTTCCTGGCATTTTAACAATTTTGCTGAGGAAGAATGGATTCAGGATAGGCATGTCTTTTTAAATATTTCTCAAAACTGTGGAATTTGATCTAAGACTTGATGGCTCATATTCTGAGACATCTTTTCTGTGGCAGTGAATGAAGTAGTGACTTAAAAGTTTGTCAAGTTCTTCAGGTGGTAGAGTTTTGATAGTTTATGAGATGCCCATATTTTCTTTCTGGAATTTGTTTAAGTTTGTGATGTTACAGTTCATTTTTCATCTTGTGTTATTATTTTTGGAGGAATCCATGTATTTGTCAATCTATTCAGTGTCTACGAGGTAGTCTTTTTCTGTTACATTTTTGGTATACTGACTTTCAATGCTTGCTACTGGCTGCTGTCTTTCTGTTGGATGCAAAAGTGGTTCCTTGTCTAGTTCAGATTGTGAGCTGCTCAAGTATACTTCTTCCTTCTCATTTACAGGTTTACTGTGTTTTTTCAGTTTTAATTTGTTGGTTCATTCTGGTTCAGGTTTTGTATCGGTTAGAGGAATGTTCAGAAATCTGTCCATTATTAGTTCTAATGAATGGGTTTTTTCCTTTTGTTTCTAGGTTACTCAATTCTATGAGTGTTTGCGGCAGTACTGAATGCAACTGAGGGAAAGCATGTAAGCCTTGAGTTTTTAAAATAAAAGAGCTGCTTGTTGAACAGGTGTGTTTAATTTGTGTCCGTTGCTAGGGAAAAGTAGTACCTGTGTTTGGACTGTCAGCACTGAGGTCATCATAGTGGAAATATCGGGTGGTGACGTAGAGACAGTGTATGTAAATGCAGATATCTACCACAGTGTCTACGTCAGCAGTAGTTATTTCACTGCAGTGAAAATATATGCTTTTATTTAGTGTAGTATAAACTCACCCCATTCCATAAATATATATATATATAAGGGATATACAATGGCGAGCTGTCAGATAAATGATTTATCTACACAAGTGCTGTTTGACCTTGGGTAACCTCATGAGTGGTGTAAGCTACGAGTGAGGTGTCCGAGGTCAAACAGCACAAGTGTAGATAAATCATTTATCTGACAGCTCACCATTGTATATTTCATTTATGCAATGGGGATGCTTTCTATCAGTGCAGGAACATTTGGTTTTGATTGACTGTTTATCTTTATTTTAAATGATAATTTCAAGGAGTTTTGCTTAACTTTCCTAGAGTTTGTCCACCTAGTATCGTGATTGTAGATTTTGTAGAAAACTTCTTGCTGAACAAATGTCATGCTCACAGTACTATGCTACTTTTTTATTTTAAAGTTATTCACATTTGTTTGTCAAAAAAGGGAAAAAATTGAATTTTATGCTGTTTTTTGCTAATTATAAAAAAACTAAAAGGTATCTATAAATGAAACCTCACTCATTTTGTAGATATTTTTGTGCTAAACATTTTTTGTGCTCACAGTACCATGCTATCATTTTTGGTTTTAAAGTTATTCACATTTGTTTGTCAAAAAAGTGAAAACAAATTAAATTTTCTTCTGCTTTTTTGATAATTGTAAAAAATCTATAAGGTATCTATACATGAAACACCACTCATTTTGTAGATAATTTTGTGCTGAACAATTTTCGTGCTCATAGTATCATGCTATCTTTTTTCATTTTAAAGTTATTCCCATTTGAATATGGTTAGTACTGCTTCTGAGGCCGAACATTCTAAATTAATTCTAAAGAGATCTGTGACATAGTAACTGTGTATATAAATGGTCACTGTATGTATAATTAAGGGATATGCAGCAGTTCAGTGTGTGATAATGCATGTATCTTGTACAGTTTCCAGTGACCTCAAGTAACCTCACGAGTGCCGAAACTGTACAAAATAAATGCATTATCACACACTGAACCGCTGCATATTCCATTTATGCAACAGGTTTAGATGTTGTGTGAACATTTTGATTTTGGTAGGTGTAAATAATTTGTCAAAAAAGGGAAAAGAAAATTGAATTTTATGCTGTTTTTTGCTAATTATAAAAAAATGGTATCTATAAATGAAACACCACTCATTTTGTAGATCTTTTTGAGCTGAACATTTTTCGTGCTCACAGTACCATGCTATCATTTTTTGTTTTAAAGTTATTTATATTTGTTTGTCAAAAAAGTGAACAAAAAATTACATTTTCTTCTGTTTTCTTGCTAATCATATACAATATACAGGGTTTATATAAATGAAACAGTATTCATTTTATAGATAATTTTGTGCTGAACAATTTTCGTGCTCACAGTACCATGTTATCTTTTTTCGTTTTTACTGTTATTGACATTTAAATATGGTTAGTACTGCTTCTGAGGCCGAACATTCTAAATGAATTCTGAAGAGAACTGTATAAATAAATGAGCTAGTGATATAGTTACTGTGTGAATAAATGCGTGATGATGTAGTTACTATGTGGATAAATAAATTTATTACCATAGTAGCGAAGATAAATGGTTTTATTCTACAGTTTTTATCCTGACCCCTGTTGCATACATTTATTTATACATACAGTGACTCAGATAAATGCATTTATCACACTGAATATATGTTCACCCCATTGCATATAATATATATATATATATATATATATATATATATATATATATATATATGTATTTATACAACAGGAGCCTAATTACAAGACGCATTGTGCAACTCACGGGTGTATATGAGTTGCACCATGCAGTGCTACACTGGGAACCCTGTGCCGTATTCCAGGACAAGCAGAGTCCCCATCACCTATGCCCATGACTTGTGGCAGCTGCAGGCTAGCTCCAAAGGAATGGTGTACCAGACTTGTGTGCTGCATGTCACCCCTAAACACACCAGAAAGCACCTGGGGGCATTGGGGGGGGTTGGCCAGGTGGCACAGGTGATTGGGGGCATAAGAGGAAATGGTCCCATGGTCCCTGACTTTTGGGGGTGAGGGACATGACAGTGAGGGGGGCATGGGGGGCACAGCCATGTGGTTTCTATGGTGTTGCAGGGGGGCATCCATCGCTGTGCCAGAACAGATGCCCCTTAGACTACCTTCTAGCTAGGCTAACCCCACTACACCATACGGGGTCCTGAAATGATGTACATAGGTTATGGCATCGCCCTTCTGGAATAGGGTGCAGTTGCTGCCATAACCCACCCTTGTACCATGCTGCTGTGGGTTGCAATTGTAGTAGGTGGCATAGCCCATCTTTGGCACAACTTGCATATGGCATGGCTCAAGCCATGACTTAGAATAATGACTTGCATTATGCCTGGCACAAGGTGCAATTTGTGCCATCAGGTTTGGCGTAAAATCACCTTGTGCCAGGTGTAACACATCTTGGAATCGGGCCCCATGTGTTTTGGGATAAATGGAGAGATAAAAAGTAACATCCCAGTCAGGCAGTGAAAATATCACTGATATCTCCATGTTCCTGTATGTCATGGCGATATTTCTATGTACCTATAAGTCATTCATTAGAAAGTGAAAGTATTTCACTTTCTATTACATGGTCTCTTTCTTTGCCTCTTTAAACAACTTGCAACCCCCACACACACACATGCACATGCCTCAGACATCTGGTTGATCCTGCCATTATTTATAAATAAAACTAATTAAAAACATATCTTGTTGATCCCACCACTCTTAGTATGTCAAAAGTGCTTTCAGCCCCCCTAAAAGTAGCATGAACGGGCGATATCAAAAGTGAGATATAACACGCTATCACACATTTAAAATCAGTCATTCTGTGGCAGAAAAGATAGAAAAGTGTATTTCTTAATCTCACTGCAACTGTACTTGCTTAAAAGAATTTACTGACTCTACCGAGAAAACAGCAAGTGAGTCTGTAGCTTCAGAACAGGAGACGGGAGCATAAGCATGTGTTGCTATAGCAACAGATGCCTCCCGCTCTCCTGTTCTGAAGCCACGTACTTGCTCGCCGTCCTCTCGGTAGAGTCAACATTTTCTTTTAAGTAGGCACAGTTGCAGTGAGTTTAAGAAATACACTTTTCTATCTTTTCTGCCACAGAATGACTGATTTTAAATGTCTGGCAGCACATCATAGGAACATAGGAAAGTGATAGCAGAAAAGGACCGCCAGGCCCACTTAGTCTGCCCATTTGCTTAGCATCCTCTAGGCTTGCTCTGATTTCCCTCCTCCTTTCAACAGCCCTCTATGTCCACCCCAAGCCCTCTTGAACCCCCTCCCACTGTATTCTCACCCACTACTTCTTTAGACAGACCATTCCATGTGTCCACTACCCTCTCAGTAAAAAAGTATTTCCTGATGTTACCCCTAAACTTACCCCCCTTGAATTGGAGATCATGACCCCTTTACCTGGGACACCCCTTCAATTGAAATAGGTTCTCTGTAGGCCCTTTGTTGATCCCTTTTAGGCACTTAAAGGTCTCTGTATTGTCCCCTCTCTCCCTCCTCTGCTCCAGAGAGTACATGGCATGTCTCACTTTTGATACTAGCTCAGTCACGTTACATTTAGGGGGGGAACTGAAACTACTGCTACTTTAGCCCAATGTCAAAGTTGCAGAATCAACCAGATAAATTTATATGATTTATTTATTTAAAAATAATATTAGGTTCAATCTGATAACTTCATTTAAATTCCTTTAAACAGGCAGGATCAACCAGATATATATCTTTTTTATTCAATAAACTTTATTGAGTTTTCTGTTTTTAATATGAAAACCACCAAAAGATGGATGACAATCGGGCAACCAAGAGGTTCACCCCACAATACATTATACGAACATACGAAATATATTCCATTCTAATACAGTAAATTTACTCTAAATAAGAACAATAAGATGGAAAGCAAAGGGAAACCAAAGATGGGGGAGAACTTCCCTTCCCTGCCTCCCCTTCCCCCTTCCCCCTTCCTCCCATTACCTTTATTTCCTTCCCTAACCTGCCCTGAGCCAAGTGTTATTCATAGGCAATCTAATTGGGGCACTTCAGGAGAAGGGTCTTTGGCTCAAATATTTAGGGCTTCCATATACTAAGCAGGGCATCTAGTGGTCCCCATCTACTCTGATATATTTGAAGCCTGTTATGCATTAAGGAGATCTGTTTCTCCAACTGGAGAGCCAGTAGTATCTCCTTATTCCTGGATCAACCTGATATTTTTTTAATAACATATGGCATCTGTTATATTTGTGCTAGACATAGGGTTTTTTCTTTGAGGGGCACTGTTGGATTTATCCCAAAACATATGTTATATAAACAGAACATGACATGATATATTTATCTTCACTCGAGGTCAATGACATCAAGATATCATTGGCCTCTCATGAAGCTAAATATGGAATCTTCAGCCAGGCCATGTCATATCCCATACGTATATATATATATATATTATATATACACACACACACACACAGTATTTACATGCACATATATATATATATATATATTAGAGGCAAAACTTTGTATAGTTGTTGCGACAGTGAGAGGGCCTGGAAGAAGTTGAACCTCCTGACACCTCGTCACCTCACTGGCATTGCAGACAGTCACTGTCGAATCCCCCACCCTATCACATGTGTAAAGCAGCAGAAGTATAGGAGAGAATGGGGTGAGTTAGACCGATGACCCCAATGTGCACCCCAATGCCGGGTTGGGGGTGGGTGGGAGTCCATGGGCTTTCAACCCTAACACTGAATTTCTCACCGTTGTCACTGTGGAACAACCCTAACTAATGCATTAAATGAGTTTTTTGCCTCTAATTTCCCTTTCTTTTGAGAATGATAACTAGAAATAGTGAATGTAATGCAGCCATGGAGGACCCAGCACTCCCAATTGGGATGCGGTGGTGGAGTAACAGGCCTTCGCCCCGAGCTCCCCACCACGTGATGTCTTGTAATAGTAACAGGGAACAGCAATGCAAACAGAAGCGCTAACAGTGGCGCACATGGTAATGCAAGCGTGAATGAGAACAGTAGTGTAACACATGGTGGCGCTGATAGAATGGTCTGCCATGTAAGTGTTGTCACATAGTAACATGGTGCCTGCAAACAGAAATGTCAATGGGCATGGTGACAGGGAAACAGAAAGAGAAACTACTGTAAACAAATGGCAAAAATAACAGAAATGCAAGCGCGAAGAAACCGAAAGGATAATAACGCGTACACGGTGATGTAGACGCCAATGGTAAGGAACGGGTATGGCCGCGTTGAAAGGGCAACGGTAACAGTAATGTAGTGCACAGGCTGGGTTTTCCCCAAAACTCAAGCAGAGAAAGACAGTGAGTACAAAGAATGTATGCATAATAATGGGTATCGGACAGAAAATGAGGACTCGGAATACTAAATAGGTTATATCTCAGGAACCGTACGACGTAGAAAAAAAATTTAAAAGTCATATGATTTATGACTGTCCTGGCTAGTTTTGTACTTAGTCCCCTAAGTAGGGGGCTAATTATTTTCCCGACTAAAAGTCAGTATCTCGCACCATTTCCGAAATACGGGCCCTGAAAGGCTTGGCGAATGCTGTAATGTTATCCTATGGGAAAAAAAGAGAAGTTCAGAGCACCATAACTTTTCCTCCCTGTAATATTTTTTCACCAAACCACTGAAATGCACATCTGTGGGCTGTTGCCTGTCTTCCCTCCAAATTTCAGGAAAAAAGACCAAACAGTTATTTTGCAGCAGGATGCCAAAGGATTCCTGTAATGCGTTGGGCGCCATAATGTTACCTAAGGAAAACCATCAAATTTGAGGTCAGTAACTTTGCCACAGTGTAATATTTTTAATACAACACTGAAAGGCACATCTGTGAGAGGTCGGCTATGCCCTCCAAATTTCAGCCCCAAACTCCCAACCGTTCTTTGCAGCGGAAAGTGCCAAAGAATTGCTGTCATTTTCCATAGTTCCAGAAAAGTACTGTCACAATTTAGAAAGCTGCAAAAATTTATGGCTTTTGTGAGCACGAAAGTAATTTGCAAAAGTACTTTTTCCAGAAATTTAAAACATATTTCTGGGTGTTTAATTCAAAATAAAGACATGACTAGCATCCTCAATGTCCGACTAGGTGAATACAAAAATAATTAGGTTGCTAGAGGGTCTCAAATTTAAATGCCAACATTTTTCTGATCACTAACTGAAAACAAAATGTATGGATTTATGAAAATAACAGGCCATTTATGAAAGTAAAAATGCATTTGCGACACTGTCAAACTTTTTGTTAACTTTTCCCATTGACTTATAATTGGAAATTGTTTTTTGAATAACTTTTGAACCGTTTAATATTTTTTCACCAAATCTTTGAAAGGCACATTGGGGACCCCAGCCACACATTCCCTAAAGATTTCAGGCAGGTTGCACAAACCATGCAACCTGTAGGCGCGACAGTAGAATTCCAGAAAAAGCGTAAATGTGTGCGCAGATCATGCTTAATAACTCCACAGCTGTATATCTGACTAGTACAAAACTTGGCAGATCCCAAGGTCTATGGTTCTTGATCATGTATTCGTATTCAGTGCAATCCACAAACAGTTGCAGTTATTACAGCAAAAGTTTGGGTTTAACATAGAATGGCCTCAATTTAATTCATGGTAGCACTACCGTGTACCATAAATACATATATATATCAATGTTAGTTGAAACCCCTTGCACATCTCCAGCTCACTCCAACTGGAATCGGGTGCCATTGGGGTCATCGGCCCTAAGTGTCACCCCATCACATGTGGAAAGAAGCTGAGGAATAGAAGAATGAGGACAGTTAGGACTGATGGACCCCAATGCACACACCCTGATTCTAGTTGGGCTGAGGTGCAAAGGGGTTTCAACCCTAACATCAAATTTTCTCTTTGTCACTGTGGAACAAACTCAACTGGACATTAAATGGAGTTTTGCCTCTAATTTGTCTTCTTTTGAGAATGATAGTGAGAAATAGTGAATGTATTGGCGAGGGAGCATCGGGGATGTCTTGTCGCATTGTAACATTGTGCCCGCAAACACAAATCGCATTTATGATGACGCAGCGAACAGAAAGAGGAAGAGTACTGTAGACAGAAATGTTAAAAACAATGGAAACACAACCACAAATGACGCAAAGGGTAACGCACATGGTGGCGTAAACGTGAACGGTAAGTGAAACATGTACAGAACCAGAAGCAGAAATGGTAATGGTAAGAGTAATGGAAGTGCACAGGCTGGTTTTCCCCAAAAGCTGTATAGAGAAAGACAGTGAGTAGAAAGAATGTGTGCAAAATAATGACTCTAGAACACAAAAATCAGTAGTTGTAATAGTAATTGCCTTATATCTCAGTCAACTGCATTTATTACAGAAAAATTTAAAAGTCATATGTATTGTCACTTTCCTGGTTGAGAGTGATACATTCTCCATAAGGTAATCAATGTTTGACAGAAACCTGTATCTTGCAACTGCCAAGATACAGGCCCTCGTAGGCGCTGGGTAATACTGTATTGTTATCCTATGGGGGAAAAAACAGAAGTTTGACCGCTGCTAACTTTGAACAGTTTAATATTTTTTCATGAAATCTCTGCGCGTACATTGGGGGCCGCGCAGCTGCACGTTCCCCTGAAGATTTCAGGCTGGTTTACAACCGTATGTACCTGTACCTAATCAGAGAATTCCAGAAAGCTGTGAAATGCTGCAGATCACACTTAATAACTCGTTGTGTACCCAACTGGTACAAAAACTTGTCAGATCCCAAGGCCTATGGTTTCGATCGTATTCCAAATTTCAGCCAAATCCAAACAGTTTCAAAGTTATTAAGGTGCAAAATTTGATTTAACATGTAAAATGGCTCTCAACTCCTTAATTCATGGTAGCACTAATCAGTGCTATATATATATATATATATATATATATATATATATATATATATATATATATATATGTATAAATTAGAGGTAAAAATCAGTTTAATGATCAGTTGAGGTTGTTCACAAAAAGCTAGGAAATCAGGGTTGAGCTGAAAGCCCCTGGGATCCCCAGCCCACCCCAACCAGCATGGGGTGTGCATTGGGTCGTGAGACTAACTCTCACCCATCACATGCGAAAAGCTGAGGTATAGGAGAATGGGGTGAGAGTTAGACCCCACGATCCCAATGCGCACCTCCGATGCTGGTTGGGGGTGGGCTGGGGATCCAAGGGGGCTCAACCCCAACCCCAAACTTCCTAGGTTTTTTGTTGTGAACACCCTAATTGATGCATTAAACAGAGTTGTTGCCCTAATTTCCTTCTTTTGAGAATGAGGATGATAAATAATGAAAGGAATGGTGGTGGTGGCGCGGGGCCCTTTGGGCCCTGCACTCCTGCCACATGATGCCTTGTTACACAGTAACAGGAACTGCAAAGCAAAAGCAAGCAGCAATAGTAATGCACATGGCAAAGCAAACGTAAATGGCTAAGCAAACGTTAATAGAAACACAAGCCTAAAGTGACGCCGAAGCAAACAGTTACGTAAATGGAGACAACAAACAGAAGTGCATACAGAATGCAATTGGTAACACACACATTCATGGTACCACATTTGAAAACACAAATGGTACCAGTAACACCAACAATAACACCAAAGTAAACAGAAATGCAAGCAGGTATGAAAATGCAAACCGTAATGCACACTCTCATGGAACCACAATTGTAAATGCAAATGCTTATGGTAACATCAACAATAAAGCCAATAAAAAGAGAAGCACAAGCGCATATGAAAACGCAAACTGTTACACATGAGGTCATGGTACTGCAATAGTAAACGTAAATGGAAACAGTGACAGCAACAGTAAAGACAACAGAAACAGAAATGCAAGCACATATGAAAACGCAAACCATTATGCACACAGTGGTGTAGACGGGAAAGGTGATTCGAATGGTAACAGAAGCGCAACTGGAAACGCTAACTATCACAGTAACAAAAGGGCACACCCTTCTTTTCCCAAAAGACTGCATTGAAAAAATGAATTGAAAACAAAGAATGTATGCATTATAATTGCCTTCAGAGCAGAAAAGTACGACTTGGAATACTAAATTGCTTATATCTCAGGAACCATATGACGTAGGAAAAATTTTTTGGTTTTTGATTAAATATTATTTTCCTGGCTAGTTTTATGCTTAGCCCCCATTTGGGGGGGCTAAGCATTTTTTTGACAAATAGTCCATATCTCACAATGTTTCTGAGAAACGGGCCCTGAAAGACGTGACGGATGCCATAATGTTATCCCAAGGGAAAAAACGTCAACTTTGGAGTGCTATCACTTTGCCACCCTGTAATATTTCTTCTCCAAACTACAAAAGGCACTTTTGCAGGATGTTGGCTTTTTTCCCTCCAAATTTCCAGCCGAAAGACTAAACTGTTATTTTCCAGCAGAGAGGCAAAGAATTACTATAATATAGCAGACGTCGTAATGTTATCCTATGGGACAAAGTGCCAACTTCTTATTGCTGTACCTTTGCTGCCATGTAATATTTTTTGACCAATCCACAAAGAGGCACATCTGTGGGATCTTGCCTTTCTGCCCTCCAAAGTTCAAGTAAAAAGACCATACCATTTCTGAGATATTTAATGTCAAAGATTGGCAAAAGTTCCCTATCTATTCCATTGTAAAAAATTTGGCCATCTTGTCCCTATTTTGCGATCAAAGATCATGATCAAAGAATCTCACAATCAAAGAATTTGCAGCCTCATGATCAAAGAATTTTCAGGATCATGAACAAAGAATAAATAATTGAATAAATCAAAAAATAGAAGCAGCTGCAGTAAACTACCACCATGGTTCAACAGAACGAAGCCCCCTGAGTAAAATCCACCATCATTTGACTTCCTAGGACACCACTGGGCTGATAAAATTGAATTTTAAATTGGGCCATCTTGTCCCTCACTCATGATGCAAGATCATAATCTTAGAATCTCATGATCAAAGAATTTGCAGCCTCACGACCAAAGAATTTGAAGGCTAATGATCAAAGAATAAAAAAGGGTGAAACACAATTTATTTACTGATTTGAACCATACCAATGGCATGGTTCGACAGAACGGACCCTCCTGAGCAGAATAAGCCCTCATTTATGTACTTAGCCCACCCCTGAGCTGAGATATTATTGTTTTAGGACACGATCAAAGAATTTGCAGGCTCATGATCAAAGATCGTTAGTGAGCTGCGAATTAAGATTTTAAAAGCTTATAACTCTATTTTTTGACTGATTTGGATGGAACCAAAGCCATGGCTTGATAGATCAGGGTCCCCTGAGTAAAACCCATTGAAGTTTTACTTCAGAAGTGACCCCTGAGCTGAGATATTTGTGTTTGTGTGATTGGAAAACAAACTGAAAACAAGAAGGCGGACCTCGCAGTCAAAAAATTTTGAAACTTCCTCGGGAACAAAGATTCTTGAACCTGTGAAGCTGCAAATTCTTTGATCACCAGGTGAGACCAGATGGCCAGAACCCCCATATTTTGATTGCAAGATATACATATAAATTTCCCCATTGACTTATAATGGGAACTTAAAAGTGCTATAACTTTTGAATGCCTTAATATTTTTTCACCAAACAAAACACGGCATGTTCAGCCACCAAATCTCTTTCAAACGAGCCATCTTGCAGAGTGGCACACCACACAATGGCTGTGCAGGACCACATTAAGAATGCCAAAAGGTGCCTCCAAAAATGGATAATTTTGCACTTTTCAGCGCTTTTGTACACAAAGACCAGCACTATGACACAAACACAATTTGGCAAATCAAGAGATCTAGTGTGCCCCAATGTGTACTGTGTAACAGTATACATTATTTATATCTAATAGATTTTGTATATCTTCTCAATGACAGTGTGTTGATAATTATCACTGTAATAACATGCTAATATCTGGCAGTAGTGTTACAGTCCTTTGTTGACTGTTAATGCCTCCTGATGTTACCCCGGAATAAGACAATCCTGTGTCAGTATAATATTCTCTGCACAGCAGTACTGTACAATCATCTTATATTGTAGAATATTACATCACTGTGGAAATCTCAGACTTGATGACTCACATGGTAATACTATACAATAGCTCAGTTGTTAAAACTTTGTCATTTTAAACATAAAATTGTGTGCCTTCACTATTTGATATAGTACTGCTACTATGGTATTCAAACCATCAATGTTTAGATGTCTATCTTCATGAGCACATAGTAGCAGAGATCGGTTTAAGACACTTTAATGTGTCTAACAATGCACTAATCTTACCATCCTATAAGAAACAAAATTGCAGCAGTACAGTATTATCTACTAAGTCATTCTCCATTATTATTTGAACCTTTACAGTTCTATATGACACTGTGTCACCCAAAGTATTCTATGTCACTAGTTCAGTCTTTTTGCCTTGCTCTGAGTCTGTAACTGTTAGTGCATGTTTATGTTTGTATACACATTACTACCTATGTGGTTTTAGTGGTGGCCAAACACAATATTTTTCCACATCTGTACCTATGAACGAATAATATTAGACAGGCTTAATAAAAGGGTTTCATGTCTATAAATGGTTCCTAATATCATCCCAACAGTAGCAAATAATGTATTTTAATGCAATAATCAACAGTATGCTGTTCACTGCTATCTAATTCTAAACACATAAATAGCAATGTCAAACTGTACGTAACAAACTGTTAAATATCTTAATGGCCTATGGTGGAAGTTATCATGCAAAGCATTTTCACATATTCACTGTCGTATGACTATCGTCATAGGGCTGGCAACATCAAGAGCCATCTATAGTACTGTTAGTTTTGCCAGTGGCTCAGCAAGAGGCAGTAAAATTACAAAATATTTATTTTGCATACTGTTTTGAATTGCTAATAACAGAACTGTCACACAAGTACTGAGTACTGTATGTATTAATAGATATGTGACAAGAAAGTATCATTCATGCAACATGCATGTCTCAATGTGAACAAGCACTTTGTGATTTAAACAAGTGTCTATTTAACAATACATGGTACTTAAGGGGTCTCATACTATATTTTTTTCTGTGTTTGTCCACATTATATAATGCACAATGTCATAGATAGTTTCTTGTATGTTGATACCTCATTATGTCATCGCAGCATGAAAAAGCAATCTGTATCATAGAAATTCTATGTGTAACAGTATTGCTGTGACATGAGACCATATGAAGATGTGCACACCACTCTGTACACCGATGACTGCTGAAATGCAACAGTTGTTGTCCCATGATGATGGATGTGTCTTGTAGTATGTTTAGACAGTTGTATGCTATTTCTGTCACCTGCTGCTGGTTGTCTGTGATTGGTCATGTTGCCTTGGTCCTGTCCCCTACTTGCATATATGTGTGTGTGTGTGTGTGTGTGTGTGTGTGTGTGTGTGTGTGTGTGTGTGTGTGTGTGTGTGGAGCTGGGGGGTGGAGGGGGATGAGGAGTTAGGGTTTTTAATCCTAACACCAAATTTTCTTGTTTTAGTGGCTGTGGAACAACCCTAACTGATGCATTAAATGGATTTTTTTTGCCATGAATTTCCTGTCTTTTTCAGAAATAATAATGTTATATTAATTTGATTATGTTGTTTAGACCATGCCTTCATTTTCACAACACAGACTCATCAAGATATAAATACCTTTGTCTGAATATGTAGTTTTCTGATAGTATTTATACAGCAATAGCTCATGTTCTGAACCTTTGATGTAAAAATACTATGCTCAATCCATGGAATAGGAGACGAATCTGTTCACCACATTGGTCTATAACAGATAAACAGTGCAAAGTACGTTATCTGCACTGATGAGCATGATATACTATGTGTAGATGCGCCAATACACCAACAGCAACATACATACAGTATTCTCACTATAACTTTATGCTTAATGACAGACACAACACAGGTATATAAGGCTTATAAAAGATCTATTGCCCAATTAAAAATTGTAAAAAAGGGCAAATTAAAAATCCAATTGGTGCACAAAATCAGTCTCACAAAACAAACATTAAAATGTTTTCACCAATGTTTGAAATACATGTAAAACAGTCTCACAGACAGTCAATGGCTAACATGTGGCAGTAGTACACAATACATAAACACATGTACCACAGTACTCTGTGCACACTGCTTACACATATCAAACAGTTATGATGTCGTTGTCATTGTGTGACTGATAGTGTGAATGTTCCTGGGGTGAGCGAAAAACCAGATGCAACCATTAAAGTAATAGCAGCAAAAACAGACAATCCTCTCTAG
This sequence comes from Neoceratodus forsteri, assembly GCA_016271365.2. Taxonomy (NCBI): domain Eukaryota; kingdom Metazoa; phylum Chordata; order Ceratodontiformes; family Ceratodontidae; genus Neoceratodus; species Neoceratodus forsteri. The sequence continues at coordinate 40,810,736 of CM028137.1, read as the reverse complement.
AAAAATATTCATCTGAAACTTACTGTTAAACATTAAATTGTTATATATTTTATGAGTACTCCTATGCATATGTATACACAAACATATACATGTTAAGACATTTCACTATGTTACTGCATTTAGAAAATTCCCACCCGACCCCTCAATAGAGGCGATCAAAAAATATTATCAGGAACATAAAAACTCAGTTTTTATCAGTGAAAGTGTCTGATGTACAATTGTTAACTATTATAAACATACATTTAATTAACTTACCACACAACTAAGTCAAATAGCACATGGTAACAGGGACTGTATACATCAGTAAAATGTATCAAATCAACAATCAAATTACTAATGAACTAGTAAAGCAGCTAGATATGTTACATCTTCTACTTACATAAAAGAAATAGTTACCAGAATGCTATAGAAACATAGAAACATAGAATTTGATGGCAGATAAGGACCGCTTGGCCCACCCAGTCTGCCAATTTCCTGACCTAATGGATAAGCTGCAAATCCTAGTTAACCAGCAGCCTACTTCTTCCTGCCCCCACCCCCTAGAATTGCCTTATGACTGTCCCATGCGTGCTTGAATTCCACCACTGTTTTTGACTCCACAACCTCCTCCGGAAGGCTGTTCCATGCATCCACAACCCTCTCTGTGACAAAATACTTCCTTAAATTACCTCTGAGCCACCTCTCCATCTTCAAATTGTGCCCCCTTGCTCTTGCACACCTCTTTTTTTGAAAGATGCTACCCTCTTAGACTTTGTTGATTCCCTTGAGGTATTTAAAGGTTTCTACCATGTCCCCCTTCTCCCTCCTTTCCTCAAGGCTATACATATTAAGCTCCTTAAGTCTCCCTTCATATGTCTTCTGGTGCAGACCCTGCACCATTTTGGTGCCCTCCTCTGAACAGCTTCCATCCTGTCTATGTCTTTGCGGAGATTGGGTCTCCAGAACTGCACACAGTACTCCAGATGGAGTCTGACCAGCTGTCTGTACAGAGGGATAATAACTTCCTGTTTTCTACCGGTGATGCCTCTCCCTATGCATCCCAGTATCCCTCCAGCCCTTCTTGCTGCCCTCTCACATTGCTTGCTAACCTTTAGGTCATCTGATATGACTACCCCCAGGTCCCTTTCCATTTTTGTTGTTGTTAGTATCTCACCCCCCATTGTGTATTCTTCCCCTGGGTTTTTGTTTCCCAGGTGCATTACCTTGCACTTCTTAGCATTGAATCTAAGCTGCCATACATTTGACCATTCCTCTAACCTTGCCAAGTCCCTTCTCATCCTTTCCACCCCACCTTGTGCATCAACTCTGCTGCAGATCTTTGTGTCATCTGCAAAGAGACATACTTTTCCTTCCAGTCCCTCTGCAATGTTGCTTATAAAGACATTGAAGAGGACCGGTCCTAATACTGAACCCTGCGGTACCCCACTAGTAACCCCCCCTTTCTTCAGAGTGGACTCCATTTACTATTACTCTCTGTGTCCTATTCTCCTGCCAATTCTTTACCCAGGCTGTCATCTTGGGACTCACTCCCAGGCTGGCTAACATGTATATTAACCTTTTGTGTTGGACTGTGTCAAATGCCTTTCTAAAGTCTAGGTAGGCCATGTCCACAGCCCCTCCCTGATCTACTACTTTGGTCACCCAGTCAAAGAAATCTATCAGATTCATCTGACATGACCTTCCCACTGTGAATCCATGCTGCCTTGGGTCCTGTGCCCTCTGGCCTCTAGATATTCGACAATTCTTTCCTTCAGAAGTGATTCCATCATTTTCCCTATCACTGAGGTTAAACTAGCAGGTGTGTAGTTTCCTGCTTCTGCCTTGCTCCCACTTTTGTGAAGGGGAATCACATCTGCCCTTCTCCAGTCCTTGGGTACCACCCCATCCTCCCATGATTTGTTAAAGAGGGTAGTCAGTGGTGTCACTAATTCTACCCTTAGTTCTTTTAGAATTCTGGGATGAATCCCATCAGGCTCCATTGCTTTGTCCACCTTCAGTTTTAAGAGTTATTTCAGAACCCTTTCTTCTGTAAATGGGCTGGTATCAACTTCTGTATCCAGAGTGTTTCTACTGTTTGTTTTAGGTACCGCCCCTCTTCATTTGTAAATACTGAGCAAAAGTATTTGTTTAGTATCTCTTCCTTTTCACAGTCATCCTCTGCCCACCCTCCCTACCCTTTATTAAGCCTCACTATTCCTCCCTTGGTCTTCCTTCACTCTCTGATGTACCTATAAAAGGTTTTATCCCTCTTATATTATGATCAGAAAATGTAACCTGTACACAATTAAGAATATCTAGTGCAACACTTTACTTTGATATCTCTTATGGTTATATGGAATTACAATATACTATATATCTGCAACTACATATCTATGACATACTAATAACTATATTCACATAACAATAAAATGCTTAGGAATCTAATACTTCAGAACAGTCAGATATTAGTTATTTCTGCAATACAGCAACTAATATGGCAATTAACACAACTACTGTAAATGTCACAGTTACAAACTATTACAAAGTGATGTATTAACTATTATATATACATAAATACAATATAGATATAGGAGAACAAAATGGGTATACTAAATCACTGTTGCATCACCAAACAGGGGTATTCAGTGAAGACGCAAGTGGATAAAAAAGGAACACAGGGCACATCTGATACTACTCAACATGTACAGAGTGAAGTAAATTTTTTGAGTATTGTACTCTTAAGTACAGGTCATCCGACCATGTAAAAAAAGGAGAGCTGTATACTGCTGGCACTGAACTGGAACAAACACCAGGATATCTTTTAGTTATAAAAGATCCTAATAATGTTAAGATAAAAAAAAATTGTTATAGATAGATATATAACACTGTTATCTTAATGTACATGGACAAGTACTGTGCCTTAGTAGAGGCACAAACTTGGCAAGTGTGCCAAGTAGTACTTATTAAGTCTGCATACAACATACTCATAAGAAAAAAACAATGACAGAAGTGGGCGACCAGATAGGAATTTCTCTTTTGACATTAAAAAGTCTTTCTTAGACATATAAGTATGGTTTTTCTAGTGACTGTAAAGACAGCTGGTGTCAATTAAAGACCACTGCAATTATTTTCACTGTGTCACTGATCAACACAACAACCTTATACGTCACATTGAGTAAGCATATGCTATTAAACCATGTGATATGTTACCTATGTGGTAATGAATGTACATCTGTAAAAAAAGTATGAAAATGTACCAGAAGTCACTCTGTAACAGAATGAGGTGAAAGTGACTGTATGTTGTTAGCTTGATCAGAAGTCACATTGACAACCTGCTTCAATGCCTTCGATAAAGGAGTATCTTGTGAAGCAGATATTGCCTGCACCAAAGTGTGGCATGTGTAGAAACACTTGCATAGCTGAATTAGCATAGCAGTTTACTCTGGTACTGCTATCAAACACTGGGACAACAGCCATACTAACTGACTTCTGACCAACAGCTGGTTCAGCATCTGTATTTGACATTGTGTCATTCTTACCACTCTGCACAGTTGAATCAGTTGTACTGTAGAAGCTCATTTTCTTTTGTTGCCAGGTGTAGCTGTGACTGTGGGACGTGAGACAACCACACACATAGGTAGTGGTATTTAAGACATCTGTGCCTGATATAGAGTACGTAATCTGTTGTACTCAACAATACATCACTTGTCAGTGCGTATCTTCTGAGGTGCAAGTGTTATGATGTGCAACCCAGAAAGACTACGTATGCATGAAAGTGCGACATAGCTCATGCCATCTTTGAAAATGTCTGTCCCTATGTCCATCCTTTGCTGAATACACAAACTCAAGCCCTGAGACTTGTGAATTGAAACAGCATATGCAACACATATTGGGAACTGTTTCCTGTTAACACAGATATCCTTAAATACCAGAAATTTAACACAGGTATGATCAATCTGTACAGGAAGTTCCATGTTGTCAAAATGGACCAGAAGTGTCTCACTAAATGTTTTCTGAACACTGTAAATGAAGTCAATAATATTACCCATGGCACCATTTATCATGCCACGCTCCACATCAAGATTGCAGCATAGCATGACACATGCATTCTTACAAACTGTAAGAACAGCTTCCAGTCCAGCTGTGTGTGAATAATCTGACTTCAGTTCAGAGAGTCGTTCAGTCATCTTCGCTACCATTTTACGACTTAGAATGACACCAACTGTATCAACAGCATGTAGCGTGAGAAACTCTTGAGTCTCTCTCTACAACATGACACTATTGAACTCAGCACATTTCTTCAGTCATGGCATAAGACACACAATGTGTGTGCCTGTGGAGTACACATCACTGAAAACATCACATGCTGTTTCTATGGATGCAGTATCCATTCTGATACTTTGATCATGTAACATTGAAAAATGCTCTGGTGACAGAGAACCTGTACGAGCTTGATCCAACAGTGCCTTGTAAGCCAGATCACCACTTTGTCAATGTTCTGATACAGCTCGACATAGGTAAATATCTCCCACAGGTTAAAATCTCCAATGCAGCAGAATGTATTCTTAGCCTGCTTGACTGTCAGAGCTGCCAAGTCATGTTCCGCATTAACTGGTGCAAGCTGTAAGAAGTCTCCAAATACAACAATGCTTTTACCACAAAATGCATCTTCATAGTCAGTCCCCAAGATCTCCTGTAGATGCAGGTGTATACAGGCAAGCATTACATTGGAGACCATACTAATCTCCTCAATAATGAGTAGCTTCGTCTTAGTAAACATAGAATGAAGCTGAGATGCAACCTCAAATGACAGTTTACGAAACTCTCCTGCTTTTCCATGCTCCCCTGGTAACATGAAGAGACGGTGTAATGTAATGTTGTATACAGCCAGTCCAGTGGGAGCACTAACAGCAACAGACATTGATGATTTTGTCAGGTTCCATATTTCTGCTGTTATGGCCTCTATAAGGAAACTCTTCCCTGTCCCAGCTGAGCCACTAACAAACATCAGCAGTGGCTTGTAGTCAAGACAGTCACATTTCTTGTGTTCATGTAGTAATCCATGCTGGACAACACCAGTGACCTCAGAGTCAACCACCCACTGCTGCTCACTGAGTCTCTCTCTCAACTCAGCTGGGTCAACACTGCAATGTGTGCCATGTTCCATAGCACTGTCCACTTCTGACATGAGTACTTCTGGGGCATTCAGACACAGAGGTTCTCTAAGGATACCCTGTCCTTCTGGATCAAAATTCTCCTGTGAACTGACAGGAGTGTCCTCTTCAAGTAGTTTCTGTGCCTTCTCAAGTTGCTTCTTCTCAGTTTCTAGCCTCTGTATATATGTGTCAGAGTATTCACTTTTGAATGTCTCATAACTGTGATTGAACTCTTCCTTGAATGTATCACAGTCACCTTTTAATTCAGATTCATTCCTCCAGGGTCTAGATAGAAATAGGAGAGCAATGTAAGGAGTAGTAATGCTCTCTGCTCTCAGATGTGCCTAAATGTAACTTACAGTGGTCAATGAGCCAAGGCTTATGTCTTTTAATGAGACCACTGTCCACTCCTTTAACCTTGTAAATGTCACGTGTACAATCAGGTGAGACATCCGTCTTTTAGTCATACCACTTAGCCACCTCAAATAAACACATTTGAGCCATATCTTCATGTCTACGGGGGTAGTACATGCCAATGAGGTTATTCTTTAAGACATGTCTTGAAGACGGTCTCTTGAGGGCCAGTGCCTCAATCTCAGCATGAGGAATAATTACATGTTTACACTTCTCTGTGTGGTTTACACTGACAAAGCACACAGCATCAAATTTGCATACAAATGTGTACCAATCAAGTGATCGCCAGCCTCATAAGCACCACATTCTCTGTGTGATAGGGTCTTCAACCCCAATGACCACAACTGAGATGTCAGTGACTTGCTTGAACTGGCAATAGCTTCCCAAAGATCTTGTAAGGTAGTCTGTTCATATTTAGCTATGTACAAAGTAATGTACCGAACCAGAGCCAATGAGTTGTCAGCCACAAACTGAACATTTATTGCCACATTAGAAGAAGAGTAGTGTTGTAGTCATTGATGTACACCTTATTCTCTTCTCTTGGTAACTCATAAACCCTCTTGGTTGATTTTGCCTTCAAGTGGTGTTGCATAGCTGAAAAAAGTTCATTCATGCAACAATCCTGACAGACACGTCTAGGGAATCCGCATCTGCATCTTGTGTACAAATCAGATGTGTTCTTCACTACCCAGTGGCAGTATTTCGCACAAATATGGGGTTGAAACTTCTGCACCAACTTCCACAGTATAGGACTGTTGTACTTGTCTGGAATGCGGCAAGTAATGTACTGCTTAATGAATGCTAGCACTTGTGCTGCTTCATTTTCACCTATGCATGGGGCATCCTTGATCCACAGTAACATGTGAATATGAGGAGCGCCACATGCCTGATACGCCATCCTCCAGAAGTAATGTTCCACAATACCAAGAGGTGGATTGTCCTCTGACAAAATGAAAGTGAGAATGTCATGGAATCGCTGGTGAAAATTCCTTGTCACAGATACAGGGTCAAGTGAGCACATTTCTCTGAGAGTCATTGATGAAATGCCCTCTACATCACAGTTTTCTCACTTCAACAGTTCTATGACCTCATCCTAGGCATACTCAGCACAACTGAGTGTGACAAACCATGTGGCTGGACTATACTTTTGCATCATAGTCATCACCTCAGAGTGTCTATGATACCAGTATTCTGTGGTACCATGTAGACTTGACAGAATGGAAGACAGATTCAGTTGCACATTTTCATCCTTCTGCTTTAGTTTCTTTAGGAACTGTGCAGCTGTTATTCCATCAAGTGGAGTTGTAAGATGAATAGTATGCTCAATAAAAGCAGACAGTATGCTAAGCTCACTCTCCCACAGGAGATTAAACAGGTATTGTACATACATCTAAATTTGCCATCCTTACTGAGCACATGGCTAGTATGGTACTCAGCACCTTGTACACACACTTCTCTTTCATCTAGGCATCCACCTGACCCTTTTGGGAATAAAGCAGGGAAACAGCATGCTTCCAATGTAGATTCCCAAATGCTGACAGGCTCAGCTTCCACCTGTTTCATTTGATAAAGATCAATGTTGTACCCTACTGGATCTCTGCCATGCAGTGGGTGAATTGTGTACTGTTCATACACATTATCAGTTGTCTGCACATTGACCTTTTTAATCATTGGTTTTGTGCTTTCCAGCAGATCATGTTCAACAGACTCAGTGGTCATGCGATCAATATCGAGGTCTGCATAAAAGAGATGGTTGCTCTTTAAATAAGCAAGAGCAAGATTCGCCTTGTCTACCTTGACAACATCCTGCCAAATGATGTTTGACTTAGTTGGAACACCAGTGACAAGACTCACCAAAGTGTTCTCAGTAGAGATCACCTCCACATTTTCCTGCAGAGGAAGTGGAAGATACATAATGGAACCCTTAAGAGATCTAATAAGTTCATTTTGTGGAATGTTCCATGTCTTTGTCTTCAGACGTAGAACAGTTTGAAATGGTTTCATAGACTGAATTAGAATCTGTTCAAACATATTCAACATGGCAATCTCAGCTGGTGTAATGTGTGCCTCCATGTTGTTTAAGTCTGACCTTGGTGGCAGAATGTTAGCCTTCACTTTGGAGAAACACTGCTTGCACATCACAATGATTAGGTCTAACTGAAAGTCACACTTTAACAGCAGAAATGCTGACAGTCGAAACCACATGTCATTGTATGGTGACAAGGTTTCCAGGTTCACTGTGACTGTTTTTTTTTCATAACAGAGGCGATCACATGACACATATACACAGTCAAATTTCTCTGGCTTTGCCAACTCAAATTTGGTAATTGATTTCCCAAACTGCTTGAGGATATGACTTTCTAAGACAGACACACAATTTCCATCAGCAATTGATGACTGATCACAGTATCTGTCACACTGCTGACACGCCGCAGCTCTTTCAAAAATGTCATGGCACCTTGCATGTCACCAGACTGCAGCAACTCATTCAGATGAGTATACTGAGCGACAACCTGATGAACGTCATAGACCCTATACACAGAGTTTCACATGCCTGATTGATGCACTCCCAGCATACACATGTGGTGAAAGACACTGTCACATACACCACTATCTAGGCATGCAAGCGAGGGACCCATAAGTCCAGTATGTGGACAGATTTCACAAAGGTCTATACACACAAACAGTTTATGCCTGTCTTTACAGTCAATAATGACAAACAGGTTAATAAAGTGCTCAACTTTGTCAAATGATGATTGCCTCCAGTTGCAAGTCTCATCACATGTCCATGAGAGACAGTGACATTTATGAGGATGAGTAGTTCCCTCACATTCATCATCTGACTCCATTGTAGTGTCAGCACACACACTGAGCACATTACACACTTTACCAGACTCATCAATGCACAAGTTGCTGTCCTTTTTTTGTGAGTAATATGACTTCTCCCAGAAATATGCCTCTGAGTGCTGTGTGTGCAGCCACCGTCCTGTGAAAACATAACAGAAATTGTGCAGGCTTATGACAGGATACTATTGTATCCTCATCTTTATGTCATACACAGTTTTTCTGAACTGCTCAAGTACATGAGACTTCTTACACACAAACACTGAAGAACAAAAACTACTCTATTAACAAATGTGAGTAATTTGAGACGCAATTTCATCAAACTGAAATGACTATTTTTTTGCGCTCATGTCTCATCACAGCAGTAATAAATCTGTCAATCTTAACTTTAGAAGCTAGTGATCGAAAATACTTTTGCTTCCTCAGATAAGCATCGGCAGCTACGAATTTATGACGCTCCTTACCACATGTATTAATGTGTGTCTTTGCAACAGTATTCTTTCGGCTCACAGATCTTCACAACTGTTGCTTAGCTACACATTCATTCCTTGTTGTTGAGCAAGCACGTTTTTTTTTCTGCAGAGTGATGAAGCTTTGAATTCAGGCCTTTAGTGGAACGCTGAATCATTTTACGCCTTGAATTACCACCACTGGGTTTTGCATTACTCTTAAGCAATAATGAACTACTCTTATACCTGTTTCATCTCTGCATAGACTTCTGTCTCTGTTTAAAGGGCATCTTCCCTGTTTGTAAATTCTCAGTTCAGTACACCAGTCTTACAGAAAAATCAGACACGTGTATGGGAAGTAGAGAAAAAAAAGAATTCATCTCTTTTGTTTTTTTTCTAGCAATACATAGTTCCATGCACTATCCATACCTCATATAAGAACAGCAAATACTACTTCCTACTAAACATTGTGGAGATAATTACTGTAGTGAGTGAAGATCATTAAAGCAATACACAGTCTTTTCAAATGCTGCCGAACATAACTTCAGTAATAATATGAAAATAAATATCTAAAAATGTAAAAAATCAAGCACTGGCACAATGTAAAGCATCCACAGTACTGTTTTACCTAATAAAAACTGTTTAAAAAAAATTGCAAAAGTAGTGCTGAACGTGTGACACTATCACAAAATATAGTGTTGTTTGAATGACACTTTCGCAAAAATCAATGTCGCACGCACGAAAGTGTTGAATGTAGTGTCGAAAGCATGAAAGTGTTGAATAATAGTGTTGCATGCACGAAACTTTTGTAAATTTCAATAACTTAACACCCCCTTTAACACTCAGCCAATCACAGACTGGTGCCTATTTGACTGACAGACACTGCAACCAATGTATGGGCACATTCATCAGGCCATATAAAGCAACCAATCACAACCACAGAACAGTGAAGAAGAAGGACATAGCATCCATCTTAGGAAAAAAAGATACACTCTGCTTCTCACGGTGTAAGTACATCACGTTTTCTTAACAATTTTTCTAGCATTATAAAAACTATTAGCAGTACATAAATAGTGTTAAACAAACCCTTTTAATTGCTGTATTTGACCATGATAATATAATTCACCTACTACACTGTAAAAAAAGTTATAACAGTTTAAAGTCAGAGTGTCAGTCAGTACTTACTAGCACAGACAGAGCTGCAAATTGAGGCAGAAAGCAAGCAGCACATGTATCATAACAAGAGACACAACCAATCACATGCCTCTGTGAAGCTGTAATTGTTTGAAGTAGCCAATGGAAATGTAGTATTTTCCCACTAAGAAATATTCCTGCATTTGTGTTTGATAGCAAGAACACCCATTCAGTGTAGTAATAGTCAGTGCATGCACTGTATTGGTTAACCATGAAAAATCATTAACCAATAACATGGCAAATGACTGTGTTTTGGAACAGTCCACAAAACCAGTGTTGAAGCTTAGTTTCACATTCAGTTGTGGCTTGCCACTGCAGGAGAAACACAAATTTTTGTTGGTAGCTCTATGTCCATTTCTCAGTTTAAAACCTATGAACAGCAGAAAACAGCAGATGGACCGTGTGAGTAGTGGGCAGTAGTATAGTAAGGCATGCTCCAGAGTATGCTCAGAGGAGTGATTTTGGGAGAGAACTGCAGCTTCCAAATTGCTCTGTTAAATGGTTTGGCAGGGGAGGCATGAGGTGGGAGCATCTCATGCCAACAATGCACAGACTTTTGAGTACTCGAGCTCAGCTAGACATACTGCTGATCCATCTCAGACGCAATGATTTAGGCACTCAAAGATGCATAGGTTTAGTGTCACAAGCAAAATTGGGCCTAGCTTCCATAATGGGTATGTTGTCTGCCTGTAAGATCATTTTTTCTGATATTACAGAGCATAGGGTCTGGCAAGCAGAAGATCACATGTACCTGCTTGACAGAGCTAGAAGAAAGTTAAACATCTAAATATCTGGATACCTGCGCATGGCTGGGATGCACACCATACGTCACCCTCAAATTGAATATTGTAATGATTTTCTATACCTACCAGATGGTGTGCACTTCTCACATGCTGGAAATTACCTTTTCTCGGTGACCTTCGAGATGGAATAATCACAGTCCTCTAAAAATTTCAGTCTGTTACAGCAGACACAATTGCAAAAAAAAAGGCTCTTTTAAGAGCCCATAAACTTGATCAAAAAATAGAAAAGCTGCACTGATTACACACACGAATAAAACATGCTATGTCACTGTTATACTGCAACATACATTCAGATTCATGTAGATGTTCAGAATTGTGTCATACACACAGACATAGTTAAACTGTTGCATTTAAAAATCACTATGTTATTTCACTATACATGTAAGACAGACTGAAACATAGAATTACAAAGACAGTACTCTTTTCTCAATGTGATATTATCTAATGAGCCTGTTATTCACCGCCACCGGGAGCAACATTATACAACCACTGTGGTGGGGACCAGCATTGCTACTACAGCCACCGGGAGTGGCATTGTATGGGCGCTCAGGGGGCATCTCTACCACTACTGCCTCCAGGAGCAGCACTTTACAGTGGCCTGGGGGGGTCAGTACTGTTAATGCTGCCGAGAGCACCTTTGTACAGGTTCTTGGAGGGGGCAGCATGGCTATTACCACTGCCAGGGACAGCATTTCACTGGGGCTGGAGGAGGCTCACTTGACTGCTAGGATGCAACAGCACATATCAGATGTACTTGCCACATTCCTTCTGTTAATCCTGGCTAGTGTGTTATTATAGGTATACAATCACAAATATTTTCCTGTGTGATCATCCTTAGCATCACATGTATGCAGAGGAGAAAAAATGCACATCTCACAATACAGTGTTGTAACATACTGCTTTATCTCTATTTATTACAGCTTGGAAAAAATTAAAAAAAATAAAACAATGAGACTGTGGTCTACCAAGGAGGTGTGCTGTCTGGTTCAGGCAGCCCAGGCCAGAGGAAATCCCTGCATCATAATGCCTAGCATCAATAGGAAGCTGGATAAGATGTGAAGGCACATCCACGAGTTTTTGAGGACTGTCCTAAAAATAAGGAATAAAAATGCACCCATGTGCACAAGGAAGTGGAAGCTGTTGTGCCAGTAATTTTACATCTTGAAAACCCGAGAGGAGATACCGGATAACAATGTTGGCTGGTACTACCTCACTAACAAGATGTGGGAGGTGGCTGGAAAACCAGATGCGGGGACTGCCTAACACACTGTGAGTAAAGAAACTATCTGTATCTAAACACAATGTTTTCTTTTGCAGAAATTAAAAAAAAACTCACTGTTGTTTTAAGTAGTAAAAAAATCTGACAAATTTAGCTTTCACATTGCCTCCTAATATTCTAACACTCCAATTGTTGTCTTCTATTAACATGCATATAGAGCTTATCTATATGCTAACCAAGGTTTTACACTATTTAAATTTTTTTTTATAGTAATAGTAATAAGCCACTGCCATACATTATTTCAATGATCACCTACTCAATGTTTAGTGGCATGTGGCACTCAGCTACACCTCATGTCACAGTACACTGCTAGAATGCGATTAACAGACCATAAGCATCAGCCTTGTCCCTGCGTTATTCTTAACTAACATAACACCTTAGGCAGCTAGGTACAAGACCACAGCCTCAGTGCATCCACAGCCTGATGTGTCACAAGATCACACCACACTAGACAGCTTTAAGGCTGATACTACTACAATACAACCACCCCCCTCACGGGGATAGTGCCCACTGCCTAGGAGAAAGAGACTGATGCAGGGTTGACATCAGTCTCATGACCTATGGCCCCACATGGTGCAATAGAGAACAGGGGTAAGCAGCTACAGAGGCCTACACCTTTTGTTGGCAAGGCGGGGGGCATAGGGAAGGGTGGGCCAAGTCAGGAGATGATTCGGGGGATATGCACTTGCTGGAAAGCCAGAAGGCAAAGGATAAGCGGCAAAGGCCTTGGAGTGGCCAATGGGCATGAGGGCACATGCGAAGGGGAACCCATGTGTCGACTGGGCCTGGCAGATGGCAAAAAGGAACTAGCTCTTCAGGAAGGGGCACTCACACAATGGGCAACTAAGGGGACAAGGAGAGGCCTAGAAAGGACAAACAGATGGGAAAGGCGAGTGGCCACGTGGCGTGATGTCACATGCTGGGGGGAACAGACCAAGAGTGAGAAAATGGCTGATTTGGCCCAGCAGGAATGGCACTATGCCTATCATTCCAGAGGAAGGGACAATGGAAGCAGAAAGAGAAGGAAAGGCCTACCAAAGGGTCTAACAAGGGAGATGATATGCAGCCACATGGCATGATATCACACGCCAAGAGAACTGGCCAAATGTGAGCAGCTGCCACTCTGCTGGGGCACGGGAGGAGGAGAGAAAGAGAAGGGAGCATGGGGAAGCCAGGAAGCAATGAGGAGCAAGAGCAGGCCAGAGGACTGGTCCAAAGGGACCAGGCCATGTGGCCTGATGTACAGACCACTGGGGTCTGGCAACAGAAGTGGACCCAGGAACAGAGGATGGGGCAACAAAAAAAAAAGATGGGGCATGTTTGTCATAGTTAAGGGGCCGCCTCTGAAGGGAAGCAGGCCTGGCCACATGGGATAATGGCCTAGGCAGAGTTTTAATAATGGAATTTTCTTTTCTCTTCCTCAGCATCTTCACAGTGGGTCAGAAGCAAGGAACATGGCACCCAAAAAGAACAAGTCCTTGAAGGAAAACACCTACAGGGCTATAATGGAGTTGGCCATGAAGGCTAATAGAATGTGGGAGTTGGTGGAAGGGGAGGAACCAGGGAGGTCCAGGGAGGTCCAGGGAGAAGAGGAAAGTGGGGAAGGGTAAAGACGGCAGAGGGAAGTGGCCAGCTAAGATGCCATATAGCCCAACCAGGGTACAACCACTGAGAGCGGGACCTACTAAGGAAGCTAGTCCAATACCTCTGCAACCAGTAGACCCGGTCCCATCAGTACCTCCACCGGACCAGGTTATGGTTCCCCAAGGGGAGCCCTGGCTGGATCCCCAGCATACAGTGGTGCCTCCACAGCCACTAATAGGGCAACCAACTCTTCAACCACAGGAAAACATATTGGGGCACCAGGATGACAGCAGACAGCAAGGAGCAGATAAGGCCACAGGTAATGCACCCAGTTCTGTTGGTGACAGTATCAAGAAGTACATAGGCCAAATCGTTTTGGCACTTGGCTCTGGGGGTTTGGGCCAGATGGAGTCAGAATTGGCCTATATTAGGGTAGAGAAAGAAATGCTGAAAGAGAAGGAAGGAGGAATAGAAAAAGAGGGCAAAGGAACAAGGGAAATAGGAACTCCCGGGATGAGAGTGGGAGAACACATTCCTTTGGCCACAAAAGAAAAAATATGGAAGATTGAGTATGTGGATATTTTTGCTTTAGTTAGCCGGGAAGTAGCTGTAAAATATGAAGAGACAGAGACTATAGGAAAGAGTGCAATGGCAGCAGCGGTAGTTTTCTTAGGCAAGAAAGAGGACAACAAATTCACCAAAGGGAAGACTTGGGAACGGTGGTTCATAGGTTTTGCCACATTTTCAGCCATAGTATTGGAGAAGAGGCCAGAGTTGGGTATCCCACTCATCACATACTTTTTGATAATAAGGAGCGCAAAAGCAAAATGGGGTGTGGAGTGGACATACTAGGATGAATTTTTTAGGCAGAGAATGGCAACATATGGGGATGTAAGATGGAATATGAAGCAACTTGACTTGTGGACAGACTACGTAACCAATCAGTCCACACCGGAAGGTAAGTTTGGGGAAAAAAGGTACCATGCCACAAAGATGTTGCTGGGCCTACAGTAGGGTGTTTTGCTCATGGCCACAGTGCCATTTCTGGCATGCCTGTTAGAAGTGTGGGGGATCGTATCCAGCGAGCAGATGCAGGATGACATGGGCCCAAGGATCCCAAGGAGCCAGGGGGCAGGGGGCAGGTCAGCAGTTTTTTTGGGGAGGGCAGGGATATAAAGGACAGGCATGGTATAGAGGAGGTGGGGCAGGGGACTTGCAAATGGAGGGAGTCAGAATCATTGACCAGCAAGGCCAGGCATCTACCATAGGGGGAGACCTTGGTGGGGAAAAAGAAAAGAGTACAAGGGGACAATTTAAAGAAGCTAGAACCCCCATTAGGATATAGGCATGGAGAGAATGGTTAGACAGATACCCAGATAGGAGAACAACAGAAATGACTAAGAAAGATTTTCACACAGGTTTTCGTTGCAATGTGAGGGCCCAAGGCAAGCCAGAGAGGTGAACAATCTGGGTTCGGTGAGAGGGAAGGAAGAAATGTTAAAGCAAAAGATAGAGAAGGAAAAGGCAGCAGGGAGAATAGAGGGACCATATGATGCCCCCCATTGCAGAATATGAGGATTTCTACATTGGGTTTGGTCCCCAAAAAACAGGAAGGGGAATACAGGGTGATTCATCACCTATCCTTTCCGGAAGGTGTTTCAGTGAACGATTTTATCAGCGAGGAATATAGTAAAGTGACATATTCTACCCTGGAAGATGCAGTCTGGATTATCCAGGCAACTGTGGATGCATGGATGGCCAAGACAGATATAGAGTCAGCTTTCAGATTACTTCCAGTTAGAAAAGAGGATTGGGACTTGTTGGGGTTTACAATTGGGGGACAGTACTATTTTGACAAAGCTATGCTCATGGGTTGCTCTATAGCATGTGCGACATTCAAAGCTTTCAGCTCATGTTTGCAGTGGCTATTTCAAGAAAGAACTGGTTATAAAACAGTGATTCACTATTTGAATGATTTCTTTCTTATAGGCAGTGGGAGAAGAGAAACAGAAAAAATGTTAGCCAGCTTCCAAGAGCTGTGTAAGGAGCTAGGGATCTCACTGGCACCTGAGAAAACAGAAGGGCCCAGTAAGGTGTTAGAGTTTATGGGCATTGAGATAGATGCTCAGGGGTAGTATTTTGGCTGCCAGACAAAAAGGTGAAAAAATTGAAGGAAATGATTTACATGCATACCAGTAGAAGAAGACTACAACTAAAACAGGTACAAGTATTGGGACATCTGAACTTTGCATGCAGGACTATTGGGCCAGGAAGGGCTTTCACAAAAAGGTTAGCAAGAGTCACAGCCGACGTGACCAGACCACACCATTGAGTGGACATGACATAAGGGGTCAAGGAGAATTTTAAAGTATGGGAGGAATTCCTTAGGGAGTATAATGGCTGTTCATTCTGGCAAGAGGAATGGGTGTATAACACAGACCTCAGTTTTTACACAGATGCAGCCAGAGGCCTTGGCATGGGGGGCTATCTGAGGGGCAGATGGTTTGCAGAACCGTGGCCATCAGACTGGGTAAAGGATGGTAAGGTAAAAGACAAAACATTGTTAGAGATCATGCCCATCTGGGCATGCACCCTGGTTTGGGGGGAAGAATTGCGGGATCAAAAAGTAACATTTTGGTGTGACAACAGATCAGTGGTGAAGGTCCTGAACAACAGGGGAGCCAGGTCAGAAACAGTCATGCAAGTTTTGCAACTTCTGGTGCTAAGGGCATTGCAGTTGAACATGTCATTCGGAGCAAAACACATAGAAGGGGTACACAATACTGTGGCTGACAGCCTTTCCCATCTGCACTGCAGCTGGATCATTTCCAGAGGCTGGCACCAACAGCGGAAGAGCAAAAAATGCCCATACCAATGAACATATGGGACATTGGCAAGAAGGAACAGAAATGTTGTTCCGCAGTTCATGGGCACCACGGACTCTGAGGACCTACGATGGGGCCTGGTGAGTGTTTCAAGCATTCAGGGCAACTTACCACATGGTGGTAAGTAGGCCGCTCACAGAGGAGCAGTTGGGGAAGTTCACCATGGAGCACTGGCAGAAGGGAACAGCCCATGCCACAATGGTGATCTACTTGGCAGGGATTAGTGTGATCTGGAGTTTAAAAGGATGGAAGGACCCAACAAAATCAATGCTCATTAGAAGATTGATGCAGGGGTGGGGTAGGTTAAAACAAGGGACGGTGGATAATAGAAGACCAATAGGGGAACAGTGGCTGGCAAAACTGAAGGATGTGTTACCGGCAATATGCAGATCAAAGGTTGAGGCCCAGTTATTTCACACGATTTATGTAGTAATGTTTCCAGGGGCCATGAGAGTTAGTGAGGTGGTAGGTCATGGCAGGCAAGATGAGAAAGGGGGATTAGCATGGGAAGATATAAGCTGGGGGATGAAGGAGATACTGATCATGATTAAGAGATCAAAGACAGATCAAAGGGGACAAGGTTGCATGGTAACACTAAAGAAATATGTAGAGGGCACAGTGTGCCCAGTGCAGGCTTTGTGGGCTTTCACTGCAGAGCGGGGGAATAGGACAGGGAGATTATTTGTGCATGGTGATGGAAGTAGAGTCACAAGTTATCAAGTCACAGCATTGCTCAAGAAAGGTATGCAATTCCTTGGGGAGGATCTGATTAATTATTCTTCCCACTCCTTATGGATAGGGGCTGCCTCACAGTGGACAGCGGCAGAGGAGACGGTGAATAATATTTTGGAAAAGGGGAGCTGGTGGTCTACCAGTTATAAGAGATACATTCAAACACTGCAGATTGGAGACTAACGTGTCACCTATGTTTTTGTTACAGGTATGGAGCCATGGGGGGCAGGGAGAGGTGCTATTATGGTAACAAACTAAGACCATATGCAAAGATATTTATTTTGTTTAAACCCTATAGGAAGACAGAGGAGCATGGAAGTCTGGATCTGTGGCCACTCTTATATATATAGAGCAGAAAGGAGAGCTGAGAAAAAGGCTAGGGGAAAGCAACTTTACCAGGATGTGAAACAATGTAAATTGGTATGGCGCGGCATCCGAGGGATGAGATGGGCACAACTGCTCCCCACCTTGAAAGAGCTGAAGGAGCGGTGACCCATTCCAGACTTAATTATTATACATTTAGGGGGTAATGACCTTGGGGGCAAGCCATGGGTGGACACATACATACAGATAAAAAGGGACCTACAGACAGTACAGCACTGGTGGCCTAGGGTATACCTTGCCTGGTTGGATATCATACCAAGAAAGGTTTGGAGGCAGAAGCACAACCATAGAGATCTGGATAGGGCCAGGAGAAAGATGAACAGAAGGGTAGGAACCCTGGTAAGAAAAATGGTAATACAAGTAATACTGCAGGGTGTGGAAGAGTGGGTAGAAGATTTCTACAGGTCAGATGGCGTGCACCTGTCAGATCTAGCCATAGACATGTTTAAGGCAGAGATGATGGGTTTTATAGAATCATGGAGGCGGCATACAAAAAATAATGGATAATAATAAAAAAAGAAAAGAGAAGGACTGGGAAAGAGGTTCCCTGAAGTATAAAGGAACAGTACCCTAAGTAAGAGGAAAGCCAGTCGTCCAATGCAAGCTGGAGACTGGCTGATGCGGAAAAAGTGGGGAAGTAGGGGAGGAGGAAAGAAAAAGGAATAAGATGAAAAGAGGAAGAAGCTGAAGGAGAAAAGTGGTCTCGGTTTTCACTGTTACCTAACAGAAAAGGAGAAGAAGAAGGCACCCAGGTTTTCACCTGGGGGTAGCAAAAAGAGGAAGAAAGATGTATGAGCAGAGATTGATATATGGATGGAAATAAATGAAATTGTGAGAGATATAATAATAAAAGATGAGGAAATGGAACATGGAATTATGATATATAAATAAATTAATTGCCAATCTGAGCACAACAACAAACAATGGTCTCTGTCTTTTTGTGAGGGAAAAGGGGTGAATCCGGGACAATGTTTTCTTGTAAGTCACATTGTTAGAAATAATTTCAATGTGTGTGTGACTACAATCACAGTGATGCTCCATTTCTGTACATTGCCTCACCATAAAAAAGGCTGTACTTTAAAGCTGCACTGCCTGGTGTTGAGTAGGGGGAGGCAGATATTGACTTACTGATACTATCAACTCCTAAGAATCATTACTTTGATCTCCCTAAAATAAGCTAATATAATATTAATATCCACGCCCTTAGTATCACAATCAGTCAGAAGTCAGGATACACAACCTCTTCTGTCACCACAGTGGGTGCATTGCCTGACTGGCAGCCTCAAAGTCTTCAGTCATTTAATATTGAAACACAATAACTATAACTGTTGATATATATGCATGTTTTCAATGAGATCCTCTACTCACAATGCACTTTCTGACCTATCTTACAACACATGCCATTTAGTACTACAGTATGTAACTGTACTGTTTGTACTAATTGCCTTTGTTTTACTCTGAGTACTTACACACAAAACACTACACCTTTTTTATTTGGTGGGTCTCATAGCCTACCTGTATCACAAACAATCTGTCACTGTAGTTATAGAAAGATAAAAAGCTTTCCATAATGGTCATTTCTCTGTGGTTCTCCACTGTTGATACACTGCCCAAGCCACAGGTTGGTACATTGCCTGACTGACAGAAAATCACTCCTAACTTCTGTACAGGCACTGGAACCACAAAGGTTAACCATCAATACTGTTTTTATTTTTTCACTTTGTCAATGCCCACTCATAATGCAGTACCTGACATTAAGCATTATGGTTATGCAGTGGGTCCTACTATTTACTAAGTAACACCATACAAATTGTTACTGTCCTAAATTGAGTGTTACTGAAAACATTCACCTGTACCGTCTATTTTTGTAACCTCTGCTTACTGTGAGTATTGTCTCAGGATACACAACCCATTGTAGATGGGTGGCCGTTGTTGAGTACCATAGTTAGCATCTTACTGCTATCACTTTGTTGTAAAATTTAAATCTATGGAATATTTTTTTGTGTACTCAATCATTATACAGCACCTCATCTAGCTGTATCTTAACTGGCAGAGTAGACTATAATTGTTCAAATAAATGTATTTTAAATACGTGAACACACAAATACCACACTCAATAAAAATCTTTACTATCTCTTATTTATAGATCGTCAGAGGTGCCCCCCATCACACAGCAAGGTAGCGCCAGCCGAACCACAGGCTGTGGAGGCCAACCATTCAGACTCTGACAGAGTAATCATTGTCGGGTCAGAAGGCAAGAACATTATACAAGAAATTATTAATTATATTTACTGTCACTACTAGATGCCCATCACAGTTCTGATGCTGTGCACCCAGTGAGCTGCTGTTACACTGCTATGTGCTGTGCTAGTTTTGTTCAGACTGTACAGAGAAAAACAGAAATTCTTTGTGTATCATCACATCACGTACCTTTGCTGACCACATAAAGGTACTAATTTTACAGGCATGTGTACCACTATAATCAGCAAGCTGTTCTGTAATTGTTAATGTCACTAGTTTTTCTGTGGTTCTCCACTCAAGACACATCATGTGTTAAATGTATAATTAATACCTGGCCCAGTACTAATTACTTAGAAATAATTCTGAACAGAACAAGTAAGTATCTTTTCACAAAAAGACAGTTAAAGTTGTGCGATAGTCAACAGATAAGTATTTAGCACAGGTATAGCCATACTGAGTTTATCAGCATTATATGGAAAATCCATAACATAAATGTTTTCATATCTGATTCTCAAGTTGGGATATCATACCAGTCTCACTGTGTGTATGTGTGGGATGAAGGGGGGGGCACAGCAGCAGTACCTGATTAGTATCATTCAACAGTAAAGAACACTAGGTTTCCTCTTGAGATCATGCTTAGTACATTTTTTCAATGAAGGGGGATGGTACACATACCCTGAGTATGAACATGCAAGCATAAGGTGGCACCCAAGTCCCCGCAACAGTAATGCTGACTACAACAGTAGGTGGAACAAAAGTGCAATTGAAAATGGTTACAATAATGGAAACACAAGCAGTAACATGAATGCAAACAGTGTCGAACACATTTGCACACATGAAAAGAAAAAGGGAAGGTATACGTAAAATGAAATAGATACAATAACAGAAACAGAAATAAAAGTAAAATCACTGCATCTATTTAAGAATCTATATCTCTGTCTTACAGTGGTCAGGGAGACTGTTGAAACATCCCGGCCACAGATGAAGCAGGAGCCTGCCAGCAGTCCTGAATGTAAGTCTAGCAGTATAAACTGACACTAACGTCATAGAGTGCTGGCAACAGTATCAGTTTATTTCATTTCATTGTATTTCTTAATACAACAATTACAGGTGAACAGTACATCTGAACCTCACCTCTTGGGGGCCAGCTGGTGGCACTGGTCAGCTGACAACATACAACTACTAACTGTTTCACGTAGTATATTACTGCAACAATTGAGCTGCAATAGGTTCCAATACCTGTTTTATTTGCCGGGGCCATTGACTGCCTGATGCCATGAACTGTTAACTGTCCTGATTACTGTGTCAGTGCAATCATGGAGCTGTACCAATTTTTACCCATAGCCTATATTTCTTGCAAGTCTCCACTGAGCATGCAGTTCCTGCTCTGGGCAAGCAGGGCATTGCCTAGCTGATACCGCACAACTCCTGACTCTGCAAGCTTTGTATACCTGCAACCATACAGGAACACCACTTATATCTATTTACTAGCTTTCAGAGCGACTTCCCACTCATGATGCACTATCTGTCCTAGCTGTGGAGTGGAGTGGAGTGGGTGGTACAATGAGTAGGTTACGCCATACAACTCTTAACTGTCCCAACTAGTATGTTGCTACACTCACACAGCTGAGTTGTTTATATCCATAGCCTTTCTTTCCCAGTGAGTCTGCACTTAACATGCAGAACCTGCTCTGATGTTGGGGGGGTCTTGCCTCCCTGATGACGTGCAATTAAGAACTTTCCACTCAAGATACGCTTCGTGCTGTATGTATGTCTGGGTGTAGGGTGTGGGGAATTTACTGGCTGAATGTATGACTAGCTGTAGGCTATGGGGCATTCTCTGGCTGACACCATACAAGTACACACTTTTCCTAACTTGTGTGACCTACAACCACAGAAGAGTACTATTAATAGCTATAGCTCTTCTTTTATTGTGACTATCCACTATGGATAAACTATGTACACAGGGAGGAGGGGGGAAGGCGAGGCATTGCCTACTTGTGGGAAGGTGGCCATTGCCTAGCTGATGTCACGTAACAATTAACTATTCTAATTTGTGTGTAATTTCATCATTAAACTGTTGCATCACCATCCATACCCTGTATTTTACTGATGGTCTGCACTCACAACACACTACCTTATCTGTGGTGTGCGGGGGGGACATCACCTATCTGATACCACCCAACTCCTAACTGCATAAGTAGTGACCTACCTCAAACAAACATGTATGCCATAAATGACTACATCATTTCTTTTCTCTGGGTATCCAGTCAAGATACAGTTCCCACTGTCTCTCTGTCTGTGATGCGGGGGAGATGGGGCATTCAGTGCCTAACACCATGAAAGTCAAAACTTCCCAAATTCATATGTCCCTACAACCACAAAGCTGCACCATTCATGCCTATGTATCTTGTTCTCTTCTCACTCTACACTCAAGAATCAGTACATCCTGTCATACCTCTCAACCTTTTGTCCCCCAAGATATGAAACATTGCCCAGCAAACTGTGGAACAGGTGGTCAAAATGTGAAACTCTTAATGAAATCTTTATCTAAGAAACTCAACACTGTTAAAATGGTGCATATATGTTCAAAAAGTCTATTATTAATTGAATAATATTATTTTTTGCATCATTTACTATGGATTTTTGCTTTAAAATGTTGACTTTGAATGTGGAACAAGTCCTCACAATGCAGAATATGGAGCTGTTATGAAGTAAAATAAGGAACGCTCCTCATAATGTGGTACAGTTCTGAGGTATGCATCCTGTGCAGGGGTTGGGGGGCAGAGAAGAGAGGATATACAACCTGGTCTGTGTGACTAGGAGGAGGACATTCCCTGCCTGATGCCATGCAACAGCTTATTGTTCTAACTCGTGTGTTACTTTATAATGAAGCTGTAACGCAAATGTCACTAACCTTTTCTTACTGACATTGTGACTCACAATACAGTATCCCATCTGCAATGGAGAGGGGGAGGTAAACTAGCTCATAACTTTCTCCTACTACTGACAGGGATGTATGTCACTAATTTCCATAACATTAATTTTCTGTGATTCTACTCTCAAGATACAGTTGCTGGTTTGTCACTGTGTGACAGTGTGTGTGGGGGGTGGGGGGTTGGGTAGGGATCTGGGGGAATGGTAAGGAAATGCATTCTCTGGTTCACAACATGCAAGTACATAGTTTCCTAATTTGTGTGTCCCTCAACCACAAAGGTTCACCATACATATCCATAGCCCTTCTTTTCCTGTGACTCTGCACTCATGTAACAGTATGTGCTTGAGACATGGAGGAGGGGGCAACCGGATGCAATGGACAGTATTACCTACCTCACAGCATTAAAATGACTAAATCTATTAAGCTGCATATTGCTACAATCACGTAGCTATAACATTAAAATGCATAACCTTTCTTTCCCTAAAAGTATCCAGTAACATAGAGGATTGTGTATGACCAGTCATACATAACAAATATATTGTTGTTTTGAGAGGTTTCCTTGGTAACAGATGACCTGGAGAAGACAACTCAAGAGCTACTCTGTTACCACGGTAACCTCAACATTCAAGAATTGTGTTGTTTGTATATCAGTGCTCATACACAATTTTTTAATAACATAGGGGCAGTGACAGCATAGAAAATCACACAAAACCAGCTTGACAGGACAACAAAGAATATAAACTTTAAAATGTCCTTTTTTCAAAACTGCCACAGTGTGCTGGAAATGTTTCTGCAACTTCAAGTTGAAACAAACAGCAACTTCCACCTTAACTAGATTGAGGAAAGCAGCTATGTGGCACAATCGCAAGTTGTTATGCTGCAGTAGTGACACAGCTACTACAGCATAACAGCTGCGATTAAATAGGTACCACAGCATAAGAACTCCATTTCAGTTATTGATTTCTATCCATAACAACATTCTAACATACACTGTTATAGAATACCTCAGCTGCAGTGCAGTGGGGACAGGTGGGGTGCTGCTGAGAGCCATTACCTACCTCATGACATGCAACTCATAAGTGTCGTAAGTGTTCCCCAAAAGCTCAATTTCGAAACACAGTTAATAAAAAAACACATAAGTATGTTTGACATTCTCACATGGTAATAGTTTGTTTTTTCTCTTTACAGATCGGCCACGTAAAAAGTGGCACACTGTGCACTGTCACTGTGTTTGTAGGCTCAAACATAAGGCTGACTGTCTAACAAATGAAATTAAAGAGCTCTGCCAAGAGCATAAGACAATATTAGAATTACTAGCAGCCCAACAAGTGACAGTCAACCTTGTACTCGAGCCTGTGGGCACAGCGGCAGGTGCCAGGGCAGACAGCTGCACTGCTTCACTTGCGACCTTAACCAGTCTCCCTGGCCACTGACGGATGGCTTCCACAGCCACATCCCAGTATCTCCTCTCAAACTTGCACAACAGGTTCCACTTCGTATGCACCTCCACATCTATCCAGCTTCCTGCCTGGGCAGCCCAAACCACTCAACAGTACACCTCCCTTTTCTATGACATTTATTTTCTTATTAACATTTTTTTACATTTTTTTATTCTTTACAAAGTGTTTATTTTTTCAAAACAAAAAACTATTGTTTTATAAATAATTCTTACTTTATAATTTATATAAATGTATATTTTTCTTATATTGCTGCAGAAAAAGCATTCATATTATTTCTGTCTTTGTAAATAAATATTTTGCTTACAAATAAACATATGTTTTATGACAAAACTAAGGTTTTCTTGTGCAACTTTAAAAACTTAATATGTATCACACTTATTGCAATGCTGACTACTGAGGGTCAATAGTCATAATAGAGTACCTAATCTGTATTGGCAGTAGGGTAGAGGGACATTGTGGCTGACACCATGCAACTGCTAACTGTCATAGCTTGTGTACTCCTACAAACAAGGATCAATACTGTGAACATCCATATCCTTTATTAATTGTGGAAATGCACCCCCTGGCTAATGGCATATAAGTCCAAACTTTCCTACCTAGGCTGTCACTACAGCCACAAACGTGCACCATAAATGTCTATGTCCCTTCTTTTCCTCTAACTCTCCACTGAGGATACAATACATCCCAGAAGGGTTGCAGGTGTGGGGTGTGGGAGGAGAGACATTCCCTAAATGGCGGAGGGACATTACCTTGCTGATACCATGCAACAAATAACTGTTTAGAGTTCTGTGTTATTCAATCATGAACCTGTAACATGAATATCCATAACCTTTGTTTCCCTTAGAGTCTCCACTCAAAATACAGTACCTCATCTGCGATCAGGAGGAGGAAGCATTGCCTTGCAGATGCCCTACAACTCCTAACTATTATAACTGATATCCTCCTACAAACAGGTATGTATGCCATCAATATCCATGGTGTATATTGCCTATAGATATTCACTCAATGCACGGTTCATTCTCTGTGTATCTGTGGGTATGCAAAGGGTAATTCAACACTTCCCTAACTTGTCTGTCCCTACAACCACAAAGGTGCACCATTAATGTCCATGGGACTTCTGTTACTACAACTGTCCACTCAGGATGCAACACAAGTCCACAGGGGGAAGGATGGCCATTGTCTGGCTGGAGGAACAGGGATCATTGCCTAGCTAATGGCATACAACAAGTAAGTGTTCCAAGTTTGGTGTTATTCAATCATCAAGCTCTGAAATGAATAAGCATAACCTTTGTTTCCCTGAGACTCTCCACTCACAATAAAGTACCTCATGTACAGTGAGAGACAGAGTGATGGGGGGTGGAGGTGCGAGGGACATTGCCTGACTGCTGCCATGCAACTGCTAACTGTCATAGCTTGTATCCTCCTACAAAGATGGATCTATAGCATGAATAGTCATATCCTTTATTTACTGTGATATCCACTCAAGTTACTGTCACTGTTATGTCGTGGTGTGGGGTGCAGTGCATTCCCTGCCTGATGGCATACAGGTCCAAACTTTTCTAACTTGTCTGTCCCTTCAGCGACAAAGGTGCACCATTAATGTCAATGGGCCTTCTTTTCCTGTAACTGTCTAGGAGGGTTGCAGAGGGAGGAGGAGAACACCCATTGCTTAGATGGGGGGTAATTGCCTAGCTCATGCGATGAAACAACTAACTGCTCCAAGTTCTGTGTTATTCAGTCATGAAGCTGTAATATAAATATTCACATCCTTTGTAAACCTCAGAGTCTCCACTCATGTTCCAAGTTCAGTGTTATTCAATCTTCAGGCTTGGAAATGAATAAGCATAACCTTTGTTTCCCCGAGACTTTCCACTCACAATAGAGTACCTCATGTACAATCAGAGATACGGTGGTGAGGGGTTGCGAGGAACATTGCCTGGCTACTGCCATGCAACTGCTAACTCTCATAACTTGTATGCTCCTACAAGCATGTATCTATAGCGTGAATATTAATATCCTTTATTTACTTTCATATACACTGTTTGAGATTGAGAACTATAGGTAGTGAATAGAATGCGGTGGTGGGAGCACGGGCCCTTTGGGCCCCATGATCCCACCATGTGATGTGTAGTGACATAGTAAAGGTAACTACAATGCAAACGCAAGCACTAATGGTTATGCACATGGCAACGCAAATGTAAAAGGTAATGCAAATATTAATAGAAACACAAGTGGAAACTGACAGCAAAGCAAACAGTGACACAAACAGGGATGGAAGCAAGCATGTAAATGCAACTGGTGACATGCACAGTCATGGTACCGCTATTGTAAATGCAAATGTTAAGTATTACAGCAATAATAACGCCAAAGGGAAGATAAATAGAAAGGCAAACACAAGCATATATGGAAACGCAAAACATAACGTGTATGGTGATGGTGCAGCAATTGCAAACATAAATGGTAATGATAACAGCAAAAATAACGGCACGTACGGTCATGGTAACACAACTGAAAATGGAAATGGTAATGGTAACAAGTAAAATAACGTCAAAGGAAACAGAAACGGAAATGCGAACACAAGCACATACAGAAACACAATCCGTTATGCGCACGGTTACGGTACTGTAATTATAAAGGCAGATGTTAACTGTAACAGCAACAATAATGCCAAAGCAAGCAGAAATGCAAACGCAAGCATGTATGGAAACGCAAACTGTAACACACGGTGATGGTACAGCAATTGTAAATGCTAATGGTAACGGTAACAGTAACAATAACTCCAAAGAAAACAGAAACACAAACACAAGTGTGTAAATACAAACTGTGACCGATTAACGCAGTCCGCGGTATGGCAGTGGAAGTGCAAATGGTAGTTAACAGCAGAAATAATGGCAAAGTAAAGAGAAATGGAAACGCAAATGCAAGGGCATACGCAAACAAGAACGCAAAGGGTAACGCACATGGTGGAGTACACTGGAACGGTAATGCAAATGGGTATGGAAACACAAGTGGGAATGGTAACTGTAACAGTAACGGAAGCGTACACCCTGTATTTGCCCAATAGCTGCATAGAGAAACACAGTGTGTAGAAAGAATGTATGCATAATAATGGGCCTCAGAGCAGTAAATGAGCTGTTGGAGTACTAAATTGCTGATATCTCAGGAACCGTATGACGTAGAAAAATATTTTTTTATTTCACATGATTCATGAGTTTCTGGGCTATATTTTCATTGCATTGTCATGTCAAAAATTCCATATCTTGCAGCATTTTAGAGATACAAGCTCTGAAAGGCGAGGTGGACACCACCATGTTAGTCTATCGGAAAATTTTTAAAATTTGGAGTACCATAACTTGGCATCCATGCAATATTTTGTCAACAAGCCACCAATAGGCACATCTGTGAGATGTGGGCTGCCATCGCTCCAAATATGAGTCCAAAAGACCAAACCATTCTTTTGCAGCAGGGTGGCAAAGAAGTCCTGTCATTTTGGCCATAGTCTGTAAAAGTAGTGTGGCAATTTGTGAAAGGGTTCGCAAAAATTTACAAAAGTGTCACAGCTGTGACACTACTTTGTGACACTACTTTTTCCAGAAATTTGAAAAACATATTTCTGGGGTTTTTAACCCCAAAATAATGACACACCTAGCATCCTTGGGGCTCAACTAGGTAAACACAAAAATAATTTTGACCCTAGATGGTCCCATTTTTAAATGACAAGAATTTTTCTGATCATCAATTGAAAAAAAAATGGCAGATTTGTGACACTACTAGAGCCATTTGTGACATTAAAAAGTGCATTTGCGACACTTTCTAACATTTTAACTTTTCCCATTGACTTATAATGGGAAACTATTTTTTTAATAACTTTTGAACCATTTAATATTTTTTCACAAAATCTTCAAAAGGCATATTGGGGACCCAGGCCGCACATTCTCTGATGTTTTCAGACCAGTCGTGCAAACTGTGCGACCTGTAGGCATGAGCAAAAAATTCACAAAAAAACATAATTGCGCACACAGATGTCGCTTAATAACTCCACAGCCATATATCTGACTAGTACAAAAGTTGGCAGATAGCAAAACCTATGGTGCCCCCCCCCCCAGTGCCTGGCAAATCCATTAAACGATGGCAAAGTTATTAAGGTGCAAAGTTTCACCCTTTAACCTTAAAAGTACTACTCAACCCTAACTATGGTAGCACTACCATGCTACCATAATATATATATATGTATGTATATATATATATATATATATATATATATATATATATATAGTGGCGCACACCACTATTTTTCGGGTTATGAAGGCACTTCTATGTTAAAGTCAAACTTTTGTGAGTAAATAACTTTGGATCTGTTCAGCAGATTTGCTTGAAGTTTGGTATGCATGGTGGGGCATGGTAGATCTTTTGATTTGCCAAATTTCTTTTCAGTTGGACTTATGGTCTTCGTGCCTGAAAATGCTAAAAGATGCTAAATTATCCAGTTTTGGAGGCAGCTTCTGGGATTTTGTCCATGGCCCTGCGCAGCCATCATGTGGTGTGCTGCTTTGTGAGATGGCTCATCTGAAGGAGGTTGGCTGGCTGAACATGTCGCTTTTCATTTGGTGAAAAAATATTAAGGCATTCAAAAGTTATGCCACTTTTAAGCTCCCATTATGAGTCAATGAGAAAATTTATATGGTTGTTTTGCGAACAAAGAATGGGGTTCCGGCCATCTGGTCCAGACTGGCTGTCAAAGAATTGGCATCCTCGCGGTTCAAGAATCTTTGTCTGTGCGAATTCTTTGATTGTGAGTTCTGCCATCTTGGTTTTAAATTCTGATCATAAAAAAAATCAAATATCTCGGCTCTAGAGTCACTCCTGAAGTAAAACTTACATGGGTTTTACTCAGGGGCTTTGATCAATTGAGCCATGCCTTTGGTTTGGTTTAAAATTGTCCAAAAATAGAGTTATAAGGTTTTAAATTCTTTGATCGTGGCCCGCTAATGATCTTTGATCGTGAGCCTGCAAATTCTTTGATCAAGAGATTCTTTGATCACAATCTTGAATCACAAGGTAAAAATACAATTTTCTCAGCTCAGGGGTGGGCTTGGAACATAAATGAGAGTGGGTTTTCATCAGAGGGCTTCATTCTATCGAGGCATAACAGTGGTTTCATCTAAATTGTCCAAAAACTCGCGTTTCACAATTTTTTATTCTTTGATTGTGAGCATGCCTTTTTTTTGATTGCAAGCCTGCAAATTCTTTGATCTCAAGATTCTTTGATCACGATCTTGCATCGCGAGCGAGGGATGAGATGGCCTTTTTAAAAATTAAATTTTCTCAGCCCTGGGGTGGCCTAGGAATACAAATGAGGGTGGGTTTTGTTCAGGGGGATTCATTCTATCGAGGCATGGTGGTGGTTTAATTTAATTCTGCCTAAAAATTGAGTTTCAGCATTTTTTATTCTTTGATCGCGAGTCTGCAATTTCTTTGATCGTGAGCCTGCAAATTCCTTGATAGTGAGTTTCCTTGATCGCCATCTTTGATCGCAAGATAGGGACAAGATGGCCAGATTTTATAATGCATTAGATAGGGCAATTTCATCAATTTTTAAGTTTAAATATCCTGGAAATGGTTTGGTCTTTTTACTTGAAATTTGGAGAGTGTTCTAAGCATGCCCTGTAGATGTGAATTACAGTGCTTGCATTCAGAGAAAATTGTTTTTGCAGAGATATTGAGTGAAACAATTTACATGTTGTGGACAGTGTTTTGCATTGTGCTTGTGCCTTGAAATTGATAGGGTACCTAGCCTTTGTGTCAAGGATGTAGTTTCCAGTCGTTGTGCCTGTAAAATGTTAGCAGGTGTGGAATTCTGCAACTCTGATGAATTAAAATGTCAAACGTTAACATGTTATGTCTCTGACACAGTTTGGTCTTTTGCATTGAAATTTGGAGGGTGCCTTGGCATGTCCTGTAGATGTGAATTAAGTTGTTTACATGTCAGAGAAAACTTTTTTTGTGGAGATATTGAGTGACGCAATTTATGTGTTCTGGTCAGAGTTTTGCATTGTGCTGGTGTCTTGAAATTGATAGGGTACATAGCCTTAGTGTCATGGATGTGGTTTTCAGTCACTGTGCCTGTAAAATGTTAACAGGTATGGAATTCTGCATCTCTGACAATTGAAAATCTCAAACTTTAACAGGTTATATCTTAGACACGGTTTGGTGTTTTACATTGAAATTTGGAGGGTGTTGATGGCACACACACGTTTACAAGTTGGTGGGGATACAGGGCCCAAATGGCCCGTGTTCCCACCAACTTTCACGGGCAGGTGGGAGTGCAGGGCCTGAAGGGCCCACGCTGCCACCAGGTTCCGTAGGTTGGTGGGAGAACAGGGCCCAAAATGCCCACACTCCCACCAACTTGAGCAAATTCTTAGATTTTATTCTTTCTCAAAAAGTAAGGAAGTTCTATGCAAAAAACTGCGTTAATGCATCATTTAGGATTTAAGCATGAAAAGTCAGGAAATGAAAACTCTTTAGGGTTGCCCTTGCCCCCTGGACCCACCCATCATCCCAAGATTGACAGCTGATAGAGTATGTCACTGGGGTTGTGAGGCCTAAATGTTATCCCATTCTTATTTAGTGTGGCTTGTGAATGTAATTTCAGATGGAATGGGGTAACATTTATGCCTCACAACCCCAATGACAGATCCCGTCAGCTGTCAATCTTGGGATGATGGTCTGGTCTGGGGGGAGGGGCAACCCTAAAGATTTTTCATTTCCTGACTCTTTATGCTTTTTCCATCATCATGTTTCACCAACTGTATCACTTCTACTGCCGTTCCAGTCTCCTATATGTGCACAGCCTTCTACATAACAGCATATTACTGATAGTAATGTGCATGTATTGTTGGGAGTATAGAGTCCTTTGATCTACTGCTGTGTTACCAACTTGTCAATTTCTGCATAAAACCATTGCACTGTGCTACTATCAATGTCAGCATTTCAGCATGAGGGCATACCACACACCTCCACTAAGTTGCTTGTTACTGCATACGACTATAGCCACATGGTATCACCAAGCTGGCCAATTGTGCATAACAGGACAGCATGATGTGTCAGCCTACTTGCCCATTTGTGGATAACACAATAATATTTATACTTAAAGACATGGATTGTTAAGGACATGGTACTTAGCCCCTAGTAACTTGTCAATTTCTATATAAGAGCATAACACCATGCTACCATGCATTTTACCATTTCTGCATAACAGCATACCCATGACTCCACCTACTTGCCTGTTTCTGTTTAACACTTTAACATAACTGCTAAGACAGATGTATTAAAAGGAACAAAGCCCCAGTGACTTGACCATTTCCACATAGCAGCATAGTCCAATCTTACCACTAAATTCTTAAGTTTGCATATCACTATGATAAAAATAAACAAACACATGAGTTGGTGAGAACACAGGAGCTTTAGGCCCACTCCACTTGCATCAACTTTCCAAAATTACTCATTTCTGCATAACAGTATGATATAAGAAGTACATCTCATGTATTAGTGAGAGTGCGGGCCCTTTTAGTTGCTATGCTACACTAACTTGCCCATTTGTGCATACCACCATAATATGAGTAGCAAAACCATGTATTGCTACCTACTTCCTGTTTGTCCATAACAACATAGCCCCACATTCCCAGCAAATTTCCATTTATCTTAAAGAGCACTATATGAGTGATGAGGCAGATATATTGGTAGCTCTATCTGATATGCTTCTAGCACATCTCGCTCTAGGTGGACAACAGACTGGGAAGCCAGGAGAACTGATACAGTTGGTGAAACATGATGATGGATGCCTGTTGTGATATGTTTAAGAAGTTATATGTTATTTCTGTTGCATTATGGTGTCTGTCTGTGATTGGCTGTCTTGCTTTGAACTGCCCCCCATAGTTGTGTGCTGTGTGTGTGTTTGTGTGTGTGAGTGTGTGTGTGTGTGTGTGTGTGTGTGTGTGTGTGTGTGTCTATGTCTGTGCCTGTGTGTGTCTGTGTGTACCAGCTGGGGGGGAGTTAAGATTGAAAACCCTAACATTGAATTTCCTCACTTTTGTCACTGTGCCTGCCATCAGTAACCTTACAGATTGATGTATGCTAGTTTACTTAGGCCTGTTACTGTGCAGTGATGATCTTCCCCAACCCCCGACATGACAAAGGGGAGCTATTATCTGTAAGAGTTGCTAAAACTACTGAGTGTCACAGTGTGTGCATATGTGGAACCACATACTTATATAATTCACGTACAAATGTTTAGGTAGCCTGTGTCTGCATAGTCAGGATACACTACTTGTTGCATTGTAGGAGGCTATATTCCCTGTCTGACACAGTGCAACTTGTCACTGTAATAGTATATGTAAAACATTCATCAACAAGATATTACATCTCTAGCCACACCCTTATTTGTTGGGTCTTTGTCTAGTCAGCATGGACTAACTAGTGTGCAGAGCTGAGAGTATTGACTGTGTCTCTACATGCAGGCCCTCAGTGGCATGATTACTGTATATATGAATCAGGAAAGGATGCTGCTGATGTCCACAGCTTCTGTTTTCATGTACTCTGAAGTGGGGAATACAATATTTAATCCTAGGAGGTTGTGAGGGGAGTGCACAGGGAGTATTTTGCATTAACACAGATTTTTGCAAAGAATTTCCTAACTTTTTGAAAAAGAAATAACAATGACAGATTGTCTTACTACACTACATGTAAATAAGTTTATGAAACTTTTATAAAAGAGACATTCAGAGCAATGCTCTCCCAAGTTTAAACCCCACCCCTACATAACAGCTACTATATCCTGACTGCAGAGCCATAGTCCAACCAAGGCCATGAACATCAATGGTCTGTCTCCCTGATACCAACTCTGCACTAGGTATGACACTCATCAGTTGCATCTCCTCAGCCATACAATGACCTTAGCCCCTCAAATCAGTAATTGCATGCTGAGTGAACACTCATAGCCAAATGAAAGCCACACACATCAATGCAATACATTTGTCATGGTAGCTGCACACAAGTCAAAACAGGTAGTGTTTCTTGACTGAAGATCCACTGGGCAACCAACAACATGAACATCAATAGTATACCTCTACAATACCAACTGCACACTAGTTATGACACTCATGAGTTGCATTGCCTCAAGCAAGCAATAACCTCCCCCACTCCCCGAACATGTTCTGGATCCTGAATGTAGAGCTACAGCATAACTAAGGTCATAAACATCAAAAGAATAGATCTGTGATACCAACTGCAGATTATTTATGACACTCATCACTTGCATGGCATGAGTCAGACAATCCCCCCTCCCAACAGGAATTGTAGCTTGCCTGTGCAGTCACACCATACTAAACCCATGGACATGAATGTCATACCTTTCTGATAGGGCACACCTCTCTGATTCAGCTTCAGACTAGTAAGTACAGTCATGAGTTGCACAGCCTGAACCAGGCAATGTCTCAACCACCCCCAGGTCATGTGCTGGATGCTGAGTACACAAGCATAGCCCAACTAAGCCCATAACATGCACACTATACCTCCTTGATACAAACTACACTAGTTGTAACACTCGTGAGGTGGATTGTGCCAGCCAGGCAATACTCACCACATGAAGAGGTACTGAATCATGAGTGCAGACCCACATACCAAGTATACCTATGAACATCAATGGAATAGTGCTGTGATTGCACCTGTACACCTGTTAAAACACACAGTACTTAGATGGCCTCAGCCACACAATACCCACCCTTCCCAAAACCACACACTTAATGTTCACTACAGAGCCACAAATAAACTGAGGCTATGAACAACAATTGAACATATGGGCAATACCAGCTACACACATGGTAGGACACTGAGTAGTTGCATAATGCTAATCAGTGAATTCCCTCATACATGGCCAGATAACTTAGTGTATCTTGAGTACAAAGGGAAAGTCAATGAAAAGGTGTCAACATATACATGATACATTACTGATATCAGTTGCTCTTGTTAGGACAGTGGCGACTTGCATAGGCTGCCCCAAGCAGTGCTCCCAAGTTCTGTAAATCAAGCACAAGATGACAGGTATAGAAAGAAATGGCAACTAAAAGTAGTCTCTCATAGCAGTAGCACCCATATATTTTAAAGAAGGAGTCAAACACGTCATTATAAAACAAGAATATTTAATAAAATAATAATTGTATACAAATATAAAACTGTACATCTGTTGTATATAAAAATATACAAAGAAGTGAAAGTGTTTCTTCACATAGGGCAGGGGAAGGAATAATAAATAAAACAGAAATAAAATAAAAGTAGTTAAATAAAAAGAAAAGTGTTGCTTCACACTATTAGTGGCAAGGTACATATAATTAAAAAAAATAATGAAAATGAAATGGAAAATAGTCACTACAATGGTTAGGAGTAACAGGGAGGTGCTAGCCATTCAGGC
Source organism: Neoceratodus forsteri (assembly GCA_016271365.2). Classification (NCBI taxonomy): domain Eukaryota; kingdom Metazoa; phylum Chordata; order Ceratodontiformes; family Ceratodontidae; genus Neoceratodus; species Neoceratodus forsteri. Next base: position 40,775,926 of record CM028137.1, on the reverse strand, counting down.
TGTTGTGCTTTGGGGAGACAATGAGGAGGAGGAAGAGGAAGACTGCGCAGGAGTAGGTGTGGGTTGGTGCCCCTCATCTGTAGGTGGTGGTGGTGGTGTTGTGGGAGGGGCACCATCAAGGGGCTCTTCTGGCTGAGAAGCTGTGGAGGGTTGGTCATCCTCTAGATGCTGTAGGTCCTTATGGAGCAAGTGATGAATCACTTCCATGCCTTCCAGCTGGTTCTCAGCCAGCCACACCATGAGACTGTGTGTGGTCTCGAGCGAAGCAACAAAGGTCTCCTCCAGATCCCTCAGCTCATGAATAGCTTGAGTCAGGCCCCTGTTGCTCTGCTCTAGATCACCGGTGGCTACTAAGGCCACATGCCCTAGTTGCTCATGATGCTGCAGAAAATCAATGATCTCTGCCCCCTTGAGCAATAATCTCTCCCCCCTGACCAATGATATAATTCAGTTTTGCTGCAGTGTCATGGGCATATTGGGCTGCAGCCCTGTTGACACCCTGCACGGCCTTGAGCAGCAGGCTGAGAGTGTTACTGATCTTGTTGAGAATGGCAATCTGCCCTGTGAAGAGAAAAATGACAAGAAAAGATGCCAATAAAGTAACATGCTCTCTAGTTTTTTAATAATATACTGTGGTTAAGCATGTTGTTGTTTCATTAATAATAAAGGAGATGTATAATCATCTATGGAACATTAATATAGCTGTGTTTATTTCATCATACTGTCATTTAAGTCTGTTTCTACCACATTTAGCTCCCCTTCCCTTTCAGATCCTGTAATATACCACTCCTTGCAGCAGAATGTGGTAGTTTGAACCCCACACCAGTTGTCGCTAAAAGCAGTTTCTTGAAAGACCTGAAGACCCTGTGTATCTCAGCATGCGCAATAATTGGGCAATCATGATATACGATGAGACCTTCCAACTAGAGATGCAGTGAATTTTTAATCCTCCGGCAAAGTGGATGCGAAGTGGCCACTTTGTGTTAGCAGAGCACAATGTGAAGGGGGCACTGCAAGGTGCTCACTTCGCATCATTATTATTACCGCTTCGCATTGCCATTACACCTCAACGTGAAGCAAGGCAAAGTGAGAAGAGAATAGGCAGCCCCCCACACATCACATGGCTTACAGTACTGTAAGTCACATGCTTTAGCCGGGCAGGAAGGAAGTGAGTATGAGAGGCAGTTTGACTTTCTCCTTTGCATTTGTAGAGGGAGAAAGTATTGTGAGAGGAGACTAGGAGTTAAAGTGCTTGATTGCCTTGCCACTTGCGTTTCAGAAGAAAACCAACAGCTTTTTTAAAAGTTATATCTTTATTTAGCTTTTGTATTGTATTTGAGGGTTTTTTTTGTTAGTGAATTTTTTTGTATAAGTTTTGTTTGGTTTTGTGTGTGTGACTCACTGTGTGTGTCAATGAGTGTCAGTGTGTGTGTCAGCCCGGGGACTTGTGTGTGTCAGAATGGACCCAGGAGAAAGTGAGTTGCTGGCCTGTGGGTGCGGTTGGAGGGGAGTGAGGCTCCTTTGGGAGCAGGGCAGTCATGTCATGCTGGACCACTCCCGACTCCTGGTTGTTGCTTCCCCCATGTTGAAGCAACAGAAGCAGCAGCAGCAGCACCAGTGCCACCGGTGGCTGCTGTGCATCCACCTTCTCCACCACTATCACCACCACTGGTAGCAGCAGCTGTAGGGGCTCCAGCAACACCCTCTTCACCACCTCCACAGCCACAGAAGGTGGCCCTGGAAAATGTAGGTTGTGGGACTTGTGCGAGGACTGTGTCTGGTCATCCCCGCAGCTCCCCAGTGTGGGAGTTTTTCAACTCTGTTGGGGAGGACAGCACAGTGGTGGTGTGCCATCTGTGTGGTGTGGTGGTGCACCGTGGCCCCCATGGGACACATTTGGGGACCAGTGGCCAGAGAACCCACATGCTGAACCACCACAGGGCAGAGTGGCAGGTTGCCACAGAATGGGCCAGGTGTCCACCTGCTGGTCCTTCTGTGGCAGTGGCTGAGGGTGCTGCTGGGGTGGGAGTTGTGCATCGTCACCACCACAGCAGGAGCAGAGCTAGTACAGCAGCTGCTTCACCACCACCACCACTACCACCACAGCCACCAGCACCACCCTCTCCACCACCACCCCCCACTACCTGGATTTCCTGCTGTATTGGACCCCACCACAGTCTCTGCAACACAGTCTGACATTGCCCTGGTGTGGGCAGCTCTTGAAGAAAACAATTTGTGGTTCAGTGCTTTGCAGCAGCAGGTGAACAGAATAGAACAACAGCAGCAGCAAATAGTTTCAATGCTGCACCTGCTGCTGGACCACCAAGGCATCCCACGGCCACAGTAAGTTAGGGGATTATTTTCTGCCCCCCACCCCACTCCACCCACTACTGTATTGTATTGTTTTTGTGTATTTTTTCTTTGTTGTTGTTTAATCATACACATTTTCCCTTCCAGGTGAATCTTTCTTGCACCACATAGTGCAAACATTTGTGTGAAAACTGCCCATAATTTCATTACAGTGTGTCATGTAACGGAGGAATTCCCGTTCTGAAAATCTGCCCACATTCTGCCTCCCTTCTCAGCAATGTTAGGACGTGATGGCAGTGAGATAGCATGTGCATGCTCCTTACAATGAATATCCGATTGTCCGGCAGCTTTCTGAATGTTTCTTTGTTATAATGGTCAGTTTGTTGTGAAAAGTGTGGGCATGTTTCCAGTAAGAAGAGCCTTGTTAGTGGAAACATTCCCACATTTCACCAAAAAGTCAACATTATAACATAAGGAAACATTGGGATAGCCCTGGACATTCACTACAGTGGAGCATGCACCTGTGCTCTCCCTGGCATCACGTCCTAATATGGCTGAGAAGGGGGGCAGAATGTGGGTGGCTTTTCTGATTGATAATTCCTCCATCACATGGCACACTGTAATGAAATTATGGGCGGTTTTCACAGAAATTTATTGCACTCTGTGAAGCAAGAAATATTCCAGTGGGAATAATAGCCCCACATATTAGTTTATGTGTATCACCATAACTATGTAATGTGGTGAAGTTCTGTAAAGCAGCAGCGCAACAATCTGTTGAGAACTCTGACCTATATTTTTTAATGCTATGTTACAACTTCCTTTACTTACATCCTTACTGACTGGAATGTTATGAGAATTTGCAGTAGTTGAGCCTGCAGTACTACCTTTTTCATGTATGAAATAAATAATGAAAGGAGCATTCCTTTTAAATTGGTGCTGACCAGGTCTTTGTCATTGTTTTCCTCTGCTTTTCTCCATCACATCAATTAGTTGTTATATATCACTTCTGTTGTTAATTAACAGTTATGCAGCAGGCAGTGTTTTATGTCACCACAGAACAATAGTTATTGAAAAGCAGCTGCAAATAAATACAAACCTGGTCAGAACAATATTGGAAGGCATGCTCATTTTTTTCATACATGAAAAAAAGTAGTCAAGTAAGTAAAGCAGACATAAATTGTGAAAAGAAGCATATTATTCAAGTCACGACTTGGAGGTAACTAGTGGTGACTGTGGCAATGTAAAGTAGCATAAAAAAGTATAGTTCAAAACTGTCAAGACATTCTTGCAAAGCTGATTTAATTGTAAAAAGGTCAGTATGACATCATGAGCTCACAGCAACAATCACAGAACACACAAAAGTGGCACAGAGTCCCCAGATTTTTTTGTGTAGGCCCAAAATACATCCTGCTTGTGTGCAGAAAATTGAGAAGTATTAACACAGTGGAATGAGAGTGTTTCAGCACATACAAAGTCCCCCAGAATTAATGGTGCATTCAGTCATGCACACAGTAGTGGCACAGAGTCCCAGATTTTTTCTTCAGGCCCAAAATGCATCTTGCTTGTGTGCAGAAAAATGACAATTGTTAACACAGTGGAATTAGAGTATTTCAGCACATACCCCAGTATAAAATGATGATTGCGAGCATCATGTTGCTGGTCCAATGTGTTCTGCGAGACGATTCGAGTAAATGCAATGTGATCATCTCAACTGGATTGAAGGGTGCCCTTTGACTGTACACTAATAGTAGTCTTGGTGAGTAGATATATAAATAGATATATGGTTGTCCATTTTGTAGGTGAGGAGGGGGGTTGACATGTACATGTACTCATGGTATTGTTCTGCATCACAGGTCACACAGAAACTATTGGTGTGCACATTCCAGTGCTCAATGAGAATTTTTTGCGCTGAAATTGGAGACAGATAACTCTCAAGTATATGAAGGTAAGTAGTTTTTTTGGAGGGGTGGGGGGAATCATATTTGCAGGTTTACCTGTAATGGTTTCTTATTTTGTTACTTCTTCACAGATTTCAACAGCATCCTTCTGGAGTCCGGTTGTTAATGATGATCATGGTAATCTAATAAAATGACTTCTGTGTGTTTCATGTGTACCCAAGCTCAGGGAAGGGGGTGCCTGATGTTGAAGAACTTTTTGGGATAAGGCCATTTGGACAAAACAACAAAGCATCTGAAAGTTTCCTAAAAAAAGAAATGAATGACTTCTTACATCTTATTTGTTATTTGTCCCTCCCTGGTTCTCAAATCTCAATCTAAAGTCAAGTTACATTTCAAACCCACACCTTGTCAACTAACACAACCTTTATGTAATATTTGCTGCAGTCTTTCTAAAACAATGAAACAGATGAAATAAAATCTTCATACTTACCAGAATGGATTTCACATAGATATTACATCACTTCCTCTCTGTATGGTACAACTACAGTACCATTCCCAATGAGTTTTAGTGATGGAGCCTTTTTTTTTACTCTGTAAAAGAAGCAAAATAAGTGTACCATATGTGTTTTACCATTGCGGCTCTGAAAAACTGCAGAAAACAAAACATACCACTAAAGGAAGTGAAGCAGCATAACAAACATGAGTACACATACTCACTATATGGTTTAAATATTAAGAAGCTTTGTTTCTGTGGCTGATGAATGTGGTGGTCTGGACAGACTCAGGCTCAGTGATGGAAGTGGGTAACATCAGTCCCGATGGTGGTGGTCCAGGGGGTGGACAGACTCAGGCTCAGTGGTGGCAGTGGCTAACATCAGTCCTGGTGTTGGTGGTCCGGGGGGGTACACCGCCTATTAAAAACTTCAGTTAAAACCTGCCAACATTAACCACATCATCATCCTCATAAAGAAAACTGCCCTTACAGTCATTGATGTCTGAAGTCTGACCACTGGGAAATTTTTACTCCATTGTGTCATCATCGACGTCAGTGGTGGGCCATTTCAGGCAGCCACTGCCAGTGCCACCAGGATGCTCCATTTCAACATCAGCAAGACCACCATGACTAGGCCGATGTATGAATACCGAGGTTGCAGTCTGTGCTGGTATGTGCCTGTCATTCATTTTAATGAATGTTAGAAAACTAACATTTGCAGGAGACAGGTTTGTCCGATGATTCCTGACTATTGCACCTGCTGAACTGAATGCCCTCTCAACACTTACACTGGAGGGTGGGCATGTGAGGTACTTTAGTGCCATTGCAGTCACCTCTGGATGTTCACTGACCTTTCCACTCCAGTACAAAAGAGGCTCTTCAGTTATTGTCAGAGCCTGTTTTCAGACAAATATGACTCAACCATTCTCTGTGCTGCACTAAGTCCAGTTGCTGCTGTCTCATCCTGTTCTCCAAAATCATTTATTTCACTAATACCCACTTGGGACAAAGCCTCTCAAAGAGGGTTGACACCAGCCACTTTAGATGACAGACCACCTGGAAATACAGTCCCCTTCTCCTTGCAGGATATGCTTGATGGTCCTCCAGGTACACCTTCAGCTGGATTATGCTGCTGAGGTTTGCTGACCTTGGCACATGACTTCTGTGCCCCATGAACCAAGCACACCAGTTGACCACTGATATTTTTTACTTGTTCAGGCCTTCCCTCCAGTACTGATGCAATTACATGTTTGTATCGTGAGTCCAGCATTGTTGCTATGGCAAAGTTGTCACTACGTTGAATGCTCACAATGTGATAATTCTAGTCGAATACTGTCAGCATGTGTTGCAGTAATATACTGCTACCACTGTCTCCGGCAACATCAAGGCTATGCTGTACATTCATCAATGTCTGCCTCAGCACCTGCAGCAGTGGAATTGATTGGCTAATGGAGGAAGACTCACCACTCACTGCCTATGTGGCATGTTCAAAATGCTGCAAAATTGTTATTACAGAGTCCATGGGGCACCACTGTTCAGTTGTCATAGACATGGAGGCCCCAGAACTGTCACAGCTAGTGTGCATAACAAGATATTTTGAGATGGCTTTGTATTGTGCATACAACCTGTCTGCCATGCATAAAGTGGAGTTCCATTGGGTGACAACTTCCAGGTTCAAGCGGTGCTGAGGGAGGCTGTTTTGTATCTGTACCTGACGCAGTTGGTCACGGGCCTTTCCAGATCTTGAAAAGTGAGAGCAGATACGTCGTCCAGTGGTCAGAATTTCCTTTATATCAGGGTGCTGCAAAAACCCCTGAACCACAAGATTTAAACAGTGGTCCATGTATGGAGCATGAAAAAAATGCCATTCGTGATGCATTTCACCACATTTGACCCATTGTCACTTGCTATAAACCCAGCTCTCAGGGACAGAGGGTTTAACCATCTGTCAATTTCAGTGAGTACCATGTCCAACATGTTCTCATCAGTGTGTGAACAAGTCACATTGTGCATAGCAATCGTTGCATGCTGTCGAATTCATGGAAGATTGCTATCATGGCAATCCACCTTACTGCACTGATTATTCACACTACCAGCATCACAAACAACTCCTGGCACCTGCACCCAGTGTGCAGTTATACACAAATATGAACTCCCCGTTGTTTTGCCACATGTCCACATATCCATACTTAAATGGATGAATGGAGAGGAGGAATGTTGAAGGGCATGTCTTACTGAGACAGACACAGTGTGGAACAACTCAAGGACAGCACGGGTAGAAAAGTATGTCCTGGATGAGACTTTCCATTTTGGAAAGGCACGTGTAGCAAACCACCAGAATCCATCATTCTCCACAAAGGAGAAGGGAAAAAGATCAATTGCCAGCATTTCTGCTACAGCAGCATTAAGTTCATGTGACACTGTATGATTTGGGGGTACTTCAGCTTATGCACAAACACAGTCTGTAATGTGGGCTGACTTAAACATTTTACATGGGGTGTGTTGATCACAACTGGTTGTGCTCTGTGATGAATGGCATTGACAGGGGGTGTAGTGTGGACATTTGATGAAGACAGTTGCACAGGTGATAATGACAAACCCAGAAATGCAGTTATTTTGCCAGATTTGCCAACCAGAGTTGATGTACCACTTGCACTAGACATACTGCATTCACCACCACCCTCACCACAAAAACTGCTAGGAGTGGACTGTGCCAGAACGGTGCTTCACTTCAGGAAGACCAGCTTTGGAAAGAGGGCAGAAGTACTGGAATGGTATCTGACCAAAATCAAACCTAGCATAATCTCAAACCAGAGGTCTCAGATTATAAAGCTGTGCAGAGGAGACTTTACCAGAACATGGAGAAAGACTCACAAGTAAAGTGCGGAACACAGGACCACCTCCAGTATAAGCACTGCTAGCTCTAAATTGAACCAGACTATCTAGACCTCTAGTGGTTTTCTTACTGGCAAATTTCATATATGCATATGTTTTGTAGATATTACACTGGAAACACATTTTAAGCTAAGTTAACATTATGTCTTCTAAATGTTATCTGTTCCCATAGGAGTAGACAACTCTTATAATGTAGCTTCTAAGGATGTAAACAAATCAAAGTCTGTTTGTCAGTTCAAAATAGGCCCTGTGACTGCCCTGGCACTCTTCATTTCATGTCTGTTGAAATTGCATTGTCCCTCAGAGCTGCATTTCCATATGAGAACTCCCAGGACAATCACAGAGCCTACCATGAACTGAAAAATGACACAAAAACAGTTGCATACATCATTAACAGATGCATCAGAAGAGTTGTCTATTTACATGGCAACAAATAACATATAGAAGATACAAGGCTATACATCTCACTTAGTAGCATCAGTAAAATATACTTATAATCATGAAGGCGGTCCCCAAATTCAGGCTTCCCTGCCTCCTCCCACTTGACATAGACTATGTCATACCACTCCCTTACACTCCTGCACATATCACCCGCTGTAGCCTCACCTTATGAAAAGTCTGGCAGGTGATTTTCCACTTCCTCCTGCACTCTTTTGCTGTTCTGTTGATTTGATTTCTCCCCAAGGCATGACTAACCAGGATAAAAACATAGAAAAGAAAGTACAGTGAATACTTGCATACTAGTAAAATATGTACATCCAGCAATACACAACAACAGCAGTTAATAAAGTATAACAATATGTCTTTGAGATGTGAAGATCAGAAAAGGAGGCTTGCCACTAAATGGCAGGCCAATTTGTCCTGGCCCCTAGCCAGAGATAAGGAGCCCGGGAAGGGGGAGGGGGAAGTAGGGTAGGCGTTGGGTCCAGAAGGGGTGAGGCCTGTGACATCACTGCTAGGATGTCTTACAGGTGGGGGGAAGCTCACTGGCCATTGGCTGAAGGGAAGGGCCTTGGGAGGGGCCATAAAACAAAGGCCTTTAGGGGATACTTAAGGTCATGCAACCAGAATTTGCCCTCTTTTGCTTGCTGTAAATTTCACACCCACCCTCCCTGCAAGAAAATTTAAATTAGCTGGTATAGGCATTGGTATAATGGGGCACGGGCATGAGGTGTCTTTGTGGGGAGGGGCCCAAATGGGGCCTAAGGGGCCACAGAGGGTGGACAGTGGGCCAGGGGGCTAAGTGAATTCCCTGTTGGCACCATGGAGGGGATGAGCAGGTGTGTTTTTTTGTTTTGTGGAAGGTTTTTAGGGGGGAGCAAGGGGAAAATAGGGGGACTGATAGAAGGGACAGGAGGCAGGTACCACAGGTTGGGGACAAAGGAACCCAGGCATGGGAGTAAAGAGGGGTTGGGGGGAAGATCATAGATCTTGGGGCTGGATGATGGTGTCCACACCCGGTGTGGGGCAGGAGTGGTCTGGATAACCTGGTACCCGATGGTGGTGAGTGAAAAGGTGGGGGGAACTGGATTGCAGTGTCTGGACCCCATGAAGCATGATGAGCAGGAGGAGAGCAGGGCAGCAATCAGCAAGGGAGAAGACTGGACTGTTATGTCCAAGAAGGCCATGGGGACTGTTATGTCCTAATTGTATATATGAAATGATTTGAAATATTATATTTGGGATGTAACAATTTAACTGTGCCTATGACATAATAAACACTGCCAGTGAGCATCCAAAAGTTAAAAGCTGTGGTCTGAGTTTATTTTGGGATGGGGATCCGGGGACAGTATACACACTCAAGCTTTGTCAGCAGGTACATTTTTTGATGCACATTAACTCTACTTGCATCTACAAGTACAAGGATTTTCCACACCAACACATCACCTATATGTTTTTATTCCATTGACCCTGCCTGCTGCCCTGTGCAATTCTGTTTTTGAGCAAATTAAAATTCATAGTGCATACTAACTCTGCAGTTAACATATAATACTGTCATAGTGGCACTTTTGCATACATTTTATTTTCCTTATATATATGTTCTTTCTTACAAGAGTGAGTGTCACAGCATATAGCCCAGTGTCCTTCCACCTCATAATTAAGCAATAAGGCATGACCAGGGGTTATGATGATGGTCTGTTAATCACCCTCTAGGGGTGTAATGTGGCACAAGGCATAGCCAAGTGCTACATGCCCCTTAGGGTGATTAACTGAACATTAACATAACCCATGGGAGGTCTTTACTGCTATTATGACAAAAATGTTTTTTTATAGTGTTAAACCTTGTTCAGTATATGCTTATACTGTACATGTATGTTAATCAAAGATTAACATAGGGCTGATAGAATGTTTGCAGCCAATCAGAAAGCTCTATGCCTCAGACCCTTTTTATAATTCCAAACACCACATCTCTCTCTAAGTTCATGCATGTCTTGAAGAGAAAAAGTGCCACACAATCATACTTGTAAAAATAAATTTTGCATTAAGAATAACTGTTAAGAATTGTCATATGCAACAGCTACTAATTCACAGCAAATATGTGGCACTATAATAGCATACCTCTTCCACTTGTTACACTCTTACTAGTGGCACACTGTACTGGTCAATGTGAAACATGTGGCTGTGGTTTCTCATGAGTCTTAAAAAGAGGCATATCTTTTAATGTCATACATTTATGCAACATTTAACTTCTGTATAACTCCTTCTCTTTGCACGTTTTAACATTATCAAACTTACCACCAGTGTCCTATCTTTTACTAAACTTCACTGCAATGCCATATTTCCACAGGTACCATCACTCTACCATGCTTAATACAAAAAAAATATATTTATTCTGTCAATTTGATAAATGATCTACTTTATCCCAAGTATGTATAAGGCTTAGGTTTGTAGCCCGCATTACAAACCTGGGTTTGCATGCTCTTTAATAGTGTCAACTAAGGCCAGCACCTCCCTGTCACTCCAGGATTTAGGCATCTTTCTGTGTAAAAAAAAGTATTTCTTTAGAATCATTTACTGTAAGATATATTGTGATTTCAGTATTTAACATCCATTGGTCTCTCTTTACACTCAATACAGTATGTAATTGCCAACCACAGGTGGCCAATGGTACTATAGTGGCTGCCGCTCACTGTGGCACCATGTGATTACGTGATTTTGCTTTCTTCATACCTGGCTTGACCACAACACAATAGTGAGCAAATCTGTGGTGTAATAGTAATGATTGATGTTCCCTGGTGCACCCACAACTGCTAAAAAATTGTAAACATTAGTGTTTTAATGGCATTGCATTGCATACCCCCTCACAGTGCTGTGTCTAGCTGAGACAACACCACTTACAAAAAAACAGACTAACAAATATACAATTTCAGTAGTAATTAAATCATCATTCAATGTAGCATAATTGTACACTGAGATCTTGAATTGTAAAGAACACTAAAAATATGTTTAGTACTATTGAGTAACATGAAGGCAAATAAATGCAGTTCTCAAAAATATTTTCCAATCTGTTGAAAGAGATAGAGATAAACTGTTACAAAACTGCCAAGAGCCAAATAAAGCCATAAGTATCTGTGGCAGAGCAGAGTGATATAAACTTTGCACATGTTAGTACTCTCATGAGTCATACACCACACAGATTATCCCCCCCAATCAAACAGTTACTGGAATGTGCATTGAAACCCACAGCCTGAGTAGAGTCTTGCAGATCAGCATTATACCTCCATGGTGGCAACTGTACACATATTAGAACACTAGTACCTGCATAACATTAGTCACACTATAGTTCCCTTCTCTAGAACAGGCAGTACCTGGTGAATGTAGAACCACACCTCAACAACAGTAATGTAAAAGAATAGCTCACCTACATCATACAACTCCAGTTGCATGCAAGTTAGAACACTGAGTAGTTGTGTACCTTCAACTATCCAATACCGCATTATTGCCCCCCAGTCTACCACTGGATCCTCACTACACAGCCACACCACACCCACAGCTATAGACATAAATGGTACACCTCCTTAGAAGCATCTGCATACGTAGTACAACACTTGGTACTTGCACAGCAGTATCCACGAACACCGCCCACCGCTCACAGCCCAAAAAAGGACATATTACATCCTGAGTGCAGAGCCAGGTTACAACTGAATCCATCTACATAAACATAATAACTCCTTCATGCCAGCTGTCCACAACCTAGAACACTAAGGAGTTCCCTGACCTCACCCACAGATAGCCACTCCCACACCATTGTGAGCCATGATTGGTACACCCCCACTACAAACTCAGATTGTGGATCTTGACTGTAGAACCACAATTGAGCTAAACACATAGGACAGAAATAGTACACCTCTCTTATACTACACAGATACTGGCAGCACAACAGCTAGAACACTGAGTAGTTGTACATCCATAGGCAAGAACCCCCCCAATCAACCCGTACTACATCCTGAGTGTACAGTCATGTCCCAATAATAGTTTTCAATAGTAACAATACACATGTTTGAAACCAGCTGAACACATGTTATAAAACTGAACATTTGGACAGCCACAGCCAACCAATACCTCCTCTCCCCAAACAGGTATTAGATCCTCAGTGCAGACAGATATCCCAAGCAACCCATGATCCATGAACATCAATGGCACACCTCTTGAACACCAGGTAGACACATGTTAGATGACTCATGAGTAGCACAAACTTACATATCTGATGCCCCCCCCCCAGTCTACCATGCACTGGATCCTGACTGCTAACTCACAGTGCAAGTAAATCTATGCATATAAATCTTATAACTCCCTCTTTGCACCAATTCCCCCCTGCTGCTTAGTCGAATGAGCTTCTGGGTTTTCTATCTAGAAAGAGACATCAATAGACCTCTAATGAGTAGTGCTCAGCTCTATGTGTAAGATAAATACAGTGAGAGACAATCACAAATAACATTCTCATTCCAGAGTGGCTAATGCAAGCAAACATCTATTGTTATGTCTGCAAAGTCTATTTCTGGTGCTGTTTTATTTATTAATTTGGGTTTTTTTTGGTGGAAGAATACTGCCTGGTCATTGGCCACACTGAATGACTTGCCAACAAAAACCATTTGCACTGGATGTAATGACTAGTCATTTTGGTCAGTGAAGCTCTTCTCCCTCTCTTTCTCAGCTAGCAGCTTGAGTGCTGAGTACAAGCACAGCTCTCTATCTTACTGACATAGTTTTCATAAGTGTAAATATTCACCATTTTTAAAATAGTCTGCTACTGTACTATTTTCACAACTGTAAGTATTCACTGGTCAGAAAATCATTTTTTCTATGAGTAAATAGTTAATAATGTTACTGGCACAACTAAGTTTATAAGAGTCTGTGATTGCAGTCAAACAGTCAATATTTCAGCATAATAATGTTTTCTACTAAAACAAATGTGTATGCTAAGCAAAAAATATAACCCCATGTCAACATTTGCAATACAGCAAAATCACTACTTTTCACAAAACAATTCATCTACTTTTACTATGGGTAACAGACAGAAAATGCGTAAAACCTGCTGTTTGAGCAGCAAAGTAACAACTTAGCAGATCTCATATTTAAGTGTAGAACTTTTGCAGAAGAATTTTATTTGGGGCAATATCTTCTTGCTGACAAGATAATTTCTCTTATAAGACTGAGCATATAACTGGCACAAACAGCCACAGACAATCACTACAGAAAGTAAAGAACATCTTGTTTTAGCAAAAGATACCATGATATTGCAGAAACAGTGCATGTACCATAACAGAGTGCATAAAGCCCAACTTTTCAATCATGTACATTTTTCACAACTATCTTATTAGTTAATTTTAAATTGTTTTAGGCAATAGCTAAATGTGTACTTACAGGTATGCCCTGGAGTCACTGCAGTTTATCTGAAATACTTAAAATGGATGCCCAGGTGTTATTATTTGATTCTATTGGTTCACAGAAGTCACATGGCGAAGTTAGCCATTTCTTTGTTCGCGAGACTGCAAAATCTTTGATTGAGACTCATATTGTTCGCGAGGATTGACCACGAGCTCGCAAATTCTTTGATCATGAGAACAACGAGAGATTTTGATAGTGGAACTTGTTCAGCTGGAAAAAATGATAATTCTAATAGTTTTTAACACAGTGAGCAGTTATGTTTCTTTCTATTGCTTATGAGAAACAACTATAACAATTAAAACCATTTTTAAAGAGGTTTGTAACATTTAACAATATTTTAGTGTTCTTTGTTCACGAGCGTGCAAATTCTTTGATCGCGAGAATAACATGAGATTTAAAAGGTAACAGATCAGTAATTAAAAATAAACATGTTTTTCACTTGTTTTCAATGCACTATGTACCGATATGTCTTTTTATCACTTAGAACACATGCATGTAACAGTTTTAATTACTTTTAAACATTTTTAAACATTTAAATAGTACTTTTGACTCTTTGATCGTGAGCGAGCAAAATCTTTAATCGTGGCTTGGTTTGACCATGAGGATCATTCGCAAGCTTGCAAATTCTTTGCTCAAGTGAATAATGCGAGTTTTGAACTTTGCAAGATGACAACTTTTAAAAAATTCATGTTTTCTCACCAGTTTTCAACACAACATAAAGCCGTATGAGTATTTTTCACTTAGAAGGTGTGTCTATCACAGCAATAAGTATTTTTAATTGTTTTAACATTCTATTGTATTTTTGTGATGTTTGATTGCGAGCACACAAATTCTTTGATTGTGAGAAAAATATCAGATTAAGCATGTAGATGTCATGTAGCTTTGGAAAACTTGACTTTCTTACTCAGCTCAACATGTCCATTATGTTAATATGTACTTCCATTGGCCACCATAGGCAATAACATGCCTTCCACATGTATAAAGGCCTTCAGCTCCAGCATTATGCATCATGACCCCTGTGCGTTATATTCTTCCAGCAATACTATTCACCTTCTTGGATATAATTACTTGCTTATATATCTTATTTCATGATATTTTGAAACACTGTGCTTGCAAATTCTATACCATAGGTCCAATTCTAGAAGCTTGGCACATATTGGCACCAAAGGAAACTTGTACCAGATGCCACTGCAACATGCACCCTGCGCCCTACTTTAGAAGTGACAGGGTACCCACAGCTAAGTCCTGTGACTTGTGACACACAGAAAGTAATGCCGACCTACAGCCATACCCAAGAGGTATATCATGAGTGCCCCCCCACCAGCAATCATAAGTTACCTCTCAAAGCCCCACAGGGGAAGTGTGTCCCCACCCCCAGCCACTCCTCCTACCCAAAATAAATTCTGCAAATCACAAATAATAAATTAACCCCATGATGCCTGTTGGTCTAGTGGTCTCTCAACCCACCCTACCCAGCAGTACCAGTCTATCAACACACTCCTCCCCTCCATCACTAGCTGGTGACTGGCACACCCCACATCTGACCTACACAGCCATCAGCCAACTGACACCACATGAACACTTACTGTATAGACATGCTCAGAAATGAATTAATACTTAATAATCTAACTTGTGTGCAGTTGACATGAAGTAGGTATAACGTTCATGTCCATGCCTTTAGTTGGGTTGTGCATTTGTACTCAAAATGAAATTCCTGGTCTGCAAGGGTTCGCACACTGCCTGCTTGAGGGTGTGCAACTGCCCACTGTTCTAACCTCTCTACAGCTGGTATGAGGGAGGAATATCATTCATGTCCATCTCTTTATTTGGGCTGTGGGTCTGCACTCAGCATGCAATTTGTGCTTTGTGGGTGGAAGATGTAGTGTGGGCATGACTTGCCTTACTCCATGCAACTGATGAGTCTAGTAAATACCCTGCACATAGCATCACATAGACATAACATTGATGTCCATAGACTGACTTGGGCGGTGGCTCTACACTCAGCATCCAGCACCTCTTTGTGGCAAGGGAGACAGTGCAGGGGCTATTGCCTGGCTCAGCCCATGCAATTCTTCAGTGTTCTAACTTGCATACAACTCATAAGAGGTAACTATACAATTTATCTACATCACTTCATTTGGGCTGTGTCTCTCCACTCAGCATCCAATTTCTGGTCTGGGGTGTGGGGCATTGCCTAGCTGATGAAGTGCAACTCATGACTATTGTTACTAGTATACACACAGTATTAAAAAGCTATACAATTCATGTTAATGACCTTACTTAGGCTGTAGCTCTGTACTCAGCATCCAGTGCCTCTTGCATGAAAGGGGGCAGTATTGTGTGGCTCACCCCGTACAGCTCCTCAGTGTTCCAAGTTGTTGCAGCTCATATGAAGGAGGTATACCATTTATTTTCCCATCTTCATTTGGCTACTGCATCTGCACTCAGCATCCAATTCCTGGTCTGAAGTGGGTGGGGTGGAAGCATTGCCTAGATGAAGCTATGCAACTCCTCAGTGTCCTACCTTCTGTGCATCTGGCATGAGGGAGGCATAACATTTATGTATATGTGTTTATTTGGGCTGTGACTTGGCACTAGCCATCCAATCCCTGCTCTAGGTAGGTGGTGGATATTGCCTGGCTGAGGCCATGCAAGTCATGAGTGTAGTAACTGCTGTGCAGGTGGCATTGCACAACTATACCACTGATCTTCATAGACTTAGTTGAGCTGTAGCTCTGCACTCACCATCAGGCACCCATTTAGTGCAGAGGGGAGTGGGGAAGTGCCTGGCTGAGCCTATTAAAATCATCACTATTCTAATTTGTGTGCAATTCATAAGATGCAGGTATACCACTTATACCCATGGTTTTATTTGGGCTGTGGTCTCCACTCAGCATCCAACTCCTGGTCTGGTAGGGAGGAACCATTCCCTGTGTGAGACTGTACAACTCATAAATATCATAACTGGAATACAGCTAGTATCACACAGGTATATCATTCATGTTAATCACCTTATTTGAGTTGTATCTCTGCATTCAGCATCCAGTGCCTCTTTTGGGTGTATGGGGAGTACTGTCTGGCTGAAGCCGTGTAACTCCTCACTGTTCTAACTTGTGTGCAGCTGGTAAAAGAAGGTATACCATTAATATCAACATTTTTATTTGTGCTGTGACTTTCTACTCAGCATCCAATTCCTGGTCTGATGGGTTCGGGGCAATCCCTGCCTGATGCCATGCAACTGTGAAATGTAGTGATGAGTATGCACTTGCTATCACAGAGGAATACTGTTGATGTTAATGATCTTATTTGGGCTGTAGATCTGTACTCACCATCCAGTACCTCTTGGGAGGGCAGGTGGGTGGGGAATTATCTGGCAGAGTCCATGCAACTCCTCAGTGTTCAAAGTTGTGTGCAGCTGTTATGAGGCAGCTATACCATTTATTTCCATGTCTTTATTTGGCCTGTGGGTCTCCACTCAGCATCCAATTCCTGGAGTGGAGGAAGGGTTGGGGTGGGGGACATTGCCTGGTTCACACCATGTAACTCATGTGTGTACCAATGACTATGCAGTTGTTATCACAGAGGTACACCATTCATGTTAATGACCTTAGTTGGCTGGAGCTCAGCACTCTGCATCCACTATCTCTTCAGTGGGGAGGGGTGAGAAGAGGCATTGCATAGCTGAAGACCTGAGAAAGAATAGAAAAAAAGAAAGTCACTCACTGCAGTTGAGAACCCATGTTCCCAGTAACTTTCAAGTTTCTGGCTACATTACACACCTGATGTACACACCTGATGTGTAAAAGCTACATTGACAGCAGCAAGACCAGGTACCATACAAATGTCAATCCACTACCAAAATAGAAAACGCTGTTTTCAGAATGTGAAATATGTGATGCAATATCACCACAAAAAATTTTTCTCTGACACATAAACACCAACATTCACATCTAAAGGACATGGTGTAAACACCCTCCAAATTTCAAGTAAAAACACCAAACCGCTTCCAAGATATTTATGCTCAAAGATTGTGAAAATTGGCCTATTTATTCCATTATAACATCTGGCCATCTTGTCCCTCTCTCGTGATCAAAGATCATGATCAAAGAATCTCATGATCAAAGAATTTGCAGGCTCATGATCAAAGAATTTGCAGGCTCAGAATCAAAGAATAAAAAATGGACAAACTCTAGTTTTAGGCTGAATTAAATGAAACCACTGCCATGCCTCGATAGAACCAAGCCCACTGAGCAAAACCCACCCACATTTGTGTTCCTAGGCCACCCCTGAGCTGAGAAATTTTAATTTTTCAAAGGGCCATCTCATCCTTCACTCGCAACGCAAGATCGCAATCAAAGAATTTGTAGGCTCAGGATCAAAGATCATTAGCGAGCCGCGATCATAGAATTTAAAATGTTATAACTCTATTTTTTGACCATTTTACATCAAACCAAATTCATGGCTCAATAGACTGAAGCCCCTGAGTAAAACCCATGTACGTTTTACTTCAGGAGTGACCCCAGCCAGAGCCGAGATATTTGATTTCTTATGATCAGAATTTAAAAATAAGATGGCAGACCTCATGATCAAAGAATTCTCAGGGACAAAGATTCTTGAACCTTGAGACTGCAAATTCTTTGACCATCTGGCAGGATGAGATGGCCAGAACCCCATTCCTTGTTTGCAAAACAACCATATAAATGTTCCCATTGACTTATAATCAGAACTTAAAAGTGGCATAACTTTTTAATGCCTCAATATGTTTTCACCAAACAAAAAGCATCATGTTCAGACAGCCAAGCTCTTTTGGATGAGCCATCTTACAGAGTGCCACATCACACCACAGCCACACAGGGCCATAAACAAAATTCCCAAAACTGCCCCAAAACTGGATAATTTTACATTTTTCAGCATTTTTGTGTGCAAACACCGTAAGTCTGACCAAAATGAAATTTGGCAGATCAAGAGATTTACCAAGCCACACCACTCATACCAAATTTCCAGCCGATCCATTGAACGTGTCCAAAGTTATTAACACACAAAATTTAGACTTTAACATAGAAGTGGCTTCATAACCCTAACTATAGTGGCGTGACCACACCACTATTATATATATATATATATATATATATATATATATATGGTAGCACAGTAGTGCTACCATAGTTACGGTTGAGGAGCCATTTACATGTTAAACCTAAAATGTTGCACCCTAATAACTTTGCAACCGTTTAACAGATTTGCCTGAAATTTGGAATACACAATTAAGAACCATACATCTTGGGATCTGCCAACTTTTGTACTGTTTGGATATACAACTGTGTAGTTATTAAGCGTGATCTGCGTGCGCGTTTACGCTTTTTTGAATTCTTTGCTCATCCCTACAGGTTGCGTGGTTTGCACGACCAGTCCAAAAACTTCAGAGAATGTGCGTCCAGTATCCCCAATGTGCCTTTTGAAGATTTCATGACAAAATGTTAAATGGTTCAAAAGTTATTCAAAAAACAATTTCCCATTATAAGTCAATGGGAAAAATTTACAAAAAGTTCGACATTTTTGCAAATGGCCCTAGTAGTGTCACAAATCTGCCATTTTGTTTTACAGTTGGTGATCAGAAAAATGCTTGGCATTTAAATTTGGGACCTTCTAGCAACACAGTTCTTTTTGTTTTCACCTAGACGGACCCTGAGGATGCTAGTCATGTCTTTATTTTGAGGTGAAACACCCTAGAAAGATGTTTTTCAAATACCTGAAAAAAGTAGTGTCGCAAAGTAGTGTCACACGCATGACACTTTCGCAAATGTTTGCAAAAGCTGTAGCAAATCACGACATTACTTTTTCAGACTATGGCCAAAATGACAGCAGTACTTTGCCACCCTGCTGCAAGTGAACGGTTTGGTCTTTTGGGCTGAAATTTGGAAAGAAGGCCATCAACATCTCACAGATGTGCCTTTTTGTGGTTTAGTGACAAAATATGGCATGGGTACAAAGTTATGGTAATCTGAAATTGACACTTTTTCCCATAGACTAAAATTGCGGCCTCTGCTGCATGACAGGAATTGTTTACCATCCTGCTGCAAAATAACAGTTTAGTCTTTTAGACTGAAATTCAGAGGGAAGAAAGCCAACATCCCACAGATGTGCCTTTTGGTGGTTTGGTGAAAAAATATTACAGGGGAGGCAAAGTTATGGCACTCCAAACGTTTCTTTTTTTCCCATAGGATAACATTACGGCATTCGCCTCGCCTTTCAGGGCCCGTATCTCGGAAACTGTGTGAGATACGGACATTTAGTTGGAAAAGTACTTAGCCCCCTAATGAGGGCTAAGTACAAAACTAGCCAGGAAAGTCATAAATCATATGACTTTTAAATTTTCTTTCTACATCATACGGTTCCTGAGACATAAGCAATTTAGTATTCCAACTCCTCATTTTTTGCTCCGAGACCCCTTTTTATGCATACAGTCTTTGTTCTCACTGTCTTTCTCTATGCAGCTTTTGGGGAAAACCAGCCTGTGAGCTTACATTACTGTTACCATTATGGCTTCCCCTTGTGGTTCCATACCCATTTCACTTACCATTCCCATCTACACCACCATGCGCATTACACTTTGCATTTTCATTTGCGCTTGCGTTTGCATTATTTTTACCATTTCTGTCTACAGTACTGTTTCTCTTTCTGTTTCACTTTGCATCATCATGCACATTACCATTTACGTTTGTGGGCACCGTGTTACTATGTGACAAGACATCACATGATGGGACCGTGGGGTCCAAAGGTTCCTATGCTCTTACTGCCGCATTACATTTAATATTTCTCATTATCATTCTCAAAAAGAAGAGAAATTATAGGCAAAAAACTCAGTTTAATGCATCAGTTAGGGTTGTTCCACAGCAACAAAAGTGAGGAAATTCGATGTTAGGGTTGAAACCCCCCCATGCTCCCCTCCAGCCCACCACCCAACCGGCATCGGGGTGCATGTTGGGGTCTTTGACCCTAACTCTCACCCCATTCTCCTATTCCTCAGCTTCTTTCATAGATACATAGATACATAGACAGTGTCGGCAGATAAGGGCCTATGGCCCACCTAGTCTGCCCATTTGAGCTTGTAAGTTCAGTTTGTTTTCCTAGAAGTCTGTTTCCCCTTTCCACATGTGATGGGGTGAAAGATAAGGCTGATGACCCCGTGCACCCTGATGCCGGTTGGGGTTTGGGCTGGAGGGGTGCAAGGGGGAATTCAACCCTAACATCGAATTTCCTCACTTTTGTCACTGTGGAACAACCCTAACTGATGCATTAAAAGGAGTTTTTGCCTCTAATTATATATATATATATATATATATATATATATATATATATATATATATTATGGTAGAGGAGCCCTTTTAAGGTTAAATTGTGAAATTTTGCACCTTAATAACTTTGCCACTGTTCAATGGTTTTGCCTGAAATTTAGGGCAGGTAGTGCGTTTTGAGTGTACAGTGATAGTAAAGAAAGCTAATTGATTTCAGTGGTGTTCCTTTCTGGTTGCAGGGACACACAGATTCAGACAGTTAGGAGTTTCACGGCATCTGCCAGGGAATGCCCCTCCCCCAGATCAGATGCCTAACACAGTACTTGGGACAGTTTGTAGTTGTATGGTGTCAGCTAGGCAATGGCCCCCCTTACACACATGGCAATGTCCCCCTCCCCAGGCAGGTAGTGGATCCTGAGTGTAGATTCTCAGGAAAAGAAAGCCCATGTACATTGATGGTGCACCTATGTGGTTGCATGGACACAGAAGTTAGGAAAGTTAGGAGTTGCATGTCATCAGCCAGGCAATGCCCCCCCAACACACACATAGCAGGTACTGTTTCATGAGTGGAGATCCACAGCAAATGAAGGCTATGGACATTGACATTAATGGTATACATTCCTGTGTGCAGGAGGACATAAGTAAGGACAGTTAGGAGTTTCATGGCATCAGCTTGGCAATGCCCCCACCACCACACAGGAGGTACTGCATCCTGAGTGAGACTCACTGTAAAGCAAAGGTTATGGATATTTATGCTACAGGTTCATGATTGCAATGGCACACAACTTTGGACACTTAGTAGTTGCATGCTACCAGGACAATGCCCTTCCCCAGACCAGGTTGTGGATCTTGAGTGGAGAGTGATAGGAAAAGAAAGTGTAGGGAGATTGATGGTGTACCTGCATGGTTGTAGGAATGCACAAGTTAGGATAGTTAGGAGTTGCACAGCATCAGCCCGTCAATGCCCTTCCCCACAGATCAGGTACTACATCCTGAGTGGAGACCCACAGGAAAATAAAGGTTATGGATATAAATAATATAAGCTCAATGATTGCAGTGACATACTAGTTGGAACAGTTAGGAGTTGGACAGTGCCGGCTAGGCAATGCCACCCCACCTCTCCCAGGCCAGGTAGTGCATCTGAGTGCACAGTCACAGGAAAAGAAAGTCGATAGACATCAACAGTTCTCCTTTGTGGTTGCAGGGGCACACAAGTTATAACAGTTATGAGTTGTATTCCGTAAGCCAGGCAATGCACCCCCCACCCCAAAATCAGGTACTGCATCCTGAGTGCAGAGCCACAAAAAAAAAGGTAATGGATATAAATGGTGCAGCTTCATGATTGTAGTAACATAGTAGTTGGGACAGTTAGGAGTTGTATGGTTTCAGCTAGGGATGTCCCCCCCAGGCCAGGTAGTCCATTCTGAGTAGAGAGTCACAGGAAAAGAAATTCTATAGACATCAATGGTTCACATTTGTGGTTGCAGAGTCAGACAAGTTATTAGAGTAGGAGCTGCATGGCATCAGCCAGGTAATGCCCCACCTCCATTCAGGTGCTGCATCCTGAGTGAAGAGCCATAGCAAAAGAAAGGTTATGGATATAAATGGTACAGCCCCATGATAGCAGTAAGACACTAGTTGGGACAGTTAGGGGTTGTACGATGTCTGCCAGACAATGCACCCCCAGGCCAGGTAGTGCATACTGAGTGGAGAGTCACAGGAAAAAAGTCCATAGACATTAATGGTGTACCTTTGTAGTTGCAGGGACACACAAGTTAGGGAAAGTTAGGAGCTGCATGGCATGGTCAGGCAATGCCCCCCCCCAGACACACACACAACAGGTACCATATCCTGAGTGGAGATGCGCAGAAAACAAAGGCTATGGACATGAACAGTATACATCTGTGCTTGCAGGCGGACACAAGTTAGGACAGTTAGGAGTTGCATGGTATCAGGCAGGCAATGCATCCCCCCTTCCCATTGCACAGCAGGTACTGCATCTTGACTGCAGATATACAAGGAAACAAAGGGTATGGATATTTGTAGTACAGCTCCATGATTGCAGTTACACACAAGTTGGGACAGTTCAGAGTTGCATGCCATCAGCCAGTCAATACCTTCCCCCAGACCAGGTAGTTCATCCTAAGTGAAGAGTGATAGGGAAAGAAAGTCTATGGACATCAATGGTGCACTTCCCTTCCCTGGTTGTAGTAACACACAAGTTAGAACAGTTAGGAGTTGCACGGCGTCAGTCAGGGAATGCCACTCCCCTCCAGATGACACAGCAGGTACTATTTGTTGAGTGGAGATGTACAGTAAACAAAAGCTATAGGGACTGATGGTATACATCCCTGTTTGCAGGAGGACACATGTTAGAACACCTAGGTGTTGCATGGCATCAGCCAGGGAATGTCCCACCCCAACTCGTCATGCACAGCAGGTACTGCATCCTGAATGTAGAGTAACAGTAAAATAAAGGTTATCAATATTGACATTAGAGGGACTTGATTGCAGTAACACAGAAGTTGGACCAGTTATGAGTTGCATGATGTCAGCCAGGCAATGCCCCCCCAGACCAGGTAGTACATCCTGAGTAGAGAGTGAGAGGAAAAGAAAGTCTATGGACATCGATGGTACTCCTCTGTGGTTGTAGGAATACACAAGTTAGGACAGTTAGGAGTTGCATAGCATCAGTCAGGCAATGCCCCCCTTCAGATCAGACATTGTATCCTGAGTGGAGACCCATGGTGAAAGTGAGGCCATGAAGATAAACAGTACACCACTTTGATCACAGGAAGGCACAAGTTCGGAGACTCAGTGGATGCATGATGTTAGCCGTTCAATTTCCCCATCACATGATTGGGTACTGTATGTTGAGTGAACACACATTGTTTAACTAAGAGCATGGATATCAATATCAGACCTTCTTGATTGGAGAAACAGAAGAGTTAGTATGCTTAGCAGTGGCATGTCGTTAGCCAGGTAATGCCACCATGACCCTCTACACCAGGTACTAGACTCCAACTTGAGACTCACAGATGAAAACAAATCTGGTTAATGGTTTCCTATGTCATGCTAACAAAGTCAACATGGCAATACCTGTGCAAAGTAGTAATGTATCCAAAATTGCAGAAGAAAAAGTCTTTTTTGTAACAACATATTTATTAATTTTTTACAATACTTCTATATAAAAAATATAACATTCAATATTTTGATTTCTCAGTACTTAACACTAAAAAAATATGGATCGTTCTATAAAAATATTAATTGTAAAAGTTTGATTTAGGCAAAGTTTGAAAACAAAAGAAAATATAAATTTTTATATAAAAATAAATATTTATTTGATTTTGTTAATTAAATTGTGAATTTAGAAAATAAGATCTTTCTCATATTTAAAATAAATATTTATTATAAAAGATATTGCATCCTGAGTGGAGACTCACAATGAAACTAAGGCTATGTATATAAATGGTACAGCTCTATGATTGCAATACCATACTAGCTGGGAGAGTTAGGAGTTATACAGTGTCAGCTAGGAAATGCCCCCCTCTCAGGCGAGGTACTGCATTCTGAGTGCAGAGTCACAGGAAAAGGAAGCCCATGAAAATCAACTGTACACCACCATGACTGCAGTAACTGACAAGTAGGGACACTGTGGAGTTACATGTTGTCAGCTAGGGAATGCCTCCCCCCAACACCATGGAGCAGGTACTGCATTCTGAGTGAAGACTCACAGAACAACAAAGGTTATGGATATAAATGGTAGAGCTCCATGACTGCAGTAACACATCAGTTGGTACAGTTAGGAGTTGCACAGTGTTAGCTAGGCAATACCCCCCCAGAAAAAGTACTGCATCTTGAGTACAGAGTCACAGGAAAAGAAATTACATAGACATTTAAGGTGCACATCCATGGTTGCAGGGATACACAAGTTAGGAGAGTTAGGATTTGCATGGTGTCAGCCAGGCAATGCCCCCACCCCCAAGCAGGTAGTGTATCCAGAGTGGAGAATCACAAGAAAAAAAGGCAATGGATATAAACGGTACAGCTCCATGATTGCAGTAACACACTAGTCGGGGCAATTAGGAGTTGCACGATGTCAGCCAGGCCATGCCCCCCTTCACAGCAGGTATTGTTTCCGGAGAGGAGACTCACAGGGAAAGAATAAAGGCTATGGATATAAACAGTACACCTCCATGATAGCATTAACATACTAGCTGGGATAGTTAGGAGTTGTACGATGTCAGCTAGTCAATGCCCAGCCCCCTGGCGAGGTGCTGTATTGTGAGTGGAGAGTCACAGCAAAACAAAGTCCATGGACATCAATGTTATGCCTCTCTATTTGCAGTCACATTCAAGTAACAAATGTGTGCAGTGTTATGTTGTCAGTCACAGAATAGATTCCAACCTCAGCAGATCAGGTACTGTATGCAGAATGGATAGTGACAGCTAATCTAAAGGTATGTACATGAATGATACACTTCTGTGATTGCAGGTGTAGACAAATTTGAATAGCTAGGAGTTTTGTGGATTCAGCCAGAAATTAGCACAGTTAGGAGTTGTGTGCCCTCAGCAAGGCAATGTTCACCCCACACTCACAGAGCAGGTAATGCATCATGAGTGTAGAGCTGGTTGCAGGGACACTGAAGTTAGGACAGTTAGGGGCTGCACTATATCAGGTAAGCAATGTTCCCCCCCCCAGATCAGGCACTGCATGCTGAGTGGAGGTTCACAGGAAAACAAAGGTTTATGGATATAAATGGTGCAGCTCCATGTTTGCAATAACACACTAGTTGGGACACTTAGGAGTTGCATGGTGTTAGCTTGGCAACCCCCCCGCTCTCCCAGGCCAGGTACTGCTTCCTGAGTGGAGAGTCACAGTGAAAGAAAGTATATGCACATCAATGGTGAACTTCTGTAGTTGCAGGTACACACAAGTTAGGACACTTAGGGGTTGCATGGTATCAGGTAGGCAATGCCCCCCCACCCAGCGCAGATGCTGCATCCTGACTGGAGACTCACAGGAAAAAGAAAGGCTGTGGATATAAACAGTACAGGTCCATGATTGCAGTAACACACTAGTCAGGATAGTTAGGAGTTGCATGGCATCAGCCAGGCAATGGCAGCCCCTCCACCCCGAGACCAGGTACTACATCCTCAGTGGAGACTCACAGGAAAACAAAGGCTATGGATATAGATGGTACAGCTCCATGATTGTAGTAACATACTAGTTGGGACACTTAGGAGTTGTACAGTGTCAGCTAAGCAATGTCCCCCTCCCCCAGATGAGGTAATGCATTCTGAGTGTACAGTCACAGAAAAAGGAAGCCCATGGGAATCAACAATACACCATCATGAATGCAGGATTGCATAAGCTGGGAGACTTGTACTAGGATATAACATGTACTAATACTGTTGTCAGCAGTTAATGACATCTGTATGTGTTTCTGTCACTAGACTTACGTTCAACACTGGTGCCAGGTTCCTGCTTCACCTGCATTCGTGGTGTTACAGCAGTCTCCTCGATCACTAGAAAATACAAAAATAGATTGTTTAATATAGATCACCTGAATATGTACATGGTAAACAATGCTATTATTGTCTTACTATCTATTAATGTTATGATGCTGGTATTGTACAATGTATCGCAGTTAGTCATGTGCCTCCCTTGTAACATTTAGTTATGAGATTTTTATCAATGGCTAAATAAATTATATGTAATTATTTTATACATGAACACTACTATTATAGAGCCATGAACATATGTTACCTATGCCTGTTATTGGAGATGTGCACAATACAGGAGGATGACTTTTACTTATGTTACACACAGGTTATGCATTCAGATTCCTGCTGCTGTGTGAGAAGATTAGTATGCAGTGATAGTACAAGTACGGCGGCATTTGCAGTATGGCTATCTGGAGAAGTCGAGAGATGTGGGGGAGGCACATTGCTCTCTGTAGGGATTGCGAAGGAGGAGGACTGATTAAACATTATAACTACTGTGGATAAAACTGACAATGGTACAACAAGAGTATTGATTGTAGCATAAGGATAAAGTTAATAATAAACATTGAGAATGCAGAAACATCTTTTTTCATTGTTTTTCAATTCTAAAAATGTTAGGGACATATTGTATAAGCGCAATTACGAACCGAGGATCATAAATAGAGTAATCTGATTTTCCCAGAGCTCTTTGAAGCTGTGATGATATTGGGCTAAATCATCATGGCTTCAAAAAAGTTCCAGCATCACCAGCCTCCTTGATCTCTATTGTCTGAGAACTATTTTTTTCAAAATGTACTCCTACACCACCCAAAAACTCATTCATAAAACATTTTAAAACCCATTTCTTTTGTTTGTTTATTTATAAAACTTGAAACTCAGTTCATAATAGCAATAAGGCACTCCAGGGTGTTGTATACCATGGGATATCATCACTTCTTGGGTGGTTGTGTGCACTCGGCCTATGGCCTCATGCACAACCACCCAAGGCATGATGATATCCCATGATATACCACACCCTGTCATGCCTTATTGCTTAATTAACCACTCTAGGATATGGGTGATGATGGCATTTACTGATGGCTGGATGTTTGGGCACTTGGACTGTGGGCTTGTGACTGAACCACAGCATGCTTAGGTAAACTCAGCATTACTCATTTCTGGCTTTGTGAGTGAAGAGTCAGAACAAAACTACTGCATTACACAGCACTGTTGCAGAACCTGAGTGGTTGCAGAGCTGCAAGAATCTGATGAACACCAAGTACTGAGAGCAACTATTCAAAGACATTTTTCCTAGGATGTCTTACCTTCTGACTCAACAATGATAACACTGTCAAAGTCTGAGTGTTTGGCCTCTACAGCCTCAGTTTGGGCTGGTACAGATTTCTTTGAACAATAGTTGTGCTGTCTGCCACGTAAGATACACCCAGATGAGCTGCTGTATACTAATTGGAGACTCACAAAAAAACTAATGGATAGAGATGTTACAGTTACATGATTGCAGTAACACACTAGTTGTGATAGTTACCCTCCCACCCCCGCCGAATAGGTGCTGCATACTGAGACGAGACTCACAGGAAGGAAAGGTTATGAATATTAACAGTACAGGTCCATGACTGCAGTAACAGTCTAGTTTGCACAGTTAGGAGTTGCATAGTGTCATCTAGTAAATGCTCCACCCCTTCCCCCTCACCACCAGCGCAGTCCAGGTAGTGCATCATGAGTGGACAGTCACAACAAAATAGAAAGTCAATAACATTAACGGTTCACCTTTGTGGTTGCAGGGGGCACACATGTTAGAACACTTAGTAGTTGTTTGCTGTCAGCCAGGAAATCTACCAGCCTGTGGCTCAGGTACTGCATCCTCAGTGGAGAGCCATTCAAATTAGTGGTATAGATAGAAACTGTACAGCGCCATGATTGCAGTTACACGCTAGTCGGCATAGTTAGGAGTTCCTTGGAGTCAGCTAGGCAATGCCCCCCTCTACAAATAGGTACTGTATCCTGTGTGACCACTTAGAGTAATACAAGGCAATGGCTAAAAACAATACAGGTATATGATTTAAGTAACACACTAGTTGGTGCAGTTACAACTTGTACAGTGTCAGCCACTTAATGCTTCCCACCCACACCCTCCTTGGAAAGCTACTGCATCCAGATAGTAGACTCACAGAAAAGAATGTAAATGACTATTTACGGTGCAGCTCCATGATTGCAGTAACTGACTAGTTGGAACAGTTAGTAGTTGCATGGTGTCAGCTAGTCAATGCCACTCCTCCCAGCCCAGTCCAGGTTGTGCATTGTTAGTAGAGACTTTCAGGAGAAGAAAATCCATAGAGATAAATGGTGCAACTTATGTTTATTGCAGGATCACATGAGTTAAGACAGTTCAGAGTTGTGCAGTGTCAGCCACACAATGCACACCTTCCCTTCCCAGAAGAGGTACTGCATACTGAGTACAGACTGTTTGTAAAACTAAGGAAATGCACGTCTATAGAATATAACCCTGATTGGAGGGAGGTCTAAGTTAGGACACTTAGGAGTCCATGGTGTCAGGCAGGCATTACCCCCACCCACCCACCCCAACACCAGGCACTGCAGCCTGAATGCAGACCCATTGTTATAGTGAGTCAATGTACATCAATGGAGCAATACCATAATTGCAGTAACACATAAATGTGTACAATTTTTACCAGTCTGTATTAGAACTGCTCATTTCATTGTGGCAATAACAGCCTTGAAGCTCTATGGTGTGGTGGGATAATGTGATGCCTCAGGTAGTGGATGTACTCAGCCTGTTTTCTCATACCTGACTACCTGAGGTATTATCTAATTCAACACAACAGTCAGCTTGTTAGTGATTACTGTCAAAGAATATACTATGTTGAGTAATACATAGTTTCGTTACTTACAGTGTGTTAGGCGCTCCCCTGTAACAGGCTTCCCAGCATCCTTCCATATTTCATGTGTGAGGTAGTACCAGCATGTATCATTGTCTGGTATCTCCTCTCTACTTTTCAATACATCAAAATGCTGGCACAACAGCTTCTACTTTCTCTTGCACATGGCAGTATTTTTGTTTCGCATTTTTAATATCATCCACTTGAATCCGTGGATGCGACTCCACATCATATCCAGCTTCCTGTTCATACTTCTCATTAGAATATGAGGATTGCCTTTGGCCTGAGCTGCCTCAAGCAGGCAGCACACCTCCCTCATGCTCCAGAGTCTCATTTCAAAAGGTTGGTTTTAAAGCTGTAACAAACAGAGACACAACACTATATTACTGTGATATATTGTCACATGTGTATTTTTTAGCTCTGGTGAGGTTTTAGAGTACAGATGCACATATAGCTAAATTTGTGTTTTTCTATTGTTATAATAATAAGCATTGGTATGTAGCTACACTGATTAAGTAATATGAGATAAACAACACAGTACTGCCTCCGTGATGCCATGTTTAACTGCGCCTTATACACATACTCAAAATACATAGTCAGATATTTATGCTACATCTTGTTGCCAATAATTTCCTGCATGTCACAATTCTGAACATGTCAATGCATCTCAATTTGTGTGACTGTGTGAAAGTGAGATAGCATGTGTTTGTGTTATGTTATGTTATGTATGCAGCTTTTCTATTTTTTGACAAAGTTTTTTTAGCTCATAAAAGAGCCTTTTTTTAACATTATATTTGCTTTAACAGTCTGATATTTTTAGAGGACTGTGCGGATTCCATCTCTAAAGTCACCCAGGAAAAGGCAATTTCCAGCATGTGAGAAGTGCACACCGTCTGATAGGTATAGCCAATTATTACAAATACTTAATTTCAGGGTGATGTATGGTGTGCATCACAGACATGAGCAGATATCCAGATATTTGTATGTTAACCTTTCTTCATGCTCTATCAAGCAGGAACATGTGCTTTTCTACTTGTCAGATCTTACGCTCTGTAATATAAGAAAAAATGATTTTATAGGCAGGTAACATAGACATTGATTTATTTATTTATTTATTTATTGAATAGAATTGGAATTACAATCCTTTGAGTCACAGACTCTTTTGCAAAGGCTCCACGTCGTATATATACATTATAGAAGCAAGGTCCAATTTTGCTTCTGACAATAAATCTGCCCATTGTTTGGTGCCCAAATCATTGAATCTGAGATGGAACAGCAGTATGTCTGGCTGAGCTTGAGTCCTCAGAAGTCTGTGCATTGTTGGCATGAGATACTCCCACTTCATGCCACCCCTGCCAAACCACTTAACAGAGCAATTTGGAAGCTGCAGGTCTTTGCCAAAATCACTCCTCTGAGCATACTCTGAAGCTCGCCTTACTATACTGCTGCTGACAATCCACAGAGAACTTTGACTGTTTTCTGCCATTCAGAGTTTTTAAGCTGAGAAGTGGACAGAGAGCTACTAAAAAATCAGTGTTTCTCCTGAAGTGCCTAGTCACTACTGAATATAAATGTGAAATTTACCTCTCTCCTTCAATATTGATTTGGTGGGCTGTCCCAAAACACAGTGATTTTAAAAGTTATTGGTTTATGCTTTCTGATGGCTAACCAATACAATGCATGCACTGACTATGACTACACTGAATGGCTGTAGCTGCTGTCAACCAGAAATGCTAAAAGATTTCCTAGTGGGAAAATACTACCTTTTTATAGGCTACTTCAGACAATCACAGCTACATAGAGGCATATGATTGGTTGCCTCTTGTGTTATGATACACGTGCTGCTTGCTTTATGCCTCCATTTGCAGCTGTATCTGTGCTTGTAAGTATTGATTGACACTCTTGACCTTATACAGTAATAACTTCTTTTTATAGCATAATAGGTTATTTAGATTGTCATCATCAAATAGAGCAGTAAAAATTTCTTTAATACTATTTTTGTGCTACTAACAGTTTTTATAATGCTAGGAAAATTGTTAATAAAATGTGATGTACTTACACAGAGTAAAGCAGTTTTTCTCAGGTTCTTCTAAGATGGCTGCCAGGTCCTTCTTCTCCACTCTTCTGCACTTGTGATTGGTTGCCTGACATGGCCTGATCAATGTGAAGCTGCACTGGTAGCAGCATCTGTCAGTCAAATAGGAAGAAATCTCTCATTGGCTGAGCCTTACAAGGGTTGTTTATCAATGTCATTTTGTGACACATTCATGCTCACAACACTATTATTCGAAACTTTCGTGCATTCTACACTACTTTTGTGACACTACATTTGACAGTTTCGTGCATGCAACACTAAATTATTCAACACTTTCATGCTCACGACACCATATTTTGTGACACTGTCGAACATTCAACACTACTTTTTAAAATATTGTTAAAAATATTATCTATTGGGGAAAAATACCATGTATACTTTACACTGTGCCAATACTTCACTTTTGATAGTTTATATATATATATTCATTTCATAAGTGAACTTATGTTCTCTGACATTTGAAAACATTGTATATTGGTTTAATGGTGTTCAGTTATTTGAGTAATAATGTCAGCAATATTTATTAAAGACTACTGTTTATTCTTCTAATATGACACAAATTTGTTTCATTATGTTATGTTAGTAAAAAAAAGAGCAACACTAAATATTTGCTTTTCTGTTTTCATTATACAGGTGTCTGATACTTCTGTAAGATTGTTGCAGAGTACTGTGAATTTCCAGACAAGAAAGATGCCCTCTAAATAAAGACGGACCTCTATGTAGAGACAAAACAAGTATAATAGTAGTTCACTGTTGCTTAATAGTGGTCCAAAATCCAGTGATGCTAGTTCAAAACGTAAAACAATTGAGTGTTCTGCTCAAGGAGTGACTTCACAGGTTGCTTGCTCCACAGAAAAAGTACATATTTGCTCAACTGCAAGGAAAACAAATATGTAGCTGAGCAATAGTTGTGGAAATCTGTGAGACGAAACACTAATGGTGCAAAGGCAGGCATAAATAAACATACTCAACAACGTTGTGAATATATAGCTGCTGATGGTTTTCTGAGGAAACAAAAGTATTTTTGATCACTAGCTTCTAAAGCTAAAATTGAGATCCTTATTGCTACTGTGATGAGATGTGAGAGCAAAAAAATTAAGAGTCATCTCTCTTTGATGAAATTGCATCTCAAGGTACATACATTTGTAAATAGAGCAGTATTTGTTCTTCAACGTTTGTGGCATAAGATGTCACATGTACTTTAGCAGTTCAGGAAAGTTGTGTAAGACATTAAGATGAGGCTACAACGGTATCCTGTCTTGAAGCTGCTCAATTTCTGTGATGTTTTCACAGGTCGCTGGCTGCACACACAGCACTCAGAGGCCTATTTTTGGGAGGAATCATATTACTCAAAGAAAAAGGACAGCAACTTCTGCATCAATGAGTCTGGTAAACTCTGTAATGTGCTCAGTGTGTGTGATGACACTACAGTGGAGTCAGATGATGAGTGTGAGGCAACTACTCAGCCTCGGAAGTGTCACTGTCTCTCATGGAAGTGTGATGTGACTTGCAACTGAAGGTAATCGTCATTTGACAGAGTTGAGAACTTTATCAACCTGTTTGTCATTACTGATCATAAAGACAGATATAAACTGTTTGAGAGTATAGACCTTTGTGAGATCCGTCCACATACTGGACTTGTGGGTCACTCGCTTGCATGTCTAGATAGTGGTGTTTGCAACAGTGTCTTTCACCACTTGCAGATGCTGGGAGTGCATCAAGCAGGCATGCATAACTTTGTGTACATGGTCTATGAGGTTTGACGAGTTGTCACTCAGTATACTCATCTGAATGAGTTACTGCAGTCTAGTGACATGCAAGGGGCCATGACATTTCTGAAACAGCTGCAATGTGTCAGCAGTGTGACAGATACTGTGACTGATCAGTCATCAATTGCTAATGGAAATTCTGTCTCTGTCTTAGAAACTGATATTCTCGAGCAGTTTGGGAAATCAATTGTCAAATCTGAGTTGGCAGACAGAGAAATCTGACTCTGTATGTGTGTCATGAGATCGGATCTGTTATGAGAAACAAATGATCACAGTGAACCTAGAAACCTTGTCTCCGTACAATGACATGTGGTTTTGACTGTGAGCATTTCTGCTGTTAAAGTGTGACTTTCAGTTAGACCCAATCATTGTGATGTGCAATCACTGTTCTTTAAAATCGAGAGCTAACATTTTTCTGCCACCAAGGTCAGTCTTGAACAATATAGTGGCACATGTTATACCAGTTGAGATTGCCACATTGAATATGTTTGAACGGATTCTTATTTAGACTATGAAACCATTTCAAACTATTCTACGTCTGAACACAAAGACACGGAACATTCCACAAAAATAACTCATTAGATCTCTTAAGGGTTCCATCATGTACCTTCCACTTCCTCTGCAGGAAAATGTGAAGGCAATCTGCATTGAGAACACTTCTGTGATTCTTTTCAATGGTGTTCCAACAAAGTCAAAGGTCATTTGGCAGGATGTTGTCAATCTAGAGAGGGTGAAGCTTGCTCTTACTTATTTAAAGAGCAGCAATCTCTTTCATGCAGACCTTGATATTGATCGCATGACCAGTGTGTCTGCTGAACATGATGTGTTGGAAACCACAAAACCAATGATTGAGAAGTTCAATGTAGAGACAAATGATAATGTGTATGAACAGTACACAATTCACCCACTGCATGGCAGAGATCCAGTAGGGGACAACATTGATCTTTATCAGATGAAACAGTTGGAAGTTGAGCCTGTCAGCATTTGGGAGGCAACATTGGAGGCATGCTGTTTCCCAGATTTATTCCCAAAAGGGTCAGGTGGATGCCTCAATGAAAGAGAAGTGTGTGTACAGGGTGCTGAGTACTGTACTAGCTGTGTGCTCAGTAATGATGGCAAATTCAGATGCAACATACAGTACCTGTTTCATGTCCTGTGTGAGAGCGAGCTTAGCATACTGTCTGCATCTATTGCACATACTATTTGTCTCACAACTCCACTTGATGGAATAACAGCTGCACAGTTCCTGGAGAAACTAGAGCAGAAGGATGAAAATGTGCAAATGAATTTGTCTTCCATTCTGTCAAGTCTATCTGGCACCAAAAAATACTGGTATCTGCAGACACTCTGGGAGGTGGTAATATTACTTTCTTGAAGAGTATGGTCCAGCCACATGGTTTGTCACACTCAGTTGTGCCAAGTATGCCTGGTGTAAGGTCATAGAACTGTTGAAGTGGGATAACTGTAATGTAGAGGGCATTTCATCAATGGCTGTCAGAGAAATGTGCTCACTTGACCCTCTGTCTGTCACCTCTGTCTGTCACAAGGCATTTCCACAGGCGATTCCATGATATTCTGACTTTCATGTTGTCAAAGGAGAATCTGCCTCTTGGTATTGTAGAGCACTACTTCTGGAGGATGCAGTATAAGGCACTAGGTGCTCCTCATAATCACATGTTACTGTGGATTAAAGATGCCCCATGCATAGGTGAACTTGAAGCAGTACAAGTGTTAGCATTCATTAAGCAATACATCACTTGCCGCATTCCGGACACGTATGACAGTCCTACACTGTGGAAGTTGGTGCAGAAGTTTCAACACCATATTTGTGCAA
Organism: Neoceratodus forsteri; assembly: GCA_016271365.2. Classification (NCBI taxonomy): domain Eukaryota; kingdom Metazoa; phylum Chordata; order Ceratodontiformes; family Ceratodontidae; genus Neoceratodus; species Neoceratodus forsteri. Next base: position 40,741,043 of record CM028137.1, on the reverse strand, counting down.
AATACTGCCACCGGGTAGTGAACAACAAATCTGATTGGTACGCAAGATGCCATTTTGGATTCCCCAGATGTGTCTGTCAGGATGGTTGTATGAATGAACTTTTTTCAACTATGTGACACCACTTCAAGGCAAAATCAACCAAGAGGGTTTATGAGTTACTCAGAGAAGAGAATGAGATGTACATCAATAACTACAACCCTACTCTTCTACTAATGTGGCAAGCTAACATAGATATACAGTTTGTGGCTGACAACTCGTTGGCTCTGGTTCGGTACATCACTTTGTACATAACTAAACATGAACAGACTAGCCTGCAAGATTTTGGGGAAGATATTGCAATTTCAGGCAAGTCACTGACATTTCAATTGTGGTCACTGGGGTTGAAGACCCTCTCACACAGAGAATGTGGTGCTTATGAGGCCGGTGGTCACTTGATTGGTACACATTTGTATGGCAAATCTAATACTGTGTGCTTTCTCAGTGTAAACTACAAAAAGAAATGAAAACGTGTACTTATTCCTCATTCTGAAATTCAGGAACTTGCTCTCAAGAGACCCTCTTCAAGACATATCTTGAAGAATAACCTCATTGACATGTACTACCCCCGTAGACATGAAGACATGGATCAAATGTGTTTATTTGAGGTGGCTAAGTGGTATGACTGCAAAACAGATGTCTCACTTGACTACACGTGACATTTACAAGGTCAAAGGAGTGGACGTCTGTCTCATTAAGAGACATAAGCCTTGGTTCATTGACCACTGTAAGTTACAACTAGGCACATGTGAGAGCAGAGAGCATTACTACTTTGCTCTCATATTTCTATTTAGACCCTGGAGGAATGAGTTTGAACTAAAAGGTGACTGTGATACATTCAAGGAAGAATTCAATCACAGTTACGAGACATTCAAAAGTGAATACTCAGACAAATATATACAGAAGCTGGACACTGAGAAAGAGCAACTTGAGAAGGCACAGAAACAACTTGAAGAGGACACTGCCATCATTCACAGGACAATCTTGAACCAGAAGGACAAGGTATCCTTGGAGAACCTCTGCCTCTGAATGCCCCAGAAGTACTCATGTCAGAAGTGGATAGTGCTATGGAACATGGCACACACTGCAGTGTTGACCCAGCTGAGTTGAGAGAGAGACTCAATTAGCAGTGAGTGGTTCACTCTGAGGTCACTGATGCTGCTCAGCATGGGATACTACATGAACAAAAGAAATATGACTGTCTTGACTATAAGCCACTGCTGATGTTTGTTAATGGCTCAGCCAGCACAGGGAAGAGTTTCCTCATAGAGGTCATAACAGCAGAAATACAGAACCTGACAGGGTCATCAATGTTTGTTGCTGTTAGTGCTCCCACTGGACTGGCTGCATACAACATTGGTGGAGTTACCTTAGACCGTCTCTTCATGTTGCCAGTGGAGCATGGCAAAGCAGGAGAGTATTGTAAGCTGTCATTTGAGGTTGCATTTCAGCTTCGTTCTATGTTTACTAAGATGAAGTTACTCATCATTGATGAGATCAGTACGGTCTCCAGTTTAATATTTGCCTGTATACACCACATCTACAGGAGATCTTGGGGACTGACTATGGAGATGCATTTGGCAGTTAAAGCATTGTTGTATTTGAAGACCTTTTACAGCTTGCACCAGTTAATGCAGAACATGTCTTTGCAGCTCTGACTGTCAAGCAAGCTAGGAATACACTAGGCTGCATCGATGGTTTTAACCTGTGGGAGTTATTTACCAATATCGAGCTGTATCAGAACATGTGACAAAGTGTTGATCTGGCTTACAAGGAACTGTTGGATCAAGCTTGTACAGGTTCTCTGTCACCAGAACATGTTTCAGTGTTACATGGTGGAAGAATCAGAATGGATACTACATCCATAGAAACAGCATGTGATGTTTACAGTGATGTGTACTCCACAGGCACACGCATTGTGTGTCTTATGCCACGACTGAAGAAATGTGCTGAGTCCAACAGTGTCATGTTGTAGAGAGAGAATTAAGAAATTGTCACACTGCATGCTGTTGATTTAGTTGATGGTGTCATTCTTAGTCAGAAGCTGGTAGCAAAGATGACTAAATGACTCTCTGAACTGAAGTCAGATGTTTCACGTACAGCTAGCCTGGAAGCTTTTCTTACAGTTTGTAAGAATGCACGTGTCATGCTACGCTGCAATCTTGATGTGGAGTGTGGCATGGTAAATGATGCCATGAGAAACATCATTGATTTCATTTACAATGTTCAGAAAACATTTATTTAGACACTTGTTGTCCACTTTGACAACATGGAACAGCCTGTGCGGATTGATCATACCTGTGTTAAGTTCCAGGTATTTGAGGATATCTATGTGAACAGGAAAAAGTTCACAATATGTATTGCATATGCTGTTTCAATTCACAAGTCTCAGGGTTTGAGTTTGGATTCAGCAATGGTGGACATAGGGACAGACATTTCAAAAACTGCATGAGCAACATCACACTTTCATGTGTCCATAGTGTTTCTGGGTTGCACATCATAACACTCGCACCTCAGAAGATACACACTGACAAGCAATATATTGTCAAGTACAACAGATTATGTACTCTATATCTGCCACAGATGTCTTTAATACCACTACCTATGTGTGTGGTTGTCTCACATCCCACAGTCACAGCTACACCTGGCAACAAAAGAAAGTGAGCTTTTACAACTGATTCAACTGTGCAGAGTGGTAAGAAGGTCACAATGTCAAATACAGATGCAGAATTCGCTGTTGGTCAGAAGTCAGTTGGCATGGCTGTTGTCCCAGTGTTTGATAACAGTACTAGAGTAAACTGCAATGCTTATTCAGCTATGCAAGTCTTTCTCCACATGCCACACGTTGTGCAGGTAACATCTGCCTCACAAGAGCCTCACTTATCAAAGACATTGAAGCAGGTTGTCAACATGGCTTCTGATCAGTCTAACAATGGGCAGTCACACCTCTACGACAGGTTTTGGGGACATATGACGGATGCAGTACATTTGCTGCTAACATGCAGCAGGATGCCAGAGAGTTCATGATAGCAAGTTCTTTCAAACAGAGACTACTGCAACACTTAAAAATGCATATGAACTGATATTGAAGAATTACAACAATCTTCATGTGTCAGAGGAATAGTCACACAACATGTGACATACTTTGCTGTCCATTTTGTTACAGAATGACTTCTGGTACATTGTCATATTTTTTCTTACAGATGTACATTCATGACTACACTGGTAACATACCACATGGTTTAATAGGTTATGCTTACTCAATGTGACGTATAAGATTGTAGTGTTGATCAGTGACACAGTGAAAATAGTTGCAGTGGTCTTTAATCGGCACCCGCTGTCTTCACAGTCACTAGAAAAACCAAACTTACATGTCTAAGAAAGACTTTTAAATGTCAAAATAGATATTCCTATCTGGTTGTCCTCTTCTGTCATTGTCTTTTCTTATGAGTATGTTGTATGAAGACATAGCAAGTACTAGTTGGCACACTTGGCAACTGTGTGCCTCTACTGAGGCACAATACTTGTCCATGTACATAAAGAAAACTGTGTAACATATCTGTTTACAAAACTTTTTCTGCATGATTACATTATTAGGATCTTTTATGAGTAAAGATATCCTGGTGTTTATCCCAGTTCTGTGCCACCAGTATTGAACTGTCTTTTTTTACATGGTCTGATGACCTGAACTTAAGACTATAATACTGTAAAATGCACATCACTCTGTCACATGCTGAGTGGCATCAGGTGTGCCTGTGTTCCTTTTTGTATCCACTTCCGTCTTCATTAAATAACACCATTTTGAGTTGCAATAGTGTATTACTATCCCTGTCTTGTTGCTGTACATCTGTATTGTATATATGTATAAATGATTGTAAAGACATTACTTGGTAATACTTTGTACTGTGATGTTTAAAGTACTTGTGCTAACTGTCATGTAAGTTGATCTATTGCAAAATTAGTAATATTTGACTATTTTGAAGTACTGCATTCATAAGTTTTAAATGTTATGTTAATATACAGTATTAATTAGTATGATATAGATATGTAGTTGAACATATATAGTATATTGTTATTCCATATACCCACAATTGATATTAAGGTTAAGTGTTGTAGTACATATTTTTAATTATCTGCAGGTTACATTTTCTGATTATCATATAATTAAATGTTATATTCATAGCATTCTGTAAAACAATTTATTTTATGTAAGTAGAAGATGTTACAGATCTAGGTGCTTTATTAGTTGGTTAGCAATGTGATTATTGATTCAATAATTTTCACTGATGTATATAGTCCCTGTTGTCATGTGCTATTTGATTTATTTGTGTAATCAGTGAATTAAATGTATGTTTATAATACTTGACAATTGTAAATCAGACAGTTTCACTGATAAAAACTGAGTTTTTCTGTTCCTGATAATATTTTTTGATCACCTCTATTGAGGGGTAGGGTGAGAATTTTCAAAATCCAAAAACATAGCGATATGTCTTAACATGTATATGTATATGTGTATATATATATATATATATATATATGTGTACACATAAAATATATAATAATTCAATATTTAACAGTAAGTTTAAGTGTTCATTTTTTTAGAGAGCATTGTTTGGTTTTGCTGCTATTACTTTAACGGTTGGCATCTGGTTTTTCACCCACCCCAGGAACATTCTCACTATCCATCACACAATGACAACAACATCGTAACTGTTTGATATGTGTAAGCAGTGTGCAGAGAGTACTGTGGTACCTTTGTTTATGTATTGTGTAGTACTGTCACATCTTACCCATTGAGTATCTGTGTTACTGTTTTACATGTATTTCAAACATTGGTGAAAAACATTTGAATGGTTGTTTTGTGAGACTGATTTTGTGCACCAATTGGATTTTTAATTCAGCCTTTTTTACAATTTTTAATTGGCAATAATCTTTTGTAAGCCTTAGCTACCTGAGTTGTGTCTTTAATTAAGCATAAAGTAACAGTGATAATATGTATATTGGTATTGGTGTATTGGTGCATCTAAACATAGTGTGTGACACTTATTGGTGCAGATTTCCTACTTTGTACTGTTAATCTGCTATTGACCAATGTGGTGAACATATTAATCTCCTATTCCATAGACTGATCATTTTTTGTTCACATCAGTGGTGTAGAACATGACCTATTGCTGCATAAATACTATCAGAGAACTACATATTCAGACAAATGTATCTATATCTTGGTGAGTCTGTGTTGTGAAAAGGGATGCACATTTTCAACAACATATTCAAAATAGTATGACATAATGATTTCTCAAAAAGACAGGAAATTCATGGCAAAAAAACTCTGTTTAATGCAGCAGTTAGGGTTCTTCCACAGTGAAAAAAGTGAGGAAATTCGGTGTTAGGGTTGAAAACCCTAACTCTACTTCCCCCCACTCCCTCCAGCTACACACACACACACACATATGCAAGTAGGGGGCAGGACCAAAGCAACATGCCCAATCACAGACAACCAGCAGCAGGTGACAGAAATAGCATACAACTGTCTAAATGTACTACAAGACACAACCATCATCATGGGACAACAACTGTTGCATTTGATCAGTCATGGGTGTACAGAGTGTTGTGCACATCTTCATAGGCTCACATGTCACAACAATACTGTTGTACACACATTTTGTATAATACACATTGTTTGTTCCTGCTGTGATGATATGATGAGTTATTAACATAGAAGAAACCATCTATTACATTGTGCATTATGTAGTGTGGACATATACAGAAAGAAAAAAAAAACAGTGTGGGACCGCTTCAGTAACATGTATTGTTCAATGTACACTTGTTCAAATCTTTATTTGCTACTGTTGAGGTGATGTTAGGAGCCATTTACAGACATGAAACCCTGGTGAAAATTCTGTCTAATATGATTCATTCATAGGCATAGAGGTAGTAAAATTTTGTGTTTGGTCACCACTGTTACTACATAGGTAGGAATGTGTATACAAACATAAACATGCATTTGTAGTTACAGAGTCACAGCAAGGTAAAAAGACTGAACTAGTAACATAGAATAGTTTGGGTGACACAATGTCATGCTGAGCTGTTAAGGTTCAAATAATAGGGGAGAATGACTTAGTAGATAATACTGTACTGATCCAGATTTTTCTTATGTCGTGGTAACATCACTGCATAGTTAGACAACTGAAAGTGTCTTAAACTGATCTCTGCTATTATGTGCTTATGAAGACAGACATCTGAACATCAATGCTTTTAATACCATTGTAGCAACAGTATATGCAATAGTGTACCGACACAACTTGCTGTTTAAAATGACAACATTTTCAGAACTGAGCTACTGTACAGTGTTACCATGTGAGTTATCAGGTCTGAGAGTTCCACACAGATCTTACAGTCTACAATGTAAGATGATTGTACAGTTGTGCTGTGCAGAGAATAGCATACAGACACATGATTCTCTTATTCTGGGGTAACATCAGGAGGCATTAACAATAAACAAAGGGCCATAAGACCACTGGCAGATATTGGCATGTTATTACAGTGATGATTATCAACACACTGTCATTGAGAAGATATACAAAATCTATTAGATATAAAAAATGTATAGTGTAAAACAGTAATAACTGATGGGCAATATGAATGCATAGGATGAAGTCACTTGGATGACAGCAGAACTAGCACACTAGTTGGCCCATGGTGATGGATGTGTCTTGTAGTATGTTTAGACAGTTGTATATTATTTCCGACACCTGCTGCTGGTTCTCTGTGATTGTCTTTGTTGTTCTGTTACTTTCTGGATACCTGTGTACTACTGTATGCTTCTCCTGGAATACTATACTGAGGTCTCTTCAGTTACATTAAATGAAACACCATTCAGCACAAAGATTTAAATAGTCAACAACAACAACAAGAGAGTGACCCTACTGTAAGACAGATCCTATGTTAAGAGCATGTATAGTGAAAGATCTACTGCACATTTTTATATGTGTATAGTAAGAATTTAAGGCAAGGCTGGATAATGAACAACTGAATGACAACATGAACGGATTACCCTTTCTAAGAGAAAATTACAGATATTGTGTAATGAGAGCATAGCACATCTCAACAAAACTAATTAACATTAACTCTACATGTTTCAGGTGACATCTCCACACAAGTGAGTACAGTGAGGGTGTGCATGGTGTTACCAATGCAGTGGCCTGACAGTATAAGGACAGATACTGTGTCATGAGTGTCCAGCCACAGACAACCTGTTATGCGTCAGAGTTGCACTTGGTGGTTCCTACCTGTAACACCACTGTGGCAACACAGATTGTCCCCAGAGTCCTGCCAATAAATACACTGACAACATAATGTGTGGTTGCTCAGTCCTGGCAATAATTTTACTGTTTTTTATAGTTATGATAAATTCACAATGTTACATTAGCAGGGACATCTCTACATTCTATGAGTTGTCCTCTTTTTTCCATCATGTTTACAGTACTTTACATTTCCATTATGTACATACATTCTCTCCTTCCTTATCTTGTTGGTCTCATAATTATTAAAAAATATCTTCTTCTTTTCTACCCCCCCAGACATATATCATGGAGGGGGCCTGGCCTCTTCCTCTTAGTACGTGGATGGGGGACACGAGCGTACACACCATGCCCCTGCCTCTTCTTTGCCAGACCTGTGTAATTTTTGTTATCTTTCCTCCCCCTTTTCTTGTCTTCGTTCCCCCCTTTGTCCATTAGTCCTCCTCCAGCTTCCGATGGACAGTGGACTTCCCCTTATTTTTATCCCTCCCCTTATTCCCTTGTCCTAACCTACTTCTTTGCCAACCATACCTCAATTGCATTTGAAATTTCCATATTGAACATCGCCAGGCCAAGGCCTGACAAATGAACCCTGTCTCCCCTGTAATACTCATATGCCCACTCTAAAATCCCATGGAGAATGACTAGTCCACCTAGGCCCTGTAACAGTCTTCCCACTCGTGCATTCATGCATTTCCTAGCCCTGTCCATCCACTTAAGGTTCTCATCCTGTCTCCAAACCCTCCAAGGTGTGATGTTTGACCATGACAAAGTAACCTCTGGCCACCATTCCTTTATTCTTTCCACATCCTGCTTTATCTGATACAAAATGTCCAGCCAGGGCCTTGTGCCCAGGTCATTGCCCCAAGATGTATTATGATCAGGTCCAGCTGCCTATGATCCCTCCTGATTTCCCTGAGTTCTGGCAGTAGCTGCACCCATTTCATGCCTCGGTGACCTTTCCACACCAATAGCATTGTGTCACTGTTCATATACAGCTGTTTTCCCCCTTGCCTCCTGGCTGCCCATTTCTCTGGCTAATGGACAAAGGAATGTCCACAAATCCATGCCTCAAGTCTCTTGGTCGTAACTGAGAAAACAAAGCATACGGAGTGAGTATCTAAGCACTGACTTTTCTCTGCTCCCCCATTTTAATTTCAAAGTACCTGCTGAGGGAGAGAAAAACAAATATCATTATTGTTGCATCTTCCTTATGTATATTTTATAACATCCTGAAACCCATCTTCCTCTTTGTTTGATTTCTTCCGGTCCCCTGCCCTGAGCTGCCATTGCCAATGCAGCCCCAATCCTGAACGAGTGAGAGGAATACCCTTCCACTGGTTCTCCCAGAAGTCTGAGTGCCTTGCTCAACATGGCCACTGCCTGGTACCCTGACACTGGTTTACCATCACCATGTATAAACATCATTCCATCTCCCTGGTTTGGGTGATCTGCTGCATAAGCATGCAATGCCATGACTGGGCAGATAGCATCGTTCAGGTGCCTTTTCAACCTCACCTTCTTCCCTTCCCCATGCTTGTCAGTTTTTGACTGCCTTAATAGTACTGTCACCGTTTTTCATTTCCATTCGATGTCCTCCCATCTGAGTCCCCCTTCTGACCGCTTGTTGTGCCCAACCATCTCGCTCAAACGAAAGGCCCCGCTATACATGGTGGTGTACAGGGCCTGGAATAATACTGCTTCCCTTGGGGAACTGCAGATATGCTGCAAGGCCTCTACCAACCTTGCCAACAAACCTTCGGATATCGGCTTCCTGCTATCCTGTCTTTTCCCTGCTCCCCTCATCCAACCCTGCATCATTCTGAGAATCAGGTTGCTCTTTGTTGGGTCCCCCAACCCCTTAACATACAGATCTGGCTTATAGCTGCCAGATGTACCCCCATGGTCGAATGTGCCATGTTCTGATTCCATCCCAAAACTATAAATTGCACCCTCTACTCCCCCGTTGCTGGCTCACTTACCAGTCCACTGTACTGCACCTGGAAGTTCTGAAATGCCCTTCAGGAGGTTTCATATGCTCTCAGGGTCCGGGGGACCCAGGAGTTGTGGAACAATATCTCAGCTCCCTCAATCCAATCGACCATACGTACTTCAGGATGGCGGCCAGCCTGGCTTCTGCTTCAGGTGCGACAGTCCTGAATTTGTCCATCTGCAATCGGGAGAGGCAATCAGCTATCACATTGTCAATGCCATTGATGTGCTTGGCCCTGAAAGACATGTTCAGGGTCTAACCCAACCACACCATCCTGTCCAGAACCCTCATTACCCTCTCAGACTTTGTCCTCTTCTTGTTCAGTACTTCCACTACTGCCTTGCTGTCATTCCAGAATGTGACCTGCTTGTTCCTGAGATCATCTCCCCATACCAACATGGCCACCCATATGGGAAACAGTTCTAAGAAGGTGATATCCTTTGTGACCCCTTTCTGGGTCCAGTCCTCCGGCCATGGTTCTGTGAACCATCGCCCTTGAAAATACCCTCCCATGCCTATGCCCCCTGATGCATCCATGTGTAATTGTAGATCAGTGTTATAAAGCCAATCATCCTGCCAAAAAGTGTGTCCATTATACGCCTGCGGAAAATGTCCCCATACTGCCATATCCTCCCGGGTCCTCTTGTTAAGGTCCACCCAATGGTGAGGTTGCGTGGCCCCCTGAGTTGCCCAGGCCAGATGCCGTGTAAACGTGCATCCTGGTGTAATGGCTTGACATGCAAAGTTCAGATGCCCCAACAATTGCTGTGCCTGTTGCAGCCGGACCCTCTTATGTCCTCCCACTGTCCTCAGCAGCTCCCTGAGTTTCCTTACCTTCTGGTCTGGCAACCTAAACAATTTCTGAGCTGTATCTATCTCTAGTCCTAGGAACTCTATTGTCCGACTTGGGCCTTCGCTCTTGTCCGCCGCTAATGGGACCCCTATCTCTTGGCATAGAACCTGAAAATCCCTAAGCATGTTCTGGGTCTCTAAACACCCTTCCCTGATAAACAAGAAATCATCCAGGAAGTGTTATACTGTCCAGTATCCAAAACAGGCCTGGAAAACCCATTCCAACCATGTACTAAACATTTCAAATGTGGCGCATGCTATTGAGCAACCCATCGGCATGGCCTTGTCAAAGTAGTACATCCCATCCACCTGAAAACCTAGTAAGTCCCATTCTTCTGGCCTGATTGGCAGTAGCCGGAAAGCCGACTCTATGTCCATTTTTGCCAACCACGCCTCCTGCTTTGATCCAATTAGCCACACTGCATCTTCCAGGGTGGTGTAGAGTAACTCTGCTGTCTTTTCCCAATAGCATTGTTACACGATCCCCATCTGGGTAAGATAGTGATGTATCACCAGACACCCTCTTGCTTTTGGGAACTAGCCCTTGGGGGGAAACCCTTATATTTTTTAGTGGGGGGGGGTTCTGAATGGGCCTTCAACCCTCCCGGCCCGCATTTCTTTCAGGATTTTTTCTGTCAGTATTGCCTCCTTCCCTTGCACAGATTTGAGGTTCTATGCTGACATCTGTTTTCTGCCCCCTTTAAATTGTAAGCTAAACCCAGACCTAAAACTGGTCCACAATTTGCCCACCACCTATCTGTCTGGGTGGCCCCCCAACTCACTTTCCATCCCTGCTATGCTTATCGGCATCCGGGGCAGCTGGAAACCCCCTTGTGGCTGCCCCTTATGCTTCTTGATGTCGGGGTTGATAGGCCTATGCCCTTCCCTGTTCCCTCCCCTGCCACCCCTCCCCACTGCTGCCCCTGAAACGAGCTCTGGTTATTCGAATGGGCGGCTGGTACAAGTTAATCTGGCTGCCCGCTCCTTTATCCCAGCTGTATCTACACTTAGTGGCTGGGTGGTGCCCCCTGCATTTGGAACATGCATGTCGGAACCGGCAGTTTGGCCAGGAACATGATGCCCTGTTATAACCCCAATATACTTTTGTTGTCACCCCACCCCTTTTTTCACTGTCTGTTTCCTTGTCAGTGGGACCCATATAAATTTCTAACCATTGGTCTATTTGCCTTGTGTCCCACTGCACATCCCCAAAATGAGCCATTCTCTTTCAAAATTTCTCGTAGTACCGCAGCCAGCTATGTCCCCCTTTTTTATATGCATTCTTTATTAGGAGGGAATAAGTTAAAAGAGGGGGTTGCCAGTTCTGCCTGCTTCTCAATTACAATAGCCGTAAAATACGTGAACCCCATGGACCAATTGTCCCGGGTCTTTCCTTTCCATGTTTTATCCTCCTCTTCCTTTCTGAGCAACGTCACCGGTGCTGCCATGTCCTTTTTCTCGAAGCTATCCTTCTCTTCATATTTTTCCATACTGTCTACATTTGCTAACTCGAAAATATCCACGTATTCCCCTTTCCATATCTTCTCCTTCATGGATGTGGGATATGATCAGCTAGCCACACCTCCAGTGCCCCCAGCTCTCTGCTTATCCCCTGGTTTTCCATTGTCCTTCCCCCTTTCACTCTCTCCCCACTTTTTAATTCTCCTATTGCTTTTTCTAGTTGAACTATTCCATTTTCCCCCATACCTTTTAGCATTTGTTCTATATACTCCTTCATGCTGCTCTCCATAGTCACCCCTGGATTACCTGTGCCTGGTGGCTGCGGGGCGTCAGGCCCCTTCAGAGGGCTTCCTGGTGTGCTGGGCAGGACCACTTGCAGCAGGGCTGGCATCGGAACCGGCTCTGGGTGTGTCGGCTGGAACCTCGGAACTTCAGGTACTGGTAATACCCTGGGGGCTGGGACGCAATCTGGGATTAGCTCAGGGGCTGGGTTATTCAGAGTTGGACACCTAGGGATTCCTGGCTCAGGCTCCGGTACCACCAACCTGGTTTCTGGTACACTGCTCCTTGTTGGCACACTTTTGTTCATCTCCCCACCCTTCCCCATTCTCCCCTTCTGCTTTTTGCCCTTCTTCTTTTCGCCTGGCTCCGCCACCTCCAGCAACCGATTTGCCTTCTCCCCAAGGTCCACTACTGATTTGTAGCAATTCTCTTTGTTGAGCTTTGCCTTTTTCGGTGCCATCCTCTCTCTTTACCTATGAAAGACACAACATATAAATCATACCAACATCGGTTCATTTGTATCCCCCTATCTGTGTATACATATATACATACATATACACACATACCTATACATATATATATATATATATATATACATATATATATATATATATATATATATATATACCCCATACACACCCACATATCCTAATTCACTAATTCTCCCTTTTATCAGTTGGAGGTCCCCAACACCTTTTGATTCACCTCAGCGGTTCCGTTCAGCTATCGACTGCTAGCCATGCTCTCTCTACCCCTCATGTACCCCTTAGTGCCCCTATCCAGCTAACACCACTATTAACAAACTAACACCATTAATATTGTTCTGCACTCGGAAGGTGGTGTTGCATTAATTGTCATTGTTGCTCTCCCTCATGGGAATTATCTGAACATCCGAGATGGCCAAAATGACTTTTTTCTTTAAACAAAAGGAACTCATCTATAACAAATGATACCAGGGGAAACTGGAGGTTCTGAACATCCCACTCCGATGATATCTTGTTCCCCTGTTGTCCATCTTTCCATTAGCCTCCCATAATCCAGTCCTCCCCTCTTTTCCTTTTGTCAGGCCCCCCATATTTATTAATACTGGGCTGTCCTCATGAGAAAAAACATTGTTTAAACTAGCTGGAAAAATAACAGAAAGAAAACGCCATCATATTCCCATAGGGCCACATGTATGCTGATTCCCCTTGGTCCTCCCCTCTTTTCCTTTTATCAGGCCCCCCATATTCATTAATACTAGGCTCTCCACCTTGAGAAAAAATGTTGCTTAAACTGGCTGGAACAAAAACTGAGAGAAAATGCCATCATAGAAACATAGAAACATAGAATTTGATGGCAGATAAGGACTGCTTGGCCCACCCAGTCTGCCCATTTCCCTACCTAATGGATAAGCTGCAGATCCTAGTTAACCAGCAGCCTACTTCTTCCTACCCCCAACCCCCTAGAATTGCCTTATGACTGTCCCATGCATGCTTGAATTCCACCACTGTTTTTGACTCCACGACTTCCTCTGGAAGGTCGTTCCATGCATCCACAACTCTCTCTGTGAAAAAATACTTCCTTAAATTACCTCTGAGCCACCCCTCTATCTTCAAATTGTGTCCCCTTGTTCTTGCACACCTCTTATTTTGAAAGATGCTACCCTCTTGGCTTTGTTGATTCCCTTGAGGTACTGGAAAGTTTCTATCATGTTCCCCCTCTCCCTCCTTTCCTCGAGGCTATGCATATTAAGCTCCTTAAGTCTCTCTTCATATGCCTTCCAGTGCAGACCCTGCACCATTTCAGTTGCCCTCCTCTGGACAGCTTCCATCCTGTCTATGTCTTTGAGGAGACTGGGTCTCCAGAACTGCACGCAGTACTCCAGATGGGGTCTCACCAGCTGTCTGTACAGAGGGATAATAACTTCCTGTTTTATTCTGGTGATGCCTCTCCCTATGCATCCTAGTATCCCCCCAGCCCTCCTTGCTGCCCTTTCACATTGCTTGCCCACCTTTAGGTCATCTGATATGACTACCCCCAGGTCTCTTTCCATTTTTGTTGTTGTTAGTATCTCACCCCCCATTGTGTACTCTTCCCCTGGGTTTTTGTTTCCCAGGTGCATTACCTTGCACTTCTTATCATTGAATCTAAGCTGCCATACATTTGACCATTCCTTTAACCTTGCCAAGTCCCTTCTCATCCTTTCCACCTCACCTTGTGCATCAACTCTGTTGCAGATCTTTGTGTCATCTGCAAAGAGACATACTTTCCTTCCAGTCCCTCTGTAATGTCACTTATAAAAGACATTAGAGAGGACCGGTCCTAGACCTAAATTTGCCCCTCCTAAAGTAGCCCCTTTCTTCAGAGTGGGCTCCATTTACTATTACTCTCTTTGTCCTATTCTCCAGCCAATTCTTTACCCAGGCTGTCATCTTGGGACCCACTCCCAGGCTGGCTAACTTGTATATTAATCTTTTGTGTGGGACTGTGTCAAATGCCTTGGTAAAGTCTAGGTAGGCCATGTTCACAGCCCCTCCCTGATCTACTACTTTGGTCACCCGTCAAAGAAATCTATCAGATTTGTCTGGCATGACCTTCCCACTGTGAATCCATGCTGCCTTGGGTCCTGTGCCCTCTGGCCTCTAGATACTTGACAATTCTTTCCTTCAGAAGTGATTCCATCATTTCCCTACCACTGAGGTTAAACTAACAGATCTGTAGTTTCCTGCTTCTGCCTTGCTCCACTTTTTGAAGGGAATCATATCTGCTCTCCTCCAGTCCTTGGGTACCACCCCATCCTCCCATGATTTGTTAAAGAGGGTAGTCAGTGATGTCACTAGTTCTACCCTTAGTTCTTTTAGAATTCTGGGATGAATCCCATCAGGCCCCATTGCTTTGTCGACCTTCAGTTTTAAGAGTTCTTTCAGAACCCTTTCTTATGTAAATGGGCTGGTATCAACTTCTGTATCCAGAGTGTTTCTACTGTTTGTTTTAGCTACCTCCCCGTCTTCCTTTGTAAATACTGAGCAAAAATATTTGTTTAGTATCTCTGCCTTTTCACAGTCACCCTCTGACCACCATCCCTCCCTTTTATTAAGCCTCACTATCCCTCCCTTAGTCTTCCTTCACTCCCTGATGTACCTATAAAAGGTTTTATCCCCCTTCTTAACTGAGTTGGCTATCTTTTTCTTGGTTTGGGCTTTTGCTGTTCTGACTGCTTTCCCAGCTTCCTTTTGCTTTAACTGATACAGTTCTCTGTCCTGCTCCTTCTGTGATTCCTTGTACTTCCTGAATGCTTTCTTTTTCTCTTGACCCTTCACTGCCACTTCCTTTGAGAACCATAGTGGTTTCTTACATCGTTTCATTTTGTTTATTTGCTTCGCACAAAGGCTTGTTACCTCTGTGATGGCAGTTTTCATTATTCCCCATTGTTCTTCCACCCCTCCTTCCTGCCCATTTGCTAGTGCATTCCTTAGGCACTCACCCATTTTGGCAAAGTCAGCCCTCCTAAAGTCCAGTACTTTTGCCTTTGAAGGCTTGACTCTATTGCTGTGTTTATTGTGAACCATACTGTTTGATGGTCGCTAGTTCCCAGATGGCTACCCACTTCTATATCTGTGATCCTCTCTTCATCTCCATTTGAGAGAACCAGGTCTAAGATTGCTCCCTCTCAAGTGGGCTCCAATACGTAAGCAATAAAACACGACAGGGTGTGCATGGAACATATTTTACCGCATGGCCAAGGGCATAATAAGGCACGAGGCCTTGGCCGAGTGCCTTTAGCCCCTGGCGTGCGGTAAAATATGTTCCATGCACACACCTGGAGTGTCTTATTGTGCTTATAAAATGGGCTACATTTTTAAAATATTTTTCTCACCCTAAAAAAAATATTTAAATATCCAAAAACAGAAATCTTTGTGATAATTTGAGATAAAATAGTCCTTCTGCCTGCTACCTGATGATGCTATTGTATTTTGCCACTAGGCATTTCTGTCCTTCTGTGGCATCCATACTTCTGAAAAAGTTCACCCCCCCACACACACATTATTATTTATTTATTTTGATTTTTTTACTAGTCGGTCTGTTATTTACTAAGCAGTTTTATCTTTTTTTTTCCTACCTTAATTTCTTTGCCTGATTCACTTGATCAAGCATCCTGTTTTTCCCCCAGTTCCTCCATCGTGACTATATGCCGCTCTTCAATTATCTGCACTATACAGATAAAATGAGGAACCGATGGGCAGCTCGTGGAAAGTTTTTTTTTTTAACTCATCAGCATTGCTCTGTCCGTGTCTTTCCCTCCTGCTGCCCACCCAACCATCCGCTCCTTTACTGGCAGAGGCTTTGGAAGTGGCAACGGGACTGTACAAATAAAACCACAGGACAAGTCAGTAGGATTGTTTTTTTTAATCATCATCGGGGACTGTAAAACAGCCTGTGAAGCGAGAGAGCGAGTTGCAACAGAGTTTACCCGATCGGTTGGCGAAACCATGGGACAAATCTGAAAGTCAGTAGATTTTTTTTTTAAACTGTTATCGGGGACGTTCATTTTAACCTGTGAAGCATTAGTGAGAGGCATCAGAGTTTTCCTGATCGATTGGAGAGAGTTTGATGAGCTGCGTTATGGAGTGCATACAAAAAAGAAAAAGGCAGCATTTGCATAATGAACATTTAAATGGCTGATTGATTTCTTTCTTTTTTTCACACTACTCGCTTTTTGTTACAATAATCCAAGTACGGTAGCTTTTTGTCCTGCTTGGCAAATATAAAGATGGCAGACAGTAAAAATGCCAACGTTCCATGGCTTATGGATATTGGCCTTTTTACTGCCAGTCCCTTTTTTTACCCATGCGTGGAACAGATTTCATGCATGGGTAACTATCCAATCAGATTCCTTGATTTAGCCTACCCATTTTATAATAGTTGTCTAAGGCATGCCCCCTGTAGGGCATCTAGAATAACCCCACTCTTCGAAGTGGCTGCTGCAACTGCACTCCAGTTAACATCTGGCATATTCAGATCACCCATCAGCAATATCTCCCCTTTTTCTGCCATTCTAAGTATACTTTCTATCATTTCCTTGTCCATTTCCTCCCCCTGAGAAGTGGGTCTGTATACAACCCTGTGTGGATTGTGGTACCATTGCCCATCTCCAAATTTACCCACAGTGCTTCTTCTCCTCCCTGTTTTCCCTTTTGTTCTGTTGCTTTGATTCCTTCCCTTATGTAAAGAGCTACTCCTCCTCCTCTTTTACCCTCCCTGTCCCTCCTGTAGATAGTGTATCCTGGTATGTTTATGTCTCAGTCATGGTTTTGTGTGTACCTTGTTTCTGTGACTGCCATGATATCCAGATGTTCCTCCTCCATCAAGGCCACTAATTCAGGAAGCTTGTTACTCAGACTACAGGCATTGGTACTCATTGCTCTCCATTTTTTGATGGCTTTACCTTCTGTTGCAGTATCCCCCACTGACCTTTCTACCTTGGTCTTTTTCTCATTTAGTACCCTGTTTTTTAGGGAGAGGCTGGGATTTTCCTGCTGCTTATTAGTGCCTTCCCCCGTTACTAGTTTAAAAGCTTGCCAATGAAGCATTTAAACTGATTGCTCAAATGACTTGTTCCCTTCCTGGACAGATGCAGACCATCCTGCCAGTATAGGCTAGTGTCCCTCCAGGTGGAACCCCAGTCCCCAATGAAGCCAAACCCCTGTGCTCCACACCATTTTTTTCAACCATTCATTAAACTGCATGGTGCAAAGTACCCTCTCCTCATTCATGCTATTGACAGGCAGCACCTCTGAGAAGGATACTGTGTGTGCTACTTGTCTTAGGCCCCTCCCCAATTCTACAAAGTCCTTCTGCACTGCTCTAATCTCATGTTGAGCCAAGTCATTTGTCCCTAGGTGGACAATGATGTCCAGCTCAGACTCCCGTGCAGCTGTTCTCGTGATCCTGAGGATGCACTTCCTATCCCTCCAAGCCATGGCATCAGGTAGGCACCTTCCTTCAGTTTTCCCTGCTTCCCCAGTTCTATCCCCCTAATAACTGAGTCCCCCACCAGGAGCTGCTTCCTTTCCTTGTGGTGTCCTCTGCCTCCTTCCTGTGGGCCTCCCTTGTGACAATTGTCCTCAGCCTCCTTAGTCTCCTCTGCGGGTGCATACATAGGGGAGCTATGCTCCCCCAGAATGGTGTATGGATTGTGGAGTGGAACAACTGACTGGGTGTGCCTCTGTTCCACCATCCTCACCCTCCCTGAGCCCACTGTGGTCCAACTGCTGTGCTTTCTTCGCAACCTCAGGTAGTGGTTGTGGCTCTGGTGCTCACTGGATGGGGGAGGTTCCCTTCCTACTGTCCAGTGTGGCCTGGGGGAAGGTTCCCTTACTACTGTCCAGTGTGGCCTAAGGACAGGCAACTTCCTCCCTCAGGGCAGAGAGTTGTCTGCAAATAGGGCAGCATCTCAGCCTCCAGAAAGACTCCTGGAAGACTGCTGCCCCACAGCCATTACATTGCACTACTCCCCACATGTTTATCTACTTTTTTGTGTGTGTGTTTGTGTGTGTGATTGGTTTGTTATATAGAAATATATATATTATACAATGTGTATGCTTATATTGTCAGTGCAGTATGCTAGAGAGGATATGACAGTGATATGCACCTTGCACTCTTGAGGAAATGATGTCAGAACCCCAGGTATAAAGTTACTATTTCCAGGGGTGGGTGGCGTGAGAGATGGGAAGGGGTTGGACCTAAACTGTGCCCTCACAAAACAATCAGCTAAGAGCTCTGACCCACCGCTGCGATGAGTGCCTTCCTGCCAGCAAGATGACAGAACAATTTGACAGAGAAAATACCCTGCTAATCAAAAAGAAAAATCCAGACATCCAAGTCAGACATGGATAAACCTCCCCAGCCCTAAAACAGCCTGGTGGTTTGTGCTCTGAAATCAGTCAGCCCCAAAATAAGTCAGCTGTGCTTTAAACTCTTCCTGCACTGAAAATCTTAAGAATTGTAACAAACTTAAAGCTAGATCCACCTCCCTCTGTTGCTTGAAAGACTTTCTTTTCCTGATAATTCTAAGTTCCTTATTTCACCTTTCAGTTAGAAGTAGCCTCCACCCGCAGAATATCTGCTACAAACCAGACAATTGTAAGGTTCACCTCCCTCTGTTGTGGCACAACTCACTTTCTTGCAAATCCTATGTTCAGTATTGCAGCTTCCAGCCAGAGGTAGTTTCATTTGAAGAATATTAGCTGTTCTGGATCATATTCCCATAGGGGCACATGTAAGCTGATTTCCCTTGGCCTTCCATTTTCACTTTGACCCACATGGCAATGTGATGACGTCATTTGCCAATGCCATGCGGTCAGCCCTCACAGTCGGTGAGCTCTCTCTCCTCCTCCCTTGATCCATGCTTCTTTACTGTGGATCCCCTTTCCAGCCAAAACCAAACCGCTTGTATCTATCGTGCATTCTATCCACTTAGCACTACAAAATGAAAAGGGGGATCCTACCCACCCTCCTTCCATGATGGAAGGTGCCCCTGTTGGGATTGAATATTCCCCTTGGCCTCCCCATCATGCTGCTTCATTCCTTTGCTTGTGGAAGATGTGTGCCAGTATATCAGCAATCAGAATCACCACAGCTTGTGAATACCAGTGGTTAACCATTTACTACATTCAAATTGTATTTCTCTAGATAGGATTTTCATACTTCCCAAATTCCAGTTACATGTGGATTTCGACTAACCTCACTGCTGTGGAGCCTCACTTAAAACCTAGTCCTACTAAAGGAGAAACCACCACCATAGCCCCAGAAGGGCACACTCATTATGCTATAGGGCTGAAAGACGCCTGTATAGGGAAAACACCCTTTCATTTTACCTTCGGTTCGCCCCCTCCCCATTCTCATTTCACAATTCTAATATTTTTCAGCTCCCCCTCTAGCAATATAACAGCTGTCCTTCACAGCACACCACTACGCCATTTAAAGTTTCTTTCAATGCTCTGGTCTTACAAAACAATTCCACTACTCACTGCTCTCCTGCTGCCATCCCTTGCTTAAGCACCTTACCTTTGCCTGGGTTCTCAGCTGTTTACTCAGTGCATTCTCTTTCAGCTTGGCTGTGATTTTTCTATTTTTTTTACCTTTAACTGTATATTGTAAATTTCTTTAAATTAACTCCAAAACCAAACCAAAGGCCCAAAAGACCCTAACCTACCATGACTGATGTGCTTCCAAAGCAAATTCACTTTGGAGCAAGATTGTGGCTCTCCACTGCTGTGCATCCCATTTTAACTGCCCTTTTCAGTCATGCCCCTTGGCTTGTCTCATCAAACCACCAGTTGCCACCTCGATGCTCCCTCTCCTCTTACCCTGCCCCTTTTGTGACCTCACTTGGACCTCCCTCTTTTGTGATTCCTGATACCCATCCCCCTCCCCTCCCTCCCTCCTCTCTTAGTTTGCCATTTACTTGGCTTAAGCCATGGGACAATGGGGCCTGCCCCTTTTAATTGGGCAACCCTCTTTGTATATATGTGTTATGTATGCAGCTTGTCTATTTTTTGACCAAGGTTCTGTGGCTCTTAAAAGAACCATTTTTTAAGGAGTACATTTAAACAGTCTGATATTTTTAGAGTACTGTGAGGATTCCATCTCAAAGGTCTCCAAGGAAAAGGCAATTGCCAGCATGTGAGAAGTGCACACCTTCTGATAGATATAGCCAATCATTACAATACTTAATTTCAGGGTGATGTATGGTGTGCATCCCAGACTTGCCCAGGTATCCAGAAATTTGTATGTTCACCTTTCTTCATGCCCTGTCAAGCAGATACATGTGCTGTTCTGCTTGCCAGATGCTATGCTCTGTAATGTCTGAAAACAGTATCTTACAGGAAGGTAACATACTCATAATAGAAGCAATGTCCAATTTTGCCTCTGCTACTAAATCTACCCATCTTTTGGTGCCTAAATCATTACCTCTGAGATGAATTAGCAGTAAGTCTGGGTGAGCTTGGGTGCTCAATAGTCTGTGCATTGTTGGCATGAGATGCTCCCATTCCATGCCTCCCCTGCCAAACCACTTAACAGAGCAATTTGGAAGTTGCAGGTCTTTACCAAACTGACTTCTCTGAGTATACTCTGAAGCTCATCGTACTATACTGGTGACAATGACCAACATGGTGCATTTGCTGTTTTCTGCCATTCTAAGCTTTAAAAGTGAGAAATGGACAGAGCTACCAAAAAAAAAAATCAATGTTTGTCCTGTAGTGTCTAGTCACTACTGAATATGAAACTGAGATTTCCCTCTCTGCTTCAATATTGCTTTGGTGGGCAGTCCTAATACACAGGAAAAAAACAAAATAATTGGCTAATACTTTGTCATGGTTAACCAATACAGTGGATGCATGCACTATGACTACAGTTAATGGCTGCAGGTCCTGTTAAGCAGAAATGTTGCAAAGATTCCAGGTGGTAAAATATTACATTTTGATAGGCTACTTCAAACAATCACAAGTAAACAGCTAGCTATTATTGATTGCCTCTTCTTTTATGGTACACTTGCTGCTTGCTTGCTGCCTCCATTTGCAGCTCTATCTGTGCTGGTAAGTACTCACTGACACTCTGACATTAAACAGTTATAACTTCTTCCCTCAGCATAACAAATTATTTATATTGCTGTAGTCCAACAGTGGAATGAAAATGTTTTGTTTAATGATATTTTTGTGTCATTATCAGTTTTTATAATGTTAGTAAAATTGTATAGAAAATTGCATGTACTTACACAGAGTGAAGCAGGCTGCTCAGTGTTTTTACCTAAGATGGCTGCTATGTCCTTCTTCTCCAGTCTTCAGCACTTGTGATTGGTTGTCTGACATGGCCTGATCTATGTTCTGTCCCATTGGTGTTGGCATCCGTCACTTAAATACAAAGCAGTGTCTCATTGGTTCAGCCTTAAAGAGGGTGTATTTTATGTGCATATTCAAAACTTTCATGCTCAAGACACTATTATTCAACCCTTTTGTGCATTCGACATCATTTTGCAACACTACAGCATTTATTCAATGCTATTATTTGACACTTTCATGCATTCAGCACTATTTTGTGACACTGTCATTCGACACTTTCGCGCATTCGGCTCTACTTTGTGAAAATGAAGCAAATAAACAGTTTTTTCCCCAAAATAGTGTGGATATTCAAGACTTTCACAAACAAACCCTTTTCCCATTACAGTTCCAGTTACCATTACCATTTGTCTTTACATTTGTGCTGCTGATTCAGTAATGATTTGCTTACATTTGCGTAACCACAGTTGTTTGTGCCACCGTTACTGTTGTTGGCTCTGTTCATGCTTGCACTTGCGTTTCTATTTATGTAACAGCTATTGTTTGCCTTACTTTCACCATTACTTTTTTCTTTCATTACCATTTCTGTTAACGGTTATGTTTTTGTTGCTACCACTGTTATTGTTACTGGTTTTAGTTTGTGATGTTGTTAACATGACTCTAATAGCTACATTTTCCATTTGTGTTTCTATTTTTACTCCTGCGTTGATAAACACTTACATTGCTCTGTGTGTTTTTGTTACTGGCACCATTGTTGTTTGTTTATCTTGAGCGTTTCTAATTGCTTTTGTATTCTAATTTGCATTAGCAGTTACATGTCCATTGTTGGCACCATTGCCATTACCTGTTCACTTAGCATTTCTGGTAACATGACTGCTTCACTGACTGCTTGTGTTTCTATTGCTGTTTCCAGTACTGTTTCTGTTTGTGTCACTATGATTGTTTCTGTTTCTGTTTGCAAATCTATTTCTGTCACTCTGTATATTAGCGGTTGCATTTACTGCACTGTTTTCTGTGATGGTTTCCATATCTGATTGCATTTCTCTCAGAATATCTGTTACTTTTACCATCTTCTGTTAATGTAAGTGCTAGAATTATCATTTACTTTTACATTTGTACTTCCACTGTCTACATCTAACAGTGTCACAAATTTCTTTTGACTACATAGCTTTTTCTTTGTGCCATATTATCACATATTGTGCCATGTTATAACTCGGCTTCTACTGTGGCACATCTAAAAGCATTGCATTCTCTCTTCACTTGTGTCGTACTGCCAGAAGGATTATGTGTGCAATGTTTTGTTAGCAATGCTCTCTATTCATGTACTATGACATATGTACAGTGTGTATGACTATGCAATCTTATTTAATAATGTTTGTTTACCACTAAATATTGTTTTTTCTCTATTTTATACAGTTGTCTAATACTGATGAAACATTTTTCCATACTACTGTGAAAAAGTGCAGAAGAAAGATGCCTTTTAAGCAGAGACACAGTGCTATGCAGAGATGAAACAGGTGTCATAGTAGTACACTGTTGTTTATGAGTGGCATCAATCCCACACATGCTACATCAAGACATAAACTGATTTCTCATTCCGCTCAAGGAGTGAATTTACAGGTTGTGCACTCAACAGAAATTGTATGTACTTGCTCAACTGCAAGCCAAATATGCACAGCTCAGCAACAGTTGTGAAAATCTTCCAGAGGGAAGAAATATGTTGCTAAGGCAAGTGTAAACAAACTTACTAAGCAACAGTGTAAAGGTATGGCTGCTGATGCTCACCTGAGGAAGCAAAAGTATTATTGATCACTGGCTTGTAAAGCTAAGTTAGATAGACTTATTACAGCTGTGATGAGATGTGAATGCAAAAAACTAAAGACTCATCTGTCATTGATGAAATTGCATCTCAGAGTTCATACATTTGTCAGTAGAGCAGTATTTGTTCTTCAATGCTTGTGGCATAAAATGGTACATGTACTTGAACAATTCAGAAAAGTTGTATACAGTATTAAGATAAGGCTGCAACACTATCCCATCTTGAACCAACACAACTTCTGTGATGTTTTCACAGGTCACAGGCTAAACACACAGCACTCAGAGGCATATTTCTGGTAGGAGTCATATTACTCACATAAAAAGGACAGCAAGTTCTATATTGATGAGGCCGGTAAACTATGTAATGTGCTGACAGTATGTGATGACATAACAACTGAGTCAGATGATGAGTCTGAGTCAACTGTTCAGCCTCATAAGCATCACTGTCTGGCATGGACATCTAATGTAACTTGCAACTGGAGGCAATCATCATTTTATAAAGTCGAGCGCTTTATCAACCTGTTTGTCATTACTGATCATAAAGACATACATAAGGTGTTTGAGACTATAGATCTTTGTGAGATCCATCCACATATTGGACTTATAGGTCATTCACTAGCATGCCTAGATAGTGCTGTTTGTGACAGTGTATTTCACCACATGTGGATGCTGGCAGTGCATCAATCAGGGATGTGTAACTTTGTTTATAGGGTCTATGACATGAGATGAGTTGTTACACAGTATACTCATCTTAATGAGTTACTGAAGTCTGGTGACATGCATGGTGCCATGACATTTATGAAACAGCTGCAACATGATGAGAGTGTCACTGATACTGTGGTTGATCAGGCATCAATTGCTGATGACAATTCTGTCTCTGTCTTGGAAACAGATATTCTCAAGCATTTTGGGAAATCCATTGCCAAATTTGAGTTGGCAAAGACAGAGGAATTTGGCTCTGTATGTGTCTCATATGATCGGCTGTTACCAGAAACAAATGGTCATAGTTAATCTAGAAACCTTGTCACCGTAAAATGACATGTAGTTTTGACTCTCACCATTTCTCCTGTTAAAGTGTGACTTCCGCTTAGATGTGCAAGCACTGTTTCTGCAGGGTGAAGAATAACACTATGCCACCAAGGTCATTGTTGAACAATAGGGAGGCATATGTTACACCAGCTGAGATTGCCACATTGAATATCTTTGAACGGATTCTTATTCAGACTATGATACCATTTCAAACTTTTCTACGTCTGAATACAAAAACACAAAACATTCCACAGAAAGAACTCATTATGTCACTTAAGGGTTCCGTTATATATCTCCCACTTCCTCTGCAGGAGAATGTGGAGACAATCTCCAGTGAGGACAGTTTGGTGATCCTTATCAACAGTGTTCCAATGAAGTCAAAGGACATCTGGCAGGATGTTGTCAATGTACAGAAGATGAAGCTAGCTCTTACTTACTTGAAGGGAACAATCCATTTTATGCAGACCTTGACAAGGTGCTGAATACCATACCAGCCATGTGCTCTGTAAGGATGACAAATTCAGACACAACATACAGTACTTGTTCCATCTTCTATGGGAGAGTGAGCTTAGCATACTGCCTGCATCAATTGCGCATACTATATGGCTCATGAATCCACTTGATGGAATCACCACCATTGAGTTTTTGCAGAAATTAAAGCAAAAGGATGAAACTGTGCAGGTCAATTTGTCATCCATACTGTCAAGTCTACGTGGCACCAAAGAATACTGGTATCACAGACACTCTGAGGTGATGACTATGCTGCAAGAGTATGGTGCAGCAACATGGTTTATCACACTCAGCTGTGCCGAGTACACCTGGGAGGAGGTGACTGAGCTCCTGAAGTGGGCAAATTGCGATGTGCAGGGCATTTCATCAAAGACTGTTGGAGAGATGTGCTCACTTGACCCAGTATCTGTGACTAGACATTTTCACAAGTGATTTCATGAAATTCTGACTTTCATTTTGTCAAATGACAATCCTCCTCTTGGTATTGTGGAACATTACTTCTGGAGAACAGAATATCAGGCACAAGGTGCTCCTCATGCCACATACTGAACAAGTATGACAGTCCTACACTGTGAAAGTTGGTGCAGAAGTTTCAATGTCAAATTTGTGTGAAATACTGCCACTAGGTAGTGAAGAGCAAATCGGATTTGTACATAAGATGTCTCTTAGGATTTCCCAGATGTGTCTGTCAGAGCGGTCACATGAACCGTTTTCAGTAATGTGACACCACTTAAAGGCAAAATCAACCAAGAGGGTATATGAGTTACCCAGGGAGGAGAAGGAGGTGTACATCAATGACTACAACCCCACTCTTCTTCTAATGTGGCAAGCAAATACAGATGTTGAGTTTGTGGCTGACAACTCGTTGGCTCTGGTTTGGTACGTCACTTCCTACATTGCCAAACATGAACATACTAGCCTGCAAGATCTTTGGGAAGATATTGCCAGTTCGAGTAAGTCACTGACATCTCAGTTGTAGTCACTTGGATTGAAGATGCTATCACAAAAAGAATGTGGTGCATATGAGGCCAGTGATTGTTTGATCAGTATACATTTGTATGGCAAATCTGATGCTGTGCACTTTCTCAGTGTTAACTACAAAGAGAAGTGCAAATGTGTACTTATTCCTCATGCTGAGACTGAGGAACTGGCTCTCAACAGACCCTCTTCAAAGTGTATATTGAAGAATAATCTTATTGACACATACTACCCCAGTAGACACAGTGACATGGATGGTATGTATCTATTTGAGGTGGATAAATGGTACAACTACAAGACAGATGTCTCACCTGATTGCAACATTTACAAGGTCAGAGGAGTGAATGGCTGTCTCATAAAGAGGCATAAGCCCTGGCTCATTGACCATTGCAAATTACATCAAGGCACATCTGAGAGCAGAGAACATTACTACTTTGCTCTACTATTCTTATTTAAACCCTTTGGATTCTCTTCCCCTGTTCCCCTTATGTGCCTGACCAGTGGCTCAGCCTTTATCTAATTGTCTGGCTTATACATTGCCCTAAAAACCCTATCCACTTACAATCTTATTCACTGCTACTATCTCCCTTCTCTTCCCCCTTAATCCTTAATACCCTACGCTCTTCCATCCTATTCACTGCTACTATCTCCCTTTTCCTTCTCCCACCTTCTCCCTAAAGCTCCCCCATACATCCTAGTGTTTACTAGTCCACCTCTCCTTTAACCCTATCTCCAATTTCCATTTCCCACTGCCAACGTGGTGCATCTCACTTCAGTTCAAGTTCTGTTACTTACACTTATGTAATCATGCATTGTCCTAGATGTGTACTCATGTTATGTATAACACTTTTCTTGATGCGCATGTTTTGTAAAGGATTCCTGTAATGAGGCGGATGCTTTAATGTTATTGTATGGGAAAAGGTGTCAGATTTGGAGTGCTGTAACTTTGCTGCCCTGTAATATCTTTTCACCAAGATACAAGAAAGCACATCTGTCGGATGTTGGCTGTGATCCCTCCAAATTTCAGCCCAAAAGACCCAACCGTTCTTTTGCAACAGGGTGGCAAAGAATTGCTGTCATTTTCCCACAGCCTGGAAAAGTACTATTGAACTTTGCAAAAGCTTTCTCAAATTCATGTGACAGTGTCGCAAATGCGAAAGTACTTTGCGAAAGTATTTTTTCCAGAAATTTGAAAAACATATTTCTGGGGTGTTTTACCCCAAAATAAAGACATGCCTAACATCCTCAGGGTCCGACAAGGTGAATAAAAAAAGAATTAGGTTGCTTGAGGGTCCCAAATTTAAGTGCCAAGCATTTTTCTGATGACAAACTGAAAACAAAATAGCAGATTTGTGACAGTAAAAAGGCCATTTGTGAAAGTAAAAACTGCATTTGCGGCACTTTCAAACTTTTTATTAACTTTTCCTATTGACTTATAATGAGAACTTGTTTTTTGAATAATTTTTGAATCTTTTAATATTTTTTCATGAAATCTTCAAAAGGCACATTGGGCATCCTGGTCACATGTTTCCTGAAGATTTTGGACTGGTCGTGCAAACTGTGTGACCTGTAGGCGAGAGCAAAGAATTTGAAAAAAAACATAAATGCACATTTTGTTGGTGCTTTATAACTCCACAGTCACATAACTGATCAGTACGAAGCTTGGCATATCCCAAGACCTACCATGCCCTATCATGCATACCAAATTTTAGGCAAATCCGTTGAACAGTGTCAAAGTTATCAAGGTGCAAAGTTTGACTCTTTAACCTTACAATGGCTCCTCAACCCTAACTATAGTGGCACTACTGTGCCACTATTATTATATATATATATATATATATATATATATATATATATATATATACACATATATATATATATAGCAAAAAACTCCATTAAATGCATCAGTTAAGGTTGTTCCACAGTGACAAAAGTGAAATTTGGTGTTAGGGTTGGAAACCTCCTTGGACCACCCACATTCCACCCCCCAACTGGCATCATGGTGCGTCATGTGGTCATCAGCCCTAACTCACACCCTATCACATGTGTAAAGAATTTAAGGTGTAGGAAAATGGGGTGAGAGTTAGGACCGATGACCCCATGGTGCACCATGATGCCGGTTGGGGGGGATGGTTTGTGGGGGGGTCCAAGGGGGTGTTTCAACCCTAACACCAGATTTCTTCACTTTTGTTGCTGTGGAACAACCTTAACTGATGCATTAAATGGAGTTTTTTGCCTCTAATTTCCATTCCTTTTTAGAATGATGATGAGAAATAGTGAATGTAATGCAGTGGCAGGAACAGCAATGCAAACAGAAGTGCCAACAGTGGTGCATATGGTAATGCAAATGTAAATGGTAAAGGAAACGTTAATAGAAATGCAAGGGCAAAGTGATGCCAAAGCAAACAGTGATGCAAATGGACATTGAAGTGCATATGAAAATGCAACTGGTAATGCAAACAGTGATGGCAGTGGTACTTAACATGGAAATGTTAAGTGTCACAGCAAAAAGAACACAAAGGGGAACAGAAATGGAAACACAAATGCAAGTGCACATGTAAACACAAACTGTAATGCGCACAGGCATGTACCAGAATTGTGAATGCAAACGGTAAAGATAACAGGAAGAATAATGCCAAAGGAAACAGAAATGGAAACAGAAACAGAAGCGTGTACAGAAAAGCAAACTGAAATGTGCACGGGCACAGTACCGTTATTGTAAACGCAAATGGTAATGGTAACAGTAACAATAACAGCAAAGCAAACAGAAATGCAAAAGGAGATGCAAGCGCATATGGAAACATAAACCGTAATGTACACAGGCACAGTTAAGAAATTGCAAATGCAAATGGTAACAGTAACAGCAAGGAAGACGCAAAACAAAAGAGAAACGGAAACACAAATGAAAGGGCTGCTGTAAACAGAAATGGCAATGCATACTGTGAAGCAAACAAAAACGCAAAGAGAAACAGTAGTGTAAACACAAATGGTAACAGTAACAAAAATGCAAGAGCAAATGACAACGCAAAGGGCAACGCACATGGTGGCGTACAAGGAAACGTAAATGCAAACGGGGACAGAAATGCAACTTGAAACAGTAACTGCAACTGTAACAGAAGCGCATACCCTGTTTTTGCTGAACAGGTGCATAGAGAAACACAGTGTGTACAAAGAATGTGTGCATTGTAATAGGGATCGAAGCTTAAAACAAGCATTGGAAGTACTTAATTGCTAATATCTCAGCAACCGCAAAACATAGAAAAAAAAAAATTCACAAAAATCATGATTTTCTTGGCTAGGATTTTGTTCTTGCATAGCCCATAAAAATCTGTATCTCGCATAGTTTTCAAGATACGAGCCCCAAAAGGTGCAGCGTACGCCACCATGTTAGTGTATGGGAAAAAAACGCCAACTTCGGAGTGCCGTAACTTTGCAGCCATTCAATATTTTTTCATCAAACCTCCAGAAGGCACATCTGTGAGATATTGGCTGCATTCCCTTGAAATTTCAGGCCAAAAGACCTAACTGTTCTTTTGCAGCAAGGTGGCAAAAACTCCTGTGATTTTGGCCGTAGTGTTGCAAAGTACTTTCATGATTTGTGAAAGCTTTTGCTCAGATTTGCGAAAATGTCATGAGCACAAAAGTACTTTTGAAAGTACTTTTTCCAGAACTTTGAAAAACATACTTCTGGGTGTTTAACCCCAAAATAAAGACATGGCTAGCATGCTCAGGCTCCGACTAGGTGAACACAAAAATAATTGTGTCCCTAGATGGTCCCAATTTTAAATGCCAAGCATTTTCTGATCACCAACTGAAAACAAAATGGTGGATTTATGAAAGTACTAGGGCCATTTGTGACAGTAAAAAGTGCATTTACGAAAGTGTCAAACTTTTTGTTAACTTTTCCCATTGACTTATAATGGGAACTTGTTTTTAGAATAACGTTTGAACCGTTCAATATTTTTTCACAAAATCTTCAAAAGGCACACCAGGCACCCTGGCTGCATGTTCCCTGAAGTTTTTGGACTGCTCACACAAACTGTGAAACCTGCAGGTATGCACAAAGAATTCACCATATAGCATAAATGTGTGTGCAGATCACGCTTAATAACTCCATCGCTGTATATCTGACCAGTACGAAGCTTGGTAAATCCCAAGGTGTATGGTTCTTGATTGTGCATTCCAAATTTCAGGTAAATCCGTTGAACGGTCACAAAGTTATTAAGGTGTAAAGCTTGACCCTTTAACCTTAAAAGTGCTCCTCAACCCTAACTATGGAAGCATAACCATGCTACCATAATATTATAGTAGCACGGTAGTGCTACCATAGTTAGGGTTGAGGAGTCATTTACATGTTAAACCTAATATTTTGCACCTTAATAACTTTGCAACTGTTCAATAGATTGCCTGAAATTTGGAATACACAATCAAGAACCACACATCTTGGGATCTGCCAACTTTTGTACTGTTTGGATATACTGCTGTGGAGTTATTAAGCATGATCTGCTCACACATTTATGCTTTTTTGAATTCTTTGCTTTTCCCTACAGGTCACACGGTTTGTGTGACTGGTCTGAAAACTTCAGGGAATGTGCAGCCATGGTCCCCGATGTGCCTTTTGAAGATTTCATGAAAAAATATTAAACAGTTCAAAAGTTATTCAAAAAACAAGTTCCCATTATAAGTCACGGGGAAAAGTTAACAAAAAGTTTGACAGTGTCACAAATGGCCCTACTAGTGTTGCAAACCTGCCATTTTGTTTTCAGTTGGTGATCAGAAAAATGCTTGCCATTTAAATTTGGGACCCTCTAGCAACACAATTATTTTTGCGTCCACCTAGTTGGACCCTGAGGATGCTAGCCATGCCTTTATTTTGGGGTGAAACACCCTAGAAATGTTTTTCATATTTCTGGAAAAAGCAGTGTCACAAAGTAATGTAGCACTCATGACACTTTCGCAAATGCTTGAGAAAGCTGTCGCAGATCACATTACTTT
Source organism: Neoceratodus forsteri (assembly GCA_016271365.2). Lineage (NCBI taxonomy): Eukaryota > Metazoa > Chordata > Ceratodontiformes > Ceratodontidae > Neoceratodus > Neoceratodus forsteri. The sequence goes on along the minus strand of CM028137.1, from coordinate 40,709,967 downwards.
TTCAGACTATGGCCAAAATGACAGCAGTTTTTTGCCACCCTGCTGCAAATGAAAGGTTTGGTCTTTTGGGCTGCAATTTGGAGGAAAGGCAGCCAACAATGGACAGATGTGCCTTTTGGTAGTTTGGTGACAAAGTATTGCATGGATGCAAAGTTACAGTACTCCAAAACTGACACTTTTTCCCATAGACTAAAATTGTGGCCTCTGCTGCATGACAGGAATTCTTTGCCACCCTGCTGCAAAATAACGGTTTGGTCTTTCAGACTGAAATTTGGAGGGAAGAAACCAATATTCCACAGATGTACCTTGGCTTGGTGAAAAAATATTACAGGGAGGCAAAGTTATGGCACTCCGAACTTCTCTATTTTTCCCATAGGATAACATTACGGCATTCGCCACGTCTTTCAGGGCCCGTATCTCGGAAACAGCGCATGATATGGACTTTTCATCAGAAAAGTGCTTAGCCCCCTTATGGGGACTAAGCACAAACCTAACCATGAAAGTCATAAATCAAATGACTTTTATATTTTTTCCTACATCGTACGGTTCCTGAGATATAAGCAATTTAGTATTCCAATGGCTCATTTTCTGCTCCGAGACCCATTATTATGCATACATTCTATGTACTCACTGTCTTTCTCTATGCAGCTTTTGGGGAAAACAAGCCTGTGCGCTTACATTACTGTTACCCTTACCACTTCTGTTTGCAGTTCCGTACCCGTTTCACTTACTGTTCCCATCTATGCCACCATGTGCATTGCCCTTTGCATTTTCACTTGCGCTTGCATTATTTTAACCATTTGTGTCTACAGTACTGTTTATCTTTGTGTTTTGCTTTGCTTCACCATACGCATTACCATTTGCATTTGCGGACACCGTGTTACTATGTGACAAGCCATCATGTGGCGGGAAAGGGCTCTGCGCTCCCGCTGCCGCATTACATTCACTATTTCTTTTTATCATTCTCAAAAAGAAGGGAAATTAAAGGCTAAAAGCTCAATTTAATGCATCAGTTAGGGTTGTTCCACAGTGACAAAAGCGAGGAAATTTGATGTTAGGGTTGAAACCCCCCTTGCACCCCTCCAGCACACCCCTAAACTGGCATCAGGGTGCACATTGAGGTTATCTGTCCTAACTCTCACCCCATTTTCTTATTCCTCAACTTCTTTCCACATGAGATGGGTTGATCGGCCAGTTAAATACTAAAATCAAAAGTTTGGACGTTAATAACTTTGGACCCATTTAATGGATTTGCCTGAAATTTGGAACACATGTTTGGGCACACTAGGTCACTTGACTTGCCAAATTGCATTTGTGTCGGAGTGCTGGTCTTCTTGTATGAAAACACTGAAAAATGCAAAATTATCCACTTTTGGAGGCACCTTTTGACATTCTAAATGTGGTCTTGCACAGCTGTTGTGTGGTGTGTTGCTCTGCATAATGGCTCCCTTGAAAGAGCTTTGGTAGCTGAACATGCAACTTTTTGTTTGGTGAAAAAATATTAAGGCATTCAAAAGTTATGGCACTTTCAAGTTCCCGTTATAAGTCAATGGGAAAATTTATATGTATATCTTGCAATCAAAAAATCGGGGTTCTGGCCATCTCGTCCTGCCTGGCGGTCAAAGAATTTGCAACCTCATGGTTCAAGAATATTTGACCCTGAGGAATTTCAAAAATTCTTTGACCGCAAGGTCCGCCATCTTGTTTTCAGTTTTCTGTTTGCACAAACACAAATATCTGGGCTCAGGGGTCACTTCTGAAGTAAAACTTTGATGAGTTTTAATCAGGGGACCCCAATCTATTGAGCCATGGCTTTGGTTCCATTCAAATCAGTAAAAAAATAGAGTTTTTAGCTTTTTAATTCTTCATTCGCGGCTCGCTAACGATCTTTGATCGCGAGCCAACAAATTCTTTGATCGCGAGAATCTTTGATTGCGATCTTGCATTGCAACCTAAAAGCACAAGTTTCTTGGCTCAGAGGTGGGCTAGGGACACAAATGTGGATGGTTTTTGCTCAGGAGGGTCCATTCTATCGAACCATGGAGTTGGTTTGGTTCAAATCGGTCAAAAAGTCACATTTCACCATTTTTTTAGTCTTTGATCATGACCGTGCAATTTCTTTGATCACGAGCCTGCAAATTCTTTGACATCAAGATTCTTTGATTGCGATCATGCATTGCGAGTGAGGGACGAGATGGCCAGATGTGAACATTCATTTTTTTATCCTGGGGTGCCCTACACTGTCAAATAAAGGTGGGTATAGCTTAGGGGGCTTCGTTGTGCCCCATGTGCATGCCCAAAATAATGTAATAATGCTCCCTGGTAGTCTAGTGGCCCCTTCCCTAATAAAATATTTACATACCTGGTAGTCTAGTGGACCCACCAATAAAATATGTGAAGAAATGAATGCCCTGGTGGTCTAGTGACCCCATCCCACTGTTTTTTTAATTTAGATCCCTGGTAGTCTAGTGGCCCCCCGAGTTGTATTGTCTGATAAGATCTGAGTTTTATATCCCTGGTAGTCTAGTGGCCACCCACACCCCTACCCATCCATCCAAACCCACCCAGCAACCCCCCTACCCTTTGCCAGCTGGCAACTGGTACAGCCCTCCTCTCACCTCTACAGCCAGCTGCCGACTTTATGCATTACAAGCAGTAATGCAAAGAGGTGCATTACCACTCATAATGCAGACAGTCAGTGGCTGGCCATAGAGGTGAGAGGAGGGCTGTGCCAGTTAACAGCTGGTGAAAGGTAGGGGGTGCTGGGTGGGCTTGGATGGATGGGTAGGGGTGTGGGTAGCCACTAGACTACCAGGGATATAAAACTCAGATTTTATCAGACAATTCAGCTCAGGGGGGGCACTAGACTACCAGGGATCTAAATAAAAAAAAACAGTGGGTGGGGATCACTAGACTACCAGGGCATTAACTTCTTCACATATTTTATTGGGGGTCCAGTAGACTACCAGGGTATGTAAATATGTTATTAGGGAGGGGGGCCACTGGACTACCAGAGAGCATTATTACATTATTTTGGGCATGCTGATGGGGCACAATGAAGCTCCCTAAGGAAAACCCAGCTTTATTTGACAGTCTAGGGCACCCCTGGGCTGAGACCATTCATTTTAACATTTGGCTATCTTGTCTTGCTGTTTATTCATGAGTGAGCAATTACTTTGATTGTGAGGATGCAAACACTTTGACCGTGAGCTTCTTTGATTACAATCGTGCATTGCAAGCAAGGAACAAGATGGCTGGATGAAAAAAGCAATTTTCTCAGCCCAGGGGTGTCGTAGGAAGTCAAACAAGGGTGGGTTTTACTCAGGGGGCTTCATTCTGATGAATCATGGCAGTGATTTGCCATGATTATGCATATTTTGTAAATTACAATCATTTGAATTGTTTGATCGTGACCCTGCAAATTCTTTGATCGCAAGCCTGCAAATTCTTTGATGGCAAGATTCTTTGATAACGATCGTGCATCGCGATCTAGAGACGAGATGGTGCAATTAAGAAAACAATTATCTCAGCCCAGGGGTGTCATAGGAAGTCAAATGAGGGTAGGTTTTACTCAGGGGGCTTTGTTCTGTCAAACCATGGTGGTGGTTTACAGTAATTCCTTCAATTTTTCGATTTATAAGGTTTTGAAATCTTTGTTCATGAGCATGCAAATTCTTTGATCGTGAGATTCTTTGATCACCATTTTTGATTGCGAGGAAGGGACAAGATGGACAGATATTTTTATAATGGAACAGATAGGGACATTTTATAAAACTTTGATATTCATTATCTTGGGAACGGTTTGGTCTTTCGATTTGAAATTTGGAGGAAAGAAAGGCAATATCCCATAGATGTGTCTTTTGGTGGTTTGGTCAAGAAATGGTACAGGGTGGCAAAGTTATGCCACTATGAAGATGACATTTTTTCCCCATAGGATAACATTGCAGTGTTTGCTGCATTACATGAATTTTTTGCTGCAGTGCTGCAAAATAAAGGTTTAGTCGTTTGGGCAGAAATTTGGAGGGAAGAAAGCTAACATCCCAGAGATGTGCCTTTTGCTGGTTTGGTGAAATAATTTTACTGGGCAGCAAAGTTATGGCACTCTGAAGTTGACCCTTTTTGCCATAGAATAACATTATGGCGTCCATTGCGTCTTTCGGGGCCCGTATCTCGGAATGATGCGAGATAAGGACGTTTCGTAAAAAAATTGCTTGGCACCCAAAATAGGGGCTAAGCATATAACTAGCCAGGAAAGTAATAGTTCATATACAATTTTAATTTTTTTTCTACGTCGCACGGTTCCTGAGATATCAGCAATTTACTATTCTAAGTCGTAATTTTCTGTTCCAAAGTCAATTATAATGCAAATATTCTTTGTTTTCAATGTGTTTTTTTCAATGCAGTTTTTTGGGGAAAGAAGAGTGTGCCCTTTCGTTACTGAGTCAGTTAGTGTTTCCAGGTGCGATTCTGTTACCGTTTGCATCACTGTTCTCGTCTACACCACCATGTGCATTACAGTTTGTGTTTGCATTTGCACTTGTGTTTCTGTTTTGTTTCTCATTATTGTTGTTGTTACCATTATGATTTGCATTTGAAATTGCAGTACCGTGCCCGTGTGTGTTATGGTTTGTGTTTTTTGTATGTGCCTGCATTTCTGTTTCTGTTGGTTTTATTGTTGCTGTTACTATTATCATTTACATTTACAATTACGGTACCATGACCTTGCTGTAACAGTTTGCGTTTCCGTATGTGCTTGTGTTTCTATTGACTTTATTGTTGCTGTTATCATAACAATTTGCATACCGTTGCCACTTGCATTTGCTTTGCAGTTCCTGTTGCTCTGTAACAAGACATCATGTGGCAGGAGCGTGGGGCCCTTCACTATTTATCATCCTCATTCACAAAAAGAAGGGAAATTAGAAGCAAAAAACTCAGTTTAATGCATCAGTTAGAGTTGTTCTACAGCAAGAAAATGAGAAAATTCAGGGTTAGGTTGAAAGCCCCTCTTGGATCCCCAGCCCTCATGGCATCAGGAAGCATTGAGGTCCTCTGTCCCACCTCACTCCATTCTCCCATACCTCTGCTTCTTTCACACATGTGATGGGTGAGAGTTAGGACCGATGACCCCAATGCGCACCCCAGTGCTGGTTGGGGGCTGGGTCAGAGTCCAAGGGAGGTTTTCAACCCTAACCCTGAATTTTCTCACTTTTTTCACTGTAGAACAACCCTAACTGATGCATTCAACAGAGTTTTTTGCCTCTAATATATATATGTAATAGATATACCACTCTAGGGTGTGTGGTCACGCTCTGATATACGCACGCCGTGGTGTGCGATGTGATGCACAAGGTCGCAGGTCGAGGTATTCAACCACCCAAGGCGCAGCATATATCAGAGCACTACCGCACACCCTAGAGTGGTATATCTATCTTATAAAATGGCACACATGTTTTGGGGGGGTGGGTGGAAAAATAATCCTCTGTCTAGCTGGTAAATGATATGCTGGCAGAGTTCAAAGTAAGTCCTGTGTTTAAAAAGATGAAAAGTGTGTCCCTCCTGTTAGGTTCTGTTGGTTTATAATATCCCTCTGTCTAGCTGGTAAATGATATGGTGGCAGAGTTCAAAGTTAGTCATTTTGTGTTTAAAAAGATGAAAAGTGTGTTCTTTGTGTTATGTTCTGTTAGTTAGTGAGAGAAGCTGCAGACTCTATGTAGAAGGGGGAGCGAGGACACAGTGAGTGAGTCGGCAGCTTTGTGTAGTAGTCTGAAGGAGAGAGCGAGTGATGGAGAAGGTGATTCCGATAGACAGGAGTGATTGCTGCTGATTTAATTGGAAGCAGTTCTTTTGTGTTAAAGATAGCAGCTCCTCCTGTTTTCACTCAGACATGTAGAGTTCATGAACAGCGAGACGCCGGTGAGTCAGCTTATTTGCAGTAGATCCAGCCTCGTACCGAGTTGCCGCCAGCAACACCGCCTCCCGGCTTGCGCTCACCTTCGTAAAGCTGCCGACTCACTCGGCGTCTCCTCGCTCCATTCTACATAGACTCTGCAGCTTGTTTTACTGAAATTAAGAGAAACTCACAGCAGGGAAAACACTTTTTATCTTTTTTAAACACAAAAGGACTTACTTTCAACTCATAACAGCTTGTCACTTCCCGCAATGCGCACTGCTCGGTCACGCTATAGTTCAAGAAGGAAAAGTGAAAGTGCTGAACGATCGGGCAACTCTGTGTAGAAAGGGAGATTTTTTTAACAGAAAGTGAGAGTAGGAAGTAAGAGAACTGTAGTTTGTCTTGTTTTTTTTATACACAGTTAGGTTTCTGTTAAATGGGTTGCATTATGTTGTTTTGTAGAATTTAGGGTGGTGACACAGTGTGCAGTACTAAAAGTTAGTGGCTCTGCAGTAAGAGTGTGAAAATGGCAGGCAGAATTTGCTTTTTAGATGATAGTTTATTTAAAAAGGAGTGGTGCAATCAAGTAAATCAGGTTGTACAGTGTGGGATTACTAGTGATATATTTAGTTATGGCTGTGGGTGCCACTTGTGTGTGTGTGTGTGTGTGTGTGTGTGTGTATGTGGCTGCTTAACTGCATTAGGCGTGAGTGATCTCACTGCTGGTGAGAAGGTTTTGAGGGCTGGAAATGTAGTTTAGGCGCAAGGGTCGTCCTGGGAGGCGTGCGGTCATTGGGAAATAATGCACGGTCATGTGATGCATTCTGTCCAATCATGTTACTGGAATTTCTATGATTTTACCACCCCATTTTATAAATATATATATATATATATATATATATACAGGTATATGTTATCGCTTCTCAGGATGTATTTTATTTGTTGTCATTTGCCTGAGCTGAGATACAGTCTTTGCTTTCTGTTCGTACTGTTTTGTTGGCACTCTATGTTAAGAAGTATAAATTTAAACTATTTAAATAGTAGTTTGTATGGGCGTTTATGCTAGAGAATATTTTCTTGACAAATGCTATTTTTTCAACATTTATTGCTGAGTTTTATTAGTTATGTGTGTGCTAACAGTACTTCATTATTACCCAGACTTACCAGTTCTGTGTTTACAAAAATGGATAGTAATAAAATAGAGAATAATGGATGGGAAGGGTTTGATATGAGAATTTAATACATACCCAAGTTGTGGGATGCTAGGTAAATCCCGAGGGTGAAGCCCAAGGGGTTTATCAAAGCATCCCACAACGAGGGTGTGCATTAAATTCTCATATCAAACACCCTTCCCATCTTTTATTTTTTTTTATAATAACAGACCAGCAATTTTTCTCCATCAGTTTGTGAGACTGTTTGTCCCCACCCACATAAAGAATGTTGGTCAGTCAGGCAGCAGCATACTTTGACTGGCATGGTTCATGAATGTCATAACCACCAGCCATTTTTTATGGAAAATATCAACCTGTCAGTACATTGAGAGAATTTGCTGACCGGTTATTATTAATAATTAAAGATATGTTTTTGAAAATTTAAGTGGTGATATTGTACAACTGGCTAGAATATTGGTATTTACTAAATGAGTTATCTTTAATGGTATTTAATATTTCACTACATGTTCACATGATAAAGTAAGAAACGTAATGTGTTGGTCATGCTAGCATTATTACGTTTTCCTACAATATCACTACATCTGTAGATTAATGTAGTGGTGTGATAGTTTCTGCAGATGGTTAACATCTGAGGAATAATGTTTAGTCAAAAATTTACAATTACATTATAAAGACCAATGTTAGGCTATTGTTCTATTTTGTGTCATTTACATGTGTGATTATTTTTTATGTCTGATTTAAGTACCATTGTACCAAATTAGTGATATGTTAATATTTGTTGGCACTACTTATGTTAAAAGAGCAGCTATTTATTGTAAGTTAGATGTTGTAATGTTAAGCAGTTAGAAAGAAATTAACTATCACAGATATGTGCCACATTTTTTTTCACTTTAGGGTGTGGTGATGGTACTCGTGTCAATATTGTTGAGAAAACTGATAATAAATGAGTTTTTAGAAGTATTATTTATTTGTTGAAGTGGGAAAACATTCTTCATCTGACCTCCAAATATATGGACAATCCTGTTACAGCAAGAGCAGACCAATTGTTTGCATTGTATAACAGAAGTATACAATCATTGTAAGTATTTAATGATTACTTATGATTTGTATACTTTGGCAGAGATGTGTAGAGATTAATTATACTGTGGCAATAGGCCAGAAAACCACATGTATATATCTCTTCTTATCAGGTATTACTTACGTAAATAGTAGCACTTACTGTAATGCAATACTAATAAGTGCACAGAAATATTTTGTTTGGAACAGTGGTCAGGAAAGAAAACAAGGATGCAAATTTCTAAGTCTATTGAAGTTACGTACATTCATATTGAAGCTCAGTATTATATACCTATATACAAGTCTGAGGTGCATTCATTTTCAATTATTTGTCTTATCCAGTGCTGTAAGTCATAGACTTGTGAGAGATAATGTCATATTCAGTGTTCAGAGTGCAATAACAGTGATAGAAAATTCAATCACATTGTTTCCAATAATTTAAGCATACTAGAAGAGATGACACTGTGGTGTAGGCAGTGATACTCTCAATGTGGGTGTGATAGCTACATTTGACAACACATAACTTACTAACTGATGTTGAATAATATCCAATGCCTTCGAGTTTGCTTGGATTTGGTGGAAGTCAAATTAGTAGGTATCATAGTAAAAGTCAGTAATGTAGACAACAACAGGAAAAGGAGCCTGAACTTTACCTGTTGTGTGCTGTTGAAACAAGTATGATTCTCAACTATGTTGAGAAAAGTTGTTGCATCTCTGATAAGTGTTCATATAGGTAAATGAATTTGTCATTGCCATGTAAGATAGTACTGTGACACAAGTGAGTACACAGTAATATGTGCTGCAGTATGTTAAGTTAAGTAAGGCATCTGCAAAAATATATGACTGACTGGCTATTGATTTACAGTTCAATACTCTCAAGTCTACTTGAACAGTAATAATGTAGTTTTTTTGTTGTGAGTATATCTAATTCACAAATGATGAATTTCACAATAGATTGTCTTCGAAATTTGATTGTGATTAATGAGCAAAACAGTCCTGTTTTGCATCTGACTTATGAGGGTAGCAGATTGATACACAGGGATTTTGTGTGCCATACCTAGCTGCATTGCTGTACTGTTCTGTTACCTTTTTCTATGGCAGAGAAATGTGTTAGTACAGAATGGGTTGTGGTGATTTTGTGCAACAGGTGCAACACATTGGTCACCATGGGTGTCATGAGACGCTAGTAGTGTTCAATGAAGTTTTCAACGTAAATGTGTATGTGTACTGGTGATTGAGGAAATAATCTGGCTGGTATATGCAGATGCAATGTTATTTTTGCAGAGGCACTGGTTTACTGATATGCTGTGATGACATAGCATCACTCTTCCATACATTGTGCAGCATTGGTGCAGTGGAGTATTATGACATATGCATCCTTCAGATTTCTTGGGATCCTTTCCCTTAGGGTGCATACTGTATCATTACACTCCACCCATCCCTTTCTGAGTCTTCACCATGTGACATAGTGTCCAGAGTGTATGGAAGATTATTGCATGGGTGTCAAACTGAGTACATGAGAAAATAGTTCTTCCAGCAATGAAGTGTGAAATTGGTGTTGTGACTTTCATGCCTCGAGAGTTAAAGCACCGTAGTACAATAATAATAATATATGAGCTTGAATATGTAACTCTCAGAGAGCATACACAAGACCAACCACATCTTCAACAGAGTCTACCAGTTTCTGCATTAGCAAATAACTTGCAGAATTTCACAGTTGTCTGTTCAGGGACATAGATAGACAGCCATAGCATATCCTGCATTGTTTGTGATTCTTTGTGTCCACATGACAAACATGTGTACTTGGACACATAGTCAACCTTGACGTGTTGACGCAGATCTATGCCATCATCTGCTAAACTATTTATTATTCCCATCATGAACTCTGTGACATCTTGTTGTGCATTGTTAACAAACACAGATTGTCCTGCATATTGACCAAGAGTTAGCCTTAGAGGAGTCAAGCTTTGTAAACTGGGCAGCTCGTCTTGAGAACCTCTTATGACTCTCTTTAATGCCTCTGAGAGAGGAGTTAATGGGCAACAGTTTAACACACTAGCAAACTCAGGGATGTGGAGGAGTGCTTGCATAGTTGCATATGCATAACAGTTGACTCCTGTACTGTTGTCAAATGTTGGCAATGTTTTGACTCCAATACATTTTTTTCGTAGGCAGGGGGATGCAAGCAGTCTCTTAAGAGATTGCTGCTTTGTGCAATACTCGGGTGATAAGTGGGGAGTCTTACTATGCTGTCTTTTCTTTTTTTTGCAACCTTCTTTATTGAAATTATGCATTAATATCCAAGACAAAGACATATACACATACAACCCGAGGCATTACCCCGGGCCCTCCTCCCCAAACTGTAACTATGCTGTCTTTTCAGTTTGTGTCCTTCATTGATTGTAATTGCAGTGACAGATGCATATTTGGGAACTGGTAGTAAAGAAGCATTTGGTTGGTACAATGTTCACAATCTGTTGTACTCAACTATACATTTTGTGTCAGCAAGTATTTGCTTTCTGCCAGTTTCCCTATGTGTACTTCAGACAATTGTCTTACACGAGACAGGGCAACATAAGACATGCCATCCTTGAATATACCAGTGCCTATATCTATTATGGCACTATCAAGGCTGAGGCCTTGTGACTTGTGTATGGAGACCGCATAAGCAGCACATAATGGAAACTGTTTCCTTGTCACATATATGTCTTTCACAAGTTCAAACTTAACTGTTACTCTGTCTATTGGGTGAGGGATTTCACAGTTGTCAAATTTTACAACTACAAACTCCAGAGCTGTACCCTGTACATTGTACAGGAACTCTTGGATATATCCCATGGCTCCTTTTATGAGACCTTGATCGACACCAATATTTCTGCAGAGCTTGACATGTGCATTTCTACACAGTGGTAGCACAGCTTCCAGACCAGCTGTTCATGACACATCATGTGTGAGCTCTTTCAGATGATCTGCCATTCTCGATACCACTGTTCGTGATAGAGTAATGCCATCCATGGTGTCGGTGCATGATAGAGTGACAATAGGCTGCTGTTCTCTCTTCATCATGATGTCATTGAACTCTGCACACTGCGTAAGCCTTGGGAATAGACATACAACATGTACCCCAGCTTTCTGAACATGTGCAAACATATCACAAGCATCCTGAATAGGAGCATTATTTCTTTGTGATAATGCACTGTCTTAGCATCTCAACGTGGGTGGGTATAACTGCACCAATACATGCTTTGTCAAGTAATGCTTTGTAAGACATGTCTCCCTGTTGTCTCATGTTCTGAGAGAGTTCAACATATGAGAAAATTTCCCACAGATTACCTCCACCAATGCATCCAATTGTTTTCTTTGCCTCTTCATTGGATAGACTACAGAAAACATGCTTACCATTTACAGGGGGCTAGCTGAAGGAGATCTCCAAGAACAAGGATGTTCTTCCCACCAAATGGCACATTATCATTGGTTCCAAGTATCTCCTGTAGACATAGGTGGATGAATGTGAGTAGAACATTTGAGACCATGCTGATCTCATCAATTATGAGCAAATGCATTTTATCAAACATTGAACTAAGTTCATTGGCAACATCATATGACAATTTCCTGTAATCACCACTCTTTCCATGCTCAACTGGCAACATGAATAACCTATGGAGTGTGATACCACCAATGTTATAAGCTGCCAATCCTGTAGGAGCTGCAACAATAACAGATGTTGGTGTACTGGTAAGGTCACAGACTCCTTTGCTTACGGCTTTGATCAAGAAACTTTTACAAGTCCCAGCAGCACCACTTACAAACATCCTGATTGGTGTTTGCTGTTCACAAAGACACTGCTTTTCATAATGCTGGATTGCATGTTTATCTGCATGCATAATAGAGTGGTACACAATTCTTTGGTGTGAGTTTAACTTGTTGACAATTTCAGTGACTGACTGTGACAAGTACATGCTTTGTTGCATTGTGCCCTCAACCTCTGACTTCAGTACAGCTGGGTCATTAGGAGGAAGAGGAGAACCAAGTTTGTCTTCTCCTTCCACATCAACCATTTCCTGTGATGTAACAGGTGTGTCATCATCTAGGACTTTCTTCATGTTTGCTATCTGTCTTTTTTCCAGTTCAAGTCTCTCAATGTATGTCTCAGAGGCATGACTCTGGAAGGTATGATATATTTTCATGAACTTTTGTTCATATGAATCAGACAATCCTTTTAACTCAGATTCTGATCTCCAAGGTTTGAATAGAAACAATAGAGCAAAGTAATAATGTTCTTTGCTTTCTGTTGTATTCAAGGTCAGTTTGCAGTGGTCAATTAGCCATGGTTTGCATTTTTTTACAAGTGAGCCATCAAAGCCAGTGACTTTATATTTTCTTTTTTCTGGGTCAGAAGGAACACCCCACTTGTAGTCATACCATTGAGCAACCTCAAAGAGACACAGATCATCCATAGCACTGTGCCGCTGTGGATGGTAGTTGTCAATTAAGTTGCTCTTAAGAATACTTGTGGATGTTGGTCTTGTGGCAGCCAATTCCTCAATCTCTTCATGGCTCTTAAGAACACAGCATCTGTTCTGCTTGTGATTTACATTTAAGAAATGTATGGACTCTGATTACCATATAGACATACACCTGAGAGCAGGTCACTTGCTTCATAGGCTCTGCACTCATGGTGTGTTAGAGTCTTAAGCTCTAGTGATCAAAGCTGGAAGACATTGACCTATCACAATTTGACAGCTCTTCCCACATTTCTTGGAGGTTAGCTTGCTCATGTTTAGTAATATATGATGTTACATACCTCACGAGAGACATTGAGTTATCTGCAACAAACTGGACATCAGTGTTTGCTTGCCACATCAACAGAAGAGAAGGACTATAGTCATTGATATAGACTTCTGATTCTGTGCGAGGTATTTCATACACTCACTTTGTTGACTTTGCTTTCAGGTGGTGTCGCAAGGCTGAAAAAACATAATTCAGTGAAGCAGCTAGGCAAACTCACCTTGGGAAGCCAAAATGGCAGCGAGCATACCACTGACCTTTATTTTTAACTTTACTATGACAATATTTGCCACAGAGGTGTCGGAATTTCTAGACCAGTTCCAACAGTGTTGCACTATCATACTTGTCTGGTATCTGACATGTGGCGTACTTTAAGATGAAGCTTAGAATGTCAGATATTTCATTGTCTCCAATTTGTGGGGCATCTTTAATCCACAACAACATATGAATGTGTGGTGGTCCATGGGCTTGGTACTCAACCCTCCAGAAGTAGTGCTCAACAATACCGAGGTGAGGATTTGTCTTAGACAGTATGAATTTCAAAGACTCTGGAACTGGTGGTGGAAGTAACATGAAACAGTTATTGGATCAAGTGAGCAGAGTTTATTGAGAGTCATTGTTTGGATGTTCTCAACATCAGAGTTTGCCCATCTCAGTATATCGAGCAGATCATCCCAATAATATTCTGTGCAACTGAGTGTAACAAACCATGGTGCTGGTCCAAACTCTCTCAGCATGCACATTACCTCAAAGTGACATCTGTACCAATATTCTTTAGTATCATGTATGCTAGACAAAATAGACGAAAGACTGACTTGCGGTGTTTCACCTTTGGTCTGCAACTTGTGTAGTAACTGTGCAGCTGTCATATTATTGAATTCTGTCCCAAGTCCCAATGTGTGAGCAATACTAGCAGATAGGACACTAAGTTCACTTTCCCAAAGAAGGTGGAACAGGTATGCAATGTTTCTTCGAAACTTGCCATCCTTATGTAGTATTTACGAGGTCCTATACTCAGCTCCTGGTACTCGAACTTCTTGTTCATCTAATTGACCACCTGAACCAAGTGGGAACAGATCAGGGAAACAATGAGCTTCTAGAGTGGCCTCCCATATGCTAATAGGATTGCCCTCCACTTGTTTCATTTAATATAAATCAATGTTATCCATTACTGGGTCTTTGCCGTGCAATGGGTGTTTGGTGAATTGCTCATATACATTCTGTACAGTTGCCATGTCAACCTTCTCAAGTATTGCCTTGTCAGAGTTGTCTGTGGAAATATCTGATGAGAGACCACTAAATGTGTCAATGTCAATTTCAGCATAGAAAGAATTGTGTTCTTTTAGATATCTCAAAGCATTCTTCACATTATCTACATTGACAATCTCTTGCCATATTGTTTTTGCCTTTGTTGGCACACCATTTACCAAGATGACTACAATATTGTCCTGAGAAATAGTGTTGACATTGTCTTGCAAAGGTAAAGGCAGATAAACAACAGAACCTTTGAGAAAGTGTACAAGTTCTTTGTTTGGTAGGTTTCGTGTCCTTGTATTCAGCCTGATGATTGTTTGAAATGGCTTCATGGTCTGAATGAGAATCCTTTCAAACACGTTCAACACTGTTATCGTGTTAGGTGTTGGTTGTACTTCCATTTTATTGAGTACTGGCTGAGGAGGTAAACTATCATTCTTGATTTTGTCATGACAGTAGGAACAGAGTGACACAGTTGTGAGTTCTTCAAAGTCAAACTTTAATAGGAGGTACGCATGGAGACGTCCCCACATTTCATTTCAAGATGGAATGTTTTGCAGGTCTATTTTGACACATAAGCGCTTGTAGAACAATCGTTCACATGACGCACATATTGTATCAAATTTCTCTGTTTTGCTTAATTCATATTTAGCAAATTCATGACCAAAATGTTGTATGAGTTGCTCTTCTTTAACCAGAGATGTCTGAGGAGTACTTGCTTGTTCAGGAACAGAAGCAGCAGACCTCAATCTTTGGGTTCTTTGCAACTTTTTGATTAACTCACTAAGTCTTTCAACATCTCCATCATTGAGCAATGCTTGGAATTGCATGTAGTCTCGAATGAGAGATCTGATGCGATACAACCTTTGCACAAATTACGAATGCCAGAGTTATGCACTGCTAGCATACGAAAGTGATGAAATGTGCTGTTGCAGTTCATGGACTCTAAGCATGTGAGGGAGTGACCCATCAGGCCTTTGTGAGGCCAGACCTCACACTTGTCAGTGTTATGAAGCAGTGTGTGTCGTTCAGATATGTTTGTGGTAAGAGTTGTTGAGAGAAAACTTTTTACAGATATAATAGATTCCTCTCTAATGTTACATGCACTGTCACATGCCCATTTTTTTGCTGATGACTTTGGATTACTTTCAACCTCTTCAGCTAAATTGTCATTGTTTGGATGGATGGTTTCATAGGATAGAGGTAAGACATTCTGTAGTTTTTCATGCTCATCTAGTGTTAAAGTAATATTTCTACTGTGTGCATGATATGTCTCTTCCCAAAAGAATGCTTCTGAGTATTCTGAATGAAACCAGTCTCCTTGAAACACAAGAGAAATATTTTATTTAAGTGCTCAAAAGATAAAATAGTGTTTCTCATCTCCTAAATCTGTGTACTCAATTTATCAATGGCTGACATCATATCAGCCCAGAGTTGGGAATGTATTGCTAGAGCCACATTGACAAATTGTCTTGCTCTTAAGCGGAGTTTCATCAATGAGGTCTTAGAACATAGTCTGCTACCTTTGCGTCTCACTATTTTGGAGATCACACATTCAATCCTAGCTCTGTGGACTAGTTTTTTGGCAAACATTATCTTACTGTGTTGAGCATTAACAGAGGTACTACGCCTAGCATTATTTTTCTGTTTCACATGTGTAAGCTTTGGTGATAACAGTGCTGGGTGTTGTGATTGTAATGTTTCTCTAGGAAGGCTACTTGTAGTACTTTTCTTAGAGGAGGGTTTCTGTTTCTTTAGTTATTTATTACTAACTCTGTGCATGATGTGCAGAGAAGAGAGTTGTTTATGCTTCTGTTGAGAAGCTTTATCTTTTGTCCTTGCATGGCATGACAGTGAACAAGCAATACAGCTAGCACTTTCTCTATGTGCTCTTGTTTTCCAGCAGGTAGTCGTGATGAAATAGGTCAAGTATTTCTTCAATATTTTTGTTGTTGTAGTCCCCTAAAAAAAGTGGAAATACATATGTTTAGTAGTCAAGAACACTAGCCACATGGCAGTACACCAGAAATTGTGTGTATGAAATATAATACATAGTATTGTGCTAATAATAAAACATCTGTTATGATTAGTATTACTTTTTTTTCCAATTGTTTAACCAGGTGAGACACACTAAGCTGAAAGCTTTTTTACAGGTGCAACCTGGGAGCACAGGGAAGTTAAGTGACTTGCTCAGGGTCACACATTATATGCAAGTGGGGGCTGTGGGATTCAAACCCAGGTCTCCAGATTTGCAGCTCAGAGCCTTAAACCACTGAGCTATACTGCCTCCCTTTGTAATGAATAATTTAAGTATTGTGCCTTGCACTGTGTACTGAATATTCCAAGCACTTCTTACTTGGGCAAAAGTTGTTGAACAAGTATATGTGTGACTCGTTCATTGTTTGATGCGTTTGTGTTGTGGTAAATGTTGATTTGTAAAGTTGTAAAATATTACTTGTGCCATTATTACATGCACTTATGCTGACATAAAATGATGAATGGAATAGTAAGTGCTGTATTAAAGGATTGCTGCAATCATGCTATTATGGATCTGTCTGAATGTGGTGATGATGTCAATAATCTTTTTGCATTTAAACAATATTACTGTATTGATAGTTTGTATGGCATAATTACATGAGTCTAATGATGATTGGCTCTTATGGTGAATGGATGGAAAGTTGTATAAGTTAAAATTGGAAAATTTTAATTTTTTTGTCACGATCAAAGACTTTGTCAACTCACGAACGATCCTCATGACCAAAGATGGTCATGAACAAAGAATTTGTGGCCTCGCAAACAAAGAAAATGTGAATCATGTGGTGTTACTATAGAAGCTTGTTTACATTGCTTTTATTATATGGAGAACTTCTCAACTGTCAATAGATACAGTATGTGCACATTCTCTGCTGACATAGTATTTTAATAGTTGAGTTGTTACAGCTATCAGAGTTTTTTTTGCAGAAATCATGTGGTTTTCATCATGACCTAAGAATTTGTCAAGTCACAGTTCAAGATCACGATCAAACAGAATGGCAGTCAAAGATTTTGTACGCTCGTGGTCAAACATCGAAAAAAGTGGGCAATATGTAAAAATGTTATTAAAAATAAATTATGCAAGTATTTTTCTTACCTATGTGTAAATTTCATGCTAGGAGGGGTTCTGTACTGTATTGACTTTGAAGAATATTGTTTTTTTACTGTGAGAAACATTTAACATCGAAGTCTCGTGTTACTCTCGTGATCAAAGATTTTGTATGCTTGCAGTTGATTCTTGTGGTCAAACTGAGTCGCAGTTCAAAATTTTGCATGCTCACAGTCAAAGATTGTAAAAACACTTTAATTATGTTAAAATAGATAAAAAAAATTCCTTTAACTTATTGGTTACAGAAATACTAGGAGGGTTTATCTAGCTGTGCTGTTTTTTAAAATATTGGCTTTAGACTGTCAGATACATTTTACATACAAGTCTCATGTTATTCTCATGATGAAAGAATTCATATGCTCAAGGTCTGTCTTTGAGGTCAAACTGAGTAGCGGTTTAAGATTTTGCACATTTTCGGTCAAAGATGGTAGAAAATGCGGTAATTATTTTCAAATGTCTTTAAATGATATAAAAACATTATTCTACTTGTTTATTAGTTTGTAAAATGCTATAAGGGTGTGTCCTGTTGGAAAAAGTGTAGAGAAGTATTGTTTTTTTACTGTGAGAGACTAACTCCAAAATCTCATGTTAGTCTCGCGATCAAAGATTTCACGTGCTCGCGATCAATCCTGGCAATCAATGCGAGTCGCGGTCAAAGAAATTGCATGCTCACAATCAAAGAAACAGCTGTTAGTTATGTGAGTTTCCTGAGCCAACAGAATTAAAGAATAACACTCCGAGGGCCATTTTAGATCAAGTGATTGAGCAGGCAACAGGGCATAATTATAAAGTAAGTGCTTGGACAAAACATTATAGAAGTTGGGTAAAAAGTCATTTTTCAAGTTTTCAAAAGTAATTTTATAGTGTTTTGGCAACTTAGGAACTACTGTATGTATTTTTTTAACCACTGATATTGGCTGGAACTGTTAACTTTGATTATTGATGCAGTTTACAACAACTTTGATATTTTGATAGCATCATGGCCTGGGAAACTGTTAAGCAGTTTATGTATAGATTTAAGTCTTTACATATCTGTATGACAAATGAATTGGCTTTTGTAAAGTCATGGAAATAGGCTTTTGAGAGTCTTATTTATACAAACTAAAAAAAAATCACATTTATTGTACAGCTGTATAATGTTTTATTCATTTTGCTCTTTAGTCAGTCAAACTGCTGTGATTGTTTTCTTTAACTAAGTTATTGTTCTTGGGATCTTTCTTGTGGCTCAAAATAGTGTTTATTATTTAGTGTTTGCTAGGGTATTTTTGGTATCTCAGACTAGATGATCTGGGCAAGTTGACAGTGTGGTAAAGAGGTTTACTGTTACTCAGTGCTAGTTTGATTTGTGACAATTGCTGACTGATCTAATAACATTGGCACTTTCTGGCTAAATATGTGTGTGTTTTAACTGTTGTGGAATCCTGACTTAGAATTATATTGTGTGTTGCCTTGCTTTACCTGCCACTGCTTTTGCACTTGTTATATAAAGAGACAAATGCATATATTTAACTTAAGTAATTAAGTCACAGTACTTCTCACTGGAAATAGTTTTTGATTAAATTAAATGGTGGTTCTAAAAGCTTTGCAATCTAATTAGTATAGTACTATTGGTTAGTATTCTTCATTATCTCTGTCAAGTAGAAAGAAATGGTTCCACTCACTACTCAAGCAGCTGGCTGAATAAGAGAGGGAATTTAGTTTGGCACACCATTATGGCTAGTAACTTGAACCAATCAAAATATGTGTTGTTGGCAAGCTATGAGGTGTGCCAATCAGTTAACAGTATTCTCCTCCCAAAACAAAAAAAAAATTAATAAACATCATGCCAATAGAAAGACAGCTTATATGCATGGCTAGGACTGTTTGCCTGAATTAGCCAATCTCTGAGCAGGTTATTGTTTGTGATTGTTTTGTCTGCATTTATATGGATGATGCAATAGAATAGTGGTCATTGTGGTGGTTCCACTTCTTAGTACTTGTTAATCAGATACAATTGTGATATTTCTACATCTGAGTTATTAAGATTTGTTGCTCAGCATGGCAGAAAAATCTACAGTTACTGTATGGATAGTAGAATCAAGTTTGGTGAGAAGGGCAGCAGTGCTCAGTAGATGTAGTCATTTTGGAAATGATTTACACCTACCTGGATGCTCTGTCTCTTGGTTTGGGAAGAGTGGCATGAGATGGGAGTGGCGCATGCCTACCACGTGCCATTTACTGGAGACACACCCACAACCAGACATACTCCTTATCCATCTTGGAGGTAATGATTTGGGTAACAAAATGGCAAATGACTTAATAGAGGCTGCACAATCTGACTTGCAGCATCTTATCAGTATGTTGACATCGTGGAAAAGTCTGTATTCAGATATTACACAGCGCATGGTCTGGAAGGGTGAGGATTACTGTCCTGCACTTGAAATATCATGCAGGAAGGTGAACATTCAAATATCTGGATTCCTCCATGATATGGGAATGCACACTATTCATCACCTCCAAATTACATATGACAAGTATTGGCTATTTTTAAAATATGGTGTGCATCTCTCTAACACTGGCAATTACATTTTTGTTGGGGACCTTCAACATGGTATCCTTACAGTTCTGTGATTGTGTGCCTGTATGATGGTGCCTCTCAAGTACATCATGTTTACACTGTGAAAAAAAGGCTCTTTTTAGAGCCACCACAAAATGGTTAAAATATAGAACTGTTCACATCTTGTACATTGCTGTTTGAATGTTAGGTTGTGAGTGTCTGGGAAGCACAGATTCTCTGCTTTTAACAGCAGAAATGTCATGGTACTTATTGGTAGATGAGTAGGACATGTATTACTGCTTGATATTGTATGTATGGTTTTTTAGGTGGGTTGTATGGTATGTTGTTGCCTGTCATTGTGGTAAAGGCTACAAGTTTCTCATTGTTGCTTGATATGTGGGGTGTGTCTTTTGTTACTGGTAGATTCCGTAGCTTGTTTTTCTTTTTTTATCAATGGTTGAGTATGGGTTGTTATTGGGGGTGCATTATACAAGTATGGCTGAAAATGTGTCATATGCTTCTGAGGATGAAGTGGGAAGCAAAGGATGGTTTAGTGATATGAGGAGACATATGCTGTTGATGTAGTGTGTTATGTGTTGCTAGGGTATATTGATTACTGATCTGAGTCATACTGTTTCTGTGTGTGAAATGTTTGTGTTGCGTACAAGTTTTAATAACATTTTTATTGTTTTTATTCACACAGGTAGATCATTTTGTGTGTGTTTGTTCTAGTATCAAGACTCTACTGTTCAGTAAGTATTTTGCCATTTTTTATGTCATTGTTGAATTTGATGTATTTTGTTAGGCGACATTGTGAGTGGTGATTCGGCCGGGGGTTTGGTAACAGCATAAATTGAAGTAAACTGAGAAGCAAGTGGAGGTATTTCTTGTTTTACATGCAAGTGAAAATAAGGAATAATATGGAGCATTAGTAACATGTGTATTTTCAATACTTATGATGCAGTAATGTTTGTTAACATTTTAGTATGCTGTGTAGCATGATCACTTGCTGCCATTACATGCCTGCATCTCATGGTGTTGTAAAATGTTGTTAATCTTGTTGAGTGTCAAGTATTTGCTTGTGTCAGGAGATCAGTAATGTGAGGAACAGACTGAACACTACCCAGTGTGTCTCAATGGTATGCAGCAGTTTTATATGACATATCAGACTATTATGTCAATATATTAATAATACATCTTTTTATTTTTCAAACTGATACTGCAGCAGTTATGGATATTTCATGATTATGGTGTTTTGGCAATCTGAGGGAGGTAGTACATGCATGTGTTTTAACAACAGAGTTATTGTTACCTCAGAGTTTACAAGTCAGCAGACATATTTGATTGTGAATGGCAAGCAAGATAAATAGTAGTAAGGTGGAACAGTATGAGTGTAATAGCTAATAGTTTTTCATGCTATTTTTTTGTTTACTTGTTTCAGACTACTATCATTCCAAAATCACTGACTGATGCAGATGTGCTGGCCCTGGTTCAGGCTGTGAGGGAGCATGCTAATCCTATGATTGTCATATGTGCGACTAACCTGAGCCTGACCCATACATGGGGCAAGGTAGGTGTTTGGTTACAATGAGTCTTCACATTTTTTAACAGAGCTACACATGTGATAGATGACAATGGTATGGTCAGTTGTATTTCTTGCACATTTGTTGGATGTCCCTGGAACAGTGTGCCATCAACAGCTGGATCATTCTGCTGTATATATGCTGTGAGTAACATATAGATTTTCTTGTGGTACAGTGGGGTTTGTTTGAAGACTACTTGTGGAGACTGTGAAAGGAGACATATAAAATGGGCAAAGAATTTCAAGCAATCTGATCAGTTGTTAGGCGTGTATTAGATGCATCTAATGCACAGCTAAAACTACAACCCCCATCTGTAATACGCAGACCCATTTTATAAGTGCAATAAGCCACTCTGGGGATGTGCATTGCACAGTTCCAATGCAAGGCTAGGGGACTAGATGCACTCGGCCTGTGGCTTCATGCCTCAGTATGTCCACAGTTGTGCATTGGAACTGTCTAATGTACACCCATTGTGTGTTATTGCTTACATGTAGGCATGACAGCAGTGATATGCTGTCTAAAGAGGTACTGAGACCTGTGTGTATGCTGCTAGGTAGTTGTATTGGGCAGGACATCACAACATACAGAACTGGTCACTAGGTTCCTGTACAAGAAGACATACTACTTCTATGTGTCTTTAGTTGCAGACCATGTCAGCATGGTTGTTACTGTATTGGTGGATATAATACTACATATATTTTAATGAATTTACTGTGATGCTTATCAGTGCATTACATAGTATGGTGTGCATGCATACTGATGTACAGTGTTAGCAACTGGTGTTCAGCTTTACTGTGCTCTATAGTCAGTGGTTGGATAGATGACTTGTGGGTGGGGATGTGCCACATGTTGCTGAGTGGATTATATTGCTGTGGTGTGAGTGAGTAGCCAGGTGGGAAGGGGGATACTGGGTAAGCACTACATTCTTTTTTCCAGGATCTGTGTGGTTAGGATTGGGAGTACACTGTCTGTCATGCTAGGAATACTGCATTTGCAGTATATGCGGTTACACTAGGGCCAGTCTTTTAAAATCGGTCAAGAAACATGACAATCTATCATTTTCACTGTGACATGAAACATTTTCTATTATTTTTATGTTTTTTCTCAGGTTAGTCATACCTTGGGGAGGCAGGAGATCAGAAAAATCTCCTTATGCGTGCCACAGGAAGTGGAAGATCACCCGCCAGACATTTTTCAAATCTAAGTCTGCGGCGGGTGATATGCGAAGGAGTGTCTGGGAGTAGTAAGACAAATCCTATGTTATGTGGGAGCATGCAGGGAAACCAGACTTTGGAGATGGCCATCACGTGTGTGAGTACATATTTGAAACTGTTGTGATGCAAACATTTGGTTTGTGACTGAGAGGATTGTTTTTTTCTATATTTCAAATGAGTATTGGCATTTACTATTAAACTGTTGGTGATATGTACCATTATACTTCTGTGACAATTGATATAGCACTACAGATATGTAAGAATGACAGGTTAGCAATTGTTACTTTACAAGTGTGTTTGTGGTGACATGGATTTTTTTATGGAAAAAAGTCAAGATTAGATGAATTCTTTGAAAGTTATCAATGATACTTTTGTGGTGGTGTGCTAGTACATGTAATATTCAGAATATGAGATGTTCTGATGTTTAAATGTTACAAATAATTATTTTTAAAGATAGGCAGGTGATATTTGTGGACAGGATACTGATCATAACAAAAGAGTGGGATACTGTGTGACCAACAGTATGTGTTTTGTACTATGTTCATCATTAGATTGCCAGATGATGGTGTTGTTTGTATACATTTTTTTTGTTTTCTGTTTACTCAGCTAGACCAACTGTGGAACCTGCATCCTCCCATCCTGTGCAGCTGCAACCACCCCGGAAGGTGTGGCTCAAGGGGCTCCTGTCGAGCAACTACTTGTGCTCGACTCTGCTGGTGAGTTATTATAATGTACTGCTGTCTGTATTATTATTTAATATGTACTATGGGTGTCATAGGGTATGAAAATGGTTACTGTATATTTGTGGTGTTATAAATTCTTCTTGTATTTAGTTTGTATAATGTTAGAGAAAGTGCAGACCTATTTGAGGTGTCTGATTGGCTGAAACACTTCTGTAGCTGGGCATCTATCGGATAATAGACACAGATGTGTGTCTGTGTGTGCGTGTGAACAGTTACAGTGAATAGTGCATAGTTTTTAAAGCATATTCTGATGGTGGTTTATGTAGTGTTTTATCATAAAAATATATTTATCATGTTTTTAAAATAAACAATTTTGAGTAACAGTTATTTTTCTTCAAAGTGAGATATTTTCAAGCACAATAATACATTCCAGGGTGGGTGGCATGTGCAGTAGAAGGCCATCCAAGGGTTATAAAGCCATGTGCCTGTGACACCAGGTGCCATCACACTCCTGGATGGTGCAGTATTGTACAATAGCACTTATGAAGTCAGGTATGATTGCTTGCTTATTAGTTATATAGTTGCTAAGTTTTAAACAGGTACTCAGGATGAAATTTGCACTGTGTTATGTATCCAACATATACTTAGTCAGGAAGTGGTATAAGAAGAAGTATTAATGTATGTGTTTAGTATTACTATGGGTATTCATGTGTAAAGGTGTTTTATCAGTGAGAGACTATTACAGTTTGCTAATATGAAACAACATGATTGTACATAGATGTAGATTATTTAATTTAGTATTCCAATTAGTGAATCAGATGTGTGTTCTGTGATTTACTGAAACAGTAGATAGTATGCCACATGTGAAGATTGAGGAATTTGAACAACTGATTATCGTGATATGTATATTCATGTATACAGATGTTAATATTGAGACATGAATGGCTTATTTTGTTTAACAGTGTTTTTCAGAGGATGAACCATCAGCAGAGGGTGCTGCTGGAGGGGAAGACTTCACAGAGGGGATAGAAATTGTCGAGATTGAGCCCTCTGTGGAGGAGATGCCACAATCTCCAGCAGCAGGTCATCCTTCATCACCTGCAGGCTAAGGTGGGCCTCCAGCTGAGGAATGTGAGTACTTCTTATATACTTTGTGCTTTTATTATTAAAGATTAGTATGAGGTGTAGACAATATTGATACTTTCAGACATAGTACCACTGCAGTTAGTTTACAGTCTCAATTCAAAATGTTGTACCTTGATGCAGTAACTTGGAGTTACAGGTCTATCATACTGTGGTAAGAAACAATCTTGGGTCTGATTTTTCAATTAGACATCAGAGCATGGAGTTATGAAACAGTTAGATAGGAGTATCACATGACAGAATTGCATTTGCTGGGAGTATGCAGTGCTTAATCAGCATGTCTAGTTTTATGTATCAGTAATGGGCATCTGTTTTTTTTCCTATCTATTGTGTATATGGAGAGGCCTGAATAAAAGTAATAGGTAGGTTGTATATGTATAGTTTAAAAAATTTTCTTAGATGGAGAATCTACATGTCATCGTCAGTGTTTCATATTAATAAATCCAACAAGGGATACAGAATATGCTACAGTTGTGCATCGTGTTAATTGAGTGCCTAATGGTAAACTGTGTGGATTTTATAAAATGCCATATGTGTTTTATCTCTGCCTATTCCAGAAGTTGAATACATAGACAATGGTGTGTGGGTAAGTATGGAGAGTTTGACAATAGTAAATGCTTTTTCCTCTTCAGTGGTGTTTACTTTACTGTATATGTTCAATGTTTGTATCTTTAAGATGTAGTTAGGTTGTGAAACACTGTCAGAAACTGATGAATGTGTGCATTTAGTATTGGAAACATACATCTCAAGGATTTGTAAGAGATGGCACAGCACTACAGTGATGGTAATTATCAAAGTGGAATGTGTTACCATTTGAGATATTGAGTAACAATGTCTCAGTTGCACCATAGTATCTCTGAACTACACTGAAATGCTGTTGTCACAGATCAGATGGTTACAGAGTATGGTACAGTAGTATTGACTCTTTGAATAGACAATATATCTGCCCATGTAACGGGGTAGTTGCTGGTGTTCTTACTGGTCAAATTTCAAACATTGTATGTGGTTGAACTAGTTTTCAACTGCTGTTAAATGAATTTATATAAAAGCTGTTTACTGTTGGGTGTTATTGTATATCTCATAGTGACAATTGTTGCACTGTGTACATGTCATTCAACATGATAGTATTCTGCGGTGCAGTGTTACAACTGCAACAATGTAGACATGATGATTTTTCTTAATTGTAGACATGTTATACATACTTGACATATGCTGATTTATACACTACTTTAAGGGATACTGAGAATAAAGAACTATTGTTGAGTTGAGAGAATGTGATGCAGATACAATATGTGTAGTATTATTTTATATATTTCATGCTGAGTGTGCATGTGTATATAGGAAACAGTGATAACTCTTATCTTAAAAGACAAAGTATTCTGTGCAAACACGAGGCAATACTGGTACAGGTGCCAAGTTTCATGAAAACAAAATCACACATGCCCACAGAATGCAAAGCATCATGGGCTGCATATGCAAATCACCACAGAATGTTATGCTGGTTCAACTTTAAGCAGAATTGCATGGTGCCGAAGGCCTCTCACACAGTTTGCAAAGGGTGCTAACACATGACATAGACACGTGTTTCGTCCTACCAGGACTCATCAGTATGCCTCGGCACCATGCAATTCTGCTTAAAGTTGAACCAGCATAACATTCTGTGGTGATTTGCATATGCAGCCCACGATGCTTTGCATTGTGTGAGAATGTGTGATTTTGTATTTTCTTGAAACTTGGCTTCCCAGCCAAATGCCCTTTGAGGTAACCCTTGCCTCAGTGTTTGCACACAGAGGTTCTTTGTCTTTTAAATAGTTTTTTATTTTAATGGGTTCACCACAACATAACCCAGACAGACCATCTTAGCATACCTGGTTCATTCCACTGGGGTGTCAAACAGATGAGGCATACTGATGAGTCCTGGTAGGACAAAACACTTGTCTATTTCTTCTGTTAGCACCCTTTTCAAACAGTGTGAGAGGCTATTCATCACCATACAATCCTGTTTAAAGTTGAACCAGCATAACATTCTGTGGTGATTTGCATATGCAGCCCATGATGCTTTACATTATGTTGACATGTTTGATTTTGCATTTTCTTGAAACTTAGCTTCCCAGCCAAATGCCTTTTGGGGTAACCCTTGCCTCAGTGTTTGCGCACAGAGGTTCTTTGTCTTTTAAATAGTTTTTTTATTTTAATGGGTTCACCACAACATAACCCAGACAGACCGTCTTAGCATACCTGGTTCATTCCATTGGGGTGTCAAACAGATGAGGCATACTGATGAGTCCTGGTAGGACAAAACACTTGTCTATTTCTTCTGTTAGCACCTTTTGCAAACTGTGTGAGAGGCCTTTCGGCACCATGCAATTCTGCTTAAAGTTGAACCAGCATAACATTCTGTGGTGATTTGCATATGCAGCCCATGATGCTTTGCATTATGTGGGCATGTGTGATTTTGTATACTCTTATCTTAAGTCTACTAATTATTTTAATTGTTAATGGAATACATTGGAGTACATTAGAAGTCTTATATATATTGTTAACAGACAGTTTCAGAAGTCTATTTCACAAAAGACAAGTATGGTTCCATCTACTAACATAATTTTTCTTGTTTTTTTTTTTCTTTTGTCTATACAGGGCAACCTCACGTTCTCAATAAGATCAGTAACACCCTCAGCCAGCTGCTCGAGACTCTGTGGAGTGGCAACCAGGCTGCTGCTGAACATGCCTGTGACTCTACAGCAAAGATGAATTATTTAGTTGGTCAGGCAGGAAAGGTTATTCAGCAGGGTGCTGAAATAATAGATTTGCTGCAGCATCACGGGTATGTAGGGCATGCAGCCTTAGTTGCAACTCGTGGGCTTGAGCAGAGCAACAGGGGCCTCAACAAAGCAGTCGAGTCATTGAGGGACTTGGAAGAGGCATCTGTTGCTTTGCTCGAGTCCAGCACGGTCTCATGGTGCGGCTGGCTGAGAACCAGCTGGAAGCCACAGAGGCAATTCAACAGCTTCTTCAGCAGGACCTGCAACACCTAGAGGATGACCAGCCCTCTGAACAACCTCAGCATGAGCTCCTCAAAGGTGATCCTCCAGCATCTTCATCAAAAGCTGCAACAGAAGAGAGGCACCTAGCTGCACCTACTCCTGACCAGACTTCCACTTCCTTGACACTGTCGCCTCTCCAAGTTCCCACAGCTTGAGTGGCCAGCACCTCTGTGTCACTCCTGGACACTTTTTTGTAAATAGTTTCTAAAGATGATAATATTTTTAAAGTTCTTTTTACCCACAGTTTATTTATTTATTTAGTGTGATCTAACACTTTTATTTATTTTACATAGCTTTAATTTTATGACTTATTTCTTTGTTGCATTTAAGTTCTTTGTATGTTTATTTATGACTGAGTTTAAAAAAATGTTTGTACAAAGAGTTTTTAATTTTTCTAAGAAAAACATTTTTCCATAAACAGTTTAAATTTTTCAAACCTTTGTTTGTCTCATTATTATTATAATAGATATGTATATTGTTGAGTTATTGGCTAAGGTGGGTGCATGTAATTACATCTGTGACAGTTAAGTGACCACCAGTGTCACACCATGGAGATGGTTTGAATGAAAGGGACAGATTGTTAATGGTGTTGGTTTGTTTTGTGCTACATTTTGTGCTTGCATTAGTGAGCCACACACTACTATCTACTTCTAAAATTCCTGTGTCTTACTGAACCATTTCTTTTGGTTTCTGTGTTTCAATTGTACAGACAGCAGATAAAACAGAACAGACATTGTTTGAAGTATTTAGAAATAGTTATGATTATCTCCACTGCAATCACATGAATGGATAGTGCAATACAGAGATGATCTCTCAAGATGGGTATTCGATAGTGTATTGAATAGTGCATAGGTAAAGTAACTTTTACTTTAAGGTGTGGTAAGAGAAACAACATTTGTTTTCCTCAAAAAGTAAGGAAATTAATTGCAAAAAAACTGCATTAATGTAAGAGTTAGCATTCTTTTGCAGCGAAAAAAGTGAGGAAATTCATTGCTAGGGTTTCCAACCCTAAATCCAGCTTCCCCCCCATAACCAACATGACTCAATCCCCCCAAGACCCCATTCCCACTGGTATACACACACACACACACACACACACACACACGCAGAAACATACACACACAGACACACACACACACAACACACAACTATGGGGGCAGTACAAGGAAATACAACCAATCACACAGACCTGATCTCTGCAAATACATACACAGAGTGCAACCTGTTCAGCGGAGGGTAAACAAAATGGTGCAGGGTGTGCAGCAGCAAAGATACAAGCAGAAAGAGTAAACCATCTTTTACATTTTTACTGCGTGTGTGTGTGTGTGTGTGCCAGTAGGTATAAGGGCTGGGGGGGTTTGAGTCGTCTTGGTTGGGGAAGCTGGAGTTAGGGTTGGAAACCATAACAGTGAATTTCTCCGCTTTTTCACCACAAAGAACCCTAACTTCAGATTAACGCAGTTTTTACATATATATATATATATATATATATATATATATATATATTATATATATATATATATATACATACATACACATATATAGAGAGGCAAAAACTCAACTTCCGTATCAGTTAGGTTGTTCCAAGCAGCAAAAGTGAGAAATTTCAGTGTTAGGGTTTAAAACTCTTGACCCCCAGTTATTCTTTCAACCGCATCAGGTACATTGAGTCATTGGCCTCTAATTGTCAACCCATCACATGTGCAAAGAAGCAGAGGTATAGGAGAATGGGTTGAGAGTTAGGACCGATGACCCCAACATGGACCCGGATGCCGGTTGGGGGGTGAGCTGGGGGGTCTAAGGAGGGTTTTCAACCCTAACACCGTATTTCCTCACTTTTGTCACTGTAGAACAACCCTAACTGAAACAACTTGCTACAGGCCAATGATGACATAATCTGGAGGAGGTTATGAGCAAGCTGAGAACATGCGTCACCAGCCCAAACATTGAAATCCCCTAAGACAATACATCTGGGGGCTTCCAATGTTTCGCTGACAACACATTCAGCAACCTCTGGCAGGAAATTCCCAGCCACCATGGGGGGGTTATAAATAAGGAAAATCTTGCAGTCTGTGCCTGGACCCCCATGAATGACCACACATTCAAAAGAACCCAGGGTTCCCACTGGGTGCATGGTGAAGCCCAAGTCAGATCTAACACAAATGGCTACCCCACCACCCCAATGTTCCTCTTTGGGGCAGTGCATTGTCGACCTAGCTTTGGACTTCCCCAGATGGCTGATCCTGGGGGATTTCAATGCTTGGGTTGACAATGAACTCTTGCAATTTGGTCAAAGTTTCCTCCAAATAATGAATTCACTGGGCCTTACACAGGTTATTACCTCCTCAATCCATATTAGAGGGCATTCATTGGACTTGGTGTTCCTCCTGGCGATGGAGATATCTGACTTGGTGGTGGAGCCAGTTGGATGATCTGACCATCACACCATTGGGTTCAGTTCCTTGGCCCCCCCATATAGGCCTGCCCCTATGGAAATGGTTCAGTACCGTCCTTTAAGAGGTGTCACCCCAGATGGCCTAATGAGGGTACTGGACCTATCGGGTGTACCAAGTGTATGCATGGATAACGGAGTGCTAGTACTTGCCTATAATAAGGCGGTGGTGGAGGCCCTGGATTCCATAGCACCTGTTCTTGTTCACCCCTTTACCCTCAACCCAATGTCTCCATGGTTTGATGAGTCCTTGAAGGAGTTGAGGAGGGGGGGTGAATGCTGGAGAGGAGCTGGTGAAAATCGGGTCTCGATGATAACAGAATTAGATTGATGGACCTTTATATGGTTTATCAAAAAGCAATCACCCGTAAGAAGGTATAATTCCTGTCCAGGGAGATTGCTGCTGCACAGAACCGACCAGCTTGACTCTTCTGGATCATGGACAGATTGTGCAATCTAATCTGTCTGCGGCCTGGAGGAGCTTTGTCACAAGAACGATGAGATGAGTTTGCTCGATTCTTTGCTGATAAGGTTGCTTCAATCAGATCCAATGTTCACCTGGCTCACTCCATTAGAATTTGCAATGGTTGGCAGGAGATGTTGGGCCCTCAGTTTACCTGGTCTGACTTTAGCCAGCCTGAAATTAATGACATAGTGATGGTCATCCAGATATTGCGACCAACCAGATGTAGTTTGGACCCAGGCCCTATGCGCCTCTTGGTAGGCTGTGTTAATGTGATCAGCCCAGTCCTAGCCAAGATAGTCTGGAGGTCATTGGAGAGGAGGATCTTTCCAGATTCCCTGAAGGAGGCTGTTGTTCATCCTCTTCTTGAGAAGTCCTCGCTTGACCCCGACTGCTTGGTTAACTACAGACCTGTCTCTAACATACCCTTTGTGGGTAAGGTTACTGAGAAGGTGGTTGCGTTGCAGCTGGATGACCATTTGATCAGCCACAATGTCTATGATTCTCTCCAGGGTGGATTTAGGAAGAGACATAGTACCGAGACGCCCCTTGTACGGGTGCTAAATGATCTCCTAATAGCGAGAGATCAGAAGAAGCATTCCATCTTAGTCCTCCTTGATGTCTCTGCAGCATTTGACACTGTGGACCATGGGACATTATTTGAATGCCTGCAGTTTGTCTGTGGCCTGTCTGGTACAGTGCTCAGATGGTTTTGATCTTTCCTCGAGGGTAGGACTCAGAGAGTAGTGTCTGGAATTTATTCCTCTGCCCCTCTCCCCCTATCTTACAGGGTACCGCAGGGTTCTATTCTGTCACCTATGTTGTTCACAGTGTATATTCTGCCATTGGGAGAGATTATTAGGTGGCATGGTCTGAGTTTTCAATGCTATGCAGATGATACTCAGCTATACATATCCTTTGCACCTCGTCAAGATGTTTTCCTCTCGGTATTTAATAACTGTCTCACTGAGATCCAGGACTGGATGAGTGCAAACTGGCTGCGGTTGAATCCGGGCAAAACTGAGGTGCTGGTGGTGGACTCTGATATTCAAGAGGTGGGTATGTTGGCAGGATCACCCTCAGGACTATGTCTTGGGGGTGTGATGCTAACTACCTCAGACCAGGAGTGAAATCTGGACGTTATTATTAATGATGGTTTGACCCTTAAATCACAGCTGTCGGCTGTCATCAAAACCTTTTTTTACCATCTGAGGAATATCGCCCAGGTAAAACACCTGGTTCCTCCTGAAGACCTTTCTATGCTGGTCCACGCCTTTGTTACCTCTTGCCTTGACTATTGCAATGCCCTATACCAAGGACTGCCAGTGGTTGACCTCTGCTGCCTTCAGCTAGTGCAGAATGCAGCAGCCAGGCTATTGACTGGTACAGCTAGAACCAGTCATATAATGCCTGTGCTCCGAGGACTGCACTGGCTTCCAGTGCAGTGGAGGATCACCTTCAAGGTTGGTTTACTAACCTATAAAGCCCTGCATGATCAGGGACCTAGTTACTTGCAAGATCTCCTTTCATCCCTACTGTCCTCTCCGCCATCTCCAATTCACCAATGAGGGATTGCTAGAGATTCTCAGGGTTCATTTGAAGACATCTGGGGGCCCGTTCTTTCAGCTTTGTGGCCCTGACCCTGTGGAATTCTCTACCTTGTCTGATACAGGATTGCCTGACCGTCCAGGAGTTTAAAACTGCACTGAAGACTTATCTATTTGAATCTGCATACTGTGATTTTAATGAATATTAATTTATAATGGATTTACAGTTAAGGTTGTATTTTAAAACAATATTTATGTTGTATGTTGTATTAATGATGATATGTATAGGTGCCTTGGTTGAAGAAAGTCACCATTTTACAAATAAAAACATTACTTACTTACTTACTTACTTACTACGGTATACCCAAGTGGGATATCACAGTTACTCTCATGGCAACAGTGTGTTGTCACAACAGAGGATTATGACATGAAGTAGGGAGTAAGCTATAGAGGCAGATGGACTCTAAAGGAACTCTAAAGGCTAAAGATAATATATTCATTCACATTTCCATAGTAATAAATAATGGGGAGGAGAAATATATAAAATATAAATAGAATACAGGCAAAATAGTGCCTAATTATTAAGTTTTTTAAAGTTTTCTATGAGGGTCAATATCTCTTTATGTATCTGCTAATGGTCTTAATTGCCATACTTTACAGCTCCCGAGTAGACTGCTTTTTTATATTCATTTTTTTTTACAAAGAAAGGGACATACTGACAACAAAACTTGTCTATAACCTGGACATGTGGCTGAAACAGTGAATGAGATAACAGATCTGTTTCTAAGGTACTGTATATCAGCACTCAATATGGCTCTAGAACCTGACTGTCACTGAGCAGAAACAGATTATTTATTAGGGACCCTGAAAACCTGATCACGAGGTAAAATATTTGACAGGTGACAACCCTAGTTAGGCCATCAATATATAGACTGCTATAGCTACAGCTGTGAGCCTTCCTTCTAGCCAGCCTCACATTCTGTGAAGCTTGATCAAATAGACATTTTAAAGGGGACATGAATTTATTACTTATGTGCAGTTGTTTGAAATGTCTCTTTTTTCATAAATTATATTCATAGCAGTAGAGGATTCCTATTTAACTGTGCCTGGTTAAAAGGTAAAGGTGGCAGTTGTGTTTTGTATTGATTTCTTTGTATGGACAACATTATGTGCAATTCCTTTCATGGAACCAATAATTTGGAGTTTTGACTGTCACTTCATGGTTTCAGAATGATGGGCACTGTACTGATAAATTCATGCCCACATTTCTTATACCATGAAGTGATATAGTCAAAACTCCAAATTCTTGGTTCCTTGAAAAGAATTGTACAGGATGATGTCCAAACAAAGTAAACTATACAAAACACAGCTGGCAGCTTTAGCTTTTATCCAGGCAAAGTTAAATAGGGATCCTCTAGAGGTCTGAATGTAATTTGTTGGGAAATCTACTGGTGACCGACAGAGTTAAGCTAGTCCTGGCAAGAAGAAATACAGGTGAGGGGGTACAGGCAAAGTGGGCAAGCATTAAGGATGCAGTACTTGAAGCAACATCTTATTGTGTTAAAAAGAAAAGCAAAAGCAAAAGGAGGAAATCACTTTTGTTCTCAAAAACTGTAGCAGTAAAGGTCAGAGCCAAAAGCCTGGCCTTTAGAAAATACAACGAAATGCAGCAGGATTACAATAGGGAGACATACCAAAATTCCCAAAGGGAAGCAGGGAAGGCAATAAGACAGTCAAAGGCCCAAACCAAGGAAACACTAGAATGAACTGCAAAAGAAGGGACAAGACTTTCTATAGATACATCAGTGAAAGGAGAAAATCCAGAGGCAATATTGCTAAGATCAAAGGAGATAAGGGGGAATGTGTAGAGGAGGACCAAGGAAAAGCATCTATCCTAAATAGATAAGTTTGTTCAGTATTTATTGAGGAGAAGGTTGATCAGAGCCCACAGCTCAGCACCATGGACACGGGGGGGAAGGGAGGTGTGCACTAATCCCTTCACAAAAGAAAGAGTACTACAAGGCTTGCTAACCTCAGGGTGGACAAAGCAATGGGACCTGGTGGTATACATCCCTGGGAACTAAAGGAGCTAAGGATGGAACTAGCAGGGCCATTATCAGAACTGTTCAGTGAATCTCTGAACACAGCAAAGGTCCCAGAAGACTGGAGATGGCCTCATGTGATTCTGCTCCACAAGAGTGGTAGCATGGAGGAGGCAGGGAACTACAGACTAGACAGTCTTACCTCAGAAGTGGGCAAAATTATGGAGGCACTCCTTAAGGAAAGGATAGTGCAACACATGGAATCCATAGGAGCACAGGATCAAAGACAGCATGAGCTTACAATAGGAAGATCCTGTCAAACTGATATCATAGATCTCTTTAACTGAGTAATCAGAGTGGTGGACCAAGGGGGCGCTGTTGATGTCACCTCCTTTGACCTCAGCAAATCTTTCAATTTTGTTCCATATAGAAGATTGATTAATAAGCTAGGTAGGCTCAGGGTGTGTCAGAAGTTAGTCAACTGGGCGGCAAACTGGTTGGCGGGCAGAAAATAAAGAGTGGTGGTAAATGGTATACAGTCAGAAGAGATGCAAGTTACAAGTGGGGTACCTCAGGGATTAGTCCTGGGGCCAGTCCTCTTCAATATCTTCATCAGTGACATTGCAGATGGACTGGAGGGTAAGGTTTGTCTGTTTGCAGATGATGCCAAGATCTGCAAGAGAATAGATGCTCCATATGGGGTAGGAAGAATGAGAAGATATCTGGATAAACTGACAAAATGGTCAAAAGAGTGGCAACTGGGATTTAATGCAAAGAAGTGCAATATCATGCAAATAGGGAAGAGAAACCCTGAAGCCACCTATAGGTTGGGAGGGGAGTTCCTGGCAATCACAAGGGAAGAAAGAGACTTGGGCATCATCATAGATGAGCTGAAAACATCCAAGCAGACCACTAAAGCAGTAGGTAAGACTAGAGGGATTTGGGGGTATATTAGTAGGGGTAACACAAGTCATAAGAGGGAGGTAATAATCCCTCTTTACAAGACACTGGTTAAGCCCCATATATTCTGTGCAGGCTTCCCTAGTCCCATAAGCATTATTTGCTCTTCTTTGCATTGAACCTCAGTTGCCACTCATCAGACTATTTTTCAGGCCTCTCCATGTTCCTGCTCATTTTTGCCATTTCTTCTAGAGTATTCACTCTGTTACAGATGTCGGTGTTATCTGCAAACAGGCAGGCAGAACTTTCCTTCTAGCCATTCTGCAATGTCTGAAATGAAGACATTAAACAGGGATGGTCACTGGACTGATCCTGAGGTACCCCACTGGTCACCCCCCCTCCCCAGATTGGATGCCATAACCTCCATCCTCTGCCTTCTGTCCATCAGTCAGTTTCAAACACAGTTTATCAGCTTGTGCCCCGTGGCTAGGCTACTCATCTTGTTAATCAGCCTTTTATGTTGGACACTGTAGAAGACTTTGATGAAATCAACGTAAGTGATGCCAACCGTCCCTCCCTGATTTACTTCTTTAATAAGGCATTACCTAATTCCCTGCCCCCACCCCCCTGCTGCAGAGACTGACCAGCATTGTGGGCATCCCTTTCGGTTGTCAGCCATAATGCTGATGCCACTCTACCCCCAAACTGCAGATGCTGACAGACATCGTGCTGTACCTTGGGATCTTCAGACATAATGCTCACCCACTTACATAATGACATAAGCTGAGATGGGTGCAGTATAAGGGGAATGGGGTGAATGTTAGGGACAAAAACTTCAAGGCATACCCTGATGCCTATCATTGGCTGCAGGGTGGGGTTGGGGGTAGAATGATGTGAGCATAATGGCCTACGATCCCAAGGCACATGCCCCACACCTGTTAGTGTCTATAAGATGGTGGGGATTCCAGTTGGAAACCATAACACTCCAGGTGTATGTTAGCATTTTTGCTCCAAATTTTCAGCATGAGCTGTTTAGGACACCACCTCATGTACAGTGGCACTATCATTTCATTTCTCAATCCCAAACTCTCGTACAATTACAGTGCCATTTGGCACCACAGGTGGGAAAACACATTTCGGCCAGGGTGTAATAAATGACATCTATACTGTTCAAGAGATAGTGTAAAAAATGGCACTATTGAGAATATGGAGTGAAAATATGAAAATTGACAAAGATACAAGCATGTGTAAAAACTGTGCAATGTACCCCAGCAACACAATCATGTTTTGGAATATTTTCAGCAAATTTTCAACATGGGCTTTTTGGGACCTTCCATCATGAAGAGTCTCACTGTGATTTTGTTACTCCATCCTGAAAGTTTATTTCGTACAGCAACTGTAACATTCTGCGCCACAAGTGCAAAAACATATTTTGGGCAGGATGTGAAAAATGACAGCTGTATTGTTCATGAGGAGGTGTGAACAAATGGCAATTTTGAAAATTTGGAATGAAAATATTAAAAATTGTTGAAGTTATGAGCATGCATAGAAACTGCAGTTATTTTTTTAGACTTTTTTTCAATACATTTAAAGCATAGGCTTTTTGGGACACCACATCATAAAAAGTGGTTCTGTTATTTTGTTAAGTCAGTCCTGAAAGGTGATTCTGTACATGAACACAACATTACCTTTCAGGACTGAAAAAAATACAGTAGTAGCCACAGACATTGCCAGCTATTTCCAGATATTTTGCTGTAGTTTCAACCCTGGCTAGTTCCTCAGGAGAAGAGAATGGAGAAGATGGTCCTGGTTTGCTGGCCATTATTTAGCTACTTTTGATTCTGTCTCAGGGCAAACTGAGGGAGGGGCAAATTGTTTGCAATTCAGGACAACTCCTTAAAAGCATCATCTCCCACCACATGGGGCAGGACACAGTCTGAGCACCATATAAATGAAAGTTTAAAATACAGCTACAGTATTTCACTTTCAAACTGCATGATAGAACTGGTGAAGATCACTGTGGAGGGGTCATAAAACCTCAGTGCAATAATTCATTTGTAGACAGCTGCTTGACAAATTAGTTTCCCAATGGAAAAAAAAAGAAAACAGTTATTGCAACAAAATAAACTTGCTCCAAAGGAAAAGTGTTGAAATAGTTTTCTATGCTTTTCTTACACATATAGGGGCATTTGTATTTAAACAGTTCAATGTTGTAATAATAACGGTTCAGAATCAGATGCACATAATTTCAATATTTCTGTGTACTACATAAAGAATCAAACATTCACAGGAAAAATTCAGACAGCCTATATGCGGAAACGTAAAAAAAAAAATCCAAGCAGACTGAATAATGAAACATTTATGAGACCCTTTGAATATTAAGGATAATTTAATCAAGTTTTAAATATTTCAAAAGGCACCGGGGTCACTTTAAAATCATTAATTCATTTAAGACATCACAGGACAAAATCATGTATACTTAGAATATAGTTTGCAGAAATACAATAAAATCAGAGTGTGAAAATATGCAAGTATACTTGGTGTAACTATACTGAAAGTATATGCTATGCATCTCAGTATACTACTCATATAGTTCTGGTACAACACATTACCGAAGTGTGTAAGTATACTTAATGTTCCTGTATAAAAAGTATTATTCAAGTACATCAGTTTACAGTCAGCATATTTCACCATACTACTTTTTTGTAAGGGACAACTGTTTTGACACCGTTGTTCATCAAAGTTGGCATGCAAGTGTTCCAGGGGTTCATGTGTGGAGTACACCATTTTAGATATGAAGTGACAATTTTAGGAGTCTCAGAGTTCCTTTGTTTCTGTTCTCTGTGTTGCTGTTCACATTTATTCTATTCAGTTTTTTTTTCAGTGTTAACATGTGGCTCCCACAGCTTTCTGGGGGATGTAGATACAGCTCTGGAAGTAGGCCATTATTTCCTAATCCAGTTCAGAATGTCCTGGGGTGTGGAACCCAAACATTCCATGCCATTTTTATGATACCCAATGATCAGAGAGGCCTGTAAACCTGTATTAGAAGCCCATGGCTTGTAAGTCAGTTTTGATATGAACATACGTATTGTCAAATGGGGAGGCAGTAAGGGAAATGAAAGTGTAGGACCCAGTAGCCAACAGTGATCACCAAACTGTGTGATTTAATATCACGATGTGTGGGGAGCCAGAGAAATCAGTTACTTGGGTGGTAAACTTCAGGGTGCAGATTTTGGGAGGATGCAGGAAGTACTGAAAGGGAAACTAAAGAGCATAAGGCAGGAGATGGATGCAGAGCAAACATGGGATATTATTAAGTGGAAGATTGCAGAGGCAACAGAAGCATGCACCAAGACACAGAGTAAGAGGAGAAAAACAAGAAAACCATACTGGTTGAACAGCGAGGTAGTGGAGGTGGTGAGAGCAAAATGAGAGTGGCACCAGAGGTATAGGATGGGGAAGGAAGTGGACTGGGAAGAGTATGCAAAATGATCCAGGGAAGTGAATAGAAAAGTAAGAGATGCCAAGGCCCAGAGGGAGTTGAGATTAGCACAGGGAATTAACGTGGAGGAGAAATACTTTTTCAGATACATCAGGGAGAAAAGGAACAGCAAGGAGATAATAGTGAGGATAAAAAGGAGTGGGGAGTGGACAGAAAAGGGGATAAGCAGGCAGAAGCACTGAAAGAATATTTTGCTCAGTGTTCACAGAAGAAAATGGAGACCGCTACTACCATGGGCTGGGAGGGTGGGGGCAGGGGAGAGAAGTTGACAGATGGAAGAATTGAGGCAAGTAGAGTCCTAGAGGGACTGAGGACACTGAAGGTAGACATGGCAGTAGGGCTGGATGGTATCCACCCCAGGGTGCTGAGGGAGGTGGTGGAGGTGATGGCAGAGCCACTGGTACATCTGTATAGCACCTCACTGGAGACAGGATGTGTGCCACTGGCCTAGACGATGGCACATGTAGTACCATTACACAAGAGTGGATCAAAGGATGAACCAGGTAATTATCATCAGGTAAGTCTCACCTCCATAGTGTGCAAACTCATAGAAATTATACTAAAGGAAAGACTGGTGTTGTACCTGGAGGTCAATGGCCTCCAGGATGTTAGGCAGCATGGGTTAATTTCAGGGAAGTCTTGTCAAACCAACCTGATACAATATTATGACTGGGTGACAGGTGAGCTAGATGAGGGTCATGCTGTGGATGTTCTTTACTTTGACTTCAGCAACGTCTTCAGTTCTGTGCCTCATGGGCGACCTGGGGCGAAGCTAACTTGTGTAGGGATGGGGTAAAAATGATTAACTGGATTACAAGCTCTCTGAGTGGGAGTATGCAACAGGTGGTGGTGAGAGGGGATCTCTCAACTCCAAGGCCGGTAAAGAGTGGTGTGCCACAGGGCTCTGTGTTGGGGCCAGTATTATTTGGGCTATTCATATCAGATATTACACATGGGGTGGGGAGCAAGGTAAGTCTGTTCGCTGATGACACCAAAATCTGAGCAGTGCTGCATGGAAGGAAGTGATGGAAGCAGCTGCTGGGGGACCTAAGAAAGCTAGAGGAGTGGTCAGGGACTGGCAGCTGGGGTTCAATGCAAAGAAGTGTAAGGTTATGCACTTTGGTGTGAAGAACCCAAGGAGAAAATACTTGTTGGGGAGGGGTTAAGCTGGGGATCACTGAGGAGGAGAAGGACCTAGGTGTAATGATTTATTTATTTATATATTTATTTATTTATTTTATTGAAAATGTTTCACCAGAAAAGACACACTGAGCAAAAAGATACTCGTCTCACGGTACGACCGGGGGGGGTACAAGGGAGGATGGTATACATACAACAGTCACTAGGTTGAACTTGGAGTGGAGCAATATGAACAATTGTTACATAACTGAGTGAGATTACTTACAACTTGATACATGAGGAGTACAGTACATAACATGAGCCTCAAGGAAAGTGACATACATAATTGAATACACATCTAGGACTATACGAGATTGCATAAGTGCTGGTAACAGAGATTGAACTGAAGCAAGAAGCACCAAGTTGGCAGCGGGAAATGGAAGTCAGAGATTGGGGGAAAGGAGAGGAGGCAGGACTGTATAGTAAGCACTGGGGTATTTAGGGGTTGATGTGGGGAAGGCAGTAGGGGAATGAGAAGGGAGAATAGCAGAAGTGAATGAGACAGTAAGTGTATTGGTTGTTTAGGGCAATGTACAAGCCAGACAATTAGGTGAAAGGCCAAGCCGCTGGTCAGGTACATAGAGAGGAGGGGATTAGGGAGGTGGGAAGAGGATTCATCAAGGGGGTGGGAGGTCAGAGGCAGGTACAATTTGGTGCAAGGAAGTTAGTGAGGGCAAAGGATAGCGAGTGTTTGGATGAAGAATGGCAGATTTGGGCCAGAAAGTCATTCCAGAACTTAGGCAAGAGGTAAGAGAAAGCTGATTGGCCTGCGGAGGTCCTTCGGTGAGGGATTACTAATAACCTGGAGTCAGTAGACCTTAGGGCGAGGGCAGGGGTAGGAGGGGAAGATAGGGAGGATATGAGATAGGGAGGAAGGTAACCGAGACAGATGTTAGAAACAAATTTAGCACTGTGAAGTAGCCGCCAGTTACTCAGGGATGGAAGTGATAATGAATGGAAGAGCTCGCAGTGATGGGTGCAGGGGGGCATTGAGGGCAAAATGGCAGAAATCATTAAAGAGGGGGTCCAATTTAGCTAAGTTGGACTTAGAGGCAGAGCTGTAAACAACTTTGCAGTAATCGAAGGAGGGTAGAATCATTTTCTGGACTATTTTGTGTCTCACAGGAAGCAGGAGACTTGCACGGTTTCTATAGAGGGCACCAAGCTTTGGGTGCAGTTTTGATAGGATGGCATCCATGTGTATGGAAAAGGAGAGGTGGTGATCAAGCCAAACCCCCAGGTACCTAAAGGAGGGCACATCTTCAAGGATGGTGTTATTTAGGGTATGGAAGATCGGGGGGATGTGAGTCTGGATAGTCTTTGTCTAGTGCCGAAAGACATAGAGACAGTTTTCTTGGCATTTAAGGAGAGTTGGTTGGAGTTGAACCAGTGTTGTACTTTGTTGAAGTCAGTCTGAAGATTAGAGGTGACTTCTTCATAGGACGGCCGGAAGTAAAGAGGACCGTGTCATCTGCATAAATGTGTATTGTGGTAGTGGAGCAAGAGTTAGGCAGATCATTTAGTAGGATGGAGAAGAAGATAGGGCCTAGGACTGAGCCCTGGGGAATGCCGGTGGTAATGGGGGGGAGGTATAGTCAGCTATTTTAGTGGATTGAGTTCTGTTTTGTAGCTATTCACTGAGCCAGTTTGTTTCAGATGCTGCTAACCAAGCCCCTGATAGGCAGGATATTAGGAGGGAGTGGGACACCGTATCGAATGCTTTGGCTAGGTCAACGAGAATAGCAACAGTAATTTGTCCGTTGTCCATCCCAGAGAGGATGGAGTCAGTGAGTCTTAGTAGAGAGGTGGTGGTAGAGTGTTTTTTTCTAAAACTGGACTGGAATGGAGTGAAGAAGTTAGTTTCTGAGAGAAAGTGGGAGAGTTGAGATAGTACTAGGTGTCCCTGGAGTTTGGCAAGAGTGGGGAGAAGGGAGATGGGATGGTAGTTAGTTGCAGAGGTAGGGTTGCCTCCTTTTTGAAGGAGTAGGATGGTGGCATGCTTTCACTCAGTGGGGAGAGACTCGGTGATGAATGATAGATTTAGCAGGGCCATGAGGGGAGTAGCAATGGCAGGGGAAGATAGGAAGAGGAGTTTGTTGTCGAGATCATCGAGGGATTTATCTTTGGTGGGGTTCAGGGAGTGAAGGGCATCTAGGGTTTTGATGGGGGAGATGTGTCTGAAGGAAAAGGGGTTCTGACCAGGCGGTAGGGGGGTAGCGGTCCAGGGAGTGGATATGGTTACAGGAGGAAGGGAATCTAGGAGGGTCAGAGCACAAGTAGTGAAGTAGAAATTAAACTCAGAGGCTACCTTAAGGGGGTTGGAGAGTAGAGTCCCTAGGGCAAGGAGGAGAGGTGGGGGATTTGATGTTTGGGGGGAGAAAAGGGAGTTGATGACTTTTCAGAATTTAGAAGGCCTCCCAAGATTTGCATTTAGGGTGTTGTTAAAATATTCTGCCTTAGCTAAGCAGATGGCCTTTGTGCACTTGTTGTGGAGCATGCGGTAGGTGAGATTGTCGCCTGAGAGGAGCGTGGATTTGTAAGTGCACCAGGCCTTGTCACGGGCTTGTTGGCAAGCTATCAGCTCAGGTGATATCCAGGGGAGATGTGACCCCCGGACCCTAGCATGGTGCAGGGGGGTGTGTTTGTCCCAGGCGGTAAGAAAGGTGTTCCGGAAGTGCATACGGGCAGCATCCATGTTAGAGCAGCTTAAAATCGGGTCCCAGTTTGAGTGAACTAGTTCTTCCAGGAGAGGGGAGAGGTTTAGGGATTTATATGACTGTTGGAATATAAATTTGGGAGGGGATTTAACTCTATGGATTTTGTGGACCAAGTAGATTAGGTGGTGGTCGCTAATGGAGTCAGGAAAGAGGCCAGAACTGAAGACGTGGTATGAGTGGGAGGTAAGCACCCAGTCAAGACGGGAGTGGTTTCCGGTCTTATGGTTTGACTGTGTAGGTTCCGTAATGGTTTGGGTAAGGTTGAGAGCAGATATCTCGGTTCAGATTTTGTTAAAAGTGGGGGCTAGCCAGTTGTGGTTAAAGTCACCCATAACATATAGTTCACCCGACTGGCAAGAGACATGAGTTAGCACAGAAGGTCAGTGACTGTTATGGTTGGAGTGCCAGGGCAGCAATAAATACCAGCCACAAAGATGGATGAAGAGGAGGGAGGGGACAATTTCACCATAAGCTGCTCATAAGCTTTGGGTTCAGCTTTTGAAAGAGAGATGGAAAAGTGTAGGGCTGAGCTGTTGTAAAGAGCCACCCCTCCTCCTCTGCTGGGTCTTGCCGAGTGATGGTGAACCCAGGAATAGTGACGGTATGGTCTGGGAGGTTTGGGTTTAGCCAGGTTTTGGAAAGGATGATTATGTCAGAGGCATGGTTGGCGGCTAGAACCTGAAGCTGATAGAGCTTGGGGGCTAGTCTACCAATGTTTAGATGGAGTAGATGTAAACCTCGGGGAAGGGTGCCAGAGTGAGGGTCAGTGCTGGCCCTGGTTGTGGGGTTAGGCATGGGGTAGCCGGGACCAGGAGTTGATGATGGTCTGGGATTGGGGTGTATATGCCCTGCAGCCAGTAGTAGTAGGGCAAGGGTTAGGTGGTGGCGTAGCATGTGGAGTAGCCAGGATTTAGCCACACA
This sequence comes from Neoceratodus forsteri, assembly GCA_016271365.2. Classification (NCBI taxonomy): domain Eukaryota; kingdom Metazoa; phylum Chordata; order Ceratodontiformes; family Ceratodontidae; genus Neoceratodus; species Neoceratodus forsteri. The sequence goes on along the minus strand of CM028137.1, from coordinate 40,666,736 downwards.
CCATTTGGGGGAGGCAGTAGGGCAGGCAGTGTGGAGAAAGTGGGCTCTGGATTGGTAGAGAGAAACAAGGAGACCAGGAGGCAGCCAAAAGAATAGACCGAGGTGGAGGGGCTCATAGAAAAACAGGACCAGATGGTAGGTGGGAGGAACGCTGTGGACTTATAGTGGGCATTTGTAGGATGTGTCAGTACAGCAGAGGTGGGGATGCAGGGTAACAACTTAAATGGGGAGTTACAAGGGGGAGGAAAGGTAGGCTGGAGAAGATCAGAAGTAAATTGGTTATTGTTTGTGCCATTTTTCCAAGTGCAGGAGGCAGAGGTAGGGAGTGAGGAGAGGTAGAGTCTAATGTGGGGTAATGCAGATAGAGGGAGAAGAGGATCTGTTGCGAGGAGCGCTAAGTAGATAGCTGGGCGGAGGAAGAGGGGAGGGCTAGTACTTGTGGGAAAGGGATTGAAGTAGGTAGAAAGGGGCGGGTTAAGAAGCATCTTTAATAGGTGGCCTGGGAGGGGGTGGTGGGGGCGGGACAAAATAGCCCAGCAGAAAGAAGAGCATATCCCCAGGCTAGCAGCCGCTCCGGCAATCCGCCTAGAGGGCTCCACGGCTCGGGTAGCAGCTTGGCTGGCTCGGCTGAACAGGCGCTCCAATCAGAAGGAGATGGCTGATCTCCGGTCCAATCAGGGGCCATGAACGCGGTGGGCACACCAATCGGAGGAGGCACTAGAAGCTGGGTGGTTGAGGGTGATTACCTTGCAGAGGATCTGGGGTGCAGGACTAGAAGGGTAGGAGGGAAGCATCAGTTTTGCTCGGTGATGGCGGCGCTGATGCCGCCGGGCTCCATGGGCACCGCTCAGGGCGCGGAAAGCTCCTGAGAGGGAAACTAGGAGAAATTGGTGAATAAGTAGTTGAAGGGAACAAAAGGAATGTAGGAGACAGGCTGGAATTTAAAGAGGGGTTGGGAGTGCAAACAAGGGACAAAGGACAAGAATTAGCAATTCAGGAGGAAGAGCTTTAGGGAGGCAGAAGTTAGATGGGTGGGGGAGGGGGCAGGCTACTAAAATGAGCTTAGTACAGGAGTAAGGGAGGGTGAAAAGATAGAGAATAAATGGCACCAGGGAGTGCGGAAACAGGAATTTGGAGCTAAGGGAGAGGGAAAATAGCAGTCTTGTTAGGAGGGTAGAGGTGAGTATACAGCAGGAGTAGAAAACGACACATGGTAAGGCAGGAGTAAGTGAATAGCTAGTTATCTAGGCTTACAAAAGCGAGGGATGCACTGGCTACAAAGTCTACACTAAAAGGTTGTATCACTTCAAGTTAAGCTGTAAGGTAGCAGAGAATCTAATAAGATGTAACACAAGCAAGGATTACAATTACAGGCCTTTTATGCCAAGTACTATGGTATCAACACTGAATTATTAAACAGTCCAAAATAGCCCAGCAGAAAGAAAAGTGTATCCCCAGGCTAGCGGCTGCTCTGGCAATCCGGCTAGAGGGCTCCATGGCTTGGGTAGAAGCTTGGCTGGCTCAGCTGAACAGGCGCTCCAATCAGAAGGAGAGGGTTGATCTCCAGTCCAATCAGGGGCTGTCAACGTGGTGGGTGCACCAATTGGAGGAGGCGCTAGAGGCTGGGAAGTTGAGGTTGATTACCTTGAAGAGGATCCGGGGAACAGGACCAGGAGGGTGGGAGGAAAGCATCAGTTTTGCTCAGTGATGGCGGCACTGATGCTGCCGGGCTCCTTGGGCACCACTCGGGGCGCGGAAAGCTCCTGAGAGTGAAACTAGGAGAAACTGATAACAGGGACCATGAACAACACTGCCCAGTACAGGAGAGCAGCTGCAAAAGCAAACAAAATGCTGGGGTGCATAGGGAGGGGTTTTTCATCAAGGCGAAGAGAGGTGATCTTTCCTCTGTTCAGGTCACTGGTAAGGCCACACTTAAGAGTATTGTGCGCAGTTTTGGAGGCCATAACTAATGCGTGATGTCAGGATACTGGAGGGGGTGCAGAGTAGGGCAACAAAGATGATATGTGGAATGGAGGGGAGAGACTATGATAGCAGGCCGGGAGACCTGAATATGTACACCCTGGAGGAGAGAAGGGATGAGAGGGGACTTGACAGAGATATTCAAGTATCGGAGAGGAATCAGTAAGGATGGGGCAGATGGAAGTCTTTAAGCTAAGGAATGGAGGCTCACCGGGGGTACAGGCTAAGAACAGAGGAGGGAGGTTTAGGAGGGAAATGAGGAGACACTATTTTGCAGAGATGGTGGTAGCAAAATGGAACACACTACCAGAATAGGCAGGATCATGCTAATCTGTGAACAACTTCAAAAGGGCATGGGACAGGGAACAGGGGGAGAGTGAGGGTGTGGAGTTGGGGTGTCAGTGAGATGACAAAAGATAGCGGTTGGGGCAGCTGTAAACTAGGGTTGCTAGCTGCACACTAGAGCAGACTTAGATAGACATGGTGGTCTGTTTCTGCTGGCACATTTGTATGTTTGAATGTTCATATGTTCATACATTCAGTCATATGAAAATGCCAGCAGAAATTGGTCTCAGTCTGTCAAGTCTGCTTGATTATCAACTAGCCCCTCATTTCACAGTTGCTCCTCTCACTCCTCCCTCCTTAGATTTATCCTCACCCTCACCATGTCCCATCCCCTCTTGAAACTTCCCAGCATCCTACAGGTCATGACCTCCTGTGGTAGAGGGTTCCACTTGCCCACCATCCTTTCCTGGAAGAACTGTCTCCTTACCTGCCTCCTTTCTCAATCTGCCCCTTCCAGTCTGAGTCTGTGCCTTCTTGTGTTTCTTCCTCTTCTTAATTGGAAAATCCCATCTGTTTGAGTCTTGTTTATCCCTTTCAAGTACTCAAAGGTCTCAATCATGTTCCTCCTTTCCCTCCTCTCCTCCAAGGATTACATACCTAGCTCACTCAGCCTTTCCTCATGGGGCTTGACCACCAATCTCTGGATCATCTTTGTTGCTCTACAATGCACCCCCTTCAACAATCTGATATCATTCTTCAGGTATGAAAGCCAGAACTCAAGCAGTACTCCAGGTGTGACTTGACCAGTGACCTGTACAGGGGGAGAATTACCTCCCTACTTCTGGAGAAGATTCTCTTCACTATGCACCCCAGATCTTGCTGGACTTCACTGCCACATTCCTGTACTGACCAGAGTTGCTCATGCTCCATGTTGTAAGTATCCCTAGGTCCTTTTCTGCCACATGCTTCCCAACTGTACCCCTCCCAGCTGATAGTCATTCTCCCAGTTCTTTGCTCCGAAGTGCATTACCTTGCACTTCTTGACATTGAACCGCAGCTGCCATGTTTCTGACTATTCCTGCATTTTAGTCAGGTCATCCTGCAGTCCCTTCCATCCCTCAATGTCACCAACCACTGCACCCATTTTGGTGTCATCTGCAAATAGGCAGATCTTACTTCAGATCCCATGTGAGATATCAGCCATGAATAACCCAAACAACACCAAATCCAGCACCGATCCCTGTGGTACCCCACTTGTCACTGCCTTTGGTGCTGAGAGTTTCCCTCCCACTACCACCCTCTGCTGCCTACCTTTTAGCCAATTCATTATCCATTTCACCATCTTTGCCCCACCTCCACAGATTCTAGCCTTCCCCTAGCCTCCTAGCTGCACAGAGTCAAAGGCCTTGCTGAGGTCCAAATACAGGACATCCACTGCATGGTCCTTGTCTGGTTCCCTTGTCACCCAATAATAGTACTCAATGAGGTTGGTCTGGCAGGATCTGCCTGAAACAAACCCATGCTGATGCCATCCCGGAGTCCATTGTCTTCCAACTGGGTCACCAGCCTACCTTCCAGGATTGTCTCCATGAGCTTCCCCACAATTGATGAGAGGCTCACTGGCCTGTAGTTTCCCTGTTCATCCTTTGGGCCACCTTTGTGTATGGGCACCATATGGGCCATCCTCCAGTCCTGTGGTATCCATCTCATTTTCATGGAAGTATTAAAAAGGTCATCCAGTGTTCCTGCCAGGACCTTAACCAGCTCCTTGAGTACACTAGGGTGAATGCTGTACACCCTCAGTGCCCTCAGTCCTTCCAGTGCCCTGTCCTCAGTAATCCTGACATCAGTCACTCTCTCTTCCCCTTTGCTTACCCCACCCCTCCCCTGCAGTAGTTGTCCCTCTTTCTGTTGCTTGAATACAGAAAAGAAGTATTCATTTAATGCCTCCACCTGATCCTTCCCTCTCTCCACCCACTCCCCATCCTTTTTGATCTTCACTATTTGGTCCTTGTCTTTACTTCTTTCCCTTACGTATCTGAAGAAATCTTCTTCTCCATTTCTAATACCCTGTGCTAGCCTCAGCTCCCTGGAAGCCTTGGCTTCTCTGAATAATTTGGTGACCTCTCTGGATTTCGTCATGCCCATCTCCTTGTCTTCTCACCTCCCTGATGTTTTGAACCACCAGAATACCTCTCTCTAGACCCTCATCCCCTCCATGACCTTCTGAGTTATCCAACTGGGCTTCTTAACTCTCCCTTTCTTTCTCTGTGTTCTAGTACATGCCCTTGTAGCCTCCAATAGCCCCTTTTTATGACATCCCACTTCTGACTTGTGTCCCAGCCTGGTTGAATCCCCTTCAGGTGCTCCATTAGAAGTTCCCCCATCTTTTTAAAGTTTGCCCATATAAAGTCAATCATCTTGGTACTTAAACCCCCCACTTCACTCCCCATGTTGAGTGTGAACCATACTAAGTAATGATCGCTTCCCACCAGTGGGTCATCTACCTTCAGATCCCCTACCATCACCCCATTGGACAGTACAAGGTTCAGAGTATTTCCTATCTGAGTATGCACCTGGACCAGCTGCATCTGGAAGCTGTCCTGAAATGCCTCAAACAGGACTTGTTCCCTTGCATTTGTGGTTAGGGTACTCCATTCTACCCCTAGTAGGTTGAAGTCACCAACTGTCACTGTATTTCCTTTCCCGCAGACTATTCAGATTTGCTCAGATAACTCCCTGCCCAGGTCCTCCAGTTGAGCTGGTGGTCTATAAACTACCCCATCCTCAGTGTACTACTTTTTGAGTCCTGAAAATGCATCCATAGGGCCTCTGTCCTGCCCTCCTCTCCCTCATCCCTTGCATACCTTATTCCCTTCCATACATAGATCGCAATCACCCCAGTCCTATCTTTTCTGAATATCCTATACCCCAGGACCATCAACTCCCAGTCCTGGTACTGGGTGGCCCATGTTTCTGTGATGGCAGAAAATGCTATCCCCACCATCCCCTCTGCCAAAAGGGCCTGAAACTCATCTGACTTGTTTCTGAAGCTCTGCATGTTCAGTGAGACCACTCTCCAACCCACTCCATTCTCCTCCCTAACCCTTCTCCCTCCTTTCTCCCCCCACCTTGTATCCTCCCCTTTGCCTTCCCATTACATGGGGTGGGGTAAGTTTGCACAGGCCTCCCTCTCTGGAACCCCTGCCTACCAGTGACAACTTGCTACACCACCCTTCTAGTTTAAATTCATCTTTGTTTATATGTACTCCTCTATCCTTTGCTTTATTACAGCCTTCCCCTCCTTGCTCAGGTGTAGACAATCCCCGGTTTACAGGTCATTCCTGTCCCAGGTGCTACCCCAGCAACCCACCAACCTGTATCTTTCCTTTCCTCGCTGTTCTTGTGCAGGATACTGGGTGTGCCTCAGAGGAGGACAATGATCTACCTATCTACTCACACAGTCTTCACAGTTCCTCAGACCTCTCCCATACCACTTCCACTGTCGCCCCTGCCAGGCCATTTATACCCATGTCCACCATGACATGAGGTTTTCTTCACCCCCTTCCCTCCACATTTAAGAAGAGACTGCCCTGCCCTGTCCACAGTCAGCCAGGTATGGATTCAAACCAGATTTGACTATGCCTTTTCCCATTACTACCCCATCTGATTCCTTTAGTATGGAATCCCCAGCACTTGAACCCCCTTCTTCATGCCTCATACCTCCCCCCAACTACTTCTCTATGTGCTTGTTAGTAGACTCCACTTAACCCTGGCCATTCTTAACTCCATCCAATCCCCCAGTGCCTCCCCAATCTCCTCCCCTTTTCTGCACCCCCTCCCCTTGACACTTCCTTGCTATCTTTCCCTACTCTACCATTTACCCTGGGTCCCCATCCCTCTCCTGCTGTGTCTCCATCATATATCTCACCCGCATTGCCCTTCCCCCTTCCCTGTCCTCTCTGTCCAACAGTCCAGTTGTGTTCCTTTCCCCCTTCCTTCTTTCCTCTACCTGACTGCTTTTACTTGGGCTGTCCCTACTGCTATTCCCTCCTGCCTTCTTTTGGAGATCCAATGCCTCCCCCTTCACCATTTCTTTCAACACTGCAAACCTGTTACCTGCCTTCTCTTGATGGGCCTAAAGGCTTTGCACTTCATTGCCACCTTATGTGAACAAGCACAATAGAAAGTAATGTGAGCCCCTTTCCAGTTCCACTCTCCCAGCTCCCTGGACAATCTCAAAATTTTCTCCTTTTTGGAGCAGGGTAGCAAGTAAACAATGAATGGTCTCAGGGGGGCACCAGGGGCTGCAGGATGGTACCTTGTTCCTTGTGCCCTCTTGACATCCACGGGGCCTCTACAGCACACACCCAGCAGCCTATGCATGTAGTCATTAAGGAATTTCTCCATACTGGGACCCTTCATGCTTTCATTGTTGTTAAGGATTCATATTCTTACAGTATCCCCCATTCTTCATATCCTCTGCCCTGTTCCAAAGCTTTTGCAGCTGAAGCTCATGATCCTACAGTTTCCTCATTATTTAGTGCTGGTGCCTGTCTGGATGGTCCATTCATTGCTTCAATATGTTCATGCTGTCTTGGAGGTTTTTAACATCCTCCATAGTGCCTGCCAATGAAGTTTTGATTACCACCATATCTGAGAGGAGTGCTTCTAGCATCTGAGTGATGTATCCCAGGGACCCCAATGCTGCACTAGACTGGACAGTGGGATCAGGAGCTACCAGTCTACAGAATGAGGCCATGCTTTGCAGTTAGGTTATAGTCCCTGAAGGTAAATCAGTATTTATCCCAGGGAAGAAAACCTATGTTATGATGAGTTTACCAAGCCTCACAGACTTGCAGCCAGGTATTACTACCAGAGCTCAATGTTCTCTGCAACCTGCATCTGTTTTGGTTTTCCCACACAGGTTAGTCCTCTGCCTGCATGTCCATGTCAGTGCAATGATAGGAACTCTGAGCCTTATGGTTGGCATGCTGCACAGGATTGTCTTGTTTTTAGTTCATCAGCATGATTTTTCCTATTTTATGGCTTATCCATATTGCCAGCACAATTCCACTGGTACCAAGAAAGAAAAATAACCAGTCAGTGTAGGTTAAAATTCAGTTTGGTCCATGGCAGATTGGAGCAGTAAATCTAGGCTGCCGTCTTATTTGGTGGCTTAACAATGCTAGAGTCAGTTGACTTCTGATACATCTGTTCCTTTTAGAATGGCAGGCAGGATTTCCAAAAGGTGGTACAAGGCTTATGTCAAGGTCTGCACCACAACACTTTTAAACTAGCTATGTGCCAAATGCATTTGCTACAGCTGCATCCATGTTTAATTGGTTGAACACAGTTTTGAAAATTTACACAATTTACAGCAGCCTGCACCAAATGTTTTGTGCAAGCACCGACAAAAGGGTCCCTGGGACTGATGCAAGCTATAGCACAAAAATATTGGTCTAAATTGCAGCAATTGCCACATGGGATGGAAAATCCAGTTAAACTGTTGCAATCCCACAAGCCATGCTTACTTTTGGGACTCCTTTGTTTTCAGAGAGGTATGTCTAGTTGCCATTTGTAATGAACTGAAATGTATGCATTCATGAAAAATAGAAAAATACAACATGGCACAGAGAAGTTTATTATTATCATTGAGATGCAGAATTGGAATCAGGTGCCAATTCTGATCCTATCAGTTTGATCAGGTATAAGAATTGTGAGCATCAAAAAATTGTCTATGTCAGCTGAACCTAATGAGATGAGTAGTCATCATTGCTAAGTATTTCACTAGTAAGTGCAGCAGAATATGCACCATGGGAATAACCTCAATAATAAATTAACTGCTGTTATTAGGTTCTCAATGAGTACAGTTTATCTGAAATCTGAGAAAAAACATCAGAATTGTTAGTTTTCACCTGCCCTGTCTTCTCAGACCACCACTCCTTGGGGCTGCACATTTTCCCTGTTGCCCACAAGTCTCACCCCTCCACTGCCAGCTTCTGCAGCCTAATTCTCAGACTGTGCCTGCAGTCTTGAGGGCTCCAGCTTATTGCTGCTATGGGCCCCTCTTACCCAAGGAAGTAGAATACATTGATATATATATATATATATATACATGTTTGTTTTGTTTTAGTCTTTGGCAACCAGGTAAGGCCTACTAGGCATAAGTGCCTGTTTTCAGGGGTGACCTGGGAGCACTGGGCAGTTAAGTGACTTGCTCAGAGTCACACAGTATGCAAGTGCAGGTTGTAAGAATCAACCCCAGGTCTGGCCTGCTGGAAGTGCCAAGCCTGTTCACAGCTCATTACTCTAACCTCTAGGCTATACTGCCAGCCCATGTCATCAAATGTTAAATTTCAGCCTATCAGCATGTGTCACAGATCCACTCTGGGGGTCATGTCCTCTTCTCCTACTGTGCCCAATCTTAAAATGTGATTTGTGAACAGGGGACAACTACGGACACTCTCCTGTTTGTTTTGGGTCTGCACAAACTACCAGTCTTGAGTCTGGGGTCAAATATGAAAACCTTTTTAGAAAACACACCCAGGTAACAGGTCCAAATATCACACTCTTTTCAGGGAAAGCAGTGCAATGCTTAACCCAGAGGGTTTACAACCAATCTAGTTCACAACCCCCTGCCAACTAAATTGAGCTGCTGGTATTTCTTTCTTACCTTGCCAGATCTTTACACAGATCCTTGTTAGCATGGCTGCATATCTTGACACACTAACCAATTTAACAGTTAAGTCAGAATGAACACTACTGTTCCACCATTCACACTCAAAATGAGAATGTATCATGCAGCGTTTTAAGGAAAAACAAAGTTTACTAAAATTTTAAAAAGATAGTAAATAAATACAGTACATAAAACAAACATATACATTAAGATTATAGTCAGAAAGAAATGAACAATTATAAAACAAAACTCCTTGTAAATGAATTAACTAATTCTAAGTTTTCAGTTAGCAAAGGGTTTGGGCTGTTGTTACCTATCTTGGCAGAAGTGGTCTCTCTTGAGCCCAGGAACCAAGTGTCCCTTAGAAGTCCAGAAAAAGGTGTCAGTCCCCTCAGCCAGCTTGACAATAGCTGAGAGAACAGAATGTCCCTCCCATCCTGTGATGTCACAACTGTGGGCTACTAGCGTGCGGTCACACTCAGTTCTACAGTACATACTTAATTTGTAACATGCAACTGCATAGGCAAAACAGGTCAGATTACTACTTGATTGGAATCTGCAAATACAACAATATTTTTAATTATATCAAGACAGGCTGCCATCATCAGAGTATGGTTTTATGGCAGGTTACAATATCCTTTTTATCTATCAGAGAAACATCCTAAAAACACTTCTCATGTTGGGTTTAATTTTCACAGAGGTCGATTGTGTACAGCTTCCCTCTTGGTACACGTTAAAATGTAATACTTTTATGACCAGTTGCCTAGGTTCAAAACAGTGGCTTGTTATAACCTGGATTTTATAACAGTCTCAGGAAATTTAGAAGATAAGTCAGATAAGTGTTAGATTTTCTGCAAGCCAGATGTGCCCTTTAGGTCAGTAATAGGGCAGTGCATTTTTTTCCTTTACAAATAACAATGTCCCATGATGCCTTCAGCTGACTGCCATGTTTCACAAGCAGAAATAAAAAAAAGATGTTTACAGGAAAAATATAATACAAATAATAATAGACAGATGGCTATTACCACAGCATGCACCACGTCAATTGACAAGAGGGTGTGACTTAAAATGGACCAATAAGAATTGTCCCCATGTTGCACCAGAAGTCCCTCCTCCAGCACCAAAAGTCCTGCCTCCAACTCTGGAATTCATACACACTTGAACCTGGAAGAAATGCAACATCCCTTTTTCCATGCCCCTTGCCACTTCTCCTTCTTCTTCTCCTTCATCTTCACCCATCAAACCCCTGCCAAGTGATCCTACCTTGAACAAGAGTCCCTCCTCCTCCTCCTCAAAAATCCCTTTGAACTCCTGCCCCACTGCCACTTACTTAAACCCAAGTCCCTCCTCCTCCTCCATGCCCACCCCTTGAGCCACTACCACATGATCATAGCTCAAACCTGAGTCCCTCCTCCTCCTTAACACAGTCCCTTGAACCCTGCCCCACTGCTTTTTGCTCAAACCCAAGTCCCTCCTTCTCCTCCTCCACACCACCCCTTGAACCCTTGCCCTACCATCCTACCTCAACACAAGTCCCTCCTCCTCCTTCACAATGCTCCTCGAACCCCTGCCCCACCATCCTAGCTCAAACTCTAGTCCCTCCTGCTCCATCTGTTCCTCAAACTCCAAGTATTCCTGTCCTTCCCTCCAGGTTGTTTGGGTTTGGAGTTTTATTTTTTCACCTGCTGTGGGTATGTATTTATAAGTGCAGGGGTGTGTAAGTGTTTTCTGACTGAGTGATTTTTTGAGAATGCTGTATTTTGGAGGCAGTGTCATTATGCAAATATTTTAAATTCTCTGAGATTTGTTTGGTGACTGTGGTTCAACCCCTCAGAGGGAAAGCCATCTTAGAGTCTAAGCACCCCCTTCTGTCTCATAAAAAAAGTTATTACATATTTTATCATGTAGCTGTATGCCTGTATAAACTTTTTACAAAAGGCTGCTCTGTGTGTGTGAGAATATATATATGTATTATGGTAGCACGGTAGTGCTACCATAGTTAGGGTTGAGGAGCCATTTCTATGTTAAACCCCAAAACTTTGCACCTTAATAACTTTGCAACCGTTTGACAGATTTGGCTGAAATTTGGAATACCTGATCAAGAACCATAGGCCTTGGGATCTGCCAAGTTTTGTAGTGGTCAGATATACGGCTGCGGAGTTATTAAGCATGATCTGTCTTTTGCGTTCACGCTTTTTCTGGAATTCTATGGTCGTTGCCTACAGGTCAGATGCGGTTTTTCAGCGCGGTCCAAAATCTTCAGGGAACATGCGGCCATGGTCCCCGATGTGCCTTTCAAAGATTTCTGTGAAAAATATTTAACAGTTCAAAAGTTATTCAAAAACAGTTTCCCATTATAAGTCAATGGGAAAAGTTAACAAAAGTTCAACACTTCGCAAATGCATTTTTACTTCATAAATGGGCCTGTTACTTTGCAAATCAGCCATTTTGTTTTCAGTTGGTGATCAGAAAAATGGTTGGCATTTAAATTTTGGACCCTCTAGCAACCTAATTCTTTTGTATTCACCTAGTCGGACCCTGAGGATGCTTGCCATGTCTTTATTTTGTGGTAAAACACCCCAGAAATATGTTTTCAAATTTCTGGAAAAAGTACTACAAATTACTTTCATTGCTCCACGAAAATGTCAAACTTTTTGTGAAGCTGCAATTCAGACAGTAGTTTTCCATCTGTGGGACAGTGACAGCGATTCACACTGCGCCTGCAAAAGAACTGTTGGGAGTTTTGGGCTGAAATTTGAGGGAACGGAGCCGACATCTCACAGATGTGCCTTTCAGTGTTGTATTGAAAAAATATTACATGGCGGCAAAGTTCACGGCACTCCCAAGTTGACTTGGTTTTATAGGATAACATTACAGTATACGGCGATACAGAAATCCTCTGGCACCCTGCCGAGACTAATGGTTTGGTCTTTTTCCTGAAATTTGGAGGGAAGACAGCCAACAGATACACAGATGTGCCTTTCAGTAGTTTGGTGAAAAACATTACAGGAGCACAAAGTTATGGCCTCGAACTTTTCTTTTTTCCCATAGGATAACATTACGGCGTTAGCCGCGCCTTTCAGGGCCCGTATCTCGGAAACGGTGCGAGATATGGACTTTTCATTGGAAAACTTCTTAGCCCATTCAAATTATCCAGGACAGTTGTAAATAGTATGACTTTTAAATTTTTTTTCTACGTCGTACGGTTCCTGAGATATAATGTATTTAGTATTCCAAGATCTCATTTTCTGCGCCGATACTCATTATTATGCATACATTATTTGTACTCACTGTCTTTCTCTATGCAGGTTTTGGGGAAAACCAGCCTGTGCACTACATTACTGTTACTGTTGCCCTTTCCGCTTGTGGTTCCGTACCGTTTCACTTACCGTTGACGTCTGCGCCACCATGTGCGTTATCGCCTATTTTTCATTTTAGCTTGTGTTTCTGTTATTTTTGCCATTTCTGTCTACAGTACTGTTTATCTTTCTGTTTCACTTACGTCACCATGCCCATTGACATTTCTGTTTGCAGGCACCATGTTACTATGTGACAACACATCACATGGCAGACCATTCCGTCCACGCCACCATGTGTTACCCTTTCTGTTCTCATTTGCACTTGTGTTACCATGTGCGCCACTGTTAGCATTTCTGTTTGCATTGCTGTCCTCGTTAGTATGCCACTAAGACATCATGTGTAGGAGTGGGGTCTGAGGCCCGCGCCTCCCGCCACTGCATTACATCTACTATTTCTCATTATCATTCTCAAAAGAAGGGAAATTAGAGGCAAAAACTCCATTTAATGCATTAGTTAGGTTGTTCCACAGTGACAAAAGTGAGGAAATTACTGTTGAGGGTTGAAAACCCCTTGCACCCCACCACCCCAACCAGCATTGGGATCGTGGGTCCTAACTCGCCCATTCTCTATGCTTCTGCTGCTTTACACATGTCATGGGGTGAGAGTTAGGGCTGTTGATCCCAATGCACACCTCAATGCCACCACGTGCGTCATCCTTTGCGTCTTCATTTGCGCTTGCGTTTCTGTTACCTTTTTGCCATTTGTGTGTACTGTACTGTTTCTCTTTCTGTTTCACTTTGCGTCACCATGCCCATTGACATTTCCATTTACAGGCACCATGTTACTATGTCACAAGACATCACGTGGCACACCATTCCCGTCTACGCCACCGTGTGCGTTACCCTTTCTGTTCTCATTCGCGCTTGTGTTGCCATGTGTGCCACTGTTAGCATTTCTGTTTGCTTTGCTGCTCCTGTTACTATGCCACAAGACATCATGTGGCAGGAGCGTGGGGCCCTCCGCCACCGCATTACATTCACTATTTCTCATTATCATTCTCAAAAAGAAGGGAAATTAGAGGCAAAAAACTCCGTTTAATGCATTAGTTAGGGTTGTTCCACGGCGACAAAAGTGAGGAAATTTGCTGTTACGGTTGAAAACCCTAACTCCGAATTCACCCCCCCAGCACCACACACACACACACACACACATTCAAGTATGGGGGAGGACCAAGTCAACACAACCAATGACAGACATCCAGCAGCAGGTGACAGAAATAACAAACAATTGTCTAAATGTACTACGAGACATCCCCACCCACCTGACCAGGTACTGCATGCTCAGTGGAGATCAACAGCAAAACTGAGGCCATGTACACCAAATGTACACATCCCTGATTGCAGCTGCACACAACGTAACACACTTAGTAGTTGCATGGCCTTACCTACCGATGCCCCACACCACACCACAACTGGTACTGTGCCGTTATTCAATATAAATGCTGAAGGTGCATGATGACAGTTGTAGAAAGGTTTTAACACTAATGAGTATACATTAATTAAGAGAAGCACATAAATTAACTACAAGACACTAGCATGCTCAAGATAAAAGTAGTGATACATTTAGTAGGTGATTTACATAGTAGTACGTTTACTGCAATGGTTTACTCAACATAGAGAGGCTGATGTAAATGTATGGAAAAGCATTGCCTGTTCAACGCCAGAAATTCGTACTGCCAGTATCACATGCATTCTTACTGATGAAGGTGTACTGCTGATGTACATACATAGACCTTCAGTGTGTTTCAATACTAAAGATGCAGTAAGTATTCTTTGTAAGAAATATTGTAATTGCATGGATCAGGCCATGCAACTTCTAAATATCATAGCACTACTGAGCCAACAATGATGTACCTGTATCGGAGATGTATATAGGATAGATTTTCCTGTGAGGCACTTACTGAGTATGTTGTACCTGATAAAGACAATCTCATTGCATCTGTGATGACTAACTTATTCAAATAGTAATACATTTACTATTGTTGCAATGAGTGATCTATGCCACTTATGGACACGGTGTGATTTTTTTTAACAGTTGTTTCATACTCAGGCTGTATGCCTACTGTTTGGGTTTGCCACACTTCTGTCACTGGTGCTATCAAGTGATAACTATGTTAATTGTGGTACAACAGGAATCAAGTAGGTATGGTGTAGATATAAACAGAATGTCTTTTAGTATTGATTTAACTCACAATGGGGTAAGTGTACTAGGACAGCAGGGGTTATCCTCTATCACTGACTCTGTCAGTTATAATCACACTAGGGTTTCAATGACTGTAATGATAAAGTTACACTGTTCATCTTCATGAGTTCATATTCACAGCCATTCTCCAGTAACTAGAAAGTGTATGGTGTAACTGGGTGGGACACTGTGTTGCAAAGCTGTTGCAGTGCCTAGCAGAGGGAGACTATCTACTCATAAAGACAATTAAGCAATAAGGCATTACCAACAGTTATGTTAAATGGTCTGTTAATCACCCTGTAGGGGTTTAATGTTGAATGAGGCATAGCTGAGTGCCACATGTCACTAGACAGTGATAAACTGACCATTAACATAATACCTGAGGTATTATTGCTATCATAATAAAAACTGTTTTTAAACAACATTAAACCATGTTCATCACATGGTTAGAGCTCTACATGTATGTTAATAAAACTAAACATAAGGCTGTTACAATATTTACAGTCAATTAGAAAGCTGCATTTCTCAAACCCTTGTTATAATCAGAGATATTATACCTGTACAACTCCTTGGTTTTGCTGAACTCTGTTGTCAGGTGGCCACCACAAGTGGTGTGGTCTGGTGTGGGGCATTGGTAGGTAAGGCCATGCAACTACTAAGTGTGTGCGTTGTGTGCAACTGCAATCAGGGATGTACGTTTGGTGTACATGGCCTCAGTTTTGCTGTTGATCTCCACTTGAGTATGCAGTACCTGGTCAGGTGGGTGGGATGTCTCAGAGTAAATTTAGACAATTGTTTGTTATTTCTGTTACCTGCTGCTGGATGTCTGTCATTGGTTGTGTTGACTTGGTCCTCCCCCATACTTGAATGTGTGTGTGTGTGTCTGTGTGTGTGGTGCTGGGGTGAATTCAGAGTTAGGGTTTTCAACCCTAACAGTGAATTTCCTCACTTTTGTCGCTGTGGAACAACCCTAACTAATGCATTAAACAGAGTTTTTTGCCTCTAATACATATATATATATATATATATATATATATATATCCTATGTAAAATAGCTATCGCATCATTTAGGGTTATAGCATAAAAATTTAGGAAATGAGACCTTTAGGGTTACCCCCCCTTCATTTGGCCCATCCTTCCTTTCTAGCTTGACAGATGATGGGGTGGGTCATTGGGGTTGTGTGGTGTAAATGTCACCCCATTCCATCTGTAATCATATTAAGAAGCCACAGCTAAAAGAATGGGGTTACATTTAGGCTGCACAACCCCAATGATATACCCTGTCATCTGTCAATCTCAGGAGGAGGGAGGGGCCACATGAAGGGGAGGGGGTAACCCTAAAGGTCTAATTTCCTGACTTTTTATGTTATAACCCTAAATGATGCATTAACACAGTTTTTTGCATAGAATTTCCTTTCTCTTTGAGAAAGAATAGAGAAGTAGAAAGTCAGACAAGGTGGTGGGAGCTGGGCCCTGCACTCCCACCAACTTGAGAAGCAGGTAAACAGCATAATTCACATGCACAGGACATCCCCTGAAGACCCTCAAAATTACAATGTGAAAAAGTAAACTGTCTTCAAGATATAAAGTCTCAAAGTTTCAGATTTCCATTTGTTAGACTGGCAGAATTCCATACCAGTTGACATGTTACACACCTAATAACTAAAAAGTGCATTGGCGGCACCAAACCAAGGTTCTGTACAAATTGCAAGTCAGTACGACAATGCAAAACGCTGGTCTGAAAATGTAAACTGCGGTACACAATATCTCCACAAGAAATATCATGTCTGACACACTCCAGGACATGCTGTCAACACCATCAAAATTTCAAGTAAAAAGACCAAACCGTTTAAAAGATATTCAATGTTAAACATTAGTGAAATTGGCCTATCTTTTCCATTATGAAAACTGGCCATCTGGCCATCATCTCATGACCAAAGATGATGATCAAAGAATCTCACGATCAAAGAATTTTCAGGCTTGTGATCAAAGAATTTGCAAGCTCACTATCAAAGCATTAAAAATGCCATAAATCAAAATTTTTTGAGAAATGCATCAAACCACCACCATGGTTTGACAGAACGAATACCCCTGAACAAAACCCACCCTCATTTGTGTTCCTAGGACGTCCCTGGGCTGACAAATGTAAATTTTTTAATGGGCCATCTTATTCCCTCACTCATGATCAAAGATTGTGATCAAAGAATTTGCAGACTGGCGATCAAAGATTTTGCAGGCTCACTATCAAAGAATAAAAAATGCTGTAAATCAAAATGTTGCCATGAATACATGAAACCACTGCCATGGTTTAACAGAACAAAGCTCCCTGAGCAAAACCCATCTTTATTTGTATCGCTAGACCACTCCTGATCTGAGAAATTAAAAATTTTCAATGGCCCATCTTCTTTCTCATTCGCAATCAAAGATCGCGATCAAAGAATCTCTTGATCAAAGAATTTGCAGGCTTGCGATCAAAGATCATTAGCGAGCCATGACCAAAGAATAAAAAGTGACAAATCTCTATTTTTAGACCAGTTCAGATGAAACCAAGGCCATGGGTTGATAGAATGAAGCCCTCCGAGTAAACCCCATCCAAGTTTTACTTTGGAGGTGACCCATGAGCTGAGATATTTGATTTTTTAGGATCAGAAATTCAAAACAAGATGGCAGCCATCATGACCAAAGAATTATCCTGTTCAAAGATTCTTTGACCACAGGGCTGAAAATTCTTTGATCACCAGGCAGGACCAGATGGCCCAAACCCCATTCTTTGTTTGCAAAATAACCGCATAAATTTTCCCATTGACTTATAATGGGAGATTAAAATTGCAATAACATTTGAGTGCCTTAATATTTTTTCACGGAACTAAAAGTGGCATGTTCGGCCAGCAAAGCTCTTCCAGACAAGACATCTCACAGAGTGGCACCTCACATGTCTGCTGTGCAGCTCCACAGGAAAAAACCTCAAGCTGCCTCCAAAACTGGCGAAAAGTGCATTTTTCTGTGTTTTGGTGTGCAAGGACCATATGTCTGAGCAAAACAAAATTTTGCAGATCAAGAGGTCTACCATGCCCCATCATGCATACCAAATTTCAGAAAAAATCCGTTGAATGGGTCCAAAGTTATTAACATGCAAAATTTTGAGTTTAACATAGATGTGCCTTCATAACCCTAAATACAGGGGCATGACCGCACACCTATAAGATATATATATATATAATAGTGGCATGATAGTGCCACTATAGTTAGGGCTGAGTAATCCATTTAAGGTTAAAGTGTGAAATTTGTCAGGTTAATAACTTTGCCACTGTATGATGGATTTGTCTGAAATTTAGCAGGCAAGGAGCAGTACTATAGATCTCTGGATCTGCCAAGTTTTGTACCAGTCAGATATACAGCTGAACAGCTATAAAGCACCATTCCATGTTGCATTTATGCTTTTTGCACATTCTTTGCTGGCACCTACAGGTCTCACAGTTTGCGGGACCAGTCTGATCACTTCAGGGAACATGCAGCGGTTGTCCCCAATGTGCCTTTTGAAGATTTCATGAAAAAATATTGAATGGTTCAAAAATTATTAAAAAAACAAGTTTCCCATAATAGTCGATGGGAAATGTTAACAAAAAGTTCGACAGTGTCGCAAATGCAGTTTTTAGTGTTGCAAATGACCCCAGTAGTGTCATGAGTCAGCCATTTTATTTTCAGTTACTGATCACAGAAATGCTTGGCATTTAAAACTGGGACCGTCTAGGGACACAATTATTTTTGTGTTTACCTAGTTGAGCCCTGAGGATGCTAGGCATGTCTTTATTTTTGGGTTAAACACCCTAGAAATATGTTTTTCACATTTTTAGGACAAGTAGTGTCACAATGTAGTGTCGCACCTGTGACACTTTCATGATTTTTTTTTGCGAAAGTGTCATAAATCACGACACCACTTTGCAACACTATGGCCAAAATACCAAGAATTGTTTGCCACCCTGGTGCGCAAGAATTGTGTGGTGTTTAGGGATGACATTTGGAGGGAAAAAAGCCAAGATTCCACAGATGTGCCTTTTGGTGGTTTGGTGAAAAAATATTACAGTACTGCAAAGTTACGGTACTCTGAAGTTGACACTTTTTTCCATAGGATAACAATATGACATCCGCCGTGCCTTTCAGGGACCGTATCTCAGAAATGCTTCTGGGGGTTAAGTACAAAACTAGCCATGAAAATCATAATTCATATGAAATTTTAATTTTGTTCTGCGTCGTACAGTTTCTGAGATATAAGCAATTTAGTATTCCAAGTCCTCATTTAATGCTCTGAGGCCCATTATTATGCATACATTCTTTGTATTCACTGTGTTTCTCAATGCAACATTTGGGGAATAAAAGGGTGTGCATTTTTGTTACTGTTACAGTTACTGTTTCCACTTGCATTTCCATAACCATTTGCATTAGCATTCCCGTCTACACCACCATGTGCGTTACCCTTTCTATTTTCATTTGCGCTTACGTTTGTGTTATTGTTACCATTTGTGTTTCCATTACTGTTTCTGTTTGCATTTTGTTTTGCGTCTCTGTGTGCATTACCATCTGCGTTTGCGTATGTGTTTCTGTTTGCGATTGTCTTTCCTTTGGCAGCATCGTTGGTGTTACTGTTAGCATTTGCATTTCCAATTGCAGTACCATGACTGTGCGCATTACCATTTGTGTTTCCATATGCACTTGCATTTGTGTTACTGTTTACGTTACTGTTTGCTTTGGCGTCATCGTTGCTGTTACAATACCTGTTTGCGTTTCCAATTGCATTACCATTACTGTTTGCATCTTCGTCACCATTTGCTTTTCTGTTGGCCTTATCATTTGCATTTCTGGTTGCGTTTTTGTTCTCGATTGCATTACTGTTTCCTTCTGTGGCACCGTTGCCTTTACCATTTGCATTTCTATTTGCGTTTGTGTTACCATTTGCATTTTCTTACCATTTGAATTTCCATTGGCATTGGCATTTGCATTACTGTTTTTGTTAATGTTTGCATTTCTGTTGCCATTAGCATTTGAGTTAACATTTGCATTACCATTTCTGCTTTCATTAATGTTTGCACTTGGCTTTCTCTTACCATTTGTGTTACAATTTACGTTTGCGTCACCATGTGTGTTACCATTTGTGCTTACATTTGCATTACCATTAGAGTTACTATGTGATAACCATTCACATGGTGCAATCGTGGGGCCCAAAAGACCCCGTGCTCTCACAACCTCATTCCATTCACTATTTATAGTGCTCATTCTCAAAAAGAAGGGAAATTCATGGCAAAAAACTCAGTTTAATGTATCAGTTAGGGTAGTTCCACAGTGACAAAAGTGAGGAAATTCTGTCTTAGGGTTCAACCTCACCCAGGCCCACCCGCACGCCACCAACATGCTTCGGGGTGTGCAATGGGGTCATCAGTCCTAACTCTCACCCCATTCTCCTTTGCTAAACTTCCTCAGGTTGTTTACACAAGGGATAGGGTGAGAGTTAGGGCTGACAACCCCAATGCACACCCCAATGCTTGTTGGTAGGGATTGGGTGGGCATGGAGTGCAAGGGGTGGCAACCATAACACCGAATTTCCTCACTTTTGTTGCTCTGGAACAACCCTAATTGATGCATTAAATGGAGTTTTTTTTGCCCTGAATATATTATAGTGGCACGGTAGTGCTACTATAGTTAGGGTTCAGGTCCCCATTTAAGGTTAAAGTGTGAAATTTGTCAGCTTAATAACTTTGCCATCGTATGACAGATTTGACTGAAATTTGGCATACACGGAGCGGTACCATAGAACTCTGGATCTGCCAAGTTTCATAATGGTCGCTATATGGTTGCAGAGCAACATAGCATTGTAGAATATGGTATTTATGCTTTTTTGTGCATTCGTTGCTCACACCTACAGGTTGCACAGTCTGCACGACAACTCTGAAACCTTCAGGGAACATGCAGCTGGGTTTCCCTATGTGCCTTTCAAAGATTTCATGAAAATATATTAAACAATTCAAAAGTTATTCAAAGAACAAATTTCCCATTACAGTCAACTTGAAAAGTTAATAAAAAGTTTGACAGTGTTGCAAATGCAGTTTTTAATGTTGCAAATGACCCCTGTAGAGTCACAAATCTGCCATCTTGTTTTCAGTTGGTGGTCACAGAAATGCTTGCCATTTACATTTGGGACCCTCTAAGGACACAGTTCTTGCTGTGTTCATCTAGTCGAGCCCAGAGGATGCTAGCCATGTCTTTTTTGGGGAAAAAACACCTCAGAAATATGTCTTTAAACTTTTTGTAAAAAGTAGTCTCGCAAAGTAGTGTCGCACTTGTGACACTTTCGGGGTTTTTTTTGCGAAAGTGTCGTGATTTGCAACACTACTTTGTGACACTATGCCCAAAATAGAAGGAAATCTTTGCCACCCTGCTGCAAAAAAATGGTTTGGTCTTTTGGGCTTCAATTTGGAGGAAAGAAAGCCAATATCCCACAGATGTGCCTTTTGGTGGATTGGTGACAAAATATTAGAGAGCTGCAAAGTTACAGCACTCTGAAGTTGATAATTGTTCCCATAGGATAACATTATGGCATCTGTCACTCCTTTCGGGGCCTGTATCTCGAAAATGCTTTGAGATACAGACTTTTCATTAGAAAATCACTTAGCCCCCAAAATAGAGCCTAAGTACAAAACTAGCCAGCAAAGTCATAAATAATATGAAATTTAAATTTTTTTTCTATGTCGTACAGTTCCTGATATATAAGCAATTTAATATTTCAAAGGTTCATTTTCTGCTCCAAGGGTCATTATTATGCATACATTCTTTGTATTCATTGTGCTTCTGAATGCACCTTTTTAGGAAAAAAGGGCGTGCATTTGCGTTACTGTTACAGTTCATGTTTCCGGTTGCATTTCCATAACCGTTTGTGTTAGCGTTTCCATTTACATCACCATGTGCATTACTCTTTTCATTTGCGTTTTCACTTGCGTTTGTGTTACTGTTACCATTTCCATTTCCATTACTGTTTTTGTTTGCATTTTCTTTTCCATCGCTGTGTGCATTACCAAAAGCATTTGTTTTTCTCGCTTGTGTTTGTGTTTTCATTTGCATTTTTGTTTCCTTTGGCATCTTCATTGCTGTTACCGTAAGCATTAGCATTCCCAATTGCAGTACTGTGAACGTGTGCCTAACCATTTGCATTTGTGTATGTGCTTGCATTTGCATTTGCGTTTCTGTTACTGTTCCCTTTGGTGTCATCATTGGTGTTACCATAACCGTTTGCATTTCCAATTGCGTTACTGATACTTTTGTGTGTTTGTCACAGTTTGCATTTACGTTTATATTGGCTTTAGTGTTTGCATTTTTGGTAGTGTTTCTGTTGTCTATTGCATTACTGTTTCCTTCTGTGTTGCCGTTACCGTTACCGTTCCCACCAACACATTCCATTCACTATTTATAGTGCACATTCTCAAAAAGAAGGGAAATTCATGGCAAAAAAACTCCTTGTAATGTATCAGTTAGGGTTTTTCCACAGCGACAAAAGTGAGGAAATTTGGTGTGAGGGTTGAAAACCCTAACTGCGCATTCCCCCCACCCACCACCACAGACATACATACATGGAAGTAGGGGAAGGACCAAGGCAACACAACCAATCACACACAACCAGCAGCAGGTAACAGAAATAACATACAACTATATAAACCACAAAATCACACGCCCATGCTCCCATCGGGCTGTGGCTTGGGGGTCGTCACTGCTAACTCTGATTTCGGACATTCCACACACCGCAAATCCCATATAACTAAGGACAGCTGGGCATCTTGGGCCACACACTGCCACCAAGACATAACACAGACTACACATATGGTATTTTGGGGTTCACAAGATCCAAAACAGGATTTTTCACAGTTCCTGAAATACTTTTGAAAATCACTTTTGCAAACGTGAGTGTCGTGCTATGCATTTGCGACACTTTCGTGTTTGCAACAGTATTTTGTGAAAGTATGCTCCTGATCACTGCACATCTTTGCCATCATCCTGCAAGCAAACAGTTGGGTCCTTTGGGCTGAAATTTGCAGGGTTGCATTGCCTGGTCCCACAAATGTACTGTTTCATGCTTTGGTGCTAAAATACTTGAGGATCACAAAGTTACAGTTTCTGAAACTGAGCAATTTGCCAAAGCCCATGATGCATTTTGCCACCCATATGTTGAAAACGAAGTGAAGTACAACGATTTCGCTACTACCAGCTTGGTTCACCTTCAGGTGAACTAACCTCATAGGACAACTTTGTAAATAATGTATGATACCTGAAGTTGGATTTCTCCACTTCCTACGGTAACACAGGTATACACCTCCTGCTTGTTGTGTGTGAATGGTTGTATTGACTTGGTCCTTCCCCTCCTTGCATGTATGTTTGTGTGTGTGGTGGTGGGGTGGGTGGGAATGTGCAGTTCAGGTTTTCAACCCTAACTCTGAATTTCCTCACTTTTGTCACTGTGGCACAACCCTAACTGATGTGTTAAACAGAGTTTTTTTGCCATGAATATACATATATATTAATCAATGTTTATAATTACCAAACCAAATACCAAAGGGCAGCTTTAATGAAGAAAGTGCAGCTATACTTTTACACAGCCAGATCTGTGTTTTTTTGGATGGATTTTAACTGCATCTTATCATTATCAGATAAAACTGGTAGAACTCAAAAATGTATGCAGACTCCAATTTTTTGAATAGAATGTATAAACATGCATGGCTTAAAGACTGTACAGTCATCAGGGGGTCAGGTACCAGATCATACTTTTTTAAAGCCCATTAGTCTACCCAGATAGACTTTTTATTTGCCTTTTAGTGGGTCCCAGTGCTAGCTTTTTCAGCCTACCCCATAGAAACTTCAGATCATAGATTGATTAAGACTAAGGTGGGGAAGCCAATAAACAAACCTGGATCCAGCCAGGTTTGGAGGCTGAATGTCGCTGCCTTGGAGGATGCTGAGATATGGCCGGCAATCCAGGCTGAGTTGGAAGCCAAGTTTTCGGTGTTTGAGTTATATGAGAACTCACTTTTTTGGTGGCAAGACACCAAAGGTGACATAAAAGCTCTATGTAGTTCTTTGGCAAAAAACGCAACAAACAATAAATACTTTAATTACCTAAAGTTAAGGGATAGACTTCAGATATTGTTATCCTGTTCAGTTGAAGCAGGTGAAGTTCTCATGGAAGAGATTTAAATAATCAAGGCTGAAATGTGTAAATTCCAGTATGACACAGCACAGGGCAGGGGGCAGAATGTCAACCCTTATGATAGTTGCGCGCAAAGGGTTAAATCCAAATTTATGACTAATCTCAGGACAAATTCAGGGTTAGTTGTGAACATGGGGGATGAAATAAGGAACACAGTTCAGGATTTTGTGGAAGCCTCATTTAGTGACCAGCCATCTGACCCTGATGAGATTGCTGAATTTCTCCACCAGTTGGAGACACCTGGGTTATTAGAAATGGACAAAAAACTTCTGATATCCCCTATATACAAAAAGGAGGTGGAAGACGTGGTAGCCAGCCTACAGAATGGGTCCTCACCTGGTCCAGATGGATTACCAGGGGAATTTTATCAAAGGAACATAGATGTTTTAAGCAAGTTTGTGGTGGTCATCTTTAATGATGTACTAGCAGGTAGTAGTGCATTTGTAACAAAGTGGTTCTATCTCAAGTGCTACTACCCCTGCCTGCTTGGCTAGTACAAGGGTTACTACCCCTGCCTGCTTGGCTACTAGCAGGTTAAGAGGCCTGAGTTTGGAAATGGGTGCCTCCACCCAGAGGTCAGGAATGGTAATGGTCAAACTAGCCTGGGTACAGCCCTCCAGGACACTGTAACCCCCCTCTTTCCCTGCTAGTGGCCAAACCAGTACACAATAATTACTTTCACAGTATCCCTGATACAATTTGCAAATATCCACACAGTTTACACTTACCACCAGGGCTGGTTTCTCCAGTTCAACCCTGGGAATCCCCTGCAAAACAAGGTTAATCAGAGCAAATGGCAATAGTACAATACTTCAAGCACAAACTGGAATCACAGATTAAATGCAGAAACAAATAGATCTGATTTATGTAGGGAATTTTTTTATTTTTTTATCTTAGTCTTTGGTAACTGGGTAAGGCCCACAAGGCACAAGTGCCTGTTTTCAGGGGCGACCTGGGAGCACTGAGTGGTTAAGTGTCTTGCTCAGAGTCACACAGTATGCAAGTGGAGGTTGTGAGAATCAAACTCAGGTGTGGTCTGCTGGATGTATCAAGCTCATTCACACATCATTCCTCTAACCTCTAGGCTATAGTGCCAGCCCAACAGCTCAGCTTGAACAAGGAAGGGGCAATCAGGTTAATTAGCTTGCTTGCTCTATCAGTCACACAGCTGTGCATGCAGTCAGAGTCCTTAACACAGTCACACTCTCTGGGTACCCAGGTGGAGGAAAGGTAGGCTAGCCAGGTCCATTTCCTGGGGTAGGCCGGCGTTGCAGCTGGTTGGGGCCCTGTGATAGAAAAAACACAAACTTGCACAACACTCTATTTGTGATCCGGAGCCAGATGGCTCAGTTCATGAAGGAAAAGGAACAAAAACAGCAATTAGATGACACACTTAAATTAAACTGTAGTTGCAGGGAGCTACCCTGGTGGTTACTCATGACACCCAAGACTGGACATGTGATGGATGAAATTGACACAGCAGGTGAACTGCCTGGAGTGCCAGGAGAAGCAGGGCTCACACGATTTGCAGAGGTGTCATTCCTGTTCAGGCATGGAGCGGGGAAGGGGTTTGATCCCAGGGGCAGGTCACTTGTCATTGGCTCTTCTCTGTGCAGTAGGGTAGTCTGGCAGGGCCCTCATGGCAAGGCCCAGCCACATGGAGCTAACCACGAATTCATTCAATTTTGTGCTGAATACAGCTTCCAGCAGTCAGCACACAGTTCACACAAAAGGGTAACTAAATTGTGACCCCCATTCAGTACACAGCACATTTATATGCAAGGAAATATTACTGTACCTGGCAGACTGCTTCCCAGTCATGATCACAAAGTCACTGCTCAAAACCAGGAGCTCAGAAGTAGCTGGCATTCCTGACAGGCTGATTGCATTTAGCAAAATCTTTGGTCTTCTACAGGTTAAGCCTGGTTACACTTCGATGGCTTCTTCATCCTCACTAGATTGGATTTAGTCAGAAAATAATCCTCTTCTCTTTCTCAGGGCAGGAAACAGGCAAGCAGGTCAGAAGTCAGGCCTTCCACAGTTCTTCCATGCAAACTACTGTGCAAATGGCTGCTCGAACTATAAAAGCTGTTGCTCTCTCAGCCTTTAACTTAGATCTGGCTTGCCAGCAGACAGCTCGGGGGATTTCCTTCAGATCCAAAAGGTTCAGTTAGTCATTTCAGCTGTCAGTCACAGTAAGAGCCCCCCCTTCTGTTGCAAAAAGGCACCAACAGTCCAAAACTACAAATCCCAAGCTTGTAATCCACACAGACCCATTTCAGCAGGCTCCATTTTAGAGTCCCCAAGTACTGATTGGTCCAATTCAGCAGTTCGAGACCAAAATGGTGGAGACAGACAGAAACCCCTTGCTGAAAAAAAGGCAGGTTAGAACAAACTCCAATATTATTACCACTCTAAATGTTTTTTTCAGCAACTGGTCACATCTTTCTACAGGGCTTCCTGGGCACAATTAGCGATGGCTGAAACAGAGCGATTATTCAGCAGCCCAGGAAGGACTCGAGCAGGGAAACATTCAGACCCCCCACCCGGATTAATTATAACTGCAATTAGGCAGCTCTTAAAGAGACAGTATGTAGAGGCTTTACAGGTGCTCTCTAGCAACACCAGTTAGACAGCTTTAGTGCCAGACACCATCCTGGCAGTGAGCAATTAGGCCAGCTCACAGAAGACTTTTTAGAAACCCCCTTTTGTAGGGGGGTTACACATTTCCTGTGGCACTTGTGGATAGCATCTTGATTTTCCTTCATAAGAAGGGGATAGAGCAGATTTACAAAATTGGAGGCCTATAAGCCTGATTAATGTTGATTGGAAGATAACGTGTAAAATTCTATGTAAAAGACTGTTACTCTCCCCATCGCAAGCATGTGATATTCCCCATTGTAATATGGGGGATTTAGTAAAAACCATATGACAGGTCTTTGATGGCCCAGAGACTGTGGGTTACCTGATTTCACTGGACCAGGCCAGGGCCTTTGATGGGTCCCACATGAATATCTGTTTCAGGTACTGGTTTGTTATGGAATCCCAGACACATTTGTAAGTTGGATCAAGATTCTCTATAAAGAAGCTTCTTTGAGACCCCTGGTTAATGGTGGTATTGGGAAGTATGTGAGGATTCAGTGGGGTGTATGACAGGGGTGTCCTTTGAACCCCCCTTTTTATGTCTTCTCTCTGGACCCCCTTTTAAGGCAGTCGAATGGGGAGTTTGGGATTTTGGCAATCCAAGGTCCACGAGAGGTTTTTTTCCAGGTGGCCTTGGCCTACACGGATGACACTAACATTTTGGTGGCAGATTGGGCATCTGGAGGGAGGACTATG
Organism: Neoceratodus forsteri; assembly: GCA_016271365.2. Classification (NCBI taxonomy): domain Eukaryota; kingdom Metazoa; phylum Chordata; order Ceratodontiformes; family Ceratodontidae; genus Neoceratodus; species Neoceratodus forsteri. The sequence goes on along the minus strand of CM028137.1, from coordinate 40,639,668 downwards.
GTGGTTGTAGAGTCATTTTGTGGAATTTCAGGTTCTTGCATTAATAAACAGAAGAGTAAGGTCGTGGGAATACATATTCAAGGGAAGAGCTGCATGAAATGGTGGGTATGCCTGAGGTAGAGCCACCAATTAAGGTTTTAGGAATTTGTTTTTGGTCTGGGGAGGTGGCATGTGTAAATTGGGGTTAGCCCTAACCCAAGCAAAAAAGAAAGTGGAAAGATGGAAGAGTTATCATATGACCAAAAAGAAGGGGGTCTATATGTATAAGACTTCTATCGTACCTATCTTTTTAAATGTTAGTCAAATTTACCCTTTACCAGTTAAATTGGAAGTCAGAATGTATAGCATTGCATTTCACTTAATTTGGGGTAGTAGGCTGAATCCCATAAAGAGGAACAGTACATATTGGCCGGTTACAAAGGGTGGGTTCAATATGTTGAACCCAGTGTTATTTTTTTTTTCCATGTTTACGTATGCTAATTTGGTACCATTTTTGATTAAGAAGAAGCTGGTATGGGTTCTATTGTTACTGTATAGATGCATATATTTCTGCCAGAAATGGGAGATCCAAGAATGGGGGAAGTTCCAAGCAATCCCAAAGGGTGTGACTGACTACTTAATGGAGACATGTAAAAAACTAAAAGAATGGCAAATAACCACTATGGAGCTTTGCATAACAGCAGAAAGGTGGTGTATCAAAGGTTATTACAATCTTTGTGTTTTACAGCACCTTGTATTGTAGTACCAGACATGGGGGTTGTATCAGAAGTCGTTGCACAATTGACAGAGACAAGAGTCCCACCTAAAGTGTGGGATTCCCTCTGGCTGAGTTATCACTCTAGACTGAATGTTCAGGACAACCATTGTCATAAAAGTATTTTAGAGAGAAGTTGTTTAAAGGAGCGTTGTGGGGCAGATGTAGAAACAATGGAGCACCTTTTTTTTACCTGTGTGTACATCACAGGTTTATGGGATTTATTGGCTAACACATGGGGCATCCCACACTCGAAAGACATGACATACGATACACTAGTATAGACAGTTTGGAAGTGGTGAATGGAAGGGTTTTCATACAGGGACTGCAAGAGTTGGACTGACCATTATAAAGTGGTAGGTCTGATCAACAAGGTGGCAATACATGTTACAGCAGAAACAGTTATCATTATTAGGGCTGAAAATTAAAATCAAGCAAGAAATTGGTATAATTTATAAGAAAGAATGTGTCACTTTACCGAGACCAATGATTCAAAAGTGGTGGAGAGGTTGGCTTGATGCTTCTTTTCTTCAAGATTGAGGATAAGTGCTTGAAATGTGGAGGGGCTGTGTGAGGTAAAGGATGAGGGAATGTGATGGATAGGGAGTGGGGAGGCCCAAAGAATGTAGGGTGGTCACAGGTAAAGGTGACAAATGTTTGCATGAGTTAGTGTTTGCAGGGGAACTTCTTTAGGAGAGGTGTGTGGCTTACAGTAATATGAGTTAGGGTAAAGTTGTGTGAATGTATGTTATAATTGTGTGTATTGAAAGATGAAGGAATGGCAAAATGATGTTAGATGCGATATGGTGGAGAGACTCATTTCACTAGGGGGATGGGGATAGCTTGGATAAGGTAATTTTATGTGGTGGTTATGGTGATCACCTGTAATGTATGTTTACAATATTTTGTGATATACTTGTGTGAGTTGTAACATAGTTTTGTCCAATAAAAAATTCCCCTACTCTTGCCAGTAGAGGGACCCCTAACACTCATGGTGGACTCTCAGTTTGGGGAGTTGGCTGGTGAACCTGCAGGAGAGCAGATCTCCACTTCTGCAAGTCCAGTTCAGGAGATAGATTTGATTTCTACTGGAATAAACTCTGCAGTTACACCATCAACTTCAGGAGAAGTTAATTTGATAGAACTGAATGCCATGGAACAGTTACTATGAGATCATTTAAATGCAGAAAAACAAAGTTTGACAGAACTTTTGTCACATGCAGAACTACAATATACTCACCTGAAACAATTAATTGAGGAACAGAAAAATACACAAAAACGGAGGAGTACTAGTCCCAAGAATGCCTCAGGAAAAAAGTTAATGAGTCATATGTTTCAGTTCAGCCCCCAGCTTTTAAATTCTTCTACAGACCCAGACATAGCTGGCAAGAAGCTCAATATTTCCTGGTCACTGGAACTGTCACTCACAAATGCAGTTGGGTACAAACGGATACCGGTAACTGGCTGCCGGACTGCACAGTCCCACTACCCAGGGCTGACAACTTAGAAATTTCACCTGGACTTGTTTATGGCTTCCAAAATGGCAGTCAAAGGAATACTCCAAATCTGAAAACATCAGGAGAGTTAGCTGCACAGAATGCAGAAACAAATCTGCAAAACATCACAGGACACAAAGAAATAATAAGAGACATGGTACCTGACATCTCAAATAGCCAGATTCTGTTGACTGTACCACTAGAATCTACAGACAAAAGCCAGACAGAAGAAATTCTGACTCAGGGCAAACCAGGTCAAAAATCTAGCTTTGCTAGCCTCTTGAACCTTCTGTGAATGCTAAACTCAGACATGTTATTAGGATTCAGTACACTAGTGGTTTGCATATACCATCTGATAGAGCTTCTGTAGGAAAAACCCATATTAAGCAATCTCTGAAATGTTCTCCTTCTGAGGTGTTCACGTTTATCCACACTCCTGGTGAATACAGCTTTGATGTGAGTTTTCATTCAGCTTCTTTACTGGACACATTTTGGACACAATATGCTATTGTAAAAGTCACTGAACTGTGGTCACATTTTTATGTGGTCCCCCTATCAAAACCAATGTTAAAAACAATAACCACTTTGTTTAGGAATGAAGGTGTAAATGTAAAGAATATTATGCATTGGCTAGAACAGAAATGTGAAATTCAAGGTCTACCAGAACCTATTATTGATGAGGAGGGTTTTTGGATAGGGGGTGGTGATTTAAAGTACAACTAAGGTGATTAGAAACTGGGATACAACATTTACCTAGTAGTTTTTTTTAGGAAGAGACTGAGGAATTTTGTTTTACCCTGGGATGCCACATACTTGTTTTAAGTGTGGTTCTCCCAGGCATGTGAGTAGTGGATGTGAACAGATCAGATGTAGAATGTGTGGGATGCTAGGCCACCTTGGAATTCATTGTACCTTTACCCCTAAATGCAGTTTGTGTGATACTGAAGGACATACCTTCACAAGATTTCCGTGGGCCTCCCAAAATACAAATGATGCAGGTTTAGAGAACATGACTTCTATGGAAAATCAGCTAGTCACAAGCACAATAAAAATAGAGAAGTCATATGACAATTCCCCCCGGCCTGATTATGAAAAATCTTCACTAAGTCTTCACAAGAAGGTTGGAAATAGCAGTTCTAAGACTTCAAATCCAAAAAGAGCTGATGCACCTTCTTCCCATGTCCCCTCTTCTGAGTCTGTACCAGAACCCCCTCCCTTACGGAGGAAAGTAGTAACTTTGAAGATGCACCTGAGATGCCCCCCCTGGACTTCAATGCCTTCCATTTGGTGAAATATAGGATGGGAACTCATCAACCAAGGAAGGTGACCTCCAGTGGATTCCAACTCCAAAACCAATATGAACTCCTGCAATGGGGAGATACAGAAATGGGGGAAGTCTCTAATACTTCCTCAATACTAGAGGTTTCCTCAGAAAGTGAAGATCCATCAAAAAATAAAGAAAAGGAAAAAAGAAAAGGTGGGGAACTAGATCTAAAACTAAAGAGGTAGCATATTAACCACTCTGAATATTATTTTGAATGTTAGATCTAGCTGGGGCATAATTAAATACTAACAGCATTAGGTATACAAAGAAAAGAAATACAACCTTTGCTTGTTTTGAACAAAGCCACTTAGATGTACTTTTTCTGCAAAAATCAGAATACATACTTTATCTGAATCTGAAAAAGCAGCATCTGATTGGAAATTGGGTTCTAGTTACTGGTCTTAAGGAACAGATTTATGTAGTGGTGTAGCAATCTGCTTTTTTTTTTCATGATGATATCAAGGTCTTAAAAATTGTCGATGTATGTTAAGGGAGAGCTTTTTTAATGGATATTTTGTTTAAAAGGATAATTGTTAGACTCATAAACTGTTATGCTCCTCAAACGAAATTCAGTCGCATTGAATTATGGAAGCAAATTCAACCTTTTTTATTCTCTAAGAAAATAATAGTGTTAGGAGGAGACTTTAATTGTGGGCTGCAAGGAGTGGATGGGGGGTAAAACAGAAAAGATATCTTGTGACGCCACTGCCTTAAAAAGTATACTGAAGCAAGCTAACTTGAAGGATGCACAGAGCTCCTTTTTTTCCAAGCCCCCATACCTTTTTCAAAAACAACAGATCTTCCTGAATTGACTATTTTTTTATTCCCGCAGAGATTACTGTTTAGTACTGTAATACAAACTTAACCGCTACATCAGACTATTGTCTGATTAGCATACATCTTTCTGATATATCAGTAACTGCATATGGTAAAGGGGTGTTGCGGCTTAACACAACACTTTTTCACATCAAGTTTCAAGACATAGCACTTGAATTACTTTCAGCCAGACAATCAGTTTTTTTCTAAACAAAATTACTATAGCTTGGTGGCTAGATTCCAAAAAAGATTTTATTTCTTGTTTTAAAAATAACTCCCAGATTTACTACGATAACAAGCAACACAGATATAGAACTGTACAACTCCAACCTCTTTTTTTACAAGAAAAATTAAAAACCATTAACAATGGTGCGCAACAAATTAAAGAGATTAAAGAAGAACTCAAAAGTTTACAGTACTATAGATATCAGTCTCTTGACACAGAACAAAAATTTGGGAATCAGGGTGAATCACATTTGTTAAACCCATATGAAAGCTGTAATTTGAGATGGCATGAGAAACATATTGCACATTTAAAATCAGGATCTGCAAAAATCATTAACACTAAGGAAGAGATTATGGAGGAAATTGACACTTATATTCAGCATAAATTTAGTATTCCTTTTTTCACTCAACATAGTACTGAAAGTTGGTTGGATGCTTTATGCTTACCCCAAATTTCATTAGCACAGTAACAATTGTTACTTGCTCCAATTTCAACATTAGAACTGGGTACTGTGATTAACTTCCTTAAAGCAAATACAGCTCCAGGTATCGATGGACTTCCATCTGAATTTTACAAATGGCTGTTATTACATAGTGCAGATGAAATGGTTCAGATCTATAACAAATTATTCAGGCTACCAGAAATTACAAAGAGCATGAATACAGGTATTCTCTTTTTTTGTATAAAAAAGGTGAGATGGCATTATTAAGCAACTGGACACCAATCACTCTATTAAATGTGGACTTAAAAATTATAGCCAAAATATTAAACAACAGATTAATAAATGCACTAGTTGACATTATTTATCCTTTACAAATGTGTACCATCCCCAGCGTAAAATTTCTGATACCTTAATTTTATTAAGAGAACAGATACTACAGAAAACAAAGTTACAAAAACAAATGTTTCTTTTAAGCTTAGACCAGTCCCAAGCTTTGGATAAAATATCTCAAGATTTTTTATGGCTTTGTCTGAAAGCGTATGATATTCCCCCTAAATTAATAAATATTCTTCAAGGATATTATAATAATGCCTCAGTACAACCCTTGATAAAGGGATACTTAGGTAAAATAAGGACAATCTATCAAGGGCTTTCACAAGAGTGTCATCTGAGCCCAATTGTATACATTCTCACTTTAGATCTTGTGATCAGAGCATTAAATTCCTCAGATAGAATAATAGGGATCACACGTCCTCACTCACCCCCAGTTAAGATGTGTTTCTATGCTGATGATTTAGTTGTTATGGTTCAAGATTCCCCTTCTGACTCTCAAGCATTAACATTTTACATACCTTTTCTACATTGACTGTCACAGAAATCAACTTTTCAAAAAGTTTTTATTTATGTTTTCAACCACTGAAGGACTTAGAACCTCCATTTGGAGAAATTCCATTAGTTTTTAAACCCCAAAAAATCTTAGGGGTGTTTTTTGGCCCAGGAGCATGGCAGAGTATAACTGGAATACAGAACTTATCATTGCTGAAGCTCGTATCCATCAGTGTAATAAGTGGAAAATGCACAAATTAAAAAGGATCTACATGATCACAACACATTTGATCCCTTTATTTTTCTATATTAGTCATATTTACCCAATACCTAAACATCTGGAAACTAAAGTCTTTGGATGTTTCTTTTTGACCTTGTGGGGGAGTCATCTGAACCCAGTTAAAACAGGAATTACATATTTTACAAAGGAGGAAGCTGGCTTAGGGATGCCAAACCCAACATTTTTTTTTCTTTAGCATATTTATTTTTACTAATTTTGTACCCCTACTTAAAAATAATGATTGTATATGGGCAAAGTGGCTGTACAATATTTTAAATATTCATTTTTCCCAATGAGACAATAACAGTAGTTTATCAAAACATTTAAAATCACACAGGTTTCCATTATATTTTAAAATATATTATAGACAAATTAGAAATTTGGAATATTTCAAAACAAGACCTTATTTCATGTACATGGAAACAGATATATTCGACTGTTTCTGAACAATATTTTAAAGTCCTGACTTTTGCAGATAGGACCTCTCAAGAAAGATGGCAAATTTGCCTTATGCTATCTGAAAAATGGCTTCCCAGTAAAATAATGGATAGGGTCTGGTTAAGTGCACAAGGAAAGCTGAATGTGAAAAACAACTTAAAACATACAGAGGTTTCAGAATGCTACTGCCCTAGATAGTGTTGTCAAAGCACCCTTGAAACTATTTCACATTTATTTTTTGAATGTCCCTAAGTTATCAAATTATAGGATATTATTAAAAACACCTGGATAAGCTTACCCTTTTTGTATCTCAATTATGACACTTTTGTCTTAGGACTGCTGTCAAATCATTGGGAGAATTTAACTTTTAGTAGTATTTATGTTTTGTTTGCTTATTTAAAGTATTAGATTTGGCAGAGTATATGTAGATTTTCTCTACAACAATCTCATATTAGTTAAGACTGTTTATTTTCCTTAATTGTAAATGACATGAGAACCTTTATTAAAATAGAATCACAAGAATTTTCTACTAAGGTTCATACCCAAAATTGGGCTTCCTTTCCACAATTCTAAACTGGTTATAGAAGATTTCACATTTGGTTTGTTGTATTTAAATAGATATGAATCCTAAAATTTGATTACACATTGATGTTTGTCATTCAGGTTTGAAGTTTGTTATTTAATACTGTCACAATTACTTTCCTTTTTTGACATGTTGTAAAATGTTCTCAGGGGAGGAATTATTTTTGTTCCTTGTTCTTTCATGTATGATGGAATACATATGTTTATATAATAACATTAATGATTTGAATGTTGTAATACTGTTATGTTCTTCCATGTTGTATATATTTATGTTAAAATAAAAATTCCCCATCTCTCCTGTTGGGAGACTGGAGAGAGGGCCTCCTCTCTGGTCTTCATTTCCACTTGAGGCAATGGAGCAAGCTGAGCAAGAGGTTGGTGCAGAGGAGGAGATCGATCACAGCAAAACAGAAGACAGTGAAGTTACAGTGGGTCAGAAGATGCCTTCTGTGGAGATGGAGGACATAGACCAGGAAAATGTGAATAAGACTGCGGTTTAAAAAAAGTACAGGAAAAGTAATGAACTCTAGGAAAGTGAAAGAAATGAGCAGTTTAAAAGGAAAAGCTGAGCAGGAAAAGGGTAGCCAGAATGACAGGCCCCAAGCCTGTCAAAAGCAGCTATGTACGAATGACGCAGCAGCATCAGAGAGAACCTCACCTTCACCAGCTGATAAATGCTCAGCTGTTGGCAGAGCTCTAAAAGGGAAGGCCAAGTGGAGTCAGAAATAGCTCAGCCTAAGTAGAGCTGTGAAAATTAAACAAAGCAGTAAGGAAGAAGGAAACAAGTTGGAGGATGTAAAAAAAAATATGGACACAAAAACAGGTGGTTCAGGAGAAAGTAAGGAAATAGCGGAGGATGATTCTGAGAAAAAAATGTTTTCAGATTTTAAAGACACTCCAAAATGGGTAATGGAGGCACTTGTGCAAGCAGGATGGAAAAGAAAGGAAGATGGGTCAGGTTGGAATCCAAATAGGCCCAGCACTTCAGGTTGTGGCCTGGGGAGAAAAGGAATAAATAGAGAGGCAGCTAAAATGGATGATGAGCAAGAAATGGGTAGAAAAGATCAAGATAAAGAGACAGATGCAGATGATACAAAAGAATTGGAGATAGAAAGTAATCCTAATACAAGTGATGAGATGTCGATAGAGCATGAGCAAAAAACTATCCAGTCTGATAAAGAAGCAGATAAAGAGGCTGAGGAAAGTGGAAAAGAGCAGAAAGAAAGAAAGACATGGGGAGGGAATACAAGAGAAAAATTATTTCTCAGTGAAAGTAAACCCCAACAAGCCAAACAAAGAAATGCGGCCAGGTTAAAATTTAGGGGGCTAGCAATTGAGGACCCAGATAGAATATTCATTGGCAGACACCTTTTCAAGGAGCACATGAAGTTCTATCCATACAAGATTTATGCTGTCATCCATGTTCCAGGCAGCATGAAGTATGATGTGAGTTTTAAACATCCAGGGGGCCTGGATAGATTTTGAAAACTATACCAACAGCTAACAACCACAGATTTATGGAAAGACCTCATTGCGATAAGTCTAACTAAACCATCCTTTAAAATAGCAACTGTACTTTTTAGGAATGAAGATGTTAATATTATAGACATAAACTTTTGGATGAAACAAGGGTGCATGGTACTTGGGCCACCAGAAGCCATCTTAGATGAAGAAAACATATGGACAGGAGGATGAAAGTATAAGATCACATTAAAACAGGTTGAAGGAGAGATACAACATTTACAAAACTTCTTTTTTCTAGGGCAGAACAGAGGAATAGGCTTTTATGCTGGTCAACCACACACTTGTTATAAGTGCAGAGAAAGAGGACACCTGAGTAATACCTGTGAGAAGGTTAAATGTGGCTTGTGTGGTAAGGTGGGACATTTTGGAGCGGAATGTAAAAATAAAGTTAAATGTAGCTTGTGTGAGGCAGAAGGGTATGTCTTCTTGCAATGTCCATGGATGTCACACAACAGCCCTAATCCTAGTAAAAGAGCTCAACAGGACATATATTTTGCAGTGGCACAAAAATAGAAAGGTTAGCAAGGCAAAGTGATCCTTGAAGCTCTAAGTGAAGAAAGAAGGGGGCAGAAGGAAAAGGAACAAACAGAGTTGGAACCACTGCATACAATAAGAGTAAAGATGGAAGGAAAACAAGGTTAATTAAAAGGATAGGAATACTCAAACTCCAGTCAAAGAGGTAGCTCAAAGCAAGTTTGCTTGGTAGCTTGTGATATTGATGCCTGAATCAAGGTGCCATCCAAAATGGCAACGCCATATGGGAGAAAGCCCAAAAGGCGAGGGGGCAGGGTGAGCAACTGGATGTGGTGGGGTGGGCAAACCTAGTGACAGGATGTCACTGTATGTACACACATGCAGAAGAAAGCGAGCATGGAGAGCATGGCCTAAGACTGGGCAGAGGGGATGTAGAGGGTGGTGCTGAGGTTGGCTGCCAAACTACACCATTGCATTGGGGGTTGGTCTTCACTTGCTGTGTGTGGAGTTCCGGGTTCAAGTCTGGGTCTGGGTGCTACTGCATTTTTGTTGCACCTGGCCCAAAACTTGTGTCTCTTTTTGCTTTCACCTCCCCAACATGCACCTCCCGGAGTTGAGAACTTAGTGGGGTGCGTAAGTGAAACCCCCACACTGAGGGGTGTGGGGGGTGCAGCCCACCCACAGAAAGCAAAGGAGTCTCTGATCTGTTATTCTGTGCACTGAGGTTGTCTGGGTGGCAAAATTGTTTTTGCCGACCTGACTTCGTGATAATGCGGGTCACCATTCGGTGCTCACCATTATCACATAGAACCATTTGCTTTGTTTACTAGATCAAAAAACAAACACCAAGGTCAGAGAAAGCAAAAATTGTGTATGAAAAAAATAGAGAAGGGGTAGAGGTAACAAATTGGTATACCTTATTTCAAGATAAGGAGTGGACTCCAATGGATGAGGACTCTGATAAATCTTGTCAAGCTTCCTCACAGAATAAGGACTTTACAAATACTAAAACCATGGACACCCAGGCATCTAAAAAACTGAAAAAATCAAAAGACATTGGATGAGGCACAAACATAAACTATAATAATGGACTGCCTAAAATGCAGAACGTGCAATGTTAATAGTATTAAATATAGGAAAATGAGATTAACCACTTTTAAGATATTAAGTGATCTCAGAGGTGACATTGTTTTCTTTCAGGATATGAGATTTAATACTATAGTTGAAATACAGCAGATACAGACAGAGTTGGTCTGCGGCCGTCTTTATGGTCAATGGGTGAGGAGTGGTGTTCAGGGGTGGGGGTAGCATTTACAACACAGCAGCTACATTTTTTGAAAATAGTGGATCTAGTCCCTGGTAGGGCCTTTATAGCAGATTGTCTCATCAAAAGTCTTTCTGTGAGGTTAATAGTATTATATAACCTGCAGGTTAAAACAGAAAAAATAGACTAATGAGTATGATAGAGCCATATTTGCATACAATGAGAGTGGTTTTATGGGGAAGGGGGGACTTCAATTGTGGCCTGTCTAAAATAGATTGGGGAAGATTCTCTCAGAAAATCTTCTGTGACACAAACCTGTTAAAAAAAATTTGGAAAAAGCAGACATGGAAAAAGCATGCAAAATTACGGGGAAAAAAAGGCGAGCGTACATACTTTAAAGGGGTGTGATCCACAAGAAGAGATTTTTGGATAGTTTCAAAAAAGTCAAGTATTAAAAAATAAAAGAAATATTCCTCTCGTGATGTTGGATCATATGGCAGTTGAAATTACAATTGATCTTAGGAAAAGAATGGTGTTTGGAAAGAGATATTGGAGGATGAATATGGAGAAGTTACAGGACGTAAAGTGTAAGGATAAAATAGACTTTTTATGGGCAAGAGAAATCGTTATGGAAATGTATAAGGATATATCTGAGTGGTGGGAGGATGCGAAATATGATACTAAGCAAATAATGATCGAAGAAGGTCATAAAACTGATGAGGCAAATTATGGGAAATACTTAAGTTTAAGGGCAAAACTATACAAGTTAATGACTAGACAAACTAAATATAAAATAAATGAAACACAACAAAAAGAAGAGATAAAGGAAGATATGAAGAAATATCAATAAAATTGAATAAAATATTTAATTATGGAACAGAAAAGTGGAACACAAGGGTCAAAATATCAGACAAACCCATTTTACAGTAATAAGGACAGATTAAAAGAGAGGGTGCTATACGATCTAACAGATGATAAAGGCCAATCATTTAGTGACATAGGAAACATTAAGTGTGTAATACAAGAATTTCTTAAACAAAAATACCAAAAGTCAATAGGGCAAGAAATTCCTGAGTTTTTTGCATGGTTAAACATGCCTAAATTAGGAGCAGAGGAAGCTAAAACAATTAATTAAGAAATTGTAGAGGAGGAGGTAAGAGAAGCGGTTACAGCATTAACCCAAAATACTTCACCAGGAATAGATGGCATTCTAAACATATTTTATACTATTTTTTTTGATCAGGTAGTCCTTTCCTGGTAAAAGTATAAAATAATATTTTTTACCGGGGACAACTTTCAGAAAACATGAGACAGAGAATAACTGTGTTTCTCTATAAGAAAGGGGATAGAACAAACGTAAGAAACAGAAGACTGATTCATCTTTTAACATCAGATTATAAACTATTAGCTAAAATTATTAATAACTGTTTAAGAACATTGTCTGATAATCTGATTTTGGAGACACAAACTTGTGCAGTACCTGGGAGGAAAATCCAGCAGAATTCATTATGCTTAATGGAACTGATTAATAAAGGGCAAGAGGGCATGAAGTTATACAGCAGAATTGGGAAGAGAATATGAGATTGTTCAAAGGAAAGTCAATAAGTGGAAACAGTGGAACATGACGAAAGGGAAAATAATTTATTTTTTAAAAACCTTTATTGTCCCAGTTTTTATATATATATAGCATATATCCTTCCTGTTCCACAGAACATGCAGACTAAGTTATTGGTGTTCTTTTTTCAATTCTTATTACAGAAGTAAATTAAACCTAGTAAAAAGGAGGATTATATACAGAGCTATAAAGGAGGGGGGTTTAAATATGTTACAACCAATAGTGTTTTTTATGAGTCTCTTTTTTGTAACAAATACAGTACCATTGTTGAGAGGATAAAAGTATACTGGGTTTACTTTTACACAGCACTGGTGTGTACCACTAATGAGAACTATTTGAAAGAAAGGTAACACAGCTAAACAAAAAATATTGCCTGAATATTTGGAAATTAGTAGGAAGTATCTCACTGTTTGGAAAGTACCCAGAGATTCATTGATTAGGAAAAACAGAAAACAATTGTATTTGGAAATAATGGAGAAAAATTTTTATGAAAAACTTGTGTTCAAGGTAGAAGAGGAGATTAAGATAAACTACATTTTAGCGGTTACATTAGAGAAAAAAATCCCACCAAAAATGAGGGAGACAGTGTGGTTATGCAGTCATAGTAAAGTAAACATCAGAGGAAATCATAAACACAAGAAAATGGAAGAAAGAATGTGTAGGGAATTGGGTTGTGGGATGAAAGAAGAAACTATGCAGCATTTGTATTTTGATTGCACATTTATTAAACCATTTTGGGATTTATTAGCTACTATCTAGGGGATGGATTGTTTCAGCAAAATAATATATAACTCCTTGATATATGGTCAGTTATCTAAAGAATGGTAAGAATTTAATAAAAGCATAGTGTATCTGTTACTTGGAATTTTGAAATGAGTGATATGGCAATGTAGGTGTCAGAGATTTTTGCAGACGAATGAACAGACTATACAGGACTTGTTATTTAAATTTCAGAATGTAAATTGATAAAATATTTCAAGATGATTGTGCTAAGTTTGGAGGAAAAAGAGCAAGAGAGATATGGAAATATTTTACTGGTATAGGCTGAATATTTTTGGTTTTAGTTGTATCTGAAATGTTAAGGTATGATTATTATGTATGTTTTTGTTTCTTCTTATAAAAATTCCCCATCTCTCCTGTAGGGGGAACCTCTGGCCTGGGAGATAGCCACTTCCAGCGATCCTCCAGAGAAGATGAACATTTCTGGGGCAGGGGAGCAAGCCTCCTCTCCTACCTCATCAAATCTAGAGGCTCACCAGTTAATGTTCTTACTATGGATTCTCAGCAGACTGGAGGGGAAATTACAGGAGTTTATCTTTTGACAGAGGATTTGAGTCAAGTTGTTGATATTCCTGAGAAGGTTTCTAATATGCTCACTCCTACACAGACTGACGCAGAAACTTCAATTTTGCAGCAACTTCAGAGAGAAACTTTGAGACATTTGACTATGGAGAAGGCGTTACAGGAGAAACACGTGCTGCTGCAGCCAGAAGCTCCTGCTGTCACAGCCTTAATTCGGCCTGTCAAGATTGACTGTGATGCAATACCATCAAAGGTGGAAGCCCCACTGGGGCCAGATGAGTCACCCTGAAAGAATTCTACTGTTAGTTTAACTATTATGTCTGTTCCTCTCATTGTTTCGGCTGGCATTTTCACCGCTGACCAGAGTGGGTGCCCACAGCTGGCAGCCTTTGAATTAGACTCTGAGATTTCTTCTGCTCCCTTGACTTTTTCTTCTGAGGTCTTAACACCTTCACAAATGGCACTTCAAACTGATAGTACTCTATGCTTTACTTCACCCCTTATACCACAGCATTTGTCCAGAGACTCATGGTTCATTTTAAAATGCATTTCTCTGTATAGCCTAAATGCAGTACCTGTTTCTCCTGTTGTGATTTATCAGCATTCCCAAGGGGTGCAAGATGGGGCTACAGTTTTTTCCTTTGGCTATAAAGAGGAGAACTCCACATTTGGGTCTAAGGGTGATGTTAAGGGGTGCAGGACTGCTTTAATTACTGCCAACACGCATATTTTTTCTGCACCAAATACAATAAAATGGAGTGCTCCATCTGTCTCTGTTTACCCTGACCCTACTGTGGGACAAACTACTGGGGAAGTATTATAGGCTGCCTTTTCTTTTGACAAGAGGCAACCTCCTCCTCATGAACTCTGGTCCCCACATACTGCTCTGTGTGAGGCTGGATGGAAACACTCTCCTAATGGTTCTTGGATTCCTGATCCTGAATGGGACCCAAAATTGAATTTCTCCCAGGACTCTCCTTATGGTTTCCAAATGACCTCCCAAAAGTACTTCCTAAATACCATCCTTCTGCTTGCTTGCCACTATGAGCTAATTCTGCTCCTTCCCCGGTGACATTTCAACCTTCTACTCCTCTCCAGGGGTGTCAGCTCCAGGACTCTGTTCCTACCAATCTGCTAGCCAATTCTGGGACTCTGTATACAGAGGTTGTCACTGTGGTAGATCTGTATAACCACCGACAGAATATACCCTAACCAGAGCAACCTCTCCTATCTGACTTATATTTCCAAAATCAAGAAGGAAACCACCCCCCCGAAGAAATGCAGTCCAGTTCTATTATAAAGGAGGCCTCGAACATCGACCAGATAGACACTTTTTGAGAAAATATTTATTGAAAGACTCCCTCCACTTCTCCCTGAGGGAGGTTTTTGCATTTATTAATATCAGTGGGGAAGATAACTAAGGTGTCAGTTTCTGTACCTCCTATGCTTTGGACCTCTTTTGGGAGAGGTATAATCAGGTGACGTTTTCTCCCATGTGGACTCCCTTTTTGGTTATCCCTCTTACCAAATCTTTGATTAAGTTTGTTATCATTATGTTTCAGAATGAGGGAGTCCATGTGGATGACATCACCTATTGGCTCTCCCAGAAATGTGACATCTTAAGTAACCCTGAGGCTATCCTGGATGCAGAAATGTTTTGGACTGGAGGACGGAAAAACAAAATTAAGCTTTGGCAGTCTGATTCTGGTATTACTCATGTTCTAAATTCCTTTATGTTGGGCAGAGATTGGGGTGTGTGCTTTTATGCAGGGCAGCCCCAAGTCTGCTACAAGTGTGGGTCTAGAACACACATATCCATCTGTTGCAATAAATCACACTGTGATAATTGTGCAGAGGTAGGCCATATAGTGTTTCAGTGCACCTCTCATATGAGGTGTGATCTTCCTGAAGAGATCGGTCATGTCTTTGGTGCCTGTCCATGGACAGCCAAAAACAAGGCTTCCTGCATGAGTCCAGACCTTTTAATTCAGCACACCCAAGATTTGGTACCTGGTTCTAATTCTGACCTCCCCCTCCTTGTGTCTATTCCCTCCTTTCCTGTCTCCCCTCCCCCTGAGCCAGTACCCTTCCCCTCCACAGAAGTGTTCTTGGGTGGTGATGCCCTACATGATCCCCTCCCTTCCCCCTTTGAGGTGGAATCTGCAGGAATGTTTTCCATGATTCCAGTCTGTTATAAGGACCCCGATCCCTTGGAGAATCCTGTTGAGGTCTCTGTGGCCCTTCCTAGATGCTCTTCTAGGAATCTAAAATCTAAACCTGCTTTCTCCCGGGGTTCAATTGAATCTATAAACCCCTTTGAGATTTTAGCCTCTGAGGATGGATACGCCAATATGGATCATGAAGAATCTGTCTCTTTGCCTCCTGAATCTCTTCATGCCCCTCAACATCCTGATTTGGTTGGGTATAGAGGAAAAAAAAAGGATGGAAAAGATAGCTTGTAGCTGCGGTCCATTTGAAAGTGGGATCAGTCAATATCCATAGTCTGTTAAAGCCCTAGAAGTGCCAGGCCGTATTTGATTTTATTCACACATCTGGGTTTGACTTCTGGTTTCTTCAGGAGACATGGATGTTTTCTTGTGAACAGATAAGATCTTTCCAGGTGGAGTGGTTGTGGGGCCCTTCCTACTGGTCTTTTGATCTAGACAGTGCTGATGGGGTGGGTATTTTGTTTAATAGGGTTCACTTTTCTCTTCATAAACTTGTAGATTTATGTCCTGGTAGTGTTTTGATACTGGATGGTGTTTGAAACGATATGGCTTGTCATCTCATTAATATCTATGACCCACAATCGAAGACCGAGAAAGGTGTCTCTTTTCCATTCAGTTCAGCCATAATTGGTCATGTCTCACAATGTTTTTTCTGTGGGGATTTCAATTTCCCTTTCAAAAAAAAGAGGGTCACCTCAGACAAAGAAGCGTATTATGATGTTAATGCTCTTTACCAGATTATTGATGCTGCTGACCTGATTAACTGCAGCACATTCTAGAAGTCTGGACCTAGCTTTACCTATATGAGTCAAAAATTCTTACCACTATTGATCACATGTTTCTTTCTAACACTTTGCCACCTTTTTCTTTTCATACTCCCCAAACTAAATTCTCAGACCATTTAGTTTTGTTCATTATTGTTGATAGCGCCCCAGGGATTTCTGGACTATCGAACCAATGGAGGCTTAACACCTCTATATTAACTCACCCCTTGATTTGGCAAGGAATCCTGGGGTTGATTGCTGCTTGATGTTCAGTCAGTTTTCTCTATTCTGACCTTGGAGAAGGGTGGATAGATTCAAAGGCTGAGTTTAAGTCCTGGTTCCAGCGGTTCAGGAAAAAATTAGTGAACAATAAATTCTTAAAATATCTTTCCTTATGACAACGACTGTTTAATTTATTTACCTGTGTTAATGCTACTAATCATGATTATTCCTTCCAAATTCTGAATTTGAAAAATGAAATGTAGTCCCATCTATACAACAGGGCTCATATTCTATAGGCTGTATTACAAAATGGGACTCAGACCTCTCTGGTTGGTGACCTCTTTGCAGCTTGTAACACTTTGAGGCATAATGTTATGATGGACTCTCTGGTGAATCAGGATGGGATGATAGTTCATTCTGCTAAGGCCATCCATAGTACTATTCAAGGTTTCCTCTATTCCCATATTCCAACTAACCCACCTTCATCAGCATCTATTCATACTTATTTGGACTCAGTTGATCCTCTCCAAATTTATGTGGATACCCCTACTATACAGGAACCATTAAGGCATGAGTAAATTGAACTAGTTATTACATCTCAAAAGAATGGAGTTTCTCCAGGAATTGATGGATTGCTTTTTGAATTTTATAAATGCTTTTCCTCTGAACTTTCTTCATGTTTGGCATTAGTTTTTGACTATTTTTTTCACTTCTCGGACAATGCATCCCACCTTCTAGGAAAGGTTTACTGATTTTTTAAATATAAATCTAGGGCTAAATCTCTTCTACAAAATTGGAGACCAATTACTATCTTAAATTCAGATTATAAGATTTTGGCTCAAATTTTAAACAATAAGTTGAAATGTTATGCCACTAGGTTATCTCCCCCCATCAGTTTTGTGGCCTTCCCTCTCAAAAAATTCAGCATGCCCTTATGATTATCAGGGACCTTATTGATTATCTGGCCTTAAATGGTTCCTCTGGTTGCATCCTTTCCATAGATCAGGAAAAAGCCATTGATAGGGAACATGCTCCCTTCCTGCTCTTAACCCTTAAAGCTTATGGGGTCCCTGATGATTTAATTGACCATCTCCGATTGTTGTATCCTTCCACTATAGTTCATCCAGTTATTAGATGTCAAATTACTGATGGATTTTTGGCCCCTACCAGTGTTCATCAAGGGTGCCCCTTTAGCCCACTTTTATATATTTTTATTTTAGCTCCCCTGTTAAGAAAACTGATCCACTGTCCCACATGGACAGGCATTACAGCAGCAGATTCTGTGAGGAACTATGGGTCCAGGCTTATGCTGATGATGTCTGTCTCTTTTTTTCGGACTATGTCCAGTTGCCTTATATTCTTCAGGATATAATTGACTATTCCCTACCATCAAATTCAAAATTGAATGTTGTTAAAAGCAGGGGGTTATTTATAGGCTTTGGGGTTCCTCTTCCCTTAACCATAGAAAGTATTTATTTTTCTTCAGATCCCCTGAAAATTTTGGGGATAACCTTTGGGCCCCAAAATCTGTCATTAGTGAACTGGGAGATTGGGTTACAGAAGGTGGAATCCAAAGTTGTTTGATGTTAACACTGGAAATGTCCAAGATCAAACGTGTTCAGATTATTAAATGATTCCTAATTCACACATTACTTTATGTGGCCATGATCTATCTCCCTCTGCACATTTGGATGTTAAATTGTATAGCCTTTTTTTTCCAGATGCTCTGGGGTAATAGATTAAACTTTGTTAAGTGGTATTTTACTTACCTTCCCAGAGACAAAGTGGCCTTGATATGATCAATCCAGTGGTGTTTTTTCACACAATATTTTTTCACTGATGGTGAAATGTGGCCTATTTCCCTTACAGTAACCACATAGCAATGGGATTCAACTTAATTTGTGTAAGTATTTGCTCACTTGGTGAATAACCTCTCCCAAGGTATCTTCCTATCTTCATATACCTGACTTCTTTTGGCTTGCGTCATCTAAATTATATAAACAGAGCATTTCAAAACAATTGATTTTACAAAGTTATGGCCATCAACTCTATTGAGCCATTATGGCATGGTTTCACCTACAGAACCTGTTTTTAAAAATGATTCCCCTCAACATAACAAATCAGTGTTGGTTCAGCTGCTTAACCCTAGAATTCCTTCCCCTGTGTGAGAACATTGGTGGATCTCTGTTTGTGGGAGGATAAATGTAGTTGGTAATGCTAAACATAAGTTGTTGGAAGAATTAAATTGTCCATACATGAATTGTGTCAACCTGGAGGAAACCACTGATCACTATTTTTTTTATTGTTTTTATGTTAAGCCATTATGATCCTATTTGCTCTGTACTGGAATGTGCTGTGGTTGACTCAATTGTCATATGAATTCCTTGTATTTGGCCAATATGCTCCATCAGGTTCATTGTTTCATCCAGACACCTTATTTGTGTTTTTATGTTGTTTGAACTATTATTTGTGGCAAAGTAGGTGCCAATGGGTTCTTCACCAAAGGATGATGCAATATTTTATTTATTTATTTATTTGTTTATTTGCTTTTGTTAACCGAGTAAGCACACTAGACAGCCAAGTGCCTATTTTCAGGTGCAACCCGGGAGATTACAAGGTACATACATGAACAATTTTCAGGTGCAACCTGGGAGATTACAAGGTACATACATGAACATCAGGCAAAAACAAGTGAAGGATTACATTAAAGAGAATTAGCACACAGGGACAATAGAAGCAACAGTACCAGCAGGGATTTACATTGCAGGCAGTAGGAAGAAGTATAGTGTGGTTTAATCATTCCATGCAGCAATGTTGTAAGGCTTGCAGGTAGGCAAAGAGGAGTAACATTTGGATTGAGTGGGCCCAGAGCAAGATAAGGGAGTGCACAGTAATAATGGTCACCCTGTTGGGCAGGTGGGCCTAAGTGGTCTATTTTTCTAGTAAACTGTAAGTACAGGAGGTTTATAAGCACAGATGTACTCTACCCAAGTCATATTGTTTAGGTAGCATCTCAGTTTGTTGTGGCATCACCGGCTGAGAGGGTTTGTCTAGTGCAGAGACAGGTGGAGGCCATTTTGAGAAAGCTCCAGAGGGAGGCTTTAAAGCTCTGGTGGGAGGGAGAGGAGCAAGTGCTTGATGGAAGAGAGTTCCAAACCCTGGGTGCATACGCAGCGAAGGCTCAGTCACCCATTTGTGTGTGAGTTTTTGGTACCAGGAGGGCATGAGAGTCACTGGATCACAGATTGTAGAGGAAGTAGCTAGAATGAGGGACTCTGCAAGTTTAAGGGGGGTGGTAGTTCTGAAAATACTGTCTATGAAGTTGCCCATGACATAGGAGCAGTGAGTTTCTGGTGGAAGCCATTCAAGCCAGGTGTAGCACTCACAGCGGTGAGTGAGGTGGGGGGCTGAGAGTGCAAAACAGCATATGTTGTTGTACGCTGAGTCCCACTTTACTAGACTAGTTTTTGCAATGTGAGCAAAGATGACTAGTCCATGGCAGAGCATAGGTAGGAGGACTCCCATGGCTAAGGTGAGACAGGCAGCTGGAGTGAGACAACTTTTTGCTCTGTAAGCGTGTCCCAACTTGCAGTTTGAGGCCTTACATGAATTGCGCATATGCATGTTCGTATCTAGTTGCGGGTCAAGAGTCACCCCCCGGTACTTGACTGAGTCTGCAACTAGCAGTGGGGACCCATTGGCCCCAGAAATCTGTAGTGAATCTGGGGCAGCTTTTAACTTGGCTGCTGAGCCAAAGAGCATGGCCTGCATCTTCTGCAGGTTAATCATAATTTTATGTTCTGCAACCAAGTTTCGATTTGGTCAAGTCCGAGTTTAGTTTGGTGTTGATGGTAGAGATGTCCTGGGAACTGGACATGATGACTAGGTCATCTGTATACAGCACTGAGGACCCAAGAGCTGGAGCCAAGGGCAGCTCATTTATGAAGAGAGAGAACAGGAGAGGCCCCATGACAGAGCCCTGGGGGACTCTGCAGTTTACCTGAGCAGGCTCAGACAGGGCCTTGTTGAACTTGGTGTACTGCTGCCTGCCAGTGAGATAATTACTGATCCAGGCAAGGGTGGGGGAGAAGAAGCCAAGTGGTAGGAGAGAGGAGCACAGTAGTGTGTGGTCTACCCGATCAAAGGCTTTTGAGAGATCAGAAATATGGCCCCAGTCAGTTCGCCTCTGTCAGCAGCAGACCTGATCTTAGAGGTAGTAACTGCTATGGCCATGGAGATGCTATGCCCCTTTCTGAACCCATGCTGTGCAGGGGAGAGTAGGTTGTGGGTCCGTAGATAATGGGTGACCTCAGAGGCGACTACCTTTTCCAGAAGTTTGCTGATCGCTGATAGGATTGCCATGGGGCCGTAGTTCTTAAGGTCTTTTGGGTCCCCTTGCTTGGGCACAGGGATGACCTTAGCCATCTTCCAGATGTCCAGGACTATACCCAAGGTAAGTGATGCATTGAAGACGTGGGCTATTGGTTGGGTTAGTACTGTTGCCCCTAGCCTCAGCAGCTTGGGCTGCAGGCAGTCATGCCCAGCACCAGTGTGAGGGAAGAGGCCAGCAAGGAGCTTCTGGGCCTCCATGTCTGATACTACCTTGAGGTAAAAGGGCAGGAAGGGTGTTGTCCCACTGGGTGGAGACACCCAATCTATGGGGTACTGAGGCAGTTTGGGGAAAGTCGGCAGGTCAGTGAATTGAGAGTTGAAGGCATTGGCAATAGTGAGGGGGTTGTTGCAGTTTACCCCATCAATGAGCATGTCCATGAACTGTGCTCTAGTAGACTCACCCACCACATTCCTAATGCTCTGCCAGAATGTCCTCGGATTTTTGGCTGTGGAGAGCAGGATGGACTGACAAAACTCACTTTTTGCAGAGCAAATGGCTCCCTTGCATGAGTTCCTTAGTTGCCTGTAATCATGGAGGTCTGTGCTGGATAATAAGCACTTATACCTCACCCAGCATTTATCCCTTTGTTTCATGAGAGAATACAGGCCTCCATGGAGCCATTTAGTTGTAGTGCCCCTCACTCTCCTTCTTGTGAGGGGGGGCATGCTTGTTTTGAAGTGGGGTGTAAGCTTTTAGAAAGTTATCAAGGGCCTTTCAGGGGTCATTTGTGGCCATGACCTGAGACCAGTCGGCATAATGCAGGTCAGCAAGGAAGTCTCCAATGCTGAGTGTGCCTGTGAGTGCCTTGTTGAAATGATATGACACTGTAAGTGTTATAGTTTCTCAAGCTATGGGTATGATTTATATGGACGATGTTGCTCATAATTCCTCACAGAAGGTTTTTCATTGGTGGAAAGGTTTTAGAAGTTTTATTAAATATAAATGAAGGTTTGCAATTTTCTTTAGGTATGTTGTAATTCCAACTTTATGTTTTTTTGTTTTATGCATTTCAGTTCATTTTTGTTTCTCCCTCTCTTACCCTTTAATTCTCCTGTGAGTGCCTTGTTGAAGTAATTTACTGGTCTTTTCATGATTTTTGATCTGTAACCCTTTCGTTATTTTTTGTACATTTATACTGTTTTCAGATGTATTTTGGATGTTATTGCAATAAAAAATTTCCCTCCTCTTTTCGAGAAGTGCCATGGGATCTTTAACATCCACCTGAACTATCACCAGAACGGGCAGATGAGACCTCAGTTTAATGTCTCATCCAAAAGACAGCACCTCAGGAATGCAGCACCCCACTCATGCTGCTCTGCAGTGTCAGTATTGGGATATTAACCCAAGTGCCTGGTGTGGGGTCAGAACCCACAGCCTTCTGATCTTCTGGCCACAGAAGCGAGTGTGCTACCTGCTGAGCCACTGACACTGACATAGATGTGCTGACATGGCAGTTTTTTTAATGTAATTAAAAGCCAACCAGTTTTTGTCTGGTTAATAGTGTGTTTGTTTGATAAAATTCAGTCGTTATGGAGGGTGCAGCACATCTTTGGGGGGACAGATGAGATGGCCCTAGAGTTCCTTCTGAACTTTTATTACTATGTTACATTTTACACTGTAGATACTAGTGTAATGTTTGAAATGAGTGATAGTTTTTTTTGTCAACAGATCAGAGTTATGCTTCAAGAAACAGATTAGACCAGAGACGTTCTGAAATTTCTGCTGTCAGCGGTGAACTAAATAATGTTTGCACTATCTCTCACCATCGGATGTGAGAGAGAGAGAGATTGCCACATTAAATTTATTGTTCAGGTGTTATTCTTTCATAGCTGGTTCCTTGTTTGAAGGTTTGTCAGACAATGGCAAATTACGGTGGGGGGGTAGTAGTCTCTAAATGACCTTTTAAAGGGTACTGTAATGAACTCTGTATTTTCTTTGATATGTGTAGACAAGTACTCTATCTCAGAGATAAAACAGGTTGTGCAGCTAGCAGAAATGTATAAAAGCATTAACACACTTTAATTGCAAATGTTACACATACAGTGATGGGACAGAAAATCTCACATGCTAAATGAAAAAGGGGTCTATGCTATAAAAACATGAAAAAAACTATACATGATCCAAAAAAAAAAATACATGGAAAAATAAATAATTAATCATGGACAATTTAAGAAGGAAGATAAGGTATGTTAGGAAAATATTACATCATAAGACTTCACAGCATCTTGGTGAAAATCAGCAAGATGTTCGTTTAGAAATCCAGCAGCTTGGTGAAAATCAGCAAGATGCTAAATTATAAAATCAACAGTCCACTCCTGTTTTGTTTTTTTTGTTTTTTTAGAAAGAATCAGAGAAAATTTAAGAAGGAAAATAAGGTATGCCAGGAAAATATTAAATTATAAGACATTACAGCACCTTGGTAAAAATCAACTAGATATTGAATTATAAAACCAGCAGCTTGGTGAACATCAGCAAGATGCTCAATTAGAATACCAGCAGTTCCCCCCTGTTTGTTTGCTTTTTAGAAAGAATACAGTGTTATGAAGGAATATTGCAGAAGTTTAGAGCAGTAGAATATTATGAGAGATTTTGGATTGTCAGTTTTATTAGGCTTGAATCATTTAACTAAGCCATTAGAGCAATACACCAAGCCATACAAGAATTGTAAGACCATGTGATATCTCAAATAGGCCAAGAAGATTTCATTCAATTGCGTTTGAATGCTGACTCTTGAAATCAACCACTATTCTCAAGGAGAATGTGCCCTGAAGAGTTAAAGGGGACAGGAATCAGTAGTAACCAATATTGGTAGCTAACAGGGGGTGTGTACAATAAACATGTTTTAAACTCTGTTCTACTGCCTTTTGTTTATTTTATTGTAGTACACAAGTTTACCAGTTTTCACTCTGGTCTGCCATGCCCCAGCGTTCTGCAGAGATTTATGTACACTGGTCCTGGTAAGACATCATTTAATGACCTCATGGTTTATGTGGCACTTATGACAGCTGCATGAGAAGCATAAACAAAATGAGCATGGCTGTGTGAATTTTACACCTCCCTTTCTGTACTGATCAGAACTAGAGTCATGACTTGTGTTCATTGTAGCTACTTGTTCATTACACTGAGGGACACTAAAAACAAGCAGGCACATACAGCACTGTAAACAAAACACGGATGGCACATCAGAGGATGTGAATGAAAAATACATCAGAAGGCAAGTGCAACAGTGCAAACTCTAAAAATCTGACAATCATTAACTAAACATTTTTCATCCAAGCATTCCTATGTGATGAAGCCCGAAATGCCGGGCGAAACGTAAGCATGTCTGTTTTGTTGGTCTGATGAGAGTAAAAAGAAGAGCTGCATTCATAAAACTGCATTGAATCTCTTTTTTTGTTGCTGCTGTGAGGGTGAGTGCCTCCCATTACATTATAGTAACTCCTGTGTGCCATCCAGCTTTTGTTTTCACATCTTCTCTGTAAGATTGCACCTTTAGAGGTAAAGTAATTGCACATTTTCTGGTGTTTTTGTAACTGAATAATACAGTAACATAGAAGTTAAATATCACCAGCATTTATCACCTCCCCCCCTTGCCTAGAGCGTGCTTCCTGGTGTGGTTGTCTGCTGTTGTCCATTTATATTGGTACTAGTACAGTATTTCACAGCACCTGTTAGAGTTGATGTTGGCTATGGGATCGTCTGCCCTCTTCCCACCTGCTCACAAATCATCCTGGTGTGTAGACAGCAACTGGGTATTTGTTATGGCAGTGCTCATTGACCCATTTTCTTCCCTTAAGGTGAGCTAGGAATTGTACAGCAGAGAGAGATTACTAAGAGGTACAGGGTAAGAGAGAGGGATATTGCTTGGAGAGAGAGAGAGAGAGAGAGAGATATTCATGTCATGGGCAGATGGAACATGAATGCTGCAAGGAAAACAAATAGAAAATAAGCAAGCTTACACAACAGCAGAATGTCCAGTTATTCATTTAAATTGCAGAGAAAAGACTAAATGAATTATTTCAAGTTTAGTAAAAAATAAATAAAATAGCGCAAGATGCACTGCTATTCAATTAATTCAGTGGCACTGAACTCCTTGACAGCCCATGCTGCATTGTTTGTAATTGGCATGAGGATAACAACTGGAGGGAATGCTCAGGCACTTCAGTATGAAACAGTCACACGCATTTCGCTGTTGTAAAAACTGGAAAGATGAACACAGCCACTACATTAATAGTCATATTGATAAATGACACCACTTAATAAAACTTGAAATGGGTCTTGCTCTTACATATTCTTTTTACACAACTGTTCACACATATAGATTTAATGGTAACAACAGGATTAATCTGAAAATTTCGATATCATTTTTCATTTCATATCATCTTTAAATGCTAGTACATTCTTAGATCATATACCTGACATGCTGCAAGACAATGCTGAAGTGATTGCTGATGAATCTTTACAACTCATGGTACCGTTTATCAGAAGCAGAGAGGGAAGGGGTTGGGGGCCAGACATACACTGATTTCTGTTCTGTATTGTAAAATTGATTGTAGACAAAAAGAGATTATACTTGATTGATTTTAAACAACACAAATAACACTTTTGCCGGCTGTGCCATCGTACTGCTAAATCCCAAGCATTATACAGATGATCAGTTGCTCAATAAGGCTGCATAAAAGCATCTATGGTACATGGCACTGCTCAAGCACATTGCATGCTGAACTAGGTTTGTCAGAGGAAACCACTGTCACTTTTAGTGATGTGCCACAGTTTGAATAGTTTTTAGGAGTGAGAATTAAGATTCTTTATGATTATTAGGGAGATTTGAAGGTATTCAAAATGAGGTCCTGGAGCGTTCCTAAAACACTGTTTGTATTATTGCATGAGGGTCATTACTGTGTGTCAGAGATGTGAAGAAATTAATTGGGGCTAAATACTTGTGTGAATTTTGCCATGTACCATTTATTCACAAAAACAATCATTCCTGTGCCCTTATTGTAATATTTGTTTGATCTAGGCTGCTTAGAACAGGAAACTGACACTGCATCATGCCATCATTGTAAAATGAATCTCAGCTTGACTAGAGAGACATTTGGCCAGAGTTGATTTAGGCATAGTCCATTGTGAAAGAATGAAACTATGTGAAGAATGTTTTGTTTTTTTGAAAGGATACTCATGCCTTTAAATTGAGCCAGTGTGCCAGATGTGAGTCTCTTATGCAGTATTGTGCAGTGGATTAAAGCTCTGAGCTGCAGATGTGGAGACCTGGGTTTGAATCCCACATCCACCAAGGTACATACTGTATGATCCTAAAAAAGTCACTTAAATTCCGTGTCCTCCCAAGATCACATCTGGAAACAAGCTTCAGCTTAGTGTGCAACTCCTGGTTAAACAATGTTCCCTTTCCCCTCTTATGACTGCAGATAAGCATCTCTGTTGCATGAACACCATTCAGAGATGTAAATAGTCTAAGAAATATATAGTTTGATTTTGAGGCAAGACAAGAAACAGGGATACACATCAAATATTCTATATTTGTTAAGTGATTAGATGGCAAATGCTTCTGGTAATTTGAAGGGGCTGATTGTGTAAAAGAAGTTTGTCACACATTTAATGGATACATTATTCAGTCACTACACATTTATAGCCCACAATGCAAAGGTCTATGATAGCTATTTTATCATTAGCCAGATAGTCAAGGAAAACATTTATATCAAGTTACTCACACAAGGGGGGGGGGAATTGGTGTGTGTGACTGTATCTGTCCTACATATCAGAGTCATTGATTTGGTTTCTTTTATGCCTTTCTGGCTCTCAAACCACTTTGCTCAACTCAGGTTTGAGAATGAGATAGCAAAAGGCTACTGTCTACATTTTTTGTAAGACCAAGGCCAAAGAAAATTATGTAGGACCCCTGCACAATGCAAAATTTTATGGCATGGATTATATGATGACTGGCAAGAAAACAGAGTTCATGGCATGGTACCGCCCTGACCAACATACAGAATTGAATCTGAAAAATAGCTTCACCACTATTGTCAGTTAGATGTTGAAATTCTGAAAAAAGCCTGTTACAGATTTAGGCAAGTAGTTGTGAACATGGCAGCCAGATGGGTTTTAAAACAATCAGATGGTAACACAGCAGAGTAAGAATTAATTTGCTGGGACCTGTTTCAGAACACAATATAGCCTCAGTCTGCATGGCAATGTAGACATTTTCATTTTTGAAAGAATGCACCCTCTCATTTCTCACCCCAGATAACTACCACAGTCAACAAGAAAGACACTCCACACCTGGGATTCAGTGGTTAATGTACATAGCTGAGAAAGAAAACATGTCTATTCAGCACGCTTTTCGCAGTGAGGAGTTTAAAGTAGGACATTATTTTCTAGATGGTTTTGCAGCAGTGAATGGAGTGCCCCCAGCTTTTGAACTCAATTGTTTTTTTCCCATGTCTGCAGCACCTGTTACAGTGACAGAGACCAGAATCACATGTCAGGGACTAGTTTTTGGCAGCTGCTCAATAGGACCATGCTACATATAATCTGTGACTGCTACATATAATCAGCCTTTCTTACCATTAGCCGAGCCTCACCATGCATATCCTTCCTAGCACTTATTATCCTAACTTCCCTTTTCTCCCACTACCCTGCCTCCCCTCCTTTGCCTTTTTTCCCCCTCCGCAGCCACCGCCAGCATTTCACTCTGAATTGATAATGCCTCTGGCAGCTCCTATATCCCTTTGTGTACCCCCAACCCCTTGTGTCCCCTTTTCCCACCTCTCCTTGTCTGTCTTGAATTTGACCTTGGTTTTCCTTGATATGTTCACACTCAAGCACAGGTAAAGTAAGTAAGTCAAATTTATTTTTAAGCGCTTTTCAAAAACCAAAGCGCTGTACAGATGAACAGACATTTAATTACAGAATATAATAATAACAATAATAATAACAATAAAATCACAATAAAAAAAATCACAGTAGGAGTCACTCTCCATACGCCTTCAAAAATAGATATGTTTTTAACTCAGACTTAAAACTCTCGACGGTCAGGCAGCTTCGTATCTGACAAGGTAGAGAATTCCACAGGGTGGGGGCCGCGTAAGAAAATGCACATGCCCCAGATGTTTTTAAGCGAACCCTGGGAATCTCTAGCAATCCCTCATCAGCGGATTGGAGTGAACGAGAGGGACAGTAGGAGTAAGGAGATCTTGTAGGTACTGCGGTCCCTGTTCATGTAGGGCTTTAGAGTAGGCCAGTAACCCAACCTTGAAGGTGATCCGCCACTGAATTGGCAGCCAGTGCAGTCCGCGCAGCACAGGCATAATGTGTCTGTTTTTGGATGTCCCAGTCAAGAGCCTGGCTGCTGCATTCTGCACCAGCTGCAAGTGGTGGATATCAACCCCCGGTAGCCCTAGGTACAGGGCATTGCAGTAATCAAGGCGAGAGGTCACAAAGGCATGGACCAATGTAGGAAGGTCATCCGGAGGAACTAGATGTTTC
Source organism: Neoceratodus forsteri (assembly GCA_016271365.2). NCBI lineage: Eukaryota > Metazoa > Chordata > Ceratodontiformes > Ceratodontidae > Neoceratodus > Neoceratodus forsteri. The sequence continues at coordinate 40,611,196 of CM028137.1, read as the reverse complement.
ACCCGGGCAATATTCCTAAGATGGTAAAAAGGGGATTTGACAACGGATGACACCTGCAATTTTAGGGTCAAACCATCATCAATAATAACGCCCAGGTTACGCATCCAGTCTGAGGTTGAGAGCTGGGCACCATCGAGCCATATGCCCGAAGGAAGCCCAGCCCTACAACCCTCCTCAAGGTGACCTGGGTCCACCGCCAACACCTCAGTCTTATCCTGGTTTAACCTCAGCCAGCTGGCACTCATCCAATCCTTAATCTCGGACAGACAGCTGTTAAGCATAGAGACTGCATCTTCCTGTCCGGATTAAGGACAAATACAGCTGGGTATCATCTGCATAGCAGTGAAAACCCAAGCTGTATCACCTAATAATGTCTCCTAATGGCAGCATATAGATAGCGAACAACATGGGTGCCAAAATAGAACCCTGCGGTAACCCACAGGACAGGAAGATGGCATCAGAGGAATAAATTCCGATGACAACCCTCTGTCTCCGTCCCGTGAGGAAAGATTGAAACCAATGCAGAACTGTACCAGACAGTCCGCAATAAAGCCGCAGGCATTCTAAAAGCACACCATGGTCCACAGTATCAAATGCTGCAGAGAGATCAAGAAGGACTAAGATAGTACTAGCCTTTCGATCTCTCGCAATTAGGAGATCATTTAAAACCCGGACAAGGGCAGTCTCAGTGCTATGTCTTTTCCTAAATCCTGATTGAAGAGTATCATAGATATTGTGGTTTGTAAGATGGTCATCCAGTTGTAGCGCAACCACCTTTTCAATAACCTTACCCACAAAGGGCAGGTTAGAGACAGGTCTGTAGTTAGCTAGATAGTCTGGATTCAGTGAAGGTTTTTTTAGGAGTGGTCGAACGACTGCCTCCTTTAGGGGATCAGGAAAGACGCCCTGCTCCAAAGATTTCCAGACAATTTCAGCAAGGATCGGGCAAATAGTATCTATGCAGCCTAATAACAGTGGCGTAGGGCCCGGATCCAAACTACAGCTGGTTGGGCATAAAGTCTGGACAATCCTCACAATATCCATGAATTCCGGCTTACCAAAGTCAGACCAGGTGACACAGGTGTTTGTTTCCCCTCGCCGATCACCGCAAACCCTTAAAGAGTGAGCCTGGCTGATATCAGACCTAATGCTAGCAATCTTATCAGTGAAGAATCGAGCAAGCTCATCACACTTTATTTGTGAAAAATCTCTTCCAGACTGTAGGCAGAGTGGATTGCACATTCTGTCGATAGTCCAAAAGAGTTGAGCCGGTCGGTTCCGTGCTGCAGCAATCTCCCTGGACAGGAATTCTGCCTTCTTACGGGTGATTGCTGATTGATAGATACCATAATGATCCATCAACCTAAGTCTGTCATCATCCAGGCTGGACTTCCACCAGGCCCTCTCTAGTCTTTGCCCCACTCTCCTCAGTTCCTTCAAGGACTTATCAAACCATGGAGTCCTTGGGCGCTGAGTGAGTGGGCGCACACTGACAGGAGCAACTAGGTCCATGGCCTCACTCACCACCTTATTATAGGCAAGAACAAGGTCCGCTGGACCCATGCTGTCACCTGAAATACCCGATAGGTCCAGTACCGCTAATAGACCCTCTGGAGTAACTCCCCTTAAAGGGCGATACTGGACCATCTCCGTAGAGGCAGGCCTATTGGGGGTGCCCCAAAGCTGAATCTTATGGTGTGATGGTCCGTCCACACATTCGGTTCCACCCCCAGATGCGCAACCTCCAAATCCAGTAGGAACACCAGATCCAATGAGTGACCCCCTATATGGGTACCAGAGGTAACTACCTGTGACAGGCCCAACATAGTCATAAGTTGGAGGAAGTTCCTACCAAAGTGTGAGAGTTCGTCGGCGACCCAGGCATTGAAGTCACCCAGTATTAACCATCTGGGCGACCCCCATGCCATGTCGACGATGAAGTCCGCGAACTCCTTCAGGAATTCTCCACCATCACCGGGTGGACGGTAGATGAGGAGAATCCTGAACCCTGCACCTGCTGCCAGGATGCACTCAAAGGATCTAGTGTTACCCACTGGCACATTCACAAGATTCAGATCTGTTCTAAAAAAAGATGGCTACTCCTCCGCCCCTACGATCCAATCTCGGGCGGTGTGTCACTGAGAACCCAGCTGGAGCAGCAGAGTCTAATATAGGACCCGCATTCTCATCCAGCCAGGTCTCGGTGATACATGCCAGGTCAGATATTGCAACAAGATCTGCAATAATTGCAGTCTTGTTCCTTATAGACCTGGCATTACATAACACCGCCCGGGTTGGATGGGTTTTCGGAGAGGAGCGCAGTATCTGCCCACAATCTGTGGAGCCCTTGGGTATGGGAATCAGGCATGGAGGACCCCTCTCCTGATCCCATTTCACCCCAGGGCATCTCCTCGTCCCAACTACCCCTATCTGCCCACTCCTTTCCAATCTCCCACTCTGTCCAGCCCAGCCATCCCTCACGTGCCTTCTCACTATCCCCACTGCACGACACCTATTAAAGACATCAGCAGACAAGTGGTGACAGTGAAAAGGACGAAGGCTCCAGAGCAGAGCGGGAGAGTAGCGCCTGACCGTCGTAGGACCCATCCAACACATCTTAAACAATTAGTGTCAAATAAAATAGAAACATAGAAGTTGACGGCAGATAAGGACCACAAGGCCCATCCAGTCTGCCCATTTCTTTTTTCTACCTTATAAATGTGCCATCAGCCTTTGCTCTGTCAGTGACCTATCTATTCATAGTCATTTGTATTGCTCCCTTATGCCTATCCCATGCCTGTTTGAAGCCCTGCACTGTATTCATAGCCACCACTTCTTGTGGTAAGCCATTCCATGCATCCACCACCCTTTCTGTGAAAAGAATTTCCTCATTCCCCTTAATCGGCCTCCCTCTAATCTCATGCTGTGTCCTCTTGTCCTGCTATTTTCTTATATTTAAACATGTTAGACTCTTTCACCTTGTTTATGCCCTTAAGGTGTTTAAATGTCTCGATCATATCACCTCTCTCCCTCCTTTGCTCAAGGGTATACATATTGAGCTCCGTTAATCTGTCCTCAATATGTCTTCTGATGCAGTCCCTGCACCATTTTGGTTGCCCTCTCTGGACTGCCTCAATTTGGTTAATGTCCTTGTGAAGGTGTGGCTCCAATACTGCACGCAGTACTCCAGATGGGGCTAACCAATGTCTTGTACAGAGGGATTTTTACCTCCTCTTACGACTTGTGATACCCTACTAATACAACCCTAACACCCCCTAGCCTTACCTACTGCTTTAGAGGTCTGTTGGATGATTTTAGGTCATCAGTGATGATGATGCCCAAGTCTCTTTCTCCCTTTGTGACTGCTAGCAACTCCCTCCCAGCCTATAAGTGGCTTCAGGGTTTCCTCTTCCTATGTGCATGATTTTGCACTTCTTTGCATTAAACTCAGTTGCCACTCTTCTGACCATTCTGCTAGTTTATCCAGATCTCTTCTCATTCTGCCCACCCCATCTGGATCATCTACTCTGTTGCAGATCTTGGTGTCATCTGCAAACAGACAAGCCTTACCCTCTAGTCCATCTGCGAGGTCACTAATGAAGATGTTGAATAGGACTGGCCCCAGGACTGATCCCTGAGTACCCACTTGTGACTTGCATCTCTTCTGACTGTATACCATTTACCACCACTCTCTGTTTTCTGCCAGTCAACCAGTTTGCCACCCAGTTGACCAACTTCTGACCCACCCGAGCCTACCTAGCTTATTTATCAATCTTCTATGTGGAACAGTGTCAAAAGCTTTGCTGAAGTCAAGGTAAGTCGACATCAACTGCTCCCCTTGGTCCACCACTCTGGTTACCAGTCCAAAGAAATCTATGAGATTAGTTTGACAGGACCTTCCCTTTTAAAACCCATGCTGTCTTGGATCCTGTGCCCCTATGGATTCCAGGTAGTAATTATCCTTTCCTTAAGGAGTGCCTCCATAATCTTGCCCACTACTGAGGTAAGACTGACCGGTCTGTAGTTGCCCGCCTCCTCCCTGCTACCACTCTTGTGGAGTGGGATCACATGAGCCCTTCTCCAGTCTTCTGGGACCTCTCCTGTGCTCAGAGACTCACTAAACAATTCTGCTAATGGCTCTGCTAGTTCCTCCTTTAGCTCCTTAAGTACCCTGGGATGTATGCCATCAGGTCCCATTGCCTTATCCACCCTGAGCTTAGCAAGCTCTGTAGGACCCTTTCTTTTGTGAGAGAGTAGTGCTCACCTCCCTCCCCTGTGTCCATGATGCTGAGCTGTGGCCCTGCCCACCTTCTCTTCAGTAAATACTGAGCAAAAGTATATATTTAGGATAGATGCCTTTACAGGGCTCCTCCTCACATGCTCCCTTTTCTCCATTAAGCTTAGCAATACCCCTCTGGACTTTCTCCTTTCACTAATGTATCTATAGAAAGTCTTGTCACCTTCTTTACTGTTCGTGCTAGTGTTTCCTCAGTTTGGGACTTTGCCTGCCTTACTGCCTTTACCTGCTTCCCTTAGGCAGTTGGTATGCCTCCCTATCTTCATCCCGCTGTGTTCCTTATATTTTCTGGAAGGTCAGCCTTTTTGGCTCTGACCTTTTCTGCTACTGTATTTGAGAACCAAAGTGGTTTCCTTCTTCTTTTGCACTTCCTTTCTGTCTAACACAATGGGATGTTGCTTCAAGTATTGTATCCTTAATGCTTGCCCACTTTGCCTGTACCTCCCTCACCTGTGTTTCTTTTTGCCAGGGCTAGCTTAACTCTGTTGGCCATCTTATCAAAGTCAGCTCCTCTGAAGTCCCATATTTTTGCTTTGGAATGGGATGATTTAGATGTAGTAGCCAAATTGAACCATACCATGTGATGGTCACTGGCCCCAGGTGACCTTCTACCTGGAGATCTGTGATCCCTTCTTTGTTAGTCAGTACTAGATCTAGGATAGCCCTGTCTCTTGTGGGTTGCTGTACCAGTTGTTTGAGGCCCTCCTGCAGGGAATCCACTATGAGTCTAGTTCTGGCAGATGTTCCTGCTGGTATTGGCCAATCTGTATCTGGCATGTTGAAGTCTCCCATTATCAGAACCTCCCTTTAGCTGTCATGTTTGTATATCTTCTAACAGTAATGTGTCTATGTCCTCCCCCTGGTCTGGGGGCCTGTAGACAACCCCAGTTCTTATGGCTGTCCCATTTCCTGTTTCCAGGGTGACCCACAGTTCTTCTGGCTCCTTATGTGTATTCTGAATTTCTGTAGCTTTGATATTTTCATTAACATACAGGGCCACCCTTCCCCCCCTTTTTGCACCTCGGTCTCTTCTGAACAATACATAGCCAGGTACTGAAGTCTCCCAAGTGTGGTTACTGGTAAACCACGTCTCACTAATTGCTACTATCACAACTTGAAAACCAACTTACGCTCAAACAAAAGATAATCATATACTAAAACAAAACAAAACCTATAATAATAATAAATAAACAGATTAATAAACTATATATTAAAATTTGACTATTGAACCAACATCAAAGTTTAGCTCGAATAGCATCATAAGGGTTAACATAAAGAGGTGGATAATGGGTCTTTGAACTAAAAACTGGAGAATATAAATTTAAACTCATCAAAAACTCTCCCTAAAATGTGAGAGTGAGTGCACACGGTTCAAGTCTTTTAAACTCCTCACTCAAGGTCTTTTTATCTCCATAGACTCCTGCTGCTAGGAGAGATAGGGCATTATTCAGGATCAAATATAAAAAGCTAAAATGTCCAGTATTTGCAAGTCTAAGAACTCCAGGCTCTCTCACACCTGGATAATCAGAGTCAGACTGCCTTGTGAGCAGAATAAAACTTAAAGAGTTCAAATCGAGGAGCATGGGCACCGGAATAATTGTGTGAGGAGAGTATCTGCCCCAGAGTGGAATTACTGACCCAGGCTGGAACCAAAGCAATGACCCCAGAGCGGTGTCCACCCACCAGTAGACCCCACCAGTAGGTCAAGGAGATACCGGTAGTTTGCACCCACTCTCCAGCAGATCCAAACCGGCATCACCCGCCCTGAGCCCAGCCAGCATCAACCACCCCAGACAACCATCTCACAACACACCCCAAAATCCAAGATCCCCCTTAAATCTCCTCACAGTCGAAGGCAACAGGACCAAGGGCCAGCACAATCACACTCTCCACATCAAATTCCATCAGCTTTAAATGCCCACAATTCCACCCATTGTCCATTCGTGGCTCAAACGGCAGCCCAGCCCAACTCATAAATGTCCCAATACAACTCACAGTCCAATGCAATCCAATGCAATAGTCATTACTTCCAAGAGCCCCTTGTTATCCACTCATAGCACAGAGAGCAATCCGGCCCATCTCCACCGATATTAATATAGACTGAATCCTCGTCTGGCAGCAGCCGTGATTGGTCCAAACAGCTTCTCATAAGCACATACAGGGTCGTAGCACCACCTCAATCCACCTCGTCCAATTTCGAGCTCCCAAATGAAAACGAGACTGAAGAAAGCTCAGTCCACCTCGAACTCCAAAACGGAGAAACAGACCAGCGGAGTGAAAACTTAATCTGCCGGCTAAAGCGCCCAGAGCACGCAGGAGAGTGATTCAAAGTCACAAAATGGCACAAAATGGCACAAAGCAAGCATACGGTCCAGTGGCAAGCATACGGTACAGTGGCTAGCCCAGCATGGCCGCCATCTTCCGTCGACGAGCAAGTCACCTTGTGTGTCAGGTTATTCTGACTACAGCATTGTTTTACTTACATTGTTAACATGTTATGTTCTCATTTTCTGTGTTGTTCTGTAACTGACATGGAACCTTTGTAAAAGAACCTTGGCTCAAAGGTGCTTGTAATCCCAGATATATATAAAATAAATAAATAAATAAAAATGCACACATTCCATTTTTTAAAAAGCAAGGGGTTTGCTTTTAGGATCCTGTGGGAACTTGAGTGGAAAGAAATGATGGCAATAATCTGAGGGCTAAATGATTTCTTGAGGGCCTGGGAACTACCCCAACCACTTGACCCTAAAGAGTCACTGTCTGGGGGGAGAACAAACACCATGTGCCTGTACTATAAGACACAGCCTGATGAGAAAATATATTTTAATTTTACTTGTCTCTACCCTTTTGTTAACAAAATCAAACAGTATCCTATCATCCTGCTGGCATCATTTATGAAAATTCTGATGCCTTCACTCAATGCTTTGGTTTGGCAAAAGTAAATGTTTTACCCCCAGTGGTCTCTTTTTCCTAGTGTTGCCATCCAGGATTGTAAAAAAAAAAAAGCTTGTGTTCATATTATGGAATGCATGCACTGAAGACAAATTCCAGACAACAATGTGCACACACAATGAAAAACATAGGGCTCTGACTGGTACCTGCTGTACAGTGGAACTAAACCTGGTGCTGGGAAAAGGGTGCAAGATTATAAAAATTTATGAAGTTTGGCATTTTAAAGAGTTATGTACAGAGTTGTTTGCAGACTATATCAAATTGCATCTGAAAGGCAAGCCAAATGTGTCTGGTTTCCATTCATGGGAAAAAATGAAGTAGATAAAGTCAGGCACATACAGCAGTATTTTGAAAGAGAGAATGTACATTTTAACCTCCTGACATTGCTGTTAACCCTGCAAGGAGACATATATCTAAACGGTTTCTAATTCTCTTTGTGGTAAATTTGGGAAAAGAGCAAATTTGCTCCCACAAGCTTAGTGTCAGACCCCGATGAGCTGTTTTTGTATGTGTTTTCCCCCCTACTATTGTATTGCCTAATGCTGTTTCATTGATGACGAAACAGCATGTTTATGCTGGAAATACATGAAAGACCACTACCCATTCTTTTTTTTATTTAAAGTTTATTGAAGAATGTTTTTACAATACACAAAAGACAGATATACATATAAAAACACAGGATACATAAGATGACAGATTAATCTGAATCTACCCTTCCCCCTTCCCTTTTACTATCCCTTCCTACCCTTCCACCCCTTATTCCTTCCACCTTCCCTTTCCAGATTATAGTTTGTTAAAGAATTCCTATCATACACAAAAGGCAGACATACATAAACTTAGACAGGATATATAAGATAACAGTTTTACTTGAATCTACCCCCTTCCCCTTACTACACTTTTCCTCTTCCCTCACCTGTTCTTTCCCTCCCTTTCCATCCCTGATAGAATGACATCACCTATTACCTAACTCGGTAAAAATATACCAAATTTATTTGAGCTAAAGGATGTCTTATAAAATCTGTTGTTTATTATAAGGAACATAGGGTGTGTAGGGGATCCCATATTTTTTTGAACTTGCCCATATTGTTATTCAGGTTAGCAATGGCTTTCTCCATGCATAAATTAGCTAGTATTTCAGTCAACCATTCACTATAAGGAATATCCAATTGGTCAAGCCAGTGACATAATACCAGCTTTTTGACCGACATGGCTATCGGAGTCATATAATACTTGCAGTTATGGACACTGATTGTGGATAGATCACCCAGGATACAGATCTCAGGGCAAACAGGCCTTTAAGACTTAAGAGAGGGTCTGAGAGTTGTTTAATGGAGTTCCATAATGGAGATATTTTAGGGCAGGACCATAGAATATGGCATAGAGTCCCCTCTTCTTGATGACATCTGACACATACTGAAGTGGATGTTAAGCCCAATTTAGCTAGTTTATAAAGTGTGTAATATGCATTATGCAATATATACAGTTGCATCATTCTTAGTCCATCTGGTGTTACTATTTTATGACAGGTTTGTCAGTTTATAGTCCAGTCTATATCGTGATTTGGAAAAAATGATTCCCAAAATCTGGTTGGTCCAAAACTGTTTGGGAATTTCATGTGATATATTTTGTTGTAGAGTTTTGAGATTGTTATGGGACTTCCACTAATCTCCAGTAATTCTTTGAAAAAGGGGATAGTTTGAGTTAACTGGGGTTTGTGACCGAAGGTGTATAATAATAGATGCCTTACTTGAGCAATCCGAAATATATGCTTATATGGAATACCTATCTTAATCATGAGTTTCTTAATTGGGAGCCACAGTCAATGTTATTAAGAAAATGGGTAACATTCAAATCCTTTAAAATGGGTAACCACGTTCAGAGAATTGGTTTACCATCTATTTTGAGTTGTAAATTTCCTATAATAGGTTGACTGGGGTCGTTAGTGCAATCATATTTGAGGTAGTGACATAACTGGGAGTGAATTTTTAAGGAAGTAAAGATTATGGAGTTTTCAAAGTTTTAGAGGAAGAGGATATTCTTTAATATATAGCAGTCTGGCTGGTTCTAATCCATGTGAGTTTGTAAGAGTTAGTTCAATTTTGAACCAAGCCGGAGAAGAATGCATGTTTTCATTGGAAAGCCATCTCAAGTATTTATTGATATGTCCGGCCCAGAAATATAGTCTCACATGAAGGAGACATAGGCCTCCTTTATTTTGGGGGGCTGCCAGTGTCTAATAGGCAATCCTGGGAGATTTATTGTGCCAGTTGAATTTAGTGAAGAGGGATTGTAATTTTTTGAACTAGGATAATGGGAGCCAAATGTTCAGCATTGAGAGTGGGTAGAAAAGTATTCAAAAGACATTCATTTTAATTAAATTTATTCTGCCCCAAAGTGAGATTGGAAGCAAGGCCCATTGTTTTAGATCTTGAGAAATAGTATGAATCTCAGATTCCAAATTTAGTTTAATAATTTGTCTGGTAGTTCTTGATAATTCTATGCCTAGGTACCTGAGGGAGTCTTGCTTCCAAGAAAGCCCTAGAGTCTCTATGTCCTTTTTGAATAATTTGTGATGAAGTGGAAAAACTGTTATCTTGCTGATATTTAATTTATAATTAGATATTCTATTAAGAGTATTAATGGTACCTAACATAGGAGGTATAGATAAACAAGGATTAGAAAGTTGGAGGGGGAGATCGTTTGCATAAGAAGAAACTTTGATTTCACATGGATAGATGGGTATCCCCTGGATAGCCTGGCAACTTTGTAGATTACGAATTAGAGGTTCCAGGTATATATTGAATAGTAGTGGGTACAAGGGGCATCCTTGTCTTGTTCCAGAGTGCAGTGCAAAAAGCTCAGAAATCATTCCGTTACATGAGACCCTTGCTGTGGGAGACTTGAATAATGCTCTTATCCATCTTGTAAAGTCAGGAGGGAAACCAAAGATGTCTAAAGCTTGGAATAGAAATTCCCAGTTTACCCTGTCGAAGGTCTTCTTGGCGTCGAGAGAGATTAGAGCAGCTGGAAAGGACACATCTCTTGTCACTGAGAAGACATGTGACAGGGTATTTAGGTGGTCGGAGGAGGATCTGTTCTTCATAAAACCAACTTGTTCTGGCCCTGTCAGAGTGTCCATTATAGTGTTAAGGCAGTTAGCTAACAGTTTTGTTAATATTTTAATGTCTTGATTTATTAAGGATATAGGTCAGTAATTTGTAACACAGTCAGGGGGTTTACCAGGTTTTAGGATTAGAACAATTAGGGCTTCAAAAGCGTGAGGTCTATATCAGCACCAGAAAGGATTTGTTGATACAGGGGAAGGAGCATGGGGATTAATTGAGTTTTAAATTTTTTATAGAAGGTAGCCATATATCTGTCTATCCCAGGGGTTTTATTTGTCGGTAATTTTCCAATAACCTCAGAAATGTTGGTCCTTGTTATCGTGGACAATAGATTGTTTTGCTGTTCCGGTGTTAGCTGGGGTAGACTAGCTTCTAGAAGATAGGTGTGAATCTGTTGTATAGATGAGGGGGTACCCGCTGGTACATATAAGCCCTTGTAATATGCAACAAATTATTTTGTAATGTCCTCTGGATGTGATTTTAAGGAGCCATCCTTTATTGAGGTTATTGAAACTATGTAATGAGAGGATTCCATTTGTTTGACCCTAAGGGCCAGAAGATGACTTGCTTTTTCCCCTTGATCAGTGTATGATGCTTGTATTTTTAAAATAAGGTAGTCGGCTTTCTCTTGAAAGATTTCCATGTAGGCTGTCCTAAGCTTGATCAATTCTTGTCTGACTGAGTCTGGAGATTGATGGGAGAGGTCTTTTTCTATAGCCCTTATACGGGATAACAATTGGGACATACGGGAGGTTGAGACTTTCTTATTATGAGTAGTCATACTAATAATGACACCTCTCATATATGGTTTAAAAGCACACCAGATTATGTCAGGTCTTCCCTGGGGGTCAAGATTATGTTCTGTAAAACTTACAATGTGCTTTTCTATTTGTTTAATTGAGTCTGGGTTTTTTAATAATAGTTCGTTCAATTTCCATCTGGAACCTCTTTTTTGTAACAATGTTAGCAAAATTTGGCAGAAAACTAATGAGTGATCTGAGGGGGCACCTGGTAAAATAGATGTTTCCTGGGTCCCAGGTATTAAAGAAAGTGATTGAAGTACATAATCTATTCTGGAGGAGGAGAAATTAACTGAAGAAACAAATGTATATTCCTTATCTTGAGGGTGACCAACCCTCCAGATGTCACAGACTCCAATTTGGTCCATGAATTCTCTGAGTGCTCTTTCAGTGGGAGATAAGCCCTTCATTTGGTGACCTGACTTGTCCACCATCAGGTCATATACCAAGTTAAAATCTCCACCAATTATCATGAGTACTGAGATATATGGTTGTAATATCTGGGTAAGCTGTGTAAAAAATTTGGTATCATCTTGGTTCGGGCCAGAAATGCTACCCAATATAATCTCTTTATTATAAAGCATACCTTGGATAAATATGTATCTTCCCTGTGGGTCCTTCAGTGTATTAAATGAAAAGAAAATTATCCTTCTATGAATGAGAATCATCACTCCACAGCTCCTGGATGTACCCTCCGCAGCAAAAAACTGACCAAATTGTTGTCTCCTAAACTGGGATGCCTCTGGTTCTAACAAATGTGTTTCCTGAATGCAGGCTATATCTATATTCAATCATTTCAAATGTTTTAATATCTGGTATTGTTTAAATCTTTTCTCTCCCCTTTAATATTCCAAGTTGCAATACGAAAGGCATTAGCCATTTCTCTTGGGTCCCAACTTCCTGATTTCCTTGTCCCCATCTAAAGATCTGAATTCATGCCATGGTAATGATAGATGTCTCATGAAAATAGTGCTCCTATCTATATTTGTTGTCACTCCTTCCCTTCCCCCCTTACCATTTAGTATTTTGATATACAGGTATATTACTTGAAGTCTATTTTGAATATCCCTAAACCTTTCCCTTCCTATAAGTAGAATGCTAAGCAGCCTGTCCTATGCCTATTCCTCTTCTCCCTCTCACTGTTGCCCAGCCCCTGATACAGTATCCTCTCTTAAGAAAAAAAAATGAATAATACAAATAGCCATTACTTAGCTACTGTCTTCCCACTAAGCCTGTATAAAATTAGAAACAAAATGTAATAACTGAAACTAATTTCTACTTACTAGTGAATAAAGTTTCTGTGAAATAACATTTAGATAACAGTACTTTCCTGGTGCTATGTTTATAAAAAGCAAAATGATTTAAAGTCTTGAAGGTCCAAACTACAGTGAACAAAAATAATTCAACAGAGTTCTGGCGGGTATATTTCCCAGTCAATTTGTCAATTCCTTTGTGGAAAGTGCCATCTAGTGGAAATTTATTGTAACTGGATTTTCCTACAGGAAAGTAAACTGAAACTGTCCCTTGCTTCCTGCTGTTAATTCAGGTATAATAAAGCTGATGCACAGAGTGACTTCTGTAGGTCCAAAAGAAAATAAAAGGTATCAGTGACTGTTTCCACATCACAGGTTCCATACTTTCTGATCATTTGTATTGTGATCAGAGTAAAATATTTAGATAAGCTTTGCCCAAAAGCCAAAAACCAAGGCTTTTCCATCACACGCTCTGATCTGAGGTGTACATAAAGTTTTTCTTCTTTCCTTTATGACGCTATGTATTTCCATGAAGCTTTCTCAGAGACATATGTCCCCCACTGGCGCTCTTCCTTTGACCAGCACTCCGATATCACTTGTTCAGTGAGTGTGAAATAAATCTGGATAGGCCTTTTGCAGTGCTGCCAAGGCTGGCTGTACTTCATCGAATGAGGCCCATGTTCCTGCAGTCTGGACCTGCAGACAAGCTGTATAGCCCTTATGGAATTTTAGCCCTGCCGCTATCAGTTTTGACACTATTGGATGGAAGAGAGTCCTCCTTTGTCTCACTGTGGTTGGTAATTCCTGGGTTATTTGAATTGACTTCCCCTCCCAGAGACCTTGCTCGAGTTCTTTTATTTTCACCAGAAATAGTTGTTTTTCCTGGTAGTTAAAAAATTTCAATATTAGGGGTCAGGGCTGTGAGCTTGAAGGTGGCAGCGGTCTCAGGACTCTAGAGGCCCTCTTAATTGTATAGGATGTACCAAAAGGGGAAGGGACAGCAAGTTTTTCTTTAAGTTTTTGTATGAACAAAATAATATTGTTGCCTTCTTCTCTTTCTAGAATGCCAATTATCACCACATTGTTTCTTCGGCTCCTCCCTTCTAAATCTTCTATTTTTTGCTCGAACTTTTTAATTCTGTGTCTATTGTCTGTAATGTTGGTATCAACATTGTCTGCCTTTTTTTCCAAGGAGAGAAGACGGGCTTCATTATCCATCATCCTGGTTGATACATCTTCTAATGTAGATACCATTTGTTTTACTTCTGTCACTACCGATTTTAAATCCTCACGAAAGGGTTGTAGCTCTTTGAAGAATAGTTCCAATGTGAGGGGGGTTGTTTCAAGAGCTAAAGTGGAGGAGGCCATGATAGTAGATTGTTTACCACTGATAGTCGGGTGGGCCTTGGATCGCTTTCCAGACTTCATCAGTGAGACCTGAGGTGTGTGTCGAGGTTAAGTGGAGCACATTTCAGCTTCCACACTTGATTGAAGAGGTGTTCCAGATGTTCAGCAGGCATCCAGAAAGGAAATAGGAGTTGGTAGATTAAATTGAGTGCTAGATGTTTAGATTGTTGAGCTGGGCCACGGGAGCTGGATAGAAGAGCTGCTACACAGTCTGCTGCATCATGTGGTTCTCCACTACCCAAATTCTAATAATATCAACATATTCATAACTAGTTTTACCACAGCATATGCTAGAATGAAACTCTACAAACTACTAGATAAGTTACTGGGCAGGTACCTTTACCCTGACACTGACTGTCATTGTTGTGATCAGATAGGATGACTGGAACCCACCGCTAGGTGAGTATTTAGGGGAGCTAACCACAGAACCGCCTGCAGATGAACACATTACAGGGTTTGTGTCTGCAGATCCCAAGACTTATGGATACCATCAGTCCAGAGGATAAATTATCCTAAAAGTCAAAGGTTTTACCCTTAATGTAGATAGCAGAGAACGCATTAATTTTGAAAGTCTGAAGGCCCTGACCTTTGATTACAATGGGTAACAGACATCTAAAGCAATCAACGTGAGGCATCCCAGCATAGTTAAAAACCAAAAAGCAGTATTCCCTTGAAACAAGAATGCTTTCCAAGACCCAGAGAGTGGTTTGTGGCAAGCCTGTTTTACAAACCAATTTCAAAGCACCTCCTTATGGGTACTTATTGTGAAAAAAAATGATATCAGGTTCAAGTGTCCCTTTACTTGTCTGTTGGCTGGTGCCTCTACTAATGAGAAAAGCTTCTTCATAAAACAGTTGCTGTAACATTTTGATACCACCTTATCACACGTGCCTGAAAATATTGTCTGGTTCTAGAATTGTAGGTAATCTTTTTATAATGAACTGTTGTTAAAGTTTCCACAGATTGAATTGGTGGATGGGGCTAACAACAATATTAGCTGATGATGATCTCTTACCCACTTGGAGGGTAAGTTATGTTGTAAGTTATGATTTAATGGACTCTGCCCATCAAAACAGCAAAGTTCAAAGACTTCTCTAATTCAAATCTTGATTTACATTCCCTTCACTTTTTAATTCCCCAAATAAATATATTTTATTGTTTAAAATTTACACTGGTTCATGAGCATATTACTAAATGTTGGACTGCTGTGAGAAGGTAAATGGTGCCTTGCTGTTGTGGAAAACTATTCTTTATAGTCACTCAAGCTGTGTTTCAGAAATCCAGACCCTGTTGTTAAGTGTGGTTGCTGAGAGCATATTATTAGCACTCACAAATAATTGTACTGTGTGTTTTAAGTTAGTCCATGTTTGGGACCACTGGTTGGAGCAGTTGGTATGTATAACATCACAGAGGGTTGTGCTAGCTTGTCAAACCAAATTAAAAACTACTCTGGGTGGAGACACCATGCAAATAGTATTATTTTTTTAATTTGTTTACTGAAAGTTTCACCAGGAAGGCACATTGAACAAAATAAACTTTCTCATCTCACAGAGTGTCCTGGGGGAAGACAAACATGGGAGTACAGTAATCAAGCACATTTCCATGCAGTATTATAGAAAAGTATATATACAACAATCAACAACACATTTCCAAAGGTAATATAAAACACAAAAGGAACAGAGTAAAAAACAATACATTCATTAGTAGCGTTAAATAATCATTGGGATTTGATGCAAGAGGAGCAAATTAACAGCACTGCAGACTTAATACATATAATGCAGACACGGAAGTGCAATAAAGTGCATTGTTTCTCTTCATGTTAAGTGCTAGGCTGGGAAAGGGGATGGAGAAGCCAAAGGAGAAATTAAGAGTGAGGAACCAGAGGGGAAATTAGGAGCAGATGTAGGATGGAGAAAGGAAGTTGAGGAGGGAGGACAATGTTGGTATAGAGCCCCTCTTATTGATCAGACCAGAATCCAGGCCTCTCAAGCTGCATGTTGGGCAGCAAGCAGGGATAGTACCCCACTGGGGAGGTGATACATAGGTTAGACTTAAAACACCTACTTGTCTCACCATATAAAACCTAAAAATCATCTCTGTGTATGTATGTGAGTGATATATATGCCTCAGTGACTGATGTGTATTGTCTATATTAATCAATCATCTACATTACCTCCTGTTTAATACATAAACTTGTTTTTACAAAGTGTTCATATTGCTGTATGTTAGCCTACCTCATATTCTATACATGATCATGTTTTTACAAAAGATTCATTTATATGGATGTATGTTATAATCCTACCTCATATTCAAGAGGTAATCATGTTTTATAAAAGGTACTCATACTTCTCCGTGTTATAATCCTACCTCAGTGGTATGTCACATGTCATGTTCATTTTTAACAAGGGATGCCTTTATTTATTGTATCTTACTAATAATCCTATCTTTGATGTACTTCTCATTTATCTGCATGTGCTGTTTATAATAAATGCCTTTATATTTTATACAGTGTGTCATTATTAAAGATATTACATATTTGAAAGTACCCCCTTCCCCCAGAAAAACTGACAGAGACACAAGGATTAATAGGAGCACATATGTTTTTAAAAATTAACCAGCATAATATTCTGTGGTGATTTGCATATACAGTCCATGGTGCTTTGCATTATGCAGGTATGTGTGATTTTTTTTTAAAATGTTGCTTTTGTTTCAAATTACAAGTGATTGCATATGTTAAATTCATTACAAGACAAACCCTGAAGTTGACTGTCCTGACATTTTTCTACTTCAAAAAGCTATTCTCATGCTCCTTCAGTGAATCCTGTAACTGCCTCCCCCACCAGCTGGTGAATTAAGTACTGGACATCTGTCTCCAGGGTTTGTGACTCCCCTCTCCATCACTCCTTTCTGCCATCTTCTCCCTACCAAACCTCCTAACCCTTTTCTCAATAATTCATGTATACACTGTATAGTATTGTATTGACTATTTTTGGAGCTTTTTACATATTTTGCATTTTTGCTATTCAGTTATGTCGGTTTTATTTTTCTATAAAACCGTTGCTTAATATTGTACTATGTTTGTGTCCTCTCCTACACTTGTATTCCTCAATTGTACATCTACCTTAAATGTATATTGTATTATACTGTTCTACTGTTTATGTGCACTTGTCCAGGTCCACCTTGCAAATAAACTTGCTCAATGGTGTTTCACCTGGTGAAATAAAGGTTTATTCATTGATTGATTGAAACAAGTCTGACCATGTTGCAAGGCCAAAGGGGCATGCCCTAACATGTTAAGGTGCCTGAAAGGGCAGCATACAAAACAAGTTACCATGGCATCATTTTTGAGCAGCTCATTAGGGCACATTTTTAAAACGTGTTCATAAGAAAATCCTTTACATCTGGCATGTGAGAAAAAGATGCAGTGGAATCCATAGATAGTAAAGAAGGTATCTTGTAACTGTGTGCTTTAGTATAGGATAGTCTTTGAATGTCTATTTAAAAAGTCCTCAGTCATCTTTGTATAATTATCAGGATGAAAACTATAGCTGTTGAAGTACTCTCCAGACCTGTTTACTGAAATGCATACAGGTGCCCAGTGCTGTCCGAGGAGGTCATGGGGTCTGTCTTGAGGACTAGTTCCATGGGGAGATTTTCCAGTCTCTCCTTGGGTAGCAGATCACAGGGAAACATGCCCACAAAACAGTCACGGACACAGGATACATTGGTTACAATTTTTCCAGCTGCTTTGTGTTCATTTTTATAGTTTGAGACATATATTAAAAAATGACATTTCTTCTCTGGTTTCTTTTAATGGCATTGTCAAGAACAGCAAAGACAATGAAATTAACTGTATGAGGAAGGGTTTCTGCAAATCTGATTTCTGTTCTGTGGTTCCCAGGTTTTTTTTAAACTTAATAAACCTTATTAAAGTTTTGAAGAGAAAACAGCACAGGGTTAAATAAGTTATTGTACAAGAGACAATTGCAACAATGATAAAACATTGTGACAGGGTGGTACGCCAACGAAATACAACCAGATCATAATCTAGACTAATAAGCCTAGCAATTGGGGTAAAGTTATAAAGAAAATAGTTGTTCCTAAAAAAATGATGACATAAAGAAAGCATTGAAAATAAACCAACCTGTAATCTCATTCAGAAAAACTTCAGCCCTTGCAGGGTGGACCCCTTAAAACAACCCTTCATTAAAAGAAGTGGTTTGTGAAATATCTAAACTAAGGCAAGTTTAATAATACATCCAACTTCTACCACCTTTTCTTATATGAAGGGAGAATGTCATAGACTGGGCACTGACTTTTCCATTCTCAAAAAGATCAGCATCTCAGCATGCAATTCTCCATAGCTAGGTGGCTGAGCCTCCAAAAAATGTCTCTGGATCACTAATTTGGCTACTGCAGAACTTAGTTCAGTATATCTCCAGACACCTATCAACTGCCGGATTTCAGTCACCGAAAGTACAGCTCCAGAATAAAATAATTATGTAAGCCTAAACGTGGGTGTGTCTGGAATTTAATATCTTTCCAAAACTCCAGAATTAGAGTACTCTCCCAAAGCAGGTATCTTAGAGTACCCTCCTGAGATTTACATTTCAAGCAGAATGGGTCTGCCCACTTCCCAAAATTAAACATGCATTGAGGCAGATAGTAAGTATTGTAAATAATTTTATATTGAAATAAATGTGGTTTATCCATTTTAATGTATTTATGCATTCATTCCCATGGAAGTGAGGATCCTGAGCTCAGCATGACTTGGGGAACTCTTTTTCCCAATAACCACTTCTCACAGATTTCATGGATCTGATTAAATTCCTAAGGGATTTATATCAAACTGAAATTTCATGTGGTTCTGATGCTATGTCCATCAACTTGCAGTAGGTTGAACCATCTGAAAAAGAACAGGGATGGGGGCCTCAAATACCTTGGATGGAATGTTTAAGTTGGAAAAAGGCAAATGTCAGACCAGCAGGACAAGGTGTAGAAAAGTTAGTACCAAAGTCCTCAAAGGTCAATACCTTGTTCCCTTGAAGTACATCAGATATCATATGAAAGCTGACATGCCTCATAAAAGTTAGGGATATGGGTTTTTCAGCAATTTTCAAATTGGGTTCAGTTATATCGGCAGCTGGGGGTCTCATTGTGGGAGATACTGAAGAAAGCAATATAGCTGAATATTGATATGTACTGACCAACCAATAGGGGTATCCAAAGCCCTTGAGAGAGCTTCGACCATGATAAAAAGGGGTGAACTTGAGTGGAAATGCCATGATGAAAACAATAATAGCTCTCAATCTCCTTCTACAGAGTTTTAAAAAGATCTGGTTCTTCATGCATATCCAGGAACATTCAGACCAATAATTTACTGACTAGCAAGGTGAAGTAGTCACAGTAGAAGTTCAGGAGTTGAAGCCCATCATAGCACTTCACAAGGGAAAGTTTACTGTAAGCTATACAGAGTATTTTACTGTTCCACAGAAACACTGAAATGATCTTATGAAACTGGGTAAACATGGTCTAGGATAAAGATAGACCTAACATACATAAGGGATACAGAATCTTTGGTAAATGCAGTCATATGGATAACTGAAATTTTACCCCAAAAAGATAATGGAAGAAGTTGTCAATATTGAAGGTGTGCCTTAATGGTGTTCATTAGGGAAATCAAATTAAGAGTACTCAGCTTCTTAATCTCCTGAGCTAGATGGACCCAAAGGTATGTTAACCTAGTAGTGGACCAACACAAAAGCATGTCTGAAAGTATATTTTCCTATAAGTAACTGAATTAAGGGGATAATTACTATTTTAGATAAGTTCAATTTGTAACTGGACATACAGTCAAATTCAGACAAAGTATATATTGCACCAGGTAGCAAAACCAAAGGATTTGTGAGGTGAAGTAAACTTTTGTCAGCATAAGTTGATCTTTTATTAATGGGGATTCCAGTAATGGTGGGGTGCTGTATAAATTTTCTCTTAAGGGATTTTAAGCAAAAATTGAACAAAAAAGGGGACGAGAACAACCTTGTTGCTTTCCTATTTGAACAGAGGTTCCCAGTTTTAATAAGGGAGTAATGATCAGAAAAGGATTTGTTCAGAGTCAGATGAAAGGAAAACAGAGTGTACTCTTGAGTGAATTCCTGATGGTTGACAACAAGGGGACACTCTTGCATATGTTTTCTGGCTGGCTGGACTACAGTAAAATATTCCGTTACTGCATTGCCATTTTTAAAATTAGCTGGAGAGGCTTAGCAGGGATTTGTTCACTATCCAGATACAGAGTCACAAAATCAATGTTCTAATGTTTAAAGTTAAATGGGCT
This sequence comes from Neoceratodus forsteri, assembly GCA_016271365.2. Classification (NCBI taxonomy): domain Eukaryota; kingdom Metazoa; phylum Chordata; order Ceratodontiformes; family Ceratodontidae; genus Neoceratodus; species Neoceratodus forsteri. Next base: position 40,591,022 of record CM028137.1, on the reverse strand, counting down.
ATTAGTGTAGGAACTGCTTAAAGAATCATTGTCAACAAATCCCATGACCAGTATTTTTGTAACAGTCTCAAAAATAAATTCTTTTGTTTGCAGACCCTGCTTCCTGCAGGGATGCTGAACACTTTCTTCTCCACTCTGTTTAGGAGGTATTTAGGATTGGAGGTCAGAAGGGCTTCTGAGTGTTTCAGATGAACACCAGGGGTCACTTTTACCCTTTTGACAAACAGAGAGGCAGACATGACTTTTATCATATAAGGCTCAGCATCTCAGGTTAGGCCCCATCTGGAGTACTCCGTGCAGTACTAGAGGCCGCACCTGCACAAGGACATTAACAAAATGGAGATATTCCAGAGAAACCAAAAGGGTGCAGGGACTGCATCAGAAAACATTTGAGGACAGATTAACGGAGCTCAATATGTATACTCTAGAATAAAGGAGGAAGAGAGATGATATGATCGAAACATCCAAACAACTTAAGGGCATTAACAAGGTGAATGAATCAATTAAGGAGAAATGTGAGGAAGTTCTTTTTCACAGAAAGGGTGGTGGATGCATGAAACAGCCTACCTCAGGAAGTGGTCAAAATGAATACAGTGCAGGGCTTCAAACAAGCATGGGACAGGCATTTGGGAGCAATAAAGATGAGTATGAATAGATAGGCCATTGATACAGTACAGACTTTAAGGCACATTCATAAGGTAGAAAAAATGAGCAGACTGAATGGGCCTTGTGGTCCTTATCTGCTTTCAGCTTTTATGTTTCTATGTTTCTGCTCATCAGACAAAAGCTGTCCCTGTTATGTGTCAGCTTACTTTTAATATCCACACCATTCAGCATCAGTTTCTCTTAAAAAAACAAATCCATGTGCAAGTGGCCCAAAAGATGTATCCTTCCACTGAGATGTGTGAAAGAGCTTCTTTTATTAAATCCTACATTCTCACTGGCTCTGTCCATTATTTCATGTTTTCTGGGGGGTGTCTTTGTAAAAATGATTGCAGTGAGTTGGGTAGAAAAGGTCTCTTTGCTGAAGTTCAGCACAGATTCTATGATCACCCTATATACAGATAACAGTTATTGCTCTGACTAATGAGCCAGTTCCTGAGAGTCACATCCAGCTGGCTGAAAATGGTGGCCACTGGCTAGTTTATGAGGCACACCTTGGCAGCTGCAGGTAAATCTCTGCCATCTGCTTCAATGATTTTGAAAATCTGGTAACGAAGTGTGTAGTTTAGCTCCAAATAGTCTTTACAATCATCGCTACATAAAATTCAGTTGGTGAGGTTTCCGAAAGGGCAGACAGAGGGGTATAACAACATAAATATGTTTTTCTTTTTTTTGTGCTGTTATTGTATGCTCCTAGCTCTGTGGACCTGAATCAGGAGGAAGCCCTAGTCCCATCCCTCGATGTATACTAGACAATGCCAACCATTACCCCCGGGCTAACCCTCCAAGTGGGGACAGTGGGGCACCCCAAACCCTGCTGAGGACAGGATCCAGTGTGGTCAGCACTATTACTAGTCAGGGCTGAGATCTACAAGCCGCTTCCATCATCCAGCTGGGAGCTCTATCCTCCAGATTGCCACCCTCTCAGGGGCAGATCATTCAATGATGCTGGTGATGGTAGCATACACACTCCTGTACATGTCCCATCGGGCATCTGCCCAACCTCTGACCTCAGGTCAGCATCATCAATATGCCACCCACAGCCTCTGATCAGATACAGGCATACTCCAACCACTGATTGCCCTCTTCCTGGGGCCATACATAGGATGCTTGATCCTTCTCCTCCCCTTCCAACCCCTGGCAGCCCACGCTCAATCCTGAACAGGTTTGCTGGCATGGCAAAAGGTGTGGTGCCAAGCACCTCAACCCTCAGCACCACTGGGCCATCCATAAGTGCTTTTTAATACTTGTCTGTGTGGAAGCGATGGCAAACAAGTCCAGTTCTAATTTTGTGCAGTCTTCCAATCCACAGTGCATGAAAGCCATGTTTTGTTCTCTTGATCTCTGTTTTTTTATGCCCCTTGAAGTTCCTTTGGACTTTTAACACTTACTTTTATGTGATGTTTTGCACGTGAAGTGAAGGGGGTACTCTGTACTTTCTCTTTCTCCCTTTCTTGACCACAATCATCCCTTAACCACCCTGGGTTTACTGGTTGAAAAGACATAAGGAAGTCAGCCCATTGGGATTGTCCACCCACACAAGAGGGTCGACTGAATCTATGTTCTAACTGAAAGTGGGGTTATCTCCTTCCGACATCTTTTGAGCGACAGTGCTAGTCACATGTCCCAGCACATCCTATACAACAATTTTAGTGGTCATTTGTAGATGAGGTTTGGCAGTTTTGAACCCCTTCTTAAAAAATGGAACTGCTGTCTTAATGGACTATGAAATATTCCCCCTATGCCAGAACCATGCATAGTATGAAGTCCATGAAAGACCAGAAGGCCCTATCCTGCCTGTGCCTTGTAATATCTTCTATACAAGCCAGGATCCCCATAATGTCGAACAATCACCATCCTTGATTAATTTTTAAAGTACTCTGTGAGAGCAAAAATGCAGTTTTGTGATCACCTTTTAAAATTAAAAATGGCACAGGTTATTTTTGATCATTCATTATTTCAACAGTGGCTGTATCAATCTGATGTTTACTGATTGCTTGGTAGTGCAGTTTATCATAGGTCATGCTCACAGTCTCATTGTCTTAGCCCCTCATAGGTATGCATCTCAGCTAAGGCATTAAAATGTCACCCACTGTTTCAGGCATAATAGTTACATAGCAGTTGTCAGCAGAAAAGGACCTTCTGCTCCATCCAGTCTGCCCTGGTTTAGCTTTAAGAAAATTATTGCTTCATCCCATCAGAAAATGTCAGTGTAGATATATAAGGTGTAAAAGCCCCCATTAATATCTGAAGTGTTCTTTGCTATAGTCCTTCCTATACCTACATCACATGTGCTAAAACCCAAAAGGTACTGTAATTGCCCTTGCATGAACTGAATGCCTTTGATGTCACTGTGAATGCTTATTTCTCTACCAGATGTTTTTGTATCAGGGCAAGGACCCCCCCCCCAGAAACTGGCTTTTATTAGCTTCAAGTGAAGATTAAAAAGGAGCTCCTTCAGCCATTCAAGTTATGTGATAGTATTTCCATCCAACTAGTGATGCAGCACCAGTTTTTTCAGGGTTAATGTTATCAACACCATGTGGTACCTTTGTTAAGCACTGGTATCTGGAAGAAGTCCCCTATCAGACATATTTCAGGGGTGAACAACTCTTTAATGCCCAGCAAGGGGTCCACCCTAGACTTGAACATATCCAACAAGTCCTTAATTGTAGGGCAATCCCAGAAAATATCTCTGAGGATACCCTCCTGGTGCCAACACCTGTTGCATAAAGCATTGGGTGTTCTCCCTACCTTTTGCAGTTTTAAAGGAGCCCAATACATGTCATGCAGAATCTGATATTGGGTAAGTGCCAGTCTATCTAAAGAAATATATCTGAGCATTCCTGTCCAGATAGTCTCCCATTTTCTTGAGATATCAGGAAACTGATCAGATCATACTCGGGAGGTCCCACTTTGGCCATCAAGTGATCTTTCTGGAAGTGAAGCATACACCAAAGAAATAACATGGGGTTTTCCACAAAATGTGGCCACAGAATCAAACCGGTCAAGTGTGCCCAAGTCCTCTTTTAAGTCTAGCTGGGAATGAATCAGTAAGTGTTGGAGCTGAAAAATGTAAAAAGTCTGAGACTTATCAAACTTAAAATGGTTGAAAATATTCCCTGAATCCATAAATGCCCCCCCCAAGAAAAAAATAGTTTACCCTGGATTTCTTTTAAATGTGGTAGCCACAATGTGGAATACATTTACCTCCTAATTTAAGATTTGGATTCCCTACCACAGGCTGGGTAGGGTCTTTGGCATTCTTATAACAGAAAAATGCACACAATATTACATGTATCCTAATAGAGGAGATAATAGGAGATCTAGCAAAGGTAGCAGGCAGGGCCTTTACAGAGACATGTAGCATTGCTTCTGGAAAAATATTGGTGCTAGAAATCAACTCCCTGTCTCTAGAGTTAATCATGTTGGAACATAAGAATAGGAGGCAATTTCTTCCTTAGGAATAAACCATCTCAGATATTTAACTGCTTGGCATGCTCAATAATACAGCCCAGAATGTGGGATTTTCAGGTCTCCCCAAGTTTTGGTTGCTGCAAGCTTCATGTAAGCAAGCCTGGGGCATTTCCTGAGCCAGATAAAAGAGAAGAATACTTTTTTGACCCACCCCAAGGGTATCCAAGAATGTAACATACTGAAAGGGTAAAAAAGCCTGGGCAGGACATTCATTTTAAATATGTTAACTCACTGAGGCCTCATGAACTCCTTGAAAGTTTCACCACTTGCGGCCTGTATAGTTTTAACAGTGCAACCTGGAGATTTCGGAGCAAAATTGAGTCATAATCAGCATGCCACAAATAAATGTGAATAACTCATGAACCGTAAGTACTACACAAAAAGTACGAGTGGCAAACTTGTTCAGCACAAACTTACCTTTCCAATGGTGCAATTAATTATAAGTAGTTCCTATTTTTTTTCTATATTGGTTGAAATAGCAAAACATGTTTTTTTTTTCAATAAAAAAGACAATGGAAACAATTTTTTAAGGAAAAATATTTAACATATCAACACCAAATTATGCATCCATACATTAGATGGAGGTGCAAAACTAATTTTGTACTAAAAAGCAGTTTTTCTAATATGATGCATGTATTTCTTTTCCGTTTTACTAAGGTGGCTAAGTGAAGCTTGAGAGACAACTGTCAGCCATTAACACCATACTATACAAAAATGTGAATATCTTCTAAAGTACACATAACAAACACAAATTATCAGTGGCAAAGTTGCTCAGCATAACATTACCTTTCCCATGGTGTTATGCAGTCAATTCTACAAACTTTAGTTTGTGAAATATTTAGGTTTTAAGCAGTGATGTCCTCAGGTGTCAAAAGTCCTCATTGGCACACAGTGCAGGATGTCTGGAGGCATTAAAGACCTCAGGAGTATCTTTTCTGCTGCCACCTACTGGTGTCTTGGGACCTCAATGAGTTAATACATACCCAAAGTCATATCAGAAGAGATTGCCACCTACTAAGATCTTAATGGATGGTGAGGAGAAGGGGATCTAAATTAAGTTTCCTCATCCAAGTCTCACTTTTAGCTAGTAGCAAACCCAAATACCTGAGGGATTGGGGACTACACTGAACTTCCAAAGCCTCAATTTCACTCCTAGTAAGCTTGTAGTTCAAAGGGAAAATCATAGTTTTACCTAGTTTAACCTTATAATTGGATACATTCCCAAACTCCACTATAATGGAAAACCCTACTGGAAAGGAGTGACCAGAGTGTACCAGATGGAGAAGAACATCATCAGCGTATGCTGAAAGATTGAATTCCTGTGCTTCCACCTGGACCTCTTGTACTTCCTTATGCTCCCATAGTTTGGACAGTAAAGGCTCAAGGAATATATTGAACAGGAGAGGGGATAATGGGCGTCTCTGTCTACTACCAGACAATAGAGAGAAGAGATTTGAAAATACCCCATTGCAGTAAATGCGGGCATGGGGATTCTGATAAAGAGAGGAGACCCACAGGACAAATTTAGAAGGGAAACCAAATTTATGCATGGTTAAGAATAAGAAATGCCAATTCACTCTGTCAAATGCCTTCTCTGTATCCAGGGAAAGCAGCCTAGCCAGGAAAATTGGATTCCCTGGATGCAGAGAAGATGTGTGCCAACTTATGGAAGTAATCAGAAGAATGTTTAAAGTGGTAGCCACAGACATTGTCAGCTATTTCCTGATATTTCATGAAATGTTCTCTCTGCTGCCCCTACTGTGGAAATGCAGAAAGCAGGGCATTTCTCTGGAAATAGCACAGAAATTTCAGGAAATAGCTGGCAATGTCTTGGTTACCACTGTACCTTCCATAGATCTCACTTGGTCAGATGAATGATGTGGGGCAATACCTTCTTAACTCTGTCAGCAAGCAATTTTGCAAGCACCTTTATATCACAATTTAGGAGTGATATAGGTCTATAACTGCTAACATTCTCTGGGTCTTTACCTGGTTTGTGTAACACTATGATTAAAGTTTCTAATAACGATTTATCAATGGGGTTATCATTCAATAGCCATTAAAATAACTGGAGCAGCCAGGGGGTTAGCTGTCCACTAAACACTTTATAAAAATTAGGAGAAAAATCATCAGGTCTGGGGGCTTTATCTTCCACTAAGAAGGCTATGGACACCTTAATTTCCATCTCAGATAGAGGGGCAATAAAATGTTCCAGTTGAGTCTGGGTAAGGACAGGAAGGAGAATGGCATGTAAATAACACTGGACTGACTTTTTCTCTGGAAGATTAATCATAGGACTATACAGGTCTGAGTAGTATGAGGCAAACTCTTTGGTTATCTCCATAGGGGATAGAAGGAGGCATCCACCTGCCTAAGATCTAATACTTTGAACCAGCCTCACAAGCTCTACCTTCTTAAACCATAAGGCTAGGAGGTGGCCCACTTCTTGCCCATGTTCCAGGTACTTCCTGCCCATTTTCAGGATTGTATATTCCACTTTCTCCCCTAGGAGGCACTTATACTCATCTCAGAGCCCAATCAGACTAGCCCTATGATTCTCTGTGCTAGCCAGAGACTGCAAGGACTCCATGTTACATATCTTGCTCAAGAGGGAAAGGGCTTCCTGGTCTCTTGAATGTTTCCTCTGTGATGCTACCTTAATAAGAACACCCCCAACAAACATTTTAATGCCCCCCATCCTACTGTAAATCTGGTCTGCCCATGGAATTCAAATTTACCTCCATGTACCTATCGATTTATGAGTTATAAGGTCTATAATTTCCTTCTCCTTAAGAAGTTGGTTGTTCAATTTCCATATCTGCTCCCTGGGAGTGTCAACTGAAAGGGACAAGCAGCAGTCTACTAATGAATGGTTGGAAATCACCCCAGGGGTTATTTTGGAATCTAAAAGGCCACCTAACAATGATTTACTAATCAAAAAGTAATCAATAGCATGATGAAGACCCATGAACAATTGAATGAAAGGTACATTCTTTTTAAGTGGAGTATAGGGTTCGCCAGGATCACAAAGCCCCAGATAATTCAATAATTCTCTAAGGGATCTCTGCACTGGGGAGAGGCTTTTTCTCCTCAGATCTGATCTGTCAATATCCAGGGATAATGGGAGGCTCCAATCCCCCCAATACAATTGGGAGGGTAGTGAAGATGCCTAACACTTGAAAGAGTTTGGTAAAAAATTGATGGGAGTCAGCATTTTGTCTATATATACTCCCTAAGATAACAGTTTTCATATCTAGAATGCCTTTCACAAAAATAGATCTGCCTTTCGGATCCCCCAAGACTTGTTCACTGATAAAGGAGGTTCTATATAATATTAAAATGGCCACTCTTCTGCTTTGGCTGCTATCCCCAGCATTGAAAAATTGCCCTACATACTGCCTGCAGAGTGAGTTCCCCTGTCTTTCCAAAAGGTGCGTTTCTTGAAGCAAAGATATATTTCCTCTGAGTAGTCTAACATGCTTCAATACCTGATATCTTTTGACTTTATTTCTGGCCCCACAAATTTTCTTCGAGATAACTCTTTTAAAGCTTGCCATGCCTAGCAGTTGTGAGAGGAAATAAGTACAATTTTTAACCACCAGACTTTTACACACCAAAATACCACACCTCGATGCCAAGTTAGTCCCCCTTTCCCCTCCACTTCCCACTCCACCCCACACCCCATTCCCACTACAAATCCCTCAAAAATAACAAATAATCCCTTGTATGCCCAATCCACAATGTTTAGAAAAACCCCCTTCCTTTTCCATTTATTTTATGGTACATAATGCACCAACCCATAAGCAGTCTACTCCCCTCATTCAACCATTGTTAGATATATAATGGTGGTCCCCTTTGTGGGTGACCATAACCAGAGAGGTTAAACAAAATTCCCTATAACAGATACATTTGTTCAGTCATATTAGCTACATTGACAGACCCTGCATTGTAAAGGGATAGAAAAGAAGTAAAATGACAAGGGGAAAAATAATATGATCCCCACAAAAGAAAAATCCCCCCTATATATGTAAGTCTATGTACTGGCAGAGGCCAACAGTTCTACTCTGTCCATAAATCCATAAAAGCCTTTCCAGAAGTTTATTCCAAGAACCACAAGGGCACCAGACCTCTCTGCCCTCTTCTACAAAATATCCTGTTATCTGGATTTTTTTTTGATTAAACCACCATTTAACTAAGGCTAGTGTCCAAAAGAACAGTGGAATCTAAAAAAAAAACAGTCCCCTCCAGAACTTGATGATGCCAAAACTATTCCTTATAAATCTCCCAGGTATGTTTATACCATGTCCCTCAGTTCCAAAAACAAGTCCCCAGTGGTTCTCAGTCAAAAATTAAAGTGGTGCATCATTCGGCCTTGCTGCAGACCTTAAATCCCCGGGGAGAACACAGGTCACAAGCCTGAACACACACACACACAAAAAAAAGTCAATGTTTTTTCCTCCACTCTCAGGAGCACTGTGGATCAACTTTGGAAGGAGGTATTTTTCAAGAATCACTGGCACCCTCTGGTACTCTCCCTCAAGTAAGCTATCCAAGCTCAACGTCCCAATTAGCTAACTAAAATAGTCACAGTACACAACTCCACTGGCACCACATACACCTCAGCAGTTTTTGAATAGATCAGGGAGCAATTCTTTAAGTGCCTCCTCAGCCATTTTTGGGTCCTCAAATGTTTGCCATGTCCCAGCCACAAGAACAGGGAATGAGGCTGGATAACCCATTGTGAATCTGATATTGGCCACAATCAATTTAGTGACCATGACGTGATATAAGTTCCTCTTTTGTCTTATGGAGAGTGGTAAATCTTGAGCCACCTGGAGCATAGTTCCATCCCATCTTACTTCTTTCAGCTCCTTCACTTTCACCAGGACACGTTGTCTTTCCTGATAGTTTAGAAATTTAAAAATAAAAGTCTGTGGGGGAGCTCCTGGGTGAGGCGGGGACCCTTAGTGACCAATTTTCCCTTTCAATTGTATATCCAGTTCTGAAAAGGGGATGGCCCAGCTAATTTTGTTAGACATTTTGGATGAATAGCACTGGGCTGTTCCCTTCTTCCTTCTCAGGGAGCCCGATGAGAATTAGATTATTTCTGCAGCTCCTACATTCTAAGTCTTCCACCTTGGCCTCCAGTTTAACAACCTGGTTTCTTGTAGCAACCAAACTGGGGTGATCACTGATGCTCTCTTTTCCACAGAAATAATTCTAGCTTCATTGTCGCTCGTGCAACGTGACAGATCCTCTAGAGCTCCAGTCACAGATTTAAAATCAGTCGCCAGAACGTGAAGCTTTTCTTTGAAGGGACAAAATTCCTCCTGAAAGAATTCTAGGGTCACAGGCATGTGTTGCTGGTGCCTTGTGGTCTGTGGTTGTGAAAATGTAGATTGCACTTTGGTTTTCTTAGGTGCTTTTTTGGGTGTGCATGGCAGGGTATAATGGGGCAATGCTGGCTGCATTTCCACTTCCATTGCCTGAAGTGGTCACCAAAATTAAGCCCTAGAGACTTCTGGTGACTTCTTGTATCCTATCCCATGCTCTAATCCAAATTAACAAGGTTGAAACTGTTTAATTAGCAATTGATGAGAGGGGTAAGCAGGAGCTCACGGAGAGAAGTACTATCAAGCCAGCTGCATCACATGATCCCCCTGAGCCTGTTTTTGATTGCAGGCACAGAGAAACATAGAAACATAGAATTTGATGGAAGACAAGGACCGCTTTTCACACGTAGCCTGCCCATTTCCCTATCCAGCAGATAAGCTGCAGATCCTAGTCAACCAACAGCCTACTTCCTCTTACCCCCACTAGAATTTCCTTATGTCTGTCCCATGAATTCTTGAATTCCCCCACTGTTTTTGACTCTATAACCTCCTCACAAAGGCTGTTCCATGCATCTACAATCCTCTCTGTGAAGAAATACTTCCTCACATTACCTCTGAGCCGTCCCTCCATCTTCAAATTGTGCCCCCTTGTTCTTGCACATCTCTTTTTCTGATAGATGCTGGCCTCTTGGACTTTGTTGATTCCCTTGAGGTATTTGAAAGTTTCTATCATGCCCCCTCCTTTCCTCAAGGCTATTCATCTTAAACTCCTTTAGCCTTTTTTCATATGTCCTCTGGTGCAGACCCTGCACCATTTTGGTTGCCTTCCTCTGGAAAGCCTCCACCCTGTCTATGTCTTTGTAGAGATGGAGTCTCCAGAACTGTATACAGTACTCCAGATGTGGTCATATCAATTGTCTGTACAGAGGGCCAACAACTTCCTGTTTTCTACTGGTGATGCCTTTCCCTATGCATCCCAGTATCCCTCCCATCCCTCTTTACTGCCTTCTCACATTGCTGGCATACCTTTAGGACATCTGATATGACTACCCCCAGGTCCCTTTACATTGTTGTTGTTGTCAATATCTTACCCTCTATTGTGTTCTCTTCCCCAGGGTTTTTGTTTCCCAGGTGCATTACTTTGCACTTCTTTGTGTGGAATGTAAGCTGCCATACATTTGACCATTTCTCCAACCTTGCCAAGTCCCTTTTCATCCTTTCCACCCCATCTTATGTATCAACCTTGTTGCAGATCTTTGTGTCATCTTCAAAGAGACACGTCATCACAGGTATGGGGATGCTAAATTTCTGCTAGCCTCACTTCCCATTCACCTGGTAGGTCTAGTGTTTGTGACAACTTTACTATAAAATAGGATATGGTATTACTGTGGAAAATATTTTACAAGGTGCTGCTGGGCAAGGTAATATAAAAGCCATTTTTTTAACATTTTTAATATTATCTGCTTCAAGAGTCCAGAACCTGTTTTGCCTCAACCCAGCTATTGAATTTATTGGGCTACCCCAGCCACTTTACCAGATATCACATTTTCTTACACACTTTTTCTCTGCCAGGATTTTATATACCCTATGCACTTTGTTCTCATCTGGTTCACTTTTCTGTAACTCCTCTGTATAAAAAGTACTTTCAATGTCTTTCCCCGATCGATTTTTTTGCATATATGTGGATCTCTATGCTTTTAAGAGCTCTGTCACAATAAATGTCTCATCTGTGTATGTCTGTTCATATCCCTTGTAAAACATCCCTTTCACTTAGACATGCTTTTGTGATCACCTTTCCAAAGGGTACCCTTTTGATTTTTGCCAAGAACAATATTGCCGTAGATGGTCTTCCATACACTCAGGGCATTAGAAGGGATAACATCCACAGGTCTGTGTTTAATGCTTCTGTGATAAGCATGCTTATAACTGTGTACCAGGTCAGGCAACACATCACTATATTTCCACATACTCTGGGCTATAAAGGAACACCACATGCATTACTTTAAAGTCCTGTTAAAATGCTATACAATGCTAGCCTTCACTTATTTATCACAAAACAGCGTATTTTTTGTTTTAATAGGGCCTTTATGAAAGCAGTTAGAAACTCTTTACCCTTATCAGTCTGCAACTTCTGAACTGTACAACTGCTTTTACAAATTGTTTTAAAGGCCCACATCATTGCCTTGCCTGATTTGTCTTTTAATGCTACTACCCAGGCATGCTTGGACACGTTGATACTAACATACTATTTGCCAGCAGATTAGGCCTTATGATCTATCGAGTCTGCTCGAACCTCAGATCCCTAGTTGGGTGCCGAGGCCCTCACCACCCTTGTGTTCCAGAAACCCCCTATCATCTATCCCCACCCCCCTGGGACAGGCCATCATCTGATACATCCACTTTCTGTGTCTGTCCCACCTTCTCTTGAAGCCCTCTACTGTGGATCTCTGAACCAGCTCACCAGGCAGTGCATTCCAAGGGTCCTCCAACCTCTCAGTGAAAAACCTCCTCCTCTTTTCCGCCCTCACCCTTCCACCTTCCAACTTCAAACCATGCCCTCTGGTGATACCTCCCTGCTTTATTCTAAAGATCCCCTCCATGTTTACCCTATTTATTCCCTTGAGGTACTTGAAGACCTCATTCATGCCCCCCCCTGTCTCTCCTCTCCTCCGATGAAAACAGGCAGAGCTCCTCAAGTCTGTCCTCATATGTCAAATCCTAGCCCTCGTATCATCTTAGTTGCCTCCTTGTACCTCTCCAGGAGCTGTATGTCCCTCTTCAAGTGGTCTCCAGTACTGTACACAGTACTCAAGGTGTGGTCTAACCAGTCCATTGTACAGTGGCAGAATCACTTCCTTGCTCCTAGAGGTGATCCCCCTTATGATGCATCCCAACATCCTGTTTGCCTTGCAAGCCGCTCTCCTGCACTGCTCAGAGTTATTCATACATGCATCCACAATGACCCCTAGGTCTTTTTCCCCTATTGAGGCCTCCAGCACCTCCCCTCCCAGGGTGTACCTGTGTTTAGGGTTTCCCTGCCCAAGATGTAACACCTTGCACTTGGTGATATTGAAATTTAATTTCCATGTGTGAGCCCAGCTTTCCAGGGTGTCCAGGTCCCTTTGCAGGGCCAACCTCCCCTCTTCTCCTCAACTACTGCTTCCATCTTGGAGTCACCAGAGAAGAGACTCATTTCACACCCTATACCCTCCCTGATGTCCGATATGTATGCATTAAACAGGATCGGGCCCAAGACCTAGCCCTGTGGTATCCCACTACTAACTTCTCTAGGGTTTGGGAGCTTCCCACAGACCACTAATCTCTGAGTGCATCCAGCTGAGCCAGTTTTCAATCCATCTGACCATCAAAGGGCCTACTCCCAACCCCATCAGTTTCTCCACCAGACCATTGTGGGGGACAGAGTCAAACGCCTTGCTGAAGTCCAAGAATAATACATCCATAGGCTTTCCCCTGTCCAGTTCTGATGTTACAAATTCATAGAACTCCACAAGATTGGTTTGACATGATCTACCTGGCAAAAACCCATGTTGCTGACTATTCAGACTTCCCACATCCTCCAAGTATACCCCTAATCATTCCTTTAGTATACTCTCCATTAATTTTCCCACCACCGAGGTCAAACTGATGGGTCTATAGTTACCTAGTACTTCCCTCGACCCCCCCCTTTATGGATTGGCACCACATATGCCTCTTGCCAATTCCTAGGTACCCTCCCTCTCTCAAGAGACCTGTTGAAGAGCTCCGCCAGGGGTGCAGCCAGTATGTCCGCCAATTCCCATATTACTCTAGGATGAATGCCATCCAGCCCAGGAGATTTGTCTTTCTTTAGGACCTTGAGGGCTAACCACACCCTTTTGGTGGAGATAGCATCATCCGTCCCCTCCACCTTACTGGCCTTTTTATCCTTATCCAGATGTGACACCCCTGGGGTACCTCTCCCTCCATCTTGCTCCATTTCTGTTGCTCCCCTGATCCCACTCACTGCCACTTCTATCCCCATCATGCCTTGCTTTGTAGATATCCCATCCCCCTCCATAGTGAACACAGAGGCAAAGTACTCAATAAATGCCTTTGCCTGGTCTTTTGCCTCTTCCACCCACCTTCCTTCTGATCTCAATCTGCAGAGATGGCCCTTAGTTTTTCTCTGCTCCCCAATGTACCAGAAGAACCCCTTTTCCCCTCCATGTACCCCCTGTGCCAGCCGCTGCTCTTTACTGGACTTTGCTCTTCTCACCATCCGGGTGACTTTTCTAGATGCAAGATGGTACATTTCCTTATCCCTATCCCCTCTTGCTGTTTTATATTTTTTGTAGGCTGCCTTCTTTTCTCTGACTGATACCTGTACCTCACTGGACCACCAGCATGGTTTATGTGACCTTGCTCCCTTACGTTTCAACTTAACGCAGATCCTGACTGCCTCGTGAAGTCCCTATTTTATGACCTCCCATCTACTTTCCACACTTGTCATTGATGTAATCCCCTTCAAGTGATCCTTGAGAATATTTCCCATGCCCACAAAGTCTGCCCCTATATCAGAATATATTTTATACTCAATATTGCACTTTGTATATTAATTCATATCCACTAAATTGGCCTAACTTTGTCTATCTATGTCAGAAACAATGACAGGATTTCTCTTAAATCTCACCCTTACTAGTTTATAAAACATATATGGGTCCTGCATCATAAGCCATTCTGCAACACCTTTCTTGGTGGCACCTTTATCATTTTTTTTTGCAGCCTTATATAGATGAGCCATACCTGTGAAACTACCCACTTTATTTGCATTAAGAGATATATTCTGGAGCAGTTGATCAGTCATCTTCTTTTTTCAGCCCCTAAGATATCTGTTAGCTAACAAAACTCTTGTCACTGGTAAAATAAAGTACGTGCCCTTTCATTCCTTAAAAAAGTATATGGCTGATAAAAAGTGTAATGCATGATTATATTGTAGTTATACATACAAAAGTCATAACTGTATTTTAAAGAGTTTGTATGCACTGTGACACATAGCAAGCATAGTAATACCTAAACTGATACACATAGTGGCTATGCTCAAAAGTCATAACAGTATTTTAAACAGGTTATATGCCCTGTAACACAGAGCAGACATGCAATGATTACATAATATCATGTTTCTACACTAGTAGTCCAAAGCATATGATGTGAATCTAAATTCCTCACACTAAACATGAGCTCTTAAACATTCCAGCCCAGATATTCAAAAGGGTTGTGCTAGCGCAAGTCCGAAAATGTGCCATTCTGTGATATTCAGCGGGGGGCAGTTGCGCCCCCCCCAATCACGCTGAGCAATAGCGCAACAATAATGAATGTACATGCAACTGAAGGGGAGGAACCATGCATAAATGGGGCAGTGCGATATTCAACAACATGCGCCATGTGCAATAGGGGAGCAAGTGGAAGTTGCACCATAGAGGAAATGAGCCAAAATAAAAAGGAATAAGGGAGAGGTGCAAGAAAACTACAGGGAAGGCACATGTTTCTGAACTGTAGCCAGCCACATAGGCAACACACACACACACAGGGCAGGACAGAAAAAGGGCACCTGGAACCCACAGGCTCAGTGGGAAGCTACAGCCACAGTGCAGAAGGGGGAAGTGCCACACAGCACTGAGGCCAGCACAGTTAGGTATTCCCGGTGCAGGGGAAGTAGCAGCCAGTACAGCGGGGAACACAGAAACAGCTGCTGGGGGGTGAACACAAGCCAGGGACATGGCCAGTGCCACCATGCAGATGGAGGCAGTAATGAGGGGGGTGGGAAAGCGGGCAGCAGGGGGGAGCAGATGTGGAAGGGCCCATCGGCCGTATGCCCCAACAGGCAGTATCAAGCCCGCACCAGCTTCGAGCTGTACAATCATACTGAGATTGTGGGCCAGTACCACCTGAATTGGGCAATTCTGAGGCAGCTCTGTGAGCTGTGCAGTGATGTGATGCAGGCACCCCCATGACGGAGCCATGCTTTGCCAGTGGAGATTAAAGTGACAGCTTGCATGTGCTTGCTCACCATGGGTACCTTCCAGAGACCAACAGTGGACACCACAGGCATAACCCAGTTGGCTGTGTCATGCCACTTCACCCAATTCCTCAGCACACTGCTGCCACATGCTGCTGAGTACATCCATTTCCCCAGCTCACTGGCGGAGCGAAGAGCAAACATACAGAAGTTCCACAGGGTAGCACGTATGCCTGGCATGCTAGGGGCAATAGACTGCACCCATGTGGCCATCCGCACACCATCTGGCCATGAGGGGGCATCATACATTAATCAGAAGGGCTATGCTAGCATCAACTGCCAGGTGGTGTGCGATGCCAGGGGGTGCATAATCAATGTCTGTGCCTAGCACCCTGGGGAGCACACAATGCCTTCATCTGGCACCAGTCAGCACTGTGCCACAGATTCAAGATTGGGAACATCCCCACTGGCCACTTAGTGGGTGAGTTTGCAAACCACATGGACAAACATAGGGCTTGGGAGGGGCATGGTCAGAGGTGACATGGGTAGTGGCCTACATGGCCCGGGGCAGGGCGATGCTGATCACCAAACTAACCTCCACCCTCTAAACACAGGTGACAGTAGATACTCACTCCGTCTCTGGCTGCTCACACCATACCAGCGGCCCACAACCCCATCGCAGCAACACTACAATGAGGCACCTACCACCACACTTAATGTCATCGAGCAGATGTTCGGGATGCTGAAGGCATGTTTCCATTGCCTGGACACCTCCGGCAGTGCCCTACAGTACAGCCCCTCAAAGGCCTGTGGGTTATTCCTGGCCTGTTGCATCCTGCACAACATGGCCACCGAATGTGGGATAGCCATACAGGTTGAAGAGGGGGACAGTGATGGGGATGATGATGACGCCGGTGACAATGGTGATGGGCAGCCCCCCTTGGGTGACAGGACCCATGACAGCTCCGAATGGCACAGCTGCACCGGGACACCATCATGGAGGAGCACTTTAGCCAACCCAGGCAAGTCATGGGGCCATGTGCAACCACCAGTGGCAAAGGCACAACCCACAAACATGCATGGACACACACCAGGGGTGCATGCCATCAAGGGAAGTGGCCGGGCATGGAAGCACACACTCCACCAGCGATGGGTGAGGTCTAACATGGCACACGGACAGACAGACACACACACACACACATAACTCACCAGACATGCACAAAGGGTAGGAGGGACACTGACCCAGAATGCTACCCCTAGCCACACACTTGTCCACAGACCACCACGCCCACTGCCTGTCATTGTGCATGTGTCAGACGCTGGGCACCATTGCACATTGGCATACAACGCAATGCAGGCATCATCATGCACATGCAACTGTGGACAGCAGCTGGTAGGGGTGTGCAGATGGACTCTGTGTGTGGGTGTGCAGGGCCGGGTACCCACCCATGCATTGCCCACTGAATGACACAATGCACACAGGGCAGCATCAGACAGTACCCACACTGGGAGACAGTTCAGTCATGTGCCACAGTGCCCTGGCCACCACGGATGCATGGGTGGTCCCACTGAGACCCGCCAGCAGTGGGACCGATGGTCCCCCAGGGGTTCCACTGTGTGAACGTGACTGTGCTCATGCAGGGGTCTGCAGCACACTGAACATGCCTGCACCAGGCGTGCTCAGGATGCCCACAGCTGAACCCGGTGTCGACAAGGATGTTGTCACACAATGCTGGGAATGGGGGGGGGTGGACATTGCACTGCATGGCGTCTGTGATGCATGGGCAAATAACTGTGTGCCCCCTGTTGGCATGGCAGCTGTGATTGTATGTGTCACCCTGTCAATGGTAGCGGTCACATCCTCCCGCATCCGGTCCATCCCTGCCAGGAGCAGAGCAGTTTCTTTGCTGCAACTCTCCTCTGCCCGCTGCAGAGCCACACTCCGTGCATCCACCACCATCACAAGCTGCATCTGCTGATTGACTGATGCTTGCAGTATGTGGGTGTGCTCATCCAAGAGGTCATCTACCTGATCTGGATGCTGTCTCTCAGGGTGTTCACAGCCCTGATGCTCATCACCCCTTGAGGGTGGGCACTGCACACCAGGGCCAGGCCTGGGCATGTCCACAGGCAGTGCACTGACTCCATCCCCTGACACTGTACCCCCAAGCCCATTGGCCAACTGCTGATGCTACCTCTCCAGCTGCCACTCCCCAGGGCTCAATGGTGCCTCCGCAGTGGCTGCAACAGTCCCACTGTCCTGTACACACACCAGTGCTGCCCCACCAGTGCTGACAGGCACAGGCTGGGACTGTGATGACACCCAGGCCTCCACGGCGGCACCACCCACAGCCATGGCCATGATGTTACCTGCTGTGTGGCCATCCTGTGGCACACACGTGTCACTGCCCATGACATTAGTGACATCATCATTGGTGATGGACCTGGCACCAGCCTGAGTCCCAGCATGCTGGCATTCATGGACGCTGGCATGCTGGGACACAGGCAGGGCCTCCTCCGCACCTACTCCAACAACATCAGTCTTGACATCCAGGTGGACCCACTGTCACACTGAGCTGCGTATTCCTGTGGAGGTGGATGGGCCCTCCTCCATCTCCATCTGACTGGCCTCAGTGGAGAAGCCCACCACCACTGACCCATGCAGATGCTCAGGAGCTATAAGGGAAAGCAGAGTCGCGTTACTGCATGTGACCTACCCTGTCCCCCCAATAGACAGACCATGACCTACCATGCAGTGATGGTCGAACACCCGTCTGGAATCCACCACCTGGAACACCCTCAATGGCACAATGCTGCATGCTGCCAGCAACCCTCTCCTCCAGTGGGGTCAGGCATAACACCTCTGGCTGTCCTCCACCTGTCGCAGATCGTGCTGCCCTGATGACAGCCACCTTCTCTTTAATCCTCCTCCTCCTGTCTGTGCCCATCTTCTTCTTGCACTCCTGCACCAATCACTGGTGGCTGCCATGCAGGTTTACAGCACGTGCCACCTCCTCCCATGCAGCAGCATGGGCCTGTGGTGTTCCCTGGCATCAGCTGAGAAGCAGCTCCTGGTCTGGGTAGGCCTCGAACAGGGCATCCATCTTGGCCTTTGTGAAATTTGGCCTCCTCTTCCTACCACAGCTCTGTTCCTCTTCCTCCACAACTCGCTCGGTCATGATTCAGCCTGAGAGAATGACAGGTGTTACCTGTGACTGTGCACTGCCATGCATGTCCCAAAATCCACAGTCCACACTCCCAAATGACATGCAACTCACCAATAGACTGCAGTAACCGACTATGGCCAGTGCAGCCCAATGTTGCACTTTTATAGCGCAACCCATGCAAATGAGGTGAGGCGCATCTTTAAGTGGATTCAAATGCAGTGACTATGCCATTGAATGGCTGATTAGCTGATTTGCATATGACGGCTGAATATCCTGCTGTTGCACTTTGCGCAATTGGGTTGAACGTACTGAGCCAAGGGCGCAGTTCTGTGACAAACTCAGTACACACCTAACTGCACATGCCTGGGTTGATGACGCAGGTGCCTACTGTGCTGCTGATGTGCTGTGCATGGGAGGCAATGCTGGGCATGGCCACCATTGTGCCAGTGGTGCTACAGCACTGTTCACCTATATGGCGCTGTGGCACTGGGGCATCATAGGCGCACTGGGGCAACAGCACGGTAGGCCACTACAGGAAGTGGCACACAGGCACCCAATCACACTAGATGCATTGGGTTCCAATTGCACTGTGGCTGTCCGTGCACCAGAGACTCTTGACTCTGTGCCCTACCTTTGCCCCCTAGGTGCCATGCATCAGGCATGGGTGCACTACTATCACGCTGTTCAGTGACAGCTCAATAGGGAATGGCAGTGCTGTACCGCACAGCATCTGCACGTGGCAGAACCATGCTGAAGAGTGCCATTTTTACTTAACTGAGCATTAGAGATGGCGCAGAGGAGAACAGTACATTGGAGCCCGGTGGAGATGGCAAACTTGGTTGCCATTGTGGAGCCACATGTTGGTCCACTATTTGGTGAAGCACCCCTGGACAGGGCCAGGAGCCAGGTGTAGCAGGAGGTGGCCGATGAACTGGAGGAGGCCACCGCTATGGGGTGGACGGCAGAGCAGTGCCACCACAGATATGAGGACCTGAGGCAGAGGGACCCAGACCTGCTTGCCCGCCTGCAGGCATGTGGCCAGGAGGGGCATGGTGCCACGGCCAGGTAGGTACAACATCCATACACTTTTATCTTCCATACGGGTATCACGGTTGTATGTGTCTGGCATATGGGGGGGCGTCCGGTGTTGGCCGTGGTGGTGTTATCAAGGTGTGGGGTGGGTGGGTCTGGCTGTGTGGGATTGCACACACATAGGGGTGGGGGTACTTTGCTACAGGATTATACTGATGTTCCTCTCTCAATGTTTGCACCTTAGGCCCAGACAAGTGCAGGCTGGTGAGGGAGAGGATGCACCAGCAGGAGGACCATCAGTCCAGGAGGGGCAAATGTCCTCAGATGCACAGGGACCAGCCTGATGATGGTGAGTGCCTTACATCCATGATTATTTTTGCATGCTGTGTAACAGGAGGGCAGCGGGGCATGACCACCATCCATTGACACCACTGCCATGCACTCAACTTGGTACAGTCAGCACTGTCCAGTGGCACTGCATGTCTGGGAGTGCAACAATGGTGGTCCATGCATGCACGGGCTACATGGCTGTGCCACTGCCTTTGCACTGCATAGCCATGTCATTGTACAGCCACGGTGGTGCTATGTGGGACTTGGCCAGTGGGTGTGTGCAGTGGTCCACATTGCTGTGTGTGCCTGGGTGGGCAGGTCTTGTGGACACGATCACTGTCGGTGGTTGCACACCATCACAGAGGCATGTCCCACAGCCGTATGCCATGCACAGTGGGTGGGCTGCAGGGGGCTGTGTATTCACACCTATTGACTCTGCTCCCTTGTCTTAGGTTGACAGCCTTTGCAGACCATCTGACAGATACTGCAGGAGATACTGCAGGTGGCCAGGGCCTTCCTGGAGATATTGGAGTGAATAGACTGTCTGGGAGTCCAACAGAGGCATGGTGAGAGGTGCAGTCAGAGCAGGGAGCGGGGCTTCCACTGAGCATGTTACACCCCATGATTTTCCTTACCCCCTGGAGCCACCCTCACACCCCTCCTTCCTTCTACCATTTGTTCACCCCTGCCCCTTACCCACCCCACCTTGTTTGTGGCCCTCCCCCCAAACTTTTGTAAATATTTATACATAGATTTGTTTGCTGTTTTTAAATACATTTCTTTTGATATGCCTACTGTGGTGGTCTCTGATTTGCAGTGGGCTATAGGTGCTCAGCTGCAGTGGTGTGCATGGTGTCAGGGGTGGTGCAGTCATATGTGTGTGTCAGTGGGATGTGTGTATGGTGCGGGAGTGGCTATCAGTCACTGTCTGTAGCATGTGTGTTGTTCCCTGTGCACTGCATGACTGTATGCAGTGGTCCATGGTGCATGCCTGTGTCCATGGCACACCTGTCAGACCATCCATGGCCTGTGCAGCTGACAACCATGCATGTCTGTGACATGCATGGTCCACTGGCATGTCAGTGGTGGCTGTCCATGCAGGTCAGCCACTGTACCCGGCACAATGCCGGGTTGCCTCCTGTCACTGGTGTGGTGCATGTCTGCCTCAGGTGACACTATGGCCTCCACTGTTGTTGTTCCACCTCCATGCTGTTGCTTGTGTGTGTCACAGGGGATGTGCACCATTGTCTGTCACTTGTGCTCTGGGCAAATGCTGGTGGCATACAGCTCCCCAGTGCCTGCACAGGGTGGCTGGCACTCCTGTGCCATGGAGGAGTGCTGGCCATGTGTACACGGTTTCCATGGCCACAAGCTGGGGGCTTGGTTGCCCCACTACCGTGTCCCTGTGTTGGTGTGCCCTTGGGTATGAGTTGGTGTTTGTCCATGCACTGTGTTGCATCCTGTGTGGTGCATGCTTCCATGCACCACTGTGGGTGTCTGCGCTGGCTGTTGTGGCCAGTGCTGGGTCAGGGTGTGTCCTTTGGAGGGTGTGCAGGGTACTGTACCACTGGAGGTGGGGTCCGGGGCATGCCCTGTCATGTGTGGGGTACCTCGTGTGCCGATGCATGGTCAGTCTCTCAGCTGTACTTCAGGGGGGGAATGTGCATGGTGGCACTGTGTATGCAGTCATTGCATCACTGTGTGTTGCCACCAGCTGATGGGTGCTCATGGGGAGGCTGGCTTGCAAGGTTCTGTGGTTCACAGGGTTGCATTGTCACAGTGGGGGTGGTGGCATGCATGGGGTATCCTGCACTGGTGGACGCTGCTCCTGGGCAGGGTGTCTGGGGGTCACAGTGCAGGGTGTGCTCTGCATTGGTGGGATGGTGAGGCACGGGGTAGTTGGCCCTCCTTGTGTGCCAGTCACAGCTTGTCAGGGGGTGTGATGGGGCATCATGGCCCAGCTGTGGGTTGGTTGCTGCCCTGCTGCTGGGGCATCCCAGGTTGTGCTATGGCACATCTGGACTGCTCAGCTGAACTTCCCTTGTTGCACTGTGGCGCATCAGATATGCTCAGCTTCACCTCTCTAGTTGCGCTATGGTGCGAGTGGCACGATATTCAGTCATCGGCTGTAGGCGCATCTTGGCCTGCGCAGTTTTTGAATATCACGCTTCTTGCACATGGGCGCAATGAACTTGCACTTGTTCCTGCTGTTGTTCACTTTTTGGGTGCAGTTTGAATATCTGGGCCTCCACATTAAAGATATCCAGAGACGATAATTTTTTGGCAGTGAGTTTCTCACTGGCATGGGCTTTGTCCACTTTTCCTGGGTGATGAGGTGAGTACAAAGTACACACACATGAGCCACACACCATTCAAATAAAGAATGGTGATCTCTGAGGGATACTATTGCAGCATGAAAGATGTTGTCCACACTATATATGGTGGTGTGTTTATTTTCATCCATTACATTGATATACAAATGCCACAAAAGTGGAAGTATACATTTAATCAGAGTTATTGTCTTTTCTGTCAATAGAGTCAATGCAGCTTCAGGGGATACATCTAATGCAGGGTCCTTTACAATGTATTTTATCAAATAGAAAATGGCAGCCTCCAAGGCTGTCTGGAATATTGGGAACATGCCATAGAATACCATCTGAATGCACATCAAAATACACATTATACAGAGCAGTGTGTCACTGTTTTAATTCATAAAAATTACTGCTACATCATGTTTATTAAACACAACATAAGTGATAAACTGTGTGACGATTATGATGACAGACTCACTCTCCCTATTCTGCAGACTAAGCAGTATCATATCAACAGCGGTACAGACAAAACCAAAAAAGCCTGACACATTGTAAGTACTACAATCAAAGCTGAAGACATGGTCAGATATTTCCTGAAATGTATCTGATATCAATCAATCAATCTTTATTTTACCAGTCTAAGCACCATTGAGCAAGCTCATTTGCAAGGTGGACGAACTTTAAATTAATGTTGCGCACAGCCTGTGGACGGCAGGTGCCAGGAAAGGTAGCAACTCCAAATAATGTAAAAATAAATTCTAGCACTCCAGAGGTCTCTTTCCACTGTTTAAATTGTATATTTATTCCATTGCAGAAAGACAGAACAAACAAAGCCCTAGCACCTTGACTGTTAGGTCTTCCAAGGGATAACGTTCAGTACAAGCTTGTTCTTCTTAAATACATCTCAATCCATTCAATTAAACAATTAGAAAATTAAATCTCTATTCTATTAATGCTCATAAATTTTTCCAGTGCTAAATATGGTTAAATGCTAAACATGAAAATTGATTCAAAAATCAATACCAAGAAAAGGAAATAAAAGGAGAAGAAAAACATGACACATATCTTAAAGTTTAAGTCATTTTTCAATTTCATTATTCTATTTGATACATATCAAATCTTATACTATCTTAAGTGTGTTGACATTACCTTTAAAGTAAAGACCTAGATGGCACATAAAGAATAACATTTTTGATACTTTGCAAACACTGTCCAAAATTATAAATTTTTATTGTTTAAAATTATATTGTAGTAATATATGTGTGGTGACCTGAGATTGTGTCAGCCAATAGCTTAAATCTATGAAAAGAAATAAAAAATTATGTAGATAACCATACAATTAATTTATCTTTGTTTTCAAATTGTTAAATATAAACAATATCTAACATTTGTCTATTTTATTCATAAGTCAAAAACATACATCGGAGGTCATGGCAAACTACAAAGGGTCAAAAGTAGACCACATTTGGTTAACAAATTATTTCTAAATTAAATCAGATATTTCAAAAATTAAGGTGACACACAACACGCATGTTCAAGCATAGTGATGTATATAGATATCCCACATTCTTTTTGCAGGCACAGCAGGAAATCAGTCCACACCAAGTGAATCACATGATTGGCTCCTTTCAAGCTTCAGCATCTTAACAACCTAGAGAAACAATGAATAGACAAACTCATGAAAAAAGCAAACAATAGTAAAAAGTACTCTCACAGTATTGATAACTCAAATGCAGTAATCACTTTCAAGATATCTGTAATAATTCAAATCTAGTAGCTAGATTTTTTTGTTGGATCTTTCATTCCTGTGGGAGAATAAACCTGTTAGAAACCAACAAGAAAGTTCAGTAGGTGTAGCACAAATAATGAATATGTAGCAGACACACAACTAGATACAGTAGAGCTTTCCATTACCAGCATTATTTCTTTAAGAAATGGGTTAGATCAAAATCCTTGTTTAAGCCTCTAGGGGTAAGTGTTCGCAAATTGAAGATCCAATGTGTCTCTTTCTGCTGTAACATTGTAAGCCTATCCTCTCCCCAGATGGATGGAGGAACACATTCAAGTGCCATAATTTTTAAACCTTTTGGGGTCACGTTGTGCGCTACTGCAAAATGTGCTCCAATCACATTTTCCAGATTGTGACTGTGTATTGCACAGATGTGTTCCTGTATCTGTATTTTCAAAAAACAGCTTGCCATGCCCTCATATTGTAAGCTACAGGGGCACCATGCCACATAGACAACATAAGTACTCTGACATGTCAAAAATTGATAAATATGTGTTACTGCATCATATCTTAGGGGATGGATGTAAATATTTCCTTCATGTGCATCAGTACAGATGTTGCAAAAAACACATCTGAAAAAAGCCTTTTGGTCAAGCAGACAGCCATGTTCTATTCACAGTTTTGGATGTAAAGTGACTTTTTGTTAGCATATCAGCCACTGATCTCCCTTTATGAAAAGTTACCCTAGGGGTATTCCCTATACATTTTTGTAAATTTGGGTCTGAAGTCAGAATTGGACCATATTTGAGAATATAGTCACCTACTTGGCCAGAGATTGGGGCTGAAATCCAAGACCATTGTTACAGGATTAACATTAGTTGATGTGTTTACGTTTGGCTCCAATCATGTTGACCTCTGTAGTGATTTAACCTATTAAGGGCATCCAGTTATACATCTCTGTTATATCCCCTTCATAATAGGCTCTCTATTAAATCTTGGGCTTGTCTTTCAAACAGCATATCATTACAGCAATTATGTCTTATCTGAATACGTTATGAATAAGGGATAGATTTAATTAAGCGCTTTGGATGTGTTCTTTTAAAATGCAAAATTATATTTGCTGCTAGAAGTTTTCAGTAGCAGCTTGTTGTGATTCCCTCATTTGTTGATCCTGACAATTGAATATCTAAAGAATTAATTGTCTCTTACTCAACACTGTGTGTAAACCTTAAATTGTGATTATTATTAATGTATTCCAAAAACTGTGTTAGCTGTAAGTCAGACCTATTCCAGAAACACAAGATATCATCAATAAAGCATCACCAATGAATATTTTTTCTTGAGAAGGGGTTGTTTTGTCCATGGATATAAAGTTCTTCCCACTGCCCAGTGTACAGATTTGCATACAATGGTGCGAATGCAGATCCCACGGCTGTGTCTTTTTGCTATAAATAATAGTGTTTGTTAAGTAAAAAATAATTTCCTGTAAGGGAAAATTCTAGGCACTCCAGGATAAACTGTATGGGCACTCAGTTATACTCTATATCACTACTTAAGAAATGTTCAACAGCTGTCAACCCTTGGCATGTGGTATACTCGCATATAGACTAGCAACATCAATTGCTAGCCATCTATAATGTGAGTAGCAGTCAACCCCTCTTATATTGTACTGTAAATGCAAGGTGTCTCTAATGTGGGATTTTATTTTGTTGACCATTGGTGGTAGGATATAGTCTAAATATACCCCTAAATTCTCAGTCAGGGAACCTATCCCAGAAACTGTTGGATGACGTGGTGGGTCCACATTATTTTTATGAGTTTTTGGCAGAATATAGAAAGTAGGTGTAACTGGAAACTTTAGTTTAATAAATCCTGCTTCTGAGTATGTAATCCACCCTTGTTCTATTGCCCTATTTAATAAACTAAGTCATTCTGAAATTCAGTGGTGGGATTAGAACCAAATTTGAGATAGTCTTCTTCTACAGCTGACAGATCATACACTTTTTTATGTAGAATTCTTCATTCATTGTTACAGTATTACCCCCCCCCCTTATCGGAGGGTTTTATGATGATACCTGGATGATCCCTTAGTTCCCTATGGACCATATGTTCAGATGGTGTTAGATTAAATAAATAAAATTTCTTCCCATCAACACATTTTTCAATGTCATTTTCAACTGCTTTCTTGAACACTAAAATTGCAGGATTTGTATGTCCTGCTGGATTAAATATGTATTTTGGTTTAAATGGTGTATGGTTATAAAATTGGGAGGTTAACTCTGGGGCTGAGTCCAGAAGCAGTTCATCCAGGTTCACACTGCCCAAGATATTCTATCCCCAAAATTCATGCTTTGATAAATCTCCTAATGTTGGTACTGATTCCGGTGAGGCCCCTGTTCTCATATTTATTTCTCCATTAACAGAGAGTTTGCCACCATCTAGATCCATAATCAAGCTTGTTTCTTCTCAAAAATACCACCACTGTTTAAGTTTTCTAATAAATCTGAAAATGTCTACTTTGATATTAAATACATCAACTTTTGGTGTTGGTACACATGTTAATACCTTGCATAACATGTTCTTCTGTTCTTTAGTTGAAGTTATGTCAGCAAGGTTTATGATATTTATTTCCTGGATTGGTATTTCATTTCTTTTTGCCTCCTTTTGCCCCTCCTTCCCATCTGGTTTTCTTTGACCACCCACATTTTTTGAATCCTTAGACTTTGTTGTTTTACTGGTATTTTTCTGTTGGTCTTGTTGTTGATCTTGATTCCTTTTGCCCCCTTGCCTGTTCTTCTATTTAACAGGGATCAATTCTTGGTTCTGTTGGGTGGGGAAGGGTTGTGGTAGTATTAGCTGAGCTTTCTTTACTTGATTCAGTGTTATCACTACTCAAATCTTCTCTTGCAAACCTTGTCTGTTTATTGATTTTTTTTTTGTGTTTCCTGTGATGTTTGTGATGTAGTTGGTTTTGCTCTAAAATTTCTGGATCTGGATTTTTGGTGACCTCTTCCTTGGGATCTTTGTTTTCTGTCCCAGGCAAAAACTTCACTGCATTCATAATCAGCTGTATCATGGTTCAGCTTCTGTTTTTTTTTTCTCTAAAACAGTTCCTTTTCGTGTTTGGCAGTTCTTGCTGTATAAGCCTTATTTAGTTACAGAAATCTAATCTCTTGTTGGTGTTCAGCTAACTGTTTTTGTAGTTCTAATTAATCTTGTCTGGTGTTTCTTGTCTCTTTTAATAATGATTCTCATTAAGGTTTCAGTACAAGTAGTCAAGCATTCTTCCCACTCTGATTTAAATTCAGCTTCATGTTTGTCAAACCAAATGACAGAGATTTGTCAATTCGTAAACCTCTAGGTGAAATGCCTTCTTCCAAATAATTCTCTGATGTGATGGCATTGTAAAAATGATTCAACTCTGAAATTCTTAATTTAATGAGCTTGTTAAACAGACCATCTAGCTCCTCGGAGAAAAACTCACTCACTGCTGTGTCTACAAACAGTGCTTGCCTAGCCCTTTTTCCACATTCAAGTACTAATTCTGTGTTTTCCAAGCAATGGTGTTCCCTTGTTTTAGCTGATGTACCCTGATCCTGATCATGATTTATCACTCACAATCTGTGTATTATCAATTTTTCCAACAGTGTAAAAACAGTGGATCTTTCTTGCTTGAATATTTCAGTAGATCAGAAATCAAATAAGGTATTGAGAAATAGAATGGAACAAGGAAGTGATCCTGACATCAGGTAAAAAGAGAAAATGAGACCTCAGATTTGTCCAGTAATGCTGGGTTGTGTTGGGCAGCAGCAGCAGTAAAGGCACAGTAAATGAACTTCAAATTAATGTTGCACATAGTCTGTGCCAGAAAAGGTAGCCACTCCAAATAATGTAAGAATACATTTTAGCACTCCAGAGGTCTCTTTTCACTGTTTAAAGTGTATATTTATTCCATTGCAGAGGAGAATGACAGAAAAAACAAAGCCCTAGCACCTCGACCATTATAATAGGTCTTCCAGGGGATAAAGTTCAGTCCAAGCTTGTTCTTCTTAAATACATCTCAATCCATTCAATTAAACAATTAGACAATTAAATCATTGTCCAATGGAATAAATATACACTTCAAACAGTGGAAAGAGACCTCTGGAGTGCTGGAATTTATTCTTACATCATTTGCAAGGTGGGCCAGGACAAGTGCACATAAAAGTAAACAATATACAGAGAAACATAGAAACATAGAAACATAAACTTTGATGGCAGATAAGGACCGATTGGCCCATCTAGTCTGCCCATTTCCCCTACCTACAGGATAGGCCATAGATCCTAGTTAACCAACAGCCTATTTCTTCCTACCCTCCACAAGAATTGCCTTATGTCTGTCCCATGCATTCTTGAATTCTCCCACAGTTTTTGACCCCACAACCTCCTCAGGAAGGCTGTTCCATGCATCCACTACCCTCTCTGTGAAATAATACTTCCTCACATTGCCCCTGAACCGCCCTCCTTCTATCTTTAAATTGTGTCCCCTTGTTCTTGCAAGTCTCTTTTTCTGAAAGATGCTACCCTCTTGGACTTTGTTGATTCCACTGAGGTACTTAAAGTTTCTACATGTCCCCCTCTCCCTTCTTTCCTCAAGGGTATACATATTAAGCTCCTTTAGTCTCTCCTCATATGGCTTCTCTTGCAGACCCTGCACCATTTTAGTTGCCCTCCTCTGGACTACCTCTATCCTGTCTATGTCCTTGTGGAGATGGGGTCTCCAGAACTGGACACAGTACTCCAGATGGGGTCTCACCAACTGTCTGTACAGAGGGATAACAACTTCCTGTTTTCTGCTGCTGATGCCTCTCCTTACATCCCAGTATACCCCAGCCCTCCCTACTGCCTTCTCACATTGCTTAACCTTAAGGTCATCTGATATGATTACCCCAGGTCCCTTTCCTTTTTGTTGTTGTTACTACCTCCCACCCATTGTGTATTCTTCCCCTGGGTTCTTGTTTCCCAGGTGCATTATTTTGCACTTCTTTGCATTGAATCCTAGCTGCCATACTTCTGACCATTTCTCCAACCTTGCCAAGTCCCTTTTCAACCTTTTCACACCTCCTTGTGTATCAACCCTGTTGCAGATCTTTGTGTCATCTGCAAAAAGGCATACTTTTCCTTCCAGTTCCTCTGCAATGTCACTGATGAAGACATTAAAAAGGACTGGACCCAATACTGAACCCTGCGGTACCCCACTAGTAACCTCTCTTTTTTCTGAGTGGACTCCATTTACAATTACCTTCTGTGTCCTGTTGTGCAGCCAATGTTTTACCCAGGCTACCACCCTGGGACCCACTCCCAGGCTGGTTAATTTGACTATTAATCTTTTGTGTGGGACTTGCTAAAGTCTAGGTAGGCCATGTCCACAGCCCCTCCCTGGTCTACTACTTTGGTCACCCAGTCAAAGAAATCTATTAGATTCTTCTGACATGACCTTCCTGCTGTGAATCCATGCTGCCTTGGGTCCTGTGCTCCACTGGCCTCTAGGTACTCAACTATTCTTCCTTCAGAAGTGACTCCATCACTTTCCCTACTACAGAGGTCAGACTGACAGGTCTGTAGTTTCCTGCCTCTGTCTTGGTCCTACTTTTGTGAAGGGGAATCACATCTGCCTTCCTCCAGTCCTCGGGTACCACACCATCCTCCCATGATTTATTAAAAAGAGTAGCCAGTGGTTTCACTAGTTCCTCCCTTAATTCTTTTAGAATTCTGGGGTGAATTCCATCAGGACCCATTGCTTTGTCCACCTTCAGTTTTAGGAGTTCTTGCAGAACCCTTTCTTCTTTGAAAGGACTGGGATCGACCCCCCTATCAAGAGCGCTTCTGTTAATTGGATTAGGCACTTCCCCCTCCTCTTTTGTGAATACTGAGCAGAAATATTCATTCAGTATCCCTGCTTTTCACTGTCCCCTCTGCCCACCCACCGTTCATTCTATTCACCTTACTATCCCTCCTTTGTCTTTTCTATGCTCACTGATGTACCTATAAAAGGTTTTATCCCCCTTCTTAACTGAGTTGGCTATCTTTTCCTCAGTTTGGGCCTTTGCTATTCTGACTTCCTCCTGCTTCCTTCTGCCTTAACTGGTACAGCTCTCTGTCCTGCTCCTTCTGTGTTTCCTTATACTTCCGGAATGCTATCTTTTTCTTCCTGACTTTCACAGCCACCTCTTTTGAGAACCATAGTGGCTTTTTCTTTCATTTTGATTTATTTATTTGCTTCACACAAAGGCTTGTTGCCTCTGTGATGGCAGTTTTGATGATCCCCCATTGTTGTTCCACACCTCCTTCTAGCCTGTTTGCTAGTGCTTTTCTGAGGCACTCTCCCATCTTGCCAAAGTCATCTCTCCTAAAGTCCAGTACCCTCACTTTTGTATGGCTTGACTCTGTAGCTGAGTTTAACGTGAACCATACTGTTTGATGGTCACTTGTTCCCAGATGGCAACCCACTTCTAGATTTGAGATCCTCTCACTGCCCCGTTTGAGAGTATGAGGTCTAAGATTGCTCCCTCATGAGGGGGTTCTGAAACTAGGAAAACTAGGAAAAAGATGGGTGTATAATCAAGGAATACAATGTGGAAGAGGGCATACACATAGTACACTATTAGGCAAGGTCTATACAGGCAATATGCAAGAGGCTAAGAAAAAAATGTTGTCAATATACATTATTATATAGTATGTACATGAACAGTTCATGAAAAAGGGGAGGAGGAGTGATTGGGATAATAAGGGAGAAGGAGTGATAAACAGGGACTCGCAAGGCCTGGGGACAGATGTGTGACACTTATTTCACTGGCCTTTGGGGGGGCAGTTACAGGATTCTATAAAGGAATGACAGAATAGCTTTTTGAAGGAGGAGAAGGTTGTCAGGGTAGCCAACTTCCAACTTCAGAGTTTTCTGTAATTTGTTTCATAGGCAAGGGAGTACATAGCTTATAGATGCTTTACCAAAATGTGAATTAACTTTAGGAATGTATAAGGAAATGAATGAGAGGTTGCACAAGGAGTAATTGCCTACAGTGCATAGGGCAAACAGGCAGAGATATACTGGGGAAGCTTACGTGTGATAGCTCTAAAAGTCCAAAAGGCTGCATTTCTATGCCTTCTGAACTTGAGGGATGTCAGCCTACTGCAGAATACAGAGAGCAGTGGTGGGTGAGGTATAGTAGACCAGAGATAAATCTCAAAGCTCAGTGATAGAGCAAGTCAAGTCTAGAGAGTGTGGAGTCAGAGCCCTGGCCATAGAGGAAGTTGGTGTAGTCTAATAAGAGTAGAAAGGTGGTTTGGACCAGTCTTTTTTTGGCATCATGGGACAGGAAATGCTTTATCTGGAAAAACAGTCCCAGTCTCTGCCTTAGCTTCTTTGATAGTTCCTCAATATGGACAGAGAATGTAAGCTTGTAGTCTATCCAAAGTCCCAAATATTTAAATGTTGTCACATATTCAATAGGTTCTCCTAGAAGTGCTAGAATCTGTGGAGTTAAGCTATGTAGAGAAGATTTTTGACCTATGGCAGAAGATGAGAAAAGTATGGCCTTCATTTGTTTTTTTTTTTGTTTGTTTTTTGCATTTAGAAGTAGTTTTTGGCTCAATAAGTTTGACTGCAGCTGATTAAAGTCCACCTCTAGGTCCATTCAGGCCTGATCCATGGAAGGCCTAACAATGTATATGACTGTGTCATCGGCGAAGAAAGGAATGTCAGCTGTTTTGATTCCAGAGTCAATGTTGTTACTATAAAGAGTTTTTTTCTGCTTCATAGTAGGCACACACATGGCTGAGATAACCATTTGAAAAAAGACCACAAAGACATTTGGTGTCATCCAGGAATACAGCTGTAAACCGTATAACATTTTCTAAATGTGGGAACTCAGATTCTTTTAGTCATATATATTATGGTAGCACAGTAGTGCTACCGTAGTTAGGGTTGAGTGCACCATTTAAGGTTAAATGGTGAAATGTTGCACCTTAATAGCTTTGCCACCATTCAATGGATTTGCCTGAAATTTGGCAGGCTTGGGGTGTAACCATAGATCTCAGTAGCTACCAACTTTTGTACCAGTCGGATATACAGCTGTGGAGTTATTAAGCAACAGTCTGGGGTGCAATTATGTTTTTTTTTGCGTTCCTTGCTTGTGCCTACAGGTCACATGGTTTACGTGACCAGTCCAAAAACTTCAGAGAATGTGCGGCCAGGGTCCCCGATGTGTCTTTTGAAGATTTCATGAAAAAATATTGAACTGTTCAAAAGTTATTCAAAAAACAAGTTTCCCATTATAATCAATGGGAAAAGTTAACAAAAAGCTTGACAGTATCACAGATGCACTTTTTAGTGTCGCAAATCCACCATTTTGTTTTCACATACTGATCACAGAAATGCTTGAAATTTAAAATTGGGACCATCTAGGGACATCATTCTTTTTGTGTTTACTTAGTCGAGCCCTGAGAATGCTAGCCATTTCTTTATTTTGAAGTTAAATACCCCAGAAATATGTTTTTCAAATTTTTGGAAAAAGTAGTTTCACAATGTAGTGTCGCACATGTGACACTGCTGCACTTTTTTGTAAAAAGGTGTCTCAAATCATGACACTACTTTTCAACTCTATGGCCAAAATGACAGGAATTATTTGCCACCCTGCTGCAAATGAACGGTTTGGTCTTTTGGGATGAAATGTGGAGGTAAGGCAGCCAACATCTCACAGATGTGCCTTTTGGTGGTTTGGTGCCAAAATATTGCATAGATGCAAAGTTACAGTACTCCAAAGTTGACACTTTTTCCCATAGACTAACACTGCGGCGTCTGCTGCATGACAAGAATTCTTTGCCACCCAGCTGCAAAATAACGGTTTGGCCTTTTGCACTGAAATTTGGAGGGAAGAAAGCCAACATCCCACAGATGTGCCTTTTGGTGGTTTGGTGAAAAAATACTACAGGGCGGCAAAGTTATGGTACTCCAAACTTCTCCTTTTGTCCCATAGGATAACATTATGGTGTTCGCTGCTCCTTTCAGGGCCTGTATCTAGCAAATGGTGCGAGATACAGACTTTTCATCAGAAAAATACTTAGCCCTACAAAACTAGCCAGGAAAGTCATAAATCATATGACTTTTAATTTTTTTTCTACGTCATACGGTTCCTGAGATATAAGCAATTTAGTATTCCAACTCCTCATTTTCTGCTCTGAGACCCATTATTATGCATACATTCTTTGTACTCACTGTCTTTCTCTATGCAGCTTTGGGGAAAATCAGCCTTTGCACATACATTACTGTTACCCTTACCGCTTCCACTTGCGCTTCCGTACCCGTTTCATTTACCATTCCCTTCTACGCCACCATGTGTGTTACCTATAGTCAAACTTTTTGTTAACTTTTCCCATTAACTTTTAATGGGAAATTGCTTTTTGAATAACTTTGAATCGTTTAATATTTTTTCATGAAATCTTCAAAAGGCACATTGGGGACCCCAGCCACACATTCCCCGTAGTTTTCGGACCAGTCGCGCAAACTGTGCGACCTGTAGGGACTAGCAAAGAATTTAAAAAAGCATAAATGTGTGCGCAGATCATGCTTAATAACTCCACAGCCATTAATCAAAACAGCATGACAGTTGGCAGATCCCAAGATGTATGGTTCTTGATCGTGTATTCCAAATTTCAGGCAAATCCATTTAACAGTTGCAAAGTTATTAAGGTGCAAAATTTTAGGTTTAACATGTAAATGGCTCCTCAACCCTAACTATGGTAGCATTACCGTGGTACCATAATATATATATATATATATATATAAAACTGATGCATTAAATGGGGTTTTTTGCTTCTAATATAGTATATGCAAAAAACTTCATTAATGCATCAGTTAGAGTTCTTCTACAGTGAAGAAAATGAGGAAATTCAATTTTAGGGTTCCAACCCCTTTCACCCCACCCCCAGCATGCTCCCACCAACAAGCATCAGAGTGTGCATTGGGGTTGTTGGTCCTAACTCTCATCCATTCTTCTACACTGCACCACCTCAGCTTGTTTTACACATGGGATGGGGTGAGGAGATTGGGACCAACAGCCCCAATCACCTAACCTATTGGTAAGAATTGAGCTAAGGGTGGTGGAAGGGTGATGCATTAATGATTTTTGCATACAATTTCCTTACTTTTTAAGAAAAAATAGAAAAAGTTGTGCAAGTTGGTGAGAATCTGAGGCCCCACCACATGATTTTGTGTGACATAGTAACAGTAAGTGCAATGCAAACACAAGCACAAACAGTTACGCACATGGTGCTCCAAAACAAAAATGGTAACACAAATGGAAATAGATATGCAAGTGCAAAGTGACACCAAAGCAAACAGTGACGGAGACAGCGACACAAACGGAATTGCATACGAAACACAATTGGTAACACACACGTATTCGGTTATGCAATTGAAAATACAAATGCTAATGGTAAGAACAACAAAGGAGACAGAAATGGAAACACAAATGCAAACATGTACAGAAACACAAACCGTAACGTGCACGGACACGGTACCATAATTGCAAATGCAAATCATAATGGTAACAGCAGCAATAACGCCAAACGAAACAGAAACAGAAATGCAAGCAGAAACAAAAGTGCAAACTGTAATACACATGGTGGCATAGACGGGAATGGTGACATGTATAGTAATGGAAGCGCAACTGGGAAAGCTAACTGGCACAGTAATGAAAGGGCACACCTTTCTTTTCCTAAAATAATGCATTGAAAAACACAGTGAAAACAAAGAATGTATGCATAATAATGGACCTCAGAGCACAAAATTATGACTTGCAATAGTAAATTGCTTATATCCGTATGACGTAAAAAAATTTTTTTATTTCATATGAATTATGACTTTCCTGGCTAGTTTCATACTTAACCCATGTTGGGGGCTAAGCATTTTGTGACAAAAAGATCATATCACACACCTTTTCCGAGCTACGGGCCCTGAAAGGTGAGACAGATGCCATAATGTTATCCTATGGGAAAAAGCATCAACTTCGGAGTGCCGTCAGTTTGTGCCCCTGTAATATTTGTTCACCAAACCACCAAAAGGCACATCTGTGGGATGTTGGCTTCCTTCCTTCCAAATTTCAACCCAAAAGACAAAACTGTTATTTTGCAGCAGGGTGACAAAGAATTCCTGTAATGCAGCAGATGCCGTAATGTTATCCTATGGGAAAAAGCATCAACTTCATAGTCCTGTAAGTTTGCTACCTTGTAATATTTTCAGACCAAACTATCAAATCCACATCTGTAGGATGTTACCTTTCTTCAGTCCGAATCTCAAATAAAAAGACCAAACCATTTCCAACATATTCAATGTCAAAAATTAGTACAATTTCCCTATCTGTTCCATTATAAAAAATCTGGCCATCTTGTCCTGCCCTCATGATCAAAGATGGCGATCAAAGAATCTCATGATAAAAGAATTTGCAGGCTCGCAATCAAAGAATTTGCAGGCTCATGAACAAAGATTTAAAAACCTTGTGAATCAAAAAATTGAAGGAATTAATTTCTGAGTGCATCTTTACAGTAGCACTCCTACAGAACTCAGTCGGTGGCTGGCCATGGAAGTGAGAGGAGGGCTGTGCCAGTCACCTGCTGGGGATGGGTGGGGGGTGCTGGGTGGACTGGCATGGCTGGGAGGGGGCGTGGGGCTACTAGACTACCAGGGCTTGTCTAGGTGTATGCTGCATTTGCGGCCGGTGACTTGGGGTTGGGGCACAGATGGGGGGTTGACAGTGCCACCCTGTGGGGCATATCAATGGTGTATTTGGGGGGCAGTTGGTGTGGCCAGCCCTGTGGGGCAGTTAACATAGGTTTCAGGTGCAGATGGTGTGGGCAACTCTGTGGGGCTCTAATTATACTCTTCAGGGGGCTGGGGTGTGGGCAGCCCTGTGGTGCACCTAATGTAGCTAGCTGGGCATGGGGGGGCACTTGTGACCTGCGTTGCTGCTTGCAACATGCTTGCCAGGTACACCCCCTGTTCGGCATACCTGAATGCATACCACGACTTGCAGGACTTGGACATGGAGACCCTGCCCCTTCTAGAATAGGGCGCAGGGTCAATGTCACAGTTGCAGTTGGCGCAAGTTGTGTTTGGCGGTGATTTGCTCCAACCTTCTAGAGTTAGGCCCCATGTCTATAACCACACCTATAATGGATAAGATACAATAAAGAAATACATGGAATAAAGATTGAGAAACAAATTACCAAACTAAGTGTATTTTGCCAACAATGTATTACTTATTATCAGAAACATCAATAACTCATTAAAAAACTTAATATACACAGCGGACCACTATTCAGACATCTCTCAATAAAAACTAAAAAAATCCAAATAATAATGAAACTTTTCCACAAGAGAGATTATATCCCACTAGAAGGTATTCAAGACATCAAAATAGTCACTAAAATAAAATATTTAGGAATTATTTTAACACCAAATTATATGTCAAATATTAAAATGAATTACACAAACACAAAAAAGAAGATATTTGCATGTTTATCTAGCTGAGAAAACATCTCAATGTCCCTACTGGGTAAAGTGGATGCACTAAGAATGATGATTTTAAGCCATTTAATATGTTATTCAAAGTATTTTGGGCACCCCTTTACTAAAGTGGCTTGAAGAATTAAAACAATTTTTTTTAATTGCTTGGAGAGGGGGAAAACCCTATATAGCCTGACCACTATTTAGTATTCCTAGGTCACTAAGAGGTTCAGGGTGCCCAGACTCCATCAAGTATGTGCAACCTCAAATACTGTCAGTAATATGGAAAAGGTCATTTTTGGAAGAAAATGATAAACATTTACCACATCCTGCTGGACTAGATATAGTCTAAAAAGATAAAGATTCATGATTTGTATGTAGATATGAAGCATCTAACTGACTCACCACATCCACTGTATTCATGGTTTGCTCTGGTAAAATATATGATAATTAAAGAAAAGAAAAGGATGGATCTGCCCTGGTTATACATGACGATAAGCAAAAGTATTGAGATTTGGGGTAAGGTAAACTACATCAAATTAATATTCTTAAAGATCACTACATTACAAGTCATATTAAACTGTTTCACCAATGAGTTGGTTTGGTATTGTTTTTTACAGTTGGCTATGCATTGGCAACTCACTTTCCATTGTTTTTCAATGCTTAACCACCTCAAGAGTGATTTTTGTAAAATGTTTTTGCAGTTCAGTTGGAATGCATCTGTAATCCAGTCACAATGCATTACAAAGCTAAGTTTTATCTCTTATGAAACAATTTGTGCAAGGCTTTGTGCTGGATCCAGCAACACTTATGCAACTCAATCAGAAATGCTAAAGCAACTCATTTGAAGAACAATACTTGACTTGTACTGTACATTGTAAGATGGAAAGACCTTATAAAGGAATATATATTTATAAGGTGGTAGGTGTTGTAAGACCTTATAAAATATTTAAAAATGATTAAATAACATATTATTGAATAAAAAAGAAATCTGAAAAATTAATTGGCATATTTGATAAAAAATACATTATTAACTAATGTATACAAAACAAGAGAAAGAAATAACCAAAGCTGGTGAAAATATTATTTAGAGAATGTACAGTTATAAATGGGTTTGCACCTAATGACAGATCAAAAATAAATAATAAATGGAATAAAGACATAAATAAGGAACTAACTAATCAAAGCTGGAATAACATGAGAATTCTGACAAATAAAAAAAGATATGTCCCCAAGAAAAATATCAGTTCAGAAAAATACCACTGAGAAATCTTATATAACTCCAGAGAAAGTAACTAGGATGTGGTCTACTAATAGAATATTTGTTGTCATGGATGTGGGAGCCCTAGAACATGTACTCATTGTTTGTGGGATTGTCCACAAATAAAAATGTGGTGGCCAAAAACCAAGCATATAATCTAAAATGTAATAAACCATACAGTGACAATAGCTACAGACTTATTTCTCTTGAATAATTTTGAAGAAACTATTAAAGGGAAAATCAATCAAAAAATCTTTTCTTTGGCAACAATAGTGACTAAGAGGCTTATACTGGCCAAATGGATTTACAAAACACTTTTAAATTTCCAAGTAAATCAATGGTGGTATACATTTAAGGTAACATTAAAGTGTGAGAACCTTATGTGTGTAATAGACGAAGCACATGATGACAAATATGGAAGAATTTGGAAGGAAATAATGGACTCTCTACCACAAAATATACCTTAGTAATTGAAAGAAAGTTTATTTATAAGTGAATATATTAATGTATTAAGTTACATGCCTGGGGAAGAAGAGGGAGATTAAAATGCAATGCATAATAATGTATTGAGTAATCTTGTTAGTAATTCCTAACTATATTGTTGGTATAGGATATGCATGCAAACTGGAGATGTATACATTTATCTTGTTCTCAAATAAAAATGATCAATTAAAAAAAGATGTACATAACTAGATTTTTCTCTGTTTGATTAGCAGGGTACTTTCTCTGTCAAATTGTTGTGTAGGGTATCTTGCTGACAGGAAGGCACTCATCACAGCGGGTGAGAGCTTTTAGTTGATTGTTTTGTGAGGACACAGTTTAGGCCCAACCCTTCCCACCCATCACCCCGCCCACCCTGGAAATAGTTCCTTTATACCTGAGGTTCTGACATCATTTCCTCGAGTGCAAGGTGCATTTCACTGTCATATCCTCTCTAGCACACTGCACTGATAATATAAGCAAACACGTTGTATAATATATATATATATTTCTATATAACAAATCACACACACACGCACGCACACACACACACAAATACAATAAAAAACTAGATAAACATGTGAGGAGTAGTGCAATGTAATGGCTGTGGGGCAGCAGTCTTCCAGGAGTCTTTCTGGAGGCTGAGATGCTGCCCTATTTGCAGACAACTATCTGCCCTGAGGGAGGAAGTTGCCCGTCTTCAGGCTGCACTGGACAGTAGTAAGGAAACCTTCCCCCAGGCCACACTGGACAGTAGAAAGGGAACCTCCCCCATCCAGGGAGCACTAGCGCCACCACCACTACCTCAGAGGTTGTGAAGAAAGCACAGCAGTTGGACCACAGTGGGCTCAGGGAGGGTAAGGAGGGTGGAACAGAGGCACACCCAGTCAATTGTTCCACTCCACAATCCATACACCATTCTGGGGGAGCATAGCTCCCCTATGGATGCACCCACAGAGAAGACTGATGATAACTGTCACAAGGGAGGCCCACAGAAAGGAGGCAGAGGACACCAAAGGGAAAGGAAGCAGCTCCTGGTGGGGGACTCAATTATTAGGGGTATAGAACTGGGGGGAGCTGGGAAAAATGAAGTAAGGTGCCTGCCTGGTGCCATGGCTTGGAGGGACAGGAAGTGCATCCTCAGGATCACGAGAACAGCTGCAAGGGATTCCGAACTGGACGTAATTGTCCACCTAGGGACAAATGACTTGGCTCATCATGAGATTGGAGCAGTGCAGGAGGACATTGCAGAGTTGGGGAGGGACCTAAGATGAGTAGCACACACAGTATCCTTCTCAGAGGTGCTGCCTGTCAAAAGCATGGGGAGGCGAGGGTAATTGGCACCATGCAGTTTAATGAATGGTTGAAAAAAAATGGTGCAAACACATGGGTTTGGCTATTGGGGACTGGGGTTCCACCTGGAGGACACCAGCCTATACTGGCAGGATGGTCTGCATCTGTCCAGGAAGGGAACAAGTCTTTTGAGCAATCGGTTTAAATGCTTCATTGGCAAGCTTTTTAAACTAGTCAAAGGGGGAGGCACTGACAAGCAGCAGAAAATCCCAGCCTCTACCTACAAAACAGGGTACTAAATGAGAAAAAGACTGAGGTAGAACGGTCAGTGGGGGATGCTGCAACAGAAGGTAAAGCCATCAAAAAATGGAGAGCAATGAGTACTAATGCCCGTAGTCTGGGTAACAAGCTTCCTGAATTAGTGGCCTTGATGAAGGAGGAACATCTGGATATTGTGGCAGTCACAGAAACATGGTACACACAAAACCATGACTGGGACATAAACATACCAGGATACACTGTCTACAGGAGGGACAGGAGGGTAAAGAGGAGGAGGAGTAGTTCTTTACATAAGGGAAGGAATAAAAGCAACAGAACAAAAGGGTAAACAGAGAGGAGAAGAAGCACTGTGGGTAAATTTGGAGACAGGCAATGGCACCACAATACGCACAGCAGTTGTATACAGATCCCCTTCTCAGGTGGAGGAAATGGACAGGGAAATGATAGAAAGTATACTTAGAATGGCAGAAAAAGGGGAGATATTGCTGATGGGTGATCTGAATATGCCAGATGTTAACTGGAGTGCAGTTGCAGCTGCCACTCGAAGAGTGCAGTTATTCTAGATGCCTACAGGGGCATGCACTTGAGTAACTAGTACTGGAACCCCACTCGAGAGGGGCAATATTAGACTTGATTCTCTCAAATGGAGATGGAGAGGATCACAGATGTAGAAGTGGGTAGCCATCTGGGAACTAGCGACCATCGAACAGTATGGTTCACAATAAACACAGCAATAGAGTCAAGCCATACAAAGACAAAAGTACTGGATTTTAGGAGGGCTGACTTTGCCAAAATGGGTGAGTGCCTAAGGAATGCACTAGCAAATGGGCAGGAAGGAGGGGTGGAAGAACAATGGGGAATAATAAAAACTGCCATCACAGAGGTAACGAGCCTTTGTGTGAAGCAAATAAACAAAACAAGACGATGTAAGAAACCACTATGGTTCTCAAAGGAAGTGGCAGTGAAGGTTCAAGAGAAAAAGAAAGCATTCAGGAAGTACAAGGACTCGCAGAAGGAGCAGGACAGTGAACTGTATCAGTTAAAGCAAATGGAGGCTGGGAAGGCAGTCAGAACAGCAAAGGCCCAATCCGAGGAAAAGATAGCCAACTCAGTTAAGAAGGGGGATAAAACCTTTTATAGCTACATCAGGGAGCAAAGGAAGACCAAGGGAGGGATAGTGAGGCTTAATAAAGGGAGGAGGGTGGGCAGAGGGAGACTGTGAAAAGGCAGAGATACTAAACAAATATTTTGCTCAGTATTTACAAATGAAGAGGGGAGGTACATAAAACAAACAGTAGTAACACTCTGGATACAGAAGTTGATACCAGCCCATTTACAGAAGAAAGGGTTCTGAAAGAACTCTTAAAACTGAAGGTGGACAAAGCAATGGGGCCTGATGGGATTCATCCCAGAATTCTACAAGAACTAAGGGTAGAACTAGTGACACCACTGACTACCCTTTTAACAAATCATGGAGGATGGGTGGTACCCGAGGATTGGAGGAGGGCAGATGTGATTCCCTTCACAAATGTGGGAGCAAGGCAGAAGCAGGAAACTACAGACCTGCTAGTTTAACCTCAGTGATAGGGAAAATGATGGAATCACTTCTGAAGGAAAGAATTGTCGAGCATCTAGAGGCCAGAGGGGCACAGGACCCTAGGCAGCATGGATTCACAGCGGAAGGTCATGCCAGACAAATCTGATAGATTTCTTTGACTGGGTGACCAAAGTAGTAGATCAGGAGGGCTGTGGACATGGTCTACCTAGACTTTAGCAAGGCATTTGACACAGTCCCACACAAAGGTTAATATACAAGTTAGCTAGCCTGGGAGTGGGTCCCAAGATGACAGCCTGGGTAAAGAATTGGCTGGAGAATAGGACACAGAGAGTAATAGTAAATGGAGTCCACTCAGAAGGAAGGAGGGTTACTAGTGGGCACCGCAGGGTTCAGTATTAGATCGGTCCTCTTCAATGTCTTTTATAAGCGACATTGTGAAGGACTGGAAGGAAAAGTATGTCTCTTTGCAGATGACACTAAGATCTGCAACAGAGCTGATGCACAGGTGGGGTGGAAAGGATGAGAAGGGACTTGGCAAGGTTAGAGGAATGGTCAAATGTATGGCAGCTTAGATTCAATGCTAAGAAGTGCAAGGTAATGCACCTGGGAAACAAAAACCCAGGGGAAGAGTACACAATGGGGGTGAGATACTAACAACAACAAAAATGGAAAGGGACCTTGGGGTAGTCATATCAGATGACCTAAAGGTGGGCAAGCAATGTGAGAGGGCAGCAAGGAGGGCTGGGGGGTTACTGGGATGCATAGGGAGAGGTAACCAGCAGCCTACTTCTTCTAACCCCCACACCCTAGAATTGCCTTATGACTGTCCCATGCATGCTTGAATTCCACCACTGATTTTGACTCCACAACCTCCTCCGTCAGGCCGTTCCATGCATCCACAACCCTCTCTGTGAAAAAATACTTCCTTAAATTACCTCTGAGCCGTCCCCCTCTATTTTCAGATTGTGCTGTCTTGTTCTTGCACACCTCTTTTTTTTGAAAGATGCTACCCTCTTGGACTTTGTTGATTCCCTTGAGGTACTTGAAAGTTTCTCAACAAATCACGAAGAGCACTGTGTTAGCTAATGGTCTTGAAACTATAGATATTGTTTTAACTCTTGTATCTGAAGGAGGAGGAACCTGGATAGCTTTCCACCTCTGCCACTATGGTTATGGCTAGGTTACTAACTGTTGCCAAATGCATGATTTAGCACTGACTGAAATTAATAATTACCCTCTGAACTATCTGTTTCTGGCTAAGTAGGAACTGAGTGATTATCAATGTGAAGAGGCTCTTCTGCACTAGATGACACTTGATGTTTGTGTATTCAAAGCCAGAGATCTTTTTCTCCATGGTAATGGTAGTTTTAAGTATACACATCAAGCTCTGAGTTCATCAGTGGAACTTATTAAAATTAATTTTCCATCCCACTTTTGTCCCTTTTCATGAAATAATTATGCAGAAAATATGATGATGCTTGAAGTCCTAGTTGTAGCTATAGATAGTAAACTATCCATTTCTTAAATCTAAAGATTCTGTTTTCTTTTTTCTTTCGATAAATAAAATGTTTACTTCCAAACAGTACTAAAGTAGGCATGATGTGTGGAACAGTACTATACCTAACAGTTGACACAAATAGTTTTGGCCTTTCCCAAACATCATTAGCCTTGAGACCTAACACATTTTTCATAAGAGCTGACCAAGAAGAGCCTGCTAACTTTTCTCAGCGCAAATGTCTGTATCGTCACAATAAGTGAGGTCACCATGCTGATGAGATTTGAGGAATAATAGACATAGATATGTCAGTCTCCAGATAAGTTTCTGCTCTTCACCTTTCACCAAATACTCTCTGGTAAAAAAAAAATCTTCCAATTAGCAGCTTGAGATAGAGTGATACTTCAGTAATATCATATTGCTTTGAAAAAATGAGAAACATTTTCTACCTGCTATTTTTGTTGCTACTAGCTCTTTACTAGATTATCAGCAGGTACTGTACTGAACTGGGCTGGTTGGTTTAATGGCAGAAGAAGCTTGGGGCAAAGTTGCTGGGTAGACAGTAGGAGTATACCTCTGAGTGCAGAAGTAACTTGTCTGGTTACTGTAGTGTGATTCAAACTATGTTACATGAGGAGAAGGAGGCACATAAATGGGGTTTTAATCTTGTGCTGTTGGGTTTGATTGTGGAAACAGACTTTTGATTTGAATCTGAAACTGCTGCACATTCAATTTGACAGGCATCAGCACCATCATAATAATTATGATGGTGGTTGAACTCAATTTATTTATTTTATTTATTTGAATTCTAATAACCAAGTAGGCAACTGTGACAGATTTGTCCCTTTTTCAGGGGTGAACCAGGAAACAGAAGCCTTTCATACATAAAAACATGAATACAATTGCATGACAGAGGTAGTTGACCATAAGTTTCATATACTGTATCTAGTAGTACAATCAAAGTATATGGAAATCAGTTCTGGTAGAAACATTGTTAGAGAACAAAGGAGTAATCACACATAGCAATAAAGTATACATATGTGCAAAACAGAGGCAAATGCATACACAGCACTGATATTGCATGTGTGGTGGGAAGAGTCATGACAAGTCACATTTATTTAAGAAACACCTTTCCAAAAAAAAGACCACAATGCTGCTCATAATTACAAAATATACAGACAAATATATAAATATTAACACCACACAATTAAAACAGGACTATAATACAATTGTGACACATCAAAATAAAACCACACAGCTAGCTAGTATTACATTTTGAATAGGCTACTAGAGATGTTAGTAGAAGTTAAATGCAGTTTCAGATGGGAGGGGAAAAATATTTCTTTAAAATGTTTTTTAAACTAAGGAAGAGATGTACAGAAAAGTAATCTTTGTGGTAGTATATTCCATTTGTAGAGTGCTGCAAATACAAAGAGTCTCTTGCTGATTGTTAAGTAAGTCTTAGGTATATCTATAATTAGATAATTGGAGGATCAAAGGGTCTTGGTGATGGGTTTTATTGAAAGCATATTAGCAATGCTAGGAGGAGGAGAGGTGGATGGGTTTATAAGTTGAACGTAGTAGAGGGAAGTCCATTTTTGCTTCACATGAAGGCCAGCCCAGGGTGTCAAGCATAGCACAGTGATTGGTTCGAGCTTGGGCCAGTGCAGCAAATCTTGCTATTATATCATAAGATTGTCCAAGTTAGTTAAATATGGAAGGCTTTAAACTGCTAAACAGTGGTGCTCCATAAACTTCCAGTTCCACTAAAAATAGAAACAGTTTAATTGGGTTCAATTTCAGTTTGTTGCCATCTGTATCCCCCCTGGTTGCCCCTGAAAAAGGGACTTCTAGTCTCAGTTGGCCTACGGGTCAACAAAATTCAGTAAATAAATAAAGGGGGCCCGTAAGTA
The DNA here is from genome assembly GCA_016271365.2 of Neoceratodus forsteri. Lineage (NCBI taxonomy): Eukaryota > Metazoa > Chordata > Ceratodontiformes > Ceratodontidae > Neoceratodus > Neoceratodus forsteri. The sequence continues at coordinate 40,546,164 of CM028137.1, read as the reverse complement.
TATTTGCAGAGGCTATGATTCTTCTGGAATGTGGTGTAAGGTAGGAGGAAATTTGGCATAGAAGCCCTTACTTCTGATGGGTGGATTTTATAACTCTGTTTCCATGCATTTCATAGGACATGTGTTCAATGAGGGCTACGCCAAGGTATTTGAAGTAGTTAAGCCACATAGTTCCTCACCTGTTCAGGCCTTAATTACCAGTCAGGATAAGTGGCTAGGTCAAAGGATTATCCAATGAGAAGGGTGACCGCTGTTGAGCTCTTACAAAATGGGTGACTCAGTAGCGGTGCCTGTTCTCAGGGCTAGTGGATGCGGGGAAAATTCGGGTATAGTGACATCCTGTCACTATATGTACTGTATATGTGCATGGGGGGAGTGAGCACACTGTGCAACAGGCAGAAGGGGAGGCAGGGTTTTTGAGGTGTAGCATGATGGTGGGTTGCCAAGCTGGTTGTGTGGCATGGTGGGTTTGTAGAAGACTATGGTTGGGAGGGTACCAGGTTCAGTGCTGGGAGAGTTGGGATTTTTGCGCTGATCTGATAATTTGAATTTTTTTTAAGTTTTCACCACCCCATGGCACCCCCTCCCCAGGAGTTGAGAATCTTGAGTAAGGGGGTAGTTGGCACAACTCCCTGCCTAAACAACAAATTTTCAAGTTCCTGGTGCACTTTTGCCATGTGCCAGCGGTGTACATCAGTGAAATGTATTTTTGCAGATCAACATTCACCCTAAGGGTGATCACATTTCCACAATCAATGCTATCACATAGACCCGGGCAACAGAGGTGTTGTGGAATGACATGGTCTTGGTTTTACTTGTTTTGAACACCAGTAAGTTATCTTTGAACCATGCCTCTATAGTAACTGCTGGAAGTCTATCTCCAGGTTGGAGTTGAGGAAGGAGATATCCTTTGAGAATTTGTAGAGTATTGCATGATCCATATAAAGCTATATTGACACCCCTACACAGTTTAAAGGGAGTTCATTTATAAACATGGAGAATAAGAGAGGACTCAAAATGGATCCCTGGAGAACCACAACTGTGATGGGAGATAGAGATGATGTAACTCTAGACCACTTGACACAATGCAGCCTGTTTGTGAGGTAGTTTGTTAGCCATGTAAGGGAGTGGTTTTCAAGACCTAACTTGTGGAGCTTTATGAGTAGTTGATGATTAACAAGGTCAAAGGCTTTCTTTAGGTCCAGTAAAGTTACACCAGTTACAAGACCCTAGTCCATAGCCTGAAAAATGTCAGAATGTACAGTACATAATGGGACCAATTTAAAAAGCTCCACTGAATGGCACAAGGGACTTGTGCCACAAGGAGTGGCCCGGGGAGCACATCAACCAAAAGATGTGCCAGGAGCACTTCACAAAAGCAGCCTGCATCAAACGCTGGCAGTGTGTACCAATAGGAGCTTGCTCCCACTTTATACTGGGTGTTATACTGTGTTTTGAATGGTGGAAGATCTTTTGGTCCATTAGAACTGTTCCTCACATTAGTGGGTCCATTTGACCTTGTTTTTTTCTAACAATATATCTATCTCTTTTTAAAATGCTAACAAAGGTCCACTATTTACTATTCTACTTGTAAGTAAATTCCATATTCAACCTGTTCTATTTAAAAATGTGAAGTATCTATTTCTTTTAACTTTTCCATTTTTATTTCCATCATATGGCCTCTTAATCCTGTTGGTTTATTCTATATAACTATACCCATCTCTTCCAGTAGTTTCTTATCTTTAGCAATTGTATACATAGACATAGGGCCCAAGTCTAGAAAAGTTACACCCGGCGTAACAGCACTTGCACCAAGTAGAATGGCTCAAGTAGCAACTTACACCTGCAGTTGTGATATGTGCGATTCTACAAAGTGGCCTGCGAAATGTTGAAGACCACTTGCGCCGAAAAGCTGTTACACCAGCAGTTGCACCATAAACCCCCTGTGACATGGTGCTAGGAGGTTTATGGCAGCAGTTGCACCCCATTCCAGAACGGCAGCAACAAAGTCCCCACTGTTGGGATTCCACAAGAACCCCCAGAGGAGAACCGGCAATGTAAGTGACACTTGCATTTAGCTGGTGTAACTTACATATGGCCTCCGAGGATCCTGTAGAACCCGGTAGATGTACCCTCCCCCCCATGCCAAGACCACCGCCATTGGTGCTCCAATGGGCATCTCACCCGCCCCATGCCCGTACTGTACATGCTCTGTACCCACACAGTAACAGCCCCACAGGGCTGTCCACACCCTGCCCCTGAATCCTTGTGACATGAATGCTCCACAGGGCTGCCCACACTCCAGCCCCCGAATCTCCCACTACAAATAGCCCCACAGAGCAGCACAGTCACCCCCCACCCATGCCCCAACCCCAAGTCGCTACAGCAAATGCAGCATATACCCAGCCCAGGTAGTCTAGTGGCCCCCAGCCAGCCATCCCAGTCCACCAGCACCCCAACCCATCCCCAGCCAGTGACTGGCACAGCCCACCTCTCACCTCCATGGTCAGCCATTAATTGAGTGCTATAGGAGTGCTAATGTAAAAATGTGCTCAGAAATTAGTTGGGTTGGGGGCCACTAGACTACCAGGGCTGGATATATGCGCATTTGCAGTAGCGACTTGGGGTTGGGTCATGGGTGGTTGGTGACTGAGCCATTCTGCAGAGCTATTTGCAACAGGAGATTCAGACATTGGGGGTGTGGGCAGCCCTGCACAGCTCATATTGGACACTTAGGGGGGACAGGGGGTGTGGGCAGCCCTGCAGAGCTCATATTAGACACTTCAGGGAGAGCTTGGGGTGTGGGAAGCCCTGAGGGTCACCAAATGTGACTATTTGGGTGGGGGGCTGCACTTGCGACCTGCGGTTGCGGCATGCAACATGATCACCAGGTATGTCCTCTGTTCAGCATACCTGGTCGCATGTCGCAAGTCACAGGACTTAGCTGTGGAGACACTGCCCCTTCAAGAATAGGGCACAAGGTCAATGTCACAGTTGTGCATGGCACAAATTGCTTTTGGCGGTGACTTGCCCCAACCTTCTAGAATCAGGCCCATAGTGTTGCTGAAATATGTAAGGTCGCAGTGCATGTTTGAAGAGCAATAAGCCTGAATATTCGGTCTCCAGGTAAAGTACTACTCTTCACCCTACACCAAATACTGTTAAATAAAAAAGTCTAATTAGAAGATTTAGAAAAAAATTATACTTCAGTAATATCTCACTACTTTCAAAACAAGCATTTTCTGCCTTTTTTCTGTTGCTATTAGCTCTCTATTAGAGCAAGTAGATAGAATTGTGCTGGTTAATTTGCTGGCAGTAACAGCTTGAGGCAACACTGCAGGGGAGACAGTAACTGTTTACCTATTAAAGCAGTAGTAATGTGTCTGGTTAATGCAGTGTAACTGCAGCTGTAGTACTTGAGGAGGAGACTCTGGAATGTATTTTATTCTTGAACAATTGTGTGTGATTGTGACAACACATTCTTGATTTGGCTCTGAAACTGTTACACAATCAATTTTAGAGGCATTAGAGGTATCATACTAATCATCATAAAGGTTTAACTCAAGATGTACATAATCTCTGACCACTGGAGTTCCCAAAGGAGGAGCATCATGCTGGACATAAGATTCTGACATGAGGGCTAGCGGCTGCCTTTCTTTCCCTTCTGTGGTTTAAGAGAATCACGCTCCACTGACTAAATTAACAGGGGTGCACCACAGTTTGGAGCCTAAAACTCAAGAAGAAGAACTCAACAAAAAAACAAGACAAAAATGATTATATATTTTTGAGATAACGAAGCCAAAAGAAATGACTACAAAAAAATCAGGGTCCAGGAGGAAAACCAAAACAAATACGGGCTGCTCCAGTATGGAAAGCTTCCTAAATATCTAAGCAAAAGCAAATACAGTTTACCCATGAAATCCTGGACTGGACAGCCTGCAGTATGCTTTGAGACTTTCCTTTGTTTGACCACCCAGAAATGTTGGTGATTGTAAAATCCTGGAGTTCATGTGATGTGAAAAAAGTGAATGAAACAATTCATGAGGAGGAGAAATTGCTGAACCCTCCAGTCTCTCCTAAACATGCGCATTCAGCCAAAACTGAAATTTTGGAGAGCTGGCTTACAGCCTGGACCTACACAGATACTGTAGAAGGAGAACATGGAGCCTCATCTGTTTATGGGATATTCACTAGAACTTAGTAAAAGGGCACTGGAATGGGCGTATGAGGGTTCCAAGTCAGAGATGGATTCAAGAAATGGGACTGCTAACTCAGAAAAAAGATAAGATTTACCACAAGAAGATGTGGTACCTGAAGAGATAACCACAAATATCATCATTTAAATATTTGCTATAGGGAAGGATGCACCAGAATCAGAAAATGAAGCAAAAGAAACAACCACCACCTTGGATGCTTCATGGGGGGAAATCTTAGACAAAGCGGACTGTGAACTGCCGGAATCCAATCTTCACTAAGACAGAGTCAGAGCCAGGATAACATGGATGTAGCATCTACATCTTTTTTTTTCTAACCATATAAACAACAGAAAATTTAAAAAGTGCTGGAATCACTGATGGCTCTTCAAAAGGCAGAACCGAGTAAAAGCATAAGTACTAATAAGGATCATCCTACTTTAAACAAGCTGAAGATAGTACTACTAAAATAAAAGGAAGAGAGCAAAATGCCTTAACAAGCATGAAAGTTGAAACATATGGGGCTAGGAACCTCCTCCATTTGCTCCATAAATTCTAGCACCAATAAACACATGGGGGAGAATGAAGGAAAAGAATCACCATCTAACTGTGCTAAATACATACTATTATAAATAAATAAAATAACTCCAAAAATGGACATAATTATAGGAATGCAAGAGAAAACTGAAAAAATATTTTAACATGACCCAGATGCTCATAAAAGAAAATGGTGACACACATTCAGAGGTTCAGAATTTGCAACAAACAGTGAACACACTTATGAAAGAACAAATTCACTTCTAGGATCAGCTAAAAATTTTAAAATAACAAATAAGGATATACAAAATGTTGGATTTTGAAACCAAGGCAAGCTGAAAGAATATCAGAATTTTGTGTGTACCAGAGACGTGGGACAATAATAGAACCTTTTCAGAGACTTTTAAACAAGTTTCTGCAGCCTATCTAAAATCAGATCCTGCTAATATTGATTTTGAAATGGATAGGATTTGCAGAGATTTGTGTGCCAAATAGGATGATTCACAGCCCCCAAAACTGATTCTAATGAAATTTTTAAAAGCTAAAGAAAAAGACACTTTAGTAACAGCAGTGCATAAGAAAATCAGAATAAAGTTAAGGGGCTCAATGATCATAATTTTCAGCTACTTACCCTTGACTTAGTCAATGAAAGGAAATAAAATACTACATTATAAGAAAAAAAGCTATGGAAGAACAGAATCAGATTGTCTGTTCTTTTTCCTGCATTGTTAAGAACTCATATGGAAGGTGCAAATACAATCTTAGACAATCCCCCAGTTGCAATGGAACTACTTCAAATGAAAATGCCACATATATTTCATTAACTCTCCATACGACAGAAAGATATGTGTTTTTTTCAATGTAAGATAGACAGAGGAAGTGGGGAAACTTATTAAAACAAAATGTTTACAGTCTGATAGGGCTGTTTGGGGGATGTTGTGATATTTTGATTGTTATTTATGTTGGTGAATGGGGAGAGATGATAAAAGCATAAGAGAAGTCAGGTTTATGCAGTGTTTTACATTTTTCTTCCTTTATTACAATACAGATTTTGGTGGTGTGAGTCCAGATTCAGGAATGGGACCAGACTATGACATCCATAAGGAAATATGTGTTTTGGAGCATACAACAATGAAAAATGGGAGCACAGTCAGTGATCTATGAATGGTCATTGACAAAATTTTGTCACATGAACAGACAGCAAAACCAGCAGGTCAACTGTATTTTGTAGTCAGCTGCTAGTTTCTGGGGAAAAGAAGTGTTTTCTTTGGGGGCTTTAATCCCTAATCCCCCACATGGAGACTCCACCCCCTACACTCCCTCTCTTAGAATTGTCAACGCCAGGTTGGAGCTGATTTGGGGGGTGCAGGACCCTTGGCAGACAATGCCAGGTTCCAGCAGGTTCTCTATAGCCATGAGGCACTGTAGTTGCTGTAGGGGACCTTTCTGTTGAAAAGTCACTGTCAGGTGTATATACCCACAATCAGGTATTAAAGTAATTTCCATGAATGTGAATGGAATAAATTCCCCAATTAATAGGGTAAGGATATTGAATTATGTGAAGAAAACAAATGCAAGTATAATTTGTTTACAAGAATGTGACCTTTAAAAAACTGAAATGTTGACATTAAAGAGAAAATGGATGTCACATCTGATCTTTAATCCAGATACCAAGAATAGTGAGGAAATTAAAATAATAGAAAAGGGGATATATGCTACGATCATAGATCAATTTATGGATAACAATGGACACATAATTTTGTTAAAATGCATACTAAATGAGAAATAAAAATCTTGATTGGTTCAATTATGTACCCTTTATGCAGTATAGTCATTTTTATCAGTTATTTCAGAAGGTTTGTAAAACCTTCAAGCCAAAATAATAATTATAGTGGAAGATTTTAATATTCTGGCAACTCTGGATTTAGACAAGTCAAAAAACAAAACAAAGGCAAATATAATCTTATTTAATAAACTTGAAAGTTTTTCACAAATCAAAATCTTAATTGACTGTAGGAGAGAAAGTAATCCAAATATTAGGGAATACACTCATTGGGATAAGATTTTTTTTTTCACAAGACTGGATTACTTCTTTATATCCAGGACTTTACTACCAAAAATAATAAAATCTGATATTAATTCCATAATTATGTCAGATCACAAAATGATAGAACTTACACTAATGATAGATTTAGGAGAGAGAAATAAAACAAAAACATGTTTTTTCAATGACTATGTATACAGCATTAAAAACATTGCAGAATATTGGTTCTATAATTAAGACAGAAGTTCTACAATTACAAATTTATGGGAAGCTTTTAAAGTAAGAAGTAGATGGGCCATAATCTCACATAAAATAAAGACACTTAAAATTAGAATATAAGAATTAAAAGCATTAGATTTAAAGATTAAAAGATTCAACAATATAGTGAAAAAAATATAATAAATATACAACAGAATGGAACACTTTAAAACTGCAAAGACAAAAACAAATTAATATATACAAAAGCTATATCATAATATGAGGAAAACAAAATATTTACATATGGACAAGTCTAGTAAGTTTTTGGCAAGTGTTCTTAGGAAGGAAAGGAAAGGAACTTAATCAACTCAATTTTAGAAGAGCAAGGTAATTTAAATACAAATGAAAAAGAGACAGAGACTATCTTTCAGGATTACTTTAAACCTTTTTTCCAATCAAAAAAAAAGGAAAAAAGATTTCCTTGGCACAGACAAACTTAAATAAAGCTAATTTTTCATTTATAAAATTTACTACAAAAGAAATATTGAATGTAATTAAAGATTTACAAAAAAACAAGACACAAAGATTAGATGGGTTTAACAATAAATAGTATATGACTTTAGCCAATTAAATATCATCATGGCTAGAAAATATGATAGAAGAATTAATGAATAATAAATCAGTGCTACCCAAGCCACCTCAACAAGCAAACATAATGCTAATTCCTGAGGAGGAGAAACCACAAAATCAGCCAGATAGTTATAGACCAATATCAATTTTAAACTTGGATTACAAAATAATTGCCAAACTTATTAACAATAGAATACAACCCTTGTGAAATACATTAATACATGAAAACCAATTTGGGTTCATAAAGGGCAGAAACATTTCACAAACCTACAGAAAAAAAAAATTCAAGCCATATCAATACACATAACAATAAAGTAAAGATATATACTGTGCCCTATCACTTGATGCCAGTAACGTGTTTGATATAGTGGACAGAAATTTTATGATAGAAACATTAAAAGAATGGCATCTTACAAATGAACTAATTTCTTTAATACAGCAATTTTAAAGAAACACTACAGCTAAGATTCAAATTAAATTCACATTAACATATGAATTTACATTAAATAATGGGGTTAGGCGGGGGGATGCCACCTTTCCCATACATTATACATTTTGGGTGGGATATTCAGAAGGGTTGCACATGGTGCAACACAGCTGCACCATGTGCAACCCACTGATGTGCCTGACATGATATTCAAAGTGGGATTGAGCTTGGCACAAATCCTGATGCGCCAGAGCGCATCAGTCATGTATGCGGCGTAGGTGGGGGGGCATGCCCATGTATGCTATGCACATCCCGATATTCAGCCTGGGATGTGCTGAGCCCATGCATGCACAACACCTACCTATGCTGCACACAGGTGAGCCAAAAAAAGGAGCAACAGCTGGTCACCCACAGGTGAGCTGCCATATTGCAGGGTGCAACACAGCAGCTGCTACCTGTGGGTGGCCACCTGAACTTCGGCGGCACCTTCATGGTGGACCCCCCCCCATGTCTGATCATGGGCATTTGTTATAATTAATAGTCCCATATCCATGGTGGCCCAGTGGACCACTCACAGTCCAATCGCAGGCATATGTAATAAAAAAGAGAGGTCCTATATCCCTGGTGATCCAGTGGACCGCTTGCAGCCCAATCACGGGCATTTGTGTAAAATAATCATACTATATCCCTGGTGGTCCAGTGGACCACTCCCAGCCTGATCATGTGCATATGTAATAAAAAAGAGAGGTCCAATATCCCTGGTGGTCCAGCGGTACCCCCTCCCCACCTGCCCACTGAGTCCCAGCACCTCAATCCCCCCAGTCAGTGGTGGGGCAGCAGCTCCCCACTCACCAGCCACCTGCCAACTGACTGCATATGGTAGGGCTGTACGCCCATTGGTAATGTTTGTGCAAAGCAGATGACATATACTTTCTCTCTATTACTGTCACTGAAAGTCTTTACCATGTTAGATGTTTTATCAGGCCATTAACATTTCTCCTTCTAAAAAATTTCCAAATACCAATTCCACCCTCAATTTTTCTAGGATGTTAAGTATAGTATGTTCATTGTAGTGTGTTCACTGTCATTGGAGCTTAAATACAAGGGCTTCTCACAAAGCAGTACAGCAGAAAACAGTTGGGGTCTGGCAGAGGTTGTCTGAATCTTCTTTTGCTGAGCAGTTGGGGGAAAGGTGTTAGTTGCTGGACAAGCTTTAAATTCTTTTTCACTCTGTGGATTTTAGCAAGTAGTGCTGACTTGTTTAATACAGTGTTTGTGTGTGTGTGTGGGGGGAACCTTCCTTTAGAGAAGGTTGCAGTGCTTGGAGGTGCAGTGAGGGGCAGACACAGGGCTGATACACTTTTGTGAGAGTTGGGTGTGGGCCCTAATCCCACCCTCAACCCCACCACCCCCCAAGCACAGCTCTTTTATAGGGGAACACCTGCCCTGCAATTGGAGGAAGGGACTTCAGGTGCAACTCATCTAGGTCTATCCAATAATGCAGCCACAGGGCAGGGAAAAAAGCATAGATAGGTCTCAAATAGGAGTACAGCAACCACAATGAATTGCTGATTAGTGTGATAAATGGATACTGTGGAGGGCCTTCAACTGGAATATATCAGGTAACATTTCTGTTAGAGGTTGGGCTAGGATTAGTTAATTCTACTTGCTGTAGGGCTAGTTAGTGTGGAGAGGCTGTGTAGGTAGTGTGGACCATGGGTAGGATTGTTGGGTGCAATGGTTGTGAGGCATCAATGTGAATGAATATACTGTGGAGGCTGGGAGGGTGCCCAATATGCCACAGGCTAAGGAGGCTCAATGAAAGGGTTCAGAGGCTTGGCTGGGAGCTGGGGAGGTTGAGGGATGAGGGGAGGATTGCATCAGTAGGAGGGCTGACATCTGAGAGTTTTGTGGGACCACCACAGAGAAGGAACAGTGGGTCAAGGGATGGGGGAGGGGGAAAAATAGACAGGATGCCAGCTGATGAAAGGTGGACTCTAGCAGGACCTAGAAAAAGAGGAGCAGCAGTGGGCAGAAAGGAGGAGAAAGCACATAGTAAGGCAAAGGGGATAGGGAACATGTTTACTTTACTAGCAACACATTGGAAAGAGGATGTAGGAGATGACTGCATAAGGGATAGCACTCACAAAGAAAAGAGAGTGAGGGCATTACTAGTGGAGACACTGAGCATGATGTGGTGGGGAGTGATAATACTCAGAGAGGTGGAGAGGGAGAGGGAGGTTGGCAGTCAAACAGAAGAAGGGGAAGGGTCTTAATTGGGAGGGATGGGGAAGACACTGGGGCACAGGCTAAAAACACGGTCCTGAGTGGCTCCAAAAATGAGAACCTGGGTGGGGGGGTGGTGAATGGCACAAGGAAAGCTGAGGGAGGGTGTACTGGTGTTGGGGGACTCCATTCTCCAGGGGATCAGATGATGAAGCAAAGGGGAGAGGCACAGTCTGATATGGGAGAGTCCATACCAGGATTAAAGGCAGATATGGCAGGACAGGCAATCCCAAGGTGAATAAAGAGTGGTAGGAGGAAACCACACATTGTGGTACATGTGGAGACAAATGACCTAGCATGGGAAATAGTGGAGGTAACAAGGGAGAGGACTGAGGAGATGGGAAGGTTGTGAGAGGAGACTGTGGAGTCTGTGGCCTTCTCCGAAGTTCTCCCAGTGCCCTGCGCAAGCACAGTGAGAAAGGAGAGGATTAAACAGTTGAACACATGGTTGGTAGAATGGTGTCAAACAAAAGGGTATGGGGTTGTGGGTGTCTGGTGCAGTACCTGGGATAAAAACAATCTGTTTGCAAGGGATAGGCTGCACCTGGGTGGGAAGGGAAAGGAGGTATTAAAGCAAGGACTGGGGAGGTATATTGTGACAAGGGTGGATTTAAACTAGATGGAGGGGTGGCATGTGGACAGCAGGTAGGCAGGGATCCAATAGAGTGGAGTCATAGCCAACCCCCCCCAGGCTAGCAGGGAAGGACTTGGGGTGGCCAAAAAAGGAGAGAGTAGAAGGGAGGAGATGGAAGCTAGGGAAGGAAAGGGGGTATTATGGTGGGTGGTCTCATTAAATGCAAGAAGCCTAGGAGACACATCCACTGAGCTACAGGCACTCTTAGCAGTGTGGAGGGTGGATATTGCAGCTGTCACAGAAATGTGGCAACTGAGCACCAGGACTGGGATCTGGCAATCTCAGAATATAAATTATACAGGAAGGACCGTAAGGAGGGGATAGTGGGTGGGGTGGCAATCTATGTGATGGATGGGATCAAATGCACAAGGGATGAGGGAGAAGAAAGGAGAACAGAGGCAATCAGGCTACAGCTCCTAGACTCAAGGAGTAGGAAATTGAGGTTTGGGGTGGTATTCAGGCCACCCTCCTAGTCTAAGGAGCTTGACAGAGAGTTAGCAGGACAAATCAAAAAGGTATGTAGAAAAGGGAAGGTGGTCATCGTGGGGGATTTCAACTTGCCGTGGGTTGACTGGAGCATTCCAGTCACCTCAGGTGCTAGGGAGCAAGTGCTCCTGGATGCGATCCAGGAGGGTCACCTGACACAGTTGGTTACTGTACCTACTAGGCTAAAGAACACTTTTGATCTGGTATTGTTGAATGGAGAGGCAGTGAGGAAAATAAAGGTAGAGGACCCACTAGCCAACAGCGAACACCAAACGGTGTGGTTTAATATCACAATGTGCAGGGAGCCAGAGAAAATCAGTTACTTGGGTGGTAAACTTCAGGAGGGTGGACTTTGAGAGGATGCAGGAAGTACCAAAAGGGAAACTGGAGGGCATATGGCAGGAGATGGACGTGGAGCAGAAATGGGATGTTATTAAGCAGGGGGTTACAGAAGCCTGCACCAAGACACAGAGTAAGAGGAACAGAGCAAGAAAACCATGCTGATTGAACAGTGAGGTTGTGGAAGTGATAAGGGTAAAACAAGTGGTGCACCAGAGGATTAGGAGGATGGGGAAGGAAGTGAACAGGGAGGAATATGCAAGATGGTCCAGGGAGGTGACCAGAAAAGTGAGAGAAGCCAAGGCCCAGAGGGATCTGAGATTAGCACAGGGAATTAATGGGAGGGAGAAAGACTTTTTCATATACATCAGGGAGAAAAGTAAGTGCAAGGAGACAATAGTGAGGACAAAAATGGGTGGGGAGTGGTTGGAAATGGGGGAGAAGCAGGCAGAAGCACTGAATGAATACTTTTGCTCAGTGCTCATGGAAGAAAGGGGACCGCTACCAGCAAGGGCTGGGAGGGTGGGGACAGGGGAGAGGAGGCGACAGATGGAAGAACTGAGGCAAGTAGAGTCCTAGAGGGACTGAGGGCACTGAAGGTAGACATGGCAGCAGAGCTGGATGGTATCCACCCAAGGGTGCTGAGGGAGGTGGCGGAAGTGTTGGTGGAGCCGCTGGCGGATCTATACAGCACCTCACTGGAGTCAGGGTGTGTACCACTGGACTGGAGGATGGCACATATAGTACCATTACACAAGAGTGGGCCAAGGGATGAACCAGGTAATTATCATCTGGTAAGTCTCACCTCCATAGTGTGCAATCTCATGGAAATGATACTAAAGGAAAGACTGGTGTTGTACCTGGAAGACAATGGCCTCCAGGATGAGAGGCAGGATGGGTTTGTTTCAGGGAAGTCTTGTCAAACCAGCCTCATACAATATTATGACTGGGTGACAGGTGAGCTGGATAAGGGTCATGCAGTGGATGTTCTTTACTTGGACTTCAGCAAGGCCTTCGATTCAGTGCTTCATGGGAGGCTTGGGGAGAAGCTAACTGGGGTAGGGGTGAGGCAAAAATGATTAACTGGATTACAAGCTGGCTGAATGGCAGGCTGCAATGGATGGTGGTGAGAGGGGGAGCTCTCAACTCCAAGGTCGGTGATGAGTGGGGTGCCACAGGGCTCTGTGTTGGGGCCAGTATTGATTGGGATCTTCATATCAGACATTACACATGGGTGGTTATGCAAAGAAAGTCTGTTCACTGACAACACCAAAATTGGAGCAGTGCTGAATGGAGAGGAGGGATGGAAGCAGCTGCAGGGGGACCTACATAAGCTAGAGGAATGGTCAGAGAGGTGACAGATGGGGTTCTATGCAAAGAAGTGTAAGGTTATGCACTTTGGGGTGAAGAACCCAAGGAAAGAATACTGGCTGGGGGGGTTAAGCTGGGGATCATGGAGGAGGAGGAGAAGTACCTAGGGGTAATGATAACAGGGACCATGAACAACACTGCCCAGTGCAGGAGAGTGGCTGCAAAAGTTATCAAAATGCTGGGGTGTATAGCGAGTGTGTTTTCATCACGGTGAAGAGAGGTGATCTTGCCCTCTACAGGTCACTGGTAAGACCGTACCTAGAGTATTGTGTGCAGTTTTGGAGGTCATACCTAAAGCATGATATCAGACTACTGGAGGGGATGCAGAGGAGGGCAACAAAGATGATATGTGGAATGGAGGAGACAGACTATGACAGCAGGCTGGGAGACCTAAAGATATGTACATCCTGGAGGATAGAAGGAACTGGGAGGGACATGATAGAGATATTCAAGTATCTGAGGGAATCAATAAGGATGGGTCAAATGGGGTCTTCAAGTTAAGGAGGGGAAGGGTCACCAGGGGGCATGGGCTAAGAATAGAGGGGGGACGATTTAGGAAGGAAATGAGGAGACACTATTTCACAGAGATGGTGGTAGCAAAATGGAATGCCCTACCAGAATGGGTGGTATCATGTAAATATGTTAACAGCTTCAAAAGGGCAGGAGACATGGGACAGGTGAGAGTGAGGTGGGGGGAGGTGGGGGTGGCAGTGGGAAGACAAAGGGAAGGGGGATGGGGAGCTGCAAACTAAGGGTCTTGGCTGCACACTCGAGCAGACTTAGATAGACTGGATGGTCTGTTTCTGCTGGCATATCCATATGTTCATATGCATGGTAATCACTGGAACTACTCTAGAGGTGCTCTAAAAGTACACTTAGGTGGTATCTCCAAGCTCAGCTTTAAACCTGCAAGCAGCCATTTGATTTCAACATCCTACACAACTGAAGTTTGGTGATCAGTCCCTGTTATTTTATCAATATTGAGAGTCATTGGAGAAGTAGTCAAATGAGTCCCTGCAATCAAATAGCTAAGTTAGAGTTAATTGTTTTACATTTGAAAAAGGTCTATGAAATGATGAGGTGACATTGTTCAGGCATGGTAAGGTCATGGTGTGTTAGCTGATGCTTTTGAAACTATAGCTATTGTCTTACTTCTTGCATTTGAAGGAGGTGGAACCTGGATAGCACTCCACATCTACCACTATGGTTATGGCTATGTAAATAACTGCTTCTAAATCTGTGATTTGTCACTGACTGAAATTAGTAATTACCATATGAACTGTCTATATCTGGCTAAGTAGGAACTGAGTGATTATCAATGTGAAGAGGCTCTTGCTATAGTGGGTGACACTTGATGTTGTTGTATTCAAAGCCAGAGACCCTGTACCCCATGGTAATGGTAGTTTTACAGTATACATCATGCTCTGAGTTCATCAGTGGAACTTATTAAAATGATTATTCTGTCCCACATTTGTCCATTTTTGTTGAATAATTAGACAAGGAATATGATGGTGCTTGAAGTCCTAATTGTAGCTCCAGGTAGTAAACTATCAATTCTTATAACTAAAGATTCTGTTCTCTTTTTTCTTTTGATAAATAAAACATTTACATGCTAGCTATACTACAGCAGGCATGATGTGTGGAACAGTACTATACCTAACACCTGACACAAATAGTTTTGGCCTTTCCCATACATCATGAGCCTTGAGACCTAACACTTTTTCATAACAGTTGACCAAGAATAGCCTGCTATCTTTTGCCAGAGCAGACTCCTGTGTTGTCACAATATGTGAGGTCACAGTGCTGATGAGGATTGAGGAGTAATAGACATGGATATGTCAGTCTCCAGATAAGTTTCTCCTCTTCACATTACAAAAAATACTGTCTGGAAAAAATCCTTCCAATTAGAAGATTGAGAAAGAATGATACTTCAGTAATGTCTCATTACTTTGAACAATGAGAAACACTTTCTACCTGCTTTTTTGTTGCTACTAGCTCATTACTAGATTACCAGCAGGTACTGAACTGAATTGGGTTGGTTGGTTTGGTGGCAGTAGAAGCTTGGTGCAATGTTGCTGCATAGACAGTATGAGTGTACCTCTGAAAGTATAAGTAACTTGTCTGGTTACTGTAGTGTGATTCCAACTATGGTACACGTGGAGAAGGAGGCACATGAAGAAGGTTTTCATCTTGTGCTGTTGGGTTAGATTGTGGCAACAGCCTTTTGATTTGAATCTGAAACTGCTCAACATTCAATTTTATAGGCATCAGCACCATCATAATAATTATGATGAAGGTTGAACTCAATTTATTTCTTTTATTTATTTGAGTTCTAATGACCCTGTAGGACCACTGAGACAGAGTTGTCCCTTTTTCAGGGGCAACCAGGGGAACAAAAGCCTTCCATACATAAAAAACATGAATATAATTGCATTACACAGGTAGTTCAACATTAAGATTCATATATTATATGCAGTGGTACAATTAAAGTATATAGAAATCAATTCTGGTAGAAACATGGTTAGAGAACAGAGGAGTAATCACATATAGCAATAAAGTATACATACGTGCAAAACAGGTAAATTCATACATAGCATTGATATTGCATGCAGGGTTGGGAAATTCAAGTCATAGAAACATAGAATCATAGAAACATAGAATTCAATGGTAGATAAGGACTGCTTGGCCCTCCTAGTCTGCCCATTTTCCTACCTAACAGATAAGCTGCAGATCCTAGTTAACCAACAGCTTACTTCCTCCTACTCCCCACTAGGACTGCCTTATGTCTGTCCCATGCATTCTTGAATTCCCCCACTGTTCTTGACTCCACGACCTCCTCAGGGAGGCTGTTCCATGCATCCACAACCCTCTCTGTGAAAAATGCTTCCTCACATTACCTCTGAGTGATCCCCCCCTCTATCTTCAAATTGTGTCCCCTTGTTCTTGTACATCTCTTTTTCTGAAAGATGCTACCCTCTTGGACTTTGTTGATTCCCTTAAGGTACTTGAAAGTTTCTATCATGTCCCCTGTCTCCCTTCTTTCCTCAAAGGAACACATATTAAGCTCCTTTAGTTTTTATTTGTATGTCTTCTGGTGCAGACCTTGCACCATTTTGGTTGCCCTCCTCTGGACATCCTCCACTCTGTCTATGTCTTTGCGGAGATGGGGTCTCCAGAACTGCACACAGTACTCCAGATGGGGTCTCACCAGCTGTCTGTACAGTGGGATAACAACGTCCTGTTTTTTACAATTATAGAAATATAGACAAGTCATCATGTTTATTTCAAAAAGTACCCCCCCAAAAAAGACCACAGCGCTGCACATAATTACAAAATATCCAGATCAAATATATAAATATTAACAACACACAATTAAAACATGACTATAATACAACTGTGACACATCAAAATAAAACCACACAGCTAGCTAGTATTAAATTCTGAATAGGCTACCAGAGATGTTAGTAGAGATTAAATATAGTTTCAGATGGAAGGGGAAAAATAAGTCTTTAAAATGTTCTTTTAAACTGAGGAAGAGATGTACAGGAAAGTAAACTTTGTATTAGAATATTCCATTTGTAGGGTGCTGCAAATGCAAGTGTCTCTTGCCAATAGCTAAGCAAGTCTTAGGTATATTTAGTATTGGATAATTGGAAGATTTAATGGTATTGTTGACGGGTATCAATGAAAGCAAATTAGACAGACTAGGAAGAGGGGAGGAGAATGGGTTTATAAGTTGAACACAGTAGAGGGAAGTCCATTTTTGCTTCACATGAAGGCCAGCTCAGGGTGTTAAGCATAGTGCAGTGGTTGGTTTGAGCTTGGGCCACTGCAGCAAATCTGGCTATTCTATGATAAGTTTGCCTAAGTTTGTTAAAGATGAAGGGCATTACTGTACTGATCAGTGGTGCTCCATAAACTTCCAGTTCACTAAAATTACCACCAACAGCTTAATGTGGTTCAATTTCAGTTGGTTACCATCTGTATCCCTCTGGTTGCCCCTGAAAAAGGGATTTCTAATCTCAGTGGGCATACCAGGTGAACACAGTTCAATAAATAAATAGAGGAGGCCATAAGTAGATTTGCAGAGGCTGTGCTTCTTCTGGAATGTGGCGTAAGGGAGAGGAAAGTATGGCATAGAAGCCCTTATTTCTGATGGGTGGATTTTACAACTTTGTTTACATGTGTTTCAGAGGACAGGTGCTCATTAAGAGTTATGCCAAGGTATTTGAAGGAGTTAACCCACTTAGTTATTGGTCACCTGTTCAGGTCTTAATTATCAGTGGAGGATAAGTTGACAGCTCAAAAAGGGTATCCCGTGAGAAGGGTGACCACTGGTGAGCACTTACAAAAAGGGTCACTCAATAGCATCGCCTGTTCTCAGGGCTAGTGGATGGGGGGGGCAAATATTGGTATAGCAACATTCTGTCGCTGTATGTATACACACATGGGGGGGAGCGAGCACATTGTGTGGCAGGCAGAAAGGGCAGGAGGGTTTGTGAGGTGTAGCATGATGGTGGGTTGCCAAGCTGGCCATGTGGCATGGTTGGTTTGTGGCAGGCTATGGATGGGAGGGTGCCAGGTTCAGTGATGGGAGCATCAGGATTTTTGTGGTGATCTGGAAATTTTATTTTTTTTTTATTTTTCACCACCCCCACTGTCATGCACTCCCATGGAGCTGAGATCTTTAGTATGGGATGTGGAGTGGGAACAGCCCCCACATAAACAATGAAAATTCAAGTTTTCAGCACCTTTCTGCTGTATGCTGCAGTGTACATCAATGAAATGTATTTTTGCCGATGAACATTCACCCTAACGGCAATCACCTTTCCTCATTCACCGTTATCACATAAACCTGGTCAATGGAGGTGTGGTGGAATGGCATAGTTTTGGTTTTACTTGTATTGTGCACCAGTAATTTATCTTTGAACCATGCCACTACAGTAACTGCTGGAAGCCTATCTCCAGGTTGGAGTTGTGGGATGCAAAATCCTTTGAGGATCTGTCAAGAATTGCGTGATCTGCATAAAGATGTATTGATGACACTATACAATTTAAAGGGAGCTCATTTATAGAGATGGAAAATAAGAGAGGACCCAATATGGATCCCTGGGGAACCACATCTGTGATGGAAGATAAGGATGATTTAACTCTAGACCACTTGTTGCACTGCAACCTGTTTGTCAGGTAGTTTTTTATCAATGCAAGGGAGTGGTTGTCAAGATGTACCTTTTAGAATTTTGTGAGGAGTAGCTGATGATTAACAAAGTCAAAGGCTTTCATTAGGTCCCATAAAGTTACCTCAGTTACAAGACCCTGGTCCAAAGCCTGAATAATGTCAGAATGTACATAATGGGCCCAATTCACAAAGCTCTTCTGAATGGCACAAGGGACAAGTGGCCCAAAGTGCAAATCAGCCCAAAGATGTGCAAGAAGCAATTCACAAATGCTCCTGAAATCAAATGCCAGCTGCGTGTACCAGTGGGGGCTTGCTCCCACCTTATACTGGGTTCTTATACTGGGTTTTGAATGATAAAAGACCTTTTGGTCAATAAAAACCATTCCCTCCTTAGTGGGTTCATTTGGCCTGTTGGTCTTGTTTTGATCTAACAATATATCTATCTCTTTTTTTAAATGCCAACAAAGATTCACTATTTACTATTCTTCTTGCAAGTGAATTCCATATTCTACTTGTCCTATTTAAAAATGTAAAGCAGCTACTGTTTATTTTAACTATTCCATTTTTATTTGCATCATATGGCCTCTTAATCCTATTGGTTTATTCTATAAAACTATACCCATTTCTTCCAGTAGCTACTTATCTTTAACAATTTTGTACATAGTCGTAGTGTTGCTAAACTATGTCAGGACACAATGCAGGTTTGAAGAGTAATAAACCTGAATATTCAGTCTCCAGGTAAAGTACTGCTTTTCACCCTGCACCAAATACTGTCAGATAAAAAAGTCTAATTAGAAAATTTAGAAAAAAAATGATACTTCAGTCATATCTCACTATTTTCAAAACAAGCATTTTCTGCCTGCTATTTTTTGTTGCTACTAGCTTTTTACTAGATTACTAACAGGTATAGAATTGTGCTGGTTAATTTGCTGGCAGTAACAGCTTGAGGCAACACTGCAGGGGAGACAGTAACTGTTTACCTATTAAAGCAGTAGTAATGTGTTCGGTTAATGCAGTGTAACTGCAGCTGTAGTACTTGAGGAGGAGACTCTGGAATGTATTTTACTCTTGTACAGTTGTGTGCGATTGTGACAACAACCTTTTTATTTGGCTCTGAAACTGTTACACAGTCAATTTTAGAGGCATTAGAGGTATCATAATATTCATCATAAATGTTGAACTCAAGATGTACAGTACATAATCTCTGACAACTGGAGTTTCTGAAGTAGGAGCATCATTTCAGACATAGGATTCTGACATGAGGGCTAGCAGCTGCATTTCTTTCCCTTCTGTGGTTTAAGAGGATCATGGTACTCAAACAAAATTAACAAAGATGCACCACAGTTTGGAGCCTAAAACACAAGATGAAGAATTCAACAACAACAACAACAAAAAAAACCACAAAATTGCTCTATATATTTGGGATAATGACACAAAAAAAAAGACTTCAAAAAATCAGGGACCAGGAGCAAAGCCGAAACAAATATGGGCTGCTCCTGTAAGGAAAGCTTCCTCAATATCAATGCAAAAGCAAACACAGCTTACCCATGAAATCCTGGACCAGACAGTCTGCAGTATGCCACAAGTCTTTCCTTTGTTTGGCCACCCAGAAAGGTCGGTGATTGGAAAATCCTGGAGTACAGGTGATGTGAAAAAAGTGAATGAGGCAATTCATGAGGAGGAGAAATTGCTGAACCCTCCAGTCTCTCCTAAACAGGATGGATTCTGCCAAAACTGAAATTTTTGAGAGCTGGCTTGGAGCCTAGGCCTTCACAGATATTGTAGAAGGACAACATGGAGCCTCTCCTGTTAATGAGATATGCACCAGAACTTGGTAAAAGGATGCTGGAACGGGAGTACAAGTATTTCAAGTCAGAGATGGATTCAAGAAAAGGGACTGCTAACTCAGAAAAAAAGATGAGATTTACCACAAGAAGATGTAATTCCTGAACAGGTAACCATAAAGATCATCATTCAAAAATTTGTCATAAGGAAGGATGCACCAGAATCATAACATGAAGCAAAAGAAACAACCAGCACCTCGGATGCTTCATGGGGATCAAGCTTAGACAAAGCAGACTGTGAACTGCAGGAACACCATCTTTACTAAGAGAGTCAGAACCCGGATAAAGTTGATGTAGCATCTACATCTTTTTTTTCAAACCATATAAACAACAGAAAATTTGAAAAGTGCTGGAATCACTGATGACTCAACAAAAGGCAGGAATGAATAAAAGCATAAGTACTAATGAGGATCACCTGATTTTAAAACAAGATGGAAACAGTACTACAAAAGTAAAAGGAAGAGGGCAAAATGTAAGCTTAAATCCTGCAATGAGTGAGCATGAAAGTTAAAACATATGGGGTAGGAATCTTCACCATTTGCTCCATAAACTCTAATACCAATAAAGACATTGGAGAGAATGAAGAAACAGAATCACCATCTAACTATGCTAAAGGCCTAATATTACAAATAAATAAAATAACTCAACAAATGGACATAATGATAGGAATGCAGGAGAAAATTAAAAAAAAAATAATATGAACTAGATGCTCATAAAAAAAATGGTGACATACACTCAGAGGTTCAGAATTTGCAACAAACAGTGAACACACTTATGGAAAAACAAATTCACTTCAAGAATCAGCAAAAAATTTTGAAATAAGAAATAAGGACATAAAAGAAGAAATGTTGGATTTTGAAACCGAGGCACACTGAAAGTGTATCAGAATTATGGGTGTACCAGAGACATGGAACAATAGTAATACCTTTTCAGAGACATTTAAACAAGTTGCTGCAGCCTATCTAGAATCAGGCCTTGCTAATATTGAATTTCAAATAGTCAGGATTCACAGAGGATTGTGTGCTAAACCAAATGATTCCCAGCCCCCAACAGTGATTCTAAGGAACTTTTTAAAAGGTAAAGAAAAAGAGGCACTTTCATGAAAGCAGTGTATAAGAAAAACAGAATAAAGTTAATGGGCTCAACAATCATAATTTTGAACTACTTACCCCTGGACTTAGTCAATGAAAGGTAAAAATATATTACATTATAAGAACAAAGCTATGACAGAACAGTATCAGATTGTCTTTTCTTTTCCCTTCAAGGATAAGAGTCAATATTGTACTTAATATTTCTATTGAAATATAAAGAAGACATACAAGCATATACATAAGAAAATTCCACCTTATAGAAATGCAAAAGGAATCACTTAACAAGGCATATTACTTAGAGTCAGTGTAACAGAGATGGCTAATGTACACTTGATAATAATAAAACTGAACCTAAATTATGTCATAAGAAGTACATGGTAGAGTATAATCATAAGGTGTCATGAGTTGAAGAAGGTAATCAAGTCCAAAATAGATGCTGAAAGCAGGCAAAGGTAGGACATTCAATGATTTATATAAAGTGATACATATAGGAGTACAAACAGTGTAGATTAATAGGAGGAATACAATATGGAGTAAGAGAAGGTAGAAAGAAGATTAAAAAAAGGAGCAAAAGTGGAAGGTGGGAGAAGAGAGATATCTGTGCATGATAATACTAACATACTAAAATGCCAACAATATTAAAGAGATCCCGATCTAGGAACAAAAAAATGGTAGGAGCTAGGCAAATCTTGAGGATTTTGAATTATAAATCTCAAAATTCGATATATTTGAAGTAATCCTGCCAACGCCAAACATATGCAATGAGTCGGTCATGAATAATGTGTGATAAATGATCTAGTGAGGCATAATGAGAAAGGCCATGAAGCACATCTGAAATGGAGGGAACCAATGTAGCTTTCCATCTCATAAGAATTAAATGTTTTACCAAATGGAAAAGTATATTTAACCATCTAAAATGTGCATGTGTAAAGGAAATATTATTTGGAATAAAAATGCCCAGAAGAAATAATTTGGAGTCAATGGGTAGTTTTTGTCTTATGACTTTAGAGGGAAATAAATAAACGTTACACCATAAATTATTATTGGGAGCACATGACCATAAGATATGAAGCAAATTCCCATTGGTCTGATTACAGCACCAACAGTTATTGTGGTTTAGTAGACCCATACATTGAAGAACAGAAAGGGTTCTGTACCACAAATGTAGGATCTTAATTTGTATTAAAGAGCTGCAGGTATCTTTTAAAGAGTTATGTGCAAGATGCCAGCATTTGCTCCATTGCATATCTGAGATATTGTAGTCAAGAAGAGTGCTCCACGTATTTTTGGCTGAGATGGATTGATCGGGGAGATTATCAATAATGTATTTATAAATGTAGCTATTCAATTTCATCCAATATGAAATGTAATGATCCAGAAGATTGTGCTTATGAATGGAATTTACAATAGAGTTATAAGCTGCCCAAATTTACAAAAACTTCTGAAATTCCTGTTTAGGGAATTTCCAGGATGTCTGTAAATCAGAATACATTCTGAGAGTGAGAGAGCTGTGGTCCAGGATGTCTCAGAGAAAGAAAATGCCTTTATTCTTCCATGAGCAGCATAAAATTGGGTGGTTTTCTACGAAGAGTAATGGATTGCCCCATAAAGGGGCATAACAGCAGGGATTGGGATTAGATTTCAAGAATGTGTGGATTAATTTCCAATAAAGAACAGAGGATGATATTATTGGGTGAGATTCAACTTGGAACTGAGGGGATTAAAAATGAAGAAAGTAAGAACTCCTCCGAGGCACAGTGCAGATTTCATTGCAATCCAAAGTGGAGCCTGGGAGGATGGGTTCTGAAACCTTTTAATGGTTTGGGCTGTCTAAAAAGCCCAACGATGACCTTTAAACCAGGAGAGTATGAATCCACCTCTTTTCCAGTGTGAATGAAGTTTATTAAGATTGAACCTCGGTGGGTCCCCTCCCATATGAAATTGCCTATTAATTTATCAATTTTAGCAAGAAAGAAAGAAGGTAAAATTAAAGGAATATTGGCAAAACGTTAAAGGATCTTAGGGGATATGGACATCTTTATGGACGTAATTTTCCCCAGGAAGGAAAGGTTAAGAAGTTTCCATCTATCTTGAATTGCTTTAACATTATCTAATAAGGAGTTAAGGTTAACCTCCCATATTTTCGCTAAATTGCTGGACATTTTAATACCTAGATATGTTATACCTTGTGGTGACCAGTGAAATCCAAGAGGTAAATTCATAAAGGTTTACAATGGTTGTTAAGGGGGAAGACTTCTGATTTGTTAAGATTTAAAGCAAGACCAGAAATATTTGTAAACTTATTAAGTAGGTCAACGAGCAGGGGTACAGCCTCATTCAAGTTTCCAACTACAATTAAGGGGTCATTGGCATAGGAAAGAGAAATATAGTGTGAATTTCCCACCGGGATACCATTAATGCCAGCAGATTGGCATAAGCAAGCAGTCAAGGCTTCCATGGATAAAAAAAACAGTAAAGGTGATAAAGGACAGCTTTGCCTGTTTCCCCTAGCCAGTTGAAAGTGGGAGGAGATAGTTGAATTGGTAAGCACCCTAGCTACTGGGGAATTATATAACAATTTGATCCAGGAGCAGAAGGTGTGAGGGAGACCGAAATAAGATAACACTTGATAAAGGTAATTCCAATTAACAGAATTAAAAGCTTTCTCAAAATCTATAGCTATAGTAGCTGCTGGTGAATTAAGAATTTTGGCTTTGTAAATTAGGTTGAATGGGGAACGTAAATGGTCAGATCCAGACCTGTGTTTGATAAAACCAGCTTGTGAACAGTGGGCAAGTTTAGGAACCAGGGGCTCAAGTCGAGAAATAAGTATTTTAGCAAATATCTTCTAATCCGTATTCAACAGAGAAATTGGCCTATAATTAGCTGGATGTGAGAAGTCTTTAACATTTTTAAGGATAAAGGTTATAACTGCTTCAGTACAAGATGGGGGAAGTTTGCCAGTGATAGAGACATTTTGAGAAACATGGAGAAGAAGGGGGCATAAAGTATCAGAAAACGTTTTGTAAAAGTCGACAGAGAATCCATCACCACCAGGTGGATTTGCCGGATTTCTGGGAAGATAGGGCTTTCTGAATCTCTTGAGTGAGAAAGGTTCTTCTAAGAGAGTAGCTTCAAGGGAGGAAAGATGGGGAAGATGTAAAGTTTTAAACAATAGTTGAATTTGTTCAGTAGATGGAGGATTTGTATTGGAATATAATTTTGAAAGAAGGTTTCTATAATACGGTTTATGGATGGATTATCTGAATGGGTAATGCCTTTCTCATCTTTAAGACTTAGAATATGCTGTTCCATTTGTTGTGCTTTGAGCTGATAAGCTAAGAGTTTTCCATTTTTATCGCTATGCTCCCAAATCTTGTACTTCAGTTTAAAAAGGGCTAGTTCAGTTTTACAGGAGATTAATTCATTAATTATGATTCTGAGTTGAAGAATTTCAAGATGTAGGGGGGAATCAGAATGATGTTTATTAGAGGAGAAGAATGGGTTTTCTTTATTTTTGAGAGATTTTTCCATATTAGCTAGTTGCTGCTCACGCAGTCTCTTTCTATGAGCAGCATAGCTGATAATTTTCCCTCATACCATAGCTTTAAGAGTTTCCTATCTAGTGGACATAGAGATTTCGGTAAAGTTGTTGTGGCTAAGGAAGTCCTGAATTTGCACTTTAATCATGGGTAAAAAATTGGGATCTTTGAGAAGAAGAGGATCTAGTCACCAGAAAGTAGATTTGGGTGCTAATGGACCCCACAAAAGGTGTAGTCTAACAGGGGAGTGGTCAGAGATTATAATGGGAGAGATGGAGGAGTAAATGGTCTTAGCAATTATTGCAGGAGAGGTTAGCCAATAGTCAATTCTACTGTATGTTTTATGCAGAGAAGATAAAAAGTAAAGTCTCATTCCCGGGGATGGTGGAGGCACCATACGCCGGCTAGACCGATATCCTGCATGAATAATGAGAGGGCCTTGATGCTTCTGGGATGGGCATCTGTAGTAGGGTTACTTCTATCAATACTGGCTTCTAGAGCTAGGTTGATATCCCCTCGAAGGATAATTGGTGTATTATCTGCATTAATGGATAAAATCTGTTGGGCTAAATTGTGAAAAAATTATGGGGAATCAGAACTAGGAGTGTAAACATTGACAAGCAAGAGAGGACCATAATTAGTATTCAATTTAGTCATCACCAACCTGCCTTTTTTGTCAGAGAGGGAATTTATGAGGGACCATTTAAGACACTTATGTATAAGAATGGCAACACCTCTTTTCTTTGAGGTAAAAGATGAGTCACATATTTGTCCGACCCAGTGCTTCTTAAGTCTGTGAACATCCTCTGTTAATAATCTTGTTTCTTGAAGGAAAGCAATTTTCATTTTATATTTTTGAAGATGAGAAAGGATTTGCTTTCGCTTACAAGGAGAGTTAAGTCCCTTCACATAACAAGTGTATAAAAGTATGTCAGTCATAATGTCAATAATAAAAAAGCAGTAGTCACAAGAGTGAGAAGGGACATATAAATAGAACAGAGGATGGTCAGAGCATAGAAAGAAAAGAGGGTATATGCAGGAGGTGGCAGGAACATTCAAATAGAGTATAATCAGTACAGATATCCTTATGTAGATTTAGTGAATAGAAAGAAAAGAGGCATTATATAACAATCCACAATGTAACACACTATTACACTAGAAAATACTTCTTAAGGGAGTGGTAAGATATAACTCAGTTGAACAGCTGGGTGACTCTCTCATCACACACCTAGGCATTAGAAATTGGAGGAGACCAAAAGGGACCAGTTGAAGGAGCTGTTCAAAACCTAGGGTCTGAACCTACTAATATAATATAAATGCTACTATTGACTAAACTGATCAGGAAGTAACTATACTAAATGAGGCAAGGAGCCATATTAACCTCAATATAGTGTAACAGCAAATATAGACACTAAAAAGGAAAAAATAATGCACCAGATCACTAATATTTATATTAAGTACCAATAAAGATGATTGGAGAACCAGCTTCCTATAATTGGAAGTCTGTAGTTGCTATAGAAAAAGCCAGTAATGCCCTTAATTTATGTGGTCAGGGGAGGCAGGGGTTTGTTATTAATGAAAAAGTCAAAAAAGTAAACATAAATTATTGCATTAAGCATGTTATGAGGCCAAATTCTAGATAAAATAACATAGCATTGAGTAACGGAGTTGCTTCAGGACAGGCATTAATAAGGGAATAGAGAAGAGAGGGTAAAGACATTGAAGTCCCTATGCTTTAAGCCAGATCAGAATAAGGGTAGATGTGGTAGTTATTTGGCTTCAGATAAATCTGTATTCACAGGTTAGTTTAGAAATAGGTGTTGAAGTACCTTACTCAAAAATTGCCATTGTGCGTAATATATGGGGTGGATAGGTCTATGGAATAGGCCCAATGAGCCCCATATAAAAAGAGAAGGTCATATTTAGGCAGTGCCTTCAAAGACTATTAGGCTTCGAGTAAAATAGGGCACATAAACAACTAGCATAGAATAAATACCTTGTGTTACAGACATCCCAAAATAGCCAGCATCTATGATAAACCATATAGGTTTTGTGGTCTGATTGAAACGGGGATGGGGGGATGGGGCAGGAGTGCAGGGAAGAACAAAATATTCTCAACATTAATTCAGCATGAATATAATTGGTAGGAAAGTAATAATGCATTGTCCTAAATGGTTGTAACACAGGGACACTCTGGAAGTGTTAAATGGGGGGGGGGTAAATAAGTTCAATTTTAATAAAAATAAAGTATTCAGAAGTGAGAGTCATTATATTGACTAGAGATAGATATAAAAAAACAAGGTTGCAAAATGCAGCAATCTCATACTAACATAATAATTGTCAGCAAATTAGGCCTTACAGTCTATCGAGCCTGCTCGAACCTCAGATCCCTAGTTGGGTACCGAGGCCCTCCCCCACCTTGTGTTTCAAACACCCCTATCATCCATCCCTAACCCCCGGGCCAGGCCATCATCTGATACATCCACTTTCTGTGTCTGTCCCACTCTCTCTTGAAGCCCTCCACTGTGAATCTCTGAACCAGCTCACCAGGCAGTGCATTCCAAGGATCCACCAACCTCTCAGTGATAACCACCCCTCACCCTTCCACCTTCAACTTCAAACCATCCCCTCTGGTGATACCTCCATGCTTTAGCCTATAGATCCCCTCTGTGTTTACCCTATTTATTCCCTTGAGGTACTTGAAGAGCTCAATCATATCCCCCCCATCTCTCCTCTCTTCCAATAAAAACAGGCAGAGCTCCTCAAGTATGTCCTCATACGTCAATCCCCTAGTCCTCCTATCATCTTAGTTGCCCCCCTCTGTACCGTCTCCAGGAGCTGTATGTCCCTCTTCAAGTGTGGTCTCCAGTACTGTACACAGTACTCAAAGTGTGGTCAAACCAATCCATTGTTCAGCGGCAGAATCACTTCCCTGTTCCTAGAGGTGATCCCCCTTACGATGCATCCCAACATCCTGTTTGCTTTGCTAGCCGCTCTGACTGCACTGCTCAGAGTTATTCATACATGCATCCACCATGACCCCTAGGTCTTTGTCCCCTGTTGAGGCCTCCAGCGCTTTCCCTCCCAGGGTGTACCTGTGTTTAGGGTTTCCCCACCCAAGATGTAACACCTTGCACCTGGTGATCTTGAAATTTAATTTCCATGTGTGAGCCCACCTTTCCAGGGTGTCCAGGTCTCCTTGCAGGGCCAACCTCTCCTCTTTGCTATCAACTACTGCTCCCATCTTGGAGTCATCAGCGAAGAGACTAATTTCACACCCGATACCCTCCCTGATGTCGGAAATGTATGCATTAAACAGGATTGGACCCAGGACCGAGCCCTGCAGTACCCCACTACTGACCTCTCTAGGGTTCAAGAGCTCCCCACCAACCACTACTCTCTGAGTGCATCCAGCTAGCCAGTTTTCAATCCATCTGACCATCAAAGGGCCTACTCCCAACCCTGTCAGTTTCTCCACCAGACCACTGTGAGGGACAGAGTCAAACGCCTTGCTGAAGTCCAAGAATAATACATCAACAGGCTTTTCCCTGTCCAGTTCTGATGTTACCCATTCATAGAACTCCACAAGATTGGTTTGACATGATCTACCTGGCACAAACCCATGTTGCTGACTATCCAGACTTCCCACATCCTCCAAGTATACCCCTAATCATTCCTTTAGTATACTCTCCATTAATTTTCCCACCACTGAGGTCAAACTGATGGGTCTATAGTTACCTGGTACTTCCCTTGACCCCCCTTTATGGATTGGCACCACATGTGCCTCTCGCCAATTCCTAGGTACCGTCCATGTCTCAAGCAACCTGTTGAAGAGCTCCACCAGGAGTGTAGCCAGTATGTCCGCCAATTCCCATAGTTCTCTCAGATGAATGCCATCCGTCCCAGAAGATTTATCTTTCTTTAGGCCCTCAAGGGCTAACCACACACTTTCTCTGGAGATAGCATCATCCATCCCCTCCACCTTACTGGCCTTTTTATCCTTATTTTGATGTGACACCCCTGGGGTACCTTTTCCTCCCTCTTGCTCCATTTCTGTTGCTCCCCTGATTCCACTCACTACCGCTTCTATCCCCTTTGTGCCTTGCTTTATAGATATTCCATCCCCCTCCCTAGTGAACACAGAGGTGAAGTACTCATTTAATACCTCTGCCTGGTCCCACGCCTCTTCCACCCACCCTCCTTCTGATCTCAACCTGCCGAGATGGCCCTTAGTTTTTCTCTGCTCCCCAATGTACCATAAGAACCCTTTTCCCCTCCCTATATCCCCTGTGCCAGCCACAGATCTTTACTGGATTTTGCCCCCCGCACCATCTGGGTGACTTTTCTAGATGCAAGATGGTACATTTCCTTTTCCCTATCCCCTCTCATTGTTTTATATTTTTTGTAGGCAGCCTTCTTTTCTCTGACCGCTACC
This sequence comes from Neoceratodus forsteri, assembly GCA_016271365.2. Classification (NCBI taxonomy): domain Eukaryota; kingdom Metazoa; phylum Chordata; order Ceratodontiformes; family Ceratodontidae; genus Neoceratodus; species Neoceratodus forsteri. The sequence continues at coordinate 40,516,928 of CM028137.1, read as the reverse complement.
TGAACCTCACTGGACCACCAGCAAAGATTATGTGACCTTACTCCCTTATGCTTCACCTTAGCGCAGGTCCTGATGGCCTCACGAAGTCCCCATTTTATGACATTCCCATCTCTTTTCCACATTTGTCATTGTTTTAATCCCATTCAAGTGATCCTTGAGAATATTTCCCATGGTCACAAAGTCTACCCCCTGAAGTCCACTGCCAGTGTCCTGGATCTCTCCCCTCTCACCCATGCTTATTTGAAACCAGACTGTATTGTGGTCACTCCCAGTCAGGGAATCCTCTACAACCAGGTCCCTTACTAGATCCCCATCCACCAGAACAATGTCCAGGACATGCCCCTCTCTTGTGAGCTCCATCATGTGCTGTGTTAAGAACACATCCTGGAAGCCATCCAGCAGCCTCTGCTCCTTGGCCACCTTAGAGGACATGGTTCCCTAGTTTGTAGCTGGCATATTAGGGTCCCCCTTCAACACCACTCCCTCCCCTTTTGGTCCACACTGGGCAATGATGTTGTCCAGCAAACCATCCTCCAGAACATCACCCATCCCGGGGGGCCTATATACTACACCCAGCTTGACCTTACCTCCTGCTGGGGTGTATAAGGTGACCCATAAGGCCTCCACATTTCCCTCTGCCTCTTCTATCATAGCAATTTCTATGTCATCTCTAATGAACATAGCCACTCCACCCCCTCTGCCCTCCTTTCTATCATTCCTAAGCATAGGGTACCCCTGCATGTTTAGGTCCCAGTCATGGTTTTTGTTGGCCCATGTTCCCATGACCGCCACCACATCCTCCCCCCCCAAACAGCATGGTCTGGAACTCTGGCAATTTGTTTCCCAAGCTCCTAGCATTTACTAACACCACTCCACCCCTTATCCCTGATCCCCTTTGTCGAACCCCACCCAGGTTCCTTATATTTCCATCCTCCCTCTGCTTCTTCTGAAACCTCCTCCACCAGTTTGTTTTCCCTTCCCCACCTTGGGTTTGAAGGCTACTCCCCTCATCTGGAGTAGAAGGCTTCTGCTCAGCCCCTCCCTTATCCCTCCCCCTCACAATTTTAAACCCCACATTTCTTGAATGTAGTCAGCCACCCCCTGTTTAAGGACTTTCTTCCTTAATGGGGCAAGACAAGGCCTGTCCTTGGCATACAGTCCCTTATCCTCCCAAACTCCTTTCCAGTTCCTTAACACTCCTGACCCACTTTCTTCACCCCTCTTCCTGAGCCAGTCATTAACCTCTGTGATCTTCATTTTTTTCTCCACTTAGGCCTTTGATACCTGCAATATCTCTGAAAAGGAAATGTTGCATCCATTATCCTGACAGACTCTGGCAAGTTCTCAGAACCTTGCTTGGATTTCCAAAACATTATTTCCCTCTAGATTGTTAGTTCCCAAATGCACCAGGAAATCCATTTTCCCTCCACAATCCCTAACCAGTTCATACACCATGAACTTTTCTCTGTGCACTGTCAGTCCAGACATACTCACTACCTTCACCTGGCTATGGCATCCACCCACCATCCCTCCAAATGGATACCCCTAATCATCGAGTCTCCCCATAACAGAACCTTAACACCACTATCATCCTTATGGTTACCTCCACTATGTGCTGTCAACCCCATCCCCCCTTTATTCATGATCTCAATTCCATGGGAGTCTTCCCACCTTATCAGAGACCCCCTTGTCATCCTCCCCTTTCTGCCTCCCTTGTTATTTTGCCCACTTAACTCAGACACCCGATTAGGTGTCCCCTTTAACACTCTCTTATCTGAACAATTTATCTTGGCCCTGATGGTTTCCTCTTCCCCCTCACCACCATCCTCCTCCCCTTGTAATAGTACCCCTACATCCAGAGGTCCTCTGTGGGTCCCCTTTACCTAGGGCCCCATCCTTGGTACAGACCCCCTTCCTGAAGGGGGCCCCCTCCCCACCTTCTTGTCTCCAAGTTTCTCTCCAGTCATGTTCTCCTCTCTAAAGTCTGAAATATTTTGCATCTCCCCCATCTGCTTAACATTTACATTTCCCCTTCTCCCTCTGGGACTATTTCTATCTTTTCCATTGCTGGTCTGTGATGCCCTATGGGTATCCAACTCCCTCCCCTGTCCTCTGTATCAGTTTCTTCATTTCCACCAACCCCTTCCTCCCCCTCTAGGTTGCTTAGTAGCTCAAATTTATTGTAGCACTCTATGCTAGCCTCCATCAAGTTACCTAAGTTTCCCCCAACTGCCCCTCTAAATTGCCCCTCTTCCTCCCCTCTTGCCCTGTTCTCCTTAGGAACTCCCTCCCCACAGTCTGCTCTTTTAGTTTTCCCCACAACAGCCCCTCCTGACTCTTCCCCCTCCACTCTCTCAGAATGTTTACCCCATAAGTTTTCCCCTTGGCGTCAGCATCCCTTTCTATGGATCCTCTGTCCCTAATATCCCCCCTCCTGCTTGCTGTAGCATAATGTCCTGTAATTTCTGAGCATTGTCCCAGCCTCTCCTCAGCCCCACCCTTCTGCCACCCATATCCACACCCTTTATCCTTGGACATACCCCCCAACTCCCCAAGCTTACTCCTTAACCAATATACTTCACTCCTGATATGAGATAGCTGTCTGCAGAGTGGGCAGCCTCCCTCTCTCCAGGCTCAATTGAGAATTATTACTACCCCACAGCCTGTGCAGTCTACAACCCTTCCAAAGATGCCTGCCATGGTGGAATGTGTCACCTTGTTTGTCCCTCTCTATTCATAATGGCACACACCCCTTTTCTCAGCCCCTTCCCCTGGAATACCATCTCTCTCACTCTCTCTACTGACTGCAGTTGTTTATGAACACAATTTTATCCCCACCAATAATGTTCCCAAGTCTCACAAACACATACAGTCCAGTGTGTTTTCAGTCCTGCTAACAGTGTGTGTATGCAGACATCAGGTACCGTTTGATGTCACAGGCCCACCAGTTCCTGTTGCTTCAAATTTCAGTCACAAACAGAAATGCACAGCCCTTCAATCCCAACCCCCAGTGGCTTTTCAGTATTTAAGAAAGCCTACAAAACAGGGTGGGTGGAGGGCTCTACCACCACGAGGCAAACACCACATTTAAATGTCACTCTAATTATCACTGCCAAACAAGTGTTCCCACAAGCCCCAATAGTTACAATATCACAGCCCAAGTAACAGTTCTAACTCAAAGTAGTAATTTTTAACACACAGGACTAATTTCAAGCACAAAACTATTCAATATGTCAGTTAATACAGAATATAAACCAAATCTCTTTCCTGAACAACCTCCTACTTCTGTTCCCAGGTGGACAATGAAAGACAAGATGATTCTTGTAATTACTTCTTCCCCTAACACCAGGCAAATATCACATTTAAATGTCACTCCAATTATCACTGCCAAACAAGTGTTCCCACAAGCCCCAATAGTTACAATATCACAGCCCAAGTAACAGTTCTAACTCAAAGTAGTAATTTTTAACACACAGAACTAATTTCAAGTACAAAACTATTTAAATATTTCAGTTAAAACAGAATATAAACCAAACCTCTTTCCTGAACAACCTTCTACTTCTGTTCCCAGGTGGACAATCTCCTGCAAAAGTATGCCTCAGTAGTATAAAAGAGGATGAAATTGCCAAAGCACCAATGCCCAACCGAGAACATACAATGCTGGGCTGAGTTAAAGCTGAAAATAATGTGTGATAACCAATCGCGATGTACAGCCCTTTGTAGTCACAACCTGCTGGAAGTAAAATGATCATAAATGTGAAGGCTGCAAAGTGCGAGTTGGTGAAATTAAAAAGAACTGGCTTTACAGCAATCAGAGTCTTGATATAACAAATCAGGAGATAGTCGAGCAACCTGTTAATAACCAACAAATTCAGGTTGCCATTACTTTGTCTGCACTGTTAATGGAACTTTGAGTTTTATTTTTGAATTTAGCATTGAGTCTTTTCTTTTGGAGGCTCAAGTGATTTAATGGGAGAGGTAGCAACAAAGTCTACCCTGGAGGAGTTTACAGAAATGCTGCCCTGTATTGCTTTTCAAAAATTAGAGGAGACATCATCTGTATTTTGGTCAGATAGGTCCTCCTGTGATGATTGTATGTGTTCTCCAAGAAGGGCAAACTTATTATTCAAAGGTATAGCAGGATCCACAATTGAGTGAGCGCCAGAGGGTTGGTAGATTTTAGGCAGGTTTCATAATGGCAACAGGAATATTTAACTGAACAAGATCCAGAATATAATTTCTCTTGAATTCGTTCAGATTGTCTGCTAGGGGGATCATCTGTGGGAGTGCTGGATGGGGTTTCAAATTACGTGCTGCTTCCTCTGCAGTCCTGTGCAGCAGCTTTTCCCTTTTGAGTGGATTCCAAGCTGTCTATTGGACTTACCTCCAAGATCAGTTCTGCTGAGGCAGGTGATGGCACAGAAACTTCCAAAAAGTCAGAAGAGCATCAGGAGTGCCAAAATCCTTAAAAGAGGAGCCTTGAAAGATGCTCATTGTAGCCAGGTAATGTAATGCAAATTTTATGCTTCTTTGGTGCATTATGGACTTCAGGGGTTTGAAAGCTTTTCTTTTAATAGTTTGTTACTTTGAGAAGTCTGTATAAATAAAGATTTCATGTTCTTGCCATACAAGTTCGCTGACCTCTTTAGCACATTTAACAATCAATTCAGTATGAACATAATTTAGGAAGTGGATGATGATGGGTCTGGGACCGTGATCTTGGGCAGGCCTGGGACCAAGGGTTCAATGAGACACACTTGATGGTCAAAACTAAGTCAGGATGTAGCTTTTGCAAGGCTGGTAAGAAATGGAGCAGCAATGCAGATGTATCCCCAACTCAGTACCTTCTGGGAATACAAAAAAAGTGTAATTTATTTTTCCTATTATGGTTCTTAATGCCGTCAATTTTGGATTGAAGAAATTTGATAGTGCGGTCCTGATCGTGAATCACGGCCTGTAAGTCTTTATGGAGGTTGAGTTTTTGTTGATTACATTTTCACTGATTGTAATTCTCTGAGTTTTTATTTATTTATTTAGTTAAGAGTTTTACCATGAAGGCATACTAAGCAGGTTACCATTCAATTCCAGATGCGCCCTTGGGGTAAGGGGGGTAATGGGGAGAGGGAGAACACAGTGGAGATACATGTTTCTATACAGTCATAAGACAAAGTTGACAGCAGCAGTATATATATATATATATATATACATATATATACACAGAGTAGTCACAGCAGGAGTAAGAAGAAATACAGGTGAAAGCCAGCACTACACACACATTTACAGAGCAAGCAACAGCATTGATATAATGGAGTATTCAAAAGCTTACAGATTCAAGTGTGGCAGTACTTTGGTTAATAGTTGTTTTTAAATCATTGATGTCAGTTAGTAATTTAGAGAACATCGCTTCCACTTTAGTAAGCATGATGGTTTGCTGATAAAGGTCAGACATAGTGCTAGCTGGAGAGGCCTGTCAGTTTTCAGTACTGATGTATACATGAGAAAAGGTATTAATGCTCCAAACAACTTACAAGTTGTATGAAGCTGGATGTTTACAGGCTGGACTTGGAAGCTGGCATTGAAAAATGGTCTGGGTATGAATGGATGATGTTAGAATACTTGCAGAGAAGTCAGATTATGCTGCCATCTTCTGCCTGGTCATGCCATGCCCCCATAAGCATCAATATTGAAGGTGCAAATGCGATCTTAGACAATATTCCAGTCGCAATGGAACAACTTCAAATTAAAATGCCACACATATTTAATTAAATATCCATAGGACAGAAAGATATGTGTTTTGTCTATGTAAGACAGACAGAGGAAGGGGGAGGCTTATTAAAACAAAATGTTTATAATCCAATTGATCTGTTTTGGGGATGTTGTGATATGTTGATCATTATTTATGCTGATGAATGGGGGGAGGGATGAAAAAACCATAAAAGAAGTCAGGTTTCTGCGGTATTTTATATTTTTCTCCCTTTATTACATTACAGATTTTGGTGGTGTGAGTCCAAATTCAAGAATGGAACCAGCCTATGACATTCTTGAGGAAATATGTGTTTTGAAACATAAAATAATGAAAGATGGGTTCACAATCAGGTATTAAAGTAATTTCTATGAATGTGTATGAAATAAATTCCTGAATTAATAGGGCAGGGATACTGAAATGTGCGAAGAAAACAAATGCAATTTGTTTACAAGAACTTCATCTACAAAAAACTGAAATGTTGACATTAAAGAGAAAATGGATGTCACATCTGATGTTTAATTCAGATACCAAGAAATGTGAGGAAATTAAAAATAATAAAAATGTGGCTACATGCTAAGATCATATTGTTGATCAACTTATGGATAACGATGGGGCATAATTTTGTTGAAATGCATACTGAATGAGAAAGAATTGGTGGTTGGTTCAGTTTATGTGCTCTTTATGCAGTACAGTTATTTTTTATCAGTTATATCATAAGATTTGTAAAACCTTCAAGCCAAACGTATAATTATAGTTGGAGATTTCAATATTCTGGCAACTCCGGATTAAGACAAACCAAAAACATAACAAAGGCAAATATAACATTATCTAATAAACATAAAAGTTTCTTACAAATTGAAAACTTAATTGATGTTGGAGAGAAATGAATCCAAATATTAGGGAATACACTCATTGGGATAACAAAAATAATATTTTTGCAAGATTGAATTATTTCTTTATATCCATGGCTTTACTACCAAAAATAATAAAAACTGATATTAATTCTGTAATTATGTCAGATCATAAAATGATAGAACTTACATTATAGATGTACAAAAAAGAGAGATATAAACAAAACATGGGTTTTCAATACATTTGTAGACAGCACTAAAAAAGCCATTGCAGAATATTGGTTCTATGATTAAAACAGAAGTTCTACAATTACAGATTCATGGGAAGCCTTTACAGTAACAATTAGAGGAGACATGATCTCCCATTAAATAAAGACAGTGAAATTAGAAAAAAGTACTAAAAGCCTTAGATTTAAAGATTACAAAACTTGACAAATTTAGTGAACAAAATAATAATAAATATACAATAGAATGGAATACTTTAAAACTGCAAAGACAAAAACAAGTTAATCATGAAACATATAAGCTATATCTTAATATAAGGAAAACAAAATATTTACATATGGACAAGTCTGGTAAGTTTTTGGCAAGTCTTCTTAGGAAAGAGAAGAAAGGACCTTAATTAACTCAATTTTAGATGAGCAAGGTATCCTACATACAAATGAAAAAGAGACAGAGACAATCTTTCAGGATTGCTTTAAAACAGTTTTCCAATGAAATGAAGATCAAAGAGAAAAATATTGCTTTTGGCACAGTCATGCCTAAATAAAGCTAATTTATCATTTACAAAATTTACTACAGAAGAAATATTGGATGTAATTAAAGATTTAACAAGAAACAAGACAACAAGATTAGATGGTTTAACCAATAAATATTATATTGTTTTTGCCAATGAAATATTACTGTGGCTACCAATTATGCTAGAAGAATATTTTTTTGTAATTTATTTTTATTCCTTAAGATAGGAAAAAGTTTCCACTTTTAAATTTCAATTATAATCACCCCAAAAAAATTGTTAAGAAAAATACATACCCCTTAAGTTCAATTCTCTTGTAATTATATAAGGCACAAAACATTTTTAATATTATTGGGGGGGTGAAAGATTATAATACCTTACAGCTTTTTGTCAAAAACAGAAAGAAAAAAGAAAAAGAAAAATCTTAAAAAATAAAAATCTTAAAGTCCATCGGTGCTCCAAGTTTAAACAGCCATTTGAAATTTTATAATAACCATTAAATAAGGTGTCTGTTCTTATTAATCTGTTTTGGTATCAAACCTTATTGTGAGAAAGCCAATCAGAACCGACACTAAACCTAAACTGAAGGTATTTAGTCACCTTGGCAGCATCCTCTTCTTCAAAATCAGAACCAATATATTCCAGCATTTTAACATTGCTCTCAAAAAATGATTTTGCAGTATCTGGATTGTAAAAGAAATAGTTATTATCTTGAAAGTATACCTTCAAATGAGTAGGAGCATGTAATACCATGGTTATTCCAGCTTCCTTGAATTCAGAGAGAATTGGCAAAAAATGCTTTCTTCTTCTTTGCATCTGTACACAAAAATCTGGATACAAATGTATTCAGTGTCCTTCATAAAACAGCTGATTATTTTGCCATGTTAGCTGCAGAATTTTATTCCTCTCTATGATGGTTTGAAAGGAAAGTATAATGTATCACGCCCCAGATTGCTGAGTGGGATCCTTGGATTGATGAGATGCAGGGAGAAATACAGACTCAAACACCAATGGTGTTTCTAAGGAAAACACAGCAGTTAGAGCCCTCTGTACAGTGTCCTTTAATTCAGCATTAGGTATGTCCCCAGGATATCCAATCAGTCTTATGTTTCTCCTCAAGATGTTATTTTCAAGAAGCTTCAGTCTGGCCATCTGTGCCAATTGCTCATGTAGAGCTGCATTTGTAGTCCCTTCTATTGTGAGGACACGAGCCAAGATTTCCCTCATCTCCTTGTCATTTTTTTCCAGCAAGCTCTTTGATTTCTCCATTTGTGCCTCCACTGTAGTACATTGAACAAAAATGTCCAACAGCAAAGTTTCCTTTGCCTTTCGCATTTTGGTTTGACATTCTCCCAAAAGAGCCTGAATTGAAGCAAGTGTAGCTTTCTGAAGTGCCTTAGGTTTCACTCTCGTTTCAGAGCAGGTCACCACAGGAGAAGTACCAGCTCCAGCTGCCTGCACAGGCCCACACACTGGAGCACCTAGCTCTGCAATGTTTGGGGAATAAATTGCTCCATAACAGTTAATGGATATTCCATTCAGGTAAATGTATAAAAAAAGAGAACACAATGCAATTATTTTCTTTTAAGTTTACTTGACTGTTCCATTCAAGACCATTGTACATAATATGTATACTCTTGAGGAAAGAAGGGAGAGAGGGGACATGATAGAAACTTTCAAGTACCTCAAGGGAATTAACAAAGTCCAAGAGGGTAGCATCTTCCAGAAAAAGAGATGTGCAAGAACAAGGGGGCACAATTTGAAGATAGAGGGGGGACGGCTCAGGGGTAATGTGAGGAAGTATTTTTTCACTGAGAGGGTTGTGGATGCATGGAACAGCCTCCCTGAGGAGGTCGTGGAGTCAAGAACAGTGGTGGACTTCAAGAATGCATGGGACAGGCATAAGGCAGTCCAAGGGGCGGGTAAGAGGAAGTAAGCTGTTGGTTAACTAGGATCTGCAGCTTATCTGTTAGGTAGGAAAATGGGCAGACTAGGTGGGCCAAGTGGTCCTTATCTGCCATCAAATTCTATGTTTCTATGTTTCTATTGAAGTCCCGATACATAGTAGCTGTAATGATGGCTCATTAGTAAATAATAAACCAGTGCTACCCAAGACACCTCAACAAGCAAACGCAATGCTAATTTCTAAGGAGAGGAAACCAGAAAATCAGCCAAATAGTTATAGACCAATATCAATTTTAAACTCAGATTACAAGATCATTGCCAAACAAATTAACAATAGAATACAACCCCTATTAAACACATTAATACATGAAAACCAATATGGATTCATAAAGGGCAGAAATGTTCCACAAATTACACAAAAAAATCAAGTCATTTCAATACACAGAAAGAATACAGTAAAGATATATACTGTGCCATATCACTAGATGCTTTTAAGGTATTTGATGTCTTGGACAGAAATGTTATGACAGAAACATTAAAAGAATGGAACCTTACAAATTAATAAATTTCTTTAATACAGCAATTTTACAGAGACACTACAGCTAAGATTCAAATTAAATTCACATTCACATTAACAGATGCATTTATATTAAATAATGTGGTTAAGTGGGGCTGTCCCCTTTCCCCCACATTATACATTTTATGTCTATAACCATTTCTACAATGGATGAAACAAAATAAAGAAATACATGGAATAATGATTGAGAAACAAATGACCAAACTAAGTGTTTTTTGCTGATAATGTATTACTTATTATTGGCGACATCAATAGCTCATTAAAAAATGTCATATACACAGAGGAACACTATTCAGAAATCTCTGGATATAAACTAAACAAATCCAAATCAATAATAATAAAAATTTAAAACAATAGAGATTCTACCACACTAGAAGGTATTCAAGACACAAAATAGTAACTAAAATAACATATTTGGGAATTATTTTAATACTACATTACATGTCAAATATTAAAATAAATTATGCAAACACAAAAGGGAAGATATAGGCCCATATATCTAATTGGGAAAATATCCCAGTGACTCTAAGGAATGATTTTACCCCATTAAATATATGTTATTTAGACTATTTTGGATACCACTTCACTAAAGTGTCTTGAGGATTTAAAACTTTTTTTTAATTATTCAGAGAGGGGTGAAAACCCCATATATTCTGGTCACTAGTAAATACTTCTAGATCACTAGGAGGCTAAGGGTGCCCAGTCTCCATCAAGTACTATATGTGCAAGCTCAAATTCTGTCAGTAATATGGAAACGGTCATTTTTGGAAGAAAATGACAAACATTTACCCAGATCCTGTTGGACCAGATACATTCTAAAAAGATAAAGCTTCATGTTTTCTCTCTAGATATGAAGCATGTAACTGATTCAACACATCCACTGTATTCATTGTTTGCTCTGGTTAAAAATATATGATAATTAAAGAAAAGGATGGATCTGCCCTGGTTATATATGACCATAGGCACAAGTATTGAAATTTGGGGTAAGATAAATGACATCAATTTAATATTCTTAAAGATCACTACATTGTAAGATGTAAAGACCTTGTAAAGGAAGATATATTTATAAGGTGGGAGGTGTTGTAAGACCTTAAAAAAGATAAACAAATGATCAAATAACATATTATTGATTAAAAAAGAAATCTAAAAAATGAATTGGCATATTTGATAAAAATACATTATTAGCTACATATATACAAAAAAAGAAGAAAGAAGTAACCAAATCTCTTGAAAGATTCTAGACTTTACAGTTATAACTGGGGTTGCACCTAAGACAGTTCAAAAATTAATAATAAATGAAATAAAGACATAAATAAGACTATCTAATCAAAGCTGGAATAATATGAGAATTCCGAAAATAAAAAAGATATATCCCTAAGAAATGAATGAATTCGGAGGAATATTATTGAGAGATCTTATATAACTCCAGAGAAATTAACCAGGATACATCCTACTAATAGTAGTACTTGTCATGGATGTTGGAGCCCTGCAACATGTGTTCATTGTTTGTGGGATAGTCCACAAATAAAAATATAGTGGTCAAAATCAAGGACATAGTTTAAAATGTAATACACCTTAGAGTCACAATAACTACAGACTTATTTCTCTTGAATAAATTTAAAGATACTATTAAAGGGAAAATAGATAACAAATATATTTTTTATTTTGCCACAATGGTGACTCAGAGGTTTATTTTGGCCAACTGGAGTTCAAATATATTTTTAAATTCCCAAGGTAATCAACGGTGGTATACATTTAAGGTAACATTAACATTCGAGAACCTCATGTGTATACCAGATGAAGCACATGATGACAAATGTGGGAGTACTTGGAAGGAAATAATGGACTCACTACCACAAGATATATCTTAGTAACTGAAAAAAGGTTTTTATACATAAATATATTAATTTATTAAGTTGCATGCCAGGGGAGGAAGGGGGAGATTAAAAAGAAATGCATACTAATGTATTGAGTAATCCTGTTAGTATTTCCTAACCATATTTTTGTCATAGGATATGTATGTAAACTGGAGAAGTGTACATTTCTGTTGTTCTCAGATGAAAATGATCAATTAAAAAAAGATGCCCATGATCTCTATCAGATACATAGGGGTCAACATCATTTTTAGAAGACACAGCTCATATTATTAGGATAGGCAGTATGTGCATTAGAATCAAATGATTGATTAAATCCAACCTTTGTCAAATCAGTAGGTGTAGGAACAGTACAATAGGACACTTGTGCCTGAGCTACAAGCTGCAATAATGAACTTGAATCTGCTGTTTAATTAAACTTTATAGTTGACAACAGACTGCTAACTTCACTTGGTAGTGATGATGACAATTATGATGATGTTGATAGTGACTATGATGATGACTATACAAATTATAGTGATGGGTTACTGGCACCTGACTTTATTGGTAGTTTTAAATCTTTTAATGGGCAGAAGCTTTTTCTTTTTATAACCAAATCAAACATGTTACATTTCATCTCTTTTGATGTACTGTTAATACTTAATGCCTGCCCTGGTGGTTCAGTTGATTTCTTTTTCATTTGTATTGTTTCTACAATCTATCAACCTGCTACAGTTTGGATGGGTCCACCAAGCCAGAACAACTGGCTTCTCTATGACATACCATTGCTTTGTCATTATCTGGCACATGATTGTGCAGATACACAATCACTTGTGCATTGAATGAGGGTGACTAGAGTGTCATCCTGGGCATGGAATCTTATACAATAAAAAATGCAAGTGTAAGTGTTGCCTATTAGGTAGCAAGATCATAAAATAAACATTTAGATTGTCCTGTGTAGGTATCTAAGTTTTGCCACCAGGTCACAGGCTAAAGGAAAAAGAGGCAGCAGAAAAAAGGTCTGTTCCAAATATCAGATGTTTACTGAAGAACTGACCTGTAAAGATTGTATCTGCAATAATTGTGTATTAATTAGCACTCTTCAGGAAGAAATTGAACAATTATTAAAAAGGCTACAAACACACAAGGAGATTGAGCTACTAGAGAACTATATAGACAGGGTAGACCAGGGTATTATTTCCAATGAAGTCCAGGCAGTTAAAGGGAATGAGACATTGTTAGTGGGTCTAGAAAAGGATGAGGGGCAGATTTTAGGAGATACTCAAGTCTCAAAGTAATCACCTTGGGAACAACCTAAATATCTGATTAAAGAATCATGCCTAAACCAGATTGTCCAGTCTCCTTTAAAGCTGCAGAATAAATGTGAAAGTCTCAGCAAGAACACTGTACCAGGGGACAGTAATTTACATAGCAAATCTGAATTTGTAGCAAAAGATAACCTTACTTATGATGCCAATGTTCCAGACCTGATGGCACTAATAGATTTACAAACTAGGGATATAGTGGTTATAGGGGCTCTATAATAAGAGGGATTGATTCTGCAGTATGCAATGGAAGAAAGTTAAACACTACAGTTAGTACATTACCTGGGACAAAAATAGGTGATGTTTCTAAATTATTAATTGGACTTCTGGAGACTATTAAAAAACCTTGGTCATCCTGCATATATGAATAAATGATGTCAAAAAAACTAGCTTAAAGGAGTTCCAAACTAAGGTCTGTGATATAACTAATAGGATCAGATACAAAGAAGGGGAAATTATTATATCAGGCTCGTTACCACCCTTTGGATACCAGGCATATAAAAATGGGGCAATCAAAACCATCAATATGTGGTTGAGACAATATTGTATAAATAAAAATACTGGCTATATGGACAACTCGGTCACATTTTGCAACAAATCTTTGTTTAACTCAGATGGCCTCCACCCCAATCAAGCTGGTATTAGGGTAATAAGCATAAAACTCAATCAGGTTATTCAGTTTCATTTAAACTGACATTGTGGGGTGACAGTAACTGATAATGGTTTGAATGCATACATGTATGAGGGTGTTAGTGAATGATTAGATTGGAAGGGAGTGTTAATCAATGCTAGAAGCCTTGTAAATAAGTTTGATAAACTTAAAATTATATTAACAACACAAACAGTTCATTTTGCCTTCATTACGGAAACATGGTGAGACAACAATGATAGCTGGACAAAATCTGTTCAGGGTTATAATTTGTATGATAAATCTATAGTATACAGGAAACAGAGTGGCATTGCCATGTATATCCATAAATCCATTTAAAGTGTTGAAATTCATTAGGACAATTATAAGCGGGAGCTATTGTGGATTAAATTACTCCCCCATGTTGGTTCCAAAAAAAAAATAGAATTATTTTACAGACCACCTTACACCTCAACAGCTAATGATATGATTTTACTAAACCAGCTAAGTAACTTTGACCCTGCTGACAGAATATTGCTTTTGAGTGACTTTACCCATCTCAATGTAGTTGGGAAGCTATCAAAGGGAGTAAATAAAACAGATTACATGTTTTAGAAGCATTTGCCTAAGTTGGACTGGACCAAAACATATTAGAGAGTACCAGAAGCAGCAATATCCTGGATATAGTGCTAACCAATTTGGGTAAGTCACTTGACAAGATTAGGATCAATTCTCCACTGGGAAACAACAACTATTATATGGTATTTTTTAGGATAAAAGAGTCCAATGTATCTAAAGAGCCAGGGTCCACTATTAAGTTAAATTTTTCAAGGGCTGACATTACACACTTTGAAAGAGAATTTTTCTTATGGGATTGGGCTAATGATTTTAAGGGTTGCACAGTTGATGGGATGTGGAGTATAGTTCCTACAAAATTAAAAAAACTTATTAATAAATATATCCCAAGTTTACACACATTTAAAACTAAAAAGAAAATAAACCCAGGGTAGATGAACTCATCTATCAAAAAACTGACTAACAAAAATAATAGAATGTTTAAGAAATACATAAAGAATAAAACACAGCATAATCACCAGGTATATAAAGACCTTACAAGGAAGGTTAATCCTATAATACAAAAAGGCAAGAGCTCAACAGGAAGTACTTTTAGCAGCTAGGGTGAAGGACAACAAAAAATCTTATTTTTCTTATATTAACATGAAAAACAGTTCTAATATGATAGGTCCCTTTAAAAATAATGATGGTTCAATGTCTTCAGAAAAAGAGATGGTGGACATACAAAATAAATATTTTTGCTCAGCCTTTAATCATAAAGCCTCACCATCTGGTACTATCAAGATTCAGGCACTTTCTGGGCAAATTGTAATTGATCCTGAGGATGTTAGGCACAGATTGCATAAGCTAGATGCTAATAAATTTCCTGACCCAGATGATGTACAACCCAGAGTATTGCACGAGTTGGCAGACCTGTTGTCATTACCCCTCACTAACTTATTTCAGGCCTCCCTAGATAGGGGATAAGTCCCACAGGATTGAAAAGTTGCAATTGTGGTACTGTTGCACAAGAAAGGTCCCAAATCTCTGCAGGCAAATTTTAGGCCAGTGGTTTGACCTCTCTAATAGAGAAAGTCTTGGAGGGTATCTTAAAAGAAAAGATTTGGGATTTTCTAGTAGTACACAGTTTGTCTGAACCCTCACAACATGGCTTTAATAAGCCAAAGTCCAGTCAAATGAATTTTCTCACATTCTATGAAAAAGTTAACCATGAGTTAAACAAGGTAAATGCAATAGATATGGCCTTTATGGATTTTGCAAAGGCATTCAATAAACTTACCCATGCTGAAGTAATGAATACGTTAGTCAAACTTGGGCTGAATTGGAACATCCTAAATTGGATATTTGAATGGCTTAAGGGGAGGAAACAAAGAGTCACTATGAAAGGGGTCATGTCAGATTGGGCACCAGTTTCAATTGGGGTCCTTCAGGGATCAGTTTTGGGGCCATGCCTCTTTAATATCTACATTTCCAGTCTTGAACCAAAAGATCCAAACATTTGGGTTTCTAAATTCACAGATTACTGTTGGGTGGGCAGGACTGTGAATGATTCAGCTGAGGTTTCATCCTTACAAATGACTATTAATGAAATCCACAATTGGACTGAGACTAACAAACTTAGACTGAACATAGCTAAGTAATGCACTTGGGCCCTCATAATAAAAACTTTGCATACACACTTGGTAATGGCACACTATCAGTCACCTGGAAAGAAAGAGATTTGGGTGCAAGAATTACATCTGATTTGAAGTTTAGCTCCCACTGAAAAGATCAGATTAAAAGGGATAATCAAAATCTCAACCGTATTTTGAGACACATTGTCAGCAGGGATGGGAAGGTTCTGATGCCTTATATGGAACACTGGTCAGGCCACATTTGGAATATTGTGCTCAAGTGTGGTCATCTCATGAAAGGGATGATATTTTAAAAATTGAGCGGTACAGTGCAGAGCTACAAGATCTGTAGCTGGGCTCAAAAATACTTCCTATTCTGATAGGCCAGAGTGTTTAAACCTTAACTCTTTAAACTACAGAAGGCAGAGAGGAGATCTGTGTATGCTTTATGAAAATGTGGGAGACACTAAGCTGTGTGAAGAATTAGGTTTCACATTGAAAACAAGCTGGAGTAGTGGGAGGAGACATAACAAGCAATTACTAATGCCCAAATGGAATTCTAGTTTTAAAAAATACTGGCTTATGCAAAGGGTAATTTCCTTCTGGAATAACCTCCCTTTCTCAGTAGTGGATAATAAAAATATGGATACTTTCAAGGTTAGATTGGACTCTTTTTGTAGAGAAAGAACTACAAAGTTATAAACACTGTGGGAACAGCAAGCATCATGGAGGGAAGTCTTAACGCTTGATTCTACCTATGATACCTATGATATGATCCAGCTAAGGTTAATGTTTTTACATTGTGTTCTCCCTAGTCCATCATCACATGCATTGATGTAGTGACTGAACTCCACTTCCATGGAACTCCCACTTAGCTTTCTGTGGGTGGGATCTCTTCCCTTGCAATCCCTTATTGCTGCTACACAGATTCCTCTAGGTACAGCTACCAAGCAGAAAATGCTTACCTGCTCTGCCAGAGAGAAGACTGGTTATAAAAGCATCCATCTGTCATACATTAATACCTAGGCTTCCCATGACCATTGCCACATCAATATCACTAGCCTAGCAGAAGATAGCTCTACTACTTGGCTCCTGCATTAGTCTAGGTTTGATTTCTTTCTGCTGGATTGGTTCATTTTGGAACATGCTCTTGTGTATCCTAAACTACTGAGCTATACTAAGCACTTTTTGTAACATTTCATAATATCAAATCCCCATAAATATTAGCTACTGTGTCACATGTGGACTGCACTGCCATCTATTTAAATTAACTATAAAATTAATCCCTTCACAACCCATTCATCAGAAAATCAAATCAGTGGCTACATTGCAAATCAAACACAATGAAGTAATATACAGTACCTGGTTCCTTTATTCCAGCAGAGGGTGCTAATGGTTCCGGTGTTGTTTCAAATGTAGCTGTTGATGTTGATGCTTCTGTTGTTGTTGAAACTTCTGTGAAGATGAAAGCAGAGTCATTTGTACAAGTAATATTTATTTTTTCTTGTGCATTGATCACTGATCACAGTGTGAATTCATTTAAATAATGGCACAGAGAATTATACTAGTTGTGAGCTGCAGAAGTAAATCAGATTCAAGTTCAGGATTGAAACATTTTTTTCAAATTTCAAATAGTTTGCCTTCAATTTAACTTCTATCCCAGTTGAATAAAATTTGAGGAGTGGTCATTATTGTAAAGTGTTTCTCTAGTAAGTACATGACCATATGCATTGTGGGAATGACCTCCACAATAGATAAACTACTGTTACTAGATTCTTTAGGAGTACTGTTAAATTGGACAAGGATTTGATGTGGCTGACCCTTGCTGTCAAGTGATGATTTGTTCCAACAATATATTTGATGTTTGTGCAAAGCAGATGACATATACTTTCTCTCTCTATTTCTGTCACTGAAGGCCTTTACCATGTTAGATACTTTAACAAGCCACTAACATTTCTCCTTCTAACCAATTTCCAAACATCAATTCCAACAACATTTTTTCTAGGATGTTAAGATTGTTCATTACAATGTGTTCACTGTCCATAAGTCTTAGCTATATTTAGCATTGGATAATTGGAGGATCAAAGGGTCTTGGTGATGGAATTCAATGAAAGCAAATTAGCAAGGCTAGGAGGAGGGGAGGTGTATGAATTTTTAAATTGAACATCGTAGAGGGAAGTCAATTTTTGCCTCACGTGAAGGCCAGCCCATGGTGTTAAGCATAGCACAGTGGTTGGTTTGAGCTTGGGCCAGTGCAGCAAAACTGGCTAATCTATGATAAGTTTGTATAAGTTTGTTAAAGATGGAAGGTTTTACTTTGCTGATCAGTGGTGATCCATAAACTTCAAGTTCACTGAAAATACCACCAACAGCTTAATTTGGTTCAGTTTCAGGGGGGGTAAACAGGATAGTTAGTGAGGTAAATACCTAGGTAGAAAGATCAGTAGGGAACATGACCGAGGTTGATGGGGAAGGCAAAGTCAATAAGGACAGGGATGGTGCTACAAGAGGTAAAGCCGTCAAAAACTGAATGGTAATGACTACCAATGCCCATAGTCTTGGTAACAAGCTTCCTGAACTAGTGGCCTTGATGGAAGAGGAACATCTGGATATCGTGGCAGTCACAGAAACATGGTACACATAGAATCATGACTGGGATGTAAACATACCAGGGTACGCAATCTACAGGAGGACAGGGAGCATAAAAGAGGAGGAGAAGTAGCCCCCTACAAAAGGGAAGGAATCAAAGCAACAGAACTAAGGGTAAACAGGGAGAAGAGGAGGCACTGTGGGTCAATTTGGAGACAGGAAATCACACCACAATTCACACATGGGATGGCATACAGACACCCTTCTCAGGGGGGGGAAATGGACAAGGAAATGATAGAAGATATCCTTAGAATAGCTGAAAAAGGGGTGATATTGTTGATGGGGGACCTGAATGTGCCAGATATAAACTGGAGAGCATTTGCTGCAGCCACATTCAAGAGAGAGGTCATTATCGAAGCCCTGCAGGAGGTGTGCTTTAGACAGCTAGTATTGGAACCCACTCAGGAATGAGCAATTTTAGACCTGGAACAGTCAAATGGTGATGGAGAGAGATCACAGAATTAGAAGTGGGTAGCCATCTGAGAACTAGTGACCACCAAACAGTATGGTTCACAATAAACACATCAGTAGAGTCAAGCCATACAAAGGCAAAGGTCCTGGACTTTAGCAGGGCTGACTGTGCCAAAATGAGTGAGTGTCTAAGGAATGCACTAGCAAGTGGGCAGTAAGGAGGGGTGGAAGATCAATAGGGAATAATCAAAACTGCCATCACAGAGGCAACAAGTCTTTGTGGGAAACAAAAACAAAGCAAAATTATGTAGACAACACTATGGTTCTCAAAGGAGGTGGAAGGGAAGGTTAGGGATAAAAAGATAGCATTCAGGAAGTACAAGGAAACACAGAAGGAGCAGGATAGAGAATTGTATCAGTTAATGCAGAAAGAAGAAGGGAAGGCAGTCAGCATGGCAAAGGTCCAAACTGAGGAAAAGATAGCCAACTCAGTTAAGAAGGGGGATACAACCTTTTATAGGTACATCACTGAGAAAAAGGAAGACCAAGGGTGTTATAGTGAGGCTTAAAAGGGGGGCAGAGGGTGATTGTAGAAAGGCAGAAATGACTGAATGAATACTTATACTTAGTATACACAAAAGAAGAAGAAGGAGAGGTACCTAAACCAAACCATAAAAGCACTCTGGACAGGGAGGTCGATACCAGTCCATTCACAGAATAAAAGGTTATGAAGGAACTCTTAAAACTCAATGTGGACAAAGCAATGGGACCTGATGGGATTCACCCCAGAATTCTAAAAGAACTTTGGGGAGAACTAGTAACACCACTGACTACCCTTTTTAACAAATCATTGGAGGATAGTGTGGTTCTAGAGGATTGGAGGTGGGCAGATATAATTCCTCTTCATAAAATTGTGAACAAAGCAGAGGCAGGAAACTATAGAGCTGTTAGCTTGACCTCAGTGGTAGGGAAAATGATGGAATCACTTCTGAAATAAATAATTGTTGAGTACCTAGAGATCAGTGGAGCATAGGACCCTAGGCAGCAAGAATTCACAGCAGGGAGGTCATGTCAGTGAATCTAATTGATTTCTTTGACTGTGTAACCAATGTAATAGACCAGGGAGGGGAAGTTGATTTGGCCTACCTAGACTTTAGCAAGGCATTTGACACAGTCCCACACAAAAGTTTAACAAACAAGCTAGCTAACCTGGGATTGGGTCCCAGGGTAGTAGCCTGAGAGACAAGCTGACTGGACAACAGTACCCAGAGGGCAATGGTAAATGGAGTACATTTTGAAGAAAGGGTGGTTACTAGTGGGGTACCACAGGGTTCAGTATTGGGATCAGTCCTCTTTAATGTCTTTATAGGTGACATAGCAGAGAGTCTGGAAGGAAAAGTATGCCTCTTTGCAGATGACACAAAGATCTGCAACAGAGTTGATGCACAAGAAGGGGTGCAAAGGATGAGAAGGGACTTGTCAAGATTGGAGGAATGGTCAAAAATATGGGAGCTTAGATTCAATGCAAATAAGTGCAAAGTAATGCACCTGGGAATCAAAAACCCAGGGGGAAGTACACAATGGGGGGATATTAACAACAACAGAAATGGAAAGGGACCTGGGGGTACTCATATTAGATGACCTTAAGGTAGATAGGTACGCAATGTGAGAGGGCAGTAAGGAGAGCTGGAGATACTGTGATGTATAGGGAGAGCTATCACCAGTAGAAAACAGGAAGTTGTTATTCCTCTCTACAGACAGTTGGTGAGATCCCATCTGTAGTACTGCATCCAGTTCTGGGGACCCTGTCTCCTCAAGGATATTGACAGGATGGAGACAGTCCAGAGGAGGGCAACTAAAATGGTGCAGGGTCTGTAACAGAAGCCATATGAGGATAGTTGAAAGGAGCTTAATATGTATACCATTGAGGGAAGGAGGGAGATGGGGGACATGATAAAAACTTTTAATTACCTCAAGGGAATCAGTAAAGTCTGAGAGGATAGCATCATTCAGAAAAAAGATGTGCAGGAACAAGGGGACACAATATGAAGATAGAGGGGGGATGGCTTAAGGGTAATGTGAGGAAGCATTTTTTTCACAAAGTGGGTGTTGGGCACATAGAACAGCCTTCCTGAGGAGGTTGTGGGGTCAAAAACAGTGGGGCAATTCAAGAATGCATGGAACAGACATAAGGTAATTCTTGTGGGAGGTAGAAAGAAATTTTTATTTATTTTTTTATTTTGTTTTAAGCATTTGTTAACCAGGTAAGTACAATGAGCCAAAGGCCCATTTTCATGTTTGACCCAGTGACTGAATACAGTCAAGATGTTACAGTACACAAAAAAAAATCACAAACAACAATAAACAACATAACATGACATAAGATAATATAAAAGAAAACACAATTAAAAACAACAACAATGTAATTTACCAAGAAAATAATTTTTTAACCTAATTTTAAAAGTTTGATGACAAACATTTTCATATAAAACAATAGGAAGCTCATTCCAATTTTGAGCAGCAGAGTAAGTAAAAGAACTATCCCCCATTTTAGTCTTAGTATTAGGAACATTTAACTTAATTTGTTGATCTGAACGAAGTTCCCGAGAATTTATTTTAATATGAAGAAGTGAATATAGTGGAGAATCAATCCCCTGACAAAGAATTTTATGAGTTAATTAATATAAGCTATATAAAGAACCCTTCCCGGGAGGAAACCAGGAAGATAACCTATACAGCTCACAATGGTGAGTATAATAGGGCAAATTAAAAGTAAATCTACAAATACCATGGAACACATGTGTAAGAAGTGACAAATCTCTACTTAACAAATTAGTGAAAAGAAATGAATTATAATTTAATTGAGGTAATAAAACACCTTCAGCTATTGCACATCTTGCTGATAAAGTCAGCAAAGATTTAAACCTAAACAGAACCCCTAGTCTCTGATTTATCTGATGAGAAATATACTTTACATGATCAGAAAATTTCAAATGTTGATCCAAAATAACACCGAGATATTTGAACAATTTAACCTGCTCCATCTCAATTCCCAATGGGTCATAGACAGACAAACCCTGAAATTTTCTCAGTCTAATCTGAGATCCAAAAAGCATACACTTTGTTTTTGTATTATTTAATGCTAAACAATTCCCTTTCAACCACCCACATAGAATATCAAAATCTTTATTTAAAGACTGATTTATTAGTTCAATAGAGGTTGAACTTTTATACAAAATAATATCATCCGCATAACTCAAACAATGCGTATCATTCAATAGAGATGGAATAACATCTACAAATACCTTAAACAACAAAGGGCCCAAAACGGACCCCTGTGGCACCCCCTGTAACAAAACTTTGCTATTTGAAAAAACTCCTTTTAATCCTACCTTAAGTAAACGTCCAAACAAATAACTACGAAACCAATCAACAGCAATCTCTATCATACCATAACTTCAAAGTGTCCCAATCAACAAAGAATGATCCACTAAATCAAAGGCCTTGGACAGGTCCACGAACACAGCACCAGTGAGCAAACCCCTCATCCATAGCTACACTGGTGTGGTTCGTGAACCTGGCCAAGGCCGTACCAGTCCCATGATACTTACGAAATCCATGCTGATCATGTGTCCAAAGACCATTATCCTGTAAATAGGCAGTAAACTGTTTGCTTACTAATCTCTCAAAAATCTTGCCTAAGGGTGGCAAAAGCGAAATAGGATGATAATTATCCAGGCTGTTGGTCAACTAGGATCTGCAGTTTATCCAGTAGGTAGGGAAATGGGCATAATAGGTGAGCCTAGCAGTCGTTATCTGCCATCAAAGCCTATGTTTCTATGTACCTCCCCATTGCCCCTGAAAAAGGGACTTCTAGTCTCAGTGGGCCTACAGAGTCAACAAAATTCAATAAATAAATAAAGGAGGCCCATAAGAAGATTTGCAGAGGCAATGACTCTTCTGGAATGTGGTGTAAGGTATTGGGAAGTATGGCATAGAAGCCCTTATTTCTGATGGGTGGATTTTATAATTTTGTTTACATACATTTCAAAGGACAGGTGCTCATCGAGGGTTATGCCAAGGTATTTGAAGGAGTTAACATACTTAGTCCCTCCTCTATTTGGGTCTTAATTACCAGTGGGGGATGAGTGGATAGGTCAAAGGGTTATCCTGTGAGAAGGGTGACTGTATTGAGTGCTTACAAAAAGGGTCACTCAATAACGGCACATGTTCTCAGGGCTAGTGGATGGGGTGGTGAATGTGGGTATAGTGACATCCTGTCACTATACATATACATGCCTGGGGAGAGTGAGCACACTGTGCAGCAGACAGCAGGGAAGTTAGGGTTTGTGAGGTGTAGCATGATGATGTGTTGCCAAGCTAGCCGTGTGGCATTTTGGGTTTGTGCCAGGCTATGGTCGGGACAGTGCCAGGTTCAGTGCTGGGAGCATTGGGATTTTTGCGCTGAACTGGACATTTTAATTTTTTTTATTTTTCACCACCCCTCCAACATGCACCCCCCTAGAGTTCAGACTCTTTAGTAAGGGGGTGCAGGGGGGCAAAACACCCCTGCATAAACAACAAAACTTCAAGTTCCCAATGCCCTTTGGCCGTGTACTGGCAGTGTACATCAGCAAAATGTATTTTCGCTGATGAACATTCAACCTAACAGTGATCAGCTATACGTGATCACATTATCACATAAACCCAGTTAAAGGAGATGTGGTGGAATTGCATGGCTTTGGTTTTACTTGTATTGAGCACCAGTAAGTTATCTTTGAACCATGCATCTACAGTAAGTGCTGGAAGTCTATCTTCAGGTTGGAGTTGAGGGAGGAGATATCTTTGAGGATCTGTAGAGTACTGCATGATCCACATAACACTGTATTTAAGGCCCTACACAATTTAAAGGGAGCTCATTTATAAAGATGGAGAATGGGGATCACGTGATGCTTTCTCCCTAAGCGGTCGCATAGTGCTATCGCTCCCGCCCCAATGACTTATTTTCTTTGTTTTTTTTTCTGTAAATCGATAGACCGCTGCTCCAATTTGAACTGTCTAACGTCTCTTGCATTCAAGATAACATTGGCACTGAATTAACGGTATTTTGCAGATAGCATCAGGAGAAATGGAGGCCGAAATGAAAGCGGCCCTCCTGACCAGAACGCCACCCACTACACCAGACAAGCAGGCCAAAAAAGCCAAAATGCACACAGCTGGTGCGGGCAAAGGTATTCAATCTCCTGCAGTGGCACCCGCTCTTTCAGAAGAAAGATTCCTAATTGAACTGGCTTCCTTAAAAATGGCCTTTGCAGAATTTTTCACAGATTTGAAAGTGATGCAAGCAGAGCTCAAAGAAACTAACAGGGCTCTGTCTGACATCTCTGCCCATACGGTCTCACTGGAAACATGGCAAGCTCGTATGGAACCTGAAATGTCTTCTATCTGGCACAAGTTACACAAATTAGAGCTAAAAATGGAAGATCTTGAAGGCCATAATAGGCATAATAACATGGTCATTTTTGGGCACCCAGAAGAAGCCGAGGGACATTCGCCTATTACATTTATTCATAAGCTTCTCATAAAAATAGCGGACCCTCCTCCACATTCTACTGTGTATGCTGTTGAACGAGCTCAGAGCCCTATGGCCGAAACCCCCTGCAGGAGCAAAACCTAGACCGCTTATCCTGAAATTATTGAGCTATTTAGATCGCCAATATATTTTGACCGCAGTCAAAGACCACAAAGAAGTTAAATGGGAGGATGGCCTGATTCGGATCTCTCAAGATTTACCTGTGGCAACCAGACAAAATGAGCTGAGTATCACAGTTCGGTCACTAAATTAATTGCTGCCGGAATCAAGTTCCGTATGCTTTATCCTGCTCGGCTAGCTGTACTCCATGGGGGCAGCTGGAAAACCTTTGAGAATGCAGAGATAGCAGCTAAAGAACTTGGGCTAATCTTCCCACACCTCTTCACTCTGCATTGAGGTAGCACCGTTTATAGGTTCTGCGATAGACCCGGCCTTGCTGAGATTCTATTGAGGAGATAATTCAAAACTGGTGTTGATGTTAAGGGCTCTCTCCATCAATTAAATGTCTAAATTCTAAGAAGGGAAACCCAACGAGATGGCTTTGGACTGGTTAGTTGCGGGGCTCTTGCCCTAAGGACTTTGCAGTTTCTCTTCAGATAAGCGGCTTTATTTCCTTTCTTGTCTTGAGTGGAGGGATCACGTAAAGGCGAGTTCTGGAGATATATTTTTGCTATATGTGGGTCATTTCGATCAGTCAAGCTGAAGAAGAGCCTGCGAAGCATTTCTCTCATTTTTCCTTTTCTTTTTTTTTATCTCTTTGGCTTGTGTTTTGACATGGGAGTGGAGCAAAGTCTTGTGTGGACGTTGTTTAGGTCTGACATCGCAGTCGTGTGCACGATCACGCAGGAGTGATCATTGGGAAGAGAACCTCTGACTTGTGACCGACATTACAAGTATGAAACCCCTTTGACGTCATTATTTTAATAAGTGGGATGTTACTGCTAGTTTTTTTTTTCACCTTTTTTTCTTTTTTCTTAGTTTAGGGATGTGTGATGCTTTTGCAACAAGTATAATATCATATAAATTGTGCACGTTGTGCCTGGTCGCAATCTACGATATAACTTGTCTACAACTGGACTGGGAGATTTCAATATAAGATTATGTGATTTAGGCTTTAAGGATGGTAAAGATTATTGGTTTTCTTCCCCATTATGTAGGAAATATTAGGATACTATTTGTTATTAAAGGCTTTACAGAACACAAGGCTCTTTTTCTTTTTAGGATTTACTGTAGATAGATAACACTTGTTCTTTATTAACTAGATAACCGTTACTGTTAACAATTGTTTGTTTCAAGTTGTTGGGGGGATGGGGTATGCATGTCTGCCTAGCTACAGGAGAAACAGTCATGTACCAGTTATTGGGATTGGGACCTCCAAAATTTTTAATTTGGTTATGGATGGTTTGTGGATTTGTGCTACATTATAAGGAAGGAGGTCCAGAGCTACGTCCTTCGGGCCCTAGCTGGGAAGGTGTAAATAAGGGGGGATGGAGAGGGTGGGGGATAAACTGTGAGGTAAGGGAATGTCTGCCACTTTATGGGGATTAAATAGGTTTGTTTTTTCTTGGATTGGTACTCAGAAGTGGTTATGTTTTTTCACTCTTTGTTATATTACATGTAACTATATAAGTCCACATGATTAGTCTTAAATATTGCTCCTGGAATATAAAGGGGGATCAGACTCCTGCCAAGAGGTCCAAGATTCTACTTCTTTTAAAAAGTCTTCAAATTGATGTGGCCTTTTTACAAGAAACTCATCTTAGGGCCAATCAAATCCATTATCTACAAAGAAATTGGGTAGGTCAAGTATTTGGATCTGGTATTGACTCCTGCAGAAGAGGGGTTGCCATTTTGATTGCCCGTAAAGCCCCTTTTCAACTTATGCAACAAATTTCTGATCCGAGGGCAGATTTTTCATTCTGAGGGCCCTGTTGGGACACTCTGAATTGATTCTGGGTTCCATTTATGGCCCTAACTGTGATGACCCTGCATTTTTTATGAACCTCATGAATCTTCTTGCCCCCTGGACTATGTTTCCCGTAGTACTAGGAGGCGATTGGAACCAGGTCCTATCTAATATTTTAGACAGGTCCAGGCAGACCAAGCCGAAGGTTACACTGAGGAAAAAGGCACTACAAGAATTTATGAATTCTACTGGTTTGATAGATCCATGGAGGGTAATGTTTCCGGATAGAAAAGAATTTTCATTTCATTCCATTCCCCACCATTCATTTTCCCAGACAGATTTTTTCCTTATAACAGTAGATCATCTTTCGGGGGTATCTCAAGTATATTATACATTAAAGGTCATCTCCGATCATTGTATTGTCCATCTTCATTTGGATCTAACTCCCACAATATACATAGAGATAGAATCTGGAGGTTGAATAATCAACTTCTGAAATCAGAAGAACAAATAGTGCTCCTTCAAACCTTCATTTCTAACTTTATGGATGTTAATGCCCCTTCATAGCCCAAAAAGGATTTTCTGTGGGGTTCTCTGAAATGCGCAATGAGGGGAGAGTTAATCAGGTTAGAGACAAAAAGTAAGAAACAAAGAGTCGTTGCTCTCTCCTCTATCTTAGCCCAGATAGAACATGAGGAGAGGTGTCTTGTCCCCTCGGCCCCTATGGAGGAGTGGGAAAAGCTGGAATCACTATGTTCCCAGTACAATCATTTATTAGCAGAAAAAGCTGAATTTTTAATGCTTCTTTCTAAAGTATCTTACTTTGATAAAGGTGAAAGAGCAGGGAAGCTAATGGCTCTTTGTCTGCGGACCCAAATAACCGATAAAATAGTTACCTCCATTTACTCGATGACTGGGGAACTTCTATCTTCCCCCCTGGATATTGCTAATGCTTTCTAAGAATACTATAGACAATTATATTCTGCACCTGAACTCCCCTCTCTGTCTCAACAACTTAATAATTTCCTCCAAGATATTAATCTTCCTTCATTAGGTGTTAGTCAGGTTAATATAGTGAAGGCTCTGATTACATTAATAGAAATCTATGAAGCCATAGAGTCTCTTGCCCCAGATAAATCACCTGGCCCAGATGGCTTCACTACTAATTTCTACAAAAAATTTAAGGAGATAATTGCTCCTATTCTTGTAGTTACCTTTCAGTATATTTATGAACATGGAATATCTGATACTTCTTTGACTCGGGTTAGTATAATCGTTATTCCCAAACCCGGCAAAGACCCCCTCTGCATTACTAATTATAGACCAATCTCTTTAATTAATGTAGATCTTAAAATCCTAGCAAAAATACTAGCTTCTAGAGTAAGCCAAGTTTGGGAATCCTTGATAAGTATAGAACAGGTAGGGTTTGTAAAGGGAAGGCTTTCCTCGGATCATCTTAGGAAAATAGCCTACATCTCCTCTGTGTCCAGGGACTCATCTGTACCAGCAGCACTTGTTTCCCTGGATGCAGAAAAAGCTTTTGACAGGGTCTCCTGGGAATATTTTTATATGGTACTAGCTAAATACCATTTTCCACTGGAATTTATACAATGGCTCAAAACACTATACACTTCCCCATCAGCTCAAATTTACTGTAATAGGACTCTCTCCTCATCCTTTAGGCTATTTCAAGGAACCCGTCAAGGCTGTCCCCTCTCCCCCTTCCTTTTTAATTTATATTTAGAACCCCTTATCAGAAAAATTAAGAATTCGAAAGCTGTATCTGGCATAATAATAGGTGAGATGGAATATAAAATCTCTGTGTATGCTGACGATATACTCCTCCATATTTCCAACCCTACACAATCAATACCCGCTGTTTTCCACATCATTTCCCAATTTGAAGTTATTTCGAATTACAAGTTAAACATTTGGAAAGCTTAAGTTTTCCACTCAATAAACACACAGTGAAAGCTGATATCATAAATCTGGGATTACAATGGAACTCCAGTAAATTTAAATATCTAGGGGTTTACTTGCA
This sequence comes from Neoceratodus forsteri, assembly GCA_016271365.2. Lineage (NCBI taxonomy): Eukaryota > Metazoa > Chordata > Ceratodontiformes > Ceratodontidae > Neoceratodus > Neoceratodus forsteri. Next base: position 40,488,518 of record CM028137.1, on the reverse strand, counting down.
CTCTCCCCATTAACATGAAAAAAATCAATTTAGATGATCTAGTCAAAGCTTTTTCAGAAGATCTGGGACGTTGGTCAAAATGACCTCTTTCTATATGGGGGCGTATGAGCATAATAAAAATGAATGTGCTACCCAGAATTTTATATCCTCTACAAATGTTTAATGGAGCTCTTCTAATATCATGGTTCTCCCAGTTACAGAGTATCCTCAACAGATTTATATGGCAGGGGGAAAAGTTAGAAGGAGTTATTATAAACTTACATGGTCTAAAATCGATGGAGGACTTTAAGCTCCCAATTTCTATATATATACTATCTTGCCATTCACCTGATGAGGATTAGATATTGGTTGCAGCCTCCTGTCAGTAATACAGGGTCTATGTATTGTCCTTCCTGGGTTAGAATTGAACAGTCTCTCTGTTTTGAAAATAATATAGACCCCAAGGCTCTTCCTTACATTAGTAGGAAGAAACTTCCCATACCCTTAAAGAAAACACTGTTAAGTTCCTCACTTCAAACACAACATCAATTAATCAATTTTTTCAAAGTGGATGCATATAAAGACACTGCCCAACCTTTGTTTTCCAATCCTGATCTTCTAATTTCAGGTAAAGTAATCAAATCCCACCTTTTTTGGCCGGATATGGGAGTTGTTAGTGTGAATCAGTTGGTTCATGACAAAAAGCTTCTCTCCTATAATGAGGCCAGTCACCTTTTTAGCTGGCTCACTAGACATGTTTTTAAATATCTTCAGATATCCCACATGTTGATACAACATTTTGGTCCAGGAGAATGGAACTGTCCCTTTACTTCTGCCATATTTCCTTTTATTAATTCCATCCCCTCTTCTCACATTATATCCTACGCATATACATTTCTTTTAACAAAAGCTGCTACCTTGGAGGGTAAGAGGGTTTACTGGTGGGACAATATCCTATCCCCGATTTCGTCTCTCAGGAACTGGTCCAACATTTGGAAGAACCTATACAAATATATTAAGTGGGATAGATATAGATTGATGCAATTTTACATTAACCATGATCTATTCTATACCCCACTTAAACTACATCAAATGGGTAGGGTAGCATCCGATCAACGTCCTAGGTGCCATCAGGGTCAGCTGATCTGCTTCATATGCTCTGGGCTTGTGATAAAATTGTCCTCTTTTGGCGCAATATTCAAACTGCCTTGACCCGCTTTTAACACTATCAGACTACTTCAAATTAGAAATTTGTATTTTAGGAGAATACACTGGTTTACAAGGGTGCCAACAGAGGGCACACATGGCCTTAATAGCATGCTGTGCTAAGAAAGTCATCTTGAGACATTGTCAGGAATCAAGCACTCCTACATATATGGAATGGTATAAAGAGATTATGTTTGCCTTACATGTGGAATTCATCATTGCTGGGGTTTATAATAGAGTGGAGAAGTACAAATCAAGATGGGAACCTCTGTATTCTCTTTTAGCGATTCAATAATTTTTAGTTTGTCGCTAGTGGGTTTTTTCCTTTATAAGATATACACAATGTAGTATGGTATGGTATTTGTGTTTCAACCACCCTTAAGTGTTTATAGAGTGGCAGATGTGGGGGAGGTGGTGGGGTGGGAGGAGAACAGACAATGATAATAAGGTTTTGAATCTATCATGATATAATCTATATGTATGTGCCTTAACATGACACAGGGGTACTCAATTCTTTTCTTCTTTTTCCCTTTATATATAGAATGCTTGTATGCACATTTTGTTTTTTCATTGTCTGTTCTGTAGAATTTGGAGTTGTTGTTGAAGATTTTAAACTAATAAAGTTTAGTAAATGAAAAAAAAGATGGAGAATAGGAGAGAACTCAATACGGATCCCTGGGAAACCACATCTGTGACCGGAGATAGGGATGATGTAACTCTAGACCACTTGACACACTGCAATCTGTTTGTCAGGTAGTTTTTTAGCCATGCAAGGGAGTGGTTGTCAAGATACACCTTTTGGAATTTTTTGAGGAGTAGTTGATGATTAACAAGGTCAAAAGCTTTCATTAGGTCCAGTAACGTTACCCTGGTTACAAGACCCTGGTCCATAGCCTGAATAATGTCAGAATGTACATATTGGGACCAAGTCACAAAGCTTCCCTGAATGGCACAAGGGACTTGTGCCACAAGAAGTGGTCCAAGGTGCACATCAGCAAAAAGATGTGCCAGGAGGATTTACAAAAGTAACCTGCATCAAACTCTGGCTATGTGCACCAATTGGGCTTGCTTCCACCTTATACTGTGTTCTTATACTGGGTTTTGAACAGTAGAAGACCTTTTGGTCCATAAGAACCATTCTTCACTTTAGTGGGTCCATTGACCTTGTTTTTGTTTCTAACAATATATCTATCTCTTTTTCAAAAGGCAAGAAAGATCCACTATTTACTATTCTACTTAGAAGTGAATTCCATATTCTGCCTGTCCTGTTTAAAAATGTAAAGTATGTACTGTTTCTTTTAACTGTTCCATTTGTATTTGCATCGTATGGCCTCTTAATGCTGTTGGTTTATTCTATATAACTATGCATATCTCTTCCCGTAGTTCCTTATCTTTAACAATTTTATACATATTCATAAAGTCACCCCTTATTCTTCTCTGTTCTAGTGTAAATAATTCTGTTTTCTGTAATCTGTCTTCATATTTATTTGTTGCTAATGATCCAATCATTTTTGTATATCTTCTCTGCACAGCCTCAAGCCTTTTGATTTCTCCTTGTGAAAAAGGGCACCACAGCTGTGACCCATAATCCAGTTATGGCCTAATGTATGTTTTCTACAATGGTAGACGACAACGTATGGATCTATTTACAAAACTTCTCTTAATATTCCATGTCATATAGTTTGCTTTTTGTATAGTACATGTTCTTTGTTTTTTGAAACTTAGATTGTTATCTATCGTGATCCTACAATCCTTTTCTTCTTGGATACTCCTTAATATTTTCACATCTCTTGTATATATTTGGGTTTTATTTTTTCTCCCTAAGTTAAGCTTGCCACTAAAGGGCAAGCCAGGTTGTCCAAGGGGCCTAGTCAGAAAGAAACTTGAAGAGGGAGAGGGGGAGGGGTAGGAAGGAGGAAGAGACAAGGAAAGGGTGAGGGGTTTGTGACATCACAGATGTGTCATTTGACTAGTGGATGGGGCTCCCTGGCAATTGGCCAAGGTGAGGGGCCAGATGGGGTCTTGATTGTGGTCCTAAGGGGCTTCTTAAGGGCCTGCAGCCTGTTGGTAGCCCTCTTTCTTGCTGTAGAAATTCAGGAGTGAACTACAGCACATTGCTTGGCACATCTGAAGTAAGGCATGGAGGGCTTGGGGCCTTCTTTTGTTTGGCAAGGGCCCAGGCAGCAGGTGATTGGATTTTAATATGTGTTGGTTTCTGTGAGTTTGGATTGCTGGTTGGTTTAAGCAAATTAGGAGCTTTTTGGAAATATGCTGCTCATTTCAGTGTAATATTAGCAATGTTGATGCTAAGCAACTTAGAAGGGGAGCCTGCTATGGGTGTCTGGCTGTTTAGCAGAAACCACATTGGGGCAGGAAGCAGGCAATAAGGTTATCATTGTGGTGGGTGTTTTATTTGGCGCTAGAAGGAGTGTGCTGTGGCCATGAATAATGGCTGGATAAGGTTTGAACTGGGGTGGGAAGTTCATTGGAGGATTATCTCCTGAAGCTCTGGCAGCAGTTTTGTTTGGTCACAGCAATTTGTTTGGGCAGCACTCCAGCGGGTGCAGTGGTTTTGTTTGGTCTTCACTCCAGGTGGGAGCTGGTATGTTGCATGATGCCAGTTTCCCAGGTACTGGGGGAGTTGGCACCACATGGTGGAGGTGCGATTAAACGTGTCCATTGCTGAGGTGAACCCAGCAAGAGAGTGGAAGGGACATCAAGGCCAAAATGTGGAAGTCCTGCCAGGTGCTGTGGACTGCTGGCACCACATGTTTGATGCATGAGAATCCACGCCTTCTGTAGCTGGGACTGAACCCAGCATGAGAGTGGGAGGGCAAACAAGGCCAAATGTTTTGTAAAGAACAGAGCTGCTAGAAGACGGGGGGGTGATCTTTTACAAAATTGAATTCATTAAACAAAAGTCATGGCACTCCACACACCAAATAAATGCTGAAACAATATTTAAAAGTCCAAAAATGTTTAATCTCACCATCTAGGTTACAGGACTGTAACCTTTATATTGAGATCAAACTTTTTTGCACTTTTAAATATTGTTTCAGCATTTTTTTGACTTTTGTTTAATGAAGGCAAAATGTCTGTTGAAGGCCTGCCAGGTACTGGGAGGACTGGCACCGCATGGTTGGTGCACAAGAAGTACATTTGGTGACTGGGGCTGAACCCAGAAGGGAGTGGAAGGGCCATCAAGGCTGAAATATTGAAGGTCTGCCAGGCACTGGGAGGGATGGCGCTGCATGGTCGGTGGGCAAGAATGCACATTTCTATAGCTTTGGCTGAACCCAGCATGTGAGTGAGAGGGTCATCAAGGCCACAAAAGTTGTGGAAGGCCTGCTGGGCACTGGGAGACCAGGCACCGCATAATGGGTGTGCAAGAAGTGCGATAGGGCTGAGGCTAAATCATTGCAGGGACCGGTGGGGCCATTGAGGCCAAGAATGGTATGGTGGTATGGTGCTCACATCCCCAGTGCAGGGGGAGGGCTAGCGCTGTTTGTGGAATGACAGAAAAGTGAGTTTCTTCTCTGGGTGGGGCCCAGCAGGGGTGGCAGGGCAATCGGGACCAGCTTTGATGGTTCGCTCTGGAGAGCATGGGGTCTCCAGGATGTTTGGGAAGATAGAGCAGAGACAGCACTGCAGGACCATGGTGCTGCAAAGGTGGGTGAGTAGGGCAACTGCATGGTCAGTTTTGGGGCCAGAGAGGCCAGGATGCACGATGATGCTTGGGGCCCAGACGAGAAGGGTGAAGAACAATAGGGGACAGTGCACTGATGCATGGGGGGCTGCAGGAGGAGCAGCACAGTGCAGCATGGGCCATCAAGGCCAGCATTTGATGCAGCGAGAGGAAGGCCACCCTTAGGGGTGGCAACACTGGCAAAAAGCACCCTGCCTGGCTGCAGAGCCAGGCCGAGGTGAGAAGGACATGGCGGGGGCCTAGCACATTGCATGGCCGCCAGGTTTGGGGGCAGGCTTCACCAGGCATGAAGATGCCATTTGAGTGAACGAGTGGGATAAGGTAGCTGTGTGGATCGCATAGGGACGAAGCTGGGGCCGCAGGTAGCATTAGGGCCAGCAGGAAGGGGTTGTTTTTCAAGAAAAAAAAAGAATAAAAGGGAAACAGTTTTAAAAGTAGGCACTGATGGTGAGCAATCACCTGATGGATGGAGAGGCTATAAAGCCAGTGGTGAAGCGTGAACCCCATAGGGATGGGGTGAGGGTAGTCACCTGGCCATGGTTGTGGGGGCTCTTCACCCCCATGGGCCCCAGGTTAGGGGCCTACTAGAGGCTAGGCAGGTGAAGGTGGGCCAATGGGCTTTGGTAGTGTATCACCATCTGAGGGGGCTTCACAGATGTTGGGTCCATTACTCACTTGCATTTATTATATTACTATAGCCACAGGATAAGAGAAGATGGCACCCAAGAAGACCCTAGTGTCCGGTGCCAAGATGATGGAACAGACATCAAAACTGATGAGCCAGATGGTGGAGCTGGTAGAGGCAGTAAAGAAGAGTGAAGCAGAGCAAGAAGCCAAGAGAAAGCGGAAGGAGCGGGACGAGAGAGCAGACACCAGGAAGGCTAACAAGAGACAAAGGAAAATGGGACCCAGCCCAGCACCTGCACCAGGGCAGGCACCAGAGCCGATCCCAATTCTGGAGGGGCCAAGGCCAGACAGTAGTAAGGATGAGGTTGACGTTAACAATGAAATGGATTTGAAGGAATATTTGGAGAGTCTGCTAGGTGATATGGGGGCAGCAGGAGTCAGGAAAATGGAATGGGCCTCGCAAGCCATAAAAGACGGGGGCAAAAAGAGGGACCAGGGGTCACCAGGTTTCACCCTGGGGGACCATGTTCCAGTCTTAATCAAAGAAAAAATATGGAGGGAGGAATATGTACACATCTTCAGCCTGGTCGATGAAGAGACGGCCAAGAAGTACGAACAGAAGGAGTTGGTGGGAAAGCCTGAAATGGTGGTAGCACTAGCGGTGGTGGGGCAGAAGGCAGAGGAGGTGAAGTTCAAGGGGAAGAGCATTGACACATGGCAAGTGGGCTTTCTCATATACAGTGCACTGGTACTGAAAAAGCAACCTGACCTAGTGATCCCACTGCTGACTTATATGGCGACCATCAGAGACGCTTATAAGGCAAAACTAGATTTTGGATGGATGAAGTATGATGAGGCATTCAGGAGGAGAATGGTATCAAAAGGGGACCTGGGATGGGATTGTACCCACTCTGAGTTATGGGTAAGGACCCTATTGGGCCTGGCGATTGGACAGGGCATTTAATAGGGCATCCTGCACGTGGCCTAGATGCAAATTCAGAAATGCTTGCTCAAGGTGCATAGGGTCACACCCAGCAATGGCCTGCAGGCAAAGCGGTGAGAAAGCCAGGCAGCTGGGGGGGCCAGTTCCAGGAGCAGCCCTTTTGGGGGGGGAATAGGGACCAGGGAGGAGCCTGGGGAACCTGGGAGAGGGAGCTATAAATCCAACTATGGATGGAATTAGAGGGCAGACAGCAGTGGGGAGGTGGGGCTACAGCCTTGCCCACACCCACATCAAGCTGGAGGCAGTGGAAGCCTGGACAGTAGGTTATCCCAACCGAAGAGGAGCTGAGCTACTGAAGGAGGGCTTTCGGTGGTCGGGTTCTGCTGGGTTTCTAGGGGGAATGGAAAGGGATCTGGGCAAAGAACTTAGGTTCTGTAAAGGGAATGGAAGCCATAGTTCAAGCTAAGATTCAGAAGGAAATCAGAGTAGATAGGGTGGTGAGGTCACTGCAAGAACCCCCCTGAAGGCATTTCTCGCTGTCGCCTTTGAGGTTGGTGCCTAAAAAACAGGTGGTGGAGTTCAGGCTCATACACCATTTGTCCTACCCAGATTTGGGATCGGTGAATGAGGGGATCCTAGAGTCATTAAGCATGGTTTCTTATGACTCACTGGATGAGGTGGTGGAGCTGATTTGAGCAGTGGAGGGAGGGTGGCTCGCAAAGATGGACATCGAGTCCACTTTCCACCTGTTACCAGTCCAGCCATCAGGTTGGAACCTGCTAGGTTTCCAGTTCGAGGACAACCTACATTTTGACAAGACCATGCCCATGGGTTGCTCAGTGGCGTGCTCAACATTCGAGACATTCAGCTCATCGGTCCAGTGGGTATTTGGACAGCGGTATGGGCACAAGAGGATGTTCCATTATCTGGATTATTTCCTCTTGATTGGGACCACAAAGACAGAGACCCAAGGGATGTTGCAGGACTTCCAGCACATGTACAGCACAGTGGTGATCTCCCTGGTGGCTGGTAAGATGAAGGGCCCCACCTGCAAATTGGAGTTCCTGGGGATCGAGGTGGACTCTGAACAGGAATGTTTTCAGCTGCCAGTCTACAAGGTGGTGCAGCTGAAAGGGCTGTTAGCACTAGTGGGAGGAAGGAGGAGGGTGCCACTGGTACAAGTATAGCAGCTGCGGGGGCACCTTAATTTTGCCTGCAAGGCCATAAGCCCAGGCAGAACTTTTACAAGAAGACTGGGGAGAACCACAGGGAAGGTGAAGCAACCCCACCACTGGGTGGACATCACCAAAGGAGCAAGGGAGGACCTTAGGGTCTGGGAAGAATTTCTGGATTCCTATAATGGGATGACATTCTGGCAGGAGGAATGGGCCTTCAATACCAACATGGAGCTGTACATGGACACTGGGGGGGGTTCAGGATGGGGACTTACTTCCAAGGGGAATGGATATCTGAGGCGTGGCCAATGCAATGGCAGAAATGGGGCGGTGACCAAGGATATCATGTTCCTGGAGATTTTCCCTATATGGGTGGCATTGGAGATGTGGGAAGTCCAGATGGAAGGCCAGTGCAGTCTCTTTTGGTGTGGCAATAAGGCTGTAGTAGAGATGATTAACAGACAGAGTAGGAATACGGAGTCAGTGGGGCACATCTTAAGATGCATGGTGCTGCTGGGGCTGCATTTGAACCTGTCCTTTAGGGCACAGCCCATCAAGGGGGTGTAAAATGAGGTGGCTGACTTTCTTTCTCACTTTCAGATGGAATGATTCTGGGAGCTGGTGCCACATGCCAAGGTCCCAGACTGTTTGTGAGAGACTGAAGGGAGAAAGCTAGGGCCCTGTACAGAGGGTTATGGTCAGCCAGCACCTTGACAGCCTATGAGGGGTCCTGGGCAGGTTTTCAGACATTTTGGTCCAGAATGGGCTAGGATTTGACAGAACTGGTCCATGAGGAAGAGGCCATGCTGTATGTTGTTCAGAAATTTGATGAAGGGTTGGCTTACGCCACCATGGTGGTCCAGCAGGCAGGCATCATCTGGATGTGCAGGGATCAGGGATGGGTGGATGCAGTGGGAGGCCAAGTCATCAGGCAGATGGCCAGAGGTTGGCAGAGGAGGCTGGGCACAAGGTAGGATAAGAGAAGGTGCATACCGGGCCATCTACTCACGAAGGTGGTAGGGGCATTGGACCATGTTTACAGTTCAGCAAAGGAAGCCAACCTATTTAGGGCCATTTTTGCAATCATGGCTAGGGGAGCCTTCAGTGTACATGAGGTTGTGGCACCCAGGAAAGAGGTATCCACCATGGCATTACAAAGGGAGGATGTGAGATTGGAAGGGGGAAGGATGGTCATCTGGCTATGGAAATCCAAGACAGACCAGTAGGGGAAGGGAAGCCAGTGGAAGTGCACAAGCAGCCAGGGGCAGGAGTGTGTGCAGTCCGGGTCATGGGGGACTATGGCAGGGAGAGAGGCCCGATGAAGGGGGCATGGTTTTCACACAGGGGATGGGTCTCCAGTAACAGGTTTCCAGTTAGGAGTGGCACTGAAGAAAGCATTGGCATTCTTGGGGAAAACCCCAGCAAATTTTCCCCACACTCATTCAGGATAGGTTTGGCATCAGAGGCGGCCACTTGGGTGGTGGGGAGGCCAAGGTCAAATGGGAAGAGAGATGGAAATCCAACTGTTACATGAGATATGTGAGGTACTGACATGGCTAACTAGTGTTCCCCTTTTTCTCTTTCCACAGCGGACTCCAAGAGGCAGGTGTGGATTGTGGGGCACTCATTCATCTACTGGATGGAAAGGTTTATAGCCACCACAAGGAGAGGGATGCAGTTGTGCCTGGAGGCAAGGCACACAAAAATGTGGTGCAAGAGGTTGGGGGCATGCAGTGGTCACAGTTGCTTCCCCTGCTGAAGGAGCTAAGAGTGCACTGGGTGAGGCCTGACTGCACCATTGTCCATCTCGGAGACAATGATCTAGGGGTATTACCATGGAGGTCTCTGATGAAAGAAATTATCTCAGATTTGGAGTGGATAAAGAGCTGGTGGCCGGGTGTGGTGATCGAATGATCCAAAATTACATCCCAGAGGGTATGGAGGGGAGCAAAAGGGATTAAGGCAGTGGAGGTGTCTCGGAAATGTCTGAATAGGAAGGTAGCTAGGGTGGTGATGGAAATGGGAGGGGTGCATAGCCAGCATAGAGACATCTCATACGAGTAAGTGGATATGTACTGGACAGATGGGGTGCACCTGATAGAATTCAGCATGTGCTTGTTCCTACGGCCCTTTGGGGAGCTAGTGTGTGAGACTGATAAAAAAAAACCTGAGATTTTAACCCACAAGAGGAGGAGCCCCATCTTCCATCACAAGCTGGAGATGGGACAGTGGAAGGGTTGGGAGCAAGGGAAATGGGGGGCAGGTAGGGGGGAGGTGGGAAGGCACCATGCTGGGGACAAAGGAACCCAGATGTGGGAGTAATGGGGAGGGGGAGGATACAGAGCTAGGAGGAGGATCACTGTGTCCGCATCTAGTGGGGGGGGATGTCCGGGTAAGTGTGGTGACACGGTTAAGGTGATGGAGGGGGGTGGCTGGATCACAGTGTCTGGCCCCGAGAAACAACCTCGAGCAATGAAGAGAACATGAAGGAAGAACCACAAGATGGAAGACAGGACTGTTAGGTCCTATACAATGATATTTGGACTGATGAATCTATATGTGAATATTGATTGTCTTGACAGAGAAAAGAAATTAGGATGTAAATATATAAATGTTCCTTTTAAATAAATATTGCCAGCGAGCATCCAAAAGAGACAAAGTTGTAGCCTGAGTTATTTCTGGGTGGGGATTGGGGGACAAAATAAACGTGCCACTAAAGGGCAAGCCAGGTTGTCCCAGGATCCCAGCCAGAGAGAAACTTGAAAAGTGGGAAGGGGTAGGGAGGGGGGAGGAGACAAAGAAAGGGGAGGGGTTTGTGACATCACAGGTGTGTCATTTGACTTGGGGATGGGGCTCACTGGCCATTGGCAAAGGGGAGGGGTCCAGATGGGGTCTTGATTGGGGTCCTTAAGGGCTTCTTAAGGGCCTGCAGCCTGTTTCCCCACCCAACCTCCCTGCAAGAAAGAGTTGGGAACATGATATAGGCACAAGGTAAGGGGTGGCATCAAAGGAAAGATGGTGGCCTCTAGGGGGGCCTTGCATGGGCCAGTTGTGCCACAGATGGGCGCACAGGGTCAGGAGGCTAGGTGGAAGCTCACTAGCAGACAAAGAGACTGAGGGAGAGGAATGAAAGGGGGAAGGAAGGGTTGGGAGCAAAGGGAAAATGGGGGGAGCAGGTAGACGGGGGAAGTGGAGTAGGCACCATGGGCTGGGAAAAAGAAACCCAGGCATGGGAGTAATGGGGGAGGGAGGAGAGATACAGAGTTAGGGGGTGGATCATTGTGTCAGCACCTATTGGGGGGGTCCAGGTAAGTGTGGTGACCCAGTTAAGGTGATGGAGGGGGAGTCAGATCACAGTGTCCCGGCCTCAAGAAGCAACCTTGAGAAACAAAGAGAACAGGAAGGAAGGAAGAACCACAAAGATAGAAGATAGGACTGTTAGGTCCTATAAAATGATATTTGGACTGATAAGTTTGTATGTGAATATTGATTGTCTTGACAGAGAAAATAAATTGGGATCTAAATATATAAATGTGACTTTTAAATAAATATTGCCAGCGAGCATCCAAAAGTGACAAAGTTGTAGCCGGAGTTATTTCTGGGTGGGGATCTGGGGACAATGCATAACTTAACATTTATTGACACTAAATTTCATCTGATTTTTATGTGCCAATGCTTCAGTACATTTTACGTCCTATTTATTTATTGATTTATTGAAAATGTTTCACCAGGAAAGGCACACTGAGCAAAAAAGATGCTTGTCTCCTGGTGTGACCTGGGGGGAGGGGTTACAGAGGAGGCAGTTATACATACAATAGTTGAGATTAGCAGCAGAGCAATACAGATGACATACAGTTGGAAGGGATTACATTTGAACTTGTTATATAAGGAGAACAGTAAGAAAATAATCATTAAGGACATGGTATACATAACATGGGTACATATCAAGCAAGAACTGTATAGAGCTTGCTCATCAGGGACAGGGTAAACATTTCATGGGTACACAACAAGGCAATACATGAAATTTACATAAGTGCAAGTAACAGAACTAGGGTGCAGTATCAGAACATGTGTGCGGTAGCAGGACTAGGGTCAGTAGGATCACCAATAGGCAGTAGGAATTGAGAGTGAAGTTGTGGGGGGGAGGGAGGAGGGGAGGGATGGACTAGTAAACATTTGGGGAGTAGGGGGGAGGATTAGGTAAGGTGGGAGGGAAGGGGAGTAGAGTTAGAATTGTGAGTAGGGCTGAAGAACGTAGCATAGTTAGGAAGAAGGGAGAGAAGGGGGATGTTTGGAGAGAGAAGAGTGAGTAAGAGTGAGAGTGTAAGTGCATAGAGCAGTAGATAAGCCAGACAATTAGGCATGGCCAAGCCGCTGGTCAGGCACTAAAGGACGATGGGGGAAGAGAAACTATCAAGGGGGGGAGGTCAGGGACAGTTGCAATTTGGAGCTAGGAATTTAGTGAGGGCAGAGGCTAGGGAGCGTTTGGATGAAGAGTGGTGGATCTGGGCCGGCAGGCCATTCCAGAGTTTAGGGAAGCGGTAAAAGAAGGCCGATTGGCCGGCGGTGGTCCTTCGGTGGGGGGTGACTAAGAGCCTAGTGTCAGCAGACCTGAGGGCATGGGAGGCGGTAGAAGGGGAAGATAGGGAGGATACGAGGTAGGGCGGGAGGGAGCTGAGCCAAAAATTGGAAGTGAATTTGACACTATGAAGTAGCCGCCGATTGCTCAGGGATGGCAGGGCCAGTGAACGGTAGAGCTCACAGTGATGTGAGTGGGGGGGCGTTGATTGAGGGCAAAGCGGCAGAATGCATTAAAGAGGGGGTCTAGTTTGGCTAGGGTGGTCTTTGAGGCAGAGCTGTAGATGACGTCACAGTAGTCGATGGTGGGTAGAATCATTTTCAGGACTAGTTCATGTCTGACAGGTAGTGGGAGACTAGTGCAGTTCCTGTAGAGGGCGCCAAGTTTTGGGCGCAGTTTAGAGATGATGGCATCCACGTGTGTGGAAAAGGAGAGGTGACGAATGAGCCAAACCCCTAGATACCTGAAGGAGGGCACTTCATCAAGGATAGTGTTGTTTAGGTTATGGAAGATCAGAGTGGGGGTGAGCTTGGATAAACACTGTCTTGTGCTGAAAGATATAGAGACAGTTTTCTTGGCATTTAGGGGAGAGTTGGTTGGTATTGAACCAGTGTTGGATTTTGTTGAAGTCCGTTTGAAGTTTGAAAGTGAGTTCTTCGTGAGTCTGGCTGGAGGTAAAGAGGACCGTGTCATCTGCATACATATGGATCATGGTAGAGGAGCAAGAATTCGGTAGATCATTTAGAAGGATGGAGAAGAGGATGGGGCCAAGAACTGAGCCTTGGGGAACACCGGTGGTGATGGGGGGAGAGGTGTGGGCTGCTCTTTTAGTGGATTGGGTTCTATTTAGTAGGTAAGCACTGAACCAGTTTGTGTCGGACGCTGCTAACCCTGCCCCTGATAGGCGGGATAGAGGGATAGAGTGGGATACCATGTCGAAAGCTTTAGCTAGGTCAATGAAAATAGCAGCAGTGATTAGCCCTTTATCCATCCCAGTGAGGATGGAGTCTGTGAGTCTTAGTAGGGAGGAGGTGGTGGAGTGGTGTTTTTGGAAACCGGACTGAAGTGGGGTGAAGAAGTTAGTTTCAGAGAGAAAATGGGAGAGCTGGGATAGCACTAGGTGTTCCTGGAGTTTAGCGAGGGCTGGGAAGAGGGAGATGGGATGGTAGTTAGTAGTGGAGGAAGGGTCGCCACCTTTAGGATAGGGTAGGACAGTGGCATGCTTCCGTTCAGAGGGGAGAGACTCGGTAGTGAAAGATAGATTTAGTAGGGCGGCGAGGGGAGTAGCGATGGCGGGAGCAGATAGGAAGAAGAGTTTGTTATCGAGACTGTATGGGGATTTGCCTTTGGAGGGGTTCAGGGAGCGAAGGGTATCTAGGGTTTCGGAGGGGGGAGATGGTTCTGAAGGAAAGGGGTTCATACCAGCTGGTAGGGGCAAATGACTGGGGGCAGTGTGGTGATAGATGTAAGGGGTGGGTGGTAGTAGGAGATAGGGAATCGAGGAGGGCCTGGGCACGGGTAGTGAAATAGGAATTAAACTCGGAGGCTACCTTCAGGGGGGTCGGAGAGGAGAGTCCCTTGGGCGAGGAAGAGGGTTGGGGGGCTTGCTGTTCAGGGGGAGAAAAGGGAGTTAATGACCTTCCAGAATTTTGAAGGTCTCCCAAGATTAGCATTTAGGGCTTTGTTGAAATATTCAGTCTTAGCTAAGCGGATGGCCTTTGTGCACTTGTTGTGGATAAAGTGTGTGATAAAGTTGCTTGGGAGGAGGGAGGCTTTGTAGTTACGCCAGGCCTTGTCCCAGGCTTTTTGGCAAGCTATCTGCTCAGGGGATATCCAGGGTAGGTGAGACCCACGGACTCTCGCCCGGAGCAGGGGGCCGTGTTTGTCCCAGGCAGAGAGGAAGGTGTTCCGAAAGTGTGTAAGGGCTGAATCCATGTTAGAGCAGCTTGAGCTCGGGATCCAGTTTGAGTGAGATAGATCTTCCAGGAGTGGAGAGAGGTTGAGGGATTTGTATGACCGTTGGAATTTGGAGGGGATTTAACTCTGTGTATTTTGCGGACCAAGTAGACTAGGTGGTGGTCACTAATGGAGTCAGGGAGGAAGCCAGAACTGATGACGCAGTGTGGGTGGGATGTAAGCGCCCAGTCTAGTAGGGAGTGATTACTGGACTTATGGTTTGAGCGTGTGGGTTCCGCAATGGTTTGGCTAAGGTTAAGAGCGGTAATCTCAGTTAGTGTTTTGTTAAATGTGGGTGCTAGCCAGTTGTGGTTAAAATCACCCATGACATATAGTTCACCTGACTGGGCAAGAGATGAGAGTCGGCACAGTAGGTCGGTGACTATTGTGGAAGGTGTGCCTGGGCAGCAATAAATACCAGCCACAAAGATAGGTAATGAAGAGGGAGGGGACAGTTTTACCATGAGAAGCTCGTAAGCTATACCATATACCTATACCATAATGCTTTGTTGTTCTGGTGTACCAAATGGTACCCCCCAGCTTAATGTCAGCTGCAAACTTAATCACTTGATTGGATATATTATTATGCAAATCACTAATGTATGTAATAAAAAGTGTCGGATCCCTCACAGATTCCTGCTGGACCCTGTTAGGCACCTCAATCACATCTGAAAATTCCCCCATGGTTCTGACTGTTTGTGATTTTGTTTTGGAGCCAACTCCTTGTCCAACAAATAATGTTACTATCTAAGCCAGTTTGTGACATTTTTGACAATATTTTTTTTTATGTAGTACTTTACCAAATGCTTTCTAGAAATAAAAAAAATACAATATCCATGGGAATATTGTTGTTTAAGTTTTTATTTATAGAAACATAGGTGGTTTGTGACACATGTGCTATTTTTCCTAAACCGGTAATGTTTATTGTCCACATAACCTGGGACCTCCAAGTTATATTACTTTTCATTTTTGAGAATGGTTCCAGCAATGTTTCCCAGAATCGAAGTCAGATTTACTGGCCTGCAATTAGATATTTCTGTTTCCTTGCCCTTTTTGAATAGGGACTTCCCTATTTCAAATGAGATATTATAGATCATAGCCAGAGGTTCTGAGACCAAGGAACTGATTACCTTCAAATTTCCAGGGTTCAATTTATCAGGGCCCACAGACTTTTACGATTTAATCTTTTTTAATAGTTATTCTATTTCTTGTGGGGATTGTGACTAAATTTAAGTTCTGACAAATATTTATGTTGGTATTTGTGATATGATCTTTTTTTCATACACTGTCCAAAAGTATTCATTAAACATATTTATTTTTTATTTAATTATTTTAGTCTTTGGTAACCGGGTAAGGTATTTGCCATATCTTTGGATCCCTTAACTTCCCTGTCATTGTCTATCAATGGACCCACTTCATTACTACCCTTTTTTGTTGATTTATGTATGATAAAAGATTTTACCATTGTCCCTTCTGTATGTCAGGTTTACTTCCACTTTCTCCTTTCTTTTCTTATTGTTTTTTTAGGCTTCTTAGGACTTTTTTATATTCTATATTTGCTTCCACCGAACCTGTCTTTTTAATTTTGTTAAATGCATTTCTCTTTTTAGTGCTTAATTTTGATTCTTTGTGCTCCATAGTGGTTTTTACCTCTTCTGTTATACTTTTTTTTTTTATTCGGTACGTACTACTCTTCCAAGTCTAGTGGCCAGATATTCAAACTGTTGCACTGAGCACAAACCATTTGCGCAGGTTTAGCATGGGATTAGCATGGGTCTGCTATAGTCAAAAGGCTAAATAGTGCATGCAAACTGCATTAGCGCCGGGCAAAATCATAATGTATGCAAGGGGCAAACTGAGGGGTCATGTCAGCACAATGCTATATTCAGCGAATAGCGCACGCAAAGTGGTTTAGCGCGACTTAGTGCCACACTTAGTGTGGTGCAAATTATCCCATAAGAAAAAGTAGTTTTAACCCCAGGTAATCAGCTTTGTATGACATTTTGGCTTTGCGCAGCTTTTGTGTAGATTTGTGTGACCCTAACCCTAACAAAACAATATGACACATAGATAAAGCCAGACAAAGTGAACAGATGCTGCTCACAGATGGCATTTCAATGATGCCATCATCTGCAACCAGTCCCAGCCATGCCCGGCAGTAAGTGGTGACCCGTCCACCAGTGAACACCATGGCAGTGTGGCCATACAGCACATACCTGCAGACCACTCTTCTGTGGACACCAACAGATTCCAGCACAAACATACAGCACTGTGGGCATGGAGGATGTTGAGGGGAGAGTGTATGGGTGGCCAGGCTGCACCAAAGACCAGGTGCGGCCACAGTGCTGTGACACATCATGCAGTGCACATGGGCCAGTATTGGGAATACCCCAACACCAGTGTGTCCCCCAGCCACATACCGCACAGCTGTACAACTGCCACAGCACACACAGCCGGACATGTATATGTCACTGTGAGCATCCCATGCCAGAGGTACAGCATCTGTGGGTCACACAACAGTGTAAAGGTAATGTGCACTGTCAGTAAACAGCTGCAAGTTGGGCCTGTCACTGTGTACAGTGCAATCAGCATCACTGCCCTACACACCATAGGCAGTGCTGTGTCCCTCACACTACTGTCCTCCTTGCTACTATAGTGTCTGCTGTGCACTGCAGCATGCCTACAGTGTGACAGTTGCATTCAGCATCACCACCACCTGTGCCTGTAATGTGTTGTCCCCTGGGGTACAATTTGCTATGGTATACTGTACTGTTTACATGTAGCCTGCAGCTATCATCATGCACTGCCAGACTGACCTACAAGTGGAGCTGCGGTCAGGCCTGGCCATCCCCTGTACTTCCACACTGACCTACAGGTGGAGCTGTGGGACCCTGAAGTAATGCTGGGCAAACTGCATGCAAATCAGGGCATAATGAGATGCTAATCTGGATGGTTTCTCAGAGACTACCCAAGTAGGCTCATTTGCATGTCACTTTTGATTATGGCAAAGTTTAGTGATGGGCAAATGTGTTTGCACTAGACAAACAGTTTAGCTCTGTGCTAAACCCATGCAAACGTGTTAGCTCTGTGCAAACGTTCAGGAAGTTTTATAGTTTGTATACAATATTGTGATGCGCTGCTGCCTGCAGCTGTACTGGGTCCACACATTTGCTGGCACACACATTGGCCATATAGTTCACCTCTACCTACCTTCATGTCGCTGTGCACTGTGTTGCTGTTGTGGTTTTCACTTCCTAATTGCTGTATTCAGAGCTGTCTTATTCCAGGGCTAAGTTTGCCCTGCACTCCCAGCACAGTTTGCCCGGCTTCATTCTCATGTTATATTAAGAAGCTGTTTGACGCGGGCCATTCCTTTTTAATATAGCTTGCTTTTTGCTCCAGGCTAAGTTTGCCCACCGGGCAGTGATAATTTAGCCAAGGGGCAAAGTTTTGAATATCTGGCCCAAGGAGTTTATTTTTTAATGGTTTCCACATTTAATCTACATTTTTACCCTCTAGATCTTTTCTCCAATCTGTTATTTAATTAATCTTTAATTTGTGTAAAATTGGCTTTGTTATAGTTTTTAACAACCATTCTGCCTTTTTTTATACATCTGTTGTGTTCTTAAATAAAATTCAGTGATATTAAGGTCACTGTTACTAAGATGTTCACGTACGTGTATTTTATGTATTCATTCTTCTCTATTTGTTATTAATAAATCTAGTATATTTTCCCTCTCGGGCTGGCCTATGTATTAACTATATCAATCCCACCATATCTAACGTTTCAATAAAATGCCTTCCACTAGATGTTATGTATTTTCTTTCTGACCAATTTATCTCAGGATAGATAAATTTGCTCATTTTAATGACGTCTCCTTCCATTGCCATCTTCTCAGATTCCTGGTTTATGAGGGCATCTAGTTCTCTATAAATACTTGGAGGTCTATAATGTACCCCTGATTGGAATTTTTTGTCCTAACTTCCTTGAATGGGAGTCCATAGTGATCCCACTCCTTCATGTTCTAGTACTTTGTTATATGGTTTGCTTTGCAAGGTGTCCCTAATATAATATTGAAATAAAATAGCACTTTTTCCTGGTAATGCAGTGGTTCCCCCCTTCCCATTCCTAATCTGCCCATATTTAAATAAAATATCACTTGCCCTGGTGGTCTAGAGGATACCCGCACCTCAGCACCTATCTGTCTGTAGGTAACTAAAAGATTATGTTTCCTGAGGGGCTACCAGACCACCCTCCCTAAACTCAGTTTGTCCATAGTTAAATAAAAGATCACACACCAATGAGAACTAGTGCCATCCACTCTACACAAATCCTATACAAATCATTTGGGATACCATCACACCCAGGCACTGTCTTACTTGTCAATTTCATTATGGCACTTTCAACTTCATTTATCGTAAGAGGTGCCAGCAGACTGTTTCTCTAAATCTGGTAACTGAGGTAATGCCATACCATCCAGAAAAGGTTCTTGTTCATCTTCTCACCCTACCTGGACTTTATCTTTCATATAAGTTTGGACATTGTGTTGCAAAGAATAATGGTCTGTCACAAGGGCAATAGTAGAATTCTTAAGGGAGAACATTACTGATTGTCCCACTCTATCTACCAGAGTATCATATGGGTTTATTTGTTCCTTAGTCCCATGAGTATTACATTTGTGGTTATTAGCCAAAGAATGTTTAGCCTCAAATTGGTAAGCAAACATTTTTTGCTTAATGGCAACCGACTCATCCATCAATTCCAAGTTTGCGTCCCTAATACTAGATAAAAGTTTTAAATACATGGCCCGAAAACCTGAATATTTAATATAAGTATTCTTCACTTCCCTGCCAGAGAGGGGCTTTATTAATAATTTTAGATCTAGTTTAGTATCCTCCACCATTCTACTGGATTTTCTTACAAAAACCTAACTCCATGCCTTGTCTCCAAGTCAGTCAGTACTTCCTGTTTCATATGATCTTCCTCCAGCAAGAATGAATTCATCCTCCATATCCCTCGACCTATGCAAGTGTGCCATCGTTCCACTCTCAAAACCTTCACTGCCAGGTGATCTGAGGTTTCACAGGGAATACCTGAGACATCTATTATGGTCATCCTATCAGATAGAAACCAGAAATCTATCCTGGAGCACAGGGTACCCTTATGAAATGTGTGTGTGGGTGTGACACCAAAGATATTAAATACATCCTGAAGTCCTGTTCTAGTCAATATATTTTGTAATAAATTAGTGTCACAGTAATTCTTAGTCTTCCTACTCCAATCCCGTTTAGCTAAGCCACAATTAAAGTCAACCCTCACAATAGCATTTTTGATGTATACAGAAAGGGGTTCATTTTCCTTAATAAATGATTCCTATTAGACTTTGGAGAATAATTATTAATCAATCAAAAAGCCATATCTATCACTACCATATCAATAATTAAAACCCTTCCTGGCCAAACATCAATAATTTTCAAAACATCAATGTCATAACCAAAAAACATAATACCCACTCCAGTGCAGAGACAAGCTTTTGAGATTAAATTTATTTTACATCTCAATATGGTAGCAGATGGGATGAACACAGATCTAGGTTTCATGGGACATTACAGAAATTGACATCCACAGACCTCTTCTTCTTCTTCAGACTGGCATATTATAGGACTTCAGCATGTGTGGGGTGTAGGTGTGTGTGTATGGGTGTATATGTGTGTGGGTATGTGTTGAGAGGTATGTGAATTTGTCAGGTGTGGGGCTTGCTGTCACATTGAGGTAGGCTTCTATTCAGATACATGAAGTTACAGTGTGTTACTACTCTTACTTCACACACATAATGAATATTAATTCCTCCTTACTTTTTACCTTCACCCGGGATTGGGGTTGATTCCATTGCACCATATTCAGATTACCTAGCCAGTTACTGTACATACAGGAGAGTTATCATAGACTGTCACATATTTTTTTAACTCTGAACCTATTGGGGTGAGAGATCTTATTTGCATGGGGGTCCTGGGCAGATCTTTTTACATTAGGCTAATATTGAAGTGATTTGTGGAAATATAGGTATGTTAGACCTCTGGTCTTACACACGTACTTTACATTTATTTCTAGTTATCTTACCCTTGGGAGGGTGACAGTTTTATTTCATTGTGGTTCTATCCAGAATCTTTGGAGATGTTACTACACAGATAGGAGTAAGGTTAAATAGTGTCACATTTTTGCTCTGTAGGCATTAGGATACATGATCCCTTTTACTTGGGATTTCATGACAAGTTTTTGCAATGACTGATGTGAATGAAGCTTGATTAGGAGTGTGTGTGTGTGTGTGTGTGTGTGTGTGTGTCCTTAAAACCAGTTACCCCCACACATTATGGGGATGTGGAGTGGGGTACTGTGTGTTGGGTGTGTGAAGAGGAGGATAGAAATTAAATTTGTATCTCTTATTCAGATTCCTTAGACACTTCCAGTTCATCAAGTTGTTATACAATGAGAATTTATTGACATCAGTACATATCAGGCTTATTGGTCTTAATTACTTGGTGGTCCTCAACAAGAGTTTTTTTGTTTGACACTAACACTGTCAATTTATATTTAAATTATCATTTATAAAGTCATGTCACTACACTAGAGGTTTTTGAAGTTTATGGGGCATGATATCTAGCAGGAGAGTATAGCTGGGCAATGGGTCCAGGTAAGTTTTACACATCATACAGTGTGCTTTGATGTTTCTAAGACAGCTTTACTGGTAAGTTCTTGTCTGTAATACATACACTGAAACTTCTTGGAGTCCTAAGACAATCTTAGTATGTCTGTAATCTGGGTGGGGGTAGTTTATCAGTAATCACATCCTTATACGCATTGTCACACTCATAGCTTGATCTAAGAGTCATCTGCTCTAGCAGTGTTATTCTATGTCAATTAAATTTATATGCAGTAGGATTCTTTGTAAGTGTTTTGCGCCAAGCACCTTTAACCTTGGGATCCTTCCAGCTTAAGGTAACATGGTACTGTTAAACTTCTCTGACATCATCTTTTGTTTTTTTTAAATGAGTATTTTAAACTAATGGGGATTTTTTTCTATTTTTTCAGTTTTTTCTGCATGGTCTAGCTGTTAAAAGTATTAGTTTTTCTAAATAACTGCCATTACGTTTCTGAAGAAGGACTGGTTGGTCTGAAAGCTAGAGCACTTTGTTCTTGTTGTTACATCTGTGTTGATCCATTAAAAGTTATCAAATCATTTGCTTCTAGATCCACTCCAGTGCATGCATTTCATTTATTCTTCAGTAACCTGGTAAAGGCTCTGGGCCAAAGGTCCCTTTTCAGGCCCGATCTGCACAAACAAACATACAAAAATACACAAATACAATCAACAGCAATACAAAACCAAAAAATACAAATTAAAAGTGCAGTTACAAACAGATTTATGTAATAAATAACTTTTTAACCTTTGTTTAAAAGTTAAAACAGAGATCGCAATCCTAACATCAAGTGGGAGTGGATTCCAATACAATGGTGCTGCTACTGAAAAAGCTCTAGAGCTTAATCTAAGCCGAGACCTGGGGACACAATATAGGGGGCCATAAGCCAACCTCTGGCTGGGAAGCAATTCTCTCATTACAACAAGATCAGAAAGAGGGAAAAGGCAGCCAAAGTAGAAACATTTATACATCAGACAGCCAACAAAATATTCTGTTCTGCAACTAGGGGAAAACCACCCCAACCTAGAATAAAGATTACACCGATGTGTCCTATTGGGGGCTCACAAGATAAATCTACATATATTATTATAGGCCACAGTTAGTGCTTGCATTTCTTTTGTACCTATGTTATAATATAAACAAGAACTGTAATCAAAATATGGAAGAAGAGAACCAATAACAATTGCTAATCTAGTTACTTATGAGAAGAATTACTTTTTATTTATTTTTATTTTAGTCTTTTGGTAACCGGGTAAGGCCCACTAAGCACAAGTGCCTGTTTTCAGGGGTGACCTGGGAGCACTGGGCGGTTAAGTGGCTTGCTCTTGAATTTATATAACATCCCTATTCTTTGATTTACTTTCTTAACCATTGACTGAATCTGAGGTGAAAAGGTCAAACTGGGATCCAATAGTGTGCCCAAATACTTAAATTGAGACACTTGTTCAAGAGGAACACTTCGAAGATCAGATATCCTTAGTTACGGGGTGTCCACCAACATAAATTGCATGCCAAATAAAATAACTTTTTTTAGCTGAGTTCAAAACCGTAGCATTTAAAGTAAGCCGAGAACAAACAACACCAAAATCCTTTTCTAGGGAACAAAAAAGTTCAGACACAGAATTTGACTGAACACAAATTACAAGATTATCTGCATAAAGCAGTGATTCACTAAACTTACAAACTCCAGGAAGCTGATTAATAAAAATAGAAAATAACAGGAGACCCCAAATGGACCCCTGATGCACACCACAACTAATTAACAAGACACCAGAAACCACAGAACCTACTTGAACAGATTAACACCTGTTACTCAGCTAATCATAGAACTAAGAAACAGTGAAATCAGAAAACCCCAGATCTTTCAATTTTGTGCAGGCCAAACCATGATCATCAAATCAAAAGCCTTGGTTAGGTCCACGAACACCACCCCAGTCATCAAACCCTTCTCAAACCCATGTGGGACAGTGTTCATGAACCCAATCAAGGCTGTGCCCATAGCAAAGTGCTTACAGAACCCATGGACCATATAGATGGGCCCCACCTCCAATCTTTTTGAGCCTGCCTTATATCAGAGACAGTACTTAAGCGTGTATCCTGTAAAAAAAAAATCTGCCTCTGTTCCTCATGCAAACTAGTGAAAGTAACCATTCTCTTTCACAGAGACATTATGTTGTTCACATTAGATGTCATAATAGAAAAAGCCGACATCAAAAGAGAGAAAATAAATGATAGAAGCAGTTACATAAGTCCCCACAGTCATTTCCTCTTTTTTCTCTTCTTTGGTTTAGGTTTGTCCCAGGTGATAGCTCTCCTACCATCTCCATCCGTGATGATACAATGGAAGAGACAGCTGATTCTCATCCTATCTCATCCTCAGTCATATCCAGAAAGACTTCATAAGAATTCTGAGTTGAGACTAAAGCCAGCTCCACTGTTGGTATCGACACTACTGGGCCTTTTAAGGAAGCCTTTGATATTGTCACCTTTTGAAAAGGGGGCTCAACAGAAGGCTCTAGGATGGGATTTCCAAACTAGTATCACGTAGGTTAAGCACTTCAGTAGAGGGGTAGAGGTAAACAGCAGGAGGAAGGTTAGAGAGAGGAGGAACCTCAACATGTCTTCTTGCTTCATTTGTGTTCTCTGAGATGTCTCAGAGCCTGGTTTGCCTGAAGGAGACCCAGGGGCATCATGTTGGACTGTGACAGTGGGAGCAGGACTCATCAAAGGCACATGAGGTGCTGTTTCTACTGGAATTGTAGTCTCCACCCAAGGAGGCCTCTCTGCCAGAGCAGATACATGGCTGGAGTCAGTTTGTGCTGCTGACTCTTCAAAGCTTAAGCATTTCTTCTGTGGGAGAGTGACACAGACATCCTGCTCCACTTAGACAGCCTGATCCAGGTTATTGTGCGAGGCTGAAGAGCAAATACAAAAGGTGTGGCCTGTTCCTCACATAAGTTACAATGTATAGGTTGAGAACATTGAGCAGTGGTATGCTCCACCATACAACATAGTCCACACTGCAACTTACCAAAGGCGTTACTCAGATGCCCCACATCCCCACAGCAGTAACAAGCACAGGATTGGCCTGGATAGAAGATCACTACCTTGTCCTGCCCCAAGAAAAAGCAATTATGGAGGTGTTGCAAAACCACATTGTTTTGTTTCAAGGTGACTTTATATTTCCAATCACCAGTCCATAAATGTTCATCATCCAGTATGGGTTTAGGGAAGCCATTAATTGGAACAGTGTTGCTGTAACCAATATAAAATGTCGACCACATTGACTCCCTCTTTTCTAAACAAAACAGTTATTCTCTAAAAGGAGGGACTCATGAGTGGAATGGCTACAAATGGATTCCATAGCAAAGTCTTTTTCAGAAGCTGATATTGCTTCCAAAACTGTTCTAAACCAGCTGGGTGCTTAAAGCGCACATCAAAGAGCATGTCTCCAGGCATGTGAATCAAAGCATATATTTCATGTACATAGTATTTCATGTTGGTCCTCAAGACGTCTTGTCCTACAAAAAGTCTGCCTGGTATGCCACTAGGAATCCCCCCCCCCATATTTTAACTGCACAGGATTTCTCCTAGCAGCCAGTTCAGGAGAGTCACACAGCTTCAGGAAAAAGGCATTTCCAAACATTTGTGTGCCATATATTGGTGCTGCATGTTTCTACAGCTGAACCCTCAGTATGGTGTTGGGTATCTGTGTGACTGTCAGCATGGGATGTGTCTGCCCCAGAGACCTGCTCTGGGGTAGTGGCCTGAATATCAGGTTTGTCAGGGTCAATGACTTGCATTACAGTTTCCATACCTTTGTCCCCGGCAATTTCTCTGATGTCAGCCATCATGTTTGAAGTATCCAGAGCAGCATTCAAACCATCATTCTCCACACAGAAGGCATGTTGCTGTCCAGGAGAAATTTGTGAGGAAAGAAACAGCACTCATAGTAGCAGCCATCTCCTGCACATTCAGATCATCTACTGGTTTAGCAACCACCCCGAAAAAATGTATACAGTAGGTTTGCATCCCAAACTCCTCCATCTAGAGTTCTAACCAAGCCTGCATTTTCTAATGCAGTAGTCACTTATCTTGGCATATCCACCGAAAGGCCAGCTTTAGGGCTTGAACAATCAGCCTGCAATTGGGGTGTTACCTCAGGCAAAACTCCTCTGGGTGGCAGTCTTCCTTTTTTCTCTTTCAGAGCTGCCAATTTAAGGAAAGTCATCCTGCCAGGGCTCCCTGAAGTCATATGAATGTTAAAAGTAATATTGAGCATGTTTACACCACTGGTTGAAAACATAGATGCCACAACAGAGGTACCTGCCACACCACTTTGTTCACTTCATTCACCACCAAAATGCAGTTCCGTTTCTTCAGTAACAACGCCGTTTACCTCCTGTCCCCCTCCACCTAAATTCATCTGCATTGTACCTTCTATTATGAGCAACACAGCTCTGTCTTCTGGAGCTCCACTCTTGTCTGGAACATCCACATCATAGGTAAATCCTCAATGCCTTCTTCTTCTGGTGCCACCAGTCCTGGTGATCCCAAATCTCATTGCACATCATCCATCTCTGAACATCAGTCCCTCTGCAACAATTCTGGATGAAGGCATTCCTTCCATTGCACAAACCTCCATCCTTCCTCCTGCAGCAAACACTTAAGTTATGATGTCATAAGGGCACTGGCCACCCCATTTCCTAAATCTTCCATCTGTTCCTGGTTCATGGTAGGAAAACCATCTATATTTCCTTTCCATTCCACTGTTGTCACAAAGTTCCTCAATGGTGGTCTCTAGCAGTTTTGAGACCAGGGAAGAGATCCTCTCCTCAGCCTCACCCACAGCCTTGCAGGTCACCATTTGATCCAGACTGGCCAGAGCAGCACCAGTATCAGTGCCACTACTGAACAGTAAGGGAATTTATTTTTCACAACTTCAAAACAAATAATAACAAAAATGCTAATTCACATAACATAATACAGAATTAAAGCTAGAAACCAAAACAGTATTACGATCATACTATCCAAACTAAAACAAAAACTCACAAAATGTTGTAGAAAAGAAGAACTTAGAGGCTATGGAAAGTATTACCTCATACATGTCCTCTGTCATGAGCCATAAATGAGAAAAAAAATAAATATTTGAATCATACTCCCGGTAGGGCACTGTTTAAAGAAATATGTAGAATAATAAAACTTTGGAAAATACCTAATCTAAAGCAATCTAAGGGAGGACTGAGCTGTCCAAATTTTCAATTTTATTATGTGGCAGCCCAGCTAGAAATAGCCTATTATTGGTTTTGTTGGCCAGATAACCCTCTAGCAGCTGGCTTATGTTTAGAACAGGAGTCTCTTAAGGGATTACACTTAACTAGTTCTCTTACATCACACTATCAAAATGATGCAATGTTAGACACAACTAAGACAGTTAAATATGCATGGACCCTGGCCTCTAAATATAATAGAGGGCAGGACACAAAATCTAAATTAACCCCTCTATTTAACAATAACATTTTCCATTCCTCTATCATAGATGTAAACTATTTTAATATATGGATCATGAAAATAATATAGTACAAAAGCATACAAAAAATTCCCCATAATAGTATCACTCCCAAAGTGATAATACTACACTTCAGGAGTGATAATACCATCGTTCAGGTGCCGTAATACTATCATTGGGTACCTGAACGATAGTATTATCACCAAATCACAACAGCGCATGCGCTAGTCCAGCTCAACGTCTTTTAAAACGTGCCTTCAATTGGCCACTTTTCCTGTTAGGGCGGGCAGAACAGTTTGAAAAACATAGCGGCCACTGTCTAGCTTACCGAGTTCCCAACCGTAACATTTCACAGCTTTTTTAAAATACCTGAAAATACAGATATCAAGCTGACCCTGAGTTCCCCAGACATGGAAAGGTAGGCTTTCCTTCACTAAAACAAAAAGAAAAAAACGAGCAGTGAGACAGTGTGTACGTAGCGCAAGTAGAGACTTGTTCGGGCTGCAGCTGCCGACTGCCTCAGAGAAAGAAAATCGCATCCATATATTAAAAAATAAAAATATGTTCCTGTGCATTACAATGTAGTAAATCCATCTCGAGGTTCTGGGACATGGAACCTCTGAGCTTAGCTCTCGAGGTTCCCAATGTCCCCAGAACCTCTTGATGGAATTACTACATTGTAATGCACAGGAACCTATCTATTATTCTATTTGACAATGGTACTTTGGGAATGGGCCCTGTACTATAGATGATTTTCTCTTGCATAACTCGCTTAGATGTTTTGAGCAAGTAAAATCAGAATGTGGGCTCTTAGTGATATATGGCAATACACACAAGTAAAAAGTTTCATCTTTAGAAAAAATAATTATTTTCAAGTAGAAGCTTCACTATTGAAGGATTTCTTCAAGGAGGTGGAGACAAATAAACACCTGATTTCAAAGTTATATAATCTAATTTTAGAAGAGATCTCATCCCCTGCAGCTTCACTTAGAACAGCCTGAGAGAAAGAATTGCCAGACCATATTTTTGAATCTGACTGGATTAAAGTTAGTATCTTAGAATCATTAGGTATTAAAGTAACACATTGTTTCAAATACATTTTAACACTTATCACGGGGCATACCTGACCCCCATTAGGTTACATAAAACAGATACTTCACTATGAATTAGGCAAAAGGTTTTTGTGGGCTCATGTGATTATTCAATTCTTTCTAGTATCCCATTTAAAGCAAACAGGGTAGGCCAAAAGTGCTCCTCCCAGGGTATGAATTCAAGTTAGGTATTGATATACAGAGCCAAAACTCATGCATCTCTTATGGAGTGCACTCTAAAACAACAACAAGCCTGTACAGCTCTTTTAGTAAGTAGGTATTTGTTTACTTAATAACAGCAAACACACTGTGGACAGTTATACAGTAGGGTTACCACCTTTTAAGAAGCCCAGAGTGGGACATTTCTTACTGAAACATTATTTTTCACAGGACAATATGAATCCTCAACCAAAGCAACAGACTTGTGTTCTCTGAATAATCAGAATTAAGACTAAGTGTTGTAGTTTTTTTAGTTCTTTCTAGTATTTATTATCATTTTAAGGTATTTTAGTTAAAGTATTATAGTTTTTTGCAGCATTTAGAGGAAAATCAGAAAACAAAATTTCTACTATAATGTCAGGACATATAGTATTTTTCATGTTTTTTTGCAGGACACAGCTAACCAAATCAGGAATGTCCTGCAAAAATTGGGACAGGTGGTAACCGTATTATACAGAAATACTTGAATGATAAAAGCTATTTTTAATTAGCTTCACATGCCAGGACATCGTTAACTTCCTTGAGCTGTGATTTGTGTTTATTGGACATAACAGTCTCTCCACTGCAATCTGCTGGCTCAATTGCCTATATCCACCTCGTATATTACTTCAAACAGCTCCCCGAACAGCTCTATGTGAAGAAGAGAATGCTACCAAGTTTAAAACAGAAAATCCTATGTCTCCTGTATCCTTTTGCTGAGTGATGAGGGTGAACATCACCAAAATGTATTTTCAGTGATGCACACTTGCCCTAATAGTGATCACCTTTCTGCAGTCACTATTATGACACAGCACCTTTATTTCTTGTATCTAAAGTAGATGTAACATGGATAGCAGAGCTCCTCTTCCACCATGATTGTGGCTATGTAACTAACTGCTTCTAAATCCATGATTTGATACCAACTGAAATAAATAGTGATTATCTGAATGTCCATATTTGGCTCAGTGAGAACTGAGAGATTATCAGTGTGAAGAGGCTGCTGCTAGACTAGGTGACAATTCACATTGGTCAATTCGGTATGCAGCCATGACATTGACATTTCGAAAGCAGAGTCCCCTATAATGATAACAGAGCCATGTTGCTGTAGGGAACCTGCTGGAACCTGGGACTGTCTGTTGGGGGACCTGCACCCCTCCCAATCAGCTCTGACTCAGAGTTGAGAATCCTAAGTGGGATGAGTATGGGGGGCATAGCCTCCCACTTGGGGGGTTCTGGGGGAAAAGCCCCCAAAGAAAACACTAATGCATTTTGGAAACAAGCAGCCAACTGCAAACTGCAGTCGATCTGCCGGTTTCGCTGTTGGGTCCATCAACAAATATTTTGTTGATAACCCATCTTGGATCCGATGGATTCTCCATGTGAAGGTGGTTAATACAAGGGATTGGCAGTAAATACTAAGTTCTGCTATATTGTAATTGCTGCTTTTATTCAGACCCTTTAGAGTGGTTACATTGGAGCCCTACTCCGTCCGTAAGACCGGAAGTAGGAAGGGATCACGGTAGTTTAATTAACAGGGAACTGCTGGACTACAAAAACAAAGTGCTGATTTTAATTTGTTTTACCACACTGTGCCTGGACCTTGCATGAAACGTAGATGCAAAGAGGGTACATTAAGTGGTTTAGCTCGAAGCTTTTTATGCTTTTATTGCACACTGCAGTTTGAGCCTCATGACCCCAAGCAGTACTTCTGGAGTAAACCCCTTATATTGCCGGCCAGTGGCAAGCAGGCAAGTAAGAAAAAAAGCCCTGTGAAGGTGGTTAATACAGGGGATTGGCAGTAAATACCAAGTTCTGCTATATTGTAATTGCTGCTTTTATTCTGACCCTTTAGAGTGGTTACATTGGAGCCCTACTCTGTATGTAAGCCCGGAAGTAGGAAGGAAGCATGGCAATTTAATTAGCAGGGAACTGCTGGACTACAAAAACAAACATGCTGATTTTATTTTGCTTTACCGTCCTGTGCCTGGACCTTACATGAAAGGTAGATGCACAGAGGGTACATTTAAGTGGTTTAGCTCGAAGCTTTTTATGCTTTTATTGCACACTGCTGTTTCAGCCTCATGACCCCAAAGCAGTACTATCAGGTAACCCCTTATATTGCTGCCTCTGGCAGAAAAGAAGCGCAAGTGGGGTGCATGGAGATGCACGAGAGATTCTGTGCATCTTGTGCGTGTCAGCTGAGTCTGCCATGGATGATGGTGAAATGGTGCTGAAAACTTAGTGGAATAGTACACAGAGGATCCTTTTCAGATTATAGACTTTACAGTAATGATGGTTTACATATAAATAAACAGGGGACCAGAATTCGAGCACAGGATATTTTAAAAGCTGTAAAAGTGGAACCTATAAAGTTAAACTAAAAACTGTTTTTTTGAGGTATGGGAATGTATACAGGCAGAATCATATATACACCAAAATCAGTGATAGAAATAATTTTAACTGGAAATGCTATAACATAAATGCTAGAAGTATGGCTAAAAAGATTGATGAACTGGTATATGCATTGGATAAAGATAATATACAGATATGTGCCATCACAGAAACCTGGTGGGATACAGATGACCAATGGAATTGACAGATTCCAGGGTACCAATTATATTGTACTGACAGGCCTGGAAAAAGAGGAGGTAGGGTAGCTATTTATATTAGAAATAATATTATAGCAGAAGAACTAGAAGTTCTGATGTTAGAAGGTATTGACCAAATATGGATAAGGGTCACCCCAGTCGACCAAGCCAGTATCACTATAGGTGTGATATACAGGCCCCCTACTACTCCACCCAATGTAAAGCTCCAGTTATTAGATAGAATAGAAAAAATGAAAATACCTGAAAATGTAATAATATTGGGAGACTTTAATTTACCATGTATAAACTGGACAGATCATACAGCAGGATCTATGGTATAAACCAGATATCTTGACACCTTTAGTCTTATAGGTTTGGAGCAGTATGTACAACACCCAACTAGGAATTTGAATATACTCAACCTTGTATTAAGCAATATGGGGGAATATATACAACACTGTAAAGTAACTACACCATTGGGAACCAGTGATCATGATAGGGTAGAATGTATTATAGAGGGACAGATAAATAGGACAACAGGAGAAACTGTAACTAGGCATTACAATGAAGTTGATTATAATAAAGTAAGGGAGGATTTTAGAAACTGGGATTGGAAGGTTAACTTCAAACAGAAATCTGTCTCCCTGATGTGGGATATATTTACTAAAAAACTAAAACAGATAGTTGATAGACATGTCCCAAACAAAAAGAAATATAATAGATCAGGGATGATTCCTGCTTAGATGACCAAAATAATTAAAAAATTGATTAATAGAAAAAAAGAGAGCATATGTCACAGCAAAACGAAATGGCCTTGAAATAAACTGGAGTAAATATAAACACCTGCAATAAAGAGCCAAGAAATGTATTCTAAAAGCCAAAAGGAATTATGAATGCAAACTGGCTAGTAGGGTTAAGGATAACTATAAATCTTTTTATAGTTATATCAATAGTATAAAGGGAGGGTTAAAGGGAGTAGGCCCATTAAAAAAATGATGGTGGCCTGATTCAGGAAGATATACTTATGGTTGAGGAATTTAATGGATATTTTTCTTCAGTATACAATACAGCTACCAGGGTCACCAAGCAACATCTGGAATCAACAAGACAGCTTATATTAGATAAAGAAAATATTAAACACAAATTGCTTAGTCTTAATTCTAGTAAATCCATGGGTCCTGATGAGATTCATCCTAGATTGATCAAGGAACTGGCAGAAGTACTGGCTGAGCCACTAACATACTTGTTCCAGGCTTCTTTGGATTAGGGTGAGGTGGTAGACACATGGAAGGAGGCTAATGTTACCCCTATCTTTAAAAATAAGGGTACCAGACAGGATGTAGGAAATTATCGCCCAATAAGTTTGACTTCAATATTGGGGAAGGTGCTGGAGGGGATTGTAAAAGAACATATAGATGAAGATATGCTTAGTAGGGGGGATGTGGACCAATCACAGCACGGTTTTAAACATGGAAGATCTTGCCAGACGAACCTTCTCATATTTTACGAAAAAGTTAGTAAAGCCCTGGATGAGGGACAATCAGCAGATGTTATATTCCTGGATTTCTCTAAGGCCTTTGACAAAGTGCCTTATGGAGAACTGGTGGACTTCTTAATTCAACATGGCATCCATGGTCAGGTAACACAGTGGATTAATCCCTGGCTTTCAGACAGAAAGCAGAAAGTAACAATAAAGGGAAGTAACTCGAGTTGGGCTAAGGTTACAAGTAGTATCCTGCAGGGGTCCGTCTTGGGACCTTGTCTTTTCAATATATATATATATATACACTCGATGACAACTGGAGGGAACATCTGGGAAGCTAAATTTGCTGATGACACAAGGATTGGTTATGTTGTGAACAATAGCCAGGACATTGATAAAATTCAGGACAGCCTAAATAAATTACAAAGTTGGGCACATACCTCAAGGCTAACTTTTCATGTAGAGAAATGTGCAGTCATGCACTTCAATAGGAAAAATATAAAGGCCACTTATAGGTTAAATGGACAAATATTGAGAGAAGCAACTAGGGAAAGGGACCTGGAAGTGACGATCCAAAATGATTTAAAGTTTGATCATCATTGCAGCCTGATGGTAAAGAAGGCTGGGAATATATTGAGCTGCATAGACAGACATATTAAGTCTAGAAGGAATGAGGTTTTACTGCCACTGTACAGTTCTCTGGTGCAGCCGCATCTGGAGTATTGCACACAGTTTTGGTCCCCAGGCTCCAAAAAGCAGATCGTAACTTTGGAAAGGGTCCAAAAAAGGGCCACTTGAATGACTGAAGGAAATCAAGAATGTGACTACCAGACCCGGTTAAATAAAATTGAACTATATACATTGGAGTATAGGAGGCTACGTGGAGATATGTGTCTGGTTTATAAGGCTATTGCTGATATCACACTAAAGGAATAATTGGCTTTAAAAATAAGAGAACAGCCATACCAGACTAGAGCACACCTGTTCCAACTAAATATTAATAATTTTAGGTCTACAAAAAGAAAACATTGGTTTAATGTTAGGGTAGCACCACTCTATAATAAAATGTCCATGAAAGTGGTATCTAGTAGTACTATGCAGGCCATTAAAAGAAATTTGGACAAATATTTGATAGATAACAATATTTTGGGATATGGACATAATGGTCTTTTAAGCTCTGATACAACTTATGAACTTATGGTAATGGTAGTTTTACAGTACATACATAAATGCTCTACGTTTATCAGTGGAACTTATTAAAATGATTATTGCATCCCATGTTTATCTATTTTGGTGCTACTTTTAAATGTCCACTGGGAGTGTTAGACACATTGCACCATCCCAGAGCCCTCCCTGGGTGGGAAGGAAGCTGTGCTGCAGATCCCCCCCCCCATTGCCAATCTGCCCATTTTTAAATAAAATATTGTTTTTTTCATGGTAATCTGGTGGCCCACTCCCCACCCCTGAGCTACCCATATTTAACAAAAATATCACTTCCCTGGTGGTCTAGAGTATGCCCCCTCCTAATAACGATCTGCCTGTAGTTAAATTAAATATTACTTTCACTGTGGGACTTGTGGACCATCTTCCCTAAACTCAATCTGCCCATAGTTAAATAAAATATCACACTCCTTGGTGGTCGAATGGCCAACCACACCAGTAGGCATTGCCCCACCACCCTGCTCTCCATCTCATCTTTGAGCCTGCGACAACCACAGCACTCATCCCTAGACCATGGCTGGTCACCGATTAAACTCTCAAGAAATGAGTGTGTACTGTATATAGTACATGCTCTTTGAATGACGGCTCACAGTTCTATGTCATATTAGCTATCACAAAACAGTGATCACTATTAATAATAAAATCACACATGCCCACACAATGCAAAGCATCATGGGCTGCATATGCAAATCACCACAGAATGTTATGCTGGTCGGGCTATTAATAATAATAATAATAATATTTTATTTACTGTGCACCTTTCAGGCATCAAGGCGCAATACAATAAGATAATAAAATACAATAAAGTCAACATCATAGAAAAATAGAAATATAGACTTTGACGGCAGATAAGGACCACTTGGCCCACCCAGTCTGCCCATTTCCCTACCTACTGGATAAGCTGCAGATTCTAGTTAACCAATAGCCTACTTCCTGCAACCCCCCACTATAATTGCCTTATGTCTGTCCCATGCATGTTTGAATTCCCCCTCTGTTTTAGACCCAACGACCTCCTCAGGAAGGCGGTTCCATGTATCCACCACTGTCTCCGTGAAAAAAAATGTCCTCACATTATCCCTGAGCCGTCCCCCCTCTATCTTTAAATTGTGCCCTCTTGTTCTTACACATCTCTTTTTCTGAAAGATGCTACCCTCCTGGACTTTGTTGATTCCCTTGAGGTACTTGAAAGTTTCTACCATGTCCCCCGTCCCTCCTTTCATCAAGAGTATATATATTAAGCTTTCTCAGTCTCTCTTCATATGGTTTAGGCTGCAGACCCTGCACCAT
This sequence comes from Neoceratodus forsteri, assembly GCA_016271365.2. Taxonomy (NCBI): domain Eukaryota; kingdom Metazoa; phylum Chordata; order Ceratodontiformes; family Ceratodontidae; genus Neoceratodus; species Neoceratodus forsteri. The sequence continues at coordinate 40,454,271 of CM028137.1, read as the reverse complement.
TTTAGTTGCCTTCCTTTGGACTGCTTCCATCCTGTCTATGTCTTTGCGTAGATGAGGTCTCCAAAACTTCACACAGTACTCCAGGTGGGGTCTCACCAACTGTCAGTATAGAGGAATGACCACTTCCCTTTTTCTACTTGTGATGCCCCTTCCTATGCATCCCAGTATCCCCCGGCTCTCCTTACTGACTTTTCACATTGCTTACCCACCTTTAGGTCATCTGATATGACTACCCCCAGGTCCCTTTCCATTTTTGTTGTTGTTAGTACCTCCCCTGCTATTGTGTATTCTTCTCCTGGGTTTTCATTTCCAAGGTGCATTACTTTGCACTTCTTTGCATTGAATCTAAGTTGCCATATGTATGACCATTCCTCCAACCTTGCCAAGTCCCTACTCATCTTTTCTACCCCCTCTTGTGTATCAACTCTGTTACAGATCTTTGTGTCATCTGCAAAGAGGCATACCTTTCCCTCTAGACTCTCTGCAATGTCACCTATAAAGATGTTAAAGAGGACTGGACCCAGTACTGAGCCCTAAGGTACTCCACTAGTAAGGCCCCTTTCTTTGGAATGTGTTCCATTCACTATTACCTTCTGTGTCCTGTTGTGCAGCCAGTTTTCACCCAGGCTACCACCCTGGGACCCACCCAGGCTGGCTAACTTGATTATTAATCTTTTATGTGGGACTGTGTCAAATGCCTTGCTAAAGTCTAGGTAGGCCATATCCACAGCTCCTCCCTGGTCTATTACTTTGGTCACCCGGTGAAATAAATCAATTAGATTCATCTGACATGACCTTCCTGCTGTAAATCCATGCTGCTCTGGGTCTTGTGCCCCACTGGCTTCTAGGTACTCAACAATTCTTTCTTTTAGAAGTGATTCCATCATTTTTCCTACCACTGAGGTCAAACTTACAGGTCTGTAATTTCCTGCTTCTGCCTTGCTCCCACTTTTGTGAAGGGGAATCACATATGCCCTCCTCCAGTCCTCAGGTACCACCCCATCCTGCCATGATTTGTTAAAAAGCATGGTCAGTGGTGTCACTAGGTCCTCCCTAAGTTCTTTTAGGATTCTGGGGTGAATCCCGTCAGGCCCCATTGCTTTGTCCACCTTGAGTTTTAGGAGTTCTTTCAGGACTTTCTTCTGTGAATGGACTGGTGTCAACCCCCCTACCCAGAGTGCTTCTATTGTCTGGTTTAGGTAACTCCTCATCTTCTTTTGTGAATACTGATCAAAAGTATTCATTCAGTATCTCTGCCTTTTCACTGTCTCCCTCTGCCCACCTCCCCTCTCCTTTATTAATCTTCATTATCTCTCCCTTAACCTTTCTATGCCCCCTAATGTACCTATAAAAGGTTTTATCCCCCTTCTTAACTGAGTTGGCTATTTTTATCTTGGTTTGTGCCTTTGCTATTCTGACTGCTTTCTCCACTTCTTTCTGCTTTAATTAGTTCTCTGTCATTCTCCTTCTGTGATTCCTTATACTTTTTGAATGCAGCCTTTTTCTCCTTAACCTTCCCTGCCACCTCTTTTGAGAACCATAGTGGTTTTTATTACACCGCTTTGTTTTCTTTATTTGCTTCACACAAAGGCTTGCTGCCTCTATGATGGCAGTTTTGATTTTTCTCCATTGCTCTTCCACCCCTCCTTTTTGGCCATTTGCTAGTGCATTCTTCAGGTATTCACACATTTTGCCAAAGTCAGCCCTTCTAAAGTCCACTATCCTTGTTTTTGTATGGCTTATCTCCATGGTTGTGCTCATTGTGAAGCACACTATGCAGTGATCACTTGTCCCCAGATGTCTACTGACTTCTAAATTTGTGATCCTCTCTCCATTTGAGAGTACCAGGTCTAGTATTGCTCCCTCCTGAGTGGGTTCCAACACTAGCTGTCTAAGGTCTGCCCCCTGCAGGGCATCGAGCATGACTCTTCTCTTGGATGTGGCTGCAGTACATGTCACCCAGTTAACATCTGGCATATTCAGGTCCCCATCAACAGTATCCCCATTTTCAGCCATTTTGAGAATGCTGTCTATCATTTTCTTGTCCATTTCATCCTCTTGAGACAGGGGTCTGTATACAACCCCTGTGTGGATTGTAATGCCATTCCCTGTTTCCAAGGTGACCCAGAGTGCCTCTTGTCCTCCCCTTTACTTTTTAGTTCTGTAGCTTTGATCCCTTCCCTTATGTATAGAGCTACTCCACCTCCTCTTTTACCTTCCCTGCCCCTTCTGTAGATTATGTACCCTGGTATGTTGACATCCCAGTCATGGTTCTCTGTGTACCATGTTTCTGTGACTGCCACAATATCCAATTGTTCATCTTCCATCAGGGCTACTAGCTCAGAAAGCTTGTTTCCCAGACTATGGGCATTGGTACTCATTGCCCTCCATTTAATGTTAGCTTTATCCTTTTTTCCCCCATCCCTGCTCTTATTGCCCTTGTCTATTTTTCCATTTACCCCTGTCCTGCCCTGTGTTGAGCTCTGTACCTCAGTGTTTACCTTAATACCTGTCATGTTTTATGGGGGGAGGCTTGATATTTCCTGCCTTTTATCAGCACCTCCCCCCTTGGCTAGTTTAAAAGCTTACCAAGGAAGCATTTAAACCTGTCACCTAGGAGCTTGGTTCCCTTCATGGACAGATGCAGACCATCATGCCAGTATAGACCTTTATCTCTCCAGGTGGACTCCCAGTCCCCAATGAAGCCAAAGCCCTGTGCAACCATTCATTAAACTGCATGGTGTCCAGTACCCTAGCCTCACTCCTGCCATGGACTGGCAGCACCTCTAAGAAGGTTACCATGCTTGCTACCCATCTGAGGCCCCTCCCCAAATCCACAAATTCATTCTGCACTGCACTGATCCTATGCCTGGCTAGGTCATTTGTCCCAAGGTGGACAATGATATCTAGTTCCCTCTTCTGTGATGCTGCTTCTGCAATCCTGAGGATTTGCTTCCTGTCCTTCCAAGCCATGGCACCAGGCAGGCACCTTACTTCCTTCCTTCTCCTCTCCCTTCCCCAGTTTTACCCCCATGACAATTAAGTCCCCTATCAGAAGCCTTTTCCTTCCCCTGTGGCGTCCCTTGCCACCCTTTTGTGGGACTCCCTTGTGGATGTTCTCAGCATTCTTCTGGGTCTCCACTGAGGGTGCCATCATAGACAAACCTTGCTCTGCCAGAATGGCATATGATTTGTGTAGAGGTACAAGTAGGGGGCTTTGCCTCTGGTCCACCACCCGTACCCTCCCAGAACCCACTGTGGTCCAACTGCTCTTCATACTTGGCAACCTCTGAGGCAGTGGTTATGGCAGTGGTGCTCTTTGGGTGGGGAAGGCCTCCCTAGTCCTTGCTAGTTCAGCCTGGAGGTGGGCAACCTCCTCCCTCAGAGCTGACAGTTGCCTGCAAATAGGACAGCAACACAGTTTCCAGAATGTCTCCTGGAAAACTGCTGCCCCACAGCCAGTGCATTGCACCACTCCCCACATGTCTCTCTCCCTTATAATATACAATATGTAATATATATATATGTATATATATACATATATTTATTATTATTTGTGGTGTGTACCTACCCTTTATGCACTGTGCTGGGTTATTAAGAATATGACAGTTCTGCCCCGAGACCTGTTGAGGAAGTGATTTCAGAACTTTGGCTATAAAGGAAATGCCACACCTGGGGGGGTGGGGGTGGGGAAGGGTGGTTGGGTAGTCCACAGCCACTGGTGACTGTTAGAAACAATCAAATACACAACTGCCCCACCACCCTGGTGAGTACTGCCCTTTATAGTAATTCAACTGACACCACAATTTACTAGACCACTGTTCCTACACAAACCGCTCTACTGAGTCCAGGGATAAAAATGAACTCACTCCTCAGCCAGCAGGATACTTTTAAAATGTTGCAAAAATATCCTTCCAAATCCTAAGTCTCAACCCCAGCAATCAAGCAAATACAGTTGTATCTCACTCCCTCTGGTTATAAAATTACTACACTTTTAATGGAATCCTGCAATTCTCTACTTAATGCCAATAAGGAAAAAAAATGAAACTTTTTGTAGAAAGCGTAGCTCCCCTTCTTAACAAGTCCCCAACAGTATTATGCCTTACCAGGTTTCCAGGTCCTAAACGGAGTTATAGTTTATTCTTTGCAGTGTAGCAAGGTTCTCAGCTTCCAACAGACAAATCAAAGTCAATCTGGCTGGCTTCTAACTGTGAAGGATGCCTAAGACAGCACAGTGATGAAACCCCACCCAGAGCCAATTGATTGACTGGTGACACCTGTGATGTAAACAGGCCTTTCAATGTAGGCACTCTGCTATGTCTGATTCCAATACACAAAACATTTCAGTGAAACCAGAGATAAAAACTTAACTTCTCATAAAGCACAACAGAGTCAGATCAGTAAACAATACAGCCATAGGCTTTTTCCCAAAGGAAAGATTTCAAAGCCTGTTTAAAACTCCCCACGGTCGTGCACTCCCTAATCCAATGGGGTAGAGAATTCCAAAGGGAAGGGGCCACAAACATAAAGGCATGGGCCCCAGCAGATTTTAAGGTCACCCTTGGAATCTGTAGCAACCCCTCGTCGGCTGAGCTGAGCGATCTCACAGGGCGGTAAGGGAACAGGAGTTCTTTCAGGTAATCAGGGCCCAGTTCATGCAGGGCTTTAAAAGTCAGTAATCCGAATTTGAAGGTGATCCGCCACTGAACTGCTAGGCAGTGCAGTTCCTGCAGCACCAGTATAATATGGGAAGATCTAGGAGTACCTACCAACAACCATGCTGTAGAATTCTGCACCAGCTGCAGATGATGGATATCAACCCCTGGAAGCCCAAAGTAAAGCAAGTTGCAGTAGTCTAGGTGCGAGGTCACAAAGGCATGGATTAAAGTTGGCAGATCACCGGACAGAACAAGGTGCTTGATCCTAGCAATGTTTCTTAGATGGTAGAAAGATGACTTAACCACCGCTTACACCTGGGACTGAAATGTCAGCCCCACATCTAGTATCACCCCCAGATCTCGCACCCATTCAGAGACCTGTAGTTCAGCATCCCCAAAAAATAATCCAGATGGGGAGCCGGCCCCAGGTCCCCCTATCTGGCAATCCAGATCCAAAACCAACACCTCCGTCTTCCCAGAGTTCAACTTCAGCCAACTGGACCTCATCCAATCCTGGATTTCATTGAGACAGCTATTAAATACCAAGACGGCTCCTTCCTGGTCGGGGGCAAAGGACAGGTATAGCTGGGTATCATCGGCATAACAATGAAACTTCAGCCCATACCATCTCACAATGTCTCCAAGGGGAAGCATGTACACCGCAAACAACATGGGAGACAGTATAGAGCCCTGAGGAACCCCACAAAACAGAGAGATGGGATCAGAGAAAAAAAACCTGAAACCACCCTCTGAGTTCTTCCAATGAGGAATGAAGTGAACCATTTGAGGACAACCCCAGAAAGCCCACAAATACATCTCAGGTACTCAAGTAGGATCCCATGGTCAATGGTGTCAAATGCTGATGACAGATCTAATAGTACCAAAATGGACCATTTTTTCTGGTCTCTCACCATCAGGAGATCATTGAGCACCTGAACCAGCGCAGTCTCGGTACTATGCTTCTTTCAAAAACCTGATTGGAGAGGTTCATAGATGCTATGGATGGTCAGGTGGTTCTCCAACTGGGCCGCCACTACTTTTTTGATCACCTTCCCCACAAAGGGGAGGTTCGAGATTGGCCTGTAGTTAACAAGACAATCTGGGTCCAAGGAAGCTTTCTTCAACCAGGGTGTCACCACCGCCTCTTTCAAGGAACAAGGATATTCACCTGAGTCGAGGGAACACCAGACCATCTGTGCTAGAACTGGAAGAATGGACTCCCCTCACCCCAAAATCAGGGATGTAGGACCTGGATCTAAACTACAGCATGTAGGGCGCATCCCTTGGACAATATGCATAACATCCACGACTTCCGGGCGGTTGAAGGTACTCCAGGAAAATGAAGGGGTGGTGACCAAATCCTGATCACTAGCAACCCATATAGAATGTGTTGAGTGGATCTCTGACCTAATGTCCATCACCTTATCAGCGAAGAACTGAGCAAGCTCATCACACTGTAACTGTGAAAATGCTCTGTGGAGCTGTAGACAGGTTGGGTTGCACAATCTGTCCACAGTTCTGAACAGCTGAGCTGGTCGGTTCTGGGCGGCAGAAATTTCCCCGGACAGGAACTCTGCCTTCTTATGAGAAATTTCTGACTGATAGAATTGATAATGTTCTAACAGTCTAATCGGTATATAAGCCAGATTTCCACCAACAACATTCTAACCTGTGTCCTAGTCACTGCAACTCCCTCAAGGTCCCATCAAACCATGGAGCCCGGGGTCGAAGGGAGAGAGGACACACACAAACTGGAACAATAGAATCCAGGGAGAGGTGATGGCGTTATTATAGGCCAAGACCAATGCCTCTGGATCATTGCAATGTGCAAGAAATTGTGATAGGTCAAGGACCGGAGCAAGGCCATTGGAGGAAATATTCCGTAAAGGGCGGTACTTGACCATCTCCACAAGGGTCGGCCTACAAGGTGGGGTGCCAAAATTGAACCTCACAGTGTGGTGATCAGGCAAACCAACTGGTTCCCCACGTCAGAAGCCTCGATCCCCAGAAGGAAGACCAAATCAAGAGAATGGCCACCTCTGTGTGTAGCAGTGGTAACCACCTGTGTTAGGCCCAGTGAATCCATTAACTGGAGGAAGTGTTGTCCAAGTTGCAAAAGTTTGTCATTGATCCAGGCATTAAAGTCACCCAGGACCATCAGCTTGGGAGACTCAAAAGCCATGTCAACGACGAAGTCTGCTACTTCCTTGTGGGAATTGCTTCCAATCTCTGGGTGGAAGGTAGATGACAGCAATTCAATAGCCCACACCTGCCACAACAGCACATTCTAAAGAGATGGTCTCTTCAACTGAAACACTAGTGAGTTCTAATTCAGTCTTGAAACAGACAGCAACCCCCCCCCTCGCGGTCCAACCTCGGGCGATGTATCACCGCGTACTGGCTGGAATTGCGGCCTCAAGTATTTGGCCCGCATTATCATCCAGCCAGGTCTCGGTGATGCAAGCCAAATCTGTCGAACCAACAAGATCTAAAATCACAGCAGTCTTGTTCTGGAAAGATCTAGCATTGCGCAACAGCACCCAGGTTGGACAAAACTCCAGGGCTGCCCTGGCTGCCTGCCCATCACCAACGATGGTGCCCTTGGGTATGGGGACCAAATAAGATGGTCCACGTGCCAAGTTTCACTTCGCCCCTGGTTGTCTCCTGGGCTTAACCACCCTAATGAGAGCACTCCACTCATTCAGCCTCCACTGTTCACTCCTCAACCCCTTACCCCCCTCCTGTGGGCAATACCTAAATCCCGGCAACATTGATAGGTAGAGAAAACCAGAGGAGGGGGATAAAAAGGACATAGGGAGCAAAGAGCAGAGGCTGAATAGCGCACGACCGGGGGCTGGGCTTTAGAGGCAAACACATCTCATAGGCCCACAGCCTAGGCCTGCACTCAAAGACTAGACAATCTTAAACAGCAATATCATACCCCTAAAAATCAAACACTTTTGAGAATTACCTCCCGTCCTCCAACTAAATACCAAGTTTATATCACTGAAAAAAACCCTGCTAAAAGATTACTAACTCAAGGGGGGGAATGTCAGGGAGGGGGTGACACTCTGGATTTAAAAAAAAAAGCAGCGTCAGCCATCAGCAAATATTTTCCTCCTGGTACCTGGCCCGAACCCAGTATCTACTGCATTGCAGCCAGCCACTCTCACCACCACACCACACGGATAGCTCAGTTGCAGTAGGCACACTACGCCCTGAAAACCCTCTTCCCTATCCCTCCCCTTCCACTTATTCTTGCTCTCTTCCGGTCACCCTGCCCTATTGTCGCCATAGCAAAGCGTCACTACCCAGGGTGCTGAGGGTCGCACAGGAGATTCTGCATCAGGCCTGCCAGAGAGCAGGCATAACAGTGGCGATTTTTCCTAGTTAGTCTGAGAGACCAGCTGGAGGGCTGGTCTAGACCTGGATGTCATAGTGTCAGTCTCTGTGTCCTCAGGTGACCACCTATTGGACTGTGTATTGAGGGAGCCCCTCTTTAGTACCACCATCAGTTGGTGCCCTTATTGTTCCCCTGCTTGTGGTGAAGTTTATTATCGACGGAACTCTGGGAAGATTTCTCTTTGCTGAGAACAGGACTCCCACTTACTATATTTTTCAAGCTATACACCGGTCAGACTTTTTCTTGTTCCTGACTTTCTACTAAGCAGTGACAGTGCTTCATAGAACTGATGGTTGGACTTAATAAAGTCTTGATTCATTTCTCAAGGAAGTTCGGGGGGCTTTATGGACTTACATATGGACTTGAGAAGCTTTAAGTGACTGTTTTCCTTTGCTATTGTTTGCTTTTATGTCATTTTAAGATTTTTGTACATGATAAAGTTTTTTTGTTTTTGTTTTATTTATTTTTGATCTAGATTGAATTTGAACTATTGGGTCTATTTGCCTAGTCCCAGTGTGTGAGAGACAGTGTGTGGCTGTTGTTTGCCCGCTTCCCTCTCCTGCTCTGTGAGAGAGAGAGTGATGGATCAAAATAGTCCAGATAGTGATAGCGTGTGGCATTTCTGTTTTTCTTTGGATTCTGTCCACCACTCTGTGAGAGAGAGAGAGAGAGTTGAGGACTGAAATATATTGGATTATTTATGTTGTGGTCGGAATAGTTAGTTTTTAAGAATGTAAACTGTTTTATTTATATATGTTGTATTTATTATTAGGTAGATTAGTTGCTTTTTGAGTGCATTCCTGTTTTTTGGGTGTGTGACTTGATGTATTGTTGGCCCAGATGTATTGGCAGACCACTCTCCCAGTCATGCACAAGTCACCCTCTGAACTTCGGGATCTCCACCCCTTTAATACCCACCTCCCATAGCCTGCAGTATACAACATTGTAGAGCATTAGATTAGCTGCAGAGGGCAGAGCTAGGTCAGGGATGCTGAACGTCAGAGGGAGAGGGATCGAGTGCTTGTATCGGGGTAGTGAGGTCCAGGAGATGCCCTGGGATGAAATGGATTCTGGATCGTGGTTCAACATGCCTGGTCTCAATATCCAAGAGCTCCAGTGTTGCTGGGCTGATGGCTTGGGTGGCACCAGAATCCCATCCAACTCAAGCGGTGCTATGCAATGCAGAGCCCCCCTCCAAAGGGCTCCTAAGCTTAGCCGCCGAGGATGACTCAGCCCCCAGATGGATGGCTTCACCCCAGCTGCCACCTGAGACTGCATGCCTGGTTTCACTGCCAGCAAACACAGCCCCCTCCACAGGGCTCCCAAGCTCAGCCACCAAGGATGACTTGGCCCCCGGATGGACAGCTCCACTCCAGCTGCTGCCTAAGACTACAAGCCCAGATCCACAGCCAGCAAGGTACAGCCCCTACTGCCAACCAATTGGAATGTGAATGCCTTCTCAGGGCCTGTTCCAATTGGTCCAAAGCTTCTCCCGTTGTTCTTCTGTCTTCTACCCTCGAAAACTGCATTTAAAAAGCTGAATATGGCTGGAAATGTTTAAATCTCTCTATAAAGACTGTATTACTTGCTAAGTTTGTTAAAATCTTAGAGTTTTTTAAGTGAATACAGCCCTTCTTTGAATTTTTCTTCTCTGGCTATGAACTTTTGGTGCCCAAACCAACCCCTCCCTTTGGGTTGAAATTAGCATCTCGCTGGTCTGTTTGCCCCATTGTGCTCAGCCAACATTTAACCCACCTCTCCATTTTCTCAGCAGAGACCCCCACTCCACAGGGTTACCAAGCTCAGCTGCCACCGAGGATGACTCAGCCCCTGGATGGACGGCTCCACTCCAGTCACCACCTGAGACTGCAAGCTTGGATCCATATCCAGCTACTTCCTGCCTGCACTGTGCACTGGCTCCCCACCCACCGTATCTGGGCATTTACTTATATAGTTAACTGGGTCACTTGACTGATATATACAAAGTACCAACTTGTCCCTTGGCAGATTGTACAAAAAAAAACTCTAGAAGAAGCACCGACTTCCTATCCTACACCACCACCTCCCCAAAAGCAGACAGAACAAAACTCTCTGGCCACAGCATACATCAGGTATACTGCTTCCTCACCTGACTCAGCTGCTGTCTGGCGGACCTCACTTATCGGCTTCCACAACAGCCGGGGTACACTCTAGGATCATCCCAACCCTACTGTACTCTGAAGCCCAAACTCACTAGCAACATGAGCCCACTCTCAATGCAGAAGTGCCTTTTACTAGCTCTTGGAATAATTTTATTATCAGACCATGCAGGTGATGTATGGGAGGAGCAGGCTGAAACTAATTCAGACCCCCCCCAGCACTGCTACCACTATGGCAGATTATGCACAGCCTGAGGGGCACAACTGTTGATATTATTTACCACAAGCTTTCCTTGTCCCCCACAACTCTACAGGGCACAAGACCTCCTGAGGATCACACTAGCTGCCCTACTGCATGGCCACCCCCTCACAGTCAACGCCCATGACCCTAAGCATTCTAGGATAATAGTCAGACCCAGCTGGGCTCACTGGTCCTGCTTTGTTCATAAGCTGATCCTCCTATTACTGCTGTTATCTGGTAATGTGTACCCTGATCCTGGACCTCCCAATGCCAACACCAACTCCAAGGCGGGGATAATCAGGATCATATCCATTAATATTGGCAGCTTTCTTCCTAAATTCAGGGAATTCCAGGTGTGGGTAGTACTGATCAATCCAGATATAATAGCCCTCACAGAGACCTGGCTCTCCCAAAAATCTCTGACACTGCTATTACCCTAGGTTGCTACTCCTCCTACTGGCAGGACAGACTGTCCAAATGTGGAGGTAGAAGTTTAGTCTACGTCAAGTCTGACATCAAATCCCAGACCATGTACAGCAGTATGCACTCTAAAGAGGCTCAAGTACTAAATCTTAAACTATCCTTAGGACAAAAGAACACAGTCCTTCTGTTTATCACGGTGTACATACCCCCTGGACAACCAGCCACTGGCCTCAAACCCTTCCCAGAGAATCTGCAGGCAATTGACAATAACTGTGAACAGGTCATAGTAGGTGATTTTCACATCAACTGGCTAGCTCAGGCAGAAGCACCAGCAAGGGACCAGATTTCTGGACTATACCTCACCAAATGGTCACTCAAGCTACCTTTCTCAACTACCGTACTGGGACCAGCATGCTCATAGATTGGCTTTTATCCTCCCACCCTGAACGCACATCTGAGGTTTCTGTCTTATCCGACAACCACAGCGGTGACTCCCCAGTCCTGTGTATCTGGACAAATAAGTTCACTTAGCATCCACCCAAAGTGTCACGAAACCGCATTCTCAAAGCTGGACTTCTGGATGTCTTCAAACAACACCTAAAACTGATTGACTGGTCCCCTATTGATAAAGCCATGGATGGGAACCAGGCCTTGGACTACTTCCTCAAGATCTACACCCAGGCATGTGACATCTTCTCCCCATCAGAACCAAGAAGGTCAAAAGTAATACAAATCCAGGGCTCAAGGGCACATTAATCATGCTCATGCATCGAAGAGACAATCCTTGGCATAGAGCAAAGGCAACAGGCAAGCAGGCTGAACTATCTGCCTATAGGGCTGCCAGAAACAACTGCACTAAGCTTCTTCACCAAGCAAAAGCCATCTATTATAAAGATCAACTCAACAAACTTTAGAGGTCGGGCAAAGATTTCTGGCACTTCATGAAACTTGTAACTAGTAGTGCTCCGAGAACCCCACCTGATCTGATTACCACTAGCACTGGGACTCTCCAGGAACCCCTTGATATTGCTAACACCTTTAACTTAGCATTCATGGATCTGACTGGTGTTTTGCCAGGTGAATACCTTGTGCCACTACCAGATCAGCCCCCTGGTCCTGGTGCACCCACACCCACAGGGACTGGTCCACCACCATTTAACTTCAGACAGATTTCAAGAACTGAAACAATCAAATATGTAAAGCAGGTATTAGGCAAAACCAGGATGGGGAGTGACCAAATCAACCTGAAGTTGGTCGCCCTAACCCTTGATGAGATAGCAGTCCATCTAACTAAGGTTTTCAACTCCTCCCTTAGATCGCGTATGTTCCCAGATGCCTGGAAGCTGGCCCTGGTCACCCCTGTCCTAAAAACAGGTGACCTAACTAACATAGCTAACTACAGGCCAATCTCAATCCTCACCCTCCCAAAGCCCTGAAAAGAGTGGTCTCAGACCAGCTCACTGAGTACCTGGAAAAGTATAACCTGCTCTGTCCCCAATAGCATGGCTTCCATAAAAACCACTCAACACTTACAGCACTAATCAAATACACCTCCTACCTCTATGATGCTTTGGATAATTGGATGGTGGTGGGAACTTTATTCATAGACCTCACAAAGGCCTTTGACTCAGTGAACCACCACCTTCTCCTCAGCACCTTGTTATCAACTGACCTGTCTCAAAGTACAGTGGCTTGGTTTGGGAACTACCTCTCCCAGAGAACGCAATGAGTCAGAATAGGAAACACATATTCTGAGCCAAAGGAGGTGAGCCTAGAAGTCCCACAGGGATCCATCCTTGGCCTGCTACTCTTCAATCTGTTCATAAATGCCCTCCCTTCTGCCTGCCCAGTTCACATTGTACTGTATGCTGATGAAGCTGTCATATCTGTCCCAGGCAGTGACCAACATACCATCACAACTGAACTACAGGAAGCTTTCTTAAGCTTGAGTCCTGGTTCCACCAGAACAAACTCTTGCTCAACCACAAAAAGACCAGGAGTATGTTGATCACAGTCCTTCCAAAATAAAAAGAAATTCAGCCCCATGCAAATCCAGAGCCCTAAGGGAGGCCCCCTAGAACAAGTTTCAGTACTTAAATACCTCGGAATCCACTTAGATGACACCCTAAATGTCACCAGTCATATTGACCATATCATCAAGAACTCCAATATGAAATTGTTTACTTATTTATGTATTTATTTATATCATCAGAATTACAACCCTTTGAGTCATGGACTCGTTTCCAAAGGCTCCACGTGAAGTACAGCATCAGAACAATAAACATGCAATTGAGAGAATACAGAACAATATAACAGGTTAAACAGTAAGATACAATAAATGTTATCTGGGGAAGAGGAGATAAGAACAGAATATGCATGTACAGAGTAATGTATTTACAGGTACAGCAATAACAGCAGATGATGAACTAGCCTCTATATGGGGTAGCTAGTCTAATTTGTCATACAGTAGGCAGATAAGGAGAATTACATACAGGTTACAACTAGAGTACTATATGGCAGCCTCCAGGAAGCACTGTCTTCAATCATGTTCCAGGGACACAAGGAGGTTAACATGTGAACTAAAGGGGAAGATTGTGAGTGGCCTCAGTGAGGTCAGAGTATAAGGACTGAAGTCCATTGAGACACAATTGTTAGTGGATGCATTTGCAATTCTGGGAGGATATGATGTGGGCTTTCAAGACCGCTTTAAAGGGACCTAGTTTGTCTATGTGTTGCAGTGTGCTCAGGAGGGGGTGAGAGACCATGTCAAAGGCCTTAGAGGGGTCGACGAAGACATCACTGGCCAGGTGACCTTTGTCCAGCATTGAGTGAAGTATATTTGAGAATTCAGTAAAGGCAGCCATGGTGCTGTGACCTGCCCTAAAGCCATGCTGTTCCCTGCATAGCAGGTTGTGGGTGTACAGATATTCCATGAGCTGACCAGCCAGAATTTTTTCAAGGGTTTTAGCGAGTGGGGGAGGATGGAGATGGGATGGTAATTGTTTGGGGAGGAGTGGTCACCGCTCTTTAGAATAGGGGTAATTATTGCAGTTTTCAATGCAGCTAGGAACTGTCTCAAGCACAGGGAGCAGTTTAGTAGATCAGTGAGAGGAGAGAGGACAGCATCAAGTACTAGGCAGAGGATGTGCATGTCAAATGAGTCCTTGCAGTAGTTAGAGCAGCTGAGGGATTTGGTTAGGTAGGCTTTGGCTTATGAATGGGTAATGACTCTGAAATAGAAGGGGGCATGCTGGAGGGTTGGTGCAGGGGTGGGCTGGATGGGGTCAAAGAAGTTACTTGGGGCACTGAGCTAAGATCAGATAAGGTGGAGTTGAGGTAATTGGCAATGCACAGTGGGTCAGTAGAGATGGTGTCATTAATATTAAGTTGGGATGGGGGATTTCCCATTAAGGTCTTTAATGTTGTCCCAAAACTTTCTTGAGCTCCCCAAGAGGTGTCTAGGGTGATTCTGTAATACTCCGCCTTGGCCTTGCATATTGCTTAGGTGCACTTGTTGTGGGCAGTACTATATGCCTGTCTGTCCATCTGCAAATTTAAGGCAGAGGCTCAGTGCCAGAGGTCATCCCTTAGTTTGAGCCATTGCAGCAGGGCAGGGGTAATCCAAGGGGCATTGCACTTCTTAGTGGTGAATTTGGAGATAGCGGAAAAAGAATCACAGGCTTCATTGAAGGTGTGGGCGAAGTAGTCTAAGGCATCATCTATATTCAAAGGCCGAGAGATAGGGGACAGTTGCAGTTATACAGGTGCTGCTTGAGTTTAGTGAGACCACCTCACCACCACTGGCGATGGAAGGTGATGTTGGGTGGGGGCTTGGGTAAGCAACAGGACCAGGAGAAGAGGATTGGGGAGTGGTCACTTAGGGAGTTTGGGAGAACCACTAGATCAGTAATTCTGAATGGGCAATTTGTAAGCAAGATATCTAACAGGGTGGGGGTACCATTGGAGGGGTTTCACCGTGGGGGCTGATAGACTAACTGGGTCATGTCTAGGGCAGAAAAGATGTCCTTGGCATGGGCAGCAGAGCTGGCTAGCCAGTTGATATTCAGGTCTCCAACTAATATATGTTCTGCTTTGTGGGGGAGGCTAGAGAGGTGGCCTGAGAGTGACTGTTCTGCAGCTGCTTAATTTTTTGGGGGGGGATATAGGCATCCGTGAGAAACAGAGGGTCTCTGCTAGGGTCAGGAGCTAGTTTTATGTTGAGAGTTTGGGCCCTGTGTTCCAGCATGGGAGCTGGTAGGGTTTGGCAGAGCAGTGAGTCATGCACATATATGGCGCAGCCATCACCCTATCTTCCCTGCCTATGTTCTCTGAAGAGGGAGAAGCCTGGGAGGGTAACAAAGGGGTCTGGAGTCTTTTAAGAGAGCCAAGTTTCAGTTAGTGCTAGGACATCAGGCTGATGTTGAACAAGCCAGCATTGTAGGGGAGCAATTTTCTTGGGCAGGCTTCAAATATTCATTCATGCTTAACATAGACCCAAAGGAGCTGTGGCTGGTTGCAAGTGACAGGGCCTGGGTTAGGGTGTATGTTACCTGACATTAGCAACAGGAGGTAGATTATCCTTAGGAGGGGAATGAGTTGGTGGCTCTTACAGAGGTAGCAGCAGGGGGTGCACTTAGGGGAGGGCAAGCAGGGAATGGGCTTGAGGCAGAGGGCTGAGGGCTGAGAAGGCTTGCTGGAGAAGCGTGCTGGATGGTTAGGGTGAGGGTTTTGCTGTGGAGGGGCTGGTAGGGGGGATGGACAGGGTAGACAGTGTTGGTGAGAGGTGGTGAGGGTGGGTGGGAGTTCTGTGTAGCCTGAGGGGGAAGTAAAGGTGGGCCAGGCGATACATGTAATTGCAGGACAGTCAGTACTAGCAGTATAAGTATTTTTAGTTTGTGGGGGCTGAGAATGCCAGGAAACATGCACTGCATGATGTCAAACAAGGGCAATGATATGGGGTGTTTACTGACATTTTTCATAGTGGAGGACACAGTGTCATAGCGGTAGGGTGACATGCCTTGGTGTGGTGGGAGGTGCCAGGTTCAAGACCTAGAGGGAACACCACATAAGATGCCTAGGAGTGATTAGATAAATGGTGAGGGGTACCTTCCTGGGAGGAGTGCTATAGGCTAGAATCAGCAGGTTCAGTAGTGACTCCTAGTGGTGTCTGTTAGAAAGGCAGGAGGGGTACTGGGTACAGAGCAGAGAGGAAAAAAGCAGTGGGGGAGGGGAGAGGAGAGCTTGGACAGGCTAGAGAGTCTGAGAGCAGCGATAGGAGAGTTGGACCAGAGTGGAAGGGATGGATAGGAAGAGAAGCTCTCTTGTGGGAAGTTTGTATAACCTGCAAGTGGGAAACTAGGGACTTGGGTGTTCTGTAGCACTGAATTAGTCAAGAAATTTTTAAAAATCCCTTTTGAGTATTGTGAAACATTGTGAAACCTTTTTTCTTGTTTTGTAATGTGTTCACTGCTACCAGGAGAGCACGCTTGGATCTGATAGTCTAGTTTAAGATCTGACAGATGGTGCTAGAGTACTGTAATAGGAACTGGTCTCTTTCTGTAGCGAGAGTGTGTCTTAATTGCTTTTAGTATGCTAACCTCTAGTTCCCTGAAGTTGCAGATGTTAACAGAATGGTCTGGTGGTGTAGAGGAACAGTGTTTGCCTATGAAAATAAGGTTGCTAGGTTCAAACCTACAGAAAAGAGTTGTCATTTATTTCTCCTACTTTTCACCCAGAGAACATGATTTAAATCTTAACAAAAGCTTCAACATGTGTATAATTAGTTAGTAGTACACTGGCAGGGTTACTGTCTTTTAACCATAGGGAGAGGAGTTCAATTCTTTCTTTCCCCCTTACCTAATTCAGTGCCAGTGATCTGTGCTGAGATGCTGATTATCTTAAAGAAGCAGTGTAATGGATCAATAATGCTGTGTTCACATATTTTTACTCAGAACTTGTCTGGAATAGTTAATTTATATACCTTTTGCAATCGGATGGCATCGGATTGTAATTCTATGTTCAGTTTTTTCCACTGACTCATATACGTCCTTGCCAGGATTGCCATTTTGTATCCAGTTGCATCATGGTATTATTTTGGCTGAAAAGGCTTACCATGATGCAACTGGAGCAATCCCATAGTGCAATCCTTTATTGTTGTTCAAGCGTGCTCCTGATAACAGTTTTGGACCACTCGTATACGAAAATAAAATGGCTCTCGTTAGCAGTAGTGTTTCATGCTGTAACACGTCAGATTCAGTGTGAGTGAACTTAGGATTTTAGCAAGTGTTTTTGTACCTTTAGTAAGTTTTAGATAGCCAAAGTGCACAATGCAGCATTTAAAAATCAGTAACTGTGTGGAACCCCTTTTTATTTATAATAAATAGAATTTGAGAAACTGAGGTATTGCTATAGAACAGTCCCGCCTAGAATCAATTTGTAAATAAGCCTGCTTGATGATGTTTTCCTGATAAAATAAAAATGAAATTGAAAAACATTGACAATGAGAAGCTTTGTGATAGAATTTATTACAAATCGGGAACTGCCAGTAGCTATTTTTAGTGAAGACGATGATGCAGATCATGATCATACACCTGCTCAGCAATGTCCAGGACGGTTGCCAGAACATAAAAAAAAAGTTTACAAGCTGCTGTTCACAGTACACATCATGTCACATCATAGGTGATGCCAGCTGAACAGCATTTCCATCCCTTATATGAGTTTTCAATTAAGATCAATGTGGCTCATAACCATGATATACTGAAAAAAAAACATGCATTCAGGACTTCAAATGTTTGATCTGACTGAATGTGGAATATTACCATGATATGTACAAAAATACATGGGTGTAGCCAGGCATACTCCAAGCACTCCATGGTGTACAATTTCATTTAAGGGGGGTAGCAAATAGGCTCTGAACTGCTTCCTTTTTCCATGCAAACTAAAAGAAAATACTAACCCTTTCTGTCATTTTATTCATAGGAGTCAAAACTAGAAGGACTGGTCACTAATACCCTCTTTGCATCCCAAGGACAATACAACTTACAGGCTCTGGGCTGGTACGTGAGTGTCTTAGGGAACATGCATGGCAACAACCATTGTCATGAGATACAAAAGTTGTATTTATTGTGCCAACAAACATGGCCCTGGTGAACATTTGTATATTGTCTGGCTACACTTGAGGGGGGGGTAGCAGTGAGTCCACTTGGTGTGCAGATCTGAAATCCCTGGCTACACCCCTGCAAAAATATATATATTTGTGCTGTAGTGAGGATCGAACCTGACCCTTTGTGACAGTGCAGCAAAAACTCCAGGGGCACATGCTTTAGCCACTACACAAAACCTACTTCACATGTTTCACCTCCAAGGAAACTTGCTTTTATCAATTGCTCAGTGTGCAGCTCTTAACTGACAGTGTGGCTAGACAGTACTTGTTATTATGATGCCCTGATTTTCATACTCACAAAGGGATACAAATGGCAAACACATTTATGACATAAAAAAATCAATATAATACCGCCAAACTGGGTTTAGGTTAATCAATTTTCCTTTCTCTCTAACAATTGCTGCCCCATCTCCTTTGCAATGGAGAGCATTGTGGCAGAGCTTGCTACAGATCAGAAATGATAACTAGCACAACCTACACCATCCTTTTTTACTCCAACAGCACTAGCGTACTACCTCGAGCCTCTTCCTGGTACACTCATGCACTATAATGGTTCTGTTGCATTATTACTGTTTTGTACATTTATGTGTTCTTTTGTATGATTTTGGACAGGTATTGTAATTTACCCAGTGTTCCACTATTGTTTATTGTATAATAATAACTGGGACAACCTTTTTCCCATAGGGAAACCTTGGCATAATTCGCCATTATAAAGGAGCATTTATAACGGCAAACACGCACTCGGTTTCCCTCGCACTGCGCAGGTGCCCCAGCCTCTGAAGCTGTTTCTTCTAACTTCTGTCTTTTCCTTTCTGAACCACTGCACGAGCTCTGTGGTAAGTGCTGGAAGGCAGACAGTAATAGAAATTAGGGAAATACCCTCAAAATGTTGGCTCCAACTAAAGTTTAATTAAAAAAAACCTTCACAAAAATGAGCAAGTGAGCAACCTTTAGAGCACATGCTCACACCAAAGCAGACCGTCTTTCTTATTTTATATACTTGCTGTGGGGAAAAAAGGAAATCCCGGCAAATATATAAAATAAAATATGGGTCTTAGTATGTAACATGAATTTACACACACCCTCAGGGTTTGATGCTATGCATAAACCCCTCGAGCTTTGCTCTCGGGGTTTATGTAGCATCAAACCCCTTGGGTGTGTGTAAATTCATGTTATACACCGAGACCCATACGTTATCCTATATATACCTTGTGATTTTACAATGTTGTATTGCTTGTTCTTCCCACATACTATTTTAACTGATCATCCTTCACAACCCTATGTAACCCCTCCCCCCAGGTCACACCGTGAGATGAGCAATCTGTTGTTCATTGTGCCCTCCTGGCAAAACATTTTAATAAATAAATAAACTAGCTATCTTTAGCTGCAGAGGATGATGAAGACTACAAACATGCAACTGATCAGCAATGACTAGAAAGACTGCCAAATAAATATTGCAGGATGTTCACGGTGCACATCATGTCACCTCCTAGGTGATGCCAGCATTTCCTTCATGTATGCTACACATTTTTGATTAGCATGCATGTTGAACATAGCCATGAAATATTGAAAGGCATGCATTTTTAACTGAACATTTCCAATGTAAATAAATGAGGACTTTTACCATGCCAATACAAAATGGAAGCATTGTGGGCAGAAATCAAACCTGATCCCTGTAACATGGCAGGCAAAAAACAGAGACTATTGCACTAACCATTACACCAATGGAGCACATCAGGTACTAGAAACTGCCAGGAGGGAAGGTATGAGTGTGGGCATATTAATATTGCACGTTATACTTTGAATTTCATTGCTACCTTTTGTGTCCCATTTTCTTTATTCATCCTTGTCTTTTCTTACTGATTCCATGTCATGACTGCAACGATTTTCTTGTTGAAGTTCGACTCAGCGGCAGTCCCAGTATCAAAAGGCGAAATATCATCTTTCGATATTGAGTGTTTTTCTTTAGAGGGCCTTGCCCCCCCCCACACCACCCCCTCTACATTTAGATATAAACTCCAAGTCGGAGTTTGTTTGTGGGGGGGCGTGAAATTTTGCCTTGAAGTCCATTACAGTGACAACAGCAAAACTGTTGCTGTAATGGACTCCGTTATGTTTCTGTTGTTGTGCAATCGGTACACCTTTCTTACCCCCCTTAATATTATTGCTTACACAGTTTACTTGCCAGTGTAGGTACTAATATTACATTATATCATTTTTTGGGTTGCCACTCTTGCATGAGGTGAAAACCGTACGCTAAACCACATCCAACTCCACCTCTAGCTTCACCCTTCTTTATGACTGACGGGTATCTCATTCCTACTTCAAAGCCATTTTAATGTCAGTGAAGACTTTTAAAAGTGATAGGAAATCATTTTTATACTGTTATGTTTATGCATTAGTCATTTTTGTTCTTTGGTAACCAGGTAAGGCCCATTGACCATAAGACCTCTTTACAGGGGTGAACTAGGAGCACCGAGAGGTTAACTATCTTGCTCAAAGACACACAAGATGCAAAGAAGACTAGGAATCAAATCCAGATCTACTGAATGTACCAAGCTCAATCGTAGCTCATTGTTCTAACCTCTTTTAAACTCTTTCATTTTCATTTTCATGTTAATCATGTATTTTGATAAGCTTTGACCAATTTTTATCACATTATTTATCAATGTTTGTAATAACCTCATTTTTGCATTGTTTTCCCTTTAACTCAGCAAGTACTGCTGTTTCTTTTCGTCTGTCTAAGACATTCCATATGTTCAGACACACCATTCCAGGCTATACATCTGAATGGCCTGTAATGGTAAAACTAATATTATGGAATGTTCTTGTAGTATCAAAGATGAGAGTAGAAGTAGCTGCTGACGACTCTGGAGAAAGGGAATCAATGTTGTAATAAAGGCTAACAGAATGGGATTAAAACACATCAGAATATAGGACAAACAAAATGAAGGAACACAGGAGGGCATATAACAGTATAAGAACTGTTTCCTTCCTAGCAGTAAAAGGCCATATTTAAAATTCAGAGTGGAATAGGTTAAGTTGATTTACTGCTAATGGCCTTAATGGCCATACTTTACACCCCCCATATACAGGTAGATTGGTTTTACAAAGGTCTGTGGCATCAGAACTTCTTTATAACCTGGACATGCAGCCAAAAGAGTGAATGATTTGATACAATAATTTAGAGTATGTGAGTACTCAGACTAGCCCAAAAACCAGACTACATTTGAGTACAACTGGATGACCAGATTAAGACCCTAAAAAATGGATTATTCAGTCTAAAACCTCACAGGTGGCAACCCTAATCATTTTATTTCTGAGGTACCATGGCATCCATGATATAAGTACAAATGCAGGAATGATGTTTATTTTCTTGGGGTGGGGGGGGTGAGGGTCCAGTCAATAAGGGAGTGGTTATGAGATTTAAGATTGAGGGTCAAAGATTTGATATCAGAACAGATTTGCTATGGTAGTTGACAGCTAGTCTATATTGAAGTTACGGTACCTAGAATGTACAGCTCATCTGAGGTGGGTTAAGCAGTGATGGTGGAGATGAGTTCAGTGACTGCTGAACTGGGGAGACCAGGGCTGCAATAAATGCTGGCTATAAATATAGGTAGTATATGGGGCTCAGCCCTGGAACCACACTGGAACATGACTGTGGAGGAAAACTTATTTTAGCAGCAAACAGTTAGTTCAGAAAACAGGAGGCAAACACCAGAACTACAGAACATAGGGGATCCCATTAAATGAACAGTTGATAAAGCATTGAGCAGTCACTCCATGGAGCAGTGAGACAAAGTTTGGTTGCTCTAGACAGTGCAGATCACATCATAAGCAAGTGGTGCTCCGAACCACAGAGGTGACCACATGAGCACATTAGTTCAGGTGGCTACCCATAGCCTAGGTAGCTAAAGCACAAACTCATGCACTAAAAACTTGTGACTGAATCAGGCCCTTGCAAAACAGCAGGCAGCTACCATGTTCCTTTCCACTAAATCCTTCAAATGTTCCCAACACAGAGAACAAACCTCCAGGGGGTGGCCGACTACAGAAAACCACCTTTTTTCTGACCACTCCTATTATGGGTACCAAACCCAGAAATAAACAGTCCCAGACTGTGAGCCAAAAAGGACCGAGGGCTTGACTCAGGACCCCTGGCCCCTGAAATTTCCCTTCACCTCATGGCTCAGTCTTTTCCTTAGTGCCTTCTACAGGTAGCACCCTTTCATTTTCTGTTGTCTGTCTAGACTTGCAAGCAGTAGCTCTTCTTTTATCCCTCATTCTGCACTCCATTGAGGCAGCAACCTTTCCTTTTCCCCCTCTCAAGGGACTAAAGATGCAGGCTAGCCCCAAAGCCCAGGGCCCCCCAAATCAATGGCCACCACCACGTCCTTGTACTGACTTAACTGTATGGCCCAATAAGAGAATAAATAGCTGGCTGCATGGCCAAGTGGGCAGTCAGCCCCACTCCAACTTTCTCTATCTTCTCTGTACTGGTGAATTCCCCAGGGTGCCAAAATCACTACCTTTTATCTTCTTCTCCCCAGGGTGCTAAAAATCCCTCTGGTCCAATCAGGAACTCAACTACCAGGTGCCTAACCAACAGAGCTCCTTAATGCCCTGTGGTGCATGAGGTCCCAAAAACCATTTACAATCACTAACCAAGGAGCAAATTGGCAGCAAGACCTATCTACTCCATTTTCTTCTCAAGGAGGCTGCACATGCTCAGTAACCTGGAACCACCACAAACTATTTACATTTATTTTGAGCCTTTCCTTCCTCTCTCTTTTCACCACAAGAGAAAGAAGCACCAAGCCTGGCCAACCCCCCAAAAATGATCAAACCCGAAGATGGAGCTTCTACTCCATTAAAATCAAAATGTCCCTTTTCTTTTCTTTCCTTTTATGGTAGCTATGCATGCTTAGTAGCGCAGCCACTCTGTCTATTTACAAATGGCTGTCCCATTGTCACATCAACCTTCTGGGACTGAACACCACCCCAAACACACTCCTGAAGGTGCAGAAACACTGATTCAGCACCTGTCCCACCTCAACAAAGGCCAGGCACCATGATGATGTGGTCTGAGCTGCAAGGACCTCCAGTGGACTGCAGGGGTACAGTTCCCACCAGGGTAACTACCAACCCCAAAAATACAGAGGGGAGCCAGGGAGTAAGAGGCTCCATACACTAAGCTTGGTTGGGGGGGGCTTACATACAATACCATCATATTCCTGATGCCCTTGTGGGTAGTGAGCCATGAGTGCCAAGCTCTACAAGGATTATGTGTGGTATGGATGCATGCTTCTACTGTACTGTTGACATCAAGTTTTTAAAGTAAAACTTTTTGGGGCTCACACAGCTCCACCAATTGCCAGTACTATGGCCCCTATGCACGTAGGGGTGGAGTGGCTAAGCATTGCATATCTGGGGCATGTAGCCACTCCACACAAATTGCACCCCTTGCAGGATGTACAAGGGGGGAGCACAGACAGTATGCACCTGATCCCACAGGTAAGTGGACGGCACCGTGCATAGTGCTGTCCACAAGGGTTCACGGGGGGATGCAGGGTACACCTGGGTGAATCCTGCCATAAACCCCCTATGTACCCTGTGAACACCCTGAGACATGCTGCAGGACAGGGTGAGCAGACTGACAATGCTCAGAGGCCCCAGCAAACAGATGCCCAATGCCATCCACCCACTCCAACACACAGTGGTGAGTGTTGCACCCCCCACAAAACCCATACCCCTAACAGGGGCACCAGCACAAGGCTGCTGCCCCCAGTTGCCCTACATGTGAACCCCCTCCACACTACTGGTGGTAATTTCCCCCCTCTGTTATGCGACCTGCCCCCATCCCACTGCGCTACTGTGGTGCCATGAGAGGGCTGGCAGCATTGCCGTCCTACCACCCACCACAGCTGCCTGCCCTCGGACATCCACAGGGCATGCCACCAACTCATGCCCTGACACATAAGGAATCCACTGTTGGACCCATGCCTGGCATCCAATTGAATACCCAGCTTGGTTTGCAATGCAGCCCACACCCGGCCTGCATGGACCTGCATGCCGGGGTGGCAGGGCTGTGGACAGTGGTAGTGAATGTCGCTGGTCCTGTCCATAGGTGCATTGTTGTGTGGGTGGGATGTGCACCCCAGGTATGTACGTCCCACCCCCACATGCATGGGGCCCATGAGAGCTAAGTAAATGAAGGTACAGTAGACTGTCTGAGAGGGGGATGCTTACAGCAGACAGGAAGGGAAGAGACTTTGCTGTTAGCATTTGGCTAATATTCCAAGATAAGCAAGTAAACCAAAAATTTAGGACCATGAACAAACAGCTGTTGTGAACAATTATACCAGGAGTATGGTAGTTCAAAATGGTGGCAAGCTACACAATCAGGTCTAATAAAGTTTAAACATTTTAGAAATATTATTAAGGAATTGTGTTGCAGAAATGATTGAATTGGTTTGTTCTTGAATATATTGTCAGTGTTCCTGATGGTACATCACAAAGTTGAAACTCTAACCATAACAGTATGGGTGGAGTAGAGGTTGTGATTTTGTTAAGGGCCATGCTTAGCACAACAATGTAGGTGTAAAGCACAACAGTGGCACAATCTGCCTGTCACTGAAGTCTGTAGAGGGTATTTTCCCAGAGGGAAGTGGAGTGTACACTTCCATCTTCAGTCTTATTTCATTCCAGACTGACAAAGCACTGCTTTTCATCAGCGCACTGTTAATACACTGCACTGACTTTCTGCTACACTGTTGTACCACTGCTCAATCTTTCTTATGTTTTGATGCAGACTCTAAGAGCACTGCAAATAATTATTAGATTTTCATGCACACTTCTTTAGCACTGTATTTCCTTCACTAATTTTTGCTGCACACTGCAGTAGTACTGCTCAATCTTTCTTATTTTTTGATGCAGACTGTAAGAGCACTGCAAATAATTATTAGATTTTCATGCATACTTCTTTAGCACTGTATTTCCTTCACAAATGTTTGCTGCACACTGCAGTAGTACTGGCAACACTTTATAATTTTTATCACACTTCTTTAGCACTGCATTGTCTCAGCAATCTGGTTACCCTTTACTGAATTTGTCACAATGGCATTACAGTGGTATAGCAATGGCAATACTGTGGTCAGCTGAAAAATCCACAATAGTACTACCCAGTGGTACTCTGGTATCACAGTGGTAGGTGATATATAGATTTTACTCTGTGCATTGGTAGTGTACTGGCAGAATGGTATCCCTATGGCATATTTTTTACCATTTTCTCTGTCTCTCACACATACACTGGTAATATAATGGTATCACGAAATTTTGAGATTTTTGTCGGCTCCCACAAATACTGGTACATTGGTAGCACAATGGTACTGCGTTATTTTGACATTTCAGTATTTGGTACCTCTCACAGCAACCCTAGACTCATGTGGTAGCAGAGTGGTACCAGTATTAATCTCATCATACTCTGTATTCTAAAACATTGTTAAGATAAATTACATTATCAACCTCATAGAGAACAGTTCTCAATTCCATATTTGTATTTGTTCACTTGTCTTTATCTTACTGGTAATGGACTGTTATTGTTCACATAGAGCAGAACATTCAAAGAGCATTTGTGATCACTAAATGGGTAAGTGACTCTCAAACAACACTTTGCACCCCAAAAACAGGGTAGGATCACAAAATGATATATTGAATAGCATAATTAGTGAGTCTCTGACCAGTTGGTAAATGGCTCTAAAAGATGTTGCCTCCCTAAACCAGGTAGTATCAACTCTGCCTCCTACCACTGCCCCTTTGAGATCCCACCATCAGTAATATTACACTTCCCTTGGTGTTCAGTGGTGCTGCTGTCCATTCCATACATTGGAAGCTGCCAATAACTACCTGCCCTTTCGCACCATTCATGGCCCCCACCATATGTTTACGCACTCTCCCCACAGTGGCAATTGGCACAGACACTCTGCTAACCTCTGTGACCAACTGAGGACAGAACGCCAGTTTTGCGCTCATGAGCCTACTGTATAAACAGCTGTGTACAGTTAGCACATGACTGTGAACTATCATCCATTTTGTGCCTGATCAAGGAGCTGAGAGGATGGTCTGTGCCAAATGTGGAAGGGTGTCAAATATATAGTATGGCTGGGGACCAGGGGGTAGTATTTGCTGTAAGAACTAACTGGGTCATGGTGGGGACTTTGGATATACAGGGGGCAAGGACTTTCACTCAACACACCACTGCTCACTCTATCAGGCCCTGGGCTGGCTTCCCCCATCAGCCCAACAGACCTATCTCCTGACCAGCACAGTCAATAAGGCCATCCAAAACCGAGCTACCTCTCCACAATCCCACCTTCTTTGGCCAAAAGTGTTTGTTCTAGAGCTCTGCCTCACTGCTGGCCCCATGCTTGAGTGCCTCCTAGTCTCCACCATATGGGTAAATGTTCATTCTCATCTGCAGCCCCTTTCCTTTGGAACAACCTGTCCACTCCACTTAGCACCACTGACTCTCCAGGACTCTTCCACTCTCTCCTTGGATCTCACCTTCTGTCCTCCACTACTTGCTCCTGCCCTCCCAACTTATTATCATGCCTCTACTTCCCTTCCCTCCTTTTCCTTCTTGGTCCATACCTACACTGCCATGATGCACTTTTTCCTTTGCTCATATCAGATCATGCCTAATTTGTATTACAACTTGGCTACTACTGTACCTGCTATTGTCATAAATGTCATTTATTCATTGTGCTGCAAGTTTATATATATCTTCATATAAATATCCTGTATATTTTTATTACTGTCTATTGTATGCCTTGTCACAGCCTCCTTTGTACTTGCTTTTATTCCTGTGCCATCCTCAATGGCCCAGGTCATGCCTGAAAATGGTTCTCAGACCAGTGCACCTACTCAATAAACAAATGAATAAATAAATAAATAAATGGGAACCACTGAACATCAGGGATAGTAACAATCTACTGTATACCTGCGGGGTGATTGTAGGATGGGGTAGGACTGGAAAACAGGTAAATTAAGAACCTGAACTTGTGGGATAATTAGAGGAGGGGACCCAATGGAGACTGTTTCCCAGGAGGGTTCTTTGGTGGTATAACTCCCAGGATACGTTTTGCCTGGTGCTGTAATGTGGCCTGTGCTGTAATCGGCATCAGCAACATGGCTGTCACACCAGCATGGGTGAACCCTTTCTCCACACCCTCCTGAGTGTCAACCCTATAACAGGTTTGGTGGCATCTGCAAAAGACATACCTTCCCATTTAGTTCTCCTGCAATTTCACTTATGAAGACACTGAAGAGGCCCCCCTAGTACTGAGCCCCACCCTGCACCATGCCTTTAACCAACTGTTGAAAGCCATGTGGAGAGTCCTATCTTCTCCCAAGATGTATATAGGCAACCTTTTGGCAAAAGCCACCATGCATGCTTGAGGACCCTCCCCCATCCCTGAAATTTCCCTGCACTACCCCTACCCCATCCCTTGCTAGGTCATTTGTCCCCAGGTGGACAATGACATCTAGCTCTCTCTCATCTCCTGCTGCCTAATGATCCACTGTATCTGCTCTCATCCCTCCAAGCCAAAGTACCTCTCAGGTATTTCACCTCCCTCTCCTTTACCCCACCCTGTTCGCAAGTCTATCCCCCTAATTAAGTCCCCCACCAGCAGTTGCTTCCTACTCAGCTGGGGGCCTCTTCCTCCCTCCTTGTAACTGTGAAATGGTCCATGGACAGTGTTTTCCTTGGGGGAAGGTTTCTCCAGGGGCCGAAAGGGTGGTTCAGCTGCAGGGAGAATGGTTGGCTGGGTAGGGCCCATTTCAGATTCAGGGAGAGTGGTTAGTAAATGAAGCAGGTGAACTGAAACTCTGACAAACAAACCGGCACAGGGACAGAAAATGCAAGCCCCATAGGAAAGAGCACAGTGAGGGCTACAATAGATCATTTACCAGAGAAGTCTCAGGTCAGGGAACTACAGCTGAAGAGAACATAGAGAACAGGTAGGCATCAGAAAATGATGCATGGGGCAGCGGACAGACATGGAATCATGAAGGCATGCATGGGAACTACAGATGCCAATGCTGGGGGGGTGCAAAGGCCAGCTTAGGTGGGTGGACACTGACCTGTAGGTAGAGTGCACAACACACAGGGACCCCTGCATCCCTGCATGCTGGACAGCAGGGAAGTGTACCATGGAGCATAGCTCCACTGCAGCACAGTAGCTGATGGGGGCCCAGGACACTGTGGACACAGAACTTGAATGTGCCCATGGTGCACAGCACAGCCTTGAAGCACTGGGACTGTGGGTAGACAGTGGCACTACAGTACTGGTACAAACCACCCACAGACAAGTAGCAACTGCCACAGGTGTGGCCC
The DNA here is from genome assembly GCA_016271365.2 of Neoceratodus forsteri. Lineage (NCBI taxonomy): Eukaryota > Metazoa > Chordata > Ceratodontiformes > Ceratodontidae > Neoceratodus > Neoceratodus forsteri. The sequence goes on along the minus strand of CM028137.1, from coordinate 40,425,847 downwards.
ATAGAGTGTGATGTGCAAACGAAGTGCAATCACACCCGAATGCCTGAGCTGGAACCAAAGCCGGTCATGTTGCACAATCCTCTGGCACAATGAAGGACAGCGTGAAAGCCATGGAGGGGCCAGGGTGCACAACTGCAACCCCAACAACATGGACAATCTGTGAGGTGGTAGCATCCAGGAAGGGAAAGTCCAAGCTAAATGTGAATGGCTACCTCCTGGTCCATGAATGGACCTGCAATGAGACAGTGTACTGTTTTTTTAACATATCATATTTTTCACCTGCTGTGGCACACACTCTGGCTTGGGGCATCCAGCAACCAGCTCCACCCACCTGGACAGCTGGGTAGCTCAAACTGCACACAGGAGGATCAGGGATGGCCATCCTGCCATCTTGCTGGAGGGCTCCCCCTCTGCCTCTACCAGCCAGGACAGCCCCAGACCCTCCTCAACAGGACTCCACCAAAGTTCTCCAGGTGGCTCAGAGCACAGCCAACAAGCTGCAAGGTCATGCCCTGCCATTTTCCTTCAATTGGCCCCTGTAGCACAGACATGCAATGACATCCAGGAGCAATGTACCGATGTCTGCCGTGCTCCCCATCTAGTGTCACTGACACTAGTAGTGCCCCTGGGCATCCCCAGGGGGCTGCTACAGCACAGTAAAATTCCCCAGCCCACCCTAGGACTGGGAAAGCAGTCTATGGATGTTTGATCCCAGTCCTCCTCTACTGACCCCCGATGGCCCAGGCTCAAACCTGAACCCGGGTCACTGGCATGGCACAAGGTATGGCATCCAGTGCCTCAACCCTCAGCACCACTGGGACGGCCTGAGACAGTGTAATGGTGCTGCCAGCACCATAAGTCCAAGTCCTGCCTTGGCCAGGCCATCACACTGCTCCAGAATGGCCAGCACCACCTAAAGAAAAAGAATGAGCACAGTCATGCTCTGCAGGTGACAGATGCTCTACCAGCAGAGGTGTTGGGTGGCATCAAGTAGAAGGCACACAGCACCATGGCTAGCCCTGCATAGCTACTGCAGAGTGAAGCAACTGCAATGACCACTGAGCTGTGGCAACCGTTGCCAAGCAAGAGGGACCTGCTGCAGATTGTACACAGGACCCGCCTCAAGGACCTCTCACCAGAACCAGTGTCACTGGCTGACCTCACTATCCCCAAGCAGCTACAGACGGTGACTGGATGGCCAAGGTACAGCAGGATCACCGGCAGCACCACCCACCAGGTCCTTCTACTCACCACAGAGGACATCAGGGACCTAGCATAGGCACCCTTCTGGATGATGGATGGTATGTTCAAGACTGTGCCACACCTGTTCACTCATAGTACACCATCCATGCACCCATGGGGATGGGCCCTAACAACCTCATTATGTCACTGGTGTATACACTGATGACGACAAAGAGCCTGCAATGTTGCTGCACCTTGTTCCAGGAGCTGAATAAATATGCCAGTAGGACGGGACTTGGCAAGGTTGGAGGAATGGTCAGAAGTATGGCAGCTAGGATTCAATGCAAAGAAGTGCAAAATAATGCACCTGGGAAACAAGAACCCAGTGGAAGAATACACAATGGGGGGGTAGTAACAACAACAAAAAAGAAAGGGACCTAGGGGTAATCATATCAGATGACCTTAAGGTTAGCAAGCAATGTGAGAAGACAGTAGGGAGGGCTGAGGGTATACTGGGATGCATAGGGAAAGGCATCAGCAGCAGAAAACAGGAAGTTGTTATCCCTTTGTACAGACAGTTGGTGAGACCTCATCTGGAGTACTGCGTCCTGTTCTGGAGACCCCATCTCTGCAAGGACATAGACAGGATAGAGGCAGTCCAGAGGAGGGCAACTAAAATGGTGCAGGGTCTGCAAGAGAAGCCATATGAGGAGAGACTAAAGGAGCTTAATATGTATACCCTTGAGGAAAGAAGGTAGAGAGGGGACACAATAGAAACTTTTAAGTACCTCAGTGAAATCAACAAAGTCCAAGAGGGTAGCATCTTTCAGAAAAAGAGACGTGCAAGAACAAGGGGACACAACTTAAAGATAGAAGGTGGGAGGTTCAGGGGCAATGTGAGGAAGTATTATTTCACAGAGAGGGTAGTGGATACATGGAACAGCCTTCCTGAGGAGGTTGTGGGGTCTAAAACTGTGGGAGAATTCAAGAATGCATGGGACAGACATAAGGGAATTCTTGTGGGGGAGTAGGAAGAAATAGGCTGTTGGTTAACTAGGATCTGCAGCCTATCCTGCAGGTATGGAAATGGGCAGACTAGATGGGCCAAGCGGTCCTTATCTGCCTTCAAAGTTTATGTTTCTCTATGTTTCTAAGAAGTGACCCAGACTTCAGCCTGAAGATCCATGAACTTGTGGCCCTCGCCCATCTCCTGGCACAAGACATTCCAGCAGCATTCAGCCTCCTGAAGTCAACCATTCCACCCAATGCCACCACATTCTTCTATTGTTTTGAGGAGACACATGTGCTGGGCAGGATATGGCTGTACAGTAGGGTGACCAAGGTGCCCACGAGATACGACCCCATGTTCCCACTCAGCTGTGGTTGGTTGCAGATCTCAACGAGTGAGGTATGCCATGGACCCAAAGCAATGTTGAGACCTGACACTGCCATCTCCATGCCCTGCTCAGGAAGGTGCATGTAGGGGTCATGACAATGCTAGCAGAACTTCACAGGGAACAGCAATGGACCTATGTCACCAGGGAAGGCATTTGTTGAGGACTGCCATGGACACCACCCAAGAATAGCTATGAGGAAGTGGATAAGGATGGTACTAGCAAGCTGCTGAAGTTCCTCTGTGGCATGGCACCCAACACCACCCTGTAGGGTTTCCATGGTGACTTGGCACCTGACAGTAGTACACTCACAGTACACATCATGCACAGCCACCAGGTTGCCACTGTGGCCCCCTACTGTTGAATAAAGTTTCACCCCCACATTTAACATGCACCCCAACCTGGTGGTGATGTCTCATCACAACACTGCTGGGTATCGCCAAGCAGCCCACTGCACACTGCCACATCTGCACTGTGTGTCACATGTCGCACAGGCCTGACTCTGTGTGAGTCCCCCCCCAAAATCCTTTCAGCTGTTCATGTGTGCCACACGTTGCACAGGTCTGAAACTGTGTGAGTGCCCCTCAACCCTTCCAGCTGTGCAACTGTGTGGTAACAGCATTCCCGCAATGGGCCCTTGTGGAACCCCCAACACACCTGGCAGCCTTCATGCCACAGTGGGCTCCTGTGGCACAGGCCCCCCCAAACACCTCCAGACTTTTTTCTGTGTGGTTACTGCAGGCCCATAGTGGGCTAGCATGACACGGCCACATGCACACATTGCATGGTTAGTGCAGTGGCATGCTGCTCTGTGTCCTGGCATCCACAAGTGGTGTTGCTGTGGACCATTTCCTGGTGCAGCTATCCATGCTCTCGCTGTGCCGCTCTGCTGTATGCTTGCAGTGTCATGCATGCACCGATCAACAGGCATGGTATTCAAATTCCTTCTTGCATGCCCAGCTAGCTGGCTGTCAGCTGACATAATCATGCATGCAGGGATGCACAGACAATCTGCCATGCTGCCTGGGATGGCTGGTCAACATACTGGGGCATGCACAGCTATTTGTTTCATCCCTGTCCCACGGATGGTGAGACAGTCATCCTTACCAGGGGGTCTGTGATCAGATCATTGTGTCCTCTGGAAGGTGCACCACATAGGGGTGGGTGTTTTTCACATTGTCCATGCTGTTCAGTAGTGTCTCAGGTCCTGGGATGGGTGGTGTAGGTCAGGATCGGGTGCTTCATGTGATTTTGGAAAATCCACTCAACAGCCGCACAGCATCCCGACCTCCTCTGGCCTGACAGTGTGTCAGGCGTTGTCCTAGGTCAGGCCACTGTGTGTTGGGCTGCTGGGGCTGTTGGGTTGTTGTGTGTGGGATGCAGCATGTCAGACTAATAAGCATTGGGATTATAAAAGGGTACCTAGCAGGGCAGTGTTTTCTATGTGCAAGCAGAGTGGTCAGTAGTGGGATGGTCAACTGGTATCTGGGCAAGATGGGTAGTCTGGGTGGGTCCAGCTGCAGAAAGAGTTGTTATCTAGAGCATGCTGGTCCAGCTCTAAGGAGGGTGCATTGTTTGGTGAGACTGGGAGGTTGGTCCAGCTGCAGGGAGGTGGTCTACTGAGGTGGGGAGGCAGGTCTGGTGGGTTACATCTGCAGGGGGATCGTGTCTGAGGGTAGGAAGGATGGCCTGGAGCAGCCAGCTACAGGGTGGGTGATAGTTGATGGGGAGAGGCTGGTTTGGGGCTTGTAGGGTGGACTAGCTGTAGGCAAGGTACACAACTTGGGAGAGGTCTATTGGGATGTTGATATGGTTGTCCACCTGGGTGGTCATCTGGGAAGGGGGTGTTCAAGATGTGAGTGGTCATGGGGGGTGCATGCCCAATGGGCTGTACTTGGGAACCCTCACTGAAGTCAAATACTAAATTTAGTATTAAGCATTCATTAATTTGCCTTCAAAGAATAATTTTAGTCATTTTTAATAATCTTTAATCATCATCCAAAAATACAACCACTAAGAATATTAAATTCTAAGATGTATTTCAGCAGACTAGTTGTTCAAGAGTAAGTTATTGCTAAATGAGGATTAGAAATAGATCTGCAATGCTCTTAAAAGTACATTTTTTTTAATACAACTGAATCATAAATGAAGATTACAGTCAGTGGAGTAGTTTTAGGATTTAAATTAGCCAATCAAGGCTGGGTACATTACCGTGCATTTCAGTTCTACTAAGCAAGGAGACAGATAAAACAACCAGCAACACCAATGAATTTTACAGAAGGTAAGCAATAATAAAATGTGGATTTTTACCTGGAAATACTATGGTGCAAAAGAAGTTGGCAGTGTCCCTTTAAAAGTCTATTCTAAACTTCATCTCCCATAAGTCTCCTCAGTCAGAGGCCTACATTTCCCAGCTCTCTTCCTGTCTGTGTCTAGTCTGATGAAACTGCACGAGCGCTCTGTGGTCTCCATTTTTGAAAAACTGAGGTTTTCTACAGCTAAGCGTTACATGTTAACGTAAGAGCTTATGTTTAAAAAGTACATCTTTTTAACTCCCTGAAATGTTAAATACAGTAAAGGAATTATCACTCAGGTGTTTTTTTTTTTCAAAATGAAATGCTTTGCAAGTTTCACTATCAATGTTTTGTCTTGAAAACATTTTCTCTTCTCTGAACTCTTGGCTAAACTTTGAAATACACATTTTATTTTCAATCACCCCCCCCAAGTGTCTAGGATGCATTGTGCCTCTAGGGTACTTGTTATTTGTGGAATTTTTGCTGATTTAGTTACTTTAAAGTAGTGGTGGTGGTGGTGGGGGCAGGAGAATGAACAGCAGGAAGATTGTATAACTGAGCAAATTCAGAATGCATAGAGGAAAGATTACAACTTTTTTAATTTGAGAAAATCTGGAGTTACCCTAAAGGAAGAATTATTTACTGCAGATATTTGAGTGTGTTTGTGGGGAAACTGTTTTTTTTTTGCGTTTAATATTTGTATTTAACAGTTGCATGTGTTAATCCATTTTGTAATCTGGGGATCAATGTATTTTTTTTTCTTTTGCTGAAGACTGCATTAATTTATATTTTATGTTTATTTTATTTCATTTTTGTTGACCGGCTAAGTGCACTAGACAGATTCTTGCCTATTTTCAGGCACAACCTGGAGGGAGAGGAATACAGGTGAAAGCCAACTGACCTTGAACCAGATTAAGCTTTTGGTGGTATTTCTAGTGAATTGGGTGGAGGGCGGGATTTGGCCAGGGCACAAGAGAAAATGTCCCTGCTTTTTTCGAGAAGTGCCATGGGATCTTTAACATCCACCTGAACTACCACCAGAACAGGCAGCTGGGACCTTTGGTTTAATGTCTCATCTGAAAGACAGTGCCTGAGGAGTGCAGCCATCCCCCTCATGCTGCACTACAGCATCAGTATTGGGATATTAACATAAGTGCCTGGTATGGGAATAGAACCCACTGCCTTCTGATCTCTTAGCCTCAGAGGCGAGTGTGCTACCTGCTGAGCCACTGACACTGCAAATGCAATATGTTAGTGACACATATATATATATATATATATATATACACACACACACATACACATATATATATACACATATATAAAAATGTATATATACTGTATATATATGTGTGTGTATATATGTATATATATATATATATATACATATATGTGTGTGTGTATATGGATATATATATATATATATATATATATATATATATATATATATATTACTATGTTGAGAAGTATGGGGTCCACGGTTGAGGAAGGGTGATTGGGAGGGTCTAGGTGTAGGGAGGTTCTGCTCTGGATGGTGGGTGTGTCCAGATTTTGGAAAGGTTGTCCAGCTCTGGATAGGTTACTCAACCTGCAGAGGGGAGGGAGGCTGGTCTGTGGGTGTGAATGAACCCAGGGGTCCAGCTGCAGGGAGGATTGTCTGCTGGGGGAGGCTAGTCCAGGGCATGAAAAAGTGAGCCAGCAGCAGGGAGGGTGGCTGGTGGTGGAGCTAATTCAAGGTTGGAAGTGAGGTCCAGCTGCAGGGTGGGTGGTTGGATGGTGAGGCTGGTATGGGGCTTCTGGTGGATCTAGCTGTAGGTTGAGTGGTTAGGTGAGGGACTGCTGGTCCATGGGCTTGGGGGGACAGCTTCAGATATGTGGTCTGTTACAGTGGAGGTTTGGGGTGGTGCTCCAACTACATGGAAGTTGTATAGAATGTAGTTGGAGGCTGGTCCAGATGTAGGAGGGTGGCTGGCTGGCAAGCAGCTGGCCCGGAGCCTGTATGGTGCTCTCAGCTCCAGTGCTCATTATGTGAAATGCTGGGGCTAGAAGGGTTGTCCAGCTGCATGGAGGATAGTCTGGTGCCTGGAAGGGTAATCTAGCAGAGAGGATGGTGGTATACTATTTTGGGGAGGAGGCTAAAGAGATTGATCAGCCTAGGAGGGATCTAAAGTGGTAAAATTAATTAGAAACTGGTTAACATGTGTGCCCTTCAGCTTAACAGTAGTGCTATGACCTTCGGCGGAGGTGACCTTAGTTCAGGAATGAGCTCGCGTGAGGGGCTGTCTGGGGAGAGGAGGATCAACTGTTATACAAGAGGCTCTCTTCTGGGGAAAGAGGACAGCCAGCTCAGCTGTAGTACTGCCAACTGAGTGACCACAAGTGGCAGTGCAGGTGGGAGCAGCCCATGGGTGGGAAGACATTGATTGGTGGTGTGCCACACATGTCTGTGCATGTGTTTGTGCACCCTTGCCGCTTTTGTCTTAGGGGATGGAAGAACATGCAAATGTATCCTGACTACCTAGGCAGCTGCTCCACATATTGGATTCATTCTACGGTGGAGCAAGTCCTGGCAGATGCCAGAGTGATGGTGTTGTGGTAGCTGAACAGAAGTGGGGGGACCAGAAATGCAGGTTGGAAAACAGAGTAGTAGTTGGGGTGGGGGTTAAGGTGTCAGAGGGTGATGGTTAATAGCACTTATTACAGTGACGGGACAGTGAGCAGCTCAGTTCAGTACTGGCGCAGATCCTCTTCAGTGTCTTCATAAGTGACATTGCAGAAAAACTGGCAAAGAAGGGAATGCCTTTTTGCAGACAATACCAAAATTTGTAGGGTGGGCATTAAAAACGGAGCAGAAAGCATGCACATACCTCTTGGAAGAAAATCAAAAGTGATCCAGATTGGGGCAGTTGGGGTTCAATGACAAAGTGCAGAATTGTGCACCTGGGCATAGGAAACCAGGAGCTGCTTTATAGGGTTGGTACTGATGATCACTAAGTGGGGGAGGGGGACCTTGGAGTTACTATGATCTTAAAGATACTTGCCAGATGCTGCCTCCACCATACCCATCGATGCTGCCTGAAGATCCATGAAGTTAATAATGTCTCTACATTTATAAGTTATTACAAAGTTCTGTCCTCATAAAATATATAACTGGGTCCCAAGGACTTCCTGTTTTTTTTCTGCTGCACAAGCTGGGGTACTCTATTATATGGGAATGGAGGTAGTATTTCTATTGATTTTAAACTATATAGTGGCTACTATAAATAAATGGCACTGCTCAACTAACAAGGGCCTTGTTACTTTACTGATGCCCACGTTTCATTGCCAGGTGGTCACTAAATAATTTAAAATCACAGAAAAGCTGTCATTATTACAGATAAAGACAGCACTCAGCGCTTCACTGGCATCTCCTCATCCTGCTAGAGAGTGTGGGAGGAGCTGGTGGCAAGCAATGGAAGTTCTTGGGACCTGGTTTGTATATTTTATGAAGGACAGAACTTTTAATGGCTAAAAATTTGGGGACATATTAACTTCATTGGGGTCCTCTTAAGCAAGCAACAAATGGATATGGTGCAGAGGTTAACTCCCAGTTAACTTGGTGAGTCTCTTTAAAGTTGTGTTGTGTGACAAAAGCAGTGGTAGGGCTAGAAGGATGCTGGGGCTGCATAGGGAGGGGTATCTTCAGCAGGAGGAGAGAGGTGGTGGTGTTGCAAGTAATCCCTTTATTAGTGAGATCCAACTAAGGCCCCATCCACACTGCATCTCTCAGACCCAGTAACAGATAGAAACCATTACAACCGTGGTGGTACAGTGTGTCCATACTGCTGCAGTGTCCATTTCTGGCCTGCACCACCTCTCCACACTTCAGAAGCCGGGCGAATTATTCCATGCACCTGATCCTCACAATGCAGCTTCATGCTGCACTAGGGGACCAGTCCCATGCTTCCACACTACACCCAGTAACGCATTATAGGTAACTGTTTCATAATCGCTGTTGAAACCACTTCATGTGGTTTCAACGACGGTTACGAAAACTCCTTCTGTAACGTTACAGGTGTAAACGTAAACATTTGCGGTAACGGTTTGGGCACTCTGTAATGTTACAGAGGGGTAGTGTGGACAAGGCCTAAGAGTACTGTGTCCAGGTTTGGAGGCTGCACCTAGAAAGGCCATAGGGTGTGAGGCAGTGCATAGCAAATTGTACCTGTACATGCTATGGTAAAGCCCTGTGAGGAGACTGGGATCTCGAGCATATAAACCCTGAAAGAGAGGGTCATGATGGAGACCCACAAGTACCTTACAAGGATGAACAGGGTGCTGGGGGCTCTTTCAAATAGGAAAAAGGACCATGGGACATGATGAAGCTTATGGTGGGGGTAAGATGGATGTGAGGAATTACTACTTCACTGAAAGGGTAGTAGACACCTGGAACAGACTGACAGCATTATAGTGTTGGAGGTCAGGAGTGAAATGTGGTGGTGGGGGCTTAAAACATGTGTGGTATACAGACATAGGGAAATCTCAGTAAATAAGCAGGGAAGAGGAGGCCATAAAGGCCACAAGAGACCATTTAGAGTTTACAGAGAAGGACTTCACAGGAGCCTATGGTTGCAGTTGTAGCAAGGGTCTGAAACCACAGAAGTGTGACCCAGAGTGAGGGCTCATCAGCAGGGTTTATGAAAGCAAGCAGTTTAAGGAAAAAATCTGACAGTTTCTATGTGCTGGGGGCTCTGGTGGCAGTTTATCTGAGGTTGGGAACCAGAGTGGAAGAGTAAGAGTGAGGGCTTATCAGTTTTTGAGGAAGCAATGTAAAAAAAAAAGTCTGGTTTTTATATCGAGAGGTGTGGCGAGGACACTGCAACAGAATGCAGAGGAGTGCGACAGCTGGAGCGCAGCTTGGAGCAGCCAGTTGAAAAAGGTTGGGTAGGAAAGCAAAAAAAAAAAATAAAAACAGAAACAAATGATCACTGTATGATAGTGGAAAGAATGGGAGAAGTATGACTAAATGGCAGGTGGAGTGGCTGAGGGACGGTCAACCTGGAAGAAACAAAACTAAAAGCAAGATACCAGTAAGCAGTGTCAAACAACGGGTGAGGATGGTGATGTGGCGCAGTCCACTATGCACATTAATCGAGGAAGACGTAATAACTATATGCATAAATGTAAGATTCTGCATGTATACATGTACATGCTCGGATAAAATGGATTTATCACACTCCATTTATGTCCACTCCTATTGCATAAATTTACTTAATATTTATAACCCATCAGGGCTCTTCTCTTTAGTGCTCTGTGTTTTAATTGTGAGCTGTCCTGGACCTTATGTTGTTCTTTTCTTCCCCAAATCTTTTGTTAGCCCCTGGTACTTTGACATTAGCTGCTGTGCGACTCTTATTGTATGCAGTTCTTGCTGCTTTCATGGTCTCCGTCAGGGAGCCCACTGATTTCTTGTTTGCCTCCCACCCACAGCTACTTTTAAGTCAAGTTCAGGCATTGCCCTTCTTCAGCTGCACTGTGGATTTTCCTTTGGGCCCCTATCTTGTGCATTTGCTTTCCAGTCCTTTCTACTAGGCCTCAGGGCACTTCCTACAGTCTGCCACCATGCAGCTTAGCTAAAAGTTCCTGCCACCTACTGCTGGCTGCTCTCCACCTCCAGACCTCTCTTAAACTGCCCCTGTAGAGGCTCTTTCACATGCCACTTTGTGGCTGATGGGCAGAGGGAGTGCATATTTGCTCTAGTCTCTTCCCCTGCCAAAATATCCCATCTTCATTCCCACACACATGGAGCAGGTTACAGCCTGAGCTCTGTGGACTGAATCATAGACACATAGACCTTGATGGCAGAGATATGGACTGCTTGGCCCACTAGTTGGCTCCATTTCCTACCTAGTGGATAAGCTGCTGTTCCTAGTATCCAACAGCTGACTTCTCCTACCCACCAATAGAATTGGTTCATGTCTGTCCCATGTATTCTTGAAGTCCCCCACTATTTTTGACCCCACAACCTCCTTAGGAAGGCCATTCCATGTGTTTATCACCCTCTGTGAAAAAAATACTTCCTCATGTTGCCCCTGAGCTGTCTCCTCTATCTTCAAATTTGGCCCCTTGTTCTTGCGCATCACTTTTTCTGAAAGATGCTACTCTCTTGGACTTTGTTGATTCCCTTGAGGTGCTTGAAATTTTCTGTCCTGTCCCCCTGGCCCTTTTCCTCAAGGGCATACATATTCAGCTCATCTCTTTTTATATGGCTTCTGGTGCAGACCCTTCACTATTTTAGTTGCCCTCCTCTGGGCTGGCAGTTGAAAGTGCCTGCCAATACTGTCACTGTAGTTCAGTAGCACTAAACTGGCTGCCTAGCAACAGCCGCAGCATTTCTGGTCAGCAGTTTTCTGAACAGCCTCCTGCCTGCTACATACAGTCTGGGCCCAAGGACATCACCCCTCAACACATTAGGTTCCAGGGAAAGATAATATATAAAAAAAATTGCCACTGTCCATGAGGAAGTGACCCATTATATCACCAGAGCAATACCTTTCAAACCACTGGCCTCCTTGGACAACTCAAGAGTCCTGAACCACCAGTGTCCCCTTTTTAAATAATATAGGGGCCACTAGCCCAAATGCATTCCCACCTGCCCATCTGGACTACTATTTAAATTTATTGGCTACCTGCAGGTCACCTAGGCGCTTAAGGGGGGGTTTTGCCGAGTCCCAAATACCACTTTATTCTCTGTTCTTAGCTGTCTGCATTTTTTATTCCATCTCTAGTTTCCTTACTTTGACCTAGTTTGTCTTTTCCTCTGAAACTTCTCTTCCTTTACTCCTGTGCTATATACCCTTTTTGTATCTCTTTACTCTTGCTACTATAATGCGGTGGAATGCGTTACCTGCTGAAGTGGTATGCAGTAGAACAGTGGACTGCTTCAAACGAGGATGGGACAGGACAAGGGGGAGGGTTAATAAAGGGGAAGGGTGGAAGGGAGGGGCAGCTGCAGAATAAGGGGTGCTAGATGCACATTCGAGCAGACTTGATAGCCCTCTAGGCCTTTATCTGCTGACAAATTTCGTATGTTCGTATGTTCATATAACTTCCCCATACTGATCTATTTTTCCCTTTATTTCTACAGGTCTGGCCAAACATACCAATCAGATAAGTATCTTTGTTTAATTCTAACACTCTAATCTCTCCCTCTAGCACCTCTGACCCTATGTGTCCTTCTTCAACCTTCTCTGTTCTTCCCTTTCAGGTTCTACCAGAATACCCCAAACCAAGGATACTCCAACCTTGACTCCCTACTCTGATGGAACAGGTAAGTCCTAATTACTTAACTGCCTTTAGAATCATAGAAATCTGGTGACAGAAAAGGCCAGGTCGATTCTGCCCTTGCATCCCCACCCCTAATCATCATCTTCTTGTCAAGAACACCCCACTCTGCCCACTGGTCAGTTCCCAGGTCTGTCCCATGCCCCCTAGAATCCTTTTCTTTCACCATTTTGAAACACCACCTCTTCTGGCAGTCTGTTCCTGGACTCCACCACCTTCTCAGTGATGTAATGCCCCTCACATTGTTCCCTAAACCTCCTTCTCTTAATCTTAGTTTGATCCTAGTTCTAGCACTTATTTTCCTTGCAAATAAGCTTCCCACTTTCACCTTACTAGTCTCCAGTGGGCACAGATCAGATTCCCTCCACCTCTCCTTATAGGGCTACCTATGCATAGCATGCACCATCTTGGTTGCCCTTGTCTGAACCCTTTCAATCCTGTCTTATATCCTTGTGTAGGTGAGGCCTCCAGAACTATACCCGGTACTCCAGGTGAAGCCTCACCATGGATTTATAAAGGCGCATCAGCACCTCCCTCTTTCTGTTTTATAACCCTCCTTATGCACACCAGCATTCTATTCACTTTGCCCATCACTGTGCTGCACTGGTTCTCCGCCTTAAGGTTATCTGAAATTATAATCCCTAGATCTCTGTCCTGCTGAGTTTCCTTACCCCCCCCATGTGTAAATGGTTTGCGGGTTATTACACCCATGTGCATTACTGTGCACTTTTTGGCATTAAATTTCAGCTGACCACCTCTCCAGAATCTTTAGGCCCTCCCTCACTGCCTCCACCTCCCCTACCAGGGTGTCTCACCCTATTGCAGATCTTCATATCATTTACAAATAGGCACACCTTCCCCTGCAGTTCCACTATATCTAACATACTAAAATCCAGCAGAATAGGTTGGATGGTCTGTTGTCTACTTTCGGTAGCCAGCCTCCTAATGGTTCTCTCTTTACACTCCAGCCCCAGAGCATCATCCTCTTCTTCAGTTTACCCTGAACCTGTCCCACCCTCTTGAAGCCCTCCACCTGCCTCCTCCACCAGACTCCTGGATAGGTCATTCCAGGCTCCACCACCTCTCAATGTAGAAGTAAGGTCTCCTGCACCCCCCCACAATTTCCTCCTCTAGCTTCCACTCATGTCACCTGGTTGTTTCCACTCTTCTTAGTCTGAACATCCTCTTTGGCACTGCCCTTGTTTATTCCTTTTGATCTTTGAAGACCTCTATCATGCCCCCTGTCTCTCCCTCTCCTCCAGCGAGTACAGCCCAAGTTCTTCCAGCCTTTCCCTCATAGGCCTTCTCACATGCTCTGAAGCATCCTTGCTGTTCTCCTCTGGACACTTTCCAGCAGTGTTGTATTATCCTTTTGAGGTGAGGTCTCCAGAACGCATGCTGTACTTGAGATGTGGTCTGACCACAGCATTATACAGAGGGAGGATCACCTCCTCTTCCTGGATGTAACTCCTGGCTATGCAGTATCTGGTTTGCTTTGGCCACAGTTCTTCTGCAATTTTTAGTGTTATTCATTTTGACGCTTCACTACCACCCTAGATCCCTCTCACTTAAAGTTGGGGCTTGGTAGTATGACCCCCTGGTGTGTACATACAGGTCTGGTTTCTGACCCTCTGATGCAGCACCCAACATTTCCCTGTATTAAACCTCAGTCCCCACTTCCTTGACCACCCCTCCAGGGTATCCAGGTCCCTCTGGACTGTCTCTCTCTGTCCCCGTCCGCCAATGCTCCCAGTTTTAAGTAATCCGCAAAGAGATTCATCCTACTCTTAACCCTCCTCCCCATATCCAAGACATAGGCATTGAACAGGAGTGGCCCCAGTACTGAACCTTGGGGGACCCCACTGGTGACCTTCTTGGGGGAGGAGACTACCCACCACTACCCTCTGAATTTGCCCTGTTAGCCAATTTTCTACCCATCTGAGTAACTGTCCTCTCACCCCCACCCCACCCCCAATCTGAGCAACTGTCCTGCCACCCCCAGCTTTATTAGCAGCCCATTTTGGGGTACTGAATCAAATGCCTTACTGAAATCCAGGTATAGGACGCTCTCCGGTCTATGCCGGTCCAGGGTCCCAGTCATAAAATCTATGGGTTGGTCTAACATGATCTCCCCCGGGATGAAACCATAATGTTTGTCATCCAGTTGCCCCAACCTTCCAGCTGCCTCCTGAGCCTATCCTTGATAATGCCCTCCATTACTTTGCTCACCACAGACGTTAGCGACAGGCCTATAATTCCTCATCTCTCTTCTAGACCCCCATTTGTGGATAGGCACCACATGACACCCTCCAGTCTTGAAGCACCCATCCTGTCAGCAGAGAGGTGTTAGAGTGCTGCCAGTGGTGCTGCTTAGCTCATCGGCCATTCTTTCATAACCTCGTGATGCAGCTAATCTTGGCCCTGTGCTCACTAGTTTTTGTGTATCTGAGAGGCCTCCTTCACCCTTTCCACTGTGATTTCTCCCAGCCCACCCCCTCATTTCACCACCCATCCTCTTCTAGACTTGGGCCCAGCTTGTACCCCAAATTCTTTCAGTCCTCTCGACTCCATCTGGACCTCTCGACTCTGCTGGTTCCACTTCCTCCCATTGGGCTGGAGGGATCCCTGCCTCCCTCCTCAGAATATCAAGGCAAAGTACTCCATTTAGCACCTCTGCCTGATCTCCTGCCTCCTGAGTCCATCCCTCCTCAGTCCTAATCATGCTGATCTGTGCCCCTCCTTTCTTCTCCCTTGTGTATCTATACAATCTCTTTTCTCCCCCTTCAGATATCCCTAGCTGTGTTTTTTCTCCTCACACTTGGCTCCCCACCACTGTGGTGACCCCTCTAGCCATCAACTCATAACCCCTCCCTATCCCCCTAGAGCACTTAAAACATGCATAGGCAGCCTTTTTTATCCTCACCGCCTCCCTGCACCTCCTGGTCCACCAACAGTGCTTGTTGGCTTCTAACATCCTTACGCCTACCTTTGTACAGGAGTTAGTAGTCACCTGCACCTCCTTCTTCTTAATGGCCTCCCACAAGCTGCCAACATCCATGTCGCTAATCTTGTCCAGGCTCCCTGTAGAATCCTGCCCATGCCCACGAAGTCCGCTCTCCTGAAGCCTACTACTACTGTATTAGAATGGTTATCCCTCCAGATACAGCAGAAACCAGACTGTAGTGTGATCACCACCTGCCAGCACACCTCCAGGTCTTTATCTGGCCACTGTCTGCTAGGACAACATCCAGTATCCACTCTCTCTAGTAGGTTCCCCACCTGCTGGACCAGGAAGGCATATTTGAACACATCCATCAGTCTCTGTCTTCTGGCTGCACAGAGGATGCCAGTGTCCCAGTCTGTCCCCTGCAGCATTTTACACAACATGATCACCACCATACTTTTCCACGGTCACAGTGCCCCTTGATGTTCTCAACTAGTTTGTCCTCCAGGGCCTCTTCCATCATTGGGGGGGTCTGTACACCACCCCTGTTTTCAATCTTTTACCTCCCTTCATTTGTAGGGTTACCCAGATGATCTCCACCCCCTACAGCCTCCTCCACTCCACTAACCACTATGTCATTTTTGACTATCAGTGCTACACCCCCTCCTCTCCCTCTCCTCTATCCTTCCTGAATATTTGGTAGCCCACCAAATTTAGGTCCCAATCATTTTTCTGAGTGGTCCATGTCTCAATAATTGCTGCCACATCCACTGATCCCTCAACCAGCATCACCTGGAACTTGGGCATTTTGCTGCCCATGCTCCTAGCATTGATCAGGGCCATCCTCCACCCCAACCCCTCTCCCTTCTCCAGTCGTCTTGGCCCTGAGCAGTCCCTAGATGCCCTTTCTTGCACAGCTCTGGATAGATTTAGATCACAGTTACCTGCCTTCTTTTCATGCCCTGGACCTGGCCCTCAAGCAACCCTCCTGGAGCCACTCTTTTACTTAACGCCCCCTTTACAAGTTTAAACTCCACCTCTCGACTAAGAATCCAGCAAGATTTAGTTTCAAGATCTCCTTCCTCCAAGTTGAGGTGTGGCTCATCCTGGCATTCAACCCTTGTCCTCCCATGTATCCCCCAGTCCCTTTCCAGCCCAAACCCATCTGCCTCAAGCGCCAGTCCCTGAGCTCACTGGTTCACACTTCCTGTTTATGTTGGTCTCCTGGACACCCTAGGTACTGGCAGAATCTCAAAGAAGAAACTGGCTTCTATAGAGTGGTAAACCTTTCCAGTTCCTGGAATCTTGGCCTGATTTCTAGTTCACTGTTCCCTGATGTTTCATCTGGGATTTCTACATTCCAATGCTATCCAGTATGCTGAATTTGGCCTTGTGCACGGATAGGTCTGGGACACATTTAGCCTTGATTGGGCTGCTTTTTCCTCCCCACCCCTCCCACTGATGCCCCAGGTCATGGAGTCACCCAGCAGGATCTCACCTTCTCCCCCACCACTTTACTGGCCTGTTAGATTCCATCCAGGCTCTTCCTCTGTCATCAATCCCCAGCTTACTTCTCTGGTTCCTTCAGCTTGGGGATCATCTCATGTGCTTGCCTCTACCATGCTCATTCTTCTCACCTGTAGCTCCCAGCTTGCCTCTTTGCCTCCCAACCTCCTGGGTGGCACAGACACCCCCACCCAGATCTCCATGGGACTTCTCTTTCTGGCTGGTGTCCTCAGATCCCACCCAGGCTCCCTTCTACTGCTTCCCTCCTTGCCTCCCCGCCAAGTTCTGCATCCTTCACCCCATCTGCTGTGTTTCTCTCACCCCCTGTCTTCCTCCTCTCCACCTCATCTGATTTCTCCCACCCTGAAGATGGCCTGTCTAGAGTATTCCTTATCCTTGGTTGACTTCCATAACCTGGATGCTTGCCCAACCCTAGTCCTCCCTCCTCTCACCCTGGCTTCACTCTGCACTCCCCCTTCCTCCCCACCTCCCTCCCACCTAGGCTAATGTCTCTCCCCCTCCCCTTCTGTGGATCTGGCTCTCTCTCCCCTGCCCCATCCCCCCAGCTTACTGACCAAACCCTCTCTGTCTGCCTGCTCCCCTCCTCCCGTCAGCCTCTCCACCTCATCTCCTGTGTATAGCAAGTGAGAATGGATTAGTACTGTGATGCTTGGACCCCAACTTGCTCTCTCCTGTCCCCCTCCTTCTGGTCAGCCACCTTCCACAAAGTGATTTCCATCATTGCTTGTTTTCAGGCCCCACCCCTCTGAGTAACCACATATGATCCTTGTCTACCTGTTCCCTGGGTTATGCCATATTGGCTCTTGTGTACTCTCATGAGGTCCTTTCCACACCTTCCTCCCACCCTACTTCCTTCCAGCTGCCTTCTGTTCCCCTTTACTTCCTCCCTAAGACCTGCCAACTGAAAACACACTGGCACCCTCTGAACCTCCTGCCCAATTTAATATTATTGCCGCCTGCACCCTGTACACCCAATCACTTCTACCGAAGGTGCCCGCTTTGGCCACCCCTCTACTACTCCCTTATTTTAGTGGGCAAATGCAGCCCCTCTAACAGAAATAATTCAGTCAGTGTTGCACTAAACCCAAGCAGTCATCGGCTCCTTCCAATTACAGCATTCTTCCCTCTTTCTTGACAGTAGCCAGTTTTCAGCCTCAGCAATAGACAGTTCACAAGCAAAATTAGCCCATCACAACACTAGTCAGCTCAGAGGCCCCAGCAGTAATCGATTCACACACAGTTTGCCTACTCCCTCAGATGTAGTTGGCTATACAGTCATTTATACAGTCTGGTTTTATTATGCCCCTTCCTGGTAGTAGCGCCAATGCTGCTCAAGCAGCACAGTGTACAGGACCCTTTCCCCAATCTGTAACAATCCTGCTTCCTAGTGTTCCAGTTCACCCAATCTAGACTTGTCCTCCTCCAAGGCTCTGTCCTCCACTGACCATTTACTAGAGGTCGGGCCAGGGTGGGTGGTGTGGATACAAAGAACAGTCCTCCTCCTCTGATTGCGTAATGGACTATTGCCTTTTATGGCCCAGTCACACAGTCCAAGGTCTGCTGCCTATTCACTGATTGGCCTCCTTCCTGAGTCGCCGGCTTGCAAAGTTGTGGGCCTCTAAGGGGACCAAGGTTTGTATGGCCTGATCCCCTGCCAACAAGAGTTTCCATGTCGATCACCAATTGATCTCATCCTCCCACTGCCAATGCAGCTCCCAGAATGCCTGTCCAGACCACTTCCAGTGACAAGCCCCGGTCTGGAAAGACAAGGCTCTCCTCCCTGATTGGAACTGGGCTAATTCATTGCTATAGATATTAAAAATGATGGGTCCCAGCATCAACTCTGGGGCACACCACTGTCACCCTCGGAATGCACCCCATTTGCCCTTACCACCACCCTCTAGTTTCAGTCTTTGAACCCAGTTTCTCCACCCACCTTGTTATTTTCTGTTCCACTTCCAAGCCTTCAGCTCATTTGCCAGCCTTCTATGCTTAGAAAAGTATCAAAGGCATTGCACAGAAATCTGGGTAGGCCACATCCTTCTCCATCCACCTTCCTTGTTACCCAGTCAAAAAACTCAGTTGGTTAGGTCAGGCACAACCTGTCTCCTATAAAACCAAACTGCCTTTGGGTCCTGGAGGCAGTATAGCACATTGGGTAAAGGCTCTGAGCTACAGATCTGGAGACCTGGTTTGAATCCAACAGCCGTCTAAGTGCATACTGTGTGATTTTGAGCAAGTTACTAACTTCCTTGTGCTCCAGGTTGCATCTGAAATGAGCTTCAGCTTAGTGTGCTACTCCTGGTTAAATAATGTTCCCTTCCCTACTTCCCCTGTAGACCATTGACAACCAGGTGCTCCACTATTCTTTCTTTTCAGCAGTATTTCCATACTTTTTCCACTGCTGTGGTTAGGACTGACCAGTATGTAGTTCCTGCATCCTCCCTGTTAACACTTTTATAGTGGAACCACATCAGCCTTTTCTCCAATCCCTAGGCATGTCACCAGCTTACAAAGACTAGGGTGAACAGGGTAGTCTGAGGTCTACTAACAACTCCCCTTAGCTTCCTCAGTATCCAGGGTGCACTCCACCTGGCCCATAGCCTTACTGCTGCCAGTTCCATGAGGATCCTTTCTTTTGCAAAGAGAGCTGTGTCCTTTTCTATGATCTCTCCATCCTTAATAATGCTGGCCCATTTCCTGCCCCCTCCTTTGTAAAAACTGAACAGAAGTATTTGTTCAGTATTTCTGCTTTTTGATGGTCATCTTTTACCCTCCCTCCATCCACCCTTTTCAGACACTCAGTATCTCCCCTTGCCTTCCTTTTCTCCCTGATGTACCTGCATGTAAAAGGTTTTGTCCCTCCTTACCACTGTACCCACTGGCTGGCTTGTGTCAAGGGTCCCACACAAGTGTGGGTCTGGTGCCATGTGCACTTTGCATGTGGAAACATTTTGGTTTGCCTGCTGTGTGCTGTAGTGTAGTGGATTATGATGAACTGGTTTTGCTGGATACTGCACTGACAGCTTCATTTGCAGCAGATCCTGGAGTCCTCTGGTGGTGGAGATTGTCCTCAGTGCATGTTAAGAGTTTATATGGCTCATCTTTGGTTTTGCTCCCACTGAACTTCCCTGGGCTAAGTTCTGTCACAGACTGACTTATCCTGAGAAGAGTGAAGTGGAAAACATCTGATCAGGGATTGTGTAGGTCGTCGCACTGCAGGCTATTGGAACTTCTGTTGCCTGTTGCCAGCTGAAAGGAGTTCTGGGACTGGTTGTGTCTGCTTATATCTGCCTAGAGATGGTCACAGTTGGTCTGCTGTGGTGTGCTATACTGCAATGGATGGTAGTTGGAAATTCCAAATCTGTTGGGAGGGGACTTAGAGGAAGGATTAGGACGTACTTCCTCACTGAGAGGGTAGTGGACAACTGGAATGGGCTGCTGAGGGAAATGGTGGGAGGGTTCACGAGGGCATGGGATAAGCACAGAGGGCAACTGGCACGGGGGACTACAGAAAGCGCCTAGTGGATATCTTGGCAAACTGGGTAGACTAGGTTGGGTTTGCGGTCCCTTTCTGCCATCACATACCTGTGTTCCTATAGTGTATTCTGCAGGCAGATTAGGAAAAGGATTGGTCCACTACACTACCAGGAAGCATCTTATTGCCTTGAATATCTGTTCCTGGTGTCTTTATCTCTACCCTGTGTTGGTTGATGTGGAGCAACATGACACCGTATCCTCCAAAAGATCAGTTCTAGGGGCACGCTAAGAGTCTTCCTCCTCCCCAACCATGACATCCCTGAGTGACTGAGTCCACCCTAAAAGCCAGGTTGATGGTGGTACAGGTCTGGTATCTCCCCTAACCCACTTTTTTTTTTAACCTCTACAGAGCCTTGCTAACTGACCCAGCTGATCAGTATTTTTTTTTCATACTGACCCATTTTCCCTTTTATATCTACAGGTCTGACAGGATATTTACTGGGAGTAGGAGGACACTTGACCATGTTATCAGATAAGTATTGTTTTTGTTTACCCTACATTGTTTGTCATATAATAGTTCATAACGACCTCAGATCCTTTGTAGAGCCCATTGCTGCACCAGGTTGCCACTGTGGCCCCTACTGTTGAATAAAGTTTCACCCCCACATTTAACATGCACCCCAACCTGGTGGTGATGTCTCATCACAACACTGCTGGGTATCGCCAAGCAGCCCACTGCACACTGCCACATCTGCACTGTGTGTCACATGTCGCACAGGCCTGACTCTGTGTGAGTCCCCCCAAAATCCTTTCAGCTGTTCATGTGTGCCACACGTTGCACAGGTCTGAAACTGTGTGAGTGCCCCTCAACCCTTCCAGCTGTGCAACTGTGTGGTAACAGCATTCCCGCAATGGGCCCTTGTGGAACCCCCCACAACACACCTGGCAGCCTTCATGCCACAGTGGGCTCCTGTGGCACAGGCCCCCAAACACCTCCAGACTTTTTTCTGTGTGGTTACTGCAGGCCCATAGTGGGCTAGCATGACACGCCACATGCACACATTGCATGGTTAGTGCAGTGGCATGCTGCTCTGTGTCCTGGCATCCACAAGTGGTGTTGCTGTGGACCATTTCCTGGTGCAGCTATCCATGCTCTCGCTGTGCCGCCTGCTGTTATGCTTGCAGTGTCATGCATGCACCGATCAACAGGCATGGTATTCAAATTCCTTCTTGCATGCCCAGCTAGCTGGCTGTCAGCTGACATAATCATGCATGCAGGGATGCACAGACAATCTGCCATGCTGCCTGGGATGGCTGGTCAACATACTGGGGCATGCACAGCTATTTGTTTCATCCCTGTCCCACGGATGGTGAGACAGTCATCCTTACCAGGGGGTCTGTGATCAGATCATTGTGTCCTTGGAAGGTGCACCACATAGGGGGTGGGTGTTTTCACATTGTCCATGCTGTTCAGTAGTGTCTCAGGTCCTGGGATGGGTGGTGTAGGTCAGGATCGGGTGCTTCATGTGATTTTGGAAAATCCACTCAACAGCCGCACAGCATCCCGACCTCCTCTGGCCTGACAGTGTGTCAGGCGTTGTCCTAGGTCAGGCCACTGTGTGTTGGGCTGCTGGGGCTGTTGGGTTGTTGTGGTGGGATGCAGCATGTCAGACTACAAGCATTGGGATTATAAAGGGTACCTAGCAGGGCAGTGTTTTCTATGTGCAAGCAGAGTGGTCAGTAGTGGATGGTCAACTGGTATCTGGGCAAGATGGGTAGTCTGGGTGGGTCCAGCTGCAGAAAGAGTTGTTATCTAGAGCATGCTGGTCCAGCTCTAAGGAGGGTGCATTGTTTGGTGAGACTGGGAGGTTGGTCCAGCTGCAGGAGGTGGTCTACTGAGGTGGGGAGGCAGGTCTGAGGGTTACATCTGCAGGGGATCGTGTCTGAGGGTAGGAAGGATGGCCTGGAGCAGCCAGCTACAGGGTGGGTGAAGTTGATGGGGAGAGGCTGGTTTGGGGCTTGTAGGTGGACTAGCTGTAGGCAAGGTACACAACTTGGGAGAGGTCTATTGGGATGTTGATATGGTTGTCCACCTGGGTGGTCATCTGGGCAGGGGGTGTTCAAGATGTGAGTGGTCATGGGGGGTGCATGCCCAATGGGCTGTACTTGGGAACCCTCACTGAAGTCAAATACTAAATTTAGTATTAAGCATTCATTAATTTGCCTTCAAAGAATAATTTTAGTCATTTTTAATAATCTTTAATCATCATCCAAAAATACAACCACTAAGAATATTAAATTCTAAGATGTATTTCAGCAGACTAGTTGTTCAAGAGTGTTATTGCTAAATGAGGATTAGAAATAGATCTGCAATGCTCTTAAAAGTACATTTTTTTAATACAACTGAATCATAAATGAAGATTACAGTCAGTGGAGTAGTTTTAGGATTTAAATTAGCCAATCAAGGCTGGGTACATTACCATGCATTTCAGTTCTACTAAGCAAGGAGACAGATAAAACAACCAGCAACACCAATGAATTTTACAGAAGGTAAGCAATAATAAAATGTGGATTTTTACCTGGAAATACTATGGTGCAAAAGAAGTTGGCAGTGTCCCTTTAAAAGTCTATTCTAAACTTCATCTCCCATAAGTCTCCTCAGTCAGAGGCCTACATTTCCCAGCTCTCTTCCTGTCTGTGTCTAGTCTGATGAAACTGCACGAGCGCTCTGTGGTCTCCATTTTTGAAAAACTGAGGTTTTCTACAGCTGCTGCTACATGTTAACGTAAGAGCTTATGTTTAAAAAGTACATCTTTTAACTCCTGAAATGTTAAATACAGTAAAGGAATTATCACTCAGTGTGTTTTTTTTCAAAATGAAATGCTTTGCAAGTTTCACTATCAATGTTTTGTCTTGAAAACATTTTCTCTTCTCTGAACTCTTGGCTAAACTTTGAAATACACATTTTATTTTCAATCACCCCCCCCAAGTGTCTAGGATGCATTGTGCCTCTAGGGTACTTGTTATTTGTGGAATTTTTGCTGATTTAGTTACTTTAAAGTAGTGGTGGTGGTGGTGGGGGCAGGAGAATGAACAGCAGGAAGATTGTATAACTGAGCAAATTCAGAATGCATAGAGGAAAGATTACAACTTTTTAATTTGAGAAAATCTGGAGTTACCCTAAAGGAAGAATTATTTACTGCAGATATTTGAGTGTGTTTGTGGGAAACTGTTTTTTTTTTGCTTAATATTTGTATTTAACAGTTGCATGTGTTAATCCATTTTGTAATCTGGGGATCAATGTATTTTTTTCTTTTGCTGAAGACTGCATTAATTTATATTTTATGTTTATTTTATTTCATTTTGTTGACCGCTAAGTGCACTAGACAGATTCTTGCCTATTTTCAGGCACAACCTGGAGGGAGAGGAATACAGGTGAAAGCCAACTGACCTTGAACCAGATTAAGCTTTTGGTGGTATTTCTAGTGAATTGGGTGGAGGGCGGGATTTGGCCAGGGCACAAGAGAAAATGTCCCTGCTTTTTTCGAGAAGTGCCATGGGATCTTTAACATCCACCTGAACTACCACCAGAACAGGCAGCTGGGACCTTTGGTTTAATGTCTCATCTGAAAGACAGTGCCTGAGGAGTGCAGCTATCCCCTCATGCTGCACTACAGCATCAGTATTGGGAATTACAACATAAGTGCCTGGTATGGGAATAGAACCCACTGCCTTCTGATCTCTTTAGCCTCAGAGGCGAGTGTGCTACCTGCTGAGCCACTGACACTGCAAATGCAATATGTTAGTGACATATATATATATATATATATATATATACACACACACACATACACATATATATATACATATATAAAAATGTATATATACTGTATATATATGTGTGTGTATATATGTATATATATATATATATATATATATATGTGTGTATATGGATATATATATATATATATATATATATATATATATATACATATATTACTATGTTGAGAAGTATGGGTCCACGGTTGAGGAAGGGTGATTGGGAGGGTCTAGGTGTAGGGAGGTTCTGCTCTGGATGGTGGTGTGTCCAGATTTTGGAAAGGTTGTCCAGCTCTGGATAGGTTACTCAACCTGCAGAGGGAGGAGGCTGGTCTGTGGGTGTGAATGAACCCAGGGTCCAGCTGCAGGAGGATTGTCTGCTGGGGGAGGCTAGTCCAGGGCATGAAAAGTGAGCCAGCAGCAGGAGGGTGGCTGGTGGTGGAGCTAATTCAAGGTTGGAAGTGAGGTCCAGCTGCAGGGTGGGTGGTTGGATGGTGAGGCTGGTATGGGGCTCTGGTGGATCTAGCTGTAGGTTGAGTGGTTAGGTGAGGGACTGCTGGTCCATGGGCTTGGGGACAGCTTCAGATATGTGGTCTGTTACAGTGGAGGTTTGGGGTGGTGCTCCAACTACATGGAAGTTGTATAGAATGTAGTTGGAGGCTGGTCCAGATGTAGGGAGGGTGGCTGGCTGGGTAAGCAGCTGGCCCGGAGCCTGTATGGTGCTCTAGCTCCAGTGCTCATTATGTGAAATGCTGGGGCTAGAAGGGTTGTCCAGCTGCATGGAGGATAGTCTGGTGCCTGGAAGGGTAATCTAGCAGAGAGGATGGTGGTATACTATTTTGGGGGGAGCGAGGCTAAAGAGATTGATCAGCCTAGGAGGGATCTAAAGTGGTAAAATTAATTAGAAACTGGTTAACATGTGTGCCCTTCAGCTTAACAGTAGTGCTATGACCTGAGGCGGAGGTGACCTTAGTTCAGGAATGAGCTCGCGTCAGGGGCTGTCTGGGGAGAGGAGGATCAACTGTTATACAAGAGGCTCTCTTCTGGGGAAAGAGGACAGCCAGCTCAGCTGTAGTACTGCCAACTGAGTGACCACAAGTGGCAGTGCAGGTGGAGCAGCTCATGGTGGGAAGACATTGATTGGTGGTGTGCACACATGTCTGTGCATGTGTTTGTGCACCCTTGCCGCTTTGTCTTAGGGGATGGAAGAACATGCAAATGTATCCTGACTACCTAGGCAGCTGCTCCACATATTGGATTCATTCTACGGTGGAGCAAGTCCTGGCAGATGCCAGAGTGATGGTGTTGTGGTAGCTGAACAGAAGTGGGGGCGACCAGAAATGCAGGTTGGAAAACAGAGTAGTAGTTGGGGGTGGGGGTTAAGGTGTCAGAGGGTGATGGTTAATAGCACTTATTACAGTGACGGGACAGTGAGCAGCTCAGTTCAGTACTGGCGCAGATCCTCTTCAGTGTCTTCATAAGTGACATTGCAGAAAAACTGGCAAAGAAGGGAATGCCTTTTTGCAGACAATACCAAAATTTGTAGGGTGGGCATTAAAAACGGAGCAGAAAGCATGCACATACCTCTTGGAGAAAATCAAAAAGTGATCCAGATTGGGGCAGTTGGGGTTCAATGACAAAGTGCAGAATTGTGCACCTAAGGCATAGGAAACCAGGAGCTGCTTTATAGGGTTGGTACTGATGATCACTAAGTGGGGGAGGGGGGACCTTGGAGTTACTATGATCTTAAAGATACTTGCCAAGATCTGTCTCCACCATACCCATCAGTGCTTGTTACCAGAAGACCTTCATGAAGTTAATATGTCTCTAACTTATAAGTTATTATAAAGTTCTGTCCTCATAAAATATAAAACTGGGTCCCAAGGACTTCCCGTTTTTTTTCTGCTGCACAAGCTGGGGTGCTCTCATTATATGGGAATAGGTGGAGTATTTCTATTGATTTTAAACTATATAGTGGCTACTATAAACAAAATTGGCACTGTTCAACTAACAAGGGCCTTGTTACTTTACTGATGCCCACGTTTCATTGCCAGGTGGTCACTAAATAATTTAAAATCAATAGAAAAGCTGCCGACCATTACAGATAAAGACAAGTACCCCCGCGCTCTCACTGGCATCTCCTCATCCTGCTAGAGAGTGTGGGAGTGGAGCTGGGGTGGCAGCAAGCAACTGGGAAGTTCTTGGGACCTGGTTTGTATATTTTTATGAAGGACAGAACTTTTTAATGGCTTAAAAATTTGGGGACATATTAACTTCATTGGGGTCCTCTGGCAGCAAGGCACCAATGGATATGGTGCAGAGGTTAACTCAGTTAACTTGGTGAGTCTCTTTAAAGTTGTTGTGCTGTGTGACAAAGCAGTGGGTATGGCTAGAAGGATGCTGGGGCTGCATAGGGAGGGGTATCTTCAGCAGGAGGAGAGAGGTGGTGGTGTTGCAAGTAATCCCTTATTAGTGAGATCCAACTAAGGCCCCATCCACACTGCATCTCTCAGACCCAGTAACAGATAGAAACCATTACAACCGTGGAGTGGTACAGTGTGTCCATACTGCCGCAGTGTCCATTTCGGGCCCTGCACCACCTCTCCACACTTCAGAAGCCGGGCGACCATTCCGAGGCACCTGATCCCACAATGCAGCTCATGCTGCACTAGGGGACCAGTCCCATGCTTCCACACTACACCCAGTAACGTTACCGAGGTGTAACCGGTTTCATAACCGTTGTTGAAACCACCTCATGTGGTTTCAACGACGGTTACGTAAACTCCTTCTGTAACGTTACAGGTGTAAACGTAAACATTTGCGTAACGGTTTGGGCACTCTGTAATGTTACAGAGGGGTAGTGGACAAGGCCTAAGAGTACTGTGTCCAGGTTTGGAGGCTGCACCTAGAAAGGCCATAGGGTGTGAGGCAGTATAAAGGGAACTAAAATTGTACATGGGCTGTGGCAAAAGCCCTGTGAGGAGACTGGGATCTCGACATATAAACCCTGAAAGAGAGGGGACATGATGGAGACCCACAAGTACCTTACAAGGATGAACAGGGTGCTGGGGGGGCTCTTTCAAATAGGAAAAAGGACCATGGGACATGATGAAGCTTATGGTGGGGGTAAGATGGATGTGAGGAATTACTACTTCACTGAAAGGGTAGTAGACACTTGGAACAGACTGACAGCATTATAGTGTTGGAGGTCAGGAGTGAAATGTGGTGGTGGGGGCTTAAAACATGTGTGGTATACAGACATAGGGAAATCTCAGTAAATAAGCAGGGAAGAGGGAGGGCCATAAAGGCCACAAGAGACCATTTAGAGTTTACAGAGAAGGACTTCACAGGAGCCTATGATTGCAGTTGTAGCGAGGTCTGGAAACCACAGCAGAAGTGTGACCCAGAGTGAGGGCTCATCAGCAGTGGGGTTTGTGAGCAAGCAGTTTAAGGAAAAAAATCAGACAGTTTCTATGTGCTGGGGGAGCTCTGGTGGCAGTTGTATCGAGGTTGGGAAACCAGAGTGGAAGAGTAAGAGTGAGGGCTTATCAGTTTTTGAGGAAGCAATGTAAAAAAAAAAGTCTGGTTTTTATATCGAGAGGTGTGGCGAGGACACTGCAACAGAATGCAGAGGAGTGCGACAGCTGGAGCGCAGCTTGGAGCAGCCAGTTGAAAAAGGTTGGGTAGGAAAGCAAAAAAAAAAAAAAAGTTAAAACAGAAACAAATGATCACTGTATGATAGTGGAAAGAATGGGGAGAAGTATGACTAAATGGCAGGTGGAGTGGCTGAGGGACGGTCAACCTGGAAGAAACAAAACTAAAAGCAAGATACCAGTAAGCAGTGTCAAACAACGGGGGTGAGGGATGGTGATGTGTGACGCAGTCCACTATGCACATTAATCGAGGAAGACGTAATAACTATATGCATAAATGTAAGATTCTGCATGTATACATGTACATGCTCGGATAAAATGGATTTATCACACTCCATTTATGTCCACTCCATTGCATAAATTTACTTAATATTTATAACCCATCAGGGCTCTTTCTCTTTAGTGCTCTGTGTTTTTAATTGTGAGCTGTCCTGGACCTTATGCTGTTCTTTTCTTCCCCAAATCCTTTTGTTAGCCCCTGGTACTTTGACATTAGCTGCTGTGCGACTCTATTGTATGCAGTTCTTGCTGCTTTCATGGTCCCGTCAGGGAGCCCACTGATTTCCCCTGTTTGCCTCCCACCCACAGCTACTTTTAAGTCAAGTTCAGGCATTGCCCTTCAGCTGCACTGTGGATTTTCCTTTGTGGCCCCTATCTTGTGCATTTGCTTTCCCAGTCCCTTTCTACCAGGCCCTCAGGGCACCTACAGTCTGCCACCATGCAGCTTAGCTAAAAGTTCCTGCCACCTACTGCTGGCTGCCCACCCTCCAGACCCTCTTAAACTGCCCCGTAGAGGCTCTTCACATGCCACTTTGTGGCTGATGGGTAGAGGGAGGCATATTTGCTCTAGTCTCTTCCCCCTGCCAAAAATATCCCATCTTCATTCCCACACACATGGAGCAGGTTACAGCCTGAGCTCTGTGGACTGAATCATAGACACATAGACCTTGATGGCAGATAAGGACTGCTTGGCCCACTCAGTTGGCCCATTTCCCTACCTAGTGGATAAGCTGCTGTTCCTAGTATCCAACAGCTGACTTCCTCCTACCCACCAATAGAATTGGTTCATGTCTGTCCCATGTATTCTTGAAGTCCCCCACTATTTTTGACCCCACAACCTCCTTAGGAAGGCCATTCCATGTGTTTATCACCCTCTCTGTGAAAAAATACTTCCTCATGTTGCCCCTGATCTGTCTCCTCTATCTTCAAATTTGGCCCCTTGTTCTTGCGCATCACTTTTTCAGAAAGATGCTACTCTCTTGGACTTTGTTGATTCCCTTGAGGTGCTTGAAATTTTCTGTCCTGTCCCCCTGGCCCTTTTCCTCAAGGGCATACATATTCAGCTCATCTCTCTTTATATGGCTTCTGGTGCAGACCCTTCACTATTTTAGTTGCCCTCCTCTGGGCTGGCAGTTGAAAGTGCCTGCCATTACTGTCACTGTAGTTCAGTAGCACTAAACTGGCTGCCTAGCAACAGCCGCAGCATTTCTGGTCAGCAGTTTTCTGAACAGCCTCCTGCCTGCTACATACAGTCTGGGCCCAAGGACATCACCCCCCCCACACATTAGGTTCCAGGAAAGATAATATATAAAAAAATTGCCACTGTCCATGAGGAAGTGACCCATTATACACCAGAGCAATACCTTTCAAACCACTGGCCTCCTTGGACAACTCAAGAGTCTCTGAACCACCAGTGTCCCTTTTAAATAATATAGGGGCCACTAGCCCAAATGCATTCCCACCTGCCCATCTGGACTACTATTTAAATTTATTGGCTACCTGCAGGTCACCTAGGGGCGCTAAGAGGGGGTTTTGCCGAGTCCCAAATACCACTTTATTCTCTGTTCTTAGCTGTCTGCATTTTTTATTCCATCTCTAGTTTCCTTACTTTGACCTAGTTTGTCTTTTCCTCTGAAACTTCTCTTCCTTTACTCCTGTGCTATATACCCTTTTTGTATCTCTTTACTCTTGCTACTATAATGCGGTTGAATGCGTTACCTGCTGAAGTGGTATGCAGTAGAACAGTGGACTGCTTCAAACGAGGATGGGACAGACAAGGAGGGTTAATAAAGGGGAAGGGTGGAAGGGAGGGCAGCTGCAGAATAAGGGGTGCTAGATGCACATTCGAGCAGACTTGATAGCCCTCTAGGCCTTTATCTGCTGACAAATTTCGTATGTTCGTATGTTCATATAACTTCCCCATACTGATCTATTTTTCCCTTTATTTCTACAGGTCTGGCCAAACATACCAATCAGATAAGTATCTTTGTTTAATTCTAACACTCTAATCTCTCCTCTAGCACCTCTGACCCTATGTGTCCCTTCAACCTTCTCTGTTCTTCCCTTTCAGGTTCTACCAGAATACCCCAAACCAAGGACACCCCAACTCTGGACTCCCCTACTCTGATGGAACAGGTAAGTCCTAATTACTTAACTGCCTTAGAATCATAGAAATCTGGTGACAGAAAAGGCCAGTCGATTCTGCCCCTTACCCCCACCCCTAATCATCATCTTTGTCAAGAAACACCCCACTCTGCCCACTGGTCAGTTCCTGGTGTCTGTCCCATGCCCCCTAGAATCCTTTCACCATTTTTGCGCACACCACCTCTTCTGGCAGTCAGTTCCTGGACTCCACCACCTTCTCAGTGATGTAATGCCCCTCACATTGCCCCTAAACCTTCCTTCTTCTAATCTTAGTTTATGATCCCTAGTTCTAGCACTTATTTTCCTTGCAAATAAGCTTCCCACTTTCACCTTACTAGTCTCCAGTGGGCACAGATCAGATTCCCTCCACCTCTCCTTATAGGGCTACCTATGCATAGCATGCACCATCTTGGTTGCCCTTGTCTGAACCCTTTCAATCCTGTCTTATATCCTTGTGTAGGTGAGGCCTCCAGAACTATACCCGGTACTCCAGGTGAAGCCTCACCATGGATTTATAAAGGCCATCAGCACCTCCCTTCTGTTTTATAACCCTCCTTATGCACACCAGCATTCTATTCACTTTGCCCATCACTGTGCTGCACTGTTCTCGCCCTTTGGTTATCTCTGAAATTATAATCCCTAGATTCTGTCCTGCTGAGTTTCCTACCTCCATGTGTAAATGGTTTGCGGGTTATTACACCCATGTATTACTGTGCACTTTGGCATTAAATTTCAGCTGACCACCTCTCCAGAATCTTTAGGCCCTCCCTCACTGCCTCCACCTCCCCTACCAGGGTGTCTACCCTATTGCAGATCTTCATATCATTTACAAATAGGCACACCTTCCCCTGCAGTTCCTCCACTATATCTAACATACTAAAATCCAGCAGAATAGGTTGGATGGTCTGTTGTGTCTGCTCGGTAGCCAGCCTCCTAATGGGTTCTCTCTTTCGCACCCAGCCCCAGAGCGGATCATCCTCTTCTTCAGTTTACCCTGAACCTGTCCCACCCTCTTGAAGCCTCCACTGTGCTCTCCTCCACCAGACTCCTGTAGTGCATTCCAGGGCTCCACCACCTCTCAATGTAGAGTAAGGTCTCCTGCACCCCCACACATTTCCTCCTCTAGCTTCCACTCATGTCACCTGGTTGTTTCCCACCTTCTTTAGTCTGAACATCTCTTTGGCACTGCCCCTGTTTATTCCTTTTACATATTTGAAGACCTCTATCATGCCCCCCCGTCTCTCCTCTCCTCCAGCGAGTACAGCCCAAGTTCTTCCAGCCTTTCCTCATAGGGCCTTCCTCACATGCTCTGAAGCATCCTGGTTGCCCTCCTCTGGACACTTTCCAGCAGTGTTGTATTATCCTTGAGGTGAGGTCTCCAGAACTGCATGCAGTACTTGAGATGTGGTCTGACCAAGGCATTATACAGAGGGAGGATCACCTCCCTCTTCCTGGATGTAATCCCCCTGGCTATGCAGTATCTGGTTTGCTTTGGCCACAGTTCTTCTGCAATTTTTAGTGTTATTCATTTTGACGTCTACTACCACCCCTAGATCCCTCTCACTTGTTGTGGCTTGCAGTATGACCCCCCCGGGTGTGTACATGGCCCGGGTTTCTGACCCTCTGATGCAGCACCCAACATTTCCCTGCATTAAACCTCAGTCCCCACTTCCTTGACCACCCCTCCAGGGTATCCAGGTCCCTCTGGACTGTCTCTCTACTGCCCCCATCCGCCAATGCTCCCAGTTTAAGTAATCGCAAAGAGATTCATCCCTACTTTAACCCTCCCCATATCCAAGACATAGGCATGAACAGGAGTGGCCCCAGTACTGAACCTTGGGGACCCCACTGGGACCTTCTTGGGAGGAGACTACCCACCACTACCCTCTGAATTTGCCCTGTTAGCCAATTTTCTACCCATCTGAGTAACTGTCCTCTCACCCCACCCCAATTCCAATCTGAGCAACTGTCCTGCCACCCCCAGCTTTATTAGCAAGCCCATTTTGGGGGTACTGAATCAAATGCCTTACTGAAATCCAGGTATAGGACGCCTCCGGTCTATGCCGTGTCCAGGGTCCCAGTCATAAAAATCTATGGGTTGGTCTAACATGATCCCCCGGATGAAACCATAATGTTTGTCATCCAGTTGCCCCAACCTTTCCAGCTGCCTCCTGAGCCTATCCTTGATAATGCCCTCCATTACTTTGCTCACCACAGACGTTAGCTGACAGGCCTATAATTCTCATCTCTCTCTAGACCCCCATTTGTGGGATAGGCACCACATGAGCACCCTCCAGTCTTGAAGCACCCATCCTGTCAGCAGAGAGGTGTTAGAGTGCTGCCAGTGGTGCTGCTAGCTCATCGGCCAATTCCTTCATAACCCTCGGATGCAGCCAATCTGGCCCTGGTGCCTTACCAGTTTTTAGTATCTGAAAGGCCTCCTTCACCCTTTCCACTGTGATTTCTCCCAGCCCACCCCCTCATTTCACCACCCATCCCCTTCTAGACTTGGGCCCAGCTTGTACCCCAAATTCTTTCAGTCCTCTCGACTCCATCTGACCTCTCGACTCTGCTGGCTCCACTTCCCTCCCATTGGGCTGGAGGGATCCCCTGCCTCCCTCCGTAAATATCAAGGCAAAGTACTCATTTAGCACCTCTGCCTGAATCCCCTGCCTCCTGAGTCCATCCTCCTCAGTCCTAATCATGCTGATCTGTGCCTCTCCTTTCTTCTCCCTGTGTATCTATACAACTCTTTCTCCCTTCAGATATCCCTAGCCAGGTTTTTTCTCCTCACCTTGGCCCCTCACCACTGTGGTGACCCTTCTAGCCATCAACTCATAACCCTCTCCCTATCCCCCCTAGAGCACTTAAAACATGCATAGGCAGCCTTTTTATCCCTCACCGCCTCCTGCACCTCCCTGGTCCACCAACACGGCTTGTTGGCTCTAACATCCTTACGCCTTACCTTTGTACAGGAGTTAGTAGTCACCTGCACCCACCTTCTTAATGGCCTCCCACAAGCTGCCAACATCCATGTCCGGCCTAATCTTGTCCAGGCTCCCCTGTAGAATCCTGCCCATGCCCACGAAGTCCGCTCCCCTGAAGCCCACTACTACTGTATTAGAATGGTTATCCCCCCCCAGATACAGCAGAAACCAGACTGTAGTGTGATCACCACCTGCCAGCACACCTCCAGGCCCTTTATCTGGCCACTGTCTGCTAGGACAACATCCAGTATCCACTCCTCTCTAGTAGGTTCCCCCACCTGCTGGACCAGGAAGGCATATTTGAACACATCCATCAGTCTCTGTTCCCTGGCCACAGAGGATGCCATGGTGTCCCAGTCTGTCCCCAGCATTTTAAGGTCACCGATGATCACCACCATACCCTTTCCACGGTCACAGTGCCCCTTGATGTTCTCAACTAGTTTGTCCTCCAGGGCCTCTTCCATCATTGGGGGGGTCTGTACACCACCCCTGTTTTCAATCTTTTACCTCCCTTCATTTGTAGGGTTACCCAGATGATCTCCACCCCCTACAGCCTCCTCCACTCCACTAACCACTATGTCATTTTTGACTATCAGTGCTACACCCCTCCCTCTCCTCTCTCCTCTATCCTTCCTGAATATTTGGTAGCCCACCAAATTTAGGTCCCAATCATTTTTCTGAGTGGTCCATGTCTCAATAATTGCTGCCACATCCACTGATCCCTCAACCAGCATCACCTGGAACTTGGGCATTTTGCTGCCCATGCTCCTGGCATTGATCAGGGCCATCCTCCACCCAACCCCTCTCCCTTCTCCAGTCGTCTTGGCCCTGAGCAGTCCCTAGATGCCCTTTCTTGCACAGCTCTGGATAGATTTAGATCACAGTTACCTGCCTTCTTTTCATGCCCTGGACCTGGCCCTCAAGCAACCCTCCTGGAGCCACTCTTTTACTTAACGCCCCCTTTACAAGTTTAAACTCCACCTCTCGACTATGAATCCAGCAAGATTTAGTTTCAAGATCTCCTTCCCCTCCAAGTTGAGGTGTAGCCTATCCCTGGCATCTAACCCCTTGTCCTCCCATGTATCCCCCAGTCCCTTTCCAGCCCAAACCCATCTGCCCTGCGCCAGTCCCTGAGCC
The DNA here is from genome assembly GCA_016271365.2 of Neoceratodus forsteri. Lineage (NCBI taxonomy): Eukaryota > Metazoa > Chordata > Ceratodontiformes > Ceratodontidae > Neoceratodus > Neoceratodus forsteri. The sequence goes on along the minus strand of CM028137.1, from coordinate 40,391,683 downwards.
ACTGGTTCACACCTCTAAGTTTATGTTTGGTCTCCCTGGACACCCTAGGTACTGGCAGAATCTCAAAGAAGAAATTGCGCTTCTATAGAGTGGTAAACCCTTTCCAGTTCCCGGAATCTTGCCTGGATTTCTAGTTCACTGTTCCCCCAGATGTTTCATCTGGGGATTCTCCACATTCCAATGCTATCCAGTATAGCTGGAATTTGGCCTTGTGTACGGATAGGCCTGGGACACATTTAGCCTTGATTGGGCTGCTTTTTCCTCCCCACCCCTCCCACTGGATGCCCCAGGTCATGGAGTCACCCAGCAGGATCACCTTCTCCCCCACACTTTACTGGCCTGTTAGATTCCATCCAGGCTCTTCCTCTGTCATCAATCCCCAGCTACTTCTTTGGCCCTTCAGCTTGGGATCATGCCTGTGCTTGCCCTACCATGCTCATTCTTTCTACCTGTAGCTCCCCAGCTTGCTCCTTGCTCCTCAACCTCCTGGGTCGCAGATTACCCCCACCCAGATCTCCATGGACTCTCTTTCTGGCTGGTGTCCTCAGATCCCACCCAGGCTCCCTTCTATGCTTCCCTCCTTGCCTCCCCGCCAAGTTCTGCATCCTTCACCCCATCTGCTGATGTCCTCACCCCCTGTCTTCCTCCTCTCCACCTCATCTGATTTCTCCCACCCTGAAGATGGCCTGTCTAGAGTATTCTTATCCTTGGTTGACTTCCCTAACCTGGATGCTTGCCCAACCCTAGTCCTCCCTCCTCCCACCCTGGCTTCACTCTGCACTCCCCCTTCCTCCCCACCTCCCTCCCACCTAGGCTAATGTCTCTCCCCCTCCCCTTCTGTGGATCTGGCTCTCTCTCCTGCCCCATCTCCCCCAGCTTACTGACCAAACCCTCTCTGTCTGCCTGCTCCCCTCCTCCCGCCAGCCTCTCCACCTCATCTCCCGTATATAGCAAGGAGAATGGATTAGTAATTGTGATGCTTGACCCCAACTTGCTCTCTCCTGTCCCCCCTCCTTCTGGTCAGCCACCTTCCTACAAAGTGATTTCCGGACATTGCTTGTTTCGTGCCCCACCCCTCCTGAGTAACCATATGATCCTTGTCTACCTGTTCCCTGGGTTATGCCATATTGGCCTTGTGTACTCTCATGAGGTCCTTTCCACACCTTTCCTCCCCACCCCTACTGCCTTCCAGCTGCCTTCTGTTCCCCTTTACTTCCTCCCTAAGACCTGCCAACTGAAAACACACTGGGCACCCTCTGAACCTCCTTGCCCAATTTAATATTATTGCCGCCCCGCACCCTGTACACCCAATCACTCTACCGAAGGTGCCCGCTTTGGCCACCCCCAAGTCTACCCTTATTTTAGGTGGGCAATGCAGCCCTCTAACAGAAATAATTCAGTCAGTGTTGCACTAAAACCCAAGCAGTATGCCCCTTCCAATTACAGCAATTTTCCCTCTTTCTTGACAGTAGCCAGTTTTCTAGCCCTAGCAATAGACAGTTCACAAGCAAAATTAGCCCATCACAACACTAGTCAGCTCAGAGGCCCTAGCAGTAATCGATTCACACACAGTTTGCCTACTCCCTCAGATGTAGTTGGCATACACAGTCATTTATACAGTCTGCTTCATTATGCCCCTTCCTGGTAGTAGTCAGTGTTGCCCAAGCAGCACAGTGTACAGGACCCTTTTCCCCCAATCAGTAACAATCCTGCTTCCTAGTGTTCCAGTTCACCCAATCTAGACTTGTCCTCCTCCAAGGCTCTGCCCTCACTGACCATTTACTAGAGGTCGGGCCAGGGTGGGTGGGGAACAAAGAACAGCCCCTCTCCTCTGATTGCGAATGGACTATTTGCCTTTATGGCCCAGTCACACAGTCAAAGGTCTGCTACTTATTCACTGATTGGCCTCCTTCCTGAGTCGCCGGCTTGCAAAGTTGTGGGCCCTAGGGACCCGGTTTGTATGGCCTGTCCCCTGCCAACAAGAGCTTCCATGTCGATCACCAATGTGATCCCATCCTCTCCCACTGCCAATGCAGCCCCAGAATGCCTGTCCAGACCACTTCCAGTGACAAGCCCCGGTCTGGAAAGAACAGCTCTCCTCCCCTGATTGGAACTGGGCTAATCATTGCTATAGATATTAAAAAATGATGGGTCCCAGCACCGACCCCTAGGGCACACCACTGTCACCCTGGAATGCACCCCATTTGCCTTACCACCACCCTCTAGTTTCAGTCTTTGAACCAGTTCTCCACCCACCTTGTTATTTTCTGTTCCACCCCTAAGCCTTCCAGCTCATTTACCAGCCTTCTATGTGGCAAAGTATCAAAGGCATTGCTGAAATCTGGGTAGGCCACATCCTTCTCCATCCACCTTCCTTGTTACCCAGTCAAAAAACTCAGTTAAGTTAGTCGGGCACAACCTGTCTCCCATAAAACCAAACTGCTGGGTCCTGGAGGCAGTATAGCATTGGGTAAAGGCTCTGAGCTACAGATCTGGAGACCTGGGTTTGAATCAACAGCCGTCTAAGTGCATACTGTGTGATTTTGAGCAAGTTACTTAACTTCCTTGTGCTCCAGGTTGCATCTGGAAATGAGCTTCAGCTTAGTGTGCTACTCCTGGTTAAACAATGTTCCCTTCCCCTACTTCCCCTGTAGACCATTGACAACCAGGTGCTCCACTATTCTTTCTTTCAGCAGTATTTCCATACTTTTTCCACTGCTGTGGTCAGACTGACCAGTATGTAGTTCCTGCATCCTCCCTGTTAACACTTTTGTATAGTGGAACCACATCAGCCTTTCTCCAATCCCTAGGCATGTCACCAGTTTACAAAGACAGGGTGAACAGGGTAGTCTGAGGCCCTACTAACAACTCCCTTAGCTTCCTCAGTATCCAGGGGTGCATCTACCTGGCCCATAGCCTTACTGCTGCCAGTTCCATGAGGATCCTTTCCTTTGCAAAGAGAGCTGTGTCCTTTTCTATGATCTCTCCATCCTTAATAATGCTGGCCCATTTCCTGCCCCCTCCTTTGTAAAAACTGAACAGAAGTATTTGTTCAGTATTTCTGCTTTTTGATGGTCATCTTTTACCCTCCCTCCATCCACCCTTTTCAGACACTCAGTATCTCCCCTTGCCTTCCTTTTCTCCCTGATGTACCTGCATGTAAAAGGTTTTGTCCCTCCTTACCACTGTACCCACTGGCTGGCTTGTGTCAAGGGTCCCACACAAGTGTGGGTCTGGTGCCAGTGTGCACTTTGCATGTGGAAACATTTTGGTTTGCCTGCTGTGTGCTGTAGTGTAGTGGATTATGATGAACTGGTTTTGCTGGATACTGCACTGACAGCTTCATTTGCAGCAGATCCTGGAGTCCTCTGCGGTGGGAGATTGCCCTACAGTGCATGTTAAGAGTTTATATAGGCTCTCATCTTTGGTTTACTGGCCCCACTGAACTCCCTGGGCTAAGTTCTGTCACAGACTGACTTATCCCCTGGAGAAGAGCGAAGTGGAAAACATCTGATCATGAGATTGTGTAGGCTCAAATTGCACTGCAGGCTATTGGAACTTCTGGTTGCCTGTGCCAGCTGAAAGGAGTTCTGGGACTGGCTTGTCTGCTTATATCTGCTCTAGAGATGGTCACAGTTGGTCTGCTGTGGTGTGCTATACTGCAATGGATGGTAGTTGGAAATTCCAAATCTGTTGGGAGGGGACTTAGAGGAAGGATTAGGACGTACTTCCTCACTGAGAGGGTAGTGGACAACTGGAATGGGCTGCTGAGGGAAATGGTGGGAGGGTTCACGAGGGCATGGGATAAGCACAGAGGGCAACTGGCACGGGGGACTACAGAAAAGGCCTAGTGGATATCTTGGCAAACTGGGTAGACTAGGTGGGCTTGCGGTCCCTTTCTGCCATCACATACCTGTGTTCCTATGTATTCTGCAGGCAGATTGGGAAAAAGGATTGGTCCACTACACTACCAGGGAAGCATTCATTGTGCCTTGAATATCTGTTCCTTGGTGTCTTTATCCTACCCTGTGTTGGTTGATGTGTGGAGCAATATGACAACGTACCCCCCAAAAAGATCAGTTCTAGGGGCACGGCCAAGGAGTCTTCCTCCCTCCCCCAACCATGACATCCCCTGAGTGACTGAGTCCATTCTAAAAGCCAGGTTGATGGTGGTACAGGTCTGTATCTCCCCCAACCCACTTTTTATTTTAACCTCTACAGAGCCTTGCCAACTGACCCAGCTGATCAGTATTTTTTTTTTCATACTGACCCATTTTCCCTTTTTATATCTACAGGTCTGACAGGACATTTACTGGGAGTAGGAGGACACTGACCATGTGTATCAGATAAGTATTGTTTTTTTGTTTACCCTACATTGTTTGTCATATAATAGTTCATAACGACCCTCAGATCCTTTGTGAGCCCATTGCTGTTCTTGTTTTACAGGTATGAATGGCTGCTATGGGAGGCACTGGGTTGGAGCTGTACCTTGTGCTTTAGAAAGGAGACTATGGGCTGGGGGTATGGGATGGGTATCAAGGTTGGAAACTCCAGGGAACACCACACAACCAATTTGCCAAGACTCATGAGGCTCAAACCCTGTTTTTTGTTTTCTTGCTTTGTGTGTTTTGCATTGTAATGCCTGTATTAATGTAGTGTTTTTGTTTTGCAACAAGTACTGTCTCGTGTGTGTGTGTTTGTGTGTGTGTATATAATATGTATATGTATATGTTTATGTATATGTACAGTATATGTGTGTGTGTGTGTGTGTGTGTGTAATAGATAACCCACTGTAGGGTGTGCGGTCACACTGTGATATATGCACACCTTGGGGTGTGTTGTTACACATGAGGCTGCAGGCCGAGTGCATCAACCACCCAAGCCGTGTGTATATCACTGCGCTTCCCCACACTACACAGTGGGTTATCTATCTTATAAAATGGCAAAATTGTTTTGGAAGGGAGTAAAAGTGCAGGTGTGTGGTTGCACTCCGATATACACACAGTCACCTAATGGTGTTTGTCCAATGCGATTGATAATCCCATTAGATAGATATATATACACATATACATATATACACACCCACACCACTCGAACAGCCCCTTGATGCTGAAAATAATTTTCCACACCGTGCATATACTCCCAGTCCGAAGAGGCTCTCTTCTCCTTTTGAAGATAAATCTGGAAATACTGGTGAGGACCTGCATATCAGGGAGGCTCCCATACCATTTTCTGCAAACCAGAACGATTGTTGGTCATTCCTTTAACTAAATGTCCACCCCCTTCCTTCTGACTTTGAGTCAAACATGTGGTAACAGACTTTTATTACCTCCTATAGACATAGCCCCCAAGATCTCCATCTTCTTTGAAATTCGGAGATGACTTTCTCACTCAGGAACCCTTTAGCAAGCTTCCTCTGCTGAGGTTGCAGATACTTGCAGATGAATACTGTTTTGTTTTTGTTGAATTTTATGCGACGCCATCTTTAATGCAGCCTAATACACTGAAACAGAACTACAACACTGCTGACAGGAGTGCTAAGAAAATCACACTGAAGTGCACTACAGGTGTTGATGCAGAGCTAATTAACATAATTCGCGCACACTGAAAAAGCAATGCAACACTGCTTCAGGCAGTGTTGCTGACACAACACTGCTTCTGCCAGTATTGCTACACCAACACTGATTCAGGCAGTGTTGATGACAAAACACTGCTAATTGCAGTACTTTTGCAGTGTGATTACAGTGCTAATTAACATAATTCGCACACATTGTATCAGCACTGCATGTACACCAAAAGAGACCTGAAGATGCACTGATTAAACACTGATGGACTGCATTATGAAATGAAGTGTGCAGGAAGTGTACACTGCTACTGTAACACTGAAATAACACCATATAGTGACTAGTTGAACACTTCACTTCCCTCTGGGTTGGATCATTCAAACTTGTAAACTTTGCTTCATGGTGTGATGGAGACAGGGAGCCAATTCTTGTCTGGCATGGCATCTGACTGTCCATGATTGTTTCCCAAGAGATAGTGATATGTTTAGAAAAACAGATGAAAACATGAAAAATTATATGTTTTCCAATGGCTGGTGTCTGGTGACCTGGTCTGGGAATATAGGCTTCCAAAAAGGCATCCAAGAAAGGCTGGCAGATAATCTTAGCATGAAAATGCTGATTTAATGTACATAGAAATTACAAAATGAAGTGAATGATCTGCAATTTGAATTTGAATTTAATTTTGAAACTCCAGGGAGATGGGTCAGAGGCACATCCCCCAGCCAGTGCACCTAAGGAATTCCTATGCTGTGCTCAAGGAACGGGAAGGCCCCACAGGGTCACCCGAGGTTGCACCCAGGGAGAATAGGTGGGGCCTTTGGAATGTAACCCCAAGGGTGGAGGGTGGGAGACTACAAAGAAAGAGGATGACACTTCTGGTGGGGGACTACATTATTGGGGGGGTAGAGCTATGAGCAGCAGGGGAGGAAAAGGAGAGTGAGGTAAAGTGCCTGTCAGAAGGCATGGCTTGGAGAGTTGAAAAGTGGATCCAGGGGATCGCTAGGGTGGTAGCAAGGAGGGAGAGACTCAATGTCATTTTCCATCTGGGAACTATTGACATAGGTGGGAATAAGGCAGAGATAGTAAGAGTAGAGAAGGAGTTCATAGAACTGGGAGGGGCCTAGGGCAGGTAGCAAACTCTGTGACTTTCTTGGAAGTGCTGCCTGTCCATGACAAGGGGGAAGTTAGGGATCTACACACCAAGAACTTCAACGACTGGCTGAAGACATGGTGCAGAGAGCAAGGTTTTGGTTTCATTGGGGAGTGGAGGCCCACCTGGGGAGATGCAGACCTGTACAGGTGCGAAGGCTTGCATCTTTCCAGAAAGGGCATTGGAGTCCTCAGTGAATGGTTTGAATGCTTCATTGGCAAGCACTGAAACTTACCAAGCAGGGGTAGAGAAAAGGAGAAGGGGAAATCATATTACCCATCCCCACAGCCTAGTGCATCCTGCAAGGAGGACATAAATATGTACTATATGTGGCCAGAAAGGAGGGAAACAAATACTGGGAGCCGTATGGGACACAAATGGTAAGGCAGGGATAGTAAGGCAGCAAAAAAAGGGAAAAGTGAGTGAGGGTAAAAAACAGAAGGGTGAAGATAGGATTAGTGGGAGGGCAGGCAGCAAACCGTGGAAGGCAATGCCTACAGCCTGAACAATAAAATCCCAGTCCTGGAAGTCTTAATAATACAGGCAGACCTGGACATAGTGGCAATAACAGAGACCTGGTTTACTGCAAAGTATGATTGAGACACAAATGTCCCAGGTTATGCCCTATTCAGGAGAGACAAGGGGAGTTTTTATTTATTTATTTATTTATTTATTTGTTGAAATCATAGATACACCTGTGAGCAGATGCTCATTGAGAGGTTTCATGTCATGTACATAGAAAACAATGCAAGGAATTCAGGAAAATATACAACTAAAACATTGAGAGTACAGTAAACAGATGATGACAAAATTAACATAAGAGTATGGAAATCCAAGCCAAACCAGCAACTGTGGTGATGTGCAAAGTAAGCTTGCATCAGAATAAGAAGTAGGGGAAAAGAGGAAGAAGGGTGGAGTAGACAGAACAGTGTGGACAGAGGGGGTAGGCTGGGATAAAGGGGGTTAGAGATGGGGCTAAGTGCTATGGTTTGTCTATCCCTTGGATAGGGACTGGGAAGTACTAGGGTCAGTCAGCAGGTGTGTAGATGACTCACTGGTGGCACATGCAGGTACTCGTATGAATAAGATGTTGGCACAATTTAAGTTTGAAGGGTCCAAGTGTAGAAAGGGAGGGGGCATGGAGTGGCCCTGTATATAAGGGAGGGTATAAAACCAACAGAGGTGAGGGTTAACAATGGGAGACAGAGGCACTGTGGGTCACCTGTGAGTTAGGCAATGGCACAGCAATTAGAACAGGGGTGATCTACAGACATCCAGAATGGGAGGGGCAGCAAGGACAGGGATCTAGTGGATGAAATTCAGGAGACGGCAACAAAGTGTGAGGTACAACTGCAGGGTGATTACAACATCCCAGATGTGAGTGGACCATCCCAGGAGCTGGGACATCCTGTATTCCCTACAAAAGGCATGCCTCAGACAGCTGGTGTGCAATTCCAAAAGAGAAGGAGTGATTCTGAACCTGGTACTGACCAATGGGGGCAGAATCTCAGACTTCCAAGTGGAGGGTCAGATGTGAACCAGTGACCACCACACAGTGTGGTTAAACATGGGGACAGAGACACAATCTAGTCACTCTAAGGTGAGAGTCCTGGATTTTAGGGGGGTGGATTTTGCTAATATGGGAAGGTGCATCAAAGAGGCCCTAGTGAGATTAAAGGGGGAAATGAGCAGTGGGAACACCTAAAGGGAGACAAACAGGAGGTGACAAACCAATGTATATAGGTGTCAGGCAAGGCAAGAAAGGAGGAAATCATTATGGTTCTCAAGGGAGGTGGCAGGCAATGTAAAGGCCAAAAGGGTAAGGTTTCAGAATATATAAGGAGACACTCAGGGAGGAAGACAGAGAGGTGTATCTAAAGAATCTAAAGGAAGTTGGAAAGGATGTAAGGAGAGCAAAGGCACAGACTGAAGAAAGATTAGCACAGATGGTGAAGAATGGTGATATGACATTCTTTAGGTATAGCTAGAGTGAAAGAAAACTGTGGGGGGCTGATAGTAAGACTCAAAGGGGATGATGGGGAATGTCATAAGGGAGACATGGAAAAGGTGGAAATGCTGAACAAATATTTCTGTTCAGTATTTACTGAGGGGGGGGTCACGGATCACAGCTGAGTAACAGACACCGGAAGGGGGGGACAAACACTAGTCCATTCACAGCTGGTGTTGAGCTCACCCACCAGTATCTGCTCAACCTTATGTGGGAGACTGGAGAGGTAGTCAGTGAGTGATTGGATTGCTGGGGTTTGTTTCCATAGGAGGACATACACCACAGTGATAATCAGCAGGGCTCTGGAGTGGTCTGGGGTAATTTTAAGAGAAATGGCTGGGGAACCATAGTCCAGCTTTGGGGTTGGTAGAGCGTGGCCCATTAAGGAGTTATGCATGTAGAAGGCACAGCCGCCCCCATGCTTACCCACTCTATCTTCCCTAAAAAGAGAGTAGTAGCAATCTTAGTATCGTCTGCAAACAGACTGATCCTACATGTATCCCATTTGAGATATCAGATATAAATATACCAAACAGCACCGGCTCCAGTACTGAACCCTGGGGCACCCCACTTTTAACATCCTTTGGTGATGAAAGTTCCCCCACCACCACCACCCTTTGCTGCCTACCCCTCAGCCAGTTGGTGATCCAGCTGACCATTTTTGTCCCCACCGCAATGGATTCCAGTTTTCACCCCAACCTGCCATGTGACACTGAGTCAAAGGCCTTGCTGAAGTCCAAATATAGGATGTCCACTGCATGCCCCATCCAGTTCCCTGGTAACCCAGTTGTAGTACTCAAATAGGTTCATCTGGCAGGATCTGCCCAATACAAAACTGTGCTGATGGCCATCATGGAGTCCATTGTCCTCCTGAAAGGTCACAAGTCTCTCCTCTAGGATTGACTCCATGAGTTTCCCCATGATTGAAGTGAGACTCTCTGGTCTGTAGTTGCCTGGATCATCTTTCGGGCAACTTTTATGAATGAGCACCATGTAGGCCATCCTCCAGTCCTGTGGCATGCATCATGTGTCCAGTGAAGTACTGAACAGGTCTGCCAGTGACCCCGCCAGGATTTACACAAGCTCCCTAAGTACCCTAGGGTAAATGCCATCCAGACCTGGAGCCTTGTCCACCCTCAGTGGTCTTAGTCCCTCCAGCACCCTCTTCTCCATAATTCTGATATCAGTCATGCTCACCCCACTCTGCCCACTCCTCCCTTTCCATGGGATATGTGTCCCCTTTTTCCTTTGTGAACACAGAGCAAAAACTCATTTAATGCCCCTGCCTGGTCTTCTCCCTTCTGCACACCCCCTTCTTTCTTATTCCTCACAATCTGGTCTTTGTTTCTTCTTCTCTCACCAATGTATCCGAAGAAATCCTTTTCCTAATTCTGATTCCCTGTGCCAGCCTCATCCCTCTAGAAGCCTTGGCCACTCTGACTAGCCTGGTAACCTCCCTGGACTTCTTCAAGTACTTGTCTTTGTCCCCTTGCCCTCCTGATTTCCTAAGCCTCTAGAATGTTTTTCTCTTGGCCCTCACCCCTTTCATTATCTCCCGAGTCAGCCAGCTTGGCTTCTTTGCTCTTCCCTTCTTGCTTCGTGTCCTGGTGCAGGTCTCAGTAGCCTCTGACAGCACTTTCTTAATGATATTCCATTTTTGGCTGGCACTCATGTATGTCTGAATTCCTACCAGATGCTCAATCAAAATTTCCCCTACCCTTTAAAGTCTGCTCCCTTAAAATCAATCACCCTGGTACCTGTTCCTCCTGTTACCCTTCCCATATTGAGTATGAACCACACCGTATAATGGTCACTCCCAGACAGGGGGTCAACCATTCGCAGATCTCTTACTGCCTCCCCGTTTGTTAAAACATGTTAATCAATACTTGTTAATATGTTAAAATCAATACTTTTTAAACATAAATATATCATAATGTTTTCTGTTTCCCAAGCCCCTTAGATTTGTGTAGCCCCCTCCCCAAATATATCCTAGAAGTGCTCCTGGCTCAGTTAATACTGTACAAACATTTCCAAAGAGTACTGGGCTCCAGTTTATCACAAGGTGAGGGCTGAGAGTCTCTTTCTCTGCGTGACTCTGTTCATTGCCTGGTGAGTGGTGGGGAGAGTGTGGTGAGGTGCATGATGATGCCAGCTATTGTGTGTGCAGAGCTAGATTTGCTTGACTAAATATTTGCTACTGTGTTATGCTCTGGTTCAGGGATGCTGAAATAGAGGAGACCATGGCATAAAACAAAGGTGGGCACAGTGTGTGTTATGGCATTGCAGCCTTTTTTCTGCTGGGACCAGAACCAATGTGGAAGTAGGATAAATGTGTAAAAATCAGAGTATTTTCTACGTTTCATTTTTTCCTGCATAAGTGGTCAACATTTACCACTGCAATCACGGGCTACTGAGCTGTCTGTGGGCTAGTGCAATTTTGAATCAACTAGTCCTGCTGGTTAGGTACAAAGAAAAGTTAAGGTTGAGCCCTGTTCTGACCTCTTCATTGGCAACCCTCCCTGCCACCCCAACCGTAGCTTCTTCCAGGCCACCATCAGCAGGGAGTTCCCCAGTCTTTCCCCTGGCTAGCAAGGGATCATCGACCTCGGGTTTGCCCATGTCATCGACACTAGCACAGCTGCTACAACCAACAATATCACATGGTAAACCAGTGATTAGCTACACCACTTCTTCTTCTGCCAGCTGTGCTCTCGCAATGCAGGAGCTTGTGCCTGCCCCATCGCCAACTGTCTCCATGGTGTTGCCACTTGCCACCTTCCATCGACCTCAATTTTCTGCTCTCCTCCATTTCCACAGCCCTTGTTCAGCAGTTTGTTCCCTGGCCTGTGCTGTCATTGCAGATGGTTGGGGGCACTGCTGCTGTGCTGATGCCACTTAGGCCCCAATGCTTCTATGCCATATTGTCACATACTTAGCATTGTACACCACAGTAGAACTCTGAAAACTAACCTCTAAAAAATATTAGTTGGAGCACTATGTGCAGAGTTTGAAACAAAACAGATAGTTAACCAGAAATAATTTTTGGAAAACAATTACTCTTTAAAATGTTAGAAAAAATGAATGTATGTTATTCTTGGAAAACTACCATCAGCTGGATTCGAACTGCTGATCACAAAAGCATGTAATCAGAGACTTATCATGGTACACCACCAAAGAAGTCTAAACTCTACTGTCTAAAAAAGATTAATAAGGCACAATGTGCAGAGTTTGTAACAAACTAGATAGTCAACCAGAAATAATTTTTGGAAAACTATCAGTCTTAAAAATTATAGAAGATGTGAATTTATGTAATCCACATAATTTCTGCTCCGTTTTGTGCCACAATCAAAATTTGTAAGTTGATTTCTAAAAAAAAGAATGAAACTACAATATACATGGTTTGAAAAATAGTCAATATTTCACCAGAAGTATTTTGGGGAAAACAGCACTCCTACAAATTATAAAAGAATTAATTTATGATAATCTTGGAAAAATAGCATAAACTGGATTAGAACCACTGACCACAAAAACATGACTTATCACAATACACCTCAGAAGAACTCTAAAATCTGATCTCTAAAAAGATGAATTAAAGCGTGAAGAGAGGTGAACTTGACCCTCTACAGGTTCAAGATGGAAAAGGGATGCCTGGATATCATAGCAGTAACAGAAACATGGTACACAGAGAACCATGACTGAGATGTTAACATACCAGGGCACACAACCTACAGGAGAGACAGGAAGGGAGAAGAGGGGGAGGACTAACTCTCTATGTAAGGGAAGGGATAAAAGCAACTGAACAAAAGAGTAAACAGGGAGGAGAGGAGGCACTGTGGGTCACCTTAGAGACTGGAAAGGGCACCACAATCTACACAGGGGTTGTATACAGACCCCCATGTCAGGGGGGAAGGAATGGACAAGGATATGATAGAAGGCATCCTTCGGATGGTAGAGAAAGGGAAGTTACTGTTGATGGGAGACCTAAATATGCCAGATGTTAACTGGAGCACCTTTGCTGCAGCCACATCCAAGAGCAGGGCCATTCTCAAGGCCCTACAGGTGGCATGCCTCAAACAGCTAGTTTTGAAACCCACTCGTGAGGGAGCAGTCTTACACCTCGTACTCACAAATGGGGACAGTGAGAGGATCTCAGATCTAGTAGTGGGTAGCCATCTGGGAACAAGTGACCACAAAACAGTGTTGTTCATGATAAACTCAGCTACATAGTCAAGCCATACAAAAGTGAGGGTACTGGACTTAGGAGGGTTGACTTTGGCAAGATGGGAGAGTGCCTTAGAAAAGCACTAGCAAACAGGCTAGAAGGAGGGGTGGAGCAACAATGGTGAAACATCAAAACTGAATTCACAGAGGCAACAAGACTTTGTGTGAAGCAAATAAATCAGAATGAAAGAAAATACACTATGGTTCTCATAAGAGGTGGCAGGGAAGGTCAGGGAGAAAAATATATCATTCAGGAAGTATAAGGAAACACAGAAGGAGCAGGACAGAGAGCTGTACCAGTTAAGGCAGAAGGAAGTGGGGAGGTAAGTCAGAAGAGCTAAGGCCCAAACTGAGGAAAAGATAGCCAACTTGGTTAAGAAGGGGGATAAAACCTTTTCTAGGTACATCAGGGAGTGTAGAAGACAAAGGGAGGGATAGTGAGGCTGAATAGAATGGATAGTGGGCGGGCAGAAAGGGACAGTGAAAAAACAGGGATACTGAATTAATACTTCTGCTCAGTATTCACAAAAGAGGAGGAGGGGAAGTGCCTGATCCAATTAACAGAAGCTCTCTGGATAGGGGGAGTAGATCCCAGTCCTTTCACAGAAGAAAGGGTTCTGAAAGAACTCCTAAAACTGAAGGTGGACAAAGCAATGGGCCCTGATGGAATTCACCTCAGAATTCTAAGAGAATTAAGGGGAGAACTAGTGAAACCACTGACTACCCTTTTTAATAAATCATGGGAGGATGGTGTGGTAACTAACGACTGGAGGAAGATGGATGTGATTCCCCTTCACAAAAGTGGGACCAAGACAGAGGCATGAAAGTACAGACCTGTAAGTTTGACCTCTGTGGTAGGGAAAGTGATGGAATCACTTCTAAAGGAAAGAATTGTTGAGTACCTAGAGGCCAGTGGGGCACAGGATCCAAGGCAGCATGGGTTCACAGAGGGAAGGTCATGTCAGATAAATCTAATAGATTTCTTTGACTGGGTGATCAAAGTAGTAGACCAGGGAGGGGCTGTGGACATGGCCTACCTAGACTTTAGCAAGGCATTTGACACAGTCCCACACAAAAGATTAATAGTCAAATTAACCAGCCTGGAAGTGGGTCCCAGGGTGGTAGCCTGGGTAAAACACTGGCTTGGCAACAGGACACAGAAGGTAATTGTAAATGGAGTCCACTCTGAAGAAAGAAGGGTTACTAGTGGGGTACCACAGGGTTTAGTACTTTGTTTAGTCCTTTTTAATGTCTTTATAAGTGATATTGCAGAGGGATTGGAAGGAAAAGTATATCTCTTTGAGGATGACGCAAAGATCTGCAACAGGGTTGATACACATGGAGGTGTGGAAAGGATGAGAACAGACTGGAAAAGGTTGGAGGAATGGTCAGAAGTATGGCAGCTTGGATTCAATGCAAAGAAGTGCAATATAATGCACCTGGGAAACAAAAACCCAGGGGAAGATTACACAATGGGGGAGAATAGTAACAACAACAAAAATGGAAAGGGACCTGGGGGTAATCATGTCAGATGACCTTAAGGTTAGCAAGCAATATGAGAAGGCAGTAGAGATAAAGCACTTGCTGCTAAACTTGTGACAACTAACTGATAAACCTTGAAAGCTTTTTGAATTGTGTGAAATTGTGCATACTACTTGTGTTGTAACTCTGTTAAAATTGTCAGGGGTACCTTCCTGATTTAGGTACTTCCTTGCAGGAACACCTAGCATTGTTGAATACTGGAGGTCAGTGGCTAGTCTCTGACACTTCCTGGTTCACTACCCACACACTGTTGAGCATTTTTTCAGAAGCATAACAAACTAGAAACTTTGAGAAACAGTTTGTAAAACTACAGCCTTCCTAAAGGCTAATTTTAACACTTTTATTGACAGGTTTGGACCAGCTCGAAACCAGAAGTCGATTATGATGTACTTCTGGTTTCCTTTACAAAAACACTCACACTAGTGAGCAGGGCTTAGGTGCTATGGGCCACGCGTGGAGACGCGCAGACATGCGTGTTGGCACGTGTCTACCGTGTCCACCGGGGCTAACGGGCTTAGGGCCATAACTAGGACTACTACATGGTAAACTGAGAAAATTATATCTCATCAGCCTTTATCTCTTCTTCTTAAAACCTGTGTTTGTATTAACAAAATCATGAAGAAAGCAAATAAAATGTGCACATCTTGTCAAATGTATACTTTGGGAAAACAGACAGCGAACTTTGTATGTGACAGATGCATACTGTTAGAAAATTGACAGGAAGAAGTCAAACGTTTGCAGCCTAAAGATAGTCTTCAATCTTATATTAAAGCACTAGAGGACTACATAGATCAGATGTAACTTCTAGTTGAATCTAATGTGTCCATCACAAAGCACTCGGATGACTCACTCCACCATGACAAATCTCGAAACAAACATTTAGCATGTAACTTAGTAGAACAACCAGTTACATCATCCACTCCTTCAAATTACACCACAGATGATAACTGGACAAAAATCCCCTACAAAAAAACTCACTAAAAAAAGTAGCTATCTGGACAAAAAACAGGAATTACCCTTACAAAATTCTTTTGAAACCCTTATCTTAAAAACAGACAGTAATGTAGACATTGCTCCAGGAGAATGTAACATCACTATATCTAAAGATGATGAATCCGACTACTCATCTAAATCTCTTAACACAATAAAAGTAAATCACCTAAACACAAACAAACTACCCAACAAACCATACAAGGAACCAAAATGTCAGGCCATCACAGAATTAGATCATGAGCCAGAAATAAATTCTGTCCTAACTACAAATCCCTTGATAAAAACTGCAGAAACACACTCACTAGCTGAATTACAAACCAAATAGCAACAGGTAATTGTACTAGGTGATTCAATTATTAAATACTTAGACAGAGCCATATGTAACCCAGATAAACAACACAGAATGTGCTGCAGCTTTAGAGGGGCAAAAATTGCAGATATAGCAACAATGGTAAAACCTATACTATCCACTGCAGGGGAAAACCCCTTGGTAATTGTTCACGTAGGAACAGATGACATAGGAGGTTCGCAACTCTCAAAAATTAAACAAGATTTTGTATCATTAAGTAACATATTATGTGAACGTGGCTGCACCGACTGCATCTCCAAGGTACTACCCATCCCAAGAGCCACCAGTTATATCACTTCAAAAATCAAAGCTTTAAATGAATGGCTCCGCAAATGGTGCTAACGACTTGGAATCAAGTGTTTAACACATTGGGAAGAGTTTGAGGATAGACCATCATTATACTGTTGGGACGGATGGCATCTTAGTAGAAGAGGCAGTACCATCCTGGGACAAAAAATGACTACATACATAAATACACATTTAAACTAAAAAATAGGGGGGAGACTGGGAAATCATTCCGGCCTCTTATTAACAATATTGGCTCAATACCTAATCTCAAATTAAATATTCTTACCTTTAACGCTCGATCCATGAACATCTCTAAATATGCAGAACTAGAAATACTTTCTCAGACCCTAGGTTAGGCAATAATTGCAATCACAGAAACATGGGGAAACACAGACAAAGATTGGATAGCGGAACTGCCTGGTTATAGACATTACTATAAATATAGAGAGAATACAAAAAAAGGAGGAGGGGTCAGCCTTTATATAAGAAATGATATTCACTCATATGGAAAAGAAACTAATTTGCAACTGGAAAGTGTTTGGGCCTATATCCAACCCACTTGCTCCCACAAACTACTTGTTGGAACTTGTTATAGACCACCATCTTCAGATTTAAATGCCACCAGGCAGCTAGCAGAAGAAATACAGCAATTAGCTAACAAGGACACTGTATTAACATTGGGGGACTTTAATTTACCAACTATAAACTGGGACACCCTCTCTGGAACAAATCACCATGATGAACAACTTCTTTCAGTAGTAATAAACATAGGTCTTAAATTGTAAGGGAACCCACCAGGGGAAAAAACACTCTTGACCTTGCTATAACAAATTTAGAAACCCCAACATCCGATGTCAAGATCTTACCCCCCATGGGAAATAGTGATCACATGTTTATATTCTTCTCTATGCAATTCCCTCTTCAACCCAAAACAAACAAAATTAAAATAAAACAATATCACAAAGCCAACTTTAACTGCATCAATCAAGCCTTAGAAGAAATTAACTGGGAACAGGCCCTTCTCCCCTTAAGTACAAATGAAGCATGGGATCTCTTAAAAAAACTAAATATCTCAACTTGAAAAACAACACATACCTGAGAAATATAACTATAACAATAAAGGAAAAATATCACAATGGTTTAACAAAAACATTAAATCATTAATTACTCGTAAAAAGAAGCTCTTCTTTAAACTTAAAAAAGCATCATCATCTCAAGTTAATAAAATATTGGTGACTTACAGAGAGACAGTCAAAATGCTAAAAAAACAGATAGTTACAGCTAAACGTAACCTAGAATTCAAGATTGCTCATACAAAAGATTGTCATAAGGCTTTATATTCATATCTAAATGAAAAAAAGGGTTGTAACAATTTAATTGGGCCATTAATTATCAACACACAAACAATAACCTCGGACATTGACACCGCAACTGAACTAAACAACTACTTTTCATCTGTTTATGCGCTAAAATCAGTTCCCTCATCAACTATTGTATCCTCAAAGGTAGAAATAAATATGATCACAGAGCAAGATACTCTGACTGCACTAAACACCTTATAAAAACACACCAGACCAGGTCCAGATGGGGTTACTTCAAATGTTTTTAATGGAAACAAAAAACACTATCATCCAACCTCTAAAAATAATTTACAATAAATCTCTATATGAATCAGTGGTACCAAAGGATTGGCGCTCTGCAATAGTCACACCTATCTTTAAAAAACGTTCTCATTCAAAAACCAAAAACTATCGATCTATCAGTTTAACATCTATACCGTGCAAACTAATGGAAAAAATAATCAAACAAAAACTCAAAAATGAAATGCTAATGTTAAATATTAATGATATGTACCAACATGGGTTCAAACAAGGTTTTTCATGTATCACAAATGTCATTTCTTTCTATGAATACATTAATTATAACTTGGATTGCAATATACCTATGGATATTATCCTGTTGGACTATAGTAAGGCATTTGATAAAGTTTCCCACTCGATACTGATTAACAAACTTAGTAAAATTGGGTTCTCACCCATACTGGTCTCATGGATAAACCAGTGGCTGTGTGATAGAAATCAAAGAGTCAGGGTAAACGATGCAATGTCTGGTGTGAGAAGGGTGACTAGTGGAGTCCCTCAGGGCTCGGTGCTCGGGCCAACTTTATTCAATCTATTTAGAAGTGACATGTATATATCTACCAGTAACATAATGGTCAGATTTGTGGACGACACAAAACTTGGCGGGAAAGGCCATAAAATGCAATAATAAATCTGGACTACAAGCTGATTTATCACTAGTAGAACAATGGGCATGTACTAACGAAATGTATTTTAACATATCTAAATGTGCAGTATTACATCTGGGAAAAAATAATCTGGCTCATACATATTATCTGAATAATACTATCATCAGAACTTCCAAAATAGAAAAAGACCTAGGAATATTAGTTAATGACAAACTATCTTCAACTACCCATTGCACCAAGATAGCAAATCAAACAAACGCCATACTTCGTAGAATAAGCAAAACATTTGTATCTAGATCAGAACAATGTCTTCTCCCCATCTATAGATCCCATGTTAGGCCACTCTTGGACTATGGCTCTCCTTTGGAGCCCTTTATTTGACCTCAGATATTAACAGGATTGAAAATATTCAGCGTAAAGCCACTAAGCTCATCCCACACTTATCAAACTTGGATTACAGCACTAGATTAGCCAAAACAGGACTACACACTCTGTCTCAAAGAAGACTCAGAGGAGACTTGTTACAATTACTTAAAATACTAGGTAGCCAGGAACAGATGCAGATTTGCAGCATTAAATTTTCCACCAGAAAAACTGCAGCCAGACTACATAATAGATAGAAATTATGAGAGCAAAGAGCAATAAACAAATCAACTATTTTACCATAAGAACACCAAGAATTTGGAATAAACTACCACAGGATTTGGTTGATTTGCCTAACATCTTAACATTCAAGAACAAACTAGATAAATGGATGTCTGGGTAGGGACTCAGTAAATGATCCATGTATATGGAGGACAATCGCAATGGGCAACTCGCCTTCTTTTGTCCAAAAGTACCAAAGGGCTGGGTGGATACTGGGATGTATAGGGAGAGGCATCACCAGCAGAAAACAGGAAGTTGTTATCCCTCTGTACAGACAGTTGGTGAGACCCCATCTGGAGTACTGCGTCTAGTTCTGGAGCCTCCATCTCTGCAAGGACATAGGCAGGATAGAGGCAGTCTAAAGGAGGGCAACTAAAATGGTGCAGGGTCTGCAAGAGAAGACATATGAGGAGCGAGTAAAGGAGTGTAATATATTTATTTATTTATTTATGTATGTATGTATGTATGTCTTTGATTACCAGGTAGGTGCACTGATCCGAGGGACCGTTTTCAGGCACTACCCGGGCCATAAAAGATGGCATAGTTAGGCAACAATTTAAATCACAAGACACTGGGATGTTACAGGTTAAATAGAGGTCAAGAACATTTTACATACAGGGAATAATAAATACAGGTACAAATGGTGGAAATCATGGTACAATAGGTGAGACAATAATAAGGTACAAACAAACCCTACTATTCCCCTCTGATTCACCCCACCTTTGAAAGTCACATCTAAACAGAGTGAAGAGAGAGAGAGAGAGAGAACAGGAGCCAGAAACAAGCTTGGGGAGAGCAGCTAAGAAACTCCTGGAGTCAGGTTAGTGCAGGATAGAAAGTGTTAGATGTGAGGGGGGTCTACCCCTTATAGGCAGGAGCAATTTGCTCTGTCCACAAGCCAGGATTTGTAGAGGGATCTGAAAGCTGAATGGGTGTTAGAGGAGCAGAGGGGAGCAGGGGAGCAGCAGATATGTATACCCTTGAGGAAAGGAGGGAGAGGAAGGACATGATAGAAACCTTTAAGTACCTCAGTGGAATCAACAAAGTCCAAGAGGGTAGTATCTTTCAGAAAAAGAGATGTGCAAGAACATGGGGACACAATATGAAGATGGGGGGTGGGCAGTTCAGGGGCAGTGTGAGGAAGTATTTATTCACAGAGAGGGTGGTGGACACATGGAACAACCTTCCTGAGGAGGTTGTGGGGTCTAAAACTGTGAGAGAATTCAAGAATGCATGGGACAGACATCAGGCAATTTTTGTGGGGGGGTAGGAAGAAATAGGCTGTTGGTTAACTAGGATCTGCAGCGTATCCTGTAAGTAGGGAAATGGGCAGACTTGATGGGCCAAGTGGTCCTTATCTGCCATCAAAGTCTATGTTCTATGTTCTGTGTTCTATGTCGCTAGTAAGGCTATACTTGGACTATTGTGTGCAGTTTTGGAGGCCATACCCGAAGCATGATATCTGGCTACTGGAGAGAGTGTTGAAGAGGGCAACGAAGACTATATGTAGAATGGAGGGGAGAGACTATGAGAGCAGGCTGGGAGACCTGCATATGTACACCCTGGAGGACAGAAGGGACAGGGGAACATGATACAGACATTCAAGTATCTGAGGGAATAAATAAGGATGGGGCAGAGGAGGTCTTTAAACTTAGAAAGGAGAGGGACACCAAGGGGCATGGGCTAAGAATAGAGGGGGCAAGATTTAGGAGGGAATTGAGGAGACACTAATTCATGGAGAGGGTGGTAGGAAAATTGAATGCACTATCAGAATTGGTGGTATCATGTAAATCTGTGAACAGCTTTAAAAGGGCATTGGACAGGGGAGAGTGAGGGTGGGGGAAATGGAGGGCAGCACTGGGATGACAAAAGGGAGGGAGAGGGGCAGCTGCAAACTAGGGGTGCTAGCTGCACACTCAAGCAGACTTAGATAGACCAGGTGGTCTGTTTCTGCTGGCACGTGTGTATGTTTGTATGCTACATTCACAGTTTGAAACAAAACAGATAGTTAAAGGGGCACTGTCAGCTTTGCCCCTCTGTTTTTTGCGCCTCCGTCTTTTGTCTCTCTCCATTTTTTGTCTCTCTCCATTTTTGGCTATATAATAAATGCTTAGATATCTTTGGGTTTTTAAGACTGTAATGATTGTTGACCTTTGTATGTATGTTAACCTACATCCTTTAATGTGGAACCTTTGTAAATGAGCAGTTCATGCTCAAAGGTTATTTGTAATCCTAGAGTTTAATAAAATAAAATAAAAAATGTCAAGAGTGTGTCTCTAGGCACATATTTGTGAAGGAGTTACTCTAAAATGCCCCTGTGTAGCATAAACGTAATTTATTTACCTTTATCAGGCAATATTTGCATATCTTTCATTTTAGTCAGTCTGCACTAAGCTCCGCTGCTGCCTGAAGCATATCCACCTCGAGGACATGCGTCTGCCAGCAAGGCCTGTCCCGAATCACAAAGTTTTCACAAACACATAGTAAATTCAAGTATATGCTGTTGATGTTCTTAACCTCAATCACCCCTGATGTCTGTAAATTAAAAACTAGCACTACTTTTGCTGCAAAATAATTTTACAAATCGGATCTGAAATCGTGCACCTATGCAAGAAGGGCTGGAGTGAAGATCTTGCGCATGCACAAGAGAGTACCCCTCCTGTGCAGGCACGTGATTTCAGCATTGATTTGTGAAAGTATTTTGGGGCAGAAGTAGTGCTTGTTATTCATTTACACACACCAGGAACAACTGAAGTTAAGAACCTCCAAAGCAATAACTTGATTTTACAGTGTGCTTGCGAAAAGTTGTGATTTGGGACAGCGCTTGCTGGCAGATGTGCATCCTCAAGGTGGATATGCTTCCTGAGGTAGCGGAGTATAGTGCGGACTGACTAAAAAGAAAGATATGCTAATATTGCCTGAAAAAGGCAAACAAATTACTTTTAAGCTACACAGGGGCATTTTAAAGTAACCCCTTCACAAATATGTTTTTTTATTTATGTTTATTTATTTAGTTTTTGTTGACTGGGTCAGTGCACTTGGCAGATTCTACCTATTTTCAGGCATGACCCAGGGGAGGGGGATACAGATGAATGCCAACTGACCTTGAACCAGATGAAGCTGCTGGTGGTATTTTTTTGTAGTGAATGAGAGAAATTTGGCCAGGGCACCGGGAAAATTCCTCTACTCAAGATGCGAGAGGGTGCTGTAGGCCCAGGATGATGGAGAGCTCAGTGGAGACTGAGCAGTGCAAGGAACAGCAGGCTGGAGGTTCATCCTCTGCTCCAGCTGTTTGTAGCAAGGAGGACATCGGTGGATCCCAAGGAGATGATATGGAAGTAGAGTCAGGAGACTCATTTGAAGGTCTGAGTGATGTGGATGAGGAATTTCAACAAATGACTCAGGAGGATGTAGAAAGAGATGGGTCCCACCTGGAGAAAAAGACAGATGAAAGAAGAAATATTTTGTTTCACTTATTGGCTGAAGATGAAGAAAGGTATTCCTGAAGAAAAATTCCAGAAAGACGCATGGAGGAATGAGCAGAGCAAACAGGCAGAGAAACCTCTGGAATGGAAGGCATATCTGCTGAGATGGAGGGGAAGAGACACATTCACGTCTTCTTCCAGTGCAGGAGTTAGTTCACAAGGCATTTGGCACCATGGCAGACCTGGGAGAAGGAGAGCAAGGGTCCCCAGAAGAAGCATTAGCGATGGCAGGCTGGAAATGTATAGAGTTGGGAAAATGTCTCCCCAATTTGGACACAGCTTTTATGGACTCGAGTGACGATCAAGAAATACGAGGGCAAGGCAAGGTGTTGGACATTGACTCCAGAGAGGAACCCCAGGTATTGA
This sequence comes from Neoceratodus forsteri, assembly GCA_016271365.2. Lineage (NCBI taxonomy): Eukaryota > Metazoa > Chordata > Ceratodontiformes > Ceratodontidae > Neoceratodus > Neoceratodus forsteri. The sequence goes on along the minus strand of CM028137.1, from coordinate 40,368,824 downwards.
CTAAAGGAAACAATATTGGGCATATTGATGGAGACAGGAAAGAGGGAAGTCAATTCAAAGGAAATGGTGAAAAAAAAAGGGAGATAAACCAGGTGGAAGAGAGACCACACCTAGGAGGGTGGAGGAAGGAGAAAAATGAGAGCAGATGAACAAAGTTGTGGTGATAAATCTCTAAGACAGGATGCTAGAAATAAATAAACAAGGAATGGGGAGACTATAGAATCAAACCTCAGAAGTAAGGAACAGGAAGAAGCTGAAATCCAGCCAAATGAGTCAGGGCAACAAAATCAAGCACCTGAATCTCCCAGAACATCCCAGGATAAACAGAGATAATTAGGGAAATACTGTACACCTGGTAGGATCCCCCTCTCCTCGTAGGCAGCAGAGACCAAGATTTGCTGACTTGTTTTCCTCTGATGTACCTGCACCCAGACTTAATGCAGTGAGGATAAGGTATAGGGGAGGTTTGGATATGGTTCCATAAAGACATTATGTGGGGAAAAGGCTGATAAAAGATTCTATGCAATTTATGGCTTCTGAAATCTATGCCTTGATTCACATTTCTGGGGAAGAGACATTTGATGTGAGCTTTAGGTCCCCCATGCCTTAAAAAGATTCTAGATGAAATATAACCAGTTAAAATGTTTCCTTTATGGACTTCCTTCATATGTATACCTTTGGCTAAACATACTGTAAAGTTTATAACTATCATATTTCGAAATGAGATCATGCATGTGAGTAATATAATTCACTGGTTACAACAGTAATATGAGGTATTGACTGTGCCTGAAGCAGTTATTGATTATGAGTATTTCTGGACAGGGGTCTGGACATTTTCAGTTAAACTAAGGCAAGGTGCATCTGCCAAACAGTTTTTTTATTGGGAGGGACAGAGGTGTCCTTTTTATGCAGGACAACCCAACGCATTTCATAAGTGTGGGGACAGGACTCACCTGGCCAGTGTTTGAGGTAAGATAAGGTGTGGCATTTGTAATGAGATGGGGCATGTCGCCATCCAGTGTGCAAATCATGCCCGATATAATTTATAATCTAAGGAGTTTGGGCATATTTTTCAAAATTGTTCATGGGCGGCCCATAACAAAGCTAGAAATCTTAACCAGGATGTGATAACTGCAAAAGCACAACAGTCAGCAACTGCACCACGTTCGGCCCAACCTCCCCACATGAGGCCAGACCCCCCTCCTCCAGCTACAGAGCCTGATCATACAGAGGGAACAGAGGAGGGAGTAGAGGATTTAACAGAGAACGGCCAACAGGCACTGACAGGTAACAAAGGAGATGACCAAGGATTGCTGGGGCAACACAGAGAACAACAACAGGAACAGGACCTTCAAGGGCCAGGGCCAGATGTAGGTCACAAGCATGCCAGTTGTCCTACTTCTCCCGAGTGGAAAATGCCATTTCCACAGAGAAGAAGCTAAAGACTAAAAAAAACAACTGCAACAGAAATTGGCATGGATAATCCTTATGATATTTTGGGTCATCCAGTGGGAGGTCCATGGATTTGGGAGACCAGGACTCAGACACTTCCTCTCTATATTCAAATTCCTCCCAATAAAGAAAGAATGAAGACACAAAACATGGAAGGGAAAGGAAAGAAGAAGAAGAAGAAAAGTTAGATAATGGATAGTTCTGAATTAAGTAAACTGAGAAACCATATACTTAACTAGTTATGGCTGGATGTTCTCTAATATTATTGAATGATGATTGCATTAATAAATGATAGTAAGAGGAGGGCAGTGTTTACATTCTTGCATGAGAAATGCATAGATGTATTTTTTCTGCAGGAGATATGGGTTTCTACTGTAAGATTAAGCAATTTGGTTATAGATGAGTGGATATGGGGACCATTTTAGTGGTCATTTGGAGAAGATAGGGTATATGGGATTGGCATTCTGTTTTCAAGATCTGGTTTCTCACTACAGAAAACTGTTGATTTGGTTTTGGGGAGGGTCTTAATACTAGATGGGATATGGAAAGGGAGATCAATGTGATTTATAGGGGTTTATGGGCCTCAGATGAAGGCTGAGAGGGTAGAGATGTTAGAAAATATTCAACCTTTTCAAGTAACATCGAGGGATGTGTATATGGCAGATGATTTTAACTGTTCTCTGGATGTTACTACCAGAAAAGGGCAAGGAGGAAAATTGACTGTGATTCTAAAGCATTAAAAACTTGTATAGAGGCTGCTGGATTATGGGATTGTAGTGGGGGTGCTAATCCAGGTATTGATTATACGTTTGTGAAGGGAACTTTTTTTACCAAAATTGATTACATTTTTATTTCTAAAAATATTACATGAGATGTTAAAGGTATACCAGTGGAATTTTCTGATCATTTAACTGTGTATACACAGGTAGAACCCATATCTGGTGATGTCCTCAGGCAAATTCAGTGGAAAATGTATACAGGGACTATAGCAGAGGTTGAGGGGGAAAAAGTACATTAGACATTTTAATTTATAGGGTTACAGCATTACCATTCTATCAGGATTTAGGGAGATGGTGGATAGATGTGAAAGCTGACATCAGGGAAGGTTTTAAACAATATGGGAAACAAAACGCAAATGAGAAACATATTAAGTACATTACATTAAAAGCACAATTGTACAAAATTATTGTCCGATGCATATGAACTCAGAGGAGATTTAAGGGAACAAATAAGGGAAAAAAAAAAAAGATCTGATGGAAATGCAGTATAATATATATACTGGCATACTAGATGCCAGCAGAGTAGGCCTATTGGTCTATCAAGTCTGCTCATGCTTCAGTACCCTGATTGGGTGCCATAGCCCTCTATCTGTCTCCTTCCACTGTTACTCCATCCCTCAGTCCTGTCCCTCCTGGGCAAACCAGCCTCTGCTTCACCTCTTGCCTATACCTGTCCCACCCTCTCTTGAATCCCTCCACCATAGCTGCCTGTACCAGCTCCCCAGGCAGCGCATTCCATGGTTCCACCACTATCTCGGTGAAGTACCTCCTCCACCTTTCCCCTAATCCTAACACCCTCAATCTTCCAAATGAGTCCTCTGGTGATTCCACCCTCCTTCAGTTGAAAGATCCTATCTTGGCTTACTGTACATTATTTACTCCCCTGAGGTACTTGAACACCCCAACCATGTCCCACCTTTCCTCCAGCGAGAACAGACTGAGCTCCCCTAGTCGTTCCCCATATGTCATATCCCCCAGGCCCTGGATCATTCTTGTTGCTCTTCTCTGAACCCTCTCCAGGAGCTGGATGTCCCTCCTTAGGTGCAGCCTTCAGAACTGCACACAGTACTCAAGATGTGGTCTAACCAAACTATTGTACAGTGGTAAAATCACCTCCCTGTTCCTTGAGGTAATCCCCCAAGTGATGCATCCCAGCATCCTATTTTCCCTGACTGCAGTCCTCAAGCACTGCTCTGAATTATTCTTGTTAACATCCACCAAGACTCCTAGGTCTCTTTCCCCTGCCGTGGCCTGCAACTTATCCCCCTCCCACCAGGGTGTACACATAGTTGGGGTTTTCCCGCCCCAGGTGTAGCACCTTGCACTTGGAGGAGTTAAATTTCAATTTCCAGGTGCAGGACCACCTATCCAGAGTATCCAAGTCCTCATGCAGGGCCTATCTCCCCTCCTTCACCACCACTCCCAACTTAGAATCGTCTGCAAAGAGACTCATTTCACACCCGATACCTCTCCTGATATCGGAGATGTAGGCATTAAACAGGAGTGGCCAAAAGCCGGACTGGTGGCATTGAGGGTTGAGGCGCTGGACGCTACACCTCGCACCACGCCGGTGACCCGGGTTCTGGAGCGAGCTCGGGTCATCGGGGGTTGGCCGCGGGGAGACAGGCTGGAGCATCTGGGGACAGCTCACCTTCTCCGGGGGAGGGAGGGACTTCCATACTGGCAAGCGGTGAACCATGGTGGAGACTGGGGAGAGCGATGGCAAGCTGAGTCTCAGGGGGTATGATTGGTCACGGGCGGAAGCCGGTAGCCAATCAACCCCAGAGGCTGCTCCTTTGCGGAAGAAGGGAGGGTGACATTGCATACACCAGAGGATGCCCTGATGCTTAGGCACGCAGTGTCCCATGGGGAACATGGGAGAAAAAGTACCTTCGCGGAGCCTGGATGAAGGACCACCGAGCCGAGGGTCCTAATGTGCCAGCACCCACCCGTAACCCAGGATCTGATAAGTACCCAAGATTCAGGGGTCCCCAGACCTGACCCCGCCTGGGTGGGGTGTTCCATGGCACAATGATGGGACCGAGGGAGCGGAGGGGTGCTGGCAGGGGCAGGGCTTCATGGGTGCTCCTGAAGGATTGTCTTGGTGGAGGAGGAAAAATAGAAATATCAAAAAAAAAAAGGAGTGGCCCAAAGACTGATCCCTGTTGGACCCCACTTATGATCTCCCTAGGAGCTGTGCCTAACCTTGTTTTACAGTGGATCTCCAGGGTTGAACTGGAGGAACCAGCCTTGGTGGTAAGTGCAAACAGTGTGGGTATTTGTATGGTAAATAAGGGTCATTGTAAAAGTGATTACGGTATATTGTTACAGCCACTAGAAAGGACAGAGGGGGGTTACAGTGCCTTGGAGGGCTGTGCCCAGGTTAGCTTGACCACTAACAACCCTGACCTCCGGGTGGAGGCACACTTTTCAGTACCCAGGCCCCTTAACCTGCAACTAGCCAAGCAGGCATGGGTAGTAGCCCTTGGAATAGTGCTACCTAGGGGTTACATCTTGGAGGCTCACCAAAGGGATTGTGTGCCTTCTAGTGGCTAGACGTGGGAATTACCCCAGTATGTTTAGAACTGGTGACAAAATAGAGGAGCTTGCTACCCCTAAGCTCAGGATCACCCCCCATAAGTTGTTAGCGCACCAAATTAAGCGGTGGAGTGAGGCTGAGGGGGTAGACCCCTGACAGGCCCTCCTGTTAATGGATATCCCATTAGGGACCACTAATGCTGTTATTGTAGAAGCTGTGGAATACATTAAGAGTTTGGGGAAGGTTGAAGTGAGGGGGGGGGATTCGGACCTGTCAGACCAGACCAGGGTGGTTTTACTCTCCTGCAGCTCTCTCATAGATCCAGAGAAAGTACCCCCTGTTATTCTGTCTGAAGGGGCCCAGAAGGGGTGGATGGTCATTCATTTGTACAGTGATTTGGCTACCCCAGAAGGGTCCCCCAGCATAGAGGGGTTCAAGGACATGCTGCTTAAGTTGTTAGTTTCTGAGGGGCGAACCACCCTAGAGTTAGTGAAGGTGCTAGACCTTTCTGAAGAACCCACACCACTGCAGTCCCCAAAAGCATCTCCTGCCACCTCTAGGGTCTTCCACATGGTCACCTCCCCCAAAGTAATTCAATCGGTGCACTTGGACTCTTACCATAGATTCAGATTTTTTTGGTTCCAGTACCCGAACAGGAAGATGACCTGGAAATGTGGATGGACTATGCTACCCTCCTGATTCAGGAATGGCAGTGATCTGAAGGGGATAAAAGAAAAAGACTTATGGAGAGTTTGAGGGGCCCTGCGTTGGAGGCCATTCGCTTCCTACGAGCCATTAGCCCAGAGGTTACTGCTGCTGAATTCCTCTCGCCTTGGAAGGGGTTTTGGTAGCCCCGAGTCTGGGGATGATTTGTTGTGGAAATTGAAATCTGCAAAGCAATGGAAGAACAAGAAGTTGTTCTTGTTTATTACCAGGATTGAGATGGCTCTGCAGAGGGCCCACAGGAAAGGAGGGGTGCCTGCTAGTGCACTGAATCGGGTCAGGTTAGCCCATATCCTTAAATCAGCCAGGTACTCTAGCGTGATGATGCTAAAACTCAAGTTGCAAGACAGGAAGACTAACCCTCCTGAGTATTGTCACCTCACGAAAGAGATTCATGAAGCAGAGAATGATAAAGAGGGATGGGAACCCTATGCTGGGGTTGCTCGTACCTACAAAACTTCTGAGAGAAGTGATGAGACTGAAGTGCAGCAAATGAGAGAACTGATCAAAGACTTGACAGAGCTGAGAGTCAGTCAACAAGCCACTGAGGCATCCAGAGATACTAACCTCTATCAGGCACCTCCTGAGTCAAAAAGTGAGGTCCTGCCTGGTGGAGTGGGAGTGCACGTCATCTCTTCTGAAACCTGGATTAAGAGTCACCTACTAGAAGAAGTACGAGAGTTGAGAGCCCTGGTGTGGGACCTATTACCAACCACACAAACCACTAACCTTGGTGGAAGTCCAGAGGACCAAGAACATAAGTCACCAGTCAAAGAAGGCCCCATGAGGTGCCCCTGATGTACCCAAGCAGGGAGATGGCCCACAACCACTCAGAGACTCTAGAGAACCCAATTTTTGTTACTACTGCGGGGAGGACGGGCACACCCAGTTCACCTGTCATTCACCAGAGAACTTGAGAAAGGTTACTATTGGGCTACTAGCCTTGATTCGACAGAACAAAAACAGGTCACAGGGTGGAGCTGCTCGGAAAAGTTATTCATTAAAGGCTGCTGCCAGGTCGACATCCAAGTCTGCATCACCTGAGTGATCCGAGGTGGTGGGCCCTTCAATGGAAACTACAGTAAGGGTGAATGGTGTGTCCGCCTTGGCCGTGCTTGACAGTGGATCTCAAGTAACTATAGTGTTCCAAGATTTGTATCAGAAACATCTGCCTGATGTGCCCCTACAATTCTTGGTAGGCTTAAATGTGTGGGGGTTGAGCGAGAAGTCTTATCCATACTCAGGGTACATTTGGATCTGGCTGTCTTTCCCTACCTCAGTGGCTGGAGTAGATGAACAAGTAGAGATACTTGCCTTAGTGTGTCCCCCCACCGGACTGTATGATGGGGTTCCACAGTTACAAACACCCATATGTTTGGGAGACTGGCACAACTCTGCCATGAGAAACAAGGGCAACAGACTGGTTGTGCTCTAAGAATTCTTGCTCTAAACAAAAGGGCCTATGGCTTGCAATGGAAAGCTGAGGAAGCAGACCAGGGTGAACCTGTGGGGATCATGTGGAAGAAGGATCCTGAATCTCTGGTACTGGCATCCAATGCCCAGTGTACCAGTCACAGGGAGGTCCACCTTTTGAATGATGTCAAGAACAAAGTATTAATGTTGGATGCACCAGGCAATGAAAAGTTGCCAGAGGGATTATTGGTCAAAAATAGCATCATGCCTGCCCGTGCCCATACCTATGCATGATGAGTGATGGTTCAAGTTCAGAATGTGTCACATCAGGAGATCTGGGTGAACAGAGGGTGCACCCTAGCTACAGTACACTGCACAGACACAGCTATGTTTCCCAGCAACAAGTACTCTAGTAAAAAGGAAAGAATGACCCCAGACATATTTGATTTTGGTGATTCCCCTTTGTCAGCTGAATGTAAGGATAGGATTGGCAAGAAAATCGTCCAGAGAGACCTAGTGTTTTCGTTAAAGGAATGGGACGTTGGGTGTGTCCAGGATGCAGAGCATCACATGTGCCTGCATGATGACTGGCAATTTTGAGAGAGATCCAGATGCCTCGCCCCAGTTGACATAGATAATGTTAGGAGGCACCTGCAAGAAATGCTCACTGCTGGCATTATACAAGAATCAAGGAGCCCATATGCCTCTCCAGTGTGGTCGTGTGAAAGAAAAATGAGTCTGTGAGGATGTGTATTGATTATCGAACCCTGAACCAGGGATCATCACAGATCAATACACCATGACCCGTATACAAGATGCCCTTGATTGCTTGAATGGGAGCAAATGGTTCATGGTATTGGATCTTCGCAGAGGATATAGCCAGATTCTGATGGCCCTAGAAGACCATAAGAAAACACCATTCATCTGTCCTTAGAGGTTCTATTAATTCCTGAGATTGCCACAGGGGGTTTTGGGCACCCAGGCCACCTTTCAACCGACTGATGGAATGTGCGGTGGGAGATATGAACTTGCTGGAATGTCTAGTGTACCTAGATGATGTTATTGTGTTCAAACGCACATTAGAGGAGCATGAGACCCGACTGCTTAAAGTTCTGGACAAATTGGAAGACCTCGGCCTCAATCTGGCCATCGACAAGTGCTAGTTTTTTAAAACTTCCGTGAAGTATGTGGGGCACATAGTATCCACAGAAGGGATAGATATCGATCCCAGTAAGGTTGAGTCACTGACTACTTAGCCACATAACTTGAAAGAACTGCAACATTTTCAGAGGTTATGTGGCTACTACTGCAGGTTCATAAAAGACTATTCAAAGGTGATTCGCTCGCTCCTAAATCTTACCCAGGGTTACCCCCCCACCAACCGAAAATACAAACAAGCATTTCTCAATGCTGAACGTTGTTGCACTGTCATTGGCATTGGTATTGCAGGAGTTAGAGACTCATAATAGGAATGGCAGTGAAGTATTGAAGTGAGGCCAACCCCATCTCCACCCTGCAGAGAGTGACAGGCATTGAAGTGTGCTTTTGGTTTGCCAGCTATAATGCTCATGCCACTGTACCTAACCCTGCCCTGTAGACACTGAAATAGAAACAGACTTGAATTTACAAGCAAGCCTCTAGGAGAGAGGTATTGGATAGGATAAAATTATGAATGCAATTTTTTTAAAATATTTGATGTGCTGGAAGCCAATGTAAAAGGGCTTTTCCCTATACATTCGCTCCATTGTGTGTGTGCAGTGCTTTGAGACACAGGGAGCTACTCCAGGCTTCCTGGCTTAGACTCCTTGCTGAACACAAGTTTAATTAATCTACAGCACTTTTTACTGCTTGAAAACTCTGTCAAACCCTCTTAAATAGCCTGGGTCTGTATGAATATACTGATTTAAAATATTTTTTAATCTTCTGTCACAAGCACAACCAGAAGCAATGCAGATAGCTACTCCCAGTTTAGCACTTCAAAAGACCCGCCAAGCGAGTTGGCAACAGATAGAAACAGACTTGAATTTACTAGCGAGCTTTTGGAGAATCGTATTGGATAGAATATAATTATGAATACAAATTTTAAAACATTTGATGTGCTGGAAGCCGACTGTGTGTGTGCAGTGCTTTGTGACAAAGAGAGCTACTCCAGGCTTCCTGGCTTAGACTCTTTGCTGAACACAAGTTTAATTAATCTACAGCACTTTTTAGTGTTTGAAAACTCTGTCGAACCCTCTTAAATATCTTGGGGCTATATGAATATATTGATTTAAAAGATTTTTTAATCTTCTGTCACGAGCACAACCTGAAGCAGCACAGATAGCTACTTCTGGTTTAGAGCTTCAAAAGACCGGACTAGCGAGTGGGGCGAGCTAGCGTGGGGCCGTGTGCGGAGTCATGAGCAGAGACACGTGTGGGATAACTGGCACTGGAACTCTTGTTCTATGAACTACTCAGGTACAAACAACATCAGGTAGTACTGACATTTCTTGCTAATTCTGTACTCTATCTAGTAGCATGATGAAGATGGTCAATAAACTTTGTATTACTTGTAAAATGTATATTGTGCCTAAACATACTCCAGACTATACTTGTGACAGATGTAAGCTTGTTGTTTCCGTTCAGGAGGAAATAGCACGTCTGCAAACTAAAAGAGTTATTAATTCCAAGATTGAGGCTCTGGAGGACTATATTGATCACGTGTCCCTTCTTATAGAGACAAATTCAACTTCAGTCATTCAGGAAAATACAACATCATGTAAACATCCGATTGCTATGCAATCTGATTTCTTACCTGAAGAACATTTGGCCGATATTTCTACTCACTCAGCCCTGCAGGTAGCCACATTAGATCTACCATCTGACTCATCTGCTGAAGTAAGTCTGCTTGTTACGCCACCCTATGCTGACTTATGCAAATCCCCTGCTGCTTTACCAAATTCATTGTACAATGCAGATCCAGCCGGTACATCTACTCCCTTTACTCCTCTTCACTTTAACAAGATTTGAGTCCATCAGTTGAACCTGCATGGTCTACGGTTTCATTATCAAAGAAATCTCAAATTGCAGATCCAAAACTCAGCATATATCCACAGCCATTACTACATAATTCCTTTGAACCTTTACAAACAATCCCCAATAATATGTATTTAAATGACTTTCCCCAAGACAATCCTTTGGTTAATTCAATACCACCCCACCCCCACCGCCACTGATCAGATAGTGCATTTAGCTGAAACCAAAACAGCTAAAAAAAAACAAGTATTTGTTTTAGAGAGTCCATAACTAAATACATCGATCAAACTGATTGCAATCCAGACAAACAAAATAGAACTTGTTCAAACTTTAGGGGGCGTGAGTATTGGACATTACCTTCCAGCTAAAAACAATACTTTCAGCAGTAGGTAAAAATCCACTTGTGATTGTCCACGCAGGGATGAACGATATATACAGAACATCCCTCCATCAACTTAAACAGAATTATGTAGCTCTTTGTAACATTTTGGTGGAAAGAGAATGTAGTATTTGTATATTGGAAATACTACCAGTTCCAAGAGCTTCAACTCATATAACAGTCAAGATCAAAGCACTAAATGAATGGCTCCGAAAATGGTGCTACAGACAGAATATTTCCTGTCTTACCCACTGGGAGGAATTCTATAATAACTATTCTCTCTTCTGTTGGGATGGTCTCCATCCCAGCAGAAGAGGAAGTTTGCTTTTGGGACGCCAAATTACAACATTTATACATAACCATTTAAACTAAAATTGCAGGGGGAGACATTGCCTAAATCAAAGTCTCTTAAACCAAAGATCCAGCAGCCTCCAAATTATTTTAATGTTTTATCACTGAATGCCCATTCTCTTTCTATAAGCAAAGTGACTGAACTAGAAACAATATATTTTTTTCAAAATCTGGCACTTATTGCTGTAACTGAAACTTGGGGTAGCTTAGATAAACAATGGATTTCTGATATCCCAGGTTTTAATCATTATTTCAAAAATAGAACTGACAAAAAAAATTGGGGGAGCCTTTATGTTAAAAACACCATTCCTCCCTATGAATATTCCTTTAAAATACACACTGAGAGTGTTTGGGTGAATATACATCCCACAGGACTCCCACAGATTTTGGTTGGCAATTGTTATCGCCCCCCCGTCAGCAGATATTTCTTACACAATACAACTTAAAACAGAAATCTCCCATCTCGCCAGTAATGGTACAGTTCTTATCCTGGGTGATTTTAACTGTCAAGCTATTAATTGGGATACCCTAACTGGAACTAACCATCATGATATACAGTTCCTTTCAACAATAATTGATCTTGGTCTTACCCAGTTAGTTAAGGAACCAACCCATGGTGAAAACTTACTTGACTAAGTAATAACTAATATGGACACCCCTATCTCTAACTTATATATTACTGAATCTCTAGGCAATAGTGACCATATGTCAATTCTATTTTCACTTCCCCAAAAAAGTCATATCCTAAAAAACAACTGTACACTTAGACAATATAATCAAGCAGATTTTTAACTGATTAATAATCATCTTGGGACTATTCCATGGGATAATATCCTCCTTCCACTCAGCATTGAAGACTCTTAGACAACTTTCAGGCAGATAATATATGATTTAGAACATCGTCATATTCCTTAAAAATGAAATATAATAATAAAGGAAAAATCCGAGAATGGTTTAATCATTCTTTTAAAAAACTGAGGACTACCAAGCAGAAACTATTTTCACAGCTAAAAGTATGTCCAATAACTCAGAAAGGCGTACTTCTTGATAAATATAGGGCAGCAGTTAAGGAGTTAATAAAACAAATCATCCTAGTTAAACAGAATCTTGAATTCCGTATTGCCCATACCAAGGATTCACAAAAATCTCTTTTTTTATACCTAAATGGTAAAAAGGGGAATACAAGAACAGTGGGCCCATTGACCAAAGATAACTTCACTATTACTGTACCTTCAAAATTGAAACAGCCAATGAATTTAACAAATATTTTAGCTCTGTATTTGAACAGGACACTATTAGTATATCTTCATTAAACTTACCTAGCCCATCCATTTATTCTTTTTCACTTCAGGAAATTAAGGAATTATTAGGTACTTTAAAAAAAAAACAACAAGCCCAGGACCAGACAATATTAATCTCAGATTCATATTAGGAACAATTGATACTATTGCCCTTCCACTTACTATTATTTTTAATAAATCTTTTAAAGAATCCAAAATTCCATCTGACTGGCTAACAGCTATAGTTACAGCTATATTCAAACAAGGTTCCCACTCCAAAACTGAAAATTATAGACCAATTAGTCTAACTTCAATACCTTGCAAACTAATGGAGAAAAAAATTTAACTATTAATAGAAGCTGAAATGAAATCATTGAACATCATAGATTCCACTCAGCATGGGTTTAAAACTGGCTTTTCCTATACAACCAACCTGATCTCCTTTTATAACATCATGAGTAAAAATCTTGATTCCAGTATTCCATTTGATGTCATTCTACTGGATTATAGCAAGGCAATTGATAAAGTTTCACACAACTTATTAGTGACTAAACTTATTAAACTTGGATTCTCAGCACAAATAGTTTCATGGGTTCATAACTGGCTTAATGGTAGAATGCAGAGAGTAAGGGTAAATAATGAATTTTCAGAACTAGTTAATATAACTAGTGGCATCCCCCAGGGTTCTGTTCTGGGACCAACACTCTTTAACATCTTTATTAGTGATATGTTAATCTCATCAAAAACCATTATCGTTAAATTTGCAGATGATACTAAACTAGGGGGCTGTGTTGATAATATAATAAACAAAAATATAGTTAAAAACAGATCTGACTACCATAGAACACTGGGCAATATCAAATAATATGGTTTTTAATGTATCAAAATATGCAGTATTGCACTTGGGTAGGAATAATCCTGAACAGCCTTAACTGTTAAATAATATTAGAATTAAAATTTCCAGAGTAGAAAACGATTTGAGACTATTAATTAATAACAAATTATCATTTTCAGAACACTGTAACAGAATAGCAAATCAAACTAATGCTCTTCTTCATAGAATTAATTCTACTTCCATTTCTAAATCAGGAGAATGTATTATGACCTTGTATAGGTCTTATGTTAGACCTTGCACAGACTATGGTTCACCTCTCTGGAGTCCATATTTAATCTCTGATATAAAAAGAATGGATCAGATTCAACATAGGGCAACAAAATTAGTCCCTCACATTGCTTACTTACACTGTGAAGAACAGCTGAGACATATAGGATTATACTCATTTAAAGCAAGAAGACTAAGAGGTGACCTTCTCCAACTTTTTAAAATAATTCAAAATCGAAGCTTAATGGCTCAGTGTGGAATATTGTTTACCTCTAGAAAATTTGTGGCTACATGCCACAATAAACAACTTATAGAAGAAAGACCACGACCTAATGATAGATTATCATTTTTTACTGTTCGATCTCACAGAGTATGGAATTCATTACCACAGGATATTATAGATTGTACAGAAATAAATACTTTTAAGAACAAACTAGATAAATGGTTGTTGAAATAATAGAAACAATGGGTGAATTCAGAGCCATATTAAATACATGTTCCACATGTGTGGAGGAGAATCCTGATGAGCCACGGCCCCCTGTTGTCCATCTTACCAAGTAACCAAGAGTTGTGGCGTGCTTTGGGGTTTTTGGGTGTTATACTTATCCCATTCCACAAGGAAATACACTGAGGTGGGTGCAGTATAGGAGAATGGGGTGAACTTTGTGGGCAAACACTGCAAAGCACACCATGATGCCTGTCACTGGCTGCAGGGTGGGGGTGGAATGGCATGAGCATTACAGCTAATGATCCCAAGTCACAACCCTGACACCTGTCAGTCTGTACAGGATGGGGTGCTACAGTTGGGAACCCTAACAATGTAGGCGTGTGTTGGTATTATTACTCCAAATTTTCAACATGGGCTTTTTGTGAGTCCACCTCATGAAGAGCAGCACTATGAGTGTGTTAGCTGAAAGGTGGTTTTGCACAGCGGCCATGCCATTTGGCGACACAGGGATGAAAACACATTTTCGGCAGGATGTGGAAAATGACAACCGTATTGTTCATGAGGGTATGTACAAAAATGTCAATGTTTTGAAAATCTGGAGTGCAAATATGAAAAATTGGTGAAGTCATGAGCATGCATAGAAACTACGCAACACACATCCGTAACCCAATTATTTTTGGAAGTTTGTTAGCCATATTTTAAACATAGGCCTTTTGGGACCTCCCCTCATTAACAGTGGCTCTGTAATTTTGCTAATCTGTCCCAAAAGTTGATTCCCCACAGCGACCATGCCATTGTGCGCCACTGGTGCAGAAACACATTTTGGGCAGGCTGTGAAAAATTACAGCTGTACTGTTGATGAGGAGGTGTGAAAAAATGCCAGTGTTGAAAACCTGGCATGAAAATATTGTAAATATGCAAAGTTACAAGGGTGCTTGGAAACTCCTCAATGCACGCATGTAACACAGTCATTTTATGGACTTTCATCACCAAATTTTCAACATAGGCATTTTAGGACCTCTGCTCATGAAAAGTGTCACTGTCATTTTCTCAAACTGTCCCAAAAACAGATTTCACACAGCGACCACGCTATTCTGCATTGGATGTGTGAAAACACGTTTCGGCCAGGATATGTAAAATGCCAGCTGCACTGTTCAAAAGGAGGTGATGAAAACTGCCAATTCTGAAAATCTGGAGTGAAAATATTACAAATTCATGAAGTTATGGGTGTGTGTGGAAACTGCACAATGCACGCTTATAAAACAGCCATTTTGGGGATTTTTCACCAAATTTGCAACATAGGCTTTTTGAGATCCCCCCTCAGGAACAGTGGCACTGTCCTTTCGTTACTCGGATCTGAAAGGTGATTCCGCGCAGTGATCGCGAAATCACCTTTTGGGACTGAATAACGGCACGACAGTGACATAAATCATAAAGAGGGATCCCAATACCCTCATGTTGAAAATTTGGTGCAAAAATTCCAAGAAATGGTTGAGATATGCACCACAGTTGAAAATACCCTACTTATACCATTATACAGCTTACCGGCATTTCCTCAGTTCGCGGTCGGCTTTGAAGAGTGCAGACATGTTCCCGGTCCACCAAAAACCATCACATCAGCTCCGGAGGTAAGTATGGGCTGGGGGGTTTGTGGGGAGTCAGGATCCGCAGAGGGTGGTCGCGGGTTGCGGAAGGGGGCAGGGAGACTGTGAGGGACCGTTTTTTTCTTTCACAGGGTTTAAAAATAAAAAATAAACTCGCAGGACGGTTTTTATTTTTCAGGGCAATTTGGCACACTGGGGTGGGCTTCCAGCATGCCACCTAAGTGTTTTGGAGTGGGGTGGATGCTGTAGCCAACAGGGGATTGGGCACCCCCATCGGCAAACAACAAAAGAGGGGGGAGCAAGAGCCGAGGGGGATTGGGCACCCCCTTGGAACATAACAAATGGGTTGGGTCATAATGCCAACAGGGAGTGGGCTCCCTCTTCGGCACATACGTTGTAATAGGGCATGCCAGCAAGGGGATTGGGCAGCTCCAAAGTTGCCATTATGGTAGACAGTATGCTGCCATGTTTATTATGTTTTTTATACCAGGGCAAGCACGTTGGGAGGTCCTCTTCGTATGATGAGCTTTGCTCGCATTGCAGTGGACCTTTCCTTTGATGTGATTGCCACATTAGTATGTATGGTGTGGTGCTGGCATGCAGGCTGATTGGGGAATAAGGGACGCACCTTCTGATGCATGCTCTGCATTCGCCCAACAGTGACCACACTTCCAAATCTGCTACTAGTGCAAGATGTTGGCTGCACAAGCAAGCCAACGTAAAAAGGGGATGTCAAGGAACCCGAGAAAGTGTACATCTGAACAGGGTAACCATTCGGACCCCGCTGGACATCCGAATATGAAGCAACATTCGATGAAGTCATATACCAGCTCACACACGCCGTTGTCCTGGCCTATGCTGACCCTAGCAAACACTTTGAGCTGCACACGGACGCTAGCCTGCAGGGCCTAGGAGCTGTGCTGTATCAAGACCATGAAGATGGTTTGAGACCAGTAGCTTTTGCCAATAGAAGCTTGACCCCATCAGAGCAAAACTATCCTGAATACAAGCTGGAGTTCCTTGCCATAAAATGGGCCATTGTTGACCAATTTCATGAGTATCTCTATGGGGCAAAGATATTGGTGAAGACCGTCAAAAACCCATTAACCTATGTACAGGCTTCAGCTAAGTTAGACGCCACTGCGCACCGGTGGCTTTCTGGCTTATCAACCTATGATTTTGCAGTTGAGTACAGACCGTGACTGAACCATATTGATACTGACGCCCTGTCACGAAGGTCAGCTTCCAAGAGTGATTGGGTCAGGCTGTCTGAACCTGACATCCGAGCTTTGTGCCAAAAGTTTAACAGAGATGAACAGATATCTGAGGACACAGTTGACTGTTTAGTAGACTGTTTGGGCCCTCCTGATACCTGCATACCGGATGCCTATTGAAATTTTTCTGCTCTAGATATTATCACACTATCATGATTCAACAATGACAACATTCAGTGGGCTCAATCCCAAGATCCTATGATTCAACCAGCACTTGACTCTCTGCTTGAGGGGAAGATGTGTCTAAGTTACGTTCCCCTGACTTGTAAACTGACCTATTGTTGAAAGGAGGTCCCAGGTTGAAGTTGCATAATCAATTGTTATACAGAGTGGATTGTAGTGATCAAGTAGACAAGCACCAATTGGTCCTGCCCACAGCCTTTAAACATTTGGTACTGAGGTCCCGCCGCAATCACATGGGGCACCTCGGTATTGACAGGATACTCAGCCTGGTGCAATCTCAATTCTACTGGCCCAAGATGGGGGCTGATGTTGCGCACCATGTAAAATCCTGCAGTCATTGCCTTCAAAGGAAAGCCCTGCCCCGGAGCACTGCCCCTTGTCAATATCACTACCAGCACCCCATGAAACTGGTTTGCATAGACTTTTTGTGCTTAGAACCCAACCAGAGGAATATTGGCAATGTGTTAGTGGTTACTGATCATTTCACATGGTATTCACAAGCTTTCCCAACTAAAGATCAAAATGCCTCTACCATGGCCAAGGTGACAGTGGAAAAATTCTTCATCCACTATGGTGCCCCCAGCGGATCCACTCTGACCAAGGCAGAGACTTTGAAAGCAGACTAATCAAAGAAATGTTCTCTCTGTGAGGGGTGCGGAAGTCACGAACAACCCCCTATCACCCACAGGGGGACCCTCAACCAGAATGCTGTAGCCGCACTCTTCTAGACATGTTGGGCACCCTGCATCCTAAAGACAAGCATAAGTGGAGCCAGGA
Organism: Neoceratodus forsteri; assembly: GCA_016271365.2. Taxonomy (NCBI): domain Eukaryota; kingdom Metazoa; phylum Chordata; order Ceratodontiformes; family Ceratodontidae; genus Neoceratodus; species Neoceratodus forsteri. The sequence goes on along the minus strand of CM028137.1, from coordinate 40,351,505 downwards.
GATTAACACCTTGGTACATGCGTACGATTGCATCAGGAATGATGCTACTGGGTTCCCCCTCTACCATATCATTTTCAGGAGGGAGGCCCGCCTGCCAGTTGATGTCTGTTTTGGGGTCTCTCCAGATGGAGTCTGAGCTGAAAAATACCTGCAGTATGTACAGAAACTGAAAGCTCAATTGAACCATGCATATCAACTGGCCCAGACAAGGGCCACTAAAATAAATCATGCCAACAAAGAGAGACACAATAGAAACATAGAAAAACAGAATTTGATGGCAGATAAGGACTGCTTGGCCCACCTAGTTGGCCCATTTCCCTACCTAATGCTTAGGCTGCAGATCCTAGTTAACCAACAGCCTATTTCCTCCTACCCCCAAATAGAATTGCCTTAAGTCTGTCCCATGCATTCTTGAATTCGTCCTCTATTTTTGAGTCCACTACCTCCTTAGGAAGGCTGTTCCATGTATCCACAACTCTCTTTGTGAAAAAATACTTCCTCACATTACCTTTGAGCCATGCCCCTCTATCTTCAAATTGTGCCCCCTTGTTCTTGCACATCTCATTTTCTGAAAGATGCTACCCTCTTGGACTCAGTTGATTCCCTTGATGTACTTGAAAGTTTCTATCATGTCTCCCCTCTCCCTCCTCTCCTTGAGTGTATACATATTAAGCTTCTCTAATCTCTCTTCATATGTCTTCTGGTGCAGACTCTGCACCACTTTAGTTGCCCTCCTCTGGACAGCCTCCATTCTGTCTATGTCCTTGTGGAGATGGGGTCTCCAGAACTGGATGCAGAACTCCAGATGGGGTCTCACCAACTGTCTGTACAAAGGGATGACAACTTCCTGTTTTCTACTGGTGATGCCTCTCCTTATGCATCCCAGTATCCCACCAGCTCTTCTTACTGCCTTCTCACATTGCTAGCCCTCCTTAAGGTCATCGGATATGACTACCCCAAGGTCCCTTTCCATTTCTGTAGTTGTTATTATCTCACCCCCCATTGTGTACTCTTCCCCTGGATTTTTGTTACCCAGCTGCATTACTTTGCATTGAATCTAAGCTGCCATATATTTGACCATTGCTCCAACCTTGCCAAGTCCCTTTGCATCCTCTCCACCCCCACCTTCTGTATCAACCCTGTTGCAGATCTTTGTGTCATCTGCAAAGCAGCATACTTTTCCTTCCAGTCACTCTGCAATATCACTTATAAAGACATTAAAGATGATCGGTCCCAGTACTGAACCCTATGGTACCCCACTAGTAACCTCTCTTTCTTCAGAGTAAACTCCATTTACTATTACCCTCTATATCCTGTTGTCCAGCCAATTTTTAACCCAGGGTACCACCTTGGGACCCTCTCCAAGGCTTGCTAACTTGTATATTAATCTTTTTATGTGGGACTGCATCAAATGCCTTGCTAAAGTCTAGGTAGGCCATGTCCACTGCCCCTCCCTGGACTACCACATCTGTCACCCTGTCAAAGAAATCAATTAGATTCATCTGACATGAACTTCCCACTGTGAATCCATGCTGCCTTGGGTGCTGTTCACCACTGGCCTCTAGGAACTCAACAATTCTTTCCTTTAGAAGTGATTCCATCATTTTCCCTACCACTGAGGTCAAACTAACAGGTTTGTAGTTTCCTGCCTCTGTCTTGCTCCCATTTTTGTAAAGGGGATCACATCTGCCTTCCTCCAGTCCTCCAGTACTACACCATTCTCCCATGATTTTTTAAAAAGGAAGGTAAGTGGTGTCACTAATTCTACTCTTAGTTCCTTTAGAATTCTTGGGTGAATCCCGGTAGGCCCCATTGCTTTGTCCACCTTCAGTTTTAAGAGTTCTTTCAGGACCCTTTCTTCTGTAAATGGACTGGTATTGACCTCCCTATCCAGAGTGCTTCTATTCTTTGATTTAGATACCTCCCCCTCCTCTTATTTTGTGATTACTGAGCAGAAGTATTCATTCAGTATCCCTGCTTTTCCAATGTCATCCTCTGCTGACCCTCCCTTCCCTTTAGTAAGCCTCACTATCCCTTCCTTCATCTTTCTACGCCCCCTAAAGTACGTATAAAAGGTTTTATCCCCCTTCTTAACTGAGATGGCTATCTTTTCCTCAGTTTGGTCTTTTGCTATTTTGACTGCCTTCCCCACTTCCTTCTGCTTTATCTGGTACAGTTCTCTGTCCTGCTCCATCTGTGTTTCCTTATACTTCCTGAATGCTACCGTTGTCTCCTTAACCTTACCCGCCACCTCTTTTGAGAACCATAGTGTTTTTTTCCTTAATTTTGCATTGTTGATTTGCTTCACAGAAAGGCTTGTTGCCTCTGTGATGGCTGTTTTGATTTTTACCCATTGTTCCTCCACCCCTCCTTCTTGCCCATTTGCTAGCACTTTTCTGAGGCACTCTCCCATTTTCCCAAAGTCAGCCCTCCTAAAGTTCAACACTTTTGCTTTTTTATGGTTCAACTGTATGGCTGTGTTTATTGTGAACCACACTGTTTTGTGGTCACTTATTCCCAGATGGTTACCCACTTCTTGATCTGAGATCCTTTTTCTATCCCCATTTGATAGTACCAGGTCTAAGATTGCTCCCTCACTAGTGGGTTCCACCACTAGCTCTTTGAGGCATGCCCCCTGCAGGGCATCAGGAATAATCCTGCTTTTTGATGTGGCAGCAACCAGGGTGCTCCAGCTAACGTCTGGCATGTTCAGGTCCCCCATCAACAATAACTTCCCTTTTTCTGCCATTCTAAGGATGCCTTCCATCATTTTATTGTCCTTTGCCTCCTCCTGAGATGGAGGTCTGTATACCAAACCTGTGCGAATTGTGGTGCCATATCCTGTTTCAAGGGTAACCCACAGTGCCTCCTCTAATCCCTGTTTATCCTTTAGTTCTGTTGCTTTGATCCCTTCCCTTACATAGAGAGCTACTCCTCCTCCTCTTTTATTCTCTCTGTCCATCCTGTACATTGTGTATCCTGGTATATTGACATTCCAGTCATGGTTCTCAGTGCACCATGTTTCTGTGATTGCCACAACATCCAGATGTCCCTCTTCTGTCAAGGCTACTAGTTCAGGGAGGCCTGTATCCCTCCAGGTGGACCCTCAGTCCCCAATTAAGCCAAAACCCTGAGCTCTGCAACAGGTTTTCAACCATTTATTGAATCCCATGATATGGAGTACTCTAGTATCACCCTTGCTATAGACAGGCAGCACCTCTGAGAAGGTTACTGTATGTGCTACCTGTCTAAGGCCCCTCCCCAACTCTTCAAACTCCTCTTGTGCTGATGTGATCCTATTCATAGCCAGGTCATTTGTCCCTAGGTGGACAATGATATCCAGCTCCCTCCCTCATGCAGCTGCTGCCACGGTCCTGAGGATTCACTCCCTGTCCCTCCAAGCTGTGGCCCCAGGCAGGCACCTTACCTCCCTGTTCCCTTCATTCCCCAGATCTACCCCCCTAATAATTGAGTCCCCCTCCAGGAGTTGTTTCCTTCCCCTCTGGGATCCCATGCCACCCTCCTGTGAGACTTCATTGTGGAGGTTCCCAGCATCCTCTTTGGTCTCAACTGCTGGTTCGTCCATAGAGGAACCACTCTCCACCAAAAGAGCATATGAATTTTGGAGAGGTACAACTGAAGAAATGTGCATCTGTTCCCTGCCTGAGCCCACCTTGCTTCAATTGCTCCTCTTTCTTGGCAACCTCTGAGGTAGCGGCAGTGGCCCTGGTAGTCCCTGGATAGGGGAGGAGGTTTCACAATTCTAGCTAAGTCAGCCCAGAGATGAGCAACCTCCTCCCTCAGACCAGAGAGGTGCCTACAAATGGGGCAGTATTGCAGCCTCCAGAAAGTCTCCCGGAAGACTGCTGCCCCACAGCTGGTGCATTGCACTACTCCCCACATGTCTGTTTTCTTTTCTTTCCCGATGCACTTGCAGTAAGATTTTTGTTGTTATATATAGTTACTGAGTGTGCTATTACATTCAATGCAGTGTGCTGTGCTGGTAAGAAAATGTGCTGTATGCACCTTCCCCCTTAAGGAAATTATGTTACAACCCTGCTATAAAGGAAGTGACATCTGGGGGGTGGGATGTGAGGAAGGGTTGGTTTGGAGCCAAGCTGTGCCCTCAGGAACAATCAGCTATGAGCTCTGACCCACCTCTAGGATGAGTGTTAACCTTCCTTTCAGCAAGACAACCTACACAACAATCAGGGGAACACAGTCTCCTGCACCTGAGGCTGCCTGTGTTTCAATACATACTGCAGTTTTTGCTATAACAACTCCTTAACCTCCAGTAACTTATTTAAAAATAGTTTAGCTATCACAAAATCCTATGCACCAGTAAATTATTTAAAAATAGTTTCTGTCCCAAAATCCTAGTAGTCAATCCAGCTTCCCCAAGGGACAACCAAAATACAGTATTTAAACCCTTATGAAGTTACTTCCAAGAAAAGTAGAGTTTGGAAGCTCCTTATTCAACTCCTTAGCCACCTGTAATTTATTTAAAAATAGTTTAACTGTCAGAAAATCCTAGTAGACAATCTAGCTACCTCCAAGGGTCAACCCAAATGCAGTATTTAAATCCTTCAGAAGTTACTCACAAGATAAACAGAGTTTGCAAGCCCCTTCTTGGCTAAACACTAAATAAATATGTGAATAAAAAGCAATTACCAAGGGTAGTTAGTATCACCTGCCACAGATTTGAATGAAAGTGCATGTTGTTGCAGATATCAAGTGCAATATAGAATCTCCCACACAGCTCATGGCTGAATAAAGAAGTAGTCTCCTTCCAGGTCAAGAAAATGTGCTTTGTGTAAAGGCTCAAGAGCTATGGCCTGGATACTGAGTGTTGTTATGCAATTTGGGACTACATGGCAAGCAAAAAATTGTGGATAGGTGGTACCATCTTACTCATGTAGTAGCTGAAAAGTTGGATGATCTACTAGTGTACAAGGTATGCCAGGAGAATAACTCCAAAGCTGATAAGACCATGCACCATAACCACTTGCTGTCTATCGGCCAAGTTACAATTGACGCTGAACCACCAGAAACTGATTCCCCTGGGCCAGTGACTCATGCTGCTGCTGCAAGGAGGAGACAGAGTCCATCTGCTTCAGTTGTTAAAGATTTACAGCCTTCTTCCCAGCAGGCTTCAAATGATAGTGACTGTCAATCCACCTCTGATGAAAGTGACTGTGGTAATGCTTATTATCCCTCATATGAACTGAGTCAGTTGTTTTGAGGAAATCCTATGCTGAATCATGGGGATGAAGCTGGGCGTTCTGGACTGACTAACCCCCCAGTTTCATCCTTGGAACTAATGGTCCCTGAAAGTGAAGTCAAAGTATCACGTCTGAGGCTGCAGACTCCCTATGTTTTGTGGAACTGTGTGATTTGCCCAAAGAAGGGGCTGATGGTTTGTGTCTCTCTGGTGACACACCAGAACCTGAAGAACAATGTGAGAGTGTTGACAACCCCCACATCAGTACCACAAAGCCTACTTGTGCCAGAACCTTCTCAAAATGAGCCAGCTGGGCCCTTGTCAGAAGATAATAATAAGCACAGTGTAGTGGAAACAGAGCCTACAGAGCAAACAGCTGACAGTGCTCCCGGTTTGGAGATTCCCATCCATGCAGAGACACCCCTCATGAATGACAAAAGCTCCAAAGTTAGTGCTGAAAGAACAGATACTGTGGCTGTTACCCCCAGAAAGACTGGCCAAGCTGTCAAGAAACTTTTGCACCTTAGATATGATTCTCCTGGGAGGCCAGTGGATTTGCCTCTCAATGTGGTTCACAAAGGGGTTTATGTCTTGCCAAGCTCACTGCCCATATTGAGCTTGATGGCCAACCCAAGTTACTGGTTCTTCCCCCTTTCCTTTACCATGGTGCCCCTACCCCATACAGCCCCTAATTAGCTGATAGGGAAGGGACCCTCTTACATTGTTTAATGTACAAGAAGTTATTACATAAATCAGTATTGTGATGTTACTAGTTTGTTAATCATAGTGATATCAGTATTACGTGTATGAAACATGCATAAGTATTGTCGTTATGGATATGGTATAGTGAACTATAGTGAAATGTATAGTAATGTGATAAGTTTATGTTAACTGATGCAACAGAAGTTATTTGCATAGCATGCTAATAGTATATATGTCTCATTTATATATTACATTTTCAATACTGCGATGGTACAGACTTGACGCAGACGCCAAGTTTTCTCCAGGCAGAGAAGGTTGTAACCCCTTTACAAATGGAGGTTCCTGAAAAGTCTTCCTTGAGCTTGCCTAAAGCTCACTGCCAGGCTGGTGTCCCATGTTTTAGTGTTAAAAACTGTTTACGTAAGAGTGCCTAACTGCCTCTGTGTTCTGTCTCTTTAAGAGCTGCCTAGATTGCAATTATTAATTTATCTGGGGGGGGGGGGGATGAGTGTTGCTATGCTTGAGTCCCGCCCTGGCTGCCAGATAATCACTCTGTTCTGCCATCGCTATTAGCACAGAGCTCTGCTAGATGATGTACTCATTTTCTGAATATCTATTAGAAAAGTAATAATATTGCAGTTTGTTCTAATCTGCATTCTTTGTAGCATGGACAGTTCTGTGTATTTCCATCACCTTGGTCCTGGACAGATAAAATGGGCTAAAATTGGGGACTTTAAAATAGAGTCTGTCCCTAAGGGTCTTGTGGGAGCAAAATTCTGTAGGAATTGTAGTTTTGGGCTTCTTGTACCTAAATGAACCTGGAGGGGGAGCCCTTATTGCGACTGACAGAGGAATCAGCCAACCGAACCTTTTGGATCCTGGGGAAAGTCCCAGGCTGCTTGCAGCTAGCTTCCGATCTGAGTTGGGAAGTGAAGGAGTAACAGCTTGAGACAGTCAAGCAGCCATTCTGAGTAGTTTTGTGCGGGAGAACTGTGGAAAGGCTTGAGCATTGACCTGCATGTCTGCCTGCAGTCCCTGAGAGGGAAACCATGTCATTATCGGACCGAATCTGACTTTGGAGAGTGAGTTAAGCCACTAAATGGTGACCAGGCTGCTACCTAAGGAAGATCAAAGATTTTCTGAATGCGATTGGCATGTCAGGACCTCCAGCCACCTCTGAACTCCCGGTTTGTGCTGAGACTCTGTAATTGCGATCAGATAGCAATCTGCCTGGTACAGTAGAATTTCCTTACTTGTAAATCTGCTGTGTGCTGCTAGTGGGTCACAGTTTGGTTCCCATCTATGTGTGGAAGTGTGTTCTGCTTGCTGGAAGCTGCATCCAGCTCCAATGGACTGAATCAAAATTAATTTCTATTTCGCCTGGGCATTGCCACACTGGCCCAGTCATACTACCCACTGCACAGAGAAAGCCATCGACGAAAGATCTGCCTGGGGATCAGACACCTGCTCAATGCTTTGAACAGGAATGATGCCTCGGTGATTCATGTGGGCCCTGCTTCTCCTGGCACTCCTGCTCCACAACCTGCAGTCTTTATTCCATCCTGCCTGTGTCTAGTATTGGGTACCATGAGTAAACACCAGGGTAGCTCCCTGCAACATACAGCTAAATCTAAAGTGTGTCATCTGGTTACCTTGTTGTTTTTCCTTTCATGAGCTGAGTCCTCCAGCTCCGGATTACAAATAGTGTGTGTTGTACTTGTTGCTTTCCTCTGTCACAGGGCCCCACCAGCTGTGATGTCGGACTATCCTGGGCAATGTTCCTGGCTAGCCCACATTTTCCCCACCTGGGTACACAGAGTATGTGATTGTGTAGGGACTCTGAAGTGCATGCATGACTATTTGATTGCTATAGCCTTTAAACAAAAAACAAATCATAATTTATTTTTAAAGTGCTTTTCTAAAATCAAAGTGCATATACATTAAAATAACAAATAATCAGTTAAAACAGACAGAATTAAAAGCAGGATAAAACCAAACATCCTCCCCAAATGCTAAACAGAATAAATATGTTTTTAAGGAAGATTTAAACATCTCAGTGGACAGGCACTCTCTAATCAGACGAGGTAGAAAGTTCCACAGGGTCGGGGCTACAAAAGCGAAAGCCCTAGCTCGAGATGTCTGAAAACGGACCCTGAGAACCTCTAGCAATCCTTCTTCGGCAGAGCGGAGAGGAAGGAATGGCTGGTAAAGCTGAAGGCGGTCTTGCAAGTAACCCAGTCCATGTTCGTGTAGGGTCTCATAGGTCAGCAATGCAACCTTAAAGGTGATCCTCCACCACACCGGCAGCCAGTGCAATTCACGCAGCACATGCACGATATGGCAAGATCTTGACTGCCATATCAACAGCCTGGTTGCTGCATTTTTCACCAGCTGCAGGTGATGGAGATCCACCCCTGGTAACCCTAGGTATAGCGCATTGCAGTAGTCAAGATGAGAGGAAACAAATGCATGAACCAATACCGTGGTTCCAATCTGTTTTGAGAGCACTGAACTGTTGTTGGTTGCTGTGCCTAACCTTGTTTTACAGGGAGGGGTCTCCAGAGTCAAATTGGTGGAACCAGCCTTGGTGGGAAGTGCAAACAGTGTGGGTACTTGTATGGTGAATAAGGGTCATTGTAAACATGATTACAGCATATTGTTCCTGCCACTAGAAAGGACAGAGGGTGGTTACAGGGCCCCGGAGGGCTGTGCCCAGGCTAGCTTGACCACTAACAACCCTGAACTCCGGGTGGAGGCACCTGTTTCAGTACCCAGGCCCCTTAACCTGCAACTAGCCAAGCAGGCAGGAGTAGTAGCCCTTGGGATAGTGCCACCTAGGGGTTACAATAGGGTAAGCCATGAATTTTTGTTTGAAGTATTGCACATATATGGGGAATCACAGAGATTGTTAGAGTGGATAAAAGTGCTATATAGGAATGCAGTTATCATGTCAAACTTGGCTTTACAGCGTTGTTGGTGTTTTCAAATCTGGAAAGGAGTCAGACAAGGCTGCCCACTGAGCCCATTACTGTACTTATTTGTATTGGATCCATTTACTAGAAAGATACTTATTAATAGGGAAATACAAAGTATAAGGGGTATAGAAACATAGAAACAAAGACTTTGATGGCAGCTAAGGAGCGGTTGGCCCACCTAGTCAGACCATTTCCATATCTACAGGATAAGCTGCAGATCCTAATCAACTTACAGCTTATTTCTTCCTACCCCCACAAAAATTGTCTTATGTCTGTCCCATACATTCTTGAATTCTCACAGTTTTAGACCCGACAACCTCCTCAGGAAGGCTGTTTCATGCATCCACCACCCTCTCTGTGAAAAAATACTTCCTCACATTGCCCCTGAGCTGTCCCCCAACTATCTTCAAATTGTGTCCGCTTGTTCTTGCACATCTCTTTTTCTGAAAAATGCTACCCTCTTGGACTTTGCTGAATCCACTGAGGTACTTAAAAGTTTCTATCATGCCCCCACTCTTTTCTCAAGGGTATACATATTAAGCTCCTTTTGTCTTGCCTCATGTGGCTTCTCTTGCAGACCCTGCACCATTTTAGTGGCCTTCTTCTAGACTGCCTCCATCCTGTCTATGTCCTTGCAGAGATGGGGTCTCCAGAACTGGATGCAGTATTCCAGATGGGGTCTCACCAACTGTCTGTAGAGAGGGATAACAACTTCCTGTTTTCTGCTGGTGTTGCCTCTCCCTATACATCCCAATATCCCCCAGCCCTCCCCACTGCCTTCTCACATTGCTTGCTAACCTTACTTTCATCTGATATGATTATCCCCAGGTCCCTTTCCATTTTTGTTGTTACTACCCCCTCCCCCATTGTGTACTCTTCCTCTGGGTTTCTGCTTCCCCAAGTGCATTACTTTGCACTTCTTTGCATTGAATCCAAGCTGCCATACTTCTGACCATGACTCCAACCTTGTCAAGTCCCTTCTCATCCTTTCCATGCCTCCTTGTGTATCAACCCTGTTGCAGATCTTTGTGTCATCTGCAAAGAGACATACTTTTCTTTCCTACCTACTAGAGGACTTCCAGTCCCTCTGCAACGTCACTTATGAAGACATTAAAAAGGACTGGACCCACTACTGAACCCAGCAGTACCCCACTAGTAAGCCCTCTTTCTTCAGAGTGGACTCCATTTACTATTACCTTCTGTGTCCTGTTGTCCAGCCGATGTTTTACCCAGGTTACCACCCAGGGACCCACTCCCAGGCTGGTTAATTTGATTAGTAATCTTTTGGGTGGGACTGTGTCAAATGCCTTGCTAAAGTCTAGGTAGACCATGTCCACAGCCCCTCCCTGGTCTACTACTTTGGTCACCCAGTCAAAGAAATCAATTTGATTTGTCTGACAAGACCTTCCCACTGTGAGCCCACAGGCCTTTAGGTACTCAACAATTCTTTCCTTCAGAAGTGATTCCATAACTTTCCCTACCACAGAGGTCAAACTGATATGCCTGTAGTTTTCTGCCTCTGTCTTGTTCCCACTTTTTTGAAGGGGAATCACATCCGCCTCCCTCCAGTCCTCAGGTATCACACCATCCTCCCATGATTTGTTAAAAAGGGTAGCCAGTGGTGTCACTAGTTCTCCTCTTAATTATTTTACAATTCTGGGGTGAATTCCATCAGGCTCCACCAAAATCACCATTCCAGATTCTGCAAGTAAGGATGGGGGAGAGGATGGGTCATGAGGAGGGTGGGGAACGCAGGAGGTGGCTGCGGGTTGGGATACCAAAGACAATGAGGGACCATTTTCTGTTTTTGCAGGTAAAATGAAAAAGACATCACAAGACATTTTTTTACAGGTGTGTTTTGGCACACTGGTGTGGGCTCCCAGAATGCTACCTCTGTTTTTATGAGAGGGGGACTGAAGCTGACGGGGAATGGGCTCCCCATTGGCACACAAAATGTGTCTGTGTTTGGGGGGCACATGATGCTGAGGGGGACTGGGCACCCATGGACACATAAATTAAATAAATAGGGGGATATTATGGTGATGGGGAATGGGCTCCCCCACTGGCAAATGAACTTGGTGTGGCTCATGGCAACAGGGGGATTAGGCATGCCTGGCATCAGCTTTCAGGTGGGACTTTGAGAGGTGGACGGCGATAGCTGCCACCATGTTTATTGAAAAGTTACACCAGGCAAGGCATGCTCTGCAGTGACTGATCACTCCCTCAATGCAACGGCAAAATTGTTTCAAGATGGTGGCATGCTTTTGCACTGCTGTCATAGGCAGCATAATATTTCATTGATGCCACAGAGCCCAGCCTGAAAAAGCAGTGGTGCCATTGGCCAGAACATGATCGCACCTCCAAAACCTGCTATTCCAAGCTACCAAGATATGTTGTTTATACTTGTGTGCAAGACAACATGAAAAGTACAATAAAAATGTTGTTTTCCCACCGAAAAGTTTGTCCATATCAATTGCTTAACATACAGTACATCAGTGGTGGACAGAGTACAACCAGAGGAGATTAATGAGTGGGATAGTGAAAAAGCAGGGAGAGATTTAGCTGTAAAATTCTCAATAGCCACATATTTAACCATAGACTGAAAGTTCCCAAAATGCTGCTGGCTGGCTGGAAAGCCTTAAACCATCTTATGGCCAATGCTGCAGAGATCCTGTTCTGTCTGGGATGAACAATTCGCCATCCGCTGTTAATGCAAAATGCTATACCTCAGGATCGGGCAGGTGAATACATGTTCTCCTTCCATCCCAAAATGCTCTGGAGTCAATTGTTCAGAAAATCAGTAGTTTGACTCACAATACCATCAGCCCAGATCCTTTGAAATCTTAATGTCACAAGAGGTGTTCTGCTCTTCAGCCAACACCACCAAAAGAAATAATTCCATTCAGGCTCAACTCCTGCTCTGAAATACATTTCCCTTTGCCCTAATAGACATGTGTAAACTGGGATAAACAACTGAGGTTCACTCCCAAAATAAAAATCCACTCCATTTAGCTCCCCCAAAAAACAACAGATGATAATGATTCACATCAAGCATATAAAACCATGCATTCTCAGAAATGACACCAAATTAAGTTATTTTTTAATGAAATAAAGTATACACTGCAGACTTGAACTTCCAAATAAGATAAAAAATCTTGACACAGCTAATGCTAACTCATTTGATACACTAAAACAGCATTCCCCTACTACAATAAAACTATTCCTGTTATAAAATCAAACGTGAATTTGGGTTTCTCCTCCTAAAATAGCAAACCTTTGGGCCAAATGTGTGCACTATCCTGCAAAAGTATGACTAGACTTATAGTAGCAGCTTAGACAACATGCCCAAACTGGTGGTCGTCTTGCTCAAACTCAATTGCAATCCACTGAGCCATCCCATTTGGCATTTATCTCTGCATCATCATGCATGATGAACCTGTTAGTTGTTTTTTAAAGATAAATGAACTCATTGATAATAAGTTCCCAGCAGATGCCCTTCTGCTTAATTTTTGTAAAGCCTTTGAGATCATACCTAATTGGGAAATAACTGAAAAAAATGGTAACATTTATAATAAGCAATACTGTGATACTGTCGATGGGAATTTGGCTTATGGAATGTACACTTATTAAATGTACACAAAAATTATCCATAAATGTTTTTGTCATGAGAGGGCATTGTGACATGTACGGTGCCTAAGGGTTCAGTCCTGGAGCACATACTATTTCAGATTGTCATCTCTGATACAAATGTAGATTTCATAAACTGGCTTATGAAATACACCAATAACACTAAACTCAGAATTCCATGTGCAAATATAGAATATATAATAAGGTTTCCATGAGATCTAGATGAAATAAAATGGGCATGCACTTTAATGTGGACAAATGTTGAGTCAAGCAGCTGGGAAAACAAATCAAACATATCACCAGTATTCAGTTTTCAACACAGTATTATAAACAGTAGGATGGATAAGGATCTCGACATTGTTATAAATAATTCCTTTGATCAACAGGATCACTGCACAACTGCAATCTCCAATGCCAATAGAGTCCTGGAGAAATACAGAAATATATATATAAGAAGGGCTAATGTTACAATGCCCCTTTAGCAGTGATATGAAAGTCCACTGGTAGAATACAGTATTCGGGTATGGGGCCCTTACAGGACATCAGACATAATTAGAGTTGAAAAAGTTCAAAATAAAACAAATAAAATCATTACAGGACTCAAAAATGTGGCATACAAAAAAAGATTACAAAACCTGAATCTTTTCTCCTTGGAAGATCTTAGGAAGACAGGGGACAATTTTTAGATGAACGATATTCTGCAGAACCCATATTTATTAAACAAACTTAATTTGACCTTCAAGGATGCACAAATGATACTAGAGGACTTCCAGTACAAATTTAACAGAGAAAATTCATAACAGATAAACATTCATTTTTGTTTAGTGACTGTATAATTAACTCAGGAACACTCTCTCATAGCATGCCGCCATTAGTAGAACAAATGATAATGTTAAACACAACCTAGATAAATTTATTAATAACGGGGTTATTTGGGCAATTATGTATCAATTCAGGAGCCAATTATGGGCAAGTGACATTTCAGAACCTTTAACCTTTGTGGGGTGCTCTGAAAAAAATTGATCTTGTGATCACACGGAGCAAGAGGTGTTGCTCCGGCATTGTTGGGTACTGGTAAAAGGAGTTCTTTGTTAGCTGATGCTCCTGTATCCAAAGATGTTGACCTAGTTATATAACCTCTTGGAGGTGAAGCCCATGTAATTGATCGTTCTTAGAAAGCACAATTGCGTCACTGCAATTGACTGCTTCCACTGCCATTAATATGCTGGGTTCCATTTTCAGAGCCTAGAGATTGCCACAGGTCCCCTTATGTGCCAGTCCCTTGGTGCATGGAGATTCCATTGTTATCCCAGCTATTGATCAGGATTTTCAGTCCCAAGTGCCAAATTACTCAAGTCAAAGGAGCTTTTCCCCGGTCTACCTTCGGGAACTTGTGGCATTTGGAGGACCTTTCTATGGTGCTTACATGAAATATTTGACACAAGCTGTATAACATGAACAAGCTGTTGCAACTGTGCCTAACAATATAAAATCAGGTGCAACTGCAGCAAGAGATTTCAGCATAATTGTGCCATAAAAAGAGATTGATACTGGGCTTGGCACAAGCCCTGTGTTGATGCCTTTTAATAGCATGCCCTCTGGCATATATGTTTGGTACAATCTTACAGAAAAACACCTTGGACATTGTACAGGGTTAGGGCATTTGGGGAGCTGTTTTTTTTGCCCTTGTTTTGCTCACCTTTGCCACCTCACATTCACTGGTGCCACTTGGTGGAGGCCTTACAGGATTTTCTGAAACATTGTCTTATTTTACAAGACTGCTCCTTGAACTTAGTTATTTATATTTTGTGGTGATGTGCTAACTTTGTTTTTTATCTTTATACAACACCCTGAGCCTCTGGGAAAGGTACCTACCAAATAAGATTTTCTTGTTTTATACTTAAATGGCTGTAACTCTAACAAAAAGGTGAAAATTGTTTATTTGTGAAATATTAACAAACATTACCATAAAGATGACTTGAATGACAAACACATAAGTCTGCACACTTACCATAGTAAAAAAATCTCTTGATTTCACAGCAGGGCGCATTGCTGCCAATACGTGTTACCGTCACAGTAAGTGTATAGTCTTGTCCAGGTTTTATGGAAGGGAAAATTACCGATCTTATTCCACTGCCTTGTGCAATTTGTATGACAGATGACTTATCCTCCAATGATACGTGGTAGTAAAATGAGGGTGTATTAGCATGAGGAGTCCAAGACACTTCCAAGTTGGCGTTAATAATTCTAGCATCTACAGAGATGTCTTTGCAACACTCTGCATAAAAAGGAAAATGAAATTAATGTCTTATTATTTACAGTTTATCAGTTGTCAGAAACTCTGCACTCTATGTACAAACCTGTTTTGGCCATATGTGCCATGTTACAGTACATGTTGCATAGGGATGTGTTAAGTACAGCCCGTGTGCTCTAAGGAATCCTATGGATTCATGAGCCTAGTACCACGCTGCTGCGGACTCATTTTTCAGTTTTTCCTGAAGTCCTCCCAGTTCACCCGAGGGCCCCAGGAGTAGAGATTCATGTGCATGGAGGCATCGATGTGTACTATAGCCCCAGTAACAGCCCCATCCACCCTCCCACTGACCTAGCACCTGGCACTACCTCTGGCCTGTGCTGTCCCCATCCTCCTTCACAGATCAGTCAAGAGCTGAGTGATATCACCACCACCATTCTGCAGCTCCATCCAGCTCTGCACCCTTCTCCTTTGCCGATCTCTGATGGTCCATGTTCATTCACGAACATGGGTCATCTGTGTGGTGTGAGTTAAGGCATCCAGCACCTTAGCTCTCAATGTCACCAGGCTGGCATTGGCAAGTTTTTTTGCCTTTACTTTTTCAGCCATCTCTTGTGAAGACAATAGTTGTTTCCTTTTCCTTTTGCCTTTGTCTATTTGTTTGATATAAAGGTTTGTTGCCTCCAGTATGGCTCCTTTTAGATGTGATCATTGTCCTATGACTCCCCTTCTATCCCCATCTAGAGCCAACTTGAAACATACCCCTATCCTACTGAAGTCTCCCCTTTAAAAATCCAGAACTGTAGCCTTCATGTGGCATGTTTCTGTTGCTGTTGTCACATTAAATCACGCTGTGCCTTGGTCACTGGACTCAAGGTGTTCACCTACTCTGACATCCGTAATTCTGTCTCCATTCCATAGTACAGGTCCAATATGGCTTCCTCCTGGGTTGGCTCAAGCACCAGCCACTTGAGGCATGTCAACTGCAGGGAGTATAGGATGTCTCTGCCTCTGGCTGTTGCAGCCACTTGGGTTCCCCAATCAACTTCTGGTTAGTTAAAGTCTCCAATTAATAACCCAACCCGTTTGGCTGCCATCATATGGGTGACTTCCAGTAGATCACTGTCCATTTCCTCTCTTTGTGCTGGTCATCTTTATAGTAGTCCTGTGTTAATGGTTATGCCACTGCCTGCCTCCAGGGTGACCCACAATTCCTCCACCCCCCCATAATCCTTACACCTCTGTCACTTTCATACCCTCCTTGATGTACAGAGCCACCCCTTTTTACCCTTCCTGTCTCACCTGAGTAAGGCATACCCTGGTAGAGCTATGTCCCAGTCATGGTTCCCACTGTACCATGTCTCTGTAACAGCTATAATATCCAAGTCATCCTCTGATACCATGGCTACCAGTATTAAGGATTTTGTTCCCCAGGCTGTGGGAATTCGTGCACGTGGCTTTCCAGTTGCTGCAATCATTCCTCCTGACCTCCCCCCATTTCCTTGGGCTCTTCTGACCCCTCTACTTCTTCCAAATACATGTTTTTTGTTGGACAAGATGACCCCCTGTCTCCTTTGGCATGGCAAGGTGTTGGTTAATGGAGTACAACATTAGCTGCTGCAGCTTCAGAAACTAGAGATGTCAACCTACTTCTTGTATCTGACAGAGCTTGAACCTGGATTTCAGTACACCATTTGCCAACATGGTTCCCACTATGTAAATTACTGCTACTGAAACCATGAGTTGGCACATGCTGAACAAAATCATGATCATCTGAACTGTCCGTATCTGACTCAATGAGATGCGAGTGACTATTAGTGTGAAGAGTCTATTGAGTTACTATGTGGCACCTCATGGTAGTGGTTTTCAACCCACAGAATGTTTTACAGACAAACCTGGTTGAATTTTTCTATTGGGTCAGCAAAACAGTAGATCAGAGTGGGGCAGTGTATGTGGTTTACCTGGACTTCAGCAAAGTTTTTGTCTCCCTTCCACAAGAAGACTAGGAGGAGGAGTTTTTAAGCAAACATTGCAGGGACAGAGTGGTACTTTCCGCAATCACAAAAAAGAGGGCCACCACCCACCAGATCCAGGAGATCATCTGAGACCAGTTGCAAAACAACACAATTCGACTGGTACCAGACTCTGAGGCTGGCACAGGAGTCTACTCCATCTTCTTTCTGGTGCCAAAGAAGAACGGAGACCTCAGACCAATTCTGGATCTGAAATTTCTGAACTGTTTCATATCCACCCCATGATTCAAGATGGAGACCTTTCGGTCTACCCTGAGGAACATATGGCTGGGGAATTACCTTACATCGCTGGATCTGAAAGATGCACACACACATCCCAATCAGACCCAGCCACCAATGATTCCTCCGATTCCACATACTGAGCCAGCACTACCAGTATCAAGCGCTACCATTTGGATTCACCTCAGCACCCAGGGTGTTTACAAAGGTGTACATTGTTTTAGAAGCCCGACAGTGGGAACAGGGGATGGATATCATTCCTTACCTGGATGACTGGCTGATACAGGCATGCAGCAGCATTAAATCCCAAAGGGACACAGACTCGGTCCTGCTGGCTCCATCCCAACACGTTTGGGTGGTCAGCCGGGAGAAGAATTCCTTACAACCATCACAGCAGACAGAGCACCTAGGAGCAGAGATAAACACAGCTGAAGGGATGGCAAGACCCCCAAGAAAACAGATCAACTCAGTGAAATCGATTGTTTGGACACTGTGGTCCATGGTCGAGCTGACCATGGGCCAAACAGCACAGGTCCTCCACTGCATGGCATCCTGTCTGGACTTGGTCCCTTGGGCAAAGTGGGATATGTACTCCCTACAGAACTGCATACTCCAGCAAGGCTCAACATCAGAAGATGACCTCAACAAGGTTGTTTTCCTGCCAAGGAGGGTCAGGGACATTCTGGGTGGTGGATGCACTGCCAAAACCACGAGAGGGGCTGTCCACTGGAGCTGGCATACCAGGTGACAGTGGAGACTGATGCCAGTTTACTCAGTTGGGGAGCATGCATGCGAGATTCCACAGCACAGGGCAATTGGATAAGAGCAGAGGCACGATAGTTCATCAACGTCTTGGAAATAAGGGCGGTGTTCCATGCTCTGAGAGCGTTCAGGGACAGCATCACCAGCTGGGCGGTCTTGATAAAATCAGACAACCAGATCATGGTTGCATACATAGCAAAACAGGGTGGAAAGCACAGCAAGGCTATGCTCAGAGAGGCTGCCAAGGTATTAAACTGGGCCCAAGTCAACCTCACTCACTTCCACGCTGTGCATCTAGTGGGAAAGCTGAATGTCAGAGCAGACTGGCTAAGCAGACAGCAGGTGCATCCGGTGGAGTGGCAGCTTCACCCAGATTTGTTTGCCATGATACAAAGGAGGTGGGGTCAAGTTCCAATGAGTCTGATGGCATCCAAGGTGAACGCACAGGTCAAGGCATACTTCTCTTGATACAGGGAGAAGCAGGCCATGGGAACAGATCCCTGTCTCAGACATGGAATCAGGAATGGTCACATATTTTCTCCCTGAATCCACTGATTCCACAGGTGCTCGCGAAGGTCAGAATATCTCAACTACAGATTATTCTGATCGTGCCTTACTGGCCATGAAAGGCGAGGTTTGTATCTGCAGTATCCCTGACACTGGACAGATGGGCCCTCCCATTTTGGAAGGACATGCTGTTCCAGGGGCCATTGTTTCACCCAGCCCCCATACCCTGAAACTGTCGGTCTGGCTCCTGAGAGGCAGAGACTGTTAACTGCCGGGTACCATGAGTCGGTCTTTTCAACCATCCTACAATCCAGGAAGCCTTCCACCACTGCCATCTATAGCAGACAGTGAAACATTTTCACCAATTGGTGCAACTCCGCACACCTTGAGCCAATGCAGGTGGACATATCTTCAGTCCTACTGTATCTGCAGCAGGGCCTAGACAAGAGGCTATCCACTTCTTTCCTACAGGTGCAGTTGTTGACCATAGGAGTGGCCATGGGGATGGTTGGGCTTTCGCAGCCCAGTGCTCATCTGGATGCCATCAGATTCCTCAGGGCGGCACAGAATATTCACCCCCACATACGGATGCCAGAGGCCCCATGGGACTTAATCATGGTGCTTGATTACATAGGGAAGGCCCCGGTTGAGCCAGGGCACCAGTACCCACTTTACTGGTTGGGTTTAAAAACCTGTTTCCTAGTAGCAATCTGCTCCACATGTAGAATTAGCGAACTAGGAGCCCTGTTATGTAAAGAACCCTACACCATTTTCACTGCATAAGGGGTCTTTCAGAAAACAGTCCCAGTCTTTTGCCCAAAAGTTATGTCCACGTTCCATACGGATCAAACCCAAGAGTTACTGACATTCCACACACAGCTGCAGCAGGGCGAGATGAGAACTCCCCATCCTCTGGACGTAGGGAGCACTGTATCATAGTACATTATATGGACACAGACAATCCACAGGTCTGAAAGCTTCTTTATCATAGCTCAGGACCACAAGCAAGGAATGGCTGCCTCAAAGACCACCATCGCTAGCTGGTTAAAGAGGATGGTACTGAAAGCATACAAACCCAATGGCATTATGCCTCCAGAAGGATAAAAGCCCATTCAACATGGGTAGTGGCTACCCCCTTAGTAGAAAGAGCCAGTGTGTCCATGGAGAACATATGTAGAGCGGTGACATGGATCTCTGTCCACACTTTCACAAAACATTATAGACTTGAGATGCTATACAAGCAAAGGACTGACTTTGCCAGAAAAATCTTATCTTCAGCATGTCGCACAAGCTGTTCACCAGATCGCCCTGTCCCACCCTGGTGGATGTTTTGAACTGCTTATTATAAGTAACCTATGAGGTAATGTCTGGAGTGTCATGGATACAACATAACACAATGGGTATTTACTCATCTGGTAAAGGTGATTGTGTTAATTGTATCCATGACACTCCATGACCCACCCTCCAGGGCAATCATGGCGGAGATCTTCACACTGGATAAATGACAGTTAACAGCAATGGTGTAATTTGAAGTTATTATAGTCTGTCCTGAGCACACGACTGATTACAGCTGGTATCATTAGGTAACCGAATTAGAATTGTACCCATAAGGAATAAACTAAGGTGGTGGTTATACTTGGGTCGATCTTCTTTCATGTGTTTATACTATATATATTAATACATAATACATGGATAAAGGTGGGAGTCATGGGAAGAGGGAATTTGGCCTAAAGCATTTGTACTTCAACTATGGAAGAATTGAACTGGAGAACAGAGACTCCTGGGACGTAGGTATGCTGAGAAATTTGATCTAGGTAACATGTGCTTCACTAGCCTATCAGGTGGGTTGGGAACTCATGAGGTAATGTCTGTAGCGTCATGGATACAACTAATAAAATCACCTTTACCAGGTGAGTAAACACCCATTGCAGCCACACAGATTCCACCAGCGGCAGCTACCTAGTGAAAATGCATACCTGCTTTGCCAGAGAAAAGAACTGTCATAAAGGCATTCAGTCCTTTCCCCAACCCCTTCAGAACCCAACCTTCTGATGGCAAGTGCATCATCAATATCACAGGCCTAGAAGAACGTAGCTCTACTATTGTGCTCCTGCATCAGCCAAGGTTTGGTTTCTTTCTGCTGGATTGGTTCCTTTTGGAACATACTCTGGTGTATCCTGTACCACTGAGCTATACTAAGTAGTTTTTGTAACTTTCCATACTATGAAATCCCCATAAATATTAGCTACTGTGTCACATGTGGACCACACTGTCATCTTTTTAACTTAACTGTAAAAATTAATCCCTTCACAATCCATTTATCAGAAAATCAGATCAGTGACTACACTGCAAATCAAACACAATAACATAATTTACTGTACCTTGTTCCTCTGTTGTAGTGTCAGGTACTGTTGTACTCATTGGTGTTGATTCAAATGTAGTTGCTGATGTTGATGCTTCTGTAATTGTTGACGCTTTTATGAAGATGAAAGCAAAGTCAGTTGTACAAGTAATATTTCTTTTTCATGTGCAGTGCTCTCTGTATGAACTCATTTGTTCTCAGAGATATATGTCTATCTTGTATTTGTAACAAACTGAAATGTGTATATAAATGATAAATAGAAAAAATAAACAGAGAATGACAAAAATAAATATATTATTAGTGAGCTGCATCACCAAAATCATATTCCAGTATTGGATTTCACAGATTTTTCAGATTTGAAATTATTGGCCATCAATTTAATTGACATGCAAGTTGAATAAAATTAGCACAGCAGTAATCATTGTAAAGTGTTTCTCTAGTAAGTACCTGGCTATATGCATTGAGGCAATGACCTCCCCAAACAATGAACTGCTGTTACCAGATTTATTTTTTGTAATTGCTATTTTAAGCCCCTCATGTTTGGTGCTGTCTTCCGACACACACTCATAGACAATTCGATACTGAGGAAACCCCACAGATCCTTGGCTATACCCCAGGTGGGGATGGGGTGGTAGTCCCTTCCCATTGGCCCCCCGCACGTACTGTCAATCTCATTGGGGTCCTCATTGGAAAGCAGTGCCAGAGGGTGAGGCCATATTCCAATCCTCTTGTTGGTTTTGCACCCGGTTTGAGTGTTTTACATGTAAGCCACCTGGAGGCGTACATGCACTGATGATAAGGAATATTCCAGTGTCTGTCACACCTCCTGACTCATAGAGACTTTGTGCATGCTGAACCTCTGGCTACTGCTACAGGCCACACATGCACAGAGTCAGTGCACCCCCCCGGGAGGAGGAGAAGAGCAGTCCCTCAGATGATTTGGCTTCCTCCCTCAGTCAGAGCTCTGATGACCCAGGATCATTCCAGATGCTGGGCCACCAATGCTGCAAGCAGT
Organism: Neoceratodus forsteri; assembly: GCA_016271365.2. NCBI lineage: Eukaryota > Metazoa > Chordata > Ceratodontiformes > Ceratodontidae > Neoceratodus > Neoceratodus forsteri. The sequence goes on along the minus strand of CM028137.1, from coordinate 40,329,828 downwards.
ACTACTACCACTGTACTGGAAGGCTGGCTACAATGAACTGCTGTTACTAGATTCTTGAGGAGTACTATTAAACTGGCCAATGATCTGGTGATGTTGAATCTTGTTGTCCAGAGATGTTTTGTTCCACCAATATAGTCAATGTTTGTGCAAAGCAGTTGACATAGCATTTTTCTAGCACTCCACATTGTCAATGGGTAATCAACATAACTTGATATAGTGCACCCCTACCAGGGGAATTCCACCCCTAAATTTAAATAGTGCCTGTTAAGCTGTGGCATGCTAATTGTATAATCTGCTTTTTTTTTCATGCCCTGAGTGGATTGGGAGCCACGTCTGCCTTGCTAGGATGTTTCTAATGGTCTCCGTTTCAATAAAAAAGAAAAAAGGTGCCACAGGCAGGTACAGATTTTTTTTTTATGGGGGGTGTAGAGTCTCAGGGTGGTCCTCAACTTCGGTGTTTTTTCATTTGCCTCCCCCCCCCATATCTTGAGGTTTTATGTTTGGCAGTGTTTTAGAGCTAACACAGTAGTGAACAAATGAAGTGGTTGTGCACTGGAGCCCCTTTATATGCTAAGGGGAGAAACGTTGTGGTGCTCAACAGCAGGGTAAATGCATGTGAAAACGAGTTTAGAAGAGAACAAGTCTATTGACACACTTTAGACGAAGTTATTGCAAATCTTTTGTAAGTTTATACCTTATAGTGTTTATTAAAGGCAGTTAGGAAAACAACAACTTAATGACAGGCACATTCGGCAAGTACCTCCCTTACTTACAATATTGTCCTAACCATAATATGCAAAAAAAAAAAATACTGAACCAGTTTCTGTGGACTATTTTTTTTCTTGGCTCAATTGTCTAAGACCTATATTACGTGAAAACCTTGCTTTTGTTGGACACCATCCACAGTGGTGTTTGTCTTTGATGAGCATCGTCCTTTGTTATACTAGCTGTACTCTGCTGGTTTTTCAAAGTCGCCAAGTGTTTTGCACTTCCATACAGTAGAACTCTTTATCACAGGTATCTGGCAGCTCTGAGGCAGTCAGTGTGTAGCTCTTGCTGCGTAGGTTCCACCTGAAACTTTCTGCTGTGGTCTTTAGGCCAATGTTCCTGTGTGCTTATATTTCAGAACTCAAGACCCAATCATCAGAGCTGTTAGACAGCTAATTTGTGATTTTGGTGTAACTTTGAGTTGATTTGTAGATTTTCCACCTCAACCTCTGTTTCTCCCATTTGCGTAGTAACCGTTAGGGTTGAGCATGTACTCCTTCATCAGTTTGGCTGCCCAACAGTGTCTGGAGCATGCACCGATGGTGCACACATGTGCAATGCAAAGTCCATTGCATAGTGCTATTTGCTATTAAAACCTATTATGTGAGTGTGTGGCCACACATTTGGCAAGTGTGCTCTGGCTAGCTCAAGCACTCTAATGTTCCTGTACACCTGGTGGGTGCATACGTGCATAGTTTATTGGTTTTTGAGTGCATTTATTCAATCTGGCAGTTGGCTGGGTTTACTGATAGCAAGCAATCACTAATACATTCAGACTGGGGTTTTTCCTGTCACACTTTTCTCTTATAGGCACCATGGTTTATCAAAGAGCATTAATCAAGAAATGAAGTAAGACCTGAAGAAGGCTGATGAGAACCTCCCCCATGATCACCTATTGCACTTATTGTGCTTCTCACCTTACCAGTTTTCTCACAGATTCTCTCAGCTGGCCCTCCGAGGTGGGGAGGGGGTACCTGTTCAATCTCATGACAGTTTCAAAGTAGAATTTTGAAAAGCTTTCTTATTGCTCCTCGGTGAGCATCTGAGTCCTGATGATTGGTATATTAAGAAGCAAAGGAAGACTAAGGCAGAGATACTGAGCCTGAATAATGAGGATGGTATTTGGGCAGAGAGTGACAGTGAAAAAGCTGGGATACTGAATGAATACTTCTGCTCAGTATTCACAATGCAAGAGCCAGGGAAATACCTAATCCAATCAATAGAAGCACTCTGGATGGGGGGGGGGGTGGTGATATTAGTCCTTTGACAGAAGAAATGGTTCTGAAAGAACTCCTAAAACTGAAGGTGAATAAAGCAATTGGACCTGATGGAATTCACCCCAGAATTCAAAAAGAACTAAGGGAAGACCTAGTAACACCACTGACTACCCTTTTTAATGAATCCTGTTAGGATGGTGTGATATCTGAGGACTGGAGAAAAGCAGATGTGATTCCCCTTTACAAATGTGGGAGTTAGACAGAGGCAGGAAACAAAAAGACCTGTCAGTTTGACCTCAGTGATTGGAATAATGGTGGAATCACTTCTAAAGGAAAGAAGTATTAAGTACCTAGAGGCCAGTCTGGCACAGGAGCCAAGGCAGCATGGATTCACAGCAGAAAGGTCTTGTCAGACAAATTTAATTGATTTATTTGAATGGGTGAACAAAGTAGTAGACCAGGGAGGGGCTGTTGATGTGGCCTACCTAAACTTTAAGAAGGCATTTGACACAATCACGTACAAAAGATTAATAAACAAATTAGCCAGCCTGGTAGTGGGTCCCATGGTGGTACCCTGGGTAAAAGATTGGCTGGACAACAGGACACAGAAGGTAATAGTAAATGGAGTCCACAGAGAAGAAAGGGGGGTTACTAGTGGGGTACCGCAGGGTTCAGTACTGGGGCTGGTCCTTTTTAATGTCTTTATAAGTGACATTGCAGAGGGACTGGAAAGAAAAGTATGTCTCTTTGCAGATGACTGAAAGATATGCAACAAGGTTGATATACAAGATGAGGTGGAAAGGATGCAAATGGACTTGGCAAGGTTGGAGGAATGGTCAAATGTGTGGCAGCTTAGATTCAATGCAAAGAAGTGCAAAGTAATGCACCTGGGAAACAAAAACCCAGAGGAAGAGTACACAATGGGTGGTGAGATACTGACAACAACAAAAATGGAAAGGGACCTGGAGGTAGTCAAATAAGATGACCTAAAGGTGGGCAAGCAATGTGAGAAGGCAGTAAGGAGGGTTGGGGGAATAGTGGGATGCATAGGGAGAGGCAACACCAGTAGAAAACAGGAAGTTGTTGACCCTCTGTATAGACAGTTGGTAAGACCACATCTGGAGTACTGTGTGCAGTTCTGGAGATCCCATCTCCGCAAAGACATAAAGCGGGTGGAGGCTATCCAGAGGAGGGCAACCAAAATTGTGCAGAAACAGAAGACATATGAAAAAATACTAAATGAGCTTAAGATGTGTAGCTTCAAGGAAAGGAGGAGATGGGGGAACATGATAGAAACCTTCAAATACCTCAAGGGAATCAACAAAGTCCAAGAGGGTAGCATCTTTCAGAAAAAGAGATGTGCAAGAACAAGGGGGCACACATTAATGGGTTGTAGATTCATGGAACAGCCTTCCTGAGGAAGTTGTAGAGTCAAAAACAGTGGGGGAATTCAAGAATGCATGGGACAGACATAAGGCAATTGTAGTGGGGAGTAGGAGGATGTAGGCTGTTGGTTAACTAGGATCTGCAGTTTATTCATTAGGTAGGGAAATGGGCAGACTAGGTGTGCCAAGCGGCCCTTATATGCCATCAGATTCTATGTTTCCATGTTTGTTCACTCTGGTAATTGTTCTCTTTCAGTAGTCACATCATGCTCTGAGTTCTTCAGTAAAATGTGTCAGAATAATTCTTCCATGCCATGCTAGTCCATTTTTGTTATAATTAAGCATGGAGTGTGACTGGGCTTTAAGCAATAGTGGTAGCTCAGAGTAGTAAACTATTATTTCTTGTCACAAAAGGTTACGATTCTTATCTCTTTTGATAAATGAAGCATTTACTGACTAATAGTCCCACAGTAGGCATGATGTGTAGAACAGTAATATAACTGAGGTTGACACAGATGGTTCTGGTCTTTCCCATACATCATGAGCCCTGCCACCTAACACACTTTTTTTATAAGAACTGACAATGAAGAGCCTGTCATCTTTTGGTAGGGCAGACTTATGTGTTGTCACAACAGGTGAGGTCACAATGAGGAGTACTAGACATGGATATGTCAGTCTCCAGATAAAGTACTGCCCTTCACCCCGCACCAAATCTGTGAGATAAAAAAAAGTCTAACTAGCAAATTGAGAAAAAAATGATACTTCATTAATATCTCGCTAATTTCAAAACTAGAGATGGGTGAAATTTTTAAATTTAATTCTGCAAAATATTTCATGAAATTCTGAAATTTTTTGAAATATTCTGTGATTGTGAAATACGAAATTCTGCTGGTGAAATTTGGAATTTGACTTGCAAAATGAGGAATTTTACTGGCAAAAGGCAGAATTTCACCACCTGCAGGTGAAATCCCACTGTTCGTGGGAGAAATTCTGCACTTTGCAGTCGAAATTTCATTTTTCAAAAGCAGAATTTCAAATTTCGCACTTGCAAAATATCCCATGAAATGCAAAATACATTTTGTGGGGCGAAGTTCCTGGTTTTGCCAGAATTTCACTGGCCAAATTAAATTTCACTACATCTTTATTCAAAACTAACTAACATTTTCTGCCTGCTATTTTTGTTGCTATTAGCTCTTTACTGGATTACCAGCAGGTGCTCAACTGAACTGGGCTGGTTGTTTTACTGACAGTAGAAGAATAGGGCCATGCTGGGGGGGCAGTAAATGTGCACCCGTGAAAGCAGCAGCAATTTGTCTGGTTACTGTAGTGTAGCTGAAACTGTGGAAGATGAGAAGGAGGAACAGGAAGATATATTAATCTTGTACAATATGGTGCATTTGTGGGAATATCCTTTAAATTTGGCTCAGAAAGTGCTCGACGATCAATGTTGTAGGCATTATAATGATCATCATAAAGGCTGAACTCAAGATGTAGAGAACCTCAGTCAGATGCATGGGGGTCACCAGCATTTTTAGAAGACTTTAAAATGATTGGTTAAATCCAACCTCTGCCAAATCAGTAGTGTAAGAATTGTATAACAGAACACTTGAGCCTGAGCTATGAGCTGTAGTAATGAACTTGAATCTATAGTTTAATTAAACATTATAGTTGATAACAGACTGCTAACTTCACTCTGTAATGGTAATGAAAATTATGATGCTGTTGATAGTGACGATGATGATGATGAGAATAAAAATAATAGTGATGGGTTACTAGCGCCTTACTTCATTGGCAGTCCTAAATCTTTTAATGAGCAGAAACTTTTTGTCTTTAAAACCCAATCAGACCTGCTGTATTTCATCTTTTGTGATGCACTTGTAATTTTCATTGCCTGCCCTTGTGGTTCAGTTAATTTCTTTCTCATTTGTGTTTTATCTCCAGTATATCTAACTGCCACAGTTTGGAATGGTCCTCCCAGTTAAAACACCTTGCTTCTCTATGGCATACCCTAGCTCTGTCATTATCTGACAGATGACTGTAGAGGCACAGTCATTTGTGCAGGGAATGAGGGTGACTAGCATGTCATTAAGCAGGATTTAATGTTTTCACATCATTTTCTCCCTGGGCCATCATCACATGCATTGATGCAGTGAGTGAGCTCCACTTCCATGGAACAGCCACTGACTTCCTGTGGGTGAGGCCGTTTCCCTTGCAATCCATCATTGCTGCCACACAGATTCCTCCAGATACTGCTACCAAGCAGGAAATGCATACCTGCTCTGCCAGAGAAAAGAGCTGTCATAAAGGCATTCAATCCTCTCCCCACCCCCTTCAGAACACAAGCTTCCCATGGCAAGTGCATCATCAATATCACAGGCCTAGAAGAACGTAGCTCTACTACTGTGCTCCTGCATCAGCTTAAATTTCATTTCTTTCTGCTGGATTGGTTTCTTTTGGAACATGCTCTGGTGTATCCTGTACCACTGAGCTATACTAAGCAGTTTTTGTAACTTTTCATACCATGAAATCCCCATAAATAGTAGCTACTGTGTCACATGTGGACCACACTGTCATCTTTTTAATTTAATAGTAAAAATGAATCCCTTCACAATCCATTTATCAGAAAGTCAGATCAGTGGCTACACTGTAAAAGAAACACAGTGACATAGTTTACTGTACCTGGTTCCTCTGTTGTGGTATCCGGTACTGTTGTACTCATCAGAGTTGTTTCAAATGTGGTTGTTGATGTTGATGCTTCCGTAGTTGTTGGCACTGTGATGAAGATGAAAACAAAGTTAGTTGTACAAGGTATATTTATTTTTTTTGTACAATGCTCACTGTATGAACTCGTTTGTTCTCAGAGATGTATGTCTATCTTATATTTGTAGCAAACTGAAATGTGTATATAAATGATAAATAGAAAAAATAAACAGAGAATAACAAAAATAAATATATTATTAGTGAGCTGCATCAACAAAATCATATTCCAGTATTGGATTTCACGGAATTTTCAGATTTGAAATTATTGGCCATCAATTTAATTGACATACACGTAAAACAAAATTAGTGCAGCAGTAACCATTGTAAAGTGTTTCTCTAGTAAATACCTGACAACATGCATTGAGGCAATGACCGCTACAAACAATGAACTACTGTCACCAGATTTTTTTTTTGTAATTGCTGTTTTAAACCCCTCATCTCTGGTGCTGTATCCTGACACACACTCATAGACAATTCGATACTGAGGAAACCCCACGGAGCCTTGGCTATACCCTCAGGTGGGGACGGGGTGGTGATCCCTCCCCATAGGCCTCACACACGTACTGTCAATTTAATTGGGGTCCTCATTGGAAAGCAGTGCCAGAGGGTGAGGCCGTATTCCAATCCTCTTGTTGGTTTTGCACCCGGTTTGAGTGTTTTACATGTAAGTCACCTGGAGGCGTACATGCACTGATGATAAGGAATACTCCAGTGTCTGTCACACCTCCTGACTCATAGATACTTTGGGCATGCTGAACCTCTGGCTACTGCTACAGGCCACACATGCACCGAGTCAGTGCACCACCCTGGAGGAGGAGAAGAGCAGTCCCTCAGATGATGAGGCCTCCTCCCCTTAGTCGGAGCTCTGATGACCCAGGATCATTCCAAAACCTGGGTCACCAGTGTTGCAAGCAGTAGCACTACCACTGTACTGGTAGGCTGGCTACAATGAACTGCTGTTACTAGATTCTTGAGGAGCACTATTAAACTGGCCAATGATCTGGTGATGTTGATCCTTGTTGTCCAGAGATGTTTTGTTCCACCAATATAGTCAATGTTTGTGCAAAGCAGTTGACATAGCATTTTTGTAGCACTCCACATTGTCAAAGGGTAATCAACATAACTTGATATAGTGCACCCCTACCAGGGGAATGCCACCCCTAAATTCAAATAGTGCCTGTTAAGCTGCAGCATTCCAATTGTATAAACTGCTTTTTTTCTCATTTTCTGAGTGGATTGGGAGACACATCTGCCTTGCTAGGATGTTTTTAATGGTCTCCATTTCAATAAAAAAGAAAAAAGGTGCCACAGGCAGGTACAGATTTATTTTACTGGGGGTGTAGAGTCTCGGGGGGGTCCTCAACTTTGGTATTGGTTCATTTGCCTCCCCCCCATAGCTTGAGGTTTTATGTTTGGCAGTGTTTTAGAGCTAACACAGTAGTGAACAAATGAAGTGGTTGTGCACAGGAGCCCCTTTATATACCAAGGGGAGGAATGTTGTGGTGCTCAACAGCAGGGTAAATGCATGTGAAAAGGTGTTTAGAAGAGAACAAGTCTATTGGCACACTGTAGACAAAGTTATTGCAAATCTTTTGTAAGGTTATATCTTATAGTGTTTATTATAGGCAGTTAGGAAAACAACTACTTAATGCCAGGCACATTCAACAAGTACCTCACTTACCTGCAATATTGTCCAAGCCATAAAATGTAAAACAAATCACTGAACCAGTTTCTGTGGACTAGTTTTTTCTTGGCTCAATTTATCTAAGACCTATATTACATGAAAACCTTGCTTTTGTTGGACACCATCCACAGTGGTATTGGTTTAAGCAATAATGCACGACAGGGTGAGTGTTGTGCTGGGATAACATCACATCTGGGGTGATTAGGCATGAGGCAGTAGGCCAAATGCGACTAATCACCCCAGAAGTGACGTTATCCCAGCACAACACACACCCTGGAGTGCATTATTGCTATTACACAATGGATTTTGAGGTAAAGAGAAGAAAAAAATTATTAAAAATGACCTTTAAAAGTGAATTTTATGGGTGTTTTTTTCTAATGTGTAAGTTTAGGTTTAAAAAAATAGTGCATATTTCTTCTTTTTGCCAGCAGGTGGAGCTCCTATGTTGAAACTGTGGCTTCATACTCCCAAGTTCCCACAGATACCTTTCTGTGCTGTTTTTCTTCTCTGTTCCCTGTTTCTTTGGTGTAAATCATGTTTTTTATATTTAGTATTTTTTTTTTGGCACAGTGTCCTGTATATGTGTTAGTCTTCCTGCTGGTGCATCTAAGAAATGTGAGCTTCCAGAAGATGTCGGCGTGACCCCGTCCCCACTGCTGCTACTGTCAGGATCGTGGTTGTTGGACATTGCTCTGCAACACCACCATCTGAGTGTGGTGCTTGTGTGTCTTCTCTCGGTTCTGGTATTAGCTGGAGAAGTAACCGAATGTGGAAAACAACGTTCAGGTAAAAGGGACTGTTAGGCATGTGCTCGTATGTTTCTGTTGGCGGAGACTTGTGATTGCGACAAAAGAGATAGGGAACCTGATTGTTATGATGGATTTCAAGGTGGCAGCGAGACTGGGAGGCAGTGGGGGTGCTTGATTGTGAAGCCAATGTGGCAGCTTTCATTGTGTCTTTCTTTTTGTTAAATAAAAAAATAAATAAAGTTGTCTGTTGTGTTGACAGCAGAGACTGTCAGTAGAGCAAGTGGGGGACTGCTGAGAAGCTAATCACAAAGTTGGCTTTCACTTGTCTCATTTTTTTTTAATAGTAAGAAAACAAAAGTTTTAGGGGACTGTATCATGGTTTTAGATATTAATTTGGTTGTTTTTTTTGTGCTGTGGCAGGCAGGGATTTAAACTGAGAGGTGCACATAGCAGTAGTAGGAGTACAGGCAAGTAGAAGGTGGCTTATGCAGTGATTTTTTTTTTCTCATGTCATTTGCCCATGTGGGTGCTGGGACTAGATCCGTGATATTGTGCTTGGATAACATCACGGCTCCAGTCCTAGACGGACCAATCAAAGTCCAAGATTATTTTATGCCATTGTACAATTTTTGATGAACATCTTCCTTTGTTATATTAGCTGTACTCTGCTGGATTTTCAAAGGTGCTGAGCGATTTTCACTTCCACACAGTAGAACTCTTTATCACAGGTATCTGGCAGCTCTGTGGCAGTCAGTGTGCAGCTCTTGCTTTGTAGGTTTCACCTGAAGCTTTCTGCTGTGGTCTTTAGGCCAATGCTCTTATGTGCTTATATTTCAGAACTCAAGACCCAATCATCATAGCTGTTAGACAGCTAATTTGTGATTTTGGTGTAACTTAGAGGTGATTTGTGGATTTTCCAATGCAACCTCTGTTTCTCTCATTTGCGCAGACACCATTAGGGTTGAGTGTGTACTCCTTCACCAGTTTGGCTTCCAAACAGTGTCTACAGCATGCACTGGTGGTGCCCAGGTATGCAGTGCAAAGTCCATTGCATAGTGCTAATTGCCATTAATACCTACTGTGTAAGTGTGTGCCCACGCATTTGGCAAGTGCACTCAGGCTAGCTCAAGCACGCTAATGTTCCTGTACACCTGATGGTTGCATACATGTATAGTTTAGTGTTTTTTAGTGCACTTATTCAATCTGGCAGTTGGCTGGGCTGATTGATTGCAAACAATCACTAGTACATTCAAACCTGTTTTTTTTCCTGTCACACTTTTCTCTTATTGGCACCATGAGTATTGAAGAACATTAATCATGACATGATGTAAGACCTGCAGAAGGATTATGAGACCCTCCCCCATGGGTACGGATTGCCCTCATTGTGCTTCTCACCATACTAGTTTTCTTACAGATTCTCTCAGCTGGCCCTCCAAGGTGGGGAGGGGGCCATCTGGTTCATCTCATGGCAGTGGTAAAGAAGAGTTGTGAAAAGCTTTCGTATTGCTCCTTAGTGAGCATCTGAATCCTGATGTCCTGCAGGAAATCTCAGCAGATACAGCTGACCTCAGAACAGTCCCCACAGGTTAAGGGTTGCCCATCCAGATATGTCCAGGTGTGATACAACTCGACAAGGCAGTACAATCAGATGTAGAGGAAGATACCAACCCTGACTTTTAGAAGGCACCATTTTTGTTGCCTTCCTCTGGACTGCCTCCATCCTGTCTATGTCCTGCAGAGATGGGGTCTCCAGAACTGGCATGAGTACTCCAGATGGGGTCTCACCATCTGTCTGTACAGCTGGATAATAACTTCCTGTTTTCTGCTGGTGATGCCTCTCCCTATAAATCCCACTATCCCCCCAGCCCTCCCTACTGCCTTCTCACATTGTTTGCTAACCTTAAGGTAATCTGATATGATTACCCCAAGGTCCCTTTCCATTTTTGTTGTCATTACTACCTCCCCCACTGTGTAATCTTCCCCATGGTTTTTGTTTCCCAGGTGCATTATTTTGTACTTCTTTGCAATGATTCCAAGTCACCATACTTCTGACCATTCCTCCAAACTTACCAAGTCCCTTCTCATCCTTTCCATGCCTTCTTGTGTATCATCCCTGTTGCAGATCTTTGTGTCATCTGCAAAGAGGCATACTTTTCCTTCCAGTCCATCAGCAATGTCATTTATAAAGACATTAAAAAGGACTGAACCCAGTACTGAACCCTGCAGTACCCCACTAGTAACCCCTCTTTCTTCAGAGTGGACTCCATTTACTATTACCTTCTGTATCCTGTTGTCCAGCCAAAGGTTTACCCAGGCTACCACCCTGGGACCCACTCCCAGGCTGGTTAATTTGATTACTAATCTTTTGTGTGGGACTGTGTCAAATGCCTTGCTAAAATCTAGGAAGGCCATGTCCACAGACCCTCACTGGTCTACTACTTGGTCACCCAGTCAAAGAAATCAATTAGATTCATCTGACATGACCTTCTCACTGTGAGCCCATGCTGCCTTAGGTCCTGAGCCCCACTGGCCTCTAGGTACTCAACAATTCTTTCTTTCAGAAGTGATTCCATCACTTTGCCTACCACAGATGTCAAACTGACAGGTCTGTAGTTTTCTACCTCTTTCTTGCTCCCACTATTGTGAAGGGGAATCACATCTGCCTCCCTCCAGTCCACAGGTACCACACCATCCTCCCATGATTTGTTAAAAAGGGTAGCCTCTGGAAGTAAGGATGGGGAGGAGCATGGGTGCAGGGAGGTGGGGAATGCATAAGGTGGTTTTGGGTTGGGGGAGGGGTACCAGAGACAACGAGGGACCATTTTCTATTTTTACAGGTAAAAAAAAAGTCAACACAAGACTTTTTTTTTTACAGATGTGTTTTGACACACTTATGTGGGCTTGCAGTATGCCACCTCTGTTTATTTCGGAGGGTGACTGAAGTCAATGGGGAATGGGCTCCCAATTGGCACACAAAATGTATCTGTGTTTGGGGGGGCATTATGCAGAGGGGGAATGGGCACCCATGGGCACACAAATTAAATAAATAGGGGGACATTATGGTGATGGGTATTGGGCTCCTTCACTGGCAAATGAACTGGGGGGGCATGATAACAGGGGATTGGGCACCCCTGACATCAGCCTTCAGGTGGGGCTATGAGAGATAAGCAGAGATAGCTGCCACCATGTTTATTGAAATGTTACACGAGGCAAGGCATGCTCTGCAATGACTGATCACTCCCTCATTGCAACGGCAAAATTGTTTCAAGTTGGTGGCATGCTTTTGCACTGCTGTCATAGGCAGCCTGTTATTTCATTAATTCCACAGAGCCCAGTCTGAAAAAGCAGTGGTGCCATTGGCCAGAACATGACCACACCACCAAAACCTGCTATTCCAAGCTACCACAATACGTTGTTTGTGCTTGTGTGGAAGACAACATAAAAAGTACAATAAAAATGTTGTTTTCTCATCGAAAAGTTTGTCCATAGCAACTGCTTAACATACATCAGTGGTGGAGAGAGTACAACCAGAAGAGATTAATGACTGGGACAGTGAAAAAGCAGGGAGAGATTTAGCTGTAAAATTCTCAATAGCCACAACTTTAACCATAGACTGAAAGTTCCCAAAATGTTGCTGGCAGGAAAGCCTTAAACCATCTTATGGCCAATGCTGCAGAGATCCTGTTCTGTCTGGGATGAACAATACGCCAACTGCTGTTAATGCAGAACGCTATACCTTGGGTTCAGGCAGGTGAATCCCTGCTCTCCTTCCACCCCAAAATGCTCTGGAGTCAATTTTTTCAGAAAACCAGCACTTTGGCTTACAATACCATCAGCCCAGATCCTTTGAAATCTTGATGTCACAAGAGGTGTTCTGCTCTTTAGCCAACACCACCAAAAGAAATAGTTCCATTCAGGCTCAACTCCTGCTCTGAAATACATTTCCCTTTGCCCTAATAGACTTGTGTAAACCAGAATAAACAACTGAGGTTCACTGCCAAAATAAATATCCACTCAATTTGGCTCCCCCAAAATAAAACAGATGATAATAAATCACATCAACCATATAAAACCATGCATTCTCAGAAATAACACCAAATGAAGTTATTTTTTTAATGAAATAAAGTATAGGCTGCAGACCTGAACTTCCAAATAAGATAAAAATCTTGACACAGTTAATGCTAACTCATTTGATACTCGAAAACAGCATTCCCCTACTACAATAAAACCATTTCTGTTATAAAATCAAAAGTAAATTTGTAGTCCTCCAAAAATAGCTAACATTTCGCCTGCATTTGTGTGCTATCCCGCAATAGTATGACTAGACTAGCAGCAGTAGCAGCTTAGACAACAGGCCCAGACTGGTGGCCATCTTGCTCAAACTCAATTCCAATCCACAGAGCCATCCCATTTAGCATTTACCTCTGTGTCTTCATGCATGATGCACCTGGTATTTGTTTTTTAAAGATAAGTGAACTTGTTAATAATAAGTTCTCAGCAGATGTTATTCTGCTTAGTTTTTGTAAAGATTTTGAGATTGTACCTAATCGAGCCGTAACTGAAACAAATGGTAACATTTATAATAAGCAATACTGTGATACTGTTGATGGGAATTTGGCTTATGGAATGTACACTTATGGAATGCACCCAAAAAATATCCATAAATGTTGTTATCATGAGAGGGCAGTGTGACAGGTATGGTGCCTAAGAGTTCAGTCCTGGAGCACATACTATTTCAGATTGTCATCTCTGATACAAATGTAGATTTCATAAACTGGCTTATGAAATACACCAATAACACCAACCTCAGAATTTCATGTGCAAATATAGAATATATAATAAGGTTTCCATGAGATCTAGATGAAATAACAAAGTGGGCATGCGCTTTAAGGTGGACAAATGTTGAGTCAAGCAGCTGGGACAAACCAAACATATCACCAGTATTCAGATTTTCAACACAGTACAATAAACAGTAGGATGGATAAGGATCTTGACATTGTTATAAATAATTCCTTTGATCAACAGGATCACTGCACAACTGCAATCTCCAATGCCAATAGAGTTCTGGAGAAATACAGAAATATATCTATAAGAAAGGCTAACATTACAATGCCCTTTTACCAGAGATATGAAAGTCCACTGGTAAAATACAGTAGTCAGGTATGGGGCACTTACAGGAATTCAGACATAATTAGAGTTTAAAAAGTTCAAAATAAAACAACTAAAATCATTACAGGACTCAAAAAAGTGGCATACAAAAAGAGATTACAAAACCTGAATCTTTTCTCCTTAGAAGATCTAAGGAAGACAGGGGACAATTTTTTAGATTAACAATATTGTGCAGAACCCGTATTTAGAAAACAAACTTAAGTTGACTTTCAAGGATACACAAATGATAGTAGAGAACTTCCATTACAAATTTAACAGAGACAATTCATAACAGACAAACATACATTTTTAAGTGACCGTATAATTACCTCAGGAACTATCTCCCATAGCATTTCACCATTAGTACATCAAATGAGAATGTTAAACACAACCTAGATAAATGTACTAATCATGGGGATATTTAGCCAATTAAGTATCAATTCAGGAGAAAATTTTGGGCAAGTGACATTTCAGGACCTTTAACCTTTGTGAGGTACTCTGAGAAAAATTTGACCTTGTAATCACACGGAGCAAGTGGTGTTGCTCTGGCATGGTTGGGTACTGGTGAAAGGAGTTCTTTGTTAGCTGATGCTTCTGAATCCAAAGATGTTGACCTAGGTATTTAACCTCTTGGAAGTGAAGCCCATTTAATTGATCAATCTTAGCCAGCACAATTGCCTCACTGCAACTTACTGTTTCCACTGCCATTAATATGCTGGGTTCCATTTTCAGAGCCCAGAGATTGCAACAGGCCCCCGTGTGCCAGTCCCATAATTCATGGAGATTCCATTGTTATCCCAGCCATTGATCAGGATTTTCAATCCCAAGTGCCAAATTCCTCAAGTTAGAGCAGCTTTTCTCCGGTATACCTTGTTGAACATGTGGCATTCGGAGGACCTTTCTATGGGGCTTACGCCAAATATTAGACACAAGCTATGTAAAGTGAACAAGCTGTTGTTAATGTGCCCAACAATATAAAATCGGGTGCAACTGCAGCAAAAGAGTTTGGCACAATTGTGCCATAAAAAGATATCAATACCGGGCTTGGCACAAGCCTTGTATTGATGCCATTTAATATCATGCCCTGTCTCATATATATTTGGTACAATCTTACAGAAAAGCACCTTGGACATTGTATAGGGCTAGGGCATTTGGGGGGCTGCTTTTTTGCCCTTGTTTTGCACTGCTTTGCCAACTCACATTCACTGGTGCCACTTGGTGGAGGCCTTACAGGGTTTTCTGAAACGTTGTCTTTTTTTGCAAGACTGCTCCTTGAACTTAGTTATTTATATTTTGTGGTGATGTGCTAACTTTGTTTTACATCTTTATACAACACCCTGAGCCTCTGGGAAAGGTGTCTACCAAATAAGATTTTCTTGTTTTATACTTAAATTGCTGTAACTCTAACAAAATCTGAAAATTGCTTCCTTGTGAAATATTAACAAACATTACCATAAAGATGACTTGAATGACAAACACATAAGTCTGCACACTTACCATAGTAAAAAGATCTCTTGATTTTACAGCAGGGCGCTTTGCTGCCAATACGTGTTACTGTCACAGTAAGTGTATATTGTTGTCCAGGTTTTATGGAAGGGAAAGATACCGCTGTTAATCCACTGCCTTGTGCAATTTGTATGACAGGTGACTTATCCTCCAATGATACGTAATAGTAAAATGAGGGTGTATTAGCATGAGGAGTCCAAGACACTTCCAAGTTGGCGTTAATAATTCTAGTATATATAGAGATGTCTTTGCAACAGTCTACATAAAAAGGAAAATGAAATTAATGTCTTATCATTTACAGTTTATCAGCTGTCAGAAACTCTGCACTCTATGTACAAACCCATTTTGGCCATATGTGCCATGTTACAGTACATGTTGCATAGGGATGTGTTAAGTACAACCCGTATGCTCTAAGGAATCCTATGGATTCATGAGCCTAGTACCACACTGCTGCTGACTCATTTTTCAATTTTTCCTGAAGTCCTCCCAGTTCACCCGAGGGCCCCAGGAGTAGATGCATGTGCATGGAGGCATAGATGTGTACTATAGCCCCAGTAACAGCCCCATCCACCCTCCCACTGACCTAGCACCTGGCACTACCTCTGGCCTGTGCTGTCCCCATACTCCTTCACAGATCTGTCAAGAGCTGAGTGATATCACCACCACCACCATTCTGCAGCTCCATCCAGCTCTGCACTCTTCTCCCTTGTCAATCTCTGATGGTCCATGTTCATTCACGAACATGGGTCATCTGAGTGGTGTGAGGTAAGGTGTCCAGCACCTTAGCTCTCAATGCCACCAGGCTGGCATTGGCAAGTTTTTTGTCTTAACTTTTTCAGTCATCTCTTGTGAAGACCATAGTGGTTTCCTTTTCCTTTTGCCTTTGCCTATTTGTATGAAACAAAGGTTTGTTGCCTCCAATATAGCTCCTTTTAGATGTGCTCATTGTCCTTTGACTCCCCCTTCTATCCCCCATCTAAAGCCAACTTGAGACATACCCTCATCCTACTGAAGTCTCCCCTTTAAAAATCCAGAACTGTAGCCTTCATCTGGCATGTTTCTGTTGCAGTTGTCACATTAAACCATGCTGTGTGATGGTCACTGGACTCAAGGTGTTCACCTACCCTGGCATCTGTAATTCTGTCTCCATTCCTTAGCACAGGTCCAATATGGCTTCTTCCTGGGTTGACTCAAGCACCAGCCACTTGAGGCATGTCAACTGCAGGGAGTCTAGGATGTCTCTGCCTCTGGCTGTTGCAGCCAGTAGGGCTCCCCAGTTAACTTCTGGAAAGATGAGGTCTCCCATCAATAACACCCCCTCTCCCATTTGGCTGACATCATATGGGTGACTTCCAGTAGATCACAGTCCATTTCCTCTCTTTGTGCTGGTTGTCTTTATAGTAGTCCTGTGTTAATGGTTATGCCATTGCCTGCCTCCAGGGTGACCCACAATGTCTCCATCTCCCCCTGTAATTCTTGCACCTCTGTCACTTTCATACCCTCCTTGATGTACAGAGTCACCCTCCTAGCTTTTTACCTTTTCTCTCTCTCTCCTGAGAAAGGCATACCATAGTATAGCTATACCCCAGTCATGGTTCCCATTGTACCATGTCTCTGGAACAGCTATAATATCCAAGTCATCCACTGATACCATGGCTACCAGTATCAGGGATTTTTTTCCCCAGGCTGCGAGAATTCATGCATGTGGCTTTCCAGTTCCTGCAATCATTCCTCCTGACTTCCTTCCTATTCCCTTGGGCTCTCCTGCCCCCGAACACCTTCCAATTACATGGTTTTTGTTAGACAAGATGACCCCCTGTCTCCTTTGGCATGGCAAGGTGTTGATTAATGGAATACAGCATTAGCTGCTGCAGCTTCTGAAACTAGAAATGTTGACCTACTTCTTGTGTCAGACACAGGTTGAACCAGGATTGCAGCACACCATTTGCCAACATGGTTCCCAGAATGTAAATGACTGCTACTGAAGCCATGAGATGGCACAGACTGAACTAAATCATGGTCATCTGAACTGTCCATATCTGACCCAGTGAGATGTGGGTGGCTATTAGTGTGAAGAGTCTACTGAGTCACTATGTGGCACCTCATGATAGTGGTTTCCAACCCACAAAATGTTTTACAGAAAATCCTGTTTGATTTGTTCAATTGGGTCAGCAAAACAGTAGATCAGGGTGGGGCAATGTATGCGGTTTATCTGGACTTCAGCAAAGTTTTTGACTCCATTCCGCACAGGAGACTAGTCAAAAAACTGAAGAAGATGGGAATTGGGCATAAGGTTACAAACCGGATCAGAAACTGGTTAAATGGGAGAACTCAAAGTATATTAGTAAATGGTACTCAGTGGAGGGAAGGGTGACTAGCGGGGTCCTGCAGGGCTCAGTTCTGGGGCCAATCCTCTTCAACACATTCATTAGTGACATTGTGGATGAACTGGAGGGAAAGGTGTGTCAGTTTGCAGATGACACCAAAATCGGCAACAGGGTAGACACAACAGAGGGACAGCAAAGCATGGAAGCTGATCTCCAAAAACTGTAGGAGTGGTCCAAGACCTGTAATTGAAATTCAATGCCAAAAAATGCAAGGTCATGCACCTGGGAAAGCGTAACCCAGGGAAACTGTATTCAGTGGGAGGGGAGTAGCTGGTGGCTTCCATGCTGAAGCAAGAACTAGGGGTGATCATATCAGATGGATCTACCACTGCTGCTCGACAAAAAAAATCTGTGAATGTCAGTACAGCGACAGGTTCCATGTCGACTGCGAGTTGCCGTTGGCATGGAACAACATACTTCAGACTCTGTTTTTTCATTGGGGAGCTTCACCCCCGAACTAAAGGATTCTAACTCCAAGTTGGAGTTAGTTTGGTGAGGGGGTGCAGGTCAGGGGAAGTGGTTGCCCCCTTTCAGCGGCACTTCTCTGGTGGCATGGCCCTGTTGTTGATATTGATGCCTGTCGCCATAGAAATGTCACTGTTAGGGTGGTATACCACATCAGATGACCTCAAGATCAGTAGACAATGTGAAAAGGTAACACTAAAGGCTAGTGGTATCCTGGGATACATATGGAGGGGTATTATGAGCAGAAGGCATTACATAATCATGCCCCTGTATTGGTCCCTGGTCAGGCCTCATCTTGACTACTGTGCCCAATTCTGGAGAACACACCTCAGGAAGGAATAGATAGGCTGGAGATGGTACAGAAAAGAACAACATAGATGGTGCAGGGCTTGCATCATAAACCGTATGAGGCAAGACTGAATGACCTCAAATTATACTCCCTAGAACAACCAGGAATCATGGGGCTATGATAGAAACACTCAAATACCTCAATGGCAACAACTGGGTGCACGTGCAGAACCTCTTTCAGGTAAAAGATTATAGCAGAACTAGAAGGCACAGCCTTTGACTTAAGGGAGAAAACTTCAGAAGCAGTTTGAGGAAATTCTTCTTCACAGAGCATGTTATGGAACCATGGGATAACCGATTGGAGGGAGTGGTGGGAGCCAAGACAGTGGGGGAATTCAAGTGGACATGGCACAGACACTGTAGGATACACAAGCAGGCAGTTATGTGGGGGGCTAGGAAGCCAAGGTCAGACTTGATGGATCATACGGTCCCCATCTGATGACAATGTCTGTGTTTCTATGTTTCTATGGCTCTTTTACAGTATAAACATGATGCCCTGAGTTTATCTGTGGAACATATCAAAATGATTCTTCCATGCCATCTTCATCTATTTAGGATATACAGTTAGGTATGGACTATAATGGTAATCAAAACCTTAATAGCCGATCTAAGTAATAAAATTATTATTTGTTATAGCTAAAGATTCTAGGACAGATTTTCAAAGTCCTGCGAACGGCACAAAGCCTTGATGCACTACTTATATGGTGCAAAAGGCATGAAGCCTTCTCCCAGCTGGTAACTCCGTGCACCAGTGCCACTCTTTTCCATCACCTGACCCCCCTACTCCACTCTTTAACCACCCCTCCCCTCTCAGCTGACATTAGGCCTCCAAGCCACCTTCACCAATATCTTGCTATCCACCTCTACCATCTGACAATGGCCATTACCTGCTAACTCTGCTCTCTCTCCCTCTACTCCATATTCTGTCCACCTTTTAATCTGACTCATGCTAGCTTCTACCGACTCTCTCCACAACATACTGCATTTACCTTGTCTTAATCAACTCTGAGTGTAAAGAAGGTATCTATCATTTTCCTTTGTATGTATGTTGCCCTACATCCTTTGATGTGGAACATTTGTAAATAAGCAGTCCCTGCTCTAATGTACTTGTAATCCTAGAGTTTAATAAATAAATAACAAAGTTAGACTGGCTCTTCCCTGCTCTAGCTTTCGGCTTTCAGAGAACCCCTTTTTATGGGGCTGCAGCAGTAAAGTGAGGAAACTGGGAATTACCTTAGCTCTGACATTATCTGGCTGAGTACTATGGAGTTACATAGTAACTTGTACAAGGCATGAGGGGGATGGGTGTGTCATCCAACTGTGATTAATGTTTTCCCATAAATTTCTCCGTAGGCTTACATCACATGCAATAATGCAATGTGTGAGCTCCACTTCCTTGGAACTGCTACCGACTTCCTGTAGGTGGACTGTTTTACCTTGCGGTCACTCTTTGCAGCAACGCAGATTCCTCAAGGGGCTACTACCAAGCAGGAAATGCATACCCCCTCTGCCAGAGATAAGTCCTATAACAAAGGCATTTAATCCTCTCTCCCCCGTCCAAGCCCGAGTGTCAAACAAGCACTGCCACATCATTGTCACTGGAATAGCGGATGGTAGCTCTGTCACTGTGCTCCTAAATCAGCCTAAATTCAGTTGATTTCTCTTAAACTGGTTCCTGTTGAACTTGAACTTATCTATCCTATAACACTGTGCAACAGAAAGCATTTTTTGAAACCTAGTATACTGGGAAATAAGTGGAAAACTGTTAAAGCGGAATCAAGAAGGGGGATTGAAGGCAAAGTGTATATAACGGGTGATACGGGGGAGCAAGAGTATGTAAGAAAGCAAACTGGGGTGAAGGGGAAGAGGCAAGAGAGCAAAAACAGGAACAAAGGGTTGGAAGACTGTAAACAATGGAAGGTCATATTAACAAATGCCCGTAGCCTGGGAAATAAGGTTCCTGACCTGGAAAGCTTGTTGACAGAAGCAGACCATGATTTAGCAACAATAACAGAGACATCATACTCTGTGAATCATGGCTGAGACATCAATGTACTGGGTAATACTCTGTTCAGGAGGGATAGGGACCATAAGAAAGGTTCAGGAGTGACCCTGTACATCACAGATGGTATTAGGGCTACAGATGTTCAGGGGAGGTAGGGGGAGGCATAGGCAATGTGGGTTACACTTGAGCCAGGTAATGGCACAACAGTACTTCAGGGATGATCTACAGACCTCCAGCAAAGAGGGAGGAGGAAACAGGGAACTAGAGGAGGACATAGAAAGCATGGCAGCTAAAGGGGAAATCCTGCTTCTGGGGGATTTTAATATGCCGGATGTTAATTGAACCACTGAGGTGGCTGCTTTAGCCAGAAGCACAACTATCCTTTAATCTCTGCAGGGGTTTGGTCCCATGCAGCTGGTGCATGAGCCAACCAGGGACAAGTCAATCCTGGACCTGGAATGGATTAATGGGAATGGAGTCAAAGGGGTACAGGTGGATGGGCAGCTGGAGTTCAGCGACTACTACATGGTGTGGTTTAGCATGGAGACAGGGACTCAACTGACCCACTAACAGGCAAAAGTATTAGATTTTAGGATGGAAGGTTTCAATGAAATGGGTGGAAGTGTTAGAGCAGTCTTGTGAAACGGAGAGGTAATGTGGGGGAGAGGAACAATGGAGGAAATTGAAGGAAGCCATAGTGGAGGTAACAAACAAATGCATTAAGACAGAGCCCAAAGGAAAAAGAAGAACATAACCACTATGGTTTTCTAAAGATGAGGAAGACAAAGTAAGGCTAATAGACAGAGTTTCAAAACATATAAGCCTTATATTATAAGAAAAACCAAAGAGAGCAGGTCAGGGAGGTGTACCTTGAATGTTTAAGAGAAGCAGGGAAATCTGTAAGGAGAATTAAGGCACAAATGGAGAAGGCTTATCATGGACTGTGTAAAAAGAAGGCAAGACATTCAATAGGTACATTGGCATCAAAAGAAAAGCTGGGTGGCGAGGCTCAAAAGTGAGGAGGGAGAATGTAAGGAGGGGATCTAGACAAGGCAGAAATACTTAAATACTTTTGCTCAGTGTTTGCTAAGGAGGGAAGTATCAGGGCCACAGCTGGGTAGTAGAGGCAATGGAGGAGGAGAAGTAGACACCAGTCTATTCACAGTGGAGAGGTCTTGAAGAACTCATAGAGCTGAAGGTGAATAAATCCATGGGGCCAGATCTAGTACACCCAAGGATAATAAGGGAGCTGCTAAGAGAACTTGCAGTGCCTATGGTGGCCCTGTATACTGAGTCATTCAACTCAGGTGTGGTTTCAGAGGACTGGAGGAAGGTGCATGTTGTCCCACTGCACAAAAGTAACAGTAATGAAGAGGCAGGGAAGTACAGGCCAGTCAGCCTTACCTCAGTGCTGGGGAATATCATGGAGACACTGCTGAAAGAAAGGAAAGTGGCACACCTGGAATCCAGGGGAGCCCAGGATCTGACGTAACACAGATTTACAGCAGGGATGTCATTTCAAATGAATCTGATAGATTTATTTGATTGGGTGACTAGGGAAGTTAATTGGGGGGGGCAGTAAACGTCACCTACCTAGATTTCAACCAAGTCTTCTACCCTGTACTTCATAGAAGGCTGGTTAGCAAGATGGGTAGTCTAAGCACAGAACAAAATATGATACACTGGGTTAAAAACTGGTTGAGATGCAGGACACAGAGGGTGGTGGTAAATAGGATCCAATCTGGGGAGACAGGGCTGACCAGTGGAGTGCCACAGGGATCAGTACTGGAACCAGTCATGTTAAATATCTTCATTAGTGCCTTTGTATAGAGGCTAGATAGAAAGGTCTGACTATTTGCAGATGACACCAAGATTTACAAAAGGGTGGATACTCTGGAAGGGGTGCAGAAAATGAAGAGGGACTTGGGGAAGCTTGAAAGCTGGTCAGAGACTTGGCAACTGAGGTTCGGTGCAAATAAGTGCAAAATAATGTACCTGGGTAGAGGGAACCCTGGGGAGATCTACAGAATGGAAGGGGAGTGCTGACTGCAACTAAAAAGGAAAGGGACCTAGGAGTTGTCATTGCTGATGACCTCAAGGTATCAAAGCAATGCACGAAGGTGGTGGGGAGAGCCAGTGGCATGCTGGGGTGCATAGGCAGGGGAATCACTAGCAGGAGGAGGGAGGTGGTGATGCCATTGTATAAAACATTGGTAAGGCCTCACCTGTAGTACTGCATGCAGTTCTGGAGGCCACACTTGTGCAAGGACATAAACAAAGTGGAGGCTGTCCACATAAGGGTAACAGAGATTGTGTAGGGCTTGCAACCATGAGGAGAGACATGGGGACCTCAATATGTACTCACTGGAAGAGAGGAGAGGGCGGCGGTGACATGACAGAAACTTTCAAGTATCTCAAGGGTATAAACAAGGTACAGGTAGAGGACCATTTCCAAGGGAAAAAAAGTGCTAGAACGAGGAGACATAATAGGAAATTGGAGGGGGGGTATAATAAGGGGTCATGTGAGGATGTTGTTCTACACAGAGAGGATAGTTGACATTTAGAATTGCCTGCCTCAAACGATAGTGGGGAAAACACAGTGGAGGTGCTTTAAGCATGTTTGGGCCAGGCACAGGAGAACCTTGAGAGGGGAGGGAGTGATGATAACCATTGATCACATTGTATCTTGTGTCAATGGCAAAATATAATATATAGGACATACAGGCAGACTGGATAGGCCTAGCCATCCTTATCTGCCAGCAATTTCTATGTTTCTATGTTCTATGTTTCTATGAAACTCTGATTAACATTAGCTACTGTATCACATGTGGACCACACTGCCATCTGTTTTATTTGTAAAAAATGAATCCTCTCGTAACCTCTTCATGGGGAGAGATGCACCTCAGTGGATGACCTGCGAATCAAACTTAATGACATAGTTTACTTTACCTGGTTGCTCTGTTGTGGTATCAGGTTGTGTTGCACTTGTCACAGTTGTTTCACTTGTTGTTGTTAATGCTTCACTTGTTGTAGGCACTGTTGTGGAGATAAAGCAATGGTATCTGTACAAGTAATATTTATTTTCCTTGTGCAGTACTCACAGTGAACACATTTGTTTCTCAGAGATGTACAATACGTCTTTTTGCCATTTGTAACATACTAACATTTGTATATAAATCATCAATAGGAAAAAATGCAACATGGCACGGAGAAGTACCCTAGTAGTAAGCTGTGGAACGAAATTTGCATTCCAGTTCTGGATTTGACATATTTTTTAAGATTTCAAACCATTGCCCTTCAGTTTAATTTTTGTGTTAGTTGAATAAAACAAGCGTAGTAGTCATCATTGTAAAGAGTGTCTGTGGTAAATTCAGGAGAATATACATCGTGGGCAAAACATCCACATCAGATGAATTGTGTTTACTTGGTTCTTGAGGATTTGGTGATGTTGATGCTTGTTGTACTGAGATGTTTTGTTCCACCAATATATTTTATCTTTGTGCAAAGCAGCTGACATATACTTTCTCTATGTTACTGTTACTGAAAGCCTTTACCATGTTACACGGTTTATCAGGTCACTACCACTTCTACTTCTAACCAATTTCCAAGTATCCCTTAATTACACAGTTTTTCTAGGTGTTAGTAAGTTGAAAGCAGTGTGTTCACTGTCCATGACAGTGGCAATGAGAAATGCTGTTCCCCTGCACTGACATTTTTGTTTGTCAGATTAGAAGGTTGTGACTGTGAGAAAGAAACCCAGGGCCTGATTCCAAGACAGTGATGAGAGCAAGGTGTAAAGTACGCCAATGCGTAAAGTTACACCAAAATCCCTACATCATATGAGCTGTACCATATTCCAAGAGAATCACCAGATATGACAGAAAATGCAGAATTATGCATGTCATAAGTTATGCCCTCCAGACATGGCGTAACTTGCAAAAGTGGCATACCAGTACGTGTGTCACAACTTGCAATACTGTCAGCGGTACATACCTCTCAACTGTCCCACAGTGTATGGCACTGTTCTCTACTGTACATCCCATCACTTCTCCCTTCCACAGTGCAATGCCCTTTCCCACAGTCTGTGTTTGGCTAGTGTGCTACATGCTATAGTACATGTTGCACCAGGTATGTAGTTCACTTATTATTGGCCTGTCTGGCCATGCTGCTACATATTTCACTGTGTCCTGGGCTTCCTAGGGCACATTTGCTTGGGTGTCCCACTTTATGTCCATTAGTTCCACATTCAGGACCTTCTGGTTGGGGGTATGCTGCAGTCTGGCTCTTTGGGGGAGGTCTATGGCCTGTGCTCTGGTTAGGACAGCTTTTCCTTGTTGTAACATACGTAACCATCCTCTGGCACGGTTCACTATGCCACCTTTTCTGGAATAGCAGTTCTGTGGTGCTGGTGTGTTACGCATGCCATAAGCCACATTATGCAGTGATGTAAGCATTCTTTGGTGTAACTTGCATTTCTTGTAGCAGTTGTGGGTTGTGACGTAAATGTTCTTTTCAACTCACGCATGTCGCAAATCACTGGCATAACTTGCGATTTGCTCTAGCAGGACTGGCGTGCTGCATTTACACCTGGCGTAACTGACTTGGAATCGGGCCCCCTGTCTCCAGGCAGAAACATATGTCCAAGAGTGATACTGTATGATGCACATGTCAATTTTTCATGTATCTATGGTGAAGTGCACAACCCTAACTTATTCCTTCCTGACTGCAAGTATAATGCACTTAGACTCTAGTAATCTTTGGAACTGTTCTGCAGATGATGCACCAGCAAACCTAGATGGCAATTCATAGCACAGCTGTAAACTGGCAAGCAGCAATTTGATTGCAACATTCTCCACAAAGGAAGATTGATGATCAGTCCATAATATTTTACAATAGGAGTCATTGGGGAGAAGTAGTCACATGCTTGAAGTCAGTTGTGTTCACCCAATCAAATAAATGACTTAGGGTTCATTGTTTTGCATTTGGAAAAGCTCTGGACAAGCATGAGGTGGTGCTGCTCTGGCATGGCATGGTGTTGGTGAATGGAGTATTCTGTTAGAAGATGCTGCTGAAACCAGAGATGTTGACTTCTTTCTTGTATCTGAAGCAGGTGGAGCCTGATTAGCAGTCCACCTCTGCCACCATGGTAGACGCAGTGTTACTAACTGCTATTAGAGCCATTTTTGACACTGACTAAAATACAGTTAGAGCCCTAGCACTGTCAGATGTTTCTTGAAACTTTTGTGATGTCTCTGGAGAAATTTCCTGTCTGCCTGCAGTACCACTATGGGCCACAAGAGAGAATGTATTTAGCGATATTGTGGAATACCTGGAAATATCTGAACAAAGCTATGGCTTCAACTGTAAATTATGACTGCATGAATTGTCAGTATCTAGCTCAGTAAGAACTGAGTGATTTTCAACATGAAGAGGCTACTCCTAGACTAGGTGGCACCTCACTTTCATGGTTTCCAAGCCATAGATACCCAAAGATCAGGTCAGTTAGTGAGGTAAACATCAAGATAGTGCAGTCAATAGAGAGAAGCGTAGGGTTAAATGGAGAAAAAGACAAAGGCAGTAAGGACAGGGATGAGGCAAAAAGAAATATGGCCATAAAAAATGGAGGGCAATGAGTACCAATGCCCAAAGCCTAGGTAAAAAGCTCCCTGAAGTGGTGGCCTTGATGGAAGAGGGATGCCTGGATATCATGGCAGTCACAGAAACATGGTACACAGAGAACCATGACTGGGATGTCAACATACCAGTGTACATAATCCACAAGGGGGACAGGGAGGGTAGAAAAGGTGGAGGAGTAGCTCTCTATGTAAGGGAAGAGATCAAAGCAAAATAACTAAAGGGTAAACAGGGAGGAGAGGAGGTACTGTGGGTCACCATGGAGAATGGAAATGACATACAGACCCCCATCTCAGGGGAAAGAAATGGACAAGGAAATGATAGAAGGCATCCTTAGGATGGCAGAGAAAAGGGAGATATTGCTGATGGGGGACTAGAATATGCCAGATGTTAACTGGAGATCCTTTGTTGCAGCCACACCCACGAGCAGAACCATTCTCGATGTGCTACAGGAGGCATGAATCATACAGCTAGTTATGAAATCCACTGGGGAGGGAGCATTCTTAGACCTGGTACTCTTAAATGGGGACAGAGAAAGGATCTCAGATCTAGAAGTGGGTAGCCATCTGGGAACAAGTGACCACTAAACAGTGTGGTTCACGATAAACTTAGTTGTAGAGTCAAGCCATACAAAAGTGAAGGTACTGGACTACAGGATGGCTGATTTTGTCAAAATGGCAGAGTGCCTCAGAAAAGCATTAGCAAACAGGCAAGAAGGTGGGTTGGAGCAACAATGGGGAAACATCAAAACCACCATAACAAAGGCAACAAGCCTTTGTGTGAAGCAAATAAATAAATCAAAATAAAAAAAACACTATGATTCTCGAAAGAAGTGGCAGGGAAGGTTAGGGAGAAAAAGACAGCATTCAGGAAATATAAGGAAAAAGAAGAAGCAGGACAGAGAACTGTACCAGTTAAAGCAGAAGGAAGCGGGGAAGGCAGTCACAATAGCAAAGGCCAAACCGAGGAAAAGATAAATCCTTTTATAGATATATTAGGGAGCAAAGAGAGACTAAGGCAGAGATACTGAGGCTGAATAAAGGGGAGGGTGGTTGGGCAGAGAGTGATATTGAAAAAGCAGGGATACTAAATTAATACTTCTGCTCAGTATTCACAATAGAAGAGCCAGGGGAGATACCTAATCCAATCAATAGTAGCACTCTGGATAGAGGGGTTGATATTATTCCTTTCACAGAAGAAAGGGTTCTGAAAGAACTCCTAAAATTGAAGGTGGATAAAGCAATGGGCCCTGATGCGATTCACCCCAGAATTTTAAAAGTACTAAGGGAAGAACTATTAACACCACTGACTACCCTGTTTAATGAATCCTGTGAGGTGATATCTGAGGACTGGAGGAGGGCAGATGTGATTCCCCTTCAAAATAGTGGAAGAAAGAGAGGCAGTAAACTACAGACCTGTCAGTTAGACCTCAGTGACTGGGAAAATTATGAAATCACTTCTAAAGGAAAGAATTGTTGAGTGACTAGAGGCCAGTGGGGCACAGGACCCAAGGCAGCATGGATTCACTGCAGGAAAGTCATGTCAGAAAAATGTAATTGATTTTTTTGACTGGGTTGCCAAAGTAGTAGACCAGGGAGGGGCTGTGAACATGGCCTACCTCGACTTTAAGAAGTCATTTGACTCGGTCCCACACAAAAGATTAATAAACAAATTAGCCAGCCTGGGAGCAGGTCCCCGGGTGGTAGCCTGGGCCAAACATTGGCTGGACAACAGGACACAGAAGGTAATAGTAAATGGAGTCCACAGTGAAGAAAGGGGGGTTTCTAGTGGGGTACCTCAGGGTTCAGTACTGGGGCTGGTCCTTTTTAATGTCTTTATAAGTGACATTGTAGAGGGACTGGAAGGAAAAGTATGTCTATTTGCAGATGACAGAAAGATCTGCAACAGGGTTGATATGTAAGGTGAGGTGGAAAGGATGAAAATTGACTTGGCAAGGTTGGAGGAATGGTCAAATGTATGGCAACTTAGATTCAATGCAAAGAAGTGCAAAGTAATGCACCTGGGAAACAAAAACCCAGAGGAAAAGTACACAATGGGGGGTGAGATACTGACAACAACAAAAATGGAAAGGGACCTGGGAGTAGTCATTTCAGATAACCTAAAGGTGGACATGCAATGTGAGAAGGCAGTAAGGAGGGTTGGGGGATAGTGGGATGCATAGGGAGAAGCAACACCAGTAGAAAACAAGAAGCTGTTGTCCCTCTGTACAGACAGTTGGTAAGACCACATCTGGAGTACTGTGTGCAGTTCTGGAGATCCCATCCCCGCAAAGACATAAACAGGGTGCAGGCAGTCCAGAGGAGGGCAACCAAAATGGTGCAGGGTCTGCACCAAAAGACATGTGAAAAAAGATTAAAAGAGCTTAAGATGTATAGCCTCGAGGAAACAAGGGAAAGCGGGGACATGATAGAAACTTTCAAATACCTTAAGGAAAAGGGAAAAGTCCAAGAGGTAGCATCTTTCTGAAAAAGAGATGTGTAAGAACAAAGGGACACACATTGAAGTTACCGGGGATGGCTCAGAGGCAATATGAGGCAGTATTTCTTCACAGAGAGGGTTTTAAATGAATGGAACAGCCTTCCTGAGGAAGTTGGTGAGTCACAATCAGTGGGGGAATTCAAGAATGCATGGGACAGACATAAGGCAATTGTAGTGAGGGGGTAGAAGGATGTAGGCTGTTGGTTAACTAGGATCTGCAGCTTATCCATTAGGTATTAAAATAGGCAGACTAGGTGGGCCAAGCGGTCCTTATCTGCCGTCAGATTCTGTGTTTCTATGTTTGTTGGCCCATGGTAAATTGTTCTCTTTCAGTACACACATCTTGCTCTGAGTTCCTCAGTAAAACGTGTCAGACTAATTCTTCCATTCCATGCTAGTCCATTTTTGTTATAATAAAGCAAGGAGTGTGACTGGGCTCTAAGTAATAGTGATAGCTTAGAGTAGTAAACTATTATTTCTTGTAACAAAAGATTATGATTCTTATCTCTTTTGATAAATGAAGCATTTACTGAATAACAGTCCCACAGTAGGCATAATGTGTAGAAAAGTAATATAACTAAGGTTGACACAGATGGTTCTGGTCTTTCCCATACATCATGAGCCCTGCGACCTAACACACTTTTTTTTATAAGAACTGACAAAGAAGAGCCTGTCATGTTTTAGTAGTGCAGACTTATCTGTTGTCACAACATTTGAGGTCACAATGAAGAGTACTAGACATGGATATGTCAGTCTCCAGATAAAGTACTGCCCTTCACCCTGCACCAAATCTGTGAGATAAAAAAAGTCTAATTAGCGAATTGAGAAAAAAAATTATACTTCATTAATATCTCACTAATTTCAAAACTAGAAGTGGGTGAAATTTAAAAATTTAATTCTGCAAAATATTTCATGAAATTCTGACATTTTTTGAAATATTCTGTGATTGTGAAATGCGAAATTCTGCTGGTGAAATTTGGAATTTGACTTGCAAAATGTGGAATTGTACTGGCAAAAGGCAGAATTTCACCACCTGCAGGCAAAATCCCATTGTTCGTTTGTGAAATTCTGCATTTTACAGTTGAAATTCCCTATTTCAAAAGCAGAATTTCAAATTTCGCACCTGCAAAATATTCCATGAAATGCAAAATATATTTTGTGGGGTGAAGTTCCTGGTTTCACCTAAATTTCACTGGCAAAATTAAATTTCCCTACATCTCTATTCAAAACTGACTAACATTTTCTGCCTGCTATTTTTTGTTTCCACTAGTTCTTTACTGGATTACCAGCAGGTGCTGAGCTGAACTAGGCTAGTTGTTTTACTGACAGTAGTAACATATAGCCATGCTGTGAGGTGGGGGGGGGCAGTAAGCATGCACGCGTGAAAGCAGCAGCAATTTGTCTGGTTACTGTAATGTAGCTGCAACTGTGGAAAATGAGAAGGAGGAACAGGAAGATATTTTAATCTTGAACAATAGGGTATGTTTGTGGGAAAATCCTTTAAATTTGGCTCAGAAAGTGCTCGACACTCAATGTTATAGGCATCATAATGATCATCATAAAGGCTGAACTCAAGAGGTAGAGAACCTCTGTCAGGTACGTGGGGGTCACCAGCATTTTTAGATGACTCTAAAATGATTGGTTAAATCCAACCTCTGCCAACTCAGTAGTGTAAGAATTGTATAACAGGACACTTGAGCCTGAGCTACGAGCTATAATAATGAACTTGAATCTACAGTTTAATTAAACATTATAGTTGATAACAGACTGCTAACTTCACTTTGCAATGGTAAAGAAAAATGCTGATGCTGTTGATAGTGATGATGATGATGATGAGAATAAAAATTATAGTTATGGGTTACTAGCACCTTACTTCATTGGCAGTCCTAAATCTTTTAATGAGCAGAAGCTTTTTGTCTTTAAAACCCAATCAGACCTGCTGTATTTCATCTCTTGTGATGCACTTGTAATTTTCAGTTCCTGCCCTGGTGGCTCCGTTAATTTCTTTCTCATTTGTATTTTATATCCAATCTATCCAACTGCCACAGTTTGTTGTGGTCCTCCCAGTTACAACATCTGGCTTCTTTATGACATATCCTAGCTCTGTCATTATCTGACAGATGATTGTAGAGGCACAGTTATTTGTGAAGGGAATGAGGGTGACTAGCATGTCATCAAGTAGGGTTTAATGTTTTCACATGATTTTCTCCCTAGGCCATCATCACATGCATTGATGCAGTGAGTGAGCTCCACTTCAAAGGAACAGCCACTGACTTCCTGTGGGTGAGGTCACTTCCCTTGCAATCCATCATTGCTGTCACACAGATTCCTCCAGGGGCAGCTACCAAGCAGGAAATGCATACCTGTTCTGCCAGAGAAAAGAGTTGTCATAAAGGCATTCAATCATCTCCCCAACCCCTTCAGAACCCAAACTTCCCATGGCAAGTGCATCATCAATATCACAGGCCAAGAAGAATGTAGCTCTTCTACTGTGCTCATGCATCAGCCTAGGTTTGGTTTCTTTCGGCTGGATTGGTTCCTTTTGGAACATGTTCTTGTGTATCCTGTTCCACTGAGCTATACTTAACAGTTTTTGTAACTTTTCATACTACAAAATCTGCATAAATATTAGTTACTGTGTCACCTGGGGACCACACTGTCATTTTTTTAATTTAATTGTAAAAATGAATCCCTTCACAATCCATTAATCAGAAAGTCAGATCAGTGGCTACACTGTAAAAGAAACACAGTAACATAATTTACTGTACCTGGTTCCTCTGTTGTGGAATCAGGTACTGTTGTAGTCATCACAGTTGTTTCAAATGAGGTTGTTGATGTTGATGCTTCCGTAGTTGTTGACTCTGTTATGAAGATGAAAACAAAGTTAGTTGTACAAGTAATATTTCTTTTTCTTGTGCAATGCTCACTGTATGAATTCATTTTTTTCTCAGAGATATATGTCTCTTATATTTGTAGCAAACTGAAACGTGTATATAAATGATAAATAGAAAAAATAAACAGAGAATAACAAAATGAAATATATCATTAGTTAGCTGCATCACCAAAATTATATTCCAGTATTGGATTTCACAGATTTTTCATATTTGAAATTATTGACGATCAATTTAATTGACATGCAAGCTGAATAAAATTAGCGCAGCAGTAATCACTGTAAAGTGTTTCTCTAGTAAGTACCTGACAACATGCATCGAGGCAATGACCGCTACAAACAATGAACTGCTGTTACCAGATTCTTTTTTTTTTTTTTTTGTAATTGCTATTTTAAGCCCCTCATCTCTGGTGCTGTCTCCCGACACACCTTCATAGACAACTTAAACCTGACGAAGCCCCATGGAGCCTTGGCTATTCCCCCAGGTGGGGATGGGGTGGTGGTCCCTCCCCATTGGCCCCCCGCACATACCATAAATCTCATTGGGCTCCTCATTGGAAAGTAGTGCCAGAGGGTGAGGCCATATGAACATACAAAATTTGCCAGCAGATAAAGGCGAAGGCAAAGGCAAGTTTATTTAAAAAGATGCCCAATCCTGAAGGCTCTGGGCACCACACAAAACTTTACAGCATTTCATACCGCATAAATATATGGATTAAAATTAATACATACAAATAATCAGCATTACACCCCAAAAGCTTGCAAAAATAGGAAAGTCTTCAGGCGAGCCTTAAAGGCAGTTATAGTGGGGGCCTCCCTAACTACAGTTGATAAGGAGTTCCAAAGAGAGGGAGTGGCAACACTAAAAGCTAGGTCACCTGCAGATTTTAATCTTGCTCTTGGAACAGTTAGGAGGCCACCACTGGAAGAGCAGAGATTATGGGTAGAGGAAGAAGGTACCACGAGAACTGACAGGTAACCAGGGCCCTGCCCGTGTAGGGCCTTGTAGGTGAGAAAACCCACCTTGAATAGCACTCTCCATCTGACAGGCAGCCAGTGTAATTCACACAATACAGGTGTAATATGACAACATTTACTTTGCCCAGTCAAAAGCCTGGCAGCAGCATTTTTCACTAGCTGCAGTCTGCAAAGAGAACCCCCAGAAACCCTGAGATAGAGGGCATTACAGTAGTCAATCCTAGAAGTGACTAAAGCATGTATCAGGGTCGGGAGGTCCAGAGATGGAACAAGAGGCTTAATCCTGGCAATGTTTCTAAGATGGAAAAAACAGGAACGAACCACGGAAGAGATTTGAACCTCCATGGACAGGTTTCTGTCAAGAATCACACCAAGATTTCGCACCCGAGGGGAGGCCATCAATGACGCAGCTCATAGCACAAGTCCAGTTGCAGAGTCAGAGGCCATCCCATCATGAACTCTGTTCAACTTCACTACCAATACCTCAGTCTTGTCAGGGTTCAGTCGTAGCCAGCTGGAGGCCATCCAGTCATTAATCTCAGCCAGACAGATATTTAACACATTCACTGCATTTGATGTTCCTGGGGCAAAGGATAAGTATAGCTGAGTGTCATCAGCATAGCAATAAAAACTCAGACCATACTTCCTAATGATCCCCCCCAAGGGCAGCATATATACTGCGAACAACATTGGGGCCAATACCAAACCCTGAGGGACTCCACACAAAAGAGGCAGGGTGTAGATGAAAATTCCCATCACACCCATTGCCTCCTATTGGTGAAAAGGACTCAAACCACTTGATGACAATACCGGTGAGTCCATAACTCCCTCAGGTGGAGAAGCAACACACAATGGTCTACAGTATCAAATGCTGAGGAGAACAAGAATTGTCCTGTCCCCTCAGTCTCTAGCCCTGAGGAGGTCATTCTGCACCCGAACTAATGCAGTTTCAGTGCTATGTCTGGCCCGAGAAGCCGACTGGCAGGGATCGTACAACTCATGAGTCATGAGATGTTCCTCCAACTGAAGCGATACCACCTTCTCAACAATCTTCCCAAAAATGGGAGATTGGAGATGGGACAGTAATTTTCCTGATCTCCGGGTCCAAAGAGATTTCATTAAAGGGTCTTACAGAGCCTCCTTCAAGGCATCTGGAAAGACACCTGACTCAGGAGCACTGGACAATCAGAGAAACACCGGGCCAACAGAGTCAATGCATCTCATTAAAAACAGCGTTGGCACTGGGTCCAGTTCACAAAAGGTATGCTTCAGATTGACTGCCACCTCAATAACCTCATGGACCTCCACTGGCCTAAACTCTCCCCAACTAGGCGGAGTGCACTCAGAACACAACTGGCTACCACTGTCAGCAATGGTATTGCTGGCTGAAGAAACCTCCCGCCGGATCAAAGACACCCTGTCCGAGAAAAAATGAGCAAAATCCTCACAATCCTCATTTGAGGAAACTCTTCCGGGCTGGAGACAGACAGGATGGAGAAGTCTATCAACAGTCCGGAAGAGTGAGGCTGGTCGGTTTCTCCCAGCAGCAATCTCCCGAGACAAAAATACTGTCTTCTTCGGTTGATTGCCTCCTGATATGCGCAATAATGAGCACACAGGACCAGTTTGTCCGTCTCCAGACGGGACTTCCTCCAGCGGCGCTCTAATCTCTGACCCATCTTCTTCATTTCCCTAAGATCTCCATCATACCAAGGAGACCTCAGGTACAAAGTTCTGGGTCGTACACGGATAGGTGCGAGGGAGTTGATGGTGTCAGATAACACCTTATTATAGGTGTCCACCCCAACATCAACAGCTCTGACACATGCATCGACCCATACTACATAAATCAACTGCCGCCATAAAACCCTCAGGGGTAAGATCACATAAAGGGTGGCAATGAATCATCTCAGCAGGGGAAGAACTTATGGCAGGAGCCCCAAGCATGAACTTCACCGTGCAATGATCAGACCAAAAAACCTGATCAATCGCAAGATCTACAATCTCGAGCCCCAGTGAGAACACCAGGTCCAGTGTGTGGCCATCCTGATGAGTAGGTGCATCAACAAACTGCATCAGCCCCAAGGACATACTCTGCAGAAATTTGCTGGTGCACTTTTGAAGTTTATCATCGGCCCAAACATTGAAATCCCCCAGAAAAACACATCTGGGGGAATCCAATGTTTCGCCGGCAACAAACTCGGCAAATTCCTGCAGGAAACCACCCATCGGGCAAGGAGGGCGATAGATGAGGAGGATCCAGCAGCCAGTGTCGAGTCCTCCACGAATGGCCACACACTCAAATGAACCTGGGGTTCCCACCGGGTGCACGGTGAAGGTCAGGCTAGATCTAAAGCAGATGGCTACACTGCCACCCCTGCGATTTTCTCTGGGGCAGTGCACCACGGTATACCCTGGGGGGACTGCAGCCTCAAAAACAGGGCCAGCATCATCTCCCACCCAGGTCTCCATATTGCAAGCCAGGTCAACCGATGAAATCAAGGCGGCAATAATTGCCATCTTGTTTCTGATCGACCTGGCATTGCACAGCACTGCCGTCAGAGATGTAGAGGGTGGTGCAGCCCCTTTGGTTACCTGACCACTCGGTCTGGTGGTCTCCCTGGAAATGGGCACCAACCACAACTGGCTTCTCCTAGATGCCCTAAATAATCCAGGGTGTCTCCTGGACCTAACCACCTCTATCCTTCCATCAACCTGCTCCTGGTCATCCCACAGCCCCAGGCAGAGCAATCCCTTACAATCCCCACTTCCTGCAACGCCTGATAATAGTATCAGACACAGGGAGAGGACAAAGGGATGCAGAGGCGTGCAGCTGTGAGTTCCATAGATGATCCTAGCCCCTACAAGTCGCCCTACAGACCCCCTACATATTTGTAATTAAATAAACTAACAAACAACAAATTAATTAATACAAAACTCATAACAATTTAAAACATTACTATCTTAAACAACCTAACTAACACAGTTAAAACCTTCAATAAACTAGCCCGCTTCCCTCCTCTCATCCCAAACAGGGGAATTCCAACACCGAGTGGCGCTCGCCACTCACAATGCTCGTGCTTGCGAGAGGCACTTACATTTATGTGAAATCCTCCCCGCCTCCTCCGCAACAGCGTTTACTCCCCACTCACTCCTCCAGCTCAGCTGGGGTGATTGAGTTCAGCGCGCCTCTCACCGTGTGCTTCATCCAGTTAGGGGGGCTAGTGAGCAGGCAGCCCACAGGGAGGGCAGCAGACACCAAGAGGGAAAAGGCAAGTCCAGGCTCGAAATCCGAACACAGTTCCAGCCGCTAATGAGCGGCATCCCACAAATGCACAGCAGTCCAGAGAATACAAAGCTGCCACTTGTGAGCGGTGCTTACATTTATGTGAAATCCTCCCCGACCACTCCACAACAGCGTTTACTCCCCCCACTCACTCCTCCTCCTCCAGCTGGAATCGATTGAGTTCAACACGGCCTCTCACGCCGTGTGCTTCAGCCAGTTAGGTGGGCTAGTGAGCAGGCAGCCCACAGGGAGAGCAGCAGACACCAGGAGGGAAAAGGCAAGTCCAGGCTCGAAATCTGAACACAGTTCCAGCCACTAACGAGCGGCGTCCTACAAATGCACAGCAGTCCAGAGAATACAAAGCTGCCACTTGTGAGCGGCGCTTACATTTATGTGAAATCCTCCCCGGCCCCTCCACAACAGCGTTTACTCCCCTCACTCACTCCTCCAGCTCCAGCTGGAATCGATCGAGTTCAACACGGCCTCTCATGCCGTGTGCTTCAGCCAGTTAGGGGGGGCTAGTGAGCAGGCAGCTCACAAGGAGGGCAGCAGACACCAGGAGGAAAAAGGCAAGTCCAGGCTCGAAATTCAAACACGGTTCGGCCTAGAGGTCTATCAAGTCTGCTTGAATGTGCACCCCTTATTCTGCAGCTGCCCCTCCCTTCCACCCTTCCCCTTCATTAACCCTCCACCTTGTCCTGTCCCATCCCCTTTTGAAGCAGTCCACTGTTCTACTGGATACCACTTCTGCAGGTAACGCATTCTACCCTGCCACCACTATCTCTGTAAAAAAGTGTCTCCTCATCTCT
Source organism: Neoceratodus forsteri (assembly GCA_016271365.2). Lineage (NCBI taxonomy): Eukaryota > Metazoa > Chordata > Ceratodontiformes > Ceratodontidae > Neoceratodus > Neoceratodus forsteri. The sequence continues at coordinate 40,293,310 of CM028137.1, read as the reverse complement.
CTGCTGAACCATCCTCCCTCCAGTCTCATATCATGGCCCCTGGTGTCCCTTCCCTCCCTTACTTTGAACAACCCCACCGTACCTGTCTTGTTTATTCCTTTCATGTACTTAAAGGTTTCAGTTTTGTCCACCCGTCCCTCCTCTCCTCCAGTGAGTACATGTTCAACTCTCTCACCCTCTTCTCGTATGATAAGTGTCCCAGCCCCTTGATCATCTTTGTCACCCTGTACTGCACCCCCACCAGTAACTTAATGTCCCTCTTCAGATACGGGCACCAGTACTGCACACAGTACTCCAGGTGCGGTCTAACTAATGACCTATACAGTGGCAGAATCACCTCCTCCCTCCTTGACGATATACCCCTTGCAATACAACCCAGCATTTTGTTGGCCTTTGCAGCTGCCTTCTACATTGTGCTGAGTTGTTCATTGACCCTGTAATGAGCACCCCAGATCCTTCTCCTCCTCTGTCTGGGCTAGCTGCACTTCCCTCAGCTGGTAACTCCTCCTTGGGTTATTCATCCCAAAATGCAGCACCTTGCACTTTTTGGCTCTAAACCCCAGTTGCCAGGTGTCTGACTAGGTTTCAAGCTTTGCCAGATCATCCATCAACCCCTGCCGTCCCCCTAGGTCATCCACCACCGCGTCTACCTTGGTATCATCAGCAAACACACTGATGTTGCTCTTGATGTCCCATGATATGTCTGCATTGAATATTCCAAACAACACTGGTCCCAACACCGAACCCTGTGGAACACCGATCGTCACTACCCTTGGGTGTGAGAGCTCCCAACCCACCACCACCTTCTGTTGCCTTCCCTGAAGCCAGTTTAATACCCATCTCACCACCTTTGCACCAGCCCCTGTGCCTACTAACTTGCTTCCCAGCCTTCCATGCAGCAAGAATCCTCCTGTTGGTGTTACACCTGAGTAGAGTGTTTTACATGTAAGCCACCGGGAGGTATACATGCACTGATCCCAAGGCATACTCCAGTGTCTGTCACACCTCCTGACTCATAGAGACTTTGTGCATGCTGAACCTCTGGCTACTGCTACAGGCCACACATGCACCGAGTCAGTGCACCCCCCCCCGAGAGGAGGAGAAGAGCAGTCCCCCAGATAATGAGGCCTGCTCCCCTCAGCTGGAGCTCTGATGAACCAGGATCATTCCAGAACCTGGGCCACCAGTGTTGCAAGCAGTAGCACTACCACTGTACTGGTAGGCTGGCTACAATGAACTGCTGTTACTAGATTCTTGAGGAGCACTATTAAACTGGCCAATGATCTGGTGATGTTGATCCTTGTTGTCTAGAGATGTTTTGTTCCACCAATATATTCAATGTTTTGTGCAAAGCAGTTGACATAGTATTTTTGTAGCACTCCACATTGTCAATGGGTAATCAACACAACTTGATATAGTGCACCCCTACCAGGGGAATGCCACCCCTAAATTTAAATAGTGCCTGTTAAGCTGCGGCATTCCAATTATATAATCTGCTTTTTTTCTCATTCTCTGAGTGGAATGGGAGCCATGTCTGCCTTTCTAGGATGTTTTTAATGGTCTCCGTTTCAATAAAAAAGAAAAAAGGTGACACAGGCAGGTACAGATTTATTTTATTGGGGGTGTAGAGTCTCAGGGTGGTCCTCAACTTTGGTGTTGGTTCATTTGCCCCCCCCCCCATAGCTTGAGGTTTTTTGTTTGGCAGCGTTTTAGAGCTAACACAGTAGTGAACAAATGAAGTGGTTGTGCACTGGAGCCCCTTTATATGCTAAGGGGAGGAACGTTGTGGTGTTCAACAGCAGGGTAAATACATGTGAAAAGGTGTTTCGAAGAGAACAAGTCTGTTGGCACACTTTAGACAAAGTTATTGCAAATCTTTTGTAAGGTTATATCATATAGTGTTTATTATAGGCAGTTAGAAAAACAACAACTTAATGCCAGGCACATTCAACAAGTACCTCACTTACTTGCAATATTGTCCAAGCCATAAAATGTAATGCAAATCACTGAACCGGTTTCTGTGGACTATTTTTTTCTTGGCTCAATCGTCTAAGACCTATATTACGTGAAAACCCTTGCTTTTGTTGGACACCATCCACAGTGGTGTTTGTCTTATGATGAGCATTGTCCATTGGTATACTAGCTGTACTCTGCTGGTTTTTCAAAGGTGCCAAGTGTTTTACACTTCCATACATTATAACTCTTTATCACAGTTATCTGGCAGCTCTGAAGCAGTCAGTGTGCAGCTCTTACTGTGAAGATTCTAGCTGAAACTTTTTTGCTGTGATCTTTAGGCCAGTGCTCACGTGTGCTCATATTTCAGAACTCAAGACCCAATCATCAGAGCTGTTAGACAGCTAAATTTGTGATTATGGTGTAACTTTGAGGTGATTTGTGGATTTTCCACCTCAACCTCCGTTTCTCCCATTTGCGCAGCCACCATTAGGGTTGAGCATGTGCTCCTTCATCATTTGGCTTCCCAACAGTGTTTAGAGCATGCACTGGTGGTGTGTAGGTATACAGTGCAACGTCCATTGTATAACGCTATTTGCCATTATTACCTTTTGCTCGAGTGTGTGCCCACACATTTGTCAAGTGTGCTCAGGCTAGCTCAAGCATGCTAATGTTCCTGTTCACCTGATGGGTGCATACATGCCATGGCCTGCAACTTATCCCCCCCCCGGCCAGGGTGTACACATAGTTGGGGTTTTTCCACCCTAGGTGTAGCACCTTGCACTTGGAGGAGTTAAATTTCAATTTCCAGGTGCAAGACCACCTATCCAGAGCATCCAGGTCTTCTTGCAGAGCCTACCTCCCCTCTTCACCACCACTCCAACTTAGAGTCATCTGCAAAGAGACTCATTTCACATCAGATACCTCTCCTGATATCAGAGATGTAGGCGTTAAACAGGAGTGGCCCAAAGACTGATCCCTGTTGGACCCCACTTATGATCTCCCTAGGAGACGAGACCTCCCCTCTGACCACTACATGTTGAGTTGGACCTGAAAGCCAATTTCCATTCCACCCAACCATCAAGTCAATAGGCCTACCCTCATCCTCCTCAGCTTCTCTGTCAGGCCAATGTGAGGGACTAAATCGTAGGTTGAATTCTTTTTTTTTTTTTTTGTACTCTTTATTTATCCACCTTCCTGCCTTCGGAGTCCACTCCTTCAGACTGCTCTTACCTTCCGGACCACCACTCCAGGATCTGCCCCTAGAGTGCTTCTCCTTCCTCGCTTTCATTCTGCATAGCGGGATCTGTCCTGGAATTGGTGGTCTTGGGAGGAGCAGTCTTCATCTAGGACTGCCAAAGGGATTTTTTCAATTTTCTGTGCTCCCCCTTAACCCTGCCCCCTGGGACGCCGGCGCAAGGATGTACGTCCAGAGAGGCGATGTGCTGATGCACATCTCTCTCAAGCACCTGACAGTGTCCCCCCTTCCCGACCCCGTGAATGGAGCCACCAGCCCGCTAGAGCCCGTGTTCCGCCGGTTTCTGAAAAGCCCAAGTGCTGCACCTGCACTCACCCCTGAGAGGGAGGAGAGCATCCATTGGGATGCTCAATCCTCCCTCTCCTGGCCGACCCCCGCTGACCCAAGTCCGTTCCTGAACCCGGGTGGCTGGCGTGGCACGAGGTGTGGTGTCCAGCGCCTCAACCCTCAGTGCCACCGGGCCGGACCAAAGTTTCCAGAGTAGAAAAAGATTTGGGAATATTAATTAATAACAAATTATCATTTTCAGAACACTGTAACAGAATAGCAAATCAAACTAATGCTCTTCTTCATAGAATTAATTCTACTTTCATTTCTAAATCAGAAGAATGTATTATGACCTTGTATAGGTCTCATGTTAGACCTTACACAGACTATGGTTCACCTCTCTGGCGTCCATACTTAATCTCTGATATAAAAAGAATGGATCAGATTCAACGTAGGGCAAGAAAATGAGCCCCTCACATTGTTTCCTTAGACTATGAAGAACGGCTGAGATGTACAGGGTTATATTCACTTAAAGCAAGAAGACTAAGAGGTGACCTCCTCCAACTTTTTAAAATAATTCAAAATCCAAGCTTAATGGCTCAGTGTGGAATATTGTTTACCTCTAGAAAAATTGTGGCTAGATGCCACAATAAGCAACTTGTAGTAGAAAGACCGCGACCTAATGAAAGATTATCATTTTTTACTGTTCGATCTCCCAGAGTATGGAATTCATTACCACAGGATATTATAGAGTGAACAGAAATAAATACTTTTAAGAACAAACCAGATAAATGGTTGTTGAAATAATAGAAACAATGGGTGAATTCAGAGCTATATTAAATACATGTTCCACATGTGTGGAGGAGAATCCCGATGAGCCACGGCCCCCTTTTGTCCATCTTACCAAGTAACCAAGTATTGTGGAGTGCTTTGGGGTTTTTGGGTGTTATACTTACCCCATTCCATAAGGAAATACACTGAGGTGGGTGCAGTATAGGAGAATGGGGTGAACTTTGTGGACAAACACTGCAAGGCACACCACGATGCCTGTCACTGGCTGCAGGGTGGGGGTGGAATGGCGTGAGCATTACAGTTGATGATCCCAAGTCACAACGCTGACACCTGTCAGTCTGTACAGGGTGGGGTGCTACAGTAGGGAACCCTAACAATGTAGGCATGTGTTGGTATTTTCACTCCAAATTTTCTACATGGACTTTTTGTGAGTCCTCCTCATGAAGAGTGTCACTATGAGTGTGTTAGCTGAAAGGTAGTTTTGCACAGTGGCTATGCCATTTGGTGACATAGGGACGAAAACACGTTTTCGGCAGGATGTGGAAAATGACAACTGTATTCTTCATGAGGATATGTACAAAAATGTCAACGTTGAAAATCTGGAGTGTAAATATGAAAAATTGGTGAAGTCATGAGCATGCATAGAAACTGCGTAACACACATCCGTAACCCAATTATTTTTGGGAGTTTGTTAGCCACATTTTCAACATAGGCCTTTTGGGAACTACCCTCATGAACAGTGGCTCTGTAATTTTGCTAATCTGTCCCAAAAGTTGATTCCCCACAGTGACCATGCCATTGTGTGCCACTGGTGCGGAAACACATTTTGGGCAGGCTGTGAAAAATGACAGCTGTACTGTTGATGAGGAGGTGTGAAAAAATGCCAGTGTTGAAAATCTGGCATGAAAATGTTGTAAATTTGCCAAGTTACACGGGAGCGTGGAAACTGCGCAATGCACGCTTGTAACAGTCATTTTATGGACTTTCATCACCAAATTTTCAACATAGGCATTTTAGGACCTCTGCTCATGAACAGTGTCACTGTAATTTTCTCAAACTGTCCCAAAAACAGATTTCACACAGCGACCGCGATATTCTGGGTCAGATGTGCAAAAACACTTTTCGGCCAGGATAAGTAAAATGCCAGCTGCACTGTTCATAAGGAGGTGTGGAAAACTGCCAATTCTGAAAATCTGTAGTGAAAATATTACAAACTCATGAAGTTATGGGCATGAGTGGAAACCATGCAATGCACGCTCATAAAACAGACATTTTTGGGATTTTTTCAGCAAATTTGCAACATAAGCTTTTTGAGAGCTCCCTCATGAACAGTGGCACTGTCCTTTCATTACTCGGACCAGAAAGGTGATTCCACACAGTGATCGTGAAATCACCTTTCGGGACTGAGTAATGCCATGGCAGTGACAGAAATCATGAGGGGTCCCAATAACCCCATGTTGAAAATTTGGTGCAAAAATTCCAAAAAATGCCCGAGATATGCACCAAAGTTGAAAATACCCTTCTTATACCATTATTCAGCTTACTGGCATTTCCTCAGTCCGCAGTCGGCTTTGAAGAGTGCAGACATGTTCCCGGTCCACCGAAAATAATCATGCTGGCTCCGGAGGTAAGTATGGGCTGGGAGGGTTTGTGGGGAGGCAGGATTCACAGAGGGTGGTTGCAGGTTGCGGAAGGGGGGCAGGGAGACCGCGAGGGACCATTTTTTTTCTTTCCCAGGGTTTAAAAATAAAAAACCTAGTGGGAAGATTTTTATTTTTCAGGGTGATTTGGCACACTGGGATGGGCTCCCAGCATGCCACCTAAGTGTTTTGGGGTGAGGGGATGCTGTAGCCAACAGGGCATTGGGCACCCCCATCGGTAAACAACGAAAGTGGCGGGGGAAAGAGCTGAGGGGGATTGAGCACCCCCTTGGAACATAACAAATGGGGGGTCATGATGCCAACGGGGAGTGGGCTCCCCTGTTGGCACATACATTGTAACAGGGCACGCCAACAGCGGATTGGGCACCCCTGAAGTTGGCATTATGGCAGGCAGTATGCCACCATGTTTATTTTTTTTACACCAGGACAAGCATGTTGGGAGGTCTGCTGCGTATGATGAGCTTTACTCGCATTGTAGTGGACCTTTCCTTTGATGTGATTGCCACATTAGTATGCATGATGTGGTGCTGGCATGCAGGCTGATTGGGGAATGAGGGACGCACCTACTGATGCATGCACTGCATTCGTCCAACAGCAACCGCGCCTTCAGATTTGCTACTAGCGCCAGATGTAGGCTGTGCAAGCATGCCAACATAAAAAGGGGCTGTCAAAGAACCTGAGAAAGTGTACTTCCAAACAGGTGAACTTTTGGGGCACCGCTGGACAACTGAATGTGAAGCAACCTTCAACGAAGTCATATACCAGCTCACCCACACTGCTGTCCTTGCCTACGCTGACCCTAGCAAATCCTTTGAGCTGCACATGGACGCTAGCCTGCAGAGCCTAGGAGCTGTGCTGTATCAAGACCATGAGGATAGTTTGAGACCAGTAGCTTTTGCCAGTAGAAGCTTGACCCCATCAGAGCAAAACTATCCTGTATACAAGCTGGAGTTCCTTGCCCTAAAATGGGCCATTGTTGACCAGTTTCATGAGTACCTCTAAGGGGCAAAGATATTGGTGAAGACCGACAATAACCCATTAACCAATGTACAGACTTCAGCTAAGTTAGACGCCACTGGGCACTGGTGGCTTTCCGCCTTATTAACCTATGATTATGCACTTGTGTATAGACCGGGACTGAACCATATTGATGCTGATGCCCTGTCACAAAGGTCAGCTTCCAAGAGTGATTGGGTCAAGGATCACGTGATGCAGAGTGCTGAGTAGATGTTCCTCCACTGAGCTCCTGCCTCCAGAATATAAACTTGTCATTTAATATTGTCAGATTTTACCTAACTCGTCTGCCTATGAGTTTTCCTTGTCTCTAAACTGCGTGAGCTCCTGTTTTGGGTTTCTGTGTGGTAAATGGAGGCTTTTATGAAGAAATCCCCACAGAAACATACCCCCCCACCACTCCTGAGAAGGCCTAAAAAAGAAATCCCAAGCCTCAAGTGGCCCAGATAAACCGGAAACTTTGTGTCAAGCTGGGGACCAAGAACCCCTAACACTAAACAGATTCTAGGAGGAATTTAAATCATTCCGGGAAGAGATGAAAGAGATGGCAATTAACCTGAAATCCCTCTCCAGAAAGTTAGAGGAAGTCTCCACGACAGTATCGGACAACACTGCTGAATATTTTCAATCGAGAGAAAATTGGAAACTCTGGATCCTGAGCTCCTATTAACGAAGCAAAAGCTATCTTGTGTAGAAACAAAACTCGAAGATTTGGAAGGCCGTAGTCGGAGAAATAATATGGTAATTCCCGGGCTCCCCAAATGGGAAGAAGGCCAGAAAACCATAATTTTTGTCCAGAAGTTGGTAGAAAGGGTCGCTGGTCCCTCTTCCTATGGCCCTACATATATGATAGAACAGGCCCACCAATCTCTGAGACCAAAACCCCCACCTGATGCACTTCCTCGCCCCATCATCTGCTGCTTTCTGAACTACCTAGAAAAGCAGCATTTCCTACAGAAAGTCAAAGCCCTGCAAGAAGTCAGATGGGAGAAGGTGAAGCTGAGAATTGCTCAGGACATCCCTGGTTCGGTCCGATTGAAACGGAAAGCCTTCCACCCGATTGTATCTAAGATTATAGCGGCGGGATTAAAGTTCAGGATGGGGTACCCAGAGAAGTTGCAAGTCTCAGTAAATGGCTCATCGCTCAATTTCGAGGATCCTGAAGTTGCTTTACTAAGCCTTAAGTCGGCATTGCCAGATTTGTTCCGGATGACCTGAGAGGGTCTCCTGATCTTTGGGATTCACTGGGATCTTCTGAGCAAACTGTTGCTTGATTTTTTGTGTGGACAGCGCTCTTTCTGAAGATGGATTTCAATCGAGTCTATACTCTCTAGTAGAACTGGGCTACTAGTAGAGGCCTGACTTTACTTTTTTCAGGCCCTGGCCTGTTGGTGGGAATAATGTTTCAGGGAGAGTCCTTGGGGGGACTCCCGGAGTGTTTGTTTCAGACCGCATCCGAGATAATGTTGCTTGATTAGTTTCCAAGGGGAGTTCACAGGGGAAGGTTTTGGGTTATGCCTTCTGATTAGATTTTACATGTTGGGATCTCAGATTTCCGAGCAATTCCAGGCTTTCAGGGTGCCTCTGGCAGGTGGGCTGGATTAGGCTATGACCACAAGAGGGCGCGGTTCGCCCATGTAACGCAGGTCCGGTCATTCTGTCTCGAGAGGGACTGCTTTTATTTATTATGTCATCCTGGTTTTGCAGGGGGGGTTCAGAATTAGGGGTTAGCAACCCCTAGGTACTGTAGTTACTCCCACTGTTTTCACATCTCTGGATCCGGTTTCACTTCTCATCCGATTTTGTTTTCTCATGTTCTCACCTCGATGATGGGCTCACCCCTCCATATTAATTTTCTCTCTGGCTCGTGTTCCTGAGGTAGTTCCCCATGGGGAACAGACATTTTTCAACTTCCTCTCTAGGCTCTTGTGTTGTTTTGTCATATTCACATTTATGACATCCAGTTTCATTTTCCTCTCTAGATCACTAGTGGATTAATTAACAAGAGTTCACAGGCCCTGGAAGCCAGAGACTGCTCTTTAGACATTATGCCCTCATTAATGCAGTTTATTGACTGCTTTGTATTTTGAGCTATGAGAGTGATCATTAGCAGGGGATATGTTCGGGGGCAGGAAGGGGAGGATATGATCCAGTGCTGTGCTAAGCGTTGTTTGTGACAGTGTAGGGGTCTGGGAGAGGGAGAGGGCTATGTTTTCTTGTTGGGGGGGTTGGGGTGTATTGGAGGGTTTAGACTTGGACTCCTGGTGGGGAGGGCTGGAGTGGTGGGAGGGCCTTACAGCAGCAATGGGGGGAGTTAGATTATTTGTGTTATATACCCAGAGTGCAGGACCGAATCTATCATTCTTAGTTGTCTTTAGTAGATGGCCGAGGAGGTGACTTTTGCAACATGGAACATCAAGGGGATCAGGAAAAAATCTAAACAATACCAGGTTCTCAAACACTTAAGTATTCTACGCACTCAGGTTACTTTCCTACAGGAATCACACCTATTAGAAGCAGAATCCTCACAAGTGAGGAGGCAACAAGTGGGGATGGTGTATGAGGTGCAAGGCACCTCAAACAGCTGTGGGGTTATGATCATTATTAACAGGGGCATTCCCTTCATCTCAACTCATATTATCAGGGATCCCGAGGGTAGGTTTGTTTTAGTTATAGGTACTCTCTGGTCAATACCTCTGCTATTGGGCAGCATATATGGTCCTGATGCTGATGATACCGCTTACTTCATGAGACTCATAAATGTAATCCTGTCTTTCCTTCCCATAAGGATTATCCTGGGGGGCGACTTCAGTCAAGTTGTAGACTCAAACCTTGACAGGTCAGGTGGTGCATCGCGGGGTCTCCCCAGGTCAGAGGGCTTTTAGAGAACTATTGGATCAATGCGGGCTCTGTGATGTCTGGCATGTCCTAAATCCTGATTCCAAGGAGTTCACATTCAGGTCTTTGGCACACAGCTCACAGTCCCGTATTGACTACATATTCATTTCTCAGACTCTCCAGCCTGGGTTTAAGTTCTCTTTGATACAGCCTGGCCCTGTCTCTGACCACTCTTTGGTTTTGTGTGACTTGACAATTCAGGATGTGTCAGAGAGAAACAAGATGGAAGCTTAATGATCAACTGCTTAAAGATTCCAATTATTGCAATACCATAACAGAGCATATTGAGACTTTCTTTCTGTCCAACCCTTTAAACAGCGCAAAACCGGATATTATATGGGGGCTTTCAAGGCTTACATGAGAGGCGTTCTTATTAGGCTCTCAGTGGCTAGGAAAAGAGCTGGGGAAAAAGAATGACTGTCCTTGTTATCTCAAATTCAGGTTCTCGAATCCAATGTCTTGGTTAACTCTCCGGAGGAGGATAAGGTGAAGCTCCTAGAGTTGAGAGACAAATATTTAGAACTACTCCGAGAAAAGGCGGAGTTAGCTATTATACACACTAAAGCTAGTTATACTGATCAAGGTGAGAAGGCAGGGTGCCTTTTGGCACTCCGTATTAAACAACAAGAATCAGCGAGATTCATCCCTTCTATCAGGGCATCTGTAGATGGGTCTCTGAGAACATCTCCACTGAGATAGTTCAAGAGTTCGCAGCATACTACAAATCGCTTTATGGGGACATGGAGCACCCCCCCCCAGTCCAGTAAGCATGGAGAAGTATCTGACGGATTCACATCTACCCTCCCTCCCAGTACATTACATAGATTCTCTGGTCTCTCCTATAACTCAGGAGGAAATTGCCGAGGTTATCAGTGGTTTACCCTCGGATAAAACTCCTGGGCCTGATGGATTTTCTTCTCTTTTCTATAAAACATTCCTAGAACTTCTATTGCCAATACTTAATAGTTTATTTCAGCATATCCTATCCGGGACAGAGATTGATTGCCATCTCTTTGAAGCCTTGATAGTGCTTCTCCCCAAGCCAGACAAGGACCCTGAGCTCGTTCAGAGCTATAGGCCTATATCCCTCCTAAATCAGGATATCAAGTTCCACTCAAATATTTTAGCTAATAGGTTATCCATGATGCTCCCCGAGTTAATAGGTATGAATCAGGTAGGCTTCATGAAGGGACGCTCTTCAGCAGATCATTTGCGTACGTTATCCCACATCTTTTCGGCTGCCAGAGATGCTGACTTCTCTGCAGGCTTGGTCTCTTTGGATGCCAAGAAGGCATTTGACTGGGTGAATTGGAGTTTTCTCTTTAAGGTGTTGACTGCCTTTAAATTTCCTCCGGTATTCATTTCCTGGGTGGCTGCATTATATAAATCCCCTACAGCAAGCATCTCAGCTAATGGGGCCTTCTCCAACTACTTCTCACTTCATTCAGGTACTAGGCAGGATTGCCCCCTATCGCCTCTATTGTTTAACTTATACCTGGAACCCCTCATTCAAAACATTTTCCAGAATATTTCTATACCTGGTATCAGAGTCGGGCATCATGAGATTAAACTCACTGCGTACACAGATGATCTGCTGATACATCTCTCCCATCCGGTTTCTTCAATACCACCCTTACTGAATGAAATAGTCAGGTTTAGTGTGCTATCCAACTACAAGTTGAATGCTAGTAAATCCTTATTTTTCCCATTAAACCACAAGGTATTTAAGGATGATATTTGCCCCCTAGGTTTAGGCTGGACTCCTAGAGCAATCAAATATTTGGGCATAAAGCTATCCCGTACCCCCTTAGTGTGGGTTAAAGATAATCTGGATTCTCTCTCACAGGTTATTATTCACGACCTTGACAGATGGTCTAAACTTCCATTATCATTATGGGGCAGGATTAACATTATTAAGATGAATGTATTTCCTAGAATTTATTACCCTTTATCCCTTCTCAACTCTTTTTATTCTCATAATCTGGTTTAAGAAACTGCACGGTATATTTACCAGATTTATTTGGGCAGATAAATATCCCCATTTGGGCTATCACAAATTAGCTGCCCCAAAACCTGAGGGGGGGGGGCTGAGGATTCCCCATATGGCATTATACTACTGGGCCAGTAATCTAGCAAAATGTCTGAGATGGATATCCCCAGGCCCTGAAATGGTACAGCCAGTATGACTTAAGATTGAGTTAGACGCAATTAAAACTAAACGCCTGGATCCCTTAAACTTATTTTACCTCAAACTGTCCCATGTAAAGATGGTAGACTGCACCACAATAGGTATCTCTTTAAAAGTTTACTCACAGTTATGTTTATTTCTTCACTATTCCCCCCAGACTGATTTAGCTTAGTCTATTTGGAATTCCCCATCTTTTACTTTTAATGGAAAGTGGATTCGTTGCAATTGGTTGCCTCAATTAGGTGATGGAAGACTGCTTTCCCTGGTAGATGGGGAAGGGCACTGGTTGTCCCCACGTGGAATTATTGACAAGTTCCTCATTCAGGTCTAATCTCACTTTAAAGTCATGCAGTTAAGACACCTTCTCACTGTAGTTCTGGGGAATTCTCCCCCCTCCCAGAAGGTGTCAGCTCTGATTCCTGAAACCTCCCTATTGTCTGGATCTTCAGGCATAGTATCTAAGCTATACAGGGTGTCGTACTATAAAAAATATCGGGACACCTTTGGACCTACTAGTTTCTGGAACTCACTCCTCCCCCAATACCAGTTAGATTGGCAATCCCTATGGAGATCCTGTCATAAGTATGTTTCCCAAGACAGATTGCATCTCATGCAATACCACATTTTACATAACATGTATTGTAACCCTGTTAATTTAAAAAAATTGGGCTTCTCGAATTCTAGTACATGTACTAAGTGCTTACAAGAAGAAGGTACTCTCCTGCATAAGTTCTGGTCCTGTGCCAAAGTTTCCTCCTTATGGAATTCAATTAAGATGTCTCTTGATCCCCTACTGGGCCTACAGGAGAATTTTACTCTGGAGGTGTGTCTTCTAGGGGACATGTCCCTGGTTAGTGTTAGAATCAGAAAATACCGTATTTGTATGGTTGCGCTCTCAGTTAAGAAACTCATTCTATTTTTATTTATTTATTTATTGATCAAGTCTAGGATTACAAATATCTTAGAGCCATGGCTCTTTTACAAAGGTTCCATGTCAGAGAAATACAAATTATGGGGAACATCAAGACAGGCATTACAACAATGTGGACATTGCAAACAGAGTACAGATTAAACAGTTCAAGGGTAGCATTGTAACAAGGCAGCTAGCGGCATTTGTCAGAGAAAATAGACAACAGATAAGAAGTGCCAGAGTCATAGGGAGAGGGAAGAGGGTAGTTGGGGAGAAGGAATGTAGGAAGGGTGGCAAGAGGGTGAAAAGTACAGCATTGGGTATACCAAGATGTGAGGGTAGAATCCCATGAGGAGGGGAAGGGAGGAGGGGGACAACTAGAGCAGAAAGGGAAGTGGAGAAACAAGGTTAAGTTTGGCAGTCACAGGAGCTGTTGGTAGTGAGATAGTCCCGGAGCCTAGTTTTAAACATACCAATAGTTGGGGCAGAGGAGATGGTTGGGCTGAGGCCATTGAACCAGAGTGGTGCTCGATAAGCAAAAGAGCATTGTCCCTGTGAAGTGTGACAGTGGGGGACTTTCAGTAGCTGTAGCGTGGATCTCCTAAGGCACCATTTGTTAATTCAGTGTTGTAACAGAGTTGAGACCCCAGAAGGTGCAAGGCCAAGGTAGATTTTTTTCACCATGGAGCAGGTGAGAAACTTTATGCGGTTTGATAGTTTTAGCCAGCCGGTCTGAGTGTACAGGTCACATGTGTGGGTGAGACAGTGAGCACCAGTGATGAGCTGACATGCTTTATTTAAGGCATTTGAGAGGCATCTAAGGGTTGTGGTTGTGGCCAAGCCATAAATGATGAGACCATAGTCTATTACAGAGATCACAGAGCTCAGGACTGCAACCTTCAAAGCTTCTGGCGTGAGGTGTAGTCTGTGTTTGTAGAGGAGACCAAGCTGTGTATTAGCAGCTCTAGCTACATTATCTAAATGAAGTCCATAGGAGAGATTAGGGTCAAGCTGTATCCCTAAGTATTTGAAGGACCCCACCTGATCTAGACTATTCCCCTGGGTGGTGGAGATAGCCAAGTGGTGTAGCTTGTGTGGGTTATGAGAGCTGCAGAAGAGCATAGATTTGGTTTTCTTGTCATTGAGGACTAGTTTATGATTAAGAAACCATGTCTCTACAGAACTGAAACCAAGTTGAAGGTTGTGTTGAAGAGTTGCAGGATCTTTGTGAGTGGAGAATACAACAGCATCATCGGCATACAGTATGATCTGCTCAGAGCAGTGGTAAGGGAAGGAGCTTAGGAAAAGGCTAAAAAGGAGGGGTCCCAGTATGGATGCCTGTGGGACACCCGAGCGAACAGGCAGGGTGTTAGAAAGAGCGTCCACAATTTTTCCTCTTTGTGACCGGTTTTCTAAGTAGCTTTTAAACTAGAGAGAAGAGTCAGGTGATAGCTCGGCATTCAGTAGTTGGTGTATTAATAGTCCGTGGTGTACTGTATCGAAGGCCTTGGAGAGGTCGACGAACACAGCCCCTGTGAGAAGTCCGTTGTCAAGGGATTTGTGCAAAGCTCCAGTGAACTCAAGAAGTGCTGTTGTGGTGCTGTGACCTTTCCCGTAGCCGTGTTGTTGTGGACAAGGTATATTGTATTTATCCAAGTGGTCGGTAAGTTGATCAGCCATGATGTGCTCAAGTGCCTTAGAGAGTGGGGGCAGTATGGAGATGGGACGATAATTTGAGTGAATCGTCTTGTCCCCACTTTTATGGATGGGTGTCACGGTGGCTGTTTTCCATAGGTCCAGGAATTTTCCACAGCTGAGAGAGAGGTTTAGGATTTTTGTTAATGGATGGATTACCTCATCGAGGGTGAGCAACAGAAGCTTAAGGTCCAGGGTGTCGCTACTAGATCTAGATTTAGAGATAGCTGCAGTAATATAGCGGTGAGCTTCATTCAGCCTTACCTTCCTGAAGTAGAAGACGGGATGGTTAGACTGAGGGGCTGAGGTATTTGGGGAGTAGGCCCTGTTTTTGAAAGAGTCATGGGGTAGAACAGCACTAAGGTCTGAAAAAGCCGTGTTAAAGATGTTTGCGATCACCTTGGGGTCAAGAGTTGAGGATCCATCAACCATTAACATGGCCAGAGAGGTTTTTGGCTGCTTCCCTGTGACATCCTTCTATGTCATTGGAAGGACCAATCTGCTCCTTCCTTCCTTCCTTCCTTCCTTCCTTCCTTCCTTCCTTCCTTCCTTCCTTCCTTCCTTCCTTCCTTCCTTCCAGGAATGGTTACATGAAATCATTGCTAATCTTCGAACAGAGAGGGCAATTGCAAGTCTTCATAATAGACTAGTAGAATATGGCACGATATGGGATCCCCTCCATTCCTTACTTTTGTTATCTCACTGAAGTTTATATCACACCTTGGTACTTCCCATACTTCCAACAGAATCACGCACTGCACGTTAGGGCGATTTTGTGTTGTTGCTGCTGTAAGGGGGGGTGGTTGGACAATTCTCACTGTTCATGTGCTATGTGACACCCTGATTTGCTGTAACTGCCCTTTATAAAGGAAATGTATTAATAAAGTTTAAATTATAAAAAAAAAAAAGTGATTGGGTCAGGCTGTCTGAACCTGACATCCGAGCATTGTGCCAAAAGTTTGACAGAGATGAACAGATATCTGAGGACACAGTTGACTGTTAAGTAGATTGTTTGGGCCCTCCTGATACCTGCATACTGGCTGCCTATTGACATTTTTCTGCTATAGATATTGGCGCACTACCTCGATTCGACAATGACAGCATTCAGTGGGCTCAATCCCAAGATTCTATGATTCAACCAGCACTTGACACCCTTCTTGCGGGGAAAGATGTGTCAAAGTTGCATTCCCCTGACTTGCGAACTGCCCTATCATTAAAAGAAGACCCCAGGTAGAAGTTGCATAATCAATTGTTATACAAAGAGCCAGTGGATTGTAGTGCTCAAGTAGACAAGCAACAATTGGTCCTGCCACAGACCTTAAACACTTGTTACTGAGGTCCTGCCACAATCACATGGGGCACCTCGGTATTGACAGGACTCTCGATCTGTTGCAATCTCGATTCTACTGGCCCAAGATGGGGGCTGATGTTGAGCACCATGTAAAGACCTGCAGTCATTGCCTTCAAAAGAATGCCCTGCCCCGGAGGGCTGCCCCTTGTCAATATCACTACCAGCACCCCATGAAACTGGTTTGCATAGATTTTTTGTGCTTAGAACCCAACCAGAGGAATATTGGCAACGTGTTAGTGATTAATGATCATTTTACATGGTATGCACAAGCTTTCCCAACTAAAGACCAAAAGGCCTCTACCGTGGCCAAGGTGATAGTGGAAAAATTCTTCGTCCACTATGGTGCCACTCAGCAGATCCACTCTGACCAAGGTAGAAACTTTGAAAGCAGACTAATCAAAGAAATGCTCTCTCTGTGGGGGGTGCGGAAGTCATGAACAACCCCTATCACCCACAGGGGGACCCTCAACCAAAATGCTGTAGCCGCACTCTTCTAGACATGTTGGGCACCCTCCAAACTAAAGACAAGCATAAGTGGAGCCAGGAGATTAGCACCTTGGTACATGTGAACAATTGCACCAAGAATGACGCTACTGGGTTCACCCCCTACTGTCTCATTTTCAGGAGGAAAGCCCGCCTGCCTGATGATGTCTATTTTGGGGTCTCTCTAGATGGGGGTCTGAGTTGAAAACTACCTGCAGTATGTGCAGAAACTGAAAGCTCAATTGAACCATGCATATCAACTGGCCCAGACAATGGCCACTAAAAGAAATCTTGCCAACAAAGAGAGGTACAATAGAAACATAGAAAAAAAGAATTTGACATCAGATAAGGACCACTTGGCCCACCTAGTCTGCCCGTTTATCTACCTAATGCTTAGGCTGCAGATCCTAGTTAACCAACAGCCTACCTTCTCCTACCCCCCACTAGAATTGCCTTATGTCTGTCTGTCTCATTCATTCTTGAATTCCTCCACTATTTTTGAGTCCACTACCTCCACAGGAAGGCTGTTCCATGTATCCACAACCCACTCTGTGAAAAAATACTTCCTCACATTACCTTTGAGCCGTCCCCCCTCTATATTCAAATTGTGCCCCCTTGTTCTTGCACATCTCACTTTATGAAAGTTGCTACCCTCTTGGACTCTGTTGATTCCCTTGATGTACTTGAAAGTTTCTATCATGTCTCCCCTCTCCCTCCTCTCCTCAAGTGAATACATATTAAGCTTCTTTAATCTCTCTTCATATGTCTTCTGGTGCAGACCCTGCACCATTTTAGTTGCCTTCCTCTGGACAGCCTCCATCCTGTCTATGTCCTTGTGGAGATGGGGTCTCCAGAACTGGATGCAGAACTCCAGATCGGGTCTCACCAACTGTCTGTACAAAGGGATGCATCCCAGTATCCCACCAGCTCTTCTTACCGCCTTCTCACATTGCTTGCCCACCTTAAGGTCATCCGATATGACTACCCCCATGTCCCTTTCCATGTTTGTAGTTGTTATTATCTCACCCCCCATTGTGTACTCTTCCACTGGATTTTTGTTTCCCAGCTGCATTACTTTGCATTGAATCTAAGCTGCCATATATTTGACCATTTGTCCAACTTTGCCAAGTCCCTTTGCATCCTCTCCACCCCACCTCCTTTATCAACCCTGTTGCAGATCTTTGTGTCATCTGCAAAGAGGCATACTTTTCCTTCCAGTCCCTCTGCAATGTCACTTATAAAGACATTAAAGAGGATCGGTAACAGTACTGAACCCTGTGGTACTCCACTAGTAACCTCCCTTTCTTCAGCGTAAACTCCATTTACAATTACCCTCTGTGTCCTGTTGTCCAGCCAATTTTTAACCCAGGCTACCACCTTGGGGCCCACTCCAAGGCTGGCTTACTTGTATATTAATCTTCTGTGTGGAACTGTGTCAAATGCCTTGCTAAAGTCTAGGTAGAACATGTCCACTGCCCCTCCCTGGTCTACCACATTGGTCACCCAGTCAAATAAATCTATTAGATTCGTCTAACATGACCTTCCCGCTGTGAATCCATGCTGTCTTCGGTCATGTGCCCCACTGGCCTCTAGAAACTCAACAATTCTTTCCTTTAGAAGTGATTCCATCATTTTCCCTACCACTGAGGTCAAACTAACAGGTTTGTAGTTTCCTGCCTCTGTCTTGCTCCCATTTTTGTGAAGGGGAGTCACATCGGCCTTCCTCCAGTCCTCCGGTACTACACCATCCTCCCATGATTTTTTTAAAAAGGGAGGTCAGTGGTGACACTAATTCTACCCTTGGTTCTTTTAGAATTCTTGGGTGAATCCCATCAGGCCCCATTGCTTTGTCCACATTCAGTTTTAAGAGTTCTTTTAGGACCCTTTCTTCTATAAATGGACTGGTATCGACCTCCCTATCCAGAGTGCTTCAATTCATTGATTAAGGCCCTCCCCCTTCTCTTATTTTGTGAATACTGAGCAGAAGTATTCATTCAGTATCCCTGCTTTTTTACTGTCATCCTCTGCCCACCCTCCCTTCCCTTTAATAAGCCTCACTATCCCTTCCGTCATCTTTCTTCGCTCCCTAATGTACCTATAAAAGGTTTTATCCCCCTTCTTAACTGAGTTGACTATCTTTTCCTCAGTTTGGGCTTTTGCTATTCTGACTGCCTTCCCCACTTTCTTCTGCTTTAACTGGTACAGTTCTCTGTCCTGCTACATCTGTGTTTCCTTATACTTCCTGAATGCTACCGTTTTCTCCTTAACCTTCCCTGCAACCTCTTTTGAGAACCATAGTGTATATTTCCTTCATTTTGCTTTGTTGATTTGCTTCACACAAAGGCTTGTTGCCTCTGTGATGGCTGTTTTGATTTTTCCCCATTGTTCCTCCACCCCCCTCCTTGCCCATTTGCTAGCACTTTTCCGAGGCACTCTCCCATTTTCCCAAAGTCAGCCCTCCTAAAGTCTAAGACTCTTGCTTTTGTATGGTTCGACTCTATGGCTGTGTTTATTGTGAACCACACTGTTTTGTGGTCACTTATTCCCAGATAGCTACCCACTTCATGATCTGAGATCCTTTCTCCATCCCCATTTGACAGTACCAGGTCTAAGATTGCTCCCCTCCCTAGTAGGTTCCACCACTAGCTGTTTGATGCATGAACCCTGCAGGGCTTCAGGAATAAACCTGCTTTTTGATATGGCTGCAATCAGGGTGCTACAGCAAACGTCTGGCATGTTCAGGTCCCCCATCAACAAAAACTTCCCTTTTTCTGCAATTCTAAGGATGCCTTCCATCACTTCCTTGTCCATTGCCTCCCCCTGAGATTGGGGTCTGTATACCACCCCTCTGTGAATTGTGGTGCCATATCCTGATTCCAGGGTAACCCACAGTGTCTCCTCTACTCCCTGTTTAACTCTTAGTTCTGTTGCTTTGATCCCTTCCCTTACATAAAGAGCTACTCCTCCTCCTCCTCTTTTACCCTCCCTGTCCCTCCTGTACATTGTGTATCCTGGTATGTTGACATTCCAGTCATGGTTCTCAGTGTATCATGTTTCTGTGATTGCCACAACATCCAGTTGTCCCTCTTCTGTCAAGGCTACTAGTTCAGGGAGCTTGTTACACAGACTACGGGGCATTGGTACTCATCACCCTCCATTTATTGATGGCCTTACCCCTTTTAGCCCCATTCCTGTCCTTATTGCCTTTTTTGTGCATTTACCCCTGTCCTGCTCCCCGTTAACTTCTCTACCTAGATGTTTACCTCTCGAACTACTGTGTTTTGTGGGTGGAGGCTGAGTTTTACCTGCTCCTTTTCAGTGTTTCCCCCCCCCTTGGCTAGTTTAAATACTTGCCAATTATGCATTTAAACCTATCACCTAGGATTCTGGTTCCTCTCCTGGACAGATGCAAACCATCACGCCAGTATAGACCTGCATCCCTCCAGGTGGACCCTCAGTCCCCAATGAAGCCAAAACCCTGAGCTCTGCACCAGTTTTTCAACCATTCATTGCATCCCATGATGTGGAGTACTCTAGTATCACCCTTGACATAGACAGGCAGCACCTCTGAGAAGGTTACTGTATGTGCTACCTGTCTAAGGCCCCTCCCCAACTCTTCTAACTCCTCTTGTGCTAATGTGATCCCATTCATAGCCAGGTCATTTGTCCCTAGGTGGACAATGATATCCAGCTCCCTCCCTCATGCAACTGTTCCCATGATCCTGAGGATTCACTCCCTGTCCCTCCAAGCTGCATTTGGGTTGACCCTTGGAGGTAGCTAGATTGTCTACTAGGATTTACTGACAGATAAACTATTGTTAAATAAATTACAGGTGGCTGAGGAGTTAAAAAGGAGCTTGCAAACTCTACTTATCTTGGAAGTAACTTCACAAGGGTTTAAATACTGCATTTTGGTTGTCCCTTTGGGGTAGCTGGATTGACTACTAGGATTTTGGGACAGAAACTACTTTTCAATAATTTACTGGTGCATAG
This sequence comes from Neoceratodus forsteri, assembly GCA_016271365.2. Taxonomy (NCBI): domain Eukaryota; kingdom Metazoa; phylum Chordata; order Ceratodontiformes; family Ceratodontidae; genus Neoceratodus; species Neoceratodus forsteri. The sequence goes on along the minus strand of CM028137.1, from coordinate 40,272,847 downwards.
GAGTTTGTGATAGTTAAACTATGTTTAAATAAGTTACTGGAAGTTAAGGAGTTGTTATAGCAAAAGCTGCAGTGTGTATTGAAACACAGACAGTCTCAGGTGCAGGAGACTGTATTCCCCTGATTGTTGTGCAGGTTGTCTTGCTGAAAGGAAGGTTAACTCTCATCCTAGAGGTGGGTCAGAGCTCATAGCTGATTGTTCCTGATGGCACAGCTTGGCCCCAAACCCACCCTTCCTCACATCCCACCCCCCAGATGTCACATCCTTTATAGTAGGGGTTGTAACATAATTTTCTCAAGGGGAAAGGTGCATACAGCACATTTTCTTACCAGCACAGCACACTGCATTGAATGTAATAGCACACTCAGTAACTATATATAACAAAAAAAAAGGCTTAGCGCAAGTGTATTGGGAAAGAAGACAGACATGTGGGGAGTGATTCAATGCACTAGCTGTGGGGCAGCAGCCTTCCTGGAGACTTTTTGGAGACTGCAATGCTGCCCTATTTGTAGGCATCTCTCTGGTCTGAGGGAGGAGGTTGCTCATCTCCGGGCTGACTTAGCTAGAATTCATGAAACCTCCTCCCCTATCCAGGGACCACCAGGGCTGCTGTCGCTACCCCAGAGGTTACCAAGAAAGAGGAGCAGTTGGATCAAGGTGGGCTCAGGCAGGGAGATGGCAATGGAACATATTCACATTCTTCCAGTTGTACCTCTCCAAAATTCATATGCTCTTTTGGTGGAGAGTGGTTCCTCTATGGAGGAACCAGCAGTGGAGACCAAAGAGGATGTTGGGAACCACCACAAAGGAGTCTCACAGGAGGGTGGCATGGGATCCCACAGGGGAAGGAAACAACTCCTGGTGGGGGACTCAGTTATTGGGGGGTAGATCTGGGGAACGAAGGGAACAGGGAGGTAGGGTGCCTGCCTGGGGCCACAGCTTGGAGGGACAGGGAGTGAATCCTCAGAATCATGGGAGCAGCTGCATGAGGGAGGGAGCTGGATATCATTGTTCACATAGGGACAAATGACCTGGCTATGAATAGGATCACAGCAGCACAAGAGAAGTTTGAAGAGTTGGGGAGGGGCCTTAGACAGGTAGCACATACAGTAACCTTCTCAGAGGTGCTGCCTGTCTATGGCAAGGGTGATACTAGGGTACTCCTAAACTTCTATTAAACTACAAAAAACCAAGGTGATGCTCACAGCCAGCCCACAGCACAAAAAGTAGCTCCCTCCCCTCACCATCTCCAATAAACTCAGTGAGCTGCTGGAACAAGATCAGACCTTCAGGTACCTGGGGGTCACGGTTGATGACTGCCTCACCTTCACCCAACACATTGACACAGTGGTAAAGGCAGTGAACACCAAGCTTGGTGTACTATATATGCATAAAAAGTATCTCACTCCAGAGGCCCTCCGTCTCTCAGTCTACAGCTCCATCCTTTCTACCATGAACTATGGATTGGTGGTCTACGGTGCAGCAACAGATACTGCACTAGGAAGGATTCACATTGCCCTCAGCAAGGCATGTAGGCTCACAATGGCTGCAGATCGAAATACCCACGCCTGCTCCTTATACGAGGAGACCAATTAGCTGCCACTAAGCAATAGGATTATATTCCAAAAATGTGTCCTTGGAAAAAAGGCACTAATTGGTAAAACTGCCCCATGCATTTCTAGCATCCTAACACCAAGTGCTACCAGCTATACCACCAGAGGCAGGATGGGGGGGGCCTATCAACACCATTCCATCGAACTGTGCAGGTACAGTGTGCTTTCAGCTATAGGGCTCCCTAATGGCTCAATGAAATCCCAGTGCACATTCTAAACTCCCAATGCATCTCGCAATTCAAAAATGCCCTAAGGCAACACTTTCTTACTAGGACAGTTTGTGACTACTACCAGGACTCTAACACCCATAATGCCCACTCATCCACACTCTCCTTCCCCTTTCTTTAACTTCTACTCTACTCTTGCCCTATCCCTCTGCTTCCTCTCCACCCTGTGCCTTTTCTCCCACTGGATCAACCTTAAAACCAACCTATTACCACTACCTCCCAACCTCCTTGACAAAGCCACTTCTTTTGGCCACCCACTCCCCCCCCAGTCTACCCTCCCACTCACCTTGACTCCTCCTCGGACTCTCACACTAGGTGTCACACCTCTTTATCTCCTTCGCTTCATATAAGCACTGTCCTTTACCTAGTTGAATGCTCTTGATGCTGTACTATCACCATTGGTACTATGAATGACATTGTAACCTTACTGTACTATATACTAGCTACCTAGTATTTGAGTATTGTATGTAAACTGTTTGTTATTGCTGTCTTTGTCACTGTTTGATGTGGAACCTTTGTAAAAGAGCTCTGAGCTCAAAGGTATGATCCGAATCCCTAAAAAAATAAATAAATAAATAAATAAATAAATAAAAAATATATTGAACCACCAGGAATTGATTCCTCTGGGCCGGTGACTCATGCTGCTGCAAGGAGGAGACAGAGTCCATCTGCTTCAGTTGTTAAAGAATTACAGCCTTCTTCCTGGCAGGCCTCAAATGATAGTGACTGTCAAAACACCTCTGATGAAAGTGACTGTGGTAATGCTTATTATCCCTCATATGAACTGAGTCAGTTGTTTTGAGGAACTCCTATGCTGAATCATGGGGATGAAGCTGGGCGTTCTGGACTTCTGAGGCTGCGGACTCCCTGTGTTTTGTGGAACTGTGTGATTTGCCCAAAGAAGGGGCTGATGGTCTGAGTCTCTCTGGTGACACACTAGAACCTGAAGAACAATGTGAGAGTGCTGACAAGCCCCCTTCAGTGACACAAAGCCTAATTGTGCCAGAACCTTCTCAAAATGAGCCAACTGGGCCCTTGTCAGAAGATAATAATGAGCACAGTGTTGTGGAAACAGAGCCTACAGAACAAAGAGCTGACAGTGCTCCCAGTTTGGACATTCCCATCCGTGCAGAGGCACCCCTCATGAATGACAAAATCTCCAAAGTTAGTGCTGAAAGTACAGATACTGTGGCTGTTACCCCCAGAAAGACTGGCCAAGCTGTCAAGATAGTTTTGCGCCTTAGCTATGATTCTCCTGGGAGGCCAGTGGATTTGCCTCTCAATATTGTTCACAAAGGGTTTTATGTCTCGCCAAGCTCACTGCCCATATTGAGCTTGACGGCCAACTCCAGGTTACTTGTTCTTCCCTTTCACCATGGTGCCCCTACCCCATCCAGTCCCAAGTTAGCTGATAGGGAAGGGACCCCTCTTACGTTGTTTAATATACAAGAAGTTATTACATAAAGCAATATTGTGATGTTACTAGTTTGTTAATCATAGTGAAATCAGTATTACATGTATGAAACATGCATAAGTATTCTTGTTATGGATATGGTATTGTGACCTATAGTGAAATGTATAGTAATGTGATAAGTTTATGTTAACTGATGCAACTGAGGTTATTAGCATAGCATGCTAATAGTATATATGTCTCATTTATATTACATTTTTAATACTGCGATGGTACAGACTTGATGCACACGTCAAGTTTTCTCCAGACAGGGAAGGGTGTAACCCCTTTGCAAATGGAGGTTCCAGAAAAGTCTTCCTTGAGCTTGCCTAAAGCTCACTGCCAGGCTGGTGTCCTGTGTTTTAGCATTCAAAACTGTTTGTGTGAGAGTGCCTAACTGCCTCTGTTTTCTGTCTCTTTAAGAGCTGCCTAGATTGCAATTATAATTAATCTGAGGGGGGTATGAGTGTTGCTATGCTTGAGTCCCACCCTGGCTGCCAGATAATCACTCCGGTCTGCCATCGCTATTAGCACAGAGGGAGCTCTGTTAGATGCTGTACTCATTTTCTGAATATCTATTAGAATTGCAATAATATTGCAGTTTGTTCTAACCTGCATTCTTTGCAGCATGGACAGTTCTGTGTATTTCCACCATCTTGGTCCTGGACAGCTAAATTGGGCCAATCAGCACCTTTGGGGACTTTTAAATAGAATCTGTCCCTAGGGGTCTTGTGGGAGCAAAATTCTGTAGGAATTGTAGTTTTGGACTTCTGGCACCTAAATGAACCTGGAGGAGGAGCCCTTTTTTGCGACTGACAGAGGAATCAGCCAACCAAACCTTTTGGATCCTGGGAAATGTTCCAGGTTGCTTGCAGCTAGCTTCAGATTTGAGTTGGGAAGTGAAGGAGTACCAGCTGGAGACAGTCGAGCAGCCATTCTGAGTAGTTTCATGTGGGAGAACTGTGGAAAGGCTTGAGCTTTGGCCTGCATGTCTGCCTGCAGTCCCTGAGAGGGAAACCGTGTCTTTATCAGACCGAATCTGACTTTGGAGAGTGAGTTAAGCCACTGAATGGTGACCAGGCTGCTACCTAAGGAAGATCGAAGATTTTCTGAATGCAATTGGCCTGTCAGGACCTCGAGCCACCTCTGAACTCCCGGTTTGTGCAGAGACCCTGTAATTGCGATCGGATAGCAATCTGCCTGGTACAGTAGAATTTCGTGCATGTTAAATGTGCTGTGTGCTGCTAGTGGGTCACAATTTGGTTCCCCACTGTGTGTTGAAGTGTGTTCTGCTTGCTGGAAGCTGCATCCAGCACCAATGGACTGAATCAAAATTAATTTCCATTTGGCCTGGGCACTGCCACACTGGCCCAGTCAGACTACCCACTGCACAGAGAAAGCCATCGACGAAAGACCTGTCTGGGGATCAGACACCTGCTCAATGCTTTGAACAGGAATGATGCCTCGGTGATTCGTGTGGGCCCTGATTCTCCTGGCACTCCAGTTCCATAACCTGCAGTCTTGATTCCATCCTGCCTGTGTCTAGAATAGGTACAATGGCTAAACGCCAGGGTAGCTCCCTACAACATATAGCTAAATCTAAAGTGTGTGATCTGGTTGCCTTGTTGATTTTCCTTTCATGAGCTGAGCCCTCCGGCTCCCGATTACAAATAGTGTGTGTTGTATTTGTTGCTTTCCTCCATCACAGGACCCGACCAGCTGTGACGTCGGACTACCCTGGGCAATGTTCCTGTCTGGCCCACCTTTTCCCCACTTGGGTACACAGAATATGTGACTGTGTAGGGCTCTGAAGTGCATGCATGACTATTTGATTGCTATAGCCTTTATGCAAATCAACCTGATCATGCCCCTCCCTTGCTCAAGTCCCCTGAATAAATCAGATCTCTTTTTACATTTAACCTGACTGTCAAATCAAATCAAAACAAATTTTATTTTTAAAGCGCTTTTCTAAAATCAAAGCGCATATACATTAAAATAACCAATAAACAGTTAAAACAGAATTAAAAGCAGGATAAAACTAAACATCCTCCCCAAATGCTAAACAGAATAAATATGTTTTTAAGGAAGATTTAAACATCTCAGTGGACAGGCACTCTCTAATCAGACGAGGTAGAGAGTTCCACAGGGTCGGGGCTACAAAAGTGAAAGCCCTAGCACCAGATGTCTGAAAACAGACCCTGAGAACCTCTAGCAATCCTTCTTCGGTGGAGCAGAGAGGAAGGAATGGATGGTAAAGCTGAAGGAGATCTTGCAAGTAACCCAGTCCATGTTTGTATAGGGTCTTATAGGTCAGCAATGCAACCTTAAAGGTGATCCTCCACCACACCGGCAGCCAGTGCAATTCACACAGCACATGCACGATATGGCAAGATCTTGACTGCCATATCAACAGCCTGGTTGCTGCATTTTTCACCAGCTGCAGGTGATGGAGATCCACCCCCGGTAACCCTAGGTATAGCGCATTGCAGTAGTCAAGACAAGAGGAAACAAATGCGTGAACCAATACTGTGGTTCCATTCTGTATTGAGATCACTGTACTGTTGTTGTTTGCTGTGCCTAACCTTGTTTTACAGGGGGGGGGATATCCAGAATCAAATTGGTGGAACCAGCCTTGGTGGGAAGTGCAAACAGTGTGGGTACTTGTATGGTGAATAAGGGTCATTGTAAAAGTGATTACAGTATATTGTTCCTGCCACTAGAAATGACAGAGGGGGGTTACAATGCCCCGGAGGGCTGTGCCCAGGTTAGCTTGACCACTAACAACCCTGAACTCCGGGTGATGGCACCCATTTCAGTACTCAGGCCCCTTAACCTGCAACTAGCCAAGCAGGCAGGCGTAGTGGCCCTTGGGATAGTGCCACCTAGGGGTTGCAATAGGGTGAGCCATGATTTTTGTTTGAAGTATTGCGCATATATGGGGTATCACAGAGATTATTAGAGTGGATAAAAGTGCTATATAGGAATGCAGTTATCATGTCAGCTTAATCTGGTTCAAGGTCAGTTGGCATTCATCTGTATCCCCCTACCCCCGGGGTCTGCCTGAAAATAGGCAGGATTTGTCTAGTGCACTTACCCGGTCAACAAAAACTAAATAAATAAATAAATAAATAAAATAAAATGTCAGACTTGGCCTTACACTGTTGTTGGTGTTTTCAAATCCAGAAAGGAGTCAGACAAGGCTGCCCATTGAGCCCATTACTGTATTTATTTGTACTGGATCTATTTACTAGAAAGATACTTATTAATAGGGAAATACAAAGTATAAGGGGTATAGAAACATAGAAACATAGACTTTGACGGCAGCTAAGGAGCGCTTGGCCCACCTAGTCTGACCATTTCCATACCTACAGGATAAGCTGCAGATCCTAGTTAACCAACAGCCTATTTCTTCATACCCCCACAAAAATTACCTTAAGTCTGTCCCATGCATTCTTTTTTTTTTTTTTTGGCCCCTCCTCCACGCCAGATTTTTTCCACCCGTCACGGATCCCCCTGCTCTGGCATCCCCCTCTTGAGCTGCGCCCTAGTACCCCCTGGCTGTCTCCCCAAGATGGGGCGTGGCACCCTCGGCCCTAGGGTGCCACATAATGACGTAATAGGCTGGGAGCCGTGCTCATTGGGGAGCCTACTGCATCCGAGGACGCACCACAGAGGCCAGAGGTGAGCGGAGTTTTTCCCTTTTTTAAAGGGGCGGGAGCGTACAATGACGCCAGCTGCCTGGCCCCGCCCCATCTGGACATCAGGTCCTGAGTGCTTGGGGTTCTCCGGCTTCACCAGGAGTCCACCGTGCACCTGCGACCACCACACCCTCCCCGGATAAGGAGAGCAGTCGTGAGATGCTTGATCCTTCTCCCTGCAGCCCGCCACTCCTTTGTGAGTCCGCTCCCCGAACTCCGGGTCGCCGCATCGCAAGCTGAAATCCAACCGCTGCGCTGGCGGGCCGGCCCCTGTCCCATGCATTCTTGAATTCTCACAGTTTTAGACCCGACAACCTGCACAAGGAAGGCTGTTTCATGCGTACACCACCCTCTCTGTAAAAAAATACTTCCTCACATTGCCCCTGAGCTGTCCCCATCTATCTTTAAATTGTGTCCCCTTGTTCTTGCACATCTCTTTTTCTGAAAAAATGCTGCCCTCTTGGACTTTGCTGCTTGAGTTCTTCATCCCAAAATGCAGAACCTTGCACGTTTTAGCATTAAACCCCAGTTGTCAGGTGTCTGACCAGGTTTCAAGTTTTGCCAGATCATCCGGCAAGCCCTGCCATCCCCCCCACCGTGCCTACCTTGGTATCATCAGCAAACAGACTGTTCTTGCTCTTGATGTCCCATGATATGTCTTCAATGAATATCCCAAACAACACTGGACCCAACACCGTGCCCTGTGGAACACCGCTCATCACTACCCTTGGGTGTGAGAGCTCCCACCCACCACCCCCCTGTTGCCTTCCCTGAAGCAGTTTAATACCCATCTCACCACTTTTGCACCCGCCCCTGTGCCTACTAACTTACTTCCCAGCCTTCCATGCGGCACCAATCCTCTTGTTGGTGTTACACCTGAGTTGAGTGTTTTACATGTAAGCCACCTGGAGGCATACATGCACTGATGCCAAGGCATACTCCAGTGTCTGTCACACCTCCCGACTCAGAGACTTTGTGCATGCTGAACCTCTGGCTACTGCTACAGGCCACACATGCACCAAGTCAGTGCAGTCCCCACCCCTCGGGAGGAGGAGAAGAGCAGACCCTCAGATAATGAGGCCTGCTCCCCTCAGCCAGAGCTCCGATGAACCAGGATCATTCCAGAACCTGGGCCACCAGTGTTGCAAGCAGCAGCACTACCACTGTACTGGTAGGCTGGCTACAATGAACTGCTGTTACTAGATTCTTGATGAGTACTATTAAACTGGCCAATGATCTGGTGATGTTGATCCTTGTTGTCCAGAGATATTTTGTTCCACCGATATAGTGAATGTTTGTGCAAAGCAGTTCACATAGCATTTTTGTAGCACTCCACATTGTCAATGGGTAATCAACATAACTTGATATAGTGCACCCCTACCAGGGGAATGCCACCCCTAAATTTAAATAGTGCCTGTTAAGCTGCAGCATTCCACTTGTATAAACTGCTTGTTCTCTCATTCCCTGAGTGGATTGGGAGCTACGTCTGTCTTGCTAGGATGTTTTTAATGGTCTCCATTTCAATAAAAAAGAAAAAAAGGTGCCACAGGCAGGTACAGAATTATTTTATTGGGGGTGTAGAGTCTCAGGGGGGTCCTCAAGTTTGGTGTTGGTTCATTTGCCTCCCCCCTACCCATAGCTTGAGGTTTTATGTTTGACAGTGTTTAGAGCTAACACAGTAGTGAACAAATGAAGTGATCGTGCACAGGAGCCCCTTTATATACCAAAGGGAGAAACGCTGTGGTGCCCAACAGCAGGGTAAATGCATGTGAAAAGGTGTTTCGACGAGAACAAGTCCATTGGCACTCTTTAGACAAAGTTATTGCAAATCTTTTGTAAGGTTATATCTTATAGTGTTTATTATAGGCAGTTAGGAAAACAAAAACTTAATGCCAGGCACATTCAACAAGCACCTCACTTACTTGCAATATTGTCCAAGCCATAAAATGTAAAACAAATCACTGAACCAGTTTCTGTGGACTAGTTTTTTCTTGGCTCAATCGTCTAAGACCTGTATTACGTGAAAACCTTACTTTTGTTGGACACCATCAACAGTGGTGTTTGTCTTATGATGAACATCGTCCTTTGTTATACTAGCTTTACTCTGCTGGTTTTTCAAAGGTGACAAGCGTTTTACACTTCCATACATTATAACTCTTTATCACAGGTATCTGGCAGCTCTGAGGCAGTCAGTGTGCAACTTTTGCTGTGTAGATTCTACCAGAAACTTTTTGCTGTGGTCTTTGGGCCAGTGCTCATGTGTGCTTATATTTCAGAACTCAAGACCCAATCATCAGAGCTGTTATACAGCTAAACTTGTGATTTTGGTGTAACTTTGAGGTGATTTGTGGATTTTCCACCACAACCTCCATTTCTCCCATTTGCGCAGCCACCATTAGGGTTGAGTATGTGCTCCTTCATCATTTGGCTTCCCAACAGTGTCTAGAGCATGCACTGGTGGTGTGCAGGTATGCAGTGCAAAGTCCATTGCATAATACTATTTGCCATTAATACCTATTACTTGAGTGTGTGCCCACACATTTGTCAAGTGTGTTCAGGCTAGCTCAAGCACGCTGAAGTTCCTGTACACCTAATGGTTGCATACATGCCGTGGCCTGCAACTTATTCCCCCCGGCCAGGGTGTACACATAGTTGGGATTTTCCCACCCAAGGTGTAGCACCTTGCACTTGGAGGAGATAAATTTCAATTTCCCAGTGCAGGACCACCTATCCAGAGTATCCAGGTCCTCTTGCAGAGCCCATCTCCCCTCCTTCACCACCACTCTGACTTAGAGTCATCTGCAAAGAAACTCATTTCACACCCAATACCTCTCCTGATATCGGAGATGTAGGCGTTAAACAGGAGTAGCCCAAAGACTGATCCCTGTTGAACCTCACTTATGATCTCCCTAGGAGACAAGACCTTCCCTCTGACCACTACATGTGGAGTTCGACCTAAAAGCCAATTTCCAATCCACCCAACCATCAAGTCAATAGGCTTACTCCCATCCCCCTCAGCTTATCCATTAGGCCAATGTGAGGGACTAAATCGTAGGGTGAATTCTTTACAAGCAGAATTTACCTTTGGTAAATAAAGATCACTGCAGGGTGATCCATGTGCAGCATGTAAGGATAGAGTAGAAACAGTAAACTTTTCAACATTAATAGATGAGGAGGGGGGTTAGACAGGAAGGGATGGGGATATTATCAATATTAGAGATACAGCGACAGGAATTTACACAGACTGAGAATACAAGTCCCCACAGGATAGCAGGTGATTTGGAGGGGTTACAAAATACAGGAACAGATCAGGATTTGGGAAGGGAATTGAACAGTGATATCCAAGACTCAGAAATGTTACAAGTCATTCAGGGGTTAAAGACAAATGTAGCTCCAGCAGAGGATGGAATTCCAAATGAATGGTAAATAATATTTCTGGATATAATGGCACTCATATTGGGAAAAGGTTTTTCAATATCTACTGACTAAAACCTCTTTACTAACAGAATTTTCTAAGGGATTGGTTAAATATTTATTCAAATCAGGGGATAGAGAACAGATTGAAATTGGAGACCGATTTGTTTATTAAATGACGACTTTACAATATTAGCATGTATATTACAAAAACATTTAAAAAGAACAGCGGATAAAGTAATTATTTCAACTCAGACAAGTGCCCCACCGAGTAGCTGAATCCAGAACAATCTATGTGTAATGAGAGATGTATATAATTATTGTGAGAAAAATCAAATTCTAGGGTTTTTATTTATGTTAGATCAGAGAAAAGCCTTTGATGGTGTAACCCCGCTACAAATAGGTGTTCCCAAAAAAGTCTTCCTTGAGCTTGCCTAACTGCTCACTGCCAGGCTGGTGTCCTGTGTTTTAACGTTCAAAACCATTTGTGTGAGACTGCCTAAATGCCTCTGTGTTCTTTCTCTTTAAGAGCTGCCTAGATCGCAGTTATAATTAATCTGAGGGGGGACTGAGTGTTGCTATGCTCGAGTTCCACCCTGGCTGCCAGATAATTGCTCCGTTCTGCCATCGCTATTAGTGCAAAGGGAGCTCTGTTAGTTGCTGTACTCATTTTCTGAATATCTATTAGAATAGTAATAATTATAGATGCAGCGAATTTAAATGCCGCCGGCAAAGTGAACGCAAAGTGAGCACTTCGTGTTGCCACTCCACTACGCTTAGTGGGCAATGCAAAGTGCTCACTCTGCCTTGTCATTGCCACTTCGCGTTAAGGTGGAATGGCAATGCGAAGTAAAGTGAAGTAATTGTTTTTAATGGACTTTGTGTTCCTCATTATAATTCTAAGTGATCCACTTGGTGTTTCAGATTTGGCAGCCCCCCCACACATCACATGGCTTACAGTACTGTAAGTCACATGCTCTTTTAGCTAGGCAGGAAGAAAGTCAGTCATACAAGCAGACACTTTTACTTTCTCCTGTGCAGACGGAGAGAGAGTAGTGTGTTTTGTGACTGCTGATACTTTTAGATCAGAGCGAGGAGGAGATTTAAACTTTGGTTTAGATTCAACAGCTTTTTTAAAAGCTACATTTTTTTGTCTTTTCTGTACTCTCTTTTACTTAATTTGTTCTTTCTGTAAATGTTATTTTTCATACCTTTATAAGTAGTTAGTTGTTTGTCTGTGTGACTGTGTGTGTGTGTTGTGTGACAGAGTGAGTAGTGATTACTTGAACTGAGGGAGCTCAGCAGGAGAGATGGACCAGAGTGAGGGAATGTCTGGGGTGGGGGCAGCTCTGGGAGATTGTGGTAGTGGTAAGCGTTGTACCATGCCCATGTGTGGAAGGCATGGGCATCCATTCCTTTTGGACCGCTCAAAACTTGTGAGTGCCCCCCCCCAGAAGCAGGACCAGCACCACCTCCTGTCCTGACTCTGAGGCAGTTGAACCACCACCACCACCACCAAGTCCAGCACCAGGTCCTCTGGAGCAGGATGTGCCTGTTTTCCTGGGCCCAGGTGTAGATCCCATCCCTGTTCAGCACCATGACCAGACAGCTGCCAGTTCATCTGGCCATCCCCTGCCTGTGCCTGGTCCTCCCTGCACCTCTGCTGTTTGGCATTTTTTTGACTGTATCAGGGGCACAGCAGTGTGGTCAAGTGCTGCCTATATGAGGTGGAGGTGCACCGTGGCCCCTGGGGACTCACCTGGGGACTGTGGGCCAGCACACCCATATGCTCAATCACCAGCAGTTGGAGTGGCAGGCTGCCACAGAACAGAACATGCCTGCACCTGCTGGACATTCTGTGGCAGAGGGTGCAGCTGTGCATTGTAGCATCCCTAAGAAGAGGAGGGCCACAGCAGCACCTGCTGCTCCTCTAGCGACCCCACCACCACCACCAGCAGGTCAGCCTGTAGAAGGTGTGGACCCCAGAGAACTGCGTGTAACACAGACTGACTTGGCAGTTCTCTGGAGTGCTGTTGAGGAGAACAAAGAGAGGGTGAGTGCAGTGGAGCAGTGGCTGGATCACATAGAGGGACATCTGTTGCAAATCATGTCCATATTCGAACTGCTGCTGATCACCATGGGATCCCAAGTTATTTTTTTTCCTCACACCATGTGCCCCCCACACCTTCCTTGCTGTGTTATAAAATGCATTCCTCCACCATCCCTGACCCTTGTATGTAATTATGCCCTTTTTTGTTGTTTTCCGTATGCATGACACTTTGTTTTCTGAGCAGTGCAAGTATACTTTGCTAAACTGCATGTGTGCAGCCAGTCTTCTTTCCAGTGTGTGTATGTACTGCAGACACTGTCCAACTCCCTGACTTAAAAACAAACATTAATGAGTACAATGATGTGGTGGTGAAGCATGGAGAGATACTACAAAACTGGCTTACAATACACCCAAGTAACTATTAAAAAATGTTAATGTTGTGATTCATGACATGATTGTAAATCATGATTTGTGACTGCATTTGTGATCGTGATAATGAAGAAATGTGAATGCCTACAGCTGTACTTCCCTGGGCCCCAATGAGCTGTAGCTTAAAACTCCCAGACTTAAAAACATGTATCAATGAGTACAATGGTGAGGTGGTGAAGCCTGGAGAGATACTACAAAACAGGCTTACAATACATCCAAGTAACTAGAAAAAAAATTACTGTTGTGATTTGTAATGTGAATGATCGTGAATCGTGATTAGTGACTGCATTTGTGACCGTGATGATGAAGAACGTGATTTGTATCATGAGTGACTCGTGATGATGGTCCTGACTTAAAAACGCATATTAATGAGTACAATGTTCATGCAGAATTAAGCACCATACCTGACCAGTACTCTGAAGGTAAGCCAAAGAAACAACTGTGACTTAAGTTACAGATGGAGATTGGGCCCTAAAGAGATGCAAATGCACAGACAGATTAACATTGCGCTGTGCACTGAAGAGATGCAGACACAAAGGCACAACACCTAACCAGTGCTCACCATCAGAAATTCAAATCTGGAAAAGAATACCTTTTCCAATTGGGGTGGGCCATGGGGGGTTGGGCAGTGAACTGTACTGCTGCAGTAACAGTCACTAGTACTAGTACCAGTAAAGTTACTACAGAGTAGTACAAAAACCACACATCTGCAGTGGATAGCAGCCTTACATTGCTGAAATCATTATGTGGCACAATAAAAGGTGTCTGATTTGATGACAAGCGTCACACACATACTCACACACACACTAAGTAATGCATAGCAAATTGAAAACTTCAGTAATATAACCACATATTTTAAATAAACTAAAATTATGCACTGCAGCAGTAACAGTCACTAGTACTAGTTCTAGTACCAGTAAAGATACCACAAAGAATTACAAAAATCACACAGCTGCAGTGGATAGCAGCTTCACATTGCTGAAATTATTATGTGGCACAATAAAAGGTGTCTGATTTGATGACACGTGTCACACATATACTCATACACACACTAAGTAATGCATAGCAAATTGAAAACTTCAGTAATATAACTACATATTTTAAACAAACTAAAATTATGCACTGCTGCACCACTACAGTCATCAAAAAATGGCAAGAAATATTGAAAATATTACTGTGTGTACATTAACACAGTTATACAAGAAAAATATCACCAAAACAGAAAGCACTGTCTTTTTCTCCAAGTTAATCTACCTATACCACAGATACGCCCCTCCCCCAAAGCATACTTCCACTGTCTCTCAGTACACAGACTGAATGTTGTGCATTAACATTCAAAATCCATACACAATCAATAAACGCTTAATGATATCAGCACAGGAGGGTTTCCTATAATCGATGAACTTAAGTTTCTGCAAAAAAAATGACTCAAAAAGGCTTTTATAACAGCTTTTTGAAGGTTTGAATCGCAGAGAACATCCAGAGCAGATAGTCTCCTACAGCTTCCTATACACACTACCCCAAAGTGAGGCTGTGCAGAACGGTCTAGAGCCCATATGACCTGAAATCCCTTGAATCACTGCAAAATTCACCTTTGGAGCTTAAAACAAGGTGAAGTGGAGGCTATGGAAGACGGGTAACGTGAAGTAATTGTTTTCAATGGACTTCGCTGCATCTATTATAACGTGAAGTACTCGCTTTCAGACAGGAGCACTTTGTGAATTCGCCTCATTCCGCTAATCATCATGGAGCGCAATTGGGGCCACTTCACCCATCACAAGTAATAATATTGCAGTTTGATCTAACCTGCCTTCTTTGCAGCATGGAAAGTTCTGTTTACTTCTACCATCTTGGTCCTGGACTGCTGAAATGGGCCAATCAGCACCTTTGTGGACTTTAAAATGGAACCTGTCCCCAGGGGTCTTGTGGGAGCAAAATTCTGCAGGAATTGTAGTTTTGGGCTTTTTGCACCTAAATGAACATGGAGGGGGAGCCCTAGTTGTCACTGACAGAGAAATCAACTAACCGAACTTTTGGATCCTGGGGAAAGTTCCAGACTGCTTGCAGCTAGCTTTAGATATGAGATAGAAAGTGAAGGAATAACAGCTCGAGACAGTTGAGCAACCATTCTGAGTAGTTTCACAGGGGAGAACTGTGGAAAGGCTTGCGCTCTGGCATGCATGTCTGCCTGCAGTCCCTGAGAGGGAAACCGTGCCTTTATCGGACCGAATCCGACTTTGGAGAGTGAGTTAAGCCACTGAATGGTGACCAGGCTGCAACCTGAGGAAGACCAAAGATTTTCCAAATGCGATCAGCCTGTCAGGACCTTCAGCTACCCCTGAACTCCCGGTTTGTGCAAAGACTCTGTAATGCGACGGGATAGCAATTTGCCTGGTACAGTAGAATTTCCTTACATGTAAATGTGCTGTGTGCTGCTAGTGGGATGCAATTTCATTCTCCACTGTGTGTTGAAGTGTGTTCTGCTTGCTGGAAGCTGCATCCAGCTCCAACAGACTGAATCTGAATTCATTTCCATTTAGCCTGGGCCTAGCGACACTGGCCCAGCCAGACTACCCAGTGCAAACAGAAAACTATTGACGAAAGACCTGCATGAGGATCAGCCCCCTGCTCAATTCTTTAAACAGGAATGATGACTCGGTGATACATGTTGGCCCTGCTTCTCCTGGCACTCCAGCTCCACAACCTGAAGTCTCGATTTCATCCTGCCTGTGTTTAGTATTGGGTACTCTGAGTAAACACCAGGGTAGCTCCCTGCAACACACAGCTAAATCTAAAGTGTGTCATCTAATTGCCTTATTGTTTTTCCTTTCATGAACTGAGCCCTCTGTCTCCAAATTACAAATAGTGTATGTTGTGCATGTTGCTTTCTTCCATTACAGGGCCCCACCACCTGCGATGCTGGCTTCCCCCAGCAACGTTCCTGGCTAGTCCACCTTTTCCCTACCCGGGTACACAGAGTGTTTGACTGTGTAGGGACTCGGAAGCGTATGCATGACTATTTGATTGCTATAGCCTTTAAGCAAGTCAACCTGATCATGCCCCTCCCTTGTTCAAGTCCCCTGAATAAATCAGATCTAACTCTTTTTGCATTTAACTTGATAGTCCTTCCAATCTGTATTGAGAGCACTTTACTGTTGTTGCTTGCTGTGCCTAACTTTGTTTTACAGGGGATCTCCAGGGTTGAACTGGTGAAACCAGCCTTGGTGGTAAGTGCAAACAGTGTGGTTACTTGTATGATGAATAAGGGTCATTGTAAAAGTGATTATGGTATATTGTTCCAGCCACTAGAAAGGACAGATGGGAGTTACAGTGCCCCGGAGGGCTGTGCCCAGGTTAGCTTGACCACTAACAACCCTGACCTCCGGGTGGAGGCACCTGTTTCAGTACCCAGGCCCCTCAACCTGCAACTAGTCAAGCAGGCATGGGTAGTAGCCCTTGGAATAGTGCCACCTAGGGGTTAAATCTTGAAGGCTCACCAATGGGATTTTGTGCCATCTTGTGGCTAGACATGGGAATTACCCCAGTATGTTTAGAACTGGTGACAAAATGGAGGAGCTTACAATGCAGATCCATCTACTCCCTTTATTCCTCTTCACTTTAACAGGATTTGAGTCCATCAATTGAACCTACATAGTCTACAGTTTCATTATCATAGAAATCTCAGATTGTAGATCTAAAACTCAACATATATCCACCGCCATTACTACATAATTCCTTTGAACCTTTACAGACAATCCCTAATAATATGTCTATATGACTTTCCCCAAGACAATCCTTTGGTTAATTCAATACCACTCCCCCCACACTGCCACCGATCAGATAGTGCATTTAGCTGAAACCAAAACAGTTAAAAAGCAAGTATTTGTTTTAGGAGATTCCACAACTAAATACATTGATAGAACTGTTTGCAGTCCGAACAAACAAAATAGAACTTGTTCAAGCTTTAGGGGGGAGTATCAGACATTACCTTCCAGCTAAAAACAATTCTTTCAGCAGCAGGTGAAAATCCACTTGTGATTGTCCACGCAGGGACAAATGATATATACAGAACATCACTCCATCAGCTTAAACAGAATTATGCAGCTCTTTGTAACATTTTGGTGTAAAGAGGATGTAGTATTTGTATATTGGAAATACTACCAGTTCCAAGAGCTTCAATTCATATAACAGCCAAGATCAAAGCACTAAATGAATGGCTCCGAAAATGGTGCTATGGACAGAATATTTCCTGTCTTACCCACTGGGAGGAATTCTACAATAACTATTCTCTCTTCTGTTGGGATGGTCTCCATCTCAGCAGAAGAGGAAGTTTGCTTTTGGGATACCAAATTACAACCTTTATACACAACCATTTAAACTAAAATTGCAGGATGCGACATTGTCTAAATCAAAGTCTCTTAAACCAAACATCCAGCAGCCTCCAAATTATTTGAATGTTTTATCTCTGAATGCCTGTTCTGTTACTATAAGCAAAGTGGCTGAACTAGAAACAAGAATTTTTTTATCAAAATCTGCCACTTATTGCCATGACTGAAATTTGGGGTATCTTAGATAAACAATAGATTTCTGATATCCCAGGTTTTAAGCATTATTTCAAAAATAGAACTGACAAAAAAGGGGGTGTGTGAGTCTTTATGTTAAAAACACCATTCCTTCCTATGAAACTTCCTTTAAAACACACACTGAGAGTGTTTGGGTAAACATCCCACAGGACTGCCACAGATATTGGTTGGCAATTGTTAGCACCCACCGTCTGCAGATATTTCTTACACAATACAACTTACAAAAGATATCTCCCATCTCGCCAGTAATGGTACAGTTCTTATCCTGGGTGATTTTAACTATCCAACTATTAATTGGGATACCCTAACTTGAACTAACTATCATGATAAACAGTTTCTTTCAGCAATAATTGATCTTGGTCTTACCCAGTTAATTAAGGAGCAAACCCATGGCGTAAACTTACTTGACTTAGTAATAACTAATACGGACACCCCTATCTCTAACTTATGTATTACTGAACCGCTAGGCAATAGTGACCATATGTCAATTCTATTTTCACTTCCCCAAAAAATTAATTTCCTAAAAGCAACTGTACACTTAGACAATATGATAAAGCAGATTTTCAACTGATTAATAATCATCTTGGGGCTATTCCATGGGATAATATCCTCCTTCCACTCAGCACTTAAGACTCTTGGACAACTTTCAAGCAGATAATACAGTATATGATTTAGAACAACTGCCCATAGAAAGGATTCACACAAATCTCTTTTTTTATACCTAAATGGTAAAAAGGGGAATACAATAACAGTGGGCCCATTGACCAAAGATAACTTCACTATTACCTCTATTATCGAAACAGCCAATGAATTTAACAAATAGTTTAGCTCTGTATTTGAACAGGACACTATTAGTGTATCTTCTTTTAAACTTACCTAACCCATCCATTTATTCCTTTTCACTTCAGGAAATTAAGGAATTGTTAGGTACTTAAAAACAACAACAAGCCCAGGACCAGACAATATTAATCCCAGACTCATATTAGGAACAATTGATGCTATTGCCCTTCCACTTACTGTTATTTTTAATAAATCTTTTTAAAGAATCCAAAATTCCATCTGACTGGCTAACAGCTATAGTTAACACCTATATTCAAACAAGGTTCCCACTCCAAAACAGAAAATTATAGACCAATTAGTCTAACTTCAATACCTTGTAAACTATTGGAGAATAAAATGTAACTATTAATAGAAGCTGAAATGAAATCATTGAACATCATAGATTCCACTCAGCATGGGTTTAAAACAGGTTTTTCCTGTACAACCCACCTGATCTCCTTTTATAACATCATTAGTAAAAATCTTGATTCCAATATTCCAGTTGATGTCATTCTATTGGATTATAATAACTGGTGATGCCCAATATCAACTCGTTTTCAGCAACTTTCAAAAGTAATATCAACCCTCAGGTTGATACGAAAAAACTTGTATCAACCTGCGGGTTGATACAACTTTTACATCCTCGCGCCGAGAAGCATCACAAACAAATGAAAGAGCAAATGGCAGCACGAGATGGTTCTCCAATGGTAAACACACATTCGCAACCTTCACATCGCTAAATATCAAATTAAGTGATCAGCAACTCCTAATCAAAAAGAGAAACACAATGGAACACCATTTTGTTGCAGCCCTATTTAAGCAGTTTAGTTTTGTGTCACGTACTTTCATCCAGACACATTGAGATAACGCAACAGTGCTGGGTGACTGGTTAAGATGCGGCTAACAGGTTTTTTTTTCCCCCAGTTATTATAAAAATAAACACATGGGTGGTTGATATGGATTTTAACACACCCTCGTTGTGTGAATAGTGAAACCTCTCGAGCATCGCTCTTGAAGTTTACATATTATCACACAACTTGGGTGTGTAAAAAAAATCCATATCAACCACCTACATATGCATTATTCTCTATGTAGCAAGGGGTTTGCTAAAGTTTCACGCAAATGTACTAGTGACTAAACTTATTAAACTTGGATTCTCAGCACAAATAATTTCATGGGTTCATAACTGGCTTAATGGTAGAATGCAGAGAGTAAGGGTAAATAATACATTTTCAGAACTAGTTAATATAACTAGTGGCGTGCCCCAGGGTTTTATTCTGGGACCAACACTCTTCAACATCTTTATTAGTGATATGTTAATCTCATCAAAAAACATTATTGTTAAATTTGCAGATGATACTAAACTAGGGGGCTGTGTTGATAATATAATAAACAAAAACAGTTAAAAACAGATATGGCTACCATAGAACACTGGGCAATATCAAATAACATGGTTTTTAATGTACCAAAATGTGCAGTATTGCACTTGGGTAGGAATGATCCTGAACAGTCTTACCTGTTAAATAATATTAGAATTAAAGTTTCCAGAATAGAAAAGATTTGGGAATATTAATTAATAACAAATTATCATTTTCAGAACACTGTAACAAAATAGCAAATCAAATTAATGCTCTTCTTCATAGAATTAATTCTACTTCCATTTCCAAATCAGAAGAATATATTATGACCTTGTATAGGTCTCATGTTAGACCTTACACAGACTATGGTTCAGCTCTCTGGAGTCCATACTTAATCTCTGATATAAAAAGAATGGAGCAGATTCAACGTAGGGCAAGAAAATTAGTCCCTCACATTGCTTCCTTAGACTATGAAGAATGGCTGAGACGTACAGGATTATATTCACTTAAAGCAAGAAGACTAAGAGGTGACCTTCTCCAACTTTTTAATATAATTCAAAATCCAAGCTTAATGGCTCAGTGTGGAATACTGTTTACCTCTAGAAAAATTGTGGCTAGATGCCACAATAAACAACTTGTAGTAGAAAGACCATGACCTAATGAAAGATTATCATTTTTTACTGTTCGATCTCCCAGAGTATGGAATTCATTACCACAGGATATTATAGATTGTACAGAAATAAATACTTTTAAAGAACAAACTAGATAAATGGTTGTTGAAATAATAGAATCAAGGGGTGAATTCAGAGCCATATTAAATACATGTTCCACATGTGTGGAGGAGAATCCTGATGAGCCACGGCCCCCTGTTGTCCATCTTACCAAGTAACTAAGTATTGTGGTGTGCTTTGGGGTTTTTGGGGTGTTATACTTACCTCATTCCATAAGGAAATACACTGAGGTGGGTGCAGTATAGGAGAATGGGGTGAACTTTGTGGGCAAACACTGCAAGGCACACCACGATGCCTGTCACTGGCTGCAGGGTGGGGGTGGAATGGCATGAGCATTACAGCTGATGATACCAAGTCACAACCTTGACACCTGTCAGTCTGTACAGGGTGGGGTGCTATACTTGAGAACCCTAACAACGTAGGCATGTGTTGGTATTTTCACTCCAAATTTTCAACATGGGCTTTTTGTGAGTCCTCCTCATGAAGAGCGGCACTATGAGTGTGTTAGCTGAAAGGTGGTTTTGCACAGTGGCTATGCCATTTGGTGACACAGGGACGAAAACATATTTTTGGCAGGATGTGGAAAATGACAACTGTATTGTTCATGAGGATATGTATAAAAATGTCAACGTTGAAAATCTGGAGTATAAATATTAAAAATATTGGTGGTCATGAGCATGCATAGAAACTGCGCAACACACATCTGTAACCCAATTATTTTTGGGAGTTTGTTAGCCACATTTTCAACATAGGCCTTTTGGGAACTCCCCTCATGAACAGTGGCTCTGTAATTTTGCTAATCTGTCCCAAAAGTTGATTCCCCACAGCGACCACGCCATTGTGCGCCACATGTGCAGAAACACATTTTGGGCAGACTGTGAAAAATGACAGCTGTACTGTTGATGAGGAGGTGTGAAAAAATGCCAGTATTGAAAATCTGGCATGAAATTATTGTAAATTTGTGAAGTTACAAGGGAGCATGGAAACTGCTCGACGCATGCTTGTAACACAGTCATTTTATGGACTTTCAGCACCAAATTTTCAACATATGCATTTTAGGACCTCTGCTCATGAACAGTGTCACTGTCATTTTCTCAAACTGTCCCAAAAACAGATTTCGCACAGCGACCGTGCTATTTTGGGTCAGATATGCGAAAACACATTTCGGCCAGGATATGTAAAATGACAGCTGCACTATTCATAAGGAGGTGTGGAAAACTGCCAATTCTGAAAATCTGGAGTGAAAATGTTACAAATTAATGAAGTTATGGGCATGCGTGGAAACCGCGCAATGCACGCTCATAAAACAGCCATTTCTGGGATTTTTTCAGCAAATTTGCAACATAGGCTTTTTGAGCACCCCCCCCCCATGAACAGTGGCACTGTCCTTTCATTACTCAGACCCAAAAGGTGATTCTGCACAGTGATTGTGAAATCACCTGTCGGGACTGAGTAATGCCATGACAGTGACAGAAATCATGAGGAGGGGTCCCAATAACCCCATGTTGAAAATTTGGTGCAGAAATTCCAAAAAATGCCCGAGATATGCACCAAAGTTGAAAATACCCTTCTTATACCATTATACAGCTTACTGGCATTTCATCAGTCCGCAGTCGGCATTGAAGAGTGCAGACATGTTCCCGGTCCATCGAAAATCATCATGCTGGCTCCGGAGGTAAGTATGGGCTGGGGGGGTTTGTGGGGAGGCAGGATTTGCAGAGGGTAGTTGCGGGTTGCGGAAGAGGGGCAGGGAGACCACGAGGGACCATTTTTTTCTGTCACAGGGTTTAACAATAAAAAAAAACCTTGCGGGAAGATTTTTATTTTTTAGGGCAATTTGGCACACTGGGGTGGGCTCCCAGCATGCCACCTAAGTGTTTTGGGGTGAGGGGATGCTGTAGCCAACAGGGGATTGGACACCCCCATCGGCAAACAATGAAAGTGGTGGGGGCAAGAGCTGAGGGGGATTGAGCACCCCCTCGGAACATAACAAATGGGGGGGTCATGATGCCAATGTGGAGTGGGCTCCCCCAGTGGCACATACATTGTAACAGGGCATGCCAAAAGGCAGATTGGGCACCCCAAAAGTTGGCATTACAGCAGGCAGTATGCTGCCATGTTTATTATTTTTTTTTGCTCCAGGGCAAGCATGTCGGGAGGTCCGCTGCGTATGATGAGCTTTGCTCGCATTGCAGTGGACCTTTCCTTTGATGTGATTGCCACATTAGTATGCATGATGTGGTGCTGGCATGCAGGCTGATTGGGGAATGAGGGACGCACCTACTGATGCATGCCCTGCATTCACCCAACAGCAACCGCACCTTGAAATTTGCTACTAGCACAAGATGTTGGCTGTGCAAGCATGCCAACATAAAAAGGGGCTGTCAAAGAACCTGAGAAAGTGTACTTCCAAACAAGTGAACTTTTGGGGCCCTGCTGGACAACCGAATGTGAAGCAACCTTCAATGAAGTCATATGCCAGCTCACCCACACCGCTGTCCTTGCCTATGCTGACCCTAGCAAACCCTTTGAGCTGCACATGGATGCTAGCCTTGAGGGCCTAGGAGCTGTGCTGTATCAAGACCATGAGGATGGTTTGAGACCAGTAGCTTTTGCCAGTAGAAGCTTGACCCCATCAGAGCAAAACTATGCTGTGTACAAGCTGCAGTTCCTTGCTCTAAAATGGGCCATTGTTGACCAGTTTCATGAGTACCTCTATGGGGCAAATATATTGGTGAAGACCGACAATAATCCATTAACCTATGTACAGATTTCAACTAAGTTAGATGCCACTGGGCACCATTGACTTTCCGCCATATCAACCTACGATTATGCACTTGAGTACAGACCGGGACTGAACCATATTGATGCTGATGCCCTGTCACAAAGGTCAGCTTCCAAGAGTGATTGGGTCGAGGTTCACGTGATGCAGAGTGCTGAGTAGATGTTCCTTCGCTGAGCTCCTTCCTCTCGAATATAAACTCGTCATTTAATATTGTCAGATTTTACCTAACTCCTCTGCCTATGAGTTTTCCTTGTCCCTAAACAGCGTGAGTTCCTGTTTTGGGTTTCTGTGTGGTAAATGGAGGCTTATATAAAGAAAGCCTAAGTGAAACATACCCCCCGCCACTCCTGAGAAGGCCTCAAAGAAATCCCGAGCCTCGAGTGGCCCAGACAAACCGGAACCTTAGTGTCAAGCTGGGGACCAAGAACCCCTAACGCTTAACAGATTCTTGGAGGAATTTAAACCATTCCGGGAAGAGATGAAAGAGATGGCAATCAACCTGAAATCCCTCTCCAGAAAGTTAGAGGAAGTCTCCATGACAGTATCAGACAACACTGCCCGAATATTTTCAATCAAGAGAAAATTGGAAAGTCTGGATCCTGAGCACCTATTAACGAAGTAAAAGCTATCTCGCCTAGAAACAAAACTTGAAGATTTGGAAGGCCGTAGTCAGAGAAATAATGTGGTAATTCTCAGGCTCCCTGAAGGGGAAGAAGGCCAGAATACCATAGTTTTTGTCCAGAAGTTGGTAGAAAGGGTCGTTGATCCCTCTCCCTATGGCCCTAGATATATGATAGAATGGGCTCACAGATCTCTGAGACCAAAACCCCCACCTGATGCACCTCCTCGCCCCATCATTTGCCGCTTCCTGAACTACCTAGAAAAGCAGCATTTCCTACAGAAAGTCAAGGCCCTGCAAGAAGTCAGATGGGAGAAGGTGAAGCTGAGAATTGCTCAGGACATCCCTGGTTCGGTCTGATTGAAACGGAAAGCCTTCCACCCGATTGTATCTAAGATTATAGTTATGGGATTAAAGATCAGGATGGGCTACCCAGAGAAGTTACAAGTCTCAGTAAATGGCTCATCACTCAATTTTGAGGATCTTGAAGTTGAGTTAATAAGCCTTAAGTCGGCTTTTCCAGATTTTTTCCGGATGACCTGAGAGAGCCTCCTAATCTTCGGGATTCACTGGGATCTTCTGAGTGAACTGTTGCTTGATTTTTTGTGTGGACAGCGCTCTTTCTGAAGATGGATTTCAATCGAGTCTATGCTGTCTAATAGAACTGGGCTACTAGTAGAGACCCGACTTTACTTTTTTCAGGCCCTGGCCTGTTGGTGGGAATAATGTTTCAGGAAGAGTCCTGGGGGGGGGGCTCCCAGCAGGTTTATTTCGGACTGCATCCGAGGTAATGTTGCTTCTTTAGTTTTCGGGGGATGTTCACAGGGGAAGGTTTTGGGTTATGCCTTCTGATTAGATTTTATATGTTGGGATCTCAGATTTCTGAGCGATTCCGGGCTTTCAGGGCGCCTCTGGCAGGCGGGCTGGATTAGGTTATGACCACCAGAGGGCACGGTTCGCCCATGTAACGAAGGTCCAGTCATTCTGTCTCGAGAGGGACTGCTTTTGTTTATTATGTTGTCCTGGTTTTGCAGGGGGGGGGGGGGCAGAATTAAGGGTTAGCAACCCCTAGGTAGTTACTCCCATTGTTTTCACATCTCTGGATCCAGTTTCACTTCTCATCCGATTTTGTTTTCTCATGTTCTCACCTCGATGATGGGCTCACCCCTCCATGTTAATTTTCTCTCTGGCTCGGGTTCACGAGGTAGTTCCCCATGGGGAACAAACATTTTTCAACTTCCTCTCTAGACTCTTGTGATGTTTTGTCATATTCACATTTATGACATCCAGCTTCATTTTCCTCTCTTGATCACTAGTGGATTCATTAACAAAAGTTCACAGGCCCTGGAAGCCCGAGACCGCTCTTTAGACATTATGCCCTCATTAATGCAGTTTATTGACTGCTTTGTATTTTGAGCTATGAGGGTGATCATTAGCAGGTATTGGAGGGTTTAAACTTGGGCTCCTGGTGGGGGGGCTGGGGTGGTGGGAGGGTCTTACAGCAGCAATGGGGGGAGTTAGACTATTTGTGTTATCTACCCGGAGTGCAGGACCGAATCTATCATTCTTAGTTGTCTTTAGTAGATGGCCAAGGAGGTGAATTTTGCAACATGGAACGTCAAGGGGATCAGGAAAAAAATATAAACAATACCAGGTTCTCAAACACTTAAGTCTTCTACGTACTCAGTTTACTTTCCTACAGGAATCGCATCTGTTAGAAGCAGAAGCCTCACAAGTGAGGAGGCAACAAGTGGAGATGGTGTATGAGGTGCAAGGCTCCTCAAACAGCTGTGGGGTTATGATCATTATTAACAGGGGAATTCCCTTCATCTCAACTCATATTATCAGGGATCCTGAGGGTAGGTTTGTTTTAGTTATAGGTACTCTCTGGTCAATACCTCTGCTATTGGGCAGCATATATTCATTTGGAATGAAATTCCTCAAGATATTAGGTGGTTGTGTTCTGTCAAAAAGTTTGCCGATGCATTAAGGATGTATTTCGAATCTCAATTTAATTGTAACTGTTTTTTATGAATTTTTTTTATGAATTTTATACATAACAAAGACATTTTTGTCTGCAATTTGCTGCATTGTATATGTATGTTTGATTATGTATTGTCTGTATGCAATATATGTAGGTCGCACCTGTAAAAGGAACTTGTTTCCAGTGTGCTTACCCGTTAAGCGAATAAACAAACAAACAAACAATATATGGTCCTAATGCTGATGACCCCGCTTACTTCATGAGACTCATAAATGTAATCTTGCCTTTCCTTCCCATAAGGATTATCCAGGAGGGTGACTTCAATCAAGTTGTAGACTTAAACCTTGACAGGTCAGGTGGTGCATCGCGGGGTCTCCCCAGGTCAGAGGGCTTTTAGAGAACAATTGGATCAATGCGGGCTCTGTGATGTCTGGCATGTCCTAAATCCTGATTCCAAGGAGTTCACATTCAGGTCTTTGGCACACAGCTCACAGTCCCGTATTGACTACATATTCATTTCCCAGAATCTCCTGCCTGGGGTTAGGTCCTCTTCGATACAGCCTGGCTCTGTCTCCGACCACTCTTTGGTTTTGTGTGACTTGACAATTCAGGATGTGTCAAAGAGAGAAACAAGATGGAAGCTTAATGATCAACTGCTTAAAGATTCCAATTATTGCAATACCATAAGAGGCCTTCTTTCTGTCCAACCCTTTAAACAGTGCAAAACCAGATATTATATGGGTGGCTTTCAAGGCTTACATGAGAGGCGTTCTTATTAGCATCTCGGTGGCTAGGAAAAGAGCTAGGGAAAAAGAATTACTGTCCTTGTTATCTCAAATTCAGGTTCTTGAATCCAATGTCTTGGTTAACTCTCCGGAGGAGGATAAGGTAAAGCTCCTAGAGTTGAGAGACAAATATTTAGAACTACTCCGGAAAAAGGTGGAGTTAGCTATTATACACACTAAAGCTAGTTATACTGATCAAGGTGAGAAGGCACGGCAGCTTTTGGCACTCCGTATTAAACAACAAGAATCAGCGAGATTCATCCCTTCTATCAGGGTATCTGTAGATGGGTCTCTGAAAACATCTCCACTGAGATAGTTCAAGAGTTCGCAGCATACTACAAATCACTTTACGGAGACATGGAGCACCCCCCCAGTCCAGTAAGTATGGAGAAGTATCTGACGGATTCACATCTACCCTTCCTCCCAGTACGTTACATAGATTCTCTAGTCTCTCCTATAACTAAGGAGGAAATTGCCGAGGTTATCAGTGGTTTACCCTCGGATAAAACTCCTGGGCCTGATGGATTTTCTTCCCTTTTCTATAAAACATTCCAAGAACTTCTATTGCCAATACCTAATAGTTTATTTCAGCACATCCTATCCGGGACAGAGATTGATTGCCATCTCTCTGAAGCCTTGATAGTGCTTCTCCCCAAGCCAGACAAGGACCCTGAGCTCGTTCAGAGCTATAGGCCTATATCCCTCCTAATTCAGGATATCAAGATCCTCTCAAAGATTTTAGCTAATAGGTTATCCATGGTGCTCCCCGAGTTAATAGGTTCGAATCAGGTAGGCTTTACGAAGGGACGCTCTTTAGCAGATCATTTGCGTACGTTATTCCACATCTTCTCGGCTGACAGAGGTGCTGACTTCACTGCAGGCTTGGTCTCTTTGGATGCCGACAAGGCGTTTGACTGGGTGAATTGAAGTTTTCTCTTCCAGGTGTTGAGTGCCTTTAAATTTCCTCCGGTATTCATTTTCTGGGTGGCCGCATTATATAAATCCCCTACAGCAAGAATCTCAGCTAATGGAGCCTTCTCCAACTACTTCTCACTTCATTCAGGTACTAGGCAGGGTTGCCCCCTATCGCCTCTCTTGTTTAACTTATACCTGGAACCCCTCATTCAAAACATTCTCCAGAATATTTCTATACAAGGTATCAGAGTTGGGCGCCATGAGATTAAACTCACTCATGCATGAGATGATCTGCTGATACATCTCTCCCATCCAGTTTCTTCAATACCACCCTTACTGAATGAAATAGTCAGGTTTAGTGTGCTATCCAACTACAAGTTGAATGCTAGTAAATCCTTATTTTTCCCATTAAACCACAAGGTATTTAAGGATGATATTTGCCCCCTAGTTTTAGGTTGGACTCCTAGAGCAATCAAATATTTGGGCATAAAGCTATCCCATAACCCCTTAGTGTGGGTTAAAGATAATCTGGATTCTCTCTCACAGGTTATTATTCACGACCTTGACAGATGGTCTAAACTTCCATTATCATTATGGGCAGGATTAACATTATTAAGATGAATGTATTTCCTAGAATTTATTACCCTTTATCCCTTCTCAACTCTTTTATTCCCATACGCTGGTTTAAGAAACTGCACGGTATATTTACCAGATTTATCTGGGCTGATAAATATCCCCGTTTGGCCTATCACAAATTAGCTGCCCCAAAACCTGAGGGGGGGGGCTGAGGATTCCCCATATGGCATTATACTACTGGGCCAGTCATCTAGCAAAATGTCTGAGACAGATATCCTCAGACACTGAAATGGTACAACCAGTATGGCTTAAGATTGAGATAGACACAATTAAAACTAAACGCCTGGATCTCCTAAACTTATTTTACCTCAAACTGTCCCATGTAAAGATGGCAGACTGCACCACAATAGGTATCTCTTTAAGAGTTTACACACAGTTATGTTTATTTCTTCACTATTCCCCCCAGACTGATTTAGCTCAGTCTATTTGGAATTCCCCATCTTTTTACTTTTAATGGAAAGTGGATTCCTTGCAATTGTTTGCCTCAATTAGGCGATGGAAAACTGCTTTCCCTGGTAGATGGGGAAGGGCACTGGTTGTCCCCACGTGGAATTATTGACAAGTTCCTCATTCCGGTCTCATCTCACTTTAAAGTCATGCAGTTAAGACACCTTCTCACTGTAGGTCTGGGGAATTCTCCCCCCTCCAAGAAGGTGTCAGCTATGATTCCTGAAACCTCCCTATTGTCTGGATCTTCAGGCATAGTATCTAAGCCATACAGGGTGTCATTCCATAAAAAATATGGGGACGCCTTCGGACATATTGGATTCTGGAACTCACTCCTCCCCCAATACCAGTTAGATTGGCAATCCCTATGGAGATCCTTTCATAAGCATGTTTCCCAAGATAGATTGCGTCTCATGCAATACAATATTTTACATAACATGTATTGTACCCCTATTAAATTAAAAAAATGGGGCTTCTCGAACTCTAGTACATGTACTAAGTGCTTACAAGAAAAGGGTACTCTCCTGCATCTGTACTGGTCCTGTCCCAAAGTTTTCTCCTTTTGGAATTCAATTAAGATGTCTCTTGATCCCCTACTGGGCCTACAGGAGTATTTTTCTCTGGAGGTGAGTCTTCTAGGGGACATGTCCCTGGTTAGAGTTAGAATCAGGAAATACCATATTTCTATGGTTGTGCTCTCAGTTAAGATACTCATTCTACGTCATTGGAAGGACCAATCTGCTCCTTCCTTCCTTCCAGGAATGGTTACATGAAATCATTGCTAATCTTCGAACAGAGAGGGCAAATGCAAGTCTTCATAATAGTCTAGCAGCATATGGCAAGATATGGGATCCCCTCCATTCCTTACTTTTGTTATCTCACTGAAGTTTATATTACACCTTGGTACTACCCATACTTCCAACAGAATCACGCACTGCACGTTAGGGCGATTTTGTGTTGTTGCTGCTGTAACGGGGGGGGTGGGGGATGGGTTGGCAGTTCTCACTGTTCATGTGCTATGTTACACACTGATTTGCTGTAACTGCCCTTTATAAAGGAAATATATAAAAAAAGTTTAAATTATAAAAAAAAAAATGAGTGATTGGGTCAGGCTGTCTGAATCTGACATCCGAGCATTGTGCCAAAAGTTTGACAGAGATGAACAGACATCTGAGGACACAGTTGACACAGAACTCCAGATGGGGTCTCACCAACTGTCTGTGCAAAGGGATGACAACTTCCTGTTTTCTAGTGGTGGTGCCTCTCCTTATGCATCCTAGTATCCCACCAGCTCTTCTTACCGCCTTCTCACATTGCTTGCCCACCTTAAGGTCATCTGATATGACTACCCCCTTTCCATTTCTGTAGTTGTTATTATCTCACCCCCCATTGTGTACTCTTCTACTGGATTTTTGTTTCCCAGCTGCATTACTTTGCATTGAATCTAAGCTGCCATGTATTTGACCATTCCTCCAACCTTGCCAAGTCCCTTTGCATCCTCTCCACCCCACCTCCTTTATCAACCCTGTTGCAGATCTTTGTGTCATCTGCAAAGAGGCATACTTTTCCTTCCATTCCCTCTGCAATGTCACTTATAAAGACATTAAAGAGGATCAGTCCCAGTACTGAACCCTATGGTACCCCACTAGTAACCTCCCTTTCTTCAGAGTAAACTCCATTTACTATTACCCTCTGTGTCCTGTTGTCCAGCCAATTCTTTACCCAGGCTACCATCTTGGGAGTCACGCCCAGGCTGGCTAACTTGTTTATTAGTCTTTTGTGTTGGACTGTGTCAAATGCCTTGCTAAAGTCTTGGTAGGCCATGTCCACTGCCCATCCCTGGTCTACCACATTGGTCGCCCAGTCAAAGAAATCTATCAGATTCGTCTGACATGACCTTCCTGCTATGAATCCATGCTACCTTGGGTCCTGTGCCCCACTGGCCTCTAGAAACTCAACAATTCTTTCCTTTAGAAGTGATTCCATCATTTTCCCTACCACTGAGGTCAAACTAACAGGTTTGTAGTTTCCTGCCTCTGTCTTGCTCCCATTTTTGTGAAGGAGAATCACATCTGCCTTCCTCCAGTCCTCCGGTACTACACCATCCTCCCATGATTTTTTAAAAAGGGAAGTCAGTGGTGTAACTAATTCTACCCTTAGTTCTTTTAGAATTCTTGGGTGAATCCCGTCAGGCCCCATTGCTTTGTCCTCCTTCAGTTTTAAGAGTTCTTTCAGGACCCATAATTCTATAAATGGACTGGTATCGACCTCCCTATCCAGAGTGCTTCTATTCTTTGATTTAGGTCCCTCCCCCTCCTCTTATTTTGTGAATACTGAGCAGAAGTATTCATTCAGTATCCCTGCTTTTCACTGTCATCCTCTGCCCACCCCCATTCCCTTTAGTAAGCCTCACTATCCCTTCATTCATCTTTCTTTGCTCCCTAATGTACCTATAAAAGGTTTTATCCCCCTTCTTAACTGAGTTGGCTATCATTTCCTCAGTTTGGGCTTTTGCTACTCTGACTGCCTTCCCCACTTTCTTCTGCTTTAACTGGTACAGTTCTCTGTCCTGCTACATCTGTGTTTCCTTATACTTCCTGAATGCTACCATTTTCTCCTTAACCTTCCCCACAACCTCTTTTGAGAACCATAGTGTTTTTTCCTTCATTTTGCTTTGTTGATTTGCTTCACACAAAGTGCTTGTTGCCTCAGTGATGGCTGTTTTGATTTTTCCCCATTGTTCCTCCACCCCTCCTTGCCCATTTGCTAGCACTTTTCTGAGGCACTCTCCCATTTTCCCAAAGTCAGCCCTCCTGAAGTCCAACACTCTTGCTTTTGTATGGTTCGACTCTATGGCTGTGTGATTGTGAACCACACTGTTTTGTGGTCACTTATTCCGAGATGGCTACCCACTTCTTGATCTGAGATCCTTTCTCCATCCCCATTTGACAGTACCAGGTCTAAGATTGCTCCCTCCCTAGTGGGTTCCACCACTAGCTGTTTGATGCATGAACCCTGCAGTGCATGAAGAATAAACCTGATTTTTGATATGGCTGCAACCAGGGTGCTCCAACTAACGTCTGGCATGTTTAGGTCCCCCTTCAACAATAACTTCCCTTTTTCTGAAATTCTAAGGATGCCTTCCATCATTTCCTTGTCCATTGCCTCCCCCTGAGATGGGGGTCTGTATACCACCCCTCTGCGAATTGTGGTGCCATATCCTGATTCCAGGGTAACTCACAGTGCCTTCTCTACTCCCTGTTTATCCTTTAGTTTTGTTGCTTTGATCCCTTCCATTACATAGAGAGCTACTCCTCCTCCTCCTCTTTTACCCTCCCTGTCCCTCTTGTACATTGTGTATCCTGGTATGTTGACATTCCAGTCATGGTTCTCAGTGTATCATGTTTCTGTGATTGCCACGACATCCAGTTGTCCCTCTTCCATCAAGGCTACTAGTTCAGGGAGCTTGTTACACAGACTACAGGCATTGGTACTCATCACTCTCCATTTGTTGATGGCCTTACCCATTTTAGCTCCATTCCTGTCCTTACTGCCTTTTTTTGTGCATTTACCCCTGTCCTGCTCCCTGTTAACTTCTCAACCTAGATGTTTACCTCTCTAACTACTGTGTTTTGTGTGGGGAGGCTGGGTTTTCCCTGCTCCTTTTCAGTGCCTCCCCCCTTGGCTAGTTTAAATACTTGCCAATTATGCATTTAAACCTATCACCTAGGATTCTGGTTCCTCTCCTGGACAGATGCAAACCATCATGCCAGTATAGATCTGTATCCCTCCAGGTGGACCCTCAATCCCCAATGAAGCCAAAACTCTGAGCTCTGCACCAGTACTTCACCCATTCATTGCATCCCATGATATGGAGTACTCTAGTATCACCCTTGCCATAGACAGGCAGCACCTCTGAGAAGGTTACTGTATGTGCTACCTGTCTAAGGCCCCTCCCCAACTCTTCAAACTCCTCCTGTGCTGCTGTGATCCCATTCATAGCCATGTCATTTGTCCATAGGTGGACAATGATATCCAGCTCCCTCCCTCATGCAGCTGCTCCCACAATCCTGAGGATTCACTCCCTGTCCCTCCAAGCAGCATTTGAGTTGACCCTTGGAGGTAGCTAGATTGTCTACTAGGATTTTCTGACAGATTAACTATTGTTAAATAAATTACAGGTGGCTGAGGAGTTAAAAAAGGACCTTGCAATCTCTACTTATCTTGGAAGTAACTTCATAAGGGTTTAAATACTGCATTTTGGTTGTCCCTTGGGGGTAGCTGGATTGACTACTAGGATTTTGGGACAGAAACTACTTTTCAATAATTTACTGGTGCATAGGATTTTGTGGTAGTTAAACTATGTTTAAATAAGTTACTGGAAGTTAAGGAGTTGTTATAGCAAAAGCTGCAGTATGTATTGAAACACAGACAGTCACAGGTGAAGGAGACTGTGTTCCCCTGATTGTTGTGCAGGTTGTCTTGCTGAAAGGAAGGTTAACTCTCATCCTAGAGGTGGGTCAGAGCTCATAGCTGATTGTTCCTGATGGCACAGCTTGGCCCTAAACCCACCCTTCCCCACATCCCACCTCCCCAGATGTCACTTCCTTTATAGCAGGGGTTGTAACATAATTTTCTCAAGGGGAAAGGTGCATACAGCACATTTTCTTACCAGCACAGCATACTGCATTGAATGTAATAGCACACTCAGTAACTATATATAACAAAAAAAAAAGGCTTAATGCAAGTGTATCGGGAAAGAAAACAGACATGTGGGGAGTAGCGTAATGCACTGGCTGTGGGGCAGCAGTCTTCTGGGAGACTTTTTTGAGGCTGCAATGAAACATAGAAACATAGACTTTGATGGCAGATAAGGACCGCTTGGCCCGTCTAGTCTGCCCATTTCCCTACATACAGGATAGGCTGCAGATCCTAGTTAACCAACAGCCTATTTCTTCCTACCCCCCACAAGAATTGCCTTATGTCTGTCCCATGCATTCTTGAATTCTCCCAGAGTTTTAGACCCCACAACCACCTCAGGAAGGCTGTTCCATGCATCCAATACCTCTCTGTGAAATAATACTTCCTCACATTTCCCTGAACCACCCTCCTTCTATCTTTAAATTGTGTCCCCTTGTTCTTGCAAGTCTCATTTTCTGAAAGATGCTACCCTCTTGGACTTTGTTGATTCCACTGAGGTACTTAAAAGTTTCTATCATGTCCCCCCTCTCCCTTCTTTCCTCAAGGGTATACATGTTAAGCTCCTTTAGTCTCTTCTCATACGGCTTCTCTTGCAGACCCTGCACCATTTTAGTTGCCCTCCTCTGGACTACCTCTATCCTGTCTATGTCATTGCGGAGATGGGGTCTCCAGAACTGGACACAGTACTCCAGATGGGGTCTCACCAACTGTCTGTACAGAGGGATAACAACTTCCTGTTTTCTGCTGCTGATGCCTCTCCCTATACATCCCAGTATACCCCCAGCCCTCCCTGTTGCCTTCTCACATTGCTTGCTAACCTTAAGGTCATCTGATATGATTACCCCAGGTCCCTTTCCTTTTTTGTTGTTGTTACTACCTCCCCACCCATTGTGTATTTTTCCCCTGGGTTCTTGTTTCCCAGGTGCATTATTTTGCACTTCTTTGCATTGAATCCTAGCTGCCATACTTCTGACCATTCCTCCAACCTTGCCAAGCCCCTTTTCATCCTTTCCACACCTCATTGTGTATCAACTCTGTTGCAGATCTTTGTGTCATCTGCAAAAAGGCATACTTTTCCTTCCAGTCCCTCTGCAATGTCACTGATGAAGACATTAAAAAGGACTGGACCCAATACTGAACCCTGCTGTACCCCACTAGTAACCCATCTTTCTTCTTCAATGCTGCCCTATTTGTAGGCACCTCTCTGGTCTGAGGGAGGAGGTTACTCATCTCCGGGCTGACTTACCTAGAATTTGTGAAACCTCCTCCCCAATCCAGGGATCACCAGGGCCACTGCCGCTACCTCAGAGGTTTCCAAGAAAGAGGAGCAGTTGGACCAAGGTGGGCTCAGGCAGGGAGACGGTGGTGGAACAGATTCACATTCTTCCAGTTGTACCTCTCCAAAATTCATATGCTCTGTTGGTGGAGAGTGGTTCCTCTATGGAGGATCCAGCAGTGGAGACCAAAGAGGATGCTGGGAACCTCCACAAAGGAGTCTCACAGGAGGGTGGCATGGGATCCCACAGGGGAAGGAAATAACTCCTGGTGGGGGACTCAGTTATTGGGGGCTAGATTTGGGGAACGAAGGGAACAGGGAGGTATGGTGCCTGCCTGGGGCCACAGCTTGGAGGGACAGGGAGTGAATCCTCAGGATCATGGAGCAGCTGCATGAGGGAGGGAGCTGGATACCATTGTTCACCTAGGGACAAATGACCTGGCTATGAATGGGATCACAGCAGCACAAGAGGAGTTTGAAGAGTGGGGGAGGGGCCGGAGACAGGTAGCACATACAGTAACCTTCTCACAGGTGCTGCCAGTTTATTGCAAGGGTGATACTAGAGTACTCCTAAACTTCTATTAAACTACAAAAAACCCAAGGTGATGCTCACAGCCAGCCCACAGCACAAAAAGAAGCTCCCGCCCCTTACCATCTCCAATAAACTCAGTGAGCTGCTGGAACAAGTTCAGACCTTCAGGTACTTGGGGGTCACCGTTGATGACTGCCTCACCTTCCCCAACACATCAACACAGTGGTTAAGGCAGTGAACACCAAGCTGGGTGTACTATATAGGCATGAAAAGGATCTCACTCCAGAGGCCCTCCGTCTCTCACTCTACAGCTCCATCCTTTCTACCATCAACTATGGATTGGTGGTCTACGGCGCAGCAACAGACACTGCACTAGAAAGGATTCACATTGCCCTCAACAAGGCATGTAGGCTCACATTGGCTGCAGATCGAAATACCGACACCTGCTCCTTATATGAGGAGATCAATTGGCTGCCACTAAAGAACAGGATTATATTCCAAACATGTCTCCTTGGAAAAAGACACCAATGGGTAAAACCACCCCATGCATTTCTAGCATTCTAACACCAAGTGTTACCTGCTATACCACCAGAGGCAGGATGGGGGGCCCTATCAACACCATTTGGTCGAACTGTGCAGGGACAGCATGCTTTCAGCTATAGGGCCCCCCAAATGGCTCAATGAAAACCCAGTGCACATTCTAAACTCCCAACGCATCTCGCAATTCAAAAATGCCCTAAGGCAACACTTTCTTACTAGGACAGTTTGTGACTACCACTGGGACTCTAACACCCATAATACCCACTCATCCACATACTCCTTCCCCTTCCTTTAACCTCCACTCTTCACTCTTGCCCTATCCCTCTGTCTTCCTCCCCCCATGCCTTTTGTCCCACTGGATCAACCTTAAAACCAACCTAATACCACTACCTCCCAACCTCCTTGACAAAGCCACTTCTTTTGGCCACCCACTCTCCCCCTCCAGTCTCCCCTGCCCCTCACCTTGACTCCTCCTTGGACTCTCACATTAGGTGTCACACCTCTTTATCTCCTTCGCTACATATAAGCACTGTCCTTTATCCTAGTTGAATGCTCTTGACGCTGTATTATCACCATTGGTACTATGAATGACATTGTAACCTTACTGTACTGTATAATAGCTACCTAGTATTTGAGTATTGTATGTAAACTGTTTGTTATTGCTGTCTTTATCACTGTTTGATGTGGAACCTTTGTAAAAGAGCTCTGAGCTCAAAGGTATGATCTGAATCCCTAAATAAATAAAATAAATAAATAAATAAAAAATATATTGAACCACCAGAAACTGATTCCCCTGGGCCGATGACTCATGCTGCTGCAAGGAGGAGACCGAGTTCATCTGCTTCAGTTGTTAAAGATTTACAGTCTTCTTCCCGGCTGGCCTCAAATGATAGTGACTGTCAAAACACCTCTGATGAAAGTGACTGTGGTAGTGCTTATTATCCCTCATATGAACTGAGTCAGTTGTTTTGAGGAACTCCTATGCTGAATCATGGTGATGAAGCTGGGTGTTCTGGACCTCTGAGGCTGCTGACTCCCTGTGTTTTGTGGAACTGTGTGATTTGCGCAAAGAAGGGGTTGAAGGTCTGAGTCTCTCTAGTGATACACTAGAACCTGAAGAATAATGTGAGAGTGCTGACAACCCCCCTTCAGTGCCTCAAAGCCTAATTGTGCCAGAACCTTCTCAAAATAAGCCAACTGGGCACTTGTCAAAAGATAATAATGTGCACAGTGTTGTGGAAACAGAGCCTACAGAGCAAAGAGCTGACAGTGCTCCCAGTTTGGACATTCCCATCCGTGCAGAGGCACCCCTCATGAATGACAAAAGCTTCAAAGTTAGTGCTGAAAGTACAGATACTGTGGCTGTTACCCTCAGAAAGACTGGCCAAGCTGTCAAGAAAGTTTTGCGCCTTAGCTATGATTCTCCTGGGAGGCCAGTGGATTTGCCTCCCAATGTGGTTCACAGAGGGGTTTATGTCTTGCCTGGCTCACTGCCCATATTGAGCTTGACGGCCAACTCCAGGTTACTTGTTCTTCCCTCTCACCATGGTGCCCTTACCCCATCCAATGACAAGTTAGCTGATAGGGAAGGGCCACCTACTACATTTAATGTACAAGAAGTTATTACATAAAGCAGTAGTGTGATGTTACTAGTTTGTTAATCATAGTGAAATCAGTATTACATGTATGAAACATGCATAAGTATTCTTGTTATGGATATGGTATTGTGAACTATAGTGAAATGTATAGTAATGTGATAAGTTTATGTTAACTGATGCAACAGAGGTTATTTGCATAGCATGCTGATAGTATATATGTCTCATTTATATTACATTTTCAATGCTGCGATGGTACAGACTTGATGCACATGTCAATTTTTCTCCAGGCAGGGAAGGGTATAACCCCTTTACAAATGGGGGTTCCCGAAACGTCTTCCTTGAGCTTGCCTAAAGCTCACTGCCAGGCTGGTGTCCCGTGTTTTAGCATTCAAAACTGTTTGTGTAAGAGTGCCTAACTGCCTCTGTGTTCTGTCTCTTTAAGAGCTGCCTAGATTGCAATTATAATTAATCTGAGGGGGTCTGAGTGTTGCTATGCTTTAGTCCTGCCCTGGCTGCCAGATAATCACTCCGTTCTGCCATCACTATTAGCACAGAGAGAGCTCTGTTAGATGCTGTACTCATTTTCTGAATATCTATTAGAATAGTAATAATATTGCAGTTTGTTCTAATCTGCATTCTTTGCAGCATGGACAGTTCTGTGAATTTCCACCATCTTGGTCCTGGACAGCTAAATTGGGCCAATTAGCACCTTTGGGGACTTTAAAATAGAGTCAGTCCCTAGGGGTCTTGTGGGAGCAAAATTCTGTAGGAATTGTAGTTTTGGGCTTCTGGCACCTAAATGAACCTGGAGGGGGAGCCCTTTTTTGCGACTGACAGAGGAATCAGCCAACCAAACCTTTTGGATCCTGGGGAAAGTTAGAGGCTGCTTGCAGCTAGCTTCAGATCTGAGTTGGGAAGTGAAGGAGTAACAGCTTGAGACAGTCGAGCAGACATTCTGAGTAGTTTCATGGGGGAGAACTGTGGAAAGGCTTGAGCTTTGGCCTACATGTCTGCCTGCAGTCCCTGAGAGGGAAACCATGTCTTTATTGGACCAAATCTGACTTTGGAGAGTGAGTTAAGCCACTGAATTGTGATCAGGCTGCTACCTAAGGAAGATCAAAGATTTTCTGAATGCAATTGGCCTGTCAGAACCTCGAGCCACCTCTGAACTCCCAGTTTGTGCAGAGACTCTGTAATTGCGATTGAATAGCAATCTGCCTGGCACAGTAGAATTTCCTTACATGTAAATGTGCTGTGTGCTGTTAGTGGGTCACGATTTGGTTCGCCACTGTGTGTTGAAGTGTGTTCTGCTTGCTGGAAGCTGCATCCAGCTCCAATGGACTGAATACAAATTAATTTCCATTTGGCCTGGGCACTGCCACACTGGCCCAGTCAGACTACCCGCTGCACAGAGAAATCCAACGGCGAAAGACCTGCCTGGGGATCAGACACCTGCTCAACACTTTGAACAGGAATGATGCCTCGGTGATTTATGAGGGCCCTGCTTCTCCTGGCACTCGAGCTCCACAACCTGCAGTCTTGATTTCATCCTGCCTGTGTCTAGTATTGGGTACCATGAGTAAACACCAGGGTAGCTCCCTACAACATACAGTTTAATCTAAAGTGTGTCATCTGGTTGCCTTGTTGTTTTTTCTTTCATGAGCTGAGCCCTCCGGCTCCAGATTACAAATAGTGTGTGTTGTATTTGTTGCTTTCCTCCATCACAGGGCCCCACCAGCTATGACGTCGGACTACCATGGGCAATGTTCCTGGCTAGCCCACCTTTTCCCCACCTGGGTACACAGAGTATGTGACTGTGTAGGGACTCTGAAGTGCATGCATGACTATTTGATTGCTATAGCTTTTAAGCAAATCAACCTGATCACACCACTCCCTTGTTCAAGTCCCCTGAATAAATCAGATCTCTTTTTACATTTAACCTGACTGTCAAATCAAATCAAAATATATTTTATTTTTAAAGCGCTCTTCTAAAATCAAAGCGCATATACATTAAAATAACCAATAAACAGTTAGAACACACAGAATTAAAAGCAGG
Source organism: Neoceratodus forsteri (assembly GCA_016271365.2). NCBI lineage: Eukaryota > Metazoa > Chordata > Ceratodontiformes > Ceratodontidae > Neoceratodus > Neoceratodus forsteri. The sequence continues at coordinate 40,233,601 of CM028137.1, read as the reverse complement.
ATAAAACTAAACATCCTCCCCAAATGCTAAACAGAATAAATATGTTTTTAAGGAGGATTTAAACATCTCAGTGGACAGGCACTCTCTAATCAGACGAGGTAGAGAGTTCCACAGAGTTGGGGCTACAAAAACGAAAGCCCTAGCACTAGATGTCTGAAAATGGACCCTGAGAACCTCTAGCAATCCCTCTTCGGTGGAGCAGAGAGGAAGGAGTGGGTGGTAAGGCTGAAGGAGGTCTTGCAAGTAACCCAGTCCATGTTTGTATAGGGTCTTATAGGTCAGCAATGCAACCTTAAAGGTGATCCTCCACCACACTGGCAGCCAGTGCAATTCGTGTAGCACATGCACGATATGGCAAGATCTTGACTGCCATATCAACAGCCTGGTTGCTGCATTTTTCACCAGCAGCAAATGATGGAGATCCACCCTCGGTAACCCTAGGTATAGCGCATTTAGTAGTCAAGACGCGAGGAAACAAATGCGTGAACCAATACTGTGGTTCCAATCTGTATTGAGAGAACTGTACTGTTGTTGTTTGCTGTGCATAACCTTGTTTTACGGGGGGGGTTTCCAGAGTCAAATTGGTGGAACCAGCTTTGGTGGGAAGCGCAAACAGTGTGGGTACTTGTATGGTGAATAAGGGCCATTTTAAAAGTAATTACAGTATATTGTTCCTGCCTCTAGAAAGGACAGAGGGGGGATACAGTACCCCAGAGGGCTGTGCCCAGGTTAGCTTGACCACTAACAACACTGAACTCCAGGTGGAGGCACCCGTTTCAGTACTCAGGCCCCTTAACTTACAAATAGCCAAGCAGGCAGGGGTAGTAGCCCTTGGGATAGTGCCACCTTGGGGTTACAATAGGGTGAGCCATGAATTTTTGTTTGAAGTATTGCGCATATATGGGGAATCATAGAGATTGTTAGAGTGGATAAAAGTGCTATATGGGAATGCAGTTATCATGTCAAACTTGGCTTTATACCATGGTTGGTATTTTCAAATCCGGAAAGGAGTCAGACAAGGCTGCCCATTGAGCCCATTACTGTATTTATTTGTGTTGGATCCATTTACTAGAAAGATACTTATTAATAGGAAAATACAAAGTATAAGGGATATAGAAACATAGAAACATAAACTTTTACAGCAGCTAAGGAACGCTTGGCTCTCCTAGTCTGACCATTTCCATACCTACAGGATAAGCTGCAGATCCTAGTTAACCAACAGCCTATTTCTTCCTACCCCCACAAAAATTGCCTTATGTCTGTCCCATGCATTCTTGAATTCTCACAGTTTTAGATCCGACAACCTCCTCAGGAAGGCTGTTTCATGTGTCCACCACTCTCTCTGTGAAAAAATACTTCCTCACATTGAACCTGAGCTGTCCCCCATCTTTCTTCAAATTGTGTCCCCTTGTTCTTGCACATCTCTTTTTCTGAAAAATGCTACCCTCTTGAACTTTGCTGAATCCACTGAGGTACTTAAAAGTTTCTATCATCCCCCCCTTTCCTCAAGAGTAAACATATTAAGCTCCTTTAGTCTTGCCTCATGTGGCTTCTCTTGCAGACCCTGTACCATTTTAGTTGCCCTCTTCTGGACTATCTCCATCCTTTCTATGTCCTTGCAGAGATGGGGGTCTCCAGAACTGGATGCAGTATTCCAGATGGGATCTCACCAACTGTCTGTAAAGAGGGATAACAACTTCCTGTTTTCTGCTGGTGATGCCTCTCCCTATACATCCCAGTATCCCCCAGCCCTCCCCACTGCCTTCTCACATTGCTTGCTAACATTAAATTCATCTGACATGATTATCCCCAGGTCCCTTTCCATTTTTGTTGTTACTACCCCCTTCCCCATTGTGTACTCTTCCCCTGGGTTTCTGCTTCCCCAAGTGCACTACTTTACACTTCTTTCCATTGAATTCTAGCTGCCATACTTCTGACCATTCCTCCAACCTTGCCAAGTCCCTTCTCATCCTTTCCATGCCTCCTTATGTATCAAACCTGTAACAGATCTTTGTGTCATCTGCAAAGAGGCATACTTTTCCTTCCTTCCTACTAGAGGACTTCCAGTCCCTCTGCAATGTCACTTATGAAGACATTAAAAAAGGACTGGACCTAGTACAAAACCCTGCAGTACCCCACTAGTAAGCCCTCTTTCTTCAGAGTGGACTCCATTTACTATTACCTTCCGTGTCCTGTTGTCCAGCCAATGTTTTATCCAGGTTACCACCCTGGGACCCACTCCCAGGCTGGTTAATTTGATTACTAATCTTTTGTGTGGGACTGTGTCAAATGCCTTGATAATGTCTAGCTAGACCATGTCCACAGCCCCTCCCTGGTCTACTACTTAGGTCACCCCGTCAAAGAAATCAATTAGATTTGTCTGACATGACCTTCCTGCAGTGGATCCATGCTTCCTTAGGTCCTGTGCCCCACAGGCCTCTAGGTACTCAACAATTCTTTCCTTCAGAAGTGATTCCATCACTTTGCCTACCACAGAGGTCAAACTGATATGCCTGTAGTTTCCTGCCTCTGTCTTTCTCCCACTTTTGTGAAGGGAAAATCACATCTGCCTCCCTCCAGTCCTCAGGTACCACACTATCCTCCCATGATTTGTTAAAAAGGGTAGTCAGTGGTGTCACTAGTTCTGCACTTAATTATTTTACAATCCTGGGGTGAATTCCATCAGGATCCACCAAAAATCACCATTCCAGATTCTGCAAGTAAGGATGGGGGAGAGGATGGGTGCGGGGAGGTGGGGAATGCAGGAGGTGGTTGCAGGTTGGGATACCAGAGACAATGAGGGACCATTTTCTATTTTTGCAGGTAAAATGAAAAAGACATCACAAGACATTTTTTTTTACAGGTGTGTTTTGGCACACTGGTGTGGGCTTCCAGAATGCTACCTCTGTTTTTATGAGAGGGGGACTGAAGCTGACGGGGAATGGGCTCCCCACTGGCACACAAAATGTGTCTGCGTTTGGGGGGCACATGATGCTGAGGGGGACTGGGCACCCATGGACACATAAATTAAATAAATAGGGGGACATTATGGTGATGGGGATTGGGCTCCCCCACTGGCAAATGAACTTGGCGTGGCTCATGGCAACAGCGGGATTGTGCACGCCTGGCATCAGCTTTCAGGTGGGACTATGAGAGGTGGACGGCGATAGCTGCCAAAATGTTTATTGAAAAGTTACACCAGGCAAGGCATGCTCTGTAGTGACTGATCACTTCCTCATTGCAATGGCAAAATTGTTTCAAGTTGGTGGCTTGCTTTTGCACTGCTGTCATAGGCAGCATAATATTTTATTAATTCCACAGAGCCCAGCCTGAAAAAGCAGTGGTGCCATTGGCCAGAACATGATCGCACCTCCAAAACCTGCTATTCCAAGCTACCACAATATGTTGTTTGTGTTTGTGTGCAAGACAACATAAAAAGTACAAAACAAATGTTGTTTTCTCACCGAAAAGTTTGTCCATTTCAATTGCTTAACATACATCAGTGGTGGACAGAGTGCAACTAGAAGAGATTAATGAGTGGAATGGTGAAAAAACAGGGAGCGATTTAGCTGGAAAATTCTCAATAGCCACAACTTTAACCATAGACTGAAAGTTCCCAAAATGCTGCTGGCTGGAAAGCCTTAAACCAACTTATGGCCAATGCTGCAGAGATCCTGTTCTGTCTGGGATGAAAAATACGTCAACCACTGTTAATGCAAAACGCTATACCTCGGGTTCAGGCAGGTAAATACCTGTTCTCCTTCCACCCCAAAATGCTCTGGAGTCAATTTTTCAGAAAATTAGCAGTTTGACTCACAATACCATCAGCCCAGATCCTTTGAAATCTTGATGTCACAAGAGGTGTTCTGCTCTTCAGCCAACTCCACCAACACCACCAAAACAAATAGTTCCATTCAGGCTCTACTCCTGCTCTGAAATACATTTCCCTTTGCCCTAATAGACATGTGTAAACTGGGATAAACAACTGAGGCTCACTCCCAAAATAAAAATCCACTCCATTTAGCTCCCCCAAGAAACAACAGATGATAATGACTCACATCAAGCATATAAAACCATACATTCTCAGAAATGACACCAAATGAAGTTATTTTTTTAGTGAAATAAAGTATAGGCTGAAGACTTAAACTTCCAAATAAGAAAAAAAATCTTGACACAGCTAATGCTAACACATTTGATACATTAAAACAGCATTCCCATACTACAATAGAACTTTTCCTGTCATAAAATCAAACTTGAATCTGGGGTTCTCCTCCTAAAATAGCAAACATTTGGCCCAAATGCATGTACTATCCTGCAAAAGTATGACTAGACTTATAGTAGCAGCTTAGACAACATGCCCAGACTGGTGGCCGTCTTGCTCAAACTCAATTGCAATCCACTGAGCCATCCCATTTGGCATTTACCTCTGCGTCTTCATATATGATGAACCTGTTAGTTGTTTTTTAAAGATAAGTGAATCTGTTGATAATAAGTTCTCAGCAGATGCCCTTCTGCTTAATTTTTGTAAAGCCTTTGAGATCGTACCTAATTGGGCAATAACTGAAAAAAAATGGTAACATTTACAATAAGCAATACTGTGATTTTGTCAATGGGAATTTGGTTTATGGAATGTACACTTATAAAATGTACCCAAAAATTATCCATAAATGTTTTTATCATGAGAGGGCAGTGTGACAAGTAGGGTGCCTAAGGGTTCAATCCTGGAGCACTTAATATTTCAGATTGTCATCTCTGATACAAATGTAGATTTCATAAACTGGCTTATGAAATACACCAATTACACTAAACTCAGAATTCCATGTGCAAATATAGAATATATAATAAGGTTTCCATGAGATCTAGATGAAACAAAAAAATGGGCATCCACTTTAATGTGGACAAATGTTGAGTCAAACAGCTGGGAAAACAAATGGAGGGCAGCAGCCAAGGCCAACAGGATGCTGGGATGCATAGCTAGGGGGATCACCTCCAGAAGGAGGGAAGTGATACTCCCTCTGAATAACTGCTTGGTGAGGCCGCATCTCGAGTACTGCATGCAGTTTTGGAGGCCACACTTAAAGAGGGACATTAAACTCCTGGGGAGGGTCCAGAGGAGGGCAACCAAAATGATTTGGGGCTTGGGGGACATGACCTATGAGGAGAGGCTCGAAGAGCTAAATATGTACACATTGGAAGAGAGAAGGGACCGGGGGGACATGATAGAGGTCTTCAGGTACATGAAGGGGGTAAATAGGGGAGGAACAGTCAGGGTGCTTCAAAGGAAGGAGGAGGGGGCCACTAGAGGTCATGGGGTGGAAGCCGGAGGAGGGAAGATTCAGGGGAGAAAGGAGGAGGTGCTACTTCACTGAGAGGGTGGCGGAGCCATGGAATGCGCTGCCTAGGGGGCTGGTGGAGGCAGAGACAGTGGAGGGGATCAAGAGGGGGTGGAACAGGTACAGTGGAAGGGTTCTGGAAGCAAAATCCAATGCAGCAAGAATATCCAGAACTGGGAAGGGAGAAGCCAATAGAAGGCGAGGGGGGCAGCCAAGTCAGCTCCCAGGGTGGGGGCTGTCAAAACGAGCAGACGCGAAAGACCATTAGGCCTATTCTGCTGGCATTTAAGTATGTTAGTATATCACTAGTATTCAGTTTTCAACACAGTATTATACACAGTAGGATGGATAAGGATCTCAACATTGTTATAAATCATTCCTTTGATCAACAGGATCACTGCACAACTGCAATCTCCAAAGCCAATACAGTTCTGGAGAAATACAGGAATACATTTATAAGAAGGGCTAACATTACAATGCCCCTTTACCAGAGATATGAAAGTCCACTGGTAGAATACAGTAGTCAGGTATGTGGCCCTTGCAAAAAATCAGACATGAATAGAGTTGAAAAAGTTCAAAATAAAACAACTAAAATCATTACAGGACTCAAAAAAGTGGCATACAAAAAAAGATTACAAAACCTGAATCTTTTCTCCTTGGAAGAACTTAGGAAGACGGGACAATTTTTAGATGAACGATATTCTGCAGAACCCATATTTATTAAACAAACTTAACTTGACCTTCAAGGATACACAAATGATACTAGAGGACTTCCAGTACAAATTTAACAGAGAAAATTCATAACAGACAAACATTCATTTTTGTTTAGTGACTGTATAATTAACTCAGGAACAATCTCCCATAGCATGCCGCCATTAGTACAACAAATGATAATGTTAAACACAACCTAGATACATTTATTAATCATGGGGTTATTTGGCCAATTATGTATCAATTCAGGAGCCAATTTTGGGCAAGTGACATTTCAGGACCTTTAACCTTTGTGAGGTGCTCTGAAAAAAATTTGACCTTGTGATCACACGGAGCAAGTGGTGTTGCTCCGGCATGGTTGGGTACTGGTTAAAGGAGTTCTTTGTTAGCTGATGCTTCTGAATCCAAAGATGTTGACCTAGTTATTTAACCTCTTGGAGGTGAAGCCCATGTAATTGATTGTTCTTAGAAAGCACAATTGCCTCACTGCAACTGACTGCTTCAACTGCAATTCATATGCTAGGTTACATTTTCAGAGCCTTGATATTGCCACAGGCCCCCTTGTGTGCCAGTCCCATGGTGCATGGAGATTCCATTGTTATCCCAGACATTGATCAGGATTTTCAATCCCAAGTGCCAAATTCCTCAATTTAGAGCAACTTTTCCCCAGTCTACCTTCTGGAACTTGTGGCATTCGGAGTACCTTTCTATGGTGCTAACATGAAATCAGTGTCAGTGGCTCAGTATGTAGCACACTCACCTTTGAGGCCGGGAGATCAGAGGGCTGTGGGTTCAGTTCCCACATCTGGTACTTGGGTTAATATCCCAGTACTGACACTGTAGTGCAGCACGAGAGGGGTGCTGCACTTATGAGGTGCCGTCTTTCGGAGATTGGTGGTAGTTCAGGTGGATGTTAAAGATCCCATGTCACTTATCGAAAAGAGTAGGGGAATTTCCCCTTGTGTCCTGGCCAAATTTCCCTCATTCACTAAAAATACCACCAACAGCTTAATCTGGTTCAAGGTCAGCTGGCATTCATCTGAATCCCCCTCCCCCGGGTCGTGCCTGAAAATAGGCAGGATTTGTCTAGTGCACTTACCCGGTCAACAAAAACTAAATAATAAATAAATAATAAATAAATAAATATTTGATACAAGCTGTATAAAGTGAACAAGCTGTTGCAACTGTGCCCAACAATATAAAATCAGGTGCAACTGCTGCAAGAGATTTCAGCATAATTGTGCCACAAAAAGACATCGATACCGGGCTTGGCACAAGCATGCACCGCCAGAACCATGAGAGGGGCTGTCCACTGGAGCTGGCATACCAGGTGACAGTGGAAACCAATGCCAGTTTACTCAGATGGGTGCATGTATGTGAGATTCCACAGTGCATGGCTATTGGATGAGAACTGAGGCACGAAATAAGGGCGGTGTTCCATGCTCTGAGAGCGTTCAGGGACAGCATCACCAGTCGGGCGGTCTTGATAAAATCAGACAACCAGGTCATGGTTACATACATAGCAAAACAGGGTGGAAAGTGCAGCAAGGCTATGCTCAGAGAGGCTGCCAAGGTGTTAAACTGGGCCCAAGCCAACCTCACTCACCTCCACGCTGTGCATCTGGTGGGAAAGCTGAATGTCAGAGCAGACAGGCTAAGCAGACAGCAGGTGCATCCGGCGGAGTGGCAGCTTCACCGGGATTTTTTTGCCTTGATACAAAGGAGGTGGGGTCAAGTTCCAATGAGTCTGATGGCATCCAAGGTGAACGCACAGATCTAGGCATACTTCTCTTGATACAGAGAGAAGCAGGCCCTGGGAACAGATGCCCTGTCTCAGACATGGAACCAGGAACGGTCATATATTTTCCCCCCGATTCCACTGATTCCACAGGTGCGGGCGAAGGTCAGAATATCTCAACTACAGATTATTCTGATTGCACCTTACTGGCCATGAAGGGTGAGGTTTGCATCCGCAGTGTCCCTGACACTGGACAGATGGGCCCTCCCATATTGGAAGGACATGCTGTTCCAGGGACCACTGTTTCATCCAGCTCCCATACCCTGAAACTGTCGGTCTGGCTCCTGAGAGGCAGAGACTGTTAACTGCCAGGTACCATGAGTCAGTCATTTCAACCATCCTACAATCCAGGAAGCCTTCCACCACAACCATCTATAGCAGACAGTGAAACATTTTCACCAATTGGTGCAAGTCCGCACACCTCGACCCAATGCAGGTGGACATATCTGCAATCCTACTGTATCTGCAGCAGGGCCTAGACAATGGGCTATACACTTCTTTCCTATGGGTGCTGTTGTCAACCATAGGAGTGGCCATGGGGGTGGTTGGGCTTTCACAGCCCGGTGTTCATCTGGATGCCGTCAGATTCCTCAGGGCGGCACAGAATTTTCACCCCCACATACGGATGCCAGAAGCCCCATGTGACTTGAACATGGTGCTTGATTACCTAGGGAAGGGCCTGTTTGAGCCAGGGCACCAGTACCCACTTTAATGGTTGGGTTTAAAAACATGTTTCCTAGTAGCAATCTGCTCTGTACATAGAACTAGTGAACTAGGAGCCCTGTCATGCAAAGAACCCTACACCATTTTCACTGCTTAAGGGGTCTTTCAGAAAACAGTCCCAGTCTTTCGCCCAAAAGTTATGTCCATGTTCCATATGGATCAAACCCTAGAGTTACCGACATTCCACACACAGCTGAAGCAGGGTGAGATGGGAACTTCCCACTCTCTGGACGTAGGGAGTACTGTATCATAGTACATTACACGGACACAGACAATCTGTTGGTCTGAAAGGCTCTTTATCATAGCTCAGGGCCACAAGCAAGGAATGGCTGCCTCAAAGACCACCATCACTAGCTGATTAAAGAGGATGGTATGGGAAGCATACAAACCCAATGGCATTATGCCTCCAGAGGGATAAAAGCCCATTCAACAAGGGTAGTGGCCACCTCCTGGGCGGAAAGAGCCAGTGTGTCCATGGAGAACATATGTAGAGCGGTGACATGGACCTCTGTCCCCAATTTCACAAAACATTATAGATGTGAGTCGCTATACAAACAAAGGACTGACTTTGCCAGAAAAATCTTATCTTTGGTGTGTTGCACAAGCTGTCTGCCAGATAGACCTGCCCCACCCTGATGGATGTTTTGAACTGCTTATTATAAGTAACCCATGAGGCAATGTCTGGAGTGTCATGGATACAACATAACTTAATGGGTATTTACTCATCTGGTAAAGGTGATTGTGTTAGTTGTATCCATGACATTCCATGACCCACCCTCCAGGGCAATCATGGCGGAGATCTTCACGTTGGATATATGACAGTTAACAGACTTGGTGTAATTTGAAGTTATTATAGTTTGTCCTGAACACACGACTGATTACAGTTGCTATCATTATGTTACTGAATTAGAATTGTACCCATAGGGAATAAAGTAAGGTGGTGGTTATACTTGGGTCGATCTTCTTTTTGTGTTTAAACTGTATATAGTAACACATGGATAAAGGTGGGAGTCACGGGAAAAGGGAATTTGGCCTAAAGCATTTTTACTTCAACTATGGAAGAATAGAACTGGAGAACAGAGACTCCTGGGACCTAGGTATGCTGAGAAATTTTATCCGGGTCACATGTGCATCACTAGCCTATCAGTTGGGTTGGGAACTCATGAGGTAATGTATGGAGTGTCATGGATAAAACTAACACAATCACCTTCACCAGGTGAGTAAATACCCATTGCTGCCACACAGATTCCACCAGCGGCAGCTACCTAGTAGGAAATGCATACCTGCTCTGCCAGAGAAAAGAGCTGCCATAAAGGCATTCAATCCTCTCCCCACCCCCTTCAGAACCCAAGCTTCCCATGGCAAGTGCATCATCAATATCACAGGCCTAGAAGAACGTAGCTCTACTAATGTGCTCCTGCATCAGCCAAGATTTGGTTTCTTTCTGCTGGACTGGTTCCTTTTGGAACATGCTGTGGTGTATCCTATACCACTGAGCTATACTAAGCAGTTTTTGTAACTTTTCATACTATAAAATCCACAAAAATATTAGCTACTGTGTCACATGTGGACCACACTGTCATCTCTTTAATTTAATTGTACAAACAAATCCCTTCACAATTCATTTATCAGAAAGTCAGATCAGTGGATACACTATAAAAAGAAACACAGTAACATAGTTTACTGTACCTGGTTCCTCTGTTGTGGTATCCGGTACTGTTGTACTCATCAGAGTTGTTTCAAATGTGGTTGTTGATGTTGATGCTTCCGTAGTTGTTGGCACTGTGATGAAGATGAAAGCAAAGTTAGTTGTACAAGTAATATTTCTTTTTCTTGTGCAATGCTCACTGTATGAACTCATTTGTTCTCACAGATGTATGTCTATCTTATATTTGTAACAAAGCGAAATGTGTATCTAAATGATAAATAGAAAAAATAAACAGAGAATAACAAAAAGAAATATATTATTAGTGAGCTGCGTCAACAAAATCATATTCCAGTATTGGATTTCACAGATTTTTCAGATTTTAAATTATTGGCCATCAATTTAATTGACATGCAAGCTGAATAAAATTAGAGCAGCAGTAATCATTGTAAAGTGTTTCTCTGATAAGTACCTGACAACATGCATTGAGACAATGACCGCTACAAACCAATGAACTGCTTTTACCAGATTTTTTTTTTGGAATTGTATTTTAAGCCCTCGTGTCTGGTGCTGTCTCCCAACACACACTCATAGACAATTCAATACTGAGGAAACCCCACAGATCCTTGGCTATACCCCCAGGTGGGGACGGGGTGGTGGTCCCTCCCCATAGGCCCCACACACGTACTGTAAATCTCATTGGGGTCCTCATTGGAAAGCAGTGCCAGAGGCTGAGGCCATATTCCAATCCTCTTGTTGGTTTTGCACTTGGGTTGAGTGTTTTACATGTAAGCCACCTGGAGGCATACATGCACTGATGATAAGGAATACTCCAGTGTCTGTCACACCTCCCGACTCATAGAGACTTTGTGCATGCTGAACCTCTGGCTACTGCTACAGGCCGCACATGCACCGAGTCAGTGCACCCCCCCCCGGAGGAGAAGAAGAGCAGTCCCTCAGATGATGAGGCTTGTTCCCCTCAGCCGGAGCTCTGATGACCCAGGATCATTCCAGAACCTGGGTCACCAGTGTTGCAAGCAGTAGCACTACCACTGTACTGGTAGGCTGGCTGCAATGAACTGCTGTTACTAGATTCTTGAGGAGCATTATTAAACTGGCCAATGATCTGATGATGTTAATCCTTGTTGTCCAAAGATGTTTTGTTCCACCAATATATTCAATGTTTGTGCAAAGCAGTTGACATAGCATTTTTGTAGCACTCCACATTGTCAATGGGTAATCAACACAACTTGAAATAATGCACCCTACCAGAAAATAGAAAAAAGCTGCCACAGAGAGGTACAGATTTATTTTATTGGGGGTGTAGAGTCTCGTGGGGTCCTCAACTTTGGTGTTGGTTCATTTTCCTCCCCCTCATAGCTTGAGGTTTGATGTTTGGCAGTGTTTTAGAGCTAACACAGTAGTGAACAAATGAAGTGGTTGTGCACAGGAGCCGCTTTATATACTAAGGGGAGGAACGTTGTGGTGCTCAACAGCAGAGTAAATACATGTGAAAAGGTGTTTCGAAGAGAACAAGTCTGTTGGCACACTTTAGACAAAGTAATTGCAAATCTTTTGTAAGGTTATATCTTATAGTGTTTATTATAGGCAGTTAGGAAAACAACAACTTAATGCCTGCCACATTCAACAACTACCTCACTTACTTGCAATAATGTCCAAACCATAAAATGTAAAACAAATCACAGAACCAGTTTCTGAAGACTAGTTTTTTCTTGGCTCAATTGTCTAAGACCTATATTACATGAAAACCTTGCTTTTGTTGGACACCATCCACAGTGCTGTTAGTTTAAGCAATAATGCATGACATGGTGAGTGTTGTGCTGGGATAACGTCATACCTGGGGTGATTAGGCAAGAGGCCGTTGGCCGAGTGTGACTAATCATCCCAGAAGTGACGTTATCCCAGCACTACACACACCCTGGAGTGCATTATTGCTATTATACAATGGCTTTTGAGGTAAAGAGAAGAAAAAATTATTAAAAATTACCTTTAAAAGTGAATTTATGGGTGTTTTTTTCGAATGGGTAAGTTTACGTTTAAAAAAAATAGTACAGATTTCTTCGTTTTGCCAGCAGATGGAGCTCCTATGTTGAAACTGTGGCTTCATACTCCCAAGTTCCCACAGATACCTTTCTGTGCTGTTTTTCTTGTCTGTGTGCCCTGTTTCTTTGGTGTAAATCATGTTTTTTATATTTAGTTGTTTTCTTTTTGTCTCAGTGTCCTGTATATGGGTCAGTCTTCCTGCTGGTGCCTCTGGGAAATGTGATCTTCCAGAAGATGTTAGCATGATGCCATCCCCACTGCTGCTACTGTCAGGATCGCGGTTGTTGGACATTGCTCCCTAACACCACCATCTGAGTGTGGTGCTTGGTGTCTTCTCTCGGTTCTGGTATTAGCTGGAGAAGTAACCAAATGTAGAAAACAAAGCTCAGGTAAAATGGACTGTTAGGCATGTGCTCGTATGTTTCTGTTGGTGGAGACTTGTGATTGTGACAAAAGCGATAGGGAACCTGATTGTTGTGATGGCTTTCCAGGTGGCAGCGAGACTGGGAGGCAGTGGGGGTGCTTGATTGTGAAGCCAATGTGGTAGCTTTCACTGTGTCTTTCTTTTTGTTAAATAAAAAAATAAATAAAGATGTCTGTTGTGTTGACATCAGAGACTGTCAGTAGAGCTAGTGGGGGACTGCTGAGAAGCCAATCGCAAAGTTCGCTTTCACTTGGCTCATTTTTTTTTAAATATTAAGAAAACAAAAGTTTTAGGGGACTGTATCATGGTTTTAGATATTAATTTGGTTGTCTTTTTGTGCTGTGGCAGGGAGGAATTTAAACTGAGAGGTGCACATAGCAGTAGTAGGAGTACAGGCAAGTAGAAGGTGTCTTGTGTAGTAATTTTCTTTTTCTCATGTCATTTGCCCATGTGGGTGCTGGGACTAGATCCATGATGTTGTGCTGGGATAACATCACGGCTCCAGTCCCAGACGGACCAATCAGAGTCCAAGATTAGTTTATGCCATTGCATAATTTATGATGAACATCTTCATTTGTTATATTAGCTGTACTCTGCTGGATTTTCAAAGGTGCCGAGCATTTTTCACTTCCACACAGTAGAACTCTTTATCACAGGTATCTGGCAGCTCTGTGACAGTCAGTGTGCAGCTCTTGCTGTGTAGGTTCCACCTGAAACCTTCTGCTGTGGTCTTTAGGCCAATGCTCCTGTGTGCTTATATTTCAGAACTCAAGACCCAATCATCATAGCTGTTAGACAGCTAATTTGTGATTTTAGTGTAACTTTGAGGTGATTTGTGGATTTTCCAATGCAACCTCTGTTTCTCTCATTTGCGCAAATACCATTAGGGTTGAGTGTGTGTTCCTTCATCAGTTTGGCTTCCAAACAGTGTCTACAGCATGAACTGGTGGTACACAGGTATGCAGTGCAAAGTCCATTGCATAGTGCTAATTGCCATTAATACCTACTGTGCAAGTGTGTGCCCAAGCATTTGGCAAGTGTGCTCAGGCTAGCTCAAGCACGCTAATGTTCCTGTACACCTGATGGGTGCATGCATGCATAGTTTAGTGTTTTTTCAGTGCACTTATTCAATCTGGCAGTTGGCTGGGCTGATTAATTGCAAACAATCACTAGTACATTCAAACCTGTTTTTTTTCCTGTCACATTTTTCTCTTATTGGCACCATGGGTATCGAAGACCATTAATCATGACATGATGTAAGACCTGCAGAAGGGTGATGAGACCCATCCCCATGGGTACTGATTGCCCTCATTGTGCTTCTCACCATTCTAGTTTTCTTACAGATTCTCTCAGCTGGCCCTCTGAGGTGGGGAGGGGGGCATCTGGTCCATTTCATGGCAGTGGCAAAGAAGAGTTGTGAAAAGCTTTCTTATTGCTCCCTAGTGAGCATCTGAATCCTGATGTCTTGCAGGAAATCTCATCAGATACACCTGACCTCAGGACAGTTCTCTCAGGTTAAGGGTTGCCCATTCAGTTATGTCCAGGTGTGATACAACTCGACAAGGCAGTACAATCAGATGTAGAGGAAGATACCAACCCTAACTTTTAGAAGGCACCATTTTTGTTGCCCTCCCCTGGAGTGCATCCATCCTGTCTATGTCCCTGCAGAGATGGGGTCTCCAGAACTGGATGCAGTACCCCGGATGGGGTCTCACCATCTGTCAGTACAGCGGGATAATAACTTCCTGTTTTCTGCTGGTGATGCCTCTCCCTATACATCCCACTATCCCCCTAGCCCTCCCTACTGCCTTCTCACATTGCTTGCTAACCTTAAAGTCATCTGATATGATAACCCCAAGGTCCCTTTCCATTTTTGTTGTCATTACTGACCCCCAACTGTTTAATCTTCCCATGGGTTTTTGTTTCCCAGGTGCATTATTTTGTACTTCTTTGCATTGATTCCAAGTCACCATACTTCTGACCATTTCTCCAACCTTATCAAGTAACTTCTCATCCATTCCATGCCTTCTTGTGTATCATCACTGTTGCAGATCTTTGTGTCATCTGCAAAGATGCATACTTTTCCTTCCAGTTCATCTGCAATGTCATTTATAAAGACATTAAAAAGGACTGAACCCAGTACTGAACCCTGCAGTACACCACTAGTAACCCCTCTTTCTTCAGAGTGGACTCCATTTACTATTACGTTCTGTATCCTGTTGTCCACCCAAAGTTTTACGCAGGCTACCACCCTGGGACCCACTCCCAGGCTGGTTAATTTGATTACTAATCTTTTGTGTGGGACTGTGTCAAATGCCTTGTTAAAGTCTATGAAGGCCATGTCCACAGACTCACTGGTCTACTACTACTTGGTCACCCAGTCAAAGAAATCAATTAGATTCATCTGACATGACCTTCCCACTGTGATCCCATGCTGCCTTAGGTCCTGTGCCCCACTGGCCTCTAGGTACTCAACAATTCTTTCTTTAAGAAGTGATTCCATCGCTTTCCATACCACAGAGGTCAAACTGACAGGTCTGTAGTTTCCTGCCTCTTTCTTGCTCCCTCCATAGTGAAGGGGAATCACATCTGCCTCCCTCCAGTCCTCAGGTACCACACCATCCTCCCATGATTTGTTAAAAAGAGTAGCCTCTGGAAGTAAGGATGGGGAGGAGGATGGGTGCAGGGAGGTGGGGAACACATAAGGTGGTTGCAGGTTGGGGGAAGGGTACAGGTGACAACGAGAGACCATTTTCTATTTTTACAGGTAAAAAAAAAGTCATTACAAGACATTTTGTTTTTACAGATGTGTTTTCTTGTGTGGGCTCGCAGTATGCCACCTCAGTTTTTTTGGGAGGGTGACTGAAGCCAATGGGGAATGGGCTCCCAATTGGCACACAAAATGTATCTGTGTTTAGGGGGGCACATGATGCTGAGGGGGATTGGGCACCCAGGGGCACACAAATTAAATAAATAGGGAACATTATGGTAATGGGTATTGGGCTCCTCGACTGGCAAATGAACTGGGTGGGGGCACGATAACAGGGGACTGGGCACCCCTGTCATCAGTCTTCAGGTGGGGCTATGAGAGGTAAGCGGAGATAGCTGCCCCCATGTTTATTGAAATGTTACACCAGGCAAGGCATGCTCTGCAACGACTGATCACTCCCTCATTAAACAGCGAAATTGTTTCAAGTTGGTATCATGCATTTGCACTGCTGTCATAGACAGCATGTTAATTCATTGATGCCACAGAGCCCAGCCTGAAAAAGCAGTGGTGTCTTTGGCCAGAACATGACCACACCTCCAAAACCTGCTATTCCAAGCTACCACGATACGTTGTTTGTGCTTGTGTGGAAGACAACATAAAAAGTACAATAAAAATGTTGTTTTCTCATCGAAAAGTTTGTCCATATCAACTGCTTAACATACATCAGTGGTGGAGAGAGTACAACCAGAAGAGATTAATGAGTGGGATAGTGAAAAAGCAGGGAGAGATTTAGCTATAAAATTCTCAATAGCCACATCTTTAACCATAGACTGAAAGTTCCCAAACTGCTGCTGGCTAGAAAGCCTTAAATCATCTTATGGCCAATGCTGCAGAGATCCTGTTCTGTCTGGGATGAACAATATGCCAACCGCTGTTAATGCAGAACGCTATACCTTGGGCTTGGGCAGGTGAATCCCTGCTCTCCTTCCACCCCAAAATGCACTGGAGTCAATTTTTTCAGAAAACCAGCACTTTGGCTTACAATACTATCAGCTCAGATCCTTTGAAATCTTGATGTCACAAGAGGTGTTCTGCTCTTTAGCCAACACCACCAAAAGAAATAGTTCCATTCAGGCTCAACTCCTGCTCTGAAATACATTTCCCTTTGCCCTAATAGACTTGTGTAAACCAGGATAAACAACTGAGGATCACTGCCAAAATAAATAACCACTCAATTTGGCTCCCCCAAAATAAAACAGATGATAATGAATCACATCAAGCATATAAAACCATGCATTCTCAGAAATAACACCAAATGAAGTTATTTTTTTTAATGAAATAAAGTATAGGCTGCAGACCTGAACTTCCAAATAAGATAAAAAAAATCTTGACACAGCTAATACTAACTCATTTGATACCTGAAAACAGCATTCTCCTACTACAATAAAACCATTTCTGTTATAAAATCATAAGTAAATTTGTAGTTCTCCTCCAGAAATAGCTAACATTTGGCCTGAATTTGTGTGCTATCCCTCAAAAGTATGACTTGACTTATAGTAGCAGGTTAGACAACATGCCCAGACTGGTGGCCATCTTCCTCAAACTCAATTCTGATCCAACGAGCCATCCCACTTAGCATTTACCTCTGTGTCTTCATGCATAATGCACCTGCTATTTGTTTTTTAAAGATAAGTGAACTTGTTAATAATAAGTTCTCAGCAGATGTCCTTCTGCTTACTTTTTGTAAAGCATTTGAGATGGTACCTAATTGAGCCGTAACTGAAAAAAATGGTAACATTTATAATAAGCAATACTGTGATACTGTTGATGGGAATTTGGCATATGGAATGTACGCTTATGGAATGCACCCAAAAAATATCCATAAATGTTTTTATAATGAGAGGGCAGGGTGACAGGTATGGTGCCTAAGAGTTCAGTCCTGGATCACATACTATTTCAGATTGTCATCTCTGATACAAATGTAGATTTCATAAACTGACTTATGAAATACACCAATAACACCAAACTCAGAATTCCATGTGCAAATATACAATATATAATAAGGTTTCCATGAGATCTAGATGAAATAAAAAAATGTGCATGCGCTTCAATGTGGACAAATGTTGAGTCAAGCAGCTGGGAATACAAACCAAACATATCACCAGTATTCAGTTTTCAACACAGTATTATAAACAGTAGGATGGATAAGGATCTCGACATTGTAAGAAATAATTCCTTTGATCAACAGGATCACTGCACAACTGCAATCTCCAACGCCAATAGAGTTCTTGAGAAATACAGAAATATATCTATAAGAAGGGCTAACGTTACAATGCCCTTTTACCAGTGATATGAAAGTCCACTGGTAGAATACAGTAGTCAGGTATGGGGCACTTACAGGAATTCAGACATAATTAGAGTTGAAAAAGTTAAAAATAAAAACAACTAAAATCATTACAGGACTCAAAAAAAGTGGCATACAAAAAAATGTTACAAAACCAGAATATTTTCTCCTTAGAAGATCTAAGGAAGACAGGGGACAATTCTTTAGATTAACGATATTGTGCAGAACCCATATTTATGAAACAAACTTAATTTGACTTTCAAGGATACAGAAATGATACTAGAGAACTTCCAATACAAATTTAACAGAGACAATTCATAACAGACAAACATACATTTTTGTTAAGTGACTGTATAATTACCTCAGTAACAATCTTCCATAGCATTCCACCATTAGTACATCAAATGATAATGTTAAACACAACGTAGATAAATGTACTAATCATGGGGATAGTTAGCCGAATAAGTATCAATTCAGGAGAAAATTTTGGGCAAGTGACATTTCAGGACCTTTAACCTTTGTGAGTACTCTGAGAAAAATTTGATCTTGTAATCACATGGAGCAAGTGGTGTTGTCCGGCATGGTTGGTACTGGTGAAAGGAGTTCTTTGTTAGCTGATGCTTCTGAATCCAAAGATGTTGACCTAGTTATTTAACCTCTTGGAAGTGAAGCCTGTGTAATTGATCAATCTTAGCCAGCACAACTGCCTCACTGCAACTTACTGTTTCCACTGCCATTAATATGCTGGGTTCCATTTTCAGGGCCCAGGGATTGCCACAGGCCCCCATGTGCCAGTCCCATGATTCATGGAGATTCCATTGTTATCCCAGCCATTGATCAGGATTTTCAATCCCAGTGCCAAATTCCTCAAGTTAGAGCAGTTTTTCCCGGTCTACCTTGTTGAACATGTGGCATTCGAGGACCTTTCTATGGTGCTTGACAAATATTTGAACAAGCTATGTAAAGTGAAGAAGCTGTTGCAACTGTGCACAACAATATAAAATCAGGTGCAACTGCAGCAAAAGAGTTTGGCACAATTGTGCAATAAAAAGATATTGATACCGGGCTTGGCACAAGCCCTGTGTTGATGCCATTTAATATCATGCCCTGTCTCATATATATTGGGTACAATCTTACAGAAAAGCACCTTGGACATTGTACAGGGTTAGGGCATTTAGGAGGGGGTTGCTTTTTTGGCCTTGTCTTGCACTGCTTTGCCAACTCACATTCACTGGTGCCACTTGGTGGAGGCCTTACAGGGTTTTTTGAAACGTTGTCTTTTTTGCAAGACTGCTCCTTGAACTTGGTTATTTATATTTTGTGGTGATGTGCTAACTTTGTTTTACATCTTTATACAACACCCTGAGCCTCTGGGAAAGGTGTCTACCAAATAATATTTTCTTGTTTTATACTTATATGGCTGTAACTCTAACAAAAAGCTGAAAATTGTTTCCTTGTGAAATATTAACAAACATTACCATAAAGATGACTTGAATGACAAACACATAAGTCTGCACACTTACCATAGTAAAAAAATTTCTTGATTTTACAGCAGGGCGCTTTGCTGCCAATACGTGTTACCGTCACAGTAAGTGTATATTGTTGTCCAGGTTTTATGGAAGGGAAAGTTACCGCTGTTAATCCACTGCCTTCTGCAGATTGTATGACAGGTGACTTATCCTCCAATGATACGTAATAGTAAAATGAGGGTGTATTAGCATGAGTAGTCCAAGACACTTCCAAGTTTGCGTTAATAATTCTAGCATATACAGAGATGTCTTTGCAACAGTCTGCATAAAAAGGAAAATTAAATTAATGTCTTATCATTCACAGTTTATCAGCTGTCAGAAACTCTGCACTCTATGTACAAACCCATTTTGGCCATATGTGCCATGTTACAGTACATGTTGCATAGGGATGTGTTAAGTACAACCCATGTGCTCTAAGGAATTCTATGGATTCATGAGCCTAGTACCACACTGTTGCAGATGCATTTTTCAGTTTTTCCTGAAGTCCTCCCAGTTCACCCCAGGGCCCCAGGAGTAGATGCATGTGCAAGGAAGTGTACATGTGTACTATAGCCACAGTAACAGCCCCATCCACCCTCCCATTGACCTAGCACCTGGCACTCCCTCTGGCCTGTGCTGTCTCCCAGCCTCGTCCACAGAGCAGTCAAGAGCTGAGTGATATTACCACCACCATTCTGCAGCTCCATCCAGCTCTGCACCCTTCTCTCTTGCCGATCTCTGATGGCCCATGTTCATTCACAACACGGGTCATCTGTGTGGTGATGTAAGGTGGTCCAGCACCTTAGCTCTCAATGCCACCAGGCTGGCATTGGCAAGTATTTTGTCTTTACCTTTTCAGCCATCTCTTGTGAAGACCATAGTGGTTTCCTTTTCCTTTTGCCTTTGTCTATTTGTCTGATACAAAGGTTTGCTGCCTCCAATATGTCTCCTTTTAGATGTGCTCATTGTCCTTTGACTCCCCCTTATATCCTACATCTAAAGACAACTTGAGACATACCCCCATCCTATTGATGTCCCCCCCTTTAAAAATCCAGAACTGTAGCCTTCATGTGGCATGTTTCTGTTGCTGTTGTCACATTAAACGATACTGTGCGATGGTCACTGGACTCGAGGTGTTCACCTACCCTGGCATCTGTAATTCTGTCTCCATTCCTAAGTACAGGTCCAAAATGACTTCTTCCTGCATTGGCTCAAGCACCAGCCACTTGAGGCATGTCAACTGCAGGGAGTCTAGGATGTCTCTGCCTGTGGCTGTAGCAGCCAGTTGGGCTCCCCAATCAACTTCTGGAAAGTTGAAGTCTCCCATAAGTAACACCACCCCTCCATTTGGCTGCTATCATATTGGTGACTTCCAGTAGATCACTGGCCATTTCCTGTCTTTGTGCTGCTCATCTTTATAGTAGTCCTGTGTTAATGGTTATGCCATTTCCTGCCTCCAGGGTGACCCACAATGCCTCCATCTCCCCTGTAATCCTTGCACCTCTGTCACTTTCAGACCCTCCTTGATGTACAGAGCCACCCTCCTCCCTTTTTACCCTTTCTGTCTCTCCTGAGTAAGGCATACCCTGGTAGAGCTATGCCCCAGTCATGTTTCCCATTGTACCATGTCTCTGGAACAGCTATAATATCTAAGTCATCCACTGATACCATGGCTACCAGTATCAGGGATTTTGTTCTCCAGGCAGTGAGAATTCGTGCATGTGGCTTTCCAGTTGCAGCGATCATTCCTCCTGACTTCCTTCCTGTTCCCTTGGGCTCTCCTGCCCCCTGTACATCTTCCAACTACATGGTTTTTGTTAGGCAAGATGACCCTGTGTGTCCTTTGGCATGGCAAGGTGTTAGTTAATGGAGTACAGCATTAGCTGCTGCAGCTTCTGAAACTAGAAATGTTGACCTACTTCTTGTATCTGACAGAGGTTGAACCAGGATTGCAGCACACCATTTGCCAACATGGTTCCCACTATGTAAATGACTGCTACTGAAGCCATGAGTTGGCACAGACTGAACTAAAACACGATCATCTGAACTATCTGTATCTGAATCCATGAGATGTGGGTGACTATTAGTGTGAAGAGTCTACTGAGTCACTATGTGGCACCTCATGATAGTGGTTTCCAACCCACAGAATGTTTTACAGACAAACCTGGTTGATTTTTTCAATTGGGTCAGCAAAACAGTAGATCAGGGTGGGGCAGTGTATGTGGTTTATCTGGACTTCAGCAAAGTTTTTTGACTCCATTCCGCACAGGAGACTAGTCAAAAAACTGAAGAAGATGGGAACTGGGCCCAAGGTTACAAACTGGATGAGGAACTGGTTAAATGGGAGAACTCAAAGTATATTAGTAAATGATACTCAGTGGAGGGGAGGGTGACTAGCGGGGTCCTGCAGGGCTCAGTTCTGGGGCTGATCCTCTTCAACATATTCATCAATGACATTGCAGATGAATTGGAGGGAAAGGTGTGTCTGTTTGCAGATGACACCAAAATCGGCAAGAGGGTAGACACAACAGAGGGACAGCAAAGCATGGAAGCTGATCTCTGAAAATTGTAGGAGTGGTCCAAGACCTGGCAATTGAAATTCAATGGCAAAAAAATGCAAAGTCATGCACCTTGGAAAGCGTAACCCAGGGAAACTGTATTCAGTGGGAGGAGAGTAGCTGGTGGCTACTATGCTGAAGCAAGAACTAGGGGTGATCATATCAGATGGATCTACCAATGCTGCTTGACAAAAAAAATCTGTGAATGTCAGTACAGCGACAGGTTCCATATCAACTGCGAGTTGCCGTTGGCATGGAACAACACACTTCAGACTCTGTTTTTTCATTGGGGGGCTTCACTCCCAAACTAAAGGATTCTAACTCCAAGTTGGAGTTAGTTCGGTGAGGGGGTGCAGATCGGTGCAGGTCGGGGGAAGTGGTTGCCCCTCTTTAAGTGGCACTTCTCTGGTGGCATGGCACTGCTGTCGATATTGATGCATGTCACCATAGAAATGTCACTGTTTGGGTGGTATACCACATCAGCTGACCTCAAAATCAGTTGACAATGTGAAAAGGTAACACTAAAGGCTACTGGTATCCTGGGATACATATGGACGGGCATCATGAGAAGAAGGCATGAAGTAATCATGCCCCTGTATTGGCCCCTGATCAGGCCTCATCTTGACTACTGTGTCCAGTTCTGGAGGCCACACCTCAGGAAGGAATAGATAGGCCGGACATGGTACAGAGAAGAACAACATAGATGGTGCAGGGCTTGCATCAGAAACTGTATAAGTCAAGACTGAATGACCTCAAATTATACTCAATAGAACAACACAGGAATCATGGGGGCATGATAGAAACGCTCAAATATCTCAAATATCTCAAAAGCAAACACTGGGTGCTTGTGCAGAACCTCTTTCAGGTAAAAGATTATAGCATAACTAGAGGGCACAACCTTCGACTTAAGGGAGGCAACTTCAGAAGCAATTTGAGGAAATTCTTCCTCACAGAGCATGTTGTGGAACCATGGGATAACCTGTTGGGGGGGGTGGTGGGAGCCAAGACAGTGAGGAAATTCAAGTGGACATGGCACAGACACTGTAGGATACACAAGCAGGCAGTTAAGTGTGTGGCTAGGAAGCCAAGGTCAGACTTAATGGATAATACGGACCCCATCTGAAGACAATGTCTGTGTTTCTATGTTTCTATGGCTCTTTTACAGTATAAACATGATGCCCTCAGTTTATCTGTGGAACATATCAAAATGATTCTTCCATGACATCTTCGTCTATTTAGGATGTACAGTTAGGCATCTACTATAATGGTGTTCTAAACCTTTATAGCAGATCTAAGTAATAAAATTATTATTTGTTATAGCTAAAGATTCTGGGACAGATTTTCAATGTCCTGAGAATGGCACAAAGCCTTGATGCACCACTTATATGGTGCAAAAGGCATGCAGCCTTCTCCCAGCTGGTGTCTCCGTTCACCAGTGCTGCTCTTTTACATCACCTGACCCTCCTACTCCACTCTTTAGCCACCCCTCCCCTCTCAACTGACACTAGGCCTCCAAGCCACCCTCACCAATATCTTGCTATCCACTCTACCATCTGACAATAGCCATTGCCTGCTAACTTTGCTCTCACTCCCTCCCCTCCATATTGTCAACCTTTTAATCTGACTCATGCTAGCTTCTGCCGACTCTCTCTCCATAACATACTGTATTTACCTTGTCTTAATCAACTCTGAGTGTAAAGAATGTATCTATCATTTTCCTTTTTATGTATGTTGTCCTTCACCTTTGATGTCGAACCTTTGTAAATGAGCAGTCCCTGCTCTAATGTCCTTGTAATCTTAGAGTTTAATAAACAAAAATAAATAAATAAAAAAGTTGGACTGGCTCCTTCCTGGTCTAGCTTTCGGCTTTCAGGGAACCCCTTTTTATGGGGCAGCTGCAGTAAAGTCATGAAACTGGGAATTACCTTAGCTCTGTCATTATCTGGCTGAGTACTATTGAGTTACATAGTAACTCAATTTTGTGAAACCTCCTCCCCCACCCAGGGACCACCAGGGCCAAAGCCACTACCTCAGAGGTTGCCAAGAAAGAGGAGAGGCTGGACCAGGGTGGGCTCAGGGAGGGAAAAGGTGGTGGAACAGAGCTTCATCCATCCAGCAGTATCCCTAAACAATTCATTCACTCTTCTGGTGGATAGTAGTTCCTCTATGGAGGAACCTGCAGTGGAGACCAAGGAGGATGCTGGGAACCTTCACAAAGGAGACCCACAGGAGGGTGGCATGAGATTTCACAGGGGAAAAAAACAACTTCTGGTGGGGGACTCAATCATTAGGGGGGGTAGAAATGGAGGAGGAAGGGGGGAGGTAAGGTGCCTGCCTGGCACCACGGCTTGGAGGGACAGGAAGCGAATCCTCAGGATCGTGGAAGCAGATGCATGAGGGAGGGAGCTGGATGTCGTTTTCCACCTAGGTACAAATGACCTGGCTAGGAATGGGATCAGAGCAGTGCAAGAGGAGTTTGTAAAGATGGGGAAGGGCCTTAGACAAGTAGTGCATACAGTAACCTTCTCGGAGGTGCTGCCAGTCTATGGCAAGGGTGAAGCTAGGGTACTCCTCACCAGGGAATTCAATGAATGGTTGAAAAACTGGTGTGGAGCTCAGGGTTTTGGCTTCATTGGGGACTGGAGAGCCACCTGGAGGGATGCAAACCTATACTGGTGTGATGGTCTGCATCTTTCCAGGGGGGGAACCAGGATCCTAGGTGAGAGGTTTAAATGCTTCACTGGCAAGCATTTAAACTAGCCAAGGGAGGCACTGAAAAGGAACAGGAAATCCCAGCCTCCCACAAACAACAGTAATTAGTGAGGTAAACACCAAGGTAGAGAAGTCATTAGGGAGCAGGACAGAAGTAAATGTAAAAAGGCAAGGCAGTAAGGACAGGAATGGGGCTGAAAGGGTAAGGCCATCAAAAGTGGAGGGTGATGAGTACCAATGCCCGTAGTCTGTGTAACAAGCTCCCTGAACTAGTGGCCTTGATGGAAGAGGGTTACCTGGATATTGTGGCAGTCACAGAAACATGGTACACAGAGAATCATGACTGCGATGTCAACATACCAGAATACACAATCTACAGGAGGGACAGGGAGGGTAAAAGAGGAGGAGGAGTAGCTCTTTATGTAAAGGAAGTGATCAAAGCAACAAAACTAAAGGGTAAATAGGGAGGAGATGAGGCACTGTAGGTCACCCTGGAGACTGGAAATGGCATACAGACCCCCATCTCAGGGGAAGGAAATGGACAAGGAAATGATAGAAGGCATCCTTAGGATGGCAGAGAAAGGGCAGATATAGCTATTGGGGGACCAGAATATGCCAGATGTTAACTGGAGAACCTTTTTTGCAGCCACACCTAAGAGCAGGGCCATTCACGATGTGCTACAGGAGGCATGCCTCAGACAGCTAGTTTTGAAACCCACTTGGGAGGGAGCATTCTTAGACCTGGTACTCTTAAATGGGGACAGAGAAAGGATCTCAGATCTAGAAGTGGGTAGCCATCTCAGAACAAGTGACCACTAAACAGTGTGGTTCATGATAAACTTAGTTGTAGAGTCAAGCCATACAAAAGTGAAGGTACTGGACTACAGGATGGCTGATTTTGTCAAAATGGCAGAGTGCCTCAGAAAAGCATTAGCAAACAGGCAAGAAGGTGGGGTGGAGCAACAATGGGGAAACATCAAAACCACCATAACAAAGGCAACAAGCCTTTGTGTGAAGCAAATAAATAAATCAAAATGAAAAAAAAAAAACACTATGATTCTCAAAAGAAGTGACAGGGAAGGTTAGGGAGAAAAATATAGCATTCAGGAAATATAAGGAAAAAAAAGAAGCAGGACAGAAAACTGTACCAGTTAAAGCAGAAGGAAGTGGAGAAGGCAGACAGAATAGCAAACGCCAAACCGAGGAAAAGATAAATCCTTTTATAGATATATTAGGGAGCAAAGGAAGACTAAGGCAGGGATACTGAGGCTGAATAAAGGGGAAGGTGACTGGGCAGAGAGTGATAGTGAAAAAGCAGGGATACTGAATTAATACTTCTGCTCAGTATTCACAATAGAAGAGCCAGGGAAGATACCTAATCCAATCAATAGAAGCACTCTGGATAGGGGGGTTGATATTAGTCCTTTCACAGAAGAAAGGGTTCTGAAAGAACTCCTAAAATTGAAGGTGGATAAAGTAATGGGGCCTGATGTAATTCACCCCAGAATTCTAAAAGAACTAAGGGAAGAACTATTAACACCACTGACTACCCTGTTTAATGAATGCTGTGAGGATGGTGTGGTATCTGAGGACTGGAGGAGGGCAGATGTGGGTCCCCTTCACAATAGTGGAAGAAAGACAGAGGCAGGAAACTACAGACCTGTCAGTTTGACCTTAGTGATTGGGAAAATGATGGAATCACTTCTAAAGGAAAGAACTGTTGAGTGACTAGAGGTCAGTGGGGCACAGGACCCAGGGCAGCATGGATTCACTGCAGGAAGGTCATGTCAGACAAATGTAATTGATTTTTTTGACTGGGTTGCCAAAGTAGTAGACCAGGAAGGGGCTGTGGACATGGCCTACCTTGACTTTAAGAAGTCATTTGACTCAGTCCCACACAAAAGATTAATAAACAAATTAGCCAGCCTGGGAGCAGGTCCCCGGGTGGTAGCCTGGGTAAAACATTGGCTGGACAACAGGACACAGAAGGTAATAGTAAATGGAGTCCACAGTGAAAAAAGGGGGGTTTCTAGTGGGGTACTGCAGGGTTCAGTACTGGGGCTGGTCCTTTTTAATGTCTTTATAAGTGACATTGTAGAGGGACTGGAAGGAAAAGTATGTCTCTTTGCAGAAGACAGAAAGATCTGCAACAGGGTTGATATGCAAGGTGAGGTGGAAAGGATGAAAATTGACTTGGCAAGGTTGGAGGAATGGTCAAATATATGGCTACTTAGATTCAATGCAAAGAAGTGCAAAGTAATGCACCTGGAAAACCAAAACCCAGAGGAAGAGTACACAGTTGGGGGTGAGATATAGACAACAACAAAAATGGAAAGGGACCTGGGGGTAGTCATTTCAGATGACCTAAAGGTGGGCAAGCAATGTGAGAAGGCAGTAAAGAGGGTTGGGGGATAGTGGGATGCCTAGGGAGAAGCAACACCAGTAGAAAACAAGAAGCTGTTGTCCCTCTGTACAGACAGTTGTTAAGACCACAGCCGGAGTACTGTGTGCAGTTCTGGAGATCCCATCCCCGCAAAGACTTAAACAGGGTGCAGGCTGTCCAGAGGATGGCAACCAAAATGGTGCAGGGTCTGCACCAGAAGACATATGAAAAAAGACTAAAAGAGCTTAAGATGTATAGCCTCGAGAAAAGAAGGTAGAGGGGGGATATGATAGAAACTTTCAAATACCTCAAGGGAAAGGGAAAAGTCTAAGAGGGTAGCATCTTTCAGGAAAAAGAGATGTGTAAGAACAAAGGGGCACACATTGAAGTTACTGGGGATGGCTCAGAGGTAATGTGAGGAAGTATTTCTTCACAGAGAGGGTTTTAGATGAATGGAACACCCTTCCTGAGGAAGTTGTAGAGTCACAATCAGTGGGGGAATTCAAGAATGCATTGGACTGACATAAGGCAATTGCAGTGGGGGGGTTGGAGGATGTGGGCTGTTGGTTAACTAGGATCTGCAGCTTATCCCTTAGGTAGGAAAATAGGCAGACTAGGTGGGCCAAGCGGTCCTTATCTGCCATCAGATTCTGTGTTTCTATGTTTGTTGACCCATGGTAAATTGTTCTCTTTCAGTACACACATCATGCTCTGAGTTCTTCAGTGAAACGTGTCAGAATAATTCTTCCATGCCATGCTAGTCCATTTTGGTTATAATTAAGCAGGGAATGTGACTGGGCTCTAAGTGACAGTGGTAGCTCAAAGTAGTAAACTATTATTTCTTGTAACAAAAGATTACGATTATTATCTCTTTTGATAAATGAAGCATTTACTGACTAACAGTCCCACAGTAGGCATGATGTGTAGAACAGTAATATAACTGAGGTTGACACAGGTGGTTCTGGTCTTTCCCATACATCATGAGCCCTGCGACCTAACACATTTTTTTTTATAAGAACAGACAAAGAAGAGCCTATCATCTTTTGGTAGAGCAGACTTATGTGTTGTCACAACATTTGAGGTCACAATGAGGAGTACTAGACATGGATATGTCAGTCTCCAGATAAATTACTTCCCTTCACCCCGCACCAAATCTGTGAGATAAGAAAAGTCTAATTAATAAATTGAGAAAAATATGATACTTCATTAATATCTCACTAATTTCAAAACTAGAAGTGGGCGAAATTTGAAAATTTAATTCTGCAAAATATTTCATGAAATTCTGACATTTTTTGAAATATTCTGTGACTGTGAAATGCAAAATTCCACTGGTGAAATTTGGAATTTGACTTTCAAAATGTGGAATTGTACTGGCAAAAGGCAGAATTTCACCACCTGCAGGCAAAATCCCATTGTTCGTTGGTGAAATTCTGCATTTTGCCAGTGAAATTCTGCATTTTACAGTCGAAATTCCATATTTCAAAAGTAGAATTTCAAATTTCGCACCTGCAAAATATTCCATGAAATGCAAAATATATTTTGTGAGGTGAAGTTCCTGGTTTCACCTGAATTTCACTGGCGAAATTGATTTTCACTGCATCTCAATTCAAAACTGACTAACATTTTCTGCCTGCTATTTTTTGTTGCCACTAGTTCTTTACTGGATTACCAGCAGGTGCTAAGCTGAACTAGGCTAGTTGTTTTACTGACAGTAGCAGCATATAGCCATGCTGTGGGGGGAGAGCAGTAAGCGTGCACGCGTGAAAGCAGCAGCAGTTTGTCTGGTTACTGTAGTGTAGCTGCAACTGTGGAAAATGAGAAGGAGGAACAGGAAGGTATTTTAATCTTGTACAATAGGATGTGTTTGTGGGAAAATCCTTTAAATTTGGCTCAGAAAGTGCTCGACACTCAATGTTATAGGCATCATAATGATCATCATAAGGCTGAACTCAAGAGGTGAGAACCTCTGTCAGGTCATGGGGTCACCAGCATTTTAGATGACTCTAAAATGATTGGTTAAATCCAACCTCTGCCAACTCAGTAGTGTAAGAATTGTATAACAGGACACTTCAGCCTGAGCTACGAGCTATAATAATGAACTTGAATCTACAGTTTAATTAAACATTATAGTTGATTTTAGACTGCTAACTTCACTTTGCAATGGTAAAGAAAAATGCTGATGCTGTTGATAGTGATGATGATGATGATGAGAATAAAAATTATATTTATGGGTTACGAGCACCTTACTTCATTGGCAGTCCTAAATATTTTAATGAGCAGAAGCTTTTTGTCTTTAAAACCCAATCAGACCTGCTGTATTTCATCTCTTGTGATGTACTTGTAATTTTGAGTGCCTGCCTGGGTGGCTCCATTAATTTCTTTCTCATTTGTATTTTATATCCAATCTATCCAACTGCCACAGTTTGGAATGGTCCTCCCAGTTACAACATCTGGCTACTTTATGACAAATCCTAGCTCGGTCATTATCTGACAGATGACTGTAGAGGCACAGTCATTTGTGCAGGGAATGAGGGTTACTAGCATGTCACCAAGCAGGGTTTAATGTTTTCACATCATTTTCTCCCTGGGCCATCATCACATGCATTGATGCAGCGAGTGAGCTCCACTTCAAAGGAACTGCCTGTGACTTCTTGTGGGTGGGGTCATTTCCCTTGCAATCCATCATTGCTGCCACACAGATTCCTCCAGATGCAGCTACCAAGCAGGAAATGCATACCTGCTCTGCCAGAGAAAAGAGCTGTCATAAAGGCATTCAATCCTCTCCCCACCCCCTTCAAAACCCAAGTTTCCCATGCCAAGTGCATCATCAATATCACTGGACTAGAAGAACGTAGCTCTACTACTGCACTCCTGCATCAGCCAAGATTTCATTTCTTTCTGCTGGATTGGTTCCTTTTGGAACATGCTCTTGTGTATCCTGTACCACTGAGCTATACTAAGCAGTTTTTGTAACTTTTCATACTACGAAATGCGCATAAATATTAGCTACTGTGTCACTTGTGGACCACTCTGTCATTTTTTTAATTTAATTGTAAAAATGAATCCCTTCACAATCCATTTATCAGAAAGTCAGATCAGTGACTACACTGCAAATCAAACACAGTAACATAATTTACTGTACCTGGTTCCTCTGTTGTGGTTTCAGGTACTGTTGTACTCATCACAGTTGTTTCAAATGTGGTTGTTGATGTTGATGCTTCCGTAGTTGTTGGCACTGTTATGAAGATGAAAATAAAGTTAGTTGTACAAGTAATATTTATTTTTCTTGTGCAATGCTCACTGTATGAATTCATTTTTTCTCAGAGATATATGTCTATCTTATATTTGTAACAAACTGAAATGTGTATATAAATGATAAATAGAAAAAATAAACAGAGAATAACAAAATGAAGTATATTATTAGTGAGCTGCATCACCAAAATCATAGTCCAGTACTGCATTTCACAGATTTTTCAGATTTGAAATTATTGGCCATCAATTTAATTGACATGCAAGCTGAATAAAATGAGTGCAGCAGTAATCATTGTAAAGTTTTTCTCTAGTAAGTACCTGACAACATGCATTGAGGCAATGACCGCTACAAACAATGAACTGCTGTTTCCAGATTCTTTTTTTTTTGTAATTGCTATTTTAAGCCCCTCATCTCTGGTGCTGTCTCCCGACACACCTTCATAGACAACTTGATCCTGAGGAAGCCCCATGGAGCCTTGGCCATACCCCCAGGTGGGGACGGGGTGGTGATCCCTTCCCATTGGCCCCCCGCACATACCGTAAATCTCATTGGGCTCCTCATTGGAAATCAGTGCCAGAGGGTGAGGCTATACGAACATACAAAATTTGCCAGCAGATAAAGGTGTAGAGGTCTATCAAGTCTGCTTGAATGTGCAGCTAGCACCCCTTATTCTGCAGCTGCCCCTCCCTTCCACCCTTCTCCTTCATTAACCCTCCTCCTCCTTGTCCTGTCCCATCCCCTTTTGAAGCAGTCCACTGTTCTACTGGATACCACATCTGCAGGTAATGCATTCCACCCTTCCACCATCCTCTAGGCAAAAAAGTGTCTCCTCATCTCCCTCCTGAACCTTCCTCCCTCCAGTCTCATATCATGGCCCTGGTGTCCCTCCCTCCCTTACTTTGAACAGCCCTCTGTACCTGTCTTGTTTATTCCTTTCATGTACTTAAAGGTTTCAATCATGTCTCCCCTGTCCCTCCTCTCCTCCAGTGAGTACATGTTCAACTCTCTCAACCTCCTCTCGTATGATAAGTCCCCCAGCCCCTTGATCATCTTTGTCACCCTGGGCTGCACCCCCCCCCAGTAACTTAATGTCCCTCTTCAGATATGGGCACCAGTACTGCACACCATATTCCAGGTGTGGTCTAACTAATGACCTATACAGTGACAGAATCACCTCCTCCCTCCTCGACGATATACCCCTTGCATACAACCCAGCATTTTGTTGGCCTTTGCAGCTACCTTCCTACATTGTGCCGAGTTGTTCTTTGACCTGTAATGAGCACCCCCAGATCCTTCTCCTCCTCTGTCTGGGCTAGCTGCACTCCCCTCAGCTGGTAACTTCTGCTTGAGTTCTTCATCCCAAAATGCAGCACCTTGCATGTTTTGGCAATAAACCCCAGTTGCCAGGTGTCTGACCAGGTTTCAAGCTTTGCCAGATCAACTGGCAAGCCCTGCCATCCCCCCCACTGCTCCTACATTGGTATCATCAGCAAACAGACTGATCTTGCTCTTGATGTCCCATGATATGTCTGCAATTAATATCCCAGACAACGCTGGTCCCAACACCGTGCCCTGTGGAACACCGCTCGTCACTACCCTTGGGTGTGAGAGCTCCCCACCCACCACCACCCTCTGTTGCCTTCCCTGAAGCCAGTTTAATACCCATCTCAACACCTTTGCACCCGCCCCTGTGCCTACTAACTTACTACCCAGCCTTCCATGCGGCACCAATCCTCTTGTTGGTGTTACGCCTGAGTTGAGTGTTTTACATGTAAGCCACCTGGAGGCATACATGCACTGATGCCAAGGCATACTCCAGTGTCTGTCACACCTCCCGACTCATAGAGACTTTGTGCATGCTGAACCTCTGGCTACTGCTAGATGCCACACATGAACCGAGTCAGTGCACTCCCCATCCCCTGGGAGGAGGAGAAGAGCAGTCCCTCAGATAATGAGGCCTGATCCCCTAAGCCAGAGCTCCGATGAACCAGGATCATTCCAGAGCCTGGGCCACCAGTGTTGCAAGCAGTAGCGCTACCACTGTACTGGTAGGCTGGCTACAATGAACTGATGTTACTAGATTCTTGAGGAGTACTATTAAACTGGCCAATGATCTGGTGATGTTGATCCTTGTTGTCCAGAGATGTTTTGTTCCACCGATATAGTCAATGTTTGTGCAAAAGCAGTTGACATAGCATTTTTGTAGCACTCCACATTGTCAATGGGTAATAAGCATAACTTGATATAGTGCACCCCTACCAGGGAAATGCCACCCCTAAATTTAAATAGTGCCTGTTAAGCTGCAGCATTCCAATTGTATAAACTGCTTTTTCTCTCATTCCCTGAGTGGATTGTGAGCCACGTCTGTCTTGCTAGGATGTTTTTAATGGTCTCCATTTCAATAAAAAAGAAAAAAAGGTGCCACAGGCAGGTACAGATTTATTTTATTGGGGGTGTAGAGTCTCAGGGGGGTCCTCAACTTTGGTGTTGGTTCATTTGCCCCCATAGCTTGAGGTTTGATGTTTGGCAGCGTTTTAGAGCTAACACAGTAGTGAACAAATGAAGTGGTTGTGCACTGGAGCCCCTTTATATGCTAAGGGGAGGAACGTTGTGGTGCTCAACAGCAGGGTAAATGCATGTGAAAACGAGTTTAGAAGACAACAAGTCTGTTGGCACACTTTAGACAAAGTTATTGCAAATTTTTTGTAAGGTTATATCTTATAGTGTTTATTATAGGCAGTTAGGAAAACAACAACTTAATGCCAGGCACATTCAACAAGTACCTCACTTACTTGCAATATTGTCCAAGCCATAAAATGTAAACAAATCACTCAACCAGTTTTTGTGGACTAGTTTTTCTTGGCTCAATCATCTAAGACCTATATTACATGAAAACCTTGCTATTGTTGGACACCATCCACAGTGGTGTTTGTCTTATGATGAACGTCGTCCTTTGTTATACTAGCTTTACTCTGCTGGTTTTTCAAAGGTGACAAGCGTTTTACACTTCCATACATTATAACTCTTTATCACAGGTATCTGGCAGCTCTGAGGCAGTCAATGTGCAGCTCTTGCTGTGTAGATTCTACCTGAAACTTTTTGCTGTGGTCTTTGGGCCAGTGCTCATGTGTGCTTATATTTCAGAACTCAAGGACCCAATCATCAGAGCTGTTAGACAGCTAAACTTGTAGATTTTGGTGTAACTTTGAGGTGATTTGTGGATTTTCCACCTCAATCTCTGTTTCTACGACTTGCGCAGCCACCATTAGGGTTGAGCATGTGCTCCTTCATCATTTGGCTTCCCAACAGTGTCTAGAGCATGCACTGGTGGTGTGCAGGTATGCAGTACAAAGTCCATTGCATAACGCTGTTTGCCATTAATACCTATTGCTCGAGTGTGTGCCCACGCATTTGTCAAGTGTGCTCAGGCTAGCTCAAGCACGGTGATGTTCCTGTACACCTGATGGGTGCATACATGCCATGGCCTGCAACTTATCCCCACCCCCGGCCAGGGTGTTCACATAGTTGGGGTTTTCCCACTCTAGGTGTTGCACCTTGCACTTGGAGGAGTTAAATTTCAATTTCCCAGTGCAGGACCACCTATCCAGAGTATCCAGGTCCACTTGCACAGCCTATCTCCCCTCCTTCACCACCACTCCAACTTAGAGTCATCTGCAAAGAGACTCATTTCACACCCGATACCTCTCCTGATATCGGAGATGTAGGCATTAAACAGGAGTGGCCCAAAGACTGATCCCTGTTGGACCCCACTTATGATCTCCCTAGGAGACGAGACCTCCCCTCTGACCACTACATGTTGAGTTTGACCTGAAAGCCAATTTCCAATCCACCCAACCATCAAGTCAATAGGCTTACCCCCATCCCCCTCAGCTTCTCCATTAGGCCAATGTGAGGGACTAAATCGTAGGGTGAATTCTTTACAAGCAGAATTTACCTTTGGTAAATAAAGATCACCGCAGAGTGATCCATGTGCAGCATGTAAGGATAGAGTAGAAACAGTAAACTTTTCAACATTAATAGATGAGGAGGGGGTTAGACAGGAAGGGATGGGGGGATATTATCAATAATAAAGAAACAGCTACAGGACTTTACACAGACTGAGAATAAAAGTCCCCACAGGATAGCAGCTTATTTGGAGGGGTTACAAAATACAGGAACAGATCAGGATTTGGGAAGGGAATTGAACAGTGATATCCAAGACTCAGAAATGTTACAAGTCATTCAGGGGTTAAAGACAAATGTAGCTCCAGCAGAGGATGGAATTCCAAATGAATGGTAAATAATATTTCTGGATATAATGGCACTCATATTGGGAAAAGGTTTTTCAATATCTACTGACTAAAACCTCTTTACTAACAGAATTTTCTAAGGGATTGGTTAAATATTTATTCAAATCAGGGGATAGAGAACAGATTGAAATTGGAGACCGATTTGTTTATTAAATGACGACTTTAAAATATTAGCATGTATATTAAAAACTTTTAAAATGAATACGGATAAAGTAATTATTTCAACTCAGACAAGTGTCCCACTGAGTAGTCGAATCCAGAACAATCTATGTGTAATGAGAGATGTATATAATTATTGTGAGAAAAATCAAATTCTATTGTTTTTATTAATGTTAGATGAGAGAAAAGCCTTTAATGGTGTAACTCCACCTACAAATAGGTGTTCCCAAAAAGTCTTCCTTGAGCTTGTCTAAATGCTCAGTGCCAGGCTGGTGTCCTGTGTTTTAACGTTCAAAACCATTTGTGTGAGAGTGCCTAAATGCCTCTGTGTTCTTTCTCTTTAAGAGCTGCCTAGATCGCAATTATAATTAATCTGAGGGGGGCTGAGTGTTGCTATGCTCGAGTTCCACCCGGGCTGCCAGATAATTGCTCCGTTCTGCCATCGCTATTAGTGCAGAGGGAGCTCTGTTAGGTGCTGTATTCATTTTCTGAATATCTATTAGAACAGTAATAATTAGAGCTGCAGCGAATTTAAATGCCACCGGCAAAGTGAATGCAAAGTGGGCACTTCATGTTGCCACTCCACTACGCTGAGTGGGCAATGCAAAGTGCTCACTCTGCCTTGTCATTGCCACTTCGCGTTAAGGCGGAATGGCAATGCGCAGTAAAGCGAAGTCATTGTTTTTAATGGACTTTGTGTTCCTCATTATAATTCTAAGTGATCCACTTGGTGTTGGTGGTGATTTGGTAGCCCCCCCACAGATAACATGGCTTACAGTACTGTAAGTCACATGGTCTTTAGCCTAGCAGATAGAAAGTGAGTCATACAAGCAGACATTTTTACTTTCTTCTGTGCAGATGGAGAGAGAGCAGTGTGTTTTGTGACTGCTGATACTTTTAGATCATAGCGAGGAGGAGATTTAAACTTTGGTTTAGATTCAACAGCTGTTTTAAAAGCTACATTTTTTTTGTCTTTCTGTACTCTTTTTTACTTAATTTGTTCTTTCCGTAAATGTTATTTTTCATACCTTTATAAGTAGTTAGTTGTTTGTCTGTGTGACAGTGTGTGTGTGTGTTGTGTGACAGAGTGAGTAGTGATTGCTTGGACTGAGGAGCTCAGTAGGAGAGATGGACCAGAGTGATGGAATGTCTGGGGTGGGGGCAGCTCTGGGAGATCGTGGTAGTGGTAAGCTGTGTACCATGCCCATGTGTGGAAGGCATGGGGCCCATTCCTTTGGACCGCTCAAAACTTGTGAGTCCCCAGAGCAGGACCAGCACCACCTCCTGTCCTGACTCTGAGTGAGTTGAACCACCACCACCACTACCAAGTCCAGCACCAGGTCCTCTTGAGCAGGATGTGCCTGTTTCCCTTGGGACAGGTGTGGATCCCATCCCTGTTCAGCACCATGACCAGACGGCTGCCAGTTCATCTGGCCATCCCCTGCCTGTGCCTGGTCCTCCCTGCACCTCTGTTGTTTGGCAGTTTTTTGACTGTGTCGGGGGGACAGCAGTGTGGTCAAGTGCTGTCTATATGAGGTGGAGGTGCACCGTGACCCCTGGGGACTCACCTGGGGACTGTGGGCCAGCACACCCATATGCTCAATCACCAGCAGTTGGAGTGGCAGTCTGCCACAGAACTGACCATGCCTGTACCTGCTGGCCATTCTGTGGCAGAGGGTGCAGCTGTGCATTGTGGCATCCCTAAGAAGAGTAGGGCCACAGCAGCACCTGCTCCTCCACCACCACCCACACCAGCAGGTCAGCCTGTAGAAAGTGTGGACCCCAGAGAACTGCATGTAACACAGGCTGACTTGGCAGTTCTCTGGAGTGCTGTTGAGAACAACGAGAGGGTGAGTGCAGTGGAGCAGTGGCTGGATCACATAGAGGGACATCTGTTGCAAATCATGTCCATGTTGGAACTGCTGCTGATCACCATGGGATCCCACGTTATTTTTTTCCTCACACCATGTGCCCCCCACACCTTCCTTGCTGTGTTATAAAATGCATTCCTCCACCATCCCTGACTCTTGTATGTAATTATGCCCTTTTTTGTTGTTTTCCGTGTGCATGACACTTTGTTTTCTGAGCAGTGCAAGTATACTGTGCTAAACTGCATGTGTGCAGCCAGTCTTCTTTCAGTGTTGTATGTGCTGCAGACACTGTCAACTCCTGACTTAAAACAAACATTAATGAGTATAATGGTGGGGTGGTGAAGCATGGAGAGATGCTACAAAACAGGCTTACAAAACATCAAAGTAACTATTAAAAAAAATTAATGTTGTGATTCTTGACATGATTGTAAATCTTGATTTGTGACTGCATTTGTGATCATGATGATGAAGAAATATGAATGCCTACAGCTGTACTTCCCTGGACCCCAATGAGCTGTAGCTTAAAACTCCCAGACTTAAAAACACATATCAATGAGTACAATGGTGGGGTGGTGAAGCCTGGAGAGATACTACAAAACAGGCTTACAATACATCCAAGTAACTAGAAAAAAAATTACTGTTGTGATTTGTTATGTGAATGATCGTGAATCGTGATTAGTGACTGCATTTGTGACCGTGATGATGAAGAATGTGATTTGTATCACGAGTGACTTGTGATGATGGTCCTGACTTAAAAACGCATATTAATGAGTACAATGCTCATGCAGAATTAAGCACCACACCTGACCAGTACTCTGAAGGGAAGCCAAAGAAACAACTGTGACTTAATTTACAGATGGAGATTGGGCCCTAAAGAGATGCAAATGCACAGACAGATTAATATTGCGCTGTGCACTGAAGAGATGCTGACACAAAGGCACAACACCTAACCAGTGCTCACCATCAGAAATTCAGATCTGGAAAAGAATACCTTTTCCAGTTGGGGTGGGCCACGGGTGGTGGGGCAGTGAACTGTACTGCTGCAGTAACAGTCACTAGTACTAGTACCAGTAAAGATACTACATAGAAGCACAAAAACCACACAGCTGCAGTGGATAGCAGCTTCACATTGCTGAAATCATTATGTGGCACAATAAAAGGTGTCTGATTTGATGACAAGCGTCACACACATACTCACACACACACTAAGTAATGCATAGCAAATTGAAAACTTCAGTAATATAACCACGTATTTTAAATAAACTAAAATTATGCACTGCAGCAGTAACAGTCACTAGTACTAGTACCAGTAAAGATAACACAAAGAATTACAAAAATCACACAGCTGCAGTGGATAGCAGCTCACATTGCTGAAATTATTATGTGGCACAATAAAGGTGTCTGATTTGATGACACACGTCACACATACTCACACACACACACTAAGTAATGCATAGCAAATTGAAAACTTCAGTAATATATCTTCATATTTAAAAAAAACTAAAATTATGCACTGCTGCACCACTACAGTCAGCAAAAAAATGGCAAGAAATATTGAAAATATTACTGTGTATACATTAACACAGTTATACAAGAAAAATATCACCAAAACAGAAAGCACTGTCTTTTTCTCCAAGTTAATCTACCTATACCACAGATATGCCCCTCCCCCAAAGCACACTTTGACTGTCTCTCAGTACACAGACTGAATGTTGTACATTAACATTCAAAATCCATACACAAACAACAAACACTCGATGATATCAACGGGAGGGTTTCCTATAATCGATGAACTTAAGTTTCTGCAAAAAAATGACTCAAAAGGCTTTTTTAACAGCTTTTGAAGGTTGAATCTGAGAGCTCTCAGAGCAGATTGTCTCCTACAGCTTCCTATACACACTACCCAAAGTGAGATTGTGCAGAACGATCTAGAGGCCCATATGACCTGAAATCCCATGAATCACTGCAAAATTCACCTTTGGAGCTTAAAAACAAGGTGAAGTGAGGCGAAGTGGAAGATGAGTAACGTGAAGTCATTGTTTCAATGGACTTCAGTTACCCATACTCTTGATACTCCGCTTACGTTGTGGCTACTTAGTGAATTAGCCTTCATTCACGAATCACTGCAGGCGTAATTAGCCAGTTCACCCATCACAAGTAATAATATTGCAGTTTGATCTAACCTGCCTTCTTTGCAGCATGGAAAGTTCTGTTTACTTCTACCATCTTGGTCTGGACTGCTGAAATGGGCCATCAGCACCTTGTGGACTTTAAAATGGAACCTGTCCCCAGGGGTCTTGTGGGAGCAAAATTCTGCAGGAATTGTAGTTTTGGGCTTTTGGCACCTAAATGAACATGGAGGAGAGCCTTGTTGTCACTGACAGAGGAATCAACTAACCAAACTTTTGGATCCTGGGGAAAGTTCCAGGCTGCTTGCAGCTAGCTTTAGATCTGAGATAGGAAGTGAAGGAATAACAGCTTGAGACAGTCGAGCAACCATTCTGAGTAGTTTCACAGGGGAGAACTGTGGAAAGGCTTGAGCTTTGGCATGCATGTCTGCCTGCAGTCCCTGAGAGGGAAACCGTGCCTTTATCGGACTGAATCCGACTTTGGAGAGTGAGTTAAGCCACTGAATGGTGACCAGGCTGCTACCTGAGGAAGACCAAACATTTTCCAAATGCGATTAGCCTGTCAGGACCTTCAGCTACCACTGAACTCCTGGTTTGTGCAAAGACTCTATAATGCGACTGGATAGCAATTTGCATGGTACAGTAGAATTTCCTTACATGTAAATGTGCTGTGTGCTGCTAGTGGGATGTGATTTCATTCTCCAATGTGTGTTGAAGTGTTTCTGCATGCTGGAAGCTGCATCCAGCTCCAACAGACTTAATCCGAATTCATTTCCATTTAGCCTGGGCCTAGCCACACTGGCCCAGCCAGACAACCCACTGCAAACAGAAAACTATTGACGAAAGACCTGCATGAGGATCAGCCCCCTGCTCAATGCTTTGAACAGGAATGATGCCTTGGTGATTCGTGTGGGCCCTGCTTCTCCTGGCACTCCAGCTCCACAACCTGAATTCTCCATTTCATCCTGCCTGTGTCTAGTATTGGGTACTGTGAGTAAACACCAGGGTAGATCCCTGCAACATACAGCAAAATCTAAAGTGTGTCATCTAATTGTCTTGTTGTTTTTCCTTTCACGAACTGAGCCCTCTGGCTCCGAATTACAAATAGTGTGTGTTGTGTATGTTGCTTTCTTCCATCACAGGGCCCCACCACCTCGACGCCGGCTTCCCCAGCAATGTTCCTGGCTAGTCCACCTTTTCCTACCCTGGTACACAGAGTGTTTGACTGTGTAGGGACTCTGAAGTGCATGCATGACTATTTGATTGCTATAGCCTTTAAGCAAGTCAACCTGATCATGCCCCTCCCTTGTTCAAGTCCCTGAATAAATCAGATCTAACTCTTTTGCATTTAACCTGTAGTCCTTCCAATCTGTATTGAGAGCACTTTACTGTTGTTGCTTGCTGTGCCTAACCTTGTTTTGGGGATCTCAGAGGTCGAACTGGTGGAACCAGCCTTGGTGGTAAGTGCAAACAGTGTGGGTACTTGTATGGTGAATAAGGGTCATTGTAAAAGTGATTATGGTATATTGTTCCAGCCACTAGAAAGGATAGAGGGGGGTTACAATGCCCCGGAGGGCTGTGCCCAGGTTAGCTTGACCACTAACAACCCTGTCCTCTGGGTGGAGGCACCCGTTTCAGTACCCAGGCCCCTCAACCTGCAACTAGTCAAGCAGGCATGGGTAGTAGCCCTTGGAATAGTGCCACCTAGGGGTTAAATCTTGAAGGCTCACCAGTGGGATTGTGTGCCTTCTAGTGGCTAGACGTGGGAATTACCCCAGTATGTTTAGAACTGGTGACAAAATGGAGGAGCTTGCTATGCCTAAGCTCAGGATCACCCCCATAAGCTGTTAGTGCACCAAATTAAGAGGTGGAGTGAGGCTGAGGGGGTAGACCCCTGACAGGCCCTCCTGTTAATGGATGTCCCATTAGGGACCACTAATGTTATTATTGTAGAAGCTGTGGAATATGTTAAGAGTTTGAGAAAGGTTGAAGTGAAGGGGGGGGATTCAGACCTGTCTGACCAGACCAGGGTGGTTTTACTCTCCAGCAGCTCTCTCATAGATCCAGAGAAAGTAACCCCTGGTATTCTGTCTGAAGGGGCCCAGAAGAGGTGAAGGGTCATCCATTTGTACAGTGATTTGGCTACCCTGGAAGGGCCCCCCCCAGCATAGAGGGGTTCAAGGACAAGCTACTTAAATTGTTAGTTTCTGAGGGGCGAACCGCCAAAGAGTTAGTGAAGGTGCTAGACCTTTCTGAAGAACCCACATCATTGCAGTCCCTGACAGCATCTTCTGGCACCCTGAGGGTCTCCCACATGTTCACCCCCCCAAATTAATTCAATCTGTGCACTTGGACTCTTACCGTAGACTCAGATTTTTTTCGGGCACAGTTCCAGAGCCCGAAGGGGAGGATGACCTGGAAATGTGGATGGACTATGCTACCCTCCTGATTCAGGAATGGCAGTGCTCTGAAGGGGATAAAAAAAAAAGACTTATGGAGAGTTTAAGGGGCCCTGCATTGGAGGCCATTCGCTTCCTACGAGCCACTATTCCAGAGGCTACTGCTGCTGAATACCTCTCTGCCTTGGAAGGGGTTTTGGTAGCATCGAGTCAGGGAATGATTTGTTGTGGAAATTTAAATCTGCAAAGCAATGGAAGAATGAGAAGTTGTTCTTGTTTGTTACCAGGCTTGAGACGGCTCTGCAGAGGGCCCACAGGAAAGGAGGGGTGCCTGCTAGTGAACTGAATCTGGTCAGGTTGGACCATATCCTTAAATCAGCCAGGTACTCTAGTGTGATGATGCTAAAACTCAAGTTGCAAGACAGGAAGACTAACCCTCCTGAGTATTGTCACCTCATGAAAGAGATTCGTGAAGCAGAGAATGATGAAGAGGGATGGGAGCCCTATGCTGGGGTTGCTCGTACCTAAAAACTCCTGAGAAAAGTGATGAGACTGAAGTGCAGGAAATGAGAGAACTGATCAAAGACTTTACAGAGTTGAGAGTCAGTCAACAAGCCGCTGAGGCTTCCAGAGATACTAACCTCTATCAGGCACCTCCTGAGTCAAAGAGCGAGGTCCTGCCTGGTGGAGTGGGAGTGCACATCATCTCTTCTGAAACCCAGACTGACAGTAACCTACTTTAAGAAGTACAAGAGTTTAGAGCCCTGGTGGTGGACCTATTACGAGCCACACAAGCCACTAACCTTGGTGGAAGTCCAGAGGACCAAGAACGCAAGTCACCAGTCAAAGAAGGCCCCATGAGGTGCCCCTGATGTACCCAAGCAGGGAGATGGCCCACAATCACTCAGAGACTCTAGTGAACCCAATTTTTGTTACCACTGCGGGGAGGATGGGCACACCCATTTCACCTGTCACTCACCAGAGAACTTGAGAAAGGTTACTATTAGGCTACTAGCCTTGATTCGACAGAAAAATAACAGGCCACAAGGTGGAGCTGCTCAGAAAAGTTATTCATTAAAGGCCGCTGCCAGGTCGACATCCAAGTCTGCATCACCTGAGTGGACCGAGGTGGTGGACCCTTCAATGGAAACTATAGTAAGTGTGAATTGTGTGTCTGCCTGGGCCGTGCTAGACAGTGGATCTCAAGTAAATATAGAGTTCCAAAATTTGTACAAGAATCATCTGCCTGATGTGCCCCTACAATTCTTGGAAGGCTTACATGTGTGAGGGTTAAGTGAGAAGTCTTATCTGTACTCAGGGTACATTTGGATCTGGCTGTCTTTCCCTACCTCAGTGGCTGGAGTAGATGAACAAGTTGAGATACTTGCCTTAGTGTGTCCCCCCTCCCGGACTGTATGATGGGGTTCCCCAGTTAATTGGGACAAACACCCATATGTTTGGGAGACTGGCACAACTCTGCCATGAGAAACAAGGGCAACAGACTGGTCAGGCCCTAAGAATTCCTGCTGTAAACAAAAGGGCCTATGGCTTGCAATAGAAAGCTGAGGAAGCAGACCAGGGTGAACCTGTGGGGATCATGTGGAAGAAGGATCCTGACTCTCTGGTACTTGCTTCCATTGCCCAGTGTACCATTCATGGGGAGATCCGCCTCCAGAATGATGTCAAGAATAAAATATTAATGTTGGATGCACCAGGTGATGAAAAGTTGCCAGAGGGATTATTGGTCAAAAATAGCATCATGCCTGCTCATGCCCACACCTATGCATGACGAGTGATGGTTCAAGTTCAGAATGTGTCAGATTGGGAGATCTGGGTGAACAGAGGGGTGCACCCTAGCTACAGTACACTGCACTGACACAGTCTTATTGCCCAGCAACAAGTAATCTGGTGAAAAGGAAAGAGTGACCCCAGACATATTTGACTTTGGTGATTCCCCTTTGTCAGCTGAATGGAAGGATAGGATTAGCAAGAAAATCACCCAGACAGACCTAGTGTTTTTATTAAAGGAATAGGACATGGGGGGTGTCCAGGGTGCAGAGCAACACATGTGTCTGCATGATGACCGGCAATTTTGAGAGAGATCCAGAACGCCTCGCCTCAGCTGACATTGATAATGTTAGGAGGCACCTCCAAGAAATGCTGACTTCTGGCATTATACAAGAATCAAGGAGCCCCATATGCCTTTGACATTGTGGTTGTGTAAAAGAAGAATGGGTCTGTGAGGATGTGTGTTGATTATCGAACCCTGAACAAGTGGACCATCACAGATCAATACACCATGCCCCGTATACAAGATGTCCTCGATTGCTTGAATGGGTGCAAATGGTTAATGTTATTGGATCTTCGCAGAGGATATAACCAGATTCCGATGGTCCTAGAGGACCATGATAAAACGGCATTCATCTGTCCTTTGAGGTTCTATGAATTACTGAGAATGCCACAAGGAATTTTAGGCACCCAGGCCACCTTTCAGCCGACTGATGGAAAGTGTGGTGGGAGATATGAACTTGCTGGAATGTCTAGTGTACCTAGATGATGTCATTGTGTTTGGATGCACATTAGAGGAGCATGAGACCTGACTGTTTAAAGTTATGGACTGATTGGAAGACCTCAGCCTCAATCTGGCCATCGACAAGTGCTAGTTTTTTCAAACTTCTGATAAGTACGTGGGGAACATAGTATCCACAGAAGGGATAGATAATGATCCCAGTAAGGTTGAGTCACTGACTTCTTGGCCACAGCCTCATAACTTGAAAGAACTACAACATTTTTTGGGGTTCCTTGGCTACTACTGCAGGTTCATAAAAGACTATTCAATGGTGATTCACCCAGTCCTAAATCTTACCCAGGGTTACTCCCTACCAACCGTAAATACAAACAAGCATTTGTCAATGCCGAATGTTGTCGTGCTGGCATTGGCATTGGTAGTGCAGAAGTTAGAGATGCATAATAATAATGGCAGTGAAGTATTGAAGTGAGGCCAACCCCATCTCCACCCTGCAGAGAGTGACAGGCATTGGGGTGTGCCTTTGGGTCATCAGCTATAACGCTCATGCCACTGTACCTAACCCTACCCTGTAGACGCTGACATAGAAACAGACTTGAATTTACAAGCGAGCCTCTGGAGAGAGGTATTGGATATAATATAATTGTGAATGCAATTTTTAAAACATTTGATGTGCTGCAAGCCAATGTAAAAGGGTTTTTCCCTATACATTTTCTCCACTGCGTGTGTGCAGTGCTTTGTGACACAGGGAGCTACTCCAGGCTTCCTGGCTTAGACTCCTAGCTGAACACGAGTTTAATTCATCTACAGCATTTTTTAATGCTTGAAAACTCTGTCAAACCCTCTTAAATATCCTGGGGCTGTATGATTATAATGATTTAAAATCTTTTTTAATCTTCTGTCATGAGTGCAACTGGAAGCAGTGCAGATAGCTACTTCCGGTTTAGCACTTCAAATGACCCCCACTAGCGAGCTGGGTGAGCAGTGTGAGGCCACACGCGGAGACGGTGTAGAGACGCCGCGATCTCAGTGCATGTCTACTGTGTCCACCGGGGCAACCGGCACTGGTACTCTTGTTCTATGCACTTCTCAGATAAAAACAACATCAAGTAGTACTGTAATTTCTTGCTAATTCAGTACTCTATCTAGCAGCATGATGAAGAAGGTCAATAAACTTTTTATTACTTGTAAAATGTATACTGTGGGTAAACGTACTCCAGACAGTACTTGTGACATATGTAAGCTTGTTGTTTCCCTTCAGGAGGAAATAGCATGTCTACAAAGTAAAAGAGTTATTAATTCCGAGATTGAGGCCCTGGAGGAATATATTGATCACATGTCCCTTCTTATAGAGACAAATTTGACTTCAGTCATTCAGGAAAATA
Organism: Neoceratodus forsteri; assembly: GCA_016271365.2. NCBI lineage: Eukaryota > Metazoa > Chordata > Ceratodontiformes > Ceratodontidae > Neoceratodus > Neoceratodus forsteri. Next base: position 40,188,655 of record CM028137.1, on the reverse strand, counting down.
CTACATTATGTAAACATCCGATTGCTATGCAATCTGATTTCTTACCTGAAGAACATTTGGCTGATATTTCTACTCACTCGCCCTCCAGGTAGCCACATTAGATCTACCATTTGACTCATCAGTTGAAGTAAATCTGCTTGTTATACCCCTATGCTGTCTTATGCAAATCCCTGCTGCTTTACCTAATTCATCTTACAATGCAGATCCAGCGGTACATCTACTCCCTTTACTCCTATTCACTTTAACAGGATTTGAGTCCATCAATTGAACCTGCATGGTCTACGGTTTCATTATTAAAGAAATCTCAAATTGTAGATCCAAAACTCAACATATATCCACCGCCATTACTACATAATTCCTTTCAATCTTTACAGACAATCCCTAATAATATGTCTATATGACTTTCCCCAAGACAATCCTTTGGTTAATTCAATACCACTCCCCCCCCCCACACTGCCACCGATCAGATAGTGCATTTAGCTGAAACCAAAGCAGTTAAAAAACAAGAATTTGTTTTAGGAGATTCCATAACTAAATACATTGATCGAACTGTTTGCAATCCGAACAAACAAAATAGAACTTGTTCAAGCTTTAGGGGCGGAGTATCGGACATTACCTTCCAGCTAAAAACAATTCTTTCAGCAGCAGGTGAAAATCCACTTGTGATTGTCCACACAGGGACGAACGATATATTCAGAACATCACTCCATCAGCTTAAACAGAATTATGCAGCTCTTTGTAACATTTTGGTGGAAAGAGGATGTAGTATTTGTATATTGGAAATACTACCAGTTCCAAGATCTTCAATTCATATAACAGCCATGATCAAAGCACTAAATGAATGGCTCAGAAAATGGTGCTATGGACAGAATATTTCCTGTCTTACCCACTGGGAGGAATTCTACAATAACTATTCTCTCTTCTGTTGGGATGGTCTCCATCTCAGCAGAAGAGGAAGTTTGCCTTTGGGACGCCAAATTACAACCTTTATACACAACCATTTAAACTAAAATTGCAGGGGAGACATTGTCTAAATCCAAGTCTCTTAAACCAAACATCCAGCAGCCTCCAAATTATTTGAATGTTTTATCTCTGAATGCCTGTTCTCTTACTATAAGCAAAGTGGCTGAACTAGAAACAATAATTTTTCTCAAAATCTGGCACTTATTGCCATAACTGAAACTTGGGGTAACTTAGATAAACAATCGATTTCTGATATCCCAGGTTTTAAGCATTATTTCAAAAATAGAACTGACAAAAAGGGTGTGTGAGTCTTTATGTTAAAAACACCATTCCTTCCTTTGAATCTTTCTTTAAAATACACACTGAGAGTGTTTGGGTGAATATACATCCCACAGGACTCCCACAGATTTTGGTTGGCAATTGTTATCGCCCCCCGTCTGCAGATATTTCTTACACAATACAACTTACAAACGATATCTCCCATCTCACCAGTAATGGTACAGTTCTTATCCTGGGTGATTTTAACTATCCAACTATTAATTGGGATACCCTAACTGGAACTAACTATCATGATAAACAGTTCCTTTCAGGAATAATTGATCTTGGTCTTACCCAGTTAGTTACGGAGCCAACCCATGGCAAAAACTTACTTGACATAGTAATAACTAATATGGACACCCCATCTCTAACTTATGTATTACTGAACCTCTAGGCAATAGTGACCATATGTCAATTCTATTTTCACTTCTCCAAAAAATTCATTTCCTTGAAAACAACTGTACACTTAGACAATATGATAAAGCAGATTTTCAACTGATTAATAATCATCTTTGGACTATTCCATGGGATAATATCCTCCTTCCACTGGACTTAAGACTCTTGGACAACTTTCAAGCAGATAATACAGTATATGATTTAGAACAACTGCCCATACCAAGGATTCACACAAATCTCTTTTTTTACCTAAATGGTGAAAAGGGAATACTATAACAGTGGGCCCATTGACTGAAAGATAACTTCACTATTACCTCCATTATTGAAACAGCCAATGAATTTAACAAATAGTTTAGCTCTGTATTTGAACAGGACACTATTAGTATATCTTCATTAAACTTACCTAACCCATCCATTTATTCCTTTTCACTTCAGGAAATTAAGGAATTATTAGGTATAAAGAAAACAAACAACAAGGCCAGGACCAGACAATATTAATCCCAGACTCATATTAGGAACAATTGATACTATTGCTCTTCCACTTACTGTTATTTTTAATAAATCTTTTAAAGAATACAAAATTCCATCTGACTGGCTAACAGCTATAGTTAACACCTATATTCAAACAAGGTTCCCACTCCAAAACAGAAAATTATAGACCAATTAGTCTAACTTCAATACCTTGTAAACTATTGGAGAAAAAAAATGTAACTATTAATTGAAGCTGAAATGGAATCATTGAACATCATAGATTACACTCAGCATGGGTTTAAAACAGGTTTTCCTGTACAACCTACCTGATCTCCTTTTATAACATCATGAGTAAAAATCTAGATTCCAATATTCCAGTTGATGTCATTCTATTGGATTATAATAACTGGTGATGCCCAATATCAACTCGTTTTCAGCAACTTTCAAAAGTCGTATCAACCTCAGGTTGATCTGCTTAACATGTATCAACCTGCGGGTTGATACGACTTTATCATCATGCGAGAAGCATCACAAACAAATGAGAGAGCCAATGGCAGCACGAGATAGTTCTCCAACGGTAAACACACACTCGCAACCTTCACATTGCTAAAAATCAAATTAAGTGATCAGCGACTCCTAATCTAAAAGAGAAACACAATGGAGAACTGTTTTGTTGCAGCCCTATTTATGCAGTTTAGTTTTGTGTCATGTACTTTCATCCAGACACATCGAGATAACGCAACAGCACTGGGTGACTGGTTAAGATGCAGCTAACAGTTTTTTTGCCCCAGTTATTATAAAAGCTAAAACACATGTAGGTGGTTGATATGGATTTTTTTAACACACCCTCATTGTGTGATAATAGTGAAACCTCTCGAGCTTCGCTCTTAAAGTTTACATATTATCACACAACTTGGGTGTGTAAAAAAAATCTATATCAACCACCTACATAAGCATTATTCTTTATGTAGCAAGGCATCTGATAAAGTTTCATGCAACATACTAGTGACTAAACTTATTAAACTTGGATTCTCAGCACAAATAGTTTCATGGGTTCATAACTGGCTTAATGGTAGAATGCAGAGAGTAAGGGTAAATAATGAATTTTCAGAACTAGTTAATATAACTAGTGGCATCCCCCAGGGTTTCGTTCTGGGACCAACACTCTTTAACATCTTTATTAGTGAAATGTTAATCTCATCAAAAAACATTATTGTTAAATTTGCAGATGATACTAAACTAGGGGGCTGTGTTGATAATATAATAAACAAAACACAGTTAAAAACAGATTTGGCTACCATAGAACACTGGGCAGTATCAAATAATATGGTTTTTAATGTATCAAAATGTGCAGTATTGCACTTGGGTAGGAATAATCCTGAGCAGCCTTACCTGTTAAATAATATTAGAATTTTAAAGTTCCCAGAGTAGAAAAAGATTTGGGAATATTAATTAATAACAAATTATCATTTTCCGAACACTGTAAAAAATAGCAAATCAAACTAATGCTCTTCTTCATAGAATTAATTCTACTTCCATTTCTAAATCAGAAGAATGTATTATGACCTTGTATAGGTCTCATGTTAGACCTTACACAGACTATGGTTCACCTCTCTGGAGTCCATACTTAATCTCTGATATAAAAAGAATGGAACAGATTCAACGTAGGGCAAGAAAATTAGTCCCTCACATTGCTTCCTTAGACTATGAAGAATGGCAGAGACATACAGGATTATATTCACTTAAAGCAAGAAGACTAAGAGGTGACCTTCTCCAGCTTTTTAAAATAATTCAAAATCCAAGCTTAATGGCTCAGTGTGGAATATTGTTTACCTCTAGAAAAATTGTGGCTAGATGCCACAATAAACAACTTGTAGTAGAAAGACCGTGACCTAATAAAAGATTATCATTTTTTACTGTTCAATCTCTCAGTGTATGGAATTCATTACCACAGGATATTATAGATTGTACAGAAATAAATACTTTTAAGAACAAACTAGATAAATGGTTGTTGAAATAATAGAATCAAGGGGTGAATTCAGAGCCATATTAAATACATGTTCCACATGTGTGGAGGAGAATCCTGATGAGCTACGGCTCCCTGTTGTCCATCTTACCAAGTAACCAAGTATCGTGGTGTGCTTTGGGGTTTTGGGTGTTATACTTACCCCATTCCACAAGGAAATACACTGAGGTGGGTGCAGTATAGGAGAATGGGGGGAACTTTGTGGGCAAACACTGCAAGGCGCACCACGATGCCTGTCACTGGCTGCAGGGTGGGGGTGGAATGGCGTGAGCGTTACAGCTGATGATCCCAAGTCACAACCCTGACACCTGTCAGTATGTACAGGGTGGGGTGCTACAGTTGGGAACCCTAACAATGTAGGCATGTGTTGGTATTTTCACTCCAAATTTTCAACATGGGCTTTTTGTGAGTCCTCCTCATGAAGAGCGGCACTATGAGTGTGTTAGCTGAAAGGTGGTTTTGCACAGTGGCTATGCCATTTGATGACACAGGGACGAAAACACATTTTCAGCAGGATGTGGAAAATGACAACTGCATTGTTCATGAGGATATGTACAAAAATGTCAACGTTGAAAATCTGGAGTGTAAATATTAAAAATATTGGTGAAGTCATGAGCATGCATAGAAACTGCACAATATACATCTGTAACCCAATTATTTTTGGGAGTTTCTTAGCCACATTTTCAACATAAGCCTTTTGGGAACTCCCCTCATGAACAGTGGCTCTGTAATTTTGCTAATCTGTCACAAAAGTTGATTCCCCACAGCGACCACGCCATTGTGCACCACATGTGCAGAAACACATTTTGGGCAGGCTGTGAAAAATGACAGCTGTACTGTTGATGAGGAAGTGTAAAAAAATGGCAGTGTTGAAAATCTGGCATGAAAATATTGTAAGTTTGCGAAGTTACAAGGGAGCGTGGAAACTGCACAATGCAGGCTTGTAACACAGTCATTTTATGGACTTTCAGCACCAAATTTTCAACATAGGCATTTTAGGACCTCTGCTCATGAACAGTGTCACTGTCATTTTTTCAAACTGTCCCAAAAACAGATTTCGCGCAGCAACCACGCTATTCTGGGTCGGATGTGCAAAAACACATTTCAGCTAGGATATGTAAAATGACAGCTGCACTATTCATAAGGAGGTGTTGAAAACTGCCAATTCTGAAAATCTGGAGTGAAAATATTACAAATTCATGAAGTTATGGGCATGCGTGGAAACCGTGCAATGCACGCTCATAAAACAGCCATTTCTGGGATTTTTTCAGCAAATTTGCAACATAGGCTTTTTGAGAGCCCCCCTCATGAGCAGTGGCACTGTCTTTTCATTACTCAGACCCGAAAGGTAATTCCGCACAGTGATTGCGAAATCACCTTTCAGGACTGAGTAATGCCATGACAGTGACAGAAATCATGAGGAGGGGTCCCAATAACCCCATGTTGAAAATTTGGTGCAAAAATTCCAAAAAATGCCCTAGATATGCACCAAAGTTCAAAATACCCTTCTTATACCATTATACAGCTTACCGGCATTTCCTCAGTCCGCAGTCAGCTTTGAAGAGTGCAGAAGTGTTCCCGGTCCACCGAAAATCATCACGCCGGCTTCAGAGGTAAGTATGGGCTGGGGGAGTTTGTGGGGAGGCAGGATTTGCAGAGGGTAGTTGCGGGTTGCGGAAGGGGGGCAGGGAGACCATGAGGGACCGTTTTTTTCTTTCACAGGGTTTAACAATAAAAAAAAACCTTGCGGGAAGATTTTTATTTTTCAGGGCGGTTTGGTACACTGGGGTGGGCTCCCAGCATGCCACCTAAGTGTTTTGGGGTGAGGGGATGCTGTAGCCAACAGGGGATTGGGCACCCCCATCGGCAAACAAAGAAAGTGGTGGGGGCAAGAGCTGAGGGGGATTGAGCACCCCTTTGGAACATAACAAATGGGGGGGTTATGATGCCATAGGTAAGTGGGCTCCCCGTCGGCACATACATTGTAACAGGGCATTCCAACAGGCAGATTGGGCACCCCCGAAGTTGTCATTATGGCAGGCAGTATGCTGCCATGTTTATTATTTTTTTTTACACCAGGGCAAGCACGTCGGGAGGTCCGCTGCATATGATGAGCATTGCTCGCATTGCAGTGGACCTTTCCTTTGATGTGATTGCCACATTAGTGTGCATGATGTGGTGCTGGCATGCAGGCTGATTGGGGAATGAGGGACGCACCTACTGATGCATGCCCTGCATTCGCCCAACAGCAACCGAGCCTTGAAATTTGCAACTAGTGCAAGATGTTGGCTGTGCAAGCATGCCAACATAAAAAGGGTCTGTCAAAGAACCTGAGAAAGTGTACTTCCAAACAGGTGAACTTTTAGGGCCCTGCTGGACAAACGAATGTGAAGCAACCTTCAACGAAGTCATATACCAGCTCACCCATACCGCTGTCCTTGCCTATGCTGACCCTAGCAAACCCTTTGAGCTGCACATGGACGCTAGCCTGCAGGGCCTAGGAGCTGTGCTGTATCAAGACCATGAGGATGGTTTGAGACCAGTAGCTTTTGCCAGTAGAAGCTTGACCCCATCAGAGCAAAACTATCCTGTATACAAGCTGGAGTTCCTTGCCCTAAAATGGGCTGTTGTTGACCAGTTTCATGAGTACCTCTATGGGGCAAAGATATTGGTGAAGACCGACAATAATGCATTAACCTATGTACAGACTTCAGCTAAGTTAGATGCCACTGGGCACCGGTGGCGTTCCGTCATATCAACCTACGAATATGCACTTGAGTACAGACCGGGACTGAACCATTTTGATGCTGATGCCCTGTCACAAAGGTCAGCTTCCAAGAGTGATTGGGTCGAGGTTCACGTGATGCAGAGAGCTGAGTAGATGTTCCTCCGCTGAGCTCCCGACTCCCGAATATAAACTCGTCATTTAATATTGTCAGATTTTACCTAACTCCTCTGCCTACGAGTTTACCTTGTCCCTAAACAGCGTGAGCTCCTGTTTTGGGTTTCTGTGTGGTAAATGAAGGCTTATATAAAGAAAGCCCCACTGAAACATACCCCCCGTCACTCCTGAGAAGGCCTCAAAGAAATTCTGAGCCTCGAGTGGCCCAGACAAACTGGAACCTTCGTGTTAAGCTGAGGACCAAAAACCCCTAACGCTTAACAGATTCTTGGAGGAATTTAAACCATTCCGGGAAGAGATGAAAGAGATGGCAATCAACCTGAAATCCCTCTCCTGAAAGTTAGAGGAAGTCTCCATGACAGTATCGGACAACACTGCCCGAATATTTTCAATCGAGAGAAAATTGGAAAGTCTGGATCCTGAGCTCCTATTAACGAAGCAAAAGCTATCTCGTCTAGAAACAAAACTCGAAGATTTGGAAGGCTGTAGTCGAGAAATAATGTGGTAATTCTTGGGCTCCCTGAAGGGGAAGAAGGCCAGAACACCGTAGTTTTTGTCCAGAAGTTGGTAGAAAGGGTGGCTGGTCCCTCTCCCTATGGCCCTACATATATGATAGAATGGGCCCACCGATCTCTGAGACCAAAACCTCCACCTGATGCACCTCCTTGCCCCATCATTTGCCGCTTCCTGAACTACCTAGAAAATCAGCATTTCCTACAGAAAGTCAAGGCTCTGCAAGAAGTCAGATGGGAGAAGGTGAAGCTGAGAATTGCTCAGGACAGCCCTGGTTCGGTCCGATTGAAATGGAAAGCCTTCCACCCAATTGTATCTAAGATTATAGTGGTGGGATTAAAGTTCAGGATGGGGTACCCAGCGAAGTTACAAGTCTCAGTAAATGGCTCATCACTCAATTTTGAGGATCTTGAAGTTGCGTTACTAAGCCGGCGTTGCCAGATTTGTTCCGGACGACCTGAGAGTGCCTCCTAATCTTCGGGATTCACTGGGATCTTCTGAGCGAACTGTTGCTTGATTTTTTGTGTGGACAGCGCTCTTTCTGAAGATGGATTTCAATTGAGTCTATGCTCTCTAATAGAACTGGGCTACTAGTAGAGGCCTGACTTTACTTTTTTCAGGCCCTGGCCTGTTGGTGGGAATAATGTTTCAGGGAGAGTCCTTGGGGGGGCTCCCGGAAGGTTTGATTCGGACTGCATCTGAGATAATGTTGCTTGGTTAGTTTTCAGGGGATGTTCACAGGGGAAGGTTTTGGGTTATGCCTTTTGATTAGATTTTATATGTTAGGATCTCAGATTTCCGAGCGATTCCGGGCTTTCATGGCGCCTTTGTCAGGCGGGCTGGATTAGGTTATGACAACAAGAGGGCGCGGTTCGCCCATGTAACAAAGGTCCGGTCATTCTGTCTCGAGAGGGACTGCTTTTATTTATTATGTTGTCCTGGTTTTGCGGGGGTCAGAATTAAGGGTTAGCAACCCCTAGGTAGTTACTCCCATTGTTTTCACATCTCTGGATCCAGTTTCACTTCTCATCCGATTTTGTTTTCTCATGTTCTCACCTCGATGATGGGCTCACCCCTCCATGTTAATTTTCTCTCTGGCTCGGGTTCACGAGGTAGTTCCCCATGGGGAACAAACATTTTTCAACTTCCTCTCTAGACTCTTGTGATGTTTTGTCATATTCACATTTATGATATCCAGTTTCATTTTCCTCTCTCGATCACTAGTGGATTCATTAACAAAAGTTCACAGGCCCTGGAAGCCCGAGACTGCTCTTTAGACATTGTGCCCTCATTAATGCAGTTTATTGACTGCTTTGTATTTTGAGCTATGAGGGTGATCATTAGCAGGGGATATGTTTGGGGGAGGGAGAGGGAGGATATGATCCAGTGCTGTGCTAAGCGTTGCTTGCGACAGTGTGGGGGGCTGGGAGGAGGAGGGCTATGTGTTCTTGTTGGGGGGGGTGGCGATGTATTGGAGGGTTTAAACTTGGGCTCCTGGTGGGGGAGGTTGGGGTGGTGGAAGGGTCTTACAGCAGCAACAGGGGGAGTTAGATTATTTGTGTTACATACTCGGACTGCAGGACCGAATCTATCATTCTTAGTTGTCTTTAGTAGATGGCCAAGGAGGTGACTTTTGCAACATGGAACGTCAAGGGGATCAGGAAAAAATCTAAATAATACCAGGTTCTCAAACACTTAAGTCTTCTACACACTCAGGTTACTTTCCTACAGGAATCGCATCTATTAGAAGCAGAAGCCTCACAAGTGAGGAGGCAACAAGTGGGGATGGTGTATGAGGCTCAAGGCTCCTCACACAGCTGTGGGGTTATGATAATTATTAACAGGGGCATTCCCTTCATCTCAACTCATATTATCAGGGATCCCGAGGGTAGGTTCGTTTTAGTTATAGGTACTCTTTGGTCAATGCCTCTGCTATTGGGCAGCATATATGGTCCTAATGCTGATTACCCCGCTTACTTCATGAGACTCATAAATATAATCCTGCCTTTCCTTTCCCATAAGGATTATCCTGGGGGGTGACTTCAATCAATTTGTAGACTCAAACCTTGACAGGTCAGGTGGTGCATCGGGGGGTCTTCCCAGGTCAGAGGGCTTTTAGAGAACAATTGGATCAAAGCGGGCTCTGTGATGTCTGGCATGTCCTAAATCCTGATTCCAAGGAGTTCACATTCAGGTCTTTGGCACACAGCTCACAGTCCCGTATTGACTACATATTCATTTCCCAGACTCTCCTGCCTGGGGTTAGGTCCTCTTCGATATAGCCTGGCTCTGTCTCCGACCACTCTTTGGTTTTGTGTGACTTGACAATTCAGGATGTGTCAAAGAGAGAAACAAGATGGAAGCTTAATGATCAACTGCTTAAAGATTCCAATTATTGCAATACCATAAGAGAGCATATTGAGGCCTTTCTGTCCAACCCTTTAAACAGTGCAAAACCGGATATTATACGAGGGGCTTTCAAGGCTTACATGAGAGGCATTTTTATTAGCCTCTCGGTGGCTAGGAAAAGAGCTAGGGAAAAAGAATTACTGTCCTTGTTATCTTAAATTCGGGTTCTCGAATCCAATGCATTGGTTAACTCTCCGGAGGAGGATAAGGTGAAGCTCCTAGAGTTGAGAGACAAATATTTAGAACTACTCCAGGAAAAGGTGGAGTTAGCTATTATACACACTAAAGCTAGTTATACTGATCAAGGTGAGAAGGCAGGGCGCCTTTTGGCATTCCGTATTAAACAACAAGAATCAGAGAGATTCATCCCTTCTATCAGGGCATCTGTAGATGGGTCTCTGAAAACATCTCCCACTAAGATAGTTCAAGAGTTCGCAGCATACTACAAATCACTTTACGGGGACATGGAGCACCCCCCCCAGTCCAGTAAGCGTGGAGAAGTATCTGACGGATTCACATCTACCCTCCCTCCCAGTACATTACGTAGATTCTCTGGTCTCTCCTATAACTCAGGAGGAAATTGCAGAGGTTATCAGTGGTTTACCCTCGGATAAAACTCCTGGGCCTGATGGATTTTCTTCCCTTTTGTATAAAACATTCTGAGAACTTCTATTGCCAATACTTAATAGTTTATTTCAGCACATCCTATCCGGGACAGAGATTGATTGCCATCTCTTTGAAGCCTCGATAGTGCTTCTCCCCATGCCAGACAAGGACCCTGAGCTCGTTCAGAGCTATAGGCCTATATCCCTCCTAAATCAGGATATCAAGATCCTCTCAAAGATTTTAGCTAATAGGTTATCCATGGTGCTCCCCGAGTTAATAGGTATGAATCAGGTAGGCTTTATGAAGGGACGCTCTTCAGCAGAACATTTGCGTACGTTACCCCACATCTTCTCGGCTGCAGAGATGCTGACTTCCCTGCAGGCTTGGTCTTTTTGGACGCCGAGAAGGCGTTTGATATGGGTGAATTGGAGTTTTCTCTTCGAGGTGTTGAGTGCCTTTAAATTTCCTCTTGTATTCATTTCCTGGGTGGCCGCATTATATAAATCCCCTACAGCAAGAATCTCAGCTAATGGGGCTTTCTCCAACTACTTCTCACTTCATTCAGGTACTAGGCAGGGTTGCCACCTATCGCCTCTCTTGTTTAACTTATACCTGGAACCCCCTCATTCAAAACATTCTCCAGAATATTTCTATACAAGGTATCAGAGTTGGGCGCCTTGAGATTAAACTCACTGCGTACGCAGATGATCTGCTGATACATCTCTCCCATCTGGTTTCTTCAATACCACCCTTACTGAATGAAATAGTCAGATTTAGTGTGCTATCCAACTACAAGTTGAATTCTAGTAAATCCTTATTTTTCCCATTAAACCACAAGGTATTTAAGGATGATATTTGCCCCCTAGGTTTAGGTTGGACTCCTACAGCAATCAAATTTTTGGGCATAAAGCTATAGCGTAACCCTTAGTGTGGGTTAAAGACAATCTGGATTCTCTCTCACAGGTTATTATTCACGACCTTGACAGATGGTCTAAACTTCCATTATCATTATGGGGCAGGATTAACATTATTAAGATGAATGTATTCCCCCTAGAATTTATTACCCTTTATCCCTTCTCAACTCTTTTATTCCCATACGCTGGTTTAAGAAACTGCACGGTATATTTACCAGATTTATCCTTGCAGATAAATATCCCCATTTGGCCTATCACAAATTAGCTGCCACAAAACCTGAGGGGGTGCTGAGGATTCCCCATATGGCATTATACTACTGGGCCAGTCATTTAGCAAAATGTCTGAGATGGATATCCCCAGGCCCTGAAATGGTACAACCAGTATGGCTTAAGATTGAGTTAGACAACAATTAAAACTAAACGCCTGGATCCCTTAAACTTATTTTACCTCAAACTGTCCCATGTAAAGATGGCAGACTGCACCACAATAGGTATCTCTTTAAGAGTTTACACACAGTTATGTTTATTTCTTCACTATTCCCACCAGACTGATTTAGCTCAGTCTATTTGGAATTCCCCATCTTTTACTTTTAATGGAAAGTGGATTCCTTGCAATTGGTTGCCTCAATTAGGCAATGGAAAACTGCTTTCCCTGGTAGATGGGGAAGGGCACTGGTTGCCCCACATGGAACTATTGACAAGTTCCTCATTCCGGTCTCATCTCACTTTAAAGTCATGTAGTTAAGACACCTTCTCACTGTAGTTCTGGGGAATTCTCCCCCCTCCCAGAAGGTGTCAGCTATGATTCCTGAAACCTCCCAATTGTCTGGATCTTCAGGCATAGTATCTAAGCTATACAGGGTGTCGTACTACAAAAAATATGGGGACACCTTCGGACCTACTAGTTTCTGGAACTCACTCCTCCCCCAATACCAGTTAGATTGGCAATCCCTATGGAGATCCTGTCATAAGTATGTTTCCCAAGATAGATTGCGTCTCATGCAATACCACATTTCACATAACATATATTGTACCCCTATTAAATTAAAAAAATGGGGCTTCTCAAACTCTAGTACATGTACTAAGTGCTTTACAAGAAGAGGATACTCTCCTGAATATGTTCTGGTCCTGTCCCAAAGTTTCCTCCTTATGGAATTCAATAAAGATGTCTCTTGATCCCCTACTGGGCCTACAGGAGTATTTTACTCCGGAGGTGTGTCTTCTAGGGGACATATCCCTGGTTAGTGTTAGAATCAGGAAATACCATATTTCTATGGTTGCGCTCTCAGTTAAGAAACTTATTCTACGTCATTGGAAGGACTAATCTGCTCCATCCTTCCTTCCAGGAACGGTTACATGAAATCATTGCTAATCTTCGAACAGAGAGGGCAATTGCAAGTCTTCATAATAGACTAGCAGCATATGGCAAGATATGGGATCCCCTCCATTCCTTACTTTTGTTATCTCACTGAGGTTTATATCACACCTTGGTACTACCCATACTTCCAACAGAATCACACACTGCACGTTACGGCGATTTTGTGTTGTAGCTGCTGTAAGGGGGGTGGGGTGGAGGGTTGGCTGGACAGTTCTCACTGTTCATGTGCTATATTACACCCTGATTTTCTGTAACTGCCCTTTATAAAGGAAATGTATTAATAAAGTTTAAATTATAAAAAAAAAAAAAGTGTGTTTGGGTCACGCTGTCTGAACCTGACATCCGAGCATTGTGCCAAAAGTTTGACCGAGTTGAACAGATATCTGAGGACACAGTTGACTGTTTAGTAGATTGTTTGAGCCCTCCTGATACCTGCATACCGGCTGACTATTGACATTTTTCTGCTATAGATATTGGCGCACTACCTCGATTCAACAGTGACAGCATTCAGTGGGCTCAGTCCCAAGATTCTATGATTCAACCAGCACTTGACACCCTGCTTGCGGGGAAAGATGTGTCAAAGTTGCATTCCCCTGACTTGCAAACTGACCTATTGTTAAAAAAAGGCCCCAGGTAGAAGTTGCATAATCAATTGTTATACAGAGAGACAGTGGATTGTAGTGATCAAGTAGACAAGCAACAATTGGTCCTGCCACAGCCCTTAAACACTTGTTACTGAGGTCCTGCCACAATCACATGGGGCACCTCGGTATTGACAGGACTCTCGACCAGGTGCAATCTCGATTCTACTGGCCCAAGATGGGGGCTGATGTTGAGCACCATGTAAAGACCTGCAGTCATTGCCTTCAAAGGAAAGCCCTGCCCCAGAGGGCTGCCCCTTGTCAATATCACTACCAGCACCCCATGAAACTGGTTTGCATAGATTTTTTGTGCTTAGAACCCAACCAGAGGAATATTGGCAACGTGTTAGTGGTTAATGATCATTTCACATGGTATGCACAAGCTTTCCCAACTAAAGACCAAAAGGCCTCTACCGTGGCCAAGGTGATAGTGGAAAAATTCTTCGTCCACTATGGTGACCCCCAGCAGATCCATTCTGACCAAGGCAGAGACTTTGAAAGCAGACTAATCAAAGAAATGCTCTCTCTGTGGGGGGAGCGGAAGTCATGAACAACCTCCTATCACCCGCAGGGGGACCCTCATCCAAAATGCTGTAGCCGCACTCTTCAAGACATGTTGGGCACCCTCCATCCTAAAGACAAGCATAAGTGGAGCCAGGAGAATAGCACCTTGGCACATGCGTACAATTGCACCAAGAATGACGCTACCGGGTTCTCCCCCTACCATCTCATTTTCAGGAGGAAGGCCCGCCTGCCTGTTGATATCTATTTTGGGGTCTCTCCAGATGGGGTCTGAGCCGAAAACTACCTGCAGTATGTACAGAAACTGAAAGCTCAATTGAACCATGCATATCAACTGGCCCAGACAATGGCCACTAAAAGAAATCTTGCCAACAAAGAGAGGTACAGTAGAAACAGAGAAAAATAGAATTTGAGGGCAGATAAGGACCACTTGGCCCACCTAGCCTGCCTGTTTATCTACCTAATGTTTAGGCCACAGATCCTAGTAAACCAAGAGCCTACTTTCTCCTACCCCCCATTAGAATTGCCTTATGTCTGTCCCATTCATTCTGAATTCCTCCACTATTTTTGAGTCCACTACCTCCTCAGGAAGGCTGTTCCATGTATCCAAAACCTTCTCTGTGAAAAAATACATCCTCACATTACCTTTGAGCCATCCCCCCTCTATCTTCAAATTGTGCCCCCTTGTTCTTGCACATCTCACTTTCTGAAAGATGCTACCCTCTTGGACTCTGTTGATTCCCTTGATGTACTTGAAAGTTTCTCTCATGTCTCCCCTCTCCCTCCTCTCCTTGAGTGTATACATATTAAGCTTCTTTAATCTCTCTTCATATGTCTTCTGGTGCAGATCCTGCACCATTTTAGTTGCCCTCCTCTGTACAGCCTCTGACCTGCCTATGTCCTTGTGGAGATGGGGTCTCCAGAACTGGATGCAGAACAACAGATGGGGTCTCACCAACTGTCTGTACAAAGGGATGACAACTTCCTGTTTTCTACTGGTGATGCCTCTCCTTATGCATCCCAGTATCCCACCAGCTCTTCTTACCGCCTTCTCACATTGCTTGCCCACCTTAAGGTCATCTGATATGACTACCCACAGGTCCCTTTCCATTTCTGTAGTTGTTATTATCTCACCCCCCATTGTGTACTCTTCCACTGGATTTTTGTTTCCCAGCTGCATTGAATCTAAGCTGCCAAATATTTGACCATTCCTCCAACCTTGCCAAGTCCCTTTGCATCCTCTCCACCCCCACCTTCTTTATCAACCCTGTTGCAGATCTTTGTGTCATCTGCAAAGAGGCATACTTTTCCTTCCAGTCCCTCTGCAATGTCACTTATAAAGACATTAAAGAGGATTGGTCCAAGTGCTGAACCCTGTGGTACCCCACTAGTAACCTCCCTTTCTTCAGAGTAAACTCCATTTACTATTACGCTCTGTGTCCTGTTGTCCAGCCAGTTTTTAACCCAGGCTACCACCTTGGGACCCACTCCAAGGCTGACTAACTTGTATATTATTCTTTTGTGTGGGACTGTGTCAAATGCCTTGCTAAAGTCTAGGTAGGCCATGTCCACTGCCCCCTCCTTGGTCTACCACATTGGTCACCCAGTCAAAGAAATCTATTAGATTTGTCTGACATGACCTTCCCACTGTGAATCCATGCTGCCTTGGGTCCTGTGCCCCACTGGCCTCTAGAAACTCAACAATTCTTTCCTTTAGAAGTGATTCCATCATTTTTCCCACCACTGAGGTCAAACTAACAGGTTTGTTGTTTCCTGCCTCTGTCTTGCTCCCATTGTTGTGTAGGGGAATCACATCTGCCTTCCTCCAGTCCTCCGGTACTACACCATCCTCCCATAATTTTTTAAAAAGGAGATCAGTGGTGTCACTAATTCTACCCTTAGTTCTTATAGAATTCTTGGGTGAATCCCCTTCAGGCCCCATTGCTTTGTCCACCTTCAGTTTTAAGAGTTCTTTCAGGACCCTTTCTTCTATAAATGGACTGGTATCGACCTCCCTATCCAGAGTGCTTCTATTCTTTGATTTAGGTCCCTCCCTCTCCTCTTATTTTGTGAATACTGAGCAGAAGTATTCATTCAGTATTCCTGCTTTTTCACCGTCATCCTCTGCCCACCCTCCCTTCCTTTTAGTAAGCCTCACTATCCCTTCCTTCATCTTTCTTCTCTCCCTAATGTACCTATAAAAGGTTTTATCTCCCTTCTTAACAGAGTTGGCTATATTTTGCTTAGTTTGGGCTTTTGCTATTCTGACTGCCTTCCCCACTTTCTTCTGCTTTAAAACTCATTCTACCCAATAGCTCCGTATGAAGTCTGAACCATCCATTGATTCTCCTGCTACAAAATGGCTGCCCAGGGTATAATGAGTTAACTGGTACAGTTCTCTGTCCTACTACATCTGTGTTTCCTTATACTTCCTGAATGCTACCGTTTTCTCCTTAACCTTCCCCGCAGCCTCTTTTGAGAACCATAGTGTTTTTTTCCTTCATTTTGCTTTGTTGATTTGCTTCACACAAAGGATTGTTGCCTCTGTGATGGCTGTTTTGATTTTCCCCCATTGTTCCTCCAACCCTCCTTGCCTGTTTGCTAGCACTTTTCTGAGGCACTCTCCAATTTTCCCAAAGTCAGCCCTCCTAAAGTCCAACACTCTTGCTTTTGTACGGTTCGACTCTATGGCTGTGTTGATTGTGAACCACACTGTTTTGTGGTCACTTATTCCCAGATGGCTACCCACTTCTTGATCTGAGATCCTTTCTCCATTCCCATTTGACAGTAGCAGGTCTAAGATTGCTCCCTTCCTAGTGGGTTCCACCACTAGCTGTTTGATGCATGAATCCTGCAGGGCATCAATAATAAACCTGCTTTTTGATATGGCTGCAGCCAGTGTGCTCCAGCTAACGTCTGGCATGTCCAGGTCCCCCATCAACAATAACTTCCCTTTTTCTGCAATTCTAAGGATGCCTTCCATCATTTCCATGTCCATTGCCTCCCCCTGAGATGGGGGTCTGTATACCACCCCTCTGCAAATTGTGGTGCCATATCCTGATTCCAGGGTAACCCACAGTGCCTCCTGTACTTCCTGTTTATCCTTTAGTTCTGTTGCTTTGATCCCTTCCCTTACATAGAGAGCTACTCCTCCTCCTCCTCTTTTACCCTCCCTGTCCCTCCTGTACATTGTGTATTCTGGTATGTTGACATTCCAGTCATGGTTCTCAGTGTATCATGTTTCTGTGATTGCCACCACATCCAGTTGTTCCTCTTCTGTCAAGGCTACTAGTTCAGGGAGCTTGTTACTCAGACTACGGGCATTGGTACTCATCACCCTCCATTTGTTTGATGGCCTTACCCCTTTTAGCCCCATTTCTGTCCTTACTGACTTTTTTGTGCATTTACCCCTGTCCTGCTCCCCGTTAACTTCTCTACCTAGATGTTTACCTCTCTAACTACTGTGTTTTGTGGGGGGAGGCTGGGTTTTCCCTGCTCCTTTTCAGTGCCCCCCCCGCCTAGTTTAAATACTTGCCAATTATGCATTTAAACCTATCACCTAGGATTCTGGTTCCTCTCCTGGACAGATGCAAACCATCATGCCATTATAGACCTGTATCCCTCCAGGTGGACCTCAGTCCCCAATGAAGCCAAAACCCTGAGCTCTGCACCAGTTTTTCAACCATTCATTGCATCCCATGATGTGGAGTACTCTAGTATCACCCTTGCCATAGCCAGGCAGCACCTCTGAGAATGTTACTGTATGTGCTACCTGTCTAAGGTCCCTCCCCAACTCTTTAAACTCCTATTGTGCTGCTGTGATCCCATTCATAGCCAGGTCATTTGTCCCTAGGTGGACAATGATATCCAAGGGTGATACTAGAGTACTCCTAAACTTCTATTAAACTACAAAAAAAACAAGATGATGCTCACAGCCAGCCCACAGCACAAAAAGAAGCTCCCTCCCCTCACCATCTCCAATAAACTCAGTGAGCTGCTGGAACAAGTTCAGACCTTCAGGTACTTGGGGGTCACCGTTGATGACTGCCTCACCTTCACCCAACACATCGACACAGTGGTAAAGGCAGTGAACACCAAGCTGGGTGTACTATATAGGCATAAAAAGAATCTCACTCCAGAGGCCCTCCGTCTCTCACTCTACAGCTCCATCCTTTCTACCATCAACTATGGATTGGTGGTCTACGGCGCAGCAACAGACACTGCACTAGAAAGGATTCACATTGCCCTCAACAAGGCACGTAGGCTCACAATGGCTGCAGATCGAAATACCCACACCTGCTCCTTATATGAGGAGACCAATTGGCTGCCACTAAAGAACAGGATTATATTCCAAACATGTCTCCTTGGAAAAAAGGTACTAATGGGTAAAACCGCCCCATGCATTTCCAGCATCCTAACACCAAGTGCTACCAGCTATACCACCAGAGGCAGGATGAGGGGGGCCCTATCAGCACCTTTCCATTGAACTGTGTGGGGACAGTGTGCTTTCAGCTATAGGGCCCCCCCAATGGCTCAATGAAATCCCAGTGCACATTCTAAACTCCCAATGCATCTCACAATTCAAAAATGCCCTAAGGCAACACTTTCTTACTAGGACAGTTGGTGACTGCCACTAGGACTCTAACTCCCATAATGCCTACTCATCCACTCTCTCCTTCCCCTTCCTTTAACCCCCTCTCTTCCCTCTTGCCATATCCCTCTGTCTTCCTCTCTCCCCTGTGCCTTCTATCCCTCTGGATCAACCTTAAAACCAACCTAATACCACTACCTCCCAACCTCCTTGACAAAGCCACTTCTTCTGGCTACCCACTCCCCCCCCAGTCTCCCCTTCCCCTCACCTTGACTCCTCCTTGGACTCTCACACTAGGTGTCACACCTATTTATCTGCTTCACTACATATAAATACTGTCCTTTACCCTAGCTGAATGCTCTTGACGCTGTACTATCACCATTGGTACTATGAATGACATTGTAACCTTACTGTACTGTATACTAGCTACCTACTATTCGAGTATTGTATGTAAACTGTTTGTTATTGCTGTCTTTGTCACTGTTTGACGTGGAACCATTGTAGAAGAGCTCTGAGCTCAAATGTATGATCTGAATCCCTAAATAAATAAAATAAATAAATAAATAAATAAAAAATATATAGAACCACCAGAAATTGATTCCCCTGGGCCGGTGACTCATCCTGCTGCAAGGAGGAGACAGAGTCCATCTGCTTCAGTTGTTAAAGATTTACAGCCTTCTTCCCGGCAGGCCTCAAATGATAGTGACTGTCAAAACACCTCTGATGAAAGTGACTGTGGTAATGCTTATTATCCCTCATATGAACTGAGTCAGTTGTTTTGAGGAACTCCTATGCTGAATCATAGGGATGAAGCTGGGCGTTCTGGACCTCTGAGGCTATGGACTCCCTGTGTTTTGTGGAACTGTGTGATTTGTCCAAAGAAGGGGCTGATGGTCTGAGTCTCTCTGGTGACACAGTAGAACCTGAAGAACAATGTGAGAGTGCTGACAACCCCCCTTCAGTGCCACAAAGCCTAACTGTGCCAGGACCTTCTCAAAATGAGCCAACTGGGCCCTTGTCAGAAGATAATAATGAGCACAGTGTTGTGGAAACAGAGCCTACAGAGCAAAGAGCTGACAGTGCTCCTGGTTTGGACATTCCCATCTGTGCAGAGGCATCCCTCATGAATGACAAAAGCTCCAAAGTTAGTGCTGAAAGTACAGATACTGTGGCTGTTACCCCCAGAAAGACTGGCCAAGCTGTCAAGAAAGTTTTGCGCCTTAGCTACGATTCTCCTGGGAGGCCAGTGGATTTGCCTCTCAATATGGTTTACAAAGGGGTTTATGTCTCACCAAGCTGCCCATATTGAGCTTTACGGTCAACTCCAGGTTACTTGTTCTTCCTCTCACCATGGTGCCCCTACCCCATCCAGTCCCAAGTTAGCTGATAGGGAAGGGCCCCCTCTTACATTGTTTAATGTACAAGAAGTTATTACATAAAGCAGTATTGTGATGTTACTAGTTTGTTAATCATAGTGAAATCAGTATTACGTGTATGAAACATGCATAAGTATTCTTGTTATGGATATGGTATTCTGAACTATAGTGAAATGTATAGTAATGTGATAAGTTTATGTTACCTGATGCAACAGAGGTTATTTGCATAGCATGCCAATAGTATATATGTCTCGTTTATATTATATTTTCAATACTGCGATGGTACAGACTTGATGCACACATCATGTTTTCTCCAGGCAGGGAAGGGTATAACCCCTTTACAAATGGGGGTTCCAGAAAAGTTTTCCATGAGCTTGCCTAAAGCTCACTGCCAGGCTGGTGTCCTGTGTTTTAGCGTTCAAAACTGTTTGTGTGAGAGTGCCTAACTGTCTCTGTGTTCTGGCTCTTTAAGAGCTGCCTAGATTGCAATTATAATTAATCTGAGGTGGGGCTGAGTGTTGCTATGCTTGAGTCCCGCCCTGGCTGCCAGATAATCACTCAGTTCTGCCATCGCTATTAGCACAGAGGGAGCTCTGTTAGATGCTGTACTCATTTTCTGAATATCTATTAGAATAGTAATAATATTGCAGTTTGTTCTAACCTGCATTCTTTGCAGCATAGACAGTTCTGTGTATTTCCACCATCTTGGTCCTGGACAGCTAAATTAGGCCAATCAGCACCTTTAGGGACTTTAAAATAGAGTCTGTCCCTACGGGTCTTGTGGGAGCAAAATTCTGTAGGA
Source organism: Neoceratodus forsteri (assembly GCA_016271365.2). NCBI lineage: Eukaryota > Metazoa > Chordata > Ceratodontiformes > Ceratodontidae > Neoceratodus > Neoceratodus forsteri. The sequence continues at coordinate 40,167,827 of CM028137.1, read as the reverse complement.
ATTGTAGTTTTGGGCTTCTGGCACCTAAATGAACCTGAGGGGGAGCCCTTTTTTGTGACTGACAGAGGAATCAGCCAACCAAACCTTTTGGATCTTGGGGAAATTTCCAGGCTGCTTGCAGCTAGCTTCAGATCTGAATTAGGAAGTGAAGGAGTAACAACTTAAGACAGTCGAGCAGCCATTCTGTGTAGTTTCATGTGGGAGAACTGTGGAAAGGCTTGAGCTTCTGCCTGCATGTCTGCCTGCAGTCCCTGAGAGGGAAACCGTGTCTTTATTGGACCGAATCTGACTTTGGAGAGTGAGTTAAGCCACTGAATGGTGGCCAGTCTGCTCCCTAAGGAAGATCGAAGATTTTCTGAATGCGATTGGCCTGTCAGAACCTCCAGCCACCTCTGAACTCACGGTTTGTGCAGAGACTCTGTAATTGCGATCGGATAGCAATCTGCCTGGTTCAGTAGAATTTCCTTACATGTAAATGTGCTGTGTGCTGCTAGTGGGTCAGAATTTGGTTCCCCACTGTGTGTTGAAGTTTGTTCTGCTTGCTGGAAGCTGCATCCAGCTCCAATGGACTGAATAAAAATTAATTTCCATTTGGCCTGGGCACTGCCACACTGGCCCAGTCAGACTACTCGCTGCACAGAGAAAGCCATCGACGAAAGACCTGCCTGGGGATCTGACACCTGCTCAATGCTTTGAACAGGAATGACGCCTCGGTGATTCATGAGGGCCCTGCTTCTCCTGGCACTCCAGCTCCACAACCTGTAATCTCAATTTCATCCTGCCTGTGTCTAGTATTGGCTACCATGAGTAAACACCAGGGTAGCTACCTACAACATACAGTTAAATCTAAAGTGTGTCATCTGGTTGCCTTGTTGTTTTTCCTTTCATGAGCTGAGCCCTCTGGCTCCAGATTACAAATAGTGTGTGTTGTACTTGTTGCTTTCCTCCATCACAGGACCCCACCTGCTGTGACATCAGACTACCCCGGGCAATGTTCCTGGCTAGCCCACCTTTTCCCCACCTGGGTACACAGAGTGTGTGACTGTGTGGGGACTCTGAAGTGCATGCATGACTATTTGATTGCTATAGCCTTTAAGCAAATCAATCTGATCATGCCCCTCCCTTGTTCAAGTCCCCTGAATAAATCAGATCTCTTTTTACATGTATCCTGACTGTCAAATCAAATCAAAACATATATTTTTAAAGCGCTTTTCTAAAATCAAAGCGCATATACATTAAAATAACCAAAAAACAGTTAAAACACACAGAATTAAAAGTAGGATAAAACTAAACATTCTCCCCAAATGCTAAACAGAATAAATATGTTTTTAAGGAGGATTTAAACATCTCAGTCGACAAGCACTCTCTAATCAGACAAGGTAGAGAGTTCCACAGAGTTGGGGCTACAAAAACAAAAGCCCAACCACTAGATGTCTGAAAACAGACCCTGAGAACCTCTAGCAATCCCTCTTTGGCGGAGTGGAGAGGAAGGAGTGGGTGGTAAAGCTGAAGGAGGTCTTGCAAGTAACCCGGTCCATGTTTGTATAGGGTCTTATAGGTCAGCAATGCAACCTTAAAGGTGATCCTCCACCAAACCGGCAGCCAGTACAATTTGCACAGCACATGCATGATATGGCAAGATCTTGACTGCCATATCAACAGCCTGGTTGCTGCATTTTTCACTAGCTGCAGGTGATGGAGATCCACCCCCGGTAACCCTAGGTATAGCGCATTGCAGTAGTCAAGACGAGAGGAAACAAATGCGTGAACCAATACTGTGGTTCCAATCTGTACTGACAGCACTGTACTGTTGTTGTTTGCTGTACCTAACCTTGTTTTACGGGGGGGTCTCCAGAGTCAAATTGGTGGAACCAGCCTTGGTGGGAAGTGCAAACAGTGTGGGTACTTGTAAGGTGAATAAGGGTCATTGTAAAAGTAATTACAGTATATTGTTCCAGCCACTAGAAAGGACAGAGGGGGGGGTTACAGTGCCCCGGAGGGCTGTGCCCAGGTTAGCTTGACCACTAACAACCCTGAACTCTGGGTGGAGGCACCCGTTTCAGTACTCAGGCCCCTTAACCTGCAACTACCCAAGAAGGCAGGGGGAGTAGCCCTTGGGATAGCGCCACCTAGGGGTTACAACAGGGTGAGCCATGAATTTTTGTTTGAAGTATTGCGCATATATAGGATATCACAGAGATTGTTAGAGTGGATAAAAGTGCTATATAGGAATGCAGTTATCATGTCAAACTTGGCTTTACACCATGGTTGGTGTTTTCAAATCCGGAAAGGAGTCAGACAAGGCTGCCCACTGAGCCCATTACTGTATTTATTTGTATTGGATCCGTTTACTAGAAAGATACTTATTATTAAGGAAATACAAAGTATAAGGGCTATAGAAACATAGAAACATAGACTTTGACGGCAGCTAAGGAAGCGCTTGGCCCACCTAGTCTGACCATTTCCATACCTACAGGATAAGCTGCAGATCCTAATTAACCAACAGCCTATTTCTTCCTACCCCCACAAAAATTGCCTTATGTCTGTCACATGTATTCTTGAATTCTCACAGTTTTAGACCTGACAACCTCCTCAGGAAGGCTGTTTCATGCGTACACCACCCTCTCTGTGAAAAAATACTTCCTCACATTGTCCCTGAGCTGTCCCCCATCTATCTTCAAATTGTGTCCTCTTGTTGTTGCACATCTCTTTTTCTGAAAAATGCTACCCTCTTGGACTTTGCTGAATCCACTGAGGTACTTAAAAGTTTCTATCATGCCCCCCCCTTTCCTCAAGGGTATATATATTAAGCTCCTTTAGTCTTGCCTCATGTGGCTTCTCTTGCAGACCCTGTACCATTTTAGTTGCCTTCTTCTGGACTGCCTCCATCCTGTCTATGTCCTTGCAGAGATGGGTCTCCAGAACTGGATGCAGTATTCCAGATGGGGTCTCACCAACTGTCTGTAGAGAGGGATAACAACTTCCTGTTTTCTGCTGGTGATGCCTCTCCCTATACATCCCAGTATCCCCCAGCCCTCCCCACTGCCTTCTCACATTGCTTGCTAACCTTACTTTCATCTGGTATGATTATCCCCAGGTCCCTTTCCATTTTTGTTGTTACTACCCCCTTCCCCATTGTGTACTCTTCCCCTGGGTTTCTGCTTCCCCAAGTGCACTACTTTACACTTCTTTGCATTGAATCCAAGCTGCCATACTTCTGACCATTCCTCCAACCTTGCCAAGTCCCTTCTCATCCTTTCCATGCCTCCTTGTGTATCAAACCTGTTGCAGATCATTGTGTCATCTCCAAAGAGGCATACTTTTCCTTCCTTCCTACTGGAGGAATTCCAGTCCCTCTGCAATGTCACTTATGAAGACATTAAAAAGGACTGGACCCAGTATTAAACCCTGCAGTATCCCACTAGTAAGCCCTCTTTCTTCAGAGTGGACTACATTTACTATTACCTTCTGTGTCCTGTTGTCCAGCCAATGTTTTAACCAGGTTACCACCCTGGGACCCACTCCCAGGCTGGTTAATTTGATTACTAATCTTTTGTGTGGGACTGTGTCAAATGCCTTGCTAAAGTCTAGGTAGGACATGTCCACAGACCCTCACTGGTCTACTGCATTGGTCTCCCCATCAAAGAAATCAATTAGATTTGTCTGACATGACCTTCCCACTGTGAGCCCATGCTGCCTTAGGTCCTGTGCCCCACAGGCCTCTAGGTACTCAACAGTTCTTTCCTTCAGAAGTGATTCCATTACTTTCCCTACCACAGAGGTCAAATTGATATGCCTCTAGTTTCCTGTCTCTGTCTTGCTCTCACTTTTGTGAAGGGGAATCACATCCGCTTCCCTCCAGTCCTCAGGTACCGCACCATCCTCCCATGATTTGTTTAAAAGGGTAGTCAGTGGTGTCACTAGTTCTCTACTTAATTATTTTACAATCCTGGGGTGAATTCCATCAGGCTCCACCAAAAATCACCATTCCAGATTCTGCAAGTAAGGATGGGGGAGAGGATGGGTGCGAGGAGGTGGGGAATGCAGGAGGTGGTTGCGGGTTGGGATACCAGAGACAATGAGGGACCATTTTCTATTTTTGCAGGTAAAATGAAGACGACATCGCAAATTTTTTCAGGTGTGTTTTGGCACACTGGTGTGGCTCCCAGAATGCTACCTCTGTTTTTATGAGAGAGGGAATGAAGCCGACGGGGAATGGGCTCCCCACTGACACACAAAATGTGTCTGTGTTTGGGGGGCACATGATGCTGAGGGGGACTGGGCACCCATGGGCACATAAATTAAATAAATAGGGGGACATTATGGTGATGGGGATTGGGCTCCCCCACTGGCAAATGAACTTGGCGTGGCTCATGGCAACAGGGGGATTGGGCACGCCTGGCATCAGCTTTCAGGTGGGACTATGAGAGGTGGACGGCGATAGCTGCCAAAATGTTTATTGAAAAGTTACACCAGGCAAGACATGCTCTGCAATGACTGATCACTCCCTCATTGCAACGGCAAAATTGTTTCAAGTTGGTATCATGCTTTTGCACTGATGTCATAGGCAGCATAATATTTCATTTATTCCACAGAGCCCAGCCTGAAAAAGCAGTGGTGCCATTGGCCAGAACATGATCGCACCTCCAAAACCTGCTATTCCAAGCTACCACGATATGTTGTTTGTGTTTGTGTGCAAGACAACATAAAAAGTACAATACAAATGTTGTTTTCCCACCGGAAAGTTTGTCCATATCAATTGCTTAACATACATCAGTGGTGGACAGAGTACAACTAGAAGAGATTAATGAGTGGGATGGTGAAAAAAAGGGGGAGATTTAGCTGTAAAATTCTCAATAGGCACAACTTTAACCATAGACTGAAAGTTCCCAAAATGCTGCTGGCTGGAAAGCCTTAAACCAACTTATGGCCAATGCTGCAGAGATCCTGTTCTGTCTGGGATGAACAATACGCCAACCGCTGTTAATGCAAAATGCTATACCTCGGGTTCAGGCAGGTGAATACCTGTTCTCCTTCCACCCCAAAATGCTCTGGAGTCAATTGTTCAGAAAATCAGCAGTTTGACTCACAATACCATCAGCCCAGATCCTTTGAAATCTTGATGTCACAAGAGGTGTTCTGCTCTTCAGCCAACACCACCAACACCACCAAAAGAAATAGTTCCATTCAGGCTCAACTCCTGCTCTGAAATACATTTCCCTTTGCCCTAATAGACGTGTATAAACTGGGATAAACAACTGAGGCTCACCCCAAAATAAAAATCCACTCCATTTAGCTCCCCCAAAAAACAACAGACGATAATGATTCACATCAAGCATATAAAGCCATGCATTCTCAGAAATGACACCAAATGAAGTTATTTTTTTAATGAAATAAAGTATAGGCTGCAGACTTAAACTTCCAAATAAGAAAAAAAATCTTGACACCACTAATGCTAACACATTTGATACACTAAAACAGCATTCCCATACTACAATAAAACTATTCCTGTTATAAAATCAAACGTGAATCTGGGGTTCTCCTCCTAAAATAGCAAACATTTGGCCCAAATGCGTGTACTATCCTGCAAAAGTATGACTAGACTTATAGTAGCATCTTAGACAACATGCCCAGACTGGTGGCCATCTTGCTCAAACTTAACTGCAATCCACTGAGCCATCCCATTTGGCATTTACCGCTGCGTCTTCAGTATGATGAACCTGTTAGTTGTTTTCTAAAGATAAGTGAACCTGTTGATAATAAGTTCTCAGCAGATGCCCTTCTGCTTAATTTTTGTAAAGCCTTTGAGATCGTACCTAATTGAGCAATAACTGAAAAAAATGATAACATTCATAATAAGCAATACTGTGATACTGTCAATGGGAATTTGGCTTATGGAATGTACACTTATGAAATGTACCCAAAAATTATCCATAAATGTTTTTATCATGAGAGGGCAGTGTGACAAATAGGGTGCCTAAGGGTTCAATCCTGGAGCACATAATGTTTCAGATTGTCATCTCTGGTTCAAATGTAGATTTCATAAACTGGCTTATGAAATACACCAATAACACTAAACTCAGAATTCCATGTGCAAATATAGAATATATAATAAGGTATCCATGAGATCTAGATGAAACAACAAAATGGGCGTGCACTTTAATGTGGACAAATGTTGAGTCAATCAGCTGGGAAAACAATGGAGGGCAGCAGCCAAGACCAACAGGATGCTGGGATGCATAGCTAGGGGGATCACCTCCAGAAGGAGGGAAGTGATACTCCCTCTGTATAACTGCTTGGTGAGGCCGCACCTCGAATATTGAGTGCAGTTTTGGAGGCCACACTTAAAGAGGGACATTAAACTCCTGGAGAGGGTCCAGAGGAGGGCAACCAAAAAGATTTGGGGCTTGGGGACAGGACCTATGATGAGAGGTCGAAGAGCTAAATATGTACACATTGGAAGAGAGAAGGGACCGGGGACATGATAGAGGTCTTCAAGTACATGAAGGGGTAAATGGGAGAGGAACAGTCAGGGTGCTTTGAAGGAAGGAGGAGGGGCCACTAGAGGGCATGGGGTGGAAGCTGGAGGGGGGAGGATTCAGGGGAGAAAGGAGGAGGTGCTACTTCACTGAGAGGGTGGTGGAGCCATGGAATGCACTGCCTAGGGGGCTGGTGGAGGCAGAGACAGTGGAGGGGTTCAAGAGGGGGTGGGACAGGTACAGGGGAAGGGTTCTGGAAGCAAAATCCAATGCAGCAAGAATATCCAGAACTGGGAAGGGAGAAGCCAATAGAAGGTGAGGGGGCAGCCAGGTCAGCTGACAGGGTGGGGGCTGACCAACGAGCAGACGCGAAAGACAGTTAGGCCTATTCTGCAGGCATTTTAGTATGTTAGAATGTTAGTATATCACTAGTGTTCAGTTTCCAACACAGTATTATAAACAGTAGGATGGATAAGGATCTCAACATTGTTATAAATCATTCCTTTGATCAACAGGATCACTGCCCAACTGCAATCTCCAAAGCCAATACAGTTCTGGAGAAATACAGAAATACGTTTATAAGAAGGGCTAACATTACAATGCCCCTTTACCAGAGATATGAAAGTCCACTTGTAGAATACAGTAGTCAGGTATGGGACCCTTGCAAGAAATCAGACATAAATAGAGTTGAAAAAGTTCAAAATAAAACAACTAAAATCATTACAGGACTCAAAAAAGTGGCATACAAAAAAAAGATTACAAAACCTGAATCTTTTCTCCTTGGAAGATCTTAGGAAGACAGGGGACAATTTTTAGATGAACGACATTCTGCAGAACCCATATTTATTAAACAAACTTAATTTGACCTTCAAGGATACACAAATGATACTAGTGGACTTCCAGTACAAATTTAACAGAGAAAATTCATAACAGACAAACATTCATTTTTCTTTAGTGACTGTATAATTAACTCAGGAACAATCTCCCATAGCATGCCACCATTAGTACAACAAATGATAATGTTAAACACAGCCTAGATAAATGCATTAATCATGGGGTTATTTGGCCAATTATGTATCAATTCAGGAGCCAATTTTGGGCAAGTGACATTTCAGGACCTTTAACCTTTGTGAGGTGCTCTGAAAAAAATTTGAACTTGTGATCACACGGAACAAGTGGTGTTGCTCCGGCATGGTTGGATACTGGTGAAAGGAGTTCTTTGTTAGCTGATGCTTCTGAATCCAAAGATGTTGACCTAGTTATTTAACCTCTTGGAGGTGAAGCCCATGTAATTGATTGTTCTTAGAAAGCCCAATTGCCTCACTGCAACTGACTGCTCCAAACTGCCATTAATATGCTAGGTTACATTTTCAGAGCCTAGATATTGCCACAGGCCCCCTAATGTGCCAGTCCCATGGTGCATGAAGATTCCATTGTTATCCCAGACATTGATCAGGATTTTCAATCCCAAGTGTAGGAAGGCAGCTGCAAAGGCCAACAAAATGCTGGGTTGTATTGCAAGGGGTATATCCTCGAGGAGGGAGGAGGTGATTCTGCCACTGTATAGGTCATTATTTAGACCACACCTGGAGTACTGCGTGCAGTTCGGGCATCCGTATCTGAAGAGGGACATTAAGTTACTGGAGGGAGTGCAGCACAGGGCGACAAAGATGATCAAGGGTCTGGGGGACTTATCATATGAGAGGAGGTTGAAGGAGTTGAACATGTACTCACTGGAGGAGAGAGAGACGGGGGACATGATTGAAACCTTTAAATACATGAAAGGAATAAACAAGACAGGTACAGAGGGCTGTTCAAAGTAGGAGGGAGGGCCACCAGGGGCCATGATATGAGACTGGAGTGAGGAAGGTTCAGGAGGGAGATGAGGAGACACTTTTTACAGAGAGGGTGGTGGCTGGGTGGAATGCATTACCTGCAGAAGTGGTATGCAGTAGAACAGTGGACTGCTTCAAACGAGGATGGGACAGGACAAGGGGGAGGGTTAATGAAGGGGAAGGGTGGAAGGGAAGGGCAGCTGCAGAATAAGGGGTGCTAGCTGCACATTCGAGCAGACTTGATAGACCTCTAGGCCTTTATCTGCTGGCAAATTTCGTATGTTCGTACGTATGTTCGTAAGTGCCAAATTCCTCAATTTAGAGCAGCTTTTTACAAGTCTACCTTCTGGAACTTGTGGCATTCGGATGACCTTTCTATGGTGCTTACATGAAATATTTGACACAAGCTGTATAAAGTGAACAAGCTGTTGCAACTCTGCTCAACAATATAAAATCAGGTCCAACTGCAGCAAGAGATTTCAGCATAATTGTGCCACAAAAATACATCGATACCGGGCTTGGCACAAGCACGCACCGCCAGAACCACGAGAGGGGCTGTCCACTATAGCTGGCATACCAGGTGACAGTGGAGACCAATGCCAGTTTACTCAGTTGGGGTGCATGCATGTGAGATTCCACAGTGCATGGCTATTGGATGACAGCTGAGGCACGAAATAAGGGTGGTGTTCCATGCTCTGAGAGCATTCAGGGACAGCATCACCAGCTGGGCAGTCTTGATAAAATCAGACAACCAGGTCATGGTTACATACATAGCAAAACAGAGTGGAAAGTGCAGCAAGGCTATGCTCAGAGAGGCTGCCAAGGTGTTAAAGCTGGGCCCAAGCCATCCTCACTCACCTCCATGCTGTGCATCTGGTGGGAAAGCTGAATGTCAGAGCAGACTGGCTAAGCAGACAGGAGGTGCATCCGGGGGAATGGCAGCTTCACCCAGATTTGTTTGCCATGATACAAAGGAGGTGGGGTCAAGTTCCAATGAGTCTGATGGCATCCAAGGAGAACGCACAGGTCAAGGCATACTTCTCTTAATACAGAGAGAAGCAGGCCCTGGGAACAGATGCCCTGTCTCAGACATGGAACCAGGAATGGTCATATATTTTCTCCCGATTCCACTGATTCCACAGGTGCTGGCAAAGGTCAGAATATCTCAACTATAGATTATTCTGATCGCATCTTACTATCCATGAAGGGCGAGGTTTGCATCTGCAGTATCCTTGACACTGGACAGATGGGTCCTCCCATATTGGAAGGACATGCTGTTCCAGGGACCATTATTTCATCCAGCTCCCATACCCTGAAACTGTCAGTCTGGCTCCTGAAAGGCAGAGACTGTTAACTGCCAGGTACCGTGAGTCAGTCATTTCAACCATCCTACAATCCAGGAAGCCTTCCACCACAGCCATCTATAGCAGACAGTGAAACATTTTCACCAATTGGTGCAAGTCCGCACACCTCGACCTAATGCAGGTGGACATATCTGCAATCCTACTGTATCTGCAGCAGGGCCTAGACAAGGGGCTATCCACTTCTTTCCTACGGGTGTAGTTGTCAACCATAGGAGTGGCCATGGGGATGGTTGGGCTTTCGCAGCCCGGTGCTCATCCAGATGCCATCAGATTCCTCAGGACGGCACAGAATATTCGCCCCCACATACGGATGCCAGAAACCCCATGGGACTTGACCATGGTGCTTGATTACCAAGGAAGAGTCTGTTTGAGCCAGGGCACCAGTACCCACTTTACTGGTTGGGTTTAAAAACATGTTTCCTAGTAGCAATCTGCTCCGTATGAAGAACTAGCGAACTAGGAGCCCCGTCATGCAAAGAACCCTACACCATTTTCACTGCTTAAGGGGTCTTTCAGAAAACAGTCCCAGCCTTTCGCCCAAAAGTTATGTCCACGTTCCATATGGATCAAACCCTAGAGTTACCGACATTCCACACAGAGCTGCAGCAGAGCGAGATGGGAACTTCCCACTCTCTGGATGTAGGGAGTACTGTATCATAGCACATTACATGGACACAGACAATCTGTAGGTCTGAAAGGCTCTTTATCATAGCTCAGGGCCTTAAGCAAGGAATGGCTACCTCAAAGACCACCATCACTAGCTGATTAAAGAGGATGGTACGGGAAGCATACAAACCCAATGGCATTATTCCTCCAGAGGGATAAAAGCCCATTCAACAAGGCCGCCTCCTGGGTGGAAAGAGCCAGTGTGTCCATGGAGAACATATGTAGAGCGGTGACATGGACCTCTGTCCACACTTTCACAAAACATTATAGACTTGAGACGCTATACAAACAAAGGACTGGCTTTGCCAGAAAAATCTTATCTTCAGTGTGTCGCACAAGCAGTCCGCCAGATCGACCTGTCCCACCCTGATGGATATTTAGAACTGCCTATTATAAGTAACCCATAAGGCTATGTCTGGAGTGTCATGGATACAACATAACACAATGGGTATTTACTCACCTGGTAAAGGTGGTTGTGTTAGCTGTATCCATGACACTCCACGACCCACCCTCCAGGGCAAACATGGCAGAGATCTTCACTCTGGATATATGACAGTTAACAGACTTGGTGTAATTTGAAGTTATTATAGTTTGTCCTGAATACATGACTGATTACAGTTGGTATCATTACGTTACCGAATCAGAATTGTACCCATAGGGAATAAACTAAGCTGATGGTTATACTAGGGTCGATCTTCTTTTTGTGTTTATACTATATATATTAACACATGGATAAAGGTGGGAGTCATGGGAAGAGGGAATTTGGCCTAAAGAATTTTTACTTCAACTATGGAAGACTCGAACTGGGGAACAGAGACTCCAGGGAACTAGGTATGCTAAGAAATTTGATCCGGGTCACATGTGCATCACTAGCCTATCAGGTGGGTTGGGAACTCATGAGGTAATGTCTGGAGTGTCATGGATAAAACTAACACAATCACCTTTGCCAGGTGAGTAAACACCCATTGCTGCCACACAGATTCCACCAGCGGCAGCTACCTAGTAGGAAATGCATACCTACTCTGCCAGAGAAAAGAGCTGTCATAAAGGCATTCAATCCTCTCCCCACCCCCTTCAGAACCCAAGCTTCCCATGGCAAGTGCATCATCAATATCACAGGCCTAGAAGAACGTAGCTCTACTACTGTGCTCCTGCATCAGCCAAGGTTTGGTTTCTTTCTGCTGGACTGGTTCCTTTTGGAACATGCTCTGGTGTATCCTGTACCACTGAACTATACTAAGCAGTTTTTGTAACTTTTCATACAATGAAATCCCCATACATATTAGCTACTGTAGCACATGTGGACCACACTGTCATCTTTTTAATTTAATTGTAAAAACGAATCCCTTCACAATTCATTTATCACAAAGTCAGATCAGTGGCTACACTGTAAAACAAACACAATAACATAATTTACTGTACCCGGTTCCTCTGTTGTGGTATCCGGTACTGTTGTACTCATCAGAGTTGTTTCAAATGTGGTTGTTGATGTTGATGCTTCCGTAGTTGTTGGCACTGTTATGAAGATGAAAACAAAGTTAGTTGTACAAGTACTATTTCTTTTTCTTGTGCAATGCTCACTGTATGAACTCATTTGTTGTCACAGATATATGTCTATCTTATATTTGTAACAAACCAAAATGTGTATATAAATGATAAATAGAACAAATAAACAGAGAATAACAAAAAGAAATATATTACTAGTGAGCTGTGTCAACAAAATCATATTCCAGTATTGGATTTCACAGATTTTTCAGATTTGAAATTATTGGCCATCAATTTAATTGACATGCAAGTTGAATAAAATTAGCGCAGCAGTAATCATTGTAAAGTGTTTCTCTATTAAGTACCTGACAACATGCATTGAGGCATTGACCGCTACAAATAATGAACTACTGTTACCAGATTTTTTTTTTGTAATTGCCGTCTTAAGCCCCTCATCTCTGGTGCTGTCTCCCGACACACACTCATAGACAATTCGATACTGAGGAAACCCCACGGATCCTTGGATATACCCCCATGTGGGGATGGGGTGGGGTTTCTCCCCATAAGCCCCTGCACATACCGTCAAGCTCATTGGGATCCTCATTGGAAAGCAGTGCCAGAAGGTGAGGCCATATTCCAATCCTCTTGTTGGTGTTGCACCTGGGTTGAGTGTTTTACATGTAAGCCACCTGGAGGCATACATGCTCTGATGATAAGGAATACTCCAGTGTCTGCCGCAGCTCCTGACTCATAGAGACTTTGGGCATGCTGAACCTCTGGCTACTGCTACAGGCCACACATGCACCGAGTCAGTGCACCTCCCCCGGAGGAGGAGGAGAAGAGCAGTCCCTCAGATGATGAGGCCTCCTCCCCTCAGTCGGAGCTCTGATGACCCAGGATCATTCCAGAACCTTGGTCACCAGTGTTGCAAGCAGTAGCACTACCACTGTACCGGTAGGCTGGCTACAATGAACTGCTGTTACTAGATTCTTGAGGGGCACTATTAAACTGGCCAATGATCTGGTGATGTTGATCCTTGTTGTCCAGAGATGTTTTGTTCCACCAATATAGTCAATGTTTGTGCAAAGCAGTTGACATAGCAGTTTTCTAGCACTCCACATTGTCAATGGGTAATCAACACAACTTGATATAATGCACCCCTACCAGGGGAATGCCACCCCTAAATTTAAATAGTGCCTGTTAAGCTGCGGCATTCCAGGGTTTTAAATAATTGATTAGCAGTTTTTTTCTTGGGACAATGCTAACTGTACAGAAAGTATTTATATAGGTTTTCTAGAAGTGTTATGTTTGTTAAACACAGTGAGGCAAGTGCTATGCATTTTCACAATGTTTTAGCACTTTTATGAGCAAAACGCTAATCAATTTTTGGAGTTAAATAAAGCCCTGCATTCCAATTATATAAACTGCTTTTTTTCTCATTTCCTGAGTGGATTGGGAAGACACGTCTGCCTTGCTAGGATGTTTTTAATGGTCTCTGTTTCAATAAAAAGGAAAAAGGTGCCACAGGCAGGTACAAATTTATTTTATTGGGGGTGTAGAGTCTCAGGGGTGTCCTCAACTTTGGTATTGGTTCATTTTCTTCCCTCCTCCCCATAGCTTGAGGTTTGAAGTTTGGCAGTGTATTAGAGCTAACACAGTAGTGAACAAATGAAGTGGTTGTGCACAGGAGCCCCTTTATATACTAAGGGGAGAAATGTTGCGGTGCTCAACAGCAGGGTAAATACATGTGAAAAGGTGTTTCGAAGAGAACAAGTCTGTTGGCACACTTTAGACAAAGTTATTGCAAATTTTTTGTAAGGTTATATCTTATAGTGTTTATTATAGGCAGATAGGAAAACAATAACTTAATGTCAGGCACATTCAACAACTACCTCACTTACTTGCAATATTGTCCAAGCCATAAAATGTAAAAATAAATTATCACTGAACCAGTTTCTGTGGATTGTTTTTTTCTTGGCTCAATTGTCTAAGACCTATATTACGTGAAAACCTTGCTTTTGTTGGACACCATCCACAGTGGTGTTTGTTTAAGTAATAATGCACGACATGGTGAGTGCTGTTCTGGGATAACGTCATGCCTGGGGTGATTAGGCACGAGGCCGTAGGCCAAGTGTGTCTACTCACCCCAGAAGTGAAGTTATCCCAGCACAACACACACTCTGGAGTGCATTATTGCTATTATACATTGCCTTTTGAGGTAAAAGGAAGAAACAATTATTAAAAATTACCTTTGAAAGTGAATTTATGGGTGTTTTTTTCTAATGTGTAAGTTTACATTTAAAAAAAATAGTGCATATTTCTTCTTTTCGCCAACGGATAGAGCTCCTATTTTGAAACTGTGGCTTCATACTCCCAAGTTCCCACAGATACCTTTCTGTGCTGTTGTTCTTGTCTGTGTGCCCTGTTTCTTTGGTGTAAATCATGTCTTTTATATTTAGTTGTTTTCTTTTTGCCTCATTGTCCTGTATATAGGTCAGTCTTCCTGCTGGTGCCTCTGGGAAATGTGAGCTTACAGAAGATGTCGGCGTGACCCCCTTCCCACTGCTGCTACTGTCAGGATTGTGGTTGTTGGACATTGCTCCCCAACACCACCATTTGAGTGTGGTGCTTGTGTGTCTTCTCTCGGTTCTGGTATTAGCTGGAGAAGTAACCGAATGTTTAAAACAATGTTCAGGTAAAACGGATTGTTAGGCACGTGCTCATATGTTTCTGTTGGGGAAGACTTGTGATTGCGACAAAAGCGATAGGGAACCTGATTTTTATGATGACTTTCCAGGTGGCAGCGAGATGTGGAGGCAGTGGGGGTTCTTGATTTTGAAGCCAATGCGGCAGCTTTCACTGTGTCTTTCTTTTTGTTAAATAAAAAAATAAATAAAGACATCTGTTGTGTTGACAGCAGAGACTGTCAGTAGAGCAATTGGGGGACTGCTGAGAAGCCGATCGCAAAGTTGGCTTTCACTTGCCTCATTTTTTTTTAATAGTAAGAAAACAAAAGTTTTAGGGGACTGTATCATGATTTTAGATATTAATTTGGTTGTCTTTTTGTGCTATGGCAGAGAGGGATTTAAACTGAGAGGTGCACATAGCAGTAGTAGGAGTACAGGCAAGTAGAAGGTGGCATGTGCAGTGATTTTTTTCCTCATGTCATTTGCCCATGTAGGTGCTGGGACTAGATCCGCGATGTTGTGCTGGGATAACATCATGGCTCCAGTCCCAGACGGACCAATCAGAGTCCAAGATTATTTTATGCCATTGTATAATTTATGATGAATGTCTTCCTTTGTTCTATTAGCTGTACTCTGCTGGATTATCAAAGGTGCCAAGCGTTTTGCACTTCCACACAGTAGAACTCTTTATCACAGGTATCTGGCAACTCTGAGGCAGTCAATGTGCAGCTCTTGCTGCGTAGGTTCCACCTGAAACTTTCTGCTGTGGTCTTTAGGCTAATGCTCCTGCGTGCTTATATTTCAGAACTCAAGACCCAATCATCATAGCTGTTAGACAGCTAATTTGTGATTTTGGTGTAACTTTGAGGTGCTTTGTTGATTTTCCACCTCAACTTCTGTTTCTCTCATTGGCGCAGCCACCATTAGGGTTGACCGTGTGCTCCTTCATCAGTTTGGCTTCCAAACAGTGTCTACAGCATGCACTGGTGGTGCACAGGTATGCAGTGCAAAGTCCATTGCATAGTACTAAGTAAGTAGTAAGGGAGGGGAGGGCCACCAGGGGCCATGATATGAGACTGGAGCGAGGAAGGTTCAGAAGGGAGATGAGGAGACACTTTTTTACAGAGAGGGTGGTGGCTGGGTGGAATGTGTTACCTGCTGAAGTGGTATGCAGTAGAACAGTGGACTGCTTCAAACGAGGATGGGACAGGACAAGGGGGAGGGTTAATGAAGGGGAAGGGTGGAAGGGAGGGGTGCTAGCTGCACATTCGAGCAGACTTGATAGACCTCTAGGCCTTTATCTGCAGGCAAATTTTGTATGTTCGTATGCTATTTGACATTAATACCTATTGAGCGATTGTGTACCCATGCATTTGGCAAGTGTGCTCAGGCTAGCGCAAGCACACTAATGTTCCTGTACACCTGATGGGTGCATACATGCATAGTTTAGTGATTTTTCAGTGCACTTATTCAGTCTGGCAGTTGGCTGGGCTGATTGATAGCAAACAATCACTAGTACATTCAAAAATGTTTTTTTTCTGTCACACTTTTCTCTTACTGGCACCATGGCTTATCAAAGACCATTAATCATGACATGATGTAAGACCTGCAGAAGGGTGATGAGACCATGCCCCTTGGGTACCAATTGCCCTCATTATGCTTCTCACCATACTAGTTTTCTTACAGATTCTCTCAGCTGGCCCTCCGAAGTGGGGAAGGGGGCACTTGGTCGATCCCATGGCAGTGGCAAAGAAGAGTTGTAAAAAGCTTTCTTATTGCTCCTTAGTGAGCATCTGAATCCTGATGTCCTGCAGGAAACCTCAGCAGATACACCTGACCTCAGGTCAGTCCCCAAATGTTAAGGATTGCCCATCCAGATATGTCCAGGTGTGATGCAACTCGACAAGGCAGTACAATCAGATGTAGAGGAAGATACCAACCCTGACTTTTAGAAGTCACCATTTTAGTTGCCCTCCTCTGGACTGCCTCCATCCTGTCTATGTTCTTGCAGAGATGGGGTCTCTAGAACTGGACCCAGTACTCCAGATGGGGTCTCACCAGCTGTCTGTATGGAGGGATAATAAATTCCTGTTTTCTGCTGGTGATGCCTCTCCCTATACATCCCACTATCCCCCCAGCCCACCCTACTGCCTTCTCACATTGCTTGCTAACCTTACGGTCATCTGATATGAATACCCCAAGGTTCCTTTCCATTTTTGTTGTTGTTACTACCCCCAACCCCCACTGTGTAATCTTCCCCTGGGTTTTTGTTTCCCGGGTGCATTATTTTGCACTTCTTTGTATTGATTCCAAGTCATCATACTTCTGACCTTTCCTCCAACCTTACCAAGTCCCTTCTCATCCTTTCCATGCCTTCTTGTGTGTCATCCCTGTTGCAGATCTTTGTGACATCTGCAGAGAGGCATACTTTTCCTTCCAGTCCATCTGCAATGTCATTTATAAAGACATTAAAAAGGACTGAACCCAGTACTGAACCCTGCAGTACCCCATTAGTAACCCCTCTTTCTTCAGAGTGGACTCTATTTACTATTACCTTCTGTATCCTGTTGTCCAGCCAAAGTTTTACCCAGGCTACCATCCTGGGACCCACTCCCAGGCTGGTTAATCTGATTACTAATCTTTTGTGTGGGACTGTGTCAAATGCCTTGCTAAAGTCTATGAAGGCCTTGTCCACAGACCCTCGCTGGTCTACTACTTTGGTCACCCAGTCAAAGAAATCAATTAGATTCATCTGACATGACCTTCCCGCTGTGAACCCATGCTGCCTTAGATCCTGTACCCCACTGGCCATAAGGTACTCAACAATTCTTTCTTTCAGAAGTGATTCCATTGCTTTCCTTACCACAGAGGTCAAACTGACAGGTGTGCAGTTTCCTGCCTCTTTCTTGCTCCCACTATTGTGAAGGGGAATCACATCTGCCTCCCTCCAGTCCTCAGGAACCACACCATCCTCCCATGATTTGTTAAAAAGGGTAGCCTCTGGAAGTAAGGATGTGGAGGAGGATGGGTGCAGGGAGGTGGGGAAGGCATAAGGTGGTTGCCGGTTGGGGGAAGGGTACCAGAGTCAATGAGGGACCATTTTCTATTTTTACAGGTAAAAAAATAGTAATCACAAGACTTTTTTTTACAGATGTGTTTTGACACACTTGTGTGGGCTCGCAGTATGCCACCTCTTTTTTTTTGGGAGGGGGACCGAAGCCAATGGGGAATGGGTTCCCCACTGGCACACAAAATGAATCTGTGTTTGGGGGGGCGCATGATGCTGAGGGGGACTGGGCACCCATGGGCACACAAATTAAATAAATAGGGGGACATTATGGTGATGGGTATTGGGCTCTCCCTTTGGCAAAAGAACTTGGTGGGGGGCATGATAACAGGGGGATTGGGCTCCCCCAACATCACCTTTCAGGTGGGGCTATGAGAGGTGAGCGGAGATAGCTGCCACCATGTTTATTGAAATGTAACACCAGGCAAGGCATGCTCTGCAACGACTGCTCACTCCATCATTACAATCGCAAAATTGTTTCAAGTTGGTATCATGCTTTTGCACTGCTGTCATAGGCAGCATGTTATTTCATTGATGCCACAGAGTCCAGCCTGAAAAAGCAGTGGTGCCATTGGCCAGAACATGACCACACCTCCAAAACCTCCTATTCCAAGCTACCACAATATGTTGTTTGTGCTTGTGTGGAAGACAACATAAAAAGTACAATAAAAATGTTGTTTTCTCACCGAAAAGTTTGTCCATATCAACTGCTTAACATACAGCAGTGGTGGAGAAAGTACAACCAGAAGAGATTAATGAGTGTTATAGTGAAAATGCAGGGAGAGATTTAGCTGTAAAATTCTCAGTAGCCACAACTTTAACCATAGACTGAAAGTTCCCAAAATGTTGCTGGCTGGAAAGCCTTAAACCATCTTATGGCCAATGCTGCAGAGATCCTGTTCTGTCTGGGACGAACAATATGCCAACCGCTGTTAATGCAGAACGCTATACCTTGGGTTCAGGCAGGTGAATCCCTGCTCTCCTTCCACCCCAAAATGCTCTGGAGTCAATTGTTCAGAAAACCAGCAGTTTGGCTCACAATACCATCAGCCCAGATCCTTTGAAATCTTGACATCACAAGAGGCATTCTGCTCTTTAGCCAACACTACCAACGAAATAGTTCCATTCAGACTCAACTCCTGCTCTGAAATACATTTCCCTTTGCCCTAATAGACTTGTGTAAACTAGGATAAACAACTGAGGTTCACTTCCAAAACAAATATCCACTCCATTTGGCTCCCCCCAAAAACAACAGATGATAATGAATCACATCAAGCATATAAAACAATGCATTCTCAGAAATTACACCAAATGAAATTATTTTTTTAATGAAATGAAGTATAGGATGCAGACTTGAACTTCCAAATAAGATAAAAAAATCCTGACACAGCTAAAGCTAACTCATTTGATACCCGAAAACAGCATTCCCCTACTACAATAAAACCATTCCTGTTATAAAATCAAAAGTAAATTTGTGGTTCTCCTCCAAAAATAGCTAACATTTGGCCTGAATTTGTGTGTGCTATCCCACAAAAGTATGACTAGACTTATAGTAGCAGCTTAGACAACATGCCCAGACTGGTGGCCATTTTGCTCAAACTCAATTCCAATCCACAGAGCCATCCCATTTAGCATTTACCTCTGTGTCTTCATGCATGATGCACCTGGTATTTGTTTTTTAAAGATAAGTGAACTAGTTAATAATAAGTTCTCAGTAGATGTCCTTCTGCTTAGTTTTTGTAAAGCCTTTGAGATTGTACCTGATTTAGCCGTAATTGAAAAAAATGGTAACATTTATAATAAGCAATACTGTGATATGTTGATGGGAATTTGGCTTATGGAACGTACGCTTATGGAATGCACCCAAAAAATATCCATAAATGTTTTTGTCATGAGAGGGCAGTGTGACAGGTACGGTGCCTAAGGGTTCAGTCCTGGAGCACATACTATTTCAGATTGTCATCTCTGAAACAAATGTAGATTTCATAAACTGGCTTATGAAATACACCAATAACACCAAACTCAGAATTCCATGTGCAAATATAGAATATATAATAAGGTGTCCATGAGATCTAGATGAAATAATAAAATGGGCATGCACTTTAATGAGGACAAATGTTGAGTCAAGCAGATGGGAAAACAAATCAAACATAACGCCATTATTCAGTTTTCAACACAGTATAATAAACAGTAGGATTGATAAGGATCTTGACATTGTTATAAATAATTCCTTTGATCAACAGGATCACTGCACAACTGCAATCTCAAACGCCAATAGAGTTCTGCAGAAATACAGAAATATATCTGTAAAAAGGGCTAATGTTACAATGCCCCTTTACCAGCGATATGAAAGTCCACTGGTAGAATACAGTAGTCAGGTATGGGGCACTTACAGGAATTCAGACATAATTAGAGTTGAAAAAGTTCAAAATAAAACAACAAAAATCATTACAGGACTCAAAAAAGTGCCATACAAAAAAAGATTACAAAACTTGAATCTTTTCTCCTTAGAAGATCTAAAGAAGACAGGGGACATTTTTTAGATTAACGATATTGGGCCAGATATTCAAAACTTTGCGCTGGGCAAAAATCATTTGCGCAGGTTTAGCGCGGGATTAGCGCGGGTCTGCCATATTCAAAAGGCCAAATAGCGCGGGCAAACTGCATTAACGCCAGGCAAAAGTATAATGTATGCAAGGGGCAAACTGACATGAATACAAGCGCAATGCTATATTCAGTGGCTAGCGCCGCGCTAAGTGGTTTAGCGCGACCTAGCGCGACAGTTAGCGCGGTGTAGATTACCGCCCAGAAAAAGCTGGTCTTAATCCTGGGCAATCAGCTTTGCGCAACATAAATGGCTGTGCTGGATTTGCTGGGTTTAGCGCGGTCTTGCGCGACCCTAATACATAAATATAACACATAGATAAAGCCAAACATAGTGAAGCTTGTTGCTAACCAATGGCATCACAATGATGCCATCATCTGCCACCAGTCCCAGCCATGCCAGGCAGTGGTGACCCTGCCTCCAGTGGACAGCATGGCAGTGTAGCCATACAGCATCACCTGCTGACCACACATATCTGTGGACAAAAACAGATGCCAGCACACACATGCAGCACTGTGGGCATGGAGGATGTTGAGGGAGTGTATGGGTGGCCAGGCTTGCCACAGACCAGGTGTGGCCACAAGGCTGGGACTCAGCATGCAGTGCACATGGGCCAGTATTAGGAATACCCCAACACTAGTGTGCCTTTCGGATACTATATGCCCCCAGCCACATACCACACAGCTGTACAACTGCCACACACACAAAGCCAGATATGTACATGTCACTGTGAGCATCACATGCCACAGGTACAGCATCTGTGTGTCACACAACAGTGTAACAGTAATGTCGACTGTCAGTAAACACCTGCAGGTTGGGCCTGTCACTGTGTACAGTGCAATCAGCATCACTTGCCCTACACACCATAGGCAGTGCTACGTCCCTCACACTACTGTCTCCCTTGCTACTGTAGTGTCTGCTGTGCACTGTAGCATGCCCTACAGTGTGACAGTTGCATGCAGCACCACCACCACCTGTGCCTATGCTGTCCTGTCCCCTGGGGTACAATATGCTATGCTATGCTATGCTGTACTGTTTACCTGCAGCCTGTAGCTATCATCGTGCACTGCCAGACTGACCTACAGATGGAGCTGCGGTTGGACCTTGTCTGCCCTGTACTTCCAGACTGACCTACAGGTGGCTCTATGGGACCCTGCAGTAACGCTAGGCAAACTGTGTGCAAATCAGGGTATAATGAGATGCTACTCCGTTGTTTGCCCAGAGACTACCTAAGTAGGCTCATTTGCATGGCACTTTGAATATGGCACATTTTAGCTCTGGGCAATGTTTGCTCCAGGTTAACTGCTTAGTTCACATAATGTGTTAGCGCCAAGCGCTAATGGTAAGGGAATATTGTAAAAGTTTGATCACTGTTCTTCTCATCTGCTGCTTCCTGCAACTGTACTGAGTCCATGCATTTGCTGGCACACACATTGGCCACGAGTTCGCCTGTACCTGCCCTCACGTTGCTGTGTACTGTGTTGTTGTTGTGGGTTGCACTTCCTGGTTGTTTTATTCAGTGCTGTCTTATTCCAGGGCAATGTTTGCCCTGCACTCCCAGCCCAGTTTGCATGGCCTCATTACCATGCTATATTCAGAAGCTGTTTGCCCTGGGCTATTCCGTTTGAATATGGCTTGCTTTGTGCTCCGGGCTCGGTTTGCCCGCTGGGCAGTGCTAATTTTGCCCCTGGGCAAAGTTTTGAATATCTGGCCCATTGTGCAGAACCCATATTTATGAAACAAACTTAATTTGACTTTCAAGGATACACAAATTATACTAGAGGACTTCCAATACAAATTTAACAGAGACAATTCATAACAGACAAACATACATTTTTGTTTAGTGACTGTATAATTACCTCAGGAACAATCTCCCATAGCATTCAACCATTAGTACATCAAATGATAATGTTAAACACAACCTAGATAAATGTATTAATCATGGGGGTATTTGGCCGATTAAGTATCAGTTCAGGAGAAAATTATGGGCAAGTGACATTTCAGGACCTTTAACCTTTGTGAGGTACTCGGAGAAAAATTTGATCTTGTGATCACACGGAGCAAGTGGTGTTGCTCCAGCATGGTTAGGTACTGGTGATTTAACCTCTTGGAAGTGAAGCCCACGTAATTGATCAATCTTAGCCAGCACAATTGCCTCACTGCAACTTACTGTTTCCACTGCCATTAATATGCTGGGTTCCAATTTCAGAGCCTAGGGATTGCAACAGGCCCCCTTGTGTGCCAGTCCCATGGTGCATGGAGATTCCATTGTTATCCCAGCCATTGATCAGGGTTTTCAATCCCAAGTGCCAAATTCCATAAGTTAGAGCAGCTTTTCCCCAGTCTACCTTGTTGAACATGTGGCATTCGGAGGACCTTTCTATGGGGCTTACACCAAATAGTTGACGCAAGCTATGTAACGTGAACAAGCTGTTGCAACTGTGCCCAACAATATAAAATCAGGTGCAATTGCAGCAAAAGAGTTTGGCACAATTGTGCCATAAAAAGACAACGATACAGGGCTTGGCACAAGCCCTGTGTTGATGCCTTTTAATATCATGCCCTCTCTCATATATATTTGGTACAATCTTACAGAAAAACACCTTGGACATTGTACAGGGTTAGGGCATTAGGGGTGCTGCTTTTTCGCCCTTTTTTTGCACTCCTTTGCCACCTCACATTCACTGGTGCCACTTGGTGGAGTCCTTACAGGGTTTTCTGAAACATTGTCTTTTTTTACAGGACTGCTGCATGAACTTAGTTATTTATATTTTGTGGTGATGTGCTAACTTTGTATTATATATTTATACAACACCCTGAGCCTCTGGGAAAGGTGCCACCAAATAAGATTTTCTTGTTTTATACTTAAATGGCTGTAACTCAAACAAAAAGCTGAAAATTGTTTCCTTGTGAAATATTAACAAACATTACCATAAAGATGACTTGAATGACAAACACATATGTCTACACACTTACTATAGTGAAAGAATCTCTTGATTTCACAGCAGGGCGCATTGCTGCCAATGCGTGTTACCGTCACAGTAAGTGTATATTGTTGTCCAGGTTTTATGGAAGGGAAAATTACTGCTGTTATTCCACTACCTTCTGCAATTTGTATGACAGGTGACTTATCCTCCAATGATACGTAATAGTAAAATGAGGGTGTATTAGCATGAGGAGTCCAAGACACTTCCAAGTTTGAGTTAATAATTCTAGCATATACAGAGATGTCTTTGCAACAGTCTGCATAAAAAAGAAAACTGAAATTAATGTCTTATCATTTACAGTTTATCAGCTGTCAGAAACTCTGCATTCAATGTACAAACCCATTTTGGCCATATGTGCCATGTTACAGTACGTGTTGCATAGGGATGTGCTAAGTACAACCTGTGTGATCTAAGGAATTCTATGGATTCATGAGCCTAGTACCACACTGCTGCAGACTCATTTTTCAGTTTTTCCTGAAGTCCTCCCAGTTCACCTCAGGGCCCCAGGAGTAGATGCATGTGCATGGAGGCATACATGTGTACTATAGCCCCAGTAACAGCCCCATCCACCCTCCCATTGACCTAGCACCTGGCACTCCATCTGGCCTGTGCTGTCCCCCAGCCTCCTCCACTGAGCAGTCAAGAGCTGAGTGATATCACCACCACCATTCTGCAGCTCCATCCAGCTATGCACCCTTCTGCTTTGCCGATCTCTGATGGTCCATGTTCATTCATGAACACGGGATGTCTGTGTGGTGTGAGGTAAGGTGTCCAGCACCTTAGCTCTTTATGCCACCAGGCTGGCAAGTTCTTTGTCTTTACTTTTTCAGCCATCTCTTGTGAAGACCATGGTGGTTTCCTTTTCCTTTTGCCTTTGTCTATTTGTCTGATACAAAGGTTTGTTGCCTCCAATATGGCTCCTTTTAGATGTGCTCATTGTCCTTTGACTCCCCCTTATATCCCCCATCTAAAGCCAACTTGAGACATACCCCCATCCTACTGAAGTTCCCCCTTTAAAAATCTAGAATTGTAGCCTTCATGTGGCATGTTTCTGTTGCTGTTGTCACATTAAATCATGCTGTGCGATGGTCACTGGACTCAAGGTGTTCACCTACCCTGACATCTGTAATTCTGTCTCCATTCCTTAGTACAGGTCCAAATTGGCTTCTTCCTGGGTTGGCTCAAGCACCAGCCACTTGAGGCATGTCAACTGCAGGGAGTCTAGGATGTCTCTGCCTGTGGTTTTAGCAGCCAGTTGGGTTCTCCAATCAACTTCTGGAAAGTTGAAGTCTCCCATCAGTAACATCCCCCCCCCCCATTTGGCTGCCATCATATGGGTGACTTCCAGTAGATCACTTTCCATTTCCTCTCTTTGTGCTGGTCATCTTTATAGTAGTTCTGTGTTAATGGTTATGCCATTGCCTGCCTCCAGGGTGACCCACAATGCCTTCATCTCCACCTGTAATCCTTGCACCTCTGTCACTTTCATACCCTACTTGATGTACCGAGCCACCCTTCTCCCTTTTTACCCTTTCTGTCTCTCCTGAGTAGGGCATAACCTGGTAGAGATATACCCCAGTCATGGTTCCCATTGTACCATGTCTCTGGAACAGCTATAATATCCAAATCATCCACTGATACCATGGCTACCAGTATCAGGGATTTTGTTCCCCAGGCTGCGAGAATTTGTGCATGTGGTTTTCCGGTTGCTGCAATCTTTCCTCCTGACTTCCTCCCTATTCCCTTGGGCTCTCCTGCCCCCTGTACATCTTCCAACTACATGTTTTTTGTTAGGCAAGATGACCCCCTGTCTCCTTTGGCATGGCAAGGTGTTGGTTAATGGAATACAGCATTAGCTGCTGCAGCTTCTGAAACTAGAGATGTTGACCTACCACTTGTATCTGACAGAGGTTGAACCAGGATTGCAGCACACCATTTGCCAACATGGTTACCACTATGTAAATGACTGCTACTGAAGCCATGAGTTGGCACAGACTGAACTAAAACATGATCATCTGAACTGTCCGTATCTGACTCTGTGAGATGTGAGTGACTATGAGTGTGAAGAGTCTTCTGAGTCACTATGTGGCACCTCATGATAGTGGTTTCCAACCCACAGAATGTTTTACAGACAAACCGGGTTGATTTTTTCAATTGGGTCAGCAAAACAGTAGATCAGGGTGGGGCAGTGTATGTAGTTTATCTAGACTTCAGCAAAGTTTTTGACTTCATTCCGCACAGGGAACTAGTCAAAAAACTGAAGAAGATGGGAACTGGTCCCAAGGTTATAAACTGGATGAGGAACTGGTTAAATGGGAGAACTCAAAGTATATTAGTAAATGGTACTCAGTGGAGGGAAGGGTGACTAGCGGGGTCCTGCAGGGCTCAGTTCTGGGGCCGATCCTCTTCAACATATTCATCAGTGACATTGCAGATGAACTGAAGGGAAAGGTTTGTCTGTTTGCAGATAACACCAAAATCAGCAACAGGGTAGATAAAACAGAGGGACAGCAAAGCATGGAAGCTGATCTCCGAAAACTGTCGGAGTGGTCCAAGACCTGGCAATTGAAATTCAATGCCAAAAAATGCATGCTCATGCACCTGGGAAAGCGTAGCCCAGGAAAACTGTATTCAGTGGGAGGGAAGTAGCTGGTGGCTACCATGCTGAAGCCAGAACTAGGGGTGATCATATCAGATGGCTCTACCACTGCTGCTCGACAAAAATATCTGTGAATGTCAGTACAGCGACAGGTTCCATGTCAACTGCGTGTTGCCATTGACATGGAACAGCACACTTCAGACTCTGTTTTTTCATTGGGGGGTTTCACCCCAGAACTAAAGGATCCTAACTCCAAGTTGGAATTAGTTTGATGAGGGAGTGCAGGTTGGGGGAAGTGGCTGCCCCCTTTCAGCGGCACTTCTCTGGTGGCATGGCACTGTTGTCGATATTGATGCATGTCGCCACAGAAATGTCACTCTTAGGGTGGTATACCACATCAGAGGACCTCAAGATCAGTAGACAATGTGAAAAGGTAACACTAAAGGCTAGTGGTATCCTGGGATACATAGTGAGGGGCATCATGAGGAAAAGGCATGAAGTAATCATGCCCCTGCATTGGTCCCTGGTCAAGTCTCACCTTGACTACTGTGTCCAATTCTGGAGGCCACATCACAGGAAGGAATAGATAGGCTGGAGACGGTAGAGAGAAGAACAACGTAGATGATGCAGGGCTCGCATCAGAAACCGTATGAGGCAAGACTGAATAACCTCAAATTATACTCCCTTGAACAACACAGGAATCATGGGGACATGATAGAAACATTCTAATACCTCAAAAGCAACAACAGGGTGCATGTGCAGAACCTCTTTCAGGTAAAAGATTATAGCAGAATTAGAGGGCACAGCCTTCGACTTAAGGCAGAAAACTTCAGAAGCAATTTGAGGAAATTCTTCTTCACAGAATATGTTGCGCAACCATGGGATAGCCTGCAGGAGTGGGTGGTGGGAGCCAAGACAGTGGGGGAATTCAAGTAGACATGGCATAGACAGTGTGGGATACACAAGGGGGGGGTAGGAAGCCAAGGTCAGACTTGATGGATAATACTGTCCCCATCTGACGACAATGTCTGTGTTTCTATTTTTCTATGGCTCTTTTACAGTATAAACATGATGCCATGAGTTTATCTGTGGAACATATCAAAATGATTCTTCCATGCCATCTTTGTCCATTTAGGATGTACAGTTAGGCATGGACTATAATGGTGTTCTAAACCCTAATAGTAGCTCTAAGTAATAAAATTAGTATTTGTTATAGCTAAAGATTCTGGGACAGATTTTCAAAGTCCTGAGTAAGGCACAAAGCCCTGATACACCACTTATATGGTGCAAAAGGCATACAGCCTTCTCCCAGCTGGTGACTCCAAGTACTAGTGCAGCAAGTTAGACTGGCTCCTCCCTGGTCTAGCTTTCGGTTTTCAGGGAACCTCTTTTTATGGAGCTGCTGCAGTAAAGTGAGGAAACTGGGAATTACCTCAGTTCTGACATTATCTGGCTGAGTACTATGGAGTTACATAGTAACTTGTACAAGGCATGAGGGGGATGGGCGTGTCATCCAACTGGGATTAATGTTTTCCCATAAATTTCTCCATAGGCTTACATCACATGCGATGATGCAATGTGTGTGCTCCACTTCCATGGAACTGCCACTGACTTCCTGTAGGTGGGCTGTTTTGCTTTGCGGTCACTCTTTGCAGCAACAAAGATTCTTCAAGGGGCCACTACCAAGCAGAAAATGCATACTCCCTCTGCCACAGAGAAGACCTGTCATAAAGGCATTCAATCCTCTCCCCCCGTCCAAGCCCAAATGTCAAACAACCACTGCCACATTATTGTTACTGGAATAGCGGGCGGTAGCTCTGTCACTGTGCTCCTACATCAGCATAGATTCAGTTGA
The DNA here is from genome assembly GCA_016271365.2 of Neoceratodus forsteri. NCBI lineage: Eukaryota > Metazoa > Chordata > Ceratodontiformes > Ceratodontidae > Neoceratodus > Neoceratodus forsteri. Next base: position 40,140,198 of record CM028137.1, on the reverse strand, counting down.
TTTCTCCTAAACTGGTTTCTGTTGAACTTGAACTTATCTATCCTATAACACTGTGCAACAGTAAGCATTTTTTGAAACCTAGAATACTGTGAAATAAGTGGAAAACAGTAAAAGCTGAATCAAGCAAGGAGGGGCTTACAGGCGAAGTGTATAGAACGGGTGATACGGGGGAGCAAGAGAATGTCAGAAAGCAAACTGGGGTGAAGAGGAAGAGGCAAGAGGGCAAAAAACAGGAACAAAGGGGCGGAAGACTGTAAACAATGGAAAGTTGTGTTAACAAATGCCCATAGCCTGGAAAATAAGGTTCCTGACCTGGAAGGCTTGTTGACAGAAGCACACTATGATTTAGCAACAATAACAGATACATGATACTCTGTGAATCATGGCTGGGACATCAATGTACTGGGTAATACACTGTTCAGGAGGGATAGGGACCGTAAGAAAGGTTCAGGAGTGGCCCTGTGCATCAGAGATGGTATTAGGGCTACAGATGTTCAGGGGAGGTAGGGGGAGGCATAGGCAATGTGGGTTACACTTGAGCCAGGTAGTGGCACAGCAGTACCTACAGGGATGATCTACAGACCTCCGGCACAGAGGGAGGAGGTAAACAGGGAACTAGAGGAGGACATACACAGCATGGCAGCTAAAGCAGGGCTCTAATTTAAATCTAAATTGCCTGCAAGTTTTTGGGTTTCACTCGGAAAAGTGGCAACCGAATTAGCTGGGCTCCATTTTTTAAATCAGTTAAAAGTAACACCAGGACACTGCAGTAATCTCGCTACTCAACTCCCCAAAACTCACCTATATTAATCCTCGCTTTCTACTTTCCTTGGCAGAAGTTATCAGTGAGGCTCCCCTCGTGGGTGCAGGTGGTCATGAGGGATCATACTCCCTCCCCGGAGCCTCAATCAAATACAAAGGGACCCGTGGCTGAGGAATATAGAGGGACCTGCATTTTTTGCCTCGTGGAGCTGTGCAGCAGGTATAGTGAGGAACACAGCCTGAGCACTCTCTGCAGTCATTTTTGAGCCCCGCTGACACTGCGCGTCAGCTGCCCCGCTGCCCCCACCACCACCCTTGGTCGTGTTGTCCTGATATACTGGTGGTGAGCTCTTTTGATTGGTGAAGAGCTAAAACCTATCAGGCAACTTCTCCACTTGCAGGTTATCAGGACCTGCTACTAGGGGGCTACCATTGTTTCCACAGCCCATCTCTCACTCTCTGCATTTACTCCTGCATGGTTGATCTTATGGTTTATCCGTCGGTGTGAGTAAAAAAAAAAAAATCTCTAATGATCTACTTAAAATCCCTCCCAAGCATGTCTCAGATAAATACCTTATCACTTTTCTCTGTCCACATAGCGGCGTTATGGCTTACCCTCCTTGTTTTAACCCTTTCCATACACCCACTACCCTCCTGCCTTCATCATATTAGTTCTAGTACTACCCCTCCCTCTGTCCCAATTTTTCCCCCTGCGTTAATCCGACCAATAAAAACTCCCTCATCAGTTACTATGTCTTATATCCCCTGCCCTCCTCCTCTACCTTGTCATCCCACCTCTGAAACCATGATTACCCCACTACTTTATGGTCAGGAAATATTACGCTTTACGTGCACCCATATTTCCAATAAACCGCACAAACATGTGGTCACATCTCGACGCACCTCCAAAAAGATCTACAAAACTAACCTAACCAGGGCAGCAATCATCCTCCTGTTACTTGTGGGCAACATCCACCCAAACCCTGGTCCCACTCCCAATACCCTACGGCAACCAACTAAACAAAAGGGACTGCGGCTGGCCACCATTAATGTTTGTAGTCTACAAAAGAAACTTGCCTCATTTCAAGCCTGGGTTTGCCTCCACTGCCCTGATGTAATAGCCGTTACTGAAACATGGCTGTCACAGCATATCCCTGACTCGGCTGTAAGTATACCTGGTTATACACTGTTCAGGTCGGATAGACTAAATAGATGGGGCGGGGGTAGTGCTCTATACCTCCGAGAGCACTTACAAGGAATAATCACTACTACCATAAGCCCCTCTGAAGATGTACAGTCTCACACTGTTAGGGTGGAAGTTGGGAACTCGAAAAAATCCTCTACATAATGTCTGTATATATCCCCTCATAACCAAAGGGATGCCTTCACATCCATCTTAGATATTATCGAACAACTCCCAAAAATTCTAAGTCATTGCCCTAGGTGATTTTAACTCAAACTGGCTTGCCCCCAGACATCCCCTCAGGATGCAGCTGCTGCCAAAATCTATCTCAAATGGTCCTCACCCCCACTAGAGTAAGCAAAAATATGTGCCATAGCTCCCTCCTTGACCTCATACTCACAAACCATCCTGAGCACATACTGGATGTCCAGGTCCTATCGGACTCCCTCAGTGATCACTCCCCAGTAACGTGTCTCTGGTCAAATAGCTGGAAACCACCCCCTCCTAGGATCTCCACATGTCGCCAGCTCAAGAGGGGGGCACTAAAACATCTCAGAAACTGGCTTAGAAATCTCGACTGGTCTCCACTTGATCACCTGACGTCAGTTGAAGCAGCCCTGTCCTTCTTCATAAGTTCCTTCCTATCAGCCTGTGACATCTTTGCCCCCTATGTCAAATGGATTGAAAAGCCTAAATCATCCCCCTGGGTTACTAGATCTTTGCTTGATCATATGAAGGCGCGTGATGACCTGTGGTTCAGAGCCCTTCAGTCAGGTCTACCCACTGACCGACAACGTTATCGTGCTGCCAGAAATACTTGCACCTGGGAAATATGGCTGGCAAAGGCTGCTTATTACAAAACAAAACTCGCTGCCACTTGGGGTGATGGTAAAAGGTTCTGGGATAATATAAAGGAACTTAGTGGAAAGTCTCCCTCCCCTTCCCCTGCCATGCTTATTCTAGATGGTATCCCTACTCAAGAACCCAGCAAAATTGCAGATGCTTTTAATATAGCATTCTCAGACCTAAGCTCTATTCTCCCCCCTGACTTTTTCAGTTCTGATGCGGGATATTTCCCACCACCTCCCAGTGTGCCTCCTTTTCATCTCAAAACCATCTCCACTAGTGATGCCCGCTCATATATTTCCAGGTTCCTAGGAAAGACCAGACATAGTGGTGACTCACTAGATGCTAAATTGCTATCTTTAACTCTTGATGCTGTTCTAGTACCTCTTACTAAAATCTTCAACATGTCCCTGTGCCTAGGAAAGTTCCCCTCTCTATGGAAAAAGGCAAGGATTACTCCACTACATAAAAATGGTACACGTACAGCTACTAGTAACTACAGGCCCATCTCCATACTCCCTCCACTCTCAAAAGCCCTGGAAAAAATAGTGGCTGATCAACTTACTAGCTATCTAGATACAAAACACCTAATCTGCCAACAACAACACGGTTTCAGGAAAGGTCACAGTACCACCAATGCCCTCCTAGAACTTACCTCCTTTGTTCATGACGCTCTTGACCAGGGAGATCTGGCTGGTGCAGTCTTTGTTGATCTCTCCAAGGCATTTGACACCATCAATCACACCATGCTCATAAATGCCCTACTCTCTGTCGGTGTCTCCAAAGAAACTACTAGCTGGTTCTCCAGTTATCTCTTTGGCCGCACTCAGCAGGTGATGATAAGAAACACCCTCTCCGCAAACCCTCCAGTCCAATTGGGTGTCCCTCAAGGATCTATCCTCGGTCCACTCCTTTTCTCACTTTACCTGAACTCATTACCTCAGGCCACCCCTGGGCATCTTCTCCTTTATGCTGATGACGCAGTGATTTTCAGTCATCACCCTGACCCCGCTCTACTTCAAGAATCCTTGCAGGACTCTTTCACTCAAATTGAAGCTTGGTTTTCCTCACACAAGCTTGTACGCAACACAAAAAAGATTAAAGTCATGCTATTCGCCCACCCACAACATAAGCACAGCACTACAAAATTAGCTATACACAATGTGATGGGCACCAAGCTGGAACCTGTTCCCAATTTTAAATACCTAGGGATTATTCTAGACTCTTCCCTCACCTATCGTGAGCATATTGCATCAACCTGCACTGAAATTAACAAAAGAATCGGTCTCCTCTACAGGCTTAGGCCCTGTCTACCTCCGGAGGCTCTACGCTTAGCTATCTCCAGCTCCATCCTCTCACTGGTAGACTATGGCATAATTATCTACGGGGCCACCTCTGACACAGCTCTGTCCAGCATTAAACGTGCCCTAAACAAAGCCTGCAGATTGGCCATAGGATGTGATCATCTTACGCACACCTGTGACCTCTATCTGCTCTCATCATGGCTAAACTTTCAGGGGAGACTAGTTTATCAGACCTGCCTACTGGCCAAAAAAATCCAGTTGGGTCTAGCCCCCCCAGGCTGTCTTATACTCCTCCAAAAGAACCTACTGGCTCGCTCCACTAGACACTCGGATACCGCCACTTTCTGTGTCCCCTTTGTAAAGACCACTGCTGGCCAAAGGTCCTTTTGCTACAGGGCACCACTCTGGATGAACTCAATCCCTGACTCTGTCTTATCAATTCCCAGGCTTGGGCCTTACAAACATGAGTTACTTAATCACATAATGTCAAACTCCCACTGTGACTGCAGATGAAACTTTAAATGTTAATGCATCATTACTTCTCAATTGCTGTCATTCCATTGATTGTGTTTATTCTATTTTTTTCACCTCGGTAGGTTACCATCATTTTCTGTACCAGTAATGTTGTCTATATTGTATATTGTATGTTATACTGTATTCTAATCCATTTATGTAAGACTTGGAGCCTTTGCAAATGAGTCTCAGACTCAAAGGGTTGTAATTCCTAAACTTTAAATAAATAAAAGGGAAATCCTGCTTCTGGGGGATTTTAATATGCCGGATGTGGATTGGACCACTGAGGTGTCTGCTTTAGCCAGAAGCACAACTATCCTTTAATCTCTGCAGGGGTTTTTTCTCATGCAGCTGGTGCATGAGCCAACCAGAGACAAGTCTATCCTGGACCTGGAATGGATTAATGGGAATGGAGTCAAAGGAGTACAGGTGGATGGGCAGCCGGGGTTCAGCGACCACTACATGGTGTGGTTTAGCATGGAGACAGGGACTCAGCTGATCCACATATGGGCAAAAGTATTAGATTTTAGGAGGGAAGATTTCATGGAAATGGGTGGAAGCATTAGAGCAGTCTTGTGAAATGGAGAGATAATAGGGGGCGGGGTGGGGAGAGAAACAATGGAGGAAACCGAAGGAAGCAATAGTGTAGGTAACAAACAAATGCATTAGGACAGAGCCCAGAGGAAAAATAAAAACATAACCACTATGGTTTTCTAAAGAGGTGGGAGACAAAGTAAAGGCTAAAAGACAGAGTTTCAAAACATATAAGCCTTACATTATAAGAGAACCCAAGGAGAGGAGGTCAGGGAGGTGTACCTTGAATGTCTTAGAGAAGCAGAGAAATCTGTAAGGAGAGCTAAGGCACAAACAGAGAAGGGTTATCATGGTCTGTGAAAAAAGAAGACAAGACATTCAGTAGGTATATTGGCACCAAAAGAAAAGCCGGGGGGTGAGGCTCAAAGGTGAGGAGGGAGAATGTAAGGAGGGGGATCTAGACAAGGCAGAAATACATAACAAATACTTTTGCTCAGTGTTCACTAAGGAGGGACATGTCAAGGGCCACAGCTGGGTAGTAGAGGCAATGGATGAAGGTGGAGACGTGGACATCAGTCCATTCACAGTGGAGAGGTCTTGAAGAACTCACAAAGCTGAAGGTGGATAAAGCCATGGGGCCAGATGGAGTACACCCGAGGATAATAAGGGAGCTGTTAAGAGAACTTGCAGTGCCTATGGTGGTCCTGTACACAGAGTCATTTAACTCAGGTGTTGTTCCAGAGGACTGGTGGAGGGTGCATGTAGTCCCACTGCACAAAAGCAACAGTAGTGAAGAGGCAGGGAACTACAGGCCAGTCAGCCTTACCTAAGTACTGGGGAAGTTCATGGAGACACTGCTAAAAGAAAGGAAAGTGGCAGACCTGGAATCCAGAGGAACCCAGGATCTGAGGTATCACAGATTCACAGCAGGCAGGTCAGTTCAAATGAATCTGATAGATTTATTTGATTGGGTGACTAGGGAAGTTAATCAGGGAGGGGCAGTAAACATCACCTACCTAGATTTCAACCAAGCCTTCCACCCTGTCCCACATAGAAGGCTGGTTAGCAAGATGGGTAGTCTAGGCACGGAACAAAATATGATACGCTGGGTTAAAAACCGGTGGAGAGGCAGGACACAGAGGGTGGTGGTAAGTAGCATCCAATCCAGGGAGAAAGGGCTGACCAGTGGAGTGCCACAGTGATCAGTACTGGAACCAGTCATGTTAAATGTCTTCATTAGTGCCATTGCATAGAGGCTGGATAGAAAGGTCTGACTATTTGCAGATGACACCAAGATTTGCAACAGGGTGAATACTCAGGAAGGGGTGCTGAAAATAAAGAGGGACTTGGGGAAGCCTGAAAGATGGTCAGAGACATGGAAACTGAGGTTCAGTACAAATAAGTGCAAAATAATGCACCTGGGTAGAGGGAACCCTGGGGAAAGCAACAGCATGGGAAGGGAGTGCTGACTGGCACTAAAAAGGAAAGAGACCTACGAATCATCATTACTAATGACCTCAAGGTATTAAAGTAATGTACAAAGATGGTGGGGAGAGCCAGTGGCATGCTGGGGTGCATAGGCAGGGGTATCACTAGCAGGAGGAGCGAGGTGGTGATGCCATTGTATAAAACATTGGTAAGACCTCACCTGTAGTACCACATGCAGTTCTGGAGGCCACACTTGTGCAAGGACATAAACAAAGTGGAGGCTGTCCACATAAGGGGAACAGAGATGCTGTAGGGCTTGCAACCATGAGAAGAGACATGGGGACCTCAATATGTACTCACTGGAAGAGAGGAGAAAGCAGGGATGACATGACAGAAACTTTCAAGTATCTCAAGGGTATAAACAAGGTGCAGGTGGGGGACCATTTCCAAGTGAGAAAAAGTGCTAGAAGAAGGGGACATAATAGGAAATTGGAGGGGGGTATAATAAGGGGTAATGTGAGGATGTTTTACTACACAGACAGGGTAGTTGACATTTGGAATTGCCTGCCTCAAGAGATAGTGGGGGAAACTCAGTGAAGGTGTTTTAAGCATGTTTGGGCCAGGCACAGGAGAACCTTGAGAGGGGAGGGAGTGATGATAAACCATTGATCACGTTGTGTCAGAGGCAACATATAATGTATAGGGCATACAGGCAGACTGGATAGGCCTAGCCAGCCTTAGCTGCCAGCAATTTCTATGTTTCTATGTTCTATGTTTCTATGAAACTCTGATTAACATTAGCTACTGTATCACATGTGGACCACACTGCCATCTGTTTTATTTGTAAAAAGTGGATCCCCTCACAACCTCTTCAATGGGAGAGAGGCACCTCAGTGGATGACCTGCGAATCAAACCTGTGCACTTGGGGTTGTCCAATAAAGTTCAGAGAGCAGTCAGAATCCGATATTTCAAAATTTATTAGAAGCAGAAAAAAATAAAATGGACTTAAAGCAGAACTTGTACATAACTTTCAAAAAAAACAAGGCACAGGAAATCATATCTTTAACAAGAAAGAAAATTCCTGCCCAAAAGGCACCTAGAATCTGGCTAGGCATCTGGTAGGTTTGCCTTCCTACCACACACTGACTCAACATTTCACATTCACCTCCTTTTATACCAGCGGAGGAGCACATGACTTTGTTAGCTCCTCCCCCAACTTGCATCATAAAAGTGGGGCAACCAGGGCTGCTCAGTCCTATAAGGAGATTGGACTGAGAGGATCTGGAAGCACTTTACTAGAGAGTTGTAAGTCTAAGGCATTTCTGCATCACATTAGGAGACTTTAGTCCTTTTAAGTTAAACAGTTTTATCTCTCTCCTTTTAACAGTGGCATGCATTGCCTTCTCCCTTGTAAAAGTACTAGTTTAACCTTTTTATTTAAGGAATAAACAAACACCACTTTTCAAATGATTTCTCAGTTACAATTCTGATACGTACCATAATTCTAAGCTTCTCATCCTAAAACTAGCACAAAGGCAGTTAATTTGTTCACAATTCACAAGATAATGAAAACGCCATAACAAACTCTTTTTCGGCGTTTTCGCACATTCACGACGATCGCGACAGTCGCACGGTAACGACGATCGACGATCGCTATTGTCGCAGCACATATCGTAGCAGGAAAATTAATCAAACAGCTTGTACTGCAAGCACAGAACATTCTAAACATTGGGCTTATTATTTAGAGAAAACGAGCTGGAAATAAGGAAAGGGACAGAAAGACTGCTCAAAGCTGGCCAAGCTTGAGTAGGGGAATGACAGAAAGGAGCAATAGTAAAAGGAAGAGATTAGAAGAGCAGGAGACTGTTGCAACAGATTTTTTTTACTATTTTAGCCCACAATGTTCTCAAATTACCTCCAAAACATAGGCAGGTAATTACACATGCTCTGCATCCATGAGAGCATATCCAAGTTCAGGGGGGTCACCGACCCTACCACAGTCCTCCCCACTCAAGATGAAAACTAGTAGTTTTCACTACTTAAAATAGCATGTAGATCTCTCTTGTAAAACAAAAAGAGATGGAGCTTTAGCCCACCCACTCCCAAAGCTCCACCTCGGGGCCCTTTAATATTCTCTTTTACTTAAATACAATGCATTTTAAATACAAATATATTCATTCCCGAGGTCTACATTTGGTTCTAACATTATGTCTGCTCCCAAATCGAGACATAAAGTCAGCATTACTATTAGCAGTTCCAGCTCTATGATTGACAATGAATTTATATGGTTGCAATGTTAGATACCATCTCATAACCCTTGGATTACTATCTTTCATGTTATGTATCCATCGTAATGGATTATGATCTGTCCATACTGTAAATTGAGTTCTATAAATAATATCATAGGGATTCTATGGTCCATTTGAGTGCTAAACACTCCTTTTCTATTGTGGAGTACTTGGTTTCTGACATGTAATTTACGGCTTGATATACAGTACTGGATGTTCTTCTCCATGATGGATTTGAGATAACACAGCCCCCAAACCAACATTAGAAGCATCCGTCTGTAACAAAAATGGTTTATCAAAATCAGGACTTTTTAACACTGGGGAGGAACAAAGTATTGCTTTTATGGCAAGAAATGATTCTTCACATTCTGAATTCCAGATTACTTTTGAGGGTTTGTTCTTTTTTGTTAATTCAACAAGAGGGCTAGCTAAAGTAGCAAATTGAGGCACAAAATGTCTATAGTAGCCTGCTAGGCCTAAAAATGAACGCACATGTTTTTTTGTGAGGGGACGAGGACTCTTGGCTACGGCGTCCACCTTCCTTACCTCTGGTTTTACCTGCCCATTACCAATTATAAATCCCAAATACCGGGCTTCCTCCATAGCAAAGGAACATTTGTTGGGGTTGATGGTGAGACCAGCTTGTTTTATAGTCCTTAAAACAGCAGTAAGGTGTTTAACATGGTCTTCCCATGTTGGACTATAAATGATTAAGTCATCTAAATAAGCTGCGCTATATCCAACGTGAGGTCTCAGGAGTTTATCCATCAACCTTTGAAAACTAGCTGGGGCTCCATGAAGTCCAAATGGCATCATTGTGAACTGAAAAGACCCCAAAGGAGTGCAAACAGCAGTTTTCTCTTTTGATGCTTTCTCAAGTGGAATTTGCCAGTATCCTTTAGTTAAATCAAGTATACTAACATATCTCGCTTGCCCAAGTTGATCAATGATGTCATCTATACGGGGCATTGGATATCCATCAAACTTTGATATTGTGTTGAGTTTTCGGAAGTCTAGACAAATTCTTATCCCTCCCTCTTTTTAGGACAAGGACCATAGGAAATGCCCATTCACTATTAGCTTCTTCGATGATACCATTGCTTTCATCTTTTCTATCTCTATGATGACTTCTTGTTTTAATTTCTCAGGAACTGATAGGGCTTTACTCTAATGGGTGTGTTTTGAAATGTATGGATCTGATGACATATTTCCATAGTTTTCCTGGGACTGTTGTAAAAGTATCATGAAACTGACTTAGAACGTGGGCTAGTTCTTGTTTTTGACTGTCTAGTAAAGAAGGATTTATTGTCAAATCTTTAGACAATTGTTCTCCTTCCAGTCTATCATATGCCAGCTCCATCTCATTGTCCAATGGTTTGGAACATACATACATGACTTCAGTAGGCCTATCATGCCATCTTTTCAATAAATTGGCATGGTACACTTTTAGTTTTTGTTTTCTGTCTGGTACTTCCACCAAATATGTAGTGGGGCTAATTTGTTTCTGTATCACATAAGGCCCTTGCCATTTCATAGTTAACTTGTTTTCAGTGGATGGAAGCAACAATAAGACATGATCCCCAGAGCTAAAGTGTTTTTCACCCACCCCTATGTCATATCTTTCTTTCTGATAGTCTTGCTTGATTTGATTCTGTTCTTGCGCAACCTGAGTATACTTAGCTATTTTTTACGTAGGCTGCAGAATAAATCAAGGGTAGTGGGATTTTTCCAGGTGGTAATATCCTCCCACTGTTCCTTAACTACGTCTAGGGGACCTCTGGGATTCCTACCATATAATAGTTCAAATGGTGAGAATCCAGTCGATGCGTGAGGTACCTCATGATATGCAAAAAGTAACAGTGGCAGATATAGGTCCCAGTGTTTACCCTCATCTTCCACATACTTTTGTATCATTTTCTTCAGTGTTTTGTTGAAACGCTTGACCAAGCCATCAGTTTGGGGATGGTATGGAGATGTGTAGACAGCTTCTACCCCCAGAGCTTGGTAGAGACGTTTCAAAATGGCTGAACAAAAATTGGTTCCCCTATCCGTTAAAAATAACTTTTGGTATGCCCACTCTGCTAAATACCTTGAGCAACTCCTCTGCTATTTTATCCGCTGTTATGGTGCATAGGGGAATAGCCTCAGGATATTTTGTAGCATAGTCACACAACACAAGGGCAAACCTGTTGCCTTTAGTACTTTTGGGGAGAGGTCCTATAATATCCATGGCCAATCTTTCAAAGGGCATAGCAACCAATGGTAAAGGTTGAAGAGGGACTTTGTCCTTTCTTGTAACTGGCGCCACCCTTTGGCACTGGCTGCAAATTTTGCAATATTCAGCCACTTGATCATGAATGCCAGGCCAAAAGAATCTATATAGTAACCTTTTAAAGTTCTATCCTTCCTGCACGTCCCCACATGGTACATCATGCGCTAAGAATATTAACTGTTATCTATACTGACTAGGAACCACCAGCTGATCTACCATTTCCCAGTTTTTGGATTTTGACAAACTCTATACAATTTATCCCGTTGCAATTTATACATTGAGGTGTACCTTCCAACCTCATCAGCAATAACCTGGGAAAACAAAGGGGTTAGTGTAGGGTCATTCTTTTGGTCACTGATAAAAGAGTCTGACTTTACAGTTTTTACCATGGCATCATCACAACCTAAGTCCTTTGTTTTATTCCATGTCCATTTTTCTAGTCTCTTTTGTTTTTTTGATTTAACAGTTTTTCCAGGAACATCAAATAAGGTATCATCAAAAGGAAACAGTTCACTGTCCATTTGTTCCTGAGATGCTTGAGATCGTGTAGTCACAGCAGATATAGAAGAAGAAGCAGTCAATAAATTGTTAAATACAGGAAAGTCATGTCCCAATATCACAGGTACAGGTAGTCTAGGAACCACGTCTATCTTCAGATGATGTGCCATACCTGATGCAGTAATAGTAGCTTTCTGTACAGGATAAAATGAGTGTCCCCATGAACACAAGTCACCCAGTTTTCTCAGAGTGTTTCTTTGTAAGAGCACCACTGAGTAAATTAGTACGTACTAGGGTTTGCTTACTTCCTGAATCAATCAATGCCATCACATCCTGTCCTCCAACATTAACAGACACAGAATATTGCCCCCAAGTTTGTTAAGGCCAGATGAGAAGGATCAGATTTTTCTTGGGGCAAAATCTACATATGTGTCCCTTGGTCTGACACTGTGGAATTAATATCTGGGTTAAATGTTCTCATACTTTTTCTTTCCTCTTTGGCTTAGTAGAAGGACTAGTGGGTGGATGTTTTATTAATACTTGGGAAGTATTTGTTCCATGAGACCCTTTCTGATGATGTGGGTGAGCTGTAATATAATCTTCAGCTAAACTGACAGCTTTTTCTACTGTGTCAGGTCGATGTTCTCTTACCCACATTTGAACCTCAAAAGGTAGTATTTTACAAATTGTTCTAACACAACTGACTCAACCACTTGATGTATGGTACGAGTTGCAGGTTGTGTGCCATATTTGTGCACAAGTCTTGCAATCGAGCACAAGCTTCTTGTGGGACTCAACAGTATGATATCTGAATGCTCGAAACCTTTGACGATAAGTCTCTGTACAGATGTCATACTTTAATATTGCTTGTTTAACATGATCATAGTTGGTAACATTTGCAGGTTCTACGTGACTATAACCTAGCTGAGCCTTGCCTGTGAGATATGGGCTAAACGAATAACCCACTGATCCCTAGGCCACCCACAAGCTGTTGCCACTCTTTCAAATGTTGTAATGTATGCTTCAATATCATCACTGTCCATTAATCTGGAAATTTTAAAGTCCTTTGGGCCCCCACTAGGTAGAATAGGTCTAGTAGTTCCAATAGCCTGAATAGCCTTAAGAGTCTCCACCCACCTGGTCTCATTTTGTAGATGGTCTCTCTCATTTTGTAGACGGTCTCTCTCTCTCTGCTTCTCCAGCTCGACCTGTCTCACACATAACCATCTCAGCAAATCATGTACTTCGGAAGGGGGGTCCTCTTCCTTCTTTGACATCTTCACCCCAATAGCTTCTTCCGCTGCCTTTGGTTTACCAGTCTCTTTCCTTCTGACATCACCCAATCCAGCTGCTAGGGTAGTTGAAATTTGTCCACCATGGTTCTGGTCCATGTACCTTCCGTGCAGACATTTCCGCTTTCCATCTTCTTCTGCTCCTCCATAATGACTCTGGACAATATCCACAAGAAAGGTGGCTCCTTCCTTGTGATATTCCACTCTGACACCAAATGTGCACGTGGGGTTGTCCAATAAAGTCCAGAGAGCAGTCAGGATCCGATATTTCAAAATTGATTAGAAGCAGAAAAAAATAAAATGGACTTAAAGCAGAACTTGTACATAACTTTAAAAAAAAAACACAAGGCACAGGAAATCATATCTTTAACAAGAAAAAAAATTCCTGCCAAAAAGGCACCTAGAATCTGGCTAGGCATCTGGTAGGTTTGCCTTCCTACCACACACTGACTCAACATTTCACATTCACCTCCTTTTATACCAGTGGAGGAGCACATGACTTTGTTAGCTCCTCACCCAACTTGCATCATAAAAGTGGGGCAACCAGGGCCACTCAGTCCTATAAGGAGATTGGACTGAAAGGAGCTGAAGCACTTTAGTAGAGAGTTGTAAGTCTAAGGCTTTTCTGCATCACATTAGGAGACTTTAGTCCTTTTGTTAAACAGTTTTATCTCTCTCCTTTTAACAGTGGCATGCATTGCCTTCTCCCTTTTAAAAGTACTAGTTTAACCTTTTTATTAAAGGAATAAACAAACACCACTTATCAAATGATTTCTCAGTTACAATTCTGATATGTACCATAATTCTAAGCTTCTCATCCTAAAACTAGCACAAAGGCAGTTAATTTGTTCACAATTCACCAGATAATGAAAACGCCATAACAAACTCTTTTTTCGACGTCTTCGTACATTCACACGATCGCACAGTGCACGGTCGCACGATCGCACAGTCGAACGTGCGCACATTCGTGCAGGAAAATTAATCAAACAGCTTGTACTGCAAGCACAGAACATTCTAAACATTGGGGCTTTATTATTTAGAGAAAACGAGCTGGAAATAAGGAATGGGACAGAAAGACTACTCAAAGCTGGCCAAGCTTGAGTAGGGGAATGACAGAGAAGGAGCAATAGTAAAAGGAAGAGATTAGAAGAGCAGGAGACTGTTGCAACAGATTTTATTTTACTATTTTAGCCCACAATGTTCTCAAATTACCTCCAAAACATAGGCAGGTAATTACACATGATCTGCATCCATAAGAGCATATCCAATTTGGGGGGGGGGGGTCAACGACCCTACCACAAATCCCAATGACATAGTTTACTTTACTTGGTTGCTCTGTTGTGGTATCAGGTTGTGTTGCACTTGTTGCAGTTGTTTCACGTGTTGTTGTTATTCCTTCACTTGTTGTAGGCACTGTTATGAAGATAAAGCAATTTTTATCAGTAGAAGTAATATTTATTTTCCTTGTGCAATACTCACAGTGAACACATTTGTTTCTCAGACATGTACATTATGTATTTTTGCCATTTGTAAGATACTAACATTTATATATAAATCATCAATAGAAAAAAATGCAACATGGCACAGAGAAGTACCCTAGTAGTAAGCTGTGGAATGAAATGCGCATTCCAGTACTGGATTTAACATTTTTTTAAAGATTTCAAATTGTTGCCCTTCAGTTTAATTTCTGTGTTTGTTGAATAAAACTAGTGTAGTAGTCATCATTGTAAAGAGTGTCTGGCGTAAGTTCAGGAGAATATACATCCTGGGTCAAACATCCACATCAGATAAACTGTGTTTACTTGATTCTTGAGGATTTGGTGATGTTGACGCTTGTTGTTCTGAGGTGTTTTGTTCCACCAATATATTTAATGTTTGTGCAAAGCAGCTGACATATACTTTTTCTATGTTACTGTTACTGAAAGCCTTTACCATGTTACACGCTTTATCAGGTCATTACCACTTCTACTTCTAACCAATTTCCAAGTATCCCTTAATTACACAGTTTTTCTAGGGTGTTAAGTAAGTTGAAAGCAGTGTGTTCACTATCCATGACAGTGGCAATGAGAAATGCTGTTCCCCTGCACTGACATTTTTGTTTGTCAGATTAGAATGTTGTGACTGTGAGAAAGAAACTCAGGGCCTGATTCCAAGACAGTGATGAGAGCAAGGTGTAAAGTACGCCAATGCGTAAAGTTACGACAAAATCCCTACATCATATGAGCTGTACCATATTCCAAGAGAATCACCAGATATGACAGAAAATGCAGAATTATGCATGACATAAGTTACGCCCTCAAGACATGGCGTAACTTGCAATAGTGGCGTAGCAGTACGCGTGTCACAACTCGCAATTCTGTCAGCAGTACATACCTCTCGACTGTCCCACAGTACATTGCACTGTTCCCTACTGTACGTCCCATCACTTCTCTGTTCCACAGTGCAGTGCCCTGTCCCACAGTCTGTGTTTGACTATTGTGCAACATGCTATGGTACATGTTGCACCAGGTATGTATTTCACTTACTATTGGCTTGTCTGGCCATGCTGCTACCTATTTCACTGTTTCCTGGGCTTTCTAGGGCATATTTGCTTGGGTGTTCCATTGTATGCCCATTAGTTCCATGTTCACGACCTACTGGTTGGGGGTATGCTGCAGTCTGGCTTTTTAGGGGGGTATTTCTATGGCCTGTGCTCTGGTTAGGACAGCTTTTCCTTGTTATAACTTATGTTACCATCCTCTGGCATGGTTCATTATGCCACCTTTTCTAGACTAGCAGTTTTGTGGTGCTGGTGTGTTAGGCATGCCATAAGCCACATTACGCAGTGAGCGTAAGCATTCTTTGGTGTAACTTGCATTGTAACCATTTGTCGAGCAGTTGTGATGTGGCATAAGTGTTTTTGAATCACGCATGTCACAAATCACTGGCATAACTTGCGATTTGTACTAGCAGGACTGGCGTGCTGCACTTACACCTGGTGTAACTGACTTGGAATCAGGCTCCCTGTCTCCAAGCAGAGACATATGTCCAAGAGTGATACTGTATGATGCACATCTCCATTGTTCATATATCTATGGTAAAGTGCAAATCCCTCACTTATTCCTTCCTGAGTGCAAGTGCACTGCTCGTAGACTCCTTTGGTAATCTTTGGGACTGCTCTGCAGATGATGTACCAGCAAACCTAGATGGCAATTCATAGCACAGCTGTAAACTGGCAAGCAGCAATTTGACCGCAACATTCTCCACAATGGAAGATTGATTATCAGTCCATAATATTTTACAATAGGAGTCATTGGAGAAGTAGTCAAATGTTTGAGGTCAGTTGTGTTCACCCAATCAAATAACTGAGTTTGGGTTCATTGTTTTGCATTTGGAAAAGCTCTGGACAAGCATGAGGTGGTGCTGCTCTGGCATGGCATGGTGTTGGTGAATGGAGTACTCTGTTAGAAGATGCTGCTGAAACCAGAGATGTTGACTTCTTTCTTGTATCTGAAGCAGGTGGAGCCTGATTAACTGTCCACCTCTGCCATCATTGTAGCCGCTGTGTTACTAACTGCTATTAGAGAAGTTTTTGACACTGACTGAAATACAGTTAGAGCCCCGGCACTGTCAGATATTTCCTGAAATGTTTGTGATGTCTATGGAGAAATTTCCAGCTTGCCTGCAGTACCACTATGGGCCACAAAAGAGAATGTCAATAGAGATATTGTGGAATATCTGGAAATATCTGAACATAGCTATGGTTTTAATTGTAAATCATGATTGCATGAATTGTCAGTATCGAGCTCAGTGGTAAGTCACGAGGTGCAGCTGAGTGACTTAACTACACAAGAAGTGTGCAAATCCCCCAATAACCCACACCCTGGAGTGCCTTATTGCAATTATACAAAAGGGCCCCTGTGTCAAATAAATTTAAAATGTGTTTAAGTAATTTTTTTATAAGTGCAATTTCTTAACTGTGGGTTATTGCAGGATATACCACGGTCATGTTGTGTGTTTTGACCAATGAGGTTACAGGATTTTCATACGCCATTATATAATTGAGTGATTTTCAACATGAAGAGGCTACTCCTAGACTAGGTGACACGTCACTTTGGTGGTTTCCAAGCCATGGATACCCAAAAATCAGGTTAGTTAGTTAGGTAAACACCAAGACAGAGCAGTCAGTAGGGAGAAGGGCAGGGGTAAATGGAGAAAAAGACAAAGGCAGTAAGGACAGGGATGGGGCAAAAAGAAATAAGGGCATAAAAAATGGAGGGTAAAGAGTACCAATGCCCATAGTCTAGCCTAAAGAGCTCCCCAAAGAGGTGGCTTTGATGGAAGAGGGATGCCTGGATATCATGGCAGTCACAGAAACATGGTACACAGAGAACCATGACTGGCCTGTCAGCATGCCAGGGTACACAATCTACAGGAGGGACAGGGAGGGTAGAAGAGGAGGAGGAGGAGTAGCTCTCTATGTAAGGGAAGGGATCAAAGCAAAAGAACTAAAGTGTAAACAGGGAAGGGAGGAAAGGAGGCACTGTGGGTCACCCTGGAGACTGGAAATAGCATACAGACCCCCGTCTCAGGGGGAGGAAATGGACAAGGAAATGATAGAAGGCATCCTTAGGATGGCAGAGAAATGGAGATATTGCTGATGGGGGACCTGAATATGACAGATGTTAACTGAAGAACCTTTGCTGCAGCCACATCCAAGAGCAGGGCCATTCTCATGCGCTACGGGAACATGCCCCAGACAGCTAGTTTTGAAACCTGCTGGGGAGGGAGCATTCTTAGACTTGGTACTCTCAAATGGAGACAGAGAGAGGATCTCAGATCTAGAAGTGGGTAGCCATCTGGGAACAAGTGACCACCAAACAGTGTGGTTCACGATAAACTTAGTTGTAGAGACAAGCCATACAAAAGTGAAGGTACTGGACTACAGGATGGCTGATTTTGTCAAAATGGCAGAGTGCCTCAGAAAAGCATTAGCAAACAGGCAAGAAGGTGGGTTGGGGCAACAATGGGGAAACATCAAAACCACCATAACAAAGGTAACAAGCCTTTGTGTGAAGCAAATAAATAAATCAAAATAAAAAAAAAACACTATGATTCTCAAAAGAAGTGGCAGGGAAGGTTAGGGAGAAAAATATAGCTTTCAGGAAATATAAGGAAAAAGAAGAAGCAGGACAGAGAACTGTACCAGTTAAAGCAGAAGGAAGTGGGGAAGGCAGTCGGAATAGCAAAGGCCAAACCGAGGAAAAGATAAATCCTTTTATAGATATATTAGGGAGCAAAGAAAGACTAAGGCAGGGATACTGAGGCTGAATAAAGGGAAGGGTGGTTGAGCAGACAGTGATACTGAAAAAGCAGGGATACTGAATTAATACTTCTGCTCAGTATTCACAATGGAAGAGCCAGGAGAGATACCTAATCCAATCAATAGAAGCACTCGGGATAGGGGGGGTTGATATTAGTCCTTTCATGGAAGAAAGGGTTCTAAAAGAACTCCTAAAACTGAAGGTGGATAAAGCAATGGGGCCTGATGGGACTCACCACAGAATTCTAAAAGAACTAAGTGAGTAACTATTAACACCACTGACTACCCTTTTCAATGAATCCTGTGGGGATGGTGTGGTATCTGAGGACTGGAGGAGGGCAGATGTGATTCCCCTTTACAAAAGTGGGAGCAAGACAGAGGCAGGAAACTACAGACCTGTCATTTTGACCTCAGTGATAGGGAAAATGATGGAATCACCTCTAAAGGTAAGAACTGCTGAGTTGCTAGAGACCAGTGGGGCACAGGACCCAAGGCAGCATGGATTCACAGCAGGAAGGTCATGTCAGAAAAATGCAATGGATTTGTTTGACTGGGTGACCAAAGTAGTAGACCAGGGAAGGGCCGTGGACATGACCTACCAAGACTTTAAGAAGGCATTTGACACAGTCCCACACAAAAGATTAATAAACAAATTAACCAGCCTGGGAGTGGGTCCCAGGGTGGAAGCCTGGGTAAAATATTGACTGGACAGCAGGACATGGAAATTAATATTAAATGGAGTCCACAGTGAAGAAAGGGGGGTTACTAGTGGGGTTCCGCAGGGTTCAGTACTGGGGATGGTCATTTTTAATGTCTTTATAAGTGACAATACAGAGTGACTGGAAGGAAAAGTATGTCTCTTTGCAGATGACAGAAAGATCTGCAACAGGGTTGATTTGCAAGGTGAGGTGGAAAGGATGAAAATGGACTTGGCAAGGTTGGAGGAATGGTCAAATGTATGGCAGCTTAGATTCAATGCAAAGAAGTGCAAAGTAATGCACCTGGGAAACAAAAACCCCGAGGAAGAGTACACAATGGGGGGTGAGATACTGACAACAACAAAAATGGAAAAGGACCTGGGGTAGTCATATCAAATGACCTAAAGGTGGGCAAGCATTCTCAGAAGGCATTAAGGAGGGCTGGGGGGATAGTGGGATGCATAGGGAGAGGCACACCAGTAGAAAACAATTGTCATCTCTCTGTACAGACAGTTGGTAAGACCACATCTGGAGTACTGTGTACAGTTCTGGACCTCCCATCTCCGCAAAGACATAAACAGGGTGGAGGCTGTTCAGAAGAGGGCAACCAAGACATATGAAAAAAGTCTAAAGGAGCTTAAGATGTATAGCCTCGAGGAAAGGAGGGAGAGGGAGGACATGATAGAAACTTTCAAATACCTCAAGAGAATCAACAAAGTCCAAGAGGGTAGCATCTATGGTAGCCCAACACCTTTGTTGTGTGGGGGTGCCTCAGGGTTCAGTGTTGTCTCCCATGTTATTCGCGGTATATATGCTGCCCCTTGGAGACATTATAAGACGGTATGAGCTGAGGTTTCACTGCTATGCAGATGATACCCAGCTATACCTGTCTTTTGCACCTGACCAGGATGGAGCTCTTTCGGTGTTTAACAACTGTCTGAAAGAAATCCAGGACCGGATGGTTTCTAGTTGACTGAAGTTGAACTCAGAAAAGACAGAGGTTTTGGTCATGGACCCGGGTCGTCAGATACAGGGGTCGTTGGTTGGTGCGTCCTCAGGAATTTTTCTTGGCAGCGTTTCACTTCCGGCCTCTGAACAGGTGCATGACCTGGGGGTCATCTTGGATGACAGACTGCAACTCCAGTCACAAGTGTCGGCAGTTGCCAAGACTTCCTTTTAACATCTTACAAATATCACCAGAGTTAAGCACCTTGTTCCGTCTGACACGTTACCAACATTGGTCCACGCCTTTGTGTCCTCACATTTGGACTACTACAACTCTATGTACTTTGGGCTTTCTGTGGTTGAAATCCACCACCTACAGCTAGTGCAGAATGCAGCAGCCCAGGTTTTGACTGGGACCAGTAGGACTTGTCATATTACCCCTGGACGGCGCAAACTGCACTGGCTACCAATATGGTGGCGGATCGCCTTTAAAGTCAGTTTTGCTGACTTTCAAAGTCCTAGACAATTCGGGTCCAGCCTATCTGAAAGAACTTCTGGTTCCCTACTTTCCTGGCCAATCACTTCGCTCGGCCAACCAGGGGTTGTTAGAGAGTCCACGAGTGAGTTTGAAATCATCTGGTTGTAGAGCATTTTCCAATGCTGCACCCACTCTTTGGAATTCTCTACCACGCCGGTTACGGGAGTGCACCTCCATGGAGGAATTCAAGAGGGGTTTAAAAACCCATTTTTTTCCAAATGGCGTTCTTGGAGCATTGATTGCACTGAAATTGTTGATTATAATGCAGTTTATCTGTGTTTTTATATTGAATTTTAATGTTTGATTTGTATTGTTTCATTTTGTACAGCGCCTTGATAAGGCACTTTATAAATAAACTTATTATTATTATTATCTTTCAGAACAAGAGATGTGTAAGAACAAGGGGACACACATTGAAGTTGGGGGGGACGGTTCAGAGGTAATGTGAGGAAATATTTCTTCACAGAGAGGGTTGTAGATGCTTGGAACAGCCTTCCTGAGGAAGTTGTAGAGTAAAAAACAGTGGGGGAATTCAAGAATGCATGGGACAGACATAAGGCAATTGTAATGAGGGGTAGGAGGAAGTAGGCTGTTGGTTAACTAGGATCTGCAGCTTATCCATTAGGTAAGGAAATGGGCAGATTAGGTGTGCCAAGAGGTCCTTATCTGCCATCAGATTCTATGTTTCTATGTTTGTTCCCCATGGTAATTGTTCTCTTTCAGTACACACATCATGCTCTGAGTTCTTCAGTAAAATGTGTCAGAATAATTCTTCCATTCCATGCTAGTCCATTTTGGTAATAATTATGCAGGGAGCGTGACTGGGCTCTAAGTAATAGTGGTAGCTCAGAGTAGTAAACTATTATTTCTTGTAACAAAAGATTACTATTCTTATCTCTTGATAAATGAAGCATTTACTTACTAACAGTCCCACAGTAGGCATGATGTGTAGAACAGTAATATAACTGAGGTTGACACAGATGGTTCTGGTCTTTCCCATACATCATGAGCCCTGCCACCTAACACACTTTTTTTATAAGAACTGACAAAGAAGAGCCTATCATCTTTTGGTAGAGCAGACTTACTGTATGTGTTGTCACAACATTTGAGGTCACAATGAGGTGAAAAAAATGATACTTCATTAATATCTCACTAATTTCAAAACAAAGATGGGTGAAATTTAAAATTGTATTCTGCAAACTATTTCATGAAATGCTGACAATTTTTGAAATATTCTGTGACTGTGAAATGCAAATTTCCGCTGGTGAAATTTGGAATTTGACTTGCAAAATGTGGAATTTTACTGGCAAAAGGCAGAATTTCACCACCAGCAGGTGAAATCCCACTGTTTATGGGTGAAATTCTGCATTTTGCCAGTGAAATTCTTAATTTTACAGTCAAAATTTCATATTTCAACAACAGAATTTCAAATCTCGCATCTGCAAAATATCCTATGAAATGCAAAATATATTTTGTGGGGTGAAGTTCCTGATTTTGCCAGAATTTTACTGGTGAAATTAAATTTCACTTCATCTCTATTGAAAACTGACTAACATTTTCTGCCTGCTATTTTTGTTGCTACTAGCTCTTTACTAGATTACCAGCAGGTACTGAACTGAACTGGGCTGGTTGTTTTACTGACAGTAGCAGAATAGGGCCATGCTGGGGGGGGGGAGTAAATGTGCACCTGTGAAAGAAGCAGCAAATTGTCTGGTTACTGTAGTGTAGCTACAACTGTGGAAAATGAGAAGGAGGAACAGGAAAGTATTTTAATCTTGTACAATAGGGTGTGTTTGTGGGAAAATCCTTTAAATTTGGCTCAGAAAGTGTTCGACAATCAGTGTTATATGCATCATAATGATCATCATAAAGAACTCAAGAGGTAGAGAACCTCTGTCAGGTATGTGGGGGTCACCAGCATTTTTAGATGACTCTAAAATGATTGGTTAAATCCAACCTCTGCCAACTCAGTAGTGTAAGAATTGTATAACAGGATACTTGAGCCTGAGCTACGAGCTATAATAAAGGACATGAATCTACAGTTTAATTAAACATTATAGTTGATAACTGACTGCTAACTTTACTTTGTAATGGCAAAGAAAATTATGATGCTGTTGATAGTGATGATGATGATGATGATGATGAGAATAAAAATTATAGTTATGGGTTACTAGCACCTTACTTCATTGTCAGTCCTAAATCTTTTAATCAGCAGAAGCATTTTGTCTTTAAAACCCAATATGATCTGCTGTATTTCATCTTTTGTGATGCACTTGTAATTTTCAGTGCCTGCCCTGGTGGTTCAGTTAATTTCTTTCTCATTTCTATTTTATACCCAATCTATTAAACTGCCGCAGTTTAGAATGGGGCTCCCAGTTAAAACACCTGGCTTCTCTATGATATATCCTAGCTCTGTCATTATCTGACAGATGACTGTAGAGGAACAGTCACTTGTGCAGAGAATGAGGGTGACTAGCATGTCATCAAGCACGGTTTAATGTTTTCACATCATTTTCTCCCTGGGCCATCACCACATGCATTGATGCAGTGAGTGAGCTCCACTTCCATGGAACTGCCACTGACTTCCTGAGGGTGGGGTCATTTCCCTTGCAATCCCTCATTGCTGCCACACAGATTCCTCCAGGGGCTGCTACCAAGCTGGAAATGCATACCTGCTCTGCCAGAGAAAAGAGCTGTCATAAAGGCATTCAATCCTCTCCCAACCCTCTTCAGAACCCAAGCTTCCCATGGCAAGTGCATCATCAATATCACTGGCCTAGAAGAACATAGCTCTTCTACTGTGCTCCTGCATCAGCCTAGATTTGGTTTCTTTCTGCTGGATTGGTTCCTTTTGGAACATGCTCTTGTGTATCATGTACCACTGAACTATGCTAAGCAGTTTTTGTAACTTTTCATACTATGAAATCCACATAAATATTAGCTACTGTGTCATGTGTGGACCACGCTGTCATCTTTTTAATTTAATTGTAAAAATGAATCCCTTCACAATCCATTTATCAGAAAGTCAGATCAGTGACTACACTGCAAATCAAACACAGTAACATAATTTACTGTACCAGGTTCCTCTGTTGTGGTATCAGGTACTGTTGTACTCATCACAGTTGTTTCAAATGTGGTTGTTGATGTTGATGCTTCCATAGTTGTTGGCACTGTTATGAAGATGAAAACAAAGTTAGTTGGACAAGTAATATTTATTTTTCTTGTGCAATGCTCACTGTATGAATTCATTTGTTCTCAGAGATATATGTCTATCTTATATTTGTTACAAACTGAAATGTGTATATAAATGTTAATAGAAAAAATAAACAGAGAATAACAAAAAGAAATATAGCATTAGTGAGCTGCGTCACCAAAATCGTATTCCAGTATTGGATTTCACAGATTTTTCAGATTTGAAATTATTGGTCATCAATTTAATTGACATGCAAGTTGAATAAAATAAGCACAGCAGTAATCATTGTAAAGTGTTTCTCTAGTAAGTACCTGACAATATGCATTGAGGCAATGACCGCTACAAACAATGAACTGCTGTTACCAGATTTCTTTTTTCCATAATTGCTATTTTAAGCCCCTCATCGCTGGTGCTGTCTTCCGACACACCCTCATAGACAACTTGATCCTGAGGAAGCCCCATAGAACCTTGGCTATACCTCCAGGTGGGGATGGGGTGGGGATGGGAGTGGGGATGGGGTGGGGTCCCTCCCCATAAGCCCCTGCACATACTGTAAATCTCATTGGGGTCCTCATTGGAAAGCAGTGCCAGAAGGTGAGGCCATATTCCAATCCTCTTGTTGGTGTTGCTCCTGGGTTGAGTGTTTTACATGTAAGCCACCTGGAGGCGTACATGCACTGATGATAAGGAATACTCCAGTGTCTGTCACACCTCCTGACTCATAGAGACTTTGGGCATGCTGAACCTCTGGCTACTGCTACAGGCCACACATGCACCGAGTCAGTGCACCCCCCCGGAGGAGGAGAAGAGCAGTCCCTCAGATGATGAGGCTTCCTCCCCTCAGTCAGAGCTCTGATGACCCAGGATCATTCCAGAATCTGTGTCACCAGTGTTGCAAGCAGTAGCACTACCACTGTACTGGTAGGCTGGCTACAATGAACTGCTGTTACTAGATTCTTGAGGAGCACTATTAACCTGGCCAATGATCTGGTGATGTTGATCCTTGTTGTCCAGAGATGTTTTGTTCCACCAATATAGTCAATGTTTGTGCAAAGCAGTTGACATAGCATTTTTGTAGCACTCGGCATTGTCAATGGGTAATCAACACAACTTGATATAGTGCACCCCTACCAGGGGAATGCCACCCCTAAATTTAAATAGTGCCTGTTAAGCTGCGGCATTCCAATTGTATAACCTGCGTTTTTCCTCATTCTCTGAGTGGACTGGGAAACACGTCTGCCTTTACTAGGATGTTTTTAATGGTCTCTGATTCAATAAAAAAGTAACAAGGTGCCACAGGCAGGTACAGATTTATTTTATTGGGGTGTAGAGTCTCAGGGTGGTCCTCAACTTTGGTATTGGTTCATTTGCCACCGCCCCATAGCTTGAGGTTTGATGTTTGGCAGTGTTTTAGAGCTAACACAGTAGTGAACAAATGTAGTGGTTGTGCAAAGGAGCCCCTTTATATGCTAAGGGGAGAAAAGTTGTGGTGCTCAACAGCAGGGTAAATGCATGTGAAAAGGTGTTTCGAAGAGAACAAATCTGTTGGCACACTTTAGACAAAGTTATTGCAAATCTTTTGTAAGGTTATATCTTATAGTGTTTATTATAGGCAGTTAAGAAAACAACAACTTGATGCCAGGCACATTCAACAAGTACCTCACTTACTTGCAATATTGTCCAAGCCATAAAATATAAAACAAATCACTGAACCAGTTTCTGTGGACTAGTTTTTTCTTGGCTCAATTGTCTAAGACCTATATTATGTGAAAACCTTGCATTTGTTGGACACCATCCACAGTAGTGTTTGTATTATAATAAATGTCTTCCTTTGTTATATTAGCTGTACTCTGCTGGTTTTTCAAAGGCGCCAGGCGTTTTGCACTTCCACACAGTAGAACTCTTTATCACAGGTATCTGGCAGCTCTGAGGCAGTCAGTGTGCAGTTCTTGCAGCGTAGGTTCCACCTGAAACTTTCTGCTGTGGTCTGTAGGCCAATGCTCTTGTGTGCTTATATTTCAGGACTCAGGACCCAATCATCAGAGCTGTTAGACAGCCAATTTGTGATTTTGGTGTAACTTTGAGGTGATTTGTTGATTTTCCACCTCAACCTCAGTTTCTCCCAATTGCGTAGCCACATTTAGGGTTAAGCGTCTGCTCCTTCATCAGTTTGACTTCCCAACAGCGTCTAGAGCATGCACTGGTGGTGCACAGGTATGCAGTGCAAAGTCCATTGCATAGTGCTATTTGCCATTAATACCTATTGTGCGAGTGTGTGCCCACGCATTTGGCAAGTGTGCTCAGGCTAGCTCAAGCATGCTAATGTTCCTGTACACATGGTAGGTACATACATGCATAGTTTAGTGTTTTTTCAGTGCACTTATTCAGTCTGGCAGTTGGCTGGGCTGATTGATAGCAAGCAATCACTAGTACATTCAAACGTGGATTTTTTCCTGTCACACTTTTCTCTTATTGGCACCATGGCTTATCGAAGACCATTAATCATGACATGGTGTAAGACCTGCAGAAGGGTGATGAGACCCACCCCCATGGGTACCAATTGCCCTCATTGTGCTTCTCACCATACTAGTTTGCTTACAGATTCTCTCAGCTGGCCCTCCGAGGTGGGGAGGGAGGCACCTGGTCCATCTCATGGCAGTGGCAAAGTAGAATTGTGAAAAGCTTTCTTATTGCTCTTCAGTGAGCATCTGAATCCTGATGTCCTGCAGGAAATCTCAGCGGATACAGCTGACCTCAGGCCAGTCCCCCGAGGTTAAGGGTTGCCCTTCAAGATATGTCAAGGTGTGATACCACATGACAAGGCAGTACAATCAGATGTAGAGGAAAATCCCAACCCTGACTTTTAGAAGGCACCATTTTAGTTGCCCTCCTCTTGACTGCCTCCATCCTGTTTATGTCCTTGTGGAGATGGGGTCTCCAGAACTGGATGCAGTACTCCAGATGGGATCTCACCAACTGTCTGTACAGAGGGATGATAACTTCCCATTTTCTGCTGGTGATGCCTCTCCGTATACATCCCACTATCCCCCCAGCCCTCCCTACTGTCTTCTCACACTGCTTGCTAACCTTAAGGTCATCTGATATGATTACCCCAAGGTCCCTTTCCATTTTTGCTGTTGTTACTACCCCCCACTGCGTAATCTTCCCCTGGGTTTTTGTTTCTCAGGTGCATTATTTTGCACTTCTTTGCATTGAATCCAAGCTGCTATACTTCTGACCATTCCTCCAACCTTGCCAAGTCCCTCCTCATCCTTTCCTTGCCTCCTTGTGTATCATCCCTGTTGCAGATATTTGTGTCATCTGCAAAGAGGCATACTTTTCCTTCCAGTCCCTCTGCAATGTCACTTATAAAGACATTAAAAGGACTGAACCCAGTACTGAACCCTGCAGTACCCCACTAGCAACCTCACTTTCTTCAGAGTGGAATCCATTTACTATTACCTTCTGTGCCCTGTTGTCCAGCCAAAGTTTTACCCAGGCTACCTCCCTGGGACCCACTCCCTGGCTAGTTAATTTGGTTACTAATCTTCTGTGTGGGATTGTGTCAAGTGCCTTAATAAAGTCTAGGTAAGCCATGCCCAAACCCCCTCCCTGGTCTACTACTTTGGTAACCCAGTCAAAGAAATCAATTAGATTCATCTGACATGACCTTCCCGCTTTGAGTCTATGCTGCCTTAGGTCGTGAGCCCCACTGGCCTCTAGGTACTCAACAATTATTTTTTTCAGAAGTGATTCCATTGCTTTCCCTACCATAGAGGTCAAACTGACAGGTCTGTAGTTTCCTGCCTCTGTCTTGCTCCCACTTTTGTGAAGGAGACTCAAATCTGCCTCCCTCCAGTCCTCAAGTACACACTATCCTCCAATGATTTGTTAAAAAGGGTAGACTCTGGAAGTAAGGATGGAGGAGAGGATGGGTGCGAGGAGGTGGGGAAAGTAGAAGGTGGTTGTGAGTTGGGGGAAGGGTACCAGAGACAACAAGGGACCATTTTCTATTTTTACAGGTAAAAAAAAAGACATCACAAGACATTTTTTTTTACAGATGTGTTTTGGCACACTGGTGTGTGCTCACAGTATGACACCTCTGTTTTTTGGAGAGGGGGACTGAAGTCAATGGGGAATGGGCTCCCCATGAGCACACAAATTAAATAAATAGGGGGACATTATGGTGATGGGGAATGGGCTCCCCACTGGCACACAAAATGTGTCTGTGTTTGGGGGGCACATGATGCTGAGGGGGACTGGGCACCCATGGGCACATAAATTAAATAAATAGGGGGACGCTATGGTGATGGGGATTGGGCTGCCCCACTGGCAAATGAACTTGGCGTGGCTCATGGCAACAGGGGGATTGGGCACACCTGGCATCAGCTTTCAGGAGGGACTATGAGAGGTGGACGGTGATAGCTGTCACCATGTTTATTGAAAAGTTACACCAGGCAAGGCATGCTCTGCAATGACTGATCATTCCCTCATTGAACAGCGAAATTGTTTCAAGTTGGTATCATGCTTGTGCACTGCTGTCATAGGCAGCATGTTATTTCATTGATGCCACAGATCCCAGCCTGAAAAAGTAGTGGTGCCATTGGCCAGAACATGATCGCACCTCCAAAACCTGCTATTCCAAGCTTGTGTACAAGACAACATGAAAAGTACAATAACAATGTTGTTTTCTCACCAAAAAGTTTGTCCATATCAACTGCTTAACATACATCAGTGGTGGAGAGAGTACAACCAGAGGAGATTAATGAGTGGGACAGTGAAAAAGCAGGGAGAGATTTAGCTGTAAAATTCTCAATAGCCACAACTTTAACCATAGACTGAAAGTTCCCAAAGCGCTGCTGGCTGGAAAGCCTTAAACCACCTTATGGCCAATGCTGCAGAGATCCTGGTCTGTCTGGGATGAACAATACACCAACTGCTGTTAATGCAGAATGCAATACCTCGGGTTCAGGCCAGTGAATCCCTGCTCTCCTTCTACCCCAAAATGCTCTGGAGTCAGTTGTTCAGAAAACAAGCAGTTTGGCTCACAATACCATCAGCCCTGATCCTCTGAAATCTTGATGTCACAAGAGGCGTTCTGCTCTTTAGCCAACACCACCAAGAGAAATTGCTCCATTCAGGTTCAACTCCTGCTCTGAAATACATTTCCCTTTGCCCTAATAGACTTGTGTAAACCAGGATAAACAACTGAGGTTCACTCTCAAAATAAAACTCCACTCCATTTAGCTCCCCCCAAAAATTACAGACGATAGATAATGAATCACATCAAGCATATCAAACCATGCATTCTCAGATATAACACCAAATGAAGTTATTTTTTTAATGAAATAAAGTATAGGCTGCAGACTTGCACTTCCAAATAAGATAAAAAATCTTGACACAGCTAATGTTAACTCATTTCATACCCTAAAATAGCATTCCCCACTACAATAAAACTATTCCTGTTATAAAATCAAAAGTGAATTTGTGGTTCTCCTACCAAAATAAATGGAGATGGAGAGAGGATCACAGATGTAGAAGTGGGTAGCCATCTGGGAACTAGTGACCAGTGAACAGTATGGTTCACAATAAACACAGCAATAGAGTCAAGCCATACAAAGGCAAAAGTACTGGACTTTAGGAGGGCTGACTTTGCCAAAATGGGTGAGTGCATAAGGAATGCACTAGCAAATGGGCAGGAAGGCTGGGTGGAAGAACAATGGGGAATAATAAAAACTGCCATCACAGAGGTAACAAGCCTTTGTGTGAAGCAAATAAACAAAACAAAATGATGTAAGAAACCACTATGGTTCTCAAAGGAAGTGGCAGTGAAGGTTCAAGAGAAAAATAAAGCATTCAGGAAGTACAAGGATTCACAGAAGAAGCAGGACAGAGAACTGTATCAGTTAAAGCAAAAGGAAGCTGGGAAGGCAGTCAGAACAGCAAAGGCCCAAACAGAGAAAAGATAGCTAATTCAGTTAAGAAGGGATAAAACCTTTTATAGGTACATCAGGGAGTGAAGGAAGAACAAGGGAGGGATAGTGAGGCTTAATAAAGGGGAGGGAGGGTAGGCAGAGGGTGACTGTGAAAAGGCAGAGATACTAAACAAATATATTTGCTCAGTAATTACAAATGAAGAGGGGGAGGTACCTAAAACAAACAGTAGAAACACTCTGGATACAGAAGTTGATACCAGCCCATTTACAGAAGAAAGGGTTCTGAAAGAACTCTTAAAACTGAAGGTGGACAAAGCAATGGGTCCTGATGGGATTCATCCCAGAATTCTAAAAGAACTAAGGGTAGAACTAGTGACACCACTGACTATGCTCTTTAACAAATCATGGGAGGATGGGTGGTACCCGAGGACTGGAGGAGGGCAGATGTGATTCCTTCACAAAAGTGGGAGCAAGGCAGAAGCGAAAACTACAGACCTGTTAGTTTAACCTCAGTGATAGGGAAAATGATGGAATCACTTCTGAAGGAAAGAATTGGCAAGTATCTAGAGGCCAGAGGGGCACAGGACCCAAGGCAGCATGGATTCACAGCATGAAGGTCATGCCAGATGAATCTGATAGATTTCTTTGACTGGGTGACCAAAGTAGTAGATCAGGGAGGGGCTGTGGATATGGCCTACCTAGACTTTAGCAAGGCATTTGACACAGTCCCACACAAAATATTAATATGCAAGTTAGCCAGCCTGGGAGTGGGTCCCAAGATGACAGCCTGGGTAAAGAATTGGCTGGAGAATAGGACACAGAGAGTAGTAAGTGGAGTCCACTCTGAAGAAAGGGGGGTTACTAGTGGGGTACCGCAGGGTTCAGTATTAGGACCGGTCCTCTTCAATGTCTTTATAAGTGACATTGCAGAGGGACTGGAAGGAAAAGTATGTCTCTTTGCAGATGACACAAAGATCTGCAACAGAGTTGATATACAAGGTGAGGTGAAAAGGATGAGAAGGGACTTAGCAAGGTTAGATGAATGATCAAATGTATGGCAGCTTAGATTCAATGCTAAGAAGTGCAAGGAAATGCACCTGGGAAACAAAAATCCAGGGGAAGAGTACACAATGGGGGGGGGTGAGATACTAACAACAACAAAAATGGAAAGGGATCTGCGGGTAGTCATATCAGATGACCTACAGGTGGGCATGCAATGTGAGAGGGCAGCAAGGAGGGCTGGGGGGATACTGGAATGCATAGGGAGAGGCATCACCAGTAGAAAACAGGAAGTTATTATCCCTCTGTACAGACAGCTGGTCAGACCCCATCTGGAGTACTGCGTGCAGTTCTGGAGAACCAATCTCCGCAAAGACATAGACAGGATGGAAGCTGTCCAGAGGAGGGCAACTAAAATGGTGCAGGGTCTGCACTGGAAGACATATGAAAAGAGACTTAAGGAGCTTAATATGTATAGCCTCGAGGAAAGGAGGGAGGAGGGACATGATAGAAACTTTCAAGTACCTCAAGGGAATCAACAAAGTCCAAGAGGGTAGCATCTTTCAAAAAAAGAGGTGTGCAAGAACAAGGGGACACAATTTGAAGACAGAGAGGGAGCTGCTCAGAGGTAATTTAAGGAAGTATTTTTTCACACAGAGGGTTGTGGATGCATGGAATGGCCTTCAGGAGGAGGTTGTGGAGTCAAAAACAGTGGTGGAATTCAAGCATGCATGGGACAGTCATAAGGCAATTCTAGGGGGCGGGGGTATGAAGAATTAGGCTGCTGGTTAACTAGGATCTGCAGCTTATCCATTAGGTAGGGAAATGGGCAGACTGGGTGGGCCAAGCGGTCCTTATCTGCCATCAAATTCTGTTTCTATGTTTCTATGTTTAGCCTGAATTTGTGTACTATCCCGCAAAGGTATGTTTAGACTTATAGTAGCAGCTTAGACAACATGCCCAGACAGGTGGCCATCTTGCTCAAACTCATTTCCAAACCACAGAGCCATCCCATTTGGCATGTACCTCTGCGTCTTCATGCATGATGAACCTGGTATTTGTTTTCTAAAGATAAGTGAACTTGCTGATAATAAGTTCTCAGCAGATGCCCTTCTGCTTAATTTTTGTAAAGCCTTTGAGATTGTACCTGACTGAGCCGTAACTGAAAAAAATGGTAACATTTATAATAAGCAATACTGTGATACTATCAATGGGAATTTGGCTTATGGAATGTACATTTATGGAATGCACCCAAAAATGATCCATAAATGATTTTATCATGAGAGGGCAGTGTGACAAGTTGGGTGCCTAAGGATTCAATCCTGGAGCCCATAATATTTCAGATTGTCATCTCTGATACAAATGTTGATTTCATAAACTGGCTTATGAAATACACCAATAACACCAAACTCAGAATTCCATGTGCAAATATAGAATATATATAAAGATTTCCATGAAATCTAGATGAAATAACAAAATGGGCATGCACTTTAATGAGGACAAATGTTGAGTCAAGCAGCTGGGAAAACAAATCAAACATACTGTATCACCATATTCAGTTTTCAACACAGTATTATAAACAGTAGGATGGATAAGGATCTCGACATTGTTATAAATAATTCCTTTGATCAACAGGATCACTACACAACTGCAATCTCCAACGCCAATAGAGTTCTGGAAAAATACAGAAATATATCTATAAGAAGGGCTAACATTACAAAGCCCCTTTACCAGCGATATGAAAGTCCACTGGTAGAATACAGTAGTCAGGTATGGAGGCCTTACAGGAATTCAGACATAATTAGAGTTGAAAAAGTTCAAAATAAAACAACTAAAATCATTACAGGACTCAAAAAAGTGGCATACAAAAAAATATCAGAAAACCTGAATCTTTTCTCCTTAGAAGATCTTAGGACGACAGGAGACAATTTTTAGATGAACGATATTTTGCAGAACCCATATTTATTAAACAAACTTAATTTGACAATCAAGGATGCACAAATGATACTAGAGGACTTTCAATACAAATTTAACAGACACAATTCATAACAGACAAACATACATTTTTGATTAGTGACTGTATAATTAACTCAGGAACAATCTCCCATAGCATGCCGGCATTAGTACCTCAAATGATAATTTTAAACACAACCTAGATAAATGTATTAATCATTGGGTTATTTGGCCAATTATGTATCAATTCAGGGGAAAATTATGGGCAAGTGACATTTCAGGACCTTTAACCTTTGTGAGGAACTCTGAGAAAAATGTGATCTTGTGATCACACAGAGCAAGTGGTGTTGCTCCGGCATGGTTGGGTACTGGTGAAAGGAGTTCTTTGTTGGCTGATGCTTCTGAATCCAAAGATGCTGACCTAGTTAGTTAACCTCTTGGAGGTGAAGGCCAAGTAATTGATCAGTCTTAGCCAGCACAATTGCCTCACTGCAACTGACTGCTTCCTCTGCCATTAATATGCTGGGTTCCATTTTCAGAGCCTAGAGATTGCCACAGGCCCCCTTGTGTGCTAGTCCCATGGTGCATCGAGATTCCATTGTAATCCCAGCCATTGATCAGGATTTTCAATCCCAAGTGCCAAATTCCACTAGTTAGAGCAGCTTCTCCCCGGTCTACCTTGTTGGAACTTGTGTCATTCGGAGAACCTTTCTATGGGGCTTACACCAAATATTTGACGCAAGCTATGCAAAGTGAACAAGCTGTTGCAACTGTGCCCAACAATATAAAATTGGTTGCAATTGCAGCAAAAGAGTTTGGCACAATTGAGCCATAAAAGGACATCAATACTGGGCTTGGCACAAGCCCTGTGTTGATGCCTTTAATTATCATGCCTTCTCGCGTGTATATTTGGTTAAATCTTACAGAAAAACACCTTGGACATTGTACAGGGTTAGGGCATTGGGGGGGGCTGCTTTTTTGCCTTTGTTTTGCACTCCTTTGCCACCTCACATTCACTGGTGCCACTTGGTGGAGGCCTTACAGGGTTTCCTGAAACATTGTCTTTTTTTGCAAAACTGCTCCTTGAACTTAGTTATTTATATTTTGTGGTGATGTGCTAACTTTGTTTAATATATTTATACAACACCCTGAGCCTCTGGGAAAGGTGCCTACCAAATAAGATTTTCTTGTTTTATACTTAAATGGCTGTAACTCTAACAAAAAGGTGAAAATAGTTTACTTGTGAAATATTAACAAACATTACCAGAAAGATGACTTGAATGACAAACACATAACTCTGCACACTTACCATAGTAAAAAAATCTCTTGACTTCACAGCAGGGTGCATTGCTGCCAATACGTGTTACCGTCATAGTAAGTGTATAGTGATGTCCAAGTTTTAAGGAAGGGAAAATTGCATATCTTATTCCACTGCCTTCTTTAATTTGTATGACAGATGACTTATCCTCCAATGATACGTTATAGTAAAGTGAGGGTGCATTAGCAGGAGGAGTCCAAGACACTTCGAAGTTTGTGTTAATAATTCTAGTATATACAGAGATGTCTTTGCAACAGTCTGCATAAAAAAGGAAAATTAAATTAATGTCTTATCATTTACAGTTTATCAGCTGTCAGAAACTCTGCACTCTATGTACAAACCCATTTTGGCCATATGTGCCATGTTACAGTACATGTTGCATAGGGATGTGTTAAGTACAACCTATGTGATCTAAGAAATCCTATGGATTCATGAGCCTAGTACCACACTGCTGCTGACTCATTCTTCAGTTTTTCCTGAAGTCCTCCCAGTTCACCCCAGGGCCCCAGGAGTAGATGCATGCGCATGGAGGCATACATGTGTACTATAGCCCCAGTAACAGCCACATCCACCCTCCCATTGACCTAGCACCTGGCACTGCCTCTGGCCTGTGTTGTCCATCCAGCCTCCTCCACAGAGCAGTCAAGAGCTGATTGATATCACCACCACCATTCTGCAGCTCCATCCAGCTCTGCACCCTTCTCTCTTGCCGATCTCTGATGGTCCATGTTCATTCACGAACACGAGTTGTCTGTGTGTTGCAAGGCAAGGCATCCAGCACTTTAGCTTTCAATGTCACCAATCTGGCAATGGCAAGTTTTTTTGCCTTTACTTTTTCAGCCATTTTTTGTGAAGACCATAGTGGTTTCCTTTTCCTTTTGCCTTTGTCTATTTTTCTGATACAAAAGTTTGTTGCCTCCAATATGGATCCTTTAGATGTGTTCATTGTCCTTTGACTCCCCCTTCTATCCCCCATATAGAGCCAACTTGAGACATACTCCCATTCTACTGAGGTCCCACCTTTAAAAATTCAGAACTGTAGCCTTCATGTGGCATGTTTCTGTTGCTGTTGTCACATTAAACCATACTGTGCGATGGTCACTGGACTCAAGGTGTTCACCTACCCTGACATCCGTAATTCTGTCTCCATTCCATAGTACAGGTCCAATATGGCTTCCTCCTGGGTTGGCTCAAGCACCAGCCACTTGAGGCATGTTAACTGCAGGGAGTCTAGGATGTCTCTGCCTCTGGCTGTTGCAGCCACTTGGGTTCCCCAATTAATTTCTGGCAAGTTGAAGTCTCCCATTAGTAACTCTCCCCCTGTTTGGCTGCCATCATATGGGTGACTTCCAGTAGATCACTGTCCATTTCCTCTCATTGTGCTGGTCATCTTTATAGTAGTCCTGTGTTAATGGTTATGCCATTGCCTGCCTCCAGGGTGACCCACAATGCCTCCATCTCCCCCTGTAATCCTTTCACCTCCATCATTTTCATACCTTCCTTGATGTACAGAGCCACCCATCTCCCTTTTTACCCTTCCTGTCTCTCCTGAGTAATGCATACCCTGGTAGAGCTATGCCCCAGTCATGGTTCCCATTGTACCATGTCTCTGTAACAGCTATAATATCCAAGTCATCCACTGATACCATGGCTACCAGTATCAGGGATTTTGTTCCCCTGGCTGCGGGAATTCATGCACATGGCTTTCCAGTTGCTGCAATCATTCCTCCTGACCTCCCCCCTATTCCCTTAGGCTCTCCTGCCCCCTATACTTCTTCCAACTACATTGTTTTTGTTAGGCAAGATGACCCCCTGTCTCCTTTGGCATGGCAAGGTGTTGGTTAAAGGAGTACAACATTAGCTGCTGCAGCTTCTGAAACTAGAGATGTTGACCTACTTCTTGTATCTGTCAGAGGTTGAACCTGGATTACAGCACACCATTTGCCAACATGGTTCCTACTATGTAAACTACTGCTACTGAAGCCATGAGTTGGCACAGACTGAACTAAATCATATTCATCTGAACTGTCCGTATCTGACTCAGTGAGATGTGAGTGACTATTAGTGTGAAGAGTCTATTGAGTCACGATGTGGCACCTTATGATAGTGGTTTCCAACCCACAGAATGTTTTACAGACAAACCTGGTTGATTTTTTCAATTGGGTCAGCAAAACAGTAGATCAGGGTGGGGCAGTGTATGTGGTTCAACTGGACTTCAGCAAAGTTTTTGACTCCATTCTGCACAGGTGACTAGTGAAAAAACTGAAGAAGATGGGAATTGAGCCCAAGGTTACAAACTGGATCAGAAACCAGTTACATTGGAGAACACAAAGAATATTAGTAAATGATACTCAGTGGAGGGGAGGGTGACTAGCGGAGTCCTGCAGGGCTCAGTTCTGGGGCCGATCCTCTTCAACATATTCATCAGTGACATTGTAGATCAACTGGAGGGAAAGGTGTGCCTGTTTGCAGATGACACCAAAATTGGCAACAGGCTAGACACAACAGAGGGACATCAAAGCATGGAAGCTGATCTCCGAAAACTGTCGGAGTGGTCCATGACTTGGCAACTAAAATTCAATGCCAAAAAATGCAAGGTGGCCAGCCCGGTGGTGCTGATGATTGAGGTGCTGGACACCACACCTCGCATCACGCCGGCGACCCGAGTTCTGGTACGGACTCGAGTCATTGGGGGTCGGCAGGGGGAAGGAGGATTGAGCATCCCAACAGATGCTCTCCTCCTTCGGGGTGGGTTACCAGGGGTGCTGTATGCACTCAATGTCCGTGGGGGCCGGTGGGAGCACCGGCTCTCATGGGGCACTGGTGACTCCAGAAGGGCTGGAGTCGGGGAGGGGAGGACGTTGTTAGGCACTTGGCAGGTGTGCATCAGTACACACTTGCCCGAGCTGATGTCCTCAGGTTGGGGAAGGGACAGGAAGCACAGAAAATGGAAACCAACCTCGGCGGGCCTAGATGATGGCCGCTCCAGCTGCCCAGTCCAGGAACCACGGGCAGACCCGACTGTGCCAGAGTGCTCCATGAAAAGACGGGAGGAAAGGTAGGAGTCACCCATGGGCACTCTAGGGAGAGACTCAGTATCGGAGTGGGTAGCATGAGCGAGCCCGAAGGAGTGGAACGACGGGGCGATAGGAGGGGATAAAAAGGAAAGTAAAAAAAAAAAAAAGCAAGGTCATGCACCTGGGAAAGTGTAACCCCGGGAAACTGTATTCAGTGTGAGGAGAGTAGCTGGTGGCTACCATGCTGAAGCAAGAACTAGGGGTGATCATATCAGATGGATTTACCACTGCTGTTCAACAAAAAAAATCTGTGAATGTCAGTACAGTGACAGGTTCCATATCGACTGCTAGTTGCAGTTGGCATGGAACCACACACTTTAGACTGTTTTTTCATCAGGGGCTTCAACCCCGAACTAAAGGATTCTAACTCCAAGTCAGATTTAGTTCGGTGAGGGGGTGCAGGTCTGGGGATGTGGTGTCCCTTTTCCGTGGCACTTCTCTGGGGGCATGGCATTGCTGTCGATATTGACGCATGTCACCATAGAAATGGCACTGTTTGGGTGGTATACCACATCAGATGACCTCAAGATCAGTAGACAATGTGAAAAGGTAACACTAAAGGCTAGTGGTATCCTGGGAAACATTGGGAGGGGCATAGTGAGCAGAAGGCATGACGTAATCATGCCCCGTATTGGTCCCTGGTCAGGTCTCATCTTGACTACTGTGTCCAATTCTGGAGAACACACCTCAAGAAGGAATAGATAGGCTGGAGAAGGTACAGAGAAGAACAACGTAGATGGTGCAGGGCTTGCATCAGAAACCATATGAGGCAAGACTGAATAACCTCAAATTATACTCCCTAGAACAACACAGGAATTGTGGGGACGTGATAGAAACACTCAAATACCTCAAAGGAAACAACAGGGTGCACATGCAGATCCTCTTTCAGGCAAAAGATTATAGCAGAACTAGTGGGCACAGCCTTCGACTTAAGGGAGGAAACTTCAGAAGCAATTTGAGGAAATTCTTCTTCACAGAGCATGTTGTGAAACCATGGGATAACCTGTTGGAGAGGGTGGTGGGAGCCAAGACAGTGGGGGAATTCAAGTGGACATGACACAGACACTGTAGGATACTCAAGCAGACAGTTAAGTGGGGGGCTAGGAAGCCAAGGTCAGACTTGATGATTAATACTGTCCCCATCTGATGACAATGTCTGTGTTTCTATGTTTCTAAGGCTCTTTTACAGTATAAACATGATGCCCTGAGTTTATCTGTGGAACATATCAAAATGATTCTTCCATGCCATCTTTGTCCATTTAGGATGTACAGTTAGGCATGGACTATAATGGTGTTCTAAACCTTAATAGCTGATCTAAGTAATAAAATTATTATTTGTTATAGCTAAAGGTTCTGGGACAGATTTTCAAAGTCCTGAGAATGGCACAAAGCCTTAATGCACCACTCATATGGTGCAAAAGGCATGCAGCCTTCTCCAAGCTGGTGACTCCATGCACCAGTGCCACAAGTTAGACTGGCTCCTCCCTGGTATAGCTTTCTGGGAACTCCTTTTTATGGGGCTGCTGCAGTAAAGTGAGGAAACTGGGAATTACCTCAGTTCTGACATTATCTGGCTGAGTACTATGGAGTTACATAGTAACTTGTACAGGGCATGAGGGGGATGGGCGTGTCATCCAACTGGGATTAATGTTTTCCCATAAATTTCTCCGTAGGCTTATATCACATGCAATGATGCAATGTGTGAGCTCCACTTCCTTGGAACTGCCACCAACTTCCTGTAGGTGGGCTGTTTTACCTTGCGGTCACTCTTTGCAGCAACACAGATTCCTCAAGGGGCCACTACCAAGCAGGAAATGCATACCCCCTCTGCCAGAGATAAGACCTATTGTAAAGGCATTCAATCCTCTCTCCCCTGTCCAAGCCCCTGTGTCAAACAGCCACTGCCACATCATTGTCATTGGAATAACGGGCGGTAGCTCTGTCACTGTGCTCCTACATCAGCCTTTATTCAGTTAATTTCTCCTAAACTGGTTCCTGTTGAACTTGAACTTATCTATCCTATAACACTGTGCAACAGTAAGCATTTTTTGAAACCTAATATACTGTGAAATAAGTGGAAAACAGTAACAGCTGAATCAAACAGGGAGGGGCTTGCAGGCAAAGTGTATATAACGAGTGATACGGGGGAGCAAGAGAATGTAAGAATGCAAACTGGGGTGAAGGGGAAGAGGCAAGAGGGCAAAAACAGGAACAAAGGGGTGGAAGACTGTAAACAATGGAAGGTCATGTTAATAAATGCCCA
Organism: Neoceratodus forsteri; assembly: GCA_016271365.2. NCBI lineage: Eukaryota > Metazoa > Chordata > Ceratodontiformes > Ceratodontidae > Neoceratodus > Neoceratodus forsteri. The sequence goes on along the minus strand of CM028137.1, from coordinate 40,101,055 downwards.
TAGCCTGGGAAATAAGGTTCCTGACCTGGAAAGCTTGTTGACAGAAGCAGACCCGGATTTAGCAACAATAACAGAGTCATGATACTCTGTGAATCACAGCTGGGACATCAATGTACTGGGTAATACACTGTTCAGAGGGATAGGAACCGTAAGAAAGGCTCACGAGTGGCCCCGTACATCAGAGGTGGTATTAGGGCTACACATGTTCAGGGGAGGTAGGGGAGGCATAAGCAATGTGGGTTGCAATTGAACCAGGTAAGGGCACAGCAGTACCTACAGGGATGACCTACAGACCTCCGGCACAGAGGGAGGAGGTAAGCAGGGAACTAGAGGAGGACATACATATCATAGCCGCTAAAGGGTAAATCCTGCTTCTGGGGGATTTTAATATGCAGGATGTGGATTGGACCACTGAGGTGGCTGCTTTAGCCAGAAGCACAACTATCCTTTAATCTCTGCAGGAGTTTGGTCTCATGCAGCTGGTGTATGAGCCAACCAGGGACAAGTCTAACCTGGACCTGGAATGGATCAATAGGAATGGAGTCAAAGGAGCACAGGTGGATGGGCAGCTGGGGTTCAGTGGCCACTACATGTTTGTGGTTTAGCACGGAGACAGAGGCTCAACTGATCCACATGTGGGCAAAAGTATTAGATTTTAGGAGGGAAGATTTCAATGAAATGGGTGGAAGCGTTAGAGCAGTCTTGAGAAATGGAGAGGTAATGGGGGGAGAGGAACAATGGAGGAAATTGAAGGAAGCCATAGTGGAGGTAACAAACAAATGCATTAAGACAGAGCCCAAAGAAAAAAGAAGAACATAACCACTATGGTTTTCTAAAGAGGTGGGAGACAAAGTAAGGGCTAAAAGACAGAGTTTCAAAACATATAAGCCTTACATTATAAGAAAACCTAAAGAAAGCAGGTCAGGGAGGTGTACCTTGAATGTTTAAGAGAAGCAGGGAAATCTGTAAGGAGAGCTAAGGCACAAATGGAGTAGGGTTATCACGGACTGTGAAAAAAGAAGGCAAGACATTCAATAGGTACATTGGCATCAAAAGAAAAGCCGGGGGGGGGGGTGAGACTCAAAAGTGAGGAGGGAGAATGTAAGGAGGGGGATCTAGACAAGGCAGAAATACATAAATACTTTTGCTCAGTGTTCGCTAAGGAGGGACATGTCAAGGGCCACAGCTGGGTAGTAGAGGCAATGGAGGGGGAGAATTGGACTCCAGTCCATTCACAGTGGAGACGTCTCAAAGAACTCACAAAGCTGAAGGAGGATAAAGCCATGGGGCCAGATGGAGTACTCCCGAGGACAATAAGGGAGCTGCTAAAAGGACTTGCAATGCCTATGGTAGCCCTGTACACAAAGTCATTCAACTCAGGTGTGGCTCCAGAGGACTGGAGGAGGGTGCATGTCGTCCCACCACACAAAAGCAGCAGCAGTAAAGAGGAAGGGAATTACAGGCCAGTCAGCCTTACCGCAGTGCTGGGGAAGATCATGGAGACACTGCTGAAAGAAAGGAAAGTGGCACACCTGGAATCCAGGGGAGCCCAGGATCTGAGGTATCACAGATTCACAGCAGGGAGGTCATTTCAAATGAATCTGATAGATTTATTTGATTGGGTGACTAGGGGAGTTAATCAGGGAAGGGCAGTAAACGTCACCTACCTAGATTTCAACCAATTCTTCCACCCTGTCCCAGATAGAAGGCTGGTTAGAAAGATGGGTAGTCTAGGCATGGAACAAAATATGATACACTGGGTTAAAAACGGGTGGAGAGGCAGGACACAGAGGGTGGTGGTAAACAGGATCCAATCTGGAGAGACAGGGCTGACCAGCGGAGTGCCACAGGGATAAGTACTGCAACCAGTCATGTTACATGTCTTCATTAGTGCCTTTGTATAGAGGCTAGATAGAAAGGTCTGACTATTTGCAGATGACACCAAAATTTACAAAAGCGTGGATGCTCCGGAAGGGGTGCAGAAAATAAAGAGGGACTTGTGGAAGCTTGAAAGCTGGTCAGAGACTTGGCAACTGAGGTTCAGTGCAAATAAGTGCAAAATAATGCACCTGGGTAGAGGTAACTCTGGGGAGAGCTACAGGATGAGATGAGAGTGCTGACTGGCACTAAAAAGGAAAGGGACCTAGGAGTTATCATTGCTGATGACCTCAAAGTATTAAAGCAATGCACAAAGGTGGTGGGGAGATCAAGTGGTGTGCTGGAGTGCATAAGCAGGGGTATCACTAGCAGGAGGAGGGAGCTGGTGATGCCATTGTATAAAACATTGGTAATGCCTCACCTGTAGTACTGCATGCAGTTCTGGAGGCCACACTTGTGTAAGGACATAAACAAAGTGGAGGCAGTCCACATAAGGGTAACAGAGATGATGTAGGGCTTGCAATCATGAAGAGAGACATGGGGACCTCAATATGTACTCACTCGAAGAGAGGAGAGAGCAGGGGTGACATGACAGAAACTTTCAAGTATCTCAAGGGTGTACACCAAAATCCCTATGACATGTGAGCTGCACCATATTCCAAGAGAATCACCAGATATGACAGAAAATGCAGAATTATACATGTCATAAGTTATGCCCTCAAGACAATGGCGTAACTTGCAATAGCGGCATAGCTGTACACGTGTCACAACTCGCAATACTGTCAGCTGTACATACCTCTCAACTGTCCCACAGTACATGGCACTGTTCTCTATTGTATGTCCCATCACTTCTCTGTTCCACAGTGAAATGCCGTTTCCCACAGTCTGTGTTTGGTTAGTGTGCTACATGCTATGGTACATGTTGCACCGGGTATGTATTTCACTTACTATTGGCCTGTCTGGCCATTCTGCTACCTATTCCACTGTGTCCTGGGCTTCCTAGGGCATGTTTGCTTGGATGTTCCACTGCATGCCCATTAGTTACATGTTCAGGACCTTCTGGTTAGGGGTATGCTGCAGTCTGGCTCTCTGGGGGATGGTTTCTATGGCCTGTGCTCTGGTTAGGACAGCTTTTCCTTGTTATCACTTACATTACCATCCTCTGGCATGGTTCATCATGCCATCTTTTCTGGAATAGCAGTTTTGTGGCGCTGGTGTGTTACGCATGCCTATAAGCCGCATTACGCAGTGACGTAAGCATTCTTTGGCGTAACTTGCGTTTGTCGTAGTAGTTGTGGGTTGTGATGTAATGTTCTTTTGGAATCACGCATGTCACAAATCACTGACATAACTTGTGATTTGCACTAGAAAGACTGGCGTGCTGCATTTACACCTGGCATAACTGTCTTGGAATCGGGCCATCTGTCTCCAGGCAGAGACATATGTCCATGAGTGATACTGTATGATGCAGATCTCCATTGTTCATATATCTATGGTAAAGTGTAGAACCCTAACTTATTCCTTCCTGAGTGCAAGTACAATGCACTTAGACTCCTTGTTAATGAACTGCTCTGCAAATGATGTACCAGCAAACCTAGATGGCAATTCATAGCACAGCTGTAAATTGGCAAGCAGCAATTTGATTGCAACATTCTCCACAATGGAAGATTGATGATCAGTCCATAATATTTTACAATAGGAGTCATTGGAGGAGTAGCCAAATGCTTGAAGTCAGTTGTGTTCACCCAATCAAATAACTGAGTTAGGGTTCATTGTTTTGCATTTGGAAAGTCTCTGGATAAGTATGAGGTGGTGCTGCTCTGGCATGGCATTGCATTGGTGAATGGAGTACTCTGTTAGAAGATGCTGCTGAAACCAGGGATGTTGATTTCTTTCATGTATCTAATGCAGGTGGAGCCTGATTAATAGTCCACCTCTGCCACCATGATAGCTGCTGTGTTACTAACTGCTAGTAGAGCCAGTTTTGACAATGACTGAAATACAGTTAGAGCCCTAGCACTGTCAGATATATCCTGAAATTTCTGGGATGTCTCTGGAGAAATTTCCTGTCTACCTGCAGTACACTATGGGCCACAAGAGGGAATGTCATTAGAGATATCATGGAATGTCTGGAAATATCTGAATAAAGCTATGGCTTCAACTGTAAATCATGATTGCATTAATTGTCTGTATCTAGCTCAGTGAGAACTGAGTGATTTTCAACATGATGAGGCTACTCCTAGACTAGGTGACACCTCACTTTGGTGGTTTCCAAGCCATGGATACCCAAAAATCAGGTTAGTTAGTGAGATAAACATCAAGATACTGCAGTCAGTAGGGAGAAGCATAGGGAAAAATGGAGTAAAGACTGAGGCAGTAAGGACATGGATGGGCAAAAAGAAATAAGGCCATAAAAAATGGAGGGTAATAAGTACCAATGACCATAGTCTAGGTAAAAAGCTCCCAAAGTGGTGGCCTTGATGGAAGAGTGATGCCTGGATATCATGGCAGTCACAAAAACATGGTACCTAGAGAACTATGACTGGGATGTCAATATACTAGGGTACACAATCTACAGGAGAGAAAGGGAGGGTAGAAGAGGAGGAGGAGGAGGAGGAGTAGCTCTGTATGTAAGGGAAGGGATCAAAACAAAAGAAGTAAGGGTAAACACGGAGGAGAGGAGGCACTGTGAGTCACCCAGAAGACTGGAAATGGCATACAGACCCCCATCTCATGGGAGGAAATGGACAAGGAAATGATAGGAGGCATCCTTAGGATGGCAGAGAAAGGGGAGATATTGCTGATGGGGGACCTGAATATGCCAGATGTTAACTGGAGAACCTTTGCTGCAGCCACACCAAAGAGCAGGGCCATTCTCGATGTGCTACAGGGGTCATGCCTCAGACATCTAGTTTTGAAAACCAGTGGGGAGAGAGCATTCTTAGACCTGGTACTCTCAAATGGGGACAGAGAAAGGATCTCAGATCTAGAAGTGGGAAGCCATCTGGGAACAAGTGAACACTAAATAGTGTGGTTCACGATAAACTTAGTTGTATAGTCAAGCCATACAAAAGTAAAGGTACTGGACTACAGGATGGCTGATTTTGTCAAAATGGCAGAGTGCCTCAGAAAAGCACTAGCAAAGAGGCAAGAAGGTGGGGTGGAGCAACAATGGGGAAACATCAGAACCACCATCGCAGAGGCAACAAGCCTGTGTGTGAAGCAAATAAATAAATCAAAATGAAAGAAAAAAACACTATGGTTCTCAAAAGAAGTGGCTGGGAAGGTTAGGGAGAAAAAGATAGCATTCAGGAAGAATAAGGAAACACAGAAGAAGCAGGACAGAAAACTCTACCAGTTAAAGCAGAAGGAAGCGGGAAAGGCAGTCGGAATAGCAAAGGGCCAAACCGAGGAAAAGATAGCCAACTCGGTTAAGAAGGGGGATAAAAACTTTTAAAGGTGTATTAGGGAGCAAAGAAAGACTAAGGCAGGGATACTGAGGCTGAATAAAGGGAAGGGTGGTTGAGCAGACAGTGATAGTGAAAAAGCAGGGATACTGAACTAATACTTCTGCTCAGTATTCACAATGGAAGAGCCAGGTGAGATACCTAATCCAATCAATAGAAGCACTCGGGATAGGGGGGTTGATATTAGTCCTTTCACAGAAGAAAGGGTTCTGAAAGAACTCCTAAAACTGAAGGTGGATAAAGTAATGGGGCCTGATGCGATTCACCCAAGAATTCTAAAAGAACTAAGGGAAGAACAATTAACACCACTGATTACCCTTTTAAATGAATCTTGTGAGTATGGTGTGGTATCTGAGGACTGGAGGAAGGCAGATGTGATTCCCCTTCACAATAGTGGGAGCAAGACAGAGGCGAGAAGCTACAGACCTGTCACTTTGACCTCAGTGATTGGGAAAATGATGGAATCACTTCTAAAGGAAAGAATTCTTGAGTGCCTACAGGCCAGTGGGCACATGACTAAAGGCAGCATGGATTCCAAGCAGGAAGGTCATGTCAGACAAATGTAATTTTTTATTTTATTTAGTTTTTGTTGACCAGGTAAGTGCACTAGACAAATCCTGCCTATTTTCAGGCACAACCCGGGGGAAGGGGATACAGATGAATGCCAACTGACCTTGAACCAGATGAAACTGTTGGTGGTATTTTTTTTTTTTTTTTCAGTGAATCAGGGAAATTTGGCCAGGGCACCGGGGAAATCCCCCTACTCTTCAGAGGGGGAACCTTTGTCCAAGATGGCAGACGCACCCTTGCTTGCTGAGGAGGTGGCGATGGAGGTGGGAGACCTGGTCTCAACTCCTGCCTCTGTGTGTGTAGAGACCACGTCTACAAGTACTGAAGCAATGCTGGTTTCTGTGTCTACTGCAGAAAATGAATCTACACTACAGGTTACAACTTTAGAACCTTTGCTGGGTCACCCTGACATGGACTCTCAAACGTCTTTACCCCTTGCCGTCCCAATGAGGGATTTTTCCACTTTTGACTCTGCTACTGTCTGTTTGGCTGAAAAGGAGCTTCAGGACCATTTGGGTGATGCAGAACATTGATTTGCGATTACAAAAAAGAATTTGAACAGATAACTGCAACGGATTTGTGAAGTCAGATTGGCAGGATGTATGTCTCCTGCAGCCCACAAATACTTTGCAACAGCCTACATTGCCTTTTCAAGTGGCGACGGTACGCCCTCTGCAGCCCATCCTGGCGAGTTCTCAGCTGGAATACTCCAGCCTGCTTCTCACCTGCCTCCGCAGACTACAGCGACATCATTGCATACAGTGCCTAGTTTGCCTATTGTGACACGCTCTCCCTCTCAATTGCTATCTCTTGATACCAATCCTGCTACAACGCCTACCTGGTCTGTAGAAACAGCGTTGCAAGGAGCTGGCTGGGTGCAGGAACCTACAGAGGGGAAGTGGGTTTCTGGTCCGTCCCCTATTCGGTCCCCCTGTCTCAATGATTTTCTGAGCTGCAGCATTCACCAAACAGAAGTCTGCCTATGTCTGATCCCTTGTGTCTCCCCAAGGAATTGGAACTTACCCAGCACCCAGTCTTGGAACCTTTGCAGGGTTCTCTTATTCGTGCTGCTTCTCCCACTACCATTACAGAGAATACAGCTTCTGCAGTAGTGGTGCCCCCCTCAAAGAAAACAGAGCCAAATCGTTCTTTTTCCTCATTGTTTAAATTTCCAATTCTGGCTGCAAAGTGGCATAATGCGGTACAATTGGCTTATATGGGTGGTTTACCTGAGCCACCAGACCGAGTGTATGTACTGTAGCTTGGACACTACTCAAGGACTCTCTGAAATTCTTTTCTCACAAAATATATGCACTGATTCATATTTCCGGTGAAACTACATTTGATGTCAGCTTCCAAATGCCTCGTGGCTTGGATCGTTTTTGGTCACTATATCATGCCTTAAGAAATACTGTCCTGTGGACCCCATTTAAGGCCATTCCCCTTTCCAAACAACCTTTAAGAATATTACTGTCCTGTTTTGGAATGAAGGTGTTGATGTCACTGACATTGTCTATTGGCTAAAACAATGTTGTACTGTTCAGGGTCAGCCTGAGGCAATATTGGACACGGAGAATATTTGGACTGGAGGCTGGAAGGTTAAGGTTTTGTTACACTCTAATGATTCTGGTCCAGTGCACCTACCTAATTCTTTTTTTATAGGTCATGATAGGGGGGGTCTTGTTTTACCCTGGATGACCGAAAGCTTGTTACTGGTGTGGAGACCCCACTCACCTTAGTAATGTCTGTGATAAGCTGAAATGTAATACCTGTGGAGAATTGGGTCATGTGGGGCTTCACTGTCTAAATGAGTGTAAATGTAATCTTTGTGATGAGCTGGGTCATACGTTTCAAAATTGTCCGTGGGCTGCTCATAATCAGCCCACACATGATGATGGTGCTGATTAACGTTTTGTAATCACGCAAGCCCCGAAGGCTCATCTTAGAACACCTTAGTAGAGCCGACGCCAGTAGTCATCAACCTCTATTGCAGGTCCCTGAGCCTGTTGTAGATTGGGTTGTGGTACCCCCGGTGGCCTCTTGTGTGGCACCGCTTACTAAGACGACCCCTCCTACCCCTACCCTGTCCAATCTGTCCAGCTTGTCCTTGACCCTGTTCCAGGCCTGAGTACTATGCCACCCCCCGAGTACCCACTAGTGTTATGCGTTGGAGGTCTATGAGAAATCACCCCTTGGCATTACCATTGCCTCCTTTGCTTTTGGAACCCCCTCCTGTGGTTTTGTCTAATGCCTTTGAGCTACTCCAAACTGTTTCTGACGATGCTGGTGGCAAGTCTGACTCTTCCTCTGTTGCATCTTCCCTTCCGGATGGTATTACTGATTCTGAGATTCAACTGGGTACTGGTCTTTCTCAGAAGTGGAAGGCCAGGGTTAAGCTAAAAGGGAAAAAGGTGATAGGGAAAAGGAAATTGTAAAGTGTCTCTGTTCTCCTTGTGTTATGTCTCACTTTGTTTGTCATACTAATAATGTGAATAGTATTAAGCGTCTGGCAAAAAGAAGATTGATTTTTTCCTGTTTACGGCTTTTACCTATGGGGATCTTTCTGTTGCAGAATACACGACTCCATACCACCCACGAGATTCGACAGGCACAACAGGACTGGCTTCTAGGTCCTTCTTTTTGGTCCATTGGCCTGGACTCCTGTTCCGGACTTGGAACCTTATTCAATATCCCAGATTTCTGTTTGCTAAAATTGATTGACGTAGCCCCTGGCAGAGTGTTAGTCTTAGATTTTTTTAATTGGGCCCTGCCCTTATCGGGTTATTAATATTTATGATCCCCAAAATGAAGTCTGCACGTGTAGCTTTATTTTCTTTACTCCGCCCTTATTTGCATACCTCCTTTCAGTTGATATTTTCTGGTGACTTTAACTGTGGCTTAAGTCTTCTTGACAAAAGCTCTTTTGCTACTACCCAGAAATTGTTTTGTGACTCCCACGAATTAGGGAAGTTGGTTCGTACTGCTCATCTGACGGATGCCTATTACTCTTTTACTAAAAAACATACTCCTACATTTCGAAAAGGTAAGCTGGCTACCAGAACTGATTTTGTGTTTTTGTCCCGCACACTCCCAATTACTTCTGCTACTGTACAACCTGTGGAATTTTCTGATCATAAACTGCTTTCTGTAGGACTTGGCTCTGATGTCACTGTTCGCAAAGGACCAGGACTCTGGAAATTACATATCTCTGTTGCAAATTCCGACTTTCATGCAGTCCCTTTTATCCTTTATTCAGGCCCGGATATCTGTTTTTATTTGTTACGAAGACCCTATTGCATGGTGGATGGACACTAAACATGATTTGGTGCTCTTTTTGAAAAGATATAGTTGCCAAAAATGTCGAAGAGAATATCTGGAATATTTACAGAAAAGGGTACATTTTCAGTCCTTGTTGACAATAGCTTATACGACAGGACAAGATCTTTCTCAACAATTGCACTTAATTTAGAATGATATGTTGAAATTCCAATCTAGACAATCACAGCAACTTTATCATCCACACAAATTTAATGTGGTAGGCACGAGGGCTGTTGTTTTCCCCTTTGAGTCGAATTCTCAACAAATTACACAAAAGAATATGTCATGTCTTGCTGATTTTGATGGCACCTTATGTACCTCTCAGTCGGACATCTGTCGGATAGTGACATGTTACACGACTGCCCTCCTTTCTTCCTTTCCAGCTGCAGATGTTGATCCTGCGGTGTTGTATAGAGACCTTGACATCCCTATCCCTTCACAGCTGTGTTCTGACTCAGCCTGTATACCTGTTACTGAGTTAGAATTGAAGTCGGTTATTTCTTCCTTATCCTTACGGAGGACTCCTGGTCCGGATGGACTCCCCGCTGCCTTATATAAGGTACTGGGTGACCACCTGATCCCTGAATTAACTTCAGTATTTACCTCCCTGTTAGCTAGTGAGTTTATCCCTTTAGATTTTACTAAGGGTACTTTGATTTATATCTATAAACAGAAAGGAGATATACATTCTCTTGCGAATTGGCACCCCTTATGTATGCTAAACACTGACTTTAGGTTATTAATGAAAATCATTGTACAACGCCTTATGAGGATAGCTGAAGTGGTTTTGCACCCTGCTTAGTCCTGCTCTGTACCGAACAGGAGAATCTCTGACCATTTGATTCTCCTTTGAGAATTATTTTCTCATGGCTACGTAGACGCCGTTTCAGGTTTTATTGTATCGGTAGATCAGAAGGCCGCTTATGATTCAGTTAACCATGATTTTTTATGGAAGGCACTACATTTTATGCATGTGCCTGTTGAAATGATTCGCTGGATTAAGACTTTTTATAGGACTGCCACTGTTGTGCCTGTTGTGAATGGTTGGGTTGGACCTATGATCCCCATAAAAAGAGGGGTTCGCCAATGGTGTCCTTTGAGCCTTCTGTTACATGTATTTTTTTTAGATGTTTTGCTTTGCCATCTGAATACTCATCCTCAGATTCATGCCCTTTCTAGTTCTACTTTAATCTCGCCGTATACGGCGATTGCATATGCAGACAATGTCTGCATTATTGTGGCTAATGCAGCCTCTGTGGTTACTGCCCTCCAGGAATGTTCTTCCTTTGGTGATTTTTCTGGTGCTAGTTTAAATTTTACCAAAAGTTTTGGTATTCGGTTAGGATTGAAAATAGCCCCTTTTTCGCAATTGGTCCTTTACAACTTGTTGAGGGGCCTCAACACATTTTGGGAGTTTATTTTGGGACTGTAGATTCTGACCTTTTTAATTGGTCTGTTAAATTACAACAAGACAAACTTAAGGTTGCCTCATGGAATAAGGGGCAGATTGGGAAGAAGAAGCGCATTTTCCTAATCAAGACTTATTTGATACCGACTTTTCTTTATTTATTTATTTATTTATTTATTTGTGAAATCAGTTTACAACCTTTGAGCCAGAGGCTCGTTTTCAAAGGTACCTCATCACATTAAAGACATACATAGAGTTTTAGGTTACATAGCACAGTTTGCTAAAAATAGGCGTTCATCATAGGCGCCACGTCAGACTGAGGTCAGACAAAATACATTTAGGTTACAGGGTACAAGTAATTGAGACAGGTGTTACACAAGTTGGTATCAAAAATTGAGCAATCTAATTGGTATACCATAAAACAGCAGACACTCGCCAGGTTAGACATAAGTACGGTGTACCGGGAAGAGGTGGTGGGGTGGGCTAGGTGGAGAGCCACCCGGTGGGCATTGTCATGAGAAGTCGAGGTGGAGGCTGCCTTCAGAGACAGGCGCAGCTACGAGTGTTGATGAGTTGGTTTCAAAGGGTGGTTTTGAACTTGGAGATGGTGGTGGCATTGGTGATGGGGGCAGGGATAGAGTTAAACCAGGATGGGGCTCTGTAGCAGAAGGACCTCTGGCCACGGCTGGTTCTTGATCTGGGGACCATTAGAGTGGTCTTGTTGGATGACCGTGTTGCAATAGTGGGTGGGGTCTGGTGGATGGATGCCGTCACCCCAGGAGGGGAGAGCCTGAGTAGGGTTTTTTGTGAGGAGGCAGGTTTGATATCGGAGCCGTTCATCCAGGGTAAGGAGTTTAGCCTCGTCATACAGCTGACAGGTGTGTGTGAGCCTGGGGGCACCAGTAATCAGTTTGCAGGCTTTATTCAGGGTTAGTGAATTTTTGAGTGCAGTCCCGGGTCCAGCAGCACCATAGACTGGTAGGCCATAGTCTGAGGGATGTCACGGAGACATAACAGCGAGCCGGAGCGCATTTGGGGGAAGGCAGGTTCTATGGCGGAAGAGGATGCCAAGCCGTGTGTTAGTGGTGGATGTTAGGGCATCAATGTGGTCATGGAATATGAGAGCTGAGTCGAAGGTAACCACAAGGTATTTGTAGGAGCAGACTTGTTCCAGTGGCTGTTTGGTACTAGGAAGGATATGCAGTGGGCGGTTGCTAGCTTTGTTTTGGGGGTGGGAAAAGAGCATAGCTTTGGTTTTTTTAAGATTAATGACAAGTCTGCGCTTCTTAAACCAGGCTTCGGCATGATTGAAAGACTGCTGTAGGGTGTCCTGAAGGGAGACGGGATTGCGGTGGGTGGCAAAAATGACAGCATCATCTGCATACAGAAGAATTTTGCCAGGGCATGCACTGGGCAGGGTGTTCAGATAGAGTGAGAAGAGAAGGGGGCCCAGGATGGAGCCTTGGGGGACCCCAGAGTGTATGGGACGGGTATCAGAGAGTATCCCATTGATTTTAACACACTGTGATCGAGCGGCTAGATAGCTCGTGCACCATGCTAGGGGGCCAGCTGAGAGACCAGTGTGGCAGAGAGCATTCAGCAGAAGAGGGTGGGAGACAGTGTCGAAAGTCTTTGAGAGGTCGATGAACACTGCACCAGCTAGGGAGCTGTTATCCAGGGAGGAGTGTAGGAATTTGGAGAATTCAATTAGAGCAGTGCTGGTACTGTGACCAGCATGGAAGCCATGTTACTCTGGGCATAAGATGTTATGCTTAGCCAGATATTCAGTGATTTGAATGGCCACCACTTTTTCCAGGGCTTTGAGGGGGGGGATGGAGATTGGCCGGTAGTTGTTGGCCGACGACCTGTCGCCCCCTTTATGAATAGGCGTGATTATGGCTGTTTTCCAAGCAGTGGGAAATTGTCCCAGGCAGAGAGATTGATTAATTAGGCTGGTGAGTGGGGCAAGGACTTCATCTAGCACCAGCCTGAGGATACTGGGGTCCAGTGAGTCACTGCTGGGACTGTTGCTATTCAAAGCTTTGATTAGGATGGGTCTGGCTTCCCCGGCAGAAACCTTGTGCAGGTGGAAGCTGGGGTGGTGGAGGACAGGGGGAGGTTGGTTGGGGGAAGGGTCAAAGAAATTACTAGAGAGGACTGAGCTAAGGTCTGTGAAAGCGGTGCTGAGCCAGTTAGCTATGATGGCAGGATCGGTGGAGGTAGTGCCATCTCTAGTGAGCTGGGATGGGGCAGGGGAGCATGATTTTCCATTTAGCTGTTTAATATTATCCCAGAAAGTCCAGGCCGAACCCCAGGAGAAGGTAAGGGTGGCCTGGTAATGGTCGGCCTTGGCTTTCCGGACGGCCCAAGAGCACTTATTCTGGGCTGCATTGTAAGCTTGCATATCAGACAGCCGACCCATTTCAGTGGCAAGGTGCCAGAGGTTATCCCGGTTTCTTAGCAGTTCTAGAAGGGCAGGGCTAACCCAGGGTGCATTCTGCTTTTTGGATCGGATTTTGGTGAAGGGTGCAAAGAGATCACAGGCCATGTTGAAGGTGTGTGAGAAGAAGGCGAGGGCAGTGTCAATGTCGGATGCACGATGAATGGGGGACCAGTTTATCTGGGTGAGGAATTGTTTAAGTTTTTGCAGCCCACCAGGGTGGAGGCGCCTGAGGAGGGTGGTCTGGGCTTTGGGTTTGGGATTGGGGACTGTCCAATGAAATAGGATGGGGAGTGGTCACTTAGGGAATCTGGTAGGACCTGGATGTTTTGGATTTTTTTGGGTTGGTTGGTGATAATTACATCCAGAAGGGTGCTGGTTCCTCTCTTTGGGTTTATTCTAGTGGGCTGGGTGACGAGTTGCGTCAGGTCTTGGGCTGCAAATGAGTCTCGGATTGTGGAAGAGGAGGTGCTGAGCCAATTTACGTTAAGGTCCCCAACTAGGATTTGTTCTGCCTTATGGTGGAGGGAGGCCAGATAGTCAGTTAAAGATACCAGGGCTGGGTGCTGGTTCTTTGGGGGAACGTAGGCAGTGGTGAGATAGAGAGGGCCCCTAGAGGGGTCTGGGGTGAGTTTGAGGGTAAGAGCCTGGGCCCCATTTACAAGGGCAGGGGTGGGGAGCGCATGTCCAAATATTGTGTCCCTAGTGTAGATTGCACAGCCTCCCCTCATTTGCCTACTCGGTCCTCCCGGTATAAGGTATAGCCTGGGAGGGAGACAAGTGAGTCAGGGGTGGATTTGGACAGCCAGGTTTCAACCAGGGCTATGATGTCTGGTTGATGAGCCATGGCCCAGCACTGGAGGGCGTCAAATTTTTTCAGCAGGCTGCATATGTTCATGGAGGCTATTTGGAGACCAGTGGGCCAAGTAGGTGGGTGGGAGGGCAGGGCCTGGGTTGGGATGTATGTTCCCCATCAGGAGCAGAAGGAGGAGAACTTCTCTGGCCAGAGGGTGGCAGAAGGAGAGTTACGCCGGAGCGATAGGAAGAGAAGGGTTTCATAGCACAGGGGTGGGTAGGGCAGCACAGGCAGAGAAGGCTTGAGTGATCAGATGCCCAAGGGAGCAGGGGGAGGAAAGGTAATGTCTGGATGGGGGGTAAGGTGGAGAGGAGCATATGGGGTGTGTGGAGGAGGAGGAGGGGAGGAGCAGTGGTATAGGAGGAGGGGAGGGCAGGAGGGTAGGTAGGAGCACTAGAGTAGTGAGGCTGAGGGTTAACAGGGACAATAGGGTTGGTGGAAGGCAAAAGGAGGAGGAGGAGAAGAGAGAGGCAGGTAGGCAGGAGGTGCACATGCATAATCGGTAAGGGTGAGAGAGCTGAAGTGAAGAAAGATGGGGGAACTAGGATAATAGAGGGGGAGATAGTAGTGAGAGGTCACCTCTAAATGTAGTTGCCACTTTGGTACAGTGGCAGAGCTGGTGCCTGAGGTGCACAGGACACTAGGTTCAAGACTTGCCCAGGGTAACAGGAAAGACCCCAGACAGTGGCTGTAGCAGCAGGGAGCTGGGCTCAGGCCTGCAGTAACACTCAGACAGTAATTTAGCAGTTAATTTAAGCTATGTATTCCCAATCCCTAAACAATTAGAAACTGCAGTTCTTGGTCTCTTCTTTCAAATTTTGTGGGGAAGCCGGCTTAATCCGGTAAAACGGAATGTTACCTATTTACCTATTTCTGAGGGGGGGTGTTAACATGATTAATCCTCTGTTATTTTTTCATGTATTTTTTTTGACTGCAAATCTTCGGCCTCTATTGATAAATACTCAGAGAGGGTGGGAACCTTGGTTATATGATTCTTGCAGATTATGGTTTCATTTATGGGAATGTGATTCATTAACTGTGATACAACAAACTTTGGGTATACCGATATATATTAAACACATGTTTTTACATTTGAAACAGTCGAGGATATCTACCCAGATGTTGTTAACGAATTCTCATAAAGTATTATATAATAATCTTCTCCTGACCGTTTGTGCAATACAGTTGCCCTTTGAAAAGTGCCCTAGCTAACATCTTCCTTCCCTATTGGTTTTGTTACGGTGTAAAAGGGTGCCTGCTCACATGTGGGACTTTTGTTGGCTGTCGTGTCATGAAAGAATTAACGCCAAAGATAATCATAAACACAAGCAGTCTCAAGACTGACAATGTTCTAGACTATTGTGTATTTCTAAATTGGAAACTATGTCGCACTTATTTTTTGAGTGTTCTTTTATTCGGCACTGGTGGTTTTTTTGGCAAGAGTCTGGGCCACTCCATTATTTCAAACGGTTTCTTACCAGAATATTACAAATGGTGTTTTTTCTCCCCAGTGGTCCCTTTGGACTCTGAACATGTTAAGTCTAGTTTTTGTAGTAATTAAATGGAATATTTGGATGGCTCAATGTCTGTTTACTCTACAGCAAAAAAACTGTTCTTATTCAGAGCTTGAGAAGAAAATCGTAACAGACCCAACAAACATTTATGTACATGAACCTACATTATTTTCCAAGGAGACATTTCTTGAACTTTGGAAAGCTCTTCCTTGGATCACGGACTCTGATTTTGCAGTGACCTGATGGATTGTCTCTTGATATGCGTAGTTCTGTTCTGTTTTTTTTTTTTCTCTTCTCACAGTGTTTTTTTTTTGTTTACTTCTGTTTTGAGTCCACATGAGTTTTTGCAAATTGCTTTTGTTTTGGTACTGTACGATTTCTTTTGTTCAATAAAACGTTCCCCTACTCTTTTCGATAAGTGCCATGGGAACTTTAACATCCACAAGAACTACCACCAATCCAGGCACATGGGACTTTGGTTTAATGTCTCATCCGAAACACGGCACCTCAGAAGTGCAGCACCCATCTCATGCTGCATTACCGTGTCAGTACTGGGATATTAACCCAAGTGCCAGATGTGGGAACTGAACCCACAGCCCTCTGATCTCCCGGCTTCAGAGGTGAGTATGCTACCTACTGAGCTGCTGACAATGATAAATCAAATCATTGATTTCTTTGGCTGGGTGACCAAAGAAGTAGACCAAGGAGGGGCTGTAGACATGGCCTACCTAGACTTTAAGAAGGCATATGACACAGTCCCACACAAAAGATTAATAAACAAATTAGCCAGCCCAGGAGTGGGTCCCTGGGTGGTACCCTGGGTAAAACATTGACTGGACAACAGAACACAGAAGGTAATAGTAAATGGAGTCCACAGTGAAGAAAGGGGTTACTAGTGGTTTACTGAAGGATTCAGTAATGGAGCTGGTCCTTTTTAATGTCTTTATAGGTGACATTGCAGAGGGACTGGAAGGAAAAGTATGTCTATTTGCTGATGACACAAAGATCTGCAACAGGGTTGATACGCAAGGTGGGGGTGGAAAGGATGAAAATGGACTTGGCAAGGTTGCAGGAATGGTCAAATGTATGGCAGCTTAGATTCAATGCAAAGAAGTGCAAAGTAATGCACCTGGGAAACAAAAACCCAGAGGAAGAGTGCACAATGGGGGGTGAGATACTGACAGCAACAAAAATGGAAAGGGACCTGGGGGTAGTCATATCAGATGACCTAAAGGTGGGTAAGCAATGTGAGAAGGCAATAAGGAGAACTGGGGGAATACTGGGATGCATAGGGAGAGGCAACACCAGTAGAAAACAAGAAGTTGTTATCCCTCTGTACAGACAGTTGGTAAGACCACATCTGGAGTACTGTGTACAGTTCTGGAGATCCCATCTCTGCACAGATATAAAGAGGGTGGAGGCTGCCCAGAGGAGGGCAACCAAAATGGTGCAGAACCAGAAGACATATGAAAAAATACTAAATGAGCTTAAGATGTAAAGCTTCAAGGAAAGGTGGGAGAGGGGGGACATGATAGAAACCTTCAAATACCTCAAAGGAATCAACAAAGTCCAAGAGGGTAGCATCTTTCAGAAAAAGAGATGTGCAAGAACAAGGGGGCACACATTGAAGGGTTGTGGATGCATGGAACAGCCTTCCTGAGGAAGTTGTAGAGTCAAAAACAGTGGGGGAATTCAATAATGCATGGGAGAGACATAAGGTAATTGTAGTGGAGGGTAGGAGGACATAGGCTGTTGGTTAACTAGGATCTTCAGCTTATCCATTAGGTAGGGAAATGGGCAGACTAGGTTTGCCAAGCAGTCCTTATATGCCATCAGATTCTATGTTTCTATGTTTGTTCCCCATGGTAATTGTTCTCTTTCAGTACACACATCATGCTCTGAGTTTTTCAGTAAAACTTGTCAGAATAATTCTTCAATGCCATGTTAGTCCATTTTGGTTATAATTAAGCAGGGAGTGTGACTAGGTTCTAAGTAATAGTGGTAGCTCTGAGTAGTAAACTATTATTTCTTGTAACAAAAGATTACGATTCTTATCTCTTTTGATAAATGAAGCATTTGCTTACTAACAGTCCCACAGTAGGCACGATGTGTAGAACAGTAAAATAACTAAGGTTGACACAGATGGTTCTGGTCTTTCCCATACATCATGAGCCCTGACCTAACACTTTTTTTTATATGAACTGACAAAGAAGAGCATGTCATCTTTTGGTAGAGCAGACTTATGTGTTGTCACAATATTTGAGGTCACAATGAGGAGTACTAGACATGGATATGTCAGTCTCCAGATAAAGTACTGCCCTTCACCCTGCACCAAATCTGTGAGATAAAAAAGTCTATTTAGCAAGTTGAGAAAAAAATTATACTTCATTAATACCTAACTAATTTCAAAACTAGAGCTGGGTGAAATTTAAAAATGTAATTCTGCAAAATATTTCATGAAATTCTGAAATTGTTTTAAATATTCAGTGATTGTGAAATAAAAAAATTCCGCAGGTGAAATTTGGAATTTTACTTGCAAAATGTGGAATTTTACTGGCAAAAGTCAGAATTTCACCACCTGCAGGTGAAATCCCACTGTTTGTGAGTGAAATTCTGCATTTTGAGGGGGAAATTCTGCATTTTACAGTCGAAATTCCATATTTCAAGAGCAGAATTTTAAATTTCGCACCTGCAATATATTCCATGAAATGCAAAATATATTTTGTGGGGTGAAATTCCTGGTTTGCCAGAATTTCACTGGCAAAATTAAATTACACTACATCTCTGTTCAAAACTGACTAACATTTTCTGCCTGCTATCTTTTGTTGCTACTAGCTGTTTACTGGATTACCGGCAGGTACTGAACTGGGCTGGTTGTTTTACTGGCAGTAGCAGAATAGGTCCATGCTGCGGGGGGGGGGGCAGTAAGTGTGCACCCATGAAAGCAGCAGCAATTTGTCTGGTTACTGTAGTGTAGCTACAACTGTGGAAAATGAAAAGGAGGAACTGGAAGGGTACAATAGGGTGCGTTTGTGGGAAAATCCTTTAAATTTGGCTCAGAAAGTGCTCGACAATCAATGTTATAGGCATCATAATGATCATAATGATCATCATAAAGGCTGAACTCAAGATGTAGAGAACCTCTGTCAGGTACGTGGGGGTCACCATCATTTTTAGATGTCTCTAAAGTGATTAGTTAAATCCAACCTCTGCCAACTCAGTAGTGTAATAATTGTATAACAGGACACTTGAGCCTGAGCTACGAGCTATAGTAATGAACTTGAATCTACAATTTAATTAAATATTATAGTTGATAACAGACTGCTAACTACACTTTGTAATGAAAATTATGATGTTGTTGATAGTGATGATGATGCTGATGACAATAAAAATTATAGTGATGGGTTACTAGTGCCTTACTTCATTGGCAGTCCTAAATCTTTTAATGAGCAGAAGCTTTTTGTCTTTAAAACCCAATCAGACCTGTTGTATTTCATCTCTTGTGATGCACTTGTAATTTTCAGTGCCTGCCCTGGTGGTTCAGTTAATTTCTTTCTCATTTGTATTTTATCTCCAATCTATCAAACTGCCACAGTTTGGAATGATCCTCCCGGTCAAAACACCTTTCTTCTCCAAGACATACCCTAGCTCTGTCATTATCTGACAGATGACTGTAGAGGCACAGAGTCACTTGTGCAAGGAATGAGGGTGACTAGCATGTCATCAAGTAGGGTTTAATGTTTCCACATCATTTTCTCCCTGGGACATCATCACACGCATTGATGCAGTGAGTGAGCTCCATTTCCATGGAACTGCCACTGGCTTCCTTTGAGTGGGGTCATTTCCCTTGCAATCCCTCATTGTGTTATGTTGTATCCATGACACTCCAGACATTATATCATGGGTTCCCAACCCACCTGATAGGCTAGTGATGCACATGTGACCCAGATCAAATTTCTCAGCATACCTAGGTCCCAGGAGTCTCTGTTCTCCAGTTCGACATTTGCATCTGAAGAGGCTGCAAGCACTCCAGGAGTCCCTGTGTGATCAATTAACTGAAGGTAGGCCAAAATGCTTTTTGCAGTAAAGGTGTGACTCCTACAACAATTAGATTTCAAATCAATTTGTGTTTGCCTTGGAGACCAGAAGGAATGTTGTTTTTTTTTAAGTGTTTAAGTGAGGCAGTATAGCGCAGTGGTCTAAGGCTCTGAGCTGCAAATCTGGTGACATCCAGCAGACCAGACCTGGGTTTGAATCCCATAGCTTCCACTTGCATAAGGTGTGACCCTGAGCAAGTCACTTAACCTCCTTGTGCTCCCAGGTTGCTCCTGTAAAAAAGCTTCCAGCTTAGTGTGCTGTACCTGGATAAACAACTAAATTAAAAAAAAAAAAAAGTGTTTGTCTCCAGCTGGAATAACAGCAAACAGTGCTCATGTTATCCTGCCTAGAATAAATTATGCATCTCAGAAATTACTGTTGATTTAGTTTGCCTTCGGGGGCGTGAGAGAGACAGAGAGGATGAATAAGATGTTTACGTGTTTGAATTTTTGTTTCTGAGCTGTGTTTATGCTGGTAGCATTGGAAAAGACTGAAAAGATTTAATCCTGTACTTTCTCTCACCTTTGCGTAGTCTTGTGAAATATATAAGAACCTAGCAGTGTCAAATGGCTGAGCAGTCCAAGGCACTGCATTCAGGTTGCAGTCCTCCCCTGGAGGTGTGGGTTCAAATCCCACTTCTAGGTGGGCTTGAGCTAGAGTCGCTGACCAAGACAAGGTCAACACCTGCTCCCGTGCCACTTCCGACTCCAGGTCCAAGCACTCCACCCTAACCAGATCACAATGAGAAACCCTCTGCTCCCTCACTAGATGATGGGGATGATGGTGGGGCACCAGACGATGGTGAGGATGTCGAATCAAGTGACAAGGACATGGATGTCGTACCGTAGACACCTTCACTAACTTCAAAACTTTGTTCCTTTGATTTAATCCCAGGCCTCATACGGGCAATAAAATCTACAATGGGTTTTGACATAGAAGCTCCCAAGCTGGAGTCCAAACTTGATCCTATGATATAGCAGAACCAGAAGACCAGGGACACCTTCCCTAGCTGTCCCATTATTGATGATATTTTCTTAAAGGAGTGGGAGGCGGCAGAGCAGGGTCGCATGTCTGAGAAAAGAAACCTAGCCAGAACGTATACAGTGCAAGAGGACAAGGTCAGGTTGTGGTGCACGGCCCCAAATATAGACCCGTAAATTGCAGCACTAAGTAAAAAGACAGTGCTACCTTGCGCCACCATTTCCCTTAAGGATCCCACTGACAAAAGAGTTAAAGAAATGTTAAAGAAACTCTTCGAATTCTCAGACATGACAGCTAGAGCAGCAGTCACAGGGGTGTACTCCGCCAGGACACAGATCTGCTGGTTGGAGGAGCTGTTAGAAAAAGCTGACTCCAAGTCCATGGAAGCTGAACTACTGGAGTGTACCCTTGACACAGCTAAGTATCTGGGGGACATGGCATTAGATACCCTGAAACTATAAGCCAGATCTGATTCCCTGGCAAACAGTGCCAGACGAGCCCTATGGCTCAAACTTTGGAAGGCAGACAATGAGTCAAAGAACCTTTTACAGACCTGGCCTCTGAAAGGGGCCAGTGTGTTTGGTAAGGGCCTTAAAGAGTTTCTGAAGAAAATGGAAGAGGGCAAGGATCTCGCTAAAGAGAAACAGAGAATCCCTGACTTGTCATCTGCTTGGTGCAGATTTCGGGAAAATAACAGGTTTCAGCAGAACAGAAAGCAAAATTACTCAAACAATTCCTTTCATTGTACAGGCCACAAAAACAAAAGCTTCTGCGGTGCCTCAGAGGATGGCTACTCAGCACCCAGAGGTAATAACCTGTGCTTTGGAGGCAGAGGCAGAGTTGGGAATCCAAAGCTGTACTGACTATTCCATCCCCAATATCCTAGTTAACAATCCAACTCTCACACTATCCCCCTGTAGGCCACAGACTGATGTTATTCCATCAGCAATTGCAAAAGACAACATCAGACAGATGGGTTCTGGAGATCATATCCTAAGGTTACTCTACTGAGCTTTTAAGCAAACCTTGCAGGGACAGAGTGGTACTGTCCCCAGTCACAAAAAAGAGGATCACCACTCACCAGGTCCAGGAGATCATCCGAGACCTGTTGCAAAACAACACAATTCAACTGGTACCAGACTCTGAGGTCAGCACAGGAGTCTACTCCATCTTCTTTCTGGTGCCAAAGAAGAACGGAGACCTCAGACCAATTCTGGATCTGAAATTTCTGAACCGTTTCCTATCTACCCCCTGGTTCAAGATGGAGACCTTTCAGTCAACCCAGAGGAACATACGGGTGGGGGATTACCTTATGTCGGTGGATCTGAAGGATGCATACAAGCACATTCCAATCAGACCCAGCCACCAATGATTCCTCCGATTCCACATACTGAGCCAGCACTAGCAGTATCACGCTCTACCATTTGGATTCACCGCAGCACCCAGGGTGTTTACAAAGGTGTCCATTGTTTTAACAGCCGTACTGTGGGAACAGGGGGTGGACATCATTCCTTACGTGGATGACTGGCTGATACGGGCACACAGCAGCATCAAATCCCAAAGGGACACAGACTTGGTCCTGCTGGCTCTGTCCCAACACAGTTGGGTGGTCGACCAGGAGAAGAGCTCCTTACAACCATCACAGCACATAGAGCACCTAGGAGCAGAGACAGATACAGCCAAAGGGATGGCAAGACCCCCAAGAAAACAGATCAACAAGTGATATTGATTGTTTGGACACTGTGGTCCATGGCTGAGCTGACCATAGGCCAAGCGGCACAGGTCCTCAGCTGCATGGCATCCTGTCTGGACTTGGTCCCTTGGGCAAAGTGGGATTTGTGCTGCCTACAGAACTGCATACTCCAGCAAGGCTCAACATCAGAAGAAGACCTCAACAAGGTTGTTTACCTGCCAAGGAGGGTCAAGGACTTGCTGGGGTGGTAGACACAACACCAGAACCACGAGAGGGGCTGTCCACTGGAGCTAGCATACCAGGTGACAGTGGAAACCGATGCCAGTTTACTCAGTTGGGGATCATGCATGCGAGATTCCACAGTGCAGTGCAATTGGATGACAGCAGAGGCACAATAGTCCATCAACATCTTGGAAATAAGGGTGGTGTTCCATGCTCTGAGAGTGTTCAGGGACAGCATCACCAGCCGGGCGGTCTTGATAAAATCAGACAACCAGGTCATGGTTGCACACATAGCAAAACAGGGTGGAAAGCACAGCAAAGCTATGCTCAGAGAGGCTGCCAAAGTGTTAAACTGGGCCCAAGCCAACCTCACTCACCTCCACACTGTCCATCTGGTGGGAAAGCTGAATGTCAGAGCAGACTGGCTAAGCAGACAGTAGGTGCATCCAGGGGAGTAGCAGCTTCACCTGGATTTGTTCACCATGATACAAAGGAGGTGGTGTCAAGTTCCAATGAGTCTGATGGCATCCAAGGTGAATGCACAGGTCAAGGCATACTTCTCTCGATACAGAGAGAAGCAGGCCCTGGGAACAGATCCCTGTCTCAGACATGGAATCAGGAATGGTCATATATTTTCCCCCTGATTCCACAGATTCCACAGGTGCTGGTGAAGGTCAGAATATCTCAACTACAGATTATTCTGATCGCGCCTTACTGGCCATGAAGGGCATGGTTTACATCCGCAGTATCCCTGACACTGGACAGATGGTCCCTCCCATATTGGAAGGACATGCTGTCCCAGGGACCTTTGCTTCACCCAGCCCCCATACCCTGAAACTGTCAGTCTGGACCCTGAGAGGCAGAGACTGTTAACTGACGGGTATCATGAGTTGGTCATTTCAACCATCCTACATTCCAGGAAGCCTTCCACCACAGCCATCTATAGTAGACGGTGAAACATTTTCACCAATTGGTGCAAGTCCACACACCTCAACCCAATGCAGGTGGACATATCTGCAATCCTACTGTATCTGCAGCAGGGCTAAGACAAGGGGCTATACACTTCTTTCCTACGGGTGCAGTTGTCAACCATAGGAGTGGCCATGGGGGATGGTTGGGCTCTCGCAGCCCAGTGCTCATCTGGATGCCATCAGATTCCTCAGGGCAGCAAAGAATATTCACCCCCACATATGGATGCCAGAGGCCCCATGGGACTTGACCATGATGCTTGATTACATAGAGAAAAGCCCATTTGAGCCAGGGCACCAGTACCCACTTCACTGGTTGGGTTTAAAAACCTGTTTCCTAGTAGCAATTTGCTCCGCCCATAGAATCAGCAAACTAGTAGCCCTGTCATGTAAAGAATCCTACACCATTTTCACTGATTAAGAGGTCTTTCTGAAAACAGTCCCAGCCTTTTGCTCAAAAGTTATGTCCACGTTCCATAAGGATCAAACCCTAGAGTTAACGACATTCGACGCACAGCTGTAGCAGGGAGAGACGGGAACTTCCCACCATCTGGATGTAGGGAGTACTGTATCACAGTACATTACACAGACACAGAAAATCCACAGGTCTGAAAGGTTCTTTATCATAGCTCAGGGCCACAAGCAAGGAATGGCTGCCTCAAAGACCACGATCGCTAGCTGGCTAAAGAGGATGGTATTGGAAGCATACAAACCCAATGGCATTATGCCTCCAGAGGGATAAAAGCCCACTCAACAAGGGCATTGGCCACCTCCTGGGCAGAAAGAGCCAGTGTATCCATGGAGAATATATGTAGAGCGGTGACATGGACCTCTGTCCACACTTTCACAAAACATTATAGACTTGAGACGTTATACAAACAAAGGACAGACTTTGCCAGAAAAATCTTATCTTCAGCGTGTCGCACAAGCTGTCTGCCAGATCACCCTGTCCCACGCTGATGGATGTTCTGAACTGCTTATTATAAGTAACCCATGAGGCAATGTCTGGAGTGCCATGGATGCAACATAACACAATGGGTATTTACTCACCTGCTAAAGGTGATTGTGTTAGTTGTATCCATGACACTGCACAACCCACCCTCCAGGGCAATCGTGGTGGAGATCTTCACTCTGGATATATGACAGTTAACAGACTTGGTATAATTTAAGTTATTATAGTTTGTCCTGAACACACGACTGATAACAGTTGTTATCATTAGGTTACAGAATTAGAATTGTACCCATAGGGAATAAACTAAGGTGGTGGTTATACTAGTGTCAGTCTTCTTTTTGTGTTTATACTATGTATATTAATACATGGATAAAGGTGGGAGTCACGGGAAGAGGAAATTTGGCCTAAAGCATTTGTACTTCAGCTATGGAAGAATTGAACTGGAGAACAAAGACTCCTGGGACCTAGGTATGCTGAGAAATTTGATTTGGGTCAAATGTGCATCACTAGCCTATCAGGTGTGATGGGAACTCATGAGGTAATGTCTGGAGTGTCATGGATACAACTAACACAATCACCTTTACCAGGTGAGTAAACCCCCATTGCTGCCACACAGATTCCTCCAGGGGCTGCTACCAAGCAGGAAATGCATACCTGCTCTGCCAGAGAAAAGAGCTGTCATAAAGGCATTCAATCCTCTCTCCACCTCCTTCAGAACCCAAGCTTCCCATGGCAAGTGCATTATCAATATCACTGGCCTAGAAGGACGTAGCTCTTCTACTGTGCACCTGCATCAGCCTAGGTTTGGTTTCTTTCTGCTGGATTGGTTCCTTTTGGAACATGCTCTGGTGTATCCTGTACCACTGAGCTACTGTATACTAAGCAGTTTTTGTAACTTTTCATACTATGAAATCCCCATAAATATTAGCTACTGTGTCATGTGTGGACCACACTGTCATCTTTTTAATTTAATTGTAAAAATGAAACCCTTCACAATTAACTTATCAGAAAATCAGATCAGTGACTACACTACAAATCAATCACAATAACATAATTTACTGTACCTGGTTCCTCTGTTGTGGTATCAGGTACTGTTGTACTCATCAGAGTTGTTTCAAATGTAGTTGTTGATGTTGATGCTTCCGTAGTTGTTGGCACTGTTATGAAGATGAAAACAAAGTTAGTTGTACAATTAATATTTCTTTTTCCTGTGCAATGCTCACTGTATGAACTCATTTGTTCTCAGAGATATATGTCTATCTTATATTTGTAACAAACTGAAATGTGTATATAAATGATAAATAGAAAAAATAAACAGAGTATGACAAACATAAATATATTATTAATGAGCTGCGTCACCAAAATCATATTCCAGTATTGGATTTCACAGATTTTTCAGCTTTGAAATTATTGGCCATCAATTTAATTGACATGCAAGTTGAATAAAATTAGCGCAGCAGTAATCATTGTAAAGTGTTTCTCTAGTAAGTACCTGACAATATGCATCGAGGCAATGACCTCCACAAACAATGAACTGCTGTTTCTAGATCCTTTTTTTTTTTGTAATTGCTATTTTAAGCTCCTCATCTCTGGTGCTGTCTCCCGACACACCCTCACAGACAACTTGATCCTGAGAAACCCCACGGAGCCCTGGCTATACCCCCAGATGGGAACAGGGTGGGGGCCCTCCCCATTAGCCCCCCACACATACTGTAAATCTCATTGGGGTCCTCATTGGAAAGCAGTGCCAGAAGGTGAGGCCATATTCCAATCCTCTTGTTGGTGTTGTGCCTGGGTTGAGTGTTTTACATGTAAGCCACCTGGAGGCATACATGCACTGATGATAAGGAATACTCCAGTGTCTGCCACACCTCCTGACTCATAGACACTTTGTGCATGCTGACCCTCTGGCTACTGTTACAAGCCACATATGCACCAAGTCATTGCACCCCAACTGGGGAGGAGGAGAAGAGCAGTCCCTCAGATGATGAAGCCTCCTCCCCTCAGTTGGAGCTCTGATGACCCAGGATCATTCCAGAAGCTAGGCCTCCAGTGTTGCAAGCAGTAGCACTACCACTGTACCAGTAGGCTGGCTGCAATGAACTGCTGTCACTAGATTCTTGAACAGTGCTGTTAAACTGGCCAATGATCTGGTGATGTTGATCCTTTTTGTCCAGAGATGTTTTGTTCCGCCAATATGGTCAATGTTTGCACAAAGCAGTTGACATAGCATTTTTGTAGCACTCCACGATGTCAACGGGTAATCAACACAACTTGATGTGAAGCACCCCCACTAGGAGAATGACACCCTTAAATTTAAATAGTGCCTGTTAAGCTGAGGCATTCTAATTGTATAATCTGCTTTTTTTTCTCATTCCCTGAGTGGATTGGGAGCCACGTCTGCCTTGCTAGGATGTTTTTAATGGTCTCTGATTCAATAAAAAAGGAAAAGGTGACACAGGCAGGTACAGATTTATTTTATTAGGGATGTAGAGTGTCGGGGGGGTCCTCAACTTTGGTGTTGGTTCATTTGTCTCCCCCCTTCCCATAGCTTGAGGTTTTTTGTTTGGCAGTGTTTTAAAGCTAACATAATAGTGAAAAAATGAAGTTTATGTGCTAAGGGGAGAAAAGTTGCAGTGCTCAACAGCAAGGAAATGCATGTGAAAAGGTGTTTAGAAGAGAACAAGTCTGTTGGCACACTGCAGACAAAGTTATTGCAAATCTTTTGTTAGGTTATATCGTATAGTGTTTATTATAGGCAGTTAGGAAAACAACAACTTAATGCCAGGCACATTCAACAAGTACCTCACTTACTTGCAATATTGTCCAAGCCATAACATGCAAAAAAATTCACTGAACCAGTTTCTGTGGACTAGTTTTTTTCTTGGCTCAATTGTCTAAGACCTATATTATGTGAAAACCTTCCTTTTGTTGGACACCATTCACAGTGGTGTTTGTCTTATGATGAACATTGTCCTTTGTTATACTAGCTGTACTCTGCTGGTTTTTCAAAGGTGCCAAGCGTTTTTCACTGCGGTACAGTAGAACTCTTTATCACAGGTATCTGGCAGCTCTGAGAAAGTCATTGAGCAGTTCTTGCTGTGTAGATTCCATCTGAAACTTTCTGCTGTGGTCTTTAGGCTAATGCTCCTGCGTGCTTATATTTCAGAACTCAAGACCCAATCATCAGAGCTGTTAGACAGCTAATTTGTGATTTTGGTGTAGTTGTGAGGTGATTTGTGGATTTTCCACATCAGCCTCTGTTTCTCCTATTTGCACAGCCACCATTAGGGTTGAGCGTGTGCTCCTTCCTCAGTTTGGCTTCCCAACAGTGTCTAGAGCATGCACCGGTGGTGCGCATGTGTGCAGTGCAAAGTCCATTGCATAGTGCTATTTGCCATTAATACCTATTGTGCGAGTGTGTACCCATGCATTTGGTAAGTGTGCTCAGGCTAGCTCAAGCACGCTAATGTTCCTGTACACATGGTGGGTGCATACATGCATAGTTTACTGTTTTTTGAGTGCACTTATTGAACCTGGCAGTTGGCTGGGTTGATTGATAGCAAACAATCACTAATGCATTCAAACCTGGGTTTTTCCTGTCACAATTCTCTCTTATTGGCACCATGGTTTATCGAAGACCATAAATCATGAAATGAAGTAAGACCTGCAGAAGGGTGATGAGACCCTCCCCATGAGTACCTATTGCACTCATTGTGCTTCTCACCATTCCAGTTTTCTCACAGATTCTCTCGGCTGGCCTCTGAGGTGTGGAGGGCCCACCTGGTCAATCTCATGGTAGTTGCAAAGTAGAATTATGTAAAGCTTTCTTATTGCTCCTCAGAGAGCATCTGAGTCCTGATGATAGGTATATTAGGAAGTAAAGAAAGACTAAGGCAGGGATACTGAGGCTGAATATTGAGGATGGTGGTTGGGCAAAGAGTGACAGTGAAAATGCAGGGATACTGAACGAATACTTCTGCTCAGTATTCACAATGAAACAGCCAGGGAGATACCTAATCCAATCAATAGAAGCACTGTGGATGGGGGGGGGTTAATATTAGTCCTTTCACAAAACAAAAGGGTTCTGAAAGAACTCCTAAAACAGAAGGTGAATAAAGCAATTGGACCTGATGGAATTCACCCCAGAATTCTAAAAGAACTAAGGGAAGACCTATTAACACCACTGATTACACTTTTTAATGAATCCTGTGAGGATGGTCTGGTATCTGAGGACTGGAGGAAGGCAGATGTGATTCCCCTTTACAAAAGTGGGAGCAAGACAGAGGCAGAAAACTACAGACCAGTCAGTTTTACCTCAGTGGTAGGGAAAATGGTGGAATCACTTCTAAAGGAAAGAATTGTTGAGTACCTAGAGGCCAGTGGGGCACAGGACCGGAGGCAGCATGGATTCACAGCAGAAAGAACTTGTAAGACAAATGTAATTGATTTATTTGACTGGGTGAACAAAGTAGTAGACCAGGGAGGAGCTGTTGAAGTGGCCTACCTAGACTTTAAGAAGGCATTTGACACAATCATGCACTAAAGATTAATGAACAAATTAGCCAGCCTGGTAGTGGGTCCCAGGGTGGTACCCTGGGTAAAACATTGGCTGGACAACAGAACACAGAAGGTAATAGTAAATGGAGTCCACAGTGAAGAAAGGGGTTTACTAGTGGGAGTACCACAGGGCTCAGTACTGGGGCTGGTCCTTTTTTAATGTCTTTATAAGTGACATTGCAGAGGGACTGGAAGGAAAAGTATGTATCTTTGCAGATGACAGAAAGATCTGCAACAGGGTTGATATGCAAGGTGAGGTGGAAAGGATGAAAATGGTCTTGGCAAGGTTGGAGGAATGGTCAAATGTATTGCAGCTTAGATTCAATGCAAAGAAGTGCAAAGTAATGCACTTCGGAAACAAAAACCCAGAGGAAGAGTACACAATGGCTGTGAGATACTGACAACAACAAAAATGGAAAGGGAGCTGGAGATAGATGAATCAGATGACCTAAATGTGGGAAAACAATGTGAGAAGGCAGTAAGGAGGGCTGGGGGGATAGTGGGATGCATAGGGAGAGGCAACACCAGTAGAAAACAAGAAGTTGTTGACCCTCTCTACAGACAGTTGGTAAGATCACATCTGGAGTACTGTGTGCAGTTCTGGAGATCCCATCTCCACAAAGACATAAAGAGGGTGGAGTCTATCTAGAGGAGGGCAACCAAAATGGTGCAGAACCAGAAGACATGTGAAAAAATACTTAATGAGCTTAAGATGCATAACTTCAAGGAAAGGAGGGAGAGGGGGCACATGATATAAACTTTCAAATACCTCAAGGGAATCAACAAACTCCAGAAGGGTAGCAACCTTCAGAACAAGAGATGTGCAAGAACAAGGGTAACACATTGAAGGGTTGTAGATGTATGGAACAGCCTTCCTGAGGAAGTTGTAGAGTCAAAAACAGTGGGGGAACTCAAGAATGCATGGGACAGACATAAGGCAATTGTAGTGTGGGGTAGGAGGACATAGGCTGTTGGTTAACTAGGATCTGCAGCTTATCCATTAGGTAGAGAAATGGGCAGACTAGGTGTGCCAAGCGGTCCTTATATGCCATCAGATTCTATGTTTCTCTGTTTGTTCCCCATGGTAATTGTACTCTTTCAGTACTCACATGATGCTCTGAGTTGTTCAGTAAAACGTGTTAAGAATAATTCTTCCATGCCACACTAGTCCATTTTGGTTATTATTAAGCAGGGAGTGTGACTGGGTTCTAGGTAATAGTGGTAGCTCAGAGTAGTAAATTGTTATTTCTTGTAACAAAAGATTACGATTCTTATCTCTTTTGACAAATGAAGCATTTACTTACTAACAGTCCCACAGTAGGCATGATGTGTAGAACAATAATATAACTAAGGTTGACACAGATGGTTCTGGTCTTTCCCATACATCATGAGCCCTGCGACCTAACACACATTTTTTTGTAAGAACTGACAAAGAAAAGCCTGTCATGTTTTAGTAGAGCAGACTTATGTGTTGTCACAATAGTTGAGGTCACAATGAGAAGTACTAGACATGGATATGTCAGTCTCCAGATAAATTACTGCCCTTCACCCTACACCAAATCTGTGAGATAAAAAAAGTCTAATTAGTAAATTGAGAAAAAAATGATACTTCATTAATATCTCACTAATTTCAAAGCTAGAGATGGGAGAAATTAAGAAATTTAATTCTGCAAAATATTTCATGAAATTCTGACATTTTTTGAAATATTCTGTGACTGTGAAATGCGAAATTCCGTTGGTGAAATTTGGGATTTGACTTGCAAAATGTGGAATTTTACTGGCAAAAGGCAGAATTTCATCACCTGCAGGCGAAATCCCACTGTTCGTGGGCAAAATTCTGCATTTTGCAGTCGAAATTTCATATTTCAACAGCAGAATTTCAAATTTCGCACCTGCAAAATATCCCATGTAATGCAAAATATATTTTGTGGGGTGAAGTTCCTAGTTTAGCCAGAATTTCACTGGCAAAATTAAATTTCACTACATCTCTATTCAAAACTAACTAACATTTTCTGCCTGCTATTTTTGTTGCTACTAGCTCTTTACTGGATTACCAGCAGGTACTGAACTGAACTGGGCTGGTTGTTTTACTGGCAGTAGCAGAATTGGGCAATGCTGCGGCGGTGGGGGGGCAGTAAGTGTGCACCAGTGAAAGCAGCAGCAATTTGTCTGGCTACTGTAGTGTAGTTACAGCTGTGGAAAATGAGAAGGAGGAACTGGAAGGTATTTTAATCTTGTACAATTGGGTGTGTTTGTGGGAAAATCCTTTAAATGTGGCTCAGAAATTGCTCAACACTCAATGTTTTAGGCATCATAATAATCATCATAAAGGCTGAACTCAAGAGGTAGAGAACCTCTGTCAGGTATGTGGGGGTCACCAGCATTTTTATATGACTCTAAAATGATTGCTTAAATCCAACCTCTGCCAACTCAGTAGTGTAGGAATTGTATAACAGGACACTTGAACCTGAGTTATGAGCTATAATAATGAACTTGAATCTACAGTTTAATTAAACATTATAGTTGATAACTGACTGCTAACTACACTTTGTAATGGTAAAGAAAATTATGATGTTGTTGATAGTGACGATGATGATGATGACAATACAAATAATAGTGATGGGTTACTAGCACCTTACTTCATTGGCAGTCCTAAATCTTTTAATGAGCAGAAGCTTTTTGTCTTTCAAACCCAATCTGACCTGCTGTATTTCATCTCTTGTGATGCACTTGTAATTTTCAGTGCCTGCCCTGGTGGTTCAGTTAATTTTTTTCTCATTTGTGTTTTATCGCCAATCTATTGAACTGCCACAGTTTGGAATGGTCCTCCCAGTTAAAACACCTTGCTCTTCTATGACATACCCTAGCTCTGTCATTATCTGATACATGACTGTAGAGGCACAGAGTCACTTGTGCAAGGAATGAGGGTGACTAGCATGTCATCAAGCAGGGTTTAATGTTTTCACATCATTTTCTCCCTGGGCCATCACCACATGCATTGATGCAGTGAGTGAGCTCCACTTCCATGGAACTGCCACTGACTTCCTGTGGGTGGGGTAATTTCCCTTGCAATCCCTCATTGCTGCCACACAGATTCCTCCAGGGGCAGCTACCTAGTAGGAAATGCGTACCTGCTCTGCCAGAGAAAAGAGCTTTCATAAAGACATTCAATCCTCTCCCCAACCCCTTCAGAACCCAAGCTTCCCATGGCAAGTGCCTCATCAATATCACAGGCCTAGAAGAACATAGCTCTACTACAGTGCTCCTGCATCAGCCTAGATTTGGTTTCTTTCTGCTGGATTGGTTTCTTTTGGAACCTGCTCTGGTGTGTCCTGTACCACTGAGCTATACTAAGTAGTTTGTGTAACTTTTCATACTACGAAATCCGCATAAATATTAGCTACTGTGTCATGTGTGGACCACACTGTCATCTTTTTAATTTAATTGTAAAAATGAATCCCTTCACAATCCATTTATCAGAAAGTCAGATCAGTGGCTACACTGTAAAACAAACACAATAACATAATTTACTGTACCTGGTCCCTCTGTTGTGGTATCAGGTACTGTTGTACTCATCAGAGTTGTTTCAAATGTAGTTGTTGATGTTGATGCTTCCGTAGTTGTTGGCACTATTATGAAGATGAAAACAAAGTTAGTTGTACAAGTAATATTTATTTTTCTTGTGCAATGCTCACTGTATGAATTAATTTTTTCTCAGAGATATATGTCTATCTTATATGTGTAAAAAACTGAAATGTGTATATAAATGATAAATAGAAAAAATTAACTGCTGTTACTAGATTCTTGAGGAGCACTATTAAACTGACCAATCATCTGGTGATGTTGATCCTTGTCGTCCAGAGATGTTTTGTTCCACCAGTATAGTCACTGTTTGTGCAAAGCAGTTGACATATCATTTTTGTAGCACTCCATGTTGTCAATGGGTAATCAGCACAACTTGATATAATGCACCCCTACCAGGGGAATGCCACCCCTAAATTTAAATAGTGCCTGTTAAGCTGCGGCATACCAATTATATAAACTGCTTTTTTTCTCATTCCCTGAGTGGATTGGGAGCCACGTCTGCCTTGCTAGGATGTTTTTAATGGTCTCCGTTTCAATAAAAAAGAAAAAAAGGTGCCACAGGCAGGTACAGATTTATTTTATTGGAGGTGTAGAGTCTCGGGGGGGGGGTCCTCAACTTTGGTATTGGTTCATTTGCCTCCCCCCTCCCCATAGCTTGAGGTTTTTTGTTTGGCAGCGTTTTAGAGCTAACACAGTAGTGAACAAATGTAGTGGTTGTGCACAGGAGCCCCTTTATATACTAACAGGAGAAAAGTTGTGGTGCTCAACAGCAGGGTAAATACATGTGAAAAGGTGTTTCGAAGAGAACAAGTCAGTAGACACACTTTAGACAAAGTTATTGCAAAATCTTTTGTAAGGTTATATCTTATAGTGTTTATTATAGGCAGTTAGGAAAACAACAACTTAATGCCAGGCACATTCAACAAGTACCTCACTTACTTGCAATATTGTCCAAGCCATAAAATGTAAAAATAAATTATCACTGAACCAGTTTCTGTGGACTAGTTTTTTCTTGGCTCAATTGTCTAAGACCTACATTATGTGAAAACATTGCTTTTGTTGGACACCATCCACAGTGGTGTTTGTTTAAACAATAATGCATGATAGGGTGAGTGTTGTGCTGGGATAACGTCATGCCTGGGGTGATTAGGCATGAGGCCATAGGCCGAGTGCTACAAATCACCACTGAAGTGACGTTATCCCAGCACAACACACACCCTGGAGTGCATTATTGCTATTATACAATGTCTTTTGAGGTAAAGAGAAGAAAAAATTATTAAAAATTACCTTTAAAAGTGAATTTATGGGTGTTTTTTTCTAATGTGTAGGTTTACCTATGTTTAAAAAAAATAGTGCATATTTCTTCTTCTTTTCGCCAGCAAGTGGAGCTCCTATGTTGAAACTGTAGCTTCATATTCCCAAGTTCCCACAGATACCTTTCTGTGCTGTTGTTCTTGTCTATGTGCCCTCTTTCTTTGGTGTAAATCATGTTTTTTATATTTAGTTTTTTTTTGTTTCAGTGTCCTGTATATGGTTCAGTCTTCCTGCTGGTGCCTCTGGGAAATGTGAGCTTCCAGAATATGTCGGAGTGACCCCCTCTCCACTGCTGCTACTATCAGGATTGCAGTTGTTGGACATTGTCTTCTCTTGGTTCTGGTATTAGCTGGAGAAGTAACTGAATGTGTAAACCAATATTCAGGTAAAAAGGACTGTTAGGCACATGCTCGTATGTTTCTGTTGGTGGAGACTTGTGATTGCGACAAAAGCGATAGGGAACCTGATTGTTATGATGGCTTTCCAGGTGGCAGCGAGACTGGGAGGCAGTGGGGATGCTTGACTGTGAAGCCAATGTGGCAGCTTTCACTGTGTCTTTCTTTTTGTTAAATAAAACAATAAACAAAGACGTCTGTTGTATTGACAGCAGAGACTGTCAGTAGAGCAAGTGGGGGACTGCTGCGAGGCCGATCGCAAAGTTGGCTTTCACTTGGCTCATTTCTTTTTAATAGTAAGAAAACGAAAGTTTTAGAAGCTTGTATCATGGTTTCAGATATGATTTTGGTTGTCTTTTTGTGCTGTGGCAGGGAGGGATTTAAACTGAGAGGTGCACATAGCAGTAGTAGGAGTACAGGCAAGTGGAAGGTGGCTTGTGCAGTGATTTTTTTTCTCATGGCATTTTTCCATGTCGGTGCTGGGACTAAATCTGTGATGTTGTGCTGTGATAACATCACGGCTCCGGTCCCAGGTGGACCAATCAGAGTCCAAGATTATTTTATGCCATTGTATAATTTATGATGAACATATTCCTTTGTTATATTAGCTGTACTCTGCTGGTTTTTCAAAGGCACCGAGCGTTTTGCACTTCCATACAGTTGAACTCTTTATCACAGGTATCTGGTACCTCTGAGGCAGTCAGTGTGCAACTCCTGCTGCGTAGGTTCCACCTGAAACTTTCTGCTGTGGTCTATAGGCCAATGAGCTAATCCTCTGTCTCAGTATACCACTAGCCTTCCTACCCAAGTCAAATAGTAACACTATGGTGAAGTATAGTCTGCTATGGGCACTCTTGTCATTTGTCCTTTTACTCAGCCTGGACACTGCCACATGGGCTCTCCCATGTAACCAAATGGCAAAAAACTCCTCAGAGGCTTACCGTAACTATATTTTCTCTAACTTGATTGCAGAGACAAAGCCTGATCTGCAACCTAACCCTATCCTCCTTGTTAGAGGCAGCATCTATTACCCTCTACATGCCAGGAGGAAGCTGCCATGGAGATGTGCTTTTACCCTAACCTGCCGCTGTGCAAGGCTTTGGTTCCTAGTCATGATCATTATTCTGCTATCTGGGGATGTCAAACTAAATCCAGGTGCACCTACCTGTTTCTTTTCCCCAAATGAGTTATCTGGCATGTCCAAGAAAGGATTATTAATTGCCCATATCAATATCAGAAGTCTTACCTGTCACCATGCAGAACTCGAGGCCTGGGTGAAACTCTACAATCCTGATGTACTCTGTCTCACAGAAACTTGGCTAAAACCCAGAATACCTGATGACGTATGCTCCTTGCCTGACTATTCCCTGTTCCGGTGGGATAGATCCTCATCCAAGCGTGGAGGTGGAGTTGCCCTATTCTTCAAAAACCACCTCAACATCTCTATTGTCCCAGCATCTGCCTCTCCCGCAGTGTGCGAATTCATACAGGCAACTATTGTATTGGGGGACAAGAAGCTTCATATTATCTGTGCCTATAATCCTTCTGCTGGGGGAATAGTAGGTCTTCAAGAACTCCTTGACATCACCTCTCAGACTGTAAATCATAATGAGGCTGTCATCCTAGGTGATCTTAACCTCAATTGGTTAGGGTCAGCTCAAATATCCTTGCAATCACTCACGCTTAGTTATAATTTTCACCAGTTGATCTCTGAAGCAACTAGAGCCACGTCATCCCATCAAACGGGTACACTCCTAGACTGGGTGATGGTTAGCCGTATGGAACATGTGTCAAAAGCAGGAATCCTTGCAGATGCACTAACAGACCACTCACCCACTTTTTGTATCCTAAGTGTGGTTGCACCTCCATCTCCTCCATCAAGACTAATCACGTTTACAAATCTAGCTCATATTGACCAGGATGCATTTCTCTATGATGTCTCCAATATCGACTGGGCAGGTATCTATCAAACAAAGGATGTGGAGGTTGCTCTACAGATATTCATAAATGAATTTCTTACCATTCAATATAAACATGCCCCCAAGACTACTAGGAGGGTCAGCGGAAAACAGACGAGGTGGCTGCATAAAGACCTCCTTGCTAATCTGCGCCAGAGGGACAAGCTTTGGATTCGCTACAAACAAACTGGCCTACAGTCAGATCTTTTTGCCTATCGTGAACTAAGGAACAAATGTAAGAGACAAGTTAGAGTTGCTAAAAGCAAATACTGCAAGGACCTTCTACAAAACTCAGCCTGCGACCCGAGGAAATTCTGGGCCCATGTCAAAACATTTCTCAGTACCTCGCAGTCGGTCACTCCTGATGAAATTATCATAAATGCGGCACATTGTAATGACCCTAGGACCATCTCAAACAGTTTTAACAATCTTTTCTCTGATCTTGCATACTATACATTTGCCTGGATTG
The DNA here is from genome assembly GCA_016271365.2 of Neoceratodus forsteri. NCBI lineage: Eukaryota > Metazoa > Chordata > Ceratodontiformes > Ceratodontidae > Neoceratodus > Neoceratodus forsteri. The sequence continues at coordinate 40,064,409 of CM028137.1, read as the reverse complement.
GTGGTAGTTCAGGTAGATGTTAAAGATCCCATGGCACTTATCGAAAAGAGTAGGGGAAGTTTATTGAAAAAAACACAACATCACCAAATTATACAGATACACTGAATTGTACACAAAGCAAATACAGGAAAATACCAGTGTTAAACAAAAAAATCTTTCCAAAGAGAATAGAACTTGGTATCAGAACTCTTCTGTTTGTCCGTAGATTTAACAGACAATAAACCAATCTCCACTTGGGATAATATCGTGGATACAGGAACCAACTGTTGTTGGAAAATGAATTGACATCTAGCCTGCCAGAAATAATACTGAATAAAGGAAAAAAACATTCAATGTACTGGGGTGAAAAGACTGCCACAATCCTGTATAATCCCCTAAAAGTAAAACTTGATATGTTACCTGCTTCAATATAGGGGCCCCCCCAATGACCAGATGCCTCAGACCAAACATTTTTTGCAAAGGGGCAATCAAGAAAAAAATGTGTAAGACTTTCTTCAATAGATACACAAGAGGGTCTTAGACAATATCTGTCAGTTAAAGGTTTATATTTAAGATTCCCACAGACCCCAATTTCCATGTGCGGACAGCCAAACAATGTCCCATATATAAGGCGGAATTCTATAATCAGATAATTTATGTAAGGCAAAAGACATTTTGGTTGGCACACATTCTGGAAAAAGTAAAATAGAGCCCTGAACTGTAAAAACAATATAATTATAAAAGGATTTTCTAGAGTGAGAGATGAGATTGGAAAATAATAAATTCCACTGTCTGCATTTTTTTAAAGTTGAAACCCCATAAAGAGGTAGATGATTTTGTTTTAGGACTTTTGGAGGAGACGTAGTCCATTTCTGAAAAAAAGGATTCCAAAGGAAATGAGACCAGGATTGCCAAAGCATACAAGTGTGACTCCAGAGAAATCCGAAAGAATTAAATAAAAAAATGGAATGAAAAAACACAATTGGGTTTACCATGGCCAACCCCCCTTGTTTAACTGAAAGATAAAGAAAATCCCTGCGTACTGGGTTTAGGCGATTCCCCCAGATCATTTGAAAAAACACACTATAAAGTCATGTTTCTAATGAAAATGGTGGTGGATATCAATAACTGAGGTACAAGAAGATAGGAATTAAAAATTGCTTAACAATATAAACCCTTTTTCTCTTCCCAAATTTCCAATGTTTCCAAATATTGACTTTGGTCTCACAAACTCTTAATTGCTGTTCCCAATTGAAAGTAGCCATGTCACCAAAACCAAACCAAATACCTAAAATTTTGCTTGGGTGGGATGAAAACGGAATACCCCCAGTGTCGAAAAGGCAATCTTGTTCCGGATTTAAAGAAAAAATAAAACTCTTAGAAACATTAAGCTCTGATCCCGAAATCTGTCCCCAATTCTGAAAACAGTGTAAGGCCGTCTGAAGGGAGGTCTTATCCTGCACATACAGAGTTACATCATCTGCATAAGCTGTTATTTTAACCCGTGGTAAAGAAATATCAGGGGCCAGACCTACAATACCTCTATGCTCCTGAATATAACGGACAATGGGATCTAAGACAAATGTGTACAAGAGAGGGCTCAGGGGGCAACCCTGTCGAACTCCTCTAACCACTGGAATGGCAGGCCCCATTAGGCCATTCACTAAAGGATGTATTACCGCTTCCAAATATAAAACAGAAATCCAGTGTACAAATAGCTTAGGAATCTTGTAAGCTAGTAATAAATGAAATAAATAAGAGTGGCATACTTTATCAAATGCCTTGACCTGGTCCAAGGCCACAATAAAGCCCGTCCCTCTACCCCTGCTACTGTTTTCAAATAGATCCCTCAGTAAATGTAAACTATGCTGAATCTTCCTATGTGGAACAGCACAAGATTGAGCAGGATGAATAAGAGAATCAGAGACAAGGGATAACCTATTTGTAAGAATTTTGGCAAAGATTTTATAATCACTGTTGAGAATACTTATAGGCCTCCAATTCGTGAGTAAAGAGGAATCTCCTTTTATAAATATAAATTTTAATAAAGAAATATTAAACTCAGGAAAACTTAAACCAGAGGTCAGGATAAAATTAAATACCATAGGAAGAAAAAGGCACATATATGGTAGGAATGTCTTATAAAATTCATTTGGAATACCATCCAAACCAGGGGATGTCTTAAGCTTAAGAGATCTTATAATCGTCTCAACTTCAAGAGAAGAAATGGGTTGTAATAAACGGGATTGATGTGAGACTTCCATAGCTGGAAGATAGGTCAAGAAGTCCTCTGGTAGATTTTCACTAATATTAGGGTCTCCCCCAAAGGAATCTGAAACGAAGGTGTGTACAACAGACATCATCTCCAGTTCAGAAGTTACTATTGTATCATTAGAGGAAGTTAATTTGGACATCAAAGTTTTATCCAGATGTTCTTTACATGCAGAGTAAGGGTCAGAAGCAGGCTGCGTCCGGACGCCAACTCTAAACTCCATATCAAGGGATTTAGCCCTATTATATTGGAATCTGGACATCTGCTTCTTAAGTTCTGAAATCTGAGATAAAAAAGGAAGTCTATCACCAGATGGCAATGACATCAGTTTATAAAATTGACCACGATATTGTAGGTATGTGAGATACCTAGAATTGGCCTTAAGTTTCCCTCTAGAAATTAGAAGGATTTAATCTCAGCTTTAGTATCAACCCACCATGAAAAATATTCTCATAAAAACAGAGGGTAGAGTAACGTGCAGTAAACAAATCCTGTAAGGCAGAATACAATCTCCCTCATCCAGGACAGACACATTTAAACAACATCTAGGGCCTGCTGATGGTAATTTAGAGGAACACCTACTAAACTCAAAACCCTATTAGAAGATGGTGGTCCAGCCTCGGTTGGTTTTAAGTGGGTAAGATAAGGTTTCAGGAATTTAGATACAAAAATAGTCATACGGAAGAAAATACATTTCTGTAGTATGAGGAACCCCCGTAGCATGTAATGTCCTGTAAACATCCGACAAACCAGCAGTGTTAATAATATTGTAAAGCTAGGAATCGTAATACATCTTCTGCTTAGAATCACCTTTAAATTTGACATCAATGTCGCAATTAAAGTCACCCCCCCAAATGACATGTTTTTTTGTGTAAAGAAAAGGTGTAACATCCTCAAATAATCTAATGCAGGCCGATTTTGTTTGAGGGGCATAAATATTTATTAATCGAAAATCAATATCATGCCAAGAGCAATCTAAAAGCAAAGCACGGCCGGGACAGATATCAACCAGGGAGGGATAGTGAGACTGAAGGGGGAGGATGGGGGCTGTGTGGAGGATGACAACAGTAAAGCTGACATATTGAACAGGTATTTCTGCTCAGTCTTTACTAAGGAAGAGGAGGGTAATGGGTCTGAATGGAGTACATAAGGGTGAGAATGGTGCAGAAATGGACACAAGTCCCTTTACACGAGAAAGGGTCCTGAAGGAACTGGAAGTAATAAGAGTTGATAAAGCAATGGGGCCAGATGGGGTGCACCCAGGGTCCTTAAAGAACTAAGAGAGGTGGTGGCTGAACCTCTTGCTATCCTGTTTAGCCGATCACTAGAAACAGGGAGGTACCCAAAGACTGGAGGATAGCAGATGTAGTCCCCTTATACAAAAGTGGGAACAAAGAGGAAGGGAACTACAGACCAGCTGCCTCACCTCGGTAGTGGGGAAGATCATGGAAGCACTACTGAAGGAGAGATTGGTGGAACATCTGGTTGTCAATGGACTACAAGACCCAAGGCAGCATGGTTTCACCAGGGAAGGTCATGTCAGACCAACCTCATTGAATTTTTTGACTGGGTGACTAGGAAGGTGGATCAGGGGAGGGCAGTGGACATGGCCTATCTGGACTTCAGCAAGGCCTTTGACACTGTGCCACATAGAAGACTATTGCACAAACTGGGGAATATGGGTGTGGGTAGGACAGAGTGGTGGGTAGGTAACTGGCTGGGCAGCAGGACACAGAGGGTGGTGGTAAATGGCTGTCACTCTACAGAGGGAAGAGTGACCAGTGGGGTACCACAGGGATCAGTGCTGGGACCGGTACTATCCAATATCTTCATCAGTGACATTGCACAGGACCTAGAAGGCAGAATTTCACTGTTCACTGATGACACAAAGCTCTGTAACAGAGTAGACACCAGAGGGTGTAGACAGAATGAGAAGGGACCTGCAGAAACTTGAAGAATGGTCAGGGTTTGGCAGTTGAAATTCAATGCAAGGAGGTGCAAGATAATGCATATGGGGCACAAAACCCTTGCACAATATATCAGTTGGGGGTGAGGATATAGCATGCACCAAGCTGGAAAGGGATCTTGAGTTATCATCTCTGATGACCTCAAGGCAGGGAAACAGTGTGACAAGGCAGCAGGTAAAGCAAATAAGATGCTGGGATGCATAGGCAGGGCATCACCAGCAGGAAAAGGAGGTCATAATTCCACTATACAAGACACTAGTGAGGCCGCACCTGGAGTACACTGTACAGTTCTGGAGACCTTACCTACGTAAGGACATAGACAGGGTAGAGAAGGTTCAGAGGAGGGCAACAAAGATGGTGCATGGATTGCATCACAAGTCCTATGAGGACAGGTTGAAGGCACTGAACATGTACTCCCTGGAGGAGAGGAGGGAGAGAGGGGATATGATAGAGACATACAAGTATCTTACAGGGAGGAACAGGGTGCAGGAATGCACTATTTTTAAGCGAAAAGGATGTTCCAGGACTAGAGGGCATGGGATGAAGTTGGAGGGAGGACGATTCAGAGGAAACATGAGGAAGAATTTCTTCACAGAACGGGTGGTGGACAAGTGGAACACCCTGCCAGAGGAAGTGGTGGGCTGAAACAATCACGGATTTAAGAATGCATGGGATAGACATAAAGGAATTCTGGAGGTCAGGGGTAAGGGGCAACAGACTTCTAGGAAAACATAAACTGAACTTACAAACTTAAATGGGCAGACTTGGTGGGCCATAGGCCCTTATCTGCCGACACTGTCTATGTATCTATGTATGTAACCAATTTAGGGACCCTAAAATTGGTGGACGTAAAAAGAATACCAACCCCGGCAGCTGCATCAGGCCCGAAAGTCCAGAACGAAGGACCCCAAACCCACCTCTTCTGTATCTGTTTAATTTCAGCAAGGGAGGATAGTCTAGTCTCCTGCAAGAGAATAATATCTACCGGTAAAGTACTAAGAAAAGAAAGGACTGCAAGTCTTTTCTTGAAATTCTTCATACTACAAACATTATAGGAAGCTATTCTGAGTGTTGCCATGATGAGGGGGTTTAGAAGATCAAGATCCAGATTTCTGGGAATGGCTTGCTTTCCTTTTTTTTCCTGTTTTCCCTTCTTTTCTTTAGCTAGGTCTGTAGTTTTACTGTCATCTTCTTCTGAAATTAAATCTGAAATGTGAGAGGTATCGGATTCTAAATCAGAGTCCCTCCCTTCCACCTGTAAGGGAGAAAAAAATTTTTCCACTGGAACAGAGGTAGCAGACGAGGATTTACTGGAAGCTCTAGTAAATCTTCGGGGCTTCACTGTCTCAAAGGGGGGTAATGGAAGAAGATGCCAATGGGGAATCAGAGGTATCAAGTGGAACGTGAAGGAGTTAATAAAATAGAACTTCTGTAGGTAAGGAAATCGCCTTACTATCAGATGAAGGAGGTTTAGCCACAGATTTAGATGGGGAATCAGCCTGACTTCCAGATGCATGTAAAGGCCCGGAACCAATAACAGTTTTCTCCTGAGCCTTGTGAATCAAGGTATCAGAATCCCACCTCCTGATTTATTATGGGAAGCCCATGGGCATTGGTGAAAGGCATGGCCTTTTTCACCACAGAGATTACATTGAAAAATATTTTGGCATCGCCAGCAACATGCCCAAACCTCCACATAATGGCACTTCAAAAGGTCACAGGAGCTACTCAAGTGTGTACGAAAGCACCACACTATAGCAGGCCTCGAGGCTGACCACTATAAAAGCAGACTCCTTTGTCCTTACTTAAAAAGCTATTGGGCAAATGAACAATTTCACCATCTATTTGAGATAACTTCACCTTAAATTTCCAGCTCCCTGTCCTGATACTTTCTAAATCTAGGATAGCTTGGGGCCCTAGAACCTCACATTTGTTTTTCAACCATAAATAAATGTTACTAACATTTACTCCTTCGCTTTCAAACATAATTGTAATATAATGAAACACAGGCTTTGTAAGGAATAGCATAAAAGGAACCCACAAAGGGGAATTTTTTAAAGAGGAGTACTTATCCCAGAATTTTTCTAAACCTTTAAATGTCTTGAAGCTGATATCATAAGAGTCCTCCCCCGAAATATGAATTAAAGCAAAGATATCTACAGGAAGAAAATTCATTGAACCTTTCAGCAGAGTATTGGCTACATAGTATCTATCAGGGTGGGTTTGCAGACCTCCCTATAACGTAAACGGACAGCATTTCTCCTGGGTGCTTGTTCTAATTTGTTTTTAAATAAATCAGACATAGTTGCTTTTAGGCTGCTGAGAACTAGATTGTACTCTCACAGAGGCAGTACCAGGAACAACAGAATCAATACTTCGTACCAACTTGGCCTAGAAAAGGCCAATGAACGTGTATCAGAGCTCTGCACAGTGTCAATAAAATCTCCCCCTTTGTCCTGTATGTCCATACCTGAGCTCAGGATTGTGGAATCGGTGGCGTGCTTATTTGGCGTCTGAAAACTGTCCGTCCAGTTTGGGTCTGGTATCCAGGTGCCTGACGATGACTTAGTCCATCCAGCGTCCTGCAAAACCTCCTCTGATGACCAGTCCATCGTTGGGTAAGAAGATTTATGTAGAGGCATCCCGAATTGCTGTTTGATAGTCTGTGAAATCGTTGTTGTAGTAGGGAGATCCAGTAGTCGTGTTTCCTGATCTTTGGATACACCGGCCCTTGGTTGCAGTAGAATAATGTTCCCCTCCGGTATTTCCTGCTGTGCACACGCAGAATAGGTCCGACTCAAATCTTGCGACTGACGAAAAATACCTGTAGAAATCATGGTGACTGGTGGAAGGAAAACGCCATCCATACTTTTGTCTGAATCAATGACTCCCAAGTCAGACCGCAAATCAGTCTGAGGCTGCTCCGGTGACCGAAGAACACACTCTGGTACTCGGGGTAAGGTGACCTCCGTAATGAGCTTTTCTGCATCGGACTCCAACGAGCCTAGCAAAGCGACCTCCTTCTCCATTGTGAAATGAGAGCGCACTGAGCAACCTCTCCAGATTACCCAGCAGCACTCTCCCTCGTTAGCAAGCGCTAACAGAGTAGGGGAATTTCCCCGGAGTCCTGGCCAAATTTCCCTGATTCACTAAAAATACCACCAACAGCTTAATCTGGTTCAAGGTCAGTTGGCATTCATCTGTATCCCCCTCCACCCGGGTCGTGCCTGAAAATAGGCAGGATTTGTCTAGTGCACTTACCTGGTCAACAAAAACTAAATAAACAAATAAATACCTTGGCTTTACAACCTAGTGGATCGCACTCCAATCTACCTACCTCACTACCATCAGACAACCATACTGCCCTATCGTATGATGCTCCTCCAGCGCCACCATTCTATTTCAAGGCTATATCAAGAGCAGAAGTTCTGAAATTACTGAGATCCATATCTGCCAATACCAGCTCTGGTTCTGACTCACTGGAACCTCATCTTCTTAAGCTGGCTGCTCCACTCATTGCCTCTCCAATTGCCAGAATCTACACTTTATTCCTTATCCATAGCACTGTGCCAGACCTATGGAAATCTGCAAGAGTAACGCCTGTCTTTAAAAAAGGTGACCCAGCTGGCCCATCGGCGCAGCGGTGGGATTTCCGCTTGCGATGCCGGCGACCCGGGTTCGGGAATGGATCCGAGTCATCGGAGGGCCGGCCGGGGGGAGTAGGATCGAGCATCCGCTGGACAGCTCTCCTTCTCCCGGGGGGAAGGTGTGGGTAGCACTCGGTGCACTAGGGACTCCTGGTGGAGGCCGGGAGTTCTCATGTAGCCGACGCTTGACGTGGGGGGAGGAGGCGGAGCAGACGCTGGCATCATTGCACGTCCCCGCCTCCTCTGGGGAGAAAATAAGGAGGAAAAAGATGCGGGGCAGGACCACCGATGGATGAAGCCCTCCCTGGAGAGCTTCGTATCGCCACTGCTGCTGCGGGAACCCAACCAGTCACAGTTCCGGGTCACGAAGGTGGCCCACGGCCCCATGCCTCCGGGCAAGCTGGGGTGACCGAGGGTCCTCTGCAGCTATAGGCGTGGTAGAGGTCTCTAGGGGCCGTGACCAGGGCGGAGGATGTAGCCGGTGGTCCTGCCAGGGAAAAGGGTAAATAAAAAAAAAAAAGGTGACCCAAAGGACAAGGCCAATTACAGACCTATAGCAATTCTCTCTGTCCTTAACAAGATCCTAGAGAAAATAGTTGCATCACAGACCATTGACTACCTTACACACTACAATCTCTCTCAGACACCCAGCATGGTTTCAGAAAATATCATAGCACTACCACGGCTCTTCTTCAACTAACTACTGATATTCTGTCCAACATGGACTCTGGAAAACTCACAGGTGCCATCTTCATTGACCTCACTAAGGCTTTCGATCTTGTAGACCATCCCCTGCTTCTCTCCACTCTCCATAAATTCCATTTCTCTACCCCTGTTGTGCACTGGTTTTGTAGCTACCTGTCAAACAGGTCACAAGCTGTCAAATTTAACTCCTCCCTGTCCAACATGTCTACTACCAACCTTGGGGTCCCCCAGGGCTCTATCCTTGGGCCCCTTCTGTTCTCAATTTTTATCAACAATGCAGCTGAGATCCTGGAATCCTGCTCAGCTATTATCTATGCTGATGACCTAATCATCTACACTAGTTCTTCTAGTATTGCCTGCATAAACACATCACTTACTTACTTCAAACTTCGATAAGGTCTTAGCCTGGGTATTAGAACATAAGCCTGTACTAAATGAAAAGAAAATGAAAGCCATGTTCCTAGGTTCTGCACCAAAGATTAAAACCTGTTCAAGTTTGCTGGAGGTTCTTCACCCAGGAGAATTTCCACTTGAAAATGTTACTACCTTCAAGTACCTTGGGATCCTCCTGGACCAGTCCCTGGATTTTAATCTTCACATTCAGTCCTCATGCAAATCTGTAAACTCAAAACTAGGAGTAGCTTACAAAACAAGCTACATGCTTACACCCTCGGCCAAATTAGCAATTGCCCGAGGTATTCTTGCTCTCAACCCTTACTTATGGTGCCTCTATTTACCTCTGCCCATAAAACCTCCCTACTAAAATGGGACGTAACTTATAACAATATATGCCGATTTGCGTCTCTTCGTCGCCTCGACTCAAACATCACTGCCTTCTTTATAAGGATCTGAATTGGCTCTCACTTCTGCCAGTAGACAACACTACCTTGGATCACTAATGGACTTGATTATCCGGGAAAAAAACCCATCCCAGCTGGTGGCATTGCTGGTCCCTCAACCATCCTCCCATGGCCTTCGATCAGCTGAAAAATCCTTGCTCTATGTTCCGAGATGTCAGATGACTAAAGGTACAGGGGCCTTCCAGTTCTCTGCTCCCAGGCTATGGAATGCTCTTCCACTCAACCTCCAGCTGTCTCAGTCTCACTTTGGATTTAAAAGTGAATATCGTCGTTATCTATCCTTAACTGATGCTTGTACATGCTTTGACCCAACCTGAAGCTCCTGAGACTTGCCAGTAATGTCCCTGCTCTAATCCAGCTCCAAGACTGTCTCCTCTTCCCCTCCCCATATTTTTCCTTCTCTTTGTAAATAACTTCTTGACTACTAGCTCTCTTCCTTCTCGAACCTTGTTGCTGACCATCCACTGTTGTTTTTCCAATTACCACCCCTGACCTTCCTTCTGTCAGTCTTTCTTGTTATGTTTGAACATTCCTCACATTTCTCTCTATATAACCTTACTATCTTATTAACCGTTTCACTCCACAGGTCAGGTCCATGGTTTCTGCACTTATTATATATCTTACTGCTATTATCTGTATAATGCTTTCCATTATTTTTTGTTGTTTCTACCCATTGTATTTTTGTAGCACTGCTGTACTGTTCCTCTATTTGTATTATTGTACCCATGTTGCTGGTGTTCAGCTGTTCTCCTTTTGTTGTACTCTCCCAGGTCGTACCTGAAAATAGTCATTTTATGGCTAGTGCACCTACCCGGTTAACAAAAACTAAATAAATAAAAATAAAATGCTCCTGCGTGCTTATATTTCAGAATTCAAGACCCAATCATCAGAGCTGTTAGACAGCTAATTTGTGATTTTGGTGTAATTTTGAGGTGATTTGTTGATTTTCCATCTCAACCTCTGTTTCTCTCATTTGCGCAGCCACCATTAGGGTTGAGCATGTGCTCCTTCCTCAGTTTGGTTTCCAAGCAGTGTCTACAGCATGCACTGGTGGTGTGCAGGTATGCAGTGCAAAGTCCATTGCATAGTGCTATTTTCCATTAATACCTATTGTGCGAGTGTGTGCCCACGCATTTGGCAAATGTGCTCAGGCTAGCACAAGCACACTAATGTTCCTGTACACCTGATGGGTGCATACATGCAGAGTTTAGTGTTTTTTCAGTGCACTTATTCAATCTGGGAGTTGGCTGAGCTGATTGACAGCAAACAAGCACTAGTATATTTAAACCTGGGTTTTTTCCTGTCACTCTTTTCTCTTATTGGCATCATGGCTTATCGAAGACTATTAATCATGAAATGATGTAAGACCTGAAGAAGGGTGATGAGACCCTCTCCAATAGGTTTGTATTCCCTCATTGTGCTTCTCACCATACCAGTTTTCTTACAGATTCTCTCAGCTGGCCCTCCGAGGTGAGGAGGGGGCACCTGCTCCATCTCATGGCAGTGGCAAAGAAGAGTTGTGAAAAGCTTCCTTATTGCTCCTCGGTGAGCATCTGAATCCTTATGTCCTTCAGGAAATCTCAGCAGATGCACCTGACCTCAGGCCAGTCCCCCAGGATAAGGGTTGCCCATCCAGATATGTCCAGGTGTGATACAACATGACAAGGCAGTACAATCAGATGTAGAGGAAGATACCAACCCTGACTTTTAGAAGGCACCATTTTACTTGCTGTCCTCTGGGCTGCCACCATCATGTCTATGTCTTTTCAGAGATGGGGTCTCCAGAACTGGACGCAGTACTTCAGATGGGTCTCACCAACTATCTGTACAGAGGGATAATAACTTCCCTTTTTCTGCTGGTGATGCCTCTCACTATACATCCACTATCCCCCCAGCCCTCCCTACTGCCTTCTCACATTGCTTGCTAACCTTAAGGTCATCTGATATGATTACCCCAAGGTCCCTTTCCATTTTTGTTGTTGTTACTACCCCCCCACCACACTGTGCAATCTTCCCCAGGGTTTCTGTTTCCCAGGTGCATTATTTTGCACTTCTTTGCATTGATTCCAAGCCACCATACTTCTAACCTTTCTTCCAACCTTACCAAGTCCCTTCTCATCCTTTCCATGCCTTCTTGTGTATCATTCCTGTTGCATATATTTGTGTCATCTGCAAAGAGGCATACTTTTCCTTCCAGTCCATCTGCTATGTCATTTATAAAGACATTAAAAAGGACTGAACCCAGTACTGAAACCTGCAGTACCCCACTAGTAACCCCTCTTTCTTCAGAGTGGACTCCATTTACCATTACCTTCTGTATCCTGTTATCCAGACAAAGTTTTACCCAGGTTACTACCCTGGGACCCACTCCCAGGCTGGTTAATTTGATTGCTAATCTTTTGTGTGGGACTGTGTCAAATGCCTTGCTAAAGTCTAGGCTGGCCATGCCCACAGCCTCTCCCTGGTCTACTACTTTGGTAACCCAGTCAAAGAAATCAATTAGATTCATCTGACATGACCTTCCCACTGTGAGCCCATGCAGCCTTAAGTCCTGTGCCCCACTGGCCTTTAGGTACTCAACAATTCTTTCTTCAGAAGTGATTCCTTTGCTTTCCATACCACAGAGGTCAAACTGACAGGTCTGTAGTTTCCTGCCTCTGTCTTGCTCCCACTTTTGTGCAGGAGAATCAAATCTGCCTCCCTCCAGTCCTCAGGTACCACACCATCCTCCCATCATTTGATAAAAAGGATAGACTCTGGAAGTAAGGATGGAGGAGAGGATGGGTGCAAGGAGGTGGGGAAAGCAGAAGGTGGTTGTGGGTTGGCGGAGGGGTACCAGACACAACGAGGGACCATTTTCTATTGTTACAGGTAAAAAAAAAGACATCACAAGATGTTTTTTTACAGATATGTTTTGGCACACTGGTGTGTGCTCACAATATCCCACCTCTGTTTTTTTGGGAAGGGGACTGAAGTCGACGGGGAATGGCCTCCCAATTGGCACACAAATTAAATAAATAAGGGGACATTATGGTGATGGGGATTGGGCTCCCCCGACATCAGCTTTCAGGTGGGGCTATGAGAGGTGGACGGTGATAACTGCCACCATGTTTATTGAAATGTCACACCAGGCAAGGCATGCTCTGCAACGACTGATCACTCCCTCATTGCAACGGCAAAATTGTTTCAAGTTGGTCTCATGCTTTTGCACTGCTGTCATAGGCTGCATGTTATTTCATTGATGCCACAGAGCCCAGCCTGAAAAAACAGTGGTGCCATTGGCCAGAACATGACTGCACCTCCAAAACGTGCTATTTCAAGCCACCACAATATGTTGCTTGTGCTTGTGTGCAAGACAACATGAAAAGTACAATATAAATTTTGTTTTCTCACCGAAAAGTTTGTCCATATCAACTGCTTAACATACATCAGTGGTGGAGAGAGTACAACCAGAGGAGATTAATGAGTGGGACAGTGAAAAAGCAGGGAGAGATTTAACTGTAAAATTCTCAATAGCCACAACTTTAACCATAGACTGAAAGTTCCCAAAACGCTGCTGGATGGAAAGCCTTAAACCATCTTATGGCCAATGCTGCAGAGATCCTGGTCTGTCTGGGATGAACAATACACCAACTGCTGTTAATGCAGAACGCTATACCTTGGGTTCAGGCAGGTGAATCCCTGCTCTCCTTCTACCCCAAAATGCTCTGGAGTCAATTGTTCAGAAAACCAGCAGTTTGGCTCACAATACTCAGCCCAGATCCTTTGAAATCTTGATGTCACAAGAGGCGTCCTGCTCTTTAGCCAACACCACCAAAATAAATAGTTCCATTCAGGTTCAACTCCTGCTCTGAAATACATTTCCCTTTGCCCTAATAGACTTGAGTAACTCAGGATAAACAACTGAGGTTCACTCCTCAAATAAAGCTCCACTCCACTTAGCTCCCCCCCCCAAAACAGCAGATGATAAAGAATCACATCAAGCATATCAAACCATGCATTCTCAGAAATAACACCAAATGAAGTTATTTTTTTTAATGAAATAAAGTATAGGCTGCAGACTTGACTTTCCAAATAAGATAACAAATCTTGACACAGCTAATGCTTACTCATTTCATACCCTAAAATAGCATTCCCCTACTACAATAAAACTATTCCTGTTATAAAATCAAAAGTGAATTTATGGTTGTCCTCCCAAAATAGCTAACATTTGGCCTGAATTTGTGTACTATCCTGCAAAAGTATGATTAGACTTATAGTAGCAACTTAGACAACATGCCCAGATGGGTGGCCATCTTGCTCAAACTCAATTCCAAACCACAGAGCCATCTCATTTGGCATTTACCTCTGCATCTTCATGCATGATGAACCTGGTATTTGTTTTTCAAAGATAAGTGAACTTGTTGATAATAAGTTCTCAGCAGATGCCCTTCTGCTTAATTTTTGTAAAGCCTTTGAGATCGTACCTGATTGAGCCATAACTGAAAAAAAAATGTTAACATTTATATTAAGGAATACTGTGATACTGTCAATAGGAATTTGGCTTATGGAACGTACACTTATGGAATGCACCCAAAAAATATCCATAAATGTTTTTATCATGAGAGGGCAGTGTGACAGGTACGGTGCCTAAGGGTTCAGTCCTGGAGCACATACTATTTCAGATTGTCATTTCTGATACAAATGTAGATTTCATAAACTGTCTGATGAAATACACCAATAACACCAAACTCAGAATTTTGTGTGCAAATATAGAATATATATAAAGGTTTCCATGAAATCTAGATGAAATAACAAAATGCGCATGCACTTTCATGTGGACATATGTTGAGTCAAGCTGCTGGGAAAACAAATCAAACATATCACCAGTATTCAGTTTTCAACACAGTATTATAAACAGTAGGATGGATAAGGATCTCGACATTGTTATAAATCATTCATTTGATCAACAGGATCACTGCACAACTGCAATTTCCAACACCAATAGAGACCTGGAGAAATACAAAAATATATCTATAAGAAGGGCTAACATTACAATGCCCCATTACCAGTGATATGAAAGTCCACTGGTAGAATACAGTGGTCAGGTATGGGGGCCTTACAGGAATTCAGATATAATTAGAGTTGAAAAAGTTCAAAATTAAACAACTAAAATCATTACAGGACTCAAAAAAGTGGCATACAAAAAAAGATTACAAAACCTGAATCTTTTCTCCTTGGAAAATCTTAGGAAGACGGGACAATGTTTAGATGAACGATGTTGTGCAGAACCCATATGTATTAAACAAACTTAATATGACAATCAAGGATACACAAATGATACTAGAGGACTTCCAATACAAATTTAACAGAGACAATTCACAACAGACAAACATACATTTTTGTTTAGTGACTGTATAATTAACTCAGGAACAATCTCCCATAGCATGCCGGCATTAGTACACCAAATGATAATGTTAAACACAACCTAGATAAATTTATTAATCATGGGGTTATTTGGCCAATTATGTATAAATTCAGGAGAAAATTATGGGCAAGTGACATTTCAGGACCTTTAACCTTTGTGGGGTACTCTGAGAAAACTGTGATCTTGTGATCACACAGAGCAAGTGGTGTTGCATGGTTGGCTACTGGTGAAAGGTGTTCTTGATTAGCTGATGCTTGTGAATCCAAAGATGCTGACCTAGTTATTTAACCTCTTGGAGGTGAAGCCCATGTAATTGATCAATCTTAGCCAGCACAATTGCCTCACTGCAACTGACTGCTTCCACTGCCATTAATATGCTGGGTTCCATTTTCAGAGCCCAGGGATTGCCACAGGTCCCCTTGTGTGCTAGTCCCATGGTGCTTGGAGATTCCATTGTTATCCCAGCCACTGATCAGGATTTTCAATCCCAAGTGCCAAATTCCACTAGTTAGAGCAGCTTCTCCCCAGTCTACCTTGTGGAATTTGTGTCATTCGGAGGACCTTTCTATGGGGCTTACACCAAATATTTGACACAAGCTATGTAAAGTGACCAAGCTGTTGCAACTGTGCCCAACAATATAAAATCAGGTGCAATTGCAGCAAAAGAGTTTGGCACAATTGTGCCATAAAAAGACATCGATACCGGGCTTGGCACAAGCCAGGTGTTGATGTCTTTTACTATCATGCCCTCTCACGTATATATTTGGTACAATCTTAAAGAAAAAACACCTTGGACATTGTACTTGATTAGGGCATGGGGGCTGCTTTTTTGCCCTTGTTTTGAACTCCTTTGCCACCTCACATTCACTGGTGCCACTTGGTGGAGGCCTTACAGGGTTTTCTGAAACATTGCCTTTTCTTGCAAGACTGCTCCTTGAACTTAGTTATTTATATTTTGTGGTGATGTGCTAACCTTGTTTTATATATTTATACAGCACCCTGAGCCTCTGGGAAAGGTTTATACTTATATGGCTGTAACTCTAACAGAAAGGTGCAAATTGTTTACATGTGAATTATTAACAAACATTACCATAAAGATGACTTGAATGACAAACACATAAGTCTGCACACTTACCATAGTAAAAATATCTCTTGTCTTCACAGCAGGATGTGTTGCTGCCAATACGTGTTACCTTCATAGTAAGAGTATAGTGTTGTCCAGGTTTTATGGAATGGAAAATTGCTGATCTTATTCCACTGCCTTCTGCAATTTGTATGACAGATGACATATCCTCCAATGATACATGATAGTAAAATGCGGGTGTATTAGCATGAGGAGCCCAAGACACTTCCAAGTTTGCGTTAATAATTCTAGCATCTACAGAGATGTCTTTGCAACACTCTGCATAAAAAGGAAACTGACATTAATGGCTTATCATTTACAGTTTATCAGCTGTCAGAAACTCTGCACTCTATGTACAAACCCAGTTTGGCCATATTGTGTCATGTTACAGTACATGTTGCATAGGGATGTGTTAAGTACAACCTATGTGATCTGAGGAATTCTATGGATTCATGAGCCTAGTACCACACTGCTGCCGACTCATTTTTCAGTTTTTCTTGAAGTCCTCCCAGTTCACCCCAGGGCACCAGGAGTAGAGATGCATGTGCATGGAGGCGTACATGTGTACTATCGCCCCAGTAACAGCCTCATCCACCCTTCCATTGACCTAGCACCTAGCACTCCATCTGGCCTGTGCTTTCCCCCAGCCTCCTCACAGAGCAGTCAAGAGCTGAGTGATATCACCACAACCATTCTGCAGCTCCATCCAGCTCTGCACCCTTCTCCCTTGATGATCTCTGATGGTCCATGTTCATTCACGAACACGGGGCATCTGTGTGGTGTGAGGTAAGGCATCCAGCACATTAGCTTTCAATGTCACCAGAGTGGATGGCAAATTTTTTAGCCTTTACTTTTTCAGCCATCTCTTGTGAAGACCATAGTGATTTCCTTTTCCTTTTGCCTTTGTCTGTTTTTCTGATACAAAGATTTGTTGCCTCCAATGTGGCTCCTTTTAGATGTGCTCATTGTCCTTTGACTCCCCCTTCTATCCCCCATATAGAGCCAACTTGAGACATACCCCCACCCTACTGAAATCCCCCCTTTTTAAAATCCAGAACTGTAGCCTTCATGTGGCATGTTTCTGTTGCTGTTGTCACATTAAACCATACTGTGCGATGGTCACTGGACTCAAGGTGTTCACCTACCCTGACATCCGTAATTCTGTCTCCATTCCATAGTACAGGTCCAATATGGCTTCCTCCTGGGTTGGCTCAAGCACCAGCCACTTGAGGCATGTCAACTGCAGGGAGCCTAGGATGTCTCTGCCTCTGGCTGTTGCAACCACTTTGGTTCCCCAATTAATTTCTGGCAAGTTTAAGTCTCCCATTAGTAACCCTCCCCCTGTTCTATCCCCTATCTAAAGCCAACTTGAGACATACCCCCATCCTACTGAAGTCCCCCCTTTAAAGATCCAGATCTCTAGCCTCCATGTGGCATGCTTCTGTTGCTGTTGTCACATTATTTTTTATTTTATTTATTTATTTACTTTTTGTTGACCGGGTTAAGTGCACCATACAAATCCTGCCTATTTTCAGGCACGACCTGGGGGAAGGGGATACAGATGAATGCCAACTGGCCTTGAATCAGATTAAGGTTGTTGGTGACATTTTTAGTGAATGAGGGAAATTTGGCCAGGACACCGGGGAAATTCCCCTACTCTTTTTGATAAGTGCCATGGGATCTTTAATATCCACCTGAACTACCACCAATCTAGGCAGATGGGATCTCGGTTTAACATCTCATCCAAAGATGGCACCTCAGAAGTGCAGCACCCCTCTCATGCTGCACTACCGTGTCAGTACTGGGATATTAACCCAAGTGCCAGATGTGGGAACTGAACCCACAGCCCTCTGATCTTCCGGCCTCAGAGGCGAGTGTGTGATGGTCACTGGACTCAAGGTGTTCACCTACTCTGACATCCTTAATTCTGTATCCATTCCTTAGTACAGGTCCAATATGGCTTCTTCCTGGGTTGGCTCAAGCACCAGCTGTGAGGCATGTCAACTGCAGGGAGTCTAGAATGCTCTGCCTCTGGCTTCTGTAGCCACTTGGGTTCCCCATCAACTACAGCAAGTTGAAGTCTCCCATTAGTAAACCCCCTTCCCATTTGGCTGCCATCATATGGGTGACTTCCGTAGATCACAGATCACTGTTCATTTCCTTGCTTTGTGCTGGTCACCTTTATAGTAGTCCTGTGTTGATGGTTATGCCATTGCCTGCCTCCAGGGTGACCCACAATGCCTCCATCTCCCCTGTAATCCTTGCACCTCTGTCACTTTCATACTCTTCTTGATGTACAGAGCCACCCTCCTCCCTTTTTAACCCTTCTGTCTCTCCTGAGTAAGGCATACCCTGGTAGAGCTATTCCCCAGTCATGGTTCCCATTGTACCATGTCTCTGAAACAGCTATAATATCCAAGTCATCCTCTGATACCATGGCTACCACTATCAGGGATTTTGTTCCCCTGGCTGTGGGAATTTGTGCACATGGCTTTCCAGTTGGTGCAATCATTCCTCCTGACCTCCCTATTCCCTTAGGGCTCTCCTTCCCCTGTACTTCTTCCAACTACATGGTTTTGTTAGGCAAGATGACCCCTGTCTCCTTTGGCATGGCAAGGTGTTGGTTAATGGAGTACAAAATTAGCTGCTGCAGCTTCTGAAACTAGAGATGTTGACCTATTTCTTGTATCTGACAGAGCTTGAACCTGAATTAAAGCACACCATTTACCAGCATGGTTCCCATTATGTAAATGACTGCTACTGAAGCCATGAGTTGGCACAGACTGAACTAAATCATGATCATCTGAAATGTCCGTATCTGACTTAGTGAGATGTGAGTGACTATTAGTGTGAAGAGTCTATTGAGTCACTATGTGGCACCTCATGATAGTGGTTTCCAACCCACAGAATGTTTTACAGACAAACCTGGTTGATTTTTTCAATTGGGTCATCAAAACAGTAGATCAGGGTGGAGCAGTGTATGTGGTTTACCTGGACTTCAGCAAATTTTTGACTCTATTTTGCACTGGAGACTAGTGAAAAAACTGAAGAAGATGGGAATTGGGCCCAAGGTTACAAACTGGATCAGAAACTGGTTACATGGGAGAACTCAAAGAATATTTGTAAATGGTACTCAGTGGAGGGGAGGGTGTCTAGCGGGGCCCTGCAGGGCTCAGTTCTGGGGCCGATCCTCTTCAACATATTCATCAGTGACATTGCAGATGAACTGGAGAGAAAGGTGTGCCTGTTTGCAGATGACACCAAAATCGGCAACAGGGTAGACACAACAAAGGGACATCAAAGCATGGAAGCTGATCTCCTAAAACTGTCGGAGTAGTCCAATACCTGGCAAATGAAATTTAATGCCAAAAAAAGCAAGGTCATGCACATGGGAAAGTGTAACCCAGGGAAAGTGTATTCACTGTGAGGGGAGTAGCTGGTGGCTTCCACGCTGAAGCAGGAACTAGGGGTGATCATATCAGATGGATCTACCACTGCTGTTCGACAAACAAAATCTGTGAATTTCAGCACAGTCACAGGTTCCATATTGACTGCAAGTTGCCGTTGGCATGGAACCGCACACTTCAGACTCTGTTTTTCATTCGGGGCTTCAACCCCAAACTAAAGGATTCTAACTCAAGTTGCAGAGTTAGTTGGTGAGGGGTGCAGGTCAGGGATGTGGTTGCCCCTTTCAGTGGCACTTCTCTGGTCACAAGGCACTGTTGTCGATATTGACGCATGTTGCCATAGCAATGTCACTGATAGGTGGTATACCACATCAGATGACCTCAAGATCAATAGACAATGTGAAAAGGTAACACTAAAGGCTAGTGGTATCCTGGGATACATATGGAGGGGCATCATGAGCAGAAGGCATAACGTAATCATGCCCGTGTATTGGTCCCTGGTCAGGCCTCATCTTGACTACTGTGTCCAGTTCTGGAGGCCACACCTCAAGAAGGAATAGATAGGCTGGAGATGGTACAGATAAGAACAACGTAGATGGTGCAGGGCTTGCATCAGAAACCGTATGAGGTAGGACTGAATAACCTCAAATTATACTCCCTAGAACAACACAGGAATCGTAGGGACAGGATAGAAACACTCAAATACCTCAAAGGCAACAACAGGGTGCACGTCAGAACCTCTTTCAGGCAAAAAGATTATAGCAGAACTAGTGATCACAGCCTTCGACTTAAGGGAAGGAAACTTCAGAAGCAATTTGAGGAAATTCTTCTTCACAGAGCATGTCGTGGAACCATGGGATAACCTGTTGGAGAGTGGTGGGAGCCAAGACAGTGGGGAATTCAAGTGGACATGGCACAGACACTATAGGATACTCAAGCAGACAGTTAAGTGGGGCTAGGAAGCCAAGGTGAGACTTGATGGATCACACGGTCCCCATCTGATGACAATGTCTGTGTTTCTATGTTTCTATGGCTCTTTACAGTATAAACATGATGCCCTGAGTTTATCTGTGGAACATATCAAAATGATTCGTCCATGCCATCTTCATCCATTTAGGATGTACAGTTAGGCATGGACTATAATGGCAGTTCTAAACCTTAATAGCAGATCTAAGTAATAAAATTATTATTTATTATGCTAAAGATTCTGGGACAGATTTTCAAAGTCCTGAGAATGGCACAAAGCCTTGATACACCACTTATATGGTGAAAGACATGCACCTTCTCCCAGCTGCGACTCCATGCACCAGTGCCACTCTTTCCATCAACTGACCCCCTATTCCACTCTTTTAGCCACCTCCCTCTCAGCTGACACTAGGCCTCAAGCCACCCTCACCAATTTCTTGCCATCCACCTCTACCATCTGACAATGGCCGTTGCCTGCTAACTCGCTCTGACTCTCCTTCCACATTCTGTCCAACTTTAAATCTGACTCATGCTAGCTTCTGCTGACTCTCTCCACAACATACTGTATTTACCTTGTCTTAATCAACTCTGAGTGTAAATAATGTATCTGTCGTTTTCCTTTGTATATATTTTACTCTACATCCTTTAATGTGGAACCTTTGTAAATGAGCAGTCCCTTCTCAAAGGTACTTGTAATCCAACAGTTTAATAAATAAAAGTAATTAAATAAAAAAGTTAGACTGGCTCCTCCCTGGTCTAGCTTTCGACTTTCAGGGAACCCCTTTTTATGGGGCAGCTGCAGTAAAGTGAGGAAACTGGGGATTACCTTAGCTCTGTCATTATCTGGCTGAGTACTATGGAGTTACATAGTAACTTGTACAGGGCATGAGGTGGATGGGTGTGTCATCCAACTGGGATTAATGTTTTCCTATAAATTTCTCCATAGGCTTACATCACATGCAATGAGGCAATGTGTGAGCTCCACTTCCTTGGAACTGCCACTGACTTCCTGTAGGTGGGCTGTTTTACCCTGTGGTCACTCTTTGCAGCAACACAGATTCCTCAAGGGCCACTACCAAGCAGAAAATGCATACCCCCTCTGCCAGAGATAAGACCTTGAATAAAGGCATTCAATCCTCTCTCCCCAGTCCAAGCACGAGTGTCAAACAACCACTGCCACATCATTGTCACTGGAATAGAGGGTGGTAGCTCTGTCACTGTGCTCCTACATCAGCCTAAATTCAATTGATTTCTCTTAAACTGCTTCCTATTGAACTTGAACTTATCTATCCTATAACACTGTGCAACAGTAAGCATTTTTTTAAACCTAGTATACTGTGAAATAACTGGAACACAGTAAAAGCTGAATCAAGCAGGGAAGGGCTTGCAGGAGAAGTGTATATAATGGGTGATACGGGGGAGCAAGGATATGCAAAAAAGAAAGCAAACCAGGGTGAAGGGGAAGAGGCAAGAGAGCAAAAACAGGAACAAAGGGGTGGAAGACTGTAAACAATGGAAGGTCACGTTAACAAATGCCTGTAGCCTGGGAAATAAGGTTCCTGACCTGGAAAGCTTGTTGACAGAAGCAGATCATGATTTAGCAACAATAACAAAGACATGATACTCTGTGAATCATGGCTGGGACATCAATGTACTGGATAATATACTGTTCGGGAGGGATTGAGACAGTAAGAAACATTCAGGAGTTGCTCTCATGTCACAGACAGTATTAGGGCTACATATGTTCAGGGAGGTAGGTGGAGGCATAGGCAATGGATTACACTTGAACCAGGTAATGGCACAGCAGTACCTACAGGATGATCTATAGACCTCCAGCACAGAGGGAGGTAAACAGGCAACTGAGGAGGACATACAAGGCATGTCAGCTAAAGGGAATCCTGCTTCTGGGGATTTTAATATGTCAGATGTTAATTGGACCACTGAGGTGGCTGCTTTAGCCAGAAGCACAACTATTCTTTAATCTCTGCAGGGGTTTGGTCTCATGCAGCAGGTACATGAGCCAACCAGGGACAAGTCAATCCTGGACCTGGAATGGATCAATGGGAATGGAGTCAAAAGAGTACAGGTGGATGGGCAGCTGGGGTTCAGCGACCACTACATGGTGTGGTTTAGCATGGAGACAGGGACTCAGCTGATCCACATATGGGCAAAAGTATTAGATTTTAAGAGGGAAGATTTCAATGAAATGGGTGGAAGCATGAGAGCAGTCTTGTGAAATGGAGAGGTAATGGGGTGGGAGAGGAACAATGGAGGAAACTGAAGGAAGCCATATTGGAGGTAACAAACAAATGCATTAAGACAGAGCCCAAAGGAAAAAGAAGAACATAACCACTATGGTTTTCTAAAGAGGAGGGAGACAAAGTAAAGGCTAAAAGACAGCGTTTCAAAACATATAAGCCTTATATTACAAGAAAACTCAAAGAGAGCAGGTCAGGGAGGTGTTCCTTGAATGTTTAAGAGAAGCAGAGAAATCTGTAAGGACAGCTAAGGCACAAATGGAGGATGGTTATCATGGACTGTGAAAAAAGAAGGTGAGACATTCAATAGGTACATTGGCATCAAAAGAAAAGCTGGGGGGGTGAGGCTCAAAGGTGAGGAGGGAGAATGTAAGGAGGGGGATCTAGACAAGGCAGAAATACTTAAATACTTTTGCTCAGTGTTTGCTAAGGAGGTAAGTGTCAGGGGCCACAGCTGGGTATTAGAGGCAATGAAGGAGGAGAAGTGGATACCAGTTCATTCACAGTGGAGAGGTCTCGTAGAACTCAAAGAGCTGAAGGTGGATAAAGCCATGGGGCCAGATGGAATACACCCAAGGATAATACAGGAGCTGCTAAGAGAACTTGCAGTGCCTATGGTGGCCCTGTATACAGAATCATTCAACTCAGGTGTGGTTCCAGAGGACTGGAGGAAGGCACATGTAGTCCCACTGCACAAAAGCAGCAGTAATGAAGAGGCAGGAAACTACAGGCCAGTCAGCCTTACCTCAGTGCTGGGGAAGATCATGCAGACACTGCTGAAAGAAAGGAAAGTGACACACCTGGAATCCAGGGGAGCCCAGGATCTGAAGTAACACAGATTCACAGCAGGGAGGTCATTTCAAACGAATCTGATAGATTATTTGATTGGGTGACTAGAGAAGTTAATCAGGGAGGGGCAGTAAATGTCACCTACCTAGATTTCAACCAAGCCTTCCATCCTGTCCCACATAGAAGGTTGGTTAGCAAGATGGGTTGTCTCGGCACAGAACAAAATATGACACACTGGGTTAAAAACTGGTGGAAATGCAGGACACAGAGGGTGGTGGTGAATAGGATCCAATCCGGAGAGACAGGGCTGACCAGCGGAGTGCCACAGGGATCAGTACTGGAACCAGTTATGTTAAATGTCTTCATTAGTGCCTTTGTATAGAGACTAGATAGAAAGGTCTGACTATTTGCAGATGACACCAAGATTTACAAAAGAGTGGATACTCCGGAAGGGGTGCAGAAAATGAAGAGGGACTTGGGGAAGCTTGAAAAATGGTCAGAGACTTGGCAACTGAGGTTCAGTGCAAATAAGTGCAAGATAATGCACCTGGGTAGGGATCCCTGGGAGAGCTACAGGATGGAAGGGAGTGCTGACTGGCACTAAAAGGAAAGGACCTAGGGAGTTGTCATTGCTGATGACCTCAAGGTATCAAAGCAATGCACAAGGTGAGTGGGGAAAGCCAGTGACATGCTGGGTGCATAGGCAGGGGTATCACTAGCAGGAGGAGGGAGGTGGTGATGCCATTGTATAAAACATTGGTAAGGCCTCACCTGTAGTACTGCATGCAGTTCTGGAGGCCACACTTGTGCAAGGACATAAACAAAGTGGAGGCTGTCCACATAAGGGTAACAGAGATTGAGTAGGGCTTGCAACCATGAGGAGAGACATGGAGACATCAATGTGTACTCACTGGAAGAGAGGAGAGGGTGGGGGTGACATGACAGAAAATTTCAAGTATCTGAAGGATATAAACAAGGTACAGGTGCAGGACCATTTCCAAGGGAGAAAAAGTGCTAGAACAATGGGACATAATAGGAAATTGGAGGGGGGGGATACAATAAGGGGTAATGTGAGTATGTTTTTCTACACAGAGAGGGTAGTTGACATTTGGAATTGCCTGCCTCAAGAGATAGTGGAGAAAACACAGTGGAGGTGCTTTAGGCATGTTTGGGCCAGGCACAGGAGAACCTTGAGAGGGGAAGGAGTGATGATAAACCATTGATCACATTGTATCTTGTGTCAGTGGCAGAATATAATGTGTGGGGCGTACAGGCAGACAGGATAGGCCTAGACATCCTTATCTGCCAGCAATTTCTATGTTTCTATGTTCTATGTTTCTATGAAACTCTGATTAACATTAGCCACTGTATCACATGTGGACCACACTGCCATCTGTTTTATTTGTAGAAAGTGAATCCCCTCACAACCTCTTCATGTGGAGAGAGGCACCTCAGTGGATGACCTGCGAATCAAACTCAATGACATAATTTACCCTACCTGGTTGCTCTGTTGTGGTATCAGGTTGTGTTGCACTTGTCGCAGTTGTTTCACTTGTTGTTGTAAATGCTTCACTTGTTGTAGGCACTGTTATGAAGATAAAGCAATGTTATCTGTACAAGTAATATTTATTTTCCTTGTGCAGTACTCACAGTGAACACATTTGTTTCTCAGAGATGTACATTATGCCTTTTTGTAATTTGTAACATACTGACATTTATATATAAATCATCAATAGGAAAAAAATGCAACATGGCACAGAGAAGTACCCTAGTAGTAGGCTGTGGAACAAAATTTGCATTCCAGTTCTGGATTTGACATTTTTTTTAAGATTTCAAATTGTTGCCCTTCAGTTTAATTTTTGTGTTAGTTGAATAAAATGAGCATAGTACTTATTATTGTAAAGAGTGTCTGTGGTAAGTTCAGGAGAATATACATCGTGGGCAAAACATCCACATCAGATGAACTGTGTTTACTTGATTCTTGAGGATTTGGTGATGTTGACGCTTGTTGTACTGAGATGTTTTGTTCCACCAATATATTTTATCTTTGTGCAAAGCAGCTGACATATACTTTCTCTATGTTACTGTTACTTAAAGCCTTTACCATGTTACACGGTTTATCAGGTCATTACCACTTCTTCTTCTAACCAATTTCCAAGTATCCCTTAATTACACAGTTTTTCTAGGGTGTTAAGTAAGTTGAAAGCAGTGTGTTCACTGTCCATGACAGTGGCAATGAGAAATGCTGTTCCCCTGCACTGACATTTTTGTTTGTCAGATTAGGATGTTGTGACTGTAAGAAAGAAACCCAGGGACTGATTCCAAGACAGTGATGAGAGCAAGGTGTGAAGTACACCAGTGCGTAAAGGTACACCAAAATCCCTATGACATGTGAGCTGCACCATATTCCAAGAGAATCACCAGATATGACAGAAAATGCAGAATTATGCATGTCATAAGTTATACCCTCAAGATATGGCATAACTTGCAATGGCGGCATACCATTACGCATGTCACAACTTGCAGTACTGTCAGCAGTACATACCTCTCAACTGCCCCACAGTATATGGCACTGTTCTCTACTGTATGTCCCATCACTTCTCCGTTCCACAGTGCAATGCTATTTTCCACAGACTGTGTTTGGCTAGTGTGCTACATGCTATGGTACATGTTGCACCAGGTATGTATTTCACTTATTGGCCTGTCTGGCCATGCTGCTACATATTTCACTGTGTCCTGGGCCTCCTAGGGCACATTTGCTTGGGTGTTCCACTGTATGCCCATTAGTTCCACGCTTCTGCTTGATGGTATGCTGCAGTCTGGCTCTGTGGGGGGGGAGGTTCTATGGCTTGTGCTCTGGTTAGAACAGCTTTTCCTTGTTGTAACTTATGTTACCATCCTCTGGCATGGTTCATTATGCCACCTTTTCTGGAACAGCAGTTCTGTGGTGCTGGTGTGTTACGCATGCCATAAGCCACATTACGCAGTGACGTAAGCATTCTTTGGCGTAACTTGCATTTCTCGTAGCAGTTGTGGGTTGTGATGTAAATGTTCTTTTCGAATCACGCATGTCACAAATCACTGGCATAACTTGTGATTTGCACTATCAGGACTGGCGTGCTTCATTTACACCTGGCGTAACTGACTTGGAGTCGGGTCCCCTGTCTCCAGGCAGAGACGTATGTCCATGAGTGATACTGTATGATGCACATCTCCATTGTTCATATATCTATGGTGAAGTGCATAACCCTACATATTCCATCCTGACTGCAAGTACAATGCACTTAGACCCTTTGGTAATCTTTGGAACTGCTCTGCAGATGATGTACCAGCAAACCTAGATGGCAATTCATAGCACAGCTGTAAACTGGCAAGCAGCATTTTGATTACAACATTCTCCACAATGGAAGATTGATGATCAGTCCATAATATTTTACAATAGGAGTCATTGGAGAAGTAGTCAAATGCTTGAAGTCAGTTGTGTTCACCCAATCAAACAACTGAGTTAGGGTTAATTGTTTTGCATTTGGAAAAGCTCTGGACAAGCATGAGGTGGTGCTGCTCTGGCATGGCATGGTGTTGGTGAATGGAGTAGTCTGTTAGAAGATGCTGATGAAACCAGAGATGTTGACTTCTTTCTTGTAGCTGAAGCAGGTGGAGCCTGATTAGCTGTCCACCTCTGCCACCATGGTAGCGCTGTGTTACTAACTGCTATTAGAGCCATTTTGGCACTGACTGAAATACAGTTAGAGCCCTAGCACTGTCAGATGTTTCCTGAAATTTTGTGACGTCTTTGGAGAAATTTCCTGTCTGCCTGCAGTACCACTATGGCCACAAGAGAGAATGTCTTTAGAAATATTGTGGAATATCTGAAATATCTGAACATAGCTTTGGCTTCAACTGTAAATTATGATTGCATGAATTGTCAGTATCTAGCTCAGTGAGAACTGAGTGATTTTCAACATGAAGAGGCTACACCTAGACTAGGTGACACCTCACTTTGGTGGTTTCCAAGCCTTAGATACCCAAAAATCAGGTTAGTTAGTGAGGTAAACATCAAGATAGTGCAGTCAATAGGGAGACGCATAGGGGTAAATGGAAAAAAAGACAAAGGCAGTAAGGACAAAAAGAAATAAGGCAATACAAAATGGAGGGTAATGAGTACCAATGCCAATAATCTAGGTAAAAAGCTCCCTGAAGTGGTGTCCTTGATGGAAGAGGGATGCCTGGATATGATGGCAGTTACAGAAACATAGTACACAGAGAACCATGACTGGGATGTCAACATACCAGTGTACACAATCCACAGGAGGGACAGGGAGGTAGAAGAGAAGGAGGAGTAGCTCTCTATGTAAGGGAAGGGATCAAAGCAAAAGAACTAAAGGGAAACAGGGAGAAGGGGAGGCAAGTGGGTCACCTTGGAGACTGGAAATGGCATAGACCCCATCTCAGGGAAGGAAATGGACAAGTAAATGATAGAAGGCATACTTAGGATGGCAGAGAAAGGAGAGATATTGCTGATGGGGACCTGAATATGCCAGATGTTAACTGGAGAACCTTGTTGCAGCCACACCCAAGAGCAGGGCCATTCTCGATGTGCTACAGGAGGCATGCCTCAGACAGCTAGTTTTGAAACCCACTGGGAGGGAGCATTCTTAGACCTGGTTCTCCAAATGGGGCAGATTAAGGAACTCAGATCTGGAAGTGGGTAGCCACCTGGGATCAAGTGACCACTAAACAGTGTGGTTCACAATAAACTTAGTTGTAGAGTTAAGCCATACAGAAGTGAAGGTACTGGACTACAGGATGGCAGATTTTGTCAAAATGGCAGAGTGCCTCAGAAAAGCCTTAGCAAACAGGCAAGAAGGTGGGGTGGAGCAACAACGGGGAAACATCAAAACCACCATCTCAGAGGCAACAAGCCTTTGTGTGAAGCAAATAAATAAATAAATCAAAATGAAAAAATACTACGCTTCTCAAAAGAAGTGGCAGGGAAGGTTAGGGAGAAAAAGATAGCATTCAGGAAGTATAAGGAAACACAGAAGAAGCAGGACAGAGAACTGTACCAGTTAAAGCAGAAGGAAGCAGGGAAGGCAGTCGGAATAGCAAAGTCCAAACTGAGGAAAAGATAAAACCTTTTATAGATATATTAGGGAGCAAGGAAAGACTAAGGCAGGGATACTAAGGCTGAATAAAGGGGAGGGTGGTTGGGCAGAGAGTGATAGTGAAAAGGCAGGGATACTAAATGAATACTTCTGCTAAGAATTCACAATGGAAGAGCCAGGGGAGATACCTAATCCAATCAATAGAAGCACTCTGTATAGGGGGGTTGATATAAGTCCTTTCACAGAAGAAAGGGTTCTCAAAGAACTCCTAAAACTGAAGGTGGATAAAGCAATGGGGCCTGATGTGATTCACCCCAGAATTTTAAATGAACTAAGGTAAGAACTATTAACACCACTGACTACTATTTTTAATGAATTCTGTGAGGATGGTGTGGTATCTGAGGACTGGAGGAGGGCAGATGTGTTTTCCCCTTCACAATAGTGGGAGAAAGACAGAGGCAGGAAACTACAGACCTGTCAGTTTGACCTCAGTGATTGGGAAAATGCTGGAATCATTTCTAAAGGAAATAATTGTTAAGTGACTAGAGGCCAGTGGGGCACAGGACCCAAGGCAGCATGGATTCACTGCAGGAAGGTCATGTCAGACAAATGTAAGTGATTTCTTTGACTGGGTGACCAAAGTAGTATACCTGGGAGGGGTGAGAACATAGCCTATCTAGACTTTAAGAAGTCATTTGACACAGTCCCACACAAAAGATTAATAAATAAATTAGACAGCCTCGGAGTAGGTCCCTGGGTGGTAGCCTGGGTAAAACATTGGCTGGGCAACAGGGCACAGAAGGGAATAGTAAATGGAGTCCACAGTGAAGAAAGGGGGGGGTTACTAGTCAGGGGTTAGTGGGGTTACGCAGGGTTCAGTACTGGGGCTGGTCCATTTTAATGTCTTTATAAGTGACATTGTAGAGGGACTGGAAGGAAAAGTATGTCTCTTTGCAGATAACAGAAAGATCTGCAACAGTGTTGATACCAAGGTGGGGTGGAAAGGATGAAAATGGACTTGGCAAGGTTGGAGAAATGGTCAAATGTATGGCAGCTTAGATTCAATGCAAAAAGTGCAAAGTAATGCACCTGGAAACAAAACCAAAGGAAGAGTACACAATGGGGGGTGAGATACTGACAACAACAAAACTGGAAAGGGACCTGGGGGTAGTCATATCAGATGACCTAAAGGTGGGCAAGCAATGTGAGAAGGCAGTAAGGAGGGCTGGGGGATAGTGGGGTGCATAGGGAAAGGCAGCACCAGCAGAAAACAAGAAATTGTTATCCCTCTGTGCAGACAGTTGGTAAGACACATCTGAGTACTGTGAACAGTTCTGAGATCTCATCTCCACGAAGACATAAAGAGGGTGGAGGCTGTCCAGAGGAGGGCAAACCAAAATGGTGCAGAACCAGAAGACAAATGAAAAATACTTAATGAGCTGAGATGTATAGCCTCAAGGAAAGGGGGAGGGGGACATGATAAAACCTGCAAATACCTCGAGGGAATCAACAAAGTTCGAGAGGGTAGCATCTTTCAGAAAAGAGATGTGCAAGAACAAGGGGCACATTTAAGGGTTGTAGATACATGGAACAGCCTTCCTGAGGAAGTGGTAGTGTCAAAACAGTGGGAGAATTCAAGAATGCATGGGACAGACATAAGGCAATTCTTGTGGGGGGTAGGAGGACTTAGGCCTTTGGTTAACTAGGATCTGCAGCTTGTCCATTAGATAGGGAAATGGGCAGACTAGGTGTGCCAAGAGGTCCTTGTATGCCATCAGATTCTATGTTTCTATGTTTGTTCCACATGGCAATTATTCTCTTTTAGTACACACATCATGCTCTGAGTTCTTCAGTAAAATGTGTCAGAATAATTCTTCCATTCCATGCTAGTCCATTTTGGTTATAATTAAGCAGGGAATGTGACTGGGCTCTAAGTGATAGTGGTAGCTCAGAGTAGTAAACTATTATTTCTTGTAACAAAAGATTACAATTCTTATCTCTTTTGATAAATGAAGCATTTACTTACTAACAGTCCCACAGCAGGCATGATGTGTAGAAAAGTAATATAACTAAGGTTGACACAGATGGTTCTGGTTTTTCCCGTACATCATGAGCCCTGCAACCTAACACACTTTTTTTCATAAGAACTGACAAAGAAGAGCCTGTCATCTTTTGGTAGAGCAGACTTATGTGTTGTCACAACATTTAAGGTCACAATGAGGAGTTCTAGACATGGATATGTCAGTCTCCAGATAAAGTACTGCCCTTCACCCTGCACCAAATCTGTGAGATAAAAAAAGTCTAATTAATAAGTTAAGAAAAATATGATACTTCATTAATATCTCACTAATTTTAAAACTTAAAAATGTAATTCTGCATAATATTTCATGAAATTCTGACATTTTTTTAAATATTCTGTGATTGTGAAATGAAAAATTCCGCTGTTGAAATTTGGAATTTGACTTGCAAAATGTGGAATTTTACTGGCAAAAGGCTGAATTTCACCTCCTGCACGTGAAATCCCACTGTTTGTGTGGGTGAAATTCTGCATTTTGCCTGTGAAATTTTGCATTTTATAGTCGAAATTCCATATTTCAACAGCAGAATTTCAAATTTCGCACCTGCAATATATTCCATGAAATGCAAAATTTATTTTGTGGGGTGAAATTCCTGATTTCACCAGAATTTCACTGGCAAAATTAAATTTCACTACACCTCTATTCAAAACTGACTAACATTTTCTGCCTGCTATTTTTGTTGCTACTAGTTCTTTACTGGATTACCGGCAGGTACTGAACTGAACTGGGCTGGTTGTATTACTGGTAGTAGCAGAATAGGGCCATGCTGTGAGGGGGGCAGTTAATGTGCACCTGTGAAAGCAGCAGCAATTTGTCTGGTTACTGTAGTAGCTACAACTGTGGAAAATGAGAAGGAGGAACAGGAGGTATTTTAATCTTGTACAATAGGGTGTGTTTGTGGGAAAATCCTTTAAATTTGGCTCAGAAAGTGCTCGACAATCATTGTTATAGGCATCATAATGATCATCATAAAAGCTGAACTCAAGATGTACAGAACCTCTGTCAGATACATGGAGGTCACCATCATTTTTAGATGTTTCTAAAATGATTAGTTAAATTCAACCTCCGCCAACTCAGTAGTGTAAGAATTGTATAACAGGACACTTGAGCCTGAGCTAAGAGCTATAGTAATGAACTTGTATCTACAGTTTAATTAAACATTATAGTTGATAACTGACTGCTAACTTCACTTTGTAATGGTAAAGAAAATTATGATGCTGTTGATAGTGATGATGATGATAATGACAATAAAAATTATAGTGATGGGTTACTAGCGCCTTATTTCATTGGCAGTCCTAAATCTTTTAATGAGCAGAAGCTTTGTGTTTCAAACCCAATCAGACCTGCTGTATTTCATCTCTTGTGATGCACTTGTAATTTACAGTGCCTGCCCTTGTGGTTCAGTTAATTTCTTTCTTTTGTGTTTTATTTCCAATCTATCGAACTGCCACAGTTTGGGATCGTCCTCTCAGTCAAAACACCTGGCTTCTCTATGACATACCCTAGCTCTGTCATTATCTGACAGATGACTGTAAAGGCACAGAGTCACTTGTGTAGGGAATGAGGGTGACTAGCATGTCATAAAGCAGGGTTTAATGTTTTCCCATCATTTTCTCCCTGGGACATCATCACATGCATTGATGCAGTGAGTTAGCTCCATTTCCATGGAACTGCCACTGGCTTCCTGTGGGTGGGGTCATTTCCCTAGCAATCCCTCATTGTGTTATGTTGTATCAATGACACTCCAAACATTACCTCATGGGTTCCCATCCCACCTGATAGGCTAGTGATGCACATGTGACCCAGATCAAATTTCTCAACATACCTAGGTCCCAGGAGTCTCTGTTCTCCAGTTCAACCTTTGCATCTGAAGAGGCTACAAGCACTCCAGAAGTCCTGTGTGATCAATTAATTGAGGGTAGGCCAAAAGCTTTTGCAATGAAGGCATGACTCTCACAACAATTAGTTTTCAAATAAATTTGTGCTGCCTTGGAAGTCAGAAGGAATGTTGTTTATTAAGTGTTTGTTTCCAGCTGGAATAACAGCAAACGGTGCTCAGGTTTTCCTGCCTAGAATAAATTAGGCATCTCAGAAATTGCTGTTGATTTAGTTTGCCTTCAGGGCCTGAGAGAGACAGAGAGGATGAATAAGATGTTTGCTTGTTTGAATTTTGTTTCTGAGCTGTGTTTATGCTGGTAGCATTGAAAAGACTGAAAAGATTTATTCCTGTACTTTCTCTACCTCTCACGTAGTCTTGTGAAATATATAATAAGCTAGCAGTGTAACAATGGCGAGTGATCTAAGGTGCTGCATTCAGGTCGCAGTCTTCCCTGGAGGTGTGGGTTCAAATCCCACTTCAAGGTGGTCTAGAGCTAGAGTCGCTGTCCAAGACAAGGTCAACACCTGCAACTGCGCCACTTCCTACTCCAGGTCCAGGCACCCCTTCCCAGCCAGATAACAATGAGGAACCCTCTACTCCCTCACCAGATGATGGGGATGACGGTGGGGCACCAGATGATGGTGAGGATGTCGAATCGGGTGACGAGGAGAAGAGGACATGGATGTCTTACCTGAGACACCTTCACTAACTTGGAAAATTTGTTCCTTTGATTTAATCCCAGGCCTCATACGGGCAATAAAATCTACAATGAGTTTTGACATAGAAGCTCCCAAGCCAGAGTCCAGACTTGATCCTATGATATAGCAGAACCAGAAGACCAGGGACACCCTTCTCAGTGTCCCACTATTGGTGATATTTTGTTAAAGGAGTAGGAGGCAGCAGGCGGGTCACATGTCCGAAGAAAAACTAGACAGAATGCATACGGTGCAGGAGGACAAGGTCAGGTTGTGATGCACGGCTCCAAGTATAGTTCCGCAAATCTCAGCACTAAGTAAAAAGACAGTGCTACCTTGCGCCACCATTTCCCTTAAGGATCCCACTGACAAAAGAGTTAAAGAAATGTTAAAGAAACTCTTCGAATTCTCAGGCATGACAGCTGGAGAAGCGGTCACAGTGGTGTACTCTGCCAGGGCACAGATTTGCTGGTTGGAGAAGCTGTTAGAAAAAGCTGACCCCAAGTCCAGGGAAGCAGAACTACTGGAGCGTACTCTCAACACAGCTAAGTATCTGGGGGACATGGCAGTAGATACCCTGAAACTAGAAGTCAGATCTGCTGCCCTGGCAAACAGAGCCAGACGAGCCCTATGGCTCAAACTTTGGGAGGCAGACAATGAATCAAAGAACCTTTTACAGACCTGGCCTCTGAAAGGAGACAATGTGTTTGGCAAAGGAATTAAAGAGTTTCTGGATCAAAAGGAAAAGGACAAGGTTCTCGCTAAAGACAAACAGAGAATCACTTACTTGCCCTCTGTTTGGCACAGATTTAGGGGAAATAACAGGATTCAGCAGAACAGAAGGCAAAATTACTCAAACAACTCCTTTTGGGATAGAGGCCACAACAACAACAGCTTCTACGGTGCCTCACAGGGTGGCTACTCAGCACCCAGAGGTAGGAACTGGTGCTTTGGAGGCAGAGGCAGAGGTGGGAAGCCAAAGCAGTACTGACTGTTCCCCCGATATCCCCATTATCAATCCAACTCTCGCACTATCCCCCTGTAGGCCATAGACTGATGTTATTCCATCAGCAATGGCAACAGAAAAAATCAGACAGATGGGTTCTGGAGATCATATCCCTAGGTTACTCTATTGAGTTTTTAAGCAAACCTTGCAGGGACAGAGTGGTACTGTCCCCAATCACAAAAAAGAGGGCCACCACCCACCAAGTCCAGGAGATCATCTGAGACCTGTTGTAAAACACCACAATTTAACCAGTACCAGACTCAGAGGCCGGCACAGGAGTCTACTCCATCTTCTTTCTGGTCCCAAGGAAAAACAGAGACCTCAGACCAATTCTGGATCTGAAATTTCTGAACCGTTTCATATCCACTCCACAGTTCAAGATGGAGACCCTTTGGTTGACCTTGGAACATACAGGTGGGGGACTACCTTACATCAGTGGATCTGAAGGATGTGTACACGCACATCCTAATTGGACCAAATCACCAATGATTCCTCTAATTCCACATAATGGGCCAGCACTACCAGTATCAGGCCTTACCATTCGGACTCACCTTGGCACCCAGGGTGTTTACAAAGGTGTCTATTGCTTTAGCAGCCCAACTGTGGGAATAGGGGAAGGATATGATTCCTTACTTGGATGACTAGCTGATACGGGCATGCACCAGTGTCAAGTCCCAAAGGGACACAGACGCAGTCCTGTCGGCTCTGTCCCAACATGGTTGGGTGGTCAATCGGGAGAAGAGCTCCTTACAACCATCACAGCAAATAGAGCACCTAGGACCAGAGATAGACACAGTCGAAGGGATGGCAAGAACCCCAAGAAAAAGGATCAACACAGCGATATCAATAGTTCGGACACTGCGGTCCACAGCCGAGCT
This sequence comes from Neoceratodus forsteri, assembly GCA_016271365.2. Classification (NCBI taxonomy): domain Eukaryota; kingdom Metazoa; phylum Chordata; order Ceratodontiformes; family Ceratodontidae; genus Neoceratodus; species Neoceratodus forsteri. The sequence goes on along the minus strand of CM028137.1, from coordinate 40,029,388 downwards.
GACCATGGACCAAGTGTTACAGGTCCTCGGCTACATGTCATCCTGTCTGGACTTGGTCCCTTGTGCGAGGTGGAATATGCTCTCTTTACAGAACTGCATACTCCAGCAAGGCTCAACATCAGAAGACGACCTCAACAAGGTTGTTTACCTGCCAAGCAGGGTCAAGGACTTTCTGGGGTGGTGGATGCACCACCAGAACCTCAAGAGGGGCTGTCCACTGGAGCTGGCATACCAGGTGACAGTGGAAACTGATGCCAGTTTACTCGGTTGGAGAGCATGCTTACGCGATTCCACAGTGCAGGGCAAATGAATGACGGGTGGAGGCATGATTGTCCATCAGCATCCTGGAAATGAGGGCGGTGTTCCACACTCTGAGAACGTTCAGGGACAGCATCACCAGCCAGGTGGTCTTCATAAAAATCAGACAACCAGGTCACAGTTGCATACATAGCAAAACAGGGCAGAACATGCAGCAAGGCCGTGCTCAGAGAGGCAGCCAAGGTGTTGAACTGGGCCCAGTCCCACCTCACTCACCTCCAGACTGTGCATCTGGTGGCAAAGCTGAATGTCAGAGCAGACTGGCTAAGCAGACAGCAGGTGCATCCGGGGAGTGGCAGCTTCATCTGGATTTGTTTGCCATGATACAAAGGAGGTGGGGTCAAGTTCCAATGGATCTGATGGCATCCAAGGTAAACCCACAGGTCAAGTCATACTTCTCTTGATACAGGGAGAAGCAGGCACTGGGAAGTCTGTCTCAGACATGGAACCAGGAACAGTCATATATTTTCTTCCCGATTCCACTAATTCCACAGGTGCTGGCAAAGGTCAGAATATCTCAACTAAAGATTATTCTGATCTCACCTTACTGGCCATGAAGGGCGTGGTTTCCATCTGCAGTATCCATGACACTGGACAGATGGGCCATCCTATATTAGAAGGACATGCTGTTCCAAGGACCATTGCTTCACCTAGCCCCCCATACCCTGAAACTGTCGGCCTGGCTTCTGAGAGGCAGAGATTGTTAACTGCCGGGTACCATGAGTTGGTCATTTCAACCATCCTACAAGCCAGGAAGCCTTCCACCACAGCCACCTATAGCAGGCAGTGGAACATTTTCACCAAATGGTGCAAGTCTGCACACCTCGACCTAATGCAGGTGGACATATCTGTGCTCTTACTGTATCTGCAGCAGGACCTAGACAAGGGGCTATCCACTTCTTTCCTATGGGTGCAGTTGTCATCCACAGGAGCAGCCATGGGGCTTTCACAGCCCGGTAATCATCTGGATGCCGTCAGATTCCTCAGTGTGGCACAGAATATTCATCCTCACATACGGATGTCAGTGGCCCCATGGGACTTGACCATGGTGCTTGATTACATAGGGAAGGGCCCGTTCGAGCCAGGGCACCAGTACCCGCTTTACTGGTTGGGTTTAAAAACCTGTTTCCTAGTAGCAATCTGCTCCGCCCACAGAATTAGTGAACTAGGAGCCCTGTCATGCAAAGAACCCTACACCATTTTCACTGCTCAAGGGGTCTTTCTGAAAACAGTCCCAGCTTTTTGCCCAAAAGTTATGTCCACATTCCATATGGATCAAACCCTAGAGTTACCGACACTCCACACACAGCTGCAGCAATACGAGATAGGAACTCCCCACTATCTGGACGTAGGGAGTACCGTATCACAGTACATTACATGGACACAGACAATCCGCAGGTCTGAAAGGCTTTTATCATAGCTCAGAGCCGTAAGCAAGGAATGGCTGCCTCCAAGACCACGATTGCTAGCTGGTTAAAGAGGACGGTACAGGAAGCAAATGAAGAGAATGGCATTACGCCTCCAGAGGGGACAAAAGCACATTCAGCAAGGGCATTGGCCACCTCCTGGGTGGAAAGAGCCAGTGTGTCCATGGAGGACATATGTAGAGCGGCGACATGGACCTCTGTCCACATTTTCACAAAACATTATAGACATGAGATGCTACACAAACAAAGGACTGACTTCACCAGAAAACTTTTCTCTTCAGCGTGTCGCACAAGCTGTCCGCCACATCGCCCTGTCCCACCCTGATGGATGTTTTGAACTGCTTATTATAAGTAACCCATGAGGTAATGTCTGGAGTGTCATGAATTCAACATAACACAATGGGTGTTTACTCACCTGCTAAAGGTGATTATGTTAGTTGTATCCATGACACTCCACAACCCACCCTCCAGGGCAATCACGGCTGAAAATTTTACCTGGATATATGACAGTTAGCAGACTTGGTGTAATTTGAAGTTATTATAGTTTGTCCTGAACACACGACTGATTACAGTCAGTATCATTAGGTTACTGAATTAGAATTGTACCAAATTAAAAAAACTAAGGTGGTGGTTATACTAGTGTTGGTCCTCTTTATGTGTTCATACTGTATATATTAATATATGGGTAAAGGTGGGAGTCACGGGAAGAGGGAATTTGGACTAAAGCATTTGTACTTCAGCTATGGAAGAATCAAACTGGAGAACAGAGACTCCTGGGACCTAGGTACGCTGAGAAATTTGATCTGGGTCACATGTGCATCACTAGCCTATCAAGTGGGTTGGGAACCCATGAGGTAATGTCTGGAGTGACATGGATACAACTAATGCAATCACCTTTACCATGTGAGTAAACCCCCATTGCTGCCACACAGATTCCTCCAGGGGCAGCTACCAAGCAGGAAATGCATACCTGCTCTGCCAGAATAAAGAGCTTTCATAAAGGCATTCAGTCCTCTCCCCATCCCCTTCAGAACCCAAGCTTCCCATGGCAAGTGCATCATCAATATCACTGGCCTAGAATAACGTAGCTCTACTACTGTGCTCCTGCATCAGCCTAGGTTTGGTTTCTTTCTGCTGGATTGGTTCCTTTTGGAACATGCTCTTGCGTATCCTATACCACTGAGCTATATTAAGCAGTTTTTGTAACTTTCCGTACTATCAAATCCCCATAAATATAAGCTACTGTGTCACATGTGGACCACACAATCACCTTTTTAATTTAATTGTAAAAAATGACTCCCTTCACAACATCTTCAGAAAGTCAGATCAATGGATACACTGCAAATCAAACACAATAACATAATTTACTGTATCTGGTTCCTCTGTTTTGGTATCAGGTACTGTTGTACTCATCAGAGTAGTTTCAAATTTAGTTGTTGATGTTGATGCCTCCGTAGTTGTTGACGCTTTTAAGAAGATGAAAGCAAATTTAGTTGTACAAGTAATATTTATTTTTCTTGTGCAATGCTCACTGTATGAACTCATTTGTTCTCAGAGATGTATGTCTATCTTATATTTGTAACAAACTGAAATGTGTATATAAATGATAAATTGAAAAAAATAAACAAGAGAATAACAAAAAGAAATATATTATTAGTGAGCTGCGTCACCAAAATCATATTCCAGTATTGGATTTCACAGATTTTTCAGATTTGAAATTATTGGCCATCAATTTAATTGACATGCAAGTTGAATAAAATTAGTGCAGCAGTAATCATTGTAAAGTCTTTCTCTAGTAAGTACCTGACAATATGCATTGAGGCAATGACCACTATAAACAATGAACTGCTGTTACCAGATTCTTTTTTGTAATTGCTATTTTAAGCCCTTTATCGCTGGTGCTGTCTTCCAACACACCCTCATAGACAACTCTCGATCCTGAGGAAGCCCCACGGATCCTTGGCTATACCTCCAGGTGGGAACGGGGTGGGGCAGGGTGGGGTCCCTCCCCATAAGCCCCCCGCATATACCGTCAATCTCATTGGGGTCCTCATTGGAAAGCAGTGCCAGAAGGTGAGGCCATATTCCAATCCTCTTGTTGGTGTTACACCTGGGTTGAGTGTTTTACATGTAAGCCACCTGGAGGTATACATGCACTGATCCCAAGGCATACTCCAGTGTCTGTCACACCTCCTGACTCATAGAGACTTTGTGCATGCTGAACCTCTGGCTACTGCTACAGGCCACACAGAACCAAATCAGTGCACCTCCCGGGAGCAGGAGAAGAGCAGTCCTCAGATGATGAGGTCTCTTTCCTCAGTCGGAGCTTGATGACCCAGTATAATTCCAGAACCTGGGTCACCAGTGTTGCAAGCAGTAGCACTACCACTGTACTGGTAGGCTGGCTACAATGAACTGCTGTTACTAGATTCTTGAGGAGCACTATTAAACTGGCCAATGATCTGGTGATGTTGATCCTTGTTGTCCAGAGATGTTTTGTTCCACCAATATATTCAATGTTTGTGCAAAGCAGTTGACATAGCATTTTTGTAGCACTCCACATTGTCAATGGGTAATCAACACAACTTGATATAGTGCACCCCTACAAGGAGAATGCCACCCCTAAATTTAAATAGTGGCTCTTAAGCTGCGGCATTCTAATTGTATAATCTGCTTTTTCTCATTCCTAGTGGATTGGGAACCACGTCTGCCTTGCTAGGATGTTTTTAATGGTCTCCGTTTCAATAAAAAGAAAAAGGTGACACAGGCAGGTACAGATTTATTTTATACAGGGTGTAGAGTCTTGGGGGTCCTCAACTTTGGTGTTAGTTCATTTTCCTCCCCCATAGCTTGAGCTTTGATGTTTGGCAGCGTTTTAGAGCTAAGACAGTAGTGAACAAATGAAGTGATTGTGCACAGGAGCCTTTATATACTAAGGGAGGAAAAAGCTACATACTTAACATAACAAATTCTGGCAGATAAAGGCTCAGAGGTCTATCAGTCTGCTCGAATGTGCAGCTAGCACCCCTTATTCTGCAGCTGTGGTGCTCAACAGCAGGGTAAATGCATGTGAGAAGGTGTTTCAAAGAGAACAAGTCTATTGGCACACTTTATTATAGGCAGTTAGGAAAACAACAACTTAATGCCAGGCACGTTCAACAAGTACCTCACTTACCTGCAATATTGTCCAAGCCATTAAATGTAAAACAAATCACTGAAGCAGTTTCTGTGGACTAGTATTTTTCTTGGCTCAATTGTCTAAGACCTATATTATGTGAAAACCTTCCTTTTGTTGGATACCATCCACAGTGGTGTTTGTCATATGATGAACATTGTCCTTAGTTATACTAGCTGTACTCTGCTAGTTTTCAAAGCACCGGCGTTTGCACTTCTATAAGTAGAACTCTTATCATAGGTATCTGGCAGCTCTGGGGCAGTCAGTGTGCAGCTCTTGCTGCATAGATTCAACCTGAAACTTTCTGCCGTGGTCTTTAGGTCAATGCTCCTGTGTGCTTATATTTCAGAACTCAGGACCCAATCATCAGAGCTGTTAGACAGACAATTTGTGATTTTGGCGTAATTTTGAGTGATTTGTTGATTTTCCTCTCAACCTTTGTTTCTCCCATTTGCGCAGCCACCATTAGGGTTGAGCATGTGCTCTTTCATCAGTTTGGCTTCCCAACAGTGTCTACAGCATGCACCGGTGGTGCGCACATGTGCAGTTTAAAGTCCATTGCATAGCGCTATTTGCCATTAACATCTATTGTGCGCGTGTGTGCCCACGCATTTGGCAAATGTGCTCAGGCTAGCGCAAGCACACTAATGTTCCTGTACATCTGATGGGTGCATACATGAATAGTTTAGTGATTTTTCAGTGCACTTATTCAGTCTGGCTGTTGGCTGGGCTGATTGATAGCAAACAATCACTACTACATTCACACCTGATTTTTTTCCTGTTACACTTTTCTCTTATTGGCATCATGGCTAATCGAAGACCATTAATCATGACATGATGTAAGACCTGCAGAAGGGTGACGAGACCCTCCCTCATAGGTTCATATTGCCCTCATCGTGCTTCTCGCCATACTAGTTTTCTTACTGATTCTCTCAGCTGGCCCTCCGAGGTGAGGAGGGGGGCACCTGCTCCATCTCATGGCAGTGGCAAAGTAGAGTTGTGAAAAGCTTTCTTATTGCTCCTCGGTGAGCATCTGAGTCCTGATGTCATGCAGGAAATCTCAGCAGATACACCTGTCCTTAGGCTAGTCCTCCCAGGTTAAGGGTTGCCCATCCAGATATGTCCAGGTGTGATACAACTTGACAAGGCAGTACAATCAGATGTAGAGGAAGATACCAACCCTGACTTTTAGAAGGCCAGGATGAGAATTGTGGGTGATCATGGCAAAACCTCTGACCTTATAAAATTACTTTCAGATGAGGAGAATTTCCCTCTGAGGAGGAGGAGGTGGAAGATGGAATTGGACAGAACTGAAGTCAAGATTGCAATTACTCCACTGTTTGACAAAAGTCCTTGTCCTTTCCGATAGCTGTGGCTTGTAGATCCTTACAGCTGTGGAGGAGCAGTTAGTGGTGATGGTGGATGTTAATTCAATTCTATGTCTGTCCTCCTGTGTACCAAAAGGTTTCCGGGTTTAATTCATTGTGACCAAATCATTGATCAAGAATCGGCATCTGTGGATCTGAAAAAAATTCTTCCCAAACAAAAACTTGGAAGAATCCTTTTCTAGGAGAAAGGTCTCACAAGTGGAAACTCCCTCTTTGGCAGGCAAGACAGTTTATAATTCAATAAAAATAGCACCATTCAATTGGCGGTGCTCTAGATATGATTCACATGCGGTCTCAAATTGCCAACAAAAATGAATATTGTTGCTTTTCTTTTTCTAACGCCAGCCAAATTTCGATCCTAATACTGTCCAACCTAACCCCATCATCTTCTCCTGCCACCCTCTTACTTCCTCCACCTACTTCCTCCATCTTCCTCTCATACCACCCTTGCCCCCTCCCTACCGCACTACTCCTCCTGCTCTTGCACCTAGAGCCCCGTCTCCATTGCCCCTCCCCTCTCCTCCCCTCTCCTCCCACCTAACCTCACCCCACACTTCTCAATGGACAAAGCCATGCCTGGCTACACTTAACTGCCCCCTCATCTCAAGCAGCCTGGGGCCCTCCTGACTCTGAATACTCCCTGATATGTACTAAACACTGGACCACTCTTGTAGTGTTGTTTTTAAGGTTATTCCGCAGTGTAGATTTGTTCTCTTCCTTACTGTCCTTGTAACCCTGTATGTGATGTAACTGCACTTTTAAACCTGATGTTAAAAAGTGTTTTCACATGTGTGTACCTCCTAATGTTTTGTTATGTCATGTATTTTCTATGACTTGGAGCCTTTGTAAACAAGCCCTTGGCTCAAAGATGTTAATCCTAAACTGAAATAAATAAATAAATAAATAAATAAATAAATAAATAAATAAATAAATAAGCAGGTGGCTACCCCATGTAGGAGGACTTTTACTTCTAATGGCACAAACATTCGTACTTCCTGTTTCATTTATTGTTGCCAGAGCCTTAATCCTCTGGGTCACTATACTGATCAATTTCATGGAAACACAGAAATTTGTTGGCAGAAAAGGACCTGATGGCTCATCCAGTCTGCCTGAGTTCCCTGCCCTACGGAAGATTCCACCCTCTGTCTCCTGCCTACATGCTGTTGCTTAGGCCTATGTTAGTATCCCAAGCTCTTTTAAATTTGTCCACTGAATCTGCCCCCTACACCCATTCCAGCCATCAGTATGAATAGATAGGCCATTGACAGAGTACAGGCCTATGGCACATTGATAAGGTAGAAAAAAATGAGCAGACTGGATGAGCCTCGTGGTCCTTATCTGCTGTCAGCTTCTATGTTTCTGTTCCCTGGCCCTATGATCCTCTCAGTAAAAAACATCCCCCTGATGTCACCTCTAAAATTACCCTCTACAGCTGAAAGCATGTCCCCTAATGGATTTGTTCTTCCTCATTCTGAAGATTCTGTCAACTCTCACCCTGTTTATACCCTTCAAGTACTGTACATGAAGGTGTCAACGATATCCATGATACCCCCCCAACTTCTCCAGTTTATACAGGCTTAGTTCAGCCAGCCTTTCCTCATATGACTTCTCCTGCAGTTTTTTCACCATTTTGGTTACTTTTCTTTGGACCTTCTCTAACCTGTCCTTATCCCCTTACAAGTATGGCCTCCAGAACTGGACCCCATATTCCAGGTGTGCTCTGACCATTAGTTGTATAGTGGCATGATCACCTCCCTTCTTCTGCTTGTAAAGCCCCTCCCTATGCACGCCAACATTCTGATTGCTTTCCCCGCTGCCCTGTCCCACTGACTCCAAACTTTCAGAATGTCTGAAATTGTGATTCCCAGGTCCCTATCTTGATCTGATACCCCCAGTTCTTCCCCCTCAAGCCAGTATTTTGCCCTTGTGTTTCAACTACCTACTGTATGTGCATAATTCTGCATTTTTTTTCAGTGACTGGTAGATGAGACTTTTGTGATTACACCTCCAGCCTGACCAGATCCTCCCTCATACCTTCCACTCCCCCGCATATCCTGCCTATTGCAGATCTTCATATCATCTTCAAACAGACATACCTTCCCATGGAGAACCTCTGAAATGTCCCCAATACATATGTTGAAAAGTATGGGTCCCAGCACCAACGCCTGGGGAACCCCACTCATCACTCTTCCTTCATTAGACTGCACCCCATTTACCACAACCCTCTGTGTCCTTCGCTCTAACCAATGATCTACCCACTTTGTAAGCTTGCTCCCCACTCTTAAGCTGCCAACTTTTCTGACCAGCCTTCTGTGGGGGATGGTGTCAAAGGCCTTTCTGAAGTCCAGGCTGGGCACACCCGCTGCCCCTCCCTGGTCCAATATCTCCGTAAATCTGTCAACGAATTCAATCAGGTTGGTCTGGCAGGACCTTCCACCTGTGAATCCATGCTGATTGTCATCTAGGAGGACCTCATCCTCCAAATGTTTTTACATGCTTTTCTTAATAAGTGATTACTTGTGTGCTGCTGAAAAAGGGACCTAAAATATACTGTTCAGGGTGTTTGTGCTATCCTACCAAGAGTCTAGCCGATTAATTAAGTACAGCTGCTGCCACTTCAGTAATTTCACCCTGCTCATAGTCCTGTTGCTAGATACTCACTAGCTTCTTCTACCTGTTGCTAGCTGCACCTCCTCCCCCCAATTGGTGGTGGCAGCCCAGTCTGTGGGGTTGAGGTGTTTAAAGATCTCACTTTCCAAACACGGCAGCATTTGCGTGGTGCAGGTGCAGCAAATGCAATAAGTGCAGGGGAGTCTAAGGGAGTCCAAGGGAGGTAGAGGAGTGGGAGTGTTTGATTGTAATACTGTCGGTGCAGTTAGTATGTTATGTTAATAATCTGGGATGCTAAGTGTTTACCTATTTAGGTGTGTATTCTTTGGGGGGTTATATGTGGATCATATTGAATTATATAGGTTTGGCACCGGGAACACTGCCTCATATGAGACAAATGATTTTTAATTTTCAAATTGCTTAGTTATTGATGTTGTTGTTACTGATTCATGGCAATTGTTTTGAGTAGCCCTATGTCCATAAGACAATGTGGGAATAGGGGTTACTTTACTTGTTTGCACTATGGCATGTTACTTTGTTCTAAATTGGGCAACTGTGTTTCAACCAGCTTTCTGTTGTTAGATTCTGGTGATGCTGAACTGAAACCAGGGCCTTGTTCTTTGGATTCTATGTCTTCCTCTCAAGCATCATCTTTGAATAATTGTTTGAAATCCTGTCATGGATTTAAAATCATCCATTTGAATGTTCTTAGTTTAATCCCTAAGATTTCTGAAATCGAACTGCTTATTGCTCTATATCTGCCAGATATTGTTGCTTTATCAGAAACATGATTGATGCCGGGGGTGCCCGATAATGTGTGCCATATTGGGGGTTATAAAATTTTTAGGGTAGACAGTAAAGGTTGAAAAAAGGGTAGTAGGGTCTTGATTTATTATAGGGATCATTTAGAAATTATTTTTAAGGTCTAGCAAGGATTTGGATTGTGATACTGTTTGGTTGGTTTTGAAATTTGTTCTTGGAGAAAAAAAGTTAAATGTGTGTTGTTTGTATAATCCCCCTCAATGTGGTCTTCAATGGCTTAAACATTTCTTGGATGTTTGTGAAGTTTATTTAAAGCAAAGTGATTCTGTTTTTGTTGGAGATACAAATTTGAATTGGAGGGCTAATGACACCATGGGGCTCGAATCTCTTCTTCTCTCTTACGGACTAACTCTGTGTATAAATGTGCCTACCCGTCTCAACCCCATCTCACAGAATAATTCTCTGTTCAATTGGGTTTTGACTAAAAGAGTGGGAATGGTAGGGGCCTCTGGTGTCTTGGCAGATTCAGTAAGCGATCACATGGCCACTTTTTGTGTCCTAGATTTTTGCTGTATTAACCCCCCCTTCTGTGTTTCAGACTAGATCATTTAAAAGGATAGATTATTCCCTGTTATATTCTTCTTTGAGTTTAATTGATTGATCATTTCATGAATGTATTCCAGATGTGGACGCAGAACTTTTTTTTTTGCAGCTAACTTCTTCCCATTCAGGAATCCCTTTTCCCTTTGTGGCCCGTTCGGTGTATCGGTTCTCCTACTGGATGGTTTGGTCCCAGCATTAAGAAATTAATTAAGGAGTGGGATAGTGCTTGGACTAAATTTAAATTATCTCCCAGTAGAGTTTCAATGGATCTCTACCATGGACTTTGGAATTTAGTCTCTCAAACTGTTAGAAATGCTAAAAAAGCTTATGTCAGGGATCGCTTTGAAGATAGCTGGGCAGATCCAAAGAAGTTTTGGAATAACTTAAATTCTTTACTTTCTCCTAAATCAAAATCTGACATCCAGAAATTAAATGTTGACAGTAAGGAAATTGGTGACTTGTCTGAAATTGTTAAATTGTTAAATTCTAAATTTTCAGATCTTTCTAAGTTTAGATCTTTTTTCCCTCAGGCTGGTAATATTAAATCTTTTTCCACCATTCCTTTGGTAGATGGACCAAGGTTTTTGTTTAAGGAAGTAACATCAAATGAAGTTTTTCATCTTCTGCAGCCTCTCCCAAATAAAGGGAGTGACTGCAGGGAAGAGTTGGATGCCTGCTTCTTAAAATTGGTTATTCTCTTTATTACAGATCCCCTATATGTTATATTTTTAATATGTCATTGGCTACAGCTGTTTTTCCCCTGTCCTGGAAGAAATCTAATGTGGTTCCAATTACAAAAAAAGAGCTGTGCTACTTCCATCAATAATTATAGGCCAATATCAATACTGAATCCCCTTAGCAAACTACTTGAGCATTTAGTGGCTGAACAAATGGATGCCTATTTGGTTACCCATGATTTGCTGTCAAGGCAACAACACGGGTTCCGTAAGCACTTTGGTATGGGCACAGCCTTGGTTGGGTTCACGAACACTGTCCTACGTGAGTTTGAGAAGGGTTTGATGACTGAGGTGGTGTTCATAGACCTAATGCTTTTGATTTGATTGATCATGGGTTGGCCTGCACAAAATTGAAAGATCTGGGGTTTTCTGATGTCGCTGTTTCTTGGTTCTATGATTATCTGAGTAACAGGTGTCAATTTATTCAAGTAGGTTCTGTGGTTTCTGTTGTCTTGCCAGTTAGTTGTGGTGTACCTCAGGAGTCCATTTTAGGACCCCTGTTATTTTCTATTTTTATTAATCAGCTTTCTGGAGTTTGTAGGTTTAGTGAATCACTGCTTTATGCAGATGATCTTGTAATTTGTGCACAGTCAAATTCTGTGTCTGAACTTTCTTGTTCCCTAGAAAAGGATTTTGGTACTTTCTGTTCTTGGCTTACTGTAAATGCTATGGTTTTGAGCATAGCTAAAACAAATGTTATGTTATTTGGCATGCAATTTATGTTGGTATGCACCGAACTGAGGATATCTGATTTTTGGTGTGGTCTGCTTGAACAAGTGTCTCAATTTAGGTACTTGGGCACACTATAGGATCCCAGTTTGACCTTTTCACCTCAGATTCAGTTAATGGTTAAGAAAGTAAATCAAAGAATAGGGATGTTATACAAATTCAAGTCATTCTTCTCACAAGCAACTAGATTAGCAATTACTATTGGTTCTCTTCTTCCATATTTTGATTACAGTTCTTGTTTATATTATAACATAGGTACAAAAAAAATGCAAGCACTAACTGTGGCCTATAATAATATTTGTAAATTTATTTTAGGAGCCCCCAATAGGACACATCGGTGTAATCTTTATTCTCGGTTGGGGTGGTTTTCCCCCTAGTTGCAGAACAGAATATTTTGTTGGTTGTCTGATTCCCTGCCAGCCCCCGCTCTCCATCACCCAAATCCCCTCCTTCACATATTGGGCAACCCGTCTGCCCACCTTTTTCTTGTTCTGTCCCACTTCTAGAGTCATTCACAGGTAATTCCACCTCCCCACTGTAGTTGTCTGTTAAACAGGTCTCAGTAACTGCAATTAGATCCAGGCCATCCACTGCTACCATCACCACCAGCAGGGCTGTCATCTTATTTCCAAGACTCCTAGCATTTGCTAGAAATCCCTTCCACCAGCCCCATTTTCCTCCATTTTCTGCCCTTCCCAATTCGTCCTGCCCCTAGCTGTAGGGGAATGTGAGTTAGGTAAGTTCCACTAGCCATTTTCCCTGGACCATCCCTAGCTTCATACTTCCCTCTCCTTGTTTGTTGCACCCATAGAATTCCATCTATGTATCCCAGCAGTTTCCCTTAACAATCCAGCTCCCTTGTCATTTGTATGCAACCTGTCCCTTGCATACAGGCACTCATGTGTCCTCTCAGTCTCCTAAACATTTGTAGCCTTCCCTCCTGCACCACTGCCTCAGTCAATGGTTAAAGTTCTTGATTCTCAACTGTCTAGTTGTGCTGGTATGGTGCAGTGCACTGGCAGAACTTCTGAAGAAGCTATGGAATTAACTATCACCTTGCACCCTCTTGCTAGCTTCATGAATCTCTTCTGCACCTCTTTCACCCCTTCCAGCCAGGTCATTCGTTTCCAGAGTTAAGACCAGATGAGGTTTCTCCCAGTTAGCCTAATACAATCCTAATTCTTGGAAGCACCCTGCTCAAATCTATCCCAGGATCACAAAAAACTGACCTTCCCTTATAAGACACTTCCTTCCTTAACCAATGAATTCCCTTTATAATGGAATCACCATACACTATTACCTTCTACCTGATTCAGAAGGTGTGAGCATTTTTCAGATGGTGGCTATGGCATCAACTTTCCTTGGTGATTCTACAGTGTACAATTTATTCACATGAGCCCGCTCAGCCTAACACATTACTTCAGCCCTGAGAAGCCTGTGACTCAGACATTGGTCTTCTGATCATATCTCCAAGACAAGACTGTTTATTCTTCCCTTTAAGGGAGGCTTATTGTATGGTTGCTGTCTGGATTCTGTCTTGCAGGATGTGCAGTTTAGGAAGAGCCACTTCCCAGTACTTAAATAACAGAGCTAGTCCTCAGCACCCCAATGGGGTCAAGGTGATGCCAGAACAGAGCAGTCCCAAGGGATTTGCCCCTTTGTAAATTTGGTAGGCAAAAAACAGAGATGCCTACTCAGACAACAAATGTTATGGTCATAGAGGAGGTTTTCCTGGTGCTGCAGAGGAGGACCAGAACAAAAACCTGGTACATCCAAATGAAGATATGTGGGCTCATCAACCTCCTTTCCTTGGTGGAAGACTCCAGGAGTCCTTGTAAGATGGGCCCAAACAATGTCAGACAACTGGGTTCTGGAACTCTTTAACTGGGCTATGCCATAGAATGTTTAATGATTCCCTCAAGGTGATGCTTTCTGCCATCCCCAGATTCAAAACAACTGATAAAATGTCCGGTGGTGTCGGACATGCTAATCCACGTCATTCAAATCAGGACCATTGTTCCGGTTCCTCCAAACAAGCAGGTTCAAGGCTTCTATTTCATCTACTTCATAGTTCCCGAGAATTCCAGGAATTTCAGGCCTATTCTGTATCTGAAACATCTGAACAAATTTATTTACCACAAAACATTTAAAATGGAGTCTATGAGGATGATAATCTGGGTTGTTGACCTTTAGGACTTCTTAGCCTCAATAGATCTGATGGATGTTTACCTTCACATTCCCGTCTGTCAGTTCCACCTGAAGTGCCCCAGATTCATGATACTAAGCCAACATTTCCAGTACAAGGCACTTCTGTTTGGCCTTGTGACAGCCCCTTGAGTTTTTTTGAAGGTGTTGATAGTTCTGGAAGCTCAGTTACATCAGGAGGGATATCGTGTCTACTCTTAAGTGGACAACCTGCTCATTTAGGCACCGACATTGCCTCTGGTGAGATGATCAGACTGAATCAGGACCCTGAAGATCTTGGAATCACATGGCTGCATAGTGAACAGGGAGAAGAGCTCCTCAAACCACCCAGTCCTTGCAGCACCTGAGGGCAGTCATTGACATAAAAGTAGGGAGGGTGTGTCTGTCACCCTCCAGGAGGACACCTTGTTGTTGGAGATACTGTGGATCAGAGAATCAGTCCTCAGCATCTTCCCACAGTTTGCTGTGGATTTTTGCCCTCATGGTGGCTGCAATAGACTTAGTTCTGTGGGCCTTCCTATGCAAGAGACTGACAGTATAGCCTGAGGTTAGAGTAGTGAGCTGTGATTGAGCTTGGTACATCCAGTAGACCTGGGTTTGATTACTACAACCTACACTTGTGTACTGTGTGACTCTGAGTAAGTTACTTAACTTCCAGTGCTCCCAAGCCACCCCTGAAAGCAGACACCTGTGCCTAGAAGGCCTTACCTGGTTAACATAGAGTGAAATAAATAAAACATAAACATGCAGCTCCTTCAGACAGGATTGCTAACAGCTTGGGACCTTTAATTGAAGGACTGTCAAGCCAGGATTCTCCTCACTCCTCAGCTTCATCACTCTCTGAATTGGTGGCAGAATGTGAATTTCAACAAAAGGATTCCATTAGAGCTACCTCCAGAGGTGATTCTCACAACATATGCAAGTCTGCATTGGTGGTGGGAAGTCCTGGACCCACTTTACCAACCAGGGGATTTGGTCAGTACAGGAACAACATCTCCATATGAATGTCCTGGAGAGGTGGGTAGACTGCTTTGCTCTCCTTCAGTTTTTTTATTTTATTTATTTAAGCTTTTAGTAACTAGGAAAAACTCACTGAGCCAAGGCTCTTTTCCAGGTGCAACCCATGAGAGTTTCAGCCTGTACTGAAAAACAACACAGCCAAAGTGCAGTCATATAAACATAGAAACACATAACTTGACACCAGATAAGGACAGCTTGGCCCACCTAGTCTGCCCATTTTCCTACTTAACAGATAAGCTGCAGATTGTGGAGGAAGTATGGCGCAGTGGGTTAAGGCTCTGAGCTGCAAATCTGGAGACCTGGGTTTGAATCCCACAGCCCCCTAGGTGCATACTGTGTGACCCTGAGCAAGTCACTTAACTTTCTCATGCTCCCAGGTTGCACCTGCAAACAAGCTTTCAGCTTAGTGTGTCTCACCTGGTAAAAATAATTGGTAAAGATACTAGTTAACCAACAGCTTACCTCCTCCTACCCCCCACTAGGACTGCCTTATGTCTCTCCCATGCATTCTTGAATTCTCCCACTGTTATTGACTCCACAACCCTTCAGGGAGGCTGTTCCATGTATCCACAACCCTCTCCATGAAAAATACTTCCTCACATTACCTCTGAGCCGTGCCCCTCCATCTTCATATTGTGCCCCTTGTTCTTGCACATCTCTTTTCTGAAAGATTCTACCCTCTTGGACTTTATTGATTCCTTGAGGTGCCAGAAAGTTTCTGTTATGTCCCTCTCTCCTTCTTTCCTCAAGGCTATACATATTAAGCTCCTTTAGTCTTTCTTTATGTCTTCAGGTGCATACCCTGCACTATTTAGTTGCTGTCCTCTGGACAGCCTCCACTTATGTCTTTGTGAGATGGGGTCTCCAGGACTGCACACAGTACTCCAGGTGGGGTCTCACCAACTGTCTGTACAAAGGGATAACAACTTCCTGTTTTCTACTATTGATGCCTTTCCTATGCATCCCAGTATCCCCAGACTTCCTTACTGCCTTCTTACATCGCTTGCCGTTTAGGTCATCTGATATAATTACCCCGGTCCCTTTCCATTTTACTGTTGTCAGTATCTCCCCCCCATTGTGTACTTTTCCCCTTGGTTTTGTTTCCAGGTGCATTACCTTGCACTTCTTTGCACTGAATCTGAGCTGCCATACATTTGACCATTCCTCCAACCTTGACAAGTCCTTCTCATCCTTTCCACTCCATCTTGTGTATCAACCCTACTGCAGATCTTTGTGTCATCTGCAAAGAGACATGTTTTTCCTTCCAGTTCCTCTGCAATGTCACTTATAAAGACATTAAAAAGTACCAGTCCCAGTACTGAACCCTGCGATACCCTGCTAGTAACCCTCCTTTCTTCACTGTGGACTCCATTTACTACTACCCTTTCGTCCTGTTGTCTAGCCAATTTTTATCAAACTACCACCTTGGGACCCACTCCAAGGCTGTTTAACTTATGTATAAATCTTTGTGTGGGACTGTATCAAATGACTTGCTAAAATCTAGGTAGGCCATGTCCACAGCCCCTCCCTGGTCTACTATTTTGGTCACCCAGTCAAAGAAATCTCTTAGATTCATCTGACACAATCTTCCCATCATGAATCCATGCTGCCTTGGGTCCTGTGCCCCACTGGCCTCTAGGTACTCAACAATTCTTTCAGACTGTGCAATCACAGCAGTGTACATAAATAGCCAAAGAGGCTCAAAAAGCAGAGACATTGAATTTCAAGGTTAGCAAACGGTGTGGTAAAATTTATTCAGCGTACCTTCATCTCAAAAACTGAACAATGCCTGATTCCTCTTTACAGTCCCCACATTAGGTCCTATTTGGACTATGGATACCCATTCTGGAGTCTTTATTTAACAGGTGTCATTGATCCAATTGAAGAAGTGCAGAGGTGAGTGACAAAATGGTCCATAGGTTATCTAATAAACTATATTCAGAAGTACTGAGAGAAAGTCGATTGTTCTCCCTATAAACCCAAAGATATTGGGGGGGGGCCTTATTGTTTTGATACAAAATGCAACAATCACCAGTACTAATGACAAAGTGTGGACTGGAATATTGCACCAGAAGTATCTCCCTAAGATCTCATAATAAGCAGATGGTGGTCCCATGGGCAAATAAAGGCAAAAGAGATCATTTCTTTACGGTACAATCAGTAAAATGCTGGAATAGATTGCTTCATGAACTGGTAAACTAAAATAGTTTACAAGCTTTTAAAAAAGGACTTGATAGCCCATTATAAGTAAACCTCCCAAATTATGGTAAAATGCCCATATGGTGTGGAGGACATTCTTGATGGGCTCCTAAGCCTTCTTTAATCCATTCCAAACCCAGTAACCTAGTAAACTAGTAACTGCCTCTGAACTCCTGAGCTGGGTGGAGCAGGATGTTCTATTTTCGTCAGCAGTACATCTAGCAGGGAAACTGAAAATTCAGGTGATGTGGCTATGTCACAAAAATGTTCAGTGGAAGTTGAAACCAGAATAGTTCAAACTCCTGAGCAATCAATTCAGGCAACCACAGATAGATCTGATTTCATCAGGCCACAATGTTCAGACCCATAGGTTCTTTAGTCGGTTTCGATGTCCACAGGCAGAGGCAGTAGATGCTTTGACTCAAGTGTGGTTTTTGAGCAGAGCGTGTGCTTTTCCTCCACTGCCTCTTATCCAGAACGTCTTAAGAAAAATAAAACACCCAAGAGGATGCTTTCTACCAATAGCCCCGGATTGGACAAAAAGACCGTGGTTCTCTGATCTAGGGAGTCTAGCTCAGCAAGTCCCCTTCAACCTGCCATTATGAAGAGACCTCATGTTGCAAGACTCCATTCTCTACCCAAACTCAGGTACAATGCAGCTCACAAACTGGCTCCTGAAAGGAGGGGGCTTCTAAAATTAGGCTTTTCCCTGAAAGTAGTTGAAACCTTGGTGGCAGGTCAAAAAACCTCTACTTCAGTGGCCTTCATTTGATTCTGGGCCATTTTTTCCTCTTGTGCCAGAGGGAAGGGGTTTAAACCTTCAACAGCCTCTATTCCTCAGATTTTGGACATCCTTCAGGAAGGTGTGGAAAAGGATCTGGCATTTAGCATGTTGCGAGACTAGGTTTCCACTCTAGGAGCTTCCTTGGATTTCTCCATAGGAACTAATAGAGAGGTTATTCATTTTTTGTGCATGGTTGGCAGGAGCTGACCGTTGTTTTGATCCCCAGTGACTCAATGGGATCTTAACTGGGTTTTCAATGCCCTCTGTGTAGAACCTTTTGAGCCTCTATCATCCATGTTGCTGGATGTGTTTTCCTACAAGGCATAGTTCTTAGTTGCCATTTGTTCAGCCAGGGGAATGGGCAAACTGCAGGCCTTGCTTCACCAGGAGCCATACCCAATAATGCATTAGGACAAAGTGGTACTCATGATGGTGCCATTCTTTATCCATAAAGTGCCCATGGCCTTCCATGTGATCCAGAAAATGTGCCATCAACCCTTTTGCCTGCATCCTTGTTACCCCATGGAGAAGGAGTTGCACAAACTGGACCTGTGGTGGCCAGTTAGAAGCTACCTTAAACAAATGGTTGAATTTTGTAAGTCAATAATCTATTTGTTCTTTTTGGGGAAGCAAAACAAGGACAAAAAGCCTGTAAGCCCACCCTAGCCAGGTGGGTGTGGACCTGTGTTGTTAAGGCCTATGTAGCAAAAAAGAAGAGGCCTCCAGTTCTCATCAGGTCTCACTCCACCAGGGCAACAGTAACTTCCTGGTTTGAGAAAGGTGAAGCCGCAGTTTTCAAACTTTGTAAGGCAGCTATGTGGTTTTCACACCACACTTTCAAAAAACATTATAAACTAGATGTTCAGAGTTCTGCTGATGCAGCCTTTGGTCCCAAAGTGTTGCAGGCAACAGTTCGCAAGTGATTCTGATGCACCTGGCATATGCGATAATATTCTCCCCCTCCCAGTTTTTGTCTGGGTACATTTCTTAGAAACCAGTTGTACTGATTACCCGTTGATAATGTAGTGGGCTTCAGAAAGAAGAAATTAACATCATACTTACCATAATTTCCTTTGCTGTTAGCTCCACCATTGTTAATGAGGGCCCACCAATAACCCTGGCCTCTGAGCTGAATCTTATCCAGTATTCTAGGAGGGTCTAGTTTTGAAAAAATCCACTATTGGATTTCCTTCTTTTCTGCTGCACTGTACACTGATATCTGTAGTCTGATCTGTCAATTAGTCTGCAACCACATGCTAACAGCTTTTGTTCATTTCTTAAGGTGTTTTCCTGTAGTAGGTAGTTTTCTGCACCCCGTTTAAAAAAAAAGGTATGCCTCATTGTGTGTTTTCTTCCAATTCACAAATTTGGTCTGTTACAAAGCCTGTTTTCTGTTACATGGTTTCCCCTACAACAAGAATTGAATCCTCTAGGCCTTGGGTCCATGAAGTACAATCCCTTCCTCGGATGCCTGCTAGGAAGGTAAGACAGTTTTTATTTGCAGGATGTGATTTATTTTATTTTTATTTTATTTATTGAGTAGAATAGGACATACCTTTGAGTCAGGGACTCTTTTACAAAAGTTCCATGTCATCATACATTATACAAATATTTAAGGAACAATAGTGCTAAGTACAAGGATTCAGCAGGACATAATACAACACAGGTTGCATATAGCAATTGTAACATTCTTAGCCATTATATAGGAGTAGAGGACATAGGGAGTACATAGAACAATAGGGATAATTAATAAAGTAGTTACAATGAAGAAAATACATTGCAAGCATTTTGTAGTTTTAAGTGAAATGCAATCTAAGGTGAGAGTACAGCAGCAGGAGGAAGTTCCTTTGTCGGGGGAGGTGGAAGGAGGGGGCACAAACAATCACAGGATGGAGTAGGGGTCCTATGGTGTGGGGGGTAGGAAGACAGCAAGCAGGCAGGAGGTGGAGCACTTGTCAGTGGGAAGCATTAGGTGAGGGGGAGCAGGGAAAATGGGAGAGAAAGCGTAGCAAAGTTAGAAGAAGTACACAGGGTTATGGGACATGAGGTGGAGTATGTAGGCAGTTAAGCTAGTAACATCACAGCTGTTAGTAGATATCAAGCGTGCCCTGAGGAGGGATTTGAAGTTACCCAATTTACTTTGAGTGGTGATGTTAGTGGGGAGGGTGTTCATTCAATGTGGAGCTCTGTATTTGAAAGATCTTTGGAAGTGGGCAGTGCATCCACTGGGAGTATGAAAGGGGGACTTGGAATAGAGTTGCATTGATTTGAGAGAAGTGGCTGGTAGTAACACAGCAGAGAGACTTGGGGGTGAGAGACCAGTGGAGATCTTTTTAGCAAGGAGGCAGGTTTGATACCACAGCCTATTGTCAAAATTGAGCCAATTAGACAGATTATAGAGGATGCATGTGTGAGTGTAACAGTCACAGCCAAAGACCAGACGGCAGGTTTTGTTCAGAGCAACTTCAATACCATGTAGAGAGAATTATCAGCTGCACTGTAGAGTAGGATGCCATAGTCAATAAGTGAGAGTACTGAGAGAAGAGACTGCCATATGAAGGGCTTCAGGGTTGAGGCAGTGCTGTGTCCATATAGGAGTCCAATTCTGATGTTTACAGCTGTAGAGAGGAGATGTATGTGCTCATGGTAATTTAGAGAGGTGTCCAATGTAATACCCAGGTATTTAAAGGTAGTGACTGCGTCAAAGAGCTGATGCTAGAAATTGAGGATACTCAGGGATGGCATTGTGTTTGTTCTGGTGATGGGAGAATAACATGCATTTGGTCATTTATAATTTAATACAAAGCGATTGTGTGTAAACCAGGATTCAGCATCTGAGAAGGCTTTCTGAAGAGATACCTGGGCGGGAGGGGGTTGGCATGGGAAGCGAAAAGAACAGCATCATTAACGTAGAGTAGTACTTTGCCTGAGCAGGCACTAGGGAGATTATTTAGAAATATGCTAAAAAGGAGGGGGCCAAGGATGGAGCCCTGGGGGAACACCAGATCTAACTGAGAGTCTGGAGGAGAGTGTACTGCTAATCCTAACTTGTTGACATCTGTCTGTTAGAGAGTGGGCAAACCAGTTGGTGGTATCCTAGGAAAGTCCTGTGAAGGGGAGGACTTCCAGGAGGAGGGAGTGATTTACCATGTCGAAAGCCTTTGACAGGTTCATGAAAACTGCACCTGACAGATGACACCTGTCAAGGGCAGAGTAAATGGCTGGGGAGAATTCAGTCACTGCAGAGGTGGTGCTGTGAGCTTTGTGGAAACTGTGTTGTTCTTGATGGAGCAGATCATACTTTCAGAGATGTTCAGTAAGCTGGTCCAAAATGATCCTCTCCATAGCCTTTTTATGGGGGAGGGATGGAGATGGGACAGAAGTTCTTAGCAGAGGTTTGGTCATCTCCTTTGTGGATTGGAGTAACTATAGCGGCTTTCCACTTGGCAGGGAATTGGTTAAGGAAAAGGGAGCAGTTAAGAAAAGAGGTAAGAGGGGAAAGAAGTTCATCAAGGGCTAGGTGCAAGAGTTTGAGGGCTAGGGAGTTGCTACTAAAATGAGAGCTCCCTATAGCTTTTAATAGGTAAGGCTTGGCATCCCTGTGGGACAAAGCTTTGAAGCAAAACTGGAGGGGGTGGAACGGAGTGGTTGAGGTTGGTGGATCAAAGAGGTGGGTGCAAAGAGTACTGCTGAGGTCTGTGAAAGAGGAGTTAAGGCTGTCGGCTATTTGTCTGGGGTCAGTGATAGCAATGCCATTTGAAACAAGTTGTGAGAGGCACAGCTTTCCCACAGAGCTCTTTTGGACTGTCCCAAAATTTTCAACCTTGACCCCAAGACATACTAAGTGAGGCCCTGTAATGTTCAGCCTTGGTTTTGTGTATTTCCCAAGTACATTTGTTTCTTGCTGCGCTGTAACTTTTTCTGTTATCTGGCCTGCCTGTGTCAATGACAATTTGCCAGAAGGCGTCATGGTGATGCATCAAGACAGGGGAGTGTTTGGAAAGCTATGGGGTGGACTGGCCTTTGATTGAATGTAGTGAAAGGGGTAAATAGGTCACACATAGTTAAAGGAGCGGATGTAATAGTCGAGTGCCGAGTCAGTGTTGGGGGCAGTATTATGGGGGACCAGTCTCAATGGGCAAGATGGTACTTTAGGTGCTTGAGGCCATGAGGTTTTAGCCTATGTTGGAGGGAGACTATGGGGGAGTTAGTAACCTTGGTGGACCACAGACAGAGCAGTAGAGAGTGGTCACTCAAGGCATCAGGAAGGTCTGAGACAAAGAATATTCTGTTGGGACAGTCTGTATAGATCAGGTCCAGGAGGATGACTGATCCAGTCCATGGGTTGTGATGAGTGGGAGCGGTGACGATTTCTGTTAGGTCCGTGACGGTGATGGAATCTTTGTATTGGGAAGAGATGCTAGATAACCAGTTGACATTGAAGTCACCAAGGGTTATGCATTCATTTGTAGGGGCAGATGGGAGGTAGGTAGGGGTGGGTGAAATGCCAGTTTTGATTGCATGGGGGAATTAAACAGAGGTGACAATGAGTGGAGCTGTGGCAGCACTGATGGAGACTTTCAAGAAGAGGGTTTGAGTACCATGGTCCAGTAGGACAGGAAGGAGAGGGTGGACCTATAGAATGATCCTGTATGTAGAGCGCACAGGATCCCAAATGCTGCCGACCCTATCGGTGGAAAAGTAAATACCCTGGAATGAAGATGGAGGAGTCAAGGTAGTTTTGGAAAGCCAGATTTCAACAGGAGAAAGTTTTTCTGGTTGGTGTTGGACCATCCAGCCATGGAGGGAGTCAAACTTTTTCATTATGCTACAGATGTTGATAGATGCTAAGTGCAGTTCATCAGTGGCAGGACACGAGAGAGGCGGTGAGGGCAGGGCCAGAGTTGGAGGGGGGGATATTAGCAGTGAGAAGTTGAAGAAGGAGAATATAAACTCTCCCGAGATGAAGTCGGTGATGTTTGAGGTCTCTGTGATGCGATGTCGATGTGGAGCTGCATATGGGGGGTGATGACAGGGATCATGAGAGAGACAGAGAGAGAGAGAGAGAGGACAGTAGAAGCAGCTAAGAATATAGGGTGCAGGCTTCAGTGATGGGATGTATGTGAGGTGGTAGAGGAACTGAGGAGCATGTGCTGGTGTGGTGGGGAGTAGTTGGCAATTGTAGCATTCAGTCAGCGCAGGGAAGGAGTTATAGTAATGGGAGGCAGAGAGAAGAGAGGTATAAGAAGGAGAAGTATGGGAACATGAGCCATGGGTTCAGAGAGGGGAAATGAGGTAGAAGTAAGAGATATGGTGGAGTCTAGAGTAAGGGAGATAATAAAGGGTAGAAAAAAAGATTCTAGAACAATGGGCTGCTATGCTAGTGTAGTGGTAGGGTCTTGAACTAAGGTGCAAGGTTCAAGACTGGGAGAGGGAGATGAGAATAAGGGTGAAAAGAGAGACAGGGCTGGAAGGTAGGAAGAAAGGGATAGAGATGAAGCATGAGGTTGATAGAGACTACAAAGACAGGAGATTGGAAGGGAGGACAGTGGCCCATAATGACCACTTTGAATAAAAAACTAATGGAGAAGCGGGGACTTAGAAAAACTAGCCTAATGGTCATGTGACCAGGCAGGGCTAATAAATTAAGAGACAACCCTGGGTGGGAGGGTGGCAGGGTTGGGCAGGGCAGTCAATGAGAAGTGTCAATGGGCTAACACCCCTCAGGTATGTTAGCAGGTAGATGGAATTACCTATGGTGCTCCAGGCCTTTTTCCCTGACCAGCAGCACTTGAGAGCTGGGCTAGAAGTGTGTGTTTGTATTATTGTGGGAGGGCTTGCCCAAGGTTCAATGTGGGAAATAACTCTTCCCACTTCCTCTGCCTAAGCCCTCCACTGACACACCTCCTTTGCTCAGGGAATGTTTTTTCTAGGCTCATGCATGGCTTATGAGGCTGTGCCTGGCCTGTCTGCTGCCAGGTTCATCCTGTCTCCTTCTCACCCTTTCCCCGCTTTGTCCTGTGCTCCGTTGTCTGTTTTCTATTTATTTTGCCTCCACTGTTGCTCTGCTTCTGGCTTCTTTTTGGGCTCTCTTCCTTCCCACCATTCCCGCTTTGCTACCCATCTGCAGGCCCCACTAGCCCCCTCCCAGATTGCTCCTTTCATGTTAGCATTCATGCTAGATTCTCTGGGATGCAGTTCGCACCTAACACTTGTATCACTGTTTTCTGCCACACTCCTAGACATGGAGTCATCCCCTGCTCGAGGCGCCAACATCGTGTGTGTCTCACATCTGTGCAAGCCCAACTCCAAGAACTGCTGTGTTCCATACCTTTCTGCCCAACCATTTGTGCCATCAGTTTCCCCACTGCAGTGTACAGCTGGGGCCTTCCAGGAATACCGTCGCAGGAGGATTTTGCCATCACTCACAATGCCGCTTCCAGCAGCTCCCCACTTCTGTTTCCTGCCCAACATCGTCTGCTTTCCAACTCTACTTTCATTCCAGTTTTGGTGCCACAGTGCAGTGCCAGCATATAGGTATCTACTCAAATGAATTTCTATGCACTACCTCATGTCCATTTCAATTTAACCTGCTTCAGCACTGCATCTCTATTTTACAAGGCATTGCCACACATTTCTAACTTGCAACACCGAATCACGCTACTTTTGCTCATCAGCAAACTCAATCACCTCACTGACCTTCCTATATATTTGCAGTGGGATGCTCTCACCCACTTCCTGGAGGTAGCTTGGTGTTAGACAGCAGAATACACTTTGTATACTGAAGCGAGGTCCCTGACTTGCCATTCGGCAGCCATTCCTGTACAGGCCTTTCCCTTCTTATACTAGATGGGGCTATGCTATGTAAGACCCTTCTAATTCCTTCCACGTCTACTACTATCACTCACTACCTGCGTCATACTGCCTACATTTTACCACTGGTTATCTCACTACCTATGGTCTTCCTTGTGTTCTATGTACCTTCATTCACTGCTGTTTATGTTCAGTCCATGTCTTCTCAGATTCTGCTACAGTACTCATTTCAGACTGTCTTCTTTTACATTCATTATTTTTACATTTCTCATCCTTGCAGCAGATCAGTGCTTAGTCAGTCATACCAACAGTACTCCATATTTCATCCCTAACTCGCGCCTCTGGTGCTGAGCGACAGTGGACTTCCCCGTCTATCGGGGATAGGATTCAGTCTCCACCACTAACACCAAAGATGGGAGCCACTTCTACAATCTACTCAGTCATATCTTACATTCTCTACCTCATACCAGTTGCTGCTTCCGTTCGGGAACAGAACTACTGCTGACTTCTACCTTGACATCCTCCATAAATAACTATGCTTGGAATCATTGAGTGCAGGTTAGCTTGCCCCAACTACCAGGGATGGGAGTCATGTCTACCGTCTGCAAACAGTTCTCATACCATCTCTAACCATACCAGCTGCCACTTCTCTTCAGGAATGAAACTTCATCCTACTACCACTTTGACATCCTCCATCTGTAACTCTGCTGAATAGCATTGAGTGAAGGTTAGCTCGCCCTGACTGCCATGGATGGGAGTCATGTCTACCATCTACGAACTGTTATCATACCTTCTCCATCTCATACCGGTTGCTGCTTCCCTTCGATAATGGAACTATCTTCTATTTACCAACTCAACATACTCCGTCCCTACCTCTGCTTAGCAGCATTGAGTGCAGGTTAGCTCAACACGACTGCCAGGGATGGGAGCCATGTCTCTAATCTACAGACTTATACCATGCCTTCTCTAAATGTGACTGTTGCTGCTTCCCTTTGGGAATGGAACTGTCACTCTCTGTCTACCCTCATTGTCTTTGCTGCTTCCAGTCACTGCCATCCATCTACTGTCCCTGACAGTTGCTTGAGTCTCCAGTCTAGTGCATCATCTTCTATGTCAGCCTGATGCCAGGCTGCCGCATCCCTTCAGGAACAGGACTTGCTCATCTTGCTTCTCCACCTTATCCCATCTGCAGCCTAGACGACTTACTAGCTGGGAACTTGACTTTCATATAGTCTGTCTTCACTGATTGTATCTTCATTAATGTGGATTGCTAATTTCATTCTGGCACAGAACTTCAACCAAGTTCTCCCATCGTTCACATTCCCTAGGCGAATCCAGCCTGGACCATCTTGCCTCAAATGACTCATCTGGACCATGTTCTTCCATTCTGCTACTTCATATGTGTTTTCTTCACCTGCTACCTGATGTCCTGACCTTCCTGGACTCAGACCTCATCCTGCTGAGCGGTCTCCAATTTTTCTCACTGCAGCTGTTCTTCTAGCCTTTCCATTCAAGCAATACAGAGTCTACCTTGCCTGGTCCATGGCCCTAGCTCACAATGCTGTGTCTTCTATCTGCTTCTTTCCCTGCTGCAAGTCACTGCTTCCCTTCAGGACCAGGACATTTTCACTCCTCCACCCTTCTGCCTCTCAGCTCTGCTTGTAACTTCAACTGCAGAACAAATATCTCATTGATCGCCTTCATCATATGGATCCTGCTGGTTTGTTCAAATCTCTCTCTCACTCCAGGTCAATTGCCTCATGGACTTTCTTGCTGCAGGTTCCTCATTTGGCTGCTGTAAGGCCTTATTTTCTTTTGCAGATTTTGAACCTTATCCGTCCGGTACTCCAGCACCTTCCATCATTTCTCTGGTCGCTTCCAACCTTTGTCAGATGTGGGACTACCATTGCTCATAGTGTTTGCTTGGCTCCTTCGCCTTCCATGGATCATCTCCAGATGCCTTGCTCAACTTTCCTGCATGTTGCTGCTGTTCACCTTGGAACTGACATCGTCCCACTCCTTCCTACTATGAATGTCATCCGGCTTACCAAGCCCATAGCTTCCTCTACTCATTCCTTCAGTTGCTCTGGATCCACTCTTCACTTCTTTCACATTAGACTGGCTGCCTTCTCCGCTTTGCCTAACTGGCTTGGGACTTTGTACTGTTTGCTGTGGCTCTTTTTCTGGCCTTATACCTCATTTCTGACCAGTTTTCCTACGAAGCCATCTGCTTCCATACTATACATCCCCTACTTCTACTCCTGCCCTTTTAACATTATCTTCCACTACTAATTTGATCATTCAATCATTACTCTGGAGTAATACTTTTGCCAGCAAAATATTCCTTGGCTCACATGTCTATCAGACTCTTCCATTATTATTATTATTGAAGTCTCGCACTGCCCATTCAGTTCTTCACAATCATTCATGGAATCCCAGTCACTTGGACAATAGGAAGATCTCCTCCATCTCTATTGGATATACCCTCTGATTCCTATCCATCCATTCACCATCATGCCTCAGATGCCTCTTCTCATTAGCTATCTTCATACATGGAAGGACTTAAATTCTTCTGTTCTATCCAGATCTCATAATTGGCATCATCTCTACAGATACTGGGAATCACAAGATAACCCACTCAACTATGGTCTTCATCCATTTTACCTTATTCAACCTCTTAGTTCAACAATGACACTGATGACCATGTTACTCGACTCCTACTCCCAACAGTCATTGCTAATTTTAGGAATTGTATAGATATCATCCGAATATTCATCGTGGGATGTCCATCACCTAGCTGATTCTCAGCTCCATGCCATCCACACCTTAGATTTCACTCCTGGACGTCATTATTCCTTATACTATTATACTCACCTATTCACCTAGTACATTCCATCAGGTTAATCATTCTTCCAGTGGCCCATTCAGCCTCTTCTTCTCAATGTACCTTCATTAATCTCTACAATAAAGACCATCACCAAGAACTGGCTCTCCTGAATCCTATCTGGCATTCATAACAGCCAAGTCAAATTCACCAACTCAGCCCTGCATCCCAATTGGCATTTATCTGCCATAGCATTAAATCTTATGGCACCCTACATTTATATATCTCACTACCAATCCAGCTCTACAGACTCTTCCTCTCATCTGCCTCAAGCATTTTTATGTTTCAGCATCAAGTTTACCCATAAACTTAACCACCTATGCTACCTCAGTGCATCTCCTAATGATCACCCACAGGAATGCCCACATGTACTTCCGGCAGAGTACCAGCAAAGGATTAAGCATAAAGTTATGAACATCATTAGCAAAGAAGACATCACTTCCTTATACCGCATTTCTAATCATTTCTCATATACACTAGGTTATTATGTGGATGGCTCTGCAAATTGTCTTCTGGGAATTACTAATCACTTACAGTATTACTCCTATCAGGCACTCAAACTCCTCTACTCATTTGTTTTATTTTTATTTTATTTTATTTTAGTCTTTGGTAACTGGGTAAGGCCCACTAGGCACAGGTGCCTGTTTTCAGGGGTGACCTGGGAGCATGGGGCGGTTAAGTGACTTGCTCAGAGTCACACAGTATGCAAGTGGAGGTTGTGAGAATCAGACTCAGGTATGGTCTGCTGGATGTATCAAGCTCGTTCACACCTTGTTCCTCTAACCTCTACGCTATACTGCCAGCCCATTTTGGGATGCTTACCTAGTGACTTTCATTCACTAATTGATTCTTTACCTTCAGACCTTCAGACTACCTCAAACATAAAACCTCATACAAATTGGATCAGTCACTCATAACTTACTAACCACCATAACTATCTCACTGTACCACCTGGTCTCATATCAATCTCAACTTCTTCACTGCCTCATGACCTCCATACAATTCCTTGAACATCCATCCTTTGTCACTTTGGAAATATGGTCTACGTTATCCTTCTTTAACTGAATGTGCTTTTACACATACGATTTTACCATCCTGTGGAAAATGTACCCTTCATCTTCAGGATCATCATTCAAGCTGCATCATCCTAGGATCGAGAATGAACCATCATCTTCATGGCACTCAAAGACTCTTCTACAAATTATACTCTATGAATTTTCCTTAGCGACTCCTTGTTCAATACAGAATTCCTAGCCTCCAGACCATACCCTTACATTCAAGCCTATCACAAGTTGGATCAATCACTAATGACTTCTTCTACCATTTCAAGTCTAGTATCCTATTGATCCACTCATGATCCCTCTGCCTATTACAATCCAGTTGGACAAGCATCATTTATCATCTTGGATACTTGGACTTCCTTCAGTCTCCTTCACTTGGATTTACTTTATACTCAGGATTCCATCACTCATTCAGAATGGATCTCCTCTTCAACTTCAGGATCATCATGTGATCAGCATCATCCATGAACTGAAGATGGATTATCATCTCTTCAAGCAACTCACCAACCTCAAATTAGCTATGGTTACTAGAACCTAGATTCTTCTCCATTTAGTATGCCCAGAAGGATAGGCAGACCTCTGGCCATGGGTCATCAGAGGTTTCCTCCACCTGGGGTTTTTTTCTCTTCTGAGTGCAGGAGGTCATACTCTCTGTGAGTTGCAGGATGTTTCATTGTGGGCCTTCTATTCCTTACAAATTACTACCTACCTACTACTACACAAGGGTGGGAATACAGTAAAGCCACAAAAAGTACCACAAAGTTACACAAGCATATATACCTCATCTCTCCCCATTGCCACTTCACAAACATTGAATGGGAGGGCCTGCCCAAGGTTCAATGTGGGAAATAGCTCCTCCCACAACCTCTACATAAGCCCTCCACTGACATACCCTTCCTTACTTGGGAGGGTTTTCATCCACCACCATCCCTCCTCCTCCTTCTCTGGTGCTCTTCTCACCATTGCTCCCCAGGCCTTCTATTCTCTACAAATTACTACCTACCTACCTACTACTACTCAATGGAGGGAATAGAGTAAAGGCACAAAAAGTACCACAAAGTTACACAAGCATATATACCTCATATCTCCCTATTGCTATTTCACAAACATTGAATTTATATTAGCGATTGTTTATATTGTATGCAATGTGTAGCTCTTATGGCACTGTGATGTATGTAGTAACAGGAGTTGCTGCCGCATGGAATCCTCATATACCCAACATCCTAAAGCTTGAGCTGTGCCATTCTGCTGGTAGGGCTGCATTATACCATGCTCCTATTTAGTTAGTAATCTTCCTCATGCCATCTCCTCAATAACAGCATTAGGCCTCTACAAATGTGAGCTCTGAAAACATCTCAATGCTAACACTATCTGTGACTGCTTACTTTAACCCCTCAGTGCTGTTTTTCCCTGTCCCTAAGCAGCTCTCCCTCGTAACCACATTGCTCCTTAAATTCTGCACTTGTTACTTCCCTTCATCATGTGCCTTAATGTAATCTATTCTTCCTTCCTTCCTTCCTTCCTTCCTTCCTTCCTTCCTTCCTTCCTTCCTTCCTATCTCCATCAAACTCCCCTTTGCCCACCACCCCCTCTTTTTTCCAATTATTCTTCAAATTTGTCTTTGGCCCCAACCCCCCCAAAAAATATTACAAAAATATAGCTTTGAAAAGGACTTCCTGGGTTAATGCTTCTCCACTTCTTGAATGGATGTTGGCCACCCTGGGCTGGTGTAACCCCAGAACATAGCCTTCCATCCTGACCACTCAGTCTGCTGTAGTACCTCCCTCTGCTTAAAGGCACCCCCAGTCTGAATTGTCCTCTCTTCTTTAAACTGCCTTAACCCTCTCATAAACATGTTGTACTTACAATAACCTGCTGACTAAGTCTGTTTATGTTTATATTAATACGTAGACTCATATTTGCTATTAGCTTGCACTTACAGCACTATAATATACCTATATATATATTTTTAATCACTGTTAATGTCATTCTGATGTGGAACCTATGTAATGAGCTTGTTCTCAAAGGTGTTAATCCAAGATCACAATAAATAACTAAATAAAATTCCCAGTTGTTTTGATTACCCATTGATAATGCATTAGCTAACAGAAAAGAAATCATGGTAAGTATGAAGTTAATTTCTTCATTCCCCTCTTACTGTCACTGAAAACGTTTACCATATTAGATGCTTTATCAACACACTAACATTCCTACTTTCAATCCATTTCAAAGTATCCAGTGATCCCAAATTCTTTTAGGATGTTAAGTATGTTGACTGCAGTGCTTCGCTGTCCATAACAGTGGCACTGAACAATGCTATTCCCCTTCAGTGCCATTTTGGTGTCAGAATAGAATGTTGTTGTGACTGTGGGGAGGAAACCCAGTGTACAGGTAGAGACATATGTCACTGAGTAAGATGATGCAGCTTTACAATCTCAAAATATTAGGCCGGAAGTGAAGAACCCCAACTTATTCCTTCCTTAGTATAAGTACAGTGTACTTTGACTGCTTACTAATCCCTGGAACTACTCTGCAGGTGCTGTGGAAGCAAACCAATGTGGTGTTTCATGGTACCATGTAACAACAGCTACTTAAAAGCAGGGCCAGCACAATACAGCAAACACAAAATCACTACTACAAATCCAGCTACCAGCACTACAGCCACTACTGTGAAGTGCCTGTCTGTATTTTTGTGGGGGCTCCCCCACACACCCCTAACTAAAATAACCATCTCGGAGGTGGGGGCCAACTTGAAGAGTGGGGGAAAACTCAGGAATGGAGATGGTCTTCGGAGGTAGCAAAACAAGGAGGGATAAAATGTAGGGGGGTTGAAATGCAATAGCACCACTGAGGGTGTAAACAAATGTGGAGGAGCAAGAATAAAAAAGAGCCGTAACACAGAGACAAATCAAACACATAAAACAAAAATCAACAGTACAATAAAAATACCATCTGCAACTTAACCCAGCTCTGCCTGCACAACCCAACTACTCAGATGTGGTGACCTTAACCACCACGCTAAGCTTGCAGCACTGTTTGTAGCCCACAATGACTGCACTGTGTCTCGTATCTCATCACTCTTTCCATACCCCAGTATTCCTTGCTCCTTTTCCCCTTGCTTCTTTTGCATCCTCACTATTCTGTATTCCTTGCTATTCTTTTAGGCACCTCAAATTGAGTTGCTCAAATTCAGTAGCTTAATTTGACTCACCCATATCACAGGTTATCATATTTCATTGATCGACTATAAATTTGCAAGCAGCCATTTGATTGCAGCATTCTCCACAATGGGAAGATTCATGATCAGTCCCTAGCATTTGGAGGAGACTGCAAGTTATTGCAGCAGGTGGGGCTTTGTCTGGGGGCATGGCCTGGGACACTGGACAAACAATAGGGACCCAGGTAGGACTGCCCAGAAGAGGCTGGGGGGATAGGGTTCCTAGGGGAGAGGGGCTTGTGACCAGGGCCAGGGAGGATCTAAGCCCTTAAGAGGGGCTGCATAGGAGGAGTTCCTCCTCATTCCTCCTTGTCCCAGGTCACATAAGGAAGCCAGGATCACCAGGATACAGCAGCACACCAGAGGTAAGGCCTGGGTTATGGTCCAAAGGCCTCAAGGCCTGGGTGATAGTGTACCAGGTTAAGATTTTATGTAGGCAGCCCTAAGTTGGTTCCTTAGGCATTAGACTAGTATTTAGAGGAATGTGCTGTGAACACCCTTGGTGTGCCTACATAAAAGCAACAATGGTTCTTTGTTCTCCCGCTGGACTGGCCTGAGGACTGCATGGCCTGTGAGGAGACAATGTAGTGATTAGGGCCCTGGGTTGCAGTTCTGGCTTCCTGGGTTTGAATTCCCTCAGTCACAAACTTAAACTGATGTTGGGGAATGGCTTGGCTTCCTGCTCAGACGAGGTAAGGCAGGCTAGTGCAGTAATGAGTTGGGGCTTATAGAGTAACTGGGGCATCTAGTGCTGAGCTTTCAGGGCCCAGATTTAAGGAAGCTGCCAGCAGTCGCTATCAGGAAGCTTAACTTCCCTGTGCTTTCAGTGTCCTGGCTCTTAGCAGCTGAGGCTTCCCTCCCGTAGGCATGCCCTTGGGAAACAAGGGTGGCCTCTTGGATCAGGTCCTGGCCTAGCAGTCATGCAGAGAGCGCGTGGTAGGCTGAACCCAGTGGGGCACGTAGGGCATCCAAAGGGGGAGGTGGCTCAAATCGCTCTGGTACTCTGGTAATTTAAAAAAAAAATCCCAGAGCCACCACTTGACGCATGGCACATCCCGAAGCTAGGCCCATGCGGTCAACTTGCTCCATACAACAAGCTTTCCTCTGGTGGGAAGGAGTTAGTGGGGTATCCGGGCCCAGCCTGGCAGTTGTTCAGCATGCACAAGGAGACGGCCGGCCCGGTCTCTGAAGCAACAGTCCCCTTTCCCTGCTGGTGCTCTCAGGTTGCTCCTGGATGTAGGGCCACTAGCTGGGGGAGCAAATGTCATTGTGGTGCCTGCAGCTCTTCATGCCTAGCAGTGGACCAACACCCCCGAGAGAAGAATTCACGCAGCGTTTCCCCTGAGTAGGTGGGGGGCGTACCTGAGTCAGCAGCAGGCTTTCCATAGTCAAGCCTGGGGGGCAGCCAGCAGCCATGCAGTTTGTTGTGTGTTGGAGGGATAGGCATGGTTGCCCTTCTTTCCCTTGGCCTGCCACACAGTGCAAGAGTAAGACTCCGGTGAGGGGTAGGTGCAGCCTTCTCACTTCTGGAAAGACCGGATGCAGCTCATGGAGCTTGGCATGGCATGGGGGTGTTGGGTGAACTGTGAATTGCCGGCCACTTCCAGGATAATCCTCTCTTCATGGGGTCATGCATGGGAGCATAGGATCATGCACTCACACCATAGTAGCAGTCTGGGGCTGTCAGATAGTTTTGGGAGGGCCGCCGAGCAGGGCAACAACATGAATGCATGCAAGAGTTGGCATTTGGGCCTCATGAATGCACAGAAGTCCGGATGATGAGGCGTAAAATGCGCATGTGCAAGGCCAGTGCTATTCATGCATGTGCATGAGAATGATGGCCGCCATCATGGTAATGGCAGAGGGTGGCCATTGCATAGCAAGGGTTCTAATTATGGCCCCTAAGTTGAATGGTATTAGGGATCCTTGTAGGGGATAATGCTCTGGACAGTAAACCTGGAGACCTGGGTTGAAATCTTGCAGCCCCCGATGAATATGGGCAAAAGATCAACAGCTGTTGTGGTTCTGTTAGGGAACTGATAGATTTATCTGCTAGTTACAACACAGTCAGTATAATCCACATTTGCATAGGTGTTGGTGTGGCTCAGCTTGTAGCTCATCTGCCTCTAGGCCAGGATGTGCCATTTATTTAGTCTAGTAATTACAAGCTCAAGGTTTGCTTTTAGGTTTAGGTTTATCCTAAATACCTAAAGGCAATGTGTTAGGCTGTGTCAGCTTCTGTGATAACACTGATGCTTGCATGGTATCTACCATCAAAGAGTGATACCAATATATAAAAAAATTAAAAAGTGTGCAAACTCTTATGTAAAGTTAAGTTATAAAAAAAAATGCAGTGTTCCCTGAGGTATCAGCAGCACTACAGAATATTATACAGAGTAACACAGATACACAATATGGCACTATGGGTAGCATGTTCAAGTCTCCCAGTAGATTTGGGTTGACACCTGAGCTGCATAGAGACGCTGATTACACCCAAGCAAGGGGAGGCCCAAAAAGCCGTAAGGTCCAGGGAAGGCCCAGGAAAGAATCACTGCTTTGGTATTAACAGTCTCCCATGGTCAATGACCCATATTGCGGGTAGCAGCATCAGCTTAAGCACAAGAAAGGGGGAGTGGCCATGACTGTGTTTGATTTACAGAATGAGCAGCACATCGATAGGATGAGTGGTGACCTTGAGCAACAGCTAGTGGCCCTATTTTGGGGTAAGCGTAAGGCGTGGTGGGATGTGCTTTTGAGGGATCAAGGTGAGGAAGGGGGGTCGGGGCCCTCAGGGCTGCCAACCACACCTGAACCCCAGACCCTGGAAGAGGCCATTCCAGGGAAGCAGCCTGGAAATCCAGCACCTCTGATCAAAATGCCCAAACCTGTAACCCCGACACTGGTGTCTGGCACGCCAGGGCCAGGGCCATAGAGGTCAATCCCCACCATGGATGAGACATGGGTACTCCTTCCACCTTTAAAGAAGGCATGCTGGAAGACAGCCAATCAGGGAGCCATGGCAGTGGATCAAGGAGCAGGTATGCTTAATTTAGACCAGTTGTCAGCCGATAAACTGAGGGTGCTGCTTCGTAGTGGGGATGCCACCAAAAAGAAGAGGAAGCAACAGCAGAAACAGGGCAGAGAAGGGATTCTGTGGAAGAACTGGTAAGCCACAGGGCAGAAAGAATTGTACCAGCATCCCTAAGCCTGGGCCTTCCAGGAGGCTCACCACAGGGTCAGCATGTTCCACTGCAGGCAGGCTCATCAACCTTCATGCCAGCTCAGGAAGCCAGGTGACCTGGCCGATGGCAGTTCTCAGAGACTTAGCAGGGCATACCATTAAGGGTGGGGGATAGTAGCATGCAGGCACCGGTTGGCAACCTGGGCCAATCTGGAGTAGTGCAAAAGCTAGATCAATTGCTCAATTACTTGTGGACCATAGTAGGGTCTGGCTAGGAGCATCACAGGTGACCCCTGCTGTGGGGGAGACTGGGGACGTTGGCCCAGGAGTGCCAGCAGTGTCTCCACTAATACTGGGGCAGCAAGGGGTAGTCAGCTTTTTATCCCTGGCAGAACCCATTGGGTCACACTTGCCGGATAAGGTGAGGCAACAAATCAAAGGAGAATACGTTGACATTTTTGCCCTACTGAATTGGCCTAAAGAGCGGAAAAGGACAAAAAGGATGAGGATGGGGATGATGCAGTCAAGCAGAAGCACAAAGCAACTGTGCAATGGATGTGGGAGAACTGGGCAGCAGGTTTCACAATTTATGCAGGGATCCTCACCCAGGGCAGCCCGGGGAAAGCTGATGAGTAGTGGGCCTACGTTAATAGGATAATGACCATGCACGCTAGTAAACCAGGTGGGGGGGTGGTTGGAATATGACAAGCGGTATCGAAGGAGAAAGCAGATGGACACAGTACAATCTTGGGTCATCTTGGACCTCCTGCTGCTGTAAATGATAGACTTGGGGGGAAGGGTCCAACATACAGGCAGTGGTTTTCCAGTGAGGTGCCCCCCATCACCAAAGAAAGGTTATCAAGCGGGTAATGGGGAAAAAGGGGGGCCGGGAAAGGGTGCTGTTTCAGCTACAACCAGGGATCATGCAAGACTGAGCATTGTAGATACAAGCACGAGTGCATGGCATGCGAGAAACCACACTCGTTTCAACAGTGTGGGAAAGCGACAGAAGAGGAGGCAGGGAAGGCCAACAATTTTCACCCCTTTTGGAAAGGAAGGACAAAGGCTGCCAAGACCGGTCAAAGCCTGAAATATTGAGGGGTGGTTGGTCAACTACCCTGACATGGTGGCCACTCACTCTTTGGCAGCAGTATTCAGGGAGGGGTTTCATATACCTTACCAAGTCCCAAGGAGGGCCTACAAGGCTGACAACCTGCATTCTGCCAAAGAGCAACTGGAGGTCATGCGGGGCAAACTACGGAAGGAGCTGGCTATGGGTCAGATCAGCAACCCCTTTACCTCCCCCCTTGCCCACGCCTAAGAGTGTCTCCCATTGGCTTAGTCCCCAAAAAGGTACCAGGTGAGTTCTGAATGATGAACCACCTGTCATACCCAGAAGGGGATTCAGTCAATGTCTACATTGACTCAGTCGACACCACAGTGTATTAGACATCGTTCAATAGGGCAGTGGAAGTGGTGCGACAGGTGGGCCGGGGGGCACTGCTGGAGAAGGCAGATATAGATTCAGCATTTCACCTGTTACCAGTGTACCTGGAAGATAGGAAGCTATTGGGCATGAAATTTGATGGGT
Organism: Neoceratodus forsteri; assembly: GCA_016271365.2. NCBI lineage: Eukaryota > Metazoa > Chordata > Ceratodontiformes > Ceratodontidae > Neoceratodus > Neoceratodus forsteri. The sequence goes on along the minus strand of CM028137.1, from coordinate 39,992,684 downwards.
ACTACTACATTGATAACTGCATGCCAATAGGGTATGCGGTAGCATGTGTGGTTTTTGAGCAATTTATCACTTTCTGCACTGGGCCATGGCACAAGAAGCCAAAGTCAACCACATGGTACACTATTTGGATGACTTTCTGTTTGCGGGGAGGGCCGGCTCGAGGCAATGTGCACATATCATGGCAGCATTCCATGAGGTGTGAGCTGAGCTGGGTATACCACTTGCCCAGGACAAGATGAAAGGGCCATGCACAAGGCTTTCCTTTCTAGTGATCAAAATCGACACGCACGAGCAATTGTTCTGGCTCCCCCAAGACAAGCTGGTGGCCTTGCGCACCCAGCTGGACTGCATAATGAGGGCAAGTGAAGTCACGTTACAGGAGCTCCAGCAACTGGTGGGCCACCTCAACTTCACCTGCCAGGTAATGCCCATGGGGAGGACATTCTTGAGGTGCCTGGTGGCCGTTCGGGTGGGCTGTACAAAACCGCACTATAGAATCCGCATCACAGTGGCAATGCAGGAGGACCTAGGCATTTGGCAGACATTTCTGCAATGCTTCAATGGGGTATCAATGTGGCCAGTTCAGTGTCCAGCAAGGAACTGGAACTCTTCACAGATGCCTCGGAGGCCTGGGCTTCGGGACTTACTTGCAAGGTAAGTGGTGTGCAGGGCAGTGGCCTCCAGAATGGATAAGACAAGGCATTATGAGGAGGATAATGGTGATGGAATTCTTCCCCATTGTCATGACACTGGTGACCTGGGGGACGTGCTGAGGGACAAGCCCATCACATTCAGGTCTGACAACACCGGAGTGGTGTACACAATAAACAAACAATTGGGGGGGCAAGGGCCCGATGGGTAACCTCATGCGTGTGTTTGTCCTGAAGTGTTTGTTGTTGAATATCAACTTTAAGGCAGTGCACGTACCAGGTATTGAAAATGGCATCGCTGACGCTCTTTCTTGTTTACAGTGGCAGAGGTTTTGAGAATTGGCACCTGCAGCAGACCTACAGCCCAGGGAAGTCCCATCATTCCTATGGTAATTGATAACCCAGAGGCCTGGGAGTTGACAGAGAATGCCCTGGCTCCTAGGATGTGGATAGTGTACCAGAAGGGGTCAGCTGTTTTCTGGAAGTGCAATATGCATGGGTGGGCAGCAACATGGCCGATCCCAGTGGCACAGCTGTGCGAATGCATTACTAATCAAAAATGTGTGGGGGCCTCCCAGGCAGCAGTCAAGCAGCACATGGCTGGCATTGCCTGGTTTCATGAAGCCAGGGCTTCCCTGACTCCATGAGGGCATTTGCTCTCTGGAAGATGCTGAGAGGTTGACTGCGGGGCAGCCCGAGGGTTCTGGACAACAGGCGTCCTATCAGCGGTACCATTTTCAAGCAGATGTGGGACGAGTTGCCCAAGATATGCTCATCCCCAGACAAGACAAGGCTCTTCTGAACAGCATACTTGGTAGCATTTTGTCAGGCATTCTGGGTGTCTGAGCTCATGCAGCCCAGCAAGGCTACTGGGAGACCATTAGTGTCGGCATGGGCCAGTGTAGAGGTCTAGCGTCTGGAGTTTTTGTTCACATACAGAAGAGCAAGACAGACCAGCTTGCCTACAGGTGGTGGTGCTGACTAGCAGCACCCCACGGACTCCAGTGGGATGTGGGAGCATGGGTACAGGATTATATAACACATTGATCGGCAATGGAGGGAGGCCTTTTCTGTCATGGGGTGGTGGCCCACTAATAGTGTACCAGTTTAGGCACATGATGCAGAAGATATTGCAACAGCTGGGCATCCCTGCAGAACACTACAATATGTACTCCTTTAGGATTGGTGCAGCATTGCATGCCAGGACAGATGGCTTGTCAGATAGGACAATACAAACATTGGGTAGATGGAAGTGGCAGGCTTTTGAAAGGTATATAAAACCCACATCTTATAACTCTCTCTTGCTTTGTTTGGACAGGTGCTGTGGCCCGAGCACAGCAGATCTGGATTGTGGCCACTCATACATCCATTGGGCAGCCCTCAGGGCAGATCAGAATCCTGGAGGAAGAACCTGTTCCTGGCACCCGAGAGGGCAGCGGTGCATTGGTTGGAATGGTGCAGGATGCCCTGGAATGAGTTACTGCAACGCTGCAAGCAAGCGCAACAAAGGTCATAGCCTAATGTTTAGTATTTCATTTTGGGGAAATGATAGGGTTATACTTGTGAGAGAGCTTAAAAGAGGGTCAGGCAGGACCTGGCAAGAGTGAAACAATGGTGGCCCCAGGTGCATATAATTTGGTCCGATATGGTGCAGCGGCAGCATGGTGGCATGCCTAGAATGTTAGGGCAATAGAGAAGGTGCACTAGCTGCAGAGCGCAGCCATGCGACCGATTATGGACTCAGTGGGGTCCATAGCACAGCACCTGGGAGTGTCTGTCAGAAAGCCAGATCTGTACAGAAGGGATAGTGTACATTTATTGGAGGAAGGACTAGACCTGTTGCTGAATGACATACAATGGGCAGTGGCAAGTGTATTAGCGTGAGGTGCTTGTGGGGGTGAGTTGGTAGAGAACTCACCTTGTGGCTTAGTAGTCTTGGAATGCTGTGGGAGGGAGTAACAAGGGATCACGTGTCTTGATCAGCCAGATCTCCTGAGGCTGACAGGCGGGCAGGCCTGACAGATGGAGTCAGGATGACATCATTGTGGGACAGTGTCCGAGGCATGGCGGATCCTCTGATGGGGAACATCTTAGTGGCAGCCAGTCACATAGCCACCCCTCATACCCCGGAGGTTGTTGCCCTTGTGGGGTCCTGGTTGATGGTAAGGCAGCCCTCCCTTGGGGGTGGGAGGGTCGACAATCAACGATCTAGTTGATCCATGATGCTAGATTCCTTCCAAGGCTACCTAGCTGTGCACATCACGCTGAAGCGAATGTATATATGGACAATTGGTTTATTAATAAACACATGGCTGTGGCCATTTCTCCAAAGCTCGTTGTTGTGTCAGTTTGTTCAGGTGAATAAGGTAAATATGCCCTCAAAAGACAATGGAGGAGCCTGCAAGGTACTGCAGCTGGGGGGGGGCTTTGTCTGGGGGCATGGCCTGGTGCACCTGAACAAACATTAGGCACCCAGATAGGACTGCCCAGAAGGGGCAGGGGGGTAGAGTTCCCAGGGGGGAGGGAGCTTGTGACCAGGGGCAGGATGGAGCTAAGCCCTCAAGAGGGGCTGCACAAGAGGAATTCCTCCTCATTTCTCCTTGTCCCAGGTCGCATCCCACCCAAACCTCACTCTCATAAAAGTGGGGGGGAGCATGGTGGGGTAAAGGGAACTTGCTGTCCCACTAAGGGGGGTCATCTTAGAGGTCAAGAAGGAATTTCCTGTCTTTTTTTCTCCACTGGGTTTTCTGGGGTTTTGCCTTCTTCAGCAAGGTGGAGAGTAAGTCCAGTTAGAGTAGGCTAAGGTCTAGATAGGTAGGTGTCACAGTCATGAACCTTTGTAAGTTGCGGCTTGGTTGTCTTGGAACACTGTGGGAGTGGGTAACAGGGGATCATGTGTCTTGACAAGTCAGATCTCCCTGAGGCTGACAGAAGGGTGGGCCTGATGGTTGGAGTCTGGATGGCCCATTCTTGGGGCAGTGTCCCGCTGCATGGCAGATCCTCTGACAGGGAGGAGCTAGCCACAGCTGGTCACATAACCATGCATCATGCCCTGGAGGTTGTTGTCCTGGCAGGGTCCTGGTTGATGGAAAGGTGGCCGTTCCCTGGGGAGGGTCACCATCAATGATCTAGTTGCTCCATGGTGAGCTAGATTCCTTCCAAGGCTACCTAGCTGCACATCATGCTAAAATGAATGTATATATAGATAACTGGCTTATTAATAAACACATGGCTGTGGCCATTTCCCCAAAGCTCGTTGCTGTGTCACTTTGTTCAGGTGAATAGGGTATATGCCCTCAAAAGACAATCAGCAATAATCAGAGTCATTGGAGAAGCAGTGAAATGCTTGAAGTCAAATGTGTTCTGCAATTAAATAACTGAGTTAGGGTTAATTGATTTGCATTTGAAAGGGTCTAAAAAAGAATGAGGTAGTGCTACCCTGGCATTGCAAGGTGTTGGTGAATGAAGTACTGTGTAAGCTGATGCTGTTGAAAGCAGAGATGTTGACTTACTTATTGTATCTGAAGGGAGCTGGAGGTTGGATAACAGCCCATTCCTGCCACCATGGTTGCCGCTGTGTAAGTAACTGCTTTAAAGTCACTATTTGGCACTGTCTGAAATAAATCATGATCATCTGAATTGTCTGTATCACTGAAAGGACATGAGGAGGCTTTTTAAAACAAGATAAGTGGGTAAGTTATAGAGAAACTTGCTGAACTTGTGTTTTTCCTTTTGTCTGTAAAGTGCTGAAAAATCAAAAGTACAGTAGCCCACATTTTAAGGGCCTGAAACTAGAGCTGTGTTTTGTAGTTTGGGGGCAAGGTGAGAGTTGTTTGGCCTGATTGTTTGACTTGGGGCCTCTCTAGGCAATAACTTCAAAGGATTAGTGACATTTTAAAGTGAATAGCGTGGTAGCTCCTAAGGCAGTTCTCCCCTGCAGCTAGACATAGGAGAGTTGGGGGGGCAGAACACAGGGTTTGGGCTCATCTGCTTTACTTTTCTCTGATTGAAATTGCTTTTTGCTGGGTGTGTTTTCTGTTACATTGTTGTGCAGATTGTCTTGCTGAAAGAAAAGATAGCACTGAGCAGGGTGGTGGGTCAGCGCTGAAGCAGATTATTTCTGGAAAGCACACATGGTAACCTTCTCCAAGGTGCTTCATGTCTATGGCATGGTTGAGGCTAATGTACTATGCACCATGAGATTCAACGAATGGTTGAAAACTGGTTTGAAGCTCATGGTTTTGGCTTCATTGGGGACTGCGGGTCCACCTGGATTGATACATTCTTGTACTGGCATGATGGTCTGCATCCATCCAGGAGGGGAACCAGGATCCTAGATGATAAGTTTACATGCTTTATTGGCAAGCATTTAAACTAGTCAAGGGGGGAAGCACTGAAAAGGAGCAGGGAAATCTCATCCCCCCTCAAAAAATCAGATAGTCAGTGAGGTAAACAACAGGGAAGGGAAGTCAATAGGGAGCAGGACAGGGGTAAATGAAGAAATAGGCAAAGACAATAAGGACAGGGATGGGGCTAACAGGGGTGGACATAACAAAATGGAGAGCAATGAGTATCAATGCCCATAGTCTAGGTAATAAGCTCCCTAAACTAGTGGTCTTGATGGAAAAGGGGTGCCTGGATATCATGGAAGTGCCTGAAACACGGTACGCAGAGAACCATGATTGAGATATCAACATACCAGCATACACAATCTACAGAAGGGACAGGGAGGGTAAAAGAGGAGGAAGAGTAGCTCTCTGTAAGAGAAGGGATCAAAGCAACACAAGGGTAAACAGGAGGAAAGGAGATACTGAGGGTCACCCTGGAGACAGGAAACGGCACCACAATCTGCATGAGTGTTGTATACAGACTCCTATCTTTGAGGGAGGAAATGGATAAGAAAATGATAAGAGCATCCTTAGGATGGCAGAAAAAGGAGATATTGTTGATGGGGAACCTGACCAGATGTTAATTGGAGCACCTTTTCTGCAGCCACATCCAAGAGCAGGGTCATTCTCAAGGCCCTACAGGGCATGCCCCTGACAGCTAGTTTTGGAACTCCTTGGGAGGGATAGTCTTACACCTGGTACTCTTAAATGGGGATGGAGACAGAACCTCACATTTTGAAGTGGGTAGCCATCTGGGAACAAGCAACCACCAAACAGAGTGGTTCACAATAAACACAGCTGTAGAGCCAAGCCATACAAAAGCAAGGGTATTGTACTTTAGGAGGGCTGACTCTGGAAAAATGGGAGAGTGCCTTAGAAAAGCAGTACCAAACAGGCAAAAAGGAGGAATGGAGGTAAAATGGGGAAAAATCAAAACTGCTATCACAGAAGCAATGAGCCATTGTGTGAAGCAAATAAACAACACAAAATGAAGGAAAAAACAACTATGGTTCTCAAAAGAGGTAGTGAGGAAGGTTAGAGAGAAAAAGACATCATTCAGGAAGTTTAAAGAAACACAGAAGGAGCAGAACAGAGAACTGTACCAGTTAGAGCAGAAGGAAGCAGGGAAGGCAGTTAAAATAGAAAAGGCCCAAGCCCAGGAAAAAATAGCCAACTCAGTTAAGAAGGGGGGCTAAACCTTTTATAGGTACATTAAGGAGTGAAGAAAGACCAAGGGAGGGATAGTGAGACTTAATAAATGTTAGGGGGTGGGCAGAGAGTGACAGTGAAAAAGCAGGGATACTGAACAAATACTTCTGCTCAATATTCACAAACGAAGAGGAGGGGGAGGTAAGTAAACCAAATAATAGATGCATTCTTGATAGGGGGGATGATACCAGTCCATTCATATACAAAAGGATCCTGAAATAACACTTAAAACTGAAGGTGGACAAAGCAATGGAGCCTAGAGATGCAGCAAAATTAAATTCAGTTTGCAAAATGAACACAAAGTGGCCACTTTGTGTTGTCACTCCGCTACATGGAGAGGCCAATAGGAAAGGCTCACTTCACCTTGTAATTATTACTTTGCATTGTCATTCCGCCCTAACGCAAAGTAAGGTAGAGTGGCAACAATATTGTCAGCCCCCCAGTGCCCCCCCACACACACAGTCACCAGAATTAATGTGCATCCCCAAAATGCTACTGTCTTTTGTCCAGAAATCTCCCCAGTGCCGACAAAATAAAATGAGAGCACAACAAGAAATACAAAGTCTACCAGAATTAATGGCGCACTCAAACATGCACACAGTGATCTCACACAGTCATCAGAATTCATTTGCATCCCCAAAATGCTACTGTCTTGTGTCCAGAAAATTCCCCAGTGCTGGTGAAGTAAAATGAGAGGGTAACAAAAAATGCAAAGTTTCCCAAAATTAATGGTGTACTCCATCATGTGAGCATTTGCCACACACAGTCACCAGAATTCATTTGCATCCCTAAAATGCTACTGTCTTGTGTCCAGAAAATTCCCCAGTGCTGATGAAGTGAAATTAGAACATAACAAGAAATGCAAAGTCTGCCAGAATTAATGTCACACTCAGTCATGCATGCAGTAGTCACACACAGTCACCAGAATTAATTTGCATCCCCAAAATGCTACTGTCTTATGTCTAGAAAATTCCCAGTGCTGGCGAAGTGAAATGATAGGGTGACAAAAAATGCAAAGTCTCCCAGAATTAATGGTGTACTGCAAATCTACAGACAGACTAAGGTGTGCTGGGCACTCACGAGATGCAGAGTCAGGCAGCAAAGGCACAACACCACCCAACCAGTGCTCACAAGTCAGCAAACCCAGATCTGGAAAAGAATACCTTTGCTGGTTGGGGTGGGGTGTGTAACTAGTAACAGTCCACTACCAGTAGAGATACCTCAAAGCAGTATAAAAAATTCATGCAGGTGCGATGGATAGCAGGTTCACACTACTGCAATTACTCTGGCACAATAAAAGTTGTCTGATTTAATGGTACACATCACACACACTCTCACACACACACTACAAGTATTGCGTAGCAAACTGAAAACCTTTAGCAATATAACCAAATGTTTTAAACAAACTGAAATTATACACTGTTGCACCACTACAATCAGGATAAAAATGTCAAGAATTACTGAAAATATTACTGTGTGTACATTAACACAGTTATACAAGAAAAATATAACCAAAACAGAAATACTGCTTTTTTCTCCCAGTTAATCACCTACAGCACAGATACACCCCTCTAGAAAGCACACTTCACAGTACACAGACTGACTGTTATAATTAACATTCAAAATCCACACACAAACAATAAACACTTGATATGAGCACAGGCAGGTTTCTCACAATCTATGCACTAAATTTTGAGCAAAAAATGGCTCAAAAGGCTTTTTTAACAGCTTTTAGAGGATTTGAATCACAGAGCTCTTAGAGGACACTGTCTCCATCTTCCACTACTCACACACTGCACAGAACTGAGGCTGTGCAGAACAATCTAGAGCCCATGTGACCTGCAATCCCATGAAGCACTGCAAATTCACTTTGGAGCTCAATAACAAGGCAAAGTGATGTGAAGTACATTGATTTCAATGTACTTCATTTTAAAATTGGTGGAGAAGTTGTTTGGGGAAGACGGAATAATGCAGAGTCATTGGTTTCAATGGACTTTGCATTCCCATTATGATCAAGTACTCCGCTTTGCATTATGAGCGCATCACAGATTCTGTGTTATTCCATGAATCACTCCATGAGCAGCAAATTTTGGCGACTTCACCCACCTCTAATGGGGCTTGACAGGACTCACCGCAGACTTCAAAAAAATGTAGGGGAAAACAAGTGGTACCACTGACTATCTTTTTTAACAAATCATGGGAAGATGGTCTGTTTCCTGAGGACTGGAGGTGGGCCAATGCGATTCCCCTTCACAAAAGTGTGAGGAAGGCAGAAGCAGGAAACTACAGACCTGTTAGTTTGACCTCAGTGATAGGGAAAATGATGGAATCACTTCTGAATGAAAAATTGTTGAGTACCTAGAGGCCAGCAGGGCACAGCACCCAAGGCAGCATGAATTCACAGTGGGAAGATCAAGTGAGTTGAATCTTATAGATTTATTCACTGAGTAACCAAAGTAGTAGACTGAGGAGGGGCTCTGGACATGGCCTACCTAGACTTTAGCAAAGTATTTGACAGAGTCGAACACAAAAGATTAACAACAAGTTAGCCAGCCTGGGAATAGGTCCCAGGATGGTAGCCTGTGTGAAAAATTGGCTTGACAACAGGATGCAGAGGGTAATATTAAAAGGATTACACTCTGAAGAAAGGGGGGTTACTAGCAGGGTACTGCAGGGTTCAGTCCAGTTCTCTTCAATGTTTCTATAGGTGACATTGCAGAGGGACTGGAATGGAAACTATGCATCTTTGCACCAGCAGTGAAGCATTCGGCATGTCTTTAGACACTGAGCCGAGCTCCAACCTCCTTATCATGATGAAGGTTGAAATCATTAGGTTCCCATTATATATCAGATGCATGAGAGTCAGAATCACTTTCATGTTCTGTACCTAAAGTGTCATGATTTGCAGAATGGGCTTTAGAATCTGAAAAAGGGATTAGCTCAACCTCTTCCTAATCTATAGTTGGAAGTTGTGGAGAGGTGGACAACTGAGCCAGAAATGAAAGCTTCAGTAATGAATTTCATGATGCAGTTTGGTTTGCATTGCAATAGATAAAAGACTGCTGGTTCAGCTGATTTCTGCAGCATCAGTTCCTTTTAGAACAATGGGCTAGAGTTCCAAGGGCATGCAAGGCTTGCATCAACCCCTGCCACAATACTTTGAATCTGGCTACGCTGCGCTAAAGGCGTTGCTGCAGCTACATCCAGGTTTGCACGATTAACAGCAGCTTGCACCACAGTTTATGTGCAACCAGCACAAAAAGGGTCCCAGGGACTGATGCACGCTAGACCACAAAAAGCTTGTCTAACCTGCAGTCATTGCTGCATGGGATGGAAATTCCTGTTAAACTGCCGCAAGCCACCAAGGCATGCTTAATTTTGGGACTCCTTTGTTTCCAGAGATGCATGTCTAGTTGCCATTTGTCACTAACTGAAATGTATGCATACATGTAAAACAGAAAAATACAACATGACACAGCAGGGTTATTAATAAGATGCAGAATTGGATTCAGATGCCCAATTATGACTTTGAAAGTTTGTTCAGGTTTCTGAACTGCGAGCTTCAATGAAATGTCTGTATCAGCTGAAATCTAATGAGATGAGTAGTCATCAGTGCAAATTAAGTACAGGAGACTGTGCACCATGGGACTAACCTCAACAATAAATGAATTGCTGTTACTAGGTTATGGAGGAGCACTGTTTATCTGAAATCTGAAGCAATGTCAGAACTGATTGTTTTCATCTGCCCTGGCTTCTCAGACAGCCACAGGACTGGACTAGCCATTGGGTCTCTTTGTATGTCTTGGTTAAAAAGAACTTATATAACAGCTGGGTTGCACATTGTCCATGTTGCCCACTAGTATCACCCCTCCACTGCCAGTTCCTTGCACCCAATTCCTGCATTGTACCTGCAGTCTGGAAGGCTCCCGCTTATCACTGCCAGGGGTCCCCCTTACCCAAGAGAAGGGCAAAGAGGAGAGGAAAACTAGGCTCTGACCCCTCCAGAATGACAGACATGTGGGACAGGAGTGGTTCACATGGGGGGATTGTGGCATGTTGGGATGTGGTGACCATCAACCAGCTTGCTGAGCCAGTGATTTGTCCATTTTCTCTGGGGCCCCACCCACATCCCAGATATGCCTGTCCAAAGGGGTATCCTGGGGTGGGGTTATCTGGTAGTGTCTGGTCACCTATACTGCCAAGAACATCTCTGCTAAGCCACCACCAGGAGCCTCTCTGGTACAGTTAAGCCACATGAGCCACCCTAGAAAGGCTCTGACTCCTGCCCTGCAAGCCTCTACTCCTGACATATAGGCTTGGGGTATGAACCAGATTGCCAGTGTGCCAGAGTGATGCCCCATCACTCAATGCCATAGAGCTGGCTGTGAGATTGACAGTGTGTCAGGTGATGCCCCATCACTCAGTGCCATAGAGCTGGCTGTGAGATTGACAGTGTGCCAGAGGGATGCACCATCACTCAGTGCTATAGAGCTGGCTGTGAGATTGACAGTGTGCCAAAGTGGTGCCCCATCACTCAGTGCCATAGAGATGACTATGAGATTAACAGCATGCCAGAATGATTCCCCAATCACTCAGTGCCATAGAGCTGGCTGTGAGATTAACAGCATGCCAGAATGATGCCCCATCACTCAGTGCCATAGAGCTGGCTGCAAACATTAGCATTTGATGAATCCAGTTCTGGGAGTCAGATTAGTCTGCATTATTCTCTGTTTCAGATATGTCGAACTAAGCTTCAAAGGGTCTCATATTTCTGTTCAATGTATAAACCCCGCTTCAATATCTCCCTTACTACTTCAAGCTGAAAAAAAGCTGTTTAAAGCACAACAGCTTTAATTTTTTAATTTTTTTATACACGCGGCTCTGTGTCTGCTCACTGGACCCTGATGGTCACTCTTAGAAAAAAACAGCACTAGTTAAGTTTCTCTTTGTTCTCATTTTAGCAGTTCTCTTGAAAAACAAAATTATTTCCTACTACAAGTGTAAAAAATGACCCCCTCACCCTCTGATTTAGAAAGAGGTAAAAACTGTCAAGATTGTGTTTTTTTGGGATTTTTTAATTTTTTATTTTAGTCTCTGGTAACCGGGATATGTCCACTAGGCATAAACACCTGTTTTCAGGGGTGATCTGGGAGCACTGGGGGGGGTGGTTTAGTGACTTGCTTAGAGTCACACAGTATACACGTGGAGGTTGTGGGAATCAACCCCAGGTCTGCTGGACATACCAAGCTCATTCACAGCTCATTATACTAACCTCTGAGCACACACGGGCAAAGATCGTTTGCGCACAGGGCTCTCAGCTGGTTCAATGGTCTCAACATTGACATTGCCTCAGTTCCAAAGCTTGGTCCATTCAAATCCAGTCTCCATCACATTCTGTCTGCATCCAGCTCCTGTGACTGTCCTTCCTAATGTTCTCCCCTCTCTTCTTTGCTCTTTCAACCTTGCATTTAACCCTCTCCCCCCCTTAACTCCCTCTCCCATACGCCCATTCGTCCTCCCTTCCTCCCACCCTCCTTTCCTACTGCCTGGTGCACTTTAATTGATATTTGACAAGTGCCTATGGCCGCACCCCACTAGTGTGTCTCTCCTCCATTCCGTGTCAACCCTGTTACCAGACCTTCTTCTGGAATTTTTGCCACTGTATTGAATGTACAAAACTGTATGTAAGTGTCTGTAATCCACTGTTATACTGTTATTCAATGTATTGTTTGATTTGTACCTCAGCTGAGTGGAACCTTTGTAAAAGAGACTTGACTCAAAGGTACTTGTAATCCTAGATTCAAATAAAATAAAAGAAAAAAATACTGCCAGACCCAAACTTTAAAATTGGATGGAAGTAAAGGTCTTTTTCAAATCAGCTCAGGTGTACATCTCTCTTCTCTGTAGTTTTCCAAGTGCAAGGTCACATGGGCTGCCTTCAGTGAGCTTCCAAAGTGGCCTGTGATCGGACAAGGAGTGTTGGTAGATCATGAACTCAGACTGAACAAAACACTGACTTGCCCTCAATAGCACAGATTAGTCTCTTTTCTTGGCAAGTAATGAATAACCTGTTATTTATGATATTTGGGAAATGCTGTTCATTATTCGCACACCCCTATGACAAACCCTTCTTAGACAATTGGTCATTGGTTAGCATAGAGAATTTTGGGCAGACTAGATGGACCAATGGTCTTTTTTCTGCATCATTTCATTTTGTTTCTTTGTATCTATAACTGAGAAGTTGGTTGTATTACTTGCAGTAATACTTTTTTAAAAGTTCTTTTTAACCAAGACATACAAAGAGACCCCATGGCTGGTCCAGTCCTGTGGAACTCTCTGCCAGTTGTTATCAGGGAAGTCCTATGGGTAGGAGAGCTTTAATAGTGGACTGAAAGCCAATCTATTTTCCCTGCTTTCCCTGCTGGTGTGACCTGATCAGTTTCCAGCCAAGAAACTGCATATTTATGCCATTTCTGCTATTTTATTAACTGATTATTTTGCTTGTTTTATTTATGATAAGTGATCTTTTGTTTAATACCCTGCTTTTTATGTAAGGTGCCCAGAGCCTCCTGGAACTGGGCACTATTAAAATAAACTTTGCCTTGCCTTGCCCCATGATCACAAGCAAACATATATTGTGGGGGCCAACTTTCCATTTATTTGCTTCATCTGTAAAAATATAAATCATTTCACCATCTGTACAAAGCATTAAATATCAGTGGATAAACCACATATTAAAGCAATTGAAATAAGTAGTTTATTGTATATGGTGGCTGCGTTGAAGTATCAGTTTCTGCTGTACTTGTTACAGTTGTTACAATTGTAGTTAGTGTTGATGTTGGTAGCTGCATTGTAGATACATTAATGATGATAGGAATAAATTAATTATCTCTAGAAGAAACGATTGTTGAACATGTTCAAATGTTCACCTGTTGATCTCATTTTTTTTTAATGATGCATGTGTAGATATCATTTATAGCAAATGGCATGAAAGCATGAATAATGAATGGAAAAGTATACAATGGGTAATAATAATCAAGTGATCTCGTTGGTGAAACCATGTGGCATGACAGTGGATGAATTCTGCAGTAGCCAATGGGCATAGAAACATAGAAATTGATATCATACTATATAAAGACCCAAGACCGCTCCAGTCTGCTCATGTGCCCCATCTTTTCTTTGCTGCCTCTGACCCTATTTGGTTATTGACTGTTGCCTATTCTTTCCCCCACCTCTATTGTTCCCTGATGTCTGTCCCATTCATGTTTAAATCCCCCTGCTGTGCTTGCTTCCACCACTTCCTGGGACAGGCTATTCCAAGCATCCACCACCCTTTCTGTTAAGAAGTACATTCTTATGTTGCCCCTTAGTCTATTCCCCTTCAGTCTTATGTCACACCCCTCTTGTTGTTTAAGTGCAGCTTCTTATCTGAAAGATGCAGCCCTCCTGTAACTAATAAATCCCACTGAGATATTTGAAGGTTTCTATCATGTCCCTTCTCTCCCTCCACCCCTTCTGAGTGTACATATTGAGTTACTCCAATCTCTCCTCACACGACCGGTGGTGCAGTTCCTGCACCATTTTTGTTGCCCTTCCTTGAACTGCCTCCAACATGTTTAAGTCCTTCCAGAGATGTGACCTCCTGAACTGGATGCAGTATTCCAAATGTGGTCTCACCAAAGACCTGTACATTGGCATTATGACCTCTTTTTTCTTTGACTGGTAATACCACTCACTATTCACCCCAGCATCCCACTGACTCTCCCCACTGCATTGGTGTATTATTTGGCCACCTTTAGGTCTTCAGATATGATGGCAGTCGGATGTGATTTCTGTTTTGTGGCTGCAAATATCTCCCTCTTTACCCTGTATTCTTCCACTTGGTTTCTGCACCCGAAGTGCATGATTTTGCACTTCTTTGCATTGAAACCTTGTTGCCATACTCTGGACCATTCTTTTAATTTAGCTAGATCCCTCTTCATTCTCTCCACCTCACCAGGACTGTCCACCCTTTTATAGATCTTGGTGTCCCCTGCAAAGAGACACACCTTCCCCTCCAGCCCTTCTGCAATGTCACTGATGTAGATATTAAAGAACACTGGTCCAAGAACTGAACCCTGTGCACCACTGGTCAACCTCCCTACTTCAGATATAGCCTGTTAATCACAACCCTCTGTGTTCTATTCTTTAAACAATTTCTAACCCAGTTGACCACCTTCTGCCCCAACTTCAGGCTGCCCAACATGTTTACCAGTTCACCAGTAAAAACACTTGGGAGACTTCAGTACCCAGCTATGTACTGTTTAGAAGAGACCGAGGAGCAAAAAGGGGGGGGGGGTTGAGTGGCCCTTTATGTCAATAAAAATATCAAAACTACAGAAATTCAGAATACACATAAGCAGCCAGAAGAACTGTGGGTCACCGTAGAAACAGGAAATGGGACAGCCATATGAACTGGGGTTGTCTACAGGCCTCCAGACCAGGGGGAGGACATAGACACATTAGTGTTAGAAGATACACAAAACATGACTGCTAAAGGGGAGGTTCTGACAATGGGAGACTTCAACGTGCCAGATACAGATTGGTCAATACCAGCAGAAACATCTGTCAGAACTAGACACATAGTGGATTCTCTGCAGGGGGAGGGCCTCAGACAATTGGTAGAACAACCCACAAGGGACAGGACTATCCTAGATCTAGTACTGACTAACAGGAAAGGATCACAGATCTCCATGTGGAAGGTCACTTGGGGGCTAGTGACCATCACATGATATGGTTTAATTTGGCCACTAGAACTAAATCATCCTATTCCAAGGCAAAATATGGGATTTCAGAGGAGCTGATTTTGATAAGATGGCCAACAAGTTAAGCTAGCCCTGGCAAGAAGAAATACAGGTGAGGGGTACAGGCAAAGTGGGCAAGTATTAAGGAAGCAATACTAAACAACATCCCATTCCATTAGGGAAAAGGAAGTGCAAAGAAGAACTAAACCACATTGGTTCTCAGAAACAGTAGCGAAAATTTCAGAGCCAAAAGGCTGGGCTTCAGGACATATAAGGGAACACAGCAGAACGAAGATAGGAGGCATACAAACTTCCCTAAGGAAGAAGGGAAGGCAGTAAGGCAGGCAAAGTCCCAAACTGAGAAAACACTAGCATGAACAATAAAAGAAAGGTGACAAGACTTTCTATTGATACATTAGTGAAAGGAGAAAGTCCAGAGGGGTATTACTAAGATCAAAGGGATAAGCGGAGTGTGAGGAGGAGGACCATGGAAAATCATCTATCCTAAATAGATACTTCTGCTCAGTATTTACTGAAGAGAAGGTATGGCAGGGCCCATGGCTCAGCACCATGGACACAGGGGGGAGGGAGGTGTGCACTAGTCCCTTCACAAAAGAAAGGGTCCTACAAGAGCTCGATAAGCTCAGAGAGGACAAGGCAATGGGACCTGATGGCATACATCCCCGCATATTAAAGGAGCTAAGGGTGGACTTAGCAGAGCCATTATCAGCACTGTTTAGTGAGTCTCTGAGCACAGGAGAGGTCCCAGAAGACTGGACAATAGCTCATGTGATCCCGCTCCAAAGAGTGGTAACAGGGAAGAGGCAGGGAACTACGGACCAGTCACTCTTACCTCAGTAGTGGGAAACATTAGGGAGGCACTCCTTAAGGAAAGGATAGTGCAGCACCTGGAATCCATAGGAGCACAGGATCCAAGACAGCACGGGTTTACAACAGGAAGATCCTGTTAAACTAATCTCATAGATTTCTTTGACTGGATAACCAGAGTGGTGGACCAAGGGGGAGCAGCTGATGTCGCCTACCTTGCCTTCTTCAAAGCTTCAATACTGTTCCACATAGAAGATTGATTAATATGCTGGGTAGGCTCGGTTGGGTCAGAAGTTGGTCAACTGGGTGGAAAACTGGTTGACAGGCAGAAAACAGAGAGTGGTGACAAACAGTATTCAGTTAGAAGAGATGCAAGTCACAAGTGGGGTACCTCAGGGATCAGCCCTGGTGCCGGTCCTCTTCAATGTCTTCATCAGTGACATTGCAAATGGACTGGAGGGTAAGATGTGTCTGTTTGCAGATGGCACCAAGATCTGCAACAGAGCAGATGATCCAGATGAGGTGAGTAGAATGAGAAGAGATCTGGATAAACTGGCAAAACAGTCAGAAGAGTGGCAACTGGGGTTTAATGCAAAGTAGTGCAAGATCATGCACAGAGGAAGAAACCCTGAAGCCACCTATAGGTTGGGAGGAGTTGCTGGCAGAGTCAGGGAAGAAACAGACTTGGGCATCATTATCACAGATGACCTGAAATTATCCAAGCAGACCACTAAAGCAACAGGTAAGGCTAGGGGGATGTTGGGGTGTATTAGTAGGGGTATCTACAAGTCATAAGAAGGAAGTAATAATCCTCTTTACAAGACACTGGTTAGACCCCATCTGCAGTACTGTGTACAGTACTTGAAGGCCATACCTTCACAAGGAAATTAACAGAATGGAGACAGCCCAGAGAAGGGCAGTCAAAATGGTGCAGGGATTGCATCAAAAACATATGGTACAGATTAACGGAGGTCAATATGTATAGCCTAGAGCAAAGCAGGGAGAGAGGTGATATGACTGAAATATTTAAACACCTTAAGGGCATTAACAAGGTGAAAGAGTCTAACATGTTTCAATATAAAAAAAATAGCAGGACAAGGGGACAGAGCATGAGATTAGAGGGAGGCCAATTAAGGGGTAATGTGAGAAAGTTCTTTTTCACAGAGGCTGGTGGATGCATGGAACTGTGTACCTCAGGAAGTGGTGTATATGAATACAGTGCAGGGCTTCAAACAGGTATGGACAGGCATAAGGGAGCAATACAGATGAGTGTGAATAGGTAGGCCACTGACAGAGTAAAGGCCTATGGCACATTCATAAGGCAGAAAAATAAACTTTCCAACTGGATGGGCCTTGCTTTCTCTATCTGCCTTCAACATCTATGTTTCTATGTTTTTGTGTTTACAAGACTCCTATGTGGAACAGCACTGAGTGCCTTGCTAAAGTCAAGATAGGCCACATCCACTGCTCCTCCCGATCTATCTCCCTGGTGACCCAGTCAAAGAAATCCATCAGATTAGTTTGACAAGATCTTCCTGCAATGAATCTGTGCTGCATTGGATTCTGCGTTTCACTTGATTCAAGGTACCCTACTATCCTTTCCTTAAGAAGAGATTCCATACTGTATTTTCCTCACCACTGAGGTCAGGTTGACAGGCCTGTAGTTTCCAGCTGCCTCCCTAGTCTCGCGTTTGTGAAGGGGGTCCGCATCAGCCCATCTCCAATCCTCTTTAACCTTCCCTGTTTTCAGCGACTTGTTAAAAAGGGCTGCCAGAGGTGTTGCTAGTACCCCCCCAACTTTGTTACTATTCTTGAGTGAATGCCATTGGGTCCCATTGCCTTATTCACCTTCAGTTTTTTAAGTTCTTCGAGCACTCTCTCCCCTATGAATGGATTGTTGTCCATCTCCCCTTCCATCCTGGTTCTTAGCTGAGGTCTCTTCCCTTCTTCTTCCTTCATGAAAACTGAACAGAGATAATTGTTCAGGATAAATGATGTATCCCTGTCCCGTTCCACTCCCACTCCTTCCTCCCCTTTAAGCATTACAATCCCCCCCAGGTCCATCTTTCCTTGCTTATGTATCAATAGAAGGTTTTGCCCTCCTTTTTAACTTATTTTGCTATATTTTCCTTGGTCCTTGCCTTGGTGCTCCTGACTGACTTCCCGGCCTCCCTCTGCTTTTCTAGATATACCTCCCTGTTCTAGTACTTTTGGGTCTCCTAATATTTCCTAAAGGCAAGTTTTTACTTTTCCTGCCATCTCTTGTGAGAATCATAGTGGTTTCCTTTTCCTTTTGCCTTTGTCTATTTGTCGAATAAAAACATTTGTTGCCTCCACTATTGCTCCTTTTAGATGTGACCATTGTTCTTCAACTCCCCACCTTTCTATCCCCCATCTAGGGAAAACTTGAGACATGCCCCCATCGTACTGAAGTCCCTCTTCAAAAATCCAGAACCCTCACCTTCATGTAGTGGCCGCTACCTCTCGCCACCCTGACTTATCACTCTCTCTATACCACCAGAATCTTGCAAACCCCCTTAAAACTGTACATCACTACTGGTTTGTACTGTGCACCATGGCACTTTGGTTTTTCACATCACTGGTATCACACCCTAAAAACAAGACCTCACCTCTACTCCTAAGGAATGTATGTCTCTTCCTGCTAGCCACATCCACCTTAACTGGATTGTTGTTGGCCACAGACTTCTCTGCAAATATCCTAGCAAATGAACAAAAATTCTCTACCACTGCACCCATACTCACTTGCCATCGTGCCCTGCAAACATGCCCATTGTAGCTACAAATAAAGTCACATCCCTGTCGTCTATACTGCTGGCATCCCTATCATACGCGGGAACAAAGACTGCTTGGGCATCTGCTTTACTCCACTACACTTCGCAGGCACCTCTGGCAGCCTCCCACCTGCCCACTCTTGTCCCTCCTGCTTCCTGCCCTCCTAGCAGGCGAGGTAGAATCTAACCCTGGCCCAACGAACATACGCATTAACCACATGGATGCCATGGAATAATGATTGCCCACCTAAATGTCCATAGACACCCTTCTAAATTTGCAGAGTTAGAGGCCCGGGCGACCCTCTACAAGCTCCACATGCTGGGTATATCTGAGACCTGGCCAAAACCGTACCATGACTCTGCCTCGTACCTGCTTCAAGGCTACTCCCTCCTCCGACTGGATAGGTCAGGAAGGAAGAGAGGAGGAGGCGTAGCGCTGTATGTCCAGGACCACACATCAGCTACCATTGTTGCCTGCTCAAAGACCGACTCTATAAGTGAATGGATTATCACTGAGCTGACTATTAGTGCAGCAAAAAAAAAAACTTTATGTTGGCTGCTGCTACAACCCCCTCTAGCCTCTTTGCAGGGGTTATCTAGTTTTCTCCCCAGTCTGACATGCTCCACCACATCCAGGGATACGTTCCTGCTAGGTGATTTCAACCTAAACTGAGCTGCGACTCCAAACCCAGACTACACAACTCTACTAAAGTCCCATAACTTGGATCAAGTACTCTCTACCTCAACCAGATAGAACCAATGCACTATCAAACACTCTGTCCTTGACTGGATCTTAACAAACCAGCCTAATCTAATCCTCCAAGCAGCGATAATGTCTGATGCATTAGTGACCACACCACCACCTACATAGTTGTGAACAACAAGTCGGTTCACCCCCCACCTAAAATACTGTCCTTCAGAAATTTCAACATCCCAAACCATGACCTCGTGACCAGGCATGCACTGTACTTAAACTGGTCCTCCCTACTTTTGACAGATAACGTCTCTGCTGCTGTCAATCTACTCACCAACACCCTCCGGAGACTACATGACAACTATTTTCCCATCATATCCAGGAGGGTCAGAGGCGGCTGCATGCTCTGGATAACTAAAGCGCTGTTACTGCAAATGAAGGACAGGGATGCTAGATGGAAAGCTTTCAAAGCGTCCCCATCCCCCCATCTATGGAACTCTTCTAGGCAACTACGTAACACCTGTAAACAAATGACAAAGTCACTCAAAAATAAATATTTTAATGACCTTCAACAAAACTCCATGGGAAGTTCTCATAAATTCTGGGCAACAATTGGGTCTACCCTAAGATACCCTACCCTAAGATAAGCAATCAAATAGCACAACTTATGTCCCCAGCAGGCATAATAAATGACCCTGCGGGCATCATGAACCTTTTAACGCCATGTTCACCAGCTGCCCCTAGCAAGCTTCCTACACACCCTTCTTCAAACCAAAACAGAAATGGTAGCCCCCTCACTCCTCTAAGCCATCATGCCTCCACCCCCCCTTTCCATTTCAAAGCCATTGGGACTATTACCATTAAAAGACTCCTAGAAACCCTCCCCCATAGGGGCAGCCCTGGAAGTGATGGACTCTACCCTGCATTCCTGAGGATCATCTCCCCAGCCCTGGTAAGGCCTCTAACACACATCTTTAACCTTACTCTGTCCACATCAACAGTGCCCAACACCTGGAAACACACCAAGGTAATACCCATTTTCAAGGCAGGAGACCCCCAAGCCCCAGAAAACTATAGACCCATTTCCCTGCTTCCTCATCTTAGTAAACTGTTAGATAAGGTTGTCCATATCCAGTTATCAGAACACCTAAATAAGTACAATCTCTTATGTCCCCTCCAGCACGGCTTCCATTAACATCACAGCACCTCCTCTACACTGGCAGTTTTCTCAAACCACAACCTCAAAAACATGCACATGGGTAAGGCTACGGGTGAAGTCTTTGTCGACTTGTCAAAGGCATTCGACTTACTGGACCACAATCTCCTTCTCTCCACCCTTCGACAATTTGGCTGTTCCCCTGGACCCACAGACTGGTTCCATAGCTACCTCACAAACAGGTCCCAGCCTGTGCACATAGGCAAAGCTGCCTCAATCCCCCTTCCCACAACCACTGGAGTTCCCCAGGGATCAATTCTCGGCCCCCTTCTCTTCTCCATGTTTATCAATGAACTACCTGCTGAGAGTCTAAACTCTAATGTGATTCTCTACGCAGATGACCTAGTCCTGTACCACAATGACAAGTCCTTGGAATCCATCTCCTCTATTCTCACAGGCAACTACAGGGCGGCCGAAAGCTGGTTCACATCCAGAAAACTTATAGTAAATGAGAAAAAAATGAAGGCCATGCTCTTTGGATCCAAGCCCTACTTAAACAAGACCGCCAAATCCAACACTGCCCTCATCGTATGTGCTCACGCTGGTCCCCCACTCGAGCAGGTCACCTCTTTCACCTACCTTGGTATTACCCTCGACTCCTCCCTCACATTTAATGATCATATAGCCCTGACCGTAAAAAAAGATTAATCAGAAACTAGGTGCAGCATATCACACAATTCACCTGCTTTCCCCTGAAGCTCGCCTCGCCATTGCGCAAGGAAACCTTCTCCCTCTCTTGGACTACTGCTCCCCCATCTACTCCCCAACAGCCATAATTCAACACTCCCACCTATACACAGCGTATAATGCTATCTGTCGCTTTGTCCTCAGAGCCCTCTCGTTAACCCACCACTGCAACCTCTATAAGTCCCTAGGTTGGCTCTCCCCCCAGGCACACCTGAACTATGCTGCGGGCTGCCTGGTTGACAACGCTTTCAGAAATAACCAGCTATCCCCTTATTCTGTAGAGACTCGAGGAACTTCGAGGTTTGGAAAAGAAGGAGGTCCTAAGGGGTCTAGCAGCTGCTCTAGTTATGAGTAGGGGAAAATAAGGGGATAGCTGGTTATTTCTGAGAGCGTTGTCAACCTCTTCTTCTTTTCCAAACCTCAAAGTTCCTCGAGTCTCTACGATGATGGGCAGCAAGGCTTTCTGTGTAACGGCCCTCTCCCTCTGGAATAGTCTTCCCACTTTCATTCACACATCACCATCCCATGCGTCTTTCAAAGTCAACCTTAATGCCTGGTTTCTGAAGGAGAGTCCACCTGCAAATGCTTGCTGGGCAGAGTGGAAACCTGTAAGCCACCGTAAACTACCATTACTGCTGGCCACTGCCCCTTACTGTCCGGAGCTCGACAAACAAACATGACTCGCTCGATGACTCCGCGCTACCTACCTTGCATGCTACTGCTACCCAGCCAACCCTGGCAACCTTCCAGGACAGGTGTCTCCACCTAGTTCAGATTAATAGTAGTCTGACGGGCTCTAACTGCTCATTTTGCCTAGCTTGTGAAACTGTTTAGCTACTCTGTGCATATACTTAACAATTTCTTCCCTGTATCTCAGCCTGTATTCCTTGTCAAATGTTATGTTATCTCTGTGCCTGTAAACATTATGTAAATGATGACTGTTCTTACTGTCCTAATGTTGTTGTAACCACAGTACACTACAATGTGAATTTGTATTTACTCCTGTAATCGTATTTCCCTGTACTGTCACCTTGTGGCCCAGGTCGAGACTGAAAATGGTCCACTGGATCAGTGCACTTACCCGTGACCAAAACATAAATAGATAAATCAGAAATGTGTCATGTCTCTGTTGCTGATGTCACATTAAACCACACTCAGCGATGGTCACTGGACACCATGTGTTCACCTACCCTGACATCCATAATTCTGTCTCCATTGGCTAGTACCAGGTCCAGAATGACTTCCTCCTGGGTAGGCTCAAGTACCAGCTGCTTGAGGCATGTCCCCTGTGGGGAGTATAGAATGCCTCTGCCCGGCTGTTGCAGCCAGTTAGGTTCCCCAGTCAACAACTGGGAAGTTGAAGAGCACCCATCAGTAACAACTCCCCTTTGGCTGCCATCACATGGATGGCTTTCAGTAGGTCCGGTCCATTTCCTCACTTTGTACTGGTGGTCCTTATAGTACTTTTTGTGAATTGCTATGCCATTGCCTGCCTCTAGGGTGACCCACAATGCGCCATCTCCTTCTGCATTCCTTGCACCTAAGTGTCTTTTATACCCTCTTTGACGTAAAGAGCCACCCCTCCTCCCTTTACCCTCCCTGTCTCTCCTGAATAAGGCATACATTGGTATAGCTATGTCCCAGTCATGGTTCTCATTCCACCATGTCTCTGTAACAGTTATAATATCCAAGTCAGCCTCTAATACCATGGCTACCAGTATCAGAATTTGTTCCCAAGCTGTAGGAATTTGTTTGCGTGGCTTTCCAGTTGCTGCAATCATTCCTTCTGACCTCCCCCCTATTCCCTTGGGCTCTCCTGCCCCCCTGTACTTCTTCTGGCTACAGTGCTGTTGGCCAATATGCATCATTGTTGTCCTCCCTTGTTAGGTAGTTTATCTCCTGGTGGTGGGCATCCAGTTTTTCCCTGCTTCCTTCCTCCACCCCCATTGGCCAGTTTAAATGCTTTCCAGTCTCCTGCATGGAAACAATCAACCTACAGCAAGGCTGCACTCCTTCAGAAGGTTAAGCAAATGATACCCTTTCCTAAATGGCATTTGCAACCCTAGGACAAAACAATATTACTTCTTTCTGCCCCTTTAGTGACTATGAAACTTTTCCAAATCCTGTTATACCCAAATTCAACTAAAGCCACCCAGCTCCACATACAAGTAACTTCATTCCCCGAGTAATTAAACATGTACCCCAAAATGGACAAAGAACAGTAGAAAATAGTGAAAAAGTTAGCAACATCAACTCAGCCCTGATTCAATCTGTATTCACTCCTGCCACTTTCCCCTGCTAGTCTCAGACGTGCTCCTGCCACTTTCCCCACTGGTCTCAGACGCACTCCTTCTGAGGTGCTGGCTTCTCACCTGTCACCAGTCCCACTGCTCCTCCTTCTTTTCTGCAGTCTCTGGTCCCGTGTTCCACTGATGAAATCCTCATAAAAGAGGAAATGCCTTGCTTCAGGTACATAAGAGAGATCAGGAAAGCAAGGGACAGTGATAGTGTGAATAAGGATGGTACAGGGGAATACTGCACAGATGAGGACCAAGAAAAAGCTGTCATCCTGAACTGGCACTTCTGTTCAGTCTTTCTTCAGTCTTCAAAGTGTGGGGGGTTAATGGGCCTCCATGAAGCAGCGGAAAAAACCCGGGGGGGTGGACACAAGTTATTTCAAAGGAAGGAGTCCTGAAGGGACAGCAGCTCTAAAGGTGCACAAGACAATGGGACCAGACAGAATATAACCAAACCAAGTTTACTAAAGGAACTCATGGTGGTGCTAGTTGCCCAACAGACACCCTTATTCAACAGACTAATGAAATCAAGTGTGGTTTTGCTGGATTGGAGAATAGCACATGGTCCATCTATGTAAGGGGGTGGAAGGGAGGCTAACAACTTTCAGCCAGTCAGACTCACTTCTGTGGTGAGGAAAGTAATGGAAAGCCTTCTAAAGGAAAGGTTGGTAGAGTATCTTGAATCCAGTGGACTCCAGGGCACAAGCAGCATGGATTCATGGGGTGGGGGAGGTTACGCTGGAGCTCTGACTAATGTGTTTCTTTCTGGGTGACAAGGAGAACAGAGAGGGAGGGCAGTGAACATAGCCTATCTTGGCTTTGACATGGCCTTTGACACTGTGCTACACAGGAGACTGGTAGAGGAACGAACAATCTGGTTGTGAGATCAAAAGTGGTGAACTGGGTTGGAAACTGGTTAACATAATGAGCACCAGAAAGGGTGATGAACAGCATTCACTCTAATGATGGATTAGTGCCAGCAGGGTGCCACAGGACTTAACACTAGGATTGATTCTCTAAACGCTCTTTAAAAGAAACATTGCAGAAGAACTGGGAGGAAAAGCGTGCCTTTTTACAGATGATACCAAAATTTGTAATAAGATGGACTTTCAAGAGGGGGTGGTGAGGAGGATGCAGGAGGTACTAACCATCAATAAGCAAAAAGGGACCTTGGAGTTATCATAACTGATGACCTCAAAGTGCAAGGGCAGTGTGACACAGCACTGGGTAGGACTAGTGGGCTGCTGCAGTGCATAGGGAGGGGTATATCCAGCAGGAAGATAGAGGGTGTGTTGCTACTGTATCACTCATTAGTGAGATCCTATCTGCAGGATTTGTCCAGGTTCTTGAGGCCACACCTCAGAAAGGGACATAGACAGGGTGGAAGCAGTCCAGAGGAAGGCAACTAAAATGGAGCAGTGACTGCACCAAAAGACCTATGAGAAGAGACTGAGGGATCTCAACATGTACAGACTAGAAGAAAAGATAGTGAGAGGAGACATGATAAAGAACCAGAAGTATCTTACAATGCTGAACAATGTACATTCTGGCAGTATCTTTCATAGAAACATACTGTAGAAACATAGAATTTGATGACAGATAAGGACCACTTGGCCCAACTAATCTGCCCAGTTTCTCAACCTGGTTCATATACTGCAAACCCTAAATGATCTGTGGTTTATCCTCTCTTTTGTAGTGCTAAAGTTCCTTTATGTCTGTACCATGCAGTTTTAAATTCCCCTACAATTTGCCCCTACAACCTCTGCCGGGAGGCTGTTCCTTGGATCCACCACCCTTTCTGTGAAAAAATACATTCTTACATTACCCCTAAGTCTACCGCCTATATTTCATATCTTGGCCCTGGATCTATGTGATAATGGTGATCATGAAAATCACAGTCGACATCAGGCGAATATACATCGGCAAAACCTATTTCAGCGCACAAGACAAAAGGAGCCGAACTTATGCTTTGTTTATAGTGTGGGGACTGCATTCCCTACACTATTTCTACTAGGAAGCTTCACCCCTGCACCTCTAAATATACCATTTGACACCTGTTCTAGTCTATACATCGGGCCAAGATGAGCAAGCGGTGCTGTGCCGCGATCTCTGAGCGCTTGTTACGCTGCCCTGGGAAATCCTATATAACTTTGTTTTAGTATTCTTTGTTTTCTATGTTCTGTAGCTATTTTTCAGCATTTGGTTATCCTTCGCTTAATTTTTGTTTTACGTAGTTGAAGTATATCTGTTCTTGGGTCCCCCCTTTTTCATCAGCGCTGGCAGTTGCTTGTAATATCTTCGGTACTCATGTGGAAATTTAGCCCTCTGGACTAAGGGATTGGTTTTCTGGGCAGCGGAGCTGAACGGAGGATTGGAGTCGTGGATTTGGATTGTTCCGACTGTTGACTGGACCTGAGGTGAACGCTGTGTCCCTGAGGATTGAGGAGTTTGAGAAGGGCTTCCTTAGTGAGATGTGGATCCGAATTATGCCTTTTGTCATCTGGAGGTAAAAGAGAGTTTAGAGGCTAGTTTCTGGCCTCCTTGCAGGCTCTCTGTTTGAGTTTGTGGGCTGCCCTGTTGGACACCTGTCCCTGGAAGGTGGTGGGCCGGAGAGGTCATGTTTGTTGCTGGCCTCTTGGCTCTTCTGACCCACTCGGATTGGCTGGAGAGATGACCAGGAGGTGGTAAGGTCCATTGGGAGGTGGTGTTCTCAGGGTGAGTTTCTTAGACTGACAGTGGCCTTTTGGTCCTTTTCCTATGGTTCGAACTTACCAAAGCCTTTATTAAAGAAGACCTTTATTTAGCTGCCATCATTAAATCTTTCCAGAGGAGGAGGAGGTGATTCTGTGGGGCTCCTACAGAAGGAGACAGTTTGATCTGTAAATTCATCGTAGTGGTGAGAGCCCATGTGGGATTGCAAATTTTATTGTACTCTTTTTTATTAATCTCTACGAGACCTGCTGACTTTAGTACATTGTTTTGGAATTTCTCTACCTGCTCTATCCACCCAGGTGGTGAGAGTGCCTGTGGGGTCTGAACTGGGGAGGGGCCCTTTTTGTATTTTCAGATCTTTATTTTATTTTAATTTGCTTACTGGAAGCATGGAGTGAGAGTAATGCGTTCTATATTTGGATATTTTATGGTAGTGTGGAGCTCCACTGTTTCAAAATTGAATTTTTAATATTTAACTGAACTGGTATTATTGTTAAGTAATTATTATTTTATTGTATGTTTATTTAGATATTTAGATTGTTTAGTTTATTTATCTTAAGTTGATATGTGTTTTAAGTTTTAGTATTTTATTTTAATTTTATTGGGATTTCTCGGAGTTTGAGATCTTTGTTCTGGCCTGATGTTTATGGATGACGTTAGTTATTCTTGTTTTACCCCGTCATGCACTATTCATCTCTGCCGCTCTTCATGCCCTCCACCCCTTTCTGCCCCCCCTTTGCCTTTCCCCATTTACCAAGCTGTTGGGCCTTGGGAGTGCGGCGTGGCGGGGTTTGGGCCAGAGGAACAGTGGGGGATGGAGGAGGGGTGTTCGCATTCAGTGGTTAAGTCCAGAAGGCGCCCTGGGGTGAAATGGGTGAAGAAATGGGGGTCCTTCCTGGTTGGTCCCCATGCCCAAAGGGCACCACCACTTCTGTAAATGGTGGGCAGGTGGTCGGGGCTTCCCAGGAGTCCTATCAAACTCAGATGGTGTTGTGCAATGCCAGGTCTGTTGTGAACAAGACTGCCATTGTAGCGGACTTGGTAGGTACGGCGGACCTGACCTGCATCACCGAAACCTGGCTGGATAGCAATGCTGGCCCAGTTTTTGAGGCAGCAATTCCGGCCGGGTATTTAGTGATTCACCGCCCGAGATTGGATCGCAGGGGTGGGGGGGTTGTGGTCTGTTTCAAGACCGAATTGGACCTCACTAGTATTCCAGTGGAGGAGACCAGATCCTTTGAATGTGTCATGGTGGCAGGTGGGGGATATAGAATAGCACTCGTCTGTCGTCCACCCGGTGACGAAAAACTATTCTTAAAGGAAGTGGCGGACTTCATCGTCGACTTGGTACTTGAATCACCCAGGTTGATGGTGCTGGGTGATTTTAATGCCTGGATCGATGATGAACTCTCGCTCTTTGGTCAGCACTTCCTCCAATTGATGTGTTCATTGGGCCTCTCACAGGTGGTTACCTCTGCTACTCATAAATATAGCCACTCACTCGATCTGGTCTTCCTGCTGGGGTTGGAGGCCTCCGATGTGGGGGTGGAACCAGTTGGTTGGTCCGACCACTATACTGTGAGGTTCAATTTTTGCACGCCCCCTCGTAGACCTACCCCAGTGGAGATGGTCAAGTACCGCCCTTTATGGGATGTTACTCCCACCGGTCTAACTGCAGTTCTTGACCTATCAGAATTTCCTGGGTTGAGCTTAAATCCGGAAGTAATGGTGCAAGCCTACAATAAGGCTGTTACCTCCACTTTGGATTTAATTGCTCCCACCTGCGTGGCCTCTCTCCTTCCCCGATCCCCTGGTTTGATCGGGATCTGAGGGAGTTGAGGAGACTTGGTCACAGGTTGGAGAGATGTTGGTGGAAGTCCGGCTTAGATGCCACCATCTTAGACTCCTAGAGCATTATAAACTCTATCAGTCAGCAATTACTCATAAGAAGGCAGTGTTCTGTCGGGAGAATTGCTGCTACTCAATCGACAGCCCAGCTCTTTCGAACCATAGACAGGCTATGCAACCCAGCCTGTCTGCAGGTCTGTCGAGCTTTTCACAGTTACAGTGTGTGGAGCTTGCTCGATTCTTTGCCGATAAGGTGGCTGACATCGGGGCCGAGATTTGCGCCACCCCCTCCATGGGAGTTGTGGTGGTCCAGCCTATGGTCGCAAGCACACTGTTCACCTGGAGTTCCTTCATAAGGCCGGAAATCAAGGATGTTATGAGGATTGTCCAGGGTATGCACACCACAAGCTGTAGTTTAGACCCGGGTCCCATGGGCCTGATTATGGGCTGTGGGGAAGTTATCTTCCCGGTTCTAGCCAGGATAGTCTGGTGTTCCTTGGACACTGGTGAATATCCCCGCTCCCTGAAGGAAGCGGTTGTGACACCAGTGTTGAAAAAGGCATCTTTGGACCCCGACTCCCTGGCAAACTACAGACCTATCTCGAACCTCCCCTTTGTTGGGAAGGTAATCGAGAAAGTGGTGGCAGCCCAGTTGGACAACCATCTTACCATCCATAACATCTATGACCCTCTTCAATCAGGCTTTTGAAAGAGACACAGCACTGAGACTGCACTGGTTCAGGTCCTCAATGATCTCCTTATGGTGAGAGACCAGAAAAAAATGGTCCATTTTGGTCCTTCTGGATTTGTCAGCAGCATTTGACACCGTAGACCATGGGGTGCTGCTTGAGCACCTGAGATGCATCTGTGGGTTGTCAGGTTTGGTGCACAGATGGTTTACTTCCTTCCTCACAGGTAGAACTCAGAGGGTGGTATCGGGGAATTTTTCATCCGATCCTACTGCTCTGACCTGTGGGGTGCCTCAGGGCTCTGTGCTGTTCCCCATGTTGTTTGCAGTGTACATGCTTCCCCTCGGAGACATTGTAAGACGATATGGGCTGGAGTTTCATTGTTATGCTGATGACACCCAGCTCTATCTGTCTTTTGTACCTGACCAGAACAGAGCACTCTCAGTGTTTAACAACTGTCTCAGGGAGATCCAGGATTGGATGAGGTCCAGCTGGTTGAAGTTGAACTCTGGGAAGATGGAGGTGTTGGTTGTGGATCCTGGCCACCGGATTGAGGGGTTGGGGGCACTTCAAACCTCTGGTTTATTCCTGGGAGATGCGGAGCTCCCGGTTTCTGAACGGGTGCGATACCTGGGGGTGATCCCTGATGATCAGCTGACATTGCGTGCACAAGTGTTGGTGGTTGTTAAGGTATCCTTTTAACATCTTAGGAACATCGCCAGGATCAAGCACCTTGTTCCATCCGGCGACCTACCCACGCTGATCCATGCTTTTGTGACCTTGCGTCTGGACTACTGCAACTCCCTTTACTTTGGGCTGCCTGGGGTTGATATCCGCCGCTTGCAGCTAGTGCAGAACTCGGCAGTCCGGTTGTTAATGGGGACCTCTCACTCCTCGCATGTTACACTGGTGCTCCGAGACCTGCAATGGCTGCCGAATCAGTGGCAGATCACCTTTAAAGTCGGTCTCCTGACTTAGAAAGCCCTACACGGGTTGGGCCCAGATTACCTGAAAGAGCTTCTGGTGCCTTACCGACCGATGAAACCACTCCGCTCAGCCAACGAGGGGTTGCTAGAGATCCTGAGGTCATTTAAAATCTTCTGGTGCCCGAGCTTTTATGTTCGTGGTGCCGACCCTCTGGAATTCTCTACCACGTTAGTTCGAGTGCATGATTGAGAGAGTTTAAAAGCCTCAAAGTCTTTCCTATGGAATAAGGCATTTGTAGATAATTTGGATGCCTATTAATTGCCCCATTGTCAATTCAGTTTTATTATGTTTTAGTATGTTTTATTTGTATTTTATTGTAATGCGCCTTGGTTTTAAGAAAGGCATAGTTAAATAAAGTTTATTATTATTACAAAGGATTCTCAACTCTGGGGGCATGTTGGGGCAACAAAAAAGTACATTTCTTGGACCAATGCAAAAATCCTTACATGCCCAGCACTGAACCCAGCATCCTACCAACCATAGCCTGCCACGAACCAACCATGCCACATGGCAAGTTTGGCAACCCCACCATATCGCTACACCTCACATACCCTCTCTCCCCTTCTGCCCATCATATGGTGTCATTGCCCCCCCACACATGTGTATACATATTGCAACAGGATGTCACTATACCTGTATTCACCACCCCATCTACTAGCCCTGAGAACAAATGCCGCTACTGAGTCACCCTTTTGGTAAGCACTCAGTAGCGGTCATCCTTTGTATGAAATACCCATGGCCCATTGTTCTAGAACACCTTTGTTTTGAAAGATACTGCCCTCTTGTACTTTCTTTACTCCCTTGAGGTATTTGTAAGTCTCTGTCATATCCCCAGTCTCTCCTCCAGTGAATACATATTTCATATGAGAATGAGCACAATGTCCAGGCAGCATGTGATGAAGCTGGGTGGGGCATGTGATGAAGCTGATGTAGACTGTGCTGCTCCACTTCTGCAGTTGTCATAGAGATATTCATTCTCCTGAATGTTTCAGTATGCAAACTGGAACTTAACCTGTAGGCCTGAGGAAATTTTTTCTGTGGTGCTGAATGAAGCAGAGCTCTCAGGAGGGTTTAGGACATGTGCTCCTTTGTAAAAAGCACAGTTTGTACTACTATAAAGCACTAGAATCCTGCAAAATGAAGGTTTCCTTAAAGGGGAAGTCTCCCATAGTTTCACACCAATATTTTCCCAACTCCTTATGTGTAACTGTAGTGTGCCTCCTCCAGTTGCCAGAAGTCTGACTGCTGTCCAAATCTAGATTATAAATAAAAATATACAGCTTCCAGAAGTTATCAATGTGTTTGTCCTCAATTTTACCATCAATGTTGCTGGAGGATGATGTCATCAGAGCAACAGATAATGGTGCTGCACTAAATGCAGTTCCACCAGTAAACCAAACCCACAGTGTTTGGCTCCCCACCTGAGTAATGGAGGGACCCTTTAAGTGTTATGCACATCCTGAAGTGCAGGTCTAATAGGGACTAGGACCATATGAGTATGATGCAGCACTGATCTGAGGTATACAGAGTATTCATATAAGGAAGTGCCTGTATGCGTTGTGTTACTGCTTCTGTTAGCAAAAACAGTTTACCCAATAAATGAGTCTGGGTGAAACAAGAGTTTTAAATGATATTATACAGCTGTTGTATTATGTTATGTATGTGTTAGCATTCTCTGTTTTGATTGACACCAGCAGTGAGAAACAAACTTGCAAATATGCCCTTTCCCTTTGTAACTGGGCAGACCGTGATTGGATGGCTGCCAAGGCAATAAAGAGTTCAACTATAACAAGGAATAGATTACCAGGAAAGCATCAGCTGCAGCATATGGAAGAAGGGTAATCTAGTGGTAAAAGCACAGGCACAAGACTGGGAGACACTGGTTCAAATCCTACTAAAGTTCTTGCTCTCTAACCCTTAACAAGTTCCCTTAACCTCCTTGGGAACTGAGATGGCCCTCATGTCCATAACTTCAAAAGTGCCACCATACCCATTATACATCATTGGCAGTGATATGAGAGCTACACCACTTCACTTTGGAGGTACTGAGGACACATTGTTGCAGCCCTCCCCCTCCACTTTGTAATATCAGCGTTTGAAGTAGGATGTCCCTCACAAATCAGATGCTACACTTCAGCTGTTGTATGTAAAGAAACTAATCAGTCTCAGTGTTTGTAGTGCTCTGTATTTGCTTAGCTCATTCCTGCCATATCATATGCATTCTGTGTCTTGGTATTTCTAGTCAGAAACTCAGATTTAAGGAGCATTTGAAATGTAGAAGAAAATACTTTATAAAGTAAGTGATCTAGTTCTCCACTTTCAGGTTGCTGAAAGGGTGTGGGTATAATTTGTGCAAAGGAGAAATTCAGTCTTGTGTGATCGTTTGGAGAAATTGCCCAGGCCCACCTTGTAAATGAATCTTCTCAAGGGTGTTCACCTGGTTCAATATGGATTGACTGATTGACTGTTTGATTGACTAATTGATTGACTGATTCAGTCTACTGCACTCCATAACATGTTACAACTGTCTCACGGAGAGAAATGAGCAGTACAAAGAAACAGATTTTGTTTCCTGTGACTGAAATACTATTAGATGCATTATTTGCTCTACACATACAGTATTAAGGCTACCACTCCTTGTGCAAGTTGCATGACAGAACTGTCCTAAGCCATTGAAAACTTAAACTAAAATCAGGATAGACAGCATTGTTATCCTTGTGTTTTTTCTACATTGTTGCTGCAGTGACATCGCATGAAGCGGAGTAGCTGTACTACAAGTCACTCATTTGCATGTAAATGGAGGCTTGTGACACTTTACTACCTTGTGTCAGAGCCTCAATCTCTAGATATGGGTTGCAACAGAAGAAATGACTGATCTCTCATTGACATATGTGCAGTACTTGGCGTAATGTATAATAAATACATCAGACGATATCCAAATCATAGTAATACAGGAGTCTTCTCCTTTAAAATTGGTATCTCACAGTACATTGATGCGGTGACATATTTGTTTCTTTCCGTATGGTGTATAACAACCTGTTCAATACATCATTCGATGTCTGTCCTAGTTGCATTACAACAGATTAGTACTAACTACTATACATCTTCACTAGTAAGCAAGATGGGTAGCTTATGACTGGGTCCAAATGTAGTAAACTCTTTTTAAATTTGAATTGGGGTAAGCAAAGGAGTGTAGTGATAAACAGACAACTTCCAAATGAAAGGGTACTACTTTTTAATGGTTCATGGACTAAATATCGCCGTATATATCACCACGGTCCAATTGATAAGCGGAGGGTTGTTGCCAGTATAAATTGGCGACAGCACATTAGTGACAGTTTGATCATAGCGATGACTTTGTTACAGTAATGAACAGTGGTGTGGTGGGTGTTGTGATTCATGGGCTTCCTGTCAGTGGATTTGCTGATTACACCTGATTATACCTGGTATGTCGCAATGATGACATCACCACTCAGGTGTATTTCAGGGAGGGTTTGCAACGATGGCATCACTGATTGCCAAAATGGATTTTGTACAGACACAGAAAGGAAAGAAGAAGCTGTCCTTGGACAACTTTTTGTATACAAAAGAAAAGGATGGCTCTGACGGAAAGGTTATCTGGTGCTGCGAGCAACGGACCTGCAGGGCTCGCTTGCACACTAATAGGGAAAGTATAGTAAAACCCTCCCCAATCATAACCATGCCCCTGTTCACGGCCATGCACAAATCTTAAAGGTGAGCACTGATATGAAAAGAAAAGCTGCAGAATCTGAAGAGTACACCAGAAACGTTGTTTTGCAGGCAATACAGGATGTTCTTATTAGCAACACACACCTATTGCCGAGTCAGGAGACTATGCTGCGAGATGTGCATCAACATCAGCAGCTAGCTTCCCCAACTGAGTCAGATATTTCTGAATTGCCAAAACAGTGAGTGGTGAGCAGTTCCTCCAAGTAGATGATGATAATATGATTGTATTTGCAAGTGAATCTGACTTGCAGGTGCTACACGATCACCCACACTGGTTTAGCGATGGGACATTCAATGTTGCACCTCAACAGGATGACCAATTATATACCATACATGCGCTTATCCAGGGAGTGAACAGGCCTTGCGTGTATGCATTACTGCCCAGGCGTAGTGAGGCTGTTTACAGAAATCTGTTTGTACACATTTAACAACTACTCGGTGACAAAATCAATCCAGTCAGTATTATGACTGACTTTGAGATAGCTGCAATCAAGGTTTTAGCAGAACTGTTTCCTACAACTGACCTGTCAGGGTGCAACTACCACCTGGGTCAAGCACTCTGGAGAAGAATGCAGCAGGAGGGGGTGCAGCAAAGGTATGGTCAGGACCCTGAATTTGCGCTGAAGGTGCGGTGTTTGCTGGGATTAGCTTTTGTCCCAACTGAGGATGAGGAGCGGTACTTCGAGACACTTCAGGAAGAGTCTGACTTTGAGGAGATAGAGTGCTTACTTGACTACTTCAAAGATGTATACATTGGAAGGTTAACTAGAAACAGAAAAAAGAGGAGACAGCTTAGATTTGCACTTAGCTTCTGGAATCAGCATAACAGAGTGCTGCATGATCTACCAAGAAGCAATAATGCCATTGAGGCATGGTATCATGTGTTTGCAAGGACCGTCAGCATAAGCCACCCATCGAGAGCTAAGCTTGCAAAAAAGTTGAGACAAGAACAACATGCAGTTGCATTGCAACGCCGTCAGATGGAGCTTGGACAACAGGCACCAAGGAAAAACAGTTGCTTTGTACGACTGAATAAAGTGTACAAAGTGATATGTCTGGATGTGCAGTCTCGATGCCCCAAAAAGTATTTAATGGACATTGTCTCTGTTACTGAAATTAACATCACATGAAGCAGAACCCTTAGATGTTCCCTCTAAAAATAAAGGAACGGTTTTACCCACTTTTCCATTCCATTGCCACTGTCAGTTTAGTCACCATTAGTCCCGGCGACTACTATTCCCGTTATCCATTGTCCTGCGACTATTTGTCCCATCAGCTGTTGTCTCACAACTATTTGTCCCATTATCAGTTGCCCCGACGACTACAACATGACCACAATGATTTGTCCAGGGGCGAAAAGTCCGTATGCGCTTTCTAACTACTTCATAGCACATATTTTCAACTTATCTATCACATCTGGAACAGTACCATTCTGCTGGAAAACTTTGTTTAAATCAGGGGAGCCCTGTGAGCTTAATAATTACAGACCGATTTCCATTTTGTACGTCTTATCAAAGTTCACAGAAACATTATTCAATTATCAACTGAAAGATTACTTTGAAAAATCAAATTTATGTAAGTCTGTCCAATTCAGCTTCCAGCAAACCATAGTACGGTGTCAGCTCTAGCGAAAGTAACAAACTATTAGTTCACTGCCCTGGGTAATAAAAACTCTACTGGAGCCATCTTCCCAGACTTAATCAAGGCCTTCAACATGGTTGTTCATAACAAACTGTTAGCCACACTCAAAGACCTTGGTGTGAATAATTGCTCACTAAACTGATTCACTAGTTATCATACTGGTCCACTTCAATGCTTCAAAACCAACAGACTCCTTTACTTTTTCCTACTGATAACAAGAGGTGTACCCAGTGATCCATTCTTGGACCCCTGTTATTCACAATTTATATCAAATCCCTTTAGTGATAACATCCATAACTCCAGACTCCACTTTTCATGGATGATACCATCCTGTGTATATCCAAACCCTCATTGTTAGACGTTGTCAAAGAACTACAGTCCGATTTCAGTCAGTTGGAACGAAATCTGCTCAAGATCAAAACTATTATTAAATGACAAGAAAACAATAATTATGTACTTTTACCTCAGCATCCACTGACTTCTACATGTAAAGGCCACACAGACACCTATACTGACCATAGTAGGAGACTCACTAGAGTCAGCTGATAAACTGAAATACAGTATGGTTAGCTGGAAAAACATCCTTTGCATACCAGATTGAATCCCTCGCTAGGAAACTGAAAATAAGGCTGTTTTTTTTTTTTTACAGAAACAAATCCCTTTCCCCTTAGATATTAAGAAAAGGTTTGTTCAAGCTGCCTTTCTTTCCTTACTCGACTATGCGGATATCATTTATAATAGTAGCACAGTAACCAGCTTTCATAAGCTTGATATCCTGTTTCACTGTGTGATCCACTTTATTACAAATGCACCCTACAGAACCAACCATTTTGCCCTTTTCCCAGCTGTAGGCATGGCTTCCCTGGCTGCAAGAAGGATGCTGCACATTAGTATTTAAGCCCTTAAAACATTGAAGAAAAAAGTCCCTTCCTGCATCACCTCCCTTTTTCATCATTATCATATCTCCTCTGCCCCTTAGAAAAAATGCTTTTGTACAGTACTATTAGAAGTACCCAGATTCCCACACTTTATGGTAAAGCTACATTTACCCAT
This sequence comes from Neoceratodus forsteri, assembly GCA_016271365.2. Lineage (NCBI taxonomy): Eukaryota > Metazoa > Chordata > Ceratodontiformes > Ceratodontidae > Neoceratodus > Neoceratodus forsteri. The sequence goes on along the minus strand of CM028137.1, from coordinate 39,956,460 downwards.
GTAATCCTGTCCACCTGAAACAAACTACAGTACAAGCCACACTAATAATCCCCAAACTGGTCTCCTAAAACATATTTTAAACTCTGGCCACCAAAGTGCTTACGGAAATTTGCCACTGCCAAAGCACCTAGTAGCCCTCCTAGCGGAGACACCATTATAGTCTCATAAAGCACTTGAATGTAAACTTCTTTCATGTTTCCCCATTTCTCCTTTCCTGCCTATTAGCTGAGTTCCTGAAATGTATGTAATTTAGCCATAACTCCTCTCCTATTGTACACTGCTTGCCTGTCTCAGTACTGTTTGAACTTGATGTATTGCAATTGTATTATATTGTATTACGGTACATTGTTTACCTGTCTCAGCATTGTTTGAACTTGATGAATCATAATTGTCCTATATTTTATTGTATTGTATTGTAATATTGTGTATACTTTGTACCTAGTTGTCCTACCAGGACCTCCTTGTAAATGAGCATGCTCAATGGAGTTTTCCTGCAAATAAACTTCAACTTGAAGAAGACAAGTGAGGTGCCTCAGGGATCAGTGCTGAGGACAGTCCTTTTTTGTGTATTTATAAGCGACATTGCAGAGGAGCTGGAAGCAAAGGTCTACCCTTTCGTGGATGACAGAAACATCAGCAATAGTGTGGACACCCAGAGGCGGTGGAAAGGATGGGCAGAGACCTTAGAAAATGTGAACAGTGGTCAAGGGTATGGCAGCTGGGTATTAATGCTAACAGTACAAAGTAATGCACTTCAGGGTACAGAAACCCAGAAGCAGAGTATGAAATGGGTGGTATGTCATTGCTGACCACCAAGCAGAAGAGAAACCTTGGGTGTTCGGAAGCACTATGGAAGATCGATGGCAACTGTTCTGACACCCCCCACAACAACAGAGCTGAACTGAGGCAGGATAATCCCAACATGTACCAGTCCGATGGACAGAGCCACGACACCTGGCACTGCACATCAATGGACAGCACCACGACCTGCCACTCAGCGATGTTCCACACCCAAAACACCCCTGAGAGTGAATCACTGGAAGCACATCCCCGCCCCACCCACCATAGCGCAGTGATGGTTACGAACATTTCCAGAGCGGCATGACACAGCACAGCATGTGACCGCTGGGAGTGGCATGTCAGTGTCGCATGGCAGGGACAGGCGACATAGAAAATGGCCAACACAGCAGCTGCAGATCGCAGCCCAGTCACAGACCCCACACCCTATACCTGTCGACACTTTGGAGTGTCACTGTGGTCCATCGGGTGCTGCTGATGTGGTCAAGCTGTTTGTGTCTCTGTGGGAGAGATCAGTGCGGGGCAGTCACTCTCGCTATGTGCTTCCTTGGTAATCATATCTGATGACCTAAAGGTGACAAGGCAGTGCAACAAGGCAGTTACAGTATGAGAGTTAATGGGATACAGGCAAACATACAGAGGGGTATCACAAGCAGAAAGATGGGGGTGGTGTTAACTCTATATAGCTGACTTTTAAGATGTAGTCTAAAACACTGTGTCCAGTTCTGAACACAACATCTCAAGAGAATACAGACAGAGTGGAGGCAGTCAAGAGGAGGCCAACTAAAATGGTACAGGATCTGCATGAGAAGTCCTATGAGGAGAGACTAAAGGACCTCACTATGTACACCCTGCAACAAAGGGGGGGTATGATAGAGGTCATTAACTACTATACCTCTGAGGTATAGATAATGTACAGAAGGTAAGTATTGTTCTGAAAAAAAAGGTAACCAACAACAAGAGGACATATGAAGCTGGAATGTGAGAGATTTAGGAGAGAGGCAAGGTCGGAAGGAAGAGTTCCAAACCTGAATTTGAAGATGAACATGGAGCAGTGAGACATGCATCTCTGTACTAGGGATTGAAGGGATTAGAAGAGAAGGTCAAGTGATGCAATCTGCATATATTGGTGGTGAAGTATAGACCCCAGCCTGTTCCTTCTGGAGTGCACAAGCAATGCATTTTGGCTGCTTGTTAATCTTTGGGACCACTCTGTAGGTACAGTACAAGTAAACCTAGATGGTATTTCATATCTCAGCTGAAAATTGGCAAGCAGCCATTTGACTGCAACCTTCTCCAGAATGGAAGACTCTGATCAGTCCTCCTATTTACCAGTAATCAGTTTTGGGAAGTACCCAAATGCCTGATGTTAAAAGTGTTCCTGCAATCAAATAACTGAGTTATGGTTACTTGTTTTGCATTTGAAAAAGGTCCAGGAAATTATGAGGTGGTACTATTCTGGTGGCACAGTGTCAATACCGCACAAGAAAGACAGCACAGTGTTAACCGTGCTGAGTAGCGCACACCTGGATTTACAGTGACAGGGCATAACATTGATAGGGAATTACTACATTTTGCAGCTTATTTATTTTATTTAAAACAAAATGTTCCCCCGTCCCAAGTTTTTCCCCTTCCCTGAAGTCCACCCCACCCAGACTTTGCTATCTAAATTCCTGGGGGTGTAGGGGTGAGGGGTTGAAGCCCTTCAAAAGGATGTCCATTCTTTCTACGATTGTGTGCTGTGTGTGTGGTGGTCAGTGTGTTATCCAGTGTTATTTCAGTGCATGCCCTTTTGCTTGAGGCATTCATTGCCACACAGTTTTTGTGTTAGGCGAGATGACCCCATGCCCGCCTGGCATGGCAAGGTGTTGGATAGTGCAGTACTGTATTAGTTGGTGCTACTGAACCAGAGACGTTGACCTACTTCTTGTATCTGAAGGAAGTTGACCCTGGATCACAACACAGTTCCCACTATGTAAATGACTACTACTAAAGCCATGATTTGGCACTGACTGAACTAAATCATGATCACCTGAATTGTCCATATCTGACTCAGTGAGATCTAGGTGAATATTGGTGTGAAGTGTCTGCTGATTCACTATGGGACACCTCATGATAGTGCTTTACAACCCACAGACTGTTTTGCAACTAAAAAGTTATTTTACAGTAAAGACATAATGTCCTGAGTTAATCAATGGCACATATCAAAATGTTTTTTTCTATGCCATCCTAGTCCATTTAGGATGTATAATTAGGCATGGAATATGATGGTGCTCTAAACTTTAATGGTAGCTCTAAGTAATACAATTATTTTTGCTTACATCTAAAGATTCTGGGCCAGATTTTCAAAGCCCCAAGAATGGTGCAAAGCCCTTGTGAACAACTCATATATCACACAAGGCATGCAGCCTTTGCTCAGCCAGTGACTCCCATGCACCAAGTACCTGAAGTTATACTGGCTCCTCCCTGGTCTACCATTCAGCTTTCAGGATATTCCATTTTATGGAGCTGCTGCAATTAAGTGGGGGAACTGGGACTTACCCTAGCTCTGTCATTTTCTGGCTGAGTACTATGGAGATACAGTCAGTTGTGCAGAGCATAAGGATGGCCGGTCATTCAACTGTGATTAATGTTTTCCCATAAATTTCTCCATAGGCTTACATCACAAGCAGTGCTGTAGTGAATGAGCCCACCTCCATGGAACTGCCTCTGATTTTCTGTAGGTGGATGTTTTCCTCTGTGGTCCCTCTTTGTTGCCACACAGATTCCTCAAGGGTATACCCCTGCCACAGACAAGAGCAGTCATAGAGGTATTCAGACCTCCCTCCCCCTGCCCATGCCTGGTGTCAAACAACCACTGCCGCATCAATGTCACTAGATTAGCTGGAGGTAGCTCTGCCCCTGTGCTCCTACATCAGCCTAGATGTGGTTGATTTCTCCCAGACTGGTTCTTTTTGGACATGAACTTATGTATCCAACTGTACAGCACTGTGAAATAGTAAGCACATTTTGAAACCTTTTATACTGTGAAATAAATGGACAAAAGTAACAGTTGAATCAGACAGGGAGGGGCATGCAAGCGAAGTGTGTATAAGGGGTGATACGGAGGGCAGAGCACATAAGAAAGCAATCCCAGGTGGCAAGAGAGCAAAAACAGGAACGGAGGGAGGGCAGGCTGCAAAAAATGGAAGGTCATGTTAACAAATGCCCCTAGCCTGGGAAATAAGATTCCAGACCAGGAGGCCTTGTTTGCAGAAGCAGACCTTGACTTAGCAGCAATAACAGAGACATGATACCCTGTAAATCATGGCTGGGACGCCAGTGCACTGGGTTATACACTCTTCAGGAAGGATAGGGAGGGTAAAAATGGTGGCGGGGTGGCCCTGTACATCAGAGATGGTATTAGGGCTACAGAACTTCAGGGAAGTCAGGGGGAGGCAGAGGCAATATGGGTCACCCTTGAGACAGGTAATGGCAGAGTAATATATACAGGGGTGATCTACAGACTTTTGGCACAGAGGGAGGAGGTAGACAGGGAAGAAGTGGAGGACATACATTACATGGCAGCTAAAGGGGAAATGCTGCTTCTGGGGGATTTCAATATGCAAGATGTGGATTGGATTACCTAGGTGGCTGCTTCAGCCAGAAGCACAGCCATCCTAGAATCCCTACAGGGGGTGGTCTCATGAAGCTGGTGTATGAGCCATCCTTGGACAAGTTGGTTCTTGACCTGGCATGGACCAATGGGAACAGAGTCAAAGGTTACAGGTGGAAGGGCAGTTGTGGTCCAGTGATCACCACATGGTGTGGCTTAGCATGGACACAGCGACTCAATTGAACCACATCAGGGCAACAGTATTAGATTTTAGGAGGGTGGTGTTCAGAGAAATGGGTAGTAGTATTAGAGCAGTCTTGTGGAAAGAGATGTAATGGGGGTGGAACAATGGGGGAAACTGAAGAAAGCCACAGTGGAGGTAACAAACCAATGCATTAAGATAGTGGCCAAAGAGAAAAGAAGAAGGAAACCTCTACAGTTTTCTAAAGATGTGGAAACAAAGTACAGTAAGGTCTGAAAGACTGAGTTTCAGAAAATATAAGGAGCCAAAGAAAGGAGGAGACAGGAGGTGTACCTTGAATGTCTAAGGAAGCAAGGAAAGATGAAAGGAGAGCTAAGGCCCAAACAGAGGGGAGGGTTTCACATGGACTGTGAAGAAAGGCGACAAGACATTCTATAGGGTACATCAGCAACAGAAGAAAAGACGGGGGATAGTGAGGACTCAAAGGGGGAGTGAGAGTGCAAGGAAGGAATCTAGACAAGGCAGAAATACTGACCAAATACTTTTGCTAACTGTTCACTGGGGGGCCAGTGACCAAAGCTGGGTGGCAGAGGCAATGAAGGAGAAGTGAACTCACCCTTTCACAGTGGAGAGAGTACAGGGAAACACTGACAAAGCTGAAGGTGAATAAAACCATGGTACCAGATGGAGTACACCTGAGGATATTAAGGAGCTGTGAAGAGAACTTGCAGCACCTCTGCCAGCCCTTTACATAGAGCCACCCAGCACAGGTGTGGTTCCAGAGGACTAGAGGAGGGTGCATCTAGTAGCACTGCCCAGAAGCACCAGTAGTGAAGAAGAGGCAGGGAACCACAGGCCAGCCAGCATCACCCTCAATGGTGGGGGAAGATCATGGAGACACTGCTGAAAGAAAGGATAGTGGCACACCTGGAATCCAGGGGAGCTCAGGATCTTACACAATACAGATTCACAGCAGGGAGGTTGTGTCAAACAAATCTAATAGATTTTTTTTATTGGATGACTAGAGGAGTTAATCTGGGAAGGGCCGTAGACATAGCCTACCTAGATTTCAGCAAATCCATAGACAGTGTTTTATTTATTTATTGAAATGTTTTACCAGGAAAGGCACACTGAGCAACAAGATGCTCATCTCACAGTGCCACCCGGGGGGTGGGGTTACAGATGGAGAGCAGTTGCACACATTGATACATGGAATTGGAGCTACATTGTACAAGGAATTTCAATGACATAGAGTAAAATAGGTTACATACATAAGTGTCCCACATAGAAGGCTAGTTAACAAGATGGGTAGTCTGGGCCTGGGACAAAAGTTGATACACTGGGTTAAAAACTGGCTGACAGACAGGAGACAGAGGGTGGTGGTAAATGGGATTCAATTCTGGCAGAGAGTGGTAACCAATGGAGGTCAGGAGGGATCAGTACTGAGAGTAGTCCTGTTCAATTTTTTTCATTAGTGATATTGCAGAGGGACTGGAAGGAAAGGTGTGCCTGTTTGCAGATGACACCAAGATCTGCATCAGGGTGGATGCTCCAGAAGGGTGCAGAAAATGAAGAGGGACCTGGAGAAACTTGAAAGATGGTCAGAGACATGAACACAGAGTTTCAGTGCAAAGAAGTGCAAAAAACACCTCCATAGGGGGACCCTGAGAGAGCTGCAGGATATGGGAGTGCTGACTGTCAGTCAAGAGGATAGGGACCTTGGGGTTATCATCTCTGATGACCTCAAGATATTAAAGCAATGTGCAAGGGTGGTGGGGAGGGCCCGTGGCATGCTGGGGTGAATAGGCAGGGGTATCACTAGCAGGAGGGGGAGGTGGTGATGCCATTGTATAAAACAAAGGTAAAGCCTCACCTGGAGTACTGCAGGACCACACATGTGCAAGAACATAAGCAAGGTGGAGCCTATCCAGGCAAGGGCAACAAAGATGGTGCAGGGCTTGCGACAGAAAACATTTGAGGAGATTGAGAGAGACTAGAGACCTCAATATGTACTCAATGGAAGAGAGGAGAGAGTGGGGGTGACATGATAGAAACTTTCAAGTACCTGAAGGGCAAAAACAAGGTGCAGGTGGGGACCTTTTCCAAGGGAGAAAGAGTACTAGAACAACGGGCACAATATGAAATTAGAGGGATACAATATGAGTAATGTGAGGAAGGTTTTCTACAGAGTGGGTAGTCAACGCTTGAATAGTCTGCCACAAGATGTAGTGGGGCAAGCACAGTGGAGGTGTTTATGCATGCCTGGTACAGGCACAGGGGAATCTTAAGAGGGGAAGGGGTAATGAAAAGCCTTTGATCACATGGGGTCAAAGGACACATACAATGTATAGGGTCTACGGGCAGACTGGATGGGCCTAGTGACCCTTATCTGATCTCAATTTCTATGTTTCTATGTTCTGTGATTCTATGAAACCTAGATAAAGATTAGCTACTATATCACAGGTGGCCACATTGCCATCTGTTTTATTTATTTGTAAAATGTGAATCCTCCATAATCTCTTTGGCAGATAAATGCAAATCCTTTGATAAACTGTGACTCAACCACAATGACATAGTTTACTTTCCTGGTTCCTGTGTTGTGGTATCAGGTTGTGTTGCACTTGTCAGAGTTGTTTCACTTGTTGGCAAGGAAACACCCAAGAATTGCACTTGAAAAATTATATCTACAGCATGTAAGGGAGGACTGAGCTGTCCAAATTTTCAATTTTATTATGCGCAGCCCAGCCAGAAATAGCCCATTATTGGTTTTGTTGGCCAGATAACCCTCTAGTAGCTGGCTTATGTTTAGAACAGGAGTCTCTTAAGGGATTACACTTAATTAGTTCTTTTACATCACACTATCAGAATGATGCAATGTTAGACACAACTAAGACACTTAAATATGCCTGGACCCCGGCCTCTAAATATGTTAGAGGGCAGGACACAAAATCTAAATTAACCCCTCTATTTAACAATAAAATTTTCCGTCCCTCTATCATAGATGTAAACTATAGACAATGGTACTTTGGGAAGGGGCCCTGTACTATAGATGATTTTCTCTTGCATAACTCACTTAAATAGTTTGAGTAAGTAAAATCAGAATTTTGACTCTTAGATAGGCAATATATAAAGATATATGGCAATACACACAAGCAAAAATGTAATCTTTAGAAAAAAGTATTCTTTTCAGGTAGAGGATTCACTATTGAAGGATTCTTCAAGGAGGTGGAGACAAATAAACACCTGATTTCAAAGTTATATAATCTAATGTTAGAAGAGATCTCATCCCCTGCTGCTTCACTTAGAACAACCTGGGAGAAAGAATTGCCAGACCCTATTTTTGAATACTACTGGATTAAAGTTAGTATCTTAGAATCATTAGGTATTAAAGTAACACATTGTTTCAAATACATTTTAATACTTATCACAGGGCATACTTGACCCCCATTAGGTTACATAAAATAGATAAAACATTACGAATTAGGTGAAAAGTTTTTGTGGGCTCACGTGCTTATTCATTTTTTTTTTCTAGTATCCCATTTATAGCAAAAAGGGTAGGCCAAAAGCTGCTCCTCCCAGGGTATGAATTCAAGTTAGGTATTGATACACAGAGCAAAAACTCATGTATCTCTTATGGAGTGCACTCTAAATATCAACAACAAGCCTGTACAGCTCTTTTAGTGAATAGATATTCATTTACTTTAATAACAGCAAACACACTGTGACAGTTATACAGAAATACTTGAATGATAAAAAGGAAATTTGAGTTACATGCCATTCAGTAACTGTATGTAGTCTTGTTATTCAACTATTTTTACTTAGCTTCACGTGCCAGGACATAATTACTTCCTCGAAGCAGTGATTTGACGCTTATTGGACATAAAAGTCTCTCCACTGCTATCTTCTGGCTCAGTTGCCTCTATCCACCTCGTATATTACTTCAAACAGCTCCCCAAACAGCTTCCATCTGAAGAAGAGAACGCTACCAAGTTTTTACATCACCATTACTGAACTTCCTCATTCTTGCTGGCGTTCTGGACTTGTGGCCATGAGGATCACCACGGAAACAAGCTGACATTTCTGATGTGATATGTCTTCATCAGAGCAATGTAACAACTTGGTAGTGTTCTCTTCCTCACATGAAAGCTGTTCAGGGTGCTGTTTGAAGTAATATACAACTTGGCTATAGGCAATTGAGCCAGAAGATAGCAGTGGAGAGACTTTTTATGTCCAATAAGTACAAATCACGGTTCAAGGATGTAATGACATCCTGGCATGTGAAGCTAAATAAAAATAGCTGAATAACAAGTCTACATGCAGTTACTGAATGGAGTGCAAATTGAGTTTCCTTTTATCATTCAAGTATTTCTGTATAACTGTCCACAGTGTTTGATGTTATTAAGTAAATGAATATCTATACACTAAAAGAGCTGTACAGGCTTATTGTTGTTATTTACAGTGCACTCTATAAGAGACACATGAGTTTTGGCTCTGTATATCAGTACCTAACTTGAGATAATACACTGTCTCCATTATGTCAGAGGTACGCTTACGCATTTGTTGATAGATTGTCGTAGTTAAAACCTTATTGGGAGAAGATCTGGTCAACTATGGAACAATTATAGGTCAGGCTATTCCTTCTGATCCTGTTATTGCCATGCTTTAGCAACAGTTATGCCAATTAGATCACATTAAATATCAGAAAATATTTTTAATATGGATTTAACAGTGGCAAAAAAGTACTGATGCAACATTGAATGACCCTGGGCTCCAGCCTATAAGAAATGGATTGAGCAGATGTTGGATGTTAATAAAGTAGATAAATCATTATATTTGTTAGAAGATAACCCTGACAAATATAATTTAGTTTGGTCATCCTTTGTGACACATTTAGAAAACAGGGTATAAATACATAGGGTTGAATTCAGCCTGATAAGTTGGCTGTGATGAAGTGCTAAGTCTTCAGGAGTTGTTACAATTAATAAAGCACCCACGCGCTGAGCCAACAACCCCCCCCCCAAAAAAAACAAAAGATAAACTGTGAATCAAACCCAATGACATAGTATACTTTACCTATTTGTGCTGTTGTGGTATCAAGCTGCGTTGTACTTGTCGCAGTTGTTTCACGTGTTGTTGTTATTACTTTACTTGTTGTAGGCACTGTTGTGAAGATAAAGCAATGTTATCTGTGCAAGTAATATTTCTTTTCCTTGTGCAATACTCACAGTGAACACATTTGTTTCTCAAAGATGTACATTATGCCTTTTTGCCATTTGTAACATATTAGCATTTATATATAAATCATCAATAGAAAAAAATGCAACATGACATAGAGAAGTACCCTAATAGTAAGCTGTGGAATGAAATTTGCATTCCAGTTCTGGTTCTAAATTTTATTTAGGATTTAAAAGAGTTGCCCTTAAGTTTAATTTCAGTGCCAGTTGAACAGAACTAGGGCCAATAGTCATCATTGTAAAGTGTGTCTCTGGTAAGTTCAGTAGAATATGCATCATGGGAATGACCTCCACAGCAGATGATCTGCATTTAGTTGAGGTGCACTGTTAAATTGGTCAAGGATTTGGTGATGTTTTGTTCCACTAATATATTTAATGTTTGTGCAAAGCAGTTGGCATACACTTTTTCCATGTTGCTGTCACTGAAAGCCTTTGGCATTCAATTTAATTTCTGTGCTTGTTGAATAAAATTACAGCAGTGGCCATCACTGTAAAGTGTTTCTCTAATATTTACATGACTGTATAAATTGTGGGAATTACCTCCACAATAGATGATCTGTTGTTATTAAATTCTTGAGGAGCACTGTTAAATTGGACAAGGATTTGATAATGGTTAGACCACACCTTGAGTACTGTGTATAGTACTGGAGACCACACTTGAAGAGGGACATACAGCTCCTGGAGAGGGTACAGAGGAGGGCAACTAAGATGATATGAGGGCTAGGGGATTTGACATATGAGGACAGACTTGAGGAGCTCTGCCTGTTTTCACTGGAGGAGAGGAGAGACAGGGGGGACATGATTGAGGTCTTCAAATACCTCAAGGGAATAAATAGGGTAAACATGGAGGGGATCTTTAGACTAAAGCAGGGAGGTATCACCAGAGGGCATGGTTTGAAGTTGGAAGGTGGAAGGGTGAGGGGGGAAAAGAGGAGGAGGTTTTTCACTGTGAGGGTGATGGACCCTTGGAATGCACTGCCTGGCGAGCTGGTACAGAGATCCACAGTGGAGGGCTTCAAGAGAGGGTGGGACAGACACAGAAAGTGGATGTATCAGATGGTGGCCTGTCCCAGGGGAGTGGAGATGGATGATAGGGGTTTCTGGAGCATAAGGGATGGGAGGGCCTCGGCAGCTTACTAAGGATCTAAGGTTTGAGCAGACTCGATAGACCGTAAGGCCTAATCTGCTGGCAAATAGTATGTTAGTATAATGGTGACCCTTGTTGTGTAGAGATGATCTGTTCCACCAATGTATGTAGTGTTTCTGCAAAGCAGTTGGCATATACCTTTTCCCTGTTACCATCACTGAAATCCTTTACCATGTTAGATGCTTTATCAGGCCACTAACATTCCTCCTTCTAACCAATTTCCAAGTATTCATTCTGCTCACAATTTTTCTAAGATGTTAAATATGTTCACTGCAACATGTTCACTATGCATAACAGTGGCACTGAGCAATGATATTCCCCTGCATTGCCATTTTGGTGTCGGGTTATAATGCTGTTCAGACTGTGAGAAAGAACCCCAGTGTGCAGGCAGAGAGACTGGTCTATGAATGAGCTGATGCACCTCTCCAGTTTCTATATATTTTTGATGAAGTGTAGAATCCCCAAATTATTCCTTCTTGAGTTTATTCACAATGCACTTTGACTGCTTGGTAATCACCAGAACTACTCTGGAGGTGATGTAGAAGCACGACTACATGGTATCCCATAGCTCAGTTGTAAACATGCAAGCAGCCATTTGATTCCAACATCCTCCACAACTGATAATTGGTAACCAGTCCCTATAATTTTACCAGAAATTAAAGTCATTTGAGAAGTAGTCAAATGCTTAATGTTAAATGTGTTCTTGCAGTCAAATAGCTAAGTTAAGATTATTTTTTTTTTGAATTTGAAAAGGGTCTGTGAAACGATGATGTGGTGCTGTTCTGGCATGGCAAGGTGTTAATGAATGGACCACTCTGTTAGCTGATACCCCTGAAACTATAGATGTTGACTTATGCAAGAACAAGGGGAGACAATTTAAAGATAGAAGGAGGGCGGTTCAGGGGCAATGTGAGGAAGTATTATTTCACAGAGAGGGTAGTGGATGCATGGAACAGCCTTCCTGAGGAAGTTGTGGGGTCTAAAACTGTGGGAGAATTCAAGAATGCATGGGACAGACATAAGGCAATTCTTGTGGGGGGCTGGAAGATATAGGCTGTTGGTTAACTAGGATCTGCAGCCTATACTGTAGGTAGGGAAGTGGGCAGACTAGATGGGCCTAGCGGTCCTTATCTGCCATCAAAGTCTATGTTTCTATGTTTCTATGTCTATTTCTGTAGCCTGTGACATAGGCAACCATGATTGGGTGCTTGCAAAAAGGGTGACTCAGTCACTACACATGTCAACAGGACTACCAACTAGGGAGGGTGACTGGATGGGGGAGAGTTGCTCATATAGTGACACATGTACACATGTACTGGGGGGAGAGGCTGATGAGCTTGCCCCCTTGGCATTGTGGGTGGGTGGGAGGCGTGCTGGGGTTCCGAGGGTGCTGGGTTTGGATCTGGGTGCACATACATTTTTGCACCCGACCACAAATTTTTAGGGTTATGCACCCCTGACATTCACCTCTGTAGTTGAGAATCCTTTAGTGGGGGTGGGTCAGCCCTGCATAAACAGAAAATCCTATGTTCCTGCATCCTTTTGCTGTGTGATGAGGATGTATACACTAACATTGATTTTCAGTGATGTACACATGCCCTAATGGCGATCACCTTTCTGCAGTCACTGTTATGACATGGAACCCTTATTTCTTGTATTTGAAGTAGGTGGAACATGGATAGCAGTCTGCCATGATTGCGGCTATGTAACTAACTGCTTCTAAATCCATGATTTGGCACCAACTGAAATTAATAATGATTATCTGAATGTCCATATTTGGCTCAGTAAGAAATGAGAGATTATCAAGTGAAGAGGCTGCTGTTATACTAGATGACAATTCACATTGGTCGATTCGGTATGCAGCCATGACATCAACATTTCAAAAGCAGAGTCCCCTACAATGATAACAGTGCCACATCACTGTAGGGAGCCTGTTGGAACCCGACACTGTTTGTCGGGGGTCCTGCACCCCCTCAATCAGCTCTGACTTGGAGTTGAGAATCCTAAATGGGAAGAGCCCACATGGGGGGTTCTGGGGGCAAAGCCCCCCGAAGAAAACACTAGTGTGTTGTGGAAACCAGCAGCCAACTGTAAACTGCAGTTGACCTGCCAGTTTCGCTGTCGGGTCCATCGAAAAATGTTTTGTTGATGACCCATCTTGGATCCAGCAGATTCAAACCCAGAAATTTTGTTTATCCATGGTAATGGTAGTTTTACAGTATACACATAAATGCTCTGAGTTCATCAGTGGAACTTATTAAAATGATTATTGCATCCCATGTCTATCTATTTTGGTTTTACTTTTAAATGTCCACTGAGAGTGCTAGATGCATTGCGCCAACCCAGAGCCATCCCTGAGTGGGAGGGAAGCTGTGCTGCAGATCCCCCCTCTTATCGCCAATCTGCCCATTTTTAAATAAAAAATTGTTTTTCCCTGGTAATCTGGTGGCCCCCCTCCTAAAAACTATCTGCCTGTAGTTAAATTAAATAATACTTTCACTGTGGAGCTTGTAGACCATCCTCTCTAAACTTAATCTGCCAATAGTTAAATAAAATATCACACTGCTTGGTGGTCGAATGGCCCACCACCCCAGTAGGTATTGCCCCACCACCCTGCTCTCCATCCCATCTTTGAGCCTGCGACAACCACAGCACTCATCTTTAGACCATGGCTGGCTACCGACTAAACTCTCAAGAAATGAGCGTGTACTGTATATAGCACATGCTTTTTGAATGACGGCTCACAGTTCTATGTCATATTAGCTATCGCAAAACAGTGATCGCTATTATGGCAAGTTTATATCACCAAAAAAAACCCTGCTAAAAGATTGCTAACTCCAGGGGGGACATGTCAGGGAGGGGGTGACACTCTGGATTTGAAAAAAAAAAAGCAGCGGCAGCCATTTTTCTCCTGGTCCCCAGCCTGAATCCAGTATCTGCTGCACCGGAGCTAGCCACCCTCACCACCACACCACATGGCTATTTCAGTTGCAGCAGGCACACTACCCCTTGAAAACCCTCTTCCCTATCCCTCCCTTTCCACTTCCTCTCACTCTCCTCCCCTTCCGGTTGCCCTGCCCTATTGTCGCCATAGCAAAGCGTCACTACCTGGGGTGCTGTGGTTGCACGGGATATTCTGCATCAGGCCTGCCAGAGGGCAGGCATAACAGCAGCGATTTTCCCTAGTTAGTCTGAGAGACTGGCTGGAGGGCTGGTCTAGACCTGGATGTCATAGTGCCAGTCTCTGTGTCCTCGGGTGACTACCTATTGGACTGTGTATTGAGGGAGTCCCTCTTTAGTACCACCCTCAACTGGTACTCTTTTTGTTCCCTGCTTGTGGTGAAGTTTATTATCGACAGAACTCTGGGAAGATTTCTCCTTGCTGAGAACAGGACTCCCACTTGCTATATTTTCAAGCTATATACCAGGTCAGACTTTTTCTTGTTTTGACTTTCTACTAAGCAGTGAGAGTGCTTCATAGAGCTGATGGTTAGACTTAATAAAGTCTTGATTCATTTCTCAAGGAAGTGGGGGGCTTTATGGACTTACATATGGACTCTGAAGCTTTAAGTGACTTTTTTCCTTTGCTGTTGTTTGCTTTCATGTCGCTTTTAAGATTTTTATACATGTTAAACTTTTTGTTTTTGTTTTCTGTTTATATTTTATTTATTTTTGATCTAGATTGAATTTGAACTATCTGGTCTATTTGCCTAGTCCCAGGGTGTGAGAGACAGTGTGTGTGGCTATTGTTTGCCGACTTCCCTCTCCTGTTCTGTGAGCGAGAGAGTGATAGATCAAAATAGTCCAGATAGTGATAGCGTGTGGCATTTTATTTTTTGATTCTGTCCTACCACTCTGTGAGAGAGAGGAGGATTGAAATATATCAGATTATTTATGTTGTGGGGAATAGTTGTTTTAAGAAACTAAACTGTTTTCTTTATATGTGTTGTATTCATTACTGGGTGATTAGTTGTTTTTGAGTGCACTCCATGTTTTTGGTGTGTGACTTGATATATTGTTGGCCTAGATGTGTTGGCAGACCACTCTCCCAGTCATGCACAACTCACCCTCTGAACTTCGGGACCCTCCATGACTTTAATGCCCCCCATAGCCTGCAGTATAACAACATTGTAGAGCATTAGGAATTGCTGCGCAGAGGGCAGGGCTAGGTTGGGCATTCTGAACGCAGAGGGAGAGTGAGCGGTGCTTGTATCAGGGTAGTGAGGTCCAGGAGATGCCCTGGGATGAAATGGATTCTGGATCATGGTTCACCATGCCCGGTCTCCATACCCAAGAGCTCCAGTGTTGTTGGGCTGATAGCTCGGCGGCACCAGAATCCTGTCCGACTTGAGCGGTGTTATGCAATGCAGAGTCCCTCCACAGGGCTCCCAAGCTTAGCCACCGAGGACGACTCAGCCCCCAGATGGACAGCTCCACTCCAGCTGCCATCTGAGACTGCATGCCTGGATCCACTATGAGCAAACAGAGCCCCCTCCACAGGGCTCCCAAGCTTAGCCGCTGAGGATGACAGCCCCCAGATAGACAGCTCCACTCCAGCTGCTGCCCAAGACTGCAAGCCTGGATCCACAGCCAGCAAGGTATGGCCCCTGTCACCAACTAATCAGAATGTGAGCATCTTCTCAGGGCCTGTTCCAATTGGTTCCAAGCTTCTCCCTTTGTTCTTCTGTCTTTTACCCTCAAAAGCTGCATTTAAAAAGCAGAATATGCCTGGAAATGTTTAACTCTCTCTATAAAGACTATAATACTTGTTTTTGTTAAAATCTTAAGAGTTTTTAAGTGAATACAGCCCTTTTTTGAATTTTTCTTCTCTGGCTACTTCCTTCT
This sequence comes from Neoceratodus forsteri, assembly GCA_016271365.2. Taxonomy (NCBI): domain Eukaryota; kingdom Metazoa; phylum Chordata; order Ceratodontiformes; family Ceratodontidae; genus Neoceratodus; species Neoceratodus forsteri. Next base: position 39,940,639 of record CM028137.1, on the reverse strand, counting down.
GGTGCCCAAAACCAACCCCTTCCTTTGTGTTGCAAATTAGACTCCCACTGGACTGTTTGGTCCATTGTGCTCAGCCAGCATTTAACCCACCTCCATTTTCTCAGCAGAGACCCCCACTCCACAGGGTTACTAAGCTCAGCTGCCGATGATGACTCGCCCTGATGCACGGCTGCACTCCAGCCACCGCCTGAGACTGCAAGCTCGGATCCACAGCCAGCTACTTCCTGCCGGTGCTGTGCACTGGCTCCCCACCCAACCTATCTGGGCATTTACTTATATAGCTAATTGGGTCACTTGGCTGATATATACTATGTCCCAACTTCTCCCTTGGCAGATTGTACAGAAAAACCTCTAAAGGGAGCACTGGCTTCCTATCCTACCCCACCACCTCTCCAAAAGCAGACAGAACAAAACTCTCTGGCTACAGCGTACATCCGGTATACCGCTTCCTCACCCGACTCAGCCGCTGTCTGACGGACCTCACTTATCGGCTGCCACAACAGCCAGGGTACACTCTAGGATCATCCCTACCATACTGTACTCTGAAGCCAAAACTCACTAGCAACATGAGACCACTCTCAATGCATAAGTGCCTTTTACTGGCTCTTGGAATAATTTTATTATCAGACCCCTGAGGTGATGTATGGGAGGAGCAGGCCAAACTAATCCAGACTCCCCCTGGCACTGCTACCACTATGGCAGATTATGCACAGCATGCGGGGCACAACTGCTAATATTATTTGCCCACAAACTTTCCTTGTCCTCCACAGCTCTACAGGGCACATGACCTCCTCAGGATCACACTAGCTGTCCTACTGCATGGCCACCCCCTCACAGCCAACACCCATGACCCTAAGCATTCTAGGATAATAGTCGGACCCAGCAGGGCTCATTGGTCCTGCTTTGTTTGTAAGCTGATCCTCTTATTACTGCTGTTATCTGGTAATGTGTACCCTGATCCTGGACCTCCCAATGCCAACACCAACCTCAAGGCAGGGATAATCAGGATCATATCCCTTAATATCGGCAGCTTACTTCCTAAATTCAGAGAATTCCAGGTGTGGGTTGCACCGATCAATCAAGATATCATAGCCCTCATGGAGACCTGGCTCTCCCAAAAATCTCTGTCGCCACTATTACCCTCAGTTGCTACTCCTCCTACCAGCAGGACAGACTGTCCAAATGTGGAGGTGGAAGTTTAGTCCATGTCAAGTCTGACATCAAATTCCAGACCATACACAGGCAGTATGCACTCTAAAGAGGCTCAAGTACTAAACTGAAAACTATCCTTAGGACAACAGAACAAAGTCCTTCTGGATGCCTTCAAACAACACCAAAACTGACTGACTGGTCCCTTTATCGACAAAGCCATGGATGGAAACCAGGCCCTGGACTACTTCTCAAGATCTACACCCAAGCATGTGACATCTTCTCCCCATCAGAACCAAGAAGGTTAAAAGTAATACAAATCCATGGCTCATGGGCACATTAATCATGCTCATGAATTGAAGACACAATCTTTGGCATAGAGCAAAGGCAACAAGCAAGCAGGCAGAACTATCTGCCTATGGGGCTGCCAGAAACAACTGCAGTAAGCTTCTTCACCAAGCAAAAGCCATCTATTATAAAGATCAACTCAACAAACTTTGGGGGTCGAGCAAAGATTTCTGGCAGTCCATGAAATTTCTAACTAGTAGTGCTCTGAGAACCCCACCTGATCTGATTATCATTAGCACTGGGACGCTCCAGGAACCCCTTGATATTGCTAACGCCTTCAACTTAGCATTCATGGATCTGACTGGTGTATTGCCAGGTGAATACCTTGCGCCACTACCAGATCAGCCCCCGGTCCTTGTGCACCCACACCCACTGGACCACCATCCTTTAACTTCAGACAGATTTCAAGAACTGCCACAATCAAATATGTAAAACAGGTATTAGGCAAAACTAGGATGGGGAGGGACCAAATCAACCTGAAGCTGGTTGCTCTAACCCTGGATGAGATAGCAGTCCCTCTCACTAAGGTTTTCAACTCCTCCCTTAGATCGAGTGTGTTCCCAGATGCCTGGAAGCTGGCCCTGGTCACCTGTGTCCTTTAAACGGGTGACATAACTAACATAGCTAACTACAGGCCAATCTTAATCCTTTCTCCCCCCCCCCCGAAAGACCTGGAAAGGGTGGTCTCAGAGCAGCTCACTGAGTACCTGGAAAAGTATAACCTGCTCTGTCCACAATAGCATGGCTTCCATAAAATCACTCAACACTTACGGCACTAATCAATACACCTCCTACCTCTACGATGCTTTGAATAATTGGATGGTGGTGGTGGGATCAATATTCATAGACCTCACAAAGGCCTTAAACTCAGTGAACCACCACCTTCTCCTTAGCACCTTGTTATCAACCGGCTTGTCTCAAAGTATGGTGGCTTTGGGAGCTACCTCTCCCAGAGAATGCAATGAGTCAGAATAGGAGACACATATTCTGAGCCAAAGGAGGTAAACCTAGGAGAACCACAGGGATCCATCCTTGGCCCACTACTCTTCAATCTATTCATAAATGCCCTCCCTTCTGCCTGCCCAGTTCACATTGTACTCTATGCTGATGACGCTGTCATATCCGTCCCAGGCAGCGACCAACATACCATCACAACTGAACCACAGGACAGCTTTCTTAAGTTTGAGTCCTGATTCCACCAGAACAAACTCTTGATCAACCACAAAAAGCGTGGCACAAGTCCCGCGTCATCTTCCTAAAAAGGAAAAACACATCTGAAAACAAAAAACTGTCCCTCATTGATTGTCTTGCCCCCTCCTCAACCCACACCAACCATCTTCTCATCCACCTCCCTATCCCCCCCACCGCATACTTACCTCTGGAGTCCAGCACGATGATCTTCGGTGGACCGGGAATACTTCTGCACTCTTCAAAGCCGACTGCGAACTGAAGAAATGCCGGTAAGCTGTATAATGGCATAAATGTTTTTTTTTTCAAGTTTGGGGCATATCTCAGCCATTTTGGGGAATTTTTTCATCAAATTTTCAACATGGGGATTTTGGGGCCACACCTCATGAACTCAGTCACTGTCATTTTATTTGGTCCCAAAAGGTGATTTCGTGGTCACTGTGTGGAACCACATTTTGGGACCCAGCAATGAAATGACAGTGTCACAATTCATGAGGTACTCCCCCCAAAACCCTATGTTGAAAATTTGGTGAAGAAATTCCCAAAAAATGACTGTTTTATGAGAGTGCGTTGCGCAGTTCCTATGCATGCTCGTAACCGCAAATTTTTTATATTTTCGCTCCAGATTTTCAACATTGCCAATTTACCACACCTCCTTATGAGTAGTACAGCTGTCATTTTTCATATCTTGCTCAAAATGTGTTTTCTCACATAGAAACATAGACTTTGATGGCAGATAAGGACCATTTGGCCCATCTAGTCTGCCCATTTCCCTACCTACAGGATAGGCTGCAGATCCTAGTTAACCAACAGCCTATTTCTTCCTATCCCCACAAGAATTGCCTTATGTCTGTCCCATGCATTCTTGAATTCTCCCACAGTTTTAGACCCACAACCTCCTCAGGAAGGCTGTTCCATGCATCCACTACCTCTCTGTGAAATAGTACTTCCTCACATTGCCTCACATTGCCCCTGAACCACCCCCCTCTATCTTTAAATTGTGTCCCCTTGTTCTTGCACGTCTCTTTTTCTGAAAGATGCTATCCTCTTGGACTTTTTTGATTCCACTGAGGTACTTAAAAGTTTCTATCATGTCCCCCCTCTCCCTTCTTTCCTCAAGGGTATACATATTAAGCTCCTTTAGTCTCTCCTCATACGGCTTCTCTTGCAGACCCTGCACCATTTTAGTTGCCCTCCTCTGGACTGCCTCTATCCTGTCTATGTCCTTGCGGAGATGGGGTCTCCCGAACTGGACACAGTACTCCAGATGGGGTCTCACCAACTGTCTGTACATGTAGCACCCCAATGTCATGGTTGGTGTGCGAAATCAATGTTGGACAGATTAAGAAAATCACAGTAACACTGTTCATGAGCAGAGGTCTTAAAATGGCTATGTTGGAAATTTGTTTGAGGAAGTCCATAAAATGACTGTGTGACGAGCGTGCATTGCACAGTTTCCATGCACCCTCAAAAGTTCATGAATTTGTGCTATTTTCAGTCCAGATTTTCAACACTGGCATTTTTCCACACCTCCTTATCAACAGTACAGCTGTCATTTTTCACATCCTGTTCGAAATGTGTTTTTGCACCTGTGGTGCCAAATGGCATATTCACTGTGCAAAATCAGCTTTCAGCTAACAAACTGATATTGCCACTGTTCATGAGGTGGGGGGTCACAAAAAAACCATGTTGAAATTTTGGAGTGAAAATACCAATGATCTCCTGGAACATTAGGGTTTCCGACCATAATGCCCCCACCCTGTAGAGATTGACAGGCATCAAGGTGTGCCTTGGACTCTTTGGCCCCATAGTTTACTCTATTCTCCTATACTGCATCCATCTCACCATATTCCCTTATAGGATGAGGAGAGCGTAGGGTGTGGTGAAATGGCATGGCTGTTATGCCTGATGACTCAGAGGTACACCCCAATGCCTGTCAGTCTCTGCAGGGTGGGCTTCAGTTCGATACTCCACTGTCATTCCATATCTTTTTTTTTAATTTGTTTAGCCAGGAGTAGCACACTAAGCTGAAAGCTTTTTTACAGGTGCAACCTGGCAGCACAGGGAAGTTAAGTGACTTGCTCAGGGTCACTCAGTATGCAAGTGGAAGCTGTGGGATTCAAACCCAGGTCTGGTCTGCTGGATGTCTCCAGATATAAAGCTCATACCCTTAAACCACTGCACTATATTTCTCTCTCTCTCTCTCTCTCTCTCTCTCTCTCTCTCTCTCTCTCTCTCTCTCTCTCTCTCTCCCTAAAGTTGCAGATCTTAACCGAATGGTCTGGTGGTGTCAGGAACTGTATGCCTATGAAAGCTTATGGTTGCTAGGTTCAAACCTACAAAAAGAGTTGTCATTTATTTCTCCTACTTTTCACCCAGAGAACATGATTTAAATCTTAACAGGGACTTCAACATTTGTATTGTTAGACAGTAATACACTGGCAGGGTTACTGTCTTTTAACTATAGGGGAGTAGCTCAATTCTTTCTTGTCCCCTTACCTAATTCAGTGCAAGTGATCTGTGCTGAGATGCTGATTATCTTAAAGCAGCAGTGCAATGAATCAATAATGCTGTGTTCACATATTTTTACTCAGAACTTGTCTGGAATACTTCATTTATATACCTTTTGCAATCGGATGGCATCGAATTGTAGTTCTATGTTCAGTTTTTTCCATTGACTCATACACATCCTTGCCAGGATTGCTATGTTGTATTCAGTTGCATCATGGTATTGTTTTGGATGAAAAGGCTTACCATGATGCAACTGGAGCAATCCCATGATGCAATTCTTTATTGTTGTTCAAGCGTGCTCCCGTAACAGTTTTGGACTGCTCGTATGCGAAAAAAATGGTTCTCGTTAGCAGTAGCGTTTCATGCTGTAACACCTCAGATTCAGTGTGAGTGAACTTAGGATTTTAGCAAGTGTTTTTGTACCTTTAGTAAGTTTTAGATAGACAAAGTGCACAATGCAGCATTTAAAAATCAGTAACTGAGTGAAACCCCTATTTTTTTCATAATAAATAGAATTTAGGAAGCTGGGGTATTGCTATAGAACAGTCCCATCCAGAACCAATTTGTAAATAAGCCTGCTTAATGGTGTTTTCCTGGTAAAATAAAAATGAAATTGGAAAACATTGACAATGAGAAGCTTTGTGACAGAATTTATTACAAATCGGGAACTGCCAGTAGCTATTATTAGTGAAGACGATGATGCAGATCATGATCATACACATGCTCAGCAATGTCCAGGAAGGTTGCCAGAACATACAAAAAAAAAATTTACAAGCTGCTGTTCACAGTACACATCATGTCACATCATAGGTGATGCCTGCTGAACAGCATTTCCATCCCTTATATGACTTTTCAGACAAGATGAATGAGGATCATAACCATGATATAATGAAAAAAACATGCATTCAGGACTGAACATTTTAATCTGTCTGAATGTGGAATATTACTACGATATGTAAAAAAATATATATATATTTGTGCTGAGGGTGAGGATCGAACCTAACCCTTTGTGACAGTGCAGCAAAATCCAGGGGCACATGCTTTAGCCACTACACCAAACCCACTTCACATTTTCTATTTGTTAGGAAACTTGCTTTTATCAATTGATCACTTTGCAGCTCTTAACTGACAGTGTGACTAGACAATACTTATTATCATGATGCCTTGATTTTCATACTCACAAAGGGATACAAATGGCAAACGCATTTATAACATAAAAAATCAATATGATACCGTCAAAATGGGTTGAGGTTGATCAGCTTTTCTTTCTCTCTCCTTTGCAAAAGGAGGCACTGTAACAAGAGCTTGCTACAGGTCCAGGAACGATAATTAGCACAACCTACCCCATCCTTTTTACTCCAACAGCATTTGCGTACTACCTCGAGCCTCGTCCTGGTATACTCATGCACTATAATGGTTCTGTTGCATTATTGCTGTTTATATGTTCTTTTGTATGATTTTGGACATTTATTGTAATTTACCCAATCTTCCACCACTGTTTATTTTACAATACCTTGTGTTCCAACTGTTGCATAATCTTACAATGTTGTATTGTTTGTACTACCTACATACTATTTTAACTGATCATCCTTCATAACCCTATGCAACCCCTCCCCTGTAGTTTCCTGCCTCTGTCTTGCTCCCACATTTGTGAAGGAATCACATCTGCCCTCCTTCAGTCCTCAGGTACTACACCATCCTCCATGATTTATTAAAAGGGTAGTCAGTGGTGTTACTAGTTCTCCCTAAATTCTTTTAGGATTCTTGGTGAATCCCATCAGGCCCCATTGCTTTGTCTTTCAGACCCTTTCTTCTGTAAAAGGACTGGGATCGACCCCCCTATCCAGAGTGCTTCTGTAAATTGGATTAGGTACCCCCCACCTCCTCTTTTGTGAATATTGAGCAAAAGTATTCATTAAGTATCTCTGATCTTTCACTGTCCCTCTCTGCCCACCCACCGTCCATTCTATTCAGCCTCACTATCCCTCCCTTTGTCTTTCTACACTCCCTAATGTGTCTACTGTATAAACGGATTTATACCCCTTCTTAACTGAGTTGGCTATCTTTTCCTCAGTCTGGGCCTTCACTATTCTGACTGCTTTCCCTGCTTCCTTCTACCTTAACTGGTACAGTTCTCTGTCCTGCTCCTTCTGTGTTTCCTAATACTTCCTAAATGCTGTCTTTTTCTCCCTAGCCTTCCCGCCACCTCTTTTGAGAACCATAGTGGCTTTTTCTTTCATTTTGATTTATTTATTTGCTTCACACAAAGGCTTGTTGTCTCTGTGATGGCAATTTTGATGTTTCCCCATTGTTGCTCCACCCATCCTTCTTGACTGTTTGCTAGTACTTTTCTAAGGCACTCTTCAATCTTGCCAAAGTCAGCCCTCCTGAAGTCCAGTACCCTCACTTTTGTATGGCTTGACTCTGCAGCTGAGTTTATCATGAACCACACTGGTTGGTGGTCACTTGTTACCAGATGGCTACCTACTTCTAGATCTGAGATCCTCTCATTGTCCCATTTGAGTGTATGAAGTCTAAGATTGCTCCCTCCTGAGTAAGTTCCAACACTAGCTGTCTGAGGCATGCCCCTGTAGGGCATTGAGAATGGCCCTGCTCTTGGATGTGGCTGTAGCAAAGGTGCTCCAGTTAACATCTGGCATATTCAGGTCCTCCATCAACAGTATCTCCCCTTTCTCTGCCATCCTAAGGATGCCTTCTATCATATCATTGTCCATTGCCTCCCCCTGAGATTGTGGTCTGTATACAACACCTGTGTGGATTGTGGTGCCATTTCAGTCTCTAAGGTGACCCATAGTGCCTCCTCTCCTCCCTGTTTACTTTTTTTCTGTTGCTTTTATCCCTTCCCTTAAATAGAGAGCTACTCCTCCCCTTCTTCTACCATCCCTGTCTCTCCTGCAGGTTGTGTACCCTGGTATGTTAACATCCCATTCATGGTTCTCTGTGTACCATGTTTCTGTAACTGCCACAATATCCAGGCATCCCTCTTCCATCATGAGTAACTTGTTTGTGCGGTGTGCCTTTCCTAGTGAACCAGTTCAATAAACAAATACATGAGCCATGGCACAGCTTTCAACATTGGCAGCTCCTGCCATGCACTGCATACTCCCTGGAAAGCTGACCCTGGGGTGCACAGTTCCTTGTCAGCATGTATTCCCACTCCACCCCATTAATGTGACAGAGTGGGAGCCAACCCTAGTGTGCCAAAATCATTCTTTTATTTATGTTTCTGACACCAGGATTCCCACTGCCAGTGTTAGATGACCCCTCACCCATCAGAATATTTCAAGTGCCGACACTGGAGTGCCCGATCCCTGTGTCAAAATGATCCTCCCACATACACACATATACACTATTGTGGCACCCTGGAAGCCCACCACAGTGCGCCAAAATATTTTTGTAACCTGTAAAATAATGAACACCATCTCCAACGTCTTTTTTTTCCCACTGTAAAAAAGAAAATGGTCCCTCGCCAATCTCCCCATTCATCCCACCCTCCCACTGCAGACCCACCTCCCCACACACACACACACCCTTACCTGTACTTTCCTCTAGAGGTTGGAAGCAGTGATCTTCTATGGACCAAGACATCTGCACTCTTCAAAGCCAACTTGCAAACAAATTAAGTCAATTGGGGGTCAGCTTAGGTTGATATCTCAGCCACTTTTAGAAATGTTGGCACCAAATTTTCAAAATGGGGTTCTTGGTGTCCCACCTCATGAAACATGTCACTGTCATTTGGTTACTCAGTCCCAAAAAGTGATTTCATGGTCGCTGCAGATATTCAACTTTCAGGACTGATATATGAAATGACAGTTCTGCTGTTCATGAGGTGGGATCTCCAAAAAAAAAATCTTGCAAATTTGGTGAAAATATTCCAAAAAAATTACTGTGTTATGAGCATGCATTGCACACTTTCTATGTATGCTCGTAACTTTGATAAGTTTTAATATTTACACTCAAGATTTTCAACATTGCCATTTTTCCACACCTCCTTATGAACAGTACAGCTGTAATTTTTTACATCCTGCCTGAAATGCATTTTCACATCTGTGGCACTGAATGGCATGGGCACTGCAGGAAATCAACTTTTGGACCATTAATATAATCACAGTGGCACTGTTCATGAGGGGAGGTCCCAAAATGCCCATGTTGAAAATTTGGTGAACAAATTCCCAAAAATGATTGCATTACAGGCATGTATTGCACAGTTTCTATGCATGCTAGTAACTAGTCCAATTTTCATACTTTCACTCTAGATTTTCAAAATTGCAATTTTTAAACTTCCTCATGAACAGTATAGCTATCTTTTTTCACATCCTGCACAAAGTTTGTTTTCAACTTTAGCACCAAATGGTACAGTCGCTTGCAAAATTATCTTCTGGGATTGAGTAATGAAATAATAGTGCCACTATTCATGAGGTGATGCCCCAAAATGTCAGTGCTGAAAATTTGAGTGATAATACCAACAAACACCCTGGGCATTAGGGTTTCCAACCATAACACCCACCCTGTAGAGACTGACAGACATCAGGGGTGACTTGTTGGCCATAATGCTCATGCAATTCCACCACCTCCCCACCCTGTAGCCAGTGACAGGCATTGAGGTGTTCATTGGGGTATTCAGCCCCAACATTCACCCCACTGTATTCTACTGCACCAATCTCAGCTTATTTCCTTATGGACTGGGTGAGTACAAGGGCTGAAGACCTGAAGGCACACCACATCACCTGCAGTGTCGCAGAGGGAGTGAGGTGGAATGGCATGAGCATTATGGCTGATGACCCAAAGGAACACCCCAAATGTCTATCAGTCTCTGAAGGGGAGGGTTTGACATTAGTTTAATCAGTGTCAGTGGATCAGTAGGTAGCACACTCGCCTCTGAGACTGGGCAATCCGAGGGCTGTGGGTTGATCCTCACATCTGGCACTGGGTTAATATCCCAGTACTGACACTGTAGTGCAGCATGAGAGGGTGCTGCACTTCTGAGGTGCCGCCTTCGGATGAGATGTTAAACCAAGGTCCCATCTGCTTGGACTGGTGGTAGTTCAGGTGGATGTTAAAGATCCCATAGCACTTATCGAAAAGTAGGAGAATTTCCTGGTGTCCTGACCAAATTTCCCTCATTCACTAAAAATACCACCAACAGCTTAATCTGGTTCAAGGTCAGTGCATTCATCTGTATCCCCTTCCCTGGGTCATGCCTAAAAATAGGCAGGATTTGTCTAGTGCACTTACCCGGTCAACAAAAACTAAATAAATAATACTACAGTGGCATTCCTTTTATGCATCTTTCTGACTCCTGCACTCCAATTCTAGTGGGGGTTAGGAGGAAGTAGGCTGTTGGTAGTGTTGGGTAAGTTACTTTTTCTATTACTTTCTATTACATTTGTAAACTTGTTCCAGGAAGCTCTATGCAGTCCCTAGCAAGGATGGAGAAGTACTAGAAAAAGTAATACATCTTACAGTTACTTATTTCTTTTTTCTACAAAAACAATACAAAAATAATAAGTAACTATAACAGATTACATTTATTTGAGAGTAATAGGTTAGTTACTAGTTACTTTCAAATAAATGTAATTAGTTACTGTTACGATTACTTTTGTATGAAAAGACAAACGTTTTGTAACGGTAGGTGTATTACTTATTTCAGTACTTCTCCATCCTTGCTAGCACTGCACAGAGCTTCCTGGCACAAGCCCAAAAGTAATAGAAAGTAATACAGAAAAGTAACTTACCCAACACTGGCTGTTGGTTAACTAGGATCTGCAGCTTCTCCATTAGGTAGTGAAATGGGCAGACTAGGTGGGCCAAGCGTCCTTATCTGCCATCAAAATCTATGTTTCTGGCCCAGTGGTGCTGAGGGTTGAGGCACTGGATGCCACACCTCCTTTCCATGCCGGTTACCCAGATTTGGGAATAAGCCTGGGTCATCAGGGGTTGGCAGGGGCAGACTAGGATTGAGCATCTGAAGACAGCTCTCCTAGCCTGGGGGAAATGGGGTGGTTGCAAACCAAGCTCTGTTGGTCCCTGGGGATGCCCAGAGGTACTGCAGAGGCACGGGTGCCTGCCAAAGTGGGGGGGGGACATAGCAGACGTCTGCATGCTAGTGTGTGGACGTCATTGCATATCCGTGCCCCCATTGGGGAAGAACAAGGAAAATCCAGTGCAAGTCCATGGCAGCTTGATGGCTGCAGTTCATTGGTCCAACGATGCCTGGAGGCCATGCACCGGTAGTGGATCCTCACCGGATGCGGGGGCTTAGGGGAGCCTCGATGGTGTAGCTGCCTCATGCCAGCTGGGCATGACAGCTTTGGGATCAGTGGTGGATGAGTGGTGGCTGGAGATTGGCAGGACTGGGGCTTCAGGTGAGAAAGTACTCAATGATAAAAAAAAATCTATGTTTCTATGTTTCAATGGCAAGACCAACAAATAAACAATCAGAATTGACAAATGCTTGTTTTAATTCCTTTTCCTCCCTTGTTTTCTTGAAAGAAGTTTACCATTTATTCTAAAATGGGGTGCTTCCATATACTGTATACTTCATCTGTGATAAATTAGTTGCCCAGTTGGTTTTGCTAGTAAATTTACTTAATATGTGGCATATATTTTTGACTACAACATGTCTTAAATTATTATTTAACTTTCTAACAGTGAAAAAGATTTTCCCAATATCCATTATCTCTGGTAACATGTCCCTCAATATTGAATTTTCCACCTCCAAATTATCTTCCTCTTTGTTGGTATATGCCCACCTAATTGCTAACTTAATCATATAGGCCATGTAATGGGCTTCTATAGCTAGGCATGCCATGCCACCCTGCTCTTTGGGTATGCAAAGTCTTCGCCAAGATATCCTCCTTGGTTGTTTATTATGTCAGATGAATTTATTTATTAGTTTATTTATTAGAAAAATCTCAGAAGACCTTTGAGTGCAAGTGTTTATTTGCAAAGGTTCTATATCAGATGGAGACAAATAGATATACCAGTAATCAGCTCTATTGGTGCCTAGTCATATAAGTGCACAATAGGTGCATTGAAATAAATGCACAATGGAATAAAACACTTTTAAACAGTATAATATAGGTTCACAATTTATACTGAGGATACATAGGGCCCAACGGAGTCATCACAGCAACAGTATGATAAACTGTTTGAGAAGGTGATGAAATTCTGGTGCAGTCATAAAACAGAGGGACAGAGGCATCAGGAAACAGTAGTGTGTAGTAAATGGACAGCTCATCTAGGGGAACCAGTTAACAATAAAGATGGCTGAAAGCCACAAATTTTGTTCTGCAAAAATATTTCATTTGTTTATTTATTTATTAAGTAGTTTCACCAGGAGGTCACACTGAACAACAAGTTGCTCATCTCACGTGTGACCTGGGGAGGGGTTACATAGGGTTGTGAAGGATTATTAGTTACAATAGTATGTGGGAAGACAAACAATACAACATTGTAAGGTAATGCAACAGTTAGAACACAAGGTATTGCACAATAAACAGTAGTGGAACATTGAGTAAATTAAATGCATGTCCAAAATCATACAAAAGAACATATAAATATACGAAACAGTAATAATGCTGTCATGTGATAATGTGCATATATGTTCTTATTATTTTTTTAGTTAAACAGTGGTGGGAATCGAACCTGAGAATTCAGAGAAAGATACAGAAGGAGAACTTAAAAAGGTGATGGCACTTGTCATATGTGGGGACTCACAGTATGCTCTCTTTTGTGCATATATTAATTGTGAACAGATATACAGATTTTTTTTATATTGAGGAAGAAAAATAATTTTGAGAAGTTATTTATGTTTTTTGTTGTAGAGACCAGTTCCTGATGAAGGGTAATGAAGCAGAAATGTAGAATGCATTATACTGGATGAAACATATTAAACATTTAAAAACACATAACCAGAATGGTGTTTTGATTTATTTAGGTGAGTGGGATAGACTTCCAGTATTACATTGTTGGTATACTTCTGCTTAGGGGAGTGAAAATGGGGTATGGGTGCCTCCTTTTCATGCAGTGGACTGATCCTGGGTTTTGAGTGGGGTACAGGATATTGCATGCTGCAGGCCTGGTGGGATGAATGGTGGCGATGGCCATGAGGTCTTGATGCATCTGTTGAAAGGTGGTACAGTGTAATGGATGCTGTGCAGTGGTCAAGATGTGGTTTCTCCAGAACAGATTTACATGATGGTCATTTTTTGGGATTGCACAGTGCTTTTTTTTGCTGCAGGGGGCAAGCGGCGGTTTATTTTAGACTTGTTGGGTAGTAGAGCAAGAAGCCACTGGAGGTTGTGGCGGCCATGATGGTCAGACAAGAGGACCTCTGGGCCAAGCAGAAGGTGCCAGGAAACATCTCTCTCAGGGATGTGGAAGAGCACAGTGCAAGACCAAGTGAGCAGGCTCAGATTGCAGGAAAGAAAGAAAGAAAGAAAGAAAGAAAGAAAGAAAGAAAGAAAGAAAACAGCAGCAGCAGCAGCAAGGGGCAAAACACCCCGATTGGGGAGCATTTGGCACACTGTGTCACAGACCTGGAGTACACATCATGAGGAGGAGAGAGAGGAGGCATGGCTTTGGGACATAGCTGGTCAGATGAGGACTGGGCTTCAGGAAGCTTGGATGCCCAGGGCATTCAGGGATGAGGGGCTTAACAGGAGGCTGGCAATGTGGCCTAGAGGTTTTGGCAGAGCAGTAGGATGGAGCAAAGATGCAAGCACAGGGCACTAGGCATGTGAGGGGTCAGCGGATGGGCACCAGGGTGGCCAGAATGGGGGACTTCAAATTTGACCACACTGGTGAGACCTGGTGGGAACTTGAGGATGGACCCAGATGTTGCCCAATGGGTGCATGGAGGCTCCTGGGCCCCAAGGTGGGGCTGACTGGGGAGCTGCAAGGCAACAGGTGTCTGGATACACACCAGGGGGTGAGGGCCCTGACAAAGGGTGCCCAATATATTCACTGCTCTCATCTATTATGTATTCATTAGCAGGGAAGATGGCACCAAAGAAAGCCCTGGTCTCCAGCATCAAATTGATGGAGGAAACATCCGAGTGGATGAACAAAATGCTGGAATTCACTGAGACAGCCCAACAGTCAGAGAAAGAGGAAGAGGCAATGAGGAAGAGGAAGGAATGGAAGGGGCAAGTGAGCAGAGGCAGGGGAGGGAGGGGGCCATGAGGAGCAGTGCCCTTCCCCACTCCCGTTCCTCCACCAAAACCAGCACTGGCACCATCCGGGCCAGGTCATAATGGGGGTAAGGGTAATACAGATTTGGAAATGATGGTGATTTAAAGGAGTATCTAGAAGGGATGCTTGGGGGATATGGGGAAGAAGGAGTTAGAAAAGATAGACAGTGAGCTACAGACAACAAAAATGGGGAGAGGGCCCGGGACACAGTGAGGGGCAAAGGGAGGAAGCTGTACAAGGGACAACTGGATTTTTTCCTAGGAGACTGCGGTTCTTCCTCCATTAAGGAGAAGATATGGAAAGGGGAATATATGGATATCTTTGGGATGGTGTACTAGCACATGGTTAAGAGGGATGAGCAGAAAGATTCAGTAGGAAAATCAGAGATGGCGGTGGTGCTGGCAGTAGTGGGGCATAAGGAGGAAGAGGCGAAGTACAAAGGGAAAAACATAGACACGTGGCAGGCAGGGTTCTTGATATACAGTGTACTGATATTAGTAAAACAGCCAGGGTTGTCAATTCCTCTCCTGATGTACATGTCCATCATTCAGGATGCGTACAAGGCAAAATTAGGATATTGGTGGCTGAAATGTGACAAGGCATTTAGGAAGCAGATGGCAGCTAAAGGGGGCCTCAGGTGGGATTGTACCCACTCAGAGCAGTGGTTGCAAACCTGTCAAGTGCAGCAAGTAGGCTAGTGGGGAGCATGCCACGAAAAGTGAGTCCCCATGGTGGCTAAGACCTGTTGGGGTTTTACAGAGCCATGTCCACCTGTGTGAATTGTAAATTCTGGCATGTGCTTATGGTGCTTGGACATACATCCAGCAATGAACTACAGAACCAGGGTACTCAGCAAGGGGGTCAAGGTCAGGACCAGTCCTTTCATGAGGGGTGGCAAGAGGAAGGTAGGGAGGCCACTGCATTGGAGAATACAATTCCAACAATAAATGGAATTGACCACTCACAGAGGGAGGTTCACTGGGGTTTCTCCCTGGCATGCATCCTGATAGTGCCGGAGGAGGTTGAAGCATGGACTCTAGGGATACCTGGACACAGAAAAAGCCATTTTTCTGAGCCAAGGTTTTAGACTCAGATTCCCACTGGGCTTCGAAGGGGTAAGGAGAGTGATGAGGGCACAGAACTTGGGATTAGTAAAGGAGAAGGAGGTAACAGTTCGAAAAGATTCAGAAAGAGGTACAGGCTGAGAGGGTGGGGGCGCTTTCACTGAGACCCCCATCCTGCCTTCCAGATATCTCCATTCAGACTGGTACCAAAGAAGCAGGAGGAGGAGTTTGGCCTTATCCACCACCTATCTTACATGGAAGGGGCATCAGTGAGTGAAGTCATTCTGGATGACTTGAGGGTGGTACCCTACATATCATTGGACCAGGTAGTGCTGATGATCAGGGTGGTCCAGGGGGCATGGTTAGTGAAAATGGACATTGAGTCCACCAATCAACTATTGCCAGTGAGATATGAAGATTGGGACCTCTTGGGGTTTCATTTCAAAGGAGGGCTGTATTTCGACAAAGCCATACCAATGGATTGTTCGGTGGCATGTGCAGCATTTGAGTTGTTCAGTTCCTTGATGTAGTGGGTTTTCAGGCAGAGATATGGGCATAGGAGGGTGGAACACTACTTGATTGATTTTCTGATCATTGGGGGTGACAGGGTAGAGGCAGGGGGGATGTTAACTGACTTTAAAGAAATGCGTGGAACCATAGGTATTCCCATTGGCAAAGTGTAAGACCGAGAGTTCTGCATGCAAGTTGGATTTCCTGGGGATAAAGGTTGATACGGTACATGAGTGCTTCTACCTCCCTGGGTATAAAGTGATCCAGCTCAGGGGCCTACTGGAGCAAGTGAGTGGGATGAGGAGGGTGCCACTTTTATTGGTTCAACAACTTCTGGGGCACCTTAATTTTGCCTGTAAGGCCATAAGCCTGGGAAGAGCCTTCACCAGGAGGTTGGTGAGGGCAACTGGGAAGACTAGGATTTTGCACCATTTTTTGGACATCACTAGAGGTGTGGAGGGGGATTTGGGATTATGGATGGAGTTCCTGGAGGAGTATAACAGGAGTATAACAGGGTCAAATTCTGGCAGGAGGACTGGGTCTGCAAACCAGATCTTGAGTTGTACACCAGTGCATCGGGGGCCCTAGGGATAGGGCCTTACTTTAGAGAGGAATGGATTTCAGAAGCCTGGCCAAGCACATGGGGGAGGTAGGTCTACTAAGGGAAATCACGTTCCTAGAGATATTTTCCATCTTTGTGGCTTTGAAAGTGTGGTCTGATAGGATAAGGGGGAAGCATGTATTGTTTTGGTGCAACATCAAAGGAGTGGTAGAGGTCATAAGTAGACTAGGGGGAGTTACAGCCACAGTGGGCAGGGTTATGCGACAGTTGGTTTTGTTGGATCTACGTCTGAACTTGACATTTAAAGCGCAGCACATCAAGGGCATTCAGAATGACATTACTGACATGTCTTTCCCACTTGCAGTTAAACAGATGCTGGGAATTGGTTGCATGAGCTGTATTACAGAGAACCAGGGTTCCAGACCAACTGTGAGGGATTGGAGAGGATATGCCTTATGGCTGTACCAGAACTCTTGGTCAGCCAACACATTGATGGCATACAAAGGGGTATGGGGGGCATTACATGAGTTCTGGGCCAGTGAGGTCTTGGACACAGCTAAGCCAGCCACGGAGGACCAGGTGAAGAAGTATATGATGAGTTGATGGGGAGAGGGAATGGCCCACACCACCATGAGCATTCAGTTGGCAGGTAGGTTGGGTCTGTAAGGATAGGGAGTGGCCAGATTTTACCATAGGCAGGGCAATGAAATGGATGCTTCTGGGTTGGCAAAGGTATGGGGAGGAGTGGCAGGAGGCCCAAATTGGGGCAACTGCTTATGAGGGTTTTGGAAGCCCTATGCGTATGTGAATATCAGCAAAGGAGTATGATCTGTTCCAGGTGTTTTGCAGTCATGACAAGGGGGCTTTCAGGGTCAGTGAGATGGTGGCACTAGAAGTCAGATAGTAGTGTAGGGTTTACAGCCATGGGACATCAGTTTTGTGAGACTCAGTGGTAGTGTCGCTGGCCAAGCCAAAACCTGACCAACTGGGAAAGGGGGTGGCAGTGGTACTGCAGAGGTAGGTACTGAGATGCTTAGCCAGCTGGTTATGATTGCTTTTTGATTTTTGTAATATAGAATGTGGTATGCAACCTGCCTCACAGGAGACAGCCTGTGCCCCTGGGATGACAGCCCCCCCAACAGGTTTCATAAAAGTAACAAGTTATATGTGGCTAACCAGGAGACTTTAGTAAGGAAATTAATTCCTTGAGGAGTTGCATTTTATGTCCATGTTTTTGGTCTCCTGCCTTTGAAGCTGGGAAACTAAAATATACATGTTATGACTTTAGATAAGTTGATCCCTGTAAAGCCTTATTGCATGTAGGTGTGAAAAGTCATAAAAATCCTCAGATGTGCCACGAGAAGAGGTAATGCTCAAGATCAAAGGAAAGGCCAGATTAAGGAGTTATATTGGGAAATGAGTTTTTGCTGATGTCACTTTATTTAATATACCTCCTAATAGGACATCCGTGTGTATTTTTTTATATATTTAGCAAGGAGGAGTTAGCGACATCATGAAAGAGGTGGGCATAGAGCCAGTTGAAACTATTCTGTGTCTGATCTTTAGTGGCATTTATATCTTTTTGTGGCTCTAGAAACAATATCTAACTTTAATCACTTTAAGAAGGTAATACATTAGATAGGAAAGTCTAATTGTATTATGGCAAGAGTTTATGTTTGAACTTTAACCTTGTTCTTTTAAGTGAGTGTATGCTTTGTGATATATTGTTCTGTGTTTACATTTTGCATATTTTATCCATTTTAAGTAAACCTCTTATTTTAAAGTGACTGCCTGGTGTGTCTTCAAAGTACTTTCTTTTGCATGTGAAGTACAGATGGTTAAGACTGACTAAAACTGTACAGAAGCTTAAATGATATTATCAAACTGGGAAAAGGTAAGAATATACCTAAGGTATTTCATAGATTTTTAATAGGGTTCATTTTTGATGCCTGGTTAGGTGCCCTTAGGTGAAAGATATATCTGGCATTCCCAAAGAGCAGAATTATCTGAGCCTGTACATTTGGGTACACTAGCATAAGGTTCACAGTTTGAACTCCAAAACTTGAGACCAAATGTGATTCGGACCCACAAGTAGACAGGAAGCTTACCCTGTTCTGTTACCTGTTCACAATACTGTGCTCAGAGGTTGGCACTGTGGGGCAGAAGGCCTGTCCTGCTGAGTGCGTTCTAGAAAGATTGGTTGGCAGCGGTGCTGATAATTTTGGTATACAAGCTTTTAGCTGTTCAGTGTCAGCTTAATACTGTACAGCTCACTTGCAAAAAAGGCAGTGATTTATTTTTAAAAGGAAACAGAACTATATAATTTGGCTTACAGTCAAGTTCCTACCTTTTTATTTTTTTTCCTAAAGTGTAAGTCAGAGTAGAGATCGTTAGGGAGTAAGATGGCTTCCAACTACAGCGGGCACACTGTAGATTACCTGAAGCAGTTGTGCAAGGACAGAGGAGTCCTGTACGAGGTGAGAGCCACCAAGCAGAACCTCATGGATGCCCTGATGGCAGCAGATACCCAGAGCATTGAGTCACTGACTGTGACTGTGAAAGACCAAACCTTGAGTGTGGAAGGGCTAGAGGCCAGTGCAGTGTTCAGATCCAGTGAGGAGGACAGCAGGGCCAGTGCCAGTGAAGGGCCACAGCAGCAGAGGAAGGTCACCAGTATTCTAGAGCCTGAAGCACCCAGGCAGCAGATTGAGTTGCGCAGAATGGAGCTGAAGTTCCAGAGAAAGGAGAAGCAAGAACAGCAAGCTGCAGAGTTGAAGAGGGAGGAGTGCCAGAGAGCTGCAGAGGAGAAGAAGGAGCGTGAACAGTGAGAGGTGGACCATGAGGAGCTTGAGCACCAGAGGTGACATGAACTGATAAATTATGACTCCATCCACCTGCACCTAGAGCAGGTAAGTGGCTTAGTTAACTGGAACTTCAGGACTGAGTTATAAATTTAATTCCAAATTGATAGCTAAATTTAAGGAGGGGAGGATATGGATGCCTTTTTGAATTCCTTTGAAAAAGTTTCTATTCAGCCTAAAATTTCTACAGGGTCCTGGAGCTTCCAGCTATCCCCACTACTTACTGGGAAAGCTTGGGATGCATTGTGTCAAATGGACAATGAGGAGAGTAATGATTACTTCAAACTTAAAGCTACACTGTTAAAAAAGTTTGATTCAACTGCCGAATCATACAGAGCTAAATTCTGTAAGCTCAGAAGAAGTCCTGACATGAACTATGAAGAGCTAGCCATGAAACAATGTCAGTTTTTAAAACATTGGTGGGAAGGAATTGAATCAAACTCTGTAGATAAAATTGAAAATACTATTTTATTAGAACAGTTTTTTGGAGGCATGCCCAGCAGAGCTGAAACCAGGATATAGGACTGAGATTCCAAAACAGTTCAAGAGGCTGCTGAGCTCTCGGACTGCTATGGAAAGAACAGACCTGCTCTGAGAGTGAATGAGGTGGGCGTGGCAGCCCTAAAAGGGAAAAGCGCACCTTCAGGGCAGCTAAAACCCTCACTGCCTGCACCGAAACCAGTTAACCCTAGGTTTCAGAGAAAAGATTTCTCTGAGAAAAGAGATGAATTTTGGGTCCATAAAGAAACTGGGCATATTGCCAGACAGTGTCCCAAAAGGATCAGTAATAAGGTTGTTGGTGTGTCCCTGGAAGCATGCCTGTGAACATGAGGGAATAATTGCACCCAGTCACGGTGAATGGTGTACAGACACAAGGGTTAAGGGACACAGGGACATCCCTGACATTGGTAAAGGGGGATCTGGTAGAGCCTGGTTAGCTTATACCCAATAAATATGTCACTTTACAAGACTTTACTGGTGGGGAGAAAACATTACCACTCGCTAGTGTTCTCCTAGACTGGGGTGAAACAGGGGGAACTGTGCAACAGGTGGCTGTAGCCAACACTTTAGCAGTTCACATCATCTTTGGCAACAATCTCAAACAGGAGATGGTGTGTGCAGTTACCCATAGTCAAGTGGCAAGGGAACATTGCAGTTCCCTTGACCCCACAGAAGCCATTGTGGAAACCACTGAGAGGCTGGTTCCCCAGCCTGTGTCTCCTGATATGGAGACTAATGAAAAGGGGGAAGAAATTTCCCCAGTAGCAGTTAAACACTCAGCTATGAAGGGTTACTCCAATGAGGAAGGTGTGACCCATTGTCAGAGCGTTAGGAAAGACAGTGATCCTGAGTGGCCTGACGCTAGTGCTAGGGATCCTAGTTTACAGACTGAAGGGGACCTGTCCCATGTCTTGGGAATGTGTAAGGAATCTTCAGCTGCTCAGAAAAGTGACCCTAGTCTAGAGAAGCTGAGGGCTTGGGCAGACTCTGACAGTGCACAGGGTGGTGACAGTAAACATAAGGTTTATTTGGAAAATGTTTACATTTTACATATTTTATCCATTTTAAGTAAACCTCTTATTTTAAAGAAATTGCCTGGTGTGTCTTCAAAGTACTTTATTTTGCATTTGAAGTATAGATGGTTAAGACTGACTAAAACTGTACAGAAGCTTGAATGGTATTACCAAACTGGGAAAAGGCAAGAATATACCTGAGGTCTTTCATAGAGTTTTAATAGGGTTCATTTTGATATCTAGTTAGGTGCCCTTAGGTGAAAGATATCTGGCCTTCCCCAAAGAGCAGAATTATCTGAGCCTGTACATTTGGGTACACTAGCATAAGGTTCACAGTTTGACTCCCCAAGAACTTGAGACCAAAGGTGATTCAACCCACAAGCAGACAGGAGTGTTATCCCTGTTCTGTCACCTGTTCACAATACTGCGCTCGGAGGTTGGCACTGTGGGAGCAGAGGGCCTGATCTGCTGAGTGGGTTTGTGACAGGTACCAGGGGAGATGTGTGCTGTGGAGAAATTGGAGGACTACCAGAAAACCCAGGGAGAAGGTGGGGGCACCTGTTTCAACACAGGAACAGGAGCCCAGAGATGGGTTTCCAGGTTGGAGGGATCCTGAAGAAGGCACTAAGGTTTTGTCGAGGAGGACCCAAACAGTTTTGCCTCCCCCCCAACTCATTCCGGATCAGAGTGGCCTCAGAGGCCTTGAGGTGGGGTGAGTTGGAGGAGGCTGTGAAGCAGGTGGGATGGTGTTGGTCCAATTTCTACAAGAAGTATGTAAGGTACTGATGCTAATGGTTGTCTTATTTCCCCCTTCTGGGCAGGAGGAATGCAGAGGCACAACTGGATTGTGGGGGCACTTCTTTATTATTGGGCTGAGAAGTTTGCTGCAAACAGAGTTGGGGATGCAGCATGTATGAACATGGAACATTCAAAGGTTCACTAGAAAGAGGATAGGGCATGAGATGGTCCTGCTAATGCACTATCAGAAGAGCTGAGGGTCCGGTGGAGCAGACCAGACATGTTAATCATACATTTGGGGGGAAATGATCTAGGGGAAACCCCATGAGGGGGCATTGCTGCAAGCCATATCAGCAGACCCTTAAAGGGTGAAGGGATGGTGGCTGGGAGTGGTGTTTGGCTGGTCCTAGATTAGCTCCTGGTGGGTGTGGCAGAAGCTCAGAGACATCAGGTGGAGAAAGGGAGAAAACAGCTTAAAAGAAAGGTGGCCAGGATAGTGATTGAAATGGGGGGAGTGCATATACTGTACAACATCTTGATATTTCTTATGAAGTCCCTGAGATATATAGGTCTGATGGGGTACACCTATCAGAGTTCAGCATGTGCTTGTTCCACAGACCCTTGATAGACCTAGTAGGAAAAGTAGAGAGGAGGGCTCCTAGGTACTAGCCCACAAGGTGGGAGCCCCATCTTCCAATAGCAAGCTGGAGATGGATTGGTGGAGGAAAGGGGAGCAAGATATGGAAGAGGGGTAGGCAAATGGGGAGGGCAAGACAGCACAAACTGGGGTAAATGGCACTCAGGCATGGATATAAAAGGGAGGGATAGACTAGAGGTCGGATCTTAGTGTCTGGACTTAGGAGGGAGGGAGGAAGTCCTGGTATGTTTGGTGCCTGGTACTAGTGATGGTATAGGGGGGCCAGATTTTGGTGTCCAGACCCTGAAGGAAAGAAGCAGAAAAGAGGAGGACCATGAAGGAAGATCAGAGGATATAAAGAATGAACTGTTTAAGAATGTATTTGGAATGGAACAGTAAAATGTCAAGTGTAAAATGAGATGTAAATATAATTGGTGTTTTAATAAACTGTTACCAATGAGCACCCAACAGAGTAGGCATGGAGAGTTTCATTTCCAGATGGGATCTGGTGACAATCAGATGTTTTTTGGTGCAGTTTTAGTCACTGATTAGCAAGCCATTCTCAATGTACAGATGGAAAAAATAATTTCACCTACAGCTGTTTGAACTCAAGCCCTTGGACTACCATTCCCCTGCTGTAAGCAATGAGCTACAGGCTCACATGGTTGAACATTGGATTCCCAGACCCAATCCCTCATTCTGGTATTGCATATCCTGAAAAAAGGAAAAACTGAGATGGTAATTAGATGTTTCCATTAAGTTTTAGTCACTGCTTAGAAACATTGACACATGGAATCTGATGGCAGATAAGGGTTGATTGGCCCAGCTATTATGTCCATTTTTTATGCAATAAAATCTCTTATGCAAATTAACTGTAAAATAGGTCTCTTATCTTCAAAAAAAAAAAGGTGAAGAAGGATGAGGGAATAAGGTAAACAACAGAAATGCACATGCGTCCGCCTCTGTCCACAGTTAATACTTATAACATGATTGCAAAATGTTTCTAATCATAAATGACAGGGCAAGGTAGCCTGCAAATGGAGTCAGTTACCTAATATGCAGAAGCCAGACTGAGATGCAACACTGCAGTCTAAAATTGAGTAGAATTTTAGAAGATGTAGAAGGCGTAGGTAAGCCACTGCCCTATTTTAAGAAACTACTTTCAACTGCTGTGTGTCTGAAATATCTCCAGGAGAGGATTATCATATACTGAAAAATTTCATATTTATGTCTTACTGAAATGAAGCTTATTTTGATGTGATTTTGGTCAGACAAAATAAAAATGTACAGGTAAACCAACTGTGGTAGTGTTACTCTTTTCCGTGCCTGCAGTTCGCTTTAAACCTTTTGCATGGACCATACTCGCTTATTGTTATTCACTGGCAGTTCAGTGCTTAGATAATTCCCACCAGTTCAAGAGTCTTATCTTATGCAGGTCTCATCGTTTATATGACTTTTTTTCCAGTCATATGTTGCAGTAGTGGACTTCCACAAAGGAATGGCAGAACTGCAAGCACTTTTAGCAGAAAGTAAAGTACACATTGCCACCATTACAGAAACCCGGGCATCAGCTCTCCAGCACTGGGGTCTATTGCTTCCAGGCTACAGGCTACAAAAAAAGGACAAGGGAACAGGAAAGGGGGGTGGGGTAGTAGCATACATAAAAGAAGGTATCGCATGTGCCAGGGAGAAGGATTTTGAAAGAGGAAACATGAAGGCACTATGACTCCAGCTGCAGACAAATACAAGAAGGAAGATAAGGATAGGGGTCATATACAGACCACCCAGTTGGAGCAAGGACAAGAATAAGGAGTTATGCACTCAGATAACAAGATTGGCAGATAGAGGAGAGGTAGTAGTAGTAGGTGACCTTAACCTGCACAAAACTGAATGGGTTACTCAGGCCACATCCTGTGCCAGAAGCCAGGCAATCCTGGACACAAACCAAGACAGCTTCATGATGCAGTATTTGACCAGTCTCACCGAGGGGAAGCATTTCTAGACCTGGTGCCCTCCAATGGCGAACACATGTGGGATGTAGATATTGGGATCCCTTGGATGGAAGTGAACACACCATGGTGTGGTTCAACCTAGATATGGGTACAGAGAACAACTCCACCAACACAAAAGCACTGGACTTCAAATGGAGAATCTTAAGAAAATGAAGGAAATGATCAAAGAGTACCTTGGAAACCTAGAGGAAAACTGGGGTGTGGAGAAAATGGGTCGCTATCAGAGGGCAATACAGAATGCAACAAGCAGATGCACAAAGACAAGGGGTAAAAGGATGGAACTAGACCATCTAGCTGGTTCAGCTGAGAGGTGGATAAGGCAGTGAAAGATAAAAGGGCAACATACAAGAAAAGTAAAAGAACAGAGAGGGAAGAGGACAAAGAGGTGTACCGAAGGCTGACTAAACTAGCAAAAAGGAGGTAATACAGGCAAAAGCAAAAAAGGAGCTCCAGACAGCAGGAGGGATAAAAGAGGGGAACAAGGCCTTCCTTTGATACATCAAAGAAAAAAGAGACAAGAAGGACAGCATAGTTAGGCTACAGAAGGGGTATGCTTAGAGGTGGAAGATGGAGCAAATGTGGAGATATTAAACAACTACTTCTGCTCTGTCTTTACCAAAGAAAAAGAGGCCCCGACACTGCATAGTGCAAGGAGGGGGAAGGAGGCAAGTGAGGACCCATTGGGGACCATAAGCACGGAGCGGGTGAAGGAAGGGCTTGTGAATTTGAAGGTAGAGAAATATCTGGGGCCTGATGGAATACACCCAAGATACTAAAAGAGATGGCAGAAGAGCTAGCTGGCTGACTAACAACACTTGTAAATGGATCTCTTGACATGGGGTGTCACCTGAGGAATGGAAAACTGCACTTATCATGCCAATCCACAAGAGTGGCCATAAAGAGGACCCTGGTAACTACAGGCCAGTCAGCCTGACCTCGATTGTGTGCAGACTAAGGGAGACGATATTGAAAGAGGGCCTGGTCAAATTCTTAGAAGAAAATGGCCTGCAGGATAGCAAACAGCATGGGTTTGAGGCAGGCAGGCAGGTCATGTCAACTGAACTTGGTTGAGTTCTTTGACTGGGTCACCCAGACAGTGGACAAAGGCCAGGCAGTGAATATTATATATCTGGACTTTAGCAAGGCATTTCACTCTGTGTCACACAAAAGGCTGATCGCAAAGCTGAAGGACTTAGGAGTGGGAGAAAGGTTAGTTAGATGGGTTAACTGGCTGAATGGCAGGAAACAGAGGGTGGTAGTAGGGGGAGAGTTCTTTAGTACAAGAGAAATCACCAGTGGGGTTCTACAGGGGTTGGTACTGTGGCCAGTGTTGTTTAACATCTTTAATGGGGACATAGGGGATGGCATTCAGGGAAAAACATGCATGCTTGCGGATGACACAAAACTCTGCAGGAGGGTGGACACTCTGGAAGGAATAAAGGAGATGAGGGAGGACCTAGCCAAGGTGGAGAGATGGGCAGGGATATGGCAGCTTGGTTTCATTGCCAAAAAATGCAAAGTGATGCAGATGGAGCAAAGAACCCGAAAACAGAGTACTGGTTACACCAATGGAGGAGGAAAAAGACCGAAGGTGACAATTTCTAGTGACCTGAAGCACGCAATTCAATGCAAAAAGACTGTAGCTAAGCTAATAGGATGTTGAGGTGTATTGCTAGGGGAATTAGCAGTAGGAGGAGGTGAGGTTATCCTGCTGCTGTACAGGTCTTGAGACAGACCTCACTTGGAGTATGCAGTAAGGTATTGGCACCCAAACCTAAAAAGGACATAAACATGTTGGAAAGGGTACAGAGGACAGCGACTAAAATGATAACAGGACAGCAGGACAGATCATACATAGAGAGGTTGGAGGACCTGGGGATGTACACTGTGGAGGAAAGAAGGCTGAGGGTGATATGATTGAGATGTTCAAGTACTTGAGGAGAATTAACAAAGTGGAATGTGGGCCTATTCAACAACAGGGCCACCACCATCACCAGGGGCACAGCCTTAAGCTGGTGGGGGGATAGATTAGGAGGGCTATAAGGAAGCATTTTTATAGAAAGAGTTGTGATGGCATGGAACAAGCTGCCACAGGAGGTGGTGTGATCCAAAGTCAGTGGAGCCTTAAAAAACCTGGGACAGACCTAAAGGAATGTCAGGAGGCCCTGTAAGGAGAAAGACCAGAAACCCAGGGGAGGGAGAGGGGATGGGGTCACAGATGTAAACGTAAAGTAGGAAACAACCCTTATTACTATGAACAAACCAGATAGACTGAGGGGCTCCTCTGCTGCCCATTTTCTTATGTTCTTATGAATAATCGCTATATGACACTGAGTGCATCAATTTAGCAGTATAATACCTGAGACTATTCACTTGTGGGTCCAGCTACTGCAACTTGCAATTGGCTGCAACTTCAGAGTTAAAAAAGTCATGTAAACATGACATCTGCATAGGGTAAGGTTTTGAAGATGTGGTAAATTGACTGAGCATTGAAGTACCAGTGACTAGCAGGAGGAGATTACAGTTCATGTAGGAGGTTTTAAAATGCCAGTTACCACTCCTGATTTATAAATACACATTGCCTGATTGCTAGCAGTCACTCTCCATTCTCGAACCCTGGCACCATGATTAATTTTATTTACCCTGGTGGCTATTTGTTCCCCCACCTCCGCACCTCTCAGTTACTAACCCCCCCAGTCACCAACCCCATTTAGAAATATATGGCCCGATGAAGTGCAATGGTCCCTCCCTCACTCTGCCCCCTTTCCCCAATTGTCTGATCACGGTCCTGTTATAGTGGACACTACTGTCAGAACAGTAGACTCTCCCGTCTCCCCCAGGCTCCACTCATGGCCCCTCAATACTCAAACAGAGCTAGCTCAGTCATAGTAGGTGAGTTTCAACCTAAACTAACAACTGTGCCATAAAACGAAATGGTAGAAAAGCAAGTATCTAGGAGCATGCTAAAACACTGCTACCCAGCTGCATGCCCTCCTGTGATTTTCACTCATATTTAATCACTACAGTCCAGAGCATAGACTCCGTAAGATATTTTGTAAAAGTTATCAAAGATTTATAATATCCAGTGTGCAACATTGTGGGGGCTGTATATGAATATGTCCTTCCTCCCATAGTTAACAGTTTAATATTTGGCATCTTCAGCTAATCCTTGCTTTTTTATCAAATACGATAGCAATAAATATACAGTAACTACATACTGTAAATATGCTAATACATAGTTAGACACTGACAGTGTTCATTCTAGATATCCGCTATAAATAATCTTTTGGATTAATTTACCATTTTTTCCAATTGTTTAACCAGGTGAGACACACTAAGTTGAAAGCTTTTTTACTGTGCAACCTGGGAGCACAGAGAAATTAAGTCACTTGCTCAGGGTCACACCCAATATGCAAGTGAGGGCTGTGAGATTCAAACCCAGATCTCCAGATTCGCTAGCTCAGAGGCTTAAACCACTGCGCTATACTGCCTCCCTTTACGTATGGATACTACCATTTTTTTGGCTTCAGCAGTAGTTTAAAAATTCCTTTTGTGAGATAAGTAATGAGATAAATCACAAAGTGTATGCAGCAGCAGCACTGATTGCCTGTGTTTGCATTGCATTTTGCATATATTTACAATACATTTCTAAGAAGGGTGACATAACAGGGAGAAAAATAGTTATACAGTACATATTAACATCTGACATGCCAATCGAAAGGCAAAGCCTCAATTTGGAGAGGGGGGGACTAGACAATCAGATTAGCTATTTAAAGGATTGAAGTGAGGGATCCGGGATATGTTAGCAGCTGGTGGGGTGGAGTTCTTGATTAATAGGGGTATTTTTTGAATATTCGGGGACATGTTGCTAGATCGTTGGAGGAAGGCAGTACCACTGGACTGACAGGGAATTACATTAGTATTATGGGATGGAGATTAGGCAAGAGGGGAAGGGGAATGGATCACAGATCTGCCTGTGAAATAATTCAATTATAATGGGTGTGTGAGCTGGAAAGTGGGGTTGGTGTGAAAATATCCTATACATCCTCCTACATGTATAAATTTCATTAAATAATCGGCAATGTTCATTAATGATTCAAAATGAACACCCAAAAAGTATCAGGTTATCTTCATGTGGTTTATCGTACATTAAACAAGTAGTGCATCTGGTATATGTGTTTTATTAAGTTGTGGTGTGTATTAGAAATCCTGTAGCTTAAATCCCATTCATCAATATTTAATGACTACATTCTTTTACCAAATAGTACGGTAGCCTCAAAAGAAGAAAACAAAAGCGTGATTTTCTTCTTTTCCTGGAGTGACAGATCAGGAGGGGATAGAAAGAATATATAGTATCAAGGACCAGGTTTTCATCAGTATTTGCAGCTGTTTTGAACATCTGTTGTTCTATAGTATCTGAGAGCACTGCCTGCTGTATAATTACTCATTTTAGTTACATCGAAGTGATATTTAAACAACTGATGGTCAAAAACAGCTGAGAATACTGATGAAGACCTAGTCTGAGCCATATTAAAAGGTGCGCTGCTTTTATTATTTCAAACATGAGAAAAAGACTAAAGTGGACTCAAATTGTGGAAAGAAGGTACCATACAAGTCAGAGGTAGGTGGCAATCTAAAATAGCACAAAAAGTGTAGGTCAAAATTGTCACCAGATTCTTGCACTGCTGCCTTTAGTTCAGAACTGATAAAAGTACAGTGATGCACTTGGGCATGAATAACAAGACAAACACATATGGACATTGCTGTGTGAAGCTCAAGGAAGCAACTGAAGAGAATGGCCTTGGTATTATAATTCACAGCAACATGAAGTTTGATAACCAAAGTAGAATGCTCAGCAATAAAGAATACTGAATCTCAGGTTTAATAATGAGGAATATTGCCAGCAGAAGTAGTGAGGTTTTAATGTCACTGTATAGTTCCTTTGTCAGGCTGCATCTCATGTACTTTAGCCAGCTGTGAGCCTCATCTATCAATAGAGACATCTGACTTGAGGAGGGGGCAGAAGAGCAACAAAGATGGTCAGTGGCCTAAGGGATACGAGGAGAGACTGAAAGAATTGGATATGTATACTGTAGCTTGAAATTAATAGGACTAAGGCAGGACATATGCCAAGTTTTAAATCTTTCCAAAACAAGGACCTTGGGACCGTCTCAGTCTAGAAACAAGAATAGTACATAGGAACATATGAACATATGAAAATGTCAGGAAACAGGCCTCACAGTCTATCAAGTCTGCTCGAGTGTGCAGCTAGCACCTTATAATGCTGCTGCCCTCCCACCCTTCCCCATCCTAATACCCCTTCCTCTTCCCCATCCCAACCCCTCTTGAAGGTGTCTACCATCCTTCAGGCCACTGCCTCACCCGACAAGGAGTTTCATTTGTCCACAGCTCTTTCTGTGAAAAAATATCTCCTCATCTCTCTCTCCTGAATCTACCCCCTATAGTATCAGTTGGTATCCACTCATGTCCCTCCCCCACACCTATGGAAAATCCTCTCTGTATTAGTCTTGTTTATTCCCTTCAGGTACCTAAAGGTCTCAATCATATCTCCCCTGTCTCTCCTCACTTCCAGAGAGTACTTATTCAACTCTCCCAGCACTTCCTCATATGGTTTGCCTTCCAGTCCCTGGATTATCTTTGCTGCCCTACGCTGTACCTCCTCCAACAATTTGATGTCCTTCTTCAGGAACAGGCACCAATATTGCATGCAGTACTCCAGGTGGAGCCTGACCAGTGACCTATATAGAGGCAGGATAACCTCCCTACATCTGGAAGAGATCCTTCTAGCTGTGCACCCCAGCATTTTGTTGGCATTTGCAGCTGCCCTTCTGCATTGAACAGAGGTTTCATGCGCCTTTTATGATAACCCATAGGTCCTTCTCTTCTGTGAAGCAACCCAACTTAACCCCATTTAAGTGATAATTCCTCCTTGGTTCCAGGCTCGAGTACAGAACATTGCACTTCTTGGTGTTGAACCCTGCGCCATTTATCTGCCCATTCCTGCAGCTTATGCAGGTCCTCCTTCAACCCTCCCCCCCATGTCATCTACCACAGCTCCCATCATGGTATCATCTGTGAATAGACTGATTTTGCTCTGGATCCCATTCAAGATATCTGCAATGAAAATCCTGAAAAATACTGGTCCCAGCACTGATCCCTGTGGCACCTCACTCATCACTGCTCTCAGTGATGAGAGTTCACACCCTACCATCACCCTTTGCTGTCTAACCCTCAGCCAGTTCCTGATCCAGGTCACCATTTTTAGTCCTGCCCCCACATACTCCAGATTCCCCCCAAGTCTCCCATGTGGCACTGAATCAACAGCCTTATTCAAGTCCAAGTACAGGATGTCCACAGCATGGCCCCTATCCAGTTCCCGTGTCACCCAGTAATAGAACTTTACCAGGTTTGTCTGGCATGATCTGCCCACAACAAACCTGTGCTGCTGGTCATTCTAGATACCATTTGCCTCCAAGAAGCTCATGAGCCTCTCCTTTAGGTTGGCCTCCATGAGTTTGTCCATGATTGAGGTGAGGCTCACTTGCCTGTAGTTCCCTGGTTCATCCTTTGGTGCATTTTTATGGATGGGCATCATGTGGGTCATCTTCCAGTCCTGTGGCACAAATCCTGTGCCCAGAGAGGTATTGAACAGGTCTGTCAGTGATCTTGCAAGGACTTCTGCCAGCTTCCTCAATACTCTAGGGTGAATGCCATCTGGCCCGGGTGCCTTGTCCACTCTTAATGTCCTCAACTCCGCCAGCACCCTGCCAACTGTAATCCTTACGTTTGTTGTCCTCTCCCCCTCTTACCCACTCACTCTCACTTGCCTGAGATATTTGCCCCTCTTCTCCTGCATGAACACAGAGCAGGAGTACTCATTCAGTGCATCTGCCTGCTCCGCCCCTTTCTCCACCCATCCCACATCTTTCTTGATCCTCGCAAGCTGATCTTTGCTTATCCTTTTCTTGCCTATGTAATGGAAGCAGTCTTTTTCTCTTCTTTTGATCCCCTGTGCCAGTCTCAGCTCTCTAGGTGCTTTGGCCCCCCTGGCCAGTCTGGTGACCTCCCTAGACTTTTCCCTGTATACATCTTTATCTTCTTCCCTCCCTGTGTTCCTATACTTCGGAAATACCACCCTTATAGCTCTTACACCTTCTCTGACCTCCGGTGACAGCCAACTGGGTTTCTTTGCCCTGCTCCTCTTGTTTTTTTTTCCTAGTACAGGTCTCTGATGCCACCGCCAGCCCTCCACTTATTATGTTCCATTTCTGGTCTGTATCCATGTGTTGTTGGATGTCTGCCAGGTGCTTGCTCAGAATTTCCCCCATCATCCTAAAGTCCACCCCTAAACTCACTATGGCAGAATGCATACATTGCAACTGAAAGGAGAGTAGTTTAAGACTTGCAAATGGACAGCTTGGTTCACACAAAGGGAGGCTAATTTGCTCTGACCTTGCATCACCAAACTATTCAATGCCATCTCTATAGCAGCCTTCACTGGCTCTCACCCATGACTCACCGTCACTACTCTCTTGGTGTCCTTATTGATACTGTATCTTGCAGTGGCATCCCCCCGTTTTCAGCTCAGCTGCTGATCCCGCTAAACCCTCTCTATGCCTTCTGTTCTGGTTTTCAAGTGCCCAGGTGTAAAACAACCATGGGTACTCAAGCTTTCTTTCACCTAGCACCTGCTTATTGGAACTCCTTGCCTTCATACATTCATCTCACTACTACTCATGCCATACCAGGTCAATACTGTGCATGTAAGACTGTAAGATATTAACCATGCTGTAGAGTGATTGCCTTGGATTACAGCGACAGGGGTAGAATAGCAGTAGGGAAATACCGCTATCCCTGTCACTGCATACAGATCAGGAAGCTGGACATGTTGCCATGTGCTATGTGCCTGGTTATGCCACTACCATGAAGGAGTGGCAAGAACACCAGCACACAGCTCAGTAAAGAGACCAGGGACTGTGGTCTGGTCTCCTCCAGATCCCCCGCTACATCTTTTTGCCACATTTAAAAAAAAAAATCTAAGTACATCCTCCTATGTTTCTCCCCATCCCTGAGACCCCCCCAGACTTACCGGTAGTTATTTTGAGTTCAGAAGGGTATGGGGGGCAAAGCCTCCCGGGTGGAGGTTCTGAGGGGTCAAAAGATCCCTGCTAAAACACATGAAGACCCATTGTGATCAGTGGTTGCAGTGCATGGAACAAGTCAGTGTTTTGCCCCTCTTTGTTTTTGTCTGGCACTGTTTCATTGCAGCAGTTTCAGCCGCATGGTTTTGTAGTATGGCAGTATAACCCTGTGCCTACTCATGCTAGGATTAAACACCATCTAAGAAATTACCTGTTGCAATCTGACAGCTGTTTCTGCTTCCATCCCCCAGAACTCTGCCACACTTTCAGCCCTCCTCCCTCAATCGCTACTAGTTCCTTCCCCACCTACCATGGAGCCTATTAACCAACTGTTAAGCACCTTATCTTTTTGGGTTTGTCGGTATAGTATCATTACAAACCTAATGATTGTACCTTACTGATTATATGCTCACTCCCTTGACATTTGTATGTGTGCTGAATATGTTTATTTCCTAAGGCTATGCTCTTTGATCTGGTATCCTTGTTTATCTCCATTGAACTGTTCATTGAACTGTATTATACCTCTACTAGTCTGTTTTTGATGTTGATTGTAAATGTATTGTAGGTGACTGTAGCTGCATTATGTCTGTAATCTCCTGGGTCATGTCTGAAAATAGGCATCTTTTATGCCTAGCACACCTACCTGGTTACCATAAACAAATAAAGAAATATGCGGAAGTCACTCCTTGCAGATAAGGTGTCATCTAAGACTATTTATAGCCTTAAATCTCATTTTAGAAAAGAGAAACTGGCATTAATTGATGTTTCCATTGAGACATAGTGAGCATACAATGGGCTTCAGTAGTCTATCTTGCTCAGAAATCATCTCATGAATTCTAAGAATATCCCTCTCTCAATGTAATAACCCACCCTTCAAACTCTCTCACATACACTCACTTCACAAACAGGGTGCTGTGAATGTTGGAAGAAGGAGGGGCCCCTGGATGCCAGCAAATTGTGACTTGAATGAGGGAAGAGGAAAAGGGTGATCTATACAAGATGTCTGGATTTTCCCTTTGCCAATGAAGATCCAACAAAGTTGAAAAAGTCACCTTTGTGAACAGCTTTGCAAACTGGCCACTTTGCTGCTTTGCAATTAATTTCCCTATGGAACTGGCACTTTTTTGGTGAAGTCATGGTGAAGTACAATTTTGCTGGTGAATTTGTATGACTTTGCATGTAAAAGTGCCACCTCTTCTGCTGAAAATGTCATGTGTCATCACTAGAGATGTTGCGAAATTAAATTTCACCACGTGAAATATTTCGAGAAAATGCAGCAAAATTTTGCTGCAATTTTGCCACCCCACCAGTCCAACACAAAGAGACATTTTTGCCTGTGTGATGTGCAATTTTGCCTGCTGGTGGTGAAACTGCACCAGAAGTGGTGAAATTTCACTTGTGGGTGAAATTTTGCTGGCTTGGAGGCAAACGTTCACTCACAACTGCAGGCAAAATTTCGCATTCCATCCAGTAAAATATTTCACAAAATGCATTAATTACACAACATATTCTGATGGGTGAAATATTCCAACTTTGCACAACACTAGTCATCACTTTGCACTTTGGCAAACTTCATAAATTAATTTGTGAAGCAAGGTTTGTCAGCTTTGCACATCTCTAGTGGTCCATACTATTTGAGGATTTTTAAATCATGCTTTTGGAACTCTTAACCTTGTGCTGTCCAAAAGGATTTAAACACTTCCAAAAAGCTTCCAACATGTCAGTGCACTCTGTATACTGGGTTCCGCCTCTCATTATCATGCTCTCAACCAGTCCATTAGTGGTTATTTCCAGACAATGATATACTGTGCCATCTGTGACACTGGATGTTGAAATTGCCGTGCTAGCTACTGTACTGCTAAACCAGTCTGTGTAGCAAAAACCCTGTTACAATAGATGGACAATAGCTGTTTGAATATATATTTATTTATTGACCAATTTATTTTTACCAAGGAAGGAAGGAAGGCAAGACACAACTGTTTTTATTTCAGCCATGTGTGGGGTAGAGATATAAACCAATTTAAAAGATACCATGTTAATCTGTTGGGGTATTTTAGTGAAGTAAGGAAATGTGGTCAGGACACCAGGAAAAATTCTATACACTTCTCCATAAGTGCCATGGGATCTGTAAAGCCCACATGACCATCTATCAGAAAAGACAGATTGGATCTCAATTTAACATCTCATCTGAAGGATGTCACCCCCAATGTGGGACTAGAACCCATGACTTTCTGACCTGGAGAAGGATGTGCTACCAACCAAACCATGCTGACATACTGCCCCTAGAGTAATACAGCTTCATTACTGACCATAAGCTTTTCTATTGACCCATATCTGTTGTCTGCTTTACCTACATGCCAAAGTTTTTCATGGAAATTCACTATGTGTGTTTACAGAAAAATTGCATAAATCCAGAACCAAACTGAATTTACAAATAAACACATTCTCTTCCCCTTGATGGTAATGGGATGAGCTGTTTTCATGTGACCCAGGTTGACACACAGAGCTCTGGACAACTGAAATGAAGTCTGGCAGGGAGGATGAGAGAGTGTTCATATGGATGCATTCCTCCTAGGGTGATGGACGTGGGATTCACCGCTGGTATAGCAGGTACTGGGAGTCAGTGTAGGTGAGGATGCCCATGGCATTATGAGTGGCCATACACTTCAGTACATAGCCTGGGATGATACAATGTGTATGCCACTGTGGCAGGTTTTTGGAGTGAGGACTGGGAGCAAACAATAAATTTCCCAGTTTTTTGGTTTTACAGAAGCTGGTAAGATTCTTTTACATTAAAGCAGCAGTGCAATGAAAATGGTTTAAAATTTGACCTCCCCATTGTTTTCTTCCTGATTGATGCCAGATGTCTTCAGCTTTATTTTGGTGGAAATATTTTCATTTTTTGTCATCATTTAAGACTTTTATGAAAGTTTTAAAGTAATTATTTCCCAAGAAAAAAAGATGACCACCTCATTTTTGCATAGAAATAATATTGAGGACCTGAGGAGGGTAAGACTCCAGACAAAAATGCAAATGTACAGTACACAGCATAGAAAGCATTCAGAAAACCCAAATCAATAGTTCTGCCAATATTTTTCATAAGCATACCAGAAAATGTGCTTTTTGGAATAACTTTTTTCGTTCACCTGCTGCTTTAAGTGACCATCCTTGTTTGTTTTATTACTTTCACACCCATCAGTGAAAATGTGCAGTGTGTACAGCAAACCCATGGTTCACCTGTTAGTGTTGTGCATACAAATAAGTAATGAAAGCATGCAGAGTGCTGTCTGGTGATGAAGGATATAATTGCAGTACTCACAATTCTTGTGCTTCAACTAGCTGCCCAGCAAGTGGGAAAATCTCTGCAGCTTAATGGTTAGAGCTGCTGCTTCATAAACAAAGGATTGCCTGGTTCAGCCTCAGTCACTGGCACATGCTCTTTCACAGACTTATTTGCATGTCCTGAATTCCCATATTTGTAACTCTATGGGGTTATAATGGTTAAGGGATGTAATTCAGATGATAGAATTTGTCCATCAAAGGGTTAGTTATGGGCTTAACTTTGACACATTCTCTGGGCTGCCATCATTTGATGAAAAGGGATAGTAAATGTTGCACATACAGACTCATTAATTAGAAAATATACAATAAAGTGCTATCTTCCAGGGAAGGCAGAGATTGCAGTATGCAGAATACTAGAGCTAGGTCTCTCAGTCACACTAATGAAAATGTATCTTTAACTAAATGGTAAAACCTGCTAACTCTAAAATGGGTTTAATTCCCAGGCCTACCATGTATGTTTTAAGGCTTGTAACACAATTTAATGTACTGAAGATTTTTCCATCACCAACTGAGTACGAACATAACAGTGACACTCACATGCAGTGTCATACAGTATAATGCTGAAAGCCCAAGCATTAGTTCATTCAGAAAGGAAGGAGGCAGGCTTGCACATGAACCCAAGACTTCAAGATAAATATGGTTTAGTAACTCACAGAATATGTTTCAATTATTAATTGCATCTCCTGTTTTGCCCAACCGGTGCACAACTGAACTTGTCACCACAGCCCCATCTCCTGGCATCTCTGGGTCTTACCTTCATTCTCCAGTTTTTCCTCTGCCAAAGGACATTAAGAGGTGCCTAGTTGCCAGTGTGAAGCATGTAGGGGACTGGGGCACCATTCAGTCATGGTCAGGGTTTTTTCTGCCATTTTGTTTATTGGAGTCTACAGCATGTACAAAGATGCCCTGTGCAAGCATTACCTGTGCAGAGATACATAGATACATAGACAGTGTCAGCAGATAAGGGCCTATGGCCCACCTAGTCTGCCTGTGACCCACCTAGTCTGCACATGATCCAAAAGAGTCTATGATGAAAAATAAAGAGATGACCCCTTTGTTCTCTGTAGGAAAAATACAATTCCCTTCTGTCCTGCTGGACTGCCATCCAGATACTTCTAGGTGGCAGACATTTAGCAGGAAACAAGCACCCACTTCCCTGAGGGAGGAGAGCTGTCCTTGACCAGCCCCCAAGTTACCCAATTCCTTTACTGAACCCTGGATTGATACTGTGGTAGCTTGTGTGACACTCAGTGCCTCATTCCACCATGTCACTGGGTCGCACCCAACAAAATATATTAAAAATTATTTCAATCAAAATAAAGGAGAAAAAATTTGAAACAGTGTATCTTAAACTTCCAAAGCAGCATGACAATGTTTTCTAAGTTGTTAATAGGGTTTAAACACAGGTAGTCACTCTTATTTTAGTCTCCAGGTAATCCTGCAGATGGAACATTTCACTAATTATAAAAGTGACTGCAGAAGACTCAGTTTAATTAGATTAGAGTATTATGTGTGTATATTATGAGAGGCAACTTTGTCACAAAAGCAAACATCCCGTTAGTGTCATGAGTTTCCCTTCCTGCCACTATTAAATTATGTTGCTGTGCTCAAGATGCATAACCTTATATACAGTGACTTGCTGCTGTTTTTTCCCACATAAGCAATTATCTTACAATTATATATTTTTTACAAATTATTTATAAATTTGGTTACCTGTCCTGCATGTTACAATGTAATCAGGGCAGCAATCACCATATTTCAAACAATCTGGAGAACAATAGCAGCTTGATCTTGCTGGCCTACATCCTTTGCAGCACAGCTTTTTGGGAGATGCACATGATCCAGAAGAGTCTATGAGAAAAATAAAGAAAACGTATTATTAGAAAAGTTTACATCTAAAAGGAAAACTAAAAATGTCATACATCATTAATGATGGTTTACACATGCTGTGTGGCCACCCAACAGCCCAGTTCTGGTAACCCAAGTTCAGGACAGAGCCCAGGCCCCCCTACAGTTGGGAGGCTGCTGGCCTGGTGCTTCCTGTTGGGAGGGGATGCTACCATCCACTACTACAGCAACCCCCATGTCTGGCAAAGAAGAAGCTTAGCCATCATAATACAGGCATTGGAAGTTTTGTTCGCATCATGGTGCCAGAGGAACAGGTGTGTGCAAGGGAAAACATGTTTTGAAAAATATGTCTGCTTTTACTCTCACATCCCAGCCACATGTGAAGATGCATTATGATGTCACATTGGAGAGGTCAGTGAACCTGTTGGAGGGATGAATGTTGGGGAGACAAAGGCTATTTACATACTGTATGGAAAAAATATGCTATTTGATTATCAGTACAGTACTTATTCATGACTACCTTGCACATTTTCTAAATTGTAGTTTTCACAAATTTGTACATTTATATATAGATGCATGTTAATATGTATTTACATAGAAACATAGGTGATGACAGCAGATAAAGAATGCAAGACCCATCCAGTCTGCCCATTTTCTCTACCTAACGAATCTGCTATAGGCCTGTACTCTATCAATGGCATATCTATTCATACCCATCTGTATTGCTCCCTTATGTATATTCCATGGCTGTTTAAAGCCCTGTGCTTTATTCATATCCACCACTTCCTGAGGTAGGCCATTCCATGCATCCACCACCCTTTTTGTGAAAAAGAACTTCCTCACATTACCCCTTAATTGGCCTCCCTCTAATTTCATGATGTCTCCTCTTGTCCTGCTGTTTTTCCTACACTGAAACATCTTAGACCCTTTCACCTTGTTAATGCCCTTAAGATGTTTGAATGTTTTGATCATATCACCTCTCTCCCTCCTTTGCTCTAGGGTGCACATATTGAGCTCTGTTAATCTGTCCTCATATGTTTTCTGATGCAGTCCTTGCACCATTTTGGTTGCCCTTCTCTGGACTGCCTCCATTTTTTTAATGTCCTTGTGCAGGTGCGGCCTCCAATACTGCATGCAGTGCTCCAGATGGGGCCTAACCAGTGTCTTGTAAGTACTGTACACATTTACCATGTTTATGTTTTCACAGTGTACATGCATATTACTTTTGACACTTTATTGCTTGCCTCATTTTCTATTTTGAAACCCCACCTCAAGGTTATCCTTAAAAATGAGATCACAGGTAGAGGACCTCTCTAATTCAACAACTTTAAATGCATCTGATGTACTGTAGCAGATGTAAAGCATTGCTGTCCTACAATTGTTGACAAACCATCAATCATTATTTTGGATTCAATGTACACCTAGTTTGCTGCATTACCTGCAATCTGTGGATGTCATCATTATTTGTTAGCTGTTGCTAAGCCCCTGTTCCTTTCTAGCCCTTGCAGCTTGAAGTCCAGCTGCTTTACAGTTACTGTATTTCAGTCCGGCAGTAGCACCACTAGTGTGAGGGTTCTTAAGGCACCATAATGTTAACCCTTAGGCTGCCAGTAGATTTAGAATGTATAGAAAGTCAGGACATGTATAGAGGAAGAGAATGCTAAGGGCTACTCCAGAGTCTGTGGTGCTACTGGTGAACACTTTCAAGAAAAACAAAATAACTGAGCAACAGCATCTTGGGGACTCTTTATCATTTTGCCCATTGTGTATGATGATGCAAGTTCTTATCACTATGAATTCTGTTTCTTATGATGTAAGCACTTAACTATTTGTCTGTAAGTCAGTCGCAGGACTTCATTGTAAATGTATGTACATCTCAGGACCTCCTTGTGAATGAGCTTGCTCAATGGAGCTTTCCTGCAATAAACTTGAACTTAAACACAACCATCAAAAGGCAAATGCTTGATGCCAGGAGATATGCTGAATATGAACTTATTGCACAAGGTATAAAATCAGCTATGTACAAAATGTGGGAAAGGAGGTATGAACAGAAAGGTAGCCACAATGTTTGGCATAGCTGCACTTTTTCAAGAGACCTTGAGTGCTCCCCTGCTTTCCAAAGCATCTCTATCTCTCTCTCTATCTCTCTCTCTCTCTATCTCTCTCTCACTCTCTCTCTCTCTCTCTCTCTCTCTCTATCTCTCTCTCTATCTCACTCTCTATCTCTATCTCACTCTCTATCTAACTCTCTATCTCACTCTCACTTTCTATCTCACTCTCACTCTCTAACTCTGTCTTACTCTCTCTCTCTCTCTCTCTCTATCTATCTCTATCTCACTCTCTATCTAACTCTCTATCTCACTCTCACTTTCTATCTCACTCTCACTCTCTAACTCTGTCTTACTCTATCTCTCTCTCTCTCTCTCTCTCTCTATCTCTATTTCACTCTCTATCTCTATCTCTCTCTCGCTATCTTACTCTCTATCTCTATCTCACTCTCTCTCTCTCTATCACACTCTATCTCTCTATCTTATGTATATATATATATATATATATATATATATATATATTCATAAAGAGTTCATGCAGAGGAAGCACAAAAACAGATTTAAATAATATCTTTCTTGTTTTACATAATGAAGCTATGTTCCTGACAACTGCATGTTGTAACTTGTAAAAGTTGCAAGTTGTAAAATCATGAATCTGTTCTTTACTATGTTTTTCAGTCACACCACAGTTGTCACAGCACTTAAGGTATGAGTAACAGAAGCAAACAAAGCATAGATTCATAGGTTCATAGAAAGATACGAACTCAGGAGGCAAAAAATGCCCTTATTGAGCTCGCCACCAAACTTGGTGGAGTAATCCTAATACAGATATGCTGTTTTTTTACTTCCCATGTAGTTATCCAACTATTTTTTAAAGGATTCAATATCAACACTCTCCACCACTTTCCTTGGTAAAGCATTCCATTGTATTACAACCCTTTGTGAAAACCATTTAGCCCTTTTTTTGTGTTTTACAATTCACCCTTCTTAGTTTATGGCTATGTGATCTTGTTTGTGTCTCAGAGTTATTCCTTATTAGACCTAAAGTTTCAAATAGACACTGATCGTTAACTGCCTTATATATTGTGCATAGATCTCCTAGTATTTATCTATATTATAGAGAAAAAAGATCTAGATGTTGCAATCTTGATTTGTATTGATGGGACCCCAGGCCTCTAATTTTTTTTAGTTATTTTCCTTTGTACCCCTTCAATTAATTTTTTACCCTTTTTTGTAGTTGGTCCACAAAAGGAGGAACAATATTCTAATTGAGTCCTAATCATACTAGTATAAAGTGGTAGGATTACATTTTGGTCTCTACTCTTAATATGTTTAAGAATACATCCCACAATTTTATGACACTTTTTAACTTTAACCAAAGTATGATTATCAAAGGTTAAGTTGTTGTCAACAAAAAAAAAACAAATCCTTCTTAGTTGTGGTTTCTGCAAGCAAAACATTATTAATGTTGTAGTTAAACTTTTGCTTATTGTATCCAAAGTGCATAACCTTGCAATTTTGTTCATTAAAGCACATCTTATTTTTAAGTGCCCAGGTACAGATGTCATTTAGTTCTTCCTGGAACTGGATTGCATCTTGTGTATTGTTAACTATACAACCAAACTTGCAATCATCTGCATACTTGGCCATCCAGACCTTATTTGATGGTTGCATTGTTGATATTAATAAATTGAACAAAGCAGGGCCCAAAACCGATCCCTGTGGAACTCCACTACCTACCTTGACCCTTGGAGATAAATGTCCTCTAACAACGACTCTCTGATATCTATTTTGTAACCAAGATTTTACCCAATTAGTTATGTTAGGGTGAAAGCCTGACATACACATATAATCTATTATTACCTGATGTGAGACTTTATCAAAAGCCTTGGAAAAATCTAGTAGGACAACAATCCACCGGTAACCCCAAGTCAAGAGATGCACTCACATTCTCATAAAAATTTAACAAGTTTGTCATACATGATCTACCCTGAGTAAATCCATGTTGACTTACATCCTGTAAGTTAGTGTTAGAAATGTGTGCCTCAATTCTGGTTAATAAAGTTCTTTCAAATAATTTACCAATAACTGATGTGAGACTAATTGGTCTATAATTAGTTCCTAAGTGTTTATTTCCAGATTTATGTATGGTGGTAACTATAGCTTTATTCCATATTTGAATTGTTTTACCTTGATTAAGAGATGTATTAAACAACATGGTCAGGGGTCCACTTATAGCATTAGCAATTTCTTTTAGGAATCTGGAGTGTATATTATCTGGTCCTGGTGAAGACTGAGTTTTGAGTTGTTGAAGTAAAGTTCTAACCTCAGTCTCAGTTATTGGTGGTATGTACTCTTTGGTGTCCTGCTTCAAGGTTATTGATAATATATAATCTGAAGTAAATATACTAGCAACATAATTGTTAAATTCAATTGCCATTTCAGATTCATCATTAGTAGGAC
This sequence comes from Neoceratodus forsteri, assembly GCA_016271365.2. NCBI lineage: Eukaryota > Metazoa > Chordata > Ceratodontiformes > Ceratodontidae > Neoceratodus > Neoceratodus forsteri. The sequence continues at coordinate 39,898,466 of CM028137.1, read as the reverse complement.
CCTTATTATTAACAAGTAGTCCAACTGTTGAACTATTTTTCCTAAGGGAACCAATATAATTGTAGAATGTTTTATAGTTGTCCTTGGTTTTAGATGCTAGTTTTAGTTCAAAATTACTTTTAGATTTTCTAATGTAGAGTTTAACTTTTTTTGGTTTTTCCTTATATGCACTCCAGGTACTAGGGGAAGTTTTTTTTTTATATGTCTTATAATAGGCGTTTTTCTTATTAATAGCCTTGTTTATGTTTTTGTTCCACCAAAGGGGAATTCTACTTCCTTTGTGGTATTTAGGTCTATTTGGTACCAATGTTTTCAAGCAATAGTTAATTTTATCATTTATATTTTCCCAAATTTGGCCTAAGTCCAGATCTTTAAGTTTATTTTCCCAGTCCCAGGCATTTAGGTATCTCAATATCTCAACATAGTCCACTTTATTAAAGTCTTTTATTATGGTCACACCATTTTTGATGTTATTACATAAGTTTAATCTTACTGATACCATATTATGGTCACTGTCTCCAAGTGGTGTTTTAATAATTGGTGTAGTCACTCCATCCTCTGCATTATTTAGTATAATATTGAGTATATTGTGCTGTCGAGTACCTTTAGTAACAATTTGGGTTAAGTTTTGTTCAATGGTAAATTCAATAAATGCTTTTTCTACATGTCTATGTCCTTCCAAATCAGACCAGTTTATTTTTGGAAAATTAAAATCTCCCATTAATATATAATTGTGTAATGTTTCTATCTTATTTAAGGTTGAGAGTAATTCTATGTCTTCAGTTAAAGTTAAACTAGGGGGTCTATAACACACAGCCACCACTAGTGATTTATTTTGTAGTTTTAATTGAACCCAGATGACTTCTATTTTATCTCCTAGTACCTAATTTGGGGTTATACTGTGGGCTGTATAGTTGTTTGAAATATACAATGCGACTCCACCACCTCTGGAGTTACTTCTATTTTTATAAAACTTATTGTAACCCTGTATTTCTGTATTCCAATCCTGGTCAGAAATCCATGTTTCTGTAACTCCACAAATGGTTATATTTTCTTTTATAAGAATATGTTCTAATTCCTCAATTTTTTTTATGAGACTACGTGCATTAACTAATAGAATGGTAATAAATCCAGTATCTTTATTTTTTGGTTTTTCATGGGATTCTGATTTATTGGAGATCTTGCTATTATTTTTAGTGTCTCTAACTAATTTTACAGGTGATATACCAATTTCAGGAGGGCATAGAATAAATTGCCCTCCCCCAAGTAAGTTAGTTTAAAGTATTGGTAATAAAGTCTGTTATATGTTTTGCCAATAAATGATTCCCCCTCCTACTTAAATGTAGGCCATCCCAGGAATAACGTTCTTTGTGGTGGTTAAATTCTTCCCAATGTGTAATACATGTTATTTCCTGTCTCAGTAATCATTTTCTCATCCAGTTGTTTATATTTCTAATCTTCAAGGTATGAAAATAGGATGCTTTGGGAATTGGTAGTATTTCAGAAAGTTCAGGAACACAGCCTAACTCTAAAAGCTTATTTATAAGTACAACAAAGTCCTTTTTTATACTCACTTCCGAATCTCTAAAGATATTGTTTGCTCTGAGATGTATAATAACAATAGGGTTTGACCCAACATTACTTAATATATTTTCTAACATAATGACTATATCCATTATTTTTGCTTCACCAAAGCTTGATAAGACTCTTGAGCTCTTATCAGGATTACATAGTGCTCTATCAAGATATTTGATCATCGAGTCACCCAGAACTACTATATCTTGATTAGTAGTTTCAATAGATTGAGATATAGTTGGAGGAATATTAACTTCAGTATCTGTAGGAGCGATAGAAGTATTTGGTCCATAAGCTGCAGAGTCATGGTTATCAGTAGATAAGGCATCATAACTATTATATAGAGGGAGGTGAAAAGTATCAGCTTTTCTTCCTTTTTTTGACACCTGAGAATTTTGCACTGTAAACCATTCCTCATTTAAATGTGAAGTAAAAGCCTCTTCTCTGGTCCTTTTTTTTCCGTAGACTGCATTATGGGAGATACTACAGTTTCTGGTTGTTCTTTTGTCTGAATGTCTCCAGGTTGCAATATAATGCTTGGTATATCCAGTAATTTACAAGAATCAGTAATTGTTACGTTTTGTCCCTCTATAAACCTTGAGGCCATTTGTTTTTGACTTGTTTCTAAGTATTCAAGTCGCTCATTAAATAAGCTAATTTCTTTAAGTAGTTCTATGTTTTGTAAACACTTATTACATGTAAATAAGTCTTTTGGGACTAACTCCATAATAAGTAACATGTTGCAATTAGAGCATTTAACTCCTAAATTACCTTCTAAAGTCATAATGGTGTCCATGATAGTCTACTAATATTGTTTTCTACTTTAGCAGTATATGTTAAACTCTGTTAAGACCTTTAATTTTATAATTAATAACACAGTGTTTAAACACTTACTCTAAGTGATTGCACAAGGACAGCAGTTTTTAGTTTTCAGTCCTAGGACACAGTACACATGAACATGCAAACACATGCTGATTAGGCGTGTCTTTGCGGTATCTTCACGCTGCCATGACGACGTGTTTCTGCCTTTAGAGGGGCTTGAATTTAAAGTGCCAAACCCGAAGTATGCTCAGGAGATGAGGTTAGTACATTCCAGTGGAATTACAATTATGTAGTGTGCTTTAAAAAAGTATAAACTGGTTCAGTACCACTCATGCATGGATTTAGTTATATCCCCTGATGTGTGCTCCCCAGTATGAAAACAGAACAAAAAGAATGATACTAGTTGCAGTTTTGTCCCTTGTTCTCACAAGTTCACCACCACAACTCCTCCTCCTGCAAATGTCAGTTTAGCAGGGCTCCAGTATATAGTATAATGCAGAGGCAAAATGCAAACAACAGTTCAGTTTATACAGAGAATGTCTGCACCGCTGTGAAAACAGCAGATCAGCCCTTGGCAGTATCTAAACCATGCTCTTGTTAACAATAAAATGAACAGGTTACAATGGATGCAACGTTTTTACATTATGCAAATTAAGTCCAAGAAAGTTTTGACAATGAATAAAACAATATCAATATATCCAAGAAAATAAACTTTAATGTATGCTAGTGACAATTCACATAGAACAAGTAGGGGAACCCACAAACACCACAAGATTCTTCTCAATGAATTCCATCTCCATCTTGTTAACTTGGGTTTCACATGTTCATGTGTCTGACAAGGACCACCTTGTAAATGAGCACGCTCGATGGTGTTTCTCTCCATATATTGTTTCTCACTGTTGATGACACACTCACATTCTTGTATTTTGGCATTATGTTTGCTGACAGTCAGATTTTAGACATCTATATGCAAGTCCCAATAGCCTCGTATGAAGTCCGATCAGAACCATTCATTGATTCTCCTGATGCAAAATGGCCACCCAGGGTATAATGAGTTAACATGGAATAGCTTTCAGCTAGAAATGATGTATGGTAACTGCTGGAGCAATCTGATATTCAATGACCCTTTGTGCTACCCTGAAAATGGGACATTTGAGACAGGTCTGTATTTAGTCTTAATCTCTAGGTCCAGAGGTAATTTCTGATGCAGAGGCACATCATTTGATTCTTCATTGTGGAGAAAGTTAGTTCTTCTCTCTGGGACACTGGATAATCTTGCTGACAACAGGAGCCAGGCCTCCTGTCTGTACACTCTTTATCCTTTCTTTTGTTTATCCTAGCTTTGCCACTTAGTTTCTTAACTTCATTGCTCATCAGTTAAGTGTTTCTTGGAGGCTTCCTGGCAGAAGTGCAGGACTACCATTTCAGAAAACTCCAGCATTTTGCTATGTAAGGTTTAAGAAAGGAAAAAAAAGTTTCCTTTTAATGTTATATGCTGTCATTCTTTTTCTACCTACCTACTATTAGACTATTATAATTGTAGAGTTGCTGTGGGAAGGAGTAAAGTAGTCTTTAAAGAAGTGAAAGCTGGAATAGGAAGTAATGCAAGCTTGGGGAAGGGGACAAACACACACACACATATATCATGACAACATATTCACTATGGACATAAACTCATCATGATGTGTCCATTGTGTAAGTAAATGCTAAAGATGAGTCTGCTGTGTACATAAACAAAATTCGAGTACAAAGTAGGTCAAATATCTAAATGTATGTAAAAGGTTTTTGACCCACCCCATTTCATAAATACATGCACACTCCTATATATACACACGCACTGTATAGTGTACAGTGTATTACACAATGGCCAGAAAAATATGTGGGGTCTGATTGTTCAGCCTGGGGCTAAATCCATGATGTTATCCTAGTACAATATCACAGATCGAGTCCCAGCACACACATGGCCAAATGTCATCAATAAGAAAATCACTCCACATGCAAATTAGCAAGATAGAAAAATGTTCTATTTAGTGTACCCACAATTCCTCAAAATGTAAATTAGTATAGTCTATTATATTTCTGTACCCACTACAGAAATAGGAGACTACATCTCTCAGTAAGAAATATTGTCAGCTATCAGTGTATGCACAATCCTGCGTTTTGAAAATAAACATCCGAGATCTTATATTGTTGTAATCACTACAAAAATAGGAATATGCACCTCCCAGTATGGGAAAATGAAAGGCAGCTTCATATTGTACCCACATTCCCTTGCCGCAGACATCTACATATTACATGCTATAATGCAGTCACCACTACCAACATAGAAGACTGTGCTACTGAGTAAGGAAACTTTAAGTTAAAGCTCAACGGCAACTGTTTTACACATTGTTAAAAAAAAGCCTGAATTCAAGTTCCTGTAACATGAGCAATGTTTCCTGTAACTAACTTATTACTTTCAAACAATGTCATCAGTTATCGTTATTTTTTTTTGTATTGTTTTTGTATAAAAAGAAATATGTAACTATAATTGGAAGGTGTATTACTTTTTCTAGTACTTCTCCATCCTTGCTAGTGTCTACACAGAGCTTCCTGTAACAAGTTTCCAATCATAATGGAAAGTAATAGGAAAAGTAACTTACCCAACACTGTAGAATAGAGAGTGCGAACTGCTTAAACCTAACTAACACAGTTGCACAAGCATAACACTATACTGGCTGCGTAGGTCAGTGAACATTTTGTTATTTTAAAAAGCTGATCATTTGAGTTTCAGTGCTGAACTGAAGTGGTATGCATTTGAGAAATCAGTTTGTCTATAACACAGCTGTCAGGTCTGTCCTATCAAAACTTTGTATTTTGTTTTCTAGCTTTATAACACTGAGTTGCTTATTTAGTGGATATAAAATAAATCTAAAGTTTGTTAATTCATACACATAGTTTCTCTTTGATGTAGCCTAAATGAATAGGTCCATCTAAGAACAATTCTTTTCCACTCAGATTGACAAACAGCTGTCTGCCACACTTTGCTAGTTCAGGCACATGGACTATATGAACTCACAAATTTCAGTTCGTTGATGGTTTCTGTTTGAAAATACATAATGCAGAACTAGAAACAGTACAGGGCATCCTGATGCCCACTGTCTCCTGTGCTATAGTTGAGGCAGCTGCACTCTGCTGCCCCATCCCCTGTCCCATAAGCCCCCTGTCTCTTGACCCACATTTGAGGCTCCTGCACCCTGCTGCCCACTATCTTCTCGCACATAGTTGGGGATGCTGCACCCTGTTGCCCCCATCATATGCCTGAACAGTCAGGGCTGCTGCACCATGTGCACCCCATCCCACTGTCAGAGATGCTATACCATGATACCCCCATGTCCTGTTCCACAGTTAAGGCTTCTGCACCAACCTATGCACAGTCCCCTTCCACCATAACCAGGGCTGCTGCACACTGCTCCTGTCTACCTAGGCAGGGATGCTTTGGCCTGCTGTGCTCTAGAGACCATTGTCCCCACAGTTAGAGCTGTTGCACCATGCTGCCACTTGCCACACAAGTTATGGAATTTGCTGCACCCTGTCCTCTGCCCCCAAAGTTGTGTCAGTTCCACCCAGGTGTGGCTGCTGCACCCTGTCCCACAGTTTGGGCTGCAATACCCTAATGCTTCCCTTATCTCCTGGCTGAACAGTCAAGATTTCTGCAACTTATTGCCTTCTGTCCTTCATCCCATAACACAAGATAGAAGTATTTTTCTGTTTTTGATTTTGGTCAATGCAGCAAAAAATCTGACTTTGGTGGCAGGGGGAAGCATGGTGCAGCAGTGTTAACTGTGGAATCATGGGGCAGTGAAGCAATGGAGCTGAATGGTGCAGCAGGTCACAGCAGCTCTGACTGTGAAGACAGCAACAGGGTGCAGTGGCTCTGGCTATGGTGGCAGGATATAGACTATAGCATTGTGCAGAAGTCTTGATTGTGGGGCAGGACATGGATGGGGGTATCAGGGTATAGCATACCTGACTGTGGGACAGGATAAGCATGGTACAGCAACCCTGCCCATTTGGGAAAATGGAAGTAGGTAGCAGGGTGCAATCAAAGCCCCACCACTGGTGGCATGGACAGCATGGTGCAGCAACCTCAAATGTAGAGGCAGGGGGCATGGGAATCTAGGGCATAGCAGAGCACAGCAGCCCTGACTGTGGTGACAGAAACAGGAGGCAACATGGTGCAGCATTTCTGACCGAGGTGGGGGACAAAGTGCAGCAGGGTGCAGAAACCAAAACTGTTCAGGTAGGGGCAGCAGGGTGCAGTAGCCCTGATTGTTCAGGCAGGAGATGGGGGAAACAGGGTGCAGCAGCCCTGCCTCTATGGGAGAAGAGAGTGGGCTGCAGGGTACAGCAGCCTTAAATGTAGGGCAGGAGACAGGGTGCTTGTGGGGCAGGTGACGGGGGCATCATAGTGCAGCTGCTTCAACTGTAGGCAGGAGATGGCAGCATCAGGATGCTATATAGTGTTTCTACCTATACATATACATGATGTATTTTCACACACAAACCATCAAAGAGCTGAAATTTGTGAGTTCATATAGTGCACATGCCTGATATAGCAGAGTGTGGCAGGCACCTGTTTTTCCACCTGAGAGGAAAACAATTGTTCTTACGTGAACTGATTTATTGAGCATACATCAATGACAAACTATTTGTATGAATTAACAAATGTTGGATTTATTTTATAGCTATTAAATAAACCACCCAGTGTTATATAGCTAGAAAGAAAAACAAGCGTTTTGATGAGACAGAACTCACAGCTGTGATACAGACAAGCTGATTTCTCAAATGCATGCCACTGCAATTCAGCACTGAAATTCAAATGATTAGCTTTTTATAAGAACAGAATGATAGATTTTCAGTTAATTCATCTGAGCGCAAACCAGAGACTAAATTAGCAAAAACCCTGGACAGCAAACAATTAACTCTACAGACTGCTCTAATTAGGAGGTGAGCAGCCTTTTAGCTCTTCAGTCAAGCAGGGATTTGCACTGTTTCAGCAGTAGCTTCATCACTCTACAAGGCTCAATTAGAGGGACAGAAATAGCCCGTTTCCAGTTAGTGCAGAACAAGTTAACAAACACTGATTTCATGAAACCCAGAAAACCAAATAGCATGACATTTTCAGGAAACATTGCTCATCACACAGGCTTGAAGTCAGGCTGTTTTTTTTTAACAATGTGTAAAATGGTTGCCATTGATCTTTAACTTTATAATCTACACTGAATTCATTGTTGCTGTATTTAATTCAGCATATTAACGGTTATACTGTTCTAACCATTACCAAAATAAGAGTTAAGTGATTTAAGAAAAGGAGCCTACTTTATGCTCAAATGTTAAAATGTAAGGGAAAATGTATTCTAAAACATATTTTTTAATTGTTTCCTTTTTTTCAACAAAGGGGCCATTGTATAATAGCAATAATGCACTCAAGGGTGTGTGTCGTGATGTGATAACATCACTTCTCGAGAGTGAGAAGCCCACAAGCACCGATGCATGACTTTTTCCCAGCATGACACACATCATGTCATGCCTTATTTGTTGAATGTACTGTATGCACAAACTGTAACTAATTGTTAGAGAAAACAATATGTTCTGTACATCTGAAACATATTAATTCTTAAACATGTCAACTAGGTTTTCTGGTTTGTAATCTGTCAATTATTGTACTAATTCAATGATATACTACAATATAAACAACATGTAAAGGATAACTTTAAAAACAACACACCCAGATACAGTGCATACTATATACCACAAACCTTTCATTTTTTCCTGTTTCATAAATAAAACACAGCTAATTACATTTCCCCAACCTAAACATTAGCACCCCCACTTTTTACACTGATTATATATATATATATATATATATATATATATATATATATATATTATAGGTAGTACGGTAGTGCTACCATAGTGAGGGTTGAGGAGCCATTTACATTTTAAACCTAAAATTTTGCACCTTAATAACTTTGCAATTGTTAAATAGATTTGCTTGAACTTTGGAATACACAATCAAGAATACTACGTCTTGGGATATGCCAACTTTTATACTGTTCTGATATACATGCTACAGGTTATTAAGCATGATCTGAGGCGCGTTCGCTCTTTTGAATTCTGCTCGGCCCTACAGGTCACACAGTTTGCACCACTGATTCGAAATCTTCAGGAAACATGTGGCTGGGGTCCCTGATGTGCTTTTGAAGATTTTGTGAAAACATATTAAACAGTTCAAAAGTTATTCAAAATACAATTTCCCATTATAAGTCAAAGGAAAAAGTTACCAAAAAGTTCGACAGTATCGCAAATGCACTTTTTAGTGTCGCAAATGGCCCTAGTAGTGTCGCAAATCTGCCATTTTGTTTTCAGTTGGTGATCAGAAAAATGCTTGGCATTTAACATTGGGACCCTCTAGGGACACAATTCTTTTGTGTTTACCTAGTCGGACCCTGAGGATGCTAGGCATGTCCTTATTTTGGGGTTAAACACCCCAGAAATATGTTTTTAAATTTTTTTGGAAAAAGTAGTGTGGCAAAGTAGTGTTACACTCATGACACTTTCTCAAATCTGTGTGAAAGCTTTCGCAAATCACGACACTACTTTGCGACACTTTGCCCAAAATAACAGGAATTCTTTGCCACCCTACTGCAAATGAACGATTTAGTCTTTTTGGCTGAAATTTGGAGGGAAGGCAGCCAATACCTCACAAATGTGTCTTTTGGTGGTTTGGTGGAACAATATTGCATGGATGCAAAGTTACGCTACTCCAAAGTTGACACTTTTTCCCATGGACTAACATTGCGGCATCCGATGCATGACAGGAATTCTTTGCCACCCTGCTGCAAAATAACAGTTTGGTCCTTTACACTGAAAACTGGAGGGAAGAAAGCCAACATCCACAGATGTGCCTTTTGTTAGTTTGGTGAAAAAATATTACAGGGTGGCAACGTTATGGCACTCCGAACTTCTCTTTTTTTCCCATAGGATAACATTACGGCATTCGCCGCACCTTTCAGGGCCCATATCTCTTAAATGATGTGAGATACGGACATTTCATCACAAAAATAAGTATAAAACTAGCCAGGAAAGTCATAAATCATATGACTTTTAATTTTTTTTTACTACATCATACGGTTCCTGAGATATAAGCAATTTAGTATTCCAACTCCTCATTTTCTGCTCCGAGACCCATTACTATGCATACATTCTTTGTACTCACTGTCTTTCTCTATGCAGCTTTTGGGGAAAACCAGCCTGTTCACTTACATTACTGTTGCCCTTACTGCTTCCGCTTGTGGTTCCGTACCCGTTTCACTTACCGTTCCCGTCTACGCCACCATGTACTTTACCCTTTGTGTTTTCATTTGCGCTTGCGTTTGCATTATTTTTACCATTTGTGTCTACAGTACTGTTTCTCTTTCTGTTTTGCTTTGCATTTGTGGGCACCATCTTACTATGTGACAAGACATCCGCAGTAGCGGGCCCATACTCCATCGCCACATTACATTCCTATTTCTAGTTATCATTCTCAAAGAAAGGAAATTAGAGGCAAAAACTCCATTTAATGACTCAGTTAGGATTGTTCACAGTGACAAAAGTGAGGAAGTTCGATGTTAGGGTTGAAACCCCCCTTGCACCCCTTCAGCCCAACCCCTCTACTGGCATTGGGGTGCTCATTGGGGTCATCGGTCCTAACTCTCACCCCATTCTCCTATTCCTCAGCTTCTTTCCACATGTAATGAGGTGAGAGTTAGGGCTGATGACCCCAACACGCACCCCAGTGCTGGTTGGGGAGGTGGGCTGGAAGGGTGCAAGGGGGGTTTCAACCCTAACATCGAATTTCCTCACTTTTGTAGCTGTGGAACAACCCTAACTGATGCATTAAATTGAGTTTTTTGCCTCTAATATATATATATATATATATATATATATATAATATATATACTGTTGATTGTATATACGACCACATTCACTAAAATATCTCACCCTTGATTCTAAGGTTTTAGGGTGAGATTGCTACAATATCCCCACTAAGTATTTATATGGACTTGTTTATAAAATATTCCGTAAACAAAAAAAATGTTAAGGGACCAAACCCTGCTGCAGTTCAATTCTGACTAAGCTCATGACTTCTTATATAATGAGAAAACTGCCTAAAACATTTTTCTTGTATCTAAGAAAACATTTTAAAATAAAATATTAAGCTTTCATTTCATTCATTGTTCAGTGTTTATTATGTATCCATGAGAACAGGCATCAGATTTTCTATGTCTTAGATTTCCTCGTATCTTTCTTATTTTACACACTTTGAAGTTACAGTCCTTTAGAAACAAATGATATAACAGCAGATAAGGACAGCTTGTCACTCCTAGTCTGTCCATTTTCTTGACCTACGGTAAAACCTCAGACCCTATTTGATATCTGGTTTTGCACCCCTATACACCACGTTCCTTACCACTGTTTTGTTATGCCTATCCCATGCACTCTTGAATCCGGTTACAGTTTTTGGACCTACAGTACCAATTCTGCTGGGAGGCTGTTCCAGGATTCTATGACTCTCTCTGTGAAGAAGTACTTCACATCTCCCATGAGTCTACCCCTCCAGCTTAACAGCATGACCCCTTGTTCCTGAGCATCTTTTTTTCTGAAAAATGCTTTCCTTTGGAACCTTATTTATACCCATAAGGTATTTAAAATTCTCCAGCACATCCCCCCTCTCCCTACTTTCCTCCAGAGTGTACATATTGAGGTCCTCTGTTCTGTCCTCATAGAGCTTTTGATGCAGACCATGCCCAGTTTAGTTGTCCTCCTTTGCACTGCTTCTACTCTGTCTAAGTCCTTCTGGACAGCTGGTCTCCAGAACTGGACACAGTACTCTAGGCGAGGTCTCACCAGTGATCTGTAAAGCAGTATCACTACCTCCTCTTTTCTGCTGGTGGTACACCTCGCTATGCACCCTAGCATCCCACTAGCTCTCCTCACTGCCTTGTTACACAGTTGGCCACATTTAGATCATCAGATATCAGATAAACAGATATCAGATAAACAGTGTCAGTGGCTTAGTAGGTAGCATACTCGCCTCTGAGGCCAGGAGATCAGAATGCTGTGGGTTCAGTTCCCACATCTGGCACTTGGGTTAATATCCTAGTACTGACACTGTAGTGCAGCACAAAAGGGGTGCTGCACTTCTGAGGTGCCGTCTTTCAGATGAGACATTAAACCGAGGTCCCATCTGCCTGGATTGGTGGTAGTTCAGGTGGATGTTAAAGATCCCAAGTCACTTATCGAAAGAGTAGGGAATTTTTACTAAAGTTGGAAAAGAACATACAATCAAAAATGTACAAAACCTAAAGCAATTTATACAAATCAATATACAGATACCAAATGTCAAAATAAAACCAAACAGTGTTAAGTCACACACTAATTTTAACTAAACCATATGTTTAAACACAATCACATAATTTATAGGTATATTAAGTATAACACAAATCCTAAATTATTTATTCTATATCATGCTTAAATATATTAGGCATATATACTTACTATACATACTCATTTTACTTATATCTATTATAACCAATCAATAGAGGCCCATCTTCCTTGAAAGGTTGTTGACTGGATTGAATTATAATCTTGCAACCTGATGTCTTTAATTGCTGTTTCTTTCATAAACGACAACTCATCAGAAGTAAAATGTAGTTGTCGAAAATTCAATCTGCACCGGACAAACCATATGTAAAATTTAAAACAAACAAGAAATAACCATAGTGTTACTCTATGATGTTTCATCCACATAATAGGCAAAATACCAAGGCATAATATTTCTAAAGTCATAAAACCAAACGGAGATGTAGGCCAGCGATGTTGAATAGATTGCCAAAATCCTTGACTAAAAGGGCACTCTATGAATAAATGCTGCATTGTCTCAATTACATCTGGACATGTACCTCTAGGACAATATCTCTCCGACACCTGTCTATGCTTTAGATTTCCTGTTACATTTAGGTGACCATGCAAGGCCAGCCAAGTTACTTCCCACATAAAAGTAGGAATATGAGGGGAAATCAGCATTTTACCTATCAGTAATCTATCTGGCAAAGAACAAGAATCAAATCCTGCTGTCTCTTGAAAATATTTTAAAATCAAAGATTCATACAGTTTTTCTGAGTATAAGAATGAAGATGCTCTTTGGAAATACCCCATAGCTTTATTTTAGCAAAATAAGTTCTCATTGGATCAGGTAAATAAGAAATCGAAATTTGTCGAGGAAGGTTATCATACATGGGCCAAATAGAGAAAATAGGTCCCAAGGAATCTAAGACCCAAGGGGACCATCTATTAATTTTTTGAGCTACCAAGGGGAATAAATTAGCATATAAACATATGGTGAAAAAATACCACAGGTTGTATCATCTTCAACCCTCCATTTCTTTTTTCTCTCAATAGTAAGCCTCTTTTAATTGGATTTAAACGGTTTCCCCAGATACATAAAAAAAAAAAACTATATATTCTGGTTTCTAAAGTTGACAGAAAGCTATATGCTGTACATAAATATAAAAAAATGGGTAACAAAAAGGTTTTTATCATGTAGATTCACTTTAATTTAGCTAAACGACAAGTATTCCAAAGATTAACCTTATTTTGTGCTTCATTCAATATAAGTATCCAATTCTGATAAGCCAATTCTCCAGAACCAAATAAGATCCGTAAAATAGGGGCTGACCCTTTTAATACTGGTACCCCAATTATTATATCATCTGTACATCTTCAGCATTAAAAGGAAGGCAGCAATATTTCTGGTAATTTATTTGAGCTCCAGTATGAGTCGTACAATTAATTAAAATTATTCCCAGATTATGTGCTGATGGGATATTTCCTATTATAAAACAAATGTCATCTACATATGCAATGCTCTTTATTTCAGGGTCTTCACAGGAAAAGGATACACCCTGTATACCTGTAGTTTTATCCATCATTCTAAGTAGTGGATCAATGGTAAATAAATGTGGTAAAGCACTCAGAAGTCAACCTTGCCATACTCCCTTTAAAACAGTACACCTACGACCTATCCACCCATTACAAAAGGCTTTAGCAGAGGCAGACTTATAACATGTTTTAATCCAATTAATAAACATTTCAGGAATGCCATATGCAGCCAAACAACTCCATAAATACTCATGATTAACATTTTGAAAGCCTTAGCTTGATCCAGACTAAAAATAAGACCTGTAAGCTCACCAGTATTACCTCTATGAAATATTTCTCTAAGTTATATTAAACCATCAGAAATCTTTCTTCTTGGTATTGAACATGCCTGAAAACTGTGTAATAGAAAACCAGCCATTTGTATAAGTCTATTATGTAACAGTTTTGTAAATATTTTAAAATCTGTATTAAGCAGGGTAATTGGCCTCCAATTTGATAACTTAGTTCTATCTCCTTTTTTGTACATAAATACCACTAAACCATCCAACATTCTATTTGGTAATAATCCTGTAATCAGAATTTCCCTTAAGACCTCTACAAATTCTTGTAATAATATTGTAAAAATTATTTTATATATCTCATATGGCAAACCATCACTCACTGGGGCAGTACCTGCCTTTGTTAATGAAAAACTAGCTGATACTTCTAAAGATGTTATATCAACAAGCAACATGTCTCTGCTATGTTTACCAAGCATAGGTAGAATCACCTGAGCTAACCATAAGGAATGTGGGGAATCAGAAACAGTAGCATAACCAAATAATTGCTGTATATGATTATCTAAAGCATTCATAATATCTTTCCTGGTCGTACATTTTTTACCTGTAGAGTCCCAAACCTCTGCCATATATTTTTGATGTCTTTGTTCAGCACAAAACTGATAGGGGTTCATAAAGGTTTTACCTCCTTGGGAACCAAATCTTCTTTCTACATCTAAGGATTTATATCTACTATATTGTGTTGAATTTAATAATTTTCGAATTCTATCTAATTCAGATAAGGCTGTATAATCCCCTTGTGCAACTATAAAATGTAAGTCTAAAAACTGTTGTTAAGTTTTAATATATGATCTTTATTAAATTTCCATTAATCTTGCCAGTTATTTGGAAATACTGTCTTATATATATTTTGTATCTTCCTAATCTCTATATGAATCATAGAGGCTAACCACTGATTTCCTTGCCTGTAGTACTGTCAAAATTCCTTCTTCAACAGTTGGTAACTTAAGTAATTCCAGGTTAAGACGCCAATATCCTGGTCCTCTATGCATTATTTCATAACTACCTATAAGTAATCTCAAGTATCACATGATCAGAAGGTGCAACTGGTATAGTTTGAGCTTTTGTATTGTTAAAGTATCTGAAATGAACCAGAAATCTATCCTTGTTGCTTTAGTACCTTGAAAAAATGTTTTTGTGGTTTACCTAATAAATCAAAACATTAACCAATCCTGACTGTGTCAATAAATCATTAAGACACTTAGTATCACAAAATAACTTTGTGGATCGTATACCTCTATCCGTATGATAACGGCTACAATTACAATCTCCACCTAAAAGCACAAATCTAGAAGTGAACAAATAGGGTAATAAAGTCTTAAATAATGCTATTCTCACAGATTTAGCTTGCGGAGCATAAACATTAATAAATTTACAGTGTAAATCATTAAGTATCAAATCTAACAATAATATGCGATCCGGCAAAACATCTATAAGTTGAACTAGGCATGCTGTAGGATTATTAACTGCTATACTTACCCCTGTGCATAGCTCTTCACCAACAGACCAATAAACAGTACCCCATTTCCACCTTTCAGTGGCCTGTTCTACCTCAAACCTGGAATGTTACCGAGTATCTTGAAAATAAACTATGTCATCCTTGCCTCCATCAAATAGTGAATATATCAACAGTTGCTTCCTATTTGTCTGAATACTATTAACATTTAAGGATGCCAAATTTATATTCAAAAACATAGACAAAAGAGGAAGAGGAAAGAAGGGTGTTGTCATAACTCATATCAATGTTCCCTTTAATTTTTATTATTTCTTTTTTGTAGATTTTCTCATCCCAGGTTGACCCTTTTTTATTTTTCACTGTATCCATAACATCAGCAGATGGTTCTGGATCAGAAGATCCTTCAGGTTGTGAAGAATGGACCAAGGTGGAATCTGACTCAGTACCTATGCCTTCCTGTAATACCGAAAATGCATTCTGGAGGGGTATCAAACCTTGTTCAGATATAGGTATTTTAGAGGTCCTGGATCTTAAACTGCGATGTCCTAGCAGTAATGAGGTTAAAAGATTCTTCAGGTGGAAGGGGGGAGGCATAGTATTAGGAATAACTTGGCCCACAACAGAATCTGTAAGAATCACCATTTTAGTAGATATTAAGTTCTCCTCTTCCTGGCAGGGAGTAGTTGATACAATTTCCGAAATGTCCGCCCATTCCATACTAGGTATGGTTTCGGGCCTACTTGGGGGTGAAGGCGGAGGTACAGGTTTTTGCCTCCAGACCTCATGTACTGCTGTATTTACGTAAAAATCCTGTATGCAAAAATCTCCATTTGTTTTATTTTGGGCAGCCCAAGGACAGTCAATAAATACATGGGGTTCTTCACAAAGTGAGCATTTAGCTGGATGATGACAATCTGACATTGTATGCCCCAATTCTCCACACTGGACACATTTGATGACTTCACAATTCCTGCTAAGGTGTCTACCAGAACCACATTTATAACAGTGATGGGGCTGTCTTGGATAAAAGATAAATCCTTTATCCCTTCCCAAATAAAATCAACTGGGAAGATGTTGTAAACCTTCTTCGGTTTGGTTTAAATTAACTTTAAATCTCCAACCACCATTCCAAAATCCTTCTGTATCAAGAATGGGCTCTGGGTTTCCTTTCAGGGTACACTTTTTCTCCAACCAATAGGAGATATCCTCCGCATTAACCCCTTCATTATGGAGCAATACAGTAATAACCCTGAATGTCTGTTTGGTTAATGGTATGGCCTGAAAATGGACCCAAGCAGGATTAGTCTTTAATAATGCTTATTTCATCCAAAATCTGTTTAACATATCTGTGTATCAAAACTAATGTCATCGTGTTGTCCCATGGTGTATGAATCAAGGCACACCTCACTGGGCATAAACCCAGCATTTGTTTAAGTAGGACATTCCCACATAGAATCTGTCAGGCATGAGTATCAGTGGGTCCCAAAACCTCAGCCTTACAGCATTTCATCCTTTAGCCAAGGAAACAGGTTTATGAAAAGGTAGCTATAGGAGGTAGTTGGGGTTGTAAGATGTGGTAGGGTATTTTGATCCACATCAGGCCTTATATCATTAGTAGCTTTATTTTGGTTGGCATTTTCCTCCAAATCCCCACTTTGGCATTGTTGAGGTGATTTTGATCCTAGTTTAGGACTAACTGGCTGGTTGTGGTTGACCACAGCACCTGGATCCATTAAAGGCCTGTTTATGTCAGATAATTCTACATTCTGTATTATAGATCCAGGGTCTAAACTACCCTCAGACCTAGCTGCAGGAGCATTAGTCTCAGAATTGGGCCCATCTAAAACTGCAAGAGAGAGGTATGATTCATACCTGGATTTGGTATGGCAGGGTCTGTGATCCACTGACCCGAATCTAACAGCAGCCACCCCACCCTTTTCAGGGCAATATCTGGGGACCATGCGGGGGAAGATTATACTTCTATATCCCCTGAAATCTTAGGTGAACAAGCTTGTTTCCCCTCAGGGCTGTTTGCACCTTTATGTATTTTCAAATCGGTACTTGTATGACTCTAGGGTGAATCTACCTCGGGTCTCTTCCGTTTCCGAATCTCTTCTTCGGCAGCAAGCTGAATAATTTGATAATCCATAGCAGCCTTCTCCCAAAGGCGTTGTTTCTCTTGTAATATAGTGAGAGCTTGTTGATCTTCCGAAGCATCATCGGCTGTCTCAGCATTTAGAAATCGCACTTCCCGGGTTTGGATTTAAAGCCGCCGTGCTCTTGCAATTAAAGCTAGACATACTCCTCGTATGTGCTGGACATGGTGTACATTTTTCACCTTCCAGCTGAAAACTGTGTTTTGAGGGGTTAGATACATTTTGCTGGCCACCACTCGGGTGCATTCCAGCTGCATCATTCCCCTCTGCTCTGGATAAAGCCTGTGAGCTGTCTTGCAGCTGAACTCCTCCACTGTCGTCGGCCATCCTGAGACTGTTCCTCTCTCCCAACAGTCTCACAGTGCCACCACTGTCCACAAGAGAATTTGAAACAGAAAGGGATTCCTTGTCTTCTGTCTGTGTCTCTCCTGTATGCAGTCATCCTCCACAAGGATCCATGGGAGCCGCCATCTTGGTCCCACAGGAAAATGGGTGCCCCCTGCTCACAGGAAGCAAGAGTAGGGGAATTTCCCTGCTGTCCTGGTCAAATTTCCCTCATTTCACTAAAAAATACCACCAAAAGCTTAATCTAGTTCAAGGTCAGTTGGCATTCATCTGTTTCCCCCCTTCCCCTGAATGTTCCTGAAAATAGGCAGGATTTGTCTAGTGCACTTACCCAGTCAACAAAAACTAAAATGAAAAATAAATAAATAAATAAAATATGATTGCCCCAGGCCCCTTTCCTGTTTGTAGTTGTCAGTAACACTCCCTCCATTTTGTACTCCACCCCTGAGTTTATGTGCCCCAGGTGCATGATTTTGCTCTTCTTTGCATTGAAACTTAGTTGCCACACCATTGACCACTGCTCAAGCTTTCTTGGATCTCTTTTCATTTTTTTTCCACACACATCCAGAGTGTCTGCTGTACTGCACATCGTAGTGTCATCTGCAGAAAGGCATACCTTCACTGCTAGACCCTCTGTAATGTCACTAAAAAAGCCATTGAAGTTGACCGGTCCTAGTACTGATACTTGTGGCATTCTACTGGTCACCCTACCTTCCTCAGGTTGAACTCAGTTTACCATCACCCTCTGTCACCTATCCCCCAACCAATTCTTTACCCAATTACCACTTTTGGAACAACTCCTAGGCTGCCCAGCTTGTTTATGAGTCTCCTACAGTATGTGGGACAGTGTTAAAGGCCTTGCTGAAATCTAGGTAGGCCACTTACACTACTCAGCCTGATCTAATTCTCTTGTCACCCAGTGAAAGAAATCCATCAGATTTGTTTGATATGACCCCCTTCCTCAGTGAATTGATGCTGCCTTGAATCTTGCGAGACACTGTATTCAAGATATTCAACAATCCTTTCCTTCAGTTGTAATTCTATTAATATCCCACCACCAAAGTCAGGTGACTAGACTGTAATTTCCAGTCTCTCCCCTGCTACCACTTTTGTGAAGTGGGACTATATCTGCCCCCCTTCAGTCCTCCAGAACCTGTCAAGTTTCCAGTGAGTGGTTAAACAGGACTGCTAGAGGTGTAGCCAGTGCCTCTGTGAGCTTACTCAATATCCTTGGATGTATCCTTAATGGCCCCTTTGAGTTGTCCACTTTCAGATGTGCAAGTTCCTTCAGGATCTTCTCCTCTATAAATGGATTAGTGTCCACCTCACTTTCTTTGAAGCTCCTTTCTATTATCTGTGGTCCCTCATCATATCTTGATTATTGCAGTGCCCTGTACCTAGGGCTTCCAAGGGTTGACATTCTCCACTTGCAGTTGATGCAGAATGCTGTGACAAGGTTGTTGACTGGGTTTTCTCAATCTAACCATGTCACACCTGTGCTGCACAGACTGCACTGGCTACCGGTTCAGTGGTGAATCACCTTCAAAGTTGGCTTGCTAACCTACAATGCCATATATGGACAGGGACCAAGTTACCTGCAAGAGCTCCTTCATCCCTACCACCCCCTCTGACCACTCTGCCAATGAGGGATTGTTGGAGAATCCTGCGGTTCATTGAATGACTTCTGGAGCCCGTGCATTTGCATTTGTGGCTACTAGCCTGCAGAATTCTCTACCTCAGCAGATAGGGGGGTGCCTGACTGTGGAGAGCTTTAAATCTTCTCTTAAAAATGTTTTATTCTCTCTTGCTTATCCTGATAATTGGAAGGCTGGATCTGTAGTTCAATGGACAAGCAGCCAGTCACTTTCACTTCCAGCGCTATATAAGCAGTTCCTCACACCCTTTTTTTGAAGCACTTTTTCCTTGCAGCAGGAGGCTCTGTCAGTCTATCCTTGCAGCTGCTGAGACTTGCCCCCCCATCACCTTACAGTGTTTGGCCTCTGCTTTTTTTTGCTGGACTTCTGTTTTCTGTTAAACTGCATTTGGTTTGTATTGTTGCCTCTGGCTGTATGCTTCTTTGCATGCTTGTTCCCTGGTCTTCTGCGTTTTTGTGTCTTTTGTTTTGCATTCTTTTGAGGGGGGTTTCTGTTCCTAAATTCCTTGTATTTTGCTAATCCTGAGCTCATGCTACTTGCTCCTGTTAACTCACAATGCAACTGCAATTATTATCTGTGTGTTTCAGCTCAAGCTGCTTCCCTGCTGCTGCTCTCCATGCTATGCACCTTAATTATTTTCACCTCGTTCAGGTTCACTGTGAACCATAGCCCATGCAGCTCAATCTTGCTTCCTGAACTCATACCACGTACCTCACTGCTGCTGTTTTCATTGTACTGCCTAGCTAATTTGCTGCTTTTAGAGCATTGCCTCCTTACAGTCTATGCCATTTGAATTGCTATTCCTATAACTTATATTTACTCAATACTGATGCTTTTACGTTTGCACATTGCTATTATGCTTTGGAGGTCATCTAAGCTACTGCTGATGCTGTAAACTAGTTTTAATATCTGCATGTGGTTCACGGTGCTTCCCATCACCTTCTTGTTTTTCCTACAGTAAGGGACTTGGAGGTGTTGTTGAGGAGCCATGGCCCCATGTGGCATGCTTACCTTATGTTTGAATTCTGCCTTTGCTGCTAAAATCCTCCTAGAATTTTGTCATGTTTAATTGGCTTCTTAATGGGATTTGTTGGCTTGCCTTTGCTAATTCATATTTGCTGCTCCTCCAACTTACGTGTAGGTCTGACCACTGCTTACTCTGCCTTACAGGCCTACTACAGGTCCAATCATCTGCTTAAGCACAGCTCAGTCTGCTTGTGCCTGCTAAGCAAATGTCTGCCCTCCATGAGGGTATCCAACACTCCTTGCTTCATCCAGCTTCTTCTGAATTTGTTTCTGGGGCATGCCAACCATGGCCATTAAGTACAATGGCTCGGGTCTCCCTGTAGTTGACAGTCTCGATCTGCACCTATAAAGTCTGCATCTTTTTTTTTTCCAAAATATTTTATTGAAAAGGATGTTACAACATGAGTTACAATACAGTTACTAGAGCACATGTTACATATCATTAACCAAGCATTCATTCAAACTGTTACTGATAGGCAATACAGAGTATATAGATCCACAGTCCACAGTACAGTATTATGACACCTCAAACAGATCAATGAGGCCAGGAGAAAACACTTGATGGCATCTGTTAATATTAGGAAACAAAAGGCACTGAAAATTTTGTAATCCCACATTGTACCTGGCAAGGGTGTTCACTAAGTGGGGAACATACCTCCCTCAATGGCTACTAGGAGAGGACTCCAGGTGTCCAAAAAGGCCTGTCTCCTACCAAGTGTCATGAGCTGGGTCCTCTCCAAGGCCATACACTGTAAGGTTATTCACCCATTGTTGAACAGTGGGAGGTGAAGATGCCATGCATGATTGGGCTACTATTTTATGGGCATTAACCAAAACTAGGGACCATAGGGGATAAGACATCTGTCCACCAGGGTGGCAGGGATCTGTGCCCAGAAGTAGTTCCAAAGGCACATTAGAGGGTGGGTACCCCAGTACTCCAGCCATTATCTGGTGAATACCAAATCAGAAGGGGGTAACTTTGGGACACGTCAAGGTAAAATGAATAAAATCCCCCACTCCACTCTGGAATTTGGAGCAATTGTTGGATTTTTGTGGATCCATTGAATGAAGCCTGACCGGAATTATGCAGATTCTGTACATACAGTTTATTTGTACTTGTCTGAGCTTATTACTCCTGAAGCAATACTGCACGTGCCGACATGCCTGTCTTCAGATCTTAACATCAATTGGCACACCCAGATCTGAACTCCAGTTGTTCTGCACCCTTCCTAATGAATTACTGTCCATGCCCTGGAGAGCCTGATATAAGGTGGTTAGTGGCTTTTTACTGGGCTAAGGTGCATACATCTTTTCTTCGAATGGGGGGGCCAACCACAGGTCGCAGCCATGGAGTCCCCAAGCTGACTCTTGAGCATGAGGTATACAAAAAAGTCTCCATCAGGGTGAACCCATTTTACACACATGTATCAAAAACTTAGAATTGTCCCCCCTTCATATAGGTGATGCACCAGAGTAAGCCCTCTCTGCCTCCGGTTACCCCCCGACAGCAACATTTCACCAGCGAGGTCCCCCACAGCGACTACAGCACCGTGACACTGTGGGAAACCCACTGGAACCTGGCACTGTCTATCAGGGGTCCTTCACCCCCCCAATCAGCTCTGACTCAGAGTTGATAATCCTTAAGTGGGGGGGTACAGGGGGTTGGGGGATGAAGTCCCCCAAAAGAAAACACAGACGGACAGTGTGAACTGGCAGCTGACTGAAGAATGCAGTTGACCTGCTGGTGTCACTGACGGGGTGTTCGACAAATATTTTGTCACACTCCCATTGTGGATCCCTCGCCTCCACTGGAGAAGCTTCTATGTCAGTGCTAGCATGGAAGCACCCTTCAGTTTCATTGCAGTTATCAAATCTGTGTAAGGAGATGGGCCCTAGGCATGCTTTATACAATAGTGGGCATCCACCCAAGCCATCAACGTGGCCACTGAGAAAGGGTTTGCTACCTCCAAGACTCTTCCAGACCAGATAGCTGCAGCCAGACAGTGTCTTCTCCTCAATTGTCAACCATCCAGGCCCCCCTTCCCTCAAAATTGGAGGCAGTATAGCGTAGTGGATTAAGGCTCTGAGCTGCAAATCTGGTGACATCCAGCAGACCAGAACTGGGTTTGAACCCCACAGCTTCCACTTGCGTACTGTGTGACCCTGAGCAAGTCACTTAACTTCCCTGTGCTCCCAGGTTGCACCCGTCAAAAAACTTTCAGCTTAGTGTGCTACATCTGGTTAAATAACTAAATAAAAAAAAAACAGTTTGTAAATACACAAGTTGTGTGGCCCAATAATACCATCAAAAATTGAGAAGACTCAGCCCACCCAGCTTCTGGGGCAATTGCAGGATAGCTTTACCAATTCTGGCTGCTTTACCCCGACAAAGGAACTTATGCATGATTGCATTTATGCACTTAAAATTGGACTTGGGGACTTTTATAGGTAGTAACTAATAGAGGTACAGACATCTAGGCAAGATCGACAATTTTACTACTCCCACCCGGTCCATCAAAGATAAAGGGAGACACAACCATCTATCGCGGTCCTCAGCAATTTTGTGCATCTGGGTCTTGTAGTTGAGGGAATACAGGGAACTGATTTTAGCAGAAATTTGAATTCCTAGGTATTTATTTTTATGACAAGTTGACAGCCCCCCAGGTTTGCCATCAGAGCCGGCCTCTCAAGCTTACCTATGGGAAGGAGCTCACTTTTAGTACAATTTACTTTGTGCTTCCCATAGTCTCTCATCAGCTGATGGACCACAGGTAAATCAGTTGCTGGGTCCTCTGTCCCTATCAAAGTAGGCTCCAGATGGTTCTATGTCATAATGGAAACTGCTAAAGGGCGATCATCGTTACGGTGAAGTCAGAGCACCAAAAATCAATTTCAGCACTCTGACTCCCCGGCGCACAAAAAATGGCTCCGGGAACTTGGGTTTTTTATGTTTATGGGAGGGTGCAGCCCCCCACATACCTCTACTAAAGGATTCTCAACTCCAGAGGGGTGCAAGTTGGGGGGGGCAAAACATAAAAAAAATGTGGGCCTGGCACAGCAAAAAAGAACCTGCTTCCGGACCCGAACCCAGCACCCTAGCCACTGAGGCCTCGAGCCGACCTGCAACACCATGGGGCCAGCTTGGCAGTCTACTGCAGCACCACCTCTCAAATCCCCTCCCAGCTAAGCCATGCATGCTTGCTCCCACTCCCTCTGCATACATACCTGTAGCGACTTCCTGTTGCTATGATCACCCACCCCCCCATCCAGTTGTTCTCCCTCACCGGTAGCCCCTATGATGGGCACCACAATTGAGTCGCCTTTTCACAGGTCGCTCAATTGCAGTCGCCCACATCATGGGCTACCACTCCAGACTGTGCCAGTAAGATGGCCCTCTCAACCTTCGCATTACTCAGTGCATTAAAGCACCATTTCAATTTCCAAATCACCCTATAGAGAGATTGTATAGGTTTTGACTTGTGGGCCTCATCACATGCCCCGATCTTAGTACAGAGTTTACTTAACTCTTGTTCATGGACCTTTTTTGTATATGTTGAAAAGGCTATGGACTGCCCTCTAATGAATGCTTTCAAGGCTTCCCATCTAGTACTATGAGAAATGTTCACCCTCATATTGAAAGTTAGGAACTCCTGTATGCTACTGAACATAGCTTCTATATATTTTTGGTCTTTTAAGACCAGCGTGTCTAATTTCCACTGTCTAACCACTGGGGGATGGGGAGTCTGAGGAGTACATTTATATCAATAGTAAGGCATAATCTGATATCAAGATAGGGGAATAACGAGCTGAGTTAACTACAGGTAAGAGTGAAGAACTGAGCAACAGTCTGTTGAGCCTGGCATATGATTGGTGGGCATGACAATAAAAGCTATAGTCCCTACCTGAAGGGTACAGGTGCCTCCACACATCCACCATCCCAAATTCCATTTCCAGCTCCCCCATAGCATGGACGTTTTTAGACATGGGGATTGGGGTGACATTGGAGCAGTCTAAGATAGTGTCCTGGACACAATTGAAATCTCCCCCCAGGATCCAAGAGCCCAACCAGACTGCCATGTCCAAGGCTAATTTTTGGAAGAAGTTAGGATCCTCCACATTGCATGCATAGATCGATCCCAACAAAAGGGTGCCAACCACCATCACTTCAGCCTTAACTAGGGCATACCTCCTAGCAGAATCAATGATGCTGTCCAACACCTGTACTTGAGTTCCCCAAGAAAACCAAGTGGAGACTGCCCTGGCCTTGGATGAAAAAGTTTAGTTTCGCTTTTTTTTTTTTTGTTGACCAGGTAAGTGCACTAGACAAATCCTGCCTATTTTCAGGCACGACCCGGGGGGGGATACAGATGAATGCCAACTGACCTTGAACCAGATTAAGCTGTTGGTGGTATTTTGAGTGAATGAGGGAAATTTGGCCAGGACACCATGGAAATTCCCCTACTCTTGGCCAGTAGGGGGACCGCTGGTCGGTGAGTTTCTCATTCTGACTCAGGATGGAGAAGGAGAAGGATGTCTCGCTGGGTGCAGGACCGACTGCTGTTATGAGGTCCGAAGTTCTAGATTCAGAAGTTTTCTTTGACGCTCCTACTACGGATATGGTGCCTGAATCTATTGCAACAACCTCTGAAAATAAAGCCGTTTTTCTATGCCTTGCCTTTGGATATCATGGATGTTGCTCCCTTTTCAACTTCACAACTTGAATCTACCTACGATTTGCCTACTTTACAGCAACAGCTGCATGATGAAGAAGCTTGTTTTTGATCTCGCCAAACGGCATTGAGAGCTGCTAGTATTATGGCTACGGATTAGCCTCCTGAGTGTGGAAAGCAACCTGTGGAGAGAGCTGTGCAAGGCTCTACCTTAGCGGCTGATTTGATGATTACCTCACAAAGTTCTATGCAGCAGACAGCAGATGGTCTAGATCAGAAGCAATCAACGAGTTCAGACACAGCTACGGAGGCTTGCTCCTTCATTTCAGGTACTGGGCAAACACCCTTGTTTGTTTTCCAAGGGAATCTATTTCCAGGCTCTGTTGGTACATTGACTAGTCCCTCAACTTCAAGTTCTGTTTCTCACAGTAATGCGGAGGTTCCCTCAGTTTTGCAATGAGACGGTCCAACGATCTCGACTGAATGGTCAGTAAATACTGCGTTGCAAGCAGCTGGGTGGGAAAAATTTAGTACTGGTGCGTGGGTCTCAGGCCCCTCTCCCATTTCAGTATCCCCTCACAAAA
Source organism: Neoceratodus forsteri (assembly GCA_016271365.2). NCBI lineage: Eukaryota > Metazoa > Chordata > Ceratodontiformes > Ceratodontidae > Neoceratodus > Neoceratodus forsteri. The sequence goes on along the minus strand of CM028137.1, from coordinate 39,872,871 downwards.
CTATTGAACTCTCTCAAGACTGTTCCCCTATGGTTTCTGATCACTCTAAGGATTGGGGTTCTGTGATAGATGCGGTTTCACCTTTACGGGTACCTGAAGGCTTAGAACTTACCCAGAACCCGGTTTTGCCTCTTTTCCAAGATAGTACCGTGAAACAGTGTGGGCCTGCTTCTTTGGTAGCACCTACTGAACACCTCTCTTCTGGACATACTGAAACTGTAAAAAACATTTGCATCCTTGTTTAGAGCTCCCGTTTTTTTCTGCGAAACGGCACAACGCTATCAGGCTTCTTTATAAAGGGGGTTTGGATGTATTTCCTGACCGAAAGCATGTAGCTAGGAATTTGTTAATGGGTTCTATGTTTTTTTCACCGCCTGAAAGATATGCATTGATACATGTTTCTGGAGAGCCTGTGTTTGATATTAGCTTTAAACAAGGTAGTGGGTTACAAAAATGTTGGTCCCAATATCTGCTTTTAAAAACTTCTGCATTATAGGTTCCCTTTGAAGTTGTGCCTCTGACCAAACCGGCATCTCGCATGATTACTGTTTTGTTTCGTAATGAAGGGGGTGTGTGTTACAGATCTTTTATTTTGGTTAAAACAGAGGTGTACAGTTCAGGGTAATCCTGACCCCATTTTTGATGAAAACCACATTTGGAATGGTGGTTGGAAAGTACAGGTTGTTTTAAATACATCTGATTCAGGTTTAATCCATTTACCGAACAGTTTTTTCTTAGGTAGAGATAGAGGGGTTTTATTTTACGTGGGTCAGCCCAAGGCCTGTTACCGTTGTGGAACTACAGGCCACCTTAGTAGTATGTGTGACCACCTTAAATGTACAACCTGCACTGAATTCAGCCATAGCACTGCTACTTGTTAGAATGATCAAGTGTGTAATTTATGTGATGTAAAAGGTCATACCTATCATTCTTGTCCCTCTGCTGCTCACTCTCAGGGTGAACAAGCTGATTGGGATGAACAACAAGTGTCTATTGCCCTAGCTCAACAGGCTCAGACTCAGCGTTTGGCCCCAAAACCTAGTGATGAATTTCTGAAATCTTCTGTGACTGTTTCTACTGTTGTTGAGGGTTCTTTGCACCCTTCTGATATGCCCCCTCCAAGGTCTAGTGCTATACTGGCCACCCCTATGGTTACTCAGCAGGAGGTTTCCATTTCTGGTTTAATTGACCCCATTATGGCTGAGGTTGAATTCTCTCCCCCTGTGCCTTCTACGGCAGTTTCCCACACTCCCTTGACACCTCTACCTAAGGCTTCAAGACGAAGACAGCATTGGGTCCAACCGATGGCTAAAATGCCTAAGACATCTGATGTCTCTGTCAAAAATAGATTTGTGGCCCTACCCGTTGAAGGGGACAGTTTGGGGAACGACTCTGAAGGGTCCTCTGTAATTTCATCAGTTTTGGATTTAGGATCTGAAATGGAAGATCCCTCTTCTGATGTGGTCCCTCCTCTTTCTGGGAAATGCACTGGAAAAACCAAACATACTCGGACCACCAGAGCTTCTTCTAAAAAGCCTCCTTGAATTTGAGCTCTGCCTATGGTTGTTTTTCCCCTTCTTATATGACTCTGATGCCCTCTTTATCTATTTACTCCATTAATGTGAATAGTATTAAGAGTATTTGGAAAAAACAGGCTGTATTTTCCTGTTTAAGATCTTTTTCTGATGGTATATATTTCTTGCAGGATACCAGGTTACACGTCATCTCTGAATTAAAACATGCCATTTCTTTTTGGAATTCAGGCCCTCTTTTGGTCTCTTGGAGAAGAAACTTGCTCTGGGCTAGCTATCCTGTTTCATAATTTAGATGTACATTTAATTAAATTAATTGACCTTATTCCTGGTCGTGTTTTAATTTTAGATGTCAGGATATCTAGCACATTGTTCCATTTTATTAATATATATGCGGGTCAAACAAAGGTGGCAAGTATTGAACTTTTTCAAGCTATTCAGCCTTTTTTGCGTTCTGCCCACCATATTGTCTTGGGGGGGATTTCAATTGTGGCCTTAAGATTTGTGATAGAGGGAAAAAGACTACAACCAAAAAAATATTTTGTGATATGACCTACTTATCTACCATGATTCAAAATGCGAATTTAAGGGATGCCTATTTTGAGAAGGTGGGTAAAGCAGATCCCACTTTTTTTAGATCTACCTCTGCTACTAGGATATATTATTTTTTTGTTTCCCCTCTTTTACAAATTGCATTGGCAAAAACTCTCCCAGCGGAACTTTACGATCATAAAATTCTTTTTTTGTTATTAGGGAATTCCTGTGCATTTTCTTTTGGTCCGGGTTATTGGAAATTAAATTCTCTGTTATTGGCTAAAATGATTGTTCAACAGGACTTGAAGTACTTTATTCAAGCCAGAAAATCAGTTTTTGTTATGTATATGGACCCCTGCAATTGGTGGGAAGACACGGTAAGGGATTTAATGGCTTTTCTGAAATCCTATGGTAAATTGATTCGGGATGACGAATATAGGATTTACCTTAACAATTGGTTGCACCTTCAAAAACTTCTCTCTCTAGCCTCTACAGTAAAACATGATTTTTCGGTTCAAATTCAAGCAATTAAACATCAAATGGTTCAATTTCATTTGTTACAGGAACAACATTTAAAATACCAGCAATTATATTGCACACAAGGAAAAAAGGTTATGTTTGCCCATATGAGGGATACACTGCCCGAAATGTAAACCGAACTATAGACGGTTTATTTGATACTCAGGGTAATTTTTGTACTGATACTAGACAACTGCTTAATATTGTTTCATATTTTACATCTCAGACTTTCATTACACCTTCAATTAATCCTGATACTTTAGCAATTTTTTTGAACTCCGTCCCTATTACTCCACTTCCAGACCAATTATTATCCCGTTTAACAGTTAACATTTTTCCCTCTGAAGTTGAACGAGCTGTTGTGGCTTTGAAGATTAATAAGGCCCCCGGTGGTGATGGCTTAACTAGTGAATTGTATAAATTCATTGGTCCATATATTTGGATGGAGTTGGAGGCCGTTTTTACAGCGATTCTTACGTCTGGGGCCCCCTCCTTGCACATGACTGGTGGTATTCTGATTCATCTTTTTAAACAAAAAGGTGACAAAAGATGCATACAGAATTGGAGACCAATTTCTCTTCTCAACATGGATTTTAAGATTTTAGCTAAAATTCTCCATGCTCGTCTCCTATTAGTTGCAACCCACCTTTTATCCCCAGTCCAAACATGTTCTTTACCTGACAGAAATATTTTGGACCATCTCATTTTATTACGGGAGCTCTTTGAACATAGTTTTAGGTCTAGAGCAGCTGGTTTGGTGCTCTCTCTGAATCAAAAACAAGCTTTTGATTCTGTCAGTCATACCTTTTTGTGGGCTGTTTTACGAAGATATGGTTTGCCTCTGCAATTTGTACAATGGGTTAAATGTCTCTATACTACAGCAACGGTTACTCCTGTCATTAGGAGTTGGAAGGGACCTATGTTGTCTGTTAAGCGGGGGGTTCGTCAGGGATGTCCTCTTAGTCCTCTATTATATGCTTTTTGTATAGATCCCTTACTTAAACTTCTTAATACTTCAGTTCTTTTAAAACCTATCACTATAGTTTCTATCTCTTTACCATATAAAGTTTTAGCTTATGCTGATGATTTGTGCATTTTAGTAAAGGACAAAGTTTCTGTTCAGTATGCCCTTGACATTTGTTTCACATATAATTCCTATTCAGGTACTGGTTTAAATCTCGATAAATGTATGGGTTTACAGCTTGGTTCTATTGTTTCACCTAATCTGACAATTTCTGGTATTGATTTCTCAGCTACCCATTTGACTATTTTAGGGATCATTTTTGGTCCAGGGGATATGTGTTTCCTGAATTGGGACCCCTGTATTTCTCGGGGAAAACTATTGGTTGCGAATTGGAATCGGTGGAAATTTAGTAAATGAAAACTTGTTTATTTGATTAACACCTTTCTTATTCCAATATTCCTTTATGTGAGTTATATTTTTCCTCCTCCTAGTCAATTATTAGTTATTATTTATAGTCTTTTTTTCAAGCTGTTTGGGGTAGCCGGCTGAATCCGATAAAAAGGACTACTCTATATTTACCGACTAATCAGGGGGGTTTAGGGATGGTTAATCCAATCTTATTTTTTTATTCTATTTTTCTTTATGCTAATTTTCGTCCTTTTTTAATTTTTTCTGATAAACCTTGGGTATCCGTGTTAGATTCAAACTGTGGTCAATGGCTCAGACAATGGGGACAGGGGAATTTAAGGGTACTGTACAGATCCTTGAATATCCCATCTTATATTAGAGACACCTTTATATATATTAAACGCTGGAAATTGACTACCCCTCTTTTATTATCAAAACAACGTAAAGGGCTTTATAATTGGGTTATACAGACTCAAATCACTGAAGCAGAAATTTTCCCCCACTGTCCTTCCCCTTACAGAACTGCACTTTTAAGTTTATTAAACACCCCTAGGATTCCAGAGAAATTTCAAGACTTTCACTGGCTAAGCTGCCACGCTAGGATAAATATTAAGGCAAACCAAAAACATAAACAACTGCCTGAATGGGTGTGTGTTAGGCCAGGATGCTTGCAACAGTTAGAAACTACAGACCACCTTTTTTTGACCTGTGGGTATATTATGCCCTTCTGGTCTTTTTTAGCTTCGATGTGGAATGCTCCATGGTTTAATGCTATTTCTACGGAGGCTTTGATGTGGGGTGACTATATAGGGGCTGAGGATTGGCATATGGACACTTTGACTAAAATTCTGTTGGTTGTTAAATGGCATATCTGGAATAGCAGATGCTTATTTTCTTTACAACAGAAATGTGTTTCTCATGCTGACCTCCTTGGTAAAATTATTAAGGATTTGAAATTACAATATGGGGAAGATTCAAAAATTTTACATTCTAAAACATTATGGACTGTGTGGAGAAACATACCGTGGATAACGAATTTGGATGTTCCTATTACTTGAATGTGAGGGCTGTGGGCTTGTGATTTTGTTTCATATTGTTTTATATGGCAAAGAGAGGCCTTTTTTCTTTTTCTTTCATGATTATGTTTTTCTTTTCCCATTTATGTTTTTTTTCTGTTGAATGTATATATATATGCTTTGGGTTTGTGTATATTGTATTCTTTATTTTGCTCTTATATTGCTATTTCATTGTCATTTTGTATGATTTTTTTCTTCAATAAACTCCTCTACTCTTTTCGATAAGTGCCATGGGATCTTTAACATCCACCTGAACTACCACCAATCCAGGCAGATGGGACCTCGCTTTAACGTCTCATCCAACAGACGGCACCTCAGAAGTGCAGCACCCCTCTCATGCTGCAGTACAGTGTCAGTACTGGGATATTTAACCCAAGTGCCAGATGTGGGAACTGAACCCACAGCCCTCTGATCTCCCGGCCTCAGAGGTGAGTGTGCTACCTACTGAGCCACTGACACTGCTTTATGAGCTCAGTATACTGTAGATCTGCTGAGATTGACTTCTTAGCATTTGAAGTAATCTATAAATTGAACCTTTCTGATAATGCTGCTATTAATATGGTATTTAATTAATTATGTATTTATTTTTAAGTTTGTGAAGGCATTCAGAATTAAAAGGGAACAGTTAGCACTAAGGGCACCCCCACTCTAGTGTTGGCCCCAATATGTACTCTGCAAAAAAAAAACATTTTGGTTTACTTACTGTTTACTTTTCCCATTCCCTAATGAAAAACTTTCATTTTTAGGGCTTTCAATATCATACAGGAATGAATAGTTTAAAATAAACTTGTATGTACTGACTCCGAAATAAAGCAGCTTCCCAGCTTGCAGCAACACACAGGCACTCCATATTTTATCACTTTGTTGGTCAAATGACTGGAGTCATTTGTCTTCTTCCAATAAACAAAATAAATCTGTATCATACAACACAGGCCCTCCCTTCCATCCCCCCATCCCTAAGAGAGAGAGAGAGAGAGAGAGAGAGAGAAGGAGAGGGAGTAAGAGAGGGAGAGATGGAGAGAAAAAGAGAGAGATAGAGAGAGACACAGATGCTTTTCCTGCTAGTCTCTTATGTCTCCTGGTCCCTACAGAACCCATGATAGTTTTTCCCAAGTCCCAAAAGAGTGTTGCTAGCCAGTTGTGAAGCTTTATTTGTTGACTTCAAAATGAGATCACTGCTTGCCATTCAGCACTGCTGCTTCGAAAGACGTCCCCTTCTAGGGAGCATTATTTCAGTTAGGAAAACTGACAGGCTCATTTTCTCTGATCATCTGTGTCAAAAGGTTAGACAAACACAGTAAATCTGACTTACTTACTAGCATGGCAGTACACATAAAGGATTATGGTCAGTAGCAATTTCTAGCTCACCATTACAGGCTTTGGAACAAATTTAACTGTATTCTAAACTTTTTTTTTTCTGACTTGTGGTGCATATCATACTATTAGAGTGCCATCACTGGGAGGCTGATCGAGTAAAAATGTAGTTTTTATAGCAACCTGTATGCCCATGCTCTCATAAAGTAATTTACTTACAGGCAGTCTGTGCAGAGTTACTTAGGATGAAACTACAGGTTTGCAGAAAGAAACCTAATAAAATTAAATGTTACTAGAGTTGTAGCAAGAGATCATGACTATGCCTTTACTGAGTTGCTTTTCCACATTTTTGTTGGCTGTTTGTCTGAGGGGCAGTTTGGACTATTGTGTCATGGACACACCTGTGAACTAGACTTTATACCCTCAGGCAATCTTCACTCTGAAATACTTGCAAAACAGTGTCATTTATTTTTGTTCAAAATGGCAAAATACTGATAGATACAGTGCTGGCGATCTGCAGAGCTGATCTGAGTTACTTAAGACTGACAATGTCAGAACTGGGTTTGTTGTAGTTGAAACTGCAACTCAATACTATTAATGTAAAAATCATATATTGAAAAGAAATGTCCCACTGTCTTTGTCAGGCATATTGGATCTTACATTGAAGGCAGTGTAGCTTAGTGGTTTAAGACTCTGAGCTGCAAACCTGGAGACCTGGGTTTGAATTCCACAGCACCTACTTGAGTACTGTGCGACCCTGAGCAAGTCATTTAACTTCATTATGCTCCCAGGTTGGACCTGGAATCAAGATTCGGCTTAGTGTGCCTCTTCTGGTTAAACAATTTCCCCTTTCCCTAGTGTCCCCCCCAGTCATCTTTTCCATGTCCAGTATCTCCTTCCAGTATAAGTAAGCAGTACTATGACTATAGGAGCTGCCCTGATATAGCCCCACCCCCAGCTATATCTTAGTTACATGGTACTGTTGCAGTACTTTCTTATGCCCAGCCCATTCTGTGTCATACAACTAAAGGACAGATTTATTAGTATGCATAGCACATCTGAAAGGCTGTTGTGTTACTTAGGATCACACAGGCTAATAAGGGACTGTAAACATTAAAAATAGGGGTACAGATGAAATGTCAGTGCCAGCATCCAGGAAGGCTCTGTGTCTACGAGTTCTTAGGGAAGTGTGGGAGAGGCAGGCTTCTCTGTAGGTCACCACTACCATTTTGTCTCTGCTCCAATTTTTTATGCTTATAGTCCATTATATGTGCATGATCCTGCAAGTACAGTATCATTTCATATGAACATATGAAGAAGCCAACAGAAGAAGGCCATTTGGTCTATCACGTCTGCTCATATTGCAGGGTCCACAGCTTGAGTTAATGACCCTGCTCTCCCTCCCCACTCCTCCCATCCTCCCTACCCATGATCCTTACCTTCCCCCTATGCCTATCCCAGCCACTCTTAAAGCTGCCCACTGTTTTCGATGAGATTACCTCTTCTGGTAGCGCATTCCAAGTGCCCACCACCCTCTCTGTGAAAAACTGCTACCTGCCCTTCCTCCTAAACCTCCCACCCTCCAGTTTAAGACTGTGCCCCCTCATGTCATTGTTACCACTCTGCTTAAAGAGACTCTCCTTATCAGCCTTATTTATCCCTTTCAAGTACTTAAAGGTCCCAGTCATGTTACCTCTCTCTCTCTCTCTGTCCTGTCTTCCAGGGAGTACACATTCAGTGCCCTCAACCTATCCTCGTATGCCTTACCCTACTTACTGGCTATCATCTTTGTAGCCCTCCTCTGGACCTTCTCTAATGTCCTTATTGAGGTTTGGGCACCATTACTGAACTCAAAACCCTAGATGTGGTCTTATCAGTGACTTGTACAAGGGCAGTATTACCTCCTCTCTCCTGCTACTGATCCCCCCCCCCACCATATTCATCCCACCATCTTGTTTGCCTTTGCTGCTGCTTTCTTGCACTATGTGGAGTGTTTCAGGTCACTAGTGATCATCACTCCTAGGTCCTTCTCCTCCTCTGATGCAGATACTCAGACTTCACCCAGATAGCACTCTGTCCTGGGATTCTCAGCTCCAATATGTGTAACTTTGCATTTCTTGGCATTGAACCCAAGCTGCCAGATCCTGGACCACCTCCCCAGCTTTTCCAGATCTTCCTGTTGGTCCTGTATCCCTTCAGTTGTGTCCACTCTGCCACAGAGCTTGGTGTAATCTTTGAATAGGCACATTTTGCCCTTAATGCCATCCTCATTATCACTGATGAAAGCATTGAACAACAGTGGTCACAGCACCTAGTCCTGTGGGACCCCACTGGTTACTTCTATGGTGCCAGATAACTGTGCCCCACAACCACCCTCTGGGTTCTGTCCCTCAGCCAGTTTTCCACCCATCTGGCCATCTTCTTCCCAACCCCAAGATCCACCAACTTCCTGCCCAACCTTTTCTGGAGCACAGAGTCAAAGGCCTTGCTGAAATCAGGATAGAGAATGTCTACCGCTTGGCCCCTGTCTACTGTCTTAGTGACACAGTCAAAGAAGTCAATCAGATTTGTTTGACATGATCTTCTCCCCATGAACCCATGCTGCCTCTAATCCTGGAAACCATGCTTCTCTAGATATTCCATCATCCTTTCCTTTAGTATGGTCTCCATGGGCTTTCTCACAATGGAGGTTAGACTGACTGGTCTTAATTCCCTGGGTCATCCTTGGGATAACTTTTGTGGAGAGGCATTATATGTGTTGTTTTCCAGTCCTGAAGTACCATGCCTGATTTTATAATAACATATCTTCTAGTTCAGGAATAAAAGATGTCTTAGCCCTATGGGAGGTATACAATGTAGTGTTCCAGGCACATGTGTCTGAGAACTTCAGCTCAGACAAGTTGCAGATGGGAATGGTAAACAAACAACACAACAAAAAATAAACAGCAGAGTTCCTCTTCTTTATAGACAGCAGGTGCATAACTTGATTAACTTCACAATATACTGTATACACAGTATGCTTCAGCACATCAGAATGAATGTTTAACTAGGTTTTTACCCTGATCATTTCTTTCAAAAAGTTAGGTGAATACAGCAAATCTAACCTACTTACTGGCATGACAGTATACATAAATGATAGTAGTCAGAAACTGTTTCTGGCAAGCTGCAGAAGTGATTTTAGTTACTTGAGACTGAGGAGGATGCCCAACACATTGCAGCAGCTGTCCCTTTGTCAGGGGCCACCTTCCCTCCCACCTCATGGCCAAATGGTCATAGGCTGCTGGAAACCAGCCCAGGGGAGTGGTCATCAGCCTCTGGTCATGGGCTAGGATAGGTCAGCTAGCTTCTCTGAGGGAGGGTCCAAGGGGAAGGGAAGAATATATCTTGCTGGCTGCCCAAGCTTCAGCCTTCTTGTTCCTCCTCCCCTCAGATCAACAGCTCCAGCTCCTTGAGTCTACATTAAGGTAAGACAGCTAGGACCTGGAGAGGGTGGCCGCATGGCACGTATTGTAGCAAGAAGAGGATCAGTGTGTCAGGCATTCACCTCCAGAGTCAAAAGGTACAGGGTTTGAATCCTGGGAGGGAATTTTTCCAGCCTTGCTGGGCAGGCTGCTGCCTTTGGTGGCCCAGGGTTCAAATCCCTGCACCTTGATAGCTCTTCCCTCTGGCACTGGGGTTCTAGGCCTTGGGCAGCATATTGGAAGTCCTGGGTTAGCTGCCTCAGATCCCACTCGGATAGAAAAGAAATAAAAAAATAAATAATAATATAGTAACAACAAGCGGCCCCTCTTTAGAGCCTCTGACATATTTCTTGCCCCCCTCCAGTTTCATGCAGCATCAGAGTTTGGGCTTACCTGGATTGCAGCAGCAGCATAAAGCAGGGTTTCCAGCCCTGCTGATAGTCAGCATTGCAATGGGGAGGCCGGAGTTTCTGTGATCCTTTGCTGGGCTGGCCGCTGGGTTCAAGGGCTCACTTGCTGTCTTCATGGGGAGAATCCCCCCCTTCCATTCCCTCATGAGGACAGGGCATAGCAAAGAGTCTCAGTTGCTAATGAAGCATCCATACCTGAGAATGAGACTTCAGCCCCCCATCCTGGAAGTTCCTTGTGCCTGGGATAACAGGTCCCATGATCCCTCTGGCCGCTTGTAGGCTGGTGACCGGCCATCCCTCCAGCTCAGCCTCCACCTCGGTGCAGAGAGGCTCCCCTGCCATTGGATCTATGGGAAACATAGGCCCACTGCCCAGTGGTCCCACAGGATAGGTCTAAGATAGTGGGCCCTTTGGCGGACCGGGAGGGCAGCCTATTTCTCCCCTCTTGGCTTTGTGCATCTCCCGAGATCTGCTGCTAGCTGGTTTCTTGGCTGCAGATCTCATGGGCCCTAGCATGACGTACTGCTGGTCTTCTTCAAAACTTGGAGCAGGCTGTGGCAGCCAATGTTGGGGCAGGCCACAACTTGGAGAGGGGGACCTAGCAGGAAAGTGAACAAATAAATAAAATTTTAACAAAAGCGTGCCCGCATGCCATGTGCCCAGCGAGTCCCATGAGATCAGTCCATCAGACCATGGGCCTGTAGCAGGTTTTGCGGGATTTCACGTGACTGGGGTGGCCATCTTGGGTGGGCCCAGGCCTTACTATCAGGTGCCAGGCAGTTTTCTTTGCTGGTAAATGAAGGTTGATAAGGCACCATGCCTCTTAACTGTCCCTGATTTCAGGAACATACCTGCTTTTACCTCTAAATTCTACTCTGTCCCCCTTAAAACCTGTGTTTCCATGACCAAATAGTGGGGGTTGTAAGCACAAATAATGTCGAACATTAATGTTACAGACTGGTTCATCATTAGAAAATGCATTTTACACTAAGCCCCTTAGTCTAGAAGCTCCCTCAGTGAATATCACCATTTTGGTTATGTGTCCCTGATTTTGGTCCTTTGTCCCTGATTTTGAAGTCTTGTCCCTCCTTCCTGAGGCAGGACGTCAAAAGGTAGATAAGGCACTGTTCCAGTAATGCATGGCTTGTACTATTTAGTTATAAAACCGGGGTCTGAATCAGTTTAGTATTACATTAAACCTTAAGGTCGTTCATCTTTGATGGTTTTCAGTATCTTGGGGATCAGGTGGGATGACTCACCGGGTGGGACAAACCAAAAAAAAAAATCACAGTAGTGTCACAGCGAGTAATTATGTTTATGCCCAAAACCAGTTTCAGGTGCATTGTGTGTCTGTAACAGTTCTATGTCTCAAATGGCAGCCTGCAGCGCCCACGTCATTAGACACCCCCTACACCCTCGACGAAAGGAACCTTGCTTCTGGGCAAGTGTGGATGGGACAGACTCACTAACCAAGCTTGTGGGGGGGGAGGGGATTTAGTTGTCTTTTCAGATCATGTTGGCCAGGAAGCGAGTGCCCACATCCAAAGCCATGGCGGCCACTGAAGACAAGTTACCGACTCTATATAGGAAGAACAGTGTGGCCTAGGTGTGGGTGTGCCTGGAAGGCCTGGAGAGAGCTGCTACACCTGACAGGAAGAAAAGAAGAGGGAGATGGAATCCACTGCCACCAGCGAAGCTTTCTCGTCTGACAGGTAAGAAGGAATCAGAGGGCCCAGGTGGGGGCCAGTCAGGTAAGGGAGGTTTTGGAGGCAGTGAGGGGAGAGTCCTTGGCGGAGAACTCCTCTGATAGTGAGGCTGAGGTTACATTCATGGCAGTTTCTCTGGATTCCATCATTGGGGAATCCAGGAGAGCCCACCATGGGTCAGAAGATGAAGAGTCAGAAGGTCCTTAGCCCGTACCAGATGACAGTCAGTGGACAGCAACAGATGAGTGGTTGAAACAGTTGGTGGGGGTGGTAGCAGACCTAGTGTTGGACATTAGGAATTGGCCATTGTAGGAGCCCACTGGGGGTGGGCTGGTGCAGGTGTGGCCAGTCATGCACTGGAACAACTGCCACCCCCTCCCCTAGGGAACCCATATGTGGGGCTTGATTCTCTGGTGGGGACTCACCTGACTGACAAGGTCAGACAACAGATCAGGGGCTGGGGGTATGTAGATATATTTTCCCTGCTTAATCACCCTGCCATTGATGTTGAGAAGAAAAAGGAGAAGGACAAAGGGGAACAGCGAGAAAAAATGAATGTTAGGGTTCTCCAGACATACAACAACTGGGTTGTAGCCTTCTTGATCTACGCTATGGTATTGCTCGAGGGCTATGGCAAACAGGGTGTGGAAATCCTTAATTACATGCATCGCATCTCCTTGATGCACCATAAGAAGGGCGGGATGGCGTGGTTGGATTATGATGAAGAATTTCATTGGAGACTGCAGGTGGATCATACCATCAGCTGGGGCAAGCTAGACATACCACTGCTGGTGGACGTGATGCAGGGCGGGGAAGTGCAACACACAGACAGCGGGCTCCCTATACATGCCCTGGTGCTACGAGTGGGGGAAGCAACTCCCTCCCGCTGTGCTATGTGTACAACCAGTCACCCTGCTCCCGCCCTAGCTGCCGGTTCAGGCACACATGCTTGGCATGTAGCTGGCATCTTGCCTTTCTCCAGTGCTCCTCCTCCAGAGGGGGGAGGGACTTGGGCTGGGAGGGGAGGTGAAAGTTCAGGAAGCCCCCAAGAGGCAGGCTTTCCCACTCCAGTACAGTTAAAAAAGATTAAACTGTGGCTGGACCAGTACCCAGACAGAGCAGCCATGCAATTGTTGGAGGTAAGGTTTTTGGAGGGCTTCTGGATCCCGTACTCTGGTCCTCGTTGGCAGTAAGAGGACGAAAACTTGAAGTCGGCCAGAGACCTGCCTCACATGGTCCGGGGAAAACTGGAGAAAGAACTGTGGCTTCGGAGGGTGAGTGTCCCCTTTTCCAGGCCACCACTGCCAGACGTATGGGTCTCACCAGTTGGGCTGGTGCCCAAGAAGGTTCCAGGGGAGTATAGGCTTATTAATCACCTGTCTCACCCAGCAGGGGGTTTGGTAAATGATAACATTGACCAGCAGTACATGTAGGTTCACTACCAGTCATTTGACCAGGCGGTGGTGGTGGTGCAAGCAGCAGGGCCTGGCGCACTGATGGCAAAGGCGGATATTGAGTCAGCATTCAGGCTACTGCCAGTGCATTAGGATGACAGGGTACTGTTGGGCATGAGATTTGAGGGCAAGCACTATGTGGACAATTGAATGCCCATGGGCTGCTCTGTGGCCTGTGTGGTGTTCGAAAGCTTTAGCACATTCTTACATTGGGTCACAGCATGGACATCAGGCACCAATGGCATAGTACACTACCTCAATGACTTCTTATTTGCAGGTCCAGCAGGGTCCCCAGTGTGTGGGGACTTAGTCAGGCCTTCAAGCATGAGTGAGGGGATTTCAGAGTTCCTTTGACAAGGAACAAATCCGAGGAGCAAGGAACTTTCCTCATCTTCTTGGGCATAGAAATGGATTTTGTTAGCAGACTGTGCCACCTGCCACAGGACAAACTGAGTGCTCTTCAGGCCCTGTTGGGCAGCATGACAGAGTGCAAGATAGTTTCTCTGAAGGAGCTGCAACAGCTAGCTGGGCACTTTAACTTCGCATGCAAGGTCATTCCCGTGGGGAAGACCTTCATGTGGCGGTTGGCCAGGAGTGGGGTCGGCTGTTCTAAACCCCACCTCAGGATTCAGGTTACCCAGCAGTTTTGAGAGGACTTACAGGTTTGGCAGCTGTTCTTAGATCGCTTTAATGGAACAGCCTTGTGGCAGGCACTGTAGGGCGGGGTACAGGGTGAAAACATCACGAACAAAGTATAGTGGCAAATAACAATGTGGACAACTCATCACTGTATACAATGTCGGCATGTAAAGTCATCGCTGACCCATACCCCATGGGCAGTGCTCTGGACAAATATACATGTTGACCACCGAGTCCCCCATCCCACTGAGCGATGGCCCCAGAACTGTAACAGCTGACAGTCACAATGCAATGGCTGTCCCCTCCCCAACATACCCCGACAATGGTCAGGTGGCCAGTACAGCCCTCCACTAACCGCTATGGCTGGCCATTCAATGGAACAAACTGAATGAGCATTTATATGTATACACGCTCATTCAGTGTGTTCAGTTGAGCAGCCAGCCATGGCGGTGAATGGAGGACTGTGCTGGCCGCCTGCCTGTTGTCGGGGTACGTTGGGGAAGGACAGCCATCCCATTGCAGCTGCCTACTGTTACAGTTCCAGGGGTCATCGGTCAGTGGGATGGGGGACTCTGTGGTCACCATGTGTATTTGTCCAGAGCACTGCCCATGAAGGGTATGGATGACAGGCGGCTACTATGCCGACAGTATTCATAGTGATGTGTTGCCTGCATTGTTATTTGCCACGATATATCGCTCACGATGTTTTCACCCAGTACTGTGGGGTGGTACCCCCGTGGAGCTGTACACAGACGCAGCTGGGGCCCTGGGTTTCGGGGCTTATTTTCATGGTCAGTGGTGTGCAGGTCAATGGCTGCCTGCCTGGCTGGAGGCTGGGCTGGGGAAGGATATCACTCCACTGGAATTCTTTCCGGTCACAGTAGAACTGTGCATCTGGGGCCCCAGGCTCTGTGACCAGATCCTGCACCTCAGGTCACATAACATGGGGGTAGTCCATACCATCAATAGGTAGCTGGGGCATTTGGGGTCAATGGGAAACTTAATGAGGGTTTTTGTTTTCAAATATAAGCTGCTTAACATGACATTTCGGCTATACGTGTTACAGGAATTGACAACACTGTTGCCGATGCATAATCTCATTCACAGTGGGATCAATTTATTCAGTCTGGCACCAGAAGCAGACAAAGATCCACAGGATGTGCCTCTCTTCCTGTGGGAGGTGGTGAACAACAAGCTTGGAAATGCATAGGTAACACAATTGCACCCGGTACAAAAGAGGCGTACTGCCAGGGGGTTGTATGTTACCTCACCACGTAAGATGCCAAGGGATGGCTGGACATCTGGCCCATTCTGGTAAATCAACTGTGCAGCTATGTCATGGTAGGCAGAGCAGAAGAGCTATCACCGGGAGTGATGGCTCGCCACCTCATGGGGCTGTCTTTGGTGATGAGAGTTATGGGTCTGGCAGATACTAAACGAGCCTTTAAGGTGCGGAAGCTGTTGGAAGGCTGGCACAGGGAGGTCACTGTTATCCCGGATGCCAGACAGCCCTTCACACCAAGTAGATTAGAGGCCATATGGGGGGGTCTTTCCCAAAGTCTGTAGGGATGACCATGAGGCACGACTGTTTGGCACTATGTTTCTGGTCGCCTTCCATGGAGCCTTCTGGGTTTCAGAGTTAACGATGCCCTCCAGGGACCTGTGGCACCCTGAGCTTGTTGTCACAGGATGTGGTGACAGTGGGGAACAGTGTTTTCCTGTATCTCTGCAGGTCCAGGATGGATCAGCAGGCGGCATGCCACTGGAATGAAATTAAGGCCCCTGCTGGGGAGCGGTGGCATGTTGTACGCAAGCTGGCAGAATATAGGATGTGCTGCCCCTCGACCGGTAAAGCTTTTTTCAGGCATCAAGAGAGCAGCACAGTGACAACCTATCAATTCTGGTTCATCCTGCGGAGAGCAATCCAGGGACTGGGGCTGATTGTGGGGGAGTATGGGACACACTTGTTCCGCATTGGGGCGGCAACAACTGCTAGAGGCAGGGGACTATCAGACTCAGAGATTCAGGCTTTAGGGCACTGGAAGTCTCAGGCATTCCTGCATTATGTTAGACCACACCTACAGTAACTTTTTATTGTCTCTTACAGGCACTGGGGAAGACATGATGTGCATTTGGATAACTGGTCATGCGTTCATCTGGTGGGCAGCGCAGAGGGCAGTTGGTCAGCTGAGAAAAGCAACCTGTCTTTGCCACCAGAGGTCACCTGGATTGAGTGGTTGGGGACCAAGGGTTTGCACTGGGAAGAGTTGCTTCCAAGCTTGCAAAAGATGGCTTACCGGGGGTCCACGCCTCAGATCTTGTTGATTCAATTGGGTGGAGAAGACCTGGCCACAGGAAGATAGCAAACCTGCTGCTGGCAATGAAGGATGATTTGCAGACCATCAAGGGTTGGTGGCCTGGTACCACAATCATCTGGTCACAGTTGTTAATGAGGGAGCATTGGGCTCAGGCTCATAAGGTGCCTGCACTGAATCAGGCTTGTCTGTGCATAAAGAAGGAGATGGGTGCATTTATGGAGTCCCTTGGGGACTCTGTATTGAGACATGTTGGCATTTACCGTACCTGTCAGTGCCTGATGGTGGGTCTGGAGGGTCGCTTGCAGGGTGAGGTTTTTTTGTAGGCAAGATGAAGACAATATTGAAGGAAAGGGTTGAGCAGGGGGCTTGGGGGTTGGACAGGGTCCAGTCTGTGGTGGCACTGGAGGAGCGCACAAGGGAGTAGCAAGGAAATAGGGGATGATGCCAGTTCTCCCAAAGGTATTGAGGGCCCCTGGATGGTGGGAGGATGGGGGATCACAAGACCTGTATCCGCACGGGGGGTCTAGGTCCACCCTCAGCAGCAGAGATTGCAAGGTCGGCGACACCAGACAGGGGTGGCCAACAGAACCTTGGCCATATCACCTGTCTCGCTACTATGCATGGACACCTCAGCCCACACCGACAAGGCTCCTTGAATTGTGGCAGTGGGGGGGGCCCCATTGTATGTGCTTCCTCCCAGCAGCACCCGCTGCTCAATATTAATAGGCCAGGTATTAATCTAGAGTAAAACTGAAAGTAATTGATTCAAAAACATTAATGCCAAAAATGTTATAGAAATAAAACATGGCTGTGGCCATTTTCCTCCAAGAACTGTGTTGTGTCTTCATTGACCATGCGGGGGGGGGGGAGCTATGGGGGCGTACCGGATACTGTCAGTGTCAGAATGACGTTTGTTGTATTTGAAACTGCAACTCAGTAGACATAATTTAAAAGTCATCATACAGTATACTGAAAAGAAGTGCCACACTACCTTTGTCAGGTATACTGGATCTTACATTAATTGTGGCACTCCCCCCACCCCAGTCATCATTTCCATGTCCAGTACCTGACTCCAATGTAAGTAAACAGTAATACAGTATGAGTCTAGGAGGTGTCCGACATATATAGCCCCCTGAACTCCATTTTAATTACATGGTACTGCTGCAGTACTTTATGTCCAATCCAGTCTTTGTCATACAATTAAAGGACCATTTTTTAATTATGTGGAGCACATCTTAAAGACTGTTATCTCACTCACACGATCACACAGACTATTATAAACGTTAACAATAGTTTGGCCAAGGCTGTGGGGAGAGCCTGTGGGATTCTGGGGTGCACAGTACAGATAATTGGTGAGTCCTGATTTGGAATACGGTGTCCATTCTGGAGGCTGCATCTATGTCAGGACATAGACAGGGTGGAGACAGTTCAAAGAGGGACAAAAAACACTATGCAGGGCCTATCTAAAAGGCATAAATAGGGTACCAGGGTAGCATCTTTCGGAAAAGTAGATGTCCAGGAACGAGGGAGGATGACATGAGGTTGGAAGAGGGTAGACAAAGGGGTAGCATGAGGAAATATTTCTTCATTCTATATTGGTATCTAATACTGTTACTGATGTGGTCTTACAGTTTTTTTTTCCTTTTCTACAGCTTAAGTGTTGACTCCAACTGGAATTTTTCGCGACTAGCTGCAACTTAATTTTCCATTCCTGTTTCATGTGGTATTATGTTGGAAAGTGTTACTCTCTGTAAGACATTGCACTTGATCACTTAACTTGTTTTTGCTCATACATGACTGCAAATCTGTTCTGCTGTGAGCAGTATTTTATCTACAGTATTTTTCTTTATTACCCTATATGCTATGTTACATTTGCCTGTGCACCCACCTGAGATGCAGAACAATTGAACACACCACCTATTGCCACTGGAATAGCTTGTTATTTATTCCCCCTTTTCATTTTATAGCTGCTTCTCTTCCATTCCGCTTTGTTTTATTTTTATTAACTTCATTCCTTTCACTTAAATTATGGAATAACCTACATTGTTATTTTGTTTTTACAAAGGGAGGCAGTATAGCGCAGTGGTTTAAAGATCTAAGCTGCAAATCTGGTGACATCCAGCAGACCAGACTGGGGTTTGAATTCCACAGCTTCCACTTGCATACTGTGTGACCCTGAACAAGTCACTTAACTTCCCTGTGCTCCCAGGTCGCTCCTGTTAAAAACCTTTCAGCTTAGTGCGCTACTTCTGGTTAAACAACTAAATAAATAGACAAAAATTGTACACTGTGCAGACACATTTGTAAAAAATGAATTGTAATAGTGAATCTCTTTGAAACGTTATTTGACTTACCATACTTACACTTGTCTACCCACTAACTTAGTCTCCTACTTGCTTTTGTCCTTATACTAACTAATTCCTGTTGCTTCATATCAAAGGCAGGGACCCTGGTGTTCCATTTTTACCAGTAACACCGGTAACAATCACAGAATCCTGCTTGGTTTGCGGATTTTTAATTCTTTTACCGGTGCCTCACGGAAATTGCATGTCACTGCACAGAATCTCTAAGATTTCAGTATTTTTTTAAATTTATTTTTTTTCTCCTTCTATGTCCCCTTCTCACAGCATCAGTCTCCACTTTTCAGAGATCCTTAGGCTGGGTATCCCCAGCTTCATCCCCAGGTAATGTTCAGGAGCTCCTGTGGGCCTGCCCCTATCCTGCCTGGATTGAACCCCCCCAGGTGGAAAGGGAGGGGAACCCAGGTCACCCCTCCACACTCCCTTCATGTGTGTCGGGCAGCTCAGTGGGTCCCTCAAGGAGCCTGTTTATGAAGTCTGGGGCACCTGGGTCCCTTCTGCCAGTGGCCGATGTGGAGTGATTGTTCCTAGTTTTCTGGCCTCTGTCCCTGAGGGCACCAGCACTAGAGATAAAAGGAGGTAGGTTACAGAGACATGCCACTGCTTCAGATCCTGGCTAGTGTCCTCCCCTCATAATCACGCTGCAGCACCTTTGCACCACCACCCATGGTCACACAGGTGGTGGCAAAGAAGCAGGACCTGCAGCCCACCATCCCTGGATGAGGAGAGCAGTCCCCAGGTGCTCAGTCCTCTCCCCTGTCCAGACCTCTAGCAACCCGAGTTTGCTTCTGACCCTGGGTCACTGGCATTGCAAGGCAAGCAATAGTGCTACCGCAGCACCAGCGGGCTGACCCAGAGTTCAGCATATTAAAATGAATGCTGCTGTGCTTTGCATTCTTTCTGCTTTGCTGCATATAGAGTCAGTAAGGAAATTACCCACACTGCTTTGTTGTAATCAGCCATTCAGTTTAACCATCCATGCCTAGTGGTTAGAGTAACAAATGGTGATTGAACTGGGTACATCCAGCAGACTTTGGTTTGAGTCCCACAACCTCCACGTGCATACTGTGCGACTCCAAGCAAGTCACTTAACCTCCCCAGTGCTTTTAGGTCACTCCTTAAAACAGACAGTTCTACCTAGTGGACCTTACCTGCTTTACAAAGAATATAAAAAAAATGCCAATATATGTTTAGTACATCATAGAATAGTAGTCAGTGTACCATGTAATTTACCCAAGTTTTACTTGGGCTGCAATGATTTTGTATAGGTAAAGATAAATATTCAGATACATTTTATATGTTTTATAAGCTTGTTTTTAGATTGTTGTCAGGTTTTTATTGTATTCTTTGCATATAAGCATCTAGGTTGTAGATTGCTAAATGCAGGATCACTGTTACCAGCTAACTTATTCAAGTTTATAATCAGTAGGGCCATCCAAAATCCTCAGTTGTTTGAATGAAAACTAGTCTGAATGAAAGTATGTTTGCGAAGAAGAAACTGCCTTACTACTTATGAAAATACTTCACAGTTAGCACCCCATTTAGGTGAACTGGATCATTTACACCTTTTCTCCCACCTGCTGGTTTAGTCTTTGTGACAACAAATAGTGTTCTGATAGACTGCTTCAACAAAAAGCAAATGTTAAGTATTTAGGAGTACTTATGTTTGACCAATGGATTTTGAAAGCACAGTCAATGACATACAGAAGGTAAGACCCCTGGGGCTATATGATGCTGGTGGGCAGAGTAGTGTTCAATTCACATCTGAACAAAGACATGAAAACTGGGAGACACCCTTTTCATGGACACCAAGTAAAAAAAAAAAAGCATCCACATATCTGGGAGATGCATGAATCCATTTGAAGGTCCTCCACTAATCACTTGTGGATTTTTTAGGTGAAGACACTTTAGTTCAAAGAAGAAAATTCAAGCAGTTTTTTTTTTGCGCCTCCTATCCCCTGGCCATCCACTCCTTCAGGCCTGCCAAGGCCCTCTACCACCTGCTGAGTCCCGACCACCATCCACTGACCCTTACTGCTGTGCTACCAGGTAACCCAAAGTAACCCTTCATTGAGTGGACCCCTACCCCTGTGGGAGGCTGCCAGGGGAAGAGAATTGCCCCAAAGAGCTTCCTGTGTATCCTGGGCATGGCAGGGGTCAGACCAGACACATGTCTGGGGCTTCTGGGTTATGGATTCAGTTGGTCAGCAGGTGTTTTCCCATTTTCTTGGGAGCGTGACAGGCCACTTGATGTCAAGGCACAAGCAGACGTCCATCATGCTCCCTCCTGCAGTGAGGGCTGACATGTTGTCATGCCACTGGCCTCCACCACAGACCAGCAAATGCTGAGCCATGAACCCACCCTCCCTCTCTCCCAGGAGAAGGTGAGTGGTTGTTGGGCACACAAACCTTCACCCACCAGCTGGCCCTCCAACACCCAAGTCTGTTCCCTAACCCTGGTCAGCGGTGTCACAGGCAGAAATCCAATTCAGGCAGTTAAATTATAGATGGGAAAAAACAAAGATAGTCCACCTTAGCAGTGATAGTTCAGATTAATTCACTTCTGAGTTCTAACAAGCAAAGAGACCAAGTCATTTGTAACTTGTGCATATGGGGTGTGGGTGTTGAAGAAAGGGGATCATAGTGCTGTCACTACTGCCATCACCCCAGAGGGATGTGGACTGCATTGCTGCCACTCCCATCACACCGAAGGGGTTGGGGCTGTAGTGCTTCTGCCATCACCACTGGTGGATGGGGAATGTAGTACTGCTGCCATCCCACCTAAGGGATGGGGGTCATAGTGCTGATACTGCCATCACACCTGAGGAATGGTGAACATAGTACAGCTGCTTCTGTCACACCTGAAGGAGGGAGGTCATAGTGCTGTTGCTGCTGCCATCACACCAGAGGTATGGGGGCCGTAGTGCTGCTTCCATCACACATTAGGTATGGGGGCTATAGTGTTGCTGCTGCCATCACATCTTGTACCTAAAATAACTTTAACTTGGTACAAGGATGGAAGGATGTGTAATAGTGGAGGCCAACATTGCTAAAATGCATGTTAGCAGAGTTAAAAATTGTTAAATAAAGTACACAAAACCAAACACCGGTAAAACCGGATTTTGGCTTAGCAGGCACCAGTGACAATAATGTTTTTTACAATGTGCAAAATGGAATATGCCCTTTCTCAATCCCAGTAAACCAGTGTCCCTGATCAAAGGGTTGCTGATTTTCATATTGTATGTGCCTGGGATAGAGCAGCAATAAAAGATAAACTATGCAATGCCCTCAGTGACACACCTACCCCACTTTACTTTTACCTAACACCCACTTCTTAGCTCTTGTACAGTAAGAACTTCCTTCAGGAGAACAACTTGTAATGAAATGTATAAGATTTACCTTGACATTTGGGTATATGCACTTATATATAATACTAATTGTGTATGTGTGTATACTGTGTAACTATCTCTAAAAAAAATCAAACACATCAAATGTCTTTGTAAACATGTCTCAGCATTGCATTTATCTCCACCTTGTTATAACACATAGTTGTTTGAGTTAAGGTACAGTTCCTTCATGGGTATGTTCAGCTGATTGCTGTAACAGTGCGTAGAATAAAATGTGAAACTTGTAGGTAACTATAATACAGGTAGCAGCATTTTTTTTTCAAATGTACCCTTTCTCAATGTACCGTACTTTGATTCGGTAAGTGTATGCAACAGCAACTCGTGTATGTTTAAGCCCATGAAACACCCTGATCTAGTTTATGCATTTGCAGTCGTAGTTGCTCTGCCAGTTCTTGTTGGATTTCCTGTGCGTTTTTGGGCTGGCTGCCTGTTACTAGCACCCTTTTTTGTGTTTGTGCAGCACACCATTGGATACTACCTTCCTAATACACTGTTCACCGGCCTTCCCATGTCCTCCCTTAATTGTCTCTAAAGTTCTTCCATGTCCCCCAGATTTTTACTATCTTCCATATAGACCCCCAAAAATCTCTCTCATTTATTAAAAATCCATCCTCTTGAAGTTCATTACCCTCTTGGTGGTTCTGTTCTCTTCCATTCCCATACAGATCCTAAACCTAACAGTTCTGTGGTCACTTGCCCCAGATTGTCCCCATTGATACCTCGGCCACACTTTACCCATTTGTCACTATAAAGTTTGGTGTTTCCTCTTCCTTTGTGGGTTCCCTTATCAGTTCCTGTAGGTAGCACATCAATCGAGAGATGCAATTTAAGCGAGTACATATAGGTGAATACAATAGATGTGACCATCACATTACAGTGAATAGACAGTATGGTGACCCCACAGATGTAGCCTACCCCAAGGTCCATGTTTGTCATTGTGTTGTAATCATAGAGATGTAGGGGTTTGGGGGCACTGCCCACTGTGGGGGATTACATGGAGATACAAGCATGAGCTGTGTTACACCTGTGGGTGATGAAGAACAGGTGCAGCACTGCAATAAAATGTATGATTCCCAGGCTGAGCATGGTTAAGGTTGTGTCCGGGGCAGCAGCGGGCGGTAGCCATAGGCGGTTCCGCAACCTGATGGAGCGTGTTGTTCAGTTAGTTGTACAATACCCAATCCGCACTCATTAGCTTATAACTTTCAGCTTCAGTTGTAATTTGGTCACTGAAATGTGCAATGCTGAGAACTGTCATCACTCAAAATGCATTCACCATTAAACAGTCACTCAAGTTGCAATCACTGTAAAGTAGTCACTGAAATGACATGGAACTGTTGCTGTAAGAGTGCTTCTAGCATGGATACCAATATCTCCCTACTTCTAGCTCACGTAGCTGCTGGAATCTTCAAACCCACACCAGGGAGATTAAAATCCACCACCAGTCGTTGTTCCCCTTTACTTGCCATCCTTTGTACCTCCTGCATTAACTCTTTGTCTACTTCTCCCCTTGATTTGGTGGCCTGCATACCACACCCATGTGTATTGCTTCTCCAGTCCTCTTGAGCAGTGTGATCCAAAGGACCTCAGCCAATCCTAGGCTTACCTGCCCTTCTACTGCCTTTATCCCTTCCCTAATGTACAGAGCAACCCCTCTGCTCTTTCCCCCCTGTTTTTTTCTAAAAAAGGTACACCCAGGTATGCCAACTTTCCACTTATGGTTATCTGTCCACCTTGTCTCTTTTACAGCTACTAGGTCCTGTCCCACATCTACCATTGTCATCTTTAAATCTGCATTTTTTCCCTATAATCCTGGTGTTTGCTAGTGTGCCCCTCCACCACTTCTCCCCATACATTTTCTTCCTTGTTTTCCCTGCCTCCTCCTGTGTGGGAGTGCTAACTAGGCAAGAACCTCCAACTACATGTTCCATCCCTTCCCTAGTCTTGTACTCCCCCTCTACTAGCTTAAATCAATTCCCAGTACCACATCTATATAGCTTTAAAACTTTTCTCTCAGTAACCTAGTACACCCCATAATTTATATGTAGTCTGTCCTTTGTGTGTAGATTCTCCCTCACCCAAGTGTCCCCCCCAATCCTCACAGCAGGTGAATCCTTGCCTTTGCTCTAGTCTGAGCCAATTATTGAAGTCCCTAATTCACAACAGCCACATGATGCTACCACAGTGAACATGCAATGCCTCTGAGAAAGCCATAGAATGAACCTCCTTACTTCATACTCTGGTAACCTCCCTGAATTTATTTTAGACCTCCCCTTTATCATTAGCCGTGAGGCCATTAGTCCCTAGTTAGAGAATAAAGTGCAGTTTTTCTCCAAGCAACCTAATACCCTCTCTTAATTTAGGCATCCCTCCTCCGTCCCTGGCTCTCAGAAGACCGCTCTCCTTTTATAGGCCTCCCCCTTTCTTAGCCAGTGGATTCCCTTTATGATGGAGTCACCAAAGACAATGACCATGTCTGTAGTAATCTTTCCTGATAGGGTCCCCTTGCCCCTGTCTTGTTCCCCTTTCCTTGTATTTCTTCTGCTTTTGCCCCTTTCTTGTTCCCCTTCCTTGCATTTCATCTGCTCCTTTCATGAACTCCTATTCTTATCCTTTCTTTGTCTCATGTATTCATACCACTTACATTATCCCCATACTGTCACCCTGCGACTCCTGTAGTCTCCTTTTTCCAACCCTCCCCAGTTGTAGCTGCTGAATTTTTTCCCTGTTTGCTGGACTCCCATTTTGCTTTGTTTCCCTCCCACCTCCTTAATTTGATTTCCTTACTTTCCCTTCCCCGTAATCCCTCTGATAGACTCTCCCTCCCCCTCATTTTTTCCCCTTTCTCTTGAAATCCCACCTACTCCACTTGTCTCTTACACTTGATCCTATCACCTCCACCCTCTCACTGATACTCCTGGGTTCCTTTGCAGAGCCCTTCTTTTCCAGCCTTTCCTCTTGCTCACCTGTTTCCTACACATTGTCCAATGGTGAGTATCTGTTTGATACCCATACATTGCCTCCTTTGTCTGCCTGTCTGTCCGCAAATTGATTTTCAATTTCATTTGTCCTTTCCCTTTCCCCTGCTCCCTTCCTTTTCTCCTAATCTCCTTCCAGTTATCTCCCTTACTACATTCTGATCTGTATCCCATCACTCCACATGTCTCTGCTTTCCCATATCCCCACACTCCATTCCCCAGCCCTTAGCATTGACTCTGACACTACCTCCTTTTTTTTCTCTTTCCTTTTCCTTCCTTTCTCTCAACTGCCACTCCACTTCCCTTCTTAACAAACTAATTTCCAGCACAAGCTGCCCTTACATTATACATATTGGTTAACCACCAATTCTCCATACTGTTTCAATAAAAACTGTCACCCCACAACAACTGCAACCCACTATTATCTGCCTTCTTTTTGTTCCCCTAAACCCTTCCTGTCCTCTGCACCCCACCCCCTGCCACCCCACCCTTTCAGTATACTCTATTCTATTTCAGTCTAACCCGTCTCTTGCATGCCACATTTTATATTTCTTCCCTTTGGTTTTATCTTTTTATAAGCAGCACCTAATGATTTTTCAGTTTTTCTCTTTGGATTTATAATTATCTTATCAGGACCCAACAATTAGTTGAACCTGTTAAGTTCTGATAGTGAGGTGTACCCTCATTGTAAGAACAGATAATATTGGTAAGTCCTCACTGTTTAATTAATATCACAGAGTACAGCCAAATGAATTAAGATCTACCAAACTCTGCCCATTACAACAGAATGAATGGATTAGAAAAGATCTAAGCCCTCCTCATTACTCTATAAAGTACAGAGTTTAACAGAATAACCTGTTTAGCTCTTTTAAGCACTCCTTTTTACAACAAAATTGAATTTGTACAGCTCTGCTAAGCCCTTCTCTTTACATCAGTAAAGACAACCCCTTAACCCTGTTACAACAGAATGAACTTGTACAGATAAGAGTGCTCCCTGTTACAACTAGATAGAAAGGTTTCACAGAATGTAACATAATTAACTGAATAGGCTCTGCTAAACCCTGCTCTTTATAACAGTATGAATTTGTATAGCACTGCTAATCCCTCCCTGCTACAACTATATAGTACTATCCCTGGTCCCTATTTCAACAGAATTAGCTTATACAGATCTGTTAAGCTCTCCCAGAACAACTAGATAGCACAGATGCACTCAGCCTTCCTTGTTTAATTAGATATCACATCCCCATGACATTTCAAACCCTAACTGTTAAACTAGACAGCACAGTACTCTTTACTTTTCCAAGCTGTAACATATGACATCTGTGAATAACAAACATATCTGAATGTACATGAAACCCCAACTGGGAGATGTTCAAAACATCCATGCCTCTTTTAGATCCAGCTGCTGCTTCTTTAATGACAACCCACCTCCAGTCAGACTGTTATCCCCTACCCGCCATCAGAGCATTTAATACTGTGCGTAGGCAGGGGTGGGGAGTGGGCAAAAAAAACCTTTTGTCCACACTAGAAAGGGAGACCCAGTGTCTCCTTCAGCTCTGGTCCTTCACTGAGCAGCCCAAGAATGGAATAGGGCTGAAATTCACCCCGATGAGGGTATGAAAGTGCATGCACCTGCAGCATCCTTCCCTCACTTACAAACTGCCATTCCCACCTGTAGTCGCCCAGGTGGCAGTCAAGCAGCAACACTGTCATATGAGCCTCTCTGGAAAAAGAGAGTATCCACTGGGAAGCTTGATCTAGCTACTCCTGGCTGGCCCAGTAACCCAGTCTTGCTCCTGAACTGGAGTCACTGACTTCCAGAGCAGTATAGCTACCACTGCACCACCAGGCTGGCTAAATATTTTTATTAGTAAATGAGCATTGTGACAGCATATTTACAGAACATGTACCTGTTGCCTTCCTTATTTTCTTATGTAAAAATCTTTTATTTTAAATATGATTTCTAAAATATTCAGTGTAAGTAATTGTTTTTATTGTTCTGTTACTAGCTAGTTGTCAGTTATTCTTTTTATTTTTAATCCCACTTTGTAACATTCCACAAAGCAGTTCTTCCTTGACATATTTTATTAAAACAGTGACATTATTAACCACTAAATCAACTGAATAATCATTTACAAATCTTGACAGGTATTACACTTGTTACATCCAAAATGATGTATGAAAAATGTTAAATGTGAGAATTTATTGAAATGTAGATTGTTTTAAATTTTCTATTTATATTTCAAGCAAACCAACTGCATCAGAAGAATAATAAATACAGTAGTACTTTTTGGATCGTTGTTTCTTTATGCATGTTTTATTAAATGCATTAAA
Source organism: Neoceratodus forsteri (assembly GCA_016271365.2). Classification (NCBI taxonomy): domain Eukaryota; kingdom Metazoa; phylum Chordata; order Ceratodontiformes; family Ceratodontidae; genus Neoceratodus; species Neoceratodus forsteri. The sequence continues at coordinate 39,845,457 of CM028137.1, read as the reverse complement.
CAAATCTCTATGTAAGAATGTGTTTCACTAGTTTTCTGAAATTAATGGTTTCCTATCTGTACATTTTCTGTCAATTAAGCAAATTGAAACCTACTATATATTATAAATATTATATAATTGATTCTTTATTAAAATACACATACATCTAGATATTCAAACATAAAAGGATTCACTTACCTACAACCATGAATGTATTGACAGTATACAGCAGGACAAGACAAAGGTAGTACAGGTAGATACTTGATCTGTCACCCATTGTTGTTAAGTCAGTTTAACTAAATCAAGGTAGATGTTTTAGTAATCTGAATTAAGAAACTGAACTAGTGCCATCTGAGGAACTCTATTTGCCGCGTAATGACAGATGCATCAAGGATGTCTTGCATTTTAAACAGGTGCTTAAAGGTGGAGTCTAATATTGTCTCATGTTTAAAAAATATTTAATAGAGTGAGTCATGCTTTTGGTTAAATAGAAGTACACATATAGTACAGGTGCATAGCAGAATTAATTTGACACTTCGTCATCCTCAGTAAAATGTCAAAAACATTTCACAATTAAGTACCTGCCGTACTTGCACAATCAAATTGGAGTTTTACGCACGCATCTAGAGATATTCAAATATAAAAGGATTCACTTTCCTACAACCTTGAAAGTGTTGACAGTATACAGCAGGACAATACAAACGAAGTACAGGTAGATACTTGATCTGTCACTCATTGTTGTTAAATCAGTTTAACTAAATCAAGGTAGATGTTTTAGTAATCTGAATAAAGAAACTGAACTAGTGTCATCTGAGGAACTCTATTTGCTGTGTAACAACAGATGCATCAAGGCTGTCTTGCTATTTTAAATGGGTGCTTAAAGAAGTGGAGTCTAATATTGTCTCATGTTTAAAAAATATTTTAGAGATTGAGTCATGCTTTTTGTTACATAGCAGTACAGATATAGTACAGGTGTATAGCAGAATCTATTTCACACTTCATCATTCTCAGTAAAATGTCAAGAACATTTCACAACTAAGTACTTGCACAATTACATAGGAGTTTTACCTCTCCCATATTGAAAATATCCACCTGTTTTTTGTGTAGTTCTAGCATACCACTTTAAAACAAGCCTTTGTCAATGCCAAGTGTTGCTTGCTGTCATTAGCATTGGAAGTGCAGGAATTAGACACATGCGTTATAGAAACTGATGCCAACTCGACCCCCACCCTGCAGAGGTGGACAGGCATTGGGGTGTGCCTTTGGGTCATCGCCCAGAATGGTCAAAACATTTCACCTCACCCTACCCTGCAGAAACTTACAAATGTTGAGGAGTGCTTTGGAGTGTTTGGGCTTTACACTCACCTCATTCCATAAGGAAATACACTGAAATGGGTGCAGAATTGGAGAATGGGGTGAACTCTGGGGCCAAAGGGTCAAAGGCGCACTTCGATGCCTGCCACTGGCTGCAGGGTGGGGGTGGAATGGCATGAGCATTACTGTCGACAATCCCAAATCATACCCCTGACACCTATCAGTCCCTACAGGGTAGGGTGTTATGGTTGAAAACCCTAACACCCTGGGCACTTCTTGGTATTTTTACTCCAAGTTTTCAATATGGGCTTTTTGTGACCCCACCACATGAACAGTGACACTATCAGTTTCTAAGCTGAAAGGTAATATTGCACAGCGGCTGCGACACTTATCACCACAGGTACAAAAACACATTTCAAACAGGATGTGAAAAATGACACCTGTACTGTTCATGAAGAGGTGTAAAAATTGGTAATGTTGAAAATCTGGAGTAAAAAATACAAAAAAACTGATGAAGTCACGAGTGTACATATAAACTGTGCAACACACACCCATTATATAATTAGTTTGGGGATATTTTACAGCGGATTTTCAACATAGGAATTTTGGGACCTCCGCTCATGAACACTGTCACTGTGATTTTCTTAATCTGTCCCTAACACTGATTTCCCACAGTGACTAAGCTATTCTGCACCTGAAGTGTGAAACACATTTCAGCCAGGGTGTGAAAAATGACAGCTGTATTGTTCATAAGGAGGTGTGGAAAAATGTCAATGTTGAAAATCTGGACTGAAAATATTATGAATTCATGAACTTATGAGGGTGCATGGAAATTGCATAATGCGCACTTGTAACACAGTCATTTTATGGACGTTTGTCACCAAATTTTCAACACAGCCAGTTTAAGACCTCTGCTCATGAACAGTGTCACTGTGATTTTCGTAATTTTTCCCAAAGATTGATTTTGCATACTGATCGTGCCACTGTGCACTACATGTGTGAAAACACATTTCGGGCAAGATGTGAAAAATGACAGCTGTACTGTTCATAAGGAGGTGTGGTAAAATGGCAATGTTGAAAATCTGGAGTGAAAATATTAAAAATGCTCAAAGTTACGAACGTGCGTAGGAACTGCGCAATGCATGCTCGTGAAAGTTATTTTTGGGAATGTTTTCACCAAATTTGTTAAAATAGGGTTTTGGGGGCCTACCTTATCTTATCTTACCTTACCTTAAAGTGGTCCTTATCTGCCATCAAATTCTATGTTTCTATTGCATGGGAAGGACATAAGCAGTCCTAGAGGGGTGTAGGAGGAAGTAAGCTGTTGGTTAACTAGGATCTGGAGCTTATCTGTTAGGCAGGAAAATGCACAGACTAGGTGGGCCAAGCGGTCCTTATCTGCCATCAAATTCTATGTTTCTGCCTCATGAACTGTGACACTGTCATTTCGTTAATCGGTCCCAAAAGCTAGTTCCACGCAGTGACTGCAAAATCACCTTTTGGGATCTAAGGTTTGGTTCCAGGAACCCCATGTTGAAAATTTGGTGAATAAATTCCCAAAATGGCTGAGATATGCACCAAAGTCGAAAAAAAAATAATTATGCCATTATAGAGCTTACCAGCATTTCTGCACTTCGCAGTCAGCTTTGAGGGGTGCAGACATGTTCCCGGTCCACCAAAGATCATAATGCTCAGCTCCAGAGGTAAGTGTTAGGTGAGGCTGGGGTGTGGGGAGGTGGGGTATGCAGAGGGCAGGTGCGGGTTTGGGGAGGGGGCAAGAGAATCAACGAGGGACCATTTTTTGTTCTAGGTCTTTATTTTTTTTACACAGACAATGGGGGACTTTTGCCACGCTGGAGGGGGCTCCCAGTGTGGCAACAGGCAGTTTGTTTTGGGGGGCAGTGGAGCCAACAGGGGACTGTGGACCCCCGTTGGCCAAAGAAACTTTTGCCACACTGGGGTGGGCTCCCAGTGTGGCAGATAGAAGTTTGTTTCCGGGGCAGTGGAGCCGATGGGGGATTGGGCATCCCCCTTGGTAAACAACAAATTGGGGAGGTGCATTATGCCGACAGAGATTGGGTTATCCTGATGGCAAATGAACTGGGGAGGAGGTCATGCCAACAGGGGGATTGGACACCCGACTGCTTTTTTTTAATTCATTGAAATGTTTCACCAGGAAGGCACACTGAACAGTGGGCAGTGGCTTTCCGACGGCTTCCTGGGGAGTGTGAGAGGCAGACGGAGAAGCCGTTGCCATGGGGACACCATGCAATCAGCTGTTTTAGTAGCTTGTAATGAACCAAAACAGCTGATTGCATGCTGATGTGGCCAAATTTCTTTACGCATTGTGGCATGCTCCTTAACTGCTGAAGCAATGTGTTTCTGCACATGTGTGCAAGCAACACAAAAAATCATTTTACAAAAAAAAAAAAATCTTTTGATGAAGATTTTTTAGGTTTGAATCATTTGAATCTGCAACAACAGTTTTAACTGCATTGCTTTTGTTTTCCTGTTGCTAACATGGGAAAGGATAGCTACTATGTTACTTTAGCTAAGCTACCATTCGGCTGGCCTGGTGTACCTTTTTATTATTAGTAGCTTCTGCCCCTCCTTGCTACTTATTCTTTTATAATCTATCTCTAAATGGTAACCATTCCTAATGTTGCAGCCCCCTCTCTGCCTCCTGTTTCCTGCAAACTTTCACCTTCTGCAGTTGTCCTTCCTACATACTGGTGTGTGAAGTCGCAAAAATCTGCTCCGCTCAGTATTTCACAAATTTGTTTTGTTTTGCAAATTACTATGTGGTATGAGGTTTGCAGTTCATGGATTATGCTTCTCAGCAGTGCAGTTTAACTTCACCATTTACAAATTAGAAATGCAAAGTGCTTGTTGGAGATGCAGACTTTCCATACTTTGCAGGAAACATTTGCCACAACAGGTGAAGTTTGAAATATCTTGTGGGGTTGGAGGTCACATGCTGTTAAACAGAGGTCACATGTGGTTGAACAGCTAATAGAAAGCTCAAGGGAAAATTTCTCTGTGCAATGTTAAGAGAGTGAGGAGAGAGGTCACACCAACTAACAATTGTGAAAAGATTGTGGATGGTAAACCTGATTATTTAAGCAATAAGCCACAAGGGGGTATGGGTTATCAGGGGATTTACCACGGCTGACGTGGTTTGCCCATGAGGCACATCTGAGTGGGTAAATCTGCACCAGCCATGGCAAATCCCTTGATAACCCAGATCCCAAGACTGGATTACTGCGATTATACCAAGTACTACTTTTTTTATTATTTAAAAAAAGCAGTTCTTGGTATAATGCTTAATAAGCCAATTAGTATTATAGCAGTGTTTTTATTTTGTTTGGTTTTCCTGATGTGCGGAGCTGCCGTTTTACGGTCTTCGCTTAGTGGTGAAACAAGATGGCAGTTTGTAGTGCTGTGATTTCAGTGTTGGATTGTTTTTTTAAAGATGTGGATGGCTGGCACCTTTTGTGATGATCATTGGTAGATTTACAATCCAGGTAAGGTGCCAGCCTGCCCATCTCATTGGTTACCGTCCAAGGTCCATGGTATGATTTTGTTTAAACACTTTCAGACCTGTTTTTGTGTGTACTGCATTACTGTGTTATGTTAACATTTTCCTTTGTAGTATGAGTTGGTGACTGTAACTGTGTGTGTGAGTGTATGTGAGCAAGTGTGTGTTTTGATTTAAATACCCCAGGCCCCAGCCCTCACACCCACCCCTTGTTTTTTGCAGTTCCCCTTCAATTCATCTTTATAATCCCTTGTGCTTTGAAAACAAAAGAAAAACTCACCTATCCTGTGTGACTTTTTAAGGCCCCTCCCATTGTGAGTATCAATGGTATCCTTCCCAGCCTGTTTGGTAGTAGTTAGAAATCCAGTTATTCACTAACCTGTTGTTGTACCCCCATGAGCTGTTCCATCTAAAAATATCAGTTTTCTAGATTGAACTTTCCTTCCTTTGGCTGATTTTTCTCTGCTCTTCGGCACCACTGGTATCCCAGCCTGTGGTGTAGTACTGTTCTGTTGGCAAGGTACAGATGAAGACGCTTAATAGGAATGGCCCCGTGGACCAGCAATCATCCCTATTAAGTGATCACCCTCTTTATCAGAAGTTCATTGTTCTGACTTTCTCACACGCTGAAAAACTCTTCTGGTTCCTTGATTTCTCTCCCTGTTCCCCACTCAGCAATTAAAAGTACTTAGGACTCTTTTAATGCTGCTAAACTCTTGCCTGTAACTCTTCCTGTTCCAGTCATGGTCCTGGTCCCCCGATCGCTCAGATCCCCAGTCACTCTCTTGGCTCCCTGATCACTAGATAACATTGTTTACATACCGATGCTGTCTTGAATGAGTCAGCTATCTATTCTGTCCATTATGTTGTTCAGTTGGCAGGACAAAAGGAACCCAACAGCAACTCTCCCTGTTTCTCAGTCATGGTCCTGGTCCCCCGACCGCTCAGATCCCCAGTCACTTTCTTGGCTCCCCAATCACATGATAGCATTATTTACATACTGATGCTGTCTTGAATGAGTCAGCTGTCTGTTCTGTCCATTCTATTGTTTGGTCGACAGGACAAAAGGAAACTCGCTGATCGCTCAGATCCCCAGCCACTCTCTTGGCTCCCTGATCGCTAGTTCACATTGTTTCAGCTGTCCATTCTGTTGGGCAGTCGGCAGCACAAAAGGAATGCCAAAGCAGAGCTGCAGAACAGGTAGGCTGAGCAGCAGAAGACGTGGGACATTAATAACTCAAACATCATTCAGAGGTGAGAATAATTCAGGGGCTGCTGAAGAGGAAAGAATGGAGTCGGGTCTGGTTTGATGAACAGTACAATTCTCACCTACTCATGTATGAAAAAAGAGATTGCTGAGGGATTAGTGAGGGATTGGTAAAAAGCAATGCTGGCCAGTCATCACAAAGCATGCCAATTAGGAGGCAGGGGCATCCCATTAAGCAATATTTCCTTCCATAGGATTGCATTGCTACTTAATTGGATCTTGGCTGGATGTCTCGATAAAGCAGACATCCCTATTAGACGTGTCCTGATTAAGTGGCTTGTGCTGTACAGACTTTACAAATACAGCTATTCACCTGGCTAGCCTACCCGATTTGCTGTACCCCATGAGCTGTGAGAAATAGCATCCAAATATATCAATTTTCTGTGTTGCCAAACATTAATAAAAAAAGAATGACAGTGAAGAGAAACAAGAAAGGGAGAGGAGCAAGTCATGCAGGCAAGACTTTAGCATTGTTTGTAAAAAAGTAGTGCAACTGAAACAGTGAATGGAGGACTGTTTTCTGATGTGGTGTTATCATCAACACATTCTAAGTGCTCTGAGATGTGTGCTACTAAGAGTAGTGCAGGAGTATTTACCAGTGGCTTTCCGTCATCTACATTTTTTTGGCAACCTCTGTGGCAGCCATGGTAGTGGGTGTTGTGGGAGGTGGCAATAGTGCAAGCAGACTGAAAATTACACCAGAAGCAGCGTCTCATAAAGATAAGGTGGGGTATGTTTCCATCTCCCTTGTTGCTGGTGTCCATATTCCTCATGGTGCAATTGAGGCAGTGGTTGAGGGGAAAGTTGGAATGTCCAGAAACATGGGTCTCACCACTGTGGCAATCACTGTTGTTGAGAGAGGCACACAAACTGCTGCAACTGAGGTTCATGACTCTCAGGTGGAGCATGAGAAGAACATCAGCTAGACATGCCACTGCTAGTGGACGTGATGCAGGGCTGGAGAGTGCAACACACAGACAGCGGGCTCCCTATCCATGCCCCAGCACTATGAGTGGGGGGACAGCAACTTCCTCCAGCTGTGCTATGCATACAACCAGTCACCCTGCTCCCGCCCTAGCTTCTGGTTCAAGCAGGCATGCTTGGCATGTGGCCGGCAACACCCCTTTCTCCAGTGCTCCTCCTCCAAGGGGGGAAGGACTCGGGCGAGGGTGAGGGGAAAGTTTGGAAAGCCCCCAAGTGGCAGGCCTTCCCACTCTAGTACAGTTAAAAAAGATTAAGCTGTGACTAGAGCAGTACCGGACAGAGCAGATATGCAATTGTTGGAGGCAGAGTTTTTGGAAGGTTTCAAGATCCCGTACTCTGGTCCTCATCGACAGTACTAGGAGGAGAACTTGGAGTTGGCCAGAGACCTGCCTCAGATGGTCTTGGGAAAACTGGAGAAAGAACTTTGGCTTGGGCGGGTGAGTGTCTCCTTTTCCAGGCCAACGCTGACAAACTTATTGGTTTCACCAATTGGGCTGGTGCCCAAGAAGGTTCTGGGAGAATATAGGCTTATTAATCACCTGTCTCACCCAGCAGGGGATTTGGTGAATGATCACATTGACCAGCAGTACATGAAGGTTCACTACCAATTGTTTGACCAGGAGGTGGCGGTTGTACAAGTAGCAGAGCCTGGCACACTGATGGCGACGGCGGATATTGAGTAAGCATTCAGGTTACTGCCGGTGCTTCAGGAAGACAGGGTATTGTTGGGCATGAGATTTGAGGGCAAGCACTATATGGACAATTGCATGCTCGTGGGCTGCTCTGTAGCCTGTGTGGTGTTTGCAAGCTTTAGCACATTCTTACATTGGGTCACAGCACAGACGTCAGGCACCAATGGCATAGTACGCTATCTCGATGACTTCTTATTTGCAGGCCCAGCAGGGTCCCCGGTGTGTGGGGACTTAGTCAAGGCCTTCAAGCATGTGTGCAGGGATTTCAGAGTTCATTTGACAAGGAACAAATCTGAGGAGCCAGGAACTTCCCTAACCTTCTTGGGCATAGAAATTTATTCCTTTGTTAGGCTCTGCCACCTGCCACAGAACAAATTGAGCGGTCTTCAGGCTCTGTTGGCAGGATGACAGAGTGCAAGAAAATTTCTCTGAAGGAGCTTCAACAGCTAGATGGGCACCTTAACTTCGAATGCAAGGTCATTCCCATGGGGAGGACTTTCATGCCGCGGTTGGCCAGCAGAGGGGTCGGCTGTTCTAGACTCCACCACAATATTCAGGTTACCCAGCAGTTTTGAGAGGACTTACAGGTTTGGCAGCTGTTCTCAAATCACTTTAATGGGACAGCCTTGTGGCAGGCACCTTGGGGTGGGGTACAAGGTGAAAACATTGCGGACAATATATTGTGGCAAATAACAATGCAGGCAATACATCACTGTCTACAATGTCGGCATGTAAAGTCACTGCCGACTCATACCCCATGGGCAGTGCTCTGGATGAATATGCATGGTGACCAACAAGTCCCCCATCCCACTGACTGATGGCCCCAGGAACTGTAACAGCAGGCAGCCGCAATGCGATGGACATCCCCTCCCCAGCATACCCTGACAACGGGCAGGTGGCCAGCACAGCACTCCACTCACCACCATGACTGGCCATTCAACGGAACAAACTGAATGAGCGTTTGCATGTATACACGCTCATTCAGTCTGTTCAGTTGAGCAGCCAGCCATGGTAGTGAGTAGAGGGCTCTACTGGCTGCCTGCCTGCACGTTGTCGGGGTATGTTGGTGGGGGATGAACATCCCATCGTGGCTGCCTGCTGTTACAGTTCCAAGGGCCATTGGTTGGTGGAATGGGGGACTCAGTGGTCACTATGCATATTCGTCCAGAGCACTGCTCATTGGGTATGGGTTGGCGATGTCTTTACATGCCGACAGTGTTGATGGTGATATGTTGCCCACATTGTTATTTGCCACTATATATCATCCACGATGTTTTCGCCTGGTACCATGGGGCGGTACCCCCATGAAGCTGTACACAGATGCAGCTGGGGGCCTGGGTTTCGGGGCTCATTTTCATGGTCAGTGGTGTGCAGGTCAATGGCTGCCTGCCTGGCTGGAGGCTGGGCTGGGGAAGGATATCACTCCACTGGAATTCTTTTCGGTCATAGTAGAACTGTGCATCTGGGGCCCCAGGCTCTGTGACCAGATCCTGCACCTCAGGTCACATAACATGGGGGTAGTCCATACCATCAATAGACAGCTGGGGCATTTGGGGACAATGGGAGACTTAATGAGGGTTTTTGTTTTCAAATATATGCTGCTTAACATGACATTTCAGGCTATACATGTTACAGGAATTGACAACACCATTGCCGATGCATTATCTCATTCACAGTGGGATCAGTTTATTCAGTCTGGCACCAGAAGCAGAAAAAGATCCACAGGATGTGCTTCTCTTCCTGTGGGAGGTGGTGAACAACAAGCTTGGAAATGCATAGGTAACACAATTGCGCCCGGTACAAAAGGGGTGTACTGCCGGGGGGGTTGTATGCTACCTAACCACGCAAGATGCCAAGGGATGGCTGGATGTCTGTCCCATTCTGGTAAATCAACCATGCTGCTATGTCATGGTAGGCAGAGCAGAAGAGCTATCACCAGGGGTGATGGCTTGCCACCTCACGGGGCTGTCTGGGGTGATGAGAGTTATGGGTCTGGCAGATACTACACAAGCCTTTAAGGTGCAGAAGCTGTTGGAAGGCTGGCACAGGGAGATCACTGTTATCCTGGATGCCAGACAGCACTTCACACCAAGTAGATTAGAGGCCATATGGGGGGGTCTTTCCAAAAGTCTGTAGGGATAACAATGAGTCACGGCTGTTTGGCACTATGTTCCTGGTCACTTTCTGTGGAGCCTTCAAGGTTTCAGAGTTAACGATGCCCACCAAGGACTGTGGCACCCTGGGCTTGTTGTCACAGGATGCGGTGACAGTGGGGAACAGCATTTTCCTGTATCTCTGCAGGTCCAAGATGGATCAGCGGGAGGCATGCCACCGGAACGAAATGAAGGCCCCTTCTCGGGAGCGGTGGCATGTTGTCCGCAGGTTGGCAGAATATAGGACGTGCTGCCCCTTGACCTGTAAAGCTTTTTTTACACATCAAGATAGCAGCACAGTGACAGCCTATCAATTCCAGTTCATTCTGCGGGAGCAATCCAGGAACTGGGCCTGAAGGTGGGGGAGTATGGGACACACTTGTTCCGCATTGGAGCGGCAACAACTTCTAGAGGCAGGGGACTATCAGACTCAGAGATTCAAGTTTTGTGACACTGGAAGTCCCAGGCATTTCTGCATTATGTTAGACCACACCTACAATAACTTTTTATTGTCTCTTACAGGCACTGGGGAAGACATGATGCACATTTGGATAACTGGTCAGGCATTCATCTGGTGGGCAGCACAAAGGGCAGTTGGTCAGCTGGGGGAAGTAACCTATCTCTGCTACCAGAGGTAACCCAGATTGAGTGGTTGGGGCCAAGGGTTTGCGCTGGGAGAAGTTGCTTTCACACTTGCAAAGGATGGCTGACCTGGGGTCCACGCCACAGATCTTGTTGATTCACTTGGGTGGAGAAGACCTGGCCACAGGAAGATGGTGAACCTGCTGTTAGCAATAAAGGATGATTTTCAGACCATCAAGGGTTGGTGACCCAGTAACACTATCATCTGGTCACAATTGTTGATGAGGGAGCATTGGACTCAGGCACATAAGGTGCCTGCACTGAATCGGGCTTGTCTGCGCATAAACAAGGAGATGGGTGCCTTTATGGAATCCCTGGGGAGCTCTGTAATGAGACATGATGGCTTTTACCATACCTGTCAGTGCCTGGTTGTGGGCCTTGAGGGTCGGTTGCAGGATGATGTTTTAGATATTTTTTTGTAGGCAAGGTGAAGACAATATTTAAGGAAAGGGCTGAGCAGAGAGCTTAGGGATTGGACAGGGTCCAGCCTGTGGCGGCACTGGAGGAGCGCACGAGGGATGTAGCAGGGAAATAGCTGACGATGCCAGTTCTCCCAAAGGTTTTGGGGCCTCTTGATGGTGTGAGGATGGGGGATCACAAGAACTGTACCCGCACTGGGGGGTCTAGGTCCACCCTTAGCAGCAGTGATTGCAAGGTCGGCGACACCAGACGGGGGCAGCTGTCAGAATCTTGTCCATATCACCTGTCTCGCTACTATGCATGGGCACCTCAGCCCACACCGACAAGGCTCCTTGAATTGTGGCAGTGTGAGGGACCCATTGTATGTGCTTCCTCCTTGCAACGCCCGCTGCTCAATATTAATAGGCCAGGTATTAATCTAGAGTAAAATTAAAAGTAATTGATGATTCAAAAAGATTAATACCAAAAATGTTATATAAATAAAACATGGCTGTGGCCATTTTCCTCCATGAACTGTGTTGTGTCTTTATTGACCATGTGGAGGGGGGGGAGCTATTTGGGTCTATTGGATAATGACAGTGTCAGATTGAGGTTTGTTGTATTTGAAACTGCATCTCAGTAGACATAATTTAAAAGTCATCATACAGTATACTGAAAAGAACTGCCCCACTTCCTCTGTCAACTATACAGGATCTTACATTAATTGTGGCCCCCCCCCACCCTAGTCATCCTTTTCATGTCCAGTACCTGCCTCCAATGTAAGTAAGCAGTAATACAGTATGAGCTTAGGAGGTTTCCTACAGATATAGCCCCCCTGAACTCCATTTTAATTACATGGTACTGTTGCAGTACTTTATGTCCAATCCAGTCTCTGTCATACAATTAAAGGACCATTAAGACTGTTATCTCACTCACAGGATCACACAGGCTATTAAGTGACTGTAATCATTAACAATAAGGTGGCCAAGGTTGTGGGGAGAGAGCAAGTGGGATGCTGGGGTGCATTAGATGATATCACCAGCAGAAGGAAGAAGGTGGTGATGCCACTGTACAGATAATTAGTGAGGCCTGATTTGGAATATGGTGTCCATTCTGAAGGCTGCATCTATGTAAGGACAGAGACAGGGTGTAGACAGTTCAAAGAGGGACAACAAACATTATGCAGGGCCTATCTAAAAGGCATAAATAGAGTACCGGAGGGTAGCATCTTTCGGAAAAGTAGATGTCCAGGAACGAGGGAGGATGACATGAGGTTGGATGAGGGTAGACAAAGGGGTAGTGTGTGGAAATATTTCTTCATTGTATATTGATATCTAATACTATTACTGATGTGGTCTTACTGTTTTTATTCTTTTTCTACAGCTTAAGTGTTGACTCCAACTGGAATTTTTTGCCACTAGCTGCAACTTAATTTTCCATTCATGTTTCATGTGGTATTTTGTTGGAAAGTGTTACTCTCTGTAAGGCATTGCACTTTATGACTTAACTTGTTTTGGCTCATATATGACTGCAAATCTGTTCTGCAGTGCACTGTATTTTATCTATTTTTCTTTATTACCCTATATGCTATGTTACGTCTGCCTGTGCACCCACCTGAGATGCAGAGCAATTGAACACACCACCTATTGCCTCTGGAATAGGTCTGTATTTATTCCTCCATTTCATTTTATAGCTACTTCTCTTCCATTTCACTTTTGTTTTATTTTTATTAACTTCATTCCTCTCACTTAAATTATGGAATAACCTAGATTGTTATTTTTTTTTTACAAAAAACTGTACACTGTGCAGACACACTTGTAAAAAATTAATTGTAATAGTGAGACTCTTTGAAACATTATTTGACTTACCATACTTACACTTTTCTACCCAATAACTCAATCTCTTACTTGTTTTTGTCCTTATACTAACTAATTCCTGTTGCTTCATATCAAGGGGATGCTGATTTACATATTGTATGTGCCGGGGGTGGAGTAGCAATAAAAGATAAGCTATGCAATGCCCTCTGTTACACACCTACCCCACTTTACTTTTACCTAACATCCACTTCTTAGCTCTTGTACAGTAAGAACTTCCTTCAGGAGAACACTTGTAATGAAATGTGTAAGATTTAGATTGACTTTGCGTATATGTACTTCTAGATAATATTAATTATGTATGTGTGTCTACTGTGTTTCTAGCTCTAAAAAAATCAAACACATCAAATGTCTTTGTAAACATGTTTCAACACTGTGTTTATCTTCCACCTTATTATAACATATGGTTGTCTCAGCAGAGTTTGCAGTTAAAGTACAGTACCTTCATGTACATATTGGGCTGGGTATGTTGAGCTGATTGCTGTAACAGTGCATAGAATAAAATGTGAAACTTGTAGGTAACTGTAATACAGGTGGCAGCATTATTTTTTTTTATCTACCCTTTCTCAATCTACCGTACTTAGATTCAATAAGTGTATGCAACAGCAACTTGTGCATGTTTAAGCCCATGAAACACCTTTATCTAGTTTATACATTTGCAGCAGTATTAGCTCTGCCAGGACTTGTTGGGATTCCTTTGTGTTTTTGGGCTGGCTGCCTGCTACTAGCACCCCCTTTTGTGTTTGTGCTGCACACCTTTGGGTACTACCTTCCTAATACACTGTTCAGTGGCCTTCTCATGTCCTCTCTTAATTGTCCCCGAAGTTCTTCCATATCCTTCAGCTTTTTACTATCTTCCATATAGACCCCCAACAATATCTCTCATTTATTAAAAATCTACCCTTCTGAAGTCCATTCATTACCCTTGTGGTGGTTCTACTCACTTCCATTCCAATGCAGATCCTAAACCTAGCAACTCTGTGGTCACTTGCCCCAGATTGTCCCCATTGATACTAGAACCACACTTTCCCCTTTTGTCACTATCAAATTTTGTGTTGCCTCTTCCCTTGTGGGTTCCCTTATCAGTTGCTGTAGGTAGCCAATCAATCGAGAGATGCAACTGAGGTCAGTACATATAGGATTAATTCAATAGAAGTGACCATCACATTACAGTGACTAGACAATGCAGGGACCCCACAGATGTAGCCTACCCCAAGGTCCATGTGTGGCATTGTGTTGTAATCATAGAGATGGGGGGTTCAGGGGGCCAAGCCCCCCTTGGAGGATTACATGGAGATACAAGCATGAGCTGTGTTACACCTCTGGGTGATGAAGAACAGGTGCAGCAGTGCAATAAAATGTGCGACTCCCAGGCTGAGCATGGTTGAAGTTGTGTCTGGGGCAGCAGCGGGTGGTAGCCATAGGAGGTACAGCAACCTGATGGAGCGACTTGTTCAGTTAGTTGCACAATACCCAATCTACACCCATTAGCTTATAATTTTCAGCTTCAGTTGTAATTTGGTCACTGAAATGTGCAGTACTGAGAACTGTCATCACTCAAAATGCATACACCATTAAACAGTCACTCAAGTTGCAGTCACTGTAAAGTAGTCTCTGAAATGACATGGAACTGTTTCTGTAAGAGTGCTTCTAGCATACGTGCTAGAATCTCCCTACTTCTAGCTCATGTAGCTGCTGGAATGTTCAAACTCACATCAGGGAGGTTAAAATCCATCACCAGCAGGAGTTCCCCCATACTTGTCATCCTTTGCACCTCCTGCATTAACTCTTTTTCTACTTCTCCCCTTAATTTGGTGGCCTGCATACCACACCCATGCGTATTGCTTCTCCAGTCCTCTTGAGCAGTGTGACCCAGAGGACTGCAGCCAATCCTAGGCTTACCTGCCCTTCTATTGCCTTTATCCCTTTCCTAATGTACAGAGCAACCCCTACCCTCTTCCTCCCCAGTTTTTTCTGAAAAAAGGTACATTCAAGTATGCCACATTTCCACTTATGGTTATCTGTCCATCTTGTCTCCTTTACAGCTACTTGGTCCTGTCCCTTATCTACCATTGCGGTCTCTAAATCTGTATTTTTTCTGTATACTTCTGCTGTTTGCTAGCATATCCCTCTACCAATTCCCCCCATACATTTTCTTCCTTGTTTTCCTTGCCCCCTCCTGTGTGGGAGTGCTAACTAGGCAAGAACCTCCAACTGCATGCCCCATCCCTTTCCTAGTCTCGTACTCCCCCTCTACTAGCTTAAATCAAATCCCAGTACCATATCATTATGGCTTTAAAACTTTGCCCTCAGTACCCTAGAACCCCCCTAATCTATATGTAGTATTTCCTTTGTGTGTAGATTCTCCATCACCCAAGTGTCCCCCCATTCCCCACAGCAGCAGGTGAATCCCTTTCCTTTGCACTAGTCTCTGAGCCAGTGATTGAAGTCCCTAATTCACAATGCCTTACGGTGCTACCACAGTGAACAGGAAATGCCTCTGAGAAAGCCGTAGAGCAAACCTACTTCCTTCACACTCTGGTAACCTCCCTGAATCTATTTTAGACCTCCTTTTTATCATTAACCGTGAGGTCATTAGTCCCTAGATGCAGAATTAAGTGCAGTTTTCCTCCCAGCAACTTAATACCCTCTATTAATTTAGTCATCCCGCCTCCATCCCTGGCTCTCAGAAGACTGCTCTCCTTTTATAGGCCACCCCCTTTCTTAACCAGTGGATTCCCTTTATGATGGAGTCATCTAAGATCATGACCACAACTGTAGTATTCTTCCCTGCCAGGGTCCCCTTGCCCCTGTCTTGTTCCCCCTTCCTTGAATTTCTTCTGCTCCTTTCATGAACTCCTGTCCTTGTCCTTTCTATGTCTCCTGTATTCATACCATTTACATGATCCCCATAGTGTCACCCTGCAACTCCTTTAGTCTCCTTTTTCCAACCCTGCCCAGTTGTAGCTGCTGTATTTTTTCCCTGTTTGCTGGACTCCCATTTCGCTTTGTTTCCCTCACACCTCCTTCCTTTGATTTCCTTACTTTCCATCCCCTGTAATCTCTCTGATAGATTCTCCCCCCCTCATTTTTTCTCCTTTCTATTAGAATCCCACTTTTCCACATGTCTCTTACACTTCATCCTATCACCTCCACAATTTCACTGATACTCCTGGGTTCCTTTGCAGATCCCTCCTTTTCCAGCCTTTCCTCTTGCTCACCTGTTACCTGCACATTGTCCACTGGTGAGTATCTGTCTGATACCCATAAACTGCTTCCTTTACTTTCCTGTCTGTCCACAAATTGATTTTCAATTTAATTTGTCCTTTCCCTTTCCCCTGCCCCCTCTTCCTTTTCTCCTAATCTTCTTCCAGTTATCTGCCTTACCCATATCCCCACACTCCATTCCCCAGCCCTTAGCATTGCCTCTGACACTGCTTCCTTTTTCTCCTTCTTATTCCTTCCTTTTTCTCACCTGCCACTCCACTTCGCTTCTTAACAAACTAATTTCCACAAGCTGCCCTATCCTTTTACATATTGGGTAACCACCTATTCTCCACACTGTTTCAATAAAAACCACCACCCCAGAACAACAGCAACCCACTAGTCTCTGCCTTTTTTTTGTTCCCCTAAACTCATCCTGTCCTCTGCACCCCAACTTTTCAGTCTACTCCATTTTTTTCAGTCTACCACGCCTCTTGCATGCCACATTTTATATTTCTTCCCTTTGGTTTCATCTTTTTATAATCAGGACCTAATGATTTTTTAGTTTTTCTCTTTGGATTTGTAATTATCTTATCAGGACCCAACAATTAGTTGAACCTGTTAAGTTCTGATAGTGAGGTGTACCCTCATGGTAAGAACAGATAATATCGGTAAGCCCTCACTGTTTAATTAATATCACAGAGTATAGCCATATGAATCAAGATCTTTCAGGCCCTGCCCATTACAACAGAATGAATGGATTAGAAACATCTGAGCCCTCCTTGTTATTCTATAAAGGACAGGGTTTAACACAATAACTTGTTTTGCTCTTTTAAGCACTCCCTTTTACAACAAAATTGAATTTGTACAGCTCTGCTAAGCCGTTCTCTTTACAACAGTAAAGACACCCCTTAACCCTGTTACAACAGAATGAACTAGTACAGATAAGAGTACCCAGTACAACTAGATAGCACAGATGCACTTTCACACCCTAACTATTAAACTAGACAGCACAGTACCCTTTACTTTTCCAAGCTGTAACATACGACATCTGTGAATAACAAACACTTCTAAATGTATATGAAACCCCAACTGGAAGATTTTCAAAACACCCCAAACTCTTTTAGATTCCAGCTGCTGCTTCTTAAATGACAGCCCACCTCCTGTCAGACTGTTATCCCCTACCCACCATCAAAGCATTTAATACTGTGCATATGCAGGGGTGGGGATAGGGCAAAAAAAATGTATCCGCTCTAGAAAGAGAGACCCAGTGTCTCCTTCAGCACTGGTCCTTCACTGAGTAGCCCAAGAATGGAATGGGGCTGAAATTCATCCTGATGAGGGTGTGCAAGCTTATGCACCTGCAGCATCCTGCCCTCTCTTACAAACTGCCAACTGCACTCCCACCTGTAGTCGCCCAGGTGGCAGTCAAGCAGCGACACTGTTATATGAGCCTCCCTGGAGAAAGAGAGCATCCACTGGGAAGCTTGATCTAGCTCCTCCTGGCTGGAACAATAACCCAGACTTGCTCGTGAAACGGAGTCCCTGACTTCCAGAGAAGTATAGCTACCACTTCACCACCAGGCTGGCTAAATCTTCTTATTAGTAAATAAGCCTTGTGACAGCATACTTACAGAACATATACTTGTTGCCTTCCTTATTTTCTTATGTAAAAATCTTTTATTTTAAATGTGATTTCTGAAATATACAGTGTAAGTAATTGTTTTTATTGTTCTGATACTAGCTAGTAGTCAATTATTCTTTTTATTTTTAATCCCACTTTGTAACATTCCACAAAGCAGTTCTTCCTTGACATATTTTATTAAAACAGTGACACTATTAACCACTAAATCAACTGAACAATCATTTACAAATCTTGACAGGTGTTATGTTAGTTACATCCAAAATGATTTATGGAAAATGCTAAATGTGTGAGAATTTATTGAAATTTAGATTGTTTTAAATTTTCTATTTATATTTCATGCAAAACAACTGTATCAGAAGAATAATAAATACAGTAGGACTTTTTGGATCATTGTTTCTTTGTTCATGTTTTATTAAATGCATTAAACAAATCTCTATGTAAGAATGTGTTTCTCCAATTTTCTGAAGTTAATGGTTTCCTATCTGTACACTTTATGTCTATTAAACATATTGAAACCTACTACATATTATAAATATCATATAATTGTTTATTAAAATATGCATGCATCTAGATATTCAAACATAAAAGGATTCACTTTCCTACAACCGTGAATGTATTGACAGTATACAACAGGACAATACAAAGGTAGTACAGGTAGATACTTGATCTGTCACTCACTGTTGTTAAGTCAGTTTAACAAAATCAAGGTCGATGTTTTAGTAATCTGAATAAAGAAACTGAACAAGTGCCATCTGAGGAATTCTATTTGCTGCGTAACAACAGATGCATCAAGGATGTCTTGCATTTTAAATAGGTGCTTAAAAGGTGGAGATTAATATTGTCTCATGATTAAAAAATATTTTGGAGAGTGAGTCATGCTTTTTGTTTCATAGCAGTACACATATAGTACAGGTGTATAGCAGAATTTATTTGACACTTCATCATCCTCAGTAAAATGTCAGGAAGATTTCACAACTAAGTACATACCATACTTGCACAATCAAATTGGAGTTTTACATTTCCCATGCTGAAAATAGCCACCTGTATTTTGTGTAGTTCTAGCATACCACTTAAAAACAAAGATTTGTCAATGCTAAGAGTTGCTTGTTGTCATTACCAGTGGAAGTGCAGGAGTTAGATAGATGCAGAATAGGAACTGATACCAACTTGACCCCCACCCTGCAGAGATGGACAGGCATTGGGGTGTGCCTTTGTGTCATCACCCAAAATGGTCACAATATTTCACCTCACCCTACCCTGCAGAAACTTACAAATGTTGAGGTGTGCTTTGGAGCGTTTGGGTTTTACACTCACCTCATTCCATAAGGAAATACACTAAAATGGGTGCAGCATTGGAGAATGGGGTGAACTCTGGCACCAAAGGGTCCAAGGCGTACCTTGCTGCATTCCTCTGTCTGCAGGGTGGGGGTGGAATGGCATGAGCACTACTGTCGACAATCCCAAATCACACCCCTGACACCTATCAGTCCCTACAGGGTAGGGTGTTATGGTTGAAAACCCTAATACCCTGGCTGCTTCTTGGTATTTTTACTCCAAGTTTTAAACATGGGCTTTTTGTGACCCCACCACATGAACAGTGACATTATCAGTTTGTTAGCCGAAACGTAATATTGCATAGTTGACTGCACCACTTCTCTCCTAGGTGCAAAAACACATTTCAAACAGGATGTGAAAAATTACACCTGTACTGTTCATGAAGAGGTGTAAAAAATGCCAATGTTGAAAATCTGGAGTGAAAAATATAAATAACTGGTGAAGTCACGAGTGTGCATAGAAACTGCAAAACGCACACCCATTATGTAATTAGTTTGGGGATATTTTACAGCAGATTTTCAACATAGGAATTTTGGGACCTCAGCTCATGAACACTGTCACTGTGATTTTCTTAATCTGCCCCAAACACTGATTTCCCATGGTGACTGAGCTATTCTGTGCCTGAAGTGTGAAACACATTTCAGCCATGGTGTGAAAATGACAGCTGTATTGTTCATAAGGAGGTGTGGAAAAATGCCAATGTTGAAAATCTGGACTGAAAATATTATGAATTCATGATCTTATGAGGGTGCATGGAAATTGCATAATGCACACTTGTAACACAGTCATTTTATGGGCGTTTGTCACCAAATTTTCAACACAGCCAGTTTAAGACCTCTGCTCATGAACAGTGTCACTGTGATTTTTGTAATTTGTCCCAAAGATTGATTCAGCATACTGACCGTGCCACTGTGCTCTACATGTGTGAAAACACATTTCGGGCAAGATGTGAAAAATTACAGCTATACTGTTCATAAGGAGGTGTGGTAAAATGGCAATGCTGAAAACCTGGAGTGAAAATATTAAAAATGCTCAAAGTTACGAACATGCATGGGAACTGCGCAATGCTACTCATGAAAGTTATTTTTGGGAAAGTTTTCACCAAATTTGTCAACATATGGTTTTTGGGGGCCTTCCTTGTCTTACCTTACCTTAAAGTGGTCCTTATCTGCCGTCAAATTCTATGTTATGGGAAAGGGTGCAGGAGGAAGTAAGCTGTTGGTTAACTAGGATCTGGAGCTTATCTGTTAGGTAAGAAAATGGGCAGACTAG
The DNA here is from genome assembly GCA_016271365.2 of Neoceratodus forsteri. Taxonomy (NCBI): domain Eukaryota; kingdom Metazoa; phylum Chordata; order Ceratodontiformes; family Ceratodontidae; genus Neoceratodus; species Neoceratodus forsteri. Next base: position 39,825,159 of record CM028137.1, on the reverse strand, counting down.
GTGGGCCAAGCATTCCTTATCTGCCATCAAATTCTATGTTTCTGCCTCATGAACTGTGACACTGTCATTTCATTAATCGGTCCCAAAACCTGGTTCCACGCAGTGACTGCAAAATCTCCTTTTGGGACCTAAGGTGGGGTTCCAAGAAACCCATGTTGAAAATTTGGTGAAAAAAATCCCAAAATGGCCAAGATATGCACCAAAGTTGAAAAAAATATTTATGCAATTATACAGCTTATCGGCTTTTCTTCAGTTTGCGGTCGGCTTTGAAGGGTGCAGACATGTTCTTGGTCCACCAAAGATCATCACACTCGGCTCCAGAGGTAAGTGTTAGGTGAGGCTGGGTGCGGAGGTGTGGTATGCAGAGGGTGGGCGCGGGTTGGGGGAGGGAGCAAGAGAATCAATGAGGGACTGTTTTTTTCTTCTAGTTCTTTTTATTTTACACAGACGATGGGGGACTTTTGCCACGCTGGGGGAAGGGGCTCCCAGAGTGGCACCAGGCAGTTTGTTTGGGGGGGCAGTGGAGCTGACTGGGGGGACTGTGGACCCCCATTGGCCAAAGAGACTTTTGCCATGCTGGGATGGGATCCCAGTGTTGCAGATAGAAGTTTGTTTGGGGGAGCAGTGGAGCCAATGGGGGATTGGGCATCCCTCTCGGTAAACAACAAATGGGGCAGGTGCATTATGCCGACGGAGATTGGATTATCCTTTTGGCAAATGAACTGGGGAGGAGGTCATGCCAACAGGGGGATTGGACACCCCGTCTGCTTTTTTTAAAATTTATTGAAATGTTTCCCCAGGAAGGCACACTGAACAGTGGGAAGTGACTTTCTGTCGGCTTCCTGGGGACTGTGAGAGGCAGACGGAGAAGCCGTTGCCATGAGGACACCATGCAATCAGCTGTTTTAGTAGCTTGTAATGCACCAAAACAACAGATTGCATGGTGATGTGGGAATATTTCTTCACGCATTGTGGCATGCTCCTTAACTTCTGATGCAATGTGTTTCCTGCTCATGTGTGCAAGCAACACCAAAAAATCATTTCACAAAAAAAAAAAATCATATGATGAACATTTTTAGGTTTGAATCATTTGAATCTGCAACAACAGTTTTAACTGCATTCCTTTTGCTTTCCTTTTGCTAACATGGGAAAGGATAGCTACTATGTCACCTTAACTAAGCTGCCATTCAGCTGGCCTGGTGTACCTTTTTATTATTAGTTGCTTCTGCCCCTCCTTGCTACTTATTCTTTTATGATCTATCTTGAAATGGTAACCATTCCTAATGTTACAGCCCCCTCACTGCCTCCTGTTTCCTGCAAACTTGCACCTCCTGCAGTTGTCCTTCCTACATACTGGTATGTGAAGTTGCAAAGATCTGCTCTGCTCAGTATTTCACAAATGTGTTTTGTTTTGCAAATTACTATGTGGTATGACGTTTGCAGTTCATGGATTATGCTTCTCAGCAGTGCAGTTTAACTTCACCATTTGCAAATCAGATATGCAAAGTGCTTGTTGGAGATGCAGACTTTCCATACTTTGCAGGAAACATTTGCCACAACAGAGCAAGTTTGAAATGTCTTGTGGGGTTGGAGGTCACATGCTGTTAAACAGAGGTCACATGTGGTTGAACAGCTAATAGAAAGCTCAAGGGAAATTTCTCTGTGCAATGTTAAGAGTGAGGAGAGAGTCACACCAACTAACAATTGTGAAAGATTGTGGATGGTAAACCTGATTATTTAAGCAATAAGCCATAATGGGTATGGGTTATATGGGATTTACCACGGCTGAAGTGGTTTGCCCATGAGGCACAGCTGAGTGGGTAAATCTGCACCAGCCATGGTAAATCCTGTATAACCCAGATCCCAAGACTGGATTATTGCGATTATACCAAGTAGTGCTTTTTTTATTATAATTAAAAAAAAAAGCAGTTCTTGGTATAATGCTTAATAAGCCAATTAGTATTATAGCAATGTTTTTATTTTGTTTGGTTTTCCTGATGTACGGAGCTGCTGTTTTATGGTCTCCGCTTAGTGATGAAACAAGATGGCAGTTTGTAGTGCTGTGATTTCAGTGTTGGATTGTTTTTTTAAAGATGTGGATGGCTGGCACCTTCTGTGATGATTATCGGTAGATTTACAACCCAGGTAATGTGCCAGTCTGCCCATCTGATTGGTTACTGTCCGAGGTCCATCATATGATTTTGTTTAAACATTTTCAGCCCCATTTTTGTGTGTACTGCATTACTGTGTTATGTTAACATTTTCCTTTGTAGTATGAGTGTGGTGACTGTAACTGTCTGTGGGAGTGTTTGTGAGCAAGTGTGTGTTTTGATTTAAAAACCCAGACTCCAGCCCTCATACCCACTCCATGTGTTTTGCAATCCCCCTCCTGTGCATCTTTCTAATCCCTTGTGCTCTGAAAACAAAAGAAAAGCTCACCTATCCTGTGTGACTTTTTAAGGCCCCTCCCATTGTGAGCATCAGTGGTATCCTTCCCTGACTGTGGTGTGGTAGTTAGAAACCCAGTTATTCACTAACCTGTTGTACCTGTGAGCTTTTCCATCCAAAAATATCAGTTTTCTAGATTGAACTTTCCTTTGTTTGACTGATTTTTCTTCATTTGTCTGCAACAGTGGTATGCCAGCCTGTGGTGTAGTACTGTTCTGTTGGCAAAGTACAGATGAAGACGCTTAATAGGGATGGCCCTGAGGACCAGCAATCATCCCTATTAAGTGATCATCCTCTTTATCAGAAGTTCATTGTTCTGACTTTCTCACATGCTGAAAAACTCTTCCAGTTCCTTGATTTCTCTCCCTGTTCCCAGCTCAGCAATTAAAAGTACTTAGGACTCTTTTAATGCTGCTAAACTCTTGTCTGTAACTCTCCCTGTTCCTCAGTCATTGTCCTGGTCCTCCGATCGCTCAGATCCCCAGTCATTGTCTTGGCTCCCTGATCACTAGATAACATTGCTTACATACTGATGCTGTCTTGAATGAGTCAGCTGTCTATTCTGTCCATTATGTTGTTTGGTCAGCAGCACAAAAGGAACCCAACAGCAGCTCTGCTTGTTTCTCAGTCATGGACCCAGTCCTCTGACCGCTCAGATCCCCAGTCACTCTTTTGGCTCCCCGATCGCGTGATAGCATTATTTACATACTGATGCTGTCTTGAATGAGTCAGCTGTCTGTTCTGTCCATTCTATTGTTTGATAGGTAGGACAAAAGGAAACTCACCAATCGCTCAGATCCCCAGTCACTCTCTTGGCTCCCTGATCACTAGTTCGCATTGTTTCAGCTGTCCATTCTGTAGGTTGGTTGGCAGCACTAAAGAAATGCCAAAGCAGAGCTGCAGATCAGGTAGGATGAGCAGCAGAAGATGTGGGACATGAATAACTCAAACATGATTCAGAGGTGAGAGCAATTCAGGGGCTGCTGAACAGGAAAGAATGGAGGCGGGTCTGGTTTGATGAACAGTACAATGCTCACCTACTCATGTATGAAAAAGAGATTAGTGAGGGATTAGTGAGGGATTGGTAAAAAGCAGTGCTGGTCAGTCATCACAAAGCATGCCAATTAGGTGGCAGGGGCATCCCATTAAGCAATATTTCCTTCCATAGGATTGCATTGCTACTTAATTGGATCTTGGCTGGATTTCCCTATAAAGCGGACATCCCTATTTGACATGTCCCAATTAAGTGGCTTGTACTGTACAGACTTTAGAAATACAGCTATTCACCTGGCTAGCCTACCCGATTTGCTGTACTCCATGAGCTGTGAGAAATAGCATCCAAATATATCAGTTTTCTGCGCTGCCAAACATTAATAGAAAAAGAATGCCAGTGAAGAGAAACAAGGAAGAGGGAGAAGCAAGTCTTTAGCATTGTTTGTAAAAAGTAGTGCAACTGAAATGGTGAATGGAGGACTGTTTTCTGATCTGGTGTTATCATGAACACATTCTAAGTGCTCTCTCTCAGGTGGAGCATGAGGAGAACATCAGCTAGACATGCAACTGCTGGTGGACGTGATGCAGGGCAGGGGAGTGCAACACACAGACAGCGGGCTCCCTATCCATTCCCCAGCACTACAAGTGGGGGGACAGCAGCTCCCTCCAGCTGTGCTATGCATACAACCAGTCACCCTGCTCCCACCTTAGCTGCGGTTCAAGCACGCATGCTTGGAATGTGGCCTGCAACACCCTGTCTCCAGTGCTCCTCCTCAAGGGGAGGGGCTCGGTGAGGCTCAGGGAAAGTTTGAGAAGCCCCAATGTAGGCGTTTTCTCACTCCAGTACAGTTAATACAGATTAACCTGTGACTGGAGCAGTACCGGACAGAGCAGATATGCAATTGTTGGAGGCGGGGTTTTTGGAATGTTTCAGGATCCTGTACTCTGGTCCTCATCGGCAGTACAAGGAAGAGAACTTGAAGTCGGCCAGAGACCTGCCTTACATGGTCTGGGGAAAACTGGAGAAAGAACTTTGGCTTGGGTGGGTAAGTGTCCCCTTTTCCAGGCCAACGCTGCCAAACTTATGTGTATCACCAATTGGGCTGGTGCCCAAGAAGGTTCCGGGGGAGTATAGGCTTATTAATCACCTGTCTCACCTAGCAGGGGATTCGGTGAATGATCACATTGACCAGCAGTACATGTAGGTTCACTACCACTCATTTGACCAGGCAGTGGTGGTGGTGCAAGCAGCAGGGCCTGGTGCACTGATGGCGAAGGCGGATATTGAGTATGCATTCAGGCTACTGCCAGTGCATCAGGAAGACAGGGAACTGTTGGGCATGAGATTCGAGGGCAAGCACTATGTGGACAATTGCAAGCTTGTGGGCAGCTCAGTGGCCTGTGCGGTGTTCGCAAGCTTTAGCACATTCTTACATTTGGTCACAGCACAGACATCGGGCACCAATGGCATAGTACACCACCTTGATGACTTCTTATTTAGGCCCAGCAGGGTCCCTGAAGTATGGGGACTTTGTCAAGGCCTTCGAGCATGTGTGCAGGGATTTCAGAGTTTATTTGACAAGGAACAAATCTGAGGAGCCAGGAACTTCCTCACCTTCTTGGGCATAGAAATTTATTCCATTGTCAGGCTGTGCCACCTACCAGAGGACAAAATGAGCGGTCTTCAGACCCTGTTGGGCAGGATGACAGAGTGCAAGAAAATTTCTCTGAAGGAGCTGCAACAGCTAGGTGGGCACCTTAACTTCACATGCAAGGTCATTCCCATGTGGAGGACCTTCATGTGGCTGTTGGCCAGGAGAGGGGTCGGCTGTTCTAGACCCCACCACAGGATTCAGAATATCCAGCAGTTTTGAGAGGACTTACAGGTTTGGCAGCTGTACTCAAATCACTTTAATGGGACAGCCTTGTGGCAGGCACAATGGGGTGGGGTTGTTACTCAAGGTCCTTCACCCTAATTGGTACCCTCAGAGGTACACCGTAGACAGCTAGCACTTAAGTACATGTTATACTAACATATAGGGCTAAGGGCATCTACCGTACAAGAGCAGATGTCAGGATATGAATGCATATTGTTGTAATACACTTTGCTTGCTAATACATATATTCTGCTATGTATTTTTCTGTGTATTTCTTACTCGTAAGATGCCAAGACAACTGTGTCCTTGGAGTAATTATAATATGTAAGACGGCATTGCCACCTTTTGGTGATTTGTAACACTATACTGAGTTATTTAAGACTCTGTATTAGAACTCTTTTGTTCTCATACTGATGACTTTACTGAATTGTATAATGTTATCTTGGACCATGGTGCCACCTCTAATTTAGCCAATAGGGCTCATCTCTATAACTCAAAATGTTTCTCTCTTTTGGTAACCATAGTAATTATCATAGGTATGTAATGTAATGCACAAGTCTTACACCTCAGAGACCTGAGAGACCTCAAGAGACACAGAGAAACCTTGAGGTGTAGGGAAAGCTTAGTACTGGCTCCCAGTTCGTACTGGTAAGAACTGCTTAGGGCAACTGTGATTTATCCCTTTGGTAGTAATAAACTTGTTTATTACTCTAATGCAACATGTCTGTGATTACTTGCATTCCCAATATCGTCACAAATCTAAAAGTGAGGTTCAGACCTCCCAACAGGGCACAGGGTGAAAACATTGCAGACAATATATCGTGACAAATAACAATGCAGGCAACACATCACTGTCTACAATGTTGGCATGTAAAGTCATCACTGACTTCCCCATGGGAAGTGCTCTGGATGAATATGCATGGTGACCACTGAGTCCCCATCCCACTGACCGATGGCCCCAGGAACTGTAACAGCATGCTGCCACAATGCGATGGCCGTCCCCTTCCCAGCATACCCTGACAACAGGCAAGTGGCCAGCACAGCCCTCCACTCACCACCATGGCTGGCCATTCAATGGAACAAACTGAATAAGCATTTGCATGTATACACACTCATTCAGTCTGTTCACTTGAGTGGCCAGCCATGGCAGTGAGTAGAGGGCTGTACTGGCTACCTGCCCGTTGTCACGGTATGTTGGGGGCGAACATCCCAAAGCCGCCTGCCTGCTGTTACAGTTCCAGGGGCCATCAGTCGGTGGATGGGGACTCAGTGGTCACCATGCATATTCATCCAGAGAACTGCTCATGGAGTATGGGTTGATGATGTCTTTATACCGACAGTGTAGATGGTGATGTGTCAATGTTATTTGCCACGATATAATGCTCTCAATGTTTTCGCTCGTACCGGTGGTGGTATCACCATGGAGCTGTACACAGACATAGCTGGGGACCTGGGTATCGGGCTTATTTTCATGTTCAGTGGTGTGCAGGTCAATGGCTGCCTGCCTGGCTGGAGGCTGGGCTGGGAAGGATATCACTGTACTGAAATTCTTTCTGGTCATAGTAGCACTTTTGCATCTGGGGCCCCAGGCTCTGTGATCAGGTCCTGCACCTCAGGTCAGATAACATGGGGGTAGTCCATACCATCAATAAACAACTGGGGTGTTTGGGGACAATGGGAGACTTAATGTGGATTATTGTTTTCAAATGTATGCTGCTTAACGTGACATTTCAAGTTATACATGTTACAGGAATTGACAACACCATTGACGATGCATTATCTAAGTCACAGTGGGATCGATTCTTCAGTCTGGCACCAGAAGCAGACAAGGAGGCAGAGGAGGTGCCTCTCTTCCTGTGGGCAGTGGTGAACAACAAGCTTGGAAATGCATAGGTAACACAATTGCATTCTGTACAAAAGATGCGTACTGCCGGGGGGTCATATGCTACCTAGCCACGTGAGATGCCAAGGGATGGCTGGACATCTGGCCCATTCTGGTAAATCAACTGTGCAGCTATGTCATGGTAAACATAGCAAAAGAGCTATCACCAGGGATGATGGCTCACCACCTCAGAGGGCTGTCTGGGTGATGAGAGTTATGGGTCTCACATTACATGAGCCTTTAGGTTCGGAAGCTGTTGGAAGGCTGGCACAGGGAGATCACTGTTATCTCAGATGCCAGACAGCTCTTCACACCAAGTAGATTAGAGGCCATTTGGCGGGTCTTTCCCAAAGTCTGTAGGGATAACCATGAATCACGGCTGTTTGGCGCTATGTTCCTGGTCACTTTCTGTGGATCCTTCATGGTTTCAGAGTTAATGATGCCCTCCAGGGCCTGTGGCACCCTGAGCTTGTTGTCACAGGATGTGGTCACAGTGGGGAACAGTGTTTTCCTGTTCCTCCACAGGTCCAAGATGGATCAGCGGAAGGCATGCCACCAGAATGAAATTAAGGCCCCTGCTGGGTGGCGTGGCATGTTGTCTGCAGGCTGGCGGAATATAGGACGCTGCCCTCAACCGGTACAGCCTTTTCAGGCATCAAGATAGCAGCACAGTGACAGCCTATTAATTCCAGTTCATCCTGCGGGAGCAATCGAGCAACTGGGGCTGAAGGTGTGTGTATGGGATGCACTTGTTCGGCATTGGGACGGCAAACATCTAGAGGCAGGTGACTATCAGACCAGAGATTCAGGCTTTGGGACATGGGAGGTCTCAGGCATTCCTGCATTATGTTAGACCACATCTACAGTAAATTTTATTGTCTCTTACAGGCGCTGGAGAAGACATGATGCGCATTTGGATAACTGGTCGTGTGTTCATTTGGTAGGCAATGCAAAGGGCAGTAAGTCAGCTGGTGGAAGCAACCTGTCTCTGACACCAGAGGTCACCTGGATTGAGTGGTTGGAGCCAAGGGCTTGTGCAGAGAGGACTTGCTTCCAAGCTTGCAAAGGATGGCTGACCGGGGGTCCACGCAGCAGATCTTGTTGATTCACTTGGGTGAGAAGTCCTGGCCACAGGAAGATAGAGAACCCTGCTGCTGGCAATGAAGGATGATTTGCAGACCATCAAGTGTTGGTGGCCTGGTACCACTATAATCTGGTCACAATTGTTAATGAGGGAGCATTAGGCTCAGGTGCATAAGGTGCCCGCTCTGAATTGGGCTTGTCTGCGCATAAAGAAGGAGATGGATGCATTTATGGAGTCCTGGGGACTCTGTATAGAGACAGTATGGCATTTACCGTACATGTTGGTGTCTAGTGGTGGGCCTGGAGCAGCAGTTGCAGGGTGAGGTTTTGGATAGTTTTTTTTGTAGGTAAGTTGAAGACAGTATTGAAGGAAAGGGCTGAGCAGAGAGCTTTGGGGTTGGACAGGATCCAGCCTGAGGTGGCGCTGGAGGAGCGCATGAGGGATGTAGCAGGGAAATAGCTGACAATGCCAGTTCTTCCAAAGGTATTGGGGGCCCCTGGATGGTGTGAGGATGAGGATCCCAAGAAATGTACCCGGTAAAGGTCCTCCCTCAGCAGCAGAGACTGCAAGGTCAGCGACAACAGACATAGGGCAGCTTCCAGAATCTTGGCCATATCACCTGTCTCGCTACTATGCATGGACACCTCGGCCCACACCGACAAGGCTCCTTGAATTGTGACAGTGTGAGGGGCCCATTGTATGTGCTTCCTCCCTGCAATGCCTGCTGCTCAATATTAATAAGCCAGGTATTAATCTAGAGTAAAATTAAAAGTAATTGATGATTTAAAAGATTAATACCAAAAATTTTATATAACTAAAACATGGCTGTGGCCATTTTCCTCCAAGAACTGTGCTGTGTCTTTATTGACCATGCGGGGGGAAGCTATTGGGGCCTACTAGATAATGACAGTGTCAGATTGAGGTTTGTTGTATTTGAAACTGCATCTCAGTAGACATAATTTAAGTCATCATACAGTATACTGAAAAGAACTGCCCCACTACCTTTGTCAAGAATACTGGATCTTACATTAATTGTGGTCCCCCCCCCATCCTAGTCATCATTTCCATGTCCAGTACCTGCCTCCAATGTAAGTAAACAATAATACAGTATGAGTCTAGGAGGTGTCCTACAGATATAGCCCCACTAAACTCCATTTTAATTACATGGTACTGTTGCAGTACTTTATGTCCAATCCAGTCTCTGTCATTCAATTAAAGGACCATTTTTTTAATTAAGCGTAGCACATCTGAAAGACTGTTATCTCACTCACATGATCACACAGGCTATTAAGTGACTGTAATCATTAACAATAGGGTGGCCAAGGCTGTGGCGAGAGAGCCAGTGGAATGCTGGGGTGCATTGGATGGTATCCCCAGCAGAAGGAGGAAGGTGGTGATGCCACAGTACAGATAATTGGTGAGGCCTATTTTGGAATATGGTGTCCATTCTGGAGGCTGCCTCTATGTAAGGACATAGACAGGGTGGAGACAGTTCAAAAGGGACAACAAATATTATGTAGGGCCTATCTAAAAGGCATAAATAGGGTACCAGAGGGTAGCATCTTTCGAAAAGTAGATGTCCAGGAACGATGGAGGATAACATGAGGTTGGATGAGGGTAGACAAAGGGTATGTTATGTTTGCCTTTACACCCACCTGAGATGCAGAACAATTGAACACACCACCTATTGCCGCTGGAATAGCTCTGTATTTATTCCCCCTTTTCATTTTATAGCTACTTCTCTTCCATTCCACTTTGTTTTATTTTTAATAACTTCATTCCTCTCACTTAAATTATGGAATAACCTACATAGTTATTTTGTTTTACAAAAACTGTACACTGTGGAGAAACATTTGTAAAAATGAATTGTAATAGTGAGACTCTTTGAAAAGTTATTTGACTTACCATACTTACACTTGTCTACCCTCTAACTCAATCTCCTACTTGCTTTTGTTCTTATACTAACTAACTACTGTTGCTTCATATCAAAGGTTGCTGATTTACATATTGTATGTGCCTGGGGTGGAGTAGCAATAAAAGATAAGCTATGCAAAGCCCTCTGTGACACACCACCCACTTTACTTTTACCTAACACCCACTTCTTAGCTCTTGTACAGTAAGAACTTCCTTCAGGAGAACAATTGTAATGAAATGTGTAAGATTTAGATTGACACTTGGGTATATGTACTTCTATATAATATTAATTATGTATGTGTGTATACTGTGTAACTATCTCTAAAAAAATCAAACACATCAAATGTCTTTGTAAACATGTTTCAACACTGTGTTTATCTTCCACCTTATTATAACATATAGTTGTCTCAGCAGTGTTTGCAGTTAAGGTACAGTACCTTCATGTATATATTGGGCTGGGTATGTTGAGCTGATTGCTGTAACAGTGCATAGAATAAAATGTGAAACTTGTAGGTAACTGTAATACAGGTGGCAGCATTATTTTTTTTATCTACCCTTTCTCAATCTACCGTACTTTGATTCAGTAAGTGTATGCAACAGCAACTCATGCATGTTTCAGCCCATGAAACACCTGTATCTAGTTTATGCATTTGCAGCAGTATTAGCTCTGCCAGGACTTGTTGGGTTTCCTTTGCATTTTTGGGCTGGCTGCCTGCTACTAGCACCCCTTTTTGTGTTTGTGCTGCACACCTTTGGGTACTACCTTCCTAATACACTGTTCAGTGGCCTTCTCATGTCCTCCCTTAATTGTCCCCAAAGTTCTTCAATGTCCCTCAGCTTTTCACTATCTTCCATATAGACCCCCAACAATATCTCTCATTTATTAAAAATCCACCCTTCTGAAGTCCATTCATTACCCTTGTGGTGGTTCTACTCACTTCCATTCCCATGCAGATCCTAAACCTAACAACTCTGTGGTCACTTGCCCCAGATTGTCCCCATTGATACCAGAACCACACTTTCCCCATTTGTCACTACTAAATTTTGTGTTGCCTCTTCCCTTGTGGATTCCCTTATCAGTTGCTGTAGGTAGCCCATCAATCGAGAGATGCAACTGAGGTCAGTACATGTAGGTGAATACAATAGAAGTGAACATCACATTACAGTGACTAGACAGTGCAGGGACCCCACTGATGTAGCCTCATCCCAAGGTCCATGTGTGGTATTGTGTTGTAATCATAGAGATGGGGTTCAGGGGCACAGCCTCCCTTGGGGATGACATGAGATACAAGCATGAGCTGTGTTACACTTCTGGGTGATGAAGAACAGCTGCAGCAGTGCAATAAAATGTGTGACTCCCAGGCTGAGCATGGTTGAAGTTGTGTCTGGGGCAGCAGGTGGTAGCCATAGGAGGTACAGCAACCTTGAATGACCAAGTTGTTCAGTTAGTTGCACAAAACCCAATCCACACCCATTAGCTTATAATTTTCAGCTTCAGTTGTAATTTGGTCACTGAAATGTGCAGTACTGAGAACTGTCATCACTCAAAATGCATACACCATTAAACAGTCACTCAAGTTGCAGTCACTGTAAAGTAGTCATTGAAATGACATGGAACTATTGCTGTAAGAGTGCTTCTAGCATGGGTTCTAGTATCTCCCCACTTCTAGCTCATGTAGCTGCTGGAATCTTCAAACTCACATCAGGGAGATTAAAATCCATCACCAGCAGGAGTTCCCCCTTACTTGTCATCCTTTGTACCTAGTGCATTAACTCTTTTTCTACTTCTCCCCTTGATGTGGTGTCCTGCGTACCACACCCATGCGTATTGCTTCTCCAGTCCTCTTGAGCAGTGTGACCCAGAGGACCTCAGCCAATCCTAGGCTTACCTTCCCTTCTATTGCCTTTATCCCTTCCCTAATGTACAGAGCAACCCCTACCCTCTTCCTCCCCTGTTTTTTCTGAAAAAAGGTACACCCAGGTATGCCAAATTTCCACTTATGGTTATCTGTCCATCTTGTCTCCTTTACAGCTACTTGGTCCTGTCCCTCATCTACCATTGTGGTCTCTAAATCTGCATTTTTTCCATATACTTCTGCTGTTTGGTAGCGTACCCCTCTACCAATTCTCCCCATACATTTTCTTCCTTGATTTCCCTGCCTCCTCCTGTGTGGGAGTGTTAACTAGGCAAGAACCTCCAACTACATGTTCCATCTCTTCCCTAGTCTTGTACTCCCCCTCTACTAGCTTAAATCAATTCCCAGTACCATATCAATATGGCTTTAAAACTTTGCCCTCAGTAGCCTAGAACCCCCCTAATCTATATGTAGTCTTTCCTTTGTGTGTAGATTCTACATTACCGAAGTGTCCCCCCATTCCCCACAGCAGGTGAATCCCTTTCCTTTGCACTAGTCTCTGAGCCAGTGATTGAAGTCCCTAATTCACAACACCTCATGGTGCTACCACAGTGAACAGGCAATGCCTCTGAGAAAGTCATAGAGCAAACCTACTTCCTTCACACTCTGGCAACCTCCCTGAATCTATTTTAGACCTCCCCTTTATCATTAACCGTGAGGTCATTAGTCCCTAGATGCAGAATTAAGTGCAGTTTTCCTCCCTGCAACTTAATACCCTCTCTTAATTTAGTCATCCCGCCTCCATCCCTGGCTCTCAGAAGACTGCTCTCCTTTAATAGGCCACCCCCTTTCTTAACCAGTGGATTCTCTTTATGATGGAGTCATTTAAGATCATGACCACATCTGTAGTATTCTTCCCTGCCAGGGTCCCCTTGCCCCTGTCTTGTTCCCCCTTCTTTGCATTTCTTCTGCTCCTTTCATGAACTCCTGTCCTTGTACTTTCTATGTCTCCTGTATTCATACCATTTACATGATCCCCATAGTGTCACCCTGCGACTCCTTTAGTCTCCTTTTTCCAACCCTCCCCAGTTGTAGCTGCTGTATTTTTTCCCTGTTTGCTGGACTCCCATTTCTCTTTGTTTCCCTTCCACCTCCTTCCTTTGATTTCCTTACTTTCCTTCCCCTGCAATCTCTCTGATAGACTCTCCCCCTCTAATTTTTCCCCTTTATCTCATAATCCCACTTTTCCATAAGTCTCTTACACTTCATCCTATCACCTCCACAATCTCACTGATACTCCTGGGTTCCTTTGCAGATCCTCCTTTCCAGCCTTTCCACTTGCTCACCTGTTACCTGCACATTGTCCACTGGAGAGTATCTGTTTGATACCCATAAACTGCCTCCTTTACTTTCCTGTCTGTCCACAAATTGATTTTCAATTTAATTTGTCTTTCCCTTTCCCTCCCCCTCTTCCTTTTCTCCTAATCTCCTTCCTGTTATCTGCTTACCCATATCCCACACTCCATTCCCCAGCCCTTAGCATTGCCTCTGACACTGCTTCCTTTTTCTCCTTCCTATTCCTTCCTTTCTCTCACCTGCCCTCCACTTCCCTTCTTAACAAACTAATTTCCAAAAGCTGCCGTATCCTTTTACATATTGGGTAACCACCTATTCTCCACACTGTTTCAATAAAAAACACCACCCCAGAACAACAGCAACCCACTAGTCTCTGCCTTTTTTTTGTTCCCCTAAACTCATCCTGTCCTCTGCACCCCACCCTTTCTGTGTACTCCATTTTTTTCAGTCTACCACGCCTCTTGCATGCCACATTTTATATTTCTTCCCTTTGGTTTCATCTTTTTATAATCAGGACCTAATGATTTTTTAGTTTTCTCTTTGGATTTGTATCTTATCAGGACCGAACAATTAGTTGAACCTGTTAAGTTCTGATAGTGAGGTACCCTCATGGTAAGAACAGATAATATCGGTAAGCCCTCACTGTTTAATTAATATCACAGAGTATAGCCATATGAATCAAGATCTACCAATCCCTGCCCATTACAACAGAATGAATGGACTAGAAACATCTAAGCCCTCCTTGTTGTTCTAAAGGACAGAGTTTAACAGAATACCTTGTTTTGCTCGTTTAAGCACTCCCTTTTACAACAAAATTGAATTTGTACCGCTCTGCTAAGCCCTTCTCTTTACATCAGTAAAGACACCCTTAACCCTGTTACAACAGAATGAACTAGTACAGATAAAATTCTCCCTGTTACAACTAGCTAGAGAGGTTTCACAGAATGTAACATAATTAACTGAATAGGCTCTGCTAAGCCATCCTCTTTATAACACTATGAACTTGTATAGCACTGCTACTCCCTCCCTGCTACAGCTATATAGTACTACCCCTGCTCCCTATTTCAACAGAATTAGCTTATACAGATCTGTTAAGCTCTCCCAGTACAACTAGATAGCACAGATGCACTTTCACACCCTAACTATTAAACTAGACAGCACAGTACCCTTTATTTTTCCAAGCTGTAACATATGACATCTGTGAATAACAAACACATATAAATGTACATGAAACCCCAACTGGAAGATTTTCAAAATACTCCAGCCACTTTTAGATTCCAGGTGCTGCTTTTTAAATGACAGCCCACCTCCAGTCAGACTGTTATCCCCTACCCACTATCAGAGCATTTAGTACTGTACATATGCAGGGGTGGGGATTGGGCAAAAAAAACTTCTTGTCCACTCTAGAAAGAGAGACCCAGTGTCTCCTTTAACACTGGTCCTTCACTGAGTAGCCCAGGAATGGACTGGGACTGAAATTCACCCTGATGAGGGTGTGCAAGCGTATGCACCTGCAGCATCCTGCCCTCACTTGAAAACTGCCAACTGCACTCCCACCTGTAGTCGCCCAGGTGGCAGTCAAGCAGCGACTCTGTCATATAAGCCTCCCTGGAGAAAGGGAGCATCCACTAGGAAGCTTGATCTAGCTCCTCCTGGCTGGAACGATAACCCAGTCTTGCTCGTGAAACGGAGTCCCTGACTTCCAAAGCAGTATAGCTACCACTGCACCACCAGGCTGGCTAAATCTTCTTATTGGTAAATGAGCATTGTGACGGCATACTTACAGAACATATACCTGTTGCCTTCCTTATTATCTTAAGTAAAATCTTTTATTTTAAATATGATTTCTAAAATATACAATGTAAGTAATTGTTTTATTGTTATGATACTAGCTAGTTGACAGTTATTCTTTTTATTTTTAATCCCACTTTGTAACACTCCACAAAGCAGTTCTTCCTAGACATATTTTATTAATACAGTGACACTATTAACCACTAAATCAACTGAATAATCATTCACGAATGTTGACAGGTGTTATATTAGTTACATCAAAATGATTTATGGAAAATGTTAAATGTGTGAGAATTTATTGAAATTTAGATTGTTTTAAATTTTCTATTTATATTTCATGCAAACCAACTATATCAGAAGAATAATAAATACAGTAGGACTTTTTGGATCAATTATTTCTTTGTGCATGTTTTTTAAATGCATTAAACAAATCTCTGTATAAGAATGTGTTTCTCCAATTTTCTGAAGTTAATGCTTTCCTATCTGTACACTTTCTGTCAATTAAACATATTGAAACCTACTACATATTATAGATATTATATAATTGATTGTTTATTAAAATATGCATGCATATAGATATTCAAACATAAAAGGATTCACTTTCCTACAACCGTGAATGTATTGACAGTATACAACAGGACAATACAAAGGTAGTACAGGTAGATACTTGATCTGTCACTCATTGTTGTTAAGTCAGTTTAACAAAATCAAGGTCGATGTTTTAGTAATCTGAATAAAGAAACTGAACTGGTGCCATCTGAGGAACTTTATTTGCTACGTAACAACAGATGCATCAAGGATGTCTTGCATTTTAAATAGGTGCTTAAAAGGTGGAGTTTAATACTGTCTCATGATTAAAAAATATTTTGGAGAGTGAGTCATGCTTTTTGTTTCATAGCAGTACACATATAGTACAGGTGTATAGCAGAATTTATTTGACACTTCATCATCCTCAGTAAAATGTCAGGAAGATTTCACATCTAAGTACATACCATACTTGCACAATCAAATTGGAGTTTTACATTTCCCATGCTGAAAATAGCCACCTGTCTTTTGTGTAGTTCTAGCATACCACTTAAAAACAAGGATTTGTCAATGCTAAGTGTTGCTTGCTGTTATTACCAGTGGAAGTGCAGAAGTTAGATAGATGCAGTATAGGAACTGATACCAACTCGACCCCCACCCTGCAGAGATGGACAGGCATTGGGGTGTGCCTTTGGGTCATCACCCAAAATGGTCACAATATTTCACCTCACCCTACCCTGCAGAAACTTACAAATGTTGAGGTGTGCTTTGGAGTGTTTGGGTTTTACATTCACCTCATTCCATAAGGAAATACATTAAAATGGGTGCAGCATTGGAGAATGGGGTGAACTCTGGTACCAAAGAGTCCAAGGCATACCTTGATGCATGCCTCTGGCTGCAGGGTGGGGGTGGAATGACATGAGCACTACTATTGACAATTCCAAATCACACCCCTGACACCTATCAGCCCCTACAGGGTAGGGGGTTATGGTTGAAAACCCTAACACCCTTGGTGCTTCTTGGTATTTTTACTTCAAGTTTTAAACATGGGCTTTTTGTGACCTCACCACATGAACAGTGACACTATCAGTTTGTTAGCCGGAAGGTAATATTGCACAGCGACTGCGCCACTTCTCTCCTAGTTGCAAAAACACATTTCAAACAAGATGTGAAAAATTACACCTGTACTGTTCATGAAGAGGTGTAAAAAATGCCAATATTGAAAATCTGGAGTGAAAAATATAAACAACTGGTGAAGTCATTAGTGTGCATGGAAACTGCGAAACGCACACCCATTATGTAATTAGTTTGGGGATATTTTACAGCGGATTTTCAACAAAGGAATTTTGGGACCTCAGCTCATGAACACTGTCACTGTGATTTTCTTAATATGTCCCAAACACTGATTTCCCATAGTGACTGAGCTATTCTGTGCCTGAAATGTGAAACACATTTCAGCCATGTGTGAAAATGACAGCTGTATTGTTCATAAGGAGGTGTGGAAAAATGGCAATGTTGAAAATCTAAACTGAAAATATTATGAATTCATGATCTTACGAGGGTGCATGGAAATTGCGTAATGCACACTTGTAACACAGTCATTTTATGGACGTTTGTCACCAAATTTTCAACACTGCCGGTTAAAGACCTCTGCTCATGAACAGTGTCACTGTGATTTTCGTAATTTGTCCCAAAGATTGATTTAGCATACTGACCACGCCACTGTGCACTACATTTGTGAAAATACATTTTGGGCAAGATGTGAAAAATGACAGCTGTACTGTTCATAAGGAGGTGTGGTAAAATGGCAATGCTGAAAATCTGGAGTGAAAATATTAAAAATGCTCAGAGTTACGAATGTGCATGGGAACTGCACAATGCTACTCATGAAAGTTATTTTTGGGAAAGTTTTCACCAAATTTGTCAACATATGTTTTTTGGGGGCCTAACTTATCTTACTTTACCTTAAAGTGGTCCTTATCTGCCGTCAGATTCTATGTTATGGGAAAGGGTGCAGGAGGAAGTAAGCTGTTGTTTAACTAGGATCTGCAGCTTATCTGTTAGGTAGAAAAATGGGCAGACTAGGAGGGCCGAGCAGTCCTTATCTGCCATCAAATTCTATGTTTCTGCCTCATGAACTGAGACATTGTCATTTCATTAATTGGTCTCAAAACCTGGTTCCAAGCAGTGACTGCAAAATCACCTTTTGGGACCTAAGGTGGGGTTCCAAGAAACCCATGTTGAAAATTTGGTGAAAAAAATCCCAAAATGGCCAAGATATGCACCAAAGTTGAAAAAAATATTTATGCAATTATACAGCTTATCGGCTTTTCTTCAGTTTCTTGGTCGGCTTTGAAGGGTGCAGACATGTTCTTAGCCCACCAAAGATCATCACTCTGCTCCAGAGTAAGTGTTAGAGTGAGGCTGCGGTGTGGGGAGGTGGGGTATGCAGAGGGTGGGCGCAGGTTAGGGGAGGGCAAGACAATCAATGAGGGACTTTTATCTTCTAGGTCTTTTTTTACACAGACGATGGGGGACTTTTGCCATGCTGGGGGCTCCCAGAGTGGCACCAGGCAGTTTGTTTGGGGGGCAGTGGAGCTGATGGGGGGACTGTGGACCCCCTTTGGCCAAAGAGACTTTTGCCATGCTGGGGTGGGATCCCAGTGTGGCAGATAGAAGTTTGATTGGGGGGGCAGTGGAGCCAATGGGGGATGTTGCATCTCCTTTGGTAAACAACAAATGGGGCAGGTGCATTATGCCGACGGAGATTGGATTATCCTCTTGGCAAATGAACTGGGGAGGAGGTCATGCCAACAGGGATTGGACACCCGTCTGCTTTTTAAATTTATTTAAATGTTTCACCAGGAAGGCACACTGAACAGTGGGCAGTGACTTTCTGTCGGCTTCCTGGGGACTGTGAGAGGCAGGCCGGAGAAGCCGTTGCCATGGGGACAACATGCAATCAGCTGTTTTGGTAGCTTGTAATGCACCAAAACAGCAGATTGCATGGTGATGTGGGAATATTTCTTCACGCATTGTGGCATGCTCCTTAACTGCTGATGCAATGTGTTTCCTGCTCATGTGTGCAAGCAACACCAAAAATCATTTCACAAAAAAATCATATGTTGAACATTTTTAGGTTTGAATCATTTGAATCTGCAATAACAGTTTTAACTGCATTCCTTTTTCTTTCCTTTTGCTAACATGGGAAAGGATAGCTACTATGTCACCTTAATTAAGCTGCCATTCAGCTGGCCTGGTGTACCTTTTTATTATTAGTTGCTTCTGCCCCTCCTTGCTACTTATTCTTTTATGATCTATCTTGAAATGGTAACCATTCCTAATGTTACAGCCCCCTCACTGCCTCCTGTTTCCTGCAAACTTGCACCTCCTGCAGTTGTCCTTCCTACATACTGGTATGTGAAGTTGCAAAGATCTGCTCTGCTCAGTATTTCACAAATTTGCTTTGTTTTGCAAATTACTATGTGGTATGACGTTTGCAGTTCATGGATTATGCTTCTCAGCAGTGCAGTTTAACTTCACCATTTGCAAATCAGATATGCAAAGTGCTTGTTGGAGATGCAGACTTTCCATACTTTGCAGGAAACATTTGCCACAACAGGCAAAGTTTGAAATGTCTTGTGGGGTTGGAGGTCACATGCTGTTAAACAGAGGTCACATGTGGTTGAACAGCTAATAGAAAGCTCAAGGGGAAATTTCTCTGTGCAATGTTAAGAGAGTGAGGAGAGAGGTCACACCAACTAACAATTGTGAAAAGATTGTGGATGGTAAACCTGATTATTTAAGCAATAAGCCACAAAGGGGTATGGGTTATCAGGGGATTTACCACGGCTGAAGTGGTTTGCCCATGAGGCACAGCTGAGTGGGTAAATCTGCACCAGCCATGGTAAATCCCTTGATAACCACAGATCCCAAGACTGGATTATTGCGATTATACCAAGTAGTGCTTTTTTTATTATTATTTAAAAAAATGCAGTTCTTGGTATAATGCTTAATAAGCCAATTAGTATTATAGCAATGTTTTTATTTTGTTTGGTTTTCCTGATGTACGGAGCTGCTGTTTTACGGTCTCTGCTTAGTGGTGAAACAAGATGACAGTTTGTAGTGCTGTGATTTCAGTGTTGGATTGTTTTTTTAAAGATGTGGATGGCTGGCACCTTCTGTGGTGATTATTGTAGAATTACAACCCAGCGATAAAGTGCCAGTCTGCCCATCTGATTGAGTTACTGTCCGAGGTCCATCATATGATGTTGTTTAAACATTTTCACCCCATTTTGTGTGTACTGCATTACTGTGTTATGTTAACATTTTCCTTTGTCGTATGAGTGTGATGACTGTAACTGTCTGTGGGGTGTTTGTGAGCAAGTGTGTGTTTTGATTTAAATACCCAGGCTCCATCCCTCACACCACTCCATGTGTTTTGCAATCCCCTTCCGTGTGTTTTCTAAACCCTTGGGCTCCCAAAGCAAAGAAAAGCTCACCTATCCTGTGTGACCTTTTACGGCCCCTCCCATTGTGAGTATCAGTGGTATCCTTCCCTGACTGTGGTGTGGTAGTTAGAAACCCAGTTATTCACTAACCTGTTGTACCTGTGAGCTTTTCCATCCAAAATATCAGCTTTCTAGATTGAACTTTCCTTCCTTTGACCGATTTTCTTCATTTGTCTGCACCAGTGGTATCCCAGCCTGTGGTGTAGTACTATTCTGTTGGCAAAGTACAGATGAAGGCAGCTTAATAGGGATGGCCCTGAGGACCAGCAATCATCCCTATTAAGTTATCATCCTCTTTATCAAGTTCATTGTTCTTTCTCACATGCAGAAAAACTCTTCCAGTTCCTGATTCTCTCCCTGTTCCCCACTCAGCAATTAAAATTACTTAGGACTCTTTTAATGCTGCTAAATTCTTGTCTGTAACTCTCCCTGTTCCTCAGTCATTGTCCGGTCCTCGATCGCTCAGATCCCCAGTCACTCTCTTGGCTCCCTGATCACAAGATAACATTGTTTACATACTGATGCTGTCTTGAATGAGTCAGCTGTCTATTCTGTCCATTATGTTGTTTGGTCAGCAGCACAAAAGGAACCCAACAGCAACTCTGCCTGTTTCTCAGTCATGGTCCCAGTCCCCCGACCGCTCAGATACCCAGTCACTCTTTTGGCTCCCCGATCGCTTGATAGCATTATTTACATACTGATGCTGTCTTGAATGAGTCAGCTGTCTGTTCAGTCTATTCTATTGTTTGATCGGCAGGACAAAAGGAAACTCACCGATAGCTCAGATCCCCAGTCACTCTCTTGGTTCACTGATCTCTAGTTCGCATTATTTCAGCTTTCCATTCTGTAGGATGGTTGAAAGCACAAAAGGAATGCCAAAGCAGATTTGCAGATCAGGTAGGATGAGCAGCAGAAGATGTGGGACATGAATAACTCAAACATCATTCAGAGGTGAGAGCAATTCAGGGTCTGCTGAACAGGAAAGAATGGGCAGGTCTGGTTTGATGAACAGTACAATTCTCACACTCATGTATGAAAAAGAGATTAGTGAGGATTGGTAAAAAGCAGTGCTGGTCAGTCACCACAAAGCATGCCAATTAGGTGGCAGGGGCGTCCCATTAAGCAATATTTACTTCCATAGGATTGCATTGCTACTTAATCGGATCTTGGCTGGATTTCCCTATAAAGCGGACATCCCTATTTGACACGTCCCAACTGAGTGGCTTGTACTGTACAGACTTTAGAAATACAGCTATTCACCTGGCTAGCCTACCCGATTTGCCGTACTCCATGAGCTGTGAGAAATAGCATCCAAATATATCAGTTTTCTGTGTTGTCAAACATTAATAGAAAAAGAATGCCAGTGAAGAGAAACAAGGAAGGGAGAGAAGCAAGTCTTTAGCATTGTTTGTAAAAAGTAGTGCAACTGAAATGGTGAATGGAGGACTGTTTTCTGATCTGGTGTTATCATGAACACATTCTAAGTGCTCTCTCTCAGGTGGAGCATGAGGAGAACATCAGCTAGACATGCAACTGCTGGTGGACGTGATGCAGGGCAGGGAGTGCAACATACAGACAGCAGGCTCCTATCCATTGCCCAGCACTACAAGTGGGGGACAGCAACTCCCTCCAGCTGTGCTATGCATACAACCAGTCATCCTGCTCCACCTTAGCTGCCGGTTCAAGCATGCATGCTTGGAATGTGACCTGCAACACCCCTTTATCCAGTGCTCCTCCTCCAAGGGGGGAGGGGCTCGGGTGGGGCTCGGGGAAAGTTTGAGAAGCCCCAAGTGGCAGGCCTTCTCACTCCAGCACAGTTAAAAAAGATTAATCTGTGACTGGAGCAGTACCGGACAGAGCAGATATGCAAATGTTGGAGGCAGGGTTTTTGGAACGTTTTAGGATCCTGTACTCTGGTCCTCGTCGGCAGTACAAGGAAGAGAACTTGAAGTCAGCCAGAGACCTGCCTTACATGGTCTGGGGAAAACTGGAGAAAGAACTTTGGCTTGGGTGGGTAAGTGTCCCCTTTTCCAAGCCAATGCTCCCAAACTTATGCGTATCACCAATTGGGCTGGTGCCTAAGAAGGTTCTGGGGGAGTGTAGGCTCATTACTGACCTGTCTCACCTAGCAGGGGATTCAGTGAATGATCACATTGACCAGTAGTATATGTAGGTTCATTACCACTCATTTGACCAGGCAGTGGTGGTGGTGCAAGCAGCAGGGCCTGGTGCACTGATGGCGAAGGCAGATATTGAGTATGCATTCAGGCTACTGCCAGTGCATCAGGAAGACAGGGTACTGTTGGGCATGAGATTCGAGGGCAAGCACTATGAGGACAATTGCAAGCTCATGGGCAGCTCAGTGGCCTGTGTGGTGTTCACAAGCTTTAGCACATTCTTACATTTGGTCACAGCACAGACATCGGGCACCAATGGCATAGTACACTACTTTGATGACTTCTTATTTGCGGGCCCAGCAGGGTCCCCGATGTGTGGGGACTTAGTCAAGGTCTTCGAGCATGTGTGCAGGGATTTCAAAGTTTATTTGACAAGGAACAAATCTGAGGAGCCAGGAACTTCCCTCACCTTCTTGGGCATAGAAATGTATTCCATTGTCAGGCTGTGCCACCTGCCACAGGACAAAATGAGCGGCCTTCAAGCCCTGTTGGGCAGGATGACAGAGTGGAAGAAAATTTCTCTGAAGGAGCTGCAACAGCTAGGTGGGTACTTTAACTTCACATGCAAGGTCATTTCCATGGGGAGGACCTTCATGTGGCTGTTGGCCAGGAGAGGGGTCGGCTGTTCTAGACCCCACCACAGGATTCAGATTACCCAGCAGTTTTGAGGGGACTTACAGGTTTGGCAGCTGTTCTCAAATCACTTTAATGGGACAGCCTTGTGGCAGGCACCATGGGGTGGGGTTGTTTTACACAAGGTCCCTGCACCCTAATTGGTACCCTCAGAGGTACAACGTAGACAGCTAGCACTTAAGTATATGTTATACTAACATATAGGGATAAGGGCATCTACCGTTCAAGAGTAGATGTCAGGATATGAATGCATATTGTTGTAATACACTTTGCTTGCCAATACATATATTCTTCTATGTAATTTTCTGTGTATTTCTTACTTGTAAGATGCCAAGACAACTGTGTCCTTGGAGTAATTATAATATGTAAGTCGGCATTGCCACCTTTTGGTGATTTGTACCACTACACTGAGTTATTTAGGAATCTGTATAAGAACTCTTTTGTTCTCAAACTGATGACTTTACGGAATTGTATAATGTTATCTTGGACCATGGTGCCACCTCTAATTTAGTCAATAGGGCTCATCTCTGTAACTAGAAATGTTATTCTCTTTTGGTAACCATAGTAATTATCATAGGTATGTAATGTAATGCACAAGCCTTACACCTCAGAGACCTGTGAGACCTCGAGAGACACAGAGAAACCTCGAGGTGTAGGGAAAGCTTAGTACTGGCTCCTGGTTCATATTGGTAAGAACTGCTTAGTGCAACTGTGATTTATCCTTTTGGTAGTAATAAACTTGTTTATTACTCTAATACAATCGTCTGTGATTACTTGCATTCCCAATATCATCAAGAATCTGAAAGTGAGTTCAGACCTCCCAACAGGGCACAGGGTGAAAACATTGCAGACAATATATAGTGGCAAATAACAATGTAGGCAGCACATCACTGTCTACAATGTCGGCATGTAAAGTCATCACTGACCAATACCCATGGGAAGTGCTCTGGATGAATATGCATGGCGACCACTGAGTCCCCCATCCCACTGACCGATGGCCCCAGGAACTGTAACAGCATGCAGCCGCAATGCGATGGCGTACCCTCCTCCAGCATACCCTGACAACAGGCAGTGGCCAGCACAGCCCTCCACTCACCACCATGGCTGGCCATTCATTGGAACAAACTGAATGTGCGTTTGCATGTATACACTCATTCAGTCTGTTCATTTGAGTAGCCAGCCGTGGCAGTGAGTAGAGGGCTGTACTGGCTGCCTGCCCGCTGTCACGGTATGTTGGGGCGAATCATCCCAAAGCTGTCTGCCTGCTGTTACAGTTCCAGGGGCCATCAGTCGGTGGATGGGGACTCAGTGGTCACCATGCATATTCATCCAGAGAACTGCTCATGGAGTATGGGTTGATGATGTCTTCATACGCCGACAGTGTAGATGGTGATGTGTTGCAAGCATTGTTATTTGCCACGATATATCGTCTCAATGTTTTCGCCTGGTACCGTGTGGTGGTATCTCCATGGAGCTGTACACAGACATAGCTGGGGACCTGGGTATCGGGGCTTATTTTCATGTTCATTGGTGTGCAGGTCAATGGCTGCCTGCCTGTCTGGAGGCTGGGCAGGAGAAGGATATCACTCTATTGAAATTCTTTCTGGTCATAGTAGCACTTTTGCATCTGGGGCCCCAGGCTCTGTGATCAGGTCCTGCACCTTAGGTCAGATAACATGGGGGTAGTCCATACCATCAATTGACAGCTGGGGTGCTTGGGGACAATAGGAAACTTAATTTAGATTATTGTTTTCAAATGTATGTTGCTTAACATGACATTTCAAGCTATACATGTTACAGGAATTGACAACACCATTGACGATGCATTATCTAAGTCACAGTGGCATCGATTCTTCAGTCTGCCACCAGAAGCAGACAAGGAGGCACAGGAGGTGCCTCTCTTCCTGTGGGAGGTGTTGAACAACAAGCTTGGAAATGCATAGGTAACACAATTGCACGCTGTACAAAAGATGCGTACTGCCGGGGGGTCATATGCTACCTAGCCACGTGAGATGCCAAGGGATGGCTGAACATCTGGTCCATTCTGCTAAATCAACTGTGCAGTTATGTCATGGTAAACAGAGCAAAAGAGCTATCACCAGGATGATGACTCACCACCTCACATGGCTGTCTGGGGTGATAAGGGTTATGGGTCTGGCAGACACTACGTGAGCCTTTAGTGCAAGCTGTTGGAAGGCTGACACAGGAGATCACTGTTATCTCGGATGCCAGACAGCTCTTCACACCAAGTAGATTAGAGGCCATTTGGCGGGGGTCTTTCCCAAAGTCTGTAGGGATAACCATGAGTCACGGCTGTTTGACGCTATGTTCCTGGTCACTTTCTGTGGAGCCTTCAGGGTTTCAGAGTTAATGATGCCCTCCAGGGGCCTGTGGCACCCTGAGCTTGTTGTCACAGGATGTGGTCACAGTGGGGAACAGTGTTTTCCTGTTCCTCCACAGGTCCAAGATGGATCAGCGAAGGCATGCCACCAGAGATGAAATTAAGGCCCCTGCTGGGGTGCGGTGGCATGTTGTCTGCAGGCTGGCGGAATATAGGAGGCGCTGCCCCTCAACCGGTACAGCCTTTTCAGGTATCAAAATAGCAGCACAGTGACAGCCTATTAATACCAGTTCATCCTGCGGGGAGCAATCGAGCAACTGGGGCTGAAGGTGTGTGTGTATGGGATGCACTTGTTCGGCATTGGGACGGCAACAACATCTAGAGGCAGGTGACTATCAGACCAGAGATTCAGGCTTTGGGACATGGGAGGTCTCAGGCATTCCTGCATTATGTTAGACCACATCTACAGTAAATTTTTATTGTCTCTTACAGGCGCTGGAGAAGACATGATGCGCATTTGGATAACTGGTGTGTGTTCATTTGGTGGGCAGTGCAAAGGGCAGTTGGTCAGCTGGGGAATCAACCTGTCTCTGACACAGAGGGTCTCCCAGATTGAGTGGTTGGAGCCAAGGGCATGTGCTGAGAGGACTTGCTTCCAAGCTTGCAAAGGATGGCTGACCGGGGTCCACGCAGCAGATCTTGTTGATTCACTTGGGTGGAAGTCCTGGCCACAGGAAGATAGAGAACCTGCTGCTGCTGGCAATGAAGGATGATTTGCAGACCATCAAGTGTTGGTGGCCTGGTACCACTATAATCTGGTCACAATTGTTAATGAGGGAGCATTAGGCTCAGGCGCATAAGGTGCCCGCACTGAATTGGGCTTGTCTGTGCATAAAGAAGGAGATGGATGCATTTATGGAGTCCTGGGGGGCTCTGTATTGAGACATGATGGCATTTACAATACTTGTTGGTGCCTAGTGGTGGGCCTGGAGCATCGGTTGCAGGTTGAGGTTTTGGATAGTTTTTGTAGGTAACGTGAAGACAGTATTGAAGGAAAGGGCTGAGCAGAGACTTTGGGGTTGGACAGGGATCCAGCCTGAGGTGGCGCTGGAGGAGCGCACGAGGGATTTAGCAGGGAAATAGCTGACAATGCCAGTTCTCCCAATGGTATTGGGGGCCCCTGGATGGCGTGAGGGTTGGGGATCACAAGAAATGTACCCGGTCTAGGTCCTCTCTCAGCAGTAGAGACTGCAAGGTCAGCGACACCAGACACGGGCAGCTTCCAGAATCTTGGCCATATCACCTGTCTCGCTACCATGCATGGACACCTCGGCCCACACCGACAAGGCTCCTTGAATTGTGACAGTGTGAGGGGCCCATTGTATGTGCTTCCTCCCTGCAATGCCTGCTGCTCAATATTAATAAGCCAGGTATTAATCTAGAGTAAAATTAAAAGTAATTGATGATTTAAAAGATTAATACCAAAATTTTATATAAATGAAACATGGCTGTGGCCATTTCCTCCAAGAACTGTGTTGTGTCTTTATTGACCATGCGGGGAAGCTATTGGGGCCTACTAGATAATGACAGTATCAGATTGAGGTTTGTTGTATTTGAAACTGCATCTCAGTAGACATAATTTAAAGTCATCATACAGTATACTGAAAAGAACTGCCCACTACCTTTGTCAAGAATACTGGATCTTACATTAATTGTGCCACCCCCCACCCTAGTCATCATTTCCATGTCCAGTACCTGCCTCCAATGTAAGTAAACAATAATACAGTATGAGTCTAGGAGGAGTCCTACAGATATAGCCCCCCTGAACTCCATTTTAATTACATGGTACTGTTGCAGTACTTTAAGTCCAATCCAGGCTCTGTCATACTATTAAAGGACCATTTTTTAAATTACGTGGAGCACATCTGAAAGACTGGTATCTCACTCACATGATTACACAGGCTATTAAGTGACTGTAATCAATAACAATAGGGTGGCCAAGGCTGTGGCGAGAGAGCCAGTGGGATGCTGGGTTGCATTGGATGGTATCCCTAGCAGAAGGAGGAAGGTGGTGATGCCACAGTACAGATAACTGGTGAAGACTGATTTGGAATATGGTGTCCATTCTGGAGCTGCATCTATGTAAGGACATAGACAGGGTGGAGACAGTTCAAAAGAGACAACAAATACTATGCATGGCCTATCTAAAAGGCATAAATAGGGTACCAGAGGGTAGCATCTTTCGGAAAAGTAGATGTCCAGGAACGAGGGAGGATAACATGAGGTTGGATGAGGGTAGACAAAGGGGTATGTTATGTTTGCCTTTGCACCCACCTGAGATGCAGATCAATTAACACACCACCTATTGCCGCTGGAATTGCTCTGTATTTATTCCCCCTTTTCATTTTATAGCTACTTCTCTTCCATTCCACTTTGTTTTATTTTTAATAACTTCATTCCTCTCACTTAAATTATGGAATAACCTACATTGTTATTTTGTTTTTACAAAAACTGTACACTGTGGAGAAACATTTGTAAAAAAATGAATTGTAATAGTGAGACTCTTTGAAAAGTTATTTGACTTACCATACTTACACATGTCTACCCACTAACTCAATCTCCTACTTCCTTTTGTCCTTATACTAACCAACTCCTGTTGCTTCATATCAAAGGGTTGCTGATTTACATATTGTATGTGCCTGGGGTGGAGTAGCAATAAAAGATATGCTATGCAATGCCCTCTGTGACACACCTACCCCACTTTACTTTTACCTAACACCCACTTCTTAGCTCTTTTACAGTAATAACTTCCTTCAGGAGAACACTTGTAATGAAATGTGTAAGATTTAGATTGACATTTGGGTATATGTACTTCTATATAATATTAATTATGTATGTGTGTATACTGTGTAACTATCTCTAAAAAATCAAACACATCAAATGTCTTTGTAAACATGTTTGAAGACTGTGTTTATCTTCCACCTTATTATAACATATAGTTGTCTCAGCAGTGTTTGCAGTTAAGGTACAGTACCTTCATGTATATATTGGGCTGGGTATGTTGAGCTGATTGCTGTAACAGTGCATAGAATAAAATGTGAAACTTGTAGGTAACTGTAATACAGGTGGCAGCATTATTTTTTATCTACCTTTCTCAATCTACCGTACTTTGATTCAATAAATGTATGCAACAGCAACTCATGCATGTTTAAGCCCATAAAACACCTGTATCTAGTTTATGCATTTGCAGCAGTATTAGTTCTGCCAGGACTTGTTGGGTTTCCTTTGCATTTTTGGCTGGCTGCCTGCTACTAGCACCCCTTTTGTGTTTGTGCTGCACACCTTTGAGGTACTACCTTCCTAATACATTGTTCAGTGGCCTTCTCATGTCCTCCCTTAATTGTCCCCAAAGTTCTTCCATGTCCCTCAGCTTTTTACTATCTTCCATATAGACCCCCAACAATATCTCTCATTTATTAAAAATCCACCCTTCTGAAGTCCATTTATTACCCTTGTGGTGGTTCTACTCACTTCCATTCCCATGCAGATCCTAAACCTAACAACTCTGTGGTCACTTGCCCCAGATTGTCCCCATTGATACCAGAACCACACTTTCCCCATTTGTCACTATTACATTTTGTGTTGCCTCTTCCCTTGTGGGTTCCCTTATCAGTTGCTGTAGGTAGCCCATCAATCGAGACATGCAACTGAGGTCAGTACATATAGGTGAATACAATAGAAGTGACCATCACATTACAGTGACTAGACAGTGCAGGGACCCCACTGATGTAGCCTATCCCAAGGTCCATGTGTGGTATTGTGTTGTAATCATAGAGATGGGAGTTCAGGGGGCACAGCCTCCCTTGGGGGATGACATGGAGATACAAGCATGAGCTGTGTTACACTTCTGGGTGATGAAGAACAGCTGCAGCAGTGCAATAAAATGTGTGACTCCCAGGCTGAGCATGGTTAAGGTTGTGTCTGAGGCAGCAGCAGCTGGTAGCCATAGGAGGTACAGCAACCTGATGGAGCGAGTTGTTCAGTTAGTTGCACAATACCCAATCCACATCCATTAGCTTATAATTTTCAGCTTCAGTTGTAATTTGGTCACTGAAATGTGCAGTACTGAGAACTGTCATCACTCAAAATGCATACACCATTAAACAGTCACTCAAGTTGCAGTCACTGTAAAGTAGTCACTGAAAGGACATGGAACTGTTGCTGTAAGAGTACTTCTAGCATGGGTGCTAGTATCTCCCTACTTCTAGCTCGTGTAGCTGCTGGAATCTTTAAACTCACATCAGGGAGATTAAAATCCATCACCAGCAGGAGTTCCCCCTTACTTGCCATCCTTTGTACCTCCTGCATTAACTCTTTGTCTACTTCTCCCCTTGATTTGGTGGC
Source organism: Neoceratodus forsteri (assembly GCA_016271365.2). Lineage (NCBI taxonomy): Eukaryota > Metazoa > Chordata > Ceratodontiformes > Ceratodontidae > Neoceratodus > Neoceratodus forsteri. The sequence continues at coordinate 39,795,367 of CM028137.1, read as the reverse complement.
CTGCGTTCCACACCCACTCATATTGCTTCTCCAGTCCTCTTGAGCAGTGTGACGCAGAGGACCTCAGCCAATCCTAGGCTTACCTGCCCTTCTATTGCCTTTATCCCTTCCCTAATGTACAGAGCAACCCCTACCCTCTTCCTCCCCTGTTTTTTCTGAAAAAAGGTACACCCAGGTATGCCAAATTTCCACTTATGGTTATCTGTCCATCTTGTCTCCTTTACAGCTACTGGGTTCTGTCCCTCATCTACCACTGTGGTCTCTAAATCTGCATTTTTTCCTTATACTTCTGCTGTTTGCTAGCGTACCCCTCTACCAATTCCCTCCATACATTTTCTTCCTTGTTTTCCCTGCCCCCTCCTGTGTGGGAGTGCTAACTAGGCAAGAACCTCCAACTGCATACTCCATCCCTTTCCTAGTCTTGTACTCCCCCTCTACTAGCTTAAATCAATTCCCAGTACCATATCAATATGGCTTTAAAACTTTGCCCTCAGTACCCTAGAGCTCCCCTAATCTATATGTAGTTTTCCTTAGTGTGTAGATTCTCCATCACCCAAGTGTCCCCCCATTCTCCACAGCAGGTGAATCCCTTTCCTTTGCACTAGTCTCTGAGCCAGTGATTGAAGTCCCTAATTCACAACGCCTCATGGTGCTACCACAGTGAACAGGCAATGCCTCTGGGAAAGCCATAGAGCAAACCTACTTCCTTCACCTCTGGCAACCTCCCTGAATCTATTTTAGACCTCCCTTTATCATTAACCATGAGGTCATTAGTCCCTAGATGCAGAATTAAGTGCAGTTTTCCTCCCTGCAACTTAATACCCTCTCTTAATTTAGTCATCCCGCCTCATCCCTGGCTCTCAGAAGACTGCTCTCCTTTAATAGGCCACCCCCTTTCTTAACCAGTGGATTCTCTTTATGATGGAGACATTTAAGATCATGGCCACATCTGTAGTATTCTTCCCTGCCAGGGTCCCCTTGCCCCTGTCTTGTTCCCCCTTCCTTGCATTTCTTCTGCTCCTTTCATGAACTCCTGTCCTTGTCCTTTCTATGTCTCCTGTATTCATACCATTTACATGATCCCCATAGTGTCACCCTGCGACTCCTTTAGTCTCCTTTTTCCAACCCTCCCCAGTTGTAGCTGCTGTATTTTGCCCTGTTTGCTGGACTCCCATTTCGCTTTGTTTCCTCCCACCTCCTTCCTTTGATTTCCCTATTTCCTTCCCCTAATCTCTCTGATGGACTCTGCCCTCTCATTTTTTCCCTTTATCTCAGAATCCCACTTTTCCACATGTCTCTTACACTTCATCCTATCACCTCCACAATCTCACTGATACTCCTGGGTTCCTTTGCAGATCCCTCATTTCCAGCCTTTCCACTTGCTCACCTGTTACCTGCACATTGTCCACTGGTGAGTATCTGTTTGATACCCATAAACTGCCTCCTTTACTTTCCTGTCTGTCCACAAATTGATTTTCAATTTAATTTGTCCTTTCCCTTTCCCCTGCCCCCTCTTCCTTTTCTCCTAATCTTCTTCCTGTTATCTGCCTTACCCATATCCCCACACTCCATTCCCCAGCCCTTAGCATTGCCTCTGACACTGCTTCCTTTTTCTCCTTCCTATTCCTTCCTTTCTCTCACCTGCCACTCCACTTCCTTCTTAACAAACTAATTTCCAAAAGCTGCCCTATCCTTTTACATATTGGGTAACCACCTATTCTCCACACTGTTTCAATAAAAAACACCACCCCAGAACAACAGCAACCCACTAGTCTCTGCCTTTTTTGTTCCCCTAAACTCATCCTGTCCTCTGCACCCACCCTTTCAGTCTACTCATTTTTTCAGTCTACCACGCCTCTTGCATGCCACATTTTATATTTCTTCCCTTTGGTTTCATCTTTTTATAATCAGGACCTAATGATTTTTTAGTTTTTCTCTTTGGTTGTAATTATCTTATCAGGACCGAACAATTAGTTGAACCTGTTAAGTTCTGATAGTGAGGTGTACCCTCATGGTAAGAACAGATAATATCGGTAAGCCCTCGCTGTTTAATTAATGTCACAGAGTATAGCCATATGAATCAAGATCTAGCAAGCCCTGCCCATTACAACAGAATGAATGGATTAGAAACATCTGAGCCCTCCTTGTTATTCTACAAAGGACAGGGTTTAACACAATAACTTGTTTTGCTCTTTTAAGCACTCTCTTTTACAACAAAATTGAATTTGTACAGCTCTGCTAAGCCCTTCTCTTTACATCAGTAAAGACACCCATAACCCTGTTACAACAGAATGAACTAGTACAGATAAGAATTCTCCCTGTTACAACTAGCTAGAGGTTTCACAGAATGTAACATAATTAACTGAATAGGCTCTGCTAAGCCATCCTCTTTATAACAGTATGAACTTGTATAGCACTGCTACTCCCTCCCTGCTACAGCTATATAGTACTACCCCTGCACCCTATTTCAACAGAATTAAATTATACAGATCTGTTAACCTCTTCCAGTACAACTAGATAGCACAGATGCACTTTCAAACCCTAACTGTTAAACTAGACAGCACAGTACCCTTTACTTTCCCAAGCTGTAACATATGACATCTGTGAATAACAAACACTTCTAAATATACATGAAACCCCAACTGGAAGATTTTCAAAATACTCCAGCCTCTTTTAGATTCCAGGTGCTGCTTCTTAAATGACAGCCCACCTCCAGTCAGACTGTTATCCCCTACCCACTATCAGAGCATTTAATACTGTACATATGCAGGGGTGGGGATTGGGCAAAAAAAACTTTTGTCCGCTCTAGAAAGAGAGACCCAGTGTCTCCTTTAGCACTGGTCCTTCACTGAGTAACCCAGGAATGGACTGGGACTGAAATTCACCCTGATGAGGGTGTGCAAGCGTATGCACCTGCAGCATCCTCCCCTCTCTTACAAACTGCCAACTGCACTCCCACCTGTAGTCGCCCAGATGGCAGTCAAGCAGCGACTCTGTCATATAAGCCTCCCTGGAGAAAGGGAGCATCCACTGGGAAGCTTGATCTAGCTCCTCCTGGCTGGAATGATAACCCAGTCTTGCTCGTGAAACAGAGTCCCTGACTTCCAAAGCAGTATAGCTACCACTGCACCACCAGGCTGGCTAAATCTTCTTATTGGTAAATGAGCATTGTGACGGCATACTTACAGAACATATACCTGTTGCCTTCCTTATTTTCTTAAGTAAAAATCTTTTATTTTAAATATGATTTCTAAAATATACAATGTAAGTAATTGTTTTTATTGTTATGATACTAGCTAGTTGACAGTTATTCTTTTATTTTAATCCCACTTTGTAACACTCCACAAAGCAGTTCTTCCTAGACATATTTTATTAATACAGTGACACTATTAACCACTAAATCAACTGAATAATCATTTACGAATGTTGACAGGTGTTATGTTAGTTACATCCAAAATGATTTATGGAAAATGTTAAATGTGTGAGAATTTATTGAAATTTAGATTGTTTTAAATTTTCTATTTATATTTCATGCAAACCAACTATATCAGAAGAATAATAAATACAGTAGGACTTTTTGGATCATTATTTATTTGTGCATGTTTTTTTAAATGCATTAAACAAATCTCTGTATAAGAATGTGTTTCTCCAATTTTCTGAAGTTAATGCTTTCCTATCTGTACACTTTCTGTCAATTAAACATATTGAAACCTACTACATATTATAGATATTATATAATTGATTGTTTATTAAAATATGCATGCATCTAGATATTCAAACATAAAAGGATTCACTTTCCTACAACCGTGAATGTATTGACAGTATACAACAGGACAATACAAAGGTAGTACAGGTAGATATTTGATCTGTCACTCATTGTTGTTAAGTCAGTTTAACAAAATCAAGGTCAATGTTTTAGTAATCTGAATAAAGAAACTGAACTAGTGCCATCTGAGGAACTTTATTTGCTACGTAACAACAGATGCATCAAGGATGTCTTGCATTTAAATAGGTGCTTAAAAGGTGGAGTTTAATACTGTCTCATGATTAAAAAATATTTTGGAGAGTGAGTCATGCTTTTTGTTTCATAGCAGTACACATATAGTACAGGTGTATAGCAGAATTTATTTGACACTTCATCATCCTCAGTAAAATGTCAGGAAGATTTCATATCTAAGTACATACCATACTTGCACAATCAAATTGGAGTTTTACATTTCCCATGCTGAAAATAGCCACCTGTCTTTTGTGTAGTTCTAGCATACCACTTAAAAACAAGGATTTGTCAATGCTAAGTGTTGCTTGCTGTTATTACCAGTGGAAGTGCAGGAGTTAGATAGATGCAGTATAGGAACTGATACCAACTCGACCCCACTGCAGAGATGGACAGGCATTGGGGTGTGCCTTTGGGTCATCACCCAAAATGGTCACAATATTTCACCTCACCCTACCCTGCAGAAACTTACAAATGTTGAGGTGTGCTTTGGAGAGTTTGGGTTTTACATTCACCTCATTCCATAAGGAAATACATTAAAATGGGTGCAGCATTGGAGAATGGGGTGAACTCTGGTACCAAAGAGTCCAAGGCATACCTTGATGCATGCCTCTGGCTGCAGGGTGGGGGTGGAATGACATGAGCACTACTGTTGACAATCCCAAATCACACCTCTGACACCTATCAGCCCCTACAGGGTAGGGTGTTATGGTTGAAAACCCTAACACCCTTGGTGCTTCTTGGTATTTTTACTCCAAGTTTTAAACATGGGCTTTTTGTGACCTCACCACATGAACAGTGACACTATCAGTTTGTTAGCCGGAAGGTAATATTGCACGGCGACTGTGCCACTTCTCTCCTAGGCGCAAAAACACATTTCAAACAGGATGTGAAAAATTACACCTGTACTGTTCATGAAGAGGTGTAAAAAATGCCAATGTTGAAAATCTGGAGTGAAAAATATAAACAACTGGTGAAGTCATTAGTCTGCATAGAAACTGCGCAACGCACACCCATTATGTAATTAGTTTGGGGATATTTTACAGCGGATTTTCAACAAAGGAATTTTGGGACCTCAGCTCATGAACACTGTCACTGTGATTTTCTTAATATGTCCCAAACACTGATTTCCCATAGTGACTGAGCTATTCTGTGCCTGAAATGTGAAACACATTTCAGCCATGTAGTGAAAATGACAGCTGTATTGTTCATAAGGAGGTGTGGAAAAATGGCAATGTTGAAAATCTATACTGAAAATATTATGAATTCATGATCTTACGAGGGTGCATGGAAGTGCGTAATGCACACTTGTAACACAGTCATTTATGGACGTTTGTCACCAAATTTTCAACACTGCGGTTAAAGACCTCTGCTCATGAACAGTGTCACTGTGATTTTCGTAATTTGTCCCAAAGATTGATTTAGCATACTGACCACGCTGTGCACTACATTTGTGAAAATACATTTTGGGCAAGATGTGAAAAATGACAGCTGTACTGTTCATAAGATAATGGTAAATGGCAATGCTGAAAATCTGGGTGAAAATATTAAAATGCTCAGAGTTACAAATGTGCGTGGAACTGCACAATGCTACTCATGAAAGTTATTTTTGGGAAAGTTTTCACCAAATTTGTCAACATATGTTTTTTGGGGGCCTAACTTATCTTACTTTACCTTAAAGTGGTCCTTATCTGCCATCAGATTCTATGTTATGGGAAAGGGTGCAGGAGGAAGTAAGCTGTTGTTTAACTAGGATCTGCAGCTTATCTGTTAGGTAGAAAAATGGGCAGACTAGGAGGGCCGAGCAGTCCTTATCTGCCATCAAATTCTATGTTTCTGCCTCATGAACTGAGACATTGTCATTTCATTAGTGGTCTCAAAACCTGGTTCCAAGCAGTGACTGCAAAATCACCTTTTGGGACCTAAGGTGGGGTTCCAAGAAACCCATGTTGAAAATTTGGTGAAAAAAATCCCAAAATGGCCAAGATATGCACCAAAGTTGAAAAAAACATTCATGCAATTATACAGCTTATCGGCTTTTCTTCAGTTTGCGGTCGGCTTTGAAGGGTGCAGACATGTTCTTGGCCCACCAAAGATCATCATGCTCAGTTCCACAGGTAAGTGTTAGGTGAGGCTGCGGTGTGGAGAGGTGGGGTATGCAGAGGGTGGGCGCAGGTTATGGGAGGGCAAGACAATCAATGAGGGACTTTTTTTTCTTCTAGGTCTTTTTTTTTTTACACAGACGATGGGGACTTTTGCCATGCTGGGGGGGGGTGGCTCCCAGAGTGGCACCAGGCAGTTTGTTTGGGGGTGCAGTGGAGCCGATGGGGGGACTGTGGACCCCCGTTGGCCAAAGAGACCTTTGCCATGCTGGGGTGGGATTCCAGTGTGGCAGATAGAAGTTTGATTGGGGGGGCAGTGGAGCCAATGGGATTTGCATCCCCTTGGTAAACAACAAATGGGGCAGGTGCATTATGCCGACGGAGATTGGATTATCCTTTTGGCAAATGAACTGGGGAGGGTCATGCCAACAGAGTTGGACACCCGTCTGCTTTTTAAATTTATTGAAATGTTTCACCAGAAGGCACACTGAACAGTGGGCAGTGACTTTCTGTCGGCTTCCTGGGGACTGTGAGAGGCAGCGGAGAAGCCGTTGCCATGGGGACAACATGCAATCAGCTGTTTTGTAGCTTGTAATGCACAAACAGCAGATTGCATGGTGATATGGAATATTTCTTCACGCATTGTGGCATGCTCCTTAACTGCTGATGCAATGTGTTTCCTGCTCATGTGTGCAAGCAACACCAAAAACCATTTCACCAAAAAATCATATGTTGAACATTTTTAGGTTTGAATCATTTGAATCTGCAATAACAGTTTTAACTGCATTCCTTTTCTTTCCTTTTGCTAACATGGGAAAGGATAGCTACTATGTCACCTTAATTAAGCTGCCATTCAGCTGGCCTGGTGTACCTTTTTATTATTAGTTGCTTCTGCCCCTCCTTGCTACTTATTCATTTATGATCTATCTTGAAATGGTAACCATTCCTAATGTTACAGCCCCCTCACTGCCTCCTGTTTCCTGCAAACTTGCACCTCCTGCAGTTGTCCTTCCTACATACTGGTATGTGAAGTTGCAAAGATCTGCTCTGCTCAGTATTTCACAAATTTGCTTTGTTTTGCAAATTACTATAGTATGAAGTTTGCAGTTCATGGATTATGCTTCTCAGCAGTGCAGTTTAACTTCACCATTTGCAAATCAGATATGCAAAGTGCTTGTTGGAGATGCAGACTTTCCATACTTTGCAGGAAACATTTGCCACAACAGGCACAGTTTGAAATGTCTTGGGGTTGGAGGTCACATGCTGTTAAACAGAGGTCACATGTGGTTGAACAGCTAATAGAAAGCTCAAGGGGAAATTTCTCTGTGCAATGTTAAGAGAGTGAGGAGAGAGGTCACACCAACTAACAAATGTGAAAAGATTGTGGATGGTAAACCTGATTATTTAAGCAATAAGCCACAAAGGGGTATGGGTTATCAGGGGATTTACCACGGCTGAAGTGGTTTGCCCATGAGGCACAGCTGAGTGGGTAAATCTGCACCAGCCATGGTAAATCCCTGATACACAGATCCGAACTGAATTATGCGATTATATAAGTAGTGCTTTTTATTATTATTTAAAAATGCAGTTCTTGGTATAATGCTTAATAAGCCAATTAGTATTATAGCAATGTTTTTATTTTGTTTGGTTTTCCTGATGTACAGAGCTGCTGTTTTACAGTCTCCGCTTAGTGGTGAAACAAGATGACAGTTTGTAGTGCTGTGATTTCAGTGTTGGATTGTTTTTTTAAAGATGTGGATAGCTGGCACCTTCTGTGGTGATTATTGTAGAATTACAACCCAACGATAAAGTGCCAGTCTGCCCATCTGATTGGTTACTGTCCGAGGTCCATCATATGATGTTGTTTAAACATTTTCAGCCCCATTTTTGTGTGTACTGCATTACTGTGTTATGTTAACATTTTCCTTTGTCGTATGAGTGTGATGACTGTAACTGTCTGTGGGAGTGTTTGTGAGCAAGTGTGTGTTTTGATTTAAATACCCCAGGCTCCATCCCTCACACCCACTCCATGTGTTTTGCAATCCCCCTTCCGTGTGTTTTTCTAATCCCTTGTGCTCCCAAAGCAAAAGAAAAGCTCACCTATCCTGTGTGACCTTTTACGGCCCCTCCCATTGTGAGTATCAGTGGTATCCTTCCCTGACTGTGGTGTGGAAGTTAGAAACCCAGTTATTCACTAACCTGTTGTACCTGTGAGCTTTTCCATCCAAAAATATCAGCTTTCTAGATTGAACTTTCCTTCCTTTGACCGATTTTCTTCATTTGTCTGCACCAGTGGTATCCCAGCCTGTGGTGTAGTACTATTCTGTTAGCAAAGTACAGATGAAGACACTTAATAGGGATGGCCCTGAGGACCAGCAATCATCCCTATTAAGTGATCATCCTCTTATCAAAGTTCATTGTTCTTTCTCAAATGCAGAAAACTCTTCCAGTTCCTTGATTTCTCTCCCTGTTCCCCACTCAGCAATTAAAAGTACTTAGGACTCTTTTAATGCTGCTACTCTTGTCTGTAACTCTCCTGTTCCTCAGTCATTGTCCCGGTCCTCCGATCGCTCAGGTCCCCAGTCACTCTCTTGGCTCCCTGATCACTAGATAGCATTGTTTACATACTGATGCTGTCTTGAATGAGTCAGCTGTCTATTCTGTCCATTATGTTGTTTGGTCGGCAGCACAAAAGGAACCCAACAGCAACTCTGCCTGTTTCTCAGTCATGGTCCCAGTCCCCCGACCGCTCAGATACCCAGTCACTCTTTTGGCTCCCCGATCATGTGATAGCATTATTTACATACTGATGCTGTCTTGAATGAGTCAGCTGTCTGTTCAGTCTATTCTATTGTTTGATCGGCAGGACAAAAGGAAACTCACCGATAGCTCAGATCCCCAGTCACTCTTTTGGTTCCCTGATCTCTAGTTCGCATTATTTCAGCTGTCCATTCTCTAGGTTGGTTGACAGCACAAAAGGAATGCCAAAGCAGAGTTGCAGATCAGGTAGGATGAGCAGCAGAAGATGTGGGACTTGAATAACTCAAACATCATTCAGAGGTGAGAGCAATTCAGGGTCTGCTGAACAGGAAAGAATGGAGGCGGGTCTGGTTTGATGAACAGTACAATTCTCACCCACTCATGTATGAAAAAGAGATTAGTGAGGGATTAGTGAGGGATTGGTAAAAAGCAGTGCTGGTCAGTCATCACAAAGCATGCCAATTAGGTGGCAGGCGCATCCCATTAAGCAATATTTACTTCCATAGAATTGCATTGCTACTTAATCGGATCTTGGCTGGATTTCCCTATAAAGCGGACATCCCTATTTGACACGTCCCAACTGAGTGGCTTATACTGTACAGACTTTAGAAATACAGCTATTCACCTGGCTAGCCTACCCTATTTGCCGTACTCCATGAGCTGTGAGAAATAGCATCCAAATATATCAGTCTTCTGTGTTGCCAAACATTAATAGAAAAAGAATGCCAGTGAAGAGAAACAAGGAAGGGAGAGAAGCAAGTCTTTAGCATTGTTTGTAAAAAGTAGTGCAACTGAAATGGTGAATGGAGGACTGTTTTTCTGATCTGGTGTTATCATGAACACATTCTAAGTGCTCTTACTCAGGTGGAGCATAAGAAGAACATCAGCTAGACATGCAACTGCTGGTGGACGTGATGCAGGGCAGGGAGTGCAACATACAGACAGCAGGCTCCTATCCATTGCCCAGCACTACAAGTGGGGACAGCAACTCCTCCAGCTGTGCTATGCATACAACCAGTCATCCTGCTCCCACCTTAGCTGCGGTTCAAGCACGCATGCTTGGAATGTGACCTGCAACACCCCTGTCTCCAGTGCTCCTCCTCCAAGGGGAGGGGCTCAGGTGAGCTCAGGGAAAGTTTGAGAAGCCCCAAGTGGCAGGACTTCTCACTCCAGTACAGTTAAAAAAGATTAACCTGTGACTAGAGCAGTACCGGACAGAGCAGATATGCAATTGTTGGAGGCATTGTTTTTGGAATGTTTTAGGATCCTGTACTCTGGTCCTCATCGGCAGTACAAGGAAGAGAACTTGAAGTCGGCCAGAGACCTGCCTTACATGGTCTGGGGAAAACTGGAGAAAGAACTTTGGCTTGGGTGGGTAAGTGTCCCCTTTTCCAGGCCAACGCTGCCAAACTTATGCGTATCACCAATTGGGCTGGTGTCTAAGAAGGTTCTGGGGGAGTGTAGGCTCATTACTGACCTGTCTCACCTAGCAGGGGATTCAGTGAATGATCACATTGACCAGTAGTACATGTAGGTTCATTACCACTCATTTGACCAGGCAGTGGTGGTGGTGCAAGCAGCAGGGCCTGGTGCACTGATGGCGAAGGCAGATATTGAGTATGCATTCAGGCTACTGCCAGTGCATCAGGAAGACAGGGTACTGTTGGGCATGAGATTTGAGGGCAAGCACTATGTGGACAATTGCAAGCTCATGGGCAGCTCAGTGGCCTGTGTGGTGTTCGCAAGCTTTAGCACATTCTTACCTTTGGTCACAGCACAGACATCGGGCACCAATGCATAGTACACCACTTTGATGACTTCTTATTTGCGGGCCCAGCAGGGTTCCCGATGTGTGGGGACTTAGTCAAGGTCTTCGAGCATGTGTGCAGGGATTTCAAAGTTTATTTGACAAGGAACAAATCTGAGGAGCCAGGAACTTCCCTCACCTTCTTGGGCATAGAAATGTATTCCATTGTCAGGCTGTGCCACCTGCCACAGGACAAAATGAGCGGCCTTCAAGCCCTGTTGGGCAGGATGACAGAGTGGAAGAAAATTTCTCTGAAGGAGCTGCAACAGCTAGGTGGGTACTTTAACTTCACATGCAAGGTCATTCCCATGGGAGGACCTTCATGTGGCTGTTAACCAGGAGAGGGTCGGCTGTTCTAGACCCCACCACAGGATTCAGATTACCCAGCAGTTTTGAGGGGACTTACAGGTTTGGCAGCTGTTCTCAAATCACTTTAATGGGACAGCCTTGTGGCGAGCACCATGGGGTGGGGTTGTTTACACAAGGTCCCTGCACCTAATTGGTACCCTCAGAGGTACAACGTAGACAGCTAGCACTTAAGTATATGTGATACTAACATATAGGGATAAGGGCATCTACCGTTCAGAGTAAATGTCAGGATATGAATGCATATTGTTGTAATACACTTTGCTTGCTAATACATATATTCTGCTATGTATTTTTCTGTGTATTTCTTACTTGTAAGATGCCAAGACAACTGTGTCCTTGGAGTAATTATAATATGTAAGTCGGCATTGCCACCTTTTGGTGATTTCTACCACTACACTGAGTTATTTAGGAATCTGTATAAGAACTCTTTTGTTCTCAAACTGATGACTTTATGGAATTGTATAATGTTATCTTGGACCATGGTGCCACCTCTAATTTAGTCAATAGGCTCATCTCTGTAACTAGAAATGTTTTTCTCTTTTGGTAACCATAGTAATTATCATAGGTATGTAATGTAATGCACAAGCCTTACACCTCAGAGACCTGTGAGACCTCGAGAGACACAGAGAAACCTCGAAGTGTAGGGAAAGCTTAGTACTGGCTCCTGGTTCATATTGGTAAGAACTGCTTAGTGCAACTGTGATTTATCCTTTTGGTAGTAATAAACTTGTTTATTACTCTAATGCAATGCGTCTGTGATTACTTGCATTCCCAATATCGTCAAGAATCTGAAAGTGAGGTTCTGACCTCCCAACAGGGCACAGGGTGAAAACATTGCGGTCAATATATCGTGGCAAATAACAATGTGGGCAACACATCACTGTCTACAATGTCGGCATGTAAAGTCATCACTGACCAATACCCCATGGGAAGTGCTCTGGATGAATATGCATGGCGACCACTGAGTCCCCCATCCCACTGACCGATGGCCCCAGGAACTGTAACAGCATGCAGCCGCAATGCGATGGCCGTACCCTCCTCAGCATACCCTGACAACAGGCAAGTGGCCAGCACAGCCCTCCACTCACCACCATGGCTGGCCATTCATCGGAACAAACTGAATGTGCGTTTGCATGTATACACACTCATTCAGTCTGCTCATTTGAGTGGCCAGCCGTGGCAGTGAGTAGAGGGCTGTACTGGCTGCCTGCCCGTTGTCACGGTATGTTGGGGGGCATCATCCCAAAGTGTCCTGCCTGCTGTTACAGTTCCAGGGCCATCAGTCGGTGGGATGGGGACTCAGTGGTCACCATGCATATTCATCCAGAGAACTGCTCATGGAGTATGGGTTGATGATGTCTTTACATGCCGACAGTGTAGCAGGTGATGTGTTGCAAGCATTGTTATTTGCCACGATATATCGTTCTCAATGTTTTCGCCTGGTACTGTGTGGTGGTATCTCCATGGAGCTGTACACAGACATAGCTGGGGACCTGGGTATCGGGGCTTATTTTCATGTTCAGTGGTGTGCAGGTCAATGGCTGCCTGCCTGTCTGGAGGCTGGGCAGGAGAAGGATATCACTCTATTGAAATTCTTTCTGGTCATAGTAGCACTTTTGCATCTGGGGCCCCAGGCTCTGTGATCATGTCCTGCACCTTAGGTCAGATAACATGGGGGTAGTCCATACCATCAATAGACAGCTGGGGTGTTTGGGGACAATAGGAGACTTAATTTAGATTATTTTTTTCAAATGTATGTTGCTTAACGTGACATTTCAAGCTATACATGTTACAGGAAGTGACAACACCATTGACGATGCATTATCTAAGTCACAGTGGGATCGATTCTTCAGTCTGCCACCAGAAGCAGACAAGGAGGCACAGAAGGTGCCTCTCTTCCTGTGGGAGGTGGTGAACAACAAGCTTGGAAATGCATAGGTAACACAATTGCACGCTGTTCAAAAGATGCGTACTGCCGGGGGGTCATATGCTACCTAGCCACGTGAGATGCCAAGGGATGGCTGGACATCTGGTCCATTCTGGTAAATCAACTGTGCAGCTATGTCATGGTAAACAGAGCAAAAGAGCTATCACCAGGGATGATGACTCACCACCACACATGGCTGTCTGGGGTGATGAGAGTTATGGGTCTGGCAGACACTACGTGAGCCTTTAAGGTGCGAAAGCTGTTGGAAGGCTAGCACAGGGAGATCACTGTTATCTCGGATGCCTGACAGCTCTTCACACCAAGTAGATTAGAGGCCATATGGCGGGGGTCTTTCCCAAAGTCTGTAGGGATAACCATGAGTCACGGCTGTTTGACGCTATGTTCCTGGTCACTTTCTGTGGAGCCTTCAGGGTTTCAGAGTTAATGATGCCCTCCAGGGGCCTGTGGCACCCTGAGCTTGTTATCACAGGATGTGGTCACAGTGGGGAACAGTGTTTTCCTGTTCCTCCGCAGGTCCAAGGTGGATCAGCGGAAGGCATGCCACCAGAATGAAATTAAGGCCCCTGCTGGGGTGCGGTGGCATGTTGTCTGCAGGCTGGCGGAATACAGGACGCGCTGCCCCTCAACCGGTACAGCCTTTTCAGGCATCAAGATAGCAGCACAGTGACAGCCTATTAATTCCAGTTCATCCTGCGGGGAGCAATCGAGCAACTGGGGCTGAAGGTGTGTGATAGGGATGCACTTGTTGGCATTGGGACGACAAACATCTAGAGGCAGGTGACTATCAGACCAGAGATTCAGGCTTTGGGACATGGGAGGTCTCAGGCATTCCTGCATTATGTTAGACCACATCTACAGTAAATTTTATTGTCTCTTACAGGCGCTGGAGAAGACATGATGCGCATTTGGATAACTGGTCGTGTGTTCATTTGGTGGGCAGTGCAAAGGGCAGTTGGTCAGCTGGGGAATCAACCTGTCTCTGACACCAGAGGTCTCCCAGATTGAGTGGTTGGAGCCAAGGGCATGTGCTGATGTGTACTATCGCCCCAGTAACAGCCTCATCCACCCTTCCATTGACCTAGCACCTAGCACTCCATCTGGCCTGTGCTTTCCCCAGCCTCCTCACAGAGCAGTCAAGAGCTGAGTGATATCACCACAACCATTCTGCAGCTCCATCCAGCTCTGCACCCTTCTCCCTTGATGATCTCTGATGGTCCATGTTCATTCACGAACACGGGGCATCTGTGTGGTGTGAGGTAAGGCATCCAGCACATTAGCTTTCAATGTCACCAGAGTGGATGGCAAATTTTTTAGCCTTTACTTTTTCAGCCATCTCTTGTGAAGACCATAGTGATTTCCTTTTCCTTTTGCCTTTGTCTGTTTTTCTGATACAAAGATTTGTTGCCTCCAATGTGGCTCCTTTTAGATGTGCTCATTGTCCTTTGACTCCCTCTCTATCCCCATATAGAGCCAACTTGAGACATACCCCACCCTACTGAAATCCCCCTTTTAAAATCCAGAACTGTAGCCTCTTATGTGGCATGTTTCTGTTGTTGTTGTCACATTAAACCATACTGTGCGATGGTCACTGGACTCAAGGTGTTCACCTACCCTGACATCCGTAATTCTGTCTCCATTCCATAGTACAGGTCCAATATGGCTTCCTCCTGGGTTGGCTCAAGCACCAGCCACTTGAGGCATGTCAACTGCAGGGAGCCTAGGATGTCTCTGCCTCTGGCTGTTGCAACCACTTTGGTTCCCAATTAATTTCTGGCAAGTTTAAGTCTCCCATTAGTAACCCTCCCTGTTCTATCCCTATCTAAAGCCAACTTGAGACATACCCCATCCTACTGAAGTCCCCCTTTAAAGATCCAGATCTCTAGCTCCATGTGGCATGCTTCTGTTGCTGTTGTCACATTATTTTTTATTTTATTTATTTATTTACTTTTTGTTGACCGGGTTAAGTGCACCATACAAATCCTGCCTATTTTCAGGCACGACCTGGGAGGGGATACAGATGAATGCCAACTGGCCTTGAATCAGATTAAGGTTGTTGGTGACATTTTTAGTGAATGAGGGAATTTGGTGACACCGGGAAATTCCCTACTCTTTTGATAAGTGCCATGGGATCTTTAATATCCACCTGAACTACCACCAATCTAGGCAGATGGGATCTCGGTTTAACATCTCATCCAAAGATGGCACCTCAGAAGTGCAGCACCCCTCTCATGCTGCACTACCGTGTCAGTACTGGGATATTAACCCAAGTGCCAGATGTGGGAACTGAACCCACAGCCCTCTGATCTTCCGGCCTCAGAGGCGAGTGTGTGATGGTCACTGGACTCAAGGTGTTCACCTACTCTGACATCCTTAATTCTGTATCCATTCCTTAGTACAGGTCCAATATGGCTTCTTCCTGGGTTGGCTCAAGCACCAGCTGCTTGAGGCATGTCAACTGCAGGGAGTCTAGAATGTCTCTGCCTCTGGCTTCTGTAGCCACTTGGGTTCCCCAATCAACTTCTGGCAAGTTGAAGTCTCCCATTAGTAAACCCCCCCTTCCCATTTGGCTGCCATCATATGGGTGACTTCCAGTAGATCACTGTTCATTTCCTTGCTTTGTGCTGGTCACCTTTATAGTAGTCCTGTGTTGATGGTTATGCCATTGCCTGCCTCCAGGGTGACCCACAATGCCTCCATCTCCCCCTGTAATCCTTGCACCTCTGTCACTTTCATACTCTTCTTGATGTACAGAGCCACCCTCCTCCCTTTTTACCCCTTCTGTCTCTCCTGAGTAAGGCATACCCTGGTAGAGCTATTCCCCAGTCATGGTTCCCATTGTACCATGTCTCTGAAACAGCTATAATATCCAAGTCATCCTCTGATACCATGGCTACCACTATCAGGGATTTTGTTCCCCTGGCTGTGGGAATTTGTGCACATGGCTTTCCAGTTGGTGCAATCATTCCTCCTGACCTCCCCCTATTCCCTTAGGCTCTCCTTCCCCCTGTACTTCTTCCAACTACATGGTTTTTGTTAGGCAAGATGACCCCCTGTCTCCTTTGGCATGGCAAGGTGTTGGTTAATGGAGTACAAAATTAGCTGCTGCAGCTTCTGAAACTAGAGATGTTGACCTATTTCTTGTATCTGACAGAGCTTGAACCTGAATTAAAGCACACCATTTACCAGCATGGTTCCCATTATGTAAATGATCGCTACTGAAGCCATGAGTTGGCACAGACTGAACTAAATCATGATCATCTGAAATGTCCGTATCTGACTTAGTGAGATGTGAGTGACTATTAGTGTGAAGAGTCTATTGAGTCACTATGTGGCACCTCATGATAGTGGTTTCCAACCCACAGAATGTTTTACAGACAAACCTGGTTGATTTTTTCAATTGGGTCATCAAAACAGTAGATCAGGGTGGAGCAGTGTATGTGGTTTACCTGGACTTCAGCAAATTTTTGACTCTATTTTGCACTGGAGACTAGTGAAAAAACTGAAGAAGATGGGAATTGGGCCCAAGGTTACAAACTGGATCAGAAACTGGTTACATGGGAGAACTCAAAGAATATTTGTAAATGGTACTCAGTGGAGGAGGGTGTCTAGCGGGCTCTGCAGGGCTCAGTTCTGGGGCCGATCCTTCAACATATTCATCAGTGACATTGCAGATGAACTGAGAGAAAGGTGTGCCTGTTTGCAGATGACACCAAAATCGGCAACAGGGTAGACACAACAAAGGGACATCAAAGCATGGAAGCTGATCTCCTAAAACTGTCGAGTAGTCAATACCTGGCAAATGAAATTTAATGCCAAAAAGCAAGGTCATGCACATGGGAAAGTGTAACCCAGGAAAGTGTATTCACTGTGAGGGGTAGCTGGTGGCTTCCACGCTGAAGCAGGAACTAGGGGTGATCATATCAGATGGATCTACCACTGCTGTTCGACAAACAAAATCTGTGAATTTCAGCACAGTCACAGGTTCCATATTGACTGCAAGTTGCCGTTGGCATGGAACCGCACACTTCAGACTCTGTTTTTTCATCGGGGGCTTCAACCCCAAACTAAAGGATTCTAACTCCAAGTCAGAGTTAGTTCGGTGAGGGGGTGCAGGTCAGGGGATGTGGTTGCCCCCTTTCAGTGGCACTTCTCTGGTCACAAGGCACTGTTGTCGATATTGACGCATGTTGCCATAGCAATGTCACTGATAGGGTGGTATACCACATCAGATGACCTCAAGATCAATAGACAATGTGAAAAGGTAACACTAAAGGCTAGTGGTATCCTGGGATACATATGGAGGGGCATCATGAGCAGAAGGCATAACGTAATCATGCCCGTGTATTGGTCCCTGGTCAGGCCTCATCTTGACTACTGTGTCCAGTTCTGGAGGCCACACCTCAAGAAGGAATAGATAGGCTGGAGATGGTACAGATAAGAACAACGTAGATGGTGCAGGGCTTGCATCAGAAACCGTATGAGGTAGGACTGAATAACCTCAAATTATACTCCCTAGAACAACACAGGAATCGTAGGGACAGGATAGAAACACTCAAATACCTCAAAGGCAACAACAGGGTGCACGTGCAGAACCTCTTTCAGGCAAAAGATTATAGCAGAACTAGTGATCACAGCCTTCGACTTAAGGAAGGAAACTTCAGAAGCAATTTGAGGAAATTCTTCTTCACAGAGCATGTCGTGGAACCATGGGATAACCTGTTGGAGAGGGTGGTGGGAGCCAAGACAGTGGGGGAATTCAAGTGGACATGGCACAGACACTATAGGATACTCAAGCAGACAGTTAAGTGGGGGGCTAGGAAGCCAAGGTGAGACTTGATGGATCACACGGTCCCCATCTGACGACAATGTCTATCTTTCTATGTTTCTATGGCTCTTTTACAGTATAAACATGATGCCCTGAGTTTATCTGTGGAACATACTGTATCAAAATGATTCGTCCATGCCATCTTCATCCATTTAGGATGTACAGTTAGGCATGGACTATAATGGTGTTCTAAACCTTAATAGCAGATCTAAGTAATAAAATTATTATTTATTATAGCTAAAGATTCTGGGACAGATTTTCAAAGTCCTGAGAATGGCACAAAGCCTTGATACACCACTTATATGGTGTAAAAGACATGCAGCCTTCTCCCAGCTGCTGACTCCATGCACCAGTGCCACTCTTTTCCATCAACTGACCCCCCTATTCCACTCTTTAGCCACCCCTTCCCTCTCAGCTGACACTAGGCCTCCAAGCCACCCTCACCAATTTCTTGCCATCCACCTCTACCATCTGACAATGGCCGTTGCCTGCTAACTCGCTCTGACTCCCTCCCTTCCACATTCTGTCCAACTTTAAATCTGACTCATGCTAGCTTCTGCTGACTCTCTCCACAACATACTGTATTTACCTTGTCTTAATCAACTCTGAGTGTAAATAATGTATCTGTCGTTTTCCTTTGTATATATTTTACTCTACATCCTTTAATGTGGAACCTTTGTAAATGAGCAGTCCCTTCTCAAAGGTACTTGTAATCCTAGAGTTTAATAAATAAATAATAAAAGTTAGACTGGCTCTTCCTGCTCTAGCTTTGCTTTCAGAGAACCCTTTTATGGGCTGCTGCAGTAAAGTGAGGAAACTGGGGATTACCTTAGCTCTGTCATTATCTGGCTGAGTACTATGGAGTTACATAGTAACTTGTACAGGGCATGAGGTGGATGGGTGTGTCATCCAACTGGGATTAATGTTTTCCTATAAATTTCTCCATAGGCTTACATCACATGCAATGAGGCAATGTGTGAGCTCCACTTCCTTGGAACTGCCACTGACTTCCTGTAGGTGGGCTGTTTTACCTTGTGGTCACTCTTTGCAGCAACACAGATTCCTCAAGGGGCTACTACCAAGCAGGAAATGCATACCCCCTCTGCCAGAGATAAGTCCTATAACAAAGGCATTTAATCCTCTCTCCCCCGTCCAAGCCCGAGTGTCAAACAAGCACTGCCACATCATTGTCACTGGAATAGCGGATGGTAGCTCTGTCACTGTGCTCCTAAATCAGCCTAAATTCAGTTGATTTCTCTTAAACTGGTTCCTATTGAACTTGAACTTATCTATCCTATAACACTGTGCAACAGTAAGCATTTTTTTAAACCTAGTATACTGTGAAATAACTGGAACACAGTAAAAGCTGAATCAAGCAGGGAGGGGCTTGCAGGAGAAGTGTATATAATGGGTGATACGGGGGAGCAAGGATATGCAAAAAAGAAAGCAAACCAGGGTGAAGGGGAAGAGGCAAGAGAGCAAAAACAGGAACAAAGGGGTGGAAGACTGTAAACAATGGAAGGTCACGTTAACAAATGCCTGTAGCCTGGGAAATAAGGTTCCTGACCTGGAAAGCTTGTTGACAGAAGCAGATCATGATTTAGCAACAATAACAAAGACATGATACTCTGTGAATCATGGCTGGGACATCAATGTACTGGATAATATACTGTTCGGGAGGGATTGAGACAGTAAGAAACATTCAGGAGTTGCTCTCTATGTCACAGACAGTATTAGGGCTACATATGTTCAGGGGAGGTAGGTGGAGGCATAGGCAATGTGGATTACACTTGAACCAGGTAATGGCACAGCAGTACCTACAGGGATGATCTATAGACCTCCGGCACAGAGGGAGGAGGTAAACAGGCAACTAGAGGAGGACATACAAAGCATGTCAGCTAAAGGGGAAATCCTGCTTCTGGGGGATTTTAATATGTCAGATGTTAATTGGACCACTGAGGTGGCTGCTTAGCCAGAAGCACAACTATTCTTTAATCTCTGCAGGGGTTTGGTCTCATGCAGCAGGTACATGAGCCAACCAGGGACAAGTCAATCCTGGACCTGGAATGGATCAATGGGAATGGAGTCAAAAGAGTACAGGTGGATGGGCAGCTGGGGTTCAGCGACCACTACATGGTGTGGTTTAGCATGGAGACAGGGACTCAGCTGATCCACATATGGGCAAAAGTATTAGATTTTAAGAGGAAGATTTCAATGAAATGGGTGGAAGCATGAGAGCAGTCTTGTGAAATGGAGAGGTAATGGGTGGGAGAGAACAATGGAGGAAATTGAAGGAAGCCATATTGAGGTAACAAACAAATGCATTAAGACAGAGCCCAAAGGAAAAGAAGAACATAACCACTATGGTTTTCTAAAGAGGAGGAGACAAAGTAAAGGCTAAAAGACAGCGTTTCAAAACATATAAGCCTTATATTACAAGAAAACTCAAAGAGAGCAGGTCAGGGAGGTGTTCCTTGAATGTTTAAGAGAAGCAGAGAAATCGTAAGGAGAGCTAAGGCACAAATGGAGGAGGGTTATCATGGACTGTGAAAAAGAAGGTAAGACATTCAATAGGTACATTGGCATCAAAAGAAAAGCTAGATGTGAGGCCAAAGTGAGGAGGAGAATGTAAGGAGGGGATCTGGCAAGGCAGAAATTCTTAAATACTTTTGCTCAGTGTTTGCTAAGGAGGTAAGTATCAGTGGCCACAGCTGGTAGTAGAGGCAATTAGGAGGAAGGGACAACTATTCACATGGAGAGGTCTTGAGAACCCAGAGTCAGCTTATGCCAGCTTGACACCCCATGATAATATGGTTTCAGAGAACCAGTATGGTGGTTATACTGAGTCCTTCAACCTGTGTGGGTCTAGAGGACTGGAGGAAGGCATGTGTCCTACTGCACAAAAGTAAAGTAATGAAGAGGCAGGAACTACATGCCTGTCAGCCTTACCTCAGTGCTGGGGAAGATCATGGAGACACTGCTGAAAGAAAGGAAAGTGACACACCTGGAATCCAGGGGAGCCCAGGATCTGAAGTAACACAGATTCACAGCAGGGAGGTCATTTCAAATGAATCTGATAGATTT
Source organism: Neoceratodus forsteri (assembly GCA_016271365.2). NCBI lineage: Eukaryota > Metazoa > Chordata > Ceratodontiformes > Ceratodontidae > Neoceratodus > Neoceratodus forsteri. The sequence goes on along the minus strand of CM028137.1, from coordinate 39,774,478 downwards.
ATTTGATTGGGTGACGAGAAGTTAATCAGGAGGGCAGTAAATGTCACCTACCTAGATTTCAACCAAGCCTTCCATCCTGTCCCACATAGAAGGTTGGTTAGCAAGATGGGTTGTCTACGCACAGAACAAAATATGACACACTGGGTTAAAAACTGGTGGAAATGCAGGACACAGAGGGTGGTGGTGAATAGGATCCAATCCGGAGAGACAGGGCTGACCAGCGGAGTGCCACAGGGATCAGTACTGGAACCAGTTATGTTAAATGTCTTCATTAGTGCCTTTGTATAGAGACTAGATAGAAAGGTCTGACTATTTGCAGATGACACCAAGATTTACAAAAGAGTGGATACTCCGGAAGGGGTGCAGAAATGAAGAGGGACTTGGGAAGCTTGAAAGTGGTCAGAGACTTGGCAACTGAGGTTCTGCAAATAAGTGCAAAATAATGCACCTGGGTAGAGGGAACCCTGGGAGATCTACAGGATGGAAGGGAGTGCTGACTGGCACTAAAAGGAAAGGACCTAGGAGTTGTCATTGCTGATGACCTCAAGGTATCAAAGCAATGCACAAAGGTGGTGGGGGCAGTGACATGCTGGGTTGCATAGGCAGGGTATCACTAGCAGGAGGAGGGAGGTGGTGATGCCATTGTATAAAACATTGGTAAGGCCTCACCTGTAGTACTGCATGCAGTTCTGGAGGCCACACTTGTGCAAGGACATAAACAAAGTGGAGGCTGTCCACATAAGGGTAACAGAGATTGTGTAGGGCTTGCAACCATGAGGAGAGACATGGGGACCTCAATGTGTACTCACTGGAAGAGAGGGAGGTGGGGTGACATGACAGAAACTTTCAAGTATCTCAAGGATATAAACAAGGTACAGGTGGGGACCATTTCCAAGGGAGAAAAGTGCTAGAACAAGGGACATAATAGGAAATTGGAGGGGGGGGATACAATAAGGGGTAATGTGAGTATGTTTTTCTACACAGAGAGGGTAGTTGACATTTGGAATTGCCTGCCTCAAGAGATAGTGGAGAAAACACAGTGGAGGTGCTTTAGGCATGTTTGGGCCAGGCACAGGAGAACCTTGAGAGGGGAGGGAGTGATGATAAACCATTGATCACAATGTATCTTGTGTCAGTGGCAGAATATAATGTGTGAGGCGTACAGGCAGACAGGATAGGCCTAGACATCCTTATCTGCCAGCAATTTCTATGTTTCTATGTTCTATGTTTCTATGAAACTCTGATTAACATTAGCCACTGTATCACATGTGGACCACACTGCCATCTGTTTTATTTGTAGAAAGTGAATCCCCTCACAACCTCTTCATGTGGAGAGAGGCACCTCAGTGGATGACCTGCGAATCAAACTCAATGACATAGTTACCTTACCTGGTTGCTCTGTTGTGGTATCAGGTTGTGTTGCACTTGTCTGGTGTTTCACTTGTTGTTGTAAATGCTTCACTTGTTGTAGGCACTGTTATGAAGATAAAGCAATGTTATCTGTACAAGTAATATTTATTTTCCTTGTGCAGTACTCACAGTGAACACATTTGTTTCTCAGAGATGTACATTATGCCTTTTGCCATTTGTAACATACTAACATTTATATATAAATCATCAATAGGAAAAATGCAACATGGCACAGAGAAGTACCCTAGTAGTAGGCTGTGGAACAAAATTTGCATTCCAGTTCTGGATTTGACATTTTTTTTAAGATTTCAAATTGTTGCCCTTCAGTTTAATTTTTGTGTTAGTTGAATAAAATGAGCATAGTACTTATTATTGTAAAGAGTGTCTGTGGTAAGTTCAGGAGAATATACATCGTGGGCAAAACATCCACATCAGATGAACTGTGTTTACTTGATTCTTGAGGATTTGGTGATGTTGACGCTTGTTGTACTGAGATGTTTTGTTCCACCAATATATTTTATCTTTGTGCAAAGCAGCTGACATATACTTTCTCTATGTTACTGTTACTGAAAGCCTTTACCATGTTACACGGTTTATCAGGTCATTACCACTTCTACTTCTAACAATTTCCAAGTATCCCTTAATTACACAGTTTTTCTAGGGTGTTAAGTAAGTTGAAAGCAGTGTGTTCACTATCCATGACAGTGGCAATGAGAAATGCTGTCTCTGCACTGACATTTTTGTTTGTCAGATTAGGATGTTGTGACTGTAAGAAAGAAACCCAGGGACTGATTCCAAGACAGTGATGAGAGCAAGGTGAAGTACACCATGCGTAAAGGTACACCAAAATCCCTATGACATGTGAGCTGCACCATATTCCAAGAGAATCACCAGATATGACAGAAAATGCAGAATTATGCATGTCATAAGTTATACCTCAAGATATGGCATAACTTGCAATAGTGGCATACCAGTACGCTGTCACAACTTGCATACTGTCAGCAGTACATACCTCTCAACTGTCCCACAGTATATGGCACTGTTCTCTACTGTACATCCCATCACTTCTCCTTCCACAGTGCAATGCCCTTTCCCACAGTCTGTGTTTGGTTAGTGTGCTACATGCTATGGTACATGTTGCACCAGGTATGTATTTCACTTATTATTGGCTTGTCTGGCCATGCTGCTACATATTTCACTGTGTCCTGGGCCTCCTAGGGCACATTTGCTTGGGTGTTCCACTGTATGCCCATTAGTTCCACGCTTCTGCTTGATGGTATGCTGCAGTCTGGCTCTGTGGGGGGGGAGGTTCTATGGCTTGTGCTCTGGTTAGAACAGCTTTTCCTTGTTGTAACTTATGTTACCATCCTCTGGCATGGTTCATTATGCCACCTTTTCTAGACTAGCAGTTTTGTGGTGCTGGTGTGTTATGCATGCCATAAGCCACATTACGCAGTGGCGTAAGTATTCTTTGGTGTAACTGCGGGGTAACTTGCATTTGTCGTAGCAGTTGTGGATTGTGGCATAAGTGTTTTTTTGGAATCACGCATGTCACAAATCACTGGCATAACTTGCGATTTGTACTAGCAGGACTGGCGTGCTGCACTTACACCTGGTGTAACTGACTTGGAATCAGGCTCCCTGTCTCCAGGCAGAGACGTATGTCCATGAGTGATACTGTATGATGCACATCTCCATTGTTCATATATCTATGGTGAAGTGCATAACCCTACATATTCCATCCTGACTGCAAGTACAATGCACTTAGACTCCTTGGTAATCTTTGGAACTGCTCTGCAGATGATGTACCAGCAAACCTAGATGGCAATTCATAGCACAGCTGTAAACTGGCAAGCAGCATTTTGATTACAACATTCTCCACAATGGAAGATTGATGATCAGTCCATAATATTTTACAATAGGAGTCATTGGAGAAGTAGTCAAATGCTTGAAGTCAGTTGTGTTCACCCAATCAAACAACTGAGTTAGGGTTAATTGTTTTGCATTTGGAAAAGCTCTGGACAAGCATGAGGTGGTGCTGCTCTGGCATGGCATGGTGTTGGTGAATGGAGTAGTCTGTTAGAAGATGCTGATGAAACCAGAGATGTTGACTTCTTTCTTGTAGCTGAAGCAGGTGGAGCCTGATTAGCTGTCCACCTCTGCCACCATGGTAGCCGCTGTGTTACTAACTGCTATTAGAGCCATTTTTGGCACTGACTGAAATACAGTTAGAGCCCTAGCACTGTCAGATGTTTCCTGAAATTTTTGTGACGTCTTTTGGAGAAATTTCCTGTCTGCCTGCAGTACCACTATGGGCCACAAGAGAGAATGTCTTTAGAAATATTGTGGAATATCTGGAAATATCTGAACATAGCTTTGGCTTCAACTGTAAATTATGATTGCATGAATTGTCAGTATCTAGCTCAGTGAGAACTGAGTGATTTTCAACATGAAGAGGCTACACCTAGACTAGGTGACACCTCACTTTGGTGGTTTCCAAGCCTTAGATACCCAAAAATCAGGTTAGTTAGTGAGGTAAACATCAAGATAGTGCAGTCAATAGGAGACGATAGGGTAAATGGAAAAAAGACAAAGGCAGTAAGGACAAAAAGAAATAAGGCAATACAAAATGGAGGGTAATGAGTACCAATGCCAATAATCTAGGTAAAAAGCTCCCTGAAGTGGTGTCCTTGATGGAAGAGGGATGCCTGGATATGATGGCAGTTACAGAAACATAGTACACAGAGAACCATGACTGGGATGTCAACATACCAGTGTACACAATCCACAGGAGGGACAGGGAGGGTAGAAGAGAAGGAGGAGTAGCTCTCTATGTAAGGGAAGGGATCAAAGCAAAAGAACTAAAGGGGAAACAGGGAGAAGGGGAGGCAAAGTGGGTCACCTTGGAGACTGGAAATGGGATACAGACCCCCATCTCAGGGGAAGGAAATGGACAAGTAAATGATAGAAGGCATACTTAGGATGGCAGAGAAAGGGGAGATATTGCTGATGGGGGACCTGAATATGCCAGATGTTAACTGGAGAACCTTTGCTGCAGCCACACCCAAGAGCAGGGCCATTCTCAATGTGCTACAGGAGGCATGCCTCAGACAGCTAGTTTTGAAACCCACTGGGGAGGGAGCATTCTTAGACCTGGTTCTCCCAAATGGGGGCAGATTAAGGAACTCAGATCTGGAAGTGGGTAGCCACCTGGGATCAAGTGACCACTAAACAGTGTGGTTCACAATAAACTTAGTTGTAGAGTTAAGCCATACAGAAGTGAAGGTACTGGACTACAGGATGGCAGATTTTGTCAAAATGGCAGAGTGCCTCAGAAAAGCCTTAGCAAACAGGCAAGAAGGTGGGGTGGAGCAACAACGGGGAAACATCAAAACCACCATCTCAGAGGCAACAAGCCTTTGTGTGAAGCAAATAAATAAATAAATCAAAATGAAAAATACTACGCTTCTCAAAAGAAGTGGCAGGGAAGGTTAGGAGAAAAAGATAGCATTCAGGAAGTATAAGGAACACAGAAGAAGCAGGACAGAGAACTGTACCAGTTAAAGCAGAAGGAAGCAGGAAGGCAGTCGGAATAGCAAAGTCCAAACTGAGGAAAAGATAAAACCTTTTATAGATATATTAGGAGCAAGGAAAGACTAAGGCAGGGATACTAAGGCTGAATAAAGGGAGGGTGGTTGGGCAGAGAGTGATAGTGAAAAGGCAGGGATACTAAATGAATACTTCTGCTAAGAATTCACAATGGAAGAGCCAGGGGAGATACCTAATCCAATCAATAGAAGCACTCTGTATAGGGGGTTGATATAAGTCCTTTCACAGAAGAAAGGGTTCTCAAAGAACTCCTAAAACTGAAGGTGGATAAAGCAATGGGGCCTGATGTGATTCCCCCAGAATTTTAAATGAACTAAGGTAAGAACTATTAACACCACTGACTACTATTTTTAATGAATTCTGTGAGATGGTGTGGTATCTGAGGACTGGAGGAGGGCAGATGTGTTTCCCTTCACAATAGTGGGAGAAAGACAGAGGCAGGAAACTACAGACCTGTCAGTTTGACCTCAGTGATTGGGAAAATGCTGGAATCATTTCTAAAGGAAATAATTGTTAAGTGACTAGAGGCCAGTGGGGCACAGGACCCAAGGCAGCATGGATTCACTGCAGGAAGGTCATGTCAGACAAATGTAAGTGATTTCTTTGACTGGGTGACCAAAGTAGTATACCTGGGAGGTGAGAACATAGCCTATCTAGACTTTGAAGTCATTTGACACAGTCCCACACAAAAGATTAATAAATAAATTAGACAGCCTCGGAGTAGGTCCCTGTGGTAGCCTGGGTAAAACATTGGCTGGGCAACAGGGCACAGAAGGGAATAGTAAATGGAGTCCACAGTGAAGAAAGGGGGGGGTTACTAGTCAGGGGTTAGTGGGGTAACGCAGGGTTCAGTACTGGGGCTGGTCCATTTTAATGTCTTTATAAGTTACATTGTAGAGGGACTGGAAGGAAAAGTATGTCTCTTTGCAGATAACAGAAAGATCTGCAACAGTGTTGATACCCAAGGTGGGGTGGAAAGGATGAAAATGGACTTGGCAAGGTTGGAGAAATGGTCAAATGTATGGCAGCTTAGATTCAATGCAAAAAAGTGCAAAGTAATGCACCTGGGAAACAAAAACCCAAAGGAAGAGTACACAATGGGGGGTGAGATACTGACAACAACAAAACTGGAAAGGGACCTGGGGGTAGTCATATCAGATGACCTAAAGGTGGGCAAGCAATGTGAGAAGGCAGTAAGGAGGGCTGGGGGATAGTGGGGTGCATAGGGAAAGGCAGCACCAGCAGAAAACAAGAAATTGTTATCCCTCTGTGCAGACAGTTGGTAAGACTACATCTGGAGTACTGTGAACAGTTCTGGAGATCTCATCTCCACGAAGACATAAAGAGGGTGGAGGCTGTCCAGAGGAGGGCAACCAAAATGGTGCAGAACCAGAAGACAAATGAAAAAATACTTAATGAGCTGAAGATGTATAGCCTCAAGGAAAGGGGGGAAGGGGGACATGATAAAAACCTGCAAATACCTCGAGGGAATCAACAAAGTTCGAGAGGGTAGCATCTTTCAGAAAAAGAGATGTGCAAGAACAAGGGGGCACACATTTAAGGGTTGTAGATACATGGAACAGCCTTCCTGAGGAAGTGGTAGTGTCAAAAACAGTGGGAGAATTCAAGAATGCATGGGACAGACATAAGGCAATTCTTGTGGGGGGTAGGAGGACTTAGGCCTTTGGTTAACTAGGATCTGCAGCTTGTCCATTAGATAGGGAAATGGGCAGACTAGGTGTGCCAAGAGGTCCTTGTATGCCATCAGATTCTATGTTTCTATGTTTGTTCCACATGGCAATTATTCTCTTTTAGTACACACATCATGCTCTGAGTTCTTCAGTAAAATGTGTCAGAATAATTCTTCCATTCCATGCTAGTCCATTTTGGTTATAATTAAGCAGGGAATGTGACTGGCTCTAAGTGATAGTGGTAGCTCAGAGTAGTAAACTATTATTTCTTGTAACAAAAGATTACAATTCTTATCTCTTTGATAAATGAAGCATTTACTTACTAACAGTCCCACAGCAGGCATGATGTGTAGAAAAGTAATATAACTAAGGTTGACACAGATGGTTCTGGTTTTCTCCTGCACATCATGAGCCCTGCAACCCTAACACACTTTTTTTCATAAGAACTGACAAAGAAGAGCCTGTCATCTTTTGGTAGAGCAGACTTATGTGTTGTCACAACATTTAAGGTCACAATGAGGAGTTCTAGACATGGATATGTCAGTCTCCAGATAAAGTACTGCCCTTCACCCTGCACCAAATCTGTGAGATAAAAAAAGTCTAATTAATAAGTTAAGAAAAATATGATACTTCATTAATATCTCACTAATTTTAAAACTTAAAAATGTAATTCTGCATAATATTTCATGAAATTCTGACATTTTTTTAAATATTCTGTGATTGTGAAATGAAAAATTCATTGTTGAAATTTGGAATTTGACTTGCAAATGTGGAATTTTACTGGCAAAGGCTGAATTTCACCTCCTGCACGTGAAATCCCACTGTTTGTGTGGGTGAAATTCTGCATTTTGCCTGTGAAATTTTGCATTTTATAGTCGAAATTCCATATTTCAACAGCAGAATTTCAAATTTCGCACCTGCAATATATATTCCATGAAATGCAAAATTTATTTTGTGGGTGAAATTGATTTCACCAGAATTTCACTGGCAAAATTAAATTTCACTACACCTCTATTCAAAACTGACTAACATTTTCTGCCTGCTATTTTTGTTGCTACTAGTTCTTTACTGGATTACCGGCAGGTACTGAACTGAACTGGGCTGGTTGTATTACTGGTAGTAGCAGAATAGGGCCATGCTGTGAGGGGGGGGGCAGTTAATGTGCACCTGTGAAAGCAGCAGCAATTTGTCTGGTTACTGTAGTGTAGCTACAACTGTGGAAAATGAGAAGGAGGAACAGGAAGGTATTTTAATCTTGTACAATAGGGTGTGTTTGTGGGAAAATCCTTTAAATTTGGCTCAGAAAGTGCTCGACAATCATTGTTATAGGCATCATAATGATCATCATAAAAGCTGAACTCAAGATGTACAGAACCTCTGTCAGATACATGGAGGTCACCATCATTTTTAGATGTTTCTAAAATGATTAGTTAAATTCAACCTCCGCCAACTCAGTAGTGTAAGAATGTATAACAGGACACTTGAGCCTGAGCTAAGAGCTATAGTAATGAACTTGTATCTACAGTTTAATTAAACATTATAGTTGATAACTGACTGCTAACTTCACTTTGTAATGGTAAAGAAAATTATGATGCTGTTGATAGTGATGATGATGATAATGACAATAAAAATTATAGTGATGGGTTACTAGCGCCTTATTTCATTGGCAGTCCTAAATCTTTTAATGAGCAGAAGCTTTTTGTGTTTCAAACCCAATCAGACCTGCTGTATTTCATCTCTTGTGATGCACTTGTAATTTACAGTGCCTGCCCTTGTGGTTCAGTTAATTTCTTTCTTTTGTGTTTTATTTCCAATCTATCGAACTGCCACAGTTTGGGATCGTCCTCTCAGTCAAAACACCTGGCTTCTATGACATACCCTAGCTCTGTCATTATCTGACAGATGACTGTAAAGGCACAGAGTCACTTGTGTAGGAATGAGGGTGACTAGCATGTCATAAAGCAGGGTTTAATGTTTTCCCATCATTTTCTCCCTGGGACATCATCACATGCATTGATGCAGTGAGTTAGCTCCATTTCCATGGAACTGCCACTGGCTTCCTGTGGGTGGGGTCATTTCCCTAGCAATCCCTCATTGTGTTATGTTGTATCAATGACACTCCAAACATTACCTCATGGGTTCCCATCCCACCTGATAGGCTAGTGATGCACATGTGACCCAGATCAAATTTCTCAACATACCTAGGTCCCAGGAGTCTCTGTTCTCCAGTTCAACCTTTGCATCTGAAGAGGCTACAAGCACTCCAGAAGTCCTGTGTGATCAATTAATTGAGGGTAGGCCAAAAAGCTTTTTGCAATGAAGGCATGACTCTCACAACAATTAGTTTTCAAATAAATTTGTGCTTGCCTTGGAAGTCAGAAGGAATGTTGTTTATTAAGTGTTTGTTTCCAGCTGGAATAACAGCAAACGGTGCTCAGGTTTTCCTGCCTAGAATAAATTAGGCATCTCAGAAATTGCTGTTGATTTAGTTTGCCTTCAGGGCCTGAGAGAGACAGAGAGGATGAATAAGATGTTTGCTTGTTTGAATTTTTGTTTCTGAGCTGTGTTTATGCTGGTAGCATTGAAAAAGACTGAAAAGATTTATTCCTGTACTTTCTCTCGCCTCTGCGTAGTCTTGTGAAATATATAATAAGCTAGCAGTGTAACAATGGCCGAGTGATCTAAGGTGCTGCATTCAGGTCGCAGTCTTCCCTGGAGGTGTGGGTTCAAATCCCACTTCAAGGTGGTCTAGAGCTAGAGTCGCTGTCCAAGACAAGGTCAACACCTGCAACTGCGCCACTTCCTACTCCAGGTCCAGGCACCCCTTCCCAGCCAGATAACAATGAGGAACCCTCTACTCCCTCACCAGATGATGGGGATGACGGTGGGGCACCAGATGATGGTGAGGATGTCGAATCGGGTGACGAGGAGAAGAGGACATGGATGTCTTACCTGAGACACCTTCACTAACTTGGAAAATTTGTTCCTTTGATTTAATCCCAGGCCTCATACAGGCAATAAAATCTACAATGAGTTTTGACATAGAAGCTCCCAAGCCAGAGTCCAGACTTGATCCTATGATATAGCAGAACCAGAAGACCAGGGACACCCTTCCTCAGTGTCCCACTATTGGTGATATTTTGTTAAAGGAGTAGGAGGCAGCAGAGCCGGGTCACATGTCCGAGAAAAGAAAACTAGACAGAATGCATACGGTGCAGGAGGACAAGGTCAGGTTGTGATGCACGGCTCCAAGTATAGTTCCGCAAATCTCAGCACTAAGTAAAAAGACAGTGCTACCTTGCGCCACCATTTCCCTTAAGGATCCCACTGACAAAAGAGTTAAAGAAATGTTAAAGAAACCTTCGAATTCTCAGGCATGACAGCTGGAGAAGGTCACAGTGGTGTACTCAGCGCGCAGATTTGCTGGTTGGAGAAGCTGTTAGAAAAGCTGACCCCAAGTCCAGGGAAGCAGAACTACTGGAGTCACTCTCAACACACGCTAAGTATCTGGGGACATGGCAGTAGATACCTGAAACTAGAAGTCAGATCTGCTGCCCGGCAAACAGAGCCAGACGAGCCCTATGGCTCAAACTTTGGGAGGCAGACAATGAATCAAAGAACCTTTACAGACCTGGCCTCTGAAAGGAGACAATGTGTTTGGCAAAGGAATTAAAGAGTTTCTGGATCAAAAGGAAAAGGACAAGGTTCTCGTAAAGACAAACAGAGAATCACTTACTTGCCTCTGTTTGGCACAGATTTAGGGAAATAACAGGATTCAGCAGAACAGAAGGCAAAATTACTCAAACAACTCCTTTTGGGATAGAGCCACAACAACAACAGCTTCTACGGTATTTCACAGGGTGGCTACTCAGCACCCAGAGGTAGGAACTGGTGCTTTGGAGGCAGAGGCAGAGGTGGGAAGCCAAAGCAGTACTGACTGTTCCCCATATCCCCATTATCAATCCAACTCTCGCACTATCCTCTGTAGGCCATAGACTGATGTTATTCCATCAGCAATGGCAACAGAAAAATCAGACAGATGGGTTCTGGAGATCATATCCCTAGGTTACTCTATTGAGTTTTAAGCAAACCTTGCAGGGACAGAGTGGTACTGTCCCCAATCACAAAAAAGAGGGCCACCACCCACCAAGTCCAGGAGATCATCTGAGACCTGTTGTAAAACACCACAATTTAACCAGTACCAGACTCAGAGGCCGGCACAGGAGTCTACTCCATCTTCTTTCTGGTCCCAAGGAAAAACAGAGACCTCAGACCAATTCTGGATCTGAAATTTCTGAACCGTTTCATATCCACTCCACAGTTCAAGATGGAGACCCTTTGGTTGACCTTGGAACATACAGGTGGGGGACTACCTTACATCAGTGGATCTGAAGGATGTGTACGCATCCCTCTGGCTCAATCACCAATGATTCCTCTAATTCCACATAATGGGCCAGCACTACCAGTATCAGGCCTTACCATTCGGACTCACCTTGGCACCCAGGGTGTTTACAAAGGTGTCTATTGCTTTAGCAGCCCAACTGTGGGAATAGGGGAAGGATGATTCCCTTACTTGGATGACTAGCTGATACGGGCATGCACCAGTGTCAAGTCCCAAAGGGACACAGACGCAGTCCTGTCGGCTCTGTCCCAACATGGTTGGGTGGTCAATCGGGAGAAGAGCTCTTTACAACCATCACAGCAAATAGAGCACCTAGGACCAGAGATAGACACAGTCAAGGGATGGCAAGAACCCCAAGAAAAAGGATCAACACAGCGATATCAATAGTTCGGACACTGCGGTCCACAGCCGAGCTGACCATGGACCAAGTGTTACAGGTCCCTCGCTACATGTCATCCTGTCTGGACTTGGTCCCTAGCGAGGTGGAATATGCCTCTTTACAGAACTGCATACCCAGCAAGGCTCAACATCAGAAGACGACCTCAACAAGGTTGTTTACCTGCCAAGCAGGGTCAAGGACTTTCTGGGGTGGTGGATGCACCACCAGAACCTCAAGAGGGCTGTCCACTGGAGCTGGCATACCAGGTGACAGTGGAAACTGATGCCAGTTTACTCGGTTAGAGCATGCTTACGCGATCTCCACAGTGCAGGGCAAATGAATGACGGGTGGAGGCATGATTGTCCATCAGCATCCTGAAATGAGGGCGGTGTTCCACACTTGAGAACGCTCAGGGACAGTATCACCAGCCAGGTGGTCTTCATAAAAATCAGACAACCAGGTCACAGTTGCATACATAGCAAAACAGGGCAGAACATGCAGCAAGGCCGTGCTCAGAGAGGCAGCCAAGGTGTTGAACTGGGCCCAGTCCCACCTCACTCACCTCCAGACTGTGCATCTGGTGGCAAAGCTGGAATGTCAGAGCAGACTGGCTAGCAGACAGCAGGTGCATCCGGGGAGTGGCAGCTTCATCTGGATTTGTTTGCCATGATACAAAGGAGGTGGGGTCAAGTTCCAATGGATCTGATGGCATCCAAGGTAAACCCACAGGTCAAGTCATACTTCTTTGATACAGGGAGAAGCAGGCACTGGAAGTCTGTCTCCAGACATGGAACCAGGAACAGTCATATATTTTCTTCCTGATTCCACTAATTCCACAGGTGTTGGCAAAGGTCAGAATATCTCAACTAAAGATTATTCTGATCTCACCTTACTGGCCATGAAGGGCGTGGTTTCCATCTGCGTATCCATGACACTGGACAGATGGGCCATCCTATATTAGAAGGACATGCTGTTCCAAGGACCATTGCTTCACCTAGCCCCCATACCCTGAAACTGTCGGCCTGGCTTCTGAGAGGCAGAGATTGTTAACTGCCGGTACCATGAGTTGGTCATTTCAACCATCCTACAAGCCAGGAAGCCTTCCACCACAGCCACCTATAGCAGGCAGTGGAACATTTTCACCAAATGGTGCAAGTCTGCACACCTCGACCTAATGCAGGTGGACATATCTGTTCTTACTGTATCTGCAGCAGGACCTGGACAAGGGCTATCCACTTCTTTCCTATGGGTGCAGTTGTCATCCACAGGAGCAGCCATGGGGCTTTCACAGCCCGGTAATCATCTGGATGCCGCAGATTCCTCAGTGTGGCACAGAATATTCATCCTCACATAACGGATGTCAGTGGCCCCATGGGACTTGACCATGGTGCTTGATTAGATAGGAAGGGCCCGTTCTGATGAGGGCACCAGTACCCGCTTTACTGGTTGGGTTTAAAAACCTGTTTCCTAGTAGCAATCTGCTCCGCCCAGAATTAGTGAACTAGGAGCCCTGTCATGCAAAGAACCCTACACCATTTTCACTGCTCAAGGGTCTCTTCTGAAAACAGTCCCAGCTTTGCCCAAAAGTTATGTCCACATTCCATATGGATCAAACCCTAGAGTTACCGACACTCCACACACAGCTGCAGCAATACGAGATAGGAACTCCCCACTATCTGGACGTAGGGAGTACCGTATCACAGTACATTACATGGACACAGACAATCCGCAGGTCTGAAAGGCTTTTTATCATAGCTCAGAGCCGTAAGCAAGGAATGGCTGCCTCCAAGACCACGATTGCTAGCTGGTTAAAGAGGACGGTACAGGAAGCAAATGAAGAGAATGGCATTACGCCTCCAGAGGGGACAAAAGCACATTCAGCAAGGGCATTGGCCACCTCCTGGGTGGAAAGAGCCAGTGTGTCCATGGAGGACATATGTAGAGCGGCGACATGGACCTCTGTCCACATTTTCACAAAACATTATAGACATGAGATGCTACACAAACAAAGGACTGACTTCACCAGAAAACTTTTCTCTTCAGCGTGTCGCACAAGCTGTCCGCCACATCGCCCTGTCCCACCCTGATGGATGTTTTGAACTGCTTATTATAAGTAACCCATGAGGTAATGTCTGGAGTGTCATGAATTCAACATAACACAATGGGTGTTTACTCACCTGCTAAAGGTGATTATGTTAGTTGTATCCATGACACTCCACAACCCACCCTCCAGGGCAATCACGGCGGAAAATTTTACCTGGATATATGACAGTTAGCAGACTTGGTGTAATTTGAAGTTATTATAGTTTGTCCTGAACACACGACTGATTACAGTCAGTATCATTAGGTTACTGAATTAGAATTGTACCAAATTAAAAACTAAGGTGTGGTGTTATACTAGTGTTGGTCCTCTTTATGTGTTCATACTGTATATATTAATATATGGGTAAAGTGGAGTCACGGGAAGAGGGAATTTGGACTAAAAGCATTTGTACTTCAGCTATGGAAGAATCAAACTGGAGAACAGAGACTCCTGGGACCTAGGTACGCTGAGAAATTTGATCTGGGTCACATGTGCATCACTAGCCTATCAAGTGGGTTGGGAACCCATGAGGTAATGTCTGGAGTGACATGGATACAACTAATGCAATCACCTTTACCATGTGAGTAAACCCCCATTGCTGCCACACAGATTCCTCCAGGGGCAGCTACCAAGCAGGAAATGCATACCTGCTCTGCCAGAATAAAGAGCTTTCAAAAGGCATTCAGTCCTCTCCCCATCCCCTTCAGAACCCAAGCTTCCATGGCAAGTGCATCATCAATATCACTGGCCTAGAATAACGTAGCTCTACTACTGTGCTCCTGCATCAGCCTAGGTTTGGTTTCTTTCTGCTGGATTGGTTCCTTTTGGAACATGCTCTTGCGTATCCTATACCACTGAGCTATATTAAGCAGTTTTTGTAACTTTCCGTACTATCAAATCCCCATAAATATAAGCTACTGTGTCACATGTGGACCACACAATCACCTTTTTAATTTAATTGTAAAAAATGACTCCCTTCACAACATCTTCAGAAAGTCAGATCAATGGATACACTGCAAATCAAACACAATAACATAATTTACTGTATCTGGTTCCTCTGTTTTGGTATCAGGTACTGTTGTACTCATCAGAGTAGTTTCAAATTTAGTTGTTGATGTTGATGCCTCCGTAGTTGTTGACGCTTTTAAGAAGATGAAAGCAAATTTAGTTGTACAAGTAATATTTATTTTTCTTGTGCAATGCTCACTGTATGAACTCATTTGTTCTCAGAGATGTATGTCTATCTTATATTTGTAACAAACTGAAATGTGTATATAAATGATAAATTGAAAAAAATAAACAAGAGAATAACAAAAAGAAATATATTATTAGTGAGCTGCGTCACCAAAATCATATTCCAGTATTGGATTTCACAGATTTTTCAGATTTGAAATTATTGGCCATCAATTTAATTGACATGCAAGTTGAATAAAATTAGTGCAGCAGTAATCATTGTAAAGTCTTTCTCTAGTAAGTACCTGACAATATGCATTGAGGCAATGACCACTATAAACAATGAACTGCTGTTACCAGATTCTTTTTTTTTTGTAATTGCTATTTTAAGCCCCTTTATCGCTGGTGCTGTCTTCCAACACACCCTCATAGACAACTCGATCCTGAGGAAGCCCCACGATCCTTGGCTATACCTCCAGGTGGGAAGCGGGTGGGGCGGGTGGGGTCCCTCCCATAAGCGCCCGCATATCAATCAATCTCATTGGGGTCCCTCATTGGAAAGCAGTGCCAGAAGGTGAGGCCATATTCCAATCCTCTTGTTGGTGTTACACCTGGGTTGAGTGTTTTACATGTAAGCCACCTGGAGGTATACATGCACTGATCCCAAGGCATACTCCAGTGTCTGTCACACCTCCTGACTCATAGAGACTTTGTGCATGCTGAACCTCTGGCTACTGCTACAGGCCACACATGAACCAAATCAGTGCACCCCTCCCCCCCGGGAGCAGGAGAAGAGCAGTCCCTCAGATGATGAGGTCTCTTTCCCTCAGTCGGAGCTTTGATGACCCAGTATAATTCCAGAACCTGGGTCACCAGTGTTGCAAGCAGTAGCACTACCACTGTACTGGTAGGCTGGCTACAATGAACTGCTGTTACTAGATTCTTGAGGAGCACTATTAAACTGGCCAATGATCTGGTGATGTTGATCCTTGTTGTCCAGAGATGTTTTGTTCCACCAATATATTCAATGTTTGTGCAAAGCAGTTGACATAGCATTTTTGTAGCACTCCACATTGTCAATGGGTAATCAACACAACTTGATATAGTGCACCCCTACAAGGAGAATGCCACCCCTAAATTTAAATAGTGGCTCTTAAGCTGCGGCATTCTAATTGTATAATCTGCTTTTTTTCTCATTCCCTGAGTGGATTGGGAACCACGTCTGCCTTGCTAGGATGTTTTTAATGGTCTCCGTTTCAATAAAAAAGAAAAAAGGTGACACAGGCAGGTACAGATTTATTTTATACGGGGTGTAGAGTCTTGGGGGGGTCCTCAACTTTGGTGTTAGTTCATTTTCCTCCCCCCCATAGCTTGAGCTTTGATGTTTGGCAGCGTTTTAGAGCTAAGACAGTAGTGAACAAATGAAGTGATTGTGCACAGGAGCCCCTTTATATACTAAGGGGAGAAAAGCTACATACGAACATACGAAATTTGCCAGCAGATAAAGGCCTAGAGGTCTATCAAGTCTGCTCGAATGTGCAGCTAGCACCCCTTATTCTGCAGCTGTGGTGCTCAACAGCAGGGTAAATGCATGTGAGAAGGTGTTTCAAAGAGAACAAGTCTATTGGCACACTTTATTATAGGCAGTTAGGAAAACAACAACTTAATGCCAGGCACGTTCAACAAGTACCTCACTTACCTGCAATATTGTCCAAGCCATTAAATGTAAAACAAATCACTGAAGCAGTTTCTGGACTAGTATTTTTCTTGGCTCAATTGTCTAAGACCTATATTATGTGAAAACCTTCCTTTTGTTGGATACCATCCACAGTGGTGTTTGTCATATGATGAACATTGTCCTTAGTTATACTAGCTGTACTCTGCTAGTTTTTCAAAGGCACCGAGCGTTTTGCACTTCTATAAAGTAGAACTCTTATCATAGGTATCTGGCAGCTCTGAGGCAGTCAGTGTGCAGCTCTTGCTGCATAGATTCAACCTGAAACTTTCTGCCGTGGTCTTTAGGTCAATGCTCCTGTGTGCTTATATTTCAGAACTCAGGACCCAATCATCAGAGCTGTTAGACAGACAATTTGTGATTTTGGCGTAATTTTGAGGTGATTTGTTGATTTTCCCTCTCAACCTTTGTTTCTCCCATTTGCGCAGCCACCATTAGGGTTGAGCATGTGCTCTTTCATCAGTTTGGCTTCCCAACAGTGTCTACAGCATGCACCGGTGGTGCGCACATGTGCAGTTTAAAGTCCATTGCATAGCGCTATTTGCCATTAACATCTATTGTGCGCGTGTGTGCCCACGCATTTGGCAAATGTCCTCAGGCTAGCGCAAGCACACTAATGTTCCTGTACATCTGATGGGCATACATGAATAGTTTAGTGATTTTTCAGTGCACTTATTCAGTCTGGCTGTTGGCTGGGCTGATTGATAGCAAACAATCACTACTACATTCACACCTGATTTTTTTCCTGTTACACTTTTCTCTTATTGGCATCATGGCTAATCGAAGACCATTAATCATGACATGATGTAAGACCTGCAGAAGGGTGACGAGACCCTCCCTCATAGGTTCATATTGCCTCATCGTGCTTCTCGCCATACTAGTTTTCTTACTGATTCTCAGCTGGCCCTCCAGGTGAGGAGGGGGCACCTGCTCCATCTCATGGCAGTGGCAAGTAGAGTTGTGAAAGCTTTCATTGCTCCTCGGTGAGCATCTGAGTCCTGATGTCATGCAGGAAATCTCAGCAGATACACCTGTCCTTAGGCTAGTCCTCCCAGGTTAAGGGTTGCCCATCCAGATATGTCCAGGTGTGATACAACTTGACAAGGCAGTACAATCAGATGTAGAGGAAGATACCAACCCTGACTTTTAGAAGGCCAGGATGAGAATTGTGGGTGATCATGGCAAAACCTCTGACCTTATAAAATTACTTTCAGATGAGGAGAATTTCCCCTCTGAGGAGGAGGAGGTGGAAGATGGGAATTGGACAGAACTGAAGTCAAGGATTGCAATTACTCCACTGTTTGACAAAAAGTCCTTGTCCTTTCCGATAGCTGTGGCTTGTAGATCCTTACAGCTGTGGGAGGAGCAGTTAGTGGTGATGGTGGATGTTAATTCAATTCTATGTCTGTCCTCCTGTGTACCAAAAGGTTTCCGGGGTTTAATTCATTGTGACCAAATCATTGATCAAGAATCGGCATCTGTGGATCACAGAAAAAAAATTCTTCCCAAACAAAAAACTTGGAAGAATCCTTTTCTAGGAGAAAGGTCTCACAAGTGGAAAGCTCCCTCTTTGGCAGGCAAGACAGTTTATAATTCAATAAAAAAATAGCACCATTCCAATTGACGGTGCTCTAGCAGTAGCGGATTCACATGACGGTCTCAAATTGCCAACAAAAATGAATGTTATTGCTTTTGCTTTCTAACGCCAGCCAAATTTCCGATCCTAATACTGTCCAACCTAACCCCATCATCTTTCCTCCTGCCACCCCCTCTTACTTCCTCCACCCTACTTCCCCTCCATCTTCCTCTCATACCACCCCTGCCTCCTCCCTACCGCACTACTCCTCCTGCTCTTGCACCTAGAGCCCCTGCCTCCATTGCCCCTCCCTCTCTCCCCTCTCCTCCCACCTAACCTCACCCCACACTTCTCAATGGACAAAGCCATGCCTGGCTACACTAACTGCCCTCATCTCAAGCAGCCTGGGGCCCTCCTGACTCTGAATACTCCCTGATATGTACTAAACACTGGACCCTCTTGTAGTGTTGTTTTTAAGGTTATTCCGAGTGTAGATTTGTTCTCTTCCTTACTGTCCTGTAACCCTGTATGTGATGTAACTGCACTTTTAAACCTGATGTTAAAAGTGTTTTCACATGTGTGTTACCTCCTAATGTTTTGTTATGTCATGTATTTTCTATGACTTGGAGCCTTTTGTAAACAAGCCTTTGGCTCAAAGATGTTAATCCTAAACTGAAATAAATAAATAAATAAATAAATAAATAAATAAATAAATAAATAAGCAGGTGGCTACCCCATGTAGGAGGACTTTTACTTCTAATGGCACAAACATTCGTACTTCCTGTTTCATTTATTGTTGCCGAGCCTTAATCCTCTGGTCACTATACTGATCAATTTCATGGAAACACAGAAATTTGTTGGCAGAAAAGGACCTGATGGCTCATCCAGTCTGCCTGAGTTCCCTGCCCTACGGAAGATTCCACCCTCTGTCTCCTGCCTACATGCTGTTGCTTAGGCCTATGTTAGTATCCCAAGCTCTTTTAAATTTGTCCACTGAATCTGCCCTCACACCCATTCCAGCCATCAGTATGAATAGATAGGCCATTGACAGAGTACAGGCCTATGGCACATTGATAAGGTAAAAAATGAGCAGACTGGATGAGCCTCGTGGTCCTTATCTGCTGTCAGCTTCTATGTTTCTGTTCCTGGCCCTATGATCCTCTCAGTAAAAACATCCCCCTGATGTCACCTCTAAAATTACCCTCTACAGCTGAAAGCATGTCCCCTAATGGATTTGTTCTTCCTCATTCTGAAGATTCTGTCAACTCTCACCCTGTTTATACCCTTCAAGTACTGTACATGAAGGTGTCAACGATATCCATGATACCCCCCCAACTTCTCCAGTTTATACAGGCTTAGTTCAGCCAGCCTTTCCTCATATGACTTCTCCTGCAGTTTTTTCACCATTTTGCTACTTTTCTTTGGACCTCTCTAACCTGTCCTTATCCTTACAAGTATGGCCTCCAGAACTGGACCCATATTCCAGGTGTGCTCTGACCATTAGTTGTATAGTGGCATGATCACCTCCCTTCTTCTGCTTGTAAAGCCCCTCCCTATGCACGCCAACATTCTGATTGCTTTCCCCGCTGCCCTGTCCCACTGACTCCAAACTTTCAGAATGTCTGAAATTGTGATTCCCAGGTCCCTATCTTGATCTGATACCCCCAGTTCTTCCCCCTCAAGCCAGTATTTTGCCCTTGTGTTTCAACTACCTACTGTATGTGCATAATTCTGCATTTTTTTTCAGTGACTGGTAGATGAGACTTTTGTGATTACACCTCCAGCCTGACCAGATCCTCCCTCATACCTTCCACTCCCCCGCATATCCTGCCTATTGCAGATCTTCATATCATCTTCAAACAGACATACCTTCCCATGGAGAACCTCTGAAATGTCCCCAATACATATGTTGAAAAGTATGGGTCCCAGCACCAACGCCTGGGGAACCCCACTCATCACTCTTCCTTCATTAGACTGCACCCCATTTACCACAACCCTCTGTGTCCTTCGCTCTAACCAATGATCTACCCACTTTGTAAGCTTGCTCCCCACTCTTAAGCTGCCAACTTTTCTGACCAGCCTTCTGTGGGGATGGTGTCAGGCTTTCTGAAGTCCAGGCTGGGCACACCCGCTGCCCTCCCTGGTCCAATATCTCCGGAATCTGTCAACAATTCAATCAGGTTGGTCTGGCAGGACCTTCCACCTGTGAATCCATGCTGATTGTCATCTAGGAGGACCTCATCCTCCAAATGTTTTTACATGCTTTTCTTAATAAGTGATTACTTGTGTGCTGCTGAAAAAGGGACCTAAAATATACTGTTCAGGGTGTTTGTGCTATCCTACCAAGAGTCTAGCCGATTAATTAAGTACAGCTGCTGCCACTTCAGTAATTTCACCCTGCTCATAGTCCTGTTGCTAGATACTCACTAGCTTCTTCTACCTGTTGCTAGCTGCACCTCCCCCAATTGGTGGTGGCAGCCCAGTCTGTGGGGTTGAGGTGTTAAAGATCTCACTTTAAACACGGCAGCATTTGGCGTGGTGAGGTGCAGCAAATGCAATAAGTGCAGGGAGTTCCAAGGGAGTCTAGGGAGGTAGAGGAGGGAGTGTTTGATTGTAATACTGTCGGTGCAGTTAGTATGTTATGTTAATAATCTGGGATGCTAAGTGTTTACCTATTTAGGTGTGTATTCTTTGGGGGGTTATATGTGGATCATATTGAATTATATAGGTTTGGCACCGGGAACACTGCCTCATATGAGACAAATGATTTTTAATTTTCAAATTGCTTAGTTATTGATGTTGTTGTTACTGATTCATGGCAATTGTTTTTGAGTAGCCCTATGTCCATAAGACAATGTGGGAATAGGGGTTACTTTACTTGTTTGCACTATGGCATGTTACTTTGTTCTAAATTGGGCAACTGTGTTTCAACCAGCTTTCTGTTGTTAGATTCTGGTGATGCTGAACTGAAACCAGGGCCTTGTTCTTTGGATTCTATGTCTTCCTCTCAAGCATCATCTTTGAATAATTGTTTGAAATCCTGTCATGGATTTAAAATCATCCATTTGAATGTTCTTAGTTTAATCCCTAAGATTTCTGAAATCGAACTGCTTATTGCTCTATATCTGCCAGATATTGTTGCTTTATCAGAAACATGATTGATGCCGGGGGTGCCCGATAATGTGTGCCATATTGGGGGTTATAAAATTTTTAGGGTAGACAGTAAAGGTTGAAAAAAGGGTAGTAGGGTCTTGATTTATTATAGGGATCATTTAGAAATTATTTTTTAAGGTCTAGCAAGGATTTGGATTGTGATACTGTTTGGTTGGTTTTGAAATTTGTTCTTGGAGGAAAAAAGAAGTTAAATGTGGGTTGTTTGTATAATCCCCCTCAATGTGGTCTTCAATGGCTTAAACATTTCTTGGATGTTTGTGAAGTTTATTTAAAGCAAAGTGATTCTGTTTTTGTTGGAGATACAAATTTGAATTGGAGGGCTAATGACACCATGGGGCTCGAATCTCTTCTTCTCTCTTACGGACTAACTCTGTGTATAAATGTGCCTACCCGTCTCAACCCCATCTCACAGAATAATTCTCTGTTCAATTGGGTTTTGACTAAAAGAGTGGAATGGTAGGGGCCTCTGGTGTCTTGGCAGATTCAGTAGCGATCACATGGCCACTTTTGTGTCCTAGATTTTGCTGTATTAACCCCTTCTGTGTTTCAGACTAGATCATTTAAAAGGATAGATTATTCCCTGTTATATTCTTCTTTGAGTTTAATTGATTGATCATTTCATGAATGTATTCCAGATGTGGACGAGAACTTTTTTTTTGCAGCTAACTTCTTCCCATTCAGGAATCCTTTTCCTTTGTGGCCTGCTCGTGTATCGGTTCTCCTACTGGATGGTTTGGTCCCAGCATTAAGAAATTAATTAAGGAGTGGATAGTGCTTGGACTAAATTTAAATTATCTCCCAGTAGAGTTTCAATGGATCTCTACCATGGACTTTGGAATTTAGTCTCAAACTGTTAGAAATGCTAAAAAGCTTATGTCAGGGATCGCTTTGAAGATAGCTGGCAGATCCAAAGAAGTTTTGGAATAACTTAAATTTTTACTTTCTCCTAAATCAAAATCTGACATCCAGAAATTAAATGTTGACAGTAAGGAAATTGGTGACTTGTCTGAAATTGTTAAATTGTTAAATTCTAAATTTTCAGATCTTTCTAAGTTTAGATCTTTTTTCCCTCAGGCTGGTAATATTAAATCTTTTTCCACCATTCCTTTGGTAGATGGACCAAGGTTTTTGTTTAAGGAAGTAACATCAAATGAAGTTTTTCATCTTCTGCAGCCTCTCCCAAATAAAGGGAGTGACTGCAGGGAAGAGTTGGATGCCTGCTTCTTAAAATTGGTTATTCTCTTTATTACAGATCCCCTATGTTATATTTTTAATATGTCATTGGCTACAGCTGTTTTTCCCCTGTCCTGGAAGAAATCTAATGTGGTTCCAATTACAAAAAAAGAGCTGTGCTACTTCCATCAATAATTATAGGCCAATATCAATACTGAATCCCCTTAGCAAACTACTTGAGCATTTAGTGGCTGAACAAATGGATGCCTATTTGGTTACCCATGATTTGCTGTCAAGGCAACAACACGGGTTCCGTAAGCACTTTGGTATGGGCACAGCCTTGGTTGGGTTCACGAACACTGTCCTACGTGAGTTTGAGAAGGGTTTGATGACTGAGGTGGTGTTCATAGACCTAATGCTTTTGATTTGATTGATCATGGGTTGGCCTGCACAAAATTGAAAGATCTGGGGTTTTCTGATGTCGCTGTTTCTTGGTTCTATGATTATCTGAGTAACAGGTGTCAATTTATTCAAGTAGGTTCTGTGGTTTCTGTTGTCTTGCCAGTTAGTTGTGGTGTACCTCAGGAGTCCATTTTAGGACCCCTGTTATTTTCTATTTTTATTAATCAGCTTTCTGGAGTTTGTAGGTTTAGTGAATCACTGCTTTATGCAGATGATCTTGTAATTTGTGCACAGTCAAATTCTGTGTCTGAACTTTCTTGTTCCCTAGAAAAGGATTTTGGTACTTTCTGTTCTTGGCTTACTGTAAATGCTATGGTTTTGAACGCAGCTAAAACAAATGTTATGTTATTTGGCATGCAATTTATGTTGGTGGCCACCCCGGAACTGAGGATATCTGATTTTTGGTGTGGTCTGCTTGAACAAGTGTCTCAATTTAGGTACTTGGGCACACTATAGGATCCCAGTTTGACCTTTTCACCTCAGATTCAGTTAATGGTTAAGAAAGTAAATCAAAGAATAGGGATGTTATACAAATTCAAGTTATTCTTCTCACAAGCAACTAGATTAGCAATTACTATTGGTTCTCTTCTTCCATATTTTGATTACAGTTCTTGTTTATATTATAACATAGGTACAAAAAAAATGCAAGCACTAACTGTGGCCTATAATAATATTTGTAAATTTATTTTAGGAGCCCCCAATAGGACACATCGGTGTAATCTTTATTCTCGGTTGAGGTGGTTTTCCCCCTAGTTGCAGAACAGAATATTTTGTTGGTTGTCTGATTCCCTGCCAGCCCCCGCTCTCCATCACCCAAATCCCCTCCTTCACATATTGGGCAACCCGTCTGCCCACCTTTTTCTTGTTCTGTCCCACTTCTAGAGTCATTCACAGGTAATTCCACCTCCCCACTGTAGTTGTCTGTTAAACAGGTCTCAGTAACTGCAATTAGATCCAGGCCATCCACTGCTACCATCACCACCAGCAGGGCTGTCATCTTATTCCAAGACTCCTAGCATTTGCTAGAAATCCCTTCCACCAGCCCCATTTTCCTCCATTTTCTGCCCTCCCCAATTCGTCCTGCCCCTAGCTGTAGGGGAATGTGAGTTAGGTAAGTTCCACTAGCCATTTTCCCTGGACCATCCCTAGCTTCATACTTCCCCTCTCCTTGTTTGTTGCACCCCATAGAATTCCATCTATGTATCCCAGCAGTTTCCCCCTTAACAATCCAGCTCCCTTGTCATTTGTATGCAACCTGTCCCTTGCATACAGGCACTCATGTGTCCTCTCAGTCTCCTAAACATTTGTAGCCTTCCCTCCTGCACCACTGCCTCAGTCAATGGTTAAAGTTCTTGATTCTCAACTGTCTAGTTGTGCTGGTATGGTGCAGTGCACTGGCAGAACTTCTGAAGAAGCTATGGAATTAACTATCACCTTGCACCCTCTTGCTAGCTTCATGAATCTCTTCTGCACCTCTTTCACCCCCTTCCCAGCCAGGTCATTCGTTCCAAGGTTAAGACCAGATGAGGTTTCTCCCAGTTAGCCTAATACAATCCCTAATTCTTGGAAGCACCCTGCTCAAATCTATCCCAGGATCACAAAAAACTGACCTTCCCTTATAAGACACTTCCTTCCTTAACCAATGAATTCCCTTTATAATGGAATCACCATACACTATTACCTTCTACCTGATTCAGAAGGTGTGAGCATTTTTCAGATGGTGGCTATGGCATCAACTTTCCTTGGTGATTCTACAGTGTACAATTTATTCACATGAGCCCGCTCAGCCTAACACATTACTTCAGCCCTGAGAAGCCTGTGACTCAGACATTGGTCTTCTGATCATATCTCCAAGACAAGACTGTTTATTCTTCCCTTTAAGGGAGGCTTATTGTATGGTTGCTGTCTGGATTCTGTCTTGCAGGATGTGCAGTTTAGGAAGAGCCACTTCCCAGTACTTAAATAACAGAGCTAGTCCTCAGCACCCCAATGGGGTCAAGGTGATGGCCAGAACAGGCAGTCCCAAGGGGGAATTTGCCCCTTTTGTAAATTTGGTAGGCAAAAAACAGAGATGCCTACTCAGACAACAAATGTTATGGTCATAGAGGAGGTTTTCCCTGGTGCTGCAGAGGAGGACCAGAACAAAAACCTGGTACATCCAAATGAAGATATGTGGGCTCATCACTAACCTCCTTTCCTTGGTGGAAGACTCCAGGAGTCCTTGTAAGATGGGCCCAAACAATGTCAGACAACTGGGTTCTGGAACTCTTTTAACTGGGCTATGCCATAGAATGTTTAATGATTCCCTCAAGGTGATGCTTTCTGCCATCCCCAGATTCAAAACAACTGATAAAATGTCCGGTGGTGTCGGACATGCTAATCCACGTCATTCAAATCAGGACCATTGTTCCGGTTCCTCCAAACAAGCAGGTTCAAGGCTTCTATTTCATCTACTTCATAGTTCCCGAGAATTCCAGGAATTTCAGGCCTATTCTGTATCTGAAACATCTGAACAAATTTATTTACCACAAAACATTTAAAATGGAGTCTATGAGGATGATAATCTGGGTTGTTGACCTTTGGACTTCTTAGCCTCAATAGATCTGATGGATGTTTACCTTCACATTCCGTCTGTCAGTTCCACCTGAAGTGCCCCAGATTCATGATACTAAGTAACATTTCCAGTACAAGGCACTTCTGTTTGGCCTTGTGACAGCCCCTTGAGTTTTTTTGAAGGTGTTGATAGTTCTGGAAGCTCAGTTACATCAGGAGGGATATCGTGTCTACTCTTAAGTGGACAACCTGCTCATTTAGGCACCGACATTGCCTCTGGTGAGATGATCAGACTGAATCAGGACCCTGAAGATCTTGGAATCACATGGCTGCATAGTGAACAGGGAGAAGAGCTCCCTCAAACCACCCCAGTCCTTGCAGCACCTGAGGGCAGTCATTGACATAAAAGTAGGGAGGGTGTGTCTGTCACCCTCCAGGGAGGACACCTTGTTGTTGGAGATACTGTGGATCAGGAATCAGTCCTCAGCATCTTCCCACAGTTTGCTGTGGATTTTTGCCCTCATGGTGGCTGCAATAGACTTAGTTCTGTGGGCCTTCCTATGCAAGAGACTGACAGTATAGCCTGAGGTTAGAGTAGTGAGCTGTGATTGAGCTTGGTACATCCAGTAGACCTGGGTTTGATTACTACAACCTACACTTGTGTACTGTGTGACTCTGAGTAGTTACTAACTTCCAGTGCTCCCAAGCCACCCCTGAAAGCAAGAACACCTGTGCCTAGAAGGCCTTACCTGGTTAACATAGAGTGAAATAAATAAAACATAAACATGCAGCTCCTTCAGACAGGATTGCTAACAGCTTGGGACCTTTAATTGAAGGACTGTCAAGCCAGGATTCTCCTCACTCCTCAGCTTCATCACTCTCTGAATTGGTGGCAGAATGTGAATTTCAACAAAAGGATTCCATTAGAGCTACCTCCAGAGGTGATTCTCACAACATATGCAAGTCTGCATTGGTGGTGGGAAGTCCTGGACCCACTTTACCAACCAGGGTTTGGTCAGTACAGGAACAACATCTCCATATGAATGTCCTGGAGAGGTGGGTGAGACTGCTTTGCTCTCCTTCAGTTTTTTATTTTATTTATTTAAGCTTTTAGTAACTAGGAAAACTCACTGAGCCAAGGCTCTTTTCCAGGTGCAACCCATGAGAGTTTCAGCCTGTACTGAAAACAACACAGCCAAAGTGCAGTCATATAAACATAGAAACACATAACTTGACACCAGATAAGGACAGCTTGGCCCACCTAGTCTGCCCATTTTCCTACTTAACAGATAAGCTGCAGATTGTGGAGGAAGTATGGCGCAGTGGGTTAAGGCTCTGAGCTGCAAATCTGGAGACCTGGGTTTGAATCACAGCCCCTAGGTGCATACTGTGTGACCCTGAGCAAGTCACTTAACTTTCTCATGCTCCCAGGTTGCACCTGCAAACAAGCTTTCAGCTTAGTGTGTCTCACCTGGTAAAAATAATTGGTAAAGATACTAGTTAACCAACAGCTTACCTCCTCCTACCCCCCACTAGGACTGCCTTATGTCTCTCCCATGCATTCTTGAATTCTCCCACTGTTATTGACTCCACAACCTCTTCAGGGAGGCTGTTCCATGTATCCACAACCCTCTCCATGAAAAAATACTTCCTCACATTACCTCTGAGCCGTGCCCCCTCCATCTTCATATTGTGCCCCCTTGTTCTTGCACATCTCTTTTTCTGAAAGATTCTACCCTCTTGGACTTTATTGATTCCCTTGAGGTACTTGAAAGTTTCTGTTATGTCCCCTCTCTCCCTTCTTTCCTCAAGGCTATACATATTAAGCTCCTTTAGTCTTTCTTTGTATGTCTTCAGGTGCATACCCTGCACTATTTTAGTTGCCGTCCTCTGGACAGCCTCCACTCTATGTCTTTGTGGAGATGGGGTCTCCAGGACTGCACACAGTACTCCAGGTGGGGTCTCACCAACTGTCTGTACAAAGGGATAACAACTTCCTGTTTTCTACTATTGATGCCTTTCCCTATGCATCCCAGTATCCCCCCAGACTTCCTTACTGCCTTCTTACATCGCTTGCCCACGTTTAGGTCATCTGATATAATTACCCCCGGTCCCTTTCCATTTTTACTGTTGTCAGTATCTCACCCCCCATTGTGTACTTTTCCCCTTGGTTTTTGTTTCCCAGGTGCATTACCTTGCACTTCTTTGCACTGAATCTGAGCTGCCATACATTTGACCATTCCTCCAACCTTGACAAGTCCCTTCTCATCCTTTCCACTCCATCTTGTGTATCAACCCTACTGCAGATCTTTGTGTCATCTGCAAAGAGACATGTTTTTCCTTCCAGTTCCTCTGCAATGTCACTTATAAAGACATTAAAAAGTACCAGTCCCAGTACTGAACCCTGCGATACCCTGCTAGTAACCCTCCTTTCTTCACTGTGGACTCCATTTACTACTACCCTTTGCGTCCTGTTGTCTAGCCAATTTTTTATCCAAACTACCACCTTGGGACCCACTCCAAGGCTGTTTAACTTGTGTATAAATCTTTTGTGTGGGACTGTATCAAATGACTTGCTAAAATCTAGGTAGGCCATGTCCACAGCCCCTCCCTGGTCTACTATTTTGGTCACCCAGTCAAAGAAATCTCTTAGATTCATCTGACACAATCTTCCCATCATGAATCCATGCTGCCTTGGGTCCTGTGCCCCACTGGCCTCTACTCAACAATTTTTCTTCAGACTGTGCAATCAGCAGTGTACATAAATAGCCAAAGAGGCTCAAAAGCAGAGACATTGAATTTCAAGGTTAGCAAACGGTGTGGTAAAATTTATTCAGCGTACCTTCATCTCAAAAACTGAACAATGCCTGATTCCTCTTTACAGTCCCCACATTAGGTCCTATTTGGACTATGGATACCCATTCTGGAGTCTTTATTTAACAGGTGTCATTGATCCAATTGAAGAAGTGCAGAGGTGAGTGACAAAATGGTCCATAGGTTATCTAATAAACTATATTCAGAAGTACTGAGAGAAAGTCGATTGTTCTCCCTATAAACCCAAAGATATTGGGGGGGGGCCTTATTGTTTTGATACAAAATGCAACAATCACCAGTACTAATGACAAAGTGTGGACTGGAATATTGCACCAGAAGTATCTCCCTAAGATCTCATAATAAGCAGATGGTGGTCCCATGGGCAAATAAAGGCAAAAGAGATCATTTCTTTACGGTACAATCAGTAAAATGCTGGAATAGATTGCTTCATGAACTGGTAAACTAAAATAGTTTACAAGCTTTTAAAAAAGGACTTGATAGCCCATTATAAGTAAACCTCCCAAATTATGGTAAAATGCCATATGGTGTGGAGGACATTCTTGATGGGCTCCTAAGCCTCTTTAATCCATTCCAAACCCAGTAACCTAGTAAACTAGTAACTGCCTCTGAACTCCTGAGCTGGGTGGAGCAGGATGTTCTATTTTCGTCAGCAGTACATCTAGCAGGGAAACTGAAAATTCAGGTGATGTGGCTATGTCACAAAAATGTTCAGTGGAAGTTGAAACCAGAATAGTTCAAACTCCTGAGCAATCAATTCAGGCAACCACAGATAGATCTGATTTCATCAGGCCACAATGTTCAGACCCATAGGTTCTTTAGTCGGTTTCGATGTCCACAGGCAGAGGCAGTAGATGCTTTGACTCAAGTGTGGTTTTTGAGCAGAGCGTGTGCTTTTCCTCCACTGCCTCTTATCCAGAACGTCTTAAGAAAAATAAAACACCCAAGAGGATGCTTTCTACCAATAGCCCCGGATTGGACAAAAAGACCGTGGTTCTCTGATCTAGGGAGTCTAGCTCAGCAAGTCCCCTTCAACCTGCCATTATGAAGAGACCTCATGTTGCAAGACTCCATTCTCTACCCAAACTCAGGTACAATGCAGCTCACAAACTGGCTCCTGAAAGGAGGGGGCTTCTAAAATTAGGCTTTTCCCTGAAAGTAGTTGAAACCTTGGTGGCAGGTCAAAAAACCTCTACTTCAGTGGCCTTCATTTGATTCTGGGCCATTTTTTCCTCTTGTGCCAGAGGGAAGGGGTTTAAACCTTCAACAGCCTCTATTCCTCAGATTTTGGACATCCTTCAGGAAGGTGTGGAAAAGGATCTGGCATTTAGCATGTTGCGAGACTAGGTTTCCACTCTAGGAGCTTCCTTGGATTTCTCCATAGGAACTAATAGAGAGGTTATTCATTTTTTGTGCATGGTTGGCAGGAGCTGACCGTTGTTTTGATCCCCAGTGACTCAATGGGATCTTAACTGGGTTTTCAATGCCCTCTGTGTAGAACCTTTTGAGCCTCTATCATCCATGTTGCTGGATGTGTTTTCCTACAAGGCATAGTTCTTAGTTGCCATTTGTTCAGCCAGGGGAATGGGCAAACTGCAGGCCTTGCTTCACCAGGAGCCATACCCAATAATGCATTAGGACAAAGTGGTACTCATGATGGTGCCATTCTTTATCCATAAGTGCCCATGGCCTTCCATGTGATCCAGAAAATGTGCCATCAACCCTTTGCCTGCATCCTTGTTACCCCATGGAGAAGGAGTTGCACAAACTGGACCTGTGGTGGCCAGTTAGAAGCTACCTTAAACAAATGGTTGAATTTTGTAAGTCAATAATCTATTTGTTCTTTTGGGGAAGCAAACAAGGACAAAAGCCTGTAAGCCCACCCCTAGCCAGGTGGGTGTGGACCTGTGTTGTTAAGGCCTATGTAGCAAAAGAAGAGGCCTCCAGTTCTCATCAGGTCTCACTCCACCAGGGCAACAGTAACTTCCTGGTTTGAGAAAGGTGAAGCGCAGTTTTCAAACTTTGTAAGGCAGCTATGTGGTTTTCACACCACACTTTCAAAAACATTATAAACTAGATGTTCAGAGTTCTGCTGATGCAGCCTTTGGTCCCAAAGTGTTGCAGGCAACAGTTCGCAAGTGATTCTGATGCACCTGGCATATGCGATAATATTCTCCCCCTTCCAGTTTTTGTCTGGGTACATTTCTTAGAAACCAGTTGTACTGATTACCCGTTGATAATGTAGTGGGCTTCAGAAAGAAGAAATTAACATCATACTTACCATAATTTCCTTTGCTGTTAGCTCCACCATTGTTAATGGGGCCCACCCAGTAGCCTGGCCTCTGAGGGCGAATCTTATCCAGTATTCTAGGAGAGGGGTCTAGTTTTGAAAAAAATCCACTATTGGATTTCCTTCTTTTCTGCTGCACTGTACACTGATATCTGTAGTCTGATCTGTCAATTAGTCTGCAACCACATGCTAACAGCTTTTGTTCATTTCTTAAGGTGTTTTTCCTGTAGTAGGTAGTTTTCTGCACCCCGTTTAAAAAAAAAAAAAGAGGGTATGCCTCATTGTGTGTTTTCTTCCAATTCACAAATTTGGTCTGTTACAAAGCCTGTTTTCTGTTACATGGTTTCCCCTACAACAAGAATTGAATCCTCTAGGCCTTGGGTCCATGAAGTACAATCCCTTCCTCGGATGCCTGCTAGGAAGGTAAGACAGTTTTATTTGCAGGATGTGATTTATTTTATTTTATTTTATTTATTGAGTAGAATAGACATACCTTTGAGTCAGGGACTCTTTACAAAAGTTCCATGTCATCATACATTATACAAATATTTAAGGAACAATAGTGCTAAGTACAAGGATTCAGCAGGACATAATACAACACAGGTTGCATATAGCAATTGTAACATTCTTAGCCATTATATAGGAGTAGAGGACATAGGGATACATAGAACAATAGGGATAATTAATAAAGTGATTTACAATGAAGAAAATACATTGCAAGCATTTTGTAGTTTTAATTGAAATGCAATCTAGGTGAGAGTACAGCAGCAGGAGGAAGTTCCTTTGTCGGGAGGTGGAAGGAGGGCACAAACAATCACAGGATGGAGTAAGGGGTCCTATGGTGTGGGGGTAGGAGACAGCAAGCAGGCAGGAGGTGGAGCACTTGTCAGTGGGAAGCATTAGGTGAGGGGGAGCAGGGAAAATGGGAGAGAAAGCGTAGCAAAGTTAGAAGAAGTACACAGGGTTATGGGACATGAGGTGGAGTATGTAGGCAGTTAAGCTAGTAACATCACAGCTGTTAGTAGATATCAAGCGTGCCCTGAGGAGGATTTGAAGTTACCCAATTTACTTTGAGTGGTGATGTTAGTGGGAGGGTGTTCATTCAATGTGGAGCTCTGTATTTGAAAGATCTTTGAAGTGGGGTGCATCCACTGGGAGTATGAAAGGGGACTTGGAATAGAGTTGCATTGATTTGAGAGAAGTGGCTGGTAGTAACACAGCAGAGAGACTTGGGGGTGAGAGACCAGTGGAGATCTTTTTAGCAAGGAGGCAGGTTTGATACCACAGCCTATTGTCAAAATTGAGCCAATTAGACAGATTATAGAGGATGCATGTGTGAGTGTAACAGTCACAGCCAAAGACCAGACGGCAGGTTTTGTTCAGAGCAACTCGAATACCATGTAGAGAGGAATTATCAGCTGCACTGTAGAGTAGGATGCCATAGTCAATAAGTGAGAGTACTGAGGAAGAGACTGCCATATGAAGGGCTTCAGGGTTGAGGCAGTGCTGTGTCCATATAGGAGTCCAATTCTGATGTTTACAGCTGTAGAGAGGAGATGTATGTGCTCATGGTAATTTAGAGAGGTGTCCAATGTAATACCCAGGTATTTAAAGGTAGTGACTGCGTCAAAGAGCTGATGCTAGAAATTGAGGATACTCAGGGGATGGCCATTGTGTTTGTTCTGGTGATGGGAGAATAACATGCATTTGGTCATTTTATAATTTAATACAAGGCGGTGTGACGCAAACCAGGATTCAGCATCTGAGAAGGCTTTCTGAAGAGATACCTGGGCGGGAAGGGGTTGGCATGGGAAGCGAAAAGAACAGCATCATTAACGTAGAGTAGTACTTTGCCTGAGCAGGCACTAGGGAGATTATTTAGAAATATGCTAAAAAGGAGGGGGCCAAGGATGGAGCCCTGGGGGAACACCAGATCTAACTGAGAGTCTGGAGGAGAGTGTACTGCTAATCCTAACTTGTTGACATCTGTCTGTTAGAGAGTGGGCAAACCAGTTGGTGGTATCCTAGGAAAGTCCTGTGAAGGGGAGGACTTCCAGGAGGAGGGAGTGATTTACCATGTCGAAAGCCTTTGACAGGTTCATGAAAACTGCACCTGACAGATGACACCTGTCAAGGGCAGAGTAAATGGCTGGGGAGAATTCAGTCACTGCAGAGGTGGTGCTGTGAGCTTTGTGGAAACTGTGTTGTTCTTGATGGAGCAGATCATACTTTCAGAGATGTTCAGTAAGCTGGTCCAAAATGATCCTCTCCATAGCCTTTTTATGGGGGAGGGATGGAGATGGGACAGAAGTTCTTAGCAGAGGTTTGGTCATCTCCTTTGTGGATTGGAGTAACTATAGCTTTCCACTTGGCAGGGATTGTTAAGGAAAGGACAGTTAAGAAAGAGGTAAGAGGAAGAAGGTTCATCAAGGGCTAGGTGCAAGAGTTTGAGGGCTAGGGAGTCATTCTAAATGAGAGCTCCTATAGCTTTTAATAGGTAAGGCTTGGCATCCCTGTGGGACAAAGCTTTGAAGCAAAACTGGAGGGGGTGGAACGGAGTGGTTGAGGTTGGTGGATCAAAGAGGTGGGTGCAAAGAGTACTGCTGAGGTCTGTGAAAGAGGAGTTAAGGCTGTCGGCTATTTGTCTGGGGTCAGTGATAGTAATGCCATTTGAAACAAGTTGTGAGAGGCACAGCTTTCCCACAGAGCTCTTTTGGACTGTCCCAAAATTTTCAACCTTGACCCCAAGACATACTAAGTGAGGCCCTGTAATGTTCAGCCTTGGTTTTGTGTATTTCCCAAGTACATTTGTTTCTTGCTGCGCTGTAACTTTTTCTGTTATCTGGCCTGCCTGTGTCAATGACAATTTGCCAGAAGGCGTCATGGTGATGCATCAAGACAGGGAGTGTTTGGGAAAGCTATGGGGTGGACTGGCCTTTGATTAGATGCTTAGTGAAAGGGGTAAATAGGTCACACACATAGTTAAAGGAACGGATGTAATAGTCGAGTGCCGAGTCAGTGTTGGGGGCAGTATTATGGGGGACCAGTCTCAATGGGCAAGATGGTACTTTAGGTGCTTGAGGCCATGAGGTTTTAGCCTATGTTGGAGGGAGACTATGGGGGAGTTAGTAACCTTGGTGGACCAGACAGAGCAGTAGAGAGTGGTCACTCAAGGCATCAGGAAGGTCTGAGACAAAGAATATTCTGTTGGGACAGTCTGTATAGATCAGGTCCAGGAGGATGACTGATCCAGTCCATGGGTTGTGATGAGTGGGAGCGGTGACGATTTCTGTTAGGTCCGTGACGGTGATGGAATCTTTGTATTGGGAAGAGATGCTAGATAACCAGTTGACATTGAAGTCACCAAGGGTTATGCATTCATTTGTAGGGGGCAGATGGGAGAGGTAGGTAAGGGTGGAGTGAAATGCCAGTTTTTGATTGCATGGGGGAATTAAACAGAGGTGACAATGAGTGGAGCTGTGGCAGCACTGATGGAGACTTTCAAGAAGAGGGTTTGAGTACCATGGTCCAGTAGGACAGGAAGGAGAGGGTGGACCTATAGAATGATCCTGTATGTAGAGCGCACAGGATCCCAAATGCTTGCCGACCCTATCGGCATGGAAAAGTAAATACCCTGGAATGAAGATGGAGGAGTCAAGGGTAGTTTTGGAAAGCCAGATTTCAACAGGAGAAAGTTTTTCTGGTTGGTGTTGGACCATCCAGCCATGGAGGGAGTCAAACTTTTTCATTATGCTACAGATGTTGATAGATGCTAAGTGCAGTTCATCAGTGGCAGGACACGAGAGGGCGGTGAGGGGCAGGGCCAGAGTTGGAGGGGGGGATATTAGCAGTGAGAAGTTGAAGAAGGAGAATATAAACTCTCCCGAGATGAAGTCGGTGATGTTTGAGGTCTCTGTGATGCGATGTCGATGTGGAGCTGCATATGGGGGGTGATGACAGGGATCATGAGAGAGACAGAGAGAGAGAGAGAGAGAGGACAGTAGAAGCAGCTAAGAATATAGGGTGCAGGCTTCAGTGATGGGATGTATGTGAGGTGGTAGAGGAACTGAGGAGCATGTGCTGGTGTGGTGGGGAGTAGTTGGCAATTGTAGCATTCAGTCAGCGCAGGGAAGGAGTTATAGTAATGGGAGGCAGAGAGAAGAGAGGTATAAGAAGGAGAAGTATGGGAACATGAGCCATGGGTTCAGAGAGGGGAAATGAGGTAGAAGTAAGAGATATGGTGGAGTCTAGAGTAAGGGAGATAATAAAGGGTAGAAAAAAAGATTCTAGAACAATGGGCTGCTATGCTAGTGTAGTGGTAGGGTCTTGAACTAAGGTGCAAGGTTCAAGACTGGGAGAGGAGATGAGAATAAGGGTGAAAGAGAGACAGGGCTGGAAGGTAGGAAGAAAGGGATAGAGATGAAGCATGAGGTTGATAGAGACTACAAAGACAGGAGATTGAGGGGAGGACAGTGGCCCATAATGACCACTTTGAATAAAAACTAATGGAGAAGGGGACTTAGAAAAACTAGCCTAATGGTCATGTGACCAGGCAGGGCTAATAAATTAAGAGACAACCCTGGGTGGAGGGTGGCAGGGTTGGGCAGGGCAGTCAATGAGAAGTGTCAATGGGCTAACACCCTCAGGTATGTTAGCAGGTAGATGGAATTACCTATGGTGCTCCAGGCCTTTTTCCTGACCAGCAGCACTTGAGAGCTGGGCTAGAAGTGTGTGTTTAGTATTGTGGGAGGGCTTGCCCAGGTTCAATGTGGGAAATAACTCTTCCCACTTCCTCTGCCTAAGCCTCCACTGACACACCTCCTTTGCTCAGGGAATGTTTTTCTAGGCTCATGCATGGCTTATGAGGCTGTGCCTGGCCTGTTCTGCCAGGTTCATCCTGTCTCCTTCTCACCCTTTCCCGCTTTGTCCTGTGCTCCGTTGTCTGTTTTCTATTTATTTTGCCTCCACTGTTGCTCTGCTTCTGGCTTCTTTTTGGGCTCTTCTTCCCACCATTCCCGCTTTGCTACCCATCTGCAGGCCCCACTAGCCCCCTCCCAGATTGCTCCTTTCATGTTAGCATTCATGCTAGATTCTCTGGGATGCAGTTCGCACCTAACTTACTTGTATCACTGTTTTCTGCCACACCTCCTAGACATGGAGTCATCCCCTGCTCGAGACGCCAACATACGTGTGTGTCTCACATCTGTGCAAGCCCAACTCCAAGAACTGCTGTGTTCCATACCTTTCTGCCCAACCATTTGTGCCATCAGTTTCCCCACTGCAGTGTACAGCTGGGGCCTTCCAGGAATACCGTCGCAGGAGGATTTTGCCATCACTCACAATGCCGCTTCCAGCAGCTCCCCACTTCTGTTTCCTGCCCAACATCGTCTGCTTTCCAACTCTACTTTCATTCCAGTTTTGGTGCCACAGTGCAGTGCCAGCATATAGGTATCTACTCAAATGAATTTCTATGCACTACCTCATGTCCATTTCAATTTAACCTGCTTCAGCACTGCATCTCTATTTTACAAGGCATTGCCACACATTTCTAACTTGCAACACCGAATCACGCTACTTTTGCTCATCAGCAAACTCAATCACCTCACTGACCTTCCTATATATTTGCAGTGGGATGCTCTCACCACTTCCCTGGAGGTAGCTTGGTGTTAGACAGCAGAATACACTTTGTATACTGAAGCGAGGTCCCTGACTTGCCATTCGGCAGCCATTCCTGTACAGGCCTTTCCCTTCTTATACTAGATGGGGCTATGCTATGTAAGACCCTTCTAATTCCTTCCACGCCTACTACTATCACTCACTACCTAGCGCCATACTGCCTACATTTTACCACTGGTTATCTCACTACCTATGGTCTTCCTTGTGTTCTATGTACCTTCATTCACTGCTGTTTATGTTCAGTCCATGTCTCTCAGATTCTGCTACAGTACTCATTTCAGACTGTCTTCTTTACATTCATTATTTTTACATTTCTCATCCTTGCAGCAGATCAGTGCTTAGTCAGTCATACCAACAGTACTCCATATTTCATCCCTAACTCGCGCCTGGTGCTGAGCGACAGTGGACTTCCCGTCTATCGGGATAGGATTCAGTCTCCACCACTAACACCAAAGATGGGAGCCACTTCTCACAATCTACTCAGTCATATCTTACATTCTCTACCTCATACCAGTTGCTGCTTCCGTTCGGAACAGAACTACTGCTGACTTCTACCTGACATCCTCCATAAATAACTATGCTTGGAATCATTGAGTGCAGGTTAGCTTGCCCCAACTACCAGGGATGGAGTCATGTCTACCGCCTGCAAACAGTTCTCATACCATCTCTAACCATACCAGCTGCCACTTCTTCAGGAATGAAACTTCATCCTACTACCACTTTGACATCCTCCATCTGTAACTCTGCTGAATAGCATTGAGTGAAGGTTAGCTCGCCCTGACTGCCATGGATGGAGTCATGTCTACCATCTACGAACTGTTATCATACCTTCTCCATCTCATACCGGTTGCTGCTTCCTTCGATAATGGAACTATCTTCTATTTACCAACTCAACATACTCCGTCCCTACCTCTGCTTAGCAGCATTGAGTGCAGGTTAGCTCAACACGACTGCCAGGGATGGGAGCCATGTCTCTAATCTACAGACTTATACCATGCTTTCTAAATGTGACTGTTGCTGCTTCCCTTTGGGAATGGAACTGTCACTCTGTGTACCTCATTGTCTTTGCTGCTTCCAGTCACTGCCATCCATCTACTGTCCCTGACAGTTGCTTGAGTCTCCAGTCTAGTGCATCATCTTCTATGTCAGCCTGATGCCAGGCTGCCATCCCTTCAGGAACAGGACTTGCTCATCTTGCTTCTCCACCTTATCCCATCTGCAGCCTAGACGACTTACTAGCTGGGAACTTGACTTTCATATAGTCTGTCTTCACTGATTGTATCTTCATTAATGTGGATTGCTAATTTCATTCTGGCACAGAACTTCAACCAAGTTCTCCATCGTTCACATTCCCTAGGCGAATCCAGCCTGGACCATCTTGCCTCAAATGACTCATCTGGACCATGTTCTTCCATTCTGCTACTTCATATGTGTTTTCTTCACCTGCTACCTGATGTCCTGACCTTCCTGGACTCAGACCTCATCCTGCTGAGCGGTCTCCAATTTTCTCACTGCAGCTGTTCTTCTAGCCTTCCATTCAAGCAATACAGAGTCTACCTTGCCTGGTCCATGGCCCTAGCTCACAATGCTGTGTCTTCTATCTGCTTTTTCCTGCTGCAAGTCACTGCTTCCTTCAGGACCAGGACATTTTCACTCCTCCACCCTTCTGCCTCTCAGCTCTGCTTGTAACTTCAACTGCAGAACAAATATCTCATTGATCGCCTTCATCATATGGATCCTGCTGGTTTGTTCAAATCTCTCTCACTCCAGGTCAATTGCCTCATGGACTTTCTTGCTGCAGGTTCCTCATTTGGCTGCTGTACGGCCTTATTTTCTTTTGCAGATTTTGAACTCATCCGTCCGGTACTCCAGCACCTTCCATCATTTCTCTGGTCGCTTCCAACCTTGTCAGATGTGGGACTACCATTGCTCATAGTGTTTGCTTGGCTCCTTCGCCTTCCATGGATCATCTCCAGATGCCTTGCTCAACTTTCCTGCATGTTGCTGCTGTTCACCTTGGAACTGACATCGTCCCACCCTTCCTACTATGAATGTCATCCGCTTACCAAGCCCATAGCTTCCTCTACTCATTCCTTCAGTTGCTCTGGATCCACTCTTCACTTCTTTCACATTAGACTGGCTGCCTTCTCCGCTTTGCCTAACTGGCTTGGGACTTTGTACTGTTTGCTGTGGCCTCTTTTCTGGCCTTATACCTCATTTCTGACCAGTTTTCTCACGAAGCCATCTGCTTCCATACTATACATCCCCTACTTACTCCTGCCCTTTTAACATTATCTTCCACTACTAATTTGATCATTCAATCATTACTCTGAGTAATACTTTTCAGCAAAATATTCCTTGGCTCACATGTCTATCAGACTCTTCCATTATTATTATTATTGAAGTCTCGCACTGCCCATTCAGTTCTTCACAATCATTCATGGAATCCCAGTCACTTGGACAATAGGAAGATCTCCTCCATCTCTATTGGATATACCCTCTGATTCCTATCCATCCATTCACCATCATGCCTCAGATGCCTCTTCTCATTAGCTATCTTCATACATGGAAGGACTTAAATTCTTCTGTTCTATCCAGATCTCATAATTGGCATCATCTCTACAGATACTGGGAATCACAAGATAACCCACTCAACTATGGTCTTCATCCATTTTACCTTATTCAACCTCTTAGTTCAACAATGACACTGATGACCATGTTACTCGACTCCTACTTCCCAACAGTCATTGCTAATTTTAGGAATTGTATAGATATCATCCGGAATATTCATCGTGGGATGTCCATCACCTAGCTGATTCTCAGCTCCATGCCATCCACACCTTAGATTTCACTCCTGGACGTCATTATTCCTTATACTATTATACTCACCTATTCACCTAGTACATTCCATCAGGTTAATCATTCTTCCAGTGGCCCATTCAGCCTCTTCTTCTCAATGTACCTTCATTAATCTCTACAATAAAGACCATCACCAAGAACTGGCTCTCCTGAATCCTATCTGGCATTCATAACAGCCAAGTCAAATTCACCAACTCAGCCCTGCATCCCAATTGGCATTTATCTGCCATAGCATTAAATCTTATGGCACCCTACATTTATATATCTCACTACCAATCCAGCCTACAGACTCTTCCTCTCATCTGCCTCAAGCATTTTTTATGTACTTCAGCATCAAGTTTACCCATAAACTTAACCACCTATGCTACCTCAGTGCATCTCCTAATGATCACACCACAGGAATGCCCACATGTACTTCCGGCAGAGTACCAGCAAAGGATTAAGCATAAAGTTATGAACATCATTAGCAAAGAAGACATCACTTCCTTATACCGCATTTCTAATCATTTCTCATATACACTAGGTTATTATGTGGATGGCTCTGCAAATTGTCTTCTGGGAATTACTAATCACTTACAGTATTACTCCTATCAGGCACTCAAACTCCTCTACTCATTTGTTTTATTTTATTTTATTTTATTTTAGTCTTTGGTAACTGGTAGGCCCACTAGGCACAGGTGCCTGTTTTCAGGGGTGACCTGGGAGCATGGGGCGGTTAAGTGACTTGCTCAGAGTCACACAGTATGCAAGTGGAGGTTGTGAGAATCAGACTCAGGTATGGTCTGCTGGATGTATCAAGCTCGTTCACACCTTGTTCCTCTAACCTCTACGCTATACTGCCAGCCCATTTTGGGATGCTTACCTAGTGACTTTCATTCACTAATTGATTCTTTACCTTCAGACCTTCAGACTACCTCAAACATAAAACCTCATACAAATTGGATCAGTCACTCATAACTTACTAACCACCATAACTATCTCACTGTACCACCTGGTCTCATATCAATCTCAACTTCTTCACTGCCTCATGACCTCCATACAATTCCTTGAACATCCATCCTTTGTCACTTTGGAAATATGGTCTACGTTATCCCTTCTTTAACTGAATGTGCTTTACACATACGATTTTACCATCCCTGTGGAAAAATGTACCCTTCATCTTCAGGATCATCATTCAAGCTGCATCATCCTAGGATCGAGAATGAACCATCATCTTCATGGCACTCAAAGACTCTTCTACAAATTATACTCTATGAATTTTCCTTAGCGACTCCTTGTTCAATACAGAATTCCTAGCCTCCAGACCATACCCTTACATTCAAGCCTATCACAAGTTGGATCAATCACTAATGACTTCTTCTACCATTTCAAGTCTAGTATCCTATTGATCCACTCATGATCCCTCTGCCTATTACAATCCAGTTGGACAAGCATCATTTATCATCTTGGATACTTGGACTTCCTTCAGTCTCCTTCACTTGGATTTACTTTATACTCAGGATTCCATCACTCATTCAGAATGGATCTCCTCTTCAACTTCAGGATCATCATGTGATCAGCATCATCCATGAACTGAAGATGGATTATCATCTCTTCAAGCAACTCACCAACCTCAAATTAGCTATGGTTACTAGAACCTAGATTCTTCTCCATTTAGTATGCCCAGAAGGATAGGCAGACCTCTGGCCATGGGTCATCAGAGGTTTCCTCCACCTGGGGTTTTTTTCTCTTCTGAGTGCAGGAGGTCATACTCTCTGTGAGTTGCAGGATGTTTCATTGTGGGCCTTCTATTCCTTACAAATTACTACCTACCTACTACTACACAAGGGTGGGAATACAGTAAAGCCACAAAAAGTACCACAAAGTTACACAAGCATATATACCTCATCTCTCCCCATTGCCACTTCACAAACATTGAATGGGAGGGCTCGCCCAAGGTTCAATGTGGGAAATAGCTCCTCCCACAACCTCTACATAAGCCCTCCACTGACATACCTTCCTTACTTAGGGAGGGTTTTTCATCCACCACCATCCCCTCCTCCTCCTTCTCTGGTGCTCTTCTCACCATTGCTCCCAGGCCTTCTATTCTCTACAAATTACTACCTACCTACCTACTACTACTCAATGGAGGGAATAGAGTAAAGGCACAAAAAGTACCACAAAGTTACACAAGCATATATACCTATATCTCCCTATTGCTATTTCACAAACATTGAATTTATATTAGCGATTGTTATATTGTATGCAATGTGTAGCCTTATGGCACTGTGATGTATGTAGTAACAGGAGTTGCTGCCGATGGAACTTTCATATACCCAACATCCTAAAGCTTGAGCTGTGCCATTCTGCTGGTAGGCTGCATTATACCATGCTCCTATTTAGTTAGTAATCTTCTCATGCCATCTCCTCAATAACAGCATTAGGCCTCTACAAATGTGAGCTCTGAAAACATCTCAATGCTAACACTATCTGTGACTGCTTACTTTAACCCCTCAGTGCTGTTTTTCCCTGTCCCTACAGCCTCCTCGTAACCACATTGTTCTTAAATTCTGCACTTGTTACTTCCTTCATCATGTGCCTTAATGTAATCTATTCTTCCTTCCTTCCTTCCTTCCTTCCTTCCTTCCTTCCTTCCTTCCTTCCTTCCTATCTCCATCAAACTCCCCTTTGCCCACCACCCCCTCTTTTTTCCAATTATTCTTCAAATTTGTCTTGGCCCCAACCCCAAAAATATTACAAAAATATAGCTTTGAAAAGGACTTCCTGGGTTAATGCTTCTCCACTTCTTGAATGGATGTTGGCCACCCTGGGCTGGTGTAACCCCAGAACATAGCCTTCCATCCTGACCACTCAGTCTGCTGTAGTACCTCCTCTGCTTAAAGGCACCCCAGTCTGAATTGTCCTCTTCTTTAAACTGCCTTAACCTCTCATAAACATGTTGTACTTACAATAACCTGCTGACTAAGTCTGTTTATGTTTATATTAATACGTAGACTCATATTTGCTATTAGCTTGCACTTACAGCACTATAATATACCTATATATATATTTTTAATCACTGTTAATGTCATTCTGATGTGGAACCTATGTAATGAGCTTGTTCTCAAAGGTGTTAATCCAAGATCACAATAAATAACTAAATAAAATTCCCAGTTGTTTTGATTACCCATTGATAATGCATTAGCTAACAGAAAAGGAAATCATGGTAAGTATGAAGTTAATTTCTTCATTCCCCCTCTTACTGTCACTGAAAACGTTTACCATATTAGATGCTTTATCAACACACTA
Source organism: Neoceratodus forsteri (assembly GCA_016271365.2). Lineage (NCBI taxonomy): Eukaryota > Metazoa > Chordata > Ceratodontiformes > Ceratodontidae > Neoceratodus > Neoceratodus forsteri. Next base: position 39,732,113 of record CM028137.1, on the reverse strand, counting down.
ACATTCCTACTTTCAATCCATTTCAAAGTATCCAGTGATCCCAAATTCTTTTAGGATGTTAAGTATGTTGACTGCAGTGCGCTCGCTGTCCATAACAGTGGCACTGAACAATGCTATTCCCCTTCAGTGCCATTTTGGTGTCAGAATAGAATGTTGTTGTGACTGTGGGGAGGAAACCCAGTGTACAGGTAGAGACATATGTCACTGAGTAAGATGATGCAGCTTTACAATCTCAAAATATTAGGCCGGAAGTGAAGAACCCCAACTTATTCCTTCCTTAGTATAAGTGCAGTGTACTTTGACTGCTTACTAATCCCTGGAACTACTCTGCAGGTGCTGTGGAAGCAAACCAATGTGGTGTTTCATGGTACCATGTAACAACAGCTACTTAAAAGCAGGGCCAGCACAATACAGCAAACACAAAATCACTACTACAAATCCAGCTACCAGCACTACAGCCACTACTGTGAAGTGCCTGTCTGTATTTTTGTGGGGGGCTCCCCCACACACCCCTAACTAAAATAACCATCTCGGGAGGTGGGGGCCAACTTGAAGAGTGGGGGAAAACTCAGGAATGGAGATGGTCTTCGGAGGTAGCAAAACAAGGAGGGATAAAATGTAGGGGGGTGGAAATGCAATAGCACCACTGAGGGTGTAAACAAATGTGGAGGAGCAAGAATAAAAAAGAGCCGTAACACAGAGACAAATCAAACACATAAAACAAAAATCAACAGTACAATAAAATACCATCTGCAACTTAACCTAGCTCTGCCTGCACAACCTAACTACTCAGATGTGGTGACCTTAACCACCACGCTAAGCTTGCAGCACTGTTTGTAGCCCACAATGACTGCACTGTGTCTCGTATCTCATCACTCTTTCCATACCCCAGTATTCCTTGCTCCTTTTCCCTTGCTTCTTTGCATCCTCACTATTCTGTATTCCTTGCTATTCTTTTAGGCACCTCAAATTGAGTTGCTCAAATTCAGTAGCTTAATTTGACTCACCCATATCACAGGTTATCATATTTCATTGATCGACTATAAATTTGCAAGCAGCCATTTGATTGCAGCATTCTCCACAATGGGAAGATTCATGATCAGTCCCTAGCATTTGGAGGAGACTGCAAGTTATTGCAGCAGGTGGGGCTTTGTCTGGGGGCATGGCCTGGGACACTGGACAAACAATAGGGACCCAGGTAGGACTGCCCAGAAGAGGCTGGGGGGGATAGGGTTCCTAGGGGAGAGGGAAGCTTGTGACCAGGGCCAGGGAGGATCTAAGCCCTTAAGAGGGGCTGCATAGGAGGAGTTCCTCCTCATTCCTCCTTGTCCCAGGTCACATAAGGAAGCCAGGATCACCAGGATACAGCAGCACACCAGAGGTAAGGCCTGGGTTATGGTCCAAAGGCCTCAAGGCCTGGTGATAGTGTACCAGGTTAAGATTTTATGTAGGCAGCCCTAAGTTGGTTCCTTAGGCATTAGACTAGTATTTAGAGGAATGTGCTGTGAACACCCTTGGTGTGCTCACATAAAAGCAACAATGGTTCTTTGTTCTCCCGCTGGACTGGCCTGAGGACTGCATGGCCTGTGAGGAGACAATGTAGTGATTAGGGCCCTGGGTTGCAGTTCTGGCTTCCTGGGTTTGAATTCCCTCAGTCACAAACTTAAACTGATGTTGGGGAATGGCTTGGCTTCCTGCTCAGACGAGGTAAGGCAGGCTAGTGCAGTAATGAGTTGGGGCTTATAGAGTAACTGGGGCATCTAGTGCTGAGCTTTCAGGGCCCAGATTTAAGGAAGCTGCCAGCAGTCTATCAGGAAGCTTAACTTCCCTGTGCTTTCAGTGTCCTGGCTCTTAGCAGCTGAGGCTTCCCTCCCGTAGGCATGCCCTTGGGAAACAAGGTGGCCTCTTGGATCAGGTCCTGGCCTAGCAGTCATGCAGAGAGCGTGGTAGGCTGAACCCAGTGGGGCACGTAGGGCATCCAAAGGGGGAGGTGGCTCAAATCGCTCTGGTACTCTGGTAATTTAAAAATCCCAGAGTCACCACTTCTGACGATGGCACATCCCGAGTTAGGCCCATGCGGTCAACTTGCTCCATACAATGCTTTCCTCTGGTGGGAAGGAGTTAGTGGGGTATCCGGGCCCAGCCTGGCAGTTGTTCAGCATGCACAAGGAGACGGCCGCCCGGTCTCTGAAGCAACAGTCCCTTTCCTGCTGGTGCTCTCAGGTTGCTCCTGGATGTAGGGCCACTAGCTGGGGGAGCAAATGTCATTGTGGTGCCTGCAGCTCTTCATGCCTAGCAGTGGACCAACACCCCCGAGAGAAGAATTCACGCAGCGTTTCCCCTGAGTAGGTGGGGGGCGTACCTGAGTCAGCAGCAGGCTTTCCATAGTCAAGCCTGGGGGGCAGCCAGCAGCCATGCAGTTTGTTGTGTGTTGGAGGGATAGGCATGGTTGCCCTTCTTTCCCTTGGCCTGCCACACAGTGCAAGAGTAAGACTCGTGAGGGGTAGGTGCAGCCTTCTCACTTGGAAAGACCGGATGCAGCTCATGGAGCTTGGCATGGCATGGGGGTGTTGGGTGAACTGTGAATTGCCGGCCACTTCCAGGATAATCCTCTCTTCATGGGGTCATGCATGGGAGCATAGGATCATGCACTCACACCATAGTAGCAGTCTGGGGCTGTCAGATAGTTTTGGGAGGGCCGCCGAGCAGGGCAACAACATGAATGCATGCAAGAGTTGGCATTTGGGCCTCATGAATGCACAGAAGTCCGGATGATGAGGCGTAAAATGCGCATGTGCAAGGCCAGTGCTATTCATGCATGTGCATGAGAATGATGGCCGCCATCATGGTAATGGCAGAGGGTGGCCATTGCATAGCAAGGGTTCTAATTATGGCCCCTAAGTTGAATGGTATTAGGGATCCTTGTAGGGGATAATGCTCTGGACAGTAAACCTGAGACCTGGGTTGAAATCTTGCAGCCCCCGATGAATATGGGCAAAAGATCAACAGCTGTTGTGGTTCTGTTAGGGAACTGATAGATTTATCTGCTAGTTACAACACAGTCAGTATAATCCACATTTGCATAGGTGTTGGTGTGGCTCAGCTTGTAGCTCATCTGCCTCTAGGCCAGGATGTGCCATTTATTTAGTCTAGTAAATGCTTACAAGCTCAAGGTTTGCTTTTAGGTTTAGGTTTATCCTAAATACCTAAAGGCAATGTGTTAGGCTGTGTCAGCTTCTGTGATAACACTGATGCTTGCATGGTATCTACCATCAAAGAGTGATACCAATATATAAAAAAATTAAAAAGTGTGCAAACTCTTATGTAAAGTTAAGTTATAAAAAAAAATGCAGTGTTCCCTGAGGTATCAGCAGCACTACAGAATATTATACAGAGTAACACAGATCACAATATGGCACTATGGGTAGCATGTTCAAGTCTCCCAGTAGATTTGGGTTGACACCTGAGCTGCATAGAGACGCTGATTACACCCAAGCAAGGGAGGCCCAAAAGCCGGAAGGTCCAGGAGGGCCCAGGAAAGAATCACTGCTTTGGTATTAATAGTCTCCCATGGTCAATGACCCATATTGGCGGTAGCAGCATCAGCTTAAGCACAAGAAAGGGGAGGGCCATGACTGTGTTTTGATTTACAGAATGAGCAGCACATCGATAGGATGAGTGGTGACCTTGAGCAACAGCTAGTGGCCCTATTTTGGGGTAAGCGTAAGGCGTGGTGGGATGTGCTTTTGAGGGATCAAGGTGAGGAAGGGGGGTCGGGGCCCTCAGGGCTGCCAACCACACCTGAACCCCAGACCCTGGAAGAGGCCATTCCAGGGAAGCAGCCTGGAAATCCAGCACCTCTGATCAAATGCCCAAACCTGTAACCCCGACACTGGTGTCTGGCACGCCAGGCCAGGGCCATAGAGGTCAATCCCCACCATGGATGAGACATGGGTACTCCTTCCACCTTTAAAGAAGGCATGCTGGAAGACAGCCAATCAGGGAGCCATGGCAGTGGATCAAGGAGCAGGTATGCTTAATTTAGACCAGTTGTCAGCCGATAAACTGAGGGTGCTGCTTCGTAGTGGGGATGCCACCAAAAAGAAGAGGAAGCAACAGCAGAAACAGGGCAGAGAAGGGGATTCTGTGGAAGAACTGGTAAGCCACAGGGCAGAAAGAATTGTACCAGCATCCCTAAGCCTGGGCCTTCCAGGAGGCTCACCACAGGGTCAGCATGTTCCACTGCAGGCAGGCTCATCAACCTTCATGCCAGCTCAGGGAAGCCAGGTGACCTAGCCGATGGCAGTTCTCAGAGACTTAGCAGGGGCAATACCATTAAGGGTGGGGGATAGTAGCATGCAGGCACCGGTTGGCAACCTGGGCCAATCTGGAGTAGTGCAAAAGCTAGATCAATTGCTCGAATTACTTGTGGACCATAGTAGGGTCTGGCTAGGAGCATCACAGGTGACCCCTGCTGTGGGGGAGACTGGGGACGTTGGCCCAGGAGTGCCAGCAGTGTCTCCACTAATACTGGGGCAGCAAGGGGTAGTCAGCTTTTTATCCCTGGCAGAACCCATTGGGTCACACTTGCCGGATAAGGTGAGGCAACAAATCAAAGGAGAATACGTTGACATTTTTGCCCTACTGAATTGGCCTAAAGAGCCGGAAAAGGACAAAAAGGATGAGGATGGGGATGATGCAGTCAAGCAGAAGCACAAAGCAACTGTGCAATGGATGTGGGAGAACTGGGCAGCAGGTTTCACAATTTATGCAGGGATCCTCACCCAGGGCAGCCCGGGGAAAGCTGATGAGTAGTGGGCCTACGTTAATAGGATAATGACCATGCACGCTAGTAAACCAGGTGGGGGGGTGGTTGGAATATGACAAGCGGTATCGAAGGAGAAAGCAGATGGACACAGTACAATCTTGGGTCATCTTGGACCTCCTGCTGCTGTAAATGATAGACTTGGGGGGAGGGGTCCAACATACAGGCAGTGGTTTTCCAGTGAGGTGCCCCCCATCACCAAAGAAAGGTTATCAAGCGGGTAATGGGGAAAAAGGGGGGCCGGGAAAGGGTGCTGTTTCAGCTACAACCAGGGATCATGCAAGACTGAGCATTGTAGATACAAGCACGAGTGCATGGCATAGAGAAACCACACTCGTTTCAACAGTGTGGGAAAGCGACAGAAGAGGAGGCAGGAAGGCCAACAATTTTCACCCTTTTGGAAAGGAAGGACAAAGGCTGCCAAGACCGGTCAAAGCCTGAAATATTGAGGGGTGGTTGGTCACCCTGACATGGTGGCCACTCACTCTTTGGCAGCAGTATTCAGGAGGGGTTTCATATACCTTACCAAGTCCCAAGGAGGGCCTACAAGGCTGACAACCTGCATTCTGCCAAAGAGCAACTGGAGGTCATGCGGGCAACCACGGAAGGAGCTGACAGTGGTCAGATCAGCAACCCTTACCTCCCCTGCCCACGCCTTAAGAGTGTCTCCCATTGGCTTAGTCCTCAAAAAGGTACCAGGTGAGTTCTGAATGATGAACCACCTGTCATACCCAGAAGGGGATTCAGTCAATGTCTACATTGACTCAGTCGACACCACAGTGTATTAGACATCGTTCAATAGGGCAGTGGAAGTGAATTAGGCAGGTGGGCGGGGGGCACTGCTGGAGAAGGCAGAATAGATTCAGCATTTCACCTGTTACCAGTGTACCTGGAAGATAGGAAGCTATTGGGCATGAAATTTGATGGGTACTACTACATTGATAACTGCATGCCAATAGGGAATGCGGTAGCATGTGTGGTTTTGAGCAATTTATCACTTTCTGCACTGGGCCATGGCATAAGAAGCCAAAGTCAACCACATGGTACACTATTTGGATGACTGTTTGCGGGAGGGCGCTCATGCAATGTGCACATATCATGGCAGCATTCCATGAGGTGTGAGCTGAGCTGGGTATACCACTTGCCCAGGACAAGATGAAAGGGCCATGCACAAGGCTTTCCTTTCTAGTGATCAAAATCGACACGCACGAGCAATTGTTCTGGCTCCCAAGACAAGCTGGTGGCCTTGCGCACCCAGCTGACTGCATAATGAGGGCAAGTGAAGTCACGCTACAGGAGCTCCAGCAACTGGTGGGCCACCTCAACTTCACCTGCCAGGTAATGCCCATGGGGAGGACATTCTTGAGGTGCCTGGTGGCCGTTCGGGTGGGCTGTACAAAACCGCACTATAGAATCCGCATCACAGTGGCAATGCAGGAGGACCTAGGCATTTGGCAGACATTTCTGCAATGCTTCAATGGGGTATCAATGTGGCCAGTTCCAGTGTCCAGCAAGGAACTGGAACTCTTCACAGATGCCTCGGAGGCCTGGGCTTCGGGACTTACTTGCAAGGTAAGTGGTGTGCAGGGCAGTGGCCTCCAGAATGGATAAGACAAGGCATTATGAGGAGGATAATGGTGATGGAATTCTTCCCCATTGTCATGACACTGGTGACCTGGGGGACGTGCTGAGGGACAAGCCCATCACATTCAGGTCTGACAACACCGGAGTGGTGTACACAATAAACAAACAATTGGGGGGGCAAGGGCCCGATGGGTAACCTCATGCGTGTGTTTGTCCTGAAGTGTTTGTTGTTGAATATCAACTTTAAGGCAGTGCACGCATTCAGGTATTGAAAATGGCACGCTGACGCTCTTCTTGTTTACAGTGGCAGAGGTTTTGAGAATTGGCACCTGCAGCAGACCTACAGCCCAGGGAAGTCCCATCATTCCTATGGTAATTGATAACCCAGAGGCCTGGGAGTTGACAGAGAATGCCCTGGCTCCTAGGATGTGGATAGTGTACCAGAAGGGGGTCAGCTGTTTTCTGGAAGTGCAATATGCATGAGGGTGGGCAGCAACATGGCCGATCCCAGTGGCACAGCTGTGCGAATACGTACTAATCAAAAAATGTGTGGGGGCCTCCCGGGCAGCAGTCAAGCAGCACATGGCTGGCATTGCCTGGTTTCATGAAGCCAGGGGGCTTCCCTGACTCCATGAGGGCATTTGCTCTCTGGAAGATGCTGAGAGGTTGACTGCGGGCAGCCCCGAGGGTTACGGACAACAGACGTCCTATCAGCGGTACCATTTTCAAGCAGATGTGGGACGAGTTGCCCAAGATATGCTCATCCCCAGACAAGACAAGGCTCTTCTGAACAGCATACTTGGTAGCATTTTGTCAGGCATTCTGGGTGTCTGAGCTCATGCAGCCCAGCAAGGCTACTGGGAGACCATTAGTGTCGGCATGGGCCAGTGTAGAGGTCACAACGTCTGGAGTTTTTGTTCACATACAGAAGAGCAAGACAGACCAGCTTGCCTACAGGTGGTGGTGCTGACTAGCAGCACCCCACGGACTCCAGTGGGATGTGGGAGCATGGGTACAGGATTATATAACACATTGATCGGCAATGGAGGGAGGCCTTTTTCTGTCATGGGGTGGTGGCCCACTAATAGTGTACCAGTTTAGGCACATGATGCAGAAGATATTGCAACAGCTGGGCATCCCTGCAGAACACTACAATATGTACTCCTTTAGGATTGGTGCAGCATTGCATGCCAGGACAGATGGCTTGTCAGATAGGACAATACAAACATTGGGTAGATGGAAGTGGCAGGCTTTTGAAAGGTATATAAAACCACACATCTTATAACTCTCTCTTGCTTTGTTTGGACAGGTGCTGTGGCCCGAGCACAGCAGATCTGGATTTGTGGCCACTCATACATCCATTGGGCAGCCCTCAGGGCAGATCAGAATCCTGGAGGAGAGAACCTGTTCCTGGCACCCGAGAGGGCAGCGGTGCATTGGTTGGAATGGTGCAGGATGCCCTGGAATGAGTTACTGGCAACGCTGCAAGCAAAAGCGCAACAAAGGTCATAGCCTAATGTTTTAGTATTTCATTTTGGGGGGAAATGACATAGGGGTTATACTTGTGAGAGAGCTTAAAAAAGAGGGTCAGGCAGGACCTGGCAAGAGTGAAGCAATGGTGGCCCCAGGTGCATATAATTTGGTCCGATATGGTGCAGCGGCAGCAGTGGTGGCATGCCTAGAATGTTAGGGCAATAGAGAAGGTGCACTAGCTGCAGAACGCAGCCATGCGACCGATTATGGACTCAGTGGGGGGTCCATAGCACAGCACCTGGGAGTGTCTGTCAGAAAGCCAGATCTGTACAGAAGGGATAGTGTACATTTATTGGAGGAAGGACTAGACCTGTTGCTGAATGACATACAATGGGCAGTGGCAAGTGTATTAGCGTGAGGTGCTTGTGGGGGGTGAGTTGGTAAGAACTCACCTTGTGGCGGCTTGGTAGTCTTGGAATGCTGTGGGAGGGAGTAACAAGGGATCACGTGTCTTGATCAGCCAGATCTCCCTGAGGCTGACAGGCGGGCAGGCCTGACAGATGGAGTCAGGATGACATCATTGTGGGACAGTGTCCCGAGGCATGGCGGATCCTCTGATGGGGAACATCTTAGTGGCAGCCAGTCACATAGCCACCCCTCATACCCCGGAGGTTGTTGCCCTTGTGGGGTCCTGGTTGATGGTAAGGCAGCCCTCCTTGGGGTGGAGGGTCGACAATCAACGATCTAGTTGATCCGATGCTAGATTCCTTCCAAGGCTACCTAGCGCACATCACGCTGAAGCGAATGTATATATGGACAATTGGTTTATTAATAAACACATGGCTGTGGCCATTTCTCCAAAGCTCGTTGTTGTGTCAGTTTGTTCAGGTGAATAAGGTAATATGCCCTCAAAAGACAATGGAGGAGCCTGCAAGGTACTGCAGCTGGGGGGCTTTGTCTGGGGGATGGCCTGGTGCACCTGAACAAACATTAGCACCTAGATAGGACTGCCCAGAAGGGCAGGGGTAGAGTTCCCAGGGGGGAGGGAGCTTGTGACCAGGGGCAGGATGGAGCTAAGCCCTCAAGAGGGGCTGCACAAGAGGAATTCCTCCTCATTTCTCCTTGTCCCAGGTCGCATCCCACCCAAACCTCACTCTCATAAAAGTGGGGGGGAGCATGGTGGGGTAAAGGGAACTTGCTGTCCCACTAAGGGGGGTCATCTTAGAGGTCAAGAAGGAATTTCCTGTCTTTTTTTCTCCACTGGGTTTTCTGGGGTTTTGCCTTCTTCAGCAAGGTGGAGAGTAAGTCCAGTTAGAGTAGGCTAAGGTCTAGATAGGTAGGTGTCACAGTCATGAACCTTTGTAAGTTGCGGCTTGGTTGTCTTGGAACACTGTGGGAGTGGGTAACAGGGGATCATGTGTCTTGACAAGTCAGATCTCCTGAGGCTGACAGAAGGGTGGGCCTGATGGTTGGAGTCTGGATGGCCCATTCTTGGGGCAGTGTCCCGCTGCATGGCAGATCCTCTGACAGGGAGGAGCTAGCCACAGCTGGTCACATAACCATGCATCATGCCCTGGAGGTTGTTGTCCTGGCAGGGTCCTGGTTGATGGAAAGGTGGCCGTTCCCTGGGGGGAGGGTCACCATCAATGATCTAGTTGCTCCATGGTGAGCTAGATTCCTTCCAAGGCTACCTAGCTGCGCACATCATGCTAAAATGAATGTATATATAGATAACTGGCTTATTAATAAACACATGGCTGTGGCCATTTCCCCAAAGCTCGTTGCTGTGTCACTTTGTTCAGGTGAATAGGGTATATGCCCTCAAAAGACAATCAGCAATAATCAGAGTCATTGGAGAAGCAGTGAAATGCTTGAAGTCAAATGTGTTCTGCAATTAAATAACTGAGTTAGGGTTAATTGATTTGCATTTGAAAGGGTCTAAAAAAGAATGAGGTAGTGCTACCCTGGCATTGCAAGGTGTTGGTGAATGAAGTACTGTGTAAGCTGATGCTGTTGAAAGCAGAGATGTTGACTTACTTATTGTATCTGAAGGGAGCTGGAGGTTGGATAGCAGCCCATTCCTGCCACCATGGTTGCCGCTGTGTAAGTAACTGCTTTAAAGTCACTATTTGGCACTGTCTGAAATAAATCATGATCATCTGAATTGTCTGTATCACTGAAAGGACATGAGGAGGCTTTTTAAAACAAGATAAGTGGGTAAGTTATAGAGAAACTTGCTGAACTTGTGTTTTTCTTTTTGTCTGTAAAGTGCTGAAAAATCAAAAGTACAGTAGCCCACATTTTAAGGGCCTGAAACTAGAGCTGTGTTTTGTAGTTTGGGGGCAAGGTGAGAGTTGTTTGGCCTGATTGTTTGACTTGGGGCCTCTCTAGGCAATAACTTCAAAGGATTAGTGACATTTAAAGTGAATAGCGTGGTAGCTCCTAAGGCAGTTCTCCCTGCAGCTAGACATAGGAGAGTTGGGGGGGCAGAACACAGGGTTTGGGCTCATCTGCTTTACTTTTCTCTGATTGAAATTGCTTTTTGCTGGGTGTGTTTTCTGTTACATTGTTGTGCAGATTGTCTTGCTGAAAGAAAAGATAGCACTGAGCAGGGTGGTGGGTCAGCGCTGAAGCAGATTATTTCTGGAAAGCACACATGGTAACCTTCTCCAAGGTGCTTCATGTCTATGGCATGGTTGAGGCTAATGTACTATGCAACATGAGATTCAATCAATGGTTGAAAACTGGTTTGAAGCTCATGGTTTTGGCTTCATTGGGACTGCGGGTCCACCTGGATTGATACATTCTTGTACTGGCATGATGGTCTGCATCCATCCAGGAGGGGAACCAGGATCCTAGATGATAAGTTTACATGCTTTATTGGCAAGCATTTAAACTAGTCAAGGGGGGAGGCACTGAAAAGGAGCAGGGAAATCTCATCCCCCCTCAAAAAATCAGATAGTCAGTGAGGTAAACAACAGGGAAGGGAAGTCAATAGGGAGCAGGACAGGGGTAAATGAAGAAATAGGCAAAGACAATAAGGACAGGGATGGGGCTAACAGGGGTGGACATAACAAAATGGAGAGCAATGAGTATCAATGCCCATAGTCTAGGTAATAAGCTCCCCTAAACTAGTGGTCTTGATGGAAAAGGGGTGCCTGGATATCATGGAAGTGCCTGAAACACGGTACGCAGAGAACCATGATTGAGATATCAACATACCAGCATACACAATCTTACAGAAGGGACAGGGAGGGTAAAAGAGGAGGAAGAGTAGCTCTCTATGTAAGAGAAGGGATCAAAGCAACACAAGGGTAAACAGGGAGGAAAGGAGATACTGAGGGTCACCCTGGAGACAGGAAACGGCACCACAATCTGCATGAGTGTTGTATACAGACTCCTATCTTTGAGGGAGGAAATGGATAAGAAAATGATAAGAGGCATCCTTAGGATGGCAGAAAAAGGGGAGATATTGTTGATGGGGAACCTGACCAGATGTTAATTGGAGCACCTTTTCTGCAGCCACATCCAAGAGCAGGGTCATTCTCAAGGCCCTACAGGGGCATGCCCCTGACAGCTAGTTTTGGAACTCCCTTGGGAGGGAGTAGTCTTACACCTGGTACTCTTAAATGGGGATGGAGACAGAACCTCACATTTTGAAGTGGGTAGCCATCTGGGAACAAGCAACCACCAAACAGAGTGGTTCACAATAAACACAGCTGTAGAGCCAAGCCATACAAAAGCAAGGGTATTGTACTTTAGGAGGGCTGACTCTGGAAAATGGGAGAGTGCCTTGAAAAGCAGTACCAAACAGGCAAAAAAGGAGGAATGGAGGTAAAATGGGAAAATCAAAACTGCTATCACAGAAGCAATGAGCCATTGTGTGAAGCAAATAAACAACACAAAATGAAGGAAAAACAACTATGGTTCTCAAAGGAGGTAGTGAGGAAGGTTAGAGAAAAAGACATCATTCAGGAAGTTTAAAGAAACACAGAAGGAGCAGAACAGAGAACTGTACCAGTTAGAGCAGAAGGAAGCAGGAAGGCAGTTAAAATAGAAAAGGCCCAAGCCCAGGAAAAATAGCCAACTCAGTTAAGAAGGGGCTAAACCTTTTATAGGTACATTAAGGAGTGAAGAAAGACCAAGGGAGGGATAGTGAGACTTAATAAATGTTAGGGGGTGGGCAGAGAGTGACAGTGAAAAAGCAGGGATACTGAACAAATACTTCTGCTCAATATTCACAAACGAAGAGGAGGGGGAGGTAAGTAAACCAAATAATAGATGCATTCTTGATAGGGGGGATGATACCAGTCCATTCATATACAAAAGGATCCTGAAATAACACTTAAAACTGAAGGTGGACAAAGCAATGGAGCCTAGAGATGCAGCAAAATTAAATTCAGTTTGCAAAATGAACACAAAGTGGCCACTTTGTGTTGTCACTCCGCTACATGGAGAGGCCAATAGGAAAGGCTCTTCACCTTGTAATTATTACTTGCATTGTCATTCCGCCCTAACGCAAAGTAAGGTAGAGTGGCAACAATATTGTCAGCCCCCAGTGCCCCCCACACACACAGTCACCAGAATTAATGTGCATCCCCAAAATGCTACTGTCTTTGTCCAGAAATCTCCTTAGTGCCGACAAAATAAAATGAGAGCACAACAAGAATACAAAGTCTACCAGAATTAATGGCGCACTCAAACATGCACACAGTGATCTCACACAGTCATCAGAATTCATTTGCATCCCCAAAATGCTACTGTCTTGTGTCCAGAAAATTCCCAGTGCTGGTGAAGTAAAATGAGAGGGTAACAAAAATGCAAAGTTTCCCAAAATTAATGGTGTACTCCATCATGTGAGCATTTGCCACACACAGTCACCAGAATTCATTTGCATCCCTAAAATGCTACTGTCTTGTGTCCAGAAAATTCTCAGTGCTGATGAAGTGAAATTAGAACATAACAAGAAATGCAAAGTCTGCCAGAATTAATGTCACACTCAGTCATGCATGCAGTAGTCACACACAGTCACCAGAATTAATTTGCATCCCCAAAATGCTACTGTCTTATGTCTAGAAAATTCCCAGTGCTGGCGAAGTGAAATGATAGGGTGACAAAAAATGCAAAGTCTCCCAGAATTAATGGTGTACTGCAAATCTACAGACAGACTAAGATTGTGCTGGGCACTCACGAGATGCAGAGTCAGACGCAAAGGCACAACACCACCCAACCAGTGCTCACAAGTCACAAACCCAGATCTGGAAAAGAATACCTTTTGCTGGTTGGGGTGGGGGGTAATGCACGGCAGTAACAGTCCACTACCAGTAGAGATACCTCAAAGCAGTATAAAAAATTCATGCAGGTGCGATGGATAGCAGGTTCACACTACTGCAATTACTCTGGCACAATAAAAGTTGTCTGATTTAATGGTACACATCACACACACTCTCACACACACACTACAAGTATTGCGTAGCAAACTGAAAACCTTTAGCAATATAACCAAATGTTTTAAACAAACTGAAATTATACACTGTTGCACCACTACAATCAGGATAAAAATGTCAAGAATTACTGAAAATATTACTGTGTGTACATTAACACAGTTATACAAGAAAAATATAACCAAAACAGAAATACTGCTTTTTTCTCCCAGTTAATCTACCTACAGCACAGATACACCCCTCCCTAGAAAGCACACTTCACAGTACACAGACTGACTGTTATAATTAACATTCAAAATCCACACACAAACAATAAACACTCGATGATATGAGCACAGGCAGGTTTCCTACAATCTATGCACTAAATTTTGAGCAAAAAAATGGCTCAAAAGGCTTTTTTAACAGCTTTTAGAGGATTTGAATCACAGAGCTCTTAGAGGACACTGTCTCCATCTTCCACTACTCACACACTGCACAGAACTGAGGCTGTGCAGAACAATCTAGAGCCCATGTGACCTGCAATCCCATGAAGCACTGCAAATTCACTTTGGAGCTCAATAACAAGGCAAAGTGATGTGAAGTACATTGATTTCAATGTACTTCATTTTAAAATTGGTGGAGAAGTTGTTTGGGGAAGACGGAATAATGCAGAGTCATTGGTTTCAATGGACTTTGCATTCCCCATTATGATGCGAAGTACTCCGCTTTGCATTATGAAGCGCATCACAGATTCTGTGTTATTCCATGAATCACTCCGCGGAGCAAATTTTGGCGACTTCACCCACCTCTAATGGGGCTTGACAGGACTCACCGCAGACTTCAAAAAAATGTAGGGGAAAACAAGTGGTACCACTGACTATCTTTTTTAACAAATCATGGGAAGATGGTCTGTTTCCTGAGGACTGGAGGTGGGCCAATGCGATTCCCCTTCACAAAAGTGTGAGGAAGGCAGAAGCAGGAAACTACAGACCTGTTAGTTTGACCTCAGTGATAGGGAAATGATGGAATCACTTCTGAATGAAAATTGTTGAGTACCTAGAGGCCAGCAGGGCACAGCACCCAAGGCAGCATGAATTCACAGTGGGAAGATCAAGTGAGTTGAATCTTATAGATTTATTCACTGAGTAACCAAAGTAGTAGACTGAGGAGGGGCTCTGGACATGGCCTACCTAGACTTTAGCAAAGTATTTGACAGAGTCGAACACAAAAGATTAACACAAGTTAGCCAGCCTGGGAATAGTCCCAGGATGGTAGCCTGTGTGAAAATTGGCTTGACAACAGGATGCAGAGGGTAATATTAAAAGGATTACACTCTGAAGAAAGGGGTTACTAGCAGGGTACTGTAGGGTTCAGTCCAGTTCTCTTCAATGTTTCTATAGGTGACATTGCAGAGGACTGGAATGGAAACTATGCATCTTTGCACCAGCAGTGAAGCATTCGGCATGTCTTTAGACACTGAGCCGAGCTCCAACCTCCTTATCATGATGAAGGTTGAAATCATTAGGTTCCCATTATATATCAGATGCATGAGAGTCAGAATCACTTTCATGTTCTGTACCTAAAGTGTCATGATTTGCAGAATGGGCTTTAGAATCTGAAAAAGGGATTAGCTCAACCTCTTCCTAATCTATAGTTGGAAGTTGTGGAGAGGTGGACAACTGAGCCAGAAATGAAAGCTTCAGTAATGAATTTCATGATGCAGTTTGGTTTGCATTGCAATAGATAAAAGACTGCTGGTTCAGCTGATTTCTGCAGCATCAGTTCCTTTTAGAACAATGGGCTAGAGATTCCAAGGACATGCAAGGCTTGCATCAACCCCTGCCACAATACTTTGAATCTGGCTACGCTGCACGCGGATGCTGCAGCTGCATATGCTAGCAGCTACACCTCAGGTTTGCACAATTGACAGCAGCTTGCACCACAGTTTATGTGCAACCAGCACAAAAAGGGTCCCAGGGACTGATGCACGCTAGACCACAAAAGCTTGTCTAACCTGCAGTCATTGCTGCATGGGATGGAAATTCCTGTTAAACTGCTCAGTAAGCCACCAAGGCATGCTTAATTTTGGGACTCCTTTGTTTCCAGAGATGCATGTCTAGTTGCCATTTGTCACTAACTGAAATGTATGCATACATGTAAAACAGAAAAATACAACATGACACAGCAGGGTTATTAATAAGATGCAGAATTGGATTCAGATGCCCAATTATGACTTTGAAAGTTTGTTCAGGTTTCTGAACTGCGAGCTTCAATGAAATGTCTGTATCAGCTGAAATCTAATGAGATGAGTAGTCATCAGTGCAAATTAAGTACAGGAGACTGTGCACCATGGGACTAACCTCAACAATAAATGAATTGCTGTTACTAGGTTATGGAGGAGCACTGTTTATCTGAAATCTGAGAAGCAATGTCAGAACTGATTGTTTTTCATCTGCCCTGGCTTCTCAGACAGCCACAGGACTGGACTAGCCATTGGGTCTCTTTGTATGTCTTGGTTAAAAAGAACTTATATAACAGCTGGGTTGCACATTGTCCATGTTGCCCACTAGTATCACCCCTCCACTGCCAGTTCCTTGCACCCAATTCCTGCATTGTACCTGCAGTCTGGAAGGCTCCCGCTTATCACTGCCAGGGGTTCCCCTTACCCAAGAGAAGGGCAAAGAGGAGAGGAAAACTAGGCTCTGACCCCTCCAGAATGACAGACATGTGGGACAGGAGTGGTTCACATGGGGGATTGTGGCATGTTGGGATGTGGTGACCATCAACCAGCTTGCTGAGCCAGTGATTTGTCCATTTTCTCTGGGGCCCCACCCACATCCCAGATATGCCTGTCCAAAGGGTATCCTGGGTGGGGTTATCTGGTAGTGTCTGGTCACCTATACTGCCAAGAACATCTGCTAAGCCACCACCAGGAGCCTCTGGTACAGTTAAGCCACATGAGCCACCCTAGAAAGGCTCTGACTCCTGCCCTGCAAGCCTCTACTCCTGACATATAGGCTTGGGGTATGAACCAGATTGCCAGTGTGCCAGAGTGATGCCCCATCACTCAATGCCATAGAGCTGGCTGTGAGATTGACAGTGTGTCAGAGTGATGCCCCATCACTCAGTGCCATAGAGCTGGCTGTGAGATTGACAGTGTGCCAGAGGGATGCACCATCACTCAGTGCTATAGAGCTGGCTGTGAGATTGACAGTGTGCCAAAGTGGTGCCCCATCACTCAGTGCCATAGAGATGACTATGAGATTAACAGCATGCCAGAATGATTCCCCAATCACTCAGTGCCATAGAGCTGGCTGTGAGATTAACAGCATGCCAGAATGATGCCCCATCACTCAGTGCCATAGAGCTGGCTGCAAACATTAGCATTTGATGAATCCAGTTCTGGAGTCAGATTAGTCTGCATTATTCTCTGTTTCAGATATGTCGAACTAAGCTTCAAAGGGTCTCATATTTCTGTTCAATGTATAAACCCCGCTTCAATATCTCCCTTACTACTTCAAGCTGAAAAAAAGCTGTTTAAAGCACAACAGCTTTAATTTTTTATTTTTTTTATACACACGGGCTCTGTGTCTGCTCACTGGACCCTGATGGTCACTCTTAGAAAAAAACAGCACTAGTTAAGTTTCTCTTTGTTCTCATTTTAGCAGTTCTCTTGAAAAACAAAATTATTTCCTACTACAAGTGTAAAAAATGACCCCCTCACCCTCTGATTTAGAAAGAGGTAAAAACTGTCAAGATTGTGTTTTTTTGGGATTTTTTAATTTTTTATTTTAGTCTCTGGTAACCGGGATATGTCCACTAGGCATAAACACCTGTTTTCAGGGGTGATCTGGGAGCACTGGGGGGGGTGGTTTAGTGACTTGCTTAGAGTCACACAGTATACACGTGGAGGTTGTGGGAATCAACCCCAGGTCTGCTGGACATACCAAGCTCATTCACAGCTCATTATACTAACCTCTGAGCACACACGGGCAAAGATCGTTTGCGCACAGGGCTCTCCATGCTGGTTCAATGGTCTCAACATTGACATTGCCTCAGTTCCAAAGCTTGGTCCATTCAAATCCAGTCTCCATCACATTCTGTCTGCATCCAGCTCCTGTGACTGTCCTTCCTAATGTTCTCCCCTCTCTTCTTTGCTCTTTCAACCTTGCATTTAACCCTCTCCCCCCCTTAACTCCCTCTCCCATACGCCCATTCGTCCTCCCTTCCTCCCACCCTCCTTTCCTACTGCCTGGTGCACTTTAATTGATATTTGACAAGTGCCTATGGCCGCACCCCACTAGTGTGTCTCTCCTCCATTCCGTGTCAACCCTGTTACCAGACCTTCTTCTGGAATTTTTGCCACTGTATTGAATGTACAAAACTGTATGTAAGTGTCTGTAATCCACTGTTATACTGTTATTCAATGTATTGTTTGATTTGTACCTCAGCTGAGTGGAACCTTTGTAAAAGAGACTTGACTCAAAGGTACTTGTAATCCTAGATTCAAATAAAATAAAAGAAAAAAATACTGCCAGACCCAAACTTTAAAATTGGATGGAAGTAAAGGTCTTTTTCAAATCAGCTCAGGTGTACATCTCTCTTCTCTGTAGTTTTCCAAGTGCAAGGTCACATGGGCTGCCTTCAGTGAGCTTCCAAAGTGGCCTGTGATCGGACAAGGAGTGTTGGTAGATCATGAACTCAGACTGAACAAAACACTGACTTGCCCTCAATAGCACAGATTAGTCTCTTTTCTTGGCAAGTAATGAATAACCTGTTATTTATGATATTTGGGAAATGCTGTTCATTATTCGCACCCCTATGACAAACCCTTCTTAGACAATTGGTCATTGGTTAGCATAGAGAATTTTGGGCAGACTAGATGGACCAATGGTCTTTTTCTGCATCATTTCATTTTGTTTCTTTGTATCTATAACTGAGAAGTTGGTTGTATTACTTGCAGTAATACTTTTTTAAAGTTCTTTTAACCAAGACATACAAAGAGACCCCATGGCTGGTCCAGTCCTGTGGAACTCTCTGCCAGTTGTTATCAGGGAAGTCCTATGGGTAGGAGAGCTTTAATAGTGGACTGAAAGCCAATCTATTTTCCCTGCTTTCCCTGCTGGTGTGACCTGATCAGTTTCCAGCCAAGAAACTGCATATTTATGCCATTCTGCTATTTTATTAACTGATTATTTTGCTTGTTTTATTTATGATAAGTGATCTTTTGTTTAATACCCTGCTTTTTATGTAAGGTGCCCAGAGCCTCCTGGAACTGGGCACTATTAAAATAAACTTTGCCTTGCCTTGCCCCATGATCACAAGCAAACATATATTGTGGGGGCCAACTTTCCATTTATTTGCTTCATCTGTAAAAATATAAATCATTTCACCATCTGTACAAAACGTAAATATCAGTGGATAAACCACATATTAAAGCAATTGAAATAAGTAGTTTATTGTATATGGTGGCTGCGTTGAAGTATCAGTTTCTGCTGTACTTGTTACAGTTGTTACAATTGTAGTTAGTGTTGATGTTGGTAGCTGCATTGTAGATACATTAATGATGATAGGAATAAATTAATTATCTCTAGAAGAAACGATTGTTGAACATGTTCAAATGTTCACCTGTTGATCTCATTTTTTTTTAATGATGCATGTGTAGATATCATTTATAGCAAATGGCATGAAAGCATGAATAATGAATGGAAAAGTATACAATGGGTAATAATAATCAAGTGATCTCGTTGGTGAAACCATGTGGCATGACAGTGGATGAATTCTGCAGTAGCCAATGGGCATAGAAACATAGAAATTGATATCATACTATATAAAGACCCAAGACCGCTCCAGTCTGCTCATGTGCCCCATCTTTTCTTTGCTGCCTCTGACCCTATTTGGTTATTGACTGTTGCCTATTCTTTCCCCCACCTCTATTGTTCCCTGATGTCTGTCCCATTCATGTTTAAATCCCCCTGCTGTGCTTGCTTCCACCACTTCCTGGGACAGGCTATTCCAAGCATCCACCACCCTTTCTGTTAAGAAGTACATTCTTATGTTGCCCCTTAGTCTATTCCCCTTCAGTCTTATGTCACACCCCTCTTGTTGTTTAAGTGCAGCTTCTTATCTGAAAGATGCAGCCCTCCTGTAACTAATAAATCCCACTGAGATATTTGAAGGTTTCTATCATGTCCTTCTCTCCTCCACCCTTCTGAGTGTACATATTGAGTTACTCAATCTCTCCTCACACGACCGGTGGTGCAGTTCCTGCACCATTTTGTTGTCTTCCTTGAACTGCCTCCAACATGTTTAAGTCCTTCCAGAGATGTGACCTCCTGAACTGGATGCAGTATTCCAAATGTGGTCTCACCAAAGACCTGTACATTGGCATTATGACCTCTTTTTTCTTTGACTGGTAATACCACTCACTATTCACCCCAGCATCCCACTGACTCTCCCCACTGCATTGGTGTATTATTTGGCCACCTTTAGGTCTTCAGATATGATGGCAGTCGGATGTGATTTCTGTTTGTGGCTGCAAATATCTCCTCTTTACCCTGTATTCTTCCACTTGGTTTCTGCACCCAGTGATGATTTTGCACTTCTTTGCATTGAAACCTTGTTGCCATACTCTGGACCATTCTTTTAATTTAGCTAGATCCCTCTTCATTCTCTCCACCTCACCAGGACTGTCCACCCTTTTATAGATCTTGGTGTCCCCTGCAAAGAGACACACCTTCCCCTCCAGCCCTTCTGCAATGTCACTGATGTAGATATTAAAGAACACTGGTCCAAGAACTGAACCCTGTGGCACCCCACTGGTCAACCTCCCTACTTCAGATATAGCCTGTTAATCACAACCCTCTGTGTTCTATTCTTTAAACAATTTCTAACCCAGTTGACCACCTTCTGCCCCAACTTCAGGCTGCCCAACATGTTTACCAGTTCACCAGTAAAAACACTTGGGAGACTTCAGTACCCAGCTATGTACTGTTTAGAAGAGACCGAGGGCAAAAGGAGGTTGAGTGGCCCTTTATGTCAATAAAATATCAAAAACTACAGAAATTCAGAATACACATAAGCAGCCAGAAGAACTGTGGGTCACCTAGAAACAGGAAATGGGACAGCCATATGAACTGGGGTTGTCTACAGGCCTCCAGACCAGGGGGAGGACATAGACACATTAGTGTTAGAAGATACACAAAACATGACTGCTAAAGGGGAGGTTCTGACAATGGGAGACTTCAACGTGCCAGATACAGATTGGTCAATACCAGCAGAAACATCTGTCAGAACTAGACACATAGTGGATTCTCTGCAGGGGGAGGGCCTCAGACAATTGGTAGAACAACCCACAAGGGACAGGACTATCCTAGATCTAGTACTGACTAACAGGGAAAGGATCACAGATCTCCATGTGGAAGGTCACTTGGGGGCTAGTGACCATCACATGATATGGTTTAATTTGGCCACTAGAACTAAATCATCCTATTCCAAGGCAAAAATATGGGATTTCAGAGGAGCTGATTTTGATAAGATGGCCAACAGAGTTAAGCTAGCCCTGGCAAGAAGAAATACAGGTGAGGGGGTACAGGCAAAGTGGGCAAGTATTAAGGAAGCAATACTTGAAGCAACATCCCATTCCATTAGGGGGAAAAGGAAGTGCAAAAGAAGAACTAAACCACATTGGTTCTCAGAAACAGTAGCAGAAAATTTCAGAGCCAAAAGGCTGGGCTTCAGGACATATAAGGGAACACAGCAGAACGAAGATAGGGAGGCATACCAAACTTCCCTAAGGGAAGAAGGGAAGGCAGTAAGGCAGGCAAAGTCCCAAACTGAGAAAACACTAGCATGAACAATAAAAGAAGGTGACAAGACTTTCTATTGATACATTAGTGAAAGGAGAAAGTCCAGAGGGGGTATTGCTAAGATCAAAGGGGATAAGCGGGAGTGTGAGGAGGAGGACCATGGAAAATCATCTATCCTAAATAGATACTTCTGCTCAGTATTTACTGAAGAGAAGGTATGGCAGGGCCCACGGCTCAGCACCATGGACACAGGGGGGAGGGAGGTGTGCACTAGTCCCTTCACAAAAGAAAGGGTCCTACAAGAGCTCGATAAGCTCAGAGAGGACAAGGCAATGGGACCTGATGGCATACATCCCCGCATATTAAAGGAGCTAAGGGTGGACTTAGCAGAGCCATTATCAGCACTGTTTAGTGAGTCTCTGAGCACAGGAGAGGTCCCAGAAGACTGGACAGCTCATGTGATCCCGCTCCAAAGAGTGGTAACAGGGAAGAGGAGGAACTACGGACCAGTCACTCTTACCTCAGTAGTGGGAAACATTAGAGACTCTTGTGAAAGGATAGTGCAGCACCTGGAATCCATAGGACACAGGATCCAAGACAGCACGGGTTTACAACAGGAAGATCCTGTTAAACTAATCTCATAGATTTCTTTGACTGGATAACCAGAGTGGTGGACCAAGGGGAGCAGCTGATGTCGCCTACCTTGCCTTCTTCAAAGCTTCAATACTGTTCCACATAGAAGATTGATTAATATGCTGGGTAGGCTCGGTTGGGTCAGAAGTTGGTCAACTGGGTGGAAAACTGGTTGACAGGCAGAAAACAGGAGTGGTGACAAACAGTTCCAGTTAGAAGAGATGCAAGTCACAAGTGGGGTACCTCAGGGATCAGCCCTGGTGCGGTCCTCTTCAATGTCTTCATCAGTGACATTGCAAATGGACTGGAGGGTAAGATGTGTCTGTTTGCAGATGGCACCAAGATCTGCAACAGAGCAGATGATCCAGATGAGGTGAGTAGAATGAGAAGAGATCTGGATAAACTGGCAAAACAGTCAGAAGAGTGGCAACTGGGGTTTAATGCAAAGTAGTGCAAGATCATGCACAGAGGGAAAAGAAACCCTGAAGCCACCTATAGGTTGGGAGGGGAGTTGCTGGCAGAGTCACAAGGGAAGAAACAGACTTGGGCATCATTATCACAGATGACCTGAAATTATCCAAGCAGACCACTAAAGCAACAGGTAAGGCTAGGGGGATGTTGGGGTGTATTAGTAGGGGTATCACAAGTCATAAGAAGGAAGTAATAATCCCTCTTTACAAGACACTGGTTAGACCCCATCTGCAGTACTGTGTACAGTACTGAAGGCCATACCTTCACAAGGAAATTAACAGAATGGAGACAGCCCAGAGAAGGGCAGTCAAAATGGTGCAGGGATTGCATCAAAAACATATGGTACAGATTAACGGAGGTCAATATGTATAGCCTAGAGCAAAGCAGGGAGAGAGGTGATATGACTGAAATATTTAAACACCTTAAGGGCATTAACAAGGTGAAAGAGTCTAACATGTTTCAATATAAAAAATAGCAGGACAAGGGGACAGAGCATGAGATTAGAGGGAGGCCAATTAGGGTAATGTGAGAAAGTTCTTTTCACAGAGGCTGGTGGATGCATGGAACTGTGTACCTCAGGAAGTGGTGTATATGAATACAGTGCAGGGCTTCAAACAGGTATGGACAGGCATAAGGAGCAATATAGAGGAGTGTGAATAGGTAGGCCACTGACAGAGTAAAGGCCTATGGCACATTCATAAGGCAGAAAAATAAACTTTCCAACTGGATGGGCCTTGCTTTCTCTATCTGCCTTCAACATCTATGTTTCTATGTTTTGTGTTTACAAGACTCCTATGTGGAACAGCACTGAGTGCCTTGCTAAAGTCAAGATAGGCCACATCCACTGCTCCTCCGATCTATCTCCCTGGTGACCCAGTCAAAGAAATCCATCAGATTAGTTTGACAAGATCTTCCTGCAATGAATCTGTGCTGTATTGGATTCTATGTTTCACTTGATTCAAGGTACCCTACTATCCTTTCCTTAAGAAGAGATTCCATACTGTATTTTCCTCACCACTGAGGTCAGGTTGACAGGCCTGTAGTTTCCAGCTGCCTCCCTAGTCTCGCTGTTTGTGAAGGGGGTCCGCATCAGCCCATCTCCAATCCTCTTTAACCTTCCCTGTTTTCAGCGACTTGTTAAAAAGGGCTGCCAGAGGTGTTGCTAGTACCCCCCCAACTTTGTTACTATTCTTGAGTGAATGCCATTGGGTCCCATTGCCTTATTCACCTTCAGTTTTTTAAGTTCTTCGAGCACTCTCTCCCCTATGAATGGATTGTTGTCCATCTCCCCTTCCATCCTGGTTCTTAGCTGAGGTCTCTTCCTTCTTCTTCCTTCATGAAAACTGAACAGAGATAATTGTTCAGGATAAATGATGTATCCCTGTCCTGCTCCACTCCACTCCTTCCTCCCTTTAAGCATTACAATCCCCCAGGTCCATCTTTCCTTGCTTATGTATCAATAGAAGGTTTTGCCTCCTTTTAACTTATTTTGCTATATTTTCCTTGGTCCTTGCCTTGGTGCTCCTGACTGACTTCCCGGCCTCCCTCTGCTTTTCTAGATATACCTCCCTGTTCTAGTACTTTTGGGTCTCCTAATATTTCCTAAAGGCAAGTTTTTACTTTTCCTGCCATCTCTTGTGAGAATCATAGTGGTTTCCTTTTCCTTTTGCCTTTGTCTATTTGTCGAATAAAAACATTTGTTGCCTCCACTATTGCTCCTTTTAGATGTGACCATTGTTCTTCAACTCCCCACCTTTCTATCCCCCATCTAGGGAAAACTTGAGACATGCCCCCATCGTACTGAAGTCCCTCTTCAAAAATCCAGAACCCTCACCTTCATGTAGTGGCCGCTACCTCTCGCCACCCTGACTTATCACTCTCTCTATACCACCAGAATCTTGCAAACCCCTTAAACTGTACATCACTACTGGTTTGTACTGTGCACCATGGCACTTTGGTTTTCACATCACTGGTATCACACCCTAAAAACAAGACCTCACCTCTACTCCTAAGGAATGTATGTCTCTTCCGCTAGCCACATCCACCTTAACTGGATTGTTGTTGGCCACAGACTTCTCTGCAAATATCCTAGCAAATGAACAAAAATTCTCTACCACTGCACCCATACTCACTTGCCATCGTGCCCTGCAAACATGCCCATTGTAGCTACAAATAAAGTCACATCCCTGTCGTCTATACTGCTGGCATCCCTATCATACGTGGAACAAAGACTGCTTGGGCATCTGCTTTACTCCACTACACTTCGCAGGCACCTCTGGCAGCCTCCCACCTGCCCACTCTTGTCCCTCCTGCTTCCTGCCCTCCTAGCAGGCGAGGTAGAATCTAACCCTGGCCCAACGAACATACGCATTAACCACATGGATGCCATGGAATAATGATTGCCCACCTAAATGTCCATAGACACCCTTCTAAATTTGCAGAGTTAGAGGCCCGGGCGACCCTCTACAAGCTCCACATGCTGGGTATATCTGAGACCTGGCCAAACCGTACCATGACTTGCCTCTCACTCAGCTTCAGGCTACCTCCTCCCACTGGATAGGTCAGGAAGGAAGAGAGGAGGAGGCGAGCTGTATGTCCAGGACCACACATCAGCTACCATTGTTGCCTGCTCAAAGACCGACTCTATAAGTGAATGGATTATCACTGAGCTGACTATTAGTGCAGCAAAAAAAACTTTATGTTGGCTGCTGCTACAACCCCTCTAGCCTCTTTGCAGGGGTTATCTAGTTTTCCTCAGTCTGACATGCTCCACCACATCCAGGGATACGTTCCTGCTAGGTGATTTCAACCTAAACTGAGCTGCGACTCCAAACCCAGACTACACAACTCTACTAAAGTCCCATAACTTGGATCAAGTACTCTCTACCTCAACCAGATAGAACCAATGCACTATCAAACACTCTGTCCTTGACTGGATCTTAACAAACCAGCCTAATCTAATCCTCCAAGCAGCGATAATGTCTGATGCGATTAGTGACCACACCACCACCTACATAGTTGTGAACAACAAGTCGGTTCACCCCCCACCTAAAATACTGTCCTTCAGAAATTTCAACATCCCAAACCATGACCTCGTGACCAGGCATGCACTGTACTTAAACTGGTCCTCCCTACTTTTGACAGATAACGTCTCTGCTGCTGTCAATCTACTCACCAACACCCTCCGGAGACTACATGACAACTATTTTCCCATCATATCCAGGAGGGTCAGAGGCGGCTGCATGCTCTGGATAACTAAAGCGCTGTTACTGCAAATGAAGGACAGGGATGCTAGATGGAAAGCTTTCAAAGCGTCCCCATCCCCCCATCTATGGAACTCTTCTAGGCAACTACGTAACACCTGTAAACAAATGACAAAGTCACTCAAAAATAAATATTTTAATGACCTTCAACAAAACTCCATGGGAAGTTCTCATAAATTCTGGGCAACAATTGGGTCTACCCTAAGATACCCTACCCTAAGATAAGCAATCAAATAGCACAACTTATGTCCCCAGCAGGCATAATAAATGACCCTGCGGGCATCGAAGACCTTTTTAACGCCATGTTCACCGACCTTGCCCCTACCTTAGCAAGCTTCCTACACACCCTTCTTCAAACCAAAACAGAAATGGTAGCCCCCTCACTCCTCTAAGCCATCATGCCTCCACCCCCCCTTTCCATTTCAAAGCCATTGGGACTATTACCATTAAAAGACTCCTAGAAACCCTCCCCCATAGGGGCAGCCCTGGAAGTGATGGACTCTACCCTGCATTCCTGAGGATCATCTCCCCAGCCCTGGTAAGGCCTCTAACACACATCTTTAACCTTACTCTGTCCACATCAACAGTGCCCAACACCTGAAACACACTGGTAATACGCATTTTCAAGGCAGGAGACCCCAAGCCCCGAGAAAACTATAGACCCATTTCCCTGCTTCCTCATCTTAGTAAACTGTTAGATAAGGTTGTCCATATCCAGTTATCAGAACACCTAAATAAGTACAATCTCTTATGTCCCCTCCAGCACGGCTTCCATTAACATCACAGCACCTCCTCTACACTGGCAGTTTTCTCAAACCACAACCTCAAAAACATGCACATGGGTAAGGCTACGGGTGAAGTCTTTGTCGACTTGTCAAAGGCATTCGACTTACTGGACCACAATCTCCTTCTCTCCACCCTTCGACAATTTGGCTGTTCCCCTGGACCCACAGACTGGTTCCATAGCTACCTCACAAACAGGTCCCAGCCTGTGCACATAGGCAAAGCTGCCTCAATCCCCCTTCCCACAACCACTGGAGTTCCCCAGGGATCAATTCTCGGCCCCCTTCTCTTCTCCATGTTTATCAATGAACTACCTGCTGAGAGTCTAAACTCTAATGTGATTCTCTACGCAGATGACCTAGTCCTGTACCACAATGACAAGTCCTTGGAATCCATCTCCTCTATTCTCACAGGCAACTACAGGGCGGCCGAAAGCTGGTTCACATCCAGAAAACTTATAGTAAATGAGAAAAAAATGAAGGCCATGCTCTTTGGATCCAAGCCCTACTTAAACAAGACCGCCAAATCCAACACTGCCCTCATCGTATGTGCTCACGTGGTCCCCACTCGAGCAGGTCACCTCTTTCACCTACCTTGGTATTACCCTCGACTCCTCCCTCATTTAATGATCATATAGCCCTGACCGTAAAAGATTAATCAGAAACTAGGTGCAGCATATCACTGAATTCACCTGCTTCCTGAAGCTCGCCTCGCCATTGCGCAGGAAACCTTCTCCCTCTCTTGGACTACTGCTCCCCATCTACTCCCCAACAGCCATAATTCAACACCCCACCTATACACAGCGTATAATGCTATCTGTCGCTTTGTCCTCAGAGCCCTCTCGTTAACCCACCACTGCAACTCTATAAGTCCCTAGGTTGGCTCTCCCCAGGCACACCTGAACTATGCTGCGGGCTGCCTGGTTGACAACGCTTTCAGAAATAACCAGCTATCCCTTATTCTGTAGAGACTCGAGGAACTTGAGGTTTGGAAAAGAAGGAGGTCCTAAGGGTCTAGCAGCTGCTCTAGTTATGAGTGGGAAAATAAGGGGATAGCTGGTTATTTCTGAGCGTTGTCAACCTCTTCTTCTTTTCCAAACCTCAAAGTTCCTCGAGTCTCTCACGATGATGGGCAGCAAGGCTTTCTGTGTAGCGGCCTCTCCCTCTGGAATAGTCTTCCCACTTTCATTCACACATCACCATCCCATGCGTCTTTCAAAGTCAACCTTAATGCCTGGTTTCTGAAGGAGTCCACCTGCAAATGCTTGCTAGAGTGGAAACCTGTAAGCCACCGTAAACTACCATTACTACTGGCCACTGCCCTTACTGTCCGGACTCGACAAACAAACATGACTCGGCGTTCGATGACGCTACCTACCTTGCATGCTACTGCTACCCAGCCAACCCTGGCAACCTTCCAGGACAGGTGTCTCCACCTAGTTCAGATTAATAGTAGTCTGACGGGCTCTAACTGCTCATTTTGCCTAGCTTGTGAAACTGTTTAGCTACTCTGTGCATATACTTAACAATTTCTTCCCTGTATCTCAGCCTGTATTCCTTGTCAAATGTTATGTTATCTCTGTGCCTGTAAACATTATGTAAATGATGACTGTTCTTACTGTCCTAATGTTGTTGTAACCACAGTACACTACAATGTGAATTTGTATTTACTCCTGTAATCGTATTTCCCTGTACTGTCACCTTGTGGCCCAGGTCGAGACTGAAAATGGTCCACTGGATCAGTGCACTTACCCGGTGACCAAAAACATAAATAGATAAATCAGAAATGTGTCATGTCTCTGTTGCTGATGTCACATTAAACCACACTCAGCGATGGTCACTGGACACCATGTGTTCACCTACCCTGACATCCATAATTCTGTCTCCATTGGCTAGTACCAGGTCCAGAATGACTTCCTCCTGGGTAGGCTCAAGTACCAGCTGCTTGAGGCATGTCCCCTGTAGGGAGTATAGAATGCCTCTGCCCCGGCTGTTGCAGCCAGTTAGGTTCCCCAGTCAACAACTGGGAAGTTGAAGGCACCCATCAGTAACAACTCCCCCTTTGGCTGCCATCACATGGATGGCTTTCAGTAGGTCCCGGTCCATTTCCTCACTTTGTACTGGTGGTCCTTATAGTACTTTTTTGTGAATTGCTATGCCATTGCCTGCCTCTAGGGTGACCCACAATGCCGCCATCTCCTTCTGCATTCCTTGCACCTAAGTGTCTTTTATACCCTCTTTGACGTAAAGAGCCACCCCTCCTCCCTTTTTACCCTCCCTGTCTCTCCTGAATAAGGCATACATTGGTATAGCTATGTCCCAGTCATGGTTCTCATTCCACCATGTCTCTGTAACAGTTATAATATCCAAGTCAGCCTCTAATACCATGGCTACCAGTATCAGGGAATTTGTTCCCCAAGCTGTGGGAATTTGTGCGCGTGGCTTTCCAGTTGCTGCAATCATTCCTTCTGACCTCCCCCCTATTCCCTTGGGCTCTCCTGCCCCCCTGTACTTCTTCTGGCTACAGTGCTGTTGGCCAATATGCATCATTGTTGTCCTCCCTTGTTAGGTAGTTTATCTCCTGGTGGTGGGCATCCAGTTTTTCCTGCTTCCTTCCTCCACCCCATTGGCCAGTTTAAATGCTTTCCAGTCTCCTGCATGGAACAATCAACCCACAGCAAGGCTGCACTCCTTCAGAAGGTTAAGCAAATGATACCCTTTCCTAAATGGCATTTGCAACCCTAGGACAAAACAATATTACTTCTTTCTGCCCTTTAGTGACTATGAAACTTTCCAAATCCTGTTATACCCAAATTCAACTAAAGCCACCCAGCTCCACATACAAGTAACTTCATTCCCTAGTAATTAAACATGTACCCCAAAATGGACAAAGAACAGTAGAAAATAGTGAAAAAGTTAGCAACATCAACTCAGCCCTGATTCAATCTGTATTCACTCCTGCCACTTTCCCTGCTAGTCTCAGACGTGCTCCTGCCACTTTCCCCACTGGTCTCAGACGCACTCCTTCTGAGGTGCTGGCTTCTCACCTGTCACCAGTCCCACTGCTCCTCCTTCTTTTCTGCAGTCTCTGGTCCCGTGTTCCACTGATGAAATCCTCATAAAAGAGGAAATGCCTTGCTTCAGGTACATAAGAGAGATCAGGAAAGCAAGGGACAGTGATAGTGTGAATAAGGATGGTACAGGGGAATACTGCACAGATGAGGACCAAGAAAAAGCTGTCATCCTGAACTGGCACTTCTGTTCAGTCTTTCTTTCAGTCTTCAAAGTGTGGGGTTAATGGGCCTCCATGAAGCAGCGGAAAAACCCGGGGTGGACACAAGTTATTTCAAAGGAAGGAGTCCTGAAGGGACAGCAGCTCTAAAGGTGCACAAGACAATGGGACCAGACAGAATATAACCAAACCAAGTTTACTAAAGGAACTCATGGTGGTGCTAGTTGCCCAACAGACACCCTTATTCAACAGACTAATGAAATCAAGTGTGGTTTGCTGGATTGGAGAATAGCACACATGGTCCATCTATGTAAGGGGGGTGGAAGGGAGGAGGCTAACAACTTTCAGCCAGTCAGACTCACTTCTGTGGTGAGGAAAGTAATGGAAAGCCTTCTAAAGGAAAGGTTGGTAGAGTATCTTGAATCCAGTGGACTCCAGGGCACAAGCAGCATGGATTCATGGGGTGGGGGGGAGGTTACGCTGGAGAGCTCTGACTAATGTGTTTCTTTCTGGGTGACAAGGAGAACAGAGAGGGAGAGGGCAGTGAACATGGCCTATCTTGGCTTTGACATGGCCTTTGACACTGTGCTACACAGGAGACTGGTAGAGGAACGGAACAATCTGGTTGTGAGATCAAAAGTGGTGAACTGGGTTGGAAACTGGTTAACATATGAGCACCAGAAAGGGTGATGAACAGCATTCACTCTAATGATGGATTAGTGCCCAGCAGGGTGCCACAGGACTTAACACCAGGATTGATTCTCTTCAACGTCTTTAAAAGAAACATTGCAGAAGAACTGGGAGGAAAAGCGTGCCTTTTTACAGATGATACCAAAATTTGTAATAAGATGGACTTTCAAGAGGGGGTGGTGAGGAGGATGCAGGAGGTACTAACCATCAATAAGCAAAAAGGGACCTTGGAGTTATCATAACTGATGACCTCAAAGTGCAAGGGCAGTGTGACACAGCACTGGGTAGGACTAGTGGGCTGCTGCAGTGCATAGAGGAGGTATATCCAGCAGGAAGATAGAGGGTGTGTTGCTACTGTATCACTCATTAGTGAGATCCTATCTGCAGGATTTGTCCAGGTTCTTGAGGCCACACCTCAGAAAGGGACATAGACAGGGTGGAAGCAGTCCAGAGGAAGGCAACTAAAATGGAGCAGTGACTGCACCAAAAGACCTATGAGAAGAGACTGAGGGATCTCAACATGTACAGACTAGAAGAAAAGATAGTGAGAGGAGACATGATAAAGAACCAGAAGTATCTTACAATGCTGAACAATGTACATTCTGGCAGTATCTTTCCTTAGAAACATACTGTAGAAACATAGAATTTGATGACAGATAAGGACCACTTGGCCCAACTAATCTGCCCAGTTTCTCAACCTGGTTCATATACTGCAAACCCTAAATGATCTGTGGTTTATCCTCTCTTTTGTATTGCTAAAGTTCCTTTATGTCTGTACCATGCAGTTTTAAATTCCCCTACAATTTGCCCCTACAACCTCTGCCGGGAGGCTGTTCCTTGGATCCACCACCCTTTCTGTGAAAAAAATACATTCTTACATTACCCCTAAGTCTACCGCCTATATTTTCATATCTTGGCCCTGGATCTATGTGATAATGGTGATCATGAAAATGCGATCGACATCAGGGCGAATATACATCGGCAAAAACCTATTTCAGCGCACAACAAAAGGGCGCCGGGAACTTCGTTTTTGTTTATGTGGGGACTGTATCTCCCCACTACCCCCATAGGGGGCTTCACCCCCTGCACCCCCCAAATATACCATTTGACACCTGTTCTAGTCTATACACGGGCCAAGATGGCGGCGGTGCTGTGCCGCGATCTCTGAGCGCTGTTACGCTGCCCTGGGAAATCCTATATAACTTTGTTTTTAGTATTCTTTGTTTTCTATGTTCTGTAGCTATTTTTCAGCATTTGGTTATCCCTTCGCTTAATTTTTGTTTTCGTAGTTGAAGTATCTGTTCTTCGGGTCCCCCCCCCCTTTTTCATCAGCGTGGCAGTTACTTGTATATCTTGGTACTCATGGAATTTAGCCTCTGGACTAAGGGATTGGTTTTCTGGTGTGAGCTGAAGGGGAGATTGGAGCGTGGATTTGGATTGTTCCGACTGTTGACTGGACCTGAGGTGAACGCTGTGTCCCTGAGGATTGAGGAGTTTGAGAAGGGCTTCCTTAGTGAGATGTGGATCCGAATTATGCCTTTTGTCATCTGGAGGTAAAAGAGAGTTTAGAGGCTAGTTTCTGGCCTCCTTGCAGGCTCTCTGTTTGAGTTTGTGGGCTGCCCTGTTGGACACCTGTCCCCTGGAAGGTGGTGGGCCGGGAGGGTTCGGCTATTTGGTGGCAGGCCTCTTGGCTCTTCTGACCCACTCCGGATTGGCTGGAGAGATGACCAGGAGGTGGTAAGGTCCATTGGGAGGTGGTGTTCTCAGGGTGAGTTTCTGAAACTGACAGTGGCCTTTTCGGGTCCTTTTCCCTATGGTTCGAACTTGCAAAGCCTTTATTAAAAAAAGAAGACCTTTATTTGCGCTGCCGCCATTAAATCTTTCCAGAGGAGGAGGAGGTGATTCTGTGGGGCTCCTACAGAAGGAGACAGTTTGATCTGTAAATTCATCGTAGTGGTGAGAGCCCATGTGGGATTGCAAATTTTATTGTACTCTTTTTTTTATTAATCTCTGCGAGACCTGCTGACTTTAGTACATTGTTTTGGAAATTTCTCTACCTGCTCTATCCACCCCAGGTGGTGAGAGTGCCTTGTGGGGTCTGAACTGGGGGAGGGGCCCCTTTTTTGTATTTTCAGATCTTTATTTTATTTTAATTTGCTTACTGGAAGCATGGAGTGAGAGTACATGCTTCTATATTTGGACATTTTTGAGGTGGAAGGTGGGAGCTCCACTGTTTCAAAATTGAATTTTTAATATTTAACTGAACTGGGTATTATTGTTAAGTAATTATTATTTTATTGTATGTTTATTTAGATATTTAGATTGTTTAGTTTATTTATCTTAAGTTGATATGTGTTTTTAAGTTTTAGTATTTTATTTTAATTTTATTGGGATTTCTCGGGAGTTTTGAGATCTTTGTTCTGGCCTGATGTTTATGGATGACGTTAGTTATTCTTGTTTTACCCCGTCATGCACTATTCATCTGCCGCTCTTCATGCCCTCCACCCTTTCTCTGCCCCCCCTTTGCCTTTCCCCATTTACCAAGCTGTTGGGCCTTGGGAGTGCGGCGTGGCGGGGTTTGAGGCGGGGGGCAGGAACAGTGGGGGATGGAGGAGGGGGGTGTTCGCATTCGAGTGGTTAAGTCCAGAAGACGCCCTGGGGTGAAAT
Source organism: Neoceratodus forsteri (assembly GCA_016271365.2). Classification (NCBI taxonomy): domain Eukaryota; kingdom Metazoa; phylum Chordata; order Ceratodontiformes; family Ceratodontidae; genus Neoceratodus; species Neoceratodus forsteri. Next base: position 39,699,262 of record CM028137.1, on the reverse strand, counting down.
GGAGTGAAGAAATGGGGTCCTTCCTGGTTGGTCCCCATACCCAAGGGCACCACCACTTCTGTAAATGGTGGGCAGGTGGTCGGGGCTTCCCAGGAGTCCTATCAAACTCAGATGGTGTTGTGCAATGCCAGGTCTGTTGTGAACAAGACTGCCATTGTAGCGGACTTGGTAGGTACGGCGGACCTGACCTGCATCACGAAACCTGGCTGGATAGCAATGCTGGCCCAGTTTTGAGGCAGCAATTCGCCGGTATTTAGTGATTCACCGAGATTGGATCGCAGGGTGGGGGGTTGTGGTCTGTTTCAAGACCGAATTGGACCTCACTAGTATTCCAGTGGAGGAGACCAGATCCTTTGAATGTGTCGTGGCAGGTGGGGATATAGAATAGCACTCGCCTGTCGTCCACCCGGTGACGAAAAACTATTCTTAAAGGAAGTGCGGACTTCATCGTCGACTTGTACTTGAATCACCAGGTTGATGGTGCTGGGTGATTTTAATGCCTGGATCGATGACGAACTCTCGCTCTTTGGTCAGCACTTCCTCCAATTGATGTGTTCATTGGGCCTCTCACAGGTGGTTACCTCTGCTACTCATAAATATAGCCACTCACTCGATCTGGTCTTCCTGCTGGGGTTGGAGGCCTCCGATGTGGGGGTGGAACCAGTTGGTTGGTCCGACCACTATACTGTGAGGTTCAATTTTTGCACGCCCCCTCGTAGACCTACCCCAGTGGAGATGGTCAAGTACCGCCCTTTATGGGATGTTACTCCCACCGGTCTAACTGCAGTTCTTGACCTATCAGAATTTCCTGGGTTGAGCTTAAATCCGGAAGTAATGGTGCAAGCCTACAATAAGGCTGTACCTCCACTTTGGATTTAATTGCTCCCACCCGTGTGCGGCCTCTCTCCCTTCGCCCCCGATCCCCCTGGTTTGATCGGGATCTGAGGGAGTTGCGGAGACTTGGTCACAGGTTGGAGAGATGTTGGTGGAAGTCCGGCTTAGATGCCGACCATCTTAGACTCCTAGAGCATTATAAACTCTATCAGTCAGCAATTACTCATAAGAAGGCAGTGTTCCTGTCGGGAGAAATTGCTGCTGCTCAGAATCGACCAGCCCAGCTCTTTCTAACCATAGACAGGCTATGCAACCCAGCCTGTCTGCAGGTTCGTCGAGCTTTTTCACAGTTACAGTGTGTGGAGCTTGCTCGATTCTTTGCCGATAAGGTGGCTGACATCGGGGCCGAGATTTGCGCCACCCCCTCCATGGGAGTTGTGGTGGTCCAGCCTATGGTCGCAAGCACACTGTTCACCTGGAGTTCCTTCATAAGGCGGAAATCAAGGATGTTATGAGGATTGTCCAGGGTATGCACACCACAAGCTGTAGTTTAGACCCGGGTCCCATGGGCCTGATTATGGGCTGTGGGAAGTTATCTTCCGGTTCTAGCCAGGATAGTCTGGTGTTCCTTGGACACTGGTGAATATCCCGCTCCTGAAGGCGGTTGTGACACCAGTGTTGAAAAAGGCATCTTTGGACCCCGACTCCTGGCAACCTTCGACCTATCTCGAACCTCCCTTTGTTGGGAAGGTAATCGAGAAAGTGGTGGCAGCCCAGTTGGACAACCATCTTACCATCCATAACATCTATGACCCTCTTCAATCAGGCTTTTGAAAGAGACACAGCACTGAGACTGCACTGGTTCAGGTCCTCAATGATCTCCTTATGGTGAGAGACCAGAAAAAAATGGTCCATTTTGGTCCTTCTGGATTTGTCAGCAGCATTTGACACCGTAGACCATGGGGTGCTGCTTGAGCACCTGAGATGCATCTGTGGGTTGTCAGGTTTGGTGCACAGATGGTTTACTTCCTTCCTCACAGGTAGAACTCAGAGGGTGGTATCGGGGATTTTTTCATCCGATCCTACTGCTCTGACCTGTGGGGTGCCTCAGGGCTCTGTGCTGTTCCCCATGTTGTTTGCAGTGTACATGCTTCCCCTCGGAGACATTGTAAGACGATATGGGCTGGAGTTTCATTGTTATGCTGATGACACCCAGCTCTATCTGTCTTTTGTACCTGACCAGAACAGAGCACTCTCAGTGTTTAACAACTGTCTCAGGGAGATCCAGGATTGGATGAGGTCCAGCTGGTTGAAGTTGAACTCTGGGAAGATGGAGGTGTTGGTTGTGGATCTGGCCACGGATTGAGGGGTTAGGGCACTTCAAACCTCTGGTTTATTCCTGGGAGATGCAGAGCTCCCGATTTCTGAACGGGTGCGATACCTGGGGGTGATCCCTGATGATCAGCTGACATTGCGTGCACAAGTGTTGGTGGTTGTTAAGGTATCCTTTTAACATCTTAGGAACATCGCCAGGATCAAGCACCTTGTTCCATCCGGCGACCTACCCACGCTGATCCATGCTTTTGTGACCTTGCGTCTGGACTACTGCAACTCCCTTTACTTTGGGCTGCCTGGGGTTGATATCCGCCGCTTGCAGCTAGTGCAGAACTTCGGCAGTCCGGTTGTTAATGGGGACCTCTCACTCCTCAGATGTTACACTGGTGCCCGAGACCTGCAATGGCTGCCTAATCAGTGGAGATCCACCTTTAAAGTCGGTCTCCTGACTTAGAAAGCCCTACACGGGTTGGGCCCAGATTACCTGAAAGAGCTTCTGGTGCCTTACCGACCGATGAAACCACTCCGCTCAGCCAACGAGGGGTTGCTAGAGATCCTGAGGGTCATTTTAAAATCTTCTGGTGCCCGAGCTTTTATGTTCGTGGTGCCGACCCTCTGGAATTCTCTACCACGTTGGATTCGAGAGTGCATGACGGTGGAGAGTTTTAAAAAGGGCCTAAAGTCTTTCCTATGGAATAAGGCATTTGTAGATAATTTGGATGCCTATTAATTGCCCCATTGTCAATTCAGTTTTATTATGTTTTAGTATGTTTATTTGTATTTTATTGTAATGCGCCTTGGTTTTAAGAAAGGCATAGTTAAATAAAGTTTATTATTATTACAAAAGGATTCTCAACTCTGGGGGGGCATGTTGGGGGGGCAACAAAAAAGTACATTTCTTGGACCAATGCAAAAATCCTTACATGCCCAGCACTGAACCCAGCATCCTACCAACCATAGCCTGCCACGAACCAACCATGCCACATGGCAAGTTTGGCAACCCCACCATATCGCTACACCTCACATACCCTCTCTCCCCTTCTGCCCATCATATGGTGTCATTGCCTCCCCACATGTGTATACATATTGCAACAGGATGTCACTATACCTGTATTCACCACCCATCTACTAGCCCTGAGAATGAAATGCCGCTACTGAGTCACCCTTTTGGTAAGCACTGCATGGGTCATCCTTGTATGAAATACCCATGGCCCATTGTTCTAGAACACCTTTGTTTTGAAAGATACCGCCCTCTTGTACTTTCTTTACTCCTTGAGGTATTTGTAAGTCTCTGTCATATCCCCAGTCTCTCTCCAGTGAATACATATTTCATATGAGAATGAGCACAATGTCCAGGCAGCATGTGATGAAGCTGGGTGGGCATGTGATGAAGCTGATGTTGACTGTGCTGCTCCACTTCTGCAGTTGTCATAGAGATATTCATTCTCCTGAATGTTTCAGTATGCAAACTGGAACTTAACCTGTAGGCCTGAGGAAATTTTTTCTGTGGTGCTGAATGAAGCAGAGCTCTCAGGAGGGTTTAGGACATGTGCTCCTTTGTAAAAAGCACAGTTTGTACTACTATAAAGCACTAGAATCCTGCAAAATGAAGGTTTCCTTAAAGGGGAAGTCTCCCATAGTTTCACACCAATATTTTCCCAACTCCTTATGTGTAACTGTAGTGTGCCTCCTCCAGTTGCCAGAAGTCTGACTGCTGTCCAAATCTAGATTATAAATAAAAATATACAGCTTCCAGAAGTTATCAATGTGTTTGTCCTCAATTTTACCATCAATGTTGCTGGAGGATGATGTCATCAGAGCAACAGATAATGGTGCTGCACTAAATGCAGTTCCACCAGTAAACCAAACCCACAGTGTTTGGCTCCCACCTGAGTAATGGAGGGACCCTTTAAGTGTTATGCACATCCTGAAGTGCAGGTCTAATAGGACTAGGACCATATGAGTATGATGCAGCACTGATCTGAGGTATACAGAGTATTCATATAAGGAAGTGCCTGTATGCTTTGTGTTACTGCTTCTGTTAGCAAAAACAGTTTACCCAATAAATGAGTCTGGGTGAAACAAGAGTTTTAAATGATATTATACAGCTGTTGTATTATGTTATGTATGTGTTAGCATTCTCTGTTTTGATTGACACCAGCAGTGAGAAACAAACTTGCAAATATGCCCCTTTCCCTTTGTAACTGGGCAGACCGTGATTGGATGGCTGCTGTAAGGCAATAAAGAGTTCAACTATAACAAGGAATAGATTACCAGGAAAGCATCAGCTGCAGCATATGGAAGAAGGGTAATCTAGTGGTAAAAGCACAGGCACAAGACTGGGAGACACTGGTTCAAATCCTACTAAAGTTCTTGCTCTCTAACCCTTAACAAGTTCCCTTAACCTCCTTGGGAACTGAGATGGCCCCTCATGTCCATAACTTCAAAAGTGCCACCATACCCATTATACATCATTGGCAGTGATATGAGAGCTACACCACTTCACTTTGGAGGTACTGAGGACACATTGTTGCAGCCCTCCCCCTCCACTTTGTAATATCAGCGTTTGAAGTAGGATGTCCCTCACAAATCAGATGCTACACTTCAGCGTTGTATGTAAAGAAACTAATCAGTCTCAGTGTTTGTAGTGCTCTGTATTTGCTTAGCTCATTCCTGCCATATCATATGCATTCTGTGTCTTGGTATTTCTAGTCAGAAACTCAGATTTAAGGAGCATTTGAAATGTAGAAGAAAATACTTTATAAAGTAAGTGATCTAGTTCTCCACTTTCAGGTTGCTGAAAGGGTGTGGGTATAATTTGCAAAGGAGAAATTCAGTCTTGTGTGATCGTTTGGAGAAATTGCCCAGGCCCACCTTGTAAATGAATCTTCTCAAGGGTGTTCACCTGGTTCAATATGGATTGACTGATTGACTGTTTGATTGACTAATTGATTGACTGATTCAGTCTACTGCACTCCATAACATGTTACAACTGTCTCACGGAGAGAAATGAGCAGTACAAAGAAACAGATTTTGTTTCCTGTGACTGAAATACTATTAGATGCATTATTTGCTCTACACATACAGTATTAAGGCTACAAGTACTACTCCTTGTGCAAGTTGCATGACAGAACTGTCCTAAGCCATTGAAAACTTAAACTAAAATCAGGATAGACAGCATTGTTATCCTTGTGTTTTCTTCTACATTGTTGCTGCAGTGACATCGCAGAACGGGAGTAGCTGTACTACAAGTCACTCATTTGCATGTAAATGGAGGCTTGTTGACACTTTACTACCTTGTGTCAGAGCCTCAATCTCTAGATATGGGTTGCAACAGAAGAAATGACTGATCTCTCATTGACATATGTGCAGTACTTGACGTAATGTATAATAAATACATCAGACGTATCCAAATCATAGTAATACAGGAGTCTTCTCCTTTAAAATTGGTATCTCACAGTACATTGATGCGGTGACATATTTGTTTCTTTCCGTATGGTGTATAACAACCTGTTCAATACATCATTCGATGTCTGTCCTAGTTGCATTACAACAGATTAGTACTAACTACTATACATCTTCACTAGTAAGCAAGATGGGTAGCTTATGACTGGGTCCAAATGTAGTAAACTCTTTTTAAATTTGAATTGAGGTAAGCAAAGGAGTGTAGTGATAAACAGACAACTTCCAAATGAAAGGGTACTACTTTTTAATGGTTCATGGACTAAATATCGCCGTATATATCACCACGGTCAATTGATAGCGGAGAGGTTGTTGCCAGTATAAGTTGGCGACAGCACATTAGTGACAGTTTGATCATAGCGATGACTTTGTTACAGTAATGAACAGTGGTGTGGTGTGGGTGTTGTGATTCATAGGCTTCCTGTCAGTGGGATTTGCTGATTACACCTGATTATACCTGGTATGTCGCAATGATGACATCACCACTCAGGTGTATTTCAGGGAGGGTTTGCAACGATGGCATCACTGATTGCCAAAATGGATTTTGTACAGACACAGAAAGGAAAGAAGAAGCTGTCCTTGGACAACTTTTTGTATACAAAAGAAAAGGATGGCTCTGACGGAAAGGTTATCTGGTGCTGCGAGCAACGGACCTGCAGGGCTCGCTTGCACTAATAGGAAAGTATAGTAAAACCCTCCCAATCATAACCATGCCCCTGTTCACGCCATGCACAAATCTTAAAGGTGAGCACTGATATGAAAAGAAAAGCTGCAGAATCTGAAGAGTACACCAGAAGCGTTGTTTTGCAGGCAATACAGGATGTTCTTATTAGCACACACACCTATTGCCGAGGTCAGGAGACTATCTCGTCGAGATGTGCATCAACATCAGCAGCTAGCTTCCCCAACTGAGTCAGATATTTCTGAATTGCCAAAACAGTGAGTGGTGAGCAGTTCCTCCAAGTAGATGATGATAATATGATTGTATTTGCAAGTGAATGACTTGCAGGTGCTACGATCACCCACACTGGTTTAGCGATGGGACATTCAATGTTGCACCTCAACAGGATGACCAATTATATACCATACATGCGCTTATCCAGGGAGTGAACAGGCCTTGCGTGTATGCATTACTGCCCAGGCGTAGTGAGGCTGTTTACAGAAATCTGTTTGTACACATTTAACAACTACTCGGTGACAAAATCAATCCAGTCAGTATTATGACTGACTTTGAGATAGCTGCAATCAAGGTTTTAGCAGAACTGTTTCCTACAACTGACCTGTCAGGGTGCAACTACCACCTGGGTCAAGCACTCTGGAGAAGAATGCAGCAGGAGGGGGTGCAGCAAAGGTATGGTCAGGACCCTGAATTTGCGCTGAAGGTGCGGTGTTTGCTGGGATTAGCTTTTGTCCCAACTGAGGATGAGGAGCGGTACTTCGAGACACTTCAGGAAGAGTCTGACTTTGAGGAGATAGAGTGCTTACTTGACTACTTCAAAGATGTATACATTGGAAGGTTAACTAGAAACAGAAAAAAGAGGAGACAGCTTAGATTTGCACTTAGCTTCTGGAATCAGCATAACAGAGTGCTGCATGATCTACCAAAGCAATAATGCCATTGAGGGCATGGTATCATGTGTTTGACAAGGACCCGTCAGCATAAGCCACCCATCGAGAGCTAAGCTTGCAAAAAAGTTGAGACAAGAACAACATGCAGTTGCATTGCAACGCCGTCAGATGGAGCTTGGACAACAGGCACCAAGGAAAAACAGTTGCTTTGTACGACTGAATAAAGTGTACAAAGTGATATGTCTGGATGTGCAGTCTCGATGCCCCAAAAAGTATTTAATGGACATTGTCTCTGTTACTGAAATTAACATCACATGAAGCAGAACCCTTAGATGTTCCCTCTAAAAATAAAGGAACGGTTTTACCCACTTTTCCATTCCATTGCCACTGTCAGTTTAGTCACCATTAGTCCCGGCGACTACTATTCCCGTTATCCATTGTCCCATACTATTTGTCCCATCAGCTGTTGTCTCACAACTATTTGTCCCATTATCAGTTGCCCTTGACGACTACAACATGACCACAATGATTTGTCCAGGGGCCAAAAGTCCGTATGCGCTTTCTAACTACTTCATAGCACATATTTTCAACTTATCTATCACATCTGGAACAGTACCATTCTGCTGGAAAACTTTGTTTAAATCAGGGGAGCCCTGTGAGCTTAATAATTACAGACCGATTTCCATTTTGTACGTCTTATCAAAGTTCACAGAAACATTATTCAATTATCAACTGAAAGATTACTTTGAAAAATCAAATTTATGTAAGTCTGTCCAATTCAGCTTCCAGCAAACCATAGTACGGTGTCAGCTCTAGCGAAAGTAACAAACTATTAGTTCACTGCCCTGGTAATAAAAACTCTACTGGAGCCATCTTCCCAGACTTAATCAAGGCCTTCAACATGGTTGTTCATAACAAACTGTTAGCCACACTCAAAGACCTTGGTGTGAATAATTGCTCACTAAACTGATTCACTAGTTATCATACTGGTCCACTTCAATGCTTCAAAACCAACAGACTCCTTTACTTTTTCCTACTGATAACAAGAGGTGTACCTCAGTGATCCATTCTTGGACCCCTGTTATTCACAATTTATATCAAATCCCTTAGTGATAACATCCATAACTCCAGACTCCACTTTTTCATGGATGATACCATCCTGTGTATATCCAAACCCTCATTGTTAGACGTTGTCAAAGAACTACAGTCCGATTTCAGTCAGTTGGAACGAAATCTGCTAAGATCAAAACTATTATTAAATGACAAGAAAACAATAATTATGTACTTTTTACCTCAGCATCCACTGACTTCTCTACATGTAAAGGCCACACAGACACCTATACTGACCATAGTAGGAGACTCACTAGAGTCAGCTGATAAACTGAAATACTAAGGGGTATGGTTAGCTGGAAAAAAATCCTTTGCATACCAGATTGAATCCCTCGCTAGGAAACTGAAAATAAGGCTGTTTTTTTTTTTTTACAGAAACAAATCCCTTTCCCCTTAGATATTAAGAAAAGGTTTGTTCAAGCTGCCTTTCTTTCCTTACTCGACTATGCGGATATCATTTATAATAGTAGCACAGTAACCAGCTTCATAAGCTTGATATCCTGTTTCACTGTGTGATCCACTTTATTACAAATGCACCCTACAGAACCAACCATTTTGCCCTTTTCCCAGCTGTAGGCATGGCTTCCTGGCTGCAAGAAGGATGCTGCACATTAGTATTTAAGCCCTTAAAACATTGAAGAAAAAAGTCCCTTCCTGCATCACCTCCCTTTTTCATCATTATCATATCTCCTCTGCCCCTTAGAAAAAATGCTTTTGTACAGTACTATTAGAAGTACCCAGATTCCCACACTTTATGGTAAAGCTACATTTACCCATGTAATCCTGTCCACCTGAAACAAACTACAGTACAAGCCACACTAATAATCCCCAAACTGGTCTCCTAAAACATATTTTAAACTCTGGCCACCAAAGTGCTTACGGAAATTTGCCACTGCCAAAGCACCTAGTAGCCCTCCTAGCGGAGACACCATTATAGTCTCATAAAGCACTTGAATGTAAACTTCTTTCATGTTTCCCCATTTCTCCTTTCCTGCCTATTAGCTGAGTTCCTGAAATGTATGTAATTTAGCCATAACTCCTCTCCTATTGTACACTGCTTGCCTGTCTCAGTACTGTTTGAACTTGATGTATTGCAATTGTATTATATTGTATTACGGTACATTGTTTACCTGTCTCAGCATTGTTTGAACTTGATGAATCATAATTGTCCTATATTTTATTGTATTGTATTGTAATATTGTGTATACTTTGTACCTAGTTGTCCTACCAGGACCTCCTTGTAAATGAGCATGCTCAATGGAGTTTTCCTGCAAATAAACTTCAACTTGAAGAAGACAAGTGAGGTGCCTCAGGGATCAGTGCTGAGGACAGTCCTTTTTTGTGTATTTATAAGCGACATTGCAGAGGAGCTGGAAGCAAAGGTCTACCTCTTCGTGGATGACAGAAACATCAGCAATAGTGTGGACACTCCAGAGGCGGTGGAAAGGATGGGCAGAGACCTTAGAAAATGTGAACAGTGGTCAAGGGTATGGCAGCTGGGTATTAATGCTAACAGTACAAAGTAATGCACTTCAGGGTACAGAAACCCAGAAGCAGAGTATGAAATGGGTGGTATGTCATTGCTGACCACCAAGCAGAAGAGAAACCTTGGGTGTTCGGAAGCACTATGGAAGATCGATGGCAACTGTTCTGACACCCCCACAACAACAGAGCTGAACTGAGGCAGGATAATCCCAACATGTACCAGTCCGATGGACAGAGCCACGACACCTGGCACTGCACATCAATGGACAGCACCACGACCTGCCACTCAGCGATGTTCCACACCCAAAACACCCTGAGAGGAATCACTGGAAGCACATCCCGCCCACCCACCATAGCGCAGTGATGGTTACGAACATTTCAGGCGGCATGACACAGCACAGCATGTGACCGCTGGGAGTGAGATGTCAGTGTCGCATGGCAGGGACAGGCGACATAGAAATGGCCAACACAGCAGCTGCAGATCGCAGCCCAGTCACAGACCCCACACTTATACCTGTCGACACTTTGAGTGTCACTGTGGTCCATCGGTGCTGCTGATGTGGTCAAGCTGTTTGTGTCTCTGTGGGAGAGATCAGTGCGGGGCAGTCACTCTCGCTATGTGCTTCCTTGGTAATCATATCTGATGACCTAAAGGTGACAAGGCAGTGCAACAAGGCAGTTACAGTATGAGAGTTAATGGGATACAGGCAAACATACAGAGGGGTATCACAAGCAGAAAGATGGGGGTGGTGTTAACTCTATATAGCTGACTTTTAAGATGTAGTCTAAAACACTGTGTCCAGTTCTGAACACAACATCTCAAGAGAATACAGACAGAGTGGAGGCAGTCAAGAGGAGGCCAACTAAAATGGTACAGGATCTGCATGAGAAGTCCTATGAGGAGAGACTAAAGGACCTCACTATGTACACCCTGCAACAAAGGGGGTATGATAGAGGTTTATTAACTACTATACCTCTGAGGTATAGATAATGTACAGAAGGTAAGTATTGTTCTGAAAAAGGTAACCAACAACAAGAGGACATATGAAGCTGGAATGTGAGAGATTTAGGAGAGAGGCAAGGTCGGAAGGAAGAGTTCCAAACCTGAATTTGAAGATGAACATGGAGCAGTGAGACATGCATCTCTGTACTAGGGATTGAAGGGATTAGAAGGAGTATAGGTCACAGTGATGCAATCTGCATATATTGGTGGTGAAGTATAGACCCCAGCCTGTTCCTTCTGGAGTGCACAAGCAATGCATTTTGGCTGCTTGTTAATCTTTGGGACCACTCTGTAGGTACAGTACAAGTAAACCTAGATGGTATTTCATATCTCAGCTGAAAATTGGCAAGCAGCCATTTGACTGCAACCTTCTCCAGAATGGAAGACTGGTGATCAGTCCCTCTCATTTTACCAGTAATCAGTTTTTGGGGAAGTACCCAAATGCCTGATGTTAAAAGTGTTCCTGCAATCAAATAACTGAGTTATGGTTACTTGTTTTGCATTTGAAAAAGGTCCAGGAAATTATGAGGTGGTACTATTCTGGTGGCACAGTGTCAATACCGCACAAGAAAGACAGCACAGTGTTAACCGTGCTGAGTAGCGCACGCCTGGATTTACAGTGACAGGGCATAACATTGATAGGAATTACTACATTTGCAGCTTATTTATTTTATTTAAAACAAAATGTTCCCCGTCCCAAGTTTTTCCCCTTCCCTGAAGTCCACCCCACCCAGACTTTGCTATCTAAATTCCTGGGGGTGTAGGGGTGAGGGGTTGAAGCCCTTCAAAAGGATGTCCATTCTTTCTACGATTGTGTGCTGTGTGTGTGGTGGTCAGTGTGTTATCCAGTGTTATTTCAGTGCATGCCCTTTTGCTTGCGGCATTCATTGCCACACAGTTTTTGTGTTAGGCGAGATGACCCCATGCCCGCTCTGGCATGGCAAGGTGTTGGATAGTGCAGTACTGTATTAGTTGGTGCTACTGAACCAGAGACGTTGACCTACTTCTTGTATCTGAAGGAAGTTGACCCTGGATCACAACACAGTTCCCACTATGTAAATGACTACTACTAAAGCCATGATTTGGCACTGACTGAACTAAATCATGATCACCTGAATTGTCCATATCTGACTCAGTGAGATCTAGGTGAATATTGGTGTGAAGTGTCTGCTGATTCACTATGGGACACCTCATGATAGTGCTTTACAACCCACAGACTGTTTTGCAACTAAAAAGTTATTTTACAGTAAAGACATAATGTCCTGAGTTAATCAATGGCACATATCAAAATGTTTTTTTCTATGCCATCCTAGTCCATTTAGGATGTATAATTAGGCATGGAATATGATGGTGCTCTAAACTTTAATGGTAGCTCTAAGTAATACAATTATTTTTGCTTACATCTAAAGATTCTGGGCCAGATTTTCAAAGCCCCAAGAATGGTGCAAAGCCCTTGTGAACAACTCATATATCACACAAGGCATGCAGCCTTTGCTCAGCCAGTGACTCCCATGCACCAAGTACCTGAAGTTATACTGGCTCCTCCCTGGTCTACCATTCAGCTTTCAGGATATTCCATTTTATGGAGCTGCTGCAATTAAGTGGGGGAACTGGGACTTACCCTAGCTCTGTCATTTTCTGGCTGAGTACTATGGAGATACACAGTCAGTTGTGCAGAGCATAAGGGGATGGGCCGGTCATTCAACTGTGATTAATGTTTTCCCATAAATTTCTCCATAGGCTTACATCACAAGCAGTGCTGTAGTGAATGAGCTCCACTTCCATGGAACTGCCTCTGATTTTCTGTAGGTGGGATGTTTTCCTCTGTGGTCCCTCTTTGTTGCCACACAGATTCCTCAAGGGGTATACCCCCTCTGCCACAGACAAGAGCAGTCATAGAGGTATTCAGACCTCCCTCCCCCTGCCCATGCCTGGTGTCAAACAACCACTGCCGCATCAATGTCACTAGATTAGCTGGAGGTAGCTCTGCCCCTGTGCTCCTACATCAGCCTAGATGTGGTTGATTTCTCCCAGACTGGTTCTTTTTGGACATGAACTTATGTATCCAACTGTACAGCACTGTGAAATAGTAAGCACATTTTGAAACCTTTTATACTGTGAAATAAATGGACAAAAGTAACAGTTGAATCAGACAGGGAGGGGCATGCAAGCGAAGTGTGTATAAGGGGTGATACGGAGGGCAGAGCACATAAGAAAGCAATCCCAGGTGGCAAGAGAGCAAAAACAGGAACGGAGGGAGGGCAGGCTGCAAAAAATGGAAGGTCATGTTAACAAATGCCCCTAGCCTGGGAAATAAGATTCCAGACCAGGAGGCCTTGTTTGCAGAAGCAGACCTGACTTAGCAGCAATAATAGAGACATGATACCTGTAAATCATGGCTGGGACGCCAGTGCACTGGGTTATACACTCTTCAGGAAGGATAGGGAGGTAAAAATGGTGGCGGGGTGGCCCTGTACATCAGAGATGGTATTAGGGCTACAGAACTTCAGGGAAGCAGGGGAGGCAGAGGCAATATGGGTCACCCTTGAGACAGGTAATGGCAGAGTAATATATACAGGGTGATCTACAGACTTTGGCACAGAGGGAGGAGGTAGACAGGAAGAAGTGGAGGACATACATTACATGGCAGCTAAAGGGAAATGCTGCTCTGGGGATTTCAATATGCAAGATGTGGATTGGATTACCTAGGTGGCTGCTCAGCCAGAAGCACAGCCATCCTAGAATCCCTACAGGGGTGGTCTCAAGGAAGCTGGTGTATGAGCCATCCTTGACAAGTTGGTTCTTGACCTGGCATGGACCAATGGGAACAGAGTCAAAGGTTACAGGTGGAAGGGCAGTTGTGGTCCAGTGATCACCACATGGTGTGGCTTAGCATGGACACAGCGACTCAATTGAACCACATCAGGGCAACAGTATTAGATTTTAGGAGGGTGGTGTTCAGAGAAATGGGTAGTAGTATTAGAGCAGTCTTGTGGAAAGAAGATGTAATGGGGGGGTGGAACAATGGGGGAAACTGAAGAAAGCCACAGTGGAGGTAACAAACCAATGCATTAAGATAGTGGCCAAAGAGAAAAGAAGAAGGAAACCTCTACAGTTTTCTAAAGATGTGGGAAACAAAGTACAGTAAGGTCTGAAAGACTGAGTTTCAGAAAATATAAGGGGAGCCAAAGAAAGGAGGACAGGGAGGTGTACCTTGAATGTCTAAGGGAAGCAAGGAAAGATGAAAGGAGAGCTAAGGCCCAAACAGAGGAGGGTTTCACATGGACTGTGAAGAAAGGCGACAAGACATTCTATAGGTACATCAGCAACAGAAGAAAAGACGGGGGATAGTGAGGATCAAAGGGGGGGAGTGAGAGTGCAAGGAAGGGAATCTAGACAAGGCAGAAATACTGACCAAATACTTTTGCTAACTGTTCACTGGGGGGGGGGTCAGTGACCAAAGCTGGGTGGCAGAGGCAATGAAGGGGGAGAAGTGAACTCCACTCCTTTCACAGTGGAGAGAGTACAGGGAAACACTGACAAAGCTGAAGGTGAATAAAACCATGGTACCAGATGGAGTACACCTGAGGATATTAAGGGAGCTGTGAAGAGAACTTGCAGCACCTCTGCCAGCCCTTTACATAGAGCCACTCAGCACAGGTGTGGTTCCAGAGGACTAGAGGAGGGTGCATCTAGTAGCACTGCCCAGAAGCACCAGTAGTGAAGAGGCAGGGAACTACAGGCCAGTCAGCATCACCTCAATGGTGGGGAAGATCATGGAGACACTGCTGAAAGAAAGGATAGTGGCACACCTGGAATCCAGGGGAGCCCAGGATCTTACACAATACAGATTCACAGCAGGGAGGTTGTGTCAAACAAATCTAATAGATTTTTTTTATTGGATGACTAGAGGAGTTAATCTGGGAAGGGCCGTAGACATAGCCTACCTAGATTTCAGCAAATCCATAGACAGTGTTTTATTTATTTATTGAAATGTTTTACCAGGAAGGCACACTGAGCAACAAGATGCTCATCTCACAGTAGCCACCTGGGGTTACAGATGGAGAGCAGCTGCACACATTGATACATGGAATTGGAGCTACATTGTACAAGGAATTTCAATGACATAGAGTAAAATAGGTTACATACATAAGTGTCCCACATAGAAGGCTAGTTAACAAGATGGGTAGTCTGGGCCTGGGACAAAAGTTGATACACTGGGTTAAAAACTGGCTGACAGACAGGAGACAGAGGGTGGTGGTAAATGGGATTCAATTCTGGCAGAGAGTGGTAACCAATGGAGTGTCAGAGGGATCAGTACTGAGAGTAGTCCTGTTCAATTTTTTTCATTAGTGATATTGCAGAGGGACTGGAAGGAAAGGTGTGCCTGTTTGCAGATGACACCAAGATCTGCATCAGGGTGGATGCTCCAGAAGGGGTGCAGAAAATGAAGAGGGACCTGGAGAAACTTGAAAGATGGTCAGAGACATGAACACAGAGTTTCAGTGCAAAGAAGTGCAAAAAAAAAACACCTCCATAGGGGGGACCCTGGAGAGAGCTGCAGGATATGGGGAAGTGCTGACTGTCAGTCAAGAGGATAGGGACCTTGGGGTTATCATCTCTGATGACCTCAAGATATTAAAGCAATGTGCAAGGGTGGTGGGGAGGGCCCGTGGCATGCTGGGGTGAATAGGCAGGGGTATCACTAGCAGGAGGGGGAGGTGGTGATGCCATTGTATAAAACAAAGGTAAAGCCTCACCTGGAGTACTGCAGGACCACACATGTGCAAGAACATAAGCAAGGTGGAGCCTATCCAGGCAAGGGCAACAAAGATGGTGCAGGGCTTGCGACAGAAAACATTTGAGGAGATTGAGGAGAGACTAGAGACCTCAATATGTACTCAATGGAAGAGAGGAGAGAGTGGGGTGACATGATAGAAACTTTCAAGTACCTGAAGGGCAAAAAACAAGGTGCAGGTGGGGGACCTTTTCCAAGGGAGAAAGAGTACTAGAACAACGGGGCACAATATGAAATTAGAGGGGATACAATAAGGAGTAATGTGAGGAAGGTTTTCTACACAGAGTGGGTAGTCAACGCTTGAATAGTCTGCCACAAGATGTAGTGGGGCAAGCACAGTGGAGGTGTTTATGCATGCCTGGTACAGGCACAGGGGAATCTTAAGAGGGGAGGGGGTAATGAAAAGCCTTTGATCACATGGGGTCAAAGGACACATACAATGTATAGGGTCTACGGGCAGACTGGATGGGCCTAGTGACCCTTATCTGATCTCAATTTCTATGTTTCTATGTTCTGTGATTCTATGAAACCTAGATAAAGATTAGCTACTATATCACAGGTGGCCACATTGCCATCTGTTTTATTTATTTGTAAAATGTGAATCCCCGTCATAATCTCTTTGGCAGATAAATGCAAATCCTTTGATAAACTGTGACTCAACCACAATGACATAGTTTACTTTCCCTGGTTCCTGTGTTGTGGTATCAGGTTGTGTTGCACTTGTCAGAGTTGTTTCACTTGTTGGCAAGGGAAACACCCAAGAATTGCACTTGAAAAATTATATCTACAGCATGTAAGGGAGGACTGAGCTGTCCAAATTTTCAATTTTATTATGCGGCAGCCCAGCCAGAAATAGCCCATTATTGGTTTTGTTGGCCAGATAACCCTCTAGTAGCTGGCTTATGTTTAGAACAGGAGTCTCTTAAGGGATTACACTTAATTAGTTCTTTTACATCACACTATCAGAATGATGCAATGTTAGACACAACTAAGACACTTAAATATGCCTGGACCCCGGCCTCTAAATATGTTAGAGGGCAGGACACAAAATCTAAATTAACCCCTCTATTTAACAATAAAATTTTCCATCCCTCTATCATAGATGTAAACTATAGACAATGGTACTTTGGGAAGGGGCCCTGTACTATAGATGATTTTCTCTTGCATAACTCACTTAAATAGTTTGAGTAAGTAAAATCAGAATTTTGACTCTTAGATAGGCAATATATAAAGATATATGGCAATACACACAAGCAAAAATGTAATCTTTAGAAAAAAGTATTCTTTTCAGGTAGAGGATTCACTATTGAAGGATTTCTTCAAGGAGGTGGAGACAAATAAACACCTGATTTCAAAGTTATATAATCTAATGTTAGAAGAGATCTCATCCCCTGCTGCTTCACTTAGAACAACCTGGGAGAAAGAATTGCCAGACCCTATTTTTGAATACTACTGGATTAAAGTTAGTATCTTAGAATCATTAGGTATTAAAGTAACACATTGTTTCAAATACATTTTAATACTTATCACAGGGCATACTTGACCCCATTAGGTTACATAAAATAGATAAAACATTACGAATTAGGTGAAAAGTTTTTTGGGCTCACGTGCTTATTCATTTTTTTTTTCTAGTATCCCATTTATAGCAAAAAGGGTAGGCCAAAAGCTGCTCCTCCCAGGGTATGAATTCAAGTTAGGTATTGATACACAGAGCAAAAACTCATGTATCTCTTATGGAGTGCACTCTAAATATCAACAACAAGCCTGTACAGCTCTTTTAGTGAATAGATATTCATTTACTTAATAACAGCAAACACACTGTGGACAGTTATACAGAAATACTTGAATGATAAAAAAGGAAATTTGAGTTACATGCCATTCAGTAACTGTATGTAGTCTTGTTATTCAACTATTTTTACTTAGCTTCACGTGCCAGGACATAATTACTTCCTCGAGCAGTGATTTGCGTTTATTGGACATAAAAGTCTCTCCACTGCTATCTTCTGGCTCAGTTGCCTCTATCCACCTCGTATATTACTTCAAACAGCTCCCCAAACAGCTTCCATCTGAAGAAGAGAACGCTACCAAGTTTTTACATCACCATTACTGAACTTCCTCATTCTTGCTGGCTGCTCTGGACTTGTGGCCATGAGGATCACTACGGAAACAAGCTGACATTTCTGATGTGATATGTCTTCATCAGAGCAATGTAACAACTTGGTAGTGTTCCTCCTCACATGAAAGCTGTTCAGGGTGCTGTTTGAAGTAATATACAACTTGGCTATAGGCAATTGAGCCAGAAGATAGCAGTGGAGAGACTTTTTATGTCCAATAAGTACAAATCACGGTTCAAGGATGTAATGACATCCTGGCATGTGAAGCTAAATAAAAATAGCTGAATAACAAGTCTACATGCAGTTACTGAATGGAGTGCAAATTGAGTTTCCTTTTTTATCATTCAAGTATTTCTGTATAACTGTCCACAGTGTGTTTGCTGTTATTAAGTAAATGAATATCTATACACTAAAAGAGCTGTACAGGCTTATTGTTGTTATTTACAGTGCACTCCATAAGAGACACATGAGTTTTGGCTCTGTATATCAGTACCTAACTTGAGATAATACACTGTCTCCATTATGTCAGAGGTACGCTTACGCATTTGTTGATAGATTGTCGTAAGTTAAAACCTTATTGGGAGAAGATCTGGTCAACTATGGGAACAATTATAGGTCAGGCTATTCCTTCTGATCCTGTTATTGCCATGCTTGGGCAACAGTTATGCCAATTAGATCACATTAAATATCAGAAAATATTTTTTAATATGGATTTAACAGTGGCAAAAAAAGTACTGATGCAACATTGGAATGACCCTGGGCCTCCAGCCTATAAGAAATGGATTGAGCAGATGTTGGATGTTAATAAAGTAGATAAATCATTATATTTGTTAGAAGATAACCCTGACAAATATAATTTAGTTTGGTCATCCTTTGTGACACATTTAGAAAACAGGGTATAAATACATAGGGTTGAATTCAGCCTGATAAGTTGGCTGTGATGAAGTGCTAAGTCTTCAGGAGTTGTTACAATTAATAAAGCACTTACCGCTGAGCCAACAACCCCACAAAACAAAAGATAAACTGTGAATCAAACCCAATGACATAGTATACTTTACCTATTTGTGCTGTTGTGGTATCAAGCTGCGTTGTACTTGTCGCAGTTGTTTCACGTGTTGTTGTTATTACTTTACTTGTTGTAGGCACTGTTGTGAAGATAAAGCAATGTTATCTGTGCAAGTAATATTTCTTTTCCTTGTGCAATACTCACAGTGAACACATTTGTTTCTCAAAGATGTACATTATGCCTTTTTGCCATTTGTAACATATTAGCATTTATATATAAATCATCAATAGAAAAAAATGCAACATGACATAGAGAAGTACCCTAATAGTAAGCTGTGGAATGAAATTTGCATTCCAGTTCTGGTTCTAAATTTTATTTAGGATTTAAAAGAGTTGCCCTTAAGTTTAATTTCAGTGCCAGTTGAACAGAACTAGGGCCAATAGTCATCATTGTAAAGTGTGTCTCTGGTAAGTTCAGTAGAATATGCATCATGGGAATGACCTCCACAGCAGATGATCTGCATTTAGTTGAGGTGCACTGTTAAATTGGTCAAGGATTTGGTGATGTTTTGTTCCACTAATATATTTAATGTTTGTGCAAAGCAGTTGGCATACACTTTTCCATGTTGTTGTCACTGAAAGCCTTTGGCATTCAATTTAATTTCTGTGCTTGTTGAATAAAATTACAGCAGTGGCCATCACTGTAAAGTGTTTCTCTAATATTTACATGACTGTATAAATTGTGGGAATTACCTCCACAATAGATGATCTGTTGTTATTAAATTCTTGAGGAGCACTGTTAAATTGGACAAGGATTTGATAATGGTTAGACCACACCTTGAGTACTGTGTATAGTACTGGAGACCACACTTGAAGAGGGACATACAGCTCCTGGAGAGGGTACAGAGGAGGGCAACTAAGATGATATGAGGGCTAGGGGATTTGACATATGAGGACAGACTTGAGGAGCTCTGCCTGTTTTCACTGGAGGAGAGGAGAGACAGGGGGGACATGATTGAGGTCTTCAAATACCTCAAGGGAATAAATAGGGTAAACATGGAGGGGATCTTTAGACTAAAGCAGGAGGTATCACCAGAGGGCATGGTTTGAAGTTGGAAGGTGGAAGGGTGAGGGGGAAAAGAGGAGGAGGTTTTCACTGTGAGGGTGATGGCCCTTGGAATGCACTGCCTGGCGAGCTGGTACAGAGATCCACAGTGGAGGGCTTCAAGAGAGGGTGGGACAGACACAGAAAGTGGATGTATCAGATGGTGGCCTGTCCCAGGGGAGTGGAGATGGATGATAGGGGTTTCTGGAGCATAAGGGATGGGAGGGCCTCGGCAGCTTACTAAGGATCTAAGGTTTGAGCAGACTCGATAGACCGTAAGGCCTAATCTGCTGGCAAATAGTATGTTAGTATAATGGTGACCCTTGTTGTGTAGAGATGATCTGTTCCACCAATGTATGTAGTGTTTCTGCAAAGCAGTTGGCATATACCTTTTCCCTGTTACCATCACTGAAATCCTTTACCATGTTAGATGCTTTATCAGGCCACTAACATTCCTCCTTCTAACCAATTTCCAAGTATTCATTCTGCTCACAATTTTTCTAAGATGTTAAATATGTTCACTGCAACATGTTCACTATGCATAACAGTGGCACTGAGCAATGATATTCCCCTGCATTGCCATTTTGGTGTCGGGTTATAATGCTGTTCAGACTGTGAGAAAGAACCCCAGTGTGCAGGCAGAGAGACTGGTCTATGAATGAGCTGATGCACCTCTCCAGTTTCTATATATTTTTGATGAAGTGTAGAATCCCCAAATTATTCCTTCTTGAGTTTATTCACAATGCACTTTGACTGCTTGGTAATCACCAGAACTACTCTGGAGGTGATGTAGAAGCACGACTACATGGTATCCCATAGCTCAGTTGTAAACATGCAAGCAGCCATTTGATTCCAACATCCTCCACAACTGATAATTGGTAACCAGTCCCTATAATTTTACCAGAAATTAAAGTCATTTGAGAAGTAGTCAAATGCTT
This sequence comes from Neoceratodus forsteri, assembly GCA_016271365.2. Classification (NCBI taxonomy): domain Eukaryota; kingdom Metazoa; phylum Chordata; order Ceratodontiformes; family Ceratodontidae; genus Neoceratodus; species Neoceratodus forsteri. The sequence goes on along the minus strand of CM028137.1, from coordinate 39,678,504 downwards.
AATGTTAAATGTGTTCTTGCAGTCAAATAGCTAAGTTAAGATTATTTTTTTTTTGAATTTGAAAAGGGTCTGTGAAACGATGATGTGGTGCTGTTCTGGCATGGCAAGGTGTTAATGAATGGACCACTCTGTTAGCTGATACCCCTGAAACTATAGATGTTGACTTATGCAAGAACAAGGGAGACAATTTAAAGATAGAAGGAGGCGGTTCAGGGCAATGTGAGGAAGTATTATTTCACAGAGAGGGTAGTGGATGCATGGAACAGCCTTCCTGAGGAAGTTGTGGGGTCTAAAACTGTGGAGAATTCAAGAATGCATGGGACAGACATAAAGCAATTCTTGTGGGGGCTGGAAGATATAGGCTGTTGGTTAACTAGGATCTGCAGCCTATACTGTAGGTAGGGAAGTGGGCAGACTAGATGGGCCTAGCGGTCCTTATCTGCCATCAAGTCTATGTTTCTATGTTTCTATGTCTATTTCTGTAGCCTGTGACATAGGCAACCATGATTGGGTGCTTGCAAAAGGGTGACTCAGTCACTACACATGTCAACAGGACTACCAACTAGGGAGGGTGACTGGATGGGGAGAGTTGCTCATATAGTGACACATGTACACATGTACTGGGGAGAGGCTGATGAGCTTGCCCCTTGGCATTGTGGGTGGGTGGGAGGCGTGCTGGGGTTCCGAGGGTGCTGGGTTTGGATCTGGGTGCACATACATTTTTTTGCACCCGACCACAAATTTTTTAGGGTTATGCACCCCCCTGACATTCACCTCTCTGTAGTTGAGAATCCTTTAGTGGGGGGTGGGGTGCAGCCCCCTGCATAAAACAGAAAATCCTATGTTCCCTGCATCCTTTTGCTGTGTGATGAGGATGTACATCACTAACATTGATTTTCAGTGATGTACACTTGCCCTAATGGCGATCACCTTTCTGCAGTCACTGTTATGACATGGAACCCTTATTTCTTGTATTTGAAGTAGGTGGAACATGGATAGCAGTCTGCCATGATTGCGGCTATGTAACTAACTGCTTCTAAATCCATGATTTGGCACCAACTGAAATTAATAATGATTATCTGAATGTCCATATTTGGCTCAGTAAGAAATGAGAGATTATCAAGTGAAGAGGCTGCTGTTATACTAGATGACAATTCACATTGGTCGATTCGGTATGCAGCCATGACATCAACATTTCAAAAGCAGAGTCCCTACAATGATAACAGGTGCCACATCACTGTAGGGAGCCTGTTGGAACCCGACACTGTTTGTCGGGGTCCTGCACCCCTCAATCAGCTCTGACTTGGAGTTGAGAATCCTAAATGGGAAGAGCCCATATGGGGGGTTCTGGGGGCAAAGCCCCCCGAAGAAAACACTAGTGTGTTGTGGAAACCAGCAGCCAACTGTAAACTGCAGTTGACCTGCCAGTTTCGCTGTCGGGTCCATCGAAAAATGTTTTGTTGATGACCCATCTTGGATCCAGCAGATTCAAACCCAGAAATTTTGTTTATCCATGGTAATGGTAGTTTTACAGTATACACATAAATGCTCTGAGTTCATCAGTGGAACTTATTAAAATGATTATTGCATCCCATGTCTATCTATTTTGGTTTTACTTTTAAATGTCCACTGAGAGTGCTAGATGCATTGCGCCAACCCAGAGCCATCCCTGAGTGGGAGGGAAGCTGTGCTGCAGATCCCCTCTTATCGCAATCTGCCCATTTTAAATAAAAATTGTTTTCCCTGGTAATCTGGTGGCCCCTCCTAAAAACTATCTGCCTGTAGTTAAATTAAATAATACTTTCACTGTGGAGCTTGTAGACCATCCTCTCTAAACTTAATCTGCCAATAGTTAAATAAAATATCACACTGCTTGGTGGTCAATGGCCCACCACCCCAAGTAGTATTGCCCCACCACCCTGCTCTCCATCCCATCTTTGAGCCTGCGACAACCACAGCACTCATCTTTAGACCATGGCTGGCTACCGACTAAACTCTCAAGAAATGAGCGTGTACTGTATATAGCACATGCTCTTTGAATGACGGCTCACAGTTCTATGTCATATTAGCTATCGCAAAACAGTGATCGCTATTATGGCAAGTTTATATCACCAAAAACCCTGCTAAAGATTGCTAACTCCAGGGGGACATGTCAGGAGGGTGACACTCTGGATTTGAAAAAAAGCAGCGGCAGCCATTTTTCTCCTGGTCCCCAGCCTGAATCCAGTATCTGCTGCACCGGAGCTTGCAACCTCACCACCACACCACATGGCTATTTCAGTTGCAGCAGGCACACTACCCCTTGAAAACCTCTTCCCTATCCCTCCCTTTCCACTTCCTCTCACTCTCCTCCCCTTCCGGTTGCCCTGCCCTATTGTCGCCATAGCAAAGCGTCACTACCTGGGGTGCTGTGGTTGCACGGAGATATTTCATCAGGCCTGCCAGAGGGCAGGCATAACAGCAGCGATTTTCCCTAGTTAGTCTGAGAGACTGGCTGGAGGGCTGGTCTAGACCTGGATGTCATAGTGCCAGTCTCTGTGTCCTCGGGTGACTACCTATTGGACTGTGTATTGAGGGAGTCCCTCTTTAGTACCACCCTCAACTGGTACTCTTTTTGTTCCCCTGCTTGTGGTGAAGTTTATTATCGACAGAACTCTGGGAAGATTTCTCCTTGCTGAGAACAGGACTCCCACTTGCTATATTTTTCAAGCTATATACCGGTCAGACTTTTTCTTGTTTTTGACTTTCTACTAAGCAGTGAGAGTGCTTCATAGAGCTGATGGTTAGACTTAATAAAGTCTTGATTCATTTCTCAAGGAAGTGGGGGGGGGGCTTTATGGACTTACATATGGACTTCAGAAGCTTTAAGTGACTTTTTTTCCTTTGCTGTTGTTTGCTTTCATGTCGTTTTAAGATTTTTATACATGTTAAACTTTTTGTTTTTGTTTTCTGTTTATATTTTATTTATTTTTGATCTAGATTGAATTTGAACTATCTGGTCTATTTGCCTAGTCCCAGGGTGTGAGAGACAGTGTGTGTGGCTATTGTTTGCCGACTTCCCTCTCCTGTTCTGTGAGCGAGAGAGTGATAGATCAAAATAGTCCAGATAGTGATAGCGTGTGGCATTTTATTTTTTTTGATTCTGTCCACCACTCTGTGAGAGAGAGTGGAGGATTGAAATATATCAGATTATTTATGTTGTGGGGAATAGTTGTTTTTAAGAAACTAAACTGTTTTCTTTATATGTGTTGTATTCATTACTGGGTAGATTAGTTGCTTTTTGAGTGCACTCCATGTTTTTGGGTGTGTGACTTGATATATTGTTGGCCTAGATGTGTTGGCAGACCACTCTCCCAGTCATGCACAACTCACCCTCTGAACTTCGGGACCTCCATGACTTTAATGCCCCCCCCCATAGCCTGCAGTATAACAACATTGTAGAGCATTAGGAATTGCTCGCAGAGGGCAGGGCTAGGTTGGGCATTCTGAACGTCAGAGGGAGAGTGAGCGGGTGCTTGTATCAGGGTAGTGAGGTCCAGGAGATGCCCTGGGATGAAATGGATTCTGGATCATGGTTCACCATGCCCGGTCTCCATACCCAAGAGCTCCAGTGTTGTTGGGCTGATAGCTCGGGCGGCACCAGAATCCCGTCCGACTTGAGCGGTGTTATGCAATGCAGAGTCCCCCCCTCCACAGGGCTCCCAAGCTTAGCCACCGAGGACGACTCAGCCCCCAGATGGACAGCTCCACTCCAGCTGCCATCTGAGACTGCATGCCTGGATCCACTATGAGCAAACAGAGCCCCCTCCACAGGGCTCCCAAGCTTAACCGCGAGGATGACAGCCCCAGATAGACAGCTCCACTCCAGCTGCTGCCCAAGACTGCAAGCCTGGATCCACAGCCAGCAAGGTATGGCCCCTGTCACCAACTAATCAGAATGTGAGCATCTTCTCAGGGCCTGTTCCAATTGGTTCCAAGCTTCTCCCTTTGTTCTTCTGTCTTTTACCCTCAAAAGCTGCATTTAAAAAGCAGAATATGCCTGGAAATGTTTAACTCTCTCTATAAAGACTATAATACTTGTTTTTGTTAAAATCTTAAGAGTTTTTAAGTGAATACAGCCCTTTTTTGAATTTTTCTCTCTGGCTACTTCCTTCTGGTGCCCAAAACCAACCCCTTCCTTTGTGTTGCAAATTAGACTCCCACTGGACTGTTTGGTCCATTGTGCTCAGCCAGCATTTAACCCACCTCTCCATTTTCTCAGCAGAGACCCCCACTCCACAGGGTTACCAAGCTCAGCTGCCGATGATGACTCGGCCCCCTGATGCACGGCTGCACTCCAGCCACCGCCTGAGACTGCAAGCTCGGATCCACAGCCAGCTACTTCCTGCCGGTGCTGTGCACTGGCTCCCCACCCAACCTATCTGGGCATTTACTTATATAGCTAATTGGGTCACTTGGCTGATATATACTAAGTACCAACTTGTCCCTTGGCAGATTGTACAAAAAACTCTAGAAGAAGCACTGCCTTTCTATCCTACACCACCACCTCCCAAAAGCAGACAGAACAAAACTCTCTGGCCACAGCGTACATCCGGTATACCGCTTCCTCACCCGACTCAGCCGCTGTCTGACGGACCTCACTTATCGGCTGCCACAACAGCCAGGGTACACTCTAGGATCATCCCTACCATACTGTACTCTGAAGCCAAAACTCACTAGCAACATGAGACCACTCTCAATGCATAAGTGCCTTTTACTGGCTCTTGGAATAATTTTATTATCAGACCCCGCAGGTGATGTATGGGAGGAGCAGGCCGAAACTAATCCAGACTCCCCCTGGCACTGCTACCACTATGGCAGATTATGCACAGCATGCGGGGCACAACTGCTAATATTATTTGCCCACAAACTTTCCTTGTCCTCCACAGCTCTACAGGGCACATGACCTCCTCAGGATCACACTAGCTGTCCTACTGCATGGCCACCCCCCTCACAGCCAACACCCATGACCCTAAGCATTCTAGGATAATAGTCGGCCCCAGCAGGGCTCATTGGTCCTGCTTTGTTTGTAAGCTGATCCTCTTATTACTGCTGTTATCTGGTAATGTGTAGCCTAACCCTGGACCTCCCAATGCCAACACCAACTCCAAGGCAGGGATAATCAGGATCATATCCCTTAATATCGGCAGCTTACTTCCTAAATTCAGAGAATTCCAGGTGTGGGTTGCACCGATCAATCAAGATATCATAGCCCTCATGGAGACCTGGCTCTCCCCAAAAATCTCTGTCGCCACTATTACCCTCAGTTGCTACTCCTCCTACCAGCAGGACAGACTGTCCAAATGTGGAGGTGGAAGTTTAGTCCATGTCAAGTCTGACATCAAATTCCAGACCATACACAGCAGTATGCACTCTAAAGAGGCTCAAGTACTAAACTGAAAACTATCCTTAGGACAACAGAACAAAGTCCTTCTGGATGCCTTCAAACAACACCAAAAACTGACTGACTGGTCCCTTATCGACAAAGCCATGGATGGAAACCAGGCCCTGGACTACTTCCTCAAGATCTACACCCAAGCATGTGACATCTTCTCCCCCATCAGAACCAAGAAGGTTAAAAGTAATACAAATCCATGGCTCATGGGCACATTAATCATGCTCATGAATTGAAGACACAATCTTTGGCATAGAGCAAAGGCAACAAGCAAGCAGGCAGAACTATCTGCCTATGGGGCTGCCAGAAACAACTGCAGTAAGCTTCTTCACCAAGCAAAAGCCATCTATTATAAAGATCAACTCAACAAACTTTGGGGGTCGAGCAAAGATTTCTGGCAGTCCATGAAATTTCTAACTAGTAGTGCTCTGAGAACCCCACCTGATCTGATTATCATTAGCACTGGGACGCTCCAGGAACCCTTGATATTGCTAACGCCTTCAACTTAGCATTCATGGATCTGACTGGTGTATTGCCAGGTGAATACCTTGCGCCACTACCAGATCAGCCCCGGTCCTGTGCACCCACACCCACTGGACCACCATCCTTTAACTTCAGACAGATTTCAAGAACTGCCACAATCAAATATGTAAAACAGGTATTAGGGCAAAACTAGGATGGGGAGGGACCAAATCAACCTGAAGCTGGTTGCTCTAACCCTGGATGAGATAGCAGTCCCTCTCACTAAGGTTTTCAACTCCTCCCTTAGATCGAGTGTGTTCCCAGATGCCTGGAAGCTGGCCCTGGTCACCTGTGTCCTTTAAACGGGTGACATAACTAACATAGCTAACTACAGGCCAATCTTAATCCTTTCTCCCCCCCCCCCGAAAGACCTGGAAAGGGTGGTCTCAGAGCAGCTCACTGAGTACCTGGAAAAGTATAACCTGCTCTGTCCACAATAGCATGGCTTCCATAAAAATCACTCAACACTTACGGCACTAATCGAATACACCTCCTACCTCTACGATGCTTTGAATAATTGGATGGTGGTGGTGGGATCAATATTCATAGACCTCACAAAGGCCTTAAACTCAGTGAACCACCACCTTCTCCTTAGCACCTTGTTATCAACCGGCTTGTCTCAAAGTATGGTGGCTTGGTTTGGGAGCTACCTCTCCCAGAGAATGCAATGAGTCAGAATAGGAGACACATATTCTGAGCCAAAGGAGGTAAACCTAGGAGAACCACAGGGATCCATCCTTGGCCCACTACTCTTCAATCTATTCATAATGCCTCCTTCTGCCTGCCCAGTTCACATTGTACTCTATGCTGATGACGCTGTCATATCCGTCCCAGGCAGCGACCAACATACCATCACAACTGAACCACAGGACAGCTTTTCTAAGTTTGAGTCCTGATTCCACCAGAACAAACTCTTGATCAACCACAAAAGCGTGGCACAAGTCCGCGTCATCTTCCTAAAAAAAAAACACATCTGAAAACAAAAACTGTCCTCATTGATTGTCTTGCCCCTCCTCAACCCACACCAACCATCTTCTCATCCACCTCCCTATCCCCCCCGCATACTTACCTCTGGAGTCCAGCACGATGATCTTCGTGGACGGGAATACTTCTGCACTCTTCAAAGCCGACTGCATAACTGAAGAAATGCCGTAAGCTTGTATAATGGCATAAATGTTTTTTTTTTCAAGTTTGGGGCATATCTCAGCCATTTTGGGGAATTTTTTCATCAAATTTTCAACATGGGGATTTTGGGGCCACACCTCATGAACTCAGTCACTGTCATTTTATTTGGTCCCAAAAGGTGATTTCGTGGTCACTGTGTGGAACCACATTTTGGGACCCAGCAATGAAATGACAGTGTCACAATTCATGAGGTACTCCCCCCAAAACCCTATGTTGAAAATTTGGTGAAGAAATTCCCAAAAATGACTGTTTTATGAGAGTGCGTTGCGCAGTTCCTATGCATGCTCGTAACCGCAAATTTTTTATATTTTCGCTCCAGATTTTCAACATTGCCAATTTACCACACCTCCTTATGAGTAGTACAGCTGTCATTTTTCATATCTTGCTCAAAATGTGTTTTCTCACATAGAAACATAGACTTTGATGGCAGATAAGGACCATTTGGCCCATCTAGTCTGCCCATTTCCCTACCTACAGGATAGGCTGCAGATCCTAGTTAACCAACAGCCTATTTCTTCCTATCCCCCACAAGAATTGCCTTATGTCTGTCCCATGCATTCTTGAATTCTCCCACAGTTTTAGACCCCACAACCTCCTCAGGAAGGCTGTTCCATGCATCCACTACCCTCTCTGTGAAATAGTACTTCCTCACATTGCCTCACATTGCCCCTGAACCACCCCCCTCTATCTTTAAATTGTGTCCCCTTGTTCTTGCACGTCTCTTTTTCTGAAAGATGCTATCCTCTTGGACTTTTTTGATTCCACTGAGGTACTTAAAAGTTTCTATCATGTCCCCCCTCTCCCTTCTTTCCTCAAGGGTATACATATTAAGCTCCTTTAGTCTCTCCTCATACGGCTTCTCTTGCAGACCCTGCACCATTTTAGTTGCCCTCCTCTGGACTGCCTCTATCCTGTCTATGTCCATGGGAGATGGGGTCTCCGAACTGGACACAGTACTCAGATGGGGTCTCACCAACTGTTCAGTCATGTAGCACCCCAATGTCATGGTTGGTGTGCGAAATCAATGTTGGACAGATTAAGAAAATCACAGTAACACTGTTCATGAGCAGAGGTCTTAAAATGGCTATGTTGGAAATTTGTTTGAGGAAGTCCATAAAATGACTGTGTGACGAGCGTGCATTGCACAGTTTCCATGCACCCTCAAAAGTTCATGAATTTGTGCTATTTTCAGTCCAGATTTTCAACACTGGCATTTTTCCACACCTCCTTATCAACAGTACAGCTGTCATTTTTCACATCCTGTTCGAAATGTGTTTTTGCACCTGTGGTGCCTAAATGGCATATTCACTGTGCAAAATCAGCTTCAGCTAACAAACTGATATTGCCACTGTTCATGAGGTGGGGGTGTCACAAAAACCATGTTGAAATTTTGGAGTGAAAATCCAATGATCTCCTGGAACATTAGGGTTTCCGACCATAATGCCCCCACCCTGTAGAGATTGACAGGCATCAAGGTGTGCCTTGGACTCTTTGGCCCCATAGTTTACTCTATTCTCCTATGCATCCATCTCACCATATTCCTTATAGGATGAGGAGAGCGTAGGTGTGGTGAAATGGCATGGCTGTTATGCCTGATGACTCAGAGGTACACCCCAATGCCTGTCAGTCTCTGCAGGGTGGGTTTCAGTCTGGATACCCACTGTCATTCCATATCTTTTTTTAATTTGTTTAGCCAGAGTAGCACACCAAGCTGAAAAGCTTTTTACAGGTGCAACCTGGCAGCACAGGGAAGTTAAGTGACTTGCTCAGGTCACTCAGTATGCAAGTGGAAGCTGTGGGATTCAAACCCAGGTCTGGTCTGCTGGATGTCTCCAGATATAAAGCTCATACCCTTAAACCACTGCACTATATTTCCTCTCTCTCTCTCTCTCTCTCTCTCTCTCTCTCCCTGTTGCAGATCTTAACCTAATGGTCTGGTGGTGTACAGGAACTGTATGCCTATGAAATGCTGGTTGCTAGGTTCAAACCTACAAAAAAGAGTTGTCATTTATTTCTCCTACTTTTCACCCAGAGAACATGATTTAAATCTTAACAGGGACTTCAACATTTGTATTGTTAGACAGTAATACACTGGCAGGGTTACTGTCTTTTAACTATAGGGGAGTAGCTCAATTCTTTCTTGTCCCCTTACCTAATTCAGTGCAAGTGATCTGTGCTGAGATGCTGATTATCTTAAAGCAGCAGTGCAATGAATCAATAATGCTGTGTTCACATATTTTTACTCAGAACTTGTCTGGAATACTTCATTTATATACCTTTTGCAATCGGATGGCATCAATTGTAGTTCTATGTTCAGTTTTTCCATTGACTCATACATCCTTGCCAGGATTGTTATGTTGTATTCAGTTGCATCATGGTATTGTTTTGGATGAAAAGGCTTACCATGATGCAACTGGAGCAATCCCATGATGCAATTCTTTATTGTTGTTCAAGCGTGCTCGTAACAGTTTTGGACTGCTCATGTCTTGAAAAAAATGGTTCTCGTTAGCAGTAGCGTTTCATGCTGTAACACCTCAGATTCAGTGTGAGTGAACTTAGATTTTAGATGTGTTTTTGTACCTTTAGTAAGTTTTAGATAGACAAAGTGCACAATGCAGCATTTAAAAATCAGTAACTGAGTGAAACCCTATTTTTCATAATAAATAGAATTTAGGAAGCTGGGGTATTGCTATAGAACAGTCCCATCAGAACCAATTTGTAAATAAGCCTGCTAATGGTGTTTTCCTGGTAAAATAAAATGAAATTGGAAAACATTGACAATGAGAAGCTTTTGACAGAATTTATTACAAATCGGAACTGCCAGTAGTTGTATTAGTGAAGACGATGATGCAGATCATGATCATACACATGCTCAGCAATGTCCAGGAAGGTTGCCAGAACATACAAAAAAAATTTACAAGCTGCTGTTCACAGTACACATCATGTCACATCATAGGTGATGCCTGCTGAACAGCATTTCCATCCCTTATATGACTTTTCAGACAAGATGAATGAGGATCATAACCATGATATAATGAAAAAAAAAACATGCATTCAGGACTGAACATTTTTAATCTGTCTGAATGTGGAATATTACCACGATATGTAAAAAAATATATATATATTTGTGCTGAGGGTGAGGATCGAACCTAACCCTTTGTGACAGTGCAGCAAAAACTCCAGGGGCACATGCTTTAGCCACTACACCAAACCCACTTCACATTTTCTATTTGTTAGGAAACTTGCTTTTATCAATTGATCACTTTGCAGCTCTTAACTGACAGTGTGACTAGACAATACTTATTATCATGATGCCTTGATTTTCATACTCACAAAGGGATACAAATGGCAAACGCATTTATAACATAAAAAATCAATATGATACCGTCAAAATGGGTTGAGGTTGATCAGCTTTTCTTTCTCTCTCTCCTTTGCAAAGGAGAGCACTGTGACAGAGCTTGCTACAGGTCAGGAACGATAATTAGCACAACCTACCCCATCCTTTTTACTCCAACAGCATTTGCGTACTACCTCGAGCCTGCTCCTGGTATACTCATGCACTATAATGGTTCTGTTGCATTATTGCTGTTTATATGTTCTTTTGTATGATTTTGGACATTTATTGTAATTTACCCAATCTTCCACCACTGTTTATTTTACAATACCTTGTGTTCCAACTGTTGCATAATCTTACAATGTTGTATTGTTTGTACTACCTACATACTATTTTAACTGATCATCCTTCATAACCCTATGCAACCCCTCCCCTGTAGTTTCCTGCCTCTGTCTTGCTCCCACATTTGTGAAGGGGAATCACATCTGCCCTCCTTCAGTCCTCAGGTACTACACCATCCTCCCATGATTTATTAAAAAGGGTAGTCAGTGGTGTTACTAGTTCTCCCCTAAATTCTTTTAGGATTCTTGGTGAATCCCATCAGGCCCCATTGCTTTGTCTTTCAGACCCTTTCTTCTGTAAAAGGACTAGGATCGACCCCCCTATCCAGAGTGCTTCTGTAAATTGGATTAGGTACCCCCCACCTCCTCTTTTGTGAATATTGAGCAAAAGTATTCATTAAGTATCTCTGATCTTTCACTGTCCCTCTCTGCCCACCCACCGTCCATTCTATTCAGCCTCACTATCCCTCCCTTTGTCTTTCTACACTCCCTAATGTGTCTACTGTATAAACGGATTTATACCCCTTCTTAACTGAGTTGGCTATCTTTCCTCAGTCTGGGCCTTCACTATTCTGACTGCTTTCCTGCTTCCTTCTACCTTAACTGGTACAGTTCTCTGTCCTGCTCCTTCTGTGTTTCCTAATACTTCTAAATGCTGTCTTTTTTCCCTAGCCTTCCCGCCACCTCTTTTGAGAACCATAGTGGCTTTTTCTTTCATTTTGATTTATTTATTTGCTTCACACAAAGGCTTGTTGTCTCTGTGATGGCAATTTTGATGTTTCCCCATTGTTGCTCCACCCATCCTTCTTGACTGTTTGCTAGTACTTTTCTAAGGCACTCTTCAATCTTGCCAAAGTCAGCCCTCCTGAAGTCCAGTACCCTCACTTTTGTATGGCTTGACTCTGCAGCTGAGTTTATCATGAACCACACTGGTTGGTGGTCACTTGTTACCAGATGGCTACCTACTTCTAGATCTGAGATCCTCTCATTGTCCCATTTGAGTGTATGAAGTCTAAGATTGCTCCTCCTGAGTAAGTTCCAACACTAGCTGTCTGAGGCATGCCCTGTAGGGCATTGAGAATAGCCCTGCTCTTGGATGTGGCTGTAGCAAAGGTGCTCCAGTTAACATCTGGCATATTCAGGTCCTCCATCAACAGTATCTCCCCTTTCTCTGCCATCCTAAGGATGCCTTCTATCATATCATTGTCCATTGCCTCCCCCTGAGATTGTGGTCTGTATACAACACCTGTGTGGATTGTGGTGCCATTTCCAGTCTCTAAGGTGACCCATAGTGCCTCCTCTCCTCCCTGTTTACTTTTTTTTCTGTTGCTTTTATCCCTTCCCTTAAATAGAGAGCTACTCCTCCCCTTCTTCTACCATCCCTGTCTCTCCTGCAGGTTGTGTACCCTGGTATGTTAACATCCCATTCATGGTTCTCTGTGTACCATGTTTCTGTAACTGCCACAATATCCAGGCATCCCTCTTCCATCATGAGTAACTTGTTTATGCGGTGTGCCTTCCTAGTGAACCAGTTCAATAAACAAATACATGAGCCATGGCACAGCTTTCAACATTGGCAGCTCCTGCCATGCACTGCATACTCCTGGAAAGCTGACCCTGGGGTCACAGTTCCTTGTCAGCATGTATTCCCACTCCACCCCATTAATGTGACAGAGTGGGAGCCAACCCTAGTGTGCCAAAATCATTCTTTTATTTATGTTTCTGACACCAGGATTCCCACTGCCAGTGTTAGATGACCCTCACCCATCAGAATATTTCAAGTGCCGACACTGGAGTGCCCGATCCCTGTGTCAAAATGATCCTCCCACATACACACATATACACTATTGTGGCACCCTGAAGCCCACCACAGTGCCCAAAATATTTTTGTAACCTGTAAAATAATGAACACCATCTCCAACGCCTTTTTTTCCCACTGTAAAAAAGAAAATGGTCCCTCGCCAATCTCCCCATTCATCCCACCCTCCCACTGCAGACCCACCTCCCCACACACACACACACCCTTACCCTGTACTTTCCTCTAGAGGTTGGAAGCAGTGATCTTCTATGGACCAAGACACATCTGCACTCTTCAAAGCCAACTTGCAAACAAATTAAGTCAATTGGGGGTCAGCTTAGGTTGATATCTCAGCCACTTTTAGAAATGTTGGCACCAAATTTTCAAAATGGGGTTCTTGGTGTCCCACCTCATGAAACATGTCACTGTCATTTGGTTACTCAGTCCCAAAAAGTGATTTCATGGTCGCTGCACATATTCAACTTTCAGGACTGATATATGAAATGACAGTTCTGCTGTTCATGAGGTGGATCTCAAAAAAATTTGCAAATTTGGTGAAATATTCCAAAAAATTACTGTGTTATGAGCATGCATTGCACACTTTCTATGTATGCTCGTAACTTTGATAAGTTTTAATATTTACACTCAAGATTTTCAACATTGCCATTTTTCCACACCTCCTTATGAACAGTACAGCTGTAATTTTTACATCCTGCCTGAAATGCATTTTCACATCTGTGGCACTGAATGGCATGGGCACTGCTGAGGAAATCAACTTTTGGACCATTAATATAATCACAGTGGCACTGTTCATGAGGGGAGGTCCCAAAATGCCCATGTTGAAAATTTGGTGAACAAATTCCCAAAAATGATTGCATTACAGGCATGTATTGCACAGTTTCTATGCATGCTAGTAACTAGTCCAATTTTTCATACTTTCACTCTAGATTTTCAAAATTGCAATTTTTTAAACTTCCTCATGAACAGTATAGCTATCTTTTTTTCACATCCTGCACAAAGTTTGTTTTCAACTTTAGCACCAAATGGTACAGTCGCTGTGCAAAATTATCTTCTGGGATTGAGTAATGAAATAATAGTGCCACTATTCATGAGGTGATGCCCCAAAATGTCAGTGCTGAAAATTTGGAGTGATAATACCAACAAACACCCTGGGCATTAGGGTTTCCAACCATAACACCCCACCCTGTAGAGACTGACAGACATCAGGGGTGACTTGGGGTTGTTGGCCATAATGCTCATGCAATTCCACCACCTCCCCCACCCTGTAGCCAGTGACAGGCATTGAGGTGTTCATTGGGGTATTCAGCCCTAACATTCACCCCACTGTATTCTACTGCACCAATCTCAGCTTATTTCCTTATGGACTGGAGTGAGTACAAGGGCTGAAGACCTGAAGGCACACCACATCACCTGCCAGTGTCGCAGAGGGGAGTGAGGTGGAATGGCATGAGCATTATGGCTGATGACCCAAAGGAACACCCCCAAATGTCTATCAGTCTCTGAAGGGGGGAGGGGTTTGACATTAGTTTAATCAGTGTCAGTGGATCAGTAGGTAGCACACTCGCCTCTGAGACTGGGCAATCCGAGGGCTGTGGGTTCAGTTCCCACATCTGGCACTTGGGTTAATATCCCAGTACTGACACTGTAGTGCAGCATGAGAGGGGTGCTGCACTTCTGAGGTGCCGTCTTTCGGATGAGATGTTAAACCAAGGTCCCATCTGCTTGGACTGGTGGTAGTTCAGGTGGATGTTAAAGATCCCATAGCACTTATCGAAAAGAGTAGGAGAATTTCCCCTGGTGTCCTGACCAAATTTCCCTCATTCACTAAAAATACCACCAACAGCTTAATCTGGTTCAAGGTCAGTTGGCATTCATCTGTATCCCCTTCCCTGGGTCATGCCTAAAAATAGGCAGGATTTGTCTAGTGCACTTACCCGGTCAACAAAAACTAAATAAATAATACTACAGTGGCATTCCTTTTATGCATCTTTCTGACTCCTGCACTCCAATTCTAGTGGGGGTTAGGAGGAAGTAGGCTGTTGGTAGTGTTGGGTGTTACTTTTTCTATTACTTTCATTACATTTGTAAACTTGTTCCAGGAAGCTCTATGCAGTCCCTAGCAAGGATGGAGAAGTACTAGAAAAAGTAATACATCTTACAGTTACTTATTTCTTTTTTCTACAAAAACAATACAAAAATAATAAGTAACTATAACAGATTACATTTATTTGAGAGTAATAGGTTAGTTACTAGTTACTTTCAAATAAATGTAATTAGTTACTGTTACGTATTACTTTTGTATGAAAAGACAAACGTTTTTGTAACGGTAAGGTGTATTACTTATTTCAGTACTTCTCCATCCTTGCTAGCGACTGCACAGAGCTTCCTGGCACAAGTTTCCAAAAGTAATAGAAAGTAATAGAAAAAGTAACTTACCCAACACTGGCTGTTGGTTAACTAGGATCTGCAGCTTCTCCATTAGGTAGTGAAATGGGCAGACTAGGTGGGCCAAGCGGTCCTTATCTGCCATCAAAATCTATGTTTCTGGCCCAGTGGTGCTGAGGGTTGAGGCACTGGATGCCACACCTCACTCCATGCCGGTTACCCAGATTTGGGAATAAGCCTGAGTCATCAGGGGTTGGCAGGGGCAGACTAGGATTGAGCATCTGAAGACAGCTCTCCTAGCCTGGGGGAAATGGGGTGGTTGCAAACCAAGCTCTGTTGGTCCCTGGGGATGCCCAGAGGTACTGCAGAGGCACGGGTGCCTGCCAAAGTGGGGGGGGGACATAGCAGACGTCTGCATGCTAGTGTGTGGACGTCATTGCATATCCGTGCCCCCATTGGGGAAGAACAAGGAAAATCCAGTGCAAGTCCATGGCAGCTTGATGGCTGCAGTTCATTGGTCCAACGATGCCTGGAGGCCATGCACCGGTAGTGGATCCTCACCGGATGCGGGGGCTTAGGGGAGCCCCTCTCGATGGTGTAGCTGCCTATGCCAGCTGGGCATGACAGCTTTGGGATCAGTGGTGGATGAGTGGTGGCTGGAGATTGGCAGGACTGGGGCTTCAGGTGAGAAAGTACTCAATGATAAAAAAAAAATCTATGTTTCTATGTTTCAATGGCAAGACCAACAAATAAACAATCAGAATTGACAAATGCTTGTTTTAATTCCTTTTCCTCCCTTGTTTTCTTGGAAAGAAGTTTACCATTTATTCTAAAATGGGGGTGCTTCCATATACTGTATACTTCATCTGTGATAAATTAGTTGCCCAGTTGGTTTTGCTAGTAAATTTACTTAATATGTGGCATATATTTTTGACTACAACATGTCTTAAATTATTATTTAACTTTCTAACAGTGAAAAAGATTTTCCCAATATCCATTATCTCTGGTAACATGTCCCTCAATATTGAATTTTCCACCTCCAAATTATCTTCCTCTTTGTTGGTATATGCCCACCTAATTGCTAACTTAATCATATAGGCCATGTAATGGGCTTCTATAGCTAGGCATGCCATGCCACCCTGCTCTTTGGGTATGCAAAGTCTTCGCCAAGATATCCTCCTTGGTTGTTTATTATGTCAGATGAATTTATTTATTAGTTTATTTATTAGAAAAATCTCAGAAGACCTTTGAGTGCAAGTGTTTATTTGCAAAGGTTCTATATCAGATGGAGACAAATAGATATACCAGTAATCAGCTCTATTGGTGCCTAGTCATATAAGGCACAATAGGTGCATTGAAATAAATGCACAATGGAATAAAACACTTTTAAACAGTATAATATAGGTTCACAATTTATACTGAGGATACATAGGGCCCAACGGAGTCATCACAGCAACAGTATGATAAACTGTTTGAGAAGGTGATGAAATTCTGGTGCAGTCATAAAACAGAGGGACAGAGGCATCAGGAAACAGTAGTGTGTAGTAAATGGACAGCGCCCATCTAGGGGAACCAGTTAACAATAAAGATGGCTGAAAGCCACAAATTTTGTTCTGCAAAATATTTCATTTGTTTATTTATTTATTGAAGTGTTTCACCAGGAGGTCACACTGAACAACAAGTTGCTCATCTCACGGTGTGACCTGGGGGAGGGGTTACATAGGGTTGTGAAGGATTATTAGTTACAATAGTATGTGGGAAGTACAAACAATACAACATTGTAAGGTAATGCAACAGTTAGAACACAAGGTATTGCACAATAAACAGTAGTGGAACATTGAGTAAATTAAAATGCATGTCCAAAATCATACAAAAGAACATATAAATATACGAAACAGTAATAATGCTGTCATGTGATAATGTGCATATATGTTCTTATTATTTTTTTAGTTAAACAGTGGTGGGAATCGAACCTGAGAATTCAGAGAAAGATACAGAAGGAGAACTTAAAAAGGTGATGGCACTTGTCATATGTGGGGACTCACAGTATGCTCTCTTTTGTGCATATATTAATTGTGAACAGATATACAGATTTTTTTTATATTGAGGAAGAAAAATAATTTTGAGAAGTTATTTATGTTTTTTGTTGTAGAGACCAGTTCCTGATGAAGGTAATGAAGCAGAAATGTAGAATGCATTATACTGGATGAAACATATTAAACATTTAAAAACACATAACCAGAATGGTGTTTTGATTTATTTAGGGTGAGTGGGATAGACTTCCAGTATTACATTGTTGGTATACTTCTGCTTAGGGGGAGTGAAAATGGGGTATGGGTGCCTCCTTTTTCATGCAGTGGACTGGATCCTTGGGTTTTGAGTGGGGGTACAGGATATTGCATGCTGCAGGCCTGGTGGGGATGAATGGTGGCGCATGGCCATGAGGTCTTGATGCATCTGTTGAAAGGTGGTACAGTGTAATGGATGCTGTGCAGTGGTCAAGATGTGGTTTCTCCAGAACAGATTTACATGATGGTCATTTTTTGGGATTGCACAGTGCTTTTTTTTGCTGCAGGGGGCAAGCGGCGGTTTATTTTAGACTTGTTGGGTAGTAGAGCAAGAAGCCACTGGAGGTTGTGGCGGCCATGATGTCAGACAAGAGGACCTCTGGGCCAAGCAGAAGGTGCCAGGAAACATCTCTCAGGGATGTGGAAGAGCACAGTGCAAGACCAAGTGAGCAGGCTCAGATTGCAGGAAAGAAAGAAAGAAAGAAAGAAAGAAAGAAAGAAAGAAAGAAAGAAAACAGCAGCAGCAGCAGCAAGGGGCAAAACACCCCGATTGGGGAGCATTTGGCACACTGTGTCACAGACCTGGAGTACACATCATGAGGAGGAGAGAGAGGAGGCATGTAGCTTTGGGGACATAGCTGGTCAGATGAGGACTGGGCTTCCAAGGTGGTGCTTGGATGCCCAGGGGGCATTCAGGGGATGAGGGGCTTAACAGGGAGGCTGGCAATGTGGCCTAGAGGTTTTGCAGAGCAGTAGGATGGAGCAAAGATGCAAGCACAGGGCACTAGGCATATGAGGGGTCAGCGGATGGGCACCAGGGGTGGCCAGAATGGGGGGACTTCAAATTTGACCACACTGGTGAGACCTGGTGGGAACTTGAGGATGGACCCAGATGTTGCCCAATGGGTGCATGGAGGTCCTGGGCCCCAAGGTGGGGCTGACTGGGAGCTGCAAGGCAACAGGTGTCTGGATACACACCAGGGGTGAGGGCCCTGACAAAGGGTGCCCATATATTCACTGCTCTCATCTATTATGTATTCATAGCAGGAAGATGGCACCAAAGAAAGCCCTGGTCTCCAGCATCAAATTGATGGAGGAAACATCCGAGTGGATGAACAAAATGCTGGAATTCACTGAGACAGCCCAACAGTCAGAGAAAGAGGAAGAGGCAATGAGGAAGAGGAAGGAATGGAAGGGCAAGTGAGCAGAGGCAGGGAGGAGGGGCCATGAGGAGCAGTGCCCTTCCCACTCCCTGCTCCTCCACCAAATCAGCACTGGCACCATCCGGCCAGGTCATAATGGGGGTAAGGGTAATACAGATTTGGAAATGATGGTGATTTAAAGGAGTATCTAGAAGGGATGCTTGGGGATATGGGGAAGAAGGAGTTAGAAAAGATAGACAGTGAGCTACAGACAACAAAAATGGGGGGAGGGCCCGGACACAGTGAGGGGCAAAAGGGGAGGAAGCTGTACAAGGACAACTGGATTTTTCCTAGGAGATCATGTGTTCTCCTCCATTAAGGAGAAGATATGGAAAGGGGAATATATGGATATCTTTGGGATGGTGTACTAGCACATGGTTAAGAGGGATGAGCAGAAAGATTCAGTAGGAAAATCAGAGATGGCGGTGGTGCTGGCAGTAGTGGGGCATAAGGAGGAAGAGGCGAAGTACAAAGGGAAAAACATAGACACGTGGCAGGCAGGGTTCTTGATATACAGTGTACTGATATTAGTAAAACAGCCAGGGTTGTCAATTCCTCTCCTGATGTACATGTCCATCATTCAGGATGCGTACAAGGCAAAATTAGGATATTGGTGGCTGAAATGTGACAAGGCATTTAGGAAGCAGATGGCAGCTAAAGGGGGCCTCAGGTGGGATTGTACCCACTCAGAGCAGTGGTTGCAAACCTGTCAAGTGCAGCAAGTAGGCTAGTGGGGGAGCATGCCACGAAAAGTGAGTCCCCCATGGTGGCTAAGACCTGTTGGGGTTTTTACAGAGCCATGTCCACCTGTGTGAATTGTAAATTCTGGCATGTGTGCTTATGGTGCTTGGACATACATCCAGCAATGAACTACAGAACCAGGGTACTCAGCAAGGGGGTCAAGGTCAGGACCAGTCCTTTCATGAGGGGTGGCAAGAGGAAGGTAGGGGAGGCCACGGCATTGGAGAATACAATTCCAACAATAAATGGAATTGACCACTCACAGAGGGAGGTTCACTGGGGTTTCTCCCTGGCATGCATCCTGATAGTGCCGGAGGAGGTTGAAGCATGGACTCTAGGGATACCTGGACACAGAAAAAGCCATTTTTCTGAGCCAAGGTTTTAGACTCAGATTCCCACTGGGCTTCCAAGGGGTAAGGAGAGTGATGAGGGCACAGAACTTGGGATTAGTAAAGGAGAAGGAGGTAACAGTTCAGAAGATTCAGAAAGAGGTACAGGCTGAGAGGTGGGAAGGCTCACTGAGACCCCATCCTGCCTTCCAGATATCTCCATTCAGACTGGTACCAAAGAAGCAGGAGGAGGAGTTTGGCCTTATCCACCACCTATCTTACATGGAAGGGCATCAGTGAGTGAAGTCATTCTGGATGACTTGAGGGTGGTACCCTACATATCATTGGACCAGGTAGTGCTGATGATCAGGGTGGTCCAGGGGGCATGGTTAGTGAAAATGGACATTGAGTCCACCAATCAACTATTGCCAGTGAGATATGAAGATTGGGACCTCTTGGGGTTTCATTTCAAAGGAGGGCTGTATTTCGACAAAGCCATACCAATGGATTGTTCGGTGGCATGTGCAGCATTTGAGTTGTTCAGTTCCTTGATGTAGTGGGTTTTCAGGCAGAGATATGGGCATAGGAGGGTGGAACACTACTTGATTGATTTTCTGATCATTGGGGGTGACAGGGTAGAGGCAGGGGATGTTAACTGACTTTAAAGAAATGCGTGGAACCATAGGTATTCCCATTGGCAAAGTGTAAGACCGAGAGTTCTGCATGAAGTTGGATTTCCTGGGGATAAAGGTTGATACGGCACATGAGTGCTTCTACCTCCCTGTATAAAGTGATCCAGCTCAGGGGCCTACTGGAGCAAGTGGAGTGGGATGAGGAGGGTGCCACTTTTATTGGTTCAACAACTTGGGCACCTTAATTTGCCTGTAAGGCCATAAGCCTGGGAAGAGCCTTCACCAGGAGGTTGGTGAGGGCAACTGGGAAGACTAGGATTTTGCACCATTTTTTGGACATCACTAGAGGTGTGGAGGGGATTTGGGATTATGGATGGAGTTCCTGGAGGAGTATAACAGGAGTATAACAGGGTCAAATTCTGGCAGGAGGACTGGGTCTGCAAACCAGATCTTGAGTTGTACACCAGTGCATCGAGGGCCCTAGGGATAGGGCCTTACTTTAGAGAGGAATGGATTTCAGAAGCCTGGCCAAGCACATGGGGGAGGTAGGTCTACTAAGGGAAATCACGTTCCTAGAGATATTTTCCATCTTTGTGGCTTTGAAAGTGTGGTCTGATAGGATAAGGGGGAAGCATGTATTGTTTTGGTGCAACATCAAAGGAGTGGTAGAGGTCATAAGTAGACTAGGGGGAGTTACAGCCACAGTGGGCAGGGTTATGCGACAGTTGGTTTTGTTGGATCTACGCCTGAACTTGACATTTAAAGCGCAGCACATCAAGGGTATCTAGAATGACATTACTGACATGTCTTTCCCACTTGCAGTTAAACAGATGCTGGGAATTGGTTGCATGAGCTGTATTACAGAGAACCAGGGTTCCAGACCAACTGTGAGGGATTGGAGAGGATATGCCTTATGGCTGTACCAGAACTCTTGGTCAGCCAACACATTGATGGCATACAAAGGGGTATGGGGGGCATTACATGAGTTCTGGGCCAGTGAGGTCTTGGACACAGCTAAGCCAGCCACGGAGGACCAGGTGAAGAAGTATATGATGAGTTGATGGGGAGAGGGAATGGCCCACACCACCATGAGCATTCAGTTGGCAGGTAGGTTGGGTCTGTAAGGATAGGGAGTGGCCAGATTTTACCATAGGCAGGGCAATGAAATGGATGCTTCTGGGTTGGCAAAAGGTATGGGGGAGGAGTGGCAGGAGGAGGCCCAAATTGGGGCAACTGCTTATGAGGGTTTTGGAAGCCCTATGGCATGTGTGAATATCAGCAAAGGAGTATGATCTGTTCCAGGTGTTTTTTGCAGTCATGACAAGGGGGGCTTTCAGGGTCAGTGAGATGGTGGCACTGAGGAAGTCAGATAGGTAATGGGGGGGTTTTACAGCCATGGGACATCAGTTTTTGGTGAGACTCAGTGGTAGTGTCGCTGGCCAAGCCAAAAACTGACCAACTGGGAAAGGGGGTGGCAGTGGTACTGCAGAGGTAGGTACTGAGATGCTTAGCCAGCTGGTTATGATTGCTTTTTGATTTTTGTAATATAGAATGTGGTATGCAACCTGCCTCACAGGAGACAGCCTGTGCCCTGGGATGACAGCCCCCAACAGGTTTCATAAAAGTAACAAGTTATATGTGGCTAACCAGGAGACTTAGTAAGGAAATTAATTCTTTGAGGAGTTGCATTTTATGTCCATGTTTTGGTCTCCTGCCTTTGAAGCTGGGAAACTAAAATATACATGTTATGACTTTAGATAAGTTGATCCCTGTAAAGCCTTATTGCATGTAGGTGTGAAAAGTCATAAAAATCCTCAGATGTGCCACGAGAAGAGGTAATGCTCAAGATCAAAGGAAAGGCCAGATTAAGGAGTTATATTGGGAAATGAGTTTTTGCTGATGTCACTTTATTTAATATACCTCCTAATAGGACATCCTGTGTGTATTTTTTTTATATATTTAGCAAGGAGGAGTTAGGCGACATCATGAAAGAGGTGGGCATAGAGCCAGTTGAAACTATTCTGTGTCTGATCTTTAGTGGCATTATATCTCTTTGTGGGCTCTTAGAAACAACATCTAACTTTAATCACTTTAAGAAGGTAATACATTAGATAGGAAAGTCTAATTGTATTATGGCAAGAGTTTATGTTTGAACTTTAACCTTGTTCTTTTAAGTGAGTGTATGCTTTGTGATATATTGTTCTGTGTTTACATTTTGCATATTTTATCCATTTTAAGTAAACCTCTTATTTTAAAGTGACTGCCTGGTGTGTCTTCAAAGTACTTTCTTTGTATGAAGTACAGATGGTTAAGACTGACTAAAACTGTACAGAAGCTTAAATGATATTATCAAACTGGGAAAAGGTAAGAATATACCTAAGGTATTTCATAGATTTTTAATAGGGTTCATTTTTGATGCCTGGTTAGGTGCCCTTAGGTGAAAGATATCTGGCATTCCCCAAAGAGCAGAATTATCTGAGCCTGTACATTTGGGTACACTAGCATAAGGTTCACAGTTTGAATCCCCCAAAAACTTGAGACCAAATGTGATTCGGACCCACAAGTAGACAGGAAGCTTACCCTGTTCTGTTACCTGTTCACAATACTGTGCTCAGAGGTTGGCACTGTGGGAGCAGAAGGCCTGTCCTGCTGAGTGCGTTTGTGAAAGATTGGTTGGCAGCGGTGCTGATAATTTTGGTATACAAGCTTTTAGCTGTTCAGTGTGTCAGCTTAATACTGTACAGCTCACTTGCAAAAAAAGGCAGTGATTTATTTTTAAAAAGGAAACAGAACTATATAATTTGGCTTACAGTCAAGTTCCTACCTTTTTTATTTTTTTTCCTAAAGTGTAAGTCAGAGTAGAGATCGTTAGGGAGTAAGATGGCTTCCAACTACAGCGGGCACACTGTAGATTACCTGAAGCAGTTGTGCAAGGACAGAGGAGTCCTGTACGAGGTGAGAGCCACCAAGCAGAACCTCATGGATGCCCTGATGGCAGCAGATACCCAGAGCATTGAGTCACTGACTGTGACTGTGAAAGACCAAACCTTGAGTGTGGAAGGGCTAGAGGCCAGTGCAGTGTTCAGATCCAGTGAGGAGGACAGCAGGGCCAGTGCCAGTGAAGGGCCACAGCAGCAGAGGAAGGTCACCAGTATTCTAGAGCCTGAAGCACTCAGGCAGCAGATTGAGTTGCGCAGAATGGAGCTGAAGTTCCAGAGAAAGGAGAAGCAAGAACAGCAAGCTGCAGAGTTGAAGAGGGAGTGAGTGCCAGAGAGCTGCAGAGGAGAAGAAGGAGCGTGAACAGTGAGAGGTGGACCATGAGGAGCTTGAGCACCAGAGGTGACATGAACTGGATAAATTATGACTCCATCCACCTGCACCAGAGCAGGTAAGTGGCTTAGGTTAACTGGAACTTCAGGACTGAGTTATAAATTTAATTCCAAATTGATAGCTAAATTTAAGGAGGGGGAGGATATGGATGCCTTTTTGAATTCCTTTGAAAAAGTTTCTATTCAGCCTAAAATTTCTACAGGGTCCTGGAGCTTCCAGCTATCCCCACTACTTACTGGGAAAGCTTGGGATGCATTGTGTCAAATGGACAATGAGGAGAGTAATGATTACTTCAAACTTAAAGCTACACTGTTAAAAAAGTTTGATTCAACTGCCGAATCATACAGAGCTAAATTCTGTAAGCTCAGAAGAAGTCCTGACATGAACTATGAAGAGCTAGCCATGAAACAATGTCAGTTTTTAAAACATTGGTGGGAAGGAATTGAATCAAACTCTGTAGATAAAATTGAAAATACTATTTTATTAGAACAGTTTTTGAGGCATGCTCAGCAGAGCTGAAACCAGATATAGGACTGAGATTCCAAACAGTTCAAGAGGCTGCTGAGCCTCGGACTGCTATGGAAAGAACAGACCTGCTCTGAGAGTGAATGAGGTGGGCGTGGCAGCCCTAAAAGGAAAAAGCGCACCTTCAGGGCAGCTAAAACCCTCACTGCCTGCACCGAAACCAGTTAACCCTAGGTTTCAGAGAAAAGATTTCTCTGAGAAAAGAGATGAATTTTGGGTCCATAAAGAAACTGGGCATATTGCCAGACAGTGTCCCAAAAGGATCAGTAATAAGGTTGTTGGTGTGTCCCTGGAAGCATGCCTGTGAACATGAGGGAATAATTGCACCCAGTCACGGTGAATGGTGTACAGACACAAGGGTTAAGGGACACAGGGACATCCCTGACATTGGTAAAGGGGGATCTGGTAGAGCCTGGTTAGCTTATACCCAATAAATATGTCACTTTACAAGACTTTACTGGTGGGGAGAAAACATTACCACTCTCTAGTGTTCTCCTAGACTGGGTGAAACAGGGGAACTGTGCAACAGGTGGCTGTAGCCAACACTTTAGCAGTTCACATCATCTTTGGCAACAATCTCAAACAGGAGATGGTGTGTGCAGTTACCCATAGTCAATGGGCAAGGAACATTGCAGTTCCTCTGACCCACAGTTGGTAGCCATTGTGGAAATTACTGAGAGGCTGGTTCTCAGCCTGTGTCTCCTGATATGGAGACTAATGAAAAGGGGGAAGAAATTTCCCCAGTAGCAGTTAAACACTCAGCTATGAAGGGTTACTCCAATGAGGAAGGTGTGACCCATTGTCAGAGCGTTAGGAAAGACAGTGATCCTGAGTGGCCTGACGCTAGTGCTAGGGATCCTAGTTTACAGACTGAAGGGGACCTGTCCCATGTCTTGGGAATGTGTAAGGAATCTTCAGCTGCTCAGAAAAGTGACCCTAGTCTAGAGAAGCTGAGGGCTTGGGCAGACTCTGACAGTGCACAGGGTGGTGACAGTAAACATAAGGTTTATTTGGAAAATGTTTACATTTTACATATTTTATCCATTTTAAGTAAACCTCTTATTTTAAAGAAATTGCCTGGTGTGTCTTCAAAGTACTTTATTTTGCATTTGAAGTATAGATGGTTAAGACTGACTAAAACTGTACAGAAGCTTGAATGGTATTACCAAACTGGGAAAAGGCAAGAATATACCTGAGGTCTTTCATAGAGTTTTAATAGGGTTCATTTTGGATATCTAGTTAGGTGCCCTTAGGTGAAAGATATCTGGCCTTCCCCAAAGAGCAGAATTATCTGAGCCTGTACATTTGGGTACACTAGCATAAGGTTCACAGTTTGACTCCCCCAAGAACTTGAGACCAAAGGTGATTCAACCCACAAGCAGACAGGAGTGTTACCCTGTTCTGTCACCTGTTCACAATACTGCGCTCGGAGGTTGGCACTGTGGGAGCAGAGGGCCTGATCTGCTGAGTGGGTTTGTGACAGGTACCAGGGGAGATGTGTGCTGTGGAGAAATTGGAGGACTACCAGAAAACCCAGGGAGAAGGTGGGGGCACCTGTTTCAACACAGGAACAGGAGCCCAGAGATGGGTTTCCAGGTTGGAGGGATCCTGAAGAAGGCACTAAGGTTTGTCGAGGAGGACCCAAACAGTTTTGCCTCCCCCCCAACTCATTCCGGATCAGAGTGGCCTCAGAGGCCTTGAAGTGGGGTGAGTTGGAGGAGGCTGTGAAGCAGGTGGGATGGTGTTGGTCCAATTTCTACAAGAAGTATGTAAGGTACTGATGCTAATGGTTGTCTTATTTCCCCCTTCTGGGCAGGAGGAATGCAGAGGCACAACTGGATTGTGGGGGCACTTCTTTATTATTGGGCTGAGAAGTTTGCTGCAACCAGAGTTGGGGGGATGCAGCTATGTATGAACATGGAACATTCAAAGGTTCACTAGAAAGGGATATGGGGCATGAGATGGTCCTGCTAATGCCACTATCAGAAGAGCTGAGGGTCCGGTGGAGCAGACCAGACATGTTAATCATACATTTGGGGGGAAATGATCTAGGGGAAACCCCATGAGGGGGCATTGCTGCAAGCCATATCAGCAGACCCTTAAAGGGTGAAGGGATGGTGGCTGGGAGTGGTGTTTGGCTGGTCCTAGATTAGCTCCTGGTGGGTGTGGCAGAAGCTCAGAGACATCAGGTGGAGAAAGGAGAAAACAGCTTAAAAGAAAGGTGGCCAGGATAGTGATTGAAATGGGGAGTGCATATACTGTACAACATCTTGATATTTCTATGAAGTCCCTGAGATATATAGGTCTGATGGGTACACCTATCAGAGTTCAGCATGTGCTTGTTCCACAGACCCTTGATAGACCTAGTAGGAAAAGTAGAGAGGAGGGCTCCTAGGTACTAGCCCACAAGGTGGGAGCCCCATCTTCCAATAGCAAGCTGGAGATGGATTGGTGGAGGGAAAGGGGGAGCAAGATATGGAAGAGGGGGTAGGCAAAATGGGGGAGGGGCAAGACAGCACAAACTGGGGTAAAATGGCACTCAGGCATGGATATAAAAGGGGAGGGATAGACTAGAGGTCGGATCTTAGTGTCTGGACTTAGGAGGGAGGGAGGAAGTCCTGGTATGTTTGGTGCCTGGTACTAGTGATGGTATAGGGGGGCCAGATTTTGGTGTCCAGACCCTGAAGGAAAGAAGCAGAAAAAGAGGAGGACCATGAAGGAAGATCAGAGGATATAAAGAATGAACTGTTTAAGAATGTATTTGGAATGGAACAGTAAAATGTCAAGTGTAAAATGAGATGTAAATATAATTGGTGTTTTAATAAACTGTTACCAATGAGCACCCAACAGAGTAGGCATGGAGAGTTTCATTTCCAGATGGGATCTGGTGACAATCAGATGTTTTTGGTGCAGTTTTAGTCACTGATTAGCAAGCCATTCTCAATGTACAGATGGAAAAAATAATTTCACCTACAGCTGTTTGAACTCAAGCCCTTGGACTACCATTCCCCTGCTGTAAGCAATGAGCTACAGGCTCACATGGTTGAACATTGGATTCCCAGACCCAATCCCTCATTCTGGTATTGCATATCCTGAAAAAAGGAAAAACTGAGATGGTAATTAGATGTTTCCATTAAGTTTTAGTCACTGCTTAGAAACATTGACACATGGAATCTGATGGCAGATAAGGTTGATTGGCCCAGCTATTATGTCCATTTTTTGCAATAAAATCTCTTATGCAAATTAACTGTAAAATAGGTCTCTTATCTTCAAAAAAAGGTGAAGAAGGATGAGGGAATAAGGTAAACAACAGAAATGCACATAGTCCCTCTGTCCACAGTTAATACTTATAACATGATTGCAAAATGTTTCTAATCATAAATGACAGGGCAAGGTAGCCTGCAAATGGAGTCAGTTACCTAATATGCAGAAGCCAGACTGAGATGCAACACTGCAGTCTAAAATTGAGTAGAATTTTAGAAGATGTAGAAGGCGAGGTGTTTCACTGCCCTATTTTAAGAAACTACTTTCAACTGCTGTGTGTCTGAAATATCTCCAGGAGAGGATTATCATATACTGAAAATTTCATATTTATGTCTTACTGAAATGAAGCTTATTTTGATGTGATTTTGGTCAGACAAAATAAAATGTACAGGTAAACCAACTGTGGTAGTGTTACTCTTTTCCGTGCCTGCAGTTCGCTTTAAACCTTTTGCATGGACCATACTCGCTATTGTTATTCACTGGCAGTTCAGTGCTTAGATAATTCCCACCAGTTCAAGAGTCTTATCTTATGCAGGTCTCATCGTTTATATGACTTTTTTTCCAGTCATATGTTGCAGTAGTGGACTTCCACAAAGGAATGGCAGAACTGCAAGCACTTTTAGCAGAAAGTAAAGTACACATTGCCACCATTACAGAAACCCGGGCATCAGCTCTCCAGCACTGGGGTCTATTGCTTCCAGGCTACAGGCTACAAAAAAAGGACAAGGGAACAGGAAAGGGGGGTGGGGTAGTAGCATACATAAAAGAAGGTATCGCATGTGCCAGGGAGAAGGATTTTGAAAGAGGAAACATGAAGGCACTATGACTCCAGCTGCAGACAAATACAAGAAGGAAGATAAGGATAGGGGTCATATACAGACCACCCAGTTGGAGCAAGGACAAGAATAAGGAGTTATGCACTCAGATAACAAGATTGGCAGATAGAGGAGAGGTAGTAGTAGTAGGTGACCTTAACCTGCACAAAACTGAATGGGTTACTCAGGCCACATCCTGTGCCAGAAGCCAGGCAATCCTGGACACAAACCAAGACAGCTTCATGATGCAGTATTTGACCAGTCTCACCGAGGGGAAGCATTTCTAGACCTGGTGCCCTCCAATGGCGAACACATGTGGGATGTAGATATTGGGATCCCTTGGATGGAAGTGAACACACCATGGTGTGGTTCAACCTAGATATGGGTACAGAGAACAACTCCACCAACACAAAAGCACTGGACTTCAAAATGGAGAATCTTAAGAAAATGAAGGAAATGATCAAAGAGTACCTTGGAAACCTAGAGGAAAACTGGGGTGTGGAGAAAATGTGGGTCGCTATCAGAGGGGCAATACAGAATGCAACAAGCAGATGCACAAAGACAAGGGGTAAAAGGGATGGAACTAGACCATCTAGCTGGTTCAGCTGAGAGGTGGATAAGGCAGTGAAAGATAAAAGGGCAACATACAAGAAAAGTAAAAGAACAGAGAGGGAAGAGGACAAAGAGGTGTACCGAAGGCTGACTAAACTAGCAAAAAGGAGGTAATACAGGCAAAAGCAAAAAAGGAGCTCCAGACAGCAGGAGGGATAAAGAGGGGAACAAGGCCTTCCTTTGATACATCAAAGAAAAAAGAGACAAGAAGGACAGCATAGTTAGGCTACAGAAGGGGTATGCTTAGAGGTGGAAGATGGAGCAAATGTGGAGATATTAAACAACTACTTCTGCTCTGTCTTTACCAAAGAAAAAGAGGCCCCGACACTGCATAGTGCAAGGAGGGGGAAGGAGGCAAGTGAGGACCCATTGGGGACCATAAGCACGGAGCGGGTGAAGGAAGGGCTTGTGAATTTGAAGGTAGAGAAATATCTGGGGCCTGATGGAATACACCCCAAGATACTAAAAGAGATGGCAGAAGAGCTAGCTGGCTGACTAACAACACTTGTAAATGGATCTCTTGACATGGGGTGTCACCTGAGGAATGGAAAACTGCACTTATCATGCCAATCCACAAGAGTGGCCATAAAGAGGACCCTGGTAACTACAGGCCAGTCAGCCTGACCTCGATTGTGTGCAGACTAAGGGAGACGATATTGAAAGAGGGCCTGGTCAAATTTTAGAAGAAAATGGCCTGCAGGATAGCAAACAGCATGGGTTTGAGGCAGGCAGGCAGGCTGTCAACTGAACTTGGTTGAGTTCTTTGACTGGGTCACCCAGACAGTGGACAAAGGCCAGGCAGTGAATATTATATATCTGGACTTTAGCAAGGCATTTCACTCTGTGTCACACAAAAGGCTGATCGCAAAGCTGAAGGACTTAGGAGTGGGAGAAAGGTTAGTTAGATGGGTTAACTGGCTGAATGGCAGGAAACAGAGGGTGGTAGTAGGGGAGAGTTCTTTAGTACAAGAGAAATCACCAGTGGGTTCTACAGGGGTTGGTACTGTGGCCAGTGTTGTTTAACATCTTTAATGGGGACATAGGGATGGCATTCAGGGAAAACATGCATGCTTGGATGACACAAAACTCTGCAGGAGGGTGACACTCTGGAAGGAATAAAGGAGATGAGGGAGGACCCAGCCAAGGTGGAGAGATGGGCAGGATATGGCAGCTTGGTTTCATTGCCAAAAATGCAAAGTGATGCAGATGGAGCAAAGAACCCGAAAACAGAGTACTGGTTACACCAATGGAGGAGGAAAAAGACCGAAGGTGACAATTTCTAGTGACCTGAAGCACGCAATTCAATGCAAAAAGACTGTAGCTAAGCTAATAGGATGTTGAGGTGTATTGCTAGGGGAATTAGCAGTAGGAGGAGGAGTGAGGTTATCCTGCTGCTGTACAGGTCATTAGACAGACCTCACTTGGAGTATGCAGTAAGGTATTGGCACCCAAACCTAAAAAAGGACATAAACATGTTGGAAAGGGTACAGAGGACAGCGACTAAAATGATAACAGGACAGCAGGACAGATCATACGCAGAGAGGTTGGAGGACCTGGGGATGTACACTGTGGAGGAAAGAAGGCTGAGGGGTGATATGATTGAGATGTTCAAGTACTTGAGGAGAATTAACAAAGTGGAATGTGGGAGCCTATTCAACAACAGGGCCACCACCATCACCAGGGGGCACAGCCTTAAGCTGGTGGGGGGGGGATAGATTAAGGAGGGCTATAAGGAAGCATTTTTTATAGAAAGAGTTGTGATGGCATGGAACAAGCTGCCACAGGAGGTGGTGTATTCAAAGTCAGTGGGAGCCTTAAAAAAAACCTGGGACAGACCTAAAGGAATGTCAGGAGGCCCTGTAAGGAGAAAGACCAGAAACCCAGGGGGGAGGGAGAGGGGGGATGGGGTCACAGATGTAAACGTAAAGTAGGAAACAACCCTTATTACTATGAACAAACCAGATAGACTGAGGGGTCTCCTTCTGCTGCCCATTTTCTTATGTTCTTATGAATAATCGCTATATGACACTGAGTGCATCAATTTAGCAGTATAATACCTGAGACTATTCACTTTGTGGGTCCAGCTACTGCAACTTGCAATTGGCTGCAACTTGTGAGTTAAAAAAAGTCATGTAAACATGACATCTGCATAGGGTAAGGTTTTGAAGATGTGGTAAATTGACTGAGCATTGAAGTACCAGTGACTAGCAGGAGGAGATTACAGTTCATGTAGGAGGTTTTAAAATGCCAGTTACCACTCCTGATTTATAAATACACATTGCCTGATTGCTAGCAGTCACTCTCCATTCTCGAACCCTGGCACCATGATTAATTTTATTTACCCTGGTGGCTATTTGTTCCCCACCTCCGCACCTCTCAGTTACTAACCCCCAGTCACCAACCCCATTTAGAAATATATGGCCCGATGAAGTGCAATGGTCCTCCTCACTCTGCCCCTTTCCCCAATTGTCTGATCACGGTCCTGTTATAGTGGACACTACTGTCAGAACAGTAGACTCTCCCGTCTCCCCCAGGCTCCACTCATGGCCCCTCAATACTCAAACAGAGCTAGCTCAGTCATAGTAGGTGAGTTTCAACCTAAACTAACAACTGTGCCATAAAAACGAAATGGTAGAAAAGCAAGTATCTAGGAGCATGCTAAAAACACTGCTACCCAGCTGCATGCCCTCCTGTGATTTTCACTCATATTTAATCACTACAGTCCAGAGCATAGACTCCGTAAGATATTTTGTAAAAGTTATCAAAGATTTATAATATCCAGTGTGCAACATTGTGGGGGCTGTATATGAATATGTCCTTCCTCCCATAGTTAACAGTTTAATATTTGGCATCTTCAGCTAATCCTTGCTTTTTTATCAAATACGATAGCAATAAATATACAGTAACTACATACTGTAAATATGCTAATACATAGTTAGACACTGACAGTGTTCATTCTAGATATCCGCTATAAATAATCTTTTTTGGATTAATTTACCATTTTTTTCCAATTGTTTAACCAGGTGAGACACACTAAGTTGAAAGCTTTTTTACTGTGCAACCTGGGAGCACAGAGAAATTAAGTCACTTGCTCAGGGTCACACCCAATATGCAAGTGAGGGCTGTGAGATTCAAACCCAGATCTCCAGATTCGCTAGCTCAGAGGCTTAAACCACTGCGCTATACTGCCTCCCTTTACGTATGGATACTACCATTTTTTTGGCTTCAGCAGTAGTTTAAAAATTCCTTTTGTGAGATAAGTAATGAGATAAATCACAAAGTATGCAGCAGCAGCACTGATTGCCTGTGTTTGCATTGCATTTTGCATATATTTACAATACATTTCTAAGAAGGGTGACATAACAGGGAGAAAATAGTTATACAGTACATATTAACATCTGACATGCTAATCGAAAGGCAAAGCCTCAATTTGGAGAGGGGGACTAGACAATCAGATTAGCTATTTAAAGGATTGAAGTGAGGGATCCGGGATATGTTAGCAGCTGGTGGGTGGAGTTCTTGATTAATAGGGGTATTTTTGAATATTCGGGACATGTTGCTAGATCGTTGGAGGAAGGCAGTACCACTGGACTGACAGGGAATTACATTAGTATTATGGGATGGAGATTAGGCAAGAGGGGAGGGGGAATGGATCACAGATCTGCCTGTGAAATAATTCAATTATAATGGGTGTGTGAGCTGGAAAGTGGGGTTGGTGTGAAAATATCCTATACATCCTCCTACATGTATAAATTTCATTAAATAATCGGCAATGTTCATTAATGATTCAAAATGAACACCCCAAAAAAGTATCAGGTTATCTTCATGTGGTTTATACGTACATTAAACAAGTAGTGCATCTGGTATATGTGTTTTATTAAGTTGTGGTGTGTATTTAGAAATCCCTGTGTAGCTTAAAATCCCATTCATCAATATTTAATGACTACATTCTTTTACCAAATAGCAATGGCAGCCTCAAAAGAAGAAAACAAAAGCGATTTTCTTCTTTTCCTGGAGTGACAGATCAGGGATAGGGATAGAAAGAATATAAGGGTATCAAGGACCAGGTTTTCATCAGTATTTGCAGCTGTTTTTGAACATCTGTTGTTCTATAGTATCTGAGAGCACTGCCTGCTGTATAATTACTCATTTTAGTTACATCAGAAGTGATATTTAAACAACTGATGGTCAAAAACAGCTGAGAATACTGATGAAGACCTAGTCTGAGCCATATTAAAAGGTGCGCTGCTTTTATTATTTCAAACATGAGAAAAAAGACTAAAGTGGACTCAAATTGTGGAAAGAAGGGTACCATACAAGTCAGGAGGTAGGTGGCAATCTAAAATAGCACAAAAAGTGTAGGTCAAAATTGTCACCAGATTCTTGCACTGCTGCCTTTAGTTCAGAACTGATAAAAGTACAGTGATGCACTTGGGCATGAATAACAAGACAAACACATATGGACATTGCTGTGTGAAGCTCAAGGAAGCAACTGAAGAGAATGGCCTTGGTATTATAATTCACAGCAACATGAAGTTTGATAACCAAAGTAGAATGCTCAGCAATAAAGAATACTGAATCTCAGGTTTAATAATGAGGAATATTGCCAGCAGAAGTAGTGAGGTTTTAATGTCACTGTATAGTTCCTTTGTCAGGCTGCATCTCATGTACTTTAGCCAGCTGTGAGCCTCATCTATCAATAGAGACATCTGACTTGAGGAGGGGGTGCAGAGAAGAGCAACAAAGATGGTCAGTGGCCTAAGGGGATACGAGGAGAGACTGAAAGAATTGGATATGTATACTGTAGCTTGAAATTAATAGGACTAAGGCAGGACATATGCCAAGTTTTAAATCTTTCCAAAACAAGGACCCTTGGGACCGTCTCAGTCTAGAAACAAGGAATAGTACATAGGAACATATGAACATATGAAAATGTCAGCAGAAACAGGCCTCACAGTCTATCAAGTCTGCTCGGTGTGCAGCTAGCACCTTATAATGCTGCTGCCCTCCCACCCTTCCCCATCCTAATACCCTTCCTCTTCCCCATCCCAACCCCTCTTGAAGGTGTCTACCATCCTTCAGGCCACTGCCTCACCGACAAGGGGTTTCATTTGTCCACAGCTCTTTCTGTGAAAAATATCTCCTCATCTCTCTCTCCTGAATCTACCCCTATAGTATCAGTTGGTATCCACTCATGTCCCTCCCCACACCTATGGAAAATCCTCTCTGTATTAGTCTTGTTTATTCCTTCAGGTACCTAAAGGTCTCAATCATATCTCCCTGTCTCTCCTCACTTCCAGAGAGTACTTATTCAACTCTCCCAGCACTTCCTCATATGGTTTGCCTTCCAGTCCCTGGATTATCTTTGCTGCCCTACGCTGTACCTCCTCCAACAATTTGATGTCCTTCTTCAGGAACAGGCACCAATATTGCATGCAGTACTCCAGGTGGAGCCTGACCAGTGACCTATATAGAGGCAGGATAACCTCCCTACATCTGGAAGAGATCCTTCTAGCTGTGCACCCCAGCATTTTGTTGGCATTTGCAGCTGCCCTTCTGCATTGAACAGAGTTGTTCATGCGCCTTTTTATGATAACCCATAGGTCCTTCTCTTCTGTGAAGCAACCCAACTTAACCCCATTTAAGTGATAATTCCTCCTTTGGTTCCAGGCTCCGAAGTACAGAACATTGCACTTCTTGGTGTTGAACCCCTGCTGCCATTTATCTGCCCATTCCTGCAGCTTATGCAGGTCCTCCTTCAACCCTCCCCCCCATGTCATCTACCACAGCTCCCATCATGGTATCATCTGTGAATAGACTGATTTTGCTCTGGATCCCATTCAAGATATCTGCAATGAAAATCCTGAAAAATACTGGTCCCAGCACTGATCCCTGTGGCACCTCACTCATCACTGCTCTCAGTGATGAGAGTTCACACTTACCATCACCCTTTGCTGTCTAACCTCAGCCAGTTCCTGATCCAGGTCACCATTTTAGTCCTGCCCCACATACTCCAGATTCCCCCAAGTCTCCCATGTGGCACTGAATCAACAGCCTTATTCAAGTCCAAGTACAGGATGTCCACAGCATGGCCCCTATCCAGTTCCCGTGTCACCCAGTAATAGAACTTTACCAGGTTTGTCTGGCATGATCTGCCCACAACAAACCTGTGCTGCTGGTCATTCTAGATACCATTTGCCTCCAAGAAGCTCATGAGCCTCTCCTTTAGGTTGGCCTCCAT
Source organism: Neoceratodus forsteri (assembly GCA_016271365.2). NCBI lineage: Eukaryota > Metazoa > Chordata > Ceratodontiformes > Ceratodontidae > Neoceratodus > Neoceratodus forsteri. The sequence goes on along the minus strand of CM028137.1, from coordinate 39,643,505 downwards.
GAGTTTGTCCATGATTGAGGTGAGGCTCACTTGCCTGTAGTTCCCTGGTTCATCCTTTGGTGCATTTTTATGGATGGGCATCATGTGGGTCATCTTCCAGTCCTGTGGCACAAATCCTGTGCCCAGAGAGGTATTGAACAGGTCTGTCAGTGATCTTGCAAGGACTTCTGCCAGCTTCCTCAATACTCTAGGGTGAATGCCATCTGGCCCGGGTGCCTTGTCCACTCTTAATGTCCTCAACTCCGCCAGCACCCTGCCAACTGTAATCCTTACGTTTGTTGTCCTCTCCCCCTCTTACCCACTCACTCTCACTTGCCTGAGATATTTGCCCCTCTTCTCCTGCATGAACACAGAGCAGGAGTACTCATTCAGTGCATCTGCCTGCTCCGCCCCTTTCTCCACCCATCCCACATCTTTCTTGATCCTCGCAAGCTGATCTTTGCTTATCCTTTTCTTGCCTATGTAATGGAAGCAGTCTTTTTCTCTTCTTTTGATCCCCTGTGCCAGTCTCAGCTCTCTAGGTGCTTTGGCCCCCCTGGCCAGTCTGGTGACCTCCCTAGACTTTTCCCTGTATACATCTTTATCTTCTTCCCTCCCTGTGTTCCTATACTTCGGAAATACCACCCTTATAGCTCTTACACCTCTCTGACCTCCGTGACAGCCAACTGGGTTTTTGCCCTGCTCCTCTTTGTTTTTTTTCCTAGTACAGGTCTCTGATGCCACCGCCAGCCCTCCACTTATTATGTTCCATTTCTGGTCTGTATCCATGTGTTGTTGGATGTCTGCCAGGTGCTTGCTCAGAATTTCCCCCATCATCCTAAAGTCCACCCCTAAACTCACTATGGCAGAATGCATACATTGCAACTGAAAGGAGAGTAGTTTAAGACTTGCAAATGGACAGCTTGGTTCACACAAAGGGAGGCTAATTTGCTCTGACCTTGCATCACCAAACTATTCAATGCCATCTCTATAGCAGCCTTCACTGGCTCTCACCCATGACTCACCGTCACTACTCTCTTGGTGTCCTTATTGATACTGTATCTTGCAGTGGCATCCCCCCGTTTTCAGCTCAGCTGCTGATCCCGCTAAACCCTCTCTATGCCTTCTGTTCTGGTTTTCAAGTGCCCAGGTGTAAAACAACCATGGGTACTCAAGCTTTCTTTCACCTAGCACCTGCTTATTGGAACTCCTTGCCTTCATACATTCATCTCACTACTACTCATGCCATACCAGGTCAATACTGTGCATGTAAGACTGTAAGATATTAACCATGCTGTAGAGTGATTGCCTTGGATTACAGCGACAGGGGTAGAATAGCAGTAGGGAAATACCGCTATCCCTGTCACTGCATACAGATCAGGAAGCTGGACATGTTGCCATGTGCTATGTGCCTGGTTATGCCACTACCATGAAGGAGTGGCAAGAACACCAGCACACAGCTCAGTAAAGAGACCAGGGACTGTGGTCTGGTCTCCTCCAGATCCCCCGCTACATCTTTTTGCCACATTTAAAAAAAAAAATCTAAGTACATCCTCCTATGTTTCTCCCCATCCCTGAGACCCCCCCAGACTTACCGGTAGTTATTTTGAGTTCAGAAGGGTATGGGGGGGGGGGCAAAGCCTCCCGGGTGGAGGTTCTGAGGGGTCAAAAGATCCCTGCTAAAACACATGAAGACCCATTGTGATCAGTGGTTGCAGTGCATGGAACAAGTCAGTGTTTTGCCCCTCTTTGTTTTTGTCTGGCACTGTTTCATTGCAGCAGTTTCAGCCGCATGGTTTTGTAGTATGGCAGTATAACCCTGTGCCTACTCATGCTAGGATTAAACACCATCTAAGAAATTACCTGTTGCAATCTGACAGCTGTTTCTGCTTCCATCCCCCAGAACTCTGCCACACTTTCAGCCCTCCTCCCTCAATCGCTACTAGTTCCTTCCCCACCTACCATGGAGCCTATTAACCAACTGTTAAGCACCTTATCTTTTTGGGTTTGTCGGTATAGTATCATTACAAACCTAATGATTGTACCTTACTGATTATATGCTCACTCCCTTGACATTTGTATGTGTGCTGAATATGTTTATTTCCTAAGGCTATGCTCTTTGATCTGGTATCCTTGTTTATCTCCATTGAACTGTTCATTGAACTGTATTATACCTCTACTAGTCTGTTTTTGATGTTGATTGTAAATGTATTGTAGGTGACTGTAGCTGCATTATGTCTGTAATCTCCTGGGTCATGTCTGAAAATAGGCATCTTTTATGCCTAGCACACCTACCTGGTTACCATAAACAAATAAAGAAATATGCGGAAGTCACTCCTTGCAGATAAGGTGTCATCTAAGACTATTTATAGCCTTAAATCTCATTTTAGAAAAGAGAAACTGGCATTAATTGATGTTTCCATTGAGACATAGTGAGCATACAATGGGCTTCAGTAGTCTATCTTGCTCAGAAATCATCTCATGAATTCTAAGAATATCCCTCTCTCAATGTAATAACCCACCCTTCAAACTCTCTCACATACACTCACTTCACAAACAGGGTGCTGTGAATGTTGGAAGAAGGAGGGGCCCCTGGATGCCAGCAAATTGTGACTTGAATGAGGGAAGAGGAAAAGGGTGATCTATACAAGATGTCTGGATTTTCCCTTTGCCAATGAAGATCCAACAAAGTTGAAAAAGTCACCTTTGTGAACAGCTTTGCAAACTGGCCACTTTGCTGCTTTGCAATTAATTTCCCTATGGAACTGGCACTTTTTTGGTGAAGTCATGGTGAAGTACAATTTTGCTGGTGAATTTGTATGACTTTGCATGTAAAAGTGCCACCTCTTCTGCTGAAAATGTCATGTGTCATCACTAGAGATGTTGCGAAATTAAATTTCACCACGTGAAATATTTCGAGAAAATGCAGCAAAATTTTGCTGCAATTTTGCCACCCCACCAGTCCAACACAAAGAGACATTTTTGCCTGTGTGATGTGCAATTTTGCCTGCTGGTGGTGAAACTGCACCAGAAGTGGTGAAATTTCACTTGTGGGTGAAATTTTGCTGGCTTGGAGGCAAACGTTCACTCACAACTGCAGGCAAAATTTCGCATTCCATCCAGTAAAATATTTCACAAAATGCATTAATTACACAACATATTCTGATGGGTGAAATATTCCAACTTTGCACAACACTAGTCATCACTTTGCACTTTGGCAAACTTCATAAATTAATTTGTGAAGCAAGGTTTGTCAGCTTTGCACATCTCTAGTGGTCCATACTATTTGAGGATTTTTAAATCATGCTTTTGGAACTCTTAACCTTGTGCTGTCCAAAAGGATTTAAACACTTCCAAAAAGCTTCCAACATGTCAGTGCACTCTGTATACTGGGTTCCGCCTCTCATTATCATGCTCTCAACCAGTCCATTAGTGGTTATTTCCAGACAATGATATACTGTGCCATCTGTGACACTGGATGTTGAAATTGCCGTGCTAGCTACTGTACTGCTAAACCAGTCTGTGTAGCAAAAACCCTGTTACAATAGATGGACAATAGCTGTTTGAATATATATTTATTTATTGACCAATTTATTTTTACCAAGGAAGGAAGGAAGGCAAGACACAACTGTTTTTATTTCAGCCATGTGTGGGGTAGAGATATAAACCAATTTAAAAGATACCATGTTAATCTGTTGGGGTATTTTAGTGAAGTAAGGAAATGTGGTCAGGACACCAGGAAAAATTCTATACACTTCTCCATAAGTGCCATGGGATCTGTAAAGCCCACATGACCATCTATCAGAAAAGACAGATTGGATCTCAATTTAACATCTCATCTGAAGGATGTCACCCCCAATGTGGGACTAGAACCCATGACTTTCTGACCTGGAGAAGGATGTGCTACCAACCAAACCATGCTGACATACTGCCCCTAGAGTAATACAGCTTCATTACTGACCATAAGCTTTTCTATTGACCCATATCTGTTGTCTGCTTTACCTACATGCCAAAGTTTTTCATGGAAATTCACTATGTGTGTTTACAGAAAAATTGCATAAATCCAGAACCAAACTGAATTTACAAATAAACACATTCTCTTCCCCTTGATGGTAATGGGATGAGCTGTTTTCATGTGACCCAGGTTGACACACAGAGCTCTGGACAACTGAAATGAAGTCTGGCAGGGAGGATGAGAGAGTGTTCATATGGATGCATTCCTCCTAGGGTGATGGACGTGGGATTCACCGCTGGTATAGCAGGTACTGGGAGTCAGTGTAGGTGAGGATGCCCATGGCATTATGAGTGGCCATACACTTCAGTACATAGCCTGGGATGATACAATGTGTATGCCACTGTGGCAGGTTTTTGGAGTGAGGACTGGGAGCAAACAATAAATTTCCCAGTTTTTTGGTTTTACAGAAGCTGGTAAGATTCTTTTACATTAAAGCAGCAGTGCAATGAAAATGGTTTAAAATTTGACCTCCCCATTGTTTTCTTCCTGATTGATGCCAGATGTCTTCAGCTTTATTTTGGTGGAAATATTTTCATTTTTTGTCATCATTTAAGACTTTTATGAAAGTTTTAAAGTAATTATTTCCCAAGAAAAAAAGATGACCACCTCATTTTTGCATAGAAATAATATTGAGGACCTGAGGAGGGTAAGACTCCAGACAAAAATGCAAATGTACAGTACACAGCATAGAAAGCATTCAGAAAACCCAAATCAATAGTTCTGCCAATATTTTTCATAAGCATACCAGAAAATGTGCTTTTTGGAATAACTTTTTTCGTTCACCTGCTGCTTTAAGTGACCATCCTTGTTTGTTTTATTACTTTCACACCCATCAGTGAAAATGTGCAGTGTGTACAGCAAACCCATGGTTCACCTGTTAGTGTTGTGCATACAAATAAGTAATGAAAGCATGCAGAGTGCTGTCTGGTGATGAAGGATATAATTGCAGTACTCACAATTCTTGTGCTTCAACTAGCTGCCCAGCAAGTGGGAAAATCTCTGCAGCTTAATGGTTAGAGCTGCTGCTTCATAAACAAAGGATTGCCTGGTTCAGCCTCAGTCACTGGCACATGCTCTTTCACAGACTTATTTGCATGTCCTGAATTCCCATATTTGTAACTCTATGGGGTTATAATGGTTAAGGGATGTAATTCAGATGATAGAATTTGTCCATCAAAGGGTTAGTTATGGGCTTAACTTTGACACATTCTCTGGGCTGCCATCATTTGATGAAAAGGGATAGTAAATGTTGCACATACAGACTCATTAATTAGAAAATATACAATAAAGTGCTATCTTCCAGGGAAGGCAGAGATTGCAGTATGCAGAATACTAGAGCTAGGTCTCTCAGTCACACTAATGAAAATGTATCTTTAACTAAATGGTAAAACCTGCTAACTCTAAAATGGGTTTAATTCCCAGGCCTACCATGTATGTTTTAAGGCTTGTAACACAATTTAATGTACTGAAGATTTTTCCATCACCAACTGAGTACGAACATAACAGTGACACTCACATGCAGTGTCATACAGTATAATGCTGAAAGCCCAAGCATTAGTTCATTCAGAAAGGAAGGAGGCAGGCTTGCACATGAACCCAAGACTTCAAGATAAATATGGTTTAGTAACTCACAGAATATGTTTCAATTATTAATTGCATCTCCTGTTTTGCCCAACCGGTGCACAACTGAACTTGTCACCACAGCCCCATCTCCTGGCATCTCTGGGTCTTACCTTCATTCTCCAGTTTTTCCTCTGCCAAAGGACATTAAGAGGTGCCTAGTTGCCAGTGTGAAGCATGTAGGGGACTGGGGCACCATTCAGTCATGGTCAGGGTTTTTTCTGCCATTTTGTTTATTGGAGTCTACAGCATGTACAAAGATGCCCTGTGCAAGCATTACCTGTGCAGAGATACATAGATACATAGACAGTGTCAGCAGATAAGGGCCTATGGCCCACCTAGTCTGCCTGTGACCCACCTAGTCTGCACATGATCCAAAAGAGTCTATGATGAAAAATAAAGAGATGACCCCTTTGTTCTCTGTAGGAAAAATACAATTCCCTTCTGTCCTGCTGGACTGCCATCCAGATACTTCTAGGTGGCAGACATTTAGCAGGAAACAAGCACCCACTTCCCTGAGGGAGGAGAGCTGTCCTTGACCAGCCCCCAAGTTACCCAATTCTTTTACTGAACCCTGGATTGATACTGTGGTAGCTTGTGTGACACTCAGTGCCTCATTCCACCATGTCACTGGGTCGCACCCAACAAAATATATTAAAAATTATTTCAATCAAAATAAAGGAGAAAAAATTTGAAACAGTGTATCTTAAACTTCCAAAGCAGCATGACAATGTTTTCTAAGTTGTTAATAGGGTTTAAACACAGGTAGTCACTCTTATTTTAGTCTCCAGGTAATCCTGCAGATGGAACATTTCACTAATTATAAAAGTGACTGCAGAAGACTCAGTTTAATTAGATTAGAGTATTATGTGTGTATATTATGAGAGGCAACTTTGTCACAAAAGCAAACATCCCGTTAGTGTCATGAGTTTCCCTTCCTGCCACTATTAAATTATGTTGCTGTGCTCAAGATGCATAACCTTATATACAGTGACTTGCTGCTGTTTTTTCCCACATAAGCAATTATCTTACAATTATATATTTTTTACAAATTATTTATAAATTTGGTTACCTGTCCTGCATGTTACAATGTAATCAGGGCAGCAATCACCATATTTCAAACAATCTGGAGAACAATAGCAGCTTGATCTTGCTGGCCTACATCCTTTGCAGCACAGCTTTTTGGGAGATGCACATGATCCAGAAGAGTCTATGAGAAAAATAAAGAAAACGTATTATTAGAAAAGTTTACATCTAAAAGGAAAACTAAAAATGTCATACATCATTAATGATGGTTTACACATGCTGTGTGGCCACCCAACAGCCCAGTTCTGGTAACCCAAGTTCAGGACAGAGCCCAGGCCCCCCTACAGTTGGGAGGCTGCTGGCCTGGTGCTTCCTGTTGGGAGGGGATGCTACCATCCACTACTACAGCAACCCCCATGTCTGGCAAAGAAGAAGCTTAGCCATCATAATACAGGCATTGGAAGTTTTGTTCGCATCATGGTGCCAGAGGAACAGGTGTGTGCAAGGGAAAACATGTTTTGAAAAATATGTCTGCTTTTACTCTCACATCCCAGCCACATGTGAAGATGCATTATGATGTCACATTGGAGAGGTCAGTGAACCTGTTGGAGGGATGAATGTTGGGGAGACAAAGGCTATTTACATACTGTATGGAAAAAATATGCTATTTGATTATCAGTACAGTACTTATTCATGACTACCTTGCACATTTTCTAAATTGTAGTTTTCACAAATTTGTACATTTATATATAGATGCATGTTAATATGTATTTACATAGAAACATAGGTGATGACAGCAGATAAAGAATGCAAGACCCATCCAGTCTGCCCATTTTCTCTACCTAACGAATCTGCTATAGGCCTGTACTCTATCAATGGCATATCTATTCATACCCATCTGTATTGCTCCCTTATGTATATTCCATGGCTGTTTAAAGCCCTGTGCTTTATTCATATCCACCACTTCCTGAGGTAGGCCATTCCATGCATCCACCACCCTTTTTGTGAAAAAGAACTTCCTCACATTACCCCTTAATTGGCCTCCCTCTAATTTCATGATGTCTCCTCTTGTCCTGCTGTTTTTCCTACACTGAAACATCTTAGACCCTTTCACCTTGTTAATGCCCTTAAGATGTTTGAATGTTTTGATCATATCACCTCTCTCCCTCCTTTGCTCTAGGGTGCACATATTGAGCTCTGTTAATCTGTCCTCATATGTTTTCTGATGCAGTCCTTGCACCATTTTGGTTGCCCTTCTCTGGACTGCCTCCATTTTTTTAATGTCCTTGTGCAGGTGCGGCCTCCAATACTGCATGCAGTGCTCCAGATGGGGCCTAACCAGTGTCTTGTAAGTACTGTACACATTTACCATGTTTATGTTTTCACAGTGTACATGCATATTACTTTTGACACTTTATTGCTTGCCTCATTTTCTATTTTGAAACCCCACCTCAAGGTTATCCTTAAAAATGAGATCACAGGTAGAGGACCTCTCTAATTCAACAACTTTAAATGCATCTGATGTACTGTAGCAGATGTAAAGCATTGCTGTCCTACAATTGTTGACAAACCATCAATCATTATTTTGGATTCAATGTACACCTAGTTTGCTGCATTACCTGCAATCTGTGGATGTCATCATTATTTGTTAGCTGTTGCTAAGCCCCCTGTTCCTTTCTAGCCCTTGCAGCTTGAAGTCCAGCTGCTTTACAGTTACTGTATTTCAGTCCGGCAGTAGCACCACTAGTGTGAGGGTTCTTAAGGCACCATAATGTTAACCCTTAGGCTGCCAGTAGATTTAGAATGTATAGAAAGTCAGGACATGTATAGAGGAAGAGAATGCTAAGGGCTACTCCAGAGTCTGTGGTGCTACTGGTGAACACTTTCAAGAAAAACAAAATAACTGAGCAACAGCATCTTGGGGACTCTTTATCATTTTGCCCATTGTGTATGATGATGCAAGTTCTTATCACTATGAATTCTGTTTCTTATGATGTAAGCACTTAACTATTTGTCTGTAAGTCAGTCGCCAGGACTTCATTGTAAATGTATGTACATCTCAGGACCTCCTTGTGAATGAGCTTGCTCAATGGAGCTTTCCTGCAATAAACTTGAACTTAAACACAACCATCAAAAGGCAAATGCTTGATGCCAGGAGATATGCTGAATATGAACTTATTGCACAAGGTATAAAATCAGCTATGTACAAAATGTGGGAAAGGAGGTATGAACAGAAAGGTAGCCACAATGTTTGGCATAGCTGCACTTTTTCAAGAGACCTTGAGTGCTCCCCTGCTTTCCAAAGCATCTCTATCTCTCTCTTCTCTCTCTCTCTCTATCTCTCTCTCACTCTCTCTCTCTCTCTCTCTCTCTCTCTATCTCTCTCTCTATCTCACTCTCTATCTCTATCTCACTCTCTATCTAACTCTCTATCTCACTCTCACTTTCTATCTCACTCTCACTCTCTAACTCTGTCTTACTCTCTCTCTCTCTATCTATCTCTATCTCACTCTCTATCTAACTCTCTATCTCACTCTCACTTTCTATCTCACTCTCACTCTCTAACTCTGTCTTACTCTATCTCTCTCTCTCTCTCTCTCTCTCTCTATCTCTATTTCACTCTCTATCTCTATCTCTCTCTCGCTATCTTACTCTCTATCTCTATCTCACTCTCTCTCTCTCATCACACTCTTCTCTCTCTATCTTATGTATATATATATATATATATATATATATATATATATTCATAAAGAGTTCATGCAGAGGAAGCACAAAAACAGATTTAAATAATATCTTTCTTGTTTTACATAATGAAGCTATGTTCCTGACAACTGCATGTTGTAACTTGTAAAAGTTGCAAGTTGTAAAATCATGAATCTGTTCTTTACTATGTTTTTCAGTCACACCACAGTTGTCACAGCACTTAAGGTATGAGTAACAGAAGCAAACAAAGCATAGATTCATAGGTTCATAGAAAGATACGAACTCAGGAGGCAAAAAATGCCCTTATTGAGCTCGCCACCAAACTTGGTGGAGTAATCCTAATACAGATATGCTGTTTTTTTACTTCCCATGTAGTTATCCAACTATTTTTTAAAGGATTCAATATCAACACTCTCCACCACTTTCCTTGGTAAAGCATTCCATTGTATTACAACCCTTTGTGAAAACCATTTAGCCCTTTTTTTGTGTTTTACAATTCACCCTTCTTAGTTTATGGCTATGTGATCTTGTTTGTGTCTCAGAGTTATTCCTTATTAGACCTAAAGTTTCAAATAGACACTGATCGTTAACTGCCTTATATATTGTGCATAGATCTCCTAGTATTTATCTATATTATAGAGAAAAAAGATCTAGATGTTGCAATCTTGATTTGTATTGATGGGACCCCAGGCCTCTAATTTTTTTTAGTTATTTTCCTTTGTACCCCTTCAATTAATTTTTTACCCTTTTTTGTAGTTGGTCCACAAAAGGAGGAACAATATTCTAATTGAGTCCTAATCATACTAGTATAAAGTGGTAGGATTACATTTTGGTCTCTACTCTTAATATGTTTAAGAATACATCCCACAATTTTATGACACTTTTTAACTTTAACCAAAGTATGATTATCAAAGGTTAAGTTGTTGTCAACAAAAAAAAAACAAATCCTTCTTAGTTGTGGTTTCTGCAAGCAAAACATTATTAATGTTGTAGTTAAACTTTTGCTTATTGTATCCAAAGTGCATAACCTTGCAATTTTGTTCATTAAAGCACATCTTATTTTTAAGTGCCCAGGTACAGATGTCATTTAGTTCTTCCTGGAACTGGATTGCATCTTGTGTATTGTTAACTATACAACCAAACTTGCAATCATCTGCATACTTGGCCATCCAGACCTTATTTGATGGTTGCATTGTTGATATTAATAAATTGAACAAAGCAGGGCCCAAAACCGATCCCTGTGGAACTCCACTACCTACCTTGACCCTTGGAGATAAATGTCCTCTAACAACGACTCTCTGATATCTATTTTGTAACCAAGATTTTACCCAATTAGTTATGTTAGGGTGAAAGCCTGACATACACATATAATCTATTATTACCTGATGTGAGACTTTATCAAAAGCCTTGGAAAAATCTAGTAGGACAACAATCCACCGGTAACCCCAAGTCAAGAGATGCACTCACATTCTCATAAAAATTTAACAAGTTTGTCATACATGATCTACCCTGAGTAAATCCATGTTGACTTACATCCTGTAAGTTAGTGTTAGAAATGTGTGCCTCAATTCTGGTTAATAAAGTTCTTTCAAATAATTTACCAATAACTGATGTGAGACTAATTGGTCTATAATTAGTTCCTAAGTGTTTATTTCCAGATTTATGTATGGTGGTAACTATAGCTTTATTCCATATTTGAATTGTTTTACCTTGATTAAGAGATGTATTAAACAACATGGTCAGGGGTCCACTTATAGCATTAGCAATTTCTTTTAGGAATCTGGAGTGTATATTATCTGGTCCTGGTGAAGACTGAGTTTTGAGTTGTTGAAGTAAAGTTCTAACCTCAGTCTCAGTTATTGGTGGTATGTACTCTTTGGTGTCCTGCTTCAAGGTTATTGATAATATATAATCTGAAGTAAATATACTAGCAACATAATTGTTAAATTCAATTGCCATTTCAGATTCATCATTAGTAGGACCCTTATTATTAACAAGTAGTCCAACTGTTGAACTATTTTTCCTAAGGGAACCAATATAATTGTAGAATGTTTTATAGTTGTCCTTGGTTTTAGATGCTAGTTTTAGTTCAAAATTACTTTTAGATTTTCTAATGTAGAGTTTAACTTTTTTTGGTTTTTCCTTATATGCACTCCAGGTACTAGGGGAAGTTTTTTTTTTATATGTCTTATAATAGGCGTTTTTCTTATTAATAGCCTTGTTTATGTTTTTGTTCCACCAAAGGGGAATTCTACTTCCTTTGTGGTATTTAGGTCTATTTGGTACCAATGTTTTCAAGCAATAGTTAATTTTATCATTTATATTTTCCCAAATTTGGCCTAAGTCCAGATCTTTAAGTTTATTTTCCCAGTCCCAGGCATTTAGGTATCTCAATATCTCAACATAGTCCACTTTATTAAAGTCTTTTATTATGGTCACACCATTTTTGATGTTATTACATAAGTTTAATCTTACTGATACCATATTATGGTCACTGTCTCCAAGTGGTGTTTTAATAATTGGTGTAGTCACTCCATCCTCTGCATTATTTAGTATAATATTGAGTATATTGTGCTGTCGAGTACCTTTAGTAACAATTTGGGTTAAGTTTTGTTCAATGGTAAATTCAATAAATGCTTTTTCTACATGTCTATGTCCTTCCAAATCAGACCAGTTTATTTTTGGAAAATTAAAATCTCCCATTAATATATAATTGTGTAATGTTTCTATCTTATTTAAGGTTGAGAGTAATTCTATGTCTTCAGTTAAAGTTAAACTAGGGGGTCTATAACACACAGCCACCACTAGTGATTTATTTTGTAGTTTTAATTGAACCCAGATGACTTCTATTTTATCTCCTAGTACCTAATTTGGGGTTATACTGTGGGCTGTATAGTTGTTTGAAATATACAATGCGACTCCACCACCTCTGGAGTTACTTCTATTTTTATAAAACTTATTGTAACCCTGTATTTCTGTATTCCAATCCTGGTCAGAAATCCATGTTTCTGTAACTCCACAAATGGTTATATTTTCTTTTATAAGAATATGTTCTAATTCCTCAATTTTTTTTATGAGACTACGTGCATTAACTAATAGAATGGTAATAAATCCAGTATCTTTATTTTTTGGTTTTTCATGGGATTCTGATTTATTGGAGATCTTGCTATTATTTTTAGTGTCTCTAACTAATTTTACAGGTGATATGCCAATTTCAGGAGGGCATAGAATAAATTGCCCTCCCCCAAGTAAGTTAGTTTAAAGTATTGGTAATAAAGTCTGTTATATGTTTTGCCAATAAATGATTCCCCCTCCTACTTAAATGTAGGCCATCCCAGGAATAACGTTCTTTGTGGTGGTTAAATTCTTCCCAATGTGTAATACATGTTATTTCCTGTCTCAGTAATCATTTTCTCATCCAGTTGTTTATATTTCTAATCTTCAAGGTATGAAAATAGGATGCTTTGGGAATTGGTAGTATTTCAGAAAGTTCAGGAACACAGCCTAACTCTAAAAGCTTATTTATAAGTACAACAAAGTCCTTTTTTATACTCACTTCCGAATCTCTAAAGATATTGTTTGCTCTGAGATGTATAATAACAATAGGGTTTGACCCAACATTACTTAATATATTTTCTAACATAATGACTATATCCATTATTTTTGCTTCACCAAAGCTTGATAAGACTCTTGAGCTCTTATCAGGATTACATAGTGCTCTATCAAGATATTTGATCATCGAGTCACCCAGAACTACTATATCTTGATTAGTAGTTTCAATAGATTGAGATATAGTTGGAGGAATATTAACTTCAGTATCTGTAGGAGCGATAGAAGTATTTGGTCCATAAGCTGCAGAGTCATGGTTATCAGTAGATAAGGCATCATAACTATTATATAGAGGGAGGTGAAAAGTATCAGCTTTTCTTCCTTTTTTTGACACCTGAGAATTTTGCACTGTAAACCATTCCTCATTTAAATGTGAAGTAAAAGCCTCTTCTCTGGTCCTTTTTTTTCCGTAGACTGCATTATGGGAGATACTACAGTTTCTGGTTGTTCTTTTGTCTGAATGTCTCCAGGTTGCAATATAATGCTTGGTATATCCAGTAATTTACAAGAATCAGTAATTGTTACGTTTTGTCCCTCTATAAACCTTGAGGCCATTTGTTTTTGACTTGTTTCTAAGTATTCAAGTCGCTCATTAAATAAGCTAATTTCTTTAAGTAGTTCTATGTTTTGTAAACACTTATTACATGTAAATAAGTCTTTTGGGACTAACTCCATAATAAGTAACATGTTGCAATTAGAGCATTTAACTCCTAAATTACCTTCTAAAGTCATAATGGTGTCCATGATAGTCTACTAATATTGTTTTCTACTTTAGCAGTATATGTTAAACTCTGTTAAGACCTTTAATTTTATAATTAATAACACAGTGTTTAAACACTTACTCTAAGTGATTGCACAAGGACAGCAGTTTTTAGTTTTCAGTCCTAGGACACCCAGTACACATGAACATGCAAACACATGCTGACGAGCGTGTCTTTGCGGTATCTTCACGCTGCCATGACGACGTGTTTCTGCCTTTAGAGGGGCTTGAATTTAAAGTGCCAAACCCGAAGTATGCTCAGGAGATGAGGTTAGTACATTCCAGTGGAATTACAATTATGTAGTGTGCTTTAAAAAAGTATAAACTGGTTCAGTACCACTCATGCATGGATTTAGTTATATCCCCTGATGTGTGCTCCCCAGTATGAAAACAGAACAAAAAGAATGATACTAGTTGCAGTTTTGTCCCTTGTTCTCACAAGTTCACCACCACAACTCCTCCTCCTGCAAATGTCAGTTTAGCAGGGCTCCAGTATATAGTATAATGCAGAGGCAAAATGCAAACAACAGTTCAGTTTATACAGAGAATGTCTGCACCGCTGTGAAAACAGCAGATCAGCCCTTGGCAGTATCTAAACCATGCTCTTGTTAACAATAAAATGAACAGGTTACAATGGATGCAACGTTTTTACATTATGCAAATTAAGTCCAAGAAAGTTTTGACAATGAATAAAACAATATCAATATATCCAAGAAAATAAACTTTAATGTATGCTAGTGACAATTCACATAGAACAAGTAGGGGAACCCACAAACACCACAAGATTCTTCTCAATGAATTCCATCTCCATCTTGTTAACTTGGGTTTCACATGTTCATGTGTCTGACAAGGACCACCTTGTAAATGAGCACGCTCGATGGTGTTTCTCTCCATATATTGTTTCTCACTGTTGATGACACACTCACATTCTTGTATTTTGGCATTATGTTTGCTGACAGTCAGATTTTAGACATCTATATGCAAGTCCCAATAGCCTCGTATGAAGTCCGATCAGAACCATTCATTGATTCTCCTGATGCAAAATGGCCACCCAGGGTATAATGAGTTAACATGGAATAGCTTTCAGCTAGAAATGATGTATGGTAACTGCTGGAGCAATCTGATATTCAATGACCCTTTGTGCTACCCTGAAAATGGGACATTTGAGACAGGTCTGTATTTAGTCTTAATCTCTAGGTCCAGAGGTAATTTCTGATGCAGAGGCACATCATTTGATTCTTCATTGTGGAGAAAGTTAGTTCTTCTCTCTGGGAACACTGGATAATCTTGCTGACAACAGGAGCCAGGCCTCCTGTCTGTACACTCTTTATCCTTTCTTTTGTTTATCCTAGCTTTGCCACTTAGTTTCTTAACTTCATTGCTCATCAGTTAAGTGTTTCTTGGAGGCTTCCTGGCAGAAGTGCAGGACTACCATTTCAGAAAACTCCAGCATTTTGCTATGTAAGGTTTAAGAAAGGAAAAAAAAGTTTCCTTTTAATGTTATATGCTGTCATTCTTTTTCTACCTACCTACTATTAGACTATTATAATTGTAGAGTTGCTGTGGGAAGGAGTAAAGTAGTCTTTAAAGAAGTGAAAGCTGGAATAGGAAGTAATGCAAGCTTGGGGAAGGGGACAAACACACACACACATATATCATGACAACATATTCACTATGGACATAAACTCATCATGATGTGTCCATTGTGTAAGTAAATGCTAAAGATGAGTCTGCTGTGTACATAAACAAAATTCGAGTACAAAGTAGGTCAAATATCTAAATGTATGTAAAAGGTTTTTGACCCACCCCATTTCATAAATACATGCACACTCCTATATATACACACGCACTGTATAGTGTACAGTGTATTACACAATGGCCAGAAAAATATGTGGGGTCTGATTGTTCAGCCTGGGGCTAAATCCATGATGTTATCCTAGTACAATATCACAGATCGAGTCCCAGCACACACATGGCCAAATGTCATCAATAAGAAAATCACTCCACATGCAAATTAGCAAGATAGAAAAATGTTCTATTTAGTGTACCCACAATTCCTCAAAATGTAAATTAGTATAGTCTATTATATTTCTGTACCCACTACAGAAATAGGAGACTACATCTCTCAGTAAGAAATATTGTCAGCTATCAGTGTATGCACAATCCTGCGTTTTGAAAATAAACATCCGAGATCTTATATTGTTGTAATCACTACAAAAATAGGAATATGCACCTCCCAGTATGGGAAAATGAAAGGCAGCTTCATATTGTACCCACATTCCCTTGCCGCAGACATCTACATATTACATGCTATAATGCAGTCACCACTACCAACATAGAAGACTGTGCTACTGAGTAAGGAAACTTTAAGTTAAAGCTCAACGGCAACTGTTTTACACATTGTTAAAAAAAAGCCTGAATTCAAGTTCCTGTAACATGAGCAATGTTTCCTGTAACTAACTTATTACTTTCAAACAATGTCATCAGTTATCGTTATTTTTTTTTGTATTGTTTTTGTATAAAAAGAAATATGTAACTATAATTGGAAGGTGTATTACTTTTTCTAGTACTTCTCCATCCTTGCTAGTGTCTACACAGAGCTTCCTGTAACAAGTTTCCAATCATAATGGAAAGTAATAGGAAAAGTAACTTACCCAACACTGTAGAATAGAGAGTGCGAACTGCTTAAACCTAACTAACACAGTTGCACAAGCATAACACTATACTGGCTGCGTAGGTCAGTGAACATTTTGTTATTTTAAAAAGCTGATCATTTGAGTTTCAGTGCTGAACTGAAGTGGTATGCATTTGAGAAATCAGTTTGTCTATAACACAGCTGTCAGGTCTGTCCTATCAAAACTTTGTATTTTGTTTTCTAGCTTTATAACACTGAGTTGCTTATTTAGTGGATATAAAATAAATCTAAAGTTTGTTAATTCATACACATAGTTTCTCTTTGATGTAGCCTAAATGAATAGGTCCATCTAAGAACAATTCTTTTCCACTCAGATTGACAAACAGCTGTCTGCCACACTTTGCTAGTTCAGGCACATGGACTATATGAACTCACAAATTTCAGTTCGTTGATGGTTTCTGTTTGAAAATACATAATGCAGAACTAGAAACAGTACAGGGCATCCTGATGCCCACTGTCTCCTGTGCTATAGTTGAGGCAGCTGCACTCTGCTGCCCCATCCCCTGTCCCATAAGCCCCCTGTCTCTTGACCCACATTTGAGGCTCCTGCACCCTGCTGCCCACTATCTTCTCGCACATAGTTGGGGATGCTGCACCCTGTTGCCCCCATCATATGCCTGAACAGTCAGGGCTGCTGCACCATGTGCACCCCATCCCACTGTCAGAGATGCTATACCATGATACCCCCATGTCCTGTTCCACAGTTAAGGCTTCTGCACCAACCTATGCACAGTCCCCTTCCACCATAACCAGGGCTGCTGCACACTGCTCCTGTCTACCTAGGCAGGGATGCTTTGGCCTGCTGTGCTCTAGAGACCATTGTCCCCACAGTTAGAGCTGTTGCACCATGCTGCCACTTGCCACACAAGTTATGGAATTTGCTGCACCCTGTCCTCTGCCCCCAAAGTTGTGTCAGTTCCACCCAGGTGTGGCTGCTGCACCCTGTCCCACAGTTTGGGCTGCAATACCCTAATGCTTCCCTTATCTCCTGGCTGAACAGTCAAGATTTCTGCAACTTATTGCCTTCTGTCCTTCATCCCATAACACAAGATAGAAGTATTTTTCTGTTTTTGATTTTGGTCAATGCAGCAAAAAATCTGACTTTGGTGGCAGGGGGAAGCATGGTGCAGCAGTGTTAACTGTGGAATCATGGGGCAGTGAAGCAATGGAGCTGTATGGTGCAGCAGGTCACAGCAGCTCTGACTGTGAAGACAGCAACAGGGTGCAGTGGCTCTGGCTATGGTGGCAGGATATAGACTATAGCATTGTGCAGAAGTCTTGATTGTGGGGCAGGACATGGATGGGGGTATCAGGGTATAGCATACCTGACTGTGGGACAGGATAAGCATGGTACAGCAACCCTGCCCATTTGGGAAAATGGAAGTAGGTAGCAGGGTGCAATCAAAGCCCCACCACTGGTGGCATGGACAGCATGGTGCAGCAACCTCAAATGTAGAGGCAGGGGGCATGGGAATCTAGGGCATAGCAGAGCACAGCAGCCCTGACTGTGGTGACAGAAACAGGAGGCAACATGGTGCAGCATTTCTGACCGAGGTGGGGGACAAAGTGCAGCAGGGTGCAGAAACCAAAACTGTTCAGGTAGGGGCAGCAGGGTGCAGTAGCCCTGATTGTTCAGGCAGGAGATGGGGGAAACAGGGTGCAGCAGCCCTGCCTCTATGGGAGAAGAGAGTGGGCTGCAGGGTACAGCAGCCTTAAATGTAGGGCAGGAGACAGGGTGCTTGTGGGGCAGGTGACGGGGGCATCATAGTGCAGCTGCTTCAACTGTAGGCAGGAGATGGCAGCATCAGGATGCTATATAGTGTTTCTACCTATACATATACATGATGTATTTTCACACACAAACCATCAAAGAGCTGAAATTTGTGAGTTCATATAGTGCACATGCCTGATATAGCAGAGTGTGGCAGGCACCTGTTTTTCCACCTGAGAGGAAAACAATTGTTCTTACGTGAACTGATTTATTGAGCATACATCAATGACAAACTATTTGTATGAATTAACAAATGTTGGATTTATTTTATAGCTATTAAATAAACCACCCAGTGTTATATAGCTAGAAAGAAAAACAAGCGTTTTGATGAGACAGAACTCACAGCTGTGATACAGACAAGCTGATTTCTCAAATGCATGCCACTGCAATTCAGCACTGAAATTCAAATGATTAGCTTTTTATAAGAACAGAATGATAGATTTTCAGTTAATTCATCTGAGCGCAAACCAGAGACTAAATTAGCAAAAACCCTGGACAGCAAACAATTAACTCTACAGACTGCTCTAATTAGGAGGTGAGCAGCCTTTTAGCTCTTCAGTCAAGCAGGGATTTGCACTGTTTCAGCAGTAGCTTCATCACTCTACAAGGCTCAATTAGAGGGACAGAAATAGCCCGTTTCCAGTTAGTGCAGAACAAGTTAACAAACACTGATTTCATGAAACCCAGAAAACCAAATAGCATGACATTTTCAGGAAACATTGCTCATCACACAGGCTTGAAGTCAGGCTGTTTTTTTTTAACAATGTGTAAAATGGTTGCCATTGATCTTTAACTTTATAATCTACACTGAATTCATTGTTGCTGTATTTAATTCAGCATATTAACGGTTATACTGTTCTAACCATTACCAAAATAAGAGTTAAGTGATTTAAGAAAAGGAGCCTACTTTATGCTCAAATGTTAAAATGTAAGGGAAAATGTATTCTAAAACATATTTTTTAATTGTTTCCTTTTTTTCAACAAAGGGGCCATTGTATAATAGCAATAATGCACTCAAGGGTGTGTGTCGTGATGTGATAACATCACTTCTCGAGAGTGAGAAGCCCACAAGCACCGATGCATGACTTTTTCCCAGCATGACACACATCATGTCATGCCTTATTTGTTGAATGTACTGTATGCACAAACTGTAACTAATTGTTAGAGAAAACAATATGTTCTGTACATCTGAAACATATTAATTCTTAAACATGTCAACTAGGTTTTCTGGTTTGTAATCTGTCAATTATTGTACTAATTCAATGATATACTACAATATAAACAACATGTAAAGGATAACTTTAAAAACAACACACCCAGATACAGTGCATACTATATACCACAAACCTTTCATTTTTTCCTGTTTCATAAATAAAACACAGCTAATTACATTTCCCCAACCTAAACATTAGCATCCCCACTTTTTACACTGATTATATATATATATATATATATATATATATATATATATATATATTATAGGTAGTACGGTAGTGCTACCATAGTGAGGATTGAGAGCCATTTACATTTTAAACCTAAAATTTTGCACCTTAATAACTTTGCAATTGTTAAATAGATTTGCTTGAACTTTGGAATACACAATCAAGAATACTACGTCTTGGGATATGCCAACTTTTATACTGTTCTGATATACATGCTACAGGTTATTAAGCATGATCTGAGGCGCGTTCGCTCTTTTTGAATTCTGCTCGGCCCTACAGGTCACACAGTTTGCACCACTGATTCGAAATCTTCAGGAAACATGTGGCTGGGGTCCCTGATGTGCTTTTGAAGATTTTGTGAAAACATATTAAACAGTTCAAAAGTTATTCAAAATACAATTTCCCATTATAAGTCAAAGGAAAAAGTTACCAAAAAGTTCGACAGTATCGCAAATGCACTTTTTAGTGTCGCAAATGGCCCTAGTAGTGTCGCAAATCTGCCATTTTGTTTTCAGTTGGTGATCAGAAAAATGCTTGGCATTTAACATTGGGACCCTCTAGGGACACAATTCTTTTTGTGTTTACCTAGTCGGACCCTGAGGATGCTAGGCATGTCCTTATTTTGGGGTTAAACACCCCAGAAATATGTTTTTAAATTTTTTTGGAAAAAGTAGTGTGGCAAAGTAGTGTTACACTCATGACACTTTCTCAAATCTGTGTGAAAGCTTTCGCAAATCACGACACTACTTTGCGACACTTTGCCCAAAATAACAGGAATTCTTTGCCACCCTACTGCAAATGAACGATTTAGTCTTTTTGGCTGAAATTTGGAGGGAAGGCAGCCAATACCTCACAAATGTGTCTTTTGGTGGTTTGGTGGAACAATATTGCATGGATGCAAAGTTACGCTACTCCAAAGTTGACACTTTTTCCCATGGACTAACATTGCGGCATCCGATGCATGACAGGAATTCTTTGCCACCCTGCTGCAAAATAACAGTTTGGTCCTTTACACTGAAAACTGGAGGGAAGAAAGCCAACATCCACAGATGTGCCTTTTGTTAGTTTGGTGAAAAAATATTACAGGGTGGCAACGTTATGGCACTCCGAACTTCTCTTTTTTTCCCATAGGATAACATTACGGCATTCGCCGCACCTTTCAGGGCCCATATCTCTTAAATGATGTGAGATACGGACATTTCATCACAAAAATAAGTATAAAACTAGCCAGGAAAGTCATAAATCATATGACTTTTAATTTTTTTTTACTACATCGTACGGTTCCTGAGATATAAGCAATTTAGTATTCCAACTCCTCATTTTCTGCTCCGAGACCCATTACTATGCATACATTCTTTGTACTCACTGTCTTTCTCTATGTAGCATTTGGGGAAAACCAGCCTGTGCACTTACATTACTGTTACCCTTACTGCTTCCGCTTGTGGTTCCGTACCCGTTTCACTTACCGTTCCCGTCTACGCCACCATGTACTTTACCCTTTGTGTTTTCATTTGCGCTTGCGTTTGCATTATTTTTACCATTTGTGTCTATAGTACTGTTTCTCTTTTGTTTTGCTTTGCATTTGTGGGCACCATCTTACTATGTGACAAGACATCCGCAGTAGCGGGCCCATACTCCATCGCCACATTACATTCCTATTTCTAGTTATCATTCTCAAAGAAAGGAAATTAGAGGCAAAAACTCCATTTAATGACTCAGTTAGGATTGTTCCACAGTGACAAAAGTGAGGAAGTTCGATGTTAGGGTTGAAACCCCCCTTGCACCCTCAGCCACCCCTCTACTGGCATTGGGGTGCTCATTGGGGTCATCGGTCCTAACTCTCACCCCATTCTCCTATTCCTCAGCTTCTTTCCACATGTAATGAGGTGAGAGTTAGGGCTGATGACCCCAACACGCACCCCAGTGCTGGTTGGGGAGGTGGGCTGGAAGGGTGCAAGGGGGGTTTCAACCCTAACATCGAATTTCCTCACTTTTGTAGCTGTGGAACAACCCTAACTGATGCATTAAATTGAGTTTTTTGCCTCTAATATATATATATATATATATATATATATATAATATATATACTGTTGATTGTATATACGACCACATTCACTAAAATATCTCACCCTTGATTCTAAGGTTTTAGGGTGAGATTACAATATCCCACTAAGTATTTATATGGACTTGTTTATAAAATATTCCGTAAACAAAAAAAATGTTAAGGGACCAAACCCTGCTGCAGTTCAATTCTGACTAAGCTCATGACTTCTTATATAATGAGAAAACTGCCTAAAACATTTTTCTTGTATCTAAGAAAACATTTTAAAATAAAATATTAAGCTTTCATTTCATTCATTGTTCAGTGTTTATTATGTATCCATGAGAACAGGCATCAGATTTTCTATGTCTTAGATTTCCTCGTATCTTTCTTATTTTACACACTTTGAAGTTACAGTCCTTTAGAAACAAATGATATAACAGCAGATAAGGACAGCTTGTCACTCCTAGTCTGTCCATTTTCTTGACCTACGGTAAAACCTCAGACCCTATTTGATATCTGGTTTTGCACCCCTATACACCACGTTCCTTACCACTGTTTTGTTATGCCTATCCCATGCACTCTTGAATCCGGTTACAGTTTTTGGACCTACAGTACCAATTCTGCTGGGAGGCTGTTCCAGGATTCTATGACTCTCTCTGTGAAGAAGTACTTCACATCTCCCATGAGTCTACCCCTCCAGCTTAACAGCATGACCCCTTGTTCCTGAGCATCTTTTTTTCTGAAAAATGCTTTCCTTTGGAACCTTATTTATACCCATAAGGTATTTAAAATTCTCCAGCACATCCCCCCTCTCCCTACTTTCCTCCAGAGTGTACATATTGAGGTCCTCTGTTCTGTCCTCATAGAGCTTTTGATGCAGACCATGCCCAGTTTAGTTGTCCTCCTTTGCACTGCTTCTACTCTGTCTAAGTCCTTCTGGACAGCTGGTCTCCAGAACTGGACACAGTACTCTAGGCGAGGTCTCACCAGTGATCTGTAAAGCAGTATCACTACCTCCTCTTTTCTGCTGGTGGTACACCTCGCTATGCACCCTAGCATCCCACTAGCTCTCCTCACTGCCTTGTTACACAGTTGGCCACATTTAGATCATCAGATATCAGATAAACAGATATCAGATAAACAGTGTCAGTGGCTTAGTAGGTAGCATACTCGCCTCTGAGGCCAGGAGATCAGAATGCTGTGGGTTCAGTTCCCACATCTGGCACTTGGGTTAATATCCTAGTACTGACACTGTAGTGCAGCACAAAAGGGGTGCTGCACTTCTGAGGTGCCGTCTTTCAGATGAGACATTAAACCGAGGTCCCATCTGCCTGGATTGGTGGTAGTTCAGGTGGATGTTAAAGATCCCAAGTCACTTATCGAAAAGAGTAGGGGAATTTTTACTAAAGTTGGAAAAGAACATACAATCAAAAAATGTACAAAACCTAAAGCAATTTATACAAATCAATATACAGATACCAAATGTCAAAATAAAACCAAACAGTGTTAAGTCACACACTAATTTTAACTAAACCATATGTTTAAACACAATCACATAATTTATAGGTATATTAAGTATAACACAAATCCTAAATTATTTATTCTATATCATGCTTAAATATATTAGGCATATATACTTACTATACATACTCATTTTACTTATATCTATTATAACCAATCAATAGAGGCCCATCTTCCTTGAAAGGTTGTTGACTGGATTGAATTATAATCTTGCAACCTGATGTCTTTAATTGCTGTTTCTTTCATAAACGACAACTCATCAGAAGTAAAATGTAGTTGTCGAAAATTCAATCTGCACCGGACAAACCATATGTAAAATTTAAAACAAACAAGAAATAACCATAGTGTTACTCTATGATGTTTCATCCACATAATAGGCAAAATACCAAGGCATAATATTTCTAAAGTCATAAAACCAAACGGAGATGTAGGCCAGCGATGTTGAATAGATTGCCAAAATCCTTGACTAAAAGGGCACTCTATGAATAAATGCTGCATTGTCTCAATTACATCTGGACATGTACCTCTAGGACAATATCTCTCCGACACCTGTCTATGCTTTAGATTTCCTGTTACATTTAGGTGACCATGCAAGGCCAGCCAAGTTACTTCCCACATAAAAGTAGGAATATGAGGGGAAATCAGCATTTTACCTATCAGTAATCTATCTGGCAAAGAACAAGAATCAAATCCTGCTGTCTCTTGAAAATATTTTAAAATCAAAGATTCATACAGTTTTTCTGAGTATAAGAATGAAGATGCTCTTTGGAAATACCCCATAGCTTTATTTTAGCAAAATAAGTTCTCATTGGATCAGGTAAATAAGAAATCGAAATTTGTCGAGGAAGGTTATCATACATGGGCCAAATAGAGAAAATAGGTCCCAAGGAATCTAAGACCCAAGGGGACCATCTATTAATTTTTTGAGCTACCAAGGGGAATAAATTAGCATATAAACATATGGTGAAAAAAATACCACAGGTTGTATCATCTTCAACCCTCCATTTCTTTTTCTCTCAATAGTAAGCCTCTTTTAATTGGTTAACGGTTTCCCCAGATACATAAAAAAAAAACTATATATTCTGGTTTCTAAAGTTGACAGAAAGCTATATGCTGTACATAAATATAAAAATGGGTAACAAAAGGTTTTTATCATGTAGATTCACTTTAATTTAGCTAAACGACAAGTATTCCAAAGATTAACCTTATTTTGTGCTTCATTCAATATAAGTATCCAATTCTGATAAGCCAATTCTCCAGAACCAAATAAGATCCGTAAAATAGGGGCTGACCCTTTTAATACTGGTACCCCAATTATTATATCATCTGTGACATCTTCAGCATTAAAAGGAAGGCAGCAATATTTCTGGTAATTTATTTGAGCTCCAGTATGAGTCGTACAATTAATTAAAATTATTCCCAGATTATGTGCTGATGGGATATTTCCTATTATAAAACAAATGTCATCTACATATGCAATGCTCTTTATTTCAGGGTCTTCACAGGAAAAGGATACACCCTGTATACCTGTAGTTTTATCCATCATTCTAAGTAGTGGATCAATGGTAAATAAATGTGGTAAAGCACTCAGAAGTCAACCTTGCCATACTCCCTTTAAAACAGTACACCTACGACCTATCCACCCATTACAAAAGGCTTTAGCAGAGGCAGACTTATAACATGTTTTAATCCAATTAATAAACATTTCAGGAATGCCATATGCAGCCAAACAACTCCATAAATACTCATGATTAACATTTTGAAAGCCTTAGCTTGATCCAGACTAAAAATAAGACCTGTAAGCTCACCAGTATTACCTCTATGAAATATTTCTCTAAGTTATATTAAACCATCAGAAATCTTTCTTCTTGGTATTGAACATGCCTGAAAACTGTGTAATAGAAAACCAGCCATTTGTATAAGTCTATTATGTAACAGTTTTGTAAATATTTTAAAATCTGTATTAAGCAGGGTAATTGGCCTCCAATTTGATAACTTAGTTCTATCTCCTTTTTTGTACATAAATACCACTAAACCATCCAACATTCTATTTGGTAATAATCCTGTAATCAGAATTTCCCTTAAGACCTCTACAAATTCTTGTAATAATATTGTAAAAATTATTTTATATATCTCATATGGCAAACCATCACTCACTGGGGCAGTACCTGCCTTTGTTAATGAAAAACTAGCTGATACTTCTAAAGATGTTATATCAACAAGCAACATGTCTCTGCTATGTTTACCAAGCATAGGTAGAATCACCTGAGCTAACCATAAGGAATGTGGGGAATCAGAAACAGTAGCATAACCAAATAATTGCTGTATATGATTATCTAAAGCATTCATAATATCTTTCCTGGTCGTACATTTTTTACCTGTAGAGTCCCAAACCTCTGCCATATATTTTTGATGTCTTTGTTCAGCACAAAACTGATAGGGGTTCATAAAGGTTTTACCTCCTTGGGAACCAAATCTTCTTTCTACATCTAAGGATTTATATCTACTATATTGTGTTGAATTTAATAATTTTCGAATTCTATCTAATTCAGATAAGGCTGTATAATCCCTTGTGCAACTATAAAATGTAAGTCTAAAAACTGTTGTTAAGTTTTAATATATGATCTTTATTAAATTTCCATTAATCTTGCCAGTTATTTGGAAATACTGTCTTATATATATTTTGTATCTTCCTAATCTCTATATGAATCATAGAGGCTAACCACTGATTTCCTTGCCTGTAGTACTGTCAAAATTCCTTCTTCAACAGTTGGTAACTTAAGTAATTCCAGGTTAAGACGCCAATATCCTGGTCCTCTATGCATTATTTCATAACTACCTATAAGTAATCTCAAGTATCACATGATCAGAAGGTGCAACTGGTATAGTTTGAGCTTTTTGTATTGTTAAAGTATCTGAAATGAACCAGAAATCTATCCTTGTTGCTTTAGTACCTTGAAAAAATGTTTTTTGTGGTTTACCTAATAAATCAAAAACATTAACCAATCCTGACTGTGTCAATAAATCATTAAGACACTTAGTATCACAAAATAACTTTGTGGATCGTATACCTCTATCCGTATGATAACGGCTACAATTACAATCTCCACCTAAAAGCACAAATCTAGAAGTGAACAAATAGGGTAATAAAGTCTTAAATAATGCTATTCTCACAGATTTAGCTTGCGGAGCATAAACATTAATAAATTTACAGTGTAAATCATTAAGTATCAAATCTAACAATAATATGCGATCCGGCAAAACATCTATAAGTTGAACTAGGCATGCTGTAGGATTATTAACTGCTATACTTACCCCTGTGCATAGCTCTTCACCAACAGACCAATAAACAGTACCCCATTTCCACCTTTCAGTGGCCTGTTCTACCTCAAACCTGGAATGTTACCGAGTATCTTGAAAATAAACTATGTCATCCTTGCCTCCATCAAATAGTGAATATATCAACAGTTGCTTCCTATTTGTCTGAATACTATTAACATTTAAGGATGCCAAATTTATATTCAAAAACATAGACAAAAGAGGAAGAGGAAAGAAGGGTGTTGTCATAACTCATATCAATGTTCCCTTTAATTTTTATTATTTCTTTTTTGTAGATTTTCTCATCCCAGGTTGACCCTTTTTTATTTTTCACTGTATCCATAACATCAGCAGATGGTTCTGGATCAGAAGATCCTTCAGGTTGTGAAGAATGGACCAAGGTGGAATCTGACTCAGTACCTATGCCTTCCTGTAATACCGAAAATGCATTCTGGAGGGGTATCAAACCTTGTTCAGATATAGGTATTTTAGAGGTCCTGGATCTTAAACTGCGATGTCCTAGCAGTAATGAGGTTAAAAGATTCTTCAGGTGGAAGGGGGGAGGCATAGTATTAGGAATAACTTGGCCCACAACAGAATCTGTAAGAATCACCATTTTAGTAGATATTAAGTTCTCCTCTTCCTGGCAGGGAGTAGTTGATACAATTTCCGAAATGTCCGCCCATTCCATACTAGGTATGGTTTCGGGCCTACTTGGGGGTGAAGGCGGAGGTACAGGTTTTTGCCTCCAGACCTCATGTACTGCTGTATTTACGTAAAAATCCTGTATGCAAAAATCTCCATTTGTTTTATTTTGGGCAGCCCAAGGACAGTCAATAAATACATGGGGTTCTTCACAAAGTGAGCATTTAGCTGGATGATGACAATCTGACATTGTATGCCCCAATTCTCCACACTGGACACATTTGATGACTTCACAATTCCTGCTAAGGTGTCTACCAGAACCACATTTATAACAGTGATGGGGCTGTCTTGGATAAAAGATAAATCCTTTATCCCTTCCCAAATAAAATCAACTGGGAAGATGTTGTAAACCTTCTTCGGTTTGGTTTAAATTAACTTTAAATCTCCAACCACCATTCCAAAATCCTTCTGTATCAAGAATGGGCTCTGGGTTTCCTTTCAGGGTACACTTTTTCTCCAACCAATAGGAGATATCCTCCGCATTAACCCCTTCATTATGGAGCAATACAGTAATAACCCTGAATGTCTGTTTGGTTAATGGTATGGCCTGAAAATGGACCCAAGCAGGATTAGTCTTTAATAATGCTTATTTCATCCAAAATCTGTTTAACATATCTGGTGTATCAAAACTAATGTCATACGTATTGTCCCATGGTGTATGAATCAAGGCATACACCTCACTGGGCATAAACCCAGCATTTGTTTAAGTAGGACATTCCCACATAGAATCTGTCAGGCATGAGTATCAGTGGGTCCCAAAACCTCAGCCTTACAGCATTTCATCCTTTAGCCAAGGAAACAGGTTTATGAAAAGGTAGCTATAGGAGGTAGTTGGGGTTGTAAGATGTGGTAGGGTATTTTGATCCACATCAGGCCTTATATCATTAGTAGCTTTATTTTGGTTGGCATTTTCCTCCAAATCCCCACTTTGGCATTGTTGAGGTGATTTTGATCCTAGTTTAGGACTAACTGGCTGGTTGTGGTTGACCACAGCACCTGGATCCATTAAAGGCCTGTTTATGTCAGATAATTCTACATTCTGTATTATAGATCCAGGGTCTAAACTACCCTCAGACCTAGCTGCAGGAGCATTAGTCTCAGAATTGGGCCCATCTAAAACTGCAAGAGGTATGATTCATACCTGGATTTGGTATGGCAGGTCTGTGATCCACTGACCCGAATCTAACAGCAGCCACCCCACCCTTTTCAGGGCAATATCTGGGGACCATGCGGGGGAAGATTATACTTCTATATCCCCTGAAATCTTAGGTGAACAAGCTTGTTTCCCCTCAGGGCTGTTTGCACCTTTATGTATTTTCAAATCGGTACTTGTATGACTCTAGGGTGAATCTACCGCGGGTCTCTTCCGTTTCCGAATCTCTTCTTCGGCAGCAAGCTGAATAATTTGATAATCCATAGCAGCCTTCTCCCAAAGGCGTTGTTTCTCTTGTAATATAGTGAGAGCTTGTTGATCTTCCGAAGCATCATCGGCTGTCTCAGCATTTAGAAATCGCACTTCCGGGTTTGGATTTAAAGCCGCCGTGCTCTTGCAATTAAAGCTAGACATACTCCTCGTATGTGCTGGACATGGTGTACATTTTTCACCTTCCAGCTGAAAACTGTGTTTTGAGGGGTTAGATACATTTTGCTGGCCACCACTCGGGTGCATTCCAGCTGCATCATTCCCCTCTGCTCTGGATAAAGCCTGTGAGCTGTCTTGCAGCTGAACTCCTCCACTGTCGTCGGCCATCCTGAGACTGTTCCTCTCTCCCAACAGTCTCACAGTGCCACCACTGTCCACAAGAGAATTTGAAACAGAAAGGGATTCCTTGTCTTCTGTCTGTGTCTCTCCTGTATGCAGTCATCCTCCACAAGGATCCATGGGAGCCGCCATCTTGGTCCCACAGGAAAATGGGTGCCCCCTGCTCACAGGAAGCAAGAGTAGGGGAATTTCCCTGCTGTCCTGGTCAAATTTCCCTCATTTCACTAAAAAATACCACCAAAAGCTTAATCTAGTTCAAGGTCAGTTGGCATTCATCTGTTTCCCCCCTTCCCCTGAATGTTCCTGAAAATAGGCAGGATTTGTCTAGTGCACTTACCCAGTCAACAAAAACTAAAATGAAAAATAAATAAATAAATAAAATATGATTGCCCCAGGCCCCTTTCCTGTTTGTAGTTGTCAGTAACACTCCCTCCATTTTGTACTCCACCCCTGAGTTTATGTGCCCCAGGTGCATGATTTTGCTCTTCTTTGCATTGAAACTTAGTTGCCACACCATTGACCACTGCTCAAGCTTTCTTGGATCTCTTTTCATTTTTTTTCCACACACATCCAGAGTGTCTGCTGTACTGCACATCGTAGTGTCATCTGCAGAAAGGCATACCTTCACTGCTAGACCCTCTGTAATGTCACTAAAAAAGCCATTGAAGTTGACCGGTCCTAGTACTGATACTTGTGGCATTCTACTGGTCACCCTACCTTCCTCAGGTTGAACTCAGTTTACCATCACCCTCTGTCACCTATCCCCCAACCAATTCTTTACCCAATTACCACTTTTGGAACAACTCCTAGGCTGCCCAGCTTGTTTATGAGTCTCCTACAGTATGTGGGACAGTGTTAAAGGCCTTGCTGAAATCTAGGTAGGCCACTTACACTACTCAGCCTGATCTAATTCTCTTGTCACCCAGTGAAAGAAATCCATCAGATTTGTTTGATATGACCCCCTTCCTCAGTGAATTGATGCTGCCTTGAATCTTGCGAGACACTGTATTCAAGATATTCAACAATCCTTTCCTTCAGTTGTAATTCTATTAATATCCCACCACCAAAGTCAGGTGACTAGACTGTAATTTCCAGTCTCTCCCCTGCTACCACTTTTGTGAAGTGGGACTATATCTGCCCCCCTTCAGTCCTCCAGAACCTGTCAAGTTTCCAGTGAGTGGTTAAACAGGACTGCTAGAGGTGTAGCCAGTGCCTCTGTGAGCTTACTCAATATCCTTGGATGTATCCTTAATGGCCCCTTTGAGTTGTCCACTTTCAGATGTGCAAGTTCCTTCAGGATCTTCTCCTCTATAAATGGATTAGTGTCCACCTCACTTTCTTTGAAGCTCCTTTCTATTATCTGTGGTCCCTCATCATATCTTGATTATTGCAGTGCCCTGTACCTAGGGCTTCCAAGGGTTGACATTCTCCACTTGCAGTTGATGCAGAATGCTGTGACAAGGTTGTTGACTGGGTTTTCTCAATCTAACCATGTCACACCTGTGCTGCACAGACTGCACTGGCTACCGGTTCAGTGGTGAATCACCTTCAAAGTTGGCTTGCTAACCTACAATGCCATATATGGACAGGGACCAAGTTACCTGCAAGAGCTCCTTCATCCCTACCACCCCCTCTGACCACTCTGCCAATGAGGGATTGTTGGAGAATCCTGCGGTTCATTGAATGACTTCTGGAGCCCGTGCATTTGCATTTGTGGCTACTAGCCTGCAGAATTCTCTACCTCAGCAGATAGGGGGGTGCCTGACTGTGGAGAGCTTTAAATCTTCTCTTAAAAATGTTTTATTCTCTCTTGCTTATCCTGATAATTGGAAGGCTGGATCTGTAGTTCAATGGACAAGCAGCCAGTCACTTTCACTTCCAGCGCTATATAAGCAGTTCCTCACACCCTTTTTTTGAAGCACTTTTTCCTTGCAGCAGGAGGCTCTGTCAGTCTATCCTTGCAGCTGCTGAGACTTGCCCCCCCATCACCTTACAGTGTTTGGCCTCTGCTTTTTTTTGCTGGACTTCTGTTTTCTGTTAAACTGCATTTGGTTTGTATTGTTGCCTCTGGCTGTATGCTTCTTTGCATGCTTGTTCCCTGGTCTTCTGCGTTTTTGTGTCTTTTGTTTTGCATTCTTTTGAGGGGGGTTTCTGTTCCTAAATTCCTTGTATTTTGCTAATCCTGAGCTCATGCTACTTGCTCCTGTTAACTCACAATGCAACTGCAATTATTATCTGTGTGTTTCAGCTCAAGCTGCTTCCCTGCTGCTGCTCTCCATGCTATGCACCTTAATTATTTTCACCTCGTTCAGGTTCACTGTGAACCATAGCCCATGCAGCTCAATCTTGCTTCCTGAACTCATACCACGTACCTCACTGCTGCTGTTTTCATTGTACTGCCTAGCTAATTTGCTGCTTTTAGAGCATTGCCTCCTTACAGTCTATGCCATTTGAATTGCTATTCCTATAACTTATATTTACTCAATACTGATGCTTTTACGTTTGCACATTGCTATTATGCTTTGGAGGTCATCTAAGCTACTGCTGATGCTGTAAACTAGTTTTAATATCTGCATGTGGTTCACGGTGCTTCCCATCACCTTCTTGTTTTTCCTACAGTAAGGGACTTGGAGGTGTTGTTGAGGAGCCATGGCCCCATGTGGCATGCTTACCTTATGTTTGAATTCTGCCTTTGCTGCTAAAATCCTCCTAGAATTTTGTCATGTTTAATTGGCTTCTTAATGGGATTTGTTGGCTTGCCTTTGCTAATTCATATTTGCTGCTCCTCCAACTTACGTGTAGGTCTGACCACTGCTTACTCTGCCTTACAGGCCTACTACAGGTCCAATCATCTGCTTAAGCACAGCTCAGTCTGCTTGTGCCTGCTAAGCAAATGTCTGCCCTCCATGAGGGTATCCAACACTCCTTGCTTCATCCAGCTTCTTCTGAATTTGTTTCTGGGGCATGCCAACCATGGCCATTAAGTACAATGGCTCGGGTCTCCCTGTAGTTGACAGTCTCGATCTGCACCTATAAAGTCTGCATCTTTTTTTTTTCCAAAATATTTTATTGAAAAGGATGTTACAACATGAGTTACAATACAGTTACTAGAGCACATGTTACATATCATTAACCAAGCATTCATTCAAACTGTTACTGATAGGCAATACAGAGTATATAGATCCACAGTCCACAGTACAGTATTATGACACCTCAAACAGATCAATGAGGCCAGGAGAAAACACTTGATGGCATCTGTTAATATTAGGAAACAAAAGGCACTGAAAATTTTGTAATCCCACATTGTACCTGGCAAGGGTGTTCACTAAGTGGGGAACATACCTCCCTCAATGGCTACTAGGAGAGGACTCCAGGTGTCCAAAAAGGCCTGTCTCCTACCAAGTGTCATGAGCTGGGTCCTCTCCAAGGCCATACACTGTAAGGTTATTCACCCATTGTTGAACAGTGGGAGGTGAAGATGCCATGCATGATTGGGCTACTATTTTATGGGCATTAACCAAAACTAGGGACCATAGGGGATAAGACATCTGTCCACCAGGGTGGCAGGGATCTGTGCCCAGAAGTAGTTCCAAAGGCACATTAGAGGGTGGGTACCCCAGTACTCCAGCCATTATCTGGTGAATACCAAATCAGAAGGGGGTAACTTTGGGACACGTCAAGGTAAAATGAATAAAATCCCCCACTCCACTCTGGAATTTGGAGCAATTGTTGGATTTTTGTGGATCCATTGAATGAAGCCTGACCGGAATTATGCAGATTCTGTACATACAGTTTATTTGTACTTGTCTGAGCTTATTACTCCTGAAGCAATACTGCACGTGCCGACATGCCTGTCTTCAGATCTTAACATCAATTGGCACACCCAGATCTGAACTCCAGTTGTTCTGCACCCTTCCTAATGAATTACTGTCCATGCCCTGGAGAGCCTGATATAAGGTGGTTAGTGGCTTTTTACTGGGCTAAGGTGCATACATCTTTTCTTCGAATGGGGGGGCCAACCACAGGTCGCAGCCATGGAGTCCCCAAGCTGACTCTTGAGCATGAGGTATACAAAAAAGTCTCCATCAGGGTGAACCCATTTTACACACATGTATCAAAAACTTAGAATTGTCCCCCCTTCATATAGGTGATGCACCAGAGTAAGCCCTCTCTGCCTCCGGTTACCCCCCGACAGCAACATTTCACCAGCGAGGTCCCCCACAGCGACTACAGCACCGTGACACTGTGGGAAACCCACTGGAACCTGGCACTGTCTATCAGGGGTCCTTCACCCCCCCAATCAGCTCTGACTCAGAGTTGATAATCCTTAAGTGGGGGGGTACAGGGGGTTGGGGGATGAAGTCCCCCAAAAGAAAACACAGACGGACAGTGTGAACTGGCAGCTGACTGAAGAATGCAGTTGACCTGCTGGTGTCACTGACGGGGTGTTCGACAAATATTTTGTCACACTCCCATTGTGGATCCCTCGCCTCCACTGGAGAAGCTTCTATGTCAGTGCTAGCATGGAAGCACCCTTCAGTTTCATTGCAGTTATCAAATCTGTGTAAGGAGATGGGCCCTAGGCATGCTTTATACAATAGTGGGCATCCACCCAAGCCATCAACGTGGCCACTGAGAAAGGGTTTGCTACCTCCAAGACTCTTCCAGACCAGATAGCTGCAGCCAGACAGTGTCTTCTCCTCAATTGTCAACCATCCAGGCCCCCCTTCCCTCAAAATTGGAGGCAGTATAGCGTAGTGGATTAAGGCTCTGAGCTGCAAATCTGGTGACATCCAGCAGACCAGAACTGGGTTTGAACCCCACAGCTTCCACTTGCGTACTGTGTGACCCTGAGCAAGTCACTTAACTTCCCTGTGCTCCCAGGTTGCACCCGTCAAAAAACTTTCAGCTTAGTGTGCTACATCTGGTTAAATAACTAAATAAAAAAAAAACAGTTTGTAAATACACAAGTTGTGTGGCCCAATAATACCATCAAAAATTGAGAAGACTCAGCCCACCCAGCTTCTGGGGCAATTGCAGGATAGCTTTACCAATTCTGGCTGCTTTACCCCGACAAAGGAACTTATGCATGATTGCATTTATGCACTTAAAATTGGACTTGGGGACTTTTATAGGTAGTAACTAATAGAGGTACAGACATCTAGGCAAGATCGACAATTTTACTACTCCCACCCGGTCCATCAAAGATAAAGGGAGACACAACCATCTATCGCGGTCCTCAGCAATTTTGTGCATCTGGGTCTTGTAGTTGAGGGAATACAGGGAACTGATTTTAGCAGAAATTTGAATTCCTAGGTATTTATTTTTATGACAAGTTGACAGCCCCCCAGGTTTGCCATCAGAGCCGGCCTCTCAAGCTTACCTATGGGAAGGAGCTCACTTTTAGTACAATTTACTTTGTGCTTCCCATAGTCTCTCATCAGCTGATGGACCACAGGTAAATCAGTTGCTGGGTCCTCTGTCCCTATCAAAGTAGGCTCCAGATGGTTCTATGTCATAATGGAAACTGCTAAAGGGCGATCATCGTTACGGTGAAGTCAGAGCACCAAAAATCAATTTCAGCACTCTGACTCCCCGGCGCACAAAAAATGGCTCCGGGAACTTGGGTTTTTTATGTTTATGGGAGGGTGCAGCCCCCCACATACCTCTACTAAAGGATTCTCAACTCCAGAGGGGTGCAAGTTGGGGGGGGCAAAACATAAAAAAAAAATGTGGGCCTGGCACAGCAAAAAAGAACCTGCTTCCGGACCCGAACCCAGCACCCTAGCCACTGAGGCCTCGAGCCGACCTGCAACACCATGGGGCCAGCTTGGCAGTCTACTGCAGCACCACCTCTCAAATCCCCTCCCAGCTAAGCCATGCATGCTTGCTCCCACTCCCTCTGCATACATACCTGTAGCGACTTCCTGTTGCTATGATCACCCACCCCCCCATCCAGTTGTTCTCCCTCACCGGTAGCCCCTATGATGGGCACCACAATTGAGTCGCCTTTTCACAGGTCGCTCAATTGCAGTCGCCCACATCATGGGCTACCACTCCAGACTGTGCCAGTAAGATGGCCCTCTCAACCTTCGCATTACTCAGTGCATTAAAGCACCATTTCAATTTCCAAATCACCCTATAGAGAGATTGTATAGGTTTTGACTTGTGGGCCTCATCACATGCCCCGATCTTAGTACAGAGTTTACTTAACTCTTGTTCATGGACCTTTTTTGTATATGTTGAAAAGGCTATGGACTGCCCTCTAATGAATGCTTTCAAGGCTTCCCATCTAGTACTATGAGAAATGTTCACCCTCATATTGAAAGTTAGGAACTCCTGTATGCTACTGAACATAGCTTCTATATATTTTTGGTCTTTTAAGACCAGCGTGTCTAATTTCCACTGTCTAACCACTGGGGGATGGGGAGTCTGAGGAGTACATTTATATCAATAGTAAGGCATAATCTGATATCAAGATAGGGGAATAACGAGCTGAGTTAACTACAGGTAAGAGTGAAGAACTGAGCAACAGTCTGTTGAGCCTGGCATATGATTGGTGGGCATGACAATAAAAGCTATAGTCCCTACCTGAAGGGTACAGGTGCCTCCACACATCCACCATCCCAAATTCCATTTCCAGCTCCCCCATAGCATGGACGTTTTTAGACATGGGGATTGGGGTGACATTGGAGCAGTCTAAGATAGTGTCCTGGACACAATTGAAATCTCCCCCCAGGATCCAAGAGCCCAACCAGACTGCCATGTCCAAGGCTAATTTTTGGAAGAAGTTAGGATCCTCCACATTGCATGCATAGATCGATCCCAACAAAAGGGTGCCAACCACCATCACTTCAGCCTTAACTAGGGCATACCTCCTAGCAGAATCAATGATGCTGTCCAACACCTGTACTTGAGTTCCCCAAGAAAACCAAGTGGAGACTGCCCTGGCCTTGGATGAAAAAGTTTAGTTTCGCTTTTTTTTTTTTTGTTGACCAGGTAAGTGCACTAGACAAATCCTGCCTATTTTCAGGCACGACCCGGGGAAGGGGATACAGATGAATGCCAACTGACCTTGAACCAGATTAAGCTGTTGGTGGTATTTTGAGTGAATGAGGGAAATTTGGCCAGGACACCATGGAAATTCCCCTACTCTTGGCCAGTAGGGGGACCGCTGGTCGGTGAGTTTCTCATTCTGACTCAGGATGGAGAAGGAGAAGGATGTCTCGCTGGGTGCAGGACCGACTGCTGTTATGAGGTCCGAAGTTCTAGATTCAAGTTTTCTTTACGCTCCTACTAAAGTAAGGAATGGGGGATCCCATATCTTGCCATATGCTGCTAGTATATTATGAAGACTTGCAATTGCCCTCTGTTCGAAGATTAGCAATGATTTCATGTAACTATTCCTGGAAGGAAGGAAGGAGCAGATTGGACCTTCCAATGACGTAGAATGAGTTTCTTAACTGAGAGCGCAACCATAGAAATATGGTATTTCCTGATTCTAACACTAACCAGGGACATGTCCCCTAGAAGACACACCTCCAGAGTAAAACACTCCTGTAGGCCCAGTAGGGGATCAAGAGACATCTTAATTGAATTCCATAAGGAGGAAACTTTGGGACAGGACCAGAACATATGCAGGAGAGTACCCTCTTCTTGTAAGCACTTAGTACATGTACTAGAGTTCGAGAAGTCCCATTTTTTTAATTTAATAGGGGTATAATACATGTTACATAAAATGTGGTATTGCTTGAGACGCAATCTATCTTGGGAAACATACTTATGACAGGATCTAGGGACTGCTAATCTAACTGGTATCGGGGGAGGAGTGAGTTCCAGAAACTAGTAGGTCTGAAGGAGTCCCCATATTTTTTATAGTACAACACCCTCTATGGCTTAGATACTATGCCTGAAGATCCAGACAATAGGGAGGTTTCAGGAATCATAGCTGACACCTTCTGGGAGGGGGGAGAATTCCCCAGAACTTCAGTGAGAAGCTGTCTTAACTGCATGACTTTAAAGTGAGATGAGATCGGAATGAGGAACTTGTCAATAGTTCCATGTGGAGACAACCAGTGCCCTTCCCCATCTACCAGGGAAAGCAGTTTTCCATCGCCTATTTGAGGCAACCAATTGCAAGGAATCTACTTTCCATTAAAAGTAAAAGATGGGGAATTCCAAATAGACTGAGCTAAATCAGTCTGGGGGGAATAGTGAAGAAATAAACATAACTGTGTGTAAACTCTTAAAGAGATACCTATTGTGGTGCAGTCTGCCATCTTTACATGGGACAGTTTGAGGTAAAATAAGTTTAAGGGATCCAGGAGTTTAGTTTTAATTGCGTCTACCTCAATCTTAAGCCATACTGGTTGTACCATTTCAGGGCCTGGGAAAACTATCTCAGACATTTTGCTAGATGACTGGCCCAGTAGTATAATGCCATATGGGGAATCCTCAGCCCCCCCTCAGGTTTTGGGGCAGCTAATTTGTGATAGGCCAAATGTGGATATTTATCTGCCCAGATAAATCTGGTAAATGTACCGTGCAGTTTCTTAAACCAGCGTATGGGAATAAAAGAGTTGAGAAGGGATAAAGGGTAATAAATTCTAGGAAATACATTCATCTTAATAATGTTAATCCTGCCCCATAATGATAATGGAAGTTTAGACCATCTGTCAAGGTCATGAATAATAACCTGTGAGAGAGAATCCAGAGTAACTTTAACCCACACTAAGGGGTTACGGGATAGCTTTATGCCCAAATATTTGATTGCTCTAGGGTCCAACCTAAACCTAGGGGGCAAATATCATCCTTAAATACCTTGTGGTTTAATGGGAAAATAAGATTTACTAGCATTCAACTTGTAGTTGGATAGCACACTAAACCTGACTATTTCATTCAGTAAGGGTGGTATTGAAGAAACGGATGGGAGAGATGTATCAGCAGATCATCTCACGCAGTGAGTTTAATCTCATGGCGCCCAACTCTGATACCTTGTATAGAAATATTCTGGAGAATGTTTTGAATGAGGGGTTCCAGGTATAAGTTAAACAAGATAGGTGATAGAGGGCAACCCTGCCTAGTACCTGAATGAAGTGAGAAGTAGTTGTTGAAGGCCCCATTAGCTGAGATTCTTGCTGTAGGAGATTTATATAATGCGGCCACCCAGGAAATGAATACTGGAGGAAATTTAAAGGCACTCAACACCTTGAAGAGGAAACTCCAATTCACCTGGTCAAACGCCTTCTCGGTGTCCAAAGAGACCAAGCCTGCAGGGAAGTCAGCATCTCTGGCAGCGAGAAGACGTGGGATAACATATGCAAATGATCTGCTGAAGAGCGTCCCTTCATAAAGCCTACCTGATTCATACCTATTAACTTGGGGAGCACCATGGATAACCTATTAGCTAAAATCTTTGAGAAGATCTTGATATCCTGATTTAGGAGGGATATAGGCTATAGCTCTGAACAAGCTCAGGGTCCTTGTCTGGCTTGGGGAGAAGCACTATCGAGGCTTCAAAGAGATGGCAATCAATCTCGTCCCGTTAGGATGTGCTGAAATAAACTATTAAGTATTGGCAATAGAAGTTCTCAGAATGTTTTATAGAAAAGGGAAGAAAATCCATCAAGCCCAGGGTTTTTATCCGTTGGTAAACCACTGATAACCTCAGCAATTTCCTCCTGCGTTATAGGAGAGACCAGAGATCTACGTAATGTCTGGGAGGGAGGGTAGATGTGAATCTGTCAGATACTTCTCCACACTTACTGGACTGGGGAGGGTGCTCCATGTCCTCGTAAAGCGGGTATGTAGTATATACGATCTCTTGAACTATCTCAGTGGGAGATGTTTTCAGAGACCCCATCTACAGATGCCCTGCTAGAAGGGATGAATCTTGCTGATTCTTGTTGTTTAATACGGAGTGCCAAAAGCGCCCTGCCTTCTCACCTTGATCAGTATAACTAGCTTTAGTGTGTATAATAGCTAACTGCGCCTTTTCCTGGAGTAGTTCTAAATATTTGTCTCTCAACTCTAGGAGCTTCACCTTATCCTCCTCCAGAGAGTTAACCAAGACATTGGATTCGAGAACCCGAATTTGAGATAACAAGGACAGTAATTCTTTTTCCCTAGCTCTTTTCCTAGCCACCGAGAGGCTAATAAAATGCCTCTCATGTAAGCCTTGAAAGCCCCCCATATAATATCCAGTTTTGCACTGTTTAAAGGGTTGGACAGAAAGAAGGCCTCAATGTGCTCTCTTATGGTATTGCAATAATTGGAATCTTTAAGCAGTTGATCATTAAGCTTCCATCTTGTTTCTCTCTTTGACACATCCTGAATTGTCAAGTCACACAAAACCAAAGAGTGGTCGGAGACAGAGCCAGGATGTATCGAAGAGGACCTAACCCCAGGCAGGAGAGTCTGGGAAATGAATATGTAGTCAATACGGGACTGTGAGCCATGTGCCAAAGACCTGAATGTGAACTCTTGGAATCAGGAATTAGGACATGCCAGACATCACAGAGCCCACTTTGATCCAATTGTTCTCTAAAAGCCCTCTGACCTGGGAAGATCCCCCGATGCACCACCTGACTTGTCAAGGTTTGAGTCTACAATTTGATTGAAGTCACCCCCAAGGATAATCCTTATGGGAAGGAAAGGCAGGATTACATTTATGAGTCTCATGAAGTAAGTGGGGTAATCAGCATTAGGACCATATATGCTGCCCAATAGCAGAGGTATTGACCAGAAAGTACTTATAACTAAAACGAACCTACCCTCGGGATCCCTGATAATATGAGTTGAGATGACGGTAATGCCCCTGTTAATAATGATCATAACCCCACAGCTGTTTGAGGAGCCTTTCTTCATACCCATCCCCATTGTTGCCACCTCACTTGGTTATTATCTAGCCACAATTTTCTAGAGGTAAACAATATTCCACACTGAGCCATTAAGCTTGGATTTTGAATTATTTTAAAAAGTTGGAGAAGGTCACCTCTTAGTCTTCTTGCTTTAAGTAAATATAATCCTGTATGTCTCAGCCATTCTTCATAGTCTAAGGAAGCAATGTGAGGGACTAATTTTCTTGCCCTACATTGAATCTGCTCCATTCTTTTTATATCAGAGATTAAGTATGGACTCCAGAGAGGTGAACCATAGTCTGTGTAAGGTCTAACATGAGACTTATACAAGGTCATAATACATTCTTCTGATTTAGAAATGGAAGTAGAGCTAATTCTATTAAGAAGAGCATTAGTTTGATTTGCTATTTTGTTACAGTGTTCTGAAAATGATAATTTGTTATTAATTAATATTCCCAAATCGTTTTCTACTCTGGAAACTTTAATTCTAATATTATTTAACAGGTAAGGCTGTTCAGGATTATTCCTACCCAAGTGCAATACTGCACATTTTGATACATTAAAAACCATATTATTTGATATTGCGTGTTCTATGGTAGCCAAATCTGTTTTAACTGTTTTTGTTATTATATTATCAACACAGCCCCTAAGCTTAGTATCATCTGCAAATTTAACAATAATGTTTTTTGATGAGATTAACATATCACTAATAAAGATGTTAAAGAGTGTTGGTCCCAGAACGAAACCCTGGGGGACGCTACTAGTTATATTAACTAGTTCTGAAAATTCATAATTTACCCTTACTCTGTGCATTCTACAATTAAGCCAGTTATGAACCCATGAAACTATTTGTGCTGAAAATCCAAGTTTAATAAGTTTAGTCACTAGTACATTGCGTGAAACTTTATCAAACGCCTTGCTACATAAAGAATAATGCATATGTACGTGGTTGATATAGATTTTTTTACAAACCCAAGTTGTGTGATAATATGTAAACTTTAAGAGCGAAGCTCAAGAGGTTTCACTATTATCACACAATCAGGGTGTGTTAAAAAAATCCATATCAACCACCTACATGTGTTTTATTTTTTATAATAACTGGGGCAAAAAAAAACCGTTAGCTGCATCTTAACCAGTCACCCAGTGCTGTTGCGTTATCTCGATGTGTCTGGATGAAATGCACGTGACACAAAACTAAACTGCATAAATAGGGCTGCAACAAAACAGTTCTCCATTGTGTTTCTCTTTTTGATTAGGAGTTGCTGATCACTTAATTTGATTTTTAGCAATGTGAAGGTTGTGAGTGTGTGTTTACCATTGGAGAGCCATCTTGTGCTGCCATTGGCTCTCTCATTTGTTTGTGATGCTTCTTGGCGCAAGTATGTAAAAGTCGTATCAACCCGCAGGTTGATACGAGTTTTTTTGTATCAACCTGAGGGTTGATACGACTTTTGAAAGTTGCTGAAAACAAGTTGATATTGGGCATCACTAGTTATTATAATCCAATAGAATGACATTAACTGGAATATTGGAATCTAGATTTTTACTCATGATGTTATAAAAGGAGATCAGGTAAGTTGTACAGGAAAAACCTGTTTCAAACCCATGCTGAGTGGAATCTATGATGTTCAATGATTTCATTTCAGCTTCTATTAATAGTAATATATTTTTTCTCCAATAGTTTACAAGGTATTGAAGTTAGACTAATTGGTCTATAATTTTCTGTTTTGGAGTGGGAACCTTGTTTGAACATAGGTGTTAACTATAGCTGTTAGCCAGTCAGATGGAATTTTGGATTCTTTAAAAGATTTATTAAAAATAACAGTAAGTGGAAGGGCAATAGCATCAATTGTTCCTAATATGAATCTGGGATTAATATTGTCTGGTCCTGGGCTTGTTGTTTTTTTTAAGTACCTAATAATTCCTTAATTTCCTGAAGTGAAAAGGAATAAATGGATGGGTTAGGTAAGTTTAATGAAGATATACTAATAGTGTCCTGTTCAAATACAGAGCTAAACTATTTGTTAAATTCCTTGGCTGTTTCGATAATGGAGGTAATAGTGAAGTTATCTTTGGTCAATGGGCCCATTGTTATTGTATTCCCCTTTTTACCATTTAGGTATAAAAAAAGAGATTTGTGTGGATTCTTGGTATGGGCAGTTGTTCTAAATCATATACTGTATTATCTGCTTGAAAGTTGTCCAAGAGTCTTAAGTGCTGAGTGGAAGGAGGATATTATCTGATGGAATAGTCCCAAGATGATTGTTAATCAGTTGAAAATCTGCTTTATCATATTGTCTAAGTGTACAGTTGTTTTTTAGGAAATTAATTTTTTGGGGAAGTGAAAACAGAATTGACACATGGTCACTATTGCCTAGAGGTTCAGTAATACATAAGTTAGAGATAGGGGTGTCCATATTAGTTATTACTAAGTCAAGTAAGTTTTCGCCATGGGTTGGCACCTCAACTAACTGGGTAAGACCAGGATCAATTATTGCTGAAAGGAACTGTTAATCATGATAGTTAGTTCCAGTTAGGCTATCCCAATTAATAGTTGGATAGTTAAAATC
Organism: Neoceratodus forsteri; assembly: GCA_016271365.2. Lineage (NCBI taxonomy): Eukaryota > Metazoa > Chordata > Ceratodontiformes > Ceratodontidae > Neoceratodus > Neoceratodus forsteri. The sequence goes on along the minus strand of CM028137.1, from coordinate 39,601,106 downwards.
ACCCAGGATAAGAACTGTACCATTACTGGCAAGATGGGAGATTTCTTTTGTAAGTTGTATTGTGTAAGAAATATCTGTAGACGGGGGGCGATAACAATTGCCAACCAAAATCTGTGAGAGTCCTGTGGGATGTATATTCACCCAAACACTCTCAGTGTGTATTTTAAAGGAAGATTCATAGGAAGGAATGGTGTTTTTAACATAAAAACTCACTCCCCCCCTTTTTTGTCAGTTCTATTTTTGAAATAATGCTTAAAACCTGGGATATCAGAAGTCCATTGTTTATCTAAGTTACCACAAGTTTCAGTTATGGCAATAAGTGCCAGATTTTGAGAAAAAAATTCTTGTTTCTAGTTCAGCCACTTTGCTTATAGTAAGAGAACAGGCATTCAGAGATAAAACATTCACATAATTTGGAGGCTGCTGGATGTTTGGTTTAAGAGACTTTGATTTAGACAATGTCTCCCCCTGCAATTTTAGTTTAAATGGTTGTATATAAAGGTTGTAATTTGGCGTCCCAAAAGCAAACTTCCTCTTCGGCTGAGATGGAGACCATCCAAACAGAAGAGAGAATAGTTATTGTAGAATTCCTCCCAATGGGTAAGACAGGAAATATTCTGTCCATAGCACCATTTCCGGAGCCATTCATTTAGTGCTTTGATCTTGGCTGTTATATGATTTGAAGCTCTTGGAACTGGTAGTATTTCTGATATACAAATACTACATCCTCTTTCCACCAAAATGTTACAAAGAGCTGCATAATTCTGTTTAAGCTGATGGAGTGATGTTCTGTATATATCGTTCATCCCTGCGTGGACAATCACAAGTGGATTTTCACCTGCTACTGAAAGTATTGCTTTTAGCTGGAGGGTAATGTCCAATACTCCCGCCCCCCTAAAGCTTGAACAAGTTCTATTTTGTTTGTTTGGATTGCAAACAGTTCGATCAATGCATTTAGTTATGGAATCTCCTAAAACAAATACTTGCTTTTTAACTGTTTTGGTTTCAGCTAAATGCACTACCTGATCAGTGGCAGTGTGGGGGGGAGTGGTATTGAATTAATCAAAGGATTGTCTTGGGGAAAGTCATATAGACATATTATTAGGGATTGTCTGTAAAGGTTCAAAGGAATTATGTAGTAATGGCGGTGGATATATGTTGGGTTTTGGATCTACAATTTGAGATTTCATTGATAATGAAACCGTAGACCATGCAGGTTCAATTGATGGACTCAAATCCTGTTCAAGTGAATAGGAGTAAAAGGAGTAGATGTACCGGCTGGATCTGCACTGTAAGATGAATTTGGTAAAGTAGCAGGGGATTTGCATAAGTCAGCATTGGGAGGCGTAATATGCAGATTTACTTCAACAGATGAGTCAAATGGTAGATCTAATGTGGCTACCTGGAGGGTTGAGTGAGTAGAAATATCGGCCAAATTTTCTTCAGGTAAGAAATCAGATTGCATAGCAATCAGATGTTTACATAATGTAGTATTTTTCTGAATGACTGAAGTCGAATTTGTCTCTATAAGAAGGGACATGTGATCAATATATTCCTCCAGGGCCTCAATCTCAGAATTAATAACTCTTTTAGTTTGTAGACGTGCTATTTCCTCTTGAAGAGAAGCAACAAGCTTACATCTGTCACAAGTACTGTCTGGAGTACGTTTACCCACAGTATACATTTTACAAGTAATAAAAAGTTTATTGACCTTCTTCATCATGCTGCTAGATAGAGTACAGAATTAGCAAGAAATTACAGTACTACTCGATGTTGTTTGTACCTGAGAAGTGCATAGAACAAGAGTACCAGTGCTGGTTGCCCCAGTGGGCATGGTAGACACGCACTGAGATGCGTGTGTCTCTGCACAAGTCTCCGCGAGTGGCCTCAGGCTTGCTCACCCCGCTCGCTAGTGCGGGTCATTTGAAGTGCTAAACCGAAGTAGCTATCTGCACTGCTTCCAGTTGCACTCATGACAGAAGATTAAAAAGATTTTAAATCAATATATTAACACAGCCCCAGGATATTTAAGAGGGTTTGACAGAGTTTTCAAGCATTAAAAAGTGCTGTAGATGAATTAAACTCATGTTCAGCGAGGAGTCTAAGCCAGGAAGCCTGGAGTAGCTCCCTAAGTCACAAAGCACTGCACACACACAATGGAGTGAATGTATAGGGAAAAATCCTTTACATTGGCTTGCAGCACATCAAATGATTTAAAAATTGCATTCACAATTATATTATATCCAATACCTCTCTCCAGAGGCTCACTTATAAATTCAAGTCTGTTTTTATCTGTTGCCCGCTCGCTAGTGCAGGTCTTTTGACCCGCTAAATCAGAAGTAACTATCTGAGCTGCTTCCGGTAGCGCTAGTGACAGAAGATTAAAAAAGATTTTAAATCACTATATTCATACAGCCCCAGGATATTTAAGAGGGTTTGAAAGAGTTGTCAAGCACTAAAAAGTGCTGTAGATGAATTAAACTCGTATTCAACGAGGAGTCTAAGCCAGGAAGCCTGGAGTAGCTCCTTCTGTCACAAAGCACTGCACATACACAATGGAGCAAATGTATAGGGAAAAACCCTTTTACATCAGCTTCCAGCACATCAAATATTTAAAAAATTTCATTCACAATTATATGCTATCCAATATCTCTCTCCAGAGGCTTGCTTGTAAATTCAAGTTTGTTTCTATGTCAATGTCTGCAGGGTAGGGTTAGGTACACTGGCATGAGCGTTATAGCTGATGACCCAAAGGCACACCCCAACGCCTGTCACTCTCTGCAGGGTGGAGATGGGGTTTTCCTCACTTCAATACTTCACTGTCATTATTATTATGCATCTCTAACTCCTGCACTACCAATGCCAATGCCAGCGCGACAACATTCGGCATTGACAAATGCTTGTTTGTATTTACGGTTGGTAGGGGGTAACCCTGGGTAAGATTTAGGAGCGGGTGAATCAGCATTGAATAGTCTTTTATGAACCTGCAGTAGTAGCCACAGAACCCAAAAAAATGTTGTAGTTCTGTCAAGTTATGGGGCTGTGGCCAAGTAGTCAGTGACTCAACCTTATTTGGATCGATATCTATCCCTTCTGTGGATACTATGTGCCCCACATACTTCACGGAAGTTTGAAAAAACTAGCACTTGTCAATGGCCAGATTGAGGCCGAGGTCTTCCAATCGGTCCAGAACTTTAAACAGTTAGGTCTCATGCTCCTCTAATGTGCGTCTGAACACAATGACATCATCTTGGTACTCTAGACATTCCAGCATGTTCATATCTCCCACTGCACATTCCATCAGTTGGCTGAAAGGTGGCCTGGGTGCCTAAAATCCCCTTGTGGCATTCTCAGGAATTCATAGAACCTCAAAGGACAGATGAATGCTGTTTTCTCATGGTCCTCTAGGGCCATCGGAATCGGGTTATATCCTCTGCGAAGATCCAATAACGTTAACCATTTGCTCCCATTCAAGCAATCTAGGGCATCTTGTATACGGGCATGATGTATTGATCAGTGATAGTCCGCTTGTTCAGGGTTTGATAATCAACACAAATCCTCACGGACCCATTCTTCTTTCACACAACCACAATGGGAGAGGCATATGGGCTCCTTGATTTTTGTATAATGCCAGCAGACAGCATTTCTTGAGGTGCCTCTAACATTATCTATGTCAGCTGGGGTGGCGTTCTGGATCTCTCTCAAAATTGATGGTCATTATGCAAGCACATGTGTTGCTCTGCACCCTGGACACCCCATGTCCCATTCCTTTAATGAAAACACTAGGTCTGTCTGGGCGATTTTCTTGCTAATCCTATCCTTCCATTCAGCTGACAAAGGGGAATCACCAAAGTCAAATATGTCTGGGGTCACTCTTTCCTTTTCACCAGAGTACTAGTTGCTGGGCAATATGGCTGTGTCAGTGCAGTGTACTGTAGCTAGGATGCACCCTCTGTTCACCCAGAGATCCTGATCTGATACATTCTGAACTTGAACCATCACACTTCGTGCATAGGTGTGGGCATGAGCAGGCATGATGTTATTTTTTACCAAAAATCTCTCTGGCAACTTTTCATTGCCTGGTGCATCCAACATTAATATTTTGTTCTTGACATCATTCTGGAGGTGGACCTCCCCGTGAAGGGTACACTGGGCATTGGATGCCAGTACCAGAGAGTCAGGATCCTTCTTCCACATGATCCCCACAGGTTCACCCTGGTCTGCTTCCTCAGCTTTCCATTGCAAGCCATAGGCCCTTTTGTTTAGAGCAGGAATTCTTAGGGCCCAACCAGTCCATTGCCCTTGTTTCTCATGGCAGAGTTGTGCCAGTCTCCCAAACATATGGGCGTTTGTCCCAATTAATTGGGGAACCCTATCATACAGTCCGGAGGGGGGACACACTAAGGCAAGTATCTCAACTTGTTCATCTACTCCAGCCACTGGGGTAGGGAACGACAGCCAGATCCAAATGTACCCTGAGTACGGATAAGACTTCTCACTTAACCCTCACACATGTAAGCCTTCCAAGAATTGAAGGGGCACATCAGGCAGATGCTTCTGGTACAAATTTTGGAACAGTATAGTTACTTGAGATCCACTGTCTAGCACAGCCTAGGCGGACACACAATTCACCCTTACTGTAGTTTCCATTGAAGGGCCCACCACCTTGGACCACTCAGGTGATGCAGACTTGGATGTCGACCTGGCAGCGGCCTTTAATGAATAACCTTTCGGAACAGCTCCACCTTGCGGCCTGTTATTGTTCTGTCGAATCAAGGATAGTAGCCTAATAGTAACCTTTCTCAAGTTCTCTGGTGAGTGACAGGTGAACTGGGTGTGCCCATCCTCTCCACAGTGGTAACAAAAATTGGGTTCTCTTTAGTCTCTGAGTGGTTGTGGGCCATCTCCCTGCTTGGGTACATCAGGGGCACCTCATGGGGCCTTCTTTGACTGGTAACTTGCGTTCTTGGTCCTCTGGACTTCCACCAAGGTTACTGGTTTGTGTGACTCATAATAGGTCCCCCATCAGGGCTCTCAACTCTTGTATTTCTTAAAGTAGGTTACTCTCAGTCCGGGTTTCTGGAGAGATGATGTGCACTCCCACTCCACCAGGCAGGACCTCACTCTTTGACTCAGGAGGTGCCTGATAGAGGTTAGAATCTCTGGACGCCTCAGCGGCTTGTTGACTGACTCTCAGCTCTGTCAAGTCTTTGATCAGTTCTCTCATTTGCTGCACTTCAGTCTCATCACTTCTCTCAAGAGTTTTGTAGGTACAATCAACCCTAGCATAGGGCTCCCATCCATATTCATCATTCTCTGCTTCACAAATCTCTTTCATGAGGTGACAATACTCAGGAGGGTTAGTCTTCCTGTCTTGCAACTTGAGTTTTAGCATCATCACACTAGAGTGCCTGGCTGATTTAAGGATATGGTCCAACCTGACCCGATTCAGTTCACTAGCAGGCACCCCTCCTTTTCTGTGGGCCCTCTCCAGAGTCATCTTAATCCTGGTAACAAACAAGAACAACTTCTCATTCTTCCATTGCTTTGCATATTTAAATTTCCACAACAAATCATTCCCTGACTCGATGCTACCAAAACCCCTTCCAAGGCAGAGAGGTATTCAGCAGCAGTAGCCTCTGGAATAGTGGCTTGTAGAAAGCGAATGGCCTCCAATGCAGGGCCCTTAAGCTCTCCATAAGTCTTTTTCTTTTATCCCCTTCAGCGCACTGCCATTCCTGAATCAGGAGGGTAGCATAGTCCATCCACATTTCCAGGTCATCCTCCCCTTCGGGCACTGGAACTGTGTCCAAAAAAAATCTGAGTCTACGGTAAGAGTCCAAGTGCACAGACTGAATTACTTTGGGGGAGGTGACCATGTGGGAGACCCTCAGGGTGCCAGGAGATGCTGTCAGGGACTGCAATGGTGTGGGTTCTTCAGAAAGGTCTAGCACCTTCACTAACTCTTGGGCGGTTCGCCCCTCAGAAACTAACAACTTAAGCAGCTTGTCCATGAACCCCTCTATAATGGGAAGCCCTTCCAGGTTAGCCAAATCACTGTACAAATGGATGACCCTTCACCCCTTCTGGGCCCCTTCAGACAGAATAACAGGGGGTACTTTCTCTGGATCTATGAGAGAGCTGCAGGAGAGTAAAACCACCCTGGTCTGGTCAGACAGGTCCGAATCCCCCCACTTCAACCTTCCTCAAACTCTTAACATATTCCACAGCTTCTACAATAACAGCATTACTGGTCCCTAATGGGACATCCATTAACAGGAGGGCCTGTCATTGGTCTACCCCCCTCAGCCTCACTCCACCTCTTAATTTGGTGCACTAACAACTTATGGGGGGCGATTCTGAGCTTAGGCATAGCAAGCTCCTCCATTTTGTCACCAGTTCTAAACATACTGGGGTAATTCCCATGTCTAGCCACTAGAAGGAACAAAATCCCATTGGTGAGCCTTCAAGATGTAACCCCTAGGTGGCACTATTCCAACAGCTACTACCCTTGCCTGCTTGGCTAGATGCAGGTTGAGGGGCCTGGGTACTGAAACGGGTGCCTCCACCCAGAGGTCAGGGTTGTTAGTGGTCAAGCTAACCTGGGCAAAGCCCTCCGGGGCACTGTAACCCCCCCTCTGTCCTTTCTAGTGGCTGGCTGGAACAAAATACTGTAATCACGTTTACAATGACCCTTATTCACCATACAAGTACCCACACTGTTTGCACTTACCACCAAGGCTGGTTCCACTAGTTCGACCCTGGAGATCCCATGTAAAACAAGGTTAGGCACAGCAAGCAACAACAGTAAAGTGCTCTCAATACAGATTGGAAGGACTGTAAAGTTAAATGCAAAAGAGTTAGATCTGATTTATTCAGGGGACTTGAACAAGGGAGGGGCGTGATCAGGTTGACTTGCTTAAAGGCTATAGCAATCAAATAGTCATGCATGCACTTCAGAGTCCCAACACAGTCAAACACTCTGTGTACCCAGGTGGGGAAAAGGTGGGCTAGCCAGGAATGTTGCCGGGGGAAGCTGGCGTTGCATGTGGTGGGGCCCTGTGATGGAAGAAAGCAACATTCACAACACACACTATTTGTAATTTGGAGCCAGAGGGGTCAGTTTGTGAAAGGAAAAACAACAAGGCAATTAGATGACACACTTTAGATTTAGCTGTATGTTGTAGGGAGCTACCCTGGTGTTTACTCACAGTACCCAATACTAGACACAGGCAGGATGAAATTGAGACTTCAGGTTGTGGAGCTGGAGTGCCAGGAGAAGCAGGGACCACAGGAATCACCACGGTGTCATTCCTGTTCAAAGCATTGAGCAGGGGGCTGATCCTCATGCAGGTCTTTCGTCAATAGCTTTCTGTTTGCAGTGGGTAGTCTTGCTGGGCCAGTGTGGCTAGGCCCAGGCTAAATGGAAATCAATTCAGATTCAGTCTGTTGGACCTGGATGCAGCTTCCAGCAAGCAGAACACACTTCAACACACAGTGGAGAATGAAATCACATCCCACTAGCAGCACATAGCACATTTACATGTAAGGAAATTCTACTGTACCAGGCAAATTGCTATCCGGTCGCATTACAGAGTCTTTACACAAACTGGGAGTTCAGTGGTAGCTGAAGGTCCTGACAGGCTGATCACATTTGGAAAATCTTTGGTCTTCCTTAGGAAGCAGCCTGGTCACCATTCAGTGGCTTAACTCACTCTTCAAAGTTGGATTCAGTCTGATAAAGGCACAGTTTCCCTCTCAGGGACTGCAGGCAGACATGCATGCCAAAGCTCAAGCCTTTCCACAGTTCCCCCTGTGAAACTACTCAGAATGGTTGCTCAACTGTCTCAAGCTGTTATTCCTTCACTTTCTAGCTCAGATCTGAAGCTAGCTGCAAGCAGCCTGGAACTTTCCCCAGGATCCAAAAGTTTGGTTGGTTGATTCCTCTATCAGTGACAACAAGGGCTCCCCCTCCATGTCCATTTAGGTGCCAAAAGCCCAAAACTACAATTCCTGCAGAATTTTGCTCCCACAAGACCCCTGGGGACAGGTTCTATTTTAAAGTCCATAAAGGTGCTGATTGGCCCATTTCTGCAGTCCCGGACCAAGATGGTAGAAATAAACAGAACTTTCCATGCTGCTAAGAAGGCAGGTTAGATCAAACTGCAATATTATTACTAGTGAAGGGTGAAGTGGCCCCAATTCGCTCCGTAGTGATTCACGGAATGAAAGAATTCACAAGTGCTCCTAGCATGAGCGAGTACTTCACGTTATAATGGTAGCAGAGTCCTTTGAAAACAATGACTTCACGTTACTCCACCTTCCACTTCACCTCACTTCACCTTGTTTTTAAGCTCCAAAGGTGAATTTTGCAGTGATTCCTGGGATTTCAGGTCACATGAGCTCTAGAATGTTCTGCACAGCATCAGTTTGGGGTAGTGTGTATAGGAAGCTGCAGGAGACAATCTGCTCTGAGATCTCTCTGCAATTCAAACCTTCAAAAATCTGTTAAAAAAGCCTTTTTGAGTCTTTTTTTGCAGAAACTTTAGTTCATCGATTATAGGAAACCCTCCTGTGCTGATATCATCGAGCGTTTATTGTTTGTGTATGGATTTTGAATGTTAATGTACAACATTCAGTCTATGTACTGAGAGACAGTCGAAGTGTGCTTTGGGGGAGGGGCGTATCTGTGGTGTAGGTAAATTAACTTGGAGAAAAAGACAGTGCTTTCTGTTTTGGTGATATTTTTCTTGTATAACTGTGTTAATGTACACACAGTAATATTTTCAATATTTCTTGCCATTTTTTTTGCTGACTGTAGTGGTGCAGCAGTGCATAATTTTAGTTTGCTTAAAATATGTAGTTGTATTACTGAAGTTTTCAATTTGCTATGCATTACTTAGTGTGTATGTGAGTATGTGTGTGGGCGTGTCATCAAATCAGACACCTTTATTGTGTCACATAATAATTTCAGCAATATGAAGCTGCTATCCACTGCAGCTGTGTGATTTTATAATTCTTTATGGTATCTTTACTGGTACTAGTACTAGTGAGTGTTACTGCTGCAGTGCATAATTTTAGTTTATTTAAAATATGTGGTTATATTACTGAAGTTTTCAATTTGCTATGCATTACTTAGTGTGTGTGTGAGTATATGTGTGTGACACTTGTCATCAAATCAGACACCTTTTGTTGTGCCACATAATGATTTCAGTAATGTGAAGCTGCTATTCACTTCAGCTGTGTGGTTTTTGTACTTCTATGTGGTATGTTTACTGGTACTAGTACTAGTGACTGTTACTGCAGCAGTACAGTTTACTCCCCCCACCCGTGGCCCACCCCAAACAGAAAAGGTATTCTTTTCCAGATTTGAATTTCTGAGGGTGAGCACTGGTTAGATGTTGTGCCTTTGTGTCTGCATCTCTTCAGTGCACAGCGCAATGTTAATCTGTCTGTGCATTTGCATCTCTTTAGGGCCCAGTTTCCATCTGTAACTTAAGTCACAGTTGTTTCTTTGGCTTCCTTCAGAGTACTGGTCAGGTGTGGTGCTAAATTCTGCATGAACATTGTACTCATTAATATCGTTTTAAGTCAGGACCATCATCACTGAGTCACTCGTGATACAAATCACGTTCTTCATCATCACGGTCACAAATGCAGTCACAAATCACAATTCACGATCATTCACATTACAAATCACAACATTAATTTTTTTTCTAGTTAATTGGATGTATTGTAAGCCTGTTTTGTAGTATCTCTCCAGGCTTCACCACCCGACCATTGTGCTCATTGATACGTGTCTTTATGTCTGGGAGTTTTAAGCTAGAGCTCATTGGGGCCCAGGGAAGTACAGCTGTGGGCATTCACATTTCTTAATCATCACGGTCACAAATGCGGTCACAAATCACTATTTACAATCATGTCATGAATCACAACATTAATTTTTTTTAATAGTTACTCAGCTATATTGTAAGCCTGTTTTGTAGTCTCTCTTCATGCTTCACCACCCCATCATTGTACTCATTAATGTTTGTTTTAAGTCAGGGAGTTGGACAGTGTCTGCAGTACATACACGTAAGAAGATTTCTCCTCCTACAATAGCAAACATTTGGCCCCAAATGCGTGTACTATCCTGCAAAAGTATGACTAGACTTTATAGCAGCTTAGACAACATGCCCAGACTGGTATTGCCTTGTTGTCCAACTCAATTGCTAATCCACTGAGCCATCCCATTTGGCATTTACTCGCGCCTTCATGCATGATGAACTTATTAGCTGTTTTTAAAAAATAAGGAACCTGTTGATATAATAAGTTCTCAGCAGATGCCTTCTGCTTGATTTTTGTAAAGCCTTTGAGATCGCTATTAATTGGGCAATAACTGAAAAAGGGTAACATTTATAATAAGCAATACCATGGATACTGTCAGTGGAATTTGGCTATGGAATGTACACTTATGGAAATGTACCCAAAATTATCCATAAATATTTTATCATGAGAGGCAGTGTGACATTAGGGTGCCTATGGTTCAACTTGGAGCATAATATTTCAGATTGTCATCTCTGATACAAAATGTAGATTTCATAAACTGAATATGAATACACCAATAACACTAAACTCAGAATTCCATGTGCAAATATACAATATATGGGTTGGGTTCTCCATGAGATCTAGATGAAACAACAAAATGGGCATGCACTTTAGTGTGGACAAATGTTGAGTCAAGCAGCTGAGAAAAACAAACTGAGGGCAGCAGCCATGGTCAACAGGATGCTGGGATGCATCTAGGGGATTCAGTCCAGAAGGAGGAGTGATACTCCTCTGTATAACTGCTTGGTGAGGTCACACTCTGAGTACTCGTGCATGTTTTGGAGGCCACACTTAAAGAGGGACTTTAAACTCCTGGAGAGGGTCCAGAGAAGGGAAACCAAAATGATTTGGGGCTTGGGGGACAGGACCTATGAGGAGAGGCTCTAAGAGCTAAATATGTACACATTGGAAGAAAGAAGGGACCAGGGGGACAAGATAGAGGTCTTCAGGTACATGAAGGGGGTAAATAGGGGAGGAACAGTCAGGATGCTTTGAAGGAAGGAGGAGGGGGCCACTAGAGGACATGGGTGGAAGCTGGAGGGGGGAAGATTCAGGGGAGAAAGGAGGAGGTGCTACTTCACTGAGAGGGTGGTGGAGCCATGGAATTCGCTGCCTTGGGGTCTGGTGGAGGCAGAGACAGTGAAGGGGTTCAAGAGGGGGTGGGACAGGTATAGGGGAAGGGTTCTGGAAGAAAAATTCAATGCAGCAAGAATATCCAGAACTGGGAAGGAATAAGCCAGAGAAAGGGTGGCAACAAGGTCAGCTCCTGAGGCTGACCAAGCGAGCAGACGCGAAAGACCGTTAGGCCTATTCTGCTGGCATTTTAGTATGTTAGTAAGTTAGTATGTTAGTATATCACCAGTATTCAGTTTTCAACACAGTATTATAAACAGTAGGATGGATAAGGATCTCGACATTGTTATAAATCATTCCTTTGATCAACAAGATCACAGCACAACTGCAATTTCCAAAGCCAATACAGTTCTGGAAAAATACAGAAATGTATCTATAAGAAGGGCTAACATTACAATGCCCCTTTACCAGATATATGGAAGTCCACTGGTAGAATACAGTAGTCAGGTATGGGGCCCTTGCAGGAAATCAGACATAAACAGAGTTGAAAAAGTTCAAAATAAAACCATTACAGGACTCAAAAAAGTGGCATACAAAAAAGATTACAAAACCTGAATCTTTTCTCCTTGGAAGATCTTAGGAAGACAGGGGACAATTTTTATTTGAACGATATCCTGCAGAACCCATATTTATTAAACAAACTTAATTTGACCTTCAGTGATACACAAATGATACTAGAGGACTTCCAGTACAAATTTAACAAAGAAAATTTATAACAGACAAACATTTATTTTTTGTTTGAGTGACTGTATAATTGAATTCAGAACAATCTCCCATAGTATGTCATTAGTACAACAAATGATAATGTTAATCCAACCTAGATAAATGTATTAATCATGGGGATATTTGGCCAATTAAGTATCAATTCAGGAGCCAATTTTGGGCAAGTGACATTTCAGGACCTTTAACCTTTGTGAGGTGCTGTGAAAAAAATTTGATCTTGTGGTCACACGTAGCAAGTGGTGTTGCTCGGGCATGGTTGGGTACTGGAGAAAGGAGTTCTTTATTAGCTGATGCTTCTGAATCCAAAGATGTTGACCTAGTTATTTAACCTCTTGGAGGTGAAGCCCATGTAATTGATAAATCTTAGAAAGCACAATTGCCTCACTGCAACTGACTGCTTCAACTGCCATTAATATGCTAGGTTACATTTTCTGAGCCTAGAGATTGCCACAGGCCCCTTGTGTGCCAGTCCAATGGTGCATGGAGATTCCATTGTTATCCCAAACATTGATCAGGATTTTCAATCCCAAGTGCCAAATTCCGCAAGTTAGAGCAGCTTTTCCCTGGTCTACCTTCTGGAACGTGGCATTCGGAGGACCTTTCTATGGTGCTTACATGAAATATTTGACACAGGCTGTACAAAGTGAACAAGCTGTTGCAACTGTGCCCAACAATATAAAATCAGGTGCAAATGCAGAAAGAGATTTCAGCATAATTGTGCCATAAAAAGACATTGATACTGGTCTTGGCACAAGCTCTGTGTTGATGCCTTTTAATATCATGCCTTCTGGCATATATTTGGTATACACAGAAAAACACTTTGGGCATTGTATGGGTTAGGGCATTGGGAGATTTTGCTTTTCCCTTGTTTTGCACTCCTTACCACTCACATTCACTGGTGCCACTTGGTGGAGGCCTTTCATAGGTTTTCTGAAGCATTGTTCGTTTTACAAGACTGCTCCTCGAACTTAGTTATTTATATTTTGTGGTGATGTGTTAACTTTGTTTTATATATTTATACAACATCCTGAGCCTCTGGGAAAGGTGCCTTCCAAATAAGATTTTCTTGCTTTATACTTAAATGGCTGTAACTCTAACAAAAAGGTGAACATTGTTTATTTGTGAACTATTAACAAACATTACCATAAAGATGACTTGAATGACAAACACTTACCATAGTAAAAACATCTCTTGTCTTCACAGCAGGGTGCACTGCTGCCAATACATGTTACCATCATAGAAAGTGTATAGATTTGTCCAGGTTTTATGGAAGGGAAAATTGCCGATCTTATTCCACTGCCTTCTGCAATTTGTATGACAGATGACTTATCCTCCAATGATACGTGATAGTAAAATGAGGGTGTATTAGCTTGAGGAGTCCAAGACACTTCCAAGTTTGCATTAATAATTCTAGCATCTACAGAGATGTCTTTGCAACACTCTGCATAAAAAGGAAAATGAAATGAATGTCTTATCATTTACAGTTTATCAGCTGTCAGAAACTCTGCACTCCATGTATAAACCAATTCTGGATCTGAAATTCATGAACAATTTCATATCCACCCCATGGTTCAAGATGGAGACCTTTTGGTCGACCCTGAGGAATATACGGCTGGAGGACTACCTTACGTTGGTGGATCTGAAAGATGCGTACACGCTCATCCCAACCAGACCCAGCCACCAATGATTCCTCTGATTCCACATACTGAGCCAGCACTACCAGTATCAGGCACTACCATTTGGATTCACCTCAGCACCCGGGGTGTTTACGAAGGTTTCGATTGTTTTAGCAGCCTGACTGTGGGAATAGGGGGTGCATATCATTCCTTACCTGGATGACTGGCTGATGCAGGCACGCAGCAGCATCAAATCCCAAAGGGACACAGACTTGGTTCTGCCGGCTCTGTCCCAACATGGTTGGGTGGTCAACTGGGAGAAGAGTTCCTTACAACCATCATAGCGCATAGAGCACCTAGGAGCAGAGATAGATACAGCCAAAGGGATGTCAAGACCCCCAAGAAAACAGATCAACACAGTGATATCGATTATTTGACACTGTGGTCCACGGCCGAGCTGACCATGGGCCAAACAGCACAGGTCCTCCGCTGCATGGCATCCTGTCTGGACTTGGTCCCTTGGGTGAAGTGGGATATGTGCTCCCTACAGAACTGCGTACTCCAGCAAGGCTCAACATCAGAAGATGACCTCAACAAGGTTCTTTACCTGCCAAGGAGGGTCAAGGACTTTCTGTGTGGAGGACGCACTGCCAGAACCACTAGAGGGTCTGTCCACTGGAACTGGCATACCAGGTGACAGTGGAGACCGATGCCAGTTTACTCAGTTGTGGAACATGCATGCAAGATTCCACAGCGCAGAGCAATTGGATGACAGCAGAGTCACAATAATCCATCAACATCTTGGAAATAAGGGTGGTGTTCCATGCTCTGAGAGCATTCAGGGACAGCATCACCAGCCGGGCGGTCTTGATAAAATCAGACAACCAGGTCATGGTTGCATACATAGCAAAACAGGGTGGAAAGCACAGCAAGGCTAGCTCAGAGAGGCTGCGAAGGTGTTAAACTGGGCCCAAGCCAACCTCACTCACCTCCATGCTGTGCATCTGGTGGGAAAGCTGAATGTCAGAGCAGACTGGCTAAGCAGACAGCAGGTGCATCCGGGGGAGTGGCAGCTTCACTGGGATTTGTTTGTCATGATACAAAGGAGGTGGGGTCAAGTTCCAATGAGTCTTATGGCATCCAAGGTGAACGCACAGGTCAAGGCATACTTCTCTCGATACAGAGAGAAACAGGCCCTGGGAACAGATGCCCTGTCTCAGACATGGAACCAGGAACGGTCATATATTTTCCCACCGGTTCCACTGATTCCACAGGTGCTGGTGAAGGTCAGAATATCTCAACTGCAGATTATTCTGATCGTGCCTTAATGGTCATGAAGGGAGAGGTTTGCATCTGCAGTATCCCTGACACTGGACAGATTGGCCCTCCCATACTGGAAGGACATGCTGTTCCAGAGACCATTGTTTCACTCAGCCCCTATAACCTGAAACTGTCGGTCTGGCTCCTGAGAGGCAGAGACTGTTAACTTCCGGGTACTATGAGTCAGTCATTTCAACCATCCTACAATCCAGGAAGCCTTCCACCACAGCCATCTATAGCAGACAGTGAAACATTTTCACCAATTGGTGCAAGTCCGCACACCTCGACCCAATGCAGGTGGACATATCTGCAATCCTACTGTATATGCAGCAGAGCATAGATAAGGGGCTATCCACTTCTTTCCTACGGGTGCAGTTGTCAACCATAGGAGTGGCCATGGGGATGGTTGGGCTTTCGCAGCCCAGTGCTCATCCGGATGCCACCAGATTCCTCAGGGCAGCACAGAATATTCGCCCCACATACAGATGCCAGAGGTCCCATGGGACTTGACCATGGTGCTTGATTAGATAAGGAATGGCCCGTTCGAGCCAGGGCACCAGTACCCACTTTAATGGTTGGGTTTAAAAACCTGTTTCCTAGTAGCAATCTGCTCCGCATGTAGAATTAGTGAACTAAGAGCCCTGTAATGCAAAGAACCCTCACCATTTTCACTGCTTAAGGAGTCTTTCAGAAAACAGTCTCAGCCTTTTGCCCTAAAGTTATGTCCACGTTCCATATGGATCAAAGCCAAGAGTTACTGACATTCCACACACAGCTGCAGCAGGGTGAGATAGGAACTCCCCACCCTCTGGATGTAGGGAGCACTGTATCATAGTACTTTACACAGACACAGACAATCCGCAGGTCTGAAAGACTCTTTATCATAGCTCAGGGCCACAAGCAAGGAATGGCTGCCTCAAAGACCACCATCGCTAGCTGGTTAAAGAGGATGGTACTGGAAGTATACAAACCCAATGGCATTATGCCTCCAGAGGGATAAAAGCCCATTCAACAAGGGTAGTGGCCACCTCCTGGGTGGAAAGAGCCAGTGGGTCCATGGAGAACATATGTAAAGCGGTGACATGGACCTCTGTCCACACTTGAGATGCTATACAAGCAAAGGACTGACTTTGCCAGAAAAATCTTATCTTCAGCGTGTCACACAAGCTGTCCGCCAGATCGCCCTGTCCCACCCTGATGGATGTTTTGAACTGCTTATTATAAGTAACCCATGAGGTAATGTCTGGAGTGTCATGGATACAACATAACACAATGGGTATTTACTCACCTGGTAAAGGTGATTGTGTTAGTTGTATCCATGACACTCCATGACCCACCCTCCAGGGCAATCATGGTGGAGATCTTCACACTGGATATATGACAGTTAACAGACTTGGTGTAATTTTAAGTTATTATAGTTTGTTCTGAACACATGACTGATTACAGTTGGTATCATTAGGTAACCGAATTAGAATTGTTCCCATAGGGAATAAACTAAGGTGGTGGTTATACTTGGGTCGATCTTCTTTTTGTGTTTATACTATATATATTAATACATAATACATGGATAAAGGTGGGAGTCATGGGAAGAGGGAATTTGGCCTAAAGCATTTGTACTTCAACTATGGAAGAATCGAACTGGAGAACAGAGACTCCTGGGACCTAGGTATGCTGAGAAATTTGATCTGGGTCACATGTGCATCTCTAGCCTATCAGGTGGGTTGGGAACTCATGAGGTAATGTCTGGAGTGTCATGGATACAACTAACCCAATTACCTTTTCCAGGTGAGTTAACACCCATTGCTGCCACACAGATTCCACCAGCGGCTGCTACCTAGTAGGAAATGCATACCTGCTATGCCAGAGAAAAGAGCTGTCATAAAGGCATTCAATCCTCTCCCCACCCTCTTCAGAACCCAAGCTTCCCATGGCAAGTGCACCATCAATATCACAGGCCTAGAAGAACATAGCTCTACTACTGTGCTCCTGCATCAGCCAAGGTTTGGTTTCTTTCTGCTGGATTGGTTCCTTTTGGAATATGCTCTGGTGTATCCTGTACCACTGAGCTATACTAAGTAGTTTTTGTAACTTTCCATACTATGAAATCCCCATAAATATTAGCTACTGTGTCACATGTGGACCACACTGTTATCTTTTTAATTTAATTGTAAAAATGAATCCCTTCACAATCAATTTATCAGAAAATCAGATCAGTGACTACACTGCAAATCAAACACAATAACATAATTTACTGTACCGGGTTCCTCTGTTGTAGTGTCAGGTACTGTTGTACTCATCAGTGTTGATTCAAATGTAGTTGTTGATGTTGATGCTTCTGTAATTGTTGATGCTTTTATGAAGATGAAAGCAAAGTCAGTTGTACAAGTAATATTTCTTTTTCATGTGCAATGCTCACTGTATGAACTCATTTGTTCTCAGATATATATGTCTATCTTGTATTTGTAACAAACTGAAATGTGTATATAAATGATAAATAGAAAAAATAAACATAGAATGACAAAAATAAATATATTATTAGTGAGCTGCATCACCAAAATCATATTCCAGTATTGGATTTCACAGATTTTTCAGATTTGAAATTATTGGCCATCAATTTAATTGACATGCAAGTTGAATAAAATTAGCGCAGCAGTAATCATTGTAAAGTATTTCTCTAGTAAGTACCTGACAATATGCATTGAGGTAATGATCTCCACAGACAATGAACTGCTGTTACTAGATCTTTTTTTTTTCTGTAATTGCTATTTAAAGCTCCTCATCTCTGGTGCTGTCTCCCAACATACACTCATAGACAACTCAATCGTGAGGAACCCGCACGGAGCCTTGGCTATACCCCCAGGTGGGGACAGGTTGGGGTCCTTCCCCATAAGCCCCCCGCACATACCGTAAATCTCATTGGGGTCCTCATTGGAAAGCAGTGCCAGAAGGTGAGCCCATATTCCAATCCTCTTGTTGGTGTTACACCTGGGTTCAGTGTTTTACATGTAAGTCACCTGGAGGTGTACATGCACTGCTGCCAAGGCATACTCCAGTGTCTGTCACACCTCCTGACTCATAGACACTTTGTGCATGCTGAACCTCTGGCTACTGATTTAGGCCACACATGCAGCGAGTCAGTGCACTCCCCACCCCCCGGGAGGAGGAGAAGAGCAGTCCCTCAGATGATGATGCCTCCTCCCCTCAGTCAGTGCTCTGATGACCCAGGATCATTCCAGAAGCTGGGCCGCCAATGTTGCAAGCAGTAGCACTACCACTGTACTGGTAGGCTGGCTACAATTAACTGCTGTTACTAGATGCTTTAGGAGTACTATTAAACTGGCCAATGATCTGATGATTTTGATCCTTGTTGTCCAGAAATGTTTTGTTCCACCAATATAGTCAATGTTTGGTGCAAAGCAGTTGACATAGCATTTTTGTAGCACTCCACATTGTCAGTGGGTAATCAACACGACTTGATACAGTGCAACCCTACCAGGGGAATGCTACCCCTAAATTTAAATAGTGCCTGCTAAGCAGCAGCATTCTAATTGTATAATCTCCTTTTTTTCCTCATTCCCTGAGTGGATTGGAAGCCACGTCTGCCTTGCTAGGATGTTTTTAATGGTCTCTGATTCAATAAAAAAGAAAAAAGATGCCACAGGCAGGTACATATTTATTTTATTGGGGGGTGTAGAGTCTTGGGGGGGTCCTCAACTTTGGTATTGGTTCTTTTGCCTCCCCCCTCCCCATAGCTTGAGCTTTGATGTTTGTCAGTGTTTTAGAGCTAACACAGTAGTGAACAAATTAAGTGGTTGTGCACAGGAGCCCCCTTTATATGCTAAGGTGAGAAACGTTGCGGTGCTCAACAGCAGGGTAAATGCATGTGAAAAGGTGTTTCGAGGAAAACAAGTCTGCTGGCACACTTTAGACAAAGTTATTGCAAATCTTTTGTAAGGTTATATCTTATAGTGTTTATTATTGGCAGTTAGAAAAACAACAACTTAAAGCCAGGCACATTGAACAAGTACCTCCCTTACTTGCAATATTGTCCAAACCATAACATGTAAAACAAATCACTGAAGCAGTTTCTGTGGACTAGTTTTTTCTTAGCTCAATTGTCTAAGACCTATATTACGTGAAAACCTTCCTTTTGTTGGACACCATCCACAGTGGTGTTTGTCTTATGATGAACATTGTCCTTTGTTACACTAGCTGTACTCTGCTGGTTTTTCAAAGGTGCCGAGGGTTTTGTACTTCCATACATTACAACTCCTTATCACTGGTATCTGGCAGCTCTGAGGCAGTCAGTGTGCAGTTCTTGCTGCGTAGGTTCCACCTGAAACTTTCTGCTGTGGTCTGTAGGCCAATGCTCCTGCATGCTTATATTTCAGAACTCAAGACCCAATCATCAGAGCTGTTAGACAGTTAATTTGTGATTTTGGTGTAACTTTGAGATGATTTGTGGATTTTCCACCTCAACTTCTGTTTCTCCCATTTGCATAGCCACCATTAGGGTTGAGCGTGAGCTCCTTCATCAGTTTGGCTTCCCAACAGTGTCTAGAGCATGCACCTGTGGTGCGCATATGTGCAGTGCAAAGTCCATTGCATAGTGCTGTTTGCCATTAAAACCTATTATGTGAGTGTGTGGCCACACATTTGGCAAGTGTGCTCTGGCTAGCTCAAGCATGCTAATGTTCCTGTACACCTGGTGGGTGCATACATGCATAGTTTAGTGGTTTTTGAGTGAACTTATTCAATCTGGCAGTTGGCTGGGTTGACTGATAGCAAACAATCACTAATACATTCAAACGTGGGTTTTTCCTGTCACACTTTTCTCTTATTGGCACCATGGTTTATCGAAGAGCATTAATCAAGAAATGAAGTAAGACCTGCAGAAGGGTGATGAGACCCTCCCCCATGAGTACCTATTGCACTCATTGTGCTTCTCACCTTACCAGTTTTCTCACAGATTCTCTCGGCTGGCCTACCGAGGTGGGGAAGGGGCACCTGTTCAATCTCATGACAGTTTCAAAGTAGAATTATGTAAAGCTTTCTTATTGCTCCTCGGTGAGCATCTGAGTCCTGATGATTGGTATATTAGGGAACAAAGGAAGACTAAGGCAGGGATACTGAGGATGAATAATGAGGATGGTGGTTGGGCAGAGAGTGACAGTCAAAAAGCAGGGATACTGAATGAATACTTCTGCTCAGTATTCACAATGCAAGAGCCAGGGAGAGACCTAATCCAATCAATAGAAGCACTCTGTATGGGGGGGGGGTGATATTAGTCCTTTGACAGAAGAAATGGTTCCGAAAGAACTCCTAAAACTGAAGGTGAATAAAGCAATTGGACCTGATGGAATTCACCCTAGAATTCTAAAAGAACTAAGGGAAGACCTAGTAACACCACTGACTACCATTTTTAATTAATCCTGTGAGGATGGTGTGATATCTGAGGACTTGAGAAAGGCAGATGTGATTCCCCTTTACAAAAGTGGGAGCAAGACAGAGGCAGGAAACTATAGACCTGTCAGTTTGACTTCACTGATTGGGAAAATGGTGGAATCACTTCTAAAGGAAAGAACTGTTAAGTACCTAGAGGCCAGTGGGGCACAGGACCCAAGGCAGCATGGATTCGCAGCAGAAAGGTCTTGTCAGACAAATGTAATTGATTAATTTGACTGGGTGAACAAAGTAGTAGACCAGGGAGGGGCTGTTGACGTGGTCTACCTAGACTTTAAGAAGGCATTTGACACAATCATGCACAAAAGATTAATAAACAAATTAGCCAGCCTGGTAGTGGGTCCCATGGTGGTACCCTGGGTAAAACATTGGCTGGACAACAGTACACAGAAGGTAATAGTAAATGGAGTCCACAGTGAAGAAAGGGGAGTTACTAGTGGGGTACCGGAGGGTTCAGTACTGGGGCTGGTCCTTTTTAATGTCTTTATAAGTGACATTGCAGAGGGACTGGAAGGAAAAGTATGTCTCTTTGCAGATGACAGAAAGATCTGCAACAGGGTTGATATGCAAGATGAGGTGGAAAGGCTGAAAATGGACTTCGCAAGGTTGGAGGAATGGTCAAATGTATGGCAGCTTAGATTCAATGCAAAGAAGTGCAAAGTAATGCACCTGGGAAACAAAAACCCATAGGAAGAGTACACAATGGGTGGTGAGATACTGACAACAACAAAAATGGAAAGGGACCTGGGGGTAGTCGAATCAGATGACCTAAAGGGGGGCAAGCAATGTGAGAAGGCAGTAAGGAGGGTTGTGGGGATAGCTGGATGCATAGGGAGAGGCAACACCAGTAGAAAACAGGAAGTTGTTGACCCTCTGTATAGACAGTTGGTAAGACCACATCTGGAGTACTGTGTGCAGTTCTGGAGATCCCATCTCCGCAAAGACGTAAAGAGGGTGGAGGCTATCCAGAGGAGGGCAACCAAAATGGTGCAGAAACAGAAGACATATGATAAAATACTAAATGAGCTTAAGATGTATAGCTTCAAGGAAAGGAGGAGAGGGGGGACATGATAGAAACCTTCAAATACCTCAAGGGAATCAACAAAGTCCAAGAGGGTAGCATCTTTCAGAAAAAGAGATGTGCAAGAACAAGGGGGCACACATTAAAGGGTTTTAGATTCATGGAACAGCCTTCCTGAGGAAGTTGTAGAGTCAAAAACAGTGGGGGAATTCAAGAATGCATGGGACAGACATAAGGCAATTGTAGTGGGGAGTAGGAGGACGTAGGCTGTTGGTTAACTAGGATCTGCAGCTTATCCATTGGGTAGGGAAATGGGCAGACTAGGTGTGACAAGCGGCCCTTATATGCCATCAGATTCTATGTTTCTATGTTTGTTCCCTATGGTAATTGTTCTCTTTCAGTAGTCACATCATGCTCTGAGTTCTTCAGTAAAACGTGTCAGAATAATTCTTCTATGCCATGCTAGTCCATTTTGGTTATAATTAAGCAGGAAGCGTGACTGGGCTCTAAGTAATAGTGGTAGCTCAGAGTAGTAAACTATTATTTCTTGTCACAAAAGATTACGATTCTTTTCTCTTTTGATAAATGAAGCATTTACTGACTAACAGTCCCACAGTAGGCATGATGTGTAGAACAGTAATATAACTGAGGTTGACTCAGATGGTTCTGGTCTTTCCCATACATCATGAGCCCTGCAACCTAACACACTTTTTTTTATAAGAACTGACAAAGAAGAGCCTGTCATCTTTTGGGAGAGCAGACTTATGTGTTGTCACAACAGGTGAGGTCACAATGAGGAGTACTAGACATGAATATGTCAGTCTCCAGATAAAGTATTGCCCTTCACCCTGCACCAAATCTGTGATATAAAAAAACTCTAATTAGCAAATTGAGAAAAAAAGGATCATTAATATCTCACTAAATTCAAAACTAGAGATAGGTGAAATTTTTAAATTTAATTCTGCAAAATATTTCATGAAATTCTGAAATGTTTTTAAATATACTGTGATTGTGAAATGCGAAATTCCGCTGGTGAAATTTGGAATTTGACTTGCAAAATGTGTAATTTTACTGGCAAAAGGCAGAGTTTCACTACCTGCAGGTGAAATCCCACTGTTCGTGGGAGAAATTCTGCATTTTGCAGTCGAAATTTCATTTTTGAACAGCAGAATTACAAATTTCGCACCTGCAAAATATCCCATGAACTGCAAAATACATTTTGTGGGGTGAAGTTCCTGGTTTCGCCAGAATTTCACTGGCAAAATTAAATTTCACAACATCTATATTCAAAACTAACTAACATTTTCTGCCTGCTATTTGTTTTGCTACTAGCTCTTTACTAGATTACCGCAGGTACTCAACTGAACTGGTCTGGTTGTTTTACTGACAGTAGAAGAATAGGGCCATGCTGCGGGGGCAGTAAATGTGCACCCGTGAAAGCAGCAGCAATTTGTCTGGTTAATGTAGTGTAGCTGCAACTGTGGAAAATGAGAAGGAGGAACAGGAAGATATTTTAATCTTGTACAATATGGTGTGTTTGTGGGAAAATCCTTTAAATTTGGCTCAGAAAGTGCTCGACAATCAATGTTATAGGCATCATAATGATCATCATAAAGGCTGAACTAAAGATGTAGAGAACCTCTGTCAGGTATGTGGGGGTCACCATCATTTTAGATGACTCTAAAATGATTGGTTAAATCCAACTTCTGCCAACTCTGTAGTGTAAGAATTGTATAACAGGACACTTGAGCCTGATCTACGAGCTATAGTAATGAACTTGAATCTACAGTTTAATTAAACATTATAGTTGATAACTGACTGCTAACTTCCACTTTGTAATGGTAAAGAAAATTATGATGCTGTTGATAGTGACGATGATGATGATGACAATAAAAATTATAGTGATGGGTTACTAGCGCCTTACTTCATTGGCAGTCCTAAATCTTTTAATGAGCAGAAGCTTTTTCTGTTTCAAATCCAATCGGACCTGCTGTATTTCATCTCTTGTGATGCACTTGTAATTTTGAGTGCCTGCCCTGGTGGTTCAGTTACTTTCTTTCTCATTTGTGTTTTATCTCCAGTATATCTAACTGCCGCAGTTTGGAATGGTCCTCCCAGTTAAAACACCTTGCTTCTCTATGACATATCCGAGCTCTGTCATTATCTGACAGATGACTGTAGAGGCACAGAGTCATTTGTGCAGGGAATGAGGGTGACTAGCATGTCATCAAGCAGGGTTTAATGTTTTCACATCATTGTGTCCCTGGGCCATCATCACATGCATTGATGCAGTGAGTGAGCTCTACTTCCATGGAACTGCCACTGGCTTCATCTGGGTGAAGTCACTTCCCTTTCAATCCCTCATTGCTGCCACATAGATGCCTCCAGATACAGCTACCAAGCAGGAAATGCATACCTGCTCTGCCAGAGAAAAGTGCTGTCACAAAGGCATTCAATCCTCTCCCAACCCCCTTCAGAACCCAAGCTTCCCCTGGCAAGTGCATCATCAATATCACCGGACTAGAAGAACGTAACTCTACTACTGTGCACCTGCATCAGCCAAGGTTTGGTTTCTTTCTGCTGGATTGGTTCCTTTTGGAACATGCTCTTGTGTATCCTGTACCACTGAGCTATATTAGGCAGTTTTTGTAACTTTTCATACTATGAAATCCCCATAAATAGTAGCTACTGTGTCACATGAGGACCACACTGTCATCTTTTTAATTTAATTGTAAAAATGAATCCCTTCACAATTCATTTATCAGAAAGTCAGATCAGTGGCTACACTGTAAAAGAAACACAGTAACATAGTTTACTGTACCTGGTTCCTCTGTTGTGGTATCAGGTGCTGTTGTACTCATCAGAGTTGTTTCAAATGTGGTTGTTGATGTTGATGCTTCCGTTGTTGTTGGCCCTGTTATGAAGATGAAAACAAAGTTCCTTGTACAAGTAATATTTCTTTTTCTTGTACAATGCTCACTGTATGAACTCATTTGTTCTCAGAGATGTATGTCTATCTTATATTTGTAACAAACTGAAATGTGTATATAAATGATAAATAGAAAAAATAAACAGAGAATAACAAAAAGAAATATATTTTTAGTGAGCTGCATCAGCAAAATCATATTCCAGTACTGGATTTCACAGAATTTTCAGATTTGAAATTATTGGCCATCAATTTAATTGACATGCAAGTTGAATATAATTAGCGCAGCAGTAATCATTGTAAAGTGTTTCTCTAGTAAGTACCTGACAACATGCATTGAGGCAATGACCGCTACAAACAATGAACTGCTGTTACCAGATTTTTTTTTTGGTAATTGCTATTTTAAGCCCCTCATCTCTGGTGCTGTCTCCCGACACACACTCAAAGACAATTCGTTCCTGAGGAAACCCCACGGAGCCTTGGCTATACCCCCAGGTGGGGACAGGGTGGTGGTCCCTCCCCATAGGCCCCACACACGTACCGTCAATCTCATTGGGGTCCTCATTGGAAAGCAGTGCCAGAGGGTGAGGCCATATTCCAATCCTCTTGTTGGTTTTGCACTTGGGTTGAGTGTTTTACATGTAAGCCACCTGGAGGCATGCATGCACTGATGATAAGGAATACTCCAGTGTCTGTCACAGCTCTTGACTCATAGAGACTTTGGGCATGCTGAACCTCTGGCTACTGCTACAGGCCACACATGCGCCGAGTCAGTACACTCCACTCCCGGGAGGAGGAGAAGAGCAGTCCCTCAGATGATGAGGCCTCCTCCCCTTAGCTGCAGCTATGATGACCCAGGATCATTCCAGAACCTGGGTCACCAGTGTTGCAAGCAGTAGCACTACCACTGTACCGGTAGGCTGGCTGCAATGAACTGCCGTTACTAGATTCTTGAGGAGCACTATTAAACTGCCCAATGATCTGGTGATGTTGATCCTTGTTGTCCAGAGATGTTTTGTTCCACCAATGTAGTCAATGTTTGTGCAAAGCAGTTGACATAGCATTTTTCTAGCACTCCATGTTGTCAATGGGTAATCAACACAACTTGATATAATGCACCCCTACCAGGGGAATGCCACCCCTAAATTTAAATAGTGCCTGTTAAGTTGCGGCATACCACTTATATAAACTGCTTTTTTCTCATTTCCTGAGTGGATTGGGAGCCACGTCTCCCTTGCTAGGATGTTCTTAATGGTCTCCGTTTCAATAAAAAAGAAAAAATGTGCCAACGGCAGGTACAGATTTCTTTTATTGGGGGTGTAGAGTCTCGGGGGCATCCTCAACTTTGGTGTTGGTTCATTTGCCTCCCCCCCCATAGCTTGAGGTTTGAAGTTTGGCAGCATTTTAGAGCTAACATAGTAGTGAACAATTGAAGTGGTTGTGCACAGAAGCCCCTTTATTTGCTAAGGGGAGAAAACGTGTGGTGCTCAACAGCACGGTAAATACATCTGAAAAGGTGTTTCGAAGAGCACAAGTCTGTAGGCACACTTTAGACAAAGTTATTGCAAATCTTTTGTAAGGTTATATCTTATAGTGCTTATTATAGGCAGTTAGGAAAACAACAACTTAATGCCAGGCACATTCAACAAGTACCTCACTTACCTGCAATATTGTCCAAGCCATAAAATGTAAAACAAATCACTGAACCTGTTTCTGTGGACTAATTTTTTCTTGGCTCAATTGTCTAAGACCTCAATTACGTGAAAACCTTGCTTTTGTTGGACACCATCCACAGTGGTGAGTTTAAATAATAGCACGATTGGTGTGCGGGATAACATCACACCTGGGGTGATTAGGCACGAGGCGAGGCCAAGTGCGACTAATCACCCCAGAAGTGACGTTATCCCAGCACAACACACACCCTGGAGTGCATTATTGCTATTATACAATGGCTTTTGAGGTAAAAAGAAAAACAATTATTAAAAATTACCTTTAAAAGTGAATTTATGGGTGTTTTTTTCTCTAATGTGTAAGTTTACGTTTAAAAAAATAGTGCGTATTTCTTCTTTTCGCCAGCAGGTGGAGCTCCTATGTTGAAACTGTGGCTTCATACTCCCAAGTTCCCACAGATACGTTTCTGTGCTGTTGTTCTTGTCTGTGTGCCCTGTTTCTTTGGTGTAAATCATGTTTTTTATATTGTTTTTTTTTTTATCTCAGTGTCCTGTATATGTGTTAGTCTTCCTGCTGGTGCCTCTGGGAAATGTGAGCTTCCAGAAGATGTCGGAGTGACCCCCTCCCCACTGCTTCTACTGTCAGGGTCGCGGTTGTTGGACATTGCTCCCCAACACCACCATCTGACTGTGGTGCTTGTGTGTCTTCTCTCAGTTCTGGTATTAGCTGGAGAAGTAACCCAATGTGGAAAACAACGTTCAGGTAAAATGGACTGTTAGGGACGTGCTCGTATGTTTCTGTTGGCGGAGACTTGTGATTGCGACAAAAGCGATAGGGAACCTGATTGTTGTGATGGCTTTCAGGTGGCAGCGACTGGGAGGCATAGGGGTTCTTGATTGTGAAGCCAATGTGGCAGCTTTCACTGTGTCTTTCTTTTGTTAAATGAAAAAATAAATAAAGATGTCTGTTGTGTTGACAGCAGAGACTGTCAGTAGAGCAAGTGGGGGACTGCTGAGAGCCAATCGCAAGTTGGCTTTCACTTGTCTCATTTTTTTAATAGTAAGAAAACAAAGTTTTAGGGACTGTATCATGGTTTTAGATATTAATTTGGTTGTCTTTTGTGCTGTGGCAGGGAGGGATTTAAACTGAGAGGTGCACATAGCAGTAGTAGGAGTACAGGCAAGTAGAAGGTGGCTTGTGCAGTGTTTTTTTTTCTCATGTCATTTGCCCATGTGGGTGCTGGGACTAGACCTGTGATGTTGTGCTGGGATAACAGCACGGCTCCAGTCCCAGACGGACCAGAGTACAAGATTATTTTATGCCGTTGTATAATTTATGATGAACATCTTCCTTTGTTATATTAGCTGTACTCTGCTGGATTTTCAAAGGCGCCGAGTGTTTTTCACTTCCACACAGTAGAACTGTTTATCACAGGTATCTGGCAGCTCAGAGGCAGTCAGTGTGCAGCTCTTGCTGTGTAGATTCTACCTGAAACTTTCTGCTGTGGGCTTTAGGCCAGTGCTCCTGCGTGCTTATATTTCAGAACTCAAGACCCAATCATCATAGCTGTTAGACAGCTAATTTGTGATTTTGGGTGTAACTTTGAGGTGATTTGTTGATTTTCCACCGCAACCTCTGTTTCTCTCATTTGCGCAGCCACCATTAGGGTTCAGCATGTGCTCCTTCATCAGTTTGGCTTCCCTACAGTGTCTACAGCATGCACTGGTGGTGCACAGGTATGCAGTGGAAAGTCCATTGCATAGTGCTATTTGCCATTAATACCTACTGTGCGAGTGTGTGCCCACACATTTGGCAAGTGTGCTCAGGCTAGCTCAAGCACACTAATGTTCCTGTACACCTGATGGGTGCATACATGCATAGTATAGTGTTTTTTTCAGTGCACTTATTCAATCTGGCAGTTGGCTGGGCTGATTGATAGCAAACAGTCACTAGTACATTCAAACCTGGGTTTTTTCCTGTTACACTTTTCTCATATTGGCACCATGGCTTATCGAAGACCATTAATCATGACATGAAATAAGACCTGCAGAAGTGTGATGAGACCCTCCCCCATGGGTACCGATTGCCCACATTGTGCTGCTCACCATACTAGTTTTCTTATAGATTCTCTCAGCTGGCCCTCTGAGCTGGGGAGGGGGGCACCTGGTCCATCTCATGGCAGTGGCAAAGAAGAGTTGTGAAAAGCTTTCTTATTGCTTCTTAGTGAGCATCTGAATCCTGATGTCCTGCAGTAAATCTCAGCAGATACACCTGACCTCAGGCCAGTCCCCCCAGGTTAAGGATTGCCCATCCAGATATGTCCAGGTGTGATACAACTCGACAAGGCAGTACAATCAGATGTAGAGGAAGTTACCAACCCTGACTTTTAGAAGGCACCATTTTGTTGCCTTCCTCTGGACTGCCTCCATCCTGTCTATGTCCATGCAGAGATGGGGTCTCCAGAACTGGATGCAGTACTCCAGATGGGGTCTCACCATCTGTCTGTACAGACGGATAATAACTTCCTGTTTTCTGCTGGTGATGCCTCTCCCTATACATCCCACTATCCCCCCAGCCCTCCCTACTGCCTTCTCACATTGCTTGCTAACCTTAAGGTCATCTGATATGATTACCCCAAGGTCCCTTTCCATTTTTGTTGTCATTACTACCCCCACTGTGTAATCTTCCCCTGGGTTTTTGTTTCCAGGTGCATTATTTTGTACTCTTTGCATTGATTCCAAGTCACCATACTTCTGACCATTCCTCCAACCTTACCAAGTCCCTTCTCATCCTTTCCTTGCCTTCTTTGTATCATCCCTATTGCAGATCTTTGTGTCATCTGCAAAGAGGCATACTTTTCCTTCAGTCCATCGCAATGTCATTTATAAAGACATTAAAAGGACTGAACCAGTACTGAACCCTGCAGTACCCACTAGTAACCTCTTTCTTCAGAGTGGACTCCATTTACTATTACCTTCTGTATCCTGTTGTCCAGCCAGAGTTTTATCCAGGCTACCACCCTGGGACCCACTCCCAGGCTGGTTAATTTGATTACTAATCTTTTGTGTGGGACTGTGTCAAATGCCTTGCTAAAGTCTAGGAAGGCCATGTCCACAGACCCTCACTGGTCTACTACTTGGTCACCCAGTCAAAGAAATCAATTAGATTCATCTGACATGACCTTCCCACTGTGAGTCCATTCTGCTTAGGTCCTGTGCCCCACTGGCCTCTAGGTACTCAACAATTCTTTCTTTCAGAAGTGATTCCATCTCTTTCCCTACCACAGAGGTCAAACTGACAGGTCTGTAGTTTCCTGCCTCTTTCTTGCTCCCACTATAGTGATAGGGAATCACATCTGCCTCCTCCAGTCCTCAGGTACCACACCATCCTCCCATGATTTGTTAAAAGGGTAGCCTCTGGAAGTAAGGATGGGGAGGAGGATGGGTGCAGAGAGGTGGGGAAACGATAAGGTGGTTGTGGGTTGGGGGAGGTACCAGAGTCAATGAGTTACCATTTTCTATTTTACAGGTAAAAAAGTCATCACAAGACTTTTTTTAACAGATGTGTGTTTTCTTGTGTGGGCTCGCAGTATGCCACCTCTGTTTTTGGGAGGTGACTGAAGCCAATGGGGAATGGGCTCCCAATTGGCACACAAAATGTATCTGTGTTTGGGGCACATGATGATGAGGGGGATTGGGCACCCAGGGGCACACAAATTAAATAAATAGGGGGAAATTATGGTGATGGGTATTGGGCTCATCCACTGGCAAATGAACTGGGTGGGGGGCATGATAACAGGGGATTGGGCACCCCTGACATCAGTCTTCAGGTGGGGCTATGAGAGGTAAGCGGAGATAGCTGCCACCATGTTTATTGAAATGTTACACCAGGCAAGGCATGCTCTGCAATGACTGATCACTCCCTCATTGAACAGCGAAATTGTTTCAAGTTGGTATCATGCTTTTGCACTGCTGTCATAGACAGCATGTTATTTCATTGATGGCACAGAGCCCAGCCTGAAAAAGCAGTGGTGTCATTGACCAGAACATGACCACACCTCCAAAACCTGCTATTCCAAGCTACCACACGTTGTTTGTGACTTGTGTGCAAGACAACATAAAAGTACAATAAAAATGTTGTTTTCTTACGAAAAGTTTGTCCATATCAACTGCTTAACATACATCAGTGGTGAGAGAGTACAACCAAAAGAGATTAATGAGTGGGATAGTGAAAAAGCAGGGAGAGATTTAGCAGTAAAATTCTCAATAGCCACAACTTTAACCATAGACTGAAAGTTCCCAAACTGCTTCTGGCTGGAAAGCCTTAAACCATCTTATGGCCAATGCTGCAGAGATCCTGTTCTGTCTGGGATGAACAATACGCCAACCGCTGTTAATGCAGAATGCTATACCTTGGGTTCAGGCAGGTGAATCCCTGCTCTCCTTCCACCCCAAAATGCTCTGGAGTCAATTTTTTCAGAAAACCAGCACTTTGGCTTACAATACCATCAGCTCAGATCCTTTGAAATCTTGATGTCACAAGAGGTGTTCTGCTCTTTGGCCAACACCACCAAAAGAAATAGTTCCATTCAGGCTCAACTCCTGCTCTGAAATACATTTCCCTTTGCCCTCATAGACTTGTGTAAACCAGGATAAACAACTGAGGTTCACTGCCAAAATAAATATCCAGTCAATTTGGCTACCCCAAAATACAACAGATGATAATGAATCACATCAAGCATATAAAACGATGCATTCTCAGAAATAACACCAAATAAAGTTATTTTTTTAATGAAATAAAGTATAGGCTGCAGACCTGAACTTCCAAATAAGATGAAAAAATCTTGACACAGCTAATGCTAACTTATTTGATACCCGAAAACAGCATTCCCCTACTACAATAAAACCATTCCTGTTTATAAAATCTAAAGTAAATGTAGTTCTCCTCCAAAATAGCTAACATTTGAGCTGAATTTGTGTGCTATCCACAAAAGTATGACTTGACTTATAGTAGCAGCTTAGTCAACATGCCCAGACTGGTGGCCATCTTGCTCAAACTCAATTCCAATCCACAGAGCCATCCCATTTAGCATTTACCTCTATGTCTTCATGCATGATGCACCTGGTATTTGTTTTTTAAAGATAAGTGAACTTGTTAATAATAAGTTCTCAGCAGATGTCCTTCTGCTTAGTTTTTGTAAAGCCTTTGAGATTGTACCTAACTGAGCCATAATTGAAAAAAATGGTAACATTTATAATAAGCAATACTGTGATACTGTTGATGGGAATTTGGCTTATGGAATGTACGCTTATGGAATGCACCCAAACAATATCCATAAATGTTTTTATCATGAGAGGGCAGTGTGACAGGTATGGTGCCTAAGAGTTCAGTTCTGGAGCACATACTATTTCAGATTGTCATCTCTGATACAAATGTTGATTTCATAAACTGGCTTATGAAATACATCAATAACACCAAACTCAGAATTCCATGTACAAATATGCAATATATAATAAGGTTTCCATGAGATCTAGATGAAATAACAAAATGGGCATGCGCTTTAATGTGGACAAATGTTGAGTCAAGCAGCTGGGACAAGCCAAACATATCACCAGTATTCAGTTTTCAACACAGTATTATAAACAGTAGGATGGATAAGGATCTCAACATTGTTATAAATAATTCCTTTGATCAACAGGATCACTGCACAACTGCAATCTCCAAAGCCAATAGAGTTCTGGAGAAATAAAGAAATATATATATATATAAGAAGGGCTAATGTTACAATGCCCCCTTTACCAGCTATATGAAAGACCACTGGTAGAATACAGTAGTCAGGTATAGGGCACTTACAGGAATTCAGACATAGAGTTGAAAAAGTTCAAAATAAAACAACTAAAATAATTACAGGACTCAAAAAAGTGGCATACAAAAAGATTACAAACCTGAATCTTTTCTCCTTAGAAGATCTAAGGAAGACAGGGACAATTTTTAGATTAACGATATTGTGCAGAACCCATATTTATGAAACAAACTTAATTTGACTTTCAAGGATACACAAATGATACTGAGAACTTCCAATACAAATTTAACAGAGACAATTCATAACAGACAAACATTCATTTTTGTCTAGTGACTGTATAATTACCTCAGGAACAATCTCCCATAGCATTCAGCCGTTAGTACATCAAATGATAATGTTAAACACAACCTAGATAAATGTACTAATCATGGGGATATTTAGCTGATTAAGTATCAATTCAGGAGAAAATTTTGGGCAAGTGACATTTCAGGACCTTTAACCTTTGTGAGGTACTCTGAGAAAAATTTGACCTTGTAATCACACTGAGCAAGAGGTGTTGCTCCGGCTTGGTTGGGTACTGGTGAAAGGAGTTCTTTGTTAGCTGATGCTTCTGAATCCAAAGATGTTGACCTAGTTATTTAACCTCTTGGAAGTGAAGCCCATGTAATTGATCAATCTTAGCCAGCACAATTGCCTCACTGCAACTTACTGTTTCCACTGCCATTAATATGCTGGGTTCCATTTTTAGAGCCCAGAGATTGCCACAGGCCCCCTTGTGTGCCAGTCCCATGGTGCATGGAGATTCCATTGTTATCCCAGCCATTGATCAGGATTTTCAATCCCAAGTGCCAAATTCCTCAAGTTAGAGCAGTTTTTCCCCGGTCTACCTTGTTGAACATGTGGCATTCGGAGGACCTTTATATGGTGCTTACATGAAATATTTGACACAAGCTATGTAAAGTGAAGAAGCTGTTGCAACTGTGCACAACAATATAAAATCGGGTGAAACTACAGCAAAAGTGTTTGGCACAATTGTGCCATAAAAAGATATTGATACTGGACTTGGCACAAGCCTTGTGTTGATGCCATTTAATATCATGCCCTGTCTCATATATATTTGATACAATCTCACAGAAAAGCACCTTGGACATTGTACAGGGTTAGGGCATTTGGGGGGGGGCTGCTTTTTTGCCCTTGTTTTGCACTGCTTTGCCAACTCACATTCACTGGTGCCACTTGGTGGAGGCCTTACAGGGTTTTTGAAACGTTGTCTTTTTTTGCAAGACTGCTCCTTGAACTTAGTTATTTATATTTTGTGGTGATGTGCTAACTTTGTTTTACATCTTTATACAACACCCTGAGCCTCTGGGAAAGGTGTCTCACCAAATAAGATTTTCTTGTTTTATACTTATATGGCTGTAACTCTAACAAAAAGCTGAAAATTGTTTCCTTGTGAAATATTAACAAACATTACCATAAAGATGACTTGAATGACAAACACATAAGTCTGCACACACCATAGTAAAAAATTTCTTGATTTTACAGCAGGGCACTTTGCTGTGTCGTATTACCGTCACAGTAAGTGTATATTGTTGTCCAGGTTTTATGGAAGGGAAAGTTACCGCTGTTAATCCACTGCCTTCTGCAGAGTGTATGACAGGTGACTTATCCTCCAATGATACGTAATAGTAAAATGAGGGTGTATTAGCATGAGTAGTCCAAGACACTACCAAGTTTGCGTTAATAATTCTAGCATATACAGAGATGTCTTTGCAACAGTCTGCATAAAAGGAAAAATGAAATTAATGTCTTATCATTTACAGTTTATCAGCTGTCAGAAACTCTGCACTCTATGTACAAACCCATTGTGGCCATATGTGCCATGTTAGAGTACATGTTGCATAGGGATGTGTTAAGTACAACCTGTGTGATCTAAGGAATCCTATGGATTCATGAGCCTAGTACCACACTGCTACCGACTCATTTTTCAGTTTTTCCTGAAGCCCTCCCAGTTCACCCCAGGGCCCCAGGAGTAGATGCATGTGCATGGAAGTGTACATGTGTACTATAGCCCCAGTAACAGCCCCATCCACCCTCCCATTGACCTAGCACCTGGCACTCCCTCTGGCTTGTGCTGTCCCCCAGCCTCCTCCACAGAGCAGTCAAGAGCTGAGTGATATCACGACCACCATTCTGCAGCTCCATCCAGCTCTGCACCCTTCTCTCTTGCTGATCTCTGATGGTCCATGTTCATTCACGAACACGGGTCATCTGTGTGGTGTGATGTAAGGTGTCCAGCACCTTAGCTCTCAATGCCACCAGGCTGGCATTGGCAAGTTTTTTGTCTTTACTTTTTCAACCATCTCTTGTGAAGACCATAGTGGTTTCCTTTTCCTTTTGCCTTTGTCTATTTGTCTGATACAAAGGTTTGTTGCCTCCAATATGTCTCCTTTTAGATGTGCTCATTGTCCTTTGACTCCCCCTTATATCTCCCATCTAAAGCCAACTTGAGACATACCCCCATCCTACTGAGGTCCCCCCTTTAAAAATCCAGAACTGTAGCCTTCATGTGGCATGTTTCTGTTGCTGTTGTTACATTAAACCACGCTGTGCGATGGTCACTGGACTCAAGGTGTTCACCTACCCTGGCATCTGTAATTCTGTCTCCATTCCTTAGTACAGGTCCAATATAGTTTCTTCCTGGGTTGGCTCAAGCACCAACCACTTGAGGCATGTCAACTGCAGGGAGTCTTGGATGTCTCTGCCTGTGGCTGTAGCAGCCAGTTGGGCTCCCCAATCAATTTCTGGCAAGTTGAAGTCTCCCATCAGTAACACCCCACTCCATTTGGCTGCAATCATATGGGTGACATCCAGTAGATCACTGTCCATTTCCTCCCTTTGTGCTGCTCGTCTTTATAGTAGTCCTGTGTTAATGGTTATGCCGTTGCCTGCCTCCACAGTGACCCACAATGCCTCCATCTCCCCCTGTAATCCTTGCACCTCTGTCACTTTCATACCCTCCTTGATGTACAGAGCCACCCTCCTCCCTTTTTACCCTTTCTGTCTCTCCTGAATAAGGCATACCCTGGTAGAGCTATTCCCCAGTCATGGTTCCCATTGTATCATGTCTCTGGAACAGCTATAATATCCAAGTCATCCTCTGATACCATGGCTATCAATATCAGGGATTTTGCTCCCCAGGCCACGAGAATTCATGCATGTGGCTTTCCAGTTGCTGCAATCATTCCTCCTGACTTCCTCCCTGTTCCCTTGGGCTCTCCTGTCCCCTGTACATCTTCCAACTACATGGTTTTTGTTAGGCAAGATGACCCCCTGTCTCCTTTGGCATGGCAAGGTGTTAGTTAATGGAGTACAGCATTAGCTGCTGCAGCTTCTGAAACTAGAAATGTTGACCTACTTCTAGTATCTGACAGAGGTTGAACCAGGATTGCAGCACACCATTTGCCAACATGGTTCCCACTATGTAAATTACTGCTACTGAAACCATGAGTTGGCACAGACTGAACTAAAACATGATCATCTGAACTGTTCGTATCTGACTCCATGAGATGTGGGTGACTATTAGTGTGAAGAGTCTACTGAGTCACTATGTGGCACCTCATGATAGTGGTTTCCAACCCACAGAATGTTTTACAGACAAACCTGGTTGATTTTTTCAATTGGGTCAGCAAAACAGTAGATCAGGGTGGGGCAGTGTATGTGGTTTATACTGGACTTCAGCAAAGTTTTTGACTCCATTCCACACAGGAGACTAGTCAAAAAACTGAAGAAGATGGGAAATGGGCCCAAGGTTACAAACTGGATGAGGAACTGGTTAAATGGGAGAACC
Organism: Neoceratodus forsteri; assembly: GCA_016271365.2. Lineage (NCBI taxonomy): Eukaryota > Metazoa > Chordata > Ceratodontiformes > Ceratodontidae > Neoceratodus > Neoceratodus forsteri. The sequence goes on along the minus strand of CM028137.1, from coordinate 39,565,493 downwards.
CAAAGTATATTAGTAAATGATTCTCAGTGGAGGGGAGGGTAACTAGCGGGGTCCTGCAGGGCTCAGTTCTGGGGTATCCTCTTCAACATATTCATCAATGACATTATGGATGAACTAGAGGAAAGGTGAGTCTGTTTGCAGATGACACCAAATTGGCAACAGGGTAGACACAACAGAGGGACAGCAAAGAATGGAAGCTGATCTCTGAAAATTGTAGGAGTGGTCCAAGACCTGGCAATTGAAATTCAATGCCAAAAAATGCAAGGTCATGCACCTGGGAAAGTGTAACCCAGGGAAACTGTTTTTAGTGGGAGGGGAGTAGCTTGTGGCTACCATGCTGAAGCAAGAGCTGGGGTGATCATATCAGATGGATTTACCACTGCTGCCTGACAAAACAATCTGTGAATGTCAGTACAGCGACAGGTTCCATATCGACTGCGAGTTGCCGTTGGCATGGAACAACACACTTCAGACTCTGTTTTTTCACTGGGGGGCTTCACCCCTGAACTAAAGGATTCTAACTCCAAGTTGGAGTTAGTTCGGTGAGGGGGTGCAGGTCGGTGCAGGTCAGGGGAATTGGTTGCCCCCTTTCAGCGGCACTTCTCTGGTGGCATGGCACTGCTGTCGATATTGATGCATGTTGCAATTGAAATGTCACTGTTTGGGTGGTATACCACATAGCTGACCTCAAAATCAGTAGACAATGTGAAAATGTAACACTAAAGGCTAGTGGTATCCCGGGATACATATGGAGGGGCATCATGAGCAGAAGGCATGAAGTAATCATGCCCCTGTATTGGCCCCTGATCAGGCCTCATCTTGACTACTGTGTCCAGTTCTGGAGGCCACACCTCAGGAAGGAATAGATAGGCTGGAGATGGTACAGAAAAGAACAACATAGATGGTGCAGGGTTTGCATCAGAAACCGTATGAGGCAAGACTGAATGATCACAAATTATACTCAATAGAACAACACAGGAATTGTGGGGACATGGTAGAAACACTCAGATATCTCATTAATCTCAAAGGCAACAACCAGGTGCATGTGCAGAACCTCTTTCAAGTAAAAGATTATTGCAGAACTAGAGGGCACAGCCTTCAACTTAAGGGAGGAAACTTCAGAAGCAATTTGAGGAAATTCTTCTTCACAGAGCATGTTGTGGAACCATTGGATAACCTGTTGGAGGGGTTGGTGGGAGCCAAGACAGTGTGGAAATTCAAGTGGACATGGCAAAGACACTGTAGGATACACAAGCAGGCAGTTAAGTGTGGGGCTAGGAAGCCAAGGTCAGACTTGATGGATAATACGGTCCCCATTTGATGACAATGTCTGTGTTTCTGTTTCTATGGCTGTTTTACAGTATAAACATGATGCCCTCAGTTTATCTGTGGAACATATCAAAATAATTCTTCCATGCCATCTTCATCTATTTAGGATGTACAGTTAGGCATGGACTATAGTGGTGTTCTAAACCTTTATAGCAGATTTAAGAAATAAAATTATTATTTGTTATAGCTAAAGATTCTGGGACAGATTTTCAATGTCCTGAGAATGGCACAAAGCCTTGATGCACCACTTACATGGTGCAAAAGGCATGCAGCCTTCTCCCAGCTGGTGACTCCATTCACCAGTGCCGCTCTTTTAAATCACCTGACCCCCCTACTCCACTCTTTAGCCACCCCTCCCCTCTCAGCTGACACTAGTCCTCCAAGCCACCCACATCAATATCTTGGTATCCACCACTACCGTCTGACAATAGCCGTTGCCTGCTAACTCCGCTCTCACTCCCTCCCCTCCATATTCTGTCCACCTTTTAATCTGACTCATGCTAGCTTCTGCCGACTCTCTCCACAACATACTGTATTTACCTTGTCTTAATCAACTCTGAGTGTAATGAATGTACTGTATCTATCATTTTCTTTTGTATGTATGTTGCCCTTCACCTTTGATGTGGAACCTTTGTAAATGAGCAGTCCCTGCTCTAATGTCTTTGTAATCCTAGAGTTTAACAAACAAAAATAAATAAATAAAAAAGTTAGACTGGCTCCTTCCTGGTCTAGCTTTCAGCTTTCAGGGAACCCCTTTTTATGGGGCAGCTGCAGTAAAGTCAGGAATCTGGGAATTACCTTAGCTCTGTCATTATCTGGCTGAGTACTATTGAGTTACATAGTAACTCAATTTCGTGAAATCTTCTCCCCCACCCAGGGACCACCAGGGTCAATGCCACTACCTCAGAGGTTGCAAGAAAGAGGAGAGGCTGGGCCAGGGTGGGGTCAGGAAGGGAGAGGGTGGTGGAACAGAGTTGCATCCCTCCAGTTTTACCCCTACACAATTCATTCACTCTTCTGGTGGACAGTGGTTCCTCTATGGAAGCACCTGCAGTGGAGACCAAGGAGGATGCTTGGAACCTTCACAAAGGAGACCCACAGGAGGGTGGCATGAGACCCCACAGGGTAAGTAAACAACTTCTAGTGAGGGGCTCAATCATTAGGGGGTAAAAATGGGGGAGGAAGGGGAGAGGGAGGTAAGGTGCCTGCCTGGCTCCACAGCTTGGAGGGACAGGAAGCAAATCTTCAGGATCGTGGAAGCAGCTGCACAAGGGAGGGAGCTGGATGTCATTGTCCACCTAGAAACAAATGACCTGGCTAGTAATGGGATCAGAGCAGTGCAAGAGGAGTTTGTAGAGTTGGGGAGGGGCCTTAGACAAGTAGCGCATACAGTAACTTTCTCAGAGGTGCGGCCAGTCTATGGCAAGGGTGATGCTAGGGTACTCCTCACCAGGGAATTCAATGAATGCTTGAATAACTGGTGTGGAGCTCAGGGTTTTGGCTTCATTGGGGACTGGGGAGCCACCTGGAGGGATGCAGACCTATACTGGTGCGATGGTCTGCATCTTTCCGGGGGGGGGGACCAGGATCCTAGGTGAGTGGTTTAAATGCTTCATTGGCAAGCATTTAAACTAGCCAAAGGTTGAGGCACTGAAAAGGAACAGGGAAATCCCAGCCTCCCCCCAAAACAACAGTAATTAGTGAGGTAAACACCAATGTAGAGAAGTCATTAGGGAGCAGGACAGAAGTAAATGTCAAAAAAGGCAAAGGCAGTAAGGACAGGAATGGGGCTGAAAGGGGTAAGGCCATCAAAAAGTGGAGGGTGATGAGTACCAATGCCCGTAGTCTGTGTAACAAGCTCCCTGAACTAGTGGCCTTGATGGAAGAGGGTTGCCTGGATATTGTGGCAGTCACAGAAACATGGTACACAGAGAACCATGACTGTGATGTCAACATACCAGGATACACAATCTACAAGAGGGACAAGGAGGGTAAAAGAGGAGGAGGAGTAGCTCTTTATGTAAAGCAAGGGATCAAAGCAACAGAACTAAAGAGTAAACAGGGAGCAGATGAGGCACTCTGGGTCACCCTAGAGACAGGAAATGGAACCACAATCCGCATGGGGATTGTATATAGACCCCCATCTCAGGGGAAGGGAATGGACAAGGAAATGATAGAAGGCTTCCTTAGAATGGCAGAGAAAGGGGAGATATTGTTGATGGGGGACCTGAATATGCCAGCTGTTTACTGGAGCACCTTTGCTGCAGGCATCCAAACAGGTCATTCTTGATGCCTAGGGCATGCCTCAAACAGCTAGTATTGGAACCCACTCGGGAGGAGCAATCTTAGACCTGGTACTCTCAAATGGGGACAGAAAGAATCTCAGATTTAGAAGTGGGTAGCCATCTGGGAACAAGGACCACCAAACAGTGTGGTTCAGATAAACACTGCCATACAATCAAGCCATACAAAAGCAAGAATATTGGACTTTAGGAGGGCTGACTTTGGGAAAAGAGAGAGTGCCTCAGAAAAACACTAGCAAACAGGAAAGAAGGAGGATGGAAGAACAATGGGGAGTAATCAAAACAGCCATCACAGAGGCAACATGCCTTTGTGTAAAGTAAATCAACAAAACACAACAAAGGAAAAAAAAGCTATGGTTCTCAAAAGAGGTGGCAGGGAAGGTTACGGAGAAAAGGATAGCATTCAGGAAATATAACGAAACACAGAAGGAGAAGGACAGAGCACTTTATCAGTTAAAGCAGAAAGAGGCTGGGAAGGCATTCAGAATAGCAAAGACCCAAACTGAGGAAAGGATAGCCAACTCTGTTAAGAAGGGTGATAAGACCTTTTATAGGTACATTAGGTAGCAAAGAAAGACCAAAGGAGGGATACTGAGGCTTAACAAAGGGGAGGGAATGTGAGTAGAGAGTGACAATGAAAAAGCAGGAATACTGAACGAATATTTCTGCTCAGTATTCACAAAGGAAGAGGAGGGGGAGATACATAAACCAAACAAGAGAAACACTCTGAAGACGGGGGTCGATACCAGTCCATTTACTGAAGAAAGGGTTCTGAAAGAACTAATAAAATTGAAGGTGGACAAAGCAATGTGGCCTGATGGGATTCACCCAATAATTCTAAAAGAACTAATGATAGAAGTAATGACACTGCTGACTACTCTCTTTAGCAAATCATGGGAGGATAGGGTGGTACCTGAGGACTGGAGGTGGGCAGATGTGATTCCTCTTCACAAAAGTGAGAGCAGGACAGAGGCAGGAAACTACAGACCTGTTAGTTTGACTTCAATGGTAGGTAAAATGATGGAATCACTTCTGAAGAAAAGAATTGTTGAGTACCTAGAGGCCAGTGGGGCACAGGACCCAAGGCAGCATGGATTCAAGATGGGAAGGTCGTGTCAGATGAATCTAATAGATTTCTTTGACTGGGTGACCAAAGTAGTAGACCAGTGAGGGGTTGTGGACATGGCTTACCTAGATTTTAGCAAGGCATTTCATACAGTCCCACACAAAAGATTAATACACAAGTTAGCCAGCCATGGAGTGGGTCCCAAGGTGGTAGCCTGGATAAAAAATTGGCTAGACAACAGGATGCAAAGGGTAGTAGTAAATGGAGTCCACAGTGAAGAAAGGAGGGTTTCTAGCGGGGTACCACAGGGTTCAGTACTGGGACCGGTCCTTTTTAATGTCTTTATAAGTGACATTGCAGAGGAACTGGAAGGAAAAGTATGTCTCTTTGCAGATGACACAAAGATCTGCAACAGGGTTCATACACCAGATGGAGTGGAAAGGATGAGAAGGGACTTGGCAAGGTTGGAGGAATGGTCAAATGTATGGCAGCTCAGATTCAATGCAAAGAAATGCAAGGTAATGCACCTGGGAAACAAAAACCCAGGGCAAGAGTACACAATGCGAGGTGAGATACTCACAACAGTAAAAATGGAAAGGGACCTTTGGGTAATTACAGTACAGCAGGTAATATTAGCACATGACATATTTAGTGTGATGACTCCAGTTGTACATATTAGCGCCTGATATATTTAGCGCCCAGTGCTTACTGCTGCAGTACAGTTCGCATGGCAGATTATATTAGCGGTCTGTTTATAATAGCGGTTCTTTGCTTTCAGCTAATTTAGCTAATATAAACAGAAAGCTAATATAATCTGCTATACAGTATATCAGATGACCTAAAGGTGGGCAAGCAATGTGAGAAGGCAGTAAGGAAGGCTGGGGAGATACTGGGATGCATAGAGAGAGGCATCAATAGTAGAAAACAGGAAGTTGTTATCCCTCTGTACAGACAGTTGATGAGACCCCATCTGGAGTACTGTGTGCAGTTCTGGACACCCCATCTCCGCAAAGACATAGACAGAGTGGAGTCTGTCCAGAGGAGGGCAACCAAAATGGTGCAGGGTCTGCACCAGAAGACATATGAAGAAAGACTAAAGGAGCTTAATATGTATACCCTTGAGGAAAAGAGGGAGAGAGGGGACATGATAGAAACTTTCAAGTACCTCAAGGGAATCAACAAAGTCCAAGAGGGTGGCATCTTTCAGAAAAAGAGATGTGCAAGAACAAGGGGGCATACTTTGAAGATAGAGGGTGGGCGGCTCAGAGGTAATGTGAGGAATGTATTTTTTCACAGAGAGGGTTGTGGATGCATGGAACAGCCTCACTGAGGAGGTCGTGGAGTCAAGAACAGAGGGGGAATTCAAGAATGCATGGGACAGACATAAGGCAGTCCTAGTGGGGGGTAAGAGGAAGTAAGCTGTTGGTTAATTAGGATCTGCATCTTATCTGTTAGGTAGGAAAATGGGCAGACTAGGTGGGTGAAGCGGTCCTTATCTGCCATCAAATTTTATGTTTCTATGTCTCTATGTAAATCATACAGGGCATGAGGGGGACGGGTGTGTCATCCAACTGTGATTAATGTTTTCCCATAAATTTCTGCATAGGCTTACATCACATGCAGTGATGCAATGTGTGAGCTCCACTTCCTTGGAACTGCCACCGACTTCCTGTAGGTGGGCTGTTTTACCATGCGGTCACTCTTTGCAGCAACACAGATTCCTCAAGGGGCCACTACCAAGCAGGAAATGCATACCCCCTCTGCCAGAGATAAGACCTATAACAAAGGAATTTAATCCTTTCTCCCCTGTCCTAGCCCGAGTGTCAAACAACCACTGCCACATCATTGTCACTGAAATAGTGGGCGGTGGCTCTGTCACTGTGCTCCTAAATCAGCCTAAATTCAGTTGATTTCTCTTAAACTGGTTCCTGTTGAACTTGAACTTACCTATCCTATAACACTGTGCAACAGAAAGCATTTTTTGAAACCTAGTATACTGTGAAATAAGTGGAAAACAGTTAAAGCTGAATCAAGATGGAGGGGGGGATGGAAGGTGAAGTGTATATAATGGGTGATATGGGGGAGTAAGAGTATGAAAATTGGAAATTGAAGGAAGCCATAGTGGCGGTAACAAACAAATGCATTTAGACAGAGCCCAAACGAAAAAGAAGAATATAACCAGTATGGTTTTCTAAAAACGAGGGAGACAAAGTAAGGGCTAAGAGACAGAGTTTCAAAACATGTAAGCCTTATATTATAAGAAAACCCAAAGAGAGCAGGTCAGGGAGGTGTACCTTGAATGTTTAAGAGAAGCAGGGAAAATGGTAAGGAGAGCTAAGGCACAAATGGAGGAGGGTTATCATGGACTGTGAAAAAAGAAGGCAAGATATTCAATAGGTTCATTGGCATCAAAAGAAAGGGGAGTGAGGCTCAAAGGTGAGGAGGGGGAGAATGTGAGGAGGGGGATCTAGACAATGCAGAAATACTTAAATACTTTTGCTCAGTGTTCGCTAAGGAGGGAAGTATCAGTGGCCACAGCTGGGTAGTAGAGGCAATGGAGGAGAAGAAGAGGACACCTGTCCATTCACAGTGGAGAGGTCTCGAAGAACTCATAGAGCTGAAGGTGGATAAATCCATGAAGCCAGATGGAATACACCCAAGGATAATAAGGGAGCTGCTAAGAGAACTTGCAGTGCCTATGGAGGCCCTGTATACAGAGTCATTCAACTCAGGTGTGGTTCCAGAGGACAGAAGGAAGGCGCATGTAGTCCCCCCTGCACAAAAGCAGCAGTAAAGAAGAGGCAGGGAACTACAGGACAGTCAGCCTTACCTCAGTGCTGGGGAAGATCATGGAGACACTGCTGAAAGAAAGGAAAGCGGCACACCTGGAATCCAGGGGAGCCCAGGATCTGAAGTAACACAGATTCACAGCAGGGAGGTCATTTCAAATGAATCTGAAAGATTTATTTGATTGGGTGATGAGGGAAGTTAATCAGGGAGGGGCAGTAAATGTCACCTACCTAGATTTTAACCAAGTCTTCCACCCTGTCCCACATAGAAGGCTGGTTAGCAAGATGGGTTGTCTAAGCACGGAACAAAATATGATACACTGGGTAAAAAACTGGTTGAGATGCAGGACACAGAGTGTGGTGATAAATAGGACCCAATCCAGGGAGACAGGGCTGACCAGCGGAGTGCCACAGGGAACAGTACTGGAACCAGTTATGTTAAATATCTTCATTAGTGCCTTTGTATAGAGGCTAGATAGAAAGGTCTGATTATTTGCAGATGACACCAAGATTTACAAAAGGGTTGATACTCCAGAAGGGGTGCAGAAAATGAAGAGGGACTTGGGGAAGCTTGAAAGCTGGTCAGAGACTTGGCAACTGAGGTTCAGTGCAAATAAATGCAAAATAATGCACCTGGGTAGAGGCAACCCTGGGGGGATCTACAGGATGGAAGGGGAGTGCTGACTGGCACTAAAAAGGAAAGGGACCTAGGAGTTGTCATTGCAGATGACCTCAAGGTATCAAAGCAATGCACAAATATGGTGGGGAGAGCCAGTGGCATGCTGGGTTGCATAGGCAGGGGTATCACTAGCAGGAAGAGGGTGGTGGTGATGCCATTGTATAAAACATTGGTAAGGTCTCACCTGTAGTACTGCATGCAGTTCTGGAGGCCACACTTGTGCAAGGACATAAACAAAGTGGAGGATGTCCACATAAGGGTAACAGAGATTGTGTAGGGCTTGCAACCATGAGGAGAGACATGGGGACCTCAGTATGTACTCACTGGAAGAGAGGAGAGGGCAGGGGTGACATGACATAAACTTTCAAGTATCTCAAGGATATAAACAAGGTACATGTGGGGGACCATTTCCAAGGGAGAAAAAGTGCTAGATCGAGGAGACATAATAGGAAATTGGAGGGGGGTACAATAAGGGGTCATGTGAGGATGTTTTTCTACGCAGAGAGGGTAGTTGACATTTAGAATTGCCTGCCTCAAGAGATAGTGGGGAAAACACAGTGGAGGTGCTTTAATCATGTTTGGGCCAGGCACAGGAGAACCTTGAGAGGGGAGGGAGTGATGATAAACCATTGATCACATTGTATCTTGTGTCAGTGGCAAAATATAATGTATAGGGTATACAGGCAGACTGGATAGGCCTAGACATCCTTATCTGCATGCAATTTCTATGTTTCTATGTTCTATGTTTCTATGAAACTCTGATTAACATTAGCTACTGTATCACGTGTGGACCACACTGCCATCTGTTTTATTTGTAAAAAGTGGATCCCCTCGCAACCTCTTCAATGGGAGAGAGGCACCTCAGTGGATGACCTGCGAATCAAACACTATGACGTAGTTTACCTTACCTGCTTGCTCTGTTGTGGTATCAGGTTGTGTTGCACTTGTCACAGTTGTTTCACGTGTTGTTGTTAATGCTTCACTTGTTGTAGGCACCATTATGAAGATAAAGCAATGCTATGTTCAAGTAATATTTCTTTACCTTGTGCAGTACTCACAGTGAACACATTTGTTTCTCAGAGATGTACATTATGTCTTTTTGCCATTTGTAAGATACTAACATTTATATATAAACCATCAATAGGAAAAAATGCAACATGGCACAGAGAAGTACCCTAGTAGTAAGCTGTGAAATAAAATTTGCATTCCAGTTCTGGATTTGACATTTTTTTTAAGATTTCAAATTGTTGCCCTTCAGCTTAATTTTTGTGTTAGTTAAATAAAACGGGCGTAGTAGTCATCATTGTAAAGAGTGTCTGTGGTAAGTTCAGGAGAATATACATCGTGGGCAAAACATCCACATCAGATGAACTGTGTTTACTTGATTCTTGAGGATTTAGTGATGTTGACGCTTGTTGTACTGAGATGTTTTGTTCCACCAGTATATTTTATCTTTGTGCAAAGCAGCTGACATATACTTTCTCTATGTTACTGTTACTTAAAGCCTTTACCATGTTACACGGTTTATGAGGTCATTACCACTTCTGCTTCTAAACAATTTCCAAGTATCCCTTAATTACACAGTTTTTCTAGGGTGTTAAGTAAGTTGAAAGCAGTGTGTTCACTATCCATGACAGTGGCAATGAGAAATGCTGCTCCTCTGCACTGACATTTTTTGTTTGTCAGATTAGAATGTTGTGACTGTGAGAAAGAAACCCAGGGCCTGATTCCAAGACAGTGATGAGAGCAAGGTGTAAAGTACGCCAATGCGTAAAAAGTTACACCAAAATCCCTACATCATATGAGCTGTACCATATTCCAAGAGAATCACCAGATATGACAGAAAATGCAGAATTGTGCATGTCATAAGTTATGCCTCAAGACATGGCATAACTTGCAATAGTGGCATACCAGTACGTGGGTCACAACTCGCAATACTGCCAGCAGTACATACCTCTCAACTGTCCCACAGTGTATGGCATTGTTCTCTACTGTACATCCCATCACTTCTCCCTTCCACAGTGCAATGCCCTTTCCCACAGTCTGTGTTTGGCTAGTGTGCTGCATGCTATGGTACATGTTCCGCCAGATATGTTTTTCACTTATTATTGGTTTGTCTGGCCATGCTACTACATATTTCACTGTGTCCTGGGCTTCCTAGGGCATATTTGCTTGGGTGTTCCACTGTATGCCCATTAGTTCTTCGTTCAGGACCTTCTGGTTGGGGGTATGCTGCAGTCTAGCTCTTTGGGGGGGTTCTATGTCCTGTGCTCTGGTTAGGACAGCTTTTCCTTGTTGTAACATACGTATCCATCCTCTGGCATGGTTCTTTACGCCACCTTTTCTAGAATAGCAGTTCTGTGGTGCTGGTGTGTTACGCATGCCATAAGCCACATTACGCAGTGACGTAAGCATTATTTGGTGTAACTTGCATTTCTCATAGCAGTTGTGATGTAAATGTTCTTTCAGACTCATGCATGTCGCAAATCACTGGCATAACTTGTGATTTGCTCTAGCAGGACTGGCGTGCTGCATTTACACCTGGCGTAACTGACTTGGAATCGGGCCCCCTGTCTCCAGGCAGAAACATATGTCCATGAGTGATACTGTATGATGCACATCTCCATTGTTCATATATCTATGGCGAAGTGCACAACCCTAACTTATTCCTTCCTGACTGCAAGTACAATGCACTTAGACTCTTTGGTAATCTTTGGAACTGTTCTGCAGATGATGTACCAGCAAACCTAAATGGCAGTTCATAGCACGGCTGTAAACTGGCAAGTAGTAATTTGATTGCAACATTCTCCTCAAAGGAAGATTGATGATCAGTCCATAATATTTTACAACAGGAGTCAATGGAGAAGTAGTCATATGCTTGAAGTCAGTTGTGTTCACCCAACCAAATAACTGAGTTAGGGTTCATTGTTTTGCATTTGGGAAAGCTCTGGACAAGCATGAGGTGGTGCTGCTCTGGCATGGCATGGTGTTGGCGAATGGAGTACTCTGTTAGAAGATGTTGCTGAAACCAGAGATGTTGATTTCTTTCTTGTATCTAATGCAGGTGGAGCCTGATTAGCAGTCCACCTCTGCCACCATGGTAGCTGCTGTGTTACTAACTGCTATTGGAGCCATTTTTGACGCTGACTGAAATACAGTTAGAGCCCTAGCACTGTCAGATGTTTCCTGAAACTTTTGTGATGTGATGACTTTTGTGATGAGAATTTTGCTATCTGCCTGCAGTACCACTATGGGCCACAAGAGAGAATGTCTTTAGCGATATTGTGGAATATCTGGAAATATCTGAATATAGCTATGGATTCAACTGTAAATTATGGCTGCATGAATTGTCAGTATCTAGCTCAGTAAGAACTGAGTGATTTTCAACATGAAGAGGCTACTCCTAGACTAGGTGGCACCTCATTTCCGTGGTTTCCAAGCCATAGATACCCAAAGATCAGATCAGTCAGTGAGGTAAACTTCAAGATAGTGCAGTCAATAGAGAGTAGCATAAGGTTAAATGAAGAAAAAGACAAAGGTAGTAAGGACAGGGATGAGGTAAAAAGAAATATGGCCATAAAAAAATTGAGGGTAACAAGTACCAATGCACATAGCCTAGGTAAAAAGCTCCCTGAAGTGGTGGCCTTGATGGAAGAGGGATGCCTGGATATCATGGCAGTCACAGAAACATGGTACACAGAGAACCATGACTGGGATGTCAACATACCAGTGTACATAATCCACAGGAGGGACAGGGAGGGTAGAAAAGTAGGAGGAGGAGTAGCTGTCTATGTAAGAGAAGGGATCAAAGCAAAATAACTAAAGGGTAAACAGGGAGGAGAGGAGGCACTGTGGGTCACCGTGGAGAATGGAAATGGCATACAGACCCCCACCTCTGGGGAAGGAAATGGACAAGGAAATGATAGAAGGCATCCTTAGGATGGAAGAGAAAGGGGAGATATTGCTGATGGGGGACCAGAATATGCCAGATGTTAACTGGAGAACCTTTGTTGCAGCCACACCCAAGAGCAAGGCCATTCTCGATGTGCTACAGGAGGCATGCCTCAGACAGCTAGTTTTGAAACCCACTGGGAAGGGAGCATTCTTAGACCTGTTACTCTTAAATGTTGACAGAGAAAGGATCTCAGCTCTAGAAGTGGGTAGCCCTCTGGGAACAAGTGACCACTAAACAGATTGGTTCACGATAAACTTATTTGTAGAGTCAAGCCATACAAAAGTGAAGGTACTGGACTACACGATGGCTGATTTTGTCAAAATGGCAGAGTGCCTCAGAAAAGCATTAGCAAACAGGCAAGAAGGTGGGTTGGAGCAACAACAGGGAAACAGCAAAACCACCATAACAAAGGCAACAAGCCTTTGTGTGAAGCAAATAAATAAATCAAAATGAAAAAAAACTCTGTGATTCTGAAAAGAAGTGGCAGGGAAGGTTAGAGAGAAAAAGATAGCATTCCGGAAATATAAGGAAAAAGAAGAAGCAGGACACAGAACTATACCAGTTAAAGCAGAAGGAAGTGAGGAAGGCAGTCGGAATAGCAAAGGCCAAACTGAGGAACAGATAAATCCTTTTAAAGATATATTAGGGAGCAAAGAGAGACTAAGGCAGGGATACTGAGGCTGAATAAGGGGTGGGTGGTTGGGCAGTGAGTGATAGTGAAAAAGCAGGTATACTGAATTAATATTTCTGCTCAGTATTCACAATAGAAGAGCCAGGGGAGATACCTAATCCAGTCAATAGGAGCACTCTGGATAGGGGGTTGATATTAGTCCTTACACAGAAGAAAGGGTTCTGAAAGAACTCATAAAATTGAAGGTGGATAAAGCAATAGGGCTTGATGCCATTCACCCCAGAATTCTAAAAGAACTAAGGGAAGAACTATTAACATCACTGACTACCATGTTTAATGAATCCTGTGAGGATGGTGTGATATCTGAGGACTGGAGGAGGGCAGGTGTGAGTCCCCTTCACAATAGTGGAAGAAAGACAGAGGCAGGAAACTACAGACCTGTCAGTTTGACCTCAGTGATTGGGAAAATGATGAAATCACTTCTAAAGGAAAGAATTGTTGAGTGACTAGAGGCCAGTGGAGCACAGGACCCAAGGCAGCAAGGATTCACTGCAGGAAGGTCATGTCAGACAAATGAAATTGATTTCTTTTTACTGGGAGACCAAAGTAGTAGACCAGGGAGGGGCTGTGGACATGGCCTACCTCGACTTTAAGAAGTCATTTGACTCGGTTCCACACAAAAGATTAATAAACAAATTAGCCAGCCTGGGAGCAGGTCCCTGGGTGGTAGCCTGGGCAAAACATTGGCTGGACAACAGGACACAGAAGGTAATAGTAAACAGAGTCCACAGTGAAGAAAGGGGGGTTTCTAGCGGGGGTATCGCAGGGTTCAGTACTGGGGCTAGTCCTTTTTAATGCCTTTATAAGTGACATTGTAGAGGGACTGAAAGGAAAAGTATGTCTCTTTGCAGATGACAGAAAGATCTGCAACAGGGTTGATATGCAAGGTAAGGTGGAAAGGATGAAAATTGACTTGGCAAGGTTGGAGGAATGGTCAAATGTATGGCAACTTAGATTCAATGCAAAGAAGTGCAAAGTAATGCACCTGGGAAACAAAAACCCAGAGGAAAAGTACACAATGGGGGGTGAGATACTGACAACAACAAACATGGAAAGGGACCTGGGGGTAGTCATTTCAGATGACCTAAAAGTGGGCAAGCAATGTGAGAAGGCAGTAAGGAGGGTTGGGGGATAGTGGGATGCATAGGGAGAAGCAACACCAGTAGAAAACAAGAAGCTGTTGTCCCTCTTTACAGACAGTTGGTAAGACCACATCTGGAGTACTGTGTGCAGTTCTGGAGATCCCATCCCCACAAAGACATAAACAGGGTGCAGGCTGTCTAGAGGAGGGCAACCAAAATGGTGCAGGGTCTGTACCAGAAGACATATCAAAAAAGATTAAAAGAGCTTAAGATGTATAGCCTCGAGGGAAGAAGGGAGAGGGGGGACATGACAGAAACTTTCAAGTACCTCAAGGGAAAGGGAAAAGTCCAACAGGGTAGCATCTTTCAGAAAAAGAGATGTGTAAGAACAAAGAGGCACACATTGAAGTTACCGGGGATGGCTCAGAGGTAATCTGAGGAAGTATTTCTTCACAGAGAGGGTTTTAGATGAATGGAACAGCCTTTCTGAGGAAGTTTCAGAGTCACAATCAGTGGGGGAATTGAAGAATGCATGAGATAGACATAAGGCAATTGTAGTGGTGGGGTAGGAGGATGTAAGCTGTTGGTTAACTAGGATCTGCAGCTTATCCATTAGGTAGGAAAATAGGCAGACTAGGTGGGCCAAGCGGTCCTTATCTGCCATCAGTTTCTGTGTTTCTATGTTTGTTGACCCATGGTAAATTGTTCTCCTTCAGTACACACATCATGCTCTGAGTTCTTCAGTAAAACGTGTCTGAATAATTCCTCCATTCCATGCTAGTCCATTTTGGTTATAATAAAGCAGGGAGTGTGACTGGGTTCTAAGTAATACTGGTAGTTTAGAGTAGTAAACTATTATTTCTTGTAACAAAAGATTACAATTCTTATATCTTGTGATAAATGAAGCATTTACTGACTAACAGTCCCACAGTAGGCATGATGTGTAGAACAGTAATATAACTGAGGTTGACTCAGATGGTTCTGGTCTTTCCCATACATCATGAGCCCTGTGACCTAACACACTTTTTTTATAAGAACTGACAAAGAAGAGCCTGTCATCCTTTGGTAGAGCAGACTTATGTGTTGTCACAACAGGTGAGGTCACAATGAGGAGTACTAGACATGGATATGTCAGTCTCCAGATAAAGTACTGTCCTTCACCCTGCACCAAATCTGTGAGGTAAAAAAGTCTAATTAATAAATTGAGAAAAAAAAATTATACTTCATTAATATCTCACTAATTTCAAAACTAGAAGTGGGAGAAATTTAAAAAATTTATTCTGCAAAATATTACATGAAATTCTGACATTTTTTGAAATATTCTGTGATTGTGAAATGCAAAATTCTGCTGGTGCAATTTGGAATTTGACTTGCAAAATGTGGAATTGTACTGGCAAGATGCAGAATTTCACCACCTGCAGGCAAAATCACATTGTTCGTTGATGAAATTCTGCATTTTACAGTCGAAATTCCATATTTCAAAAGCAGAATTTCAAATTTCGCACCTGCAAAATATTCCATGAAATGCAAAATATATTTTGTGGGGTGAAATTCCTGTTTTCACCTGAATTTCACTGGCAAAATTGATTTACACTGCATCTCTATTCAAAACTGACTAACATTTTCTGCCTGCTATTATTTGTTGCCACTAGTTCTTTACTGGATAACCAGCAGGTGCTGAACTGAACTAGGCTGGTTGTTTTACTGACAGTGGCAGCACATAGCCATGCTGTGAGGGGGGGTAGTAAGTGTGCACACGTCAAAGCAACAGCAATTTGTCTGGTTACTGTACTGTAGCTGCAACTGTGGAAAATAAGAAGGAGGAACAGGAAGGTATTTTTATCTTGTACAATAGGGTGTGTTTGTGAGAAAATCCTTTAAATTTGGCTCAGAAAGTGCTCAACAATCAATGTTATTGGCATCATAATGATCATCATAAAGGCTGAACTAAAGAGGTAGAGAACCTCTATCTGGTACGTGGGAGTCACCATCATTTTTAGATGACTCTAAAATGATTGGTTAAATCCAACTTCTACCAACTCAGTAGTGTAAGAATTGTATAACAGGACACTTGAGCCTGAGCTACGAGCTATAGTAATGAACTTGAATCTATAGTTTAATTAAATATTATTGTTGATAACAGACTGCTAACTTCACTTTGCAATGGTAAAGAAAATGCTGATGCTGTTGATAGTGACGATGATGATGATGAGAATAAAAATTATAGTTATGGGTTACTAGCGCCTTACTTCATTGGCAGTCCTAAATCTTTTAATGAGCAGAAGCTTTTTGTCTTTAAAACCCAATCAGACCTGTTGTATTTCATCTCTTGTGATGCACTTGTAATTTTGAGTGCCTGCCCTGGTGGTTCAGTTACTTTCTTTCTCATTTGTATTTTATATCCAATCTATCCAACTGCCACAGTTTGGAATGGTCCTCCCAGTTACAACATCTGTCTTCTTTATGACATATCCTAGCTCTGTCATTATCTGACAGATGACTGTAGAGGCACAGTCATTTGTGCAGGGAATGAGGGTGAATAGCATGTCATCAAGCAGGGTTTAATGTTTTCACATCATTTTCTCCCTGGGCAATCATCACATGCATTGATGCAGTGAGTGAGCTCCACTTATATGGAACAGCCACTGGCTTCCTGTGGGTGAGGCCATTTCCCTTGCAATCCCTCATTGCTGCCACACAGAATCCTCCAGGGACAGCTACCAAGTAGGAAATGCATACCTGCTCTGCCAGAGAAAAGAGCTGTCATAAAGGCATTCAATCCTCTCCTCACCACCTTCAGAACCCAAGCTTCCCATGGCAAGTGCATCATCAATATCACAGGCCTAGAAGAACGTAGCTCTTCTACTGTGCTCCTGCATCAGCCTAGGTTTGGTTTCTTTCTGCTGGATTGGTTCCTTTTGGAACATGCTCTGGTGTATCATGTACCACTGAAATATGCTAAGCAGTTTTTGCATCTTTTCATACTATGAAATCCGCATAAATTTTAGCTACTGTGTCACTTGTGGACCACACTGTCATTTTTTTAATTTAATTGTAAAAATGAATCCCTTCACAATCCATTTATCAGAAAGTCAGATCAGTGACTACACTACAAATCAAACACAATAACATAATTTACTGTACCCAGTTCCTCTGTTGTGGTATCAGATACTGTTGTACTCATCATACTTGTTTCAAATGTGGTTGTTGATGCTGATGCTTCCGTAGTTGTTGGCACTGTTATGAAGATGAAAACAAAGTTAGTTGTACAAATAATATTTATTTGTCTTGTGCAATGCTCACTGAATGAATTCATTTTTTCTCAGAGATATATGTCTATCTTATATTTGTAACAAACTGAAATGTGTATATAAATGATAAATCGAAAAAATAAACAGAGAATAACAAAATAAAATACGTTATTCGTGAGCTGCATCACCAAAATCATATTCCAGTGTTGGATTTCACAGATTTTTCAGATTTGAAATTATTGGCCATCAATTTAATTGACATGCAAGCTGAATAAAATTAGCTCAGCAGTAATCATTGTAAAGTGTTTCTCTAGTATGTACCTGACAACATGCAAAGAGGCAATGACCGCTACAATGAACTGCTGTTTCCAGATTCTTTTTTTTTTTATATAATTGCTATTTTAAGCCCCTCATCTCTGGTGCTGTCTCCCGACACACCTTCATAGACAACTTGATTCTGAGGAAGTACCATGGAGCCTTGGCTATGCCCCCAGGTGGGGACGGGGTGGTGGTCCCTCCCCATTGGCCCCCCGCACATACTGTAAATCTCATTGGGCCCTCATTGGAAAGCAGTGCCAAAGGGTGAGGCCTTATGAACATACAAAATTTGCTAGCAGATAAAGGCCTTGAGGTCCATTAAGTCTGCTTGAATGTGCATCTAGCACCCCTTATTCTGCAGCTGCCCCTTCTTTCCACCCTTCCCCTTCATTAACCCTCCCTCTTGTCCTGTTCCATCCCCTTTTGAAGCAGTCCACTGTTATACTGGTTACCACTTCTGCAGGTAATGCATTCCACCCTGCCACCACCCTCTCTGTAAAAAAGTGTCTCCTCATCTCCCTACTGAACCTTCCTCCCTCCAGTCTCATATCATGGCCCCTGGTGTCCCTCCCCTCCCTTACTTTGAACAGCCCCTCTGTACCTGTCTTATTTATTCCTTTCATGTACTTAAAGGATTCAGTCATGTCCCCCCGTCCCTCCTCTCCTCCAGTGAGCACATGTTCAACTCTCTCAACCTCCTCTCGTATGATAAGTCCCCCAGCCCCTTGATCATCTTTGTCACCCTGTGCTGCAACCCCTCCAGTAACTTAACGTCCCTCCTCAGATACGGGCACCAGTACTGCACAGAGTACTCCAGGTGTGGTCTAACTAATGACCTATACAGTGGCAGAATCACCTCCCTCCTCGAGATATACCCTTTGCATACAACCCAGCATTTTGTTGGCCTTTGCAGCTGCCTTCCTACATTGTGCCGAGTTGTTCATTGACCCTGTAATGAGCACCCCCAGATCCTTCTCCTCCTCTGTCTGGGCTAGCTGCACTCCTCTCAGCTGGTAACTCCTCCTTGAGTTCTTCATCCCAAAATGCAGCACCTTGCACTTTTTGGCATTAAACCCCAGTTGCCAGGTGTCTGACCAGGTTTCAAGCTTTGCCAGATCATCCGGCAACCACTGCCATCCCCTAGGTCATCCACCACCGCTCCTACGTTGGTATCATCAGCAAACAGACTGATCTTGCTCTTGATGTCCCATGATATGTCCGCAATGAATATCCCACACAACAATGGTCCCAACACTGAGCCCTGTGGAACACCGCTCGTCACTACCCTTGGGTGTGAGAGCTCCCCACCCACCACCACCCTCTGTTGCCTTCCCTGAAGCCAGTTTAGTACCCATCTCACCACCTTTGCACCCGCCCCTGTGCCTACTAACTTACTTCCCAGCCTTCCATGCGGCATTAGTCCTCTTGTTGGTGCTGCACCTGGGTTGAGTGTTTTACATGTAAGCCATCTGGAGACATACATGCACTGATGATAAGGCATACTCCAGTGTCTGTCACACCTCATGACTCATAGATACTTTGTGCTTGCAGAACCTCTGGCTACTGCTACAGGCCACACATGCAACGAGTCAGTGCACTCCCCACCCCCTGGGAGGAGGAGAAGTGCCGTCCCTCAGATGATGAGGCCTGCTCCCCTCAGCTGGAGCTCCGATGAACCAGGATCATTCCAGAACCTGGGTCACCAGTGTTGCAAGCAGTACCACTACCACTGTACCAGTAGGCTGGCTACAATGAACTCCTGTTACTAGATTCTTGAGGAGCTCTATTAAACTGGCCAATGATCTGGTGATGTTGATCCTTGTTGTCTAGAGATGTTTTGTTCCACCAATATATTCAATGTTTTGTGCAAAGCAGTTGACATAGCATTTTGGTAGCACTCCACTTTGTCAATGGGTAATCAACACAACTTGATATAGTACACCCCTACCAGGGGAATGCCACCCATAAATTTAAATAGTGCCTGTTAAGCTGCGGCATTCCAATTGTATAGACTGCTTTTTTTCTCATTCCATGAGTGGATTGGGAGCCACGTCTGCCTTGCAAGGATATTTTTAATGGTCTCTCATTCTATAAAAAAGAAAAAGCTGCCACAGGCAGGTACAGATTTATTTTATTGGGGGTGTAGAGTCTCAGGGTGGTCCTCAACTTTGGTGTTTGTTCATTTGCCTCCCGCCCCATAGCTTGAGGTTTGATGTTTGGCAGCATTTTAGAGCTAACACAGTAGTGAACAAATACGAACATACCAACATATGAAATTTGCCAGCAGATAAAGGCCTAGAGGTCTATCAAGTCTGCTTGAATGTGCAGCTAGCACCCCTTATTCTGCAGCTGCCCCTCCCTTCCACCCTTTCCCTTCATTAACCCTCCCCCTTGTCCTGTCCCATCCTCGTTTGAAGCAGTCCACTGTTCTACTGCATACCACTTCAGCAGGTAACACATTCCACCCAGCCACCACCCTCTCTGTAAAAAAGTGTCTCCTCATTTCCCTACTGAACCTTCCTTGCTCCAGTCTCATATCATGGCCCCTGGTGGCCGTCCCTTCCCTTACTTTGAACAGCCCCTCTGTACCCGTCTTGTTTATTCCTTTCATGTATTTAAAGGTTTCAATCATGTCACCCCTGTCTCTCCTCTCCTCTCCTCCAGTGAGTACATGTTCAACTCCTTCAACCACCTTTCGTATGATAAGTCCCCCAGCCCCTTGATCATCTTTGTCGCTCTGCACTGCACCCCCTCCAGTAACTTAATGTCCCTCTTCAGATACGGAAGCTAGTACTGCACGCAGTACTCCAGGTGTGGTCTAACTAATGACCTATACAGTGGCAAAATCACCTCCTCCCTCCTTCAGGATATACCCCTTGCAATACAACCCAGCATTTTGTTGGCCTTTGCAGCTTCCTTCCTAGATTGTGCTGAGTTGTTCACTGACCCTGTAATGAGCACCCCCAGATCCTTCTCCTCCTCTGTCTGGGCTAGCTGCCCTCCCCCTAGCTGGTAACTCATCCTTGGGTTCTTCATCCCAAAATGCAGCACCTTGCACTTTTTGGCATTAAAGTCCAGTTGCCAGGTGTCTGACCAGGTTTCAAGCTTTGTCAGATCATCCTGCAACCCCTGCCATCCCCCTAGGTCATCCACCACCGCGCCTACCTTGGTATCATCAGCAAACAGACTGATCTTGCTCTTGATGTTCCATGATATGTCTGCAATGAATATCCCAAACAACATTGGTCCCAACACTGAGCCCTGTGGAACACCGCTCGTCACTGCCCTTGGGTGTGAGAGCTCCCCACCCACCACCACCCTCTGTTGCCTTGCCTGCAGCCAGTTTCCTACCCATCTCACCAGCTTTGCACCTACCCCTGTGCCTACTAACTTCCTTCCCAGCCTTCCATGTGGCACTGAGTCGAATGCCTTACTGAAGTCCAGATACAGGACATCCATTGCATGGCCCCTGTCCAGTTGCCTAGTTACCTAGTCATAGAACTCGACCAGGTTGGTTTTGCAAGATCTGCCACGTATGAAGCCATGCTGTCTGCTGTCCTGTAGGCCTTTGGCCTCTAGGAGGGCCACCAGCCTCTCCTTCAGGATAGTCTCCATTAGCTTACCCACAATGGATGTGAGGCTCACTGGTCTGTAGTTTCCCGGTTCATCCTTGGGGCCACTCTTGAGGAGGGGCACCACATGAGCCATCCTCCAGTCCTGAGGTACACACCCCGAATGTAGTGAGGCATTAAATAGGTCTGCCAAAGGTCCTGCAAGGACCTCTGCCAGCTCCTTCAGTACCCAGGGGTGGATGCCATCTGGGCCTGGCGCCTTGTCCACCCTCAGTGCCTTCAAACCCTCTTGAACTATGCTCTCCATGATTTCCACATCTGTCACCACTTCCCCCTGCTTCTGCCATTTCTCCCACCTTGGGTGTCACCCCCCTCTTCTCTTTAGTAACTACTGAGCAGAAGTACTCATTTAGTGCTTCCGCCTTATCGCACCCTGCTTCCACTCAACCCCCCTCCTTCCTAATCCTTACTATGTGGTCCTTACAGCTCCTTTTCTCCCTGATGTACTTAAAGAAGTCCTTCTCCCCCTTCTTAATGCCTTGTGCCAGCCTGAGTTCCGTAGATGCTTTGGCTCCTCTTACTGCCCTTGTCACCTCCTTCGATTCTGTCAAGTACTCCTCCCGGTTCTCCCCCTTCCCTGTTTTCTTGTACTTCTTAAAGGCAGCTCTTTTCCTCCTTACCTTTTCCATGACCTCCTTGCTCAAGCAGATTAGTTTCTTAGCCCTATCCTTCTTGCTCTGGGCTTTGCAGCAGGTTTTGGTTGCCTCCACTATCCCCAGCTTTATGAGCTCCCACCTCTGGTTAGTGTCCATACTAGATTGAATTCTGGCCAGGTACCCTTTTACCACTTCCCCCATCCTCCCAAAGTTGGCCCTCCTGAAGTCCAGCACTATTGTGCCAGATTCCACTCCTTCCTTGCCCATATCCAATGTGAGCCATACTGAGCTGTGGTCACTCCCTGACAGTGCTTCCTCCACTATAAGTTCTCTCACAAAGTCCCCATTTGCCATTTGTAGTGGTTGTGCACAGGAACCCCTTTATATGCTAAGCAGAGAAACATTGTGGTGCTCAGCAGCAGGGTAAATGCATGTGAAAAGGTGTTTTAAAGAGAACTAGTCTATTGGCACACTTTAGACAAAGTTATAGCAAATCTTTTGTAAGGTTATATCTTATAGTGTTTATTATAGGCAGTAGGAAAACAACAACTTAATGCCAGGCACATTCAACCGAACATTCACTGAACCAGTTTCTGTGGACTAGTTTTTTCTTGGCTTAATCATCTAAGACCTATATTACGTGAAAACTTTGTTTTTGTTGGACACCATTCCACAGTGGTGTTTGTCTTATAATGAACATCATCCTTTGTTATACTAGTTGTACTCTGCTAGTTTTTCTAAGGTGCCAATCGTTTTACACTTCCATACATTATAACTCTTTATCACCGGTATCTGACAGCTCTGAGGCAGTCAGTGTGCAGCTCTTGCTGTGTAGATTCTAGCTGAAACTTTTTGCTGTGGTCTTTAGGCCAGTGCTCATGTGTGCTTATATTTCAGAACTCAAGACCCAATCATCAGGGCTGCTAGACAGCTAAACTTGTGATTATGGTGTAACTTTGAGGTGATTTGTGGATTTTCCACCTCAACCTCCGTTTCTCCCATTTGCGCAGCCACCATTAGGGTTGAGCATGTGCTGCTTCATCATTTGGCTTCCCAACAGTGTCCAGAGCAAGCACTGGTGGTGTGCAGGTACAGTATGCAGTGCAAAGTCCATTGTATAATGCTATTTGCCATTAATATCTATTACTCGAGTGTGTGCCCACGCATTTGTCAAGTGTGTTCAGGCTAGCTCAAGCATGCTAATGTTCCTGTTCACCTGATGGGTGCATACATGCCGTGGCCTGCAACTTATCCCGACCCCCGGCCAGGGTGTACACATAGTTGGGGTTTTCCCACCCTAAGTGTAGCACCTTGCACTTGGAGGAGTTAAATTTCAATTTCCAGGTGCAGGATCTCCTATCCAGAGTATCCAGGTCCTCTTGCAGAGCCTGTCTCCCCTCTTCATCACCATTCCAACTTAGAGTTATCTGCAAAGAGACTCATTTCACACCCGATACCTCTCCTGATATCGGAGATGTAGGCGTTAAACAGGAGTGGCCCAAAGACTGATCCCTGTTGGACCCCACTTATGATCTCCCTAGGAGACGAGACCTCCCCTCTGACCACTACATGTTGAGTTCAACCTGAAAGCCAATTTACATTCCACCCAACCATCAAGTTAATAGGATTACCTCCATCCCCCTCAGCTTCTCCGTTAGGCCAATGTGAGGGACAAAATCGTAGGGTGAATTCTTTACAAGCAGAATTTACCTTTGGTAAATAAAGATCTCCGCAGGGTGATCCATGTGCAGCATGTAAGGATAGAGTAGAAACAGTAAACTTTTCAACATTCATAGATGAGGAGGGGGTTAGACAGGAAGGGATGGGGGGATATTATCAATAATAGAGAAACAGCTACAGGACTTTACACAGACTGAGAATACAAGTCCCCACAGGACAGCAGCTTATTTGGAGGGGTTACAAAATACAGGAACAGATCAGGATTTGGGAAGGGAATTGAACAGTGATATCCAAGACTCAGAAATGTTACAAGTCATTCAAGGATTAAAGACAAATATAGCTCCAGCAGAGGATGGAATTCCAAATGAATTTTAAATAATATTTCTGGATATAATAGCAGACATATTGGGAAAAGGTTTTTCAATATCTACTGACTAAAACCTCTTTACTAACATAACTTTCTAAGAGATTGATTAAATATTTATTCAGATCAGGGGGATAGAGAACAGATTGAAATTGGAGACCGATTTGTTTACTAAATGACGACTTCAAAATATTAGCATGTATATTACAAAAACTTTTAAAAAGAATAGCGGATAAAGTAATTATTTCAACTTAGACATGTGCCCCACTGAGTAGTCACATCCAGAATAATCTATGTGTAATGAGAGATGTATATAATTATTGTGAGAAAAATCTAATTCTATTGTTTTTATTAATGTTACATCAGAGAAAAGCCTTTAATGGTGTAACCCCAGCTACAAATAGGTGTTCCCGAAAAGTCTTCCTTGAGTTTGCCTAAATGCTCATTGCCAGGCTGGTGTCCTGTGTTTTAATGTTCAAAACCATTTGTGTGAGAGTGCCTAAATGCCTCTGTGTTCTTTCTCTTTAAGAGCTGCCTAGATCGCAGTTATAATTAATCTGACGGGGGGGGCTGAGTGTTGCTATGCTCGAGTTCCACCCTGGCTGCCAGATAATTGCTCCGTTCTGCCATCGCTATTAGTGCAGAGGGAGCTCTGTTAGTTGCTATACTCATTTTCTGAATATCTATTAGAATAGTAATAATTTGAGATGCAGTGAATTTAAATGCCGCCGGTGAAGTGAACCCAAAGTGGGCACTTCGTGTTGCCACTCCATTATGCGGAGTGGGCAATGCAAAGTGCTCACTCTGCCTTGTCATTGCCACTTCGCTTTAAGGTGGAATGGCAATGCGAAGTAAAGTGAAGTCATTGTTCTTAATGGACTTCATGTTCCTCATTATGATTCTAAGTGATCCACTTGGTGTTGGTGGTGATTTGGCAGCCCCCCCACACATAACATGGCTTACAGTACTGTAAGTCACATGCTCTTTAGCTAGGCAGGAAGAAAGTCAGTCATACAAGCAGACACTTTTACTTTCTCCTGTGCAGACGGAGAGAGAGTAGTGTGTTTTGTGACTGCTGATACTTTTAGATCAGAGCGGAAGAGATTTAAACTTTGGTTTAGATTCAACAGCTTTTTTAAAAGCTACATTTTTTTGTCTTTTCTGTAAACTTTTTTACTTAATGTGTTCTTTCCATAAATGTTATTTTTCTTACCTTTATAAGTAGTTAGTTGTTTGTCTGTGTGATTGTGTGTGTGTGTTGTGTAACAGTGTGAGTAGTGATTGCTCGTACTGAGGGAGCTGAGTAGGAGAGATGGACCAGAGTGAGGGAATGTCTGGGGTGGGGGCAGCTCTGGGAGATCATGGTAGTGGTAAATGTCATACCATGCCAATGTGTGGAAGGCATGGTGCCCATTCCTTTTTGGACCACTCAAAACTTGTGAGTGCCCCCCCCAGAAGCAGGACCAGCACCACCTCCTGTCCTGACTCTGAGGCAGTTGAACCACCACCACCACCAAGTCCAGCACCAGGTCCTCTGGAGCAGGAGGTGCCTGTTCCCCTGGGCCTAGGTGTGGATCCCATCCCTGTTCAGCACCATGACCAGATGGCTGCCAGTTCATCTGGCCATCCCCTGCCTATGCCTGGTCCTCCCTACACCTCTGTTGTTTGGCAGTTTTTTGACTGTGTCAGGGGGGACAGCAGTGTGGTCAAGTGCTGCCTATATGTGGTGGAGGTGCACTGAGACCCCTGGGGACTCACCTGGGGACTGTGGGCCAGCACACCCCATATGCTCAATCACTAGCAGTTGGAGTGGCAGGCTGCCACAGAACAGACCATGCCTGCACCTGCTGGCCATTAGGTGGCAGAGGGTGCAGCTATGCATTGTGGCATCCCTAAGAAAAGGAGGGCCACAGCAGCACCTGCTGCTCCACCAGCACCCCTACCACCACCACCAGCAGGTCAGCGTGTAGAACGTGTGGACCCCAGAGAACTGCGTGTAACACAGACTGACTTGGCAGTTCTCTGGAGTGCTGTTGAGGAGAACAACGAGAGCGTGAGTGCAGTGGAGCAGTGGCTGGATCACATAGAGGGACATCTGTTGCAAATCATGTCCATGCTGGAACTGCTGCTGATCACCATGGAATCCCACATTATTTTTTTTTCCTCACACCATGTGCCCCTCACACCTTCCTTGCTGTGTTATAAAATGTATTCCTCCACCATCCCTGACCCTTGTATGTAATTATGCCCTTTTTAGTTGTTTTCTGTATGCATGACACTTTGTATTCTGAGCAGTGCAAGTATACTGTGCTAAACTGCATGTGTGCAGCCAGTCTTCTTTACAGTCTGTGTATGTACTGCAGACACTGTCCAACTCCCTGACTTAAAAACAAACATTAATGAGTACAATGATGGGGTGGTGAAGCATGAAGAGAGACTACAAAACAGGCTTACAATATAGCTGAGTAACTATTAAAAAAAATTAATGTTGTGATTCATGACATGATTGTAAAAGTGATTTGGACCGCATTTGTGACCGTGATGATTAAGAAATGTGAATGCCCACAGCTGTACTTCCTGGGCCCCTAATGAGCTCTAGCTTAAAACTCCCAGACATAAAGACACGATCAATGAGCACAATGGTCGGGTGGTGAAGCCTGGAGAGATACTACAAAACAGGCTTACAATACATCCAATTAACTAGAAAAAAAATTAATGTTGTGATTTGTAATGTGAATGATCGTGAATTGTGATTTGTGACTGCATTTGTGACCGTGATGATGAAGAACGTGATTTGTATCACGAGTGACTCGTGATGATGGTCCTGACTTAAAAACGCATATTAATGAGTACAATGTTCATGCAGAATTTAGCACCACACCTGACCAGTACTCTGAAGGGAAGCCAAAGAAACAACTGTGACTTAAGTTACAGATGGAAACTGGGCCCTAAAGAGATGCAAATGCACAGACAGATTAACATTGCGCTGTGCACTGAAGAGATGCAGACACAAAGGCACAACATCTAACCAGTGCTCACCCTCAGAAATTCAAATCTGGAAAAGAATACCTTTTCTGTTTGGGGTGGGCCACGGGTGGGGGGGGCAGTAAACTGTACTGCTGCAGTAACAGTCACTAGTACTAGTACCAGTAAACATACCACATAGAAGTACAAAACCACACAGCTGAAGTGAATAGCAGCTTCACATTACTGAAATCATTATGTGGCACAACAAAGGTGTCTGATTTGATGACAAGTGTCACACATATACACACACACACTAAGTAATGCATAGCAAATTGAAAACTTCAGTAATATAACCACATATTTTAAATAAACTAAAATTATGCACTGCAGCAGTAACACTCACTAGTACTAGTACCAGTAAAGATACCATAAAGAATTATAAAAATCACACAGCTGCAGTGGATAGCAGCTTCACATTGCTGAAATTATTATGTGACACAATAAAAGGTGTCTGATTTGATGACACGCGTCACACACATACTCACATACACACTAAGTAATGCATAGCAAATTGAAAACTTCAGTAATACAACTACATATTTTAAGCAAACTAAAATTATGCACTGCTGCACCACTACAGTCAGCAAAAAAATGGCAAGAAATATTGAAAATATTACTGTGTGTACATTAACACAGTTATACAAGAAAAATATCACCAAAACAGAAAGCACTGTCTTTTTCTCCAAGTTAATTTACCTACACCACAGATACGCCCTCCCCAAAGCACACTTCGACTGTCTCTCAGTACATAGACTGAATGTTGTACATTAACATTCAAAATCCATACACAAACAATAAACGCTCGATGATATCAGCACAGGAGGGTTTCTATAATCGATGAACTAAAGTCTGCAAAAAAGACTCAAAAGGCTTTTTAACAGATTTTGAAGGTTTGAATTGCAGAGAGATCTCAGAGCAGATTGTCTCCTGCAGCTTCCTATACACACTACCCCAAACTGATGCTGTGCAGAACATTCTAGAGCTCATGTGACCTGAAATCCCAGGAATCACTGCAAAATTCACCTTTGGAGCTTAAAAACAAGGTGAAGTGAGGTGAAGTGGAAGGTGGAGTAACGTGAAGTCATTGTTTTCAAAGGACTTCGCGTTACCCATTATAACGTGAAGTACTCCGCTTCGCGTTGTGGAGCACTTCGTGAATTCGCCTTCATTCCGTGAATCACTTCACGGAGCGAATTGGGGCCACTTCACCCTTCACTAGTAATAATATTGCAGTTTGATCTAACCTGCCTTCTTAGCAGCATGGAAAGTTCTGTTTATTTCTACCATCTTGGTCCGGGACTGCAGAAATGGGCCAATCAGCACCTTTATGGACTTTAAAATAGAACCTGTCCCCAGGGGTCTTGTGGGAGCAAAATTCTGCAGGAATTGTAGTTTTGGGCTTTTGGCACCTAAATGGACATGGAGGGGAGCCTTGTTGTCACTGATAGAGGAATCAACCAACCAAACTTTTGGATCCTGGGGAAAGTTCCAGGCTGCTTGCAGCTAGCTTCAGATCTGAGCTAGAAAGTGAAGGAATAACAGCTTGAGACAGTTGAGCAACCATTCTGAGTAGTTTCACAGGGGGAACTGTGGAAAGGCTTGAGCTTTGGCATGCATGTCTGCCTGCAGTCCCTGAGAGGGAAACTGTGCCTTTATCAGACTGAATCCAACTTTGAAGAGTGAGTTAAGCCACTGAATGGTGACCAGGCTGCTTCCTAAGGAAGACCAAAGATTTTCCAAATGTGATCAGCCTGTCAGGACCTTCAGCTACCACTGAACTCCCAGTTTGTGTAAAGACTCTGTAATGCGACCGGATAGCAATTTGCCTGGTACAGTAGAATTTCTCCCATGTAAATGTGCTATGCTGCTAGTGGGATGTGATTTATTCTCCACTGTGTGTTGAAGTGTGTTCTGCTTGCTGGAAGCTGCATCCAGGTCCAACAGACTGAATCTGAATTGATTTACTTAGCCTGGGCCTAGCCACACTGGCCCAGCAAGACTACCCACTGCAAACAGAAAGCTATTGACGAAAGACCTGCATGAGGATCAGCCCTGCTCAATGCTTTGAACAGGAATGACACCGTGGTGATTCCTGTGGTCCCTGCTTCTCCTGGCACCCAGCTCCACAACCTGAAGTCTCAATTTCATCCTGCCTGTGTCTAGTATTGGGTACTGTGAGTAAACACCAGGGTAGCTCCTCACAACATACAGCTAAATCTAAGTGTGTCATCTAATTGCCTTGTTGTTTTCCTTTCACAAACTGACCCCTCTGGCTCCAAATTACAAATAGTGTGTGTTGTGAATGTTGCTTTCTTCCATCACAGGGCCCCACCACATGCAACGCCAGCTTCCCCCGGCAACATTCCTGGCTAGCCCACCTTTTCCCCACCTGGGTACACAGAGTGTTTGACTGTGTTGGGACTCTGAAGTGCATGCATGACTATTTGATTGCTATAGCCTTTAAGCAAGTCAACCTGATCACGCCCCTCCCTTGTTCAAGTCCCCTGAATAAATCAGATCTAACTCTTTTGCATTTAACTTTACAGTCCTTCCAATCTGTATTGAGAGCACTTTACTGTTGTTGCTTGCTGTGCCTAACCTTGTTTTACATGGGATCTCCAGGGTCGAACTAGTGGAACCAGCCTTGGTGGTAAGTGCAAACAGTGTGGGTACTTGTATGGTGAATAAGGGTCATGTAAACGTGATTACAGTATTTTGTTCCAGCCAGCCACTAGAAAGGACAGAGGGGGTTACAGTGCCCGGAGGGCTTTGCCCAGGTTAGCTTGACCACTAACAACCCTGACCTCTGGGTGGAGGCACCTGCTTTCAGTACCCAGGCCCCTCAACCTGCATCTAGCCAAGCAGGCAGGTAGTAGCTGTTGGAATAGTGCCACCTAGGGGTTACATCTTGAAGGCTCACCAATGGGATTTTGTTCCTTCTAGTGGCTAGACATGGAATTACCCCAGTATGTTTAGAACTGGTGACAAAATGGAGGAGCTTGCTATGCCTAAGCTCAATCGCCCCATAAGTTGTTAGTGCACCAAATTAAGAGGTGGAGGAGGCTGAGGGGTAGACCAATGACAGGCCCTCCTGTTAATGGATGTCCCATTAGGGACCAGTAATGCTGTTATTGTAGAAGCTGTGGAATATGTTAAGAGTTTGAGGAAGGTTGAAGTGGGGGATTCGGACCTGTCTGACCAGACCAGGGTGGTTTTACTCTCCTGCAGCTCTCTCATAGATCCAGAGAAAGTACCCCTGTTATTCTGTCTGAAGGCCCAGAAGGGTGAAGGGTCATCCATTTGTACAGTGATTTGGCTAACCTGGAAGGGCTTCCCATTATAGAGGGGTTCATGGACAAGCTGCTTAAGTTGTTAGTTTCTGAGGGGCGAACCGCCAAGAGTTAGTGAAGGTGCTAGACCTTTCTGAAGAACCCACAACATTGCAGTCCCTGACAGCATCTCCTGGCACCCTGAGGGTCTCCCACATGGTCACCTCCCCAAAGTAATTCAGTCTGTGCACTTGGACTCTACCGAGACTCAGATTTTTTTTGGACACAGTTCCAGTGCCCGAAGGGGAGGATGACCTGGAAATGTGGATGGACTATGCTACCCTCCTGATTCAGGAATGGCAGTGCGCTGAAGGGGATAAAAGAAAAAGACTTATGGAGAGCTTAAGGGGCCCTGCATTGGAGGCCATTCGCTTTCTACAAGCCACTATTCCAGAGGCTACTGCTGCTGAATACCTCTCTGCCTTGGAAGGGGTTTTGGTAGCATCGAGTCAGGGAATGATTTGTTGTGGAAATTTAAATATGCAAAGCAATGGAAGAATGAGAAGTTGTTCTTGTTTGTTACCAGGATTAAGATGACTCTGGAGAGGGCCCACAGAAAAGGAGGGGTGCCTGCTAGTGAACTGAATCGGGTCAGGTTGGACCATATCCTTAAATCAGCCAGGCACTCTAGTGTGATGATGCTAAACTCAAGTTGCAAGACAGGAAGACTAACCTCCTGAGTATTGTCACCTCATGAAAGAGATTTGTGAAGCAGAGAATGATGAATATGGATGGGAGCCCTATGCTAGGTTGATTGTACCTACAAAACTCTTGAGAGAAGTGATGAGACTGAAGTGCAGCAAATGAGAGAACTGATCAAAGACTTGACAGAGCTGAGAGTCAGTCAACAAGCCGCTGAGGCGTCCAGAGATTCTAACCTCTATCAGGCACCTCCTGAGTCAAAGAGTGAGGTCCTGCCTGGTGGAGTGGAGCACATCATCTCCAGAAACCCGGACTGAGAGTAACCTACTTTAAGAAATACAAGAGTTGAGAGCCCTGATGGGGGACCTATTATGAGTCACACAAACCAGTAACCTTGGTGGAAGTCCAGAGGACCAAGAACGCAAGTTACCAGTCAAAGAAGGCCCCATGAGGTGCCCCTGATGTACCCAAGCAGGGAGATGGCCCACAACCACTCAGAGACTAAAGAGAACCCAATTTTTGTTACCACTGTGGAGAGGATGGGCACACCCAGTTCACCTGTCACTCACCAGAGAACTTGAGAAAGGTTACTATTAGGCTACTATCCTTGATTCGACAGAACAATAACAGGTCAAGGTGGAGCTGCTCGAAAGGTTATTCATTAAAGGCGCTGCCAGGTCGACATCCAAGTCTGCATCACCTGAGTGGTCCAAGGGTTGGGCCCTTCAATGGAAACTACAGTAAGGGTGAATTGTGTCCGCCTAGGCTGTGCTAGACAGTGGATCTCAAGTAACTATACTGTTCCAAAATTTGTACCAGAAGTATCTGCCTGATGTGCCCTTCAATTCTTGGAAGGCTTACATGTGTGAGGGTTAAGTGAGAAGTCTTATCCGTACTCAGGGTACATTTGGATCTGGCTGTCGTTCCCTACCCCAGTGGCTGGAGTAGATGAACAAGTTGAGATACTTGCCTTAGTGTGTCCCCCCTCCGGACTGTATGATAGGGTTCCCCAATTAATTGGGACAAACGCCCATATGTTTGGGAGACTGGCACAACTCTGCCATGAGAAACAAGGGCAATGGACTGGTTGGGCCCTAAGAATTCCTGCTCTAAACAAAAGGGCCTATGGCTTGCAATGGAAAGCTGAGGAAGCAGACCAGGGTGAACCTGTGGGGATCATGTGGAAGAAGGATCCTGACTCTCTGGTACTGGCATCCAATGCCCAGTGTACCTTCACGGGAGGTCCACCTCCAGAATGATGTCAAGAACAAAATATTAATGTTGGATGCACCAGGCAATGAAAAGTTGCCAGAGATTTTTGGTAAAAATAACATCATGCCTGCTCATGCCCACACCTATGCACGATGATGATGGTTCAAGTTCAGAATGTATCAGATCAGGATCTCTGGGTGAACAGAGGGTGCATCCTAGCTACAGTACACTGCACTGACACAGCCATATTGCCCAGCAACTAGTACTCTGGTGAAAAGGAAAGAGTGACCCCAGACATATTTGACTTTGGTGATTCCCCTTTGTCAGCTGAATGGAAGGATAGGATTAGCAAGAAAATCGCCCAGACAGACCTAGTGTTTTCATTAAAGGAATGGGACATGGGGGGTGTCCAGGGTGCAGAGCAACACATGTGCTTGCATAATGACCATCAATTTTGAGAGAGATCCAGAACGCCTCACCCCAGCTGACATAGATAATGTTAGGAGGCACCTCCAAGAAATGCTGTCTGCTGGCATTATACAAAAATCAAGGAGCCCATATGCCTCTCCCATTGTGGTTGTGTGAAAGAAGAATGGGTCCGTGAGGATTTGTGTTGATTATCAAACCCTGAACAAGCGGACCATCACTGATCAATACATCATGCCCGGTATACAAGATGCCCTAGATTGCTTGAATGGGAGCAAATGGTTAACGTTATTGGATCTTCGCAGAGGATATAACTCGATTCCGATGGCCCTAGAGGACCATGAGAAAACAGCATTCATCTGTCCTTTGAGGTTCTATGAATTCCTGAGAATGCCACAAGGATTTTAGGCACCCAGGCCACCTTTCAGCCAACTGATGGAATGTGCAGTGGAGATATGAACATGCTGGAATGTCTAGAGTACCAAGATGATGTCATTGTGTTCAGACGCACATTAGAGGAGCATGAGACCTAACTGTTTAAAGTTCTGGACCGATTGGAAGACCTCGGCCTCAATCTGGCCATTGACAAGTGCTAGTTTTTCAAACTTCCGTGAAGTATGTGGGGCACATAGTATCCACAGAAGGGATAGATATCGATCCAAATAAGGTTGAGTCACTGACTACTTGGCCACAGCCCATAACTTGACAGAACTACAACATTTTTTGGGTTCTGTGGCTACTACTGCAGGTTCATAAAGACTATTCAATGCTGATTCACCCGCTCCTAAATCTTACCAGGGTTACCCTCACCAACCAGAATACAAATAAGCATTTGTCAATGCCGAATGTTGTACATTGGCATTGGCATTGGTAGCAGGAGTTAGAGATGCATAATAATAATGACAGTGAAGTATTGAAGTGAGGAAAACTCATCTCCACCCTGCAGAGAGTGACAGGCGTTGGGGTGTGCCTTTGGGTCATCAGCTATAACGCTCATGCCAGTGTACCTAACCCTACCCTGCAGACATTGACATAGAAACAAACTTGAATTTACAAGCAAGCCTCTGGAGAGATATTGGATAGCATATAATTGTGAATGAAATTTTTAAATATTTGATGCTGGAAGCTGATGTAAAAGGGTTTTTCCTATACATTTGCTCCATTGTGTATGTGCAGTGCTTTTGACAGAAGGAGCTACTCCAGGCTTCCTGGCTTAGACTCGTTGAATACGAGTTTAATTCATCTACAGCACTTTTAGTGCTTGACAACTCTTTCAAACCCTCTTAAATATCCTGGGGCTGTATGAATATAGTGATTTAAAATCTTTTTTAATCTTCTGTCACTAGCGCTACCGGAAGCAGCTCAGATAGTTACTTCTGATTTAGCGCGTCAAAAGACCTGCACTAGCGAGCGGGCAACAGATAAAAACAGACTTGAATTTATAAGTGAGCCTCTGGAGAGAGGTATTGGATATAATATAATTGTGAATGCAATTTTTAAATCATTTGATGTGCTGCAAGCCAATGTAAAGGATTTTTCCCTATACATTCACTCCATTGTGTGTGTGCAGTGCTTTGTGACTTAGGGAGCTACTCCAGGCTTCCTGGCTTAGACTCCTCGCTGAACATGAGTTTAATTCATCTACAGCACTTTTTAATGCTTGAAAACTCTGTCAAACCCTCTTAAATATCCTGGGGCTGTGTTAATATATTGATTTAAAATCTTTTTTAATCTTCTGTCATGAGTGCAACTGGAAGCAGTGCAGATAGCTACTTCCGGTTTAGCACTTCAAATGACCCGCACTAGCGAGCGGGGTGAGCAAGCCTGAGGCCACGCGTGGAGACTTGTGCAGAGACACACGCATCTCAGTGCGTGTCTACCATGCCCACTGGGGCAACCAGCACTGGTACTCTTGTTCTATGCACTTCTCAGGTACAAACAACATCGAGTAGTACTGTAATTTCTTGCTAATTCTGTACTCTATCTAGCAGCATGATGAAGAAGGTCAATAAACTTTTTATTACTTGTAAAATGTATACTGTGGGTAAACGTACTCCAGACAGTACTTGTGACAGATGTAAGCTTGTTGCTTCTCTTCAAGAGGAAATAGCACGTCTACAAACTAAAAGAGTTATTAATTCTGAGATTGAGGCCCTGGAGGAATATATTGATCACATGTCCCTTCTTATAGAGACAAATTGACTTCAGTCATTCAGAAAAATACTACATTATGTAAACATCTGATTGCTATGCAATCTGATTTCTTACCTGAAGAACATTTGGCTGATATTTCTACTCACCAACCTCCAGGTAGCCACATTAGATCTACCATTTGACTCATCTGTTGAAGTAAATCTGCATATTACGCCTCCCAATGCTGACTTATGCAAATCCCTGCTACTTTACCAAATTCATCTTACAGTGCAGATCCAGCCGGTACATCTACTCCTTTTACTCCTATTCACTTGAACAGGATTTGAGTCCATCAATTGAACCTGCATGGTCTACGGTTTCATTATCAATGAAATCTCAAATTGTAGATCCAAAACCCAACATATATCCACCGCCATTACTACATAATTCCTTTGAACCTTTACAGACAATCCCTAATAATATGTCTATATGACTTTCCCCAAGACAATCCTTTGATTAATTCAATACCACTCCCCCCCACACTGCCACTGATCAGGTAGTGCATTTAGCTGAAACCAAAACAGTTAAAAAGCAAGTATTTGTTTTAGGAGATTCCATAACTAAATGCATTGATCGAACTGTTTGCAATCCAAACAAACAAAATAGAACTTGTTCAAGCTTTAGGGGGGCGGGAGTATTGGACATTACCCTCCAGCTAAAAGCAATACTTTCAGTAGCAGGTGAAAATCCACTTGTGATTGTCCACGCAGGGATGAACGATATATACAGAACATCACTCCATCAGCTTAAACAGAATTATGCAGCTCTTTGTAACATTTTGGTGGAAAGAGGATGTAGTATTTGTATATCAGAAATACTACCAGTTCCAAGAGCTTCAAATCATATAACAGCCAAGATCAAAGCACTAAATGAATGGCTCCGGAAATGGTGCTATGGACAGAATATTTCCTGTCTTACCCATTGGGAGGAATTCTACAATAACTATTCTCTCTTCTGTTTGGATGGTCTCCATCTCAGCCGAAGAGGAAGTTTGCTTTTGGGACGCCAAATTACAACCTTTATATACAACCATTTAAACTAAAATTGCAGGGGGAGACATTGTCTAAATCAAAGTCTCTTAAACCAAACATCCAGCAGCCTCCAAATTATGTGAATGTTTTATCTCTGAATGCCTGTTCTCTTACTATAAGCAAAGTGGCTGAACTAGAAACAAGAATTTTTTTCTCAAAATCTGGCACTTATTGCCATAACTGAAACTTGTGGTAACTTAGATAAACAATGGACTTCTGATATCCCAGGTTTTAAGCATTATTTCAAAAATAGAACTGACAAAAAAGGGGGGGAGTGAGTTTTTATGTTAAAAACACCATTCCTTCCTATGAATCTTCCTTTAAAATACACACTGAGAGTGTTTGGGTGAATATACATCCCACAGGACTCCTACAGATTTTGGTTGGCAATTGTTATCGCCTCGCTACAGAGATATTTCTTACACAATACAACTTACAAAAGAAATCTCCCATCTTGCCAGTAATGGTACAGTTCTTATCCTGGGTGATTTTAACTATCCAACTATTAATTGGGATAGCCTAACTGGAACTAACTATCATGATTAACAGTTCCTTTCAGCAATAATTGATCCTGGTCTTACCCAGTTAGTTGAGGTGCCAACCCATGGCTAAACTTACTTGACTTAGTAATAACTAATATGGACACCCCTATCTCTAACTTATGTATTACTGAACCTCTAGGCAATAGTGACCATGTGTCAATTCTGTTTTCACTTCCCCAAAAAATTAATTTCCTAAAAAACAACTGTACACTTAGACAATATGATAAAGCAGATTTTCAACTGATTAACAATCATCTTGGGACTATTCCATCAGATAATATCCTCCTTCCACTCAGCACTTAAGACTCTTGGACAACTTTCAAGCAGATAATACAGTATATGATTTAGAACAACTGCCCATACCAAGAATCCACACAAATCTCTTTTTATACCTAAATGGTAAAAGGGAATACAATAACAATGGGCCCATTGACCAAAGATAACTTCACTATTACCTCCATTATCGAAACAGCTAAGGAATTTAACAAATAGTTTAGCTCTGTATTTGAACAGGACACTATTAGTATATCTTCATTAAACTTACCTAACCCATCCATTTATTCCTTTTCACTTCAGGAAATTAAGGAATTATTAGGTACTTAAAAACAACAAGCCCAGGACCAGACAATATTAATCCCAGATTCATATTAGGAACAATTGATGCTATTGCCCTTCCACTTACTGTTATTTTTAATAAATCTTTTAAAGAATCCAAAATTCCATCTGACTGGCTAACAGCTATAGTTAACACCTATGTTCAAACAAGGTTCCCACTCCAAAACAGAAAATTATAGACCAATTAGTCTAACTTCAATACCTTGTAAACTATTGGAGAAAAAATATATTACTATTAATAGAAGCTGAAATGAAATCATTGAACATCATAGATTCCACTCAGCATGGGTTTGAAACAGGTTTTTCCTGTACAACTTACCTGATCTCCTTTTATAACATCATGAGTAAAAATCTAGATTCCAATATTCCAGTTAATGTCATTCTATTGGATTATAATAACTAGTGATGCCCAATATCAACTTGTTTTCAGCAACTTTCAAAAGTCGTATCAACCCTCAGGTTGATACAAAAAAACTCGTATCAACCTGCGGGTTGATACGACTTTATACTTGCCAAGAAGCATCACAAACAAATGAGAGAGCCAATGGCAGCACAAGATGGCTCTCCAATGGTAAACACACACTCACAACCTTCACATTGCTAAAAATCAAATTAAGTGATCAGCAACTCCTAATCAAAAAGAGAAACACAATGGAGAACTGTTTTGTTGCAGCCCTATTTATGCAGTTTAGTTTTGTGTCACGTACTTTCATCCAGACACATCGAGATAACGCAACAGCACTGGGTGACTGGTTAAGATGCAGCTAACGGTTTTTTTTTGCCCCAGTTATTATAAAAAATAAAACACATGTAGGTGGTTGATATGGATTTTTTTAACACACCCTGATTGTGTGATAATAGTGAAACCTCTTGAGCTTCGCTCTTAAAGTTTACATATTATCACACAACTTGGGTGTGTAAAAAAATCTATATCAACCACGTACATATGCATTATTCTTTATGTAGCAAGGCTGCTTGATAAAGTTTCACGCAATGTACTAGTGACTAAACTTATTAAACTTGGATTTTCAGCACAAATAGTTTCATGGGTTCATAACTGGCTTAATTGTAGAATGCACAGAGTAAGGGTAAATTATGAATTTTCAGAACTAGTTAATATAACTAGTAGCGTCCCCCAGGGTTTCGTTCTGGGACCAACACTCTTTAACATCTTTATTAGTGATATGTTAATCTCATCAAAAAACATTATTGTTAAATTTGCAGATGATACTAAGCTAGGGGGCTGTGTTGATAATATAATAACAAAAACAGTTAAAAACAGATTTGGCTACCATAGAACACTGGGCAATATCAAATAATATGGTTTTTAATGTATCAAAATGTGCAGTATTGCACTTGGGTAGGAATAATCCTGAACAGCCTTACCTGTTAAATAATATTAGAATTAAAGTTTCCAGAGTAGAAAACGATTTGGGAATATTAATTAATAACAAATTATCATTTTCAGAACACTGTAACAAAATAGCAAATCAAACTAATGCTCTTCTTAATAGAATTAGCTCTACTTCCATTTCTAAATCAGAAGAATGTATTATGACCTTGTATAAGTCTCATGTTAGACCTTACACAGACTATGGTTCACCTCTCTGGAGTCCATACTTAATCTCTGATATAAAAAGAATGGAGCAGATTCAATGTAGGGCAAGAAAATTAGTCCCTCACATTGCTTCCTTAGACTATGAAGAATGGCTGAGACATACAGGATTATATTTACTTAAAGCAAGAAGACTAAGAGGTGACCTTCTCCAACTTTTTAAAATAATTCAAAATCCAAGCTTAATGGCTCAGTGTGGAATATTGTTTACCTCTAGAAAAATTGTGGCTAGATAATAACCAAGTGAGGTGGCAACAAGTGGGGATGGTGTATGAAGCGCAAGGCTCCTCAAACAGCTGTGGGGTTATGATCATTATTAACAGGGGCATTACCGTCATCTCAACTCATATTATCAGGGATCCCGAGGGTAGGTTCGTTTTAGTTATAAGTACTTTCTGGTCAATACCTCTGCTATTGGGCAGCATATATGGTCCTAATGCTGATTACCCCACTTACTTCATGAGACTCATAAATGTAATCCTGCCTTTCCTTCCCATAAGGATTATCCTTGGGGGTGACTTCAATCAAATTGTAGACTCAAACCTTGACAAGTCAGGTGGTGCATCGGGGGATCTTCCCAGGTCAGAGGGCTTTTAGAGAACAATTGGATCAAAGTGGGCTCTGTGATGTCTGGCATGTCCTAATTCCTGATTCCAAGGAGTTCACATTCAGGTCTTTGGCACATGGCTCACAGTCCCGTATTGACTACATATTCATTTCCCAGACTCTCCTGCCTGGGGTTAGGTCCTCTTCGATACATCCTGGCTCTGTCTCCGACCACTCTTTGGTTTTGTGTGACTTGACAATTCAGGATGTGTCAAAGAGAGAAACAAGATGGAAGCTTAATGATCAACTGCTTAAAGATTCCAATTATTGCAATACCATAAGAGAGCACATTGAGGCCTTCTTTCTGTCCAACCCTTTAAACAGTGCAAAACTGATATTATATGGGGGCTTTTTATATGAGAGGCATTTTATTAGCCTCGTGGCTAGGAAAAGAGCTAGGGAAAAAGAATTACTGTCCTTGTTATCTCAAATTCGGGTTCTCGAATCCAATGTCTTGGTTAACTCTCTGGAGGAGGATAAGGTGAAGCTCCTAGAGTTGAGAGACAAATATTTAGAACTACTCCAGGAAAAGGCGCAGTTAGCTATTATACACACTAAAGCTAGTTATACTGATCAAGGTGAGAAGGCAGGGCGCCTTTTGGCACTCCGTATTAAACAACAAGAATCAGCAAGATTCATCCCTTCTAGCAGGGCATCTGTAGATGGGTCTCTGAAAACATCTCCCACTGAGATAGTTCAAGAGATCGCAGCATACTACATACCGCTTTACGAGGACATGGAGCACCCTCCCCCAGTCCAGTAAGTGTGGAGAAGTATCTGACAGATTCACATCTACCCTCCCTCCCAGTACATTACGTAGATTCTCTGGTCTCTCCTATAACGCAGGAGGAAATTGCTGAGGTTATCAGTGGTTTACCAACGGATAAAACTCCTGGGCTTGATGGATTTTCTTCCCTTTTCTATAAAACATTCTGAGAACTTCTATTGCCAATACTTAATAGTTTATTTCAGCACATCCTAACCGGGACAGAGATTGATTGCCATCTCTTTGAAGCCTCGATAGTGCTTCTCCCCAAGCCAGACAAGGACCCTGAGCTTGTTCAGAGCTATAGGCCTATATCCCTCCTAAATCAGGATATCAAGATCTTCTCAAAGATTTTAGCTAATAGGTTATCCATGGTGCTCCCCAAGTTAATAGGTATGAATCAGGTAGGCTTTATGAAGGGACGCTCTTCAGCAGATCATTTGCATATGTTATCCCACGTCTTCTCGCTGCCAGAGATGCTGACTTCCCTGCAGGCTTGGTCTCTTTGGACACCGAGAAGGCGTTTGACCAGGTGAATTGGAGTTTCCTTCAAGGTGTTGAGTGCCTTTAAATTTCCTCCAGTATTCATTTCCTGGGTGGCCGATTATATAAATCTCCTACAGCAAGAATCTCAGCTAATGGGGCCTTCAACAACTACTTCTCACTTCATTCAGGTACTAGGCAGGGTTGCCCTCTATCACCTATCTTGTTTAACTTATACCTGGAACCCCTCATTCAAAACATTCTCCAGAATATTTCTATACAAGGTATCAGAGTTGGGCGCCATGAGATTAAACTCACTGCGTGCGCAGATGATCTGCTGATACATCTCTCCCATCCGGTTTCTTCAATACCACCCTTACTGAATGAAATAGTCAGGTTTAGTGTGCTATCCAACTACAAGTTGAATGCTAGTAAATCCTTATTTTTCCCATTAAACCACAAGGTATTT
Source organism: Neoceratodus forsteri (assembly GCA_016271365.2). Classification (NCBI taxonomy): domain Eukaryota; kingdom Metazoa; phylum Chordata; order Ceratodontiformes; family Ceratodontidae; genus Neoceratodus; species Neoceratodus forsteri. The sequence goes on along the minus strand of CM028137.1, from coordinate 39,524,802 downwards.
AAGGATGATATTTGCCCCCTAGGTTTAGGTTGGACCCCTAGAGCAATCAAATATTTGGGCATAAAGCTATCCCGTAACCCCTTAGTGTGGGTTAAAGTTACTCTGGATTCTCTCTCACAGGTTATTATTCATGACCTTGACAGATGGTCTAAACTTCCATTATCATTATGGGGCAGGATTAACATTATTAAGATGAATGTATTTCCTAGAATTTATTACCCTTTATCCTTCTCAACTCTTTTATTCCCATACGCTGGTTTAAGAAACTGCACGGTACATTTACCAGATTTATCTGGGCAGATAAATATCCACATTTGGCCTATCACAAATTAGCTGCCCCAAAACCTGAGGGGGGGCTGAGGATTCCCCATATGGCATTATACTACTGGGCCAGTCATCTAGCAAAATGTCTGAGATAGTTTTCCCCAGGCCCTGAAATGGTACAACCAGTATGGCTTAAGATTGAGGTAGACGCAATTAAAACTAAACTCCTGGATCCCTTAAACTTATTTTACCTCAAACTGTCCCATGTAAAGATGGCAGACTGCACCACAATAGGTATCTCTTTAAGAGTTTACACACAGTTATGTTTATTTCTTCACTATTCCCCAGACTGATTTAGCTCAGTCTATTTGGAATTTCATCTTTACTTTTAATGGAAAGTAGATTCCTTGCAATTGGTTGCCTCAAATAGGCGATGGAAAACTGCTTTCCCTGGTAGATGGGGAAGGGCACTGGTTGTCTCCACATGGAACTATTGACAAGTTCCTCATTCCGATCTCATCTCACTTTAAAGTCATGCAGTTAAGACAGCTTCTCACTGAAGTTCTGGGGAATTCTCCCCCCTCCCAGAAGGTGTCAGCTATGATTCCTGAAACCTCCCTATTGTCTGGATCTTCAGGCATAGTATCTAAGCCATAGAGGGTGTTGTACTATAAAAAATATGGGGACTCCTTCAGACCTACTAGTTTCTGGAACTCACTCCTCCCCGATACCAGTTAGATTAGCAGTCCCTAGATCCTGTCATAAGTATGTTTCCCAAGATAGATTGAGTCTCAAGCAATACCACATTTTATGTAACATGTATTATACCCCTATTAAATTAAAAAAATGGGACTTCTCGAACTCTAGTACATGTACTAAGTGCTTACAAGAAGAGGGTACTCTCCTGCATATGTTCTGGTCCTGTCCCAAAGTTTCCTCCTTATGGAATTCAATTAAGATGTCTCTTGATCCCCTACTGGGCCTACAGGGAGTGTTTTACTCTGGAGGTGTGTCTTCTAGGGGACATGTCCCTGGTTAGTGTTAGAATCAGGAAATACCATATTTCTATGGTTGCGCTCTCAGTTAAGAAACTCATTCTACGTCATTGGAAGGTCCAATCTGCTCCTTCCTTCCTTCCAGGAATAGTTACATGAAATCATTGCTAATCTTCGAACAGAGAGGGCAATTGCAAGTCTTCATAATATACTAGCAGCATATGGCAAGATATGGGATCCCCCCCATTCCTTACTTTTGTTATCTCACTGAAGTTTATATCACACCTTGGTACTACCCATACTTCCAACAGAATCACGCACTGCATGTTAGGGCAATTTTGTGTTGCTGCTGTAAGATTGGGTGGGTGGGGGGTGGGTTGGGCAGTTCTCACTGTTCATGTGCTATGTTACACCCTGATTTGCTGTAACTGCCCTTTATAAAAGAAATGTATTAATAAAGTTTAAATTGTGAAAAAAAAAAAGAGTGATTGGGTCAGGCTGTCTGAACCTGACATCCGAGCATTGTGCCAAAACTTTGACAGAGATGAACAGATATCTGAGGACACAGTTGACTGTTTAGTAGATTGTTTGGGGCCTCCTGATACCTGTATACCGGCTGCCTATTGACATTTTTCTGCTATAGATATTGGCGCACTACCTCGATTCGACAATGACAGCATTCAGTGGGCTCAATCCAAAGATTCTATGATTCAATCAGTCTTTGACACCCTGCTTGCGGGGAAAGATGTGTCAAAGTTGCATTCCCCTGACTTGCGAACTGCCCTATCATTAAAAGAATGCTCCAGGTAGAAATTGCATAATCAATTGTTATACAGAGAGACAGTGGATTGTAGTGATCAAGTAGACAAGCAACAATTGGTCCTTCCACAGCCCTTAAACACTTGTTACTGAGGTCCTTTCACAATCACATGGGGCACCTCGGTATTAACAGGACTCTCAACCTGGTGCAAACTCAGTTCTACTGACCCAAGATGGAGGCTGATGTTGAGCACCATGTAAAGACCTGCAGTCATTGCCTTCAAAGGAAAGCCCTGCCCCAGAGGGCTGCCCCTTGTCAATATCACTACCAGCACCCCATGAAACTGGTTTGCATAGATTTTTTGTGCTTAGAAACCAACCAGAGGAATATTGGCAACGTGTTAGTGGTTAATGATCATTTCACATGGTATGCACAAGCTTTCCCAACTAAAGACCAAAAGGCCTCTACCATGGCCAAGGTGATAGTGGAAAAATTATTCGTCCACTATGGTGCCCCCAAGCAGCTCCACTCTGACCAAGGCAGAGACTTTGAAAGCAGACTAATCAAAGAAATGCTGTCTCTGTGGGGGGGGGGTGCAGAAGTCATGAACAACCCCCTATCACCCGCAGGGGAACCCTCAACCAAAATGCTGTAGCCGCACTTTTCTAGACATGTTGGGCACCCTCCATCCTAAAGACAAGCATAAGTGGAGCCAGGAGATTAGCATCTTGGTACATGCATACAATTGCACCAAGAATGACGCTACTGGGTTCTCTCCCTATCATCTCATTTTCAGGAGGAAGACCCGCCTTCCTATTGATGTCTATTTTGGGGTCTCTCCAGATGAGGTCTGAGTTGAAAACTACCTGCAGTATGTACAGAAACTGAAAGCTCAATTGAACCATGCATATCAACTGGCCCTGACAATGGCCACTAAAAGAAATCTTGCCAACAAAGAGAGGTACAATAGAAACATAGAAAAATAGAATTTGACGGTAGATAAGGACCACTTGGCCCACCTAGTCTGCCCGTTTATTTACCTAATGCTTAGGCTGCAGATCCTAGTTAACCAACAGCCTACTTTCTCCTACCCCCCCACTAGAATTGCCTTATGTCTGTCCCATTCCTTCTTGAATTCCTCCACTATTTTTGAGTCCACTACCTCCTCAGGAAGGCTGTTCCATGTATCCACAGCACTCTCTGTGAAAAAATACTTCATCATATTACCTTTGAGCTGTCCCCCCTCTATCTTCAAATTGTGCCCCCTTGTTCTTGCACATCTCACTTTCTGAAAGATGCTACCCTCTTGGACACTGTTGATTCCCTTGATGTACTTGAAAGTTTCTATCATGTCTCCCCTCTCCCTCCTTTCCTCAAGTGCATACATATTAAACTTCTTTAATCTCTCTTCATATGTCTTCTGGTGCAGATACTGCACCATTTTAGTTGCCCTCCTCTGGACAGCCTCTATCCTGTCTATGTCCTTATGGAGATGGGGTCTCCAGAACTGGACGCAGAACTCCAGATGGGGTCTCACCAACTGCCTGTACAAAGGGATGACAACTTCCTGTTTTCTACTGGTGATGCCTCTCCTTATGCATCCCAGTATCCCATCAGCTCTTCTTACTGCCTTCTCACATTGCTTGCCCACCTTAAGGTCATCTGATATGACTACCCCCAGGTCTCTTTCCATTTTGATAATTGTCATTATCTCACCCCCCATTGTGTACTCTTCCACTGGATTTTTGTTTCCCAGCTGCATTACTTTGCATTGAATCTAAGCTGCCATATATTTGACCATTCCTCCAACCTTGCCAAGTCCCTTTGCATCCTCTCCACCCCTCCTCCTTTATCAACCCTGTTGCAGATCTTTGTGTCATCTGCAAAGAGGCATACTTTTCCTTCCATTCCCTCTGCAATGTCACTTATGAAGACATTAAAGATAATCGGTCCCAGTACTGAACCCTGTGGTACCCCACTAGTAACCTCCCTTTCTTCAGAGTAAATTCCATTTACTATTACCCTCTGTGTCCTGTTGTCAAGCCAATTCTTTACCCAGGCTACCAACTTGGGACCCACACCCAGGCTGGCTAAATTGTTTATTAATATTTTGTGTGGGACTGTGTCAAATGCCTTGCTAAAGTCTAGGTAGGCCGTGTCCACTGCCCTTCCCTGGTCTACCACATTGGTCACCCAGTCAAAGAAATCCATTAGATTCGTCTGACATGACCTTCCCGCTATGAATCCATGCTGCCTTGGGTCCTGTGCCCCACCGGCCTCTAGAAACTCAACAATTCTTTCCTTTAGAAGTGATTCCATAATTTTCCCTACCACTGAGGTCAAACAAACAAGTTAGTAGTTTCCTGCCTCTGTCTAGCTCCCATTTTTGCTAAGGGGAATCACATCTGCCTTCCTCCAGTCCTCTGGTACTACACCATCATCCCATGATTTTTTAAAAAGGGAGAGTCAGTGGTGTCACTAATTCTGCCCTTAGTTCTTTTAGAATTCTTGGGCGAATCCTGTCAGGCCCCATTGCTTTGTTCACCTTCAGTTTTAAGAGTTCTTTTAGGACCCGTTCTTCTATAAATGGACTGGTATCGACCTCCCTATCCAGAGTGCTTCTATTCTTTGATTTAGGTCCCTCCCCCTCCTCTTATTTTGTGAATACTGAGCAGAAGTATTCCTTCAGTATCCCTGCTTTTTCACTGTCATCCTCTGCCCACCCTCCCTTCCCTTTAGTAAGCCTCACTATCCCTTCCTTTATATTTCTTTGCTTCCTAATGTACCTATAAAAGGTTTTATCCCCCTTCTTAACTGAGTTGACTATCTTTTCCTCAGTTTGGGCTTTTGCTATTCTGACTGCCTTCCCCACTTTCTTCTGCTTTAACTGGTACAGTTCTCTGTCCTACTACATCTGTCTTTCCTTATACTTCCTGAATGCTACCATTTTCTCCTTAACCTTCTCCGCAACCTCTTTTGAGAATCATAGTGTTTTTTTCCTTCATTTTGCTTTGTTGATTTGCTTCACACAAAGGCTTGTTGCCTCTGTGATGGCTGTTTTGATTTTCCCCCATTGTTCCTCCACCCCTCCTTGCCTGTTTGCTAGCACTTTTCTGAGGCACTCTCCCATTTTACCAAAGTCAGCCCTCCTAAAGTCCAACACTCTTGCTTTTATATGGTTCGACTCTATGGCTGTGATTATTGTGAACCACACTGTTGTGTGGTCACTTATTCCCACATGGCTACCCACTTCTTGATCTGAGATCCTTTCTCCATCCCCATTTGACAGTACCAGGTCTAAGATTGCTCCCTCCCTAGTGGGTTCCACCACTAGCTGTTTGATGCATGAACCCTGCAGGGCATCAAGAATAAACCTGCTTTTTGATATGGCTGCAACCAGGGTGCTCCAGCTAATGTCTGGTATGTTCAGGTCCCCCATCAACAATAACTTCCATTTTTCTGCAATTCTAAGGATGCGTTCCATAATTTCCTTGTCCATTGCCTCCCCCTGAGATGGGGGTCTGTATACCACCCCTCTCCGAATTGTGGTGCCATATCCTGATTTCAGGGTAACCCACAGTTCCTCCTCTACTCCCTTTTTATCCTTTAGTTCTGTTGCTTTGATCCCTTCCCTTACATAGAGAGCTACTCCTCCTCCTCCTCCTCCTCCTCTTTTACCCTCCCTGTCCCTCCTGTACATTGTGTATCCTGGTATGTTTATATTCCAGTCATGGTTCTCAGTGTATCATGTTTCTATGATTGCCACGACATCCAGTTGTCCCTCTTCTGTCAAGGCTACTAGTTCAGGGAGCTTGTTACACAGACTACGGGCATTGGTACTCATCGCCCTCCACTTGTTGATGGCCTTACCCCTTTTAGCCCCATTCCTGTCCTTACTGCCTTTTTTGTGCATTTACCCCTGTCCTGCTCTCCGTTAACTTCTCTACCTAGATGTTTACCTCTCTAACTACTGTGTTTTGTGGGGGGAGGCTGGGATTTCCCTGCTTCTTTTCAGTGCCTCCCCCCTTGGCTAGTTTAAATACTTGCCAATTATGCATTTAAACCTATCACCTAGGATTCTGGTTCCTCTCCTGGACAGATGCAAACCATCATGCCAGTATAGACCTGTATCCCTCCAGGTGGACCCTCAGTCCCCAATGAAGCCAAAACCCTGAGCTCTGCACCAGTTCTTCAACCATTCATTGCATCCCATGATGTGGAGTACTCTAGTATCACCCTTGCCATAGACAGGCAGCACCTCTGAGAAGGTTACTGTATGTGCTACCTGTCTAAGGCCCTTCCCCAACTCTTTAAACTCCTCTTGTGCTACTGTGATCCCATTCATAGCCAGGTCATTTGTCCCTAGGTGGACAATGATATCCATCTCCCTCTCTCATGCAGCTGCTCCCATGATCCTGAGGATTCACTCCCTGTCCCTCCAAGCTGCATTTGGGTTGACCCATGGAGGTAGCTAGATGGTCTTCTAGAATTTTCTGACAGATAAACTATTGTTAAATAAATTACAGGTGGCTGAGGAGTTGAAAAATGGTCTTGCAAACTCTACTTATCTTGGAAGTAACTTCATAAGGGTTTAAATACTGCATTTTGGTTGTCCCTTGGGGGTAGCTAGATTGACTACTAGGATTTTGGGACAGAAACTACTTTTAAATAATTTACTGGTGCATAGGATTTTGTGATAGTTAAACTATGTTTAAATAAGTTGCTGGAAGTTAAGGAATTGTTATAGCAAAAGCTGCAGTGTGTACTGAAACACAGACAGTCTCAGGTGCAGGAGACTGTGTTCCCCTAATTGTTGTGCAGGTTGTCTTGCTGAAAGGAAGGTTATCTCGCATCCTAGAGGTGGGGCAGAGCTCATAGCTGATTGTTCCTGAGGGCACAGCTTGGCCCCAAACCCACCCTTCCCCACATCCCACCCCCCAGATGTCACTTCCTTTATAGCAGGGGTTGTAACATAATTTCCTCAAGTGGGAAGGTGCATACAGCACATTTTCTTACCAGCACAGCACACTGCATTGAATGTAATAGCACACCCAGTAACTATATATATCAAAAAAAAGGCTTAACGCAAGTGTATCGGAAAAGAAAACAGACATGTGGGGAGTAGTGCATTGCACTGGCTGTGGGGCAGCAGTCTTCCGGGAGACTTTTTGGAGGCTGCAATGCTGCCTTATTTGTAGGCACCTCTCTGGTCTGAGGGAGGAGGTTGCTCATCTGACTTATCTAGAATTCGTGAAACCTCCTCCCATATCCACGGACCACCAGGGCCACTGCTGCTACCTCAGAGGTTACCAAGAAAGAGGAGCAGTTGGACCAAGGTGGGCTCAGGCAGGGAGACGGTTGTCAAACAGATTCACATTCTTCCAGTTGTACCTCTCCAAAATTCATATGCTCTTTTGGTGGAGAGTGGTTCCTCTATGTAGGAACCAGCAGTGGAGACCAAAGAGGATGCTGGGAACCTCCACAAAGGAGTCTCACAGGAGGGTGGCATGGGATCCCACAGGGGAAGGAAACAACTCCTGGTGGGGGACTTAGTTATTGGGGGGTAGATCTGGGGAACGAAGGGAAAAGGGAGGTAAGGTGCCTACCTGGGGCCACAGCTTGGAGGGACAGGGAGTGAATCCTCAGGATCATGGGAGCAGCTGCATGAGGAAGGGAGCTGGATATCATTGTCCACCTAGGGACAAATGACCTGGCTATGAATGGGATCACAGCAACACAAGAGGAGTTTGAAGATTTGGGGAGCGACCTTAGACAGGTAGCACATACAGTAACCTTCTCAGAGGTGCTGCCAGTCTATGGCAAGGGTGATACTAGAGTACTCCTAAACTTCTATTAAACTGCAAAAAATACAAGGTGATGCTCACAGCCAGCCCACAGCACAAAAAGAAGGTCCCTTCCCTCACCATCTCCAATAAACTCAGTGAGCTGCTGGAACAAGTTCAGACCTACAGGTACTTGGGGGTCACCGTTGATGTCTGCCTCACCTTCACCCAACACATTGACACAGTGGTAAAGGCAGTGAACACCAAGCTGGGTGTACTATATAGGCATAAAAAGTATCTCACTCCAGAGGCACTCCGTCACTCACTCTACAGCTCCATCCTTTCTACCATCAACTATGGATTGGTGGTCTATGGCGCAGCAACAGACACTACACTAGAAAGGATTCACATTGCCCTCAACAAGGCATGTTGGCTCACAATGGCTGAGATAGAAATACCCACGCCTGCTTCTTATATGAGGAGACCAATTGGCTGCCACTAAAGAACAGGATTATATTCCAAACATGTCTCCTTGGAAAAAAGGCACTAATGGGTAAAACCACCCCATGCATTTCTAGCATCGTAACACCAAGTGCTACCAGCTATACCACCAGAGGCAGGATGAGGGGGTCCTATCAACACCATTCCGTCAAACTGTGCAGGGACAATGTGCTTTCAGCTATAGGGCCCCCAATGGCTCAACGAAATCCCAGTGGACATTCTAAACTCCTAATGCATCTCGCAATTCAAAAATGCCCTAAGGCAACACTTTCTTACTAGGACAGTTTGTGACTACCACTAGGACTCTAACACCCATAATTCCCACTCATCCACATTCTCCTTCCCCTTCCTTTAACCTCCACTCTTCACTCTTAACCTATCCCTCTGTCTTCCTCTCCCCCTGTGCCTTTTCTCACACTAGATCAACCTTAAAACCAACCTAATACCACTACCTCCCAACCTCCTTGACAAAGCCACTTCTTTTGGCCACCCACTCCCCCCCAGTCTCCCCTCCCCCTCACCTTGACTCCTCCTTGGACTCTCATACTAGGTGTCACACCTCTTTATCTCCTTCGCTACATATAAACACTGTCCTTTACCCTAGTTGAATGCTCTTGACGCTGTACTATCACCATTGGTACTATGAATGACATTGTAACCTTACTGTACTGTATAATAGCTACCTACTATTTGAGTACTGTATGTAAACTGTTTGTTATTGCTGTCTTTGTCACTGTTTGATATGGAACCTTTGTAAAAGAGCTCTGAGCTCAAAGGTATGATCCGAATCCCTAAATAAATAAAATAAATAAATAAATAAAAAATATATTGAACCACCAGAAATTGATTCCTCTGGACCAGTGACTCATGCTGCTGCAAGGAGGAGAGAGATTCCGTCTGCTTCAGTTGTTAAAGATTTACAGTCTTCTTCCCAGCAGGCCTCAAATGATAGTGACTGTCAATCCACCTCTGAAGAAAGTGACTGTGGTAATGCTTATTATCCCTCATATGAACTGAGTCAGTTGTTTTGAGGAACTCCTATGCTGAATCATGGGGATGAAGCTGGGCGTTCTGGACCTCTGAGGTTGCGGACTCCCTGTGTTTTGTGGAACTGTGTGATTTGCCCAAAGAAGGGGCTGATGGTCTGAGTCCCCCTGGTGACACACTAGAACCTGAAGAACAATGTGAGAGTGCTGACAACCCCCCTTCAGTGCCACAAAGCCTAATTGTGCCAGAACCTTCTCAAAATGAGCCAACTGGACCCTTGTCAGAAGATAATAATGAGCACAGTGTTGTGGAAACAGAGCCTACAGAGCAAAGAGCTGACAGTGCTCCCAGTTTGGACATTCCCATCCATGCAGAGGCACCGCTCATGAATGACAAAAGCTCCAAAGTTAGTGCAGAAAGTACAGATACTGTGGCTGTTACCCCCAGAAAGACTGGCCAAGCTGTCAAGAAAGTTTTGCACCTTAGCTATGATTCTCCTGAGAGGCCAGTGGATTTGCCTCTCAATATGGTTCACAAAGGGGTTAATGTCTCTCCAAGCTCACTGCCCATATTGAGCTTGACAGCCAACTCCAGCTTATTTGTTCTTCCCTCTCACCATGGTGCCCCTACCCCATCCAGTCCCAAGTTAGCTGATAGGGAAGGGCCCTCTCTTATGTTGTTTAATGTACAGGAAGTTATTTCATAAAGCAGTATTGTGATGTTACTAGTTTGTTAATCATAGTGAAATCAGTATTACGTGTATGAAACATGCATAAGTATTCTTGTTATGGATATGGTATTCTGAACTATAGTGAAATGCATAGTAATGTGATAACTTTATGTTAACTGATGCAACAGAGGTTATTTGCATTGCATGCTAATAGTATATATGTCTCGTTTATATTTCAATTATTAATACTGCGATGGTACAGACTTGATGCACACGTCAAGTTTTCTCCAGGCAGGGAAGGGTATAACCCCTTTACAAATGGGGGTTCCCGAAAAGTCTTCCTTGAGCTTACCTAAAGCTCACTGCCAGGCTGGTGTCCTGTGTTTTAGCGTTCAGAACTGTTTATGTGAGAGTGCCTAACTGCCTCTGTGTTCTGTCTCTTTAAGAGCTGCCTAGATTGCAATTATAATGAATCTGAGGGGGGGGCTGAGTGTTGCTATGCTTGAGTCCCGCCCTGGCTGCCAGATAATCACTCCGTTCTGCCATCGCTATTAGCACAGATTGAGCTCTGTTAGATGCTGTACTCATTTTCTGAATATCTATTAGAATAGTAATAATATTGCAGTTTGTTCTAACCTGCATTCTTTGCAGCATGGACAGTTCTGTGAATTTCCACCATCTTGGTCCTGGACAGCTAAACTGGGCCAATCAGCACCTTTGGGGACTTTAAAATTGAGTCTGTCCCTAGGGGTCTTGTGGGAGCAAAATTCTGTAGGAATTGTAGTTTGGGGCTTCTGGCACCTAAATGAACCTGGAGGAGGAGCCCTTTTTTGTGACTGACAGAGGAATCAGCCAACTGAACCTTTTGGATCCTGTGGAAAGTTCCAGGCTGCTTGCAGCTAGCTTCAGATCTGAGTTGGGAAGTGAAGGAGTAACAGCTTGAGACAGTCGAGCAGCCATTCTGAGTAGTTTCGTGTGGAACAACTGTGGAAAGGCTTGAGCTTTGGCCTGCATGTCTGCCTGCAGTCCCTGAGAGGGAAACCGTGTCTTTATCGGACCGAATCTGACTTTGGAGAGTGAGTTAAGCCACTGAACGGTGATCAGGCTGCTACCTAAGGAAGATCAAAGATTTTCTGAATGCGATTGGCCTGTCTGGACCTCCAGCCACCTCTGAACTCCCGGATTGTGCAGAGACTCTGTAATTGTGATATGATAGCAATCTGCCAGGTAGAGTAGAATTTTCTTACATGTAAATGTGCTGTGTGCTGCTAGTGGGTCACAATTTGGTTCCCCACTGTGTGTTGAAGTGTGTTCTGCTTGCTGGAAGCTGCATCCAGCTCCAATGGACTGAATCAAAAATAATTTCCATTTGGCCTGGGCACTGCCACACTGGTCCAGTCAGACTACCCGCTGCACAGAGAAAGCCATCGACGAAAGACCTGCCTGGGAATCAGACACCTGCTCAATGCTTTGAACAGTAATGATGCCTCTGTGATTCATACGAAACATATGAACATACGAAATTTGCCAGCAGATAAAGGCCTAGAGGTCTATCAAGTCTGCTCGAATGTGCAGCTAGCACCCTTATTCTGCAGCTGCCCCTCTCTTCCACCCTTTCCCTTCATTAACCCTCCCCCTTGTCCTGTCCCATCCTCGTTTGAAGAGGTCCACTGTTCTACTGGATACCACTTCTGCAGGTAATGCATTCCACCCTGCCACCACCCTCTCTGTAAAAAAGTGTCTCCTCATCTCCCTACTGAACCTTCCTCTCTCCAGTCTCATATCATGACCCCTGGTGGCCCTCCCCTCCCTTACTTTGAACAGCCCCTCTGTACCCATCTTGTTTATTCCTTTCATGTATTTAAAGGTTTCAATCATGTCACCCCTGTCTCTCCTCTCCTCCAGTGAGTACAAGCTCAACTCCTTCAACCTCCTCTCATATGATAAGTCCCCCAGCCCCTTGATCATCTTTGTCGCCCTGCGCCGCACCCCCTCCAGTAACTTAATGTCCCTCTTCAGATACGGACACCAGTACTGCACGCAGTACTCCAGGTGTGGTCTAACTAATGACCTATACAGTGGCAGAATCACCTCCTCCCTCCTCGACGATATACCCCTTGCAATACAACCCAGCATTTTGTTGGCCTTTGCAGCTGCCTTCCTACATTGTGCTGAGTTGTTCATTGACCCTGTAATGAGCACACCCAGATCCTTCTCCTCCTCTGTCTGGGCTAGCTGCACTCCCCTCAGCTGGTAACTCCTCCTTGGGTTCTTCATCCCAAAATGCAGCACCTTGCACTTTTTGGCATTAAACCCCAGTTGCCAGGTGTCTGACCAGGTTTCAAGCTTTGCCAGATCATCCTGCAACCCCTGCCATCCCCCTAGGTCATCTACCACTGTGCCAACCTTAGTATCATCAGCAAACAGACTGATCTTGCTCTTGATGTCCCATAATATGTCTGCAATGAATATCCCAAACAACACTGGTCCCAACACAGAGCCCTGTGGGACACCGCTCGTCACTGCCCTTGGGTGTGAGAGCTCCCCACCCACCACCACCCTCTGTTGCCTTCCCTGCAGCCAGTTTCCTACCCATCTCATCAGCTTTCACCCGCCCTGTGCCTACTAACTTCCTTCCCAGCCTTCCATGTGGCACTGAGTCAAATGCCTTACTGAAGTCCAAATACAGGACATCCACTGCATGGCCCCTATCCAGTTGCCTAGTTACCCAGTCATAGAACTCCAATCAGGTTGGTTTGGCAGGATCTGCCATGTATGAAACCATGCTGTCTGCTGTCCTGTAGTCCTTTGGCCTCTAGGAGGGCCACCAGCCTCTCCTTCAGGATAGTCTCCATTAGCTTACCCACGATGGATGTGAGGCTAACTGGTCTGTAGTTTCCCGGTTCATCCTTGGGGCCACTCTTGTGGAGGGACACCACATGAGCCATCCTCCAGTCCTGAAGTACACACCCCGAATGTAGTGAGGCATTAAATAGGTCTGCCAAAGGTCCTGCAAGGACCTCTGCAGTCCTTCAGTACCCAGAGGTGGATGCCATCTGGGTCTCAGCGCCTTGTCCACCCTCAGTGCCTTCAAACCTTTCGAACTCTGCCTCCATGATTTCCCATCTGTCACCACTTCCCCTGCTTCTGCCATTTCTCCCACCTTGGGTGTCACCTCTTCTCTTTAGTAAATACTGAGCAGAAGTACATACTTAGGCAAGCTCGCCTTATCGCACCCTGCTTCTACCCAACCCTCCTTCCTAATCCTTACTATGTGTCCTTACAGCTCCTTTTCTCCTGATGTACTTAAAGAAGTCCTTCTACCCTTCTAATGCCTTGTGCCAGCCTGAGTTCAGAGATGCTTTGGCTCCTTACTGCAATTGTCACCTCCTTCGATTCTGTCAAGTACTCCTCCTGCCCCCCCCTTCCTGTTTTCTTGTACTTCCTGAAGGCAGGTCCTTTCCTCCTTACCTTTTCCATGACCTCCTTGCTCAACCAGCTCGGTTTCTAGCCCGCCTTCTTGCTCTGGGCTTTGCAGCAGGTTTGGTTGCCTCCACTATCCCCAGCTTTATGAGCTCCCACCTCTGGTTAGTATCCATACTAGATTGAATTCTGGCCAGGTACCCTTTACCACTTCCCCATCCTCCCAAAGTCGGCTCTCCTGAAGTCCAGCACTCTTGTGCCAGATCCCTCCTTCCTTGCCCATATCTAATGTGAGCCATACTGAGTGGTGGTCACTCCCTGACAGCAGTTCCTCCACTGTAAGTTCTCCACAAAGTCCCCATTTGCCAGCACAAGGTCAAGGGTATTCCCTAACCTGGTTGGTTCACTGACCATTACAGCAGGAAGCTGTCCTGGAAGGCATCCAGCAGTACCTGCTCCCTTCTGTTCCTGGTTGTTGGGGTGCTCCAGTACACTCCTGGCATGTTGAAGTCCCCAACAATCACCACACTACCCTTTTTGCAGGTCCTCCTGATCTGTCCCACTAGTTCCCTGTCTAACTCCTCCGTCTGAGATGGTGGCCTGTACACCACTCCCATTCTAAGAATCCTATTCTTGGAATCCTGGATTTGCACCCAAAGTGACTCTGTACTACCCTCCTCCCCTTCCTCCCTTACACACTTCAGTCCTTCCTTCACATATAGTGCCACCCCCCCTTTCCCAATCACCCTGTCCCTATGAAATAACCTGTACCCTGGTACCGATAGGTCCCAGTCATTATATTGGGTGGCCCATGTTTCCATGATGGCTGCAATATCCACCTCTCCCTCTGCCATGAGAACCTGTAACTCTGCAGTTTTCCTCCCAAGGCACTTAGCATTAAGGATAACCACCTTCCACCCTTTTCCCCCTTCCCATCCTGTCCTCCTTTCCTTGCATCACCAATAGTACTTGCCATTTGTCCTTTGTCACTGTTATGGGGGGTAAGCTCATATGATTTCCCAACCTGTGGTCTCTGCATCTCTCTTCCCCAACTGCCACCCCCCACTCCTAGTTTAAATTCCCAACTTCCTCTATATACTCTTCCATCCTCTGTTTCAGCACTTTCTTTACTTTATCAATCAAGTGTAGTCTGTCTTTGGCATAGAGACTACTGTCCTCCCAGGTCCCTCCCACCCCCAAAGCCCATACCCTTTAGCACAACACAGGTTCTTAGCCATCCGTTAAATTCCTCTATTCTCAGCTTTCTTGTTGTGCTTGCCTTTGGCACCGAAGTATCTCAGAAAAGTTACTGATCTTCCTGCCCCTCACATAATTGTGCTAGTTCCTCAAACCTCCTCTGACTATATCTACTGTCTTGTCAGCCAGGTCGTTTGTCCCAAGATGTATAATTAAATGAGACTTGTCCCTACCCCTTCTAGCATATTTCAGAACAGACTGTCCCACCCTTTCCACTGTCATTCCTGGCATGGCCTCCACCCAAATGCGACTATGCCTCTCCCCTGCTACCCCACCTAACTCCTCTTAGTATTGAGTCCCAGCACTAAGATTCCACCCTCTACTCCCTGTTTGCTTCCATTCATCTCCTCTCTCATTTCCAGCTCCTCTTCTTCCTCCTGCACATTATTTCCCTCTTTAACCCCTGTTGCAATTCTCCCAGCAGAACTTCCCCCCGCTCCAGTTTGGTCCAGGCATTTATCAATTACTTCTCTAATTTCATCATTTCCCTCCTCCACTTTCTTCCTCTCTAGCAGTGCACAGCTGTTTTCTGAAGACCCTTCACAAATGTCCGCTCCCTCTCTTTTCATAGTAACCTATTCTCTCCTTTCCACTCCATGACTTTTGCCACTTCTTTGCCTCCCCTCACAAGTCCCTATCTCCTCCTTCCATTTGTCTTTTGTCTCCTGACCTGGTTTCCCCAGCAATCATTCTTCCTGGCCTGGGCCCCTTTGTCTCTGCTTCCCTTCTTCTGACCCTCTCCTCACCACTGTTGGCTTAAATCGCCCTCCCTCATCTCCCCTTCTTCCTCCCTCCAGTATTGGGCTAAACCCACCCCAATCTGCCTTGCCTGTCTTAGTTCCTCCTGCAGACCCTCAATCTCCTTTCTAAGTTTTCTATGTGGTTGCACACTAAACATCCTCCCACACTCCAGGCAATGTTTAGAAAGATTGGTGCACCACAGCTGTTGCAGCCACCTACCCATTGCTGTCGTTGCCCACCAGCGACCCCCCACCCTTCCAGATGCAGGATACCAAACACTCCCCAAGTCTCCTCCCCCATCAGTGCAAAACATTTTTTTTGATTTCCCATACCTCCTTTGTTGCACATGTTTATATATATTGAGCACTGCTTTTTATATTCCTATCCTTCCTATCCACACTCAAAAAGAGACTTTAAGTAGCCATTGCACAACCTTCTTCAAACTCCTACTCCTCCTTTTCCCAATGCAATATCAATGCGAAGAAGTAATAATGAAAACTCCTAGATTTGCATTTACTTCCCTTCCACTGAGAGGGCTGTCACCTCTTCACTTGCTGCTGTTCCTTTCCTGGATGTCTGCTTCTGCTATGACAGGTGCATATCCTTTGCCTGTTTGAGGAAGTGATGTCAGAACCCCTAGTATAAAAGAAATAATGGACCAGGGGTGGGTGGGGTGAGGGGTTTGGGTGGGTGGGACCAGCCCAAGTCTTCCAGAAACAATCAGGTAGCTGAGGCCTCTGGGCAGACCATTAGCACCCTTCCCTCACTGTGCACTCAAACTCTGCAGCTAGTGAAGCCAGCAACAATGAATCACAATTCTACTCAAAGCCCCCAAAATAGGTTTGCTACCCAAAGTAACAGGACTCCAATTCAAACAGCTTCACCAACAACACATCAAAATTGGCTTGGAATTAGAAGGTATAGGTCTCCAATTCAAAGAAACAGACACAGTTAAATTACACCAATTATGTTTTAAAACAGAAGAAATAGGCCTCAACAAATGCAGTCTTCCACACAGTGAACCAAACAAATGAGCCACTTATAGCTACCAAAACAGGTTTCAAAATTCCAACAGCCCCAAACAATACCCTGCTAGTCCCTTAGTAGTAAGAAAGAAAAGAAATAACAATCTACCAAGTAGAATCCACGAAAAACAATGTAAAATAAGAAGCTACTGTACTGTAGATCTGATCCTGTCCTCCTTCTAGTTCATGTGGGCCCTGCTTCCCCTGGCACTCCAGCTCCACAACCTGCAGTCTTGATTCCATCCTGCCTGTGTCTAGTATTGGGTACCATGAGTAAACACCAGGGTAGCTCCCTACAACATACAGCTAAATCTAAAGTATGTCATCTGGTTGCCTTGTTGTTTTTCCTTTCATGAGCTGAGCCCTCTGGCTCCAGATTACAAATAGTGTGTGTTGTGCTTGTTGCTTTCCTCCATCACAGGACCCCACCAGCTGTGACGTCGGACTACCCCGGGCAATGTTCCTGGCTAGCCCACCTTTTCCTCACCTGTGTACACAGAGTATGTGACTGTGTAGGGACTCTGAAGTGCATGAATGACTATTTGATTGGTATAGCCTTTAAGCAAATTAACCTGGTCATGCCCTTCCCTTGTTCAAGTCCCTTAATAAATCAGATCTCTTTTTACATTTAACCTGACTGTCAAATCAAATCAAGACATACTTTATTTTTAAAGCGCTTTTCTAAAATCAAAGCGCATATACATTAAAATAACCAATAAACAGTTAAAACACACAGAATTAAAAGCAGGATAAAACTAAACATCCTCCCCAAATGCTAAACAGAATAAATATGTTTTTAAGGTGGATTTAAACATCTCAGTGGACAGGCACTCTCTAATCAGACGAGGTAGAGAGTTCCACAGAGTTGGGGCTACAAAAACGAAAGCCCTAGCACTAGATGTCTGAAAACAGACCCTGAGAACCTCTAGCAATCCCTCTTCGGTGGAGTGGAGAGGAAGGAGTGGGTGGTAACGCTGAAGGAGGTCTTGCAAGTAACCCGGTCCATGTTTGTATAGGGTCTTATAGGTCAGCAATGCAACCTTAAAGGTGATCCTCCACAACACCGGCAGCCAGTGCAATTCGCGCAGCACATGCACGATATGGCAAGATCTTGACTGCCATATCAACAGCCTGGGTGCTGCATTTTTTACCAGCAGCAGATGATGGAGATCCACCCCCAGTAACCCTAGGTATAGCGCATTGCAGTAGTCAAGACGAGAGGAAACAAATGCATGAACCAATACTGTGGTTCCAATCTGTATTGAGAGCACTATGCTGTTGTTGTTTGCTGTGGCTAACCTTGTTTTACAGGGGGGGTGTCCAGAGTCAAATTGGTTGAACCAGCCTTGGTGAGAAGTGCAAACAGTGTTTGGAACTTGTATTATGAATAAGGGTAATTGTAAAAGTAATTACAGTATATTGTTCCTGCCACTAGAAAGGACAGAGGGGGGTTACAGTGCCCCGGAGGGCTGTGCCCAGGTTAGCTTGACCACTAACAACCCTGAACTCCGGGTGGAGGCACCCGTTTCAGTACTCAGGACCCTTAACCTGCAACTAGCCAAGCAGGCAGGGGTAGTAGCCCTTGGGATAGCGCCACCTAGGGGTTACAATAGGGTGAGCCATGAATTTTTGTTTGAAGTATTGCGCATATATGGGGTATCACAGAGATTGTTAGAGTGGATAAAAGTGCTATACAGGAAAGCAGTTATCATGTCAAACTTGGCTTTACACCATGGTTGGTGTTTTCAAATCCGGAAAGGAGTCAGATAAGGCTGCCCATTGAGCCCATTACTGTATTTATTTGTATTGGATCCATTTACTAGAAAGATACTTATTAATAGGGATATACAAAGTATAAGGGGTAAAGAAACATAAAAATATAGACTTTGACGGCAGCTAAGGAGCGCTTGGCCCACCTAGTCTGACCATTTCCATACCTACAGGATAAGCTGCAGATCCTAGTTAACCAACAGCCTATTTCTTCCTACCCCCACAAAAATTGCCTTATGTCTGTCCCATGCATTCTTGAATTCTCACAGTTTTAGACCCAACAGCCTCCTCAGGAAGGCTGTTTCATGCGTACACCACCCTCTCTGTGAAAAAATACTTCCTCACATTGCCCCGGAGCTGTCCCCCATCTATCTTCAAACTGTGTCCCCTTGTTCTTGCACATCTCTTTTTCTGAAAAATGCTACCCTCTTGGACTTTGCTGAATTCACTGAGGTACTTAAAAGTTTCTATCATCCCCCCTTTCCTCAAGGGTATACATATTAAGCTCCTTTAGTGTTGCCTCATGTGGCTTCTCTTGCAGACCCTATACCATTTTAGTTGCCCTCTTCTGGACTGCCTCCATCCTTTCTATGTCCTTGTGGAGATGGGGTCTCCAGAACTGGACACAGTATTCCAGATGGGGTCTCACCAACTGTCTGTAGAGAGGGATAACAACTTCCTGTTTTCTGCTGGTGATGCCTCTCCCTATACATCCCAGTATCCCCAGCCCTCCCCACTGAATTCTCACATTGCTTGCTAACCTTAAATTCATCTGATATGATTATCCCCAGGTCCCTTTCCATTTTTGTTGTTACTACCCCCTCCCCCATTGTGGTCTCTTCCCTTGGGTTTCTGCTTCCCCAAGTGCACTACTTTACACTTTTTTGCATTGAATCCTAGCTGCCATACTTCTGACAATTCCTCTAACCTTCCCAAGTCCCTTCTTATCCTTTCCATGCCTCCTTGTGTAGCAAACCTGTTGCAGATCTTTGTGTCATCTGCAAAGATGCATACTTTTCCTTCCTTCCTAGTAGAGAACTTTCAGTCCCTCTGCAATGTCACTTATGAAGACATTAAAAAGGACTGGATCTAGTACAAAACCCTGCAGTTCCCCACTAGTAAGCCCTCTTTCTTCAGAGTGGACTCCATTTACTATTACCTTCTGTGTCCTGTTGTCCAGCCAATGTTTTACCCAGGTTACCACCCTGGGACCCACTCCCAGGCTGGTTAATTTGATTACTAATCTTTTGTGTGGGACTGTGTCAAATGCCTTGCTAAAGTCTAGGTAGACCATGTCCACAGCCCCTCCCTGGTCTACTACTTTGGTCACCCCATCAAAGAAATCAATTAGATTTGTCTGACATGACCTTCCTGCAGTGGATCCATGCTTCCTTAGGTCCTGTCCCCACAGGCCTCTAGGTACTCAACAATTCTTTCCTTCAGAAGTGATTCCATCACTTTGCCTACCACAGAGGTCAAACTGATATGCCTGTAGTTTCCTGCCTCTGTCTTTCTCCCACTTTTGTGAAGGAGGAATCACATCTGCCTCCCTCCAGTCC
The DNA here is from genome assembly GCA_016271365.2 of Neoceratodus forsteri. Taxonomy (NCBI): domain Eukaryota; kingdom Metazoa; phylum Chordata; order Ceratodontiformes; family Ceratodontidae; genus Neoceratodus; species Neoceratodus forsteri. The sequence goes on along the minus strand of CM028137.1, from coordinate 39,505,067 downwards.
TCAGGTACACACTATCCTCCCATGATTTGTTAAAAGGGTAGTCAGTGGTGTCACTAGTTCTGCACTTAATTATTTTACAATCCTGGGGTGAATTCCATCAGGATCACCAAAATCACCATTCCAGATTCTGCAAGTAAGGATGGGGGAGGATGGAGTGTGGGAGGTGGGGAATGCAGGAGGTGGTTGCGGGTTGGGATACCAGAGACAATGAGGGACCATTTTCTATTTTGCAGGTAAAATGAAAAGACATCACAAGACATTTTTTTACAGGTGTGTTTTGGCACACTGGTGTGGGCTTCCAGAATGCTACCTCTGTTTTTATGAGAGGGGGACTGAAGCTGACGGGGAATGGGCTCCCCATTGGCACACAAAATGTGTCTGTGTTTGGGGGGCACATGATGCTGAGGGGGACTGGGCACCCATGGGCACATAAATTAAATAAATATGGGGACATTATGGTGATGGGGATTGGGTTCCCCCACTAGCAAATGAACTTGGCGTGGCTCATGGCAACAGGGGGATTGGGCATGCCTGGCATCAGCTTTCAGGTGGCACTATGAGAGGTGGACGGTGATAGCTGCCAACATGTTTATTGAAAAGTTACACCAGGCAAGGCATGCTCTGCAGTGACTGGTCACTTCCTCATTGCAACGGCAAAATTGTTTCAGGATGGTGGCTTGCTTTTGCACTGCTGTCATAGGCAGCATAATATTTCATTGATTCCACAGAGCCCAGCCTGAAAAAGCAGTGGTGCCACTGGCCAGAACATGATCGCACCTCCAAAACCTGCTATTCCAAGCTACCACAATATGTTGTTTGTGCTTGTGTGCAAGACAACATAAAAAGTACAATACAAACATTGTTTTCGCACCAAAAAGTTTGTCCATATTAATTGCTCAACATACAGCAGTTGTGGACAGAGTACAACTAGAAGAGATTAATGAGTGGAATGGTGAAAAAAACGGGAGAGATTTAGCTGGAAAATTCTCAATAGCCGCAACTTTAATCATAGACTGAAAGTTCCCAAAATGCTGCTGGCTGGAAAGCCTTAAACCAACATATGGCCAATGCTGCAGAGATCATGTTCTGTCTGGGATGAAAAAAACGCCAACCGCTGGTAATGCAAAACGCTTTACCTTGGGTTCAGGCAGGTGAATACCTGTTCTCCTTCCACCCCAAAATGCTCTGGAGTCAATTCTTCAGAAAATCAGCAGTTTGACTCACAATACCATCAGCCCAGATCCTTTGAAATCTTGATGTCACAAAAGGTGTTCTGCTCTTCAGCCAACACCACCAAAAGAAATAGTTCCATTCAGGCTCAACTCCTGCTCTGAAATACATTTCCCTTTGCCCTAATAGACTTGTGTAAACTGGGATAAACAACTGAGGCTCACTCCCAAAATAAAAATCCACTCCATTTAGCTCCCCCAAGAAACAATGGACGATAATGATTCACATCAAGCATATAAAACCATACATTCTCAGAAATGACACCAAATGAAGTTATTTTTTTAATGAAATAAAGTATAGGCTGCAGACTTAAACTTCCAAATTAGAAAAAAAATCTTGACACAGCTAATGCTAACACATTTGATACACTAAAACAGCATTCCCATACTACAATAAAACTATTCCTGTTATAAAATCAAACCTGAATCTGGGGTTCTCCTCCTAAAATACTAAACATTTGGCCCAAATGCATGTGTAACCCCCCTGAAAATGGGGGTTCCCAAAAGACTTCCAGGAGCTTGCTTGAATGCTCCAAGCCTGAATGGTGTTTGGCGTTTAAGCCATTTATCAATGAGTGTTTTTAGAACCTCTGGTACTGTCTCTTTAAGAGCTGTCTGCTTGCAGACATAATTAGTTGTATGGGGGACTGTGTGTTTCTTTGATTGAGTACCACTCAAGCTGCTGCCAATTCACTCCATTTTGCAGTCACTAGGAGTGCAAGGGAACCTATCTGAAAGATGTAACTGTTTGCCAGAAACCATTTAGAGTGATAATGAAATTACAGTTTGTCTAACCTGCTTTCTTTTGCAGTCAGAACAGTGTCTGCCTAGTTCCCCATTCTGGTTTTGAACTGCTGAACTGGACCAATCAGTGTGGGGTAAGCTAGCTCTAAAATGGTGCCTTGGGCGAATCAGAACTTGGACTCATAATCTGAACCAGCCACAAGAGGATTGTATGGGCAGTGACTCTGGGAGATGTAGTTTAGACTTCAGTGCCTTTTTGGACCAACAGCAGCAGTCTATTGTGGTGACAGCCAATCCAGTCAAGAACTGGGAGGAACTCAAAGGAAGTGCCGGTTTTGTGGGTTGGAGTTTCAGTTGAGCTTTGGCAGTGAAGAAGGAAGGAGCCCTGTGCTTTTTCAGTGTGCAGTTTTAGTCAAAAAGCGTGTGTAAGGCCCAGAGTTCGGTCTGCAGCTTGTGTAACTGCTTGTTAGGACTGAATCCGTCCTGTGAAAAGAATCAAGGATCTCTGAAGAGTAGAAACCAGGCTCACCCTGTAGAAGACTGGAGAAATTATGAATTCCACTCGGTCTGTCAGGAACTGAATCTGCTGTGTGTTCTCCCGGTATTGTGCAGTAATTGCGATCGGGATAGAAAGCAGCCTGCCTGGTATAGTACTCTTTTTTTTCCATATAAATGTGTGAAGAGTCTCTTGGAGCTCAGGAGTAGCCCTGCTGATATTGAAGGACCCTATCTTATTTGGAGGTCGTGAGTATTAATTCAGGGTCGCTCCCTGTTGAATTGCCACATTAAATCCAAATGGAATTACTGTACTGCTGACTGTTTAATTTTCCCTTTCTCTGTGAAAGGGCCCTACCAGCTGCCACGGTTTGGACTAGCCACTAGGGCTTGGGTACCCAGGGACAGTAACTGATAGGGATAGCCTGTGCACAGAGCCATGGAATGAATTATTAGAGTGATAAGCTAATTAACCTGATTTCCCCTGTCCTTGTTATATCCCTAAATAAATCAGAGCTGCTTGTTTCAGCAAAGTTATACTGCCTGAGTGTTTGTCTATGTTAAAGTACTGTACTGTGATTGTTGCACTGTATCTCATTTCACAGGAGGTCCCAGTGCGGAACCAGTCCTGGGGTAAGTGTATACTGTGAAGGTAATTCTGATATATTGTGTGGGCCACTAGTGGGAAGAAAGGGGGGTTGCAGTGCCCCAGAGGGCTGTGACCAAGTTAGTTTAACTATTGCAAACCCTGACCTCTGGGTGGAGGCACCCGCCATTGGATCCAGGCCCCTCAACCTGTTAGTGGCAAATCAGGCAGGGGTAGTAGCCCCTGGGATAGCGCCATCTAGGGGTTACACATGTACTATCCTGCAAAAGTATGACTACACTTATAGAAGCAACTTAGACAACATGCCCAGACTGGTGGCCATCTTGCTCAAATTCAATTCCATCCCATTTGGCATTTACCTCTGCGTCTTCATATATGATGAACCTGTTAGTTGTTTTTTAAAGATAAGTGAATCTGTTGATAATAAGTTCTCAGCAGATGCCCTTCTGCTTAATTTTTGTAAAGCCTTTGAGATCGTACCTAATTGGGCAATAACTGAAAAAAATGGTAACATTTATAATAAGCAATACTGTGATACTGTCAATGGGAATTTGGCTTATGGAATGTTCACTTATGAAATGTACCCAAAAATTATCCATAAATGTTTTTATCATGAGAGGGCAGTGTGACAAGTAGGGTGCCTAAGGGTTCAATCCTGGAGCACATAATATTTCAGATTATCATCTCTGGTTCAAATGTAGATTTCATAAACTGGCTTATGAAATACACCAATAACACTAAACTCAGAATTCCATGTGCAAATATAGAATATATAAGAAGGTTTCCATGAGATCTAGATGAAACAACAAAATAGGCATGCACTTTTATGTGGGCAAATGTTGAGTCAAGCAGCTGGGAAAACAAATGGAGGGCAGCAGCCAAGGCCAACAGGATGCAGAGATGCATAGCTAGGGGGATCACCTCCAGAAGGAGGGAAGTGATACTCCCTCTGTATAACTGCTTGGTGAGGCCGCACCTCGAGTACTGCGAGCAGTTTTGGAGGCCACACTTAAAGAGGGCATTAAACTCCTGGAGAGGGTCAAGAGGAGGGCAACCAAAATGATTTGGGGCTTGGGGGACAGGACCTATGAGGAGAGGCTCGAAGAGCTAAATATGTACACATTGGAAGAGAGAAGGAACGGGGGGACATGATAGAGGTCTTCAGGTACTTGAAGGGGTTAAATAGGGGAGGAACAGTCAGGGTGCTTCAAAGGAAGGAGGAGGGGGCCACTAGAGGGCATGGGGTGGAAGCTGGAGGAGGGAAGATTCATGGGAGAAAGCAGGAGGTGCTACTTCACTGAGAGGGTGGTGGCACCATGGAATGTGCTGCCTAGGGGGCTGGTGGAGGCAGAGACAGTGGAGGGGCTCAAGAGGGGATGGGACAGGTACAGGGGAAGGGTTCTGGAAGCAAAATCCAATGCTGCAAGAATATCCGGAACTGGGAAGGGAGAAGCCAATAGAAGGCGAGGGGGGCAGCCAGGTCAGCTCCCTGGGTGGGGGCTGACAAAATGAGCAGACGCGAAAGACTGTTAGGCCTGCTCTGCTGGCATTTAGGTATGTGAGTAAGTTAGTATGTTAGTATATCACTAGTATTCAGTTTTCATCACAGTATTATAAACAGTAGGATGGTTTAGGATCTCAACATTGTTATAAATCATTCCTTTGATCAACAGGATCACTGCACAACTGCAATCTCCAAAGCCAATACAGTTCTGGAGAAATACAGGAATTCATTTATAAGAAGGGCTAACATTACAATGCCCCTTTACCAGAGATATAAAAGTCCACTGGTAGAATACAGTAGTCAGGTATGGGGCCCTGGCAAGAAATCAGAAATAAATAGAGTTGAAAAAGTTCAAAATAAAACAACTAAAATCATTACAGGACTCAAAAAAGTGGCATGCAAAAAAAGATTACAAAACCTGAATCTTTTCTCCTTGGAAGATGTTAGGAAGACAGGGGACAATTTTTAGATGAACGATATTCTGCAGAACCCATATTTATTAAACAAACTTAATTTGACCTACAAGGATACACAAATGATACTAGAGGACTTCCAGTACAAATTTAACAGAGAAAATTCATAACAGACAAACATTCATTTTTGTTTAGTGACTGTATAATTAACTCAGGAACAATCTCCCATAGCATGCAGCCATTAGTACAACAAATGATAATGTTAAACACAGCCTAGATAAATGCATTAATCATGGGGTTATTTGGCCAATTATGTATCAATTCAGGAGCCAATTTTGGGCAAGTGACATTTCAGGACCTTTAACCTTTGTGAGGTACTCTGAGAAAAATTTGACCTTGTAATCACACGGAGCAAGTGGTGTTGCTCCGGCATGGTTTGGTACTGGAGAAAGGAGTTCTTTGTTAGCTGATGCTTCTGAATCCAAAGATGTTGACCTAGTTACTTAACCTCTTGGAGGTGAAGCCCATGTGATTTATTGTTTTTAGAAAGAACAATTGCATCACTGCAACTGACTGCTTCAACTGCCATTAATATGCTTGGTTAAATTTTCAGAGCCTTGATATTGCTACAGGCCCCCTTTTGTGCCAGTCCCATGGTGCATGGAGATTCCATTGTTATCCCAGACATTGATCAGGATTTTCAATCCCAAGTGCCAAATTCCTCAATTTAGAGCAGCTTTTCCCCAGTCTACCTTCTGCAACTTTTGGCATTCGGAGGACCTTTCTATGGTGCTAACATGAAATATTTGATACAAGCTGTATAAAGTGAACAAGCTGTTGCAACTGTGCCCAACAATATAAAATCAGGTGCAACTGCAGCAAGAGATTTCAGCATAATTGTGCCACAAAAAGACATTGATACCGGGCTTGGCACAAGCACACACCGCCAGAACCACGGGAGCGGCTGTCCACTGGTGCTGGCATACCAGGTGACAGTGGAGACCAATGCCAGTTTACTCAGTTGGGGTGTATGCATGTGAGATTCCACAGTGCATGGCTATTGGATGACAGCTGAGGCATGAAATAAGGGTGGTGTTCCATGCTCTGAGAGCATTCAGGGACAGCATCACCAGCTGGGCGGTCTTGATAAAATCAGACAACCAGGTCATGGTTACATACATAGCAAAACAGGGTGGAAAGTGCAGCAAGACTATGGTCAGAAAGGCTGCCAAAAGTGTTAAACTGGGCCCAGACCAACCTCACTCACCTCCACACTGTGTATCTGGTGGGAAAGCTGAATGTCAGAGCAGACTGGCTAAGCAGACAGCAGGTGCATCCGGCAGAGTGGCAGCTTCACCGGAATTTTTTTGCCTTGATACAAAGGAGGTGGAGTCAAATTCCAATGAGTCTGATGGCATCCAAGGTGAATGCACAGGTCAAGGCATACTTCTCTCAATACAGAGAGAAGCAGGCCCTGGGAACAGATGCCCTGTCTCAGACATGGAACCAGGAACGGTCATATATTTTCCCCCCGATTCCACTGATTCCACAGGTGCTGGCAAAGGTCAGAATATCTCAACTACAGATTATTCTGATCGCACCTTACTGGCCATGAATGGCGAGGTTTGCATCCGCAGTATCCCTGACACTGGACAGATAGGCCCTCCCATATTGGAAGGATATGCTGTTTCGGTGACCACTGTTTCATCCAGCTCCCATACCCTGAAACTGTCGGTCTGGCTCCTGAGAGGCAGAGACTGTTAATTGCCAGGTACCATGAGTCGGTCACTTCAACCATCCTACAATCCAGGAAGCCTTCCACCACACTCATCTATAGCAGACAGTGAAACATTTTCACCAATTGGTGCAAGTCCGCACACCTCGACCCAATGCAGGTGGACATATCTGCAATCCTACTGTGTCTGCATCAGGGCCTAGACAAGGGGCTATACACTTCTTTCCTACAGGTGCAGTTGTCAACCATAGGAGTGGCCATGGGGATGGTTGGGCTTTCACAGCCTGGTGCTCATCCAGATGCCATCAGATTCCTCAGGGTGGCACAGAATATTCGCCCCCACATACGGATGCCAGAAGCCCCATGGGACTTGACCATGGTGCTTGATTACCTAGGGAAGGGCCTGTTTGAGCCAGGGTGCCAGTACCCACTTTACTGGTTGGGTTTAAAAACATGTTTCCTAGTAGCAATCTGCTCCGTAAGTAGAACTAGTGAACTAGGAGCCCTGTCATGCAAAGAACCCTACACCATTTTCACTGCTTAAGGGGTCTTTCAGAAAACAGTCCCAGTCTTTCGCCCAAAAGTTATGTCCATGTTCCATACGGATCAAACCCTAGAGTTACCGACATTCCACACACAGCTGCAGCAGGGCGAGATGGGAACTTCCCACTCTCTGGACATAGGGAGTACTGTATCATAGTACATTACATGGACACAGACAATCTGTAGGTCTGAAAGGCTCTTTATCATAGCTCAGGGCCACAAGCAAGGAATGGCTGCTTCAAAGACCACCATCACTAGCTGGTTAAAGACGATGGTATGGGAAGCATACAAACCCAATGGCATTATGCCTCCAGAGGGGATAAAAGCCCATTCAACAAGAGCAGTGGCCGCCTCCTGGGTGGAAAGAGCCAGTGTGTCCATGGAGAACATATGTAGAGTGGTGTCGTGGACCTCTGTCCACAATTTCACAAAACATTATAGTTGTGGGACGCTATACAAACAAAGGACTGACTTTGCCAGAAAAATCTTATCTTCGGCGTCTCACACAAGCTGTCTGCAAGATTGACCTGTCCCACCCTGATGGATGTTTTGAACTGCTTATTATAAGTAACCCATGAGGCAATGTCTGGAGTGTCATGGATACAACATAACTCAATGGGTATTTACTCACCTGGTAAAGGTGATTGTGTTAGTTGTATCCATGACATTCCACGACCCACCCTCCAGGGCAATCATGGAGGGAGATCTTCATGCTGGATATATGACAGTTAACAGACTTAGTGTAATTTGAAGTTATTATAGTTTGTCCTGAACACACGACTGATTACAGTTGCTATCATTACGTTACCGAATTAGAATTGTACCCGTAGGGAATAAACTAAGGTGGTGGTTATTCTAGGGTCAATCTTCTTTTTATGTTTATACTATATACATTAACACATGGATAAAGGTGGGAATCACGGGAAAAGGGAATTTGGCCTAAAGCATTTTTACTTCGACTATGGAAGAATCGAACTGGAGAACAGAGACTCCTGGGACCAAAGTATGCTGAGAAATTTGATCCGGGTCACATGTGCATCACTAGCCTATCAGGTGGGTTGGGAACTCATGAGGTAATGTCTGGAGTGTCATGGATAAAACTAACACAATCACCTTCTCCAGGTGAGTAAACATCCATTGCTGCCGCACAGATTCCACCAGCGGCAGCTACCTAGTAGGAAATGCATACCTGCTCTGCCAGAGAAAAGAGCTGTCATAAAGGCATTCAATCCTCTCCCAACCCCCTTCAGAACCCAAGCTTCCCATGGCAAGTGCACCATCAATATCACAGGCCTAGAAGAACATAGCTCTACTATTGTGCTCCTGCATCAGCCAAGGTTTGGTTTCTTTCTGCTGGATTGGTTCCTTTTGGAACATGCTCTGGTGTATCCTGTACCACTGAGCTATACTAAGCAGTTTTTGTAACTTTTCATACTATAAAATCCACATAAATATTAGCTACTGTGTCACATGTGGACCACACTGTCATCTTTTTAATTTAATTGAAAAAACAAATCCCTTCACAATTCATTTATCAGAAAGTCAGATCAGTGGCTACACTGTAAAAGAAACACAGTAACATAGTTTACTGTACCTGGTTCCTCTGTTGTGGTATCAGGTACTGTTGTACTCATCACAGTTGTTTCAAATGTGGTTGTCGATGTTGATGCTTCCGTAGTTGTTGGCACTGTTATGAAGATGAAAGCAAGGTTAGTTGTACAGGTAATATTTATTTTTCTTGTGCAATGCTCACTGTATGAACTCATTTGTTCTCACAGATGTATGTCTATCTTATATTTGTAACAAAGCGAAATGTGTATATAAATGATAAATAGAAAAAATAAACAGAGAATAACAAAAAGAAATATATTATTAGTGAGCTGCGTCAAAAATCATATTCCAGTATTGGATTTCACAGATTTTTCAGATTTGAAATTATTGGCCATCAATTTAATTGACATGCAAGCTGAATAAAATTAGCGCAGCAGTAATCATTGTAAAGTGTTTCTCTAGTAAGTGCCTGACAACATGCATTGAGGCAATGACCGCTACAAACAATGAACTGCTATTATCAGATTTTTTTTTTGTTATTGCTATTTTAAGCCCCTCATGTTTGGTGCTGTCTCCCGACACACACTCATAGACAATTCGATACTGAGGAAACCCCACGGATCCTTGGCTATACCCCCAGGTGGCGATGGGGTGAAGTCCCTCCCCATAAGCCCCCGCACATACCGTCAATCTCATTGGGGTCCTCATTGGAAAGCAGTGCCAGAAGGTGAAGCCATATTCCAATCCTCTTGTTGGTGTTGCTCCTGGGTTGAATGTTTTACATGTAAGCCACCTGGAGGTATACATGCACTGATCCCAAGGCATACTCCAGTGTCTGTCACACCTCCCGAATCATAGAGACTTTGGGCATGCTGAACCTCTGGCTACTGCTACAGGCCACACATGCACTGAGTCAGTTCACCCCCCCTGGAGGAGGAGAAGAGCAGTCCCTCAGATGATGAGGCCTCCTCCCCTTAGTCGGAGCTCTGATGACCCAGGATCATTCTAGAACCTGGGTAACCAGTGTTGCAAGCAGTAGCACTACCACTGTACTGGTAGGCTGGCTACAATGAACTGCTGTTACTAGATTCTTGAGGAGCACTATTAAACTGGCCAGTGATCTGTTGATGTTAATCCTTGTTGTCCAGAGATGTTTTGTTCCACCAATATAGTCAATGTTTGTGCAAAGCAGTTGACATAGCATTTTTTTTAGCACTCCGCTTTGTCAATGGGTAATCAACACAACTTGATATAATGCACCTCTACCAGAAAAAAGAAAAAAGGTGCCACAGGGAGGTACAGATTTATTTTATTGGGGGTGTAGAGTCTCGGGGGGGGTCCTCAACTTTGGTATTGGTTCATTTGCCACCCCCCCATAGTTTGAGCTTTGATGTTTGGCAGCGTTTTAGAGCTAACACAGTAGTGAACAAATGAAGTGGTTGTGCACAGGAGCCCCTTTATATACTAAGGGGAGGAGCGTTGTGGTGCTCAACAGCAGAGTAAATACATGTGAAAAGGTGTTTCGAAGAGAACAAGTCTGTTGGCACACTTTAGACATAGTTTTTGCAAATCTTTTGTAAGGTTGTATCTTATAGTGTTTATTATAGGCAGTTAGGAAAACAACAACTTAATGCCTGGCACATTCAACAACTACCTCACTTACTTGCAATATTGTCCAAGCCATAAAATGTAAAACAAATCACTGAACCAGTTTCTGTGGACTAGTTTTTTCTTGGCTCAATTATCTAAGACCTATATTACATGAAAATCTTGCTTTTGTTGGACACTATACACAGTGGTGTTTGTTTAAGCAATAATGCATGACATGGTGAGTGTTGTGCTGGGATAACGTCATGCCTGGGGAGATTAGGCACGAGGCCGTAGGCCAAGTGTGACTAATCAGCCCAGAAGTGATGTTATCCCAGCACAACACACACCCTGGCGTGCATTATTGCTATTATACAATGGCTTTTGAGGTAAAGAGAAGAAAAAATTATTAAAAATTACCTTTAAAAGTGAATTTATGGGTGTTTTTTTCTAATGTGTAAGTTTACGTTTAAAAAAAAAAGTATGGATTTCTTCTTTTCACCTCAGATCTCTGGTATGCCGTTCCAGCGCTCTAACCATTAAGCTACAGGCTCACTGATCAAAGCGTCTGAGGAATTTCCTTACAGCCACACACACATTCCTTTCTCTAGTGTTGCGCAATTATGCAACTAGGAACCAATGTTAGAAATACCACTTTCTCTCAGTGCAGTTTAACCCCTGCAAGGTATACATATTTTTAAATCAAGGATGGAAATGAGAAAGGAAAAGTGTGGCCTACTGAGATTCGAACCTCAGATCTCTGGTATGCCATTCCAGTGCTCTAACCATTAAGCTACAGGCTCACTGATCAAAGCGTCTGAGGAATTTCCTTACAGCCACACACACATTCCTTTCTCTTTCTGGGTTCGAATCCCAGTAGGCCACACTTTTCCTTTCTCATTTCCATCCTTGATTTAAAAATATGTATACCTTGCAGGGGTTAAACTGCACTGAGAGAAAGTGGTATTTCTTTTCACCAGCAGATGGAGCTCCTCTTTTGAAACTGTGGCTTCATACTCCCAAGTTCCCACATATACCTTTCTGTGCTGTTGTTCTTGTCTGTGTGCCCTGTTTCTTTGGTGTAATTCATGTTTTTTATATTTAGTTGTTTTCTTTTTGTCTCAATGTCCTGTATATGGGTCAGTCTTCCTGCTGGTGCCTCTGGGAAATGTGAGCTTCCAGAAGATGTTGGCATGACCCCCTCCCCACTGCTGCTACTGTCAGGATCGCAGTTGTAGCACATTACTCCACAACACCACCATCTGAGTGTGGTGCTTGGTGTCTTCTCTCAGTTCTGGTATTAGCTGGAGAAGTAACCAAATGTGGATAACAATGTTCAGGTAAAACAGACTGTTAGGCACTTGCTCGTATGTTTCTGTTGGCGGAGACTTGTGATTGTGACAAAAGCGATAGGGAACCTGATTGTTGTGATGGCTTTCCAGGTGGCAGCGAGACTGGGAGGCATAGGGGTTCTTGATTGTGAAGCCAATGTGGCAGCTTTCACTGTGTCTTTCTTTTTGTTAAATGAAAAAATAAATAAAGATGTCTGTTGGTTTGACAGCAGAGACTGTCAGTAGAACAAGTGGGGGACTGCTGAGAAGCCAATAGCAAAATTGGCTTTCACTTGTCTCATTTTTTTTTAATAGGAAGAAAAAAGTTTTAGGGGACTGTATCATGGTTTTAGATATTAATTTAGTTGTCTTTTTGTGCTGTGGCAGGGACGGATTTAAACTGAGAGGTGCACATAGCAGTAGTAGGAGTACAGGCAAGTAGAAGGTGGCTTGTGCAGTGTTTTTTTTTTCTCATGTCATTTGCCCATGTGGGTGCTGGGACTAGATCCGTGATGTTGTGCAGGGATAACATCACGGCTCCAGTCCCAGACGTATCAATCAGAGTCCAAGATTATTTTATGCCATTGTATAATTTATGATGAACATCTTCATTTGTTATATTAGCTGTACTCTGCTGGATTTTCAAAGGTGCCGAGCATTTTTCACTTCCACGCAGTAGAACTCTTTATCACAGGTATCTGGCAGCTCTGTGGCAGTCAGTGTGCAGCTCTTGCTGTGTAGATTCCACCTGAAACTTTCTGCTGTGGTCTTTAGGCCAAGGCTCCTGTGTGCTTATATTTCAGAACTCAAGACCCAATCATCATAGCTGTTAGACAGCTAATTTGTGATTTTGTTGTAACTTTGAGGTGATTTGTGGATTTTCCAATGCAACCTCTGTTTCTCTCATTTGCGCAGATACCATTAGGGTTGAGTGTGTGCTCCTTCAACAGTTTGGCTTCCAAACAGTGTCTACAGCACGCACTGGTGGTGCAGAGGTATGCAGTGCAAAGTCCATGGCATAGTGCTAATTGCCATTAATATCTACTGTGCAAGTGTGTGCCCACGCATATGGCAAGGGTGCTCAGGCTAGCTCAAGCACGCTAATGTTCCTGTACACCTGATGGGTGCATACATGCATAGTTTAGTGTTTTTTCAGTGCACTTGTTCAATCTGGCAGTTGGCAGGGCGGATTGATTCCAAACAATCACTAGTACATTCAAACCTGTTTTTTTTTCTGTCACACTTTTCTCTTATAGGCACCATGGGTATCGAAGACCATTAATCATGACAAGATGTAGGCCCTGCTGAAGGATTATGAGACCCTCCCCCATGGGTACCGATTGCCCTCATTGTGCTTCTCACCATTCTAGTTTTCTTACAGATTCTCTCAGCTGGCCCTCCGAGGTGGGGAGGGGGGCATCTGGTCCATCTCATGGGAGTGGCAAAGAAGAGTTGTGAAAAGCTTTCTTTTTGCTCCTTAGTGAGCATCTGAATCCTGATGTCTTGCAGGAAATCTCAGCAGATAAACCTGACCTCAGGACAGTCCCCCCAGGTTAAGGGTTGCCCATCCAGATATGTCCAGGTGTGATACAACTCGACAAGGCAGTACAATTAGATGTAGAAGAAGATACCAACCCTGACTTTTAGAAGGCACCATTTTTGTTGCCTTCCTCTGGACAGCCTCCATCATGTCTATGTCCCTGCAGAGATGGGGTCTCCAGAACTGGACGCAGTACTCCGGATGGGATCTCACCATCTGTCTGTACAGTGGGATAATAACTTCCTGTTTTCTGCTAGTGATGCCTCTCTCTGTACATCCCACTATCCTCCCAGCCCTCCCTACTGCCTTCTCACATTGCTTGCTAACCTTAAGGTCATCTGATATGATTACCCCAAGGTCCCTTTCCATTTTTGTTGTCATTACTACCCCCCCCCACTGTGTAACCTTCCCCTGGGTTTTGGTTTCCCAGGTGCATTATTTTGTACTTCTTTGCATTGATTCCAAGTCACCATACTTCTGACCATTCCTCCAACCTTACCAAGTCCCTTCTCATCCATTCCTTGCCTTCTTGTGTATCATCCCTATTGCAGATCTTTGTGTCATCTGCAAAGAGGCATACTTTTCCTTCCAGTCCATCAGCAATGTCATTTATAAAGACATTAAAAAGGACTGAACCCAGTACTGAACCCTGCAGTACCCCACTAGTAACCCCTCTTTCTTCAGAGTGGACTCCATTTACTATTACCTTCTGTATCCTGTTGTCCAGCCAGAGTTTGACCCAGGCTACCACCCTGGGACCCACTCCCAGGCTGGTTAATTTGATTACTAATCTTTTGTGTGGGACTGTGTCCAATGCCTTGTTAAAGTCTAGGAAGGCCATGTCCACAGACCCTCACTGGTCTACTACTTGGTTACCCAGTCAAAGAAATCAATTAGATTCATCTGACATGACCTTCCCACTGTGAGTCCATTCTGCTTAGGTCCTGTGCCCCACTGGCCTCTAGGTACTCAACAATTCTTTCTTTCAGAAGTGATTCCATCGCTTTCCCTACCACAGAGGTCAAACTGACATGTCTGTAGTTTCCTGCCTCTTTCTTGCTCCCACTATAGTGATGGGGAATCACATCTTCCTCCCTCCAGTCCTCAGGTACCACACCATCCTCCCATGATTTGTTAAAAAGGGTAGCCTCTGGAAGTAAGGATGGGGAGGAGGATGGGTGCAGAGAGGTGGGGAACGCATAAGGTGGTTGCGGGTTGGGGGAGGGGTACCAGAGACAATGAGTTACCATTTTCTATTTTTACAGGTAAAAAAAAAGTCATCACAAGACTTTTTTTTAACAGATGTGTTTTCTTGTGTGGGCTCGCAGTATGCCACCTCTGTTTTTTTGGGAGGGTGACCGAAGCCAATGGGGAATGGGCTCCCAATTGGCACACAAAATGTATCTGTGTTTGGGGGGGCACATGATGCTGAGGGGGATTGGGCACCCAGGGGCACACAAATTAAATAAATAGGGGGAAATTATGGTGATGGGTATTGGGCTCATCCACTGGCAAATGAACTGGGTGGGGGCATGATAACAGAGATTGGGCACCCTGACATCAGTCTTCAGGTGGGGCTATGAGAGTTAAGCGGAGATAGCTGCCACCATGTTTATTGAAATGTTACACCAGGCAAGGCATGCTCTGCAATGACTGATCACTCCCTCATTGAACAGCGAAATTGTTTCAAGTTGGTATCATGCTTTTGCACTGCTGTCATAGACAGCATGTTATTTCATTGATGGCACAGAGCCCAGCCTGAAAAAGCAGTGGTGTCATTGACCAGAACATGACCACACCTCCAAAACCTGCTATTCCAAGCTACCACAATACGTTGTTTGTGCTTGTGTGCAAGACAACATAAAAAGTACAATAAAAATGTTGTTTTCTCACCGAAAAGTTTGTTCATATCAACTGCTTAACATACATCAGTGGTGGAGAGAGTACAACCAAAAGAGATTAATGAGTGGGATAGTGAAAAAGCAGGGAGAGATTTAGCAGTAAAATTCTCAATAGCCACAACTTTAACCATAGACTGAAAGTTCCCAAACTGCTTCTGGCTGGAAAGCCTTAAACCATCTTATGGCCAATGCTGCAGAGATCCTGTTCTGTCTGGGATGAACAATACGCCAACCGCTGTTAATGCAGAATGCTATACCTTGGGTTCAGGCAGGTGAATCCCTGCTCTCCTTCCACCCCAAAATGCTCTGGAGTTATTTTTTTCAGAAAACCAGCACTTTGGCTTACAATACCATCAGCTCAGATCCTTTGAAATCTTGATGTCACAAGAGGTGTTCTGCTCTTTAGCCAACACCACCAAAAGAAATAGTTCCATACAGGCTAAACTCCTGCTCTGAAATACATTTACTTTTGCCCTAATAGTCTTTTGTAAACTGGTATAAACAACTGAGGTTCACTGCCAAAATAAATATCCACACAATTTGGCTCCCCCAAAATAAAACAGGTGATAATGAATCAAATCAAGCATATAAAACCATGCATTCTCAGAAATAACACCAAATGAAGTTATTTTTTTAATGAAATAAAGTATAGGCTGCTGACCTAAACTTCCAAATAAGATAAAAAAAATCTTGACACAGCTAATGCTAACTCATTTGATACCTGAAAACAACATTCCCTTACTACAATAAAACCATTCCTGTTATAAAATCTAAAGTAAATGTGTAGTTCTCCTCCAAAAATAGCTAACATTTGACCTGAATTTGTGTGCTATCCAGCAAAAGTATGACTTGACTTATAGTAGCAGCTTAGTCAACATGCCCAGACTGGTGGCCATCTTCCTCAAACTCAATTCCGATCCACCGAGCCATCCCATTTAGCATTTACCTCTGTGTCTTCATGCATGATGCACCTGGTATTTGTTTTTTAAAGATATGTGAACTTGTTAATAATAAGTTCTCAGCAGATGTCCTTCTGCTTACTTTTTGTAAAGCCGTTGAGATCGTACCTAATTGAGCCGTAATTGAAAAAAATGGTATCATTTACAATAAAGCAATACTGTGATACTGTTGATGGGAATTTGGCTTATGGAATGTACGCTTATGGAATGCACCCAAACAATATCCATAAATGTTTTTATCATGAGAGGGCAGTGTGACAGGTATGGTGCCTAAGAGTTCAGTTCTGGAGCACATACTATTTCAGTTGTCATCTCTGATACAAATGTTGATTTCATAAACTGGCTTATAAATACATCAATAACACCAAACTCAGAATTCCATGTACAAATATGCAATATATAATAAGGTTTCCATGAGATCTAGATGAAATAACAAAATGGGCATGCACTTTAATGTGGACAAATGTTGAGTCAAGCAGCTGGGAAAACAAACCAAACATATCACCAGTATTCAGTTTTCAACACAGTACAATAAACAGTAGGATGGATAAGGATCTCGACATTGTTAAAAATAATTCCTTTGATCAACAGGATCACTGCACAACTGCAATCTCCAACGCCAATAGAGTTCTGGAGAAAAACAGAAATATGTCTATAAGAAGGGCTAATGTTACAATGCCCTTTTACCAGCGATATGAAAGTCCACTGGTAGAATACAGTAGTCAGGTATAGGGCACTTACAGGAATTAAGACATAATTAGAGTTGAAAAAGTTCAAAATAAAACAACTAAAATCATTATGAGACTCAAAAAAAGTGGCATACAAAAAAAGATTACAAAACCTGAATCTTTTCTCCTTAGAAGATCTAAGGAAGACAGGGGACAATTTTTTAGATTAACGATATTGTGCAGAACCCATATTTATGAAACAAACTTAATTTGACTTTCAAGGATACACAAATGATACTGGAGAACTTCCAATACAAATTTAACAGAGACAATTCATAACAGACAAACATACATTTTTGTTAAGTGATTGTATAATTACCTCAGGAACAATCTCAAATAGCATTCTACCATTAGTACATCAAATAATAATGTTAAACACAACCTAAATAAATGTACTAATCATGGGGATATTTAGCCGAATAAGTATCAATTCAGGAGAACATTTTGGGCAAGTGAAATTTCAGGACCTTTAACCTTTGTGAGGTACTCTGAGAAAAATTTGATGTTGTAATCACATGGAGCAAGTGGTGTTGTTCCGGCATGGTTGGGTACTGGTGAAAGGAGTTCTTTGTTAGCTGATGCTTCTGAATCCAAAGATGTTGACCTAGTTATTTAACCTCTTGGAAGTGAAGCCCATGTAATTGATTAATCTTAGCCAGCACAATTGCCTCACTACAACTTACTGTTTCCACTGCCATTATATGCTGGGTTCCATTTTTAGGGCAGAGTTAACAGGCCCCCACTTGTGTGCCAGTCCCATGGTGCATGGAGATTCCATTGTTATCCCAGCCATTGATCAGGATTTTCAATCCCAAGTGCCAAATTCCTCAAGTTAGAGCAGTTTTTCCCCGGTCTACCTTGTTGAACATGTGGCATTCGGAGGACCTTTCTATGGTGCTTACATGAAATATTTGACACAAGCTATGTAAAGTGAAGAAGCTGTTGCAACTGTGCCCAACAATATAAAATCGGGTGAAACTACAGCAAAACTGTTTGGCACAATTGTGCCATAAAAAGATATTGATACTGGACTTGGCACAAGCCTTGTGTTGATGCCATTTAATATCATGCCCTGTCTCATATATATTTGATACAATCTCACAGAAAAGCACCTTGGACATTGTACAGGGTTAGGACATTTGGGGTGGCTGCTTTTTTGCCCTTGTTTTGCACTGCCTTGCCAACTCACATTCACTGGTGCCACTTGGTGGAGGCCTTACAGGGTTTTTTGAAACGTTGCCTTTTTTGCAAGACTGCTCCTTGAACTTAGTTATTTATATTTTGTGGTGATGTGCTAACTTTGTTTTACATCTTTATACAACACCCTGAGCCTCTGGGAAAGGTGTCTACCAAATAATATTTTCTTGTTTTATACTTATATGGCTGTAACTCTAACAAAAGCTGAAAATTGTTTCCTTGTGAAATATTAACAAACATTACCATAAAGATGACTTGAATGACAAACACATAAGTCTGCACACCTTACCATAGTAAAAAATTTCTTGATTTTACAGCAGGGCACTTTGCTATGTCGTATTACCGTCACATAAGTGTATATTGTTGTCCAGGTTTTATGGAAGGAAAGTTACGCTGTTAATCCACTGCCTTCTGCAGATTGTATGACAGGTGACTTATCCTCCAATGATACGTAATAGTAAAATGAAGGAGTATTAGCATAAGTAGTCCAAGACACTTCCAAGTTTGCGTTAATAATTCTAGCATATACAGAGATGTCTTTGCAACAGTCTACATAAAAAGAAAAATGAAATTAATGTCTTATCATTTACAGTTTATCAGCTGTCAGAAACTCTGCACTCTATGCACAAACCCATTGTGGCCATATGTGCCATGTTACAGTATATGTTGCATAGGGATGTGTTAAGTACAACCTATGTGATCTAACGAATCCTATGGATTCATGATCCTAGTACCACACTGCTGCTGACTCATTTTTCAGTTTTTCCTGAAGCCCTCCCAGTTCACCCCAGGGCCCCAGGAGTAGATGCATGTGCATGGAAGTGTACATGTGTACTATAGCCCCAGTAACAGCCCCATCCACCCTCCCATTGACCTAGCACCTGGCACTCCCTCTGGCCTGTGCTGTCCCCCAGCCTCCTCCACAGAGCAGTCAAGAGCTGAGTGATATCACGACCACCATTCTGCAGCTCCATCCAGCTCTGCACCCTTCTCTCTTGCTGATCTCTAATGGTCCATGTTCATTCACGAACACGGGTCATCTGAGTGGTTTGACATAAGGTGTCCAGAACCTTAGCTCTCAATGCCAGCATGCTGGCATTGGAGAGTTTTTTGTCTTTACTTTTTTAGCCATCTCTTGTGAAGACCATAGTGGTTTCCTTTTCCTTTTGCCTTTGTCTATTTGTCTGATACAAAGGTTTGTTGCCTCCAATATATCTCCTTTTAGATGTGCTCATTGTCCTTTGACTCCCCCTTATATCCCCCATCCAAAGCCAACTTGAGACATACACCCATCCTACTGAGTCCCCCCTTTAAAAATCCAGAACTGCAGCCTTCATGTGGCATGTTTCTGTTGCTGTTGTTACATTAAACCATGCTGTGCGATGGTCACTGGACTCAAGGTGTTCACCTACTCTGGCATCTGTTATTCTGTCTCCATTCCTTTATACAGGTCCAATATGGCATCTTCCTGGGTTGGCTCAAGCACCAACCACTTGAGGCATGTCAACTGCAGGGAGTCTAGGATGTCTCTGCCTGTGGCTGTAGCAGCCAGTTGGGCTCCCCAATCAATTTCTGGTAAGTTGAAGTCTCCCATCAGTAACACCCCCATTTGGCTGCAATCATATGGGTGACTTCCAGTAGATCACTGTCCCTTTCCTCTCTTTATGCTGCTCGTCTTTATAGTAGTCCTGTGTTTATAGTTATGCCATTGCCTGCCTCCAGGGTGACCCACAATGCCTCCATCTCCCCCTGTAATCCTTGCACCTCTGTCACTTTCATACCCTCCTTGATGTACAGAGCCACCCTCCTCCCTTTTTACCCTTTCTGTCTCTCCTGAGTAAGGCATACCCTGGTAGAGCTATGCCCCAGTCATGGTTCCCATTGTATCATGTCTCTGGAACATCTATAATATCCCAAGTCATCCTCTGATACCATGGCTATCAGTATCAGGGATTTTGTTCCCCAGGCTGCGAGAATTAATGCATGTGGCTTTCCAGTTGCTGCAATCATTCCTCCTGACTTCCTCTCTGTTCCCTTGGGATCTCCTCCCCCCTGTACATCTTACAACTACATGGTTTTTGTTAGGCAAGATGACCCCCTGTCTCCTTTGGCATGGCAAGGTGTGAGTTAATGGAGTACAGCATTAGCTGCTGCAGCTTCTGAAACTAGAAATGTTGGCCTACTTCTAGCATCTGACAGAGGTTGAACCAGGATTGCAGCACACCATTTGCCAACATGGTTCCCACTATGTAAATTACTGCTACTGAAACCATGAGTTGGCACAGAATGAACTAAAACATGATCATCTGAACTGTCCGTATCTGACTCCATGAGATGTGGGTGACTATTAGTGTGAAGAGTCTACTGAGTCACTATGTGGCACCTCATGATAGTGGTTTCCCCAACCCACAGAATGTTTTACAGACAAACCTGGTTGATTTTTTCAATTGGGTCAGCAAAACAGTAGATTAGGGTGGGGCAGTGTATGTGGTTTATCTGGACTTCAGCAAAGTTTTTGACTCCATTCCACACAGGAGACTAGTCAAAAAACTGAAGAAGATGGGAACTGGGCCCAAGGTTACAAACTGGATGAGGAACTGGTTAAATGGGAGAACTCAAAGTATATTAGTAAATGATTCTCAGTGGAGGGGGGAGGCTGACTAGCGGGGTCCTGCAGGGCTCAGTTCTGGGGCCGATCCTCTTCAACATATTCATCAATGACATTGCGGATGAACTAGAGGGAAAGGTGAGTCTGTTTGCCGATGACACCAAAATCGGTAACAGGGTAGACACAACAAAGGAACAGCAAAGAATGGAAGCTGATCTCTGAAAATTGTAGGAGTGGTCCAAGACCTGGCAATTAAAATTCAATGCCAAAAAATGCAAGGTCATGCACCTGGGAAAGTGTAACCCAGGGAAACTGTTTTTAGTGGGAGGGGAGTAGCTTGTGGCTACCATGCTGAAGCAAGAGCTGGGGTGATCATATCAGATGGATTTACCACTGCTGCCTGACAAAACAATCTGTGAATGTCAGTACAGCGACAGGTTCCATAGCCGACTGCGAGTTGCCGTGAGCATGGAACAACACACTTCAGACTCTGTTTTTTCATTGGGGCTTCACCCCGAACTAAAGGATTCTAACTCCAAGTTGGAGGTAGTTCGGTGAGGGGGTGGAGGTCGCTGCAGGTTGAGGGAAGTGGTTGCCCCCTTTCAGCGGCACTTCTCTGTTGGCATGGCACTGGTGTCAATATTGATGCATGTCGCCATTGAAATGTCACTGTTTGGGTGGTATACCACATAGCTGACCTCAAAATCAGTAGACAATGTGAAAAGGTAACACTAAAGGCTAGTGGTATCCTGGGATACACATAGAGGGGCATCATGAGCAGAAGGCATGAAGTAATCATGCCCCTATATTGGTCCCAGATCAGGCCTCATCTTGACTACTGTGTCCAGCTCTGGAGGCCACACCTCAGGAAGGAATAAATAGGCTGGAGATGGTACAGAGAAGAACAACATAGATGGTGCAGGGCTTGCATCAGAAACCGTATGAGGCAAGACTGAATGACCTCAAATTATACTCAATAGAACAACACAGGAATTGTGGGGCCATGATAGAAACACTCAAATATCTCAAATATCTCAAAGGCAACAACTGGGTGCATGTGCAGAACCTCTTTCAGGTAAAAGATTATAGCAGAACTAGAGGTCACAGCCTTCAACTTAAGGGAGGAAACTTCAGAAGCAATTTGAGGAAATTCTTCTTCACAGAGCATGTTGTGGAACCATGGGATAACCTGTTGCAGGGGGTGGTGGGAGCCAAGACAGTGGGGAAATTCAAGTGGACATGGCACAGACACTGTAGGATACACAAGCAGGCAGTTAAGTGTGGGGCTAGGAAGCCAAGGTCAGAGTTGATGGATAACACAGTCCCTATTTGATGACAATGTCTGTGTTTCTATGTTTCTATGGCTCTTTTACAGTATAAACATGATGCCCTCAGTTTATCTGTGGAACATATCAAAATGATTCTTCCATGCCATCTTCGTCTATTTAGGATGTACAGTTAGGCATGGACTATAGTAGTGTTATAAACCTTTATAGCAGATTTAAGTAATACAATTGTTATTTGTTATAGTTAAAGATTCTGGGACAGATTTTCAATGTCCTGAAAATGGCACAAAGCCTTGATGAACCACTTATATGGTGCAAAATGCATGCAGCCTTCTCCCAGCTTGTGACTGTTCACCAGTGCCGCTCTTTTGCATCACCTGACCCCCCTACTCCACTCTTTAGCAACCCCTCCCCTCTCAGCTGACACTAGACCTCCAAGCCACCCTCACCAATATCTTGCTATCCACCTCTACCATCTGACAATAGCCGTTGCCTGCTAACTCCGCTCTCAATCCCTCCCCTCCATATTTTGTCCACCTTTTAATCTGACTCATGCTGGCTTCTGCCGACTCTCTCCACAACATACTGTATTTACCTTGTCTTAACCAACTCTGAGTGTAAAGAATGTACTGTATATATCATTTTCTTTTGTATGTATGTTGCCTTCACCTTTGACGTGGAACCTTTGTAAATGAGCAGTCCCTGCTCTAATGTCCTTGTAATCCTAGAGTTTAATAAACAAAAATAAATAAATAAAAAAGTTAGACTGGCTCCTTCCTGGTCTAGCTTTCGGCTTTCAGGGAATCCCTTTTTATGGGGCAGCTGCAGTAAAGTCAAGAAACTGGGAATTACCTTAGCTCTGTCATTATCTGGCTGAGTACTATTGAGTTACATAGTAACTCAATTTCATAAAATCTTTTCCTCCATCCAGGGACTACCAGGGCCAATGCCACTACCTCAGAGGTTGCAAGAAAGAGGAGAGGCTGGACCAGGGTGGGCTCACGAAGGGAGAGGGTGGTGGAACAGAGTTGCATCCCTCCAGCTGTACCCCTAAACAATTCATTCACTCTTCTGGTGAACAGTGGTTCCTCTATGGAGGTACCTGCAGTGGAGACCAAGGAGGATGCTGGGAACCTTCACAAAGGAGACCCACAGGAGGGTGGCATGAGACCCCACAGGAGAAGAAAACAACTTCTAGTAGGGGACTCAATCATTAGGGGGGTAAAAATGGGGGAGGAAGGGGAGAGGGAGGTAAGGTGCCTGCCTGGCGCCACGGCATGGAGGGACAGGAAGTGAATCCTCAGGATCGTGGAAGCAGCTGCATGAGGAAGGGAGCTGAATGTCGTTGTTCACCTCGGAACAAAAGACCTGGCTAGGAATGGGATCAGAGCAGTGCAAGAGGAGTTTGTAGAGTTGGGGAGGGACCTTAGACAAGTAGCGCATACAGTAACCTTCTCAGAGGTGCTGGCAGTCTATGAAAAGGGTGATGCTAGGGTACTCCTCACCAGGGAATTCAATGAATGGTTGAAAAACTGGTGTGGAGCTCAGGGTTTTGTCTTCATTGGGGACTGGGGAGCCACCTGGAGGGATGCAGACCTATACTGGTACGATGGTCTGCATCTTTCCGGGGGGGGGACCAGGATCCTAGGTGAGAGGTTTAAATGCTTCACTGGCAAGTATTTAAACTTGCCAAGGGGGGAGGCACTGAAAAGGAACATGGAAATCCCAGCCTCCCTCCAAAAACATCAGTAATTAGTGAGGTAAACACCAAGGTAGAGAAGTCACTAGGGAGCAGGACAGAAGTAAATGTAAAAAAAGGCAAGGGCATTAAGGACAGGAATGGGGCTGAAAGGGGTAAGGCCATCAAAAAGTGGGGGGTGATGAGTACCAATGCCCGTAGTCTGTGTAACAAGCTCCCTGAACTAGTGGCCTTGATGGAAAAGGGTTGTCTGGATATTGTGGCAGTCACAGAAACATGGTACACAGAGAACCATGACTGCGATGTCAACATACCAGGATACACAATCTACAGGAGGGACAAGGAGGGTAAAATAGGAGGAGGAGTAGCTCTTTATGTAAAGGAAGGGATCAAAGCAACAGAACTAAAGAGTAAACAGGGAGCAGATGAGGCACTCTGGGTCACCCTAGAGACAGGAAATGGCGCCACAATCCGCATGTGGGTTGTATATAGACCCCCATCTCAGGGGGAGGGAATGGACAAGGAAATGATAGAAGGCTTTCTTAGAATGGCAGAGAAAGGGAAGATATTGTTGATGGGGGACCTGAATATGCCAGATGTTAACTGGAGCACCTTTGCTGCCAGCACATCCAAAGCAGGGTCATTCTTGATGCCCTACAGGGGGCATGCCTCAAACAGCTAGTATTGGAACCCACTCGGGAGGGAGCAATCTTAGACCTGGTACTCTCAAATGGGGACGGAGAAAGAATCTCAGATTTAGAAGTGGGTAGCCATCTGGGAACAAGTGACCACCAAACAGTGTGGTTCACGAAAAACACAGCCATACAATTAAGCCATACAAAAGCAAGAATATTGGACTTTAGGAGGGCTGACTTTGGGAAAATGAGAGAGTGCCTCAGAAAAGCACTAGCAAACAGGAAAGAAGGAGGGATGGAAGAACAATGGGGAGTAATCAAAACAGCCATCACAGAGGCAACATGCCTTTGTGTAAAGTAAATCAACAAAACACAACAAAGGAAAAAAAACGCTATGGTTCTCAAAAGAGGTGGCAGAGAAGGTTAAGGAGAAAAGGATAGCATTCAGGAAATATAAGGAAACACAGAAGGAGAAGGACAGAGCACTTTATCTGTTAAAGCAGAAAGAGGCTGGGAAGGCAGTCAGAATAGCAAAGACCCAAACTGAGGAAAGGATAGCCAACTCTGTTAAGAAGGGGGATAAGACCTTTTATAGGTACATTAGGTAGCAAAGAAAGACTAAATGAGGTATACTAAGGCTTAATAAAGGGAAGGGAATGTGGGTAGAGGGTGACAATGAAAAAGCAGGAATACTGAATGAATATTTCTGCTCAGTATTCACAAAGAAAGAGGAATGGGAGGTACCTAAACCAAACAAGAGAAGCACTCTGAAGACGGGGGTTCATACCAGTCCATTTACAGAAGAAAGGGTTCTGAAAGAACTAATTAAAATGAAGGTGGACAAAGCAATGGGGCCTGATGGGATTCACCCAATAATTCTAAAAGAACTAAGGATAGAACTAATGACACCGCTGACTACTCTCTTTAGCAAATCATGGGAGGATGGGGTGGTACCTGAGGACTGGAGGAGGGCAGATGTGATTCCTCTTCACAAAAGTGGGAGCAAGACAGAGTCAGGAAACTACAGACCTGTTAGTTTGACTTCAGTGGTAGGTAAAATGATGGAATCACTTCTGAAGGAAAGAATTGTTGAGTACCTAGAGGCCAGTGGGGCACAGGACACAAGGCAGCATGGATTCACGATGGGAACGTCATGTCAGATGAATCTAATAGATTTCTTTGACTGGGTGACCAAAGTAGTAGACCAGGAAGGGGTTGTGGACATAGCTTACCTAGATTTTAGCAAGGCATTTCATACAGTCCCACACAAAAGATTAATACACAAGTTAGCCAGCCATGGAGTGGGTCCCAAGGTGGTAGCCTGGATAAAAAATTGTCTAGACAACTGGATGCAGAGGGTAGTAGTAAATGGAGTCCACAGTATAGAAAGGAGGGTTTCTAGTGGGGTACTGCAGGGTTCAGTACTGGGACCGGTCCTTTTTAATGTCTTTATAAGTAACATTGCAGAGGAACTGGAAGGAAAAGTATGTCTCTTTGCAGATGACACAAAGATCTGCAACAGGGTTCATACACCGGATGGAGTGGAAAGGATGAGAAGGGACTTGGCAAGGTTGGAGGAATGGTCAAATGTATGGCAGCTCAGATTCAATGCAAAGAAATGCAAGGTAATGCAACTGGGAAACAAAAACCCAGGGCAAGAGTACACAATGGGGGGTGAGATACTGACAACAGTAAAAATGGAAAGGGACCTTGGGGTAATTACTGTACAGCAGGTAATATTAGCGCATGACATATTTAGCGTGATGACTCCAGTTGTACATATTAGCGCCTGATATATTAAGCGCTCATTGCTTACTGCTGCAGTACAGTTAGCATGGCAGATTATATTAGCGGTCTGTTTATAATAGCGGTTCTTTGCTTTCAGCTAATATAAACAGAAAGCTAATATAATCTTCTATACAGTATATCAGATGACCTAAAGGTGGTCAAGCAATGTGAGAAGGCAGTAAGGAAGGCTGGGGGGATACTGGGATGCATAGAGAGAGGCATCAATAGTAGAAAACAGGAAGTTGTTATCCCTCTGTACAGACAGTTGGTGAGACCCCATCTGGAGTACTGTGTGCAGTTCTGGACACCCCATCTCTGCAAAGACATAGACAGAGTGGAGGCTGTCCAGAGGAGGGCAACCAAAATGGTGCAGGGTCTTCACCAGAAGACATACAAAGAAAGACTAAAGGAGCTTAATATGTATACCCTAGAGAAAAAGAGGGAGAGGGGACATGATAGAAACTTTCAAGTACCTCAAGGAATCAACAAAGTCCAAGAGGTGGCATCTTTCAGAAAAGAGATGTGCAAGAACAAGGGGCACAATTTGAAGATAGAGAGGCGGCTCAGAGGTAATGTGAGGAATGTATTTTTCACAGAGAGGGTTGTGGATGCATGGAACAGCCTCCTGAGGAGGTCGTGAGTCAAGAACAGTGGGAGAATTCAAGAATGCATGGGACAGACATAAGGCAGTCCTAGTGGTGGGTAAGAGGAAGTAAGCTGTTGGTTAATGGGATCTGCAGCTTATCTGTTGAGGTAGGAAAATGGGCAGACTAGGTGAGCCAGCGGTCCTTATCTGCCATCAAATTATGTTTCTATGTAAATTGTACAGGGCATGAGGGGGACGGGCATGTCATCCAACTGTGATTAATGTTTTCCCATAGAATTTCTGCATGAAACACATCACATGCAATGATGCAATGTGTGACTCCACTTCTGGAACTGCCAACGACTTCCTATGGGTGGGCTGTTTACCATGGTCACTCTTTGCAGCAACACAGATTCCTCAAGGGGCCACTACCAAGCAGAAATGCATACCCCTCTGCCAGAGATAAGACCTATAACAAGGCATTTAATCCTTTCTCCCCATCAAGCCAGTGTCAAACAACCACTGCCACATCATTGTCACTGAAACAGTGGGCGGTAGCTCTGTCACTGTGCTCCTAAATCAGCCTAAATTCAGTTGATTTCTCTTAAACTGGTTCCTGTTGAACTTGAACTTATCTATGCTATAACACTCTGCAACAGAAAGCATTTTTTGAAACCTAGTATGCTGTGAAATAAGTGGAAAACAGTTAAAGCTGAATCAAGATGGAGGGATGGGAGGTGAAGTGTATATAATGGGTGATATGGGAACAGAGTATGTAGAAAACAAACTGGGGTGAAGGATAAAAGGCAAGAGAGCAAAAACAGAAACAAAGGGTTGGAGGACTGTAAATAATGGAAGGTCGCATTAACATATACCCGTAGCCTGGGACAGAAGCAGACCATGATTTAGCAACAATAACAGAGACATGATACTCTGTGAATCATGGCTGGGACATCAATGTACTGGGTAATACACTGTTCAGGAGGGATAAGGACCATAAGAAAGGTTCAGGAGTGGCCCTGTACATCACAGATGGAATTTCGGCTACAGATGTTCAGGGGAGGTAGGGGGAGGCATAGGCAATGTGGGTTACACTTGAGCCAGGTAATGGCACAGCAGTACCTACAGGGATGATCTACAGACCTCGGCACAGAGGAGAGGTAAACAGGGAACTAGGGAGGACATGCAAAGCATGGCAGCTAAAGAGAATCCTGCTTCAGGGGATTTTAATATGCCGGATGTTAATTGGACCACTGAGGTGGCTGCTTTAGCAGAAGCACAACTATCCTTTAATCTCTGCAGGGGTTTGGTCTCATGGAGCTGGTGCATGAGCCAACTGGGGACAAGTCAATCCTGGACCCAGAATGGATTAATGGGAATGGAGTCAAAGGAGTACAGGTGGATGGGCAGCTGGAGCTCAGCAACCAGTACATTGTGTGGTTTAGCATGGAGACAGGGACTCAGCTGATCCACATACAGTCAAAAGTATTAGATTTTAGGAGGGAAGATTTCAATTAAATGGGTGGAAGCATTAGAATAGTCTTGTGAAATGGAGAGGTAATGTGGGGGAGAGGAACAATGGAGGAAATTGAAGGAAGCCATAGTGGAGGTAACAAACAAATGCATTAAGACAGAGCCCAAAGGAAAAAGAAGAACATAACCAGTATGGTTTTCTAAAGATGAGGGAGACAAAGTAAGGGCTAAAAGACAGAGTTTCAAAACATGTAAGCCTTATATTATAAGAAAACCCAAAGAGAGCATGTCAGGGAGGTGTACCTTGAATGTTTAAGAGAAGCAGGGAAAACGGTAAGGAGAGCTAAGGCACAAATGGAGGAGGGTTATCATGGACTGTGAAAAAAGAAGGCAAGACATTCAATAGGTTCATTGGCATCAAAAGAAAAGCTAGGGGGGTGAGGCTCAAAGGTGAGGAGGGAGAATGTGAGGAGGGGGATCTAGACAATGCAGAAATACTTAAATACTTTTGCTCAGTGTTCGCTAAGGAGGGAAGTATCAGTGGCCACAGCTGGGTAGTAGAGGCAATGGAGGAGAAGTGGACAACAGTCCATTCACAGTGGAGAGGTCTCGAAGAACTCATAGAGCTGAAGGTGGATAAATCCATGGATCCAGATGGAATACACCCAAGGATAATAAGAGAGCTGCTAAGAGAACTTGCAGTGCCAATGGTGGCCCTGTATACAGAGTCATTCAACTCAGGTGTGGTTCCAGAGGACAGGAGCAAGGCGCATGTAGTCCCACTGCACAAAAGCAGCAGTAATGAAGAGGCAGGGAACTACAGGACAGTCAGCCTTACCTCAGTGCTGGGGAAGATCATGGAGACACTGCTGAAAGAAAGGAAAGTGGCACACCTGGAATCCAGGGGAGCCCAGGATCTGAAGTAGCACAGATTCACAGTAGGGAGGTCATTTCAAATGAATCTGATAGATTTATTTGATTGGGTGACGAGGGAAGTTAATCAGGGAGGGGCAGTAAATGTCACCTACCTAGATTTCAACCAAGCCTTCCACCCTGTCCCACATAGAAGGCTGGTTAGCAAGATGGGTTGTCTAAGCACGGAACAAAATATGATACACTGGGTAAAAAACTGCTTGAGATGCAGGACACAGAGGGTGGTGGTAAATAGGACCCAATCAAGGAAGACAGAGCTGACCAGCGGAGTGCCACAGGGATCAGTACTGGAACCAGTTATGTGAAATATCTTCATTAGTGCCTTTGTATAGAGGCTAGATAGAAAGGTCTGACTATTTGCAGATGACACCAAGATTTACAAAAGGGTTGATACTCCAGAAGGGGTGCAGAAAATGAAGAGGGACTTGGGGAAGCTTGAAAGCTGGTCAGAGACTTGGCAACTGAGGTTCAGTGCAAATAAGAGCAAAATAATGCACCTGGGTAGAGAGAACCCTGGGGAGATCTATAGGATGGAAGGGGAGTGCTGACTGGCATTAAAAAGGAAAGGAACCTAGGAGTTGTCATTGCAGATGACCTCAAGGTATCAAAGCAATGCACAAATGTGGTGGGAAGAGCCAGTGGCATGCTGGGTTGCATAGGCAGGGGTATCACTAGCAGGAGGAGGGCGGTGGTGATGCCATTGTATAAAACATTGGGAAGGCCTCACCTGTAGTACTGCATGCAGTTCTGGAGGCCACACTTGTGCAAGGACATAAACAAAGTGGAGGCTGTCCACATAAGGGTAACAGAGATTGTGTAGGGCTTGCAACCATGAGGAGAGACATGGGGACCTCAATATGTACTCACTGGAAGAGAGGAGAGGCCGGGGGTGACATGACAGAAACTTTCAAGTATCTCAAGGATATAAACAAGGTACAGGTGGGGGACCATTTCCAAGGGAGAAAAAGTGCTAGACATAATAGGAAATTGGAGCGGGGTACTATAAGGGGTCATGTGAGGATGTTTTTCTACACAGAGAGGGTAGTTGACATTTAGAATTGCCTGCCTCAAGAGATAGTGGGGAAAACACAGTGGAGGTGCTTTAAGCATGCTTGGGCCAGGCACAGGAGAACCTTGAGAGGGGAGGGAGTGATGATAAACTATTGATCACATTGTATCTTGTGTCAGTGGCAAAATATAATGTATAGGGCATACAGGCAGACTGGATGAGCCTAGACATCCGTATCTACATGCAATTTCTATGTTTCTATGTTCTATGTTTCTATGAAACTCTGATTAACATTAGCTACTGTATCACGTGGACCACACTGCCATCTGTTTTATTTGTAAAAGTGGATCCCCTTGCAACCTCTTCAATGGGAGAGCACCTCAGTGGATGACCTGCGAATCAAACACAATGACATAGTTTACCTTACCTGGTTGCTCTGTTGTGGTATCAGGTTGTGTTGCACTTGTCACAATTGTTTCACGTGTTGTTGTTAATGCTTCACTTGTTGTAGGCACTATTATGAAGAAAAAGCAATGTTATCTGTACAAGTAATATTTCTTTACCTTGTGCAGTACTCACAGTGAACACATTTGTTTCTCAGAGATGTACATTATGTCTTTTTGCCATTTGTAACATACTAACATTTATATATAAACCATCAATTGGAAAAAATGCAACATGGCACAGAGAAGTACCCTAGTAGTAAGCTGTGGAATGAAATTTGCATTCCAGTTCTGGATTTGACATTTGTTTTTAAGATTTCAAATTGTTGCCCTTCAGTTTAATTTTTGTGTTAGTTGAATAAAACAGGCGTAGTAGTCATCATTGTAAAGAGTGTCTGTGGTAAGTTCAGGAGAATATACATCGTGGGCAAAACATCCACATCAGATGAACTGTGTTTACTTGATTCTTGAGGGTTTAGTGATGTTGACGGTTGTTGTACTGAGATGTTTTGTTCCACCAATATATTTTATCTTTGTGCAAAGCAGCTGACATATACTTTCTCTATGTTACTGTTACTTAAAGCCTTTACCATGTTACACGGTTTATCAGGTCATTACCACTTCTGCTTCTAAACAATTTCCAAGTATCCCTTAATTACACAGTTTTTCTAGGGTGTTAAGTAAGTTGAAAGCAGTGTGTTCACTATCCATGACAGTGGCAATGAGAAATGCTGCTCCTCTGCACTGACATTTTTGTTTGTCAGATTAGAATGTTGTGACTGTGAGAAAGAAACCCAGGGACTGATTCCAAGACAGTGATGAGAGCAAGGTGTAAAGTACGCCAATGCGTAAAGTTACGACAAAATCCCTACATCATATGAGCTGTACCATATTCCAAGAGAATCACCAGATATGACAGAATATGCAGAATTATGCATGACATAAGTTACGCCCTCAAGACATGGCATAACTTGCAATAGTGGCATACCAGTACGTGTGTCACAACTAGCAATACTGCCAGCAGTACATACCTCTCAACTGTCCCACAGTGTATGGCATTGTTCTCTACTGTACATCCCTTCACTTCTTCCTTCCACAGTGCAATGCCCTTTCCCACAGTCTGTGTTTGGCTAGTGTGCTACATGCTATGGTACATGTTCCACCAGGTATGTTTTTCACTTATTATTGGTCTGTCTGGCCATGCTACTACATATTTCACTGTGTCCTGGGCTTCCTAGGGCATATTTGCTTGGGTGTTCCACTGTATGCTCATTAGTTCTTTGTTCAGGACTTTCTGGTTGGCGGTATGCTGCAGTCTAGCTCTTTGGGAGGGTCTATGGCCTGTGCTCTGGTTAGGACAGCTTTTCCTTGTTGTAACATACGTATCCATCCTCTGGCATGGTTCTTTACGCCACCTTTTCTAGAATAGCAGTTCTGTGGTGCTGGTGTGTTACGCAAGCCATAAGCCACATTACGCAGTGACGTAAGCATTCTTTGGCGTAACTTGCATTTCTCATAGCAGTTGTGATGTAAATGTTCTTTCAGACTCATAAGTGTCGCAAATCACTGGCATAACTTGTGATTTGCTCTAGCAGGACTGGTGTGCTGCATTTACACCTGGCATAACTGACTTGGAATCGGGCTCCCTGTCTCCAGGCAGAAACATATGTCCATGAGTGATACTGTATGATGCACATCTCCATTGTTCATATATCTATGGCGAAGTGCACAACCCTAACTTATTCCTTCCTGACTGCAAGTACAATGCACTTAGACTCTTTGGTAATCTTTGGAACTGTTCTGCAGATGATGTACCAGCAAACCTAAATGGCAGTTCATAGTACGGCTGTAAACTGGCAAGCAGCAATTTGATTGCAACATTCTCCTCAAAGGAAGATTGATGATTAGTCCATAATATTTTACAATAGGAGTCAATGGAGAAGTAGTCACATGCTTGAAGTCAGTTGTGTTCACCCAATCAAATAACTGAGTTAGGGTTCATTGTTTTGCATTTGGGAAAGCTCTGGACAAGCATGAAGTGGTGCTGCTTTGGCATGGCATGGTGTTGGTGAATGGAGTACTCTGTTAGAAGATGCTGCTGAAACCAGAGATGTTGATTTCTTTCTTGTATCTAATGCAGGTGGAGCCTGATTAACAGTCCACCTCTGCCACCATGGTAGCTGCTGTGTTACTAACTGCTATTAGAGCCATTTTTGACACTGACTGAAATACAGTTAGAGCCCTAGCACTGTCAGATGTTTCCTGAAACTTTTGTGATGTGATGACTTTTGTGATGAGAAATTTCCTGTCAGCCTGCAGTACCACTATGGGCCACAAGAGAGAATGTCTTTAGCGATATTGTGGGATATCTGGAAATATCTGAATATAGCTATGGATTCAACTGTAAATTATGACTGCATGAATTGTCAGTATCTAGCTCAGTAAGAACTGAGTGATTTTCAACATGAAGAAGCTACTCCTAGACTAGGTGGCACCTCATTTCCGTGGTTTCCAAGCCATAGATACCCAAAGATCAGATAAAACATCAAGATAGTGCTGTCAATAGAGAGTAGCGTAGGGTTAAATGGAGAAAAAGACAAAGGCAGTAAGGACAGGGATGAGGCAAAAAGAAATATGGCCATAAAAAATGGAGGGTAATGAGTACCAATGCACATAGCCTAGGTAAAAAGCTCCCTGAAGTGGTGGCCTTGATGGAATAGGGATGCCTGGATATCATGACAGTCACAAAAACGTGGTACACAGAGAACCATGACTGGGATGTCAACATACCAGTGTGCATAATCCACAGGAGGGACAGGGAGGGTAGAAAAGAAGGAGGAGTAGCTGTCTATGTAAGGGAAGGGATCAAAGCAAAATAACTAAAGGGTAAACAGGGAGGAGAGGAGGCACTGTGGGTCACCCTGGAGAATGGAAATGGCATACAGACCCCCATCTCTGGGGAAGGAAATGGACAAGGAAATGATAGAAGGCATCCTTAGGATGGCAGAGAAAGGGGAGATATTGCTGTTGAGGGACCAGAATATGCCAGATGTTAACTGGAGAACCTTTGTTGCAGACACACCCAAGAGCAGGGCCATTCTCGATGTGCTACAGGAGGCATGCCTCAGACAGCTAATTTTGAAACCCACTGGGGAGGGAGCATTCTTAGACCTGGTACTCTGAAATGGGGACAGAGAAAGGATCTCAGATCTAGAAGTGGGTAGCCATCTGGAACAAGTGACCACTAAACAGGTGGTTCACGATAAACTTATTTGTAGAATCAAGCCATACAAAGTGAAGGTACTGGACTACAGGATGGCTGATTTTGTCAAAATGGCAGAGTGCCTCAGAAAAGCATTAGCAAACAGGCAAGAAGGTGGGTTGGAGCAACAACAGGGAAACATCAAAACCAAAATAACAAAGGCAACAAGCCTTTGTGTGACGCAAATAAATAAATCAAAATGAAAAAAAACTCTATGATTCTCAAAAGAAGTGGCAGGGAAGGTTAGAGAGAAAAAGATAGCGTTCAGGAAATATAAGGAAAAAGAAGAAGCAGGACAGAGAACTGTACCAGTTAAAGCAGAAGGAAGTGAGGAAGGCAGTCGGAATAGCAAAGGCCAAACTGAGGAAAAGATAAATCCTTTTAAAGATATATTAGGGAACAAAGAGAGACTAAGGCAGGGATACTGAGGCTGAATAAGGGGTGGGTGGTTGGGCAGTGAGTGATAGTGAAAAAGCAGGTATAATGAATTAGTTCTTTTGCTCAGTATTCACAATAGAAGAGCCAGGGGAGATTCCTAATCCAGTCAATAGGAGCACTCTGGATGGGGAGTTGATATTAGTCCTTTTACAGAAGAAAGGGTTCTGAAAGAACTCCTAAAATTGAAGATGGATAAAGCAATGGGGCTTGATGCGATTCACCCCAGAATTCTAAAAGAACTAAGGGAAGAACTATTAACACCACTGACTACCATGTTTAATGAATCCTGTGAGGATGGTGTGATATCTGAGGACTGGAGGAGGGCAGATGTGAGTCCCCTTCACAATAGTGGAAGAAAGACAGAGGCAGGAAACTACAGACCTGTCAGTTTGACCTCAGTGATTGGGAAAATGATGAAATCACTTCTAAAGGAAAGAATTGTTGAGTGACTAGAGGCCAGTGGGGCACAGGGCCCAAGGCAGCATGGATCCACTGCAGGAAGGTCATGTCAGACAAATGAAATTGATTTTTTTGACTGGGTAACCAAAGTAGTAGACCAGGTAGGGGCTGTGGACATGGCCTACCTTGACTTTAAGAAGTCATTTGACTCAGTCCCACACAAAAGATTAATAAACAAATTAACCAGCCTGGGAGCAGGTCTCTGGGTGGTAGCCTTGACAAAACATTGGATGGACAAAAGGACACAGAAGGTAATAGTAAATGGAGTCCACAGTGAAGAAAGGGGGGTTTCTAGCAGGGGTATCGCAGGGTTCAGTACTGGGGCTGGTCCTTTTTAATGTCTTTATAAGTGACATTGTAGAGGGACTGGAAGGAAAAGTATGTCTCTTTGCAGTTGACAAAAAGATCTGCAACAGGGTTGATATGCAAGGTGAGGTGGAAAGGATGAAAATTGACTTGGCAAGCTTGGAGGAATGGTCAAATGTATGGCAACTTAGATTCAATGCAAAGAAGTGCAAAGTAATGCACTTGGGAAACAAAAACCCAGAGGAAGAGTACACAATGGGGGGTGAGATACTGACAACAACAAACATGGAAAGGGACCTGGTGGTAGTCATTTCAGATGACCTAAAAGTGGGCAAGCAATGTGAGAAGGCAATAAGGAGGGTTGGGGGATAGTGGGATGCATAGGGAGAAGCAACACCAGTAGAAAACAAGAAGCTGTTGTCCCTCTTTACAGACAGTCGGTAAGACCACATCTGGAGTACTGTGTGCAGTTCTGGAGATCCCATCCATACAAAGACATAAACAGGGTGCAGGCTGTTTAGAGGATGGCAACCAAAATGGTGCAGGGTCTGTACCAGAAGACATATGAAAAAGATTAAAAGAGCTTAAGATGCATAGCCTCGAGGGAAGAAGGGAGAGAGGGGACATGATAGAAACTTTCAAGTACCTCAAGGGAAAGGGAAAAGTCCAACAGGGTAGCATCTTTCAGAAAAAGAGATGTGTAAGAACAAAGAGGCACACATTGAAGTTACCAGGGATGGCTCAGAGGTAATCTGAGGAAATATTTCTTCTCAGAGAGGGTTTTAGATGAATGGAACAGCCTTCCTGAGGAAGTTGTAGAGTCAAAATCAGTGAAGGAATTCAAGAATGCATGAGATAGACATAAGGCAATTGTAGTGGAGGGGTAGGAGGATGTAAGCTGTTGGTTAACTAGGATCTGCAGCTTATCCATTAGGTAGGAAAATAGGCAGACTAGGTGGGCCAAGCGGTCCTTATCTGCCATCAGTTTCTGTGTTTCTATGTCTGTTGACCCATGGTAAATTGTTCTCCTTCAGTACACACATCATGCTCTGAGTTCTTCAGTAAAATGTGTCAGAATAATTCCTCCATTCCATGCTAGTCCATTTTGGTTATAATAAAGCAGGGAGTGTGACTGGGTTCTAAGTAATAGTGGTTGTTTAGAGTAGTAAACTATTATTTCTTGTAACAAAAGATTACGATTCTTATATCTTTTGATAAATGAAGCATTTACTGACTAATAGTCCCACAGTAGGCATAATGTGTATAAAAGTAATATAACTAAGGTTGACACAGATGGTTCTGGTCTTTCCCATACATCATGAGCCCTGCCAGCTAACACACTTTTTTTATAAGAACTGACAAAGAAGAGCCGGTCATCTTTTGGTAGAGCAGACGTATGTGTTGTCACAACAGGTGAGGTCACAATGAGGAGTACTAGACATGGATATGTCAGTCTCCAGATAAAGTACTGCCCTTCATCCTGCACCAAATCTGTGAGATAAAAAAGTCTAATTAGCAAATTGAGAAAAAAATGATACTTCATTAATATCTCACTAATTTCAAAACTAGAAGTGGGTGAAATTTAAAAATTTAATTCTGCAAAATATTTCATGAAATTCTGACAATTTTTGAAATATTCTGTGATTGTGAAATGCGAAATTCTGCTGGTGTAATTTGGAATTTGACTTGCAAAATGTGGAATTGTACTGGCAAGATGCAGAATTTCACCACCTGCAGGCAAAATCCCATTGTTCGTTGATGAAATTCTGCATTTTACAGTCGAAATTCCATATTTCAAAAGCAGAATTTCAAATTTCACACCTGCAAAATATTCCATGAAATGCAAAATATATTTTGTGGGGTGAAGTTCCGGGTTTCACCTGAATTTCACTGGCGAAATTGATTTACACTGCATCTCTTTTCAAAACTGACTAACATTTTCTGTCTGCTATTATTTGTTGCCACTAGTTCTTTACTGGATAACCAGCAGATGCTGAACTGAACTAGGCTGGTTGTTTTACTGACAGTGGCAGCATATAGCCATGCTGTGAGGGGGGGTAGTAAGTGTGCACATGTCAAAGCAGCAGCAATTTGTCTGGTTACTGTACTGTAGCTGCAGCTGTGGAAAATGAAAAGGAGGAACAGGAAGGAATTTTAATCTTGTACAATAGGGTGTGTTTGTGAGAAAATCCTGTAAATTTGGCTCAGAAAGTGCTCAACAATCAATGTTATTGGCATCATAATGATCATCATAAAGGCTGAACTCAAGAGGTAGAGAACCTCTGTCTGGTACGTGGGGGTCACCATCATTTTTAGATGACTCTAAAATGATTGGTTAAATCCAACTTCTGCCAACTCAGCGGTGTTAGAATTGTATAACAGGACACTTGAGCCTGAGCTACGTGCTATAGTAATGAAATTGAATCTGCAGTTTAATTAAATATTAAAGTTGATAACAGACTGCTGACTTCACTTTGCAATGGTAAAGAAAATGCTGATGCTGTTGATAGTGATGATAATGATGATGAGAATAAAAATTGTAGTTATGGGTTACTAGCGCCTTACTTCATTGGCAGTCCTAAATCTTTTAACATACTAAAATGCCAGCAGAATAGGCCTAATGGTCTTTCTTGTCTGCTTGTTTGGTCAGTCCCCAACCTGGGTGCTGACCTTGCTGTCCCCCTCGCCTTCTCTGGCTTCTCCCTTCCCAGTTCCGGATATTCTTGCTGCATTGGATTTTGCTTCCAGAACCCTTCCCCTGTACCTGTCCCACCCCCTCTTGAACCCCTCCACTGTCTCTGCCTCCACCAGCCCCCTAGGCAGTGCATTCCATGGCTCCACCACCCTCTCAGTGAGTAGCATCTCCTCCTTTCTCCCTGAATCTTCCCCCTCCAGCTTCCAGCCATGCCCTCTAGTGGCCCTTCCTCCTTCCTTCAAGCACCCCCTACTGTTCCTCCCTATTTACCCTCTTCATGTACCTAAAGACCTCTATCATGTCCCCGGTCCTTCTCTCTTCAATGTGTACATATTTAGCTCTTGAGCCTCTCCTCATAGGTCCTGTCCCCAAGCCCCAATCATTTTGGTTGCCCTCCTCTGGACCCTCTCCAGGCGGTTAATGTCCGCTTTAAGTGTGGCCTCCAAAACTGCAGTACTCAGGTGCTGCCTCACCAAGCAGTTATACAGAGGGAGTATCCTTCCCTCCTTCTGGAGGTGATCCCTAGCGATGCATCCCAGCATCCTGTTGGCCTTGGCTGCTGCCCTCCTACAAGTCTCAGAGTTGTTCATCTTGACATCCACCACCACCCCCAGGTCCCTCTCAGCCATCGAGACTTGTAGCATTTCCTCCCCAGGGTGTACACTTGACCTGGGTTTCTGGCTCCCAGGTGGAGTACCTTGCATTTCCCTGCATTGAACCTCAGCTTCCACTTTCTAGACCATGTTTCCAGAGCCTCCAGGTCCCCCTGTAGGGCCACCCTCCCCTCCTCCCCAACCACCACCGCCCACAGTTTCGAGTCATCCGCAAAGAGACTCATCTCACTCCTGATTCCTGTCCTTATGTCAGATACGTAGGTGTTGAACAGAAGGGGCCCAAGGACTGATCCCTGTGGGACCCCACTAATGACCCTCCTTGGGATGAGACTATCCCACCAACTCGACCCTCTGGGTCCGGTCCTGGAGCCAATTGCCTATCCATCTG
This sequence comes from Neoceratodus forsteri, assembly GCA_016271365.2. Taxonomy (NCBI): domain Eukaryota; kingdom Metazoa; phylum Chordata; order Ceratodontiformes; family Ceratodontidae; genus Neoceratodus; species Neoceratodus forsteri. The sequence continues at coordinate 39,466,381 of CM028137.1, read as the reverse complement.
ATCATCTGGTTCCCACCCCATTTCTCCCAGCTTATCCAACAGGCCACGTGAGGAACAGAGTCAAATGCCTTGCTGAAGTCTAGAAAGAGGACATCCACTGGTCTACCCAGGTCAAGGCACTTGTCACCCAGTCATAGAACTCCACCAGGTTTGTCTGACATGATTTCCTGGGATGAATCCATGCTGTCTATTGTCCAGGCACCCTGACTTATCCAGGTCCCCTAGCCTCTCCTTGACAATGCTCTCCATCACCTTGCCCACCACCGAGGTCAGGCTGACAGGCCTAGTTCCCTACCACCTCCCGTGATCCCCCCTTGTTGATAGGCACTATTGTGCCACCTTCCAGTCTTGGGGCACCACCTGTCCTCAGAGAGATGGTGAAAAGCTCTGCCAGGGGTTTTGCCAGGACATCTGCAAGTTCCTTCAACACTCTGGGATGTAATTTATCGCACGGTGCTTTCTCCGTCTTAAGGGGCTGAGGGCTTCCTCTACTCTCTCTGCTGTGATTCCACTTCGGTGCCCCTTCTCCTGCTTAGCCCTCCCCACCTGCCAGTGATGCCTCCCCTCTCCCAGACCTGCCGATCGGTGAGGGTCCCCCCTCCTCAGTATCTCTGTCTCCTCCCATGTATGATGCAGCACCCCATTTTCCCTGGTAAAACTGAGGTGAAGTACTCATTTAGTACCTCAGCCTGCTCCCCAGGTCTTGTGCCCATCTCTCCTGATTTAATCCTGCTAATCTGCCCCTTCACCTTCGTTTTCCCCAATGTATCTAAAGGACACTTGTTCCTCTCTAATTTCCTAGCCAGGTTCTGCTCCTTCCTTGCCTTAGCCGCCCTCACCACTCTAGTTGCCCTTCTAGCCATCAGCTCGTACTCCCCTCGATCCCTTTCACTCCTTGAGCACTTGAATTGCTTATAGGCTGCTTTCTTTCCCCGCACCACCTCCTGGACCTCCCTGGTCCACCAACAGGGTTTTTGGGCCATACCGCATTTTCGTCTTACTCTTGCACAGGTGCTGGTAGCATCCTGCACCCCTCTCCTGATGATTTCCTACCTACTATCAGCGTCCATGTCTGACCCAATCCCATCCAAATGCTCCTTAAGGATCCTTCCCATTTCCTTGAAATCCGCCCCCCTGAAGTCGGTTACTTCTATCTTTGTGCAGCCTTCTACCCCTCCTAGGTCCAGGCAGAACCAGACCGTGGCATGGTCACTCTCCGCCAATGGGTCCCTTACCTCCAGGCCCCCAATCTGGTCACTGTCTGCCAGGACCACATCCAGTACCCGTGCCTCCCTAGTCGGTTCCCTCACCTGCTGAGTTAGGAACGCGTCTTGAAAGACATCCAACAACCTCTGTTCCCTGGTCACAGGGGATGTCATAGTCTCCCAGTCTGTTCCTGGCATGTTTAAGTCCCCCAACACCACCACCGTTCCTCTGCCCAGTCTGCAGTGTCTCCTAACATCTGCCACCAGACTGTCCTCCAGCTCCTCCGCCAGGGCAGGGGTCTATACACCACTTCTATTTTACTCTCTTGCCCCCTTGTTATCAAGGTGACCAAATTGCCTCCACGGTTCCCTCCGCCTCCTCTACTCCCCTATGCCAATGCAGTTTTGACTATCATTGCTACCCTCCTCCTTCCCTCTCCCTGTCCTTCCTGAACATAGTGTATCCTCCAGGTTCAGGTCCCAGTCATGTCTTGCAGTGGCCCAAGTCTCAGTGACCGCTGCCACATCCACTACTCCCTCAGTTAGCATCGCCTGGAGCTCAGGCATTTTATTTCCCAAGCTCCTGGCATTTATGGGACTACCTTCCACCCTTTCCCTATAGTTCCATTTCCCTGCTCATGCATGTTCCCATGGGGATTCTGTTTTCCCCTGGTCTGCACTTTGCCAGTTGGCCTTTTCTTGCAATCCTCCTGGTCCCCGGGGGGGTGGAGACAGAGTCCCTCCTTTATCAGCACCCCTTGACAGCCTTTTCTCCCATCCCACCCCCTTCACAAGTTTAAGCCCCACTTTTCACCAATGAACCCCTCTATTTTCAACAAGGATTCTCCTCCCTCAAATTGAGATGTAGTCTATCTCTAGCATACAACTCCTTATCCTCCCAGGTCTCCCCCCAATCCCCCATCAACCCATACCCTCTGGCCTCACACCACTCCCTGAGCCACTGGTTTATCTCCCTAATTTTCCTTTTGTGTTCCCTACTAGCCCTTGGCACTGGCAGGATTTCTGAGAAGAAAACTGTGCATCCTATGTCATGACAGACCCTGGCGAGCTCCCTGAATCTTGCCTGTATCTCTAGCTCACTATTTCCCTCAATGTCATTTGTACCCAGGTGGACCAGTATGTCTGGGAACCCCACAATCCTTTGCCAGCTGATATACCTCGTGCTTAGCCCTGTGCACCGTTAGTCAGGAAGCATCTTGTTCTAACTGCCAGGCTTCTCCCTCCCTATCCCATTTGATACCCCTGATCATAGAATCCCCAGCAGGAGCACTCTGACCACTCCTTTTCCTCCATTCCCCCTTCCATGTTCATCATCCTTTCTGCAGGCCCTCCACCCAGCTGGCTCGTGTTCCTCCCTTTCTGGGTGCCACATGCCACCCCTCCTTATTACCATGGCCACCCCTCCCTCCAATCCTATGCCTCTCCTCCTCCTGAGTATCCTTCTGTACCTTGCTAATTCCTCCTCACTGCTCGGAACTGGTCTTTCTCCCCATCTGCTAAACTAGCCTGGCTCATCCTCCCTTCCTGTCTCCATTTAGTTCCTCCTTGGTAGTCGTGCTCCCTGGCCTAAACCCTCAGCATCCTTTACTGAATCCTCCTTGTACTTCTGGTCCTTCTCCTTTCCTTTCCTCCAACTGGTCCTTCTCCTTGCGCTTTCCTCCCTCTTCCCCTGCCCCTCCTGCTTTGATTCACTGCTTCCCCATTCTCCTGCATTCAGGTCCCCCCTGTTCTTCTTGCTATCTGCCCTGCCTCCTGCCTCCCACTCCTTTCCATCTCTAACTACCCCTGTCATGGCTACATCACCCCCTCATCCTTGAGCAGAAGGAGGTGGAAGTGGTTACTAAGTGTGAGGTCTGATCCACCTCCCGCCTTGCTTCCTTCTGTCCAGCCCTGGCCATCTGCCTACTTCCCTGAGAATGTTGTCCCTCCGCCCCCTTTGTGGGGGCCCCAGTTTCCTGCCTGCTTCCTTGGTAGTGTCCTTTGGACCCCCTCTGCCAGGTTCCTATGTGACCCCTGAGTATTCTCCTGCACTCCTTTCCTATGCTCCCACCCCAGTGCTTGGTGCAACCTGTGGGAATTCCCAGCCTTCCCCAACCATACCACCCCCTTCCCCAGCTTTCTCCTGATCCCATAACCTCCTCCCTAGCTGTGGTAGCTGGTAGCACACTGGGCAACCACCGAACTTCCAAGCCCAGTCCAGTATCATGGCTGCTCCACACCTGTGCACCCACCACCCTCCCAAAGATGCAGGCCCTAATGATGTGTGGTTCCATCCCCTTCCAAATAGGGTTTCCTAGGTGAGCCACCAGGTTTCCCCCTAGTACAAGATACCCCTACTGCCTCATCAGGTCACCCACTAATCTTACAGACAGTCACTGTGCACCATTAACCCTGTTACTAGGTGCAGTACAACACATTAAACTTATAAGATGAACAACTCCCAGCTCCTCTCTCCCAGCCTTTAAATCTACCCAGTGTCTAGAACTACATGAGCTGCACCTGTGGCCTTTTCACTCAATTGCAGGGCAGGTGTTCCCCTATAAGTTGCAGACTTCTGGGGAGGGAGGGTGGGGAGGTGGGTCTTGGCAGATACCTGACTCGAGATAGAGTGTATCAGCCCTGTGTCTCCCCTCAAGCCCCAGCCAGAACCAGGCCCAAGCAACCCACCAAATAGGTTTAAATCAGAAGAAATAGGCCTCTACCAGTGCAGTCTGTTACACAGCGAAACACCCACAAAATGAGCCCCACTTACAGCCACCAAATCAGTTTACAAACATCCAGCAGCACCAAAAACAATACCCTGCTAGCCCCTTAGAAGTAAGAAAGAAAAGAATTAACCTAACAAGTAAAATCCACAAGAACCCTGTGAAAACAACAGCAGCAGCTACTGTCCTGGAACACAACTGATCCTGTCCCCTTCCAGTTCTTTTTAATGAGCAGAAGCTTTTTGTCTTTAAAACCCAATCAGACCTGCTGTATTTCATCTCTTGTGATGCACTTGTAATTTTGAGTGCCTGCCCTGGTGGTTCAGTTACTTTCTTTCTCAATTGTATTTTATATCCAATCTATCCAACTGCCACAGTTTGGAATGGTCCTCCCAGTTACAACATCTGGCTTCTTTATGACATATCCTAGCTCTGTCATTATCTGACAGATGACTGTAGAGGCACAGTCATTTGTGGAGGGAATGAGGGTGACTAGCATGTCATCAAGCAGGGTTTAATGTTTTCACATAATTTTCTCCCTGGGCCATCATCACATGCATTGATGCAGTGAGTGAGCTCCACTTATATGGAACAGCCACTGGCTTCCTGTGGGTGAGGCCATTTCCCTTGCAATCCCTCATTGCTGCCACACAGATTCCTCCAGGGACAGCTACCAAGTAGAAAATGCATACCTGCTCTGCCAGAGAAAAGATCTGTCATAAAGGCATTCAATCCTCTCCTCACCACCTTCAGAACCCAAGCTTCCCATGGCAAGTGCATCATCAATATCACAGGCCTAGAAGAACGTAGCTCTTCAACTGTGCTCCTGCATCAGCCTAGGTTTGGTTTCTTTCTGCTGGATTGGTTCCTTTTGGAACATGCTGTGTGTATCATGCACCACTGAACTATGCTAAGCAGTTTTTGCATCTTTTCATACTATGAAATCCGCATAAATATTAGCTACTGTGTCACTTGTGGACCACATTGTCATTTTTTTAATTTAATTGTAAAAATGAATCCCTTCACAATCCATTTATCAGAAAGTCAGATCAGTGACTACACTACAAATCAAACACAATAACATAATTTACTGTACCCAGTTCCTCTGTTGTGGTATCAGGTACTGTTGTACTCATCATACTTGTTTCAAATGTGGTTGTTGATGCTGATGCTTCCGTAGTTGTTGGCACTGTTATGAAGATGAAAACAAAGTTAGTTGTACAAGTAATATTTATTTGTCTTGTGCAATGCTCACTGTATGAATTCATTTTTTCTCAGAGATATATGTCTATCTTATATTTGTAACAAACTGAAATGTGTATATAAATGATAAATCGAAAAAATAAACAGAGAATAACAAAATAAAATATATTATTCGTGAGCTGCATCACCAAAATCATATTCCAGTATTGGATTTCACAGATTTTTCAGATTTGAAATTATTGGCCATCAATTTAATTGACATGCAATCTGAATAAAATTAGCGCAGCAGTAATCATTGTAAAGTGTTTCTCTAGTAGGTACCTGACAACATGCAATGAGGCAATGACCGCTACAAACAATGAACTGCTGTTACCAGATTCTTTTTTTTTTTATGTAATTGCTATTTTAAGCCCCTCATCTCTGATGCTGTCTCCTGACACACCTTCATAGACAACTTGATTCTGAGGAAGTACCATGGAGCCTTGGCTATACCCCCAGGTGGGGATGGGGTGGTCCCTCCCATTGGCCCCGCACATCCTCGTAAATCCTATTGGGCCCTCATTGGAAAGCAGTGCCAAAGGTGAGGCCTTACGAACATACAAAATTTGCTAGCAGATAAAGGCCTTGAGGTCCATCAAGTCTGCTTGAATGTGCATCTAGCACCCCTTATTCTGCAGCTGCCCCTTCTTTCCACCCTTCCCCTTCATTAACCCTCCCCCTTGTCCTGTTCCATCCCCTTTTGAAGCAGTCCACTGTTATACTGGTTACCACTTCTGCAGGTAATGCATTCCACCCTGCCACCACCCTCTCTGTAAAAAAGTGTCTCCTCATCTCCCTACTGAACCTTCCTCCCTCCAGTCTCATATCATGGCCCCTGGTGTCCCTCCCTTCCCTTACTTTGAACAGCCCCTCTGTACCTGTCTTGTTTATTCCTTTCATGTACTTAAAGGTTTCAGTCATGTCCCCCCTGTCCATCCTCTCCTCTAGTGAGTACATGTTCAACTCCCTCAGCCTCCTCCCGTATGATAAGTCCCCCAGCCCCTTGATCATCTTTGTCTCCTTGCGCTGCACCCCCTCCAGTAACTTAATGTCCCTCTTCAGATACGGGCACCAGTACTGCATGCAGTACTCCAGGTGCGGTCTAACTAATGACTTATACAGTGGCAGAATAACCTCCTCCTTCCTCGAGGATATACCCCTTGCAGTACAACCCAGCATTTTGTTGGCCTTTGCATCTGCCTTCCTATATTGTGCCGAGTTGCTCATTGACCCTGTAATGAGCACACCCAGATCCTTCTCCTTCTCTGTCTGGGCTAGCTGCACTCCCCCTAGCTGGTAACTCCTCCTTGGGTTCTTCATCCCAAAATGCAGCACCTTGCACTTTTTGGCATTAAAGTCCAGTTGCCAGGTGTCTGACCAGGTTTCAAGCTTTGTCAGATCATCCTGCAACCCTGCCATCCCCTAGGTCATCCACCACCGTGCCTACCTTGGTATCATCAGCAAACAGACTGATCTTGCTCTTGATGTTCCATGATATGTCTGCAATGAATATCCCAAACAACATTGGTCCCAACACTGAGCCCTGTAGAACGCTCGTCACTGCCCTTCATGTGAGAGCTCCCCACCCACCACCACCCTCTGTTGCCTTCCCTGCAGCCAGTTTCCTACCCATCTCACCAGCTTTGCACCCATCCCTGTGCCTACTAACTTCCTTCCCAGTCTTCCATGTGGCACTGAGTCGAATGTCTTATGAAGTCTAGATACAGGACATCCATTGCATGGCCCCTGTCCAGTTGCCTAGTTACCCAGTCATAGAACTCAACCAGGTTGGTTTGGCAGGATCTGCCACGTATGAAGCCATGCTGTCTGCTGTCCTGTAGTCCTTTGGCCTGAGAGGGCCACCAGCTCTCCTTCAGGATAGTCTCCATTAGCTTACCCATGATGGATGTGAGGCTCACTGGTCTGTAGTTTTCGGTTCATCCTTGGGGCCACTCTTGTGGAGGGGCACCACATGAGCCATCCTCCAGTCCTGAGGTACACACTCCGAATGTAGTGAGGCATTAAATAGGTCTGCCAAGGTCCTGCAAGGACCTCTGCACCTCTTCAGTACCCAGAGGTGGATGCCATCTGGGTCTAGCCTTGTCCACCTTCAGTGCCTTCAAACCCTTCAGAACTCTGCCCTCCATGATTTCCCCATGTCACCACTTCCCCTGCTTCTGCCATTTCTTCCACCTTGGGTGTCACCCCTCTTCTCTTTAGTAAATACTGAGCAGAAGTACACATTTAGTGCTTCCGCCTTATCGCCCTGCTTCCACCCAACCCCCCTCCTTCCTAATCCTTACTATGTGGTCCTTACAGCTCCTTTTCTCCCTGATGTACTTAAAGAAGTCCTTCTCCCCCTTCTTAATGCCTTGTGCCAGCCTGAGTTCCGTAGATGCTTTGGCTCCCCTTACTGCCCTTGTCACCTCCTTCGATTCTGTCAAGTACTCCTCCTGTCCTCCCCCCTCCCTGTTTTCTTGTACTTCCTGAAGGCAGCTCTTTTCCTCCTTACCTTTTCCATGACCTCCTTGCTCAACCAGATCGGTTTCTTAGCCCTAGCCTTCTTGCTCTGGGCTTTGCAGCAGGTTTTGGTTGCCTCCACTATCCGCAGCTTTATGAGCTCCACACTCTGGTTAGTGTCCACACTAGATTGAATTCTGGCCAGGTACCTTTTACCACTTCCCCCATCCTCCCAAAGTTGGCCCTCCTGAAGTCCAGCACTCTTGTGCCAGATTCCACTCCCTCCTTGCCCATATCCAATGTGAGCCATACTGAGTGGTGGTCACTCCCTGACAGCGGTTCCTCCACTGTAAGTTCTCTCACAAAGTCCCCATTTGCCATTTGTAGTGGTTGTGCACAGGAACCCCTTTATATGCTAAGCGGATAAATGTTGTGGTGCTCAGCAGCAGGGTAAATGCATGTGAAAAGGTGTTTTGAAGAAAACTAATCTATTGGCACATTTTAGAGAAAGTTATAGCAAATCTTTTGTAAGGTTATATCTTATAGTGTTTATTATAGGCAGTTAGAAAAACAACAACTTAATGCCAGGCACATTCCACAACTACCTCACTTACTTGCAATATTGTCCAGGCCATAAAATATAAAGAAAATCACTGAACCAGTTTCTGTGGACTAGTTTTTTCCTGGCTCAATTGTCTAAGTCCTATATTACGTGAAAACCTTTCTTTTGTTGGACACCATTCCAAAGTGGTGTTTGTCTTATGATGAACATCATCCTTTGTTATACTGGTTGTACTCTGCTGGTTTTTCTAAGGTGCCAAGCTTTTTACACTTCCATACATTATAATTCTTTATCAAAGGTATCTGGCAGCTCTGAGGCAGTCAGTGCAGCTCTTGCTGTGTAGATTCTTGCTGAAACTTTTTGCTGTGGTCTTTAGGCCAGTGCTCATGTGTGCTTATATTTCAGAACTCAAGACCCAATCATCAGAGCTGTTAGACAGCTAAACTTGTGATTATGGTGTACCTTTGAGGTGATTTGTGGATTTTCCACCTTAACCTCCGTTTCTCCCATTTGCGCAGCCACCATTAGGGTTGAGCATGTGCTCCTTCATCATTTGGCTTCCCAACAGTGTCTAGAGCAAGCACTGGTGGTGTGCAGGTACAGTATGCAGTGCAAAGTCCATTGCATAATGCTATTTGCCATTAATATCTATTGCTCGAGTGTGTGCCCACGCATTTGTCAAGTGTGCTCAGGCTAGCTCAAGCACGCTAATGTTCCTGTTCACCTGATGGGTGCATACATTCCGTGGCCTGCAACTTATCCCCCCCCGGCCAGGGTGTACTCATAGTTGGGGTTTTCCCACCCTAGGTTTAGCACCTTGCACTTGGAGGAGTTAAATTTCAATTTCCAGGTGCAGGACCACCTATCCAGAGTATCATGGTCCTCTTGCAGAGCCTGTCTCCCCTCTTCACCACCACCCCAACTTACAGTCATCTGCAAAGAGACTCATTTCACACCCGATACCACTCCTGGTTTCGGAGATCAAGGCGTTAAACAAGAGTGGCCCAAAGACTGATCCCTGTTGGACCCCACTTATGGTCTCCCTAGGAGACGAGACCTCCCCTCTGACCACTACATGTTGAATTTGACCTGTAAGCCAATTTCCATTCCACCCAACCATCAAGTTAATAGGATTACCCCCATCCCCCTCAGCTTCTCCATTAGGCCAATGTGATGGACTAAATTGTAGGGTGAATTCTTTACAAGCAGAAGTTACCTTTGGTAAATAAAGATCACCGCAGAGTGATCCATGTGCAGCTTGTAAGGATAGAGTAGAAACGGTAAACTTTTCAACATTAATAGATGAGGAGGGGGTTACACAGGAAGGGATGGGGGGATATTATCAATAATAGAGAAACAGCTACAGGACTTTACACAGACTGAGAATACAAGTCCCCACAGGACAGCAGCTTATTTGGAGAGGTTACAAAATGCAGGAACAGATCAGGATTTGAGAAGGGAATTGGATAGTGATATCCAAGACTCAGAAATGTTACAAGTCATTCAGGGGTTAAAGACAAATATAGCTCCAGCAGAGGATGGAATTCCAAACGAATGGTAAATAATATTTCTGGATATAATGGCAGTCACATCGGGAAAAGGTTTTTCAATATCTACTGACTAAAACCTCTTTACTAACATAATTTTCTAAGGGATTGATTAAATATTTTTTCAGTTCAGGGGAAAGAGAACAGATTGAAATTGGAGACCGATTTGTTTACTAAATGACGACTTCAAAATATTAGCATGTATATTACAAAAACATTTAAAAAGAATAGCGGATAAAGTAATTATTTCAACTCAGACATGTGCCCCACTGAGTAGTCACATCCAGAATAATCTATGTGTAATGAGAGATGTATATAATTATTGTGAGAAAAATCAAATTCTATTGTTTTTCTTAATGTTAGATCAGAGAAAAGCCTTTAATGGTGTAACCCCCCCTACAAATAGGTGTTCCCGAAAAGTCTTCCTTGAGCTTGCCTAAATGCTCATTGCCAGGCTGGTGTCCTGTGTTTTAATTTTCCAAACCGTTTGTGTGAGAGTGCCTAAATGCCTCTGTGTTCTTTCTCTTTTAGAGTTGCCTAGATCGCAGTTATAATTAATCTGGGGAAGGGGGCTGTGTGTTGCTATGCTCGAGTTCCACCCGGGCTGCCAGATAATTGCTCCATTCTGCCATTGCTATTAGTGCAGAGGGAGCTCTGTTAGTTGTTGTACTCATTTTCTGAATATCTATTAGAATAGTAATAATTAGAGATGCAGCGAATTTAAATGCCGCCGGTGAAGTGAACACAAAGTGGGCACTTCGTGTTGCCACTCCACTACATGGAGTGGGCAATGCAACGTCCTCACTCTGCCTTGTCATTGCCACTTCGCTTTAAGGCAGAATGGCAAAGTGAAGTAGAGTGAAGTCATTGTTCTTAATGGACTTCGTGTTCCTCATTATGATTCAAAGTGATCCACTTGGTGTTGGTGGTGATCTGGCAGCCCCCCCACACATAACATGGCTTACAGTACTGTAAGTCACATGCTCTTTAGCTAGGCTGGAAGAAAGTGAGTCATACAAGCAGACACTTTTACTTTCTCCTGTGCAGACGGAGAGAGAGTAGTGTGTTTTGTGACTGCTGATACTTTTAGATCAGAGCGAGGAGGAGATTTAAACTTTGGTTTAGATTCAACAGCTTTTTTAAAAGCTAAATTTTTTTGTCTTTTCTGTAAACTTTTTTACTTAATTTGTTCTTTCCGTAAATGTTATTTTTCTTACCTTTATAATTAGTTTGTTGTTTGTCTGTGTGACTGTGTGTGTGTGTTGTGTAACAGTGTGAGTAGTGCTTGCTCAGACTGAGGGAGCTCAGTAGGTGAGATGGACCAGAGAGCGGAATGTCTGGGGTGGGGGCAGCTCTGGGAGATTGTGGTAGTGGTAAGTGTCGTACCATGCCCATGTGTGGAAGGCATGGGTGCCCATTCCTTTTGGACCACTCAAAACTTGTGAGTGCCCCCCCCCAGAAGCAGGACCAGCACCACCTCCTGTCCTGACTCTGAGGCAGTTGAACCACCATCACCACCACCACCACCAAGTCCAGCACCAGGTCCTCTGGAGCAGGATGTTCCTGTTCCCCTGGGCCCAGGTGTGGATCCCATTCCTGTTCAGCACCATGACCAGACAGCTGCCAGTTCATCTGGCCATCCCCTGCATGTGCCTGGTCCTCCCTGCACCTCTGTTGTTTGGCAGTTTTTTGACTGTGTCAGGGGGAACAGCAGTGTGGTCAAGTGCTGCCTATATGAGGTGAAGGTGCGCCGTGGCCCCTGGGGACTGTGGGCCAGCACACCCATATGCTCAATCACCAGCAGTTGGAGTGGTAGGCTGCCACAGAACAGACCACGCATGCACCTGCTGGCCATTATGTGGCAGAGGGTGCAGCTATGCATTGTGGCATCCCTAAGAAGAGGAGATCCACAGCAGCACCTGCTGCTCCACCAGCCCCCATACCACCACCACCAGCAGGTCAGCGTGTAGAACGTGTGGACCCCAGAGAACTGCGTGAAACACAGACTGACTTTACAGTTCTCTGGAGTGCTGTTGAGGAGAACAACGAGAGGGTGAGTGCAGTGGAGCAGTGGCTGGATCACATAGAGGGACATCTGTTGCAAATCATGTCCATGCTGGAACTGCTGCTGATCACCATGGAATCCCACATTATTTTTTTTCCTCATACCATGTGCCCCCCACACCTTCCTTGCTGTGTTATAAAATGTATTCCTCCACCATCCCTGACCCTTGTATGTAATTATGCCCTTTTTTGTTGTTTTCTGTATGCATTACACTTTGTATTCTGAGCAGTGCAAGTATACTGTGCTAAACTGCATGTGTGCAGCCAGTCTTCTTTCCAGTCTGTGTATGTACTGCAAACACTATCCAACTCCCTGACTTAAAAACAAACATTAATGAGTACAATGGTGGGGTGGTGAAGCATGGAGAGATACTACAAAATAGGCTTACAATACATCCAAGTAACTATTAAAAAAAAATTAATGTTGTGATTCATGACATGATTGTAAATCATGATTTGTGACTGCATTTGTGACCGTGAGGATTAAGAAATGTGAATGCCTACAGCTATACTTCCCTGGGCCCCAATGAGCTGTAGATTAAAACTCCCAGACATAAAGACACGTATCAATGAGCACAATGGTGGGGTGGTGAAGCCTGGAGAGATACTACAAAACAGGCTTACAACACATCCATGTAACTAGAAAAAAAATTAATGTTGTGATTTGTAACGCGAATGATCTTGAATTGTGATTTGTGACTGCATTTGTGACCGTGATGATGAAGAACATGATTTGTATCACAAGTGACTCGTGATGATGGTCCTGACTTAAAAACACATATTAATGAGTACAATGTTCATGCAGAATTAAGCACCACACCTGACCAGTACTCTGAAGGGAAGCCAAAAAAACAACTGTGACTTAAGTTACAGATGGAAAACGAGCCCTAAAGAGATGCAAATGCACAGACAGATTAACATTGTGCTGTGCACTGAAGAGATGCAGACACAAAGGCACAACATCTAACCAGTGCTCACCCTCAGAAATTCAAATCTGGAAAAGAATACCTTTTCCAGTTGGGGTGGGCCACGGGAGGGGGGCAGTGAACTGTACTGCTGCAGTAACAGTCACTAGTACTAGTACCAGTAAATATACTACATAGAAGTACAAAAAACACACAGCTGCAGTGGATAGCAGCTTCACATTACTGAAATCATTATGTGGCACAACAAAAGGTGTCTGATTTGATGACAAGCGTCACACACATATTCACACACACTCACACACACACTAAGTAATGCATAGCAAATTGAAAACTTCAGTAATATAACCACATATTTTAAATAAACTAAAATTATGCACTGCAGCAGTAACACTCACTAGTACTAGTACCAGTAAAGATACCATAAAGAATTATAAAAATCACACAGCTGCAGTGGATAGCAGCTTCACATTGCTGAAATTATTATGTGACACAATAAAAGGTGTCTGATTTGATGACACGTGTCACACACATACTCACACACACACACTAAGTAATGCATAGCAAATTGAAAACTTCAGTAATATAACTACATATTTTAAACAAACTAAAATTATGCACTGCTGCACCACTACAGTCAGCAAAAAAATGGCAAGAAATATTGAAAATATTACTGTGTGTACATTAACACAGTTATACAAGAAAAATATCACCAAAACAGAAAGCACTGTCTTTTTCTCCAAGTTAATCTACCTACACCACAGATACGCCCCTCCCCCAAAGCACACTTCGACTGTCTCTCAGTACATAGACTGAATGTTGTACATTAACATTCAAAATCCATACACAAACAATAAACGCTCGATGATATCAGCACAGGAGGGTTTCCTATAATCGATGAACTAAAGTTTCTGCAAAAAAGACTCAAAAAGGCTTTTTTAACAGATTTTAGAAGGTTTGAATTGCAGAGAGCTCTCAGAGCAGATTGTCTCCTACAGCTTCCTATACACACTACCCCAAACTGAGGCTGTGCAGAACAATCTAGAGCCCATGTGACCTGAAATCCCATGAATCACTGCAAAATTCACCTTTGGAGCTTAAAAACAAGGTGAAGTGAGGTGAAGTGGAAGGTGATAACGTGAAGTCATTGTTTTCAATGGACTTCGCTACCCATTATAACGCTGAAGTACTCGCTCATGCGGAGCACTTGTGAATTCGCCTTCATTCCGTGAATCACTTTGTGGTGCGAACTGGGGCCACTTCACCCATCACTAGTAATAATATTGCAGTTTGATCTAACCTGCCTTCTTTGCAGCATGGAAAGTTCTGTTTATTTCTACCATCTTGGTACTGGACTGCTGAAATGGGCCAATCAGCACCTTTGTGGACTTCAAAATGGAACCTGTCCCCAGGGGTCTTGTGGGAGCAAAATTATGCAGGAATTGTAGTTTTGGGCTTTTGGCACCTAAATGAACATGGAGGGGGATCCCTTGTTGTCACTGATAGAGGAATCAACCAACCCAAACTTTTGGATCCTGGAGAAAGTTCCAGGCTGCTTGCAGCTAGCTTAGATCTGAGCTAGAAAGTGAAGGAATAACAGCTCAAGACAGTCGAGAAACCATTCTGAGTAGTTTCACAGGGGAGAACTGTGGAAAGGCTTGAGATTTGGCATGCATGTCTGCCTGCAGTCCCTGAGAGGGAAACTGTGCCTTTATCAGACTGAATCCGACTTTGGAGAGTGAGTTAAGCCACTGAATGGTGACCAGGCTGCTTCCTGAGGAAGACCAAAGATTTTCCAAATGCGATCAGCCTGTCAGGACCTTCAGCTACCACTGAACTCCCAGTTTGTGCAAAGACTCTGTAATGCGACCGGATAGCAATTTGCCTGGTATAGCAGAATTTTCTTACATGTAAATGTGCTGTGTGCTGCTAGTGGGATGTGATTTCATTCTCCACTGTGTGTTGAAGTGTGTTCTGCTTGCTGGAAGCTGCATCCAGCTCCAACAGACTGAATCTGAATTGATTTCCATTTAGCCTGGGCCTAGCCACACTGGCCCAGCAAGACTACCCACTGCAAACAGAAAGCTATTGACGAAAGACCTGCATGAGGATCAGCCCCCTGCTCGATGCTTTGAACAGGAATGATGCCTCGGTGATTTGTGTGGGCCCTGCTTCTCCTGGCACTCCAGCTCCACAACCTGAAGTCTCAATTTCATCCTGCCTGTGTCTAGTATTGGGTACTGTGAGTAAATACCAGGGTAGCTCCCTACAACATACAGCTAAATCTAAAGTGTGTCATCTAATTGCCTTGTTGTTTTTCCTTTCACAAACTGACCCCTCTGGCTCCAAATTACAAATAGTGTGTGTTGTGCAGGTTGCTTTCTTCCATCACAGAGCCCCATCACATGCGACGCCAGCTTCTCCCAGCAATGTTCCTGGCTAGCCCACCTTTTCCCCACCTGGGTACACAGAGTGTTTGACTGTGTAGGGACTCTGAAGTGCATGCATGACTATTTGATTGCTATAGCCTTTAAGCAAGTCAACCTGATCACGCCCCTCCCTTGTTCAAGTCCCCTGAATAAATCAGATCTAACTCTTTTTGCATTTAACCTTACAGTCCTTCCAATCTGTATTGAGAGCACTTTACTGTTGTTGCTTGCTGTGCCTAACCTTGTTTTACATGGGATCTCCAGGGTCGAACTAGTGGAACCAGCCTTGGTGGTAAGTGCAAACAGTGTGGGTACTTGTATGGTGAATAGGGTCATTGTAAACGTGATTACAGTATATTGTTCCAGCCAGCCACTAGAAAGGACAGAGGAGGGTTACAGTGCCCCAGAGGGCTGTGCCCAGGTTAGCTTGACCACTAACAACCCTGACCTCTGGGTGGAGGCACCCGTTTCAGTACCCAGGCCCCTCAACCTGCAACTAGCCAAGCAGGCATGGGTAGTAGCTGTTGGAATAGTGCCACCTAGGGGTTACATCTTGAAGGCTCACCAATGGGATTTTGTTCCTTCTAGTGGCTAGACATGGGAATTACCCCAGTATGTTTAGAACTGGTGACAAAATGGAGGAGCTTGCTATGCCTAAGCTCAGGATCACCCCCCATAAGTTGTTAGTGCACTGAATTAAGAGGTGAAGTGAGGCTGACGAGGTAGACCCCTGACAGGCCCTCCTGTTAATGGATGCCCCATTAGGAACCAGTAATGCTGTTATTGTAGAAGCTGTGTAATACGTTAAGAGTTGGAGGAAGGTTGAAGTCGGGGGGATTCGGACCTGTCTGACCAGACCAGGGTGGTTTTACTCTCCTGCAGCTCTCTCATAGATCCAGAGAAAGTACCCTCTGTTATTCTGTCTGAAGGAGCCCAGAAGGGGTGAAGGGTCATCCATTTGTACAGTGATTTGGCTACCCTGGAAGGGCTTCCCAGCATAGAGGGGTTCAAGGACAAGCTGCTTAAGTTGTTAGTTTCTGAGGGGCGAACCCCCCAAGAGTTAATAAAGGTGCTAGACCTTTCTGAAGAACCCACACCATTGCAGTCCCTGACAGCATCTCCTGGCAACCTGAGGGTCTCCAACATGGTCACCCCCCCAAAGTAATTCAGTCTGTGCACTTGGACTCTTACCGTAGACTCAGATTTTTTTGGGGAACAGTTCCAGTGCCTGAAGGGGAGGATGACCTGGAAATGTGGATGGACTATGCTACCCTCCTGATTCAGAAATGGCAGTGCACTGAAGGGGATCAAAGTAAAAGTCTAATGGAGAGTTTAAGGGGCCCTGCATTGGAGGCCATTTGCTTTCTGCAGCCACTATTCCAGAGGCTACTGCTGCTGAATACCTCTCTGCCTTGGAAGGGGTTTTGGTAGCACCGAGTCAGGAAATGATTTGTTGTGGAAATTTAAATCTGCAAAGCAATGGAAGAATGAGAAGTTGTTCTTGTTTGTTAACAGGATTGAGATGGCTCAGTAGAGGGCCCACAGAAAAGGAGGGGTGCCTGCTAGTGAACTGAATCGGGTCAGGTTGGACCATATCCTTAAATCTGCCAGGCACTCTAGTGTGATGATGCTAAAACTCAAGTTGCAAGACAGGAAGACTAACCCTCCTGAGTATTGTCACTTCATGAAAGAGATTCGTGAAGCAGAGAATGATGAAGAGGGATGGGAGCCCTATGCTGGGGTTGTTTGTACCCACAAAACTCTTGAGAGAAGTGATGAGACTGAAGTACAGCAAATGAGAGAACTGATCAAAGACTTGACAGAGATGAGAGTCAGTTAATAAGCCGCTGAGGCGTCCAGAGATTCTAACCTCTATCAGGCACCTCCTGAGTCAAAAAGTGAGGTCCTGCCTGGTGGAATGGGAGTGCACGTCATCTTTTCTGAAACCCGGACTGAGAGTAACCTACTTTAAGAAGTACAAGAGTTGAGAGCCCTGATGGGGGACCTATTACGAGCCACACAAACCACTAACCTTGGTGGAAGTCCAGAGGACCAAGAACGCAAGTTACCAGTCAAAGAAGGCCCCATGAGGTGCCCCTGATGTACCCAAGCAGGAAGATGGCCCACAACCACTCAGAGACTCTAGAGAACCCAATTTTTGTTACCACTGCTGGGAGGTTGAGCACACCCAGTTCACCTGTCACTCACCAGAGAACTTGAAAAAGGCTACTATCCTTGATTCGACAGAACAATAACAGGCCGCAAGGTGGAGCTGCTCAGAAATGTTATTCATTAAAGGCCGCTGCCAGGTCAACATCCAAGTCTTCATTGCCTGAGTGGTCCAAGGTGGTGGGCCCTTCAATGGAAACTACAGTAAGGGTGAATTGTGTGTCCACCGGGGCTGTGCTAGACAGTAGATCTCAAGTAACTATACTATTCCAAAATTTGTACCAGAAGCATCTGCCTGATGTGCCCCTACAATTCTTGGAAGGCTTACATGTGTGAGGGCTAAGTGAGAAGTCTTATCCGTACTCAGGGTACCTTTGGATCTGGTTGTCTTTCCCTACCTCAGTGGCTGGAGTAGATGAACAAGTCGAGATACTTGCCTTAGTGTGTCCCCCCTCCGGACTGTATGATGGGGTTCCCCAGTTAATTGGGACAAACGCTCATATGTTTGGGAGACTGGCACAACTCTGCCATGAGAAACAAGGGCAATGGACTGGTCGGGCCCTAAGAATTCCTGCTGTAAACAAAAGGGCCTATGGCTTGCAATGGAAAGCTGAGGAAGCAGACCAGGGTGAACCTGTGGGAAGCATGTGGAAGAGGGATCCTGACTCTGTGGTACTGGCATCCAATGCCCAGTGTACCATTCACGGAGAGGTCCGCCTCCAGAATGATGTCAAGAACAAAATATTAATGTTGGATGTACCAGGCATGAAAAGTTGCCAGAGAGATTATTGGTCAAAAATAGCATCATGCCTGCTCATGCTCACACCTATGTACGACGAGTGATGGTTCAAGTTCAGAATGTGTCAGATCGGGAGCTCTGGGTGAACAGAGGGTGCACCCTAGCTACAGTACACTGCACTGACACAGCCATATTGCCCAGCAACAAGTACTCTGGTGAAAAGGAAAGAGTGACCCCAGACATATTTGACTTTGGTGATTCTTCTTTGTCAGCTGAATGGAAGGATAGGATTAGCAAGAAAATCGCCCAGACAGACCTAGTGTTTTCATTAAAGGAATGGGACATGGGGGGTGTCCAGGGTGCAGAGAAACACATGTGCCTGCATGATGACCATCAATTTTGAGAGAGATCCAGAACGCCTCACCCTAGCTGACATAGATAATGTTAGGAGGCACCTCCAAGAAATGCTGACTGCTAGCGTTATTCAAGAATCAAGGAGCCCATATGCCTCTCCCATTGTGGTCGTGTGAAAGAAGAATGGGTCCATGAGGATTTGTGTTGATTATCGAACCCTGAACAAACGGACCATCACAGATCAATACACCATGCCCCGTATACAAGATGCCCTCGATTGATTAAATGGGAGCAAATGGTTAACGTTATTATATCTTCGCAGAGGATATAACCAGATTCCGATGGCCCTAGAAAACCATGAGAAAACAGCATTCATCTGTCCTTTGAGGTTCTATGAATTCCTGAGAATGCCACAAGGGATTTTAGGCACCCAGGCCACCTTTCAGCCAACTGATGGAATGTGCGGTGGGAGATATGAACATGCTGGAATGTCTAGTGTACCTAGATGATGTCATTGTGTTCGGACGCACATTAGAGGAGCATGAGACCTGACTGTTTAAAGTTCTGGACCAATTGGAAGACCTCGGCCTCAATCTGGCCATTGACAAGTGCTAGTTTTTTCAAACTTCCGTGAAGTATGTGGGGCACATAGTATCCACAGAAGGGATAGATATCGATCCCAGTAAGGTTGAGTCACTGACTACTTGGCCACAGCCCCATAACTTGACAGAACTACAACATTTTTTGGGGTTCTGTGGCTACTACTGCAGGTTCATAATGCTGATTCACCCGCTCCTAAATCTTACCCAGGGTTACCCCTACCAACCGTAAATACAAACAAGCATTTGTCAATGCCGAATGTTGTCGCGCTGGCATTGGCATTGGTAGTGCAGGAGTTAGAGATGCATAATAATAATGGCAGTGAAGTATTGAAGTGAGGCCAACCCCATCTCCACCCTGCAGAGAGTGACAGGCATTGGGGTGTGCCTTTGGGTCATCAGCTATAACGCTCATGCCACTGTACCTAACCCTACCCTGTAGACACTGACATAGAAACAGACTTGAATTTTCAAGCAGGCATCTGGAGAGAGGTATTGGATAGCATATAATTGTGAATGAAATTTTTTAAATACTTGATGTGCTGGAAGCCAATGTAAAAGGGTTTTTCCCTATACATTTGCTCCATTGTGTATGTGCAGTGCTTTGTGACACAGGGAGCTACTCCAGGCTTCCTGGCTTAGACTCCTCACTGAATACGAGTTTAATTCATCTACAGCACTTTTTAGTGCTTGACAACTCTGTCAGACCCTCTTAAATATCCTGGGGCTGTATGAACATACTGATTTAAAATCTTTTTTAATCTTCTGTCACGAGCGCAACCTGAAGCAGCTCAGATAGCTACTTCTGATTTAGCACTTCAAAAGACCCGCACTAGTGAGTGGGCAACAGATAGAAACAGACTTGAATTTTCAAGTGAGCCTCTGGAGAGAGGTATTGGATATAATATAATTGTGAATGCAATTTTTAAAACATTTGATGTGCTGCAAGCAAATGTAAAGGATTTTTCCCTATACATTCGCTCCATTGTGTGTGTGCAGTGCTTTGTGACTTAGGGAGCTACTCCAGGCTTCCTGGCTTAGACTCCTCACTGAACAAGAGTTTAATTCATCTATAGCATTTTTTAATGCTTGAAAACTCTGTCAAACCCTCTTAAATATCCTGGGGTTGTATTAATATACTGATTTAAAATCTTTTTTAATCTTCTGTCACGAGTGCAACTGGAAGCAGTGCAGATAGCTACTTCCGGTTTAGCACTTCAAATGACCTGCACTAGCGAGCGGGGTGAGCAAGCCTGAGGCCACACGCGGAGACGTGTGCAGAGACACGCGCATCTCAGTGCGTGTCTACCATGCCCACGGGGCAACTGCACTGGTACTCTTGTTCTATGCACTTCTCAGGTACAAACAACATCAAGTAGTACTGTATTCTTGCTAATTCTGTACTCTATCTAGCAGCATGATGAAGAAGGTCAATAAACTTTTATTACTTGTAAAATGTATACTGTGGGTAAACATACTCCAGACAGTACTTGTGACAGATGTAAGCTTGTTGTTTCTCTTCAGGAGGAAATAGCACGTCTACAAACTAAAAGAGTTATTAATTCCGAGATTGAGGCCCTGGAGGAATATATTGATCACATGTCCCTTCTTATAGAGACAAATTCGACTTCAGTCATTCAGGAAAATGCTACATTATGTAAACATCCGATTGCTATGCAATCTGATTTCTTACCTGAAGAACATTTGGCCGATATTTCTACTCACTCGACCCTCCAGGTAGTCACATTAGATCTACCATTTGACTCATTTAATGAAGTAAATCTGCTTGTTACGCCACCCTATGCTGACTTATGCAAATCCCCTGCTGCTTTTCCAAATTCATCTTACAGTGCAGATCCAGCTGGTACATCTACTCCCTTTACTCCTATTCACTTGAAGAGGATTTGAGTCCATCAATTGAACCTGCATGGTCTATGGTTTCATTATCAAAGAAATCTCAAATTGTAGATCCAAAACTTAACATATATCCACCGCCATTACTACATAATTCATTTGAACCTTTACAGACAATCCCTAATAATATGTGTATAAGACTTTCCCCAAGACAATCCTTTGATTAATTCAATACCACTCCCCCCCACACTGCATCCAATCAGATAGTGCATTTAGCTAAAACCAAAACAGTTAAAAAGCAAGTATTTGTTTTAGGAGATTCCATAACTAAATACATTGACGGAACTGTTTGCAATCCGAACAAACAAAATAGAACTTGTTCAAGCTTTAGAGGGCCGGGAGTATTGGACATTACCTTCCAGCTAAAAACAATACTTTCAGTAGCAGGTTAAAATTGACTTGTGATTGTCCATGCAGGGATGAATGGTATATACAGAACATCACTCCATCAGCTTAAACAGAATTATGCAGCTCTTTGTAACATTTTGGTGGAAAGAGGATGTAGTATTTGTATATCAGAAATACTACCAGTTCCACAAGCTTCAAATCATATAACAGCCAAGATCAAAGCACTAAATGAATGGCTCCGAAAATGGTGCTATGGACAGAATATTTCCTGTCTTACCCACTGGGAGGAATTCTACAATAACTATTCTCTCTTCTGTTGGGATGCTCTCCATCTCAGCAGAAGAGGAAGGTTGCTTTTGGGACGTCAAATTACAACCTTTATACACAACCATTTAAACTAAAATTGCAGGGGGAGACATTGTCTAAATCAAAGTCTCTTAAACCAAACATCCAGCAGCCTCCAAATTATTGGAATGTTTTATCTCTGAATGCCTGTTCTGTTACTATAAGCAAAGTGGCTGAACTAGAAACAAGAATTTTTTTTCTCAAAATGTGGCACTTATTGCCATAACTGACACTTGGGGTAACTTAGATAAACAATGGATTTCTGATATCCCAGGTTTTAAGCATTATTTCAAAAATAGAACTGACAAAAAAGGGGTGTGTGTGAGTCTTTATGTTAAAAACACCATTCCTTTATTTTGAATCTTTCTTTAAAATACACACTGAGAGTGTTTGGGTGAATATACATCCCACAGGACTCCCACAGATTTTGGTTGGCAATTGTTATCGCCTAGCGTCTGCAGATATTTCTTACACAATACAACTTACAAAAGATATCTCCCATTTCGCCAGTAATGGTACAGTTCTTATCCTGGGTGATTTTAACTATCCAACTATTAATTGGGATATCCTAACTGGAACTAACTATCATGATAAACAGTTCCTTTCAGCAATAATTGATCTTGGTCTTACCCAGTTAATTAAGGAGCCAACCCATGGCGAAAACTTACTTGTGTGCAGTTCTGGAGACCCAATCTCCGCAAAGACATAGACAGGATGGAAGCTGTCCAGAGGAGGGCAACTAAAATGGTGCAGGGTCTGCACCAGAAGTCATATGAAGAGAGACTTAAGGAGCTTAATATGTATAGCCTCGAGGAAAGGAGGGAGGGGACATGATAGAAACTTTCAAGTACCTCAAGGAATCAACAAAGTCCAAGGGTAGCATCTTTCAAAAAAAGTGTGCAAGAACAAGAGGCACAATTTGAAGATAGAGAAAGGGCAGCTCAGAGGTAATTTAAGGAAGTATTTTTCACAGAGAGGGTTGTGGATGCATGGAACAGCCTTCTGGAGGAGGTTGTGGAGTCAAAATCAGTGGGGGAATTCAAGCATGCATGGGATAGTCATAAGGCAATTCTGGGGGTTGGGGGTAGGAAGAAGTAGGCTGCTGGTTAACTAGGATCTGCAGCTTATCCAGTAGGAAGGGAAATGGGCAGACTGGGTGGGCCAAGTGGTCCTTATCTGCCATCAAATTATATGTTTCTATGTTTCTATGACTTAGTAATAACTAATATGGACACCCCTATCTCTAACTTATGTATTACTGAAACTCTAGGCAATAGTGACCATATGCCAGGGAGAAGTACCAGGAGAAACAAAGGGAGGCAGGGAAGTCAGTAAGGGAAGCAAAAGCTCAGACAGAAGAACACATTGCAAAATCAGTGGTTAAAGGGGACAAAACCTTTTACAGGTACATAAGTGAAAAAAGAAGGACAAAGGGAGGGATAGTGAGACTGAAGGGGGAGGATGGGAGCCGCGTGGAGGATGACAACAGTAAAGCTGACATATTGAACAGGTATTTATGCTCAGTCTTTACTAAGGAAGAGAGGGTAATGGGTCTGAAGATAGCAAGGGTGAGAATGGTGCAGAAATGGACACAAGTCCCTTTAACGAGAAAGGGTCCTGAAGGAACTGGAAGTAATAAGAGCTGATAAAGCAATAGAGCCAGATGGGTGCACCCAGGGTCCTTAAAGAACTAAGAGAGGTGGTGGTTGAACCTCTGGCTATCCTGTTCAAATCAATCACTGGAAACAGGAGGTACCCAAAGACTGGAGGACAGCAGATGGACCCCTTATACAAAAGTGGGAACAAAGAGGAAGCAGGGAACTACAGACCAGTCAGCCTCACCTCGGTAGTGGGAAAGATCATGGAAGCACTACTGAAGGAGATTGGTGGAACATCTGGTTGTCAATGGACTACAGGACCCAAGGCAGCATGGTTTCACCAGGGGGAGGTCATGTCAGACCAACCTCATTGAATTTTTTGACTGGGTGACTAGGGAGGTGGATCAGGGGAGGGCAGTGGGCATGGCTTATCTGGACTTCAGCAAGGCCTTTGACACTGTGCCACATAGAAGACTATTACACAAACTGGGGAATATGGGTGTGGGCAGGACAGTAGTGTGGTGGGTAGGTAACTGGCTGGTGGCAGGACACAGAGGGTGGTGGTAATGGCTGTCACTCCACAGAGGGAAGAGTGACCAGTGGACCCAGGGATCAGTGCTGGGACCGGGTCCTATTCAACATCTTCATCAGTGACATTGCACAGGATATAGAAGGCAGAATTTCACTGTTCACGCTGATGACACAAAGCTCGGTAACAGAGTAGACACACCAGAGGGGTAGACAGAATGAGAAGGACCTGCAGAAACTTGAAGAAGGTCAAGGGTTTGGCAGTTGAAATTCAATGCAAAGTGCAAGATAATGCATATGGGCACAAAAACCCTGGCACAATATATCAGTTGGGGGTGAGGATATAGCATGCACCAAGCAGGAAAGGGATCTTGGGGTTGTCATCTCTGATGACCTCAAGGTAGGAAACAGTGTGACAAGGCATCAGGTAAAGCAAATAGGATGCTGGGATGTATAGGCAGGGGCATCACCAGCAGGAAAGGGAGGTCATAATTCCGCTATACAAGACACTGGTGAGGCCCACCTGGGTACAAGTATACGGTTCTGGAGACCATACCTACGTAAGGACATAGACAGGGTAGAGAAGGTTCAGGAGGGCAACAAAGATGGTGCATGGGTTGCATCACAAGTCCTATGAAGACAGGTTGAAGGAACTGAACATGTACTCCCTGGAGGAGAGAAGGAGAGGGGATATGATAGAGACATACAAGTATCTTACAGGGAGGAACAGGGTGCAGGAAAACACTATTTTAAGCGAAAAAGATGTTTCAGGACTAGAGGGCATGGGATGAAGTTGGAGGCAGGACGATTCAGAGGAAACATGAGAAAGAATTTCTTCACAGAACAGGTGGTGGACAAGTGGAACACCCTGCCAGAGGAAGTGGTGGGGCTGAAACAATCACGGATTTAAGAATGCACGGATAGACATAAAGGAATTCTAGAGGTCAGTGAGGGAAATAGACTTCTGGAAAACAAACTGAACTTACAAGCTCAAATGGCAGATCTAGGTGGGCCATAGGCCCTTATCTGCCGACACTGTCTATGTATCTATGTATCTATGTATCTATGCCAATTCTATTTTCACTTCCCCAAAAAATTCATATCCTAAAAAACAACTGTACACTTAGACAATATGATAAAGCAGATTTTCAACTGATTAATAATCATCTTGGGACTATTCCATGGGATAATATCCTCCTTCCACTCAGCATTGAAGACTCTTGGACAACGTTCAAGCAGATAATATATGATTTAGAAAATCTGCCCATGCCAAGAATTCACACAAATCTCTTTTTTCATACCTAAATGGTAAAAAGGGGAATACAATAACAGTGGGACCATTGACCAAAGATAACTTCACTATTACCTTCAGTATCAAAACAGCCAATGAGTTTAACAAATATTTTAGCTCTGTATTTGAACAGGACACTATTAGTATATCTTCATTAAACTTACCTAACCCATCCATTTATTTCTTTTCACTTCAGGAAATTAAGGAATTATTAGGTACTTAAAAAAAAATAAACAACAAGGCCAGGACCAGACAATATTAATCCCAGACTCATATTAGGAACAATTGATACTATTGCCCTTCCACTTACTATTATTTTTAATAAATTTTTTAAAAAATCCAAAATTTCATCTGACTGGCTAACAGCTATAGTTAACACCTATATTCAAACAAAGTTCCCACTCCAAAACAGAAAATTATAGATCAATTAGTCTAACTTCAATAACTTGTAAACTATTGGAGAAAAAAATGTAACTATTAATAGAAGCTGAAATGAAATCATTCAACATCATAGATTCCACTCAGCATGGGTTTAAAACAGGTTTTTCCTGTACAGCCTACCTGATCTCGTTTTATAACATCATGAGTAAAAATCTTGATTCCAATATTCCAGTTGATGTCATTCTATTGGATTATAATAACTGGTGATGCCCAATATCAACTCATTTTCAGCAACTTTCAAAAGTCGTATCAACCCTCAGGTTGATATGAAAAAACTCGTATCGATGTGCGGGTTGATACAACTTTTACATCCTCATGCTGAGAAGCATCACAAACAAATGAGAGAGCCAATGGCAGCACGAGATGATTCTCCAATGGTAAACACACACTCGCAACCTTCACATTGCTAAAAATCTAATTAAGTGATCAGCAACTCCTAATCAAAAAGAGAAACACAATGGAGAACTGTTTTTTTGCAGTCCTATTTATGCAGTTTAGTTTTGTGTCACGTACTTTCATCCAGACACATCTAGATAATGCAAAAGTGCTGGGTGACTGGTTAAGATGCAGCTAACAGTTTTTTTTTTTGCCCCAGTTATTATAAAACATAAAACACATGTAGGTGGTTGATATGGATTTTTTTTAACACAACCTCGTTGTGTGATAATAGTGAAACCTCTCAAGCTTCGCTCTTGAAGTTTACATATTATCACACAACTTGGGTGTGTAAAAAAAATCCATATCAACCACCTACATATGCATTATTCTCTATGTAGCAAGGCATTTGATAGAGTTTCATACAACGTACTAGTGACTAAACTTATTAAACTTGGATTCTCAGCACAAACAGTTTCATGGGTTCATAACTGGCTTAATGGTAGAATGCAGAGAGTAAGGGTAAATAATGAATTTTAAGAACTAGTTAATATAACTAGTGGCGTCCCTCAGGGTTTCGTTCTGGGACCAACACTCTTTAACATCTTTATTAGTGATATGTTAATCTCATCAAAAAACAATATTGTTAAATTTGCAGATGATACTAAACTAGGGGGCTGTGTTGATAATATAATAAACAAAAAACAGTCAAAAACAGATTTGGCTACCATAGAACACTGGGCAATATCAAATAATATGGTTTTTAATGTATCAAAAAGAGCGGTATTGCACTTGGGTAGGAATAATCCTGAACAGCCTTACCTGTTAAATAATATTAGAATTAAAGTTTCCAGAGTAGAAAAAGATTTGGGAATATTAATTAATAACAAATTATCATTTTCAGAACACTGTAACAGAATAGCAAATCAAACTAATGCTCTTCTTCATAGAATTAATTCTACTTTCATTTCTAAATCAGAAGAATGTATTATGACCTTGTATAGGTCTCATGTTAGACCTTACACAGACTATGGTTCACCTCTCTGGAGTCCATACTTAATCTCCGATATAAAAAGAATGGAGCAGATTCAACGTAGGGCAAGAAAATTAGTCCCTCACATTGCTTCCTTAGACTATGAAGAATGGCAGAGATGTACAGGATTATGTTCACTTAAAGCAAGAAGACTAAGAGGTGCCCTTCTCCAACTTTTTAAAATAATTCAAAATCCAAGCTTAATGGCTCAGTGTGGAATATTGTTTACCTCTAGAAAAATTGTGGCTAGATGCCACAATAAACAACTTGTAGTAGAAAGACCACAACCTAATAAAATATATCATTTTTTACTGTTCAATCTCCCACAGTATGGAATTCATTACCACAGGATATCATAGATTTTACAGAAATAAATACTTTTAAGAACAAACTAGATAAATGGTTGTTGAAATAATAGAAACAAGGGGTGAATTCAGAGCCATATTAAATACATGTTCCACATGTGTGGAGGACAATCTCGATGGACCACGGCCCCCTTTTGTCCATCTTACCAAGTAACCAAGTGTTGTGGTGTGCTTTGGGGTTTTGGGCTGTTATACATACCCCATTCCATAAGGAAATACACTGAGATGGGTGCAGTATAGGAGAATGGGGTGAACTTTGAGGGCAAACACTGCAAGGCACACCACGATGCCTGTCACTGGCTGTAGGGCGGGGGGTGGAATGGTGTGAGCATTACAGCTGATGATCCCAAGTCACAACCTTGACACCTGTCAGTCTGTACATGGTGGGGTGCTACAGTTGGGAACCCTAACAACGTAGGCATGTGTTGGTATTTTCACTCCAAGTTTTCAACATGGGCTTTTTGTGAGTCCTCCTCCTCATGAAGAGCGGCACTATGAGTGTGTTAGCTGAAAGGTAGTTTTGCTCAGCGGCTATGCCATTTGGTGACACAGGGATGAAAACACATTTTCGGTAGGATGTGGAAAATGACAACTGTATTGTTCATGAGGATGTGTACAAAAATGTCGACGCTGAAAATCTGGAGTGTAAATATGAAAACTTGGTGAAGTCATGACCATGCATAGAAACT
Source organism: Neoceratodus forsteri (assembly GCA_016271365.2). NCBI lineage: Eukaryota > Metazoa > Chordata > Ceratodontiformes > Ceratodontidae > Neoceratodus > Neoceratodus forsteri. The sequence continues at coordinate 39,438,435 of CM028137.1, read as the reverse complement.
GTGCAACACACATCCGTAATCCAATTATTTTTGGGAGTTTGTTAGCCACATTTTCAACATAGGCTTTTTGGGAACTCCCCTCATGAACAGTGGCTCTGTAATTTTGCTAATCTGTCCCAAAAGTTGATTCCCCACAGCGACCACGCCATTGTGCGCCACATGTGCAGAAACATATTTTGGGCAGGCTGTGAAAAATGACAGCTGTACTGTTGATGAGGAGGTGTGAAAAAATGCCAGTGTTGAAAATCTGGCATGAAAATACTGTAAATTTGTGAAGTTACAAGGGAGCGTTTAAACTGCGCAATGCACGCTTGTAACACATTCATTTTATGGACTTTCAGCACCAAATTTTCAACATAGGCATTTTAGGACCTCTGCTCATGAATTCACTGTCATTTTCTCAAACTGTCCCAAAAACAGATTTCGCATAGCGACAGCGCTATTCTGGGTCGGATGTGCGAAATCACATTTCAGCCAGGATAGGTAAAATGACAGCTGCACTATTCATAAGGAGGTGTGAAAAACTGCCAATTCTGAAAATCTAGAGTGAAAATATTACAAATTCATGAAGTTATGGGCATGCATGGAAACTGTGTAATGCACGCTCATAAAACAGCCATTTTTGGGATTTTTTCAGGAAATTTGAACATAGGCTTTTTGAGAGTCCCCCTCATGAACAGTGGCACTGTCCTTTCATTACTCGGACCCAAAAGGTGATTCCACACAGTGATCGCGAAATCACCTTTCTGGACCAAGTAATGCCATGACAGTGACAGAAATCATGAGGAGGCATCCCAATGACCCCATGTTGAAAATTTGGTGCAAAAATTCCCCAAAATGCCCAAGATATGCACCAAAGTTGAAAATACCCTTCTTATACCATTATACTGCTTACCAGCATTTCCTCAGTCTGCAGTCAGCTTTGAAGAGTGCAGACGTGTTCCCGGTCCACCGAAAATCATCACGCCAGCTCCGGAGGTAAATATGGGCTGGGGGGGTTTGTGGGGAGGCAGGATTCACAGAGGGTGGTTGCGGGTTGCGGAAGGGGGGCAGGTAGACTGTGAGGGACCATTTTTTTCTTTCACCGGGTTTAAAAATAAAAAAACATTGCAGGAAGATTTTAATTTTCAGGGTGATTTGGCACACTGGGGTGGGCTCCAGCATGCCACCTAAGTGTTTTGGGGTGAGGATGCTCTAGCCAACAGGGGATTGGGCACCCCATCAGGAAAACAAGAAAGTGGTGGGGCAAGAGCTGAGGGGATTGAGCACCCCTTGGAACATAACAAATGGGGGTTATGATGCCATAGGAAGTGGGCTCCCGTCGGCACATACATTGTAACAGGGCATGCCAACAGGTGGATTGGGCACCCGCAAAGTTGGCATTATGGCAGGCAGTATGCTGCCATGTTTATTATTTTTTTTACACCTGGGCAAACAGGTCGGGAGGTCCGCTGTGTATGACGAGCTTTGCTCGCATTGCAGAGGACCTTTCCTTTGATGTGATTGCCACATTAGTATGCATGATGTGGTGCTGGCATGCAGGCTGATTGGGGAATGAGGGATGCACCTACTGATGCATGCCCTGCATTCGCCCAACAGCAACCACGCCTTCAAATTTGCTGCTAGCGCCAGATGTTGGCTGTGCAAGCATGCCAACATAAAAAGGGGCTGTCAAAGAACCTGAAAGTGCTTCCAAACAGGTGAACTTTTAGGGCCCTGCTGTACAACCGAATGTGAAGCAACCTTCAACGAAGTCATATTCCAGCTCACCCACACTGCTGTCCTTGCCTATGCTGGCCCTAGCAAACCCTTTGAGCTGCACATGGATGCTAGCCTGCAGGGCCTAGGAGCTGTGCTGTATCAAGACCATGAGTATGCTTTGAGACCAGTAGCTTTTGCCAGTAGAAGCTTGACCACATCAGAGCAAAATTATCCTGTATACAAGCTGGAGTTCCTTGCCCTAAAATGGGCCTTTGTTGACAAGTTTCATGAGTACCTCTATGGGGCAAAGATATTGATGAAGACCGACAATAACCCATTAACTTATGTACAGACTTCAGCTAAGTTAGATGCCACTGTGCACTGGAGGCATTCTGCCTTATCAACCTATGATTATGCACTTGAGTACAGACTGGGACTGAACCATATTGATGCTGACGCCCTGTCACAAAGGTCAGCTTCCAAGAGTGATTGGGTCGAGGATCACGTGATGCAGAGTGCTGAGTAGATGTTCCTCCACTAAGCTCCTGCCTCCCCGAATATAAACTCGTCATTTAATACTGTCAGATTTTACCTAACTCCTCTGCCTACTAGTTTTCCTTGTCTCTAAACAGCGTGAGCTCCTGTTTTGGGTTTCTGTGTGGTAAATGGAGGCTTATATGAAGAAAGCCCTGCAAAAACATAACCCCCCCGCCACTCCTGTGAAGGCCTCAAAGAAATCCCGAGCCTCGAATGGCCCAGACAAACTGTATCCTTTGTGTCAAGCTAGGGACCAAGAACCCCTAACGCTTAACAGATTCTTGGAGGAATTTAAACCATTCTGGGAAGAGATGAAAGAGATGGCAATCAACCTGAAATCCCTCTCCAGAAAGTTAGAGGAAGTCTCCACGACAGTATCAGACAACACTGCCCCGAATATCTTCGATCGAGAGAAAATTGGAAAGTCTGGATCCTGAGCTTCTATTAACGAAGCAAAAGCTATCTCGTCTAGAAACAAAACTCGAAGATTTGGAAGGCCGTAGTCAGAGAAATAATGTGGTAATTCTCGGGCTCCCCGAAGGGGAAGAAGGCCAGAATACCATAGTTTTTGTCCAGAAGTTGGTAGAAAGGGTCGCTAGTCCCTCTCCCTATGGCCCTACATATATGATAGAATGGGCCCACCAATCGCTGAGATCAAAACCCCCACCTGATGCACCTCCTGGCCCCATCATTTGCCACTTTCTGAACTACCTAGAAAAGCAGAATTTCCTACAGAAAGTCAAGGCCCTGCAAGAAGTCAGATGGGAGAAGGTGAAGCTGAGAATTGCTCAGGACATCCCTGATTCGGTCCAATTGAAAATGAAAGCCTTCCACCCGATTGTATCTAAGATTATTGCAGCAGGATTAAAGTTCAGGATGGGGTACCCAGTGAAGTTACAAGTCTCAGTAAATGGCTCATCGCTCAGTTTCGAGGATCCTGAAGTTGCGTTACTAAGCCTTAAGTCGACGTAGCTAGATTTGTTCCGGAAGACCTGAGAGGGCCTCCTGATCTTTGGGATTCACTGGGATCTTCTGAGCAAACTGTTGCTTGATTTTTTGTGTGGACTGCGCTCTTTCTGAAGACGGATTTCAATTGAGTGTATGCTCTCTAATAGAACTGGGCTACTAGTAGAGGCCTGACTTTACTTTTTTCAGGCCCTGGCCTGTTGGTGGGAATAATGTTTCTGGAGAGTCCTTGGGGGGGCTCCTGGAGGGTTTGTTTTGGACTGCATCCAAGATAATGTTGCTTGTTTAGTTTCAAGGGGGAGTTCACAGGGGAAGGTTTTGGGTTATGAATTCTGATTAGATTTTATAGGTTAGGATCTCAGATTTCCAAGTGATTCTGGGCTTCCAGGGTGCCTCTGGCAGGTGGGCTGGATTAGGTTATGACCACAAGAGGGCGCGGTTCGCCCATGTAACGCAGGTCCAGTCATTCTGTCTCGAGAGGGACGGCTTTTATTTATTATGTCGTCCTGGTTTTGCGGGGGGGGGATCAGAATTAGGGGTTAGCAAACCCTAGGTAGTTACTTCCATTGTTTTCACATCTCTGGATCCGGTTTCACTTCTCATCCGATTTTGTTTTCTCATGTTCTCACCTCGATGATGGGCTCACCCCTCCATGTTAATTTTCTCTCTGGCTCGGGTTCACGAGGTAGTTCCCCATGGGGAACAAACATTTTTCAACTTCCTCTCTAGACTCTTGTGATGTTTTGACATATTCACATTTATGACATCCAGTTTCATTTTCCTCTCTCGTATCACTAGTGGATTCATTAACAAAAGTTCACAGGCCCTGGAAGCCCGAGACCACTCTTTAGACATTATGCCCTCATTAATGCAGTTTATTGCTTTGTATTTTGAGCTATGAGGGTGATCATTAGCAGGAGATATGTTCGGGGGTGGGAGGAGGATATGATCCAGTGCTGTGCTAAGCATTGCTTGCGACAGTGTGGGGGGCTGGGAGGAGAGGGCTATGTGTTCTTGTTGGGGGTGGCGATGTATTGGAGGGTTTAAACTTGGGCTCCTGGTGGGGAGGTTGGGGTGGTGGAAGGGTCTTACAGCAGCAACAGGGGGAGTTAGATTATTTGTGTTATATAACCGGAGTGCAGGACGAAACTATCATTCTTAGTTGTCTTTAGTAGATGGCCAAGGAGGTGACTTTTGCAACATGGAACGTCAAGGGGATCAGGAAAAAATCTAAACAATACCAGGTTCTCAAACACTTAAGCCTTCTAAGCACTCAAGTTACTTTCCTACAGGAATCACACTTATTAGAAGCAGAAGCCTCACAAGTGAGGAGGTAACAAGTGGGGATGGTGTATGAGGCGCAAGGCTCCTCAAACAGCTGTGGGGTTATGATCATTATTAACAGGGGCATTCCCTTCATCTCAACTCATATTATCAGGGATCCTAAGGGTAGGTTTGTTTTAGTTATAGGTACTCTCTAGCCAATACCTCTGCTATTGGGCAGCATATATGGTCCTAATACTGATGACCCCTCTTACTTCATGAGACTCATAAATGTAATCGTGCCTTTCCTTCCCATAAGGATTATCCTGGGGGCAACTTCAATCAAGTTGTAGACTCAAACCTTGACAGGTCAGGTGGTGCATCAGGGGGTCTCCCCAGGTCAGAGGGCTTTTAGAGAACTATTGGATCAATGTGGGCTCTGTGATGTCTGGCATGTCCTAAATCCTGATTCCAAGGAGTTCACATTCAGGTCTTTGGCACACAGCTCACAGTCCCGTATTGACTACATATTCATTTCCCAGACTCTCCTGCCTGGGGTTAGGTCCTCTTCGATATAGCCTGGCTCTGTCTCCGACCACTCTTTGGTTTTGTGTGACTTGACAATTCAGGATGTGTCAAAGAGAGAAACAAGATGGAAGCTTAATGATCAACTGCTTAAAGATTCCAATTATTGCAATACCATAAGAGAGCATATTGAGGTCTTCTTTCTGTCCAACCCTTTAAACAGTGCAAAACCAGATATTACATGGGGGGCTTTCAAGGCTTACATGAGAAGCATTCTTATTAGCCTCTCGGTGGCTAGGAAAAGAGCTAGGGAAAAAGAATTACTGTCCTTGTTATCTCAAATTCGGGTTCTCGAATCCAATGTTTTGGTTAACTCTCCAGAGGAGGATAAGGTGAAGCTCCTAGAGTTGAGAGACAAATATTTAGAACTACTCCAGGAAAAGGCGCAGTAAGCTATTATACACACTAAAGCTAGTTAAACTGATCAAGGTGAGAAGGCAGGGCACCTTTTGGCACTCCGTATTAAACAACAAGAATCAGTGAGATTCATCCCATCTATCAGGACATCTGTAGATGGGTCTCTGAAAACATCTCCCACTGAGATAGTTCAAGAGTTTGCAGCATACTACAAACCGCTTTACGGGGACATGGAGCACCCCCCCAGTCCAGTAAGTGTGGAGAAGTATCTGACGGATTCACATCTACCCTCCCTCCCAGTACATTACATAGATTCTCTGGTCTCTCCTATAACTCAGGAGGAAATTGCCGAGGTTATCAGTGGTTTACCCTCGGATAAAACTCCTGGGCCTGTTGGATCTTCTTCCCTTTTCTATAAAACATTCCAAGAACGTCTATTGCCAATACTTAATAGTTTTTCGGCACATCCTATCAGGGACAGAGATTGATTGCCATCTCTTTGGAGCCTTGATAGTGCTTCTTCCCATGCCAGACAAGGACCCTGAGCTCATTCAGAGCTATAGGCCTATATCCCTCCTAAATCAGGATATCAAGATCCTCTCAAAGATTTTAGCTAAAAGGTTATCCATGGTACTCCCCGAGTTAATAGGTATGAATCAGGTAGGCTTTATGAAGGGACTCTCTTCAGCAGATCATTTACGTACATTCTCCCACGTCTTCTCGGCTTCCAGAGATGCTGACTTCCCTGCAGGCTTGGTGTCTTTGGATGCCAAGAAGGCATTTGACCAGGTGAATTGGAGTTTTCTCTTCAAGGTGTTGAGTGCCTTTAAATTTCCTCCGGTATTCATTTCCTGGGTGGCCGCATTATATAAATCCCCTACAGCAGGAATCTCAGCTAATGGGGCCTTCTCCAACTTCTTCTCACTTCATTCAGGTACTAGGCAGGGTTGCCCCCTATTGCCTCTCTTGTTTAACTTATACCTGGAACCCCTCATTCAAATATTCTCCAGAATATTTCTATATAACGTATCAGAGTTGGGCGCCATGAGATTAATCTCACTATGTATGCAGATGATCTGCTGATACATCTCTCCCATCCGGTTTCTTCAATACCACCCTTACTGAATGAAATAGTCAGGTTTAGTGTGCTATCCAACTACAAGTTGAATTCTAGTAAATCCTTATTTTTCCCATTAAACCACAAGGTGTTTAAGGATGATATTTGCCCCCTAGGTTTAGGTAGGACTCCTAGAGCAATCAAATATTTGGGCATAAAGCTATCCCGTAACCACTTAGTGTGGGTTAAAGATAATCTGGATTCTCTCTCACAGGTTATTATTCACGACCTTGACAAATGGTCTAAACTTCCATTATCATTATGGGGCAGGATTAACATTATTAAGATGAATGTATTTCCTAAAATTTATTACCTTTTATCCCTTCTCAACTCTTTTATTCCCATATGCTGGTTTAAGAAACTGCACAGTATATTTACCAGATTTATCCTGGCAGATAAATATCCCTGTTTGGTCTATCACAAATTAGCTGCCCCAAAACCTGAGGAGGGGCTTAGGATTCCCCATATGGCATTATACTACAGGGCCAGTCATCTAGCAAAATGTCTGAGATTGATATCCCCAGGCCCTGAACTGGTACAACCAGTATGTCTTAAGATTGAGTGAGACTCAATTAAAACTAAACGCCTGGATCCCTTAAACTTATTTTACCTCAAACTGTCCTATGAAAAGATGGCAGACTGCACCACAATAGGTATCTCTTTAAGAGTTTGCACACAGTTATGTTTATTTCTTCACTATTCCCCCCAGACTGATTTAGCTCAGTCTATTTAGAATTCCCCATCTTTTACTTTTAATAGAAAGTGGATTCCTTGCAATTGGTTGCCTCAATTAGGTGATGGAAAACTGTTTTCCCTGGTAGATGGGTAAGGGCACTGGTTGTCCCCACATGGAATTATTGACAAGTTCCTCATTCTGATCTCATCTCACTTTAAGTCATGCATTTAAGATACCTTCTCACTGTAGTTCTGAGGAATTCTCTCCCCTCCCAGAAGGTGTCAGCTATGATTCCTGAAACCTCCCTATTGTCTGGATCTTCAGGCATAGTATCTAAGCTATACAGGGTGTCTTACTATAAAAATATGGGGACACCTTCTGACCTGCTAGTTTCTGGAACTCATTCCTCCCCAATACCAGTTAGATTGGCAATCCCTAGGGAGATCCTGTCATAAGTATGTTTCCCAAGATAGATTGCATCTCATGCAATACCACATTTTACATAACATGTATTGTACCCCTATTACATTAAAAAATGGGGCTTCTCGAACTCTAGTACATGTACTAAGTGCTTACAAGAAGAGGGTACTCTCCTGCATATGTTCTGGTCCTGTCCCAAAGTTTCCTCCTTATGGAATTCAATTAAGATATCTCTTGATCCCCTACTGGGCCTACAGGAGTATTTTACTCGGAGGTGTGTCTTCTAGGGGACATGTCCCTGGTTAGTGTTAGAATCAGGAAATACCATATTTCTATGGTTGCGCTCTCAGTTAAGAAACTCATTCTATGTCATTGGAAGGACCAATCTGCTCCTTCCTTCCTTCCAGAAATGGTTACATGAAATCATTGCTAATCTTCGAACAGAGAGAGCAATTGCAAGTCTTCATAATAGACTAGCAGCATATGGCAAGATATGGGATCCCCTCCATTCCTTACTTTTGTTATCTCATTGAGGTTTATATTATTTATTTTTTTATTTATTTATTTAGCTTTTGTTGACCGGGTAAGTGCACTAGACAAATCCTGCCTATTTTCAGGCATGACCCGGGGGAGAGGGATACAGATGAATGCCAACTGACCTTGAACCAGATTAAGCTGTTGGTGGTATTTTTAGTGAGTGAGGGAAATTTGGCCAGGACACCGGGAAATTCCCTACTCTTTTCGATTAGTGCCATGGGATCTTTAACATCCACCTGAACTACCACCAATCCAGGCAGATGGGACCTCAGTTTAACGTCTCATCCGAAAGACGGCACCTCAGAAATGCAGCACCCCTCTCATGCTGCATTACAGTGTCAGTACTGGGATATTAACCCAAGTGCCAGATGTGGGAACTGAACCCACAGCCCTCTGATCTCCCGGCCTCAGAGGCGAGTGTGCTACCTACTGAGCCACTGACACTGCTATATTACACCTTGGTACTACCCATACTTCCAACAGAATCACGCACTGCACGTTAGGGTGATTTTGTGTTGTTGCTGCTGTAAGGAGGGTGGGAGGGTGGGTTGGCCAGTTCTCACTGTTCATGTGCTATGTTACACCCTGATTTGCAGTAACTGTCCTTTATAAAGGAAATGTATTAATAAAGTTTAAATTATAAAAAAAAAAAAAAAGCGATTGGGTCAGGCTGTCTGAACCTGACATCCGAGCATTGTGCCAAAAGTTAGACAGAGATGAACATATATCTGAGGACACAGTTGACTGTTTAGTAGATTGGGCCCTCCTGATTCCTGCATACCAGCTGCCTATTGACATTTTTCTGCTATAGATATTGGCGCACTTCCTCGATTCGACAATGACAGCATTCAGTGGGCTCAATCCCAAGATTCTATGATTCAACCAGTACTTGACACACTGCTTGCGGGGAAAGATGTGTCAAAGTTGCATTCCCCTGACTTGCGAACTGCCCTATTGTTAAAAGAAGGCCCCAGGTAGAAGTTGCATAATCAATTGTTATACAGAGAGACAGTGTATTGTAGTGATCAAGTGAACAAGCAACAATTGGTCCTGCCACAGCCCTTAAACACTTGTTACTGAGGTTCTGCCACAATCACATGGGGCACCTCGGTATTGACAGGACTCTTGACCTGGTGCAATCTCGATTCTACTTGCCCAAGATGGAAGCTGATGTTGAGCACCATGTAAAGACCTGCAGTCATTGCCTTCAAAGGAAAGCCCTGCCCCAGAGGGCTGCCCCTTGTCAATATCACTACCAGCACCCCATGAAACTGGTTTGCATAGATTTTTTGTGCTTAGAACCCAACCAGAGGAATATTGGCAACATGTTAGTGGTTAATGATCATTTCACATGGTATGCACAAGCTTTCCCAACTAAAGAACAAAAGGCCTCTACCATGGCCAAGGTGATAGTGGAAAAATTCTTCGTCCACTATGGTGCCCCCCAGCAGGTCTAGTCTGACCAAGGCAGAGACTTTGAAAGTAGACTAATCAATGAAATGCCCTCTCTATGGGAGATTAGCACCTTGGTACATGCGTACAATTGCACCACGAATGACGCTACTGGGTTCTCCCCCTATTGTCTCATTTTCAGGAGGAAGGCCCGCCTGCCTGTTCATGTCTATTTTGGGGTCTCTCCAGATGGGGTCTGAGCTGAAGACTACCTGCAGTATGTACAGAAACTGAAAGCTCAATTGAACCATGCATATCAACTGGCCCAGACAATGGCCACTATAAGGAATCTAGCCAACAAAGAGAGGTACAATAGAAACATAGAAAAATAGAATTTGACGGCAGATAAGGACCACTTGGCCCACCTAGTCTGCCTGTTTATCTACCTAATGCTTAGGCTGCAGATCCTAGTTAACCAACAGCCTACTTTCTCCAACCCCCCACCAGAATTTCCTTATGTCTGTCCCATTCATTCTTGAATTCCTCCACTATTTTTGAGTCCACTACCTCCACAGGAAGGCTGTTCCATGTATCCACAATCCTCTCTGTGAAAAAATACTTCCTCACATTACCTTTAAGCCATCCTCCCTCTGTCTTCATATTGTGCCCCCTTGTTCTTGCACATCTCACTTTCTGAAAGATGCTACCCTCTTGGACTCTGTTGATTCCCTTGATGTACTTGAAAGTTTCTATCATGTCTCCCCTCTCCCTCCTCTCCTCGAGTGTATACATGTTAAGCTTCTGTAATCTCTCTTCATATGTCTCCTGGTGCAGACCCTGCACCATTTTAGTTGCCCTCCTCTAGACAGCCTCCATCCTGCCTATGTCCTTGTGGAGATGGGGTCTCCAGAACTGGACGTAGAACTCCAGATTGGGTCTCACCAACTGTCTATACAAAGGGATGACAACTTCTTGTTTTCTACTGGTGATGCCTCTCCTTATGCATCCCAGTATAACATCAGCTGTTCTTACCACCTTCTCACATTGCTTGCCCACCTTAAGGTCATCTAATATGACTACCCGCAGGTCCTTTTCCATTTCTGTAGTTGTTATTATCTCACCCCCCATTGTGTACTCTTCCACTGGATTTTTGTTTCCCAGCTGCATTACTTTGCATTGAAACTAAGCTGCCATATATTTGACCATTCCTCCAACCTTGCCAGGTCCCTTTGCATCCTCTCCACCTCCTTTATCAACCCTGTTGCAGATCTTTGTGTCATCTGCAAAGAGGCATACTTTTCCTTCCAGTCCCTTTGCAATGTCACTTATGAAGACATTAAAGAGGATCGGTCCCATTACTGAACCCTGTGGTACCCCACTAGTAACCTCCCTTTCTTCAGAGTAAACTCCATTTACTATTGCCCTCTGTGTCCGGTTGTCCAGCCAATTTTTAACCCAGGCTACCACCTTGGGACCCACTCCAAGGCTCGCTAACTTGTATATTAGTCTTTTGTGTGAGACTGTGTCAAATGCCTTGCTAAAGTCTAGGTAGGCCATGTCCACTGCCCCTCCCTGGTCTACCATATTGGTCACCCAGTCAAAGAAATCTATTAGATTCGTCTGACATGACCTTCCCACTGTGAATCCATGGTGCCTTGTGTCCTGTGCCCCACTGGCCTCTAGAAACTCAACAATTCTTTCCTTTAGAAGTGATTCCATCATTTTCCCTACCACTGAGGTCAAACAGGTTTGTAGTTTCCTGCCTCTGTCTTGCTCCCATTTTTGTGAAGGGGAATCAAATCTGCCTTCCTCCAGTCCTCCGGTACTACACCATCCTCCCATGATTTTTTAAAACGGGAGGTCAGTGGTGTCACTAATTCTACCCTTAGTTCTTTTAGAATTCTTGGTTGAATCCCGTCAGGCCCCATTGCTTTGTCCACCTTCAGTTTTAAGAGATCTTTCAGGATCCTTTCTTTTATAAATGGACTGGTATCGACCTCCCTATCCACAGTGCTTTTATTCATTGATTTAGGTCCCTCTCCCTCCTCTTATTTTGTGAATACTGAGCAGAAGTATTCATTCAGTATCCCTGCTTTTTCACTGTCATCCTCTGCCCACCCTCCCTTCCCTTTAGTAAGCCTCACTATCCCTTCCTTCATCTTTCTTCACTCCCTAATGTACCTATAAAAGGTTTTATCCCCCTTCTTAACTGAGTTGGCTATCTTTTCCTCAGTTTGGGCTTTTGCTATTCTGACTGCCTTCCCACTTTCTTCTGCTTTAACTGGTACAGTTCTCTGTCCTGCTACATCTGTGTTTCCTTATACTTCCTGAATGCTACCGTTTTCTCCTTAACCTTCCTCGCAACCTCTTTTGATGACCATAGTGTTTTTTTCCTTCATTTTGCTTTGTTGATTTGCTTCACACAAAGGCTTATTGCCTCTGTGATGTCTGTTTTGATTTTTCCCTATTGTTCCTCCACCTCTCCTTGCACGTTTGCTAGCACTTTTCTGAGGCACTCTCCCATTTTCCCAAAGTCAGCCCTCCTAAAGTCCAACACTCTTGCTTTTGTATGGTTCAACTCTATGGCTGTGTTTATTGTGAGCCACACTGTTTTGTGGTCACTTATTCCCAGATGGCTACCCACTTCTTCATCTGAGATCCTTTCTCCATCCACATTTGACAGTACCAGGTCTAAGATTGCTCCCTCCCTAGTGGGTTCCACCACTAGCTGTTTGATGCATGAACTCTGCAGGGCATCAAGAATAAACCTGCTTTTTGATTTGGCTGCAACCAGGGTGCTCCAGCGAATGTCTGGCATGTTCAGGTCCCGCATCAACAATAACCTCCCTTTCTCTGCAATTCTAAGGATGCCTTCCATCATTTCCTTGTCCATTGCCTCCACCCGAGGTGGGGTTCTGTATACCACCCCTCTTCGAATTGTGGTGCCATATCCTGATTCAAGGGTAACCCACAGTGCCTCCTCTACTCCCTGTTTATCCTTTAGTTCTGTTGCTTTGATCCCTTCCCTTACATAGAGAGCTGCTTCTCCTCCTCCTCTTTTACCCTCCCTGTCCCTCCTCTACATTGTGTATCCTGGTATGTTGACATTCCAGTCATGGTTCTCAGTGTATCATGTTTCTGTGATTGCCACCACATCCAGTTGTCCCTCTTCTGTCAAGGCTACTAGTTCAGGGAGCTTGTTACACAGACTATGGACATTGGTACTCATCACCCTCCATTTGTTGATAGCCTTACCCCTTTTAGCCCCATTCCTGTCCTTACTGCCTTTTTTGTGCATTTACCCCTCTCCTGCTCCCCGTTAACTTCTCTACATAGATGTTTACCTCTCTAACTACTGTGTTTTGTGGGGGAAGGCTGAGTTTTCCCTGCTCCTTTTCAGTGCCTCCCCCCTTGGCTAGTTTAAATACTTGCCAATTATGCATTTAAACCTATCACCTAGGATTCTGGTTCCTCTCCTCGACAGATGCAAACCATCACGCCAGTATAGACCTGTATCCTCCAGGTGGACCCTCAGTCCCAATGAAGCCAAAACCCTGAGCTCTGCACAGTTTTCAACCATTCATGCATCCCATGATGGGAGTACTCTAATGTAACCCTTGCCATAGACAGGCAGCACCTCTGAGAAGGTTACTGTATATGCTACCTGTCTAAGGCCCTTCCCCAACTCTTTAAACTCCTCTTGTGCTGCTGTGATCCCATTCATAGCCAGGTCATTTGTCCCTAGGTGGACAATGATATCCAGCTCCCTCCCTCATGCAGCTGCTCCCACGATCCTGAGGATTCACTCCCTGTCCCTCCAAGCTGAATTTGGGTTGGCCCTTGGAGGTAGCTAGATTGTCTACTAGGATTTTCTGACAGATAAACTATTGCTAAATAAAGTACAGGTGGCTGAGTTGAAAAAGGATCTTGCAAACTCTACTTATCTTGGAAGTGTCTTCATAAGGGTTTAAATACTGCATTTTGGTTGTCCCTTTGGGGGTAGCTGGATTGACTACTAGGATTTTGGGACAGAAACTTCTTTTAAATAATTTATTGGTGCATAGGATTTTGTGATAGTTAAACTATGTTTAAATAAGTTACTGTAAGTTAAGGAGTTGTTATAGCAAAAGCTGCAGTGTGTATTGAAACACAGACAGTCTCAGGTGCAGGAGACTGTGTTCCCCTGATTGTTCTGCAGGTTGTTTTGCTGAAAGGAAGGTTAACTCTCATCCTAGAGGTGGGGCAGAACTCATAGCTGATTGTTCCTGAGGGCACAGCTTGAACCCAAACCCACTTCCCCACATCCAACCCCCCTAGATGTCACTTCCTTTATAGCAGGGGTTGTAACATAATTTCCTTAAGGGGGAAGGTGCATACAGCACATTTTCTTACCAGCACAGCACACTGCATTGAATGTAATAGCATACACAGTAACTATATATAACAAAAAAAAAAAGGCTTAACGCAAGTGTATCGGAAAGAAAACAGAATGTGGGGAGTAGTGCAATGCACTGGCTGTGGGGCAGCAGTCTTCCGGGAGACTTTTTGGAGGCTGCAATGCTGCCCTATTTGTAGGCACCTCTCTGGTCTGAGGGAGGAGGTTTCTCATCTATGGGCTGACTTAGCTAGAATTTGTGAAACCTCCTCCCCTATCCAGGGACCACCAGGGCCACTGCCGCTACCTCTGAGGTTTCCAAGAAAGAGGAGCAGTTGGACCAAGGTGGGCTCAGGCAGGGAGATGGTGGTGGAACAGATTCACATTCTTCCAGTTGTACCTCTCCAAAATTCATATGCTCTTTTGGTGGAGAGTGGTTCCTCTATGGAGGAACCAGCAGTGGAGACCAAAGAGGATGCTGGGAACCTCCACAAAGGAGTCTCACAGGATGGTGGCATGGGATCCCACAGGGGAAGGAAACAACTCCTGATGGGTGACTCAGTTATTTGGGGGGTAGATCTGGGGAAAGAAGGGAACAGGGAGATAAGGTGCCTCCCTGGGGCCACAGCTTGGAGGGACAGGGAGTGAATCCTCAGGACCATGGGAGCAGCTGCATGAGGGAGGGAGCTGGATATCATTGTCCACCTAGGGACAAATGACCTGGCTATGAATGGGATCACAGCAGCACAAGAGGAGTTTGAAGAGTTGGGGAGGGGCCTTAGACAGGTAGCACATACAGTAACCTTCTCAGAGGGGCTGCCTGTCTATGGCAAGGGTAATACTAGAGTACTCCTAAACTTCTATTAAACTACAAAAAAAAACAAGGTGATGCACATAGCGACCCACAGCACAAAAGCTCCTTCCCCACCATCTCAGTAAACTCAGTGAGCTGCTGGAACAAGTTCAGACCTTCAGGTACTTGGGGGTCACCGTTGATGACTGCCTCACCTTCACCCAACACATTGACACAGTGGTAAAGGCAGTGAACACCAAGCTGGGTGTACTATATAGGCATAAAAAGTATCTCACTCCATAGGCCCTCCATCTCTCATTCTACAGCTCCATTCTTTCTACCATCCACTATGGATTGGTGATCTACTGCGCAGCAACAGACACTGCACTAGAAAGGATTCACATTGCCCTCAACAAGGCACGTAGGCTCACAATGGCTGCAGATCAAAATACCCACACCTGCTTCTTATACGAGGAGACCAATTGGCTGCCACTAAAGAACAGGATTATATTCCAAACATGCCTCCTTGGAAAAAAGGAACAAATGGGTAAAACTGCCCCATGTATTTCTAGCATCCTAACACCAAGTGCTATCAGCTATACCACCAGAGGCAGGATGAGGGGGGCCCTATCAACACCATTCCGTCAATCTGTGCAGGGACAGTGTGCTTTCAGCTATAGGGCCCCCCAATGGCTCAATGAAATCCCAGTGCACATTGTAAACTCCCAGTGCATCTCACAATTCAAAAATGCCCTAAGGCAACACTTTCTTACTAGACAATTTGTGACTACCACTAGGACTCTAACACCCATAATGCCCACTCATCCACACTCTCCTTCCCCTTCCTTTACCCCCACTCTTCCCTCTTGCCATATCCCTCTGTCTTCCTCTCACCCCTGTGCCTTCTCTCCCACTGGATCAACCTTAAAACCAACCTAATACCACTACCTCCCATCCTACTTGACAAAGCCACTTCTTTTGGCCATCCACTCTCCCCCTCCAGTCTCCCTTGCCCCTCAACTTGACTCCTCCTTGGACTCTCACACTAGGTGTCACACCTCTTTATCTCCTTCACTACATAAAAGCACTGTCCTTTACCCTAGTTGAATGCTCTTGACGCTGTACTATCACCATTGGTACTATGAATGACACTGTAACCCTACTGTACTGTATAATAGCTACCTACTATTTGAGTATTGTATGTAAACTGTTTGTTATTGCTGTCTTTGTCACTGTTTGACGTGGAAGCTTTGTAAAAGAGCTCTGAGCTCAAATGTATGATCCGAATCCCTAAATAAAATAAATAAATAAGTAAATAAATAAATAAATAATATATTGAACCACCGGAAATTGAGTCCCCTGGGCAGGCGACTCATGCTGCTGCAAGGAGGAGACAGAGTCCATGTGCTTCAGTTGTTAAAGATTTACAGCCTTCTTCCCGGCAGGCCTCAAATGATAGTGACTGTCAATCCACCTCTGATGAAAGTGACTGTGGTAGTGCTTATTATCCCTCATATGAACTGAGTCAGTTGTTTTGAGGAACTCCTATGCTGAATCATGGGGATGAAGCTGGGCTTTCTGGACCTCTAAGGCTGCGGACTCCCTGTGTTTTGTGGAACTGTGTGATTTGCCCAAAGAAGGGGCTGATGGTCTGAGTCTCTCTGGTGACACACTAGAACCTGAAGAACAGTGTGAGAGTGCTGACAACCCCCCTTCAGTGCCACAAAGCCTAATTGTGCCAGAACCTTCTAAAAATGAGCCAACTGGGCCCTTGTCAGAAGATAATAATGAGCACAATGTTGTGGAAACAGATCCTACAGAGCAATGAGCTGACAGTGCTCCCGGTTTGGACTTTCCCATCCGTGCAGAGGCACCCCTCATGAATGACAAAAGCTCCAAAGTTAGTGCTAAAAGTACAGATACTGTGGCTGTTACCACCAGAAAGACTGACCAAGCAGTCAAGAAAGTGTTGCGCCTTAGCTACGATTCTCCTGGGAGGCCAGTGGATTTGCCTCTCAATATGGTTCACAAAGGGGATTATGTCTCACCAAGCTCACTGCCCATATTGAGCTTGATGGCCAACTCCAGGTTACTTGTTCTCCCCTCTCACCATGGTGCTCCTACCCCATCCAGTCTCAAGTTAGCTGATAGGGAAGGGTCCCCTCTTACGTTGTTTAATATACAAGAAGTTATTACATAAAGCAGTATTGTGATGTCACTAGTTTGTTAATCATAGTGAAATCAGTATTACGTGTATGAAACATGCATAAGTATTCTTGTTATGGATATGGTATTGTGAACTATAGTGAAACGTATAGTAATGTGATTAGTTTATGTTAACTGATGCAACATAGGTTATTTGCATAGCATGCTAATAGTATATATGTCTCATTTATATTATATTTTCAATACTACGATGGTACAGACTTGATGCACAAGTCAAGTTTTCTCCAGGCAGGGAAGGGTATAACCCCTTGCCTAAAGCTCACTGCCAGGCTGGTGTCCTGTGTTTTAGTGTTCAAAACCGTTTGTGTGAGAGTGCCTAACTGCCTCTGTGTTCTGTCTCTTTAAGAGCTGCCTAGATTGCAATTATAATTAATCTGAGAGGGGGGCTGAGTGTTGCTATGCTTGAGTCCCACCCCGGCTGCCAGGTAATTTCTCCGTTCTGCCATCGCTATTAGCACAGAGGGAGCTCTGTTAGATGCTGTACTCATTTTCTGAATATCTATTAGAATAGTAATAATATTGCAGTTTGTTCTAACCTGCATTCTTTGCAGCATGGACAGTTCTTTGTATTTTCACCATCTTGGTCCTGGACTGCTAAATTGGGCCAATCAGCACCATTGGGAACATTAAAATAGAGTCTGTCCCTACGGGTCTTGTGGGAGCAAAATTCTGTAGGAATTGTAGTTTTGGACTTCTGGCACCTAAATGAACCTGGAGAGGGAGCCCTTTTTTGCGAATGACAGATGAATCAGCCAACCGAACCTTTTGGATCCTGGGGAAAGTCCCAGTCTGCTTGCAACTAGCTTCAGATCTGAATTGGGAAGAGAAGGAGTAACAGCTTGAGACAGTCGAGCAGCCATTCTGAGTAGTTTCATGCAGGAGAACTGTGGAAAGGCTTGAGCTTTGGCCTGCATGTCTGCCTGCAGTCCCTGAGAGGGAAACCATGTCTTTATCAGACCGAATCTGACTTTGGAGGGTGAGTTAAGCCACTGAATGGTGACCAGGCTGCTACCTAAGGAAGATCGAAGATTTTCTGAATGCGATTGGCCTGTCAGGACTTCCAGCCACCTCTGAACTCCCGGTTTGTGCAGAGACTCTGTAATTGTGATCGGATAGCAATCTGCCTGGTACAGTAGAATTTCCTTACATGTAAATGTGCTGTGTGCTGCTAGTGGGTCACAATTTGGTTCCCCACTGTGTGCTGAAGTGTGTTCTGCTTGCTGGAAGCTGCATCCAGCTCCAATGGACTGAATCAAAATTAATTTCCATTTGGCCTGGGCACTGCCACACTGGCCCAGTCACACTACCTGCTGCACAGAGAAAGCCATCGACGAAAGACCTGCCTGGGGATCAGACACCTGCTCAATGCTTTGAACAGGAATGACACCTCAGTGATTCATGAGGGCCCTGTTCTCCTGGCACTCCAGCTCCACAACCTGCAGTCTTGATTCCATCCTGCCTGTGTCTAGTATTGGGTACCATGAGTAAACACCAGGGTAGCTCCCTACAACATACAGTTAAATATAAAGTGTGTCATTTGGTTGCCTTGTTGTTTTTCCTTTCATGAGCTGAGCCCTCCGGCTCCAGATTACAAATAGTGTGTGTTGTATTTGTTGCTTTCCTCCATCACAAGGCCCCACCATCCGGGCAATGTTCCTGGCTAGCCCAACTTTTCCCCACCTGGGTACACAGAGTATGTGACTGTGTAGGGATTCTGAAGTGCATGCATGACTATTTGATTGCTATAGCCTTTAAGCAAATCAATCTGATCATGCCCATCCCTTGTTCAAGTCCCCTGAATAAATCAGATCTCTTTTTACATTTAACCTGACTGTCAAATCAAATCAAAACATATTTTATTTTTAAAGCGCTTCTCTAAAATCAAAGTGCATATACATTAAAATAACCAATAAACAGTTAAAACACACAGAATTAAAAGCAGGATAAAACTAAACATCCTCCCCAAATGCTAAACAGAATAAATATGTTTTTAAGGAGGATTTAAACATCTCGGTGGACAGGCACTCTCTAATCAGGCGAGGTAGAGAGTTCCACAGAGTTGGGGCTACAAAAGTGAAAGCCCTAGCACCAGATGTCTGAAAACGGACCCTGAGAACCTCTAGCAATCCCTCTTCGGCAGAGCGGAGAGGAAGGAGTGGGTGGTAAGGCTGAAGGAGGTCTTGCAAGTAACCTGGTCCATGTTTGTATAGGGTCTCATAGGTCAGCAATGCAACCTTAAAGGTGATCCTCCACCACACCGGCAGCCAGTGCAATTCTCGCAACACATGCACGATATGGCAAGATCTTGACTGCCATATCAACAGCCTGGTTGCTGCATTTTTTACCAGCTGCAGGTGATGGAGATCCACCCCCGGTAACCCTAGGTATAGCGCATTGCAGTAGTCAAGACGAGAGGAAACAAATGCGTGAACCACTACTATGGTTCCACTCAGTATTGAGAGCACTGTACTATTGTTGTTTGCTGTGTCTAACCCTGTTTTATGGGGGGGGGGGTTCTCCATAGTCAAATTGGTGGAACCAGCCTTGGAGGAAGTGCAAACAGTGTGGGTACTTGTATGGTTAATAAGGGTCATTGTAAAAGTGATTACAGTATATTGTTCCTGCCACTGGAAAGGACAGGGGGGGTTACAGTGCCCCGGAGGGCTGTGCCCAGGTTAGCTTGACCACTAACAACCCTGAACTCTGGGGGGAGGCACCCGTTTCAGTACTCAGGCCCCTTAACTTACAACTAGCCAAGCAAGCAGGAGTAGTAGCCCTTGGGATAGCGCCACCTAGGGGTTACAATAGGGTGAGCCATGAATTTTTGTTTGAAGTATTGCGCATATATAGGATATCACAGAGATATGTTAGAGTGGATAAAAGAGCTATACAGGAATGCAGTTATCATGTCAAACTTGGCTTTACACCATGGTTGGTGTTTTCAAATCCGGAAACGAGTCAGATAAGGCTGCCCATTGAGCCCATTACTGTATTTATTTGTATTGGATCCATTTACCAGAAAGATACTTATTAATAGGGAAATACAAAGTATAAGGGGTATAGAAACATAGAAATATAGACTTTGATGGCAGCTAAGAAGCGCTTGGCTCACCTAGTCTGACCATTTCCATACCTACAGGATAAACTGCAGATCCTAGTTAACCAACAGCCTATTTCTTCCTACCCCCACAAAAATTGCCTTATGTCTGTCCCATGCATTCTTGAATTCTCACAGTTTTAGACCCGACAACCTCCTCAGGAAGGCTGTTTCATGCACACACCACCCTCTCTGTGAAAAAATACTTCCTTACATTGCCCCTGAGCTGTCCCCCACCTATCTTCAAATTGTGTCCTCTTGTTCTTGCACATCTCTTTTTCTGAAAAATGCTACCCTCTTGGACTTTGCTGAATCCACTGAGGTACTTAAAAGTTTCTATCATGCCCCCTTTCCTCAAAGGTATACATATTAAGCTCCTTTAGTCTTGCCTCTTGGCTTCTCTTGCAGACCCTGCACCATTTTAGTTGCTCTCTTCTGGACTGCCTCCATCCTGTCTATGTCCTTGCAGAGATGGGGTGTCCAGAACTGGATGCAGTACTCCAGATGGGGTCTCAACAACTGTCTGTAGAGAGGGATAACAACTTCCTGTTTTCTGCTGGTGATGCCTCTCCCTATACATCCCAGTATCCCCCAGTCCTCCCCACTGCCTTCTCACATTGCTTGCTAACCTTAAATTTATCTGATATGATTATCCCCAGGTCCCTTTCCATTTTTGTTGTTACTACCCCCTCCCCCATTGTGTACTCTTCCCCTGGGTTTCTGCTTCCCCAAGTGCACTACTTTACACTTCTTTGCATTGAATCCAAGCTGCCATACTTCTGACCATTCCTCCAACTTTGCCAAGTCCCTTCTCATCCTTTCCATGCCTCCTTGTGTATCGAACCTGCTGCAGACCATTGTGTCATCTGCAAAGAGGCATACTTTTCCTTCCTTCCTACTAGAGGACTTCCAGTCCCTCTGCAATGTCACTTATGAAGACATTAAAAAGGACTGGACCCAGAATGAAACCCTGCAGTATCCCACTAGTAAGCCCTCTTTCTTCAGAGTGGACTACATTTACTATTACCTTCTGTGTACTTTTGTCCAGCCAATGTTTTACCCAGGTTACCACCCTGGGACCCACTCCCAGACTGGTTAATTTGATTACTAATCTTTTATGTTGGACTGTGTCAAATGCCTTGCTAAAGTCTAGGTAGGCCATGTCCACAGCCCCTCCCTGGTCTACTACATTGGTCACCCCATCAAAGAAATCAATTATATTTGTCTGACATGACTTTCCCGCTGTGAGCCCATGCTGCCTTAGGTCCTGTGCCCCACAGGCCTCTAGGTACTCAACAATTCTTTCCTTCAGAAGTAATTCCATCACTTTCCTTACCACAGAGGTCAAACTGATATGCATGAAGTTTCCTGCCTCTGTCTTGCTCCCACTTTTGTGAAGGGGAATCACATCCGCCTCCCTCCAGTCCTCAGGTACCACACTATCCTCCCATGATTTGTTAAAAAGGGTAGTCAGTGGTGTCACTAGTTCTCCACTTAATTATTTTACAATCCTGGGGTGAATTCCATCAGGATCCACCAAAAATCACCATTCCAGATTCTGCAAGTAAGGATGGGGGAGAGGATGGGTGCGAGGAGGTGGGGAATGCAGGAGGTGGTTGCAGGTTGGGATACCAGAGACAATGAGGGACCATTTTCTATTTTTGCAGGTAAAATGAAGACGACATCGCAAATTTTTTCAGGTGTGTTTTGGCACACTGGTGTGGGCTCCCAGAATGCTACCTCTGTTTTTATGAGAGAGGGAATGAAGCCGACGGGGAATGGGCTCCCCACTGGCACACAAAATGTGTCTGTGTTTGGGGGGCACATGATGCTGAGGGGGACTGGGCACCCATGGGCACATAAATTAAATAAATAGGGGGACATTATGGTGATGGGATTGGGCTCCCCACTGGCAAATGAACTTGGCGTGGCTCATGGCAACAGGGGGATTGGGCACGCCTGGCATCAGCTTTCAGGTGGGACTATGAGAGGTGGACGGCGATAGCTGCCAAAATGTTTATTGAAAAGTTACACCAGGCAAGGCATGCTCTGCAGTGACTGGTCACTTCCTCATTGCAACGGCAAAATTGTTTCAAGTTGGTGGCATGCTTTTCCACTGCTGTCATAGGCAGTATAATATTTCATTGGTTCCACAGAGCCCAGCCTGTAAAAGCAGTGGTGCCATTGGCCAGAACATGACCGCAACTCCAAAACCTGCTATTCCAAGCTACCACAATATGTTGTTTGTGCTTGTGTGCAAGACAACATAAAAAGTACAAAACAAACGTTGTTTTCTCACCGAAAAGTTTGTCCATATCAAATGCTTAACATACATCAGTGGTGGACAGAGTACAACTAGAAGAAATTAATGAGTGGAATGGTGAAAAAATAGGGAGAGATTTAGCTGGAAAATTCTCAATAGCCACATCTTTAACCATAGAGTGAAAGTTCCCAAAATGCTGCTGGCTGGAAAGCCTAAAACCAACTTATGGCCAATGCTGCAGAGATCCTTTTCTGTCTGGGAAGAAAAATACACCTACTGCTGTTAATGCAAAACGCTATACCTCGGGTTCGGGTAGGTGAATACCTGTTCTCCTTCCACCCCAAAATGCTCTGGAGTCAATTCTTCAGAAAATCAGCAGTTTGACTAACAATACCATCAGCCCAGATCCTTTGAAATCTTGATGTCACAAGAGGTGTTCTGCTCTTCAGCCAACACCACCAACACCACCAAAAGAAATAGTTACCTTCAGGCTCAACTCCTGCTCTGAAATACATTTCCCTTTGCCCTAAGAGACATGTGTAAACTGGGATAAACAACTGAGGCTCACTCCCAAAATAAAAATCCACTCCATTTAGCTCCCCCATTAAACAACAGATGAGAATGATTCACATCAAGCATATAAAACCATACATTCTCAGAAATGACACCAAATGAAGTTTTTTTTTAATGAAATAAAGTATAGGCTGCAGACTTAAACTTCCAAATAAGAAAAAAAATCTTGACACAGCTAATGCTAACACATTTGATACACTTAAACAGCATTCCCATACTACAATAAAACTATTACTGTTATAAAATCAAACATGAATCTGGGGTTCTCCTCCTAAAATAGCAAACATTTGGCCCAAATGTGTGTACTATCCTGCAAAAGTATGACTAGACTTATAGTAGCAGCTTAGACAACATGCCCAGACTGGTGGCCATCTTGCTCAAACTCAATTGCAATTCACTGAGCCATCCCATTTGGCATTTACCTCTGCGTCTTCATATATGATGAACCTGTTAGTTGTTTTTTAAAGATAAGTGAATCTGTTGATAATAAGTTCTCAGCAGATGCCCTTCTGCTTAATTTTTGTAAAGCCTTTGAGTTTGTACCTAATTGGGCAATAACTGAAAAAAATGGTAACATTTATAATAAGCCATACTGTGATTCTGTCAATGGGAATTTGGCTAATGGAATGTACACTTATGAAATGTACCCAAAAATTATCCATAAATGTTTTTATCATAAGAGGGCAGTGTGACAAGTAGGGTGCCTAAGGGTTCAATCCTGGAGCACATAATATTTCAGATTGTCATCTCTGGTTCAAATGTAGATTTCATAAACTGGCTTATGAAATACACCAATAACACCAACCTCAGAATTCCATGTGCAAATATACAATATATAATAAGGTTTCCATGAGATCTAGATGAAATAAAAAAGTGGGCATGCGCTTTAAGGTGGACAAATGTTGAGTCAAGCAGCTGGGACAAGCCAAACATCACCAGTATTCAGTTTTCAACACAGTACAATAAACAGTAGGATGGATAAGGATCTTGACATTGTTATAAATAATTCCTTTGATCAACAGGATCACTGCACAACTGCAATCTCCAATGCCAATAGAGTTCTGGAGAAATACAGAAATATATCTATAAGAAGGGCTAACGTTACAATGCCCTTTTACCAGAGATATGAAAGTCCACTGGTAAAATAAAGTAGTCAGGTATGGGGCACTTGCAGGAATTCAGACATAATTAGAGTTGAAAAAGTTCAAAATAAAACAACTAAAATCATTACAGGACTCAAAAAAAGTGGCATACAAAAAAAGATTACAAAACCTGAGTCTTTTCTCCTTAGAAGATCTAAGGAAGACAGGGGACAATTTTTTAGATTAACGATATTGTGCAGAACCCATATTTATGAAACAAACTTAATTTGACTTTCAAGGATACACAAATGATACTAAAGAACTTCCAATACAAATTTAACAGAGACAATTCATAACAGACAAACACACATTTTTGTTAAGTGACTGTATCATTACCTCAGGAACAATCTTCCATAGCATTCCACCATTACTACATCAAATGATAATGTTAAACACAACCCTAGATAAATGTATTAATCATGGGGATATTTAGCGAATAAGTATCAATTCAGGAGAAAAATTTTGGGCAAGTGACATTTCAGGACTTTTAACACTTTATGAGGTATCTCAGAAAAATTTGACCTTGTAATCACATGGAGCAAGTGGTGTTGTTCCGCATGGTTGGGTTCTGGTGAAAGGAGTTCTTTGTTAGCTGATGCTTCTGAGTCCAAAGATGTTGACCTAGTTATTTAACCTCTTGGAAGTGAAGCCATGTAATTGATCAATCTTAGCCAGCACAATTGCCTCACTGCAACTTACTGTTTCCACTGCCATTAATATGCTGGGTTTCATTTTCAGAGCCCAGGGATTGCCACAGGCCCCCGTGTGCCAGTCCCATGATTCATTGAGATTCCATTGTTATCCCAGCCATTGATCAGGATTTTCAATCCCAAGTGCCAAATTCCTCAAGTTAGAGCAGTTTTTCCCCGGTCTACCTTTCTGAACATGTGGCATTCAGAGGACCTTTCAATGGTGCTTACATGAAATATTTGACACAAGCTATGTAAAGTGAAGAAGCTGTTGCAACTGTGCCCAACAATATAAAATCGGGTGCAACTGCAGCAAAAGAGTTTGGCACAATTGTGCAATAAAGATATTGATACGAGCAGCACAAGCAATGTGTTGATACTGTTAATATCATGCCCTGTCTCATATATATTTGGTACAAGCTTACAGAAAGCACCTTGGAAATTGTACAGGTTAGGAGGCATTTGGGGGCTGCTTTTTGCCCTTGTTTTGCACAGCTTTGCCAACTCACATTCACTGGTGCCATGGTGGAGGCATTACAGGGTTTTAAACGTTGTCTTTTTGCAAGACTGCTCCTTGAACTTAATTATTTATATTTTGTGGTGATGTGCTAACTTTGTTTTACATCTTTATACAACACCCTGAGCCTCTGGGAAAGTGTCTACCAAGTAAGATTTTCTTGTTTATACTTATAAACTGTAACTCTAACAAAAAGCTGAAAATTGTTTCCTTGTGAAATATTAACAAACATTACCATAAAGATGACTTGAATGACAAACACATAAGCCTGCACACTTACCATAGTAAAAATTTCTTGATTTTACAGAAGGCGACTGCTGCTGTCGATATTATCGTCATAGTAAGTGTATATTGTTGTCCAGGTTTTATGGCAGGGAAAGTTACGCTGTTAATCCACTGCCTTCTGCAATTTATCGACAGGTGACTTATCCTCCAATGATACGTAATAGTAAAATGAGGGCGTATTAGCATGAGTAGTCCAAGACACTTCCAAGTTTGCGTTAATAATTCTAGCATATACAGAGATGTCTTTGCAACAGTCTGCATAAAAAGGAAAAAGGAAATTAATGTCTTATCATTTACAGTTTATCAGCTGTCAGAAACTCTGCATTCTATGTACAAACCCATTTTGGCCATATGTGCCATGTTACAGTACATGTTGCATAGGGATGTGTTAAGTACAACTCGTGTGCTCTAAGGAATTCTATGGATTCATGAGCCTAATACCACACTGCTGCTGACTCATTTTTCAGTTTTTCCTGAAGTCCTCCCAGTTCACACCAGGGCCCCAGGAGTAGATGCATGCGCGTGGAAGTGTACATGTGTACTAGAGCCCCAGTAACAGCCCTATCCACCCTCCCATTGATCTAGCACCTGGCACTCTCTCTGGCTTGTGCTGTCCCCCAGCCTCCTCCACTGAGCAGTCAAGAGCTGCGTGATATCACCACCACCATTCTGCAGCTCCATCCAGCTCTGCACCCTTCTCTCTTGCTGATCTCTGATGGTCCATGTTCATTCACGAACACGGGTCATCTGTGTGGGTGTGAGGTAAGGTTCCAGCACCTTAGCTCTCAATGCCACCAGGCTGGCATTGGCAAGTTTTTAGTCTTTACTTTTTCAGCCATCTCTTGTGAAGACCATAATGGTTTCCTTTTCCTTTTGCCTTTGTCTATTTGTCTGATACAAAGGTTTGTTGCCCTCAATATGTCTCCTTTTAGAGGTGCTCATTGTCCTTTGACTCCCCCTTATTTCCCCCATCTAAAGCCAACTTGAGACATACCCCTCATCCTACTGAGGTCCCCCCCTTTAAAAATCCAGAACTGTAGCCTTCATGTGGCATGTTTCTGTTGCTGTTGTCACATTAAACGATACTGTGCGATGGACACTGGACTCGAGGTGTTCACCTACTCTGACATCTGTAATTCTGTCTTCATTTCTTAGTACAGGTCAAAAATGGTTTCTTCCTGGGTTGGCTCAAGCACCAGCCACTTGAGGCATGTCAACTGCAGGGAGTCTAGGATGTCTCTGCCTGTGGCTGTAGCAGCCAGTTGGGCTCCCCAATCAACTTCTGGAAAGTTGAAGTCTCCCATCAGTAACACCCCACCTCCATTTGGCTGCTATCATAAGGGTGACTTCCAGTAGATCACAGTACATTTCCTCTCTTTGTGCTGCTCGTCTTTATAGTAGTCCTGTGTTAATGGTTATGCCATTGCCTGCCTCCAGGGTGACCCACAATGCCTCCATCTCCCCCTGTAATCCTTGCACCTCTGTCACTTTCATACCCTCCTTGATGTACAGAGCCACCCGCCTCCTTTTACCCTTTCTGTCTCTCCTGAGTAAGGCATACCCTGGTAGGGCTATGCCCCAGTCATGGTTCCCATTGTACCATGTCTCTGGAACAGCTATAATATCTCAGTCATCCTCTGATACCATGGCTACCAGTATCAGGGATTTTTTTCCCCAGGCTGTGAGAATTTGTGCATGTGGCTTTCCAGTTGCTGCAATCATTCCTCCTGACTTCCTCCCTGTTCCCTTGGGCTCTCCTGTCCCCTGTACGTTTTCCAACTACATGGTTTTTGTTAGGCAAGATGACCCCCTGTCTCCTTTGGCATGGCAAGGTGTTAGTTATTGGAGTACAGCATTAGCTGCTGCAGCTTCTGAAACTAGAAATGTTAACCTACTTCTTGTATCTGACAGAGGTTGAACCAGGATTGCAGCACACCATTTGTCAATATGGTTCCCACTATGTAAATGACTGCTACTGAAGCCATGAGTTGGCACAGACTGA
Organism: Neoceratodus forsteri; assembly: GCA_016271365.2. Lineage (NCBI taxonomy): Eukaryota > Metazoa > Chordata > Ceratodontiformes > Ceratodontidae > Neoceratodus > Neoceratodus forsteri. Next base: position 39,410,922 of record CM028137.1, on the reverse strand, counting down.
ACTAAAACATGATCATCTGAACTGTCCGTATCTGACTCCATGAGATGTGAGTGACTATTAGTGTGAAGAGTCTACTGAGTCACTATGTGGCACCTCATGATAGTGGTTTCCAACCCACATAATGTTTTACAGACAAACCGGGTTGATTTTTTCAATTGGGTCAGCAAAAGTGTAGATTAGGGTGGGGCAGTGTATGTGGTTTATCTGGACTTCAGCAAAGTTTCTGACTCCATTCCACAAAGGAGACTAGTCAAAAAACTGAAGAAGATGGGAACGGGCCCAAGGTTACAAACTGGATGAGGAACTGGTTAAATGGGAGAACTCAAAGTATATTAGTAAATGATACTCAGTGAAGGGAGGGTGACTAGGGGTCTACGGGGCTCAGTTCTGGGGCCGATCCTCTTCAACATATTCATCAGTGACATTGCAGATGAACTGGAGGGAAAGTTATGCCTGTCTGCAGATGATACCAAAATTGGCAACAGGGTAGACACAACAGAGGGACAGCAAAGCATGTAAGCTGATCTCTGAAAATTGTAGGAGTGGTCCAAGACCTGACAATTGAAATTCAATGCCAAAAAATGCAAGGTCATGCACCTGGGAAAGCATAACTCAGGGAAACTGTATTCAGTGGGATGGGAGTAGCTGGTGGCTACCATGCTGAAGCAAGAACTAGGGGTGATCATATCAGATGGATTTACCACTGCTGCTTGACAAAAACAATCTGTGAATCTCAGTACAGCGACAGGTTCCATATCAGCTGCGAGTTGCTGTTGGCATGGAACATCACACTTTAGACTCTGTTTTTTCATTGGGGGGCTTCACCCCCAAACTAAAGGATTCTAACTCCAGCTTGGAGCTATTTTGGTGAGGGGCAGGTCAGCGCAGGTTAAAGTGGTTGCCCCATTTCAGCGGCACTTCTCTGGTGGCATGGCACTCGTAATATTGATGCATGTCACCATAGAAATGTTACTGTTTGGGTGGTATACCACATAGCTGACCTCCAAAATCAGTAGACAATGTGAAAAGGTAACTAAAGGCTAGTGGTATCCTGGGATACATATGGAGGGGCATCATGAGCAGAAGGCATGAAGTAATCATGCCCTTGTATTGGTCCCTGATCAGGCCTCACCTTGACTACTGTGTCCAGTTCTGGAGGCCACATCTCAGGAAGGAATAGATAGGCTGGAGATGGTACAGAGAAGAACAACATAGATGGTGCAGGGCTTGCATCAGAAACCGTATGAGGCAAGACTGAATGACCTCAGATTATACTCAATAGAACAACACAGGAATCATGGGGACATGATAGAAACACTAAAATATCTCAAATATCTCAAAGGCAACAACCGGGTGCATGTGCAGAACCTCTTTCAGGTAAAAGATTATAGCAGAACTAGAGGGCACAGCCTTCGACTTAAGGGAGAAAACTTCAGAAGCAATTTGAGGAAATTCTTCTTCACAAAGCATGTTGTGGAACCATGGGATAACCTGTTGGAGGGGTGGTGGGAGCCAAGACAGTGGGGGAATTCAAGTGGACATGGCACAGACCGTTAGGATACACAAGCAGGCAGTTAAGTGTGGGGCTAGGGCCAAGGTCAGGACTTGATGGATATCGGTCCCCCATCTGACGGCAATGTCTGTGTTTCTGTTTCTATGGCTCTTTTACAGTATAAACATGATGCCCTCAGTTTATCTGTGGAACATATCAAAATGATTCTTCCATGCCATCTTCGTCTATTTAGGATGTACAGTTAGGCATCTACTATAATGGTGTTCTAAACCTTTACAGCAGATCTAAGTAATAAAATTATTATTTGTTATAGCTAAAGATTCTGGGATAGATTTTCAATGTCCTGAGAACGGCACAAAGCCTTGATGCGCCACTTATATGGTGCAAAAGGCATGCAGCCTTCTTCCAGCTGGTGACTCCATTCACCAGTGCCACTCTTCTACATCTCCTGACCCCCTACTCCACTTTTAGCCAACTGACACTAGGCCTCCATGCCACCCTCACCAATATCTTGCTATCCACCTCTTCCATCTGACAATAGCCGTTGCCTCTAACTCCGCTCTCACTCCCTCCCTCCATATTCTGTCCACCTTTTAATCTGACTCATGCTAGCTTCTGCCGACTCTCTCCACAACATACTGTATTTACCTTGTCTTAATCAACTCTGAGTGTAAAGAATGTACTGTATCTATCATTTTCTTTTGTATGTATGTTGCCTTCACCTTGACGTGGAACCTTTGTAAATAGAGCAGTCCCTGCTTTAATGTCCTTGTAATCCTAGAGTTTAATAAACAAAAATAAATAAATAAAAAGTTAGACTGGCTCCTTCCTGGTCTAGCTTTCGCTTTCAGGGAACCCCTTTTATGGGCAGCTGCAGTAAAGTCAGGAAACTGGGAATTACCTTAGCTCTGTCATTATCTGTGCAGTACTATTGAGTTACATAGTAACTCAGTTTTAAAATCTTCTCCCCACCCAGGGACCACCAGGGCAATGCCACCCTCAGAGGTTGCCAAGAAGAGGAGAGGCTGGACCAGGGTGGGCTCAGGGAGGAGAGGGTGGTGGAACAGAGTTGCATCCCTCCAGCTGTACCCCTAAACAATTCATTCACTCTTCTGGTGGATATGGTGCTCTTCTATGGAGGCACCTGCAGTGGAGACCAAGGAGGATGCTGGGAACCTTCACAAAGGAGACCCACAGGAGGGTGGCATGAGACCCCACAGGGGAAGAAAACAACTTCTGGTGGGGACTCAATCATTAGGGAGTGAGAAATGGGGAGGAAGGGAGAGGAGGTAGGGTGCCTGCCTGGTGCCACGGCTGGGAGGGACAGGAAGTGAATCCTCAGGATCGTGAAGCAGCTAGCTGCAGGAGGGGAGCTGGATGTCGTCGTGTCCACCTAGGGACAAATGACCTGACTAGGAATGGGATCAGAGCAGTGCAAGAGGTTCTAGAGTTGGGGAGGGCCTTAGACAAGTAGCGCGATACAATAACCTTCTCGAGAGGTGCTGCCAGTCTATGGCAAGGATGATGCTAGGGTACTCCTCACCAGGGAATTCAATGAATGGTTGAAAAACTGGTGTGGAGCTCAGGGTTTTGGCTTCATTGGGGACTGGGGAGCCACCTGGAGGGATGCAGACCTATACTGGTTCGATGGTCTGCATCTTTCCGGGGCCGGGACCAGGATCCTAGGTGAGAGGTTTAAATACTTCATTGGCAAGCATTTAAACTAGCCAAGGGGGGAGGCACTGAAAAGGAACAGGGAAATACCAGCCTCCCCCCACAAACAACAGTAATTAGTGAGGTAAACACCAATGTAGAGAAGTCATTAGGGAGCAGGACAGAAGTAAATGTCAAAAAAGGCAAAGGCAGTAAGGACAGGAATGGGGCTGAAAGGGGTAAGGCCATCAAAAAGTGGAGGGTGATGAGTACCAGTGCCCGTAGTCTGTGTAACAAGCTTCCTGAACTAGTGGCCTTGATGGAAGAGGGTTGCCTGGATATTGTGGCAGTCACAGAAACATGGTACACAGAGAACCATGACTGCAATGTCAACATACCAGGATACACAATCTACAGGAGGGACAGGGAGGGTAAACGAGGAGGAGGAGTAGTAGCTCTTTATGTAAAGGAAGGGATCAAAGCAACAGAACTAAAGAGTAAACAGGAAGCAGATGAGGCACTCTGGGTCACCCTAGAGACAGGAAATGGCACCACAATCCGCATGGGGGTTGTATACAGATCCCCATCTCAGGGGGAGGGAATGGACAAGGAAATGATAAAAGGCTTCCTTAGAATGGCAGAAAAAGGGAAGATTTTGTTGATGGGGGACCAGAATATGCCAGATGTTACCTGGAGCACCTTTGCTGCAGGCACATCCAAGAGCAGGGTCATTCTTGATGCCCTACGGGGGCATGCCTCAGACAGCTAGTATTGGAACCCACTCGGGACGGAGCAATCTTAGACATGGTACTCTCAAATGGGGATGGAGAAAGAATCTCAGATTTAGAAGTGGGTAGCCATCTGGGAACAAGCGACCACCAAACAGTGTGGTTCACGATAAACACAGCCATACAATCAAGCCATACAAAAGCAAGAGTGTTGGACTTTAGGAGGGCTGACTTTGGGAAAATGAGAGAGTGCCTCAGAAAAGCACTAGCAAACAGGCAAGAAAGAGGGGTGGAAGAACAATGGGAAGTAATCAAAGCAGCCATCACAGAGGCAACAAGCCTTTGTGTAAAGTAAATCAACAAAACACAACGAAGGAAAAACTATGGTTCTCAAAAGAGGTGGCAGGGAAGGTTAAGGAGAAAAGGATAGCATTCAGGAAATATAAGGAAACACAGAAGGAGAAGGACAGAGAACTTTATCAGTTAAAGCAGAAAGAGGCTGGGAAGGCAGTCAGAATAGCAAAAGGCCCAAACCGAGAAAGGATAGCCAATTCAGTTAAGAAGGGGATAAGACCTTTTATTGGTACATTAGGGCGAAGAAATACCAAGGAGAGGTACTGAGGCTTAATAAAGGGAGGGAATGTGGGTAGAGGGTGACAATGAAAAGCAGGGATACTGAACGAATATTTCTGCTCAGTATTCCAAAGGAAGAGGAGGGGAGGTACCTAAACCAAACAAGAGAAACACACTGAAGACGGGGGTCGATACCAGTCCATTTACAGAAGAATGGGTTCTGAAAGAACTAATAAAATTGAAGGAGGACAAAGCAATGGGGCCTGATGGGATTCACCCAAGAATTCTAAAAGAACTAAGGTTAGAACTAATGACACGCTGACTACTCTCTTTAACAAATCCATGGGAGGATGGGGTGGTACCTGAGGGACTGGAGGAGGGCAGATGTGATTCCTCTTCACAAAAGTGGGAGCAGGAGAGAGGCAGGAAACAACAGACCTGTTAGTTTGACTTCAGTGGTAGGTAAAATGATGGAATGACTTCTGAAAGAAAGAATTGTTGAGCCTTGAGGCCAGTGGGGCACAGGACCCAAGGCAGCATGGATTCATGATGGGAAGGTCATGTCAGATGAATCTAATAGATTTCTTTGACTGTGTGACCAAAGTAGTAGACCAGGAGGGGTTGTGGACACAAGCTTACCTAGATTTTAGCAAGGCATTTGATACAGTCCCACACAAAAGATTAATACACAAGTTAGCCAGCCTTGGAGAGGGTCCCAAGGTGGTAGCCTGGATAAAAAATTGGCTAGACAACAGGATGCAAAGAGTAGTAGTAAATGGAGTCCACAGTGAAGAAAGGAGGGTTACTGGTGGGGTATCGCAGGGTTCAGTACTGGGACCGGTCCTTTTTAATGTCTTTATAAGTGACATTGCAGAGGAACTGGAAGGAAAAATATGTCTCTTTGCAGATGACACAAAGATCTGCAATAGGGTTCATACACCAGATGGAGTGGAAAGGATGAGAAGGGACTTAGAAAGGTTGGCGTAATGGTCAAATGTACGGCAGCTCAGATTCAATGCAAAGAAATACAAGGTAATGCAACTGGAAACAAAACCCAGGCAAGGGTACACAATGGGGGGTGAGATACTGACAACAGTAAAAATGGAAAGGGACCTGGGGGTAATTATATCAGATGACCTAAAGGTGGGCAAGCAATGTGAGAAGGCAGTAAGGAAGGCTGGGGGGATACTGGGATGCACAGGGAGATGCATCCATAGTAGAAAACAGGAAGTTGTTATCCCTCTGTACAGACAGTTGATGAGACCCCATCTGAGTACTGTGTGCAGTTCTGGACACCCATCTCTGCAAAGACATAGACAGAGTGGAGGCTGTCCAGAGGAGGGCAACAAAATGGTGCAGGGTCTTCACCAGAAGACATACAAAGAAAGACTAAAGGAGCTTAATATGTATACCCTAGAGGAAAAGAGGGAGAGGGGGGACATGATAGAAACTTTCAAGTACCTCAAGGGAATCAACAAAGTCCAAGAGGGTGGCATCTTTCAGAAAAAGAGATGTGCAAGAACAAGGGGGCACAATTTGAAGATAGAGAGGGGGCGGCTCAGAGGTAATGTGAGGAATGTATTTTTTCACAGAGAGGGTTGTGGATGCATGGAACAGCCTCCCTGAGGAGGTCGTGAGAGTCAAGAACAGTGGGGGAATTCAAGAATGCATGGGACAGACATAAGGCAGTCCTAGTGGGGGGTAGGAGGAAGTAAGTTGTTGGTTAATTAGGATCTGCAGCCTATCTGTTAGGTAGGAAAATAGGCAGACTAGGTGAGCCAAGCGGTCCTTATCTGCCATCAAATTTTATGTTTCTATGTAAATTGTACAGGGCATGAGGGGGACGGGCATGTCATCCAACTGTGATTAATGTTTTCCCATAAATTTCTGCATAGGCTTACATCACATGCAATGATGCAATGTGTGAGCTCCACTTCCTTGGAACTGCCAACGACTTCCTATAGGTGGGCTGTTTTACCATGAGGTCACTCTTTGCAGCAACACAGATTCCTCAAGGGGCCACTACCAAGCAGGAAATGCATACCCCCTCTGCCAGAGATAAGACCTATAACAAAGGCATTTAATCCTTTCTCCCCCATCCAAGCCCGAGTGTCAAACAACCACTGCCACATCATTGTCACTGAAACAGTGGGCGGTAGCTCTGTCACTGTGCTCCTAAATCAGCCTAAATTCAGTTGATTTCTCTTAAACTGGTTCCTGTTGAACTTGAACTTATCTATGCTATAACACTCTGCAACAGAAAGCATTTTTTGAAACCTAGTATACTGTGAAATAAGTGGAAAACAGTTAAAGCTGAATCAAGATGGAGGGGGATGGGAGGTGAAGTGTATATAATGGGTGATATGGGGGAGCAAGAGTATGTAAGAAAACAAACTGGGGTGAAGGATAAAAGGCAAGAGAGCAAAAACAGAAACAAAGGGTTGGAGGACTGTAAATAATGGAAGGTCGCATTAACATATACCCGTAGCCTGGGACAGAAGCAGACCATGATTTAGCAACAATAACAGAGACATGATACTCTGGAAATCATGGCTGGGACATCAATGTACTGGGTAATACACTGCTCAGGAGAGATAAGGACCGTAAGAAAGGTTCAGGAGTGGCCCTGTACATCAAAGATGGAATTACGGCTACAGATGTTCAGGGGAGGTAGGGGAAGGCATAGGCAATGTGGGTTACACTTGAGCCAGGTAATGGCACAGCAGTACCTACAGGGATGATCTACAGACCTCCGGCACAGAGGGAGTAGGTAAACAGGGAACTAGAGGAGGACATGCAAAGCATGGCAGCTAAAGGGGAAATCCTGCTTCAGGGGGATTTTAATATGCCGGATGTTAATTGGACCACTGAGGTGGCTGCTTTAGCCAGAAGCACAACTATCCTTTAATCTCTGCAGGGGTTTGGTCTCATGGAGCTGGTGCATGAGCCAACTGGGGACAAGTCAATCCTGGACCCAGAATGGATTAATGGGAATGGAGTCAAAGGAGTACAGGTGGATGGGCAGCTGGAGCTCAGCAACCAGTACATTGTGTGGTTTAGCATGGAGACAGGGACTCAGCTGATCCACATACAGTCAAAAGTATTAGATTTTAGGAGGGAAGATTTCAATTAAATGGGTGGAAGCATTAGAATAGTCTTGTGAAATGGAGAGGTAATGTGGGGAGAGGAACAATGGAGGAAATTGAAGGAAGCCATAGTGGGTAACAAACAAATGCATTAAGACAGAGCCCAAAGGAAAAAGAAGAACATAACCAGTATGGTTTCTAAAGATGAGGAGACAAAGTGAAGGGCTAAAAGACAGAGTTTCAAAACATGTAAGCCTTATATTATAAGAAAACCCAAAGAGAGCATGTCAGGAGGTGTACCTTGAATGTTTAAGAGAAGCAGGGAAAACGGTAAGGAGAGCTAAGGCACAAATGGAGGAGGGTTATCATGGACTGTGAAAAAAGAAAATAAGACATTCAATAGGTTCATTGGCATCAAAAGAAAAGCTAGGGGGGTGAGGCTCAAAGGTGAGGAGGGAGAATGTGAGGAGGGGGATCTAGACAATGCAGAAATACTTAAATACTTTTGCTCAGTGTTCGCTAAGGAGGGAAGTATCAGTGGCCACAGCTGGGTAGTAGAGGCAATGGAGGAGAAGTGGACAACAGTCCATTCACAGTGGAGAGGTCTCGAAGAACTCATAGAGCTGAAGGTGGATAAATCCATGGGGCCAGATGGAGTACTCCCAAGGATAATAAGGATGCTGCTAAGAGAACTTGCAGCCTATGGTGACCCTGTATACTGAGTCATTCAACTCAGGTGTGTGGTTCCAGAGGACTGGAGGAAGGTGCATGTAGTCCCACTGCACAAAAGCAGCAGTAATGAAGAGGCAGGAAACTACAGGCCAGTCAGCCTTACCTCAGTGCTGGGGAAGATCATGGAGACACTGCTGAAAGAAAGGAAAGTGGCACACCTGGAATCCAGGGGAGCCCAGGATCTGAAGTAACACAGATTCACAGCAGGGAGGTCATTTCAAATGAATCTGATAGATTTATTTGATTGGGTGACTAGGGAAGTTAATCAGGGAGGGGCAGTAAATGTCACCTACCTAGATTTCAACCAAGCCTTCCACCCTGTCCCACATAGAAGGCTGGTTAGCAAGATGTGTTGTCTAAGCACGGAACAAAATATGACACACTTGGCAAAAATCTGGTTAAGATACAGGACACAGAGGGTGGTGATAAATAGGATCAAATCCGGGGAGACAGGGCTGACCAGCGGAGTGCCACAGGGATCAGTACTGGAACCAGTTATGTTAAATATCTTCATTAGTGCCTTTGTATAGAGGCTAGATAGAAAGGTCTGACTATTTGCAGATGACACCAAGATTTACAAAAGGGTTGATACTCCGGAAGGGGTGCAGAAAATGAAGAGGGACTTGGGGAAGCTTGAAAGCTGGTCAGAGACTTGGCAACTGAGGTTCAGTGCAAATAAGTGCAAAATAATGCACCTGGGTAGAGGGAACCCTGGGGAGATCTACAGGATGGAAGGGGAGTGCTGACTGGCACTAAAAAGGAAAGGGACCTAGGAGTTGTCATTGCTGATGACCTCAAGGTATCAAAGCAATGCACAAAGGTGGTGGGGAGAGCCAGTGGCATGCTGGGGTGCATAGGCAGGGGTATCACTAGCAGGAGGAGGGAGGTGGTGATGCCATTGTATAAAACATTGGTAAGGCCTCACCTGTAGTACTGCATGCAGTTCTGGAGGCCACACTTGTGCAAGGACATAAACAAAGTGGAGGCTGTCCACATAAGGGTAACAGAGATTGTGTATGGCTTGCAACCATGAGGAGAGACATGGGGACCTCAATATGTACTCACTGGAAGAGAGGAGAGGGTGGGGGTCACATGACAGAAACTTTCAAGTATCTCAAGGATATAAACAAGGTACAGGTGGGGGCCATTTCCAAGGGAGAAAAAGTGCTAGAATGAGGAGACATAAAAGGAAATTGGACGGGGGGTACAATAAGGGGTCATGTGAGGATGTTTTTCTACACAGAGAGGGTAGTTGACATTTAGAATTGCCTGCCTCAAGAGATAGTGGGAAAACACAGTGGAGGTGCTTTAAGCATGTTTGGGCCAGGCAGGAGAACCTTGAGAGGGGAGGGAGATGATAAACCATTGATCACATTGTATCTTGTGTCAGTGGCAAAATATAATGTATAGGGCATACAGGCAGACTGGATAGGCCTAGCCATCCTTATCTGCAGGCAATTTCTATGTTTCTATGTTCTATGTTTCTATGAAACTCTGATTAACATTAGCTACTGTATCACATGTGGACCACACTGCCATCTGTTTTATTTGTAAAAAGTGGATCCCCTCGCAACCTCTTCAATGGGAGAGAGGCACCTCAGTGGATGACCTGCGAATCAAACACAATGACATAGTTTACCTTACCTGGTTGCTCTGTTGTGGTATCAGGTTGTGTTGCACTTGTCACAGTTGTTTCACGTGTTGTTGTTAATGCTTCACTTGTTGTAGGCACTGTTATGAAGATAAAGCAATGTTATCTGTACAAGTAATATTTATTTTCCTTGTGCAGTACTCACAGTGAACACATTTGTTTCTCAGAGATGTACATTATGTCTTTTTGCCATTTATAACATACTAACATTTATATATAAATCATCAATAGGAAAAAATGCAACATGGCACAGAGAAGTACCCTAGTAGTAAGCTATGGAACGAAATTTGCATTCCAGTTCCGGATTTGACATTTTTTTTTTAAGATTTCAAATTGTTGCCCTTCAGTTTAATTTTTGTGTTAGTTGAATAAAACGAGCGTAGTAGTCGTCATTGTAAAGAGTGTCTGTGGTAAGTTCAGGAGAATATACATCGTGGGCAAAACATCCACATCAGATGAACTGTGTTTACTTGATTCTTGAGGATTTAGTGATGTTGACGCTTGTTGTACTAAGATGTTTTGTTCCACCATATATTTTATCTTTGTGCAAAGCAGCTGACATATACTTCTCTATGTTACTGTTACTGAAAGCCTTTACCATGTTACACGGTTTATCGAGGTCATCTACCACTTCTGCTTCTAAGTCCTGGGCAGGCTAATCCTGCTGCAAGGAGGACAGAGTCCATCTACTCAGTTGTTAGCATTTACAGCCTTCTTCTCGCAGGCCTCAAATGATAGTGACTGTCAAACCAACTCTGATGAAAGTGACTGTGGTAGTGCTTATTATCCCTCATATGAACTGAATCAGTTGTTTTGAGGAACCCTATGCTGAATCATGGGGATGAAGCTGGGCTTTCTGGACCTCTAAGGCTGCACTCTCCTGTGTTTTGTGGAACTGTGTGATCGGCCCAAAGAAGGGGCTGATGGTCTGAGTCTCTCTGGTGACACACTAGAACCTGAAGAACAGTGTGAGAGTGCTGACAACCCCTTCAGTGCCACAAAGCCTAATTGTGCCAGAACCTTCTGAAAATGAGAGCTAACTGGGCCTCGTCAGAAGATACAATGAGTACAATGTTGTGGAACAGATCCTAGAGCAATGAGCTGATAGTGCTCCTGGTTTGGACTTTCCCATCCGTGCAGAGCACACCCTCATGAATGACAAAAGCTCCAAAGTTAGTGCTAAAAAGTACAGATACTGTGGCTGTTAATACCAGAAAGACTGACCAAGCAGTCAAGAAAGTGCAATGCGCCTAGCTACCATTCTCCTGGGAGGCCAGTGGATTTGCCTCAATATGGTTCACAAAGGGATTATGTCCACCAAGCTCACTGCCCATATTGGAGCTTGATGGCCAACCCAGGTTACTTGTTCTCCTCTCACCATGGAAGCTCCCACCCATCCAGTCTCAAGTTAGCTGATAGGAAGAGTCCCTCTACGTTGTTTAATATACAAAGTTGTCATATTAAAGTAGTATTGTGATGTCACTAGTTTGTTAATCATAGTGAAATCAGTATACGATGTATGAAACATGCATAAGTATTCTTGTTATGGATATGGTATTGTGAACTATAAAGAAACGATAGTAATGTGATTAGTTTATGTTAACTGATGCAACATAGGTTATTTGCATAGCATGCAAATAGTATATATGTCAATTATATTATATTTTCAATACTGCGATGGTACAGACTTGATGCACAAGTCAAGTTTTCCAGGCAGGAAGGGTATAACCCTTGCCTAAAGCTCACTGCCAGGCACGGTGTCCTGTGTTTTAGTGTTCAAAACTGTCTCAGTGAGAGTGCCTAACTGCCTCTCTGTGTTCTGTCTCTTCAAGAGCTGCCTAGATTGCAATTATAATTAATCTGAGAGGGGCTGAGTGGCTATCGCCTAGAGTCCCACCCCCGGCCAGGTAATTCTCCGGCTCTGCCATCGCTAATTAGCACAGAGGGAGCTCTGTTAGATGCTAATACTCATTTTCTGAATATCTATTAGAATAGAATAATATTGCAGTTTGTTCTAACCCGCATTCTTTGCAGCATGGACAGTTCTTTGTATTTCCACCATCTTGGTCCTGGACTGCTAAATTGGGCCAATCAGCACCATTAAGAGACATTGAAATAGAGTCTGTCCTACGGGTCTTGTGGGAGCAAAACTGCAGGAATTGTAGTTTTGGACTACTGGCACCTAAATGAACCTGGAGGAGAGCCCTTTGGCGAATGACAGATGAATCAGCCAATCAACCTTTGGATCCTGGGGAAAGTCCCAGTCTGCTTGCACTAGCTTCAGATCTGAATTGGGGAAAGAAGGAGTAACAGCTTGAGACAGTCGAGCAACCATTCTGATAGTTTCATGCAGAGAACTGTGGAAAGGCTTGAGCTTTGGCCTGCATGTCTGCCTGCAGTCCCTGAGAGGGAAACTCATGTCTTTATCAGACCGAATCTGACTTTGAGGTGAGTTAAGCCACTGAATGGTGACCAGGCTGCTACCCAAGGAAGATCAAGATTTCTGAATGCGATTGGCCTGTCAGGACTTCCAACCACCTCTGAACTCCCGGTTGCAGCAGAGACTTGTAATTGGCATCGGATAGCAATCTGCCCGTACAGTAGAATTTCCCTACATGTAAATGTGCTATGTGTGCTGCTAGTGGTCACAATTTGGTTCCCACTGTGTGCTGAAGGTGTTCTGCTTGCTGGAAGCATCCAGCTCCAATGGACTGAATCAAAATTAACTCCATTTGGCCTGGGCACTGCCACACTGGGCCCACAACTACCTGCTGCACAGAGAAAGCCATCGACGAAAGACCTGCCTGGGGATCAGACACCTGCTCAATACTTTGAACAGGAATGACACCTCAGTGATTCATGAGGGCCCTGTTCTCCTGGCACTCCAGCCCACAACCTGCAGTCTTGATCCCATCCGCCTGTGTTCAGTATTGGGTACCAAGGAGTAAACACCAGGTAGCTCCTACAACATACAGTTAAATATAAAAGTGTCATTTGGTTGCCTTGTTGTTTTTCCTTTCATGAGCTGAGCCTCCGCTCCAGATTACAAATAGTATGTGTTGTATTTGTTGCTTCCCATCCAGCACCCCACCATCCGGGCAATCAGCACAAGCTAGCCCAACCTTTTCCCCACCTGGGTACACAGAGTATGTGACTGTGTAGAGATTCTGAAGTGCATGCATGACTATTTGATTGCTATAGCTCTAAACAAATCAATCTGATCATGCCCATCCCTTGTTCAAGTCCCTGAATAAATCGAGATCTTTTACATTTAACCTGACTGTCAAATCAAATCAAAACATATTTTATTTTAAAGCTTTCTAAAATCAAAGTGCATATACATTAAAATAACCAATAAACAGTTAAAACACGACAGAATTAAAAGCAGGATAAAACTAAACATCACTCCCCAAATACTAAACAGAATAAATATGTTTTAAAGATAGATTTAAACATCTCAGTGGACAGGCACTCTAATCAAGCGAGGTAGAAGTTCCACAGGAGTTAGCCAAAAGAAAACCCTAGCACCAGATGTCTGAAAACCGACCCTGAGAACATCTGTAACCTCTTCGGCAGACGGAGAGGAAAGAATGGGTGGTAAGGCTGAAGAGGTCTTGCAAGTAACCTGGTCCATGTTTGTATAGGGTCTCATAGGTCAGCAATGCAACCTTAAAGGTGATCCTCCACCACACGGCAGCCAGTAATTCTCGAACACATGCAAGATATGGCAAGATCTTGACTGCCATATCAACAGCCTAGTTGCTGCATTTTACCAGCTGCAGGTGATGGAGATCCACCCGTAACCCTAGGTAGCGCGATTGCAGTAGTCAAGACTGAGAGGAAAACAATCGCGAACCACTACTATGGTTCCACTCAGTATTGAGAGCACTGTACTATTGTTGTTTGCTGTGTCTAACCCTGTTTTATGGGGGGGGTCTCCAGTCAAATTGGTGGAACCAGCCTTGGAGGAAGTGCAAACAGTGTGGGTACTTGTATGGTTAATAGGGTCATTGTAAAAGTGATTACAGTATATTGTTCCTGCCACTGGGAAAGGACAGGGGTTACAGTGCCCCGAGGGCTGTGCCCAGGTTAGTTTTGACCACTAACAACCCTGAACTCTGGGGGAGGCACCGATTTCAGTACTCAGGCCCTTTAACTTACAACTAGCCAAGCAAGCAGGATGTAGATCTAGATAGCGCCACCTAGGGTTACCAATAGGGAGCTATGAATTTTTGTTGTAAGTATTGCGACATATAGGATATCACAGAGATATGTTAGAGGGATAAAAGAGCTACAGGAATGCAGTTATCATAAGCCAAACTTGGCTTTACACCATGGTTGTGTTTTCAAAACCGAAACGAGAACAGATAAGGCTGCCCATTGAGCCCATTACTGCTATTTATTTGTATTGGATCCATTTACCAGAAAGATACTTATTAATAGGAAATACAAGTATACAGGGATAGAAACATAGAAATATAGACTTTGATGGCAGCTAAGAAGCGTGGCTCACCTAGTCTGACCATTTCCATACCCTACAGGATAAACTGCAGATCCTAGTTAACCAACAGCCTATTTCTTCCTACTCCCTACAAAAATTGCCTTTATGTCTGTCCCATGGCATTCTTGAATTCTCACAGTTTTAGACCTACAACCTCCTCAGGAAGGCTGTTTCATGCACACCACCCTCTCTGTGAAAAATACTTCTTACATTGCCAATTGAGCTGTCCCCCACCTATCTTCAAATTGTGTCCTCTTGTTCTTGCACATCTCTTTTTCTGAAAAATGCTACCCTCTTGGACTTTGCTGAATCCACTGAGGTACTTAAAAGTTTCTATCATGCCCCCCCCTTTCCTCAAGGGTATACATATTAAGCTCCTTTAGTCTTGCCTCTTGTGGCTTCTCTTGCAGACCCTGCACCATTTTAGTTGCTCTCTTCTGGACTGCCTCCATCCTGTCTATGTCCTTGCAGAGATGGGGTGTCCAGAACTGGATGCAGTACTCCAGATGGGGTCTCAACAACTGTCTGTAGAGAGGGATAACAACTTCCTGTTTTCTGCTGGTGATGCCTCTCCCTATACATCCCAGTATCCCCCAGTCCTCCCCACTGCCTTCTCACATTGCTTGCTAACCTTAAATTTATCTGATATGATTATCCCCAGGTCCCTTTCCATTTTTGTTGTTACTACTCTCCCATTGTGTACTCTTCCCTGGTTTCTGCTTCCCAAGTGCAATCTACTTTACACTTCTTGCATTGAATCAAGCTGCCATACTTGACCATTCCTCCAACTTTGCCAAGTCCCTTCCTCATCCTTTCCATGCCTCCTTGTGTATCGAACCCATGCAGATCCATTGTGTCATCTGCTAAAGAGGCATACTTTTCCTTCCTTCCTACTAGAGGACTTCCAGTCCCTCTGCAATGTCACTTATGAAGACATTAAAAAGGACTGGACCCAGAATGAAACCCTGCAGTATCCCACTAGTAAGCCCTCTTTCTTCAGAGTGGACTACATTTACTATTACCTTCTGTGTACTTTTGTCCAGCCAATGTTTTACCCAGGTTACCACCCTGGGACCCACTCCCAGACTGGTTAATTTGATTACTAATCTTTTATGTTGGACTGTGTCAAATGCCTTGCTAAAGTCTAGGTAGGCCATGTCCACAGCCCCTCCCTGGTCTACTACATTGGTCACCCCATCAAAGAAATCAATTATATTTGTCTGACATGACTTTCCGCTGTGAGCCCATGCTGCCTTAGGTCCCAGCCCCACAGGCCTCTAGGTACTCAACAATTCTTTCCTTCAGAAGTAATTCCATCACTTTCCCTACCACGAGGTCAAACTGATATGCATGAAGTTTCCTGCTCTGTCTTGCTCCCACTTTTGTGAAGGGAATCACATCCGCCTCCCTCCAGTCCTCAGGTACCACACTATCCTCCCATGATTTGTTAAAAGGGTAGTCAGTGGTGTCACTAGTTCTCACTTAATTATTTTACAATTCTGGGGTGAATTCCATCAGGCTCCACCAAAAATCACCATTCCAGATTCTGCAAGTAAGGATGGGGAGAGGGATGGGCCGGGAGGTGAGGAATGCAGGAGGTGGTTGCAGGTTGGGATACCAGAGACAATGAGGGACCATTTTCTATTTTTGCAGGTAAAATGAAGACGACATCGCAAATTTTTTCAGGTGTGTTTTGGCACACTGGTGTGGGCTCCCAGAATGCTACCTCTGTTTTTATGAGAGAGGGAATGAAGCCGACGGGGAATGGGCTCCCCACTGGCACACAAAATGTGTCTGTGTTTGGGGGGCACATGATGCTGAGGGGGACTGGGCACCCATGGGCACATAAATTAAATAAATAGGGGACATTATGGTGATGGGTATTGGCCCCCACTGGCAAATGAACTGCGTGGCTGCATGGCAACAGGGGATTGGGCACCCTGGCATCAGCTTTCAGGTGGGACTATGAGAGGTGGGCGGATAGCTGCCAAACATGTTTATTGAAAAGTTACACCAGGCAAGGCATGCTCTGCAATGACTGATCACTCCTCATTACAGCAACGGAAATTGTTTCAAGTTGGTGCATGCTTTCCACTGCTGTCATAGGCAGCATAATATTTCATTGATTCCACAGAGCCCAGCCTGTAAAAGCAGTGGTGCCATTGGCAGAACATGACCGCAACTCAAAACCTGCTATTCAAGCTACCACAATACGTTGTTTGTGCTTGTGTGCAAGACAACATAAAAAGTACAATACAAATGTTGTTTTCTCACCGAAAAGTTTGTCCATATCAAATGCTTAACATACATCAGTGGTGGACAGAGTACAACTAGAAGAAATTAATGAGTGGAATGGTGAAAAATAGGGAGAGATTTAGCTGAAAATTCTCAATAGCCACATCTTTAACCATAGAGTGAAAGTTCCCAAAATGCTGCTGGCTGGAAAGCCTTAAACCAACTTATGGCCAATGCTGCAGAGATCCTTTTCTGTCTGGGAAGAAAACACACCTACGCTGTTAATGCAAAACGCTATACCCTGGGTTCGGTAGGTGAATACCTGTTCTCCTTCCACCCCAAAATGCTCTGGAGTCAATTTTTCAGAAAATCAGCAGTTTGACTAACAATACCATCAGCCCAGATCCTTTGAAATCTTGATGTCACAAGAGGTGTTCTGCCTTCAGCAATACCACCAACACCACAAAAGAAATAGTTCCATTCAGGCTCAACTCCTGCTCTGAAATACATTTCCCTTTGCCCTAAGAGACTGTGTAAACTGGGATAAACAACTGAGGCTCACTCCCAAAATAAAAATCCACTCCATTTAGCTCCCCATTAAACAACAGATGAGAATGAATCACATCAAGCATATAAAACCATACATTCTCAGAAATGACACCAAATGAAGTTTTTTTAATGAAATAAAGTATAGGCTGCAGACCTAAACTTCCAAATAAGAAAAAATCTTGACACAGCTAATGCTAACACATTTGATACACTTAAAACAGCATTCCCATACTACAATAAAACTCATTACTGTTATAAAATCAAACATGAATCTGTGGTTCTCCTCCAAAATAAGCAAACATTTGGCCCTAAATGTGTGTACTATCCCGCAAAAGTATGACTAGACTTATAGTAGCAGCTAGACAACATGCCCAGACTGGTGGCCATCTTGCTCAAACTCAATTGCAATCCACTGAGCCATCCCATTTGGCATTTACCTCTGCGTCTTCATATATGATGAACCTGGTAGTTGTTTTTAAAGATAAGTGAATCTGTTGATAATAAGTTCTCAGCAGATGCCTTCTGCTTAATTTTTGTAAAGCATTTGAGTTTGTACCTAATTGAGCAATAACTGAAAAAATGGTAACATTTATAATA
This sequence comes from Neoceratodus forsteri, assembly GCA_016271365.2. NCBI lineage: Eukaryota > Metazoa > Chordata > Ceratodontiformes > Ceratodontidae > Neoceratodus > Neoceratodus forsteri. The sequence goes on along the minus strand of CM028137.1, from coordinate 39,393,104 downwards.
AGCAATACTGTGATACTGTCAATGGAATTTGGCTAATGGAATGTACACTTATGAAATGTACCCAAAAAATATCCATAAATGTTTTTATCATAAGAGGGCAGTGTGACAAGTATGGTGCCTAAGGTTCAATCCTGGAGCATAATATTTCAGATTGTCATCTCTGATACAAATGTAGATTTCATAAACTGGCTTATGAAATACACCAATAACACCAACCTCAGAATTTCATGTGCAAATATAGAATATATAATAAGGTTTCCATGAGATCTAGATGAAATAACAAAGTGGGCATGCGCTTTAAGGTGGACAAATGTTGAGTCAAGCAGCTGGGACAAGCCAAACATATCACCAGTATTCAGTTTTCAACACAGTACAATAAACAGTAGGATGGATAAGGATCTTGACATTGTTATAAATAATTCCTTTGATCAACAGGATCACTGCACAACTGCAATCTCCAATGCCAATAGAGTTCTGGAGAAATACAGAAATATATCTATAAGAAGGCTAACGTTACAATGCCCTTTTACAGAGATATGAAAGTCCACTGGTAAGAATACAGTAGTCAGGTATGGGGCACTTACAGGAATTCAGACATAATTAGAGTTGAAAAAGTTCAAAATAAAACAACTAAAATCATTACAGGACTCAAAAAAGTGGCATACAAAAAAATTACAAAACCTGAATCTTTTCTCCTTAGAAGATCTAAGGAAGACAGGGGACAATTTTTAGATTAACGATATTGTGCAGAACCCATATTTATGAAACAAACTTAATTTGACTTTCAAGGATACACAAATGATACTAGAGAACTTCCAATACAAATTTAACAGAGACAATTCATAACAGACAAACATACATTTTTGTTAAGTGACTGTATCAATTACCTCAGGAACAATCTTCCATAGCATTCCACCATTAGTACATCAAATGATAATGTTAAACACAACCTAGATAAATGTACTAATCATGGGGATATTTAGCCGAATAAGTATCAATTCAGGAGAAAATTTTGGGCAAGTGACATTTCAGGACCTTTAACCTTTGTGAGGTACTCTGAGAAAAATTTGACCTTGTAATCACATGGAGCAAGTGGTGTTGTTCCGGCATGGTTGGGTACTGGTGAAAGGAGTTCTTTGTTAGCTGATGCTTCTGAATCCAAAGATGTTGACCTAGTTATTTAACCTCTTGGAAGTGAAGCCCATGTAATTGATCAATCTTAGCCAGCACAATTGCCTCACTGCAACTTACTGTTTCCACTGCCATTAATATGCTGGGTTCCATTTTCAGAGCCCAGGGATTGCCACAGGCCCCGTGTGCCAGTCCCATGATTCATGGAGATTCCATTGTTATCCCAGCCATTGATCAGGATTTTCAATCCCAAGTGCCAAATTCCTCAAGTTAGAGCAGTTTTTCCCCGGTCTACCTTGTTGAACATGTGGCATTCGGAGGACCTTTCTATGGTGCTTACATGAAATATTTGACACAAGCTATGTAAAGTGAAGAAGCTGTTGCAACTGTGCCCAACAATATAAAATCGGGTGCAACTGCAGCAAAAGAGTTTGGCACAATTGTGCAATAAAAAGATATTGATACCGGGCTTGGCACAAGCCTTGTGTTGATGCCATTTAATATCATGCCCTGTCTCATATATATTTGGTACAAGCTTACAGAAAAGCACCTTGGAAATTGTACAGGGTTAGGGCATTTGGGGGGGCTGCTTTTTTGCCCTTGTTTTGCACAGCTTTGCCAACTCACATTCACTGGTGCCACTTGGTGGAGGCCTTACAGGGTTTTTGGAAACGTTGTCTTTTTTTGCAAGACTGCTCCTTGAACTTAGTTATTTATATTTTGTGGTGATGTGCTAACTTTGTTTTACATCTTTATACAACACCCTGAGCCTCTGGGAAAGGTGTCTACCAAATAAGATTTTCTTGTTTTATACTTATATGGCTGTAACTCTAACAAAAAGCTGAAAATTGTTTCCTTGTGAAATATTAACAAACATTACCATAAAGATGACTTGAATGACAAACACATAAGTCTGCACACTTACCATAGTAAAAATTTCTTGATTTTACAGCAGGGCGCTTTGCTGCCAATACGTGTTACCGTCACAGTAAGTGTATATTGTTGTCCAGGTTTTATGGAAGGGAAAGTTACCGCTGTTAATCCACTGCCTTCTGCAATTTATGACAGGTGACTTATCCTCCAATGATACGTAATAGTAAAATGAGGTGTATTAGCATGAGTAGTCCAAGACACTTCCAAGTTTGCGTTAATAATTCTAGCATATACAGAGATGTCTTTGCAACAGTCTGCATAAAAAGAAAAATGAAATTAATGTCTTATCATTTACAGTTTATCAGCTGTCAGAAACTCTGCATTCTATGTACAAACCCATTTTGGCCATATGTGCCATGTTACAGTACATGTTGCATAGGGATGTGTTAAGTACAACCGTGTGCTCTAAGGAATTCTATGGATTCATGAGCCTAATACCACACTGCTGCTGACTCATTTTCAGTTTTCCTAAGTCCTCCCAGTTCACCCAGGGCCCCAGGAGTAGATGCATGTGCATGGAAGTGTACATGTGTACTATAGCCCCAGTAACAGCCCCATCCACCCTCCCATTGACCTAGCACCTGGCACTCCTCTGGCCTGTGCTGTCCCCAGCCTCCTCCACTGAGCAGTCAAGAGCTGCGTGATATCACCACCACCATTCTGCAGCTCCATCCAGCTCTGCACCCTTCTCTCTTGCTGATCTCTGATGGTCCATGTTCATTCACGAACACGGGTCATCTGTGTGGTGTGAGGTAAGGTGTCCAGCACCTTAGCTCTCAATGCCACCAGGCTGGCATTGGCAAGTTTTTTGTCTTTACTTTTCAGCCATCTCTTGTGAAGACCATAGTGGTTTCCTTTTCCTTTTGCCTTTGTCTATTTGTCTGATACAAAGGTTTGTTGCCTCCAATATGTCTCCTTTTAGATGTGCTCATTGTCCTTTGACTCCCCCTTATATCCCATCTAAAGCCAACTTGAGACATACCCTCATCCTACTGAAGTCCCCCTTTAAAAATCCAGAACTGTAGCCTTCATGTGGCATGTTTCTGTTGCTGTTGTCACATTAAACGATGCTGTGCGATGGTCACTGGACTCAAGGTGTTCACCTACTCTGACATCTGTAATTCTGTCTCCATTCCTTAGTACAGGTCAAAATGGCTTCTTCCTGGGTTGGCTCAAGCACCAGCCACTTGAGGCATGTCAACTGCAGGAGTCTAGGATGTCTCTGCCTGTGGCTGTAGCAGCCAGTTGGGCTCCCCAATCAACTTCTGGAAAGTTGAAGTCTCCCATCAGTAACACCCCACCTCCATTTGGCTGCTATCATAAGGGTGACTTCCAGTAGATCACAGTACATTTCCTCTCTTTGTGCTGCTCGTCTTTATAGTAGTCCTGTGTTAATGGTTATGCCATTGCCTGCCTCCAGGGTGACCCACAATGCCTCCATCTCCCCCTGTAATCCTTGCACCTCTGTCACTTTCATACCCTCCTTGATGTACAGAGCCACCCGCCTCCCTTTTTACCCTTTCTGTCTCTCCTGAGTAAGGCATACCCTGGTAGGGCTATGCCCCAGTCATGGTTCCCATTGTACCATGTCTCTGGAACAGCTATAATATCTCAGTCATCCTCTGATACCATGGCTACCAGTATCAGGGATTTTTTTCCCCAGGCTGTGAGAATTTGTGCATGTGGCTTTCCAGTTGCTGCAATCATTCCTCCTGACTTCCTCCCTGTTCCCTTGGGCTCTCCTGTCCCCTGTACGTCTTCCAACTACATGGTTTTGTTAGGTCAAGATGACCCCTGTCTCCTTTGGCATGGCAAGGTGTTAGTTATTGGAGTACAGCATTAGCTGCTGCAGCTCGAAACTAGAAATGTTAACCTACTTCTTGTATCTGACAGAGGTTGAACCAGGATTGCAACACACCATTTGTCAACATGGTTCCCACTATGTAAATGACTGCTACTGAAGCCATGAGTTGGCACAGACTGAACTAAAACATGATCATCTGAACTGTCCGTATCTGACTCCATGAGATGTGGTGACTATAGTGTGAAGAGTCTACTGAGTCACTATGTGGCACCTCATGATAGTGGTTTCAACCACAAATGTTTTACAGACAAACCGGTTGATTTTTCAATTGGGTCAGCAAAAGTGTAGATTAGGGTGGGGCAGTGTATGTGGTTTATCTGGACTTCAGCAAAGTTTCTGACTCCATTCCACAAAGGAGACTAGTCAAAAAACTGAAGAAGATGGGACGGGGCCCAAGGTTACAAACTGGATGAGGAACTGGTTAAATGGGAGAACTCAAAGTATATTAGTAAATGATACTCAGTGAAGGGGAGGGTGACTAGCGGGGTCCTGCAGGGCTCAGTTCTGGGGCCGATCCTCTTCAACATATTCATCAGTGACATTGCAGATGAACTGGAGGGAAAGTTATGCCTGTCTGCAGATGATACCAAAATTGGCAACAGGGTAGACACAACAGAGGGACAGCAAAGCATGTAAGCTGATCTCTGAAAATTGTAGGAGTGGTCCAAGACCTGACAATTGAAATTCAATGCCAAAAAATGCAAGGTCATGCACCTGGGAAAGCATAACTCAGGAAACTGTATTCAGTGGGATGGGAGTAGCTGGTGGCTACCATGCTGAAGCAGAACTAGGGGTGATCATATCAGATGGATTTACCACTGCTGCTTGACAAAAACAATCTGTGAATCTCAGTACAGCGACAGGTTCCATATCAGCTGCGAGTTGCTGTTGGCATGGAACATCACACTTTAGACTCTGTTTTTTCATTGGGGGGCTTCACCCCCAAACTAAAGGATTCTAACTCCAAGTTGGAGTTAGTTTGGTGAGGGGGTGCAGGTCAGTGCAGGTTGGGGGAAGTGGTTGCCCCATTTCAGCGGCACTTCTCTGGTGGCATGGCACTGCTGTCGATATTGATGCATGTCACCATAGAAATGTTACTGTTTGGGTGGTATACCACATAGCTGACCTCAAAATCAGTAGACAATGTGAAAAGGTAACACTAAAGGCTAGTGGTATCCTGGGATACATATGGAGGGGCATCATGAGCAGAAGGCATGAAGTAATCATGCCCTTGTATTGGTCCCTGAGTCAGGCCTCACCTTGACTACTGTGTCCAGTTCTGGGCCACATCTCAGGAAGGAATAGATAGGCTGGAGATGGTAAGAGAAGAACAACATAGATGGTGCAGGGCTTGCATCAGAAACATGTGAGGCAAGACTGAATGACCTCAGATTATACTCAATAGAACAACACAGGAATCATGGGGACATGATAGAAACACTAAAATATCTCAAATATCTCAAAGGCAACAACCGGGTGCATGTGCAGAACCTCTTTCAGGTAAAAGATTATAGCAGAACTAGAGGGCACAGCCTTCGACTTAAGGGAGAAAACTTCAGAAGCAATTTGAGGAAATTCTTCTTCACAAAGCATGTTGTGGAACCATGGGATAACCTGTTGGAGGGGGTGGTGGGAGCCAAGACAGTGGGGGAATTCAAGTGGACATGGCACAGACCGTGTAGGATACACAAGCAGGCAGTTAAGTGTGGGGCTAGGAAGCCAAGGTCAGACTTGATGGATATTACGGTCCCCATCTGACGGCAATGTCTGTGTTTCTGTTTCTATGGCTCTTTTACAGTATAAACATGATGCCCTCAGTTTATCTGTGGAACATATCAAAATGATTCTTCCATGCCATCTTCGTCTATTTAGGATGTACAGTTAGGCATCTACTATAATGGTGTTCTAAACCTTTACAGCAGATCTAAGTAATAAAATTATTATTTGTTATAGCTAAAGATTCTGGGATAGATTTTCAATGTCCTGAGAACGGCACAAAGCCTTGATGCGCCACTTATATGGTGCAAAAGGCATGCAGCCTTCTTCCAGCTGGTGACTCCATTCACCAGTGCCACTCTTCTACATCTCCTGACCCCCCTACTCCACTCTTTAGCCAACTGACACTAGGCCTCCATGCCACCCTCACCAATATCTTGCTATCCACCTCTTCCATCTGACAATAGCCGTTGCCTGCTAACTCCGCTCTCACTCCCTCCCCTCCATATTCTGTCCACCTTTTAATCTGACTCATGCTAGCTTCTGCCGACTCTCTCCACAACATACTGTATTTACCTTGTCTTAATCAACTCTGAGTGTAAAGAATGTACTGTATCTATCATTTTCTTTTGTATGTATGTTGCCTTCACCTTTGACGTGGAACCTTTGTAAATGAGCAGTCCCTGCTTTAATGTCCTTGTAATCCTAGAGTTTAATAAACAAAAATAAATAAATAAAAAAGTTAGACTGGCTCCTTCCTGGTCTAGCTTTCGGCTTTCAGGGAACCCCTTTTTATGGGGCAGCTGCAGTAAAGTCAGGAAACTGGGAATTACCTTAGCTCTGTCATTATCTGGCTGAGTACTATTGAGTTACATAGTAACTCAGTTTTGTGAAATCTTCTCCCCCACCCAGGGACCACCAGGGCCAATGCCACTACCTCAGAGGTTGCCAAGAAAGAGGAGAGGCTGGACCAGGGTGGGCTCAGGGAGGGAGAGGGTGGTGGAACAGAGTTGCATCCCTCCAGCTGTACCCCTAAACAATTCATTCACTCTTCTGGTGGATAGTGGCTCTTCTATGGAGGCACCTGCAGTGGAGACCAAGGAGGATGCTGGGAACCTTCACAAAGGAGACCCACAGGAGGGTGGCATGAGACCCCACAGGGGAAGAAAACAACTTCTGGTGGGGGACTCAATCATTAGGGGGGTAGAAATGGGGGAGGAAGGGGAGAGGGAGGTAAGGTGCCTGCCTGGTGCCACGGCTTGGAGGGACAGGAAGTGAATCCTCAGGATCGTGGAAGCAGCTGCACAAGGGAGGGAGCTGGATGTCGTTGTCCACCTAGGGACAAATGACCTGACTAGGAATGGGATCAGAGCAGTGCAAGAGGAGTTCATAGAGTTGGGGAGGGGCCTTAGACAAGTAGCGCATACAATAACCTTCTCGGAGGTGCTGCCAGTCTATGGCAAGGATGATGCTAGGGTACTCCTCACCAGGGAATTCAATGAATGGTTGAAAAACTGGTGTGGAGCTCAGGGTTTAGCTTCATTGGGACTGGGAGCCACCTGGAGGGATGCAGACCTATACTGGTTCGATGGTCTGCATCTTTCCGGGCAGGACCAGGATCCTAGGTGAGAGAGGTTTAAATACTTCATTGGCAAGCATTTAAACAGCCAAGGGGAGGCACTGAAAAGGAACGAAATACCAGCCTCCCCACAAACAACAGTAATTAGTGAGGTAAACACCAATGTAGAGAAGTCATTGGGAGCAGGACAGAAGTAAATGTCAAAAAGGCAAAGGCAGTAAGGACAGGAATGGGGCTGAAGGGTAAGGCCATCAAAAGTGGAGGGTGATGAGTACCAGTGCCCGTAGTCTGTGTAACAAGCTTCCTGAACTAGTGGCCTTGATGGAAGAGGGTTGCCTGGATATTGTGGCAGTCACAGAAACATGGTACACAGAGAACCATGACTGCAATGTCAACATACCAGGATACACAATCTACAGGAGGGACAGGGAGGGTAAACGAGGAGGAGGAGTAGTAGCTCTTTATGTAAAGGAAGGGATCAAAGCAACAGAACTAAAGAGTAAACAGGAAGCAGATGAGGCACTCTGGGTCACCCTAGAGACAGGAAATGGCACCACAATCCGCATGGGGTTGTATACAGATCCCCATCTCAGGGGAGGAATGGACAGGAAATGATAAAGGCTTCCTTAGAATGGCAGAAAAAGGGAAGATTTTGTTGATGGGGACCAGAATATGCCAGATGTTACCTGGAGCACCTTTGCTGCAGCACATCCAAAACAGGGTCATTCTTGACCCTCTGAGGGCATGCCTCAGACAGCTAGTATTGGAACCCACTCGGGGAAGCAATCTTAGACATGGTACTCTCAAATGGGGATGGAGAAAGAATCTCAGATTTAGAAGTGGGTAGCCATCTGAGACAAGCGACCACCAAACAGTGTGGTTCACGATAAACACAACCATACAATCAAGCCATACAAAAGCAAGGTGTTGGACCTTAGGAGGGCTGACTTTGGGAAAATGAGAGAGTGCCTCAGAAAAGCACCCAGCAAACAGGCAAGAAAGAGGGGTGGAAGAACAATGGGAGTAATCAAAGCAGCCATCACAGAGGCAACAAGCCTTTGTGTAAGTAAATCAACAAAACACAACGAAGGAAAAAACTATGGTTCTCAAAAGAGGTGGGAGGGAAGGTTAAGGAGAAAAGGATAGCATTCAGGAAATATAAGGAAACAAGAAGGAGAAGGACAGAGAACTTTATCAGTTAAAGCAGAAAGAGGCTGGGAAGGCAGTCAGAATAGCAAAGGCCCAAACCGAGAAAGGATAGCCAATTCAGTTAAGAAGGGGATAAGACCTTTTATTGGTACATTAGGGAGAGAAGAAATACCAAGGAGAGGGTACTGAGGCTTAATAAAGGGAGGGAATGTGGGTAGAGGGTGACAATGAAAAGCAGGGATACTGAACGAATATTTCTGCTCAGTATTCACAAGGAAGAGGAGGGGAGGTACCTAAACCAAACAAGAGAAACACACTGAAGACGGGGGTCGATACCAGTCCATTTACAGAAGAATGGGTTCTGAAAGAACTAATAAAATTGAAGGAGGACAAAGCAATGGGGCCTGATGGGATTCACCCAAGAATTCTAAAAGAACTAAGGTTAGAACTAATGACACCGCTGACTACTCTCTTTAACAAATCATGGGAGGATGGGGTGGTACCTGAGGACTGGAGGAGGGCAGATGTGATTCCTCTTCACAAAAGTGGGAGCAGGAGAGAGGCAGGAAACAACAGACCTGTTAGTTTGACTTCAGTGGTAGGTAAAATGATGGAATGACTTCTGAAAGAAAGAATTGTTGAGCCCCTTGAGGCCAGTGGGGCACAGGACCCAAGGCAGCATGGATTCATGATGGGAAGGTCATGTCAGATGAATCTAATAGATTTCTTTGACTGTGTGACCAAAGTAGTAGACCAGGGAGGGGTTGTGGACATAGCTTACCTAGATTTTAGCAAGGCATTTGATACAGTCCCACACAAAAGATTAATACACAAGTTAGCCAGCCTTGGAGAGGGTCCCAAGGTGGTAGCCTGGATAAAAAATTGGCTAGACAACAGGATGCAAAGAGTAGTAGTAAATGGAGTCCACAGTGAAGAAAGGAGGGTTACTGGTGGGGTATCGCAGGGTTCAGTACTGGGACCGGTCCTTTTTAATGTCTTTATAAGTGACATTGCAGAGGAACTGGAAGGAAAAATATGTCTCTTTGCAGATGACACAAAGATCTGCAATAGGGTTCATACACCAGATGGAGTGGAAAGGATGAGAAGGGACTTAGAAAGGTTGGCGTAATGGTCAAATGTACGGCAGCTCAGATTCAATGCAAAGAAATGCAAGGTAATGCAACTGGGAAACAAAAACCCAGGGCAAGGGTACACAATGGGGGGTGAGATACTGACAACAGTAAAAATGGAAAGGGACCTGGGGGTAATTATATCAGATGACCTAAAGGTGGGCAAGCAATGTGAGAAGGCAGTAAGGAAGGCTGGGGGGATACTGGGATGCATAGGGAGAGGCATCAATAGTAGAAAACAGGAAGTTGTTATCCCTCTGTACAGACAGTTGGTGAGACCCCATCTGGAGTACTGTGTGCAGTTCTGGACACCCCATCTCTGCAAAGACATAGACAGAGTGGAGGCTGTCCAGAGGAGAGCAACCAAAATGGTGCAGGGTCTTCACCAGAAGACATACAAAGAAAGACTAAAGGAGCTTAATATGTATACCCTAGAGGAAAAGAGGGAGAGGGGGGACATGATAGAAACTTTCAAGTACCTCAAGGGAATCAACAAAGTCCAAGAGGGTGGCATCTTTCAGAAAAAGAGATGTGCAAGAACAAGGGGCACAATTTGAAGATAGAGAGGGGGCGGCTCAGAGGTAATGTGAGGAATGTATTTTTTCACAGAGAGGGTTGTGGATGCATGGAACAGCCTCCCTGAGGAGGTCGTGAAGTCAAGAACAGTGGGAGAATTCAAGAATGCATGGGACAGACATAAGGCAGTCCTAGTGGGGGTAGGAGGAAGTAAGTTGTTGGTTAATTAGGATCTGCAGCCTATCTGTTAGGTAGGAAAATAGGCAGACTAGGTGGGCCAAGCGGTCCTTATCTGCCATCAAATTTTATGTTTCTATGTAAATTGTACAGGGCATGAGGGGGACGGGCGTGTCATCCAACTGTGATTAATGTTTTCCCATAAATTTCTGCATAGGCTTACATCACATGCAATGATGCAATGTGTGAGCTCCACTTCCTTGAAACTGCCACTGACTTCCTGTAGGTGGGCTGTTTTACCTTGGTCACTCTTTGCAGCAACACAGATTCCTCAAGGGGCCACTACCAAGCAGGAAATGCAAACCCCCTCTACCAGAGATAAGACCTATAACAAAGGCATTTAATCCTCTCTCCCCCGTCCAAGCCCGAGTGTCAAACAAGCACTACCGCATCATTGTCACTGAAATAGTGGGCGGTAGCTCTGTCACTGTGCTCCTAAATCAGCCTAAATTCAGCTGATTTCTCTTAAACTGGTTCCTGTTGAACTTGAACTTATCTATCCTATAACACTGTGCAACAGAAAGCATTTTTTGAAACCTAGTATGCTGTGAAATAAGTGGAAAACTGTTAAAGCTGAATCAAGATGGGGGGATGGGAGGTGAAGTGTATATAATGGGTGATATGGGGGAGCAAGAGTATGTAAGAAAACAAACTGGGGTGAAGGATAAAAGGCAAGAGAGCAAAAACAGAAACAAAGGGTTGGAGGACTGTAAATAATGGAAGGTCGCATTAACAAATGCCCGTAGCCTGGGACAGAAGCAGACCATGATTTAGCAACAATAACAGAGACATGATACTCTGTGAATCATGGCTGGGACATCAATGTACTGGGTAATACACTGTTCAGGAGGGATAAGGACCATAAGAAAGGTTCAGGAGTGGCCCTGTACATCACAGATGGAATTTCGGCTACAGATGTTCAGGGGAGGTAGGGAGAGGCATAGGCAATGTGGGTTACACTTGAGCCAGGTAATGGCACAGCAGTACCTACAGGGATGATCTACAGACCTCCGGCACAGAGGAGTAGGTAAACAGGGAACTAGGGAGGACATGCAAAGCATGGCAGCTAAGGAAATCCTGCTTCTGGGGGATTTTAATATGCCGGATGTTAATTGAACCACTGAGGTGGCTGCATTAGCCAGAAGCACAACTATTCTTTAATCTCTGCAGGGGTTTGGTCTCATGCAGCTGGTGCATGAGCCAACCAGGGACAAGTCAATCCTGGATCTGGAATGGATGAATGGGAATGGAGTTAAAGGAGTACAGGTGGATGGGCAGCTGGATCTCAGCAACCAGTACATCGTGTGGTTTAGCATGGAGACAGGGACTCAGCTGATCCACATACAGTCAAAAGTATTAGATTTTAGGAGGGAAGATTTCAATTAAATGGGTGGAAGCATTAGAGCAGTCTTGTGAAATGGAGAGGTAATGTGGGGGAGAGGAACAATGGAGGAAATTGAAGGAAGCCATAGTGGAGGTAACAAACAAATGCATTAAGACAGAGCCCAAAGGAAAAGAAGAACATAACCACTATGGTTTCTAAAGATGAGGAGACAAAGTAAGGCTAAAGACAGAGTTTCAAAACATGTAAGCCTTATATTATAAGAAAACCCAAAGAGAGCATGTCAGGAGGTGTACCTTGAATGTTTAAGAGAAGCAGGAAAACAGTAAGGAGAGCTAAGGCACAAATGGAGGAGGGTTATCATGGACTGTGAAAAAAGAAAGTAAGACATTCAATAGGTTCATTGGCATCAAAAGAAAAAGCTAGAGTGAGGCTCAAGGTGAGGAGGGAGAATGTGAGGAGGGGATCTAGACAATGCAGAAATACTTAAATACTTTTGCTCAGTGTTGACTAAGGAGGGAAGTATCAGGGGCCACAGCTGGGTAGTAGAGGCAATGGAGGAGAAGTGGACATCAGTCCATTCACAGTGGAGAGGTCTCGAAGAACTCATAGAGCTGAAGGTGGATAAATCCATGGGGCCAGATGGAGTACTCCCAAGGATAATAAGGATGCTGCTAAGAGAACTTGCACTGCCTATGGTGGCCCTGTATACAGAGTCATTCAACTCAGGTGTGGTTCCAGAGGACTGGAGGAGGCTGCATGTAGTCCCACTGCACAAAAGCAGCAGTAATGAAGAGGCAGGAAACTACAGGCCAGTCAGCCTTACCTCAGTGCTGGGAAGATCATGGAGACACTGCTGAAAGAAAGGAAAGTGGCACACCTGGAATCCAGGGAGCCAGGATCTGAAGTAACACAGATTCACAGCAGGAGGTCATTTCAAATGAATCTGATAGATTTATTTGATTGGGTGATGAGGAAGTTAATCAGGAGGGGCAGTAAATGTCACCTACCTAGATTTCAACCAAGCCTTCCACCCTGTCCCACATAGAAGGCTGGTTAGCAAGATGGGTTGTCTAAGCACGGAACAAAATATGATACACTTGGCAAAAAACTGGTTGAGATGCAGGACACAGAGGGTGGTGGTAAATAGGATCCAATCGAGGAGACAGGGCTGACCAGTGAGTGCCACAGGGATCAGTACTGGAACCAGTTATGTTAAATATCTTCATTAGTGCCTTTGTATAGAGGCTAGATAGAAAGGTCTGACTATTTGCAGATGACACCAAGATTTACAAAAGTGTGATACTCAGGAAGGGTGCAGAAAATGAAGAGGACTTGGGGAAGCTTGAAAGCTGGTCAGAGACTTGGCAACTGAGGTTCAGTGCAAATAAGTGCAAATAATGCACCTGGGTGAGGAACCCTGGGGATCTACAGGATGGAAGGGAGTGCTGACTGGCACTAAAAGAAGGGACCTAGGGTTGTCATTGCTGATGACCTCAAGGTATCAAAGCAATGCACAAAGGTGGTGGGGAGAGCCAGTGGCATGCTGGGGTGCATAGGCAGGGGTATCACTAGCAGGAGGAGGGAGGTGGTGATGCCATTGTATAAAACATTAGTGAGGCCTCACCTGTAGTACTGCATGCAGTTCTGGAGCCACACTTGTGCAAGGACATAAACAAAGTGGAGGCTGTCCACATAAGGGTAACAGAGATTGTGTATGGCTTGCAACCATGAGGAGAGACATGGGGACCTCAATATGTACTCACTGGAAGAGAGGAGAGGGTGGGGGTCACATGACAGAAACTTTCAAGTATCTCAAGGATATAAACAAGGTACAGGTGGGGGCCATTTCCAAGGGAGAAAAAGTGCTAGAATGAGGAGACATAAAAGGAAATTGGACGGGGGGTACAATAAGGGGTCATGTGAGGATGTTTTTCTACACAGAGAGGGTAGTTGACATTTAGAATTGCCTGCCTCAAGAGATAGTGGGGAAAACACAGTGGAGGTGCTTTAAGCATGCTTGGGCCAGGCACAGGAGAACCTTGAGAGGGGAGGGAGTGATGATAAACTATTGATCACATTGTATCTTGTGTCAGTGGCAAAATATAATGTATAGGGCATACAGGCAGACTGGATAGGCCTAGACATCCGTATCTGCATGCAATTTCTATGTTTCTATGTTCTATGTTTCTATGAAACTCTGATTAACATTAGCTACTGTATCACATGTGGACCACACTGCCATCTGTTTTATTTGTAAAAAGTGGATCCCCTTGCAACCTCTTCAATGGGAGAGAGGCACCTCAGTGGATGACCTGCGAATCAAACACAATGACATAGTTTACCTTACCTGGTTGCTCTGTTGTGGTATCAGGTTGTGTTGCACTTGTACAGTTGTTTCACGTGTTGTTGTTAATGCTTCACTTGTTGTAGGCACTATTATGAAGATAAAGCAATGTTATCTGTACAAGTAATATTTATTTTCCTTGTGCAGTACTCTGATAATACACATTTGTTTCTCAGAGATGTACATTATGTCTTTTGCCATTTGTAACATACTAACATTTATATATAAACCATCAATAGGAAAAAATGCAACATGGCACAGAGAAGTACCCTAGTAGTAAGCTGTGGAATGAAATTTGCATTCCAGTTCTGGATTTGACATTTTTTTTAAGATTTCAAATTGTTGCCCTTCAGTTTAATTTTTGTGTTAGTTGAATAAAACAGGCGTAGTAGTCATCATTGTAAAGAGTGTCTGTGGTAAGTTCAGGAGAATATACATCGTGGGCAAAACATCCACATCAGATGAACTGTGTTTACTTGATTCTTGAGGATTTAGTGATGTTGACGGTTGTTGTACTGAGATGTTTTGTTCCACCAATATATTTTATCTTTGTGCAAAGCAGCTGACATATACTTTCTCTATGTTACTGTTACTTAAAGCCTTTACCATGTTACACGGTTTATCAGGTCATTACCACTTCTGCTTCTAAACAATTTCCAAGTATCCATAATTACACAGTTTTTCTAGGGTGTTAAGTAAGTTGAAAGCAGTGTGTTCACTGTCCATGACAGTGGCAATGAGAAATGCTGTTCCTCTGCACTGACATTTTGTTTGTCAGATTAGAATGTTGTGACTGTGAGAAAAGAAACCCAGGGACTGATTCCAAGACAGTGATGAGAGCAAGGTGTAAATCGCCAATGCGTAAAGTTACGACAAAATCCCTACATCATATGAGCTGTACCATATTCCAGAGAATCACCAGATATGACAGAAAATGCAGAATTATGCATGTCATAAGTTATGCCCTCAAGACATGGCATAACTTGCAATAGTGGCATACCAGTATGCGTGTGTCACAACTCGCAATACTGTTAGCAGTACATACCTCTCAACTGTCCCACAGTGTATGGCACTGTTCTCTACTGTACGTCCCATCACTTCTCCCTTCCACAGTGCAATGCCCTTTCCCACAGTCTGTGTTTAGCTAGTGTGCTACATGCTATGGTACATGTTGCACCAGGTATGTATTTCACTTATTATTGGCCTGTCTGGCCATGCTACTACATATTTCATTGTGTCCTCGGCTTTCTAGGGTATATTTGCTTGGGTGTTCCACTGTATGCCCATTAGTTCCACGTTCAGGACCTTCTGGTCGGGGGTATGCTGCAGTCTGACTCTTTGGGGTGGGTCTATGGCCTGTGCTCTGGTTAGGACAGCTTTTCCTTGTTGTAACATATGTACCATCCTCTGGCATGGTTCTTTATGTCACCTGTTCTAGAATAGCAGTTCTGTGGTGCTGGTGTGTCATAGCCATAAGCCACATTACGCAGTGGCGTAAGCATTCTTTGGCGTAACTTGCATTTCTCATAGCAGTTGTGATGTAAATGTTCTTTCAGACTCATAATTGTCGCAAATCACTGGCATAACTTGTGATTTGCTCTAGCAGGACTGGCGTGCTGCATTTACACCTGGCGTAACTGACTTGGAATCGGGCCCCCTGTCTCCTGGCAGAAACATATGTCCTAGAGTGATATTGTATGATGCACATGTCAATTGTTCTTATATCTATGGTGAAGTGCCCAACCCTAACTTATTCCTTCTTGACTACAAGTACAATGCACTTAGACTCTTTGGTAATCTTTGGAACTGTTCTGCAGATGATGTACCAGCAAACCTAGATGGCAATTCATAGCACAGCTGTAAACTGGCAAGCAGCAATTTGATTGCAACATTCTCCACAAAGGAAGACTGATGATGAGTCCATAATATTTTGCAATAGGAGTCATTGGAGAAGTAGTCAAATGCTTGAAGTCAGTTGTTTTCACCCAATCAAATAACTGAGTTATGGTTCATTGTTTTGCATTTGGAAAAGCTCTGGACACGCATGAGGTGGTGCTGCTCTGGCATGGCATGGTGTTGGTGAATGGAGTACTCTGTTAGAAGATGCTGCTGAAACCAGAGATGTTGACTTCTTTCTTGTATCTAAATGCGGTGGAGCCTGATTAACAGTCCACCTCTGCCACCATGGTAGCCGATGTGTTACTAACTGCTATTAGAGCCGTTTTTGACACTGACTAAAATACAGTTAGAGCCCTAGCACTGTCAGATGTTTCCTGAAACTTTTGTGATGTCTCTGGAGAAATTTCCTGTCGCCTGCAGTACCACTATTGGCCACAAGAGAGAATGTCTTTAGCGATATTATGGAATATCTGGAAATATCTGAACATAGCTATGGCTTCAACTGTAAATTATGATTGCATGAATTGTCAGTATCTAGCTCAGTAAGAACTGAGTGATTTTCAACATGAAAGCTACTCCTAGACTAGGTGGCACCTCATTTCCGTGGTTTCAAGCCATAGATACCCAAAGATCAGATAAAACATCAAGATAGTGCTGTCAATAGAGAGTAGCGTAGGGTTAAATGGAGAAAAAGACAAGGCAGTAAGGACAGGGATGAGGCAAAAGAAATATGGCCATAAAAAATGGAGGTAATGGTACCAATGCCCATAGCCTAGGTAAAAAGCTCCCTGAAGGGGTGGCCTTGATGGAAAAGGGATGCCTGGATATCATGGCAGTCACAGAAACATGGTACACAGAGAACCATGACTGGGATGTCAACAAACCAGTATGCATAATCCACAGGAGGGACAGGGAGGTAGAAAGGAGGAGGTAGCTGTCTATGTAAGGAAGGGATCAAAGCAAAATAACTAAAGGGTAAACAGGGAGGAGAGGAGGCACTGTGAGTCACCCTGGAGACTGGAAATGGCATACAGACCCCATCTCAGGGGAAGGAAATGGACAAAAAAATGATAGATATCATCCTTAGGATGGCAGAGAAAGGGCAGATATAGCTGATGGGGGACCAGAATATGCCAGATGTTAACTGGAGAACCTTTGTTGCAGCCACACCCAAGAGCAGGGCCATTCTCGATGTGCTACAGGAGGCATGCCTCAGACAGCTAATTTTGAAACCCACTGGGGAGGGAGCATTCTTAGACCTGGTACTCTTAAATGGGGACAGAGAAAGGATCTCAGATCTAGAAGTGGGTAGCCATCTGGGAACAAGTGACCACTAAACAGTGTGGTTCACGATAAACTTAGTTGTAGAGTCAAGCCATACAAAAGTGAAGGTACTGGACTACAGGATGGCTGATTTTGTCAAAATGGCAGAGTGCCTCAGAAAAGCATTAGCAAACAGGCAAGAAGGTGGGTTGGGGCAACAATGGAAACATCAAAACCACCATAACAAGGCAACAAGCCTTTGTGTGAAGCAAATAAATAAATCAAAATGAAAAAAAACACTATGATTCTCGAAAAGAAGTGGCAGGGAAGGTTAGGGAGAAAAAGATAGCATTCAGGAAATATAAGGAAAAAGAAGAAGCAGGACAGAACTGTACCAGTTAAAGCAGAAGGAAGCGGGGAAGGCAGTCGGAATAGCAAAGGCCAAACCAAGGAAAAGATAAATCCTTTTATAGATATATTAGGGAGCAAAGAGAGACTAAGGCAGGGATACTGAGGCTGAATAAAGGGAAGGGTGGTTGGGCAGAGAGTGATAGTGAAAAAGCAGGGATACTGAATTAATACTTCTGCTCAGTATTCACAATAGAAGAGCCAGGGGAGATACCTAATCCAATCAATAGAAGCACTCTGGATAGGGGGATTGATATTAGTCCTTTCACAGAAGAAAGGGTTCTGAAAGAACTCCTAAAATTGAAGGTGGATAAAGTAATGGGGCCTGATGTTATTCACCCGAGAATTCTAAAAGAACTAAGGGAAAAACTATTAACACAAGTGACTACCCTGTTTAATGAATCCTGTGAGGATGGTGTGGTATCTGAGGACTGGAGGAGGGCAGATGTGAGTCCCCTTCACAATAGTGGAAGAAAGACAGAGGCAGGAAACTACAGACCTGTCAGTTTGACCTTAGTGATTGGGAAAATGATGGAATCACTTCTAAAGGAAAGAATTGTTGAGTGACTAGAGGCCAGTGGGGCACAGGACCCAAGGCAGCATGGATTCACTGCAGGAAGGTCATGTCAGACAAATGTTATTGATTTTTTTGACTGGGTGACCAAAGTAGTAGACCAGGGAGGAGCTGTGGACATGGCCTACCTCGACTTTAAGAAGTCATTTGACTCAGTCCCACACAAAGATTAATAAACAAATTAGCCAGCCTGGGAGCAGGTCCCGGGTGGTAGCCTGGGCAAAACATTGGCTGGACAACAGGACACAGAAGGTAATAGTAAATGGAGTCCATAGTGAAAAAAGGGGGGTTTCTAGTGGGGTACCGCAGGGTTCAGTACTGGGGCTGGTCCTTTTTAATGTCTTTATAAGTGACATTGTAGAGGGACTGGAAGGAAAAGTATGTCTCTTTGCAGATGACAGAAAGATCTGCAACAGGGTTGATATGCAAGGTGAGGTGGAAAGGATGAAAATTGACTTGGCAAGGTTGGAGGAATGGTCAAATGTATGGCTACTTAGATTCAATGCAAAGAAGTGCAAAGTAATGCACCTGGAAACAAAACCCAGAGGAAGAAGTACACAATGGGGGTGAGATACTGACAACAACAAACATGGAAGGGACCTGGTGGTAGTCATTTCAGATGACCTAAAAGTGGGCAAGCAATGTGAGAAGGCAATAAGGAGGGTTGGGGATAGTGGGATGCATAGGGAGAAGCAACACCAGTAGAAAACAAGAAGCTGTTGTCCTCTGTTACAGACAGTTGGTAAGACCACATCTGGAGTACTGTGTGCAGTTCTGGAGATCCCATCCCATAAAGACATAAACAGGGTGCAGGCTGTCCAGAGGAGGGCAACCAAAATGGTGCAGGGTCTGCACCAGAAGACATATGAAAAAAGACTAAAAGAGCTTAAAATGTATAGCCTCAAGGAAAGAAGGGAGAGTGGGGATGTGATAGAAACTTTCAAATACCTCAAAGGAAAGGGAAAAATCCAAGAGGGTAGCATCTTTCAGGAAAAAGAGATGTGTAAGAACAAAGGGGCACACATTGAAGTTACCGGGGATGACTCAGAGGTAATGTGAGGAAGTATTTCTTCACAGAGAGGGTTTTAGATGAATGGAACAGCCTTCCTGAGGAAGTTGTAGAGTCACAATCAGTGGGGGAATTCAAGAATGCATGGGACTGACATAAGGCAATTGTAGTGGGGGGGTAGGAGGATGTGGGCTGTTAGTTAACTAGGATCTGCAGCTTATCCATTAGGTAGGAAAATAGGCAGACTAGGTGGGTCATGCGGTCCTTATCTGCCATCAGATTCTGTGTTTCTATGTTTGTTGACCCATGGTAAATTGTTCTCTTTCAGTACACACATCATGCTCTGAGTTCTTCAGTAAAACGTGTCAGAATAATTCTTCCATGCCATGCTAGTGCATTTTGGTTATAATAAAGCGGGAGTGTGACTGGGTTCTAAGTAATAGTGGTAGCTTAGAGTAGTAAACTATTATTTCTTGTAACAAAAGATTACGATTCTTATCTCTTTTGATAAATGAAGCATTTACTGACTAACAGTCCCACAGTAGGCATAATGTGTAGAAAAGTAATATAACTGAGGTTGACACAGATGGTTCTGGTCTTTCCCATACATCATGAGCCCTGCGACCTAACACACTTTTTTTTATAAGAACTGACAAAGAAGAGCCTGTCATCTTTTGGTAGAGCAGACTTATGTGTTGTCACAACAGGTGAGGTCACAATGAGGAGTACTAGACATGGATATGTCAGTCTCCAGATAAAGTACTTCCCTTCACCCCACACCAAATCTGTGAGATAAAAAAAGTCTAATTAATAAATTGAGAAAAATATGATACTTCATTAATATCTCACTAATTTCAAAACTAGAAGTGGGTGAAATTTAAAAATTTAATTCTGCAAAATCTTTCATGAAATTCTGACATTTTTTGAAATATTCTGTGATTGTGAAATGCAAAATTCCGCTGGTGAAATTTGGAATTTTACTTGCAAATGTGGAATTGTACTGGCAAGATGCAGAATTTCACCACCTGCAAACAAAATCCATTGTTCGTTGATGAAATTCTGCATTTACAGTCGAAATTCCATATTTCAAAGCAAATTTCAAATTTACCCTACAAAATATTCCATGAAATGCAAAATATATTTTGTGGGGTGAAGTTCCTGGTTTCACCTGAATTTCACTGGAAAGTGATTTTCACTGCATCTCTATTCAAAACTGACTAACATTTTCTGCCTGCTATTTTTGTTGCCACTAGTTCTTTACTGGATTACCAGCAGGTGCTGAACTGAACTAGGCTGGTTGTTTTACTGACAGTGGCAGCATATAGCCATGCTGTGGGGGGTAGTAAGTGTGCAATGTGAAAGCAGCAGCAATTTGTCTGGTTACTGTAGTGTAGCTGCAACTGTGGAAAATGAGAAGGAGGAACAGGAAGGTATTTTAATCTTGTACAATAGGTGTGTTTGTGGGAAAATCCTTTAAATTTGGCTCAGAAAGTGCTCGACAATCAATGTTATAGGCATCATTCATAATGATCATCATAAAGGCTGAACTCAAGAGGTAGAGAACCTCTGTCAGGTACGTGGGGGTCACCATCATTTTTAGATGACTCTAAAATGATTGCTTAAATCCAACTTCTGCCAACTCAGTAGTGTAAGAATTGTATAACAGGACACTTGAGCCTGAGCTACGAGCTATAATAATGAACTTGAATCTACAGTTTAATTAAACATTATAGTTGATAACAGACTGCTAACTTCACTTTGCAATGGTAAAGAAAAATGCTGATGCTGTTGATAGTGATGATGATGATGATGAGAATAAAATTATAGTTATGGGTTACTAGCACTTTACTTCATTGGCAGTCCTAAATCTTTTAATGAGCAGAAGCTTTTTGTCTTTAAAACCCAATCAGACCTGCTGTATTTCATCTCTTGTGATGCACTTGTAATTTTGAGTGCCTGCCCTGGTGGTTCAGTTACTTTCTTTCTCATTTGTATTTTATATCCAATCTATCCAACTGCCACAGTTTGGAATGGTCCTCCCAGTTACATCTGGCTTCTTTATGACATATCCTAGCTCTGTCATTATCTGACAGATGACTGTAGAGGCACAGTCGTTTGTGCAGGGAATGAGGGTGACTAGCATGTCATCAAGCAGGGTTCAATGTCTTCACATAATTTTATCCCTGGGCCATCATCACATGCATTGATGCAGTGAGTGAGCTCCACTTCAAAGGAACAGTCACTGACTTCTTGTGGGTGGGGTCATTTCCCTTGCAATCCATCATTGCTGAACCACAGATTCCTCCAGGGACAGCTACCAAGCAGGAAATGCATACCTGCTCTGCCAGAGAAAAGAGCTGTCATAAAGGCATTCAGTCCTCTCCCAACCCCCTTCAGAACCCAAGCTTCCCATGGCAAGTGCATCATCAATATCACTGGCCTCGAAGAACGTAGCTCTACTACTGTGCACCTGCATCAGCCTAGGTTTCATTTCTTTCTGCTGGATTGGTTCCTTTTGGAACATGCTCTGGTGTATCATGTACCACTGAACTATACTAAGCAGTTTTTGTAACTTTTCATATTACGAAATCCACATTAATATTAGCTACTGTATCACCTGTGGACCACACTGTCATTTTTTTAATTTAATTGTAAAAATGAATCCCTTCACAATCCATTTATCAGAAAGTCAGATCAGTGACTACACTGCAAATCAAACACAGTAACATAATTTACTGTACCCAGTTCCTCTGTTGTGGTATCCGGTACTGCTGTACTCATCACAGTTGTTTCAAATGTGGTTGTTGATGTTGATGCTTCCGTAGTTGTTGGCACTGTTATGAAGATGAAAATAAAGTTAGTTGTACAAGTAATATTTATTTTTCTTGTGCAATGCTCACTGTATGAATTCTTTTTTTCTTAGAGATATATGTCTATCTTATATTTGTAACAAAGTGAAATGTGTATATAAATGATAAATAGAAAAAATAAACAGAGAATAACAAAAAGAAATATATTATTAGTGAGCTGCGTCACCAAAATCATATTCCAGTACTGCATTTCACAGATTTTTCAGATTTGAAATTATTGGCCATCAATTTAATTGACATGCAAGCTGAATAAAATTAGCGCAGCAGTAATCATTGTAAAGTGATTCTCTATTAAGTACCTGACAACATGCATTGAGGCAATGACCGCTACAATGAACTGCTGTTTCCAGATTCTTTTTTTTTTTTTTGTAATTGCTATTTTAAGCCCCTCATCTCTGGTGCTGTCTCCCGACACACCTTCATAGACAACTTGATCCTGAGGAAGCCCCATGGAGCCTTGGCCATACCCCCAGGTGGGGACGGGGTGGTGGTCCCTCCCCATTGGCCCCCCACACATACTGTAAATCTCCTTGGGCTCCTCATTGGAAAGCAGTGCCAGAGGGTGAGGCCATACGAACATACAAAATTTGCCAGCAGATTAAGGCCTAGAGGTCTATCAAGTCTGCCTGAATGTGCAGCTAGCACCCCTTATTCTGCAGCTGCCCCTCCCTTCCACCCTTCCCCTTCATTAACCCTCCCCCTTGTCCTGTCCCATCCCCTTTTGAAGCAGTCCACTGTTCTGCTGGATACCACATCTGCAGGTAACGCATTCCACCCTGCCACCACCCTCTCTGTAAAAAAGTGTCTCCTCATCTCCCTCCTGAACCTTCCTCCCTCCAGTTTCATATCATGGCCCATGGTGTCCCTCCCCTCCCTTACTTTGAAAAGCCCCTCTGTACCTGTCTTGTTTATTCCTTTCATGTACTTAAAGGTTGCAATCATGTCCCCCTGCCCCTCCTCTCCTCCAGTGAGTACATGTTCAACTCTCTCTACCTCCTCTCATATGATAAGTCCCCAGCCCCTTGATCATCTTTGTCACCCTGGGCTGCACCCCCTCCAGTAACTTAATGCCCCTCTTCAGATACAGGCACCAGTACTGCACACAGTACTCCAGGTGCGGTCTAACTAATGACCTATACAGTGGCAGAATCACCTCCTCCCTCCTCGACGATATACCCCTTGCAATACAACCCAGCATTTTGTTGGCCTTTGCAGCTGCCTTCCTACATTGTGCCGAGTTGTTCATTGACCCTGTAATAAGCACCCCCAGATCCTTCTCCTCCTCTGTCTGGGCTAGCTGCACTCCCCTCAGCTGGTAACTCCTCCATGAGTTCTTCATCCCAAAATGCATCACCTTGCAGATTTTGGCATTAAACCCCAGTTGCCAGGTGTTTGACCAGGTTTCAAGCTTTGCCAGATCATCCGGCAACCCCTGCCATTCCCCTAGGTCATCCACCACTGCTCCTACGTTGGTATCTTCAGCAAACAGACTGATCTTGCTCTTGATGTCCCATGATATGTCTGCAATGAATATCCCAAACAACACTGGTCCCAACACCGAGCCCTGTGGAACACCGCTCGTCACTACCCTTGGGTGTGAGAGCTCCCCACCCACCACCACCCTCTGTTGCCTTCCCTGAAGTCAGTTTAATACCCATCTCACCACCTTTGCACCCGCCCCTGTGCCTACTAACTTACTTCCCAGCCTTCCATGCGGCACCAATCCTCTTGTTGGTGTTGCACCTGGGTTGAGTGTTTTACATGTAAGCCACCTGGAGGCATACATGCACTGATAATAAGGCATACTCCAGTGTCTGTCACACCTCCGAACTCATAGACACTTTGTGCATGCTGAACCTCTGGCTACTGCTACAGGCCACACATGCACTGAGTCAGTGCACTCCCCACCCCCCTGGAGGAGGAGAAAAGCAGTCCCTCAGATAATAAGGCCTGCTCCCCTCAGCCGGAGCTCCGATGAACCAGGATCATTCCAGAACCTGGGCCACCAGTGTTGCAAGCAGTAGCACTACCACTGTACTGGTAGGCTGGCTACAATGAACTGCTGTTACTTGATTCTTGAGGAGTACTATTAAACTGGCCAATGATCTGGTGATGTTGATCCTTGTTGTACAGGGATGTTTTGTTCCACCAATATAGTCAATGTTTGTGCAAAGCAGTTGACATAGCATTTTTATAGCACTCCACATTGTCAATGGGTAATCAACATAACTTGATATAGTGCACCCCTACCAGGGGAATGCCACCCCTAAA
The DNA here is from genome assembly GCA_016271365.2 of Neoceratodus forsteri. Lineage (NCBI taxonomy): Eukaryota > Metazoa > Chordata > Ceratodontiformes > Ceratodontidae > Neoceratodus > Neoceratodus forsteri. Next base: position 39,368,866 of record CM028137.1, on the reverse strand, counting down.
TTTAAATAGTGCCTGTTAAGCTGCAGCATTCCAATTGTATAAACTGCTTTTTCTCTCATTCCCTGAGTGGATTGGGAGCCACGTCTGTCTTGCTAGGATGTTTTTAATGGTCTCCGTTTCAATAAAAAAGAAAAAAAGGTGACACAGGCAGGAACAGATTTATTTTATTGGGGGTGTAGAGTCTCGGGGGGGGGTCCTCAACTTTGGTATTGGTTCATTTGCCTCCAACCCCATAGCTTGAGGATTGATGTTTGGCAGCATTTTAGAGCTAACACAGTAGTGAACAAATGTAGTGGTTGTGCACAGGAGCCCCTTTATATACTAAGGGGAGGAACGTTGTGGTGCTCAACAGCAGGGTAAATACATGTGAAAAGGTGTTTCGAAGAGAACAAGTCTGTAGGCGCACTTTAGACAAAGTTATTGCAAATCTTTTGTAAGGTTATATCTTATAGTGTTTATTATAGGCAGTTAGGAAAACAACAACTTAATGCCAGGCACATTCAACAAGTACCTCACTTACTTGCAATATTGTCCAAGCCATAAAATGTAAAGCAAATCACTCAACCAGTTTTTGTGGACTAGTTTTTTCTTGGCTCAATCATCTAAGACCTGTATTACGTGAAAACCTTGCTTTTGTTGGACACCATCCACTGTGGTGTTTGTCTTATGATGAACATCGTCCTTTGTTATACTAGCTTTACTCTGCTGGTTTTTCAAAGGTGACAAGCGTTTTAGACTTCCATACATTATAACTCTTTATCACAGGTATCTGGCAGATCTGAGGCAGTCAGTGTGCAGCTCTTGCTGTGTAGATTCTACCTGAAACTTTTTGCTGTGGTCTTTAGGCCAGTGCTCATGTGTGCTTATATTTCAGAACTCAAGACCCAATCATCGGAGCTGTTAGACAGCTAAACTTGTGATTTTGGTGTAACTTTGAGGTGATTTGTGGATTTTCCACCTCAATCTCTGTTTCTACGAATTGCGCAGCCACCATTAGGGTTGAGCATGTGCTCCTTCATCATTTGGCTTCCCAACAGTGTCTAGAGCATGCACTGGTGGTGTGCAGGTATGCAGTACAAAGTCCATTGCATAACGCTGTTTGCCATTAATACCTATTGCTCAGTGTGTGCCCACGCATTTGTCAAGTGTGCTCAGGCTAGCTCAAGCACGGTGATGTTCCTGTACACCTGATGGGTGCATACATGCCATGGCCTGCAACTTATCCCCACCCCCGGCCAGGGTGTTCACATAGTTGGGGTTTTCCCACTCTAGGTGTTGCACCTTGCACTTGGAGGAGTTAAATTTCAATTTCCTAGTGCAAGACCACCTATCCAGAGTATCCAGGTCCTCTTGCAGAGCCTATCTCCCCTCCTTCACTACCACTCCAACTTAGAGTCGTCAGCAAAGAGACTCATTTCACACCCGATACCTCTCCTGGTATGGGAGATGTAGGCATTAAACAGGAGTGGCCCAAAGACTGATCCCTGTTGGACCCCACTTATGATCTCCTTAAGAGACGAGTCCTCCCCTCTGACCACTACATGTTGAGTTTGACCAGAAAGCCAATTTCCATTCCACCCAACCATCAAGTCAATAGGCTTACCCCCATCCCCCTCAGCTTCTCCATTAGGCCAATGTGAGGGACTAAATCGTAGGGTGAATTCTTTACAAGCAGAATTTACCTTTGGTAAATAAAGATCACCGCAGAGTGATCCATGTGCAGCATGTAAGGATAGAGTAGAAACGGTAAACTTTTCAACATTAATAGATGAGGAGGGGGTTAGACAGGAAGGGATGGGGGGATATTATCAATAATAAAGAAACAGCTACAGGACTTTACACAGACTGAGAATAAAAGTCCCCACAGGATAGCAGCTTATTTGGAGGGGTTACAAAATACAGGAACAGATCAGGATTTGGGAAGGGAATTGAACAGTGATATCCAAGACTCAGAAATGTTACAAGTCATTCAGGGGTTAAAGACAAATGTAGCTCCAGCAGAGGATGGAATTCCAAATGAATTTTAAATAATATTTCTGGAAGTAATGGCAGTCATATTGGGAAAAGGTTTTTCAATATCTACTGACTAAAACCTATTTACTAACAGAATTTTCTAAGGGATTGGTTAAATATTTATTCAAATCAGGGGATAGAGAACAGATTGAAATTGGAGACTGATTTGTTTATTAAATGACGACTTTAAAATATTAGCATGTGTATTATAAAAACTTTTAAAATGAATACCGGATAAAGTAATTATTTCAATTCAGACAAGTGTCCCACTGAGTAGTCGAATCCAGAACAATCTATGTGTAATGAGAGATGTATATAATTATTGTGAGAAAAATCAAATTCTATTGTTTTTATTAATGTTAGATGAGAGAAAAGCCTTTAATGGTGTAACTCCACCTACAAATAGGTGTTCCCAAAAAGTCTTCCTTGAGCTTGTCTAAATGCTCAGTGCCAGGCTGGTGTCCTGTGTTTTAACGTTCAAAACCATTTGTGTGAGAGTGCCTAAATGCCTCTGTGTTCTTTCTCTTTAAGAGCTGCCTAGATCGCAATTATAATTAATCTGAGGGGGGCTGAGTGTTGCTATGCTCGAGTTCCACCCGGGCTGCCAGATAATTGCTCCGTTCTGCCATCGCTATTAGTGCAGAGGGAGCTCTGTTAGTTGCTGTATTCATTTTCTGAATATCTATTAGAACAGTAATAATTAGAGCTGCAGCAAATGCCACCGACAAAGTGAATGCAAAGTGGGCACTTCATGTTGCCCTCCACTCGCTGGTGGGCAATGCAAAGTGCTCACTCTGCCTTGTCATTGCCACTGCGTTAGGCGGAATGGCAATGCTGAAATGCAAGTCATTGTTTTAATGGACTTGTGTTCCTCATTATAATTCTAAGTGATCCACTTGGTGTTGGTGGTGATTTGGTAGCCCCCCCACAGATAACATGGCTTACAGTACTGTAAGTCACATGGTCTTTAGCCTAGCAGATAGAAAGTGAGTCATACAAGCAGACATTTTTACTTTCTTCTGTGCAGATGGAGAGAGAGCAGTGTGTTTTGTGACTGCTGATACTTTTAGATCATAGCGAGGAGGAGATTTAAACTTTGGTTTAGATTCAACAGCTGTTTTAAAAGCTACATTTTTTTGTCTTTTCTGTACTCTTTTTTACTTAATTTGTTCTTTCCGTAAATGTTATTTTTCATACCTTTATAAGTAGTTAGTTGTTTGTCTGTGTGACAGTGTGTGTGTGTGTTGTGTGACAGAGTGAGTAGTGATTGCTTGGACTGAGGGAGCTCAGTAGGAGAGATAGACCAGAGTGATGGAATGTCTGGGGTGGGGGCAGCTCTGGGAGATCGTGGTAGTGGTAAGCATCGTACCATGCCCATGTGTGGAAGGCATGGGAGCCCATTCCTTTTGGACCGCTCAAAACTTGTGAGTCCCCCCCCAGAAGCAGGACCAGCACCACCTCCTGTCCTGACTCTGAGGTAGTTGAACCACCACCACCACTACCAAGTCCAGCACCAGGTCCTCTTGAGCAGGATGTGCCTGTTTCCCTGGGGACAGGTGTGGATCCCATCCCTGTTCAGCACCATGACCAGACGGCTGCCAGTTCATCTGGCCATCCCCTGCCTGTGCCTGGTCCTCCCTGCACCTCTGTTGTTTGGCAGTTTTTTGACTGTGACGGGGGGACAGCAGTGTGGTCAAGTGCTGTCTATATGAGGTGGAGGTGCACCGTGACCCCTGGGGACTCACCTGGGGACTGTGGGCCAGCACACCCATATGCTCAATCACCAGCAGTTGGAGTGGCAGTCTGCCACAGAACTGACCATGCCTGTACCTGCTGGCCATTCTGTGGCAGAGGGTGCAGCTGTGCATTGTGGCATCCCTAAGAAGAGTAGGGCCACAGCAGCACCTGCTGCTCCTCCAGCACCCCCACCACCCACATCAGCAGGTCAGCCTGTAGAAAGTGTGGACCCCAGAGAACTGCGTGTAACACAGACTTATTTGGCAGTTCTCTGGAGTGCTGTTGAGGAGAATAACGAGAGGGTGAGTGCAGTGGAGCAGTGGCTGGATCACATAGAGGGACATCTGTTGCAAATCATGTCCATGTTGGAACTGCTGCAGATCACCATGGGATCCCACGTTATTTTTTTTCCTCACACCATGTGCCCCCAACACCTTCCTTGCTGTGTTATAAAATGCATTTCTCCAGCATCCCTGACCCTTGTATGTAATTATGCCCTTTTTTGTTGTTTTCCATATGCATGACACTTTGTTTTCTGAGCAGTGCAAGTATACTGTGCTAAACTGCATGTGTGCAGCCAGTCTTCTTTCAAGTGTGTGTATGTACTGCAGACACTGTCCAACTCCCTGACTTAAAAACAAACATTAATGAGTATAATGGTGGGGTGGTGAAGCATGGAGAGATGCTACAAAACAGGCTTACAAAACATCAAAGTAACTATTAAAAAAAATTAATGTTGTGATTCTTGACATGATTGTAAATCTTGATTTGTGACTGCATTTGTGATCATGATGATGAAGAAATATGAATGCCTACAGCTGTACTTCCCTGGACCCCAATGAGCTGTAGCTTAAAACTCCCAGACTTAAAAACACATATCAATGAGTACAATGGTGGGGTGGTGAAGCCTGGAGAGATACTACAAAACAGGCTTACAATACATCCAAGTAACTAGAAAAAAAATTACTGTTGTGATTTGTTATGTGAATGATCGTGAATCGTGATTAGTGACTGCATTTGTGACCGTGATGATGAAGAATGTGATTTGTATCACGAGTGACTTGTGATGATGGTCCTGACTTAAAAACGCATATTAATGAGTACAATGCTCATGCAGAATTAAGCACCACACCTGACCAGTACTCTGAAGGAAGCCAAAGAAACAACTGTGACTTAAGTTACAGATGGAGATTGGGCCCTAAAGAGATGCAAATGCACAGACAGATTAACATTGCGCTGTGCACTGAATAGATGCAGACACAAAGGCACAACACCTAACCAGTGCTCACCATCAGGAATTCAAATCTGGAAAAGAATACCTTTTCCAGTTGGGGTGGGCCACGGGGGGTGGGGCAGTGAACAGTACTGCTGCAGTAACAGTCACTAGTACTAGTACCAGTAAACATACTACATAGAAGCACAAAACCACACAGCTGCAGTGGATAGCAGCTTCACATTACTGAAATCATTATGTGGCACAATAAAAGGTGTCTGATTTGATGACAAGCGTCACACACATACTCACACACACACTAAGTAATGCATAGCAAATTGAAAACTTCAGTAATATAACCACGTATTTTAAATAAACTAAAATTATGCACTGCAGCAGTAACAGTCACTAGTACTAGTACCAGTAAAGATAACACAAAGAATTACAAAAATCACACAGCTGCAGTGGATAGCAGCTTCACATTGCTGAAATTATTATGTGGCACAATAAAAGGTGTCTGATTTGATGACACACGTCACACACATACTCACACACACACTAAGTAATGCATAGCAAATTGAAAACTTCAGTAATATATCTTCATATTTAAAAAAAACTAAAATTATGCACTGCTGCACCACTACAGTCAGCAAAAAAATGGCAAGAAATATTGAAAATATTACTGTGTATACATTAACACAGTTATACAAGAAAAATATCACCAAAACAGAAAGCACTGTCTTTTTCTCCAAGTTAATCTACCTATACCACAGATATGCCCCTCCCCCAAAGCACACTTTGACTGTCTCTCAGTACACAGACTGAATGTTGTACATTAACATTCAAAATCCATACACAAACAACAAACACTCGATGATATCAGCACGGGAGGGTTTCCTATAATCGATGAACTTAAGTTTCTGCAAAAAAAATGACTCAAAAAGGCTTTTTTAACAGCTTTTTGAAGGTTGAATCACAGAGAGCTCTCAGAGCAGATTGTCTCCTACAGCTTCCTATACACACTACCCCAAAGTGAGATTGTGCAGAACGATCTAGGGCCCATATGACCTGAAATCCCATGAATCACTGCAAAATTCACCTTTGGAGCTTAAAAACAAGGTGAAGTGAGGCGAAGTGGAAGAACGGAGTAACGTGAAGTCATTGTTTTCAATGGACTTCTCGTTACCCATTATAACGCGAAGTACTCCGCTTCGCGTTGTGGAGCACTTAGTGAATTCGCCTTCATTCCGCGAATCACTTCGCGGAGCGAATTGGGGCCAGTTCACCCATCACAAGTAATAATATTGCAGTTTGATCTAACCTGCCTTCTTTGCAGCATGGAAAGTTCTGTTTACTTCTTCCATCTTGGTCCTGGACTGCTGAAATGGGCCAATCAGCACCTTTGTGGACTTTAAAATGGAACCTGTCCCCAGGGGTCTTGTGGGAGCAAAATTCTGCAGGAATTGTAGTTTTGGGCTTTTGGCACCTAAATGAACATGGAGGGAGAGCCCTTGTTGTCACTGACAGAGGAATCAACTAACCAAACTTTTGGATCCTGGGGAAAGTTCCAGGCTGCTTGCAGCTAGCTTTTAGATCTGAGATAGGAAGTGAAGGAATAACAGCTTGAGACAGTCGAGCAACCATTCTGAGTAGTTTCACAGGGGAGAACTGTGGAAAGGCTTGAGCTTTGGCATGCATGTCTGCCTGCAGTCCCTGAGAGGGAAACCGTGCCTTTATCAGACTGAATCCAACTTTGAAGTGAGTTAAGCCACTGAATGGTGACCAGGCTGCTACCTGAGGAAGACCAAACATTTTCCAAATGCGATTAGCCTGTCAGGACCTTCAGCTACCACTGAACTCCTGGTTTGTGCAAAGACTCTATAATGCGACTGGATAGCAATTTGCATGGTACAGTAGAATTTCCTTACATGTAAATGTGCTGTGTGCTGCTAGTGGGATGTGATTTCATTCTCCAATGTGTGTTGAAGTGTGTTCTGCATGCTGGAAGCTGCATCCAGCTCCAACAGACTTAATCCGAATTCATTTCCATTTAGCCTGGGCCTAGCCACACTGGCCCAGCCAGACAACCCACTGCAAACAGAAAACTATTGACGAAAGACCTGCATGAGGATCAGCCCCCTGCTCAATGCTTTGAACAGGAATGATGCCTTGGTGATTCGTGTGGGCCCTGCTTCTCCTGGCACTCCAGCTCCACAACCTGAATTCTCCATTTCATCCTGCCTGTGTCTAGTATTGGGTACTGTGAGTAAACACCAGGGTAGATCCCTGCAACATACAGCAAAATCTAAAGTGTGTCATCTAATTGTCTTGTTGTTTTTCCTTTCACGAACTGAGCCCTCTGGCTCCGAATTACAAATAGTGTGTGTTGTGTATGTTGCTTTCTTCCATCACAGGGCCCCACCACCTGCGACGCCGGCTTCCCCAGCAATGTTCCTGGCTAGTCCACCTTTTCCCTACCCTGGTACACAGAGTGTTTGACTGTGTAGGGACTCTGAAGTGCATGCATGACTATTTGATTGCTATAGCCTTTAAGCAAGTCAACCTGATCATGCCCCTCCCTTGTTCAAGTCCCCTGAATAAATCAGATCTAACTCTTTTTGCATTTAACCTGATAGTCCTTCCAATCTGTATTGAGAGCACTTTACTGTTGTTGCTTGCTGTGCCTAACCTTGTTTTACAGGGGATCTCCAGGGTCGAACTGGTGGAACCAGCCTTGGTGGTAAGTGCAAACAGTGTGGGTACTTGTATGGTGAATAAGGGTCATTGTAAAAGTGATTATGGTATATTGTTCCAGCCACTAGAAAGGATAGAGGGGGGTTACAATGCCCCGGAGGGCTGTGCCCAGGTTAGCTTGACCACTAACAACCCTGTCCTCTGGGTGGAGGCACCCGTTTCAGTACCCAGGCCCCTCAACCTGCAACTAGTCAAGCAGGCATGGGTAGTAGCCCTTGGAATAGTGCCACCTAGGGGTTAAATCTTGAAGGCTCACCAGTGGGATTGTGTGCCTTCTAGTGGCTAGACGTGGGAATTACCCCAGTATGTTTAGAACTGGTGACAAAATGGAGGAGCTTGCTATGCCTAAGCTCAGGATCACCCCCCCATAAGCTGTTAGTGCACCAAATTAAGAGGTGGAGTGAGGCTGAGGGGGTAGACCCCTGACAGGCCCTCCTGTTAATGGATGTCCCATTAGGGACCACTAATGTTATTATTGTAGAAGCTGTGGAATATGTTAAGAGTTTGAGAAAGGTTGAAGTGAAGGGGGGGATTCAGACCTGTCTGACCAGACCAGGGTGGTTTTACTCTCCAGCAGCTCTCTCATAGATCCAGAGAAGTAACCCTGGTATTCTGTCTGAAGGGCCCAGAAGAGGTGAAGGGTCATCCATTTGTACAGTGATTTGGCTACCTGGAAGGGCCCCCCAGCATAGAGGGGTTCAAGGACAAGCTACTTAAATTGTTAGTTTCTGAGGGGCGAACCCCAAGAGTTAGTGAAGGTGCTAGACCTTTCTGAAGAACCCACATCATTGCAGTCCCTGACAGCATCTTCTGGCACCCTGAGGGTCTCCCACATGTTCACCCCCCCAAAATTAATTCAATCTGTGCACTTGGACTCTTACCGTAGACTCAGATTTTTTTCGGGCACAGTTCCAGAGCCCGAAGGGAGGATGACCTGGAAATGTGGATGGACTATGCTACCCTCCTGATTCAGGAATGGCAGTGCTCTGAAGGGGATAAAAGAAAAAGACTTATGGAGAGTTTAAGGGGCCCTGCATTGGAGGCCATTCGCCTACGAGCCACTATTCCAGAGGCTACTGCTGCTGAATACCCTCTGCCTTGGAAGGGTTTTGTAGCATCGAGATCAGGGAATGATTTGTTGTGGAAATTTAAATCTGCAAAGCAATGGAAGAATGAGAAGTTGTTCTTGTTTGTTACCAGGCTTGAGACGGCTCTGCAGAGGGCCCACAGGAAAGGAGGGGTGCCTGCTAGTGAACTGAATCTGGTCAGGTTGGACCATATCCTTAAATCAGCCAGGTACTCTAGTGTGATGATGCTAAAACTCAAGTTGCAAGACAGGAAGACTAACCCTCCTGAGTATTGTCACCTCATGAAAGAGATTCGTGAAGCAGAGAATGATGAAGAGGGATGGGAGCCCTATGCTGGGGTTGCTTCGCACTAAAACTCCTGAGAAAAGTGATGAGACTGAAGTGCAGGAAATGAGAGAACTGATCAAAGACTTTACAGAGTTGAGAGTCAGTCAACAAGCCGCTGAGGCTTCCAGAGATACTAACCTCTATCAGGCACCTCCTGAGTCAAAGAGCGAGGTCCTGCCTGGTGGAGTGGGAGTGCACATCATCTCTTCTGAAACCCAGACTGACAGTAACCTATTTTAAGAAGTACAAGAGTTTAGAGCCCTGGTGGTGACCTCATTACGAGCCACAAGCCACTAACCTTGGTGGAAGTCCAGAGGACCAAGAACGCAAGTCACAGTCAAAGAAGGCCCCATGAGGTGCCCCTGATGTACCTAAGCAGGAGATGGCCCACAATCACCAGAGACTCTAGTGAACCCAATTTTGTTACCACTTGGGAGGATGGGCACACCCATTTCACCTGTCACTCACCAGAGAACTTGAGAAAGGTTACTATTAGGCTACTAGCCTTGATTCAACAGAAAAATAACAGGCTGCAAGGTGAAGCTGCTCAGAAAAGTTATTCATTAAAGGCTGCTGCCAAGTCGACATCCAAGTCTGCATCACCTGAGTGGTCCGAGGTGGTGGGCCCTTCAAGGGAAACTACAGTAAGGGTGAATTGTGTGTCTGCCTGGGCCATGCTAGACAGTGGATCTCAAGTAAATATAGAGTTCCAAAATTTGTACAAGAAGCATCTGCCTGATGTGCCCATACAATTCTTGGAAGGCTTACATGTGTGAGAGTTAAGTGAGAAGTCTTATCTGTACTCAGGGTACATTTGGATCTGGCTGTCTTTCCCTACCTCAGTGGCTGGAGTAGATGAACAAATTGAGATTCTTGCCTTAGTGTGTCTCCCTTCCGGACTGTATGATGGGGTTCCCCAGTTAATTGGGACAAACACCCATATGTTTGGGAGACTGGCACAACTCTGCCATGAGAAACAAGGGCAACAGACTGGTCAGGCCCTAAGAATTCCTGCTGTAAACAAAAGGGCCTATGGCTTGCAATAGAAAGCTGAGGAAGCAGACCAGGGTGAACCTGTGGGGATCATGTGGAAGAAGGATCCTGACTCTCTGGTACTTGCTTCCATTGCCCAGTGTACCATTCATGGGGAGATCCGCCTCCAGAATGATGTCAAGAATAAAATATTAATGTTGGATGCACCAGGTGATGAAAAGTTGCCAGAGGGATTATTGGTCAAAATAGCATCATGCCTGCTCATGCCCACACCTCATGCATGACGAGTGATGGTTCAAGTTCAGAATGTGTCAGATTGGGAGATCTGGGAGTCGCAGGGGTGCACCCTAGCTACAGTACACTGCACTGACACAGTCTTATTGCCCAGCAACAAGTAATCTGGTGAAAAGGAAAGAGTGACCCCAGACATATTTGACTTTGGTGATTCCCCTTTGTCAGCTGAATGGAAGGATAGGATTAGCAAGAAAATCACCCAGACAGACCTAGTGTTTTTATTAAAGGAATAGGACATGGGGGGTGTCCAGGGTGCAGAGCAACACATGTGTCTGCATGATGACCGGCAATTTTGAGAGAGATCCAGAACGCCCCTCAGCTGACATTGATAATGTTAGGAGGCACCTCCAAGAAATGCTGACTTCTGGCATTATACAAGAATCAAGGAGCCATATGCCTTTGACATTGTGGTTGTGTAAAGAAGAATGGGTCTGTGAGGAGTGTGTTGATTATCGAACCCTGAACAAGTGGACCATCACAGATCAATACACCATGCCCCGTATACAAGATGTCCTCGATTGCTTGAATGGGTGCAAATGGTTAATGTTATTGGATCTTCGCAGAGGATATAACCAGATTCCGATGGTCCTAGAGGACCATGATAAAACGGCATTCATCTGTCCTTTGAGGTTCTATGAATTACTGAGAATGCCACAAGGAATTTTAGGCACCCAGGCCACCTTTCAGCCGACTGATGGAAAGTGTGGTGGGAGATATGAACTTGCTGGAATGTCTAGTGTACCTAGATGATGTCATTGTGTTTGGATGCACATTAGAGGAGCATGAGACCTGACTGTTTAAAGTTATGGACTGATTGGAAGACCTCAGCCTCAATCTGGCCATCGACAAGTGCTAGTTTTTTCAAACTTCTGATAAGTACGTGGGGAACATAGTATCCACAGAAGGGATAGATAATGATCCCAGTAAGGTTGAGTCACTGACTTCTTGGCCACAGCCTCATAACTTGAAAGAACTACAACATTTTTTGGGGTTCCTTGGCTACTACTGCAGGTTCATAAAAGACTATTCAATGGTGATTCACCCAGTCCTAAATCTTACCCAGGGTTACTCCCTACCAACCGTAAATACAAACAAGCATTTGTCAATGCCGAATGTTGTCGTGCTGGCATTGGCATTGGTAGTGCAGAAGTTAGAGATGCATAATAATAATGGCAGTGAAGTATTGAAGTGAGGCCAACCCCATCTCCACCCTGCAGAGAGTGACAGGCATTGGGGTGTGCCTTTGGGTCATCAGCTATAACGCTCATGCCACTGTACCTAACCCTACCCTGTAGACGCTGACATAGAAACAGACTTGAATTTACAAGCGAGCCTCTGGAGAGAGGTATTGGATATAATATAATTGTGAATGCAATTTTTAAAACATTTGATGTGCTGGAAGCCGATGTAAAAGGGTTTTTCCCTATACATTTTCTCCTCTACTGTGTGTGCAGTGCTTTAGACACAGGGAGCTACTCCAGGCTTCCTGGCTTAGACTCCTAGCTGAACACGAGTTTAATTCATCTACAGCATTTTTTAATGCTTGAAAACTCTGTCAAACCCTCTTAAATATCCTGGGGCTGTATGATTATAATGATTTAAAATCTTTTTTAATCTTCTGTCATGAGTGCAACTGGAAGCAGTGCAGATAGCTACTTCCGGTTTAGCACTTCAAATGACCCCCACTAGCGAGCTGGGTGAGCAAGTGTGAGGCCACACGCGGAGACGTGTGTAGAGACACGCGCATCTCAGTGCATGTCTACTGTGTCCACCGGGGCAACCGGCACTGGTACTCTTGTTCTATGCACTTCTCAGATAAAAACAACATCAAGTAGTACTGTAATTTCTTGCTAATTCAGTACTCTATCTAGCAGCATGATGAAGAAGGTCAATAAACTTTTTATTACTTGTAAAATGTATACTGTGGGTAAACGTACTCCAGACAGTACTTGTGACATATGTAAGCTTGTTGTTTCCCTTCAGGAGGAAATAGCATGTCTACAAAGTAAAAGAGTTATTAATTCCGAGATTGAGGCCCTGGAGGAATATATTGATCACATGTCCCTTCTTATAGAGACAAATTTGACTTCAGTCATTCAGGAAAATACTACATTATGTAAACATCCGATTGCTATGCAATCTGATTTCTTACCTGAAGAACATTTGGCTGATATTTCTACTCACTCGGCCCTCCAGGTAGCCACATTAGATCTACCATTTGACTCATCAGTTGAAGTAAATCTGCTTGTTATGCCACCCTATGCTGTCTTATGCAAATCCCCTGCTGCTTTACCTAATTCATCTTACAATGCAGATCCAGCCGGTACATCTACTCCCTTTACTCCTATTCACTTTAACAGGATTTGAGTCCATCAATTGAACCTGCATGGTCTACGGTTTCATTATTAAAGAAATCTCAAATTGTAGATCCAAAACTCAACATATATCCACCGCCATTACTACATAATTCCTTTCAATCTTTACAGACAATCCCTAATAATATGTCTATATGACTTTCCCCAAGACAATCCTTTGGTTAATTCATACTCCCCCACACTGCCACCGATCAGATAGTGCATTTAGCTGAAACCAAAGCAGTTAAAAAACAAGAATTTGTTTTAGGAGATTCCATAACTAAATACATTGATCGAACTGTTTGCAATCCGAACAAACAAAATAGAACTTGTTCAAGCTTTAGGGGGGCGGGAGTATCGGACATTACCTTCCAGCTAAAAACAATTCTTTCAGCAGCAGGTGAAAATCCACTTGTGATTGTCCACACAGGGACGAACGATATATTCAGAACATCACTCCATCAGCTTAAACAGAATTATGCAGCTCTTTGTAACATTTTGGTGGAAAGAGGATGTAGTATTTGTATATTGGAAATACTACCAGTTCCAAGATCTTCAATTCATATAACAGCCATGATCAAAGCACTAAATGAATGGCTCAGAAAATGGTGCTATGGACAGAATATTTCCTGTCTTACCCACTGGGAGGAATTCTACAATAACTATTCTCTCTTCTGTTGGGATGGTCTCCATCTCAGCAGAAGAGGAAGTTTGCTTTTGGGACGCCAAATTACAACCTTTATACACAACCATTTAAACTAAAATTGCAGGGGGAGACATTGTCTAAATCCAAGTCTCTTAAACCAAACATCCAGCAGCCTCCAAATTATTTGAATGTTTTATCTCTGAATGCCTGTTCTCTTACTATAAGCAAAGTGGCTGAACTAGAAACAATAATTTTTTTCTCAAAATCTGGCACTTATTGCCATAACTGAAACTTGGGGTAACTTAGATAAACAATCGATTTCTGATATCCCAGGTTTTAAGCATTATTTCAAAAATAGAACTGACAAAAAAGGGGTGTGTGTGAGTCTTTATGTTAAAAACACCATTCCTTCCTTTGAATCTTTCTTTAAAATACACACTGAGAGTGTTTGGGTGAATATACATCCCACAGGACTCCCACAGATTTTGGTTGGCAATTGTTATCGCCCATCGTCTGCAGATATTTCTTACACAATACAACTTACAAAAGATATCTCCCATCTCGCCAGTAATGGTACAGTTCTTATCCTGGGTGATTTTAACTATCCAACTATTAATTGGGATACCCTAACTGGAACTAACTATCATGATAAACAGTTCCTTTCAGGAATAATTGATCTTGGTCTTACCCAGTTAGTTACGGAGCCAACCCATGGCAAAAACTTACTTGACATAGTAATAACTAATATGGACACCCCATCTCTAACTTATGTATTACTGAACCTCTAGGCAATAGTGACCATATGTCAATTCTATTTTCACTTCTCCAAAAAATTCATTTCCTTGAAAACAACTGTACACTTAGACAATATGATAAAGCAGATTTTCAACTGATTAATAATCATCTTTGGACTATTCCATGGGATAATATCCTCCTTCCACTGGACTTAAGACTCTTGGACAACTTTCAAGCAGATAATACAGTATATGATTTAGAACAACTGCCCATACCAAGGATTCACACAAATCTCTTTTTTTTTTACCTAAATGGTGAAAAGGGGAATACTATAACAGTGGGCCCATTGACGAAAGATAACTTCACTATTACCTCCATTATTGAAACAGCCAATGAATTTAACAAATAGTTTAGCTCTGTATTTGAACAGGACACTATTAGTATATCTTCATTAAACTTACCTAACCCATCCATTTATTCCTTTTCACTTCAGGAAATTAAGGAATTATTAGGTACTTAAAGAAAACAAACAACAAGGCCAGGACCAGACAATATTAATCCCAGACTCATATTAGGAACAATTGATACTATTGCTCTTCCACTTACTGTTATTTTTTAATAAATCTTTTAAAGAATACAAAATTCCATCTGACTGGCTAACAGCTATAGTTAACACCTATATTCAAACAAGGTTCCCACTCCAAAACAGAAAATTATAGACCAATTAGTCTAACTTCAATACCTTGTAAACTATTGGAGAAAAAAAATGTAACTATTAATTGAAGCTGAAATGGAATCATTGAACATCATAGATTACACTCAGCATGGGTTTAAAACAGGTTTTTCCTGTGCAACCTACCTGATCTCCTTTTATAACATCATGAGTAAAAATCTAGATTCCAATATTCCAGTTGATGTCATTCTATTGGATTATAATAACTGGTGATGCCCAATATCAACTCGTTTTCAGCAACTTTCAAAAGTCGTATCAACCCTCAGGTTGATACGAAAAACTCGTATCAACCTGCGGGTTGATACGACTTTTACATCATCACGCCGAGAAGCATCACAAACAAATGAGAGAGCCAATGGCAGCACGAGATAGTTCTCCAACGGTAAACACACACTCGCAACTTTCACATTGCTAAAAATCAAATTAAGTGATCAGCGACTCCTAATCTAAAAGAGAAACACAATGGAGAACTGTTTTGTTGCAGCCCTATTTATGCAGTTTAGTTTTGTGTCATGTACTTTCATCCAGACACATCGAGATAACGCAACAGCACTGGGTGACTGGTTAAGATGCAGCTAACAGTTTTTTTGCCCCAGTTATTATAAAAAGTTAAAATATGTAGGTGGTTGATATGGATTTTTAACACACTTTCATTGTGTGATAATAGTGAAACCTCCTCGAGCTTCGCCTAAAGTTTACATATTATCACACAACTTGGGTGTGTAAAAAAAATCTATATCAACCACCTACATAAGCATTATTCTTTATGTAGCAAGGCATCTGATAAAGTTTCATGCAACATACTAGTGACTAAACTTATTAAACTTGGATTCTCAGCACAAATAGTTTCATGGGTTCATAACTGGCTTAATGGTAGAATGCAGAGAGTAAGGGTAAATAATGAATTTTCAGAACTAGTTAATATAACTAGTGGCATCCCCCAGGGTTTCGTTCTGGGACCAACACTCTTTAACATCTTTATTAGTGAAATGTTAATCTCATCAAAAACATTATTGTTAAATTTGCAGATGATACTAAACTAGGGGCTGTGTTGATAATATAATAAACAAAACACAGTTAAAACAGATTTGGCTACCATAGAACACTGGGCAGTATCAAATAATATGGTTTTTAATGTATCAAAATGTGCAGTATTGCACTTGGGTAGGAATAATCCTGAGCAGCCTTACCTGTTAAATAATATTAGAATTTTAAAGTTCCCAGAGTAGAAAAAGATTTGGGAATATTAATTAATAACAAATTATCATTTTCCGAACACTGTAAAAAAATAGCAAATCAAACTAATGCTCTTCTTCATAGAATTAATTCTACTTCCATTTCTAAATCAGAAGAATGTATTATGACCTTGTATAGGTCTCATGTTAGACCTTACACAGACTATGGTTCACCTCTCTGGAGTCCATACTTAATCTCTGATATAAAAAGAATGGAACAGATTCAACGTAGGGCAAGAAAATTAGTCCCTCACATTGCTTCCTTAGACTATGAAGAATGGCTAGATACAGGATTATATTCACTTAAAGCAAGAAGACTAAGAGGTGACCTTCTCCAGCTTTTTAAAATAATTCAAAATCCAAGCTTAATGGCTCAGTGTGGAATATTGTTTACCTCTAGAAAAATTGTGGCTAGATGCCACAATAAACAACTTGTAGTAGAAAGACGTGACCTAATAAAAGATTATCATTTTTTACTGTTCAATCTCTCAGAGTATGGAATTCATTACCACAGGATATTATAGATTGTACAGAAATAAATACTTTTAAGAACAAACTAGATAAATGGTTGTTGAAATAATAGAATCAAGGGGTGAATTCAGAGCCATATTAAATACATGTTCCACATGTGTGGAGGAGAATCCTGATGAGCCACGGCCCCCTGTTGTCCATCTTACCAAGTAACCAAGTATCGTGGTGTGCTTTGGGGTTTTTGGGTGTTATACTTACCCCATTCCACAAGGAAATACACTAGGTGGGTGCAGTGAGAAGTAGAATGAGCTTAGTACTGGCTCCCAGTTCATACTGGTAAGAACTGCTTAGTGCAACTGTGATTTATCCTTTGGTAGTAATAAACTTGTTTATTACTCTAATGCAACATGTCTGTGATTACTTGCATTCCCA
Organism: Neoceratodus forsteri; assembly: GCA_016271365.2. Classification (NCBI taxonomy): domain Eukaryota; kingdom Metazoa; phylum Chordata; order Ceratodontiformes; family Ceratodontidae; genus Neoceratodus; species Neoceratodus forsteri. The sequence continues at coordinate 39,351,841 of CM028137.1, read as the reverse complement.
ATATCGTCACAAATCTAAAAGTGAGGTTCAGACCTCCCAACAGGGCACAGGGTGAAAACATTGCAGACAATATATCGTGACAAATAACAATGCAGGCAACACATCACTGTCTACAATGTTGGCATGTAAAGTCATCACTGACTTCCCCATGGGAAGTGCTCTGGATGAATATGCATGGTGACCACTGAGTCCCCATCCCACTGACCGATGGCCCCAGGAACTGTAACAGCATGCTGCCACAATGCGATGGCCGTCCCCTCCCCAGCATACCCTGACAACAGGCAAGTGGCCAGCACAGCCCTCCACTCACCACCATGGCTGGCCATTCAATGGAACAAACTGAATAAGCATTTGCATGTATACACACTCATTCAGTCTGTTCACTTGAGTGGCCAGCCATGGCAGTGAGTAGAGGGCTGTAACTACTGCCTGCCCGCTGTCACGGTATGTTGGGGGGACGAACATCCCATAGTGGCTGCCTGCTGTTACAGTTCCAGGGACCATCAGTCAGTGGGATGGGGACTCGGTGGTCACCATGCATATTTATCCAGAGAACTGCTCATGGGGTATGGGTTGGTGATGTCTTTACATGCCAACAGTGTAGATGGTGATGTGTTGCACGCATTGTTATTTGCCACGATATATCGTTCTCAATGTTTTCGCCTGGTACCGTGTGGTGGTATCACCATGGAACTGTACACAGACATAGCTGGGGACCTGGGTATCGGGGCTTATTTTCATGTTCAGTGGTGTGCAGGTCAATGGCTGGCTGCCTGGCTGGAGGCTGGGCTGGGGAAGGATATCACTGTACTGAAATTCTTTCCGGTCATAGTAGCACTTTTCATCTGGGGCCCCAGGCTCTGTGATCAGGTCCTGCACCTCAGGTCAGATAACATGGGGGTAGTCCATACCATCAATAAACAACTGGGGTGTTTGGGGACAATGGGAGACTTAATGTGGATTATTGTTTTCAAATGTATGCTGCTTAACGTGACATTTCAAGTTATACATGTTACAGGAATTGACAACACCATTGGCGATGCATTATCTAAGTCACAGTGGGATCGATTCTTCAGTCTGCCACCAGAAGCAGACAAGGAGGCAGAGAGAGGTGCCTCTCTTCCTGTGGGCAGTGGTGAACAACAAGCTTGGAAATGCATAGGTAACACAATTGCATTCTGTACAAAAGATGCGTACTGCCGGGGGGTCATATGCTACCTAGCCACGTGAGATGCCAAGGGATGGCTGGACATCTGGCCCATTCTGGTAAATCAACTGTGCAGCTATGTCATGGTAAACATAGCAAAAGAGCTATCACCAGGGATGATGGCTCACCACCTCACAGGGCTGTCTGCGGTGATGAGAGTTATGGGTCTCACATTACATGAGCCTTTAAGGTTCGGAAGCTGTTGGAAGGCTGGCACAGGGAGATCACTGTTATCTCAGATGCCAGACAGCTCTTCACACCAAGTAGATTAGAGGCCATATGGGGGGGTCTTTCCCAAAGTCTGTAGGGATAACCATGAATCACGGCTGTTTGGCGCTATGTTCCTGGTCACTTTCTGTGGATCCTTCATGGTTTCAGAGTTAATGATGCCCTCCAGGGGCCTGTGGCACCCTGAGCTTGTTGTCACAGGATGTGGTCACAGTGGGGAATAGTGTATTCCTGTTCCCATGTAGATCCAAGATGGATCAGTGGGAGGCATGCCACCAGAACGAAATTAAGGCCCCTGCTGGGGAGCGGTGGCATGTTGTTTGCAGGCTGGCGGAATATAGGATGTGCTGCCCCTCAACTGTTACAGCCTTTTCAGGCTTCATGATAGCAGCACAGTGACAGCCTATTAATTCCAGTTCATCCTGCGGGGAGCAATCGAGCAACTGAGGCTGAAGGTGTGTGAGTATGGGACGCACTTGTTCCGCATTGGGGCAGCAACAACATATAGAGGCAGGTGACTATCAGACTCAGAGTTTCAGGCTTCGGGACACGGGAGGTCTCAGGCATTCCTACATTATGTTAGACCACACCTACAGTAAATTTTTATTGTCTCTTACAGGCACTGGAGAAGACATGATGCTCATTTGGATAACTGGTTGTGTGTTCATTTGGTAGGCAATGCAAAGGGCAGTAAGTCAGCTGGTGGAAGCAACCTGTCTCTGACACCAGAGGTCACCTGGATTGAGTGGTTGGAGCCAAGGGCTTGTGCAGAGAGGACTTGCTTCCAAGCTTGCAAAGGATGGCTGACCGGGGGTCCACGCCGCAGATCTTGTTGATTCACTTGGGTGGAGAAGTCCTGGCCACAGGAAGATAGAGAACCTGCTGCTGCTGGCAATGAAAGATGATTTGCAGACCATCAAGGGTTGGTGGCCTGGTACCACTATAATCTGGTCACAATTGTTAATGAGGGAGCTTTAGGCTCAGGTGCATAAGGTGCCCGCTCTGAATTGGGCTTGTCTGCGCATAAAGAAGGAGATGGATGCATTTATGGAGTCCTGGGGACTCTGTATAGAGACAGTATGGCATTTACCGTACATGTTGGTGTCTAGTGGTGGGCCTGGAGCAGCAGTTGCAGGGTGAGGTTTTGGATAGTTTTTTGTAGGTAAGTTGAAGACAGTATTGAAGGAAAGGGCTGAGCAGCAGAGACTTTGGGGTTGGACAGGATCCAGCCTGAGGTGAGCTGGAGGGGCGCATGAGGGATGTAGCAGGGAAATAGCTGACAATGCCAGTTCTTCCAAAGGTATTGGGGCCCCTGGATGGTGTGAGGATGAGGATCCCAAGAAATGTACCCGGTAAAGGTCCTCCCTCAGCAGCAGAGACTGCAAGGTCAGCGACAACAGACATAGGCAGCTTCAGAATCTTGGCCATATCACCTGTCTCGCTACTATGCATGGACACCTCGGCCCACACCGACAAGGCTCCTTGAATTGTGACAGTGTGAGGGGCCCATTGTATGTGCTTCCTCCCTGCAATGCCTGCTGCTCAATATTAATAAGCCAGGTATTAATCTAGAGTAAAATTAAAAGTAATTGATGATTTAAAAAGATTAATACCAAAAATTTTATATAACTAAAACATGGCTGTGGCCATTTTCCTCCAAGAACTGTGCTGTGTCTTTATTGACCATGCGGGGGGAAGCTATTGGGGCCTACTAGATAATGACAGTGTCAGATTGAGGTTTGTTGTATTTGAAACTGCATCTCAGTAGACATAATTTAAGTCATCATACAGTATACTGAAAAGAACTGCCCCACTACCTTTGTCAAGAATACTGGATCTTACATTGGTTGTGGTCCCCCCCCCATCCTAGTCATCATTTCCATGTCCAGTACCTGCCTCCAATGTAAGTAAACAATAATACAGTATGAGTCTAGGAGGTGTCCTACAGATATAGCCCACTAAACTCCATTTTAATTACATGGTACTGTTGCAGTACTTTATGTCCAATCCAGGCTCTGTCATTCAATTAAAGGACCATTTTTTAATTAGCGTAGCACATCTGAAAGACTGTTATCTCACTCACATGATCACACAGGCTATTAAGTGACTGTAATCATTAACAATAGGGTGGCCAAGGCTGTGGCGAGAGCCAGTGGGATGCTGGGGTGCATTGGATGGTATCCCCAGCAGAAGGAGGAAGGTGGTGATGCCACAGTACAGATAATTGGTGAGGCCTATTTTGGAATATGGTGTCCATTCTGGAGGCTGCCTCTATGTAAGGACATAGACAGGGTGGAGACAGTTCAAAAAGGGACAACAAATATTATGTAGGGCCTATCTAAAAGGCATAAATAGGGTACCAGAGGGTAGCATCTTTCGGAAAAGTAGATGTCCAGGAACGATGGAGGATAACATGAGGTTGGATGAGGGTAGACAAAGGGGTATGTTATGTTTGCCTTTACACCCACCTGAGATGCAGAACAATTGAACACACCACCTATTGCCGCTGGAATAGCTCTGTATTTATTCCCCCTTTTCATTTTATAGCTACTTCTCTTCCATTCCACTTTGTTTTATTTTTAATAACTTCATTCCTCTCACTTAAATTATGGAATAACCTACATAGTTATTTTGTTTTTACAAAAACTGTACACTGTGCAGAAACATTTGTAAAAAATGAATTGTAATAGTGAGACTCTTTGAAAAGTTATTTGACTTACCATACTTACACTTGTCTACCCTCTAACTCAATCTCCTACTTGCTTTTGTTCTTATACTAACTAACTACTGTTGCTTCATATCAAAAGGTTGCTGATTTACATATTGTATGTGCCTGGGGTGGAGTAGCAATAAAAGATAAGCTATGCAAAGCCCTCTGTGACACACCTACCCCACTTTACTTTTACCTAACACCCACTTCTTAGCTCTTGTACAGTAAGAACTTCCTTCAGGAGAACAATTGTAATGAAATGTGTAAGATTTAGATTGACACTTGGGTATATGTACTTCTATATAATATTAATTATGTATGTGTGTATACTGTGTAACTATCTCTAAAAAATCAAACACATCAAATGTCTTTGTAAACATGTTTGAAGACTGTGTTTATCTTCCACCTTATTATAACATATAGTTGTCTCAGCAGTGTTTGCAGTTAAGGTACAGTACCTTCATGTATATATTGGGCTGGGTATGTTGAGCTGATTGCTGTAACAGTGCATAGAATAAAATGTGAAACTTGTAGGTAACTGTAATACAGGTGGCAGCATTATTTTTATCTACCCTTTCTCAATCTACCGTGCTTTGATTCAATAAATGTATGCAACAGCAACTCATGCATGTTTCAGCCCATGAAACACCTGTATCTAGTTTATGCATTTGCAGCAGTATTAGCTCTGCCAGGACTTGTTGGGTTTCCTTTGCATTTTTGGCTGGCTGCCTGCTACTAGCACCCCTTTTGTGTTTGTGCTGCACACCTTTGGTACTACCTTCCTAATACATTGTTCAGTGGCCTTCTCATGTCCTCCTTAATTGTCCCCAAAGTTCTTCAATGTCCCTCAGCTTTTACTATCTTCCATATAGACCCAACAATATCTCTCATTTATTAAAATCCACCCTTCTGAAGTCCATTCATTACCCTTGTGGTGGTTCTACTCACTTCCATTCCCATGCAGATCCTAAACCTAACAACTCTGTGGTCACTTGCCCCAGATTGTCCCCATTGATACCAGAACCACACTTTCCCCATTTGTCACTACTAAATTTTGTGTTGCCTCTTCCCTTGTGGATTCCCTTATCAGTTGCTGTAGGTAGCCCATCAATCGAGAGATGCAACTGAGGTCAGTACATGTAGGTGAATACAATAGAAGTGAACATCACATTACAGTGACTAGACAGTGCATTGACCACACAGATGTAGCCTACCCCAAGGTCCATGTGTGGCATTGTGTTGTAATCATAGAGATGGGGGTTCAGTGGGCACAGCCCACCTTGGGGGATTACATGGAGATACAAGCATGAGCTGTGTTACACCTCTGGGTGATGAAGAACAGGTGCAGCAGTGCAATAAAATGTGTGACTCCCAGGCTGAGCATGGTTGAAGTTGTGTCTGGGGCAGCAGCGGGTGGTAGCCATAGGAGGTACAGCAACTTGAATGACCAAGTTGTTCAGTTAGTTGCACAAAACCCAATCCACACCCATTAGCTTATAATTTTCAGCTTCAGTTGTAATTTGGTCACTGAAATGTGCAGTACTGAGAACTGTCATCACTCAAAATGCATACACCATTAAACAGTCACTCAAGTTGCAGTCACTGTAAAGTAGTCATTGAAATGACATGGAACTATTGCTGTAAGAGTGCTTCTAGCATGGGTTCTAGTATCTCCCCACTTCTAGCTCATGTAGCTGCTGGAATCTTCAAACTCACATCAGGGAGATTAAAATCCATCACCAGCAGGAGTTCCCCCTTACTTGTCATCCTTTGTACCTATTGCATTAACTCTTTTTCTACTTCTCCCCTTGATGTGGTGTCCTGCGTACCACACCCATCATATTGCTTCTCCAGTCCTCTTGAGCAGTGTGACACGAGGGACCTCAGCCAATCCTAGGCTTACCTTCCCTTCTATTGCCTTTATCCCTTCCCTAATGTACAGAGCAACCCTCCCTCTTCCTCCCTGTTTTCTGAAAAAAGGTACACCCAGGTATGCCAAATTTCCACTTATGGTTATCTGTCCATCTTGTCTCCTTTACAGCTACTTGGTCCTGTCCCTCATCTACCATTGTGGTCTCTAAATCTGCATTTTCCATATACTTCTGCTGTTTGATAGCGTACCCCTCTACCAATTCTCCCCATACATTTCTTCCTTGATTTCCTGCCTCCTCCTGTGTGGGAGTGTTAACTAGGCAAGAACCTCCAACTACATGTTCCATCTCTTCCCTAGTCTTGTACTCCCCTCTACTAACTTAAATCAATTCCCAGTACCATATCAATATGGCTTTAAAACTTTGCCCTCAGTAGCCTAGAACCCCCTAATCTATATGTAGTCTTTCCTTTGTGTGTAGATTCTACATTACCGAAGTGTCCCCCCATTCCCCACAGCAGGTGAATCCCTTTCCTTTGCACTAGTCTCTGAGCCAGTGATTGAAGTCCCTAATTCACAACACCTCATGGTGCTACCACAGTGAACAGGCAATGCCTCTGAGAAAGTCATAGAGCAAACCTACTTCCTTCACACTCTGGCAACCTCCCGAATCTATTTTAGACCTCCCTTTATCATTAACCGTGAGGTCATTAGTCCCTAGATGCAGAATTAAGTGCAGTTTCCTCCCTGCAACTAATACCCTCTCTTAATTTAGTCATCCGCCTCCATCCCTGGCTCTCAGAAGACTGCTCTCCTTTAATAGGCCACCCCTTTCTTAACCAGTGGATTCTCTTTATGATGGAGACATTTAAGATCATGACCACATCTGTAGTATTCTTCCCTGCCAGGGTCCCCTTGCCCTGTCTTGTTCCCCTTCTTTGCATTTCTTCTGCTCCTTTCATGAACTCCTGTCCTTGTCCTTTCTATGTCTCCTGTATTCATACCATTTACAAGTCCCCATAGTGTCACCCCGCGACTCCTTTAGTCTCCTTTTTCCAACCCTCCCCAGTTGTAGCTGCTGTATTTTCCCTGTTTGCTGGACTCCCATTTCTCTTTGTTTCCTCCACCTCCTTCCTTTGATTTCCTTACTTTCCTTCCCCTGCAATCTCTCTGATAGACTCTCCCCCTCTAATTTTTCCCCTTTATCTCATAATCCCACTTTTCCATAAGTCTCTTACACTTCATCCTATCACCTCCACAATCTCACTGATACTCCTGGGTTCCTTTGCAGATCCCTCCTTTCCAGCCTTTCCACTTGCTCACCTGTTACCTGCACATTGTCCACTGGAGAGTATCTGTTTGATACCCATAAACTGCCTCCTTTACTTTCCTGTCTGTCCACAAATTGATTTTCAATTTAATTTGTGCTTTCCCTTTCCCCTGCCCCCTCTTCCTTTTCTCCTAATCTCCTTCCTGTTATCTGCTTTACCCATATCCCCACACTCCATTCCCCAGCCCTTAGCATTGCCTCTGACACTGCTTCCTTTTTCTCCTTCCTATTCCTTCCTTTCTCTCACCTGCCACTCCACTTCCCTTCTTAACAAACTAATTTCCAAAAGCTGCCGTATCCTTTTACATATTGGGTAACCACCTATTCTCCACACTGTTTCAATAAAAAACACCACCCCAGAACAACAGCAACCCACTAGTCTCTGCCTTTTTTTTGTTCCCCTAAACTCATCCTGTCCTCTGCACCCCACCCTTTCTGTGTACTCCATTTTTTTCAGTCTACCACGCCTCTTGCATGCCACATTTTATATTTCTTCCCTTTGGTTTCATCTTTTTATAATCAGGACCTAATGATTTTTTAGTTTTTCTCTTTGGATTTGTAATTATCTTATCAGGACCGAACAATTAGTTGAACCTGTTAAGTTCTGATAGTGAGGTGTACCCTCATGGTAAGAACAGATAATATCGGTAAGCCCTCACTGTTTAATTAATATCACAGAGTATAGCCATATGAATCAAGATCTACCAATCCCTGCCCATTACAACAGAATGAATGGACTAGAAACATCTAAGCCCTCCTTGTTGTTCTATAAAGGACAGAGTTTAACAGAATACCTTGTTTTGCTCGTTTAAGCACTCCCTTTTACAACAAAATTGAATTTGTACCGCTCTGCTAAGCCCTTCTCTTTACATCAGTAAAGACACCCTTTAACCCTGTTACAACAGAATGAACTAGTACAGATAAGAGTGCTCCCTGTTACAACTAGCTAGAGAGGTTTCACAGAATGTAACATAATTAACTGAATAGGCTCTGCTAAGCCATCCTCTTTATAACACTATGAACTTGTATAGCACTGCTACTCCCTCCCTGCTACAGCTATATAGTACTACCCCTGCTCCCTATTTCAACAGAATTAGCTTATACAGATCTGTTAAGCTCTCCCAGTACAACTAGATAGCACAGATGCACTTTCACACCCTAACTATTAAACTAGACAGCACAGTACCCTTTATTTTCCAAGCTGTAACATATGACATCTGTGAATAACAAACACATATAAATGTACATGAAACCCCAACTGGAAGATTTTCAAAATACTCCAGCCACTTTTTAGATTCCAGTGCTGCTTTTAAATGACAGCCCACCTCCAGTCAGACTGTTATCCCTACCCACTATCAGAGCATTTAGTACTGTACATATGCAGGGGTGGGGATTGGGCAAAAAACTTTTGTCCACTCTAGAAAAGAGACCCAGTGTCTCCTTTAACACTGGTCCTTCACTGAGTAGCCCAGGAATGGACTGGGACTGAAATTCACCCTGATGAGGGTGTGCAAGCGTATGCACCTGCAGCATCCTCCCTCACTTGAAAACTGCCAACTGCACTCCCACCTGTAGTGCCAGGTGGCAGTCAAGCAGCGACTCTGTCATATAAGCCTCCCTGGAGAAAGGAGCATCCACTAGGAAGCTTGATCTAGCTCCTCCTGGCTGGAACGATAACCCAGTCTTGCTCGTGAAGCAGGTCCCTGACTTCAAAAGCAGTATAGCTACCACTGCACCACCAGGCTGGCTAAATCTTCTTATTGGTAAATGAGCATTGTGACATACTTACAGAACATATACCTGTTGCCTTCCTTATTATCTTAAGTAAAAATCTTTATTTTAAATATGATTTCTAAAATATACAATGTAAGTAATTGTTTTTATTGTTATGATACTAGCTAGTTGACAGTTATTCTTTTATTTTTAATCCACTTTGTAACACTCCACAAAGCAGTTCTTCCTAGACATATTTTATTAATACAGTGACACTATTAACCACTAAATCAACTGAATAATCATTTACGAATGTTGACAGGTGTTATGTTAGTTACATCAAAATGATTTATGGAAAATATTAAATGTGTGAGAATTTATTGAAATTTAGATTGTTTTAAATTTTCTTTATATTTCATGCAAACCAACTATATCAGAAGAATAATAAATACAGTAGGACTTTTTGGATCATTATTTCTTTGTGCATGTTTTTTTAAATGCATTAAACAAATCTCTGTATAAGAATGTGTTTCTCCAATTTTCTGAAGTTAATGCTTTCCTATCTGTACACTTTCTGTCAATTAAACATATTGAAACCTACTACATATTATAGATATTATATAATTGATTGTTTATTAAAATATGCATGCATATAGATATTCAAACATAAAAGGATTCACTTTCCTACAACCGTGAATGTATTGACAGTATACAACAGGACAATACAAAGGTAGTACAGGTAGATACTTGATCTGTCACTCATTGTTGTTAAGTCAGTTTAACAAAATCAAGGTCGATGTTTTAGTAATCTGAATAAAGAAACTGAACTAGTGCCATCTGAGGAACTTTATTTGCTACGAACAACAGATGCATCAAGGATGTCTTGCATTTTAAATAGGTGCTTAAAAGGGAGTTTAATACTGTCTCATGATTAAAAAATATTTTGGAGAGTGAGTCATGCTTTTGTTTTCATAGCAGTACACATATAGTACAGGTGTATAGCAGAATTTATTTGACACTTCATCATCCTCAGTAAAATGTCAGGAAGATTTCATATCTAAGTACATACCATACTTGCACAATCAAATTGGAGTTTTACATTTCCCATGCTGAAAATAGCCACCTGTCTTTTGTGTAGTTCTAGCATACCACTTAAAAACAAGGATTTGTCAATGCTAAGTGTTGCTTGCTGTTATTACCAGTGGAAGTGCAGGAGTTAGATAGATGCAGTATAGGAACTGATACCAACTCGACCCCCACCCTGCAGAGATGGACAGGCATTGGGGTGTGCCTTTGGGTCATCACCCAAAATGGTCACAATATTTCACCTCACCCTACCCTGCAGAAACTTACAAATGTTGAGGTGTGCTTTGGAGAGTTTGGGTTTATTCATCATTCCATAAGGAAATACATTAAAATGGGTGCAGCATTGGAGAATGGGGTGAACTCTGGTACCAAAGAGTCCAAGGCATACCTTGATGCATGCCTCTGGCTGCAGGGTGGGGTGGAATGACATGACACTACTATTGACAATTCCAAATCACACCCTGACACCTATCAGCCCCTACAGGGTAGGGTGTTATGGTTGAAAACCTAACACCCTTGGTGCTTCTTATATTTTACTTCAAGTTTTAAACATGGGCTTTTGTGACCTCACCACATGAACAGTGACACTATCAGTTTGTTAGCGAAGGTAATATTGCTAGCGACTGCCACTTCTCTCCTAGTTGCAAAAAACACATTTCAAACAGGATGTGAAAATACACCTGTACTGTTCATGAAGAGGTGTAAAAATGCCAATGTTGAAAATCTGGAGTGAAAAATATAAACAACTGGTGAAGTCATTAGTGTGCATGAAACTGCATAGCATACACCCATTATGTAATTAGTTTGGGGATATTTTACAGCGGATTTTCAACAAAGGAATTTTGGGACCTCAGCTCATGAACACTGTCACTGTGATTTTCTTAATATGTCCCAAACACTGATTTCCCATAGTCACTGAGCTATTCTGTGCCTGAAATGTGAAACACATTTCAGCCATGGTGTGAAAATGACAGCTGTATTGTTCATAAGGAGGTGTGGAAAAATGGCAATGTTGAAAATCTAAACTGAAAATATTATGAATTCATGATCTTACGAGGGTGCATGGAAATTGCGTAATGCACACTTGCAACACAGTCATTTTATGGACGTTTGTCACCAAATTTTCAACACTGCCGGTTAAAGACCTCTGCTCATGAACAGTGTCACTGTGATTTTCGTAATTTGTCCCAAAGATTGATTTAGCATACTGACCACGCCACTGTGCACTACATTTGTGAAAATACATTTTGGGCAAGATGTGAAAAATGACAGCTGTACTGTTCATAAGGAGTAGTGGTAAAATAGCAATGCTGAAAATCTGGGTGAAAATATAAAAATGCTCAGAGTTACGAATGTGCATGGGAACTGCACAATGCTACTCATGAAAGTTATTTTGGGAAAGTTTTCACCAAATTTGTCAACATATGTTTTTGGGGCCTAACTTATCTTACTTTACCTTAAAGTGGTCTTATCTGCCATCAGATTCTATGTTATGGGAAAGGTGCAGGAGGAAGTAAGCTGTTGTTTAACTAGGATCTGCAGCTTATCTGTTAGGTAGAAAAATGGGCAGACTAGGAGGGCCGAGCAGTCCTTATCTGCCATCAAATTCTATGTTTCTGCCTCATGAACTGAGACATTGTCATTTCATTAATTGGTCTCAAAAACCTGGTTCCAAGCAGTGACTGCAAAATCACCTTTTGGGACCTAAGGTGGGGTTCAAGAAACCCATGTTGAAAATTTGGTGAAAAAATCCCAAAATGGCAAGATATGCACAAAGTTGAAAAAATATTTATGCAATTATACAGCTTATCGGCTTTTCTTCAGTTTGCGGTCGGCTTTGAAGGGTGCAGACATGTTCTTGGCCACAAAGATCATCACTCTGCTCCAGAGTAAGTGTTAGGTGAGGCTCGGTGTGGGGAGGTGGGGTATGCAGAGGGTGGCGCAGGTTAGGGAGGGGGCAAGACAATCAATGAGGGACTTTTATCTTCTAGGTCTTTTTTTACACAGGCGATGGGGGACTTTTGCCATGCTGGGGGGCTCCCAGAGTGGCACCAGGCAGTTTGTTTGGGGGCAGTGGAGCTGATGGGACTGTGGACCCCCATTGGCCAAGACTTTGCCATGCTGGGATGGGATCCCAGTGTGGCAGATAGAAGTTTGATTGGGGGGCAGTGGAGCCAATGGGGATGTTGCATCTCCTTTGGTAAACAACAAATGGGGCAGGTGCATTATGCCGACGGAGATTGGATTATCCTCTTGGCAAATGAACTGGGGAGGAGGTCATGCCAACAGGGGGATTGGACACCCCATCTGCTTTTTTTTAAATTTATTTAAATGTTTCACCAGGAAGGCACACTGAACAGTGGGCAGTGACTTTCTGTCGGCTTCCTGGGGACTGTGAGAGGCAGACGGAGAAGCCGTTGCCATGGGGACAGCATGCAATCAGCTGTTTTAGTAGCTTGTAATGCACCAAAACAGCAGATTGCATGGTGATGTGGGAATATTTCTTCACGCATTGTGGCATGCTCCTTAACTGCTGATGCAATGTGTTTCCTGCTCATGTGTGCAAGCAACACCAAAAAATCATTTCACAAAAAAAAAATCATATGTTGAACATTTTTGGGTTTGAATCATTTGAATCTGCAATAACAGTTTTAACTGCATTCCTTTTTCTTTCCTTTTGCTAACATGGGAAAGGATAGCTACTATGTCATCTTAATTAAGCTGCCATTCAGCTGGCCTGGTGTACCTTTTTATTATTAGTTGCTTCTGCCCCTCCTTGCTACTTATTCTTTTATGATCTATCTTGAAATGGTAACCATTCCTAATGTTACAGCCCCCTCACTGCCTCCTGTTTCCTGCAAACTTGCACCTCCTGCAGTTGTCCTTCCTACATACTGGTGTGTGAAGTTGCAAAGATCTGCTCTGCTCAGTATTTCACAAATTTGCTTTGTTTTGCAAATTACTATGTGGTATGACGTTTGCAGTTCATGGATTATGCTTCTCAGCAGTGCAGTTTAACTTCACCATTTGCAAATCAGATATGCAAAGTGCTTGTTGGAGATGCAGACTTTCCATACTTTGCAGGAAACATTTGCCACAACAGGCAAAGTTTGAAATGTCTTGTGGGGTTGGAGGTCACATGCTGTTAAACAGAGGTCACATGTGGTTGAACAGCTAATAAAGCTCAAGGGAAATTTCTCTGTGCAATGTTAAGAGAGTGAGGAGAGGTCACACCAACTAACAATTGTGAAAAGATTGTGGATGGTAAACCTGATTATTTAAGCAATAAGCCACAAGGGTATGGGTTATCAGGGATTTACCACGGCTGAAGTGGTTTGCCCATGAGGCACAGCTGAGTGGGTAAATCTGCACCAGCCATGGTAAATCCCTTGATAACCTGAATCCCAAGACTGGATATTATGCGATTATACTCAAGTAGTGCTTTTTTATTATTATTTAAAAAATGCAGTTCTTGGTATAATGTAATAAACCAATTAGTATTATAGCAATGTTTTTATTTTGTTTGGTTTTCCTGATGTACAGAGCTGCTGTTTCACAGTCTCTGCTTAGTGGTGAAACAAGATGACAGTTTGTAGTGCTGTGATTTCAGTGTTGGATTGTTTTTTAAAGATGTGGATAGCTGGCACCTTCTGTGGTGATTATTGTAGAATTACAACCCAGCGATAAAGTGCCAGTCTGCCCATCTGATTGGTTACTATCCGAGGTCCATCATATGATGTTGTTTAAACATTTTCAGCCCCATTTTGTGTGTACTGCATTACTGTGTTATGTTAACATTTTCCTTTGTCGTATGAGTGTGATGACTGTAACTGTCTGTGGAGTGTTTGTGAGCAAGTGTGTGTTTTGATTTAAATACCCAGGCTCCATCCCTCACACCCTCCATGTGTTTGCAATCCCCTTCCGTGTGTTTTCTAAACCCTTGGGCTCCCAAAGCAAAGAAAAGCTCACCTATCCTGTGTGACCTTTTACGGCCCCTCCCATTGTGAGTATCAGTGGTATCCTTCCCTGACTGTGGTGTGGTAGTTAGAAACCCAGTTATTCACTAACCTGTTATACCTGTGAGCTTTTCCATCCAAAAATATCAGCTTTCTAGATTGAACTTTCCTTCCTTTGACCGATTTTTCTTCATTTGTCTGCACCAGTGGTATCCCAGCCTGTGGTGTAGTACTATTCTGTTGGCAAAGTACAGATGAAGACGCTTAATAGGGATGGCCCTGAGGACCAGCAATCATCCCTATTAAGTTATCATCCTCTTTATCAGAAGTTCATTGTTCTTTCTCACATGCAGAAAAACTCTTCCAGTTCCTTGATTTCTCTCCCTGTTCCCCACTCAGCAATTAAAATTACTTAGGACTCTTTTAATGCTGCTAAATTCTTGTCTGTAGCTCTCCCTGTTCCTCAGTCATTGTCCCGGTCCTCCGATCGCTCAGATCCCCAGTCACTCTCTTGGCTCCCTGATCACAAGATAACATTGTTTACATACTGATGCTGTCTTGAATGAGTCAGCTGTCTATTCTGTCCATTATGTTGTTTGGTCAGCAGCACAAAAGGAACCCAACAGCAACTCTGCCTGTTTCTCAGTCATGGTCCCAGTCCCCCGACCGCTCAGATACCCAGTCACTCTTTTGGCTCCCCGATCGCTTGATAGCATTATTTACATACTGATGCTGTCTTGAATGAGTCAGCTGTCTGTTCAGTCTATTCTATTGTTTGATCGGCAGGACAAAAGGAAACTCACCGATAGCTCAGATCCCCAGTCACTCTCTTGGTTCACTGATCTCTAGTTCGCATTATTTCAGCTTTCCATTCTGTAGGATGGTTGAAAGCACAAAAGGAATGCCAAAGCAGATTTGCAGATCAGGTAGGATGAGCAGCAGAAGATGTGGGACATGAATAACTCAAACATCATTCAGAGGTGAGAGCAATTCAGGGGCTGCTGAACAGGAAAGAATGGAGCCGGGTCTGGTTTGATGAACAGTACAATTCTCTCCCACTCATGTATGAAAAAGAGATTAGTGAGGGATTGGTAAAAAGCAGTGCTGGTCAGTCACCACAAAGCATGCCAATTAGGTGGCAGGGGCGTCCCATTAAGCAATATTTACTTCCATAGGATTGCATTGCTACTTAATCGGATCTTGGCTGGATTTCCCTATAAAGCGGACATCCCTATTTGACACGTCCCAACTGAGTGGCTTGTACTGTACAGACTTTAGAAATACAGCTATTCACCTGGCTAGCCTACCGATTTGCCGTACTCCATGAGCTGTGAAATAGCATCCAAATATATCAGTTTTCTGTGTTGCCAAACATTAATAGAAAAAGAATGCCAGTGAAGAGAAACAAGGAAGGGAGAGAAGCAAGTCTTTAGCATTGTTTGTAAAAAGTAGTGCAACTGAAATGGTGAATAGAGGACTGTTTTCTGATCTGGTGTTATCATGAACACATTCTAAGTGCTCTCTCTCAGGTGGAGCATAAGGAGAACATCAGCTAGACATGCAACTGCTGGTGGACGTGATGCAGGGCAGGGGAGTGCAACATACAGACAGCAGGCTCCCTATCCATTCCCCAGCACTACAAGTGGGGGGACAGCAACTCCCTCCAGCTGTGCTATGCATACAACCAGTCATCCTGCTCCCACCTTAGCTGCCGGTTCAAGCATGCATGCTTGGAATGTGACCTGCAACACCCCTTTATCCAGTGCTCCTCCTCCAAGGGGGGAGGGGCTCGGGTGGGCTCGGGAAAGTTTGAGAAGACCCCAAGTGGCGGGCCTTCTCACTCCAGCACAGTTAAAAGATTAATCTGTGACTGGAGCAGTACCGGACAGAGCAGATATGCAAATGTTGGAGGCAGGGTTTTTGGAACGTTTAGGATCCTGTACTCTGGTCCTCATCGGCAGTACAAGGAAGAGAACTTGAAGTCGGCCAGAGACCTGCCTTACATGGTCTGGGGAAAACTGGAGAAAGAACTTTGGCTTGGGTGGGTAAGTGTCCCTTTTCCAAGCCAATGCTGTAAACTTATCAGTATCACCAATTGGGCTGGTGCCTAAGAAGGTTCTCGAGAGTGTAGGCTCATTACTGACCTGTCTCACCTAGCAGGGGATTCAGTGAATGATCACATTGACCAGTAGTACATGTAGGTTCATTACCACTCATTTGACCAGGCAGTGGTGGTGGTGCAAGCAGCAGGGCCTGGTGCACTGATGGCGAAGGCAGATATTGAGTATGCATTCAGGCTACTGCCAGTGCATCAGGAAGACAGGGTACTGTTGGGCATGAGATTCGAGGGCAAGCACTATGAGGACAATTGCAAGCTCATGGGCAGCTCAGTGGCCTGTGTGGTGTTCGCAAGCTTTAGCACATTCTTACATTTGGTCACAGCACAGACATCGGGCACCAATGGCATAGTACTACTTTGATGACTTCTTATTTGCGGGCCCAGCAGGGTCCCCGATGTGTGGGGACTTAGTCAAGGTCTTCGAGCATGTGTGCAGGGATTTCAAGTTTATTTGACAAGGAACAAATCTGAGGAGCCAGGAACTTCCCTCACCTTCTTGGGCATAGAAATGTATTCCATTGTCAGGCTGTGCCACCCACAGGACAAAATGGGCGGCCTTCAAGCCCTGTTGGGCAGGATGACAGAGTGGAAGAAAATTTCTCTGAAGGAGCTGCAACAGCTAGGTGGGTACTTTAACTTCATGCAAGGTCATTTCCATGGGAGGACCTTCATGTGGCTGTTAACCAGGAGAGGGTCAGCTGTTCTAGACCCCACCACAGGATTCAGATTACCCAGCAGTTTGAGGGGACTTACAGGTTTGGCAGCTGTTCTCAAATCACTTTAATGGGACAGCCTTGTGGCAGGCACCATGGGGTGGGGTTGTTTTACAAGGTCCCTGCACCCTAATTGGTACCCTCAGAGGTACAACGTGAGACAGCTAACATTAAGTATATGTTATACTAACATATAGGGATAAGGGCATCTACCGTTCAAGTAGATGTCAGGATATGAATGCATATTGTTGTAATACACTTTGCTTGCCAATACATATATTCTTCTATGTATTTTCTGTGTATTTCTTACTTGTAAGATGCCAAGACAACTGTGTCCTTGGAGTAATTATAATATGTAAGTCGGCATTGCCACCTTTTGGTGATTTGTACCACTACACTGAGTTATTTAGGAATCTGTATAAGAACTCTTTTGTTCTCAAACTGATGACTTTACGGAGTTGTATAATGTTATCTTGGACCATGGTGCCACCTCTAATTTAGCCAATAGGGCTCATCTCCGTAACTAGAAATGTTTTTCTCTTTTGGTAACCATAGTAATTATCATAGGTATGTAATGTAATGCACAAGCCTTACACCTCAGAGACCTGTGAGACCTCGAGACACAGAGAAACCTCGAGGTGTGGGAAAGCTTAGTACTGGCTCCTGGTTCATATTGGTAAGAACTGCTTAGTGCAACTGTGATTTATCCTTTGGTAGTAATAAACTTGTTTATTACTCTAATGCAATGCGTCTGTGATTACTTGCATTCCCAATATCATCAAGAATCTGAAAGTGAGGTTCAGACCTCCCAACAGGGCACAGGGTGAAAACATTGCAGACAATATATAGTGGCAAATAACAATGTGGGCAACACATCACTGTCTACAATGTCGGCATGTAAAGTCATCACTGACCAATACCCCATGGGAAGTGCTCTGGATGAATATGCATGGCGACCACTGAGTCCCCCATCCCACTGACCGATGGCCCCAGGAACTGTAACAGCATGCAGCCGCAATGCGATGGCCGTACCCTCCTCAGCATACCCTGACAACAGGCAAGTGGCCAGCACAGCCCTCCACTCACCACCATGGCTGGCCATTCATTGGAACAAACTGAATGTGCGTTTGCATGTATACACACTCATTCAGTCTGTTCATTTGAGTGGCCAGCCGTGGCGATGAGAGGGCTGTACTAACTGCCTGCCCGTTGTCACGGTATGTTGAAGGCGAACATCCCAAAGTGTCTGCCTGCTGTTACAGTTCCAGGGCCATCAGTCGGTGGGATGGGGACTCAGTGGTCACCATGCATATTCATCCAGAGAACTGCTCATGGAGTATGGGTTGATGATGTCTTTACATGCCGACAGTGTAGAGGTGATGTTGCAAGCATTGTTATTTGCCACGATATATCGTCTCAATGTTTTCGCCTGGTACCGTGTGGTGGTATCTCCATGGAGCTGTACACAGACATAGCTGGGGACCTGGGTATCGGGGCTTATTTTCATGTTCAGTGGTGTGCAGGTCAATGGCTGCCTGCCTGTCTGGAGGCTGGGCAGGAGAAGGATATCACTCTATTGAAATTCTTTCTGGTCATAGTAGCACTTTTGCATCTGGGGCCCCAGGCTCTGTGATCAGGTCCTGCACCTTAGGTCAGATAACATGGGGGTAGTCCATACCATCAATTGACAGCTGGGGTGCTTGGGGACAATAGGAAACTTAATTTAGATTATTGTTTTCAAATGTATATTTGTAACATGACATTTCAAGCTATACATGTTACAGGAATTGACAACACCATTGGCGATGCATTATCTAAGTCACAGTGGCATCGATTCTTCAGTCTGCCACCAGAAGCAGACAAGGAGGCACAGAAGGTGCCTCTCTTCCTGTGGAGGTGTGAACAACAAGCTTGGAAATGCATAGGTAACACAATTGCACGCTGTTACAAAAGATGCGTACTGCCGGGGTCATATGCTACCTAGCCACGTGAGATGCCAAGGGATGGCTGAACATCTGGTCCATTCTGCTAAATCAACTGTGCAGTTATGTCATGGTAAACAGAGCAAAAGAGCTATCACCAGGGATGATGACTCACCACCTCACATGGCTGTCTGGGGTGATAAGAGTTATGGGTCTGGCAGACACTACGTGAGCCTTTAAGGTGCGAAAGCTGTTGGAAGGCTGACACAGGGAGATCACTGTTATCTCGGATGCCAGACAGCTCTTCACACCAAGTAGATTAGAGGCCATATGGCGGGGGTCTTTCCCAAAGTCTGTAGGGATAACCATGAGTCACGGCTGTTTGACACTATGTTCCTGGTCACTTTCTGTGGAGCCTTCAGGGTTTCAGAGTTAATGATGCCTCCAGGGGCCTGTGGCACCCTGAGCTTGTTATCACAGGATGTGGTCACAGTGGGGAACAGTGTTTCCTGTTCCTCCACAGGTCCAAGATGGATCAAGGAAGGCATGCCACCAGAATGAAATTAAGGCCCCTGCTGGGCAAGGTGACAGTTGTCTGCAGGCTGGCGGAATACAGGACGCTGCCCCTCAACCGGTACAGCCTTTTCAGGCATCAAGATAGCAGCACAGTGACAGCCTATTAATTCCAGTTCATCCTGCGGGGAGCAATCGAGCAACTGGGGCTGAAGGTGTGTGTATAGGATGCACTTGTTCGGCATTGGGACGGCAACAACATCTAGAGGCAGGTGACTATCAGACCAGAGATTCAGGCTTTGGGACATGGGAGGTCTCAGGCATTCCTGCATTATGTTAGACCACATCTACAGTAAATTTTTATTGTCTCTTACAGGCGCTGGAGAAGACATGATCGCATTTGGATAACTGGTCGTGTGTTCATTTGGTGGGCAGTGCAAAGGGAGTTGGTCAGCTGGGGAATCAACCTGTCTCTGACACCAGAGGTCTCCCAGATTGAGTGGTTGGAGCCAAGGGCATGTGCTGAGAGGAGTTGCTTACAAGCTTGCAAAGGATGGCTGACCGGGGGTCCACGCCGCAGATCTTGTTGATTCACTTGGGTGGAGAAGTCCTGGCCACAGGAAGATAGAGAACCTGCTGCTGCTGGCAATGAAGGATGATTTGCAGACCATCAAGTGTTGGTGGCCTGGTACCACTATAATCTGGTCACAATTGTTAATGAGGGAGCATTAGGCTCAGGCGCATAAGGTGCCCTCACTGAATTGGGCTTGTCTGTGCATAAAGAAGGAGATTGATGCATTTATGGAGTCCTGGGGGGCTCTGTATTGAGACATGATGGCATTTACAATACTTGTTGGTGCCTAGTGGTGGGCCTGGAGCATCGGTTGCAGGGTGAGGTTTTGGATAGTTTTTTTTGTAGGTAACGTGAAGACAGTATTGAAGGAAAGGGCTGAGCAGAGAACTTTGGGGTTGGACAGGGTCCAGCCTGAGGTGGCGCTGGAGGAGCGCACGAGGGATTTAGCAGGGAAATAGCTGACAATGCCAGTTCTCCCAATGGTATTGGGGGCCCCTGGATGGTGTGAGGTTGGGGGATCCCAAGAAATGTACCCGGTCTAGGTCCTCTCTCAGCAGTAGAGACTGCAAGGTCAGCGACACCAGACACGGGCAGCTTCCAGAATCTTGGCCATATCACCTGTCTCGCTACCATGCATGGACACCTCGTCCCACACCGACAAGGCTCCTTGAATTGTGACAGTGTGAGGGGCCCATTGTATGTGCTTCCTCCCTGCAATGCCTGCTGCTCAATATTAATAAGCCAGGTATTAATCTAGAGTAAAATTAAAAGTAATTGATGATTTAAAAAGATTAATACCAAAAATTTTATATAAATGAAACATGGCTGTGGCCATTTTCCTCCAAGAACTGTGTTGTGTCTTTATTGACCATGCGGGGGGAAGCTATTGGGGCCTACTAGATAATGACAGTATCAGATTGAGGTTTGTTGTATTTGAAACTGCATCTCAGTAGACATAATTTAAAAGTCATCATACAGTATACTGAAAAGAACTGCCCCACTACCTTTGTCAAGAATACTGGATCTTACATTAATTGTGCCCCCCCCCACCCTAGTCATCATTTCCATGTCCAGTACCTGCCTCCAATGTAAGTAAACAATAATACAGTATGAGTCTAGGAGAGTCCTACAGATATAGCCCCCTGAACTCCATTTTAATTACATGGTACTGTTGCAGTACTTTAAGTCCAATCCAGGCTCTGTCATACTATTAAAGGACCATTTTTTAAATTACGTGGAGCACATCTGAAAGACTGGTATCTCACTCACATGATTACACAGGCTATTAAGTGACTGTAATCAATAACAATAGGGTGGCCAAGGCTGTGGCGAGAGAGCCAGTGGGATGCTGGGTTGCATTGGATGGTATCCCTAGCAGAAGGAGGAAGGTGGTGATGCCACAGTACAGATAACTGGTGAAGACTGATTTGGAATATGGTGTCCATTCTGGAGGCTGCATCTATGTAAGGACATAGACAGGGTGGAGACAGTTCAAAAAGAGACAACAAATACTATGCATGGCCTATCTAAAAGGCATAAATAGGGTACCAGAGGGTAGCATCTTTCAGAAAAGTAGATGTCCAGGAACGAGGGAGGATAACATGAGGTTGGATGAGGGTAGACAAAGGGGTATGTTATGTTTGCCTTTGCACCCACCTGAGATGCAGATCAATTAACACACCACCTATTGCCGCTGGAATTGCTCTGTATTTATTCCCCTTTTCATTTTATAGCTACTTTCTTCCATTCCACTTTGTTTTATTTTAATAACTTCATTCCTCTCACTTAAATTATGGAATAACCTACATTGTTATTTTGTTTTACAAAAACTGTACACTGTGGAAAACATTTGTAAAAAAATGAATTGTAATAGTGAGACTCTTTGAAAAGTTATTTGACTTACCATACTTACACATGTCTACCCACTAACTCAATCTCCTACTTCCTTTTGTCCTTATACTAACCAACTCCTGTTGCTTCATATCAAAGGGTTGCTGATTTACATATTGTATGTGCCTGGGGTGGAGTACCAATAAAAGATATGCTATGCAATGCCCTCTGTGACACACCTACCCCACTTTACTTTTACCTAACACCCACTTCTTAGCTCTTTTACAATGTGCTTCCTTCAGGAGAACACTTGTAATGAAATGTGTAAGATTTAGATTGACATTTGGGTATATGTACTTCTATATAATATTAATTATGTATGTGTGTATACTGTGTAACTATCTCTAAAAAAATCAAACACATCAAATGTCTTTGTAAACATGTTTGAAGACTGTGTTTATCTTCCACCTTATTATAACATATAGTTGTCTCAGCAGTGTTTGCAGTTAAGGTACAGTACCTTCATGTATATATTGGGCTGGGTATGTTGAGCTGATTGCTGTAACAGTACATAGAATAAAATGTGAAACTTGTAGGTAACTGTAATACAGGTGGCAGCATTATTTTTTTTATCTACCTTTTCTCAATCTACCGTACTTTGATTCAATAAATGTATGCAACAGCAACTCATGCATGTTTAAGCCCATAAACACCTGTATCTAGTTTATGCATTTGCAGCAGTATTAGTTCTGCCAGGACTTGTTGGGTTTCCTTTGCATTTTTGGCTGGCTGCCTGCTACTAGCACCCCTTTTGTGTTTGTGCTGCACACCTTTGGTACTACCTTCCTAATACATTGTTCAGTGGCCTTCTCATGTCCTCCTTAATTGTCCCCAAAGTTCTTCCATGTCCCTCAGCTTTTACTATCTTCCATATAGACCCCCAACAATATCTCTCATTTATTAAAAATCCACCCTTCTGAAGTCCATTTATTACCCTTGTGGTGGTTCTACTCACTTCCATTCCCATGCAGATCCTAAACCTAACAACTCTGTGGTCACTTTTAGATTGTCCCCATTGATACCAGAACCACACTTTCCCCATTTGTCACTAATACATTTTGTGTTGCCTCTTCCTTGTGGGTTCCCTTATCAGTTGCTGTAGGTAGCCCATCAATCGAGAGATGCAACTGAGGTCAGTACATATAGGTGAATACAATAGAAGTGACCATCACATTACAGTGACTAGACAGTGCAGGACCCACTGATGTAGCCTATCCCAAGGTCCATGTGTGGTATTGTGTTGTAATCATAGAGATGGGAGTTCAGGGGGCACAGCCTCCCTTGGGGGATGACATGGAGATACAAGCATGAGCTGTGTTACACTTCTGGGTGATGAAGAACAGCTGCAGCAGTGCAATAAAATGTGTGACTCCCAGGCTGAGCATGGTTAAGGTTGTGTCTGGGGCAGCAGCAGCTGGTAGCCATATTAGGTACAGCAACCTGATGGAGCGAGTTGTTCAGTTAGTTGCTCAATACCCAATCCACACCCATTAGCTTATAATTTTCAGTTTCAGTTGTAATTTGGTCACTGAAATGTGCAGTACTAAGAACTGTCATCACTCAAAATGCATACACCATTAAACAGTCACTCAAGTTGCAGTCACTGTAAAGTAGTCACTGACAGGACATGGAACTGTTGCTGTAAGAGTGCTTCTAGCATGGGTGCTAGTATCTCCCTACTTCTAGCTCGTGTAGCTGCTGGAATCTTTAAACTCACATCAGGGAGATTAAAATCCATCACCAGCAGGAGTTCCCCCTTACTTGCCATCCTTTGTACCTCCTGCATTAACTCTTTGTCTACTTCTCCCCTTGATTTGGTGGCCTGCGTTCCACACCCACTCATATTGCTTCTCCAGTCCTCTTGAGCAGTGTGACGCAGAGGACCTCAGCCAATCCTAGGCTTACCTGCCCTTCTATTGCCTTTATCCCTTCCCTAATGTACAGAGCAACCCCTACCCTCTTCCTCCCCTGTTTTTTCTGAAAAAAGGTACACCCAGGTATGCCAAATTTCCACTAATGGTTATCTGTCCATCTTGTCTCCTTTACAGCTACTGGGTTCTGTCCCTCATCTACCACTGTGGTCTCTAAATCTGCATTTTTTCCTTATACTTCTGCTGTTTGCTAGCGTACCCCTCTACCAATTCCCTCCATACATTTTCTTCCTTGTTTTCCCTGCCCCCTCCTGTGTGGGAGTGCTAACTAGGCAAGAACCTCCAACTGCATACTCCATCCCTTTCCTAGTCTTGTACTCCCCCTCTACTAGCTTAAATCAATTCCCAGTACCATATCAATATGGCTTTAAAACTTTGCCCTCAGTACCCTAGAGCTCCCCTAATCTATATGTAGTTTTCCTTAGTGTGTAGATTCTCCATCACCCAAGTGTCCCCCCATTCCCACAGCAGGTGAATCCCTTTCCTTTGCACTAGTCTCTGAGCCAGTGATTGAAGTCCCTAATTCACAACGCCTCATGGTGCTACCACAGTGAACAGGCAATGCCTCTGGGAAAGCCAGAGAGCAAACCTACTTCCTTCACACTCTGGCAACCTCCCTGAATCTATTTTAGACCTCCCCTATATCATTAACCATGTGGTCATTAGTCCCTAGATGCAGAATTAAGTGCAGTTTTCCTCCCTGCAACTTAATACCCTCTCTTAATTAAGTCATCCCGCCTCATCCCTGGCTCTCAGAAGACTGCTCTCCTTTAATAGGCCACCCCCTTTCTTAACCAGTGGATTCTCTTTATGATGGAGACATTTAAGATCATGGCCACATCTGTAGTATTCTTCCCTGCCAGGGTCCCCCTTGCCCCTGTCTTGTTCCCCCTTCCTTGCATTTCTTCTGCTCCTTTCATGAACTCCTGTCCTTGTCCTTTCTATGTCTCCTGTATTCATACCATTTACATGATCCCCATAGTGTCACCCTGCGACTCCTTTAGTCTCCTTTTTCCAACCCTCCCCAGTTGTAGCTGCTGTATTTTTGCCCTGTTTGCTGGACTCCCATTTCGCTTTGTTTCCCTCCCACCTCCTTCCTTTGATTTCCTACTTTCCTTCCCCTGTAATCTCTCTGATGGACTCTGCCCCTCTCATTTTTTCCCCTTTATCTCAGAATCCCACTTTTCCACATGTCTCTTACACTTCATCCTATCACCTCCACAATCTCACTGATACTCCTGGGTTCCTTTGCAGATCCCTCATTTCCAGCCTTTCCACTTGCTCACCTGTTACCTGCACATTGTCCACTGGTGAGTATCTGTTTGATACCCGTAAACTGGCTCCTTTACTTTCCTGTCTGTCCACAAATTGATTTTCAATTTAATTTGTCCTTTCCTTTCCCTGCCCCTCTTCCTTTCTCCTAATCTTCTTCCTGTTATCTGCCTTACCCATATCCCCACTCCATTCCCCAGCCCTTAGCATTGCCTCTGAACTGCTTCCTTTTCTCCTTCCTATTCCTTCCTTTCTCTCCCTGCCCTCCACTTCCCTTCTTAACAAACTAATTTCCAAAGCTGCCTATCCTTTTACATATTGGGTAACCACCTATTCTCCACACTGTTTCAATAAAAACACCACCCCAGAACAACAGACCCACTAGTCTCTGCCTTTTTTGTTCCCTAAACTCATCCTGTCCTCTGCACCCCACCCTTTCTGTCTACTCCATTTTTCAGTCTACCACGCCTCTTGCATGCCACATTTATATTTCTTCCCTTTGGTTTCATCTTTTTATAATCAGGACCTAATGATTTTTAGTTTTCTCTTTGGATTTGTAATTATCTTATCAGGACCGAACAATTAGTTGAACCTGTTAAGTTCTGATAGTGAGGTGTACCTCATGGTAAGAACAGATAATATCGGTAAGCCCTCACTGTTTAATTAATATCACAGAGTATAGCCATATGAATCAAGATCTACCAATCCCTGCCCATTACAACAGAATGAATGGACTAGAAACATCTAAGCCCTCCTTGTTGTTCTATAAGGACAGAGTTTAACACAATAACTTGTTTTGCTCTTTAAGCACTCCTTTTACAACAAAATTGAATTTGTACAGCTCTGCTAAGCCCTTCTCTTTACATCAGTAAAGAACACCATAACCCTGTTACAACAGAATGAACTAGTACAGATAAGAATTCTCCCTGTTACAACTAGCTAGAAAGGTTTCACAGAATGTAACATAATTAACTGAATAGGCTCTGCTAAGCCATCCTCTTTATAACAGTATGAACTTGTATAGCACTGCTACTCCCTCCCTGCTACAGCTATATAGTACTACCCCTGCTCCCTATTTCAACAGAATTAGCTTATACAGATCTGTTAAGCTCTTCCAGTACAACTAGATAGCACAGATGCACTTTCAAACCCTAACTGTTAAACTAGACAGCACAGTACCCTTTACTTTTTCCAAGCTGTAACATATGACATCTGTGAATAACAAACACATATAAATGTACATGAAACCCCAACTGGAAGATTTTCAAAATACTCCAGCCACTTTTAGATTCCAGGTGCTGCTTCTTAATGACAGCCACCTCCAGTCAGACTGTTATCCTACACCACTATCAGAGCATTTAATACTGTACATATGCAGGGGTGGGGATTGGGCAAAAAAAATGTATCCATCTAGAAAGAGAGACCCAGTGTCTCCTTCAGCTCTGGTCCTTCACTGAGTAGCCCAAGAATGGAATGGGACTGAAATTCACCCTGATGAGGGTGTGCAAGCGTATGCACCTGCAGCATCCTCCCCTCTCTTACAAACTGCCAACTGCACTCCCACCTGTAGCCCAGATGGCAGTCAAGCAGCGACTCTGTCATATAAGCCTCCCTGGAGAAAGGGGCATCCACTGGGAAGCTTGATCTAGCTCCTCCTGGCTGGAATGATAACCCAGTCTTGCTCGTGAAACAGAGTCCCTGACTTCCAAAGCAGTATAGCTACCACTGCACCACCAGGCTGGCTAAATCTTCTTATTGGTAAATGAGCATTGTGACGGCATACTTACAGAACATATACCTGTTGCCTTCCTTATTATCTTAAGTAAAAATCTTTTATTTTAAATATGATTTCTAAAATATACAATGTAAGTAATTGTTTTTATTGTTATGATACTAGCTAGTTGACAGTTATTCTTTTTATTTTTAATCCCACTTTGTAACACTCCACAAAGCAGTTCTTCCTAGACATATTTTATTAATACAGTGACACTATTAACCACTAAATCAACTGAATAATCATTTACGAATGTTGACAGGTGTTATGTTAGTTACATCCAAAATGATTTATGGAAAATGTTAAATGTGTGAGAATTTATTGAAATTTAGATTGTTTTAAATTTTCTATTTATATTTCATGCAAACCAACTATATCAGAAGAATAATAAATACAGTAGGACTTTTTGGATCATTATTTATTTGTGCATGTTTTTTTAAATGCATTAAACAAATCTCTGTATAAGAATGTGATTCTCCAATTTTCTGAAGTTAATGCTTTCCTATCTGTACACTTTCTGTCAATTAAACATATTGAAACCTACTACATATTATAGATATTATATAATTGATTGTTTATTAAAATATGCATGCATCTAGATATTCAAACATAAAAGATTCACTTTCCTACAACCGTGAATGTATTGACAGTAGTATACAACAGGACAATACAAAGGTAGTACAGGTAGATACTTGATCTGTCACTCATTGTTGTTAAGTCAGTTTAACAAAATCAAGGTCAATGTTTAGTAATCTGAATAAAGAAACTGAACTGTGCCATCTGAGGAACTTTATTTGCTACGTAACAACAGATGCATCAAGGATGTCTTGCATTTTAAATAGGTGCTTAAAGGTGGAGTTTAATACTGTCTCATGATTAAAAATATTTTGGAGAGTGAGTCATGCTTTTGTTTCATAGCAGTACACATATAGTACAGGTGTATAGCAAATTTATTTGACACTTCATCATCCTCAGTAAAATGTCAGGAAGATTTCATATCTAAGTACATACCATACTTGCACAATCAAATTGGAGTTTTACATTTCCCATGCTGAAAATAGCCACCTGTCTTTTGTGTAGTTCTAGCATACCACTTAAAAACAAGGATTTGTCAATGCTAAGTGTTGCTTGCTGTTATTACCAGTGGAAGTGCAGGAGTTAGATAGATGCAGTATAGGAACTGATACCAACTCGACCCCCACCCTGCAGAGATGGACAGGCATTGGGGTGTGCCTTTGGGTCATCACCCAAAATGGTCACAATATTTCACCTCACCCTACCCTGCAGAAACTTACAAATGTTGAGGTGTGCTTTGGAGAGTTTGGGTTTTACATTCACCTCATTCCATAAGGAAATACATTAAAATGGGTGCAGCATTGGAGAATGGGGTGAACTCTGGTACCAAAGAGTCCAAGGCATACCTTGATGCATGCCTCTGGCTGCAGGGTGGGGGTGGAATGACATGAGCACTACTGTTGACAATCCCAAATCACACCTCTGACACCTATCAGCCCCTACAGGGTAGGGTGTTATGGTTGAAAACCCTAACACCCTTGGTGCTTCTTGGTATTTTTACTCCAAGTTTTAAACATGGGCTTTTTGTGACCTCACCACATGAACAGTGACACTATCAGTTTGTTAGCGGAAAGGTAATATTGCAGAGCGACTGTGCCACTTCTCTCCTAGTTGCAAAAACACATTTCAAACAGGATGTGAAAAATTACACCTGTACTGTTCATGAAGAGGTGTAAAAAATGCCAATGTTGAAAATCTGGAGTGAAAAATATAAACAACTGGTGAAGTCATTAGTCTGCATAGAAACTGCGCAACGCACACCCATTATGTAATTAGTTTGGGGATATTTTACAGCGGATTTTCAACAAAGGAATTTTGGGACCTCAGCTCATGAACACTGTCACTGTGATTTTCTTAATATGTCCCAAACACTGATTTCCCATAGTGACTGAGCTATTCTGTGCCTGAAATGTGAAACACATTTCAGCCATGGTGTGAAAATGACAGCTGTATTGTTCATAAGGAGGTGTGGAAAAATGGCAATGTTGAAAATCTATACTGAAAATATTATGAATTCATGATCTTACGAGGGTGCATGGAAATTGCGTAATGCACACTTGTAACACAGTCATTTTATGGACGTTTGTCACCAAATTTTCAACACTGCCGGTTAAAGACCTCTGCTCATGAACAGTGTCACTGTGATTTTCGTAATTTGTCCCAAAGATTGATTTAGCATACTGACCACGCCTGTGCACTACATTTGTGAAAATACATTTTGGGCAAGATGTGAAAATGACAGCTGTACTGTTCATAAAGAATAATGGTAAAATGGCAATGCTGAAAATCTGGGTGAAAATATTAAAATGCTCAGAGTTACAAATGTGCATGGGAACTGCACAATGCTACTCATGAAAGTTATTTTTGGGAAAGTTTTCACCAAATTTGTCAACAATATGTTTTTGGGGCCTAACTTATCTTACTTTACCTTAAAGTGGTCCTTATCTGCCATCAGATTCTATGTTATGGGAAAGGGTGCAGGAGGAAGTAAGCTGTTGTTTAACTAGGATCTGCAGCTTATCTGTTAGGTAGAAAAATGGGCAGACTAGGAGGGCCGAGCAGTCCTTATCTGCCATCAAATTCTATGTTTCTGCCTCATGAACTGAGACATTGTCATTTCATTAATTGGTCCCAAAACCTGGTTCCAAGCAGTGACTGCAAAATCACCTTTTGGGACCTAAGGTGGGGTTCCAAGAAACCCATGTTGAAAATTTGGTGAAAAAAATCCCAAAATGGCCAAGATATGCACCAAAGTTGAAAAAATATTTATGCAATTATACAGCTTATCGGCTTTTCTTCAGTTTGCGGTCGGCTTTGAAGGGTGCAGACATGTTCTTGGCCCACCAAAGATCATCACTCAGTTCCACAGGTAAGTGTTAGGTGAGGCTGCGGTGTGGAGAGGTGGGGTATGCAGAGGGTGGGCGCAGGTTATGGGAGGGGGCAAGACAATCAATGAGGGACTTTTTTCTTCTAGGTCTTTTTTTACACAGGCGATGGGGACTTTTGCCATGCTGGGGGGCTCCCAGAGTGGCACCAGGCAGTTTGTTTGGGGGCAGTGGAGCTGATGGGGACTGTGGACCCCCTTTGGCCAAAGAGACTTTTGCCATGCTGGGGTGGGATTCCAGTGTGGCAGATAGAAGTTTGATTGGGGGGGCAGTGGAGCCAATGGGGGATTTTGCATCCCCCTTGGTAAACAACAAATGGGGCAGGTGCATTATGCCGACGGAGATTGGATTATCCTTTTGGCAAATGAACTGGGGAGGAGGTCATGCCAACAGGGGGATTGGACACCCCGTCTGCTTTTTTTTAAATTTATTGAAATGTTTCACCAGGAAGGCACACTGAACAGTGGGCAGTGACTTTCTGTCGGCTTCCTGGGGACTGTGAGAGGCAGACGGAGAAGCCGTTGCCATGGGGACAGCATGCAATCAGCTGTTTTGGTAGCTTGTAATGCACAAAACAGCAGATTGCATGGTGATAGTGAATATTTCTTCACGCATTGTGGCATGCTCCTTAACTGCTGATGCAATGTGTTTCCTGCTCATGTGTGCAAGCAACACCAAAAAACCATTTCACCAAAAAAAATCATATGTTGAACATTTTTAGGTTTGAATCATTTGAATCTGCAATAACAGTTTTAACTGCATTCCTTTTTCTTTCCTTTTGCTAACATGGGAAAGGATAGCTACTATGTCACCTTAATTAAGCTGCCATTCAGCTGGCCTGGTGTACCTTTTTATTATTAGTTGCTTCTGCCCCTCCTTGCTACTTATTCATTTATGATCTATCTTGAAATGGTAACCATTCCTAATGTTACAGCCCCCTCACTGCCTCCTGTTTCCTGCAAACTTGCACCTCCTGCAGTTGTCCTTCCTACATACTGGTATGTGAAGTTGCAAAGATCTGCTCTGCTCAGTATTTCACAAATTTGCTTTTTGCAAATTACTATGTGGTATGACTTTGCAGTTCATGGATTATGCTTCTCAGCAGTGCAGTTTAACTTCACCATTTGCAAATCAGATATGCAAAGTGTTTGTTGGAGATGCAGACTTTCCATACTTTGCAGGAAACATTTGCCACAACAGGCACAGTTTGAAATGTCTTGTGGGGTTGGAGGTCACATGCTGTTAAACAGAGGTCACATGTGGTTGAACAGCTAATAGAAAGCTCAAGGAAATTTCTCTGTGCAATGTTAAGAGAGTGAGGAGAGGTCACACCAACTAACAAATGTGAAAAGATTGTGGATGGTAAACCTGATTATTTAAGCAATAAGCCACAAAGGGGTATGGGTTATCAGGGGATTTACCACGGCTGAAGTGGTTTGCCCATGAGGCACAGCTGAGTGGGTAAATCTGCACCAGCCATGGTAAATCCCTTGATAACACAGATCCCAAGACTGGATTATTGCGATTATACCAAGTAGTGCTTTTTTTATTATTATTTAAAAAAATGCAGTTCTTGGTATAATGCTTAATAAGCCAATTAGTATTATAGCAATGTTTTTATTTTGTTTGGTTTTCCTGATGTACAGAGCTGCTGTTTTACAGTCTCCGCTTAGTGGTGAAACAAGATGACAGTTTGTAGTGCTGTGATTTCAGTGTTGGATTGTTTTTTTAAAGATGTGGATAGCTGACACCTTCTGTGGTGATTATTGTAGAATTACAACCCAACGGTAAAGTGCCAGTCTGCCCATCTGATTGGTTACTGTCCGAGGTCCATCATATGATGTTGTTTAAACATTTTCAGCCCCATTTTTGTGTGTACTGCATTACTGTGTTATGTTAACATTTTCCTTTGTCGTATGAGTGTGGTGACTGTAACTGTCTGTGGGAGTGTTTGTGAGCAAGTGTGTGTTTTGATTTAAATACCCCAGGCTCCATCCCTCACACCCACTCCATGTGTTTTGCAATCCCCCTTCCGTGTGTTTTTCTAAACCCTTGGGCTCCCAAAGCAAAAGAAAAGCTCACCTATCCTGTGTGACCTTTTACGGCCCCTCCCATTGTGAGTATCAGTGGTATCCTTCCCTGACTGTGGTGTGGTAGTTAGAAACCCAGTTATTCACTAACCTGTTGTACCTGTGAGCTTTTCCATCCAAAAATATCAGCTTTCTAGATTGAACTTTCCTTCCTTTGACCGATTTTTCTTCATTTGTCTGCACCAGTGGTATCCCAGCCTGTGGTGTAGTACTATTCTGTTGGCAAAGTACAGATGAAGACACTTAATAGGGATGGCCCTGAGGACCAGCAATCATCCCTATTAAGTGATCATCCTCTTTATCAGAAGTTCATTGTTCTTTCTCAAATGCAGAAAAACTCTTCCAGTTCCTTGATTTCTCTCCCTGTTCCCCACTCAGCAATTAAAAGTTCTTAGGACTCTTTTAATGCTGCTAAACTCTTGTCGGTAACTCTCCCTGTTCCTCAGTCATTGTCCCGGTCCTCCGATCGCTCAGGTCCCCAGTCACTCTCTTGGCTCCCTGATCACTAGATAGCATTGTTTACATACTGATGCTGTCTTGAATGAGTCAGCTGTCTATTCTGTCCATTATGTTGTTTGGTCGGCAGCACAAAAGGAACCCAACAGCAACTCTGCCTGTTTCTCAGTCATGGTCCCAGTCCCCCGACCGCTCAGATACCCAGTCACTCTTTTGGCTCCCCGATCATGTGATAGCATTATTTACATACTGATGCTGTCTTGAATGAGTCAGCTGTCTGTTCAGTCTATTCTATTGTTTGATCGGCAGGACAAAAGGAAACTCACCGATAGCTCAGATCCCCAGTCACTCTTTTGGTTCCCTGATCTCTAGTTCGCATTATTTCAGCTGTCCATTCTCTAGGTTGGTTGA
Source organism: Neoceratodus forsteri (assembly GCA_016271365.2). Taxonomy (NCBI): domain Eukaryota; kingdom Metazoa; phylum Chordata; order Ceratodontiformes; family Ceratodontidae; genus Neoceratodus; species Neoceratodus forsteri. The sequence continues at coordinate 39,319,116 of CM028137.1, read as the reverse complement.
CAGCACAAAAGGAATGCCAAAGCAGAGTTGCAGATCAGGTAGGATGAGCAGCAGAAGATGTGGGACATGAATAACTCAAACATCATTCAGAGGTGAGAGCAATTCAGGGCTGCTGAACAGGAAGAATGGGCGGGTCTGGTTTGATGAACAGTACAATTCTCCACTCATGTATGAAAAAGAGATTAGTGAGGGATTAGTGAGGATTGGTAAAAGCAGTGCTGGTCAGTCATCACAAAGCATGCCAATTAGGTGGCAGGCGCATCCCATTAAGCAATATTTACTTCCATAGATTGCATTGCTACTTAATCGGATCTTGGCTGGATTTCCTATAAAGCGGACATCCCTATTTGACACGTCCCAACTGAGTGGCTTATACTGTACAGACTTTAGAAATACAGCTATTCACCTGGCTAGCCTACCCTATTTGCCGTACTCCATGAGCTGTGAGAAATAGCATCCAAATATATCAGTCTTCTGTGTTGCCAAACATTAATAGAAAAAGAATGCCAGTGAAGAGAAACAAGGAAGGGAGAGAAGCAAGTCTTTAGCATTGTTTGTAAAAAGTAGTGCAACTGAAATGGTGAATGGAGGACTGTTTTCTGATCTGGTGTTATCATGAACACATTGTAAGTGCTCTTACTCAGGTGGAGCATAAGAAGAACATCAGCTAGACATGCAACTGCTGGTGGACGTGATGCAGGGCAGGGGAGTGCAACATACAGACAGCAGGCTCCCTATCCATTGCCCAGCACTACAAGTGGGGGGACAGCAACTCCCTCCAGCTGTGCTATGCATACAACCAGTCATCCTGCTCCCACCTTAGCTGCCGGTTCAAGCACGCATGCTTGGAATGTGGCCTGCAACACCCCTGTCTCCAGTGCTCCTCCTCCAAGGGGGGAGGGGCTCGGGTGGGGCTCAGGGAAAGTTTGAGAAGCCCCAAGTGGCAGGACTTCTCACTCCAGTACAGTTAAAAAAGATTAACCTGTGACTAGAGCAGTACCGGACAGAGCAGATATGCAATTGTTGGAGGCATTGTTTTTGGAATGTTTTAGGATCCTGTACTCTGGTCCTCATCGGCAGTACAAGGAAGAGAACTTGAAGTCGGCCAGAGACCTGCCTTACATGGTCTGGGGAAAACTGGAGAAAGAACTTTGGCTTGGATGGGTAAGTGTCCCTTTTCCAGGCCAATGCGCTAAACGTATGCTTATCACCAATTGGGCTGGTGCCTAAGAAGGTTCTGGGGGAGTGTAGGCTCATTACTGACCTGTCTCACCTAGCAGGGGATTCAGTGAATGATCACATTGACCAGTAGTATATGTAGGTTCATTACCACTCATTTGACCAGGCAGTGGTGGTGGTGCAAGCAGCAGGGCCTGGTGCACTGATATGAGGCAGATATTGAGTATGCATTCAGGCTACTGCCAGTGCATCAGGAAGACAGGGTACTGTTGGGCATGAGATTTGAGGGCAAGCACTATGAGGACAATTGCAAGCTCATGGGCAGCTCAGTGGCCTGTGTGGTGTTCATAGCTTTAGCACATTCTTACATTTGGTCACAGCACAGACATCCGGGCACCAATGGCATAGTACACCACTTTGATGACTTCTTATTTGCGGCCCAGCAGGGTCCCGATGTGTGGGGACTTAGTCAAGGTCTTCGAGCATGTGTGCAGGGATTTCAAAGTTTATTTGACAAGGAACAAATCTGAGGAGCCAGGAACTTCCCTCACCTTCTTGGGCATAGAAATGTATTCCATTGTCAGGCTGTGCCACCTGCCACAGGACAAAATGAGCTGCCTTCAAGCCCTGTTGGGCAGGATGACAGAGTGCAAGAAAATTTCTCTGAAGAAGCTGCAACAGCTAGGTGGGTACTTTAACTTCACATGCAAGGTCATTCCCATGGGGAGGACCTTCATGTGGCTGTTGGCCAGGAGAGGGGTCGGCTGTTCTAGACCCCACCACAGGATTCAGATTACCCAGCAGTTTTGAGGGGACTTACAGGTTTGGCAGCTGTTCTCAAATCACTTTAATGGGACAGCCTTGTGGCAGGCACCATGGGGTGGGGTTGTTTTACACAAGGTCCCTGCACCCTAATTGGTACCCTCAGAGGTACAACGTAGACAGCTAGCACTTAAGTATATGTGATACTAACATATAGGGATAAGGGCATCTACCGTTCAAGAGTAAATGTCAGGATATGAATGCATATTGTTGTAATACACTTTGCTTGCTAATACATATATTCTGCTATGTATTTTTCTGTGTATTTCTTACTTGTAAGATGCCAAGACAACTGTGTCCTTGGAGTAATTATAATATATGTAAGTCGGCATTGCCACCTTTTGGTGATTTGTACCACTACACTGAGTTATTTAGGAATCTGTATAAGAACTCTTTTGTTCTCAAACTGATGACTTTACGGAATTGTATAATGTTATCTTGGACCATGGTGCCACCTCTAATTTAGTCAATAGGGCTCATCTCTGTAACTAGAAATGTTATTCTCTTTTGGTAACCATAGTAATTATCATAGGTATGTAATGTAATGCACAAGCCTTACACCTCGGAGACCTGCGAGACCTCGAGAGACACAGAGAAACCTCGAAGTGTAGGGAAAGCTTAGTACTGGCTCCTGGTTCATATTGGTAAGAACTGCTTAGTGCAACTGTGATTTATCCTTTTGGTAGTAATAAACTTGTTTATTACTCTAATGCAATGCGTCTGTGATTACTTGCATTCCCAATATCATCAAGAATCTGAAAGTGAGGTTCAGACCTCCCAACAGGGCACAGGGTGAAAACATTGCAGACAATATATAGTGGCAAATAACAATGTGGGCAACACATCACTGTCTACAATGTCGGCATGTAAAGTCATCACTGACCAATACCCCATGGGAAGTGCTCTGGATGAATATGCATGGCGACCACTGAGTCCCCCATCCCGCGACTGATGGCCCCAAGAACTGTAACAGCATGCAGCCGCAATGCGATGGCCGTACCCTCCTCAGCATACCCTGACAACAGGCAAGTGGCCAGCACAGCCCTCCACTCACCACCATGGCTGGCCATTCATTGGAACAAACTGAATGTGCGTTTGCATGTATACACACTCATTCAGTCTGTTCATTTGAGTGGCCAGCCGTGGCAGTGAGTAGAGGGCTGTACTGGCTGCCTGCCCGTTGTCACGGTATGTTGGGGCGAACATCCCAAAGCGTCTGCCTGCTGTTACAGTTCCAGGGGCCATCAGTCGGTGGGATGGGGACTCAGTGGTCACCATGCATATTCATCCAGAGAACTGCTCATGGAGTATGGGTTGATGATGTCTTTACATGCCGACAGTGTAGTTGGTGATGTGTTGCAAGCATTGTTATTTGCCACGATATATCGTTCTCAATGTTTTCGCCTGGTACTGTGTGGTGGTATCTCCATGGAGCTGTACACAGACATAGCTGGGGACCTGGGTATCGGGGCTTATTTTCATGTTCAGTGGTGTGCAGGTCAATGGCTGCCTGCCTGTCTGGAGGCTGGGCAGGAGAAGGATATCACTCTATTGAAATTCTTTCTGGTCATAGTAGCACTTTTTGCATCTGGGGCCCCAGGCTCTGTGATCATGTCCTGCACCTTAGGTCAGATAACATGGGGGTAGTCCATACCATCAATAGACAGCTGGGGTTTGGGGACAATAGGAGACTTAATTTAGATTATTTTTTTCAAATGTATGTTGCTTAACGTGACATTTCAAGCTATACATGTTACAGGAAGTGACAACACCATTGACGATGCATTATCTAAGTCACAGTGGGATCGATTCTTCAGTCTGCCACCAGAAGCAGACAAGGAGGCACAGAAGGTGCCTCTCTTCCTGTGGGAGGTGGTGAACAACAAGCTTGGAAATGCATAGGTAACACAATTGCACGCTGTTCAAAAGATGCGTACTGCCGGGGGTCATATGCTACCTAGCCACGTGAGATGCCAAGGGATGGCTGGACATCTGGTCCATTCTGGTAAATCAACTGTGCAGCTATGTCATGGTAAACAGAGCAAAAGAGCTATCACCAGGGATGATGACTCACCACCACACATGGCTGTCTGGGGTGATGAGAGTTATGGGTCTGGCAGAACTACGTGAGCCTTTAAGGTCCAAAGCTGTTGGAAGGCTGACACAGGGAGATCACTGTTATCTCGGATGCCAGACAGCTCTTCACACCAAGTAGATTAGAGGCCATATGGCGGGGTCTTTCCCAAAGTCTGTAGGGATAACCATGAGTCACGGCTGTTTGACGCCTATGTTCCTGGTCACTTTCTGTGGAGCCTTCAGGGTTTCAGAGTTAATGATGCCCTCCAGGGGCCTGTGGCACCCTGAGCTTGTTATCACAGGATGTGGTCACAGTGGGGAACAGTGTTTTCCTGTTCCTCCACAGGTCCAAGATGGATCAGCGGAAGGCATGCCACCAGAATGAAATTAAGGCCCCTGCTGGGGTGCGGTGGCATGTTGTCTGCAGGCTGGCGGAATACAGGACGCGCTGCCCCTCAACCGGTACAGCCTTTTCAGGCATCAAGATAGCAGCACAGTGACAGCCTATTAATTCCAGTTCATCCTGCGGGGAGCAATCGAGCAACTGGGGCTGAAGGTGTGTGTATGGGATGCACTTGTTCGGCATTGGGACGACAACATCTAGAGGCAGGTGACTATCAGACCAGAGATTCAGGCTTTGGGACATGGGAGGTCTCAGGCATTCCTGCATTATGTTAGACCACATCTACAGTAAATTTTTATTGTCTCTTACAGGCGCTGGAGAAGACATGATGCGCATTTGGATAACTGGTCGTGTGTTCATTTGGTGGGCAGTGCAAAGGGAAGTTGGTCAGCTGGGGGAATCAACCTGTCTCTGACACCAGAGGTCTCCCAGATTGAGTGGTTGGAGCCAAGGGCATGTGCTGAGAGGAGTTGCTTCCAAGCTAGCAAAGGATGGCTGACCGGGGGTCCACGCCGCAGATCTTGTTGATTCACTTGGGTGGAGAAGTCCTGGCCACAGGAAGATAGAGAACCTGCTGCTGCTGGCAATGAAGGATGATTTGCAGACCATCAAGTGTTGGTGGCCTGGTACCACTATAATCTGGTAACAATTGTTAATGAGGGAGCATTAGGCTCAGGCGCATAAGGTGCCCGCACTGAATTGGGCTTGTCTGTGCATAAAGAAGGAGATGGATGCATTTATGGAGTCCTGGGGGGCTCTGTATTGAGACATGATGGCATTTACCATACCTGTTGGTGCCTAGTGGTGGGCCTGGAGCATCGGTTGCAGGGTGAGGTTTTGGATAGTTTTTGTAGGTAACGTGAAGACAGTATTGAAGGAAAGGGCTGAGCAGAGAACTTTGGGGTTGGACAGGGTCCAGCCTGAGGTGGCGCTGGAGAGGCGCATGAGGGTTTAGCAGGAAATAGCTGACAATGCCAGTTCTCCCAATGGTATTGGGGCCCCTGGATGGTGTGAGGATGGGGATCCCAAGAAATGTACCAGTCTAGGTCCTCTCTCAGCAGTAGAGACTGCAAGGTCAGCGACACCAGACACGGGCAGCTTCAGAATCTTGGCCATATCACCTGTCTCGCTACCATGCATGGACACCTCGGCCCACACCGACAAGGCTCCTGGAATTGTGACAGTGTGGGGGCCCATTGTATGTGCTTCCTCCCTGCAATGCCTGCTGCTCAATATTAATAAGCCAGGTATTAATCTAGAGTAAAATTAAAAGTAATTGATGATTTAAAAAGATTAATACCAAAAATTTTATATAAATAAAACATGGCTGTGGACATTTTCCTCCAAGAACTGTGTTGTGTCTTTATTGGCCATGCGGGGGGAAGCTATTGGGGCCTACTAGATAATGACAGTATCAGATTGAGGTTTGTTGTATTTGAAACTGCATCTCAGTAGACATAATTTATTAGTCATCATACAGTATACTGAAAAGAACTGCCCCACTACCTTTGTCAAGAATACTGGATCTTACATTAATTGTGCCCCCCCCCACCCTAGTCATCATTTCCATGTCCAGTACCTGCCTCCAATGTAAGTAAACAATAATACAGTATGAGTCTAGGAGGTGTCCTACAGATATAGCCCCCCTGAACTCCATTTTAATTACATGGTACTGTTGCAGTACTTTAAGTCCAATCCAGGCTCTGTCATACTATTAAAGGACCATTTTTTAAATTATGTGGAGCACATCTGAAAGACTGTTATCTCACTCACATGATCACACAGGCTATTAAGTGACTGTAATCATTAACAATAGGGTGGCCAAGGCTGTGGCGAGAGAGCCAGTGGGATGCTGGGGTGCATTGGATGGTATCCTCAGCAGAAGGAGGAAGGTGGTGATGCCACAGTACAGATAACTGGTGAAGACTGATTTGGAATATGGTGTCCATTCTGGAGGCTGCATCTATGTAAGGACATAGACAGGGTGGAGACAGTTCAAAAAGGGACAACAAATACTATGCATGGCCTATCTAAAAGGCATAAATAGGGTACCAGAGGGTAGCATTTTTCGGAAAAGTAGATGTCCAGGAACGAGGGAGGATAACATGAGGTTGGATGAGGGTAGACAAAGGGGTATGTTATGTTTGCCTTTGCACCCACCTGAGATGCAGATCAATTAACACACCACCTATTGCGCTGGAATTGCTCTGTATTTATTCCCCTTTTCATTTTATAGCTACTTCTCTTCCATTCCACTTTGTTTTATTTTAATAACTTCATTCCTCTCACTTAAATTATGGAATAACCTACATTGTTATTTTGTTTTACAAAAACTGTACACTGTGGAAAACATTTGTAAAAAAATGAATTGTAATAGTGAGACTCTTTGAAAAGTTATTTGACTTACCATACTTACACATGTCTACCCACTAACTCAATCTCCTACTTCCTTTTGTCCTTATACTAACCAGCTCCTGTTGCTTCATATCAAAGGGTTGCTGATTTACATATTGTATGTGCCTGGGGTGGAGTAGCAATAAAAGATATGCTATGCAATGCCCTCTGTGACACACCTACCCCACTTTACTTTTACCTAACACCCACTTCTTAGCTCTTTACAATATGACTTCCTTCAGAGAACACTTGTAATGAAATGTGTAAGATTTAGATTGACATTTGGGTATATGTACTTCTATATAATATTAATTATGTATGTGTATACTGTGTAACTATCTCTAAAAAAATCAAACACATCAAATGTCTTTGTAAACATGTTTGAAGACTGTGTTTATCTTCCACCTTATTATAACATATAGTTGTCTCAGCAGTGTTTGCAGTTAAGGTACAGTACCTTCATGTATATATTGGGCTGGGTATGTTGAGCTGATTGCTGTAACAGTGCATAGAATAAAATGTGAAACTTGTAGGTAACTGTAATACAGGTGGCAGCATTATTTTTTTTATCTACCCTTTCTCAATCTACCGTACTTTGATTCAATAAGTGTATGCAACAGCAACTCATGCATGTTTAAGCCCATGAAACACCTGTATCTAGTTTATGCATTTGCAGCAGTATTAGTTCTGCCAGGACTTGTTGGGTTTCCTTTGCATTTTTTGGCTGGCTGCCTGCTACTAGCACCCCCTTTTGTGTTTGTGCTGCACACCTTTGGGTACTACCTTCCTAATACATTGTTCAGTGGCCTTCTCATGTCCTCCCTTAATTGTCCCCAAAGTTCTTCCATGTCCCTCAGCTTTTTACTATCTTCCATATAGACCCCCAACAATATCTCTCATTTATTAAAAATCCACCCTTCTGAAGTCCATTTATTACCCTTGTGGTGGTTCTACTCACTTCCATTCCCATGCAGATCCTAAACCTAACAACTCTGTGGTTACTTGCCCCAGATTGTCCCCATTGATACCAGAACCACACTTTCCCCATTTGTCACTATTACATATTGTGTTGCCTCTTCCCTTGTGGGTTCCCTTATCAGTTGCTGTAGGTAGCCCATCAATCGAGAGATGCAACTGAGGTCAGTACATATAGGTGAATACAATAGAAGTGACCATCACATTACAGTGACTAGACAGTGCAGGGACCCCACTGATGTAGCCTATCCCAAGGTCCATGTGTGGTATTGTGTTGTAATCATAGAGATTGGGGTTCAGGGGGCACAGCCTCCCTTGGGGGATGACAAGGAGATACAAGCATGAGCTGTGTTACACTTCTGGGTGATGAAGAACAGCTGCAGCAGTGCAATAAAAAGTGTGACTCCCAGGCTGAGCATGGTTAAGGTTGTGTCTGAGGCAGCAGCAGCTGGTAGCCATAGGAGGTACAGCAACCTGATGGAGCGAGTTGTTCAGTTAGTTGCACAATACCCAATCCACATCCATTAGCTTATAATTTTCAGCTTCAGTTGTAATTTGGTCACTGAAATGTGCAGTACTGAGAACTGTCATCACTCAAATACACCATTAAACAGTCACTCAAGTTGCAGTCACTGTAAAGTAGTCACTGAAAGGACATGGAACTGTTGCTGTAAGAGTGCTTCTAGCATGGGTGCTAGTAGTCTCCCTACTTCTAGCTCGTGTAGCTGCTGGAATCTTCAAACTCACATCAGGAGATTAAAATCCATCACCAGCAGGAGTTCCCCTTACTTGCCATCCTTTGTACCTCCTGCATTAACTCTTTGTCTACTTCTCCCTTGATTTGGTGGCCTCGTTCCACCCCACTCATATTGCTTCTCCAGTCCTCTTGAGCAGTGTGCCAGAGGACCTCAGCCAATCCTAAGGCTTACCTGCCCTTCTATTGCCTTTATCCCTTCCCTAATGTACAGAGCAACCCCTACCCTCTTCCTCCCCTGTTTTTTCTGAAAAAAGGTACACCCAGGTATGCCAAATTTCCACTTATGGTTATCTGTCCATCTTGTCTCCTTTACAGCTACTTGGTCCTGTCCCTCATCTACCACTGTGGTCTCTAAATCTGCATTTTTTCCTTATACTTCTGCTGTTTGCTAGCGTACCCCTCTACCAATTCCCCCCATACATTTTCTTCCTTGTTTTCCCTGCCCCCTCCTGTGTGGGAGTGCTAACTAGGCAAGAACCTCCAACTGCATACTCCATCCCTTTCCTAGTCTTGTACTCCCCCTCTACTAGCTTAAATCAATTCCCTGTACCATATCAATATGGCTTTAAACTTTGCCCTCAGTAGCCTAGAACCCCCTAATCTATATGTAGTCTTTCCTTGTGTGTAGATTCTCCATTACCAAGTGTCCCCCATTCCCCACAGCAGGTGAATCCTTTCCTTTGCACTAGTCTCTGAGCCAGTGATTGAAGTCCCTAATTCACAACGCCTCATGGTGCTACCACAGTGAACAGGCAATGCCTCTGGGAAAGCCATAGAACAAACCTACTTCCTTCACTCTCTGGCAACCTCCCTGAATCTATTTTAGACCTCCCCTATATCATTAATCATGAGGTCATTAGTCCCTAGATGCAGAATTAAGTGCAGTTTTCCTCCCTGCAACTTAATACCCTCTCTTAATTTAGTCATCCCGCCTCATCCCTGGCTCTCAGAAGACTGCTCTCCTTTAATAGGCCACCCCCTTTCTTAACCAGTGGATTCTCTTTATGATGGAGACATTTAAGATCATGGCCACATCTGTAGTATTCTTCCCTGCCAGGGTCCCCTTGCCCCTGTCTTGTTCCCCCTTCCTTGCATTTCTTCTGCTCCTTTCATGAACTCCTGTCCTTGTCCTTTCTATGTCTCCTGTATTCATACCATTTACATGATCCCCATAGTGTCACCTCGACTCCTTTAGTCTCCTTTTTCCAACCCTCCCCAGTTGTAGCTGCTGTATTTTGCCCTGTTTGCTGGACTCCCATTTCGCTTTGTTTCCCTCTCACCTCCTTCCTTTGATTTCCTTACTTTCCTTCCCCTGTAATCTCTCTGATAGACTCTGCCCCTCTCATTTTTTCCCCTTTATCTCAGAATCCCACTTTTCCACATGTCTCTTACACTTCACCCTATCACCTCCACAATCTCACTGATACTCCTGGGTTCCTTTGCAGATCCCTCATTTCCAGCCTTTCCACTTGCTCACCTGTTACCTGCACATTGTCCACTGGTGAGTATCTGTTTGATACCCATAAACTGCCTCCTTTACTTTCCTGTCTGTCCACAAATTGATTTTCAATTTAATTTGTCCTTTCCCTTTCCCTGCCCCTCTTCTTTTCTCCTAATCTTCTTCCTGTTATCTGCCTTACCCATATCCCACACTCCATTCCCCAGCCCTTAGCATTGCCTCTGACACTGCTTCCTTTTCTCCTTCCTATTCCTTCCTTTCTCTCACCTGCCACTCCACTTCCCTTCTTAACAAACTAATTTCCAAAAGCTGCCGTATCCTTTTACATATTGGGTAACCACCTATTCTCCACACTGTTTCAATAAAAACACCACCCCAGAACAACAGCAACCCACTAGTCTCTGCCTTTTTTGTTCCCTAAACTCATCCTGTCCTCTGCACCCCACCCTTTCTGTGTACTCCATTTTTCAGTCTACCACGCCTCTTGCATGCCACATTTATATTTCTTCCCTTTGGTTTCATCTTTTTATAATCAGGACCTAATGATTTTTAGTTTTCTCTTTGGTTGTGTAATTATCTTATCAGGACCCAACAATTAGTTGAACCTGTTAAGTTCTGATAGTGAGGTGTACCCTCATGGTAAGAACAGATAATATTGGTAAGCCCTCACTGTTTAATTAATGTCACAGAGTATAGCCATATGAATCAAGATCTAGCAAGCCCTGCCCATTACAACAGAATGAATGGATTAGAAACATCTGAGCCCTCCTTGTTATTCTATTAAGGACAGGGTTTAACACAATAACTTGTTTTGCTCTTTTAAGCACTCCCTTTTACAACAAAATTGAATTTGTACAGCTCTGCTAAGCCCTTCTCTTTACATCAGTAAAGACACCCCTTAACCCTGTTACAACAGAATGAACTAGTACAGATAAGAATTCTCCCTGTTACAACTAGCTAGAAAGGTTTCACAGAATGTAACATAATTAACTGAATAGGCTCTGCTAAGCCATCCTCTTTATAACAGTATGAACTTGTATAGCACTGCTACTCCCTCCCTGCTACAGCTATATAGTACTACCCCTGCTCCCTATTTCAACAGAATTAGCTTATACAGATCTGTTAAGCTCTTCCAGTACAACTAGATAGCACAGATGCACTTTCAAACCCTAACTGTTAAACTAGACAGCACAGTACCCTTTACTTTTCCATGCTGTAACATATGACATCTGTGAATAACAAACTCATATGAATGTACATGAAACCCCAACTGGAAGATTTTCAAAATACTCCAGCCTCTTTTAGATTCCAGGTGCTGCTTCTTAAAAAAACAGCCCACCTCCAGTCAGACTGTTATCCCCAACCCACTATCAGAGCATTTAATACTGTGCATTGGCAAGGGTGGGGATTGGGCAAAAAAAAAAATGTATCCGCTCTAGAAAGAGAGACCCAGTGTCTCCTTCAGCTCTGGTCCTTCACTGAGTAGCCCAAGAATGGAATGGGGCTGAAATTCACCCTGATGAGGGTGTGGAAGCGTATGCACCTGCAGCATCCTGCCCTCTCTTACAAACTGCCAACTGCACTCCCACCTGTAGTCGCCCAGGTGGCAGTCAAGCAGCGACACTGCTATATGAGCCTACCTGGAGAAAGAGAGCGTTTCACTGGGAAGCTTGATCTAGCTCCTCCTGGCTGGCCCGGTAACCCAGTCTTGCTCCTGAACCAGAGTCACTGACTTCCAGAGCAGTATAGCTACCACTGCACTTCCAGGCTGGCTAAATATTCTTATTGGTAAATGAGCATTGTGACAGCATACTTACAGAACATATACCTGTTGTCTTCCTTATTTTCTTATGTAAAAATCTTTTATTTTAAATATGATTTCTATAGTATACAATGTAAGTAATTGTTTTTATTGTTCTGATACTAGCTAGTTGTCAGTTATTCTTTTTATTTTTAATCCCACTTTGTAACATTCCACAAAGCAGTTCTTCCTTGACATTTTTTATTAAAACAGTGACACTATTAACCACCAAATCAACTGAATAATCATTTACAAATGTTGACAGGTGTTATGTTAGTTACATCCAAAATGATTTATGGAAAATGTTAAATGCGTGAGAATTTATTGAAATTTAGATTGTTTTAAATTTTCTATTTATATTTCATGCAAACCAACTGTTTTAGAAGAATAATAAATGCAGCAGGACTTTTTGGATCATTGTTTCTTTGTGCATGTTTTATTAAATGCATTAAACAAATCTCTATGTAAGAATGTGTTTCTCCAATTTTCTGAAGTTAATGGTTTCCTATCTGTACACTTTCTGTTAATTAAACATATTGAAACCTACTACATATTATAGATATTATATAATTGATTGTTTATTAAAATACGCATGCATCTAGATATTCAAACATAAAAGGATTCACTTTTCTACAACCATGAATGTATTGACAGTATACTGCAGGACAATACAAAGGTAGTACAGGTAAATACTTGATCTGTCACCCATTGTTGTTAAGTCAGTTTAACAAAATCAAGGTCGATGTTTTAGTAATCTGAATAAAACTGAACTAGTGCCATCTGAGGAACTTTATTTGCCACATAACAACAGATGCATCAAGGCTGTCTTGCTATTTTAAATAGGTGCTTAAAAGGTGGAGTCTAATATTGTCTCACGAAAAAATATTTTAGAGAGTAAGTCATGCTTTTTGTTACATAGCAGTACACATATAGTACTGGTGTATAGCAGAATTTATTTGACACTTCCTCATCCTCAGTAAAATGTCAAGAACATTTGACAAATAAGTACATGCTGTACTTGCTCAATCAAATTGGAGTTTTACGCACGCATCTAGATATTCAAAAATAAAAGGATTCACTTACCTACAACCATGAAAGTGTTGACAGTATACAGCAGGACAATACAAAGGTAGTACAGGTTGATACTTGATCTGTCACTCATTGTTGTTAAGTCAGTTTAACAAAATCAAGGTAGATGTTTTAGTAATCTGAATTAAGAAACTGAACTAGTGCCATCTGAGGAACTCTTTTTGCTGTGTAACAACAGATGCATCAAGGCTGTCTTGCCATTTTAAATGGGTGCTTAAAGAAGTGGAGTATAATATTGTATCATGTTTAAAAAATATTTTAGAGAGTGAGTCATGCTTTTTGTTACATAGCAATACACATATCGTACAGGTGTATAGCAGAATTCATTTCACACTTCATCATCCTCAATAAAATGTCAGGAAGATTTCACAACTAAGTAGATTCTGTACTTGCACAATAAAATTGGAGTTTTACATTTCCCATGCTGAAAATTGCCACCTGTCTTTTGTGTGGTTCTAGCATACCACTTAAAAACAAGGATTTGTCAATGCCAAGTGTTGCTTGCTGTCATTACCAGTGGAAGTACAGGAGTTAGACAGATGCATTATAGGAACTGATGCCAACTTGACCCCCACCCTGCAGAGATGGACAGGCATTGGGGTGTGCCTTTGGGTCATCGACCAGAATGGTCATGACATTTCACCTCACCCTACCCTGCAGACACCTACAAATGTTGAGGTCTGCTTTGGAGTGTTTGAGTTTTACACTCACCTCATTCCATAAGGAAATACACTGAAATGGGTGCAGCATTGGAGAATGGGGTGAACTCTTGGGCCAAAGGGTCCAAAGTGCACCTTGATGCCTGCCACTGGTTGCAGAGTGTGGGAGGAATGGCATGAGCATTACCTTCGACAATCCCAAGTCACACCACTGGCTGCTATCAGTCCCTACAGGGTAGGTTGTTATGGTTGAAAACCCTAACACCCTGGGCTCTTCTTGGTATTTTTACTCCAAGTTTTCAACATGGGCTTTTTTTGACCCCACCACATGAACAGTGACACTATCAGTTTGTTAGCCAAAAGGAAATTTTGAATAGTGACTGTGCCACTTGCCACCACAGGTGTAAAACACATTTTGAAGAGGATGTGAAAACGACACCTGTACTGTTCATGAAGAGGAGTAAAAAATGCCAATGTTGAAAATCTGGACTGAAAATATGAATTCATGAACTTGAGAGGGTGCATGGAAATTGCATATTGCACACTTGTAACACTGTCATTTTAAGGATGTTTGTCACCAATTTCTCAACATAGCCAGTTTAAGACCTCTGCTCATGAACAGTGTCACTGTGATTTTCGTAATCTGTCCCAAAGATTGATTTTGCATACTGACCACGCCACTGTGTGGTACATGTGTGAAAACACATTTCAAGCAAGATGTGAAAAATGACAGCTGTACTGTTCATAAAGAGGTGTGGTAAAATGGCAATGTTGAAAATCTGGAGTGAAAATATTAAAAATGCTCAAAGTTACGATCATGCATAGGAACTGCTCAATGCGTGCTCGTGGAAGTTATTTTTGGGAATTTTTTCACCAAATTTGTCAACATAAGGTTTTTGGGGGCCTACCTCATGAACAGTGACACTGTCGTTTTGTTAATCGGTCCCAAAAGGTGGTTCCGCGCAGTGACTGCAAAATCACCTTTTGGGACCTAAGGTGGGGTTCCAAGAACCACATGTTGAACATTTGGTTAAGAAATTCCCAAAAATAACTGAGATATGCACCAAAGTTAAACAAAAAAAACTTGTATGCCATTATACAGCTTACCGGCATTTCTTCAGTTCACGGTCGGCTTTGAAGAGTGCAGACATGTTCCCGGTCCACCAAAGGTCATTACACTTGGCTCCGGAGGTAAGTGTGGGGTGAGGCTTGGGGTAAGGGGAGGAGTGGCACACAGAGGGTGAGTGTGGGTTGGGGAAGGGGGCAAGAGAATTAACGAGGGACCATTTTTTTCTTCTAGATCTTTTTTTTTTTACACAGATGATGGGGGACTTTTGCCACGCTGGGGTGGGCACCCAGCATGGCACCAGGCAGTTTGTTTGGGTGGGGCAGTGGAGCCAATGGGGCACTGTGCTCTCCCATTGGCCAAAGAGACTTTTGCCACACTGGGGTGGGCTCCTAGTGTGTCAGATAGAAGTTTGTTTGGGGGGGCAGTGGAGCCGATGGGGGATTGGGCACCCCCCTCGGTAAACAACAAATAGGGGAGGTACATTATGTCGACAGAGATTGGGTTATCCTGTTGGCAAATGAACTGGGGTGGAGGTCATGCCAACAAGGGGCTTGGGCACCCCGTCTACTTTTTTTTTTAATTCATTGAGATGTTTCACCAGGAAGACACACTGAATGGCACGCAATGGCTTTTCACTGGATTCCTGGGGACTGTGAGAGGCAGATGGAGAAGCTGTCGCCATTGGGACGCCATGCAATAAGCTGTTGTGGTAGCTTGTAATGCACCAAAACAGCTGATTGCATGGTGATGTGGCCAAATTTCTTTACGCATTGTGGCATGCTCCTTAACTGCTGATGCAATGTGTTTCCTGCACATGTGTGCAAGCAACACAAAAAAATCATTTCGAAAAAAAAAAAATTTCTTATGATGAACATTTTTTAGGTTTGAATCATTTGAATCTGCAACAACAGTTTTAACTGCATTGCTTTTACCTTCCTGTTGCTAACATGGGGAAGGATAGCTACTATGTTACCTTAGCTAAGCTGCCATTTAGCTGGCCTGGTGTACCTTTTTATGTTTGATTGCACACTTGTGTAAGAAACATAGTGCCATCATCCGAGTTTTCGGAGGTGTGTCACCCGTCTTCCAATTCAGTCAGTGTGTTTCCAGGCACAGCCGCAGTTCTCCAATGACTGCTGCAGCTGTCTATGACTGCAGTTGAAAATGCAATGCCGTACAGTTGAAAGGGAGAACTATGCTTCAGTGAGCAGCGCTTCACCCCTGCCGTACTGTGAGACCTGAATGTCCAGGAACCTACTTTCAATCTCTATAATCCAGCTTTTCATGTAGGGGTCCACTGGTAGTTACAGAGCATTAGGTTGCTTTCTGTTGCTTCCTTGAACAAATAAAGTGCTTTTCATGTTGCGCAAGCGTGTTTATGTTAGCAGCAGGCAGCACAGATGTGCAGCTCTCTCGCTCTCTGTCTAGGATCGTGTGCTAAGACTTTCATTTTGGAGTGTGGAAGGGCCAATCATATTATGGTACAGGGGCTACAGTAAGAAAGATGCAACCTGCACAGTAAAAAAATAAATAAAAAGAATCAGTCCCCCCCCCACACACAGACACACAGGGGTTTGCGCAATAAAAAAAAAAAAATGTAGTACACAATTTCAAAGAAATATGTGTGGTAGAGTGCAAGCATGCGAACTGGTTACGTAGTACAGGCATACAGCATTTTTGCAAATCTTTTAGTCCACCCATGGTAGTTCTGTGTGGCAACATAATGCATGATGCTTCAAAATATCAGTGACTAGTGGTGAGCGAAGTGGCTCCAATTCGCTCCGCTGAGTGAAGGTGGATTTGTAGAGTGCTCCGTAATGTGAAGCGGAGTACTTTGCGTTATAATGGGTAATGCAAAGTCCTTTGAAAACAATGACTTCTCATTACTCCGCCTTGCCAAACCACTACTCCACCAATTCTTACATTGAAAACAATGTACTCCGGCTCACTTCGCCTTGTTTTTAAGCTCCAAAGGCGAATTTTGCAGTGATTCATGGGATTTTAGGTCACATGAGCTCTAGATTGTTCTGCACAGCCTCAGTTTGGGGTAGTGTGTGTATGAGACTGTAGGAGAGAATCTGCTCTGAGAGCTCTGTGATTCAAACCTTCTAAAAGCTGTTAAAAAAGCCTTTTGGGGTTTTGTTTTGCTGAAACTTTAGTTCATAGATTTCTGAAAATGCTCCTGTGCTTATTTCATCAAGCGTTTATTGTTTGTGTGTGGATTTTGAATGTTAATGTACAATATTCAGTCTGTGTACTGAGAGACAGTGAAAGTGTGCTTTGGGGAAAGGGCATATTTGTGTCGTAGGTAGATTAACTTGGAGAAAAAGACAGCTTTCTGTTTTAGTGATACTTTTCTTGTATAACTGTGTTAATGTACACACAGTAATATTTTCAATAATTCTTGCCATTTCTTTGCTGATTGTTGTGGTGCAGCAGTGCATAATTTTAGTTTGTTTAAAATATGAGGTTATATTACTGAAGTTTTCAATTTGCTATGCATTACTTAGTGTGTGTTTGAGTATGCATGTGACTCATGTCAACTAATCAGACCCCTTTTACTGTGCCACATAATTTCAGCAATGTGAACTTGCTATGCTATCCACTGCAGCTGTGTAATTTTTGTACTTCTTTGTGGTATCTTTACTAGTACTAGTACTAGTGACTGTTACTGCAGCAGTGCAGTACACTGCCCCCCTCTTACGACCTGCCCTGATCGGTAAAGGAATTATTTTCCAGATTTTTGAATTTCTGATGGTGAGCACTGGTTAGGTGTTGTGCCTTTGCATCTGCATCTCTTCAATGTGCAGCACAATCTTAATCTTTCTGTGCATTTGCATCTCTTTAGGGCCCAATCTCCATCTCTAACTTAAGTCACAATTGTTTCTTTGGCTTTCCTTCGGAGTACTGGACAGGTGTGGTGCATAATTCTGCATGAACATTGTACTCATTAATATGCGTTTTTAAGTCGGGACCATTATCACGAGTTATTGGTGATACAAAACGTTCTTCATCATCATGGACAGACACAGATCACAATTTACGATCACATCATGAATCACAACATTAATTTTTTTTAATAGTTACTAGGATGTATTGTAAGCCTGTTTTGTAGTATCGTTCCATGCTTCACCACTCCACCATTGTACTCACTATTGAGTGTTTTTGAATTGGGAAGTTTTGTGCCACACCTCATTGGGGCCTGGGGAAGTACAGCCATAGGCAATTGTGTTTTCATCATCATCATCATGGTCACAAATGCAGTCACAAACCACGATTTACGATCACGTCATGAATTTCAACATTAATTTATTTTACTAGTTACTTGGATGTATTTTAAGCCTGTTTTGTATTATCTCTCCATGCTTCATCACCACCCCACCATTGTACCCATTAATGAGTGTTTTTACATCAGGGAGTTTTGTGCCACACCTCATCGGGGCCTGGGGAAGTACAGCTGTAGGCATTCACATTTCTTCATCATCATGGTCACAAATGCACTCACAAATCGCAATTTACGATCATGTCATGAATCACAACATTAATTTTTTTTAATAGTTACTTGGATGTATTTTAAGCCTGTTTTGTAGTATCTCTCCATGCATCACCACTGCACCATTGTACTCATTAATGTTTGTTTTTAAGTCGGGGAGTTTTGTGTCACACCTCATATGGGAGGGCCCGGGGAAGTACAGCTGTATGCATTCGCATTTTGTCATCATCATGGTCACAAACGCAGTCACAAATCATGATTTACGATCACATCACAAATCACAACATTCATTTTTTTTAATAGTTACTTGGATGTATTTTAATCCTGTAAGAAAAATAACATTTACAGAAAGAGCAAAGTAAAAAAGTGTACAGAAAAGATAAAAAAATGTAGCTTTTAAAAAAGCTGTTGGGTCTAAATCAAAGTTTACATCTCCTCCTCTCTGATCTCAAAGTATCAACAGTCACAAAACACACTACTCTCTCTCTGCCTGCACAGGAGAAAGTAAAAGTGTCTGCTTGTATGACTCACTTTCTTCCTGCCTAGCTAAAGAGCATGTGACTTACAGTACTGTAAGCCATGTGATGTGTGGGGGGCTGCCAAATTTGAAACACCAAGTGTATCTCTTAGAATCATAATGAGGAACGCGAAGTCCATTAAAAACAATGACTTCACCTTACTTTGCGTTACCATTCCGCCTTAACGCAAAATGGTAATGACAAGGTGGAGTGAGCACTTTGCATTGCAATGCGAAGTGCCCACTTTGCATTCACTTCGCTGGAGGAATTTAAATTCACTGCATCTCTATCAGTGACATCTGCTAAATGTCAATTTCCTGGTAAGTTCACCTTCAAGGTATATTAAGTGTAATTGTAGTTGACATCTAAATTTCCATCAGGTGGCCACAGAAATAGGGACCAGGGGAGCAATCGAGTTGACGATGCTTAACTTTATTGCAATATGGTATGATGGAGGATTTGATTAGTAAAATATGCCAAAAGTCCACTCTCCCTTATGAAATGATTCCCTTGAGTGTAATGCACCCCCCAAAAAAAAAAAACTTTTGGAGCAGCCTCTGAGGAGTGCTTTTGTTCCCCTCCCAAAAGAAAACATCCAGTGACCCCCCCAAGTACCCTATGCCAGCTACTCTGCTCTTCCACCCCGGGTGGTTCACCCTCAAAGTGGCCAAAGTCGAGCAGCAAGTGAGAAGCTAGCCCAGTGTGTTTAACAGCAGGGAGTGGCCCTGGTGTCATTAACTGTTAACAGCTGATCGGGCGCCAACTGTACAATTAGAACTTGTACTTTCAGCACAGATTGTCACTCGCTGCAACACTGTTTTTTTGTGCTACCTGTTCTTCTTTTCCCCTCCCCATCTCTTGTGAATTAAAACAACAAGTAGTGGGATAGCTGATTCAGATCAAAGTACTCTGGTGTGACACTGGCATACATTAGACAGCCATGGTTATACAAAAAATGTCAGAGAACACTCTGCCAAATGCTGGTCCACCAAAAAGTATTGCCGCCACATGCGCATCCAGCAGCGACACACAAAAAATCCCTCCTGGCCCAGTAGCTGTGATTATGGTATCTAGCTGTCTGTCTAAATGCACTGCATAATATTATGTCTCTGCTTATGTTTCCCAAATGCTGCATATAAACGCCCTCTGTGCCACAATGTACCTCTCCCTTAGAACTATGGATTCACTGGACTCACTTCTAAAATGTTGAACAATTTGACACTTATATTAGCCAACATAGGACATCATGTACAACCACTAACTATTCTCTCGAAAGGATAGAGACATTTGTAATTGATGAAGTAAGCCGATGCTGGGAGAACAACATTTTACCAGCTAATACTGCATTTTAGAAAAGAAGGAAAGAAAGTAATCTGTTTTAAAACATAGAAGCAGGCAATGACGGTAGAAAAGAGCATTAGTCCACCCAGACTGTCCATAAAGGTCCTAACCAGGTGAAAAAGAAGGGAAGGATTAAATCCTTGTTTAATTTCAGCAGATCTGTGCACAGAGCTGCTGTACTTCTTATCCAGCAGTTTCTCATGCAGGAACTTAGGAGCAGAGCATCCCACTTCTCAGCCACTGAAAGGAAGCTTCATTTAAATTTTAAAATACAAATGTTTAAAACATTATAAATATCACTATCTACAACAACTCCAGTGATTTATAAGCTAATACAGCATTCACAGGGTGTCTGTGAAAGATACTTCACTCCAGAGTGTGAGGCAGCCAGAACCAGCACTCAGCATCCTTAGTGTTAACTAAACTACATGCCAGACTTTTGAATGCATATGTGTGTGTGTGTGTGTGTGTGTGTGTGTGTGTGTGTGTGTGATTGTAAAGAGGTAGAGCAAAAATAGTTAAATGGCTTGTTCTGGGCAACACAGCAAGGAAATGGTAATTGTGGGATTCAAACCTTACATGGGAGGATTGCAGCTCTGCGCTTCAACCACTAGGCAAGACTGCATCCCCAAACAGTTCAGATCACTCCCCACTAGCTCAGTGGGTCTGTTCTGTGTCCCTTCAATCTCATCCCATACTTCCCCTCGCAATATATATATATATATATATTTTTTTTTTTTCAAACAAAGCAAGAGTATGTCAACATTATGTGAGACCAGGTTGACATCAGTCTGTTTGTGATGATAGGGAGTGAAATTGTCAACAGTATGCTTACACTCAGATGCTTTTGTTTTTGTATTTATAAAAAAGTCTAACCCCTCTTTCACTGAGCACATCTCCATCCTGTCCATTTTATTCCCTACTGACCCACTTCTTCCCCCCAATTAAAATCTTTCCATCAGCAAGTCCCAGCTTCTTCTGACCCTTTGACAGGGGCCTTTCCTGCTCCATAAAGGTAGGATGCTGGGTGGGAGGGTTACTGATTGCAGACTATTTAAAAAAAAATCTTCTTAGGTTAGAATGGGTACTGGCAGGCCAGATATTGTTTTTATATTATAGACAGGGATCCTAATGCTCTGAGGCAGAACTCTCTGATTTCTGTGGCAGGGCTCTTTGGTTTCTGCGGCACCATTTTCTGATTTCTGCAGCATGATTTATTCATCTCTCTGGCTGAAAGCGGTTCTGCCATTGGTTAAATATGATGTGATGTCATCAATGACGTCATATGATAAGCATAGAGGAGGGGCTTCAGGATAAACAAGATGGGAAATAATGCCTGGTGCTATGGAAAAACAGTATATTTGAATAAAAATTCACCAAAAACAGTGAATTCTGCGGCACTATATACATTCTGCAGCATGATACAAATTCTACGGAAAATTCAGCAACCGCAGAATCGCAGAATTCCAGGGGCCTTGATTATAGATTGGATCTCTTGTGTCAGAGCAGGTAGTGACAGACAGGAGGTAGAGAATTTTGGGGGGGGGGGCATAGGCCCTTCAAATCTTTTAAAGTGACTGTAGGTGGGGAAGTAAGGGTGAGCAACATTAAACATTGGCCAATTCAGTTCAGCTCTTATTTGGCTCCCCTGACTTTGGTGTGTCTTTAATACTTTGTTTAAAACATTTCTGGCAATTGGTGCATGGGTCTGGCTGGCTATAAGCAGGGCATGTAACACCTCTCCACTACCCTCCTCACCCAAACCCCTTTCCCCTATTACCATACACTGTTCTTTTGGTTAAAAAAAGAATGCAGTGTTCTGGTCTGGCACAATGCCAGGTGCTGGCATATATATCTTGTTTTTATTTATTTATTTTATGAAAAACAGTCTGGAGGAATGGGGAAGGGTTGAAGATGGGAGGTTACTTGAGTAGTTCAGGGGGTGAAGGGTGACCAGAGGACTAGCCTTGGCCACCTAATTTGTCAAAGGGTAGAAGTGACCCTAAATGACTCAGATATTTAACAGCCTTGAACTGAAGGTGAAAATACCGAAATGTGACACTTTAGGTAAATGTAAATTTTCATTGTCTCACCCTTATGGAAAGGCTAGAAGTTGCATGTGATGTTCTATAAAGGAGGGTCATGCCTTTTCTAGTTTTGTATAAATGACACTGGCTAAATACAGATCCCAGTCTAGTCATTATTTGTAGTTAATCATTTTATTAAGTTTCGTAATATAACAAAAAGATAATAAAAGTACAATAGGAGGCAGCATAGCATAGTGATTAAAGGTACTGAGCTGCAAACTTGGAGACCTGGGTTTGAACCTCATCAGCCCCCCCTTGCATACTGTGTGACCCCAAGCAAGTCACTTAACTTCCTTGTGCTTCCAGCTCGCACCTGGAAACAAGATTCAGTTTAGTGTGCCTTTCTTGGTTAAACAGTTTCCCGTTCCAGTTCAAGGTACAGCAGTATACATAAAGAATTGTGAAATATTCATCTAGTGGGTGTTTGTGACACAGCGAGTCTAGACATAGGATGGTACTGATATAAAATCTAGAAGTCTAGTCATTATTTAAATATCTCAGTTTTTTTCAGGAATTTTTATTGGTGGTCTCTGCTTTGTGTTATGAATATGAGTGCCATTTTAAAGCCACATCATATAATTAACAGTGTGGTACATGCAATTGGTGACCTTCCTAACAAGGCAGATAGAAACAGATCAAATGTTAGGTGCCATCAGTCTTTGTCACAACAGTGGGAACACTGCGCCTAGCAGCCCCGGTCAGTTAACACTTGTAATCAGTTTCTGAAGTTATAATGCCTTTTTAGTTTATTCATTTCACTCACTGTACCCTGTTAAAGAAAAATATAAGGGGCATCTTTGAGCTGTGAACAAACTTCTAAAATGGCGTTTTAATACCATGAGGCTATATGACACTTGCCAGCACAATCAGAAGCAAAGAGGAAGAATATCCTGAAGTATAAGTCTTGCTTTAGTTTCTTACCAAAATGACCCAAATCATGATTTGTACCAATCGAAAATGAACCAACAGTTTGTTTTTTTTGTAAAGTGTTCTTTTCTGTTATTACCTTCCAAAAGCATGGAAGGATGTTGGGGATAGGGGAATGGTAAATGGGAATTTTTGCAATGTGATTATAGAACTCTGGAATGTCACAGATTGTTAGTCATGCAGAAGTTATTTGTAGCAAATGTAAACCAAAAATCTGAAAACATTATATAAAATCTTTTTTTTTTAAAGAAATCATTATCTTTGATGTGTTTCTGTAATGAAGATGATGTTAAATGGTAACCATGTTAAATGATGTGGACACAACCATACTTTCTACAATTACGTTGCTATATTATGGTACTGTACCCTGTTTAGGACCAAATTGTGAAGTGTTGTAGTATAATGACATAACAATGAATGTGAGGACAAGGAAATGGCAATTCTGAAGATACAGATTATGCCATTGTTACAGTATTATGCTGTCATAGCATAAGTATATTGATATCTTATTATGATCAGTTTTGTTGACATGTCATAAGTACACTTAAATTGATATCTTATTATGATCAGTTTAGGAAATGCCACAATTGATTATAACAGCCTTTTGGATAAGAAAGTGGCAACCTGAGAGATTATATTGTATTGATATAGGCTTATGCTGCTGTTATATATTAATATAATAATAATTAGTGATGGCAAAATTAATATGATAAATTGCAGCATATCATATTGATATAATTGGCGATGGGTAAGAATACTGCAATAATAATAATGATAATATATCAGTGCAATTACAGTAATTGAGGATGGTGTCATAACTATGTGATCTGGAATGTCTGTCCTTTAAAGAAACATTATAACATGATGCAACAGATATCTAGCTTTATGGAAGCTAATACTATCAACATATTATACATTTTATGGTGCCATATTATGATGGCATTCTCAGTATTAGAGCAGTGTCACCACATTTAGTAATTACTGTATGCCATCAATATATTTATGGTGGAGCTCTGTTGTAGTGTTAAGTTTTTTTAAATTTAAGAAACAAGAATGTGATTTACATTATTTCTGCACTGGAAGATACTTTCTTGCTGTTCCATTAAGGAGAACCACAAACCTTTTATGTTCGTTTGCACGCATGTTTATGTTTGCTTGCACGCATGTGCAAGAAACATGATGCCATCATCCAAGTTTTCGAAGGTGTATCACCCGTCTTCCAATTCAGTCAGTGTGTTTGCAGGTGCAGCCACAGTCCTCCAATGACTGCTGCAGCTGTCTATGACAGCAGTTGAAAATGCAGTGCTGTACAGTTGAAAGGGAGGGCTCCGCTTGGTGAGCAGCGCCCCCCCAACACAGCGCGCGCAGCATGCATATTGCATGCTCATACACCCCCATGCACACACTGTGGCAGGGCTTGGCGGGGTGCCCAATCCCCGCCGGCTCCATGCTCCCCCAAAAGTTTAGGTGCCATGCTGGCAGCCCACCCCAGCATGGCAAAATCTGTTATGTCTCGACGGAGGTGCCCAATCCCCATTGGCTCCAGGCCCCTCAAACAGTTTTTCCATCTGCCACGCTGGGAGCCCACCCCAGCATGGCAAATGTCCCACATCATCTTCCTAAAAAATAAAACCTGTAAACAAAAAGTTCCTCGGCAGTCTCCTGCCCACCCACACCCACCCTCTTGCACACTCTGCCTCCCACACCCCCACCTCCCCCATTCTTACTTAGCTTAGCTTAGCGGAGCTTAGCATGATGATCTTCGGTGCACCGGGAACACGTCTGCACTCTTCAAAGCTGATCGCAAACAGAGGAAATGCCGGTAAGCTGTATAATGTAATAAATATGGTTTTTCAATTTTGATGCATATTTCAGGCATTTTTTGGAATTTTGGCACCAAATTTTCAACATGGGGTTTTGGGGACCCCTCCTCATGAATTCTGGAACTGTCATGGTGTT
This sequence comes from Neoceratodus forsteri, assembly GCA_016271365.2. Taxonomy (NCBI): domain Eukaryota; kingdom Metazoa; phylum Chordata; order Ceratodontiformes; family Ceratodontidae; genus Neoceratodus; species Neoceratodus forsteri. Next base: position 39,294,108 of record CM028137.1, on the reverse strand, counting down.
AATTAGGCCCAAAGGGTGATTTCGCTGTCACTACATGAAATCACGTTTCAGGACAGATTAAGGAAATGACAGTGCCAGTGTTCATAAGGTGGGCTCTCAAAAAGCCTATGTTGCAAATTTGGTGAAAAAATTCTTAAAATTGACTGTTTTACGAGCATGAGTTGCACAGCTCCTACTCATGCTCATAAATTCATAAATGTTTAATATTTGCACTCCTGATTTTCAACATTGCCATTTTACCACACCTCCTTATGAGCAGTACAGCTGTCATTTTTCACATCTCACCCAAAATGTGTTTCCGTGCATGTAGCGCACAATGGTGCAGTCGGTGAGCACAATCAATGTTTGGGACAGATTAAGAAAATCACAGTAACACTGTTCATGAGCAGAGGTCTTAAAATGGCTATGTTGAAAATTTGGTGAAAAAATTTCATAAAATGACTGTTTTAGGAGTGCACATTGCGCAGTTTCTATGCACACTCGCAAGTTTGAGAATTTTTAATATTTGCACGCCAGATTTTGAACATTGCCATTTTACCACACTTCCTTATGAGCAGTACAGTTGCCATTTTTTCCATCTCACCCAAAATGTGTTTCGGCACATGTAGCGCACAATGATGCAGTCGGTGTGTGAAAGCAATGTTTGGGACAGATTAAGAAAATCACAGTGAAACTGGTCATGAGCAGAGGTCTTAACATGGCTATGTTGAAAATCTGGTGACAAAAGTCCATAAAATGACTGCGTTATGAGTGAGCATTGCACAGTTTCCACGCACTCGTAAGTTCATGAATCTGTAATATTTTCAGTCCAGATTTTCACCAGTGGCATTTTCCACACTTCCGAATGAACAGTACAGCTGTCATTTTTCACAACATGGCCAAAATGTGTTTCCACACTTTCAGCACAGAAATGCGTGGTTGCTGTGGGAAATCATTTTTCGGGACAGATAAAGAAAATCACAGTGGCACTGTTCATGATTGGAGGTCCCAAAATGCCTGTGTTGACAATCTGCTTTAAAAAATCCCCAAACTAATTGCATTATGGGTGTGCATTGCACAGTTTCTATCCACGCTTGTGACTTCACCAGTTTTTTTTTATATTTTCACTGCAGATTTTCAACATTGCCATTTTTTACACCTCCCCATGAACAGTACAGCTGTCATTTTTTCACATCCTGTTCGGAATGTGTTTTTGCACCTGTGGTGAAAAATGCCATAGTCGCTGTGCAAAAGTAGCTTTCAGCTAACAAACTGATATTGCCACTGTTCATGAGGTAGGGGTCACAAAAAAAAGCATGTTGAAAATTTGGAGTGAAAATACCAACGAATGCCTGAGGCATTAGGGTTTCCGACCATAACGCCCCACCCTGTAGAGAATGACAGGCATCAGGGCTGTGAGTTGGGATTGTCGCCTGCAATGCTCATACCATTCAACCCCCACCCACACCCTGCAGCCAGTGAGAGGCATCGAGGTGTGTCTTGGACTCTTCAGCCCTAAAACTCACCCCATTCTCCTATACAGCACCCATATCACTATATTTCCTGATGGAATGGGGTGTGCATAAGGGTCAAAGATCCCAAAGCACACCATGACACTTGTCAGTGTCTGCAGGATGGGGTGTGGTATAATGGCATGGCCGTTATGCCTGGTGACCCAAAGGCACACCCCAATGCCTGTCACTCTCTGCAGGGTGGTGGTGGGGTTGGCTTCAGTTCAATACTTCACTGCCATTCCTATTACGCAGCTCTGTAACTTCTACACTACCACTGCCAATGCCAGCAAGAACACATTCGGCATTGACAAATTCTTGTTATTATTAGTAGCTTCTGCACCTCCTTGCTACTTATTCTTTTATGATCTATCTTCAAATGATAATCATTCCTAATGTTACAGCCCCTTCACTGCCTCCTCTTTCCTGCAAACTTGCGCCTCCTGCAGTTGTCCTTCCTACATACTGGTGTGTGAAGTCGCAAAAATCTGCTCCGCTCAGTATTTCACAGATTTGCTTTGTTTTGCAAATTACTATGTGGTATAATGTTTGCAGTTCATGGATTATGTTTCTCAGCAGTGCAGTTTAACTTCACCATTTGCAAATCAGAAATGCAAAGTACTTGTTAGAGATGCAGACTTTCCACACTTTGCAGGAAACATTTGCCACAAAAGGCAAAGTTTGAAATGTCTTGTGGGGTTGGAGGTCACATGCTGTTAAACAGAGGTCACGTGATTGAACAGCTAATAGAAAGCTCAAGGAGAAATTTCTCTGTGCAGTGTTAAGAGAATGAGGAGAGAGGTCACACCAACTAACAATTGTGAAAAGATTGTGGATAGTAAACCTGATTATTTAAGCAAAAAGCCACAAGGGGGTGTGGGTTATCGGAGGATTTACCACGGTTGAAGTGGTTTGCCATGAGGCACAGCCGAGTGGGTACATCTGAGCCAGCCATGGTAAATCCCCTGATAACCCAGATCCCCAGAGTGGCTTATTGCGATTATACCAAGTACTGCTTTTTTTTTATTTAAAGAAAAGCAGTTCTTGGAATAACGCTTAATAAGCCAGTTAGTATTATAGCAGTGTTTTTATTTTGTTTGATTTTCCTGATGTACGGAGCTGCTGTTTTATGGTCTCCACTAAGCAGCGAAACAAGATGGCGGTTGTAGCGCTGTGATTTCAGCGTTGGATAGTTTTTTAAAGATGTGGATGGCTGGCACCTTTTGTGGTAATTATGAGTAGATTTAAAACCCAGGTAAGGTGTCAGCCTGCCCATCTGATTGGTTACTGTCCGAGGTCCATGGTATAATTTTGTTTAAACATTTTTAGCCCTGTTTTTGTGTGTACTGCATTACTGTGTTATGTTAACATTATCCTTTGTAGTATGAGTGTGGTGACTGTAACTGTCTGTGTGAGTGTTTGTGAGCAAGTGCGTGGTTTGATTTAAATACCCCAGGCCCCAGCCCTCACACCCACCCCTTGTGTTTTGCAATCCCCCTCCCCTTCATCTTTCTAATACCTTGTGCTTTGAAAACAAAAGAAAACTCACCTATCCTATGTGACTTTTTAAGGCCCCTCTCATTGTGAACATCAGTGGTATCCTTCCCAGCCTCTGGTGTAGTAGTTAGAAAACCAGTTATTCACTAACCTGTTGTTGTACTACCCCCCCATGAGCTGTTCCATCTAAAAATATCAGTTTTCTAGATTGAAATTTCCTTCCTTTGACTGATTTTTCTCTGTTCATCAGCACCAGGAGTATCCCAGCCTGTGGTGTAGTACTGCTCTGTTGGCAAAGTACAGATGAAGACGCTTAATAAGGATGGCCTCATAGACCAACAATCGTCGCTAGTAAGTGATCGTCCTCTTTATCAGAAGTTCATTGTTCTGACTTTCTGACACAGTGAAAAACTCTTCCGGTTCCTCAATTTCCCTCCCTGTTCCCAGCTCAGCAATTAAAAGTACTTAGGACTCTTTTAATGCTGCTAAACTCTTGCCTGTAACTCTCCCTGTTCCAGTCATGGTCCTGGTCCCCCGATCGCTCAGATCTTCAGTCACTCTCTGATCACTAGATAACATTGTTTACATACCAATGCTGTCTTGAATGAGTCAGCTGCCTATTCTGGCCATTATGTTGTTCGGTCAGCAGGACAAAAGGAACCGAACAGCAACTCTCTCTGTTTCTCAGTCATGGTCCAGGTCCCCTGACCGCTCAGATTCCAAGTCACTCTCTTGGCTCCCCAATTGCTAGATAGCACTATTTACATACTGATGCTGTCTTGAATGAGTCAGCTACTTATTCTGTCCACTCTATTGTTCGGTTGGCAGGACAAAGGGAAACTTGCCGATCACTCAGATCCCCAGTCACTATCTTGCTCCCTGATTGCTAGTTCTCATTGTTTCAGCTGTCCATTCTGTTGGTCGGTTGGCAGCACAAAAAGAATGTCAAAGCAGAGCTACACAACAGGTAGGCTGAGCAGCAGAAGAAGTGGGACATTAATAACTCAAACATCATTCAGAGGTGAAAACAATTCAGAGGCTGCTGACCAGGAAAGAATGGAGTCGGGTCTGGTTTGATGAATAGTACAGTTCACACCTACTCATGTATGAAAAAGAGATTAGTGAGGGATTAGTGAGGGATTGGTAAAAAGCAATGCTGGCCAGTCTTCACAAAGCATCCCAATTAGGTGGCAGGGGCATCCCATTAAGCAACATTTCCTACCATAAGATTGCATTGCTACTTAATCGGATCTTGGCTGGATGTCCCAATAAAGCGGACGTCCCTATTAGCCACGTCCCGATTAAGTGGCTTGTACTGTACAGACTTTACAAATACAGCTATTCACCTGGCTAGCCTACCCGATTTGCTGTACCCTGTGAGCTGTGAGAAACAGCACCCAAATATATCAGTTTTCTGTGTTGCCAAACATTAACAAGCAAAGAATGACAGTGAAGAGAAACAAGAAAGGGAGAGGAGCAAGTCACGCAGGCAAGACTTTAGCTTTGTTTGTAAAAAGTAATGCAACTGAAATGGTGAATGGAGGACTGTTTTCTGATGTGGTGTTATCATCAACACATTCTAAGTGCTCTGAGATGGTAGCTGCTAAGAGTAGTGCAGGAGTATTTACCAGTGGCTTTCCTTCATCCACATTTTTTTGGCAACCTCTGTGGCAGCCATTGTAGTGGGTGTTGTGGGAGGTGGCAATAGTGCAAGGAAACTGAAAATTACACCAGAAGCAGCATCCCATAAAGATAAGGCGGGGTATGTTTCCATCCCCCTTGTTGCTGGTGTCCATATTCCTCATGATGCAGTTGAGGCAGTGGTTGAGGGGAATGTTGGAATGTCCAGAAACATGGGCAACACTACTGTGGCAATCATTGTTGTTGAGAGAGGCACACAAACTGTTGCAATTGAGTTTCATGACTTTCAGGTGGAGCATGAGGAGCATATCAGTGGATGGCATGCTGATGATGATAAAGATGATGATGATAATCATGATGAAGAGGTATTGGATCCCATATAGGAATTAGAGAAGAAGAAGAAGCAGGAAGGCAGTGACAGTGTGTGTGGGGGGGTTCTTATCTGCAGCATTAATTTAACCACTGAATCACCCACCATAGGTCCCCCCATACTATTCTTGATGTGATTAGACAGAGTCAGACTACAAAAACAATATTACACAATGTCAAGAGAGAATCCTTATCCCTGATTGGTCAGTCTGGGACTGGACCTGGGATGTTATCCCAGCATAACATCCTGGCTCTAGTTCTAGCACAGAAATAACCACACCAATGAAAAAAAATAATCAGTCCGTAACCTCCCTCTGACATGGGCTTCAGTAAATCCAGCTATGAGCTAAAGTGAAAGCCACATTTCCAGTCACTGTGAACAACTTCACTTCTCCCCAATCAGTATGGCATCAGCATTCCCTCCCCTTTCCAACACACTGACTGCTTTTAAAATCAATGGCATTCCATTACTAATCTTTATCACCCCGTGCAAAACACAAAACAGCTGCACCAGGAGAACCACTGCCACATCGCTGAATGGAGAGTGGAAGAAAACAGTCAGCACATGACTATAAGGGGAACAAAAAACTTAGGAACGGGGCAGACAGACAGCTATGTGGCTTTGAACAGAAAACAAAAATTATACTGACCCCCTTTTCCCCCCGATGTTAGCACACAAAACGGTCAGTGATCATGCCAAAAGCTGTCTGTGAAAATAAAAACAGGCTACACCGCTGTGTTCCTCATTTACACTCTCCTGGTACAGTTGCGATATCTTTTGTTTTGGGAGAACAAAACTAATGTTAAAAGAACGTCCCCCAATGCACTCATTCTGTATGGGAATGCTGAGCCCAAGAGGGGGGATGAAGTAGAGAACAAGTTTACAGAAAGCAAACTGGGGATGGAAGGCATGGCAACAAAGTCAGTAACAACAGAGCAGTTCCACTTATTGAACAAACAAGCAGCACTATTTTTTTAGTAAGTATTCCTACACCTTCACAAATGACAGAAAATATGTTTTTAACAAAAGTTTTAATATTTGTCTCTCTTTTTATAAATGAGCCATTGTATAATAGGAATAATGTCCTCCAGGGTGGGTGTTATGATGGGATAACATCCCTTCTCGGGTGTTGGTGGTAGGGTTTACTGCTCATGCATGTCCAAAATGAAAGGCACCATCATGGACATATTTCTTGATATGTACTGTTCCTAAACTGCATGTCACAGTAAAGAAGGCAGTGTTCCACGCATTGAAGCATTCAACATCACCATCCATCTTATCCTGGTTATGTAGACCAGTTGGAGAAACATAGAAACATAGAATTTGATGGCAGATGAGGATTGCTTGGCCCACCTAGTCTGCCCATTCCCCTACCTACTAGATAAGGTGCAGATCCTAGTTAACCAACAGCCTATTTCTTCCTACCCCCCTCAAGAATTGCCTTATGTCTGTCCCTTGCATTCTTGAATTCCCCCACTGTTTTTGACCTCACAACTTCCTCAGGAAGGCCATTACATGCATCCACCAGCCTCTCTGTGAACAAAATACTTCCTCACATTACGCCTAAGCCATATCCCCCCATCTTCAAATGTATCCCCTTGCTTTTGCACATCACTTATTTTGAAAGATGCTAACCTCTTGGACTTTGTTGATTCCCTTGAGATACTTAAACATTTCTATCATGCCCCCCCTTCTTTTCCTCAAGGGTATACATATTAAGCTCCTTTAGTCGCTCTCATATGACTTCTGTTGCAGACCCTGCACCAGTTTAGTTTTGCTTCTCTGCACTGTCTCCATCCTGTCTATGTCTTTGCAGAGATCGGGTCTCCAGAACTGGATGCAGTACTCCAGATGGGGTCTCTCCAACTGTCTGTACAGAAGGATAACAACATCAGGTTTTCTACTAGTGATGTTTCTCCCTATACATTCCAAAATCATCCTAGCCATCCCTACTGCCTTCTCACATTGCTTGCTAACCTTTAGGTCATCTGATATGATTAGCCTCAGGTCCCTTTCCATTTTTGTTGTTGTTACTACCTCCCTCCCCCCATTGTATAATCATCCCCTGGGTTTTTATTTCCCAGGTGCATTACTTTGTACTTCTTTGCATTGAATCCAAGCTGCCATACTTCTGACCATTCCTCCAACTATGCTAAGTCCCTTCCTATCCTTTCCACCCTCCCTTTGTGTATCAACCCTGTTGCAGATATTTGTGTCATCTACAAAGAGGCATACTTTTCCTTCCAGTCCCTCTGCAATGTCACTTAAAAAGACATTAAAAAGGACTGGACACAGTTCTGAACCCTGTGGTACCCAACTAATAACCCCCCTTTCTTCAGCATGGACTCCATTTCCTGTTGTGTCCTGTTGTCCAGCCAATGTTTTTCCCAGGCTACCACACTGGGACCCACTCCCAGGCTGGCTAATTTGTTTATTAATCCTTAATGTGGGACTGTGTATAATGCCTTACTAATGTCTAGGTAGGCCATGTCCACAGCCCCTCCCTGGTCTACTGCTTTGGTCACCCAGTCAAAGAAATCAATTAGATTCATCTGGCATGGGGTAAATAGGGGAGGAGCAGTCAGTGTGCTCTGAAGAAAGGAGGGGGCAACTAGATGGCATGGAAGGAAGCTGGACAGGGAGAGATACAGGGAAGAAAGGAGGACGTGCTACTTCACTGAGAGGCTGGTGGAGCCATGGAATGCGCTGCCCAAGGGGCTGTTGGAGGCAGCGATGGTGGAGGGGTTCAAGAGGGAGTGGGATAGATACAGGGAAAGGGTTCTGGAAGCAAAAACCAGTGCAGTGAGAATATCTGGGACTGGGAAGGGAGAAGCCAGAGAGGGAGAGTAGGCAGCAAGGTCAGCTCCTAGGGTGGGGGCTGACCAAATGAGCAGACACAAAAGACTGTTAGGCCTATTCTGCTGGTATTTTAGTATGTCAATATGTGAGACATGACCTTTCCTCTCTGAGTCCATGCTGCCTTGGGTCCTGTGCCCCATTTGCCTCTAGGTGCTCAACAGTTCTTTCCTTCAGAAGTGATTCCAGTATTTTCCCTACCACTGAGATCAAACTGATGGGTCTGTAGTTTCCTGCCTCTGTTTTGCTCCCACTTTTGTGAAGAGGAATCACATCTGCCCTCCTCCACTCCTCAAGTACCACATCATGGTCCCATGATTTTTTAAAAAGACTAGTCAGTGAAGCTAAGAGAGAGAGAGAGAGAGAGAGAGAGAGAGAGAGAGAGAGAGCAGCCACCAGATTCCTTAAATCAAGGAGGAAATTGACTACACTGAATTGAATCATTAATTTCTGGTCCTGTGTAAGTAAGTAGTTTTCATTCTCTGTTTTTGGGCTTGACTTTTCTTAGTTTAAATTTTATTTGCCAAGGAGGAAATCTAGCTTGAACATATTTGCAGTCATTTGTGACTAGACCTGTTACTTAAACTCTTTGAAACAGGTGTCTGAAAGGAAGGAAGGCACTCCTTGGGGTGGAGGGTCAGAGTTGTAGTTGATTGTTTCTGGAGGGCACAGGTTTACTACCACTCACCCCAAGCACATAACATCCTTTATATTAGGGGTTCTGACATCATTTCCCCAAAATTGCAAATAACATGACCTGTTCATATCCTTAAAGGCACAGCACACTGAATGTGGTAGAGACACTCACAAGCTTACACACACTAAAACAAGAACAAAACAAACAAAACATAAATACATCTGAAACAGGAAGGGAGACAGACATGTGAGGAGTGGTGCTATGCACTGCCTGTGGAGCAGCAGTCTTCCAGGAGACATTCAGGAGACTGCATTGCTGTCCTATTTGCAGGCATCTCTCTGGTCTGAGAAAGGAGGTTGCTTGTCTCCATGCTGACCTGGCAAGGATTCAGAAAACCTGCTCCCCCACTCAGGGACCACCCAGGCCACCACCACTACCTCAGAGGTTGCCAAGAAAAAAGGAGTGGTTGGAACACAATGGGCTCAGAGAGGGTGAGGTTTGTGGAACCGAGGCACATCCCTGCAGTTGTGCCTCTTTACAATTCATTCACCACTTTGGAAGAGCATGGTTCCTCTATGGAGGCACCTGCAGTGGAGACCAAGGAGGATGCTGGGAACTTCCACAATGGACACCCACAGAAGGATGGCACAGGACCCCACAGGGAAAAGAAACAACTCCTGGGGGGGGACTCAATCATTAGGGGGTAGTATTGAAGGAGGGAGGGGAAAGAAAGGTAAGGTGCCTGCCTGCCTGCCTGGTGCCATGGCTTGGAGGGACAGGAAACGAATCCTCAGGATCATGGGAGCAATTGCAAGGGGGAGTGAGCTGTATGTCATTATCCACCTAGGGACAAATGACCTGGCTGAGAATCAGATCAGAGCAGTTCAACATGAGTTTGTGGAGTTGGAGAGGGGCCTTACACAAGTAGCACACATGGCAACATTCTAGGAAGTGCTACCTGTCTATGGCATGGATGAGGCTAGGGTACTCTGCACCACTGGATTCAAAGACTGTTTGAAAAACTGGTGCAGAGCACATGGATTTAGCTTCATTGGGGACTGGGGCTCCACCTGGAGTGATGCAAGCCTTTACTGGCATGATGGGCTGCATCTGTTTAGGAGGGGAACCAGGATCCTAGGTGATAGGTTTAAATGCTTCATTGGCAAGCATTTAAACTAGCCAAGAGGGGAGGCACTGAAAAGGAGAAGGGAAGTACTAGCCCCCCCCAAAAAAAACAGGGTAGTTAGAGAGGTAAGCATTAAGATAGAGCAGTTGATAGGGAGAAGGGCAGGGGTAAATGGAGAAAAAGACAAAGGCAATAAGGACAGGGATGGGGCAAAAAGAAATAAGACCATTAAAAATGGAGGGTAATGAGTACCAATGCCCATAGTTGAGGTAAAGAGCTCCCTGAACTGGTAGCCTTGATGGAAGAGGAATGCCAGGATATCATGGCAATCACAGAAACATGGTACACAGAGAACCATGACTGGGATGTCAACATAACAGGGTACACAATCTACAGGAGGGACAGGAAGGGTAGAAGAGGAGGAGGAGTAGCTCTTTATGTAAGGGAAGGGATAAAAGCAACAGAACTAAAGGGTAAACAGGGAGAAGAGGAGGCACTGTGGGTCACCCTGGAGACTGGAAATGGCAGCACAATCCACACAGTGGTTGTATACAGAGCACAAAAATTGGACTATAAAGAAATAAATGGATGGCTGCATTCTTTTTGTGCAGATAAACAAATTGGTTTTATGGACAATACCAAAATATTTCAAAATAGGACTATTTTTAAATATGATGGGATACATCTGAATAGAGCAGGAATTAGAATCCTTGGTACAAAGCTGAACAAAGTAATACAATTTTATTTAAACTGGAAGGAGGGGGGCAGGAATTTACAAACATGAGGGAAATGAAAAACTGGGGCCTGTCTGGGAGCAAGTGTGTGGAATGGAATATAGCATTGTTAAATGCAAGAAAATTGACAACTAAATTTCACGAATTCCAAAATATACTAGAGTCTAATAATATTGATATAGCCTTAGTAATTGAAACTTGGTGGGATGAATTAGATAATTGGGAGAAACATATTGAATGGTTATAAATTATATTCAAGATCTAGAGAACAAAGGAGAAGTAGAGGTATAGCAATATATATAAATGATTCCATAAAAAAATGAGCTTAATGGTTCACTTAAAAATGTGGTGATGTCATGGTTGAAAATAATGCACAAGTCTCAAACTAAGACAAGACTGGGATTGGTTTATAGGCCTCCATCCATAACTAAGCAAGATAATGACCTTCTTTTGGAATACATTGCCAATTTAGACCCAGCAGATGATATCCTGCTCACAGGAGACTTTAATATGTCTAATATTGACTGGTTGGATTCTAAGGGAAAAACCAGCATGGCAATGAAATTTTTGGAAATAATAGACCAGATAGGGATGGAACAAGAAGTGTCATTTCCAACCAGGGCTTCAAACACCTTGGATTTAGTTCTAACCAATATGGGTAATAAAATAAACAGCATTATGGTCAGAAGCTCCTTTCAATATAATGAACACTGCATAGTGTTTTTCAAGCTGTTAGGGGAATCTAGTACTAACAACGTCAGTTGGTTAACAGAGAAACTAAATTTCAATAAAGCAAACTTTCCAGGATTAAAAGCAGAAATGGCTGCTTGGGAATGGGAAATAGAGTTTGCAAACCAATCAGTGGAAAGTATGTGGGAAAAGTAAACAGTAAGATATTAAGGGAAGTGCATAATTACATACCGAGCATGAGAAAAGTTAACAGAAAAAGTAAAAAAGAATGGTTTAATACTAGGTTTAAAAAGCTGGTTAAAGAGAAGAAGAATAACATCTTCAAATGGGTTAACAAATAAAATAACCAAGAAGGATGGTTGGTTTACAGACAGAAAATCAAGCAGCTTAAGAAGGAAATAAGAATGGCCAAAGCTAACTATGAGCTTACACTAGCTACAAGAGTGAGAGATAATCACAACTCGTTTTTCACATAAATAAATGGTAAAAAGAAGGCACAGAATAATATTGGTCCCTATATTAATATGCTGGGGGAAAATGTGACAGATACCAAATAATTGACACATATGAAAAACTTATATTTTGCTCAGTATTCAACAAAATAACTGATTCAGATAATAGGATTAAGTCAAGTTCAAAGAGAGGAAAAATGTTGATAGATCCTGAAGATGTATTAAGAAGATTGAAGGATATTAATGTTATATTATGTTATGTGAGGAACAGTGGGCAGTACTTAAAATGGGGATTACAAGAGCAACAGAATTATACATTAAGCAAGTTAGCAAGAGGAAAAGGAAGAGGAGTCCATTATAGTTTTCCAAAGAGGTAGCAAAAAAGGTGAAAGCCAGAGAGATTGCTTTCAGGCAATACAAAAAGACACAGGCAGAAGAGGATAGAGAAAAGTACCAGGAGAAGCAATAGGAGGCAGGGAGGTTAGTAAGGGAAGCCAAAGTTCAGACAGAAGAACACATTGCAAAATCAGTGGGTAGAGGAGACAAAACCTTTAACAGGTACATAAGTAAAAAAGAACGGCAAAGGGAGGGATAGTGAGACTGAAGGGGGAGGACGGGGTCATGTGGATGATGACAACAGTAAAGCTGACATATTGAACAGGTATTTCTGCTCAGTCTTTACTGAGGAAGAGGAGGGTAATGGGTCTGAAGGGAGTACAAAGGGTGAGAATGGTGCAGAAATGGACACAAGTCCTTTACACGAGAAAGGGTGCTGTCAGGAACTGGAAGTACAAGAGTTGATAAAGCAATGGGGCCAGATGGGGTGCACCCCAGGGTCCTTAAAGAACCAAGAGAGGTGGTGGATGAACCTCTGGTATACATTGTTTAGCCAATCACTGGAAACAGGAGGTACCCAAAGACTGAAGGACAGCAGATGTAGTCCACTTATACAAAAGTGGGAACAAAGAGGAAGCGGGGAACTACAGACCAGTCAGCCTCACCTCGGTAGTGGGGAAGATCATGGAAGCACTACTGAAGGAGAGATTGGTGGAACACCTGGTTGTCAGTGGACTACAGGTCCCAAGGCAGCATGGTTTCACCAGGGGGAGGTCATGTCAGACCAACCTCATTCAATTTTTTGACTAGGTGATTAGGAAGGTGGATCAGGGGAGGGCAGTGGACATGGCCTATCTGTACTTCAGCAAGGCTTTTGACACTGCACCACATAGAAGACTATTACACAAACTGGGGAATATGGGTGTGGACAGGACAGTAGTGTGGTGGGTAGGTAACTGGCTGGGCAGCAGGACACAGAGGGTGGTGGTAAATGGCTGTCACTCCACAGAGGGAAGAGTGACCAGTGGGGTACCACAGGGATCAGTGCTGGGACTGGTCCTGTTTAACATCTTCATCAGTGACATTGCACAGGACCTAGAAGGCAGAATTTCACTGTTGGCTGATGACACAAGCTCTGTGACAGAGTAGACACACCAGAGGTGTGACAGAATGAGAAGGAACCTGCAGAAACTTAAAGAATGGTCAGAGATTTGGAAGTTGAAATTCAATGCAAAGAAGTTCAAGATAATGCATATGGGGCACAAAAACCCTGGTGCAATATATCAGTTGTGGGGTGAGGATATAGCATGCACCACACAGGAAAGGGATCTTGGAGTTATCATCTCTGATGACCTCAAGGTAGGGAAACAATGTGACAAGGCAGCAGGTAAAGCAAACAGGATGCTGGGATGCATAGGCAGGGGCATCTCCAGCAGGAAAAGGGAGGTCATAATTCCACTATACAAGACACTAGTGAGGCCCCACTTAGAGTACAGTGTACAGTTCTGGAGACCTTACCTACGTGAGGACAGAGACAGGAGTAGAAAGGTTCAGAGGAGGGCAACAAAGATGGTGCATGGATTGCATCCACAAGTCCTATGAGGACAGGTTGAAGGAACTGAACATGTACCCCCTGGAGAGAGGAGGAGAGAGGGATATGATAGAGACATACAAGTATCTTTCCAGGGAGGAACAGGGTGCAGGAATACACTATTTTAAGTGAAAAGATGTTCCAGAAATAGGGCATGGGATGAAGTTGGAAGGAGAACGATTCAGAGGAAACATGAGGAAGAATTTCTTCACAGAACGGGTGGTGGACAAGTGGAACACCTGTCAGAGGAAGTAGTGGGGGCTGAAACAATCACAGGATTTAAGAATGCATGGGATAGACATAAAGGAATTCTGGAGGTCAGGGGTAAGGGGCAACAGACTTCTAGGAAAACATAAACTGAACTTACAAGCTCAAATGGGCAGACTGGGTGGGCCATAGACCCTTATCTGCCGACACTGTCTATGTATCTATGTATCTATGTAATAAATCCTCAGGGCCAGACAATATACACCCCAGAGTACTTAGTGAATTGGCAGATAGCACAGCCCCATTACTGACTTATATATTTCAAAAATCTATGGATCAGGCCATAGTGGTACAGGGTTGGAGAGATGCATTAGTGGTACTCCTATTAAAGAAAGGACCTAATACAAAGCCTGAGAATTTCAGACAGGTTAGTTTAACCTCTATAGTGGGTACAATATTCGAGGGAATTATAAAGGAGCATATCTCAGCCCATATAACATTACACAAACTAACTGATGAAACTCAGCATGGCTTTACAAAGACTAAATCATGCCAAACAAATATGTTTACCTTTTATGAAATGGTAAACAGGGCCTTGGATAAGGGGGATGCAGCAGATGTTATGTTTCTGGATTTTTCCAAGGCGTTCTACAAAATACCCCATAAAGAATTAATTGAGGTTCTAATTAGTACAAAATTACCTGCTAACATAGTAAATTGGGTGGAGGCATGGTTGAGTAACAGAAGACAGAGAGTTGCTATAAGAGGGATAATGTCAGATTGGGAAAAGGTTACAAGCGGGGTCCCATGGGGTCAGTGTTGGGCCAGTGTTTATTTAACATATATGTCTCCTCAATCAGGTATAATTTCCCAAACATTTGGATGAACAAGTTCGCAGAAGACTGCAGGACTGGGGGCCTTGTAAACACAATTGGAGAGCAACATAATATTAAAAAAACCTTGCATATGGTGGTAAAATGGACCAAGCAGTTTAAATTGGATTTAAACTTAAACAAATGTGCAGTGATGCACTTGGGAAAAAGAAATACCAACTTTAATTATAAGTTAGGTGAAATTGTACTTCACAAGACTGAAGAGGAAAGAGATCTGGGGGTGAGAGTAACAAGTGACTTGAAATTTAGTGCACACTGTGGTTTGATTGTCAAGAAGGCAAATCAGGCATTGAACTGCATCTTTAGATACATTGGTAGCAGAGATAGCAGGATGATTTTGCCCCTTTTCCAGGCGTTGGTGAGGCCATGCAGGTATGGTCCCCATATATAAAGGCTGATATTAGAAGGTTGGAGGGGGTACAAAGAAGGGCAACAAAGAAAATTTGCGGCATGGAGGATAAAACATATCATAGATTTTTTTGACTGGGTAACCAGAGTGGTGGACAAAGGGGGAGCAGTTGATGTTGCCTACCTTGACTTCAGCAAAGCTTTCAACACTGTTCCACATAGAAGATTTATAAATAAGCTGGGTAGGCTCAGGGTAGGTCAGAGGTTGGTCAACTGGGTGGCAAACTGGTTGATGGACAGAAAACAGAGTGGTGGTAAATAGTATACAGTCAGAAGAGATGCAAGTCACAAGTGGGGTACCTCAGGGATCAGTTTTGGGGTCAGTCCTCTTCAATATCTTCATTAGTGACATTGCAGATGGACTGTAGGGTAAGGTTTGCTTTTTGCAGATGACACCAAGATCTGCAACAGAGTAGATGATCCAGATGGGGTGGGCAGTATGGGAAGAGATCTGGATAAACTAGCAAAATGGTCAGAAGAGTGACAACTGGGATTTAATGCAAAGAAGTGCAAGATCATGCACATATGGAATAGAAACCCTAAAGCCACCTATAGGCTAGGAGGGGAGTTGCTGGCAGTCACAAAGGAAGAAAGAGACGTGGGCATCATCATCACCGATGACCTGAAATCATCCAAGCAGACCTCTAAAGCAGTAGGTAAGGCTATGGGGATATTAGGGTGTATTAGTAGGGGTATCACAAGTTGTAAGAGGGAGGTAATAATCCCTTTTTACAAGACACTGGTTAGGCCTCATCTGGAGTACTTTGTGCAGTACTGGAGGCCACACCTTCACAAGGACATTAACCAAATTGAGGCAGTTCAGATAAGGGCAACCAAAATGGTGCAGGGACTGCATCAGAAGACATATGAGGACAGATTAACGGAGCTCAATATGTATACCCTTGAGCGAAGGAGGGAGAGAGGTGATATGATCAAGACATTCAAACATCTTAAGGGCATTAACAAGGTGAAAGAGTCTAACATGTTTAAATATAAGAAAAATAGCAGGACAAGAGAACACAGCATGAGATAAGAGGGAGGCCAATTGAGGGGGAATGTGAGGAAATTCTTATTCACAGAAAGGGTGGTGGATGCATGGAATGGCCTACCTCAGAAAGTGGTGGATATGAATACACTGCAGGGCTTCAAACAGGCATGGGATAGGCATAAGGGAGCAATACAGACGAGTATGAATAGATAGGCCACTGACAGAGCAAAGGCCGATGGCACATTTAAAAGGTAGAAAAAGGAATGGGCAGACTGGATGGGCCTTGCGGTCTTTATGTGCCGTCAACTTCAATGTTTCTATGTTTCATGAAAGATTACAGGAATTGGGATTGTGTACATTACAATACTGTAGACTCAGGGGAGATATGTGCATGATTTATAGGGCTTTCCAAGATGAATAATTAAGTAAGAATTGGGGACTTATAGTAAGGAAGACTTATTTGTATGAGCATAGGGAACACGGCTTGCAATTAGAACAGGAAAAATGGAAGACCTTAAGAAGGAAAAACTGGTTCAGTCAGAGGGGGGTCCGGTTGTGGAACAGTTTATCTAGGGATACAGTACTATGGACTCATTTAAACTAAGCCTGGACAAATTCTATAAAAACAAGAGTAATTTAATATAAAGTAGGTAAGGCAAGCATTAAGGATGAAAGTCTATGTAGCTTAGAAAACCTATGAAACCTATGAAACAGACCCTCCCCCCCATCTCAGGGGGAGGAAATGATAGAAGGCATCCTTAGGATGCCAGAGAAAGGGGAGATATTGCTGATGTGGGACCTCAATATGCCAGACGTTAAATGGAGCACTTTGCTGGAGCCTCATCCAAGAGTAGGGCCCTTCTCGATGCCCTACAGGGGGCATGCCTCTAATAGCTAGTTTTGGAGCCCACTCAGGAAAGAGCAATCTTAGACCTGGTATTCTCAAATGGGGACAGAGAGAGGATCTCAGATCTAGAAGTGGGTAGCTGTCTGGGAACAAGTGACCCCCAAACAGCATGGTTCATGATAAACTTAGCTGTGGAGTCAAGCCATACAAAAGTGAAGGTACTGGACTTCAGGAGGGCTGATTTTGTCAGAATGGGAGAGTGCCTCAGAAAAGCACTAGCAAGCAGGTAAGAAGGTGGGGTGGAGCAACAATGGGGAAACATCAAAACCACCATCACAGAGGCAATACGCCTTTTTGTGAAGCAAATAAAATTAAAATGAAAGAAAAAAACACTATAGTTCTCAAAAGTAGTGGTGGGGAAGGATAGGGAGAAAAAGATAGCATTCAGGAAGTATAAGAAAACACAGAAGGAGCAGGACAGAGAACTGTACAAGTTAAAGCAGAAGGAAGCAGGGAAGGCAGTGAGAATAGCAAAGGCCCAAACCAAGGAAAAGATAGCCAACTCGGTTAACAAGGGGGATAAAATCTTTTGTAGGTGCATTAGAGAGCAAAGAAAGACTAAAGTAGAGATTCTGAGGCTGAATAAATAGTAGGGTGGTTGTGCAGAGAGCGACAGTGGAAAAGCAGGGATACCGAATCAATACTTCTGCACAGTATTCACAGAGGAAGAGCAGGGGGAGATACCTAATCCAGTCAATAGAAGCAGTCTGGATAGGGGGGTTGATATTAGTCCTTTCACAGAAGAATGGGTTCTGAAAGAACTCCTAGAACTGAAGGTGGATAAAGCAATGGGGCCTGATGGGATTCACCCCAGAATTCTAAAAGAACTAAGGGAAGAACTAGTAACATCACTGACTACCCTTTTTGATAAATCATGGGAGGAATGGAGGAGGGCAGATGTGATTCCCCTTCACAAAAGGGGGAGCAAGACAGAGACAGGAAACTATAGACCTGTCAGTTTGACCTCAGTGGTAGGGAAAATGATAGAATCACTTCTGAAGGAAAGAATTGTTGAGTACCTAGAGGCCAGTGGGGCACAGGATCCAAGACAGCATGGATTCACAGCAGGAAGGTCATGTTAGACATGTCTAATCAATTTCTTTGACTGGGTGACCAAAGTAGTAGACCAGGGAGGGGCTGTGGACATGGCCTACCTAGACTTTAGCAAGGCATTTGACACAGTACCACACAAAAGATTAATAAACAAATTAGCCAGCCTGGGAGTGGGTCCCAGGGTGGTAGCCTGGGTAAAACATTAGCTGGACAACAGGACACAGAGGGTAATAGTAAATGGAGTCCACAGTGAAGAAAGCGGGTTACTAGTGGGGTACCACAGAGTTCTGTCCTGGGGCCGGTCCTTTTTAATGTCTTTATAAGTGACACTGCAGAGGGACTGGAAGGAAAAGTTTGTCTCTTTGTAGATGACACAAAGATCTGCAACAGGGTTGATATGCAAGGTGGGGTGGAAAGGATGAAAAGGGACCTGGCAAGGTTGGAGGAATGGTCAAATGTACGGCAGCTTAGATTCAATGCAAAGAAGTACAAAGTAATGCACCTGTGAAACAAAAACCCAGGGGAAGAGTACACAATGCGGGGTGAGATACTGGCAACATCAAAAATGGAAAATGCCCTGGGGATAGTCATATCAGATGACCTAAAGGTGGGCAAGCAATGTGAGAAGGCAATAAGGAGGGCTGGGGGATATTGGAATGCATAGGGAGAGGCATCACCAGTAGAAAACAAGAATTTGTTGTCCCTCTATACAGACAGTTGGTAAGACCACATCTGGAGTACTGTGTGCCGTTCTGTAGACCCCATCTCTGCAAAGACATGGACCTGATGGAGGCTGTCTAGAGGAGAGCAATGAAAATGGTGCAGAGTCTGCACCAGAAGACGTATGAAAAAAGACTAAAGGAGCTTAAGATGTATAGCTTTGAGGAAAGGAGGGAGAGGGGGGACATGATAAAAACTTTCAAATACCTCAAGGGACTCAACAAAGTCTAAGAGGGTAGCATCTTTCAGAAAAAGATATGTGCAAGAATGAGGGGGCACACTTTGAAGATAATGGGGGGACAGCTCAGAGGTAATGTGAGGAAGTATTTCTTCACAGAGAGGGTTGTAGATGCATGGAGCAGACTTCCTGAGGTGGTCGTAGAGTCAAAAACAGTGGGGGAACTCAAGAATGCATGGGACAGACATAAGGCAATTCTAGTAGGGGGTAGGAGGAAGTAGGCTGTTGGTTAACTAGGATCTGCAGCTTACCCATTAGGTAGGGTAACAGGCAGACTAGGTGGGCCAAGCAGTCCTTATCTGCCATCAAATTCTATGTTTCTGTGTCACTGGTTCTCCCCTTAATTCTTTTAGAATTCTGGGATGTATCCCGTCAGGCCCCATTGCTTTGCCCACCTGCAGTTTTAGGAGTTCTTTCTGAACTCTTTCTTCTGTGAAAGGACTGGGATCGACCCTTCTATCCAGAGTTCTTTTATCGATTGGATTAGGTACCTCCCCCTCCTCAGCTGGCAGTTCCTATATGTGCATTACAGCACATTGGGCACAATTATCTGGGACAGTCTTGGAATCTGAGCATGGTGGGAGACAGTGCAACAAGTCAGACTATGTGTAGTGGTAGCAACATAACCAGTATAAGCAGCATCCAACACTCACAATGAAAAGCATTCTTGGATCCCATAAGGAGGAGAAAATCCTTGAAGTACTACTGGGTGAGAATGAAGAGTGGCTGCAACCACACGCAGCGAAAGCTGGCTTCATTGTGGGTGACAACAACTCCAATATTGAAAAATGCATAAGTGATGGCTGGATTTTCAGGGTACCATGCCTGGGACACTGCCTCAACCTCTAGGTCCAGTAGTTTGTTAGTGATCCTGATGTGAAGGATATCTTGTTTGTGGCCCGCTGCATCTGTGTCCACTTAGCCCATTCTGGGAGGGCTCATGACCAGTTATGCCAGCTTCAGATAAAGAACAATCTGCCTCATCATTGCATGCAGTTGGATGTGGTGACCAGATGGATCTCCACACTACATGTTGGAGTGGATCTATGAGCAGTATAAAGTTCTCGTCTGTTTATTTGTTGTTACACACTAGTAGTGACAGTGCTTGAGTGTCCATGGCTCCAACCACAGAACAGTGGCATTTAATGGATGGACTGACAATGATTCTGCATCCATTTGAACATGCAACACAGAGAGTGGGGACACTGCCTGTATCATTCAGTCCTTCCCCTTGCTATGCATGCTGAAGCGTACACTGGTTAATGTGCAGCAATCGATTGAGGCAGGTGGTGACAGTGCCAGCTTTGCCTTGATACAGCACACACTCCACATGTTGGGCTCCAACCCTCATATTGTTGGGATTCTGCAGTCTGATGACATTGGCATTGTCTCCATGCTTGACACACAATTTAAGAGTGGCCTTGGGTCTATACTAGATGGTGGCACTCAGAGGTTTGAAAACCTTACCAAAAACCTTTTCAGAAGGATCAGAGGGGAACAGATCCTCAAGACACATAGGGCACTGAGTTTTGTTGCTATCGCCATCACCACCACCACCACAGCACTGCCATCTTTACATGGCACAACTATGTTATCAGGCAGACAAAAAACAAAATGAGCAATCCCATTTGGGATGTTTTAAGCAAGGTTGGAGTTGCACTCATGGAAGACCAGGAGCTGGAGGAGCATGATGAGGCAGCCAGACTTGACCAACACACTGCATGATTGACTGTTTCAAGGCTGGACAAAAACACCTTGCAATTGGTGATGAGACACAACATCCAGGAGGCTGGACTAGTGGGTTCAAGAGGCAGCAGCTCACTCTTTCACTTTACTATGACATGAAATTGAATGCCATTGCAAGAGACATATACACAGGCATAAGACTCAGGTAAAACAAACTCATCTTAAATCTAAGTGAGCAACAAAACATAGCGTTGTAGACTTTGCAGAATAACATACGGACTTTGCAACACATTGTACAAACTCAGATACGGAAAAGTAAGTTCAGCTTAAATGTGTTTGTTTACAGAGCTGCAAAATAGAGAGGCACTAGCCCATTTAAACATTAAGAGCAGATTGAAGCAGGCAAAACAAGGAAACTATATGAACTATGTATATAAAGTGTGTTAACATATAGATACGCAGAATAAGTGTTATATGTGGCTAAGGTGTATATAATGGCTAAGTTAACAAATTAATTTTTACTTACTTAATTAAAGGGAGACGTCCATGTAGGATTAAACTAATCAATATTGTTACCAATGGAATTCTGCTTTACATAAACTATTGACCAAATCTGTAACACTTTTAGGGCCAGAATTATAACCCATTCAGTTGCCCCTCCCTGTATAGCTGCAGGCATCAATTTTTTTAAATCACAGGCACAGGATATGACATTTCATCATAGCCGATAAATAATTTAACCAGAAGAGACACATTAAGCTGAAGCTTGAGTCTAGGTCTGACCAGAGAGCTCAAAAAAATTGAAAGACTTATTTAGGGTTACATAGTAATGCAGGTGGAGCTGTAGGATTCAAACCCAGGCTTCCAGATTTGCAGCTTAGAGCCTTAAACCACTGCGCTATACTGGCACTATGTCTAGTAAGGCCAGCTATTAAGTCTGATTAAGGTGTTTCCGAGCATCCTACTTCCTCATCATTTCTTCGGCATTGTTACTGTGTGTTCGGACAAAGGGATTTAGGCAATTGAGCCCGAAGATTCAGGTAGTGAAAAACTACTGAACACTTACGGAACACTTAACATGGAGGCTACAAGTCAAGTATAAATTAAGTTAATGGACTTTCCGTTTTCATTGACAGCTGAATTTTGTGAAGCGGCTTTGAGCATAGTTAATGACTCTAAACATTTACTTACAAGAAGACTAACAGTTTTTGCATCTCACCTCATATTCTTTCACCCACTGTGTGGTTTTTAACCTAAAGAAAAATATTACTGGTTTACTAAAAGAGCTGTATTTGACGATTTTGATGTGAGTGCACTTCAAGCGAGATGTAGTGCCTCGGCTATACATGTTGGTTTTAAGTTTGATTAAATACCCTGTAAGAAGCACCAATTTAGTTAACTCTGTGGCTAAGAATTAAGTGACTACCAAATATTGGACATAGCTGCTGTGGAGCACTCACAACTCTCTTTTGTTTTTACCATTATCTAGTGCCGCGGTCCTGTGCTACCCTGTAAAACTATTTCTCCTATCTCATGCTTAACTTGCCTAGAGCACCTGTACTTGCACTGCTGACTCAGCTGTACTGCTGCTCTTCCATATTTCAGTAGTCACTGGACAGCCTGTTGTCGGGCTAGTTTGCCCACCTGCACTTCCTTTCCCTCAGTTGCTATAAATTATTGGATCTCCACTCTAACTTCATGCCTGCTCTCTCCTCCACCACTCCTGCACTCTCCTAGTTAGGATCCCAAACAACTATCCTCCTCCCCCCATCTCCAGGCACTACCCCGTTCCCATTTTTGGTTCTTCTTCATCTAACAGTACGTAGTGCTTGTATGTACATGTATATAGGCTAAGTCTGCTTGGATAGAGCAAGGGCCAATAATTAATTGCATTGTGAGATGCATGTGTGCTTGCAAGTCCAAAGCCAGTTGGTCTAAACTAAGCAGCCCTAAAAGATACCTAAAGGTCACAGAGAACACACTCTAAGGTCAGAAGAGCAGTCAAGACTGGTTCTAACTATTTTTACACCTACTTATCATAATTGTGAAAAATATTTATGTGGAAACTATGAGTTTGGAATCTGTATAGATTGTTTTGACTGAAAAAAAGTATATTTTTCTGACATACTTAGCTAGAATAGAGATTTTATTACCTTTTTTTTCTCGGACAAACACGCCCTGTCTTTCTCAAAAGATAGTTGGCGGAGTTATAACATCATGGAGATCTATGAGTTCGACCCAGTATCCCGTGATGAGAGCAATTAAAAATGAGCGACTGCAAAAACAGCGACTAATTTTTAGCGCTATCATTGTGCACTACCCTGCAAGGGTAGTGATGGAACAGTGAGGAGAATGATAGAGCAGAGAGAGATAGGGAGAAAGAGGGGAGAGATAGGAAAGAGGGTTTAGGTGGGGGTGTGCCTGCTGTTCTTGAATCATCCTTGTGGTGTGGTGGTGAGGGTGGCTGGCTCCAGTGCAGTAGGCACTGGGTTCAGGCCAGGCTTGAGAAGTAAATGTTACCGCTGCTTGCAGCTGCCATTTTTTTTTACTCCTGCACTTAGCCCCCTTCTCAACATGTATTCCCCTGGAGTTGGTAATCCAAAATCATGGGGGTGCAGTGTGCAAAGTCCCCCACTTGGGGGTCAGGGGTAGGGCACAACCCCCACCACTGCAAAAACAATAAGTGTTCCTGGAAGTGTGGTCGCTGAGAAATGTCAAGAAAGGTGCAGATAAGTGCAAAAATAAATCCTTAGAGGAACAACCAGATCCCGTACTTGAGCTCGAAAAATTTTATAAATTATGGACCTCTGACCAGTGAAGCGGGCAAAAGGATACTTTCATCAAAAGGGCAGTTAATCTTTGTCAGGTTTATATATCTTTAATATATAAAAAAAGAAATTTCAGCAGTGTACTTCAGAATATTACCACATTACATCAGGACACTTTAGAAAAAGCTAATGAATTTGTAGAGAAGAGTCAAAATTTGCATACCTTATACCTAGACGCCAGACAGAAAACTGCTGATTGAACAGATCAGCTTGAAATTTGCGTACAGTGAAGGCAGGAAGTACTGCAGGAAACTGAAGACCTTGTACAAGAATTTGATGGTTTTGAACGTGAGCTGCAGAGTTTGTACAAAAACCACAAGGGTGTAGCAGAGAAAATTACATCTACAATCTAATTTAATGGTGTTAAACACAATGTTAGATGATTTTATGAATAATGACATATTTCTGCAAATCATTGATTCAATGGGCGAATAAACTATTATACATTTAGACAATGATCTCAAAATTATGAATGTGCAAGAGCTTATGTCTGAGTTACAGAGTAAACTGAGACTGCAACTAGGGCACGACAGTTCTGCTGCTGATAATGAAGAGTTTATCTCTGTAGGTGAAAATGCAGACTGGAACATGCATTATGATAATGATGAGGCTGATCTTGAATCTTGACTTGAAAGAGACGAATGCTATATGCTCCCACCCAGGGAATTGTCAGATACCGTTTCACACAGGCAAATGTCCAAGAGTGACACTTGGTGCTTCACAACTCCTAAAGCTGTGGAGAGACCAATCCAACTTGAGACAGGTGTCCCTCCTAGTGTAAGGACTCATAAGGCTCTGGCGACCACTTCACCAGCACCACAGCATTGTCCCTTCCCCGTCCATTGACTGCAACCCCACATCCCAAAGCTTAACCCCATCTCTTCACACTTCACCCCACATCTGGGACCCCAGCAGTCCAAACATTCACCAGCAGCATCACTGCCTCTGTCAACACACACATTCCCCCCCAAGACATGAAGGCTCTACATCAGATTGCCACCATGCAAGGCACTTACCACATAGGAGTTAATATCTTAATGCATGGTAAAAACCTACCAGACAAGTTTTCTCTATATAATGTGGGTGATCCTAAGGATCAGAACAAACTGTTATAGATGACAGTACCCAGCTCCTTATGGGACCTGTTACCCCCCCCCCACCATTTAAAATGACTCAGATACTTTTGACGATAACCTGCAGGCTTTAATAACAGTAACTTATCCTGGTATAATGGTGCAGCCATGGCTGTCAGTACAAAACATGACCAGGACAAACACTGAAAATTACTACAGAAGGCCAAAAGCAGCATTTTGGACGTGTAAACCTGTATTTCCTTAGATAAAGAAAACAGGCCTGGATATTTAGACTGCACCAGGCTAGGGCACAAGCCTGGTGCAGCGCAACCTGGACCACGCCAGGGCAGGGACAAGGCAATAGTCAATGGTGCTGCACCATGGCTCAGCATTGTTGAATATGGCACTGAAGGCACAAGCATTGCACATGGTGCAGTGGCACTGCACCAGCGCAAGTGGCAGAAGGGGACCAGGAGGATGCAATAGCACAAGTGCAGTTGTGCTAGGTGTATCAACCATGATATTCAACACTGGGCATGCAAATGAGGCTATTGTGCATGCAAAGTGCAAATGGGGCCATTTGCATGTCATTATGGCCCCATTTGCATGTGGTGCACCGATCCCCAGCCACTTGCGCCTGGCACCCTGCCAGGCTGCAGCCATCAGGGACCAATGCCCTGCAGTCCCATGGTGGTCCTCGCTCCCTTTCACCCGATCACAGGCATCAGTATCGGTATATTCCCTGGTGGTCCAGTGGACCTCCCCCATCATCTGATCGTGGGCATAAGCATTAGATATCCCTGGTGGTCCAGTGGACCACCCCCATTGCCCGATCACGGGCATAAGCATAAGATATCCCTGGTGGTCCAGTAGACTGCCCTCCAGTGCCAGATCATGGGCATATGTAAAAGAAAGAACCTGGTGGTCCAGTGGAAACCCCCCCAGTGCCCGACCATGGGCAAAAATGGTGAAAGACACCCTGGTGGACCAGTAGCCCCCCTCTCCACTTGCCCACTGAGGTCTCCCACCACCCAGCAGCCCCCCAGTCAGCAGGGGGTGGCAGCACCCTGCCTGCATGCCACCCGGGTTGCTCGCTGACTCGACAGCACATGAGTGAGTCCCACACCTATTGGTCCACAGGCTACACCGGGCGCAGAACATATCGTGGTATATAGGTTCTGTGAATGACCATGTTCATTCACATATCAGGCCTGTGTAGTACAGTATGGTCTGCATGCCCATTGGCCAAAGCAGTAGACCAATAGGTGTACAGACTGTACTATACGCTGTCAGTCGGCGGGTGGCATGTGGTTGGGGTGCTGCCACCCGCCATTGACTGGGGGGTGCTGGGTGGTGGGGGACCTCAGTGGGTGGTGTGGAGTGGGGACTACTGGTCCACCAGGGTGTCTTTTGCTATTTCCACCTAGGGTCAGGCACTGGGGGGGTTTCCACTGGACCACCAGGGTCTTTCTTTTACACATGACCACGATCGGGCACTGGAGGGGGTTCCACTGTACCACCAGAGACTTTCTTTTGCACATGCCCATGATCGGGCAATGGAGAGTGGTCCACTGGACTACCTGGAACTTTCTTTTATACATGCCTGCAATTGGGCGATGGAGGGCGGTCCACTGGACCACCATGGATATATTATACCTATGCTCGTGATAGGGCAATGGGGGGGGTACAATGCTCCCAGGGCAGGGAGCTTGTGGACAGTGTTCTGGGTGGGTGGGTGGCCACCCACGGCTGGCAGCTGCTGTGTTGCACCCTGCAATACAGCAGCTCACCTGTGAGTGGCCAGGATTTGTTCCTGGTTGTACCAGGCACAACTTTGCACCCCCTGAGCAGCGCAAGGTGGAGTTGTGCTAGCTTATGCACCGCACATCCTGGACTGAATATCGGGATGTGCAGCATATGCATGGGCACGCCCCCCCCACCTGTGCCGCATACATTACTGAAGCACCCCGGCGCACTGGGTGTTGCGCAGCACAACTTGTCCCTTTGAATATCACGCAGGGGCGCATTGGTGGGTTGCACATGGTGCAACCCTTTTGAATATCCAGGCCCTAGAATTTAAATGTATATTGCTTCATAATGCACATCCTGAGATTTGACACAGAATTGGTATGGACATACAGTAGATACAGATCAGCCAATAGATGTTGTAGTGTAACATTTTGTAGTGTAACATTTATTTAAGTATAACCTTTTATAATAGTTAACTGAGTGTCTTAGTATAGTTTTTTTTCAGAATGCTTCAGTGAAATTTCTTATGCTATATAACCAAATGTCTTGCTCAGCTGTCTTGTGATACCTTAGTCTTGTGATAACATTACACAACAATTTACCTTGTTATCAACAATGAATGTCCTATACTAAACCTAACAGGATGTTGTGCCTTTATTAGGATGGCATCCACCTGTTAGAGGAAGGTGTGCACAGAGATCCTTCTACAAAAAACTGTAGTAAACAATTATAATATTGCGCAAGAAATGAGGTAATACCTATGCTTTGACTGTTATTCACCACACCCTAAGATTAATAGGTTATTGTGTTATAAGATTGGCCTATAATAGGGAGTTGGTAGTTTTTAAGATAACAATTCTTTATATAAACCCTGTATAAAAATGGAATGGCTAGCACCAAACTGAAGCAATAATACATGTATTGAAGTTGATAGACTCACAAAGAAAATAAACCAGTGGGAAACATTCACTTTGTGTGGCTTGAATTATTTGAAGATAGAAAAACACAACACAGCTATCGTTTTACCTTGCAGATGTAATTTTAAACAGAATGACTAAAGCTTTTAACTTAATCCAATCTTTAAGTGAGGAAAAAGTACAGCAGTCTACAGACAAAACTGATACTTTCAGTCAGCAGCAAAAAGGGGCACATTCAAACCCGCTAGCAGATGTCACTATATCAGGGAAACAGAATAAAAAATTTGAAGAACAATAAAATGGTAAGACAGAGTCCAGATATCCAGGGTCTAAATATGTGGAGGGTCCTCCTCCTACACCAGCCAGGGGATCGAGAAGAGGGTGGTGGTGCTAGAGGCAAATCATTTCCAAGCGGACATGGTCAGGGATGGCCTTGGCCTCCTCACCATCCAGTCCCCTCTTACTACTGTGGAAAACTCCAAAACACAACTGGAGACTTAAAGAAGTGATTAGCAGATCTTGAAAAATGAAGTAAACCAAACAATGCCACAGGTATCTGGGCATCAGATTCTGGCACCCAGAGAAATAAGCATTACCAGGAACAAGCCCCTACATGCCACCAACTAACTGATTTGGTCCAAGACTACCACAGCTGGACTGGTACTAAAATGTTGGTTGGGGTCTGCCTGCAATTGTTTGTTATTGATACAGGGGCTGCTATCTCGTTAATTCATGATGATAAATATTCTGGACCTATAACTGGTGTTGGAATTGTAAAGACTTTTGATAGCACCACGGTGCCAGTCAGACTGCTATTCTACTTTATCTGCAGATTGGTGACTTGACAATTGAAAAATCTCTTCTAGTAGTGCCATGCAGCACAGAAGGAATTCTAGAATCAGACATTTTGAGGGATTTAAGAGCTATAATAGATTATTTCAACAACATTTTATGGGCAGCTACTGTTCCATATGACTTAGACACAGCAACATGTACACTGGAAGTTATAGAAACTTTAGAAGCTGATCTAGATTTGACAGACCATCTCATGTTGTTTAAAAAACACCCAGTAAAGCATCAGAATCCTGCCCCCAAAAAGCAGTATCCCTTTCCAGCTGAGGCAAAAGTGGAAGTCAGGAACATTGTTAACTCCTTGCTTGACCAGGGAGTTATCAGACCCTGTTACTCCACTAATAACTCACCTGTCCAGCCAGTGAAAAAGCCAGATAATAGCTGGAGACTAATCATTGATTATTGTAGGCTTAACTCAGTAAATCCGTTTGTACCTCCAATAGTTTGCCAGATGTGTTGTCCATCATCCCACCAGAGTCCAAATGGTACCCGGCCTTCAACATTTCAATGGATTTTGGTCCATGCCTTTGGTGCTTAAATGTTTGTTACAATGTGTGGATGACTTTCTACTCTGTACATAATCTGTAGAACATTTGCAATTGCTGGAGGAGTCATGACAGTTGTTACTTACTATTGGACTTAAAATCAGTCCTAGAAAAGCACAGCTGGTTAGTCAGTGGTGTAGATTCACCACTCCCTACTGACTTACATCCTCTGGGCTCCTTTCCGGGGCTCAGTTATTTCAGCAGAATGTTCTTTCCACATTTTGCAGAGGTTGCCAAGCTCTTGCATGATTCTTGCTCTTGCATGATTTATTGAAAATAGGAGCAAGTTGTAATTGAACTACGCAACATGCAGATGTGGTCATTGCACTGAAAAAGCACTTACAGAGGCACCCTGTCTTGTAAACCCTAACCCAGCAAAACCCTACGGCCATCAAAAGATTGTTAAAACCAGGCAAATTTTACCATGATTAGCTTGGTGGCTCAAGATGATTAATGATGTCAAATGTTTTCATAACAACTGTATTACTTGTGCTCAGGTAAATCCAAAACAATGTACACAATTTGCTTTACTGAGACCTCTGTTATGGAAGGGTCATGGGTGGGTCCTCTCCCAAGTACAGCTTGAGGAAATAAGTATATTATGACTGTTACAGACCTATTTTCTAAGTGGATTGAAGCCATACCCCTAATGAATAACACAGCCCCAACCATTGCATGAGCCCTGGTTGAGAAAGTGTTTTGTCTGTGAGGTTTGCCTGCTTCCGTTGAATCTGACAAGGCCCACACTTTGCAGGAAAAGTCAAGAAAGACTGTTTGCAGTTATTGTGTGTAACTCAGAGGTGCCACATTACTTACCATCCCCAATTGTTAGGATCTGTAGAAAGGGATATCAGAACTATGAAGACAATGTTGAGAAAGTATATAATTTTGAATGGGAAGGACTGGGACCAGAAAATACCCCTTGTACTCATGGCTATTAGAAATACCCTTTCCTTTTTGGAGTCACCGAGATGCGCCAAGAGGAGTAGTCGCTGATTTTCGGGTCTCCCCTCTCCGCAAATAAACCTGCAATTGAATAAAATTCTTTTTAAGTTTTAACCACCCAGAGCACTTGCGAAAGGACCGAGACTGCAGCCACCAGTTTATTTTGGTTCTTAGCTCCCGAAGAACGTTGGAGGGCTCGGATCAAGAATTGGAAGCTAAACGGCCTCGCCGGAGCTCATCACCGACAATGACTCAAGAAGACCTATCGCCAGCTAAAATCTATAGCGATCTCTCAACTATTAAAGAGGCGTTGTTTAAATTGGTAGATGAGGTGGCAGAATTCAGACCGGCGCTGACACAACTTGCCCGAAGGGTAACGGATGCCGAAGCCAGGATTTCTTCCCTGGAAAGAATACAGGAGAAAACAGGCCTTGCCATAGTCGATAGCAAAAGGGCTATAGCAAAATTTGAGGACCGCCTGGATGATCTCGAGGGGGAGAAGCAGGCGCAACAATTTGGTTTTACTGGGGCTCCCTGAAGGCGAAGAAGGCCCCAATACTGTCCTCTTTTTGCAGAAGTTCTTAAAGAAATCAGTGGGTCCTTCGCCCAACGGGCCTGAGTACGTGATAGAGAGGGGCCACCGTGCCCTTAGAGCTAAACCTCCTCCATCGCAACCTCCTAGGCCTGTGATCTTCAAATTGCTAAATTATCTTGACCGGGAGTTCATTTTGAAAGAGGCACGGAAGCTTTCTGTGATTCAATGGGAAGGCAAGAGGCTCTGGCTTGTCCCTGATTTGACATGGAAGGTGCGGCAGGCCCGAGCAAGTTTTCGACCCATTACTTCCAAACTGTGGGCCGAGGCATCGCATCGCATGCTTTACCCAGCTAAATTAGAGATCTGCCTGAAAGAAGGGACTAAGCATTTTGAATCTGCAGAAGAGACACTGCAAGTCCTTTCGATTTCTCTGCCAGACCTGTTCAAGAAAGGATGAGGACTCAGGATTTCAGTGTATACTCGAGATTTGGGAAATTCAATGGACATACTGGTGTAGTTAACAATGCTAGAGTGCCATTGTTTCAGTGTTTGGGGTTCAGAATGTGTATTCTCCCCCAGGAACTGGTTTTTTTCTTTATTGTTTGGACCTTTTGATCTAATAATTAGCAGCTTGAGGGAAGCAGAGATATGATTTTCAATTTACTACATTTTTTCCACAGTTTTTAATGCTCTTAGCTATGTTAAGCGCTAAAAGAGCCACAAGAGGGAGCTCTTAGTCTGCTTAATTTCATTTTCTTTGTTTACGCTCCCAAAGCCTTTAACTGTGTTTAATTTCATGAGCCAAACGCTCTTAGACTGGCAAGGGTCCCATAGTGTAGGACTACTAGGATAATACGACCTTCGTGGTATTTATGGTTTAGGGTATCTTTTAGGTTAGATGCAGGAAAGCAATTAGCCTGCTTAGAGACTCAATGGGCTGTGAGAACCATGTGGTAGTTATAAGATATAGTTGCCCTCTTAGTTAGCCTCTGTTTGATAACTCGGGAGTGCTAACAAAGAATTCTTCTTTGGGGACTAACTGTAATTTAATGTTACTTTCCATATGGTTTGGCCCTCGATGATATTAGGGATATAGAGGCTGTATTTATGTATGATTATATTTAAAGCTGGCTCACGATTTAGCTTTCAGTTCCCTTTACTTAGTGGTTTTTGGCACCTTGTGGGGCAATGTATAGCTACGGAATTAGTTCTACATTAGTTATTTGATATTCAAGCACTACACTAGCAGTTAGAGTTCTCTCTTTCTAGCCAAAGATTGTTAGTTATGGTCTTAGTTTCAAATATGTTTAAGGGGTTTCCCCCTAGTTGGGGATGAAAAGGTTTGCAGGTTAATATCTTCGGTTTAGTGGCATATTGCTTTTGGGGGGGTGCCCCACCTCTATGGCGTACCATGGACCATAGCACTAGGAGTTGGCTTCGGGCCAGGGGGACCGCCTTCAAGGCGGTTCTAAGAGGGGCTTTTTTGGGGGGGGAGGCGGGATTGGGATGCTGGGTTATTTATTTTTGTTGTCTAATGTTGGGAGGGAGGGCAGCTATCCGTACTTTTCTGATGAACAAGTTGAGGTTTCTATCTGGCTAGTCAATTGAATATTATTTCTTGGAACATCAAAGGGGGAAGAGATAATCGGAAAAAATATATTATATTACACCATTTGGCTCAATTCGACCCATCCATAGTATTTCTCCAAGAAACCCATGTACTCCCTGACCGACTCCACTGCTTTAGGAAAAAATGGGTGAGCCAGGTTTTTGGTGCTGGGTTTTCCTCAAGTAGTCGAGGGGTAGCCATCTTGGTAGTGAGAGGGGTTCCTTTTACTTCATCTGAGATCATCTCTGACCCGAAAGGTAGATTCATTATAGTTTTGGGTAAATTAGGAGGGCTAGTTTAGTTTTGGGATCAATATGGCCCTAACTTAGATTCTCCCTCATTTTTTATGCAATTGTCTACAACTTTAGCCCCCTTTAAAGATGTTCCCATCATTTTAGTGGGTGATTGGAATTTAGTCCAGTCAAATAGCTTGGATCGCTCTTGGCATAGAGCGTTACACCTCTCCCCGGCTCAGCGAGCCTTGTCAGAATTTATTTCATCATCCGGCTTAATAGATCCTTGGAGGTTGTATAATCCTACCACTAGAGATTTTACATTTTTTTCCCCTGTTCATAAATCTTACTCTAGAATCGATTATTTTTTGGTTAGCCAGCATTGCCTGTCTTTAGTTGAGGAGGTTTCAATTTTAACTTGAGTACTCTCAGACCATTCCCTATTAAACTCAGATGCTCCTTGTCCACCCACCAGATCTTATTCTTGGTCTTTAAATAATAGCTTATTAAAGGACCCCAGATACTAGTTCGATTTCAAGAGTTTATGACTAATTCAATTATGGACAACTGGGGTCCCTTAATGCAGTAGACCAAGTCTGGGCTGCCTTAAAAGTCACCTGGAGGGGAACTGCATAGAATTGCAACAGTGCAGTTAAAACAACAAACAGTTATTAACTAACTGCTTAAAGAAAATCTCTACTTTAGAAGCGTTAAAGAGACTTCTAGGTCGAAGGAACAAGAACAAGAACTGACTAGTTTTAGGGTATGGTATGTGAATACTCTAAATGAAAGGGTGGAGAATTCAGTTTCTAAACTAAAAGCAGCATATATAGGACAGGGTAGCAAAGCTGGAAACCTTTTGGCATGGCAAAGTTAAAAGAGCGGGCGTTAAATGGTGGCTGCCCTGAAACACCCGGACGCAGACAATTTGGTTACTGATTCTGAGGGTATTTTGATATTTTTTCAACTATTACAAAACTTTATATTCGAGTCAACCGCTTTTGCAGAGTGAATCTAAATGCGAGAATTTTAACCAAAATCCCCTTCCCTCAGATGCACGAGGAATTTAAGCAGTCGTTGATAGCCCCTATCTCGAATGAGGAAATAGCAAATGCTATTGATTCATTAAAAGTGGATAAAGCACCCGGCCCAGATGGTTTCACACCTCTTTTCTTCAAGACGTTTAAGGAGAAGTTGATACCGCTTTTGTATCAACTTTATGCCTTCTGGCATAACCATGGGGTAAGTGATAAATCCCTTTTCGAAGCTAGGATAATTTTGCTACCTAAACCTGATAAACCTCCAGATTTGGTGGGCAACCACAGACCAATTTCCTTATTAAATATAGATGTAAAGATTTGTGCTAAAATCCTAGCTAATAGGCTAAAATCTTCATGGATCGGGTTGCTGAGTCCAGAACAGACTGGTTTTGTGGCAGGCCGTTCCTCGGCAGACCACTTCAGGAAATTGTTTTATTTAATTTCTGCGTCTGCGAACCCGGATATGGAGGCTTCCTTAGTATCGTTAGATGCAGAAAAGGCATTTGATAGGGTAGAATTGGGTTTTATGTTTGCAACACTGGCTAAATTTGGTATTCCGGAGGAATTTATTCATTATATTCGGATTTTGTATATCTGCCCATCCGCAAGAGTCCAGTGCAACAACTTAATTTCAACGGCCTTTCCCCTTCTACGGGGTACACGCCAGGGTTACCCCCTCTCACCGTATTTATTCAATTTGTACTTAGAACCCTTGATAAGAGCTATCAAAATGAACCGCTCAATACATGGGATCCGTATAGGTGACATGGAGTTCAAGGTATCAGCATTTGCTGATGACCTGTTGCTGCATGTTAAGAATACCACTACTTCGCTTCCCCACCTACTTAATTTAATCTCATGTTTTAGTGAATTCTCCGGATACAAACTAAATAGGAACAAAACAATGGTTTATTCACTATCCCCTTACCTTCAGAAAAGCTGGTGTTTTTCTTTAGGTTTGCAATGGCAGACAAAATCCTTAACTTATCTAGGTATTCAGGTCTCGAGAGATCTTGAGAAAATGGCTAACCTAAACCTAAAGCCCTTATTTAAGTCTATCAGGGAAGACTTGGAGAGGTGGTTGAAGCTTCCTTTGACCCTTTCAGGTAGGGTTAATACAATCAAAATGATGGTTTTACCCAGGATTTTCTATCCTCTCTTCAATTTAAACGTCTACCTCCCCAGGTCTTTCTTTAGCCCGCTTTATAAATATTGCTCGGATTTCTTGTGGAAGGGTAAACCCCCGAGGGCTTATGCTAAATTAATTTTCCACCGAAAAATAGGGGGCCTTCAGATCCCAGACTTCTATACTTACTATCTAGCCATTCATGCAGCCAGATCAGCTCTATGGCTCCGAGGTAGATGCCTTCTCTTATGGACTTGCTATCGATCATGCGATTTCCCAACGAGCTAATCTTGATTTGGAATCCTCTTATACATACCATGGTCTAAGGTCCCTACTCAAATTAGAAATACCCTCTGGGTTGGGATATAAGGGCACCTACACCAACTATATTTAAGATTGCACATTCCTTATTTAAATGACTTATCTCAACCCCTTTGAGAAATCCTAATCTCCTTGTGGTAACAAGCCTATCAAAAGGTTTGTGTTAGGCTTCCTAAACTTAGTATTCGGACTTTATTTCGGATACATAATCTCTTCTTTCCCACTTTGTTTGAAAAGTTTGGGGTGGAACCTTGAGACTTTTTACGACTTTTTCAGATACGAAGAAGCATTCTCTCTTTTTTACGAAAAGGTAAAGTCTCTGAAGAAGCCGGAAAATTATTGAGGAAATTGTGTGAGATTGCGTTATCTGGAAAATCAGTTTCCAAAATTTACAAGTATATTTTATCAAGATTAGAACTGAAGATATCTCCTGTTCCCCCCTACTGGGAGACCAATCTGTCTATGGGGTGGTCAGAAGAGATTTGGGAGAGGGTCTGGGTAAACATTTATTCGTGTATTAAGCAGGACAGACTGAGAGATATGCAGTTTAACCTATTGCATAATCTGTATTTCTCACCTGCCAAACTGTCCCGGCTGAATAAATTGTCTTCTCCAGCCTGTAGTGAGTGTGGAGACCCCATAGCTACCACTTTTCATAAAATTTGGTCCTGCCCTAAAATTGCAAAGTTTTGGCAATCAGTTAAGTGTTGGTTGGACCCGTACTGTGATTTATCAGTTTTTTTTAATGAGGATGTTTGCGTTTTCGGGATGTACGCCCAAATCACATCGAGAATTCAAAAATGCCAAATGGCTCTCGTAGCTTCGGTTACCAAACTATTGATTCTTCGTCATTGGCGAGATATTTGGACCCCATCTTTTAAAGAATGGTGGGACGAATTTCTGAATGCATTAAATGCAGAGAGGTCAGTGTTAAATTATCTTAAGGCTTCGGCTAAATTTCAAAAGTGCTGGGGTAGTTTTTTCCAATCCCTGAAAGACAGATATGGCTTTTAGACAGGGAGATTATTCTCTCTATTCTTTTCCCTCTTAATTTCAGTATTATTACCCATACCTTTTATTCATCTTTTTCACCCCTTTATCTTTCTTGTCTTTTACCTTTTCATCTGTAACTTTGAGTATTATACTTGTGTCCCCCTTCTCTTTCAATTTTAATCAGAGACAGGTAGATTATTGAATTTCTCTTCTCCCATATATTCCAAGTTGCTAGCTAATGTTGTAATCCTAGTTGAGACCTTGTACTTTTAGTTTCGCTGTATTAAATACCTTGGATAGCTGCCAGGGGGGGTTGCGGGTAAGGTTTTTCTTTCTTGGGAGTATTTATTTTGGATTTATCCTGCTGTTATGTTTTTGTCTAAGTTGTATATGTTCTTTTTAATAAAATAAAGTTATTTGCCAAAAAAAAGAAATACCCCTTCCATCTTTGGGAGGATGGTGGGATGCACAGGGTGTGAAGCAGCCATGATACTGGACTGGGATTGGAAGTTTGGTGGTTGCCCAGTGTGCTACCAGCTGGCACAGCTTAGGGAGGAGGTTGCGGGGATTAGGAGACAGCTGGGGGAATGGGGGAGGTATGGTTGGGGAAGGGGGCAGAGGATCTCCCATAGGGTTGCACCAAGCACTGGAGGCAGCGGCATAGGAAAAGGAGTGCAGGAGAATACTCAGGGGTCACATAGGGACCCTGGCAGAGGGGGTCCAAAAGGACACTACCAAGGAAGCAGGCAGGTAACTGGGGACCCTCACAAAGGAGGGACAGTGGGACAACATTCTCAGAGAAGTAGGCAGATGGCCAGGGCTGGACAGATGGAAGCAAGGTGGGGAGGTGGATCAGACCTTACACTCAGTAACCGCTTCAATTCTCTTCTTCTGCTCGAGGATGAGGGGGGTGATGTAGCCATGACAGGAGTGGTTAGAGATGGAAAGGGAGTGGGGGGCAGGAGGCAGGGGCCAGATAGCAGGAAGAACAGGGGGGAACCTGGAATGCAGGAAAATGGGGGGAGCAGTGAATCAGAGCAGGAGGGGCAGGGGGAAGAGGGAGGAAAGCACAAGGAGAAGGACCAGTTGGGAGGAAAGGTAAAGGAGAAGGACCAGAAGTACAAGGAGGATTCAGTAAAGGGAGCTGAGGGTTTAGGCCAAGGGAGCACAACAAGCAAGGAGGGACTAAATGGAGACAGGAAGGAAGGGAGGATGAGCCAGGCTAGTTTAGCAGATGGGGGAGAAGGACCAGTTGCGAGCAGTGAGGGGGGAGTTAGCAGGGTACAGAAGGATACTCAGGAGGAGGAGAGGCATGGGATTGGAGGGGAGAGGGTGGCTAGGGTAAATAAGGAGGGGGTGGCATGTGGCACCCAGATACGGGGAGGAACAAGGAGCCGGCTGGGTGGAGGGGCCGGTAGAAAGGATGAGGGACATGGAAGGGGGGGAAATGGAGGAAAAGGAGCGGTCAGAGTGCTCCTGTTGGGGGATTCTATGATCAGGGGTATCAAATGGAATAGGGAGGGAGAAGCCTGGCCAGTTAGAACAAAATGCTTCCCTGGACTAACGGTGCACAGGGCTAAGCATGAGGTATATCAGCTGGCAAAGGATTGTGGGGGTTCCCCGGACATACTGGTCCACCTCGGTACAAATGACATTGAGGGAAATAGCGAGCTAGAGATACAGGCAAGATTCAGGGAGCTTGCCAGGGTCTGTCATGACATAGGATGCACAGCTTCCTTCTCAGAAATCCTGCCGGTGCCAAGGGCTAGTGGGGAGCACAAAAGGAAGATTAGGGAGATAAACCAGTGGCTCAGGAGTGGTGTGAGGCCAGAGGTATGGGTTGATGGGGGATTGGGGAGACCTGGGAGGATAAGGAGCTGTAGCTGCTAGAGATAGACTCCATCTCAATTTGGAGGGAGAGGAATCCTTAAGTTGAAAATAGAGGGTTCATTGGTGAAAAGTGGGGTTTAAACTTGTGAAGGGGAGGATGGGAGAAAAGGCTGTCAAGGGGTGCTGATAAGGAGGACTCTGTCTCCACCTCCATGGGGAGCTGGAGGATTGCGGGAAAAGGCCGACTGGTAAAGTGCAGACCAGGGGAAAACAGAATCCCCATGGGAACACAAGCGGGGGAAATGGAAGTATAGGGAAAGGGTGGAAGGTAGTCCTGCTAAATGCCAGGAGCTTGGGAAATAAAATGCCTGAGCTCCAGGCAATACTAACTGAGGGAGCAGTGGATGTGGCAGCGGTCACTGAGACCTGGGCCACTGCAGAACACGACTGGGACCTGAACCTGGAGGGTTACACTATGTTCAGGAAGGACAGGGGGGAGGGAAGGGGAGGATGGGTAGCAATGATAGTCAAAAACTGCATTGGCATAGGGGAGTAGAGGAGGTGAGGGAACCGTGAAGCATTTGAATACCTTGATAACAAGGGGGCAAGAGTAAAAATAGGAGTGCTGTATAGACCCCTGCTCCTGGCGGGAGAGCTGGAGGAGACTCTGGTGGCAGATGTTGGGAGACACTGCAGACTGGGCAGAGGAACGGTGGTGGTGTTGGGGGACTTAAACATGCCAGGAACAGACTGGGAGACTATGACATCTTCTGTGACCAGGGAACAGAGGTTGTTGGATGTCTTTCAAGACACGTTCCTAACTCAGCAGGTGGGGAAACTGACCAGGGAGGCACGGGTACTGGATGTGGTCCTGGCAGACAGTGACCAGATTAGGGGCCTGGAGGTAAGGGACCCGTTGGCGGGGAGTGACCATGCCACGGTCTGGTTCTGCCTGGACCTAGGAGGGCCAGAAGGCTGCACAAAGACGGAGGTAACTGACTTCAGGGGAACGGATTTTAAGGAAATGGGAAGGATCCTTAAGGAGCATTTGGATGTGATTGGGTCAGACATGGACGCTGATAGTAGGTGGGAAATCATCAGGAAAGGGGTGCAAGATTCTACCAGCACCTGTGCAAGAGTAAGACGAAAATGAGGTAGGGCCCGGAAACCCTGCTGGTGGACCAGGGAGGTCCAGAAGGTGGTGTGGGGAAAGAAGGCAGCCTATAGGCAATTCAAGTGCTCAAGGAGTGAAAGGAATCAAGGGGAGTATGAGCTGATGGCTAGAAGGGCCACTGGGGTGGTGAGGACGGCTAAGGCAAGGAAGGAGCAGAACCTG
Source organism: Neoceratodus forsteri (assembly GCA_016271365.2). Taxonomy (NCBI): domain Eukaryota; kingdom Metazoa; phylum Chordata; order Ceratodontiformes; family Ceratodontidae; genus Neoceratodus; species Neoceratodus forsteri. Next base: position 39,255,656 of record CM028137.1, on the reverse strand, counting down.
GCCAGGGAATTTAGGAGAGGGAACAAGGGGTTCTTTAGATACATTGGGGAAAAACGAAGGGTGAAGGAGCAGATTAGCAGGATTAAATCAGGGAAGAGATGGGCACAAGAGCGGGGAGCAGGCTGAGGTACTAAATGAGTACTATTCCTCAGTTTTACCAAGGAAAATGGGGTGCTGCATCACATGGGAGAAGAGAGAGACATTGAGAGGGGGGACCCTTCCGACCGAGGGTCTGGGGAGAGGGAGGCATCACTGGCAGGAGGGGAGGGCTAAGCAGGGAGAAGAGGTACTGGAAGTGGAAATCACAGCAGAGAGAGTGAGGGAAGCCCTCAGCTCCCTTAAGACGGAGAAAGCACCGGGGCCGGATAAATTACATCCCAGAGTGCTGAAGGAACTTACGGATGTCCTGGCGAAACCCCTGGCGGAGCTTTTCACTATCTCTCTGAGAACAGGATGGGTGCCCCAGGACTGGAAGGTGGCACATACAGTGCCTATCCACAAGGGGGGATCAAGGGAGGTGGCAGGGAACTACAGGCCTGTCAGCCTGACATCGGTGGTGGGCAAGGTGATGGAGGGCATTGTCAAGGAGAGGCTGGGGACCTGGAAAAGTCAGGGTGCCTGGACGATAGACAGCATGGATTCGTCCCAGGGAAATCATGTCAGACAAACCTTGTGGAGTTCTATGACTGGGTGACGAGTGCCTTGGACCTGGGTAGACCAGTGGACGTCCTCTTTCTAGACTTCAGCAAGGCATTTGACTCTGTTCCTCACATGGGCCTGTTGGATAAGCTGGGAGAAATGGGATGGGGAACCAGATGATTAGATGGATAGGCAATTGGCTCCAGGACCATACCCAGAGGGTCGTAGTTGGCGGGATAGTCTCATCCCCAAAGAGGGTCATTAGTGTGGTCCCACAGGGATCAGTCCTTGGGCCCCTCCTGTTCAACACCTACATCTCTGACATAAGGACAGGAATCAGGAGTGAGATGAGTCTCTTTGCGGATGACTCAAAACTGGGTGCGGTGGTGGATGGGGAGGAGGGGAGGGTGGCCCTACAGGGGGACCTGGAGGCTCTGGAAAGATGATCTAGAAAGTGGAAGCTCAGGTTCAATGCAGGGAAATGCAAGGTACTCCACCTGGGGTCCAGAAACCCGGGCCAAGTGTACACCCTGGGGAATGCTACAAGTCTCGATGGCTGAGAGGGACGGGGGGTGATGGTGGATGTCAAGATGAACAACTCAGAGACTTGTAGGAGGGCAGCAGCCAAGTCCCACAGGATGCTGGGATGCATAGCTAGGGGGATCACCTCCAGAAGGAGGGAAGTGATACTCCCCCTGTATAACTCCTTGGTGAGGCCACACCTTGAGTACTGCGTGCAGTTTTGGAGGCCACACTTAAAGAGGGACATTAAACTCCTGGAGAGGGTCCTGAGGAGGGCAACCAAAATGATTTGGGGCTTGGGGGACAGGACCTATGAGGAGAGGCTTGAAGAGCTAAATATGTACACATTGGAAGACAGAAGGGACCGGGGTGACATGATAGAGGTCTTCAAGTATATGAAGAGGGTAAATAGGGGAGGAACAGTCAGGGTGCTTCGAAGGAAGGAGGAGGGGGCCACTAGAGGGCATGGGTGGAAGCTGGAAGGGGGAAGATCTCAGGGAGAAAGGAGAAGGTGCTACTTCACTGAGAGGTGGTGGAGCCATGGAATGCATTGCCTAGGGGCTGGTGGAGGCAGAGATGGTGGAGGGGTTCAAGAGAGGCTGGGACAGGTACAGGGGAAGGGTTCTGGAAGCAAAATCCAATGCAGCAAGAATATCCAGAACTGGGAAGGGAGAAGCCAGAGAAGGCGAGGGGGGCAGCAAGGTCAGCTCCCAGGTTGGGGGCTGACCAATCAAGCAGACTCGAAAGACCATTAGGCCTATTCTGCTGGCATTTTAGTATGTTAGTATCTCTATAGAACTTACTCCACTTGAGATCATCACTGAAAGACCAATAAGAGTACCTGCTCATTTATGTTATGAGGGAATTGGTACCTTCACCCTAGATAGAGTTTCTGCAGATAAGTATGTGGTTAGTCTGAAAAAAAATCTGATTACTATTAACCACTTTGCGGCCACAAACACTGGAAAGCACCAGCAGTTAGAGGGAAAATCTGTTGATTCGAAAGTAAAATGCCCTTCTGAATATCAAGTGGGAGACAGGGTAATGATTCTGGATTTTCAAGGACAGGAGCATACATTACACAGATTTTGGAGGGGACAATTTTACATTAATGACAAATTGTCTCCTGCTGTAATTAAAGTCAGAATTACTAATAAAAAGAAACCTGTAGAAAATGGCTACATGTGAGTCAGACAAAGCCTTTTAAGGCGACTGATGCTTAGAATAGCTTTAGTATACTTACATTATAACATGGGTGCACAGAAATGTGCAACCCAATGGGTGAGTCAGTTTATGGCACCATAGATTAAGTTTACATTAACCCACAGTTCCATGGAGTGACTCTGGAGATCCACCATTGGATTCTTTTTTTTTTTTTGTCTCACAGAAGAAAAGTTCAGCAGCACCTATTAAAAGTTGTCACCTAACGATCAGGACTGCGGTGTGTGTGTTTTGAAATACTGTAGCAGTTGCCTTGAAATGTCTTGAAGCTGTGTTACTTTTACAAGCATGCAGAGTGTGGGCACTGGACACACATGCTGCTCCATTCCCTGATGTTACTGTTTGTCTCCCCACCTATCCACTCTGCGGATCTCCAGGTACCCAGCTATTCATACCTTGGTAACACCAGATGATGTTATCGTTTGGCTTCCCACCCTCCCCATAGATCTTCAAGTACCAAGCCACAGTGCTGTGCTGGCCAAGTGTGTGCACAGCTACCTGTCATCTCATCCTGCCCAATAACAGATGCAGCAGGCCAGTCTGTCATCAGTGGCCATTTCCAGAATCACTAGGGAAGCTGCAGAAACAGACAAAAGTGCAATCTACCTATGGGCCTGCCGTGTTTGGGTACCGGCAGCACTTCAGGAATGTATTCTACAGTTGTCAGTGAGTCCTAGAGTTTTCTTATCAACATGTACACTCCCCATGCCAAGACCCCCACCCCTGCTTCTGACAGCGAGACACACTATTAGCATGACACAGAGAGCTGCAGTGAGACAGAGTGAGACAGTGTGCAGCGAGGGACCCCTTCACTCCCCCCAACAGAGTCCGGGTGCACAGCTTACATAGATACATAGATACATAGAAGTTGACGGCAGATAAGGACCGCAAGGCCCATCCAGTCTGCCCATTTCTTTTTCTACCTTATAAATGTGCCATCGGCCTTTGCTCTGTCAGTGACCTATCTATTCATAGTCATTTGTATTGCTCCCTTATGTCTATCCCATGCCTGTTTGAAGCCCTGCACTGTATTCATAGCCACCACTTCTTGTGGTAAGCCATTCCATGCATCTACCACCCTTTCTGGAAAAAGAATTTCTCACATTCCCCTTAATCGGCCCTCTAATCTCATGCTGTGTCCTCTTGTCCTGCTATTTTCTTATATTTAAACATGTTAGACTCTTTCACCTTGTTTATGCCCTTAAGGTGTTTAAATGTCTCGATCATATCACCTCTCTCCCTCCTTTGCTCAAGGGTATACATATTGAGCTCCGTTAATCTGTCCTCATATGTCTTCTGATGCAGTCCCTGCACCATTTTGGTTGCCCTTCTCTGGACTGCCTCAATTTGGTTAAATTGAAGCTCCTGCTTTGGAGCTCCTGCTCATCCACAATGAGTAACAGGGTGAAAGAGAGTGCCCCCAGAACCCCTGATTGGTCTCACAGCCTGCAGTCAGTCCTCAACATGGTCATTTGTGTGTGATCTCTTGTCTGTGTGCCTGAGTGACTGTGGACCATGCTGACCTTGGACCGCAGTGCATGTTTTCCCGTCTTTCTGTGTTGACTGCATGCATGGGCTCACTGTTGACTGTGGGGGTGCGCTGGTATCCACAAATTACTTTGCTCAGTGTGGTGGTGCATATTAAACACCAAGTACACCACCACATAGAGGCGATCATGCCGGCAGCACAGTATGAAGGATACCCTTCCCACAGCATTTGTTGCATTCCTGGAACCTGCATCCTTCTCTATCTTTGTGGATGGTTCCGTGTTGCGATCCCTGCTGGTGTGGATTGCCTGGTGACCAGTTGCAATCATTAAAAATCAGCATGCAGGGAGTTGAAGCCAGCTGCAAGAAGTACAGCTACCTGGAGAGAGGAGCACAGAGCAAGCAAAATGGCAAGGAGGAGAGAGGGAGCCCAGTGCAGCTGAGCTGACATGGAGTAAGGACAGTGTTGGAATTATACTTTCAGAGCTACCTGGGTCCTAAATATTTTGGATCAGGGACCACCTGTGGCTGTTATAAATCAGTGTATAATGCATGCCAAAGGGTCAAATGGAGGGCACACTACACTAAACAGTACTCCTTAGTGTGAGTACCCCATTTTTTCTTGGTAAAAACAAACATACAATGCAACTTGTGTTACATAACTTTTAATGGATTTCCTAAAAACTGTTTTGAGAATGGCATGTTATTTTTTTGTAAACTACTGGTACCTGGAAAGGACACGCTGAGCTAAAGCTTATTCCTAGCCACGATCCAGGACAGTGAAACAAGGGGGGTATGAAGTTAAAAAGAAAAAGCAATGCATAACTAGTTTTTCATTTATTTAAGGGTAGACAGGTGGGGAAAAAGTACAATTTAACGAGGTGCAATAAATGCAAAACGGTAAGAACTGTACAAAAAGCAAATACCAGATGCAGAGAAATACAGTACAATAAGGCGCATGACATTAAATACATTTGCAAATGTACTAAAGCAATACAGATACAGAGAAGGAACACTACTGTAAATTGGTGAGGGTGGATGGGAGGACACGTATACAGTACAAATGTGGGGCAAGGAAGGGCCATGGCCGAAGGGTGGTGGTCAGCAGCTTTTGACATGATAAAATATACTAAGCTAAAACAATGAAACTACAGTTACAAACTGAGTAAAATGTATTACATTAAGCACAGCCCTAGAGCATATAAATAATGAATGTCTCTTGTGTGTTATCAGAGGGAGTGTCTGTCTTATCACTGGTCTTGCTGTAGGCAAAAGACACGAGAACATAAATCTTTAACTTTACAGGACAAGCACATACATCTGTGTTTCATTTCACATGCTTACACCTGTTTAGGGACCTTAACCCATTCATGTCTTGATTCCTACTGCAGCCATAGCCTTGCATAGATTCATGTCTCAAAAATGGCTTTTTTTATTTATGAAGTGTTAACCTGTGAGGTCCCAATAAAGGAAGAGCTGGGGTGGCATGGTCCCAGCCCCACCACATAGATTAATTTTTTCAGAGCTACCAGGACTTACTTCAGTGCTGCCAGGGCTGAGCCTTGGCAGGTCCCCCTGTAATTCCAACACTGAAAGGAACCAGCATGTCATGATCAATTTTCTGAGACGGGTGCATGGCACTTTTCCTAATACGCGGTGATCACCACTGTCCCTGCTGAATGTTTCATGGGCAGGTGTCAGAGTGGCTGTTCAGTGTTTGCAGTATGTTAGGAAGGGGTTTGCTTGCATGATGTAGTGCCATATTGATGGTCCAGGGTTGAAATAAGCTTTGAAATGCTGCCAACCAGGTGATGCACTAGTCCTTCTTTTTGGAGACATACTCTGCAACGGGTGTGACATTTCTGTTTTGTGTTGCTGTGTTGGCAGGTGTGGTGTGTGTTGCAGCTGGGGATACAGACAGTGACTGTCTGGAGAGGATGTAGGCTATGGTTTTGTGAAATGTAGACATGTGTTTGTGTCGGAGAGGGCTGAAGTATACCTGGGATGCAATGTACATTGCATTGTTTGTGAGAGTATGCCAAATCACAGGTGGACAGCATACAGTGATATGAGAGAGAGAGAGAGAGAGAGAGAAGAGAGAGGGAGAGAGCATGAGAGAAAGGAGCAGAATGTTCTATGTTTCTTGGGGGGGGCTACGATTACAGTGAAACAAAGAAACATAGACTTTGATGGCAAATAAGGACCGCTTGGCCCACCTAGTCTGCCCATTTCCTACCTAGAGGATAAGCTACAAATCCTATTTAAACAACAGTCTATTTTTTCTACCCCCCACAAAAATTGCCTTATGTCTGTCCCGTGCATTCTTGAATTATCCCACAGTTTTAGACCCCACAACCTCCTCAGGAAGGTTGTTCCATGCATCCACCACCCTCTCTGTCAAAAGATTCTTCCTCACATTGCCCCTGAGCCGTCCCCCCCTCTATCTTCAAATTATGTCCCCTTGTTCTTGCACATCTCTTTTTCTAAAAGATGCTATCCTCTTGGACTTTGTTGATTCCACTGAGGTACTTAAATGTTTCTATCATGTCCCCCGTCTTCCTCCTTTCCTCACGAGTATACATATTAAGCTCCTTTAGTCTCTCCTTGTATGGCTTGTCTTACAGACCCTGCACCATTTTAGTTGCCCTCCTCGGAACTGCCTACATCATGTCTATGTCCTTGCGGAGATGGGGTCTACAGAACTGGATGCAGTACTCCAGATGGGGTCTCACCAACTATCTGTATAGCGGGATAACAACTTCCTGTTTTCTGCTGGTGATGCCTCTCCCTATACATCCCAGTATCCCCCCAGCCCTTCCTACCACCTTCTCACATTGCTTGCCAAACTTAAGGTCATCTGATATGATTACCCCCAGGTCCCTTTCCATTTTTGCTGTTGTTACTACCTCCACCCCATTGTGTAATCTTCCCCTGGGTTTTTGTTTCCCAGGTGCATTATTTTGCACTTCTTTTCACTGAATCCAAGCTGCCATACTTCTGACCATACCTCCAACCTTGCCAAGTCCCTTCTCATCCTTTCCATGCTTCCTTGTGTATCAACCCTGTTGCAGAGCTTTGTGTCATCTGAAAAGAGGCATACTTTTCCTTCCAGTCCCTCTGCAATGTCACTTATAAAGACATTAAAAAGGACTGGACTCAGTACTGAACCCTCCGGTACCCCAGTGGTATGCAAAGTGGAGATAGTGGAGATTATCAGACCAGCACTAGGCTAGTAGCATTAAACTTTCGTGAATACAGCACATGCTTGCACTTACCGTCGATGTTTGTTGTGTCAGTTTAAGTTGGGGGCTTCGTGTACCACACCCCCCTTGGTGGAGGTTTTTCTTTTTTGTACGGAGGGTGTTGGGAGTGAAGCCCACCAACTCAAATAAACTACTAAAAATGACCCAAAGACTGATTTAAGACAGTAGCATAACTTGATCCCCCGCTAATAGTGTACATCCGTTGATGGTCCGATAATTTCCACTATCTAGAGCAAAGTAGGAGACAATATGATGCACAAGAAATGTCACAGATCACAACAGTAACATGTGTGACATTTCTATGTGCATAAGAGCAATGTAGTATGCATTATTTGTAAGGGACTATTTTGCAAGGTGGCAGGATACACCACCTTTCTTGCTGTTTAAACAGGAAAAAAACACTTTTCTTGATTTTTTTGTTGTTGTCATTTAAACATATCCCATATTATAAATGCAAGAACACACTTCAGGGTGTGCAGTTATTGGGTATTAATTAATACCCCAGGAGCTGTGAGGATACTGAGCCTGTGGGCTCATGCCTCGCAATTCACATGGGCTGTTGATTATTTAAGCGATAATGCACGACAGGGTGTGTGTTGTGCTAGGATAATGTCATACCTCGGGTGGTTGAGCAGAAGGCCTCAGGCTGCGTGCATCTAATATCCCATGCATGACATTATCCCAGCAGAACACACACCCTGGAGTGCATTATTGCTATTACACAATGGCTGCAGTCTAAAAAAAAAAAGTACTTTTAACATTTTTATGTTGTCTTGCACATGCAGCGCAGACAACGTACTCTGGTTGCTTCAGTGGAGAAGTGGGTTTCAGAGGTGCGGTCCTGCTGCAGCCAGTGGCACCACTACTTTTTGTGTCCGGGCTCGGTGGTGCCAATAGCATAGCATGCTATTGGCGCCAGTAGCATAGCATGCTGTCTATGACAGCAGTTGAGAAACATGCCACCACCTTGAAAGACATTGGCCACTGCAATCAGGGAGTGGCACAGTGTGGTCCCTGATTGTAGCAGCCAATTATTGCTTGCCTCATCTGGTGTCCCTGTCAAGCAACATGGTGGCAGCTTCCCAGTCAACTTCTCATAGTACACACAGAAGCCGAGGGTTAGTCGTCACCTTTCACAGTCCCTCTGAAAGCCGATGGGGTTCCCAATCCCCCTGTCGGCATGCCCTTCCGAAGTTAATTTGCCAACTGGGGTGACCAGTTTCCATTGGCATAATGTACCCCCCCATTTCTTGTGTGTTGAGGGGATGCCCAATCACCCTCAGCTAATGTGACCCCCCAACTCTGTATGGCTGGCAGGGCTTGCCCAATCCCCCGGCTACACCCCACCCAATAACACTCACATGCTCCCCAACTTTGCATGGCCAGTGGGGGTACCCAATCCCCCATCAGCTACAGCCCCCCCAGAAAAAACACTCAGGTGGCATGCTGGGAGCCCACCTCAGTGTGCCCAGTGTCCCTGTAGAAAAAACAGTCCCACAATGTTTTTGGTTTTTTTTAACCTGTAAGACAGAAAGCGATTCCACGTTGAGTCCGGTGGCCCCTCCCCAACCCGCACCCACCCTCTGCACACCCTGCCTCCCCATACCTCACTCACCCCATACTTACCTCTGGAGCCCAGCACGACAGTCTTCTGTGGACTGGGAACACATCTGCACTCTTCAAAGCCGACTGCAAACTGAAGAAATGCTAGTAAGCTGTATAATGGCATAGATGGAGTTTTTTCAACTTATGTGGCTATCTTGGTCATCTTTTTTGCCTTTTGCCACCAAATTTTTAACATGGGATTTTTGGGACCCCTCCTGATGAATTCAGTCACTGTCATGGCATTATTCAGTCCTGAAAGGTGATTTTTGTGGTCACTGTGCGGAATCACCTTTTGGACTGAGTAATGACACAACAGTATCGCTGTTCATGAGGTGGCCTCCCGAAAAGCCTATGTTGCAAATTTGGTGACGAAATTCCCAAAAATGACTGTTACGAGCGTATGTTGAGCAACTTTTCACGCGCACTTGTAACTTCACCAATTTGTAATATTTTCACTCCAGAGTTTCAACATTGGCATTTTTTCATACCTCCTTATGAACAGCGCAGCAGTCATTTTTCACATCCTGGCCAAAATGTGGTTTCGCACTACCGGCACAGAATAGCGCAGTTGCTGTGGGAAATCAGTGTTCAGAACAGATTACAAAAATCACAGTAACACTGTCCATGAACAGAGGTTCTAAAATGCCTATGTTGAAAATTTGGCAACAAAAGTCCATAAAATGACTATGTTTTGTTTTACCAGGTGAGACACACTAAGCTGAAAGCTTGTTTGCAGGTACAACCTGGGAGCACGAGAAAGTTAAGTGACTTGCTCAGGGTCACACAGTATGCAAGTGGGGGCTGTAAGATTCAAACCCAGGTCTCCAGATTTGCAGCTCAAAGCCTTAAACCACTGCACCATACTACCTCCAATGTAACTATGTTACAAGCGTGCATTGCACAGTTTCCATGCGCACTCGTAACTTCGAAAATTTGTAATATTTTCACTCAACATTTTCAACATTGTCAATTTTGCATTCATCCTTATGAACAGTATAGCTGTCATTTTTCAGACTGCCCAAAATGTGTTTTTGCACAAGTGGTGCACTGTGGCACAGTCGCTGTGGGAAATCAACTATCAGGACAGATGAAGAAAATCATAGTGACAGTGTTGATGAGCAGAGGTCCCAAAATGTTTAGGTTGAAAATTTGGTGAAATAATTCCACTGAATGGCTGTGTTATGAATGTGCATTGCGCAGTTTCTATGTATGCTCATAAATTCGAGCATTTTTAATATTTTCACTCAAGATTTTCAACACTGCCATCTCTTCACACCTACCTATGAATGGTACAGCTGTCATTTTTCACATCCTGCCTGAATGGTGTTTTCCCACATCTGGTGCAGAATGGAGCAGTCGCTGTGAGAAACCAGCATTCCGGTCAGATTAACAAAATCACAGTGCCACTATTCATGAGCAGAGGTCCCAAACACTTTCATGAGGTGGGGGTCACAAAAATGCCATGTTGCAAATTTGTAGTACAAATACCTACAAACAGCTGGGGCATTAGGGTTTCTAACCATAATATCCCACCCTGTACAGACTGACAGGCGTCAGGGGTGTGTCTTTGCATTGCCAGCTGTTATGCTCATGTCATACCATCCCCCCCTCATCATCAAGCCACTGATATGCATCGAGGTGTGCCTTGGGCTCTTCGGCCCCACAATTCACCCCATTCTCCTATGCTACACCCATTTCAGCATGTGTCCTTATGAAATGGGGTGACTGTAAAGCTGAACACCCCAAAGCACAGCTCAGCATTTGTCAGTGTCTGCAGGATAGGGTGAGGTAAAATGCCATGAGAGTTATGGTCGAATGGGGTGAGCATAAAGCCCAAGGACCCCAAGGCACAACGTGATATTTGTTGCACTGCAGGGTAGGGTGAGCTGAAATGCCATGAACATTATGGCCGATGCCCAAAGGTACACCTCATTGCCTGTCAGTTTCTGTAGGGTGATGAGGGGTTTGACATCACTTTCATAGTTCACTGCCATTCCTATTATGCATCTGTTCAACTCCTGTGCTACCGATGCCATTGTCAGCAAGACGACATGTGGCATTGACAAACGCTTGTTTTATTTATGTTTTATTCAATGTGTAGGAATATGTACAAGAAAAGTAGTGCTGCCAGCCCAGTGGCACTGAAGGTTGAGGCGCTGGACGCCACACCTCGCACCATGCCAGTGACCTGGGTTAGGGTATGGACTTGGGTCATAGGGGGTCAGCAGGGGGAAGGAGGATTGAGTGTCTCAACGGATGCTCTCCTCCTTTGGGGTGAGTTACCAGGTGTGCTGTATGCACTCAACATCCCTGGGGGCCAGTGGGAGCACCGGCTCTCACGGGGCACTGGCAGCTTCAGAAAGGCAGGAGTCGGGAGGGAGGACGTTGTTAGGCATTGCGCAGGCGTGCATTAGCACATGCACTTGCTCAAGCCAACGCCCCTCAGGGAGGGGACGGAAGCACAGAAAACGGAAACCAGCCTCGGCGGTCCTAGATGACAGACACTCCAGCTGCCCAGTCCAGAAACCACTGGCAAGCCCTGCTGTGCCAGGGTGCTCCACGAAGACAGGAGGAAAGGTAGGAGTCACCCATGGGCACTCTAGGGGCAGGCTCAGTGTCGGGGTGGGTAGCATAAGAGAGCCCAAAGGAGTGGAATGATGGGGCGATAGGAAGGGATAAAAAGAAAGTAAAAAAAGAGAAAAAAGAAAAGTAGTGCTGTTGTTTTGACCACTAGGTGGAGCTTCTCTGGTATTCTGGTATCTAATCTTGTCCTCCACATTTGTAAATCATCTCTTACTGTTTCTGTCTTTGCAGCTTTGAAGCTGCAAATTTGGTCTGTCCATCTCTGTGAACTATGGCACATCACCCCCCCCCCCCACACATACACACAATTACTGCCAGTCTTTCTGTGTTTGAGCAGTGTGATTGCCTGCCAGTCTGCCATCTTATGGCTGTGATATATATCTGGTAAGGCAAGCATGTGCTCAATCTGGCAGGCGAGGAGGGATTGCTGTGGCAGTGCTTACATTTCTGAGTGGTAGGAACTGCAATGCTGTGAAACAGATCTGGTATAGCTCACAGAATGATGCTGCCTGCTTTGGTTCTGCTCCCTACAGTGGGACAGGTAAAATGTGTTTCAATTATTTTTTTGGGGGGGGGCAGAAAGTCAGAAGCACGTTATGGGAAGTTAGCGGTTTCTCCAGTGAGCGTCAAGCATGACAGTTTCAAAGCACTCATGATACTGCAACGGACCAATTGAAATGCTGTCTCACATGATGGCTTTTTTATTTAAAATATTTTTTTGTTTGGGGGTATATTGTGGGAGTGAGGAGTAGGAGGTTGTTTCCACTGTATGTGCTTCTGACTGCTGTCAGCTGGCCGCAAGCAAGTCAGTATCATGAAGATGTCTGTTCAGTGGGAGTTACTGAAGTAGGCTGCTGAGGCGGATTGGGTGCATGGGGTGAATCCCATTACAGTTGCCGTAGTCTTCTGTGAGCTGGGACCAGACCTGTGATACTGGACTGGGATAACATTATGATTACACTCCCAATCTGACCAATCAGACAGTGTGGCAGTGTTAGTGGCTCAGCAGGTAGCACAATTGCCTCTGAGACCAGGACATCAGAAGGCTGTGGGTTCTATCTCCACACCAAGCACTTGGGTTAATGTCACATTACTGACACTATAGTGCAGCATGAGGGGGGTGCTGCCTTCCTGAAGTGCCATCTTTTGGATGAGACGTTAAACCGAGGTCCCATCTGCCTGTTCAGGTGGATGTTAAAAATCCCATGGCACTTCTCAAAAGGAGTAGGGGAATTTTATTGAAACCTGGATTTCATTACAGACATCAACAGGCAGATACAATAGTTATAAACAAATTCTGGTCAGATCCACCACGGCTGCATAATGAAGTTAATAAAGTTTTGTGGAATTGTTAAGGAGGTATGGAGAAACAAGACATTGCTTTGTAAGTAGTAAGATTTGTTTTAGTTTCTGTTCTAAGGAAAGCATGCACATTATTAGAAAAATATATGGAGGTGTACATTTTAATGGAAGGAATTGGAAGCAATATAGGTTTACAAAAGAACCCCAGAGCAAAAGCCTCTGAGGTATGTGTTATCCCGGATGATATTGGTCAGACAGCCACATTTTAAAGAAAACACAATTGCACATACCATAATAATGCAAAGCATCATGGGAAACATGCAAATCTCCATGATGGTGCAGAAGGTGGCACTATCAGTTTATTAACAGAAAGGTGATTTTGCACAGCCAGTATGCCATTCGGCACCACAGGTGCAAAAACACATTTTGAAGCAGTACAATGAATTTCAATTATCAATGTGTGTTTATTAATAAAAATAAACAAATTCCATGTTAGACATGCATGTCTTGACGGACCCCAGACAGCCCAATCCTTCTCAACTGGTACTGTGCTGCCTTTGTCTGCTGCCCTCTATGATAATATGATAATATTTATTTTTAACTTGCAAACATTTATCATAGATAAAAATGAAGGTTTTCCCCTAGCTCAGTAGCCAAATGTGATAAAAATGTAATGCAAACATGGAACAGTGCTAATCAAGAACTTTAAACTGTATAACAATATTCCTGTTTAGTAGTGTGAGAGTGTAGTAACATTGCAATGTTTGTCACCATAGAATTCAATATTGAATCGTATCTGCATCTTATCTGCATGGTAGTCCCAACACTAAGACCATAAATAATTCATGTCAAGCTAGTATCATCATTTGGTAAAATGGTGAGCAGTTTCTAACATGAGCAAAAATATTTTAGTTCTATACAGATCAGAAAAAATACATACGCATACAGTCTGATTTGATTTGGACAATTCATTGATTATCTTTCGTGTCCCGGATTGCAATGCCATAAACATATCTGTTATAAAAAAAGGGTTGTACCAGTTGGTGATAAACACAGGTAAAACACAATGATCTATTGTACAGTATGTGCAGTGGACAAGTGACATCCGAGTAAGGAGAGCTCAAGGGTCCTGAAAGACATACTCGATTGATAAGCTATATTTAAACTGACAAAGGGGAGGCAGTAGAGGGTACAGCATTCAGCAGCAGGGAAGGGGGGGCTGCAGGGCCCTGCCCCAGGAAGGAACCTAAAGGAGGGGAGAGGGCAAGGGGAGGGGATAGCAGATATAAAGTGGAAGGGAGTCAAAAGATGAATAGGGTAAATGTGGGGCATGTGCTGAGGTGGAAAGCAGTTTCCTTGAATGCCAAGAGTCTGGCAAACAAGACAGCAGACCTACCGGTGCTGGCGGCAGAAGGGGAGGCAGACATACAGGTAGCTATGATCACAGAGACATGGGCAATCCAGTACCATGACTGGGACCTCGAGATCCCAGGGTACCAACTATACAGAAAGTATAGTGAGGGGGAGGAGTAGCACTGTTCATAATGGATGGGATAATGTTCACCAGGGAGGAGGGGAAGGAGGAAGCAACCAAATCCCTATGGGTAGCGCTACAGAACATGATTCTGATAGGAGGTTTTAGCAAAGTGGTTTTCTCCATGTGCGGCACTGTTTAAAGACTGTTCTAAGTTATTTGGGGGTATAGCCACATTCTGAGAAGCACTGACAAAGAAATGTTGCTTCTACCAAGGAGCAGCTGTGCTATTGGGGGGGCCAAGATGGAGCAGGAAAGAGGACCACCAAGTGGTTCTGCTGGGGGGCAGACAAATACTAAAATGATATGTCCAGAAAGCTTAGCTGCCCAAAAAAGATAAAAGGGGAAAATGAAAGGACAGTATGTACATGTACAGTACATAATGAATACACCTGAAACATGCTTAAAAGGATCCCAAATGACTGCACAGCCTCACCAACAGTAGCATTCAAAGCATTAGAATTGCTGAGGTTTTTGCTGAAGTAGCTGAGGTTTATCTTAAGTGCTGGTGCACAAATGCGATAACCAGAATAATACATAGGTAAACTGGTTATGGGGATTGGTATAGTTACCATTATTACTGACTGTGATGCTTCTGTTTTCCCTGACTCTGTATAACTGAAGTGTATCATGTTGTCCTGTGTTGTATTTCCTTGTACTCTCCCAGGTCGTACCTGAAAATAGGCAAATGTCTTATCTAGTGTACTTAACTGGTTAACAAAAGCTAAATAAATAAATAAATTACACTGGAAAGGGATGGTATTTATTCAGGTTGTGGTACTGTACCAAGCAACAAAAAAGCATGGGGGGAGGATACAATGGGAAGGAAATGGGGATTGGAGAAAAAGGAATAGTACCTTGATTTTAGTTATAACACCATTGGTGCAACAGTGCCAAAAAACTGAAGCAAAAAGATGGGTAATGAAAAGTATATTGATGAGCATAGTACAATAAAACTAACTGTATAAATAAAGCCCTAAAATCAAAACTCCTACTCATGAGAGCACCAGACCCCAACATGCCAGAGTGGATCACTAATGGGATGCTGAGAAATGCCAATAAAAAAACAATACTGCTAATATTACAGTCAATGGTAGCTGCACTTACACACACAAAAAAAAAGAAATAAATGTGGAGGGAAGGCAGGGAAGAATGAGGATGATGGAGAGAAAATGAAGCGGGAGTGAAAGAAACAATATAAAAATAGAAAGAAGAAACCAAAACATTTAATATAATGTGTCCCATGAAACAAGAAGGGCATCACCAAATAAAATTAGGATCACAAAATTAAGCTACTATTGCAGGAGCAAACAAAAGATCTGACCAATTTACATAACTTTCAGTATTGAAGTTCCAATAAAGTCAGATGTCATATTCCATTTTTTAAATTACATTTTTACAAGTACTGATGAAGGGTTCTGAAGTGTGCTTCTACTGGGGGCTGCACTCCAAATATGGATGATTGAAGCCCCCCACCAGCAAAACTGTGCACAGCTTGCTATGCTTTGTATTTCCTGCATGAGATCCATATTCTCCTCTCCTCCCTGAGCTGTAGGTCTATAAACCAAACTCACATGTAGAGCTGTCTCTTATCTCAGCACCAATAGCACATACAGTACCTCCGTCATACATGACTCCTTTCATTTATGCATTGTTTATGCAATCCATTGCATTAGCAGCTAGCCCTCAATGCTTGTTCCCTCTCCTGTCCCTCCTCAATATTGCACAATGTTTCTGCAAAAGACATGGGCCAGACTCACAAAGCAGGCGTGGACTGGCACAAGCTGTGGCAAACAGCATCTTATGCCAAAGCCCAGTGTGCCAGGGACCATGCACCCAACTCTCTGACAAGCAGGGTCTCAGTGGTTAAGTCCTGAGGCTTATGGCAAGCCAGACCAGGTGCCAAACACACAACACAGCAGGAGGGCTTGCTGCAAGCTGTAAGCCAGCTGTGTGCCTGTCCAGCTGTGCCCTCAGTGGCTTGTGTGCCACCCCCTGCCCCAATGTGCCCAATCGAATAATTGTTGTTGACCTGGTGGTCTAGAGGTCCCTCCTCTGCCTCAATATGCCAAATATTATCCCAGTGATCCTGGTGGTCTAGCGGCCTCCCCCCCACCCTGGCAACAAGTGCCCAGCACCCCCCAACCCATACTTTGAGCTGGGACTGGTATGGCCCTCCTCACATAACCTTGGCTGGTCTGACTGAACTGTCACTGTCCATGTATAATACAGTAGGCACTGCTGTATTATACACACACAGTGACTTCATTCAGGGCTGGCCAAGGTGGAGTGAGGAGGGCTGTGCCAGTACCAGCTTGGGGTACAGGTTGGGGGTGTGGGGTGCTGGGGCACTGTTTGCCACAGTGGGGCAGCAGGACAGCTAGCCCAGCAGGATGACTGGGATACTTATTGGCAGTTCGTGGTGGGGAACAGGTAGCCCACCAGGATAATTGGCATACCAGTGGGCATATAAGGCAGGGGCAAATTCCCACTAGACCACCAGGAATGGTGGTTGGCATTTAGGGGAATTTGGGGTGCTACCGATGGAGTACCAGGGCATCAACATATGGCCACAAATAAGTTTGTTGTCCCCGGGGAAATATTTCTAAGTACCCATTGTGTAGCCCTGTCTGGTCTAAGGGTAATTAGAATTTGTCCCTCTGGGAGAGGTATGAGAATTCCATTTACGGTATGTTGCAGCTTACATATGCCACATGCACCCTTGCATAATGTTGCAGCCCATTTGTAGGTACATGGGTGGTGTAAGCCCTGTTTGGAGCAGGCAGCCAGCTGTTGGTGCAGGCTGCCTTTGACAATACCTCTGGTGGAAGCATTTGATGCAAGGTGCCATTTGCACCATTTATGTTTGGCACAGGCTTCTTGCGTCACTCCCAGGGCTTTGATAATCAGGCCCACTATATCTGTGCCATCCCCTGCTATTGTGGCATATTAAGATGGACATTTGTTGGCCATGGCATACTGCCAGCAAGGTTTCCATCCTTGCCTATCTTCTATTTGTTACTAGTGGCATGCTATCCTGTTACCAGTTTAACTTTGAGATGGAATCCATGTACTACTTTCACTTCCTCAGTCATTGAATTAATTTTATTCATTCTTATAGTAAACAGGCAAGGGCCATGAGGCTAAAGTGCCTGATTTCTGGAGTGCCAGGGTGGTTACATGATTTTCTGTGAGTCGCACAGTGCAGCAAATCGAGGTTGCGCTATTCACACACATGCCTGCTGTGAGTCTCAAGTTCATGCAATACTCATTTCTATAACCTTTAGGCCAAACTGACAGGTCCAGGTGTCAAAGCACTGATCTTCTGAGAAAACAAAAGTATGCAGTGGCACAGAAACATATAATTGTATACCTAATGTCATCAAGGGCTGCTTCAGTGATGTTACCCTGTACCAATATTATGCTCCTGTCCAAAACTACAGTTGTGGTTAGGATGATGAAAGACATACGCAATTGTGTTGCAAGCTGTGGCTATTAATGACTGAGGCATTGTACACCATATGAGAAAGTATAACTTCTTGGTAATATGCTGGTATTGACCTTGTGGAGCACAGGGTAATTCAAAAATAGCGACACCATGATTGCATCACCTATCCCCACAGTCATCAACTGAGCATTTTACAACAGCAAAATACATGGAAATATTATTGTACAAGTGTATTCCTAATAAAACTGCTGCTCCATGCATCACTGAACTGGAAGGGATACTGTGCAGAATGTAAAGTATGACATGCATTATTTACAAGCACTGCATCTGAAAAAAAAAGAAATAAGAAAAAAAAACATTCAAGCCAAAATAAATAAGGGAAGCCTACCCAGACCCCATGGTCTTTTCTAGACTGGGTTATGGAGTAGCTGCAGGACAGAAAAACATTAGTTGAGTGAGGAGCATTTGCATGGAATGTAATACATGATGATAATAAAACTATTGACCATCATTGATGGTCAATGGTTTTATTACACCCTCAACTAAACATAGAAGTTACTTACAGTT
Source organism: Neoceratodus forsteri (assembly GCA_016271365.2). Classification (NCBI taxonomy): domain Eukaryota; kingdom Metazoa; phylum Chordata; order Ceratodontiformes; family Ceratodontidae; genus Neoceratodus; species Neoceratodus forsteri. Next base: position 39,237,484 of record CM028137.1, on the reverse strand, counting down.
CTAGTCCCTGGCGTGGGTAAGGGAGACTAACAATCTGATGGTAATGAGGGTGACACTGCGCTAGCTGCCTGATACAGATTAAATCAATGCACCACTGTGCAACAGAAATGGGTACCCAAATATAATTACGATGAGAGACTGTGTGACGGGGAGGGTGTTGTACTGACTAACAATACAGAGAACTAAATTCAGCAACTACATCCATTATGAGTGTACTGCTTCATGAAATGAGGTAATAGGGTGAAGTGCGCTATGTCAGAAAAGCACAACATGCACCATGACAGGGCTTGTGGCTCACAAATAAACACTGAGAAGTGGATGTGCTTACACAGTCCTGAACCACACTACAAAAGGCAGTGAGAGATGGTTTGACTAATCAGTAGTACATACAAAACTTCACGGGTGCTGTTGGTGATGCGCTAGAGTGCAGCAAGAGTTCTAGTCTCCCTTCTGCACCATTTACAATATATGTGCTTTGCACCATATGCATCGTGGTTGGCAAAGTCCTCACATAAGGTACCGGTACACTACTTTACTTTGGAGCATATTTCCACTACACACCTCATTTTCAGCAGTTATCAAATATTAAATCCCATTTAGTTGAGCTGTGTATACTAGAAAGATGTGGATTTGGACAGAGTATAAAATGCATCCATTTAGTGTCCAAGTGGAAGTCAGGGTGGGGGAGCACAGATGGATTAACAGGATACTGGTGAGTTAAAAAAACTCTGTTGGTGAAGTCGATGAAATGGGTTGAAACATGCAATGCAATTTAGATAGGTCTACAGGATTACTATCCTTTGTTCATATTGTAAATTAGATCTCAAGTGCAAATGTCACATCAACCTTTCTGTGATGACATCACGAAGAATGAGCATACTTAAACAGCATGAACTAGTCAATGATAAAGTGCCAGTGAAGGGCAAGAAATGCCACCGGGTACTTACTAGCAGACTGTGGCACACTTGGCTATGTTCCAGCTGTTTTATCTTGTATTTGTAGGTCAATAAAAATATTTTCGTACTGCAAAGTATTCTATTGTATTGACTTATAAATACAAAAAAAATTGAATGGGGCATATAGCCAAGTGTTCCACAGTCTGCCAGTAAATACCTGATGACACTTTGTGCCCTTTGCCGACACTTTTATTTTCATTTTATTTGTTTATTCATTCTCAAATTACAATATCTTTGAGCACATAACAACTCTTATACAAAGGTTCCATGTCAGTGGGAAGGGTGACAGACATTCAATGGATGGTATTGCATTAAATTTTGATAAGAAAGTATTTAAAATGACATTTACATTGCAACTAAATTTAAAATTATGGCAGCAAAAAATCAAGGTGATATTCTTGTTAGTTTCCTATGAACCCTGCTATGACCTAATTCCTGGATGGGATACCCTGCATTGGGACGTGCACCATGTGGAAAATGTAAATGTGTGGTTCTATTAAAAATGTAAATATTTTTTTAGCACCATATCGGAGCAATGGTTTGAAATTAAGCAATGAATAATGTATGATATGTCAGGTATTGCCTATAGGGCAGAGTGTGTATGCGGGGCTCACTATATAGTGTGTACGTCTTGTGTCTTTAAATTAGGAGTTGCCTTTAAATTACGAGTAGGAATTTGTCAGTTACAGGCTTCTACGCTGGGGTGCTGTGGTCAGCAACCTGAGTGAGTGAGAAAACTCGCATTTGAAGTAGTGAGTATGAACTCCCACAAAAGGATTCATTCTCGTCGGGTTAAACTGTCATTTCATGCCTTAGGAGACAAAATATTAGAAAATATTACCCACACAGGAGTCTATGCTCAAAGGAAATATATGTTAGTATGTTAGTATATTGTACTTTGTTGCTATCGTAAATCCCAAAAGGCTCACATCAAATGATGACTCATGACCGAGTGCCAGTCCTATCATGTTTCAGGGTTTTTTTTTATCACCTGGTACAAATAAAGATTGCCATTTGCAATCTCCTAAAGGTTCTCTATCAGTTCACTCAGATAATAGCTCATATAATATGGAACACACAATTCCTGCCCCCCTTTCTTTTCGTTTTTATGGTTTTTGTTGAGACCTATCAATGCCAAGTGCCTCTTTGAAGTTCCCCTTAGAGACAATTGAGCCGTGACCAGCACTTCAAAACAAAACAGCTTGATTGCTGTGACAGACAAATGTGAAATACCTGTAGTATTCCCAAGAACAGTAAAGACTCTCCTGAAGTATTTACTCAGACTGTCCTGCTGTAAAATAAATAAATCCCTTTACACCTTTTCCTTGCTATTGAGGGCATTTTTTGTGTGTTTGGGTGTGAACTGTAGTTGTTGTAGTCACCCGATGTTGGTGCCTCCATGAAAAGTGAGTGTCTGTTACAAACAATGATTCTAGCTTAGCTAGGTGTAACTCTAGGCTCCAGAGCCCCAGTTTCTCCTTGCTAACCTGCCTTTTTGAATGGGTTGGTTGCTCTTGTTGCGTGAGCCTGCCGGAACCACCAGTGTCTCCTGATCCCACTACTTTTATTTCAAAGTTTCAGGCAGTTTATGATTTATTTTGATTTCCTGTCTGCTGGGTAATTTGTCCACCAGTGCTTCTCAGTCCTACAACTGACTCACTCACCATGGATTGTTTGTTTCTGCCTGGGCACCTTTTGCGTACCACTGGAGATTAAATGATAAAAGTTAAAATTCACTATAAAAGAACAAAAAATGCAGAAATCAGACATAGTTTGTTCTGGTTATGAGAATTCCTTTGTATCTGTTTTGAAGACAAATGGATTTTATATTTCCAATTTTAAATTATACTGATAACTTTATTAGTAACGTTTATGCTTACTACAATGTAAATGCGATTTATATAAAATGGTCATACTACCCATAATTATTCTAAGGTACCTCCCCTTTGCCTGAGAATATTTTTTTTTTTTGAAATTTAACATCTTTTTTTTTGACTTTTTAAACTAATAAAATACAACCAATAATGGAAGCATGAACCAGTATACATGACAGTAATTACACAATGATTACAGAGAAAAACTACAGGATTCTTCAGGGATCATTAAATCCAAGTAAAGAAATAGGGAACCACAACTAAAGGAAAAAAGACCTCCCTCCTCCACAAACCCTCTGTCCCTATAATCCCTTCACCCCCCACCCCAGGATGTGCCTTATTGAAACAGAGACAAAACCTATTTCACCAAAACATGTATTGAAGTATTATCCATATAAAGTAAATAATTCAGTATAAAATAATACCAGCCAAAGCAGCCAGAGGTGTACACATATGAACATTAGTTCAAGTATAGAGCGTACACTTTGCCCCATTTTCGATCAAATGAAGTCAAGCGGTTCCGGGAGCTTGCTATTAATCTTTCAGTCTTAAAGCAAAGAGATATTTCTTTAATCCATTCTGCATACGATATAACCAGTTGGTCCATCCAATGTCTGAGAACCAGCCTTTTAACAGCTATGGAAATTAAAGCCATGTGGAATCTTTGCTCCAAAACCTATATATTGGAGAACATCCCTAAAATACAAACTTCTATAGTAAATAAATCTCTCAATCCCAAAAGGGGGTCTAGATTGGACTGGATGGACGGCCATAATGGAGCCACTTTATCACAATGCCAAAAAATATGTACCAGATTCCCTTCAACTATGCCACACCTTGTACAAATATTTGAAGGTAATCTATCTAATTTAGCCAACTTGACTGGAGTATAGTACAAGTTGTTCAAAATATGATATTGGATAAGCCTATGCCTATCTTGAGTGAGGTATCTGTGCATATCCACTCAAATCTGTCCCCAAACTAAAAGAGAATCTAGCAGAAGAGAGGACCAAATTTTGGAACCAGTAAGGGGATTAGGAAATTCAGTGTCTAATAGGAAGGAGTACGTCTTGGAAATGCCATGGGCCTTGTTTGTATATTCTTGTATCTGGTCTAGAAAGGGCTTAACTTGGGACGGTGTACAAGTAGAACCAAAACTGGAGACCATTAGGTGTCTTTACTGGAAGACTTTAAAAATATGCTTCTGAGGATTGTTGTATTTAGCCATAACATCCCCTGAGGATAAAAGAAAATTATTAAGGAATAAACCTTTAATGCAGCAATCCTGAAACTGAGGAAGCCAATCCAGAGAGAGTGGAGAGCTGCCGATCTTAATGTTCAGGTTTAAAGTAAGAGGTTGGGTAATATCTTTCTTAGGAGAGATGTTAAAAAAGTTCCAGCATTGAGTCAACACCCTAATGGAGGTAACTATAGCACTACTTTGTAAGGGGGGAGGTAATGTGGAAAAGGTATAGTAAAAGATTCTAAATGACTGGAGACTATGTTCATTTAAAATCTTTCTCTCGAGTTGTAACCAAATTGGGAGATAATCATCTGGTCTCGAGTTATACCACCTCCCCATTTTCGACATATGACTTGCCCAGTAATACAACATGAATTTGGGAAGACGAAGTCCACCTTTCTCCTTAGGTAAGTTAAACTTTAAAAAGGCCTTCCTGGGCTGCTTGCCTTGCCAAATGAACTTAGAAATGAACCTATGGAGGTGTTGGAAATAGGACATAGGGAGATAGATGTTCAGTAAATTTAGTGGGTAAAAAATCTGAGGCAAAACATTCAGCTTGACAATATTTATATGACCCCACAAAGATAAAGGGAGAGCGGAACATCTCTGGAGGTCCTGATGTATTTTAGAGAACAAATCATCCAGGTTAAGCTTCCTGAAAGCTTCAGGGTCCTTGGTAAGGTATATACCTAAGTATTTAAAAGAGGAGGGGACCCATTTCATGCCAAACTGGGTAAAATTAGCATGGGGTGTGTTGGCATTTAGCGGGAATATGATTGATTAAGCCAAATTCAATTTATAATTGGCTACCTGACTGAACTGGTTGATAATTTGTAATATGTGTGTTAGAGATGATTCCGGGTTAGCCAGATGTAAGAGAATATCATCGGCATAAGCCAAAAAAAACAGAGATTGTTGGTGAACTAAACATCCTGTAACCTGGGGTGAGTTCTTAATGCTAAGAAGGAGAGGTTCCAAATATAAATTAAACAGAAAGGGAGATAGGGGACACCCTTATCGAGTACCTGTAAATAACAGAAAGCAGGAAGAAAAAAACCCATTGCAATAAATTCTAGCAGTAGGACATTTGTAAACCATCTTAATCCATTGAATGAAAGTATCCGGGAAGCCCGTTCTCCCAAGTATAATCCAGAGAAACTCCCAGTGAACTCTGTCAAAGGCTTTCTCCACATCTAATGATACTAAAGCCATAGGAGCTTGGGAGTCTTGAGCAGCCTGAAAAATATGTGAAAGAGTACGCAGATGGTCAGCTGAGGATCTGCCTTGAACAAATCCCACCTGTTCCGGGCTCAACAGATTAAACCAAATCCGTTTAATTCTAAGGGACAGAATTTTGGTTAAAATCTTGATCTCGTAATTTAGTAGTGAAATTGGATGGTAACTAGATGGGTCCATCTGAAGCTTATTTGGTTTCAATATCAAAGCAATAGTGGCCTCTAGCAGAGTGGGGTCCAAAGTATCGGAAGTAAACATGTAATCAAACTGTTTCAGAAGGAGGGGAGCAAGTTCTTTACAGAAGACTTTACAAAAATTGGAAGGGAAACCATCAGGCCCTGGGGCCTTGTCCAGAGCTAAGACTCTAATCACTTCCTCTACCTCGGCCACAGTAATAGGAGCAAAGACTCACCTTGATGGGCCTGCTGGGAGGGAAGAGGAAGGTCATCCAGAAATTGGTCAATATGGAAATGAGAAGGTTGGGAGGAGCCACTACTATAAAGCTCCCTATAGAAGGACTCAAAAACTTGTGAGATGTCCCTAGGAGAAGTTTTGAGCGAATCATCAGAGGAAGATAAGGAAGGGATCCATCTCGATCCTTCCACTTCCCTCAAATGAAGGGCCAGCATCTTACCTGATTTCTCCCCTTGATCAAAATAGTGAGCCTTAGTTTTGAGGCGTGCATACTCTGCCTTATCTCTTGCCAGATCGGAGTACTCATTTCTAAGTTTCAGCAGGGTTTCCAAATCTGTTTGGGAAGATGAGGAGGATAACTTGTTTTCCGCCAACCTGATTTGATTTGACAGTGACATGATCTTTACCTCCCTCTGCTTTTTCCTTCTGGATGCTAGTTTAATAAATTCCCCCCCGATGAAAGATTTAAGGGAGCAGCAGATAAAATCTTCCCTTCCAGTTCAGCCTGAATTGGTATCCATGAAAGAAAAGATTAGAGATCTGACATGAGAGACTATACGCTCTTCTTTTAAAAGCTGAGTGTTTAGTTTCCAGGAGGTGTCTCTTTGCACCTGCGGATCAGGGGAAACTGAGATCCATGCCACGGAGTGATCTGATATCGCAATTGGCTCGATTCCTGACTGCAGCACCCCAGACAAAAGGTTATTGCTGACTAGAATTAAGTCAGTTCTGGACCACGCCCGGTGAACCTGAGAATAGTAAGAAAAAAGTTGTCCAGATGGATTAAATAGATGCCATGGGTCGCATAAACTCAATAGGTCCATAAAATTCCCCAGGGCAAGCTGTGAAGGGGAAAGTGGTTTCAATGGCCTGTAGGATTTATCCAAATCTTGAGATGGAGCAATATTCCAGTCCCCCCCCCCCAAGTATTAACAATGAGGGCAAGAACCCACTCAGTTTATCAGCTAAGGTCATAAGAAAATCTGGGTCTCCTCCCACTGGGCGATAAATTGCCCCTGTTACTACCCTAACATTATGTAGCAAGCCCTTAACAATAGTAAATCTGCCTTCATGGTCCGTTAGACACTCTTCTGCCAGAGAGGGTATATGTTTCCTAACCAATATGGCTACCCCCCCCCCCACTAGAGGATGTCCCACATGAAGCAAAAATTTGGGCATATCCCTGCCGGAGAAGCCCATTAACTTCTGATGGCACAAGATGGGTCTCTTGCATCAAGACAATATCAACATTCAAAAGAGCACAGTTTTTGAGAACCTGGTACCTCTTAGATAGGTCTCTGACACCTCTGACATTCCACGTTGCAATTTTAGTCAATGATATACTCATGAGTGATTAAACAAAACAACAATAAGATGTATAACAATGGAAAAGTAAACCACCACAAAAGCCATATCCTACCCACCCCCCACCGCCCTTGAGAATAGCCACATCCATAACCCACCCATTCTCCCCACCCCTCAACAGTACCCCTGAGAAATAACTGGAGTAACATAATCTTCGACCATAATACTACTGCCCTTACTGAAACCAATACTAAAAGGCAACTGTAACCCCACCCTCCCACACCCCACTCCCCTAACTATATACAAAGGTTCTCCTGACTAGCCCTAGAGAATTATTAAGAGTTCTAATTCTTGAATCAGGGAGCAGAACCCCAAAAGCAGCCTCTTGTCGGAAGGCAAAGGATATATCAAAGGACCAGTACTGAAAGGAAGTAACCCCCATTAGTCCTGGTTTTTTACCCGGTGATGACTGGGAACCCCCTGACTAAGGTGTCTCCCAAGAAGGGTGCTTCCCCCCCCTCTCCCTGGTGCACTTTGCAGTGCCTCCAGAGCCAGCTCCGTCACAGAGCTTCCCCCCCCACCCTCTGGAAAACCCAAGTGAACCCTATGAAGTGTTCTAAAGAGTGAGAACACAACATGACCATGAGGATACCTCAGTCTATAAAAATGCCAGACACTCTTAGCATTGCAAAAGAGTGTGGTACCCCTTATAAAGTAAGTAAAATTAATTATTTAGGAGGGTGCACCATTGCATCCAAGTGCGCCCCTTGTAACCATCGTGGCCTGTCAGAATTGTAGTATAGGGCGGGACCACCAAAACCCCCCTAAAAAGGTATCACCCCACTAGAATCCGGACAATAACCATGGGGAAAACTGACCTCCGGCCTCAGTGCTTCACGTCTATGTTACCCCACAAACTCAAACACTAAACTGCAAGCCAATCCACCTTTTGCCTCAAAATCGTGGACCTGTAAATCAAAAGCAGTGCAAATTTAAGGCTGGCTAAACCAGAAACGAAAATCCTTGATATCCTAGTAGCATCTATAATAACGCCTGTTGGTTCATTGAAAACCAAAATCGAAAACCAGAATTAGCCACTACCTCTGACGTTTCCTACTGAGGGGGTCATACTCCAAATTGTATGAATATATTAGGCGTTGGGAAATGAAATGGCACTGTCATCCAGCCATCACATCCCAGAAATGCCAATGAGAGCATTGCCTGTGGACAATGCCCCATATTAATCGTATTAATCTCCCAACCCATTTCCCGAAATGGCGTCCCACTCTAATCAGACCTAAAAACCCAATCCTATCCAGCAGGTAGCTTGAGCATCCCAATCAACCTCCCTCAATTATACTGCTTGTGGAAGATCTCTATATTCGAAATTTACCTGCTCTGGGGAAATAAGAAAGGGACCGGGGGAACCTTAAAAGCTGAAGGGACCAAAGGGTCCGTCCAAACCAGCAACATGTAGAAACCCCAGCTGGACAAAGGGTTCCCGCCCTCTCAACCAGCAAGCAGACCACACGATCGATCGCAGAGACTAGGCCTGACAGGCCGCACTCCTGTCTACTCCACTACCCCCCCCCCATCAACAGAAAACCCAAGAGAGAAAAAGGGGAAAAAAGGAAACTCTAACAAACAGGTGAGAGCCAAATAATGTAGTTATAAGCAGAAGATATCTTCTTGGCACATCAGCAGGTGTTCAGCCCGATTTGAACAAGTTGGGTAGCTTGAGATAGAGATCCAATACAGCTTGATCTGGAGACTCATAGGAGCACCAAGATCCTTCAATAGCTACTTGTAGCTTGGCGGGGTATGTCATTCTGTAGCGAATACCCGCAGCAATCAGCTTACTAACTGTAGAATGGAAAGCTGAACATTTCTGCCTCATCTCATAGGGAAGATCTTGCGTTATTCATAGCTTTGTACCACTCCATGAGATTGCTTGCAGCTCTCTCGCCTCAAGTAGTACATGTTGCTTCTCCAGAAAGCTTAAAAACTTGATAATGATGGGCCTTGGCGGTGCACCAGCTGCAGGTTTTGGTCTAAGAGACAGATGAGCACATTCTATATGATATTGTGGATTAAGAGGAGATGGCCCAACAACCTTGCTCAGAAACTTCTGGAGAAAAAGAATAACGTTGGGACCTTCCTCGGCTTCAGGGAGGCCCAAAATCACCAAGTTGTTTCTCCAACTCCTTCCTTCTAAATCCTTTGTTTTGAGTTGAAGTTTGCTTATCAGCTGCCTAAGATGGACAACCTCTGGGTCCATCTTCTCCCTCCACTTCTCCAGGGAGGAGGTTCTTGCCTCCGAGTCCCCCATTCTGGTTGTTAGGGTGCTGAGGTCCACTCTTAGTGATTTCAGCTTAGTAGAGATGTCATCTAACGTTTCCTTAAATGGTAACAATTCCTGAAGGAAATGATCTTCAGTGAGAGGGACTGATGGAGCATTAGATGGGGTTACTTTAGTTGTGACCCCAAGCTTTGATGTTTAGATTTTTTGGAGGATTTTTCGGGAGTGGACGGTGGAGTGTGCCTCATACCAGCTGCTTTCATCTCCACTTCCATCTCGTTCTTCACCCAAATGCAATAGTGTGCTCGGACTTGCCAACTTCCATGGATATAGCAGTGTTACCAAGACTCTAGATGTAAATTTAACCTTTAAACGTTGATATTTGTAGGGTAAAAAGTAGTTTGAAGAGGGTGGTATACGGGAGCTCCACAAAAACGCTGCCTCTAGCTGCTCTGCATCATGTGACCCCCCGCCTGAGAATATTATATCTACTTGTGCCCAGTCATAAGAAAGGTTCCAATACATTGTCCTCACACCCAATTATTAACAAATATAAAGCCGTGTATGTGTGTGTGTGTGGAGGGGTGGGGATGAGTAGTCAGTTATATTCACCTTTCACTACAAGGGAAACAGTAATGGGATAATGGGTGCACTGGTACTCGATATTTCAAAAGTAGAACTGATACATTTTAAAATGAAGAAACTCTTTTCAGTGATTTCAAAAAGTGAAGTCTAATAGTGCAAAATATTAGAGTGCCAATGTGAATGTATAGGGTCTCCATAGATAAAATGGTAGGGGACACTTATACTGATCGAGGGAACAGGCAAGAGCCTTTCCTTCCTTGTATTTTTCAGTAAAACTTAATTTTTGTATTCATAATTAAACTGAATGTGAATGTAAAACTATGTGGGTAGATTTTCAGTAGTTGTCATAAGGGCAGTATGCACTTTGCAATGGGGGGAAGTGAAGTGCAGCATACATGTTCCAAAAATGCACAATGTTGATGTTCCAAATGGTGCAAATTGAATTCAAGTGCTATTTATCCAGTGAATAATTTCCCTACAGACAGCTGCTAAACCACTGTCTTTCTGAATGTCTTGTGGTAAAGAAGTATAAGTATTACTGAGGGCAACACCACTACATAATTCTGATTTGTTATTGATGCTGTTTAAGTGGAGTTGAAGAGACTATATACTAACTTATTAAAATGGTGGCACAGGGTAGCAGTAAAGCAGAAAGGCAAAAAATTGATTCAGATAGGGATGGAAAGCCTGAAAATTACAAAAGGTTTTCTAAGGATTACAGCAAATTATAATGCACCAAGAGAGGGCAGAAGTGAAAAATGAAGTCACAACAGTATCTGGAATGTGACTGCAGAGCAAGACAAGCTAAGTTCCAAGTTGTGATGCTTCTGTGCATTGGAACTCACCTTACTGCTCTGATATATTAACTGAACATAGCTTTCCCAACCCAACATCAACATTTAGTCTGTATTATTTGTTTTGTCAACATTTTGGTAATATACTTCCATACAAAACAGGCAAACAAACAAAAAAAAGCAAAACACAGAAACACTTGCTTAGTTTTTTTATATAACCCAGCTGGTTCAGAATTTATCTGCACTGTAGTGGGAAAGTCACATAACTAGTACCCGATTCTACCTGAGATGTGTGTTAGAGATAAATGAGGCACACTCTGTAAATATTATACACATATTTTGGAGTATTTGATAGCAATATAAGTTGCATGCAGACTATGCTTCATTAGGGTTGTGCAGATGAGACACTTTTTTGATCTATTCCTGCAGCAGCTGAAAGACACGCACAAATGAAAATGCCTTCATGATTTGATTTGTGCAGAGAAAGTGTATGAAAAGATGCAAAACGATCACTGATATAGTGGTAAAGATATATGAATAAATTGCATATGCCAGCATTCTGTCTGCCTCGCTGAACATAAAAGTATGTGTACTAAATGGGTTACTATAATGGAGCCAGCAAAACATTCTAATACATAAACAATACAGTTTTTCCTTTATCCAGAGTAAGACTTTATAAGCAGCAGCTTCAAATACCTGGGAATCTTCCTAGACAACACCCTGTCCTTTTCCATCCACATTGACCATGTTGAGAGACTGCTAATGTCAAACTTGGAATTATGTATCACCACAAATAAGCAATATCCCCGGAGGCACTGAACCTAGTTACCAGGAGCTTGGTATTATCAATAATTGATTTTGGACTAGTAATCTACAGTGCTGGGTCAGACACAGTAATGAAAAGTGTAAAAACTTTTCTCAACAAGGCCTGCAGGCTGATCTTCAGTGCAGAACACTTGACACATACATGTACCCTCTACTCAGAAACTGGCTGGCTACCACTACATCAAAGGGTAAAATACCAGGCCTGCTTGGTTGGTAAAAAGTCCCTACTAGGCCTCTCCCAAGCATCCATGGCAGGTATCCTCAATTGTCACATACTGTACCTGCTAAGTCCAACAGAAGTGCACCTCTGTGTAAGGAAAGGAATCAAAACTCTCTATGTAAGGGAAGGGAACAAAGCAATGGAACTAAAAGGTAAACAGGGAGGAGAGGGGGCAGTCTTAGACCTGGTACTCTCAAATGGGGACGGATACAGGATCTCAGATTTAGAAGTGGGTAGCCATCTGGGAACAAGTGACCACAAAACAGTGTGGTTCATGATAAACACAGTCGTGGAGACATGCCATGCAAAAGTGAGGGTACTGGACTTTAGGAGGGATGACTTTGGAAAATTGGGAGAGTGCTTCAGAAAAGCACTAGCAAACAGGCAAGAAGGATGGGTGGAGGAACTATGGGGAAACATCAAAGCCACCATCACAGAAACAACAAGCCTTTGTGTGAAGCAAATAAATCAAAATGAAAGAAAAAAAAACACTATGGTTCTCAAAAGAGGTGGCAGAGAAGGTTAGGGAGCACAAGATATCATTGGGAAGTATAAGGAAACACAAAAGGAGCAGGACAGAGAATTGTATCAGTTTAAGCAGAAAGAAGCAGGGAAGGCAGTCAGAATAGCAAAGACCCAAACTGAGGAAAAGATAGCCAGCTCAGTTAAGAAGGGGGATAAAACCTTTATAGATACATTAGGGAGCAAATAAATACCAAGTGAGGGATAGTGAGGCTTAATAAAGGGGAGGGTGGGGGCAGAGTGTGACAGTGAAAATGCAGGGATACTGAATGAATACTTCGGCAGAGTATTCACAAAAGAAGAGGAGGGGAGGTACCTAATACAACAATAGAAGCACTCTGGATGGGGAGGTGGATACCTGTCCATTCACAGAAGAAAGGCTTCTGAAAGAACTAAAACTGAAAGTGGATAAAGCAATGGGGCATGATGGGATTAACCCCAGAATTCTAAAAGAACTAAAGGAAGAACTAGTGACACCACTGACTACCCTTTTTAACAAATCTTGTGAGGATGGTATGGTACATGAGGACTGGAGGAGGGCAGATGTGATTTCCCTTCATAAAAGTGGGAGCAAAGCAGAGGCAGGAAACTATACTTCTGTTAGTTTGACCTCAGTGGCAGGGAAAATGATGGAATCACTTCTGAAAGAAAGAATTGTTGAGTACCTAGAGGCCAGCGGGGCACAGGACCCAAAGCAGCATGGACTCACAGCAGGAAGGTTGTGTTAGATGAATCTAATAGATTTCTTTGATTGGGAGACCAAAGTAGTAGACCAGAGAGGGCTATGGACATGGCCTACTTAGACTTAAGTAAAGCACTTGACACAGTCCCACGCAAAAGATTAATAACAAATTAGCCAGTCTGGGAGTGGGTCCCACGGTGGTAGTCTGAGTAAAAAAATGGGCTGGACAACAGGACACAGAGGGTAATAGCAAACAGAGTCAACTCCAAAGAAACAGGATTTACTAGCAGGGTACCACAGGGTTCAGTACTGGGACCGGTCCTTTCTAATGTCTTTGGAAGTGATATTGCAGAGGGACTAAAGGGAAAGGTATGCCTCCTTGCAGACAACACAAAGATCTGCAACAGGGTTGATACAAAAGAAGGGTTGGAAAGAATGAGAAGGGATTTGGCAAGGTTGAAGGAATGGTTTAAAGTATGGCAGCTTAGATTCAATGCCAGAAGTGCAAAATAATGCACCTGGGAAACAAAAACCAAGGGGAAAGAATACACAGTGGGGGGGGGGGTACTAACAACAGCAACAATGGAAATGGATCTGGCTTAGTTGTGCCAGATGGCACAGAGTCAAAACTGCGCATGGCAGAATGTCGTGTGGCTTAAGCACATTGTGTGCTTCACTGGTATTTTTGTTTCCGTGGGGTGCTCCGCCCCCCACACCACCCATTATGGGGGGCTGCACCACCCAGACCCCCCACTAAGGATTATAACTCGGGGGGGGTCCAACACAGAGAGCGCACAGGTTCAGGATTCGGCATAATGTCGTGCGCTATTTTGCGTATGACATTATGACCCGGCAGGTTGCCAGATGATCTAAAGGTAAGCAAGCAATGTGAGAAGTCAGTAGGGAGGGCTGGGGGATACTGGGATGTACAGGGAGAGGCATCACCAGTAGAAAACAGGAAGTTATCTCTCTGTACAGACAGTTGGTGAGACTTGGAGTACAGTGTGCAGTTCTGGAGACCCCATCTCTGCAAAGATATAGACAAGATGGAGCCAGTCCAGAGGACTAGCTATCTGAGCTCCTGAACCATTGGGGAAAGTCACCAGCCGGACCACCGCTCACAAAGCCCGAAGCTCCAGGTGTGGCACCCAGAATCCGTCTTCCAAGCCCGGGATACCGTTGACTCCCCACTGCATAGGCTGGGACTTCTATTGGCAGCCTTCAGTCCACAGCCTGAACTTGGCTGGGCTCTGCGCTCTGCTGGCTCGCCAGCCATCCAGGGCTGCATGCTTTTGGCTTGTCTGCCACTGTTGGACCTATTCTGCTCTTGGCTGCAGAAGCAGGTTTTTTCACAATATTTAAAATATATGGACAGAAGTACTAAGCATACTTGATAGAGCAGCAGTGGAGCAAAACGTAGTACTTTTTGTTAATTTCAGACAGTTTTAGTCATTCATCTATATTTAGAATGTACTGGTTGCTCACTTTAATTGCCTGCAAGTTTTGATGCATGTTTGAATTCTGGAGAGGATTTATTATAGGAGTTAGACATTTATTGATGCTTAATCTTGTGCTAACTCTCTACCAGGATTACTCAGTACCTAGCAAAGGCAGGAAAGTAGAAATAATCTGTAACTACTGTATTCCTCGGTGAACCCACAATTTTTGCCTGACCTGGCTCGTGGGGCAAATTCAGTTGACTAAAGTCTGATTTTATACACTGGGAAAAAATTGCTAGATATCAATTCTGACAAAAGGCTACAACCTTATGCCTGAGGCAAGAGATCTATATCCCGTCTCTCCTCCCTATGCTACTAAGGCTGTGGATTTTGCACTGGAAACCCACCTAGTTTCCCTGGTCATGCCTGACCAGCCACCAGCCTGCTTCCCCACTCTACTGAGTAAGCAGTTTTTCCTTTCTTTCTCTCTCACTTTCCCCTCTTCCTTCAGAACTTTTCTTCCTGCACTAATTCTCTGTCTTGTGTTTCTCTAGTGATTTTCCCCCTCAACTTGGAATGGCCTCTGGTGTCCTGAATCATAAATAATTTCAGTGCCAAAGAGAAGCCCTTTCCGAGAGCTACCCCTGGCTCATCATTCTAGTAATTAATCCTTTAATCCCTGCCCAGAAACTGTAGCCTTTGTCTCTGCTTAAATACCTCTTAAAGACTTAACTAATCTCTTGTCTCCTCTCCCCAGGTGTCCGCACTATAGGGATAGCTATCTAAGCTCCTGAACCATTGGGAGAAAGCCACCGGCCAGACCACTGCCCATGAATCCGAAGCCCCAGGTACGGCATCCAGAATCTGGCTTCCAAGCTTGGGATACCATTGGCTCCCTGCTGCATAGGCTGGGACTTCTGTTGTTAGCCTTCAGTCTACAGCCTGAACTTGATTGGCTCTGCGCTCTGCTGGCTCACTGGCTCTCCACGGCTGCATGCTTTCAGCTTGTCTGCTGCTGTTGGATCTATTCTGTTCTTGGCTGCAGAAGCTGTTTTTTTGTTCTGCCCCCACCTCCCCCAGGCCACTTTTAAATGGAGCTAAGTCCCACCCATGTTTTACAGCTAAGCACCCCATTGGTCGCCTCCCAAACTTTCTTTTGCCTCTTCATGGTCTAACTCAGCCTGCCTGACTGAAGCAATTTGATTCACCTCCCCTAAACAGCAGCTTGGCTTATCAGACTTGAACTCCCAGCCAATACTGTAGTTCCTGCTCTCCTTCTTACACTTCTAAATTAACATAGCTCAGCCTTGGCCTTATCCGATTTTGACCTCACAGCCAGTTTTCCCTGCTGTCCTTCCTTACACCCCCAAACTAAAATTTGCACCTGTAGTTACTTTTCCTCTCCACCACTTTTTCTTTGCTGTCTCTTCTCTAGCCCCTTGGCATACTCCTCTCCAAATACTTGCCCCAGGCACAACTTAGCCTAACCGCCCCTTCACAAGTATGTATCTGCCCACTAGTTTAATGCCACTTTCCCTACTCTTGTCCTTACTCTTTGTGCTCACTAGCCAACCCTGTTCTCGCCCTATGTTGTCAGCCCTCCACACCTTTGGCACACCTCCAGCTATGCCTACTGCATCATTACTTTGGTGCTTGACCCTGACCTGCCTCCCACCTGTAAGCCTCACAATATTATTTGGCATGCCTGGATCTGGACCCAGTGGACCTTGCCATGGCCTCCTCCACCTTTACTGCCAATCAAACTTGTCCTGAATGCTGACATAAAACCTAAATACCTCAAAAGTTACCTGTTAAGACTAGCCTTCCTGCTGCTTCTCTTTTCAGGTAACATACACCCTAACCCAGGCCCCCTACACATCCACGGGATGTGTGATCATAAGTCAGGCATGCTCACAATTGCCTCTAAATTATCTGCAGTCTAGTAGCTAATTTTACTAACCTCCAGGCCTGGGTAGCCCTCCATAACCCCGATGTACTGTCAATCATAGAAACATGGCTCTCCCCAAGGATTCCTGAAGTGGACATCAGCCTCCCTGGCTATAGGATCTTTAGTCAAGACCGCCTGTCTAAAAGAGGTGGAGGCTGTGCATTCTATCTCAAGGATGGCCTTCAGGGTGTATCACAAAATCTTCCCTGTTTTGGGATCTCTGCACAGGCTCTTGCCATTAAGGTCCTCCTTGGGGCACAAAGCAAGTCTCTTACACTGTTGTCCATCTACATCCCCCCAAAGGACTAATTTCAGGGTCTCAAAGCTGTCATTAACTGCCTAGGTAGCCTAACCCTAAGCTCCGAGGTTATACTACTTGGAGACTTTAATATTAACTGGCTAGCCCCAGAGGCAAACCATTTCAAGGATGCTGTCCAGGCCACCCACTTCACACAGCTCATAGAAGCCCCCACCCGAACTAACTACCGGACCAGCACTAGCACACTGCTCGATTGGCACTCACCAACCATCCTGAGCATACCTCTAATGCCTCTGTCCTCCCACACAGTATCATGAATAAATAAATAAATGTTCAACTGGACCAATATATTCACTAAACCCCCTCCCAGAACAGTCACAAACATAGTCCTAAGGCCCGGTCAAGCTGACCATCTAAGAGCTGATCTTTAGAATGCCAACTGGTCAGCTGTGTATGGGGCTCCTGACATGGATAGTGCACTGGACCACTTCATCCTCCAATTCAATACTATCTGTGATACCTATGCCCCTATTAAAAAGTGTAAAATCAAGGGCCATTACAACCCCTGGATGAGCCCTGGTATCTTGGGACTTATCAAATACTGAGATAATCTCTGGCATATAGCCAGAGCTACAGGGAAGCAGTTGGGCATCGTAAAGTACAAACAAGCTAGAAATAACTGCACCAGAGCCATCCATATAGCCCAAAACCATTACTATAAGGTGGCCTTGTCCAAACACTGGAATGATGGACATAAATTTTGGGCAAATCTTAAAAAGGTTACAGGTAAGGAGCCCGAAACTGCTCCTGACATGATCAGTGTAGATGGCTCCCCCATCCTTGACCCAAAAACTATAGCCGACATCTTCAACCTAGCCTTCATGGACCTCAGTCATGTCCTCCCCCCGACTTCTTCTACCCAGGCAACCCCGTTGTAGACCCTCAGTCCTCTGCATATCCCCTCTTTCGGTTCAAGGCCATCTCCATTGGGAATCCAGGGAAATAAGTTTCAAGGGTGCTCGGTAAGGGGAGATTCAGTGGGGACACCCTTGATCTGAAATTAATCGCACTCTCCTTGGAAGAAGACCTGTCTCCACTCACCTACATTCTCAACTTGTCACTTCGACTAGCAGTATTCCCTCAAAAATGAAAAGCTGTGATAGTCATTCCCATACATAAGAGTGGGGACCATGCCCTCACAGAGAACTATACACCCATCTCCTTACTTTCGCTACAGTCGGAGGCCCTTGAACTAATAGTTGTGGACCATTGACAAGTACAAACTCCTCTGCTCTGAGCAGCATGGCTTTAGAACCAGGCATAGCAACACCACAGCTCTTCTAGAGTTCATGGGTCACATCCACAAATCTCTTGATTATGGACAACTCTACAGGACAATCTGCATCGACCTGACTAAAGCATTCAATACTGGTAATCATGCCTCCAAACTGAGAAACTTGCCACAACAGGCATGGCTCCAGAGGCGGTTTTATGGTTTTGCAGCTACCTAGGCTGCAGATCCCAGCAAGTTAGATTTGGCTCAACCCTTTCAGATAGGAAGCCTGTCTGCTTGGGTGTCCCACAGGGGTCTATACTGGGTCCTTTCCTTTTCAGCTTATTCATGAATAGTCTCCCTCAAGCCAGCCAGTGCCGTATTCTACTTTATGCCGAGGATGCAGTTGTCTTCACGCATGGCTAAAGTCCTGTTGAACCTGAGCAGCAATTTCAAAGTGACTTTACTAATCTTGAGAAGTGGTTCATAGATCATAAACTAATCAAGAACTATAAAAAACTAAAACCATGCTGTTCTTCATCCCCCTTAACAAGCATCGTGGCTACCCTCTATCAATATGTAATTTTGCTGGGGCCCCCCTGGTTCTTGTCCAACAGTTTACATACCTCGGGATCACTATTGACAACTTGTTGTCCTACACTCTCCATATGGACAATACGGCCAAAGCAATCAATGAACACATTGGGCTGCTTTATCATCATAGGCACAGTCTGACCCCTGAAGCCATTAAAGTAGCTGTACACAGCTCTGTGGGCTCCCTCATTGACTACGGCCTGCCTATATATGGCTCTGCCACTGACACTGCCCTCTGGCACTTCAAAACTGCCTTAAAAAAAGCATGCTGGCTAACCGTAGGGGCACCTAGGCTGACTCATACCTGTGACCTGTATACCAATGCACAATGGCTCCTGCTCAATGGTCAGCTTAAATTCCAAACTTGCCTTCTGGCAAAAAAAGTCAGCCTTGGAACACTCCTGCCTGGGGTTAGTCAACTCCTGATGCCTAGCACTAACCCGTTGCAAACATGTAACTCTGAATGTCAGACCTTCACTACACCCAAATGTCATAATTCCCAAGGCCAAAAGTCTTTTTCGCACCATGCCCCACTTTGGTTCAACTCCCTACAGGAAGATCTTGTGCATATGCCTACGTTGGGTGCTTTCAAAGGCCACCTCAAGCAACACTTGCTAAATGATGCCCTTTGTGACTGTCATCCATAGCTTTGCCACCCCTTCTCCTCACCCCTACTCCCTTGCTCTTCCCTAGCCCTTCCCCCTCCCTCCCCTGGCCTTCCCCCCTTCCCCACCTCACCCCAACTCCCCTTAACTCCCCCTCTACTCCTACCCTCTCACCTCTTAGCCCTGCCCCTACTCCTCTCTTGAGTATGCTCCTCCCTTCCTTAACCCCTCCCCTTTTCCCCACCTGCTGCCCTCATACCTCCCCCCCACCAGCTTAATTTCTCACAATATTGCTTGCTCATTTTGGCACTTGGGACTCCTCCTCTCCTCATCTTGTACCTACCCACCTTGTGAACCCTATTTTCCTGCTGTAAAATGACTGGTTTCACCGTCAGGCATCTTATGCCCGTAAGTGTGCCAGTTAGCCCCTGCTTCCCCTATCCTAACCTCCTCTGTAACATGTACTACTCTGTTGTATCCACTTCCACTGTAATATTGTACTACTCTGTTTGTTTTGTGATCATGATGTGAAACCTATGTAAAGTGCTCTGAGCTCAAGTGGTGTTATCTGAGACTTTAATAAAAAAAACAAATAAAAAAAGTAAAATGGTGCAGGGTCTGCACCAGAAGCCATACAAAGAGAGATTAAAGGAGCTTAATATATATACCCTCGAGGAAGGGGAGGGTTGGGGAGACATGATAGAAACTTTCAAGTACCTCAAGGGAATCAACAAAGTCCAAGATGGTATCTTCTTTCAGAAAAAGAGATGTGAAAGAACAAGGTGGCATAATTTGAAGATGGAGGGGAAGAGGCTTAGTAGCAAGGTGAGGAAGTATTTTTTTATGGAGAGGTTGGTGGACGCATGGAACGGCCTTCCTAAGGAGGTCATGGGGTCAGAAACAGTGGGAGAATTCAAAAATTCATGGGACAGACATAAGGCAATTCTGGTGGGGGGTAGGATGAATTAGGCTGTTGGTTAACTAGGATCAGCGGCCTATCCAATAAGTAGGGAAATGGGCAGACTAGGTTGGCCAAGCGGTCCTTATCTGCCATCAAAGTGTATGTTTCTGTGTTTCTATGTTTCATCTAAAGGCATCCTCCAAGTCATCTTCAGATGACCCTTATTTGCTCAGCGAGCACTATCCTGCCAAGGGCCTCTGTACCTAAGTGACCTCTCGGCCGCACTCCTTAACTGTGAAAAGCTAGGACCCTTCAAATGAGAACTCCAACTCCTCCTAAGAGGGGAAACTCTGTGCACCTGCCCCTCCTGAGACACTACTGCCCCACACATCCTCCATTACCCACCCTCTCACCCTTCCACTACCTCTCCACTCACTGGACCATGCCTCTGGTAGGCAGTTTTCCTAGTACCACCACCAGTACCCATTGCTAAGCCATCCTATCTCTATGCTGAATCAAATCCCCCCTCCACCACCTCCTCTGACAATGCTTACATAGGCTGCTTTTCTACCCCAGCTCAGCACTATCTTCCTCCTAACTATAAATCTCCTAATCCTAATAAATCTGAACCTCTTATCTTCCTCCCTACTCTCATATTGATGTTTCAGATAATAAGACTACCCAGCACTTTTGTAACTATTTTGTATTGAAAAACTATGGATTGTTATATCTTCAACTGCTTGTAACCAACTGTACTGTTTCTATGTAATCCGAAACTAGGAATACCTTGTTCTATGTAACCCATGACTTGAAACCTTTGAAAATGAGCTCCCCAGCTCAAAGGTGTTAATCTGAAACTGAGATAAGTAAAATAAAAATAAATATATAGTGGGGTCACTGAAAGCCTTACAGGGTACAAAAGGTGACAGGTGGAAACTGAAGATATAAATACTAGGTTTCCATCAGAAGTCCCATATGCCACAAGTACTAGAGGCTATATGTGGTAGTGGTAACCATGGTCTTCCTCTCCCTCCCACCCCATTAGAGATGTTGCAAAATTAAATTTTGCTGTCAAACTTGCTGCAAAATCGGAAATTTTGTTTCACAAAATGTTTCACGAAATTGTGGCAAAATGTAAAACCTTTGCCCAATTTTGCACAGTGCTATTCCATGTTGAACTCTCTCTGGTGTCTAGTGTTCCCCCCACCCACCCTGGTTGATCACTGTCCGTAATTGAATAAAGCTCCCCCTCCCCAGGTTCCCTGACCCCCTCATTTCCTTTTCTTAAAAATAAATAAATAAATAAATAAAACCAACACTCCCTGGTGTCTAATGCCCCCCACCCTGTCATCATGAGCTAGCGCCCACCCCACGCTCCCTAAAATACTTCAATCGGGCAACCAGCACAGCCCTCCACTCACCTTCATGGCCAGCAGACCAACTGAACAAGCACATGTTCATTCATTCAAGCACTCAGTTGGGCTGTCAGCCATGGAGGTGAGTGGAGGGCCATGCCAGTGACCAGATCTTAGCTCATGATCACAGGGTGGGGGGGCCCACTAGACACCAGGGAGTGTAGGTTTAATTTTTTTTAAGGAAATGAAATGAGGGGGCCAGGCAACTGGGGGAGCTTTATTCAGTTATGGCCAGTGATCAGCCTGGGGGGGACCACTAGACACCAGGGAGCATTTGGGTTTATTTTTTTATTTTTTATTAAAAAAGGACATGAGGTGGCCAAGGCAACTGTGGGAAGGGGGGGCTTTCTTCAATTACAGCTGGTAATTGGCTGGTGAGGGACCTGCAGAGGACCTATAAATTTTGCCAGCAGGTGGCTAAATTTTGCTTGCGAGTGGCAACATTTTGCTCGCGGGTGCCAAACTTTTGCCCTCGGCTGTATAATTTCACCCATGGTTGCAAAATTTTGCTGGTTTGAGGGGGAAATATTGCTCACTCTGATGGTGAAATTTTCCATTTCACCATGTGAAATACTTTGTGTAAGGCATGAATTATGCAAAATATTTCACTGAGTAAAATTTTTCAGTTTTGTACAACTCTACTCCCCATACCCCCCCTTATCATCCGTTTTGGGTGCCCCAACCATTCTGATCCCTAATTTTGAATCTTCCCTGTGCCTTTCATGTTTATGTGCCATACTCCCTAACTGCACATTGCTTATTTGAATGCAGTACGTAACTTCTATACATTTTACTTAACCTATTATGTCATTTATTGCTTTTATACAACACAGGTGAGAGTCAGACCTTACAGATAGATGATGTTTTTTACCACTAAAACATTCTAAATGAAGATACATCATTAATCTCAATTTTGAAGCATCATGAGCATTTACATGCTTATAAACAGAACTACTTTAAAAGCTTTATGATTAAAAACAACATATGAATTAAGCATACGATGGCATCACTCACAATATGACATTTATCATCATGTTTCAGGGGGCAGGACTTTCAAGAATTACCCTTAGCTTTGCTACTCTTGTATTATGGCCTTGTCCTGTCACTTACAAATTGTCATATTCTGAGTCAGGTTATTTACCCAATTTTTTTGTGCTACGTTTGTGCACTGTACTTGTATATTTTCATTTTGTATATCTCTTTATGACATTTTTTTTTTTGCTAGTCAAGTCAGAGAATGAATCTGAGACAATACATTGGCTCTGCTTACAGCTTGTCAGTTTTCCAAATTCTGACTAGCAGAGTTCCTGTTCATCCTCCAGACTTCTTCAGGAGGCTTGAGTAATGTTTTGCTGTGTTGTTCTGAGAACTTACAATTACTTTTACTTCCATAACCAAGCTATTTAACCCCTTGTGCAATGAATGGTAGTCTGTGAATATTACATGCCTGAATAAAAGAGTCTATTTTAATAAAACCTAACTGGGCATTTGTCTCTTTACTTGCAAGAACACAGCAGGAGTTTCAGATTCCTTTGGATGGAGTATGGTACTTGATCCAGTGTGGGTGTTTAGCAACCAGGTAACTGTATATGCTCACATGCGAGCTTTCATTCAGGGCTGCACAAAGGATGGGTACTGGTGTCAACAACTACTATGGTAGACAATATCACCCAGAATGCTGTTGTACCATTGTGGCTGCTGGTGTATATCCAATATCACAAATGCCACATTCAACTGAATGTGTCTTCTGCAAATGGTATTGGAATATGTCACACCATCACAAGCATTATGCATAAAGATGGCATTGGCTACCACTGTACCCAAGGACTCACATGATAAGTACAGTGGAGAGTGAGCTGTGTGGAAACAGATAACAGAGAAAAAAATGTACACTCTTTGTTGAGGCTGAGTGATTAAAAGGGTCATACATCCCTCTCCTTTTTTTTTTGCTTGTTTTGAATTTACTTGTGTTATCCTGTACACATTTTTTTATGTATTATTATTATTTTGTGCCTGAACTTACTAATTACTGTATTCTTTCATATTATACTCCCCTACTCTGGTCTCATCTTCTCTCCTGTTATGCTGCCTTCCCCACATCACACCTTCAGCTAATAGAATCACAGCTGACATCACCAGACCTTGGTTGCACAATATTGCATCAAACTCCTTATTTCAGGCTATTTCATTCTTCTTTTTCCCTACTGTTTGATAACTGGGTAACTCCCATTAGGCAAGATGCCTGTTTCCAAAGATGATCCAGGAGCACTGGCAAGGCTAAGTGGGCATTTATATAGTACAAATGGTTTGCATCTAAACAATAAAGGGGCATTCATCTTTGGTAGACTAATTAATGCACCGATGGAATTAACTCCTTTATACTGATTCAGCTGGGGGGAGGCAAAAGGTACAATGATCAGCTAAACAAATAGAAAAGAAAAAAGCAACTAAAACATTAATAAGGAAGAAGAACATCAGATGCATTCTCATGAATGCAAAAAGTCTAACAAAATGGTGGAATTGCAAACTATTTTACATTCACATAGTAATATCTATGTGGCGATGATAACTGAAACCTGGTGGTCAGAAGACAATAGAGAGGAAAAATATTCCAGGTTATTCAATGATAAGGATGGAGAGGAAAAATAAGTGAGCGGTGGTATTGTGATTTGCACTTCAACACCAATAAATATCACAGATGCATCATTTAAGATCAAAAAGCTTAATGCTAATACCATAACAAGCTGTTTTAAAGTAAAGTATGGCATACCTGGGAGGTTTATTTTAGGTTAGTGTTATAAGCCACCTGATGCCACAGAAGGGACAAATCAAGAACTGGTGGATGAAGTGTTGCAGGCAATACAGATACGTAGAATTGTATTAGCTGTGGACTTCAATTATCCAGATATTAATTGGAACAGTAATAAGGCTACTGCCAAACAAAGTGTTACATTTTTATAATCATACATTGATAACAACTTGGTGCAGCATGTAAAAGATCCAACACGTGGTCCAAATGTTTTGGACTTCGTAATGAGTACAGTACAGACACCATACATTTACCTGACTGTGTTAAGCAGCAGCAGCAAAGTGTGGAGGCAAAGTGCTACATCAGAGTCTGACTGGGGCGTGGCAGGCTCTATTGCTCAGACTCCCATGACTGTAATTCCAACTTCAGTCTGCATACTGCCTCTGCCTGTGTGTTGAACAGTGTTCTTGTGTCCCTGCCTGAGCATATTTGTTGAGTCTACAGCACCCATCCACCAACATATGCTGCTTGAATCGGTCGTCTTATTTTAAACCCTGCACTACTGCATTGTGAACTTTATATAAGGTACTGTGACTGAATGATAGACACTTGCCTTTTAATTGTGTTGAGTACAGTATAGCAACTGGGACATAATGCTTTATCCTGTAAGGGTATTTGGGATCTGCACGTTTATTTGCCCTGCTAAAATTGAGTGGTCTGCTGTGCTTGATCATAGCTTCATTGCCTAGCAACTGAACACTCCTTCACACGGCTGCACCGCTTCATATTGGTAACAGCTGGGGATAATTCTGCCCAAATCCCCATTTGTGGCAGCTTTGGTGGAAGGAGGAGTCATCTAATTTAAAGTTCTCCCAACTGTAGTACACGGCAGTGTTAAGTGGCAATGGCTAAGTGCAGAGGCAAAGTGCTGCATCAGAGTTTGACCAGAGTCAGACTGGCTACAGACTGGGAGACATTACTCTGTTAGATATTTATTATAGCTTAAGCAATATAATATGTGTATCATGTCTAATCGTGGGTTGTGGGTGGAGGTAGTGTTTGTAGTTGCTGTGCTGGGCTGTACTGTGCTGTGCTTGTGCGCAGATGTTTTTTTACACGAATTAGTGAGTGTGACAATAGTAATAGGTGTTGCTCTGCATGGACGACATGTGGCACAGCCTTCAACTATAAATTTCTTTATTGTCAACATGTGGGACACAATGGTAAAGCTTTGAGTTATAATGTAGGATTAATTTGCAAAAAATTTAAGTTATTGATTTCTTTGAGACATTTTGATTTAGGTGTATGTGATGTTAGTTGGTTATTGTTAATTTGTGCTGGAGACATTGAGGTGAACCCAGGGCCAATTGATAATGATATGGCAGGTGGAAACTATTTTGTTTCCAATTGTAAGGGGATCAGAATAATGCATTTTAATGTTCAAAGTTTGCTGCCTTAACTTCATGAGGTTGCGGCTTGGATTAGTTTATATGACCCATACATATTGGCTCTGAGTGAAACCTGGTTAAGTCCCAAAATATCTAACTCTTAAATTTTTGTTCCGGGATTTAAAGCTTTTCGAAAGGATCACCAAATAGGGAAGGTGGGTGCAATGTTTTATATTAAATCTGAACTGGTTGCTGTACAGAAAGAACTCATGTCTGAGTGAATTAAGTTTTTTGAACACTTGGCTATTCATTTGGTATTTGGGTATTCTAAGAAGTTAACTGTTTGTTGTATATGTATTCCTCCCAAGGTTAATCAAAAGGGGCTGCAGGACTTTGTAGATCATCATCTAGATACTAAATCTGATGGTGAACTTATTGTTTTAGGTGATCTTAATTCAAATTGGAGTGGTTCAGACATCATAAAACTGAGCACAGTTCTGATTCCTACTAATTTACAGCAAATAATCACTTTGCCCACTAGATTAAATCAAAAATCTAATAAACATACAGTATTAGACTGGGTTTTGACCAATAATATAACACATATTCTTAAATGTGATATAATTGCAGATTCCTTAAGTGATCATCATCCTGGTTTTGCTTACAGAAGCACCAGGGTGTTAAAAAACAAAACCAGTAGTTAGTTGTGCAAGGAGTTTTTTTAAGTTTGATTTGCTGGGCTTTCGGGCACATTTAAAAAATACTGATTGGTCCTTTTTATATAGCATATCAGACGTTAACTGTGGACTGGACTATTTTATTTCCAGATTTACTGAAGTATTGGATTTGTTTGCTCCCTTACAAAAAGTAAAATTGTTGGGAAATGTTCATCTTGGATAATGCCCTCTTTGTTAACCTTGCTAAGATCTCAGGATAAACTATGGAAGAAGTATAAATAAAATGGTACAGAGCAAAATTTTCAAGCATACCGTTGCCTTAGAAATCAATGCAAATCCCAGATGAAAAAAGCTAAAATTATCTTAAACAAAAACAAACTGAAGGTCTTCTTATTTATTTATTTAGCTTTTGTTGACCGGGTAAGTGCACTAGACAAATCCTGCCTATTTTCAGGCACGACCCGGGGGAGGGGGGATACAGATGAATGCCAACTGACTTTGAACCAGATTAAGCTGTTGGTGGTATGTTTAGTGAATGAGAAATTTGGCCAGGACACGGGCAAATTCCTACTATTTCGATAAGTGCCATGGGATCTTTAACATCCACCTGAACTACCACCAGTCCAGGCAGATGGGACCTCGGTTTAACATCTCATCCGAAAGACGGCACCTCAGAAATGCAGCACCCCTCTCATGCTGCATTACAGTGTCAGTATTGGGATATTAACCCAAGTGCCAGATGTGGGAACTGAACCCACAGCCCTCTGATCTCCCGGCCTCAGAGGTGAGTGTGCTACCTACTGAGCCACTGACACTGCTTAATCATCTTCTTAATAATCATACATTTTGGAAGACAATTAATACTATAGCTAAGCCTAATACTTCTTCTGATACTGTTATGAATATGGGTGATGAACAGATTTCTTGTCCTCAAATTATTGCTAATGAATTTAATAAACAGTTTACTGATTTAGATATGTTTCAAAATGAGGGTACCAATTTTGTCCCTGGTAATCTTGTGGGTGTATCACCTGAGGGTTCAAAATTTTATTTGAAAGTTACTACAGTAAAATAAGTAAGACAATTGTTAGGGAAAATAAAGCAAGACAGTTTGGGGGGAGCCAATGTAATACTTTCTAATCTTCTTAAGGAAGCTGCAAATGAATTGGCTTATCCATTTAGTACTATTTTCAATTTATCTTTTATAACAGGAAAAGTTCCTGATATTTGGAAACAATCCTTAGTTGTGCCATACAGAAATCTGATTCAGTTTCTTCATTTGGAAACTATAGACCCATTTCAATCTTGGCTGCTTTAGCTAAGGTTCAAGAGAAAATTGTGTACATTCAGTTCATGGCATTTATTGAACAGTATGATCTCTTGTCTCAAGCCCAGTATGGATTTAGAAAGGGTCAAGGAACAATCACAGCCTTGGTCGAGTTCACGGGCATGGTCCTAGAGGGTATGGAGAAGGGTTTCCTTACTGGAGCCGCATTCATGGACTTGACCAAGGCATTTGATCTGGTTGACCACAATCTGCTGGTCTCTTCTCTTGAATATTTGGGAGTGGGTAGTTCTGCCCTCATGTGGTTTTGTAACTATTTAGATGACAGATACCAGAGAGTAAAGAACTGTGAAGTTATTTTTGATATAGCATCAGTCAAGTTTGGGGTCCTGCAAGGCTTCATACTTGGTGCTGTATTGTTTTCATTATTCTTTGACAAAGTTAGTTCAGCATTACACAATGCTAGGCTCACATTATATGCAGATGATGCAGGTATTTACTCACATAGTATTTATGTTGCTGATCTAAGCAACACATTATCTGTGGAAATGTGTGCCATGCAACAGTGACTTAAAGTAAATAAATTGATGTTGAACAAAACAAAGACCAAAACAATTTTATTGGGGACTAGGGCTAGGGCCCAAGATAGAGAACAAAGCTAGCACGTTACTGCTCTCAATGAATCTTGCTTTGAACAAGTTATTCATTTTGTTATATAGGTGTCACATTAGATCCTACCTTAAGTTTTGACAAACACTTTGAAAAAATTACTTCTACTATTCATTCTAGAATCTCGCTACTATATAGGTTACATTCTTTTTTAATTGCTGAAACTAGAATGGTAATCTCTAAGCAATGTTTGGCTCCTATTAGTCAATTATGCCACTCTGATCACTCATGATGCCTCTGCAAAGGTGGTGGCAAAGAAATCCACCCTGCTTCAACTAATTGGGAAATTTGCTTTAACAGTTCCTTGTTCTACCCATCATTGTGTAGTATTAAATTCTAAGGGATGGCTGCCAGTCCATTTAAACTTTTAGTTTCAGATGGCATAATTTCCATTTAAAATCTTGAAGTCTTGTGCTCTCTTAAGTCTGTATAGACATTTTCAATCATTTGGTTTATTTTTTTTTCTCAAGGAGTAGGATAGACAATAGATCTATGAAACTATCCTTTATGAGGACTGCCAGTGATTAGAGGGCTTTTTCTTATTCTGGGCTGTTTACCTGGAATAATCTTCCATTTGTCTTATGGGAAACTTTAACTGTCTCTACCTTTAAAAACACTGTTGCTGGATTATTTTAAAGGTTTAGTTAAATGTGACTGTACTATTTGATGTAAACATGTTATTTTGTACTGCATCTTGTATTATATGTTGCTCAGTTATGTTTCATTGTGAGTTGCACCTGCAAATAGAACTTTTGTTCTAGAGTGCTAACTCATTAAGCAAATAAACAAACAACAAACAAACAATAGTACCACTGAGTAATAGTGACCGCACATGTGTATTATTTACTATTGAAAATAATTATACATCTCAAAAAGGATGCACAGAGATATACCTGTATAAAACTGCCAACTTAAAAGGGTTAAGCACAGATGTCTCAATGATTAACTGGATCAGTACATTAATAGATAAAACTGTGGAAGAAAGCTGGGATTACATCAAAAACACAATGCTGGCAGTAATAAATAAATACGTCAGATGCATCACAAAATATAACAACAAAGGAATTAAATCAAAGTGGCTACAAGAAAAAAATACTAAAGCTAATAAAAAGGAAAAACACAAATCTTATGGTACTTACAGAAAACAGATCACAGCAGAAAACTGGGAAAATTTAAAAAGCTGCAAAAGACCTGCAAAAATATAATAAATAAAACAAAACATAATTATGAAAAAAAATTAGCGACAACAGCTAATAAAACAACAGCAAAGTTTTGTAGTTATATCAACTCACTTAGAAGTACAGATGATAACACTAACTGCTATAATACAAGACAATAAATTAATAACAGAGCCATCAGAGATAGCAAACACATTTAATAAATACTTTTATTCAATCTACAAAAATCCCAAACAGGGTACTAGTCAGCTAGAAATATATAATGACACAAGGAACGTTTGTATCAGTATAGATGAAATCAAAACAAAAATAGAAGGACCAAAACCATACAACGCCCGTATATTAGATAACATCACACCTAAAATGTTGGTACTTATGAAAAACAGTGTATCCCTACCCCACAAGATCTATTTGAGAAAACGTTGAGTTCAGGTGAGGTCCCTAGTGATTGGAAGGCAGTCAAAATTGCACCCATTCATAAGAAAGGATGCAAACAAGACATACAAAACTATAGACCAATAAGCTTGACTTCTGTGCCTTGTAAAATATTAGAGTCCCTTATTAAGGAGATGTTATAGCAGCATGTTGCTATGATATTCAGTTTTGACAACAATCAGCATGGATTTACACGAGGGTAATCATGTGCCATAAATTGTATGTGTTTTTATGAACACGGTAGTAATTATCTTGACAAACGAGAACCCATGGATGTGATTCTACCGGAATTTAGCAGAGCACTTGACTCTGTGCCTCACTGAGCAATTGTGAAACAGTTAACCAGATATGACATTCACAAAGGCTTAATTACATGGATTGCTAATTGGCTAGACAAAAGAACACAGAGAGTATCAATAAGGGGCTATTTGTCAGCAGAGTGGAGGGTTACAAGTGGTGTGCCCAAGGGGTCTGTACTGGGACCAATTGTATTTAACTTTTTTATAGCAGACCTAGATGACAACATTTATAGTCATATTGTCAGATATGCAGATGATGCAAAACTAGGTGGCCCCTGCAGAACCATGGAACAAAGAAACCAGGTTCAAAATGACATAGACTCCAGATCTGACAGGACATATCAGTGGAGGATGTCACTTAATACTAGCAAATGTAGTGTCATACACATGGGAAGACAGAACTCATTATATGAATATGTTCAAAATAGTAGTACATTACATTCAAATACATCTGACAAAGTCCTGAGGATAATAATCAATGCAAATCTTAACTTTAAAGAACAGTGAGCATTGTTTCTAAAGCAAACTGAACAATGGGGGCAATAAAAAAGAACATAAAAAGTTGTCCAGCTGGCATACTACTGTCTCTGTACAGGTCTTATATCAGACCTCATCTGGACTGTTTTAACCAGCTTTGGTGTGCCTACTTGAGTAGCAGTGTGGATCGGTTGGAGAGAGTGCCATGTAGGTTAACCAAAGATATAAGGAGTCTAAAATTAGCACAATATGAATCAAGATTAAAACATCTGAACTTGCATAGCCTGGAAGTTAGAAGAAAGTGGCATGATGTCTTGTTTTACTACAATATTATAAATGACCTCAATCTGATGAATGGATTAAACATAGAATTCAAAGATATTAACTCAGTAACAAGGAGACACCCCATGCAGGTAAAAATAAATCACTTTAGAACCAGTTAAAGAATGTATTTCTTTACACACAGAGAAGGAAACATATGGAATAAACTGCTCAAACAAATAATAATAAGCAGAAACGAAGATATTTTAATAGAAATCTAGATAGATATATCGCTGAAGGAGGGACTATGAATTATTATAGTGGAGTCTAAGGAACTACTTATGGGCTATGGTCTTTTTTACTCCTCGCTACGTTAATGACATTAGTGACTTGCTCAGGATCACACAGTGAAGCTTGTGGGAATTAAACCCAGGTCTGTTGGATGTGGATCACATGATGCAAGTGACCTAGAAGCAGTACTTGCCTGGAGCTTCTTCCTCTCGACCTCTATTTTCACCACTAAAACGTGAATTTAGCTGCCTTCTCTACAAATTCTGAATAATCTAGTTCTCAGTTCACTCCTGCTTTCAGCGACTTTTACTATCTGCTTACTTACATCATAATTGGCTCACCACCGCAATGGATGCTGACATGAAGCAGGCCCCGATGGAGCACACGCTGCCTTCTACCCCAGAGAAAACACCCAAACAGCCTAGGGTGCAGACCACAGGTACTGGCAAAACAGGATCCGTGACCCCATCAGCGATCCCCCTTACGGAAGACCAGTTCCTGCAAGAGCTCTTACCCTTCCAAGAAACTCTCTCTGATATCTCTGCAGTGCTCAAAAGTAATAGAGGTGACCTGGTTAATCTCACAAGGTGAATTGGCAACACAGAGGCCTGTTCTTCCTCTTTAGAAGACTGGAAAGAAAAGTCAGAGCCTGAGATAGTGCACTTTTGCCAGCAAATCCACAAGCTCCAACTCAAAACAGAGGACGTGGAAGGCAGAAGCAGAAGGAATAATATCCTTATCATGGGAATTCCTGAATCTGAAGAGGTATCCAACACTACCCTTTTTGTACAGAAATGCCTCCAAAAAGTGGTGGGCCAATCTCCTCTAAACTCCATGTATCAAATAGAGAGAGCACACCAGTCCCTTTGCCCGAAGCCACAATCAGGTGCCCCCCCCAGCCAATCAACTTAACATTTCTCAGCTTTGTCAACAAGCAGCATGTCCTGACCAAAGTAAGAAAGCTACAATCAGTCATGTAGAAGGGGAACAAAATGAGGATCTCACAAGACCTGCCTTGTGAAACACGCCAAAAGCACTCAGCATTTCACCCCACAGTTACAAAATTAATAGCGGCTGGCATCCCCTTTGCCAACTCAAGTGGCTTTGGACCTAGCCAAAAAACTGCCTAACCTCTTCAAAACTGGCAGAATTTCCTCAAGAAATCTTATTGCTGCTAGCCATGATGCCCCTCATCTGGAAATTGAGACAGTCTTTTCCATTCTTTATAGTTCCAAAGTTAATTTTTTAAGGTTACCTGTTTTTTCTGACAACCGGGAGAGACTGGATCTTGGTGAGGAAAGTACTTAAGCATAGCTCGCAGTAGCTAGGCCTCTGAACTGCAAGTCATGGGTAATCGGAGGATCCAACACCAGGGAGGAACTTTGGTTGGGGCAGGATTTCCGGAGGACTCAATTGAGGAAACACCCTCTGCTGGTCCCATAACCATCTCTCCCACCAGGCATTTCCCTCTATTCATCTTTATAAAATTTGCAAGTATTTAGTTATATTATTACTCAAGTTTTCACAGTTGTGTTTCAAACTGTTGGCAAATGGTTATAGTATTAGGCAGCTAATGATATTGGTTAGAATGACTTTGGAAGACTCACCCATATTTACACGAGTAGTATTATACTTTTTTTTACGTCTTGATCATTCCTCGCTGAGGTAGGGATTTTCCTTTTCTCTAGAGTGGGGAGTATAGGTAGAGGGAGGAGTGGAGCTTCTAGAAAGAGCAAGCTTGGGGAAGCTGCACCAAGTACCTAAACATGGGGGTGCTGGTTGGACACTGTGCTACCCTCTCCCAATATTTTATGAAATATGGCAATTGCCATTAAGTTCCATTATTTTTATAAACAAGGAGGTCCCTGATGTTATACCAGCATCGCTATGTCCAAAGGTAGAGAGTGGCCAACCACTGGGGGAGGGCTTCTGGATATTTATCCTGATGATTTACAATCTAAATTCAAACTTAATCAGAGGTCCTATGTAAATAGTTGCTGGGGAATTTAGGGGGAGGGAGGGTTAGGGGTGTTTCAAGGATGTAAAATAGGTCTATCACCCCCACAGATTAGGATAGATCAAGATAAAGAAGGGGCAGGAACAGATAGAATCATGTTACAATTAGTCTACTATAATATTGTCCTGCTAAGGTGGCAACTCGCAGATTGGTCTCTCCTCCACTAGACAGTTTGTGAAGTGGGGGAAGAACAGGGACAGGGGAGGGGGGGATGGAGCGTGTCCATCGGGCTATAATTAGAGTTTTGTTACGACATGCTGGTTAACTAGTAAACTTGACACAATTGCTGAATAGTCCTTTCAAAATTGTAACGTGGAATGTAAGGGTAGTTAGAGATCCCTTGAAAAGACATCAAGTTCTTAAACATTGCTCACTGCTGATGCTGACATTATCCTTCTTCAGGAAACCCACTTGTTAGTGAATGAAGCCAGTTGGTTAAAACGGCAAGGCGTCTCTCTATTGTATGCCTCTGGGGACTCTTCCTCAAGTAGAGGAGTGGCCATTTTAATTCTGGGAAGAGTACCTTTCCAGGCTAAATCATCAATTGTAGATCCAGCCAGAAGGTTCATATTGGTTAAGGGATCCCTCAATAATACAGGAGTGGTCTTGGGTTCTGTATATGGCCCGTGGGGGGAGGACGCTACATTCCTCATGCAGCTAGCCAATAAAATTGGACCTTTCCTACCAACTTCTCTAGTAATCGGAGGAGACTGGAATAGTCTCCCTACACAGGATCTTGATAGACCGTATTTAGCCTTAAAACCCCCTTCTCAGTCTCAAACTACCCTGAAGGATTTCATGGAACTCCTGGGCCTATGTGACCCATGGCTTATTTTTAATCCCTCTCACCACCTCTTTTCCTTTTATTCAGCTGTCCACCAATCCTGGTCCGGACTGGACTACATCCTAGTCAGTCTTCCCCTCCTCACTAACATCGGTCATGCAGGTCTGGAACCAATCATACTATCAGACCACTCTGCTACTTGGGTGACCCTTTCTCCAGATCCCGACAATCAGAAAGACTCAGTCTGGAAATTTAACATGCAATTACTTAAGGATAACTCCACAGTTACTCATATCAAATCTCTTATTCTCTCCTTTCTAACTCAGAACAAAGGCACTGTCCAAAGGGAAGATCTGTTATGGTGTGCACTAAAATGTTTTCTCAGAGGCGAATACATTAAACTAGCCTCATGCAGGAAAAGACAAAGGGAAGCTAAAGCCCTATTGCTCCTATCTCAAATTAGAACACAAGAATCATCTTTATCCTCCCCATCCTCCTCTGATACCCTGAAAGAGTTATTAAGAGTACAGAATGAGTACGCTGAACTACTCTGGGAAAAAGCAGAACTCACTATCTTTAAAACAAAAACTAAATACATTGAGCAAGGGGAAAAAGCAGGCCGACTTCTGGCCTTAAGATTACATAAACTTGAGAGCTCCAGACTAATACCCTCTATTGCTGCCCAAGATGGCTCTATTAAAACCGTACCGCAGGATGTAACTCGGGTCTTTGAGTCCTTCTATCATGCCCTTTACTGAGAAAACAATTCCCCAATGCCTCCTTAGGAAATTCAAGATTACTTGGATGGTCTTGATCTTCCCTGTCTGCCAACATTTCTGCAAAATTCCTTATCTTCCCCCATCACTCTAAAAGAAATAGAGGAGGCAATCTCTAGCTTAGCCCTGGACAAAGCACCAGGCCCGGACAGGTTTCCCTCAAACTTCTATACGAACTTCTCTAAGGAATTAGCCCCTCTCTTATTAAACCTCTATCAATACATGCTTAAAGCCACCTGTTTAGACCCGACCTTGTTAGAAGCTATGATAGTCCTGTTACTTAAGCCAGATAAACCCCCAACCAATCCTGCCAGTTACTGCCCCATCTCTCTCCTTAACTGTGACATCAAGATTTTAACCAAAGTACTTTCTCAGCGTATTTTGAAAATCTGTAAACCCCTTTTAAGCCCTGAACAGGTGGGTTTTATCCCTAGCTGTTCATCAGCTGACCACCTTAGGACTACTAAACACATCTTCCACTTTGCCCAATCCTCTCAAAATCCTATGTCATTGATTTCCTTAGACGCTGAAAAAGCTTTCGATAGGGTGGACTGGACGTTCCTCTGGATGACTCTGGGTAAAATGGGCTTTCCTCCCAATTTTATTCAGTGGATCCAAACTGTGTACTCCTCTCCCTTGGCTAAGATATATTGCAACCAGGTTTTCTCCTCTCATTTTCCTCTGTTCACCGGCACCAGGCAAGGTTGCCCTCTCTAACCCTTCCTGTTTAACCTTTACCTGGAACCGCTTCTCCGCCATATTGAAAAGTCTCCGCATACTCAAGGCATCTCAATATTTAACCACTCTCTCACCCTATCAGTATATGCTGATGATATCTTGCTCCACCTAGAACAGCCTGTATCTTACCTAACACGCATCCTTGAGGTCATAGCGCAATACAGCAAACTCTCCAATTACAAATGGAACCTCACTAAAATGGAGATCTTCCCTTTAAACTGTTTCACACATTGAGCTGATTTCAACCATTTTGCGATGAAATGGTCTCCTTACTCACTTAAGTATCTGGGTGTATACTTAACTACAGACCTCACCAGAGAAAAGAAGTCAAATCTGGATTACTTGGTAACCACCATTCAACAGGACTTGCGGAGGTGGGAATCTCTGCCCCTATCTTTATGGGGCAGGATAAATATTATTAAAATGAATGTTCTTCCCTGCCTTTTCTATCCTGTAAATATGCTTAACATCTGGCTCCTTTCTCCTTCTTCTAATAGATACACGCTCTCATCACAGACTTCATTTGGTTACATAAAAGGCCCAGATGGTCCTTTCTCAAACTAAGTCTCCCCAAATGTATGGGAGATCTACGCCTTCCTAATTTTCTTATATACTACTGGGCTAGTCATCTTTCATGGGCTGGTTGATGGTTTAATATTAATAATAATGAAGACTCTCCTACTTGGTTACAGCTAGAAAGAAGCCTTCTCAATTCACATAGCATACATCTCTCAACCATCTTCTACTCCCCCAGACTGTCTCTCCCCACCCAACTCAAACACTTACCGATTGATACTACACTTAGGGTCTTCTCTCAATGTTGTTCATATCATAAGATGTCTCTACAGCTCGACATGGCCCAATCGATTCTCCACAACCACAACATTAAGATTGATCAAACTCACTCCCATTTGACTACCCCAACTACAAGGCACTTCAGTGGTGGATTTATACTCACACAATGCCATTCATTCCTCTTCAGAACTCCTCATAAAATTTAAGATAAAACAATGACTCATATTCAAGATTTTCTAATTGAGACATCTGGTAGGCAGACAATTTGGTGTCATACCCCAACCCACTAAAAGAAGTGTATTTCTACACCAAGTGCAGGACTTATCCTCCAAACTACACTGCATTTCTCTGCTCTGTGCCCAATTTCTAACCATAAAATTCTCAGATCCCATTCCAGGCTCCCCCGTTTGGAATTCCCTTTTACCGGACTCACCCTTTAACTTGGAACACATATGGCGGGACCTACATATCTACCACTCCGAAGAAAGATTCAGACTCACCCAATACCAGATCCTAAATAACATGTACTTCACCTCGGTTAAACTGGTTACATGGCAGACTTCCAGACCCTACATGCTGCAGATGTGGCAAACAAGAAGGGAATCTATTGCACATTTTCTGGCACTGTGAAAACGTAGCTCCATTATGGCAACATATCCAATCTCAACTGGACCTCTTACTAGGGCTAGAGGACCTTTTCATAGCCAAAACCTGTATTCTCAGGGTATACTCCAATATCAGAGTTAAAGTACGTAAATTCCAAATGGCTTTAATATCCATTATTGTTATAAGACTGGTGCTTAAGCACTGGATGAATCAACTAGTCATATCTTATAATGAGTGGCTGACAGAGCTTTCAATAAGCTTCAGGACTGAACATTTAATTGCTGGTTCTTATAACAGGCTGTCGTCCTTTGAGAAAAAATGGGGGAAACTATATGCATTGTATTTACATTAACTTAGAAACATAGAAACATAGATTTTGATGGCAGATAAGGACCGCTTGCCCGACCCAGTCTGCCCATTTCACTATCTATTGGATAAGTTGCAGATCCTAGTTAACCAGCAGCCTACTTCTTCCTACCCCAACCCCCTAGAATTGCCTTATGACTGTCCCATGCATGCTTGAATTCCACCACTGTTTTTGACTCCACAACCTCCTCTGGAAGGCCATTCCATGCATCCACAACCCTCTCTGTGAAAAAATACTTCCTTAAATTACCTCTGAGCAGCCCCCCTTCTATCTTCAAATTGTGCCCCCTTGTTCTTGCACACCTCTTTTTTTGAAAGATGCTACCCTCGTGGACTTTGTTGGTTCCCTTGAGATACTTGAAAGTTTCTATCATGTCCCCCTGCTCTCTCTTTTCCTCGAGACTATACATATTCAGCTCCTCAAGTCTCTCTTCATATGTCTTCCGGTGCAGGCCCTGCACCATTTTAGTTGCCCTCCTCTGGACAGCCTCCATCCTGTCTATGTCCTTGGGGTCTCCAGAACTGCACGCAGTACTCCAGATGGGGTCTCACCAACTGTCTGTACAGAGGGATAATAACTTCCTGTTTTCTGCTGGTGATGCCTCTCCCTATGCATCCCAGTATCCTCCCAGCCCTCCTTGCTGCCCTCTCACATTGCTTGCCCACCTTTAGGTCATCTGATATGACTACCCCAGGTCCCTTCCATTTTGTTGTTGTTAGTATCTCACCCCTCATTTGTACTCTTCCCTGGGTTTTGTTTCCAAGGTGCATTACCTTGCACTTCTTAGCATTGAATCTAAGCTGCCATACATTTGACCATTCCTCTAACCTTGCCAAGTCCTTCTCATCCTTTCCACCCACCTTGTGCATCAACTCTGTTGCAGATCTTTGTGTCATCTGCAAAGAGACATACTTTTCCTTCCAGCCCTCTGCAATATCGCTTATAAAGACATTGAAGAGGACCGGTCCTAATACTGAACCCTGTGGTACCCCACTAGTAACCCCCCTTTCTTCAGAGTGGACTCCATTTACTATTACTCTGTGTCCCATTCTCCAGCCAATTCTTTACCCAGGCTGTCATCTTGGGACCCACTCCCAGGCTGGCTAACTTGTATATTAATCTTTTGTGTGGGACTGTGTCAAATGCCTTGCTAAAGTCTAGGTAGGCCATGTCCACAGCCCCTCCCTGATCTACTACTTTGGTCACCCAGTCAAAGAAATCTATCAGATTTGTCTGGCATGACCTTCCCGCTGTGAATCCATGCTGCCTTGGGTTCTGAGCTCCTCTGGCCTCTAGATACTCAACAATTCTTTCCTTCAGGAGTGATTCCATCATTTTCCCTACCACTGAGGTTAAATTAACAGGTCTGTAGTTTTCTGCTTCTGCCTTGCTCCCACTTTTGTGAAGGGGAATCACATCTGCCCTTCTCCAGTCCTCGGGTACCACCCCATCCTCCCATGATTTGTTAAAGAGGGTAGTCAGTGGTGTCACTAGTTCTACCCTTAGTTCTTTTTAATTCTGGGATGAATCCCATCAGGCCCCATTGCTTTGTCCACCTTCAGTTTTAAGAGTTCTTTCAGAACCCTTTCTTCTGTAAATGGGCTGGTATCAACTTCTGTATCCAGAGTGTTTCTACTGTTTGTTTTAGGTACCTCCCCTCTTCCTTTGTAAATACTGAGCAAAAATATTTGTTTAGTATCTCTGCCTTTTCACAGTCACCCTCTGCCCACCCTCCCTCCTCTTTATTAAGCCTCACTAGCCCTCCCTTAGTCTTCCTTCGCTCCCTGATGTACCTATAAAAGGTTTTATCCCTCTTCTTAACAGAGTTGGCTATCTTTTCCTCGGTTTGGGCCTTTGCTGTTCTGACTGCCTTCCCAGCTTCCTTTTGCTTTAACTGATACAGTTCCCTGTCCTGCTCCTTCTGTGATTCCTTGTACTTCCTGAATGCTTTCTTTTTCTCTTGATCCTTCACTGCCACTTCCTTTGAGAACCATAGTGGTTTCTTACATCATTTTGTTTTGTTAATTTGCTTCACACAATGGCTTGTTACCTCTGTGATGGCAGTTTTTATTATTCCCCATTGTTCTTCCACCCCTCCTTCCTGCCCATTTGCTAGTGCATTCCTTAGGCACTCACCCATTTTGGCAAAGTCAGCCCTCCTAAAGTCCAGTACTTTTGCCTTTGTATGGCTTTACTCTATTGCTGTGTTTATTGTGAACCATACTTTTCGATGGTCACTAGTTCCCAGATGGCTACCCACTTCTACATCTGTGATCTTCTCTTCATCTCCATTTGAGAGAACCAGGTCTAAGATTGCTCCCTCTCGAGTGGGCTCCAATACTAGTTGTCTAAGGCATGCCCCTTGTAGGGCATCTAGAATAACCCCACTCTTTGAAGTGGCTGCTGCAACTGCATTCCAGCTAACATCTGGCATATTCAGATCACCCATCAGCAATATCTCCCCTTTTTCTGCCATTCTAAGTATTCTTTCTATCATTTCCTTGTCCATTTCTTCCCCCTGAGAAGGGGGTCTGTATACAGCCCCTGTTCGGATTGCGGTGCCATTGCCGGTCTCCAGATTTACCCACAGTGCTTCTTCTCCTCCCTGTTTTCCCTTTTTTTCTGTTGCCTTGATTCCTTCCCTTATGTAAAGAGCTACTCCTCCTCCTCCTCTTTTACCCTCCCTGTCCCTCCTGTAGATAATGTATCCTGGTATGTTTATGTCCCAGTCATGGTTTTGTGTGTACCATGTTTCTGTGACTGTCACGATATCCAGATGTTCCTCCTCCATCAAGGCCACTAATTCAGGAAGCTTGTTACTCAGACTACAGGCATTGGTACTCATTGCTCTCCATTTTTTGATGGCTTTACCTTCTTTTGCAGCATCCCCCACTGACCTGTCTACCTCGGTCTTTTCTCATTTAGTACCCTGTTTTGTAGGGAGAGGCTGGGATTTTCCTGCTGTTTATTAGTGCCTCCCCCCTTGACTAGTTTAAAAGCTTGCCAATGAAGCATTTAAACCGATTGCTCAAAAGACTTGTTCCCTTCCTGGACAGATGCAGACCATCCTGCCAGTATAGGCTGGTGTCCCTCCAGGTGGAACCCCAGTCCCCAATGAAGCCAAACCCCTGTGCCCCACACCATTTTTTCTACCATTCATTAAACTGCATGGTGCAAAGTACCCTCGCCTCACTCATGCCATTGACAGGCAGCACCTCAGAGAAGGATATTGTGTGTGCTACTTGTCGTAGGCCCCTCCTCAATTCTACAAAGTCCTTCTGCACTGCTCTAATCTCATGATTAGCCAAGTCATTTGTCCCTAGGCGGACAATGACGTCCAGCTCAGATTCCCGTGCAGCTGTTCTCGTGATCCTGAGAATGTGCTTCTTGTCAAACGTATTTCAACTCTCCTCCTTGTTAACATCAATAGACCACTGTAAACTTTCCTTAGAAATTTCCCTTTCAACTTTTATTGTCTTTTACCTATAAGAGCATGCTTGGGGGAGGAGGGATGACTGGGGGAGGGAGGGGTATGGGATTGTTAAATGTTGTGCCATGCATTTTACTTGTACCGATTGTTAAGCACGATGTCTATTCCTTATGATATGTTATGTATGTCTTATAAAACAATAAAAAAGTTGAATTTCAAAAAAGGTCTGCTGGATGTGCCATGCTCATTCACAGCTTGCTACTCTAACCTGTAAGCTGTACTGCTAGAGATTCGTTATCTTTTAAAACATCCTGAGACATTATTTATCAACCAGAAACAGTGGGTACCCATGTGTAGACATCATTGACTGATGTACAACATTCCCAGCAAATTATGGTTTTAGCTCCAGAATAAATCTCAGCAACAGATTAACTGTATTCCATTTCCCCAGACTCTGACCCTCCCCCCCCCCAGTGTCAATAACTATGGTGCCAGGAAAATGCACCATGCAGTACTTCCAAGAAAAGTATTACCAGCCATAGGAAAACAGGTAGGAGGCTGATCTGGTATTTACAAGTCTTGTGAGACAGCTGTGTTGGAAATACTTTGCTGGTTTCTTTCCACCATGTCTAGTGCAGCAGTGACTGTTGAGCCTGTAATGATTCCCTCGGTTACCACTGCCATAGGATCTGGCAATTAGCATAGCTGTGTCTGAGGAGAAGGGTAGGTAGGATGTTCTACAGCTCAGGGCAAAGGCAAGTTATAGCACAAATGGTAAACTCCAAAGGTTTTACCTGGCCATAGATGCTTCCCTCCTGCTGTTCCTGATTCCTGATCTCAGGCACTGAAGACACTACTCTTGGGAAGAAAAGCGGAATTGTCAGAGAATCTGACAGTACAAAGGAAGCCTGTAAATAGGATTCAGATCAGACTCATGTTCACCGCTCGACTCCCAAGAAAGCTATAGATCAACTGATGAATCCTTTTTTTTTCATCCATACTCCAATCAGGGCCACTGTTTAGAATGTTGCACCTTTTTTTTTCTCCAACCCCACTCTGCTGAGCCTTTCCTCAAAAGATATCTCTGATAATGGGGTCTTCCCTTTCTTCAGGTTCAAGCAACCCCCTCCATGCAGCTTTGTGGTATCTGCTGTTGCTGCTCCCAAATTCCAATTATTCCAAAGAAACAGAGCTTTATGGGGTACTTAATTCACGCTCCTTGTCCTGATCATGGCAACTCTGGGACTGAGGAGAAGAGACTGAATCATCACGTCTGTGGCCACTGTAGATCTAAGCAGCTATTTGTGCTGCAAACCTTTTTGTTCCTTTTCAGCAATCAGTTGTAATACTATAATTGCACTTTTTTCTTTTGCAAATCAGACTCTAAATGTTGCTCTGCTCTTCTAACCACTTCTTATTTTTGGTCCAGGGAACCTGGTATTTCCATCCGCTGAAGCTCACCTTGAACAGGGACCTCATCAGGTACAGATACAGCAAACATTTCAGTAGATTCCATGACTATTTCTGCTTGCATTAGTTATGTCAGGTAGTGTGGTAACGGGTTTGTTCTTCAGTCCCCTCTCTGCTGGTGCTTCCTTAGTACTCTGGGTGGATAGGGAAGAAGACTCCTCCACCTGAGCCACCATTCCACCTCTCTCCTCACCATCCACCATCTTCCCACATGAAGCACACAGAGCCTCCTGGAGGATGATGAAGAGTAGGGGCATTTTATTACAATAAAAAATACATACAGCAAAACTGATACATTGATTAATGTATAACCAAAATATCACCATACATGACAAGAAAAGGGTGGTGACCCATCCTTCCCTGGGAACTATCGCCCCATATTCCTTCTTCCCACCCTCGCTAAGCTGTAAGAACACCTAGTTCTGATCAAACTCTCTGCCTATCTCTCTCACTCTAACTTTTTCCCTCCTTCCAATCTGGCTTTTGTAAAAAACACTCCACCACCTCCTCCCTGATTAGGCTCACTGACTCCATCCTCACTGGGGTGGACAGTGGTCAAATCACATCTGCCATCTTTGTCAACCTAGCCAAGGCTTTCGACACTGTCTCCCACTCTGTCCTGTTACACTGTCTCTCCGCTGCAGGCTTGTCGGCTGCTGCCACAAACTGGTTCCGAGCCAACCTGGTAGGTTGGACCCAGTCAGTTAGAATAGCAGATTCCATATCCATATCCATTTCAATATTCTTTTTTTTTTTTAATTGGTCATTTTTCTTACCTCTTTGGCCCCTGGTCTGCCAACCATGTCCAGGCATCCACCTCCTCTGGCTGCCATCCAGACCACTCCGGCTCCCACCAGGAGCTCACCATATACCCCCATTGCTTACCCCCCATGGCAGGGGGCAGAGAGACTTCCCCCATCTCCACTGACACAGGATCCAGTTTTCAGTGAGCCCTCGGAGCTGAGTATTCTGCCGAATGGCCATCAAGCCTCCACGACCAGTGCCATGTTTTTCCCTATTTTCAAATTCCCCGGAGTCAGAGGGTGTGCAATGACACCATTGGCTGTGGGTATGCTCGCCTCTGTGTGCGTCCCTGTTTAGGCGTTTGCCCTTCAACTCCTCCTCAGTGTATGGCGTGTGTCCCCGTTCCCCAGCCTCCACCAGAGGGCAGTCGGATGCCAACCAATGAGGACCCCCCTCCCCGGAGAGGAAGAGCAGTCTATCAGATGCCTCATTCCTCTCTTCCCCTGCCAGCCCACGGCGACCCATGCTCTCTCCCGAACCCAGGTCGCTGGCGTGATGCAAGGTGTGGTGTCCAGCGCTGAGCCCTCAGTGCCACCGGGCCAGCTGCATTTCCATATTCAGTGTGCACTTCCTGGTGAAACTCTTAACTAACTAAATAAATAAAAATGTTCATCAGTCTTACAGGATGTGTGATATAGCAGTAATACCAAAAGAAAATATCCTTAGTAATAATCGCTCCTTAAAACAACAACATAATTCTGCCTATATGTCTAGTATATTGATAGGCTTCATTTTACTTTCCCAATCCTAAATGAAGAAATTACTTCCATAGCTGTTTTATTTTAGAATCCAACCATTTAGCCTTTTCTGATAAATAAAAATTCTTAAGACATGTTGAGATCATGCTCACCATGATC
The DNA here is from genome assembly GCA_016271365.2 of Neoceratodus forsteri. Classification (NCBI taxonomy): domain Eukaryota; kingdom Metazoa; phylum Chordata; order Ceratodontiformes; family Ceratodontidae; genus Neoceratodus; species Neoceratodus forsteri. The sequence continues at coordinate 39,193,742 of CM028137.1, read as the reverse complement.
TATGGTGATACATATTTCTCTTGTAATGGTAAAGTACATCTTGATTGTTACATATGATATCTACATATTGGAAAAAAACAACTTATAATGTATTGTCATTATACCCATTGAATTCAGATGAAACAATTCCTAAACCCTGATTGTGATATGTCACACTGTGAAGTAAAGGATTCTTCCATGTCTCGCTTATTTCTAGCCACAATGATTTGTGTAAAAACACTTTTTTAACATTTTTTTAACTCTTTTTCTAGTTCCGCTGGACCCCAGAGAACTCTCTCGGGCATCCACTCACCCCAGCTTTACCTCCGGGCCTGAAATTTTCCAGCTTCCTGGCACCATCCCGGCTATCTCCTCAGCTCTGAGCCCTCCTGAGGCGGGGCTGCCCTATTTTCTCAGGGCGCTCTATCTGGAAATTAAGGCCAGGCTGGGCTCGGCCCAGGAGCTGGATGAGTCCGGCCAGTGGAGTGTGGCTGCAGGGGTGGTGCCATCACCTATCTCTGGGAGGGGGGATTTTTCTTGGCTGTGATCTCCCCCTCCGCCCTCTCTACCCTCCCCGGCAGAACTCAAACATGCAATGGTGCCAGGCACGCCTGCTGCAGTTCTGCATCCTTGTAGTGAGTCCTGCACATTGCAGTGCCTCCAGTAGCCACCGGAGGCCACTGCAGTGCTGGGCATAGCCTGCATCCCCCCTGAGAGAGGAGAGCAGTCCTCTGGATGCTTGATCCTCTCTCTCCTCTGCCGAACCCCAGCGGCCCAGGCTTGTTCCCAAACCCAGGTCGTCGGCGTGGCGTGAGGTGTGGCTTCCAGCGCCTCAACCCTCGGTGCCATCAGACTGGCCTGTAAAAACACTTTAATAAGAAGTGTTCAAGGGTTTCAAGACATCCTTGATACCCATTTCTCAGACAGTCCCTTTTCTCTAGTGTCTTATGTTTCAGATTATTCTTGATTGATAATTTCCCATATATACTTAACCATACAATATCCCACATATGCCTAGGGATTCTCTTTTTATTTATCAGTTCCAAGGCCTCTGACATTTTATTATCCAGACACTGTGGTAATATTATGGGGAGTAATTTCTGTCAATTACAGATTTGTATAACCATTTCCTAGTACTGTTTTTATGTCCTCTATCTGAATTTTCTACTTTTGTATTTTACAACAAGAAGTTCTGAATACTCTGGAAAAAGCTATTTTTAATCTTTCTGAATACATAAAAACTTCCCCCTGTTCCATTCTTGTATTATAGGCACCATCCATTGTTCAACCATAGTGACCATTTTTTTTTCTTCTCACTTTTTAAGACTGGTTTTAGTTTATATGGTAAAAACAGACTTAGAAAAAACACAAGTAAATATATCATACCTACCCATCGAGTCATGAATGAACAATAGGTATATTCTCACTTAATCAGATTCAGTCTAGACCCCCAGAATACCTGAAAAAATTTACTATAAGCTTTAGCAACCAGTTCTTCTGGAGGTAGGAAAATGTAACTTACATATAAAAAAACATGTCGGCTATAGGGTCTTTATTAAGAATACTCTTTTTCTTTTAAAGATTTTCCTAGTTTTCCAAATTATTAATTTCTGTTCTGCTGATCAAATGCAATCCACTGAATTATAATTAATCCCCTCAAAACAATTAAACATAATGCCCAGTATTTTCACAGGATTATTACAAAAGTTATATGTGCAATATCTGTCAAACTTTCAGATGTGCATATGTCCCCTACTGGTGTAACAGAACTTATCTTATAAGTATAACTAGATCCTAAAAGTTTTGAAAAAATACTTAAAATGATCCGAAGCACTACTCCAGACCTCATGTCGCTAATTATTATACTCATATCATCTTTATATGCTAATGTGTTCACTTCTGTAGAATCTGGTGTAACACAAAGACCCTGTATTCTTTCTGAACACTGTATTCTAAATAAAGGATTAATAGAAAATGTGTATAAAATATGGATCAAGGGGCATCCATGTTTAACCATCCCCCCAAATGGAAACTGCAGATCCCGGAAAAAAAAATATTTGTAGGGGATCACTACTGGATATTTATATAATGTCTGTATCCATTTAATAAATAACTTTGATACTCCACATAAATCTAATATTTGATACATAGATACATAGACAGTTTTGGCAAATGAGGGCCTATGGCCCACCCAGTCTGCCCATTTGAGCTTGTAAGTTCACTTTATATTTTTCTAGAATTCTGTTGCCCTTTACCCATGACCTCCAGAATTCCTTTACATCTATCCCATGCATTCTTAAATCCTGTGATTGTTTCAGTCACCACCACTTCTGCTAGCAGGGTGTTCAACTTGTCAACCCCCCGTTCTGTGAAGAAATTCTTCCTCACGTTTCCTCTGAAACATCCTCCCTTCAACTTCATCCCATACCCTCTAGTCCTGGAACATCTTTTTCACTTAAAAATAGTGTATTCCTGCACCCTGTTTCTCCCCAAAAGATACTTGTATGTCTATGATATCTCCTCTCTCCCTCCTCTCCTCCAGGGAGTACATATTCAATTCTTTTAACCTGTCCTCATAGGACTTGTGGTTCAATCCATGTACCATCTTTGTTGCCCTCCTTTGAACCTTCTCTACCCTGTCTATGTCCTTACGTAAGTAAGGTCACCAGAACTGTACACTGTACTCCAGGTGGGGCCTCACTACTGTCTTGTTTAGTGGAATTAAGACCTCCCTTTTCCTGCTGGTGATGCCTGTGCCTACGCATCCCATTATCCTATTTGCTTTACCTGCTGCCTTGTCGCACTGTTTCCCTACCTTGAGGTCATCAGAGATGATAACCCCAAGATTCCTTTCCTTCTTGGTGCATGCGATATCCTCACCCCCAACTTATGTATTGTGCAAGGGTATTTGCAACCCAAATGCAGTATCTTGCACTTCATTGCATTTAATTTCAACTGCCAAACCCCTGACCATTCTTCAAGATTCTGCAGGTCCCTTCTCATTCTGTCTACACCCTCTGGTGTGTCTACTCTGTTACAGAACATTGTGTCTTCAGCGAACAGGGAAATTCTGCCTTCTAGGTCCTGTGCAATGTCACTGATGAAGATGTTGACTAAGACTGGTCCCAGCACTGATCCCTGTGGTACCCCACTGGTCACTGTTCCCTCTGTGGAGTGACAGCCATTTATCACCATCCTCTGTGTCCTGCTGACCAACTAGTTACCTACCCACCACACTACTGTCCTGGCCACACTCATATTCCCCAGTTTGTGTAATAGTCTTCTATGTAGCACAGTGTCAAAGGCCTTGCTGAAGTCTAGATAGGCCATGTCCACTGCCCTCCCCTGATCCACCTCCCTAGTCACCCAGTCAAAAAATTCAATGAGGTTGTTTTGACATGACCTCACCCTGGTGAAACCATGCTGCCTTGGGTCCTGTAGTCCATTGACAACCAAATGTTCCACCAATCTCTCCTTCAGTAGAGCTTCCATGATCTTCCACATTACTGAGCTGAGGCTAACTGGTCAGTAGTTCCCTACTTCCTCTTTGTTCCCACTTTTGTGTAAGGGGACTACATCTGCTGTCCTCCAGTCTTTGGGTACCTTCCCTATTTCCAGTGATTGGCTAAACAGGATTGCCAGAGGTTCAGCCACCACCTCTCTTAGTTCTTCAAGAATTTTGAAATAAGCAGCTATGTGATACATGATCAAAAGCTTTTTCTTGATCCAGAGAGATTACAAAATCAGAACGACTATTATTTTTTCCTCTTTCCATCACTTATTTAAGTTTTATTAAACTGTCTTGTATGTTCTGCCTAGGAACAGCACATGTTTAGGATTCTGAAATGACATAAAGTGATATTAATAAAAGTCTAGCTGCTAAAATTTTGGAAAGTATTTTTCAGTCAGTGTTCAGCAGGCACACAGGCCTCGAATTTTCCAGTATCTTTTATCCCATCTTTATGGCTGCATGGGCGGAGCTTCTCAGTCATTATGTGATCATCATCTAAGACTAGCACTGTGGAAACATATGTCTGGACCACTGTCCAGTGTGCTTCTACAGTGCTGCAGCACAGCTTCCAGTGGTTGTGTTTATGTGACACTTCCCCTCCACTGGCCACATGAAGACACCCACTTCAGGGGAACATCTTTTTCTTCTGCAACTGTGGAAGTGATGGCCAGACTACTGGCAACACTTATGCACCAGTTTGGAGTACCTAGTTTGAATGCACTCAGGAAACACCTATAAGCTGTTCTGAGTTATAAATCATGAATAAGCACACATTCTGTGTCCCGCTTGCCATTCACAGATCAATTATAATGGAGACCCAAACAGGAATGTCACATTGATAAACAGCATGATTTAGTAACCTTTTTAATGCATGTACAATTTAATTTGCCGAAGCCTTCAAAAACTCTTCCATTGACATAGAAAGTGGAAGTCGGATGTCAGAAGTTTCTAAGTAGTGATGGTGTCATCACAAGTCATTCAGCATATCAGATGTTAGGTTTTCCAGCTACAGTGCTGCTCCTTTCTGGAAACAGTGGGAATTGTAGTTCATATGTGTCCCTCTCAGAGCAAGAACAGGGGAATTTAAGACTATGACTCACTGAAGACATTGCAGAACACTTTGTTAGGGTGGGATCATCGTGTTTGACCTTCACCATTAGCTAATCATGACAGACTCATCTGAGTAGGCACGTCAACGATAGAAAGCTCTGATTTGACCAATGGATCATGAGCAGGCGGTGGTGCCTACTGCTGAACAAATATTCAAGACCTGCGCGATAGACCTTATGCTGCATGGTTGAAACACTTAGCTGATACTGATTACTTCAAAGGGTTACCTTTTGTGGACCTGAGGAGTCACTTTCTGCCATTTTCAGGAGGTAACAGCGGAATGTTCTATTGTGGTTTTGATTATTATCATATCTCTTTATCACCATGGCATCTAACTGGAAGGCTTGATGCAGGCAATGATGGGAAACGCAGTTTTGTGATAATTTTAATAGTGAGGGGTAAGACAAGGATCGTGCTTTAACTGCCGTCTCCATATTATCTACTCTTGCAACATCCAGAGTGTGAAAAATTAACACTGAAACTTGGGGTGACACCATTTATAACACTTGTGACACTAATTATGTAGTATAGTCAAAAAATGCATGTTTTTTTATCCTAGATGACAACTTGACAGTGTCAAAATGACAGAATGTCTGCTGCACTCATATCAGCTCAACACAGCGGTATCAGTTCTGACCAGTACTTGCTTATGTAAAAGGATTAATAAAGCCTAACACATACATGGCTGAAGCAATCCCAATGCCAATCTTCGATTAAATAGTGCCTGTAGCATTGGGGCCAGATACTCACTAAACGTTTTATGTAGTTCTGCCATAAGGCCACCCTAACTTGGAGCAGTGCTATTCTTAAATAATTTGATATTTTCCTCTAATTTTGCTTTATGTATTGGTTACTTAAGTTGCTCAAAAATATTTTCCAGAATACTAGGTATAATCAATGGCTCTAACTGGGTGAATTCTCATGAAGGAATGTTAGAAACATCAACATTTGCTGTGACATAGTACTGCACATAATCCATTATATCAGATGTGTTAGTTATTGTTTGGCCAGCAGCAGAATTATGTTGTTCATTAATAATTCTTTTCTTTACTCTATGTTGACATGTATTAAATGAATTGAAACCCTAACTTTTCCCCTGCATACTGAATTTAGCCTCTTGAGCTAAAGATATTCCTCTATTATATTGGTATTTCTCCATTTCCTGTTTTAAAATATTTATTTGGTCCGTAAGGTCAAGCATGCATTTTTTGATATTAACTGCTGTAATTGATATCTGGTTCTTGGATACATAAGATATTTATCAGTATTTATCTGTTTAGCTTGTCTTATAAAAAAAATTGTTTGAATTCTAGTTTTGAATCTTTCCACCAGACCCCTAAGTCCTCGTAAGTACTTAAGATAGACCAACTGGCTAAAAAAAAAAATATTTTCCATTTTTTTTTTTATTTCTTCATCTGTTATAAGTTGTGTATTAAGTTCCCACACCTTTTCTTTCTCCATTGGAAAGTTAGCTGATATACCACTTTTACCAAAAAACTGCTGAATGATCTGGAACCCAGTATTCAAAAGACTGCATGCTCAAACTGGGTTTTGCACCTGGTGTGTCTGTGAGGTCTATTTATAGACACCCTCACAGTCTGGGCAAAACCTGACTGCAAAAGTACCACTGCACCTATTCAAACCAGGGGGGCCCACCACGCATACAGGCACAGTGGGATATTTAGAAGTTTACCCTGGTGGTAATTCCCACCCAATTGGGTGCAAATTACCACCAAGATAAACCTCCGTTTAATGGGCACAATGCCCTGGTGGCAGTCAAAGGTACCGCAGCCATCTGTCCCTGCCTGACCATCTAAAGCCATCCCTGGTGCCCTTTGTACCCCCCCAACTGCCAGCCCAGTAGGGCAAGAAAGATGCCCTGAATCTTAATGGTCTCCACCCATCCAACAATTGCAAAATCCTCCATGAAGTCATGACTCCCTGGTGGTTAGTGGTCCCCCTCCCTCCCTCCAGTCACCTGCCCCCAATGCAGGAATTACTCCCTGGTGGCTAATAGCCCCCCCTCCCTCCAAATGACAGCCACAATGTGCAGGAATGAATTTCTGGTGGCTAGTGGTTCCTCTCCCTACAAATGCCAGCCCCCATATAGAAATGTATAAACCAGTACTAACTCATTACATGCATACATCTTGCTCACAGCACACTGGTGTTCACTTACACCAGTTGTAAATGGTAGCATAGATGCTGCTGTTGACTCCTTGTCCTCTTCCTCTGGCCTTAGCTGTAGCTATACCCCATCCCACTGGATATTTTCTTAGTGTTGCAGTCCTTCCAAACGAACACACCAGTGTTAAAACCTTTACACCTTTGCAAGAAATGCTTGACACCAGGATTAGCATAACATGATTGTATGTTGGGTTCTTTATTACAGATAATGGAAAGAATATAGTAAAAGCATTCATGAGGGCCACATCCATGGAATTCGCTATATTGATCATACAATAAACCTTGTGGCCACTAGTGCTATCCAGAGCAGTGTGGGGCTTCTCATATTGTTGATACCTCAAGAGACAGCTGTAGCCATTTTCATCATTCTGCTAAGACAACCAGAGAGATGCAAACTGTTCAGGACCAGCTTGGCTTACCAAACCATTGACTAATCCAAGATGTCAGTACATGATGGAACTGCACATTTTATATGTTGCAGCACTAGCTGGAATAGAAGCATGTTCTATATGAGTTATTCATTGAGCAGGATATTGGAAAGGTACTGCTACACCAGGATTGGAGCTTCACTGAGGGCACAGTTGTCCAGGTTCTGCCTCCCTTTGAGAAGTGCACCCTTGACCTACATCCTAATACAGCTTCAATGGAATCAGGTCATTCCAGCTGTCCATCTCCTCCTGTCAACCATAATGAGTTTTCAGGAGAGCAGCACCATATACTCATTTCCAGAACCTGTCCAACAACTAATTAAAGAACTTACTAGGGAACTAAGGTCATGTTTTGCACCTACACATGACAAAACTAGCTACATGTTCACAAGTATGTTAGAGTCATGGTTCAAATGAGAGGCACTGTGTCTGTTCATGCAGAGTCACAGAGTGAGTGAGTACCAACAGCAACTGTGTAGTGAACATGAGTGAGTCATGAGGGAGATGGACCTTTTCCATTCAAAAGATGCTGGGGATCTGACCGTTCTGGAATAACTGAAGTGAGTGGAACTGGCACTGGCAGCCCAAGTGGCAGTGGTGTGGGTGCTGGCATACCACTGACAATGAGCTCTCCTGTTGTTGTTTGAAGACAAGCTGAGTTGGCAACACAGGTCTATGGCACTGTGCCTCAGGTTACAAAAGCACATCATTATGAATGCTTGCTACTCACAAGTTCTCTGCTGAACAAGTAGTAGCAGAGGACAAGTTTGGTGGCACATTCTGCTGAGCAGATGCTTAGTAATTTTTTTGATGAGCTGAATGTGGACTTTAATGTTGACACTCTCGTGTACTGGAACACAAGCAATCATGCCCTGCTTTGAACCAGGTAGCATGTAAATATCTTGTATGCCACTCCCCACAAGCGTACTCTTAGAGTGCCTCTTCAGCACTGCAGGAGATATTGTTCAGCCATAGTGCTCTTGTCTACAGGCTTAACATGTGCAGTTGTAGGAATATGACAATTTAATATAAAGAAAATATTGTAAAGTGCTGGCAGCAGAAGAAAAAGGGTTAATGAGAATATTTCTGTACTAATGCTTTCTTCTTGCTAATGCCCTTGCTGCTGAACAAATAGACCTGTTAGTTAGTACACTGTATACCTCTTGTTATTATGATAAGGAAACTGTCTTGCATGGCCTGTCTCTTACAAAATGCTGAATTAGAGTTAGAGATAGCAAGGACTATGTAAAAAGTGCAGTTTTATACTAGAATAATGAATTACCATGAATGGACATATGTTGAGTTTTGTAAAACAACACGTGGAAAATGTATCTAAAATAGATTGTGAGAGGTAGAGGGTGAGAAGCTACAGACAAAAATAAAGTGCAGAAGCTGTCACACCTGTCTGGTTCATCTCTTAAGGGAAGGTAACTTATCATTACTCTTTCTTTGTTAGCTGGGCTGCCAGGGATAATGCAGTATATAAGTTAGTTCAATAAACTGGTTCCACCATGCCATGTCAACACAGATTTCACAGACTGTCAGAACAGAGACAGGAAGTGGTGTTGTGCCATCACTGGGATAAAGTGTGTTTTCTGTGGTAAGCTTTTCCCCCCACACCCCCAATGCAGGGGGCTGTCCCCCCCCCCACACCTCACGAACTTAAAATAACCAACTCTGAGTTGGAGTTGGTTCGGGGATGGGGCAAACACCTCAGAGGCAGTAGCATTGGGAACCCAGCAGACCATTACAGTGACCTGTTGAAAATGTTGCTGAGATGGTCTTCACTGTTTTCTTGTTGCTGGTATGATGTGATACCTAATAAACCTTTCTTTTTGGTATGCAGTTCCTTATTTCCAGTGTAATCATTGTCTCTATACCCCAACATTTTGACACCCCAGATGTGATGAGGCTAATTTGCACCTCAAAATCAAGGATTAGAGATACACAAGGATCACATCCTATAGTAAGTATTTTTGTTGGTGGGAGCTGATAGTAGGCTACAGACTGTCAGTGGAAAGTTTTGTTTTCTGAAACCCAGTCTGACAAAAACAGACAGCTCCCATAATATGGGGGAATATATTTTGAAGTACATTACTTCTCTCAGTGCACAAGATTTTTGTAACGATATTAAGCATCAAGGACAGCTGGGGGAATATGTTAAAGAACAGTTCCATTTGGAACTTATTAACAAAATTAAGGATTAACAAAAGAAAGGGTATTGTATGCAAGGTTTATATGTTACTGTTTTATCTTTGCAAGACAAAGTCCAATGGATTAGGAAAAATGTATCAGAGGTTAAAGATCTTTACATTGCAGAGAGAAACTGAAGATATCAAACAAGGAGAAATACAAGCTACTGTAGTACAGTATAATTTAACAACCCAGCTTGATGATATACAGTGTTCTAATGATATCTTGCAATGAGATTTGGAACAGCTTAGGCAAGAGAGGTTTTGAAGAAACAAAATGAAAATTTAAAAGCAGCTTTTAAAAAGCAGAGTCAGATGATGGTAAATCTCAGCAGAGGCAAGAAGGTGGATCATAGTCACTGTAAGAAACAGAGGAATTGAAAGACGAGATGAAGACTCAGAGAGGAACAGCTGCAGTTATAGCACCAGAAGTTATGCTAGTAGCCACTGCCCCACTTTCTTATGAGGCTGGTACTGTAAACCTCTGGGTCTTTGCCCTATGTTTGATTATGAGTTAGAACAGTTTGAGTATGGTGAAGAAGGTGATGATGATGACTGGTATGAGACTGCCTCTAAAGGGTCACATACTAGGAGCAATTGTGGAAATCAGGGAACTCCTCATATGGCCGCCATTATATATACAGCTAAGACATAAGGAGGAGAAGGGTCTGTTAATATTACAGAAATGGCTGATGCTACTCTAGAAGTGGTGAATAAGTTGATATCATAGGTGGGGAAATTTAGATCTGGCGAGGATGATGGGAAGGATTCACAAAGAAAGCCAAAAATCCTGCAGCTGAGGGAAAAAGGCCTGCAGCACTGTGGAAACACAGTTGCATGATATTCATAAAGAAATTTTGATCAGGTGCAGAATTCCATAAAATCCCCACAGCTGTGGAAATTTAGCAGCTGCGGAAATCTAGCAAGTGCTGAAAATCTGCAACTGCAGATCCACAGCTGCAGAAATAGCTTAGGAGGCACAGCAACAGAAAATGTAATTAGCTGGAGCAGCAAACTTTAACACTGCTGCCATAGAATGATGCTGAAAGCACCCACAAAGAGACCAGCAATCAGTTCCTCAACTGGGACCACTGCAGCACCACAGGTACCAGTAATACCATGGCAACACAGTGGTCAACTGTCACTGCTGGTCCTCCCTCCCTGGGGTGTTCCTGTTGCCTGCAGGGGTAGCACTCACTGCAGGCTGGCCAGGCTGTACTGCCTGTGGGGCTCTGTCATGGGCTGCACTGGGTCTGGTGGTTGTTGCCTGTTGCCATATCATGGCAATGTGTGCTTTTGTTGCTGTAACATCAGCCACTGCTATACTATCTGGGATGCTATTACCTGTGCCTCACCTCCACCCTAATTGATTCCAATTGTGGAGGCACTAATGCAGTTTGTTGAGGGAGAGTTACACCTCATTCCACTGTGTGTAACATTTTTTCCACAACTGTAGAAAAAAAACTGGTTGTGAATAGCCTTTCAGGGGCTGTGCTTTACTTATTTCACACCTTTTTTTTCCCTCAGGGACTTCTGCAGCTGCGCTTTTTTCCACAGACAATAGTGTTTCTTTCTGCAGCTGAGGAGGGTTTTGTGAATAGCACTCAGTGCAAATTCCCCCTTGTTTCCATAGTTATGGCAGTTTTGGGGACTTAAGGAAGGTTTGGCACCTTCAGAAATCTTTGTGAAGCCAGCCTGATGTCTTTAAGCACATGTTAAAGGTCACCCAAGCAGGGACGTTGTACAATTTTTCAGATGCTGATAATGCTAACCTGTTAATTGCTACATTACCCTTCGAGCAGTGTAATGACATTCCTTCAAATACTGTGCAGGAATGAGACCCTTGCAGGCAGCAGTAGGTCATTGTATGCTGATGAACAGGCTCCAGACACAAGAACCCTATAGTGCCTTGGCCGAATGCAGACAGGAACAGGGAGAGGCCTTCATGGTTTATGCCACCTGACTGTTCTCTATTTACAGTTTCTTCTTTAATCCACCACCCGATGCCTCAACCAGACCAACAGGTGCAGCAACTGCCACTTCAGTGGCAAATTACTTATGAGGATAGCTTCTACAGGACAAACAGACCTTTATCAATAACTGCCTACTGCAAATAAAAGCCATTACCGCATTGCCTGTAATGGTGCAAAGTCACTTTGGATAAAATGCAGATGGCTTGGGAAACTGTGAGACTCCATGCTAAGAGTTCCAAGAAGGTGGCTGTGGTAGTTACCATTTCAGGTCCACTGGCCAAAGCTCCAGTAACTTGTACTAATGAAGGGCAGGCACACCCCAATGCCCATGAAGCAGGCAAGTCCCCAAGGCATCCCTGAACTACAATAGAGAATAGAGGCCTCTGTCCATGTCCTAATCCATGTGGAGACAAACAAGGTGTGGGGGGGGTGGACAGCATATTTATTTAAAAAAAAACAAGTATTAAAGACAGTAGCCAGTTGTGGAGGTGGGTGGGTTGTGCCTGTTGCACATTATGAGAGTTTTTTTTAATATTCAAAATATCAAATTGTGAGTGCTGGGAAGAAAAAGGTGGGACTGCGATTCTGGGAGAAGGTGTGGGCTGGGTGGGTTATGTATTTTTTAAGGATTAGGCTGGGGAGCTGTTTTTTATTTTCTTTTTTTATATTTCCCCAAATAGGAATAGGGTACAAATAGTGCCACTACTCATTATTAAGATCTGAATAATGAATAGCTCATTATTCATTGTACAGTATTCAGGAAATACTATTCATTACTAGAACACCCCTTTACACAACATTTTCACATTTTCAGGAGGCTCATCAATGTAATTTCTTGGCCCCATGACATTCATTGTGGCTATGAGATTAAAGTATGAGGCCAAACTAGGATCCAAATAGAGTTGGTCCCAGTGGATTGCAGAGACTGAGGCTACATAGCGCATGTGAGGACCAGCCATATTGTACAAATAGTACCTCGTATCTTCACTACCCCCCATTAGCCCTAGCCACGCACCTTTTGACAAAGCAGTAGAGTGCCTCACAGCAGCAGGAGCACTGCTCTTGAATTACTTTTCACATATTACATTTGCACTTATAGCACCCTGCCAAAAATTGAGTATATTAGATCATTGCTTTTGTCAAAGTTAAAGTGCAGGCTTCAGCTGCACCTATTGAGTGAGTGTGCCGATTCTATCTATTTTAGGGTCTGCTAGTTTGTCTGCAGAGAAAATAATAAATGTATGCACTTTTCTGTGTGGAATTGTTTCTGCCCCAGTGCCCCTCTCTGCTTTGACTGTATTAACAGAGGTGTCCAGAATATGATGCAGTGCTATATCGTGAGGTGCGAGTTCCCATCTATTTGCAAGTTCCCCCTTTTGACTACATCTTTTTTCCTTTTTTTCTATTTAGTTTATTTTATTAAATATCAACTGCTAAATAGACAATCAATCAATCAATTTAGTTTATTGTTCGGCAATATGCCATTACAATATTTAAAACACAACAAATACATTTACAATTGTGCAATATAAATGCACAATTTACAAGCTTAAAATATCACATTTAGGCAAACTTAAAATATTCACATCAATTTTCTGCCATTGCAAATTTGTTTATGCATTCTCTCTCTCTCTGACAATTTAGAGCTATATTAGCCCATAATATGCTGCAGTTGTTATAGACCTATATGGGTGTATGTTGGCAATGTAATACATAAACCAGTCTAATAAAAAGTTAATATGTTAAATTTCTAAGAAAATAACAAAGTTATAGGGTTCATCTTATTTAAAATCCAGCTGTTTCATTAGTAAAAAATATGAAGCTCCAATTACTCTAAGGAGTCCATTCATTTATGAGCAAAAACAAGATTGTAAGGCTTCATCTTAAATTTGAAGTCCAACTGTTTCATTGATAAGAAATGTGAAGCTCTAATTGCTCTGAGGAGTCCATTCATTTATGAACAAAATCAACCAGCTGTTCACCAAAAACCAAACCTACAAAAAATGATTGCTCTAAGAACCAGCAATACACCTTACTTTAAATAACTATAAAATTTCAGAAGGAAAAAACTATGTCCCATATCAGTGGTATTTCTTTTACAAAAGTTCAACTGCTGTTAGCAGAATGCACGCTGAGGCATCACACAAGGGATCCTTCCATGAAAAAAGCTGCTATATTATTAGTTCAAAAAGGTTCTAAAGTGCTCCTAAATAAGGAGTCCAACTGTTTTTAAAGAAACCTTTAACAACCATACTCAAATGCAGCTCGTAGGAGGCGCTATAGTCCACTGGAAATAACCATTTAAAAAGGAGTTCATCCGACGGACTTTTTACTCACCATCCAGGAGAGAAAGTTTTTTAAATCATCTTTTCAAGAGTTCTTCCTCCATCAATACTTAAACAGTGTTCCTTGTATGGGTTACAACATCATATATTGATTTAAATAGTCTCCTAGTGTATACATTTAATCTATTGCTGCCGTTTGCCATCTTTCAGACACATTTATGGACATCAGCAAAAGTAGCGTCCCCATTTTTCATTTTTAGTCCTCATATATGGCAAAGTTTAATTTTCCAAACCTGCAAAAAAGATAGAAAAGAGTTGTTCCACTGAGCATAGTAATTTAAACATTCATTTGGTGCCTTCAACCCCCCTTAGGCAATGTTAACATACATTTTAAAGAAAAGTTTTAAGCATCTCTGCACAAACCATGCTCTCCTGCTTGCAAGACAACAAGGTCTCCAGACACGACAATCTGGCTTAATTCACCTTCACATAGACATCCATACATACAGCCAAGAATAGTGCAAATAAGATTTTGAGCATAGCCCAATTATCTCAGAAATGCTGAAAAAAACTTTTCAAAAGTATAATCCAGACTTTTATGTCTCCTTTACTGGGCACTCGTATCTACGGTACTAGATAATACTAGACAGAAACATTACTTTAACTTCTGTCTGGATAGGACAGAAGTTCACTTAATAAAATGAGAAAGAACTTCTCTGTCATGCCTGACTTTCTCGTTTTTACCTTTATTAGCCCCGCAGAGTGCTCGGTCAATATTTTTACATGACTCGAGAATACACCTCACAGGCGTCTTTGTCTCTGATGGTATGTCAAAAAACAGTGCTACCTCGAATAGCCAAACAGAAATAGAAGTACAAACAAGTCCCAAAAAATAAGGAGGGTTTCATTCATCGATTAAATGAAACCTCAACAGGGCTTCAGTGGGGCTTCCAAACAGTTACAACGCCATTCACTAGGAGAAAGCTTCTAGGAGCGGAGTGGTGCAGAGCTGCAGCCATCTTGCCACACCGCCCCCATAGAGAAACAAGAAATACAGAACATACCAAAAATAGACAATAGAGTAAAAATCATGAGTAAACTGTAATGTGCAAGTAGAACAAGGGAATAAGCAATCATATACAAAAGAGATATGCTTAATATAGATGCATCATAAATAACAAAAAAAAAACAGTATTCTGACATTGTGAAGCTATCACAATATGCAGAGGGTACATTTAGGTGTCAGGATTCATTGATAAAGAATATAGGGTATGAAGTTTTTCCCAGTTGGACTGGTAGGATGACAAGGCATTACAAGTAGTTGCAATGAACTTCTGAGTCCTCAGTTTAAGTTACAATTCCTGTACACATTAATGATAGCTAAACTGTTGATTATCAAGTCAGTGCTATAAAATAACATGCTTAGTTGTAAAGGAGATCTAAGCTATATGATGTCTCCTTTCTCTAATAGATGCAGCTGAATAATCACTAAGAAGACAAACCTGAGGAGTGAAAATGTCATCCAAGCCCAGCAAAGGATCATCTCAAGCTTTAATTAAAGTACATAGCTGGCATACTTGAGGACAATCCCAAAAGATAAGGTGTAGGGTACAGGGCACATTCTGGGACAATCTACCCATCTTAGCTGATTTAGTGAGAGTGAAATATATATTATTTAGGAAATTAAATTGCATTAGGTGCAATTTATCATTTTTCAAATAAATATATAAATCTCTCCAAATCCAGTCCCAGCAAAATGGATATGCAGAAAATGTGGTATCGCAATAATTACAAGATCCTGGCAATGGAGGAAATGCTGTAGTAAAAAGGAGACTGTGTAGTAGGGAGATGGCATGGGGCTATGTGGCAGCATGGGTCAGGTCATCTACAAAGGGTCTATTATCCAAATTTCAAGAAGCAGGGCCTATGTGTTTAGTGACAGAATAGAGAATCTGCAAATATTTGAAGGCATGCTGCTTAGGGACCCGATGGGTAGCTTGAAAAGCATGGGAAGGTATGGGATGGCCCTACAAAAGGAGATCCACCACATTAAGATGTGGAGCAGACCAAAAGGATGGGGCTAAAATTAAGCCCGCATTTTTGAAATTTGGGTTACCTTATATAGGTTGGAAAACATCTTTGGGCAGAGAATACCAAATCTTTTGGACCAATTGGTCATGAACTTTGAGAGAGGTAGGAATAGTATGGTCTTGAAGGAGGTTAGCAGACTGTTTTATTGATGTATACAACAGAGCTGCATGAGTGACCTTTGCCAAGTGGCATTTTTCTCATTCAGTAAGGACCCATGCAGGGGTATAAAAAGTAGAGGTTTCACAGGGTCAGGGAAAAGCCAACAAATGTAGTTACTGACATAGTTAGTGAAATAATACATTTGAAAGTGTGGTACATGGAGTCCCACAGTGAGTTTTGAGACTACTAATTTATGATATGTTAATCTGGCTGTTTTTCTTCTCAAATAAATGAAAATATCATGGAATGAAGAGAGGTAAACCAGGATGATGGGAGAAAAATATTCAAAATATGTGAAAGGTAGAGAACATGTGGAAGAAAATTCATTTTAATGACATTATTTCTACCCCAAAGTGTGAAAGGAAGGGCTCCCCATCTTTTTAAGTCCTGTTGGATAGTAGAAAGTAACTAACTGAGATTAAACTTTTTGAGGGCAGTCGAGGATCTAGCCAATTCAATACCAAGGTAGTTAAGCTGCTTGGGGCTATAAACTAAACCTAAGGCAGTAATATCAAGGCAAGTTTATTGTTCATCAAAGGCATAAATGTTTTAGACATTACAATTTTTACAGAATAAAAAATAAGGTATAAATTAACATTGTATTAAAAATCAGGCATAAAACATAGGTTTATTACCCATATATCTCTAAAACCAGCATAGTGCATATATCTCAGTACATCAATACATCAGAGGATTTCACTATGACAGGAAAATATCTCCCTTAAATTTATAGTTTCTTTCTTTTATGCCTAAGAGCAGAGGCTAGAAATTTAAAAATTAGCCCTGCATCTTCTTTATGCATGGGATGAAGCAGAATAAAAACTGGATCATTTGCCAGCCCATCAGTGGAGCAGTTGGATTTCCACTTGCGACACTGGTGACCCAGGTTCGGGAGCAGACTCCGATCAGTGGAGGGCCAGCAGGGGGAGAAGGCTTGAGTGCCTCAGGGACTGCTCACCTCTCCAGGGGGAGGGAGGGAGGGAGAGGATCAAGGCCCGTAGCTCATCTGACCCTGGGTGGAGGCCTGAGGCACAGCAAGTTCTGCTGATAGCTGGGGGGGCCGGGGGTGCTGTGTGGTGTATATCAGTGCCTAGTGCTTTCACATCAGGGCATAACACCACACAGGAAGAAATGGAGGAAAAATACAAATGAAGTGATGGGTAGATGGAGCACCAGTGCAGACCCTGATTGCAACTGCTTGCCCGACCACTGGGTGACCCAATGAAAAATCCAGAGATATTGGGGTGTAGGGCCCCACCTCATACCTGCCTGGGAGGTATAACCACAGGTTCATGGGGAAACTCCAAGGGATTCAGGTATTGCAGATCGCAGGGTAGCATCAGGTGTCTCCCGAAGAAGTGGAGCTCAGGGGTGGGAGGAGGACAAACAGAAAGTAAAAAAAAACAAAAAATGGATCATAGTTTGTGTTTTCATATCTGACTAGAAACACTTTCTGAATAATATCCCTGGAAAGATTATACGGGGCACTGGGTAATTATTAGAAAAATGGTTTCTGAAAATCCATTTTTGCATGGGCACTGGTTATCTTCAATCAGTCCCCTGTTTCTATGTTTATTGACCGGTGTATATTTGGAAGTAATTAGTCCAAATCCCATCCATATAATCCTTTTACTACATACTAGAGATATGGGTAGGAACAGATAATCTTTGATAACATGATCTATTTTATTATTTCTGTACCATAAGGGCTGTCTTTGTTCTTTGACATCATCCATATCTTTTTTGGGTGATATGAAATAATTTCTTTTTAATCACTTTCTTATATAATATTGAAATACTAATGTTCCTTAGGTAATCCTCTCAGAGATGAGAGAAGTCAATCTTTTTTAATGTGTTCAGTAGTTTCCTCAGCCAGAGGGAATCAGAACCATTCTTGGACCAATTACTTTTTTCCAAAAGACAATCTAATGGTAGAGTCTTATAAATATTATTAAAAATTCTTAACCAATATGAAACCAATCCATCCTCTGTTAATGTTGAAACTGGCAGTATAGCCTAGAGGTTGGAGTAACAAGCAGTGAATGAGCTTGGTACATTCAGCAGACATGGGTTTGAGTCTGAGCAAGTTACTTAACCAGCCTAAAGCTCCCAGGTTGCCCTTGGAAACAGGCAGTTGTGCCTAATGGGCCTTACCTGGTTAACAAAGGAAAATTAAAAATGGAGCTTCTACCTAACTCTACCCAGACTATTGGGGAAGAAGTCACTACAGGGACTTGCAAAAGTTCTTTATAATAATATAACAAAGGGGGATCAATATTAACTGTATTTCGTGCTCCCCAAACTTCAGCCCCATATAATAATAATGGAGTATTTTTGCTTCTCCAGCTTGAATAGCAGGTGCTACAGTTTTACCTCCATATTTATAATTAAAATGTAGCAGTGCTTTTGCCACATGTGTAGCCTTATTACTTTGTTCCTTAAGATGTGCTGTCCATTTGCCATTGGTAATTAGTTTTACCCATTAAGTAAGTATAGTGTGATACCACTTTAATTGATTCATCATTTGGATAAAGTTTGACTTTAGATGAATTATCTCCAAATATCATGATTTCATTTTTTTTAGATTTATATTTAATTCAAACAACTCACTCTTTTGTTTAAGTTGGTTTATTTTTCTCTGAAGACCTATGGTTGAAAGTGAGAAAATCACAAGATCATCTGTGTATGCCAATGAGTGGTAGGGAGTATTATTTATTTTAGGTCTGTCCTCGGGGTGCCTGGGTCTCAAAATATATCAGAGAGCCTATGTATACACTAAACAATAGAGGGGCCAAGAGAAAGCCTTGTTTAACATCCTTATTTGTATTAAAATAGTCAGATAGGTTCCCCTTATTATCGTATCTGATGGCTGTATTGGTGTTAGAATATAACATATATATTGGGATCAGCAGATCAAGCGGAAGACCTCTTTTTATCAAAATTCTCCAGATGGATTCTCTATTCACTGAGTCAAAAGCTGCCCTGAAATCTACAAATAATGCATATAACTTTATTTTCCTAAACCCCCTGCATTTTTCTAGCAAGTGTGCCACACACTAGATGTTGTCAATAGCTGAAAAACCTTGTCTAAAACAAGACTGATAGATATTGGATTTGAGGAAACTGCCCAGGCCTGAATTTTCTCCAAAAATATTTTAGTTAAAATGTTTGGAGCTAAAGTCTACTAAGCAGATTGTTCAAAAATTTGTTGGATCACGGTAAGCTGTTTTTTTTGTGTATAGGTACTATTAATGTTGTTCATCCAAGAAGGAAGAATAAACCATTGGGTTAAACAAACATAAAAAAATGTTAAATGTGTGACCTAATAATTGTTAAATTCTTTGTATATCTCAGGAGATTTGGCATCGGGTCCAGGCATCTTATTATTGTCTAATTTTTAGATGGCAGCTTCTGCTTCTATGGGTGTAATAAAGAGTGCATGATACTAATCTTTGTTAAACCATAAAGGTAATTTCTGGAGGGTTCCATTAGCATCCTCCTGATTACATAATATTTTAAAGTGTTCCACCCAGGTTACATTTGGAATATATACTGCTAAGGAAGGTTTAAATTGTTTCACCCCAATTGCCATCATCTTCCAAAAAGTTTTGGAATCATTTCATTGTATTGTCTGGAACATATGTTCCCATTGTTCTGTATAAATTCTGTTTTCTTACAAGAGAGAAACATATTATATTGCTTCCTAAGTTTATTTGAATAACTAAAATTAACTCTGGTGGGAGTCCTCTTGACCTTTCTAATTGTTTTCTTGAAATTATGTTTGGCCCTTTTGAATGACAGACATTGAACCATGTTTTTTCTTTCTTTTTCTCATTTCCAGCTGTGTACATTTCTTGCCTAATCAGACCATATAAGTATTCCAACTGTCCCTGCATATTCTGTGGTAATATATTTCCATCTAACCTGGTTATATCACTTTAAATTACTATGTTATTTATAGCTGTAAGCACTAGTCTTCTCCTCCCTCTGAGTGTTACTGAGGAGCGATGGATTATTCAAGGATTATTGTTTATTAGAATTTTTCTGTGTAACAATTTCTGAACATAGTGTGGCATGGCCGCTTTTTGATCTCATCTCTATAATTAGTTTTTTAAACCAGTCATAACCTTCAAATGTATAGAGTAGATAATAACACTCTGACCATTAGATGAAAAATAGGTATCATTTCCTTCCAAATCCCCCTCAATTTGACCATTTAAGATAAGTTATTATGGTCAATAAAATTCTGTAAATTCTTTCCAGATTCATTACACTGTTTATAAAGGCTATTTCCTTTAGACACACTATCCAACTATATCTGTACCGAACTTTCTGGCAAATTATCATAATTAGTTACTCGGGAGTTAAAATCACCTTCAATCAATACTGTATGAGCTCTGAATTTTTTTGACATCAGGTCAAGGTCTGTAATAATGCTATTCCATATATCATGGTATATAGTGCACTGATATTTAGGGTGGAATATAGATATTTATCAATACAAGAAGGAGAGAATCCCATTTAGAATATACAATTATAATTCTGATTCAGATCATTTCAGTGCAGAACCTTAATTCCCTCTCTTATTCTTACAAAAATAGCCAAGCCTCCCCTAGGTCTACCCATTGGTTTTGGTTTAGTTGCAGGTACAATAATTTATTAATATCCATTCATACTGTATGTACTGTATCTTGTATCAACGTCTCTGCAAAGACAAAAACCTCAAAACCTTCTGAAAAAGGTTTCTATTCTGGATCAGAAAGTTTAGATTTCAGGTCTGCTACATTCCATACTAATAGATTTGCCTCATCTGTCTGAGCATCAAAGGTGGATACAAAAGTAGTTGAGGTATTAATGTCTGAACCTAGTCAGACTTTTCCTTTGTTTGCAGTATGATTGTCTCGCTGGTTGTCAAGACTGGAATGATCTACCACCAGAATATTTGCCCTATTAAATTTGTGGGCCTTGTCCAATATCTATTGAAAGACAGTTGGTGATTTTAGAGTAAGGTCTACTTGTCTCCCCTGTGTATTTGTCTGTATCCTTTCAACTTGAAATGATTTCCTGTGGGGTAAGCTCTACATCCAATATAATCCGCCATTAGTGCATAGACCTATGATGTCAACATTTTATGATTTTCATCATTAAGTTTTTCTATTCCAGAATTAGAAATTGTTTTAAGAACCTCCTGTTCCTGAGTCCCATCTGGACTTCTATCAAAATTCCACCTTAACTCAGATAGGATATTATAGAAATCATTCAATTTAAGTGCCAGTGAGGGCTCTAGGTAGTTATGAACCTTTTTGCTAATTGTAAACCAGGTAATCAGAGGAGAAATGCCTAACTCAAGGTGAGTAATCCGTTGTAGTTTAGCCCAGTTTTTTTTTGCAAAGTCCATATTTGAAACCATAATATACACCAGTAGTGAGGTGTCCTGTCTATCTATGTATATAGCTTTAACATTTTCTGCAGCTTGAGAGATTACCAATTCTGCCTTAAACAGATGAATAAGTTCTACTAGTGGTCTCATAGGATTTTAAGTATAGGCCCTCCAACCTAAGGGCTATCTCCTGTCCATTCAGTTTGATTAGGTTCTGCTCATTTTCTTTTATTCTCACTATTGCTTCCAGGGTATCTGGATTATCAAAAAATACAGTTGATTTCCCTGCAAAACTCTTTTTTATATTAGTTATTATATCTATTCGAGCTTCTTTGTTGTTCTCCGAGGGACTTCCCTCCTGTTTATTTTGATTGCAATGCTCTTCTGTTTCAAGATTCAAGCATAATTGGGGTTTATCCATTTTTTTTGGCTATAGTTACAGTATTTCTGGTATGACAGGGATAGGCTGTAAGAGGTTCAATTTCGGAGATGTCTTGGTAGCTTCTGTAGAGTGTCATTTTCCCTTCCTTTTCCTATGTTTCCCCTTCCTCTTTCCTTTTTTCCCCTTTCTTATTGATATTCTTTGGAGTCTCTGGAATATAGATAGAGGAAAAGGACATTTTATGAACCTTTTGAGTATCCTCCTTCTTTTCTATTGACTCCATTTTTATACCTAGGTCCCTCATTTGTTCATTTATCAATTTGACAATCTCATCTAGCCTCTGTTTTAAATTATTAAATGCCTCAAGGAGCATTACATTACTCATGACTGGATGGGCCAGGGCTTTTATAGTGTATTTGGACAGCGTACCCAGACATTAAGCTAGGAAATTTGAATCCAGCTCAATGTGTTCTACTTCTTTGTCAAGTCTTTCAAAGACTGTGTTAGGGAAGCCTGCTAATACAGATTGTTTCTAAATCATGTGAGGGGTATTTTGAAACACAAAAATAGTCCAAAGGATTAAAAAATCAGTTTGGTTACATGTTTAATGATTCCCCTAGGGCTTCTAATTCTTTTAAAATAATCTTTTCTTTTGAATTACAATCTTTCTTAGTAGTTTTATCTCCATTCCCTTCATGCTTCCCAATCCAAAGAGCCTGAGTAGAGTATATGTTTAATTGGAGAAAAATAATCTGAGATCATCTCTCTTTTAATGGACTCTACCTCTGACTTTTTTTTTCTTTGCAACTTTCTGTTTTTCCTTTTTTGATTTTTGATTTTAAATTTTTGGGAGACAAACTAAGTTTCTTTTTTTCATTATTAATAAGTCAGATATCAAGACCTGTTTTCTCTTATTCTATCTAACTTTGGGGGTGGGGGGAGAACTGGGGGTGGAGTCATCTTTTTCTCATTTTTCCCTAGAAGTAGTATTTTAAGGTTTAGATCATTAGTTGTATTGAGATCTGGTATCTCATCACCCTTATGGGCACCATCACAAAATATGGGGTTGGTCATTTTGACCAGGGTAGAGGAAGTCAATATTATGTCCTCTGCGAAGGTACTACCATTCTTCTGATCCATTTTATGATTATTTTCCATCTTCTACTATCCATTTTATCCAATGTGATGAGAAAAGCAACTGTAAATGGATAGTTTTCAGCTCTTATCTTTGTATCATTAGGTTAGTTTTCAGTAGGTAGAAGTCCCAATAGAGCCTATTCATTATCAACCAAACTATATCACCTAAACTAAAATCAATAGGCAACCAATAAATGACAAAATATAAATATGATGACAATTAATGCAAACAGATGCACAAATAGCTAGTGTCCACTATTCTGGTAACCTGTAAGGTATATACCTGTGCTGCAGTGGTAGTTTTATACTTGTATATGTGCAGCCACTTACAGTTGTTCGGCCCAGTAAGGTTAGTTTCAGTGTCTCATTAGAGTTCATAGTTCGTGAAAGTCCTTCCAGAATCTTTCCTAGGGCTCTTCCAGTTTTAGTTGGAGTGCTTCAGTCTTCCAAAAGAAATCTTCAAAACAAGCAAAGGCACTCCAACAGTAATCAGGCAGGAAATGTTCCAGTGCTCCTCCCCAGACTACCCTAATGCAATTCTCAAAATCGTACAAAGTGAGGGATACTGAGACTCTTGCAAGCAATGTTCTTGCATCTAAAAATATGCTCCTGTATTATAAATAATTGAGCAGTGACATCTGCCAATAATATGCTGTAATATCTAGATAGAATTTATAGAATCCTGATGGCAGAACAAGACCACTGGGCCCATCTAGTCTGCCTGAAAAATAGCCCAGCCCCTCCTGCACTCCTACTGTTCCTCTCACCTCTCTGCCCTCTACCTCCCCTTCTGTTTAGCCCTGTGTAGTTGTCCCATGCTGTTTTGAATTTGTCTACTGTATCCACCCCACAACCCATTCCTGCAACCTGTTCCATGGTCCTACAACCCTCTCTCTGAAGTAAAGTCTCCTTACATCCCCCAAAAATCTACCCCTTCCAGCATGAATGCATGACCTCTGGTGGTTTTGATTTCACTCAGCCTTCAGAGGCTACCTCCCAGGTACTTGATGAAGATGGTCACCTGTTAGTGTCGTGCCCTGCTAGTACACTATATTTTGGAAAAAATTAGCAATCTACAGTGACAATGCAACATTTTACTCAGCAGAGCTAATACAACAGTGTTTGAATAACATTCTGGTAACCTTGGTATAAAGTGTCAGCACTTACTTTTCTTTTAATCTGTGTTTTACATTTTTGACAGTTTGAAAATGCTTACTTCAGCCGGGACCTCCAGCGACACATGAAGGTCGAATGTAAATAACCAGATCAACACATCTACTGTTTCAGTGGCAGCACTAGCTGAGATGGCAAGTAAAAGTGATATACTACAAGTTAAAGAAATGTTAGCTGGGCTTAAACATGGTGTTGCTAATTCAAATCGAGCTAAAGAAACTTTAAAAACTGAAACAGAAGCGGTAAACTCTGAACTGAACAATACTGTCCTACACCTCAGTACATTTAATTATACAGTTTCCCAGGTAAGTTCCACTCTACTGAATCAAGTCAAGCAGATTGAGTATCTTCTTGGAAAAGTGGATGATTTAAAGAAGAGGGGATGAAAAAACAACATTAGAAATATTGGGATGCCAGAGGGATGGGAAGAAAATAATATGATTGTTTTTTTAAAATCATTTATTCCTGAACTACTAAATTTTCAATGAATGTGGCCACTTGAGATCGAAAGAGCCCACAGGACTCTAGGCCCAAAAATCTTCCTAGAATAAACACCCTTGTCCTATTGTGGCCTTGTTCCTCAGATTTTCTATTAAGGAAGACATTTTAAAAATCACCAGGGAGCATAAATCTTTGAATTATCAAGGGCACAAAATCGCATTGTTTCAGGATTTTTTCCTCTTAACTGGTAAATAAGAGGAAAGGGTTCTATGAGGTGAAGCAGGAATATCAGAGACTGAGGGTCTTATATAATTTCAAATACCCTGCAGTATTTCAAATTAAAGAGCAAGGAGGAGGTATGGTGTCCTGTGCCACTGTGGAAGATGCTTGGAGATATCTACATATGGCTACTGAGGATTTTCTTTCTGTCCAGATTTCACAAGGCTCCAACCATCAATCTGGTTCAAAACAAAGTTATTCTGCTCATGACCCACCCCCTCCTGCTTGAGATTCTGCTCGTGCCACAACTGAGCAGGTGGATCCTGTAGAATCTATAGAAGCATACCCTTCCCTCTCTCCATCTTTGCAACCAGTTCTAAACCACAATGCTTGGGCCTCTACCCCTCAGCTATACTTGACTACTGTAAAATCTACAGTAAGGGATGGGAATTCTTGCCAACCTGGAAATTATTGGAAAGTAAAATCCATCTCCAAGATAGTGGTTCCAGTTCAGAGACAAGGAAGGCAGTCTTACCAATCTACCACAAGGCAAAAAAAGAAGTAGGAGTAGGAGCAGGTGTTATAGAAATACAGCCTCCAGCAACATTTCTTTATCCAGTTCTTTCGAGGTAGAAGAGGGAGAACCCCAGATTAGTGCACACAAATCAGCAATCCCCAGAGCACAGTCTCTAGAGGAACTGAAAGGAATTAATACTCGGTGAGTGTCTGTTTCTGTTCAGGAACTTCCTCCTGCACCCTCTATGCTTACTCCCACATGACTTCTGTTTCCCTCAGCCCTTTCAGCATGAATCCAAGTGATCAAGGGATTTATTGCTTTTCTTTTAAGAAGTCAGCTCTGAATTCCTCCAATTTTTCATCATGGGGTAAGGTTTTCTCTTGCAAACTCAGTCTATTTGATAGCTGCCTGAGTGGATCAAAAGTGCAAAAGTGCTGCTTCAGTTTTTTGCATGGTGGTTTTAACCACCATCAATCTGCATGTCATAGTGACTTTGTTTATTTACATTCACCTGACTTTTATAATCTATTATTGAATTAAATGTTAAATGTTACTTATTTTGGAGCATAGGTTTTACTATCCATGTTGTAATTTTACGTATGGTCTCTGGAGGGTGTTTTTATCTTTTCCTCATCAAAAAGGGGAAGAAGCTATGTTTTTAAATGTTATACATACATATTTTTAATTTCAACACTGAAATGGTTAGTAGCTCTGCAGACTCACCAAGAGCTCCCTAAGGTAATCTTTGTGACATGCAGAGGTAGATAGTGGGCCGGATTTACAAAGCATGTGAAAGACCCGCAGCTGCGGGTAAACCAAGGTGCAAGTGGATTTTCACTTGCGGATCCGCAGGTTACCCACAGCGGTGGGTTTTCACAAAGCTGGAGCTGGATTACGACTGGCTCCACAGGTTATGGTCACTTGCGGGTGGTGTTGCCAGGGAGATGACTACAGCAGCGGGAATGGGAGCAGCCGTAACACCCTTCACAACTGCTGTGGCTGTTAATCTCACCTGCCACAGCTGTGGGCAATTACAGTCTGCAACAGCAGTTGCGGAGTGGGACTTAATCAAAACAAATCAAATCGCTCTTTATTTATATAAGGTGCCTTTCTTAAACCAAGGCACCTGTACAATATTACATAAAACAATAAATAGTTAAAACAACATTAAAATATTCAGAAATCATTATAGGCTTTACTAAAAAGGTAGATTTTCAAAGCTCCTTTAAAACTTTGGACAGTCGGGCAATTTCACACCTGGCGAGGTAGAGAATTCCACAGGGTTGGGGCCATGAAACTAAAAGATCTGGCCCCTGAAGTTTTTAAGCGAACCCTGGGAATCTCTAGCAATTCCTCGTCAGTGGATCGGAGAGAGCAGGGGGGACAGTAGGGACAAAGGAGCTCTTTCAGGTAAGCAGGCCCCTGATCATGTAGGGCCTTATAGATCAGCAAACTGACCTTAAAGATGATTCATCAGCAAACTGGCAGCCAGTGCAGTCTGCGGAGCACAGGCATTATATGACTGGACCTAGAAGAACCAGTCAACAGCCTGGCTGCCGCATTCTGCACTAGCTGCAGGTGGCGAATCTCAATCCCCGGTAGCCCAAGGTAAAGGGCATTGCAGTAGTTAAGGCGGGAGGTAACGAAAGCGTGGACCAAAGTGGGAAGATCATCTGGAGGAACCAGGTGCTTCACCTGGGCAATGTTCCTCAGATGATAAAAAGAGGTTTTGACAACCGCTGACACCTGAGATTTGAATGTCAGACAGTCATCAAATACAACGCCCAGGTTCCGCACTCGGTCTGAGGTAGTCAGCTGGACACCCCCAAGCCATAAACCCAAGGGCGATCCAGCTAACAAACCCACCTCCCAGTGACCCTGGTCCACAACCAACGCCTCAGTTTTTTCCGGGTTCAACTGCAGCCAACTCACATTCATCCAGTCTTGGATCTCTGCAAGACAGTTGTTAAAGAACGAAATGGCAGCATCCTGACCGGGCACAAAGGACATGTACAGCTGGGTATCATCTGCCATAGCAGTGAAAACCCAGACCCTACCGCCTAATGATCACTCCTAACGGCAGCATATACACTGCAAACAACATGTGTGACAAAATGGAACCCTGCGGTACCCCACAGGATAAGGAGACTGATGCCGAGGAAAAAATCCCGGACACCACCCTCTGAGTCCTACCCTCGAGGTAAGATCGAAACCACCTGAGGACTGTATCAGACAGCCCACAGATAGATTGCAAATGTTCCAATAGCACACCATGGTCCACAGTGTCAAACGCTGCAGAGAGATCAAGAAGGACCAAGATGGAACAGGTCCTTCGATCTCTCGCTATTAGGAGGTCATTTAGTACCCGAACAAGTGCTGTCTCGGTACTATGCCTTTTCCTAAATCCAGACTGGAGAGAATCATAGACATTGTTGTTGGTCAAATGCTCATCCAACTGCAATGCAACCACCTTTTCAATAACTTTACCCACAAAGGGTAAGTTAGAGACAGGCCTGTAGTTTGCCAGACAGTCCGGGTCCAAGGAGGACTTCTTAAGAAGGGGCTGAACCACAGCCTCCTTAAGAGGATCTGGAAAAATCCCCCTCTCCAAGGACCTCCAGACTATCTCAGCAAGGACTGGGCTGATTTTATCCACACAACCCACTAAGAGACGTGTGGGGCCTGGGTCCAAACCACAGTTGGTCGGACGCAGTGATTGGATGATCATCACAGTGTCATTGATTGTGGGGAGGCTGAAGTCAGACCACACAAACTGGGTGTCCGACATCTCCTGCCAACCATCACAATTCCCATTGGAGAGGGTCAAGCGGACATCAGATCTGAATTTAGCAACCTTATCTGCAAAGAATAGAGCAAACTCCTCACACCGTTCTTGAGAAAAAGCTCTTCTGGGCTGAAGACAGATTGGATTGCACAATCTGTCCACAGTCCGGAAGAGCTGAGCTGGTCTATTCTGTGCAGCCACAATCTCTCTGGACAGAAATTCTGCCTTCTTATGGGAGATTGCAGATTGATAGACCACATAGTGGTCTATCAAACTAAGTTTGTCACCATCCAGACCCGACCTCCGCCAGCACCTCTCCAACCTTCGTCCAACTCTCCTCAACCCCTTCAGAGTCTCATCAAACCAAGGAGACCTGGGGCGAAAAGTGAGAGGATGAACATGAACAGGAGCAATGGAATCCAGGGCCCCTGACACTGCCTTATTATAGGGAAGTACCAGCTCTCCTGGATCCATGCAATCTCTCGGTAAGCGCAATAGGTTCAACACTGCCATCAGGTCATCTGGGAAAACACCCCTTAAAGGGCGGTACCAGACCATTTCCATAGGGGCTGACCTACTAGTATGGCCTCAAAACTGAACCCAATGGAGTGATGGTCCGACCATCTGACTGGTTCCACCACCAAGTCGGATATCTCCATCCCCAGAAGGAACACCAAATCCAATGAATGACCACCAATATAGGTTGAGGAGGAAATAACCTGTGTGAAGCCCAGTGAAATCATTAACTGGAGGAAGTCTTGACCAAAATGGGACAGCCATAAGGACTAGGGTTGTCTACAGGCCCCCAGACCAGGGGGAGGACATAGACACATTACTGTTAGAAGATATACAAAACATGACAGCTAAAGGGGAGGTTCTGATAATGGGAGACTTCAACATGCCGGATACAGATTGATCAATACCAGCAGGAACATCTGCCAGAACTAGACACATGATGGATTCCCTGCAGGGGGAGGGCCTCAAACAACTGGTACAACAACCCACAAGAGACAGGGCTATCCTAGATCTAGTACTGACTAACAGGGAAGGGATCACAGATCTCCAGGTAGAAGGTCACCTGGGGCCAGTGACCATCACATGGTATGGCTCAATTTGGCTACTACATCTAAATCATCCCATTCCAAGACAAAGATATGGACTTCAGAGGAGCTGACTTTGATAAGATGGCCAACAGAGTTAAGCTAGCCCTGGCAAAAAGAAACACAGGTGAGGGATACAGGCAAAGTGGGTAAGCATTAAGGATGCAATACTTGAAGCAACATCCCATTGTGTTAGACAGAAAGGAGATGCAAAGAAGAAGAACCACTTTGGTTCTCAAATACAGTAGCAGAAAAGGTCAGAGCCAAAAGGCTGGCCTTCAGGAAATATAAGGGAACACAGCAGGATGAAGATAGGGAGGCATACCAAACTGCCCTAAGGGAAGCAGGAAGGCAGTAAGTCAGGCAAAGTCCCAAACTGAGGAAACACTAGCACAAAGAGTAAAGAAGGTGACAAGACTTTCTATAGATACATTAGTGAAAGGAGAAAGACCAGAGGGGTATTGCTAAGCTCAATGGAGAAAAGGAACATGTGAGGAGGAGGACTCCTAAAGCATCTATCCTAAATAGATACTTTTGCTCAGTATTTACTGAAGAGAAGGTAGGGCAGGGCCCACAGCTCAGCACCATGGACACAGGGGAGGGAGGTGAGCACTACTCCCTTCACAAAAGAAAGGGTCCTACAAGAGCTCGCTAAGCTCAGGGTGGATAAGGCAATGGGACCTGATGGCATACATCCCAGGGTACTTAAGGAGCTAAGGGTGGAACTAGCAGAGCCATTAGCAGAACTGTTTAGTGAGTCTCTGAGCACAGGAGAGGTCCCAGAAGACTGGAGAAGGGCTCATGTGATCCCGCCTCCACAAAGTGGTAGCAGGGAGGAGGCAGGGAACTACAGACCAGTCAGTCTTACCTCAGTAGTGGGCAAGATTATGGAGGCACTCCTTAAGGAAAGGATAGTGCAACACCTGGAATCCATAGGGGCACAGGATCAAAGACAGCATGGGTTTACAAAAGGAAGGTCCTGTCAAACTAATCTCATAGATTTCTTTGACTGGGTAACCAGAGTGGTGGACCAAGGGGGAGCAGTTGATGTCGCCTACCTTGACTTCAGCAAAGCTTTTGACACTGTTCCACATAGAAGATTGATAAATAAGCTGGGTAGGCTCAGGGTGGGTCAGAAGTTAGTCAACTGAGTGGCAAACTGGTTGACGGGCAGAAAACAGAGAGTGGTGGTAAATGGTATACAGTCAGAAGAGATGCGAGTCACAAGTGGGGTACCTCAGGGATCAGTCCTGGGGCCAGTCCTCTTCAATATCTTCATTAGTGACCTTGCAGATGGACTAGAGGGTAAGGCTTGTCTGTTTGCAAATGACACCAAGATCTGCAACAGAGTAGATGATCCAGATGGGGTGGGCAGAATGAGAAGAGATCTGGATAAACTAGCAAAATGGTCAGAAAAGTGGCTACTGGGATTTAATGCAAAGAAGTGCAAGATCATGCACATAGGGAAGAGAAACCCTGAAACCACCTAAAGGCTGGGAGGGGAGTTGCTGGCAGTCACAAAGGAAGAAAGAGACTTGGGCATCATCATCACTGATGACCTGAAATCATCCAAGCAGACCTCTAAAGCAGTAGGTAAGGCTAGGGGGATGTTAGGGTGTTTAAGTAGGGGTATCACAATTCGTAAGAGAGAGGTAATAATCCCTCTTTACAAGACACTGGTTAGGCCCCATCTGGAGTACTGCATGCAGTACTGGAGGCCACATCTTCACAAGGACATTAACCAAATTGAGGCAGTCCAGAGAAGGGCAACCAAAATGGTGCAGGGACTGCATCAGAAGACATATGAGGACAGATTAACCAAGCTCAATATGTATACCCTTGAACAAAGGAGGGAGAGAAGTGATATGATCGAGACATTCAAACACCTTAAGGGCATTAACAAGGTGAAAGAGTCTAACATGTTTAAATATAAGAAAAATAGCAGGACATGAGGAAACAGCATGAGATTAGAGGGAGGCCGAATAAGGGGGAATGTGAGGAAATACTTTTTCACAGAAAGGGTGGTGGATGCATGGAACGGCCTACCTCAGGAAGTGGTGGCTATGAATACAGTGCAGGGCTTCAAACAGGCATGGGATAGGCATAAGAGAGCAATACAGATGAGTATGAATAGATAGACCACTGACAGAGCAAAGGCCAATGGCACATTTATAAGGTAGAAAAAGAAATGGGCAGACTGGATGGGCCTTGAGGTCCTTATCTGCCGTCAACTTCTATGTTTCTATGTAGTTCATTGTCGACCCAGGCATTGAAGTCCCCCAGAACCAACCATCTGGGGGACCCCAATGTCAGGTCGTCAATGAAGTCTGCGACTTCCCACAGGAAAACATTCTCGTCACCTGGTGGAAGGTATACAAGAAGTATCCTGTGCCCCACACCCTTGCCTAAGATACATTCAAAGGATTTGGTAGTTCCCACTGGTACCTACACTAGGCCCAGTTCTGTTCTAAAGCAGATAGCAACACCCCCGCCCCTACGATCCACCCTCGGGCAGTGTATCACTGAGTACCCGGCTGGAACTGCTGCCGCCAAAACTGGTCCAGCATTCTCATCCAGCCAGGTCTCAGTGATACACGCCAGGTCAGATGACCCAACAAAATCAGCTATAATAGACGTCTTGTTTTTAATAGACCTGGCATTGCACAACACCGCCCGAGTAGGAGAGCCTCCGAGGATGACCGTGCTACCTGCTGACTATAATCAGAACCCTTGGGTATGGGCACCAGACAGGGAGGTCCCCTTTCCTGGGCCCATTTCACCCCAGGGCACCTCCTTGTCCCCACTATCCCTATCCACTCACTCCTTTCCGTTCCCCCTCCAGACCCAGCCCTCGTCCTCCTCCTTCTTCCAACAATCCCCAGAGCAACTACACCGTCTATAAACCTCTGGCGGTAAGGGGGGACAAGAAAAAGGATGAAGGTCCCTGAGCCTAGAGGGGGAATAATACCCAACTGTCATAGTGTTATCCCAACACATAATTAACACAACAAGTAAACAATCCTAATTAAAAATTAACCCACCTCTTAAAGCTTAAATAAATACAAAGCCCTTTATAATGAAAAAATAAAATTCAATTTAACCAAACCTCAAACTATTGATTTAAGGGCTCTCGCCCACTAAACCCAAACAAAGAAATATAATCAAATACAAAAACACTAACTAAATCCCCCCTCCCCAGCCAGTCCTCTCATCACTGGGGAAGAGAGATAAAACAATAAACCTTAAATTAATTAATTAATTAATTAATTAATTAATTAATTAATTAATTAATTCCCTTCCCGCCCAGTCCTCTCACCACTGGGGAGAGAGGAAAATACTCCCAATATCAAACAATGGCATAAACTATAAATCTAATAAACAAATAAATAACTGGATACAGAGTCCTCTCACCACCCAAATATCCAGATAATAAAAATAAAAAATATTATAAACCAATTCCTTTAATCCAAACAAAATATCTATAACTTAAAAAGGGCTAAAGTCTGAAATCAAATGTTCAGCACAGTTTCACGGAGCTGTAGGTTGGCCAGTAACCAGTTCACCCCTCTCACAGGTGAAAACCAGTTCAATACTGCAGACCACTCTTATTAAACTCAAAATAAGTCAGAAACTTGTCTCTCCAAAAAATAATAGTTCAAGTTTTCAAATGAGCTCCCACTTTCCCTTGAAATGCAGCAGACCTCCAGCAGAAGCCTCATATTTAAATACATAGGAGTAGTCTGTAATGAAAGTTCACTGTGCAAATCCACAGAGCAGGGAATATCCAACTAAATTTAAGAACTCATGATTAGAACCAGATACAATGGAGCAGAGGAAATCAGTCCAGGATACCCAGAGGATAACAGTTCACTTCCTTCACACAGCCAGGGGACAAAAGTTCGATTTCTTCTTTGGTTCTGGGTGCTTCGTGAATCCGGCCCAGAGAGTTTGATTGCTTATACTATGAGGCCCATGGGACAAATCTGCTTCATTTATCTGGTCCAGCGTATTGTATTTTATTTTATCTTTCTTCTCTAATAACAGGATCTGTGTGTTTTAATACCCCCTACAAATTGTTTGATAATCCCAAAGGCTTCTTACAGCAGTTGCAAAAAATTTCCTTGGAGTTACCCAGAAAATGATTTTGGGGTGAATGTTTTAGACTACCACTAAATAAGAGCAATTACGGGCATTGTCTGAAGTCCACAATATTTTAAGGGACATAGAACCCACAGGCTAGCCTCACTGGGGTGTTTCTTGATCCTAACATTTTATTACATCTTTCGGATGAGACGTTAAACCAAGGTCCCATCTGCCTGGATTGGTGGTAGTTCAGGTGGATGTTAAAGATCCCATGGTGCTTATCGAAAAAGAGTAGGGGAATTTCCCCGGTGTCCTGGCCAAATTTCCCTCATTCACTAAAAATATACCACCAACAGCTTAATCTGGTTCCAGGTCAATGGGAATTCATCTGTATCCCCCTCCCCCGGATCATGCCTGAAAATAGGCAGGATTTGCCCAATGCACTTACCCGGTCAACAAAAACTAAATAAATAAAATAAAATTAGTAGGGTATGATGGGGATCGGACCTGTAAATGTGGTAGAATGCAAACAGTCTGAGTGCCATTCTCTTTGCTCACTGGTGCTATGGTGATCTTTTTTTCTCTCCCTTTTATGTCTGTGACCCTTAAGTTTAAGAAATTGGCAACTGCAATTATGAAATGTCTCTTGGAAAGGGAGAAGTTGCCAGTGGTAATATTGCCTTGATTTACCAACACCGGAGACATCAGAGACAAATGGAGAAGAAGTTTGGAATTTTCGTAACAGGTCCAGGTTTTGAGATGAGTAGTGACAACCCTGTCTCATGACACTAAGCAATACACTATCTGTTCTAACTTCCTGTTTTACTCATTGCTTGTATAATACTGACTTTATTATTAATAATACTTAATACTGACATTTTGATTACCTCAAATGAGGAACAAAATGATAAAGTGCTGACACTTTCTGTTTTAGGAATTTTAGAGTTGTTACATCAAAATTTCCTTTTCAGATTGTATAAAAGCTGTTCTTTATGTATTTTACTAATATAATTAGTGGACTAAAAATTACACAGGTAGAGAAGAGCCAAGCAAGGATCAGTGGCTACATCTCCACCTTGGACTGTAGTTCAGTGGTCTGTGATCCATCAGTAGTTTCACCCTACTGTTTTGGTTTTTCAGTTTTATTTTTTTTTTGTCTACTGCAATTTATATATTTAGTATATTAGTATACAAAATACTCACATTTTCTTTTAGCAAATCAGTTTTATTGCTGTTATTATTTTGACTTCATTTACTAAATTGTTGTAGGTCTCTAAGAATATCAAATTTCTCAATAGATTGTTGGAATGTTAAAGGGTTGGGGTCCCCGATCAAGAGGAAAAACATTCTAACATATCTGAATAAGCATAAATTTGATATTGTTTTACTTCAGTTAACTCATTTAGAGGAAGATGAAGCAAAGAAGCTAGCTAGATTATGGTTTTCACAAGTAGAGTTTAGTTTTTTCAACTCAAAAGAGAGAGGTAAAGCTATTCTTTTCATGAAGGGAATACACTTTGTAAAGAGCTCTCACTATGCTGACCCTGAGGGCAGATTTCAGATTCTGGAAGGTGTGATTGATGGGAGGGAGCTTACCATTTGCAATATTTATGTGCCCAATTCTAGACAGGCCAATTTCTTTAGAGATCTAAATGTGCATTTAAGTATGTGTAACCACTAAAATCTTATTCTAGGTGGAGATTTTAATGAAGTCTCAGATAATTTAATTGATAGAAGTTTTTCTTCCTGCCCCCTTAAGATTTCCTCAACCCAGCTGGCTAAGAACTTGTGTCTGATCTAAGGTTAGCAGATGCCTGGCATTTACTGTATCCCACTGTAAGATATTGCTCTTTTTACTCTGCAAGGCATGTATCCTTCAGCAGGATATACATGATTTTTGTCAGTAATCACCTGGCTCCATACCTTGTTTCATCAAATATTAAGGAGATATCCCTTTCTGACCATGCTTTAGTACAGGCCCTGATTCAGTCTGAAGGTTCTAAAAGTAACTGTTTTTGATGGAGACTTAATGTCTCTCTCCTGCAGGATCCTGATTTTAACTTCTGGTTGGACCATGAAGTGCAAGAATTTTTCAGTATTAATGATAAAGGGGAAGTTTCATCAAACTGCCTTTGGAACTCCTTCAAACCCTTTTTAAGAGGGAGAATTATCAGTTTTTCATCTTTTAAGAAAAAACAAAGAGAAAAATATTTAGTTCAAATAGAACTAAAATGGCTAGATTTGCAGAATAAGTACAAACAAAATTGAAAAAAAGAAGGGAGTCCACTTAATAATATCACAAAACTAAAGTATGAAATAAATAAAATATATTCTGAAAGGCAGAATACTCTTTACATAGGACTAAACAGACTTTTCGGGAAGCTGGAAAAAGAGCAGGGAAACATTTAGCACACAGATTTAAGAGAGCTGGTCAGAATCTGATCCCAGGCATCTATAATGCTTTAGGAGTTATGGAGGTTTCAAATACCAAAATAAATTCAGAATTTGAATCCTTCTTTAAGGACTTATACTCGGATTCAGGTAAGAAGGATGTAGGAAATTCACAGATATTTCTAGATTCAGTTAATCTTCCAAATCTTAGTGAGAATGACAGAGAAGCCTCGAATTCTCCTATCTCCCAAGCAGAATTTGATAACAATATTAAAGGTCTCCGTCTAAACAAGAAACATGGTCCAGATGGTTTACTGGCAGAGTTCTACAAAGCTGTATGTACTAAAGCTAAAGATTACCTTTTCAAAACTTTTGTTTCATCTTTTTCCTCACAAACCTTACCTGAATCTATGTATCATTCCTACATTACTTTAATTCTAAAGAATGAGAATGACCCCTTGAAATGTTAGAGTTACAAGCCTATCTCTCTACTTAATGCTAACTATAAAATTATTTCCCAAATTCTAGCTTTTAAATAGAAATCTAACCTTACTAAATTTTTAGGAGAGAAACAAGTAGGTTTTGTACCAGGCAGAAGTGGAGCAGACAATATACGTAGGCTGCTAAATGTAATTTGAAAATGCATAATTCTGCTACAGTGCTAGCCTTTGATTTCTGCAAAGTCTTTGATTCCTTAGAATGGAATTGTCTCTTTCAAGAACTTAAGAAACTCTCCCTGGGAGGCACCTTTATTTCCTGGTTAGAAATCCTATACAAAAAACCTTCTGCTAGAGTAATTTCCAATGATTGTATCTCAAACTCCTTCCTTTTGTGTAAAGGCTCCAGGCAAGGCTTTCCTCTCTCTCCCCATATCTTTTTATTTTGGCCATTGAGCCATTCATTAGGAAAATCCCTGAATGTCATGAGGTCAAGGGAATCAAAACAGGCAAAATCAACAACAAAGTATTTGCTTATGCAGATGATCTGCTGGTCTCTCTTTTGAACCCAAGGTATTCAGTGGCATTCTTGGGTCTTTGCCTCCTTCTCCAGCCTTAATCTGAATTGGGCTAAAACTCAAATTTTATCACTAAACTCGCATTTATGTCCAGGTAATTCTTTGGGAAGGATAAAATCTGAGTTTAGAGGCTCAAATTATTTGACATACTTAGGAATTAAATTAGATGAGGACAGTTATAATCTAGTGAGCTTAAATCTCCTACCTCTGGTAAAAGAAATTGAAGGAGACTGGGAAAAATGGCAAGGCCTCAACTTATCCATATGGGGCAAGATTAACTCAAGCAAAATGGTAGTAGCTCCCAGACTATTTTATCTTTTTCAGAACTTGCCCCTTAAAATATAGAAATTTTCAACCTTCTGAATAAAATCACTAGAATATTTCTTTGAAATTCTTCTATTCCCAGACTTTTAGCTGCAAAACTCAGACTGCATAAGTCAAATGGTTGTTTTGGACCACCTCATTTGGGAAAATTATTATTTAGCTTTTTGTTTTTAAAGACACAGTGATCATTTTTTTTTAATTCTTCTTTAATCTTCTTTCACAGAAATGCTCTTGAGGGCTGCAGAAAAACACGTTGGGAGCCGCATGTGGCCTGTGGGCTACAGGTTGCCCACCACTGGTATAAACTGAATCACAGGTTATAAATTGCTTACCATTTCTAGCATACTTCAACAAATCTTCTCTGGGTATTCAGTTGGAATTTACATTTTACATAAAGCATGGCTTTCTGAGGTTAGCTGTGTATCCAAGGCTAAGAAGTGGCGAGTGCACACCTGAACACCATGCATGTGGTTTATAACCTATGTATCCAGGTAATGAGTACAGGGTCAAAACCCGGCAAACAAAAACAGCGGAGCAATCAATACCACAAGCAAACTGCCATGATCAAAAACAAGGTCAGGAAAAACACCAACCGTAACAAAAAAAGCATCTACAACGGGGAAGAATGGGACTTTTTCTGTTTTAGCCCCCCCCCACATCCCGCACTTAAAATAATCAGCTATGAGGGGGGTGTGGACTTCAGGGATTGGGAGAAACTTGGGAAGAGTAAAATTTATTTCTGTAAGAAAAAAAGAATTTCAACACCAGGAGACCTGGGGGAAACCAAACCATGGTCCCAGGTCTCCAACACTGCCTTGTGCTGGTGCCTTGGCCATGCCACCATTGAAGCATCACAGCCAGGCACCACTCCAGCAGTCACTTAAGCACTCCCCCATCTAAGCATACAGCAACAGGGGTGGCAATAATTCTCAAATACTGTAAACCCCCTATCACTGTACAAGGTCTGGGGCTATCTGTAGTGCAGTTTTTGCTGCTCTGTTCAGGTAGTGACACATCGACCTGGTACTGAGGTAATGGGTAATCAATCAACTTTTCATCAAAAAACTGGTTGACACCATGTGGGGGGAGAGGGACAGCCCTGCAGTTTGGTGTTCAAACAGAGTAATTGGTTTAAAATTAGAACCACACAAAAAAACTTTACAATATAAGTTTATTGAACCTATAATTGGGCTATTTAAAATCTGCTCATCCGGTAAACTGTGGAACCAGTGCCAAAATATCTCCAAATCTGCCAAAAGGGACTATAAAAAATCACTTCAGCGGTGTACACTATCTGACCCAAAGTCCTTCTGGACAAGCATCAACTCCCTGCTAAAAGGTACAAAAACACCCCAGCAGGGTAACATAATCTGCAATGACATAACACTTATGGATGGAGGGGAGGCCGCCTCAGCCTTCAATCGCTTCTTCACTGACCTGGGGGGATTCAGATCCAGTCCCCTACATTGCTCCCTGGGCCCTCCAGCCAAGGAATCCCAGGACCCCCTGACTGCCCATGTTCACCTGCAGACAGTGCGAGCCAAAGAAGTGCTGCCTCTCCTACAATCCTTAAAACCCAACAGATCACCAGGACCTGATGGACTGGACCCTAGGCTACTAAGGGCCACTGCCCCAGCCATAGCACTACCTGGAACCCCATTAATAAACAGATCCCTGCAGGAAGGAACAGTTCCACTAACATGGAAACAGGTCCATGTAGTCCAAATCCACAAGGGTGTAGCAAGAGAACTGATAGGCCACTATAGACCCATCTCCATCCTATGTCACCTGGCAAAGATCCAGGAGTGGCTAGTGTATGGCCAACTAAGAGACTACCTGGAAGCCAACAGGCTACTGGCCCCCTCACAACATGGCTTTAGACCAAAGCATGGGACCGACACTGCCCTCATTAAATTTACCTCCGATGTTCTGGCTGCCTGGGACAAGGGTACCCCCTCTGGGGCCATGTTTGTCGACCTCTCCAAGGCCTTTGACCTGGTAGATCATCAGCCCCTACTAACAAAGCTTAGCCAACTTGGACTTGATCAGCACTCCCCTCAACTGGTTCCGTAATTACCTCACTGACCGCACTCAACATGTCAAGTGGAGAGGGGTCACCTCCGAACCCCTACTTTTAACTGAGAGGGTTCCACAAGGCTCAATCTTAGGCCTGCTTTTGTTCTCCCTATTCATAAATGACCTCTATGGCCATTGTGGGGGCAGCTCCATAGTACAGTATCCTGATGATGCAGTACTGTACAGAATGGGGGTCCACCCATCTGACCTAGGACCCATGCTTCAAGTTGACTTCACCAAGGCAGAGACTCGGCTAGTTGAGAATCGCTTGGTCCTTAACCCCACCAAGACAAAGGCGATGCTGTTTGGGCCAAAATCCCTGGGTCCCTCCAGGCCCCAACTTCTGTCACTCGTTACCATATCTGGCTCCAAAATAGAGGTAGCACAATCTGTCAAATACCTTGGCCTCCCATTAGATCAGGGGCTCACATTGAAGCCCTATGTGGACCTGGTAATAAAAAAACAACCACCAAAAACTGGGCCTCCTATATCGTCTAAGCCACAATATGATACCGGAGACCAGATCGGCTATCTCACAAAGCATCCTTCTCCCAACCTTAACCTACACAGCCCCCCATCTTACTTGGCATCACTAAAATGAACTATGGAAGATTACTGACCTTATACTACAAAATCACTTGCTTTGCTTCCAAATCCTACCCAAGGACCCACCACTGTGATGCCCTCTCAGGCCTCAACTGACCATCCCTGTACAACAGAATCCAGTACCCCTTATTAAGCTGGACCTACAAGCTCCTCAATGCCCTACCTCTGGCAGGTCTGACCGTGTTACTTGCCCCAAAGCTGACCAGGTGACCACTTTGTTCCTCAAACAAAAACTACTGGAAATTCCCTTGGCCTGCTCTGTTGCTGGGAGTAACTCCTTTACTCACCTTGCCCCTGAATCATGGAACAATCTCTCCAGCCACCTACACGAGGCACCCACCCTAGCCATATTTCAAAAGGGACTGCGCGCTCACCTCCTTAAACTTAGTCCCTGCCCCTGCTCCAATGGCTAGTCAACCACACCTCGCGTCAATTTGTGTTAGTACAAAATTGCTCCCCTATAAGGGTAACGACTAATGACTGCATAAGCTGGTACTCTATCCTATATGGAACTTCTTGTGTGCATTTAAAGCACTTACCACCTCCACATCTATTTGCCATCACTGCTGTACTCTGTATTGTAATATATTCACTGCCCTCTTCTACAGAAACAGTATACCATCCTTATGACCCTGTATTATATGTACTACACTGTTCTGTTGTATCCATTAATGTAATGTACCTCCTGTATTCGATGTGCTACACTGTTCTGCTGTATTCCGTAATGTAATGTATCTCCTGCCCTCTTCCACAAAAACTGTAAAACTGTATACTGTCTTTGAAATCCTGTACAATATGTCCGACACTATATTATCTTACTGTATGTGCAAAATTATATGTAACTAACTCTGGGTCACCCCTGAAAAAGGGACCTTCGGGGCCCAGTGGGCTTACCTGGTTAACAAAATTTAATAAATAATAATTAAATAACTAAACACAAATGCTCCACTGCTGTATTGAGTCCATTATGGAGGGTTGCATTCTCCAGTGGAGAGAGGTGTTGTTGCTTAGCAACCTATCTCTCACGTGCGTGAGCACTCAGGGGAGGCTCTGACCTGTGACATCACCCCGTGACACCCAACAAGACAAACTCGAGTGGAATGGTGAGTGACAGCTAGTCCTGTGATGCAGCATTCAAAACAAATGTCAGCATCTGTAGAACACCTGGAAAGAAGGGCAACTTCACATTCAGGCATTCAAACCTCAGTACACTTTCAAGTGTTTTATGAGAGATGAAATTGACTGAGGA
Organism: Neoceratodus forsteri; assembly: GCA_016271365.2. NCBI lineage: Eukaryota > Metazoa > Chordata > Ceratodontiformes > Ceratodontidae > Neoceratodus > Neoceratodus forsteri. The sequence continues at coordinate 39,152,949 of CM028137.1, read as the reverse complement.
GATTTAAATTTCAGTAAATGAAATAAGTTGCATTTGTAACTGTCTTACAGAAAAAGAAATCTGAAGGACCCAATGAGGGAACAAAATACTATTTAAAATAAATAAAAACCGTCATACCAGGTAGGCTCTCACCCACAGATATTGTGTGGTAGGCCTTTTTTGGCAACAGTAAATCTTAGGCAGTGATGCACTGAGATGCATTTTAAAGCATCATATTTATGAATATTCTTTTTACATTACAGGCATTCTAAACAGAAGGACATATTGCCAAAAATGTTATAACAAATGAAAAGATAACAGGCAAAGGATTAACAGTGTAAAGGTCAATAACAGTCTTCTAAATAATATAATGAATATTTTGATCATATGCAACAATGAGAATAGCATTTAAATTAAATTTTGTTAACCAGGTAAGCCCACTGGGCCCCGAAGGTCCCTTTTTCAGGGGTGACCCAGAGTTAGTTACATATAATTTTGCACATACAGTAAGATAATACAGTGTCGGACATATTGTACAGGATTTCAAAGACAGTATACAGTTTTACAGATTTTGTGGAAGAGGGCAGGAGATACATTACATCACTGAATACAGCAGAACAGTGTAATCAATTTAATCAAGTGATATATTTAGGGCCAGCTATTCAAAACTTTGCCCAGGGGCTAAATTAGCACTGCCCAGCGGGCAAACATAGCCCGGAACACAAAGCAAGCTATATTCAAAAGGAAATAGCCCGGTGCTAATCCTGCTGAATATAGCAGTCTAAGGAAGCCGGGCAAACTGGTCTGGGAGTGCAGGGCAAAAATAGCTCGGGAATAGGACAGCACTGAATATAGCAACAGGGAAGTGCAAACTGCAACTGCAGCTCATTAGACTCTGTAGCAAGCCAGTGTTGTAATTGGAGAATATTGTGTGTGATTGCACAGAGCTGTCTCACATCTACTGCAAACACACCTCTCAACCTCCTGCCTCATAAATCAGAGACAAGACTTAAAGAAATCAGTGACAAAGGTTTAAAATCAGGGACACACCTTAACAATTGGTGATATCCACTCAGGAAGCTGGTAGAATAAGTGGTGTAGTGTAAAATGCATTTTCTAAAGAAGAGCACATCTATAACATTAATGTCTGACATTATGTTATGCTTACAACTCCCACTGTGTGGTCATGGAAACACAATTTGTAGGCGGGACAGAGTAAAGGTTTGAGATAAAATCAGGGATGTCCCTGAAAATCAGGGACAATTGAAAGGTATGACTGCAAACAACAATGTAAGCCACAGACTGCAGAACTGTGCTTAGTGTGCTATGCTGAAGTGAGGTTTGCCCGGAGCTAACTTGATTGCAGAGTGCTAACACATTAGCCCGGTGCAAACTGGTTAGCCCGGGGCAAACGGAAGCTGTATTCAAGGATCCCATGCAAATGAGCCTAGTTAGGTAATCCGTGAGCAAACAGGCACACTTGTATCTCATTATGAGCTGCTTATCATTCAGTACCATGCAGTTTGCCCGTTGCTACTGCATGGTGCACACAGCTCCACCTTTTGGTCAGAATGGAAGTACAAACTGGAAGCAGCAGGAACTGTGTCATGGCAGGCACATTAGTGCATACAACACACCCATAAAGCTGTGCAAGCAGGACCTGTATATATGTATGTGCATATATATATATATATATATATATTTTTTTTTTTCTTTCTTTTCAATTGTTTAACCAGATGAGACACACTAAGCTGAAAGCTTGATACAGGTGCAACCTGGGAGCACAGGGAAGTTAAGTGACTTGCTCAGGGTCACACAGTATGTAAGTGGGGGCTGTGGGATTCAAACCCAGGTCTCCAAATTTGCAGCTCAGAGCCTTAAACCACTGTGCTATACTGCCTCCATATATATATATATACACATACATATACATATACACACACACATACACACATACACACATACACACATACATATACAGATCGATAGCTAAACAGACACTCTGCCCATGGCCATACATGACCTGGAAGCTGCCTACCCCAACAACATAGGTACCCCACTGCAGTAGTGGGTGAAACACAGTGGGGGGATGCAATACATGTGACAGGCATAAAGCAAACCTGGTGGGGGTGGGGGGCCATAGGCTGTAAGGTCACTAGGATATGCAGCATATCCAGTAGATAGGGAACAGGGCAGACTGATTGGGCCAGGCAGTCCTTTTCTGCTGTCATGGTCCCTGTTCCAGTGTGTGCCTGTGACACCCTGGTAGGCTAGTGTCAGCCAGGCCAGCATGATCCTCAACCCCCGGTAGCCTCAAAACACACTCAAACCCCTCATGTTCCAGTGGTCCCCCAAGCATGGCTCCCAACCCCTGTTGAAAATGAAATCAATAACTTTTCCCTGGTAGTTTAGTGGTCCCCTCACCCCCATGCACATATCCCAACCCCTGTTCACATCTAAATATTAAATATTTCCCTGGTAGTCTAGTGGTCCCCCCACCCCAACGCATGTATCCCGACCACTGTTCACATATAAAAATGAACATTATCCCCGGTAGTCTAGTGGTCTCCCACCCCCATGCACGTATCCCAACCCCGTTCACATATAAAAATTAACAATATCACTGGTAGTCTAGTGGTCCCCCCACCCCCACGAATGTCTGCTGACCCCCATTCACATATAAAAATTAAAGATTTCCCTGGTAGTCTAGTGGTCCCCCCACTCCGATGCACATTTCCCGACCCCTTTGCACATCTCTATCAAACCCTTTCATTCCCTGGTAGTCTAGAGGCCCCCCACCAGGCAGTAACACCCCGCTGATGCCAAAACAGTCCAAGAACAGAGCCGGCGACTGGCTCAGCCCTTCTCTCACCACCATGGCTGGCCACCGACTGAGCTTCCTACCTCAAAAGGCCCCAACACAAGAGCCTAGTACAAAAGGGCAGCCAGCAGCACTGGGAGAAACAGAACAAGACTACCAAGGAATGAAAGGGTTTGATAGAGATGTGCATAGGGGTCAGGATATGTGAATCATGGTGGGGGGACCACTAGACTATCAGGGAAATATTTAATTTTAATATGCGAATGGGGTCGGGATACATTCATGGGGGTGGGGGGCCACTAGACTACCAGGAAATTGTTAATCTTTATATGTAAATGGGGTCTGGATACATGCATGGGGGTGTGGGGACCACTAGACTACCAGGGAAATATTTAATTTTTATATGTGAACGGGGGTCAGGATACTTACGTGGGGGTGGGGGGACCACTAGACTACCAGGGAAATTGTTAATCTTTATATGTGAACGAGGTCTGGATACATGCGTGGGGGTGGGGGACCACTAGACTACCAGGGAAATATTTCATTTTTATATGTGAACAGGGGTCAGGATACATGCATGGGCATGGGGGGACCACTAGACTACCAGGGAGTATGTATATATATTTTAAAGGGGGTCAGGATGCGTGTTGGGGGGGCACTGTCGCCACCTTACCACCGGCTTTTTCTCGGTGGTATTCAGTGCCGCGTTACAGGTTGTGCTAATGCTTGTAGCACGGCACTATACCGTTGAATATGCTGGTGCACCAGCATTCAGGGCCCTTCCCCTCAGTCCTTCACTTGCATACATTATAGTTTAGCATCGGCGCTAACACCTAGCGCTGGTGCTAAATGTCCTTTTAAATATGGCAGTCGGGGGAAATTTCGGTGCTAGTCCAGCTCAACAGATTTGTACCCCACTCTACGCTTTGAATATCTGGCCCATGGTGTTTCATTAACAGAATTAAAAAAAACAGTAAGAAGCTCTTGTAGAGCAAAACGTAGCGGGCAAAAGAAGCACTGTGAATAAACTTCAGAAGAAAGCGCAAAATCATGTGAAGACTTCATTATTTCACTGACTTGCTAAACATTAGTTTTTTCCTTTGTATTGAGCTCCTTCAGCAAGTCAAATGTAAGAGTTTTAAGTATACATAAGTTCATTGCCCACCTAATCTTGATGAATATTTAAGTTCACTTAATTGGGGCAAGTGTAACAAAGGTGGAAGTTGTAACTCGGACATCAACAAAATAACAATTGGAAGTGATTTGCTGTGTAATTCCAACAAACAGAACTGTTGCTATCCACACTGTACTTACTGCCATAGATAAAGGAGAAGTGAATACTTTATCACAATAGAAACTTCTAATTTAAATGCTTTTCAGGACATTGGAAGTAGTCACCATAATGTATTACATTTTACAATGTTTTCAGATGAAGAGCATAACTAACTGTTTGACACCTTGAAGGGGGAGAAGGACAGTCCTGCAGTTTGGTGTTCAAACTGAGCAATTGGTTTAAAAAAGAACCACACAAAAAAATGGTACAATATAAGTTTATTGAACCTTTATTTTGGGCTATTTAAAATCTGTGCATCCAATAAACACAAATGCATCACTGCCATATTGAGTCCATCTTGAAGGGTTGTGTTCTCCAGTGAAGAGAGTGGTTGGTTGCTTAGCAACCTATCTCTCACATGTGCGAGCACTCGGGGGAGATGATGACCTGTGACATCACCCCGTGACACCCAACAAGACAAGCTCAAGAGGAATGGTGAGTGAGAGTTAATCCTGTGATGCAGCATTCAAAACAAATGCCAGCATCTGTAGAATGCCTGAAAACAAAGGGCAACTTTACATTTAGATATTCAAACCTCAGTACACTTTTAAGTGTTTTGTGAAAGATGAAATTGACTGAGGAGATTTAAATTTCAGTAAATGAAATAAGCAACATCTGTAACTGTGTCTTACAGAAAAAGAAATTTGAAGGACCTAATGAGGGAACAAAAAAATATTTAAAATAAATAAAAACCGTCATACCAGGTAGGCTCTCGCCCACAGGTATTGGGTGGTAGGCCTTTTTTGGCAACAGTAAATCTTAGGCAGTGATGCATTGAGATGCATTTTAAAGCACCATATTTATGAGTTCTTTTTACATTACAAAAGTTCTAAACAGAAGGATATATTGCCAAAAATGTTAAAACAAATGAAAAGATAACAGGCAAAGGATTAACAGTGTAAAGGTGAATAACAATCTTCTAAGTAATATAATGAATATTTTGATCATATGCAACAATGAGAATAACATTTAAAAATTAATCAAATGCTATATTTAATGTTTCATTAACAGAATTAAAAAAATGAGAACAAGCTCTTGTAGAGCGAAATGTAGGGGATGAAAGAAACACTGTGAATAAACTTCAGAAGAAAATGCAAAACTACATGAAGACTTCATTATTTCACCGACACGCTAACATTAGTTTTTTCCTTTATTAACTCAACCACCAGGGGGAGCTCTCCAGCAAGATGGAGCTGTAAGCTTTCAGCTCTGTAGAGACAAGAACACATCCTACTGTCATCTGAGATTCCAGACCTGCTAACCCCATCATTTTTGTAAGTATGCTGTGCAGGAATATTCAAGGCACATTTAATCCAAGTTTGGAACAATTCTGCTGAGGATTAAATTAATTATATTGACTGAAAAATTACTGCCACAGCAGGGCTGCATTGTATCCACTGGGCCTCCCAGGAAAGAGCAGCATGGCTTCATGAAGTGAGACTAAGAAACAGGAGCAGATGGAGAGAATAGAACAGATGTCTACTAAAATTCTTTTGGATGTTAATCACTATAAACAGCAAACAGCATTGCACACTGAATAGATTGGACAATTACAGAATAAAACTATAAATAATGAACATCAAAGCCTGAACAGTGAGCAAATGTGCCATGAGCTCCAGAGAACACTTCAAGAGCAAAGCATGGATTTACAACAAATGCATCTGAAAACTGACGACATGGAAAACAGAGGCAGATGAAATAATTTGCATTTCATAGGTCCCCCAGTAAAATCAGAACTCAAGGACTGCATTGCTTTCCTACAACATATCCTGCCTGCCATCCTCAAGATTCCTGATGGTAATTTTGAAATAGAATATACACACCACTCACTGGCACCCATGTCTAGACCTGGAGATAACCCGAGACCTTTAAGTGCCAAGTTTTTACAATTTCAAGATAAGGAATTTATCCTAAAAAATGCCAGAGAGATGGGTTCCCTAGAGTGGCAGACCTGCAAAATTGTGATTTTTCCTGATTACTCAAAAGATCTGACTGCCCTGCTGGAAAGCTTTTACAGAGTCAAGACATGCTGTCCACTGGGCTGGGATAGGTTTTTCCCTAAGATACCCTGCGGTGCTCAGAATAGTGCACAATGGGACCGCTCTGCTGTTCAATACCCCTGAATCAGCCATGGTTTATATATCTAAAACTTGGCAGAAAGCTACTATCACCACCAAGGCATGACTCACACAAACTAAAGCACACACCAGATATCCAGAGGACATGGAAGTAACACAGCACTCAGCTCCAGAATCCCAGAATGCACAAACTCCCCGCTGGCTACAGGCCACCATTGAAGACCTTTGGATGATGCCCCCAAAAAGTAAGAGGAGGATAAAGCACTCGGAGGCTCGGAGAAGCTCTCCATGCAGGGAAATGTCCTGGAGCCACAGTCATGGTGGCCACTCCGAACATCAAGCTGAAATACACCCATTGGTGGTAACCAAAAATCAATATATCCCTCTTCAAGTAGTATTGGACAGTGAAGACTATCATAAGAGTCCTGCACCACCAGATACCCTTAAAAGACATCCCTCCTTACCAGACTGGATGACTGGTGCCTCCACAAAGGCTCACCAACAGGAGAAATCAGAAGTGGACTGACATATTCCTAAGGACTGTAATAACTTGATCTCCCAGACGACAGCCACCTCAGATGTGGATCTGCTCAAGCAGCACTCCTGGACCAAGGCACCATAGTTTTGAAAAATAAGGACAAGCATTTCAATCCTCAATATGAGGACATTTTTTTAAGGTATTTTTACCCTAACTGTAGCTTACTGAGGGCTTAAGAAAACAGATAGGTTTTGTCAAAATGTTGTAGTTGCTAGATACTTCCCTTGCTGCTCTTCCAGTAACTGGTTAAGCTATGGGTCCCGATCCAAAATATGGGAACTTATTGTTTGAATGGGATGGCTAGTTACTGGTAGATGCAACAGGGGCAAAGGGTATTTGGACAATGCCAGATTTTGAGGGATATTTATTGGGAAAGGGGGATCTGCACTTAGCTGTATATTTTGGAGATATGGAGCCCTACCCCCCCATGTTGAGTGGCAGGCTCCGCTGCAGAAAAGAGCGGCTCCTGTACCCCCACCCCAATCTGCATGTCCCCAAGACAATGCTGGCTAGGACCAAAATATGCCCTCAGCCTTTATAATAAACCTGAACATTATGACAGGATCCATGAAATTGCTGCACGACCGATTTTGTGTAATGGAATTACAGTGCTGTTGGCAATCGAGAAATATGCCCTTCAATATTACAGCCTTCCAGCTGGTGATGATCTATAGAAGATGCGCCCCTGGTTGAGACCTATCACATGGTAAGGAAAGTGTATGGATGTAGTGGGTTACAACAAGAAGGCCTCAAAGGCATGATGGGGTGATTTTTTTGCCACTATAGAGCCATTGGTGCCTCGAGAATAACATCACAGTAATACAGAGGCACTAATGGTATGTGGCAGGCTCCTGTTACACAGCATACATTTGCAGTCTCATACTGCAAAAGGGTGTAATTGCAGCCCTTCACCCCACAATGCATGCACATTTGCAGAGCAATCCCCAGTATCTTGCTGCTTGTTCATAATGGGATCACCTGAAAATTTTGTGAGGAGTTCATACCCCCACAGCGGGTAAGTGAATGCACATGCTGTTTCATCCTACACTATCTTGCTAACTCAGCAATAAAACAACAGTAGATCCATTCCAAACTTGAAGGTAAACACACACTGGAAATGGTCAATTTTGGGTAAACTTTGCAGCAAGCTTGAGTTATGTGTCCCAAAAAGTTGTAATCTGCTGCCACTTAACGTCCAAAGTCCACAACTGTTTCTAAGTGCAAAATAATGATAGCACACAAATGCTTGAGGTAGGGTGCTTACAGGTGTTATGGGGAGACCTCCCCAGGGAAGGACTCAGCTAACACATTTAAATGGTACAAACTTCTTTGACTGTACCTGGTTGACTCTTGTTTAAATGCCTTAGCTTTGTATTGATGTTATATTATTCTTGTCTTCTATATAGTGCCTTCCAAGTCCTCGTGTTGCTGATTTAGGTATGAATAAGGACGACAAAAAAAAACAACCCACAACCTTGACCATAGAAGCAATGAGGAGGCAGCCAGGTCTGTTAGCCTGTGTACCATATCTGTTCCCTCTCTCTTTAACCCCCACTCTGAGATAGGGGGAAGCCTAGGGTAATAATTACCCAGCTGCTCTCCTAATCTTGGCAAAAGTACACCAGTTAGCAACCAGTTGCCATTAGTATTTAGGCTAATGACTGGTATTACTGTTATGGTTGATAGCTATCAGTTTGTATTAATTTGTTTCAGTACTATGTATGTTGCACTTGAAGTGAGATCTATTAAAAGTATGGCATATGGCACTTCACCTACCCTAATCGCTGTCGTATTAATACTGATCTGTAGCAAATGTCAGCACCGACAACAGTATAAGGTAAACTCATGTAAAAGTGCATTCCAATCAATAGTGAAACATGGCACAAGTTACTTGCCATAGCTGGAATGTGTGGGGGCTAAACTCCCCTATCAAATGGAAACAGGTGCTGACACACCTGCAGAAATTAAAATACCAAGTGATACTACTGCAAGAAACCAAGATCATGAAGGGGGAAGCCCAAAAACTAAGAAGGGGATGGTGGGTATGGAAGTACATGGTGTGGCCAACACAAAAAAAAGAGGGGTTTCTATATTAATCCACACGAATTTGCACTGGACTCTCCAACAGTCACAGCATGACTCAGATGGCAGATGGGTATTAGCCCAGTTCAGCATTCCACAAGGACCTTTGGCCATACTGAATATGTATGCACCTAATGAAGAGTCCCCGCAGTTCTTTCACTCCTTAGCCACCCAACTGCTCACCTTAGTGAATCAACATATTCCCACACTCATTGGGTTGATTTTAATTTGACATTAGATCTTATTATGGATTGCAATCCTTGCAAGGTAGAACCCCATACCCAGGCCCTACACACCGTACTACTCCGAATGCAAGAGCAAGCTCTTATGGACATATGGAGACAACATCATCAAAGGATAAATTACTATACCTATCAGTCCCCTGTCTCTGGATCCTTAAGTCACATAGACATGTGACTCACCTCCCCTGACCTCACCCATACTGTAACAGCAGTTAATATCCTGCCGATCATAATATCTGATCATGCCCCTGTGCAAGTAAACCTCCTAATGGGAAGAAGTCCACAAAAATCCACAAACTGGAGACTTTACCCCACTTTGCTTTTGGACCCCGGCTTTAAGCCATGGATCCAGGAGGTTACCCAGCAGTATTTCATTAACAATAATAATCATTCCCCCTCCACAACCACCTTGTGGAAGGCATTTAAGGACACAATTAGAGGTAAGATAATAGGCTATGCAACCAAAAGACAGAAAGATGGGAGAAATGCATAAAAGATCTAAAAGGCATTCTTAAGCATAAAGAATCTCTACTAAAAATCACCCATACAGACTAGTTAAAAAATCACCCCTACAAACGGAGATTGTGGCACTTAGGCAAGAAATCACTACACTTACTGCAAGAAAAGCTGAACTAGCCATCTTACATCTTAAACATAAATAATGGGAGAATGGAGAAACAAATAGTGAGCTCCTAGCCTAGAGGCTAAAAAAAACAACAACCAGAAAGGCATATCACCTCACTAAGCTCTAAGAATGGTATGAAAACTACTGATCCTGAAGAAATAAATCCCATTATGACTGATTTTTACCATACACTATATACTACTTCTACAACTCCATCCTCCCAACAAATAGCAGACTTTTTGGACAAACTCACCCTGTCTAAGTTAATTCAAATTCAGAGCTCAACCCTGGATGAACCAATCACAGCCTCAGAAACTGAAATAAAAAGATTAAAACCAAAAAAAGCACCAGGGAATGATGGGATACTTATTGACCTTTACCAACTCCTAATTCCACAAATCTGCCCTATATTCAAACACCTCTTCACAGATCTGCCCGAATCCAAAACCTTCCCTCCCTTCATGTCAGTAGCCACAATTGCAGTTCTACCTAAACCTGGTAAAGAACCCCAATAACCAGCCAGTTACATGCCCATTTCGCTAATCACTGCAGATGACAAAATGTATGCAAATGTGCTTGCAACAAGACTAGAAAACCTACTACCTCAATTGATCCACCCTGCACAGGCAGAGTTTGTCAAGGGCAGACTAAGCTCAGACCACATTCGAACACTCATGGGTCTGATGTCCTCTGCAGCCAAATGCCCCTTCCCCGAGTGGCAGTCATAATAGACTTTGAAAAAGCCTTTGATACAGTTGAATGTACAGCAATGTCCTGTACACAACCCTTGCACATTTGGGCTTAGGCCCACACTATATGTCTGCCCTGCAAGCTATGTACTCACCCCAAAATCACAAATCTTAACTAATTCAAACTTATCAGCCCCCATTTCACTATCAAGAGGCACAAGGCTGGGATGCCCATTATTCCCTTTACTATTTGTCCTGGCCATGGAGCCACTTGCCAAAGCAATACAACAACACCCTAAATTAAAAGTATACCAATTAATGACCAAATGTATAACACTCAGCTTTATGCAGATGACCTGTTAGTTCTCTTAGATCAAGCTGAGCAATCTCTCACCCCCTACTGCAAACTCTAAACAACTTCTCAAACCTCTCAGGCCTCAGATTTAACCACACCAAATCAGAAATCCTTCCACTGAACAAAACAGCCACTCAACAACAATTGTCATGTAATTTATTTATTTATTTTTATTTATTTATTTATTAAATTCTTGGATTACAAATACCTTTGAGCAGAAACTGCTCATTTACAAAGGTTCCATGTCAAAGGATGAGGGTCAACATACATACAGAGGTTGTAAAAGAATGCACAATAAACAACCAAAACAACTAAAAGAAAAAATAAATATACTCAGTTATAACATACTTTGAGATAATATTCATATAATGAGCAGCTTGAGTAGGCAGCTGGCTGTGGTAACAATAAGAGATAGAGGGCACCATAGGCATGTTGCCCATTATGGTGGACCCTGGAGTGTAATTTCTACCTAGGCATAAAAATTACCCCAAAAATCCCAAACATGTGTGACCTGAACTTCCAAAACCTATTACCAAAAATTAGACTCTACCTCAATAGATGGAAATCATTACAGTTATCCATGGTAGACAAAGTGGAAGCAATAAAAATGATACCAGCCCCAAAAATCTTTCACTTGATCTCCCATATACCTACCGACATACCAAATAAATGGTGCGATCAAACAGATTCCCTAATTAGCAAATTTCTATGGGATGGGCGGAAAGCAAGATATAATAAAAATAAACTAAGAACCAGCTGCAAGGTAAGGGGCTGGAACCTCTCATGGTTCAAAGGATATTGGTGGGCATTCTGCAATGCACAGTCCTTGAGGTGGCTTCCATTGAACTGTCACACCCTTCCCCTATGGACTCACATTGTGATAGCAATGTGTGACCAAATAAACCCTGTTTCCTATCTCAGTACCACTCCTCATTCCACTGCTCGTGCTCTGGTAACAGTGAAGACATCATACTCGGCCTGACGTCAGATGAGTAAATGGCCACACGTACCTCTGGAACACAGCCCATCCACCCCATTATTGCAGAACATCAATATAAAGATAGAAGGGAAGCCAGTATACTGGCAAGAATGGGCTATTAAGGGAATATGCACCATTTCTGACTTGTTAGCCCCACATACCCCCACATTGGACTCTTTTCAATCACTTAAAACTTGCTATGGCCTCCCCAACTCTGACTTTTGGAAGTACCTCCAAATCCACAACTCCTTGGACAATTATTAACTAGAATGAGCCAGCCCCCCTCTCCTGATTTATCAATCTCACTGGTTGGATGATGGACCAAAACTTTAAAAGGTAGAGCAGGTCTCCTGTATATTCACATATTAAAGAGGCAACCCCCAACCAGACAATTTCATCCAGAATGTACTGGACCACAGTTTTGCAAGTTCCCACCTCTGAGGAGTAATGGTCAAAGTGCTAACATGCAGCCTATGAATCACTTAAAGACCCCAGGAGTCGACTTATACAAAATAAAATCCTGCACAGTTGGTACGGACACCTGAAGTGCTGTATAAGGCCAAAATCACCCCCCACACACCTGTGCTGGAGATGCTCTCAACCACATGAATATCTTTCTCACATCCTATAGCATTGCCCATTGGTCAAAAGGTTCTGGTCACAAGTAACTAGCCTCATGGCTACTATCATATGAACACCAGTTCTAGCTAACCCTGACTTCTGGCTCATAGGACTTCATGAAGCTTAACCCATTCTTCCAAAGAAACACTGCTCCCATCTCATTCAATCTAGCATTGTTGCCAAAAGACTTCTGTTACAAAAATGGATGACCACCAACATTTCAACTATTCATGAATACCTTTCCAACCTCTCCCAGCTAGCCACATATGATAAGATCTCTCGCATATCCAATAACACACTGCAAATTCATATGAGTATTTGGGAACCCCTTCATAAATACCTAAACATGATGACTCCCATCTCAAAGGGCCACACAGGCAACCTTCTCCGGCAGGGCATAGGTTAAAAGTGCCCATGCCCAGGTACCACTATGGCTGTTTCAGGGATTAGATATAGGTTAAGAGCTGCCATATTACCACACCCCACCAAATTCTTCAAGTGCAAGGGATAATAGACAATTGCATATAGCAAGTGTTCTTCTTTTCTAATCCCCTTTTTCTTATCTTTTATTGTCTGTTTATTTGTTTATGGATAGTAACAGCCTTGAACAAGTGCCTTCTGCTACACAATTGACTTATCACTGTCCCTACTGGTAATAATTTCTCTAAACCCGATCAATGTGCACTGTGTCAGGCCTCTAACCCTACTTGCCTATGACAGCTCTTAAGTAAATATCAGTGTATAAATACTTAATAAAGTAGTTAAAGCTATAGAATATTCCGTCTGTTTATATACTACCTTACTCAGCAGACAGCTGATAGCAGCATATACATGCTTAATAAGGTAGTTACAGCTATAGACTACCCTATCTGTTGATATACTACCTTACTCAGCAGACAGTTGATTGGCAGATCGAGCTCAGAGTATCCAAATAATACCCTTTCCCTAACAACCTGACCAAGGCACAAAGGTGCAGATAAGGGCGAGGATGCCCGGATAGAGCTCTTATGCAGCAGGGTATATAAACAAATTTAAGTTTGAAAGGCACTCAAACAGATACAGGATATGAACCCTGGGTAATTTTGTTGTTGTGCTTTAAGTAGGTACAGCATGTAGATAATTCTTTACAGTTATGATAGGTCTCAATCACTCCTGCCTTGCATGTAACAAGCTGGCAACACAAATGTAATACACATGTAATACAACAGTTTTGTTTTTGTTTATTGAGCTTTATACAACATGGGTGTATCTCTTTGCAGGAAGATAAAAGAGATAGCTCATTGACCACATGTGAGATATCACTTTTTATCTTCACAGTTGGGTATGTCACAAAAGGTTTAGAACTCATTTAGAATGTTTAGCCTCAGTAGCAGTACTAAATCAAATGTGCGCACAGAACTCTGTGGTGCAGGAGTAGAGTTGCAAGCTCCAGGAAACAAAAAGAAAGTAAACTCTGCACTCATGGTTGCTTTTAGAAAGCACAATGCTTGTTTTATTGGCAAGAGAGCCTGGAAAAAACACCAAGTCCCTATCGCCTCTTCCTTACAGCAGGCCTTCTAACGGGGGCAAGCCTTGGCTAGAAGGCTTGCTGTAGGGCCGAGGCGCTAGGGGCTTGTTGGTCTTTTTTCCAGGCTCTCTTGCCAATAAAACAAGCATTGTGCTTTCTAAAAGCAACCACGAGTGCGGAGTTCACTTTATTTCAGTAGCAGTACTAACTGCGTTCAAATGCAAATAACTTTAAAATGAAAAATGATAGCATGGTACTGTGAGCATGAAAGTTGCTCAGTACAAAAATATCTACAAAATGAGTGGTGTTTCATTTGTAGCTACCTTTTTTGTAATTAACAAAAAAAAGCAGAAAATGTATTTTCTTTTCACTTTTTCGACAAAGAAACGTGAATAACTTTAAAATGGAAAATGATAGCATGATACTGTGAACACAAAATTATACACAAAAAGAGTGATGTTTCATTTACAGATACCTTTTAGTTTTCTATAATTAGCAAAAAAACAGCAACAAAATCTAATTTTTTTCACTTTTTGCAACAAACACATGCAAATAACTTTAAAACTGAAAAAAGAGAGACTCACAAATAATTGTATAAATCAAATATGACATGGGTGGCAGTGAGATAGTAGAAATAGCTCCACTCAATGTCATTGAGCTCTAGATATCCCACTTGTGGCTTTGCCATTCGTGGGATATCAAGAGTTCAATGGCAGCTCATGGAGATATTTCTGCTATCTCACTCTCACCAATGTCAAATCCCACATGTATGTTGTATGTTTATGTTTGAAAACTCAATAAAATTATTAACTTCAAAAAACAACCACAGACTCCTTGTTCATAGTCAGGTGCTCAATATAATCAATACAATGCTCACTGAGCGGCTCCCCCCCTTCCTTTCCCTACTTATTCCTCCTCCCCTATCTCCTTCCCTTCTACCCCCACCAGCTCTCCCCCGACCATAAGTTTTGCACTTTTTGTTATCTTTTGCTCGTTGGAGATTGTACTCTATTGTAACAAAATTGTAATTGAACTGTAACTTTTTTGTTTGTAAGTACTGTGTCCCTTGTACTACTGTTCTGATGTCCTCTTTGTGATGAGGTAGCTTTGTAAATGAGCCTCTGGCTCAAAGGTTTCTAAACTGATGTTTAACTAAATAAATAAATAAATAAATAATCAGTATTGATTAGAGAGATGAAGTTGTTACCAATCCGGACAAATCAAATTCCTTAAAATCACTTGCCTTTGTTATCAGTTAATCTATTATGTGTTTGTCCATTAGTATATTTATTCATTTGTAATATATGGATAGTGAAAATAATACCCCCAAAATACATACAAAAAATTCCTTGTAATACAGTAGTTAGTCCCGTAATAGTATACTTCCGGTCCTCGTAATAGTATACTTCCTTGAATAATACTATACTTCTGGTCCCTTAATAGTATAGTTCGGATTACCGATGTGACTACTGTGTGAACCGAGTTTTGTTTCTTTTTGTGAGAGAAACATGCGGAATGGGACTGGAAGTGGGAGCAGGAGTGGGGTGGTGTGAGCGAGGGCGAGGAACGACACTGGGAGTCTTACTAACTCTGCAGACCGCATGACGCCATAGCAGGCACAAGTAAGAAATTAAAAATTCCTTGCATCCATATATTACAAAAATAAATAGGTTCTGAGAAACATATCTCGAGGTTCTGGGATACAAGAAACCTCTCGAGCTTCGCTTTCGAGGTTTCTTGTATCCCCAGAACCTCTCGATGGAATTACTGCCTTGTAATACACCAGAACCTATCTATTATTCTATTTATCAATTGTTAATGGCTATCCCATAGAAGAGCTCTTATCTGCAAGGATCCAATCCTTATTTATCTACTTATTGATCACTAACGCCAATCAGATAATAAACTATCAGTTGGGTTCTCTATAGGAAAGACACAGCTATATCCAAACCACAAGTTGAAACATAGAACAGGTGAGATCAGATATCAACATGAAAGGCAAACAAAGTTATTCATTCACCAATAGTGCAGTATTGGTGTGTTGCTGCTGAACATGGGCAATCAGGGTTTGCTTAATAAAACTGTGCCTCACGTCCCTTAGAAGCAAAAGTGTGAACTATATCACTTTCTGCTATCATACTCTTGGTAAAAACACAGGTTAACACAGGTTAAAACCAAAGAAATGAAAATCAAGACAATATGAGTGTGTATATTTGAACAGTGTCAGTGGCTCAGGAGGTAGCACACTCATCTCTGAGGCCGGGAGATCAGAGGGCTGTGGGTTCAGTTCCCACATCTGGCACTTGGGTAAATATCCTAGTACTGACACTGTAGTGCAGCATGAGAGGGGTGCTGCACTTCTGAGGTGCCGTCTTTCGGATGAGACGTTAAACCGAGGTCCCATCTGCCTGGATTGGTGGTAGTTCAGGTGGATGTTAAAGATCCCATGGCACTTATCGAAAAGAGTAGGGGAATTTCCCCAGGGTCCTGGCCAAATTTCCCTCATTCAACAAAAAAATACCACCGACAGCTTAATCTGGTTCAAGGTCAGTTGGCATTCATCTGTATCCCCTTCCCCCGGGTCGTGCCTGAAAATAGGCAGGATTTGTCTAGTGCACTTACCCGGTCAACAAAAGCTAAATAAATAAAATATATTAAAATTTTAGGCAATATGCAAAAACGTTTCTAAAAATTGGCTGAGAAGGCTGGAGGGGGAACAAATTAATGACATGAAGGACCTCATCTTGAGAAATGGATTTGGCTGTGTCCAGCCCACTGACACAGAGGGTTGAGGTGCTGGATGCTACACCTTGCACCATGGTGGCGACCCGGGTTTGGGAATGAGCTTGGGTTGATGGTGGTTGGCTGGTGGAAGAGGGCGGGAGCTAGAATAAGCAGCTGCAAGACAGATCTCCTCTCCCTGGGAGGGACGTTGTCACTCCCACTGTATGACTGCCACTAGATGGAGGCCAAAGGGCAGTGCAGAGCAAAGGATGGCATGAAGGGAGATGTTGCAGGACCGCAGCATGTGCACTCCTCCACGTGTTTACATGTGTCCGCAACAAGAAAAGAGGACAAAACTAAATGGAGCAGGCAGACTCCCTAATGGTCCCCGCTGCAATCCCAGTGATTGGGATGCAGGCCATGGATGGATGCACCACTCCCAAAAGGGGAGTCCAGAGTCCTTCCTGCCAGCTCTGGAAAAAAACAGGAAAAAAATCTGAATATGAAAAAAAAGAAAAGAAATAAGCAAGGCCAGAAAATACCATTCTGCAGGTCTCAATTGGGGATGGGTAATCAAATTGAGATAATGGTCCAATTTTGCTCTTGAGGAAAGGTTAGGGGAGACTGCATATAACCTAGAAACATAGAATTTGGCGGCAGATAAGGACTGCTTGGCCCACCTAGTCTGCCCATTTTCCTACCTAACAGATAAGCTGCAGATCCTAGTTAACCAACAGCTTACTTCCTCCTACCCCCCACTAGGACTGCCTTATGCCTGTCCCATGCATTCTTGAAGTCCCCCACTGTTCTTGACTCCACAACCTCCTCAGGGAAGCTATTCCATGCATCCACAACCCTCTCAGTGAAAAAATACTTCATCACATTACCTCTGAGCCGTCCCCCCTCTATCTTCCAATTGTGCCCTTTCATACCTTTCATAGTAAACTAAAAATGTCTGGGCAATGTCCATATACTGTAGGAAGTTTTAATACTACCATCTTGATCAGAATGAATAGCTAGCACCAAGCGCTGCGGTTCCTGAGAGTCAAAGGTTTACACACTTTCTCCCCGCGATCAATAGTCTTGGCATGTGTTTTGAAAATGGCGTATTCAGCCTGCTCCCATAAGAATTTTTTATATTGATCCCTCAGGTAACATGGGGTATACCTAATGGTATTCAGAGTAGTAGGATTAAAGTGAGCCTCAAGGTTTCTGATGTCAGCTAGGAGGCGGGTAGCTTTGGCTGCCCTAATTGTTCTATACATCTGGATGCTAAGCAAATGAGTTTGTCCTGAAGGGTCGCCTTACAAGCAGCCCATTCAACATCTTTATGGGGTATACAGCTGCTATTAGTAGTAAGAAAAAGGTGGAGCAAATCTTTGATTTTTGTAACTATGAATGGGTCCTTGAGAAGTTCGTTATTTAACTTCCATACAGAGTCATGGTCTGTAAGACAAATAAGAGTGTGCTGGAGAAGCACTGGGGAATGGTCCAACAGAACTGTGGGAGAAATTTGGCAAAAATAAATCCCCCGAAGTAGAGAATGACTAAGCAGGAAGTAATCAATTCTAGAAAGGGAATGATGGGGTGCCGAATAAAATGTTAGTCTCTATCAGTTGGGTGAAGGGCATGCCAGAGGTCACATAGCCCAAGGGAATCCAAGAAGTCCCGCAGGGCACACTGTGCTGAGGACAGATCTTATGGGGTACTGCTGGAGCTGTGTAGCTCATTTGCAATAGTTAGGTTTCAATTCCCAGTGAAAATCATAGCAAGGTGAATATATGGGGTTAGGATATTAAGCACAGTGGTGAAAAATAGGGGGCTATCTGTGTTACTGCCATATTCAGAACCCTGTAGAATAACGATATTGTCTAAAATGTCCTGTAGAAACAGAAAATGCCCTCCTGGGACCTCAATGGTTCTAACTAAGTGAGAGCGGATCTGGCAACCAAAAAGGATGAATACCCTGCATGGCTTTGTGCTACTCTCCACAGCATAAGCTTGGCTGACCCACTGTCTGCAAAAAGGAGTAATGTTCGAGGTCAAAAGATGTGTTTCCTGAAGATATAAGATAGAAGCGGTCAAGTATCTATTGTGTTTCATTATTTGGTAACGGTTGCCCCAAGAACTTACTCTACACCCTTTACATTTCAAGAAATGTGATTAATGTAACTACCCATAGATAGAGGTATACATGACAAGAGAAGTTTCGATCTGAAGCCATTTAAAGAATGTCTGACTAGCAATAAACAACTATGCTCACATTACAAACAGAAAACCACTGCCACCACCCCAAAATACCACTCTATAAACAAAGAACAGTGCAACTATTAGAAACGGTAATATATAGGTGTCAGCGTGGCTCAGTTGGTAGCACATCTGCCTCTGGACCAGCTGGTCGTGGGTTCTCGTCCCACACCGGGATTGGACTTGCACCTAAAAATCACTGGCATCCGAGTGCAGTATTGGGGGGTGCTGTACTGCTGGGGTGTTCCATCCTTCGGATGAGATGTTAAACCGAGGTCCCTTCTGCCCATCCTGGTGTTGTCCAGGTGGAAGTAAAAGAATTCTTCGCAAAGAATAGGGAACATTCCCGGTGTCCTGGCCAACATTCCCCTTCCCATAAACCGGTTCATGCAATTATCCAGGCTGTGTGTGGGTGATGATGTGCGATATGGCCGCCACCACACATTCAGTCATTTCACTACCAGTCTAGCATTGCTTGTAAAGTGCTTTGGATGTATGAAAAGCACTATATAAATGCTGATTCTTCTTCTTCTTCTTATATAAAACATAGAACCAGAATGGGGAACTGCCCCTAACAGTGAAGGAAAAAGTCAAGACCCTGATCCTAAAACTGCACTCCTAAACCTTGGGACCATGATATGGGCTCAGGAGAGTGCCAGCCCCCAGCTCTCAGCATCGCATACATCCCTAACTGGCTCAGTTGCCTAAACATACAAAACAATGTCAATACACTATATTGTCAAAGGGCACATATAAATACATGAATCAAAATAGTGTGATGCAAGAACATATACAGGAATGGAACAACCTGATGTAAGGTGACAGCTGCAGGTAAAAGAGACAAAAAAATTGTGTTCTTTACCGCCCTTCCCAAATACCCTGTACCATGGTCTGATAGAATAGCCTTAACTTAAAATTAGCAAGACCACTAAAATGATATAAAAAAGTCCATAAAAAAGCTGCAAAGAAATAAGTCCCAGTAGAGAGTTAACTGAATATATAAATATTAGTGGATCACTTCTGTGCTGCCAAGATGTCCCAAATCTGGAGGTGCTACACGGATGAAGGATATAGTCCAGAGAAGTCTAGGATCTGAACCTTGGTTTCAGTCTGCCCAGAGGAGAAGCAAGTGCATCATGTCAACGAAGGTCAAGCAGTTTGTAACAGTTGTAGATGCAGTGTGGAAGCACATCACAGTGACAGACCTTGTAAGAATGAAGCAAAGCAAGGCAGCTGGGATAGCAGGCTCAAAAAGACAGCAGGGAGATGCAGGAGGGAACCACCACAGACAACAAACAGGAGAAGAATGGGGTTGAAAAGGGGGGAGCAACAATACAGTCAAAGAAAAGGAAGAAGGCTATAAGCCAAAGAGGGTTAGAAATAAAATAAGACGCTGTCCTCAGAAAAGCCTACAGCTGTCCTTGACAAACGCAGCCAGGGAGGTAACAGTTTCAGCAGGCCAGGCTTTCTGAGGCTGGAGAAAGGTTGGGAAAAAATGACAGATGCTGGGCTTTAGCATCTGTAACAGATAAAAATTGCTTTCTCCATTCAGATGTTGTGATTCGGAGTCGCACAGGGTACTGTATAACATATTGAAATGGATTTCAGCCATACAACGTTTATTCTTTATGTCTTTGAATTTGATCTGTTTTGCCCAGACTTGCAGTCTTAAATCATATTTAAAGATCTGATGACCCTCCCAGCTGAGCTCCTTGATATTACGAGCTTTAGTTAAAATATGCATTTTATCTAGAAAATTAAGCAGCCAGAAGAAAATGGGATGGGTTTTTTGTCCAAAGTCAGGCATTGAATAAAAAAAGCTTGACGGGCCCGCTCTATTATATAGTCGAGGCCATTAGGAGAGGGCCCCACTATCTTTTCACAAAGCTTCTACATGAAAAGGACATTATGTGGACCCTCTGCTTTTTCAGGAAGACCAATGACCACCAAAATATTACAGCGGCTGCAGTCTTTCTGATGATCCAGCCGCTCCTTAAGCTTTTGTACATTTCAGCACAGGTTGATGACCTCCAGCTCAAGTTTGCTGGTCCGATCTTCAGTGGAGCTGATTCTACATTCAACGTCCAAGAATCTGACAGTAAGAGATTCAAGAGCAGGCTTAAGGGCTTTGAAATCACCTGCCTTGTCCAGCAAAGTGGCATTAATTGAATTAGGCTCCAAGAAGAAACTATCCAGCTTGTCAGAGTAGGCCTCCGACACTGGGGTTGGAGTGGCAGGCTCGGTTTACAGCATTTTTCTGCCTGAGATCGCTCAAGGAGAGATTGTGCTGCAGAAGGATGCTCCATAGTCGCTTCTGCAGTCAGTAGGCATAAATATCACTACCAGGTAGAGTTAGAAAAAGAAATAAAACAAGTGATGTAGCATAAAGACGGGTTGTGCAGAGACTGGCAAAAAAATTAGGGACATTTTAATTGATGACCCGAGGAGCTCCAGGAAGTGCTGCTACTCGTTAGCTCTCCATCACGTGACACCCCTCCCCCCCCACACACACATCTTTTATCCTTAACTAGCACCCATTCACCTGGAAAGAGAAGGAACAAACCTGAGTGTGGGTTGTAGTCTCCAGGGCACATGCTCTTATGAATATATGAACATATGCACATACAAAGAAGCCGGCAGAATAAGGCCATTAGGTTTGTCTAATCTTCTGATATTGCAGGGTCCTCAGCTTACACTACTGACCATGCCTCCCCTTCCCAGTCCTCCCTTTCTTTCCATCTGCCCTCCATGCTCCATACTTTCCCTTTATACCTATCTCAGCCTCTCCTGAAGCTGCTCACCGACTTTATTGAGACCACTTCCTCCAGCAGCACATTCCAGTTGACCACCACCTTTTCTGTGAAGAAGTGCTTCCTAACCTCCCTTCTAAATCTCCACCCTTCAGCTTTAGACTGTGTCCCCTCATGGTTTGGCTGCCATGTAGCTTGAGGAAGTAATCCTTATCTATTTATCTCTCAAGTACTTGAAGGTCTCTATCATGTCCCTCTCTTCCTCCTCTCCTCTGGGGAGTACATATTCAGAGGCCCCAATCTTTCTTCATATGTTTTACATTGCCGACCCACAATAATCTTAGTTACCCTCCTCTGGACCATTTCCAGCAGGCTGATGTCTTTCTTAAGGTGTGGGTACCAGTATCCCACATCATACTCTGGATGTGGCCTCACAAGCGACCTATACAAGGGCATTATAACCTCCTTCCACCTGCTGCTTATTCCTCTGGCTATGCACCCCAGCATCTTGTTTGCTCTTACTGCTGCTTCTTTACACTGTGTGGAGTGCTTCAGGTCATTAGTGGTCATCACTCCCAGATCCTTCTCCTCCTCTGTTTCTGCTACCTGCCCCCAACCAGTAGTACTCTGTCCTTGGGTTCCTGACTCCAATGTGCGTTACTCTGCATTTCTTGGCATTGAAGCCAAGTTGCCAAATCCTGGACCACCTGTAAAATTTCTCAAGTCTTTCTGCTGGTCTTGTATTTACTGTGTCCACCTTCCCACAGAGTTTGGTGTCATCCACAAGTTACAGATAGTACCAAGTTTCGCAAAAGTTATTTGCCTTCGTAAGGATCAAACTCAGGGCTTTCCAGTTAGGAGACTGATGTACTGCCTACTGTCCTTATGAGGCTGACACACTGCCTATTGCCCTCCTTCTTTGTTAGGTGGAACACAATTTGCCTTGTTTTCACTGGAGGCCATTCTCATACTGTAGATTCTGCAGGTGCTCTCTTCCACCTATCAAGCATCATTTTTATTGGAAGTCTGGCATATCTCCTGAACATGAAAAAGAGCGGTGTGAATTCAGTTACCACATGCACTACGTTGTTAACTAATTAAGCTAAATGCTGTGGCCAGTTTTTTACTACCCCTATTCTAATGTTTTTAGCAGCTGTAGTGGGGTGTAGCTGAAAGGTTTACATGCGCCATTTCCCTCTGAGTGATATGGAGTCGTTCTACACTTCTGTAGTCCATATACTTCACACAGTTCTTTCACTACAATCACTTAAAATGCAAGATCCTGATTTGAATGAAAGTGGTAAGGACACCCATAGTGTTTCATGAAATGATCCCACAGGGCCTTAACCATAAATGTTTCTGTCTGGTCATGAGCTAGAACAACTACAGCATACTTGGTACTATAACATGCTTCTTCTATGTATGTTTGTTTGTTGCAAATGGACCAATGTTTACTAGTTCTATAACCTTGTGATTTAATTTATGTTTTTTATATTGGGGCCTATGCACTAATGGGGGCCAGGTACATGCAAGAGGCACATACCTGGCCCTGGAGCTCCACACCCATGAAGAGCTGCACTGTGGGAAGCATGCACAATAACCTGGTGCCTGCCCATGGTCTTGTCTCCCCTCCCAGCATGCAGGTTTGGGGCTGGGATTGGTGTGGAGTGGAGGACACAGGCTGGCATCCAACAGAATGTCTGACCTGCTCCTATAGTAGATTCCCTGCTCTGTTTGGAGCAGGAGTTAATGGGATGGCAATGATCCTGACATTTGGAAATGGTGGGCAAGTGCCCCAGTGGCTGTCCCACCCCTTTCTGCCAGACCTGAGGGCTGGAGTAACATTGGATTCACCTGTGTCTGTCTTGTGTTAACTTACTGCCCCAGTAATTGATGTTCTTATCCTTCCCCTGGCCTTCTTTCCTTCTTACCTCTTCTATATTATTTTCTACATATAGTGTAGGTCCTGCTTATATACTGTGTATGCTCTGTGCATTTTCTTATATATTATACCAGACTATTTTGTAATTTTGACCTGTCTGTATAGTATACAAACTTGTATGCTGACATGGATACCTTCCATGCCCTGTACTCATAGCATATATCTGTATGCTGTTTGTCAATGAAGCTCTGTGAATGTATCATGTTGCCTTTTGTGAACCTCTTCCAGGTCCGTCTTGAAAATAAGTTTATCTCAATGGTGTTCCACTTGGTAAAATTAAGATTTGATTGATTGCTTGTAGGGTTGGTCCCAATCTTCCCCCATCTAGCTGGGGTCATGAGTGTGGGGGTGGGGTAAAAACAGATAGGGCAGAGTCCCTGCATGCATATTGCATGCTCCTTGCACCCAGCACTTCATACCTTTGTGAATGGCACAGAGTGTGGGCACACCCCCAACACTCCCACTGGACCATTTGTGAGAGTAGCTGTGCGACCAGCTGGGGGATTCAGTGTGGAAAGGATGTGCGTCCATTCCCTGCATGCAGACAGGGCTCTGTAGGACTTAGGTGCATGGAAGAGGCTCTCTGGATTGCCTAGGTGCTGAGGATCCTTGGCGCATAGGCAATCTAACCTATGGTGCATGTAGCTTGTATTTCTTATTGACTTCATGTGTTATTGTGTTATGTTTCCATGTAATTAATTCCATGTAAGCCCTGAAAAAGGGACTTTTCATCTCAGTGGGCCCACCTGGTCAAAAAAACTCAATAAATAAACTTGGTGAATGATCAGTAATCACAATACTCACTCTGAGCAATATTCAGTGCAGATACTTGACCAAAAACAGCTTTGATTAATTATTTATTTTGATGCTAACCAAGGGCACCTTCTCCCTAGTTCCTTGTTTCCAGAGTTGCGTCTCTCCCATTCCAAGCACCACTTTTCAACTGTTTTGTGTAGGTACGGCCAGTGGGCCCAGTTCCTCATCTGCTTGTGTGTCTGAAATGACTTCCTTGATCATGGACCATCTGCGATGTCAATCATAACTTGCTTTCAGACAAAACTAGCTGCCAGTACATCTTGGCTTCTTAGTTGTTGCATACCTTCTAGTATAGCATGTTATTGTGAAACTCCATGCTCTCATTGCCTAAGTAATCCCAAAGTTTCTACCACATCTCTCAGTACAGTTGGTTGTCCAACCATTTTTCAGATAGGACAATGCTGTTTAGATGATGGACTCTTCAGCTAGAAGAGCCCACTTGGCCTATGGTTACATGATAACATACTAAAATGCCAGCAGAATAGGCCTAATGGTCTCTCGAGTCTGCTCAATTTTCAGCACCCGTACTGAGGGCCGATTTTGGTATCCCCTCTTCCCCTTGGGTTATACTGTCCCCAGTCCCAGATGTTCCACCTGTATTGGGCTTGGTCAGATTTACCCTCCCCCTGTACCTGTCCCATCCCCTCTTAAATCAGTCCACAGTCTCCACTTCTACCAGCTCCCTGGGCAGTGTATTCCAAGGCTCCACCACCCTTTCAGTGAAATAACATCTCCTCCTCTCCCCTCTGAGCCTGCCCCCTTCCAGCTTACACCCATATCCTCTTGTTGCCCCACCCTCCTTCCTTTGGAGCACCCTGACTGGACCTCCTTTATTGATCCCTTTCATGTACTTAAATACCTCTATCATGTCCCCCCTGTCCTTCCTCTCCTCTAGGGTGTACATGTTGAGCTCCTTGAGCCTCTCCTCACAGGTCCTGTCCCCCAGGCCCCAGATCATTTTGGTTGCCCTCCTTTGAACACTTTCTAGGAGTGTAATGTCTCTCTTTAAATGTGGTCTCCAAAACTGTACACAATACTCGAGGTATGGGCTAACCAAGCAGTTGTACAGTGGAAGGATCACTTCCGCCTTTCTGGAGGTAATCCCCCTGGCTTTGCATCCCAGCATCCTATTTGCCCTTGCCGCTGCCCTCCTACAGGTCTCTGAGTTGTTCATTTTAACATCTACCACTACCCCCAGGTCCCTGTCACCCTCCGTGACTTGAATCATGTGTCCTTCCAGGGTATACCCCTGGCCTGGATTTCTGACACCCAGGTGCAGAACCTTGCACTTCCCCACATTGAATTTTAGTTTCCATTTTTCTGACTACCTTTCCAGAGCCTCCAGGTCCTCCTGCAAGGACACCCTCCCCTCCTCCCCATCCACCACTGGTTAAATTCAAATAAATCATAGGTGTGGTGAATGTTGTCTGTTCTCTGTGGATAGGATCAACTTCAACCTGCTAGTACCCATAGGTCAGGTCCAGTCTGGAGAAGAACTTTGTTTTACAGAGAGCTACAAAGGATTATTCAGTTCTGGGTAGAGGGTAGACATCTCAATGTTTGACTACATTAGGCTGCCTATAGTCACACATAACATTAATCATCCATCCTTTTAAATAAAAAAATAAATAAATAATCCTTCTTCTGGACTAATGTTTTAGGTACTGCCCAGTGGCTAAAACTCTCTTAAAATAATTTACTAACTAGTATTCATTTGATAAAATCCTTCACTTTCTGTTAAATCATGGGAGGTATGTGCTGATAGCACTCATTCACTGGTGGATGGTCTCCCATGGGTATTCTGTAGGTAACTGCATTGGTGTTACCGCAGTCATACTTATGACTAGAGAATGCTAACTGATGTTTTAAGAATAACAAAATGACAGCCTCCAGTAGTTCAGAACCCTGTTGTTCAGAACCAAATTTCTCACAGTCCATTCCTGCCATGAGGATCTCTTTCTTGTTTTATCCTCACCTTCTTCCAGCACAATACATTTCATATCATCCCTATGCTGTGCAATTTTTACTTTTATGGTCCTACTACTGGTTGTCTCCAATTTAGCCTCATCCAGTCCTTCAGTGGTTCCCAGCTCTATTCAGCACAGGTCACCTAATTTTGAAATTCCTGGATATCCATGTGGCTGTTTTCCCCAAATGCACGATCATTACCAAAGTCTTCAGTTTGAAACCTGCACCATGGTATATACAATTATGACATATCAGGCAAACTCATTGCCATAGGGTTCCATAACTGAGAGGTAGTTTGGTCATCCCAGATTGTTTTGACCATATTCATATCCAATAACTTTCATGCAAGCTGGCACAACCAGATTCCATCCATACAGGGCTTGCACTACTCCAATCTAAAGTTTGCTTCCTGTAGATACTCTATCCCTCTCGCAGGAAGAAACCCACTTTTGGAAGACTCTGTTTGCATGACTCGGAGAAAATTGTGGATAGTACTATGAATCACAATTGTTTGAAAGTGACTTTATGGAAATCCTTCAAAATTTTCATTTCCATAATGTCTGTGCGTCCCTTTGTGTCATGGTCTTCAAAAGTGACAACTCCTTTCCTGCCCAGTTTCCTTCCAGGTATCACTAGGTTTGTTTGTTTATTGATTTGATTTGATTGGTTGATTGATTTCAAAAGTTTTACCAGGAAAGGCATACTGATCTGACATCAGCTTGTTTCCAAATGCATCCTGGGGGAGAGGGATGGGAAGAGAACAGAACACATATAAAAGACAATGCACAAACATAATACAATAATATTACAGACATGCTTAGGAATAAAATTACTGCACAGTAAATTACAATACAGTAAATAGCAGACACAGACAAAAGAACATTAAACATTGAGCAAAAAAAAACAAAAAACAACCAAACAAAACATGAGGAGCAGGGAGTAGTGACTGATGAACTGGGGGAGAGGGACTGTGCAAAAGCCAATGTGAATTGAATGGCAGGTGACAGAAGTCCATGCCATTACCAACAGCAATTACAGGAGTGAATTGAGTGATTTCAGAAGAGGAATAGAGTGAGCAGAGCAAACTGAAGGGGGGATGGAGCCCCATAGTCTAGGAAAATGGAACGAAGGCAGCTTAGTCAGCAGTAGATTCCTTTGGTGGGAGAGCAAGGGAGCGAAAGCAAGTATTGTATAGGGACAGAGACAGAAGGGGGAAGAGAGGACAGAAGTAAGATACAAGGAAAGGGAACCAGACCAAAATTTGGAGATAAATGAGGCACAGATGGGAAGGCACCTAATTCAGGCATATATATACACTTTATATGGAATCTTCTTGCTATTAGCTTCTATCAGGACCAACCATTTGGATGACTCATCTAAGTCTTCACTTACATGTTGATAATTTTGTTGGAAATAATCTTCCTTCATGGTAGAGACCTGTGTCTAGTATGCAATGAACATTGTGGCTTCCAATCTGTGCATTTACTGCCAGTCCTGATTATTGATACTCTTTGCTGCATGTATTGCATTTCCATCTGAATGTCTTCATACAGTCTCTTTAAATTCCATCAGTTCAGATTTCTAGGTTTTTGTCACTTTAGTTGCTTTAATGACCCTTTATTTTCTAGAACCTCTGTCTGAGTGAGTGCTGGACTCCATGGGCCCGATTTTAAAAGGTTAACACATGGCTTGCATCAATCCCATTGTTTGTCATAACTGTGCCAAACCCCTTTGATGCATCTGCACCTGATGTTAGTACATCAGGTGCAGTTGCTATAGTTTCAGCACTTTACAGCAGCTTGCACCAAATATTTGGTGGCAACCCCGTAAAAAGGGATCCTCCAAATGGTGCACGTTAAACCAGGGGGAGCTGGTCTAACTTGGGGCATTCAGTGCACAGGAATGAAATCTCAATCTGCGCCAAGAGAATGCTGCAATCCCCCTGTGCCTTATAATCAGCGTACCAGGGGCTTGTGGCATTCTCAGGGTTTCTGGAATGTGTTCCTCATGTCTCTTGGTGTTTCTCTCCCTCCTAATCATTTCTTCTCTTTTAGCTCCAAAAAATTGATTTTAGAGTGGCGTTGTATCCCATCTCTGAGGGCTTGCCAGATTGACACATCCTTGATCCCTATCACAAAATGGTCTCACACTAGCCTGTCAGCATCAGCCAGTCACGTTTAATCCTTTTTTCCACAGCTGCAACAGGTGATGTAGAGCCTGTGAACACTTGCGTATGGTCTCTTCTACTCACTGTGTCCCAGTGAAAAAAACAGAGTGTATTCTCGGTAGTAACAGTTCCATACAACAACTCTTCATTCATCAGAATTTAGTGCAGTTTGGCTCAACTTTGGATGGGTAAGAGCATGACTTCTCTCTTGGGTTCTCCATCAACAGAGCTGAAGGTTACATCAAACTGATGTCCTTCAGGCAATCTGTATACAGACATTGTCAACTCCAGGCAATCATTGCATTCAGTTTGTGGTGGTTGCCTTTTGCCTGTAAACCTTTGCATGAGAACGGAACGCATAGTAACAGGAACCATGACCACTGGCATTGTGGCTTGTTCACCCTCTCTTGCATCCACCTCAATTTTTCTTGAGACTCTTTAAACTTTAACTTCCTTAACATCTGATTCTGCCAACTACACACATTCTGTAATGTGGCTGAAACCTATGAGGACAATACTAGAACAGGGGAAGCTAGAGTCTATTTTCCCTTATAGTAGTCATGGACAACCCACCACTTGTACATGAAACAACAGTAAAATGAAACCACTCACCCAAGTATACAATAAATATAGAGTAGTGTATGGGATGATGTACATTATGAGAATATAATACACACCCGAGATGTGTGGTGTTACATAAACCCCAGCATCGAAACTTGAGGGGGTTTATCAAGCATCACACATCTTGGGTGTTTATTAAATTATCATAATGTACACCATTCCATGATTCAGTTTGTATAATAACTGGCCAGCAATGTTTCCATAACTGTTTCTGGTTCTGTGTTTTATTTTTCTAACTCCACCCTAATCACTCACTGCCCTCTCTCATCAGAAATAATAAAGCACATGTGCACCAAATTAATCACAGCTAGGAAACTAATCAGAATCATAGCCAGGAAGTTAATTAAAAAATAAAGACATTTTTCCCTTTTAAAATTAGGAGTACTCACTTTGCAGTCACTTGCTCACTTTAGCTCTGCTGCTTGGTTTCACCTGCCACATTGCAGCACCCTCGGATTTGTGCCCTTCCACTAACATCCCCAGAATGAAGCAAAGCTTCCAAGAGTCAGGTCCCAGAGAGTTAGTTCCCATACTGAGTTAGCAGCTTACCATTCTGTCACAGTCCATCCATACAGTCGTGTCACTAATCAAACTAATGAGTCATGTTGGTGTGCCTCCCACAGCTCCTGAATGCCTCACTATTTCTACATTCAAATTTACATCCATTCACAGAAGGCAGGGAGGCAACAATTGTACAAGTAAAAAGGAAAGCACTCAGATGTAAGACAGGAGTATTAGTTCCAGTTTTCTGCTGAAACATTAAAGCAAAGCATAGTTCTGTGAATGACAGTGTGTTTACAGAGAAACTGTGGTGTCACAGAACAAAGTGCTCAAGACTGCTGCTGACGTGAGTGAGTGTGTGAAAGCCATAGTAACTGACTAGTTATTATGTCATATAATAACTGGCCATCCCCATGAAAAACAACTGATGGTCAGTTATTATATAACTGTAGAGAATTTTTAAGGGATAAGAGGGTACAGATGGGATGCTATGGGACTACCATACTAGGGGTGAATCATGTTGATTTCTAGTATCTCCTTGCTGTCAACCCAGGTATATTACCAGAAGATCAGGGCTAAACCAGGTAGATTAAGGATATACTCTGTAGATCAGGGATATATCCTGTAGATCCTGCATATAATCTGCAAATCAGGGATATACCCTGCAGATCAATGATATACCCATTGATCAGAGATATACCCTGTAGATGAGGGATATACCTTGCAGATCAAGGATATACACTGTAGATCAGGGATATACCTTGCAGATCAAGGATGGACCCTGTAGATCAGGGATATATCCTGTAGATCAGGGCTATACCCTGCAGATCAAGGATATACCCTATTGATCAGAGATATACCCTGTTGATCAGGAATATACCCTGCAGATCAAGGATATACCTTGTTGATCAGATATAAACCCTGTAGATGAGGGATATACCCTGCAGATCAAAGATATACACTGTAGATCAGGGCTATATCCTGTAGATCAGGGCTATACCCTGCAGATCAAGGATTTACCCTGTTGATCAGAGATATACTCTGCAGATTAGGGATAAACCCTGCTGATTAAAGATAGACCCTGACCATCATGGATATACTTTGTAGATGAGTGACACACAGTGAAGATCAGGGATATACCCTGTAGATCAGCGTTATATGCTGTAGATCTGGGATATACACTATAGATTAAGGACATATGCTGTAGATCAGGAAAATACTCTGTAGACAGGAATATACTCTGAAGATCAGGGATATATGCTGTAGATCAGGGATATACACTATAGATCAGGGATATACACTGTAGATCAGGGACATACTCTGCAGATCAGGGATATATACTATAGATCAGACATATATGCTGCAGATCAGGGATATGCCTTGTAGATCAAAAATATACCCTGCAGATTAGAGATACACTCTATAGAGCACGGTTATACACTATAAATCAGGGATAAGCGTAGCTGCTTGCCCTTGAACAGGGCTGCTACAGCTCCCAGCAATCAGCCGGTATCTCTTGCCACCAATCGGAACCACGGCCCTGGACTCCTAAGCACAGCAAGCTGCTTGCCCTTGAACAGGGCTGCTGCAGCTCCCGGTGATCGGCCGGTATCTCCTGCCACCGATCGGAACCACAGCCCCGGACTCCTAAGCACAGCAAGCTGCTTGATCTTGAACAGGGGTGCTACAGCTCCAAGTGATTGGCCAGTATCTCCTGCTCTGATTGGAACCATGGCCCCTGGACTCCTAAGCACAGCAAGGCATGGCAGAAGCACAGCCAATCAGAACTTGGGTGCTCCTCACTTCTTCACCCCAATTGGCCAGGACCTCTCTCTCTCTCCACTTTTGCCGCCTGGCGCTCCACTAAATTCACTGTTTAAAGTATTTTTTTAAGGAAAACTAGCCACTGTTAATTGCTCTGACTCTGTATACTGCCTAATTTTTGGCCCTCCCGCCCCCTCCTGCCCCCTCCACTGATTAAATACACTATCTTCCTGCCCACTTTCTTCTCCTACTCTCCTATTCATACACTACTGGACTTTGGCCCCACCCAGAGCCAGGCACACAACCAATTCCACCCCTTCATCCCTCGCTTACAAATTGGCACTATAACTCGGGCACCCCCAGCTCAAAATAATGCCTCCTAGGCCTGGCTCCCTTCCCCTGCTCTTCTCTCTCTGCCTCTACCTTCCTTCCCTCCTCTCAACCATGCCCACCTTCACCCCCCACCACCCCCTTCCCTCCCTGCCATCTCCCTCTGGTACCTATCATTTCCACAACTGGCAATCCACCTCTGCATGCTCATATGTTTGGTCCCACTCAGACATACGGCCCTGCCCCTCCCTTATCAAATCCTCACTTTCCTGGATGCTGCCCCTTCAACTCACCCCTCACCCTGCCCCTATAAATCACCCACGCCTGCCTCCTAAGTGGTGTGCACTCTCCTCAGTGCTTATACAACTGTTAGCCCGTGACCTATCACTCACCTACTCCTCGCTGCAGGCAACATCCACCCAATCCTGGCCCCCTACCCCCTCCTTCCCCCCTCTCACCCTATGGGTCCTCCTCATAACCTGTCCTCCACCTCTCTGCCCATTGGGAGATCCCTCACCGCAGTCTGCACCTACTTCATTTAAATATTAGAAGCCTTCCACGCAAACTTGACTCTCTCCAAGTTCTCGCCGTCCACTATGTCCCTGACATAATTATCCTATCTGAAGCATGGCTTAACAAAAACATCCCTGATACCACTGTTGCCATCCCAGGTTACACCATAGCCTGCCAGGAGAGGGCCACCAGAGGTGGCGGAGTCTCCATCTACTTAAAATTGGACATCTTCTTTTCGACCATCCTAGCCAAAGCTGAACCCAATGCCTATGAGTTATTAATGCTACAACTGTCCCTCCCTTTCTCTCTCCCCTTCTATGTCACCGGCATCTACTGCTGACCAGGTACTCCTTCTTCTACCATCACTGATCTCCTAGCGCACACCTCCTTCCTCACCCCCGTAGGTGAATTATACATCATGGGCGATCTGAACCTCAATTGGTTATCCCCTGCCCTCACTAAAAAGTGGACTGTTATTAATGGGCTAAATCTCTCTCAACTTATTACTGAGCACACCTGCCTAAACCCCAAAACTGGAAATCATTCTCTGCTGTATTGGGCTCTGACCTCCCACCCTCACCGAGTCATTAAATCTGGTCTCCTCCCTGACTCCCTGAGTGACCATCATCTCACATATCTCGTCCGGAAAATTCACCGCCCCAAATCACCTCCAAATTTCTTAGTCCAATGCTCCTACAAGTCATTCGACATCACCCCCCTCCTAACTGACCTTGCACAAGCCAAATGGGTGGTATCTACTCCCACCCTCTTAATTGACGGGGCCCTACTACATTTCAAAAACACTTTTCTCAGTGTCTGGGATAAACACACCCCTTTGAGCTGCACAAGGGTGCATGGCAACCATCTTCCCTGGATAACCCCAGAACTCCTAGTGTGCCAAAGTGCCCGTGACCATGCTTGGAGTGTCCACAAATCCTCTAATATCCCACAAGATTTCTCTAAATACCGGATGCTTAGAAACAAATGTACTAGAGCAACACGGCTGGCCAAAGCCAAATATTTTAACTCCACTCTCCAATCTAACCTAAATAATCCTTCTAAATTCTGGAAGGTCATCCACTCCCTCTTCCTCCCCCACTGCCACCCCCACCCTGCTATGAAACATAAACAACTCCTTTCTCACAGAACCTCATGCTGTTGCCGCCAAATTCAACTCATATATCTCCACTTGTGCAGCCTCCCTCCTCTCCTCTCTGCCCACCTCAGGTCCACCAGGTCCCACCGTGGGTCTGAAGATGCAGTTTGGGCCCCACACCTTCTCATTCAAAGCTATCTCAGCAGCCAAAGTCCTTACAGCCCTGCTTGCACTCAATCCCTCTAAAGATAAATCCCCTGATGATCTGGACCCTAAGCTCCTCCACCTTGCAGCCCCTGCCATAGCTATCCCACTAGCCACCATTCTAAACCTGTCCTTCGCCGAGGCTGTGGTTCCCCAGGCCTAGAAGCATGCCATAGTCATCCCCATGCCCAAAGGTGGCTCCCCTACTTCAACCTCGAACTACCGACCAATCTCTCTCCTCCCAACACTTGCAAAATTGCAAGAGCACTTAATGCTCTCTCAGCTAACCACCTTTCTCTCCGACTCTAATTACTACACTGACTTCCAGTCCGGGTTCAGAAAGGGACATTCTACTGCCTCCTCCCAGACTAGGCTGACTGACACAATTTTAGCCAACATGAACAATGGACAGATCACCTCTGCTATCTTCATTGATCTAGCTAAGGCATTTGACACTGTCTCACACACCCTGCTTTTCTCCAGCCTTGCGGAAGCCAGCCTCTCTGCCTCCTCCACAAACTGGTTCTGCTCCTACCTCACGGGCAGAACCCAATCCGTATGTATTTCCAATGCCATTTCTGCCCCCTGCCCATCTCTACCGGTGTCCCCCAGGGCTCTGTGATGGGACCTATACTTTTTTCCATTTTTTTGAATGATCTGCCACTAGTCTGCCAGTTATGTGCCATACATATGTACGCAGACAACACCAATCTTTTTTCCTCAAGTACCTCCACTGAAGCAGTAACCTCCTTCCTCCAAGCCAATTTCGACAACATTCAGCACTGGTTCAGCTTCCATCAGCTCTCCCTAAATGCAAAAAAACCCATCTCCATGGCCTTCTGCATGAGACAATGCCTGTCCAGACTCCCATACCTTCCCTCCTTTAAAACCCTCAATGGGCAAGTGCTTGAGGATGTTCCCTGTTTTCATTATCTTGGGGTCTGGCTTGACCATCATCTGTCCTTTAATGTTCACATAGATGCAACTATAAAAAAACTGCTCCCCATGCTAGGTGCTCTACATAGAAACCATCGAAGCCTCCCCCTAACTGTATGCCGTGAGCTAATACAGAAGATGATTCTCCCATCCTTTGACTACTGCGATATAGTATACAGTTCAGCCCCTAAATCCTCTCTATCCAGGCTTGACACCCTGTTCAATGCCTTCTGCCATTTTGCTCTCAATGCCCCCCCCCCCATTCACCATTGCAAACTATACCAAGCCTTGGCCTTCCCATCCCTGGAAACCAAAGCCTCATTAACTGCAACAAATTCACCTCTAAGCTCTGGCTAAGCACCCTCCCCGCCTACCTCTCCTCCTTGCTGACTCCCCCCCACCCTGTCACATCCTCAGATCCACTGACTCCAGACTACTTGCTGTCCCCTGGCGGAAGTCCACCACTGGCCAAACTGCTTTCTCTCATCGTTCTCCTAAAACCTGGAATGAGCTACCCCCTCAAATCCATCATTCCTCCTTTGCTAACTCCCTCTTCTCCGCACTCACTAACTACTTCATGGCAAACTGTACTTGCCCCAAGCCCTGATTATGCCCCTCTCCGCTCCAAGCTGACCACCAGCCTTGGACACTGCTCCATGCTGTATACTCCCAGCTGAGCACACACACACACTTACCCTCTAGGCACTTCTCGTCCTCAAATTGTTTTTGCTCAGACTGCTCTGAACTGTGTTATGGTTGTTGTTAATCCTTGACTGTACTGCAAAATATGTGTAACCATCAATGTGTATAATATGATCCAATTTGTCTCCGTTTAGTTATAAACCCTGTATCCTCTATTCCCCCAACCCCCAGCTCACACTGGGAGATGAGCATCTTCTTGCTCAGTGTGCCTTTCCTAGTAAATCAATTTCAATAAATAAATAAATAAAATATACACTGTTTAGTGGACTGATCATCACATGGATGGCAGGGAATTTTAATTCCATTTTTCTTCCCTCATTTCTCCATCCTCCTCCTGGCATGGATTATGCCCTACAGCCTTGATGAGGCAGTGTACCCTATGGAAGGAACAAGCTCACTTGCCCACCCACATGAGTCACTGCATGGAGAAACTCACCATCAGCTCTCCTTTGCTGAGGCATGCTGCCCTTAGGTAGTGACTTGCATCCTACCTTGCCTCCCGACATAGCAGTCAAATCCAAAAAAAGGGCAGCACCAGCATCCGTCTCAATTTATGAAAACAACATTTATTGTATTACATGCCTGTAAAGAAGCAGTGGCAATAAAGGCAGACTCACAAGCCCCGACCGGTTTCGTGCATGCGCACTTCCTCAGGGAGGCTGACATAGACACAATCCCTTACTTAAATACCCCCACATCACATATGTTAACAATTATACAATCATCACATTCCAAGTGAACACCAACTTCCAACACATATAAGTAAAAAACATTATGCATCACTAAAAATTCCTATCTGGATATGTATCTCATACAAAACATTCTGAATTCTTTAAAACATTTATGTAGAATAGGAAATATGTGTTCTAATTAATGCGCAGTGAATTCAAAACATAAGACATCCAATAATTAATATAATCGGAATCCAAATCTCATAATTTTATAAAAACATTTGTTTTTTCTCATAAGAATTAAATATAATACTCAACCCACTCTAAAATTTATAAAGATGGGTCACGACCTGAAGGTCAAAAGGGTCACCTACTAATATGCTCAGACCTAAAACTTTTTATATAATGTTATCATTTTTAGTCAGCATATAACTTATTCAAAATAGGAAACCCCCTTATCTTTATTTATCGGAGCCCAAAATATCATTACTCCGTAATTTCCGATTTCTTATATATAGGAGGTCAACAAGGTCAACATAATATGCTCATCTACAATAGACATTATATATAATCTTTCCTTAATCATCTTTAAAGAATCAAAAACCAAAAACCAAATCCCAGATTTTAACTACAGATAAACCACTAACAACCCGAAGGTCATAAAGGTCAATTACTAGTATGCACATTAAAAATTTATATATCATTTCTTCTATATTTCACTGATATCTCATACAAAGTTATTAAAATATAAAGACTGAGGAAGTTATATTCTAGCTGACCTATAATTAATTCAAAATCAAAAAACATCTAGAAGTCAAAATACAGAAGGTCAACAAGATCAACATAACATGCTCATCTTCTAAACACATCATGTATAATATTTCCTTAGTCATCTCTAAAAGGAATCAAAAAAATCAATCCCAATATTCTAACTTCATATAAGCAGCAAAACGACCAGAAGGTCACAAAGGTCAATTACTAATATGCACACTGAAAAATGTTTTTACCATTTATTTTATATTCTACCATTTAAACATATCCATATAATGATGCTAAACTATAAATAAGGGAAAAAAAGTGTGTTTAAAAAACTGGAAAATAGGAAAACCACCACGTTTTTATCTTTTCTTTAAAAACGGTAAGACAGAGATATCCTCATTTAATCCTGGTGTTTCAACACCGTTTAACGTAAAAATCCAAAAAGCTTCCCTTTCTAATAGAAAATTGTCTAGATCCCCCCTCTTTCACCAACAGTCACTTTCTCTATACCTATAAAACAAAAAACATGTTCCCCACTTCCAGACTGTGTTGCTATGTGTTTAGCTAGTGCATTCTTCAAATCTAAGTTTCTTACTGCTCCCAAATGTTCGCCAATCCGAACCTTAAATGATCGACTAGTCTTACCCACATAAAATGCACCACAAACACATGTTGCCAAATACACAATACCCCCCGTTGAACAATTAATAAACTGTTCAATTTTATATTCTTTTGGGATTTTGGAGAACAAAATCTGTCAGTCTTCTTTACCACCGGACAAAACTTACAATGTCCACATTTAAATGTACCTTTTGGCAAAGGTGGTGGAAAACACGTTTCTACTCTCAAAACAGGCTGTAAACTGTTCACTAGTCTATCCCTTAGATTACTAGCACGTCTATATACCATGCGTGGCATCGTCTGTACCCATGGTGTCAATAATGATTCAGTTTGCAATATACTCCAATGCTTTCGTAAAATATCTCTCACTTGTCCTGATTTTTTAGTATATGTACTCCAAATTCAAAATACCACTATCATCTACTTGCTTTTTGTTTTATATCTCATAAGCTCTTCCCTGTTTGTTTCAAGAGCCATTTTATTAGCCTGTTGAATTTTTTCTGGCTTATAGCCCCTCTCGAGAAATCGTGTCTCCATTTCAAATGCCCTAATCTTATAATCTTCTATATCAGAGCAATTTCTTCTAATTCTCAAAAACTGTGCATCTGGAATATTTTCCAAAATATGTCTAGGATGGCAACTCGAGGGTAATAATATTGTGTTCCTGTCCCCATCTTTTCCAAACAAATCCATTCCAAGTGTGCCATCTGGCATCAAGGTTATATTTAAATCAAAAAAATGTACACTCACAGTGCTACTATCCATTTTAAACCTCAAATTTGGATTTATTAGTTCTAAAAATAACACAAATTCTTTAAGTTCTTCCATAGTGCCAGACCAAAGCAATAAGATGTCGTCAATAAAGTGCTTCCACAGAACAATTTTACCAAAAAAAGGATTTTCATGTTGAGATAATACTATATCTTGCTCCCAAACTCCCAGATAAATGTTTGCATAATTAGGGGCAAAAGTAGCTCCCATTGCCGTACCCTTAATTTGCTGATAAAACACATGTAAACAAGAATACATTACATTCAAGTACTATCCTCACAAGTAACAATAAATTCTCTCAATTCCATATTTAACTCATGATTATTGCCTAAACATTGCCGTAATGCATCTAGTCCTTCAATATGTGGAATGTTTGTATACAGGAGTCAATATCCATAGTGCACAAAACCCAATCTCTTTCCATTCTCACATCTTTTAGGATGTTCAACACATCAGTAGTGTCCTTAATATATGAAGGTATGCACTTAACAGGCTCCCTTATAAATGTGTCCACATATTGGGACAAAGGCTCTATTACTGACCCTATACCAGAGACAATCGGTCTCCCAGGTGGGTCCACCATTGTTTTATGTACTTTAGGCAATACATATATAGTACTACGGATTGGAGATTTTACTTTCAAAAAATTAGCAATTTTAGCATCAATAATGTTCCTTCTACTAGCACTATCAACAACATCTATAATCTCTTTCTGTATAGAAAATGTAGGGTCCTTATTCAATCTCACATAGAACTTATCATTAGACAGTTGACGATGGACTTCCTGACATATTCTGCAGTGTCCATGACAACAACAGACCCCCTTTATCTGCTGGTTTATAGTAATTAAATCATTACTCACCAGCTCATTTAATGCAGCACGTTCATCACTAGACATATTAATAAAAAAATTTTCATTTTTCGTATGGAGAATATCCAGGTCCTTCAAACATGCTCTTTCAAAGACTTGAACAGTAGGATTACTTGGAGGGAGAAATGTCGATGGTATTTTAAGTCCAGGCAATTGTCGATGTGATGTAGAAACAGTACTATCATCACCAACTGATGTAAATTCTCTACTTGATGCAAAGAAAGCATTCAGATTCAATTTCCTTGTTAACTTCTTCATATCCACATGTACTTCAAATGGTCTCTGTATTACCGTAGGTACAAATGTCAATCCTTTATTAAGTACCTGGATCTGTATCTGTGTCAGTTCCACACTAGACAAATTTATTACATTCATTTCAGATCCCAATCTTGACTCCTGCTCCGACCTCTCCCTCTGCTCCTGCTCATTCCTCTTTGTTGAAACCTGGGTCCCTGCAGGTCTATATTTCTTCTGCCATCTATTTCCACCACGCCGTGTTCGTCGTTTTCGAAATGGACCAACCGATTGCTGTGTCTCAGACCACGGACTTCTTTTATCTGAGACACTTCTTCTAAATCCTCACTTTCCGACTCACTTGTATGAAAACTTTTATTGCTGGCTCTAAGAATTGATCTTGGACTACGAGGTAACAACTGATTAAACTTTTTTTCTTTCCAAGTCCAAACTCTATCCAATTCATAATCCCTTAGATCTTGTTCAAACTTCGTCATTTTTATGGCTTTAATTCGTTTCTCTTGTTTCTCCACTTTAGATTTAAGTTCAGTTTCTAAATTCAAGAACTCCGGAGAATCTTTAAAAGCAAGAACTGCTTTCTCCTTTTGATTTACCTCTTCCTGCCGGATCATCTCTTGTTCTTGATAGTCTTCTATTACACATTTAACAAACAGCATAGTTGCTGCTTGCATATTGTTTTTCCATTTTGAAATAAAACTTTCTCTATCAAGTCCATATCCAGGCCACTTTATCACTCTCATACCCCTAGGTGTTCTACCCACTTTAACATAAGCTTCCAAAGAGGTTCTATTCCATACATTTCATCGTGCTTTTAAAGTACATCTCTCCAGTTCCAAAAAAGCTTGCTTAATATCTGAAATGGGAGGCTCACCTCAGGTCATAGTTGTAGAAGTAGATGTTTGTTGACTACTAGGAGGTATGTCGATAAATGGGTTTTCCTTCTCATCCAGTTGAAATAATGCCAAAGAGAATGCATTCTCCACAGCTCCAAGGCCAACATCCTTCAAATTGGCCATACTATTCAGGTGTTGAAACTTCAATCACAAATCACAGGCAATCACGGATTCCAGAGTGAGCACACAACACAAATTCAATGGAAAACCAAAAAAGCAGCTCCACGCTGGAGCTGTGCAAGCCCAAATCAGTCTCAGTCAAATCCATAAAAGGGCAGCACCAGCATCCGTCTCAATTTATGAAAACAACATTTATTGTATTACATGCCTGTAAAGCAGTGGCAATAAAGGCAGACTCACAAGCCCCGACCGATTTCGTGCATGCGCACTTCCTCAGGGAGGCTGACATAGACACAATCCTTTACTTAAATACCCCCACATCACATATGTTAACAATTATACAATCATCACATTCCAAGTGAACACCAACTTCCAACACATATAAGTAAAAAACATTATGCATCACTAAAAATTCCTATCTGGAGATGTGTCTCATACAAAACATTCTGAATTCTTTAAAACATTTATGTAGAATAAGGAAATATGTGTTCTAATTAATGCTCAGTGAATTCAAAAACATAAGACATCCAATAATTAATATAAATCGGAATCCAAATCTCATAATTTTATAAAAAACATTTGTTTTTTCTCATAAGAATTAAATATAATACTCAACCCACTCTAAAATTTATAAAGATGGGTCACGACCGGAAGGTCAAAAGGGTCACCTACTAATATGCTCAGACCTAAAACTTTTTAAATAATGTTATCATTTTTAGTCAGCATATGTGTTTAGCTAGTGCATTCTTCAAATCTAAGTTTCTTACTGCTCCCAAATGTTCGCCAATCCGGACCTTAAATGATCGACTAGTCTTACCCACATAAAATGCACCACAAACACATGTTGCCAAATACACAATATGGGTTGTTAGTGGTTTATCTGTAGTTAAAATCTGGGATTTGGTTTTGGTTTTTTGATTCTTTAAAGATGATTAAGGAAAGATTATATATAATGTCTATTGTAGATGAGCATATTATGTTGACCTTGTTGACCTCCTATATATAAGAAATCGGAAATTACGGAGTAATGATATTTTGGGCTCCAATAAATAATGATAAGGGGGGTTCCTATTTTGAATAAGTTATATACTGACTAAAAATGATAACATTATATAAAAAGTTTTAGGTCTGAGCATATTAGAAGGTGACCCTTTTGACCTTCGGGTCGTGACCCATCTTTATAAATTTTACAGTGGGTTGAGTATTATATTTAATTCTTATGAGAAAAAACAAATGTTTTTTATAAAATTATGAGATTTGGATTCTGATTTATATTAATTATTAGATGTCTTATGTTTTTGAATTCACTGTGCATTAATTAGAACACATATTTCCTTATTCTACATAAATGTTTTAAAGAATTCAGAATGTTTTGTATGAGATACATATCCAGATAGGAATTTTTAGTGATGCATAATGTTTTTTACTTATATGTGTTGGAAGTTGGTGTTCACTTGGAATGTGATGATTGTATAATTGTTAACATATGTGATGTGGGGGTATTTAAGTGAGGGATTGTGTCTATGTCAGCCTCCCTGAGGAAGTGCGCATGCACGAAACCGGTCGGGGCTTGTGAGTCTGCCTTTATTGCCACTGCTTCTTTACAGGCATGTAATACAATAAATGTTGTTTTCATAAATTGAGACGGATGCTGGTGCTGCCCTTTTTTTGGATTTGACTGAGACTGATTTGTGCTTGCACAGCTCCAGCGTGGAGCTGCTTTTTTGGTTTTCCTCCCGACATAGCAACCAGAGACTGCTCCCAACTCTGACTGTCTGTATGGCAGCATAACATGCAGCTGCTGGGCCATTTAGGGGTTGGGTAAAGCACCTTTTCTCCCTGTCCAACTGACCCCTTTTTTCTAGTCCCCTTATCCCCATCACCACAGCATCCTGATTTCTGTTTTTCCCATTTTCGACTATGGAAACATTGTTTATAGTGCTACTCCGATGTCCACTTTAGCTAGACTGGACCCTCTCTTTCTCATCTTCAGTCACTTTGCCCTTGATAAATCCTTGCATACACATCATTGTACCCAGTATTCTTCCCTCTCCCTCTCCTGTCTTAATGAGAGGTGCCTTACTCATTGTGCTTCCTTTATCTCCAAATTTTTGTTTGGCTCACTCTCCTCATATCTTGCCTCTTTCCTCTCTTCCCCCTTTGTCCTCTTACTCCCAGCACAATGCTTGATCTCCTTTAAATGAAATCTACTGCTGGCCAAGCTGCCTTCTCGTTCTGTTCCCCTAAACTGTGAGGTTAGGGTTATCTTCCCCCTTTTATTTGCCCTGCTCCTTTGTTTCCTGATCTTAAATCTCCCTCTGTGAGCTCTCTATTCACTCCTGCAATTGCTTTTTTACATTGGGTTGGATTGATATTCACCTGTAACACACACAACACTGACATCAGCACTACTCGCTCCCCTAGCATCTGTCATTCCTTCTGTTCCTTATTTTGTTGTGCTGATTACTGTTTAATTAATGTTCTTTTGCCTGTTCCACAATTTACTGTTGGTGACTTACTGTTTGACAATTTATTTTTTAAGTATTCTTGAACTGTGTATTTTGACATGCTTATTTCCATTCTTTTGTATTTCATACACTGTATTTTCTATCTGTTCTCCTCTCTTCCCCTCCCTCAGGATGCATCTGGAAATGAGCTGATACCAGCTCAGTATGTCTTTCCTGGTAAAAGGTTTGAAATAAATAAATAAATCATCCAGTGCTTACCTTGTCCTATGTCTTCCCCTAAGGCTTGCCCCCCCCAGCCAGGTCCCCAAATCTTGGCCATCATTCCAGATCTGTTTTGCTGGACAGGGCCTGGATAGCCAGGTGTGTTGCCTTTGGTGGACCAGTGTCATCCTACCGATCAAACGTTTTTGCTATTCTCCGAGTAGGGGCAGCAGACATGCAGTGAAGTCATGACACACATCATACATTCTCACATGATGTGCATCGATGACTGCTGCATGTCCATACACATTTTGTGGCCCCACAGACTGCCTTTTCCCTTTGCCTCTGCAAGGGGTCAGACACCTGTTAGCTCTGAGCCCCCCTCACTCCTGAAGGAGGAAAGCAGTACCTTGGATACTCAATTCTCCTTTCCCTGGCTGGCCCTCCAATGCTCTGAGTTTTCTTCTGAACTCGGGTCATCGGCTCTGCAAGCAGTAACAAAACTGCTTCACTGGTGGGCCAGCTGGGGTAAAACACTTTCAATGACAATACTATACTAGCACTTTAAGCAATATTTATGTGTTGTATGGTAGGCATAGAAACTAACTCTAACATACTATGTAAAAAGTCATTCTATTACTTTAAGCATCATTTGGACCCATTTGGATATTTCAGGGATTTTGGCAGCTGTCCCCAGGGCATACATCTTGGCAGTAGAGGTATATAATAATTCTGTCCTTGCTGTGACAGACATTTTGGCACCAGTCCATCCCCACCCACACTTTGGTTACCACAACTCACAAAGGTTTAATGATGAACTGTGAGAAGCTCTGACTCATGCACTGCCTTTGCCCCTTAGGGCTCATGTACAGTTTTATCTTTTGGATTCATGCTGCTCCTTTTTGCCACTGTTTCTGCAGTGTCAGAGCTTGCTCCTGGCATTTAGTGGTCCTGCACTCTGCTGCCCCATAGTTCTCACCAGCCTGCCCAGGTGGCTACCCAGTACTCTCCTCGGGGCTCATCTGTACCCTTTCTAATCCTACCATTCCTAATCTATCTATATCTTTTAGATAAATACTTCTACAATCAACAACAGGCACATGCCCCGATGTCATGTTGTCATACACCCCATCATGAGTCAATGGGAATATGTCCCTTCAACAGCTCACTATATGCACACTGTCTGCCCCGCAAGGGCCAGTTTGCAGAGTGTGTCTTCATTCTGTAACCAACAGTATGTGCGTGCCATCTCTTTTTTACTGCAACTAATCAAGCCTCTTACAGGATTGGCTTCTTATATCCATGAGTCTTGACAGAGTAGAGTTTTGGGCTGCCAGGCTTGAAGCAGCTGTTGGGGTATTGAGGGTCCCAATGTTCCTTAGCATAGCAGTACTATGCTCCCAGAAGATAGCCCTCAACTCCTGTGAGGATGGAAATCTTTCAGATTAAAACGAGAAGCTCATGGTCTCCTTAGTCTGCTGCAGCATGCCACAGGTCACACTTCATGCTCTGCTGCAGCATGCCACAGGGCAATGTAAGAAAAATGGTCATAAATCCTGGATGGGATAGACACACTTATCTGAAGTAGGCACTATAAACCACTCTGGTTCATAGGAGGGACTGTAAGTGCTGTAAGGAACAAAAGGGCTTCCTACAAGAAATAAAGGATTGCCCAGAGGAAAGAGGGTAGGGTAGACTATCTGGACAAACTCAGAACAGCAAGGAGACAGGTGATAAAGGCAAAAGCTAGTGCTGAGTTGAGAATAGCCAAGGGAGTCAATGATGGCAGCAAGACAGTACATCTGAAAAAAAGGAAGATGAAGAAAGTTATTACAAACCTGAGACAGGGAGCAGGGTGGGTGGAGGACAGAAGAGGAAAAGCAGAAGTATTAAATAATTACTTCTGCTCAATATTCACTAAATGGAAGGATGAACCAGTACCTCAGGGTAGGATAAAGAATGAGAAATGGGGTTCAAATGTGGCCTTTAAGAAACCTATGGCCCTTATG
The DNA here is from genome assembly GCA_016271365.2 of Neoceratodus forsteri. Classification (NCBI taxonomy): domain Eukaryota; kingdom Metazoa; phylum Chordata; order Ceratodontiformes; family Ceratodontidae; genus Neoceratodus; species Neoceratodus forsteri. The sequence goes on along the minus strand of CM028137.1, from coordinate 39,108,180 downwards.
ATGTCAATGATTCTCATAGAAAGCTTGGTTAAGTTCCTTGAAGCATGCAGTTCCAAGGCAGCAGACAGCAGAGGTTCATAGCATGCAAAGCATGCTAAATGAACTTGATCAATTTCTCCAACTGGGTAGCAAAGATGGTGGAAACATGCTTGGCAGAGGACATAAAGTACCTGGATTTCAGCAAGGCCTTTGACTCAGTTTCTCATAAAAGATTCATCAAGAAGTTGGAATACCTGGGGGTGGAGGGGGGGACAAAAGAACTAGGTGGGTGGTGAACTGGTTAGAGGAGAATCCAGAAGAGGGTGGTCAGGGGAGAATACTCAGAAACAATGGCAGCTTACCCTCAGGGTACCACAGGCATTGATGCTCGGACTGTTGCTGCTCAGCGTGTTCATAAATGATATTGGGAACAGTTTTAAGTGCAACATTTGCCTCTTTGTGGATGACACTAAACTCTGTGTGAGGGTGGACACAGAAGAGGGATTCAGGGACTTGAGGGAGGACCTTGAAAAGATGAACAGCTGATCCAGAATCTGACAAATAAGGTTCAATGCCAAGAACTGCAAGGTCATGCACCTAGCAAGTAAGAACCCAAGGGTCAAGTATAAACATGGGGGGGAGGAGTGACAATTACAGTGTCTGAAAAAGATAAAGATGTAAGGATTGCATTCATAAACAACCTGAAACATGCTTTGCAATACAGCAAGGCAAGGGTGAGGTCTAATAGGATGCAGGGTTGCATAAGCAGGGGACTCCCCAGCATAAGAAAGGAGGGTACACTACCATTGTATAGATCAATGGTGCAGCTGCATCAGGAGTAGTGCATACAGTTCTGGAACCCTATCACAAAAAGGACATTAAACAGATGGAGACAGGAAAGAGAAGGGCCCCAACAGGGAATCAGGGTCAGCAGGGACTCTCATATAAACAGAGTCTGGGATGTCTGATTATTTACTCACTCAAGGAGATAAAGGAAAGGGGGGCATGCTAAAGAACGTTATGGTATTAACAAGGTGGATGACAGTGAATTTTTCAAGTCCAGCGATAACAAGAGCACAAGAGGGAACAGTGACAAAGTGGTGGGGTACAGACTCTGGAAGGAAGTCAAGAGGCCATTCTTAACATGGAAACAGGCTACCTGTAGAAGTGGAAAACGAAAACCATTTATGACTTCAGGAGGGGCAAGATAAAGTTATGTGACAGATAAGAGTATCCGGGGGGGGGGGGGCAGAGCAACATCTAAAGAAGAATACATGGAGTCCGCACTTGGCAACTCGAGCAATCTTAAGGAGGACCAATTCAGCCTCAGTGAGTTGTTTCTAAATTTCTCTTTGCTTGTTGCTCCAAACTCCATTTCACATGACACATGCATGTGTACATTGAAAGGAGGCTCTGTTTTTATTAAATCATTATTCAGATCTGGAATCTGCCTCCATTCCTGAGTGCTGCTGGCACTGCACTGAAGATTGCATTGCTGAGATCCTGGCAGCAACTGATGATGTCATTGTTTGTAGCACAGTCAGCAGCTTTCTGGGAAAAGTCAATGCAGCATGGTGCATTAGGGTTTGCACCACTGTATTAAGTTTGAGGTCCTCATCTGATATTCTCCTTACAACTATATTGTGTAAATCTAAAAAGGGTTCTCGTTCTTTTTCTATTGCTGCTCCAGTTTTTTTAGAATGATCTTCCCAGCAGTTTATGCACTACTATGTCACTACAAGTGTTTAAGTCTAGGTTAAAAGAACATTTGTTTCATTAGGATGTTTGTAAATGAATATATTAATGTCTTCTGCTTATGTGCTAAATTTGTTACTTGTTTATTCTCCATGCATTTAAGTTATTTGTTGTATATGGCATGATGTATTTGTTGCATATTTTCGGGTTGGGCCTGAAAAGGGGTATTAACTTGCCCAGTGCTATTACCCGGTTAACACATTTCAATCAAGCAATCAATCAGTCAATCAATAAATGCTTAAATGGAATGCAGAAAAACTGCCTGGGACTCTTCTGAGAGAGGCAAAGTGTCAGTCTGCAAATGAGTGCTGCAGTTTATTGTAGCATTGTAATTCCTAGGTAATGGCACAAAATAAAAACTCTGTCTTCACTAATAAAATCCCGATTATTGTGCCTAAGCGACACATTATGAACTGGGATCAGTATATTTTCACAGAAATAAAGCAGACAGCTCAAACATGCTGAGATCATTAGTACAGAAATATTATTACTGAATGCCTCATGTGTACTTATGTATAGATGTAAAAGGAATTATAAATAAAGTATTGCAGATATTATGTCCTTGTTTTCCCTTCATCTCTGACTATTAATTGTTGCACTGTACAACACAATCCTATGTTTGCTGTAATGTATATACAATGAGCACAATACCCGGCCTCCATGAAATAGAAACAGAGACAATATCACACAACTATCTCTAAATATGTTTATTTATGTCATATGCAGCAAACATAATTTCACAATAAAACAGCTATCATTTATGCATGATGGTAAACAATTGCAATGTGTCTTGTATTTCCCGTTCAGCACAGTTGTCAGCTCATGTACTTCCTTTATTGTTAGTACCACCCAACCCCTGCCAGCATCACTGTCACCCCAGTATTCCATGGAGTTACTGTCTAACACTCACTTCCCTAATGCTTTTCCCCATGGTGCTGTGCATCCCAAGGTATGCAGAGTACATCCTTGGTGGAAAACGTTATCTTGTTGGGCACTTAGGCTGTGGATTTTCAGACCATAACCATCGCCCACAGACAGCTTTTTTGTCCTAGTCTCTTAACTAACTGGTTCATGTACACTATGCAGTATATCAACAACTTCTAGCAGCCTTTATTTTCCATAATCTTTTTATACTCCCTGGCCAAGGCAGGCTAGAGCTCCCTTCTGCCCTGCCACAACTGACTCCCACTGTCCAACACCTTCTGCAGGTTTATCTGTCCAGCTGTAACCCTCATGAATTGCTCCCCTGTGGGTTCAGAAGAGGGAGGGCAGCCCCCCCCAAGTTCAAATCCAGTGTAGCTGGTAAGTTCACTGTGGTGGTGAGGTGGGTGCTGGCTCAGTGTACAGAGCACCATAGACACCTGCATATTTTCCACCTACTTTTTCTACCCAATCCTGTTGCTGGGGCACACACATCAATCTGCGCATGTGAAGGTACAAGAACATTACATAATCCAGCAGCACCCTCCCTCCCTTCCTTGACACTCACAGACCTACACTGCCACCAGGACTCCACCTGGTGGCAGTCATTCAGTGGATGCAGCAAGTCCCCCTGAGAAAGGAGAGCAGTCCATCAGATGCTTCATCATCTCTCCCTGGCTGGCCCCCAGCAGCATGATACTGCTCCCAACCCTGGGTCACCAACATGATGGGTGTTAGTGCTACTGCCATGCAACTGGAACAGCCTTTCAATAACTTGCATTTTCAGTAGACCTTTCCTTATCTGTATGTGTATAGGATATAACTTTGTGATACAATTCGCTCTGGACTATCTCCATTCTTTTGCCCCCACATGTAACCTTCGAGATCTGCCGTATGTTCCCCCCCATGTCAGTTGCCCCAGAAAAATGGGCACTTCCCATAGCCATTCACCCAGACTCAGGAGCAGCACAGGGAGCCCAGGCAATGATGGAGACAAACTGTTTTATTTTTATGTTTCACCCTTGCTTCCTTCCTCCTTCTTTGCTGTGTGTACTCCATTGTGTGAACTCAGCTTCACCTTGTCACATCATGTGGTGGGAGCAAGCTTCCTTGGCCTTGTGGCTACATGTCTTGCTACAAGGGCTGGTGTAGTCCTGAGGCCCATGGATGCACCTGCCTAGGGGCAGTAGTAGCAGTTAGGCACTCCCCTCTGCCCAGATTCAAGACCTGTCAATGAGCATAAGCAGCTCACCTACCTACAGTCCCAGCCCCAGAAGCCACTGTGGCAGGCTGAGTGCATCACCAGCAGCAACCAGTTTTGTTTCCATTAGCTCATATGTCCAATCAGGATACAGCAGTCCAAGAGGACTGCTGTTTCATGACATGAGTTCAGGACCTAAAGAAATGGATCTAAAGGAACACATTTCTAAACCATTTCTCTCACTGTATTTCTATTAAAACCCCAATACAATGACAAGCATAAAACTGAAATAGGTGAATGTTGAGTTAGACTCTCAGCAAAGTCAAGAGCACAGAACTATGAAGTCTGAAGAATCCCACCAGAGAATGCCCACAATTTTGGAAGTAGGGTGGGGGTTCCACCAAATAAATCTCATTATTTAATCCTGGAGTACAAAAATAGCCTTCATGAAAGTATAAGAAAAGGAGGGAGAGAGGGGACATGATAGAAACTTTCAAGTACCTCAAGGGAATCAACCAAGTCCAAGAGGGTAGCATCTTTCAGGAAAAAGAGATGTGCAAGAACAAGGAGTCACAATTTGAAGATAGAGGGGGGATGGCTCAGGAGCAACATGAGGAAGTATTTTTTCACAGACGGTGGTCAAAGCATGGAATGGCCTTCTGGAGGAGGTTGTGGGGTCAAAAACAGTGGGGGAATTCAAGAATGCATGGGACAGACATAAGGCAATTCTGGTGGTGGGTAAGAAGAAGTAGGCTATTGGTTAACTAGGATCTATAGCTTATCCAATAGAAAGGGAAATGAGCAGACTGGGTGGGCCAAGTGGCCCTTATCTTCTGTCGAAGTCTATGTTCCTATGTTTCTATAATGGAAGCAGGGGGGCACCCAGGTCTCCCCCACCTTGGCTACTCCCATTCCCAAGTTAGAATACCACAAAATACAACAGCACAGAACAATAAAATAGGCTGAATTATGGGTTTGAGTCACAACAAAATCAACAGCACAAACAGTGAAATTGGCTGAATGACAGGTTTGAATCCAAACATAGCCAGAACTGTGAAATCAAGCTAAACTATGCTAGCATCTGCAGCTGATGCCCCTGGCTCAGAGCATAAAGTAGCCAGCTCCTACCAGACATTGCTTTTTACAGAGATTACTTTCAGGAAGTAATGAAGACAGTACCATAGCAGAGGTCTGCAAACTGTACTTGCAAACCTTACACATTGGCTGTGTTGCCATTAGCATAACATTACTGATGCAGGACATACATGCCACTATGACTGAGCACCCACCTACTATGACTGAAAAATGTAACCATGTGAAATGTTGCTGACAAGTAGCACACTACCATCCTATGAAATACTGAGTACAGAATCATAATATTTATGACCCACCAAGCTTACTGCTGCTGACAATAACCACACTAGTTGTCAAAAAGTTTCACTGTGAACTGTTACTGAACACTAACACACTAGCATCCTATTAAGTAGTCACTATAGCATTATAAGCTATACATGCCTCCCTGCAAACTGTTGACTACCATTACACAGGCATCTGTTGGAATTCTTTCTACAATACTATAACATATACAACACTATAACCTATAAAAACCAGCCTATACTGCACCAAAACTAAAAAGAAAAAAAAAAAAAAAAGTCACAGAGAACAGAAACCAATAAATAAAATACTTGTATATAAACATCAATAGCAATACATACACAGGTACACAAATTATACAGCAAACATTATACAATGACGTGGCTTCATCTTCTAGGTGATCATCAATTGCAGGCTGAGACTGTCAAACATAAAAGTAAATGCTTGCAGGAGGATCCATGTCAATCTCAGATTAATAAGGCTGAATTCCAAAATGCTCCCTTCCTTCCCCATCACTGTCCTGCTGTCAATCAACATAATCTTCCTGCTCCATTTGTAAGGATAGTGCAATAGAGAAAGTTGGAGCAGTGTATCGGGGTGATTGATGCAGCACCTATGCACTGATTACAGCCAAAAATACTCCATAAAATGATGTCACAGAGTCATGTCACATGACTTCCTGGCAGAACTTCAGAGACTTGAATTCAGCTGCAGCTAGTAAGAAACAGATTTTACACTACTTTTGATATGCAAAAATGGTATAAGTTAGAAAGGAGAAAGTTAACTTAAAATGGCAGATGCGGAAAGCAGGAATTAATGCATGCTTGACAAAGGTGACTGAACTGGTGATCTTTAAGGTCTTCTGATGGTAAATTTGGAGTTGCATATGTATTATCCATTCATGCCTTTGGCTTCAACCATTTTGGCTTCTCCCCTAAAGAATCTTTAGCCAAAGCACTTGCTGTCCTGCTGTAGCATCTCTAGGGGAAGAATCCTCCTCAAGAATGGTCCTATGCCTTCATTACCCTGAAAGGGTGGTGGCTCCCGGGGAACAGATAGCATGAAAGGCCAAAGAGATGTCAATTCAATCCCATCAATAACATTGCCAAACTATCAACAGCTCTTAGCAACCTTATCCATTTTGTTGCACGAACACCAATGATGTTTTACAAGCATGCAACACAGTAATGCAAGCAATTAACTGTCTTACATATCCCATAATAGTTGACCACTAAAATAAAAATTCATGAAGAGCATGAGGTTCAGCTGGACAGTGGGTGATACACACCATGCCTCCCCACCAAGCGCTATACAATAGCCCATGCCCCAAGCATCCTTTGGATGTCCATTTCTTTGCTCCCACCTTCATCCCCTCCTACACCAGCTGCTCCCCTCTCTACTTGTGGGGTTCCTTCCTAAGGTGCTTTTAGCCATACTGTGGTATCTCTGGGGACAGTACCCACCTCAAGAAGGTTCTTGTGCCTCTGGTAGCCCAAAAGGGTGGCACTTTCTTCAGAAACAGAGAGTCTGTGTGCAAGGATCGAGTGGACCCAAGCATGCACTACAGTCATCCAAACAATCAACTGTCCAACTTATTACATGCTAGTTGCTCGCTGAACCACTGAAACCCTGTTTGTACTAGCACACTCATTTTGATCAGCTACTCATTGTGGGTATAAATGCCCCCCCCCCCAGCATGTATTAGTACAGCCATATCAGCCATGAGCTAGAATAATGTTATAATGTATAGTGAAGGTTTGTTCTTCATGGATTTCCATGCCAGCTAAAATGTTGTTGTACCGCAGTTCCAATGTCATGGAATGCAGTTGTACCTTTCTTTGGTACAAAGGCTTTTCAGCTAATTAGAAATCCTCATAGCACCTGGTATTTTACATAGCACTGCCACAGGCACATCAATAAGTTCAATTTCTGAACAGAAACCACCATTTACACTTCTGCTGTGGAGCACTGTGTAAACACTTTTGTTTTCAAAAAAGAAAAGGAAAACATAAAACCTATACACTAAAAAGATATTTGTTGCTCAACTACATGCCCAATTTTATTTATATCAGACCTCTTGAGCTTCATTCTCTCATGTAATCAGAATGATTCAATGGCAGCACAGGTTGGTTGTACATGGTGCCCAACCAGTATTCTCTAAATTATATAGCTGGTGAGTCTATGTGGCCAAAAACAGGACTGAAAAATTGATGAAGGATATATGATTTACAAGACTGTCCTCAAAGACCTGCCTCTTTTCCTTGTTTGGAAGCTAAATATGAAGTGGAATTAATGCCACCATTTCTAATTAGTTAGATGTAGTCTATATTCTATAAAATGTAGTTATTTATTTTATTTTCTGTAAAGTTGTAGGGTGTACAGCTGTTGGTCTAGGAAATAGTCTTGTGCATGTCATATTAGGGTGCTTACTATAGTAGGTTGCTGGGTGTAATCCTAAATTTGCAATGCCAGTGTTCCTACATGTATAACTTTCAAATAGGCAAGTTCCCTGCAGAAGCTTTTCTGCTTTTACAAATTACAAAAACAAATTAAATTTCTGTGATAAGACATTTGATATGATGTTCAATTTTGTTCAGTAGCTCTTTAACCCATTATACTGACATTTAAATTGTTTTTGATACCCATGATCCTGATTATTTTACTTCCAGTTTGTTTAAAATAGATATATAACTTCAAAATAGATGTTAACTCTTCCGAGTGCTAAAAGGAAAAAAAAAACTTTTACATTCTTGTTTACACACATATAATCTTTTTTTTTGTTTTGTTTTTTGAGGCAGCATGGTTTCCCAGTTCAGCACATTAAAATAAACTGTTTGCATATTTCTTACCTACTAATTTCAAACAGGTTAAGAAGAATGGCCGCACACAGTTATTAGGGAAGTCTGTAATTATAAAGAAAATTGCTACAATTTCTGAAAGAAAAATAAGATGTTGGATACACTGTATTTATCTTAATTGTAACCTAGTATTCCATTACTTCTATATTAAGGTATACTATGAATAGAAAAACAGTTTGCAAGCACTATATATATATAACATACCCCTGAACAGATTGGTCTCAGATTGAAGACCAGTTTAGATCTACTGCAATCATTTGTATAGCACTTTGATACTTAAATTATAAGCCAGGCAGAGAGGCAGAAATAAATACCCATAGGCAAGAAAGACTGATATATAGCACACGAGATATACAGATAGACAAATTAATGCCAGATACTGAACAAATTATACTGGATAGATAGATAGATAGATAGATAGATAGATAGATAGATAGATAGATAGATAGATAGATAGATAGATAGATAGATAGATAGATAGATAGATAGATAGATAGACAGACAGACAGACAGACAGACACAGACAGCTAGCTAGATATGTTAAAAACTATGGAGCACAGAACATGAGATTTGGAGAAAATGAAAGTTTCAAAATTGTTATGTACTGCTGTGTTCTGTGTGTAATGATAAAGTTAACATCTTCAGTAGAGATTCTGTAGCAGTACACTTGGTAAAATGGATTTATTGGTGATGTCATTTCTGTTAATGCACTTGAGTGCTACTTCAGAAAGCTCACAGTTTGCCTGTAAGCTGAGAACTGTAAGGGTCCAAACTTACTCCAGAAAAGGGGACATTACAGTTGGTGGGATCTTTCCTGTTCATAACAAAAATATTTATCCAAAAATAACCTTCACTGAACCACCTGAACCGATAGGCTGTGAAAGGTAAGAAATGTTTATTGCAGTTACTGTATATTGCTTTATGAAAATAAATCAGTTGAATTGACTTTCACAGGACCTTCCTCTTGAAAGCTGCAATCTCTTTGGGGAGGTGTAAAATCATTTAAGATTAGTGGAAGGAGATAGCAGGAATTTAAAAATATTTTCACACATGCTATATATAACAGAATGTATGTAAAGCTATTCTTATTGTATGTATTAATTAAGTAATTATGCTTATTATGTATTTTATATTGCATTCCCTTCATGTTCCCTTCCCCTGGCTTTCATCTGGAAATTTACTTTGGCTCAGTATGCCTTTTCTAGTCAACAAATTTTAAATTGATTGATCAATCAATCAATGCATTCACATACAATACAAACTTAAAGAAGCACCATCAAAGCAAACAGAAATGGTCCAGGTGGAATAATATTTTTTGCTGTTTTTCAATTGATAATCTTCATGTTATGAAAGCTCAAGTTCACCTTTAAAATCTTTGTTGTTAGATGTGTCTGTTAGCCATATATCAGCACATCAAAACCAGAATCAATAGACTTCAGAGGGCTTCACTCAAATACTCAAATACTGTAATATATTAACTCTGGCACCACAGAGAATATATGGTTGCCACTTTGTTAATATATTGTACATTCAAAATATAGCTATCTGAGCTCAGTCAAAGTCAGAAAACATAAATCCCTCTCTCACTATGAACAAAGAGCAATATAAGATAGCAATTACTGCATGACGAAAAGTCTTGTACCAAGTTTCTATCAATGTGAAAATCTGTAAGCTGTTTTTATGTGTTTTAAACGTTGATATCAGCACAGAATAAAGAAATGTTATCTCTGAGACAGATACCTGGTCTGGTAGAGAGTGACTAAAATATACTGGATTTTAGCATCCTATATTAACACCATTTAAGCTAATAGTTCATATGGTGTCAGAGTTAAAAATAAAACATTTATGGATTCCAGTGCAGCCCTTTGAGATCTAATGGACCTGGTTATCATACTGTTCTGATATATAAAGATGTAGCAGGGTGTCTATGTAACCCCCAATTTCACTCTTTAGTACCATATCTAATGAACTTCAAACCTCAGTAAAGTTAGAGCTTTGCATAGTTTTCCTGCTCACTAAGATGAGTGTGTCTACTAGTATTTGGCACTTAAAGATCATGTGCAACGGTTTTTGCATACTTTTAATAAAAGCTTTAAAAGCTGAAATTCAAGTCCTTGTGTCATGATTAGTGTTTCCTGAAAATCTCATGCTGTTTGGTTTTGTGGTTTTCTTTAAATCAGCATTTGTTAACTTGCCCTACAGTGGCTGGAAACAGTAGAGTTATTTCTGTCCTCTCAGTCAAACTTAGAGAGTGATGACATCATTTTGGAGTAGCTTGCTGTTTCAGATTCCCAATCAGAGCAGCACTCTGTAGAGTTTATGGTTTGTTGAGCTCTCCAGGTTCCTTACAAACCCAGTCTCTGGTTGTGTTTAGATAGATTAGCTTAAAATATATAATTATTTTCCTTTACAAAGCTGATCATTTCAGTTCCAATGCTGAATTGAAGTAGTGGAAATATTTTTCTGTGAGAAATCATATTGTCTGTATCACAGCTCTGTTCTTTCTAATCAAACCTCAGTTCTTTTCTAACTATATAACACAGGGCTGTTTAACAAATATAAAATAAATCTAAATTTTGTTCATTCACAGAAACAGTTTGTCTTTGATGTAGCCTTCATAAATTCAATCACGTAAGAACATTTTCTTTTCATGTCATATTGACAAACAGGTGCTTGTCACACTCTGCTACAGTATTTCAAGCACATGTACTGTCAGAACTCACAAATTTAAGCTCTTTGGTGGTTTTTGTGTGAAAATACATCATGTACGTGTACAACTAGAACCACTATGTGGCATCCTGATGCACTGTGTCTCTGCCCCACAGTTGAGGCAGCTGCAGTCTACTGCCAACAGTCCCCTACCCCACAAGCCTCATGCCTTCTGCTCCTTATTTGAGGCTGCTGCACCCTGCTGCCCACTGTCTTCTCCCACAAAGTCATGGATTGTGCACCCTGCTGCCTCCATCCTTTGCCTAAAGAATCAGGACTACTGCACAATGCTGATCCCTGCCCAACAATTGGGGTTGCTGACCCTACTGCCCTATCTCCCTCACCCTCACAGTTAGGGAAGCTGCACCTGTTGCCCCCTGTTCCTGTCTCCACAGTCAAGGTTGCTGTGCTGTGCTAGGCCCTAAAGTGCCATGTTTCCTGCCTCCATGGGCAGGGCTGCTGCACCAAGTGTACCCCATCTCACAGTCAGGGCTGCTGTACCCTGATGCCCCATGAGTCCTGCCCCACAGTCGAGGCTTCTGCACCATGTTGCTTTCTATCACCTAGCACCACAGACAGGGCTACTGCACCCTGCTCCTTTCTACACAGTTGTGGTTGCTGTGGCCTGCTGTGCCCTAGAGACCCATACCTCTGCAATTAGGGCTGCTGCACCATGCTGCCACTTGCCAAAAGATTCGAGGCATTTGCTGCATCCTGTTGCATGCCTCCACAGTTGAAGCAGTTGCACCCTGCTGTCCATCTGCCACCAGAGTCAGATCATTTGCTACACTCTGCTGAGACAAGAACAAGGAGCAACAAGTGCAATGTCCCTGACTGTGAGGGTGAGAGAGAGAGAGGATAGCAGGGTGCAGCAACTCCAACTGTTTGGGAAGGTGCAGCACAAGAGTAAGGGCATTTGCTGCACCATGTCCCCTTCCTGTGGAGGCAAGGGGCTGTGTGGTGCAGCAGGACACAACGGTGACAGGCGACAAATGACAGTATGGTGCAGAAGCCTTGACTGTGGGGCAGGACACAGGTGGACATCAGGATACAGCAGCCCTGACAATGGTACATGGAGTACATTGTGCAGCAGCCCAGCCCATTTGGGGCAATGGAAATGTGTAGAAGGGCTCAGCAGCCCCAAATGTGGATGCAGATGGCATGAGATTCTAGGGTGTAGCACAGCACAGCAGCCCTGACTGTGGAGACAGGGACGGGGGCAACAGGGTGCCATGGCCCTGACTGTGAGCATGGGGACAGAGAGCAGCAGGGTGTAGCAGCCCTGAATGTTTGGGCAGGAGATAGGGGTGGCATCAGGATACAGCAGCCCAAACTGTGGGACAGGGTGCAGCAGCCATGCCTGTCTGGCACAAGGAATGTGGGCAGCAGGGTATAGCAAAGGATCTGACTCTGGTGGCAGGAGACAGCAGGGTACAACTGCCTCAACTGTGGAGGCATGCAACAGGGTGCAGCAAATGCCCTGCATTTTGTGGCAAGTGGCAGTATGGTGCAGCAGCCCAAACTACAGTGGCATGGGGAACTAAAGCACAGCAGGCCATGGTAACCCCAACTGTGTAGAAAGAAGCAGGGTGCAGGAGCCCTGTCTCTGGTGACAAGAGATAGAGGACAGCATGATTCAGAAGTCTCAACTGTGGTGCAGAACACAGGGGGCATCAGGGTACAGCAGCCCTGACTTTGAGATGGGGTACAGATGGTGCAGCAGCCCTGCCCATTTGGGGCAGTGGAAGTGAGTAGCAGGGTGTAGCAAAAGCGCACCTCTGGTGTCTAGGGCAGCATGGTACAGCAGCCCCAGCTGTGGAGGCAGGGGACATGGCACACTAGGGCTTAGCACGGCACAGCAGCCCTGACTGTGGAGCCAGGAACAGGGGTCAACAGGTGTAGCTTCCCTAACTGTGAGGGTGAGGGAGAGAGGGCAGCAGGGTGCATCATCCCAAACTGTTTGGGCAGGGGGTGGCAGGGTACAGTAGCCCTGATTCTTTAGGCAGGGGATGGAGGCAGCAGGATGCACAATCCCTGACTGTGTGGGAGAAGACAGTGGGCAGCAGGATGCATCAGTCTTGCATGTCGCGCAGAAGACAGGGGGCTTGTGGGGCAGGGACAGGTGGCAGTAGACTGCAGCTGCCTCAACTGTGGGAAGAGACACGGTGCATCGGGATGCCACATAGTGTTTCTAGTTGTACACATACATGATATATTTTCACACAGAAACCACCAAAGAACTGACATTTGTGAGTTCAGACAGGTGCCTGTCATACTCTACTACTGTATTTCAAGCACATGTACTGTTTATCAATCTGACATAAAAAAAAATGTTCTTACATGAACATATTTATGAAGGCTACATCAAAGACAAACTGTTTCTGTGAATGAACAACATTTAGATTTATTTTATATTCATTAAACAGCCCTATGCTATATAGTTAGAAAAAAAATCAGATTTTTGATTAGAAAGAACTGAAAGCTTTGATACAGACAAGCTGATTTCTCACAGAGAAAGATTTCCACTACTTCAATTCAGCATTGAAACTGAAATGATCAGCTTTTTAACCAGAAGATAATGATATGTTTTAAGTTGATCTATCTAAACACAAACCAGAGACTGAGTTTGTAAGAAATTTGGAGAGCTCAGCAAACCATTAACTCTACAGAGTGTTGCTCTGATTGGGAATCTGAAACAGTAAGCTACTCCAAAATGATGTCATCACACTCTAAGTTTGACTGAGAGGACAAAAATAACTCCACTGTTTTCAGCCACTGTAGAGCAAGTTAACAAATGCTGATTTAAAGAAAACCACAAAATCAAACAGCATGAAATTTTCAGGAAACACTAATCATGACACAGGGACTTGAATGTCAGCTTTTCAAGTTTTTATAAAAAATATGCAAAAACTGTTGCACATGATCTTTAAGAAGTGTTTCATTTGAAAATACAGCACAGAGTAAAGTAGTCTGAAACTGAAATAATTTCAGGAAAATTAACTATTATAAAAGCGTACTCTAATGCCTTTGTTGGAAGAGGCAATTGTTTCATAACAAAAATGTACTTAATAGTTTTGATCCAAAAGATTGACCTTTATTTTGTCAAACACTGAACATCATCAATAGACTGTTAGGCATAATGATTAGGATGTCTAATTTTTATTATAAAATTCCAATGTTAACAAAAGAGTTGCCCTGCATAAGCATTTTATAATGCAAGTTTAAACAGCTATACAAATATGTATAGTGGTCTAATACATAATTTAGAATGACATTTCTTGGATTCCTTTACCACATAGTGAGCTGCCAAGAAGATATTATAACTTTTCTAATTTGGAATGCACCCTATATCCTATATTTGGGAGACATTAGTATTCCCTGGGGCAAACTCAAGCAAAACTACTATGTTTGTATTCACAAACATTTGCATAAAAGGGGAAAAAAAACTGTGATTTAAAAAGTACAAAATGGGCTAAATTTACTTGAAAGGGCCATGTGTCAAATTTTTGTCAAATCTTTTTCAGAGTATAGACATTTAAAATGTTTCCTTGCCCAAATTAAGGATTTCAGAAAAAAAAAAACATGTACTGTGCCCATAGTTAAAATAATTATGCCATAAAAACAAAAATACTGAGTATGGGAACTGTGGAATTTGCTTTAGAAAACCAGAGGTTATAGAAAAGTTTGCAGATCTTATACGTTGTACTTTGTCATGAATTTCTCAACAATAGAATTGTTTTTGATGCAAAACTCCTAAGTATGAAAGAGTCCAAGTTCTAAGATAGTCTATACATTAGAAGGTATGCAAACAAAGCTTTTTTATGCTCTATTGTCTACAGTCAAAAACAAAAGTTAAAAAATCATGAATTTAGTTTGATATATGATCATGCATACAAATTGCATCCCAAGGTGCTTAAAACCCCAGGAGATGGAGGGGAGACAAATGTTCCTGCAGCTAAGGTTCATGTTAAGTTTCAAAGAAAAGAGGGATAAATTAGAAAGAGAATTGCTGAGGAGTTACTCACATAAACAGAGACTGGCTTGCTTAAATTCTTTATTTTAATATATGGATTGTGAAAATAATATGCTTAAAAAGCATACAAAAAAATCCTTGTAATACCATCGCTCCTGGAGCGATAATACTACTGTTGGTAAGTGATAATACTATCGTTCGGGTGCCGTAATAGTATCGTTCGGCACCCGATCGATAGTATTATCAAGAAAGCTGAAGAGCGCATGCGCAAGGGTATCCCCGACGTTTTACAAAGCGTGTCCTCTGATTGGCCGCTTTTCCTCTGTGGGCGGGCAGAAGGAGTCTGAAAACATGGCGGCTTTCTCACTCGCTTAGGGAGACAATCTTCGGTCAAGCAACCATTTTTTGTGGGTTTTTTTTAGGTTGAAAACCATTTGACAACCGCACTTGCTCTGGGGCTCCTCTGCTCGCTTGATACCGCCACTGACCAAAAAAAAAAAAAGGCTAAATGAAGCCCACAGCAGCCACTCGTCCACACAGGACTGGGGAACCCTGCCAGCACGCACATCCACCAGCTAACTCCAGTGCTGAAACGGAGGTGAGTCAATTCACCTCGTATCCATATATTAAAAAAAATAACAAATAGAGTCTGGCATTACAAGGTAGTAATTCCATCTCGAGGTTCTGGGAACACATGAAACCTCTCGAGCTTCGCTTTCGAGGTTTTCTGTGTCCCCAGAACCTCTCGATGGAATTACTACCTTGTAATACACCAGAACCTATCTATTATTCTATTTATAATTGTGAAAAGTAGTTGACATTGTAACAATAACTGAAAAGAATATGATGATGCTCACATCAATGAATAATGTATAGCAGCCAAAATACACATACCGAAGCACATGATCTTAAGACAGATTTAGGCACACATGTTATCTTTTATAAAAATGTAACATGTATCCTTTCAAAATATCTGTAGCAAAGCTTAAAAACAGAGAAGCCAGTTTAAAATCCAGGATACAATACAAGTACATGTGCTGTAATTGGAATAGCCAGAATAAACAGATGAACAACACCTTCTAAAGTTGTTATCAAAGGCTTTTATAGCCTACAGCATGAAACATAGGTTACATCTCTGAATTTTCCTATGATGAACTGAGCCAGTATTCCATCTTCTGATATCATGTTTCATGTGATTATTAGGCATATTTAATTGTAAATCTTGCAGACCAGGATAGACATGGAAAATAAAAATAAAACTGTCATACAGTGTTTTGATATTCCACTTTGTCATTGCCTGAGAGTAACTCAGATTACTGTTTATTTTACAAAGTACTTGCTTTAATATTTATTCAATAGCCTCACAAGCAACTTTGCCAATCAATGGATGCCAGATATTCAAGTACTAGTATTATCAGATATTTTATAAATGAAGTCTAGCTCATTCTTGAATAAAAATCGACTTCACAGTCGATTTAGAAAATATATTCTTGTTCTTACTTTATTTACCATTTAGTCACCATTTGTTCAATATACAGTGTTCAACTGAGATCAACTGAAATGGTAATTCCTAACAATTTTGCATGCTGTATGAGATTGTGGGATTCAGACCAGGATCTGCAAGTTTACAAATTAGTGCTCTGACTAGAATAAAGTTCTTTCTGGGGAAGAGGATTTTTCTCCTGTTTTAAAGTCAATAAGAATTGGTCCATATCGAAAAGAATTCCACACATAGGAGACACTGTCCCACTCACTTGTTTCAATTTTAAGTTTATTATTTTATCTACCAGTAGCTTACACACAGAGACAGCATGACATTAAAATGTTGTGGTCTGAACCACCTGACAACTCCATCAGGACTATATGATTTTTCAGTTCATATGTTCTGGCTAACCTTCTGATGCTTATAAATTCCTGTTTGATATAATCTGATATAATGATCCAGTGCTCCAACCTGAGGGGTTTCTGAAACTTTTTCACACAATTTGTTTAGCTTTGACCCTCACTCAACCTACTCTCACTAGAGATACTTATTTTCTATGATGCCCCAGGGATTCCAGCAACACCATAAGCCATGATAGTAACAATCAGGTGCTTTAGGATATCACCAGAATCCTGTGTGACCTGGACAACTGACTTAAACTCATTGTGCTATGGTCACCCCCCTCCCAGCTGAGGAAATGAATAATGCAGAACCTCACAGGAAATGAGATGTTGCATTTCAGCTGGGCTACCCTCAGGAAATAAATTGTAACATAAATACAAAAATATGCCCCAAAAGGAAGACCTAATGTTTATTGCAGTATCTAAGGCAAACAAAGATCCTCCTATCCTCAGGTTTAGTTAAAGTTTGTGCAACTGTGAGGCACCTCACAGCTATTACTGGGACCACCGCTCACATTACTTTCCTGTGTACCATTCACATGGATTGGCAAATGGTTAAAATGTTTTATTTCATGCTTAGGGATAACATACAGAAACATATTAAAAAGGCATAACATGATACTGTGCAGTATGTCTGACTTTAAACAGCAGCAGTGAAAGCACCTGTCGGTTTTATTGTTTATTTTACATTTTAACAGGATATGGCAGTCGTCAAAGTTTGTTTTCAGGGTCATCCTGTGTTCAGGGCATTTCATACAAAATAAACACTTCATAGGTACAAATACAATTAATATAAATAGAGACATCACAAGGACAACATACAAATAGGTAAAATAATCAAGTTAGCAGTTTAAATAAAAAGGGTATAGCTTGACATAAGCATTTGTAATGATTTGATAAATAGGTGAATTGTGAAGAGTTGGAGAAAGAGAATTCCAGGAGGTTGAGGCTATTTTCTCAAAACACATAACTTTGGTTTTGTTATTAATTATAGTAATAATAATTATTATTAATAAATAATAATTTAATCACTTATGAATTCTGTTGGAAACACTCTGACACCTCATTCTGGGATAAAAAATATTAGTTACTCCAAACAAAGGACATTCATCTTTTATTCAGATTTCTGAGATGCTCATGATGACACATGCTGATTGTATGGACAAGCCAGGGACACATTAGCCCACATATTAATTAATTAATAATTTATGGATATATGTATTTGAAATTATTCTAACCAGGATAACCCCATGAGATGCAGCATCTGATTTTCATGGGGGTCCCAGGGAGGATTGCAGTACCCAACAGGTCATCATAGTCCAGCAGGAAAAGTTATATGCAGGCAAAAATATACACAGGAAAAAAACACAAAGGGCAGGATATTCAGACTGTGCCAGGCTGTGGCGCAAGCCTGGGTGCAGTGCAACTTGGCTGCACAGGGGTGTTGACAGGGTGATACTCAACGGAGCTGCGCCATGGCACAGCATCATTGAATATCACTCCCTGGCCACCCACAGTGCACATGGCACAGTGGCACTGCACCAGCGCAAGTGGCCAGAGTGGAGCAGGGGGATGCGCAAGAGCAAGTGCCGTTGCGATAGGCGCAACCACCGCGATATTCAAAAGTGCACATGCAAATGGGGCCATAATGTATGCAAAGCACAAATTGGGCCATTTGCATGTCATTATGGCCCCATTTGCATGCAGGTGTGCCGATCCCCGGCAACCTGTGCCTGGCGCCCTGCCAGCCTGCAGCTGTCGGGGACCGACGCCCCCTGCACATTGCGGTAAAGTGCCCCAATGCCTGATCGTGGGCATGTGTAACTTGAAGAACAAGTTCAATATCCCTGGTGGTCCAGTGGACCGCTCGCAGCCCAATCGCGGGCATATGTAGAGAACTATAAATGTCCTATATCCTTGGTGGTCCAGTGGACTGCTCGCAGCCCAGTCGTGGGCGTCAGTAAACAATAATGCCACACCATCTCAACCCTGGTGGTCTAGTGGTACTCCTCCCACCCACCCACTGAGCCCCACTGCCCCGCCCCGGTCAGTGGCGGGCGGCAGCTCCCCACCGGCTTGCTGCACCGCCGCCCTCTAACCGACACTCACTGTAGGGCTGTATGCCCACTGGTCCACAGCGCTGAGTGCCAAAGGGCATGCAGCCATTGTATATACAGTCCAGATATGTGAATGATCCATTCACATATCTGGACTGTGTAGTTAGTATGGGCTGCACGCCCATTGGCTCATGCTGTGGACCAGTGGGCGACAGCCCTACCATATGGTGTCAGTCGGCAGGTGGCAGAGCAGCAAGTGAGTGGGGAGCTGCCACCTGCCGCTGACTGGAGAGAGCGGGCAGTGGGGCCCAGTGGGTGGGTGAGGGGGTACCAGGGTTGGATTGGTGGCGCTATTGTTTACTGACGCCTGGATTCGGCTGCGTGCAGTCCACTGGACCACCAGGGATATAGAACATTGATATTTCTCTACATATGCCTGTGATCGGGATGCGAGCAGTGCACTGGACCACCAGGGATATAGGACATTGATATTTCTCTACATATGCCCGTGATTAGGCTGCGAGCAGTCCACTGGACTACCAAGGATATTGGACTATCCTTTTTCTATGTATGCCCATGATCGGGCATGGGGGGGCACCACCACGAAGGTGCAGCTGGAGCTCAGGTGGCCACCCACAGGCGGCAACTGCCGTGTTGAGCCCTGCAATATGGCAGCTCACCTGTGGGTGGCCAGCTGTTGCTCCTTTTGTTTTGGCTCACCTGTGTGCAGCGCAGGTAGAGGTTGCACATGCATGGGCTCAGCACATCCTGGGCTGAATATCGGGATGTGCGGACTATGCATGGGCATGCCCCCCCTACCTGCGCTGCATACATTACTGATGCACTCTGGCACTTCGGGATTTGTGCCAGGCTCAATCCCCATTTGAATATCCACCAGGCTGCATCAGTGGGTTGCGCATGGTGCAACTGTGTTGCACCATGAGCAACCCTTCTGAATATCCTGCCCAAACTGTAAAGATAATGTACATTGAAACAGTAATCAAAACAAGCTAACAGAGTGGGGTCACTGCAAATCCAGAAGATGAGCATTGTTATGTGTCATGATCACGGTCAGTCAGATGGGGATTCTGGACCAAATACAGGAAGGTCCAAGGTGACTGGAAAGACCCGACTTGAACACTTGTAAGCTAGAAACATTCCTCAGCTGGAGAGGGATTTTGCTCCAGATGTCTGGTGAAGCAAATGCAAGGTCTTCTATCAAATTTCTGCTTCATCCTGGGAATGGAAAAGGGAAGTGCTGCTGTTGAATGGCATGAGTAGGCATTGCTTGACTGTGTGAGGTGGACTTGCTGATAATCAGGGGCTTTCCCTTGTGCACAGTTGTAAAAAAAGAAAGCAAGTGGTGATCATGCCTGTTGGAGGGGCTTGTCCAGTTAAGCTGGTCATACAGCAGACAATGATAGGTAAACTGGCCACAGGGGAGGATGGACCTGCAAAGCTTGTGCAAACAATCCAGGGATTCAGGCAAATGAACCTATGACCCTGTGCCAGACCCAAAGGTTTTTGATCAATGAGTCATTCAACTTTGTTAACGAGCCATGAGACAAATGCTCCTCCCCTGTTACCAGTACTGTGAATCCCAGGAGACCTTTTTTTGTCACTCCACCAGACACTTCACTGCATGGTTGTAGGGATTCTAACAGATCCATGACACCACAGCAACAATTTTGTTTCGGTGCAACACTAGAGCAATGGATTTATGTTGGCAGCAAGTTGTGGTCGGCATAAGTCTGTTGGGAAACTGTCTTTTTTTCTCAGGTTGGTTTTGCCCCCGAACACCCCATGTGGGGGGCTCTGCCCCTTGCATCCTGCCCCCCATAACTAGGATTGTCAACTCTGAGTTGGAGTTGATTCAGGGAGGAGGACAAAACTCAGAGAAAGCAGTGTTGGGGTTCCGTGGGTATATTACAGCAGCAACAGTGACTTGCTGCTGTAATGTATTTCATTATCCAAATGTCACTGTGACATTGGCATTAGGGATTCTACAAATAGTATTAGAAGACAAATGGAAAATTCTCCTTAATCGGGAGGACATAACTCTTCCTGTCCAAGTGGATGGACTCCTGTTTACTTGCACATCTTTATTTTCTTTTATTATGTGTTGTCTACCAATCCTTTGTTTTATATCTGGTTGCATTACATTGTCCTTTGCAGGACCTCCTTGTAAATGATCGTGCTCAATGGAGTTTTTCTGGTGAAATAAACTTGAACTTGAACACACTCCTTTAAAAAAATGAATTTAGATTTTCCTGTTATTTGAGGCAATAGCCCTTTACAATTTTCATGAGTCTGGATGAAAACCAAAAATAATTTCATTTAATTGTGTGACTTTCTTATTCTAACATGGTTAATTCATTTTTTAGCTTCCTAATTAATACCTACCAGCAAGTCCTGGCCATGATTTTTGCCATTAATGAAGTTAACCAAGATCCAAAGATATTGCCAAACATTACTCTGGGATTCCATATTTATGACTCCTGCTACTCAGAGGTCAGAGCACTTGAAGGCAGCATGTGGATGTTATCTGGGCAGAAGGAGCTAGTTCCAAATTACAGATGTCAATTAAGGCCGCAGCTGTCTGCAGTGATTGGAGATGAAGCATCAGCATCATCAATTCCTGTTGCAAGGGTCTTAGGAATATACAGGTACCCACAGGTAGGGGCAAGGACTTTTCATTTTGTTAGTGGAAACACAGACTGTGACTAATTTATTTTCTGAGTTTTATTACACTGTAATTGTCAAATCCTATTATATTGTGCTTACTGCTGACCTGCTGCTACATAGATACAGTGCAATGTTACTGCTATACAAATTTACTTAAACAGCTGCATTCATTGCTACTTTCCTGTGTATACTTACATTAATTAGAACTTAGGGATAAACAAGAATGACTGAGAAAAACTACAGTAAATAATTGCATCAATACTGAGTGGCCTTTGTTCAGAAGCCATCAAGATTTATCAGTGACTGGGTCAGCCCATTGGTGCAGCAGTAGTAGGATTACTACTCATGATGCCAGTGGCCCAGGGTTGGGAACAAACCCAGGATGTTGATGGCTCACTGGGAGGAAGAGGACTGAGTGTCCCACTGGATGTTCTCCTGCTCCATTCAGGGAGGGCAGCATTATTGGTTGCAGTGCCACTACCTGACTAGTCACAGGTGGAAGTGCAGTAGAAGAAGCTTGAGGGAGGATGTGGCTTGGTTCAAGAGTGCAGCCACATAATTGCATGGGTTCCATGAAGCCCTCACAAGCTGTGTCACTGAGTGTTGCGGAGTAACTAAGTGGAAAACCCAGGAGTGCAGCAGCATAGCATTGGCTAACTCGGGTACTAACACTTCAACTGGCGTCTCTTTTCTGCACTTGCTGAGTAGAGTGGGGTACTTCCCTGACAAACCCCTGATGAAAGCCACCATGGGGCAGAATGCTGCACTTGCTGACCAGAGTGTGACACTTCCCAGACAACCCACTGATGGAATCCACCATGGAGCAGGATGCTGTACTTGCTGACTAGATGGGACACTGCCCTGAGAAACCCCTGATGGAATCCATCATGGGACAGAATGCCACACATGCTGACTAGAGGGGATATTTTCTTAATAAGCTCTTAATGTAATCCACCATGGGGCTAATGCCATACTTGCTGACTAGATCAGACACTTCCTTCACAAGCTCCTGATGGAATCAACCATGGGGTGGAATGCCATACTTGCTGACTAGAGGGGGGCACTTCCCACACAAGCACCTAATGGAATCCACCATGGGGTGGAATGCCACACTTGCTGACTAGAGGGAGACACTTTTCTGACAAGCCCCTAATGGAATCCACCATGGGGCAGAATGCCACACTTGCAGACCAGAGAGAGACACTTTCCTGACAAGACCCTAATGGAATCCACCATGGGGCAGAATGATGCACATGCTAACTAGAAGGGGTCACTTCCCTAACATGCTCCTAATGGAATCCACCACACAGCAGAATGCCATACTTGCTGACTAGAAAGGATACTTCCCTAGAATCCACCATGGGGCAGAATACTGCACTTGCTGGTCAGAGTGGAACACTTCCCTGATAAATCCCCGATGAAATCAATCATGGGACAGAATGCTATGTGGTCCAGATGAAGACCACAGAAACAAGAGAAGTGCCAGAGAAGGAGTTGATGAGCTGGGCGGTCACAAGGCAGGGAAGGTCAAGTTTTGTATACAGAGGTTAAAAACAACTTATAAGTGGACAATATGGCTACTCTGCATATCATGCAACTTACCTGCTAACACAGAAATCAGCCAACATCCATACACAAAGTGAACTAATTAAGGTTGAAGCAAATTGATGAAGTGGGGGGGGGGGCAGTGAAGAGAAGTTTGCACTGTGACCGTTCATGCTGTTCTTGTCATGTAGATAAGCAGAGGACTTGAGGTTCAAATCTTGTCAATCCAGCATTTTTCACAAGCTTTGAAATAATTTACGCAAAGGAAAAAAAAAATCTTAAAAAAAATAAATAATAAATTAATAGGTTGTCTGGTCTGTTTACAAGATATGGTCGAGAACAGTCAGGTCAATGTTATTTCTCTCAAGTGGATGCTTGCTCATAGAATTTAAGAATCCACCCAACAGTGGAGAATGCACTACCTACCAATATTACAGCTATCCTAGTGCTGATGCAGCAGCAGGAATTTAAAAAGTAAATGTAATCTCCGTTAAAATAGATGCTACCTAAAGATAAATTAATGGTAGAGTTGTGCAGAATACAGACTTCTGCCAGCAAAATAAATGCAGAATAGCAATTCTGCTTCCAAAATACTTTGGAATGTATTTGTAATACTCTGGAATGCTAAGAAGCATTTGTAAATTGACCGTGGAATATATTTCTATGGATTATATAAACTGCACAGTAACTTTCTGCACATTGCAGGAAAGGAATCAATAGTTTCCTGTAAAATATTTTGGAACGTAGCACCCCTTGTGGTCCACACCCCAACGGTGAAACACAGAAAAAGACCATTACGGTGACATTCGCAGCCCCCCACATAAAACAGCCATAGAAGAGGTGGCACAATACCTGCATCGGTATTGTGCTGTTGCTGTGGGGGAGGTCGGCATTCTCGCCGGCGAGATATATTGGTGCTTCCATTTTGGATCTGTGTAATTACCAATAGAGGGCACCCCTTCCCTACATCAATACACATACTCCTTGATCAGGGAATACCTCCCGCAAGTACCCCACAAATGCATTCTGTGTTCCAGTATGATGATAACACCCTCTTTTACACACATTTTAATACAGTGTGGTTTTGGTATTGAGGAACATAGCAGTCATTGTGCTGTCATAGACATTTTGACAGCAAGTAGGCAATTTTATTGAGTGAGCGTGTCACTCTCCTGCTGCCATAATTAGCACTGTTTTCACACTGCTTGCTCAACTGCCATTTTTTAACAGTTGTCCACTTGCTGTCCCATTAACAAAGCAAGGTATGAGTTCAGTGGAGGAGCAGTCTGGGATGTTATTTGAAAGCCGTCTTCTGGTAACATGCATGCCAAGCTCTATGGATTATGGTTGTTTTCTACAACTTTACTGACCTGCTCAGGTTATACTTTTACTTTTCTGTTTACTTTAGAACCTTACAACGTGTAGTGAGTATATTGAAGGGTGAGGAGTCTCCAAGTTGGCTGAACTTGAGAGAGCACAGGAAGAAAATTTCTGCCAATTACACATTTAAAAATCACACTGGTTCACAGAGTGGCACAGCAATATTTCTAG
The DNA here is from genome assembly GCA_016271365.2 of Neoceratodus forsteri. Lineage (NCBI taxonomy): Eukaryota > Metazoa > Chordata > Ceratodontiformes > Ceratodontidae > Neoceratodus > Neoceratodus forsteri. The sequence goes on along the minus strand of CM028137.1, from coordinate 39,083,688 downwards.
TTATGCAGTTCTGATTAGTACATGTAGTGCCCATTGTAAAGTGATGACATGATAAGGACATAGCTAAAAGAGGCTGTCAGCCAATCAGAATGCAGGAAATTTTGTGCCCATTTTATAAATGCCTTTATATTATTTCTATATATTATTTCTAATTTCCTTTTCTAGAATCTTTGTGCTTTCTGAAAACCTCACTGGTTGACATTAGCAATGTTCCATAATTCTTTGTTTGCTGTAATGTCTTTCTCCACTACTAGAGCAAATGCACCTTCAGATCCTTCTGGGAATCAAATCAGTAACCCTACGTCCTGAAGGCAGCAACTAACCTTTGAGAGAAAGGGAAATTTTTACCAGCTCAGACGTTTGAGTGATACTGCTATCCCATGGAGCACCACTAGAGGTCATGATTTGTTGTTACAGTTACCCAGCATTTATTTTCACTGCTGCTTACATCATACACCACTAGATGGTACTGTTTTGCTTAGATTGTTTTCCTCATACACAGTGCCTGCTTGAACACATTTTATTTATTTATTTATTTTTTTATTTATTTATGTACATCAAAATTACAACCCTTTGAGTCATAGACTCATTTCCAAAGGCTCCACGTCAGGTTACAGAGACACAAGGAGTAACATTAAGTCATGGTACACAGTCAGCAGTTGTATACACATAGGGTATTTAGCATATATATAGCATTTGGATGCTTTGAGTTCATTGGGATGGATTTAAATTGTAACTTCGTAGACTATTATTTATTTAACAATTGGTAACCGGGAAAGGCATACAGAGCTGAGGACCATTCCCAGATGGGACCCGGGGGATGGGGTACAGGAAAGTAACAATAACAACTTATCATGGTAAATACAATAATTAAAACAGCACCAAGGGTAACAAGATGTGATGAGACAATCTGAGTTCATACAAGCGTTGTGTCAACATGTCAAAAAAAGCTGCAAGTGCACATTGACACATAGAAGAGGCTAGGGGCAAGAGAACCATAAGCCACAGTGAAAGGAGGCCCAAGTGGGGGTGGAGAGAGTCAGTAGATGGGGGGAGACAGAAGTAAAGAATCATGAAAAGGGGGAGTGACAGGAACAGGGGAAGGTGCAATAAGCCTTAGGAGGCATCTAAAATAAGGGAGAGAAGGGAAAAGTCAGAAAGAGGAGTGCAGCAGGTTCCAAAGGAATGGGAGACAGTATGAAAAGCTGCATGCTCAGCACAGGAGTGAGGGTATAGAGTGGAGAAGGTATGGGATGCCCTAGAGTGCAGTGACTAGCAAGAGAATAGGGCAGGTGACAGAAGGAGGAAAGGTAGGAAGGAAAGGACCCAAACCAGTATTTAGCAATACATGATACATAGTGGAACTGGTGACACAAAGAATGTGGGAGAATTGAAAAGAAGGAGTAGAAGGAGTGATGGTGAGTATGGAAAGGAGTATTAGTAGTGAAGTGACAAAATCCATTACAGAGGTTGCCCAGTCTGTCTAAGGAAGAAGAGGGGGCAGTGCCACAGACCACATCTGCGTAGTTGAAGACTGGAAGAACCATTTTGGTAACCAGCTCCTGACAGACCTGGGATGGAGGTAGTCCTTGTTGTGGTAGAGTAAAGTTTGGCATGAATGACATCTATGTGGGTAGAGAAGTCAAGCTTTCTGTCCAGCTACACCTAGGTTCTTGAAGGCAGGGACAACATCCAGGGGGTGCCATCTAGTGTAGTGAAAACCAGGCTGGAGCCAAAGGTCATAGACACTGTTTTCATGGTACTTGACCCTGAGCTGGTTCACGTGGAACCAGTAAAGTCGATTGTAAAAATCTTTGTGGAGTGGAACTCCACTGCAGAATTTGATGGACCAGAGGTATAGATGAGTGTGTCATGCACATACATGTGGATATACAAAGAGGCACATGCTGAGAGGAAGTCATTTAGAAAGGTGGAGAACAGGATTGGACTGAGGATGGAGCCCTGAGGGACACCAGCTAGAATGGGAGGGGAGGACTGGATGCCACCAACCTGAATAGTCTGTAGACAGCCTGTGAGGTATGAATGGAACCGGTCCACAGTGGATGCTGAGATTTTTGAATGAATTCCATTTTTGTATAGTAGCTTACTCACCTAAGCACTGTGGGGGTGGAGGGGCTTCTGTTGATTCAAATGAGGAGGGAAAGGACTTGGGGGTGATAATAAACTAGGGACTGAAGCATTGCAAACAGTGCACATCCTCTGTCAACAGGGTCAGAAGAAAACTGATGTGTCAAAAGGGGGTGACCAACAAAGACAAATATGGAGGAGTGAGCCCCTTACAGCATGTAAATACTAGTAAAAGTATTCTGGAGTTCATTCTATAGTAAGGTGAACTAGAAGTCAGTGGTACTTGACCAATACTGGGGAGGTACAAGTCAACTTCCTAGAGCTAGTTAGTACTTGGGCAGTGACATTAGTTAATGCAGGGCTTGAGCTGGAAGGAAGACAGCTAGAATGAAGTTACAGCAGCTACTGCAAGTAATAATAAAACTATGGATACTAGTTCCAGCATTGTATTGACTTAGGTAGTGGCAGATCTCTGTCATGGTATGTAGATGATAAAAAGGTGAGCTGAAAATGCTACTGATATGAGATTCCAGATGCAGTGATTGAACAAGCAGAACAGTTGTTGTAGGACAGATAGCAGTGGGGCCAACATGCAGTCAAATGCTGAATATGTTGAGGGGTTTGATATTTAGCAATAATGCATGGCAGGGTGTGTGTTGTGCTGGGATAATGTCATGCCTTGTGTGGCTGGCATGAGACCACAGGGTCCTGGTATCAAAGGCAGAAGAGATTTCCAGGAGCAGCAATAGAGTGGAGATTCACTTTTTGATGAATATAGCCAATGACAGTTTAAGCTTAGCAAGGGGTTAAGCAAAAGTGGTCACAACTATAAGCTAACAGAAGGGAAATTTAGGGGGAGGTGAAGAAGTACATTTTCATGAAAAGGCTGGTGGAAAAAATGGAATCATCTGTGTGAGAAACTGGTTAATATTAAGGTGGCTGCAAGCTTCAGGAGAGGGTAGAGCTGGGAAATATTTATCTTCTGCTAGTGGACTTCTGGCAAACTTGTGATTTCTGTGAAAATGTTGCTACATTTTTTGAATTTTAAATTTAGGTTATTTCCATATAATATAAAATGTATTTCTTGGGATAGTACCAAATTAGGTAAAAGAAAATTACTAAACTTTGTGGAAAGTGTACCAAGATTAAAAGCTTCAGCTTTAAAGAAGACTGAGTTAAAATCCTCCAGACTTTTGAAAATTCTAAATTATATTTCACTAGTGTGTAAAATGCACAATTTAAGCCTCTATAACTTTAAAACTAGAGAACACAATATCACCAGATGTGTTATGTTCATTGGCCATAAAATTTAGGTGGTGTGTGTGTGTCAATTCTCTAATAGCTTGCTCAAAGGCTGTCCAGGTTATACACATCCAATTATTGCAAAAATAACATCAGTAATAAAAGTTGAATTTCATGAAGTTTTGTGATATTTGTGGGATTTTTTTTTATTATTTTGTTAATGCCATATCCATACATTTTGCCCAGCCATATACTTGAGCTGCCATCATAGAGGAAAGAAAAGTCTGAGTAGAGTGGCAATATGGTAGCATTTATATGAGGCTCCATAGGGAAAGTATAGTGCTGCCAAGTGTGAAATCAGTATCTTAAGTGAAGAACCACGAAGAAAAGTCATCAACATCACTATGTACTAGCTTGTCTTCTTCCAATATGCCTTGAAACTGCTTGAGCTCACTGACTGAATGACTTGTAGAAGCACTTGCATTCTCAGCATTGCTTCTGTGCAATGCCACCTGCTGAGTCTTTAACAACTCTGTAGATAACAATGTATATTTTCATTATTTGAAAACAGTCATCCCAAGTGATGCTAAGCATTACATCTAGTTACAGTTGAGGCCATTGTGACAGACGTATCTGGATTTGTTTAGTCATGATGCAGCATGAGACTGGAGATCACTGTCACTGGAGTATTAGAGGGGCATAGCAGGGTGAGGATGCTAGCACAGGTAAGGTGATTTGCCTCGCTGCAGTGCAAGTCAAACGAATTTGATCAGTAGCCAAGCCAAGATGGACAGATGTTCTGGAAAGTGGGAGAGGAATGGTCATGTCAAAGGAAAGGAAAGTCAAGGGGATTTGAACTATAGCATAGGGGAGGAAGTTAGTGCTGTGGTCACCAGTGGTAGGAGTCACATGCATGGGTTCTCCAATGGAAGGGCAGCTGGACTGAGGAGCATACCTCTCAAGTGTCCCAATTTGCCCAGGATGACATGTATTTTGGCTGTGTTTTCAGTTCTGCCCCGCCATCCCGGATTTGCTGCTCCTTGCCCCGAAAACACCATCTCTCTTTACCCTATGAGTCGCTGACTGTCCTCCCGACACTGCAGCACCACGCGGGCCACGCTAACTCGCAGATTGTGTTTGTGGACCAAGCACTTCCTTGAATCCCTTATCTGTGTTGCACACAGTGAGCACGCTGAAGTCACATGCACTGATGTGAGCTTCCCCATTGCACCAATCGGCAGCTGCATTTACGGTCTGTTCCTAAAATTGGCACCTCCGCCCACTGTGGAGTGCGGACCTGAAGCTTTGAGTCCCCCCTAAGGTCCAGTAGTAGTGCTAGATATAAGCAGCCTCTCCAGTGCTCTTGGGACTCATTCAGCTGAGGAAGAGTTCCAGAGCACTGGAGAACGCACCTGAGAGGATGGGAGAAGAAGACTTAAAGAGATGGACGCGGTACCACCAGCTCCGCCAAAGACTGCTGTTCATCGCTGCTGCTGCTGCTTTGTTGCTCGAAACCAAGAGCCATCACGCCATCATTGCTGCTTGCTGGTTGCTGCTTTGAGTTTTTTCACTAAAAGCTGTAAAACTTCATTTATTTAACTCAGTGTGGCAGAGACATTGTACATGTCGTAGCACCCATCGCACAGCAGCAGTCCTCTGATCTGGGCGGCGATTTCCTCTCACAGCCAGGTCAGCCTGCCTACCTAGTCAATGCCTGCTAAGCCTGCTCAGTATTTGCAGCATCAAGAAAGACAGAACCAGAGTTCAGCCAGTCACCAGAGTGTCCCCTTTTTGAGGTATGTGACTTGTAACCTTTGAACACGTAGTGTAGACAGTCCCAGTCAGAGTAGACAGTCACAGTGAGTTAATGTATTTTGTGTTTTTTTGTGTGCCCTCTATGCCAGCCCAGAATGGCTCAGTTGCAGTTCTAGACAGTTTAGCTTAGCAAGCTGATTTAGGCAGCATCTTATGTTTGTTCCTCTAGCCCTGTTGAACTCGAAGTGGTGTTATGTATGTACTGCTAGAGTGGCTCACTCCATTCCAAACTGAATAAGTAGCTGCACACAACTATGATGGGAGTGGGGTAAAGAACTCTGAAACAATTATGCCCTCAGTAATACTAGAGTGAGAGATAATGCCCAAAAAGCTGAGTCAGCTGACTTGTTATGTATGCACCAAAATGTTTATATGTTACTGTGACATATGCACATTTTGGTGCAACTGCGTACACAAGTCAGCTGACTCAACTTCTATTTCCTAATGTTCTGGTTATCTCTCATTCTTTATTACTAAGAACATTATGAAATTGTGATATTTTGTCGGTGTGCACACAACATAACAGCTACTTATTGTGCCACAGACAATTGGGGGGGGGCAGCTGGACGGAGGATCAGAGGATGACATGTGGGGGAATTGGAAATGAAAAATGAAGAGGCTGAACAGTCCAATATTCAGAGCATAAGTGTGATTGGGGGGGCTGTATGCAGTGGATGGTTATATTGGAAATGTTTAGATGGGGGTAGGGGGTGAACATTGTTCCTAGGGCCTCTGCCCAAGTTAACCCTTGGTTGGCAGTTGTATGCCTATGGCACCCCACATACTTCTTGCTGTTTTGCAACTGGTCACATGTGAAATGTGACCCATATTGGGGCGCGGCTATGCAAATGTTAGCTAATAAAGTGTCCCTGATTTTCATTGGTTGTCCCTGATTTCCTGGGGCTCTGTCCCTGATTTGGTCATCTGGAGGTTGAGAGGTATGCTGAGCAGCAGAAAATATTAGTCTGCCATTTGGAGCAAGAAAGCATACAGTGACAATTCTCACTTGAAAGCAGCATATATGAGAATCATATCCCACAACATTGATTGATTTGTGCATCAAACATACTTTGAAATCCAGAACTTAGAGGAACTCATAGTGACCTTCCAGGGGAAGAAAATAACAGAGGAACTAAGAAGAAGAAATTCTGACTACTTCAAAGCAATTGGTCCTACAGAAGAATAAGCAGGTGGCTCTAATATGAAGTGAAGTTGTCTGCAAAAAAACGAGGAGGAAATCATTGTGACAAGCAGGTTCACAGACTCCATCTGGTTAACCTCACAGTAAAAAGCAAGGGAGACAACACTGTCACCCAAAAAGAACTATAGCACTGCATACAGCTCAGCACAGCTAAACTGATTCAGTGGTGGTATGTGCTACAGTATCAGGAAGTTAAATTCCACAAGTGAAATTCTAGTGGCCTTACCTTTTATATGTCATAAATGATTCAGAAAATGTTGCCAATTAGTAATTTCTGAAATTTCTACAGTAAAATTGTACTACTAAATCACATGTATCCAGCTTTATTAGATTCTCTGACCTACTTCAATCAGGTATGCATGCCAAATTTGGGCTGTATATCTGCAAAAACAGTGGAGCAACAAATATCCAAATATTTAGAATGTTTTCACATAATTTAAAAAATAAATGAATTGTTAAATTATGAACTCCTGTAACTTAGAATTTACTTAACCTACCAGCTTCCTTTTTAGCAGTTGTTTAGATCATTCCAAGGAAGTATGAATGTAATTGTTCAGTTATCTAGCTCCAAAGGTGGCTAAGTTGTAAGCCAAGAAATATTTTCAGAAATGTTCACAAATATAATGAGATGACAGACACTGTAAGTTCCACACCCCCTCATATAAATGTCATGAAACTTGGTATCCCCATTGTACCCTTACAAAAAGTAAGTGTGCTAAATTTCATGCCTTTACCTGTAACAATAATTGAGCTATAACCAATTGAAGAATTTAAAAAAAATTCCAAATAACTCCATGAAATTTTGTGAATATTTGCACAGCCCATGGACACCTACATGTATGTTGATGTATAAATGCTCACATGCAACCTATTTTCATGTATTAATGTAAATTATAAAATGGACTTCAAAATTTTCTGGAATCCTAGTACCTACACTGGAAAAAACACATTCTCTTGACCATTCAATTATTCCCGGTAAAGGAAGTGTTTGACATTAGCCCGCCCTAACATAATCTACCTATCAACAGCATAACTTCACAAAAATAAAACCTTTTTCCATAAAAAAAGGTCTTTTGCCTTTTTATAAGTGCAATAACTTAGTCCAAGATGTTCATTTCTTGACATTTCATTTACGTTTGCAGTGAATTAAAAGGCATTTGGTTACTGGCCTCATGCCATCTAATTCAACTGGGGTGTGCATTAATTCTGTAGACATGCACACCCTCTTGAGAGTTACTGCTTATATAATGCACTGGTTTAATGCCAGAAAATGGGCATTTGTAGTTTAACACATTTACCTGGCCACCAAAAAACTTAAATAAAAATACTTACATTCATTAAATTTCTATCACTTTCTAATAGTGTATGTGAACCAACACTTATTTAATAAATGATTCAGAAGGAAGAGAGGGGACATGATTGAAATAAACAAGAAGAAGAAGAAAAGGACCGGGGAGTAATTCTCACTAGAGATGCAGCAAATTTAAATTCCACCCGCGAAGTGAACACAAAGTAGGCACTTCGCGTTGCCACTCCACTACGTGGAGTGGGCAATGAAAAGTGCTAACTCTGCCTTGCCATTACCAATTTGCGTTAAGGCGGAATGGCAATGTGAAGTAAGGCAAAGTCATTGTTTTTAATGGACTTCGCATTCCTCATTATGATTCTAAGTGATCTACTTGGTGTTTCTGATTTGGCAGCCCCCCCACACATCACATGGCTTACAGTACTGTAAGTCACATGATCTTTAGCTAGGCAGGAAGAAAGTGAGTCATATGAGTAGACACTTTTACTTTCTCCTGTGCAGACAGAGAGAATTGTGTTTTATGACTCTGATACTTTGAGATCAGAGTGAAGAGGAGATTTAAACTTTAAATTTAAACCAAACAGATTTTTTAAAAGCTACATTTTTTTTGTCTTTTCTGTACTCTTTTTTACTTAATTTGTTCTTTCTGTAAATTTTATTTTTATTACCTTTATAAGTAGTTAGTTGTTTGTCTGTGTCTGTGTGACTGTGTGTGTGCTGTGTGACAGTGTGAGTAGTGATTGCTCAGACTGAGGGAGCTCAGTAGGAGAGATGGACCAGGGTGAGGGAATGTCTGGGGTGGGGGGAAGCTCTGGGAGAGCGTGGTAGTGGTAAGTGTCATACTGTGCCCATGTGTGGAGGGCATGGGCACCCATTCCTGTTGGACTGCTCAAAACTTTGTCCCCCCCCCGGAAGAAGGACCAGCACCGCCTCCTGTCCTGACTCTGAGGCAGTTGAACCACCACCACCAAGTCCAGCACCAGGTCCTCTGGAGCAGGATGTGCCTGTTCCCCCGGGCCCAGGTGTGGATCCCACCCCTATTCAGCACCGTTACCAGCCAGCCACCAGTTCATCTGGCAATCCCCTTCCTGTGCCTGGTCCTCCCTGCACCTCCATTGTTTGGCAGTTTTTTGACTGTGTTGGGTGGGACAGCAGTGTAGTCAAGTGCCGCCTATGTGAGGTGGAGGTGCACCATGGCCCCTGGGGGACACACCTGGGGACTGGGGGCTAGCACACCCATATGCTCAGTCTCCAGCAGTTAGAGTGGCAGGCTGCCACAGGACAGATCATGCCTGCACCTGCTGGCCATTCTGTGGCAGATGGTGCAGCTGTGCATTGCAGCATCCCTAAGAAGAGGAGGGCCAGAGCAGCACTTGCTGCTCAACCAGCACCCCCACCCCACCACCACCACCAACAGGTCAGCCTGTAGAACGTGTGCACCCCAGAGAACTGCATGTAATACAGGATGACTTGGCAGTTTTCTGGAGTGCTGTCGAGGAGAACAATGAGGGGGTGAGTGCTGTGGAGCAGCTGCTGGATCACATAGAGGGACATCAGTTGCAAATTATGTCCATGCTGGAACTGCTGCTGGATCACCATGGGATCCCACATTAGTTTTTTTTTTCTCACACCATGTGCCCACCCACACCTTCCTTGCTGTGTTATAAAATGTATTCCTCCACCATCCCCAATCCTTGTATGTAATTATGCCCTTTTTTTGTCGTCTCCCATTTGCATGACACTTTGTATTCTGAATAGTGGAAGTATACTGTGCTAAACTGCATGTATGCAGTCAGTCTTCTTTCCAGTCTGTGTATGTACTGCAGACACTGTCCAACTCCCTGACTCAAAGACAAACATTAATGAGTACAATGGTGGGGTGGTGAAGCATGGAGAGATACTACAAAACTGCCATCAAAGAGGTAACAAGCCTTTGTGTGAAGCAAATAAACAAAACAAAATGATGTAAAAAACCACTATGGTTCTCAAAGAGGTGGCAGTGAAGGTTCAAGAGAAAAAGAAAGCATTCAGAAAGTACAAGGAATCACAGAAGGAGCAGGACAGAGAATTGTATCAGTTAAAGCAAAAGGAAGCTGGGAAGGCAGTCAGAACAGCAATGGCTCTAATCAAGGAAAACATAGCCAACTCAGTTAAGAAGGGGAATAAAACCTTTTTTAGGTACATCAGGGAGTGAAGGAAGACCAAGGGAGGGATAGTGAGGCTTAATAAAGGGAAGGGGGGTGGGCAGAGGGTGACGGTGAAAAGGCAGAGATACTAAACAAATATTTTTGCTCAGTATTTACAACTGAAGAGGGGGAGGTACCTAAAACAAACAGTAGAAACACTCTGGATACAGAAGTTGATACCAGCCCATTTACAGAAAAAAGGATTCTGAAAGAACTCTTAAAACTGAAGGTGGACAAAGCAATGGGGCCTGATGGGATTCATCCCAGAATTCTAAAAGAACTAAGGGTAGAACTAGTGGCACCACTGACTACCCTCTTTAACAAATTATGGGAGGATGGGGTGGTACCTGAGGACTGGAGGAGGGCAGATGTGATTCCCCTTTACAAAAATGGGAGCAGGGCAGAAGCAGGAAACTACAGACCTGTTAGTTTAACCTCAGTGATAGGGAAAATGATGGAATCACTTCTAAAGGAAAGAATTGTCGAGTACCTAGAGGCCAGAGGGGCACAGGACCTAAGACAGCATGGATTCACATGGGAAGGTCATGCCAGATGAATCTAATAGATTTATTTGACTGGGTGACCAAAGTAGTAGATCAGGAGGGGCTGTGGACATGGCCTACCTAGACTTTAGCAAGGCATTTGACTCAGTCCCACACAAAAGATTAATATACAAGTTAGCCAGCCTGGGTGTGGGTCCCAAGATGATAGCTTGGGTAAAGAATTGGCTGGAGAATAGGACACAGAGGGTAATAGTAAATTGAGTCCGCTCTGAAGAAAGGGGGGTTACTAGTGGGGTACCGCAGGGTTCAGTATTAGGATTGGTTCTTTGCAATGTCTTTATAAGCGACATTGCAGAGGGACTGGAAGGAAAACTATGTCTCTTTGCAGATGACACAAAGATCTGCAACAGAATTGATGCACAAGGTGGGGTGTAAAGGATGAGAAGGACTTGGCAAGGTTAGAGGAATGGTCAAATGTATGGCAGCTTAGATTCAATGCTAAGAAGTGCAAGGTAATGCACCTGGGAAACCAAAACCCAGGGGAAGAGTACACAATGGGGGGTGAGATACTGACAACAACAAAAATGGGAAGGGTCCTGGGGATAGTCATATCAGATGACTTAAAGGTGGGCAAGCAATGTGAGAGGGCAGTAAGAAGGGCTGGGGGGATACTGGGATGCATAGGGAGAGGCATCACTAGTAGAAAACAGGAAGTTGTTATCCCTCTGTACAGACAGCTGGTGAGACCCCATCTGGAGTACTGTGTGCAGTTCTGGAGACCCAGTCTCTGCAAGGACATAGACAAGATGGAAGCTGTCCAGGAGGGCAACTAAAATGGTGCAGGGTCTGCACCGAAGCATATGAAGAGAGACTAAAGGAGCTTAATATGTATAGCCTCAAGGAAAGGAGGGAGAGGGGGGACATGATAGAAACTTTCAAGTACCTCAAGAGAATCAACAAAGTCCAAGAGGATAGCATCTTTCAAAAAAAGAGGTGTGCAAGAAGAAGGGGTCACAATTTGAAGATGGGGGGGCGGCTCAGAGGTAATGTAAGGAAGTATTTTTTCACAGAGAGGGTTGTGGATGCATGGAACAGCCTTTCTGAGGAGGTCATAGAGTCAAAATCAGTGGGGGAATTCAAGAATGCATGGGTCAGACATAAGGCAATTCTAGTGGGGGGTAGAAGGAAGTAGGCTGTTGGTTAACTAGGATCTGCAGCTTATCCATTAGGTAGAGAAATGGGCAGACTGGGTAGGCCAAGTGGTCCTTATCTGCTGTCAAATTAAATGTTTCTATGTTAAACAGGCTTACAATGCATGCAAGAGCTATAAAAAAAATGAATGTTGTAATTCATGACGTGATTGTAAATCGTGATTTGTGACTGCATTTGTGACCGTGATGATGAAGAAACATGAATGCATATGGCTGTACTTCCCTGGGCCCCGTTGAGGTGTGGCACAAAGCTCTCCAACTTAAAAACACTCATTAATGAGTACAATGGTGTGGTGGTGAAGCATGGAGAGATACTACAAAACAGGCTTACAATACATTCAAGTAACTAGTAAAAAATTAATGTGATTCGTGACGTGATCGTGATTTGTGACTGCATTTGTGACTGTGATGATGAAGAATGTGATTTGTATCATGAGTTACTCATGATGATGGTCCTGACTTAAAAACGTATATTAATGAGTACAATGTTCATGCAGAATTAAGCACCACACCTGTCCAGTACTCTGAAGGGAAGCCAAAGAAACAACTGTGACTTAAGTTACAGATGGAGATCGGGCCCTAAAGACATGCAAATGCACAGACAGATTATGATTGTGCTGTGCAGTGAAGAGATGCAGACACAAAGGCACAACACGTAACCAGTGCTCACCATCAGAAATTCAAATTTGGAAAAGAATACCTTTGCCGGTTGGGGCGGGCTGCGGGGGGGGGCAGTGTACTGCACTGCTGCAGTAACAGTCACTAGTACTAGTACCAGTAAAGATACCACAAAGAAGTACAAAAATCACACAGCTGCAGTGGATCGCAGCTTCACATTGCTGAAATTATTATGTGGCACAATAAAAGGTGTCTGATTTGATGACACAAGTCACACACATACTCACACACACTAAGTAATGCATAGCAAATTGAAAACTTCAGGAATATAACCGCATATTTTAAACAAACTAAAATTATTCACTGCTGCAGTAACAGTCACTAGTACTAGTACCAGTAAACATACCACAAAGAAGTACAAAAATCATACAGCTGCAGTGGATAGCAGCTTCACATTGCTGAAATTATTATGTGGCACAATAAAAGGTGTCTGATTTGATGACACGCGTCACACACATACTCACACACACACACTAAGTAATGCATAGCAAATTGAAAACTTCAGTAATATAACCACATGTTTAAAACAAACTAAAATTATGCACTGCTGCACCACGACAATCAGCAAAAAAATGGCAAGAGATATTGAAAATATTACTGTGTGTACATTAACACAGTTATACAAGGAAAATATCACCAAAACAGAAAGCACTGTCTTTTTCTCCAAGTTAATATACCTACACCACAGATACGCCCCTCCCCCAAAGCACACTCCCACTGTCTCTCAGTACACAGACTGAATGTTGTACATTAACATTCAAAATCCATACACAAACAATAAACGCTGGATGATTTGAGCACAAGAGGGTTTCCTATAATCGATGAGCTAAAGTTTCAGCAAAAAAAAATGTATTTATTTATTTATTTCAATCTAGGTTTACAATACCTTTGAGCCGAGGCTCTTTTACAAAGATTCCGTGTCAGCATGTGCAACAGTCATCATTTTTAGTTACAAACATATAGTCACTGACTTACAGACATGTAATAACCAGTACAAAGACTTGAGCTATGGGCAAGACAAGGGAGGAGGTGGGGTCGGTGGGGAGAAGTGAGGGTAGAGATCGAGGGAGTAGGAGGTGCAGGGGCAAGGGGAGTATGGGAGGTGGTTGGGGCAGGAGCAGGAGTGGAGATACGGGGGAGGAAGTGGATGAGGGTGGGAGACAGTGCAGCCAGGGGGCCTTGTCGAGGGAATATGACAGGTAAGGTGCTAGGGGTGCAAAGACTGATTGTAAGTGCTGTGTGCTGGGGCATGTGCAGCTGGAACGGCGGAAATGTTAAGATGATGCAATGACTCAAAAAGGCTTTTTTAATAGCTTTTAGAAGGTTTGAATCACAGAGAGCTCTCAGAGCAGATTGTCTCCTACAGCTTCCTTCACACCCTACCTCAAACTGAGGCTGTGCAGAACAATCTAGAGCCCATGTGACCTGAAATCCCATGAATCACTGCAAAATTCTCCTTTGGAGCTTAAAAACAAGGCGAAGTGAGGCGAAGTACATTGTTTTCAATGTACTTTGCCTTAAGAATTAGTGGAGTAGTGGTTTGGGGAAGGCGGAGTAATGTGAAGTCATTGTTTTCAATGGACTCGTGTTACCCATTATAATGCTGATACTCCCTCTCGCCTGCTAGGAGCACTCAAGAAATTCGGGCCTTCACCTACCGAATCACTTCCAGGAGCGAATTGGGCCACTTCACCCATCACTAATTATCACAAGTGACCTGAAGCACTCTGCACACTGCAAGATAGCAGCAGCCTAAGCAAATAGGATGCTGGGTTGCATAGCCAAGAAAATGACCACCAGGAAGGCAGAGGTCATTCTGAAAGCGTAGAAGGCACTGATAAGACCACACCTCAAGTACAGTGTGCAGATTTGGTTCCTACATCTAAAGAAGGATGTTAACTTGTTGGAGGCAGTCCAGAGAAGGCAGCCAAGACTATTTAGTGCCAGAAGAGCAACACCTATGAGGACAGGCATACGGAGCTTAACATGAACTCTCTTGAGGAAAGAAGGGAGAGGGGAGGCATGACTGAAACCTTCAAGTACTTTAATGGTATTAACAGGTGAGCACTGAGGGCCTCTTCAACTTAGCAAGAATGATACTACTGGGGCACAGCCTAAAGCTGGTGGGAAGAAAGTTTGGGAGGGTGATGAGGTGGCACTTTTTCACTGAGAGGGTGTGAAAATGGAATGAGCTGCCAGAGTAGGTAGTATCCCTAAAATAGTAGACAGCTTCAAGTAGAGTTGGGACAGGTTGAGGGGAAAAATGAAGTGTAGATGGGGTCAAGTGGGAAGGGGGGAGGAGGAAATAGAGGGAGGTTAAAAGAGATACAGGGAAGGGAGCTGTTACCTTTGTAAATACATAAGGAGCTGTACCTCAGGAGCAGAACAGGTAGGCTGTAAGGCTTTTTCTGCTGGCATGCTCATATGTTCATACACTGTACACCTATGCAGAGGTAAATAAAGTGGATAAAAGAAAATTCAGTTACAGCCCCCCCAACACACACACATTCTCGGCCAAATGTTACAAATATTGTATTCTATGTGCCTAAATTGGCCAAATTAGGCAGAAAAAGTATTATATTTGTAAAATTTATCACGTGGTGGTAGGGTGTGCACTAAATATTTTGTTTTTCCTTATGCATGCCATCAACATTAGTACTCCTAAATAAAAAGCTATTTAAAGTTAGAGAAATAAGCAAGGGTTAACAGCTAATTTTGATTTTTTTTTAAGTTTGGGAGATGTATGACTAGGTAATTAGTTAACTCCTCACTAGTTATCATTCAGAAGAAACTTAAATTGGTGTCTGTTATATCAATATCCCCTTTAAAGAACAGTGTTAAGCATTTTATGATTCATACATGTGAGTGTTATGACTGAATTTTTGCATTGGATTAAGCCTTATTATGATTTATTTATTTATTTATTTAAAAGTTTTATCAGGAAGGCATACTGAACAGAAACACTGCTCATTTCCAGATGCGTCCTTGGGGAGTAGGGGAGGGGAGAGTACAAGGCTGAGCACTGAATAATGAGATCCAGAAATACAGTAAAAAGTACAGCGTGCATACAAATATACAATGTAGGAGTTCAAAGTGCAGTGCAGCAGCTGGAATTGGTGCATGGCAGTTGGACAGTCTAAGCTAAGACACAGACATACATCAGAGAGCTGCGGGTCTGTGATTATTTTGACAGAATAGGAGGGACTGGCCTTAGGACAGACAAAATATTTAGTCGCATGCACAGGTAGAGGAGAAATGTGCTTTGAGTAGGGAACTGAGGAGCTGGTTGGGGGATGCATGCCAAATGCCCATGGGGAGGGAATTCCACATTTTAGGCATGCGATATTTGAAGGCTGCCTGGCCCACAGCAGTGGACATATGTGGCATGGATAGGAGCCTGGCATCATTGCTCCTTAGTGCATAAGCTGTAAAGGCAGGGACAGACAGTATAGAAGTGAGATAAGTGGGCAGGGACTGGGTCCAGAACTTGGTCGTGATCCAGGCGCAGTAGGACAGTCTTTGGTCCTGGAGGGAGGTGAAGCCCATGGTCTGGTAGACAGCACAATGATGGGTGGTGGGTGGACAGTCCAGGGTGAAGAGACAGAAGGAGTGGAAGACTGGATCCAGTCTGGCTAAGGTGGACTTGGGTGCAGCACTGTAGACTATGTCGCCATAGTCAAAAATAGGGAGGATCATTTTCTGCACAATGGTGCAGCGAGCAGGCAGTGGGATGCAGCCACAATTTTGGTAGAGAGCCCCCAATCTTGGATGGAATTTTTTTGTGGATGCCATCGATATGTACAGAAAAGTCAAGATGCTGGTCAAGGCAGACTCCGAGATATCTGAAGGAGTAACAGGCCTCGAGGGATGTCCCTTTCAGGGTGTGGAATTTGGGGGTGGTGGGGATCTGCGAGAGTCTCTGCCTAGTGCCGATGGTCACGAAGGCAATTTTCTTGGCATTGAGGGAACGTTGATTTGAGAAAAACCAGAGCATTATTGAAGTCCTGCTGCAGTCTGCTCACCACATCAGTGGTCATGGGGCTAGAAGTATAGAGCACCGTGCCATCCACACACATGTGAATGGATGTGTGAGGGCAAGCAGAGGGCAGGTTGTTAAGCAAAATGGAAAACAAGAGCAGTCCAAAGAGGGAGCCTCTAGGCATACTGGTAGAGACAGGGAGGGGGGCAGAGGTGGTGTTGCCAATACAGACCGACTGGTATCTACCAATAAGGTAGGAGTGGAATCATTCGGTAGCTACACAGGAAAGTCCAGCGAGTGAGAGCTTGGACAGTAGGAGTGGATGAGAAACAGTGTTGAATGCCTTTGCCAGATTTAGAAAAATTGATGCGGTGATGTGCTCTTTGTCCATACCAGTATGGATGGAATCAGTGAGCCTTAGCAGGGCGGTGATGGTGGTGGAGTGGGTCTTCCTAAAACCAGACTGGTAAGGTGTGAAAAAAGGATGAGGAGTCAAAGAAGGAGGAGAGTTGTGAGAGGACCAGGTGTTCCTGAAGCTTAGCCAGTATGTAAAGCAGCAATATAGGGCAGTAGTTTCCAGGGATTGATGGGTCACCGCCTTTCAGAAGTGGGATGACAGTGGTGTGCTTCCACTCAGATGGGATAGAGGTTAGAGAGAAGCAGAGGTTGAAAAGCACTGCCAGTGGGGAGGGGATGTCAGGACCAGACAGGTAGAGCACTTTGGAGTCCAGGCCAGTGGGGTATTTACCTTTGGATGGGTTTAAAGTGAGCAGCACATTTAATACTTCTTGAGGGGTAACCTGATGAAAGGAAAAGGAGGAGGCTTGTGGAAGGGCTTGAGCAGGGGAGGCAGGGGGTTGGGGGAAATTGGGGCAGATGGGAGGGAGGACACCAGTGACAGGGTGCAGCTTGTGAAAAAGGAGTTGAATTCAGAGGTCACTACAAGATGGTCAATTGTAGTGGAGCCACTGATGTTTAAGGCAGGGGTTGGGGGCTGTGCCAGTGGGGAGAAAAGTGATTTGACTGCCTTCCAGAAATTAGCTGGGTTTTTTATGTATGTAAAGAAGGTGTTATTGAGATAATTTGCTTTTGCCTGCCAGATTAATCTCATGCAGGCATTACATACAGCACGATACTGTAGGTGATCCATGGTTATGCTGGAGATTTTTAAGGATTTCTAAGCCTGATCTCTAGTTCAGAGGTGGGCCATGATGTCAGCTGTGATCCAAGGCAGGTGTGCAGCCCTCACCCAAGTCTATCTGAGTGGGGCGTAGTAGTCACAGACAGCAATGAAGCTGGTCTTGAAGTAATCCTGGGCAGAGTCAGTGGATGTAGCCCAAGGGATGCCAGACCAGTTAATATTTGCAAGGTCATTTAGAAGTGAGGCGAGGTCTAGGGATTTACAGAACCTGGTCAGAAATGTTTTAGGTAGAGGATCCTTAGGCCCGAAAATTGTTCTTACTGTGTAAATCATATTTTGATCGCTTAGCAAGTCCAGTAAGAGGCCAGAGGCTACTATGACTTGGGGTGGTAGGTGAGGGAACAATCAACGAGAGAGTGGTTTGGGGATTTAGGGTTCAGGGGTGTGGGCCTGGTGATCAATTGGAATGAATTGAGAGCAGCCACCTGGCTGCACAGCTTGGAGCTGGCATTGGTGAGCCAGTTCCAATTGAAGTCATCAAGGATATAAAGCTTACCCCCCAGTGCCAGTGATTTTAGGTTACCGAGGTGTTCCAGGATGTCTGGCAGGGTGGTGTCAGGTGAGCAATAGGATCCTGCTATGAATATGGGTATAGTGTGGGGGATGGACAGTTTCAGTGATAAGGTGTCAATGGGCAGCGTGGGCATGGGTAATGAGACTTTGGTGAATAGAAGTGAGGACAAAACATATATGGCTATGCCATCTCCTCATTTATGCCCAGGGCGATCATGATGAATGACAGTGTAGCCAGGAATAGTGATTTAGGTATCCTTGATGTGAGGTTTTAGCAAGGCTCAGAGATAATCAGAATGTCAGGACGTAAGGATAGGGTGAGTGGCTGTAGGAGCGATCGTTTGTGTAGAAGGCTGCAGACATTTAGGTGAACCAGTTTTAGGCCCTTAGGGAGTTGGAAGGAAGGGGGGGATTTGTCCTGGGGTAGGGTATGGGCCACGGTTTGGCTCAACATTTCCAGATAAGAGAAGTAGGAGGTCTATCATAAGTTTAATGAAGGATCGGGTCCATGGAAGCTTGCATAGGGAGGCAGGTGTCTGATTTGTAAACGCTGAGGGCACTTGTGCTGGGAATTTTAATGCTAACAGGCCTGCATGGAAGGATGGCAGAAGAATGGCTGTGCCAGTAAAACTGTAGTGAAGGTGTGCCACAGGCAGCAGAACTACATGGGAGGTAGCAGATGGAGGTTCAGGGGTAGCCTGGGCACTAGCTGCCAGCAGGCATGTCTGCAATTCAGGGTAAGAGGATGGTGGGAGTGACACCAGTTGAGCAAGAAAAGAGATTAATGTTAGAAAAGGCTGCATGGTGGCACAGCTTGAATTGGGAGTTACAGATTTTGATAATGGTAGTGGCCACTTGTGGTACGAGCAGATAATCTGCAAATGGTAAAATAGGCTGATTATTTTTGCACCATAATGAGGTCAGTACTATAAAAGGTGCTGTTCACCAAGGGTGGTGGTGGGGGCAGTGGATCAGTTGACGCAATATCATGCTGTATTGGCAGTGCGATTTTGCCATGTGGCATAATGTCTTGCGACATTATGATCCCGTGCCAATGGTGAAGGGGTGTGGAGAAGGTAGTCAGAGAAGGGTGTATATGTGAAATCAGTAGGGGTATTCAGACAGAGGTGGATTACCACAAAGGCTTGGTAGAATGGGAGGGGAAACGGGAGTGTGAGGAGCCTCTAGGACTCTCTTATTCAACAATAATTAGGCAGGAATGGGCAGATATAATGGGCCAGAAGATCTTTTTCCTCCGAAAAGATTCTATGCTTTTATATTTCTATGTAACAGTTTGCAATGATGTTCACTTTTGAAAATATGGAATGGGTGGATACAGGATGGATTCCATGGAAAATCATGCCCTTCTCTATTAATGTCAGTTTGAATGCCTTTAAGGTACTGCAAGGCATCTAGAGGTGCTGTGTGTATCTTCTATCCCAAGATCTAGAATATACAGTACTTAGTGAGCAACTTGTGGCAACTCAGGTGAGTAGGGACTTGAGATGTGTGGCAAAATTGATTTAAATGCAGCTCAGGAGGATGCAGGATGCGCTCCACTGACAGCCCAGTCAGGAACTAGCTGATTCTGATGTTGTTCAGCCTGGTTCATGGATGTAAATTCTCTGTATTTGAAAGGATGCAGCCACACCTATCAGAGAAAGCTGCATGCTCTAATCTATAACATGCCAGCCAGCAGCCACCTAAGGGGCATCATGAGTAGCCTGTTGCTTGACCTCCTCACAACCTGATGACTTCTCTTGGTGCTCCGTTTGTCGAAAAACATCCTTTCTGCTGGTTAACCTGCCCATCTCCCAATTGCTTCCACTGGTGTTTGATAATAATAAAAGTTCAAATAAAGGTCTGATGGGGGGAGGTGGCTAGATAAAAATGAAAAATAGGGTGAAGTTCTTAATTCACATACCATAAAGGCTCAGTAAAGGAAGTTCTGATATTAAATGTTGAATTTTAAGAAAGCAAAGCTGAGGTTTGAGAGAAAAAGCTCATTGCATTCTTAATTAGAGAGAAATGTAGTTTAGGAAAGGGGCCCACAGTGAAGTGGAAGGGATGTGGTTTATCTAATATTGTGTGCCCTTTATTATGTTTGTTTGCACCTGCATGTAAGAAACAAACATGTTGTGGCTACTCGGGAGAGTAGAGGCTGCAGAGGTGTGGCAGTGTAGTACCCAATGCAGCTCAGCCTGCAGGAGGCTTACTCCTGACATCCCAATGAGGAGCATCCAGTCTGCCCAAGTTACCTATCTAACCCCAGTGTCCAGCCAGGGTTCTTGACTTCCTCTCCCTCCCATTGTCCTTCCCTATTTTGTCTTCCTGAGTTACCACTATACCTTGCACTCTGTCCCAACCATGTTTGAAACCCTGAATGGCTTTAGTGCCCACCCCCTTGGCTGGCAGACTGTTCCACAACTCCACCACACTTTCAGTAAAATAAAACTTCCTCATATCCCTCTTGAATTTCCCTCCTGTAGGGTTCCAATCACACACTCATTCAATTGAAATAGATATAAAACTAAGTAGTTCCTCACAGTTCACCCTGTTTATTCCTTTTAGGGACTTGAAGGTCTCTATCATTTCTCCCCTCTCATTTCTGGTCTCCAGCGAGTACTTATTCAGTGCCGTGAGACACTCCTCAAAAGTCCTACCCTGTTGGCCCTGAATAATTTTTGAGTTTGTGCATGTGTTATGAACTCCCTAGGATAGTGACTGTTGAGTAGTGTGACTCTTTCTCTGTCCAATGCAGAGTGATCTTTAAGGGGATC
The DNA here is from genome assembly GCA_016271365.2 of Neoceratodus forsteri. NCBI lineage: Eukaryota > Metazoa > Chordata > Ceratodontiformes > Ceratodontidae > Neoceratodus > Neoceratodus forsteri. The sequence continues at coordinate 39,062,985 of CM028137.1, read as the reverse complement.
GACAGTATCACACCAGTCATCAGCCAGGCTGATCCTGATGCTGTTTTGCCTGAAGTGGTCAGCACTTGAGAAGAAAAAGTCACACCAATCATGTGGCGGCTTTTTCCTTTCATCTGCAGGTCACCGCAGAGCAAACAGTGGTTTGCATCATAACCTCTCCACCCACCCGCCTCCCCACCATTCCCTTCCTGAAAAGTGGAAGGAGGTGCTTTCCTCACCTGCCTCCTCCACATCCCGCTGCCTCTGTTTCCTTATTTTCTCCCACCCAAGAGGAGCAGGCCACCATCTACGCCTGTATGGTCTGGGAGTATTCAGTGCCTGAAGGCACTTTTACTCTAAGTGCGATCGTTCATGCTAGTGGACCCCCCCCCGCCTGCTGACATCAGGGTGCTCAATCCATGGGTCAAGCATGTATCCCCCCTCCCACTTTAATGTGGCACACTGGGAGCCTTCCCCAGTGTGCCAAAAACTACCCATGGTGTTACCAACACTGGGATTCCTACTCCAGGTGTTGGATGTGCCCCCCACGCCCCTATATTCTCCAACCTCTGGGTGCTCAATCCCTTGATTGGAATTGATCTCCCCAGTACTCTGGAACACTGGAAGCCCACACCAGTGTACTGAAATCCATAATTAGTATTCCTGTAAAAAAGAAAACGGTCCCATAACGCCTTTTTCATTCCTGTCTGCCCTTCCCCTAAAATGCCCCCTCCCTTTGTGCACCTCATTTCCCCGAGCCCCCCTCACCCAAACTTACCTCTGTAGGTCAGGAGCATTGATTTTCAATTGACTGGGAACACGTCTGCACTCTTCGAAAGCCGACTGTAAACTGAAGAAAATCAATGTAAGTCCTATAATGGCAATCCATGTGGGGGTTGAAAATTGCAAATTTGGTGAAAAACTCCCAAAAATGACTGCATTACAAGTGCCTGTTGTACAGTTTCTTCACACACTTGTAACTATCAGTTTTTAAGATTTCCACTCCAAATTTCCAACAATGCCCTTTTCTCACACCCCCTTATGAACAGTAAGCTGCCATTTTTTGCATTCTTCCCGAAATGTGTTTTTGCACCTGTGGCACAGAATGGTGCAGTCACCATGTGAAATCAACTTTTGGGACAGATTAATGAAATTCCAGTGCCACAGTTCATGAGAGGAGGTCCCAAAAAGGGCATGTTGAAAATTTGGTGAAAACATTTCAAAAAATGACTGCATTACGAGTGTGCATTGCACAGTTTCTGGGCACACTTGTAACTTTGCCACTTTTTGATATTTTCACTCCAGATTATTAACATTGCTATATATTTACACCTCTTCATGAACAGTAGTACAGCTGACAGTTGTCACATCCTGCCTGAAATGTGTTTTTGCACCTGTGGTGCCAAATGGCACACTCGCTGTATGAAATTGCCTTTTGGGATTGAGTAACAAAATAATACTGACACTATTCATGAGGTGGGGTCCCAAAAAGCCCATGTTGACAATTTGGAGCACACATACCAACAAACACCTGGGACATTAAGGTTTCCAACCACAACACCCACTCTGTACAGACTGACAGGCATCAGGGGGGTGACTTGGGGTCGTCGGCCATAATGCTCACCCCATTCCAGGCTCACCCCCAACCTGCAGCCACTGACAAGCATCAAGGTGTGCCATGGGGTTTTCAGCCCTAATGTTCACCCCATTCTCCTATACTACACCCATCTCAGTTTATTTCCTTATGGAATGGGGTGAGCATGAGGGCTGAAGACCTTAAGGCACACTGCAACACAGGCCAGTGCCTGCAGGGTGGGGTGAGGCGGAATTGTGTGAATGTTATGGCTGACAATCCAAAGGCACACCCCTGAGGCCTGTCAGTCTCTGCAGGGTGAGGGTGGGGGTTGGCATTACTTCAATACTTCATTGTCATTCCTATTATGCATCTCTCTAACTCCTGCACTACCAATGCCAATGCCAGTATCAGCAATCAAACATTCAGCATTGACAAATGCTTGTTTTTCTAATGAAGTAAACCAGTGCTGGAAGAGCATAAGAAATCTGTGTTTTATTTATTTATTTATTAGCTTTTGGTAACCGGGTAAGTGCACTAGGCAACAATCTTGCCTATTTTCAGGCACAACCCGGGAGAGTACAAAGTGAAAATACAGTAATAACAGGCAGTAGGTTACAGCAGTTACAACAATAAGGCATGTAGAAACATACCTGACAGGACAACAAATATCACAGTAAATAAAATAAACATACGGAGATAAAAGTTAGCAATAAAATACACAATTTGGGTAGGATACAATAATGGCAAGTGCATTGGTAACAATCAAAATAACCTAGTTATGGGAGAGAAAAGAGAATAAAGAAAAAACAACAAAATAGACAACATATGTTCTGTAGAACATAATTCACAAGTAGCTTGAGCACAGAGGGCAATACAATGGTCACAAGCAGTTGCAGGTACCAAGAGAATAGAGATGAGAAAACAGTTTGAGAGTGATGCCTTAAAATGCGAGGCAGAATATACACAGAAAAATATGGGCGGCATGTACAACAGCAATACCAACAGCGAACGTTTGGCATTGACAAAGGCTTGTTGTTGCCCTGTGCTACATCATTTCTAGGCTGTTCCCATCTTTCCTGAGGTGAGTTCTCCAGAACTGAGCATAGTACTCCAGGTGCAGCCTTACTAAAGCTCTGTAAAAAAGTAGAATTACCTCCTTCTTCCTGCTATCAATAGCACTGCCTTTACACCCCAGCATCCCATTTGCCTTACTATAAGCCTTGTTGTACTGGTTCAATTGCTTGAGTGCATCACTGATGATAACTCATGTGTCTCATTCCTGGGCCATAGTGGTAAATCTCATCCAACAAATCCAGTACTCTGTCCCGGTATTCTTGTTTCCTAGTTGAATTTTTTGACATTGAATTTCAACTGCCACACATTAGACTACCCCTACAGCTTTTGTAAGTCACTCTGTATTTCTCTGATTCCCTCAAGACTATTTACCCTCCCGCAGAGTTTAGTGTCATCTGTGAAGAGACACAACCTGTTTCAGATAACTTCTACAGTGTCTCTGGTAAACATACTGAAGAGGACTGGGTCCAGAACAGATCCCTATGGCATCACACTCATGACCTCCCTGTCTTTTGATTTCACCCCATTGACCACAACTCTCAGCTGCTTACTCTTTACCCAGTTTCTCACCCAGTTAACTATGTCCTTAGCCAAACCTAGATCCTCCATCTTCTTCAGCAGGCATCTGTGGAGCATTAAGTGGAAAGTCTTGCTGGAATTAAAATAGAGCAAATCCATGGTGCACCCCTTGTCCAGTTCCCTCATCACTCAATAAAAGAGAACTATCAGGTTCATCTGACAGGACTTCCCTACCATGAACTCATGCTATTTGCTATCCTGGAGACTGTTGCATTCCAGGTAGCCCATGAGGTCATCTTTGACCAGTGACTCCATTACCTTCCCTATGATAGAGATCAGACCCTGACAGGTCTGTAGTTCACTGCTTGTTGCTTGCTCCCCCCTTTTGAAGCAGAATGACTTCCACCACCCTCCAGTCCTTCAGGACAATGTCTGTCTGTAGCGAGCTGTTGAATGGTCCTACCAGGGGGTTAGCCAGTTTTGATGCCAGTTCCCTAAATGTCCTTGGATGCAACTCATCTGGTCAGATAAGCAGGTTGATCCTGATGGTGTTCAACCTGGCTGAGGAGCAAAAGGTTTCCATAGTTAAAAGGATACACTGGCACCTATCAGAGATCAGCTCCATGCTTTCATCTTCAGTATAACATGCCAGTCAGCAACCAGTTGAGTCGTGTCATGATTAGGCTGCTACTTCTCCCCCTCCTCAACATGATGATTCACTCAGTCACCATGTGTAGAGAAACAATCCCATCCTCTGCCATTTAGCCTGTCCACTCCCTGATAGCATCCTTCAGTAACCCATGTGTAATAAAAATCCAACCCTCTACTGTTTAGCCTGTCCACCTCCTGATTGCTTCCCACAGTGATCTGATTTCTACACTTGAAAAGAAGAAAGCGGTCCAGCAATTACTTCTGCCCCATGCCTCCCCAGCCCAACCTCTCACTCAGCACACACCACACCACACCACACCCTCCCACCGCTCACTCGCCTGTCCAGTAAACTGGCATATCCTACTGCTTCCACCAGCATGCCCTCCTGCTCCAAATCCCAACTGAGAAATGACTGATGCATGATAAGTTTGGTTAATGGTTTTGAATGCATTTTCAACTCTTTTTTGCCCATAATTTTCAAGTTAGCCTTTTTTTAATGTACCTCACGAACCAGGTAGGTAATGTTTTTCACCCCCCCCCCACAAACATACACACATATTTCTGCTAGTTGCTCTGTGAAATCATGTTTCAGACATGATTTAAAAAACTCCACCTACCTCGATCATAAGGTGGGGTACTAAAAACAACTGTGTTGAAATCTGATATTAAAATCTCCAAAAACTACAGCATAATGAAGAAACATTGAAATTCTTCAACATTTACAGTATTCATAACTTTACTGTTTATCCAGATTTTAGCCCCACTTTTACAACATTGTCTTTTTTTACATCACCTCATAAACCACGTAAATGAAATTTTTCTAATCCCTCAAATGTGTTTCTGCTGTTGCTCTGCAAAGTTACATTTCTAACATACTAACATACTAAAATGGCAGCAGAATAGGCCTAACAGTCTTTCGTGTCTGCTCGTTTAGTCAGCCCCCACCCTGGCAACTGACCTTGCTGCCCCCCTCGCCTTCTCTGGCTTCTCCCTTCCCAGTTCTGAATATTCTCACTACACTGGAATTTGCTTCCAGAACCCTTCCCCTGTACCTGTCCCACCCCCTCTTGAACCCCTCCACCATCTCTGCCTCCACCAGCCCCCTGGGCAGAGCATTCCATGGCTCCTCCACCCTCTCAGTGAAGTAGTACCTCCTCCTTTCTCCCCTAAATCTTCCCCTTCCAGCTTCCACCCATGCCCCCTCCTCCTTCCTTCAAAGCACCCTGACTGCTCCTCCCCTATTTACCCCTTCATGTGCACTGAGACCTCTATCATGTCCCCGGTCCACCACTCTTCCAATGTGTACATATTTAGCTCTTTGAGCCTCTCCCATAGGTCCTGTCCCCCAAGCCCCAAATCAATTTGGTTGCCCTTCTCTGGACCCTCTCCAGGAGTTTAATGTCCCTCTTTAAGTGTAGCCTCCAAAACTGCACGCAGTACTCGAGATGTGGCCTCACCAAGCAGTTATACAGAGGGAGTATCACTTCCCTCCTTCTGGAGGTGATCCCCCTAGCGATGCATCCCAGCATCCTGTTGGCCTTGGCTGCTGCCCTCTTACAAGTCTCTGAGTTGTTCATGTTGACATCCACCACCACCCCCAGGTCCCTCTCAGCCATTGAGATTTGTAGCATTCCCCCCCCCCCCAGGGTGTACCCTTGGCCCGGGTTTCTGGTCCCCAGGTGCATTACCTTGCATTTCCCTACATTGAACCTCAGCTTCCACTTTCTAGACCATCTTTCCAGAGCCTCCAGGTCCCCTTGTAGGGCCACCCTTCCCTGAAGGGATTGAAAAAATTCCATCTGTCTTGACCACAAGGTGGTAATAAAAAGATTATGTTAAAAATCTGGTGTCAAAATCATACAAAAAGCAACAACGTTATGAAAAAACATTTGCATTCTTCGATATTAACTCATGGCTTTGCTATTTTTCCGTATTTTGACCCCACATTTATAACACAGCCTTTTTTACTCCACCTCATGAACTAGGTACAATAGATGACATTTTTCAAATCCCACAAAGTGTTTTAGCAGTCACTTTGCAAAATCATGTTTCAGACAGGATTTAAAAAAGTCCACTGTCTTGATCATAAGGTGGTGTAATAAAAAGACAATACTGATAATTTGGGGTCCAACATTTTTTAAAAATGACAATGCTATGATGAAACATTGACATTCTTCAATGTGTACTCATAACTTTGCTATTTTGTTTCAGGTTTTTGACCACAGATCTTCAATATGGTCTTTTGTTTGCCCCATCTCATGAACAAGGTTAGTGTAGTTTTATAAATCCCCTCCAAACATTTTCACAGTTGCTCTGCAAAATCACCTTACAGAAAGGATTTAAAACATTTCACCTGTGGTGATGATAAAGTGGGGCAATAAAAAGACTACTGTATGTTGAAAATCTCGGAAAAAATGAAGTTATGAAGTAACACTGAAATTCTTAAGTGATGACTTCTATAGCAGCTTTACTATTTTACCAGATTTTGACCCACATTTTCAACATGTTCATTTTTCTACTCCACCTCACGAACATGATATGTCATGTTTCAAATCCTGTACAAAACACCTTTTGACACGTATGCTGCAAGATGACTTTCTGGACAGGATTTATAAATAAGAGCTGTCATGTTCAGTAGGTGGTTAATAAAATGACTGTGTTGACCATTTAGGGTGAACACTGAAAAAAAAATATAGCTATGAACAAATACTGACATTTTTCAGTGTTTACTCATAATATCGCAATATTTTTAGTTTTCAAACCCACGTTTTAAAAATGAAGCACTCATGATTTTCATTCCCCTCAAACGGAGGCAGTATTCTGGGCAATAAACTAGTATTTTGAAAATTTAAGGTCACAGTCTAAGAAAAAAACAAAGTTTTCTGAGAGCTTCTCCATTTCTCAACCACTACAATTTCACTACTACATTGTATTATTAATTTGCTAATTTTAGCCTCTGCAGTATTATTGCCAAATGCCTACACAGCAAATACAAGCAGCAAACCAGGCTGCACCTGGGAATAGGCCTCTGTGCAGTGAGCCTGTCACAGTTACCAAGTTTCAAATACATACATAGGTAAATTAATGAAAGAAAGAAAGAAAGAAAGAAAGAAAGAAAGAAAGAAAGAAAGAAAGAAAGAAAGAAAGAAAGAAAGAAAGAAAAAAAAACAAAACAGTTGGCATTGACAAATGCTTGTTTTATTTAATATCCTGTGTTCTATTCCCATTTTTCTTAAGGTCCCCTGAATGGTTATCATACATAGTTTCTTTTTTGTTTGACAGAGTGAGGATGCATCGTGGAAAGCAATTCTGGGGGTTAAATGTTTCTCATTTTTTTATTCCAACTTTCAATAAATACTTCCTATTTTTTTGCAGGTTTAAAAATGTCACAATTACTGAATTTTAAAGTATTTTTCCTGAATTTGGTTTTAGACAATGGGCTCTTTTCAGGAAGCCTATGCACCACTTATACACAGCCCATAGGCTTTGATATGTTCCCGTGCTATGTATCAGTGGAGGCAGCAGATCCCCACATATTCAGAATGGGGGCCTGCACCTCCTATATGCCTTACCCCTGTTTAGCTTCCTGGCTATATGTGCAGCCTGGCAGGGAGGGTAACTGGTGATGGGGCATGCTGCATGCAGCTCATGACCCGAGCAGTGTGGAATGCTGGTGGAGGGAGAATCAGCTACACAAGCAGAGATCCTGCAGTAGCCATATATGCACCCCCTCCCATTGGCTACAGGGAGCAGCTTCCATGGCACAGACTGCACCACCCTGCTACCACAGCCTTCTGAGCATACCGTGAGAGCCAGGGGCACTGTGGGTATACTGGCCGATTGGTTGGTCCTTTAAGGGATACAGCAGTCCCAGCCATATCCCACAATTCCCTACTCCATGCTGAGCAGGGAAGCAAGTCATCTGGTTGGTGGGCCATCCAACTGGCTGGCAACTGTCAATCACCAGGCTACACTGCCATATCTCTTAACCCCAACCCCGTACTACTACATGGGTGGGGGCAGCAAAAGGGATTTGAGACTATGATTCAGTCATATCATGGGATGTATGCTTCACAGCCTGTGTAGGGTGCTACAGCCTGGGTACACTTATCTGGAATGTACCCAGGCAGCATTGATGAACAGAGCCCTATGTGCAATATGCACCTTTTCTTTTTTTACTCATTTTTTATTCATAAATGTTACAAGCATAGATTACAACAAAAAAAATCCAAAAAAGGATACAATAATTGATTACCATTGGAGTCCACAGTGAAGAAAGGAGGGTTACTAGTGGGATACCGCAGGGTTCAGTACTAGGGCCGGACCTTTTTAATGTCTTTATAAGTGGCATTGAAGAGGGACTGGAAGGAAAAGTATGTTTCTTTGCAGATGACACAAAGATTTGCAACAGGGTTGATATGCAAGGTGGGGTGGAAAGAATGAAAAGGACTTGGCAAGGTTGGAGGAATGGTCAAATGTATGGTAGCTTAGATTCAATGCAAAGAAGTGCAAAGTAATGCACCTGGGAAACAAAAACCCAAGGGAAGAGTACACTATGGGGGATGAGATACTGACAACAGCAAAAATGGAATGGAACCTTGGGGTAGTCATATCAGATGACCTAAAGGTGGGCAAGCAATGTGAGAAGGCAGTAAGGAGGGCTGGGGAGATACTGGGATTCATAGGGAGAGGCATCACCAGTAGAAAACAGGAAGTTGTCCCTCTGCACAGACAGTTGGTAAGACCACATCTGGAGTACTGTGTACATTTCTGGAGACCCCATCTCCGCAAAGACATAGACAGGGAGGAGGCTGTCCAGAGGAGAGCAACCAAAATGGTGCAGAGTCTGCACCAGAAGACATGCGAAGAAAGAAGGAGAGGGGAGACATGATAGAAACTTTAAAATACCTCAAGGGAATCAACAAAGTCCAAAAGGGTAGCATATTTCAGAAAAAGAGATGTGCAAGAACAAGGTGGCACAATTTGAAGACAGAAGGGGGGGCAGCTCAGAGGTAATGTGACGAAGTATTTCTTCACAGAGAGGGCTGTAGATGCATGAACAGCCTTCCTGAGGAGGTCATAGAGTTAAAAACAGTGGGGGAATTGAAGGACGCATGGGACAGACATAAGACAATTCTAGTGTGGGGGTAGGAGGAAGTAGGCTGTTGGTTAACTAGGATTTGCAGCTTATCTGTTAGGTAGGGAAATGGGCAGACTATATGGGCCAAGCAGTCCTTATCTGCCATCAGATTCTATGTTTCTATGTCATGAAAAATGTCACTAGAACTAGCAGCCGTGCAGGACTGCTTGGGCATTATCTGAAACAGAACTCATACTAGCTGCGCCATTACTACACTATGCATTAACTTCACTTTATTCCAGCAGCCTTTGCTGTCTCTTCTAGTAAATGATAAATTCTCAGATTGACCTTTTCAATTTCTACTCCATATTGTTAACTTCTAAAGCCAGCTGTGTCTGTAATTGTGCAAATATGTGAATATGTTTTCTTGCATTATCCTCTGTTGAAATGGAAGATTTGGGATTGCTCCAGGGAAATGAAGATTTTTGTTACATAATTAAACCCGTTATAAACACATTTTTAGAACAGAATTTACTCCTCTGCTATTCATGTTTCATTATTCATAAAGTGTATACCATAAAAGCCATTTAATTGGGATGTGGATAATCGGTATTTGCACTTTATTGGAACATCCAACCGGGCACCGATTAAGTGGCTGTGTTATTCAATGGAAGGTAGTTCAGTGTAAATGAAATGCCCCTGCCATCTAATGGGATGATCTGCCACCTTTGTCCCTCACTAATCCTTCACAGACCCTAACAGTTCACTCATTGATTACTCATTAAGCCCTTTCTCACACCTGAATAGGTGTGAAATTATTTTCACCACTATTGTTCACTGTTGTTTATAAAATGGCAAGAAAAAATCAAGAAATCTCACTGGCCAAGAGACAGAAAATGACCATACATCAGATCTCTATAAACGTCCAGTCATCCTGGTAATAAACCACATCACACAATAAGCAAATCATTCCCCCTACAACCAGAATTGGTCTTCCATCAGAAATATGGCTGCTACCTTTACACTGTAAAAACCTGCAATTGGGCCCTAAAAATAAAACTACCTTAAATAAAAAAATAAAACAAATTAATTAAATGTTGTTTCCTGATCATCACACTCTCCATACACACATAAAAAATTAGAGATATTAAGTATTGTTTATAATTTTCATCACAACTGTGATTTGCTTACAGTGAAAAATCCCCTTTCTATATTTACCTGCTCATCAGGGACATCTCTTCTGCTGGCCCTGACAGTGAGATAATTGAATCTCTGGCTCTAGAACAGGTATTTTATGTGGGTGTGTACAATTTGTTAGGAGAGGAACATTCTGCCAGTGAAATTGAGCAGAATTTTGAATCCCTATATTCCATGGTAAGCATTTCATGATAAACATTCCATATCTTGAATGTGGGGAAAAACAGAAAACAAAGGATGAAGAAAATAAACAATAATACTTTATAAATAAAGAGATAAAGTGAGAAAATACTTACATAAGCAGAGGCAGACCCAAACTGCTCAAAAACATTCCTGAAGTTTATAAAAGTATGTACATTTGAATCATATATCGGTGATTTCAAGTAAAATCTATTGGTGTATCGTCAACACAATGAAACGCTTACAGTGAAGACCATAACAGAAACAAATCTCACCAGGTCACTGTGATGGTCCTGCTGTACACCAGCACTCCGTCTCCTGATGTAACTCCCCCACCCCAAACCAACTCTGACACGGAGTTGGTCATTTAGAAATGAGGAGAGTGAGGGTGCAAAAAAACACTCCGTTCCTGACAGGAACAAAGCCAAGAGTTGGCATTGTTCCCACCGCTGTCAGGGATGTCAACAACATTGTTGTCGATGCAGTAACATGGAACCAAATCTATCACCCTCCTCCCAAAAAAAGGCAACCTGGCAGGTTTAAAGTTTTTATTCTAACTAACCTTTCACCTCAGTCCTATAGCAGTTTTCCTGTTAAGCAGTAGACCTTGATACATAAGTAAAAACCAAAAATAAAGAAAACGTTCCTTTCAATTAAACTATATTACTACAGTGTAATTTAAATGAAGTTTTAAACACTGCTTATTTTTGCAAATTTACAGATGTTATAGTGCATTTATATGCAAATGTACATGTAGAAATATGTATTTTCAACCAACACTCATAATCCACACATTTATTGCAAAGTACTAGTTACTGTATTGCTGAAATATGCTATTTTATGCATTAATAGGGACTACGTTTTTCAGTTTTTAAAAGTTTTAGAGGTAATGTATTATACACTATTCTGAAAACAGTAAAGAAGATGTAATCCCTATCAGAGTAACTCAGACTAACTTGTTTATGATGGTGGCCCATTTTATAAGTGAGATAGTCCCTCCAGGGTGTGTAATAAAGGATTTTAATGCACTTCCATGGGGCAAAGGAACACTCAGCCTTTGGCCTCATGCCTTAGCATGCCCCAGGGGCAAGCATTAAATAGAGAATAATGTATAGGCAGGTGGTTATTATGAGAATTTTACACACACCCGAGGTGTGGGATGCCCCATAAACCCCGAGGGCGAAGCCCGAGGGGTTTATATAGGCATCCCACACCGAGGGTTTGTGTAAAATTCTCATAAATAACCACCTGCCTATTACTTTATTTTTTATAATTGCTGGTCAGCAATTTTTTCCCACATTGATGCTGCTTGTCTGTGATTCACTGACACACACACACACACACACACACACACACTATCACACACACACACACACACACACACACACACACACACATCTTTATTAGGAAAAACAGATTGTTCTTTGTTAGGCATCTTTTCCTTTTTTACAACTGTTTCTTCATGCTTTGCTTGTTTTACTTTGACTTGGTACAACAGCGCTTACCTCCGTTAAGCGCTTCGGAGCCATTCCAGTGCGGTGCTCTGTTTTGGAGGAATTGCTCAGGCTGTACAGGTTATGGGCAGCAGGATCAACCAGATAAGAAGCTTTGGGAAATAAAAAAAAACGATATCTGGTGTGGCTCGTCTGTGGCAGCTCCTCTGTAAGCGGAGACTGACACGAGCCGCCATGTTTGTTGAGTGTTTAGCCGCCCATGAGAAGAGGAGAGCCAATCAGGATATGGCTCTAGTTTGATTGAAGTGGCGCGTGTTTGAAATTAAAACTGGTTCAGCCTATGGAAAGAATTGCTGACCAGTCTAGACAGAGGTGGCACGTGTTTGCCGTTATAACTAGCTGAGGTAGTTATAACGGCAAATTACTACTCGGTTTCTCTATGAGAAAAAATTGTGACCAGTAATTATAATCCTTTTATATGCACCCTGTCATGGCTCATTACTTACTAATCACCACCATTAATCACCACTTTTGGCCCCTGATCCCTCCATGTAGCTCTAGCACTATTCTCTGCTGCTGTGTTCTTTATTCTGTTCCAGAAACCTTTTCCCCATGTACTTATCAAATGCAGTTGCCACGCATGACAGATTGAGCATCGGGTGGAAGATTGTATGAAGGAAGACCATAAGGAGAGTGGAGCACCATGGAGTACACTGTCAGCAGGATAAAGGGGGATGCCATGCCCTGTAGTGTCTGTGTGAGCTGAGCTAATAGAATCTGTATTTTTGCAGCTGCTCCAGTTTATTTCTAGTGTAACCTTTTCTTGTTGGCACTGTGTTAACCCAGTGATTGCATCCTTGTGTGTTTGTTTTTAAAGAGAGATGTTGGCTGCCACAGGGAGGACTGTGGTAGGAGGCAAAAAAAGTACAAATTATTATATTATCCAGTAGAGTACTTACAAGTTGTCACAGTAACCTAGTGGACCAGTTTGGCACATGATAAAGCCACATCAATGGGCTTCTGATGATGGGGACAGCTGCTTAATCAGGACAAAGGACCTACCACAAGGGTATCCCAATTAAGCAGCTTCTACTGTACAAAATATTTGATTTAAAAACATAGTTATGTCAACACAGTTTTATTATAATGATATGAGAATGGAAAACAAAAGGTATTGTTACATTATCAGGACATGTCAATGCATAAAAATATATCAACAGGACGTATCAGAAGTAACCAGAAGGGGAAGGGATCAGATCAGTTCCAGTATCATAGCTTCTTGGTGTTTTTACATTGTTTCTAGTGGATTTTACTTGGTAGAAGGTTATTTCTTTTCTTTCTTACTACTTCTAGCGGGCTAGCAGAGTATTGTTTTGGGGCTGTTGGAATTTTGAAACCTGTTTTGGTGGCTATAAGTGGGCTCATTTGTTTGATGTTTCACTGTGTAGCAGGCTGTGTTTGTGGAGGCCTATTTCTTCTGATTTAAAACCTATTTGGCGTGATTTAATTGAGGCTGTTTCTTTAAATTGGAGACCTATATCTTCTAATTTCAAGCCTATTTTGGTGTGTTGTTGGTGAAGCTGCTTGAATTGGAGACCTGTTTCTTTTGGTAGCAATTCTATTTTTGGGGCTTTGAGTAGAATTGTGATTCCTTTTTGCTGGCTTCACTAGCTGCAAAGTTTAGTGCATAATGGAGGGAAGGTGCTAATGGTCTGACCGGGGCCTCAGTTACCTGATTATTTCTGGAAGACTTGGGCTGGTCCCACCCTCCCAGCACCTCCTGCCCACCACCCCACGTCCATGATTTCCTTTATACCAGGGTTCTGACATCACTTCTTCAAATGGGCAAAGGACATACACCTGTCATAGCAGAAGCAGACATCCAGGAAAGGAACAGCAGTAAGTGAAGAGGTGACTGCTATCTCAGTGGAAGGGAAGTAACTGCAAATCAAGGAGCTTTCATTGTTACTTCTTTGCATTGCTATTTGCATTGTGGAAAGGAGGAGTAGGAGTTTGAAGAAGGTTGTGCAATAGTTACTTAAAGTCTCCTTTTGGGTGTGGATAGGAATGTAAAGGCAGTTGCTCAGTCTGTCTAAACATGTACAACAAAGGGGATAAGGGAAATTAAGAAAATAATGTTTTGCGCTGATAGAGAGGGGAGGGGGAGACCTGGGGGAGTGTTTGGTATCCTTCATCTGGAAGGGTGGGGGGTCGCTGGTTGGCAACAACAGCAATGGGTAGGGTGGTAGCCTGCAACAACTGCGGTGCACCAATCTTTCTAAAAATTGCCTGGAGTGTGGGGGGATGTTTAATGTGCAACCACATAGAGAAACTTAGAAAGGAGATCAAGGGTCTGCAGGAGGAACTAAGACAGACAAGACAGACTGGGGGTGGGTTTAGCCCAATACTGGAGGGAGGGAGGGAGGGAGGAGGCGAGATGAGGGAGGGTGATTTGAGCCAACAGTGGTGAAGAGAGGGTCAGAAGAAGGGAAGCAGAGACAAAGAGGCCCAGGACAGGAGGAATAATTGCCGGGGAAACCAGGTCAGGAGACAAAAGACAAATGGTAGGAGGAGATAGGGACTTGTGAGGGGAGGAGAAGAAGTGGCAAAAGTCATGGAGTGGAAAGGAGAGAAACAGGTTACTATGAAGAGAGAGGGAGTGGGCATTTGTGAAGGGTCTTTAGAAAATAGTTTTGCACTGCTAGAGGGGAAGAAGGAGGAGGAGGAGGAAAATGATGCATTTGGAGGAGTAATTGATAAATTCCTGGACCAAACTGGTGCAGGAGGAAGTTCTGCTGGGAGAACTGCAACAGTGGCAAAAGGCAGAAATAATGTGCAGGAGGAAGAAAAGGAGCCGGAAATGAGAGATGGAGATGAATGGAAGCAAGTAGGGAGTAAGAGGAGTGGAATCTTAGTGCTGGGGGACTCAATACTAAGAGGAGTCAGGTGGGGTAGCAAGGGGTAGAGGCATAGTCACATTTGGGTGGAGGCCATGCCAGGAATGACAGCGGAAAGGGAGGAACAATCTGTTCTGAAATATGCTAGAAGGGGTAGGGACAAGCCTCATTTAATTATACATCTTGGGATGAACGCCCTGGCTGACATGACAGTAGATATAGTCAGAGGAGGTTTGAGGAACTAGGACAATTATGTGAGGGGGCAGAAAGAGCAGTAACTTTTTCAGAGATACTTCCAGCGCTCAAGGCAAGCACAACAAGAAAGCTGAGAACAGAGGAATTTAACAAATGGCTAAGATCCTGGTGTTATGCTAAAGGATATGGGCTGTTGAGGGGGTAGGGAAGGATCTGGGAGGACAGTAGTCTCTATGCCAAGGACAGACTACACTTGAGTGAGGAGGGAAAGAAAGTGTTGAAACAGAGGATGGAGGAGTACATAGAGGAAGTTGGGAATTTAAACTAGGAGCTAGGGGTGGCAAGTGGGCAAGAGACATGCAGAGACCACAGGATGGGAAACCATATGAGCTTATCCCCCATAACAGTGACAAAGGACAAATGGCAAGTACTATTGGTGGTGCTAGTAAAGGAGGGCAGGATGGGAGGGGGGAAAAGGGTGGAAGGTGGTCACCCTTAATGCTAGGAGCCTTGGGAGAAAACTGCAGAGTTACAGGTGCTCATGGCAGAGGGAGAGGTGGACATTGCAATTATCACAGAAACATGGGTCACCCAATACAATGACTGGGACCTGTCTGTACCGGGGCACAGGTTATTTTGTAGGGACAGGGTGATTGGGAAAGGAGGGGGGTGGCACTATATGTGAAGGAAGGACTGAAGTGTGTAAGGGAGGAAGGGCAGGAGGGTAGTATGGAGTCACTTTGGATGCAAATCCAGGATTTCAAGAATAGGATTCTCAGAATGGGAGTGGTGTACAGGCTGCCATCTCAGACAGAGGAGTTAGACAGGGAAAAAGCGGAACAGATCAGGAGGATATACGATAAGGGTAGTGTGGTGATTGTGGGGGACTTCAACATGACAGGAGTGGACTGGAGTATCCCAACAACCAGGAACAGAAGGGAGCAGGTATTGCAGGATGCCTTCCAGGACAGTTTCCTGCTGCAAATGGTCTGTGAACCAACCAGGTTAGGGAATACCCCTGACCTTGTGCTGGTAAATGGAGTCTTTGTGAGTGAACTTACAGTGGAAGAACTGCTGTCAGGGAGTGACCACCACTCAGTATGGCTCACATTGGATATGGGCAAGGAAGGAGTGGAATCTGGCACAAGAGTGCTGTACTTCAGGAGGGCTGAATTTGGGAGGATGGGGGAAGTGGAAAAAGGGTACCTGACCAGAATTCAACCTAGTATGGACACTAACCAGATGTGGGAGCTCATAAAGCTGGGGATAGTGGAGGCAACCAAAACCTGCTGCAAGGCCCAGAGCAAGAAGGCTAGGGCTAAGAAACCGAGCTGGTTGAGCAAGGAGGTCATGGAAAAGGTAAGGAGAAAAAGAGCTGCCTTTAGGAGATACAAGAAAACAGGGAGGGAGGAGGACAGGGAGGAGTACTTGATGGAATCAAAGGAGGTGACGTGGGCAGTAAGGGGAGCCAAGGCATCTACACAGCTCAGGCTGGCACAAGGCATTAAGAAGGGGGAGAAGGACGTCTTTAGGTACATCAGGGAGAAAAGGAGCTGTAAGGACCACATAGTAAGGCTTAGGAAGGGGGGTTGGGTGGAAGCAGGATGCGATAAGGCAGAATCACTAAATGATTATTTCTACTTGGTATTTACTAAGGAGAAGAGGGGGTGACACCACAGGGGGAGGAATGGCAGAAACAGGGGGGGAGGAGTGACAGATGGGGAAGACATGGATGGCAGAGTTTGGGAGGGTTTGAAGGCACTGAGGGTGGACAAGGCTCCAGGCCCATATGGCATCCTCCCCAGGGTACTGAAGGAGCTGGCAGAGATCCTTGCGGGACCTATGGCAGACCTATTTAATGCCTCACTACACTTGGGGTGTGTACCTCAGGACTGGAGGATGGCTCATGTGGTGCCCCTCCACAAGAGTGGCCCCAAGGTTGAACTGGGGAACTACAGACCAGTGAGCCTCACATCCATCGTGGGTAAGTTAATGGAGACTATCCTGAAGGAGAGGCTGGTGACCCTCCTAGAGGCCAGCGTACTACAGGGCTGCAGACAGCATGGCTTCATATGTGGAAGATCCTGCCAAACCAACCTGGTAGAGTTCTATGACTGGGTAACTAGGCAACTGGACAGGGGCCATGCAGTGGATGTCCTGTATCTGGACTTCAGTAAGGCATTCGACTCGGTGCCGCATGGCAGGCTGGGAAGTAAGTTAGAAGGCACAGGGGCAGGTGCAAAGTTGGTAAGATGGGAACAGAGGGTGGTGGTGGGTGGGGGAGTGCTCACACCTAAGAGTAGTGATGAGTGGTGTTCCACAGGGCTCAGTGTTGGGACCAGTGTTGTTTGGGATATTCATTGCAGATATATCATTGGACATCAAGAGCAAGATCAGTCTGTTTACTGATGATACCAAGGTAGGAGCAGTGGTGGACAACCTAGGGAGATGGCAGGGGTTGCAAGATTATCTGGCAAAGCTTGAAATCTGGTCAGATATCTGGCAACAGGGCTTTAATGCCAAAAAGTGCAAGGTGCTGAATTTTGGGACGAAGAACCCAAGGAGGAGTTACCAGCTGGGTGGAGTGCAGCTAGCCCAGACAGAGGAGGAGAAGGATCTGTGGGTGCTCATTACAGGGTCAGTGAACAACTCGGCACAATGTAGGAAGGCAGCTGCAAAGGCCAACAAAATGCTGGGTTGCATTACAAGGGGTATATCACCGAGGAGGGAGGAGGTGATTCTGCCACTGTATAGGTTACTAGTTAGACCACACCTGGAGTAATACGTGCAGTAGGCACCCATATCTGAAGAAGGACATTAAGTTACTGCAGGGGGTACAGCGCAGGGCGACAAAGATAATCAAGCGGCTGGGGGACTTATCATATGAGAGGAGGCTGAGGGAATTGAACATGTACTCGCTGGAAGAGAGGAGGGACAGGGGGACATGATTGAAACCTTTAAGTACATGAAAGGAATAAACAAGATGGGTACAGAGGGGCTGTTCAAAGTAAGGGAGGGGAGGGACACCAGGGGCCATGATATGAGACTGGAGGGAGGAAGGTTCAGGAGGGAGATGAGGAGACACTTTTTTACAGAGAGAGTGGTAGCTGGGTGGAATGCGTTACCTGTAGAAGTGGTATCCAGTAGAACAGTGGACTGCTTCAAAAGGGGATGGGGCAGGACAAGGGGAAGCATCAATGGAGGGGAAGGGTGGAAGGGAGGGGCAGCTGCAGAATAAGGGGTGCTAGCTGCACATTCGAGCAGACTTGATAGGCCTTTATCTGCTGGCAAATTTCATATGTTCGGATTTCCACCTCAGTCTAAGGTTTCATTAAAAAAAAAAAATTCCAGGCCCTAATGGTTCTATTAGCGCATTCTAAAGACAATTTCTTTGAAAAGTGCTACCTTTGCATCCATCATGAATAGGATATTAATTTTTTCTATAAATAAAACACTTAGTATCAGCTCAATCTAGTTGAGTCCTGTCGGTACATGTTTGCTGCATTGTTAGACACTGAAATGCAATGATATTCTTGCAGTACTTTCAGTTTGGGAACACTGCAGTTTATTGTGCACTGATGTGTTTTGACATGTGTCAAGGCATAAAAAGTGTATTAAGTTAGCAATAACCTTTGGCAGGGTATGGGGTTATAGGCATTTATAACATGGGTTATGTGCAAAACAAAGTAAAACCCACACAAAGGGTTTTTTCCATTTAAATAGCAAGAAAGGGACTGTATCCTGCCACCCTGCAAAATAGTCTCTAACAAATAAGGCATATTTCATTTCCTCTATGCATATAGAAATGTGACACATACAATAGTCTGATGATTTGTGACATTTCTTGTTCAGAATAGTGTCTGCTATGTTGCCTACGACCTGTATGTTATGGCCCCGCTAGCCCCAGACATCCACATGCTGGTTGAATATAGCAACTGCTCACAGCCAGAGACAGAGTATTGTGCACCTGTGTTGTAAACTGCTCATTCTCCAGGGTTCCTGCAGCATGCTGAATTGCAGCAACATGTTGCGATCCTTGCTGTGTGTCTCGGTGTGTGTGTCTCTCTCTCTCTCTCTCTCCCCCCCGTCTCTCTCTCAGACACAACCAGCACAGGACTGAAGAGAGACACACAGATCTCTGCCACTTATGTCTCTCTCCACAGCGTTATGGTGCTGGATCTGTGTACATAGCTCAGTGGAGATGGTTGCGGGGCAGGTGGACAAACCGGAGCACACAGTGTGATAGGACAGACAGATGAAACTGCAGGAGGAGCCCTGATATAACCACTAGCGAAAGCAGCAGATGCAGCAGCATGCTATTATTTTTCCTGTCAATGCACTTTTTATTTCTTTCTCATCAGTGACAGCACACAGACTGGAGAGCAGAGGGCAGAGACACTCAACTGCAGGAGGAGACCTAAAAATGCTACACTCTCCACTCACTCTGGGTGTCTCTCTCTCTTACATGGTTGGGCGCTGCTCAATTTGTCTCTCCTGATCTCAGTGTCACTCTGTCTGTATCTCAGACAGCTACAGTATTCAACTGGGCTGTGCTGCTTCTTCTGCTATGCTGCTACCAGGTCCTGCTCTATATGTCCAGCTGCCACTGTCCGCAGAGTCTGGCTGTGCCATGCCACTCCCACAGTATGTTGCTGGATTGCATAGAGATACCTGGCTGTTCTGTGTGCCTTCCCTGACTCAACTTCCATCCCCCCCAAGGAGAACCACCACATTGCCAGCCTCCAAACAGAGAGACTGATGACAACTGTCCTGCTGAGATGGAAGTGTGTACAATGATATGGAGATTTGCCCACATAATTACATGAAGAGCCAGCTGTTACACACTGTTTCTCATCTGAGTACTGTGTCATGCTGCTCTGCTACCCTGTTCCCAAACAAACATTCCTATATACTGAGCACAGTGTGCTGCTAAATTACATGCACAGCGAGCTCTGACATTTTCTGCTGCTCACCTCCCAGGAGTAACAATATCTGCTGGTGCACTCTAAGTTTTGTGAGCTGGGGAGTGATCTGCTGAAACAGGACTGAGCACAGCATTCCTATGTGGTTAAGGAGATCAGGCAGTCTAACCGTGCATTTAATAGTAAATTTAATCCACAGTCACCTGCTGGTTATTAGCCAATCAGAATGTTCACTGCTTTCAACCCATGTTATAACATGACTTAAGTTGATCTCATCTTAAACTTTTATTTAGAGGGAATTAAGAATTTGATTCACTGACCTCAACACACACACACCTACCTCAGTGTTAGTGGAATACTTGTGTGTGTGGAGGCCTCCACACATCCCCAGGATCAGTTAACACCCCACAGAATGGGGTCCTGACATGCTCCACCCATCTGTGTGGATGGTCAGGTTGGTGGCAACCAAAGGGGGAGCATGGCTGGCCTGTGTGGCTCTACACATACTAAGGTCACAGAGTATGCCAGAGCCAGCTACAAAACAGACACCCAAACCCTCACTTACTAGCTACTTAACACCCATCCTGACAGGATAAAATAGGTTACAGTCCTGTCCGACAGCATAAATGGACACATTCTGGTACCATGCACATAGGTTACTAAATATGCCAAACCTATCTCCTGGTCACCCTTAGCTGTGCCTAACAGGAAGGGGTAGCGGAGTTCAGGAGTAAGGTACCACAAACTGACTGGAGCTCCATTGACCTGATCCTGGATATCAGCTGGGCAACACACTTCCTGATAACTAAATTTGGCAAGATCTGTAAGCTAGTTCCATAATCAAAGCTTAAAGGCCTAGAGATGACACAGATTCCTGACTCTCACTGGACCTTCTGGCTCTGATGAATAAGAAGGACAAATCCTTGGCCACTGCCGGAGAATCTGGCTGTCTGCTCACCAGGAGGTATACAGGGAGCTCAGAAACACATTCATTCATTCATAGAGAGAGAGTTTAGTGAGACAAATTATTTATTTGGTATTTATATGAATTTTGGTAAGTGGGTGTGCCCACTGAGACAATGCAGTCCCTTTTTCAAGGGCAACCCGGGAAGTGAAGTACAGAGACAATGACACAGCAGGTGCCACGGTTACAGTTACATCATTTACATTTACAATTACAGTTTCATCATTTACAGTTCCATTTGCAATTTATAGATATATTTGAATGCAATAGGAAGGGCAGACATAGTAAATACCTATACATGAAGTTTATAATGCAGAATCATGGGTCATGGATACATATAGCTACACATACACACAATAGGAAGGCCAGGCAGTGTAAATGCCGATACATGCAGTTTGTAAAGCAGAATTCTGATTTAACAGGAGCAGTAACAATGTGAAAAGGCAGTGAGGTGGAGTAAGAGGGATGATTGGAATCAAGGGAGCGAGGAGTAGGACAATGTTGAGTGTGGTAAACAGTTCCAGCATGTCATTGCCAATAAGGCAAAAGATCTCCAGCCACAACTAATCACTGTTTGGACATTACTAGAAGGGGGCGAGGTGGACCTTAGGACATGTAAGGTGCCAGAGCTGAATAAGTTCACCAAGACGGTGGGGGGTAGTGGTGGACCAGTTTGTACACTAGACTCAAGTTGGCATAGGGGAGTTTTGATTCATATGATAGCCAGCCAAGGGAAGAGGGGACATCACAGTGGTGGTGGTGATGGACATTGGCAACTAGGCAAACCTTCCCATCCTATGATGAGCCTGGTTGAGTTGAGAGAGGATGATTGAGTTGGTCGTGAGTAGTAGCGGGGTGTCATAAGTAAGGAGGGGAAGAAGGGCGGTGGCTGCGATCTTATGGCAAGAGACCAAAGAGAAGAAGCTTGGATGTGATATATTAGGCCCAGCTTCTGGTGTAGTGCTTTAGTTAGGAGGGTGGCGTGGGTGTTCAGGGAAAGTGAGGTGTCTAAGGTTACTGCAGGATATCTAAAAGATTGGACAGATTCAAGGGTATCACCATTTAGGGAGAGTTTCACAAGAGAGAGATAGGGATGTGGTGAAGAGAAGGGGTTGGGGAACAACATGCATTTGTTTTTTAATTTTGTGGACTAGTTGATTTTCTAGAAACCAGCCTTTAAGAGTATGTAAGTCTGATGTGAGCATATTGTTGAGCCAGCCGATATCTGATGAGAATCGGTAAACAACGGCATTATCCACATATACAGTAAGTGAAAAGATGCCCTGAAACAGTTATTTGGTAATTCATTAATAAAGACTGAGAATAATAATGGGTCCAGAATGGAGCAGTGAGGTACACCATGGGTTATGGGTCTTCGGTCTGAGTGTGACCCAGCCCACTTGACCCTTTGTGCGTGGCTTGTAAGATAGTTTTGCAGCCAAATTAGAGTGCTAGGGTCAAGAACAATGGAGTGGAATTTCCATAGTAGGAGTTTGTGGTTGACGAGGTCAAATGCCTTTGTCAAATTGGCAAAGATAACACTGAAGGCAAGGCCCTGATACACAGCATGTAACAGGTCAGAAGAAACTTTTATTAAGGCTGTGAGGGTGCTGTGGTTTTTCTTAACCCATGCTGGTAGATTGATACGAAATGGTGGAGGTCCAGGTAATCCTGTAGCTGGTTGCAGAGTATTCACTCTTGGATTTTAGCCAGTGGACAGGATAAAAATAGGTCTATAATTCTTAACAGCCATGTTGGTTCCACCCTTGTGGATGGGGATGACCACAGGTTCAAGAATGTCATGCCCTGGGGAGCTAATGGCTTTTAAGCTAGTGAGAAGTCTGTG
This sequence comes from Neoceratodus forsteri, assembly GCA_016271365.2. Lineage (NCBI taxonomy): Eukaryota > Metazoa > Chordata > Ceratodontiformes > Ceratodontidae > Neoceratodus > Neoceratodus forsteri. The sequence continues at coordinate 39,040,451 of CM028137.1, read as the reverse complement.
TACTTTATTGAGGTTGGTAAGTTTAAGGTGGAAGGCTGGGTATGCACCAGTGTCCACCTGTGGGGTTGGGTAGGAGAGGGGGAAGAGGAAATTGGTAAAGAGCACTGTATATCTATGCAGGTCAGTAAAGAGCTTGCTAAATCCAATGGCGACAGAAAGGGGATCAGAGATGATGGTGCTTTGGGCACTGAGAGATCTAGGAGCCTCAGAGAACTTACCTTTCCTCCAACTGATTCAAATCCCAGCAAACTGTTAACTGGAACAATGGCAAGAAATTCTGGGAAAATGTAAACTGTCCACTTAATAAAGATGACAAGAAATCACCTACAGTTTTATATATATATGGATCTGAGGTCCTGGACCCTACAGATATTGCCAATATATTCAGTGAGGCCTTTACCAATCTGAGCTCCTGTATTCCTAATGATCTCCCCATTCCAGACCAAAACAGGACTGAGTCCAGCTTGTACATAGGGGATAATAGTGACCTCACTAATCCTACATTCTACTTTGGGGTCATCACCAAAAGGGAGATCACCCACGCAGATTGTTACAAAAAATTGACCAGATTCAGACCATGGTGTGCACTCTAAAATCAGACACTTTAATCATCTCAGAAACTTGGCTAAAGAGCACTATCCCTGACAACTCAGTCTCCATTCCTGGCTACTCACTGCTAAGGTAAGATTGTACTGGCAGGGGTGGTGGTGTAGCCATTTATGTCCTAGCCTCCATGAAATATTCCATCATCTACCCATCCTCCAATCCTGAGACCTATGATGCCCTAGCTATCCATGTGACCATCCCCTTCACTCTCCCAATCTTCATAGCTGGCATATACTGCTGCCCAAATGTCCATTTTTCGGTCGCACTAGACCTCCTAACCACCATCACTTCCCTTGCTCACTCTGGGGAATTATCCATCCTAGGTGACTTCAATATAAATTGGTTGTCACCTAAAACTACCAAAACTAAAAATGAATTCAGAGCGCTAAACCTCTCCCAACTGATCTCCGAACTCATCTATCCAACCCACAAGACACAACAACACTCCCTATACTTGACTGGGCCCTTACCTCCCAATTCCACTGCATCATCACCTCTGGCATCCTCCTCGATGCTCTCAGTGACCATAATCCAATATTCATAGTTAGGAAAGTCCACAGAACTAAATCACCACACAAAACCATACAACTATGATCTTTCAAGTCTCTTGACCGTGAACCTCTCTTGAATAGCCTCGCCACTTCTGACTGATCTCCCCTAACCTCCTACCCCTCAGTTGATAAGGCCCTTCCCTACTTCAGAGAAGTCTTTCTTCTAAACTGGAATGCATTTGCCCCACTCAAACAAACCAGAGTCAGAGGTAACCACTTACCTTAAATTACCCCTGAACTTCTGGTTTCCTCTGGCCTATAGATTGAGCCTGGAAGTGTCATAAAGCTACCCAGCATCCTAGTGGCCTTGCAAACTCCCACATGCTAAGAAACGCTTGCACCAGGGCTACAAGTTTAGCCAAGTCCGAATATTTCAAATCTGTCTTCATCACCAACATAAATTCCCCATCAAAGTTCTGGAAGGTGGTCCAGATCCTATTTACCGCCTTATCTCACCCACCACCCCAGTACTTAAATAGCTCACTAGAGTCCAACACACCAACTGTAGCTGCGGAATTTAACTCCTACTATACCTCCTGCACCACTGAGCTTCTGAAATCCCTACCCTTCCCCCCCTCTACTGGTGTGCCCCTCCACCACCCTCCCACCTTCCCTTCCATTTGATACTGTAACCCCAAATGATGCTCTAAGTGCCCTCCTCACCATCAATCCCTCTAAAGGTGCCACCCCTGATGGCCTTGACCCAAAACTCCTCTCCATCTCTGCTTCAGCTATTGCCTACCCCTTCTCAATAATCTTAAATCTCTCATTCTCTACTGCCTTGGTCCCATCTTCATGGAAACATGCTGTGGTCCTCCCTCTACCCAAAGGGTGTGACCCCTCATCCCCTGGCAACTATTGCTCCATTTCTTTCCTCCCTACCCTTGCCAAGCTTTAAGACCACATTGTCCTCACCCAACTCACCTGTTTTCTCTCTGACACCTCCTTTTTCACCCCTTTCCAGTCTGATTTCAGGAAAACCACTCAACCACCATTTCTCTCCTCCGGCTCACAGACTCCATCCTAACCGGGATGGACAATGGCCAAATCACCGCTGCCATTTTTGCTGACCTGGCCAAGGCCTTGGACACCATCTCTCACTCCCTTCTCCTCTACTCACTCCCAGCAGCTGGCCTATCTCCCTCTGCCACAAACTAGTTTAAGGCCTACCTTATTGGCAAACCCAATCAGTTAAGATCTTGGATGCCACTTCCCCTCCCCTCCCTTTTAGCACTGGAGTCCCCCAGGGCTCATTATTAAGGCCCCTCCTATTCTCCATCTTCTAAATGACCTTCCCTATGTTTGCTCCCCACACTCTGCTATATGTATGTATGCTGATGATACAGTTCTGTATGCATCTGGTTCCTATCCTGATGAGATTACAACCAGCTTACAGCAAGACTTTGACAAGGCTCAGCTCTGGTTTGCTAACTATTAACTTTTCCTCAACACCAAGAAGACTGCCTCTATCACCTTTGGCACAAGGCAAAGACTCTCTAGGCTTCACTCCCTACACACTTTCCACACACTTGATGGGACTTTACTTGAGGACACATCCTTCTTCAGGTACTTAGATGTTTGGTTGGACCAACACCTAGGCTTTTCTGGACATATTGATAACATCCAGAAAAAACTGCACCCCAAGCTCAGTGCCCTATTCAGGAACTGTAGTTGCATCCCTCCTACGGCTAGGCATGAACTTGTTCAGAAGATGATATTGCCCATTTTTGACTACTGTGACATAGTCTATGATGCTGCCACTAAGTCCTCCCTGGCCAGACTAGGTACCCTCTTCAATTCCTTCTGCTGCTTTGCCCTAGATGCCACCCTCGCACCCATCCCTGTGATCGTTACCATGCCCTATCCTTCCCTTCCTAAAAATAGGTGACTCTCCCACTGTGCTAAATTCACCTTCAAGCACTTGTTGGGTGAGCTCCCTTCCTACCTCACCTCCTCCTTTATAACACCCCCACCCTCCCATTCCCTTAGATCAATCGACTCCTGTACCCTGGTTGTCCTCCTCAAATCCACCCAAACTGGCCAATCCAGTTACTCTCACCACCTCTCAAAAATTTGGAATTCCATCCCACCTCAAATCCTGCACTCATCCACTGTCTACTCCTTCAGCTCTGCCCTCAATAATTACCTTGCACCTAGCTGCTCCTGCCATGTCCTTCCCTAATTCCCTGCTCTAAGCCCTGGACATAACCTACCTCTTTACCCTCACCTTCATTTTACCCTGTGCACACCCACTCTCCAAATCTCTAGCCCTAATTCCTCCAAATTGCCCCCCTTACTGGCCTCCCTTGATCTCTCACAGACTGTAAAGGATCTTGAATGCTCTTCATGGGTTCCTCTCCTATCCCCCAAGGGGCTTGTATCTATTCCCTTCACCCACCATCCTAAAGGGTTATCTCTGAGACACTGCCTTATACCCCTTCCATCTGGTCCCACCAGTCCCCTTACAGGGTTCCTCACATCCTGAGGGGGTCTGCAGGGACATGACTCTTCCCCTACCCCAACCTCACCCCGCCTTCCCCTTTCCCCCTTTTTCTTTCATGTAAGCACTTGTTTACTTATTAACCCAGCACTTATTATTGTCAGCTCTTTCGACATGTTATGTGCAAAACTGTTGCAACACTGTTTGTAACACCTGCCTACAACTGTATGTTAATGCTGATCTTGAAACTTGAATGTCTAATATTTCATTCATATTGCACCCCTTCCCCCCAGGTCACACTGGGAGATGAGTGACTTGTTGCTCAGTGTGCCTTCTTGGTGAAACATTTAAAAAAATAAAAATAAAAAGATAAGATCATAAACTACAGTACATAAGAACGTGTTTGATAAAATGAAAGTGAGTAGTAGCACCGTAGACATACAGGTGCTATCCCTGACCCTGCTGGAACTGACTCACCCCAGCATTAAAGTCTTCAGACTATCACTGTGCTACTTTCATGTCACAGAAAAGTAGAAGTTTGCCCTGGACATACCTAAGAGTAGTAACAGAACCATCATTGTCAACTACAGGCCTATCCCCATCCTCTGTTCACTAAGGCACTTGAGAAAGTTGTCAGTGACAAGCTCACCTATTACCTTGACAAATATGACCATCCAATGTATTCAGCAGTATAGTTTCAGGAAACTCCATAACAATAGCATTGCCTTGGTAGACTAGACTAACTTCCCCCATTAGGTTTTGGATGGTGGAGATATGGTTAGGACAATCCATATAGTCCCAACCAGGGTTTTTGATCTAGTTTATCACTAACTCCTGCTGCTAAAAAAATGTAACCTGTTCAGTGGTTGAAAACTAGTTAACAAATCAAACCCAAAAAGTCAAAACTGAGGGTACAGCCTCCAAGAACAGGGCAGTCTAAGTGGGGGAACCTTAGGGCAAAGAAGTGCAACAAAAATGGTGCAGGGCCTGCACCATAAGTCATATGAGATGAGACTGAAGTAAATCAATATGTGTACCCTGGAGGAGATGAGATAAAGGGGGGATATGACAGAGACCTTCAAATGTCTCAAGGCTGTTAATAAGGTACAGGAGGGAAGTATCTTTCAGAACAAAAGAGGTTCTAGAACAAAGGGTAATGAAATGAGGCAGGAAAGACGTAGACTAAGGGGTAATGTGAGGAAGTATTTCTTCACAGAAAGTGTGTTGGATGCATGGAACAGCCTTCCAGCAGAGGTAGTGGGGGAAAATTCAGCAGGGGAATTCAAAAATACATGGGATAAGCAAAAGAAAACCATAGTGATAGGAAAAAGATCAAAGCTGGAGATCAAGAAGGGTCTGTGGTTTCTGCAGCAGATAGAAACAGTCTTTGGCCAGAGCTGATAGGGCTGTAGGTGAGGAATGTGGGCCAGATTGGTTCCATTGTAGGATGGCAGTCCCTTGTGAAGCACCACAACAAGCAAGTTGCCAAACCCGAGTGATCAGAAAGAGAACAAAGCCAGAGATCAAGTAAGGTCTGTGGTTTCTGCAGCAGGTAGAGACAAGCATTTGTCAATGCCAAGTGTTGCTTGCTGTCATTAGCAGTGGAAGTGCAGGAGTTAGACAGATGCAGTATAGAAATGGCAGTGAAGTATTGAACTGATGCTAACTCCACCCCCACCCTGCCGAGATGGACAGGCATTGGGGTGTGCCTTTGGGTTGTCACGCATAACAGTCATGATATTTCACCTCACCCTACCCTGCAGACACTTACAAGTGTCAAGGTGTGCTTTGGAGTGTTCTGGCTTTACACTCACCTTATTCCATAAGGAAATACACAGAAATAGGTGCAGTATAGGAGAATGGGGTGAACTCTTGAGCCAAAGCATCCAAGATGCACCTCAATGCCTGCCACTGGCTGCAGGGTGGGGGTTGTGGATTAGCATGAGCATTACTGCTGACAATCCCAAATCACACCCCTGACTACTGTCAGTCCCAACAGGGTAGGGCATTATGGTCGAAAACCCTAAAACCCTGGGCATTTCTTGGTATTTTTAGTCCAAGGTTTCAACATGGGCTTTTTGTGACCCAACCGCATGAACAGTGACACTATCAGTTTGTTAACTGAAACGTGATTTTGCACAGTGACTGCACTACTTAGCACTACAGGTGCAAAACCACATTTTGAATGACACCTGTACTGTTCGTGAAGAGGTGTAAAAAATGGCAATGTTGAAAATCTGGAGTGAAAATATAAAAAAAAAACTGGTGAAGTCATGAGTTTGCATAGAAACTGTGCAACGCACACCCATAATGTAATTAGTTTTGGGATATTTTACAGCAGATTTTCAACACAGGCATTTTGGGACCTCTGCTCATGAACACTGTCACTGTGATTTTCTTAATCTGTCTTAAACACTGATTTCCCATAGTGACTGTGCTAATCTACGCTGGAAGTGTGAAACACATTTCGGCCAGGCTGTGAAAAATGACAGCTGTACTGTTCATAAGGAGGTGTGGAAAAATGCCAGTGTTGAAAATGTGGACTCAAAATATTATGAATTTGTGAACTTATGAGGGTGTGTGGAAATTGCACAATGCATGCTCGTAACACAGTCATTTTGTGGATGGGATGTAAACATACCAGGATACACTATCTACAGGACGGACAGGGAGGATAAAAGAGGAGGAGGAGTAGCTCTTTACATAAGGGAAGGAATCAAAGCAACAGAACAAAAGGGTAAACAGGGAGGAGAAGAAGCACTGTGGGTAAATTGGAGTCCGGCAATGGCACCACAATCCACAGGGGTTAGATACAGACCCTTCTCAGGGAGAAATGGACAAGGAAATGATAGAAAGTATACTTAGAATGGCAGAAAAAGGGAGATATTGCTGATGGGTGATCTGAATATGCCAGATGTTAACTGAGTGCAGTTGCAGCAGCCACTTCTAAGAGTGGGGTTATTCTAGATGCCCTCAGGGGCATGCCTTAGACAACTAGTGTATTGAGCCCACTCACAGGAGCAATCTTAGACCTGGTTCTCTCAAATGGAGATGAAGAGAGGATCACAGATGATGAAGTGGGTAGCCATCTGGGAACTAGCGACCATCGAACAGTATGGTTCAAAATAAACACAGCAATAGAGTCAAGCCATATAAAGACAAAGGTAATGGATTTTAGGAGGGTTGACTTTGTCAAAATGGGTGAGTGCCTAAGGAATGCACTAGCAAATGGCAGGAAGGAGGGGTGGAAGAACAATGGGGAATAATAAAAACTGCCATCACAGAGGTAACAAGCCTTTGTGTAAAGCAAATAAACAAATGAAACGATGTAAGAAACCACTATGGTTCTCAAAGGAAGTGCAGTGAAGGTTCAAGAGAAAAGAAAGCATTCAGGAAGTACAAGGAATCACAGAAGGAACAGGACAGAGAACTGTATCAGTTAAAGCAAAAGGAAGCTGGAAGGCAGTCAGAACAGCAAAGGCCCAAACCAGGAAAGATAGCCAACTCAGTTAAGAAGGGGATAAAACCCTTTATAGGTACATCAGGAGCAAAGGAAGACCAAGGAGGGATAGTGAGGCTTAATAAAGGGAGGGAGGGCTAGCAGAGGGTGATCAGAAAAGGCAGAGATACTAAACAAATATTTTTGCTCAGTATTTACAAAGGAAGAAGGGAGGTACCTAAAACAAACAGTAGAAACACTCTGGATACAGAAGTTGATACCAGCCCATTTACAGAAGAAAGGGTTCTGAAAGAACTCTTAAAACTGAAGGTGGACAAAGCAATGGGGCCTGATGGGATTCATCCCAGAATTTAAAATAACTAGGGTAGAACTAGTGACACCACTGACTACCCTCTTTAACAAATCATGGGAGGATGGGGTGGTACCCAAGACTGGAGGAGGGCAGATGTGATCTCCTTCACAAAAGTGGGAGCAAGGCAGAAGCAGGAAACTACAGACCTGTTAGTTTAACTTCAGTGATAGGGAAAATGATGGAATCACTTCTGAAGGAAAGAATTGTTGAGTATCTAGAGACCAGAGGGCACAGGACCCAAGGCAGCATGGATTCACGCAGGAAGGTCATGCCAGACAAATCTGATAGATTTCTTTGACTGGGTGACCAAAGTAGTTGATCAGGAGGGGGCTGTGGACATGGCCTACCTAGACTTTAGCAAGGCATTTGACACAGTCCCACAAAGATTAATATACAAGTTAGCCAGCCTGGGAGTGGGTCCCAAGATGACAGCCTGGGTAAAGAATTGGCTGGAGAATAGGACACAGAGAGTAATAGTAAATTGAGTCCACTCTGAAAAAGTGGGGTTAGTAGTGGGGTACCGCAGGGTTCAGTATTAGACTGGTCCTCTTCAATGTCTTTATAAGAGACATTGCAGAGGGACTGAAGGAAAGTATGTCTCTTTGCAGATGACACAAAGATCTGCAACAGAGTTGATGCACAAGGTGGAGTGGAAAGGATGAGAAGGGACTGCAAGGTTAGAGGAATGGTCAAATGTATGGCAGCTTAGATTCAATGCTAAGAAGTGCAAGGTAATGCACCTGGGAAACAAAACCCAGGGAAGAGTACATAATGGGGTGAGATACTAACAACAACAAAAATGGAAAGGGACCTGGGGGTAGTCATATCAGATGACCTAAAGGTGGGCAAGCAATGTGAGAGGGCAGCAAGGAGGGCTGGGGATACTGGGATGCATTGGGAGAGGCATCACCAGTAGAAAACAGGAAGTTATTATCCCTCTGTACAGACAGCTAGTGAGACCCCATCTGGAGTACTGCGTGCAGTTCTGGAGACCCAATCTCTGCAAAGACATAGACAGGATGGACGCTGTCCAGAGGAGGGCAACTAAAATGGTGCAGGGTCTGCACCGGAAGACATATGAAGAGAGACTTAAGGAGCTTAATATGTATAGCCTCGAGGAAAGGAGGGAGAGGGGACATGATAGAAACTTTCAAGTACCTCAAGAATCAACAAAGTCCAAGAGGTAGCATCTTTCAAAAAGAGGTGTGCAAGAACAAGGCACAATTTGAAGATAGAAGGGGGCGGCTTGAGGTAATTTAAGGAAGTATTTTTTCACAGAGAGGCTTGTGGATGTGTGGAATGGCCCAGAGGAGGTTGTGGAGTCAAAACAGTGGTGGAATTCAAGCATGCATGGGACAGTCATAAGGCAATTCTAGGGGTGGGGTAGGAAGAAGTAGGCTGCTGGTTAACTAGGATCTGCAGCTTATCCATCAGGTAGGGAAATGGGCAGACTGGGTGGGCCAAGCGGTCCTTATCTGCCATCAAATTCTATGTTTCTATGTTTCTATGTTTCTCTCCAAATTTGCAACATAGCCAGTTTAAGACCTCTGCTCATGAACAGTGTCACTTTGATTTTCTTAATCTGTCCCGAACATTGATTTCGCACACCAATCACACCACTGTGCGCTACATGTGCGAAAACACATTTTGGGCAAGATGTGAAAAATGACAGCTGTACTGTTCATAAAGAGGTGTGGTAAAATGGCAATGCTGAAAATCTGGAGTAAAAATATAAAAAATGATCGAAGTTATGAGCGTGTGTAGGAACTGTGCAATGCACACTCGTAAAACAGTCATTTTTGGGAATTTTTCACCAAATTTTCAACATAAGGTTTTTGGGGGCCTACCTCATCAATCAATCAATCACTTTATTTAACTGGGCATAAACACCATTGAGCAAGCTCATTTTCAAGGTGGTCCTGGGCATTAATACAATACAGTTCACTTCATAAGATTACAATTCCGGTGGACAACAGTGCAGAAAAAAAAAACATTGTGAAGGTGCCGGTCAATATGGGCCTATACATACCAGTCAACATAATTAACATGCAAAGGTACATAATGATAAGCTTTACTGAAATGAGAAGAGACAACAATCCCATATAGTCTCCGCTATGTAAGAGCTCAGACCTAAATGATAAAAAATAAGGAGGTATTAAGGAATAGGGTAGAAAATGGGGTGAAAGAGTAGGCAGCCAAAAGGGAGGCCAGAATAGGTAAAAGGTAGAGAATAGTCAGGGCCATCTTGGATTAAGAGAACTAGGTTTGTAAGTCCTAGGGACTCATGAACAGTATCATTGTGATTTTCTTAATCTGTCCTGAACATTTATTTCGTACACAGACTGCACCATTGTGCACTACATGTGCGAAAGCACATTTCAGGTGAGATGTAAAAAATGATAGCTGTACTGTTCATAAGAAGGTGTGGTAAAATGGCAATGTTGAAAACCTGGAGTGAAAATATTAAAAATGCTCGAAGTTACGAATGTGCATAGGAACTGCACAACACACACTCATAACACAGTCATTTTTGGGAATTTCTTCACCAAATTTTCAACATAGGGTTTTTAAGGGTCTACCTCATGAACTGTGACACTGCCATTTTGTTAATCAGTCCCAAAAGGTGGATCCGTGCTTGACTGTGAAATCACCTTTCGGGACCGAATAACAAAATGACAGTGACCGAGTTAATGAGGTGGGGTCCCAAGAACCCCATGTTGAAAATCTGGTGAAAAAATTCCCAAAAATGGCTGAGATATGCACCAAAGATGAAAAAAATAAAACATGCATGCCATTATACAGCTTACCGGCATTTCTTCAGTTCGCGGTCAGCTTTGAAGCATGCAGACGTGTTCCCAGTCCACCGAAGATCATACATGCTGGGCTTCAGAGGTAAGTGTGGGTGAGGTAGGGGTGTGGGGAGGTGAGGTACTCAGAAGGTGGGTGGGGGCAAGAGGTGGGGGGGAAGAGAATCAACAAAGGACTGTTTTTTTCTTCAAGGTTTTTTTTTTTACATGGCTGATGGAGGACTTTTGCCATGCTGGTGTCGGCTCCCAGCGTGGCAGCAGGCAGTTTGTTTGGTGGGTCAGTGGAACAGACAGGGCATTGGACACCCCCATTGGCCAAAGAGACTTTTGCCATGCTGGGGTGGGCTCACAGCATGGCAGATGGAAGTTTGTTTGGGGGGGCAGTGGAACCGATGGGGGATTGGGCACCCCCATCAGCCATACAGTGTGCTGGGGGGGACATATGAGCCGAGGTAGGATTGGACATCCCCTTGGTAAACAACAAATAGGGGGAGGTGCATTATACTGACGGGGATTGAGCTACCCCATTGGCAAACAGAAACATTGACTTTGATGGCAGATAAGGACTGCTTGGCCCACCCAGTCTGCCCATTTCCCTACCTATTGGATAAGCTGAAGATTCTAGTTAACTGGGGAGGGGGTCATGCTGACAGGGGGATTGGGCACCCAATTTTTTTTTATTGAAATGTTTCCCCAGGAAGGCACACTGAATGGCAGGCAATGGCTTTCTGTCAGCTTCCTGGGGACTGTGAGAGGCTGACAGAGAAGCCGTCACCATGGGAACATCAATTAGCTGTTTTGGTAGCTTGTAATGCACCAAAACAGCTGATTGCGTGGTGACGTGGCCTGAATTTCCTGATGCATTTAGACATTCTCCCTAACTGCTGAAAGCAATTGTGTTTCTTGCACTTGCGTGCAAGCAACACAACAATGGGTAGACTGGGTGGGCCTAGCAGTCCTTAATTGCTGTAAATTTCTATGTTTAAAGTGTGGTTCTTGTGATATGCAAAATGCAAGGATCATGATAAAAAAGTGAGATGCAATCATATGGTTAAGTCTGCTTGTGTAACTATAATTGAAAGCAAACAATGCATAAAAACCTGATCAAATAGTACTATCCAATAGCCTTCTTTGTAAAACAAAGCAAAATAATAAAATACTTATTCTCTGAATGCTCCTTTTCTCACAGCATTGGGGCTATGTTTTTAAGGGTCTTGAGGTAGCATCTTTAGTGCAGTCCTTAGGATGAATGGATTCTTTACAGCCTAAACTCCCTTCCACAAGGGAAGTGTGAGACAAAAATGCAACAGTTGGTGTTCATTATCTTCAAATATTTCCTATGGCAAGCACAGTGCCAAGTATCTCCTATACTGACCAGGAGGTGGCACCTTAAATTATGGTTGGACAATCTGAAGTCTTAATTAGGTTGCTATATTAAGAGGAATTGCTAATAATGGAGATTGAAGCTTTCCATAACTAATGGGAAAAACCTTTCGATACCTCTGTAATGATGTCACTAAAAATACTGTGTAGCAGAAATTGTATAAAAGAAGTGTACATAATAAGTGGGTGGAAATAATGACATGATGTATTTATGAACATTGTATTATAATTTGCTAACTGATGTTAAAATAAAAAGTTATTTGACTTTTGCATTAAGTTCCATAGGATTTTTAACTCCCATCTGGATAACCAGAAAAGATGGACAGAAGGGACCTTGGTTTAGCATCTTATACACAAGGCCCAATGTTTTCTGCAGTTCTGTGGCACGAGGCAATTGCCCACAGAAATTATGACCTGCAGCAGAATATGGGTCAAGTGCAGAATTTGGGGTTGGCCACATAAATTGCTCCAGTAAGATAGACAGAGACTGACACTACTCCTTTCAAGCAATTTTGCTGTCTGCTTATAGCTTTATAAGAACTAAAATTGAACCTCAGCCCTTCAAACCATCCCCACCCAACCCTGAGAGGCCCCATAGAATTATCCTTTTTTTATATTGGCACCCATTTTTGATCCAAGGCTGCACGATAATCCTTTGCCTTATCCTATCACAGCTAGCGGGTCAGAATGGTTATTTCTTATCCCAGTAGTGCTTTGTAGGGCCCACACAAAGCCATACTGGAGCATGAATATAGCATTTTGGTCCAACAGTAATAGGAAGAGATGAAGGATTCTCCTACACTGTTGGACCAAAAAACGGTGCCAATATGAAAAACAGAGTGACTCAATGACACACTGGGTGGAATGTCTCTTGGGACTTAGATATGCTGGGTTGATATTTCTTCTGTTTTGAGGGGAGCAGAGTAATGTCTAAGAGGAGACTTTACAATACTTTTGAGGCAGGAGAGGCAGAGGATCACTGTAAAGTGTTGGGCTTGATAATGACATACATTATAATCTACAAGACCACTCAATAGCATTCTCAAGGCTGTTAAGAAAATGGTGGGGTTGAGATGGACAGTAGTGGGGTTTATCTGTTCTAAAACCATGAGAGGGTAAATTTGCTTTCCTTATGGGGTTTATAGCACAAGTGGTTGCTGTGGATGGGGCTGTGAGGTTGTGAACCTCATGGGTCAACTGTGGTACCTAGGGAAAAAATGTAAATTATAAAAAATGAAAATGAAGGAACAGCTAAGTAAATAAAAAAAAATATTGTGGCAGGAAAAGAATGAGAAAATGCTGGATAACCTGAAGAAATTAAAAAGATAAAAACAAGGTAAGAAAAGTGAAAAGCTAAAGGTTATTTGTGTAAAATGTGGAAACTAAATAAGGGAATAGAAAAACAAATTGAGAAAATACAGAAAGTCATAATGACATTGCAGATTAAACATTTTTTTTTAATTTTTAAACATTCATATGTTGCTCCAGGACAATATGCAGGGCTGGGCAAGACAGATTTCAAACTTACTGCACTACTATTAAAAATGCCACCGAGGGGCAAATAGATTTACTCAGTGCATCAGTGTAGCTTCTAAGTGTTTTTAAAGCACTAATAGCTTGACTATTTAGTACAGTAGTCAGTTGTTTCCTATTACTTGGTAACCAGGTAAGGTTTCAAAAGAATAAATCCAGAGTAGCCCACACCCATTTGAATAAATCAAATTGTAGTTCTGTTTAACTGGCAGCCCTTTCTCTTCTACTTCCTTAGTCTAACAGCCATCCCTCAGTGTGTTAACATTCTGTGATAAAATTGTATGGAGAGCATAGCAAATACCAACCTTTTCCTTCCTGGCTTGGTAGTGGTGCTGAGATGGGTGGAGGTGGGCTACACTGGATTTTAAAAATGGAGATCAGGCAAGGCTTTTGGGGGCAAGATCATGTTAGGGAGAGGAGAAAATGTATTACTGCAATTAGGTCTAGGGTGGGGGGAGGTTGCAAAGACCATTGCTACCATTATAGGGAAAGGGGAGGAATGAGAGCATTGCTGTGATTAGGTCTGGGGAAGAGAGGAGAGGACGTGTTATTGCTGCCATTATGTAGACTGGGGAGGAGATAGCATTACTTCCATTATGTAGTAGGGAGGCGAGAAAGGAGAAAGCATTTCTTTTATAAGGTTTTGGACAGTGAAGAAGAAAGCAGAGGGCACTGGAGCATTTTGGCTTGGTTTGGAGTAGAGGTGGGAGCACTACTGCCGTTTTTTCCTCCGTGGGAAGGGGAACTTTGCCTGACTTAGAAACACAGACAATGAGAGTACAGAGTCAGAAGAAAAAAAAAAGGAAGTTACAAAAAGCTAACTGAGCCACCCTATACTAGGCTAGTAGTAGTGCATCTAGGTTCCATAAGGGCAACTCGTGAATAGATGCAATCCTGAGATTACCTGCTCTAGGACAGCCCATGGCCAGAGGGTCTTGCAGATGACAGGGCTTTCAGGCTAGGGGAAATGAGGTGCACATGAAAGAAAATTAAAAAAAATCAAGCCATTGTAAAACAAATGACAACAAAGCTAAAGATTATTAATTCAAAATGTGACAACTAAACAAGGAAGGAGTGAAACAAACAGAGAAAAATATAAAAATAATCATGCTGACACTGCTTATGTTTAATATTTCATAACTTTAATACATGGCAGTTATCAGGGTGTCAGTATGGGGAAGCCTCCGTATGCACCAATAGCCTGCCACCCCCAACTATGACTGTGTATGGGGCCCCTGATAGGTTCACAGAGGAGGGGGTCTTGGGTGTCCCAGGGCTAATCTACTTCAACCTGTCCCTTGGAGAACAACTACTCAGCTATTTGCTTTCTTGCCAGTATGTTGTGGCTGTGCCAGCTGCCAGTAGCCATCCTTGCTGGGGTCCCCCAAAGGAGCTTAATATGTATACCCTCTAGGAAAAGAGAGGGGGGGCATGATAGAAACTTTTTAAGTACCTAAAGGGAATCAACAAAGTCCAAGAGGGTAGCATCTTTTAGAAAAAGAGATGTTTAAAAACAAGAGGGCACAGTATGAAGATGGGGGGGACTGCTCAGGGGCAATGTGAGGAAGTATTTTTTCACAAAGAGGGTGGTGGACACATGGAACAGCCTTCCTGTGGTGGTCATGAGGTCAAAAACAGTGGGGGAATTCAAGAATGCATAGGATAGACACAAAGCAACTATAGTGCAGTGTAGGAGAAACTAGGCTGTTGGTTGACTAGGATCTGCAGCTTATTCAATAGGTAGGGAAATGGGCAGGCTAGGTGGGCCAAGTGGTCCTTAGCTGCCATTAAAGTCTATGTTTCTATGTAAGGTTGCATGACACAACTCTAGAACCTAAATCGATTTAAATAAATATGGAGAGCCAGGACAGTTTCTGAAAAGCAAAAGAATAAAAAACTGAAGGTTTTAGGGAAATGATGTAACTTACATTTATGTGGTGGAAGTCAGAGATCCTCCTTTCAGTCAGGCCATCCTTGCTGGGATCTCAAAGCTGTAAAGCGGACTTTGTATTATCTGTATATAAATGTGGCACAGAACTTTAAACCTTGCCACAGAATTTGACCTAATAGTGTTGCAGAAATTCAGAGTCCCTGACACAGAATTTACAGCAGTTTGCCGCAGAGAACATGGGGATAGCACCTCAACA
The DNA here is from genome assembly GCA_016271365.2 of Neoceratodus forsteri. NCBI lineage: Eukaryota > Metazoa > Chordata > Ceratodontiformes > Ceratodontidae > Neoceratodus > Neoceratodus forsteri. The sequence continues at coordinate 39,025,172 of CM028137.1, read as the reverse complement.
TCAGTGTAGTACATCCCATACCCAGGTGCTACACTACAGTATCAATACTGGGTATTAGCCAAATTTCCTGGTGTGGGGCACCAACCTATGTCCTTCTGGCCCCAGAGGCAAGCATGCAACGTATGAGTCAATAACACTAATTATACAATGGCAAAAAAGAATGCTGACCTCTGATTGGTCAGTCTGGGACTGGACCCGTGATGTTATCTCAGCATAACATCACTGGTTTAGTCCCAGCACTTACATGACCAAATCACAGAAGCCAGCACGTAAAACAAATTGCTACCCATTGCTCAGTAGCCGTACTGCCTACTCACAGTGCCAGCAGTCATTCCTCGGGCAGACACTCAGTCCAAGCGTTCACTTTGTTCCCTTACTACACAGTGCTCACATAGCCCCAGCAAGATCCCAGCTGAATTGCAATTTAAAAAAAAAAAGCCGAAGGGGACTGTGCAGCAGTAAGTGGAGTTCAAACATGACGTACTCGGACTCGCTCCTCGCATTGCAACAATGGCCACATTTGGACACCTGATTAACAAAAGAAACTACTCCACTCCCCCAAAAACACATATAGTTAAAGCCGGGCTGTAAACTGTCATTTCTGACACAAGTCTAAATGGATCGTGAGCGCGTGGGCTGCTCACACCATACTTCAGTTACTGATACTCGGTTCCGTTGGTAACCCCACTGTTGCCTTCCGTGCAGATACCAGTAAATCATTTTTTATCCTGTACAAACACCTGCCAACAGTACTGGGAACAAGCTGTGACAGTAAATGTAAATCACTGCATTCTAATTACCTATTCGTGGCTCCGTTTCCTCTTCCTCACACAGAATTAGCATAGCACTTGAACAGCCCCAAAACACCAAATTTGCTTGTGTGTGTGTGTGTGTGTGAATGAAAACATGCAGTCATGGGGGGAGAGACAAAGGAAACAGACACACTAACACCTACTGTAAGCAGAGAGACTGTGACAGTGGAGAAGGCATTTAGAAGCAGCAGCCCCACCTACAGGACAAAACAGTAAATCTATTCTGCGCTATTTTTTTCCTATGTATACCTACCCATTAAAAAAATGAATAAAAATCTATTTTACAAGTATTTTTTTTTTATCTTTTTTGGTTTTTCACACAAACAACCCATTGTATAATAGGAATAATGCACTCCAGGGTGTGTGTCGTGCTGGGATAACGTCACTTCTGAGGTGATTAGTCGCACTTGGCCTGCGGCCTCGTACCTAATCACCCCAGGCGTGACATTATCCCAGCACGACACACACCCTGCCATGAATTATTCCTTTAATATCTAACATGTTCCCAGAAACAAAGAATTGGATAGTGATGAAGATTGGATGGTCCCTCATGGCCCTCCCCTTTCACTAATCCAAAGCCAGTGTTCATTATCTCTACAAAGGTGAGAGTAATGACTATTAACCATTCGCTCCAGAGCAAGAAACAAATTCAAGATACAAAAGAGCAGTTTCATTGTTCCTCCATTAAGGGTCTTGATCACAGCCATGAAGGAAAATGGAGGAGTGAAGGCACCGAGGTGTGGCATTGGATTTCAGAGCTTTGATTTGAATCTGCCTCAAATTAGTAAGTGTCTAAAACTTGGATTTTCTTGATTTTTATTATGAATGTAATGTCTATGAAAGAGATCAGGTTGACAGTACCAAAGCATTGAATGGTCATTGAGTACAAATGACCCCTTCAACCACTAGATGTGGTATCTTCCACAAAAGATTAAATGCTGGCACCAGACTCTGGGCTGCTGGTGATATCTGACTGGATGGCAGCTGGTGGTGGCTACAGGATGGTGGGTAGTGGCTACTTACTGCAAGCTTCTAGAACATGGATCTTTGATACTCCCTCATCCTGCCAGCCCCCAAGCAACCTGAGTCCACTACAGACCCCGGGTCACCAGTGTGGCTGGAGGAGGTGCCCAGTGCCTCAACCTTCCATGCCACTGGGCTACTATAACAGTATGCAGCAGTAAGAGGTTCAGCAGCCTGCATTGTATGTTAGAGTTATGTAAGTTCATGGAGTGGGTCCAGCCCAGCCAACCTCAGAATAAAGGAAATGTAGTTTAAATGGGAGAAGCCAAGCACCAATCAAGGCAACCTAGAGGTGGATCCAGAATTAAAAAGTCATGCACTAATGGTGTGTCAGATGTTCCTCCATAGTGTTTGTGGGGGGTGAAAGTTACACTGCAGTTTGTATATGAAAACAAGGCTAACCAATGATGCTTACTAAAATAAAATGTATGAAAATTGGAGGCAAGGGTGTTACCAGGGTAAATGTTCTATAACAAGTACATCGGGGCTTTTGCCTTGGGAAAGTGCACGATCCTATATGAGATGAGTTGCCTATCTATTCCTCCTCTGTTGCTTGCACTGTACTGATTGATATTTGGTGTGTATGTTCCCGTCAATTGAATTAGCTGTTTTAATATGGCTCTGTAATTTGCAAGCTGTAATAAATTGCAGCAATCACCTTCAGAATAAAAGGGGTTATTAACTCTTTTTATATCTTCAGTTACTACAAATTCCAGAATCTGCTGCAGCTGGCCCTAGAAGAGTATGTCACAGTGAGAGATTCAGTCGCCTGCATTGTATGTTTGAGTTTATATAAGTTCAGATATTTTGTTTGCTAGTCCTGTCATCCTCCCTGTGCCATGTACAATCCCACAGGGATGATCTAAATGGAGGTTAAACAAAAGCTCTATCATGCACTATGGGCTATTGAATCTCCCACTGCTGCCTACTGTTGTGATGTAGCTGACAATGCAACCCTTCCACACACACAAATACATCACAAAGCCATTTAAAGCAGTTGTTTTATAATCAGTATACTTATTGGAGTTACTTCAAAGAAACAGGGCTTGATTCTGTGTTTTTTTTTCTTTTCTCCACTTTCTACATGAAATGAATGGGAAAAATGTCACATTTAAAATGAGGCAGTGAAGCACAGTAGGTGGAACAGTGGGTGGAAATGTAGGAAGAAATGTGGAGTCCTTTACCCATCCTAAAAGGCAGTCAGGCACAGGGAGTGGAACAGTGGGTGGCAACTTAGGAAGTAATGTGGAGTCCCTTTACTCATCCCAAAAGGTCTGCAGGGCTATGCCCACTGCAGGCCTAAAAATGTGCAGACTTAGTAGGCCTAGTAGTCCTTATCTGCCATCAGATTCTATGTTTTTACCTTTCCAAGGCCTTAACCTGGTCTCCCTACTATTTGGTCTCTTCATTAGATAGCTGCCTGAAGCCTGACAAACTGCAAAACTCCTCCTGTATGCAGAGGATATGGTTGTCTGTACTGGATACTTCAACAAAGACAGTTTAACTCATACCCTGCAATGCAACTTTAAATCTATTGAAACCTTGCTGTACAACAATAGCCTGGTACTTAACTACAAATAAACAAAAATGAAGAAAAAAACAAAGACCATATTGTTCAGCAGCATGTACATAAAAAAAGAGTGCTCCCCTTTGACATTTTTCAGTGCTTTCGGTGCTAGGCTAGAACTGGTCCAGGTCTTCAAATACTTTGGACTTCACCTAGATGACACTCTATCCTTTGTCCCCCATGTGGATAGCCTAATGAAAATTGCTAATGCAAGATTGAGAGCCCTGTACAGAAATAGAAAAATATCACCCCTAAGGCTAGATGCCTAATTGTACTGTAGCTCAGTTATACTGTATCTCTAATTCATTAAAGCCTAATTATTTACTCTGTGGCAAATGAGACAGTTATGGAGAGAGTCAGAGTTTTATGCAAAAAGCCTACAGACTGGTCCTGGGTGCAAATAAACACGCCCACATTTGTGACCTGTACTTGCTAATAAACTGGCTACAGCTTGCTAGCATAATCAAATACCAGACCTGTATACTAGGAAAAAAGCTCTTCTTGGTCTTTCCCCATTAGCTTAAATACCTGTCAATAGCCTGCACCACACTTGAAGCATGACTAAACACAGGCTCTCGAAACCTTTCTGCAAGACTAGTCATGGGAAGCATTCCTTTGTTGCTAGGGCAAGTAACTGGCTGAATGACCTTCCTAGCATGCTCTAGAATAAAACTAGGTTGAGCCAATTTAAAAGCTTTCTACATGCACATCTAACCAAACTGGCTCATTGTTCTTGTATCTAACAGTTGTGACTCTGTTCCTGAGCTTGTACCTGTTGATAGTCAGCTGTCTGGTTGTACCCTTGTGTTTCTGTATCCTATGTAAACCTGTATGTTTTTGCATTTGTACTCACTTTTGACCTCTGGAACAACTTATTGTAAGCTGCTGCGCACTTCTGATATCCACAATAATGTCTCATTGTTATCTGTCTGTTCTGTCACATTTGTAACTTTCCTGATGCAGAACCTGTGAAGAAGACAACATATGCTCAAATGTTTTCCTAGTAATAATAAATTAAAATTAAATGGATAAAAATAAAATCCACAGTGCATGATAAACTCTGTGGAGGCCTCTAGGAAAGTGCATAGACCATGTCAAGGGGATCCTTGCTGTTACTCTTATGTGCAACACAGCTGAATCCCCAGAGGTACTACTGGGCCCAAAGGGCATCCTTTTCCACACAGCACTAGCACTCCTGTACAACGATGCAGGACTGACACAAAAATTCCATACGGTTTGTTTTGTTTTCGAAACAATGGATGTAGAGGATTCCTGTATTCCTCAATACTTTACTCTGGTTCTGCACAGAAGTAGTGTATGGATTGAATGATGATCTGAACTTGTCACTAGAGCTGTGTAAAGTGACTTTTCACTTTCCTATGTAAAGTGATTGTTGTACAGAGGGAACAATGTGATGAGGCAATTTTTAGTTGCCATAGTCCCTTTTCACTAGCAAAGGAATAACATTGAAATGGTAACGTCGATAGCTTTGCTCACGTCACCAACAAATTTACCAGCTAAGGCAGGGATGGATGGTAGGAGTGCACATGCATCCCTACCTCAGTGTCAGAACTAGCTTTTTGTTCTTGTGTTTACCTGTGGAAATTGTTTTTTTCAGATATTTTTTTATCTGCCTTTTAGCACTTCTTTCACTCAGCTGTCAGTCTAGCTTCTGCTTCTGGGATAAACTGGAGACCTAATATGCTCCCTGGAATCAAATTTTGCACATCAGAAATTGTTGTGAGAAAGAAGTAATGTGACCAACCAGGAGTTCAACCCAGGCCCCTGGAATACTGTCAGCTGCTCTAACTGATGTGATACAGGCTCGCCTGGTTTGTCCCTGGGTTCCCGGACACACTTTGTTTCTTTGGTATTACATATCTTGTAATAAGAAATAATCAAGATTGCACTAAAAATGTTTTTTAATTCTGTCCATGTCTCTTAGAGAGTGCATCTCAAAGAAAACAGCACAAAAGCCTACTCCTTTATGAGCTGCTGGAAAAGTTTCCATTTCCGGTTCCAAGTATAACAGCAATGTTTTTTTACCCTTTTCTGTGTTTTTCAGCATGTGTTTATAAATCTCTGTAACTTCCAATACTGAGTGATGCCCACAGCCATCTCATGCTGTGAGCCAGCTTCCTCTGCTCCCAGTGTGCAAATGAGCACTGCTGACCTCTGCCATTAGTTGGAATCACTCATTAGCATACTTTATGCACAGGAAGCTGGCTGCTGTGAGTGGGCTGGCTGCAGGTAGAACTCTGTATCTGAAGTCACAGAGCTTTATAAATGCAAGCTGAAAAACATAAAAGAAGGTAAACAAATTAATTGTAATACTGGGAACCTCAAATCAGGTATTTTTACAGCAGCTCATGAAAAAAACAAGCATTTGTGCTTTTGTCTTTTAAAAGAAGGATTGGTATGACCAATCAGTAAACCTTGGAAAAAGTACCAAGCCCAGGCATGAAACATTAAGTACCAGTAGGATCTGCATTTCTGTAATTGTGGATAATTTTTCATGTATGTCCATGTAAACTAATAAAATCCTTTTGTATCAGAGCCTGGTGGAACTGAGGGTTGTCTGATCAATTGCTGGAGGCTCTTCTTCAGGAATGAGTTTGGGTTGCCATGGGTGATCCAGGGAAAGAGGACTGAACATTCAAGGGACTGTCCTCCTTTCCCAAGGAGGAAGAATGGCTGACTCCACTGAATGACCACCACCAGGTGGAGGCCTGGTGGCAGTGCAAGTCAAGGAGCAGCAGAAAGTGGGTTGCGCTGTGGGACTCTGAAGCATCCACATGCCTCTACATGTGCACATTGATGAGCATGCCACAATATGTGGAAGGGTGAAAAGATGTGAAAATGATGGTAGGGCAGACGTACATGATGTCCTGTCCACTGATCCCTCACCAACCTCACCTGTACAATGCCAACTGGCTGAACTGGATGTGTACTTCAGGGGATAAGGTACTTTCCTCTCCTGCCTCTGCTTGGCTGGGGGTGATACATGGGGATATCTGACTACCTGGTAAGTCCTGGGAGATAGGAAGAGGTGGGGGTCTGCGGGGAAGGGCTAGAAGGAACCTAGGCTGTCCCAGCCAGAATTGGGGTAAAATCAGTATAGCAAAAAAAAAAAAAAATGTTTCTGTTTCCTGAACCTTTTCCCTCTGTATTACTGTGAGGTTCTCTAGGTGCGTAGGTAGCTGCATTTCATAGTATATTTCTGTCCTGGATAATTTACACCACTGAGTACTCTCTTTTGAAATGTTCTGGTCCTTATCCTCTAATGTAGAAGAAGCACATCACAGTCAATCATCAATCTACCCCCATCAACACACACACACACACTACATCATATCACAGTCAGTCATCCATGTACCCCGTCAGCACACACACATCACATCACAGTCAGTCATCCACCTACGCCTCAACACACACACACACACACACACACACACACACATCACGTCAGTCATCCACCTACTCTCTCAACACACACACACACACACACACATATCACAGTCAGTCATCCACCTACCCCTCAACACACACACACACCACCTCACAGTCAGTCATCCATCCACCTACCCCCTCAACACACACACATATACACACACAGACACCACAGTCAGTTATCCACTTCCCCATCAACACACACAGACACACACATGCATCACAGTCAGTCATCCACCTACCTCCTCAACATACACACACACACACACCACATCACAGTCATCCACCTACCTCCTCAATAAACACACACACACATACACAAACACACACCACAGTTATCCACCTGCCCCATCAAAACACACACACACACACACACACACACAAACACACACCACAGTTATCCACCTGCCCCATCAACACACACACACACAGTCATCCACCTACCCCTCAACAGACACACACACACACCACAGTCAGTCATCCACCTAACCCCTCAACAAACACACACATACACACACACACTACAGTCAGTTATCCACCTACCCCCTCAACACACACACACACACACATATATCACAGCCTGTCATCCACTTACCCCACTCAAAACACACACACACACGTCACATCACAGTCAGTCATCCACCTACCCCCTCAACACGCAGACACACAGACACATACAAACAAGCACACAGACGTGCACACACACATACAGTCACACACAGAGTCTCACACACACACATACACACATATTACAGTCATCCACCTACCCCTCAGCACACACACACACACACACACACCACAGTCATTCATCCATCCATCAGTCATCCATCGATCCCCTTCATTCATCAGTCATCCATCTATTCCCTCAATACACAGACAGACACACACACATACACACACATACATGCCTACACACAGTCTCTCTCACACACACACACACACACACACACACACACGCATACGTCACATCACAGTCATCCACCTACCCCCTCAACACACAGACACACAGACACATACAAACATACAAACACACACACAGTCACACACACACATATCAAAATCAGTCATCCACCTACCCCTCAGAACACACACACACACACACACCACAGTCAGTCATCCATCAACCCCCACAACACTCACAGACACACACACATGCACAGACACACGCACGCACACACATACACACACACACACCTACACTAGACTTGCATTAAACAGGCCATTTGGATGTGTCATCTGGGAATACAGTATATCTGTATTACTGCATCACATGTTTAAGGTGCCAATTTTAGGAATTTTTTGTTGAGTAAAAATATTCCCCAGCTTTCGTGTTTGCTCATCTGTGGGACTTTATATAATTTTCAGCTCTGTACTCCAGTATGTAACAGCCAATCAATGAAAGAACTGTCCAGGGGAAGATGGTGCCACACTAATACAAAGGTGAACAAAAACAACAGGAAAGCAGTCTTCACGCTCTTCACCCAGTAACTGATACAAGTAAATAGCAAGGATTCTAAACACTAAATCAGTGTAAAGAGCTTTATTGGTAAACAGTGTTCATGCATAGAAGACCAGCAGAGACCAACCCCAAAACCCCACAAAAGCTGCCTAGTTTGTTTTGCACCCCAAAAAAGATATGTTTTGTGTAGGGTGAGGCCACACATTCCTACAATCCATTTCTTCATTTTTGGTCAATCAGAGAATCATTGATCCTTGTGGGCATTTCTGTTTTAAATATACCTACCTATCTGGCATTTCCCCTTTAAAGGAGGGAGTATAAATAGATTACTGCAATGTGGTCCTCACTCTTGACAAAGAATCTCTTTCTTTGATGTGAAATGTATTTGGCAGCTTGTGGGTGGTGTTGGGGTCAGTCTCCACAGGTCTCTTATGTGGAGGCCAGTGCTCTAGCAGATATGTGTAGCTAGGGAGCGAATGGGCCAGCTGGATAGACATTAGTCTCCTTTTGCCGTCACCTTTCCATGTTCAGAAACTGCATTTTGTTGTTTGGAACTGACCTCATAGTACCTTCGGTTCTCACATTCTAGTGCAATATCACAAACATAGCAACTGTGAGGACAGTGGCGGATGATCAGTTGCTTTTTGAAGCCATTGAAAGTACTGCAGTATCTAAAATATTTAGTAAACCAGTAATAGGAGAAAATAGTTAAATAACATTTTTATAAATATAATAATTTTGTGACTTTCATTTTAATTGATTTCTGTTGCTTAAATTAAACATACTCTGAACATACATTCCATACTCCAAATATAGACTTTGTCCTTGTATGTAAAGGTAGCCCCAATTTGATTCAGTATTTCAGTTATAAATTTTTGTTGGTAGAACATCTAAAATGCAATTCTCTTGGTGCTCAAAAGAAATATGTATTTGGCTGTACTCTTTTATTCTTCAATTTGTCACAGATTGTTTGAAAGTATGATCTGTGACCTTATACTATAAAATGTGTGATAAACAAAATCATGCCTTTTAGTAATAAAATGTACCCAATGCACTGTTTCATTGTTTTATCTAGACCGTAAATGTTAAAATTTGTTATGACATGGGTTAGGAAAAAACAGCAATGCAATTGGTGAAACAGCATCAGGTGACCCTGGATTAAATGCCTGTATATGTGCAGTTGCTGCAATGCTCCCTGACGCAATATCCTAGGGCAGTGTAGCACTCATTATGTATTGGGAGAATCAAAAGTAAATGCAGCCATTAAAAACAGTACCAAAGAGAAAGAGTGCCACACCCCAGTCATCAAGGATAATGGGCAGCTATGTGTAACTGGACAGATAATCCACATTCACCTGATGGTGTGTCAGCAATTGGATTTATTTTGGTCCTAATCCATTATTTCTGAGACCAACTGCCAAAAGAGAGTGACAGGCAGAGCAGGAAATATCATGAATCTCTTGCAGGGTGCCCCTCCCCAACACCCATACCTGGTGTCTGAGTGAGAGTGAGCGAGAAACAGACTGACAGCAAGATCAGGACATCTAGTCTGTCTTCAGTCCCTCTCCCACAGCTATGTGTGTTGCAGACAGTGCCTGTAGTTTCAATAGCAAATACCTGTGACTGCATAGGACCACTCCCTGTAGCATTTCACTGTGGGGAGAGGGAGTGAGAGTGTCTGATAGTACATGTTTGGGGGGTGGAGACAGTGACAGGGAGTGTGACAGTGACAGTGACAGTGACAGTGACAGTAACAGACCATAACAGTCACCTGGGGAAAATAACAGTCACTGTCTCTCTCACTCAGTGTTGCTGAGCAGCAGTTCCTGAGCAGAAACGATGATCCCCCCACCTGCACACCACCCCACCCCTCAAGCAAATGTCTGTAACTGGTGAACTCACCGATGTGTCTCTCAGTGTATCACATATAGCTCTGTGACTGGGAGGCAGTCCCATAACATCCAAAAAGAGACAGTGGTACAAGAATAGAGAAGTAGAACAGGCAATGAGCAGTGCAGTGCACTACGGATATGTGGAGAGAGACAGCAAGAGGCACACAGCGGGAACAAGGTGCAGCAAAGTAAGAGCTGCTGGGCTGCACTTTTAGTTGTATTTGGCTGCTCTGTAGTAGTTTTGTTCTGCTGCATTGACCAGAAGCTGCAGGCTTTAAAGGAATCACTGTCTATACAGCAGTTGTGTGTGCAAGAGACAGAGAGGGAAAAACAGAGATCTGAGCATTATTGGTCCCCTCCCAAGGCCGTACATCATGACTGACTGTAAGAAAGACAGAAAGACACTGACAGCAAGATCAGGATGTATCAAACCAAATTCCTTAAGTGTTCTCTTTCTCTCTGTCTGCCTTTTGAGTCCCTGTCTTTCTGCCTCTTCACTGGCATGGAGGCCTGGTGTCCAGTGGACAGAAAGATATAATTGTGAGAGGTCTTTGTCACTCTGCAATGTGCAGTGTGATTGGGATTTAAGATCAGCTGAGTTCCCTTTGAGCTCAGAACTCCAAGTGTGTTGGGATTGCACAGTACAGGGTGTTGCAAGTATAAGACAGATTGTTATGCATCAGACATGTCTGACATCATTTCAGTACTGTATTTCAGACATTTCTATGTGTATAAAATCAGTCACATACAGTATGCATTATTGTCTTGGGACTATTTTGCAAGGGTGGCAGGAAACATGAAGTTTCTTACTCTTAAAACAGGGGTAAACCCCTTTATGTGTTTTTTCCTTGGTTTCTACATAACCCATTTCATAAGCACAACAGTCCACTTCAGGGTATGGGGTTACAGGCATTTTATCTACTCCTGGGGTGCTGTGAGGACACTCAGCCTGCAGCCTCATGCCTCACTACACACTCCAGGTGTGGATTAAATGCCTATAACCCCATACCCTGTTGTGGATTACTGCTACCTTAATGAGGGTGATGATGCTTAGAGGTGTTATAATTATTTACTTAAACACATCTGTTTTAAATAGATAAGCCAAGGAGCAGCGGTTTCTTCTCTGAGTGATAAGATGGAATTCCCCTCCTTCTTGAGGACTGTATCAAGTTTCAACTCTCACTCTCTTGGCATAACCCAGCTAGTGATGTACTTCAGCTGGACGTGGATAGGAATTATAAATTCTGATGATGACTATGGCCAGCTGGGCAGTGGAAGCCTCTGGAGATACATAACCCTGGCTGGTGGTGCTGTATTGATTTCATGGAAACCATATCAAAAGCCAACTCCAAAAATAAAATCCTTCAAATAATAGAAGTTGTCAAGAGGTCAACAGCAAAAGTAATTGTTGTTTATGTTAGTAAAAAGAACAGAGTTCCAATTATGGAAGAGCTTGCTGCACACAATATTACTAATAAACTATGGATTATAAGTGACTCATGTACAATTTCTAGAGAAGCTTTCAGTAAAGATGTGCTAGAAATGATAAATGGCACTATCGGCCTCTCGCATCATCTGGCAGTAATGGATGGATTCCTCGACTTTGTTAACCGAGTCCATCCTTCCGTATGGCCAGATGACATTTTTATTAAACCCTTCTGGGAGAAAGCATTTGGCTGCAGATGGCCCAAAAACAGTACAGATAAAATTATAGAAGGCGTGGAAATCCCCACAGAAGCAAAATTGTGTACTGGTGCAGAGATGGTAGATAAACTAGATGTGTCTGTGTTTGATATCTCTACTTCAGTGCTAGCCAGCCGAACCTATAATGCGGTTTATGCTCTGTCTAATGCATTACATGATATGCTCTCATGCCAGTATCAAAAAGGCCCATTTGGTAATGGATCATGTGCAAATATTTTTGAGTTTGAGCCTTGGCAGGTAAATTTATAAAGACTGTGATCTTCTATGTAGAAGTTTAAATACTAACATGGTGTTATCAATTGCTTTTACAGAATTCTAACATGCATTATATTTTAAATGTTGCTTCCTACAGTATAATTCAAAGAGGTAAAATAAAGCCTCATTGGGCACAGTATTTAAAGCTTTTTGGACTGATTTTTGAGAGCAAAAGGTAATTCTTGTAAATAAAAATCAGTCACATGAGAATAAATCATATTGGTTATAGAGTGCTCCTGGATTCTCCCAGTGTGAGCTAAATGGGTTACATGTGTTTCAAGAAAGGAGTTAACCTTTCTCAAGAAAGTAAACTTTAATGTGAAACTTTTCAGCAAGTCTGTTGTGGGTATGTGGGTAGATGTCTTCGTGCAGAATGTGGGTTTTCACTCAGAGTGCACCCACTGACAAAAAGAGAGAGACCAGATCAATAGAGAATCAAGGGATATTGATATAAATATAGATACATACCTCAACAAATACTTCTGCTCCATATTTATGGAAGAAGACAATGGGAACAGTCTCCCATTAATGGAGAAGTGCAAACAGGGAGAAGGGTGCACATTAGACCTTTTTCAGAGGACAGAGTAAAAAGAGCACTGTAAGAGCTTAGGGTGGATAAAGCTATAGGGCCTGATGGGAAACACCAGAGGATCCTAAAGGAGCTCTGGGAGGAACTGGCTCAACCTCTGGCTAAGCTGTTCAGTGGATCACTGGAAACAGGTGTGGTCCCAGAGGAGCTGAGGAGGGCACAAGTGGTACCCCTGCACAAAAGTGGTAGCAAGGAGGAGGCAGAAAGCTACCGCCCTGTCAGTTTGACCTTTATAGTAGGTAAAATGATGGAAACCCTGCTTGAGGAAAGGCTGGTGGACTACCTAGAGACAAGGGGGCTGCTGGAACCAAGGCAACATGGATATACGGCAGGGAGGTCTTGCCAGCCCAACTTGATTAATTTCTTAGAGTGGGGGACAAAGGAAATAGATCAAGGCAGATTGGTAGATATGGCCTATCTGGACTTCAGGAAGGCCTTTGACACAGTCCCAAACAGGAGACTAATCCACAAACTGGCAAATCTGGGGAATGGGACAGAGGTAGTCATATGGGTTAAAAACTGGTTGAGCAACAGAACACAAAGAGTGATTAGCTCACAAGAGGGATGGGCAACAAGTGGTGTACCCCAGGGATCAGTGCTGGGACCAGTGCTCTTCAATGTCTTCATAAGTGATATTGAAGAGGGTCTAGAAGGGAGGGTTAGCCTGTTCACAGATGATACATAGCTATGTAGATGGGTAGATACACAGGAAGGTATAGAAAAAATAAGGAGACATCTGAAGAGGCTAAAAAACTGATCCAAGGAATGGCAGCTTGGTTTCAATGCAAATAAATGCAGGATTATGCACCTGGGGAGAGGGAATCCTAGGGTTAAGTATGAAGTAGACGGAGTAACACTGGAGGCCACCACAGATGAATTGGATCTAGGGGTAGTCATAGAAGACAACCTCAGAGTGTCTAAACTGTGCAACAATGCAGTCAAAAAGGCTAACAGAATACTAGGGTACATAGTGAGGGGTATAACAAGTAGAATGAGGGACGTGGTGGTACCTTTGTACAACTCCCTAGTAAGGCCTCATCTGGAGTACTCTGTCCAATTCTGGAGGCCCCATCTCCAAAAAGACTTAGAAAGGATGGAGACAGTACAGAGGAGGACAACAAAAATAATGTCCAGGATGCAACATAAATCATATGAGGAGATACTCAGAGCACTCAATATGTACCCCTTGGAGCAAAGGAGAGAAAGGGGGGCATGATAGAGATCTTCAAGTATCTGAAGGGAATCAACAGGGTACCAGAGTGGAGCATGTTTCATGTGAAGGGAAATAGCAGAACAAGGGGGCACAGCATGTTACTAAAAGGGGGAAAATGTAGGGGGAACTTGAGAAAATTCTATTTCACTGAAAGGGTGGTGGAGAGATGGAACAGTATCCCCCAGGAAGTGGTGGGGGCATCCAAAGTTCAGGAATTCAAGAATGTGTGGGATAGGCACATGGGAATTATCAAACTTGGATGAAAGGGGGAGAACTTGTAGCATCTAGGGTACCTTAAGCATTAGTAAGAGGGACAGTAAGAAGGACAGAGAAGACTGGATGGGTCACAAGGCCCTTATCTGCTGACAATATCTATGTATCTATGTACATATATTTGTAAAATCATGATGGCCAAGACAAATAATTTATGATGAATGGACAAACCAGGTTACCAAAATGTTAAAATTGTAGATATACAGACAGCTGGATGGACAGACAGGTGGAAGGACAGACATACAGAGCTGTCTATCTGTCTAACTGTCTATCTGTTTATCTATCTATCTATCTATCTATTTATCTATCTATACAACTTTCTGTCGGTATCCATTTGTCTGCATCTATCTTTCTGTCTGTCTCTCTAGCAATCTGCAGACATATTTATTCTATCTATCTAGCTATCTGCAGACATTATCTATCTGTCTATCTATCTATCTATCTATCTATCTATCTATCTATCTATCTATCTGTTGATCTATCAACTGACAGTACATGTCTAGCTCTTTTTCTGTCTGTCTGTCTATCTGTCTGTCTGTCTGTCTGTCTTGCTATCTATCTATAGAAACATAGATGATGACAGCAGAAAAAGACAGTTCATCCAGTTTGCACACACTGTCCTATCATAGCCCAGGATCTGGTGTCCCTGGGGGTATTTGCTTAATCAATCCTCTTTATTGTTCTAATGTTTCTGCCTCCTTTGTCCCTCTAAGTAACCACCCTCCCTTCCCTCAGATGGTACGCCAATGGAATTGCATTCCTTTTCTCCCGTTACTAGTGATTAAATGCTAATAATACCTTGTGTTATTGTAGGTTCTGCCTCTGGACTAGAAGTTAACAATGTTTTCTAATTGTATTTTTGTACTACTGTGTCTGGTTTGGTACCTACTTTTTCGGGTCTTGTAGCCACGACCCATTTTTGCTTTCCGGCAAATTTTCTTGTCTTATATCGAATAATTTTTCCCTATTGTAACCCTCACCCAGGGTCATACTTGGATAAGAGACTTGGCTCATTGGTACCCTCCTCAATCATCAACTTCAAATAAATAAATAAATGAATACTATGCTCATGGCTCTATAACAACCATACCTTACATATTTTTTAAACCATCCCCATTAACCTCCACTAATGACTCCAGATCACAGCTTCTCTGTTCCTTAAATTGGAAGTTGGGGGTGGTATATTCTCTGCCAAAAATAATTTAGATACACTGAAATTAGTAATTAATAAAATTTATGAATGCATAGGAGATAAATTATTCATTTTGATGGGTGACATAATTTCCAACTGGTATCAACCAAGGGAGAGGCAACTAATGAAATGGTCTCAATTTTGGGAATCAAACAACATATTAAGAAGCCTACCAGATACACTAACAGTTCAACTAAAGGGGTAATTTTAGATTTAATATTTACCTCCCACATATTAGAGTACTGGAGTCTGGGTATATTACCACCACATCTAATCAATCAATCAATAATCATTCAATCTTTATTTTACCAGGCAAAACACCATTGAGTGAGCTCATTTTCATGGTGGACCTGGGCAGTTAACAAAATAAGTATAAAATACAATAGGCAAACAGTAGGCAAAATATAGGATATGAGTGCACAGGATGAGTACATATCACTATAAACCATACTCAATAAAGAATGATGGAGCACAATACAGTAGGGAAAGGGTAAACTGCGTATGTACAATATATACAAAGATCATACAGTTTGCAATATATATAAGTGCTTGCAGGTAGCCATTTTAGAATGTCCTTAAGACAGACATATACATGAAAACTAGGTTTCATATTGAGCACCTCCCAGGTGGGAAATAAGGAGGAAGTAAGGACATATTGCATAGTTGGAGGGAGCAGAAAGGAGAAAGGTGAGGGAGAAAGCAGAAGGAAGGAGGAGATACAAGACACTGGGAGGCACCAAGATACTTAGCGGTGGATGGTGCCAAAGGCTCCAAAGGAAGCAACTGCAGACAGGTTATACATGGCCACAATCAGGGGAAGCATTTGCATGACTCCTTGATTGATTGTGCATATAACATCTTAAATAAAGACAGGGTGATAGGGTGGGCCCCCTTCAGATATTTTTGCAATCTATTCCAGAGTTGGGGTAGAGCAAAACTTATTGAGGACCTATCAAATCTTGACTTAACCTTGGGTAAAGATAAGGTAATATATGAGGAGCTTCTCAATGCAGACTTGCTCACTGTTCTTAAGGGTAGACAGTCGGATATGTACTTAGGCAACTTCTTTATGATTACTCTACATATCCAGAAGGCAGCATTTCTTTGCCTTCTAAAAGTGAGGGATCATCAGCCAACTAGAGTGTACAGAGAGCGGTAATTCTTCGAATACGTTGCACCAGAAATAAATCTTATGGCATGTCAAGTTTGGCAAGTGCAGGGCAGAACCTTGTCCATAGAGGAAGTCACCATAATTTAGAATCGAAAGGAAGGTGGATTGGACCAGCCTTTGTTTTGCATCCTGGGTCAGCAGGTGTTTGATCCCATAAAATAGACCAAGTCGCTGCTTAAGCTCTGTTATTATATCCTCAGTGTGAGTGAGAAAGGAGAGATTATGGTCAATCCAGACCCCCAGGTATTTGAATTTGGGTATGAAATCTAAGGGTTCACCAAGGAGAGTGATAAGCTTTGACACGAATCCTAGAGTAGCAGAATTAGGGGTATCGATTAATCTTCTAGGGGACACAGTCCGATTTGGGTTTAAATAATACATGACCATCCCTTGATAAACAGAATAACAACTACTGGACCAAGGCTATGCAAAACGTTTCAGTTGATAAATTTAAGCTTATCATGAAAGTGAAAACTGGGATCATTGTAAACTGATTCCTGACATAGAATGGACTGTAGAGTACTTTTTAGAGAGCTTTAAAGATATATGAGATTTGCATGCTCCTAGACATAGATCCCCTGCAAAGAGAGCTAGGATCCAATGGATACAATATTTTTTTTTTGTATGATTAGGATACAAAACGGAATCTGGCATATAGAAAAAACTAAATGGGGGAGGGACTAAAAAATGTTTAAACAAAAGCAAAATAAGTGTAAAGAACAGATAAAGCTAATGCCGAATATTATAAATATAAAATAGAAAATAACACTGACCCTTGTAAATTCTGGCAAACAGTAAAACAATTAACTAGCACAAGCAATGATGGACCACAAAAGATACTGTAATTAATGTACGAAGGTAACCTGTTGAGTGACCCGAATGTGATTTCTAACAATCTTAATACTTATTTTGTTAATTTGCCAAGTTTAGAGATTAGTGATCCCTTAAAAATCAAGAAGTTGAAAACACTGGCAGGGAATCCAGGCCTCCATCTCTTTCCTTTGATTTTAGGGAACTGAGTACTTCTGAGGTTTGTAAGGGCCTAAACATACTTAATGTACATAAATCTGCTGGACCTAATGAAGTTGAGGGCAAATTTCTAAAAATGGCAGCTGATTCCATAGCCCCTACTATTGCCAACATTTTTAACTGGAGTTTAAGTACAGGACATTTCTCTTCAATATGGAAAGAAAGTAAGGTAGTTCAAATCTATAAAGGTGAGAATGTTTTGGATCTGTGTAACTATGGACCTATTGCATTATTGTCCATACTATCTACATGCTTGTAGAAGCATCTACATTTTCAATTGTCTAAGTACCTTCATATATGTAATCTCCTGATGCCTTTCCAGTCCAGATTCAGGAAGGGACACTACACAACCACCACTTTGTTAGAATTTAATGATCTAGTGTCCTCATCCCAAGTCTCCAGACTGGAAATGGCAACCATGTTAATAAATTTGTTTAAAGCAATTGACCAGGAGGACCACTCTTTGCTACTTGATAAAATAAGGGTATGGGGCATAAGTAATTGTTCCTGGGATTGGATCACATCCTACCTGTCAGGTTGTTGCCAGACCGTGTCAATCTCCTAGACACTTTCATCAAAGAAGAACATATGGAAACTCGAGGGGTGCCCAACGGGTCCATTTTGGGACCCCTCCTGTGTTTGCTTTTCAACAATGACCTCCCTCAAGTAGTAGAGTATTATGTACTGAGATTGTATGCAGATCATATAGCTTTGATTTTTACAGGAGGGTGGATCTCAAAATTAATGGCAGATTTTGATAGAGTGTGGGAGTGGTTCACCAGCAAGCCTTTGTTACATATATATGTATATTAGAGGCAAAAAACTCCATTTAATGCATCAGTTATGGATGTTCCACAATGACAAAAGTTAGGAAATTCAGTGTTAGGGTTAAAAACCCCTTTGGACTCCCCAGCCCACCCTGCCCAACTGGCGTCAGGGTGTGCGTTGGGGTTGTCGGCCCTAACTCTCACCCCATCACATGTATAAAGAAGCAGAGGTATAGGAGAATGGGGTGAGAGTTAGACCAACGACCCCAACACACACCCCTGATGCCGGTTGGGGGGTGGCTGGGTTGTCCAAGGGGGGTTTTCAACCCTAACACTGAATTTCCTCACGTTTGTCACTGTGGAACAACCCTAACTGTTGCATTAAACTGAGTTTTTTGCCTCTAATTTCCTTTTTTTTTTTGAGAATGATGACTCCAAATAGTGAAAGTAATGCAGCAGCGGGAGCACGGGGCCTGTTATGTGATGTCTTGTGACATAATAACAGGAACAGCAACACAAGAAGAAGTGCCAGCAGTGGTGCACATGGTAATGGAAATGTAAGTGATGAAACATTAATAGAAACGCAAGTGCAAATTGACGCTAAACCGAACAGTGATGCAAACGGACATTGAAGTGCATACAAAAACACAACTGGTAATGCGAACAGTGATGGCAGCTGTATGTTGAATGGAAATGTTAAGTGTCACAGCAAAAAGAACGCGAAAGGGAACAGAAACGGAAACACGAGCGCATTACTTTTACTATTTGTCGTCATCATTCTCAAAAAGAAGGAAAATTAGAGGCAAAAAAACTCAATTTAATATATCAGTTAGGGTTGTTCCACAGCGACAAAGTGGGAAATTGGTTGGTTGAAACCCCTTGACCCCAGCCCACCTCTCCAAATGGCAATGGGGTGCGCTTTGGGGTCATCAGTCCTAACTCTCACCTGATTCTCCTATACCTCTGCTTCTTTACACATGTGATGGGGTGAGAGTTATAGCTGATGACCTCAACATGCACCCCAATGCTGGTTGGTGGGGTGAGCTGGGGGTCCAAGGGGGGTTTTCAACCCTAACACCTTAAAAACTTTGCCAGTGTTTGACAGATTTACCTGAAATTTTGCATGCATAATTGGGCATGGTAGATCTTGGGATCTGCCAACTTTTGTACTGGTCAGATATATAGCTGCGGAGTTATTAAGTGACAACGAAATGTGCAATTATGCTTTTTTGTGAATTCTTTGCTCTCGCCTACAGGTCGCATGGTTTGCACGACCGGTCCAAAAATTTTAGGTAACATATGGCCGGTGTCCCCGATGTGCCTTTTGAAGATTTCATGAAAAAATATTGAATGGTTCAAAAGTTATTCAAAAAACAAGTTCTCATTATAAGTCAATGGGAAAAGTTAAAATATTCAACACTTTCACAAATGCAATTTCTAGTGTCACAAATAGCCCTAGTAGTGTCGCAAATCCGCCATTTTTTTCAGTTGGTGATCAGAAAAATGGCTTGGCATTTAAATTTGGGACCCTTTAGGGACACAATTCTTTTTGCGTTCACCTAGTCGGACCCTGAGGATGCTAGCCATGTCTTTTTTGGGGGGTAAAACACCCCAGAAATGCGTTTTTCAAATTTCTGGAACCAGTAGTGTCACAAAGTAGTGTCGCAGGCACAGCACTTTCACAAAAGTTTGGAAAATTGCTGCAAATTGCGAAACTACTTTTTCAGACTTGGCCAAAATGACAGGAATTCTTTGCCACCCTGCTGTGAAAGAACGGTTTGGTCTTTTGAGCTGAAATTTGGAGGGAAGGCAGCCAACATCTCACAGATGTGCCTCTTGGTAGATTGGTGAAAAAATATTGCACAGCTACCAAGTTACGGTACTCCACATTTGACTTTTTTTCCATTGGACTAACATGGTGGTGTCCGCCGTGCTTTTTGGGGCTCGTATCTCAAAAACGGTGCAAGATATGGAATTTTTGTTATGAGTTCCATAGCCCTGTGGGCTATGTAATAGCAAAAACCTAGCCAGGAAAATCCAAATTTTTGCGAAATTTTAATTTTTTTTCTACATCGTGCGGTTGCTGAGATATTTGCAATTAAGTTCTTCCAATGCTCATTTTAAGCTTCGATCTCCATTACAATGCAAACATTCTTTGTACACACTGTGTTTCTGTATGCACATATTTGGTAAAAACAGGTGATGCGCTCTTTACTGTTACTGTTATTGTTTCCACTTGCGTTTATGTCCCCATTTATGCTACTGCGTCTCGTAATAACCACCGTCAGGCAATTCTTTATGCTGTCATTTGCACTTGCATTTTCATTACTGTTACCATTTGTGTTTCCACTACTATTTCTGTTTGTGTTTTTGTTTGCGTCACCGTGCGCATTGCCATTTGCATTTATGGCAGCCCTTCATTTGCATTTCCATTTCTCTTTCGTTTTGCATCCTCTTTCTGTTACAGTTACCACTTGCATTTGCCCGTGCGCATTACGGTTTGCATTTCCATATGCGCTTCCATTTCCTTTTTTGTTTCTGTTTACTTTGCTGTTATTGTTGCTGTTATCGTTATTGTGTTACGATTACAATTGCAGGAATTGTGCACGTCGGCGCTTTCGAGTTCATGCCTTCCACGTGTTTCTGATCCTGTTTCTATTTCTCTTTCCTTTGGCATTATTCTTCATGTTAACTTTACCATTTGCATTTACAATTGTGGTACCGTGCCTGTGCGCATTACGGTTTGCGGTTACATGTGAGCTTATGTTCGCGTCTCCGTTTCTGTTCCCTTTCGCATTCTTTTTGCTGTGACACTTAACATTTCCATTTAAAATATCACTGTTATCACTGTTCATGTTACCAGTTGTGTTTTCGCATGCGCTTCAATGTCCATTTGTGTTGTTTGCTTCAGCGTCACTTTGCGCTTGTGTTTCTATTAACATTTCCTTTACCATTTACATTTGCATTACCATGTGCGCCACTGCTCGCGCTTCAGTTTGTGTTGCTGTTCCTGTTACTATGTCCCAAGACATCACATGGTGGGAGTGTGGGGCCCGAAGAGCCCCGCACGCCTGCCACTGCATTACAATCAATATTTCTCATCATCATTCTCAAAAGAAGGGAAATTAGAGGCATAAAACTCTGTTTAATGCATTAGTTAGGGTTTTTCCACAGCAACAAAAGTGAGGAAATTCAGTGCAAGGGTTGAAAGCCCCCCTTGGACACCACCACCCACCCCCCCAACCAGCATCAGGGTGTGCGTTGGGGTCATCGGTCCTAACTCTCACCCCATTCTCCTATGCCTCTGCTTCTTTACTCATGTGATGGAGTGAGAGTTAGGGAAGAAGACCCCAATGCTCACTCTGATGCCAGTTGGGGGGGTGGACTGGAGGGTTCAGGGGGGGACTTTCAACCCTAACACCGAATTTCCTCATTTTGTTGCTATAGAGCAACCCTAACTGATGCATTAAATGGAGTTTTTTGCCTCTAATATATATTATAGTTGCACGGTAGTGCAGCTACAGTTAGGGTTGACTACCCATTTAAGGTTAAATGGTGAAATTGTGCACCTTAATAACTTTGCCACCATACATTGGATTTGGTAGGCACAGAGCATTAGCATAGATCTTGGGATCTGCCAAGTTTTGGACCGGTGGCATATACAGTTGCAGAGTTATTAAGTGGCATCTCAGAGCACATTTACACTTTTTTGCGCATTCTTTGCTTGCACATACAGGTCGCACGGTTTGCACAACCAGTCCAAAAACTTCAGAAACATGCAGCTGGGGTCCCTGGTGTGCCTTTTGAAGATTTCGTGAAAAAATATTGAACGGTTAAAAAGTTATTCACAAAACAATTTTCCAATTATAGTCAATAGGAAAAGCTAACAAAAAGTTTGACAGTGTCGCAAATGCAGTTTTTAGTGTCACAAATTACCCCTGTAGTGTCATGAGTCAGCCATTTTTTTCAGTTATTGATCAAAGAAATGCTTGGCATTTAAAATTTGGACCCTCTAGAGACACAATTCTTTTTGTGTTTACCTAGTCAAGCCCTCAGGATGCTAGGCAAGTCTATATTTTGGGGCTAAACACCCCAGAAATATGTTTTTTTAAATTTTTGGGAAAAGCAGTGTTGCAAAGTAGTGTCACACCTGCAACACTTTTGTGATTTTTTTTTTTGTAAAAGTGTCGCAAATCACGACACTACTTTGCAACACTATGGCCAAAATAACAGGAATTATTTGCCACCTTGCTGCAAAAGAATGGTTTGGTCTTTTGGGATGAAATTTTGAGGGAAGAAAGCCAACATTTGGTGAAACAATATTGCAGGGATGCAAAGTTATGGGACTCCTAAGTTGGCGCTTTTCCCCATAGATTAACATTGAGGCGTCCGCTGTGCCTTTTGGGGCCTGTATCTCGGAAACGGTGTGAGATATGGACTTTTTGTCAGAAAAATGCTTAGCTCCCTAGGGGGTTAGGTGCAAATCTAGATAGGAAAGTCATGAATCATATGAAATTGAAATTTTTTTTCTACGTCGTACGGTTCCTGAGATATAAGCAATTTAGTATTTCAAGACCTCATTTTCTGCTCCGAGGGCCATTATTATGCATACATTCTTTGTAGTCACTGTGTTTCTCTATGCAGCTGTTGGGGAAAACCAGGGTGTGTGCTCCAGTTACTGTTACACTTAGCATTTCTACTTGCATTTCCGTACCCGTTTGCATTAGCGTTCCCATGTATGCCACCGTGTGCATTACCCTTTGCGTTTTCATTTGTGCTTCTGTTTGCGTTACTGTTAGCATTTGCATCTTCACTACTGTTTCTGTTTGCATTTCAGTTTGCGTCACTGTGCACATTACCATTTGTGTTTGCGGCCGCCCTTCCATTTGCATTTGTCTTTCATTTCGCATCATCGTTGCTGTTACCATTACCATTTGTATTTCCAATTGCATTACCGTGCTCGTGCATGTTATGGTTTGCGTTTCCATATGCGCTTGCATTTGTGTTTCTGTTTCCTTTGGCATTATTGTTACTGTTACCGTTACCTTTTGCATTTTGGATTCCGGTACCGTGGCTGTGCATGTTACAGTTTGCGCTTCAGTAGGCATTTGCGTTTTCATTTCTGTTTCTGTTCTCTTTGGTGTTATTCTTGCTGTTACCATTACCATTTGCATTTCCAATTGTGGTACCATCACCGTGCATGTTACCAATTGCATTTCCATACACAATTGTGTTTGCATCTCCGTTTGCATTACTGTTCACTTTGGCATCACTTTGCGCTTTCGTTTTTGTTACCATTTGCATTACCATTCATGTTTCCATCACCATGTGCGTTACCATTTGCACTTGCATTTCCATTGTGGTTACCATTACTATTTCAGTAAAATCACATGGTGGGAGCGCGTGGCCCGAAGGGCCTGCACTTCCACCAGCACATTTCATTCACTATTTATTGTCCTCATTCTCAAAAAGAAGGGATTAATGGTAAAAATTCTATTCATCGCATCAGTTAGGTTGTTCCATAGTGACAAGCAGGAATTGATGTTAGGTTGAACTCCCTTGACACCCCTACCCCTTCCAGCCGAATCGGGTGTGTGGGGTTATCAATCCTAACTCTCACCCCCATTCTCCTATAGTTCATCACCTCAGCTTGTTTACACATGTGATGGGGCGAGAGTTAGTGCCAATGACTCCCAACACACACCCTTGCTGCCGGCTGGGGGTGGTGGGATGGTCCAAGAAGGCCTCAACCCTAACATCGAATTTCCTCACTTTTGTTGCTGTGGAACAACCCTAACTGATGCATTAAACAGAGTTTTTTGCTATGAAAATATATATATATATATATATATGTATATATATATATATATAGATATATATAGATAGATAGATAGATATTATGGTAGCATGGTAGTGCTACCATAGTTAGGGTTGAGTAGCCCTTTTAAGGTTAAATAGTGACATTTTGCACCTTAATAACTTTGCCACTGTTCAATGGATTTGCCTGAAATATGGTAGGCATTAGGCATAACCATAGATCTTGGGATCTGCCAACTTTTGTGCCGGTCAGATATACGGCTGCAGAGTTATTAAGTGACATCTGTGCACACAATTATGGTTCTTTGCACATTCTTTGCTCGCACCTACAGGCCGCACAGTTTGCGTTACAAGTCCAAAAACTCCAAGGAACGCGCGGCCAGGGTCCCCAATGTGTCTTTTGAAGATTTTATGAAAAAATATTGAACAGTTCGAAAGTAATTCAAAAAACAAGTTCCCATTATAAGTCAATGGGAAAAGTTAACAAAACGTTTGAAAGTGTCGCAAATGCACTTTTTTGTGTAGCAA
This sequence comes from Neoceratodus forsteri, assembly GCA_016271365.2. Lineage (NCBI taxonomy): Eukaryota > Metazoa > Chordata > Ceratodontiformes > Ceratodontidae > Neoceratodus > Neoceratodus forsteri. The sequence continues at coordinate 39,000,431 of CM028137.1, read as the reverse complement.
ATGGCCCTAGTAGTGCCCAAATCCACCATTTTTTTTTTCATTTACTGATCACAGAAATGCTTGGCATTTAAAATTGGGACCATCTTGGGACATGATTCTTTCTGTGTTTACCTATTTGAGCCCTGAGGATGCTAGCCCTGTCTTTATTTGGGGGTTAAACACCCCAGAAATATGTTTTTCAAATTTCTGGAAAAAGTAGTGTCACAAAGTAGTGCCGCACCTGCGACACTTTTGTGATTTTTTTATGAAAGTTTCGCAAATCATGACACTATTTTGCAACACTATGGCCAAAATAATCAAATTCTATGCCACCCTGCTGCAAAAGAATGGTTTGGTCTTTTGGGCTGAAATTTGGAGGGAAAAAAGCCAACATCCCACAGATGTGATTTTTGGTGAAAAAATATTGCAGGGATGCCAACTAGCAGTACTCTGAAATTGATGCTTTTTCCCATAGACTAACATTGCGGTGACTGCCACGCCTTTTGGGGCCCGTATCTTGGAAACGGTCCAAGATACGGAATTTTTGTTAGAAAAATGCTTAGCCCCTATGGGACTAAGCATGTAGTGCAAACATGGGCAGGAATGTCATGAATCATATGAAATTAATTTTTTTTTCTACATCATACGGTTCCTGAGATATAAGCAATTTAGTCTTTGAGCAGCTCATTTTCTGGTCCAAGGATCATTATTATGCATACATTCTTTGTACTCACTGTGTTTCTCTATGCAGCTGTTGGGCAACAACAGGGTGTGCACTTCCATTACTGTTAAACTTACCTTTCCTACTTGCGTTTCCGTGCCGTTTAGATTGGCGTTCCGTGTATGCCACCCTGTATGTTACCTTTGCATTTTTGTTTGTGTTGCATTTATGCTGTTGTTACCATTTGTGTCTCCACCACCGTTTGTCTTTGCGTTTCAGTTTGTGTCACCGTGCACATTGCCATTTGCTTTTCCAGCCATCCTTCCATTTGCATTTGCGTTTCTCTTTCGTTTAGCATCATCGTTCCTGTTACTGTTACCATTTGCATTTCTTATTGCGTTACTGTGCCTGTACATGTTACGGTTTGCGTTTCGGTATGTGCTTGCGTTTCATTTTCCTTTGGCATTATTGTTGCTGTTACTGTTACCATTTGCATTTTGGAATGTGGTACCATGGCCATGCACATGACATTTAGACCTCAAAACCCCAATGACACAGTCCATCAACTGTCAATCTTGGGATGATGGGCGGGTCCATGTGGGGGGATGGGGCAACCCTAAAGGTCTCATTTCCTGACTTTTTGTGTTTTAACCCTAAATGATACATTAACAAAGTTTTTTGCATAGAATTTCCTTACTTTTTGACAAATAGAAAAGTAGAAAGTTGCACAAGTTAGTGGGAGTGCAGCCCTTTGGACCCCGTGCTTCCACCAACTTGCAAATGCCTGCCTAAGATAAGAGTTCAAGTACTGAATATCATATGTATTGCTGGCAGCTCATATGGTTGGGAGTGTGGGGCCCACCACCTTGAAAGAAAGCAAAGTGTCAGTCATCAGAGTGGCATAATTCAACACCTGCTTACATGTCAGACTCCTAGTTACTACAAATTACCTCCATGGCAGTAATGCTAGGCACGCTATAAATGTGAAGCCAGTAACACAATGCAAAATGCCATATGCAAAACATAAAGTGTATCACACAATATGGGTGCAGCAAATGAATTTTACAACACCTAAACACCATAATTTACATGGACAGCACATCCCCTCAATACACTCCAAATTTCAATGTAAAAGACCAAACTGTTTTTGAGATATAAAATGTGAAAGTTTCAGGTTTTCATTCATCACACTGGCAGAATTCTACACCTATTGACATTTTACACACCTAACAACTGAAAAGTACATCTATGGCAGTAAGGCTAGCTACCCTAGTAATTTAAAGCCACTACCACCATGGAAAACACTGTTTGTAAAAAGTAAACTGCCTCATGCAATATTTCCACAAAAAATTTATTGTCTGACACCTAAGTACTATAATTCACATCTACAGGACATGCTGTCAACACCCTCCAAATTTCAAGTTAAAAGACAAAACCATTTCTGAGATATTTAATTTGAAAAATTGTTAAAATTGTGCTATCTGGTCCCTCCCAATCTGGCCATCTAGTCCCTCCCTCGTGATCAAAGATCGCGATCAATGAATCTCACAATCAAAGAATTTGCAGGCTCATGATCAAGGAATAAAAAATGTTAAAACAATTTTTAGAGATAAATACATGAAACCACAGCCATGGCTCGACAGAACAAAGGCCCCTGAGCAGATCCCACCCTAGTTTACCTTTAGAAGTGACTCCTGTGCTGAGAAAATTAAATTTTTCATCTGGCCATCTAGTCACACCCTCGTGATCAAAGATCACAGTCAAAGACTCTCGAGATCAATGAATTTGCAGGCTTGTGATCAAATAATTTGCAGGGTCGCGATAAAAAATTAAAAAATGTTAAAAGTTGATTCTTAGGCAGAAATGCATGAAACCACAGGCATGCCTCAATAGAATGAAGCCCCCTGACCACACCCACCCTCATTTGGCTTAATAAACCAATCTTGATCTGAGAAAATTGATTTTTTCAAGTAGCCATCTAGTCACACCATCACGATCAAAGATCGCTGGTCAAAGAATCTCGGTATTAAAGATTTTGCAGGCTTGCGATCAAAGAATTTGCAGGCTGTGATCAAACAAACAAAAAATTGAAAAGTAAACTTTTAGGCAGAAATACATGAAACCACAGCCATGCCTCGATAGAACGAAGTCTCCTGAGCAAAACCCACCATCATTTGGCTTAATAAGCCACCCCTGAGCTGAAAAATTGATTTTTTCAAGTGGCCATCTAGTCATGCCCTCGTGATCAAAGACAACAGTCAGAGACTCTTGCGATCAAATAATTTGCAGGCTCGCGATTAAAGATCATTAGCGAGCCATGATCAAAGAATAAAAAAGTTAAAAACTCTATTTTTTGACCATTTTGAAAGAAACCACAGGCATGGCTTGATAGAGGCAAGGCCCCTGAGCAAAACCCACCATAGTTTCAACTCAGAAGTCCCGCCTGGGCTGAGATATTTGAATTTTTCCAACTGCAAACTAAAAACAAGATGGCGGCCGTTGCGATCAAAGAATTCCTCATGATCTAAGATTCTTTGATCATGAGCCTGCAAATTCTTTGATCGTGAGGTAGGACTAGATGACCAAAACTCCACTCTTCTTTCACAAAATAGCCATATAAATTTCCCCATTGACTTATAATGGGAAATTAAAACTTTAATAACTTTTGAATGGATTAATATTTTTTCACCAAATGAAAAGTGGCATGTTCCTTGACCCAAGCTCTTTCAGCTGAACAAAGTTGCAGAGCAGCACACCACATGATGGCTGCATAGCACCACAGACAAAATCAAAAAAGCTGCCCACATAACTGGCGAAAAGTGCATTTTCAGCATTTTTGTGTGCAAAACTGTAAGTACAACTGAAATGAAATTGGTAAATCAAGAGATCTAGCCATGTCCCACCACACATACCAAATGTTATGCAAATCTGTTGAAAGGGTCTAAAGTTATTAACAAGCAACAGTTTAAGTTTAACATAGAAGAGGCTTAATAACCATAAATATAGGGGCGCGACCGAACCCCTATAATATAGTCCATGACCGAGCATGATGACATGCTACAGTAAATGAGAAAGGGGAGAGATTTAGGCTTCATGACCACAATGACACACCAAGGCATCTGTCAGACTGTGGAGGACTGGGGTGGTGTGTGTGAGGGGGCTTAGAGTTCAACCCTAATGTCTCATTTCCTGACTTTTTTTTGCTTTAACACTAAATAGAGGATAATGTATGGCCATGCATCATTAACCGGTTTGTTAACTGGTGAGAGGTTGCCATGGTGACCATGTAAACCTCAAGAGCGAAGCTCAAGAGGTTTATGTCGCCATGGCAACCTCAAGCTAGTTATTCAAACTGGTTGCCGATGTATGACCATACATTATATTTTATAGTGTATGGTCATGCATTTCTAGGGGAAACAATAATCAGGATCCTTACTTTTTACATTTTAGTCACCGCTGCAGCCGTTCCGGGTCATGCTTTCACTGCTGCAGCCATTTCTGAAAGGCCGTCAGGTCGTGTAGTGCACATGCGCAGAGCGATCCCCATTGTTAACCTATTGATGTGATGTAGCATCGATAGGTTAACAACAGTACTATGTCACAACGATAGTAAAACAACCTTAGGAAATAATGATTTCCTAAGGTTAACAACGATCTACTATATACTGTATGAAGCATTAACAGTTATTTGCATAGAATTTCCTTACTTTTGGAAAACATTTAATATAAGAAGTAAAAAACACATATTGGTGGGAGTGCAGAGCCCAGCTCCCACCAAGTTGTCAATTTTTGCATAACAATATGCATCTGGGCCCATGCTTCCACTTATGCAAAGCTACAGAGCCATGCAACAGCACTATAGGGCACCAAACACTTGTAACAGTAATTTGCACATATCTTGGGAACTAGCATCATTGTAATTATGACAGTAAGTACATCAGGCAACATCATAAAGACCGTACCTATATCTCACATTGTTTCTGAGCTATGGGCACCAAAAAGCACTGGACAGGCACTCCTTCAACACTTGTGACAGAACTTTCACAATATCTCATGAACCGTGCAATGTATAAACAACATTCCACTGCAGGCTTACTGTACAATGTCAAATCTTTTTCCAGTGGCTAGATCACGTAATGGTGACCTAAGCCACCTGTAGCGAAAAGTCTGCATCTCGCTTCATTTCCAAGATAACAGCACCGAAAATCATGACACAGACTGCAATGTAATCCTATGGGAAAAATGTCAATTACATCATTGAATATCTCTGCAACAAATTATTTCCCCAACACCTAAACAGCACAGTTCACATCTCTATCACATCCCCTCAACACCCTGCAAATTTCAAGTAAGAAGACCAAACTGCTATTGAGATATGGTCATCCCAATTTGGGCCATCTGGTCTTTCTCATTAACATTCCAAAAATACATACACATTTTCCCATAGGATATAATGGGAAATTAAAATTGTAATAACTTTTGAACAGATTCATATTTCTTCACCAAACAAAAAGCTGAATTTTCCTTGGCCCAAGTTCCTTCTATGTCCCGAGATTTGGACTAGTAACCCACACGGTGTCCATGCAGCACCACGGACAAATGATGTGCACAAGTGGCGAAAAGTGCATTTTTGGCACTTCACTGTGCAAAAATTGTATGTCTGACTTCAATGCAATTTAGTAAATCAAGAGATATATGACACCAGACTGCACATTCCAAATTTTGTGTGAATCCGTTGAATGGTTGCAAAGTTATTAACGTTCAAAATGGAGGTTTAACATTAAAAGTGACTACCACAATGCAAAATGCTATACGCAAAATGTAAAGTGTGGCATGCAATATCTCTTCAGCAACTTAATTTTCCAACACTTAAATTCCATAATTCACAAGTACAGGCCATCCCCTCAACATTCTGCAAATTTCAATTAAAAAGACCAAACCGTGTCCGAGATATAACATTTTAAAATTTTAGATTTTCATTGGTCAGAGTGGCAGAATTCTGCACCTGTTTATATTTTACACACCTAACAACTGAAAAGTATATCCATGGCAGTAAGGCTTCCTACCCTAAAAATTTCAAGCCACTACCACAATGCAAAACGTTGTCCACAAAATGTAAACTGTGCCATGCCATATCTGTGCAACAAATGTATTTTCTGACACCTAAGCACCATAATTCACATCTACAGGGCATCCCATCAACACTCTCCAAATTTCAAGTTAAAAGACCATTCCGTTTCTGAGATATTTAATTTTAAAAGTTGTTAAAATTGGGCTATCTGGTCCCTCCAAATTTGTCCATCTAGTCCCCCCCTCGGGATCAAAGAATCTTTGATTGTGAGCCTGCAACTTCTTTGATCATGAGGAGGGACCAGATGGCCTAAACCTCATTCTTTGTTACCAAAATAACCATATAAATTTTCCCTTTGACTTATAATTGGAACTTCAAAGTGCTATAACTTTTGAATGCCTCAATATTTTTTCATCAAACAAAAAGCGGCAGGTTTGACCTGTGAAGCTCTTTCAAGCGAGTCATGTAACAGAGTGGGATGCCACACAACAGCCGCACATCGCCATGGAACATATCCCCAAAACTGCCTCCAAAACTGGATTAGTTTGCATTTTTCAGTGTTTTCGTGTGCAAAGGCTGTAAGTCTGACTAAAATGAAATTTGGCAGATCAAGAGATATACCATACCCCACCACGCATACCAAATTGCAGGCAAATCCTTTGAACGGGTCCAAAGTTATTAACACACACAATTTTGACTTCAACATAGAAGCAACACCTCAACCCTAATAATTAAAAGGGGCTCAGAAATTCTGAAATCTGATTGGTTTTCAACATTCCAAGAGCCTTATGTTAATCTCCTTATTAATGTACTTGTACTGCCTGATTACCAGAGTAGTGATTTATCTGGTCGGCTGGTTCTAAATTCAGTAGGTGTTCTATTGATGGAATTGTGAGCCACAATTAAAAACAAAAACGATAGTCCTACCACTAACGTAAAAGAAAGATTTTTTAAATACAAAAAAGAGCAAGTTGGGTTGGTAGTGAGCTGAGGTGCGTGACAAGGGTGGTTCTCATTAGCTGATAATAAAAAAAATATTAGCCAGTACCTTGTGTTTTGAGTGTGTTTTTTATGTACTGAGGTGGTTTGGGGAAGCCAAAATAATGGAGGAGAAGCTATCTCCCGAGCTCTGTGAAGCCCGAGTCTCACTGAGGTCAGTTATAGCAATCTGACTCGGGCTGTTCAGTTTATCAATCTTTAGAAAAAGCCAGCAGTGGAACAGTTGGCAATAGTGGAGAATACCACTGCTACTTGAGTAGTGTAAAGCTTGTAGGTCCACTAGTAGTCTGATATTCTCCACTATCACCTAATCAGCAGTTAAACAAAGGTAAAATTCGGCACTGCTTGGCAAGGAGCATCTGTGAGTCACTTACTGTAACAGTTTCTTTCTATGACACAGCACGCAGCATGACTGAAACCACATCTGTCTTCCTCCTCAGTTCAGCGAGTGAGTGGTCTAGCAGACAGCCACGTAGCATGATCACGCTATAAGTGAGGGTGCCTCCAGGCACATTCAACTGCTGGCCCATATGGAGTGCAGGCTTTGGCCTGCTCCGCATGGGTTGGAAAGGAGAATGAGCCAGCAGGACATGGAGGAGGCAATAGTGGAAACGCCTCCCCCCATCTTCCCGAACCGCCGCTCAAGGGGCAGAATTTGTACATGCCCTGAAGGGCTTCAAGCAGCAAGAGGAGGCCAGTAATGAGCCACACCCTGCAGCTATCCACAATTTCTCCCAGCCAGGTAGGGGAACATACGCAGGCTGTGCTTTAGCTTCAGATGGTCAGTGTGCAGCACCTCTTGTCCAAGAATCGGCTGGTCTTCTACCTGTCCCCTGCTTTCAATCTGCATTCCCTGTGTGTGTTTGCTGGACTATGGTGACTTTTAAATGCCTAATGAAGTATTACAATGCAGCAACTGAAAACATATTTAAACTTTTTGGGGTCTACAAATGGCTATGTTTTTTTTATTCTGTAATTTTAACTTGAACTGGAACTACAAAATTACATCAAAAGACTCAAAATAACCTGCAGCCCAAACTTGTCCTCCTGCAATGGTTGCCATGGGCACCATACTGACACTGCTCAAAGCACCAAGCAAAGAATCAGCAGGTCCTGTAAGGCAGATGGACTACTTTAATTTAAATCCTCTTTCAGAATAGAATAAAACATAGGAAAAAAATATGTTTTAACACTGTTTTCTTTTTCTTTTAATAATAGCAATAATGAACTCTGGGAATACGTTAATGTTCACGTTAATCACCCCCTGGGGGCAATACAGCACTCATCTGTGTCTCATGCCACATTACACCCCCAGGGAGTGATCAACTAGAACATTAACGTAACCCCCATCGTTCATTATTGCTTAAATATAGTGGCGCGACTGCGCCAATATAATAATAGCCACTCTGGTGGGATAGGGCCCTGTGTTTCAACCAACTTGCCCATTTCAGCATAACAAGATGCATTTGAGTGAGCGCGGGCCCTCTGAGCCTGCGCTGCCACTTACACATAGCTAGAGAACCATGCAGCATTTGTACTGGCCACCAAATGCTTATAACAGTAATTTGTCCATATCTTGGAACCATAACAGCTAGAAAAACAATTCAAGTGTCATTGTAATGGTGATAGCGAATGGATCATGTCACAATCACTGACCATACCCATATCTCACATCATTTCCAAGCTATGGGCACCCAAAAGCACTGGACAGGCACTCTTTCAACCCTTGCGATAGTACTTTCACAATATCTCATGAACCGTGCAATGTACAAACAACATTCCACTGCAGACTTACTCTACAATGTCAGATCTTTTTTGAGCAGCATACATCACCCAAAGGTGATGTAGGCCACTTGAAGCAGAAAGTCTGTATCTTGCTTCATTTCCGAGATAACGGCGCCAAAAGTCATGACACAGACTGCAATGTAATCCTATGGGAAAAATGTCAATTACATCATTGAATATCTCTGCAACAAATTATTTCCACAACACCTAAACAGCATAGTTCACATTTCTATGACATCCCCTTAACACCCTGCAAATTTCAAGTAAAATGATCAAACTGTTATTGAGATATGCTCACCCAATTTGGGCCATCTGGTATTTCTCGTTAACATTCAAAAAATACATATATGTGTTCCCATAGGATATAATGGGAATTTCAAATTGTAATAACTTTTGAACAGATTAATATTTTTTTACCAAACAAAAAGTGTCATGTTCCTTGGTCCAAGCTCTTTCTACGTCCCAAGCTTCAGACTAATAGCGCGCATGGTGTCCATGCAGTGCCACAGAAAATAAATGTGCAAAAGTGGCGAAAAGTGCATTGTTTGGCACTTTGCTGCACAAAAAAAGTATGTCCGACTGAAACACAATTTAGTAAATCAAGAGATCTGCCACACCAGACTGTGCATTCCATATTTTGTGCACATCCGTTGAATGGCTTTAACATTATTAACATACAAAATGTGAAGTTTAACATTAAAAGAGCCTACCACAATGCAAAATGCTATACGAAAAATGTTAAATGCGTCACGCAATATCTCTGCAGCACCTTAATTTTCCAACACCTAAATACCATAATTCACTTGTACAGGACATCCCCTCAGTACCCTGCGAATTTCAATTTAAAAGACCAACCGAGTCCAAGATGTAACATTTTAAAGTTTGAGATTTTCACTGGACAGAGTGGCAGAATTCTGCACCTGTTTACATTTTACACACCTAACAACTGAAACGTACATCCGTGGCAGTAAGGCTAGCTACTCTATAAATTTCAAGCCACTACCACAATGCAAAACACTGTACGCAAAATGTAAACTGCGCCATGCCATATCTCCACAACAAATGTATTTTCTGACACCTAAGCACCATAATTCACATCTACGGACATCCTGTTAACACCATTCAAATTTCAAGTTAAAACACCAAATTGTTTCTGAGATATTTAATTTTAAAAGTTGTTAAAATTGGTCTATCTGGTCCCTCCAAATATGGCAATCTAGTCCCTCCCTCAGGGTCAAAGAATCTTTGATTGTGACCTTGTAAATTCTTTGATCGTGAGGAGGGACCAGATGGCCAAAACCCCATTATTTGTTAGCAAAATTACCATTTAAATTTTCCCATTGACTTATAATGGAACTTCAAAGTGCTATAACTTTTGAATGCTTCAATATTTTTTCTCCAAATGAAAAGTGGCATGTTTGGCCATTGAATTTCTTGCAAATGAGTCATGTCACAGAGTGGCATGCCAAACATCAGCTGCACAGCACCATGGACAATATCCCAAAAACTGCCTCTAAAACTGGATAATTTTGCATTTTTCAGCGTTTTCGTGTGCAAAGACCGTAAGTCCGACCAAAATGTAAGTTGGCACATCAAGAGATCTACTATGCCCCACAATGCATATCAAGTTTCGGGCAAATCCATTGAACAGGTCCAAAGATATTAACGTGCAAAAATGTGACTTTAACATAGAAGTGACATCTCAACCCTAAATATAGTGGCACGACAGCACCACTATAATAATAGCTACTTTGGTGGAAGTGGGCCCTGTGCTCCCTCCAACTTGCCCATTTCTGCATAATAATATGCATCTGAGTGAGCACAGGCCCTCTGAGGCTGCACTGCCACTTATGCATAGCTACAGACCCATGCAGCATTCCTATTGGCCACCAAATGCTTGTAACAGTAATTTGTCCATATCTTGAGAATCGTAACAGCTAGAAAAACAATTCAAGTGTCATTGTAACCATGATAGTGAGCAGATCATGCCACCATCACTGATAATATCCATATCAAACATCATTTCTGAGCTATGGGCACCAAAATGCACTGGACAGGCACTCTTTCAACCCTTGTGACAGTACTTTCACAATCATGAACCATGCAACGTACAAACAAAATTCTACTGCAGGCTTACTCTACAATGTCAAGTCTTTTTTTTCTCTGGCTTAGATCACCTAATGGTGATCTAAGCCATCTGTAGTGGAAAGTGTGTATCTCACTTTGTTTCCGTGATAGCGGCGCTGAAAGTGATGACACAGACGGCAAAGTAATCCTATGGGAAAAATTTCAATTACGTCATTGAATATCTCTGCAATGTATTATTTCCCCAACACCTAAATAGCATAGTTCACATCTCTATTACATCCCCTCAACACCCTGCAAATTTCAAGTAAAAAGACCAAACTGTTATTGAGATATGGTCATCCTAATTTGGGCCATCTGCTCTTTCTCATTAACATTCCAAAATACATTTTCCCTTAGGATATAATAGGAAATTCAAATTGTAATAACTTTTGAACAGATTAAAATTTTTTCACCAAACAAAAAGCAGCATATTCCTTGTCCCAAGCCCTTTCGACATCCCTAGTTTCAGACTAAAAGCCCACACAGTGTCCATGCAGCACCACGGACAAAACATTTGCAAGCGTGGCAAAAAGTGCACTGTTTGGTACTTCACTGCGCAAAAAACGTATGTCCAACTGAAACGCAATTTAGAGAATCAAGAGATCTATGACACCAGACTGTGCATTCCACATTTTGTGCAAATCTGTTGAATGGTTGTAAAGTTATTAATGTGCAAAATGTGAGGTTTAACATTAAAAGTGCATTCTTCACATGTACAGGACATCCCGCAACACCCTGCATATGTCAATTTAAAAGACCAAACCGTGGCCGAGATATAACATTTTAACGTTTGAGATTTTCAATGGTCAGAGTGGCAGAATTCTGAACCTGTTTGCATTTTACACACCTAATGACTGAAAGGTACGTCCATGGTAGTAAGGCTAGATACCCTATAAATTTCAAGCCACTACCACAATGCAAAATGCTGTCTGCAAAACGTAAACTGTGCCACCCATATCTCTGCGATGAATGTATTTTCTTACACCTAAGTACCATAAGTCACAACCACCGGACATCCCGTCAACACCCTCCAAATGTCAATTTTTTTTTTTCAATTGTTTAACCAGGTGAGACACACTAAGCTGAAAACTTTTTTCCAGGTGCAACCTGGGAGCACAGGGAAGTTAAGTGACTTGTTCAGGGTCACACAGTATACGCAAGTGGGGGCTGTGGGATTCAAACCCAAGTCTCCAGACTTGCAGCTCAGAGCCTTAAACCACTGTGCTATATTGCCTCCAAACCATTTCTGAGATATTTACTTTTTTCAAAAGTTGCTAAAATTGGTCTATCTGGTGCCTCCAAATCTGGCCATCTAGTCCCTTCCTTGGGATCAAAAGGATCCTTGATTGTGAGTCTGCAAATTCTTTGATCATGAAGAGGGACCAGATGGCCAAAACCTCATTCTTTGTTCACAAAATAACCATATAAATTTTCCCATTGACTTATAATGAGAACTTCAAAGTGCTATAACCTTTGAATGCCTCAATATTTTTTCATCAAATGAAAAGCGGCATGTTTGGCCAGTGAAGCTCTTTCAAACAAGGCATGTCACATAGTGGCATGCCGCACAACGGCTGCACAGCAACATGGACAATATGCCAAAAACTGCCTCCAAAACTGGATAATTTTGCATTTTTCAGCATTTTTGTGCACAAAGACCATAAGTCCGACCAAAATGAAATTTAGGCAATCCAGAGACCTACCAGGCCCCATTGCACATACCAAATTTCAGGCAGATCCATTGAATGGGTCCAAAGGTATTAGCATGCAAAATTTTGCCTTTAACATAGAAGAGACAACTCAACCCTAAATACAGTGGCGTGACTGCACCACTATAATAATAATCACTCTGGTGGGAGAGGGCCCTGTGCTCCCACCAACTTGCCCATTTCAGCATAACAATATGCATCTGAGTGAGCACAGGCCCTCTGGGCCTGCACTACCACTTATGCATAGTTACAGACCCATGCAGCATTCCTATTGGCCACCAAATGCTTGTAACAGTAATGTGTCCATATCTTGAGAACCGTAACAGCTAGAAAAACAATTCAAGTGTCATTGTAACCATTATAATGAGCAGATCATGCAACAGGCACTGATAATACCCATATCTCACATCCTTTCCAAGCTATGGGCACCAAAATACACTGGACAGGCACTCTTTCAACCCTTGTGACAGTACTTTCACAATATGTCATGAACCGTGCAATGTACAAACAAAATTCTACTGCAGACTTACTCTACAATGTCAAGGCTTTTACTCTGGCTTAGATCACCTAATGGTGATCTAAGCCATCTGTAGTGGAAAGTCTGTATCTCACTTCGTTTCCGTGATAGCGGCGTTGAAAGTAATGACAGACTGCAAAGTAATCCTATGGGAAAAATGTCAAATATGTCATTGAATATCTCTGCAACAAATTATTTCACCAACACATAAACAGCACAGTTCACATCTCTATCACATCCCCTCAACACCCTGCAAATTTCCAATAAGAAGACCAAACTGCTATTGAGATATGGGCATCCCAATTTGGACCATCTGGTCTTTCTCTTTAACATTCCAAAAATACATACACATTTTCCCATATGATATTATGGGAAATTCAAATTGTAATAACTTTCGAACAGATTAATATTTGTTCACCAAACAAAAAGCAGTATTTTCCTTGGAGCAAGCTCTTTCTATGTCCCAAGCTTCAGACTAATAGCCCACATGGTGTCCATGCAGAGCCATGGACAATAAATGTGCAAAAGTGGCAAAAAGTGCATTGTTTGGCACTTCGCTGCACAACAGCTGTAAGTCCGACTGAAATGCAATTTAGGAAATCAAGAGATCTACCACACCAGACTGTGCATTTCAAATTTTGTGCACAACCTTTAAATGGCTGCAATGTTATTAACGTGCAAAATGTGAGGTTTAACTTTAAAAGAGCCTACCACAATGCAAAACACTCTACGCAAAATGTTAAGTGCGTTACGCAATATCTCTTCAGCAACTTAATTTCCAACACCTAAATACCATAATTCACATATACAAGACATCCCCTCAACACCCTGCAAATTTCAATTTAAAAGACCAAACCATGTCCGAGATGTAACATTTTAAAATTTGAGATTTTCATTGGTCAGAGTGGCAGAATGCCACACCTGTTTACATTTTACACACCTAACAACTGAAAAGCACATCCATGGCAGTAAGGCTAGCTACCCTATAAATTTCAAGCCACTACCACAATGCAAAACGCTGTACATAAAATGTAAACTGTGCCACGCCATATCTCTGCAACAAATGTATTTTCTGACACCTATGCACCACAATTCACATCTACAGGACATCCTGTCAACACCCTCCAAATTTCAATGTTAAAAGACCAAACTGTTTCTGAGATATTTAATTTTAAAAGTTATTAAAATTGGTCTATCTGGTCCCTCCAAAATGGCCATCTAGTCACTCCCTCGGGGTCAAAGAATCTTTGATTGTGAGCCTGAAAATTCTTTGATCGTGAGGAGGGAACAGAAGGCCAAAACCCCATTCTTTGTTAGCAAAATAACCATATAAATTTTCCCTTTGACTTATAATGGGAACTTCAAAGTGCTGTAACTTTTGAATACCTCAATATTTTTGTTCACCAAAAGAAAAGCGGCATGTTTGGCCAGTGAATCTCTTTCAAATGAGTCATGTCACAGAGTGGCATGCCACACAACAGCCGCACAGCACCATGGACAATATCCCAAAAACTGCCTCCAAACTGGATAATTTTGCATTTTTCAGCATTTTCTTGTGCAAAGTCTGTACGTCCAACCAAAATGAGATTTGGCAAATCAAGAGATCTACTACATCCCACCATGCATACAAAATTTCATGCAAATCCATTGAACGGGTGCAAAGATATTAACGTGCAAAGATTTGACTTTAACATAGAAGGGACATCTCAACCCTAAATATAGTGGCATGACAGCACCACTATAATAATAGCTACTTTGGTGGAAGAGGGCCCTGTGCTCCCTCCAACTTGCCCATTTCTACATAACAATATGCATCTGACTGAGAGCGGGCCCTCTGGGCCTGCACTGCCACTTATGCATAGCTACAGACCCATGCAGCATTCCTATTGGCCACCAAATGCTTGTAACAGTAATTTGTCCATATCTAGAGAACCGTAACAGCTAGAAAAACAATTCAAGTGTCATTGTAACCATGATATTGAGCAGATCATGCCACAGTCACTGGTAATACCCATATCTCACATCATTTCCAAACTATGGGCACCAAAATGCACTGGACATGCACTCTTTCAACCCTTGTGACAGTACTTTCACAATACGTCATGAACCGTGCAATGTACAAACAAAATTCTACTTCAGGCTTACTCTACAATGTCAAGTCTATTTACTCTGGCTTAGATCACCTAATGGTGATCTAAGCCTTCTGTAGCAGAAAGCCTGTATCTCATTTTGTTTCCTTGATAGCAGCACTGAAAGTGATGACACAGACTGCAAAGTAATCCTATGGGAAAAATGTCAATTACATCATTGAATATCTCTGCAACATATTATTTCCCCAACATCTAAACAGCATGGTTCACATCTCTACCACATCCCCTCAACACTCTGCAAATTTCAAGTAAAAAGACCAAACTGTTATTGAGATATGGTCATCCCAATTTGGGCCATCTGGTCTTTCTCTTTAACATTCCAAAAATACATACACATTTTCCCATATGATATTATGGGAAATTCAAATTGTAATAACTTTTGAACAGATTAATATTTTTTCACCAAACACAAAGCAGCATGTTCCTTGGCACAATCTCTTTCTACATCCCTAGTTTTGGACTACAACCCTACAAGGTGTCTGCACAGCACCACGGACAAAAAATTAGCAAACGTGGTGAAAAGTGAATTTTTTGGCACTTCGCTGCGCGAAAAACATGTCTGGCTGAAACGCAATTTAGTAAATCAAGAAACCTATGACACCAGATTACGCATTCCAAATTTTGTGCAAATCTGTTGAATGGTTGGAAAGTTATTAATGTGCAAAATGTGAGGTTTAACATTAAAAGTGCTTACCACAATGCAAAACACTAGACGCAAAACGTGAAGTGCGTCACACAATATCTCTACAGCAGCTTAACTTTACAACACCTAAATACAATACTTCACATGTACAGGACATTGCCTCAACACCCTGCATATTTCAATTTAAAAGACCAAACCGTGTCTGAGATATAATATTTTAAATTTTGAGATTTTCATTGGTCAAAGTGGCAGAATTCTGCACCTGTTTGCATTTTACACACCTAATGACTGAAAGGAACGTCCATGGCAGTAAGGCTAGATACCATATAAATTTCAAGCCACTACCACAATGCAAAACGCTATCTGCAAAATGTAAACTGTGCCACCCATATCTCTGCAACAAATTTATTTTCTGACACCTAAGCACCATAATTGACATCTACAGGACATCCTGTCAACACCCTCCAAATTTCAAGTTAAAAGACCAAACCATTTCTGAGATATTTAATTTTAAAAGTTGTTAAAATTGGTCTATCTGGTCCCTCCAAATCTGGCCATCTAGTCCTTCCCTCGGGATCAAAGAATACTTGTTTGTGAGCCTGCAAATTCTTTGATCATGAGGAGGGACCAGATGGCCAAAACCCCATTCTTTGTTCACAAAATAACCATATAAATTTTCTCATTGACTTACAACGGGAAATTCAAAGTGCTATAACCTTTGAATGTCTCAAGATTTTTTCACCAAATGAAAAGAGGCATGTTCAGCCAGTGAAGCTCTTTCAAACAAGCCATGCCACAGAGATGCATGCCACACAACGGCCGCACAGCACCATGGACAATATCCTAAAAATTGCCTCCAAAACTGGATAATTTTGCATTTTTCAGCATTTTTGTGTGCAAAGATGGTAAGTCCGACCAAAATGAAATTTAGGAAATCCAGGGATCTACCATACCCCACTGTGCATGCCAAATTTCAGGCAAATCCGTTGAATGGGTCTAAAGGTATTAACATGCAAAATTTTGTCTTTAACATAGAAGTGACATCTCAACCCTAAATATAGTGGCGTGATTTAATAGCCACTGTGGTGGGAAAGGGCCCTGTCCTCCCACCAACTTGCCCATTTCTGCATAACAATATGCATCTGAGTGAGCATGGGCACTCTGAGCCTGTGCTGCCACTTACGCATAGCTAAAGAGCCATGCAGCATTCGTACTGGCCACCAAATGCTTGTAACAGTAATTTGTCCATATCTTGGGAACCATAACAGCTAGAAAAAACAATTCAAGTGTCATTGTAACCATGATAGCAAGCAGATCATGCCACAGTCACTGATAATATCCATATCTCACATAGTTTCTGAGCTATGGGCACCAATATGCACTGGACAGGCACTCTTTCAACCCTTGTGACAGTAATGTCACAGTATCTCATGAACCGTGCAATGTACAAACAAAATTCCACTGCAGGCTTACTCTACAATGTCAGATATTTTTCCTTTGGCTTAGACTACTTAAAGGTGGTCTAAGCCATCTGTAGCGAAAAGTCTGTATCTCGCTTCATTTCTGAGATAACAGCGCAGAAAATCATGACACAGGCTGCAATGTAATCCTATGGCAAAAATGTCAATTATGTTGTTGAATATCTCTACAAAAAAATATTTACCCAACACCTAAACAGCACAGTTCACATGTCTATGACATACCCTCAACACCCTGCAAATTTCAAGTAAAAAGAGCAAACTGTTATTGAGATATGGTCATCCCAATTTGGGACATCTGGTCTTTCTCATTAGCATTCCAAAAATATATACATTTTCTCCTAGGATATAATGGGAAATTCAAATTGTAATAACTTTTGAACAGATTAATATATTTTCACCAAACAATAGGCAGCATGTTCCTTTTTCCAAGCTCTTTCTACATCCCAAGTTTCGGACTAATAGCCCACACAGTGTCAGTGCAGCGCCACGGACAAAAAATGCACAAAAGTGACAAAAAGTGCATGTTTTGGCTCTTCCCTGTGCACAAAATGTATATCACACTGAACCACAATTTAGTAAATCAAGAGATCTACCACACCAGATTGTGCATTGCAAATTTTGTGGAAATCGATTGAATGGTTGTAAAGTTATTAACGTGCAAAATGTGAGGTTTAACATTAAAAGTGCCTACCACAATGCAAAATGCTATACGCAAAATAGAGGATTGTGTATGAGCAGTTATCAGGTTAACCAGGCTATCGAGCCATTTCCCTGGTAACAGTAGACCTTGAGAGTGAAGCTCAAGAGGTCTCCTGGTACCAAGGAAATGGCAAGATTCAAGAATAACCCGGTATGTGTATGACTGCTCATGCAAAATCTTTTAATAGTGTATGGGTAGTCATGCTTATGATTAGAGTGCAAAGAAAACACATTTTAAAATGGGTTTAAAAAATGCTTTACTCTGTTTTTTTTGTTAGTAGGGTATTTTCTTGGTCCTGGATAAATCGTTCACAGTCGGATTGTGCCTGGTTGGGGGATGCAGATGTAATTTTTTTATTTATCGCTTTTCGGATGTTCTTTGCTTGATACTACTTTTTTAAAAGCCCCTTTACGCTGTTGTTTGCTACTGCTATCTCCTCATAAAGCTGTGAGGTGACAAGACAGGCAACAGTTGTCGCTTCTTGAAGGCTTTGAAGCGCAAGACAGCATTCCATTTTGTTGTGCTGCACTACTGATGTACTGAGTGTAGCACAACAGCCACTATGACGTACTGAGTGCAGCACAGCAGCCGGTATGATGGAGTGAAGCACAACATTATTTCAGGCATGGATTTTCATGCTGAATAACATTCCACCGTGGCACTATATGTAAAGTGCATCACACAATATCTCTGCAGCAACTTAATTTTCCAACACCTAAATACCATAATTCACACGTACAGGACATCCCCTCAACACCTTGCAAATTTCAATGTAAAAGACCAAACCGTGTCCGAGATATAACATTTTAAAGTTTGAGATTTTCATTGGTCAGAGTGGCAGAATTCCGTACCTGTTTACATGTTACACACCTAACGACTGAAAAGTACATTCAAGGCAGTAAGGCTAGCTACCCTATAAATTTCAAGCCACTACCATAATGCAAAACGCTGTCCACAAAACATAAACTGCACCACACCATACCTCCACAATGAATGTATTTTCTGACACCTAAGCACCATAATTCACATCTACGGACATCCCATCAGCACCCTCCAAATTTCAAGTTAAAAGACCAAACCGTTTCTGAGATATTTAATTTTAAAAGTTGTTAAAATTGGGCTATCTGGTCCCTCCAAATCTGCCCATCTAGTCCCTCCCTCGGGATCAAAGAATCTTTGATTGTGAGCCTGCAAATTCTTTAATCATGAGGAGGGACCAGATGGTCAAAACCCCATTCTTTGTTCACAAAATAACCATATAAATGTTCCCTTTGATTTATAATTGGAACTTCAAAGTGCTGTAACTTTTGAATGCCTCAATATTTTTGTTCACCAAAAGAAAAGCAGCATGTTTGGCCAGTGAATCTCTTTCAAACAAGTCTTGTCACAGAGAGGCATGCCACACAATGGCTACACAGCACCATGGACAATATCCCAAAAACTGCCTCCAAAACTGGATAATTTCAAATTTGTCAGTGTTTTTGTGTGCAAAGACTGTAAGTCTGACCAAAACAAAATTTGGCAGATCATGAGATCTACCATGACCCACCATGCATCCTAAATTTCAGGCAAATCTGTTGAACTGGTCCAAAGTTATTAATGTGCAAAATTTGACTTTAACAAAGAAGTGACAACTCAACTCTAAATATAGTGGCATGACTGTGCCACTATAATATATATTATGGTAGCACGGTAGTGCTACCATAGTTAGGGTTGAGGTGCCCTTTTAAGGTTAAAGGGTCAAACTTTGCACCTAAATAACTTTGCCACCATTCAACAGATTTTCCTGAAATTTGGAATGAATGATCAAGAACCATACATCTTGGGATCTGCCAACTGTCGTACTGGTCGGATATACAGCTACGGAGTTATTAAGTGTGATCTGTGCCCACATTTACGCTTTCTGGTGAATTCTTTGCTCATGCCTACAGGTCGTACAGGTCTGAAAACTTCAGGGAATGTGTAGCCAGTGTCCTTAATGTGCCTTTCGAAGATTTCATGAAAAAATATTGAACGATTCAAAAGTTATTCAATAAACAAGTTCCCATTATAAGTCAATGGGAAAAGTTAGCAAAAAGTTCGACAGTGTCACAAATGCACTTTTTAGTGTCACAAATGGCCCTAGTAGTGTCACAAATCTGCCATTTTGTTTTCAGTTGGTGATCGGAAAAATGCTTGGCATTTAAATTTGGGACCCTCTAGCAACACAATTCTTTTTGTGTTCACCTAGTCGGACCTTAAGGATGCTAGCCATATCTTTATTTTGGGGTGAAACACCATAGAAATATGTTTTTCAAATTTCTGGAAAAAGTAGCGTAGCAAAGTAGTGTCACACTCAAGAAACTTTCGCTAATATTTGCGAAAGGTGTCGCAAATCACGACACTACTTTTTCAGACTATGGCCAAGATGACATCAATTCTTTGCCACCCTGCTGCAAAAGAACAGTTTGGTCTTTTGAGTTGAAATATGAAGAGAACACAGCCAACATCTCACATATGTGCCTTTCAGTGGTTTGGTGAAAAAATATTGCATGGTTGCATAGTTACTGTACTCCGAAGTTGGCATTTTTCCCCATAGACTAACATGGCGATGCGAGATACAGATTTTTTGCTGCGAGGTGCATAGTCTTTGGGCTATGTAATTGCAAAAACCTAGCCAGGAAAATCATCATTTTTGTGAAATTTTAATTTTTTTTTCTACGTCGTGTGGTTGCTGAGATATTAGCAATTAAGTACTTCCAATGCTCGTTTTAAGCTGCGATGCCCATTACAATGCATACATTCTTTGTACACACTGTGTTTCTGTATGCACCTGTTTGGAAAACACAGGGTATGAGCTACCGTTACTGTTACAGTTACTGTTTCTACTTGCGTTTATGTCCCCATTTGTGTTACCGTTCCCATGTATGCCACTGTGTGCGTTACCCTTTGCATTGTCATTTACGCGTGCATGTTCATTACTGTTACCATTTGCATTCCCACTACTGTTTCTGTTTCCATCACCATGCACATTGCCATTTGCGTTTCCAGCAGCCCTTTCATTTGCTTAACCGTTTCTCTTTCATTTTGCGTCTTCGTTGCTGTTACTATTACCATTTGCATATGCAATTGCGTTACTGTGCCCGTGCGCATTGCGGTTTGTGTTTCCAGATGCGCTTCCATTTCCTTTTGCATTTCTATTTACTTTGCTGCTCTTGTTGCTGTTACCATTACCATTTGCCTTTACAATTGTGGTACTGTGCCCCTGCATGCATCACGTGGTGGGAGCGCATGGCCCAAAGGCCCCCGCGCTCCTGCCACTGCATTACTTTCACTATTTCTCATCATCATTCTCAAACGATAAATGGAGGTAAAAACTCCATTAATGCATCAGTTAGGTTGTTCTATTAGCACAAAAAGTGAGGAAATATGGTGTTAGGGGCTGAAACCACACTTGACCCTCCAGCTCACCACCCCAACTGGCATTGGGGTGCACATTGGGTTCATCGGTCCTAGCTCTCACCCCATTCTCCTATTCCTCAGCCTCTTTACACATGTGATGGGGTGAGAGTTAGGGCCCATGACCCCAATGTGCACCCCATTGCTGGTTGGGGGTGGGCTGGGTCCAAGGGGCTTTCAACCCTAATACTGAATTTCCTCACTTTGTCGTTGTGGAACAACCCTAACTGATGCATTAAATGGAGTTTTTTGCCTCTAATATGTATATATATATATACCACTTGAGGTGTGCGGTCGCGCCTGATATTCGGGACGAGTCAGAAGGCTGAGTGCGCTAACCGCCCAAGGCGTGTGGATATCAGAGCGTGACCGCACACCTCAGAGTGGTTTATCTAACTTATAAAATGTCAAAATTGTTTTGGGGGGTGAAAGTGCAGGTGTGCTGTCGTGTTCTGATATACGCAGACGGTCATGTGATGCTGGTCAGCTAATGATATTGCTGCAATCTCCTACCCATTTTATAAAATATATATATATATATATATATATATATATATATATATAAAAATTAAGCAGGTAAATAAGTAATAGATATACACTTCTGAGGTGTGGTCGCCGCCTGATATGCACGCCTTGGTGTGCGCCAACCGCCCAAGGCGTGCGAGATATCAGAGCGTGACCCCAAGACACCTCAGGAGTGGTATATCTATCTTATAAAATGTCAAAATTGTTTTGGGGGTGTAAAAGTGCAGGTGTGTGGTCGCGCTCTGATATACGCACGGTCATGTGGTGCTCAGGCTCCAATAAAAGAGCAGCAATTTCCCTACCCATTTTATAAATATCGTTATCTGGGTGTAACTTTTGATGCATATTTAATTTTCACTGAACACATAACCTCACTTGTTAGTAAGCTGAGCCAAATAAAATGATTGCTAGTTTAAGATGCACTACTACATGTCTCAATAAGATTGCCAGAAAAAACAATAGCTGAGCAATTAATCCCACCTCCCTCAAATATGGTAACCTAATACACTGAACTGCAAATAACAGAATGTTGGATAAGCTAGACAAGCTACAGTACATTTTAAAATAGCCAGGTCCATTTTGGCTTTAATTTTAATACCCATCATTTTGTGTTATTTTCCAGGTTAAAATGCCAAATATTAGCCATACAAAGCATAAAATACCGGTTGGAACTCCTACACAAGAGCTCAGTATATAACCCTAAACATTACATCACACGGGTAGCATTTAGTAAAGACAAACATGCAGTCTGCAAACTAAATAAATCAGTGTACTGTATATAAACAAAATAAGCCCTGCTATATGCAAAACAACATTTGGAGAAAAAACTTGTACCAGACTGCACTGTCTAGGAATAACTTGCCTTTTTCAGGACATACTATTTCATTTCACAATGCCTTTGTTATTTCCTTGGAAAACTGCTTTCCTTTAGTTTGGAATTGTTGACAGAGTTTTCAGTCTTCTGTGTCTCCAATGTTTGTATAGCTAGTATACAGTCAGATGTGATGTGAACTAAATACAATTTTGTAATTGTATTTTATATTTTATAGTAACTGATCTGTACATACATGACCTAATGACATGTTTACTACCTAATAACATGTTTATTACTGTATAAAAATAAAGATTATTTCTATCTATCTATCTATCTATCTATCTATCTATTTCTTCATGGTACATAGCTCTTCACAGTTCACTATGTTTATTCCTTTTAGGAACTTGAAGGTCTCAATCATGCCCCCTCCTAGCTGGTTTCAAGTGAATACATGCTCAGTGCCTTTAATCAATCTCCATATGGTGTGCCCTCCTGACCCCGCATCATCTTTGCCACTCTACGTTGAATTGTCTATAGCCTATTCCTATTCTTTTTCATGTGGAACAACAGAACTGGCCACTGAATACAAGGTGTGGCCTCACCAGTGACCCTTACAGAGGTAACAGTACCTCTTGTTTCCTACTACTATCCCCCTCCCAATGCACCACAGTATCCTATTAGCATTGCTAAAGGCTTTGTTGCATTAGCTGGTTTGTTTAGGGGAGTTACCAATGATGACTCACAGATGCCTTTCCTCTGAAATTGTGTCCAGCTGAACCCCTCCTACCCAGTACTCTGTTCTGGGAATTTTTCACCCAGAGTGCATCCTTTTGCACCTCTTGGCATTGACTTTCAGTTACCACACAATACTTTAGATCAATTGTTCAGCCTTTGCAGGTCTCCACAATTCCCTTATCCTCTCCACTTTGTCAGCTCTACCAAAGAGTTTAGTGTCACCTGCCAGTAGCGATAGCCTGCCATGGATCACCTCGCCTTTGAAACTGATGAACAAATTGAAGAGGACTGGACCCAGGACAGATCCCGGTGGTACTCCCACTGGTGACCTCTCTTTCCTCTGAACCCATTCCACGCAGCTCATCAATGCCTTCTCTTCATACAAACTACCTACCCTTATCTGTTCCAAGATCCTACATCTTCTTCAGCAGTCTTCTGTGTGGCACTGAATTGAATGCATTGTGGAAGCTGAAGTAGAGTAAGTCTACTGCATTCCCCTTGTCAGTTTTCCTGGTTACCAAGTCACAGAATGCTAGCTGATTGATCTGACAAGACCGCCCCACCACAGACCCATGCTGTTTACTATCCTGAAGCACATTTTTCTTCAGGTATTCCACAATGTCCTCTTTGATTAGTGTCTCCATCAGGTTTCTTACCACTGAGGTAAGGTTGACAGGTCTATAGTTTCCTGCCTGCTTCTTATCTACTCCCTTATGCAGCTGAACTACATACACTATTCTTCCACCCTTGGAAAGCAACCTTTGTTGCAAAGAGCTATTGAATAGCCCTCCAGTGGGTCATCTAACATCAATGCCACTTCTCTTTGTACCATTGGATGCATCTTATCTGGACCTAGGGCCTTGTTCACCTTAAGGGCTGATAACCCTTTTATGACTCTTTTGTTAGTGTATTTCTGTAGCCTTAATTCTGTAAAAAAAATGTCCGTCTATCAGATGACTCTGTCCCACTGTCTTGAAAAGGCCAACTGTTCTCTCTAGTGAATACTTAGCAGAAGTAATCATTCAGCATAGCTGCTTTATGACCATCTTCCTGTACTGTACTGTACTGTACTGCTCTGCCCCCTCCTTTAGTCCATCAGTTCCTCTTTCTTCCTTCCTTTCTTTTTTCCTGGATACTGTATGTCTAATATATATCATTTGTCTGTCTGTCTGTCCATATGTCCACCTGTCCATCTATCTATCTATCTATCTATCTATCTATCTATCTATCTATCTATCTAGCTATCTGTCAGTCTATCTACCTATTTATCTATTGAACTATCTATCTATCACCAGATGAAAATATTTTCTTTTTTTAATTTGTCTTTTTGTGCTTTATTTTACTAGCTCCTACACTATGTGAGAAATGTGAATTTTCACACTAAAGCAGGTGAGGAGGTATATTTTGATATGAATGGTGACCCTCCAGCTTTGTATGATATTTTAAACCAGCAGATATCTAAGGCTGGTTCTTTTAAATGTGTAAATATTGGCAACATTGATTCCCGGGCCCCAACAGGGAAAGACATCACCATCAATAAGACAGCCATCAGGTGGAATGGAGCCTTTAGTGAGGTTAGTGCTTCCTGTGTTTCCTAATGTGATATAACCAGAATAATCAGTCTGCTGGAGATACCACTTATATGGCTTGCACAGCCTTATTACACTAGTTACATAACTCATATGTGTAGGCACATTCCTCTGATGTTTTTAATATGTGAAGAGGTAATTTATGTAACTAAGTAAGTAAGTAAATAGAACTTCACTCAGCACACAATCTCTGAGGCTCTGTGTGCCTTACATGAGATAAAAGCATAGCAAGATTATACAGATATTCATACATACAGGGTCAGCAAACAAGAAACAATTAAATCAGTAATAAATAAATAACAATAAAGTCAGCTGCAACTCATTAAAAAGGCTTCTCTTGAAAATCTCCACTGATGGGGCCTCCCTCAGAGATCTGGGGAGTGAGTTCTAGAGAACTGGCATGGCCACCTTGAAAGCGCAGTCTCCTGAGGTTTTCAGCCTGGACCTCAGAACTGCTAGGATGCCCTCAAAGGTGGAAGGGAGGGAGAGTGCTGGGAAAGCAGGGGTCAGGAGGTCACTCAGGTAGCCAGGGCCTGAGCTGTATAGGGCCTTATAGGTGAGCAAGCCCACACTGAAGATGATCCTCAATCTGACAGGCAGCCAATGCAGATCCTGCAGGAGTGGGATCACATGACAGGACCTAGGCAGGCCCATCAGCAACCTGGTCACTGCATTCTGCACCAGCTGCAGTCAACAGAGGTTCCCTCCACTGACCATGAAATAAAGAGCATTGTAGTAATCCAGATACAACATAACAAAGGTGTGCACTAGTGCAGGCAGGATGACAGGCGGAATAAGGGGTTTAATCCAGGCAACATTCATTAAGTGATATAAGTCACTTTGGATGATGGATGATACCTGAGCTTCAAGCATGAAACTGTCATCAAAGATGATGCCCAGATTCCTCACCCTGGTGGATGCCACCAACAGAGTAGATCCCAGCAACAACCCCATTCCTGAGCTGGAGGTAGCCACATCATGGCGGCAACCTCGGCTCGATTTCTAATATCACTGTCTTATCAGGGTTCAGTCACAACCAGTTAGAGGACATCCAGTCTTGGATCTCAGTCAAGCAGTTATTTAGCACTTCTATGGCATTACTTGTCCCAGTGGCAAAAGACATATACAGCTGGTATCATCCACATAGCAGTGAAAATCCAGACTGCAATGTCTAATGAGCTCACCCAGGTGTAGCGTGCACACTGTGAACAACATCAGCGATAGGATCAAGCCCTGAGGGACTTCTCAGGGCATAAGCTTTCGGACAGGAGGAGAAGTTCCCAATCACTACCTAACATACGAACATACGAAATTTGCCAGCAGATAAAGGCCTAGAGGTCTATCAAGTCTGCTCGAATGTGCAGCTAGCACCCCTTATTCTGCAGCTGCCCCTCCCTTCCACCCTTCCCCTTCATTAACCCTCCCCCTTGTCCTGTCCCATCCTCGTTTGAAGCAGTCCACTGTTCTACTGCATACCACTTCTGCAGGTAACGCATTCCACCCAGCCACCACCCTCTCTGTAAAAAAGTGTCTCCTCATCTCCCTCCTGAACCTTCCTCGCTCCAGTCTCATATCATGGGCCCTGGTGGCCCTCCCCTCCCTTACTTTGAACAGCCCCTCTGTACCTGTCTTGTTTATTCCTTTCATGTATTTAAAGGTTTCAATCATGTCCCCCTGTCTCTCCTCTCCTCCAGTGAGTACATGTTCAACTCCTTCAACCTCCTCTCATATGATAAGTCCCCCAGACCCTTGATCATCTTTGTCGCCCTGCGCTGCACTCCCTCCAGTAACTTAATGTCCCTTTTCAGATACGGACGCCAGAACTGCACGCAGTACTCCAGGTGTGGTCTAACTAATGACCTATACAGTGGCAGAATCACCTCCTCCCTCCTTGAGGATATACCCTTGCAATACAACCCAGCATTTTGTTGGCCTGCAGCTGCCTTCCTACACTGTGCCGAGTTGTTCATTGACCCTGTGATGAGCACACCCAGATCCTTCTCCTCCTCTGTCTGGGCTAGCTGCACTCCCCCTAGCTGGTAAGTCCTCCTTGGGTTCTTCATCCCAAAATGCATCACCTTGCACTTTTTGGCATTAAAGCCCAGTTGCCAGGTGTCTGACCAGGTTTCAAGCTTTGCCAGATCATCCTGCAACCCCTGCCATCCCCCTAGGTCATCCACCACCAGCCAACCTTGGTATCATCAGCAAACAGACTGATCTTGCTCTTGATGTCCCATGATATGTCTGCAATGAATATCCCAAACAACACTGGTCCCAACACCGAGCCCTGTGGGACACCACTGTCACTGCCCTTGGGTGTGAGAGCCCCACCCACCACCACCCTCTGTTGCCTTCCCTGCAGCCAGTTTCCTACCCATCTCACCAGCATTGCACCTGCCCCTGTGCCTACTAACTTCCTTCCCAGCCTTTCATGTGGCACCGAGTCGAATGCCTTGCTGAAGTCCAGATACAGGACATCCACTGCATGTCCCCCGTCCAGTTGCCTAGTTACCCAGTCATAGAACCCGACCAGGTTGGTTTGGCAGGATCGGCCACGTATGAAGCCATGCTGTCTGCTGTCCTGTAGTCCTTTGGCCTCTAAGAGGGCCACCAGCCTCTCCTTCAGGATAGTCTCCATTAGCTACCCACGATGGATGTGAGGCTCACTGGTCTGTAGTTTCCGGTTCATCCTTGGGGCCACTCTTGTGGAGGGCACCACGCGCAGAGCCATCCTCCAGTCCAGGTACACACCCGAATGTAGTGAGGCATTAAATAGGTCTGCACCAAAGGTCCTGCAAGGACCTCTGCCGTCCTTCAGTACCCTGGGGTGGATGCCATCTGGGCCTGGTGCCTTGTCCACCCTCAGTGCCTTCAAACCCTCTCGAACTCTGTCCTCCATGATTTCCTCATCTGTCACCACTTCCCCCCTTGCGTCTGCCATTTCACCCATCTTGGATGTCACCCCTCTTCTCTTTAGTAAATACTGAGCAGAAGTACTCATTTAGTGCTTCCGCCTTATCATACCCTGCTTCCACCACCCCCTCCTTCCTAATCCTTACTATGTGGTCCTTACAGCTCCTTTTCTCCTGATGTACTTAAAAAGTCCTTCTCCCCTTCTTAATGCCTTGTGCCAGCCTGAGTTCCGTAGATGCTTTGGCTCCTTACTGCCCTTGTCACCTCCTTGATTCTGTCAAGTACTCCTCTCTGTCCTCCCCCCTCCCTGTTTTCTTGTATTTCCTAAAGGCAGCTCTTTTCCTCCTTACCTTTTCCATGACCTCCTTGCTCAACCAGCTCGGTTTCTTAGCTCTAGCCTTCTTGCTCTGGGCTTTGCAGCAGGTTTTGGTTGCCTCCACTATCCCCAACTTTATGAGCTCCCATCTCTGGTTAGTATCCATACTAGATTGAATTCTGGCCAGGTACCCTTTTACCACTTCCCCATCCTCCCAAAGTCAGCCTCCTGAAGTCTAGCACTCTTGTGCCAGATTCCACTCCTTCCTTGCCCATATCCAATGTGAGCCATACTGAGTGGTGGTCACTCCCTGACAGCGGTTCCTCCACTGTAGTTTCTCTCACAAAGTCCCCATTTGCCAGCACAAGGTCAAGGGTATTCCCTAACCTGGTTGGTTCACTGACCATTTGCAGCAGGAAGCTGTCCTGGAAGGCATCCAGCAGTACCTGCTCCCTTCTGTTCCTGGTTGTTGGGGTGCTCCAGTCCACTTCCGGCATGTTGAAGTCCCCACAATCACCACACTACCCTCTCATAGGTCCTCCTGATCTGTCCCGCTAGTTCCTGTCTAACTCCTCCATCTGAGATGGTGGCCTGTACACCACTCCCATTCTAAGACTCCTATTCTTGGAATCCTGGATTTGCACCCAAAGTGACTCTGTACTGCCCTCCTCCCTTCCTCCTTACACACTTCAGTCCTTCCTTCACATATAGTGCCACCCCCTCCTTTCCCAGTCACCCTGTCCCTACGAAATAACCTGTACCCTGGTACAGACAGGTCCCAGTCATTGTATTGGGTGGCCCATGTTTCTGTGATGGCTGCAATGTCCACCTCTCCTCTGCCATGAGAACCTGTAACTCTGCAGTTTTCCTCCCAAGGCTCCTAGCATTAAGGGTAACCACCTTCCACCCTTTTCCTCCTCCCATCCTGCCCTCCTTTCCTAGCATCACCAACAGTACTTGCCATTTGTCCTTTGTCACTGTTATGGGGGTAAGCTCATATGATTTCCCAACCTGTGGTCCCTGCATATCTCTTCCCCAACTGCCACCCCCACTCCTAGTTTAAACTCCAAACTTCCTCTATATATTCTTCCATCCTCTGCTTCAACACTTTCTTTCCTTCCTCACTCAAGTGTAGTCTGTCCTTGGCATAGAGACTACTGTCCTCCCAGGTCCCTCCCACCCCCAACAGCCCATACCCTTTAGCTACAACACCAGGTTCTTAGCCATCTGTTAAATTCCTCTATTCTCAGCTTTCTTGTTGTGCTTGCCTTTGGCATGAAGTATCTCGGAAAAAGTTACTGATCTTCCTGCCCCTCACATAATTGTGCTAGTTCCTCAAACCTCCTCTGGACTATATCCACTGTCTTGTCAGCCAGGTCGTTTGTCCCAAGATGTATAATTAAATGAGGCTTGTCCCTACCCTTCTAGCATATTTCAGAACAGACTGTCCCACCCTTTCCGCTGTCATTCCTGGCAAGGCCTCCACCCAAATGAGACTATGCCTCTCCGCCTTGCTACCCCACCTAACTCCTCTTAGTATTGAGTCTCCCAGCACTAAGATTCCACCCCTCTTACTCCCTGCTTGCTTCCTTTCATCTCCTCCCTCATTTCCAGCTCCTCTTCTTCCTCCTGCACATTATTATGCCCTTTTACCCCTGTTGCAGTTCTCCCAGCAGAACTTCCCCCCGCTCCAGTTTGGTCCAGGCATTTATCAATTACTCCTCTAATTTCATCACTTCCCTCCTCCACCTTCTTCCTCTCTAGCAGTGCAAAACTATTTTCTGAAGATCCTTCACAAATGCCCGCTCCCTCTCTCTGCATAGTAACCTGTTCTCTCCTTTCCACTCCATGACTTTTGCCACTTCTTCGCCTCCCCTCACAAGTCCCTATTGCCTCCTTCCATTTGACTTTTGTCTCCTGACCTGGTTTCCCCGGCAATCGTTCTTCCTGGCCTGGGCCCCTTTGTCTCTGCTTCCCTTCTTCTGAGCCTCTCCTCACCACTGTTGGCTTAAATTGCCCTCCCTCATCTCCCCTTCCTCCTCCCTCCAGTATTGGGCTAAACCCACCCCCAATCTGCCTTGCCTGTCTTAGTTCCTCCTGCAGACCCTCAATCTCCTTTCTAAGTTTTTCTATGTGGTTGCACACTAAACATCCTCCCACTCTCCAGGCAATGTTTAGAAAGATTGGTGCACCACAGTTGTTGCAGCCTACCACCCTACCCATTGCTGTCGTTGCCCACCAGCAACCCCCCACCCTTCCAGATGCAGGATACCAAACACTCCCCCAAGTCCCCACTCTCCCCCCTCTATCAGTGCAAAACATTCTTTATGTCCCTTACCTCCTTTGTTGCACACGTTTAGATATGTTGAGCAACTGCTTTGTATATTCCTATCCACACTCAAAAATACTTTAAGTATCCATTGCACACCTTCTTCAACTCCTACTCCCCCTTTACCCAATGCAATAACTATGTGAAGTAGTAATAATGAAAGCGCCTAGAAGCGCCTCATTTCACCTGTTTCATTCTGCCTGTGAGAAAGGACTCAAACCAGTTGATGACAGTACCCGCAAGTCCACAGTACTCGCTAAAGCCAACCAGAAGCACAATGTGGTCAATGGTGTCAAATGCTGTGGAGAGATCCAGGAGAACAGGTACTGATCACTCTTCTCTATCTCTCACTCTGCGGAGGTTATTTTGCACCCTAACCAATGCCGTTTCAGTGATATGCTTGCCATAAATCCAGAATGGAATGGCTTGTAGATCTCAAAGGCCACATGGTGTGCCTAGAGTGGCAGAGCCACCACTTCCTGAACAACCTTCCCCAAAAATTGAAGGTTGGAGATAGGTCAATAATTTGCCAAGATGTCAGGGTCGAGTGATGGTTTCTTCAGAAGGGGCTTCACCAATGCCTACTTCAAGGCATAAGGGAAGAACCCCACTGAGAGGGAGCACTGGACAATATCAGTGAACACTGGACCAATGAACTCGACACATCCCACTAAGAGATGAGTCAGGCCTTGGTCCAGTTCGCAAAAAGTGGGCTGCAACTTCATAGAAACATAGAAATTGTCAGCAGATAAGGACCACCAGGCCCATCCAGTCTGCCCATAAGCCCTACACTTGTTTGCGGCCCTGTCCTTATCTGGTCAATGTCTTATCACCACTCCTTCCCACCTCTACGGTTCCCTCATGGCTGTCCCAGGCAAATTTAAATCCCTCCACTGTGCTCGCATCCGCCACCTCCTGTGGCAGACTATTCCACGTGTCTACAACCCCCTCCATGATGAAAAACTTCCTTACATTTCACTTTAACCTACCACCTTCCAATTTCATATAATGGCCCCTCATTCTTGTACTCCTCCTATAATGGAAGATGTCTCCCCACCTGCACCTTTTTTATGCCATTAAAGTACTTAAATGTTTCTATTATGTCACCCCAACCCCTCCTTTCCTCCAGCGAGTACATATTGAGGTCCTTTAATCTCTCATCTTATGTTTTCTGGTGCAAGCCTTGTACCATCTTAGTTGCCCTTCTCTGGACCGCCTCCACCCTGTCAATGTCCTTATGAAGGTGCAAACTCTAGAACTGCAGGCAGTACTCTAGGTGAGGCCTCACTAATGATTTATATACACTGGCATCAGTACCTCCCGCCTTCTGCTAGTGATACCTCTGTCTTTGCACCCCAGCATGCCACTAGCCCTTCCTACAGCCTTTGTACTCTACTTAGACACTTTTAGGTTACATGAAATATTATCCCCTCGACCCCTTTCTTCTCTGGAGATCATCAGCAGCTCCCCCCATCCTTTAGTTCTCCCCAGGGTTCCCTCATTCCAGGAGCATTATTTTGCACTTCTTTGAATTGAACCTCAGTTGCCACAGCTCAGACCATTTTTAGAGCTTCTCCAGATCCCTCCTCATCTTCTCCACCCTGTTGGGAGTATCTGTCAAGTTGCATATCTTGGTGTCATCTGCAAACAGGCAAACCTTTTCCTCCAGCCCGTCCATAATGTCACTAATGAAGACATTAAATAAGACTGCTCCAAGGACTGATCCCTGAGGACCCCGCTGGTCACCACCTTTCCCCAGACTGGATCCCATTTACTACCCCTCTCTGCCTCCTGTCCATTAGCCAGTTCCTAACCCAGTTTATCACCATGTGCCCTATGCCCAGGGTACCCATCTTGTTAACCAGCCTTTTATGTGGGATGGTATCAAAGACCTTACTGAAATCAAGGTAGGTGATGTCCACCACCCCTCCCAATTTACTTCCTTCATCACCCAGTCAAAACAATCTATCAGATTTGTCTAACACAACTGTCCTGCTGTGAGTCCATTTTGCCTCAGATCCTGGGCATCATTGGATTCCAAGTGTGCCACTATTCTTTCTTTAAGCAGTGCCTCCATGATCTTACCCACTACTGAGGTGAGGCTGATCAGCCTATAGTTCCCTGTATCCTCCCTACTACCACTTTTGTGTAAAGGGACTACATGTGCCCTCTTCCAGTCCTCTGGAACTACTCCTGTATCAAGTGACTTGGTGAACATGGCTGCCAGAGATGCTGCTAGCTCTCTATGCAGCTCCCTTAATACCCTTGGCTGTAAGCCATCTGGCCCAATTGCTTTGTCCACCTTCAGTTTTGTGAGCTCCTCCAGGATTCTCTGCACTGTGAATGGACTTGTATTTTCCTGTCCCTCCCTTTGTATCTTTTACCCAGCTGTGATTCCTGACCTTCCCCCTCTATAGTGAATACAAAACAGAAGTATTTGTTCAGTATTTCTCCCTTCTCCAGGTCCCCTCCATACTGTCCCCTGTATCCCCTCTGAGCCTTACAATCCCTCCTCTGGTTTTCCATCTTTTGCTGTAGGATGTCTTGTCTCCTTTCTTCACTGTTTGCTCTAATCTTTCTTCGGCCTGCACCTTTGTACTCCTTACAGCCTTCCCCATTTCTCTTTAGATTCTTTAGATACACCTCTCTGTCTTACTTTCTTTGAGTCTCCTTCTATTTCCTGAAACTCGCCCTTTTGACCCTTACCCTGTCCACCACCTATCTTGAGAACCATAGAGGTTTCCTCTTTCTCTTGCCTTTGTTTACTATGAATGCATTGGTTCATCACCTCCTCCATGGCTCTCTTCAGGTGTTCCCATTACTCCTCGACTCCTCACCTATCTCCCTCCTTGCCAGGGCCTCTTTGATACACCTCCCCATTTCTGCAAAATCTGCCCTCCTAAAATCTAAGGCCTTTGCCATTGTGTGGCTAGTTTGTGTCCCTGTCTCCATGCTAAACCATACTATGCGGTGGTCACTGGAACCCAGCTGATCTTCTGCCTGGACATCTGTGATTCTGTCACCATTGGTCAGTATGTGGTCCAGAATCACCTTGTTCCTGGTGGGATCAATCACTAGCTGTCTCAAGCCTGCCCCTGTAGGGAATCCAGGACATCATGGCTCCTGGATAAAGCAGCTGCTGGGTTGGTCTATTCCACGTCTGGAATATTAAAGTCACCCAACAATAATACCTCATTTTTTGTTGTCATCTCGTGAGTTTGTTCCACTAGATCCCTACCTCCCTTCTCTCCCCGCACTGGAGATCTGTAGATCACCTCTGTGTGGATTGCTGTGCCCTTGCCTGGCTCAAGGGTGATTGACAATGCCTCAGCCTCCCCCTGTCTACTCTGCACCTCTGTTGCTTTTATGCCTTCTTTTATGTACAGAGCCACTCTCCTCTCTTTTTTTACTCCCCCATCTCTCCTGAATAGACCATAACTCAGAACATTTTCGTCCCAGTCATGATTTGTGGTGTGCCAGGTCTCTGTTATTGCCGCTATGTCCAAGCCTGCCTCTACTAACCAGGCCTCTACATCTGTGACTTTATTTCCCAGACTGTGGCCATTTGTGACCATGGCCTTCCATGTTTTGCTGCCTGACCTCTCTCCAATTCTGTGCCTCTTTTTCTCATTCCATATTCCTTTTTATGCTGCCTTCCTACCCCTGTCTTTCTCTTTCCATTCATTACTGGTGTCCATGCCCTCATCCTACATTCATGTTCCTCATTTCAGTCTACTCTATCTTGTTGGGGTGGGCTATTTGAGCCTCCCTACTCCCGATTACACCCCCTCCGGCTAGTTTAAATGCTCATCCAGGATACATTTAAACCATTCACTGAGGACTGCCAACACCCTTTCAGAAGGATGCAGTCTGTCCCCCTTGAACAGGATTGCACTGTTCCATATATTTGTTCCCATTCCCCAATGAGTCCATGTCCCTTCTCACTGCACCAACCCTTCAACCACTTGTTGAAGCTGCTGAGATTACCTCCATGACCTCAGCCTCTCCCTCTGGCTCAAGCTCCTCCTAGACAATAGGAGTGCCTCTGCTCACACTTCTTATGTGGTCCTAAACTCCTGAGTAATACCTTTGTATCAAAGAAATTCACAAATCTGGCTACAGTACTTTTTTGAAATTCAAAATATTAGTACAGTAGTAAAACAGAAACACACAATTTGTCGGCAGACAAGGACCTATTGGCCCATTTTGCCCCATCTACAGTGTTACCATAGACCCTTCTTGATCTCTGGCTCTCCCCTCCTTCTTTCACTAAGATTCCCTTATGCCTGTCCCATGCATTCTTGAACACCACCACCACTGTTTGCTCACACCAGCTCTGCCAGAAGACTGTTCCAGGTGTCCACCACTCTTTTAGTGTAAAAGTACTTCCTGTCATACCTCCTGAATCTGCCCCCTCCAGCTTCATTTCATGTCCCTTTGTTCTTGAGCATCTTTTTTTTTTCAGAAAAATGAAAGATTTGCTACAGTCATTTAGAGGTTAAACTTTTAACATTTAAGAGGAACAACAGGCCGGACATGCAGTATGACTGGAAAGCAACAAACATTATCAGAATCTAAAAAGAAATGCAGCTACAGTAAACAAATACATGGGTAATATGTACAAAACTAACAAGTGGCATTACTGTATAGCCCAATACCATACCATACAGCAATGAGGAAACTTCTTCCTGTATTATCCTTACACAAACTGAAATTCTCCTTACTCCTACCATTCTGTAGCATCTGAATAAGTGAACAAAAATGGAGGTATTCCTGCTACACACAGTATGATAAATGATTCAAATATTTGTAACAACAGCCAATGTCTCATTTGGTTTTACTGTACAGACATTTATTTCTGAATATTTTTCCTGTCACTCCATACACTAACACATTTTTTAGCATAATTTAAAGTCACAATACAACTTGAACTATTTTATTTATTTATTCATTCTCAGATTACAATACCTTTGAGCACATAACAGCTCTTTTACAAAGGTTCCATATCAGTGGGAAGGGTGACAGACTTACAATGGATGGTATTACATAAACTTTCAACAAGAAAGTATTTAAAATGACATTAACATTGCAACTAAAATTAAAACTATGAATCAGTAGGAAATCAAAAATAACGTAATAAAAGGAGGCAACCCAGGGTGCTTTATCAAATAGGTATAGGTAGATTTGGGTGAACAAAAGTTCAGGTGAGTGAAGATAAACAGTGAAAAGAAGGTGGTGGGTGAGAGGGGTGAGGTGAAAGAAGGATCCGGGTAGGAGGCAAGAAATAAGGCAGAGTGGTTAGGGTGAAAGTGGTCATTCACAGAGAAAGGGGGAGAAGTAGGTACACAAGGATATGTCAATACTGCTGAGGTAGTGCTATGTTAGTTGAAACAGTCACAGGAACCGTTAGCTGTAAGATACTGACTAAGAGTGCCTTTAAATGGTCCCAATTTTGGTAAGGAAGAGATATCACTGGGCAGTGCATTAAATCATAGTGGTGCTCTATATGCAAATGATCATTGCTCTTGTGTAGTCAGGCATCTTGGAATATAGAAGAGTTGATTGACTGAGCTATGCATGTGTTGGGAGCTGCAAGAAGGGCTGAGTAAGTTTGTAACACCAGAAGGCAGGAGCCAGAGAAGTGTCTTTTTAGTTAGCAAGCAGGTTTGATAGTGAATCCTCTCATTTAACTGAAGCCAACCTGTTTTGCGCATACAGTTTACACATGTGGATAAGGCGTGCTGCTCCAGTAAGAAGTCAGCATGCTTTATTGAGTGCCACTGATATTCTGCGGAGGGTAGTGGTGGAAGCTGAGCCATAGATAACCAGACCATAGTTAACAATGGATACTATGGTGCTTTAGATAGCTAGTCTAATGGCTTCAGGCATTAGATTGTGTTTATGTCTATGGAGTAACCCTATCTTGATACTGGCAGGCCTGGGAACATTTTCAGCATGCTGGGCATATGATAGTGAGCTAGCCACAGTTACCCCTAGATGCTGAAATGTTGAATTTGTTCAAGCGGGATGCCAGAAGAGTTCCTGATGGTTAGGGTACTGGATCTGTGTTTGCTGTGAGCACCGCTGAACAACATGACTTTCATTTTTTTGTAGTTCAGAATCAGCTTGTGATTCCTGAACCAGTCCTCCACTTCCTCAAAGCTGAGTTGAAGTTGATGTTCCAGTGGATCAGGGTTAGTGTTCCTAGTGTCCATGACCACGTCATCTACATAGAGAAGGATCTGCTGGTGACAGGAGCAAGGGAGATTGTTAAGAAAGTTGCTAAAGAGAAGCAGACCCAGTATGGATCCCTGTGGTACTCCAGAGTGGACATGTTGATGGTCACAGGCGACATTAGCTATCTTCACCCGTTGGGAGCAGCCTACAAGATAGCTTTTGAACCAGAACACAGTATCTGCCAAGAGGCCAGTTGAGGACAGTTGCTTGAGAAGTAGACCATGGTTCTCTGTATCAAAGGCCTTTGTGAGGTCTATGAAGGCCGCACCACCAATCTACCTTTATCCAGAGATCGGTGAATGAAATAAGTGAATTCTAGCAGGGCTGTGGTGGTGCTATGTCTCTTTCTGAATCCATGCTGCTGGGGGCACTGGATTGAGTATTTTTCCATATACTCCACCAGCTAATCTGCAACTATGCACTCAAGTGCCTTAGACAGAGGTGGAAATATAGAGATAGGTCTATAGTTTCTGTGTATAGTGTAGTCTCCACTTTTGTGAACAGGGGTAACAAGGGCTGGCTTCCAGATCTGGGGAAATTGTGCAAGTCTCAATGAGAGGTTTAGAATCTTTGCAATGGACACCAGTATTTCTTCAATGGCAAGGGCAACTAATTTGAGGTCTAAGGAATCACTACTATGCCTTGACTTCCCTAGTACTTTTACTAGGTATTTCCTGACCATATACTGCGAGACCTCTTTGAAGTAGAAAGGAGGTGGTGCAGGAAGAGAGTCATCAGCCTGCTGTTCCGTGTCTTCAGTGATGTCCTTAAAGAAGTCTGGTTGGGAGGACACTGCCCAGGTCAGTGAATGTGTTATTAAAAGCATTGGCTATGGTCAGTGGGTCAAAGGTGGGGGCTTCATTAATATTTAGCATGGTGGGTGCAACCTTAGCATCTTTACCTGTTACATCTTTTATATTGTTCTAAAAGTTCTTACTATCACTGCAAGTGTTAGCAAGCTGTTCCCTATGGTACTTGCTTTTTTCAATGCGAATAGCACTGGTGCACTTATTCCTGGCAGTTTTATATTCTTGTACATCTGCAAGCTTGCCAGTAGCCTTTGCACAACAGCAGATGTGATCTCTGTGATTCATCTGACTAATGAGGTCGGCGGATAACCAGGGATTAATGGTGCCTCGAATTTTTATCCTTTTCAAGGGGGCATGGATATCACAAGCTTCATTAAAGTGCTTGGTAAAGTGTTCCACAGCTACATTTATATCATTTGTGGCATTAAGTATTGACCAGTCAGTGCTATGGAGGTGTTGTTTCAGGGGTTCCTGGTATCCCTGCTTTAGTACCCTGCTGAAAATTGTTTTGGGGGAGGTTTATTGAATTTATTTGACCAGTTACAGGTAATAGGGGAGTGGTCACTTAATGTGTCAGAGAGAACATTCACATTTGTGATACAATCTGGATGATTGGACAGTATCCAGTCAAGAAAGGTACTCATATCCATCTTATAATTAGCCCTAGTAGGTGATGGAACAAGCTGGGAAATGTTGAGTGCAGAGATTGCATCCTTAAAGGATCCTATTTCAGAGGAATGCCAGTTGACATTGAAGTAACCCATCCTTATCATCTCAGCATTATGGGGCAGGTTCCATTTTTCTTCTAAAGCGTGGCTTATAAAGCAGCAAGGACATGATAGAAGCAGCAGCGGTTATTTGCACACCTGCTGGTAATGGGTTGCACTGCAGGGATGCAGAACATTTTCAGTTAGTGGTTGAATTTATAGTGAATTGCAATGATTTGTGGGTCATATAGTTTCAGTGAATACATTTTTTATATGATTTTCTTGAATATCCATGCCTTGCAGGAGGTTTTTTGTGAAGTGTACAACTAATGGCTTTTTTAAAAACTCTATGAATTGTGGGAAATTAACAAATAAAACATGGGAAGCAAATTTTCCTTGCTTCACACATCTCTAATGCATTATTACATAATCCGTCTGCTTTGTCCATCTATACTGTACGTGACTGGAAAATCACTATTATTTTGTTGCAATTTTTTTCCATGTTTGCTGAAGTGAGTTGTATAGTAAAAGCACAGATTTTAAACCTTGTACTCATTAAAAAGGCACTTGTATTATGACTGTTTTTTTTGCAAAAGTCAAAATATGTCCCTACTGTATGTATGTCTTGTCATTTCTTGGTTAAGAATTGAGCAACATAGTTTGGGGTTTTTATTTACATTTAATAATCTCCAGTGATTTTTAATTCCACAGAATGTTGTGGTCAAGGTATGAACTAATATTGCTCAAAGAGAAAAAAAAAACCCTCCAAAACCTTCTACCATCCACAGTAAGAGGATTAAATGCACAGTGGCAAAGTGCCACTTCTGAGTGCAAGCACGTATCCATGCCACATGATTGCTATCAAATCAAGAATTAACTCATCAACCCATGCAGTATCACACACATTAAATTGCTTTTTTTTTGGGGGTGTTACTGGCTATGACATATAGTCAACACAAAACAAAAGATTCAGTGCGCGCACACACACACACACACACACACACCCCTCAAATTGACAAATCATTAAATGTGCTTTCTGCCACAAATGGTTACTCACTTATTTTATCTCAGATGGGGAATAGAGGTCTCTTGGTGTTTCAGATCAGGGCTCTGGTGTGAAATTAAGCTCAGCCACCAGTCGGCAAGGTGGACCTCCCATCAGCTGCAGTCCTATTCTAAAATGGTAACTGCCACAGTTGGCTGCCTTTTAAAATATAGTGCACTGCCTGATTGGCTCACTTTAAATAAAATTCAGGCCCCAGTCAATGTATTGGTTATTGATGCACTGCCCAATTGGCTCACATTTAATAAGGTGAAGAACCCAACTAATATACTGGTGGTCAATGAGGAGCCAGCTGATGGAGACAACCATAAACCTCCTATATAAACAAATCCAAACTTAGTCACTCAACCCATGCAGTACCACACACATTAAATCTCCCCACTGACCACCAGTACACTTAGGCTGCTGGCAGATGAACACTGGTCTGACACCACTGCAAGTAAGGTGCTCCTTATACTTATATATAGTGAGGCAATATAGCACAGTGGCTGAAGGCTCTGAGCTGCAAATCTGGTGACATCCAGCAGACCAGACCGGGGTTTGAATTTCACAGCTTCCACTTGCATACTGTGTGACCCTGAGCAAGTCACTTAATCCTGTGCTCCCATAAGTTTCAGAAAAGCTTCAGCTAGTGTGCTACTCCTGGTTAAACAACTAAATAAAAAAAAATATATATACAGTATATATATATATATACATGCAAAAGACAAACGAGCATACCTTGTGTTTGTCACCTCAGTGTGCTTCAGCCAGCTACCAACATTTCTAGCAATATAGTGTCTTTTGGATCTGGGTGAGAGGATGAGGTTCCAGTTATCTCCTAGCAGCTCAATCCTCTGGTAATATTTTTATTTTTTTTTTTCCAATTATTTAACCAGAAGTGGCACACTAAGCTGAAAGCTTGTTTACAGGTGTGGCCTGGGAGCACAGGGAAATTAAGTGACTTGCTCAGGGTCACACAGTATGTAAGTAGGGCCTGTGGGATTCAAACCCATCTCTCCAGATTTGCAGCTCAGAGTCTTCAACCACTGCGCTATACTGCCTCCCAATATGGCGGATGAGTGACTTCAAGAGAGCCAGCCTCAACCTGCACTCTAGCCTCTCTCCGTGTATCTATTGAGCTCTATGCTCTGCACCCCTTAGGCTCACCTTCACTGAATATTAATGAAGACTGACAGCCAAAATCTCTTCATTCCAGCAATGGACTGCCCCACCATTCTACTAATTATGGAGAAGGGGCCAAGTACCACCACTTCCCCTCAGCAGAGGAGGCATGAAGAGTACCATGATGGAAGACAATGGAATTTCTGAAGAGTAATGCAGTTAAAGAGGGACTCCAAACAAAAGTGCTACATTGCAGAATTAGAATAAGCATACCCCCAATAAATCTCATACCAAACATTAGGTTTTTACATTACTTCATTTTAAAGTTATGAGCTATTTTGTAACCCTAATTTCACTATCTATTCAAAAAAGCCAGTTTTTGTGAAGAGCCACTGACGATGTTTTATCCTGAACTTACAGTCAAGGCCTCCTTGTCAGCAACCTTATAAGGCCTGTTTCATCAAAGTTTAAGAAACTGTAGCTATAGTAATTATTTAGAAAAAAATTGACTTAGGGTTGACTGCAGTGCTTGCATTTCCAAAATTTTGGGATGCATGGTACTGCACTTTAGAACATGTCAGGAGGTGGTTTTGGAATGCAACACTGATCCAAGGTATAGAATATCAAGGTGGTGCACAGTTTTAAAATGTTGGGGGGGGGGGATATGCAGTCTCAAAATGTGTCAGGAATGTGCCAACTCAAAATGAGGCGGGACACTCAAACTCAGAATGTGACAGGGAAACACATTAAAGAATTTGGTGGGTACTGGCAGTTTCGGAATATAGTAGAGATGCATGCTGTCAGAATGTGACAGAAAACACTATATTATTCTGAAATTGCTTGTCCCTGTCACATTCAATAATTGTACACACCCACCATATTTCAAAAATGTGCATCACATCCTCATCATATTCCAACACTGTGTATCCCAACCACACTCTAAAATTATGCATCCCTGCAACATTCCAAAAGTGTGCATTCCTGCCACATTCCAGAATTGCACCTTCCAACCTTATTCCAAAGTTGTGTTTCAATGCCACATTCCAAAATTGTCACTGCCACATTCCCAAATTGTATGTCACTGTCACATTCTGAAACTATGCATCACTGCCACATTCCGAAATTGTGGGTCACCACCACATTCCCAAACTGTGCATCACCACCACATTCCAAAATTGAGTGTCAATGCCACATTACCAAACTGTGTGTAATCCCCCCTACAAATTGGGTTCCCAAAAGTCTTCCTTGGGTGTGCCTAAATGCCCACTGCCAGGCTGGTACCCTGTGTCTTAGCTTTTAAAAGTGTTTGTATGAGAGTGCCTTAATGCCTCTATGCTTTGTCTCTTTAACAACTGCATATAACGTGGTGCTTATTTAATCTGGTGGGGGACTGAGTGTTTCTATGTTTGAGTCCTACCTGGGCTGCTAGATAATTGCTCTGTTCTGCCATCACTGTTTGTGCAGAGTGAGCTCTGTTAGAAGCTGTACTTATTTGCTGCTTATCTATTAGAATAGTAATGATATTGTAGTTCATCTAACCTGCCTTCTTTGCAACATGGACAGGTCTGTTTATCACCACCATCTTGGTCCTGGACTGCCAGAATGGGCCAGTCAGTACCTTTGGGAACCCTAAAATGGATTTTATCACTGGGGTTATGTGGGAGTGAATTTCTGTAGGAATTGTAGTTTTGAGACTTTGGCACCTAAATGCACCTGAAAGGGGAGCCCTTGCTTTTGAAAAGACAGATGAATCAAAGAATCAAACCTTTTGGACCAAAGGGAAATTTCCAAACTGCCTGCTGCAGTGAGTCAGTCTGGAGTTAGAGTGTGGGGAGTAAACAGCTTGAGTGATTAGAGCAGCAGATCCTGCATAGTTTGTGCTGGAGATTGTTGGAAAGGCTGAGTTTGGCCTGCCTGTCTGTCTGCAGTCCTTCAAGAGGAAATCCTTTGAAAGGTTTAGCAATTGGACTGATCTGAATTGGAGTGTGATAAAGCCACTGAAGACCAGATTTAAACCTGAAGAAGATCGAAGATTTGCTGTACGCGATTGGCCTGTTAGGACATCCATTTACCACAGAATTCCTGGTTTTGCTCAGAGACACTGATATTGTGGCCAGACTGCCATCCGCATTGTGGTACGGTGATTGCTTTACTATAAATGTACTGTGTGCTTTTAGTGGGTCACGATTTGGTTCCCCACTGTATAAATGTGTTCCGCTTGCTGAAAGCTGCATCCAACACTACCGGACTTGAAATCTGAATTGTTCCAGCCAGCCTGGGCTTTGCCACCTGGCCCAGCCAGCTAATTTAGGGACAGGAGCCATCATCTGTGAGCGACTCACCCAGGGATCAGCCCCCTGCTCAGCCATCTCAAACAGGAATGACACCTTAGTGATTCATGTGGGCCCTGCTTCTCCTGGCAAACCAGTCATCAACCTGCAGTCTTCATTTCATCTAGCCTGTGTCTCATATTAGGTAGCATGAGTAACAATCAGGGTAGCTCCCTGCAACAACAGCTAAATCTCAAGTGTTGTCATCTGATTGCATTGTTGTTTTTCCTTTCATTAACTAAACCTTCAGGCTCTGGATTACAAATTGTGTGTGGTTGTGCATGCCTTTTCTTTTCATTACAGGGCCCTCACCAGCTGCGATGCCGGCCTACC
The DNA here is from genome assembly GCA_016271365.2 of Neoceratodus forsteri. Taxonomy (NCBI): domain Eukaryota; kingdom Metazoa; phylum Chordata; order Ceratodontiformes; family Ceratodontidae; genus Neoceratodus; species Neoceratodus forsteri. Next base: position 38,957,367 of record CM028137.1, on the reverse strand, counting down.
CAGGACAATGTTCCAGGCTAGCCCTCCTTACTTCCAACTGGGTACCCAGAGCGTGTGACTGTGTAGGGACTGAAAGTGCATGCATTATTGCCTGACTTGATCAGTTTTTGAATCAATCAACCTGATTACTCCCCTCCCTTGTTCAATTCCCCGGAATAAATCAGATCTAACTCTTTTTGCATTTAATCTGACTGTGGTTCCAGTTTATACCAAAAGCACTGTACTGTTGTTATTTGCTGTGCCTAACCTTGTTCTACAGGGGGTCTCCGGGGTCGAAGTGGTGGAACCAGGCCTGGTGGTAAGTGCAAACAGTGTGGGGATTTGTATGCGGAATAGGGGCTACTGTGAAAGTGTTTGTTGCATATTGTCTAGGCCACTAGAGGGGAAAGAGGAGGGTTACAGTGTCTCGGAGGGCTGTACCCAGGTTAACCTTATTACTAACAACCCTGTCCTCTGGGTGGAGGCACCCGTTTTAGTACCCAGGCCCCTTAACCTGCAACTAGCCATGCAGTCAGGGGTAGTAGCCCTTGGGATAGCGCCACCTAGGGGTTACATCTTGGAGGCACCAATGCTGGGATTTGTGCCTTCTAGTGGTCAGAAGTGGGTACTACAACCCCACACTTAAAAATTTTAATAAAATGGAGGCACTTGCTACGCCTAAGTTTAAGATTGCCCTCCATAAGCTGTTAGTGCACTGTATGATGGGGTGGAGTGAGGCACAGGGGGTAGACCCTCAACAAGCCATTTTGTTAAGGGACCACTAATGCAACTATTATAGAGACTGTTGAGCAAGTTAGGAGTTTGGGGAAGGTTGAGGTGAAAGGAAGGGATTCCGACCTGTTTGATCAAACTATGGTGGCCCTACTCTCCTGCCACCTACCCATTAAACCAGAGAAGGTACCTCCTGTCATTTTGCTTGAAGGGTCCCGAAAGGGGTGGAGGGTCATTTACTTACACAGCAACCCGTTTGTTCCTGGAGGGTCCCTCCGCATAGAGGAGTTTAAAGACAAGCTGCTTAAACTGTTAGCCTCTGAGGGGTGCTCTGCTATGGAGCTAGTGAAAATGTTAGAGCTTTCTTTTTTTACAGTTAAACTTTTTTATTAATTTTTCATAAGATATACAGACAACCTCTTACAGTACAGTACAATGTGAGGATTATTTATTTTTAAAGAAATTGAGGCAGCATATAATAAGAACATTGCTACAATAATACAAGGAGCTTTTGGTTTAAAATACAGTAAACAATACAGGTCATGTAATTAGCATATACTTGACATTTGTAGTGAACTTAAAGCAGATAGTATAATTAGATACGGTTTATATTAAAATGTTACATAATTATATATGATGCTGCAAAAGGGAATAAAGTACATTCGTAAAAGGATTGTGGAGTAATAAAGAATGATTGAGAACAGAATATAGGAAAGAAAAGATATATAAGAAAGTTAAGAAGAGAGAGAGGGAAACTATAAAAAAAGGGGAAAAAAGGCGAGACTACAATGATGTATCAGTAAAAGGGGAAAATCCATATATATTAAGTCCATACATTGCTGTTGGAAGATTTAGTTGATTCCAAAAAATTTAAAAAGCCCTGCCAACAATTGTTATATAACATGAGTCAGTCAGACAAGATATATGTCATACGGTCCAGAGAGGCATATTGCAATAGTTGGTTAATGATACCAGGAAGGGTAGGGATTATGTTGGATCTCCAATGCATGAGGATTGTGCGTTTAACTTGAAGGAAGAGTATATTTAACCATCTGCTATGCGAATATGACATTTTATAAGAACGGTGATTAAAAATACCAAGAATGCAATGCTTAGGGTCCAGTGTAAAAGGCTGACCTACCACTTTCATTGCAAATCTGTGAGTACAGTGCCAAATCTTTTGTATGAGGGGACAGTGCCATAATATATGCAATAAATCCCCATGGGAGAATTGCAGCACCAGCAATTGTTATTGTTCAATAAACCCATTTTTTGTAATACAACAGGAGTTCTGTACCACAAATGAAGGATCTTGGTTTGAATGAGGGAACTGCATTTATCATTAAAAGATTTGTGACAGGAGAGCCAACATCTGGACCATTGTGCATTGGTGATATTATATTGTAGCAAAGTACTCCATCTGTTTTTAGCATTGACAGAGTAGTCAGGAAGGATATCACAAATATCTTTGTAAACAGTGCTATTTAAATTGGATGTTGTTTTTTATCCATTTAGAGATGTGCTTATCATACAGAGAATTGATAGAGAAGGGTGTGAGGTAAGAGTTGCATGCAGTACGAAGCTGTAGATATTTCCAAAAATCCTGATGGGGAAGATTCCATATGCCTCGTAGGTTGGTGTAAGATTTTAACTTTAATGACTTGGGTTCAAGTATATCCTGCAAAAAGAGAATACCCTTATTTTTCCAGGTACGACAAAAAATGGGGTGATTATCAAGAGATATATGGTGGTTACCCCAGATGGGGGTGTAAGCTAAGGGTTTGGGGTTGGATTTAATATGCTTGTGAATGATTTTCCAATAGAATATAGAAGCAGCTATGCTAGGGTGAGACTTTAAAGAAGAGGTAAGGGTGTTATAAAGAAAAGAAGTCACCACATTACCAGGACATAAGGATGTTTCCATATTGACCCATAAAGGAGACTGGATGTTGGGTTTGTTAAACCATTTAATTGTTTGAGATGTACGGAAAGCCCATAAGTAGGCTTAGAATCAAGGAAGGCCAAAGCCACCTTTTGACCAATGGGATCTAAGTTTATTACAACTAAATCTCGGTATTTTGCCTTCCCAAATGAAGCTGCCGTTAATTTTGTCTATTTTGGTAAGAAAACTAGAGGGAAGTATCAAAGGGATATTGGAAAATAGGTATACTATTTTAGGAGTTATAGACATTTTAATGGCGGAAATTTTACCATTAAAAGATAGTTTAAGTAGCTTCCATCTATCAAGTGTTGTTTGGATACTGGTTAACAGAGGGGAAAGATTAGCATCCCATAATTTATTCAATGTTGGGGTGATCCGAATGCCAAGATAAGATATACCTTGGGGGGCCCAACGAAAGCCTATTGAATTGTTCATGAGGGAATACAAAGGGTATTCAATGGTAGCATTTCAGATTTGTTAAGGTTTAGAGCTAGTCCGGAGTGGGAGGTGAAGTCATTCATTAGTTTAACTAAAGGTTTCCCAGAACGTTCGAGGTTTTCAAGTAAAATAAGGAGATCATCTTCATATGAGAGTGAAGTATAGTGAGAGTTACCAATAGTAATGCCTTTAATTGTACCGGATTGACGTAGGGACGCAGAAAGAGGTTCCATGGCAAGTATAAACAATGAAGGCGATAAGGGGCATCCTTGTCTGGTGCCTCTTGCTAAGTAAAAGAAGGGGGACAAAATAGAGTTCATGAGAACTCGAGCTGAAGGGGAGGTATACAATAATTGAATCCAAGCACAAAAATTATTTGGAAAGCCAAAATGAGATAGCACCTGATATAGATATTCCCAATTGAGAGAGTCAAATGCTTTCCCAAAGTCAATGGCTATTGCAGCAGCAGGGGGTTTAAGAGTTATTGCTTTGTGAATTAAATTGAGTAATGAGCGAAGATGATCGGAACTGTTTCTATTTTTGATAAATCCTGATTGAGAAGTATGGATGAGTTTAGTCATTAAAGATTCTAAGCGGAGAGTTAATAATTTGGCAAAGATTTTTCCATCAGTATTAAGAAGTGAGATCGGTTTATAGTTTGAAGGAAGAAAAGGGTCTTTGTCTTTTTTTGGTAAGACTGTTATAATGGCTTTGGTCATTGTGCATGGGAGTTTCTTTATTAAGGTTGCTTCCTGGAATACATTGACTAATACAGGACAAAGAGTGTCAGGGTTTTATAAAAATCAATAGGGAACCCATCACTGCCAGGTGCTTTACTGTTTTTTTAATGATGATAAAGCAGTTTGGATTTCCTGTAAAGTGATTGGTTTATCAAGCATAGCTTTGTCCTGAGGGGATAGGTGGGGTAGATTACATTTTTCCAGAAAATGTTGTATTAGGTTGGGATTTGTAGTATTAGGTTGCGAGTATAGTTGATGGTAAAAGGATTGCATAATACGATTGATTGAAAGGTTGTCTGTGTGTGTCTGACCTGATGGATCTTTTAGACCTGCTATATGTCTCTGCATCTGTTGAGTTTTTAGCGGTAAGAGAGCAACTTTCGCATTTATCCCTTGTTCCCAATAACCGTGTTTAATCCTAAAAAGGGCAAGTTCAGCTTTCCTGGATATCAACTCGTTAATTTTAATTCTTAATTGTAGAATTTCCAGATGAAGCTGTGAATTATGATTGGGTTTATTTAATTTATAGTATTGGGTTTCTTTTTCTTTAAGGGATTTTTCTAAATTAGCTAATTGTTGTTCTCTTAATTTCTTTCTATGCGCTGCATAACTAGTAATTTTACCTCTAATAGTGGCTTTTAATGCTTCCCAGATAGTACCTTGAGACATATCTGGAGTATCGTTAATAGAAAGAAAATCTTGAATCTGGGTTTTAATCCATGGAGTGAATTCAGGGTCTCTGAGTAAAAGTGGGTCTAAATGCCAAAATGGGGATTTAGAAGAAGGTGGACCCCAGAGTAAATGCAAACTGATAGGGGAATGATCAGATATAACAATAGGGAGAATCGATGTATCAATAATTTTTTCAGTAATGAGGGGAGAAGAGAACCAACAATCAATCCTACTATATGATTTGTAAAAGAGGAATAAAGGTGTAATCTCGTTGTCTGAGATGATGTAGTCTCCAAATGTCAGAGAGACCTAAATCCTTCATAAGCATTGATAGAGCATTAATACTATGGGGGTGGGCATCATGTGATGAGTTACTTCTGTCTAAATATGCTTGTAGTGCTAAGTTAAAGTCACCATCAATAAGAATAGGTGGATTATTTTTATTATTAATCATAATTTGTTGGGTTAGATTATCGAAGAAAATGGGTGGATCAAAGTTGGGTGCATATAAATTCACAAACTTAAGCGGACCTGCTGTGGTGTTTAATAGGGTTACAATCCACCTACCATGCTGGTCTCTAATGATTTTTATGGGGGGCCAATTAAGAGATTTATGTATTAAGATAGCAACCCCATGTTTTTTGGATGGAGAAGATGACACGTATACTTGACCGACCCAGTCCCTTTTAAGTCTGTCGACATCCTCTGATAAAAGTTTAGTTTCTTGTAAGAAAGCAATATGTGTTTTATGCATTTTAAGACAGGTAAGTACTTGCTTACTTTTACAAGGCGAGTTGAGTCCCTTGACATTCTATGAATGTAAGATTAGATCACTCATGGTACTAGGATATAAGGTAATTAGTTACAAATAGGAATGAGGGACTCAATACCATTAATTTGGAGGATGTCACAGATTCAAAAGGTAAATATATATAATAAACAAATGTATGCAGGGCCCTTAACTTGTATGGGTTTGAGATGATTGAGTATTTGTATTCATTTTGTCTCGCAGAGGGAGATTATAGAGATAGGAATATCAAGTAATTAAACATTAGAACCAACAATTAGTATAAACTCAGTAACAAGAATATTAATTTGAAACTTTTATGAAATGCAGAGCAATAAGAGTCGGTAAATATACCAGGACTTTCACTCTACACTACTAGGCGTGTAGAGTAATTAGTGAATCTCAAGATACGGTTTACCCTATAATCTTAAGATACTAAACTTTATATAACAGTATATTAAAGAAGTATAATTGAGATTTGTGCTGAGGTAATTAAAGCATTACCCTGGAAAAAACAAAACATCATTCTACCAAATAAAAAAGGATAATTATGTAATAGTGTTAAATTCCAAACATAATGAATTAGCTTGGACCTAGCAATAAGACCAATATTAAATAAAGTATACCAACATGATGGCAGATAATGCTGGAACAGTGTGAGCCAGATAAAAGGATGCCCGATGTGTATTAATCCACATAAGCTAGGTTAGGGAATGCAATATATACTATAGGTTCATAGTGCATCAGTGTGTTGTGGAATCATTTTTATAAGTTCCAATGATTTGGAAGAAAATGGGATGAAGAATAATGTGAAAAGGCGGAAAAACTCAATGTATAGAAATACAATTGGAAGCATACTTTGGTGCAAAATCTGTGAGATATAATGGGAATGCACCTGATGCACTACATACCACAAGTGATGCAAAATAAATATTAAATAAGTAAATGATTTTAGAGTATTTGTCTAATCATCCTCCACATTCCAAATGATAGGATTTATGTGGAAAAATGCTATAATAGTAGGGGTTAAGGGCACACTGATATGAAATACAGAACTCTATATATGTATGTATGCACCTGATCACATGGTGGCACTAAAGCTTATGAAAAATTAGAATGTAAATAGCAATTATATATACTAATGTCTGGCACCACACAAGGATTAATTAGAAGAGATCTTACAAGCATTGTAATATTTATTCTTTCTCTTATTTTTTTTTACATTGAATACATTGAGAGTAACTCCTGCATGGATTAAATACCTCCAGTGTCAATTGGCTCACCTCCCACAGACAGATACAGGCTTCTCAGCAGCGATAGCGATTTACTGCATTTAAGTGCTCCAAACCTGTTGGGTGCGATAGAGACTGCACTTTGCAGTAAATGTACCAAAGGAATCGAGTGAGGTGGTGTGAAGAGGAGGGATTCTGGTGAGAAACTGCTATACCACATCTAATTATGGGCCATAGTATTTATTACAAATTTTTTTTTTTAGTGGGAAAAGCCCCAGGTAGCCTTGCTCTTCGATTTTCTTCTCCTTTTCTTTTTGGGTGGTTCAGATGATTTAAAGGGAGAGCTGGACACAAGATCAGCCCAGGAAGAATCGGGAGAGTCATTACCCATTGAGAGCTTCTTTGGGTCTTGAGTAAATGTGTCGGTTACAGTCTGTCTCAGATTCTCCGTAGATGAGTGCAGATCTTCTTGGAGTGGAGAGAATTTGTTAGACAAGGTAAGAGGAGCAGAAAAACTGATGTGACGTTCCACATGGGAAGCTGTAGAGGTGGAAATATTATTTAAACAGCAGGTATTATTATTTAGAGAAGAACCAGATGCTTTTTTTTTCTTGTATGCGTGCAGAGTTTCTGGCAGGAGCTACAGTGGCAGATATGATGGCTGCAGATTTCTCAGGGACCTGAAGGACAGTTTCAGCAGGAAGGGCAAGACATTGTAATTGAGAAGTGCTTGTGCTGGAGCGGGAATGAGCTGCATTAGCATCGCAAGGCAATGTAAGTGCGGGCTGTGTCCAATTCAGAAATTCAGAGAGAGATTCTGGGGTACTGTCTTGCCTAATCGAAGAGTCACAAAGGAATAATCACACTTGGCATTCACACATCAGCACAATTTATTGCAAGCAAAAGATAATTACACTTCATTTAGCAGCAATGTCACTATCAGCATTAATGATTACACTTTAGCATTCATTCATTAGCAATATTACTATCAGCATTAATATATACTTCAATTAAGCAAAACATGATACATCACCGATTCTATGCTACATCCAAGCCTTTTCCCAGTAGCTGGGGAGCCCCCTTGTCAGCCTGGCTAGGAGTCTTGAACCAGGAGAAAGTTCCACAGTGATGCGTCCACCCTGCAGATGAGGCTTCCAACCAGGCATTGAGAAAGCTACATTATATCTTATTCTATGCTAAAATAACTGTGCAGCCTTCATAGTGTTGTTTCCCACATTCTAGAAGCTGGCCGGCTCCCAGGATGCTGCAATTCACACCATAAGGACTGCTCAGAATTCCTACACCTGCTAGGTCACTGTGCTCCAAACACTGGCCGGGTGCCTAGAACACTATGAGCTAAGCAGAAGTTTAAGCAAAACTACAAAAACAGGTTGCCTGATAATATCGACCTTCAAGTCAGCAAAATACACTGTCTGAAGCAAAACATAATAATGAGGCTATCTAAAGAGCAAAACACCAATTAAATGAAGCAGCATGTAAAATGGAGTCACACAATACAAAATGGAGTATAAAATGACATACATTACATGAAATAGCATACAAAATGGAGTGACAATAATCAACATATTATACTATCACTACATTCGGTCCTTTGATTATTGTGAATACGATTTGTATGATATTGGTACCATAGCAAAATTACTACGAATATAACATGATAAGTAACAAGTAGTCAGTGTTTCTATATCAACACTATTTAAAATTCCCATGCCTGCCCCTGCTCCACCTAAAAGCGTATCATACCAAGCTCTTTTATATTTGCATTTTCTACTAAACATAAACGTTATGTTAAAATGGATTACATTTTTCTGATACCGCTGCGCTACTGATGTACATGTGGATGGAACCTCAGCTATACTATCATTGCTAATTACAGGATGATTTTTCAACACTGTAATGTGATCTGCCCAAGTAATTCTATTAGTTATTGGTAGCATTCTTGCAGAATAACGTGTCTATGTCAATCAAAGTAATACTTGCATTGAAAATGTCTGTTTGATTCATGCAGCAATCAAGTCTATGTTGTACAGTCACCATGCAACTATTCGGTAAGTTGCAGCATCTAATAGCAGTCTGGTTCTGTAATTTAATCCAATTTGTGTCCTGCATAGGTTGGACATATAATCGTCCTGCCATTGTCTCAACTGGTTTCCAAATGTTCACATCTGGTGAAAAAGTAATGTTCACTATAGGACATCCTTGGTTTTCAGGGCAAGTAAAGTTGTCTTGCACCTGTAAACTGGTGGAAGATTTCCAACCCCATTGTACAAGTGGGTCGTCAAGCTTCAATATTCTTCCACCTGGGATAATAGGCTTCACCGAATGGACCGTGAGAGAGTGTTATTCCTTTTAGAATCCATTGAAGAACCTAGAAAATACACAGACTGATTATTCTCGAAGATAACATGTGTTCGCTGGTACATATTCCCATCTCTCTTCCCTGACCTGATAATTAACACTGTGTTGTCTCGTCCGGTGGCTATCACCTCAGCTGGTTCAGGAGGGCCATTTGGGTTTGTAACCCATATTTGGCACCATTGTTAAAACCTCCTGTAGATATAAAACCTTTATCCCCTTGCTGTTAAGAGTGTGGGGCTTGTCCCTTATAGGGTCACTTTGTTAACTGGAATAATTAACAATTGAGCCACTCTGTCATACTGTTGAATTAACAGATTTTGTTCTCTACTATTCAACAAAATTGCTTTCACTTCTCCTTGGTAATCACAATCAATCAATCACCCCTCCAAAAATTTGTATTCCCTTGAGGGCTAATTCTGATTTAGGTGCTATCCAACCAAAATGTCTCGGTGGAATTTGTATTCCAATACCAGTTTCTATCACTTGAATGTTTCTGCTGTTTATTCTGTATTCTTGAAGGGCATGTAAATCAAGTCCAGCAGCTTCTGGGGTTGCCCTGCAAGGAGACAGAGCTCCTGGTGTAATTTCCCAATATAACACTGTTTCTGTAGTTGAGTAAGCCTGCACTTGCAAATTAGGAGTTATCATTTGCATTAAGGGGTCTCAGATTCTCCAATTGGCTCATTATTTAAAATCTGTAATGCTTCATGCAAATTCTCTTTCCATTTCGTAGGCCCCCCAATTTCCTAAACTGTTCTTTCAGCAATCCATTCATTCTCTCAATTAACCCTGCTGCTCACGGGTAATAAGGGATGTGAAATACCCACTGTATGTTATGGGCTTGAGCATAAGCTTGTACCATTTCCCCCCTAAAATGGGAACCATTGTCACTTTGTATCTGCAAGGGTATTCCATAGTACAACATAATTAAGTCAATTGCCTTAATGGTGTTTTTCTGTGTAGCTTGTTTACAAGGGTATGCCAATAAATACCCTGAATATGTATCTACAACTGTGCAAGCATATCGACATCATCCACTAAGGGGTAGAGGTCCAATGTAATCAATCTGCCAAATTTGACCCGGTAATTTTCCCCTCTCCAATTGTCCTTTCACAATATGAGGGATTGGTCTTTGTTGCCCATGTTGGCATATAGGACATTGAGCAATAACAGTTTTAACCAAATCCAATGTTAGGGGTACACCCCTACTATATGCCCACCTGTAAGTGGCTTTCTCTCCCAAATGTCCACATTTTTGATGTGCCCATTTTGCCAGCCCTGATAACTGCTGACTTTGAGTTTCTTCAATATCCACTGGAAGAATCTTAGCTCTTCATCTGCAACAGAATTATACCATCGTTCTAGTGTATCTGAAGCACAATGAGCATCAACATGAAATACAGTGGTCTGAGTATTTTGCACCATAGTCCATATTTTCTGCCACAGTTCTTTTCCCATATTTCTTTCGAATAAATTTCCACTCATCCTTAGCCCAAGTGGGCAGCCAGGTTGTTAAACCATTGGCTACAGACCATGAATCAGTATAAATATGACATGTACCTGGGTTTTCTTGTCTCAAAGCCTGATATACTGCATACAACTCAGCATATTGACTGCTTTTCCTTCTCCTGATGTTACAAAACTTTTCAGTGTGTGGACAATAAGCTACTGCTTTCCAGTATCTCCTATTTCCCACATATTTGGCTGAGCGCCTGTAAACCATACATGTGCTCGGTCAGAAACGGCAGCTCATCAAAAGGCTTGCCCCATTTCACAGGTGATTCTTGAATTTCAGGCATTTTCCCTCAACCTGTTCTCCCTCTAGAGGAATTTCAGCTACCTTCTCATGGAGGTTGCTATTCCCCAATTCCTACCTTTGCTCGATCCTGAATATACCATTTCCATTTGATAATGCTAGCTTCCTGAGCATGTCCTATTTTGTGAGTTCTAGGGAGCTTTTTACCCATTGCATAATGGGTATCTCTGGTCTCAATGCTACCTCATGACCCACTGTCATTTGTTCTGTCTCTATCAGAGCCCAGTAGCATGCTAGTAGTTGTCTCTCAAAAGGTGAGTATCTGCTACCTACCTCTGGGAGTTTCCTATTCCAAAAACCTAGTGGCACTTTCTGTCTCCCTTGCTTCTGCCACAAACTCCAGTTTGCATACTGCCCAGTTACGGACACATTTAATTCTACCTCCCCCTCCTGCAGGGGCCAAAGGTCTAAGGCTTGCTGCACTGCTTCCTTAGTCTTATCAAATGCTTTTTGTTGCTCATCCCCCCATTCAAACTCGTATTTCTTTCTGGTCACTTTAATAAGGAGCTAGTATTTGCCTAAATGGGGTATATGCTGTGTAAAATCCAAACAAACCCACAAATCTTTGTGTTTCAGTTTTGTCTTGTGGAGTCAAAAGTCCAGTATTTTCTGTCGTGCCTTGGGCAATATTTCTATGCCCCTGTTCCATTGAATTCCCAAAAATTTTACTGTTTGGGAAGGACCCAGTACCTTGCTGGATTAATTTCCCATCCTTTCTTCCTCATATGATCAATGGTCTCATCTAGTAACTGCTGTACTTTATCTTGATCAGCCCCTGGATCAAGATATCATCAATGTAATGAAATCTGCATCCCATCCAGCAGCTTCAACTCATCAAGTGTTCTGCCACCATCCGTGGCAGATGGTGAACTATGTACATATCCCTGAGGTAATCTAGTGAAAGCATATTGCCTCCCCTGCCATGTGAAGGCAACTGGTCCCAAAACTTTTCCTCAATCGAATAGTAAAGAATGCATTAGCTAAATCAATAACTGCATACCATACCCTTTGTGCCTTTGTACTTACTCTATCAGGGTGACGGTGTCTGGAACGCAGCCATCAATGAAGGTGTACTTGTTCAATCCCTATAATCTACTGTCATCCGCCATGACCCGTCACTTTTCTTGACCGCCACACAGGATTGTTCCAAGCTGTTGTTGTGGGTTTAAGCACTCCTGCCTCTAATAGATCTTTAATAGTGGCAGTTATCTCCTCATGCCCTCCTGGTATTCTATACTGTTTCATACAGATAATTTTTGTAGCAGGTGGAATGGCTACTGGAGAGCATCTGCACCTTTCCCACTACTACTGGTCTTGCTGAAATGTAAGGTTTTACTCCAAATTGATATTGTCCATCAGACAATTGCAACGTCATCCCTTTAGTATGTCTATTCCTATAATGTATTCCGAATCGAACAATCATTACACAATATTTTTCTCCGGGGCAGCGACCTATTTTCAGTTCCAAAATGGTCTGCACTGCCTCAATTTGTTTACCTCCTAATCCTGTAATTACCACTCGCTGATCTTTGTGTTTTGCTGGGTTCCCATAAATTAATGAGGCCTCCGCCCCAGTGTCAATTAAAGCTCGTACTTTTTGGGGTGAGCCACTTTTCCAATTAATTTCCAATTCTACATGAGGTCTAAAATCCCTCCTAGCCCACCCTTCTACTGGGGCTTGGCCTTCATTTCAGTCATATTTTAGGTTTTTCAGTTGCTGCAACTCCCTAACCAGGTACAAATCACTAGGATACAGATCTGCATATTCCTGCTCCGGTCGGGGTGACTCAATGGATCCCTGAGTGGGACCCCCCACCCAGGACATACTTTCATCATCAAACTCTGCCGGGGGAGCAGTTGGACTTACAGACTCCCCTGAAGAGACATGTACATCTGTCTTTAACTTTGAATTGATCTGCTTATTTACTCGCTTCTTAGTGTTCAATCCCCTCTTTTTGTACATTTCCCACATATCAGGGGTACTGATCCCATCAATGTTTTCCCTTGCCACCCCATCCTTTAAGAGATGCAGGAACATATTTCTCCTAGAAACTCGACCTCAGGATTGGACCGCTGTTTATCCTGTCCTGAAGGATCATAAAACCAGACCCTTTGGGCCCTAATCTCCCAGTTCCCCTAACTGCCGATACCTCTAGCACTACACCTACTGTTTTCCCCATCTGATTAATCAACAAAGTCATCATTACTGCCTTATATGCAGGTGGTGCAGTTTTGATAATCTTATTACGTACAGACACTGGCACAACAACACTCATTAAATCAGCATGGTCTTCTGTGGAGACCGCAACTTTCATCATTTCCAGTTTAATGTTTTGTATACAGTCCTTTAAGGTAAACCATGGTTTACTATCCTCAGGCCAGTCACTCACCATCGGATACTTGTGTTTGCAAGCCATAGCCACCATGTCCAGCATCATGGCATAGCCCTGCCCCTGTATTCGGAGGGTCCGAAACGCCTCCTTCACCACAGGGTCATAGCTTAGTGACAGAAACCTAGGGGCATCAGTTTCATCTAAGCTTACTCCATCCACCCCTGTGTCATACAACCTCACCAGCCATCTCAACAAACTCTCCCCTCTGTGTACCGCCCAGGAGGCCTGATACCTCCTGTTGAGAAAAATCCTCCACTACATCTCGATTCCTAGGATTTCCTGATCCAACACTTCATACGCTTCTAGACACTGGCTGTGCATGCAATATTGGAACCTTACGTCCCTCAGCCTTTTCTTCTTTATCTGAGGCTGACCTTCTCATCTGTAGAAAACCAAATATCTCCATCCCATGTTTCAGGATCCCAGTGGCTCCTGCCCTAGCTATTGCTAGGCTTACCTTTTCCTACTAACTCTGCCCTCCTCTTTTTATACTTGTAGCCTGCCACTCGGACAGCTGCATTTTCTGCAACTGTCCGATAGGTATCCAATTTATCACTCAGCAAATGATTTTGACATTGTAACATCACAACTTTACTTTCCAAATCACAAACCTTTCGTTCCAACTCTGCCTTTTCACTAAGAAGTCCTACTACCTTTCATGCATCTTCCTATAGGCAGACAATAAAATCCACCCCCTGCGCCCCAAGGTAGCACATTCTTTCCCTTTTGCCACAGGCACTCTTTTCATACATGTAACAACATCTGCAGGCTCAGAATCCTTTAAACAGGATTCTCAGTGTTCACTCAACCCTGCACAACATGACCACTCAGCGGCTAAATCAGCATAAGGTTGGTTTTCCCAACCAGGAATTTCCACTTGTGCACATGCAACATTAGACTCTTTTCTTTTAAACATTTTTACTTCACCTTAGTGTGTACTTTCCTTTATGAATCCTGCCGACTACGCCAAAATTGGCTTGCCTAATCGAAGAGTCACAAAGGAATAATCACACTTAGCATTCACACATCAGCACAATTTATTGCAAGCAAAGATAATTACACTTCATTTAGCAGCAATGTCACTATCAGCATTAATGATTACACTTTAGCATTCATTATTAGCAATATTACTATCAGCATTAATATATACTTCAATTAAGCAAAACATGATACATCACCGATTCTATGCTACATCCAAGCCTTTCCCAGTAGCTGGGAGCCCCTTGTCAGCCTGGCTAGGAGTCTTGAACCGGGAGAAAGTTCCACAGCGATGTGTCCACCCTGCAGATGAGGCTTCCAACCAGGCATTGAGAAAGCTACATTTATATCTTATTCTATGCTAAAATAACTGTGCAGCCTTCATAGTGTTGTTTCCCACATTCTAGAAGCTGGCGGGCTCCCAGGATGCTGCAATTCACACCATAAGGACTGCTCAGAATTCTCTACACCTGCTAGGTCACTGTGCTCCAAACACTGGCGGGTGCCTAGAACACTATGAGCTAAGCAGAAGTTTAAACAAAACTACAAAAACAGGTTGCCTGATAATATGCGACCTTCAAGTCAGCAAAATACACTGTCTGAAGCAAAACATAATAATGAGGCTATCTAAAGAGCAAAACACCAATTAAATGAAGCAGCATGTAAAATGGAGTCACACAATACAAAATGGAGTATAAAATGACATACATTACATGAAATAGCATACAAAATGGAGTGACAATAATCAACATATTATACTATCACTACAGGTACTGAAATCTCTGGTAGAATCATTCAAAAAAAGACGCATTGTTGCAGGGTAATGCAGTGCAAACTTAATTCCATGCTGATGAAGGATAGTTTTAATGGGGTTGTAAGCTTTTCATTTGTTAGATAATTCTTTAGAATAGTCTCTGAAAATTAGGATTCTGTTTTCTTGCCAAGTAAGTGCACCTAATTGCCTCGCTTTTTTAAGAATCAGTTCAGTATGTGCGTGGTTTAGAAATCTGGCAATGATGGGCCTGAGTTTCTGGTCGGGTCCAGACCTTGGATTTAAGGTGCAGTGAGATCTCTTGATGGTTAGGTCTTGGCCAGCTGGTAATTTAAGCAAAGAAGGAAGTACATGAGTTAGAAGAGCACTGGTATCTCCTAGTTCAACACCTTCAGGAAATCCGAGAAATCTAAGGTTGTTACATCTGTTTCTATTTTCAATATCATCTATTTTGTCCTGAAGGTTCCTAATAACTCTGTCCTGCTCCCTGATGGTAGCCTGTAATGTGTTAATGGAATCTTCATTTTGAGATGCTTTAACATCAGTAGCGCTGATTTTTTGATCATGTGCCTGCATATTATTGATATTTTGTTGAGATGCAATTTTTAATACATTGATTTCACTTGTTAGTTGCTGGAACATTGCCTCCACTCTATTAAGAGAACTGTTATGTGGAGATTGGTCCACCATTATTGTAGGCCTTAATAGAGAAATTGAAAAGCTGTAGATAACTCGTTCAGTAATTATGAGGCAATAAAAATACTGTACCAGAGCTGTTCTGCAATGTACATATAGTAAGACCTCAGATGTTGGTGAAGGTAGGAAGTCTGGAATCTGTAGGATGGATGATGATATTTGGTGAATCCAGGGAGATGAAGAAACAAGCAGCCATCTTCAGCACAGCAGGCCACGCCCCATGTTAGAGCTTTCTGAGGATGTCACTCCGGTGCAGTTTCCCCATACCCACCACCGCCAGTCCTACAGTTGCTTCCCCCATAGTGATACCTACCTGCATTTGGACTCATACCACAGACTTAGGCTCTTCTCGGGTATGGTCCCGGTGCCTGTGGGGGAGGACGATCTGGAAACGTGGTCCAGGAGTGGCAGTGTGCTGAGGGGGAAAAGAGGAAGAGGCTCATGGAAAGTTTGAAGGGCCCTGCATTGGAGGCCATTCGGTTCCTGTCATCCACCATCCCAGATGCCACAGCCGCTGAGTACCTCTCTGCCCTGGAGGGGGTATTTGGTAGCACCAAGTTGGGAGACGACCTGATGTGGAAGTTTAAATCCACAAAACAGTGAAAGAATGAAAAATTGTCAGTGTTTATTATTCGAATTGAGCTAGCTTTGCAGCGGTCCCACCAGAAAGGAGGGGGTGCCCGCCAGTAAATTAAACAGGGTTAGGCTAGATCATATCTTAAAGTCAGCAAGGTACTCTAGCATGATGTTGTTCAAGCTTAAACTACAAGACAGAAGGGGCAATCCCCAACAATATTGTGACTTAATGAAAGAGATCCGTGAGGCTGAGAATGACGACGAGGGATGGGAGCCCTATGCTGGGGCTGCCCATGCCTGCCAGGACCCTGAGAGAGGTGAGGAGGCCAAACTGCAATAGATGAAAGAACTGATCAAGGAGTTAACTGAGTTGAGAGTCAGTCAGCAAGCTGCTGAGGCAGCCAAAGATGCTAATTCCTGTCCACCCCTGGTCCTGCTGGGAGGGATGGGGGTACACGTTGTTTCTTCTGAAACCTGGCCTGAAGACAGCCTGCGGGAAGAGGTACGAGAACTGAGAGCTGTGGTGGAAGACTTACTCCAACTCCGAGCTACCTGAGACACTGACCCTTGGGAGAACTCAGAAGGTCAAGAGAGCAAACCCCCGACCAGAGAGAGACCCCATGACTCCCCCACTATGTTCAAGCAGGGGAACAGCTCCTCTTCCCCCAGAGACTCTAAAGAACCTGTTTTCTGTTACCACTGTGGGGAAGATGGGCACACCCGATTCACCTGCAGTTTGCCTGAGAATCTGAGAAAAGTTACTACTAGGCTGCTGGCATTGATTTGATGGAGCAACATAAATCCACAAGGTGGGGCTGCCCAGAAAAGCTATTCATCCAAGGCAGCTGTAAAGCCAACGTCCAAGTCCAAGTCACCTGAGTGGTCCGAGGTGGTGGGCCCTTCCATGGAAACTACAGCGACTGTGAATAGTGTCTCTGCCTGGGCTGTGCTTGACAAAGGATCTCAAGGATTGGTACCAGAAGCATCTGCCTGACATGCCCCTACAACCCTTGGAAGGTTTGCACATATGGAGGTTGAGTGAGAAGTCCTATCCATACTTGGAGTATATCTGGATCTGGCTGCCATTCCCTACCGCCATGGCTGGGGTAGATGAACAAGTTGAGACACTTGACCTAGCATGTCCCCCCACTGGACTGTATGATGGAGTTCCCCTGTTAATTGGAATAAACGCCTACATGTTTGGGAGACAAGCACAACTCTGCCATGGGAAACAAGGGAAACAGACTGGACAGGTCCTAAGAATTCCAGCATTGATCAAAAGGGCTTATGACTTGCAACAGAAACCCAATGAAGTGGACTGAGATGAGCCAGTGGGAATAATGTGGAAAAAGCATCCTGACTCTTTGGTGCTGGCCCCCAACGCCCAGTGTACGATCCATGGAGAAGTCCGCCTAAGCAGAGATGTAATGAATAAAATTTTGATGATAGATGCCCCTGGTGATGGGAAGCTGCCAGAGGGGTTGATGGTTAAGCCCTGCATGTGCCCATGCCTATGCCCCCCAAGTGATGGTGCAAGTGAGAAACATGCCGGACAGGGAAGTTTGTGTGAACCGGGGATGTACTGTATGCTGGCTACAGTACACTGTGCAACCACTGCAGTATTACCCAGTAACAAGTACTCTGGAAAAAGGGAGAAAGTGACCTCAGATTTACTTGACTTCAGTGATTCCTCTTGTACGCCGAATGGAAGACCCGAATTTGCAGGAAACTTGCTCACAGAGACCAAGTGTTCTCACTAAAAGAGTGGGACGTGGGGTGTGTCCATGGTGCTGAGCATTACATACACCTGCATGATGACCGACCATTTTGAGAGAGGTCCCGACACCTTGCACCAGTGGACATAGATGATGTTAGGAGGCACCTACAGGAAATGCTCGCTGCTGGTAATATTCAAGAATCAAGAAGCCCATATGCATCCCCCATCATAGTGGTGTGTAAAAACAACAGATCCATGAGGATGTATGTGGACTATCAGACTCTCAACCGACAGACTAACCCAGATCAATACACCATGTCATGCATACAGGATGCCCTGGATTGCCTGAACAGGGGTCAGTGGTTCTCTGTACTGGATCTCTGCAGTGGATATTATGAGATTCTGATGGCCCCAGAGGACTGTGAGAAAACAGCCTTCATCTGTTCTTTGGGGTTTTATGAATTCCTGAGGATGCCACAGGGGATTTCGGGTGCCCCTGCCACCTTCCAGAGATTGATGGAATGTGCAGTGGGAGACATGAACTTGCTGGAATGTTTAGTGTACTTGGATGGTGTCATTGTTTTCGGACACATGCTAGAGGAACATGAGACCAGACTGTTCAAAGTTCTCAATTGTTTGGAAGAATTCAGCCTCAAGTTATCCATAGACAAGTGACAGTTTTTTCAAACATCTGTGAAATATGTGGGACACATAGTGTCTGTGGAAGGGATACAGAAAAATCCCAGTAAAGTTGAATCTTTGACCACTTGGCCCCAGCCCAATAACCTAAAAGAGCTACAGCATTTCCTGGGATTCTGCAGCTACTACCGCAGGTTCATCAAAGACTATTCAAAGGTGATTTGACTGCTTCTTAACCTTACCCAAGGCTACTCCCCTACCAACTGCAAATACAAAAAGGGGGCTATTAAAGAACAAGAGAAAGTGTATTTTTGAACAGGTGAGGCTTTTGGGACTCGGTGGACACCCAAATGTGAAGCAGCATTCTTTGAAGTCATATACCAGCTCACCCATGCCCCAGTTCTTGCCTATGCTGATCCTACCAAGCTCTATGTTCAGCATATGGATGCTAGTTTGCAGAGCCTTGGGGCTGTGCTATATCAAGACAATGAAGATGGCTTGAGACCTGTAGCTTTCACCAGTAGGACTTTGACCCATCAGAGCAGAACTATCCGGTCCACAAGTTGGAATTCCTCACCCTAAAATGGGCCATAGTTGACCAGTTTCATGAGTACCTCTATGGGGCCAAGATATTAGTGAAGACTGACAATAACCCACTGACCTATGTGCAGACTTCAGCTAAATTGGACACCACTGGGCATCGTTAGCTTTCTGCCTTATCGACTTATGATTATGCTGTTGAATAGAGACCGGGACTAAACCACATTGATGCTGATGCCCTGTCACGAAGGCCAGCTTCTAAGAAGAACTGGGTCAGAGTGTCTGAACCTGACATCAAAGCATTATGCCAAAAGTTTGATGAAGATGAACAAATGTCTGCGGACACAGTGGACTGCCTAGTAGATTGCTTGGACCCTCCTGATACCTGCATACCGGCTACCTATTGCCATTTTTCTGCATTTGATATTAGTGCACTACCTCAGTTCGATAATGACAGTATTCAGTGGGCTCAATCCCAAGATCCTATGATTCAACCAGCACTTGACGCCCTGCGTGCAGGAAAAGATGTGCCCAAGTTGCATTCCCCTGACTTGCGAACTGCTTTATTTTTCAAGGAAGGCCCCAGGTTAAAGTTGCATGATCAATTGTTATACAGAGAGACAGTGGATCATCATGGTCAAGTAGACAAGCAACAGTTGGCTCTAACCACTGCCTTTAAACAGCTGGTACTGAGGTCTCTCCACAATCACATGGGGCACCTCGGTATTGACAGAACTCTCGACTTGGTACGATCCCGATTCTACTGGCCAAAGATAAGGGCAGATGTCGAGCACCATGTAAAGACTTGCAGTCGGTGACTCCAAAGAAAAGCCCTGCCTCAGACGGCTGCCCTCTTGTAAATAACACTACCAGCGCCCCTCTAGAATTGGTCTGCATAGACTTCTTGTGCTTAGAACCTGACCAAAAGAACATTGGCAATGTGTTGGTAGTTACTGATCATTTTACACGGTACGCACAAGCCTTCCCAACTAAAGGTCAAAAGGCCTCTACTGTGGCCAAGGTGCTGGTGGAAAAATTCTTTGTCCACTATGGTGCCCCCAGCGAATCCATTCTGACCAAGGCAGAGACTTTGAAAGTAGGTTAATCAAAGAAATGCTCTCTCTTTGGGGGTTGCAGAAGTCAAGAACCACCCCTTATCACCTGTAGGGGAACCCTCAACCAGAACGCTTTAACCGCACCCTTCTGGACATGCTGGGCACCCTCAGTCCAAAAGACAAGCCTAAGTGGAGTCAGCAAATTAGCACCTTGGTACACACATACAACTGCACCAAAAGTGATGCTACTGGGTTCTCTCTCTATCATCTCATGTTAAGGAGGGAGGCCTGACTGCCAGTTGATGTCTGCTTCGGGTTCTCTCCAGATGGGGTCTGAGCCAGAAACTACTTGCAGTACATACAGAAATTGAAAGATCAGTTGAATCATGCCTATCAACTAGCTCAAACTATGGCAGCTAAGCAAAATCTTGCCAACAGAGAAAGACATGATCGACGAGTAAAACCCCAGATTTGGGACTGCATGAAAAACACTAAATTGCTGATAGATGGCACCATCTTCCTCAAGTAGTAGTTAGTAAATTGGATGATATGCCGGTGTACAAGGTGCTCCCAGAAAACAATTTCAAAGCTGTTAAGACCATGCACCGTAATCACTTACTGCCCATCGGTCAAGTTATTATTGATGCTGAACCAACACCTGACACTTCTCCTGGGCCAGTGACTTATGCTGCTGCAAAAAGGAAACAGAGCCAACCTGTCTGTGTTGTTCCAGAACTAAAGTCTTCCCTTCAGCAGGCACAGAGAGATAGTGATGACTGTTCGTCAGTCTCTGATGACAGTGACTGTGATAATGCATATTATCCTTTATATGAAATGAGTCAGTCATTTCGAGGCAATCCTCTTCAGAATCATGGGGATGGAACTGGGCTTTCAGAACTGCCTAACCCCCCAGCTTCTTCCCTGGACCCAATGCTCCCTGAAAGTGAGGTGCAAAGTATCACATCAGTTGCAGACTCTCTGTGTCTTGTTGAACTGTTTGATTTGCCCGAAGAAGGGGCTGATGGTCTGAGTCTCCCTGGTGACATACCAGAACTTGAAGAACAATATGAAAGTGCTGACTGCACCCCTTCAGTGCAGCAAAGCTTCATTGTGCCAGAGTCTCCTCAGAATGAGCAACCTGGGCCCTCGTCAGAAGATAATAATGAGCAAAGTATTGTGGAAACAGAGTCTGCAGAGCAAGGAGCTGATAGTGTTCCCAGTCTGGACATTTCAACCAGTGCAGAGGCATCCCTCACTACAGGAGAAGAAATCAATGCCAGTGCTGACCGCCCAGAGCCTGTGTCTGTTCTCCCCAGAAAATCTGGGTGACCTGTTAAACCAGTGCTATGTTTCAGTTATGATTTCCCTGGGAGGCCTGTGGACTTGCCTCTCAATGTAGTCAATAAAGGTGTTTACGTTTCCAAGAGCTCACTGCCCAAACTGAGCTTGACTGCCACCTCTCAAGTAATTGTTCTTCCTTCAGAACAAGGTGTCTCTGTACCATCTAGCCCCAAGTTAGTTGATAGGGAAGGGCCCCCTTCTACATTGTTTACTGTACAAGAAGTTATAATGTGAAGTCATAAGTAACTGTTCATAGTATGTTAATCATAATAGAATCAGTACAGAATGTATGAAACATGCATAATTATTGTCAATGAAGATGTGGTATAATGAAATGTATAGTAATGTGATAAGTTTACGTTAATTGAAGCATCAGATATTATTCCCATAGTATGCTAATGTCATAGTCATAGTAGGTCTTGCATATATTGCTTCTTCAATATTGTGATGGTGCAGACTTGATGTGGATGCAAAGTTTTTCCAGGCAGAGAAGGGTGTAACCCCCCTACAAATGGGGGTTCCTGAAAGTCTTGCTTGGGTGTGCCTAAATTCCCACTGCCAGGCTGGTATCCTGTGTCTTAGCATTTTAAAAGTGATTGTATGAGAGTACCTTAATGCCTCTATGCTCTGTCTCTTTAAGAGCAGCCTATAACATGATGCTTATTTAATATGGGAAGTGGCTGAGTGTTTCTATGCTCGAGTCCTACTCAGGCTGCCAGATAATTGCTCTGTTCTGCCATCACTATTTGCACAGATGGAGCTGTGTTGGAAGCTGCACTTATTTGCTGATTATCTACTAGAATAGTAATGATATTGTAGTGTGTCTAACCTGCTTTCTTTGCAGCATAGACAGATCTGTTTATCACCACCATTTTGGTCCTGGATTGCCAGAATGGACCAATCAGTACCTTTGGGGCCCCTAAAATGGAGTCTATCCCCAGGGGTCTTGTGGGAGTGAGTTTCTGTAGAATTGTAGTTTTAAGACTTTGGCGCCTAAATGCACCTGGAGGGGGATCACTTGCTTTTAACAGAAATGAATCAACGAATCAAACCTTTAGGACCGAAGGGAAATTCCCAAGTTGCCTGCTGCGTGAGTCAGTCTGGAGTTAGAGTTTAGAGAGTAAACAGCTAGAGTGATTCGAGCAGCAGCTCCTGCATAGTTCACACGGGAGATTGGTGGAAAGGCTGAGTTTGGCCTGTCTTCCTGCCGACCCTCGAGAAGGAGTCCTTTTAAAGGCTTAGCAATCAGACTGATTCGAACTGGAGTGTGATAAAACCACTGAAGAGTGACCAGATTTAAACCTGAAGAAGACCGAAGATTTGCTGTACTCGATCGGCCTGTCAGGACATCCATTTATCACAGAATTCCTAGTTCTGCTCAGAGACACTGATAATGTAGCCGGACTGCCATCCACATTGTGGTATGGTGATTGCTTTACTGTAAATGTGCTGTGTGCTGTTAGTGGGTTGCAGTTTGGTTCCCCACTGTGTAAATGTGCCACTCTTGCTGGAAGCTGCATCCAGCACTACTGGATGCGAAATATGAACTGTTCCACCCTGCCTGGGCCTTGCCACCAGGCCCAGCCAGCTACTTCAGGCACAGAAACCATCATCGACGAGAGATTCACCTGGGGATCAGCCCACTGCTCAATCATCTCGAACAGGAATGACACCTCGGTGATTCGTGTGGGACCTGCTTCTCCTGGCAAACCAGTCATCAACTTGCAGTCTCCATTTTGTCTAGCCTGTGTCTCGTATTGGGTAGTTTGAGAAACAATCAGGGTAGCTCTCTGCAACAACAGCTAAATCTCAAGTGTTGTCATCTGATTGCATTGTTGTTTTTCCTTTCATGAACTGAGCCTTCAGGCTCTGGATTACAAATTGTGTGTGATTGTGCATGCCTTTTCTTTTCATCACAGGACCCCAATCTGCTGCGATGCTAGCCCACGCCGGGCAATGTTCCAGGCTAGCCCACCTTACTTCCAACTGGGTAGCCAGAGCATGTGACTGTGTGGGGACTAAAAGTGCATGCATACTTTCCTGACTAGATCAGTTTTCTAGTCAATCAACCTGTTTACTCCCCTCCCTTGTTCAAGTCCCCTGAATTAATCAGATCTAACTATTTTTGCATTTAATCTGACTGTGGTTCCAGTTTATACCAAAAGCACTCTACTGTTGTTATTTGCTGTGCCTAACCTTGTTTTGCAGGGGGTCTCCAGGGTCAAACTGGTGGAACCGGCCCTGGTGGTAAGTGAAAACAGTGTGGGGATTTGTATGCTGAATAGGGGCTACTGTGAAAGCATTTGTTGCATATTGTCTAGGCCACTAGAGGGGAAAGAGGGGGGTTACAGTGCCCCGGAGGGCTGTACCCAGGTTAGCCTTGTTACTAACAACCCTGTCCTCCGGGTGAAGGCACCCATTTCAGTAGCCAGGCCCCTTAGCCTGCAACTAGCCTTGCAGGCAGAGGTAGTAGCCCTTGGGATAGCGCTACCTAGGGGTTACATGTGCATCACCATCACATTCCAAAATTGGCTGTCATCGCCATATTCTGAAACTGTTTGTTATTGCCACATTCTAAAACTGTGCACCACCCCCACATTCTGAAACTGCACCACAACCACATTCTGAGCTGTGTGTCACCACCATATTATATAGAACCATAGAAGCTGACGGCAGATAAAGACCCCAAGGCCCATCCAGTGTGCCCATTTCTTTTTCTACCTTATAAATGTGTCATAGGCTTTTTCTGTCAATTGCCTATCTAGTCATACTCATCTGTATTGCTCCCTTATGCCTATCCCATGCTTATTTGAAGCCCATCACTGTATTCATATCCACCGCTTCCTAATGAAGGCTGTTTCAGGCATACACCACCCTTTCTGTGAAAAAGAACTTCCTCACATTACCCCTTAATCAGCCTCCCTCTAATCTCATGCTGTGTCCTCTTGTACTGCTATTTGTCTTATATTGAAACATGTTAGACTCTTTCACTTTGTTAAGTGCTTAAGAAGTTTGAATGTTTTGATCGTATCACCTCTCTCCCTCCTTTGCTCAAGGGTATACATATTGAGCACCATTAATCTGTCCTCGTATGTTTTCTGATGTAGTCCCCTGCATCATTTTGGTTGCTCTTCTCTGGACTGTCTCCATTTTGTTAATGTCCTTGTGCAGGTGCGGCCTCCAATACTGTATGCAGTACTCCAGATGGGGCCTATCCAGTGTGTTGTAAAGAAGGATTATTACCTCCCTCTTATGACCTGTGATACCCCCTACTAATACACCCCAACATCCCTCTAGTCTTATCTACTGCTTTAGTGATCTGCTTGGATGATTTCAGGTCAGGAAGTTGTTATCCCTCTGTACAGACAGTTGGTAAGACCCCATCTGTAGTACTGCATCCAGTTCTGGAGACCCCATCTCCACAAAGACATAGGCAAGATGGAGGCAGTCCAGAGGAGGATTATTAAAATGGTGCAGGGCCTGCAAGAGAAGCCATATGAGGAGAGACTAAAGAAGCTTAATATGTATACCCTTGAGGAAAGGAAGGAGAGGGGGGACATGATAGAAACTTTTAAGTACCTCAGTGGAATCAACAAAGTCCAAGAGGGTAGCATCTTTCGGAAAAAGAGATGTGCAAGAACAAGGGGACACAATTTGAAGCTGGGGGGGACAACTCATGGGCAAGTGAGGAATTATTATTTCACGGAGGTGGTGGATGCATGGAACAGCCTTCCTGAGGAGGTTGTGGGGTCTGAAACTGTGGGAGAATTCAAGAATGCATGGGACAGACATTAGGCAGTTTTTGTGGGGGGTAGGAAGAAATAGACTGTTGGTTAACTAAGATCTGCAGCTTATCCTATAGGTAGGGAAATGTGCAGACTAGGTGGGCCAAGTGGTCCTTATCTGCTGTCAAAGTCTATGTTTCTATGTTTCTATCTATGATGATGATGATGATGCCCAAGTCTCATTCTTCTCTCATGGTTGCCAGCAACTGCCCTACCAACCTATAGGTAGCTTCAGGATTTCTCTTCCCTATGTGCATGATCTTGCACGTCTTTGCATTAAACTCAATTTGCCACTCTTTCGACCATTTTGCCAATTTATCCAGAGCTCTTCTCATTTTTCCAACCCCATCTGGATCATCTATTCCGTTGCAGATCTTGGTGCCAACTGCAAACAGATAGACCTTGCCCTACAGTCCATCTGCAATGTCACTGATTAAGATATTGAAGAGGATTTGCCCCAGGACTGATCCTTGATGTACCCCACTTGTCATTTGCATCTATTCTGACTGTACAGTGTGCCATTTACCCCCACTATCTGCTTTCTACCCACCAACCAGTTTGCCATCTAGCTGACCAAATTCTGACCCACCCCAAGCCTTCCCAGCTCATTAATCAATCTTCTATGTGGAACAGTATAGAAAGCTTTGCTGAAGTCAAGGTAGCCTACATCAACTGCACCCTCTTGGTCCACCATGCTGGTTACCCAGTCAAAGAAATCTATGAGATTAGTTTGGCAGGACCTTTCTGTTGTAAACCCATGCTGTCCTGGATCCTGTGCTCCTATGGATACCAGGTGTTGCGCTGTTCTTTCCTTAAGGAGTGCCTACATAATCTTCCCACTACTGAGGTAAGACTGACGGGTCTGTAGTTCACTGCCTCCTCTCTGCTGAAACTCTTGTGGAGCTGGACCATATGAGCCCTTCTCCAGTCTTCTGGGACCTCTCCTGTACTCAGACACTCGCTAAACAGTTTTGATAATGGCTCTGCTAGTTCCACCCTTAGCTCCTTTAGTAACCTGGGATGTATGCCATCAGGTTCTATTGCCTTGTCCACCTTGAGCTTAGCGAGCTCATGTAGGACCCTTTCTTTTGTGAAGGGACTTGTTCACACCTCCTTCCCCTCTGTGTCAATGGTGCTGAGCTGTGGGCCCTGCCCTACCGTCTCCTCAGTAAATACTGAGCAGAAGTATCTATTTAGGATAGATGCTTTTTCTTGGTCCTCCTCCACACACTCCTCCTTATCCCCTTTGATCTTAGCAATACCCCCTCCAGACTTTCTAGTTTCACTAATGTATCTATAGAAAGTCTTGTCCCCTTCCTTTACTCTTCAAGATAGTGTTTCCTTGGTTTGGGCCTTTGTCTGCCTTACTGCCTTCCCTGCTTCCCTTAAGGAAGTTTGGTATGCCTCCCTATCTTTGTCCCGCTGCATTCCCTTATATTTCCTAGAGGCCATCCTTTTGGCTCTGATCTTTTCTGCTACTGTTTTTGAGAATCAAAGTGGTTTGGTTTACTCCTTCTTTTGCTCTTGTTTTTCTCCCTAACACAATAGGATGTTGCTTCAAGTATTACATTCTTAATACTTGCTCACTTTGCCTGTACCGCCTCACCCGTATTTCTTCTTGCCAGGGCTAGCTTAACTCTGTTGGCCATCTTCTCAAAGTCAGCTGCTCTGAATTCCCCTATGTTAGCCTGGGAATGGGATTATTTAGTTCTAGTTGCCAAATTGAACCATACCATGTGATGGTCACTGGCCCCCAGGTGACCTTCTACCTGGAGATCTGTGATCCTTTTCCCATTAGTCAGTACTAGATCTAGGATAGCCCTGTCTCTTGTAGGTTGTTGTACCAGTTGTTAGATGCCCTCCCCCTGCAGGGAATCCCCTATGTGTCTAGTTCTGATGGATGTTCCTGCTAGTATTGTCCAGCAGGAATATCAGCATTTCAAAACTGTGCATCACCACCACATTCCAAAACTGTGCATCACTGCCACATTCCCAAACTGTCCAGAACCACCACATTCTGAACCTGTGCATAACCACCACATTCCAAACCTGTGCGTCACTGCCACATTCTGAACCTTTGTGCCACTGCCACATTCTGAACTTGTGTGCCACTGCCACATTCTGAACTTGTGTGTCACCCCTACATTCTGAACTTCTGCATCACCACCACATTCTGAAATTCTGTGTAACTGCTGCATTCCAATATTGTGTGACACTCCCACATTTTGAAATAATGTGTCCAAGCTACTTTGTGAGAGTGTATCAATTCTGCATTCCATATTTGCAACCTGGTGACATTTCAAAATCTAGTACCTGCAGTTTTCTAAAAAATGCACACAACTTTGCCATTCTAAAACCGTGTTTGTTGCTACATTCCAACACACTGCCACATTCTGAAGTACTGTACCTTGCATCTACACATTGCAGAACTGCATGTGCTGACCCACCCAGTGTCAGTTTTCCTTTTTTAGATGTTCACTACACCTGCAGTTTTAAGTAACATAGGAGATATAAGTCATATAAGGTAGCTTTTTGGAGGACTTGGTTGTGAGTTCAGGTTATGACATCATCAGCAGCTCTTTCTGAAACTGGATTTTTTTGAACAGGCAGTGAAGTAAGGGTTACAAATGACTTGTAACTTTTAAATGAAGTAACGTGGAGATCTGATTGTTGACATGAGGATGATTAAAGATATGCTGATCTCAATTTTTTAATTTACTGATGCCAGAAATGTTGACCTGAGTCTGTCTTTAACCTTCTGCTCCTGAATTTCAAGAATCAGCCCAAGTTGCAGTCAGATAGAGTAGCTGAGGACTCAGGGAGATGAATCCCTTCTCTTCTCACATACAATGCCCTGATCTGACTTTAACTAGCATTCCCTCTCTTTCTGTTAAGAGCGTGAGTACAGATGTCTCTCTGAACACAGATTGCCTGTAAACAGCAACTCTGCCTCCTCTCCCCTAGTGTCTCTTTTGCTTGGTTAAGCTAACAGAGATCCCTCCTTAAGTTGAGTTCACAAGCACCATTGTTTTTCTTTCAAAATTATTTGGTTTTACCCTCTTAGTTTCTATCTCATTGAATCTTCCCTTCCGTCTCTCCCAATAAATCTGGACACAGCAAACAACTCCCCCCTGCCTGAAGGACTAGCTAAGCAAATAATTCTCTCTCAGAGCAAGACTGGCTAATTATAAAGGAATGTTGGTCACAGATCATTGAATGAAATGCTATGTCAGGTGACTGCTGCTGCCATAATTTTTTTCCTGTTCATACTAAACTATTTTAATACAACCAAAGCATGTTTTGGTTCTTATTCACAAGTGCCATGTAGCCCAAATTTCCATATTTGATTTGAATCTGAATCTGCACCCTGATGTTAGGTGCACTAGTGGAAAAGTTTCACATGGGGATCCGATCATAAATTTTGTTGTGAGTTGATATCAAAGTTTAACCTGCAGATAGAGAAATGTGTGAAACTCTGAAGAAAGTAAAAGGCAGAAAATTTATAGTCATTTTTTTATGTTTACTTGCACGCACGCGCACCATGCATGCGCAAGAAACATCTTGGTGCGCATGCGTGCAAGCAAACATCTTGGGACAGTATGACATTTTAGAGATGTGTGAATTTCTGCTTAATGCAGTTGACCCTTTATGGGGCTTGTCCCTCAGGCACCAATGAATCATCAAGCTGTATGTGACAGCAGTTTGAGAGAATCAGTCTTCACTTGAAAGAAAAGTGCTGTTCCAATCAGGGATGGTTACAAGTTGATACTTTATGGGTCTCATCCCTCAGGCACCAATGACTCAGCGAGCAGCCTATGACAGCAGTTTGAGAGAGAACTGCACTTGAAAGAAATCTGCTGCAGCAGTGAGGGACAGTTTCCTCATTGCAGTGGAACTTTCCCCCTCCCTCACAACCAGGCACACAGACATACCTTCTCTTTCTTGGCAGCAGCTGAAAAGATGCTGGCCATGCATATTACAGTGCACAGTAATGCGCATGTCTGGAGTTATGGTTCTTGTCAGCTCCTGTCACTGAGCACCTTGTTTGTTCGGTGTGCCTTTCCTGGTAAACCATTTCAATAAATAAATAAGTGAGCCGTGGCACAGCTTTTCACATTAGTGGCTCCTGCTATACACCACACACTGCCTGGAAAGCTGATATCGGGGTGCCCAATCCCCATCCTGGCATATATCCTCCTCCCCCCATTAATGTGACACATGGGGAACCCACCCTAGTGTGCCAAAATACTTTTTTATTTATGTTTCTGACACTGGGATGCCCACTCTGATTGTCATAAGACCACCCCCACCGCCCAAATATTTCAAGTGCCGACATCGGGGTGACCAATCCCCATGTCGGCATGCCGCTCCCCAAGCACGCCCACACACACACCCACACACACACACACACACAAACACACACACACTATTGTGGCACACTGGGAGAGCACCCCAGTGTGCCTGAATATTTTTGGTAACCTGTAAAATAAAGAAAACCATCACTGAAGTCTTTTTCCCCTGTAAAAAAAAGGGTCATCATAGTCTCCCCATTCCACCTCCCCCACCCACCCTCCCTCTGCAGACCCACCTCCCGCACCCCACCCCCATACTTACCTCTAGAGTCTAGAGGTTGGGAGCAATGATATTCTATGGATCAGAACACGTCTGCACTCTTCAAAGCTGACTGACAAACTGAAGAAATGACAGTAAGCTGTATAATTGGAGTCATAGGGGAGGTTAACTTAGAGTGATATCTCAGCCATTTTAGGAATTCTAGCCTCAAATTTTCAACATATGGTTCTTGGGACCAGCTAATGAACACTGTCACTGTCATTTGGGTTCTCAGTCCCAAAGGTGATTTTGTGTTTACTGTGTGGAATCACCTTACAGGACCAATTAATGAAACAACAGTGCCACTGTTCATGAGGTGGGGTCCCAAAAACCCATGTTGCAAATTTGGTGAACAAATTCCCCAAAATGACTCTGTTACAAGCATGAGGTGTCACAGTTTCTACACACGCTCATAATTTCACCAATTTTTTCATATTTTCACTCCAGATTTTCAACAGTGCCATTTTTCACACCTCCTTATGAACAGTACAACTGTCATTTTTCACATCCTGTCCAAAATGTGTTTTCGCACCTGTGGCACAGAATGATGTGGTCACTGTGGGAAATCAAATTTTGGGACAGATTAACAAAATCACAATGGCACTGTTCATGAAGGGAGTTCCCAAAATGCCCATGTTTAAAATATGGTGAAAACATTCCAAAAAATGATTTTGTTACAGGCGTCGTTGAGGCAGTTTCTCTGAGCAGCTTGTAACTTCACCAATTTTCATATTTTCACTCCAGATTTTCAACACTGACATTTTTCACACCTCCTCATGAACAGTACAGCTGTCATTTTTCATATCATGCCCAAAATGTGTTTTTGCACCTGTGATGCCAAATGGCACAGTCGCTGTGCAAAATCACCTTTCGGGATTTAGTAACAACATTATAGCACCACTGTTCATGAGGTAGGGTCCCAAAAAGCCCATGTTGAAAATTTTGAACAAAAATACCAACAAACGCTTGGGGCATTAGGGTTTCCAATCATAATACTCCACCCTGTAGAGACTGACAGGCATTGGCGATGTGACTTGGGGTCGTCTGCCATAATGCTCACACCATTCTTCCCCACCCTACAACCAATGACAGGCATTGAGATGTGCTTTGGGGTCTGGCCCAACGTTCACCCCATTCTCCTCTACTACACCTATCTCATTCTATTTCCTTATGGAATGGGGTGAGTGTAAGGGCTGAAGACCCCAGGCACCCAACAACACCAGTCGGTGTCTACATGGAGGGTGGGGTTAGTGTTAGTTTAATATTCACTGCCATTCCCATTATGCATATCTCTAACTCCTGCACTACCAATGCCAATACCAGCAAGCAAATTTTCAGCATTGACAAATGCTTGTTTTGTATTCTATTTCTGTTCCTCCCCAGCCTCCTCACCCTGATGCCCACTGGGACATACCTCCTGCCATCTTCCCCAGGGCTTGCCACCCCTAGCCAAGTCAGTGAGGTTCTCAAACCCATGCCATGGTTAGGATCCAGCTCTGGCAGATGTGCCCAGTTGGCTGGGTGCAAGGCCATTGGGCACTTGCTGCCATCCTGATGCCAGCTTTCCCTCCCAAGCTAGCCCCTTGGGATACATGGCTAGCAATTATGTCATTATGTACACCACACGCTTCCACATGATGTGCATTGACATCTGCCATGCCCCCTCCCCTCAGCACGGTGGCCCAGGCTGCCTTGTCCCCAGCTTCAGCTATGGACCAGGCAAGCTGTGGCCCTTCCACCCACCCCCAGAAAGGAGAGCAGTCCTATGGATGATCAGTGATTCTCCCCTTGGCCAGCTTTCTGATGTCTCAAGTTCGCTTCCGAACCCAGGTCATTGGTATTGCAAGCAGTAGTGCTACAGCTGTGCTACTGGGCCAGCTATAAAAATAAAGACTTTTTGACTGAACATGAAAATCAGTGTAATTCAGTTAGTGAGTGCCACTGGAGTTGCAGCCATGCTGCCCTGTGACATGGTGCAAAGACACACTCCTGTGCATGGAATCTGCTCGTGCAATGCACCTTGCTATGGCCTTTCACACTGTCGAATACCCATTCCAAATGAATGAACAGCAAACTCATCTTAAATAATAATTAAGCATCAGTTAATGAAGGGTGGAAGGAAAGGCCTAAAATATACTCCATGAAGTCATGCTACACTTATGTATTGCCTCAGCATGTCTTCTGTCATTCTCTTTGTGCTTTTTAGTGTCAGGTACCATGCCACATTTGCCAGTGGAAAAGATGTCAAAAGCCTGGGCAACATAAGTTTAATATTAGAAGTTGCTGAATATGTTTCCAATAATAAACTGTGCTCTGTTTCCTGTCCTGCATGATGTCCTTTCTTATTTCTTCACCTTATTCTGTCTCCCTTTCACCATTATGCCCTATCTCCTGTCCTTCACCATGTCGTCTTCTGGTCCTTCCCATATCCTGTGTTCTATTCTTCACCATATCATTTGTCTTATCTTTCACCATGTCGTCCTGTGTTGCTGTCTCTATCATTAAGCATTTTATGATGCCTGTTCTTCCATGTTCTATCTGCCTGATTCCCATCATTAACTATGCCCTGTCTCCTGTCCATCACCATGTCCTTCATCTGGTCCTTCCCACATCCCATGTACTGTTTTTCTTCTTGTCCTGTCTTCTCTCTTTCACCAGTTTTGTTTGACTATCTCCTATCATTAACAATGTCCTTCTGTCTGTCTCCCATCATTAACCATGTCCTGTCTCCTGTACTTCACCATGCCACTTTCTTGTCCTTCTCCATGTCTTGGCTGGTTGTCACCTATCATTAACCATACCCTGTTGCCTGTTCTTCATTGTGTCCTGTTTCCTGTTTTCCATTATGTCCTATCTTTTGTCTTTCACCATTCTCTCTCTGTCCCTTGTCACATTCATCATGTCCTGTCTCCTGTCAGTCAACATGTCCCATCTACTGTCCTTCACCAAGTCCTGTCTTCTGTCCTTTACCATGTCCTGTCTCCTTTCATTCACCAAACCCTGTCTCCCATCATTCATAATGCCATTTCCTATTCTTCACCATGTCCTGCATCCCTTTATTTACCATATCCTGTCTTCTGTCTTTCATCACGCCTGACCTCCTGTCATTCATCTTGTACTATGTCCTGTTCTTCACCATTTCCTGCTTCCTAACCTTCACCATGCCTTTTTTTGGCTGTTGTCTCTCATTCACCATGTCCTGTCTCCCTATCGTCACCATTTTCTGTCTCCAGTCCTTTGCCATGTCCTGTCTACTGCTTTTCACCATTTCCTGTCTCCTATTCTTCACCATATCATGTCTCCCATCCTTCTCCATGTCCTGTTTCCTGTTCTTCAACATGTCCTATCTCCTGTTCTTCACCATGTCGTGTCTTCAGTCCCTCCCCATGTCCTGTCTCTTGTTCTTCACCAAGTCATGTCTTCAGTCTCTTCTCACGTACTGTCTGTCTGCCACCTGTCATTCATCATGTCTTGTCTACTGTTCACCCCCCCATGTCCTGCATGCCATAATGCACCATGTCCAGTTTCCCAGCATTCACCATGTCTTTCCTCATGTAGTTCCACCATGGCCTGTCTCCTGTCATTCATCATATCATGTTACTATTGTAAGCAGATGACAAGCTACTGTAGTTAGCAGGACTACAATCTTGGTGCTACACAAATTCTATGGATACAGACACACAAGCTCCTCAAATGAGAATGCTGTCAGGTATGGGCCAGGATCTAACCACATCCACTATTTTTGTTGATCTTGCTAAAGCTTTTGACACACTGGCTCATCCCCTCCTTCTGGACAAGCTTAAGGCAGCAGGTCTTTCTGATTCACTTGGTTTTGTTCATACTTTGAAAGTAGATCTCAAAGCTGTCTGGATAGGTAGCTCAATTTCTTCACCACTCCCTATCTGTTCTGGTGTCCCTCAAAGGTCTGACTTGTGTTCTATTCTATTTTCCATTTTCTTGAATGACCTCTCCTTTGTCTACTCTTTTGTGTT
The DNA here is from genome assembly GCA_016271365.2 of Neoceratodus forsteri. Lineage (NCBI taxonomy): Eukaryota > Metazoa > Chordata > Ceratodontiformes > Ceratodontidae > Neoceratodus > Neoceratodus forsteri. The sequence continues at coordinate 38,923,555 of CM028137.1, read as the reverse complement.
CATTTATATGTACGCTGATGACACAGAATGTTTTGCATCTGGATCCTCTTCCCATGATCTCACCTCACAGCTGCAGCTGGATTTTGACAATATCCAGTGCTGGTTCTCCTCTAACCAGCTTACTCTCAATGCCAAAAAAACAGTTTCCATGACTTTTGGTACCCATCAGAGAACTCCCAGACACACTCCTCTCCATCTGTTTCACACTCTTGATGATGATATGCTTGAGGATGTATTAAGCAATAAGGCCTGACCAGGGTTATGTTAATGGTCTTTAATCATCTTCTAGGGGTGTAATGTTACACAAGGTGTAGCCGAGTGCCACATGCCCCTAGAAGGTGATTAACTGACCATTATACAATGGCAAGGAAAATTCCTGTATTCTGATTGGTCAGTGTGTGTCTGGTACGGTGATGATTTTACACAATAACATCACTGTATTAAGACCAGGCAAACAAATGACCAGAGCACAGTAAAACTCCTCCCTCCCAATGCAAGTCATCATGAAGCAGACAATGACCTGAAGCTGACACGGCTTAACCCCCCCACACACACACACACAAAGTTCAGTGCCTGGGTGTCTCATAAATTCAGATAAAAGCTATCAGCATCACCAAAATAAAAAAAAAAATCAGCTGCCATCTCTTTCACTTCACAGATACTGCCCCATGCTAGTAAAATGAGGTCTCGGCAGTTTACACAAAAAACAAATACGTAATGCACTTTCTTTTGAAGCCCATGGCAGCCTCTCACCAAACCCACATACACTGGCCATTCAAATAAACCACTTTAACAATAAAAACAAGAACAGTTCTGTAACTTGCACATTCCAATGATGTTTAGTTACAGAGTGAACATGGGAAACCAGAAGTCTCCAGGCAGCTCTACTATTTTGTCATTTTTACTCTCTTAGTTTTCACAGGGGAGACAAAAAAAAAAGACATTTTGGCCGGGTCCCAGGACAAGCTGGGGAACCACACAGATTAAATCTCATGTTAGAGAAAAGGTCACCACATAACAATGAGTGTGTGTGTGTGGGGGGTTACATCTACATGAAACCCATAGAATAAGCGACAGCATAACCTACTGGACTACTTTTTCTCATATTACCAAAATATGGCTCCAGTTCAAAAAAGAATAAAAATAAAAATCTTACAATTTTTTTAAAGCTTTTTATTATTATTTTTAAAATGAGCCATTGTATAATATTAATAATACACTCCAGGGAGTGAGTTATTGTCTAATAAGATCACTCCTGGGGTGATGGAGGCATTCGGCTGTGCCTCATGCTTCAACCCACCCCAGGAGTGATGTTATTAGACAATAGCACACACCCTGTCATGCCTTACTGCTTAATTAACATAACCCCTGGGAGTGCCTTATTGCTGTTATAATAAAAAAAAAGTTCTTTTAAACAGCGTTAAACCTTGTCCAGTATTTGATTAGGCATTATGTGTATGTTAATAAAAGATTAACATAAGGCTGATAGAATGCTTACAGTCAATCAGAAAGCTATATTTCTCAGACCATTTTTAATGGCTCTCTTTTAAGTACCTCAGGGTCTGGCTTGACCATCATTTTGACTTCTCTGTTCATATTGGTGCTATGCACCAAAAACTCCTCCACAAGCTTGGTGCATTGTATAGGAACAAAGTATGTTATCCTGCTACCTATCCGCCAAGAAATTGCATTAAAGATGAATCTCTCTATTTTTGATTATGGTGACATAGTCTATAGTGGAACTCCCAAATCCTCCCTTGCCAGACTTGACCCCCACTGCCGCTCTTTCTGTTGTTTTGCTTTAGATTGTTCCCCTTGTGCTTACCATTGCTCACTCTACTCTACTCAGCTCTTTCCCTCTCTCTTGAAGTCAGGCACGTTTCCGCTGGTCCTCTTTTATTTTAAATTCTGGTTTGATTCCCTTCCTCCTACCTTTAATCCCTCTTATCCTTTCTCCCTGTTCCCTGCTACCCTCTTTACAATATCACTCCATATTTCCTCTCTATTTCTTCTAGAAAATCTTCTGCTGGTCAGTCTACTTTCTCTTGTTGCTTTGCTAAACTCTGATCCTCTCTTACTCTATCAATTCACCCTGCTTCTTCTACATTCTCCTTAAAGTCTTTTCTTCATGATTTTTTTCTCCTTCCTGCAGCTGTCCATGACCCTCTTCCCCCCCCCCAATTGCCCTGGTAGTCTGTTTCCCTCATTCCTTATTCACTGTTCTGTACTTAAAGAGTAGTTCCCTCACCTATATGACTCTCAGTTGTATCGAATGCACATATATGTTATACTGTCTGGCTTTGGTAATTGATTATGCTCCTGCTGTATTGTATTGTATTTGCTGTACGTTATGTTCCACATCTCCTTTCCCCCAAGATGCATCTGGGAATGAGCTGTTAGCAGCTCAGTATGTCCTTCCTGGTGAAACTTTTGAAGTAAATAAATAAATGGCTTTTACATGACAGCTTTAGAGCTTACCATTGTTGGTGCCTGCTGGCTGCCATGCTATTTACTAACCTGCTTGTTATGCAACATTACTCTTAGCATTTTATTTTTTTATTATACGTTAAGAAGAAGGAAGGGACAGTTTGATATTTGCTATAAACTGTCCATGAATCCAAAACCAGAACCAGATCCAAAACTAAGAATGGTTTGCAAAAACAAACCAGAATCAGACTCTCACTGTGTTGCCCACCTCTACAATATATAGAATAAAAGAAGTTAAATATACAGAAAATTAAATACAAATAATACAGTAAATAATTGCTACAGCAATACATGTTACAGTATGCGGATGTCCTGCTCTAGTATAAAATACCAAATTCTGTGATTTTCACCGGTAAAGATGGTTACTCTGTCTCAGAGCAAAAAACTGGTAAGGCGCTGAAGAAACATGAATGCAGACAAAATTGTCCAGTTTTGATAATTCCTCTCCTTATTGTATAAAAATGGCCGTGAACTCAATGTTTCACCTACTGCGTAGGCTTTCTCAAGAGTTACCTTTAAAATATGTTTTTTCAGAATTCAAATACTGTCTTTCATCAATAACTCAACTTTCTGTGATGAAATTTTTCAAAAATCCCACACAAATCCTTTATCTCAGAGATACAAGCATATCTCAGTTTCATGGCATTCTTCAATGCTTTCCATTTGTTTCAATAATTTTGTTGTCCCTTTGGTTTCTTGCCTATTTCTTCGGTTGTCTTTGATGCGTGAAGACACTGACTGAGTCTAAGTCTTGCATCCGCATCCAGTTAGGAATTTGTTCCACAGTGACAAAAAGTGAGAAATTCTGAAATTATTGCAAGGTTGAAAACCTAACCTGCATAATTCACACCCTACACCACATACACACGACACACACACACACACATGCAAGTAGGGGGAGGACCAAGGCAACACGACCAATCACAGACAACCAACAGCAAGTGACAGAAATAAAACACAACTGTCTAAATGTACTACAAGACATCCCCACCCACCTGACCAGGTACTGCATGCTCAGTGGAGATCCACAGCAAAACTGAGGCCATGTACACCAAACGTACACATCCCTGATTGAAGGTGCACACAATGTACCACATTTAGGAGCTTCATGGCCTTAACTAGCAATGCCCCACACCCCTCCACACCTGGTATTGCACCCCGGCTATAGAGCCACAGCAAAAGTAAGTAGTTGGACAGGTATGGTAAGTGTGGTTGATTTCAGGTATACACAACCTCCCACTGTTAGGCAATGGAGGACCTTCGTGAGGCAATGCCCCACCCACTGAGAACATGTACTGCATACTTACTGGAGAGCCCCAGTTAAAATGAACCCATGAATATTAACACTGTTACTCCATGATTGCAGCCATTGCAAAGGTTAGTACAATAATGAGTCACACAGTCTGAAGGAGAGAATGCCCCCTCTCCTCCTACAACACTTGGTCCATTGTGACTGAAGATATAGTAAAGAAAGTCTGTTTATATATGCGATACACCTACCTGATTGCTGGAGTAGTACAATTAGCACAGTTATCACTTATGGTGTCAGCCACATAATGGCCTGTCAAACCCAAAAGACCAGGTACTACAACCTGAGTGGAGACTGACTGCAAAAACTGAGGTGTGTAGATAAATGCCACATCACTCATTGCAAGAATACTCAACTTACCACAATTTGATTTGTGTTGCATCAGACAGGCAATGCCATTGTCTTGGCAGGTACTACATCTTCAGTAGACAGCAAAGCAAACCAAGGTCTGTGGACATCGTGACACACCTCCGTCATTGTAGGTACACTCATGTTAGCATGTTTAGAAGTTGCTTGACCTCAACGAGCTAATTCCACTCCCTGACAGACAGACCAGTTACTCCATTCTGAGTATACAAACACAGTGAAACTAAGTTCATGAACATCAACAGTACACCTACATCACTGAAACTGTATATCTGTTAGTGCCATTAGGATTTGCACAGCCTTATACAGGCAATAATTCCCCCATACCTCCAGATCAGGTTGTGTATCTCAAGTGGACAGATGCAGTAAACCTACTACCATGCACATCACATGCTTAAATGCAGCAGTTCTTGTATTTTGATGATGGATGTGTCTTTTACTACATTTACACAGTTTTCATTTTTGTTTACTCATAAGTGTACAAACCTTTGTACAGCTGCAGTCAGAGAGTTGCATTTTTAATGTCCAGTCAGGGTGCAGTACCAGGTGTGGTGGGATGTGGGGCATCACTACAAGTAAGGCCATGCAACACCAAGTGTGGTACGTAACAGCCCCTGCAATCAGGGATGTGTACATTTGGTGTACATGGCCTCAGTTTTGCTATGGATCTCCACTGAGCATGCAGTACCTGGTCAGGTTGGTGGGGATGTCTTGTAGTACATTTAGACAGTTGTTTTTTTAATTCTGTCTGCACTGCTGGTTTTCTGTGATTGATCGTGTTGCCTTGGTCCTCCCCCTTACTTGCATGTGTGTGTGTGTGTGTGTGTGTGTGTGTGTGTGTATGTGGTGCTGGGGGGGTGAATGCGAAGTTAGGGTTTTCAACCCTAACAGCAAATTTCCTCGCTTTTGTAGCTGTGGAACAACCCTAACTGATGCATTAAACAGAGTTTTTTGCCATGAATTTCCTGCCTTTTTGAAAAATAATTCTGTCATATTAATTTAAATATGTTGTTTAGACCATGACTCAATTTTTACACATGAACTCACCAAGACATAGATACCTCTGTCTGAATATGTAGTTCTCTAATAGTATTTATATAGCAATAGCTCATTTTCTGAACCTGTGATGTGGAACTACTACACTCACTGTATGGAAGAGGATATGAATCTGTTTACCACATTGGTCTATAGCTGGTGAACAGTACAAAGTCCGTTATCTTGCTCTGTTGAGCATGATACACTATGTGTAGATCCATCAATACACCAACAGCAACATACATACTATGACTATTACTTTATGTTCAAGGAAAGACACAACACAGGTAGATAAGGCTTAAAAAAGATTTATTACCAATTAAAAGTTGTAAAAAGGCTGAATCAAAAATCAAATTGGTGCACAAAATCAGTCTCACAAACCAAGCATTAAAATGTTTTCACCAATGTTTTACCAATATGAAACAGTCTCACAGATAGTCAGTGGCTACCATGTGACAGTATCACACAATACATAAACACATAGCACAGTACTCTCTGCACACTGATTACAAATATCAAACAGTTATAGTGTTGTTGTCATTGTGTGACTGATAGTGTGAATGTTCCTGGGTGGGCGAAAACCAGATGCAACCGTTAAAGTAAAAGCAGGAAAAACAGACAATCCTGTGAACAAAAATATACATCTCAAACTTAGTGTTAAACATTTTAATTGCAATATATAGAATGTGTACACATACACATATGTATACACATATAAATAGATGTTAAGATATATCACTATGTTACTGCATTTGGAAAATTCCCACCCGACCCCTCAATAGAGGCGATCAAAATATATTATCAGGGACACAAAAACTCCATTTTCTCAGTGAAAGTGTCTGATGTACAATTGGTAACTATTATAAAATACATTTAATTAGCTATACCACAGAACTAGATCAAATAACACATGGTAACATGGATTATATACATCAGTAAAGAATAGCAAATCAATAACAAATTACTTACAAACTAGTAAATCACCTAGATCTGTTACATCATCTACTTACATAAAAGAAATAGTTTACAGAATTAATAATTCAACATTTAATTATATTATTATCAGAGAATGTTAGCTGTACACAAGTAAGAATATCTAGTCTAACACTTTACTTTGATATCTATTATGGCTATTTGGAATTACAATATACTATATATCTGCAGCTACATAGCTACATCATACTAATAACTATTCAGATAACATAAAAGGTTAATAAATGTAATATTTCTAAACAGTCATAGTACTTATTTGTGCAATACAGCAATTAATATGGCAAGTAACACAACTACTGTAAATGCCACAGCTGCAAACTATTAGTAAGTGAGGTAGTAACAATTATATATACATAAATACAATGCAGACATATGAGAACAAAGCAGGGATAGTAATACACTGTTGCAATACAAAATGGGTGGTATTCAGTAAAGATGCAAGCAGATAAAAAAAGAAACACAGGGCACATCAGATGTTACTCAACATGTACAAAGTGAAATACATTTTTTGAGTTCTGTACTCTTAAGTACATGTCATACGACCATGTGAAAAACAGAGCTGAATAATTCTGAGACCGAACTGGAACAAACACCAGGATATCTTTTAGTTATAAAAGATCCTAATAATGTTAAGATAAAGAATACTGTAACAAACAGATATGTTACACTGTTATGTTAATGCACATAGAGAAGTATTGTGCCTTAGTTGAGGCACAGACTTGGCAAGTGTGCCAAGTAGTACTTGCTATGTCTGCATACAACATACTCTTAAGAAAAAAGAGACAGAATGACAGAAGAGAGCAACTAGACAGGAATTTCTCTTTGAACATTAAAAAGTCTTTCTTACACATATAAGTGTGATTTTTCTAGTGACTGTGAAGACAGCTGGCGCCGATGAATGACCACTGCAACTATTTCCACTGTGTCACTGATCAACACAACAATCTTATACGTGACATTGAGTAAGCATATGCTATTCAACCATGTGATATGTCACCAATGTGTTACTACATCGGCATCTGTTAAAAAGTATGCAAATTTTCCAGAAGTCACTCTGTAACAAAATGGACAGCAAAGTATGTCACATGTAGTGTGACTATTCCTCTGACACATGAAGATTGTCATAATTCTTTAAGACCAGAACATATGCATTTTTTAAGTGTCACGGTAATCTCTGTTTGAAACAGCCCGTTGAGTCATCGCAGTCAACCCAGCCAGTTGTGTACCTCAACAAACAAGTGTAATGTCCAGAATGTACAGACTGACCATAGTGGTAGATCACAGCATGAGTGTCAAACACTGCTTGGTTAAATACAATTCTACCAGCCATGAAATCAGTGATAGGTGTGTCAATTCTGAGCCCATTAGAGTCAAATCTATGCAATACAAGCATAAGATATTGAGATGAAGTCCTCAAGCATATGGACTGAGTACATGTACCTCTACACCTCACACACAAGTGACCACTTTCTGCATTAGTAAACAGCTGTAGGAACTTGACACTTTTAACCTGAGGCACAAACAGAGAAACCCAAAGCATGTCTTCTGTGGTTTCTCACTCTGAATTATCACATAACACACATACGTATTTGGTCACATATGACACAGTAAAATACTGACGCATTGGAATCCCCTCTTCATCCAAGCTGTTTATGATTGCCATCATGAACTCGCTAGCGTCCTGCTGCATGTTAGCAGCAAATGTACTGGCATCCGTCATGTGTCCCCAACACCTGATGCAGAGGTGGAAGTGACTGTACGTTGTTAACTTGATCAGAAGCCGCATTGACAATCTCCTTCAATGCCTTTGATAACGGAGTGTCTTGTGAAGCAGATATTGTGTGTACAAAGTGTGGCATGTGTAGAAACACTTGCATTGCTGAATTAGCATAGCAATTAACTCTAGTACTGTTATCAAACACTGGGACAACAGCCATACCAACTGACTTCTGACCAACAGTTGGTTCTGCATGTGTATTTGACATTGTGACCTTCTTACTACTCTGCACACTTGAATCATTTGTAGAAGCTTGTTTTCTTTTGTTGCCAGATGTAGCTGTGACAGCGGGATGTGACACAACCACACACGAAGGTAGTGGTATTAAAGATATCTGTGGCTGATATAGAGTACGTAATCTGTTGTACTCAATACATCACTTGTCAGTGCATATCTTCTGAGGTGCTAGTGTAATTGTGTGCAACCCAGAAAGACTATGTACATGTGAAAGTGCAACGTAGCTCATGCCATCTTTGAAAATGTCTGTCCCTATGTCCACCATTGCTGAATCCAAACCCAAGCCCTGAGACTTGTGAACTGAGACAGCATATGCAACACATATTGGGGACTGTTTCCTGTTAACATAGATATCCTTAAATACCTGGAATTTAACACAGGTATGATCAATCTGCACAGGAAGTTCCATGTCATCAAAGTGGACAAGAAGTGTCTCAATAAATGTTTTCTGAACATTGTAAATGAAGTCAATGATATTACCCATGGCATCGTTTACCATGCCATGCCCCACATCAAGATTGCAGCACAGCATGACACGTGCATTCTTACAAACTGTGAGGACAGCTTCCAGCCCAGCTATACGTGAAACATCTGACTTCAGTTCAGACAGTCACTCAGTCATCTTTGCTACCATTTTTCGACTTGGAATGACACCATCAACTGTATCAACAGCACGCAGAGTGACAATCTCTTGATTCTTTCTCTGCAACATGACACTGTTGAACTCAGCACATTTCTTCAGTCATGGCATAAGACACACAATGCGTGTGCCACTGGAGTACACATCACTGAAAACATCACATGCTGTTTCTATGGATGCAGTATCCATTTGGATTCTTCGGCCATGTAACATTGAAAGATATTCTGGTGACAGAGAACCTCTATGAGCCTGATCCAACAGTGCATTGTAAGCGAGATCACCACTTTGTCGCATGTTCTGATACAGCTCGACATAAGTAAATAACTCCCACATGTTAAAACCTCCAATGCAGCCTAGTGTATTCTTAGCCTGCTTGACAGTCAGAGCTGCAAAGACATGTTCCGCATTAACTGGTGCAAGCTGTAAGAGGTCTCCAAATACAACAATGCTTTTACCAGCAAATGCATCTCCATAGTCAGTCCCCAAGATCTCCTGTAGACGTAGGTGTATACAGGCAAGCATCACACTGGAGACCATACTAATCTCATCAATGATGAGTAACTTCATCTTAATAAACATAGAATGAAGCTGAGATGCAACATCAAATGACAGTTTCCGATACTCTCCTGTTCTGCCATGCTCCACTGGCAACATGAAGAGACGGTGTAATGTAATTCCTCCAATGTTGTATGCTGCCAGTCCAGTGGGAGCACTAACAGCAACAGACATTGATGACCTTCTCAGGTTTTGTATTTCTGCCATTATAGCCTCTATAAGGAAACTCTTTCCTGTCCCGGCTGAGCCACTAACAAACATCAGTAGTGGCTTGTATTCTACACAGTCACATTTATTGAGTTCATGGTGTAATCCATGCCAGACAGCATCAGTTACTTCAGAGTGAACCACCTGTTGCTGCTCATTGAGACTCTCTCTCAACTCAGCTGGGTCAACAGTGCAGTGTGTACCATGTTCCATAGCATTCTCCACTTCTGACATGAGTACTTCTGGGGCATTCAGTGGTAGAGGTTCTCCAAGGATACCTTGTCCTTCTGGATCAAGATTCTCCTGTGAACTAACAGGAGTGTCCTCTTCAAGTAGTTTCTGTGCCTTCTCAACTTGCTCCTTTTCAGTGTTCAGCCTCTGAATATATGTGTTAGAGTACTCACTTTTGAATGGTTCATAACTGTGATTGAATTCTTCCTCGAATGTGTCACAGTCACCTTTTAATTCAGATTCATTCCTCCACGGTCTAAATAGAAATAGGAGAGCAAAGTAGTAATGCTTTCTACTCTCAGATATGCCTAAATGTAACTTACAGTGGTCAATGAGCCAAGGCTTATGTCTCTTAACGAGACAGCCATCCACCCCTTGACCTAGTAAATGTCACGTGTACAATCACGTGAGACATCCTTCTTGTAGTCATACCACTTAGCCACCTCAAATAAACACATTCGATCCATGTTTTCGTGCCTACGGTGGTAATACATGTCAATGAGGTTGTTCTTCAAGATATGTCTTGAAGATGGTCTCTTGAGAGCCAGTTCCTCAATCTTATCATGAGGAATAAGTACACGTTTATGCTTCTCTTTGTAGTTTACACTGAGGAAGCTCACAGCATTAGACTTGTCATATAAATGTGTACCAATCAGCTGATCACTGGCCTAAGTGTCACATTCTCTGTGTGATAGAGTCTTCAACCCCAGTGATGAGAGCTGAGATGTCAGTGACTTGATTGAACTGGCAATATCTTCCCAAAGATCTTGCAAGCTAGTCTGTTCATGTTTAGTTATGTACAAAGTGACGTACCAAACTAGAGCCAATTAGTTGTCAGCCACAAACTGAACATCTATGTTTGCTTGCCACATTAGAAGAAGAGTAGGGTTGTAGTCATTGATTTGAAGACTATGTGGCCTAGTGGTTAGAGCACTGCACTACAATATAAATTGCCTTTCAGTCTTGGGTTTGAATCCTGTCTCTGCCATATCACATTTACCTTTTGGCTGACTAGGGAGGTGGATCAGGGGAGGGCAGTGGACATGGCCTATCTGGACTTCAACAAGGCCTTTGACACTGTGCCACATAGAAGACTATTACACAAACTGGGGAATATGGGTATGGGCAGGACAGGAGTGTGGTGGGTAGGTAACTGGCTGGGCGGCAGGACACAGAGGGTGGTGGTAAGTGGCTGTCACTCCACAGAGGGAAGAGTGACCAGTGAGGTACCACAGGGATCAGTGCTGGGACCGGTCCTATTCAACAACTTCATCAGTGACATTGCGCAGGACCTAGAAGGCAGAATGTCACTGTTCACCAATGACACAAAGCTCTGTAACAGAGTAGACACACCAGAGGGTGTAGACAGAATGAGAAGGGACCTGCAGAAACTTGAAGAATGGTCAGGGGTTTGGCAGTTGGAAATCAATGCAAAGATGTGCAAGATAATGCATAGGGCACAAAAACCCTGGCACAAATATCAGTTGGGGGATGAGGATATAGCATGCACCAAGCAGGAAAGGGATCTTGGGGTTATCATCTCTGATGACCTCAAGGTAGGGGAAACAGTGTGACAAGGCAGCAGGTAAAGAAAATAGGATACTGGGATGCATAGGCAGGGTATCACCAGCAGGAAAAGGGAGGTTATAATTCCACTATACAAGACACTAGTGAGGCCCCACCTGGAGTACAGTGTACAGTTCTGGAGACCTTACCTACGAAGGACATAGACAAGGTAGAGAAGGTCTGGAGGAGGGCAACAAAGATGGTACATGGATGGCATCACAAGTCCTATGAGGACAGGTTGAAGGAACTGAATATGTACTCCTGGAGGAGAGGAGGCAGAGAGGGATATGATGAGACATACAAGTATCTTACAGGGAGGAACAGGGTGCAGGAATGCACTATTTTGTGCAAAAAGATGTTCCAGGACTAGAGGGCATGGGATGAAGATGGAGGGAGGACAATTCAGAGGAAATGTAAGGAAGAATTTCTTCACAGAACGGGTGGTGGACAAGTGGAACACCCTGCCAGAGGAAGTGGTGGGGGTTGAAACAATCACGGGATTTAAGAATGCATGGGATAGACATAAAGGAATTCTGTAGGTCAGTGGTAAGGGGCAACAGACTTCTAGGAAAACATAAACTGAACTTATAAGCTCAAATGGGCAGACTGGGTGGGCCATAGGCCCTTATCTGCCAACACTGTCTATGTATCTATGTATCTACATACACCTCATTCTCTTCTCTGGGTAATTCATAAACCCTCTTGGTTGATTTTGCCTTCAAGTGGTGTCGCATAGCTGAGAAAAGTTCATTCATGCAACCATCCTGACAGACACGTCTAGGAAATCCAAAATGGCATCTTGAGTACCAGTCAGATTTGTTCTTCACTACCTGGCAGCAGTATTTCGCACAAATATGGCGTTGAAACTTCTGCACCAACTTCCACAGTGTAGGACTGTCGAACTTGTCCGGGATATGGCAAGTAATGTACTGCTTAATGAATGCTAGCACTTCTGCTGCTTCATGTTCACCTATGCGTGGGGCATCCTTGATCCACAGTAACATGTGAATATGAGGAGTGCCACGTGCCTGATACTCCATCCTCCAGAAGTAATGGTCCACGACACCAAGAGGCAGATTGTCCTTTGACAAAATGAAAGTCTGAATGTCATGGAATCACTTGTGGAAATGCCTTGCCACAGATACAGGGTCAAGTGAGCACATTTCGCCGAGAGTCATTGATGAAATGCCCTCTACATCACTATTTGCCCACCTCAACAGTTCTATTACCTCATCCCAGGTGTATTCGGCACAACTGAGGGTCACAAACCATGTGGCTGGACCATACTCTCACAGCATGGTCATCACTTCAGAGTGTCTGCAATACCAGTATTCTTTGGTGCCACGGAGACTTGACAGAATGGAGGACAAATTCACTTGCACATTGTCATCTTTCTGCTTCAGTTTCTGCAGAAATTGTGCAGCTGTAATTCCATCAAGTGGAGTTGTAAGATGAATAGTATGAGCAATAGACGCAGACAGTATGCTAAGCTCACTCTCCCATAGGAGATGAAACAGGTACTGTACATTCCATCTGAATTTGCCATCCTTACTGAGCATGCGACTAGTATGGTACTCAGCACCCTGTACATGCACTTCTCTTTCATCTAAGCATCCACCTGACCCTCTTGGGAATTAGTCTGGGAAACAGCGTGCTTCCAATGTTGCCTCCCAAATGCTGACAGGCTCACCTTCCACCTGTTTCATTTGATAGAGATCAATATTGTCCCCCTACTGGATCTCTCCCATGTAGTGAGTGAATTGTGTACTGTTCATATGCATTATCGTTTGTCTCCACATTGACCTTCTCAATCATAGGTTTAGTGCTTTCCAACATATCATGATCAACAGACACAGTGGTCATTCGATCAATATCAAGGTCTGCATAAAAAGGATTGTTGCTCTTTAAATAAGTAAGAGCAAGCTTCACCTTCTCCACATTGACAACATCCTGCCAAATGACCTTTGACTTTGTTGGAACACCATTGACAAGAATCACCAAAGTATTCTCAGTAGAGATCGCCTCAACATTTTCCTGTAGAGGAAGTGGAAGATACATTACGGAACCCTTAAGAGATCTAATGAGTTCTTTTTGTGGAATGTTCCATGTCTTAGTATTTAGCCATAGGATAGTTTGAAATGGTTTCATAGTCTGAATTAGAATCCGTTCAAATATATTCAACCCTGGCAATCTCAGTTGGAGTAACATGTGCCTCCATGTTGTTCAAAACTGACCTTGGTGGCAGAATGTTACACTTCACTTTGGAAAAACAGTGCTTGCACATCACAATGATTGGGTCAAACTGAAAGTCACACTTTAACAGCAGAAATGCTGACAGCAAAACCACATGTCATTGTAGGGTGACGAGGTTTCCAGGTTCACTGTGACCGTCTGTTTTTTGTAACAGAGTCGATCACATGAGACACATACACAGTCAAATTTCTCTGTCTTTGCCAACTCAAATTTGGCAATTGATTTCCCCAAACTGCTTCAGAATATCAGTTTCTAGCACAGACACACAACTTCCATCAGCAAGTGATGACTGATCACTCACAGTACCTGACACACTGCAGCTGTTTCAGAAATGCAATGGCACTATGCATGTCACCAGACTGCAGTAACTCATTCAGACGAGTATACTGAGTGACAACTCGATGAAAGTCATAGACCCTGTACGCAAAGTATCGCATGCCTGATTGATGCGCTCCCAGCATACGCATGTGGTGAAAGACACTGTCACAAACACCGCTATCTAGGCATGCAAATAAGTGACCCATAAGTCCAGTATGTGGACGGATCTCACAAAGGTCTATAGTCTCAAACAGTTTATGTCTGTCTTTACGATCAGTAATGACAAACAGGTTGATAAAGTGCTCAACTTTGTCAATGATGATTGCCTCCGGTTGCAAGTGTCATCACATATCCATGAGAGACAGTGACGTTTACGGGGCTGAGTACTTCCCTCACATTCATCGTCTGACTCCATTGTAGTGTCATCACACACACTGAGCACATTACACACTTACCGACTCATCAATGCAGAAGTTGCTGTCCTTTTCTGTGAATAATATGACCTCCCAGAAATAAGCCTCTGAGTGCTGTGTATGCAGCCAGCGCCCTGAAGACATCACAAAATTGTCTAGCTTCAAGACAGGATATCATTGTAACCTCATCTTTATCTCATAGACAACTTTTCTGAACTGCTCAAGAACATGTGCCATCTTACACCACAAGCGTTGAAGAACAAACACTGCTCTATTTACAAATGTGCATACTCTGAGATGCAATTTCATTAAAGAGACATGATTCTTCACACTTTTTCTCTCATGTCTCATCACAGCAGCAATAAGTCTGTCGATCTTAGCTTTAGAGGTTAGTGATCGAAAAAACTTTTGCTTCCTCAGATGACCATCAACAGCCACGGCTTTCCGCCACTGCTTAATACGCTTTGTTATGCTTGCCTTTGCAACACTGGTGTTCCATCTCAAAGATTTGCGCATCTGTTGCTGGGCCCCACATTTTTTTCCTTGCAGTTGAGCAAGTATGTACTTTTTCTTCAGAGGGCGCAACCTGTGAATTAACTGCTTTAGTTGAATTCTGAGTCAGTTTACATCTTGAACAACCATGTTTGTTTTTTTGACCACTCTTAATCAACAGCGAACTACTAAGATACCTGTTTCGTCTCTGCACAGAACTCCGTCTCTGTTTAGATGGCATCTTGTTATCTAAAAATTCACAATGGTGTAGGATAATGTTACAGAAGAATCAGACACCTGCATAAGAAATTGAGAAAAAACAGATATGTGGTGTTTTGTTTCTGTCCTAACATAAGATGGTGAGACACAGTGTTCATGTCCTAAGTACAAAAAAATAAAGAGCACTTCTTACAAAATATTCCACAGATAATTAGTGCTACAGCTGGACACCAGTGTAACCAGTAAACAATGTCTTAAAGTTTTGCATAATACAAGTTCAGTAATACCATGAAAATAAATAGGTAAACATGCACACAAACAAAGTAATGTGACAATCCAATGCATTGATACTATTTTTCTGTTGTAAATTGTACTTATAAAAATTTCTGAAAAAGAGGAATTAATGCGCATACAAAAGTGTCGCAGAAAACATCGTGTCGTGAACAAAGTTTCTACAAACTTAATGTCATGAGAACGACACTGCATGTAGTGTCGCAGAATAATGTTGTGAGAATGACACTTTTGCAAAATAGTGTTGTGAGCACGAAAGTGTCAAATAAGCACATTGAAAGATAACCCTCTTTAAGGCTCAGCCAATCACAGACTGCTTCCTATTTAAGTGACAGACACTGACACCAATCGAACGCTTAATTGATCAGGTCATGTCAGGCAACCAATCACAAGTGCTAGACAGTGGAGAAGAAGGACATAGCAGCCATCTTAAGGAAAACTAAGATACCCTGCTTCAGATTGTGTAAGTAAAGCACATTTTTGTAAACAGTTATTCTACTATTACAAAAATTGTCACCAGCAGAAAAATAGCATTAAACAAAACATTTTTTACTGCTCTATTTGACGATAACAATCTAAGTAAGCTGTTACATTGTAAAAGAAGTCATTAGTGTTTTAAAGTCAAAGTGCCAATCAGTACTTACTAGCACAAATAGAGTTAGCAAATTGAGGCAGAAAGCAAGCAGCACGCTGTATCATAACAGGATAGGTAAACCAATCATAGAACGTTCTGTAGTTGTGATTGTATGAAGTAGCCTATGAAAATGTATTATTTTCCCACCTAGAAATGTTTTCACATTTCTGGTTGACAGGAGCTGCAGCCATTCATTGCAATCATAACCAGTGCTTGCTTTATATTGGTTACCTAAGAGAAAGCAGTAACCAATGACCTTTAAAATAACTGTGTTTTGGAACTGCCTACCAAAGTAATGTTGTAGGAGAGAGGGAAATTTCACTTTCATAGTCAGTTGTGTCTAGACACTGCAGGAGAAAAACTGATTTTTTTGGTAGCTCTCTGTCCACTTCTTAGCTTTAAAACTCAGAATGGCAGAAAACAGTAAATGGACTGTGTGGGTAGTGGGCAGCAGTATAGTAAGGCATGCTTCAGTGTATGCTCAGAGGAGTGATTTTGGCAGAGACCTGCAGCTTTCAAATTGCTCTGTTAAATGGTTTGGCAGGGTGGCATGAGGTGGGAGCATCTGATGCCAACAATGCACAGACTTCTGAGAACTCAAGCTCAGCCAGACATACTGCTGATCCATCTCAGAGGCAATGATTTGGGCACCAAAAGATGGATAGATTTAGTGTCAGAAGCAAAACTGGACCTTGCTTCCATCATGGAAATGTTACCTGCCTGTAAGATCATTTTTTCTGATATTACAGAGCGTAGGGTCTGGCAAGCAGAACACCACATGTACCTGCTGACAGAGCTCATAGGAAAGGTAACATACAATTTTCTGATATCAAGCATGTCTGGGATGCACAACATGTCGCCCTGAAATTAAGTATTGTTATGATTGGCTATACCTACCAGATGGTGTGCACTTCTCTCATTCTGGCAATTGCCTCTTCCTGGGAGACCTTCGAGATGGGATTCTCACAGTCCTCTAAAGAAATCAGACTGTTGTACATTACTACTTTCCAAAAAAAAAAGGCTTTTTTAAGAGCCACAAAACCTTGGTCAAAAAATAGAAAAGCTGCACACAGTACATACATAATTATCAGACATTTAATCTCTGGTATATTACCATGAAATCAAAGCAACAGATTGTGGCTTGGCTGGGGCAACCAAATGTAATTTATTTATGGCTATGCCACTCACTGCTAGTGTGACGATAGTTATATTAACACAATTAATTGGCAAATGTGAAATCGTTACAATCATCAGTATACAGAGAAGCTCTGTAAGATGTCATTAGTCAACCCAGCTATCTCACAAGAGCACATATATATGTACAGTAATAGATAACTATTTTCTCTGTATTTTTATTTCAGCTGTTGAAAATCAACCGCCCCCCAAAAAATGCTCTGTGGACACCTAGGGAGGTGTGTTGTCTGGTGGAGGCAGCACATGCTAAAGGCAATCACAAGCTGCTCATGAGGAGCACAAATAGAAAACTGGGCCATATGTGGAGGTGTATACATGCAAACCTTGCATACCGTTTCCGACTTAAAAGCAAGTCTTCCGTTATGTGTAAAAGGAAGTGGAAACTGCTGCACCAGCGGTTCTACATCCTAAAGGAAAGACAAGAGATACCGCACAATGATGTTGGATGGTACTACCTCGCCCACGACATGTGGGAGTCAGCAGGAAGATCTGTTGCTGGGAGCGACAATGTCATAAGTATTAGTGAAACTGCATACTAGTAAAAAAAGTTGCTCAGCTATTTCTATGCTAGACAAATACATCTTGTTGTAATGGTAATAAGTGAATAGTTGTAGTTCAGCACCACTATAACATTCACAACCCACCACCTTGTCTTAGGAGGAGGCAAAGAACACTCATTGTACATCTGAGGGTGTTCAAGCCCTGTCTGCCTCGATTCATATCTACCTGAGTTAAGAACATGCACTGTTGATCTGCATATGTGTACTTTTACCATAGCTATCCACTCAAGATGCAGTACATGGTGACTGTCTTTTTTTTTTTAGGGGGACACATGTATGGCTGACATTACTAGCCCAGGTCATCCAACTCCTAACAATAGTAACTTCTGTACACCATAAATTGAAGAGTTCTATCATTGATATCCTTGGGCTAAATGTTGCTGTACCTCCACAGTCATGGTGCAGTACCAGCCTTGGGGGAGAGTGGTCATTGGTGCCTCAATACATGCAACTGCTAACTATACTAAGTTGCATGCACCTCCAATGATACCGCCATAACATTCAAGTCCAACACATCACTTTAAATGTCACCACTGCTCAGAATTAAGTGCCTCACCTGAGGTTTTTTGGGGGTATTGTTTGATCGACGCCACGTGAACTGTGACTGTCCTAACTACTGTAGAACTGCAATCATAAGCATGTACCATTTGTTATTTAAATACTTACTTTATCTGTGACTCAACACCAGTGTGGACTACCTGTTCTGGTGGGGGCATTCATGTCTGGTGCAGTCCTACTCCTAAGTGTCCTAACTTAGTATGCCTGCAACTACAAAGGAGCACCATCAATATCATTGTACTTACAGTTACTGTCACTCCACTCAGGATGCACAAGCACGCCTGATGGCGGTGGGGATTTCCTGCCTAACACCATGCAACTCCTAACTCTTCAAAGTAGTACACTGCTACAACCATACTGCTGTATAATTTATTATCACAGTCTTTCTGTTCCTGGTATTCTGCATTCAGGAGGCAGTACGTTACCAGGAGGGGTTCATTGTCTGGCTGACAGTGCTGCAGGGTGGTGGGGGTGAATGTGGCACAGCAGATAATTCTCTGAGGTCATGCAACTCCTAAGTATTCTAACTAGTACATGGCACAAATGAAGGACCTGTAGCATTCCATATATCAATGCCCTTAGTGTCACTGTGTGCAGTACACTCATGATGCACTAACAGCCATGGGAGGGGACCCATTGGCAACCTCAAGCTGTGCAACTCCTAGATCTACCAAGCTGCATGCAACCATAATGATAGAGTTGCAACATTCAAATGCAGGACATCATTGTAACTGTCGCTCACTACTCTAAACTCAGTGCCTCAGAGGCTGGGGGGCATTCCTTGGCCAAGGGTATGCAAACTTCTCACTGCCCCAATCTGTGCAAAGCTGTAATCATAAACATGAAGTGGTTTTAGTTCAAATCCTCCTCTAGCTGTCACTCCACACTTAGCATGTAGTTCCTGCTCTGAAGAGAGGGTACAGCATTCATGTGTGACGCCATGGAAGTTCTAAACTGTCCAAGTTGTCTATCCCAGGAACCACAAAACTGCACTGTCAATATCAGTGTACTTCATGTAACTGTCACTGTCCATTGAGGATGCACAACCTTGCTTTTAGGTGGGGCATTCCTCACCCAACAGATAGAACTCAAAGTCTCCCAAGTAGCATGCTACTGCAATCATACTGCTGCACTGTTTATAGCCATGGTCCCTGTTTCCCTCTTACTCTCTACTTACTGCAGTGACCTGCTGGAGGTGCTACTGCCTTGATAATGTCATTAACTGCTACTACACAAGTAGTGTGTTGCTGCAAGAATGGAGCTATGCTGTCTATACCCCATAAATGTTTTTTTCTGTGACTCACCACTCAGGATGCAGTAACTGACCAATATGGTTGGGGTGTGCATTGCCTGCCTGATACCGTGCAACTGCTAGGTATGCAAATTGGTGCATGCCTACTACCACACAGGTGAACTGTCAATCTTCATGTTGTTTCTTTACCTCTCGTCTCCACTCAGGATGTAGTACCTGACTTGGCGGTGGAGGGCATCACCGGGATGAGGAACATGTTCTCAGTATCCCAACTTGTCTCTGCCTGCAATCAGGGCACATCTTCCATTGATCTGTATCCGCACATTTTAATGTACCTCTTCACCTGTATACACTACCTTATCTGCTGGGGTGAGGAGTCCCCATTGGCTGTAAAAGGTGTATAAAGGTGTGCCTTCCATGTCCAAATCCTCAGTTTTGCTGTGACTGTCCACCAAGCAATATTCTGTTCTGTATTGGCATTAGGGCGCCAGGGATTCCATAGCTGAGGTTCTGCAACTGTTAGCTGTCCTAAGTTGTGCACACTTGGAATCAGTGACGAGATCATAGATGTATATGACATTTCGCTAACTCTAGGTATGTACTCATAATGAAACACCACGTCAACATATACTGAGTTGTACCTGGATGAAAACAGCAGTAAACATTGTTATGTATTCATTCACAGAACACCACAGATGCTCCCACATCAAGGCAAGGAGTACCACCTGCAACACAGCCGTGGAGGGTGAAGACCAGATGACAGTGTTATTATCGTTGAATCTGAAGGTAAGACATACTCACCAGAACCACAAACAAAACAGATAACGCACATACGCTACAGTACTACTTAACCAATGATGTCCAACAGATGTGTCTTATGTTGGATAAGATGAAGCCTCAGATGGTTTTGCACGAATCCACACGCGACTGTGTCCAATACCTGAGGCATGATGGAATCCCAAACAACACACACCCTGGAGCATAATTCATATTATGCTATGGTTGTTGTTATATAAATAAAAGTTACCTCACCTATCGCATGATAATATCATAGATTATATAAACCATGAAAGGTGCATGTCTCAACTGGAACACTGCCATGAAATACATCTATTGATGTGACGTAGTTAGCACAATGCATGGTATTACTTTTTCTTGTTCTGTTAACAGTTACCACCAACAACCTATCAGTTCTGGACCTGTAGATGTCTATATTTTGCAGAGACTGTGGATCATTCTCACACATAGTTTAACAATAGGCCATAAGCGGTTGTGGAATCAACATGATTTATGGCAACCCACAGCATTTAAACCACATTGCTAATCTCTACTGTTACTACCCTAGTTGTGTAACATTCAACGAAAGCCACATCTTAGAAATGTGTAATAGCAAAAACATCAAGTTATATTAGAATATTATTAAATAAAACTCCTAACACTTTTTATCTGTGTTTTTGTATATATTGTTGTGTTTCAAATGACCCGTATTCTATTTCTTCACCAGGAAGTGCCTAGCAGACTATTTACAACAGTGGTACACTGGCAATCTCAACACAAGATTTGATGTTCAGTCATATCAATGACATAATACTGCATGGGGATGTTAACATACTTAACTCTCTTATTTCCCGTAACATAAGAATGTGAAATATTCTCTGTGTAAACAGATCTTTTCACTTCTGTTATCAACCTAAGTAAAAACGTGTTGCAACTACTGCTGAGTTCCTACTGAAAGCTTATGTTAACATCCAGTGTTCAACTTAGTTATATCTCACATCTAACAATGTAGCAGATAGTTATGCAGTACAGTATGAAAACCAATAGCAGTGTCAAGAAGCATACAGATAGTCATAAGCTCTGTAATGTTACATCTTTTTAGGTGCCAGGAGACTGTCAAACACACACTGCGGACAGAGAAAACTGAACCAAGTGATGCCACCAGCTTAAGTATTCCTAGATATTGGCACATGATCAAATACATGACAAATAAATTTTACAACATATCAAGGCGCTATCAAGCAGTATGGTTTAACATCATGTTAGTACTCACTGCAAATCTGCAGTAATACCATAGTAACCGGCATCTGAATATGGAAGGGCAGGGCCATTGTGCAGCTGACACCATGATACCTTAACTATATAAACTTGTCAACAGCAGCAATCTGATAAGTTCAACATATATGAAAGTAATGCAACCACTGCCTGTCTAACTCGTCTGTGCCACTAGTAAGTTACAAACCACTATTGATCTACATGGGTTCTTTTTTTTTTTTGTGACAGCCCACCAAGATACCAGACATTGTTCTCTGGAGGAGCAGCATCTCTACCCCATCACAGTGTAATTGTCTGTACCTAAATCAGGGAGATGTACCGTTTATCTATATGGTTTATTGTTTTGTACGTCCCCAGAAAAACAGTACATTGTGTTGTAGAGAGGGAATCAGTTTAGTTTGCAAAACTCTTAGTGTGTTGGAGTTCTGCACACACAATGATGTATATGTGTACTTCACATAACCATGGTCTCGCTGTTGATCTGAGACTGTACTTAAGGCACATGACCCAATGCTCTGCAAAGGAATGACAAATTGCCCGCCTGGAGTTTTATTCCAACACATAACCATTACTCGGTTTGAGTGTGTCTGCACTCTCACAGAGGTACACTGTGCTGGTGTCCATCCCTCAGTAACTCTGTAGGTCTCTTACCAGGATCAATCTATGTTGTTTCACATGTGTTGGTGAGGGAGAGAGGGTGGACTCACACAATACAATTACCCTGAAACTGTCCAACCACTCCTGAGTTAACATGACTAAAACTACATCCATGCACTATATCATTTTTTCCAGGTTTCAGTTCTGACATGCTCTCTCGAAATATGAACCAAAAACTTGAGCATCAGATGAAAAGTTGATCATAGTCTTCCTAACTCCATGCAACTTCTATCTGGCCTAGATGTGTTTTGTCAAGTTATTAGATAGCTGTTCCATAGTATGCATCACTTCACTTTTGCTGGAGGCTTCTAACACTTGTTACAGCAATTCCCTTCCCGCGCGTGATGGGGGCAGACAGGGAGGGATTTCGGCTGAGATACAGCAAACCCTAACCTAGTAAGTGATATCCATGCAGCCAGATAGATGACTCTTCATTTCGGACCAGCAGTATGACTCTGTCTGTGCACTATTAATGTTTAACATAGCTAATAATGTTCGGCCAGTGTGTTGTGCTGCGACAAGATGATGCCTCATATGATGGGCATCGTTGCAGGCCTAATGCATCCAACAACTGAGGTGTGACATTGTCTCAAACCAACATACACGTTGAGGACATCATTACATAATACAATGTCTAAATCAGCGCAGAATAAAAAAAAAACATTGTTAAGATGTATTTGTGTGGAAAATATTTCTTTAACTTCCTTTAAAAAAAAAACTATGAAGATGCTCAAGATGATCAAGCTCATCTGCAGGTTCACAGTGAGGTCATTAATTAGACAAGATGTTGTGCTGCAATAACATCACAGGCTCCTTTAGCTGGCTGACCAATCAGAGTGCAGTATTGTCTTTCTACCATTGTATACAGTACACACTCCAGCAGGAATTCAGCACCATTGGGATATAACGCACGCCCGGGGCCTCTACGGATGCCTGGTGCCACACATCGAGGTCTTCATAGTCCCCTGAAGATCCATAATATCCTAATAACTGGCAACCAGTCGTGTTCAACAAGAGTTAAAATGGTCCATGGGTCACTTTTTATAAATATATATACAGAAATAAAAACTAATATTTTGAAAATTAAAGAAGAAATGTCAAAAGTAACAGGTGCTGTTAACTAGTCACTGTATTAGTATGATTACCTGTGGAGGACACAAATAGTTTGCTGTATGCATCTTCTTATGACATAAACAACAAACACATCTGTAAATCTACATACTCAATAGATAGTCTCTCTTCAGGACCCAAAAAGAAGATGACCAATGGATTTACTCTGCCCACCAAGACAGGCTTGAGCAGAAAGTTGACCATCTCCAGGCAACTGTTGATGAAATACGCTAAATGCTAACAGCTCAATAGGGACGGGTCAGCCTTCTGCGGTTTGAGTCTGTCAAGACGGGCACTTGCCAGCAGCATCCCATCACATGAACCTGACTCCAGTCTCCTGGGCAAAGTTGAATCCATCCACGGCACTGGTATCTCCTTGTGGGTGCAGCAGTTTTCACTCCTACTGCGCCCACATATGGTCCAACCAGCTAGCCTGTGCTGCCTCACCCAGAAGCACACCTCCCCATATAGAGAAGTTAAATGTCTGAACAATATAGTTTATAAATGCTAATTTTTGTTTTTATAGCTGATAAGAATTGTATATCTAAAAAATAGTTACGTTTTTATATTTTTACAGAAAACTTTATACAAACATTTTCAACTTACAAAAGTTTATAGTTTTTTTAAGTTTAATGATTACAATCATCTGTACACAGAAAGAATGTGCTTTTAGTGCCATGACTGACTTTGTGCCCTACGCCACAGTAACAGAGCAAGAACCTTTAGAGTGGGGAAAACTGTCCTTGGCAATGACATAGAACTCCAGTGCCCCAACTTGTACAACCCACACCACAGTGGTGTACCATGATGTCTATATCCCTATTTTCCTGTGACTCTTCACACACAATGCAGTACCTGCCTCTGGGTGGGGAGGGGGAACTCGCCTGGCTGTTGGCATAACTCCAAAGAGCACTAACCTGTGTGAGTGACTGCCACCACAAGCTACACAGTTCATTCCTATGTAGTCTCTAATGCTGTAACTGCTCACTAAGATGCAGTCCTCACCTGTGTGGGAGGGTGGACTGCCTGGCTCACACTGTGCAACCCTAATTGTCACAAATAACCTGGTATAACAACTTACGGAGCTGTACCAATCTACGCATACAAGCTTTGTTTTCCTGTGAGTCTCTCTACCATAGTAACCACACATCCCTCTGCTGAGCATGTGAATCAGGTATTTTTGTGGTTGACCACATGCTCTCCAAAGTATCCTGCTGTCAACCCCACAATTAGAGGTATACTACTGATGCTATGTTTTTCTTCTGCAACTTCCACTCACAATGCAGTACCTGCCTGTGGGGCATTGCCCGCTGACAGCCGCAAGTCCTATAATTTCATGCTGTAACTGCTCAATTAAAATGCTGCTGTCTCTGCCTGTTGGGGCCCTGACTGGCCTCACACCATGTCCTAACTGTCACAACAGTCTGTAACAACCATGGATCTGTACCACTATATGCATACGCTTTTTCCTCTTGTGTGTGTGTGCTCTCTGGTTGGGGCATTAGCTGGCTGATGCCATGCAACTCCTACATGTACTTGAGTTTGAGCCTTGCAACTCTCCACTCACAATGGTGCACTGTCATGGGATGAGAGAGGCATTGCCTAGTTGATACCATGCAACTCATGTACTAGCTTAGGTGGCTGCAACTGCAAGGTGTACCAGTGATGGCTGTACTTATCCGTGACTTCCACCAAGATGGTCCTCACCTGGTGGGTATTCTGTTGACACCGTATCACCTAACTGCACAATTAGTGTCTACTACAAAGTCCTGAGGGGGTGGGAGTGTCTGGTTGATGATAGACAAGAGTTGTACCGTTATATCCAACTTTTTTTCTGTGACTCTTTACTCAGCATGCAGCATATACCATGTCCTGAGCAGGGGGTGGGGACAATTGCTTGCTGATGATATATTACTCCAAAGAGCAGTAACTGTGTATGTCTGCCACCACAATGCTACATGTTTCATTCCTATATCACTTATGTTGTCACTGTCCACCAAGATGCAGCCTCACCTGTGGGTGGGGGACTGCCTGGCTCACATTGCAAGTCCTAATTGTCATCAAATAGTCTGTCATAACAACCATGAAGCAGTGCCACTTACATAAGCTGTTTTCCTGGAGTCTCCACCATTGCATTATATGTCCGTGCTGAGCGGTGAACTGGCATTCCATGATTGACTACATGCAACCCCAAAGAGTCCTAAGTTGTCAACCCCTCATACAATCAGAGTAGTATGTCATTCATGTTATATGTGTTTTTTTTTTTCCTGCAACCTCCACCACAATGCACTCTCTGGGAGGTGGGGTTGCCGGGTTGCGACGCCATGCAACCCTATGTACTAGAGTTTTCTTACCTGCACTGTCCAGTCACGGTGCAGTCCCTGCCTCTGGGACAGGAGCACAGGCATTGCCGAGCTCATACCGCAACCCTATGTACTAGACTGTATCTGCCTTCAACTGCAACATGTACCAGATGCTATGTTTTTATCCTGTGACTTCACTAAGATGCAGTCCCCCACCTGAGGGGGTATTCTGGTTGACACTGTCAATACCTAGCTAGTACAACTACTGTCTACTACAATGTCCTTAGTGGGGGGAATTTCTGGCTGACTATATATAAATTGATTATAGCCATAATTTTCTTTTTCTGACTCCTTACTCAGCATGTAGTGTATGCCCTTCCTGAGTAGGGGTATGGTGTGGAAGTTGCCTGGCTGATGATAGACAACTCCAGTGCAGTAACTTGTGTGTGCTCAAGCCACCACAAAGCTAAGTATGATTCATCCCTCATGTAGTCTTCTTATGCTGTAACTGTACACTAAGATACCATCCCTCACTTGTGGTGGGTGGGGACCGCCTGGCTGACACCATGAAACTCCTAATCTCGCCCCAATGCACTAGTTATGTCCATGGAGATGTGTACCACTTATATGCATAATCTTTGTTTTCTTGGACTCTCTACTCAGGGTGCACTACATGTCCTGTGCTGTCGCGGTGAACTAGGGAATTTGTTGATTAACACATGCACCGCTGCTACTCAGCACGTTCATTCATGCCATCTCCCACAGGTGGGGGGCATCCATGGCTGACTATACGCAATTCAAAAGTGGCCAACTTGTGTGTCACCAGAGTAACAGTAGCGCGTTCTGATATCTATGTAGTTTATCATGTGACTGTCCAGATGTAACCTCCTGAGGGCACTCATGAATGAAACCATAACCCCAACTGCCACAAATAGTCTGTTACTATAATAATGGAGCGTAACATTTATATACAAACCTTTGCTTTCCTGTGAGTTCCCACTTAACGCAGTATATGCCCTCTGTTGATGTGGGAAGGTGGAGCAAATTTTGCTAATCCATTGAATGGTGACAAGTTATAAAGGTGCAAAGTGACCCTTAACATGAAAAAGACTCTAGTTTGAACTATGGTAACACTACTGCTACCATACTATAAATATACACACCAGGATGTTGGAGAGTTAGCACCCCATTTACTCCCACGCGCACCCCAATGCCACTTGGGGAGGTGAGCTGTAGTCTGTTGGGTTTCAAACCGCTACACCAAATTTCACGCATACAAGTGGAAACAGGAAGTGTAACAGTAACAGAAGTGGATACACTGTTTTTGCTGAACACGCAGAGAAAGACAGGACTAGTTTTGTAGTGCATCAAAGTTTAAATGACATTGTGGGTACTTAATTGCAAATATCTCAGCAAACCGGTGACAACGAAAAAAAAAAAAATTTAATTTCACAGAAATAATGATTTTTCTGGCTACCGTTTTGTGGCTGCGTATCCACCGCAGCAAAAATCCATATCGCGCATCGCTTTCTAGACATCAGCCCCTGGAAAGATGCAGCACGCCAAATTGTTAGTCTATGGAAAAATGGGTCAACTTCAGAGCACCGTTACTTCGCTATCATTTGTGCAATATTTTTTCTCACCAGACCAGCAAAAGGTACATCTGTGACATCTTGGCTGCATTCCTCCAAATTTAACCCAAAAGACCAAATACTTTTCCAGCAGGTTGGCAAACTCCAATATTTTTGGTAACCTGTAAAATAAAGAAACCATCACTGAAGTCTTTTTCCCTGTAAAAAAAAGGGTCACTATAGTCTCCCATTCCACCTCCACCCCACCCCCTCCTCTGCAGACCCACCTCCCGCACCCCTACCCCATACTTACCTCTAGAGTCTAGAGGTTGGGAGCAGTGATATTCTATGGATCAGAACACGTCTGCACTCTTCAAAGCTGACTGACAAACTGAAGAAATGACAGTAAGCTGTATAATTGGAGTCATAGGGGGAGGGTTAACTTAGGTGATATCTCAGCCATTTTTTAGGAATTCTAGCCTCAAATTTTCAACATATGGTTCTTGGGACCGCAGCTCGTGAACACTGTCACTGTCATTTGGGTTCTCAGTCCCAAAAGGTGATTTTGTGTTTACTGTGTGGAATCACCTTACAGGACCAATTAATGAAACAACAGTGCCACTGTTCATGAGGTGGGGTCCCAAAAAACCCATGTTGCAAATTTGGTGAACAAATTCCCCAAAATGACTCTGTTACAAGCATGAGTGTCACAGTTTCTACACACGCTCATAATTTCACCAATTTTTTCATATTTTCACTCCAGATTTTCAACAGTGCCATTTTTCACACTTCCTTATGAACAGTACAACTGTCATTTTTCACATCCTGTCCAAAATGTGTTTTCGCACCTGTGGCACAGAATGATGTGGTCACTGTGGGAAATCAAATTTTGGGACAGATTAACAAAATCACAATGGCACTGTTCATGAAGGGAGTTCCCAAAATGCCCATGTTTAAAATATGGTGAAAACATTCCAAAAAATGATTTTGTTACAGGCGTGCGTTGAGCAGTTTCTACGAACGCTTGTAACTTCACCAATTTTTCATATTTTCACTCCAGATTTTCAACACTGACATTTTTCACACCTCCTCATGAACAGTACAGCTGTCATTTTTCATATCATGCCCAAAATGTGTTTTTGCACCTGTGATGCCAAATGGCACAGTCGCTGTGCAAAATCACCTTTCGGGATTTAGTAACAACATTATAGCACCACTGTTCATGAGGTAGGGTCCCAAAAAGCCCATGTTGAAAATTTTGAACAAAAATACCAACAAACGCTTGGGGCATTAGGGTTTCCAATCATAATACTCCACCCTGTAGAGACTGACAGGCATTGGCGATGTGACTTGGGGTCGTCTGCCATAATGCTCACACCATTCTTCCCCCACCCTACAGCCAATGACAGGCATTGAGATGTGCTTTGGGGTCTTTGGCCCTAACGTTCACCCCATTCTCCTCTACTACACCTATCTCATTCTATTTCCTTATGGAATGGGGTGAGTGTAAGGGCTGAAGACCCCAAGGCACCCAACAACACCAGTCGGTGTCTACATGGAGGGGGTGGGGTTAGTGTTAGTTTAATATTCCACTGCCATTCCCATTATGCATATCTCTAACTCCTGCACTACCAATGCCAATACCAGCAAGCAAATTTTCAGCATTGACAAATGCTTGTTTTGTATTCTATTTCTGTTCCTCCCCAGCCTCCTCACCCTGATGCCCACTGGGACATACCTCCTGCCATCTTCCCCAGGGCTTGCCACCCCTAGCCAAGTCAGTGAGGTTCTCAAACCCATGCCATGGTTAGGATCCAGCTCTGGCAGATGTGCCCAGTTGGCTGGGTGCAAGGCCATTGGGCACTTGCTGCCATCCTGATGCCAGCTTTCTCCTAAGCTAGCCCCTTGGGATACATGGCTAGCAATTATGTCATTATGTACACCACACGCCCACATGATGTGCATTGACATCTGCCATGCCCTCCCTCAGCACGGTGGCCCAGGCTGCCTTGTCCCCAGCTTCAGCTATGGACCAGGCAAGCGCTGTGGCCCTTCCCACCCACCCCCAGAAAGGAGAGCAGTCCTATGGATGATCAGTGATTCTCCCTTGGCCAGCTTTCTGATGTCTCAAGTTCGCTTCCGAACCCAGGTCATTGGTATTGCAAGCAGTAGTGCTAGGCTGTGCTACTGGGCCAGCTATAAAATAAAGACTTTTTGACTGAACATGAAAATCAGTGTAATTCAGTTAGTGAGTGCCACTGGAGTTGCAGCCATGCTGCCCTGTGACATGGTGCAAAGACACACTCCTGTGCATGGAATCTGCTCGTGCAATGCACCTTGCTATGGCCTTTCACACTGTCGAATACCCATTCCAAATGAATGAACAGCAAACTCATCTTAAATAATAATTAAGCATCAGTTAATGAAGGGTGGAAGGAAAGGCCTAAAATATACTCCATGAAGTCATGCTACACTTATGTATTGCCTCAGCATGTCTTCTGTCATTCTCTTTGTGCTTTTTAGTGTCAGGTACCATGCCACATTTGCCAGTGGAAAAGATGTCAAAAGCCTGGGCAACATAAGTTTAATATTAGAAGTTGCTGAATATGTTTCCAATAATAAACTGTGCTCTGTTTCCTGTCCTGCATGATGTCCTTTCTTATTTCTTCACCTTATTCTGTCTCCCTTTCACCATTATGCCCTATCTCCTGTCCTTCACCATGTCGTCTTCTGGTCCTTCCCATATCCTGTGTTCTATTCTTCACCATATCATTTGTCTTATCTTTCACCATGTCGTCCTGTGTTGCTGTCTCCTATCATTAAGCATTTTATGATGCCTGTTCTTCCATGTTCTATCTGCCTGATTCCCATCATTAACTATGCCCTGTCTCCTGTCCATCACCATGTCCTTCATCTGGTCCTTCCCACATCCCATGTACTGTTTTTCTTCTTGTCCTGTCTTCTCTCTTTCACCAGTTTTGTTTGACTATCTCCTATCATTAACAATGTCCTTCTGTCTGTCTCCCATCATTAACCATGTCCTGTCTCCTGTACTTCACCATGCCACTTTCTTGTCCTTCTCCATGTCTTGGCTGGTTGTCACCTATCATTAACCATACCCTGTTGCCTGTTCTTCATTGTGTCCTGTTTCCTGTTTTCCATTATGTCCTATCTTTTGTCTTTCACATTCTCTCTCTGTCCCTTGTCACATTCATCATGTCCTGTCTCCTGTCAGTCAACATGTCCCATCTACTGTCCTTCACCAAGTCCTGTCTTCTGTCCTTTACCATGTCCTGTCTCCTTTCATTCACCAAACCCTGTCTCCCATCATTCATAATGCCATTTCCTATTCTTCACCATGTCCTGCATCCCTTTATTTACCATATCCTGTCTTCTGTCTTTCATCAGCTGACCTCCTGTCATTCATCTTGTACTATGTCCTGTTCTTCACCATTTCCTGCTTCCTAACCTTCACCATGCCTTTTTTGGCTGTTGTCTCTCATTCACCATGTCCTGTCTCCCCTATCGTCACCATTTTCTGTCTCCAGTCCTTTGCCATGTCCTGTCTACTGCTTTTCACCATTTCCTGTCTCCTATTCTTCACCCTATCATGTCTCCCATCCTTCTCCATGTCCTGTTTCCTGTTCTTCAACATGTCCTATCTCCTGTTCTTCACCATGTCGTGTCTTCAGTCCCTCCCCATGTCCTGTCTCTTGTTCTTCACCAAGTCATGTCTTCAGTCTCTTCTCACGTACTGTCTGTCTGCCACCTGTCATTCATCATGTCTTGTCTACTGTTCACCCCCCCATGTCCTGCATGCCATAATGCACCATGTCCAGTTTCCCAGCATTCACCATGTCTTTCCTCATGTAGTTCCACCATGGCCTGTCTCCTGTCATTCATCATATCATGTTACTATTGTAAGCAGATGACAAGCTACTGTAGTTAGCAGGACTACAATCTTGAGTGCTACACAAATTCTATGGATACAGACACACAAGCTCCTCAAATGAGAATGCTGTCAGGTATGGGCCAGGATCTAACCACATCCACTATTTTTGTTGATCTTGCTAAAGCTTTTGACACACTGGCTCATCCCCTCCTTCTGGACAAGCTTAAGGCAGCAGGTCTTTCTGATTCACTTGGTTTTGTTCATACTTTGAAAGTAGATCTCAAAGCTGTCTGGATAGGTAGCTCAATTTCTTCACCACTCCCTATCTGTTCTGGTGTCCCTCAAAGGTCTGACTTGTGTTCTATTCTATTTTCCATTTTCTTGAATGACCTCTCCTTTGTCTACTCTTTTGTGTTCATTTATATGTACGCTGATGACACAGAATGTTTTGCATCTGGATCCTCTTCCATGATCTCACCTCACAGCTGCAGCTGGATTTGACAATATCAGTGCTGGTTCTCCTCTAACCAGCTTACTCTCAATGCCAAAAAACAGTTTCCATGACTTTTTGGTACCCATCAGAGAACTCCCAGACACTCCTCTCCATCTGTTTCACACTCTTGATGATGATATGCTTGAGGATGTATTAGAAGCAATAAGAGCCTGACCAGGGTTATGTTAATGGTCTTTAATCATCTTCTAGGGGTGTAATGTTACACAAGGTGTAGCCGAGTGCCACATGCCCTAGAAGGTGATTAACTGACTCGATATACAATGGCAAGGAAAATTCCTGTATTCTGATTGGTCAGTGTGTGTCTGGTACGGTGATGATTTTACACAATAACATCACTGTATTAAGACCAGGCAAACAAATGACCAAGTACAGTAAAACTCACTCCTCCCCAATGCAAGTCATCATGAAGTAGACAATGACCTGAAGCTTTGACGCTACAACCCCACACACACACACACAAAGTTCAGTGCCTGGGTGTCTCATAAATTCAGATAAAAGCTATCAGCATCACCAAAATAAAAAAAAAAATCAGCTGCCATCTCTTTCACTTCACAGATACTGCCCCATGCTAGTAAAATGAGGTCTCGGCAGTTTACACAAAAAACAAATACGTAATGCACTTTCTTTTGAAGCCCATGGCAGCCTCTCACCAAACCCACATACACTGGCCATTCAAATAAACCACTTTAACAATAAAAACAAGAACAGTTCTGTAACTTGCACATTCCAATGATGTTTAGTTACAGAGTGAACATGGGAAACCAGAAGTCTCCAGGCAGCTCTACTATTTTGTCATTTTAACTCTCTTAGTTTTCACAGGGGAGACAAAAAAAAAAGACATTTTTGCCGGGTCCCAGGACAAGCTGGGGAACCACACAGATTAAATCTCATGTTAGAGAAAAGGTCACCACATAACAATGAGTGTGTGTGTGTGGGGTTACATCTACATGAAACCCATAGAATAAGCGACAGCATAACCTACTGGACTACTTTTCTCATATTACCAAAATATGGCTCAGTTCAAAAAGAATAAAATAAAATCTTACAATTTTTTAAAGCTTTTATTATTATTTTTAAAATGAGCCATTGTATAATATTAATAATACACTCCAGGGGTGAGTTGTTGTCTAATAAGATCACTCCTGGGGTGATGGAGGCATTCGGCTGTGCCTCATGCTTCAACCACCTAGGGTGATGTTATAGACAACAGCACACATTCCCTGTCATGCCTTACCGCTTAATTAACATAACCCCTGGAGTGCCTTATTGCTGTTATAATAAAAAAGTTCTTTAAACAGCGTTAAACCTTGTCCAGTATTTGATTAGCATTATGTGTATGTTAATAAAAGATTAACATAAGGCTGATAGAATGCTTACAGTCAATCAGAAAGCTATATTTTCAGACATTTTTAATGGCTCTTTTAAGTACCTCAGGGTCTGGCTTGACCATCATTTTGACTTCTCTGTTCATATTGGTGCTATGCACCAAAACCCCCTCACAAGCTTGGTGCATTGTATAGGAACAAAGTATGTTATCCTGCTACCTATCCGCCAAGAAATTGCATTAAAGATGAATCTCTCTATTTTTGATTATGGTGACATAGTCTATAGTGGAACTCCCAAATCCTCCCTTGCCAGACTTGACCCCCACTGCCGCTCTTTCTGTTGTTTTGCTTTAGATTGTTCCCCTTGTGCTTACCATTGCTCACTCTACTCTACTCAGCTCTTTCCCCTCTCTCTTGAAGTCAGGCACGTTTCCCGCTGGTCCTCTTTTATTTTTAAATTCTGGTTTGATTCCCTTCCCTCCTACCTTTAATCCCTCTTATCCTTTCTCCCTGTTCCCTGCTACCCTCTTTACAATATCACTCCATATTTCCTCTCTATTTCTTCTAGAAAATCTTCTGCTGGTCAGTCTACTTTCTCTTGTTGCTTTGCTAAACTCTGATCCTCTCTTACTCTATCAATTCACCCTGCTTCTTCTACATTCTCCTTAAAGTCTTTTCTTCATGATTTTTTTCTCCTTCCTGCAGCTGTCCATGACCCTCTTCCCCAATTGCCCTGGTAGTCTGTTTCCTCATTCCTTATTCACTGTTCTGTACTTAAAGAGTAGTTCCCTCACCTATATGACTCTCAGTTGTATCGAATGCACATATATGTTATACTGTCTGGCTTTTGGTAATTGATTATGCTCCTGCTGTATTGTATTGTAT
Organism: Neoceratodus forsteri; assembly: GCA_016271365.2. Taxonomy (NCBI): domain Eukaryota; kingdom Metazoa; phylum Chordata; order Ceratodontiformes; family Ceratodontidae; genus Neoceratodus; species Neoceratodus forsteri. Next base: position 38,889,659 of record CM028137.1, on the reverse strand, counting down.
TTGCTGTACGTTATGTTCCACATCTCCTTTCCCCCAAGATGCATCTGGGAATGAGCTGTTAGCAGCTCAGTATGTCCTTCCTGGTGAAACTTTTGAAGTAAATAAATAAATGGCTTTTACATGACAGCTTTAGAGCTTACCATTGTTGGTGCCTGCTGGCTGCCATGCTATTTACTAACCTGCTTGTTATGCAACATTACTCTTAGCATTTTATTTTTTTTATTATACGTTAAGAAGAAGGAAGGGACAGTTTGATATTTGCTATAAACTGTCCATGAATCCAAAACCAGAACCAGATCCAAAACTAAGAATGGTTTGCAAAAACAAACCAGAATCAGACTCTCACTGTGTTGCCCACCTCTACAATATATAGAATAAAAGAAGTTAAATATACAGAAAATTAAATACAAATAATACAGTAAATAATTGCTACAGCAATACATGTTACAGTATGCGGATGTCCTGCTCTAGTATAAAATACCAAATTCTGTGATTTTCACCGGTAAGATAGTTACTCTGTCTCAGAGCAAAAAACTGGTAGGCGCTGAAGAAACATGAATGCAGACAAAATTGTCCAGTTTTGATAATTCCTCTCCTTATTGTATAAATGGCGATGAACTCAATGTTTCTCTAGCTTATCAGAGTTTCCTTTTAAATATGTTTTTCAGAATTCAAACACTGTCTTTCATCAATAACTCAATCTTTCTGTGATGAATTTTTCAAAAATTCCCACACAAATCTTTTATCTCAGAGATACAGTATGTGCGTTTCATGAGCTTTTTCAATCGTTTTCATTTGTGCCTCATTATTTTGTTAGTCTTTGTTTTGCCTATTTCTTTTGCCAGCCTTTGATGCGTAAGACACTGACTGAGCTCCAAGTCTTACTGACCAAAGAAAAACTGAAGAAATGGGCAAGAAACCAAAGGGACAACAAAATTATTGAAACAAATAGAAAGCATTGAAGAATGCCATGAAACTGAGACATGCTTGTATCTCTGAGAAAAAGGATTTGTGTGGGATTTTTGAAATATTTCATCATAGAAGGTTTCGTTATTGATGAAAGACAGTATTTGAATTCTGAAAAAACATATTTTAAAGGTAACTCTTGAGAAAGCCTACGCAGTAGGTGAAACGTTGAGTTCACTGCCATTTTTATACAATAAAGAGAGGAATTATCGAAATTGGACAATTTTGTCTGCGTTCATGTTTCTTCAGCACCTTACCATTTTCTTGCTCTGAGACAGAGAAACTGTCTTTATTCCTTGATACATCGGCATAGGCTGCTTGAAAAAAAGCACATTTCTTGCAAAAAAATGTTCATTGCCTGTGGACTTTCCTTCCCCTTTTCCTTTCCCTTTTCCCCTTTTTTCAACTTAACATTTTCACTGGTAGTCAGAGTCATAGATTTTACTATTTTGTCTCGTAAAAAATAAATTAAAAAGGGGCCCTCCTAATATATAACACCATGCAGTATGTATATCATGGACTGCCAAATATTTTCTAATTCTTTTGCTTATTCATTCTGCTACCTAGGTCCCACGCTCTGTGTGCAGTGACAGCTGTTCTCCAGGATATCGGAAATCAGCTAGGAAGGGACAGCCAATCTGCTGCTTTGATTGTGTTCCCTGCTCAGAGGGGGAGATTACCAACCAAACTGGTGAGTGAGACTTTCTGAATTAAGGGAACTAAAATGATTTATTGCAGCAATTTTTATTGTAGAAGAGGTATTCCATTTTGAGGCCTGCACATAATCCTGCTATGTGACAATATACTCCACAACTGCCCAAAAGATAAATCATGAGCTGGTTTAACCCATTTTTATGGCTGCAGTGGGCACTGACCTGCAGTCATTTTATTATTACAAAGAAAAAGGGAGCTCTGCTAATTCCTAACAGACTAGATACAAATAGCGGAATTTGTGGCATTACTCCACTTTCATTCAGCTAAGCAGTGTTTCAAACCACTATTTTGTGCTAAGCTTCAATCTGGTTAGAAAGGAAAATAAGCAGACAGCCCTGGGAATATAGTGTCAAATGTCACAGAATGGAATGTTTATGTAGTAAATCTAATGTTCTAACTCTAATTCTAACTGAAGATAAGTTACAGGACCCCTAAACACAGTTTGGGATTTTTTTTTTAACAGTGGAGGTTTGAAATGAACTGTTCAACTGCACTTTTGCATCATAAAACTTACCATACTGTTGAAATTCTGTTGCTAAAGTACCGGAAAGGGAGTTTGTTAGTTTTTGGTTTTTTTTTTTATAGTGGAAGTTTGAAATGGACTGTTCATATGCACCTTTTCATCTCAAAACTCACCATGCTGTTGAAATTCTGTTGCTAAAGTACTGAAAAAGGAGTTTGCTTATCTGTGCTGGTTATGTGCCTTCTTACTGAAAACTTATATCAGCTAAGCTAGCTGTTTACAGGGGAAGTGTGTTTTTTACCTTTGGATTTCAATAATCTTTACTGTGCCTGTGCTCACTATTTATCATGTTTGAGGTAGAGGAATATAAAGATGGTATTTAATTTTTTATATTGGTATCCAACCTTACCAGTTTGAACCCCCAGTATGCAGTGTTAATCTATGTGAGAGGGCACAAGCTGCATCTGATTCTCACATAGAGGGGGAGAAAAGGGGAGGGTGGCCCTGCAAGGGGACCTGGACACCCTGGAAAGCTGGGCTCACACATGGAAATTAAATTTCAATATCACCAAGTGCAAGGTGTTGCATCTTGGTTGGGGAAACCCTAAACACAGGTACACACTGGGAGGGGAGGCGCTGGAGGCCTCAATAGGGGAAAAAGACCTAGGGGTCATAGTGGATACATGTATGAATAACTCTGAGCAGTGCAGGAGAGCAGCTAGCAAGGCAAACAAGATGTTGGGATGCATCGTAAGGGGGATCACCTCTAGGAGCAAGGAAGTGATTCTGCCACTGTGCAATGGACTGGTTAGACCACACCTTGAGTACTGTGTACAGTACTGGAGACCACATTTGAAGAGGGACATACAGCTCCTGGAGAGGGTACAGAGGAGGGCAACAAAGATGATACGAGGGCTAGGGGATTTGACTTATGAGGACAGACTTAAGGAGCTCCGCCTGTTTTCATTGGAGGAGAGGAGAGACAGGGGGGACATGATTGAGGTCTTCAAGTACCTCAAGGGAATAAATAGGGTAAACATGGAGGGGATCTTTAGACTAAAGCAGGGAGGTATCACCAGAGGGCATGGTTTGAAGGTGGAAGGTGGAAGGGTGAGGGGGGAAAAGAGGAGGAGGTTTTTCACCGAGAGGGTGGTGGACCCTTGGAATGCACTGCCTGGTGAGCTGGTTCAGAGATCCACTGTAGAGGGCTTCAAGAGAGGGTGGGACAGACACAGAAAGTGGATGTATCAGATGATGGCCTGTCCCGGGGGGGTGGGGATGGATGATAGGGGTTTCTAGAGAACAAGGGATGGGAGGGTCTCGGCACCCAACTAAGGATCTAGGTTCGAGCAGACTCAATAGACCGTAAGGCCTAATCTGCTGGCAAATAGTATGTTAGTATGATTCTAGAAGATGCCTGTACCAGACACAAAGTGCAGCACAGCTGGGACTGCATCTGTTGCAGGTGCGGCAACCACAAAATGTGCTGCTCCAGAAAGTTTTCCACTTGCATCAAATGATCTGGAATAGCCACAAATGGCAGTCCTGCACCAGAAGGAGTAGTGCAAAGGGCAACACTGTCACAAGTCCATGATACAGCCATGGATGAGGTGGCAGGGACCTGCTCAGTTGGCACAAGGGAAGCAAGCAGGGCATCTGGGCACACACGGAGCAGCCAGTGCACACCTGTGGCTCTGAGTGGATGACATTGTACCACTGTGCCCCAGAAGAGGTCAGGGAGCTCCCTTCCAGTGCAGCATGATAACCTGCCATGATGGGCACCTGGCAAACCCCCCAGTCCCCAATACTGACAGAGCCAAGTTGTGTCATGCTGAGCACCCCCCCATCTGGCATCATGTGTCCAAGTCAGAATTCCATCCCAGTCTCAGTCTGCCCACCCCCAAAATGCATTCTGCCAGTGCCATAGCAAGTTCCAGTGCCAAATCCTGATAGTCTAGTGGTTCCCCACTCTCCCTACCCCAACATGCAGGGGATACTCACCCTGCTCCGTCAGGCCCTGAAATGCATCGCAACTGGCACAACCCTCTTCACACCACCACGGCCAGCTTCAGACTGCATATAGTGCATGCTGTATACTGCACTGTATACAGTGTAGAGGATGCGGTCCTTACAAATGCATTCTATGACTGGCCATGGTGGTGTGAGGGGGGGCTGTGCCAGTCGCAGATCCATGTCAGGTTTAGGGGAGTGGGGTGGGTGTCCACTGCCTGTTGGGGGGTTACTAGACCACCAGGTAATATGTTCTTTGTGGGCATAGGGGAGCACTGGATGGAACACGGACTGGGACCGGGGCTGTTTTTGTGAACAGGAGAAAATAGGATCAGGGCTACTGTGGACTTGGGGGGCACTATAGCAGCAATGACCTGAAGGGGTTGGTGCAAGTTGATGACTTCAGTGCTGTACTGTCCAGGTACAATGGTGCCCATTGGCTAGTATACCAGTCCAAGCTGGCCCTATTCCCATCCATGGCTCATGCTAGGGTGGGTTGCCACCTCCCATCCATGGCCCTACCACATGTTCTGCCCCTGGTGTACCCCTACAGGCCCCTGTCCCATCTCACTCAATTGCTGCAAGCCATTTAGACCACCTCCTAGCTGGTCTAAGTAGCAGTTCCTCCTGCATCCATGATGGGGCTTTCTCAATCCCAAAAAAGATTATATGGCAGCCCTGCCATGTTGGCAATCCCACTTGTAACCTGGCACACTGAGTTGTTGGATACAACCCTACCACAAGAGGGCTTTGGTACAGTGTGTCTGCGGCAGATGGAAGCTGCCTTCTAGAATCACAGTTTGATGCAAGTTGTGACGCAAGTCCTCACTTGCATCAAACTCTTTTGATGCAAGTCCCAAGTGTCATTCAAGCCCCTTTTAGAATCCAGCCCAGAGACTGACAGTTCTGATTCAGATGACACAAATTGGAGACTTATCTTAGATTAGTTAGTATTTTTAATTAAAAATACCTAATCATTGTTTAATCTGTAATCTAGGGTTCATTGTCTTATTTAGCAACACAAAGGTATTCCAGTCCTTCATATGGTATCATCTGTGATAGCCTTCCCCATTATACTGTATAGCAACTCAATGTCCTATGCTGCAGCAAAAATTATATATCTATATTTTTAATATGTCTTTGTACTCATCAGTTCTGAACTATAACAAGTCATACTGTTTATTGCATGTATGTGAGAAGGGGCTCTTCAGAGGTGCCCATGTGCACTCATTGTTATCATAATTTGATGGTGCTTCCTATTAGTTTATTATGGGTTGTGTTTCATCTTGTGTTGCAGTACGCGTATGTTTGTGCATTTTTTTCTCATTGTATATGTTACCTATTCTGGTGTGTGTGTACACTGCGAGGTTGGTCCTGACTGTCTAGTCCTGTATTGTCACCTTTGTGGCCACATGACCACATGTGGATTTTCATGGACAGCGGTTGAAACTGGCACTGGCCGTACTACCCAAATGCTGTTACATGCTGTTTTGAGAGAGAAAAAAATCTTTGCAAGATTAAAAAAGAGAATAGCAAGTCTTACTTTTACCAATCAGAAAAGCAAGACTGCGATCCTGAGCGCGTGTGTGATGTTGCCTTGGACTCATGCTCAGGATCACGGTCCTGTTTTTGTGTTGTAAAATCAAGACTTGCAACACTCTTCATTAGTCAGAAGAGCATGTACTTGTAGCTTCAATTATCACTTACACTTGCTCAGGAAATTTGCACACACTCAAAGTGTATTCACATTGAGGAGAGACATCCGGTGGTGGAGGAGGATCGGCCAGACAATAAGGTAATGTGCTTGGTCCAAGCTAAAGCATATCTTTTTAAAATTTAGGTAACAGATCTTACTGTTACTCATACTGGGGCAAACGGATACTTTATTTTGCCATAGATGTTATTATAGGCACACTGGTCACACACATTCAGCGTAGCTGTTGAAAGCTGGAGACTTTTATTAATTTACTGCAGGGAGCAGTGCACACATTAAGCAACTCCCTGAAAAATGCTATACCAGTGAGTTGGAAGGACAGTTTAATGTGACTTGTACTATATGTTATGCTGGAATATGTATGAATATATGTGTATATGTATTAGTCAGTGTGCATGTGTGTATCACAACACTTAGAAAGTACAGTTAGGTGGCTCAGTGGTTAGTGCACAGATTGCTAGTCTACATTCCCCCTCTACCTAGATTAGTTTCAGCCTTGTGTGTGTTAGTGCTGATTTACATGAGGTGTCTAGTGGCAACCCCCTACCCTCCAATGTCACTCGGAGCCTGAAATGAAGAACACAGTCCCTCAATGTCATTTTTTTTGTTAAATCTGTACAATTGTGTGTAGACAGTGCACTGCTATGTTACACTGGAATATATATGCATATATGTATTGTATCACAGTAGTCAGTGTGTTTGTATCACAACAATTAGAAAGTGCAGTTAGGTGGCTCAGCGATTAGTGCAAAAATTGCTAGTTTGTACATTTCTCACTGCCCCAATACCATTATTTAACAGTTGTATTGACTCTTGCTAGAGACTGTTTCTTTTAAAATTAATGTACCCAACTTAGCATGCTATGCTGCGACATCTTGGTTTCAGTGTATCTCTGCTTTCTGCAATTTTACAGCTGGGAGTTTTGAAATAAAGAGAATGCCACACAAAAAGGCAGTGGCACGGGTGGGATTTGAACAGCTGGTCTCCTGAGTCATACTTTTCAGCTTTATTCACTATATTATACCAAAGTAGCAGACCAGGGAGGGGCTGTGGACATGGCCTACCTAGACTTTAGCAAGGCATTTGACACAGTCCCACACAAAAGATTAATAAACAAATTAGCCAGCCTGGGAGTGGGTCCCAGGGTGGTAGCCTGGATAAAAACATTGCCTGGACAACAGGACACAGAGTGAAATAGTAAACAGAGTCGAGAGTGAAGAAAGGGGGGTTACTAGTGGGGTACCACAGGGTTCAGTACTCGGTCCGGTCCTTTTTAATGTCTTTAAAAGTGACATTACAGAGGGACTGGAAGGAAAAGTATGTCTGTTTGCAGATGACACAAATATCTGCAACAGGGATGATAGACAAGATGGGGTGGGAAGGATGAGAAGGGAATTGACAAGGTTGGAGGAATGGTCAAATGAATGGCAGCTTAGATTCAACGCAAAGAAGTGTAAAGTAATGTACCTGAGAAACAAAAACCCAGAGGAAGAGTACACAATGGGGAGTGAGATACTGACAACAACAAAAAATGGAAAGGGACCTGGAGGTAGTTATATCAGATGACCTAAACGTGGGCAAGCAATGTGAGAAGACAGTAAAGAGGGCTGGGGGATATTGGGATGCATTGGGAGAGGCATCACCAGTAGAAAACAGGAAGTTGTTATCCCTCTATACAGACAGTTGGCGAGACCCCATCTGGAGCACTGAGTGCAGTTCTGGAGACCCCGTCTCCTCAAAGACATAGACAAGGTGGAGGCTGTCCAGAGGAGGGCAACCAAAATGCTGCAGGGTCTGCACCAGAAAACATACAAAGAGAGGCTAAAGGAGCTTAATATATATATATATACCTTTGAGGAAAAGAGAGAGATGGGAGACAAGATAGAAACTTTCAAGTACCTCAGGGGAATCAACAAAGTCCAAGAGAGTAGCATCTTTCAGAAAAAGAAATGTAAAAGAACAATGGGGCACAATTTGAAGATAGAGGGGGGATGGCTCAGAAGTAATGTGAGGAAGTATTTTTTCATGGAAAGGGTTGTGGATGCATGGAACAGCCTTCCTGAGGAGGTTGTGGAGTCAAAAACAGTGGAGGAATTCAGGAATGCATGGGAATGACATAAAGCAATTCTAGTGGGGCCGTAGGAGGAAGTAGGCTGTTGGTTAATTAGGATCTGCAGCTTATCCATTAGGTAGGGAAATGGGCAGACTAGGTGGGCCAAGCGGTCCTTATCTGCCATCAAATTCTGTTTCTATGCTTCTAAATTTTCACCTAGTTAGGTACTTTTGCTTCAGATCTATCATTGCTGTTCAGAATAGTTCCATGTGAAAATCGTGACTTTAAAACTGTGGCTGGCATAATGGCAAAGTTTTTTCAGCGACCGTCAGAATAGCGAACAAACATATTAGCGTCATAACAAAATCGCAACCATGTAATAATAATGTTCACTGTTCTCTTATGCCCACTGTTCTCTTATGCTCTTGTTGGGTTGTTAGTGTGACAATTCAGGTACATTATAGTAAGCACAGTAACAAATCAGTCCCATATGTTTAAATTAAGTGTCAGATTGTACTGTTGAAAATGTTGGAGCACTACTTTGAATTTGTCCTGTTTTGCTTAAGTCACAACCACGTAATAATAGCGCTCACTGTTCTCTTATGCCCACTTCATGCATTTTATGTTTCATTTTTTGGGGGGAGGGAATAACCAGACATCACACCCTCAGCTGCGACAAGGCACCCATGGACGCTCCACCGGTTCAACTCCTGAACAGGCCAATCAGAAGGCTTCTGTGTGTTGGATGTCTTCCGGAGGAAGGATACAGCTGAACTAATTAGGGATCCAGAGTGGGGAAGGGGGAACAACTAGGTCTAACAAAACATACCCTGCTGATGTGTTTAGTGTGTTTTACATGCAAGGGGAAACAGACCTTTGTTATCTCAATGACTGACTTCTGTCTATACTTTTTTTCTAGAGTTGTAGAAACCTCCTCCTTCTCCTAACTGCTGTTGGCAATAGATTTAAATCATCAATAATTTAACCCTGTTTCAAAGAGGCTTGCGCTGGCTCCCAGGCATTCAGTGACTCAGTTTTTGATCATTACTTTTTAACCTATAAGATTGCAAATCTTCCTGTTCCAGGTTATCTGTCTGAGTGACTATGTACTGCACAAGTGAACAAACATGACCGTGGTCGTTATTGCTGTCATCAGTGGCAGCACGCCATCACTATTTTCTGGAATTCACCAATATTTACAAGTAGCTATTGTGGTGGTCGCTGATGTGTAGTCGCGGTATTGCATTCGTGATTGTTGAGTTTTTCACAGGTAACCGTTCAGAACTAGTAGCAGAAATACTACTCATTGATGTTAACTCTTTAAAACATTACTGTTCCTATTATTTGTTTTCTGCCTACACCTGGGCGGCCCCCTTCTGGCATCTTACCCTGACCCTATCACCCACCCACCCACCTCAGGATTACCTTCCACCTCTTGTACCTCTAGGGGTGGGTGGGTGCCTAGGTGGGTGGTGTGGATCCTGTGGAGTGCAGACCTTCATCCTGCCCACTGAAGTTGTTTTTCATCTGACAGTGTTACCTCTCTAGGATGGCATGCATGTACTGTGTGAAGATGCAATACACCTCAATGACCTGCACCTGACCAACCGGGAAGGTTGCTGCTACAACACTACTCAACTTCCACTAATGGTGATCAAGCAGTGGGTTGCTCTGTCGGGAGAGCTCTTGTGGGATGCTCAATCCCTTTACCCTGGCAGGCCTCTGGTGACCCCATTTTATTCTCTAACCTGGGATACCAGTGCAGATCACAGCAAGGCCCATGACTCAGCTTGCCACACCACACAGCTGGCTCATGTCTTAAAACTTTTTAAAAGCCAGCCCGGTGCATAGAGGGTTGAGGCACTGGCGCCTTACCTCGACCCACGCTGGCGACCCAGGTTTGGGAATGGACTCGGGTCGCTGGAGGTTGGCAGGGGAGCATAAGAATCGAGCATCCATAGGACTGCTCTCCTATCCTGTGGTGGGTTTGGGGATGGCCTCGCTAGGTAGCGGCCCCCAGTGGAGACTGGGGGCACTACATGCGCAGTGTACAGGGGAACTTGGAAAAGCGGTAATACTGCTTGATGGCCACCCGATGATGGCTCTCTATCCCTGACACCTCCGGTGCCTTCTTGGGGCCTCCTTCTCCTCAGCAGCATCCCTGGGCCCTAATAGTGTGTGCTAGGGGTTATTCCCCCCCCCGGTGCCTTCCCCCTCGGAGGAGGGGGACCACCTGGAGAAGGGATACACTGGGATATCCTAGGCACTGGCTGTAATTTGGGGGGAGAGGAGGCATGGGTAAGGACAGTGGGGCTTGGAAGGGACTTGTGTGGAGCCCGAAGGGGGGGGGTCACTGAGCACGATGGGGCAAAAAAAAACAAACTTTTTAAAAAGTTAAAAAATTGTTATTCTTGTGGTGTTGATGATGGAAATGATGATGAAGTAGTGCTGTGCTGTGCTCATTTCAAGGCCCCTTTGTTTGTGACTGTGAATGGGGCACACCCTTTTACATCAAAAGAATACAAGAGTGTCATGAGTGCTCTGTTCCAAAACTAACAACAGAAACAATAATTTCGCCTGTTCCTGGTCAGAAAAAAAAACAAGCACCAAACACACTCAGTAATCTACAAGTGTTTCTTTTTTGCTATCCATCGCACTAAGATATTATGAAATTCAAGTTAGGCTCTAGTGCTCTGTTAGGCTATGACTAGGGCTTGCAGGAAAAACATATTTTATCACAAAATTGTGTGAAGCCCATTTTTACATCATCTCATCTGCAAAAATGCCAGTTTCATGTGATTTCCATGCAAATGTAGAAAAGATGATTTTGCAGAACTAATCCAACAGAAATGGTGTTTTTGTAAAACGAATTGCAAAAAAAAACACTGTGTGCATGTTTTGGGGAAAATTGCATTTCTGTGAAACTTGCAGCTCACTTTTACAAATTATGACAATTATATTTATCTTTATTTATGGCTAATTGTGTTCAATTTTTTTATTATTATATTTTAGTGTGTAATATTTCTGCTGTAGGCTCCTTCATCTAAGAAGAATCCTTACGCATTACGCAATCCGTATCAGACAACAGCACTGAAATAATTTGTTTTTAGACAGTCATATAGAAAAATAATAAGGTCCCATGTCAGAAGATGTTTTGACTTTTTATCATACAGGGAGGCTGCAATCAAAAACATCTAATACATACCACACATTCCATATCTAATGACAGAAATATTTTCTTTATGAATGGAAGTATTAATGAAGGCTCCACGTCAGTTCCAGTGAATTCAACACATAGACAGCAACACAAATGCAATATGATAGACAGGAGGTTACAGAAGTTTTTTGTTACAGACCAAACAGCGAATAGCAAACAGTATTCATATATTTGCAGCTGTCAGAACAAACAACATAGAATCCTGAGCCATCCAGTGACCAGATAAGAGTTATAGTTTACAATAGCAGTACAGAGGTCTATACAGTGTGAAAGCTAGGCTCCAAGGGCAAATACAGTAAATTCAGAATTCAGCCTGAGATAAGGCGATTGTCTTCAAGAGTCTAGGAAAAGGGCCGGGGAGGGAGCGGGGCACCTATGGGCTAGGATCCCGCTTGTGGAGCACATTCACAGCTGCAGGTGGAGAAAATGAGGCTCTTGAGAGCTGCCTTAAAAGGACCTATTTTAGTGAATGAGGAGATCAAGGAGGGAAGGGCGTTGAACCAGTGTGGCACCCTGTAACAAAAGGATCTCTGGGCGAGTGATGTCTGCACCCTCAGGACTCTGAAAGCAGCCTTAGTGGAGCCACAGGTGGCGGCAGAGGGGGAAGCAGGGTGGAGGGAGGTGGACACCCTTGGGGGGGAGAGACCTAGCAGTACTTTTTTAACCAGGAGATAGGTCTGATATTGTAACTGCTCTTCTAGATTGAGAATGTTGGCCAGCGAGTAGAGAGTGCATACATGAGTCCATTTGTCAGCACTAGTGAGGAGTCTACAGGCCTTATTTAGGGATAGTTGGATTCTCCTGAGGGCAGTGGCATCAGCAGCAGCATAGACAGGGAGGCCATAGTCTACAAGAGACAGGATAGAGGAGGACACAGCCAATCTGAGGGCATCCAGTGGGAGGCAGTCCTTATGAGAGTAGAGAAGGCATATGCGCATGTTAATTGATGAGGTGAGCAGGTCGTTATGCGAGTGAAAGAAGTGGGCAGAGTTGAAGGTAATGCCCATGTATTTGTAGCTGCTAACTTGTTCTAGTGGATGGAGTGAGCTGGATAGTATATGGAGGGGTGAGTGTTTTGCCTTATTTTGATGATGGACAGACAATATGGCTTTTGTTTTTTTAATGTTAATGACCAGCCTGCGGTCATTGAACCAGTTTCCAATTTGACTGAAAGAGTGCTGGAGGGAGGCCTGAAGAGAGGAGGGGTCAGGGTGGGAGCAGAGGAGAACTGCATCATCTGCATATAGCAGGACCTTGCTGGAGCAGGAGTTGGGTAGGGCATTTACATAGAGACTAAATAGAATGGAGCCCTGTGGGACCCCAGAGCAGACGGGGCGGGTGCTGGAGAGGGTGCTGTTTATTTTGACACAATGGGACCTTGAAGAGAGATAGATAGAGAACCAGTCCAGTGGGCCATGTAGACAGCCCCTGCAAGGTGGCCTTTGTCAAGGGTTTCATGAAGGAAGTTTGAGAACTCCATGAGAGCAGTGGTCGTACTATGACCTGGACAGAAGCCATGCTGCTCTCTGCATAGGAGATTGTGGGAGGCAAGATATTCAGATAATTGGTCTGTCACTATTTTTTCCAGGGCTTTAGAGAGAGGAGGAAGAATAGAGATCATCCAATAGTTTCCAGGAGAGGAGATGTCATCACTTTTGAAGATGGGGGTGATCACAGCCTTTTTCCAAGCTAAAGGGAACTGACCCAGGCAGAGGGAGCAGTTGACTAAATCAGTCAGGGGATTAAGTACTACGTCAAGGACCTGCCGTAGGATCCTAGTATCCAGGGGGTCAGAGGAAAGGCTGGTAACACTGAGGGCTTTTGTTAGATTGTGCCAAGAGTTTTGTGGTGAGATGGACATCAGGTAAAAAGGTGGGCAGGGGAGGGGCTGTGGCTGGGGGGGAGGTAGGGTTGAAGAAGTTACTAGGGAGAACTGTGCTGAGATCTGAGAAGGCAGTGTTTAGGCAGTCTGCAATATTAGTGGGGTCAGTGATAGTGGTTCCATTAAAGTTGAGTAGAGACCGGGAGGGGAGTTAGACTTCCCATTTAGCTCCTTTATGTTGTCCCAGAAGTTCCGGGTGACCCCCAGAAGGAGGCTAGTGTGGATCTGTAGTACTCTGTTTTAGCCTTACAAGTGGCCCATGTACATCTGTTGTGCTCAGCATTGTAGGACTGCCTGTCCCCAGTCTTGCCTGAGGAATTGGCTCTATGCCAGAGATTGTCTCTGTGGTGGAGCTGTTTGAGCAGTGATGTTGTGATCCATGGTGCACTATGTTGCTTAGTCCGGGTTTTTACCAGCGGGGTAAAGATGTCGCAGACCTTATTGAAGGAGTGGGTAAAGTAGTCGAGTGCTTCATCATTACTAGGGGCCCGGTTGATTGGTGACCAGTCCCACTGGGTGAGGTACTGCTTAAGCCTAGCGAGGTTACCTGCTTGGATAAGTCGGCAGGAGACCTTGCTGGACACAGGTTTTGGTAGACAGCAGGACCATGTGAAAGTTACTGGTGAGTGATCACTCAGGGAGTTTGGATGGACAACTGATGTCCACAATTCTGTGTGGGCGGTTGGTAAGGATGATGTCCAGTAATGTGTAAGAGCCATTGGATGGGTTCAGACGGGAAGGCTGGATTATCAGCTGTGTTAGGTTCAGGGCTACAAAAGCATCCTTGGCAAGGGCAGATGAACTGGCAAGTCAGTTGGTTCCACCTGGTGTAACCTTTTGAGGGTGGCGGAGCGAGGTGCTGGCCAAGCTGCTCCATGGTGTGGAACACTAATGCTCTTGCAGTTCAGCCAGCAGGCTTTCAGGGATGGGTTTCTGTTCCCAGTAGGGGAACATTTTGCAAATTTAATTTTTGCCCCCCCCCACCAACTTTACTACCAACTCCAAGGTCTTCTCCCTGCTCAGAGTTGGTTATTTTAGTTAGGGGGTGCGGGTGGTGAAGCCCCGACATAAAACCAGCCCTCGTCGGGATTTTGAAATTTGGTCTCCCAATCTTGGTATAGTGTAGGTCAGGAGACTGAATTATTGGATAACATACTATATCCAACCAGAACATTTGTACTTTAAATGCCAATGACTAGTTCTTATTCTTCCCATTAGATCTGTGCACATTGTGGAATTCTGCTGGCAGAATTGGTGCAGAATGGCAATTCTGCTTTTGGAATTTCTTTTTTTAATTCTGTGGAATTCCAAAAATCATTTCAATGTAATCCACAGAATAATATTCTGCGGATTATGTAATCTGAAAAAAATGAGTCCATTGTTTACATAAACTGCAGAGTGCAATTCCACTGGTTATATTCTGGTTCAGGTGTCAAAATACTGCTTCCTTAGAAATTCTGCAGAATTAGGTGGAATTTCTGCATAATTTTGGCAGAAGTGGATTTTGAAAATTCCACAGCGCTCTACTTCCCATATTGAATAAGAGACCTAGATAATCCACCTAAAGAGGAGAGTGAGAGGAGCACCAGTGTTTCAGTATACACTTGAATCAAAAAGGCTTCAAGCAATTCAAATAGAGGCATCTTTGTGCCTTGTATTTTATTGTTAAAATATAATACTATTAATACAAATGCTGAATTGTTAGTTTTTAAAGTAAAATAAACATATGCAAGTATTCATTTTTTTACCCAGAATGGAATATTAAAATAAGGGGCAAGCAAATCTGGGGTTCAATTTGGATTTGCCAGTCTGTCATTATATGAATTTTAGATGATAATCTGGATTTGATTTAGGTTCAGTGAAATATTGGTTTAGTTCTAAAGAAAAAGAAAGAGAAAGAGAAGAATTAAAGGTGAGCTCCTCTACTTGCATCCATTAACTATTTGAATTTAAACCACAACTGACAAATCCATGTTAAGAAACACCAGTGAAAGTATCCAGGTCTGAGCAGTAGCAGTTCAGAGTTGTACAGCTATCCCCTAGCACCACATCTTAAAACAAGTCAGTTTCTTACATTTTGTAGACAGGCACGGGAGCTACTTTTCCTAATAAAGCTGCAACTTAAATTGAAAATTGCATTAGCCATTTCTGCGGTGGTAGACAAAATCTTGAATGAGGATTGAAAGTATTAGGAATCCACCAACTCACCCTTAAATAAAATGGCTACAGCTCTATGAGACAAGTTGTTATTGAATTCCCATTGCCAGCATTTGGTGTTATTATGCCAGCAGGGGTTCCCTGCCCAGCTGCACTAAATGTCTGAGGTAATGGCTGGGACAGATGTGGAGGTCTTCCATGGTGGAGAATGAAAGAGGGAAGGGACATTAGACCCCAGAGGTGGAGGAAGCACATTTTTGTGATAGACTCATTTGTGAGGAGGATTCAGTTGGGGAAAGGGAGTGACGAGGAGAGGAAGTTAAGGTGCTTTCTAAGTGGCACAGCTAGAACGGATGGAAGGAGGATCCTAGGGATCACTGTGAAAGCAGAGAGTGAATGAGAGCTGGACATCATTATCCATTTGGGGACAAATGACCTGGATAGGGAGGAGCCAGAAGCAGTTCAGGAGGAGTTCAGGAGATTGGGAAGGGGTCTGGGGCATGTAGCAAAATCTGTCACTTTCTTGGAGGTGCTACCGATCCATAACAAGGGGAATGACAGGAGTCTCTGTACCAGGAACTTCAACACATGGTTGAAGAAATGGTGTGATGAAGAGAGATTTGAATTCATTGGGGACTGGGACTGCACCTGGATGGATAGAGACCTGTACAGAGGCAATGGCCTGCATCCCTCTAGGAGGGGAACAGTGAGCCACAGTGAACAGTTTAAATGCAACATTGGAAATCATTTAAACTAGCTGAGGGGAGGGCAGGAGAAGAAAGAAATATATGGACTGTCTACCACCACAAGAAAACAGGATCAGCAGTGGGAATACCAAGGGTGAGAAATCCCAAAAGGAGCACATACATGAAAAGGAATCCAGGAAGGAGGGGGAAGAGGAGAGAAGAAAGAAAGTAAAGGAGTGCAGTTGGGCATAATGAGTAAAGGTGGTTGCAAAATCTGGAGAGCCATGTGTACAGATGCTCGGAGTCTGGGCAACAAGGTTGCAGACCTAGAGGCCACCAAGGTGGCAGAAGAAACATAAAAATTGATGGCAGATAAGGACCAATAGGCACATCCAGTCTACCCCTTTTTCCCCTACCTACCGCAAAAGCTGAGGATCCTTCTTAATCTCTGACTTTGCCTCCTTTATTGAATAATTAGGGTTCCCCTATGTCTATCCCATTCATTTTTTAATTCCCCCACTTTGCCCCACCACCTTTGCTGGGAGGTTGTTCCATGCCTCTACCACCCTTTCTGTGAAGAAGTACTTTCTTCTGTTGTCACATAGTCTGCCCCCTTCCAGTCTCATGCCATGCCCTCTTGTTCTAGAATATCTCCTTTTCTGGAAGATACTATCCTCCTGTACCTTATTTAGGTATTTGAAGGGCTCAGTCAAATCTCCCCTCTCTCTCTCTCTCCTTTCCTCCAGGGCATACATATTGAGCACCTCCAGTCTGCCCTCATATGACCTTTGATGTAGGCCATGTACTATTTTTGTTGCCCTTCTTTGAACTGTCGCCATCCTGGCTATGTTCTTTCAGAGATGTGGCCTCCAGAACAGAACACAGTACTCTAAATGAGGTCTCACCAAAGATCTGTACAGTGGCATCATGACCTTTTTCTTCTGCTGGTGATACCTCTCCCTGTGCTCCGCAGCATCCCACTGGCTCTCCCCATCATCTTGGCACATTGTTTGGCCACCTTTGGTCATCTGATATAATCATCCCCGATCTCTTTCCTCTTTGGTGGCTGTTAGCAACTCCCCAGCCATCGTGTAACCCTCCCCTTGGTTCCTGCATCACAAGTGCATGATTTTGCACTTCTTCACATTGAATCCCAGCTGCCACATTTTGGACCATTCCTCCAGTTTAGCTAGCTTGCTCATTTTTCCACCACTCCCGGAGTGTCTACCCTATTGCAGATCTTGTTGGCATCTGCAAATAGGCATACCTTCCCTTCCAGCCCCTCCACAAAGTCTCTAATGAAGATATTAAAGAGTACTGGGCCAAGAACTGATCCCTGTGGCACACCACTGAACACCCTGCCTTCCTTGGATTTAGTCCCATTTACCACCACCCTCTGTTTTCTCTCCCCCAACTCATTTCTAACCTAGTTCACCAACTTGTGACCCAATCCCAGGCTGTCTAGCTTGTTTTCCACCCTCCTGTGTGGAACAGTGTCAAATGTCTTGCTGCTGCAGATAAGAAGGCTGGACATAGTTACAATAACAGAGACATGAGACCTGGCACAATGATAATTAGGACTGAGATGCAGTCATACCAGGATATGCTTTATTCAGGAGGGACAGGGTAGGGGGAAAAAGGGAGGCAGGGTGGCATATTATGTAAGAGAGACCATTAAAGTCACAGAAATGCAAGGAAAACAAGGAGAAGAATTCCAAAATGGCAGTGTTGGTACTATGATCCTTTTTGAAGCCATGTTGTTCTTGGCAGAGCAGGTTGTATTTTGACAGATAATGGGTGAGTTTGTCTGATACAATTTTTTCTAGAGCCTTGGAGATTGGGGGAAGAATTGAGATGGAACGGTAGTTATTTGGGAAGGTGTAGTCACCGTTGGAGTAACCGTTGAAGTGACAGCTGCCCATTTCCAAAGGGTTGGGAACTGGCCGAGACAGAGGGAGAGGTTTAGAATTTTGGTAAGAGGGGTGAGGACAGTATTAAAGGTGAGGTGGAGGAGTTTTAGGTTGAGGGTGTCAGCACTATGACGAGACTTGCCCAGAAATTTAGTTAACCAAGATCTGGTCTCAAGGGTGGAGACTGTCCTGAGACGGAAGAGTGGAGTACTAGTGGGGAGAAGGTGAGAATTCCAGGGGAGGGTGAAAGAAGTTAGGGGGAAAGACACTACTAAGGCCAGGAAATGTGGAATTAAGAGTATTAGCTATGTGCAGGGGGTCTTGAGTGAGTGTTCCTTTAATGGTGAGTTGGTGGGGGGGAGCGGTTTTACCATTGAGTTCCTTAATGTTTTCCCAGAACCTGTGCCCTGAGCCCCAAGTGGATGAGAGGGCCTCCTGGAAATGGGCTGCTTCAGCTTTACAAATCTTCCGGGAACATTTATTTCTGGCTTTCCTATAGTGCTGTCTATCTAAAGGTCAGCCAGAAGCAAGGGCCGTATGCCAGAGGTTGTCCCGGTGGTGCATGAGGTCAAGAAGTGCCTGGGAGATCCAGGGAGTGTTGTGACTTTTGATAACCTGTTTTGAGACTAGGACAAACATGTCACATGTGGTGTTGAAGGTGGAAATAAAATGAGAGAGGGCACTGTCAATGGACAGGCTGAGTAAATGAGGGACCAGTCACAGCTCAGGAGGTAATTTTTGAAGCTGTTCAGGGAACCCTTTTTAGGCATCATTGGTAAGTAATTATGGGGGGGGGGATTTGGGGCTTTGTTTGTCCACCAGCAGAGTACGGGAGAATGGTCACTTTAGGTGTCAGGGAGCACTGTGACATTACTTAGCTGGTGAGAAAGATTAGTAAGGATTAGGTCGAGCAAGGCTGCCAAACCATTTTTATGGTTAGGTCTAGTGGAGGAAAGAACGACTTGTGCAAGGTCCATTGCCACAATGGTACCTTTGAAAGGGTTTGCCACCAACTGGAGCCTGTTAATGTTAAAATCCCCTAGAGCAATAATTTCACATTTTGGGGACAATTGGGTGATGCAATTGGCCACTGTGTTGAAGGCCAACCTTTGATTTTGTGGCGAGATATAAACTGTCATAATATGGAGGGATTTGCCGGAGTTGCCCACCATCAATTTTATTGTGAGAGCTCGGGCCCCATGGGAGAGGGAGTTGAAACAACTAGGGCTCAAAGAGATTCCTGAATATATAAGGCACATCCTCCTCCCATTTTGCCCAATCTATCTTCCCTAAAGATTACATAGCCACTGGTGGCTACTGCGGAATCAGGGGTGTCACAGTGGGGGGGGGGGGCAAGGTTTCAATCACTGCCAATAGATCAGGGTTATTTTGAGCTATCCAGCCTTGTAGAATGTCATGTTTTTTAAGCAGGATGCAAATGCTTATGGAGGCAATCAGGAGACTGCCCACCCTGCCCCTGGCAGAAGATTGGGGGGGGGGAGTCCAGGGTTAGGGTGTACATTTCCAGATAAGAGTAAGAGCAGGAGGGCATGATGTAGAAGGGCAGTTTTAAGTAGTTTGGATTTTAAAGCACGGTTGTGGGGATGAAACAAATGAATAGTGCCTACTACAGGAGTCAGGAGAGAATGGGTATGGTGTGCAAGGAGAGCAGAGAGGGTTGGCCAGGAGGGAAGCAGGTGGAGGTGTTGCCATAGGGGTTGAGTAAAATTAGGTGGGAGGGTAGAAGTGGTAGCACCTCTTATGTCAAGGGAAGGGGAGACAAGTGGGGCCAGTAGCTGCTGGAGAGATCTGGAGAAGAGGGAGGGGCAGAAGGAATAGCAGACAAAATGAGAAATGAAGGTTCCAACTGAGATCCATTATAAGGAGAGCCCAAGTACCACAGTGGAGGGGGTGAGGAGGACTATGAACAGGAGAGAGGGACAAGAAACAGACTGGCAGGAATAGGGCAACAAACGTCAGTATTGAAGTGAGTCTGGCCAAGTAGTGCAGTAGTAAGATTGCCAACTATGGAACTGAGGTTGCAGGGTTTGAGACCCAGGGCAGGAGAGAGATATTAGAATGCAGAGGACTTAGGCAGAATTGAGAGTAGAAGAGACTGAAAAGTAAGGTAGAGAGGCTGTTGGTGTAATAGAGAGAGAGAGGAGAAATGAGACTAGAATAGGCAGAAACAGACTGTTCAGTACTGATCTCTAGTGGTCAGAAGTCATAACTTGCAAATGGGAATTTGAACACAGGTGTTATGTGACCAAAACCACAGGTGTCACGTGACCAATGACAGCAATAAAAAGAGGACTGGCCTTGGGTGGTGGGGAGGTGGCTGGGGCAGGGGGGAGTCGATGAGAAGAGTCAATGGGTAAACACCCATTACAGAGTCTGTCGACGGGTAAACACCCCTTACAGAGTCCAGCAGAAGAAGAAGGAGGGTGGTTTACCTTAGCAGCTCTTTCCGTCCACTCCCAATTTGATCACTTGTTGCTAATGAGTGTAGGAGTGGGAGAGGAGGGGGTTCCAGAGAGGCTCTGTATAAAGGGGAAGGAACAAAAGAAGGATTAGGTGAGGTAAGCAGAGGCAGGAACTTAGAGACAAATAATCCCCAGGATCAGTAGGGAGGACAGGAAACCTAGTCCAAGATGGTGGATCAAGCCTGACTGAAGCAGAGAGAACACCAGACCATGCTGTCTCAGGTAGGCCTTAAACAGCACAGACAATACAATGGAATATTCCCCACTAAGAACAGCCAGAGTAAAACCTGAAGGTAGTCAAACACTAATTACACAGCACAGCTCCTGCATTCAGATCTAACACAGCCAGTAATGCTCTGAAATATACCCAGAAAATAATAATCACAGCACTTAAAGTACCCAGTCCCACAAGACCATTTCCCCACAAAATCAGTAGAATCTCTAGCTGACAAAACCAATCAGTACAGGTATGCAGATGGAAAATGAAGTCCATTTCCAGAGAGGTAGCAGGTTGGGAGTAAAAACCCCAGTTCTTTTTGTATTTTAAACACCCTTTACAAAGTCCAGCAGAGGAAAAAGGAGGATGATTTATCTTAGCAGCTCTCTTCGTCTGCTCCGGGTTAGATCACTTGTTGCTTCTGTGTGTGAGGGTGGTTCCAGAGAGGCCCTTAGCAGCTCTCTTCATCTGCTTCTGATTCGATTGCTTGTTGCTTCTGTGTGTGGGGGTGGGGGGGTTCCAGAGAGGCCTTGTTTATGTGATGTGCCCTGCGGTGCCAGTACTGTGGTTGACTTCCTGTCCGTGCCCCCCCCCACTTGACTATTAGAGGCAAGTGAACCACGCTTGGCTGTGGAGCACACATTGTCCTGCAGCATTGTGGCTGCCTAATGTTCCATTTCTTCCCACACATAGGAGCAGCTGACAGTCTCTGCACTCATCCATCTCTGTGGCTGAGAGAGAGAGAGAGACAGTGCAGTGAGGTGGTCATCTCCTGGATCCCTGTACATGGTGGCAGGCCCCCACACCTCCCATATATCAGACAGTGACAGTAACATCAGCATCAGAATGCCATGTCGGTAGAGACAGTGAGAGACCCCTTCCCCCACCTGTGCATGAGAGACACTGTGTGGGAGAGACACTGTCAATAACATCGGGACTGGGAACACTGCATAATTCACAGAGGAAGCATTAGTATCAGGAAAAGCATGAGACTCAGAGAAAGGAAGCCGTGTTGGTGGGGCCTAGAGTGAGAGACACTGAGTGACACATGCACTGCAGAGAGAATGTGACAGTGGCCTCGTCATGCAGGTCAGTCTCCCACAGTGACAGTCATCTGATGGCGGCAAGAGAAACAGAGAGAGAAGCCCAGATGTGTATGTCAGAGTCTGACAGTAAGATACAGGCAACACTGTGAGTCCGTAGCAGGCAGTAAGCAACCTTACTGCACCCTGTGGGAAGGGGGAGAGAGAGAGAGAGAGGGAGTGATGACGTGGAGCACCAAACTGTGCATGCAGATTGGGATGGGCTACAGTAACAGTGGTAGACTGTGTACTAGACAATATCCTGCACAAGAAATTTCACAGATCATCTCAGTAGTGTATCTGTGACATTTCTATGTGCATAATAGCAATGCAGTCTGCATTATTTGTTAGGGACTATTTAGTACCTTTGTTGCTATTTATAAAACAAAAAAAAACACCTTTCTAGATATTCTTTTATTGTTGAAACATAACCCATGTTATAAGTGCAATATCCCACTCCAGGGTAGGGGATTATTGGGGATTAATCTACAACCTTGGCGTTGTGAGAACACTTGGCCTGCGGACTCATGCTTCACAATGCACATGAGGTGTAGATTAATCCCCAAGAACCCAATACCCTGTCATGGGTTATTGCTTACTTGTTTAGTATTTACATAGGAGGGGGTAGGTGATGGGCATCAGAAAGGAGACAAGGGAACAAAGGGAAGGGAAGTAGACACTAGACCTTTTATGGAGGAGACAGTGCTCAAGGAACTAGAGCAACTAGGGGTTGATAAGTCAATAGGGCTGTATGAGGTTCACACCAGGATACTGAGGGAACTAAGGAAAGAGATCACTACACCACTGATGGCACTGTTCAACCTATCCATGGATAAGGGGGTAGTTGCAGGGGACTAGAGGAAAGCAGGTGTGGTTCTGCTTTAAAAAAGTGGGACTAGGGAAGAGGCAGGAAACTATAGACCTGTAAACCTGATTTCGGTGTTGGGCAAAGTTATGGATACACTACAATAAGAAAGGATTGTGGAATACCTTGTACCAGTGGATTGCAGGGTCCAAGGCAGCATGGGTTCGCAGAAAGGAGATCTTGCAAGACAAACCTGATTGATTTCTTTGACTGGGTAAACAGAGAAGTGGATCAGGGAGGGTGGTGGATGTGGTCAATTTGATTTCAGTAAAGCCTTCAACACTGTTCTACACAAATGACTGGTAAACAAACTGGCAGCCTGGGAGTGGGTCCAAAGGTTGTTAAATGGGTGCAGTGTTGTCAAAGTAACAGAAGCCAGAAGGTGGTGGTAAACAGTATTCACTCGGAGGAAGGCACAGTACTAGCAGGGTGCCACAGAGGTCAGTTCTGGGACCAGTTCTCTTTAATATCTTCATTAGTAATATCGTAGAAGGGCTGGAAGGGAAATTATGCCTGTTTGCAGAAGAAACAAAAATCTGCAACAGAGTGGACACACCTGGGGGGGGTAGAAAACACGAGGGAGGACCTGAAAAAGCTAGAATGAATGATCAAGGGTATGGCAACTGGGCTTCAGTGCCAAAGAGTGCAAAATTATGCACTTTGGGCACAGCAACCCGGGGCAAATACTATTTTGGGGGAGAAGGTGACAGCAATGAAGCAGGAAAGGGACCTGGGGGTCATCATATCTGATGACCTGAAGGTAGAAAAGAAGTGTGATAAAGCAGTAGGAAAGGCTAGTACTGTAGAATGCTGGAGTGCATAGGGAGGGGTATAACCAGCAGAAAAAGGGAGGTGGTTTTACCCCTGTATAGATCAATGGTGAGGCCACACCTGGAATACTGTGTCCAGTTCTGAAGACCCCATCTCAAAAGTGACATAGATCAGGTGGAGGCAGTACAGAGGAGGGCAAGCAAAATAGTTTTTATTTATTTTATTTAATTTTGTTGACCGGGTAAGCTCACTGGGACTAGAAGTCTCTTTTTCAGGGGTGACCCAGGAGTGGGGATACAAATGGTAACCAACTGAAACTGAACCAGATTAAGCTGCTGGTGATATTTCTAGTGAATGGAGGAAATTTGGCCAGGACACCAGGGAAATTACCCTACTCAGCCAGTAAGGGGATCTGCTGGCCTTGCAGGATGGCCACATTGGACAGAACGTTGGAGGAGATGGATGCCTCTGGGGGGGGGGGAATCAACCTCCACAACTATCCTCAGACAATTCGGGAGTAAATTTAGATTTCTTAGAAGAAGATATTTTTATATCAACAGAAGATTTGTCTGAAATTGAAGAAACTGAAAAATCTAAACAAGATACAGAGTTACAGAGCGATGGAAAAATACTTGTGAAAGCGCCACTATCTAAATTGGAACTGTTGCATTTAATTGCTGCAGAAGAAAAACGCCATTTACAAAAGAGAGATCTCTTTCAAGTGCAACTCACACAGCTGGAACTTGTGAAGCAATCTGTCAAGGGAGAACAGCAGGCTGTCAGCCAATGCCCAGCTGTTTCTGACTCAGCATCTTGCAGCTCTTCTGCTACAGAGCTCAGAGAACGCACCCCATCTAAGGTAAATGGTCCCTCTAGTGGAGATAATCAGGTGTCGGCTGGCAGTTCGGTCACTAAAGCAAGTGAGTGCCTAGAGCCGCGGGGGGAGAAGGGCGGAAATGTTTTACAACAAACAGGACTGAGCACAGCTGTAAAGACTGTACCAGAAGACATAACAAAAATGCAATTAAGAGTGGTAAACACAGAAATAGGTGACACTAAAAAGGAGGCTGTAATTTATCGGACAAAACCCTTGTTTCAGGAAGGGGTAACAGTTTTTTCCTTCACTGCAAAAGGTACTCCCAAACCACAAAGGAAAGAAAATACAAAAGAAAAGAGAGATGCTTATACCTTGGCCAAAATAAATATTAATATAAAAAGTTCTGATAGCAATTCTAATGATATAGGTCTACCCCAGGCCCCAGATAAACACTTAACTTGTACAGAAGCAATTAAGGCTGCTTCTCTTTACAACAGCCAAATGAGCCATTTTTAGACAACTGGTCCCCTGAACTGGCCTTAAATTCAGCTGGATGGAAACAAAATTCCTCAGGCATTTGGATATTTAACCCTTCTTAGGAAAATCAAGATCCTCTTTCTCAGCCCTCATCTGCATGTCGCCTAATGATAAAAAATCAAGTATCTGATATAACTTACTACAAATGACAATCTTGACCCTAATATTTCTAAATCGGTAAATCTTGAACAAGCTCCAAAAAAAAACAATTTGATCAGGGGGATTAAGAGGTATCTACTACAGGCCTGAATTAATCTAAATCTATAAACCCCACAGAAATCCTCATAAACCCTGACAAAGCTAGAGGGGCTGGTCTGGATGATTCAAATACTCAGAAACCTTTGTTATGGGAGTTGTTCCAGAAAACAAAGTAGGAGGCTGCACCTCAAAGAAATGCAATTAGAATACGGTATAAAGGGGATCTGAACACATGACCTGATAGATATTATGTGGGTAAACTGTTATTAAAAGACTCTTTGAAGTTCTCACCAAGGGAAGTGTTTACATTCATAAATATTTCAGGAGAAGAAGATAATTATGATGTGAGTTTTCATTCAGCATATGCTCTTGACCTTTTTTGGGAACGATATAACCAAGTTAAGTTCTCTCCTCTATGGACTCCCTTTCTAGTTATTCCACTAACAAAACCTCTAATCAAATATGTTACAGTTATGTTCTCTACCTATTCTGGCTAAACTCCAAGAACGTCTAGTACTCTCTCGCCTATCGCCCTTTCTGAATTCCTCCTCCTTTTTCACCCTATTCCAGTCTGGATTTGGGAAATCCCACTCCACCACTATTTCCCTTCTCAGGCTCACTGATTCCATTCTCACTGGGATGGATGCTGGCCACATCACGGCTGCTATTTTCATTGACCTGGCCAAAGCATTTGACACTATTAACTATTTCTGACTCACTCCTCCTGACCAAACTTGGCAATGCTGGTCTATCCAGCAGTGCTATCAGTTGGTTCCACTCATACATTGCAGGCAGGGCCCAATCTGTCTGACTCATTTCCTCCATCTCAGCTCCCCTCCCAGTCCACACAGGGGTTCCACAAGGCTCTGTCCTTGGACCGCTCCTGTTTTCCATTTTTCTGAATGACCTACCTTCTGCCTGCCCACACACCTCAATCCACATGTACGCGGATGACACCGTACTGTATACATCTGGCCCCTCGGCCACAGAGGTCGAGATTGCAGCATGACTTTGTTACAGTTCAGCGCTGGCTTCACACCAGTCAACTCCTCCTCAATGCCAAGAAAACAGTCTCAGTAGCCTTTGGCACAAGGCAGAGACTCTCGAGGCTCCCTTGACCAATCATGTTCCACACCCTTGAGGGGTCACCCCTGGAGGCCGGTACCTCCTTCAGATACCTCGGGGTCTGGCTGGACCAGCATCTCAACTTTTCAGCTCATGTTGACTCTATAATTAAGAAGCTGCACCCCAGGCTTGGGGCACTTTACTGGAACTGGGACTGCATCCCAGCTCTGCCCACAGGGCCATTGTGCAGAAAATGATCCTTCCCATCTTCTACTATGGGGACGTAGTATACAGTGCAGGTCCAAAGTGCACCCTAGCCAGACTGGACCCTCTTTTCCATTCTTTCTGTTGCTTTATCCTGAACTCTCCATTCTCCATTCACCACTGTACCTTTTACCAATCAACAAACCTCCCCTCTCTAGACAATTCAAGACTGTCCCACTGTGCTAAGTTCACACCCAGGTACTGGTTCCAGCTACTCCCCTCTTACCTTGCCTCTTCCCTTGTCAACCCCAGCACCCCAGTTTACTCCCTCAGAAACACTGACTCGAGGTCCCTTGCAGTCCTACACAGAGCCACTGTTGCTGGCCAGGCAGCTTTTAGCTACCGCTTATTGACGTTGTGGAATTCCCTCCCAACAAACATTCGTCACTGCTCTACCTCCCCCCCCGCTCCTCAACGCCATGCTCCAATCTCACTTCTCCTCTACCTGCTCATGTGTCTAGACAGTTTATGGATCACTGAATAGCTGGGCTGTGCATCCAAGCTGTAATTACTACACTGTATGTTCCATCTGTATTTATTTTATGGTAATGTACTGATGCTATGCCTGTATCTGCCGTTTATCTCTATACTTTGTATCCTATTTGTATTATGTCTGTTCAACTATGTAATTGTACCCCCTCCCCACAGGACACATCTGGAAATGAGCAGTAGCCTGCTCAGCATGCTTTCCTGGTTAAACGCTTAAATAAATAAATAAATAAAACAATTTTCCAGAATGATAGGGTCCATGTAAAAGATATAACTTATTGGTTATCCCAAAAATGTGATATACTTGGTGAACCAGAAGCCATATTAGACAGTGAATTAATTTGGACTGGGGGGTGGAAATACAAGGTGAAATTAAAACAGAATGATGCAGGCAGAGCGCACATCCCAATTCCTTCCTGTTGGGAAGGGACAGGGGGGTTTGTTTCTATGCAGGCCAGCCAAGGGCCTGTTACAAGTGTGGCTCAAGAACACATCTGTCTAGCATTTGTGATATGCCAAGATGTGATAATTGTGGGGAAATCAGGCACATTACCTTTCAGTGTGCAAACCTTACAAAATGCGATCTATGTGAGGAGACTGGTCATGCCTTTGCAGAGTGTCCATGGGCAGCACAAAATAAGGCCTCAGTTATAAGCCCTGAACTTTTAATTCAACAAGCACAAGATGAAGCTGTCCCTCCTACAAATGGTGATAAATTACCTACTGGACCCCCCCCCCCAACAAGGTAAAGACCAAAATAGAGAAGACAAAATAATATTACAAGCTCAGGTTCAAAATTTACTAATTCTGGATGCTCTGAAACCTGTGTGTTATGAAGATAGACCTGAAGTTAAAAAATTGAATCAGGAATCACCACCAGATCCCTTTCCATTACAACCTCCTAGGAGGTCAATTAGGAATACAAAGACATTCAATCCCACAGGGACAATTGAAGCAGAAAATTGGTTCCATGTGATAACGGTGAAAGCCTAAAGGTGATCGCTGTTATCAGGAAGTCAAGTTTGCTGAAAAAGGGCACCAGCGACACAGCAAAAGGGCACAGGGGACTTCGTTTTTAATGTTTTCTGTGGGAGGCTGCACCCCCCACCCCCCCCGACTAAAGGGTTCTCAACTCCAGGTGGGTGCATGTCGGGGGGGGTGAAAACGTAATAAATAAAGGTTTGGGCTGGGCGCAACAAAAACGCACCAGCAACTGGACCCGAACCCAGTACCCTGCCAACCGACGCCGGCAACCCACCCACCACACCACGGGGTCAGCATGGCAACTGACCATGGCACCACCTCCCACATCCTTGCTGTGCATGCCTTCTCCCACCCCCCCGTGCGTGTACTATAGCGACATCATGTCACTATAGTCACCCACCCCCCCATCCGACCACCAAATCCCCTGGGCGTCATCCCTGAAATACGCTGGGGAGTGGATCACCATTATTGTCGGCACCCTTTCCCCAGTGCCCTAATCACGGGCTACCCAGAAAACCCATTTTAAGCTCTCTTTAAGTGGGGTGATCTGGAAAATGACTGAGGGGAACCTGAACCTCAACACCCTGATACAGGAGATCCACTAAAAGCAGATGATTTGGAGGGTTATAAAACAGAGGAAAAACAAGCATTTGTCTATGCCGAGAGTTTTCTGTTGGTATTGCTCTTGTACATGCCTCCCATATTTTCCTCTGTATATTCCTCTGTCTTGCATTTTAAGGGTGGGTGTTACAGTTGGAAACTCTAATGTCCAGGGCATTTGTTGGTATTTTTGCTCCAAATTTTCAACATGGGCCTTTTGGGACACCACCTCATGAACAGTGCCAGTATCATTTTGTTACTCTATCTAAAAAGGTGATTTTGCACAGTGAGTGTGCCACTCAGTGCCACAGGTGCAAAAACACCTTTTGGGCAGGATGTGAAAAATAACAGCTGCACTGTTCATGAGGAGGGCTGAAGAAATGGCAATGTTGAAATCTGGAGTGAAAATATCAAAAAGTGGCAATGTTACAAGTGTGCATAGAAAATGGGTAACGCATACTCTAAACGCAGTCATTTTTTGGAATGTTTTCAACCAATTTTTAACATGGCCTTTTTAGGACCTCCCCTCACGAACAGTGGCACTGGAATTTTGTTAATCTCTCCTGAAAGCTGATCTCACACAGCAACCATGCCATTCTGCACCACAGGTGCAAAAACACATTTTGGGAAGGACACAAAAAATGACAGCTGTACTGTTCATAAGAGGGTGTGAAAAAATGGCAATGTTGGAAATTTGGAGTAAAAATCTAAAAAATTGATGACGTTGGGAGTGTGCATAGAAACTGTTCAATGGGTGCTCATAACGCAGTCAGTCATTTTTGGAATTTTTCACAAAATTTGCAACAAGGGCTTTTTGGGACCCCACCTTATGAACAGTGGCACTGTCATTTCATTAATTGTTCCCAAAAGGAGATTCCACGCAGTGACCAAGAAATCACTTTTTGGGACTGAGAAACAAAATGACAGTGACTGTGTTCATGAGGTGCTGTCCCACTAACCCAATGTTGAAAATTTGGGACTAAAACTCCCAAACATTGCTGAGATATCAACCTAAATTTAACCTCCCCATTCACTGCCATTATAAGACTTATCGTCATTTCTTTAGTTTGTGGTCGGCTTTTGAAGAGTGCAGACGTGTTCCTGGTCCACTGAAGATTGCTGGTCCCAACCTCAGGAGGTAACCTATGGGTGAGGGGGGTGCGGGGAAGAGGAGTGTGCAGAGGGAGGGTGCAGGTTGAGTAAGGGGGGCAGGCGACAGCCACATGGGACCATTTTTTTCTTCTCAGGTTTAAAAATAAAAAAAAGACTTTGTGGGTCTGTTTTCTTTTTTTGCAGTAAAACGATGGATGTTGGCACACTTGGGTGGGCTCCCAGTGTGCCAGATCAATGCTGAACCAGGGATTGGGCACCCTGAGGTCAGAGAATATGGGGGGGCACATCTGACACCGGGATTAGGCATCTCGTTGTCAGAACCAGTTCACCAAAAGGCAGGGACAGGTCACATGGGGATTGAGCACCCTGATGTTGGCAGGTGGGGGGGTTCACCAGAGTGATGGCAGAGAGTGGGACGTGGAGGAGGCAGGCGAGGAAAGCACCTCCTCCCAGCCAGTGTGATCGATCGCACTTAAAGTAGTGCCTTCGGGCACGCAATACCCCCAGCCCATATGGAGCTTAGGCTACAGCCTGCTCCACACAGCTGGGAGAAACCAAGTAGGACTTCAAGACGCAAACAGCTGTTTGCTCTGCGGTGACCTGCACATGAAAGGAAAAAAAAAAACAGCCCCTGATTGGTGAAAAAACAGCATCAGAACCTGCCTGGCTGAGAATTGGTGTGATACTGCTGAGCCCCACGCAGAGCACTCTGCTTTGGACAGACAGTGTCACACTCCTCAAGGCCCATGCTCACAATGAGTTTGATGCGCATGTGCGAACTCTAAAAGAAAAGGAAAAAGTGACTTAAACCTTAACCTTAAGTAAGATGCAGGTAATTGGTGTAGTTTCCTTTAATGTCCATAGTATTATAAATCCCAGTAAAAGACATGCAATTTTTTAATATATACAAAGGTTTCAAATATGTTTTTATTTTTTACAGGAAACCAGGATGTACACCATAGACCAAGCTAGGGCCTTCCAGGCTAAATGGACCAGGGTACTATCTTTTTGGTCTTTTAGCCCAGATAGGACTGATGGCCTGGGGATAGTTTTTTCATCTTTTTCATTTTCTTTGACTAAACTGATAGATTTAACGTCAGGGGGACTACTTATTATTGATGGGTTTCTGGGAAAAACAGAATATCGACTTTGAAACATTTATGGACCCCAATCTTAAGCTGTCAGGGTGTCACTGTTTCAGTCCTTACAGCCTTACCTAGTAACATCAAAACACATAATTCTAGGATGGGATTTTAATTGTGAACTTAAGGACTCCTCAAAAATAGAGGGAATAAAGATTTATTACAATTCCAATGCTTTCAGACAGTTCATAAAACAGCTTATTTTAGGGATTGTAGAAATAACAAGAAAACTAATCAAAAATTCACTTACACCAGAGGTAAATATACCTCCAATTTAGATTATTTTTTTTGTCTCCAAATCTTTATCTGTACCTATTTTAACAGTATCCCCAGTTGAATTCTCAGACCACACTGTTTTTTATAAATTATTTTTCAGGATTATCCTAAGGTAACATCTACAAGAAGTAGATGGAAAATGAATATTGCTTCTTTAACAGATTCCAAACTACAAGCAGAGGTTTATAAATTAGTATGGGCAAGAACATCTGTAAGCTTTCTGTATCAGGATATTGGTATCTGGTGGGAGGATTCCAAGACTGAGATTAGCAAATGGTTCCAAAGGTATGGGAAACAAAAAGAATCTGGTAAATTTTTTTAAATATCTAAAACTTAGACAACAATTACAGTATTTATACACACTTTCTTTTACATTGTGCTATGATTATTCTACCCAAATTGAAGAAGTAAAAGCAGAAATGAGATCTTTCCAGTATGATAGAGCTAAGACTGTGAAAGCAATGCTTCAATATGGCACGCATAAATCTCCACTTGGAGACCCATATGAAGCATGCAAAACCAGAAAAGCAAACACTACAATATGTGAATTATTGGATAAGAAAGGTAATATAGTAAAATCTATTTCCAGGATGTAGGATATAATTCAAGAGCAAACACATTCACAGCTTATGTCCTCCTCCAACCCCCTCAGGCAGAAGCTGTTACCTCCTATGTTCAGAATATTCAGATCCTTCATTTTCCAAAAGTAGCTAAATCACTGGACAAGCCCATTTCAACCATAGAAGTAGAAATGGTATTTAAAAACCTGAAACCAAGAGCATCCCAGGCCTGGATGGAATTCCGTATGAATTCTATAAAGCCTTTTCAAAAGAATTGATAATATGTCTAACGTCAGTTTTTAATTATATTTTCTCTGCAAATAAAATATCTACCTTCTTCACTGAAGGGCTGGTAATGTTTATTTATAAAACAGGTGATAATCATCATATTCAAAACTGGAGGCCTATCATCTATCCGTGGAGGAATTTAAGCAGGGCTTGAAAACCCATTTATGGCAAATGGCCTTTTTGGAAAACTGATTATTCTATAATTGACTTGTTGCTGGTTTTATTTGTGTTTGACATTTGATTTTAATGTTTGATTTGTAATGTTTTAAATTGTACAGCACCTTGGAAACTGAAAGGCACTTTATAAATAAAATTATTATTATTATTATTATTATTATCAATTCTGATATTAAGATTCTTTCTCAGGTCTTAAATAACAGACTAAAGCAGTTGGCAAATTTAGTAATTTCCCCAGTTCAGTTTTATGGCATACTAAGTAGAAAAATACATCATGCTCTTATGATAGTAAGGGATATGATTGAATTTTCTGAGACAAAAGGTTTAAATCATTTTATCAGTTGACCAAAAGAAAGCATTTGATAGAGTTCATCACCCTTTTCTTTTCTTCGCTCTAAAAAAATATGGTGTACCCATACATTTTATAAATTGGTTAAAACTATTTTATTCAACTGCTACTGTATGCCCAATTATTCTGAACCACATAACAAAAGGTTTGAAAGTAACTTCAGGAGTTCGGCAAGGATGCCCCTTAAGCCCCTCGCTGTACATATTTTGTTTGAATCCTCTGATAAGGAAAATAAAGGATCTTTCCCTATGGCAGTGTATATCAAATGGAATCACACCTGAAAAGCTGAGGATAATTGTTTATGCAGATGACATTTGCTTGTTTGTCTCAAAAAAGCATCAGATAGAAGTATTTCTTAAAGAAATGGAATCTTTCTCAGAAGTATCAAATGCAAAACTGAATCTAAATAAATGTAGAGGCCTTATAGTTGGTCCCTTAGGTCCATCAAAGTGTGTAGTTAATGGAATTCGCATATCTTCAGAACTCCTTAAAATCTTCAGGGTAATCTTTGGACCCCAAACTTGGCTTTTCATAACTGGGGCTTAGCATTAAAAAAAGTAAAATCAAAAGTCCAAAAATAGAGAAGCTGGAAATTATCTAAACTCAAAAGAATCCAAATAATAAAACAATTCCTAATTCCTGGTCTATTATATATAGGCATAATATTTCCACCTCCACTCCTCCTAGAAACCAAACTATATAATTGCTTTTTTTTCAGATACTTCGGGGTTCTAGACTCAATCCTGTAAAAAAGGTGTTTCACATGTCTCCCTAAAGAGAAAGGTGGGTCAGGGATGGTAGATCCCATTATTTTCTTCCACACAATATTTTTTTCTCAGACAATCAAAATAGGTCTAGTTCCTTAAGAACATTTATATAGTGGGTGGATTAATAACACCATAGGACATTATTTTTTTTTTATTTTGGAACCCTGAACCACCTAAAATCCACAGTAAATTTAAACTCCCTGTTTATCTAAAACCAGCAGCTCAGAAATTATACAAATGGAAACTGAAGGATAACATTATTAGAGAGAGAATCCAGCAAAAAAAATATATAAAATAGTCCACTCTTCAATTCATCTAGAAGCCCCCACATTTAAAAATGCCCCCCTTCAAAAATAGTTTAGTTTTAGCCAAACTGAAAAATGAAAGGATACCCTCACACATGTGGGAAGTGTTATAGTTAACCATGTATGGCTGTTTAACTGTAAGGGGAAACTGGAAACATGAAACAATAGAAGAAAAAATTTGTCCATATGTGAAGTGTATTGGGGTAGAAGAAACAATGCATCATTTTTTGTCTGATTATTCATTTGCATCAGCACTATAGATATACCTTGCAACAAAATGGAATATGCCATGGCTTTGCCAATTAAATTATGATAGTTTTGTGTTAGGGGTATACCCACCAACTTTAAAAAAATATCATAAAGGTACACTAACCATACTCTTTTGCATTCTGAAATTTTATTTGTGGCAAGCTAGATGCCAATGGGTACTATATCAGAAACAAATGAACTATGAAACATTCAATATATAAGTAGTTAAAGCGATGGGGACAGTGTTTCAAAAAGATAAAGTTCTTTACACTTCTACTAAGGTACAGAGATGGTGGAAGGGTTTCTCTACATTTAATAAATATAAATAAAATTGGGACAATGTATTTTTTGTCAACGCTCCAGTTGGTTACGTGGACTTAAATTGCAAAACTAGATTTAATTTGTAAATACAATGCACAATGCTTTGTTTTTTGATATGAAGCAGTTTTTTTTGTAACTAAACATTCTATGTTATGTTATGGTATATTATGGATTTGTTCTTGATGTAATTGTCAATAAAAATTTCCCTACTCTTTTCGAGAAGTGCCGTGGGATCTTTAACGTCCACCTAAACAGGCAGATGGGACCACGGTTTAACATCTCATCCAAAAGATGGCACCTCAGGAGTGCAGCAACTAGCACCTCCCTCATGCTGTACTACAATGTCAGTATTGGGTTATTTACCCATGTGCCTTGTGTGGGGATAGAACCCACAGCCTTCTGATCTCCTGGCCTCGGAGGTGAGTGTACTACCTGCTGAGCCATTGACACTATTAGTGCAGCATGACCTGCATCAGAAGCCCTAGGAGGAAAGACTGAGGGAATTAAATATGTACTCTCTAGATGACAGAAGGGAAAGGGGAGACATAATAGAAACATTCAAGTACTTCAAGGGTATTAATAATGTACAGTAAGGAAGCATTTTACATAAAAAAAGATGTTCAAGGACAAGTGGTCATGATTTGAAGCTGGAAGGGGGGAGGTTCAGAGGAGATGTGACAAAGTGCTTCTTCATGGAAATAGTGGTGGACGTCTGAAATAGACTCCCAGCAGAGGTGGTGGATACTAAAACGGTAGCAGGATTCATGCATGCATGGGATAGACTCAGGGGAACCTTAATTATAAGGCTGGGGAAGGCAAGGATGGAGATTGAGTAGGTTCTGTGGTAACACAGTAGGTAGGGACTTTTTATGGCAGACAAGGTGGGCCAAGGGGTCCTTTTCTGTTGGCAACTTTTTTGTTTCTATGTCCTCTCAGAATACACATTAG
The DNA here is from genome assembly GCA_016271365.2 of Neoceratodus forsteri. Taxonomy (NCBI): domain Eukaryota; kingdom Metazoa; phylum Chordata; order Ceratodontiformes; family Ceratodontidae; genus Neoceratodus; species Neoceratodus forsteri. Next base: position 38,855,020 of record CM028137.1, on the reverse strand, counting down.
TTGGTGGACAGCTTAGATACAGAGGAGGCAACTTCAGTAAATGTTGGCCAAAGTTGCTTTTTCCCATGCCAATATCTAGAAGGATTATTCCTGGTGTATAGCTCTTTGGAATCTCTTTAAACTTCTACCACAGCTGTGGTTGACTGAGATGACACAGTTCTGTCCTGGTGTCGATAGGTTCTTCTAGTGTATGGTGAAACACCGTTCAAGGCAGAAATTGATCCTTAGAACAAGTTTGTCATTTGCTGCTGTAGCTGTAACATTTTGCTGTTGTGCTGCACTAGCACCAAAACTGCTGCAACACAATAACATAGAATGTCTTAGTACACCACCTTTTTTCAAACCACGGCACTTAATGAAGCAGCCATGGCTGTGTGAGTGCTGGTCCTGGAAGTGAGCAGTGACTGAAAGAACTGCAACGGTCCCTCAGAAACTGCACCTGAACCTCACTGTGATATGGGAATTTGCAGAGCATGGGGGGATCTATTTTTATATGTGTTGGGCACAGGTTTGCTGTTATGGTTACCCATACTCTATACATGATTGTGTATGAGCAACCATACACATACAAGGAAGTTTTAATCTCGAGGTTCTACAGTAACAGAAGACCTCTCAAGCTGCTCTCTAGAGATCTTCTGTTACCATGTAAATCTCTCAAGTGAAACAGAGCCTTGTGCATAATTGCTCTTACACAATCCTTTATTTTGTGATGCAATGCAAGTTTACCCAAAATGCTACTTTCCTGCCCAACATCATCAGAAAGAAGAGCATGATCTTGTTGAACTTCATCAGCTTGTGACGCATGTCTTGATTTTCCTGCTGCGGAGCTTGAGGACCTCATACTTTTCACTCTGATTTGGAGCGGTGAAATGCATGGTCACTCATCCTTGCCCGTCTGACCTTTATTTTATTTATTCTTTGGTAACCAGATAAAGACCACTGGCACAAGTGCCTGTTTTCAAGGGTGACCCAGGAGCAGTGGGAGGGTAAATGACTTTCTCAGAGTCTCATGGTATGTAGGAAGACATTGTGGGAATCAAACGCAGGTCTGTTGAATGTACCAAGCTCAATCACAGCTTGTCACTCTAATCTCTAGGCTGTACTGCCAGGCCCAGCCAACCTTCCATTTCAGGGGCAAATTTCAGAAACAGAATGGCTCTTTATTTGTTAAAATCGTTAACATGTGAAACAATGCAAAGTCACCAGCTTATGGAGTAGCAGTAGATGCATAGGACTCCCTCCTCTTCAACTCCTTGCTCAAAACTCAGCTTCTGTATCTCTAAATTCTTCCTCAGTACATATAAAAGGGGGATATTTTTTAATAAAGAAATGCTCTGGGTCTATAAGTCAGTTTCCCCTTTGGAATCAGTTTTTTTAAATATTGGTTCAAATTATTTGATTTCTCTAGCTATATAGGCATTTTAATTATTGTAGTGGGTGTTTCTGATTTACCAGTTGCTTGTAAGAACTGTTTCAAAACTGTAATGTGATTTATGTCCCTGTTCTGGTCTTTTGTTGTCACAATGCATCCATGTTCTAATATAGAACTCTGTGTCTGTTCGGGACATAGAGTACATCATACAGTTCTAAAGTGGCACTTAACACCAGATTGTAAAGAAGAAACATTCACTAAGGTTAATAAAAAGCCTGCATAGATAAAAAAAAAATAACAAAACTTCAGCCAGCCCACCAGAGCAGCGGTAGGACTTCCACTTGCAACGCCGACTTCCCAGGATTGGGAACAGACTCAGGCGTCCGAGAGCCAACCGAGGGGAGTGGAAGGGTTGAGTATCTCAGTGATGGCTCACCTTCTCTGGGGGGGGAGAGTATGTCCAGTGTACCACTGATCTCTGGCAGAGGCCAGAGCTCAATGGCAACTGGTGCCAGTTTCGAGAAGAGGCATGTTGGATGTTACACTTTGTGTGCTCTACGTCATTGCATGCTATGCCTCCCAGTTGGGGGGGGTCAACATGCAAAAAGCCACTGAAGGTCCCACCCATGATGCCCATCTCCTGGTCCCCATTGCACCCACTGCGATTCCTGTCATCAACTGGAGCAAGTCTTCCATTGACCCTCCCTCCCCCACAGACCCATCCACGGGGGTAAGCCTAGACATCCCTGCTGGCTGCAGTGAAGTGGCTGGTACTTTGGATGTGTTTCTGTAGGGGGGGCCATCTTAACGGCCCCGCCATTATGGTCAAGCCAGGTTGGATTGGAGGTCTGCTGTTTTCCTGATGGGATGAAGGGTCTGTGGAGGTTAGTGCTTTAACCTTTGAGGGTTGTTGGCACAAATTTAAAAAAAAGAAAGAAGAAGAACAAAATTTGAACAAGTACTTAAGAACAGCTTCTAGAGGGAAAAAATGACTGACAGGTTCAGCACAGTTCTCATTTAACTGAGAGTAGCAATATTTGAGGGGACTTCTCATGTGACTTCTTCGAATGGCTGTAATATCTGGCAGAAGACTGTCATGAGTGACTACTGTGCAGAATTTAGTGCCACATCCCTTCCCGATCTGGTGCTCCCCTGTGCACCAGTATACTGTATCAAGCAGAAATTACACCCTGTTCACTGTGGACCTCCTTAGTCCCACGCACCAAGCACTTCCAAAAATTAGGGGATTAAAAATAAAATCCACCAGCACAGAGCACTACAATGCGTGTACAAGGCAGAAGGAATATTTTGCCCCCTCCTTTAAGAAAGGCTAGGGTAATACTAGCAAAGCAGGTGCTTATTGTATTAAAAAAAAAAAGATGTTGCAGATACTACTTGCAGTGGGATTGAAAGTATGGCCACTCATGTTAAAACATTTTTCCACTAAAGCAGAGCAGCTACTTGCGGAAGGTTTTGTTAATAGAAGATTCATTTGAGGGTCCTCCTTTTCCACTCCTCTGCTTCCTTAATGCCAATTACCTTGATCCATTGTAGTTTTTGTTTTGTTATGTCAATTTAAATTTAAAATAAAAATGAAATCTTCTTGCTGGACAAATAGCCAAGATGTGGGCCCGTTCATGTCTATGTGATTCAATGTCTTATTTAAATTTAAAATAAAATGGGCTAGGGTTGGGATCGGACTAGGGTCACTCAAGAGCTGGCTGGGTGAAGAAGGACTGAGTGTCCCAGAACTGCTCTTCACCCTCAGGGAAGAGGGATCCTGAGTCCCGTAGCTTTCCTGCCACCTAGCGGAGGTGGGGTAGTGGTCTGCCCCAGCAGACGTGGGGGGACACACGCCAACACAGCATGCATGTGCATCAATATACACATATGTGTGTGCGCCACACATGGATGTCCCTGTGGAGAAAAATGGAGGAAAATGCCTCGGCTCACTTGATATACCCCACAGGCACCTCAGGACACTATGTAGCCAGCCACCTGCTGATACAGCTCTGTGTGAGTAGTGGTTAACCTGTTAATACACCAGATGGGTGAGTGACAGGGCTGAAGATGTCACCAGGACCGGGGATGCAGGCAGAGAAACATACTTAGGAAAAATTAAAAAAAAAGGGCCTCCTTGTCCTATTACTGCACAAATCCTTTGACCTAGACTACAGTACTCTCTCCTGTCTTTCTTACTTTCTTCTGCTTAAAATAAGAAAAAACAGGCCTCGCAGTCTCCTACAGACTGCGGTTCCTGCCACTGGCTGACAAAGCCTACCACCCACAGCAGAGCAATTTATAATATCTTGACTCTGCTCTGAAGAAGACCACGGATTGGTCGATATGTAAGTGTGATGTCATTTCCATGTGGAGATTCTGTGACGTGTGTGGCGTGTTTGGCGAGTGGCGTGTGGCATCCTTCCACAGATATTTGTTATTTTTCAGAGTTTTCAGAGTTGTGCCTTCTGCGTTTTGTATGCTGCATCTGTTTAAGCAGCAGCTGAAGCTGGAAGATTTGCATGCATAAACTTAGAATTTATTAGTGCTGGCACCGTGTATACACACGCTGTTCCCCGTTGAACGTTCCTCCTGACCTGCATTTTCCTTTATGGATTTGGGTGCAATAGCATGATGAAACAGAATTTTTTGGTACGACCAAACCTTTTTTTCGTTCTGTCAGTATTCTGTGTGATACATTAAAATATTGTGCTGACCTCACACCTTTTCAGTCTAAGAAAAAACAGGCCTCGCAGTCTCCAACAGACTGCGATTCCTGCCACTGGCTGACAGAGCCTACCACACACACCAGAGCAATTTATATTATCTTTGCTTCAATTAAAGTTTAACTAAAAAGCAGGCCTCCTGCCACTGGTTGTGGGCTTAGCAATGCCCCAGGTTTAGCATTCTTACTTGAGTTTCTTACTGTTTTTGGCTTACAGAAAAACAAGAAGTCTTCCAAAAGACAGAGGGTCCAGTCACTGATTGGCAGTGCATACCAGTTTCTGCCCACACCAGGGCACTCTAATTTCCATTCTACTAACTTTGCTTTACCTATGCTTCTGACTTACTTAAAGGGACACCTGTACAGCTTGCAACAGTGACAGGAGGCCTCCTTTTCCTTTTTTTTAATTTATTTAAAAGGACACATTCATGCCCAGTGACCGCCTTAGTTTGATAGCCCATGAAACAAAATCTTTCAAATGAGTTACCATTCTCATTGTAACTTGAAGCACTCCAGAGATATAGACAACCAAGTCTGTTTAATATTTAACACTGACACTGCAGCCATTTGTAGAATATTGCAATGCCAATGTGGAACAACCTATGCTTGACTCTGCATTTAGGCACAGCATGTCCCTTGATGACATCACAATGTTCTAAAACTGTAGTATTCCTTTTGAACATACTCAGTCATTGATATCTCTGGAGTGCTTTCGGCTACAAATGAGCCCGATACCTTGTTTGAAAGACTTTTCTTGGGCCTCAGACTATGATGGCCACTGAGCATAAATGTGTCCCTTTAATTAAGCAAAAAAAAAAAAAAAAAAAAAAGGGCCTCCTTCTAATGTTGCTAGGCATACAGACTGGGCCATAACAGGATACCCTCATTTGCTTTTTGTTAATAAAAGTTTTTATCATTTCACCCTGGTACAGAACTTGCAGTTGCCACTTAGGTGCTGGGATCTGTTCTGCTGCAGCCCTTCAAACTCTTTTTGTTTTACTTTTTTATTTTTTCTTGTCAGTGACTGTAGCTTTATTTGCTGCAGTGTATTAGGCCTGTCAGCATCAGTCCTTACCACATTATCCATTCCTTCCTCCTTTGCTTCTGTGTCCCCCTCATTCCAAAAAGATTAACTCAATTCATCTATTATTTATGCTTCTTTATGGCTTGGCCCCTATCCTTCCAGTTGGGTGCAGTCCCAACCCCCGGCACTCTGGTTCTTACCTCACCCTACTTTCAACTCCACAGGCTTACCTCCCATGGTAGTAATTTTCAGTAATGACACTTTTAGGCTTCAAAAAGCCCTTCAAGAGCTCTGTGTAGCTTGAAAGCTTATGTACAGAAACTTTTGTGCTGGTCCAATAAAAGGTATCAAATCACCTACTTTGTTAATCTTTTGTGACATTGCTGGTGCATTACATCTCTAGCATATTTGCGACATCTTTGCTCAGGCAAACTGGCTCCAGCTAAAAGAGAGAATTGCTTATGAAATCTGTCTCTTTGCAAAAAAAGTAAACCTTGGCCTTGCACCCCCAGGGATCCAAAGTATCCTCAGATTCTACAGCTACCTGCGTCGGACAAGAAGCTCTGACAACGAAACCTATAAGGTACCCTGCTGTTGAACCGCCCAAGGTCAATGGTCATTCACAGTAAGAGCCCCCACTTGGTTCAGTTCACTCCACAGTGATGTCTCTACCACTGCCTCGATTGGTACTTTCAAATGTAAATTGCATCAACACCTTCTAACAAAGGCCACCTGAAACTGCTACCACTGATCTGTCAAGGGCCTTCCACCCACACCTTCTGTAACACTCACTTCCACCCAAGGGCCTACAACCACACCGATTGTAGCACTTACTCAACCCTCCCCTCCCCTCCCTGTGACCTACCCATCCTCTCAATTCATTACAATCTCCCATCCACTTTCAAGCCACCCTGTTCTCCCTCCACCTTCCTTCCCTTCCTCCCCTTGCCTACCTCCCTCCTCATGCTCTCTCAACTCACTCCTTCTTCCCAAACCTCCTTCTTACACCACCCCACATTTCTCCTTCTCCCTTTCTCACATCTTTACTCCCGCCCATTCCTCACTATTCCCATTCTCAATTTTCACCGTGGACAAGGCCCTCCAGGGCTGTTACACTCTTACTGAACAGCAAAAGTGAAGTTTTGTGTAGTGCCCCTTAAATCTGTCTGGCATACATTGCACAGTGCCTCTCAGTTAACCCATTCTCAATTCTTGCTGTGGACAAGGCCCACCTGAGCTGATATTTCTACAATTGTACAGCTATTCATTGCTTGGTATATTGCTCTCAGGAACTACTGTATGGCATACATTGTACAATGCCTATCAGTCCTCTGTTTACTATAATTCCTTGTTTGTACAACCATTTGAACTTTATGTCAACTGTTTTCTGAATGTATTAATTGCTGTTTTATCTGTATCTGCCTTGCTTACTGACGTGGAACCTACGTAAAAGAGCTACTAGCTCATAGGTGTTAATTCTGAAATTTTAATAGATAAAATAAATGCCAACTAAACCCGTCAGTAGCCTAAGAGATTAATTCTTCACAATATTCTGTTAAATATTCTTTATCATGTGGATGACAGGTATCAGTGTGGCTCAGCTGGTAGCACATCCACCTCTGGACCAGAAGGTCATGGATTCTAGCCGCTCCCTGGGATTAGGCTCAAACGTAAATGCTGGCACCCAAGTGCTGTACTGTTTGGGTGTGCCATCCTTTGGATGAGACGTTAATCTGAGATACCTTCTACCTATCTCTGTTGCTGCCTTTGTAGGTGTACAGATGGAAGTAAAAGACCTCAAGCTACGTTTTGCAAAAGTAGAGGAATTTTATTGAAGGAGATATCCATCAACAAACATTACAAGGAACATCAACACAAAAAATGCAGGAAAAAAATAAAACAGAGACAACTGCTAGCAGGTGGCAAAATAACACTTAGAACAGAAACTTCATTTACAAGCAAACATAATACAGTAAACCCAGCAATTTGTTAAGGAACATCTGCCTTCACCTAAGACAACCATGGTGTCCTCCCCCAGTGAGACTGAAATGTGGTGTTATCCATCCAAGCCGCTTCCCTATCTCGAATCCGACGAACTTCATGGGTGATACATTGCTGTAAAACATAAAGAGGTACATCTTTCTTCTGTAAAACAAGCTGACATTATGCATGCCAAATGCACCATTTAATGCACTCAAAATCACTAAAGCAGTACTGAGTTTCAGTGAGACCAGGGCGTGACATCACCCAGGATCCACTGGCCATAAGAAATAGTCCAAGACAAAGGTTCATTCCAGGCAGTGGCTAGAAGACACCATACAGGGGCAATGTAGGAACACTGGAAGAAGAGGTGGGACATTGTTTCCACTTCAGTAACACAGGACTGTCTTATGCACATGTGTTCCTCAAGACACTTGTGTTTGACATTGCCTTTTACATTAAGTCTAGCATGTACACATAAGCACAGCAGATCCCACATTTTTCTCTGAATCCTGCGGTCCAACAGTTGTTGGTCCACAATAGGTTAGAGAATAGTCTGCTGGAGTGGAAACAACACCTCACAGGAGAAACTGAAATCCAGAGTGTGTGGTACAATAGTTTCTGTGAGTCAGCATGGACCATAGCAATAGAAACCTGCCAAATGTTCAACCTCTGAAAGCAACACTGAAGAAAGGTAATACCACCAGAGTTCTTTCTAGTAAGGGAATCCAACTTTCCCTGTTCTCAAAAGGAGAGATAGTGTGCAAGGAGAAGACAGAAGAAGCAAAGACCCAATGACTCAAGGGACAGGAGAATGGGCCTAAGGTTGTGGTAGAGAAAAAAGCAATCAGAGAAAACAAGGAGGTTAACCATATTAATATCCCCTTCCCGTAAAGCATAATAAATGACATTCCTTTTTAAGGGATTAAGCCTACTACCCCACAGGATCCAAAAAAATCCACTATACCATCGCACTTCCAGCTCATTGGGAAGTAGAAACACATAACTTAAATATAAAAAAATAGGGATCAAAAAAGATTTAATTATGAAGACCTGTTTTTGCTTCGACATTACCCGCCGATTCCATTTAAGGATTGTAAACTCGGCAATATCCAGTTTCAGTTTCCAATTATAGTATGCCATATCCATTTTCCCAAACCAGACACCTACAGTAGGATCTTCAACTTTTTTGTAGTTCTGGGAATACCCCCAATGCTCGTTGAGGCATCAGTCACAGCCAGATACAGCTCCATTCCTAAACTTTTGGCAAGGTTAATCTTAGCTTCAGACAAGCGAGAAAAAGTTTCAAAATGTTACAAAGCTTATACCCCGGAAGCTGTACCTTGCAGGAGTAAGCAGACATCATCCACATAGGAGACTGATTTGGATCACACTGCTGCAGAATTTATAATGGACCCCTGCATAAGGCGATCCTGATCCAAGACACATTTGACCGGTTCCAGAACAAATAAGTATAGCAGAGGGCTCATGGGACAGCCCTGCCTGACACCCAATTTTACATGAAATTCAATTCCTCTCACCCCATTGACTAGAGAAATCATAGTATTACTATCATATAGAAATTTAACCAAATTAATAAAAAGTCATGGGACCCCATAGGTTTCTAACACCAGCCACAAACAGTTGTGCTTAACCTTATCATAAGCTTTCTCCTGCTCCAGAGCTAACACTACACCCTGTGCTTGGCCCAAAGTACTATGGGTGAGCACATCTCTAAGTAAAAATAGATTGTCCTGAATTCTTCTATTCGCTACAGCACACATTTGAGTAGGAATAATCAGGATGGACACTGTCATTGCCAAGCATTTCCCCAAGATCTCCATCAAGATCTTAAAGTCTGTATTCTAAAGACTTAAAGGTCTCCTTGTGTCGAAGTCAGATTTATCCCTGATTTTACTAATGAAAAACAAACAAAAGTCCCTGGAAAAAGAAGCCTCCCACTGTATGAGCACTCAACATTTCATTAAATACTGCTGACAGGTGGTCAGCCAACTACCCTGCTAAAGAGTTTATAAACCTCACTGAACATCCCACCACTGCCCCGGAACAGTGTTGTAGTAGAGAGAAGAAACAATCTCCTCTACCTCTTGGGGAGTGATCACCACAGTTAGGGAGGATTTTATGTCCTCTGACAGCTCAGGTATTAGGAGAGTCTGCAACAAGCCCTCCAGGCCAAGCCCAGATCCCTTACCCACCTCCCAAATCTCCTGTACTCGGTCATCAACTACCCTCCAAATGTCCTCCAGAGCAGTGTGGAGGTTTCCTATGTCATCTAATAGCTGCAACATCAACCTTTTGTCATATTTGGTCACACAACCATCAAAGGGGCTAGTTTGTAGTTTGGTATCCTGGGTGCTATACTTATGTTCCACCAGTAAGGAAGTCATTATGTCATACTGTGTTTGTTGCATGTTAAGTTTGACTCAAGCTATTTGACCAGAAAAATCCTGAGCCAAATCATCTAACAGGGAGAGCAGCTTCTGAAGCTGATGCCTCGAAATTAAATAACGCAGGTAATCTGTGTTCTTCTGTTTCTTAGAGAGATACTGACAAAATACCTTGAAATGAAGCTTATCATTTTCCTACCAATTATATAAAGAGTCAAACATATCAACTACAGTCAGTTTAGAGTAAAAGAAGGCTCTACCCTTACACACCCGAGTCATCAGAAAAAAAGGAAGCATTAAGCCTTCATGCAGGAGGGTTAGGTCTTGGGGTATCATCTGAGTAAAGGATGATCAAAACAGCCATATGATCAGAGATTTCTAGTGACGACATTTGTGCCCCAGAAGTCTGGAGCCAAGGTGATGTGAAAAGCATATCAATGTGGGAGAAAAGGGACCCTTTAAAAAAAAACGTATCCAGGAGAAGTGAACCAGACGCAGCTACAGCGTCCACCAGAACAGCAGAGGTCACCATGTGCCCTGAGTAAGCAGAATCACAATATATCTTTTTTTTCTGGCAGTAGATGGGTACAACCCATAGTTCAAACCCCACCAACCCAAAAAAAAAAAAAAAACTTTTGTGGTGTACATAAAGGTTCTGGTTATTTCAAACAGCTCTATCTGAGCAGTTTTCACCTGTGGGCAAGAAACATTGATCAGTTGTAGTTCCAGCCTATGGAAAAGAATATCCAAAAAGTATGACCCTCCCAGGGATGAGGTGCAGGACACTGTGGACCTTCACTACTTAAGCAGAAAATAGAATACTTATGTCAGAACAATAGTTCTCCCCAAGTGACCAAAAGGACGGTCCCTTTTGCCACAGTTTTATTGGCCAATTTAAACACCTCCAGGGTGTGAATTCTCTTATCTTGTAGAAACAAGATGTCAGAATTCATGGTCTATAAGGCAGCCAAAGTGGTCGCCCTTTTTTAACATTACAAATACTATTACCATTAATAGCAGTAATCAAGAATGGAGGAGTGGTGAAGAGTTCCATGGGAATGCAAAAAGGAGATGAAGAATCTAAACCTTAGGGGTTGTAGTAGACCCAGTACCCCCTTTTCTTTTACTATGGAAGGATTTGGTGTATTTCCTCTTCTTAGCTGTCACTTGTATAGAGACCTCATCATCAGGTCTAGAAAGCAGTTCCAGCTGATAAGAAGCAAGGGAAGCTGTATCTGACTCTTCCACAGTATCTCCCCAAGATTTAGATGTGGAAAGAACATCATATTGATTCTGAACGTCAATAGATCCATCAGGATTAGCAGGCAGTTTTTTAAGTGCTTGGGGTTCCTTTTTCCTGCCACGTCTGGTAACCATTCAAAAAGTAGAAGTTTCTACGGTGGTGGGAGGGGGCATCACATCCTGTTGAATGGGGATCAGACTGGTGACTATACAAGACACAGCACCTCCTGTGGCAGAGTCAAGTGCTGATCTAGTAGAGCAGCGACACTCCCTCCCATGGCTGAGGCCTTGACAGTAAGAGATTGAGGAGTAGCTTCCATGGGCAAAGAAGCAGAGTTTGATGTATGGAGGGAAGGCAACTCCACATCAGCCATGTAGTTAGACGACACCGCCAACTCCAGGTCCTAGGAAATAGGACCTAAATCCAGATATGGTGACACAAGGATGCCAGGTATGGCTGGGGGGCCCACTACAGAATGGTGCTGCTCTGAGAAAATGGATGCAGGAATGTGCTTGCTTGGGCAGCTGCCCATGGGAGCAGGCTGAGACAGTCTTTGCTGTTTTCATTGATTAAAGGATTTCTGTGCAGTGTTTACATAAAAGTCCTGTTCAGCATAGTCCATCATACCCCCCTATTGTGAGACACCCAGGGACAGGCACTAAACAACTGCCTTGATTCATCACAAAGGTTGCACTGCATTTCCTTAGTGCACTGAGAACTGAGGTGCACTAATTCCATACAAGGGTGGTGGGAGGAGGGATGTGATGCCCCATCCCACTACCCTTGGAGGAGCCCATGGGCTCGGCTTTCCACTACCTCTGCCCCCCTGCCTCCCCCTCCCTTTCTTGGCACTTATCACTTCCCTGTTAGTGTCCCCCTTTCCCTCTGGCACTTATGAATCACCAAAAGCGAATGCACTTGCCTTCCCCCAATCTTCTCTACTCTGTATATATAAAATTGTTCCCTTACTACTAGTTGTTATCCTATGTTTAGATTCACACCTGTACCACTTCTCATTTTCCGCTCCCACTTACTCTATATTGCTATCAGCAAATTGCCTACATTTTTTATTCACAGTATGTAACAGTTTGTCTCTTATACCTAGAATGTATAATTAATCGCCCACTGTTTTATCCACTGTATTTAATGGCTATCTCATGTACCTTGAATGTATAACTGTTTATCCACTCTGTACCCCGTCCCACCAGGTCACACCAGGAGGTGAGCAACTTGTTGTTCACTTTGCTTTCTTGGTGAAACATTTCAATAAATAAACAAATAAATTACAGTGAACAGCATCACACACACTACTGAGATGGGAGTGTGCCCTACATTTGTAGCATGCCATCAGTTGACCATTGTAAAGGAGGATCCCCCCATCACTCCCCAGGTAGAAACAGTTCCAAAGATGTTGTACTCTGGACTCAGTATAAAACAGCTTCACCCTGAAACTCTAGCCCCCAGTCGAGATGTTTTCCGAGTCGATGATGGACTCAGGGTTCCCCATGACAGTACACATGGGCTGCCACCACTTAAGAATATCAGCAACACTGACCCCCTCATTCCGAAACTAATAGTCACAATTTTGATCTCATGCTTAGTGAGGGGAATGACCATGTAGGGGGCCCATATTGGGCAATCTTTGACCTGATGGTATTTTGGCCAAAATCACTTAAGACTTTGGATCTTCTTGAAACTAACATCAAAGTTATGATCCCCAGATGTATGCATGAGGGCAAAATCTTCAGTGGCCATAAAATGGAGGCTCTCATTCAGCAACAGTCTAGCAACATGCTTTCTATCAGGCGCATCAGGCAGACTAGCTACATATCTGATCCTTACAGCATTCCAGCATTTTGCAGGAATGTTTTCAGGCTGAAAACAGGCAGCATACGATTTAGCGGTGAGGGGAACAGATGACACTGTCCCTTGGGCTGCCTCCCCGGGAATGACACAGGTAGTAGCAGGGTCTCCCACATGAGGGTGAGCATGCTGTGTCAAATGTGGATCCTGCAGTGAATCAGGACAGTCAGCAAGCCATAGAAAAGACAGAAGAAAGAGTCCGATACAACCTCCCTTGCTTCTTCTTAGCTGGAACTGCTTTCTAGACCTGATCATGAGATCTTGATACAAGTGACAGCTAAGAAGAGGAAATACATCCAATCCTTGCATCCATACTCTTCATAGTAGGCTTCAGAACAATCAGTCGAGGAAGGGTACACTGTTGTCCTGTAATTAGCAAGAAAGAGTCAAAACCAGTGGGGCAAGGGAAACTGTCCCGAAAAACTGGCCTAGAAGAAAGGGGTTGCTGTGGTGACAAAACCCCAGCAATATGCAAATCATCACCAACAACAGGGAACACCAGTTTCGGTGAACAGTCTGCTATGACTTTACCCAGGTCTGTGGCTGGAACAGTGCCCAGGGATTGCCAGGGGCTATGAGCCATATCTCTGATCCAGCCAGCTTCTGTTATGGCCTTGTTCACAGTCCAGGCCTGTGAGTTGTGAATCAGGCTTCCCCCGGGTGTCATTGTCACTGGACCATGGCCACAGAGAGTATCAGGGGGGAGATATCCATAAGAGGAGGTGTTGTGGAGTTAGTATAAGTTTGAGAAGCAGTAATAGCTGCATGATCAGGTAAAACACTTTTGTCAACAATCTCACAGTTTGCATTAAAGTCTAGGACATCATACTCACTGAGAGTAAAAAGAGCATTTCCAATTGCCTCTGGTGACTCCAGCAGTGTTTCTAGGCTGGGTGTTTCATCAACCGGCTCATGCTCAACAAAATCTGGAGGTGCTTTTAAAACCTTCCCAACCCCAGTGGCCTTACAAACAGCTCCAGGAAGAAACGGGTTGCTCATCTCCACATCACCGTTTCCCATCTGAAAACTTTAAGTTTCCAGAAGATTTATTTATTTATTTAAAAGATTTACCAGGCAGGCATACTGAATAGAGATACTGCTCAATTCCAGATGCATCCTGGGGGATGGGAGGGTAGGGTAGAGTACAAGGAGAGTACAAGACAAGCATTGAACAATGAGGTCCAAAAATACAGTAAGAAAAATACAGAATGCATGCAAAAAACAATAAAAGAGTACTAGGTACAGTTCAAATAATACAGTACAGCCTTTATTCTTCAGCTGCAAGCTGTTGTAGCAGTTGATCTTGTCAATTAAGGTGCTTCCTTCCATTCCCAGGAATCACCGTCCTGGGGTAGTATCCCCCACAAATGTGGTGGGCTCCATACTCTATAGCATTCCAGGATGAAATGACTCCTTGTCTTCCACCAAAGAGTGACACCTCTCCACCTCCACAGCTCCAATGCTACTCCGGGTGAAGAGAGGAGCAGACCTTTCCACCCAGGCATCCACTTTTGACCGATTGGCATCCACCATGCTCTCTGACCTCTCCACACCAGTGCCCTCTGTCAGAAGAATAGATGAGTTTATTAGGGAAGAAACTCATACAGCAAAACAAAATTCTCAGTGGTTACAGAATGAAAAGTAGAAATCAATCAGTTATGACACAGAAGCTTGTGTACATCCTGCATTTTAGGTGGGATTCTGGTGTTGATCAAAAGATCTGTTATGTGCTCTAAGAGAGGTGGGGGGATAAGAAGGAAAGGTAAGGGGCTCAGTATAATGAGTGCTTATAATCTGGTCATATATCAGCCCCTTCTCACACTGTAATGGTTGTATAAGGGGGAGAGGGATTTAATGCATGTAGCAAGGGGTCTAGGCTAAAAACATATACTGTAATAAAGAGCTTTAGGGGCAGCCCTGTCTGACTCCACATTTGATGGGAATTAAAGGCCCTCACCAGTCATTGACAACAAGCCATACTGTAACCATCCTATAAAGACACTGGATGTAACAAATAAAAGTTTGCAGAATACCATATTGCTCTAGGGTATGCCACAGGTATTCATTACTGACCGAATCAAAAGCTTTAGACTGATCTAGCGATAAAACAAAGCCTTGTAATTTGTCAGAGTTTCTTGTCTCAAAAATTTCCCTTAACAGTATTACATGGTCCGTGATGGTGCGTTCTGGGATAGAACATGTTTTGGCCTTGGTTATTAGATATTCTGTTACTGGTAAAAGTCTGGAAGTCAAGATTTTTCTAAGAATTTTAAAATCTGTGTTCAATGCAAGTAAATAAGAAGGCCTTCTGACATATCAAGTGTCATGTTTTGGGTGGACATCATTTCCATATAAACTAGGACTGATTCTGGAGCTAGATCATTCCCTGAAATGTTATAAAGTTCACTAGTCTGTCAGTCCATACCTGGTGCTTTGTCGTTTTTCAAGGTGGAAATAGCAGAAACAACCTCAGCAGATTGAATATCCTTTGTTAAGGTAGTAGCTAATTCTGCAGGGTACTGGGGAAGATGAAAACTATAAAAAAAATTTCACCCCTGAAAGACATCAGTCAGTCATCCCTGAAATAGTGTCAGTGTGGGTAATCACCCTGTCCATTATGTCTCTAATGCTAGACGGGAATAATTGTGGTCTAATAGTCTAGATTTCTCATTTACCCTGTCCATACAGCTGGCATAGGGGCATATTTTTAGGGATTTACCTTAAGTAACAAATTGATTTTACTTTTTTAAACTGTATGCCTGCAGTGCATGAAACTGCATCATACTGTTTTTAATGATTTTTATGTTTGCTTGCGTGCATGTGCAAGCAACATTATGTGGCAGCTTAGGAGAGAAGCAGGTTTTGGAGATGCGACACTGTGGTGGCCAATGCCGCCACTGCATTTTTAAGCTTGGCCCTCTTTACCCAATGCAGTGACATGCTGCTACCGACACTAGTTCAGCAAGCATGCCACCAACTTGAAATGAATTAGCTGCTGTGATGAGGGAGCGGCCCGTCATTGCAGGGCGGTGCCTTGCCTGGTGTAACATTTCAATAAACATGGAGGTGGCTGTTGCTGTTTGCCTCTCACAGTCCCCATGAAAGCCGACGGGGTACCTAATTCCCCTGTTGGCATGCCCCTTCCCCAGTTCATTTGCTGACAAGGGAGCCCAATTCCCATCTGCAAAACACCCCCCCATTCATAGTGTGCTGAGGGGGCTGCCCAATCGCCCTCTGTTCACGCGCCCCCCCCCAAACACAGACACATTGTATGTGCCGACAGGATGCCCAATCCCTGTTGGATCCAGGCCCCTCCAACAAACATCCAGATGGCATGCTGGGAGCCCACCCCAGCATGCCCATTGTCCCTGTAAATGGAACCATCCAGCGATGTCTTTTTTTTAAACCTGTGAAGACTGAAAACTGTCCCTTGTGTCCATTGCCCCCTCCACAACCCACACCCACCCTCTGCACACCTGACCTCCCCACACCCCCTCACCCCATACTTACCTCTGGAGCCCAGCATGATGATCTTCAGTGGAGTGGGAACATGTCTGCACTCTTCAAAGTCAACAGCGAACTGAAGAAATGCCAGTAAGCTGTATAATGGCATAAACAGGGGGTTTTCAACTTAGGTGGATATCTCAGCCATTTTTGCAAATTTTGGTACCAAATTTTCAACATGGGGTTAATGACACCACAGCTCATGAATTCAGTCACTGTCATCTGGTTATTTGGTCCCGAAAGGTGATTTCAAGGTCACTGCGCGGATTTATCTTTTGGGACAGATTAACGAACAACAGTATCACTGTTCATGAGGTGGGCTCCGAAAAAGTCTATGTTGCAAATTTGGTGAAAAAATTTCAAAAAATGACTGTGTTACAATAGAGCATTGTGCAGTTTCTATGCACACTCATAACTTCGAGAATTTTTAATATTTTCACTCCAGATTTTCAAAATTGGCATTTTTTCACACCTGCTTATGAACAGTAAAGCTGTCATTTATCATATCCAGGCCAAAATGTGTTTTTGCACATCCGGCGCACATTGGCATGGTCGCTGTGGGAAATCAATGTTTGGGACAGATTAAAAAAAGCATTTGTCAATGCCAAATGTTTGCTTGCTGGCATTAGCAGTGGTAGTGTAGAAGTTACAGAGCTCGTAATAGGAATGGCAGTGAAGTATTGAACTGAAGCCAACCCACCACCACCCTGCAGAGTGACAGGCATTGGGGTGTGCCTTTGGGTCGTCAGGCATAGCGTACACCATTTCACCACACCCCACCCTGCAGACACTGACAAGTGTCCACGTTGTTCAACAGGGTCTTTGGCCTTATCGCACCCTATTCCATTAGGAAATACGGTGAGATGGGTGCGATATGGAGAATGGGTGAACTTTGGGGCCAAAGAGTCCAAGGCATATCTCGATGCCCTCACTGGCTGCAGGGTGTGGAATGGTATGAGCATTACAGGCAAGAATCCCAAGTCACACCCCTGATGCCTGCCATTCTCTACAGGGTTGGGCGATATGGTTGGAAACCCTAATACCTCAGGCATTAGTTGGTATTTTCCTCCAAATGTTCAACATGTTTTTGTGACCCCACCTCATGAACGGGGGATATCAGTTTGTTAGCGAAAGCTCAACATGCACAGCGACTTCTGACATTTAGCACCACAGGTGCAAAACATTCTGAACAGGATGTAAAAATGACAGCTGTACTGTTCATGGGAGGTGTAAAAAGGGCAATGTTGCAAATCTGCAGTAAAAATATTTAAAAAATGGTGAAGTCACGAGCGTACATAGAAACTGTGCAACGCACACCCGTAATATAATTAGGTTGGAGATTTTTTACAGCAGATTGTCAACTCAGGCATTTTGGTGCCTCCGATCATGAACAGTGTCACTGTGATTTTCTTTATCTGTCCCAAACAATGATTTCCCACAGCGACCACGATCTCTCGCGCTGAAAGTGTGAAAACACACTTGACCATGTTGTGAAAAATGACAGCTGTACTGTAAATAAGGAAGTGTGGAAAATGCCACTGATGAAAATCTGGACTTATAATATTACAAAGTCATGAACTTGAGGTGCATTAGGCTTCGCATAATGCTCATACATAACACAGTCATTTATGGACGTTTGTCACCAAATTTTCAACATAGCCATTTTAAGAGCTCTGCTCATGAACAGTGTAACTGTGATTTTCTTAATCTGTCCCAAACATTGCTTTCGCACACCAACATCAACATCGTGCGCTACATAAAAGGAAAACACATTTTGGGTGGCATATGAAAATGGCAGCTGTACTGTTCATATGAAGTGTAATAAATGGCAATGTTGAAAATCTGGAGGAAAATATTAAATTCGCAAACTTATGAGCATACATAGGAACCGCGCAACACACGTCAGAAACAGTCATTTTATAAATTTTTTCACCAAATTTTCAACATAGCCATTTTAAGACCTCTGCTCATGAACAGTGTCACTGTGATTTCCTTAATGTGTCCCATACATTGATTTCACACATTGACTGCGCCATTGCGTGCTACATGGGTGGAAACGCATTTTGGGTGAGATGTGAAAAATGACAGCTGTAGTACTCATAAGAAGGTGTGGCAAAATGGCAATGTTGAAAATCTGGAGTGAAAATATTGAAAATTCGCGAACTTACGAGTGTGCGTAGGAACTGTACAACTCACGCTCATAAAACAGTCATTTTAAGGAATTTTTCCACCAAATTTTCAAAATAGGCTTCTTGAGAGCCCACCTTATGAACACTGGCAGTGTCATTTCGTTAATTGGTCTTGAAAGGTGATTTTGAGCAGTGACTGCGAAATCACCCTTCGGGCCTGAATAATGCCATGACAGTAATAGCATTCATGAGAAGGGGTCCCAAAAACCCCATGTTGAAAATTTGGTGCAAAAATTCCAAAAAATGCCTGAGATATGCAGCAAAGTTGAAAAAACCCTATCTAGCCCATTATACAGCTTACCGGCATTTCCTCAGTTCACAGTCGGCTTTGAAGAGTGCAGATGTGTTCCCGTTCCACGAAGATCGTTGCGCCGAGGTCAGAGGTAAGTATGGGGTGAGGGGGTGTGAGGAGGTAGGAGTGCGCAGTGGGTGGGTGCGGGTTGTGGGAGGGGCAGGAAGTCTGCGTGGGACCGTTTTCTTTACAGGTTAAAAAAAAGACTACGCGGGACATTTGCCATGCTGGGGTGGGCTCCCAGTAGCAGAAGGCAGCCCGGGCGTGGAGCCAGCGGAGGATTAGGCACCCCATTGGCCATGGCATTTGTTGCCACGCTGGGATGGGCTCCCAGTGTGGCACCTTGTACTCAGGGGCAGACAGTGAGCCGACAGGGATTGGGCACCCTGTTGGGCTATACCATCGAGTTGCCACACTGGGTGGGCACCCAGCATGGCATTTGGAAGGCTTTGTGGGGCGCAGCACAGCCAACGGGGCACCCCCGTCGGCTATAGAGTGTGTGCGTGGGGGGGGAGCATGCAGTATGCGTGCGCGTGTGTGTGTGTGTGTGTGTGTGTGTGTAGAGGGAGCTGCGCATGTGCAGGCGATATCTTATCACTGCTCACTGAAGCGTAGCTCCCCCTTTCAACTGTACACCACTGCATTTTGGAGCTTGTCATAGACAGCTTCATCATGCATTGGTGGACAGGGGCCGCGCCTGCCAACACACTGACTGAATTGGAAGAGGGGGTGACACACCTCCGAAATCTCGGATGATGGCACTATGTTTCTTGCACATGCGTGCAAGCAAACATAAAAATCACAGTGACACTGTTCATGAGCAGAGGTCCCAAAATGCCTATGTTCTAAATCTGGTGACAAAAAGTCCACAAAATGACTATGTTATAAGCGTGTGTTGCGCAGTTTCCATGCACACTAGTAACTTTGAGAATTTTTTATATTTTCGCTCCAGATTGTCAACATTGTCATTTTTTCATACCTCCTTATGAACAGTACAGCTGTCATTTTTCACATCCAGCCCAAAATGTGTTTTCACACATCTGGTACACAATGGCGTGATCGCTGTGGGAAATCAACATTCGGGACAGAGTAAGAAAATTATAGTAACACTGTTCGTGAGCAGAGGCCACAGAATGCCTATGTTCAAAATTTGGTGAAATAACTCCACGAAATGACTGTGTTATGAGCGTGCATTGCACAGTTTCCACATACGCTCGTAAGTTCGAGAATGTTCAATATTTTTACTTCAGATTTTCAACATTACCATCTCTTCACATCTCCCTATGAATGCTACAGCTGTCATTTTTCAGATCCTGCCCAAACTGTGCTTTCACACATCTGGCTCAGAATGGCATGGTCACTGTGGGAAATCAACATTTGGGGCAGATTAACAAAATCACAGTGCCACTGTTCATCAGCAGATGTCCCAAATGGTTTCATGAGGTGGGGGTCACAAAAAGGCCACGTTGAAAATTTGTAGTGCAAATACCAACAAACGCCTGTGGTGTTAGGGTTTCTAACCATAACATCCCACCCTGTACAGTCTGACAGGTGTCGGGGTGTGCCTTTGGATTGCCGGCTGTAATGCTTATGCCATCCCACCCCCACCCTGCAGCTAGTGACAGGCATGGAGGGGTGCCTTGGACTCTTTGCCCCAGAGTTCACCCAATTCTTCTATACTGTACCCATTTCAATGTATGTCCTTATGGAATGGGGTGACTGTAAAGCCGTACATCCCAAGGCACACCTCAACACTTGCTGGTGTCTGCAGGATAGTGTGAGATGAAATGGCATGAGAGTTATGGGTGACAACCCAAAGGCACACCCCAATGCCTGTCCATCTCTGCAGGGTGTAGATGGGGTTGGCGTGAAGTTCAGTGCTTCACTGCCATTCCTATTCTGTATCTGTCTAACTCCTGCACTTCCAATGCTAATACCAGCAAGCAAAAATATGGCATTGACAAATGCTTGTTATTTTAAGACATAAGACAACCCAGTTTACTGGGATAGGGACATACGTTTCTGTAATTGCTGTCTGTGCTATAAGTATTTAATGAATTCTGAGGGCTTATACGTCTTACTAGAAGATTTTAAAAAGTGTGTCAAATTGTGTTTTGTATCTGTCCACCAAGTGATATGATCATCATTTAAAATAAATAACAATTTCCTGACTTGGGGAAAAAATGGTGAAGAGTTTGGGTCAATTCAGGCCAGACAACAGGGAGGAATTTAGTTTCCGTTCTCCTGGACTGTGTGGTACATCTGTTCTTTTACTTGTATATAGATGTAGAAGGGTGTGGTCAGAAAAGTCAACAGGAGAATTAGCAACATTCTGCAAACGTAGGGGTTTTGAAACAAAAAGAAAATCGATTCTGGTTGCTAATGGGCATTTCTGAAAGGTAGAGCTAGACTTTTTATGGAAATAAAACTAAGCATCCTCTAGGCTGGAAGTTCTAATGATTTTAGCTAGACATGCCATATCACAAAAAACTTTCTTTGTCTTGGCCTTTCTTCCCCTGTCAGTAAGTAATAACCCACACTTAAAGTCTCCACCAAAGGTGACCTGATGGACAGTAAAAAGGCAGGGTTGCACCAACTGAAAAAGTTAATTCTGTTCTGCATTGGTTTGCGCTATGTACACATTAATAAAGCAAAAAAGGGTATTATTGATTTTTATGTTCGGAATCAATGGCCTCCCAGGTACCAAGTCAATCAACTTAATGAGATGCAAAATAATGTTGTGGAAAAGCATACCTAAACCAAAACATGTATCATGACCTATCATCCAATAAGAGGGGCCCACATACCAAGCTTTAACTGCTTGTGACAACTCTGACATGGAATGTAACCTTGTGTCCTGTATAGTGGTTATAGCAAAATACAATACTTCTCTTTCTGTCACTTTTAATACTATTGACATTAATGGTACTTCATGACAGAAAGGGTTCCATGAGCAGTAAATAAAAAAAATAAAAAAATAAGTAGCATCTGAGACCCTTCAAGGTGTTTTTTTTTCTTTTTTTCTTAGTGTGATCTGATTTCTTTGGTTTTGCATGCTTTTGCCCAGAGTCTGTAGTAAGTTTCTCAGTGGCATCCTGAGAGAGTTCCTCAGTGTCAGAGGTCAGGTCTGCCTTAGAGAAGCCTAAAGAAGAGGTATCTGAATCATTCCCTGAGATGTCAGGGGGTATGTGAAGAGCATCATACCGATTAGTAAGATGGATATCAAGATTTTTAGATAGTTTTGAAGGTGTAGTTTCCAATCAGTCCTACATCTAGTGATCCTCCATCTATGTTCAGGTTTGGAGGGGGAGGGGGCAGGGGGGTGCATACTGTGCAATTCAGCAGAAGTAGAGACTTTCTCAGAGAGGGGTTCCTCCAGAGAGATATCCTGACATGACTGGGAGAGGGGAATGGATGACTCCAGAGGTGTCTCCTGAAGTGGAAGGGAAAGGTCTTCCTGACTGTGAGTTTGAGGGTTGGGGAAGAACAGAAGGAGTAGATACTGTTGCTGCCTGCCCTAAGGAAGTAGAAAAAGCCTGCACTATGGGGGCCCTGGAAGTAGCGTCAACACTAGTAGTCTGAAAACATTGTGCTAACACAACAAACAAGCAGTGCTCCTCACTATCTGCCTGGTAAGCTTGATTGTGAGCAGCTAAAGGGCAGCTGTTATAAGTATGGCTTTTAGTTTCACTTTATTTATTCATTTATTGTGATCTCGGATTAACACTTTTGAGAACAAGCTTGTTACAGTAGGTTCAACATCAGGTAAAACAATAACAGTGACAACAGTTGGTTTTACAGGTAAACAGGTAATTCAAAGACTAGACATACAAAGCTATAAATTATAAAACTACAGAACAATAGAAATAATAACAACGACGGCAATGTACAATATATGACAATATTTCTAGGAATGGACAGGATGAAAAGTTAGGGGTATGTGTGCAGGGCAAGATATACTTCAGCACAGGGCCTCATCAAAAGAGGGTCAGGGGAGTGAACAGGTATGTGTGCAGGGTGAAGAGATACTTTGGCTCAAGGGGCCTCATCAGTAGAGGGTCAGGGAAGTGAGACTATCTGAGAAAGTGTCACACTGACTCAAGTAGGGTGGGAAGTTGGAGGGTGTGGTGAGGGGCAGGCTAGTGAGGAGAGAGGGGGTGGGGGAGAAATAGCATGATTGTGGAGGAACAGGTTGGGGGTAAGTTGAAGGAGGTATAGTATTACAAGGGAATTTCTGGCAAGTTCAAATTATCTACAGGGAATCAGGCAGAATTTTGCTAGGTAGTGGGTCACAAGATGGATGCTTTGGGGGGGCAGAGTAGCTAGGAAAACCGCTGTTGAGAACCTTTTGGTGTTAGAGAGATCAGTCACAGCAGGCCTAATGAAGTTACAGAGGAGATGACCTGAGGCAGAGAGTACAGCCAGAAAGGAGCACGGTGAACAAAAGCCCTCTGACCTAGAGAGGTGTGTCAGTGAGGAACTTTGAAAACCATACTGTCAGTGCTTCTGGTGCAACAGCTATGTTCATAGGGGGTGAGAAGCTTCTGAACACCAGTGGAAACCAGCCCTTGCCTAATCTTTCTGGCCAATAGACAGGTTTGGTACCTAAGTCTGCCATCAAAAGGGACCCAGTTTGCCTGTTCATACAAATCAAAGTGTGTGTTAGCCTTGGTGAACTGGTAACCAAGAGGCATGCTTTGTTTAATGCTACTATGATACGGCAGAGGGCCGTGGTCATTGCTGAACCATAGATTACTAGTCCACAGTCAATAATTGAGATCACTGAACTATGGGTTGCAAGATTAAGAGCCTCAGGCGAGAGACTTTGCTTGTGTCTATGAAGCATACTAATGTGCCTGTTAACTGCCTTTGAAGATGCAGTATTATCAATGTGTTGTAAGGAGTAAGACATGGTGCTGTCCATCGTAATCCCTAAGTATTTAACGTGTTGGACTACTTCAAGCAGGGTACCAGTCACATTAGTGATGTTGAGGGGGTATGTACGATATCTGTTCTGGATGCTGGAGAACAAAATTAGTTTTGTTTTCTTGTGGTTCAAGATGAGTTTATGATCACCGAGCCATCATTCTGCATCCAAAAAACTTTCTTGTAGCTTCCACTCCAGGGGCCTTATTCCAAATCGGGATATGCTGGCTTAAACCGAGATACGCGAAACCCCATGGTGAATCCCATGACTCACATAAAGCGATATGCCAGCCCCTATTACAAGAGGTGCCCTGTGCCATGTTGGATGCGGGCTACAACAATCGTGGGTTAATACCCACTATGCTGCATCCCAGCTTAGTGTGGCACGTGGTTGACATAGCAACTGCACCCTGTTCCAGGAGGGCGGCTGTCATAACCCGCTGGTGAGATTACAAAAGCTGCTCTGGTGGAGCTAAGTTAGGGCAGCTCAGAGCTGCTCTAAAGAGCATGCAATGACTGGTACAGTTGGATGCCTGCTCTGCAGCACTACGGCAACATCACCAATCTGCTCTTCTTTCCCCCACAAGCACACCCCTGTCCCCAACCCCCCTGAACGGTGGGGACCTCTGGGGGTCTGAACATCAGAGCATCCCCTCCGGTCCCTGTGCCACCTGACCCACCCCCATGCCCCCTGGTGTGTGCCGTGTTGTTCCGGGGTGGGGAGCTTCAAGGTGGCTGCCAGTTGTGGGCCATAACTTGCGACATATGGGTCGGTTACTCCATGCCTGTGACATTAGCCTCCGCATGGCATAACCCGCATGTTGCAAGTACCAGAACCCTGCCGCTCTTGGAATAAGATGCTGGGTCCCCGGCATAGTGGCGAATGGTATAACTCACAGCCGCATGCGACTTACGCCATTCATCCTGGAATCAGCCCCCAGGCGCTTTGGGTCAGTGTCACTCGTGAACAGGACTTCATCATCAGCGTAAAGCAGAATTTGACACTGACAGGAGTACAGGAGCCAGTTGAGGAATATGATAAATAGTAAAGGACCCAAAACTGAGCCTTGGGGGACACCAGAGCGCACAGGTCTGCTTTCAGATAGGATGCTGCCAGTCTTCACTTACTGTGAACGGTTAGAAAGATAACTCATGAACCAGGCAATATTATCACTTGAGAGGTCAACAGGTGTGAGTTGTTCAACAAGAAGGATGTGATTAACTGCGTTGAACGCTTTCGTTAAATCAATGAAAACAGCACCAACAAGGGCAACCTGGTCCAGTGCATTGTAAATTCAACCACTAAACTCTAGTAATGCAGTGGTGGTGCCATGAACTTTGAGGAAGCCGTGTTGCTGCAGGCATTACATTTTATACTTTTCTAAGTACTCAACCAGTTAATCAGCAACTATTCTTCCGAGTGCTTTTGTTAGCAGTGGGAGGATTAAGATAGGTCTATAATTACCTTGAGAGGTATGGTCCCCACTCTTTTTTTTCCCTCAAGAAGTTTATTGAATTTTTCAATTAAACATAACCAATCACTTTTAAAACAGGTTTAAACAAGTACATGTAAAATGTACAGTAAATGTTTAAAAATCAAGAGCAAGAAAACCAGAGATAGCATTAAGTCATTGAATTGCAAACACAAAAGATAACACATAATATTCTATATTTGTACTTGTAAAACATAATGACTCATATCAGAACCATACCATGCCATGAAGAAATATACTGTGGATTTAGAAGGGAGCCACTACTAATAATAAAGAAAATGTACAATGTAATGTGGTATGGAAGTACTAAATAAAGTCAATCTAAGGGGGGTAGGAGGGAGGGGAAGGAAGTCAGAGAGAGGAGAACCAGGGATACCCAGGTCAGACATACAGAAGGGGAATTGCTATATCACTGTTTAGGAAACACAAACCCCTGACATTGATAAGGGTCACCAATTCGGGGGGGGAGCTAAAAGAGTGTAGGCCTGGAAAATGTCTCCAGAAATGACCCCAGATCTTCTGGAACTGTAGACCCTTGTCCAACAGATTGTGAGAAGTTCTCTTGTAATGGGCTGTGAGAGATAACAGGTTGATCCACTCTTCTTGGGAGGGGGGAGCTGGATTCCTTTAGTGATGCAGCACAATGTGCTTAGCTGCAATCAAGGCACAGTTCAGCCAAAGAAGTTGGTAGGGTGTTAAGGATTCATTTAAATGGGACAAACCAAGCAGAACTAGATAGGGATCTTTCACCCCCAGCTGAGGAACAACACTGGAACAGATGTCCCAAACCCAATCCCAAAATCTGTCAATGACAGGGCAGGATGAAAGGATATGGGTCAACTAGGCCTGAGGAGAAGAGTACCACCAGCAGTCACTGGAAATCAGTAGGCCTGCTTGGTACAACCACTGGGGGGGTCCTAAAGGCTCTGTGGAGAATTTTAAACTGTATGGAATAAGCCTGCAACTCCCTAGAAGATTTACCAGCAGTGCTCCACACATGAGCCCAGTCAGACTCAGGTATCTGAATACCTAACTCAAGTTCCCACTTCACTTTCAAAGCATTCAAGAGAGTGGGAGGGTTTTCCCAAGCCCAAAATTTACTAATTTTTGCTGTTAAATTAGCTGGGTCAGTTAAGGTAGACAGCCACAAGTCCAAGGCATAGGGGAGGGGAGTACAAGAGATCTGATAACTTTTGATCTGATTATTGCTTGAATTTGGAAATAATGCCAAAAGTGTGACTTAAAGAGGACATACCATTGGGAGTTCTAAGAAGAAAAACATGACACCAGTCTGTGGGTCAAACAAGTCATTGACAACCAGGATACCCTTCATCTCCCATTCCCGCCATTAAAAAGGCTGATTATCAGTAGTGAATGTGGAATTAAACCACAGTGGTCTAACTGGAGATAGGGCAGGGTCCCACCCCTATTTGGTAGAGTGGCAGTTCCAAAGGTGCCCTGTATATCGGGCACATGGTGAAATTCCAATCCAGAGAGACCAGTCTGGAAGAATTAAAGCTTGGGGAGTGGGAAGGTTCTCTTGCCCCATTTCCACCAGTAGCCAACTTGGGTGACACACAAGAAGGTGGGGTGCATAGCCAAGGTCTGCCGTGAAAGCATGAAAAAGTTTCAAGTCTGGAGACCTAACCCCCCTCCCCGTTTCCAAGGGTGGCATAAAGTTTTAAGCTGAATATTTTCTGGCTTCCCATCCCAGATAAAAGAAGAAATTTTCAACGATAATTGATTAAAAAATGGTACCAGGTAAAGCCAATAGGAGGTTGGCCAACACATACTGAATCTTCGGGAGTGCCATTAGTTTCAAAGCATTGACACACCCCCACAAGGAGAGTCAGGTGTTTCCATTTGGCCAGCTCAGTATCTAAGGTGGACAACATATTGTGAGTGTTAGCAAGCAAGGTAGCACGTACAGAGGACCGTATAATTATGCCCAGAGTAACAATACCCTCCGGATCCCATTGGTATGGATATAAAGAAAAAAGATCCTGAACACAGTGAATTCAAGGGTAGAACCTGTGATTTGGTACTGTTCAATTTGTAACCCGACAACTGGGAGTAATCAGTGACAATCTCATACAGGGCAGGTAGTGAGGAGGGATGGTCTGACAGATATAAAGTAACATCATCAGCAAAATGTGAGATTTTGTTGCGCAGACCACCCACCAATATCACAGGAAAGTGGGATTCTGATTGAATTTTGATAGCCAGTGGTTCTATGGCCTAAAGAAACAAGAAAAGTGAAAGGGGGCAACCATGCCCCGATGAAGGGGGAAATAGGGAGAGAGGACAATATTAATAAGAACAGCTGCTTGGGGGGGAAGTATAGAGTAAATGAATTAGGGCAATAAATTTAGGGTGTAAACCAAACCTGGCCAGAGCATCAAATAGGTAGCCTCATTCCACCCTATCGAATGCTTTTCCAGCATCCAATGACACGACGGTCATGGCGGTAGGGGACCTGCCAGTTCCCAGAGCATGTCCATGGTACGTCTGATGTTATCTGACCCTAGATGCTCTGGAACAAAGCCTACCTGGTCCGGATGGATAAGGAAAGAGATAATAGGCTCCATACGTTTAGCCAAAATCTTGGCAAAGATTTTCACATCAACACTGAGCAAGGAAATAAGTTGAAACTGAGAACACTGAACACTGTCCCTACCCTTCTTAGTAAGCAAGGTGATAATAGCCACTAAGAAAGAAAGAGAGAGAGTACTAGGCTCCCATGCTTCATTGAAGACTTGAGTTAAAGTGGGAGCCAAAAGGACTGAGAAGGTTACATAAAATTCAGTAGGAAAACCATCCAGGCCAGGGGACCTACCCTGGTCCATGCCCTGGACAGCTAGCAATACTTTGTGGGTTTGAATAGGGGCCACTAAGGTATCTAAAATCTGGACAAGTACCTGGGAAAGTTGGAAAGCAGAGTAAAATGAGGCATAGTCAGCTGGTGAAGGGGAAACTTATGAGGAATATAAGGACTGGCAATATGATAGAAAAGCATTATTAATATCTGAAGGGGTTTTAAGGGATGAGCCGTTTGGCATCCGTATTATGGGAATATACTCCTCAGCTGCTCCGGAGCGAAGGTGAGAAGTCAGTAATTTTCTAGGCAGTTCACCTACTTCCCAGTACTTTTGACGAAGTTTAAACAGGTCTCATTTGGTACAGAAATGCAGAACATCCTCTATTTCAGTTTTAAGTAGGAGGAAACGGGATCTGAGAGGAAGAGGGTCAGAAGGGTTTTGAGTCAGTGCAAGCTCCAGTGCCTTCAACTAGGCTTCCTTAGATTTGAGGGAAGAGGTACTAGCCTTCTGATAGTACGATGCAAAGAAGATACATTCCTCTCTGAGAACTGCCATTAGGGTCTCCCAAATAACTCCATAGGGACAACCTGAAGGAGGGTTAAAATCATGAAAGTCTGTAATGGCCAGATGGAGTTGATTTCAAAATTCATCAAGTTGTAACAAAAAAAGGGCTCAGATTTCAGATAGTGGCCCAGATATTCAAACTGCGCCCAAAAAGTGCGCAATAGCAGGAGCAAGCACAAGTCCATTGCGCCCATGTGCAAGAGGCACGATATTCAAAAACTGAGCCGGCCAACCTGCACCTACAGCTGACGACTGAATATCGCACCACCTGCGCCACAGCGCAACTAGGGAGGGGAAGCTGAGAAGATCTGATGTGCCATAGCACAACAAGGGATGTTCAGCTGAGCAGTCCAGAGGTGCCATAGCGCAACCAGGGATGCCCCCCAGCAGAAGGGCGGCAATGCAATTGCACAACCAGGGAGGTAGGGGCCCATCACCCATGCCACAGATGGGCAGAAGAACACACAGCAGGACAGACATCGTCCCCCCACACCTCATGCACTCCACAACTGGGGGAGGGCTGGAATAACCACTGGCCCATGGAGACAAGCAACCAACCCACAGCTGGGCCATGGTGCCCCATCACACCCCCTCACAAGCTGTGACTGACACACAAGGAGGGCTGACCACTCCATGCCACACCATCCCCCCAATGCAGATCACACCCTGCACCGTGACCCCCAGGCATCCTGCCCAGGAGCAGCATCCACCACTGCAGGAAACCCCATGCATGCCACCACCCCCACTGTGACAATGCAACCCTGTGCACCACAGAACCATGCAAGGCAGCCCCACCACGAGCACCCATCAGTGGGTGGCAGCACACAGTGATGCAATGACGGCATACACAGTGCCACCACGCACAGCCCCCCCAAGGTACAGCTGAGAGACCAACCATGCGTCGGCACATGAGGTACCCCACACAGGACAGGGCATGCCCCTGACACCACCACCAGTGGTACAGCACCCTGTACACTCTCCCAAGGACACACCCTGACCCAGCACTGGCCACAACAGCCAGCACAGACACCCACAGTGGTGTGTGGAAGCATGCACCACACCAGATGCCACACAGTGCATGGACAGACACCCACCCATACCCAAGGGCACAACAACACAGGGACGCAGTAGCGGTGCAACCAAGCCCCCAGTGTGGGCCCATGTAAACTGTGTACACACAACCTGCAGTCCTCCATGGCACAGGAGTGGCAGCCACTGTGTGCAGGCACTGTGGACCTGAATGCCACCATCATTTGCCTGGAGCACAAGTGTCAGACTGTGGTGCACATCCCCTGCAACACACACAAGCCACAGCATGGAGGTGGGCAACAACTGTGGAAGCCACAGTGTCACCTGAGGCAGACATGCACCACACCAGTGACAGGAGGCAACCCAGCATTGTGATGGGTACAGTGGCTGCCCTGCATGGACAGCCACCACTGATATGCCAGCAGACCATACAGGTCACAGACATGCATGGGTGTCAGCTGCACAGGCCATGGATGGTCTGACAGGGGCACCATGGACACACAGCATGCACCATGGACCACTGCACACAGTCATCCAGTGCACAAGGCACAACACGCACACCACAGACACTGACTGATAGCTACCCCACACCATAGTCACCTCCCCACGGACACACACATATACCCATGACTGCACCACCCCTGACACCATGCACACCACTGCAGCTCAGCACCTACAGCCCACTGCAAATCAGAGACCACCACGGTATTCATATCAAAAGATCTGTATTCCAAAACAATATCAAAATGAACTATATACAATACTATATACAAAGTTGGGGGGGAGGACCACAAACAAGGTGGGGATGGGTAAGGGGCAGGGGTGAACAAATGGGACAGGAAGGGAGGGGTGTGAGGGTGAGTCCAGGGGGGTAGGGGATATCGGGGCAGAGGGATTGTTAATGGGAGCCCCACTCCCCGCTCTGGCTGCTCCGCCTCCGGTGCCTCCTGCGGACCCCAAGCTTGTCGATCCATTGTAGGATCTCCAATGATGCCCTCACCACATTCACGATCTCCCTCAATGCCTCCCAGATCTCCATCAGCTGGCGGACACCTAGGACAAGGGAGCACAGTCAATAGGTGCGAATGCACAGCCCCATACAGCCCACCCACTGTGCATGACATACGGCTGTGGGACATGCCTCTGTGATGGTGTGTGACTACCCACAGTGAACACGTCCACAAGACCTGCCCACCCAGGTGCATACAGCCATGTGGAATGCTGCACACACCCACCGGCCAAGTCATGCACAGCACCACCATGTCCGTTTAGTGACATGGCTATGTGGTGCAAAGGCAGTGGCACAGCCATGTACCCGGTGCACGCGTGGACCACCATCAACGCACTCCCAGACATGTAGTGCCACTGGACAGTGCTGACTGTAACAAGTTGTGTGCATGGCAGTGGTGTCAGTGGATGGTGGCCATGCCCCACTGCCCACCCTGTTACACAGCATGCAATAGTAATCATGGAGGTATGGCACTCACCATCATTGGGCCGGCCCCTCGGGTGCTGTGGACCGTCGCCCCTCCTTGCGTCCCTGTCCTCCTGGTGGCACCACATTTCACGGGCTAGATGCCGCTCCTCCAGCCCTGTGGAGCAAACATGGAGAGAGGAACATCAGTGCAATCCTGTAGCAAAGTCCCCCTGCCCCCAGGTGTGTGCCCTCCCACCCAGTCAGACCCACCCATCCCACACCCTGATAACACCACCACAGCCAACTCCAGACGGTCCCTCCCCCATGTACCGGACACATACAACCATGATACCCATATGGAAGATAAAAGTGTGTGGACATAACACCTACCTGGCCATGGCACTGTGCCCCTCCTGGCATGTGCCCGCAGGTGGGCAAGCAAGTCTGGCTCCTTCCGCCGCAGGTCACCATACCTGTGGCGGCACTGCTCTGCTGTCTGCCCCCTTCCTGTGGCCTCCTCTAGTGCAGTGGCCACCTCCTCCCACACCTGGCTCCTGGACCTGTCCAGGAGTGCCTCCCCAAACAGTGGTCCATGGAGTGGCTCTACTATGGCCACTAGGTTGGCCAGTTCTACTTGACTCCACTGTGCAGCCCTCCTCCGCACCATTCTCCTAGGTCAGTCGGCCAAAATGGCACTCTGCAGTGCGGCTCCACCACGTGCAGATGCTGCGCAGTACAGCGCTGTCATTCCCTATCGCGCTGCCACCGAACAGCATGATAGTGGTGCACCCATGCCTGACGCATGGTGCCTAGGGGCCAAAGGTCGGGCACAGGGTCAAGGGGCTCTGGCGCATGGACAGGCACAGCGCCACTGGAACCCAATGTGTGTAGCATGATTGGATGCCTGTGTGCTACCTCCAGTAGTGGCCTACCGTGCTGTTGCCCCAGTGCGCCTATGATGGCCCAGTGCCACACTGCCATATAGGTGAACATCGCTGTAGCGCCACTGGCACAATGGTGGTCATGCTCTGCATTGCTTCCCGCGCACAGCACATCAGCAGCGTGGCAGACGCCTGCGTCAGCAACCTGGGCATATGCAGTGAGGTGTGTACTGCGCATGTCACAGAACTGTGCCCTTGGCTCAGCACGTTCAACACAATTGTGCAAAGTGCAACAGCGTGATATTCAGTCGTCATATGCAAAACAGCTAATCAGCCAATCAATGGCGCAGCACTGCAATGTGCATCCACTTAAAGTTGCGCCTCACCTTATTTGCATGGGTTGCGCTATAAAAGTGCGACATTGAGCTGCACTGGCCATAGTCGGTTACTGCAGTCTATTGGTGAGTTGCATGCTGTTCGGGAGTGTGGACTGTTGATTTTGGGGCATGCATGGGACTGCACAGTCACAGATAACAACTGTCATTCTTACAGGCTAAATAATGACCGAGCAAGTTGTGGGAGAGGAGGAACAAAGTGGTGGGAGGAGGAGGAGGCCTAATTTCACAAAGGCCGAGACTGATGCCCTGTTTGAGGCCTACCTGGATCAGGAACCACTTCTCAGCGGATGGCAGGGAACACCTCAAGCCCATGCTGCTGCATGGGAGGAGGTGACACGTGCAGTGAACCTGCATGGCAGCCACCAGCGCTCTGTGCAGGAGTGCAAGAAGAAGATGGGCACAGACAGGAGGAGGATAAAGGAGAAGGTGGCTGCCATCAGGGCAGCATGAGCTGTGACAGCTGGGGGACAGCCGGAGGTGGTACACCTGACCCCACAGAAGTAGAGGGTTGCTGGAAGCATGCAGCATTGTGCCATTGAGGGTGTTCCGGGTGGTGGCTTCCAGATGGGTGGTAGCCCATCACTGCATGGTAGGTCATGGTCTGTCTATGGGGAGGGGCAGAGTAGGTCACATGCAGTAACGCAACTTTGTTTTCCCTTACAGATCCTGAGCATCTGCATGGGTCAGCGGTGGTGGGCATGTCCACTGAGGCCAGTCAGATGGAGATGGAGGAGGGCCCATCCACCTCCACAGGAATACGTGGCTCAGTGCGACAGTGGGCCCACCTGGCTGTCCACACTGATGTTGTTGGAACAGGTGCGGAGGAGGCCCTGCCCATGTCCCAGAGTGCCAGCGTCCACGGATGCCAGCATGCTGTGACTCGGGCTGGTGCCGGGATCCATCACCGATGATGATTTCACTAATGGCATGGGCAGTGACACGTGTGTGCCACAGGATGGCCACACAGCAGGTAACATCACGGCCATGGCTGTGGGTGGTGCTGCTGTGGAGGCCTGCGTGTCATCACAGTCCAAGCCTGTGCCTGTCAACACCAGTGGGGCACCACTGGTGTGTGTACAGGACAGTGGGACTGTTGCGGCCACTGCATCGGCACCAGTGAGCCCTGGGAAGTGGCAGCTGGAGGGGCAGAATCAGCAGTCGGCCAATGGACTTGGGGATACAGGGTCAAGGGGCGGCATCTGTGCACCACCTGTGGACATGCCCAGACCAGGTCCTGGTGTGCAGCGCCCACCCTCAAGGAGTGCTGAGCATCAGGGCCGCGCACACCCTGAGGGACAGGATGCAGAGGAGGCAGATGACCTCTTGGATGAGCACACCCGCCTACTGCAAGCATCAATCTACCAGCAGATGCGGCTTGTGACATTGGTGGATGCACTGCGTGTGGCTCTGGAGCGGGCAGAGGAGCGTTGCAGCAGAGACACCGCTCTGATCCTGGCAGGGACGGACTGGTTGTGGGAGGATGTGACCGTTGTCATTGACAGGCAGACACAGGCATTCACTGCTGTCATGGCCACAATAGGCACACAGTCATATGCCCATGCGTCGCAGACACTACGCAGTGCACTGTCCACCCCCTGTTCCCTGCGTCATGTGACACCTTCCCTGTTGACACCGGGTTCAGCTGTGGGCATCCCGAGCACACCTGGCGCAGGCATGTTTGATGTGCTGCAGACCCCTGCGTGAGCATGGTCGTGTTCATGCAGTGGAACCCCTGGGGGACCATTGGTGCCACCCCATGAGGCCAGTGGTCAGCCTGTCATTGCTGGTGGGTCTCGATGGGGCTGCCCACGCATCCATGGTGGCCAGGGCACTGTGTCGCATGACTGACC
Source organism: Neoceratodus forsteri (assembly GCA_016271365.2). Taxonomy (NCBI): domain Eukaryota; kingdom Metazoa; phylum Chordata; order Ceratodontiformes; family Ceratodontidae; genus Neoceratodus; species Neoceratodus forsteri. The sequence goes on along the minus strand of CM028137.1, from coordinate 38,821,043 downwards.
TGTCTCCCAATGTGGTTACTGTCTGGTGCTGCCCTTTTTGCATTGTGTCTTTCAGTGGGCATTGCACGGGTGGGTACCCGGCCCTGCATGCAGACACACAGTCTATCTGCACACCCTCCCGGCTGCTGTCCGCAGTTGCGTGTGCATGATGATGCCTGCATTGCGCTGTACACCAGTGTGCAATGTTGCCCAGCATCTGACACACGCACATGGACAGGCAGTGGGCGTGGTGGTCTGTGGACATGTGTGTGGCTAGGGGTGGCGTTCTGGGTCGGTGTGCCTCCTACCCTTTGTGCATGTCTGGTGCGTTGTGTGTGTGCGTGTGTGTGTGTCCGTCCACATGGCATGTTAGACCTCACCCATCCCTGGTTGTGTGTGTGGTTCCCTGCCTGGCCACATCCCTTGATGGAATGCACCCCTGGTGTGTGTCCATGCATGTTTGTGGGTTGTGCCTTAGCCACTGTTGGTTGCACATGACCCCATGACTTACCTGGGATGGCTGAAGTGCTCCTCCGTGATGGTGTCCTGGTGCATCTGTGCCAGCCGGAGCATTCGGGGGTCCAGTTGCCCAAGAGGGGGCTTCCCATCACCATTGTCACCGCGACCTCATCATCCCTTATCGCTGTCCCCTCTTCAACCTGTACAGCTAATCCCACTCTGTTGGCCAGATGTAGCAGGATGCAACAGGCAGGAATAGCCCACAGGCCTTTGAGGGGTTGTACTGTAGGGCACAGCCAGAGGTGTCCAGGCAATGGAAATGTGCCTTCAGCATCCCGAACACCCGCTCAATGACATTACGTGTGGTGGCGTGTGCCTCATTGTAGTGTTGCTGCGATGGGGTCGCAGGCCGCCGGTAGGGTGTGAGCAGCCAGGGACGGAGTGGGTATCCACTGTCACCTGTGTGTAGAGGGTGGAGGCTAGTTTGGTGATCAGTATCGCTCTACCCTGGGCCATGTAGGCCACTACCCATGTCACCTCTGACCATGCCCCCCAGGCCCTATGACTGTCCATGTGGTTTGCATACTCACCCACTAGGTGACCAGTGGGGATATCCCCACTCTCAAATCTGTGGCACAGTGCTGACTGGTGCCAGATGAAGGCATCATGTGCTCCCCCAGGGTGCGTGGCACAGACATTGATTATGCGCCCCCTGGCATCGCACACCACCTGGCAGTTGATGCTGGCACAGCCCTTGCGATGTATGTATGTGGCCCTCTTGGGGCCAGGTGGTGTGCGGATGGCCACATGGGTGCAGTCTATTGCCCGTAGCATGCCAGGCATATGTTCTACCCTGTGGAACTCCTGTATGTTTGCTGTGCGCTCTGCCGGTGTGCTTGGGAAATGGATGTACTCCGCAGCATGTGGCAGCAGTGCGCTGAGGAATTGGGTGAGGTTGCATGACGTGGCCCACTGGGTTATGCCTGAGGTGTCCCCAGTTAGTCTCTGGAAGGTATCCATGGCGAGCAAGCACATGCAAGCTGTCACTTTCATCTCCACTGACAGGGCATGGCTCCGTCATGTGGGTGCCTGCATCACATCACTGCACAGCTCACAGATCCACCTCAGAATTGCCCGATTCAGGCAGTACCGGTCCACAATCTCGGTATCACTGTACAGCTTGAAGCTGTTGCAGGCACGGTACTGCCTGTTAGGGGCATACCGCTGACGGGCCCTTCCATGGCCATGCCCCCCTGCTGCCCACCTTCTCACCCCCCTCATTACGGCATCCATCTGGAATGTGGCACTGGCCATGTCCCTGGCTTGTGTTCACCCCCCCCGGTAGCTGTTTCTGTATTCCCCCCACTGTCCTGGCTGCTACTTCCCCTGCACCAGGAACACCTGCCTGTGCTGGCCTCACTGCTGTGTGGTGTACTTCCCCTTCTGCACTGTCTCCCCACACCTTCCCCTGTGCCTGTTGCTTCCAGGTGCCCTTTCCTGCCTGGCCCTGTGTGTCCCTGCTGCACAGTTTTCCCAGCTATCTGGCTCTCATGTGGCTTCCCTGTAGCGTTCTTGCACCTCTCCCTTGCTCCCTTTTATTTTGGCTCATTTCCGCTATGGCGCAACTTCCTCTTGCTCCTCATTGGCGCATGGCGATGTTGTTGAATATCGCACTGCGCCATTTATGCATGGTTCCTCCCCTTCAGTTGTGCATGCATTCATTATCATTGCGCTGTTGCTCAGCGTGATTTGGGGGGCACAACTTCCTCCTGCTGAATATCGCAGAATGGCACATTTTTGGACTTGCGCAGGCTCAACCCTATTGCGCATGGCTCAACTCTTTTGAATATCTGAGCCAGTATGTCTCCCTGATGACATGTCCCAGGCCAGGATGGCAATAATGGGGTCATGGTCTGAGATTAGGATGTTACCTTTGGAGACTTCTCGTACCCTGGAGAGTAGGTCTAAGGAAGACAATATAACACTAATATGACTAAAGGAGTTATGAGGGATGGAATAACTAGTAAAATCTAAGGAGGTGGGGTGGAGGGTTCCCCGCAGGTCACAAAGGCCATGGTCCCTTATAAAGTTTGAGACACCTGTGGCCAAAGTGATTTCATGCCAAGACCCAGGCCCTGAACGGTCAAGGAGAGGATTAAGGGCTAGGTTTAGATCAGCTCCCAGTAAAATAGTTCCAGTCACAGTAGGAATATCCAGCAAAGTTGTGTGAAAAAAGGAGAGATCAGGATCATTAGGGGCATAAACACTCCCTAAAGTGATTAGAGATCCAAGATAAGTACCAGAAACCACACTATATCGGCTCTCCTGGTCCTTAAGCTCCCGAGAAATGCCCAACTGAAAGTTCTTTTGTGTGTGTGAACTTTTATGAATGGGTTGTTGTAGTGAGCTGTTGTTGGTTGGTGAGTGTGTGTGGGCTTGATTAGGTGTGCTGCGTTTTGGTAATTGGTTGCCTGAGGGAGGTTCTGTTCTGTGACAATGAAGAAGATGGTAATGATTTCTTTTGGCAGGTTTGTATCTTCATGTTTGGCTGTTTAAGATTCATTTAAACATTTCAGGCATCATCTGTTTGATTCAGTAATTTACGAAACTTGGGTTTTGAAATACAGCATAAGAGAGTTGGAGAGTGTTACATTTAGAAGGAGTGCTGCAGTTGACTGTCGTTATCTATCTTAATTGTGTTAATTTCAGAGTAGGGCCTGTTTTAGAACTGAGCAAATTACAGGGGTGTTTCTTAGTGTTTTCGTATGCAGGTGGGTGATGTCAGCACAGTAGGTATAAATGGTATTTATTTTAACTCTGCTGATGTCATCAGGATTTATTTTACTCCAGTGAAAATAACATGGTTTATTTCACTGGAATTGGTCTCATCCCCATGGTGTGTATATATATATATATATATATATATATATATATATATATATATATATATAAACATCTATATACACATATGCTGCACTTAAATATATGACAGAAAAATAGAAGCCAGATTGTAATTGAGAAGTATCTAATTACAATAAATGATTATGAGAGAAAAAAGGTGGGGTGGAAAAGTGTGTGTGGGGTAACAAATAGCCTAAAGGCTACAGCACAGGAGCACTGGGCTAAATGAAAAGAAACACTAAGCCCCAAAGTGCCTGTGGTGGGGTGTAGACCGAGCAAACTAAGAGCCAATTAACTCACAAAGAAGAGACTCAAAGCCATATCACTCAGAGAGTATAACATGAAAACAAATTCAGCTTATGATTGTGGAGCTTGTCAGGTTGGCAGATCTGGCTTGCACCACCGAAACTTGGCTGAATGATAATGCAGGTCCCATATTTGAGGCCACTATTCCGTCCGGGTATGCGGCGATACACCGCCTCAGATCGAACCACGGGGGGGGGGGGTTGCAGTCTGTTTCAAGACTGAACTGGAGCTCACCAGTGTTCCAGTTGAGGTGACCAGCTCATTTGAACGTGTTGTATTAGCAGGTGGTGGCTATAGAATAGCTCTCATCTATCATCCACCTGGAGATGGGAAGCAATTCCTTAAGCAAATGGCGGACTTCGTCATTGATATGGCATTTGAGTCACCCATGCTGATGGTCCTGGGTGACTTCAATGCCTGGATCGATGTTGAACTCTCGCAATTTGGACAACACTTCCTCCATTTGATGAATTCACTGGGCCTGACACAGGTGGTTACCACTGCTACTCATAAATGTGGCCATTTCCTTGACCTGGTTTTCCTCCTGGGGATCAAGGCCTCAGACATGGGGGTGGAACCAGTCGGTTGGTCTGATCACTTCACGGTGAAGTTCAATTTTGGCATTCCCCCTTGTAGACCGCCCCCCTGTGAAGATGGTCAAGCTCTGACCTTTACGGAATATTACTTCTCATGGCCTAGCAGTGGTCCTTGACCTATTTGAACTTCCTGAGGATTGCAGTGATCCTGAAGCCTTGGTTTTGGCATGTAATACTGCCATCACCTCAGCCTTGGATACTATTGCACCAGTCTGTGTGCAACCTCTCTCCCTCCACCCTCAGGCTCTGTGCTTTGATGGAGCCTTGAGGGAGTTGTGGCATCTAGGTTGCAGGTTAGAATGTTGTTAGCAGAAATCCGGCCTGCATGATGACCTCTTTAGACTATTATAACATTATCAGTTCTATCAGTCAGAAATTTCCCGTAAGAAGGCAGAGTTTCTGTCCAGGGAAATTTCTGCCGCTCAGAACCGACCAGCCCAGCTCTTCAGAACTGTTGACAGGTTGTGCAACCCAGCCTGTATGCAGCTCCGAAGAGCTTTTTCACAATTACAGTGTGATGAGCTTGCTCAGTTCTTTGCTGATAAGGTGGCTGACATTAGGTTGGAGATCCTTACGACACATTCTATGCGATTTGTGGAGGATCAGGGCTTGGTCACTGTCTCTCCATTCTTCTGGAGTACCTTCGACCATCTGGAAGTCGTGGATGTTATGCAGATTGTCCAGGGGATGCGCCCTACATGCTGTAGTTTAAACCTGGGTCTGACATCCCTGATTATGGGTTGTGGTGATCTTATCAGCCCGGTTCTGGCACAGATAGTCTGGTGCTCTCTTGACTCTGGTGTCTATCCCTGTTCCTTGAAAGAGGCGGTGGTAACACTGTTGTTGAACAAAGGTTCTTTGGACCCAGATTCTCTTGCAAACTACAGGCCTATCTCGAACCTCCCCCATTTGGGGAAGGTGACTGAGAAAGTAGTGGCTGCACAACTGGAGAACCACTTGACCATCCATAACATCTATGAACCTCTCCAATCTGGTTTCCAGAAGAGACATAGTACCGAGACTGTGCCTCTTCGGGTGGTCAATGATGTCCTGATGGCAAGAGACCAGAGAAAATGGTCCATTTTGGTACTTTTAGCTCTGTCATCAGCGTTTGACACCGTTGACCATGGGGTTCTGCTTGAGTGCCTGAGATTTATCTGTGGACTTTCTGGATTGGTCTACAGATGGTTTACATTGTACCTCACTGAAAGAACTCAGAGGGCGGTGTTGAGGTTTTTTTTCTCTGGCCCGATCCCAGTGTCATGTGGGGTCCCTCAGGGCTCAGCATTGTCCCCTATGTTGTTTGTGGTGTATATGCTTCCCCTCGGAGACATTGTAAGACTGTATGGGCTGAGGTTTCATTGCTATGCCGATGATACCCAGCTCTACCTGTCTTTTGCTCCCAACCAGGAAGGAGCAGTCTTGGTATTTAATAACTGCCTCGATGAAATCCAAGATTGGATGAAGTCCAGTTGGTTGAAGTTGAACCCTGGGAAGATGGAGGTGATGGCTTTGGATCCAGGTCGCTGGATGGGGTGGTGGAGGGCAGGCTGTCCCCTGGGATTGTTCCTAGGAGATGCTGAGCTTCAGGCCTCTGAACAGGTGTGAGACATGGGGGTGTTGTTAGACTAAGGGTTGACACTTCAAGTGCAGGTGTCGGCCATCATAAAGTCTTTTTTTACCATTTTAGAAACATCGCCAGGATTAAGCACCTTGTTCTGTCTGTAAACCTGCCTACATTGATCCATGCCTTTGTGACCTTGTGCTTAGATTACTGCAACTTGCTTTACTTTTGGCTACCGGGGGTTGATATCCATCACTTGCAGCTGGTGCAGAACTCAGCAGCCCAGCTGTTGATGGGGATTTCGAGATCTTCCCATATTACACCGGTGCTGCGGGAACTGCACTGGCTGCCGGTTCAGTGGCGGATCTCCTTCAAAGTTGGTTTACTGACATATAAAGCCCTACATGGACTGGGCCTTGACTACCTGAAAGAGCTCCTGATACCTTATCACCCTGAGTGACCACTCCGCTTGGCCAGCGAGGGGTTGCTAGAGATTCCAAGGGTGACTTCAAAATCTGCGGGAGCCCAGGCATTTATGTTTTTGGCCCCGACCCTCTGGAATTCTCTACCCCATCGGATTAGGGAATGCATGACCATGGAAGGGATTCAAGCAGGCCTTAAAAACATTCCTGTGGAATAAAGCATTTAGTGAAGATGTTGGCTGACATGTATGTATTTATTGAATGTACTGATGTTTTGTTTTATACATTTTAACTATTTTATTGTTAAGCGCCTTGGTTTTGAAAGGCGCACTATATATAAAGAATTATTATTATTATTATCTAAAGCTAACTATTAAAAAGCCTTTAATCAGAATTAACTACAAAACTTTGGAATTGCACAGTGAATTATGAAAACTGTTTTAAAATAATGGTCTTCTTAGATGAACATAGGAAGTCCAGTTTTACTGTCTTCAACATCCAATCACAGCCTCACTCCAATCTACGGATGTGTGTTCAGTGTTTCCCAGATCCCAGCTTAAGAAACAATAACAAGATTCCCATCCTACCTTATATCCATTGGGTTTTTATTAGGGAACACAAATCTACCTCCTTAAGCCCTTAAGTTCCCCCTCAGAATTAGCAAATGTTCCAGAAGCTTACAAATGGAATTTCTTTACCAGTCCTTAGGCTATATGCAGTAAAAAAAAAAAAAATCTGTTGCTAATCAGGTCCCAAAGAAATAAGGCATGAGTGACCAGTCTGTCCCCTTTAGCTCTGATGTACCCAGCAGGTTAGTTTGCAATAACCATTACTGAAAGACTACTCCACCCCAGTGGATCACCTCAGTAGAGAATATTCCTAACCTCCCCAAAGCAATGCATCCGGTATGGAGTTCTGCACCATCTTTTACCAGTGGTCTACAGACTGCAGTATTAGCATCATCAGAGTCCTCAGTCATTAGGTAAACAAAAGCTTGCTACTAAATTTACGAGCAATATAGCCTAAGAAATATAAAGGAGGTCACAACAAAAATATGTTGTCCCCCTCAGAAAGGTTGCCTTCCCCCCAGAAAAGTTGACCAGTGAAGGGAGAGCACTAGAATCACAACCCTGAGCCAGAGTAACATCCATGAAATAGCAATAAAAGCCAGTAAATCAGACTCACCTTGAGCAGCATCAGGGTCCATTGAGATTTACTGAGGTTTCGAAAATGATTCACCAGATGAGGGGAAGGGGATTGTGCACATCTCTAAGAGGGTTCGGAGCATATGTATGACTTAGCTTGGGGAGTCGGATGAGTTTCACAATTTGACTGGAGGGAAACCTAAAATAATACAACAAAAGTACAGTGAGAAAGGAAACTCTTAGATAAGGCAGATAAAGCATTAAACCACTAGATGGCATTAGGTAATTGTAAAACAATGTATGCAGAAAACCATTCCTTTAGGAGAATTTTCTGGGTCAGACAGAAATATACTCAAGCATCTCCTCAGCCATGAGCAATGAGCACCTATTATAAGATTCTGAGTGCTGAACTGGTTCAAATGAGAATCTTTTGTCTTGTAAATTCCTAAAGAGGGAAAAAGCAAACACACAGTTCAAAATGTCAAGGTATTCATTGAGGGTATAAGGTTAAGGTTCATGGGGCCGGGTGTATGGCCCCACATGGCCCCAACATGCCTTGAAACAGTGGTGAGTCATTACAGTATGAGATTTGAGACAGAGAGCTAATATTAGGTGCTGCTTGATGAAGAAATATGAGCTATGCATCATCAGGAACTGCAAAGTTTATTATTCCTGCAAGTAGGTGTCTTCAATAAAATCAGAAAATTCCTCTAAAGCCTGATGAGGATGAGACACAGTAGACAAGAACTGAGTGCTGCCTGTGCCTTCCAACGGAGATGCCACCATCTCAGAAAGCTGCACAGAGTTATTGGGGTTTTTGCTCGCTGCTTCCAAAGCATAATATCTGTTTTTAGATATTGGGATAGTTTTCCTATATGATTTAGAGGTCCAAGTCAATGTTTTAGGTAGTGGTTTTGATTTGTTTGGCAAAGTGGGGGATGTTTTATTCAGTGTGTCACTTGTACAATTTCTGTTCTGTTGCCAAGTCTGGTCAAGTGCCATGTGATCTGATTCAGGAGCAAATTGTGATTGTCTCGAGCTAGAAGAGGGAGTTTGAGGCAGTTGTTCACCTCAAGCTCTGGGCACAGCAGATTTATGAGTTACCTCAGGCCAGTGTTTACATATGAACTGCCAAGCTTCATCCATTGACTGAAAACTGTGCATCCCCCCCCCCCCCCATTGTTTAGCACCAGTATAGTGGGATGTTTAATAAAATAGTTGATGTACTGTAACTGATCATCCTTCACAAACCTATGTAACCCCTCCCCAGGTCTCACCGTGAGACGAGCAACTTGTTGTTCAGTGTGCTCTCCTGGTGAAACATTTCAATTAATAAAATAAATAAATTTGTTGAAAGCCTAAAGTGCAGCCCAGACAGGTGCAAACAGCTTCCGTTTCTCAACAATGATAAATGAAAAATCCTGGAATATATAAATCTGTTCATTGTTCTGGAACAGTGACTTCCTTTCTCTTGCAGTTCTGAGGATTCCTTCTTTTATGGAGAAATGAAGGACATTAGCAATTATGGGTCTGAGTCTCTGACCCACTTTTGGTTTTGCCTAGAGAGCTCTGTGTTCTTTCTCAATTTCTAGTGGTCCTCTCCGTTGATAACCTAGAATAGCAGAAATGAACTCTTGGAGAAAACTGATAACATCTGGGCCCTCAACACCTTCAGGGATACAAACAAATCTTAAATTATTACGTCTCCCCTGTTTTCTAAATTGTCAAATTTTTTCTGGTACATGAGTCAACTGTCTTGTCTCTCTCTCTATAAAATCTTCTACCCTTGTCAGAGATTCTTCCAAAAAAGTTAAACGATCTTCAAAAGCATCCATTCTCTTATGTCCCTCAGTGATTTTTTTTTGGTAGTAGAATCATTGGGCCCAATTCTAAAAAAGATACACCTGGCATAACAGCACTTGCACCAAAGAGAATGGTGCAAGTAGCAACTTACGCCAGCAGTTGCGACTTGTGGGATTCTACAATGTGACCTGCGACATGCCGCAGGCCACTTGCGCCAAAGAACAGTTACACCAGCAGTTGTGCCATAAAACCTCTGCGACATGCACTATGGGGTTTACGGCAGCAGTTGTGCTCTATTCTAGTAGAGAAGCAACAAAATCCCAGATGTCGAGATTCTACAAGAACCCCCGGAGGAGAACTGGCAATGTAAGTTACACCAGCATTTAGCTAGCATAACTGTACATACGTCCTCTGGGGATTCTTTAGACCCGCTGCACCTGCATCAGGATGTGCTGCCCCATGCTCAGAACACCACCATCGGCACCCCGCAGGGCGGCCCCTAACCTGCCAGCCCCGATACCCCATGGCAGAGGTGCTTCCAGATGAGCATCACTTTAACCCCAGAACCCCAAACTCTAAATGCTCTGCAGGGCAACCCACACACATCACGCCCCAAACCCTACACCCCTAGCAGCCTCACAGGGCAGCGTGTCCCCCATCCAGATCCTGACCCAATTGTAGTGCCACAAATGTTCCAAATATACAACCCCGCAATCCCTTGTAGTCTAGTAGTTCACCTGCCCCACCACTTGGTGCCAGTCCACCCATTCCCCTCCACTCATCCCCAGCTAGTGACTGCTTCAGCCCACCTCTCACCTCCATGGCCAGCTGCTGACTGAGCTCCGCATGAGCGCTTATGCATAGACACGCTCAGAAATTAATGAATACTCATTCATTTCTGAGTGCATCTATACAGTAAGCGCTTATGCTGATCTCAGTTGGTGGCTGGCCGAGGAGATGAGAGGTGGGCTGTGCCAGTCGCTAGCTGGGGATGGGTGGGATGAGGATGTGAGTGGTCTGGCACTGCTGGGTGGAGCTGGTGGGGGGCCACTAGACTACCAAGAATCTCAGGGGTTTTATATTTGGAACATTTGCGGCACTACAATCAGGTTGGGGACTAGACGGGTGGACACAGCTTCCCTTCAGGGCTTTGAAGAGGCATTTACACTTGCGGGGGGTCTGTGACTTGTGACATGCCCCTCGGCTACGCCCTTAGGTTGGCGTACCTGTCCGCAAGACATCGCAAGTCATGGGACTTAGCCTGCAGAGTACCCTGCCCTTCTAGAATAGAGCGCGAGTCCATGTCGCAACGGTGTTTGGCACAAGTTATTTTTAGCGGCGACTTGCGCCAAGCTTCTAGAATCGGGCCCATTAAGTTTTAGACCCATGATGTCATGTTTTATTGACATCAGTATATCTTTGATAAATGTGATATCAGTTTTGTCTTCTCTGTCAACCTTATTGCTTTTAAATGAAACCACGCATTTGCCTGGTGAGCATACTAAGGAAAGGGCTGGATTTGCAAATCTGAAAGTGGATAAAACTATGGGGCCAGATGAAGTACACCCAAGGGTACTGAGGCAGCTCAGGGAGTTCCTGGCTGCAGCTCAGGCAGTCCATTTTAACATCTCACTGGAAAAAGGAGTGGTTCCAGGGGACTAGAGGAGGGCAGATGTAGTACCACTTCAGAAAAGTGGTACCAGGGAGGAGGCTGGAAAGTATAGGCCAGTCAACCTGACATCAGTGGTGAAGAAGCTAATAGAGTCAATGATAAAGGAAAGGACTGTGTAGTACAGTATCTTAAACCCAATAGGCTACAAGACCCTAGAAAGCACAGATTCATGGTGGGGGGAGCTCATGTCAGACAAATCTGGTAGCTTTCTTTGACTGGGTGACCTATGAAATTGTTCAGGGTGGGCTGGTGGATGTGGTCTACTTAGATTTCAGTAAGGCTTTCAATGCCATTCCAATTAGTAGGATTATAAGGAAACAGGGCAGCTTAGGTGTGGATCCAAAGGTGGTAAACTGACTAACAAACTGGTTGGGGATAGGCAACAGAGCATGGTGTTAAATGGAATTCACTCTGAAGGCAGGATGTTGATCAACTGAGACCAGTCTCCTTTTTTCTAACTCTTTTCTTCTGTGCCCCTGAGTTGTCACATGATGTACTGCCTCTCTGCCCAGACTCCACACCTGGTACCCCCACCAGGCTGCCCCAGTTTGGAGAGGCCCACAGCTTGCCCCCAGCAGTGGGGGTCCCTCCACACTGGGGGGGGATAAAAATCCACCTAAGGCCCCAGCCAACACTACAGCATGGGGCATCACTTGGGTGGAACTTGGCCCAGAGGAGAATTTTCCCTTGATTGACCCCGCAGGTGTAGACATGCAGTGACGTTAGCACAAGATGGGCATGCTCCTGCTCCCAGACTACATACATCTGCTGTTGCCTCATCACTGCAGAGTGACCCAGATGTTGCACTCCCAGCCTGCACTGGGTGTCTCAAATTGCTGGAGAAGCACAACCCCCCCCCACCCCCAGAGGAGAACAGCTGTCTGTGGGATGCTGTTCCTATCTCCTCCAAACAACTCAGAGTGGTGGATGCTTGAAACAGTCTTCCAGCATAGGTGGTAGGGGTGAATACAGTGGTAGGCTTTAAGCATGCATGGAATAGGCACAAGGGAATCTCAGTGGGAAGTGGAGGGGGGCTAAGTTAAAGTAGGCTCTGTGGTAAAAGTACAGGCAGGAAAAAAAATGACAGACTGGATGGGCCAAGTGGTCCTTGTTTGCTGTCAGAGTCTGTTTCTATGTTTTTCTATTGTGTTTTCCCCCTTCCTACCATCCAGTTTCCATCAGACTGACCTCCCTAGTTCTGTCACCCACCTTATTCCTGGATTTACCTCCATATTTTCAGTTGGTGCTGAGCCCCACTGGCAGGGACTTTGTTTCAGGATGCTTGCCTCCCAAGATCCACATCCTCTTTTCTTGTGGAGGTTGGAGAATTGAGGTCAGCAGTGCAAGGCCTGCAAGAGGCCTGGCGTCACCTGCGTTGGACAGTTTGGTTTTTGCACTTCTTTTTCTCCTGAGGGCTAACAACATGCAGTCATATACCCGACATCTAATGATGGTCCTTCTCACTGTCTGACTACCTCCAGCTGTGCTGCCAGCAACCCCCCTTCAGCCAGGTGATAGTCAAGCAGCAGAGCACACTGTTCCCCCTCACTGAAGGAGGTGACTGCTCTCTAGGACACTCAAGCCTCCTTCCCCCCAGCTGTCCTCCAGTGACTCAAATCTGCTCCCGAACTCATGTTGCTAGCCTGGGGAGTGGTTGTACTATCACTGCCTGCCTAGGCCAGTCTCGCATCCAATTTTTTATCCAAGGTCTGTAAGGAACTGAACAGATTTTTAAACATACTGTTCATCTGTTTCAAGTCTCTAGCCTCACCTCAGAGCACCAAGCAATGATAAGGATACCAAAAATGCTTGAGATTCAACTCGAAAATCATTTGTCATGCCTCATGTAAGCATAAGCATCTGCTTACTATTAGTCAATTTATTTTACAGTGCCTGCTAATGGTTCACTCCAGTCATGGTGACAGCTTGGATGTAGGGTTCTGACACCATGGGCATTCATCCACTTTTAGCTAGTCACCATGTTTCCAAATGCTCTGGAGTTTCTGTGACAGTTTCTGAGGTTTGTGGTTATTTGAGTGAAAAAAAGATGCATTCAACAATTTTGTGGTGCAAGCAGTGAGAATATTGCTGTAAATTTGCACAACTGTGACTGAACCTCAGACATTCTTAGATCAGTTATTGGTGGCCTAGCAGCATCTGAACTTCAGATATCATTGTCTGAAGAAGAACCAATGCACTTTTCAAATTCCAATCATTTTCTCTCAGTATTCTCCCCTAGTCTGGTATGTCTTTCTGCCTCACTACACTTGCTCTGTTCCTTCTCTCCTACCTCCAATGCAATCACTCATTCTTCCCTATTTTCACTGAACCTTGCCAAGAACAACAACAGTGGTGGCCTTAATACTAAGCTTCTGTACCTCTCCATACCCCTTATTACTACACCTTTCCCTGGTCTCTACAGTTTTTGCTTTCACACTGGTAATGTCCCTAGTGTTTAGAGGGGTACTTAAATTCCCCCTACACACAGAGGATGACCCTTCCTCCCCGGTAAAAAATGTTCTTATCTTCCTCACCATTACATTTGCTTAGATTTAAGAAAACCACTGTTCTCCCAACTTTCTTGCTTTTCTGGCCCTATCCAATCAGGTTCCTGGAAAACTCACTCTACCATCTCATCCCTAAACACTCAAGTTCTCTGTCTCTATTCTCAAGTGGATGTCTCAATGTCTGCTTACCTTATAATTAAAATGTAATTTTTTTTCTGGAAATAAAATAAGGAATACGTAAACAAACTTCTACATAAAATCAACCATCATATAATCTGACTAAATTACATAAACTCAGACAGTTAAAAAGTGTGCCTTATACTAAATGAATATTAGTAGAAGATTAAGTCTCAACAGGTAATTTCATTCTAAATTAAACATACTGGCCACCATATTCAGAGCCGTCCAGATGCGTGGCATAAATAGATGCACTGCACAATCAATTGCACCAGCCAACTCTGACAGGAAATTTAAACAGGATGCGTGATCGCAACAGATCACTCATCCTGTTTAAATATCAGAACTTGGATGGGCTGCACAAAGCGGGCAGCCACCAGTTCGGCACAGTGCATCCAGAATCAGGATTGAAGACCACCAATGGGGATGCATGGCACATTCCAGGTGCACCAACACCCCATGGGCAGTATTCACCTGAAATATTCTAATGAGCTCATTCAGCATGCATGGCACAACCGAACCCATGCATGCTCATTATGAGCTCATTCGCATGGTCTCACCTAGCCAAATGTGCCGGGCCAGCCCCAAGCAAAAGGAAACATAAACAAAGCCCAGGCAAATCCCTGTAGTCCTGTAGCACCCCCCCCTCCGATTCCCAATCCTTGATCGGAAGTAGAATAATCCCTGAATGGTTTTTCATAGTGTAGTGGTACCCCCCTCCCATCCCTGATCCCCCTTCAAAGTAAAAATATGCCATGAATATTTTTCCATAGTGTAGGGTTACCCCCTCCATGCCTGATCCCCAATTGAATCATAATTACGGCCTGAACCCTTTCCATAATGTAGTGGTTCCCCCACCCATCCCCAATGGAAATATAAATTAACACTGAACAGTTTTCCACAGTGTAGTGGCCCCTCCCAACCCATCTGGGCCAGATCCCCCAACCCTGATCCTCCAGCACACCAGAGTCAGAGTCAGCCCTCACACACACCACCAGTGACGTTAGCCACCAACTGAACTGTCAATGAAAGAGCACTGTACAGAGTACGAGCTCTTTGGCTGAACCAATGAGCACTTACTCTATACAGTACGCATTCACTGACAGTTCAGTTGGCAGCTGGAAAAGGTGGTGTGCAGAGGGCTGAGCTTGTCACTGGCTCTGGTTGGTTAGGGGTGAGTGGGGTTTAGAGGTTTGGCCCTGACAGGGTGGAGGGGCCACTACGCTATGGAAAAGTATTCAGTGTTAATTTTTATTTTGGTCTGGGATCAGGGATTGGTGGGGGGTACCACTACACTATAAAAAGGGTTTGGTTCATAACTGTAATTTAATCAGGGATCAGGCATGGGAGGGGGGACCCTACACTATGGAAAAATATTCATGGCATATTTGTACTTCGAACAGGGCTCGAGGGTGGGGGGGTACCACTACACTATGGAAACATGTTTTGGGATTATTTTACTTTAGATTGGGGATTGGGCATGGCAGGGGATACCACTAGGCTACAGGGGGACTGGCAGGCTGCTGTGCACCTGTCTGCACTTCCACAGCATGCCTGTGGGTGGTTGAATGATTTAGGCATGCCTTTTCCATGCCTAACTTTGGGTGGCTCATTTCTGGGTTGTGACGGCAGATGTGCCACATGGTTTTGCTGAATATTATGGTGCTCCACATCTTCATGGATCTGCCCCCTTTATTTGCACCGCATACATTAATTCATCTCAATGGTGCATTCAGAGATGTGCGATACTGTGGAGGGGTTGTAAGATAACAGATGGACCAGACACTGAATTTCAAGTACAATACACAATCTCTGTGGGGTGTTTATTCAAAATGCAGAGATAACCCTCAGCAATGGCATACCCCTTCTTCAGTACATACAGTAAGTTTGTAGCAACAGAATGTGGAAGTCTTTCCTCAGTACTTATTAACTCACTGCTCTCTGATCTAACTTAGCAGTTGCGTTTCAGCATCCTCTATGCAGGCCTTGTTTATTTGGGTAGGGGGGGCTCATATAAAAAAAAAAATACTAAAGACAAAGAACCTCAGTACAGAAGCACTGAAACAAGAGTTACCCCAAAGAGCATTGACAATAAGGCAAGTTTCAAAAAAACACAACATCACACATACTTCTATAATGCAAAGCATCATGGGACATATGCAAATCACCATTGACTTTTCAGACTTTTTCAACTTACAACGATTTACATGCATTTTAGCACAACTAACTTAATTTTTATCATACAGTCCCCTAGTAACTTTTTACCTTTATCAAACACAACTAGTGCCATGGTATTTTCAACATTTACAGGTATTATACACATAAAGTATATACATTAAAGTATTTTATGACATAGTGCCATTGCATACTAAATCCAACAATGAGGAACACAGCCTGTTGTTTTATATCAGCTTGGAGGTCACAACAATAACCTCCCTGTACGAGGACCTGAGAGAGAAAAGGAAAATTAAAGAGGACACTATAACACAGTCAAGAAAGGGAAGGGGGTGCCCATAGGTGGCCAACCTTATGGACTAGAAATTGTAATGAATAGATTAGGCTAAGAAATAGAAGAACTGTTGCAACAGATTTAAGAAAAGGCTGGTCCTCAAGAGTGGCAGGAGCTGCTTGTCACAGACACAGTGCAGTGCAGGGTGACAAAGATGATCAAGGGGCTGGGGGACTTATCATACGAGAGGAGGCTGAGGGAGTTGAACATGTACTCACTGGAGGACAGGAGGGATGGGTGGACATGATTGAAACCTTTAAGTACATGAAAGGAATAAACAAGACAGGTACAGAGGGGCTGTTCAAAGTAAGGAAGGGGAGGGACACCAGGGGCCATGATATGAGACTGGAGGGAGGAGGGTTCAGGTGGGAGATGAGGGGACACTTTTTTACAGAGATGGTGGTGGCTGGGTGGAATGCGTTACCTGAAGAAGTGGTATCCAGTTGAACAGTGGACTGCTTCAAAAGGGGATGGGACAGGACAAGGGGAAGGGTCAATGAAGGAGAAGGGTGGAAGGGAGGGGCAGCTGCCAAATAAGGGGTACTAGCTGCACATTCGAGCAGACTTGATAGACCTCTAGGCCTTTATCTGCTGGCAAATTTCATATATTCGTATGTTCGACACATCTCCCCAGTTTGAATATTGCACTTTAGTGCCTTTTCTGAGATGTGCCACACATCTCCATTTTGGGTCGAGATGTGCCATGCATCTCCTTTGAAAATGTTGCTAGCCTTGCTTGTAGAGCAGAAAGCAGCTAACTAAAAGAAGCTACATTTTCTTATTAATTCAAAACTTATATCTCAGCAGGAGTCATTGTCTGTTAAGATAAAGTAGACAGATAACTTTATTAGAGGTAGAAGGGGTCTTATTTAGGGTTAAAAAAAGAAAGAAAAGAAAGAAAGTCAGTGTGTGTTCTGTGCAGGGAAGGGTACTAATCAGCTGACTTTGCTAAACCAGTAGGAGGAAAAAGAGCTTACCTGGGGGTGTGGTTTAGACACTATAAAAGCAGGTGAGTCAAATTACAACTTCCTGTTGCTAGCCTTTTTTCTTATTAATTGCCCTCCATCCCACCCAAAGCCAGTTCTACTTTTATAGCCACTGGATTTGACTGTCGACAGGAACTTCCTGTGTGGCAGTAGGAAG
Organism: Neoceratodus forsteri; assembly: GCA_016271365.2. Taxonomy (NCBI): domain Eukaryota; kingdom Metazoa; phylum Chordata; order Ceratodontiformes; family Ceratodontidae; genus Neoceratodus; species Neoceratodus forsteri. Next base: position 38,803,860 of record CM028137.1, on the reverse strand, counting down.
GAAAGGATCATAGAGAAACATTGGTTTTGTCAACCCTAAAGGAAAAAAAGTAGCTCACTCCCCAGCTGCTGGTGGTCTGATATTGAGCAAGGAAGAAGGAGGCTACTGAAGAAGATAGGAAGTTGCTGTCCCAGAACAGGAAGGGTGAGAGTTGTAAGGAGAGGAGAGAATAAGCATCCAGAGAAACAGTAGAGAGGACACAAAATAAGACATGATAGGAGAGGTGCAGTGCAATGGCTGTGGGGCGGCAGTGTTCGGGGACATTCTGGAGGCTGCAATGCTGCCCTATTTGCAGGCACCTCTCTGGTCTGAGAGAGGAGGTTGCCCATCTCCAGGCTGACCTGGCTAGGATTTATGAAACCTCCTCCCCCACCCAGGGACCACCAGGGTCAATGCCACTACCTCAGAGGTTGCCAAGAAAGAGGAGAGACTGGACCAGGGTGGGCTCAAGGAGGAAAGGGTGGTGGAACAGAGTTGCATCCTCCAGCTGTACCTCTCCACAATTCATTCACTCTTCTGGTGGATAGTGGTTCCTCTATGGAGGCACCTGCAGTGGAGACCAAGGAGGATGCTGGGAACCTTAACAAAGGAGACCCACAGGAGGGTGGCATGGGACCCCACAGGGGAAGGAAACAACTCCTGGGGGGGACTCAATCATTAGGGGGTAGAAATGGGGAGGAAGGCGAGAGGGAGGTAAGATGCCTTCCTGGCACCACGGCTTGAGGGACAGGAAGCGAATCCTCAGGATCGTGGGAGGAGCTGAAGAGGGAGGGAGCTGGATGTCATTGTCCACCTAAGGACAAATGACCTGGCTAGGAATGGGATCAGAGCAGTGCAAGAGGAGTTTGAAGAGTTGGGAAGGGGCCCTTAGACAAGTAGCACACATACGGTAACCTTCTCGGAGGTGCTGCCTGTCTATGGCAAGGGAGATGCTAGGGCACTTTTCACCGGGGAATTCAATGAGTGGTTGAAAAACTGGTGTGGAGCTCAGGGTTTTGGCTTCATTGGGGACTGGGGAGCCACCTGGAGGGATGCAGACCTATACTGGTGCGATGGTCTGCATCTGTCCAGGGGGGAAACCAGGATCCTAGGTGAGAGGTTTAAATGCTCCATTGGCAAGCATTTAAACTAGCCAAGGAGGAGGCACTGAAAAGGAGCAGGGAAATCCGAGCTTCCCCCCACAAAACATGGTGATTTGTGAGGTAAACACCAAGGTACAGAAGTTATTAGGGAGCAGAACAGATTTAAATGTAAAAAAGGCAAAGGCAGTAAGGACAGAAATGGGGCTAAAAGGGTAAGGCTATCAAAAGTGGAGGGTGATGAGTACCAATGCCCGTAGTCTGTGTAACAAGCCCCTGAACTAGTGGCCTTGATGGAAGAGGGTTGCCTGGATATTGTGGCAGTCACAGAAACATGGTACACAAAGAACCATGACTGGGATGTCAACATACCAGGATACACAATCTACAGGAGGGACAGGAGGGTAAAAGGAGGAGGTAGCTCTCTATGTAAAGGAAGGGATCAAAGCAACAGAACTAAAGAGTAAACAGGAGCAGATGAGGCACTTTGGGTCACCCTGGAGACAGGAAATGGCACTACAATCCGCATGGGGTTGTATACAGACCCCCATCTCAGGGGGAGGGAATGGACAAGGAAATGATAGAAAGCTTTCTTAGAATGGCAGAAAAAGGGGAGGTATTGTTGATGGGGGACCTGAATATGCCAGATGTTAACTGGAGCACCTTTGCTGCATGCACATCCAAGAGCAGGGCCATTCTTGATGCCCTACAGGGGGCATGCCTCAGACAGCTAGTATTGGAACCCACTCAGGAGGGAGCAATCTTAGATCTGGTACTCTCAAATGGGGATGGAGAAAGAATCTCAGATTTAGAAGTGAGTAGCCATCTGGGAACAAGCGACCACCAAACAGTGTGGTTCACGATAAACACAGCCATACAATCAAGCCATACAAAAGCAAGAGTACTGGACTTTAGGAGGGCAGACTTTGGGAAAATGAGACAGTGCCTCAGAAAAGCACTAGCAAACAGGCAAGAAGGAGGGGTGGAGGAACAATGGGGAGTGATCAAAACAGCCATCACAGAGGCAACAAGCCTTTGTGTAAAGCAAATCAATAAAACACAACGAAGGAAAAACTGCTATGGTTCTCAAAAGAGGTGGCAGGGAAGATTAAGGAGAAAAGGACAGCATTCAGGAAATATAAGGAAACACAGAAGGAGCAGGACAGAGAACTTTATCAGTTAAAGCAGAAAGAGGCTGGGAAGGCAGTCAGAATAGCAAAGGCCCAAACCAAGGAAAGGATAGCCAATTCTGTTAAGAAGGGGGATAAGACCTTTTATAGGTACATTAGGGAGTGAAGAAAGACCAAAGGAGGGATACTGAAGCTTAATAAAGGGGAGGGAATGTGGGTAGATGGTGACGGTGAAAAAGCTGGGATACTGAACGAATATTTCTGCTCAGTATTCACAAAGGAAGAGGAGGGAGAGTTACTTAAACCAAACAAGAGAAACACTCTGAAGACAGGGGTCGATACCAGTCCATTTACAGAAGAAAGGGTTCTGAAAGAACTAATAAAATTGAAGGTGGACAAAGCAATGGGGCCTGATGGGATTCACTCAAGAATTCTAAAAGAACTAAGGGTAGAACTAGTGACACTGCTGACTACTCTCTTTAACAAATCATGGGAGGATGGGGTGGTATCCAAGGACTGGAGGAGGGCAGATGTGATTCCTCTTCACAAAAGTGGGAGCAGGACAGAGGCAGCAAACTACAGACCAGTTAGTTTGACCTCAGTGGTAGGGAAAATGATGGAATCATTTCTGAAGGAAAGAATTGTTGAGTACCTAGAGGCCAGTGGGGCACAGGACCTGAGGCAGCATGGATTCACGATGGGAAGGTCATGTCAGACGAATCTAATAGATTTCTTTGACTGGGTGACCAAAGTAGTAGACCAGGGAGGGGCTGTGGACATGGCTCACCTAGATTTTAGCAAGGCATTTGATACAGTCCCACACAAAAGATTAATTCACAAGATAGCCAGCTTTGGAGTGGGTCCCCAGGTGGTAGCCTGGATAAAAAATTGGCTAGACAACAGGACGCAAAGGGTAGTAGTAAATGGAGTACACAGTGATGAAAGGAGGATTACTAGCGGGGTACCGCAGGGTTCAGTACTGGGACCGGTCCTTTTTAATGTCTTTATAAGTGACATTGCAGAGGAACTGGAAGGAAAAGTATGTCTCTTTGCAGATGACACAAAGATCTGCAATAGGGTTGTTACACAAGATGGAGTGGAAAGGATGAGAAGGGACTTGGCAAGGTTGGAGGAATGGTCAAATGTATGGCAGCTCAGATTAAATGCAAAGAAGTGCAAGGTAATGCACATGGGAAACAAAAACCCAGGGGAAGCATACACAATGGGGGGTGAGATACTGACAACAGTAAAAATAGAAAGGGACCTGGGGGTAATTATATCAGATGACCTAAAGGTGGGCAAACAATGTGAGAAGGCAGTAAGGAAGGCTGGGGGATACTGGGATGCATAGTAAGAGGCGTCAATAGTAGAAAACAGGAAGTTGTTATCCCTCTGTACAGACAGTTGGTGAGACCCCATCTGGAGTACTGTGTGCAGTTCTGGAGACCCCATCTCCACAAAGACATAGACAGAGTGGAAGCTGTCCAGAGGAGGGCAACCAAAATGGTGCAGGGTCTGCACCAGAAGACATACGAAGAAAGACTAAAGGAGCTTAATATGTATACCCTTGAGGAAAGAAGGGAGTGAGGGGACATGATAGAAACTTTCAAGTACCTCAAGGGAATTAACAAAGTCCAAGAGGGTAGCATCTTCCAGAAAAAAGAGATGTGCAAGAACAAGGGGGCACAATTTGAAGATAGAAGGGGGACGGCTCAGAGGTAATGTGAGGAAGTATTTTTTCACTGAGAGGGTTGTGGATGCATGGAACAGCCTCCCTGAGGAGGTTGTGGAGTCAAGAACAGTGGGGGACTTCAAGAATGCATGGGACAGGCATAAGGCAGTCCTAGTGGGGGGTAGGAGGAAGTATGCTGTTGGTTAACTAGGATCTGCAGCTTATCTGTTAGCTAGGAAAATGGGCAGACTAGGTGGACCAAGCAGTCCTTATCTGCCGTCAAATTCTATGTTTCTATGTGGGCCATTGTAATCTGGCAGTACAATATAAATTATTAGCCTTCCTCCCAAAACATTAACATTTTTGTGTTTGCAATTTTTACAAGAAAGGAGACCATTTGTCTAGAAAAGTTTCCTCTTTATTAGGCATTAAGTAACTGATTCTTTCACTGTTTGCTGTTCTCATGTAATCAAGACACTCTGCTAAAGGCTGGAATTGTATCAGTTTTCCAATGCCTTAAAAGTAGCCTTTTACCTCCTAATGCTGCATCTAAAATGCACAATTTCTGACAGCAGTTCATGTTTCAGTTGTCTGGGAGTAATCCTAAGAGAAACAGATTTGCATCTCTAGGAACTTAGCAGTTTACAACTTCTGAACAAAAGTATATGATACTTGACCAAAATTACTGATATGCAGACAATCCCAGATCATATACAACATTCTGGCGTGAGAGAGGTTGCACCTCCAGCATTACCCATCTGCATAAAGCCCCATATCCCCTAGCTTCTTAGGGCTGCGGTAAAGGTGATGAAGAATGTTAAACTGCAGTCATCTCCCCTGTAATTCTCTACTGCTTCTGGTGGCATTCTGTAATACTTTCCCCATTTCTTACCCTCAATAAGAGCGTTCAGTTTCCTTTCACATTAGTTTTGATATGGCTAGAAGGCTGTATGTCATGATTTATTAATATTTGGAACTCAAACTAAAGTCTTTTTTTGTGGGTGCTACTTTTTTGAGTTGGTCCCATTGTGTATGCAATGGTAGAGTGAAATCTGTCTGCAGAATGTGTTATCCCAGAATGTTCTGGAGTGGTAGATAAAATAAGAAATGGTACTTTGGGAAACTGAATTCCCTTTGTGGATCTTGAAAAGTCTTCAGAGTCCTTGTATGGGAGTCACTGATATCTGCCATTCTCATGAGCCCTAATTTCACCCATAATATGTCTTCTAGTCCCTTGATATTATTCACTAGTCTAGGGTTAACCCACACAGGGGTCTCTTCTCAAGGGTTTTCTATGCTAGTTCTTTCTTTCAGGAAATGCTTTAAGGCTTTAATCAAACTTGTTAAACAGACATGCCTGTGTAAAGTTTAATACGGTTTAATGAACAGGAAGTCTGTTAAATGACTTTTTGTGTAGGCAGAATTTTATGTCCTATCTCAAACCACAGCGGGGTGTATCGCCATTACATGTAGTAAAATGAAGGGAGGATTGCTTTAATATAAAAGCTAAACTGTACTTCTCCCAACAAGGTAATGCAAGGCCACCTTGGGAGTTAGGAGCTTTAAGTTTCTTAAGAGATTCTAGAAGATTTGCCTTCCCATAAGAAATATTTTGTGAATTTGTCCAGAGTCTGAAAAATCTTTTTTTCTAGGATGCATGGGGCTGATTGAAAGGCACAAAATAACTTTGGTACTGCAATAATTTTACTCACATGCACTTCCCTCTACAAAGAGATATTAAGTTGGTTCCACTTAATCAAATCAAATTTAATGTTCTCAATCTATAGTCTCAGATTTTTGGGGGGTACTTTCTCAGTGGACGTGACAAAGGAAAGACCTTGATAAGTTATTGTTTTGCCCAGTCTATCAGTATAGAAGGACGTGTTAAGTGCTGATTGTATTATATTTGAGCAGTGTATAGGCATTAGCTTTGTTTTATCCCAATTTAATAAAACCTGAGAGACTAACAAATACTTGAAAATTTCCTTTATACCTAGGATTGCATCGACTGATCTAGAGAGGGTTAAAAAAATATCTTTAGCAAATGCAAAATACTTATTACCGATGTGTTTTACAGTAACACCATGAATTTTTGAGGATGTTTGAATGGTTCTGATAAGCGGTTCTATAGCTAGTGTCAGTAAAGAAGTTATAAAGGGGACTCTTGCCTAATACCCCTAAACAGTACAAACGGTTTTGATAGTAGCACATTTGTTATTACTTCCACTTTAGGTTTATGGTATAAGGTACATACCCAACTAATGAAGGTGTCCCCAAAGTTACAGTGTGAGAGAGTCGTTAACAGGAATTTTCCAGCTAAGGAAATCAAAAGCTTTCCTCATGTCTAAAATCATAGTAATTCCAGGTTCTTTACTTTTGTTCATGTTCCAAATTACATTTTGAAGTCTTCTGACATTATCAGATCCTGTTCTTCATTGTAAAACCCCACCTGTTTTTTTTTATTAAGTTTGACACTAGAGATTGTGATCTGGAGTCTAATATTTTTGTAAGAATTGTATCATGAACCCATTCTTACTGGTAGTGCCATATGGTGTCAGAACTATCCATTGCTTAACCCAACCCAAAATGGGCACACAAGATAGAATGAGCAAGTAATGACATAGGCCTGTAGTTGGAACAGTCTGTGGGATCGTTATCTTTTTTTGGTATTGAAGTAATATACTGTAGGCTTTAGACATACTGTAGAAACTGGACGATGTTTAGTTTGATCTATTTCGTGTATGACCCTCTGTATGTACTGTATATGGCGGTTTTGTCACTCAAGATTTTGTAAAATTCACATATTAATCCATCCGGGCCTGGTGCTTTCCCATATGGAAACTTTGCAATGCCATTATGTATCTCTTGTAATGTAATGTCTGCGTCAAGCAGTGATTGGTTTTCTGTTGATAGTTTAGGAAGGTTGGCCCTGTCTAAGAAGTCCTCTATTTCTCCTGTATTTGCTTCTTGTTGTTCCTTGTAAATATTTTTATTAATTCTTACACTCTCAACTATGGGAAAGATGCTCTGGATTTAGTTATATCTAGGCAAGGATTGGAGTTATTTCTATCTAGTATTGGGTCTAACACCTTGTTCAGGTTGCCAGCCAGAATCAGTTTATAATCATGGTGAGCTTAACTGCATGTTTATATTGTTGAAAAAGAAAGTGCTTTTTAAATTAGAGGCATGTATGTGACATAACCCTATCTTCTCCCCTTCTATTGATCCTATCAACATTTGGAATCTTCTTTCTGCATCAGTAATATGTTTGTGCTTAGAAATATTTACTCCATTCTTCACAAGAATTGCAACACAATGCTTTTTGGTGGTAAAGAAACTGTGCTCTACTATTGCTACCCATTCTCTGCATAGTTTATCTTTTTCTGACTTCAAATGGATTTCTTGAAGGAATGTGATGTCTAACTGCTGCTTCTTTAAGTAGTTGAGCACCTTTTTCCTCTTAATTGATTTTCTAATACCATTAACATTTCATGATGCAATCTTGAAGGCTGACATTGTAAACATGAAGCATAAAATATGTTTGTAACTAAACAACGACATAGATAAAAATGATTACTAACAAGCTAAAAACTGCTGGAGAGGTACTAAAATAAAGATTATCACCTATAAAATAACTACATTAACAAAAGAAAGGACTCTGATTTCTCAATTAACAGTTTAAAGTGATAAAATCTGAATCTTCCATGAAACCTTAATTATTTATTAAATACTGTAAGCTCTGGCTCAGTGTGTCTCTCCTGGTCAACAACCTTAAATAAATAAATAGTTGCATACTCTAATTTGACAAAATAATAAACTTAACTCAGGTTATAGTGAGACAAATGAAAAATGCTGAAAAGAAAAAAAAATATGGATTCCAGGACTGAAGCAAACCAATGGCAGAGCATGTCAAGGCTTGAAGCAATTATAATTTTAAACAGAGTTAAATGTAGTTTTTTCATCGTGTGAAGGAGATCAATTATTTCTGAGGGGGTTCTTCTATGCCATGGATGTAATACCACCCTGCACAAACTGAATTTTAAGTCTTAACCCAAAGGATCTTTTTACCACCTTAATGCTAGGAGAACTCCTAGCAATTAAGGTCTGGCTGCCAAAGATTGAAAGTGTGGATGCTAAGAGAACTTATCCTTTATACAGGGGGTTTATTGGGATGGAGGATATTATAATCAACTATCTCACCAGTGGTTTCTTAGCTGATTATGAATTGCAGTATTTTAAAAAAAAGAGCATTCATAGGACTGACTAAGCTTAAGCTGATTCAAGACTGTCAATCATAAATAAGAAAGAAAAAGCAACTAGAAGTCTCCCTTTAAAGGTGGTAGGAGGAAATTTAACATTAATCATGGCTTCATGAGTGTCCATTTCAGCAGCAGCACCATCTTCATTTCGCAGATTGGGTGAAGAACGAGAGGATTATTCTGAGGTAAAAGTTTCCTTGCTTGTACTTCTACCCCAGTTCTTTGGGTTCTTCAGGGGGGTCATGTTGTAGGAGGAGTATGTCTGGACAAGGATCTGCTTTTTCTACTAATGGAAGGCTGCTCCTATTTTTCTGAATAAGAAATGTCCCAATTTATTCTGGCATGTGATACAACTGAGGATGGTAGTTTGTTGATGAATTTATTTGTGTTTTGTGGCTTGCTTGGAAAATCAGTTTGCTTTATACTCTTTGAGGTATACTGTGAGTGAATTTGAGAACCGCAGTCATGAGCTGTAGTGGTGGTTCAAGGTGTTCTGACTGGGGTGGCTTGTTCTGAATGTGATGCAACATTCCATCCCGTACTGCCTCTCAACTGTTAATCAACATAAACCCATGCCTTATTAGGATTTTCACAACAGACTTTCTTCTGGTTGGTGTGTCACCAGGGTTACTGGATATTTTATTTATTTTTTTTTTTATTTACTCAATCAATTGTGGTGACCGGGTAGGCCCACTGGGCCCCTAAGGTCCCTTTTTCAGTGGCTACCCAGAATTAGTTGCATAAGTAATAAACATTTGCTTATATAGTACATGAAAGAGCAGACCACATTTGAATACAATCAAGACATTTCACAACAGTGTGACAGACAGTTCCCAGTAGGTAAGTCCATTGTACTATCATGTTAGGACAGCTCCCTGAAAGCAAAACCTGTGTGCTGTCCCATTAGGGACAAGATCTCTAGGCTGTGGTGGGGATAGTACAGTACAAGAGCAGGAGGTAGCAAGCTTACATCTAAGAGTTGACAAGAGGCGTTCTACAAGACAGTTATGAAATACTGTACACAGTCCCCAGGTCCTGAAATGCTTTTCTAACATGACTGAATGCTTCACTCTTTTCCATCAGGTCACCTGAGAAATTCTGATAGATGGAAACCTTTTCCCTTTTCTACATTAGCTGCCTCTTGTGGCTTGTTAAATTCATAATTTCTTCATGACTTGAGTATCTCAAACAGAATGCAATTATAGGTCATACCCAGTTCCTTTCTGATGGAGAGGGACAAGGGTTTTATGAGCCCTTTCTATTTCTAAAGGACACAGGCATTGAGTATTCAATGTATCTGGTATGTACTGCTGTAAGAATGCAACCATATTATTCCCTTCAACTACTTCTGGTATCCCTATAATTCAGATATTGTTCCTTCTCTCCCTGTTCTCTGTATAATCAATTTTTTTCAATTAAATATTGAATTTGCTGATTTTTATATTTACTCTTTTCTTCTATTTGATAGTGTCCTCTTGGAGAGTTAATTTACAGTATTATCAGCTCTGTCAACTCTCGTGATTGCATGTGAAAAATCATTTTGGACTTTATCCAATGTATTTTGACATCCCCCAATGTCAAGCTTGATCTCGGAAAACATGTTTTTTATCTGAACAATGTCAGACTTACTGTTCCCTCCAGCAGCAGCTGGTGCAGCAGATCTGCTTGTTGAGTTCTTCTCACTGTCAGCACTTTTGGTATTGGCTAGAGTCGCTCTGAATGCAAGCAGTGCTTCTGATGGCTGTAAAACAATAAATACTGAGCCAATTTAGGTTCTGAAGTGACACTTATTTTTTGAAATGTAGCCCATAATGAATGGAGCTTTGTTTTACCAAATTTTAAAGTTTTGAGCACCACTTTGAATTAATTAATTGTCAGCTTACAGCTGTTCCATTTTCAGGCTGCCATCGCTTTCAGTGCTAGCACACATTTCAAGTCTGATTACCTCTGCAAACGTTGTTGATATGGCTATGGTGTTCACTACAATTGCACATCCCATTCTAGGCGGAAAGCTTGTTAAAATTGGTCTCGCTGACCTCAGTCAGGTCTTTTCTTCTTATCTTGCTGATCTTTGCCAATTGATCTTCATAAGAAGCTACCACTCCCCAAACTGCATCAAGTGTTCCTCAAGCCTTTTGACTTACCTCAGTGGCCTTCCCAAGGCCTGTGTATCCTTGAATATTTATTTGTGTGCAGGCCAGCCCAGTGGTGCTGAGGGTTGAGGCGCTGGATGCCACACCTTGCACCATGCCAGTGACTCATGTTCTAGAATGAGCACAGACCACCGGGGGTTGGCAGGGGAGGGAGAGGATCGAGCATCTGAAGGACAGCTCTTCTCTCCCAGGGATGGTGGACTGGCACTCCTGTCAAATGATTACCCCCAGGTAGAGGCCAAAGGGTAGTGTGGGTCAGAGGGGCCAGATGAAGGGAGAGTGCTGCTGAACTACTGCAGATGCACGCACACTTCCATGTGTGCCATCCTGCATATGCACCCCAGCAACGGAGAAGGGAGAAAATGAAGGAAAAACACCACTGGCCATGGATGATGACTGACCTCGCACAGCTCCACTCCCAGTGACTGGTCAGGGGTACATCCCGGTGACATCAGGGTGATGGGGCTGGAAAGGTTGGTCAGAAGTGGGTGGCTGGGGGGCAAAGGAGCATAACATTTTTATAAAAAAATCATTTTTTTGTGTGCAGATGACATGGTACTTTTTAATGGCGGTCCCTTGTCCCTGGATTTGGAAGCACAGCTCCTGTAGGACTTTGATATGTTCAGTTCTGGGTCCAAGCAAACCATCTCACTCAAAGTGCCCTAAAATGGGCTCCATGACCTTCAGGAAGAAGTTCCCCCTAATTTAAATACTTTGGAATGTCGTTGAATACACACCTTAATTCTACAACAACATTAAAGCCATCCATATAAAACACCACCCTTAGCTTGGTGCAGTGTATCAGAGTACACAGAATAATATATGCCAAGCATACATAACAAAGGCTGTGTTTCTATCGAGGGATGATATGACATCAAAAACCTCGAGAGTGGAGCTCAAGAGGTCTACGATGTCATCTCAACTGGAGATGAAAACATCAGCCTTGTTGTGTATGGTTGCACATTCATTATTTTGTATATTATATGTTTTAATTAATTTACCTTCTCTCTAACTCTGTCTTAAACTGTGATCAGGTAAACAGAAAATAGCAAACAACAGAATATGATTAAAGCATTTAATGTAATTTAGTTTAAGTAATAACTAAATGAACTGGCAACATTTGAGTAGTTCATCTTTAACTAAATGGTTGTCTTGATATATTTCCTGTCTTGCTGAAATCTTCATTATGAGGAATCTGCAGTGTGCTATATCGGTGCATAAGAAATCTTAATAGACACAGGATTATTTGCTATTGTGTAAGCAATAAATACAATGGGGCATTGATTACGCTGGTTCACCGCACGTTCAGGGACATAGTAAGGTGCAAGGCTGAAGGCTGAGTGTCTTCAGCCCCTGGAAGTGTAGTAAAAGCAGCACAATCAATGCCCCAAAGTGTCTTATTGAGCTTATAAAATGAATCCATAGGAACATTTTAAAAAACAAACACTCTAAAAGCATTAAAAGTCAAAGAAAAAATTATTAAAATATTGCTAAAACAAGTAAAATAGTCCCTTCAAAGATGTTTTTCATCCATCAGTCACCTGTCTTTTTACACATTCAATGCATTGTGTGATTGTTTACCATGGAATAAAAGAATTCACAACACTGCATTATTCCAGTAGTAGAATGCTACTGTCCCAGTACTTGGAATGGCAACAAGAATTAAAAATTCTTCATAATTTCACAGGCACTCACGAGCATTGTCACAGACCTCAGGTGGACCAAAAAACTCCATTTCATCTGTTGCATGGTAAGGAGTAATAAATTTTCTGCAGACTGGTAAGGATAGGAGTGGGATTTATCATTGTCATCAAAGAAACACCAGCAATGGAACCTTCAAATAGTACTTGATTTTTTAAATTTAAGTACACATGTAAGGAGGGGGCTCATGAGTGCAAAGAACATTCAATTATTTACTTATTTTGATTAGTCTTATGGATTTTAATTTTTTGGCCTAGTCAAAGGTTTTTACATATGAGTAAAGGTAACAGCCATGTTTGTGATGTACATCACAAATGAGTGAAGAGGCTCCTGAATTCTCTGACTTGCTCAAATTCCATATCCCACTGCCTAAACCTGAAAATTAAGATACTGGTCTGAGAACTTGCTTAGCCTATCAGTACACAGAAACTATCCAACCCATTTTATAAACTACAGTAGTGACATCACCACTGTGGTACAGTAAAATTCTGACATAACTACTGTTGTGCAACAGCATTCTAACATTGCTACTGTGATGCAACAGCATTCTGGAAAATTATGGATTTCCTTACACAACTCTGAACCATTTACAATAAACATTTTATTTCCCTTCCCACATGTCAACAGATTGGACTCAAAACGGTCCTTGAGGTGTTTGACTATGCAGTTCTGGTAATGCCACAGTCACCTTCTGTGTCTCATTCTGTTTGACCATACACTGTCTTAATCATGTTCACCACTGTTCCTTATACTCACACCTGTGTCTCTCCTCTCCCAGGAGGATAGGTGCCCATCCCATTGTGCCTCTTTCAGCTCTACGCTGTAAGTTTGATTCCTTCCACTGCTGCCTCACTTCCTTTTTCCACCCTCCTTCTTCATCTATACCAACAGAAGCACTGACACTCACTCCTTCCTCTGTCCTTATTTTAAGACCTTATTCCAACAGACTGCCTTCTCCTACAGATCTCTTCACACTTTGGAATAACCCTCAACACTCCACTCTTCATTCTCCAACCCTTCGAGCTCTCTACTCCATCTCCTGTACTTATTATTAAATCCATAAAACAGGCAGGAATGCACACAATTTGAGTCTATCAAATGCTGCAAAGCTTGGCACCACAGCAGCTGTGAACACTGGATGGCATTCACAGCATTGTGAAGAAGTGGGGTGCAAGCAGAAGTGGAGCCATACTGGACATTGAGCATTCAATTAGATGTTCAGTCTGGCTTGCTAGTGGATCTTTGTCTCTGAGCAGAACATGGCTGATGGGATATGGCAACAAAATTATAACTCGTATCATTGAGAATATACATCTAAAGAAGAGTCAGTATAGTATATTATGATAACTTCATTTAAAATGGGCAACAAGATTGTAGTGTGAAGCACAGTTGTCTGACCCTTGCTTCATATGCAGGTATGCAAGCTGTGCATACATGCACTAATTTAAGAGGTTCCCTAATCACTCTACTACCAAAGGTCCCCTCTGATTCTCATGATAAGTAGGAATCTTCCCATGCTTACCTTAAAGGCCTACGCTTTCTTCTTGTCCTGTCTCCATAAGTTCAACACCCAATGGGGGAAAAAAATCCCTCCTAGAGTTACCTCTGAATTTACTGCCTCTGAGCTCAGAGCATGTCTCAGTAGCATGCTGAAGCAGACCAGATCAACCATGTCTGTCAGTTTTATCATATCAATACTCTTTCGTATGCACACAACTGAGAACATGACCCCTCTCAGCCTCGTTTTTAACAACATAATCATCATAATGACCAACATCCTCTCATAGCTGCTTTTGTCTCCCATACACTGATCATTTTGGTGATCCTGCACTGGGACCCCACTACTGCCTCAATACCCTTTTTGTATTAAGGAGAGCAGAACTGCACACAGTGCTCCAGGAGAAGCCTGACCGGTGTTGTGTAAACAAGGAGGAAGTTTCTTTACAAGGCCTGGTCTGGCCCCGCCTGAACCACTGTAAAAAATGTATATTACAAATTGCAGACAATGGAGAAGGAATACTTTTCTAGATGTGATTTGAAAAGAGATAGGGGAAAAGTAAATGGAGAAAGTCATCATGTGTTTCAGTCAGTCTGGGCTGAAAAGTATATGTCTCTGTCAGGAGTCACTGGAAGGTTTGATACCTTTTATTGGACCAACATATGTTTTGCACAAAGATGGTATAGTACACAAGCTTTCAGGGCATCACAGTGCCTTTCTTCAGCTGAATAGCAAACTGAACAAAATAAAGAGCATTTACATATGCTGTGATGCATTGTTTAAATACTTATGATAGAATAGTTGAGAAGAATTTAACAGAACAGTTGATTAGCAGGAAGTGTTAAGATATTTGTAACAGAGGCTGAAGTAATAATTGGAAAGGCATCCTCACAGGAACACAGAATAAAAAAGACCTGAGATGAACAGAGGATAAGGTCTAAATACTTTGTAATGTATTATTTTAAAAGAATTATGGTCGGATGGGTGAGAAGAACTTCACATGAAGAGTGGGTGGGTGGGCAATGAATATTAACAGGTCAATAACTATGAGGGGAAGACTTAAAAAGTGCTAAGATATTTGAAAGAGGGGATCAATGTTTATTTTTAAGTGGTAATAGGAAAGTATCCAGACTGGAACAGCAAATAAAAGAGGAAGCACCAGGTTAGGTCGACAGTAAAACTGCCAACCTTCTGCACAGCGATGGCACAATACCGACACATGCATTGTGCCACCCAATCCCCCAGAGTTTTCTGTGGGGGGCTGAGCCCCCCACACCCTCATGTGGGAGACTCTGCTCCCTGCATGCCCTGGACTTTAAGATTCTCAACTCCAGGTCGGAGTTGGTCCAGGAAGGGGGCAGAACATTGGGAGAAAGCGAAACACAGAAACGGACCATTACAGTGACTGTCGCTGTAATGTTCTTTTTCTGTGTTTCGCCGTCGGGGTGTCAGGCAGAAGGGGGCACCCATAAAAAACATGAGATACACAGGGTGCGGGTCCCAAAAAGAAAGAAAGAAATAAAGAACAAAAATATTTGTAAAAAGTAACATATAGTATTAAAAAAAATCCAGTATCCTGACTGAGTCTGTTAATGTTCAGATTAAATTGTTTGATATATTTCAGTTTCCATGTCCTTCTCTCCTGTGTGTTTTTGAAGTTGCCTCCTAGTATTAGGGCAGATAGGTCTGAGAAGGAATGATCTATTTCAGAAAATGTTGTCCTACTTGAGTGCTCATAAGTTGGTTTAATATTGTGTGTCAGTGGTGGTTCATCCTGGTTTGTAGCGGTTGCCTTTTTTTCCTCTATATAACATCCACCTGTGCACATTCTTTTTTGTTTTTTTTATTTTTTATTTTCATAGTTACAACCATTAATGACATGACACTGTTACAGGAGGAGTATAACTCTACAATGACATGCAATAAGAGCCAGGAACAGAAAAAACAGTGACATGACCCCCCCCCCTTTTTATCAGACTCACCCTCCCCTTATCCCTTACCCCCCTATATCCCAGACATTAGTTTACTAATCCCCCTCCCACCTCCCCCTCTATTTTGGCTGGAGTACAAAGTAATTATCTGAAACTCCTTAAGGGCAAGTATCTACTTAGAAAGGCATTGGATTGAGGCAAAGGAAGGGAAATAGTCCATTCACGCATTAAAGGATAGCGGTTACTCTGCGTGGCTTTTAGCTATCCTAAGCACCAGCCTGAAGCATATGAAGATTATTCATACCCACCCAAATCTTCCTAAATTTGGATGAGGGACGTCCCCAAATTGGTTTGTATTGCTCCACCTGAAAATTACCCAGGAGTTCCTGCAACCATTTATTGTAATGAATCTTCTGAGCATCAATCCAGTGCCTTGAGATTACTTTCTTAAGTGATAATGCTAACATTGCCATGTGGAATCTGTGTGCTCTGACCTGCACCGTGGAATAATCCCCAATAAGACAGATCTCTGGAGTGAATAACTCATCCAGACCTAACAAAGGATCAACCTTATCCCGGATTTCCATCCAGACATTTTGTATGTAAGGACAGTCCCAGAAAATATGTCTGAGGGAGCCTTCTTCCAGCTTACATCTATTACAGATTGGGGATGGGACTTTACCTACTTTAAATAGTACATGTCCTGTAGGATTTGGAATTGTTTAAGTCTAAGCCTATCCTGTGACATATACCTGTACTACTCTGTTATGACTGTATTGAATTATGTACATTGTATTTTGTATTTCCACTGTATTCTCCCTCTCTCCCAAACCCCAGGGAACATCTGGAATCGAGTGGTACCCTGCTCAGTATGCCTTCTTGGTAGAACTCTTAAATAAATTAATAAAACATATCTGCCCGTATTTTATTCCAATTAATGTTAGGGTTCTGGAATTGGCTAGCCCAGTAATTGGGCCTTCCATCCAGTTTTGTGGATAGCAGTTCCAAGAAGGAGTTGTATATTTAAGACATTGCATGAGGAAGGTGAACAATACTACCTAGTGAAATGAAAACATTGTAGCACTTGTCCTCTCTACCAACTTGGTTTCTGAGACCACTTAGAAGATGAGTTACCTGATAAAGCTGGAATAACTGCCCTTGCTTTATGGAGAACTTATTAGCTAGAGCTGTCATGGAAAGACATTCTCCTTCACAATTCAGAAATTCCTTAATTTTTGCATCTTGACATTGGGGAATCCAGAGCTTGGGCATCCGTTTTCACCCTATCCTAAAGTTTTGATTCTCAACCAGCTGTTGATTCCAGTCTTTAGTATAATCATATTTAAGAAAGGCACAGCATTGTGCATGACATCTTACAGAAGTCCCTATGGGAGAACTAGAAAGACTAGAAGGGAGATTTCTCAGTTTGCAAAAACGTATCGTGGATATAAGCATCTTTGCTGGTCTATCATTTTCCTCTCTAAAGTTAACCACGATGCAACATATGCCATTAGAGACAATGTATCTTCTCTAGATAGCCATTTTATGTATTTGCTAA
The DNA here is from genome assembly GCA_016271365.2 of Neoceratodus forsteri. Lineage (NCBI taxonomy): Eukaryota > Metazoa > Chordata > Ceratodontiformes > Ceratodontidae > Neoceratodus > Neoceratodus forsteri. The sequence goes on along the minus strand of CM028137.1, from coordinate 38,786,879 downwards.
GCTGGCTAGGCCAGAAATAGCCACCAATGTGTGGAAGTCTCAAACCTGTTCTATCTCTGGGAGCAGTTAGCTTCAGATAGACACTTCTAGGTGGCTTACCTGCCCAGATGAAGGAGGAAATTATCAAGTGGACTTTCCTGAACCATTTAATGGGTAACCATAAATTAAGCATTTGCAAAGGATAGAAAATCCTAGGTAGAATGTTCATTTTAACAACATTGATGCGTCCCCATAGGGAAATAGTGAGGGTCGTCCATCTGGTTAAGTCCTGTTGAATAATTTGGAGAGTATCTTCAAGGTTTAATTTCCGCATTAAGGAATCGGATTTAGCCAGGAAAATGCCCAGATATTTCAGACATTTAGAAGACCATTGTTGCCCCAGAGGGGTCATCTCAGTTTTTAATAATCGATAATTAAGGGGAAAGATCAAGCTTGTGTGCTGGTTAATTTTATAATTAGAATAGGAGCCAAATTCTGAAATAATCTGCAAGGCTGCCCCGAATGCCTCAGCAGGGTTGGTAGCATGAAGCAGAACATCGTTTGCATATGCTGAGAGTTTAAAATTTAACCCTTGGATAGATATACTCATTAACGAGGGAGTGTCTCTTAGCCTGCAGAGCAGAGGTTCTAAGTAAAAATTGAAGAGAAGTGGGGATAATGGGCAACCTTGGCATGTCCCCCAGTAAAGGGAAAACCTTTCAGAAAAGACCCCATCACAATAAATACTGGCCACAGGGTTCTTGTAAAAATATGAGACCCATCCAATAAATTCCTTAGGGAACCCAAACTTGCCCATTGTAGTAAATAAAAAGTCCCAATCTGCTCTGTCAAATGCTTTCTCTGTGTCCAGGAACAACAGACCAGCCGGTATGTCCGAGTCCCTGGACGCAGAGAAAATGTGCAACAGTTTACATAGATGATCTGAGGAGGCTCTCCCCTTCATAAACCCAACTTGGTATGGGTGAATAATGTAGGGCAAAACCCCAGTTACTCTGTTAGCTAATAATTTAGTTATGATTTTTATGTCATAGTTCAATAATGAAATAGGTCTGTAACTAATAACCTCTTCTGGGTGCTTCCCTGATTTGTGCAAATCAATAATTAAGGCCTCCAGTAAACTGCCGTCCAATTCTTTCGACTTCAGAAACCATTTGTACAACCTGCTTAACCATGCCATGGCGTTATCTGTTTCTGAAATGTTTTGTAGAAATTCAGAGTGAACCCATCATGACCAGGAGCTTTATCCAGAGAAAAATATTTAATTATATTAGCTATTTCTGTTTCTGTAATGGGAGCCAGCAATTCTGCCTGTTGGGCCACTGACAGTGTTGACAAAGAGAGAGGTTCCAGATATTCCTCTATCTTTTGCCTTCCAGGGGAATTGGGCATGGGGCTATACAAGTTATGGTAGTAATTAGAAAATTCCTGGACTATCTTTTTAGGGTTCACCTGTATGGTGTCATCTTGCCTAGCTCTAATACCTTTAACTATTCTGGAAGCTTCGAATGACTTCAGTTGGAGAGCCAACTGTCTGCCTACTTTTTCACCTTGGTCCAAATAACTGACTTTAGTTCACATTATAGTATGCTCAGCTCTTTCACGTAAAAGGGAGTTGTACTGATCCCTTAAACCCAACAATCTAGTTCTATCCCCATCTGACGTGGTAGGTGACAAGTTCTTCTCTATCAGGCATATATCAGAGAGTAGAGTAAGGGCTCTTCCTTCTTTGGTTCTCTTTTTATGTGAAGCTATATTAATCAGGGCCCCCCACAGTACACATTTCAAAGCATACCATTCCAGGTCTGTTCTACCCGTTGAATTAAGATTAGATACCGTATATCAGTCTATAGCATCTGAAATGACACTGATCACCGTCTCATCTTTTAATAACTGTGAGTTCAGTTTCCAATTGGATTCTCTTGGCACATTTGGGAGAGATTTAGTGAACAGCTTACCACTGCGTGGTCTGAAAGTGTAGCCAGTGTTATTACACTAACTAAGACCCCAGGTAAAAAAGTATGGCTGAGTAGAAAATAATCAATTCTTGTAGATGTCCCATGAACTTTGGAGTGAAATGAGTATTCTCCCAGTAAGGGAAATAAGACCCTCCATGGGTCCACCAAGCCGAGTTGATCAGCCAGGTCCCTAATGGCCCTTTGTGCCAGTATAGAAACATAGAACATAGAAACATAGAAACATAGAAGTTGACGGCAGATAAGGACCACAAGGCCCATCCAGTCTGCCCATTTTTTTTTCTACCTTATAAATGTGCCATCTGTCTTTGCTCTGTCAGTGACCTATCTATTCATAGTCATTTGTATTGCTCCCTTATGCCTATCCCATGCCTGTTTGAAGCCCTGCACTGTATTCATAGCCACCACTTCTTGTGGTAAGCCATTCCATGCATCTATCACCCTTTCTGTGAAAAAGAATTTCCTCACATTCCCCCTTAATCGGCCTCCCAATAATCTCATGCTGTGTCCTCTTGTCCTGCTATTTTTCTTATATTTAAACATGTTAGACTCTTTCACCTTGTTTATGCCCTTAAGGTGTTTAAATGTCTTGATCATATCACCTCTCTCCCTCCTTTGCTCAAGGGTATACATATTGAGCTCCGTTAATCTGTCCTCATATGTCTTCTGATGCAGTCCCTGCACCATTTTGTTGCCCTTCTCTGGACTGCCTCAATTTGGTTAATGTCCTTGTGAAGGTGTGACCTCCAATACTGCACGCAGTACTCCAGATGGGGCCTAACCAATGTCTTGTACAGAGGGATTATTACCTCCCTCTTACAACTTGTGATACCCCTACTAATACACCCAAACACCCCCCTAGCCTTACCTACTGCTTTAGAGATCTGCTTGATGATTTTAGGTCATCAGTGATGATGATGCCCAAGTCTCTTTCTTCCTTTGTGACTGCTAGCAACTCCTCCCAGCCTATAAGTGGCTTCAGGGTTTCTCTTCCCTATGTGCATGATTTTGCACTTATTTGCATTAAATCCCAGTTGCCACTCTTCTGACCATTTTGCTAGTTTATCCAGATCTCTTCTCATTCTGCCCACCCATCTGGATCATCTACTCTGTTGCAGATCTTGGTGTCATCTGCAAACAGACAAGCCTTACCCTCAGTCCATCTGAGGTCACTAATGAAGATGTTGAATAGGACTGGCCCCAGGACTGATCCCTGAGGTACCCCACTTGTGACTTGCATCTCTTCTGACTGTATACCATTTACCACCACACTCTGTTTTCTGCCAGTCAACCAGTTTGCCACCAGTTGACCAACTTGACCCACCCTGAGCCTACCTAGCTTATTTATCAATCTTCATGTGGAACAGTGTCAAGTTTGCCAGTCAAGGTAGGTGACATCAACTGCTCCCCTTGGTCCACCACTGGTTACCCAGTCAAAGAAATCTATGAGATTAGTTTGACAGGACCTTCCTTTGTAAATCCATGCTGTCTTGGATCCTGTGCCCCTATGGATTCCAGGTGTTGCACTATCCTTTCTTAAGGAGTGCCTCCATAATCTTGCCCACTACTGAGGTAAGACTGACTGGTCTGTAGTTCCCCGCCTCCTCTGCTACCACTTTTGTGGAGGCGGGATCACATGAGCCCTTCTCCAGTCTTCTGGGACCTCTCCTGTGCTCAGAGAACTACTAAAAATTCTGCTAATGGCTCTCTAGGTTCCTCCTTTAGCTCCTTAAGTACCCTGGGATGTATGCCATCAGGTCCCATTGCCTTATCCACCCTGAGCTTAGCAAGCTCTGTAGGACCCTTTCTTTGTGAAGGGAGTAGTGCTCACCTCCCTCCCCTGTGTCCATGATGCTGAGCTGTGGGCCCTGCCTACCTTCTCTTCAGTAAATACTGAGCAAAAGTATCTATTTAGGATAGATGCCTTACAGGGTCCTCCTCCTCACATGCTCCTTTTCTCCATTAAGCTTAGCATCACCCCTCTGGACTTTCTCCTTTCACTAATGTATCTATAGAAAGTCTTGTCACCTTCTTTTACTGTTCGTGCTAGTGTTTCCTCAGTTTGGGACTTTGCCTGCCTTACTGCCTTCCCTGCTTCCCTTAGGGCAGTTTGGTATGCCTCCCTATCTTCATCCCGCTGTGTTCCCTTATATTTCCTGAAGGCCAGCCTTTTGGCTCTGACCTTTTCTGCTACTGTATTTGAGAACCAAAGTGGTTTCCTTCTTCTTTTGCACTTCCTTTTCTGTCTAACACAATGAGATGCTGCTTCAAGTATTGTATCCTTAATGCTTGCCCACTTTGCCTGTACCCTCGCCTGTGTTTCTTTTTGCCAGGGCTAGCTTAACTCTGTTGGCCATCTTATCAAAGTCAGCTCCTCTGAAGTCCCATATTTTTGCCTTGGAATGGGATGATTTAGATGTAGTAGCCAAATTGAACCATACCATGTGATGGTCACTGGCCCCAGGTGACCTTCTACCTGGAGATCTGTGATCCTTCTACGTTAGTCAGTACTAGATCTAGGATAGCCCTGTCTCTTGTGGGTTGCTGTACCAGTTGTTTGAGGCCCTCCCCTGCAGGAATCCACTATGAGTCTAGTTATGGCAGATGTTCCTGCTGGTATTGACCAATCTGTATCTGGCATGTTGAAGTCTCCCATTATCAGAACCTCCCTTTAGCTGTCATGTTTTGTATATCTTCTAACAGTAATGTGTCTATGTCCTCCCTCTGGTCTGGGGCCTGTAGGCAACCCAGTTCTTATGGCTGTCCCATTTCCTGTTTCCAGGGTGACCCAGTTCTTCTGGCTCCTTATGTGTATTCTGAATTTCTGTAGCTTTGATATTTTCATTAACATACAGGCCACTCCTCCCCCTTTTGCACCTTGGTCTCTTCTGAACAATACATAGCCAGGTACTGAAGTCTCCCAAGTGTGGTTACTGGTAAACCACGTCTCACTAACTGCTACTATGTCCAGTGTAGCCTCTGATATTATTGCCTGCAGGTCTGGGATCTTATTTCCCAGGCTGTGAGCATTTGTGTACATGATTTTCCATTGGCCAGATTTTGGTGTGTTAGTTGTTGCGTGAAGTTTGGCATTACCGTGCATCGTATGGGGAGACAAACCTTTTTCTTACCTGGTGATGCAAATGAACGGCAAACACGCTGAATTCCTGTTTGACCACTAGCTGAGGGGGGGTGTTCTTCCCCATTCACGAGCGGGGTGCTGCACCCTCCCATTTGCTAGTTTAAATATTCTGCAAAGACATCAAATTCTGCCCCCAATGCACTGACTCCTCTTTAGTCAGATGCAGTCCATCAAATTTAAAGAACTTTCGCTCCCAGAACTGTTGCCAGTTCCCTACAAATCTGTCTCCTTTTTCCTGGCACCAGTCCTTGAGCCACGTGTTTAGCTCCCCTATCTCCCCTTCTCTGACCTTCCGTCAATCTGCTCCCTTCTCCCAGACTGGCAGGATCTCAGAGAAGGAGATGCCAGACGAAATAGATGATAGTTTGTCAAACAGCTTAGTCAGGTGTTCCTTGGTCTCCACAACTGACCGGCTGGCGAGATCATTAGTCCCTATGTGATAGGACATCAATGTTTTCTCCTGCTTTGTGAACAATTTTATCAATGCGGTCAGTGTCTCTCCATGCTGATGTACCTGGGAGACATCTGACCATCACCCCTGGCTGGAGATGGATATCAACTCCCTGAATCATGGAGTAAGAGTCCAGATCTACCCACTGCTTTTCTCTCATGGTCAGGAGTAAAAGATAGGTTCCAGTCTCCCCCTAAAATCAGAGGAAGGAAAGCATAGGGGAGCAAGGTTGTTAATAAATTGGAAAGAAGGATGGAGAGTCACAGTTAGGACCATATATATAACGTAATACCAACTCTGTGTAGTTCAGCATCCCCTTCAAAATTAAATACCTGCCATTTTCATCTCAAAAACAATTTTCACAATTGAACGGAACACTTCTTGCCAATAAAATGGCCACTCCCCTGCTTTGAGTACTATCTCCAGCATTAAATATTTGACCCACAAACTGCTTTTCGAACAGGGAAGCCTCTGTCTCTAACAAATGGGTCTCTTGCAAGAATATAACAGCTCATTTAAGCTGTTGAATATGTTTCAAAATCTGGTAGTGTTTAACTTTTTTTCTGGGGCCCCCTAACATTCCAAGTGAGCAATTTCATATTACCTGCCATATAGATGACCTCTGCACGGTCAGTTTTAAAACCTTGTAGAGTACTTTGCCCCTTATCCATAGTAGCAACCAGCCAATAACCTAACCCCCCACCCCCCTCACTAATACCCGGTAACCCTGAAAAAACAAACAAAAAAGCCTACAAAATGCCCCAGCAAACCCATAGTACTTCCCACATATTTTGCACATAAAATATTAAAAGTAACTACATACCCCCCTCCCCACCAACATAAATAGCTTTTGATGCATGATGAACAGTTACAACGATCAGCACCCCTCCCTCCCACTTGCCCATTTTCAAGTTACCCCTACAAACAAACAAAGTAAACAATACCAAACCCCCTTGTAACTAGTCCAACCTAAGGTAAAATAATTGGTATTGTGGAGAGTCTAAATACAATATATGAGGTCTGAGAACATATTAAGCAGTAACTTATACAGTAAAGACCTCTTTTGAACATAAGTCTGCTACCTATAATGTAAACCAATATCCCCTGAACTTAAAGAGGTCAGCAAATAAATGTGAAAGTCATTATGCCCCTTTTAGGCTACTAACCATATATTGCCTCCACAGATGGCACCAGGATGCCAGTTAGACCCGCTCCCCTACTGACCTCGTATAAGTAAACTAGAAGCATAACCTGACATAACTGAGAAAGTCATAAGTCACTGACATACATGAGCAAGCCAAATGAAATATTCAGTCCTGTAGCCTTCAATGCTGCCTTACACCTTGCAAAACAAAACAGAAGAAAAAGGGGGGGGAGTCGGTTCCATTCTTCAAATCCTACAGGTACAGTTGCACGAGCCGGTCCCTTCCTTCTCCTTGGGGTGAAAATAATCCAATGAAAGTCCAAAGTAAAGATTGCAATGTCCCCAAGCCGTCTTACTGGTGAAAAAAGCACCGTTGATTTTTATCCTTCCATTACTGTTTCAGCGGTCTTTGAAAAGATTGGGCAAAGCAACTCTCAGGGCAGACTCCGTGGCCTTTGGATCTTCAAAGCTAGCCCAGGTACCCTTGGTCAAAACTTGAAATTTCACTGGGTATAACATTTTAAACTTTATTCTGGCTGGGATTAACTTGTTAACCAGGGGGTGAAATTGAGCTCTATGCTGGCGTACCGACATCGGTAGATCTTGTGTGATTCTCAGCTGAATTTCGCCCCATTTGATTTCTTCCAGGGTACGGATTTTCATCAGAAAATGCTGCTTTTCCAGATAGTTGAGAAAGCAAATTATTAATGGTCTTGGGATAGCACCCAATGCAGGCATAGGGCATAGAGATCTATGAGCTCTTTCAATTAAATAATCAGAGCCGTGCAGGGAAGGGCCTGCCAGCTTTGTTGCCAGCTTTTGAGTGAAGAGAATTGTGTCTGCCCCTTCTTCCTTCTCTGGCAGGCCAATTATCACCACATTATTGTGCCTACTGCACCCCTCCAAGTCCTCAATTTTAACTTCTAAGTGAGCCATTTGTTGTCTATTCAGTGCCAGTTCCGGTTCTAGTCTGCCCAGGTGCTTTTCTACTGACACTATGCGTACTTCGTTGTCTCCTACTCTCGTGATGATGTTATCTAGAGCCATATTCATGGATTTGACTTCCGTTGTCAATGAACATAGCTCTTCACCAAAAGGTTTGAATTCCGTCCTGAATTGGTCCACAGTAAGTACATTGGGATCCTGGGCTTGCACTGTACGCTCGGCCGGAGTAGTCTGCGGCCTGTTTTTTTGACTGGCTTTTTCCACTGTGTGCGGAGGCATGTGTTTAGGCAAGGCTTACCTCATCTCTGCTTCCATATTCCGGTGGAAAACTGCAGACTTGTTTTGTTGATCGATTCTTGCCTCCTAAGAATTGCGTTTACTGTTGATTGCAGAGGTAAAAGAGGTCTTTAATTGAGTTTAAAACACAGAGCGAGCGGGAGACAGTCGGAGTGCTGCTACTCATGGTCCTGCATCACGTCATCTCTCCACCTGTGCACTTTTTGCATTGATATACGTAAACTACACTGTTTGATTGATATGTGTGGGATCTGTTTATTTTTACCATGCTGTTTTGGTCTGTCTTAATATGGGTGCAGGTTGTACATCTTGCATTGTTGCATGGTGTTGTTCTTCTCATCTCATGGTTATTTTTATCATCTGGGAGTTTGCTATGAATTATTATGCAAGAAAGGTTAGGTGGCTGACTTTAAGCAGTGACAGGTGCTTCAGGGAAGATGTCCCTAAGGCTTTCCTCTTCACTCAGCATGGGTTGTTCTGTTTTAATAATTTTCTGAAGGGGGTTTAGCATGGGGATGTATGTAACAACTAGGGGTGTGTGATCAGTTAGATTTTTTTCCTAGTATTTCACTAGATTTTCTCATGGTATTTGTATAGCATGTTCTATTTCTCTGTCAGTTTGTTTTGTGGTGTGGCCCTGCTAGATGAAGGAATTCTGAAGTGAGCATAGCTGTTTGTTTGTTTGTTGTTATCTCATCAGAGCAGTTTCAGTGGTGTCTAATTGCCCTACTGTAGGTCACAGATTTTGTTTTTGCCTGCCTTGGATGGAAGCTGGAATTATGCAGGTGTGTGTCTGTCTGTCTGTGGGTTTCCTGTAAACAGTAGTTTTTATATGTCTATCATTAATAATTCTGACTGTGGTATCCAGAACATTTATGTTGGTGGTGGCGTATTCAATAATGACTCTTATAGAGTGATGAAAGTTGCTGAAACCATGATGAAACTTTTTAAGGGAGTCTTCACTTTCTGTCCAAATAAGGAATATGTCATCTATATGTTGAAGGTAGACTAATGGTTTATAGAGGTAGTGTTCACAAAAATCTTCATCTAGGCAAGCCATGAAAAGATTGGCATATTGTGGTGCCATTTTTGTGCCAGTTGCTGTCCCCATGATCCGAAAAAGTACTTGCCATTAAATGTGAAGTTGTGTGTCAGAATAGATTACATTAGGATGCTGATGGTGGTTTCTGGAATGTCTCTTGTGGATGTGTTGTCCTGTAAAAATTCTGATGCACTGATATGCCAACTTCATGAGAAATATTAGTGTAGAGGGCAGTGACATTCATTGTGGCTAGACTAGTGCTGGGTCATAGTTGTCCAATTTGCTTCAATTTCCTGAGAAAATATATTATGCCCTGGATGAAATTGCTGGTAACTCTCACTAGTGGTTTTAAAATGGATTCAGTGAGTCCTGAAATGTTCTCAGTGAGTGTGCCAATTCAAGAGATGATGAGTCAACCTGGATTTCCAGGTTTGTGTATATTAGGCAGCAAGTAGAATGTTCCTGGAGTAGGTTTGTTTGGACTTTTCAAGGCATCCATTCAGCCTCTCTTACAAATAACTTATCACATCCTGCTAATCAATCCTTCCTCTCAAATTCTTCTTAACTATTCTATCATTATTTTTTTTTTTAAACAATGCCTCACAGTGTATATGATTGTTGCTTATTTTGCTCAGTTTGCAATTCAACTGAAGAAGGGAAGCTGGCGGTAATGCAGCGGTGCCCCACCACCACCTGCTCGACTCCTGACCTCTGTGTAATGTAAAATAAATATTTTCCTTGGTAGTCTAGTGGTCCCCATCCCGTGCTCAACTCCTGACTGCCATGTAATGTAAAATAAATATTTTTCTGGTAGTCTAGTGGTCCCCCCACCCCCAACTCAACTCCCGACCTCCCTGTACTGTAACATAAATATTTTCCCTGGTATTCTAGTGATCCCCCAACCCCCAGCTCGACTTCTGACCTCCGTGTACTGTAACATAAATATTTTCCCTGGTGTCTAGTGGCCCCCCCAACCCCAGCATGACTCCCGACCTCCATGTACTGTAAATTAAATATTTTCCCTCGTAGTCTAGTGGCCCCTCACCCCTCCAGCATGACTCCTGACCTCCGTATAATGTAAAATAAATATTTTCCCTGGTAGTCTAGTGGTCCACCCACCCCCCAGCTCGACTCCCGACCTCCGTTGAAAATTAAATCTATGACTTGTCCCTGGTAGTCTAGTGGTCCCCCCACCCAGCAGTGACTCCACCACCCATCCGAATCAGAACCCCCATGAACAGAGCCGGTGACCAGCTCAGCCCTCCTCTCACCTCCACGGCCAGCCACTGACTGAGGTACAAATGCGCTCATTACGTACCTCAGTCAGCAGCTCAACATGTAGGTGAAGGAAGGAGGCTGAGCTTGTCGCCGACCCGGTTCATGGGGGTCTGATGGACAGTGGGAAATGCTGGAAAGGAGACTAAAACTACCAGAACAAATCATAGATTTTCAATGGAGATCGAGTCGAGCTAAAGGCAACCAAACATGGAAATACATGGGGCCAGAGTCCCGGTGAGTGGGAGACTACTAGACTACAGGCTATTTATGTTACATTACAGGCGGGAGTTGAGCGCAGGGGGAACACTAGACTACCAGCGAAAATATTTATTGTACATTACATGGAGGTCAGGTGTCATGCTGGGGGGTTGGGGAGGCCACTAGACTACCAGGGAAAATATTTAATTTACAGTACACGGAGGTCGGGAGTCATGCTGGAGGGTGGGGAGGCCACTAGACTACCAGGGAAACAAATGTATTTTACATTACACGGAGGTCGGAGTCATGCTAGGGGGGCCACTAGACTACCAGGGAAGATTATGTATTTTACATTACATGGTGATCGGGAGTCATGCTGGGGGTGGAGGGGCCACTAGACAACCAGGGAAACTTATGTATTTTACATTACATGGAGGTCAGGAGCCAAGGGGTAGAGGGTGGGGAAACCACTAGACTACCAGGGAAGATTATGTATTTTACAGAACACGGAGGTCGGGAGTCATGCTGGGGGGTGTGGTGGGCCACTAGACTACCAGGGAACATTATGTATTTTACAGTACACGGAGGTCCGGAGTCATGCTGGGTGGGGGGACCACTAGACTACCAGGGTTTACAGTGAATTGTGGGGCTACTGGGGGTCGGTGAGCATGCTGGGGGGAGGCACTAGCCTACCAGGGTGTAACAGGCACACAATGGAACAGGGACCATGATGGTAGAAAAGGACTGCCTGGCCCAGCCAGACTGCCCTGTTCCCTATCTACTGAATATGCTGCATATCCTAGTTCCTAATGACCCTACAGCCTATGGCCAACTGCCCCCACCAGGTTTGCTTATGTCTGTCCCATGCATTGCATCTTCCCCACTGTTTCACTCACTACTGCACTGGGGTACCTATGTTGTTGGGGGAGGCATCCTTCAGGGCATGTATGGCCACTGGCAGTGTGTCTGTATTTAGCTACTGATCTGTATATGTGTATGTGTGTGTATATATATATATATATATATATATATATATATCTATATTATAGTAGCATGGTAGTGCCGCTATAGTTAGGGTTGAGGAGCCATTTTAAGGTTAAAGGGTCAAATTGTGCACCTTAATAACTTTGCAACCGTTCAACGGATTTGCCTAAAATTTGGTATGCAAGATTGGGCATGGGAGATCTTGGGACCTGCCAAGTTTTGTACTGGTCAGATATACGGCTGTGGTCTTATTAAGCACCAACGAAAATGTGCGTTTATGCTTTTTTGCGAATTCTTTGCTCTCACCTACAGGTCACGCGGTTTTCGCGACCTACATATATAGGGGTTCTGCTTGCACAGATGCATGGTTGTGTTGTATGCACTGACTGTGCTTGGCAACACACAGCTCCTGCTGCTTCCAGCCTGTAATTCTATTTCGACCAACAGGGGATGCTGAGTGCATGCCGTGACCTGCAGCATCCAGCCTGCACTTCCATTCTGACCAAAAGGGGGAGCTTTGTGCTCCATGCAGTAGCACCGGGCAAACTGCATGGTAATGTATGCTAAGCAGCACTTAATGAGATACAAATATACCTGTTTGCCCACGGATTACCTAAGTAGGCTCATTTGCATGGGGGCTTTGAATATAGCTCCCGTTTGCCCCGGGCTAGCCAGTTTGCACCAGGCTAATGTGTTAGCACTGTGCAATCGGGTTAGCCCCGGGCAAACCTTACTTCAGCATAGCACAGTTCTGCAGTGTGTGGCTCACATTATTGTTTGTAGTCATACCTCTCAGCTGTCTCTGATTTTCAGGAACATCTCTTATTTTACCTCACAATTTTACTCTGTCCCTCATAAAAATTGTGTTTCCATGACCAAACAGTGGGGGTTGTAAGCATTAACTAATGTCAAACATTAATGTTACAGATGTGTTCTTCCTTAGAAAATGCATTTTACACTAAACCACTTATTCTGCCAGCTTCCTGAGTGGATATCACCAATTTTTCAGATGTGTCCCTGATTTTTTAAGCCTTGTCCCTGATTTATGAGACAGGGGGTTGAGAGGTGTGTTTGCAGTAGCTGTGAGACAGCTCTGTGTAATCACACACAATGTTCTACACCTGCAACACTGGCTTACTATAGAGTCTAAGGAGCTGCAATTGCAGTTTGCACTTCCCTGTTGCTATATTCAGTGCTGTCTTATTCCCGGGCTATTTATGCCCTGAACTCCCAGATTGGTTTGCCCGGCTTCCTTAGACTGCTATATTCAGCAGGATTAGCACCGGGCTATTTCCTTTTGAATATAGCTTGCTTTGTGCTCCGGGCTAAGTTCCCCCGCTGGGCAGAGCTAATTTTGCCCCGGGGCAAAGTTTTGACTATCTGGCCCTGATTGTTTTGTTCCTTTTCCCTGTCCTATAGTGCTTTCTCTATTTTTATAAAAAGAAGAGAGCCTAGCACTTTATGTGGCTCCTGATCAGTAATTATAGAAGGCCTCACTTACCCGGCCTAGAAGGTGTTGTAGCCCTCTGAGACTGTAAGTACCTAGCTCAGTATAAGATGACCAGCCTCAGTCTGATCAGATTTATATGACTGACAAGAGGGTTGTCCCTAGGAACCGGGCAGGTCTGAAGGAGGGGCCACAGAATACTCGCATATATATTAGTTAGTCCATTATTTTTCAGTAACAATATTTTTAGACTGTGGGACCCTACCTGTTACATTATGTTTTATGTTATTATATATACACACACACATATATACATACTGTATATATATATATATATATATATATAATGGTAGCACAGTAGTGCTACCATAGTTAAGGTTGAGTAGCACTTTTAAGGTTAAAGGGTCAAATTTTGCACCTTAATAACTTTGCCACCATTCAACGGATTTACATGAAATTTGGAATGCACAATTGGGCATGGGAGATCTTGGGATCTGCCAAGTGTTGAACCGGTTGGATATACGGCTGCAGAGTTATTAAGCGACAACCAATTGGGCAATTACGCTTTTTTGTGATTTCTTTGCTCTCCCCTACAGGTCGCACAGTTTGCACGACAAGTCCAAACACTTCAGGAAACATGCAGCTAGCGTCCCCGATGTGCCTTTTGAAGATTTCGTGAAAAAAATATTGAACGGTTCAAATGTTATTCAAAAAGCAAGTTCCCATTATAAGTCAATGGGAAAAGTTAACAAAAAGTTCAACACTTTCGCAAATGCAGTTTTTACTTTCGCAAATGGCCCTTTTACTTTCGCAAATCCACCATTTTGTTTTCAGTTGGTGATCAGAGAAATGCTTGCATTTAAATTTGGAACCCTCTAGCAACACAATTATTTTTGTGTTTACCTAGTCGGACCCTGAGGATGCTAGGCATGTCTTTATTTTGAGGTTTAACACCCTAGAAATATGTTTTTCAAGTTTCTGGAAAAAGTACCTTCACAACGTAGTGTAGCACTCATGAAAGTGTCGCAAATTTTTGTGAAAGCTTTCGCAAATTGCGACACTACTTTTCCAGGCTATGGCAATATGACAGCAATTCTTTGCTATCCTGCTACAAAGAACAGTTTGGTCTTTTGGGCTGAAATTTGGAGGGAATGCAGCTAACATCTCACAGATGTGTCTTTAAGTATTTTGTTGAAAAAATATTACCGAACGGCAAAGTTACAGCACTCCAAAGTTGAAACTTTTTCCCATTGGATAACATTATGTCGTCCGCCGCATTACAGGAATCCTTTGCTGCCCTGCTGCAGAATAACAGTTTGCTCTTTTTGGCTGAAATTTGAAGGGAAGAAAGCCAACATCCCACTGACGTGCCTTTTGGTGGTTTGGTGAAAAAATATTACAAGGCAGCACAGTGACAGCACTCCGAAGTTAACGCTTTTTCCCATTGGATAACATCACGGCGCCTTTCGGGGCCCGTATCTCAGAAACGGTGCAAGATACGGACTTGTTGTTGCAAAAATGCTTAGACCCCCTAACAGGGGCTAAGTGCTAAACTAGCCAGGACATTCATAAATCATATGAAATTTTTACATTCTTTTTCTGTGTAGTACGGTTCCTGATATATAAGCAATTTAGTATTCCAAGTCCTCATTTTCTGTTCCGAGGCCCATTGTTATGTACACATTCTTTATTTTCACTGTGTTTTCCAATGCATTTTTTGGGGAAAAAAGGGTGTGCCCTTTTGTTACTGTGCCAGTTAGCGTTTCCAGTTGCATTTCCGTTACCGTTTGTAGCACCATTACCGTCTACGCCACCGTGTGCGTTACGGTTTGCGTTTTCACTTGCGTTTGCGTTTTTGTGTCGTTTGGCAGTATTGTTGCTGTTACCATTACCAGTTTTATTTGCAGTTGCGGTACCATCCATGTGCGTTACAGTTTGTGTTTTCATACGTGCTTGCATTTCTGTTTCATTTCTGTTTCCTTTGGCATTATTTTTGCTGTTACTGTTACCATTTGCATTTACAATTGCAGTACCATGACCGTGCATGTAACGGTTTACATTTCTGTACTCGTTTGCATTTGCATTTCTCTTTCCTTTGGCATTATTGTTGATGTTACCATTACCATTTGCGTTAACAATTGTGGTTCCATGACCATGCACGTTACGGTTTGCGTTTCCATACGCGCCTCCATTCCCATTTCCATTTCTGTTTCCTTTGGCATTATTCTTCATGTTAACTTTACCATTTGCATTTACTATTGCGGTACCATGGCTGTGCACATTACGGTTTGCGTTTACATGTGTGCTCGTGTTTGCATTTCCGTTTCTATTCCCTTTCGCGTTCTTTTTGCTGTGACATTTAACATTTCCATTTAAAATACTGCTGCCATCACTGTTCGCATTACCAGTTGTGTTTTCGTACGTGCTTCAATGTCCGTTTGCGTCACTGTTTGCTTTGGTGTCACTTTGCACTTGCGTTTCTATTAACGTTTCCTTTACCATTTACGTTTTCCATTACCATGTGCACCACTATTGGCACTTCTGTTTGTGTTGTTGTTCCTGTTACTAAGTCACAAGACATCACATGGTGGGAGCGCTGGGCCCGATTTACTATTTGTCATTATCATTCTCAAAAAGAAGGGAAATTAGAGGCAAAAAACTCTGTTTAATGCATCAGTTAGGGTTGTTCCACAGTGACAAAAGTGAGGAAATTCAGTGTTAGGGTTGAAAACCCCCTTTGGATCCCAAACCCACACCCCCAACTGGCATCGGGGTACGTGTTGGGGTCATCAGTCCTAACTCTCACCCCATTTTTCTGTAACCCCCTACAAATGGGGGTTCTTAAAGCTTTCCAGAGCTTGTTTAAATGCTCTGCCTGGCTGGTGTTCATGCTTAAGCTGCTTTAATGTTATAGCCAGTGAACGCTTTAAAGCTCTGTATACTGTCTCTTTAAGGGCTGCCTGTTCACAGTCATAATTAGTTGAAATGGGGGGGGGGCTGTGTGGTTTTATGCCCGAGTCCTGCCTGGGCTGCTGAGTAAGCGCTCCATTCTGCCATCGCTCATTGTGCAGAGGGAGCTCTCTGAAAAGATGTAACTTGTTATTGATAATAACTGAGAGTAATAATGATAATGTGGTTGTTCTAACCTGCCTTCTTTGCAGCAAAGACTGTTCTGATTATCTCCTCCATTCTGGTCCCAAACTGCTGAGTTGGACCAATCAGTACAGTGGAACTCTAATAGAGCCGTCTGACCAATAGAGGAACTGCTTGTAATTTGGGAAAGGCATTATGGGCTATGGCGCGCTTTTTCATACCACTGAGAGCAGGAGTAAATGACTGACATGTGCAGCCAGCCTATGAGATCAGGTAGTGCCCGAACTGTAAGGAGTGCCCCATGCTGTTAGGGGGCAGATTCGTTGTGACTGTGAAGGAGAAGGGAGCTCTGAACTTCTGCGCTGTCTGAGTGTTCATGCGGGAAGCACGTGAAAGGCCTGAGGCAGAAGTTTTGCCTTGTCAAGTGCTTCGGACTAAATCCGCCGGCGTGCAGTCGGAGGAGGTTGTGTAGGGACACAGCTACCTACCAGGCTTTACCGGAAGGGGACTGAAGAATCTGCTGAATCACGCTCGGTCCAAAAGGACATTTTGGAGTGGCTGCTACCGCCCAAAGTGGCCGTTCGGGTCCTGAAAGCCGCTGCCTGGTATGGTACCCCTCTGTTGTTTGCCATATAAATGTGTGAGGAGGCTGTTGAAGCTCAGGCTCAGCCCTGCAAGTGGTGAAGGAAGGGTATCTGCTGGAATCATGAGTACTGGATCAGGGTAGCTCCCTGTTAAGCTTACAAGCAGTGGCCAAAATCTTTTCGTTACACTGCTGCCTGCATTAACTGAACCTTCTGCTCATTCTGACCTGCTCAGGAAAGTAAATGCTTATTTGTGTCAGGGCCCCAACCAGCTGCCATGAGGGACTAGCCATTAGGGCTTGGGTACCCAGGGACAGTAACTAATAGGTTTAGGCCTGTGCACAGAGCCCTAGGTAGATAAGTATAGTGATAAGCCAATCATCTTGATTTCCCCGTTCTTGTTATTCCCCCTTAAATAAATCAGATTGTTTGTTTTGCAACTGTACCGTGGCTGGATTGTGTTTTACTGAGGATATACTGTACAGTGAAAGTGTGATAACGGTGCCTTACTTTCCAGGGGGTCCCCCAGAGTGAACTGAGAGATACGAGCTGGGGGGTAAGTGTACGGGGGAAAAGTATTGTCATTACTCCGGGTGAGCCACTAGTGGGATGAAAGGGGGGTTGCAGTAACCCAGAGGGCTGTGACTGAGTCAATCTTGACTATCTTAACCCCAACATCTGGGTGGAGGCACCCATCAATGGATCTGGGCCCCTCACCCTGTCACAGTTGAGGCAGGCCGGGGTAGTAGCCCTAGAGGTAGTGCCCCCTGGGGGTTACACTTCTATACCTCTGCTTCTTTACACATGTGATGGGGTGAAAGTTAGGGCCGATGACTCCAACGCGCACCCTGATGCTGGTTGGGGGTGGGCTGGGGTCCAAAGGGGTTTTCAACCCTAACACTGAATTTCCTCACTTTTGTTGCTGTGGAACAACCCTAACTGATGCATTAAACTGAGTTTTTTGCTCTAATTTTATATATATATATATATATTTCTCTCTCTCTCTCTCTATATATATATATATATACACACACACACACACTATGCATAACTTTAGAATTTCCTTTCTGTTGATCAACTAGAGATGCTAATTGTTTTTTAAGGGGCGGATTCATGGACAATGGGGAGGGTATAAAAAGCCCAAGGGAGCAAGGAGAAGTTGTATTTTCTCAGTTGCTATCTGTCCTGACAGAGGTAGAACCTCAGCCCTCTCTTGGCTCAAGGAGATGTGGAGTAAGAGTGAGATTGGCCGGACAGTTGCTTCCTGGCCGTGGAAGGTGGAAGCCCTTCAGGGTGTTCAGCAGAGAGGCTGACACTAGGCCATACTAGGCTGAGGATTGCTTACCTCATTTTTTATTGATTTCTGTATTTCACCCAATTTTCTTGAGAAAAAAAATAAAATGATAAATGCTTTTGGCGTTTTTTGTGGACCTAAATCTCATCTGCCTTTCTATGTTGTACTGAAATCCTGCAATCTACTACATTCCCCCACCACTTGGGGGTTGCACCTTGAAATGAGTTTCAGCTCAGTGTGCCTTTCCCAGTCACAACTAGCAAATAAATAAGAATATATTTTAAATTAGCTCTAATGATATATCAGTCATAAACTGTTCATGTCATTAGGTGGATATAAAAGGGTGTCAAGATTAGCTTTTATTATGTAACTGATAATAAAAATATATTTGCATTGTAGTTCATTGTCATGTAATTCTCTTTTTTTTTATTTTCAACAGATCTTGCTGTGTGTATTAAATGCCCAGAAGATCACTGGTCCAGTTACAAGCGAGATAGATGCATCCCTCGACTTATTGAATTTCTCTCCTATGACGACCCACTGGGCGTAACTTTTACTGCCATATCCACTGCCTGCTCATCAATTACTGTTTCTGTTCTATGTATATTCATCAAATACCGGGACACTCCGATAGTCAAAGCTAACAACCGTGAACTCAGCTATCTTCTCCTACTCTCCCTCATGTTGTGCTTCCTCTGTTCCTTGATATTCATTGGCCGATCTATGACAGTAACCTGTATGATTCGACAAGTAATTTTCAGCATCAATTTCTCCTTCTGTATTGCTTGTGTGCTGGCAAAGACCATTACAGTGGTGATCGCCTTCAATGCTACTAAGCCAGAGAGCAAGCTACGGAAGTGGGTGGGGTCCAGAATCCCCATTTATATAATTGTTTTCGGTTCACTAAGTCAAGTTCTGATAGGCATTGTCTGGCTGGCTACTTCACCACCATTTGTAGAAAATAATATGAAATCTACAAAAGATAAGATAATAATTGAATGTAATGAAGGTTCAATAGTCATGTTCTATTGCATGCTGGGATACTTGGGCCTTTTGGCAACTATAAGCTTCATGGTGGCTTTCCTAGCAAGAAAATTACCTGATAGCTTTAATGAAGCAAAATATATCACGTTCAGCATGTTGGCTTTTGCTAGTGTTTGGATATCATTCATACCGGCATACATCAGTGCAACAGGAAAGTACTTAGTTGCCGTGGAGATATTTGCCATTTTGTCTTCCAGTGCAGGATTGCTCTGCTGTATATTTGTCCCAAAGTGTTATATTATCCTGTTCAGACCTGAGATGAATACAAGAGGAAATCTAATGGGAAGGGGAAATGCACACAGTAAAAACTAAACAAATGAATAAAGTAACAGAACATGGGGTGGCACTACAGTTTCAGCAATTTGTTTTTCTGTACTATTTAACATAAGGATTTCCCTAAATATTTTTAGGTGTTTCTGCCTGATTTTTCAATAGCTCACATATTTATTTACTTGTAATTTTTGAGCATGAAGCCACTTTAAGCTGTGACAATTTTCTTCCAGGTGTGTCCATGGGAGGGGTTAAATCGACCAGTTTTTATTGAACGAGAGAATGTTGTCCACAACACTGTGACAACTCCACTACCATCCTTTTGTATATGCCATGGGATCTTTAATCTGTCCCTGAACAGTTAAAAGAGATTGGCAGAAGGAACCTTGTTAGGATATGAACAAAAGGATGGAACCTGAACTGTACAGTATCCCCTAAATACTGTACTGCAGTGTTAATACTGGATATTATGCCAAGGGCCTGGTGTGGGGCTTGAAACTATAATCATCTCATTTTCCATCCCCAGAGGCAAGTGTGCAACCTACTGAGCCACTGATACTGATGGATATATGAAGTAACTCTCCAGTCATACCATCCACCAAATAAAACAGCCCCAACAACTCTTTTTTTTAATCCAAAATAGCCTTGATATCAGTCAGGTCCAAAACATAACTATGCTTAATCATTTCATCGGTTGCCATTGTTCAGCATTTAGGAGTACTGAGAGTCATGCTCATAATATGGTGGAGGTGATATAAGGAGCAAAATTATCAGTTCCAAAACTGTGGTAAAGATTGTCAGTTGCTATAGCAACATGAGTTCAGATACATTGCACTTCTGAATGCCATACACAGAAGGGTAGTTTGCACAGCAACAAAGCAATTGCACCAGATCTCAGTGTCCAGAAGATCAGTGATCCAGTGGCAACAGACATAGCTGCATCCCTTGACTCTTTGAATTTTTCTCCTATGACGATCCACTGGGTGAACATAAATTTGGGTTTCATGGGACATTATGGATTTTAATATCCACAGACTTCTTCTTCAGACGGGCATATTATAGGACTTCAGCACATGTTGGGTGTGTGTGTGTGTGTGTTTTGGGAGGTATGTGAACATAGCAGGTGTGGGACTGGCTGTCACATTCAGGTAGGCTTCTATTTAGATATGTGGAGTCACAGTATGTTATTACTCTTACTTCACACACTTAATGAATATTAATTCCTCCTTACTATTTACCTTCACCTGGGAGTGGGGTGGATTCCATTGTGTCATATTCAGATCCCCTAGCCTGTTACTGTACATACAGCAAGTTTATTATAGACTGTCACTTCACTTTTTTTTAACTCTGAACATATTGGGGTGTAAGATTTCATTTGCATGGGGGTCCTTGGTCTATTTACATTAGGCTAATATTGTAGTGATTTGTGCCAATGAAGGTATGTTAGGACTCTCGCCTTACATGCATACTTTATATTTACTTCTAGTTACCTTACCCTGGGGAGGGTGGCAGTTTTATTTCATTGTGGTTCTATCTAGAATCCTTGGAGATGTTATTATGCAGTTAGGAGTAAGGTTAAGTAGTGTCACATTTTTGCTCTGTAGATATTGAGATACATGATCCCTTTTACTTGGGATTTCGTGACAAGTTGAATTCCTTTGGGGAACAATTGCAGTTATTGATGTGAATGAAGGTGCATTAGGAGTGAGTGTGTGTGTGTATTTCTCCTTAAAACTAGTTATCCCCCCAACGCATTGTGGGGATGTGGGGTGGGGTATGGTGTGTTGTGTGAGTGGAGAGGAGGAGAGAATTCAATTTGTATCTCTTATTCAGGTTCCTTAGACACTTTTGGTACATCAGGTTGGTATACACTTTGAATTTATTTACATCAGTACATATCAGGCTGCATGGTCTTAATTCCTTGGTGGTGCTTGACGAGAGTTTTTTGTTTGACACTAATACTGTCAATTTATAGTTATATTATCATTTATAAAGTCCTGTTACTACACTAGAGGCTTTTGAAGTTTATGGGGCATACTGTCTAGCTGGAGAGTATAGCTGTGAAATGGGTCCAGCTTAGTTTTACACATCATACAGTGTGTACTGATCATTTTAAGACAGCTTTGCTGGTAATTTTGTGTCTGTAATACATACATTGAAACTTCTTGGTGTCTTAAGACAATCTTAGTATGTCTTTAATCCAGGTGGGAGTTGTTTTTCAGTAATTGCATTCTTATACACATTGTGACACTCATATCTTGATTTAAGAGCCATCTGCCCAAATAATGTTAGCTCATGTTAATTGAATTTATATGCAGTGGAATTCTTTGTATGTGTTTTGCACCAAGTGTCTTTGGCCCTGGGACCCTCCCAGCATAAGGTAACATGGTACTGTGTAACTTCTCTGTCATCATCTTCTGTTTTTTTAAATGAGTATTTTAAAGCAATGGGGATTTTTTTCTGTTTTTTTTTTCTGCATGATCTAGTTGTTAAAAGTATTGTTTTTTCTAAATGTATTTATTTATTAAATTTTGTTAACCGGGTAAGCCCACTGGGCCTCGAGGGTCCCTTTTTCAGGGTCGACCCGGAGTTTGTTACATATGGTTTGAATATACAGTCAGGTATCACAGTGTCAGACATATCGTACAGGGTTACTAGGACAGTATACAATTTTACAGTTTTGTGTAAGAGGGCAAGAGGTACATGATATTAGTTAGTACAGTAGTAGTACAGTGCAGTGAGTCTAATACAGTAGTACATCTAATACCACAATATGGTACAGTACCTCTAATGCCGGAGGTATATTACACTGAGGAGTGCAGCATGGCAGAGTAGTACATATAATATGGGGTTATGAGGACAGTATACAGTTTCTGTAGAAGAGGGCAGCGAATACATTACAATATAGAGTACAGCAGTGACGGCAAATAGGGGTGAGGGTGATAAGTGCTTTGAGTGCATACAGGAAGTTCCGTATGTGGTAGAGTACCCGCTTGTGCAGTCATTAATCGTAGCCCTTGTAGGGGAGCAGTGCCGAGTTGGTACAAATTGACATGAGGTGTGGTTGTCTTAGCCATTCGGGAAGTGGCAGGGACTTGGTTTGATAAGGAGAGCATGCAGTCCCTTTTGAAAGATGGCTAAGGTCGGTGCCTTCTGAAGATGGCTGGGGAGATTGTTCCATGATTCAGGGGCTAGGTGAGTAAAGGATTTACTCCCTGCAAAAGTGCAGGTCAGGGGAGTTTCCAGGAGTCTTTTGTTCAAGGAGCGGAGTGGGCACCTGTTACACTTTGGGGCAAGTAGTCCGATCAGACCTGCCGCAGGCTGGGCATCAGGGAGCTTGTAGGTCCAGCTTAGTAGGGGGTACTGGAGCCTATTGTACTGGGATGGCCAGTTGAGGGCTGTGATGGCATCACAATGGTGGGTCCTAGGGTATGATTTGGAAACAAAGTGAGCTATTTTGTGGTATAGGGTCATTAGTCTACTGTGGTCCATTTTAGCGATGCAGAGTACGATGGGGATGGCATAAGTTAAGGTTGGGAGAAGGATGCTTTGTGAGATTGCCAGTCTAGTCTCTGATATCATGTTGTGGCTTAGGCAATAAAGAAGGCCAGATTTTTGGTGGATGTTTTTTGTTACAGTGTCCACATGGGGTTTCAGTGTGAGCCCCTGATCTAGTGTGAGGCCAAGGTATTTGACTGATTGTACCACCTTTATTTTGGAGCCAGATAAGGTAGTGACTGTCATTATGCTTCTGATGAAGGACTTGTTGGTCTGAAAGCTACAGCACTCTGTTCTTGTTGTTACCTCTAGGTTGGTCCATTAAAAAGTATCAAATCATTTGCTTCTGGATCCATTATATATGTTGAAATGCATTGGTTTGGGGGAAATTGGGTCTACACCAGTGTAAACCTATATTGCTAAATCATATCAGTAAAAGAGAATTGTAATGTTTCATGATTGACGAGGTAATTAAAATATTAACTAATAATCCAAATTTGGGGTGGTTACAGGATGAAAGAATACATGTGGGTCCCAGAAAAGTGAATGTTGTCACAATTAATGATATCAAGCCAAATGGCTATAAACCTTTGTTTAAACTACATAGCATGATTAGAAACCTCTTCAAAAATGTCATGGGTATGGACCTATAGTATAATTACATTATTTTTGTTAAATAAGCTGGTAGCATGGGTGTAGCATTCCGTCTAGAGGTAATCCTATGGCCGTAAGGGAACAAGAAGCCCAGAATACTTGGCATAAAAGAGATGCATTTTCTTGTAAAACTATTTAAAGGTTTGGCTTAAAGTAAACAAATAATCGTTTTACTCATCTTGCACAGGATAAAATACTGTTATTTGACGGCATTCTACCTTAGTGGAAAATAGATTTAAAGACTTACATTGAAAAATTGAAACATAGAATTTGATGTCAGATAAGAACCGCTTGGCCCACCTAGTCTTCCAATTTTTCCCTACCTACTGTCTTACAGCAGACCCTACTTGATCTCCAGCCCCCTTCCCCCCTCCTTGCCTTAAAGCTGTTCAAGTAGAAGAGAACTAAGGAAAGTGGGGAAGATGGTATTCTCTTTTTTTCTTAGAATGATGCAGGACATTTAATGAAATGTGCAGACCCTGAATGTAAGGATTTTTATTTCAGGGTATAATATCTTTAATTTATAAGAGTCCCAGCATTCAAATAATGCCAGTATAGCAATGAATGATTCCATAACTGTAATGTACCTGCTTGAAGGGATACAAAAATGGGTAGACTGAGTTGGGGGCTGATTCTGTATGTAAGGGTTAATGAGTTATGACAAGACCTGCATTATTGTCTAGTTCTCCTAACTGATGGTAAAAGTCTGCATTACTAAGAATACTTTACTTTTGGTTAAAGAAAAAAATACACCCTCATGTCTTGTAAATTTTGTTTTCATGTCAACATACACCTCTTTTCCTGTAGCTCTTGGGATATATGTGTTTGCTTTAATTTGTTTTCACTGTTCATTCTAGTCCTCATAACTATCCTGGGGGTTCCAATTTTATGGCTGATGAAATCTCATTGTCAGTAAGAGCTGCATTAGCATAAGGAACATGATGTCACTACACCCAGTCGTACCATGTACTGTATCTCCATGCTGAAATTACACATTTTCAAAAAAAAAAAAAACTCTCTGGGAACACATAGAAACATAGACTTTGATGGCAGAAAAGGACCACTTGGCCCATCCAGTCTGCCCATATCCCTACCTGTTGGATAAGCTGTGGATCCTAGTTAACCAACAGCCTACTTCTTCCTACCCCACCACCAAAATTGCCTTATGTCTCTCCTATGCATTCTTAAATTCCCCCACTGTTTTTGACACCACTACCTCCTCAGGAAGGCAATTCCATGCATTCAGCACCCTTTCTGTGAAAAAATGCTTCCACATGTTGCCCTTGAGCAATTCCCCCTCTCTCTTTAAATTGTACCCCTTTGTTCTTGCACATCTCTTTTTCTGAAAGATGCTGCCCTCCTGGACTTTGTTGATTCCCTTGAGGTACTTGAAAGTTTATGTCATGTCCCCCCCCCTTTCCTTGAGGGTATACATATTAAGCTCCTTTAGTCTCTCTTCAAATGGCTTCTTGGGCAGACCCTGCACTATTTTAGTTGCCCTCCTCTGGACTGCCTCCATCCTGTCTATGTCCTTGGAGAGATGGGGTCTCCAGAACTGCACACAGTACTCCAGATGGGGTCTTACCAACTGTCTGTACAGAGGGATAAATTATTGTTTTCTACTGGTGATGCCTCTTCCTGTACATCCCAGTATCCCCCCGGCCCACCTTACTACCTTCTTACATTGTTTGCTTACCTTTAGGTAATCTGATATGACTACCCCCAGGTCCCTTTCCAGTTTTGTTGTTGTTAGAACACTCCCCCCCCCATTGTGTGCTCTTTCCTTGGGTTTTTTGTTTCCCAGGTGCATTACTTTGCACTTCTTTACATTGAATCTAAGCTTCCAAACTTTTGACCATTACTCCAACCTTGCCAAGTCCCTTCTCATTCTTTCAACCTCCCTTGTGTACCAACCCTGTGGCAGATCTTTTTGTCATCTGCAAAGAGGCATACTTTTCCTTCCAGTCCATGTGCAATGTCACTTATAAAGATATTAAACAGGACCGGTCCCTGTATTGAACCCTGCGGTACCCTGCTAGTAACACCCCTTTCTTCAGAGTGGACTCCATTTACTATTACCTCAGTGTCCTGTTATCCAGCCAATTTTTTACGAAGGCTACCACTGTGGGACCCACTCCCAGACTGGCTAATTTGTTTATTAATCTTTTGTGTGGGACTGTGTTACATGCCTTGCTAAAGTCTAGGTAGGCCATGTCCACAGCCACTCCTGGTCTACTACGCCTGTCTCCCAGTCAAAGAAATCTATTAGGTTTGCCTGACATGACCTTCCCACTGTGAATCCATACTGCCTTGGGTCCTGTGCCCCACTGACCTCTAGGTACTCAGCAATTCTTTCTGTTAGAAGTGATTCCATCTTTATCCCTACCACTGAGGTCAAACTAAGAGGTCTGTAGTTTCCTGCCTCTGCTTTGATCACACGTTTGTGAAGGGGAATCACATCCATCATCCTCCAGTCCTTAGGTACCACACCATCCTCCCATGATTTTTTAAAAAAGGTAGTCAGTGGTGTCACTAGTCTTCCCTTTAGTTCTTGTGGAATTCTGGGGTGAATCCCCTCAAGACCCATTGCTTTGTCTACCTTCAGTTTTAGGAGTTCTTTCAAAACTCTTTTTTCTGTGAATGGACTGGTATTGACAGCCCTATCCAGAGTGCTTCTATTAACTAGATAAGGTACCTACCCCTCCTCCTCTTTTGTGAATACTGAGCAGAAGTAGTAGTTCAGTATCCCTGCTTTTTCACATTCAACCTATGCCCTCCCACCATCCCCTTTATGAAGCCTCACTATCCCTCCCTTGGTCTTTCTTCTTCCCTAATGTACTTATATAAGGTTTTATCCCCCTTCTTAACTGAGTTGGCTATCTTTTCCTCAGTTTGGATCTTTGCTATTCTGATTGCCTTTCCTGCTGCCTTCTGCTTTAACTGGTACAGTTCTCTGCCCTGCTGGAATTCAAGCATGCATGGGACAGTCATAAGGCAATTCTAGCGGGCGGGGGCAGAAAGAAGTAGGCTGCTGGTTAACTAGGATCTGCAGCTTATCCATTAGGTAGGGAAATGGGCAGACTGGGTGGGCCAAGCGGTCCTTATCTGCCGTCAAATTCTATGTTTCTATGTTTCTATGTTTTTCTGTATTTCCTTATATTTCCTAAATGCTATATTTTTCTCCCTGACCTTCCCCGTCACCTCTTTTGAGAACCATAGTGTTTTTTTTCCCTTTGTTTTGATTTGTTTATTTGCTTCACACAAAGGCTTGTTGCCTCTGTGATGGCAATGTTGATGTTTCCCCATTGTTCCTCCACCCCTCCTTCTTGCCCATTTGCTAGTGCTTTTCTGAGGTACTCTCCCATTTTGACAAAGTCAGCCCTCCTAAAGTCCAGTACCCTCACTTTTATATGGCTTTACACTATAGCTGCATTTATCATGAACCACACTGTTTGGTAGTCACTTGTTCCCAGATGGCTACCCACTTCTAAATTTGAAATCCTCTCTCCATCCCCATTTGAGAGTAGCAGGTCTAAGATTGCTCCCTCCCAAGTGGGTTCCAACACTAGCTGTCTGAGGCATGCCCCTTGTAGAGCATCAAGAATGACCCTGCTCTTTGATGTGGCTGCAGCAAAGGTGCTTCAGTTACATCTGGCATATTCAGGTCCCCCATTAACAATATCTCCCCCTTCTCTGCCATACTAAGAATGCCTTCTATCATTTTCTGGCCCATTTCCTCCCCCTGAGACGGAGTCTTTATTCAACACCTGTGTGGATTGTTGTGCCATTTCCTGTCTCCAGGGTGTCCCACAGTGCCTCCTCTCCTCCCTGTTTACCCTTTAGTTCTGTTACTTTGATCCTTTCTTTTATGTATACAGCTACTCCTCCTCCTTGTCTATCCTCCCTGCCCCTCCTCTAGACTATGTAACCTGTTATGTTGATATCCCAGTCATGGTTCTCTGTGTACCATGTTTCTGTGACTGCCACAATATTCAGGCATCCCTCTTTCATCAAGACAACTAGTTTAGGGAGCTTGTTACCCAGATTATGGGCATTGGTACTCACTGCCCTCCATTTTTTGATGACCTTACACCTTTTAGCCCCATCCCTGCCCTTACTGCCTTTGCCTATTTCTCCATTTACCCCTTCTCTTCTCCCTATTGACTTCTCTATCTTGGTGTTTACCTCACTAACTACCCTGTTTACTTTTTTTGGGTGGGGGCTGTAATTTCCCTGCTACTTTTCAATGTCTCCCCTCTTGGCTAGTTTAAATGCTTGTCAATGAAGCATTTAAACCTATCACCTAGGATCCTGGTTCCCCTCCTGGACAGATGCATCCCATTGTACCAGTATAGGCCTGTATCCCTCCAGGTGAACTCCCAGTCCCCAATGAAGCCATAACCAAGAGCTTGGCATCCGTTTTTCAACCATTGATTGAATCCCATAGTACAGAGCAGCCTAGCCTAACACACAAATTGAATGCAATTTAAAGGAGAAAAAACTGCAGTACAACTCAGACAGGTTGCAAAGCTAACTGGAGGTAAATGTGCTGTTTCAAAAGTTGCTGCAGCTTGTTTTGTTAAGCTATAATTAAGCAAACAGGCATACTGGGGAGTCTAAAGGGTGTAGACTCATCATGTTCTCATATGCTAATGCAGCTTTCTAGCAAAATGGGATTTCATCAACCAGAAAACAGAGACCCCAGGATACTTACGGGCTAATATGAATAGTGAAAATTATCTAAAGTATTCACATGTATCCCTAACAGCAACACAAACCATTCACAAGATATGAGGGTGTAGTTTTTCTTTCATATTTATAGTCATGAAAAAAATGATCCAGAATTTTTGGTAATATTTAAGATGCACCTTTTACGTAGTGGAAGAAGGTAGATTTCTAACAAATACTTATCATGGGAGACTTGTGACAGGGTGATCTCTGTCACGGAAGGGAGCCCTGAGGTGCTGCAGACCCCCTCCTCGCCAAGACATACTAAACTATTTAGGAAGCACAGAAACAAATAAAAAGTAAAAGTGCAGGACAGGAACAGAAATCCCCCTTATGTTCTGTTCCCTTCCCCCTGCTGTTTCCTGTCCAGTATGTCAGAGTTTACAGAGGGAAGAATATTGTGGAGTATATTTTTGGTGGCTCCTGCCACCTTGCTGTACAGAAAGGTGGAGTGTACTCTGTTATTGAGGGTAGAAGCGTATGTTGTGCTGCTTATGAAAACTCCCAAACGAGAGTATAGGAAGGAAAGTGCAGGTTGCACTTTTTAAATAAAATCTTTAGTGCCCAAATGTTGGAGAGAAGGGAGAGAAAGAAAATGCTTTTAAATAGGAGTACGTTTGCTCCTCGAACTGTCCCTCTCTCCAAATCCCTGAAATGAGCATTAGATAGAAAGAGACTTTGCCTTTCAAACTTGTAGAAACTGCAAAGAATGAAAGAGACTTTTGAATGTTAATTAGAGGAAACCCGTTTGCTACTCACTCACTCTTTCTCCCTGCTATCCTGGAACAGCTGTGTCACTGTTGTATCTGCAGTGGCAGATACTGACAGCCAGACCATGTTTAAAACAAACTTGATTGTGCATAAATATTATGCGATTTGAGCGAGTGCAGAGCACTTGTATGTGAAGCACTGAGCTTGCGCTTCTAAAACCCACATGTCCACCTAAGCAAGAAAAGTAATTAAAAGAAAAACAAATAGGCATTCTAGAAGCCTGTAAAAAGCCCACAGCAGTAGCAGCTAGAAAATGACTTAAAAGACTGCTGCTGCTTTGCTGTACTATGATTATGGTTTACAATAAAAGGGACAGCAAAGTCCCTGTTTTACACGATACTATATAAACCTGTATTAGCCCCAACATGAACTAAACAAAAAGTAAACAGCCTGGTACTGAAAGTAGAAAGCAGAGGGCTGCAAAGGTAGCATAGAAGGCCCAAATGAACTGTTTCACTAAAGGCCCTTATAAGGACTTCAGCCCTAACTTCAGCCCCCAGGATGAGAAGAGAGACTTGCTGATGTTAGGCAGGGTCTCACAAGGTGTTAAGTACCAGTCTGTGTTTAAAAAGCATGAATAAAAAAATAGGGTTATTTACCTGTGAAGCTGTACTAGGAGCCCAAGAGTTGTACTATAGGGCTGGTAGCCCTCCAACTGCCTATATTTATGGAAATCTCAGTTAGTGAGGTCAATGCCAAAGAGGCAGAGCTGGGGTAATTAAGCTCCTCATAGCTATAAAATTGTGTACCCATGCAAAATAGGGAGGTAGTATAGCGCAGTGGTTTAAGGCTCTGAGCTGCAAATCTGGAGACCTGGGTATGAATCCCACAGCCCCCATTGCATATACTGTGTGACCCTGAGCAAGTCACTTAACTTCCCTGTGCTCCCCGGTTGCACCTGTAAACAAGATTTCAGCTTAGTGTGTCTCACCTGGTTAAACAATTGGGGAAAAAAAAGGAAATGAATATTATGTTGATGTTGTTAGGACTCCGATTAACCAAGGCTTAGAAATATCCCTTTTCTATTGTATAGACCAGGATATGAGCCTCATACAGTTATGTTTTTAGTTATTCCAGCTCCCAACTGTGGAACCACTGAGGTTGTGAGGGCTCCCTGATGGTGCTTTCCCTGAAAATCGGACCAAAGCAAGCTCACAGCATTGGGACCCCTGAGGTCATGAGGGGCCCCTGATGGTGCTCTCCCTGAAAATTGGACCAAAGCAAGCTCCCAGCTGTGGGGCCCCTGAAGACATGAGGGCCCCCTGATGGTGCTGTCCCTTAAAATTGTTCCAAAGCAAGCTCCCAGCTGTGGGACCCCTGAGATCATGAGGGTCTCGCAATGGTGCTCTCCCCAAAAATTGGACCAAAGCAAGTTCCCAGCTGTGGGACCCTGAAGTTGTGAGGGCCCCTGATGGTGTCCTCCCCAAAAATCAGACCAAAGCAAGCTCCCAGCTGTGGGACCCCCAAGGTCATGAGGGCCTGCAACGGTGATCTCCCTGAAAATCAGACCAAAGCAAGGTATGGCATTTTTTGCAGAGTGGACGGCTCGGGGGAAAGAATTTTGGCATGAAATGGACTTTTAAAATTAGACTTCTGCTGCTGCTACTTTAACTAAGACTGCTGCCAAGAACAATGAAACAGTAGTTGTGTCAGCATACAGATGGAGATAGTTTTATGTTAAAGTTTCTTTACAATATCCCCTGAATTGGCTGGGTTGCTTTAAGGAGCTAATTTTTCCTATGTGTGGGCAAGTCTGGGGAAATCCTTTATGAGAAAGTAGACAGGCAGCTAACAATGTTACAGTGTATAAATGTTATAGCTATTGCAGCAATGCTGTATCTCTGTTTTTCAGCCAGTTTAATTTAAAACCAGCACCCAGGCTACAAACTACACAGAAACCTTTAAATTGATGTGCCAATCCTGCTGTTGTGCTTCACTGGAACCAGCCCACCCAAAGTTAATGTAAACGCAGTTCCTACCATTGGCTCGCTTAAATGGAGAATCAGGTTTCCAGGGTCTGCTTATAAAATCTTACCTCCCCTTTTTGTTTCTTTTTTCCAGCTCCCAGCTGTGGGACCCTCGAGGTTGTGAGGGCCCCCCAACGGTGCTTTCCCCAAAAATTGGACCAAGCATGGTACTGCATATCTAGTAGTGTGGACGACTCAGGGGAAATAATTTTTTCCCCACTGACATGGCACATCAGCTACCCCACCACCCCCACAACCACTCTTGGTGAGTCATCTACTTTATAGTGAATGATCACGTGGCTTCAAGAATCTATCAGCCCTTTTTCCCATCTGCAGCCTATCATTTTCCCCCACTAGTGACCACTAGTCCTAAAACTAAGCTACATACTGACTGCTAGCACTCTATCTACACCACCTGCCTCTACCTGTCCCTGGGTCCATCTAACTCTGCTCCTCAATACAAATCCCCTTTTGTGAGGTGCCACTATATTTTGCAATTTTTTCCATACCTCAGCTATGGCTCGAGGGACACTGCCACTACTTATAATTGGGATGGTGCTCTCTCTTCCTGCAATTCTCACTAAAATTCACTGGCCCAAGCATGATGCTTATATGAATTATGCACTGGACGACTTTACTTTCTCAAACCTACTAGTCACACAGTATAAGCACTGTGATTCATCTCTTCTACTACTTCAAAAATGTTTTCTCCTCTTAGCTGCTGACTATGCAACAACACGCCACAGGATAACTACGCTGCTGGTACCACCTTTTCTCCCAAGTAAAATGTGGTACCTGGTCCTTCTTGTCATACTCCAATCAGGGGATATTGAGACAAATCCAAGCCCCCTTGCCCCTCATATAGACCAGAATATAGTTTGGTTAAATCTAAAGGGCCTCCGCATTGCTCAGCAAAATATGAGAATCCTTCTCTGTAATCTGATGGAGCTAGAGGTGTGGATCAGTACTTGTAACCTGATGTCCTGTGTTTGATAGAAACCTGGCTCAAACCCTCAACCCTTGACTTATCGTGCCACATTCCCAACTATATGTTCCTTAGAACTGACAGGTCATCAGGGAAGCGAGGGGTGGAGTTGCACTATACGTTAAAAGCAACCTAAACATATCTCTTGTGCCACACACAGTACACTCTACCTGTGGATTCCTTCATGCCCTTATCCTCCTTTGGCACAAAGAAATTGCACATTATCTGTGTGTACCACCCTTCCCCCCTCAAAGGAGGTCTATCAGGCTGTGGAAATGTGCTTGAACACACTGCATTGGCTGCTGGGCAAAATGAAATGATGATTCTTGGTGACCTCAGTCTAAATTGGATAGGGGAAAGATAAAAACTCTATAATATCACTAGTGCCTAGCTACAATATGCACCAGATGATAAATGATCCTACAAGGGGGGTACAGAACACGGCTAAAGGAACACTGTTTGACTGGATACTAACAAACCAACCTGGTAAGATTACATCCTCAGGCATTCTACCTGATTCCATTTGTAATTTTTTTTATTTTCTTAAGTATCATCATACAGACAATATACAGATAATACAGTCAGGTACAGAATGGTTACATGAAACAAAATAGTTACAGAGGATACTGTATAATAGACGAGTACTGGAAAGGGGGGGTAGACTGGGAGTTGAGGGTGGGATCCAGAGGGGGGCAAGAACCAAGGGGAGGGGGGTCTCAGAGTGTAGAGGATGGTAATGAGGTTAATACTTTCCCAACAAGGTGCAAGGAAAGGGTTATATTACTCACCTTCCGAGGATTGGGACAGCACTAGTGAAAGTGGTGACATGGGGCAAGAGATCCAGTATTCGTATGCTTCTACCATGGATCAGGTCTAAATCCCATACCAGAAATCGTTTGGACAGGATTCAAACAGGACCTTGGGAGGCATCCTCTGGAACAAAAGAAATGCACACAAAGAATCTGTATGCGCATGCACTAATGCCTGTGTGGATTATGATATACATTTGTGTACTGTATTTGAACATTAGCAGCTAAGTAAAAATACTGTCTGCCAGTCCTGTTCCTATGGAACCCTACATTATAAAGCTGTAACATTCTAAAACTGCAAACAGGAAGAGTATACACCTAAGCCCTATGGGGCAGTGTCCCTTCTCCTAAGGTCTACCCCATTGTACATAATAGTTTTGATCATGGAGAAGAATTGATATCTGAAGAGCACCACACAGGCAACCTTCTATTATTCACTACTGTCTGAGGGGGGAACCATGGCTGGTACAGCCAGACTGGTAAATGTTCATCCCACTCCTTTTGGCGGGTTGGCATAGGACAAGTCTGGGGCCCAAAATCTCTGAAACTGGACCATCTGATTGGTACATAAATGCGACAGCCTACTTAGTTTTGCAAAAGCTCCTAGTTAGGCTTCCACCTCAGAGAGAGTGGAGGTAGCAGTGGTACGCCATTTGCACAGCAGGACCCTTTAGTTTGAAGGGCCAGTAAAGCTAGCCATCGATATTCAGACTGGGGCAGGTGTGGGAGTGCAGTTCTGATACCCAACAGAAAGAACAGGGACACCTGTGGGATGTGTTTGTGGAAAACCTTTGTGGCCAGGGCACATACTTGTCTCCAGAGTTGATGAACCTTGTTACATGACCAAAGTATATGAGATAAATCACCTCCCTTCGCCTGGCAATGCCAGCAGCAGACAGAGTCAAGAAGTTTAACTTTGCAAAGAACCACGGGGGTTTTGTACCATGAATGAGGTATTTTGTTCTGTATCAGTCTGGACCTTGCATCCTGGTACCGCTTGTGGTTGTCTTTCCAGGCTTGGTTCCATTGTTTGGTGGGAATGGTGCACTGAAGCATCCTTTCCCATCTTTGCTTGGATTCTTCTGATTGGGAGGGGAGGGAGTCCCATATCTGAGCATAGATTCTGCCCGCTCATCCCTTCGATGCTGCACCCAGGTTTGTTAGGACTTCGGAGTTAGTATGCTTGAAGTGGGTACCAAACAGGGGTTTGAGGGCAGCCCTTATCTGGAGATATCTCCAGAAGTCTGTTCCCGGGAGCCCCCACCTGTCCTGCAGAGAACAAAAAGTGGCCACAGTAGCCATATTCGGGTACCATATAT
Source organism: Neoceratodus forsteri (assembly GCA_016271365.2). NCBI lineage: Eukaryota > Metazoa > Chordata > Ceratodontiformes > Ceratodontidae > Neoceratodus > Neoceratodus forsteri. Next base: position 38,752,962 of record CM028137.1, on the reverse strand, counting down.
CTCCCACCTTACAAATACCTTCGTTCAGCCAGGATTGCCAGAGCACTGTCTGGTGACCAATGATAATGGATGGATTTTGCCAGAGAGGTACCATGGGCAGAAGATGAGGGTCCAGTGACAATCTGTTGTGTATATAGTACCAAATGTTCTTAAAGGAGGCAATGGTGGGAGAGAGTGTGGTCTTGAGAGAGTGAGGGGGATGGGAGAGACTGGGTTTGCCAAGGGAAAGAAACAGTGCAGTGGGAGAGGCAATTGAAGCCATATCTTGCTTGATATGGACCCATTGCCTTTTGTGAGTGGGGTCATTTGTACACCAATGCACTGTCTGTGCCACCTGGAAAGCCTATTTATAGCCCTCCACCCATGGGAGATTCCACCCTCCTTGTGTCCAGTGAGCATGAAGTTTTGAACGGCTGAAATGGGGTTTGGAACCTTCTCAGAGAAAGTCTCCTATCAAGGTGTCAATAGGTTTAAACCATTGGTTAAGAAGGAAAATGGGTATGTGAGCTATCAGATAGAGAACTTTAGGTAGGGTTACCATCTTTATGGCTCCTATCTTACCAGCTAGGGTGAGGTTTAATTTTTTCCACCTGTCAAACTCCATCTTGAAGACCAGCAGAAGTGGATGTGTATTAGCATTGCAAATGTCCTCTATTCTGGTGGTGAGCTTAATGCCCAGGTATGTGATTCCTAGGGGGGCCCAAAGAAGCCTCTGTGTCTGTGCAATAGTCTGGGAGCAATGCTCATTTAGGGGAAGAAGTTCAGTTTTGTTTTGTTTTGTTTTGGTTGAGCTTCAGGCCTCAGTGGTTGACAAATGAGTCCAATAGTGCCAACACAGGTGGGACTGACAGAGGTCCATCCAATAGGGGGAGGAGTAAGTCATCGGCATACATAAGAGTGGGATAGGCCATGTCTCCTACTTTAATTCCCTTTATGTCTGGATGCTGTCTGATAGCTACCATGAGTGGTTCCACCTCGAGGACAAAAAGGAGAGGGGATAGTGGGCACCCCTGTCTAGTACCCTGGGCAAGTGGAAACTGAGGGGAGACCATGTTATTGGTGGAAACTTGGGCTGTAGGGTTGTAGTAGACAGCCTGAACTTTGGTGATAAACCCTTCACCCATACCCAAGTGGGATATGACCAAATATAGGTAGTCCCACTCGAGTGAATCAAATGCTTTTCCGAAGTCCACTGCCATAGCCACTGCAGGAGTGGGGAGGTGGCAGACTACATGCATAAGATTAATCAAAGTTCATAAATGATCAGTACTATGACACCCAGGGACAAACCCCACCTGGGATGGATGAATAAAGTGCATCAAGAGAGGACTCAACCTTGAGGTGAGTACCTTGACATGTATTTTGCTGTCCAAATTAATAAGGGCAATTGGACAGTAATTAATCAGGCTAGAAGGGTCCTTACCTTTCTTGGGAATGACCACAATGGCTGCCTCTCGGAGGGAGGGAGGGAGGGAGGAAGGTTCCCTTTGATTTTAGATTCTTGGAAAACTTCAGTAAGAAGAGGGGTGATTACTGGGGCCACTACCTGATCGAAATCTGCTGTATATCCATCGCTTCCTGGTGATTTACCCACATGGAGGCTCTGAATGGCAGTGTCCACTTCGTGTTTGGCAATAGGGGTCTCTAGTTTTTGGGCTTGTTGCGGAGTATGGGTAGGAAGGTGCAAGCTTTGGAGAAAGGGTTGGGTACCAACAGCAAGTGTGCTGTGTGTGGTGGTATAGAGCTTCTCGTAGAAACATAGAAACGTAGAAGTTGACTGCAGATAAGAATAGCAAGGCCCATCCAGTCTGCCCATTTCTTTTTCTACCTTATAAATGTGCCATCGGCCTTTGCTCTGTCAATTGCCTACCTATTCATACTCATTTGTATTGCTCCCTTATTCCTATCCCATGACTGTTTGAAGCCCTGCACTGTATTCATATCCACCACTTCCTGAGGTAGGCCGCTCCATACATCCACCACCCTTTCTGTGAAAAAGAACTTCCTCACATTACCCCTTAATGGGCCTCCCTCTAATCTCATGCTGTGTCCCCTTGTCCTGCTATTGTTCTTGTATTGAAACATGTTAGACTCTTTCACCTTGTTAATGCCCTTAAGGTGTTTGAATGTTTAGATCATATCACCTCTCTCACTTCTTTGCTCTAAGGTATAGCTATTGAGCTCCATTAATCTGTCCTCATATGTTTTCTGATGCAGTCCCTGCACCATTTTGGTTACCCTTCTCTAGACTGCCTCAATTTGGTTAATGTCCTTGTGAAGGTGCGACCTCCAGTACTGCATGCAGTACTCTAGATGGGGCCTAACCAGTGTCTTGTAAAGAGGGAATATTACCTCCCTCTTACGACTTGTGATACCCCTACTAATACACCCTAACATCCCCCTAGCTTTACCTGCTGCTTTAGTGGTCTGCTTGGATGATTTCAGGTCATCGGTGATGATGATGCCCAAGTCTCTTTCTTCCCTTGTGACTGCCAGCAACTCCCCTTCCAGCCTATAGGTGGCTTCAGGGTTGCTCTTCCCTACGTGCATGATCTTGCACTTCTTTGCATTAAACCCCAGTTGCCTCTTTTCAGACTATTTTGCTAGTTTATCCAGATCTCTTCTCATTCTGCCCACCCCATCTGGATCATCTACTCTGTTGTAGATCTTTGTGTCATCTGCAAACAGACAAACCTTACCCTCCAGTCCATCTGCAATGTCACTGATGAAGATATTGAAAAGGACTGCCCCAGGACTCATTCCTGAGGTACCCCACTTGTGACTTGCATCTCTTCTGACTGTATACCGTTTACCTCCACTCTCTGTTTTCTGCACATCAACCAGTTTGCCACCCAGTTGACCAACTTCTGACCCACCCCAAGCCTACCCAGATTATTAATCAATCTTGTATGTGGAACAGTATAGAAACATAGAAACATAGACTTTGATGGCAGATAAGGACCACTTGGACCACCCAGTCTGCCCATTTCCCTACCTACTGGATAAGCTGCAGATTCTAGTTAACCAACAGCCTATTTCCTGCAACCCCCCACTATAATTGCCTTATATCTGTCCCATGCATGTTTGAATTCCTCCACTGTTTTAGACCCCACAACCTCTCCAGGAAGGCGGTTCCATGCATCCACCACTCTCTCCGTGAAAAAGAATTTCCTCACATTACCCCTGAGCCGTCCCCCCTCTAACTTTAAATTGTGCCCCCTTGTTCTTACACATCTCTTTTTCTGAAAGATGCTACCCTCCTGGACTTTGTTGATTCCCTTGAGGTACTTAAAAGTTTCTATCATGTCCCCCCGTCCCTCCTTTCATCAAGGAGGGACAAAAGCTTTGCTGAAGTCGAGGTAGGCAACATCAACTGCTCCAACTTGGTCCACCACTCTGGTTACCCAGTCAAAGAAATCTATTAGATTAGTTTGACAGGACCTGCCTTTTGTAAACCTGTGCTGTCTTGGATCCTGTGCTACTATGGATTCCAGGTGTTGCACTTTCCTTTCCTTAAGGAGTGCCTCCATAATCTTGCCCACTACTGAGGTAAGACTGACTGGTTTGTAGTTCCCTGCCTCCTGCCTGCTACCACTCTTGAGGAGCGAGATCACATGAGCCCTTCTCCAGTTTTCTAGGACCTATCCTGTGCTCAGAGACTCACTAAACAGTTCTGATAATGGCTCTGCTAGTGCCTTAGCTCCTTTAGTGCCCTGTGATGTATGCCATCAGGTCCCATTGCCTTATCCACCCTGAGCTTATCAAGCTCCTGTGGGACCCTTTCTTTTGTGAAGGGACTAGTGCTCACTTCCCTCCCCCGTGTCCATGGTGCTGAGCTGTGGGCCCTGCCCTACCTTCTCTTCAGTCAATACTGACCAGAAGTATCTATTTAGGATAGATGCTTTTACATGGTCCTCCTTCTCACACGTCCCCTTATATCCTTTGATCTTAGCAATACCCCCATCTGGACTTTCTCCTTTCACTAATGTATCTATAGAAAGTCTTGTCACCTTCTTTTACTGTTTGTGCTAGTGTTTCCTTGGTTTGGGCCTTTGCCTGCCTTACTGCCTTCCCTGCTTCCCTTGGGGAAGTTTGGTATGCCTCCCTATCTTCATCCCACTGCATTCCCTTATATTTTCTGAAGGCCAGCCTTTTGGCTCTAACCTTTTCTGCTACAGTTTTTGAAAGTGTTTTCCTTCTTCTTTTGCACTTCCTTTTCTCTCTAACACAGTGGGATGTTTCTTCAAGTATTGCATCCTAAATGCTTGCCCACTTTGCCTGTACCCCCTTGCCTGTATTTCTTTTTGCCAGGGCTAGTGTAACTCTGTTGGCCATCTTATCAAAGTCAGCTCCTCTGAAGTCCGATATTTTTGGCTTGGAATGGGATGATTTAGTTGTAGTGGCCAAACAAAAACCATACCATGTGATGGTCACTGGCCCCCAGGTGACCTTCTACCTGGAGATCTGTGATCCTTTCCCTGTTAGTCAGTACTAGATCTAGGATAGCCCTGTCTCTTGTGGGTTGTTTATTATTTTTATTATTTATTAGATCATCAGTTTACAGACCTTTGAGTCATAGACTTGTACCAGTTGTTTGTTGTACCAGTTGTTTGATGCCTTCCCCCTGCAGGGAATCCACCATGTGTCTAGTTCTGGCAGATGTTCCTGCTGGTATTGATCAATCTGTATCTGGCATGTTGAAGTCTCCCATTATCAGAACCTCCCCTTTAGCTGTTATATTTTGTATATCTTATAATAGTAATGTGTCTATGTCCTCCCCCTGGTCTGGGGCCTGCAGACAACCCCAGTTCTTATGGCTGTCCCATTTTCTGTTTCCAGGGTGACCCACAGTTCTTCTGGCTCCTTATGTGTATTCTGAATTTCTGTAGCTTCGATATTTTCATTGACATAAAGGGCCACTCCACCCCCCTGTTTTGCACCTTGGTCTCTTCTGAACAGTACATCGCCAGGTACTGAAGTCTCCCAAGTGTGGTTACTGGTAAACCACATCTCACTAATTGCTACTAACATAGAAACATAGAATTTGATGGCAGATAAGGACTGCTTGGTCCACCTAGTCTGCCCATTTTCCTACCTAACAGATAAACTGCAGATCCTAGTTAACCAACAGCTTACTTCCTCCCACTCCCCCACTATGACTGCCTTATGTCTGTCCCATGCATTCTTGAATTCCCCCACTGTTCTTGACTCCACGGCCTCCTCAGGGAGGCTGTTCCATGCATCCACAACCCTCTCTGTGAAAAATTACTTCCTCACATTACCTCTGAGCCGTAATGTGAGGAAGTACTATGTCCAGTTTAGCCTCTGTCATTATTGCCTACAGTTCTGGGATCTTGTTTCCCAGACTGTGAGCATTTGTGCACATGATTTTCCATTGGCCAGATTTCAGTGTGTTAGCTGTTGACTGAGGTCTGGCGTTTCCTCTGTGAATTGTATGAGGAGGTGGACCTTTTTTCTTACCTGGTGATGCAAATGAACTGCAGACATGCTGAACTCCTGTTTGACCACTAGCTGAGGGGGGAGGGTGTTCTTCCCATTCAATGTATTTTCTTTTTTTATTCTAGGATTACAAGTACCTTTGAGCCAAGGCTCTTTTACAAAGGTTCCACGTCAGAAATAGCAAACAACAAGGCAGCAACAGTGAAATAACAGTAAACAATTCATGTAGAACAGTGCTATTGAAAGGGGTCAATTATAGGAAGAGTAAGGTGTAGAGGAGGAGGAGAAGTGTAGGTAGTTAACAGAGGCAGCTATAGTGAAATGGTGAACACAGCTAGGATGCATGCACCCACAAGGAATGGGTAGGGTCAGGGGCCAGGGGTGGCAGAGACACAGGGATGAGAGGAGAGAGGGAGGATGAAGATGCAGTTGGAGGAATTTGTCGAAAAATAAATGGAAAGGAGTGATAGAAGAGGAAAAGGGGGTAGGGTGAGGAGGGGGAAATAAGTGCTATAATGGGGCAAGGAGAGACTAATGAGGTAGTATGAAGATCTGAGATTTTAAGTGGTGCCTCAGGAGCTGGGGGGAGGGGGAATGGGGGGCCTGGGGTTAAGCAGTATATAAGTTAGGATTAAAGCTGTGTAGATCATCAACTAGGAGAGGCAGTCAGAGGAGCTAGAGGCAATGAGATGGGCCTGGAGCCTGGTTTTGAACAGACCTAGTGCTGAGGCAGAGGAGATGGTGTGGCTGAGACCATTCATCCATAGAGGAGACCTCTAGGCGAAGGAGCATTGGCCCTGCATAGTTTGCCAGCAAAGAACTTGTAGAATCTGGGTTGTTGAGCTCCTGGTGTTCTGTTGGTTGGTGTTTTGATGTAACAGGGCAGTAACACCGCGGGGGTTTGAGACCAAGGTTGATTTTTCCCGCCATAGCACATGTGAGATACTTTATATGGTTGGAGAGTTGGAGCCATCCGGATTGTTCATAAAGGGCACAGGTGCGGGTGAGGCGGTGGGCACCAGTTGTGAGTCGGCATGCTTTGTTAAGTGCAGTTGTTACACATTGGAGAGCAGATGTCCTGGCGGAGCCATAGATAATGAGGCCATAATCAATAATTGACACCACAGAGCTCTGGACAGCAATCTTCAGGGCCTCCTTGGGTGAGGTGCTGCTTGTGCTTATAGAGTAATCCAAGGCATGTGTTGGCAGCTTTAGCCATGCTGTCAATGTGAGCCATATAGGGAGAGATTGGGGTCAAGCAGAATCCCTAGGTATTTGAATGAGTAAACTTGTTCGAGGACAGTCCCTTGTTTGGTGGAGATGGCAAGCAGGTGTTGCTTGTAACGGTTATGTGAACTGCAGAATGGCAATGACTTGGTTTTCTTGTGATTGAGGCCTAGTTTATGATCGGAGAACCATGTTTCAACGGCACTGAATCTGAGTTGGAGGCTGTGTTGTAGTGGTGAAAGGTCCTTGTGCATAGAAAAGACAACAGCATCATCTGCATACAGGATGATTTGTTCCGAGCAGGATTGTGGTAGGGAGTCTAAAAAGAGGCTGGAAAGGAGAGGGCCCAGTATGGACCACTGAGGGACTCCGGAGCAGACAGGCAAGGTGTCCAAGATAGCACTGGCAATTTTTACTCTTTGAGAGCGGTTGTCAAGGTAGCTTCTGAACTAGCGGGCTGAGTCCGGTGAGAGGCCAGCAAGGAGTAGATGGTCATACAGCAGCCGATGATGGACCATGTCAAATGCCTTCAAGAGGTTGATGAAGACAGCCTCAGTAAGAAGACCTTTATCAAGGGAACTATGCACTGCACCGGTAAATTCAAGCAGGGTAGTGGTGGTACTATGCCCTTTTCTAAAACCGTGCTGTTGTGTGCACAGAATATTATATTTGTCCAAATAATCAGTGAGCTGGTCCGCAACAATACGCCTAGGGCCTTGACAGTGGTGGCAATATGAGATCAGTCAGAAGTTAGGGTGGCAGGTCATATCCTCACTTTTGTGCACCGGGGTCACAGTGGCAGTTTTCCATATTTCAGGGAATGTACTGGTGTGGAGAGAGAGGTTAAGAATTTTAGTTAGTGGACTGAGGAACTCGTCAAGTGTAAGTGATAGCAGCTTAAGGTCCAGGGTGTCACTGCTGATTCTGGAAGTAGAGATGGCTGAGGTGATGAGGCGGCAAGCTTCATTCATCTTCATTTCCCTAAAGTAAAAATGAGGGTGGTTTGACAGAGTGCAGGGTGACAACCTATCACCCCTCTCCCTATTTGCTAGTTTAAATATTCTGCAAAGACGTCAAACTTCTGCCCCAATGCACTGACTCCCTCCTTAGTCAGATGCAGTCCATCAAATGTAAAGAACTTTAGCTCCCAAAACTGTTGCCAGTTCCCTACAAATGTGTGTCCTTTTCCTGGCACCAGCCCTTGAGCCACATGTTTAGCTCCCCTATCTCCCCTTCTCTGACCTTCTGTCCATTTGCCCCCCTCTCCCAGACTGGCAGGATCTCAGAGAAGGAGATGCCAGATGAAATGGATTATAGTTTGTCACCCAGCCTGGTCAGGTGTTCCTTGGTCTCTACAACTGACCGGCTGGCGAGATCATTAGTCCCAATGTGTTCTAGGATGTCAATGTTTTCTTCTGCTTCAGGAATAATTTTAGCAATGCGGTCAGTGTTTCTCCACACTGGTGTACCTGGGAAACATTTGACCATTACCACTGGCTGGAGATAGGTATCAACTCCCCGAATCATGGAGTCTCCTATGATCAGAAGTTTTGGGGATTTCCTTTTTGCTTTTTTTGTTTTGGTTCCTGTTTTGGGCAAGTTTTGTTGTGCTAGCTCCTGTGCTGCAGTGTCCTACTCTGCAGTGTCCTCTGCCCCTTTGTTTGATTTCAGAGATAGAGGCAGATACCTGTTTGTAGATTGTATATGGTTTGTGAAGGTAATATGTTCAAGAGCACCGAGTGATGGGGCACCCAATTTGCTCCTCCTAACCACTTGCCAACCTCCCAGACCAACTACCCTCTGCGGTCAAGGTGCTTCTGTTGGATGTTGGGGAAATGGCGGTTGGTTCTTCTAATATATTTCCTCTTGAATATGAAATTTGAGACACGCAATCTCTGCCCATGCTGCCTGGAGATGAGCCCTAAGATCTCCAATGGCCCAGCATGTAGGACAGTGTCCTAAATCCTGTAAAACTGCTCTTCTGAAAAGTGTTCCGCAGTACCTGCAGTTAATGATATCCATTCCAGATAGGTTGCTGGGTTATAACCTGGTCAGAGTAATTAGAAGGAAGAAAATGAAAGCAAAAGTTTGATTGTGTTTTATTTGTTTGTTTTTGTATAACTTGTTATAACAAGTTAAATTAGTAGTGCCCCTGTAAGTGAGGTCACCATGTGGATACCCCACTGATCCTCAGCTTCCTGCTTTGCCACAGGAAATTTCATGACTGTGCTACCCTATAAAAGGTGTAGTGTGGGGTAGTTGGGCATGGGGTTGTGTGGCTGTGCCCTTCCCCTGCCAAAAAATAAGAACCACAAACGAAAGAAACAATGAGGTAAGAGCTGAAACAATCAGTCAGCAGCAAATGCAGTAACCCTGAAAGCTTCTCCTAATAACAGATAAAACTGTAAAGCCTGTAAAGCACCACCTGTAATAATTTCACAGAAGATATACCCTGTAAGAAACACTTTGCTGCAGAGAAAAATAAAACAGTAACAGAAAATATACCTCGTAAAAGACAATTTGAATCAGAAGATTACAGCAGTAATCTGTTAGCACACACCTGTAGGCACACCTTGTAATTATGCAGCAGAAGGTATACCCAGCAACAACATTTTAAATCAGAGAAAAATAAAGCAATAAAATGTTAGCAACAAACAGTAACAATCCCTGTGAGTACAAAATAAAAATAACAGCACACAGCAAATCTGCCTAACCAAAAGAAGTCTTAATTCATCCCCTTGCTCTGGTAAGGTGCTTTGCTCTGTCCTTTCAAGCAACCTAGAAGGAAAGAGCTCAGATGAAGCAAGGTGCCTTGGCCAGCAAACCTAGTCTTCCACTTCCAAGCTATCAACTAACCTGACATTTTAACCTTTCTTTCTGTTGGAAGTTACTAACCGTTAGCCAGCTCCACCCCCCCAGATACACACCTAATCCTCGGGAAGAGCTGTGGGAGGAAAGCAATTAGCTCCTTCAATGTGAGAAGGAGACTGCAACATCTCTGAGACAACAAACCTTTTCAGCAAAAAAAAATAAAATAAAATAAAATAGTGGCAAACAGTAATTTTGCTTAGCCTAATGATAAAAAGTCACAAAAATGTAAGCACCATCTATAATAATTTCACAGAAGACATACCCTGTAAGAAACACTTTGCTACAGAGAAAAATAAAGCAGTAGCAGAAGGTGCTCAGCTAGTGGTCAAACAGGGATTCAGCATGTTTGCAGTTCATTTGCATCACCAGGTAAGAAAAAAGATTTGTCTCCCCATACGACGCACAGGTGTAATGCCAAACCTCACCCAACAACTAACACACCGAAATCTGGCCAATGGAAAATCATGTACACAAATGCTCACAGCCTGGGAAATAAGATCCCAGACCTGCAGGCAATAATGTCAGAGGCTAAACTGGACATAGTAGCAATTAGTGAGATGTGGTTCACCAGTAACCACACTTGGGAGACTTCAGTACCTGGCTATGTATTGTTCAGAAGAGACCGAGGTGCAAAAGGGGGAGGAGGGCCCTGTATGTCAATGAAAATATCAAAGCTACAGAAATTCAGAATACACATAGGAGCCAGAAGAACTGTGGGTCACCCTGGAAACAGGAAATGCGACAGCCATAAAAACTGGGGTTGTCTACAGGCCCCCAGACCAGGGGGAGGACATAGACACATTACTGTTAAAAGATATACAAAACATGACAGTTAAAGAGGAGGTTCTGATAATGGGAGACTTCAACATGCCAGATACAGATTGGTCAATACCAGCAGGAACATCTGTCAGAACTAGACACATAGTGGATTCCCTGCTGGGGGAGGGCCTCAAACAACTGGTACAACAACCCACAAGAGACAGGGCTATCCTAGATCTAATACTGACTAACAGGGAAGGGATCACAGATCTCCAGGTAGAAGGTCACCTGGGAGCCAGTGACCATCACATGGTATGGTTCAATTTGGCTACTACATCTAAATCATCCCATTCCAAGGCAAAAATATGGAACTTCAGAGGAGCTGACTTTGATAAGATGGCCAACAGAGTTAAGCTAGCCCTGGCAAAAAGAAACACAGGTGAGGGGGTACATGCAAAGTGGGCAAGCATTAAGGATGCAATACTTGAAGCAACATCCCATTGTGTTAGACAGAAAAGGAAGTGCAAAAGAAGAAGGAAACCACTTTGGTTCTCAAATACAGTAGCAGAAAAGGTCAGAGCCAAAAGGTTGGCATTCAGGAAATATAAGGGAACACAGCGGGATGAAGATAGGGAGGCATACCAAACTGCCCTAAGGGAAGCAGGGAAGGCAGTAAGGCAGGCAAAGTCCCAAACTGAGGAAACACTAGCATGAACAGTAAAAGAAGGTGACAAGACTTTCTATAGATACATTAGTGAAAGGAGAAAGTCCAGAGGGGGTATTGCTAAGCTTAATGGAGAAAAGTGAGCGTGTGAGGAGGAGGACCATGTAAAAGCATCTATCCTAAATAGATACTTTTGCTCAGTATTTACTGAAGAGAAGGTAGGGCAGGGCCCACAGGTCAACACCATGGACACAGGGGGGAGGGAGGCGAGCACTACTCCCTTCACAAAATAAAGGGTCCTACAAGAGCTTGCTAAACTCAGGGTGGATAAGGCAATGGGACCTGATGGCATACATCCCAGGGTACTTATGGAGCTAAAGGTGGAACTAGCAGAGCCATTAGCAGAACTGTTTAGTGAGTCTCTGAGCACAGGAGAGGTCCCAGAAGACTGGAGAAGGGCTCATGTGATCCCACTCCACAAGTGTGGTAGCAGGGAGGAGGCAGAGAACTACAGACCAGTCAGTCTTACCTCAGTAGTGTGCAAGATTATGGAGGCACTCCTTAAGGAAAGGATAGTGCAACACCTGGAATCCATAGGGGCACAGGATCCAAGACAGCAAGGGTTTACAAAAGGAAGGTCCTGTCAAACTAATCTCATAGATTTCTTTGACTGGGTAACCAGAGTGGTGGACCAAGAGGGAGCAGTTGATGTCGCCTACCTTAACTTCAGCAAAGCTTTTGACACTGTTCCACATAGAAGATTGATAAATAAGCTGCAGGGCTCGGGTGGTCAGAAGTTGGTCAACTGGGTGGCAAACTGGTTGACCGGGCAGAAAACAGAGAGTGGTGGTAAATGGTATACAGTCAGAAGAGATGCAAGTCACAAGTGGGGCACCTCAGGGATCAGTCCTGGGGCCAGTCCTCTTCAATATCTTCATCAGTGACATTGCAGATGGACTGGAGGGTAAGGGTTGTATGTTTGCAGATGACACCAAAATATGCAACAGAGTAGATGATCCAGATGGGGTGGGCAGAATGAGAAGAGATCTGGATAAACTAGTAAAATGGTCAGAAGAGTGGCAACTGGGATTTAATGCAAAGAAGTGCAAGATCATGCACATAGGGAAGAGAAACCTGAAGCCACCTATAGGCTGGGAGGGAGTTGCTAGCAGTCACAAGGGAAGAAAGAGACTTGGGCATCATCATCACTGATGACCTGAAATCATCAACAGACCTCTAAAGCAGTAGGTGAGGCTAGGGGATGTTAGGTGTATTAGTAGGGTATCACAAGTTGTAAGAGGGAGGTAATAATCCTCTTTACAAGACACTGGTTAGCCTCATCTGAGTACTGCATGCAGTATTGAGAGCCTCACAAGGACATTAACCAAATTGAGGCAGTCCAGAGAAGGGCAACCAAAATGGTGCAGGTGCTGCATCAGAAGACATATGAGGACAGATTAACAGAGCTCAATATGTATACCCTTGAGCAAAGGAGGAGAGAGGTGATATGATCGAGGCATTCAAACACCTTAAGGGCATTAACAAGGTGAAAGAGTCTAACATGTTTAAATATAAGAAAAATAGCAGGACAAGAGGACACAGCATGAGATTAGAGGGGCCGATTAAGGGGAATGTGAGAAATTCTTTTTTCACAGAAAGGGTGGTGGATGCATGGAATGGCCTACCTCAAGAAGTGGTGACTATGAATACAGTGCAGGGCTTCAAACAGGCATGGGATAGGCATAAGGGAACAATACAAATGAGTATGAATAGATAGGCCACTGACAGAGCAAAGGCCGATGGCACATTTATAAGGTAGAAAAAGAAATGGGCAGACTGGATGGGCCTTGCGGTCCTTATCTGCCATCAACTTCTATGTTTCTATACAGTACCTTGCAAAAGACAATTTGAATCAGAAGATTACAGCAGTAATCTGTTAGCACACACCTGCAGGCACACCTTGTAAAAATGCAGCAGTAGGTATACTCAGCAACAACAATTTGAATTAGAGAAAAATAAAGCAATAAAATGTTAGCAACAAACAGTAACAATCCCTTTGAGTACAAACTAAAAATAACAACACATAGTAAATCTGCCTAGCCAAAATAAGTCTTAATCCTTCCCCTTACTCTGGTAAGGTTCTTTGCTCTGTCCTTTCAAGCAACCTAGAAGGAAAGAGCTCAGGTGAAGCTAGGTGCCTTGGCCAGCAAATCTAGTCTTCCACGGTGGCCATTATTTGATTACTGCCCTGGGGACTACAGTCCAGGTTCCCTTGGGTATTTTTCTGTCCAGGGATGAACCTACTAGCCTGTTACTGTCTAAGCTGGCATGCCAACACTTTCCCACCCTTATCTCTCCCATCCCAGAAGGTATGTTGGAGATGGAGAATAGCCACTTCTGCCTTTCTGCTAAGGAGTTGGTTGATCGCAAGGCAAAGTCCAGGGATTGATCTCCCAATCGGGGGAGGCGGGGAGGGAGAGGGCAGGGCCCTAAATTCGGCTTCAGCACGGGTTAGCTGAGTCTCCAGGTATAGGAGATGTTGCTCCCTTTCTCTTTGTTTAGCTGCTGCATATCTGATAATATTACCTCTCATGGTGGTCTTGAAGGCCTCCCAGATGTTTCCGGGTGAAGTATCCGAGATGGGATTAAGGGCTAAGAAGGATGAGGCCTCATTCTTCGCTCAGGGGGTAAAGTCCAGGTCCTTCATAAGGAGAGGGTCAAGCCTCCATCATCGAGTGGGGGGAGAGTCTGAGCCCAACTGTAACAGGAGCTGTACTGGAGCATGGTCCGAGATCACCTGTAGAAGGATAGCTACATCAAGAGTACTGTGTAAAAAGGGAAGGAGGCAGGAGCCAGAAATATATCCTGCTATGTGAGGCATGGGGTTCAGAGTGGAAGGTATAATCTCTGGTTCTAGGATGAAATATCCTCCATGCATCACTAATGCCATGGTCTGTCATAAGCTGTTTTAATGCTCTGGCACCCCTGACATGCCCATCTTTTCCATTATCGTTCCTGTCCTGGGAAGGGACCAGTGTTAAATTAAAGTCTCCTCCTATGAGCAGAGGGTACCCCAGGGGTACGAAGGAACTAATGGATTCAGCTAATGTATGAAAAAACTGAGGCTCATCTATGTTCGGGGCATGGATATTGCAAAGTCAAGTCAAGTCAAGTCAAATTTATTTAAAAGACGCCCAATCCAGGAGGCTCTGGGTGCCGTACAAATTTTAAAAGAAATAATATATAAAAATAAATAAAATTACAAATTATGAATAGGTCATAGTCTAATGTAGTCCAAACATCAAATGCCTGAGAAAATAAAAATGTTTTCAGGTGGACCTTAAAAATATTTACAGTCGAGGCCTCTCTGACCAAAGCTGGTAATAGGTTCCATAGAGCGGGAGCCGCAACACTGAAAGCTCTGTCACCGGCTGACTTCAGCCTCACTCTAGGAATGGTCAGGAGGCCACTGCTGGAGGATCGAAGAGGGCGGACAGATGGAACAGGTGTCAGGAGGACTGACAGGTAACCAGGGCCCTGCCCGTGTAGGGCCTTAAAGGTGAGAAGACCCACCTTAAAGAGGACTCTCCACCTGACCGGCAGCCAGTGCACTTCACGCAGTACCGGTGTAATATGGCAAAACTTTTTCTGCCCAGTCAGTAACCGGGCAGCTGCATTTTGCACCAGCTGCAGTCTGCGGAGAAGTCCTCCTGTGACCCCGAGATAGTGCACATTACAGTAGTCCAGCCTAGATGTGACTAAGGCATGTATCAAGGTAGGGAGGTCCAGAGACAGAACAAGAGGCCTAATCCTGGCAATGTTTCTGAGATGGAAAAAACAGGTACGAACCACGGAAGATACTTGAGTCTCCATGGTCAAGTTCCTGTCCAGAATCACTCCAAGACTACGCACCCTAGAGGAGGCCTTCAATGAGACAGCCCCAAGAACAAGTCCAGTTGCTGAGTCAGAGACCTCCATATCACGAACTCTGTTCAACTCCACTACCAATACCTCAGTCTTGTTAGGGTTCAGTCGCAACCAGCTGGAGGCCATCCAGTCACTTATCTCGGTCAGACAGATGTTTAGCACATCCACTGCATTGATGTTCCTGGGCAAAAGGAAAAATATAGCTGAGTATCATCAGCATAGCAGCAAACTCAGACCAACACTTCTAATGATCCCACCCAGGGGCAGCATGTACACTGCGAACAACATTGGGGCCAGTACCAAACCCTGAGGGACTCCACAAGGAAGGAGATTGGGTGTAGATGAGAAATTACCCATCATAACCCGTTGTCTCCTGTTTGTAAGAAAGGACTCAAACCAGGTGATGACAGTACTGGTGAGTCCACATAAATCCCTAAGGTGAACTAGCAACACACAATGGTCCACAGTGTCAAATGCCAAAGAGAGATCGAGAAGAACAAGAATTGTCCTGTCCCCGATCTCTAGCCTGAGGAGATCATTCTGCACCCGCATAAGAGCAGTTTTTGTGCTATGTCTGCCCGAAAGCCGACTGGAAGGGATCGTATAACTCAGGAGTCACGAGGTGCTTCCAATTGAAGCGCCACCACCTTTCTCCACCACCTTCCCAAAAATGGGAGGTTGGAGATAGGACGATAATTCACCATGATCTCTGGGTCCAAAGATGGTTTCTTTAAAAGGGGTCTCACCAGAGCCTCCTTCAAGGCATCCGGAAAGACTCCCTCAGATAAGGAACACCGTACGATCATGGCGAACACCGGGCCGACAGAGCCAAAGCATCTCATCAAGAAACACGTTGGCACTGGGTCCAGTTCACAAAAGGTATGCCTCAAATTGGTTGCTACCTCAATAACCTCACTTGCCTCCACTGGTCTAAACTCCCCCCAACTTGGCAGAGTGCACTCAGAACACATCTGATGACCACTGTTAGCTATGGTATTGCTAACTGAAGAGGCATCCCGCCAGATCATGGACACCCTGTCCGAGAAGAACTGAGCAAACTCCTCACAATCTTCAGTGGAAAAAACCCTACGGCTGCAGGCAGACAGGATGAAGAAGTCTGTCTACAGTCCGGAAGAGTGAAGCTGGCCGATTCTTCCCGGCAGCAATCTCCCTGGACAGGAACACTGCCTTCTTACGATTGATTGCCTCCTGATACGCACGATAGTGCGTATGCAGGACCAGTCTGTCCACCTCCAGGAGGACCAGTTGGGGTATTGTATGTGCTCAGTATCCACCTACCCTCAGTGTCCCTGATGGAGCCTTTAAGGGACCACTGTAGGGACCTGTGTATCAAAATGAGCACACCATGTTTCTTAGAGGGTGCATTAGAGTGATCAACTTGGCCAACCCAGTCTTTCAATAGTGTCTTATGGTCGATACCAGTCAGTTTGGTCTCCTGCAAACAGGTCACTTTAGTTTTTAGCCTTTTAAGTGGGAAATAAACTTTTTTCTTTTGATGGGGGAATTGAGCCCCCTCACATTCCACGTGTGGAAAAGCAACTCCGCCATAACGCGTGTGTGTGTGTGTGGGGAGGGGGGGCAGAGTCTGATCTTCTTTTCTCTGAAACTTGCTGTGGAAAGGGGAAGTATGTGGAGAATTCTCACTCTAGAGAAAGAGATGCAATGTATGGGCCCTATAGCTGAGCTTTCTTACAGAAAAAAAAGGGGGGGAGGGGAGAAGCAGAGGCTTCTCAACTGTTGTAGTGGAGACGGAAAAGCTTAGGCAGACTTGTTCACTAGGTAAGTACTCCTATCGCCTAGGGTATCAGAATACTGTTGAACCTGTAACAGTCTGAATTAATACCAGACTGTATATACAAAACCCTAACTAGGGTAACACTCCCAGAAAGCGAGCAACAAAAGGAAAAAATATTAAAGAAAAAAATGAAAGAAAGTTATCTTCTGAGGGCAGAGGTGGCACCTATACAGCTGGCTCCCCAGCCAATGGCGAGTGCCTCCTCTCCTGTGGGGAAGTGGCTTTTAAAGAGCCCACAGGGCTAAGGCATCAACGATGGTCAGTCCACCAGTGCAAGGCTGAGGTATATGAACCATGTCTGGTGCTGTGTTTTTCACCAAGTAGGCCTTCCAGAGCATGTATACAGTATCCTTCAGAGCTTCAATGTACAGAAGAAGCTCAGGGGGAAGGCAGCACTTGTGGGGAGGAGGGGATTGGCACCCATAATACAGGAGAAGGGGGTGATATCTTAATGTAAGGGCTGGCTTACTAACCCCCAAAATGACCATACCAGTGTTACCAAGTGGATGGGAGTCAGTGGCTGTAGGTTCACCCCCACAACTTACTACCTCACAGAGAGGGGAGAGAAAACTGACCTACCAATTCTCCCAACTTTCTGTACAACATACACATGTAGTGGGAAATCAAATATAACTGTCAGAAGGCAGAGTATCATTTTGGGGAAGGGGGGCAGGCAGAAGTCACACTGCCTGTCTTAACCTAAATGTCAAGGGTCAGAGAGAGCAAATGCAACAATCCTCTCTAACCCCTTCTCCTGTTAAACCACCCCATTACTCCTCAGATACTAGATCTAAGGACACTTATCTGAACTCCTCAAACAAGGAGCTCATTGTGAAGTGCTTTCTCCTTGGGGTCATCTTTCTTGGGCTGCATCGTTCCAGTAACTAGGCCCCAGTCCTGGGAGGAAAGTGAAACAGTCCCCGTTGGCAGTGCAGTATCTGTTGCGTCAGCCCAGGATGTCTGTCTGCTGTCTTCAGTATGTTCTTGGTGCTCGATTGTAGAGAGTTCCATGCCTATCTGGTTTTCGGGTAAAAGATTCAGCTCAGAGGAAACCAGGAGGATGAAGCAGTTTTGCGAGAAATATGGGCTGGTATAGATGGGTTCCACATCTTCCTCGCATAGTGCTTTAAGCTCTGATGGTTCGGAGGGGCCTCCGGCCTTGTCTCTATCCTTCGGGTGGTCGCGTCTAGCATGCAACACCAAGGGGGGGTCATTTTCGGCCCTTAGGGTATTGGGGTTCCAGCTCTCCCCGGCCTTTAGATAGATCCATGCTGCCCTGTTGCAGGTCTGGGCTTTTCTTTAATAGTGATCTTCAGTCCAAGTACTCAGCCAATGAGGTATCCAGTGGTGGGCTTTGACTCCGGGTAGTCGGGAGGAGCCAGGTCGCCGAAATAAAGTTCATTGCCAGCTCATAGGTATAAAATTGCTGCTGGGTACCATTATGAGTAATTTGTAGGACATCTGAATATCACAGGGAGAAGGGGATATTGAGATCATGGAGGTGATGCCGCACTTCTGTGTAGGCCTTACACTTAAGTACCAGCTCTCGGGAATAGTCCTGAAAAATCATGATCTTGTGACCTTGCCACATAAGTGTGCCCAGTTCCCTAGCCCAGGCCTGTATAGCCACTTTCTCCACAAAGTTTAATATACGGGCAATCATTGGTCGTGGTTTGGTTCCAGCCACTGGCTTTTGCTATAGGGATCTGTGGGCCCGTTCTATGGTAATCCGAGCATGTGGTGTCAGTTTCAGAAGCACCAGTAAGGCCTGCTGTAAAATGTTCACAGGTTTCCCCTCCTTACAGCCCTCCAGAAAGCCCAGCAGCCTAAGATTATTTAGGCAACTTCTGTTTTCGAGATCTTCGATTTTATCCTGCATCTGTTTGATTTGGGCTGCCTGCTCATGCATCATGGTGCAGTGACCCTGGAGTGACCATGGAGAAACCTGAGCATTTTCTGGAAAAAATATATAAGGCATATATCAGAAGAGCAAAAAAGATGAATATGCCAATGAGTTATGTGAAAAATATTGATGGTGATGAATCTGGGGGATGATAAAAGTTTTTGGTACCTTGTGGTCAATTGCACATTGAATTACAAATCCCAAATTGATAATTATATTTAACGTCATAAATGGATTACATGTTTCTCTTATTTGCTGTATAACCCTGATGAATTTCTCGGTTTAATAATTTTGGGAAAATATGATAAGATTTCCCAGAGCTGTCAATGGTTTCAGGAAATTGACATATTGGAAACCATTATAGTAACTAAAAGTAAAAAGGCCCTTGGTCCAGATAGCATTCCAGAGGATTTCTGTAAGCTGTACCCTGAATAGTGGAGTGTGGCACTAACTTTCTTTTTTAATAAATGCACCTAACGTAATTACTGGCCCTCCTTTTGGAAAGGTAATCTTACTGTACTAGTTTAGTTTAGTTTAGTTCATTGTTCTAGGAATTATTACCTTTGAGCCAATGGCTCTTTTACAAAGGTTCCACGTCATCAATGTACAAACAAACAAGACATGTTACATAGAATGGTCAGCAAATTATAAAGGTTTCAATAAGCCAGTATAATACAGTACATCACAGGAAAAAAACAAAACATTGGAGGAATGGTCAAGGTGGGAAGGGTAGGAGGAGATATGGGGAGGGGAGCAGACTTAGAGTAGTTAGAGGTACTCAGATGCCTTTGTCAAGAAAGGAGCAGAGGAGGATGAAAAACAGTAAAAACAGCCATGAGGGAAGAATCATTAGTCAAGGCAGTCACAGGAGCTAGAGGCTGAGAGGTGAGAGTAAAGCATAGATTTGAAAGCTCCTAGTGATGTGGAGGATGTAATGAGTGAGCTCAGGGCATTGTACCAACTGAGGGCACGATAGGCAAGATCTTTGGCCCTGTGGTCCGGCATCTGGGGATCTGGAGAGGCTGGTGTTCCGATCTCTTCTGGTGGGACGGATGCTGGTATTCGGGCAAAGTAGTTCTTGGATACGCAGTGGTCACTGGCCCAAGATGGATTTTTACCATCAAGCATGTGAGGTACCTTATGCAATTTGAGAGTTGCAACCATCCTGTTTCAGTGTAGAGCTCACATGTATGAGTACGTCTTTGTGCTCCAGTGAGCAGCCGACAGGCCTTGTTTAGGGTGGTTGTGATGCGCCTTAGTGCGGTGGTAGTGGCAGAGCCATAGATAATTAAGCCATAGTCTATGATTGAGATGACAGAGCTTTGGATAGCAATCTTTAGCGCAGCTTGCGTAAGGAATTGCCGGTTTCAGAACAGGATACCAATGCGCTGGTTCACCGTTTTCTCTGTGTTATCAATGTGGGCTGCAAAGGTAAGACCTTGATCAAAGGTGATTCTAAGGTATTTAAATGTTGACACTTGTTCAAGGGTATTTTCTGGGTATGTTTTGATAGTAAGTGGAATTTGTCTTTTTCTGTTTTGTGGACTGGAGAAAAGCATGGATTTTTTTTTTGTGATTTAGGACCAGCTTGTGATCTAGGAACCACTTTTCAACATTGGAGAAAGCAAGTTGCAGGCTCGGGAGTAAGGGTTTCGGGTCCTTATGAGAGGAGAGAATCACGGCATCATCAGCATAAAGGATAATTTGTTCCAGGCAGGATTTGGGGAGAGAGTTTAGGAAAAGGCTGAAAAGGAGGGGGCCTAGGATTGACCCCTGTGGAACACCTGAGAGGACCAGTTTTGAGTCTGAGAGAACTTCTGAGATTTTTACTGATTGAGAGAGTTGGGCCAGGTAACTTTTAACCCAGGCACCTGGTCCTTCTGAGAGCCCAAGACTGTGTAGTTGTGTGATAAGTAAGCCATGGTGAACAGTATCAAATGCCTTTGTTAGGTCAATGAAAACAGCTCCAGTTTGATACCCTTTGTACAAGGCAGTGTGAATTTTTCCTGAGAATTCCAGTAGGGCGGTCGACGTACTGTGTCCTTTCCTAAATCCATGTTGCTGCAAGCAGAGTATGTTATACTTATGCAGGTAGTCTGAGAGTTGGTCAGCCACAATGCGTTTGAGGGCCTTGGAGAGGGGTGGAAGTATAGATATAGGCCGATAGTTTCCTGGTAGGGACCTGTCACCACTTTTGAACACTGGTGTGACTATAGCAGACTTCCGTTTGCTGGGAAATTGACTAAGGTAGAGGGAGATTGAAAATTTTGGTGAGT
The DNA here is from genome assembly GCA_016271365.2 of Neoceratodus forsteri. Lineage (NCBI taxonomy): Eukaryota > Metazoa > Chordata > Ceratodontiformes > Ceratodontidae > Neoceratodus > Neoceratodus forsteri. The sequence goes on along the minus strand of CM028137.1, from coordinate 38,732,059 downwards.
GGGTGCACCACTCTTCCAGGTAAGGGACAGAATTTTAAGATCAATAGTATCACTGCTTGCTCTGGATTAGAGATAGCCTTTTTTATACATTTGTAGACTTCATGTGCCTTAACTATTTTGAAGTGGAAAAGCGGTTTGTCAGGTGAGGCAGTAGGAGATGTTGGTTTTGGCGAGCCCGTGTCAGAGAAGAAGTCCGGTGGGAGGACCCCACTGAGGTCAGTGAAAGTTTTATTTAAGGCCTTTGCCATGACTATTGGGTCTAGGGTAGTGGTTCCATCAACAGTTATTATAATGGGAGAGGATTTGGACTGCTTACCCATGATATTTCTGATGTTGTCCCAGAATGATCTCCCATCACCCCAGGAGTTTGCGAGGGCATTTTTGAAATAGGAGCTCTTCATTAGTCGGATTTGTTTGGTACATTGGTCTCGTGCCTGTTTATACTTCTGGATATCCGTCAAGGAACCTGTGGTTCTGGCTATGGCCCAGAGGTGGTCCCGAGCTATGAGTTGGGCCAGTAGTTTGGCCGTGAGCCAGGGATTTGAGAGCGCTTTGATTTTATGCTTTTTTACTGGTGCGTAGGTGTCACAGGCAGTGTTGAAAGTTGTGATAAAATAATCTAGGGCTGCGTCAACATCTAGAGTATTGTATATTGGGGACAAGTCTTGCTGTAAAAGACAGGTCTTTAGCTTAGTAAGGTTTCCATGGGGTAGCACTCTGCTTGAGATGGTTTTTGGAGGTGGTTTTTGGAACTTATTTGTCCAGGTACAGATCACAGGGGAGTGGTCACTGAGAGAGTCCGGGAGAACAACTGTGTTTTTTATGCAGGCTGGGTGGCTAGCAAGGATCCAGTCAATGAGAGTGCAAGTTCCAGTTTTGTAGTTTTTTCTAGTGGGGGAGCTCACCATCTACATTAGGTTAGCTGCTAGGATAGCATCCTTGAGGGACCCAACGTCTGATGCGAGCCAATTTATATTAAAGTCACCAAGGAGAAGGAGCTCGGTGTCAGGTGGTTGCAATCTTACAAATTCAAGAACAGTCTGGAGGCCGGACCCTGGATCTTTAGGAGGGATATAGACAGCGGCCACAGTAAGCACTTTATTTTTGGCATGAAGTAGTAGCTTGACAGGGAGAAAATGCACAGAGGAGTTAGTGGTGGAAAAGCAGACAGGGTGGCTAGAGAGGTTGTCCTTAATGTAAATAGCACAACCTCCCCCTTTTATTTGTCCTATCCAGTCTGAAAATATTGTAGCCTTGTAATGAGGTAATGAGTACTTGTTTATAATTAGCCCTAGCCAGAGCCGATACTGTTGTGATGAGCTGCCAAATGACCAAAGTTACATGTGTGCATAGGAAATTTTCACCGACTAGGTGTAACCTGGCCATTTTTTAGAGTTGTTTCTCCAAATGTTCAACATGGCAATTTTGGGACCCCAACTCATGAAGACTGCCACTGTCATTTCATTCACTTGTCTAGAAAGGTGATTTCACAGAGCAACTGCACCATTCTGTGCCACTTGTGTGAAAACATGTTGTGGGTAGGATGTGAAAAATGACAGCTGCACTGCTAACAAGGAGGTGTGCAAAAATGGCAATGTTGAAAATCTAGAGGGAAAATTTTTAAAATTGGCGAAGTTAGGAAGGTGCGTACAAACTGCACAATGCACTCGTAACACATTCATTTTAATTTTTCACCAAATTTGCAACATGGGCTTTTGGGATCCCACACTCATGAACAGTAGCTGTCATTTCATTAATTGGTCCAAAAAGGTGATTCCGTGCAGTGACTGCGAAATCACCTTTTGTGACAGAGTAACGAAAAGACAGTGTTCATGATATGGGGTCCCAGGAACCCCATGTTGAAAATTGGGGGCCAATATTCTTAAAAATGGCAGATATATGAACATAAGTTGAAAACCCCATTGACTGCCATTATAAAACCCCTACCTTTGATTCTTCAGTTTGCGGTTCGGTTTTGAAGAGTGCAGATGTATCTGATCTAGAGTGGTTACTCAGTGGGAGGGTGGGGATGGGGGATGGAGAACAGTACAACAACAAGGGACTATTTTCTTTTTTACAGGTAAAAAACAAATAAAGACTTTGGGGGACAGTTTTCTTTATTTACGGGAAAAAAAGTAGCATAAATTAGGGCACATTGGGGTGCACTCGAAATGTGCAACATGAGTCAGGGGGTATATGATTCTGACACAAGGATTGGGCAACCCCATCTCAGTGCATGGGAAAAAAAGAAAAATAAATAAATTTGGGCATACTGGCATGGTCTCTCAGTGTGCCACATGAGTTGGGGGGGTTACATGATGCTGACACAGTGATTGGACACCCTGATGTTGGTGCAGGGAGAAAAGAGAAAAAAACCATAAATTTTGGCACACTGGGGTGGACTGTCAGTGTGCCACATGAGTTGGGGAGGGGGTACATGATGCTGACATGGGGATTGAGCACCCTGATGTCAGTGTATGGATGGGGAACAGAGGGGTGGGAAGGACAGCATCAGTGGGAGGGAGCATGAGAGTTTTACATTGCTGCCAATGCTGGAAGGGAATGGAAGAAGTGGGGAGGACAGGAGCAGTGGGAGGCTGTGGGAGGAGTGCCATCCACAAAATGGCAGCAATAACATAACTATGCACAAGTGGCATTCGTGCATGTGTAGTTGTGGTGAGTGGCATTCTGCCATTCACAAGATGGTGGCACCAGCAGAACTGCACATGCACAGGTCTTGTCCCAGAAAACGGAAGTAACAGCTGAATTAGTATGGCTGTTACTTCGTACCGGTCGAGCGTGGTGGAGTGTTACAAGCTCCATTTGACTTTCAAAAGGATACCTCCAAAAGTCCAGTGGAAGGTGCCATGATCGGCCGTTTTAAGGCTATGATCACGAAACAGCTATAGGCTCTGCCCACAACTGTAAAAATGGTGACATAACTAACCCCACAGTGTATAGGTCGTTAGTCTTCTAGATATAGGGAAAGGAGAAATTGTTTAACCAGGAAAGGCACACTAAGCAAAAGCTTGTTTCCAGGTGTGACCTGGGAGCACAAGGAAGTTAAGTGACTTGCTCAGGGTTACACAGTATGCAAGTGGGGGCTGTGGTATTCATACCCAGGTCTCCAGGTTTGCAGCTCAGTGCTCTCATACTGCCTCCTAATAATAGCTAAATTATATGTCAGAGGTCTTCTGGGTTGGCCACAGAAATCCTTAGAAAATAATGCCCCTCTATCTGAGTTACATGCTGGATTTCAAGAAGGCAGAAGCATGATTGATAACTCTTTAATCTTTGCTCACCTTGTCCAGAAATATGACAAGGTTAGAAAGAAAAAAAATGTTTACCATTTATACTGATTTTAGCTATGCTTTCAATACCTTGGGCAGAAGCAAGCTCTAGGAAAAATGATTCATTGTGGCATTGATACAGATCTAGTTTTACTAATTAAGAATTTTATACTGATAGATGGGCCACGGTAAAATATCACACAGGAGTTCAGTGTGCATATTTATGGAACACATACAAATGGAGGTGAGAAAGAAACAAGTGCCCAGCTGAAGCATTTACTTCTTTCTCACCTCCATTTGTATGTGTTCCATAAATATGCACACCACACTCCTCGTGATTGTGAAGAGGCAGTATAGCGCAGTAGTTAAGGGCTCTGAACTGCAAACTTGGAGATCTGAGTTTGAATACCCCAGCCCCAACTTGCATACTGGTGTGACCCTGAGCAAGTCACTTAACTTCCTTGTGCTTCCAGGTCGCACCTGGAAACAAGCTTCGGCTTAGTGTGCCTTTCCTGGATAAACAACCCCCCCCCCCATTGTTACAAGTACAGTAACTATTTGTGTTGCCATTGGGTTGTGCATTTGAGAAACAATATTGTGCTCGGAGACAGCCCCAGTTCCAGTTGTCTCAGTAGCACAGCTGGTTAGCACAATTGAAATGGTATTCCGGGTGGCCTGGGTTCAAGTCCCAGATGATGCACTTACTTCTTTCTCACCTCCATTTGTATGTGTTTAAAGGTAAAATATAACAGAAGCAGTGGACTCACTGTCAGTGTTATTTTTAATTATCGTTGAGACTGGGATGTACTGTATGTTAGCCCCCAATCTTTTTCACCATCTATTTAAATTATATTATACAATGGTGTGTGAAAATCCTGTAACCTCATTGGTCAAAACACATCACATGACCGAGGGTAAATCCTGCATAACCCACAGCTGAGGAATGGCATTTATAAAAAACACAATTAAACACATTTTAAATTTATTTTACACATGGGTCCATTGTATAATCACAATAAGGCACTCCAGGGTGTGAGTTATTGGGTGATTTACCCACTTCTTGTGTGGTTAAGTCACTTGGCTGTGCCTCGTGACACACCACACAAGGCATGGGTAAATCCCCAATAACCCACAACCTGTTGTGCCTTATTACTTAATTTTAATACAGTTAAGTCAAGAAAATTTCCATTCTCTCAAGATTTTACAGGTTGACATCCCAGTTTTGACCTTTGCAGACAATCCTGTTCACTTTTGTCTCTCTCAAGGTGGCATAAATAATTGGATAAATGGACAAAATAGTGAAACTTTTTGACCACTCTGAACTTATAAACTTAATCAAATCTAAAACATAAATTATTGTCAGTCATAAAACTAATATGAATTTGTTCATTAGAGGGAAACCTCTTGAGACTGTTAAGTGTTATTGTTATTTAGGAGTCACATTCACAAATAATTTTTCATTGAACTTCCATATTACGTCCCTGATACAGGATAGCAAACAATTAGTTAATGGTCTCTTAAGATTTATTACTAAGTATGGTGGCAGGACTGCATACCTAATGAAAACAGGATTCAAGCATGCAATGGTAACTGGATTCAAGCATGCATGGGATAGACACAGGAAGACCTTAGAAATAAGGCAAGGGGTGGTGGGGGAGACTGGAGATCAAGGTGGGTTTTCGGTGCCACTGTAGGTAGGGAAAATATGTCACGCTAGGTGGGCCAAGAGGTCCTTATCTGATGACAATTTCTATGTTTCTATATTTCTTAGGGTACTAATGGGAAAATTTAACAGCAACATTTTGTATGCAAGTGAGATATGGGGTGATAAAAACATAGATGGAGTAAAGGTTGTCTTAAATAGCACCTAGAAAAAGATATTAGGCATTCTGTTGCCTGCCCCTACCTTGACTGGTTAAGGCAGAACTGGGAGTCCTGCTCATTAAAGTCTTTATCACATCAGCTAGAATTTCCTATTGGATTAGACTCATGAATCTTCCCTCAGAGAGATTACTCTGTATGGTGCTAAATGAAAAATTTGAGTTTTATGATAAAATGTGTTTTTCCCTTAGGCTTCAGCGGGTTAAAGACATGCTTGTTTCTAATGATTATTTCTGTCTTTGGAACTACGTGAGTAGTGGGATTACAATTAGCTACAAATATTCAAAGTTTATTAAAGAGGGTCTCTGGCCCAAAGTGCTACGTTGGAGAATTAGAATAACCATACCTCAATATATCCCATACAAACATTAGAGTTCTACATTACTCCATTTTAAAGTTATTATTTTATAACCCTGATTTCACTACCTGTTCAAAAAAAGCCAGTTTTAGTGAATAGCTGATGATTATGTCATCTCTTGAACTCACAGTCTAGTCCTCCCTGTCAGTAAGCTTACACAGTAGGACCTGTTTCTCCAAAGTTTCAAGTGATTTTTGGAAGGTTGCCATAGAAAATGTGCATAGTAACCTGTAGGAGTTGTAAATCAGTCTCCTACTATTCACACTGCTAAAAAGTGATGTTTTTTTATCTAAACAATCCTTTTATTTCTGTATTCTGCTTCATTTGCATAACTCACCCATATTTTTTAACAAAGTTAATAAAGACTGTTTTGAAATACAGACCTCTGTTGGTCAGTCTTGGTATTGCAGACATCCGCACTACCGACATAGAAGACTACATCTCTCAGTAAATAACTCTTGTCAACTAGATACTGTATATATGCACAATGCCTTGTTTGGAAAAAAAAAATAAAACATATGAGAGTTTTTATTGTTGAAGACTCTACAGAAATATGAGACTGCACCTCACAGTGAGGGAACTGAAAAACAACTTCTTATTGTACCCACAATGCCTTTTTATGTACATCTACATATTAGGTGCAGTCACCACCACCAAAATAAGGGACCGTACCTCTGAGTAACTAACATTTAAATCACCTTTATAATTTACCCAGAATTCCTTGGTGCTGTATATAAAAGATTGATAGCTCCCTTGCATGGCATCATCCTGGAGGTGTGGGCACACAAAGAAAGCTGGAGGGCAGGCAGAAACAAAGTGCTAATAAAACATCAACAAAACTGACTATGACAGATTTAAAAAACCAAAAACAAATTGCAGCTTCAACATCTGAAACATGGCTGGCAATGACATACTATGTGAAAAAGGCATTTTGGGAACTTACATAAATATCTTTCAACTTTAAAGAAACAGGTCCTATAAGCTTGCTGACAGGGAGGACATGACTGTGAATTCAGGAGATGACATCATCAGCAGTTCTTCACTGCCACTAGCTTTTTTGAACATGCAGTGAATGTAGGCTTGTAAAATGACTTGCAACTTTTAAACAACGTAAATTAGAGATCCATTTTTGGCATGAGGCTGATTGGGTCTATGCCAATCCAAATTCTGAATGTACTGATGCCAGTGATTTTGACCATATTCCCACTTTAAAGAAACATTTTCAGATAGTGCCCTCCAGTTTGATAAGGAAAAAAATAGTAAACCAAAATGCTCCAACTAATTAGTTAATAATACTAAATCACATTCTTTAACCATATTTGAATTTGGTGAAGGTCACAGATGAAAGAAGGATTATTACAAGACATTGTGTTGCGTTACAACTTAGTAATATTTTAGGAAAGAGGTATTCTAATAAACAAGTAACCTCTATTGCAGAGTTATGCAATTGCAATCTTAGTTGTATTGACAATTATTTCACTTTGTTGCTAACTGTCCTTGGTAAAATGTCAGACTCACTGGCTACATTTCTGTAGGCTCCCTTCAGAATTATAGGAAAGCAATGATTTACCTCTCACCCATGCTACCAACTCTATGAAGATATGTTTTAACTGGCACTCACCATGTGTTTTGGATTGCTTTGTGTCGTACTGATAGTGTACTGCCTTATATTTGTTGGGCAGTTAGATCCAGATGACACTAACATATGGTATCAATCATCATCATCATCATCATCAAATGTTATTGGAAAGCAAATTGAGACATTTTGCCATTTACAATTGTATCCAATTTCATTACATAAAGTTACGATATATAGGATGTCAATAACATTTTTGGAGGGGTCTCTGGGCTTGGGTCTGGATTACATGCTGATATTCAGCATTACCTAATGCACTACTACTAGTAGGTTCTGATACTTAGAGTCCTGCGCCCACTTCTGTTATTGACATGTTATGTCCATACTGAACAGTGCTAATTAGGACTGGAGATGACAAAAGTTAATTCTTCCTTGGCTTCCATGCTTGTTAGAAAGAATCATCTAAGCAGCATTGCCTAGACCCAACTGTTTGTGAGAGATGGGCTGGCATCCAACTATAGTATGTGCAATAACATAGGCTGTGTGGAGTTGACCTTTTTATTTAAGATGGAGTAGTTTTTGTATTTTGATTTGCACAAACTCATTGCATTTACTGTGCATTATGAACTACAGTGATAGGCTGCCACTAGACAACAGCTGGAGCCACAACAAACATCCACCAAACAAGTTGCAAAAGTTGGGCTAACAACTTTTAACCAAAAAATACAATAACAAATTACCACTGTTTGGCATAGTTAAATATGTTTTAATAACATCATAAAATCCAGCACCACTCACCCTACTACAAACATACTGATGTTTCATGCTGGTCACATGTGCTTTATCAAGACGGTTATGTTTATATTATGAACTGTAAAGATTGCATATGTTTTTACTGATACTCTTTTCTTTGTATATGGTTAAGGCTGTTTTAGCCAAACAAGGTGAGTTGCTCCCATTAAAAGTGGCAGGTCTATTTGTCCTTGCAGCCCTCTACAATGTGCTTGCAGTCAGGGAGAAATACGAAGGGGAGGGGGGAGGGGCAGGTGACAGGCAGGCAGGGGGTAGGTGGGGCCACCAGGCAGGTGGGAGTCCTGATTGGGCAGAAGAGAGTGAAGGTGCAGGGGGGGCTTTAAAAGGGGGATCCCAGCCTCAGGAAGCCCTCTTTCCTGCTGTTTTTTGTGATAGCTGGGGTGTTTTTAGAACCAATGCTCTGAGCCCCAGAACCAGCACATCAGTCAGCGTTATCCATGAATTTTTTTCACAGCCAAGGAATTTGTCTCTTTTTACGCATTTTCAGTGACACATTTTACTCCAGAGAATCGTTTGCCTTGTTTTACAAAAAATGTTATTGTTGGCTCGGAGAGGTAGCGGAGTGAGTGCAACAGCGCTGGGCAGGCTTTCTGAACAGTGTAAAAGCAAGCACTGCAACTCCTCTGAACTAACTCATGGCACACAGCTTCTTTTCGGTACCACACAGTCTGTTGTTTAAGGCAGGAGGAACCGGACAAGTAAACTTGAGGCAAGAGATGGAAGGAAGGTTTCGAGGTGTGGATCCAGGACCAGCTAAGGTAATGAAATGGCCACTGAGGTGGGAGGATAGTTTAGTCATGAAAGTGGGTGCAGGGGAGTAAGCACAAGTGCCATAATGTTGGTTTGTGGCAATTGGGAAAATTGAGCAGCCACTAAATAAACTTTGTGCTGGGGGAGGCTTGCAAGAGGTGTGAGTATGGCTGTGAGGGCCTAGGCAATGGGGGTGTGTGCTTTCACAAGGGCTGGAGTACAGTTGCCAAAGCCAAAAGTGGTGGGGGGGAGGGGGGAAGCAGTGCGAGAGGGCTGAACGAGTAGGCACACGAAGCACTCGTCTAAAAAAATGGGAGAATGGGGATCATTTTGGAGGGAGCCATGTTTTTCTGTGGGGATACTAGGTAGTAGGGTTAGGGGAAGTGGAAGGATGACATTTTGTAGCACCTCTTGGCGGCGGCCATTTTGAGCACAGGCCCACGCCATGGATATCTAGAAACACATGTGGGGAGGCATTTAGAATAAGAGGCCACTAGAAAAGCAGCATTCAAAGGGAGAGTAAAGCCACAATACCAACCAAATTGTAGTTTAAATTAAGGCTCAAAGGCTAAATAATAGTAGTAAAACCCCATACATGACTGTTTAAATAATAAAGCTTATGGTGGTAAAAGGACTAGTTATGTCAAGGAAAGGGTAATATTGCAAAACAATGCAAATTAAAAGTGCAGACAGTAGGGCTTAGTGGTTAAAAGCAATGAACTACAAACCAGAAGATTTGGAGGCATGAAGATCTGGGTTTGAATCTCATCAGCTCCAATTTGTGTATGATGTGATCCTAAGCAAGTCATTTAATAAATTAGCTTTTGCCAACCAGCGTAAACCCGTGATAATTGGGAACTGCTACTACAGTTTTTTTGGCAACAGTGCAGTGAGGTCATGCATGATCAAATGGATGTTTAAAAAAAAAGAGACGGTGTTATGTTCAGACAGAAAATGAACCATTGCAACAAAATATAGCTGGCAGAGCATAGTCCACGCCACTCTGATAGCTAAAATTAGGGGCTAATCCAATTTGAGATCAAATTTGGGGTCTGGGCCTTTAGAACATCACCACCTCACAAAGGTGGTGGTGTGATCCTAACTCACATGGCAGGCATAAGCAAATATAAAAGGGAACGTAAGCAGGTATATCAGTTCCATCGCTTTCCATTTTGACATGGTTCTAACTGATTGTTGTGTTTTCACAGCATTGTTTTATAGGAATACATGATGGTACCCAGCAAGAAGACATCCAAGGAGGAAGCTAGAGGCAGTGGGCTCAAATGATGGAGCAAGCTAAGAAGCTCTTGGATGTCATGGAGAGGAACAGGGAGGACCAGTATCAGGTAAGCAAGAGAGAAAGAGGAAAAGGGGTCAGCTGGTTTGCATAGGGGGTCTCGGGGTGGCAAGCAGCCAGTGTGGGGGGAACAGATCCCGGAAACCCTGGATGAGCCAATTTAATTATTTAAATTTTGGTAACCGGGTAAGCCCACTGAGACCAGAGGTCTTTTTTTCAGGGGCAACCTGGGAGTAGTTAGAATGAGGCACCGGTTACATACAGTAGACAAGATACATTTTCATACAATAGACAAGATACATCCAAGGCCCACTATTGTCCTGGCCCCAGTCCCTCCACCAACTGACCCTCCATACTATACACTCCTGAGCTGGTGATACCTGCCCCAATTTCGTTATTATCCATGGCACTGGAGCGGATTTGAATGCACCTCTACAGCCCATGCCTATGCCCAAAGTATCTTTACCAGGGACAACAACTGCGCCTGAAGCACAGGGCCCTTCCCGACTAGATGCATCAGAGAAAATGGTAGAGGGGAGCAGATTCTGGGGGCCAGGGGGGGTACAGTGGGGTGGCACAGCTGGAGAAAGTGCTTGGAGAAATTAAGAAATGAAAAGGGAAGGGGAGGCAGATGGAGAGCACTGCACAGGATGCCCCAGGCAGGAACAATCTAGATTTATGCCCACCAGGGTGACAACTGGGCAACCATGTCCCCCAGGCCACAAAAGAGAAGATTTGGAAGGAGGGAATACATGGACATATTTTTGCTGGCCACCAAGGAGAGCATAAAAAAGCAGGAAGAAAGAGAGAATGTAGGTGAGAAGAGAATGGTTGTGGCTGTCATGATGCTGGGGAAGAAGGAAGGGGACAAGATGGAAAAAGGGAAGGACTGTGGAATTCACCCACAGTGCAATAGTGCAGAAGAAGAGACCAGAATTAGTAAGGCCTCTGTTGTCCTACTTCCTGATTGTGCAGTGTGTACAGAATGCAGGGAGGCATGAACTGGATTCAGTATGACAAAATGTTCTGAATCTGTATGGCAGTGGATGGGGACATCCATTGGGATACATGTCATTCAAACATTTGGTTTGAGACTATGACTGTGCTAGGGGGGCCAAGGAAGACTGGGGTAGGACTTCGGGCTCAGCTCAAAAATGTTGTTGGGGATTCAACAGGGCATATTGCTCTTGGCCCAGCTGCTGTTTCTGACATGCATGCTCAAAATGCGGAGGTAGTCATCCCATATCGAAGTGTAGGACCTACCCGGCAAACACTGGGGGCTCAACATACAACTAGCAGCCCTTCCGGGGGGACCATCCAGGGATGGGGGGGCATGGGGCAGCTAGTCAGGGAAGAGGTTTCCATGAGGGATGGGGGGTCATGCATATAACTAAGAAAGAACAAAGTGAAAGAGAAGGATCAGGGGCGCATAAACTTCAGCTTGGTGGTGTCCCCGGTAAGGCTGGAGGTCCTGACAGTCTGGTTAACAGGCTATCCAGATGTACGGACAGCCCAGATGCTGGAGGAGGATTTCAGTAAGGGGTTTAGCCTCTGTTATAAGGGGCAGTGGGTGGCAACATGGGTGAAAAACCTGAAGTTGGGAAGGGGGCAGGAGAAACTCCTCTGACAAAAGATCAAAAAAGAAGTAAGGGAAGGCTGGGTGGTGGGCCCTTTCAAGGAGCCCCCACTACCCAACCTCAGGATCTCCCCACTGGGTTTGGTCCCTAAAAAACAACTGGGTGAATTCAGAGTGATTCATTGCCTGATCTATCCAGTGGAGGAATGGGTGAATGATTATCAGTGAAGAGAATAGTAAGATGTCAATTGTGACACTGGATGAGGCAGTTCGGTTGATCAAAGGTCAAAGTACACCGTGGATGGTGAAGACAGACATTGAGGTGGCCTTCAGCTTACTCCCAGTGGGACCTGAAGACTGGAATTTGCTAGGTTTCCAGATAGAGGGTGACTACTATTTTGATAAGTCCATGACGATGGGCTGCTCAATTGCTTACGCAGCCTTCGAGACCTTCGGCACCTGGCTATAATCGGTACTCCAGTCAAAATTCGGTTCTGGGGAAGTCCTGCATTATTTGGACTATTTCCTGCTGATTGGGGAAGGAAGTAAAGGGATGAAGAAAATGTTAGAGCAATTTGAAAACATATGCCAGACTCTAGGGGTGCCCCTGGCACCAGAGAAAACTGAAGGGCCCGGCCAATTCGTTGAGTTCTTGGGGACTGAAATTGATAGAACGGTGGGGGCTTTCCAGCTGCTGCGGAACAAACTTCTGTGGCTGAGGAGCTGCTAAAGGTCATCAGGGGATGCAGGAGGGTACCACTACACATGGTGCAACAGCTGATGTGACACTTAAATTTTGCACGCCGGGCCATAGCGCCTGGTCGGCCATTTACATGCTGCCTAGCACAGGCCATCAAGGGGGCATCCAGATCACACCATTGGGTGGATATCAAAAAAGGAACAAGGGACAACCTAGAGGTATGGGAAACATTTTTGGAACAACACAACAGCGTTACATTCTGGCAAGATGACTGGGTCTTCAGCACAGACCTGGAACTTTACACTGATGCAGCAGGGAGTTTGGGGATGGGGCCTATTTCAAAGGAAAATGGACGTCTGAACCTTGGCCTGCATGGTGTCACCAGATGGGCCTGAGGAAGGACATCACAGTTCTGGAAATATTTCCAATTTGGGTAGCTACACTGGTGTGGGGGGAGGTCTTGGGGAACCAAAAAAGATCGCATTTTGGCTTGATAATCAGGCAGTAGTGGAAGTAATAAACAGGAAAATGGCAAGGTCAGAGTGGGTGATGAGGGTGATACGGCAGCTAGTACTGCAAAGTTTGAAGCTAAACTTATCCTTTAGGGCAAGGCACATTAAACTAGTACAGAACACTGTAACTGATAGCCTTTCCAGCCTGCAGGTGGAACGCTTCCAGGCTGTCGCCCCTGGGGCTGAACAGCAAAAAACCCTGGTCCCACAACTGGCTTGAGAAATTGGGTGGAGGGAGTCGAGCTCCTATTCCAAAGTTCCTGGGCACCAATGACCTTGAAAGTGTGTGAGTCATCATGGCAGACTTTTTAGGCCTTCCGAGAGAGGCTGGGAGTTGAGGTAAGCAGACCAGTAATGGAAGAACAGCTAGCTAGGTTCATTGTGGACAGTTGGAGGGATGGGATGGCCTCGTCAACCATCAGGGTTCATCTGGATGCAATAGGCACAATGTGCACTCTAAAAGGCTGGAGGGATCTGGGAAAAAGCAATCTAGCCAGGAGAATGATACAGGGTTGGCATCGGGTGCAAGGAAAGGAGATGGATAAGAGGTGGCCGATATTGGAGCCCCTTCTGGGGTGACTGATCAAGGCACTACCAAAAGTATGCCGTTCCTCAGTTGAGGCACTGGCATTCACAGCAATTTTCACCACAATGTACCATGGGGCTTTCAGAGTAGTGAAGTCGTGGGGACAGGGTGGGGCAGGGGTGGGGTTTTCAGTGGGATGACCTCCAGTGGTTGAGTAACGTGGTCAGCTTGATGATCAGATGGTCCAAAACAGACCAGGCAGGTAAGAGGAGACAATAAAACAGGAAGGATGAGGCAGTCTCATTTATTCCCATTTAGGATGTTACGGGCATACACCACAGTCCGCCTGACCAGCAAGGCACTTTGTTTATGCATGGGGGATGGGTCGTGGGCCACAAGTGCCCAAACAGTGGCAGTATTATGAAAGTGTCAGCCTTTCCTGGGAGAGGATCCCACCGGGTACTCATCACATTTGTTTAGTATTAGAGTGGCTTCGTAGGCTGCCGCTAGGGGAGTGTCAGCCAATGATATAAAGAAACTAGGCATATGGAGGTCTGGGTGCTATAAAAGATATAGTAGGCAATTGCCTGTCTGATGCTAATGCTATTATCGTTGTTCCCCTGCAGGTGAAGTGATCATTTCTCCTTTGTTTCCCAAGCAGGGTAAAAAAAAAAGGAGGGGAGGGTAGTGGGAGGCTGGGGGGTAGCAAAGATGTATATCTTGCACTCTGTTTTGTTACTTAGGTAAGACTGACAAGTTGGAAGTATGGATCTGTAGCCACTCATTTATTTATTGGATGGAGCGGAGAGCGGCGGTGAGAGCAGGGGCCACCAGCTGTATCACGATTGGAACAAAGTGCGGCTTCAATGGAACTGCATAAGAGGAATGCAGTGGGGACAGCTATTGCCATTTTTGCAAGAAATGTGGAGGACAAGGCCTGCACCGGATTTATTGGTTATAAACCTGGGGGGTAATGACCTGGGCACCCGACCATGGCTGGACATTCATTTACAGATCAAACGGGATGTTGACACAATAAGGGAATAGTGGCTGGGTTCCACCTTGATGTGGTCAGAGGTGCTCCCTAGGAGGGTCTTGCAGCATGCCAAAGACCATAAGGCCCTGGAAAAAGCCAGGAGATGAATGAATCAGGGTAGCAAATCTGTTTACAAAATTGGGGGAGGGAGCATAAGAGACGAGAATATAAAAGAAACTGACACAAAGCACTATAGGTCAAATGGGGTACACCTCTCTGACATGGGACTAGATTTATTTAACACAGAAATTGGCCTAGCACTAGATGGATGAAGGCAGTCAAGAGGGGTAGGGAGTGCCAGGGACAGTTTGTGGGGATAAAGGGAAAAGGGGGAAGGTAAAGTGTGGGGGGGAGACCACCATCCAATGCGAGCTGGAGATGGTCTAATGGGCATAAAAAGGGAGGAAGAACCTGGCCTAGAGTTTACACCAGGGCTGAGAGACACAGTGTGAGGGCCTCTGGGCACACCCAGAGGCTCCTGAAGAGGGCACGATGTATACACACGTGCTCAGATGTGGAGAAAGAAATAACGAAGGGGCTGGGATTTACATCTGGCCCACACAGCAAACTTGTGAGGGACTAGGTTTACACCTGGTGCAAGGAGTTTTGAAAGTGCATGATTAAAATGCATGTCAAAATTGTACTGATAATGAGGTGATATGGTATGAACTTGGATGTTGTAAGAAACAATAAATGATGAACTGTGTGGATCTCTTTGTGGGAGGGACTGGTCAGGGGACAACAAAGATTTATCTATCTACTATCTACTCTCCCTCATGTTTTGCTTCCTCTGTTCCTTAATATTTATTGGCTTAACTATGAGGTTAACCTGTATGCTTTGACAAGTTGTTTTCAGTACCATTTTCTCCTTCTGTACTGGCAAAGACCATTACAGTGGTGATTGCCTTCAATGCCACTAAGCCAGACTGCAAGCTACGAAAGTGGGTCGGGTCCAGAATCCCCATTTATATAGTTATCTTCAGTTCACTAAGTCAAGTTCTGATAGGCATTGTATGACTGGCTACCTCACCACCATTTACAGAAAATAATAAAAACTCTACAAAGAATAAGATTATTGAGCCTTCATTGCATCCAGCAATTGTCATATTCTATTGCATGCTGGGATACCTAGGACTTTAGGCAAGTATAAGGTTCATAGTGACTTTCTTAGCAAGAAAATCTCCTGATAGCTTTAATGAAGTCAAATACATCACTTTCAGCATGCTGGCTTTTGCTAGTGTTCGGGTATCATCGATACCAGCATATGTAAGTGCAAAAGAAAAGTACTTGATTGCCATGGAGATATTTGCCAACTTGACTTATAGTGCAGCATTACTCAGTTGTATATTTGTCCCAAGGTGTAATCTTGTTTTGCTTAGAGCTGAGATGAAAACAAGTGATTATTTAATGGGTAAAGTACATTATTACAATAAATGGATAGATTACTGAAACAACAGAAATTGATAATGTGTCAGTATACTATTGTGTTGGCCTCATTAACGTGTGATTTCAAAAGTTGTTTCCACTTTGTTTTGCTAAATAGAAACATAGACAATGCTGGCAGATAAAGACCAGGGGTGAAACTTTCGAACATTTGGACTCAGCAATCTCACGCATATTTCGGACACATTCTGCACCCAGGTAAATGTGCTGGGATGCTTGTTGCTTATCTACAAACTTCCTGCCACATTTGTGACACTTGCCGCTTTTTTCCAATAAGGAAAATTATGCATACATCTCATTTATAAGTATGCATCATTTTTGGGACACAAGTCAGAATGATCATGCTGAGAAATTAGACCAGTTTGTATGTGGTCTAACTATGTCAGTAGATCTTGGGTAGCCACGTCTATAAAACAGACAGACAGAGCTGTCTGAATGTCCCACCCTGAGGTCCATCCAGTCTTCCCAGAAAAAGTTCCTACCAATTCTCCTGATCTACCAACTTATAAGGATATTTAGATCTAATGCCTTCTCCAAGTCACACCCCCTACCTCCCAAACTCCTCTTTTTATGGAAACATACACTTTGCTGGCAAGGAAAAATCCCTCATTATAAAACAATGGCTGGAAAAGTCACAGTCAGTCTCACTCACATTTAAAAAATTGTATTGATGGCTGGAAATCTTTTCTATACAAAAGAAAAATTAGAACATAACTTATGAAGACATGAATTAAAAATAGTTTAATAATAGTATTAAGGCATTTTAGGGGTTGAATTACCTTCGTTAGTCTAACTCTAAGGGTGCAAGTATGTGACTTTACCTTGTGCCTCTGGACCTTCCTCTTGGTGCTGATATCAGTTTGTCAGATTTTATGCTATAGTTTGTTGCATTTCTTTTCACTTTATTCTGCATTTCTAGATAAATTTGCATGTATGTTGGATCCGTGTCCCCTTCAGCTGATCTATACCTAATGTTCAGTCCTTTGGTTAAGCCACAATTTTCTGTTTGGAACATCATAACTATTTCTATGGTCTCATACTGTGATGTTACAAACAGAGAAATGAGACTTCCACAAAGGATTAAGCAGCATAATTACATCACCTGTTGAGACTAGGTCCAAGTTTCCATGTGAATTAACTTAGTAATAAAAATTAAAAGGGACAGAAATATTGTAAATCTATAAAACATCATCCAAATTGTAGCTCAATATTATCTGTGGACCTGTGATGGGGTCAGGAAGGTAGCATGGAGTTCAGTTGCTCTGCATGACTTGCAATGCATGGATATCTCAAATAATAATAATAATAATTTTATTTATATGGCGCCTTTCCATTACCAAGGTGCCTAACAATTAAAAAATAATTCATATAAAATCCAGTAACAAGACAATACAACTGAGAATCATAAAACAATCAGTAATAAACACTTCAATTATCCCAAAAAGGTTTTTGCCACAGAAAGGTCTTTAAACCCTTCTTAAATTCCTCCACAGCTGTGCACTCCCATATCCGATGGGTAGAGAATTCCAAAGGGTGGGAGCTGCATAAGCAAAAGCTCTTGAAACAGATGACTTCAAATTCACCCTTGGAATCTCTAACAACCCCTCGTCAGCCGAGCGGAGTGATCGACCAGGGCAGTAAGGAACCAGAAGCTCTTTCAGATAATCCAGGCCCTGTCCATGTAGGGCTTTGAAAGTCAGTAAACCGACTTTAAAGGTGATCCGCCACCGTATTGGCAGCCAGTGCAGTTCACGCAGCACCTGGGTAATATGGCAGGAATGAGTAGAACCAGTCAAAAGCCGGGCTGCTAAATTCTGCACCAGCTGCAGGTGATGGATTTCAACCCCAGAAAGTCCTAGATAAAGGGAGTTGCAGTAATCCAAGTGCAAGGACACAAAGGCATGGACCAAGGTAGGAAGGTCATCAGACGGAACCAGATGCCTAACCCTGGTGATATTCCTAAGATGATAAATGGAAGTTTTGATGACAGCTGACACCTGCGAATGTAGGGTCAGTCCGTCATCAAAAACTATTCCCAGGTTATGCACCTGTTCAGAGATCGGGAGAGAGACTCCACCAAGAACAATTCCAGAGGGCGCACCAACACCAACCTCCCTATCTGATGACCTGGGTCCACAACCAGTACCTCAGTCTTTTCTGAGTTCAACTTCAGCCAGCTAGAATCCATCCACTCCTGGATTTCTTTCAGACAGTTGTTAAAGACTGAGAGAGCTCCATCCTGGTCAGGTGCAAAAGAGAGGTAGAGCTGGGTATCATCTGCGTAACAGTGAAACCTGAGCCCATACCTTCTTACAATGTCTCAGAGGGGTAGCATGGTCACTGTGAACAGCATGGGTGACAGCACATAATCCTGAGGCACCCCACCAGACAAAGCAGTTGGGCCTGAAGAAAAAAACCCAGACGCAACTCTTTGTGTTCTACCTGTGAGAAACGATGTAAAGCATCTGAGGATTGTCCCCGACATTCCACAGATATGCCTCAGGCGTCCTATTAACACCATGTGGTCCACGGTGTCAAAAGCTGAAGAAAGATCCAGAAGAACCAAGATGGAATGTCTCTTCTGATCCCTCGCCATCAGGAGATCATTGAGCACCCGAACCAGTGCTGTCTCGGTACTATGTCTCTTATGAAAATCAGACTGGAGGGGTTGATAGATGTCATGGATGGTCAAATGGTCTTCCAGTCATGCTGCCACTACTTTCTCACTCACCTTCCCAACAAAGGGAAGGTTAGAGATAGGTCTTTAGTTTGCGAAACAGTCTGGGTCCAAGGTAGCTTTCTTCAAGAATGGTGTCACCACCGCCTCTTTCTGGGAGCTAGGAAACTCTCCCGATTCCAAGGAGCACCAGACTATCCACACAAGGACTGGACCAATGATGTCACTACAACCCAAGATTAGGGAAGTTGGTCCAAGATCCAAACTACAGTACTTAAGATGCACAATCTGGATAATCCTCATGACATCCATGAACTCCGGTCGACTGAAGGTACTCCAGGAAAACTGAGGTACAGTGACCCCATACTGATCAACAACAATCCTCCTAGGGTGTGCTGGCTGCAGTACCGCCCTGATGTCTGCCACCTTATTTGCAAAGAATCGAGCAAGCTCGTCACGCTCTAATTGTGAAAAAGCTTTCCGAACATGCAGACAGGCTGGGTTGCACAGTCTGTCCACAGTTCAGAATAGCTGAGCTGGTCGATTCTGAGCAGCTGCAGCCTCCCCGGACAGGAATTCTGCCTTCTTATGGGTGACTGCAGATTGATAAGCTAAATAATGGTCCATCAATCTAAGGCGGTTGGCATCAAGGGCGGACTTTTGCCAGCAACGCTCTAACCTTAGCCCCATCTCTGCATCTCCCTCAAGGTCCCATCAAACCAAGGGGACCTGGGGTGAAGGAAGAGAGGGTGAACATGGACTGGAGCAATGGAATACAGAGCTGCCGTAATGGGCGTATTATAAGCCGACACGAGGCCCTCTGGATCACTGCTTACCAACGCAGGGGATGAGAGGTCAAGGACGGCCGCATGGACTTGGGAACTTATATCCCATAAAGGGTGATATCTAACCATCTCTACAGGGGTAGACTTTTTAGGGGGGGAGCTAAAACTAAACCCCATAGTGTAGTGATCGGCCCACCCAACTGGTTCCACCCCTAAGTCAGATGTTTCGATTCATAGGAGGAAGATTAAGTCCAAAGAGTGTCCATGTTTATGAGTAGCAGTGGAAACCACGTGTGTAAGGTCCAGAGATGTCATTAACTGGAGAAAGTATTGACCAAACTGTGAGAGTTCATCATTGACCCAGGCGTTGAAGTCATCCAGAACCATCAATCTGGGTGACTCAAACGCCTTCTCGATGACGAAGTCCGCCACTTCCTGAAGGAATCGCTTCTCATCACTGGGTGGATGGTAGATGAAAGCGAGTCAATAAAATACACCTGCTACTACTGTACACTCAAAGGACTCAACCTTCTCAACTAATACCCCTGTGAGGTTTAGTTTGGTCTTGAATCAGACCGCAACACCTCCACCCTGTGATCCAGTCTTGGGCGGTGTATCACCGAGTACCCAGCTGGAGTCATAGCAATCCACAATGGGGCCAGAATTTTCTTCCAGCCAGGTCTCGGTGATGCATGCCAGGTCCACCGTAAAAACAAGATCTGCAATAATTGCAGTCTTATTATTAATGGACCTGGCACTGCACAACACTGCCTCAGTTGGAGGAACCTCTTGGGTAGCCCAGGCCATCTGCCTACCACACTCAGTAGTGCCCTTGGGTATGGGCACCAGACATGGCAAACCATGATCTGGATTCCATTTCGCCCCAGGGCATCTTCTGGATCCAACCACCCCAATTCGGTGACCCCTCATTCATCCTCCTCTGTTCATAACCCCCCTCCCTCCTCCCTTTCCTACGCATAATGCCCAGCGCTCTACAGCGCCAGTAGGTCTCAAACTGGAAAGGGGGAGTATAAAAAGGATGAAGGGCACGAAGGGCAGAGGATGAATAGCGCACAACTGTGGGGGCTGGCATCCAACACATTCTGCAGCTGTAAAATAAATTAATAAATACACTAAACAAATACAACCCTATTATCACCCCACCCTACCCAAAGCAATATTATCCCAAAATTCACAATGACAAAACAAATTAAAATAACACAAAACAACCCCACAATTATTCAACTAACCCACCCTACATATAATAAAATGCAATTTAAAAGCATCCAATCCCCCTATTAACTAATAGAGTCACTCCTATACTTAAATCTGGAGCCACTACAATCCCCCTTCACACATACAGTATATAGAATACAAAATTATAAAATAATAAAACTTACCCCCCCAACCATCTCACTGCCGGGGAGAAGAGCAATTCAGGCACTCTCACTGCCCAGGCAAAAAAATCACAGATAACCAAAGCAACATATGAAAAATTAAGTTTACCCCACCCCCTGTCCTCTCATGACCAGGTAGACAAGGTAATTTCGGCACTCTCACTGCCCAAGTAAAAGTCACAGTCCACAGAAATAAAGTCACAAAACTTTAACATAAACAAATGAAGGAGAAATATGTGGATGCCAGGGTCCTCTCACCACTGAGGAGTCTACCAAAATAAAAATTTAAATCAGAGAAGGGTGTAGTTAGTTCCAGCAATCTTTGCCCAAAAAGTACAGGAGTCACAAAATCTAGAACAGGGAATAGGTGTTCATAAAATCAAAAGAAGAAACCAGAACCAAGCCGCTCATAGACAACTGAAGTGGGGGGTAGAAACATGGGAGAAATCCAAGATATTACTACATCGTAGATATGAATGAGAGCCCAGATCCAAATAAAAACCTGCATCTGTCGAAGCCTGCCAGATGATTCTGATCAGCGGCTTAGGGCCTTTCATTTCCAATCTGTGTGTAACCCCATGAGAAATAATGCAGCCCCACCAAGACACCCGAGTAAGGCCACGCTGCAGCCAAACCTGCGAGTCAAGGGGAACATGGTACCCCAGCCAGCTCCCAGGCTAAGTAAATACCCCGACCCCCCCGTGAGGCAATAAATCCTACCAAGAGACACACAACGGAGTCGTGCCCACTCCTGTCAGTAACCACCATCCAAAGTACTTCCAGACCCAATGTTCGGCTTTCACTTTCCAGCCCAGGATCGGTTCACAGCCAGAGTCCAAGTAGAAACCAAACAATAAATCCCTTTCTAGATCTTCTTATGTTTTTCCTCCCAACTAGCTTCAGAATGTGTCCCACTCCCTCTCTTGCCTTCTCCACAGCCTGACCAGTATCTCTTTACTACCCCTCATCCCGTAAAGTCCTGTGAAATTCCTTCCTGCACAAGGAGTAAGAAATATTGACTTTAGCGACAAGAGTTCTTCGGGCTTAACAGGAGCTTTACAGGAGCCCAAACGGCAGCGGCAGGATAATGAAATTATATAATTTACACCGTAGTTCACCAAATTTCACATTACATGCAGCAAGCTTACAGCAGACGTTCGAAAACCAAAAAGCACAGCGCAAAGTAAAGCAAATAAAATAAAACACTGCAAAATAAAACAAAATAACACAGAGATTCAATGAGGAGCAACTACAGCATGCCCAGCCTGGTGGCCATCTTCATCTTCATTAGAAAAACCAAAAAAAAATCCTCAAAAAGAACTAAACAGCAATACAAGAGAAGGAAGGAAAAATGCTATTATGGAGGACTGAATCGAAGAAAGGCACTAAACAAGGTACTATTGCTAACTTTGTTGCTGTCTTGTACCTGAAGCTGGGGGACACCATTTGCTTTTCTGCCATGAAGATGGTATTGAGCAGAAATTTGCAGGCCATAGCTCTGGCAGTGGTGGAGACTGCAGCTCCATTGGCTATTTCTCAGTCCTGTAGGAAAACAGGAGATGTGAACCAACAGCCTTATAAAAAAGCTCTGGTATCCTGGATTCCATGGGCTTCATTTTCCAAGCCCCGGTTTTGACACAAGGTGCTTGCATCAAATAGAAATGATGCAAGGGTACCTTGCATCAAAACCTGAAGCAATCACAATTTTTAAATACAGGCTGCATTAAAAATGGGAGCTCTTCGCTGAACTGGCTCTGCCCCACCCCTGAAGCTGAAGTGGGCACGTGCCATGGTGGGAGGCTGCTTGCTCCCCAACAGAGCTGCAGCATCCCCTAAATCAGGATTTGCAAATCTCTGATGAGGCAGTAAGTCCCAACCATGGTTAGACCAGCCATGAGCTGCTCTAATGGCCCATGTACCATCCCATCCTGATGTCTGTGCTATTCTGGGCACTAAGCAGACTGCATGGATAACATAAAGGGCCACCTGTTTGTGGGAGATTACTGACTGCAGCCCAGCAGATACAGAAGAGAAGTCACCAACACAGTGATACAGTCCCGTGTTGTATGGCTGCATGACCATACGAAGGACTACCCAGTATCACAAGCTATGCCCAACCACTGTCTACGCTGTACCTGGTTTGGTGCCAGCCTGCAGTGGGGTGGGTGCAGATGTCATTGTGTGGCCACTGAGTCATTCACTGTGTTAGCACCCACCACTTCCTGTAGTAGGCTATTCCAAGTGGCCACCGCCCTGTCTGTGAATAACAACTACCTCACATTTCCCATTATCCTGCCCTCTTCCAATCTCATATTATACAATGGGCACCAAAACAACCCAAAAACCCTCTACTCTGATTGGCTGCCTGGCACTCCTCTCCCATTGTAAAAGCTACAATCACCCCACAGGAAGAGGTGCCAGTCACCAGTGACCCACATCACAGAAACCCCCCCCCTGAAATCACTCCCCCAAAATTGCCAAAGACGAAATGGAACAGCGAGCTGCCGTTCCAGCTATGAACCCTCCAATGTCAGATATGATACATTGTTCCAGAAAGCAGAGGCACATTTTAAAACCGCAATTTGTTGTACTTGAGCCTCCCATAGTATACTGCCAAACACAGAAAGCTTTTTTTTTGTTAAAAAATCTTTTCTGTTTGAAAAGTCCCACGGTAACATTCCTTACGTCTTCACACTTGTTCATCCATGTGGGTTTTTTTCAAAATCCCTACCACACAGTCAGCTGCCACCTCACAAATCCAGTACAAAAAGCAAACAAATAAGTTAAATATAAAAATAAATGCATCTGCCGAGGACCACCACATCCTTCCGTTTGCAAAATTCACACAGAACCCGGAACCGCTAAATATACCGAAACCCAGAAACAAAAATCAATCTCGCTACTGGCACTGTGCTCTCAAAACAATGTCACAAACAAATATCAGGCTCTCAAAAACTAAATTTAAACTGAACTCTGGCATGCGTTTACTCTTGTAAATGTAAGACTCACTCAGCACAACGGGTAAGGGAGAATAAAAAAACTTTCACCGCATCCACTCTATTATTAAACATGGGCAGTGAGTGTAATACTCTACCTAGCAACAGAACTTTTTTTATGGTGCAAGAATAAATTAAAACAAAAAATTATCTAAACCACAAAATATATATATTTTTTCTCTCTTTTTTTTTTTAAATAAAAACGAAACATTGTACAATTGCAACATGCCACTCGAGAATGTTGGTGATGCTAGGATTTACCCATGCCCTGGGGAGTTTTGGCCACTTGGCTGCACCTCATGGACAAACAACACCCCAGGGCATGGGTAAATCCTGGCATCACCAACACCCTCTCGTGATATATTGCTTAATCGTATCTCCTAGTCCTTGTACAACTCTTGTATTGAACGAGGTCACCCACCAGCATTTTGTTCAAGCCTTTAAGATACTTGAAGGTCTCTGTCATATCCCCCTTTACCTCCTCTCCCCAAGTGCATATATATTGAAGTCTTTTAATCTGTCCTCATATGCTTTCTTATGCAAGCCCTTCACCATCTTGGTGGCTCTTCTCTGGACCGCATCCACCCTCTCTATGTACAGTTCATAATGTACACATACTGCCCCAATAAAGCACGTGTGACCAGCATGAAACATTGGTATGTTTGTAGTAGGGTGAGTGCTGCTTGATTTTATTAAGAGTTATTAAAACTTTTGAATCTGCACCAATCAGTGGGCATTTTTTTATTTTAGTGTTTGGTTAAAACTTGTTAGCCCAACTGTTGCAACTTCTTTGTTTGAAGTTCATTGTGGCTCCAGCTGTTGTGTAGTGGCCACCTTTTGCTGTAGTTCATAATGTACATTATACAATGGTAACCAAAACAACCCGAAATTCCTCTACTCTGATTGGCTGCCTGGCACTCCTCTCCCATTGTAAAAGCTACAATCACCCCACGGGAAGAGGTGCCAGTCACCAGTGACCCGCATCACAGAACCCCCCCCTGAAATCACTCCCCCAAAATTACCAAAGATGAAATGGAACAGAGAGCTGCCGTTCCAGCTATGAGCCCTCCAATGTTGGATATGATACATTGTTCCAGAAAGCAGCGGCACATTTTAAAACAGCAATTTATTGTACTTGAGCCTCCCATAGTATACTGCCAAACACAGAAAGCTTTTTTTTTGTTAAAAAATCTTTTCTGTTTGAAAAGTCCCACGATAACATTCCTTACGTCTTCACACTTGTTCATCCATGTGGGTTTGTTTCAAAATCCTTACCACACAGTCAGCTGCCACCTCACAAATCCAGTACAAAAAGCAAACAAATAAGTTAAATATAAAAATAAATGCATCTGTCGAGGACCACCAAATCCTTCCATTCGCAAAATTCAAGCAAAACCCGGAACTGCTAAATATACCGAAACCCGGAAACAAAAATCAATCTCGCTACTGGCACTGCGCTCTCAAAACAATGTCACAAATAAATATCAGGCTCTCTCAAAACAGAATTTAAACTGAACTCTGGCATGCATTTACTCTTGTAAACATAAGACTCACTCAGCACTACGGGTTAGGGAGAATAAAAAAACTTTCACCGCATCCACTCTATTACTAAACATGGGCAGTGAGTGTAATATTCTACCTAGCAACAGAACTTTTTATGGTGTAAAATAAATTAAAACAAAAATTATCTAAACCACAAAATATATATTTTTTCTCTTTTTTTAAATAAAATGAAACATTGTATAATGCAATATGCCACTCAAGAATGTTGGTGATGCTAAGATTTACCCATGCCCTGGGGAGTTTTGGCCACTTGGCTGCACCTCATGGCCAAACAACACCCCAGGGCATGGGTAAATCCCTGCATCACCAACACCCTCTCGTGATATATTGCTTAAATAAATAGAGTGAGTTTGTGTGAATCAAAAATACAAAAAACACTCCCTCTAAAATAACAAGCATTTGTCAATGCCGAATGTTTGCTTACTGGTATTAGCACTGGAAATGCAGGAGTTAGACAGATGCAGAATAGGAATGGCAGTGAAGTATTGAAGTTCACGCCAACCCCACCTCCATCCTGTAGCGAAGGACAGGCATTGGGGTAAGTGTTTGGGTCATTGCCCATGACGGGCATGCCATGTCACGTCACCCTATTCTGCAGACAGTGACACATGTTGAGGTGTGCCTTAGGGTGTTTGGCTTTACAGTCACCACATTCCATAAGGACATATGCTGAAAAGGGTGCAGCATAGGAGAATGGGGTAAAGTCTGGGGCCGAAGAGTCCAAGGTACACCTCGATGCCTTTCAGTGGCTGGAGATGGTGGTTGAATGGCATGAGCAGTACAGTCAGCAATCCAAAGGCACACCCTGATACCTGTCAGTCTGTACAGGGTAGGACATTATGGTTAGAAACCCTAATGCCTCAGGCGTTTGTTGGTATTTATACTATAAATTTTCAACATGGCCTTTTTGTGACCCTACCTATGAAGAGTGGCAGTGTGATTATGTCAATGTGTCCAGAACATTGATTTCCAACAGCGACAGTGCCATTCTGTGCCACATGAATGAAAACACAGATTGGGCAGGATGTGAAGAATGACATCTGTACCATCCACAGGGAGGTGCGAAGAGATGGCAGTGTTGAACAGCTGTACTGGGAATATTAAAAATGCTTGCACGTCCAAGCACACGGTACATGGAAACTGCGCAACCCAATTTTCAGCATAGGCATTTTACGGTCTCTGCTAATGAACAGTGTCACTGTGATTTTCTTAATGTGCCCCCAACACTGATTTCCCACAGTGACCGTGCTATTCTGAGCTACAAGTGCAAAAACACATTTCAGCCAGGATGTGAAAAATGACAGCTGTACTGTTCATAAAGAGGTGCGGAAAAATGGCAATGTTGAAAATCTGTAGTGAAAATATTGTAAATGTGCAAAGTTACAAGCATGCATGGACACTGCGCAACACACGCTCGTAACACAGTCATTTTATAGACTTTTGTCACCAAATTTTCAACATAGGCATTTTAGGACCTCTGCTAATGAACAGTGTCACTGTCATTTTCATAATGTGTCCTGAACATGGATTTCCCACAACAACTGTGCTATTCTGCACCGCAAGTGCGAAAACTCATTTTGCCCAGGATGTGAAAAATGACAGCTGTACTGTTCATAAGGAGGTGGGGAATGGCAATGTTGAAAATCTGGACTGAAAATAGTGCAGATTCATGAATTTATGCGTGTGCATAGCAACTGCAAACAGCACACTCGTAAAACAGTCATTTTTTGGATTTTTTCCACCAAATTTGCAACATACACTTTTTGAGAGTCCACCTCATGAACACTGGCACTGTCATTTCATTAATTGGTCCAGAAAGGTGATTCTGTGCAGTGACTGCAAAATCACCTTTTGGGACTGATTAATGCCGTGACAGTGACTGAATTCATGACGGGGGTCCCAAAAACCCCATGTTGAAAATTTGTTGCCAAAATTCCACAAAATGCCTGAGATATGCAAAAAAGTTAAAAAAAAAACCTATTTATGCCATTATACAGCTTACCAGCATTTCCTCAATTCGCAGTCGGCTTTGAAGAGTGCAGACGTGTTCCCGGTCCACCAAAGATCATCGCGCCAGACTCCGGAGGTAAGTCTGGGGTGAGGGTGTGTGTGGGGAGGCAGGGTGCACAGTGGGTGGGTGCAGGTTGTGGGGGGGCCAGGGAGACCACGAGGGACCATTTTTGTTTTACAGGTTTAAAAAAAAACAAACATTGCGGGATTTTTTTTCTTTATAGGGGCATTGGGCATGCTGGGGTGGGCTCCCAACATGCCACCTGAATGTTTTGGGGGATGTAGCCAACGGGGGATTGGGCACCCTCATCAGCACAAAAGCGGAGGGGCACAAGAACCAAGGGGGATTGGGAACCCCCTCGGCACAACTCTCCTGCTACTCTTTGGGGGGGCTGATGCTGACAGGGAGTGGGCTTCCCCATCAGCACATCATACAGGGAGGGGGGACATAATGCCGATGGGGAGTGGGCTCCCCCACCGGTGAGTCAGCTAGCACTGGGGATGGATGCTGATGGGGACTGGGGCCCCCATTGGAAAAAACATACTTCTGTGGGGAGAGGCACATGCTGCAGAGGGCTATTGGGCACCCCCTCAGCACTGGGGCCAGATTAATATTGTTTGTGAACACGGCGGCAAGGCACTGCCATGTTCATAAACAATATTACAGTAGCAGCGTTCCGCCCAGCACTGACGGGTCACTCCCACATTGCAGTGAATCACTGATGCTGCAATGACGAGGCGGCCCTTGATTGCTGCAGTGAAAATGTTACATGTTAGTGGCACTTCTGGAAGCCAGTGTCATCAGCACACTGTGCCTCCATTGGTGCACCACGGCCAAGCCCCCAAATGCAATACTTCTGTTGGCTGCCACACTGCCACGCCTCCCGAACCCGCTTCTCTCCTAAGCTGTCACATAATGTTTCTTAAGCATGCGCGCAAGCAAACATAAAAAGGTCAACTCCACACAGCCAGTGTTATTGCATATACTGTAGTTAGATGTCAGCCCATCTCTCACAGCCAACTGGATCTAGATAATGCTGGTTAGATAATGTTTTCTAACAAGCATGAAGATCAAGAAAGTGTAAACCTTAGTAATCTCCAATCCTAATGAGCAATTGTCAGTGTGGACATAAAATAGCAGTAAGAGAAGTGGGCAGAGGACATTAAGGGCCAGATATTCAAAACTTTGCTCCTGGGCTAAGTTAACACTGCCCGGCAGGCAAACATAGCCTGGAGCACAAAGCAAGCTATATTCATAAGGAATATCCCAGGGCAAACAGCTTCTGAATATAGCATGGGAATGAGGCTGTGCAAACTGGGATGGGAGTGCAGGGCAAACACAGCCCTGGAATAAGACAGCACTGAATATACCAGGAAGTGCAAACCACAACAACAACACAGTGCACAGCGACATGAGGACAAGTAGAGATAAACTATGTGGCCAATGTGTATGCCAGCGAATGCGTGGACCCAGTACAGCTGCAGGCAGCAGCAGATGTGAAAGAACAGTGATCAAAACTGTATAATATTCCCCAAACCGTTAGCGCCGCTAAGCTGTTTGCCCGGTGCTAAGATATGCCATATTCAAAAGTGACATGCAAATGAGCCTACTTAGGTAGTCTCTGGGCAAACAGCCAGATAGGCATCTCATTATGCCCTGATTTGCATGCAGTTTGCCCAGCTTTACTGCATGGTCCTACAGCTCCACCTGTAGGTCAGTGTGCAAGTACAGGGGCTGGCCAGGTCTGGCCGCAGCTCCACCTGTAGGTCAGTCTGACAGTGCATGATGGTTGATGCAGGCTACATGCAATACAGCATAGCATTGTGTGCCCCAGGGGACAACACAGCATAGGCACAGGCGGTGGTGGTACTGTATGCAACCATCATACTGTAGGCCATGCTACAGTGCACAGCAGACACTACACTAGCAAGGGGGCCGGTAGTGTGAGGGACACAGCAATGCCTATGGTATGTAGGACAGTGATGACCCCTGCACTGTATACAGTGACAGGCCCAGCTTGCAGATGATTACTGACAGTGGGCAGTACTGTTTTGCAGTTGTGTGCTCCACAGATGCTGCACCTGTGGCATGGGATGCTCACAGTGACATATACATGGCCGGCTGTGTGTGCTGTGACATCTGTATAGTTGTGCAATATGTGGCTGGGGGGGCATGTAAGATCTGACAGGCACACAGGCAGTGGGGTATTCCCACTACTGGCCCATGTGCACTGCGTAATGTGTCCCAAACTTGTGACCACACCCAGGCTGTGGTGAGGTCCAGCCACCCATACACCCTCCCCTCAATAGCCACCATGTCCACAGTGCTGCTTGTGTGTGCTGGCATCTGTTGGTCACCACAGGCGTATGGTCTGCAGGTGTGTTCTGTATGGACACACTACCATGATGTCCCCTGTGGGTCGGAGCACCCCTTACTGTCTGTGCTTGGTTGAGACTGGTGGCAGCTGTTGGCATCATGGTGGTGCCATCAGTGAGCAGCATGTGTCCTCCATCTATGGCATTTTCTAAGTGTCATAATCATATGTTAGGGTCACGCAAGCTGTGCAAATCCCGTGCAAACACCGTGCAAAGCACCAATGTTGTGCAGAACTGTTTGCCCAGGGTTAAGACCAGCTTTTGCTGGGCAGTAATTTGTATAATGCTAAGGTTCATGCTAAGTTGTGCTAAACACCTTAGCGCACTGCTAGTCACTGAATATCTCATAGCACCTGTATTCATGTTCAGTTTGTACCTTGCATATAATTATGGTTTGCCCGGCGCTAGTGCAGTTTGAGTGCGCTATTTGGCCTTTTGAATATGGCAGACCCATGCTAATCCCATGCTAAACCCACGCAAACTGTTTGCACATCGCACAAAGCTTTGAATATCTGAGCCACTGACTTTAATAAATAATTGCACTATTAAGAAACAGGATCCATGCTCTAACTCTGATTTAAAATATTATATTCAAACTTTGCATTAAACAGAGTTAATGCTAATGCAATGAATCACACAGATGTTATAGTGAAGCATGCAGATGTCATAGTGCACTAGGTAGCAGTAGAGTGGTGCAAAAGTTTTAAATGTCTCTTTTGTCTAAGTTTAAAAAGTGCAGGCAAGTTTGCAAATATGTTTCCACGTTTTACAAAGTAGACAAAAATCAGATTTTCCTCCAACTTCTTGTTTCTGTGACTTGTTCTTTCCAAATGCTTAGCAATTTTGTACTTAGTGACAGTAATTGAATTTTGCATGATTAAGAAAAAATGGTGACAATGTTTTTTACACCTTGGGGACTTGGTGCAAGGTGAAATTATATTAAATTTATAAATCATATAGTTGATATTGCAAAATGCACAAATTGTGCATGTAAAAATGTTGGTGCAGCACTGGTCAGTATTAATGTTTTACTAGCACTGTTCAGATGAAGTTTTCTGACATATGTTTGTGTTTCTTTGCACATTTATGTTTATTCTGTTCTGCCATTTTTGCAGACTGGGAGCCAGATATTCAAAGCATTGTGCCTGGCACAAAGCTGTAGCACTGGAATAGCGCTGGATTTGCACCAGTCTGCAACATTCAGAAGCCCTAATAGCGCCAGTGCTGTATGATAGCACTGATGCTAAAAATAAATGTATACAGGGGCGGGAGTTAGGGGAGTGGCCAGGAATGCCGGCTGTGCAGCATATTCAAAAGTAGAGCGTCGTGCTACAGGCATTAACACAACCTGTAGTGCAGCACTATATACCACCGAGAAAAAGCTGGCAGTAATGCGGTGATTGTCCCCATACGATTTCCTGACCCCGGTAACCCTGAAGCATAGAAGGACTTGGTGGTCTGGTAGTTTCCCCCACCCCAGTAGCCCCAAAATCAACATTAAATCCTGGTGGTCTAGTGGTCCTCCCACTCCCCAGCATGATGCCCGATCCATGGTAGCCCTGAAATGCAAAGAAATACTTGGTGATCTAGTGGTCACCCCACAGGGAATTGCTCCACCTGCTAGCAAGTAATCAGCATCTGTATGGTGCTGGTGACTGGCTCAGCCCTCCTCTCACTACCACGGCTGGCCACTGACTGCAGTATGCATGAGCGCTGTTTTTTCAGTGGTGTTTATGCATACCGCAGTCAGTGGCTGGTGGTGGTGAGAGGAGGGCTGAGCCGGTTGTTGGCACCATACAGATGCTTATTACTTGCTAGTGGGTGGCACACTTCCGGGTGGGGGAACCACTAGATCACCAGGTATTTCTTTGCATTTCAGGGCTACTGGAGGTTGGAGATCATGCTGGGAGGGTGGGGGACCACTAGACTACCAGGATTTAATGTTAATGTCAGGGCTACCAGGGGTTAGGGACCATGCTGGGGGTGGGGGACCACTAGACCACAAAGTTATTCTGTGCTGTTGGGTCAGGGATCAATGGGGGGAGGGCTGTCATACCTCTCAACCCTGAGTCACTGAAATGAGGGACATGGGCATATTTGGACACTCAAAATGAGGGACGAGGGACACAGCCCCTCAGAATAAGGGGCTTATCCTGAATCATGGAGAAACAGGGTCAGGGCACTGTGAAATCAAAATGTTTACCTGTACAATATCTAGGTTTTATTTAGTGCTGTAGACTGTAAAGTGTTCCTGCATTAAAGTCTGAAGTCACAGCACATTCACTGTGTGGGCAGCACCTTTTCCATGAGGGAGGGATGAGGGACAGAGCAGTTGCAAGGGGCCAAATGAAGGATGACCCTCATAATGAGGGACACATGGGAGGTATGGGTGCTGTCCTCCTGGGTGTGTGTGGCCCCAGGCAGTGTTATATATATTATACTGGCACGGTCACGCCACTATATTAAGGGCTATGAATGCACTTCTATGTTAAAGTCAAACTTTTGTGTGTTAATAACTTTGGACCCATTCAGCAGATTTGCTGCATGGTGGGGTATGGTAGATCTCTTTATTTGCCAAATTTTGTTTCAGTCGGACTTATGGTCTTTGCACACGAAAACGCTGAAAAATGCAAAATTATCCAGTTTTGGAGGCAGTTTGGGGGATTATGTCCATGGTCCTGCACGGCCGTCATGTGTCATGCCACACTGTGAGATGGCTAGTCTGAAAGAGCTAGGCTGCCCAAACATGCTGCTTTTTGTTTGGTGAAAAAATATTAAGGCATTCAAAAGTTATGCTACTTTTAAGCTCCCATTATAAGTCAAAGGGAAAATTTATATGTTGTTTTGCAAACAAAGAATGGGGTTTGGGCCATTTTGTCCCACCTGGCAGTCAAAGAATTTGCAGCCTTGCGGTCAAAGAATCTTTGTCCCCAAGAATTCTTTGATTACGAGGTCCACCATTTTGTTTTTAAATTTCCGTTACAAAAAATCAAATATCTTGGCTTGGGGTCACTCCTGAAGTAAAACCACCATGGGTTTTATTCAGGGGGCTTCGATCTATCGACCCATGCCTTTGGTTTCACCTAAAATCATCAAAAAATAGAGTTATAACATTTTAAATTCCTTGATTGCGACTCGCTAATGATCTTTGTTCACAAGCCTGCAAATTCTTTGTCCGTGAGATTCTTTGATCGCGATCTTACATCGCAAGGTAAAAATACAATTTTCTCAGCTCAGGGGTGGCCTAGGAACACAAATGAGTGTGGATTTTGCTCAGGGGGATTTGTTCTAATGAGGCATTGCGGTGGTTTCATATAATTCTGCCTAAAACTCGAGTTTCACCATTTTTTATTCTTTGATCGTGAGCCTGCAAATTCTTAGATCGTGAGATTCTTTGATCGCGATCTTACATCGCGAGTGAGGGACGATATGGCCCTTTGAAAATTCACATTTCTCAGCCCAGGGGTGGCCTAGGAACACAAATGAGGGTGGGTTTTGCTCAGGGGGCTTTGTTCTATCAGGCATGGCAGTGGTGCAATGTAATTCTGCCTAAAAGTTGAGTTTCACCATTTTTTATTCTTTGATCATGAGCCTATGAATTCTTTGATCGTGAACCTGCAAATTCTTTGATTGTGAGATTCTTTGATCGCGATCTTACATCGCGAGTGAGGGACGATATGGCCCTTTGAAAAATTAAAATTTCTCAGCCCAGGGGTGGCCTAGGAACACAATTAAGGGCGGGTTTTCCTCAGTGGGCTTCGTTCTATCTATGCATGGTTGTGGTTTCATGTAATTCTGCCTAAAAGTCGAGTTTCACCATTTTTTATTCTTTGATCATGAGCCTGCAAATTCTTTGATCATGAGCCTGCAAATTATTTGATCGCAAGATTCTTTGATCGCCATCTTTGATCGCGAGGGAGGGACAAGATGGCAAGATTTTATAATGGAATAGACAGGGCAATTTTCACAATCTTTAAGTTTAAATATTTCAGAAACAGTTTGGTCTTTTTACTTGAAATTTGGAGGGTGTTGACAGCATGTCATGTACATGTGAATTACGGTGTTTACGTGATGGAGAAAATGTGTTTTTCGGAGATATTGGGTGACACAATTTACATTTTGCGGACAGTGTTTTGCATTGTGGTGGCGCCTTGAAATTGATAGTGTACCTAGCCTTAGTGTCATGGATGTACGTTTCAGTCGTTGTGCCTGTAAAATGTCAACAGGTGTGGAATTCTGCAACTCCAATGAATGAAAATCTCAAACTTTAACATGTTATATCTCAGACACGGTTTGGTCTTTTACATTGAAATTTGGACGGTGTTGATGGTAGAGAC
Organism: Neoceratodus forsteri; assembly: GCA_016271365.2. Classification (NCBI taxonomy): domain Eukaryota; kingdom Metazoa; phylum Chordata; order Ceratodontiformes; family Ceratodontidae; genus Neoceratodus; species Neoceratodus forsteri. The sequence continues at coordinate 38,698,160 of CM028137.1, read as the reverse complement.
ACGTTTACAAGTTGTTGGGAGTGCAGGGCCTGAAGGGCCCGTGCTCCCACCAACTTCCGCAAGTTCTTATTTTTCTAGTCTTTCTCAAAAAGTAAGGAAATTCTATGCAAAAAACTGTGTTAATGCATCATTTAGGGTTAAAACATAAAAGGTCAGGAAATGAAAAATCTTTAGGGTTGCCCTTCCCCCCTGTGGACCCACCAATCATCCCAAGATTGAAAGATGACGGGGTGTGTCATTGGGGTTGAGAGGCCTAAATGTTGCCCCATTCTTGTTCACTGTTGCTTCTCAAAATGATTACACAAGGAATGGGGCAACATTTGGGCCTCACAACCCAATGACACATCCCATCGTCAATCTTGGGATGATGCAGGTCCATGAGGGGGAAGGCAACCAGTTTCTAACTTTTGTGTTTTAACCTAAATGATGCATTATGCAGTTTTACATAAATATATATATATATATATATATATATATATATATATTATGGTAGCAGGTAGTGCTACCATAGTTAGGTTGAGGAGCCATTAACATGTTAAACCCAAAATTTTGCACCTTAATAACTTTGAACTGTTTGACAGATTTGCCTGAAATTTGGAATACACAATCAAGATGCATATGCCTTGGGATCTGCCAAGTTTCGTAACAGTCGCATATATGGCTGCAGAGTTATTAAGCGTGATCTGCGCGCACATTTATGCTTTTTTGGAATTCTATGGTCATCTCTACAGGTCGCACGGTTTGCGCGACTGGTCCAAAATCTTCAGGGAATGTGCGGCCGGGGTCCCCGATGTGCCTTTTGAAGATTTTGTGAAAAAATATTAAATGGTTCAAAAGTTATTCAAAAAACAAGTTCCCATTATAAGTCAATGGGAAAAGTAAACAAAAAGTTCGACAGTGTCGCAAATGCAGTTTTTACTTTCACAAACGGCCCTCTTACTGTCACAAATCCACCATTTTGTTTTCAATTGGTGATCAGAAAAATGCTTGGCATTTAAATTTGGGACTCTCTAGCAACCTAATTCTTTTTGTATTCACCTAGTCGGACACTGAGAATGCTAGGCATGTCTTTATTTTGGGGTAAAACACCCCAGAAATATGTTTTTCAAATTTTTGGAAAAAGTACTTTCGCAAAGTACTTTCGCAAGCATGACTCTGTCGAATGAATTTGCGAAAGCTTTTGCAAAGTTCAACAGTACTTTTCCAGGCTGTTGGAAACTGACAGCAATTTTTTGGTACCCTGCTGCAAAAGAACAGTTTGGTCTTTTGGGCTGAAATTTGGAGGGAACGCAGCCAGCATCTCACAGATGTGCCTTTCAGTATTTCAGTGAAAAATATTACAGGGCAGCAAAGTTACGGCACTCCAAAGTTGATGCTTTTTCCCATAGGACAACATTACGGCACCTGCTGCATTACATGAATCCTTTGGTGCCCTGCTGCAAAATAACGGTTTGGTCTTTTGGGCTGAAATTTGGAGGGAAGAAAGCCAACATCCCACAGATGTGCCTTTCAGTAGTTTGGTGAAAAAATATTACAGGAAGCCAAAGTTATGGCACTCTGAACTTCTCTTTTTTTCCCATAGGATAACATTACGGCGTTCGCTGTGCTTTTCAGGGCCCGTATCTCGGAAACGGTGCGAGATACGGACTTTTCGTAGGAAAAATTCTTAGCTTCCTATTGGAATCTAAGTACAAGACTAGCCAGGAAAGTCATAAGTCATATGACTTTAACATTTTGTTTCTATGTCGTACGGTTCCTGAGATATAAGCAATTTAGTATTCCAACTCCTCATTTCCTGCTCCTAGACCCATTATTATGCATACATTCTTTGTACTCACTGTCTTTCTCTGTGCAGATTTTGGTGAAAACCAGCTTGTGCGCTTACATTACTGTTACTGTTACTGCTTCCGCTTGCGGTTCCATACCCATTTCACTTACCGTTCCCATCTGCACCACCATGTGCATTACCCTTTACGTTTTCATTTGTGCTTGCTTTTGCATTGTTTTTAACATTTCTGTCTACAGTACTGTTTCTCTTTCTGTTTCGCTTTGCGTCACCATGTGCATTACCATTGCGTTTGCGGGCACAACGTTACTATGTGACAAGACATCATGTGGTGGGGAGGGCGGGGCCCAAAGGGCCCCATGCTCCTGCCGCCACATTACATTCACTATTTCTCGTTATCATTCTCAAAAAGAAGGAAAATTAGAGGCAAAATACTCCATTTAATGCATTAGTTAGGGTTGTTCCAAAGTGACAAATGAGAGGAATTTCAGTGTTAGGGTTGAAAGCCCCATAGACCCCCCCGCCCACACCCCAAACCGGCATCAGGGTGTGCACTGGGGTTGTTGGTCCTAACTCTCTCCCCATTCTCCTACACCTCTGCTTCTTCATATATCTGATGGGGTGAGATTTAGGGCCGGCAACCCCAACGCGCACCCCGATGCCAAGGAAAGACACAACACAGGTAGATAAGGCTTAAAAAAGATTTATTACCAATTAAAAGTTGTAAAAAAAGGCTGAATCAAAAATCCAAATTGGTGCACAAAATCAGTCTCACAAAGCAAGCATTAAAATGTTTTCACCAATGTTTTACATAAATGTTAAACAGTCTCACAGATAGTCAGTGGCTACCATGTGACAGTATCACACAATACATAAACACATGTAGCACAGTACTCTCTGCACACTGATTACAAATATCAAACAGTTATAGTGTTGTTGTCATTGTGTGACTGATAGTGTGAATGTTCCTGGGGTGGGCGAAAAACCAGATGCAACCGTTAAAGTAAAAGCAGGAAAAACAGACAATCCTGTGAACAAAAATATACATCTCAAACTTAGTGTTAAACATTTTAATTGCAATATATAGAATGTGTACACATACACATATGTATACACATATAAATAGATGTTAAGATATATCACTATGTTACTGCATTTGGAAAATTCCCACCCGACCCCTCAATAGAGGCGATCAAAATATATTATCAGGGACACAAAAACTCCATTTTCTCAGTGAAAGTGTCTGATGTACAATTGGTAACTATTATAAAATACATTTAATTAGCTTACCACAGAACTAGATCAAATAACACATGGTAACATGGATTATATACATCAGTAAAGAATAGCAAATCAATAACAAATTACTTACAAACTAGTAAATCACCTAGATCTGTTACATCATCTACTTACATAAAAGAAATAGTTTACAGAATTAATAATTCAACATTTAATTATATTATTATCAGAGAATGTTAGCTGTACACAAGTAAGAATATCTAGTCTAACACTTTACTTTGATATCTATTATGGCTATTTGGAATTACAATATACTATATATCTGCAGCTACATAGCTACATAGCTACATCATACTAATAACTATTCAGATAACATAAAAGGTTAATAAATGTAATATTTCTAAACAGTCATAGTACTGTCGCAGAATAATGTTGTGAGAATGACACTTTTGCAAAATAGTGTTGTGAGCACGAAAGTGTCAAATAAGCACATTGAAAGATAACCCTCTTTAAGGCTCAGCCAATCACAGACTGCTTCCTATTTAAGTGACAGACACTGACACCAATCGAACGCTTAATTGATCAGGTCATGTCAGGCAACCAATCACAAGTGCTAGACAGTGGAGAAGAAGGACATAGCAGCCATCTTAAGGAAAACTAAGATACCCTGCTTCAGATTGTGTAAGTAAAGCACATTTTTGTAAACAGTTATTCTACTATTACAAAAATTGTCACCAGCAGAAAAATAGCATTAAACAAAACATTTTTTACTGCTCTATTTGACGATAACAATCTAAGTAAGCTGTTACATTGTAAAAAGAAGTCATTAGTGTTTAAAGTCAAAGTGCCAATCAGTACTTACTAGCACAAATAGAGTTAGCAAATTGAGGCAGAAAGCAAGCAGCACGTGTATCATAACAGGATAGGTAACCAATCATAGAACGTTCTGTAGTTGTGATTGTATGAAGTAGCCTATGAAAATGTATTATTTTCCCACCTAGAAATGTTTTCACATTTCTGGTTGACAGGAGCTGCAGCCATTCATTGCAATCATAACCAGTGCTTGCTTTATATTGGTTACCTAAGAGAAAGCAGTAACCAATGACCTTTAAAATAACTGTGTTTTGGAACTGCCTACCAAAGTAATGTTGTAGGAGAGAGGGAAATTTCACTTTCATAGTCAGTTGTGTCTAGACACTGCAGGAGAAAAACTGATTTTTTTGGTAGCTCTCTGTCCACTTCTTAGCTTTAAAACTCAGAATGGCAGAAAACAGCAAATGGACTGTGTGGGTAGTGGGCAGCAGTATAGTAAGGCATGCTTCAGTGTATGCTCAGAGGAGTGATTTTGGCAGAGACCTGCAGCTTTCAAATTGCTCTGTTAAATGGTTTGGCAGGGGTGGCATGAGGTGGGAGCATATGATGCCAACAATGCACAGACTTCTGAGAACTCAAGCTCAGCCAGACATACTGCTGATCCATCTCAGAGGCAATGATTTGGGCACCAAAAGATGGATAGATTTAGTGTCAGAAGCAAAACTGGATCTTGCTTCCATCATGGAAATGTTACCTGCCTGTAAGATCATTTTTTCTGATATTACAGAGCGTAGGGTCTGGCAAGCAGAACGCCACATGTACCTGCTTGACAGAGCTCATAGAAAGGTAACATACAATTTTCTGGATATCTGCGCATGTCTGGGATGCACACCATACGTCGCCCTGAAATTAAGTATTGTTATGATTGGCTATACCTACCAGATGGTGTGCACTTCTCTCATTCTGGCAATTGCCTCTTCCTGGGAGACCTTCGAGATGGGATTCTCACAGTCCTCTAAAGAAATCAGACTGTTGTACATTACTACTTTCCAAAAAAACAAGGCTTTTTTCAGAGCCACAAAACCTTGGTCAAAAAATAGAAAAGCTGCACACAGTACATACATAATTATCAGACATTTAATCTCTGGTATATTACCATGAAATCAAAGCAACAGATTGTGGCTTGGCTGGGGCAACCAAATGTAATTTATTTATGGCTATGCCACTCACTGCTAGTGTGACGATAGTTATATTAACACAATTAATTGGCAAATGTGAAATCGTTACAATCATCAGTATACAGAGAAGCTCTGTAAGATGTCATTAGTCAACCCAGCTATCTCACAAGAGCACATATACATGTACATGATAGATAACTATTCTCTCTGTATTTTTATTTCAGCTGTTGAAAATCAACCCCCACAAAAAAATGCGTCTGTGGACACCTAGGGAGGTGTGTTGTCTGGTGCAGGCAGCACATGCTAAAGGCAATCACAAGCTGCTCATGAGGAGCACAAATAGAAAACTGGGCCATATGTGAGGTGTATACACGCAAACCTTGCATACCGTTTCCGACTTAAAAGCAAGTCTTCCGTTATGTGTAAAAGGAAGTGGAAACTGCTGCACCAGCGGTTCTACATCCTAAAGGAAAGACAAGAGATACCGCACAATGATGTTGGATGGTACTACCTCGCCCACGACATGTGGGAGTCAGCAGGAAGATCTGTTGCTGGGGAGCGCATACAATGTCATAAGTATTAGTGAAACTGCATACTAGTAAAAAAAGTTGCTCAGCTATTTCTATGCTAGACAAATACATCTTGTTGTAATGGTAGTAAGTGAATAGTTGTAGTTCAGCACCACTATAACATTCACAACCCACCACCTTGTCTTAGGAGGAGGCAAAGAACACTCATTGTACATCTGAGGGTGTTCAAGCCCTGTCTGCCTCGATTCATATCTACCTGAGTTAAGAACATGCACTGTTGATCTGCATATGTGTACTTTTACCATAGCTATCCACTCAAGATGCAGTACATGGTGACTGTCTTTCCTTTTTTTTTGGGGGACACATGTAAGGCTGCATTGCATAGCCCAGGTCATCCAACTCCTAACAATAGTAACTTCTGTACACCATAAATTGAAGAGTTCTATCATTGATATCCTTGGGCTAAATGTTGCTGTACCTCCACAGTCATGGTGCAGTACCAGCCTTGGGGGGGGAGAGTGGTCATTGGCTGCCTCAATACATGCAACTGCTAACTATACTAAGTTGCATGCACCTCCAATGATACCGTCATAACATTCAAGTCCAACACATCACTTTAAATGTCACTCACTGCTCAGAATTAAGTGCCTCACCTGAGGTTTTTTGGGGGGGGTATTGTTTGATCGACGCCACGTGAACTGTGACTGTCCTAACTACTGTAGAACTGCAATCATAAGCATGTACCATTTGTTATTTAAATACTTACTTTATCTGTGACTCAACACTCAGTGTGGACTACCTGTTCTGGTGGGGGGGCATTCATGTCTGGTGCAGTCCTACTCCTAAGTGTCCTAACTTGTGTATGCCTGCAACTACAAAGGAGCACCATCAATATCATTGTACTTAAAGTTACTGTCACTCTCCACTCAGGATGCACAAGCACGCCTGATGGCGGTGGGGATTTCCTGCCTAACACCATGCAACTCCTAACTCTTCAAAGTAGTACACTGCTACAACCATACTGCTGTATAATTTATTATCACAGTCTTTCTGTTCCTGGTATTCTGCATTCAGGAGGCAGTACGTTACCGGGGGGGTTCATTGTCTGGCTGACAGTGCTGCAGGGGGTGGTGGGGGTGAATGTGTGCACAGCAGATAATTCTCTGAGGTCATGCAACTCCTAAGTATTCTAACTAGTACATGGCACAAATGAAGGACCTGTAGCATTCATATCAATGCCCTTAGTGTCACTGTGTCAGTACACTCATGATGCACTAACAGCCATGGGGAGGGGGGGACCCATTGGCAACCTCAAGCTGTGCAACTCCTAGATCTACCAAGCTGCATGCAACCATAATGATAGAGTTGCAACATTCAAATGCAGGACATCACTGTAACTGTCGCTCACTACTCTAAACTCAGTGCCTCAGAGGCTGGGGGGGCATTCCTTGGCCAAGGGTATGCAACTTCTCACTGCCCTAATCTGTGCAAAGCTGTAATCATAAACATGAAGCGGTTTTAGTTCAAATCCTCACTCTAGCTGTCACTCCACACTTAGCATGTAGTTCCTGCTCTGAAGAGGAGGGGGGGTACAGCATTCATGTGTGACGCCATGGAAGTTCTAACTGTCCTAAGTTGTCTATCCCAGGAACCACAAAACTGCACTGTCAATATCAGTGTACTTCATGTAACTGTCACTGTCCATTGAGGATGCACAACCTTGCTTTTGGGCGGAGGCATTCCCTACCTAACAGATAGAACTCCAAAGTCTCCCAAGTAGCATGCTACTGCAATCATACTGCTGCACTGTTTATAGCCATGGTCCCTGTTTCCCTCTTACTCTCTACTTACTATGCAGTACCTGCTGGAGGGGTGCTACTGCCTTGATAATGTCGTTAACTGCTACTACACAAAGTAGTGTGTTGCTGCAAGAATGGAGCTATGCCGTCTATACCCCATAAATGTTTTTTTTTCTGTGACTCACCACTCAGGATGCAGTAACTGACCAATATGGTTGGGGTGTGCATTGCCTGCCTGATACCGTGCAACTGCTAGGTATGCAAATTGGTGCATGCCTACTACCACACAGGTGAACTGTCAATCTCTATGTTGTTTCTTTACCTCTCAGTCTCCACTCAGGATGTAGTACCTGACTTGCGGTGGAGGGCATCACCTCGATGAGGACACACAAGTTCTCAGTATCTTAACTTGTCTCTGCCTGCAATCAGGCACATCTTCCATTGATCTGTATCCGCACATTTTAATGTACCTCTTCACTCTGTATACACTACCTTATCTGCTGGGGTGAGGGAGTCCCCATTGGCTGTAAAAGGTGTATAAAGGTGTGCCTTCCATGTCCAAATCCTCAGTTTTGCTGTGACTGTCCACCCAGAAAGCAATACCTGTTCTGTATTGGCACAGGGGGCGCCAGGGGATTCCATAGCTGAGGTTCTGCAACTGTTAGCTGTCCTAAGTTGTGCACACTTGGAATCAGTGACGTAGATCATAGATGTATATGACATTTCGCTTAACTCTAGGTATGTACTCATAATGAAACACCACGTCAACATATACTGAGTTGTACCTGGATGAAAACAGCAGTGTAAACATTGTTATGTATTCATTCACAGAACACCACAGATGCTCCCCACATCAAGGCAAGGTAGTACCACCTGCAACACAAGCCGTGGAGGGTGAAGACTCAGATGACAGTGTTATTATCGTTGAATCTGAAGGTAAGACATACTCACCAGAACCACAACAAAAACAGATAACGACATACGCTTACAGTACTAATTAACCAATGATGTCCAACAGGATGTGTCTTATGCTGGGATAAGATGAAGCCTCAGATGGTTTTTGCACGAATCCACACGCCGACTGTGTCCAATACCTGAGGCATGATGGAATCCCAAACAACACACACCCTGGAGCATAATTCATATTATGCTATGGCTTGTTGTTATATAAATAAAAAAAGTTAACTCCTACCTATCACATGATAATATCATAGATTATATAAACCATGAAAGGTGCATGTCTCAACTGGAACACTGCCACGAAATACATCTATTGATGTGACGTGTGTGTTAGCACAATGCATGGTATTACTTTTTCTTGTTCTGTTAACAGTTACCACCAACAACCTATCAGTTCCTCGACTCAGATGTCTACTTTGCAGAGAGACTGTGGATCATTCTCCTACACATAGTTTAACAATAGGCCATAAGCGGTTGTGAATCAACATGTGATTTATGGCACCCACAGCATTTAAACCACATTGCGAACTCTACTGTTACTTACCTCTAGTTGTGTAACATTCAACGTAAAGCCACATCTTAGAAATGTGTAATAGCAAAAAACATCAAGTTATATTAGAATATTATTAAATAAAACTCCTAACACTTTTTATCTTGTGTTTCTTGTATATATTGTTGTGCTTCAAATGACCCGTGCTACTATTTCTTCACCAGGAAGTGCCTAGCAGACTATTTACAACAGTGGTACACTGGCAATCTCAACACAAGATTTGATGTTCAGTCATATCAATGACATAATACTGCATGGGGATGTTAACACAATTAACTTCTCTTATTTCATCGTAACATAAGAATGTGAAATATTCTCAAGTGTGTAAACAGATCTTTTCACTTCTGTTATCAACCAAAGTAAAACGTGTTGCAACTACTGCTGAGTTCCTACTGAAAAGCTTATGTTAACATCCAGTGTTCAACTTTAGTTATATCTCACATCTAACAATGTAGTACATAGTTATGCAGTACAGTATGAAAAACCAATAGCAGTGTCAAGAAGTATACAGATAGTCATAAGCTCTGTAATGTTACATCTTTTTTTTTAGGTGCCAGGGAGACTGGGGTCAAAACACACACTGCGGACAGAGAAAACTGAACCAAGTGATGCCACTCAGCTTAAGTATTCCTAGATATTATGCACATGATCAAAATACATGACAAATAAAATTCCTACAATATACTGCTACTATCAAGCAGTATGGTTTAACATCATGTTAGTACTACTGCAAATCTGCAGTAATACCATAGTAACTGGCATCTGAATATGGAAGGGCAGGGCCATTGTGCAGCTGACACCATGATACTCTTAACTATATAAACTTGTCAACAGCAGCAATCTGATAAGTTCAACATATATATGAAAGTAATGCAACCACTGCCTGTCTAACTCGTCTGTGCCACTAGTAAGTTACAACCACTATTGATCTACATGGGTTCTTTTTTTTTTTTGCGGTGACAGCCCACTCAAGATACCGTACCTGTTCTCTGGAGAGGAGTGGCATCTCTACTCCTATCACAGTGTAATTGTCTGTACCTAAAATCAGGGAGATGTACCGTTCATCTATATGGTTTATTGTTTTGTACGTCCCCAGACAAAAAAACAGTACATTGTGTTGTAGAGAGGGAATCAGTTTAGTTTGCAAAACTCTTAAGTGTGCTGAGTTCTGTACACACAATGATGTATGTGTACTGTACATATCCATGGTCTCGCTGTTGATCTGAGACTGCACTCATGACACATGACCTAATGCTCTGCAAAGGAATGACAAATTGCCTGCCTGAGCTCATTCAACACATAACCATTATCACATGAGTGTGTCTGCACTCACAGAGGTACACTGCTGGTGTCCATCCCCTCAGTAACTCTGTAGGTCTCTACTCAGGATCAACTATGTTGTTTCACATGGTGTTGGGTGAGGGAGAGGGTGGACTCTGCATACAATACAATTACTCCTTGAAACTGTCCAACCACTCCCTGAGTTAACATGACTAAAACTACATCCACGCACGTATATCATTTTTTTTCCAGGTTCTCAGTTCTGACATGCCTCTCGAGTCATGAACCAAAACTTGAGCATCAGATGTAGTGCTGATCATAGTCTTCCTAACTCCATGCAACTTCTATCTGGCCTAGGATGTGTTTGCCTGCTATTAGATAGCTGTTCCATAGATATGCATCACTTCACTTTTGCTGAGGCTTAACATTTACAATACAGTACCCCCCCTTCCTGCGTATGGGGGCAGACAGGGAGGGTGATTTCCTGGCTGAGATACAGCAAACCCTAACTCTAGCAAGTGATATCCAAGTGCAGCCAGATAGATGCACTCTTCATTTCGATCTGCATAGTATGACTCTGTCTGTGCACTTACAATGTTTAACATAGCCAATAATGTCTGACACAGTGTGTGTTGTGCTGCGATAAGATGATGCCTCATATGATGGGCATCAAGCTGCAGGCCGAATGCATCCAACAACTGAGGTGTGACATTATTCCAACCAACATACACGTGGAGGACATCATTGCTATAATACAATGTCTAACTGTTATGCAGAATAAAAAAAAAACATTGTTAAGATGTATTTGTGTGGAAAAATATTTCTTTAACTTCCTTTTAAAAAAAAACTATGAAGATGCTCAAGATGATCAAGCTCATCTGCAGGTTCACAGTGAGGCTGACACTAGACACATGATGTTGTGCTGCAATAACATCACAGGTCTAGGCCAAGGCTGACCAATCAGAGTGCAGTATTGTCTTTCTTACCATTGTATAAGCAAGTAATAATACCCGACAGGTTCAGCACCATTGGGATATAACGTACTGCCCCGGGGCCTAATGGATGCCTGGTGCCACACATCGAGGTCTTCATAGTCCCTGGAAGATCCATAATATCCCAATAACGCCCAAACAGCCGTGTCTAACAAGAGTTAAAAATGGTCCATGGGTCACTTTTTATAAATATATATACAGAAATAAAAAACTAATATTTTGAAAATTAAAAGAAGAAATGTCAAAAGTAACAGGTGCTGTTAACTAGTCACTGTATTAGTATGATTACCTGTGGAGGACACAAATAGTTTGCTGTATGCATCTTCTTATGACATAAACAACAAACACAATCTGTAAATCTACATACTCAATAGATAGTTCTCTCTTCACAGGACCCAAAAGAAGATGACCAATGGGATTTTACTCTGCCCACCAAGACAGGCTTGAGCAGAAAGTTGACCATCTCCAGGCAACTGTTGATGAAATACGCGAAATGCTAACAGCTCAATAGGGGACGGTCAGCCTTCTGCTTGAGTCTGTCAAGACGGGCACTCAAGCCAGCAGCATCCCATCACATGAACCTGACTCCAGTCTCCCTGGGCAAAGTTGAACCATCCACGGCACCGGTATCTCTTGTGGGTGCAGCAGTTTCCACTCCCACTGCGCCTCCACATATGGTCCAACCAGCTAGCCTGTGCTGCCTCACCCAGAAGCACACCTCCCCATATAGAGAAGTTAAATGTCTGAACAATATAGTTTTATAAATGCTACTCCTTTTTTGTTTTTTATAGCTGATAAGAATTGTATATATTAAAAAAAATAGTTACATGTTTTTTATATTTTTACAGAAAAACTTTTACATAAACATTTTCAACTTACAAAAAGTTTATAGTGTTTTTTTAAGTGTTGAATGATTACAATCATCTGTACACAGAAAAAGAATGTGCTTTAGTGCCATGACTGACTTTGTGCCCTACGCTACAGTAACAGAGCAAGAACTCTTTTTAGAGTGGGGGGAAAACTGTCCCTTGGCAATGACATAGAACTCCAAAGTGCCCCAACTTGTGGCCACCCACAATCACAGTGGTGTACTATTGATGTCTATATCCTTTGTTTTCCTGTGACTCTTCACATACAATGCAGTACCTGCTCTCTGGGTGGGGAAGGGGGGAACTCGCCTGGCTGTTGGCATGTAACTCCAAAGAGCACTAACCTGTGTGAGTGACTGCCACCACAAAGCTACACAGTTCATTCCTATGTAGTCTCTAATGCTGTAACTGCCCACTCAAGATGCAGTCCCTCACCTGTGGGGAGGGTGGACTGCCTGGCTCACACTGTGCAACTCCTAATTGTCACAAATAACCTGGTATAACAACGATGGAGCTGTACCACCTACATGCATAAGCTTTGTTTTCCTGTGAGTCTCTACTCATAGTGCACCACACATCCTCTGCTGAGCATGTGAACTGGGGTATTTTTGTGGTTGACCACATGCATCTCCAAAGTATCCCAAGCTGTCAACCCCTACAATTAGAGTGGTATACCACTGATGCTATATGTTTTTTCTTCCTGCAACTCTCCACTCACAATGCAGTACCTGCTCTGTGGGGGGGGGCATTGCCTGGCTGACAGCGTGCAAGTCCTAAGTACTCTCTTATGCTGTAACTGCCCACTCAAAATGCAGTCTCTTGCCTGTTGGGGGCCCTGACTGGCTCACACCATGCAAGTCCTAACTGTCACAAATAGTCTGTTACAACAACCATGGATCTGTACCAATTATATGCATACGCTTTCTTTTCCTCTGTGTGTGTGCTCTCTGCTGTGGGGGGGCATTAGCTGGCTGATGCCATGCAACTCCTACATGTACTTGAGTTTGTTTTCCTTGCAACTCTCCACTCACAATGCAGTACCTGCTCTATGGGATGTGAGAGAGAGGCATTGCCTAGCTGATACCATGCAACTCAAGTGTACTAGCCTGTATGTGGCTGCAACTGCAAGGGTGTACCAGTGATGGCTATGTACTTTCTTATCCTGTGACTCTCCACTCAAGATGCAGTCCCTCACCTGGCGGGGGCATTCCCTGGCTGACACCGTGTATCACCTAACTGGCACAATTAGTGTCTTACTACAAAGTCCTGAGTGGGGGGGTGGGGGAGTTGCCTGGCTGATGATAGACAAGAGTTGTACCGGTTATATCCATAACCTTTCTTTCCCTGTGACTCCCCACTCAGCATGCAGCACATACCATGTCCTGAGCAGGGGGCGGTGGGGGGGACAAATTGCCTAGCTGATGATATATTACTCCAAAGAGCAGTAACCTGTGTATGCCTGCCACCACAATGCTACATGTTTCATTCCTATATAGTCACTTATGCTGTCACTGTCCACCCAAGATGCAGTCTCTCACCTGTGGGGTGGGGGGACTGCCTGGCTCACACTGTGCAAGTCCTAACTGTCACCAAATAGTCTGTTACAACAACCATGAAGCAGTGCCACTTATATGCATAAGCTTTGTTTTCCTGTGAGTCTCCACTCATTGTGCATTACATGTCCTGTGCTGAGCGTGTGAACTGGGGTATTCCATGATTGACTACATGCAACCCCAAAGTATCCCAAGTTGTCAACCCCTACAATCAGAGTAGTATGTCATTCATGTTATATGTGTTTTTTTTCCTGCAACTCTCCACTCACAATGCAGTACCTGCTCTCTGGGGAGGTGGGGTCATGGGCTGGCTGATGCCATGCAACTCCTAAGTGTACTAGAGTTTTTCTTACCTGCAACTGTCCAGTCACGATGCAGTACCTGCTCTCTGGGACAGGAGCACGAGGCATTGCCGAGCTCATACCATGCAACTCCTAAGTGTACTAGACTGTATCTGCCTTCAACTGCAAACATGTACCATTGATGGCTATGTAGTTTCTTATCCTGTGACTCTCCACTCAAGATGCAGTCCCCCACCTGGAGGGGGGGCATTCCCTGGCTGACACTGTGCAACACCTAGCTAGCACAACTACTGTCTTACTACAATGTCCTTAGTGGGTGGGGGGGGAATTTCCTGGCTGACGATAGACAAGAGTTGTACCGATTATAGCCATAACTTTTCTTTTCCTGTGACTCCCCACTCAGCATGTAGTACATGCCCTTTCCTGAGTAGGGGGGGTGGCATGTGAGGTGGAAGTTGCCTGGCTGATGATAGACAACTCCAAAGTGCAGTAACTTGTGTGTGCCTGCCACCACAAAGCTACATGATTCATCCCTATGTAGTCTCTTATGCTGTAACTGTACACTCAAGATACCATCCCTCACTTGTGTGGTGGGGTGGGGGGACTGCCTGGCTGACACCATGAAACTCCTAACTGCCCCAAATGCTCAGTTATGAAAACCATGGAGATGTACCACTTATATGCATAATCTTTGTTTTCTTGGGACTCTCTACTCAGGGTGCACTACATGTCCTGTGCTAAGCGTGTGAACTAGGGAATTCCCTGGTTGATTACATGCGACTCGCTACTCAGCACGCACCACATGCCATCTCCTACAGGTAGGGGGGCATTCCATGGCTGACGATACGCAACTCAAAAGTGTGCCAACTTGTGTGTCACCAGAGTAACAGTAGCGTGCCCTTGATATCTATGTAGCTTCTTATCATGTGACTGTCCACTCAACATGCAATCCCTCGCCTGGAGGGGCACTGCATGAATGAAACCATACAACTCCCAACTGCCACAAATAGTCTGTTACTATAATAATGGAGCTGTAACACTTATATACATAACCTTTGCTTTCCTGTGAGTTCCCACTTAGAATGCAGTATATGCCCTCTGCTGAGCGGGGAAGGTGGAGCAAATTTCATGCTAATCCATTGAATGGTGACAAAGTTATAAAGGTGCAAAGTTTGACCCTTTAACATGAAAAAGACTCCTCAGCCTGAACCATGGTAACACTACCGTGCTACCATACTATAAATATACACACTCAGGATGTGGTGAGAGTTAGCACCGACGACCCCAATGCGCACCCCAATGCCACTTGGGGAGGTGAGCTGTAGGGGTCCAAGGTGGGGGTTTCAACCGTTACACCAAATTTCCTCACGTACACAAGTGGAAACAGGAAGTGTAACAGTAACAGAAGTGGATACACTGTTTTTGCTGAACAGCTGCATAGAGAAAGACAAAGACTGTATGCCTTGTAATGGGCATCAAAGCTTAAAATGAGCATTGTAAGTACTTAATTGCAAATATCTCAGCAACCGCACAACGAAAAAAAAATAAATTAATTTCACAGAAATAATGATTTTTCTGGCTACTGTTTTGTATTGTGTATCCACTTCGCAGCAAAAAATCCATATCGCGCATCGTTTTCGAGATACGAGCCCTGAAAGATGCAGCATACGCCACCATGTTAGTCTATGGGAAAAAATGTCAACTTCAGAGTACCGTTACTTGCCATTTGTGCAATATTTTTTCACCAGACCAGCAAAAGGTACATCTGTGACATCTTGGCTGCATTCCTTCCAAATTTTAACCCAAAAGACCAAATACTTCTTTTCCAGCAGGTTGGCAAAGAACTCCTGTCATTTGGCCATAGCCTGGAAAAATAGTGTCACAATTTGTGACACTTTTCACAATATTTTGCGAAAGTGTCGCAGGTGCGACACTACTTTATGACACTACTTTTTCCAGAAATTTGAAAAACATATTTCTGGGGTGTTTAACCCCAAAATAAAGACATGGCTAGCATCCTCAGGGTCCGACTAGATGAACACAAAAAGAATTGTGTCCCTAGAGGGTCCCAATTTTAAATGCCAAGCATTTTTCTGATCGCTAACTGAAAACAAGATGGCAGATTTGCAACACTACTTGGGCCATTTGCGACACTAAAAAGTGCATTTGCGACACTTTCAAAGTTTTTGTTAACTTTTCCCATTGACTTATAATGGGAACTTGTTTGAATAACTTTTGAACCGTTTAATATTTTTTCACGAAATCTTCAAAAGGCACTTTGGGCACCCCAGCTGCATGTTCCCTGAAGTTTTCGGACAGGTCATGCAAACCGTGTGACCTGTAGGTGCGAGCAAAGAATGCGCAAAAAACCTTAAATGTGCACATGGATGTCGTTTAATAACTCCACAGCCATATATCTGAACAGTACAACAGTTAGCAAATCCCAAGATCTATGGTTATGCCCCGTGTCTGCCAAATTTCAGGCACATCCATTGAACGGTGACAAAGTTGTTAAGGTGCAAAGTTTGACCCTTTAACATTAAAAGGGCTCCTCAACCCTAACTATAGTAGCACTACCGTGTTGTCATAATATACATATATATATATATATATATATATATATATATATACACACACACATGGTAAAAACTCCACTTAATGCATCAGTTAGGGTTGTTCCACAGTGACAAAAGTGAGGAAATTCAGTGTTAGGGTTGAAAACCCTAACTCCACATCCCCCCCACCCCTCAGCTCCACACACACACACACACACACACACATATGCAAGTAGAGGGCAGGACCAAGGCAACACGACCAATCACAGACAGCCAGCAGCAGGTGACAGACATAACATACAACTGCCTAAATGTACTACAAGACACATCCATCATCATGGGATGACAAGTGTGGAAGTTCTGCTGCCATCCAAGTGACTTCATCCTATGCATGCATATTACCCATCAGTTGCTACTTTATTGCATTATACATTTTTTATATCTAATAGATTTTGTATAGCTTCTCAATGACAGTGTGTTGATAATCATCACTGTAATAACATGCCAATATCTACCAGTGGTTTTACAGCCCTTCGTTGACTGTTAATGCCTTCTGATGTTACCCTGGAATAAGACAATTATGTGTCAGTATACTATTCTCTGCACAGTACTACTGTACAATCATCTTACATTGTAGAATTTAAGATCTGTGTGGAACTCTCAGACCTGATAAATCACATGGTGACACTACACAATAGCTCAGTTGTGAAAACTTTGTCATTTTAAACAGCAAAGTGTGTCCCTCCATTATTTGATATACTGCTGCTACAATGGTGTTCAAAGCATCGCTGTTCAGATGTCTGTCTTCATGAGTACATAGTAACAGACATCACTGTAAGACACTATGATGTCTCTAACTACGCAGTGATCTTACCAAGCCATAAGAAAAATTTGGATCAGTACATTATTATCTACTGAGTCATTCTCCACTATTATTTGAACATTAACAGCTCTATATGGCACTGTGTCACCCAAACTATTCCATGTTACCAGTTCAGTCTTTTTGCCTTACTGTGACTCTGTAAGTGCAAATGCGTGTTTATGTCAGTATACACATTCCTACCTATGTGGTTACAGTGGTAGCCAAACACAGCATTTTACTACCTCTGTACCTATGAATGGATAATATTAGGCAAGATTTACATCAGGGTCTCATGTCTGTAAATGGCTCCTAAAATCACCCTAACAGTAGCAAATAATGTATTTGAAGGCAATTATTAACACTATGCTGCTGCACTGTTATCTAATCCTAAACAGATCAACAGCTATGTGAAACTGTAGCTGATAAACTGTTAAATATCATCATGGCCCATGGTGAACATTATCATGCAAAGCATTTCACATATTCACAGTAATATGACTATCATCATAGGCTGGAAACATCATGCATCATTTATACTACTGTTATTTTCCTTAGTGGCTCTGCATGGGCCACTAAAATAATAAAATATTAATTCTGCATACTATTTTGAATCGCTATTAACAGAACTGGGAGAAGTCCCACAGGGGTGGAGGGAGGCATTAGTGATACTCATTTTCAAAAAAAGGATCAAGAACAGACACACAAAATTATAGACCAGTGAGCCTGACAACTGTTATGGGGAAGATCATGGAGTCAATATTAAAAGACTACATAGGGGATATGTGATGGGTTGTTGTTGGATACATAATTTATTTGAACGAGCAGTGTGTGACCTCGATTGACCTCACAAGTGGAGGAGCCACCATTGAGGTCCCGAGGTCACACACTGCTCATTCAAATAAATGATATATCCAACAACAACCCATCACATGTGCGATTTATGTAATAGGTTCCTTATAGTTTAAAAAACAGGAAGGGATTTTTGTTATTTATTTTTTGTGGAGTTTGTTTTTTTATATGTATAATTTTAGTGGTGTTATCTAAGAGTGGTGTGATTTTGTGGTCGGTCCCTCTGTTGCCATGCGGGAGACATTTTTATTGGTTGGTTTCAACACATAGGTGGGACTAAGAGTTTTAAGAAAATGGCGGTGCCATTTCTAGCTTAGCGAGAGTATCATAGAGCAGTTGTGGTGATGCTATGTTGTGATTTTATATAGTTATTTTTTTGCATAGTAATCATTTATGTGGTTGAGCCTGCTTTCAGAGAGAAGAAGCAAGTCTATGGGGAGACTGGAGGAGCAACTCTGAAAAAAGCAGGGCTGTCATGGAACGGAGCTGACAACGATTTGTTTTTTGAGAGGTTAGTGGCTGGCTGGTGGTTGTAATAGTGTTATTTAGATAATATTTTCATATGTAGTCGATTTTCTATTTAATTTGGGTAGGAGTAGTATGTACGTGTCGAGTTTGTGCCAGGGATCGAGTTACTGGGACTGCCTTCGAGTAGAAGAAGCATCGGGTTGGTGTTGGGGTAATCGTGGTTGAGGAATTAGCAGCTGAACTTTACAGGATCACTGTTTGTTTTTGGACAGTAGCCTTTTGACTAGAACAACTAAAATGCTGGAATGGAGAATGATTTATTTATCTTTGGTGCTTGTACAGGGTAGGGGGATGGGGCAGAGATAAGAAATAAAATGGTGAAGGTTGCAAGGTATATCATTGGGTGTAGTGAGGAGGAATGTACACAAACAAAAAAAGTTTTGTATTTTAAAAGGGAAAACGATTTGTTAAATTAACTGGCCTTGTTGAAGTGATGAATTCTTATGTTCCTAGTATGTAAATTGCTGCAGAGGGAGTTGCTGAGGGAAGGAGTTTGGGGGGGGGTGTAACAAAGGAAATGAAAGTAACTGTAAGTAGTGCCAGCAGGAGGGAGTGATGATTGATGGCAGGGTGTGGGATAAATATTAGAATCACCGTTTATCCCATGGCAGTGAAAATAAATGAATTTATTCCACTGTTTATCTGCCCACACCTGTTGCATAAATAATGGAATATCTGGAGACAAGTAATCTACAGGACCCATTACAGCACAGGTTTCAGAAAAATAGATCTTGTCAGACAAACCTGTTAGTATTCTATGAGAAAGTTGGAAAAGCACTAGATGAGAGCAATAGCATGGATGTTGTCTTTCTAGTCTTTTCAAAAGCTTTTGATAAACTTCCACATCAGGAACTAATAAATACTCTTAAGGAATACAGACTTGATGTCAATATAATAAATTGGATCAATGCATGGTTGAGGGAGAGAAGACAGAGAGTGGTGATCCAGGGTGAGATGTCTAACTGGGCTACAGTGACTAGTGGGGTCCCTCAGGGCTCGGTGTTGGGCCCTTGTCTATTTAATATTTATACAACATCACTAAATATACCAAACAAACATATTTGGTTGAAGAAATTTGCAGATGACTGCAGAATTGGAACCATAACAAATACTCAAAAGAACACTATTGATTTGCAAGATGCACTTAACACCATACAAACATGGGCAATAAAAAGCAAGCTAGAATTGAACAGTAATAAATGCACTGTTATGCACTTGGGCAAAAGAAATAATAACTCATCTTATAAAAAAGATACAACTGAACTCAGAATAACAACTGAGGAAAGAGATCTAGGGGTCATAATTAGTGCAGATTTAAAATTCAGCTCTCATTGTAATAAACTGGTAAAGAAGAATAAGCAGATATTGAATTGC
This sequence comes from Neoceratodus forsteri, assembly GCA_016271365.2. NCBI lineage: Eukaryota > Metazoa > Chordata > Ceratodontiformes > Ceratodontidae > Neoceratodus > Neoceratodus forsteri. The sequence goes on along the minus strand of CM028137.1, from coordinate 38,678,140 downwards.
ATATTAAGACATATAACCAGTAGAGACAGGAAAGTGGTTATGACCCTCTATAATGCCGTGGTAAGGCCTAACCTGGAGTATTGTGCTCAGGTGGGGGCCCCATACAAAAAAGGAGACATCCACAGTTTACAGCATATCCAGAGAAGAGAAACTAGGTCTGTCAAAGGACTGGGAGCTATGTCCTATCCTGAAAGGTTGCAGGAGCTGAATCTGTATACCCTGCAGTATAGAAGAACTAGTGGGGACTACTGTATGATATTTAAATATATACATGACAATGCACTAATAGCAGATCTAGGGTTAATCTTGAGAAAATCAAAATATGAACCCAGGGGACATTCTTTCCAATTAACATCTCAAAGATGGCAACCTCTTCCATGAAAGCATTGGTTTAGCCAGACAGTAGTATCTGGATGGAACTCATTGCCAGCAGAAGTGGTAACAACTACAAATATGGACTGCTTCAAACATAGACTAGACAGGTTTCTTTTGGGTAAATAAAAGATTAACAGGAATATTGAAAAATTTACAACTTTAATGGCAAGCATTATGGACGCAAGTCTAACTAGCTTGAAATTACCTATGAACTATGAACTGTCATACAAGTACTGAGCACTGTATGTATTAATAGATATGTGACAAGAAATCATTATTCATACTACATGCATTTCTCAGTGAGACCAAGCCCATCTTGATTTGAACAAGGGTACATTGAACAATACATGTTACTGAAGGGGTCCCATACTGTTTTTTTTTGTCCATCTATTTCCACATTGGATAACGCACAATGTAATAGATTCTTTCTTCCATGTTGATACCTCATGATATCATCACAGCATGACCAAACAATGTATATCATAGGAATTCTATGTGCAACTGTATTGTTGTGACATGTGACCCTATGAAGATGTGCACAACACTCTGTACACCCATGACTGCTCAAATGCAACAGTTGTTGGCCCATGACGATGGATGTGTCTTGTAGTATGTTTAGACAGCTGTATTTATTTTTATTTATTTATTTTATTTATTTATTAGATCATCAGTTTACAGACCTCTGAGTCATAGACTCATTTACAAAGGCACCTCATCAAGAGAGCAATACATCACAGCAAACAAAACAGTACAGTACATAACGCTTTGATTAATAAAGCAACCAGTGTTACAGGCATTCACTGGTGGTACACACTTGGTAATAGGTAGATCACAGTAGTCATAATATAAGTACATGAGTACCATATCAGGTAGAAACCAGAGATATTTTATTACATTAGTCAGCAGATGTTACCTGAGACCCCAGGTATATACAGCAAAAGTAGACAGGGCAGACCCAGCCTAGGGGTGATGGTAAGGGGCAGGTGGGGGATTATGTGCAGTTGCAGCAGCGAGTGCTTGTCAGCTGGTTTCTGAGAGAGGCCTTGAAAGGACCAAGCTTAGTGGAGTCAGCTATGTTGGCTGGGAGGGAATTGAACCAGGAGGGAGCCTGATAGCAAAAGGATCTCTGGGCCATAGAGGTCCTTACCCTGGGGACAATAAGGGAGGTTTTGACAGTGCTGTGGGTGGAGACTGAAGGGGAGGCACACTGCAGGGAGGTGGCGATCCCAGGGGGGGAGCCCTAGCAGGGTCTTTTTTACAAGAAGGCAGATTTGGAAGCGGAGTCTTTTTTCAAGATTGAGCAAGTTGGTGGTGGAGTACAGCAGGCATGTATGGGTGCGCCTAGGGTCTCCCAGCATTAGCCTGCAGGCCTTGTTTATAGAGAGCTGGATTCTTGCAAGTGCAATGTTGTCAGCTGCAACATAGATGGGCAGCCCATAGTCAATTAGCGACAGGACAGAGGAGGTGATTGCCAATCTAAGGGCCTCTTGAGGTAGGCAGCCCCTATGGCAGTATATCAGTCCAATCCTGACATTAGTGGCAGCAGAAAGGGCATTGATATGGGAATGGAAGAAGAATGCTGAATCAAAGGTAATGCCCAGATAATTGTAGGAGGAAATCTGCTCAATGAGATTTAGTGTGCTAGGCAGTATCACAAGAGGGGCACCACTGGCTTTGCTTTAGTGATGCGAGAAGAGCATAGCTTTGGTCTTTTTTAGGTTCAGGACTAGCCTTCATGATGTGAATCAATGCTCAGCTCTATCAAAAGCTTGTTGGAGGGTTGGAGTGTGTTGGGGTTGGGGTCAGCGGCGAAAAGCACAGCATCATCTGTGTAGAGGAGGATCTTACTTGAGCATGCCAGGGAGAGGGAGTCAAGGTAGAGACTGAAGAGGAGAGGGCCTAAAATGGAGCCCTGGAGAACCCCAGAGCAGACAGGTCATCTATCAGATAGGGTGCTATTGATTTTTATGCACTGAGTTCTGGCAGAGACGTAGCTGGTGAACCATGCAAGGGGGCCGGGGGGAGAAACCGAGGCATCTGAGGGAGTCAAGCAGGAGAGGATGGCAAACTGTGTCAAAGGCCTTGGAGAGGTCAATGAACATGGCACCAGCAGGACTTCCGGCATCAAGAGCAGAGTGTAGGAAGTTGGAGACTTCAAGTAGCGCAGTTGTGGTGTGGTGACCTGCACAAAAGCCATGCTGTTCAGGGCACAGGATATTGTGCATGGCCAGCTATGTCAGCAAGCTGGTTGGCAACTACTTTTTCAAGGGCCGTAGAGAGAGGGGGAGGATGGAGATAGTTCGATAGTTACCCGAGGTCACTCGATCGCTACTCTTTAGGATGGGAGTGACGATGGCAGTTTTCCATATGCTGGAGAACTGTCCCAGGTATAGAGAGCAGTTCAGCAGCTCAGTAAGTGGGACCAGGATAGCATCCAACGTCAGACGAAGTAGCCCAGTGTCCAGTAGGTCAGTGTCAGGGTTGTTACTTTTTTATTTCTGTCACCTGCTGCTGGTTGTCTGTGATTGGTCTTGTTGCCTTGGTCCTGCCCCCTACTTGTGTGTGTGTGGAGCTGGTGGGGTGGGGGAGAATGTGGAGTTAGGGTTTTCAACCCTAACACCGAATTTCCTCACTTTTTTCGCTGTGGATCAACCCTAACTGATGCGTTAAACAGAGTTTTTTTGCCATAAATTTCCTGTCTTTTTGAGAAATCATTATGTCATACTATATTGTATGTGTTGTTGAGAACGTGCCTCCTTTTTCACAACACAGACTCACCAAGAAATAGATACTTTTGTCAGAATACATACTTCTCTCATAGTATTCATACAGCAATAGTTCTTGTACTACACCTTTGACATGAAAATGAAATTATAAATTTATGGAATAGGAGATGTATATGTTCACCACATTGGGCAATAGCACATTTACTGTGCTAAGTAGAAAATCTGCACAGATGAACGTCATGCAGTATGTTTCCATGCACCAATATACCAAAAGCAATATACACATTTTCACTGTAACTTTATGCATAATAAAAGACACAACACAGGTAGAAAAGGCTTTAAAAAATATTTATAGCGCAATTAAAAGTTGTAAAAAAAGCCAAATTAAAATTCCAATTGGTGCACAAAATCAGTCTCACAAAACAATCATTAAAAAGTTTTGCACCAAAGTTTGAAATACATGTAAACCAGTATCACAGGTACTTCATAGGTAAGATGTGACAATAGCACACAATACATAAACACAGCTACCACCGTACTCTCTGTACACTACTTACATATATCAAACAATAATGATGTTGTTGTCATAGTGTGACAGATAGTGTGAATGTTCCTTTGGTGCGCAAAAAACCAGATGCCAACTGGTAATGTAATAGCAGCAGAAACACATTATGCTCTCTAAAAAAATATACATCTGAAATTTACTGTTAAACATTAAATTGTTATATATTTATATGTACACATACTCATATATATATATATACACATACATATACATGTAAAGGCATATAACTATACAGGTGCATTTGGAAAATTCCCACCAGACCCCTAAATAGAGGTGATCAAGAAATATTATCAGGAACATAAAAATTCAGTAGTTATCAGTGAAAGTGTCTGATGTACAATAGTTAACTATTCTATCCATGCATTAAATTAACATATCACACAAAACAAAATCAAATAGCATATGGTAACAGGTACTAAATACATCAGTAAAAATGATCAAATCAATAATCACATTACTAATGAACTAATAAAGCACCTAGATTAGTAATATCTTGTAGTTACTTAAAATAAATAGTTTAACAGAATGTTATGAATATAACATTAAATTGTCTCTTAATCAGAAAATGTTACCTCTTGATAAAAAAAATATCTATTACAACACTCTTGCTTGCTATCAATAATGGCTATATGAAATTACTACAGACTACACATGTGCAACTAGATCTCTATGTTATACTAATAAATATATTAACAGTAAGATTAAATGCTAGTGAATGTAATACTCTAAAACAGTTAAAGATTTAAAATTGTTTAATAAATTAACGTACATACCAATTAACACAACTACTTTAAACATAACAGTACTATTAGCAAATAATGTATTAATAATCATATATACAGTACATATGTACAACACAGATGTAAAACAAGAAAACAAGGATAGTAATACACCATTGCAGCACAATATGGTGGTATTCAGTGAAGGCACAAACGGACAAAAAAAAAGGGAACACAGGCCACACTTCATGCTACTCAACATGGGACAGAGTGATGTGTATTTCAGAGTATTGTACTCTTAAGTACAGGTCAGCAGACCATGTAAAAACCTGAAAATCTGGTGATATCCAGCAGACCAGACCTGGGTTTGAATCCCACAGCTTCCACATACATACTGTGTGACCCTGAGCAAGTCACTTAACTTCCCTGTGCTCACAGGTCACACCTGTAAAAAAGCTTTCAGCTTAGTGTGCTACTCCTGGTCAAACAACTAAACAAAATAAAAACAAAAAAACATAGTTCAGTACAGCTGGCACAGAACTGGTACAAACACCAGGATATCTTTTACTGATAAAAGATCCAAATAATGTAATGGTACAGACAAGTCTTTACAAAGAGATATGTTACACAGTTTTGTTTATGCACAAGTACTGTGCCTTAGTAGAGGCACACAGTTGGCAAGTGTGTCAACTAGTACTTGTTATGTCTGCATACAACATACTCATAAGAAAAGACAATGACCGAAGACGACAACCAGATAGGAATATCTCTTTCGACATTTCAAAGTCTTCCTTAGACATGTAAGTGTGGTTTCTCTAGTGACTGCAAAGACAGTTGGTGCTGATTGAAGACCATTGCAACTATTTCCACTGTGTCACTGATCAACACAACAATCTTATAAGTCACATTGAGTAAACATATGCATTTAAATCATGTGACATGTTACCAGTGTAATCACGAGTGTAAATTTGTATGAAAAAAATGACTATCTACCAGAACTCACTTTGTAACAAAATGGACAGCAAAGTATGTTACATGTTGTGTGACTATTCCTCTGACGCATGAAGATTGTAGTAATTCTTCAATATCAGCACATATGCATTTTTTTAAGTGTCGTGGTAGTCTCTGTTTGAAAGTGCTTAATGAGTTGTTGCATTCAACCCAGCCAGTTCTGTACCTCAACAAACAAGTGTAATGTCCAGAATGTACAGACTGGCCATAGTGGTAGATCACAGCATGAGTGTCAAACACTGCTTGGTTAAATGCAATTCTACCAGCTGTGAAATCTGTGAAAGGTGTGTCAACTCTGAGCCCATTGGAGTCAAATCTATGCAATACAAGCACAAGATATTGAGATGAAGTCCTGAGATGTATGGATTGAGTACATGTGCCTCCACACCTTACACACAAGTGACCACTTTCAGCATTGGAAAACAGCTGTTGGAACCTGACACTTTGAGTCTGAGGCACAAACAGAGAAACCCAAAACATGTCTTCAGTGGTTTCTCACTCTGAATGACTACATGACACACACACATATCTGGTTACATATGACACAGTGAAGTAGCGCTGCATTGGAATCCCCTCTTCATCCAAGCTGTTTATGATGGCTATCATAAACTCACCGATGTCCTGCTGCATGTTAGCAGCAAATGAACTACATCCATCATATGCACCCAACACCTGCTGTAGAAGTGTCAGTGACTGCATGTTGTTACACTGATCAGAAGACACATTGACAACTTGCTTCAATGCCTTTGAAAAGGGAGTGTCTTGTGAAGCAAATATTGCCTGCACAAAGTGTGGCATGTGGAGAAAAGCTTGCATAGCTGAATTAGCATAGCAGTTTACTCTAGTACTGTTATCAGACATTGTGACAATAGCCATACCAAGTGACATCTGAGCAACAGCTGGTTCTTTATCTGTATTTGACATTCTGACCTTCTTAGTACTCTGCACAGTAGAATCAGTTGTAGAAGCTCATTTTCTTTTGTTGCCAGGTGAAGCTGTGACTGTGGGATGTGAGACAACCATATATGTAGGTAGTGGTATTAAAGACATCTGTGGCTGACACAGAGTGCATAATCTGTTTTACTCAACCTTCTCAATCATTGGTTTTGTGGTTTACAACACATCATGTTCAACAGACAAACTAGTCATGCGATCAATATCAAGGTCTGCATAAAAGGGATTGCTGCTCTTCAAATAAGTAAAAGTAAGCTTCACCTTCTCTACATTGACAACATCCTGCCAAATGACCTTTAACTCTGTTGGAACACCATTGACAAGAATCACCAAAGTGTTCTCAATGGAGATCGCCTCCACATTTTCTGCAGAGACAGTGGAAGATACATAACAGAACCATTGAGAGATCTAATGAGTTCTTTTTGTGGAATGTTCCTTGTCTTTGTATTCAGACATAGAATAGTTTGAAATGGTTTCATAGTCTGAATAAGAATCTGTTCAAACATATTCAATGTGGCAATCTCAGGTGGTGCAACATGTGCCTCCATATTGTTCAAGAGTGACCTCGGTGGCAGAATGTTAGCCTTCACTTTGGAGAAACAGTGCTTGCACATCACAATGATTGAGTCTAACTGAAAGTCATGCTTTAACTGCAGAAATGCTGACAGTCGAAACCACGTCTTTGTACATTGACAAGGTTTCCAGGTTCACTGTGACTGTTTGTTTTCCGAAACAGAGCTGATCACGTGACACACTTACAGAGTCAAATTTCTCTGTCTTTGCCAACTCATATTTGGCAATTGATTTCCCAAACTGCTTAAGAATATCAGTTTCTAAGACAGAGACAGAATTTCCAGCAGCAATTGATGACTGTTCAATCACAGTATCTGTGACACTGCTGACATGTTGCAGCTGTTTCAAAAATGTCATGGCACAATGTATGTCACCAGACTGCAGTAACTCATTCAGACGAGTGTACTGTGCAACAACTCATCACACCTCATAGACCCTGTACACAGTGTTTTGCATGCCTGATTGATGCACTCCCAACATCCGCATGTGGTGAAATACACTGTCGCAAACATCACTATCTAGACATGTAAGCAAGTGACCCATAAATCCAGTATGTGGATGAACCTCACAAAGGTCTATACTCTCAAACAGTTTATGTCTGTCTTTATGATCAGTAATGACAAACAGGTTGATAAAGTGCTCAACTTTGTCAAATGATGCTTGTCTTCGGATGCAAGTCACATCACACGTCCAAAAGAGACAGTGATGCTTAGGAGGCTGAGCAGTTGCCTCACACTCATCATCTGACTCCATTGTACTGTCATCACACACACTCAGCATATTACACAGTTAACCAGACTCATCAATGCAGAAGTTGCTGTCCTTTTTCTGTGAGTAATATGACTCCTCCCAGAAATATGCCTCTGAGTGCTGTGTGTGCATCCAGTGACCTGTGAAAACATCACAGAAATTGTGTTGGTTCAAGACAGGATACTGTTGTAGCCTCATCTTAATCTCATACACAACTTTTATAAACTGCTCAAGTACATGTGACATCTTATGCCACAAGTGTTGAAGAACAAATACTGCTCTATTAACCAATATACATACTTTGAGATGCAATTTCATCAAAAAGAGATGACTCTTTATTTTTTTGTGCTGACATCTCATCACAGCAGCAATAAGTCTGGCAATCTAAGCTTTAGAAGCTAGTGATCAGAAATTGCTTCTTCAGATAACCATCAGCAGCTACAAATTTACGCTGCTGCTTAATAAGCTTCTTTATGCTTGCCTTTGCAACATTAGTATTCCGTCTCACAAATTTCCACAACTGTTGCTCAGATATGCATTTTTCCCTTGCAGTTGAGCAAGTACATACTTTTTCTGCGGAGCGTGCAACCTGTGAAGTCATTCCTTGAGCAGAATGCTGAATCATTTTACATCCTGAACAAGCATCAGTGGGTTTCGGACCACTCTTAAGCAACAGTGAACTACTATGTTACCTGTTTCGTCTCTGCATAGAACTCCATCTCAGTTTAGAGGGCATCTTTCTTCTCTGGAAATTCACAGTAGTCTGGAACAATCTTGCATAAGTATCAGACACCGATATAATAAATAGAGAAAATCAAATATTTAGTGTTGAACTGTTTTTTTGTCCTAACATTACATAGTCACACACACTGTCCATGTGTCATGTAAGAAGAATAAATAGTACTACTTACAAAATATTGTACACATTATTACTCTAACAATTGAACACCACTAAAACCAATATACATTTTCAAACATCACAGAACATAAGCTCACTTATAATATGAGAATAAATATCTAAACATGTAAAAACTAAAATATTGGCACAATCTAAAGCATCCACAGTATTTTTTTGTAATAAATACTTTATTTAAAAAATTTGTAAAAAGTGTCGAATGTGTGACAGTGTCGCAAAATATGGTGTTGTGAGCATGAAAGTGTCACAAAATTTGTTTTTTTGAGCACGACACTATCGAATGTAGTGTTGCAAATACTGTCATAAGCACAAAAGTGTCGAATAATAGTGTTGTGAGCATGAAAGTGTTGAATAATCACATTAAAAAAAAACACCCTCTTTAAGGCTAAGCCATTCAGACATTGCTTCTTATTTGCCTGACAGACGCTGCCAACTATGCAACGTAACATTGATCAGGCCATGTCAGGCAACCAATCACAAGAGCTGAAGAGTGGAGAAGAAGGACATAGCAGCCATCTTAGAAAAGAAGGAGATATCCTGCTTTACACTGTGTAAGTACATCACATTTTAGATACAATTTTTTTTAGCATTATAAATACTGTTAGCAGCACAAAAATAGTATTAAACAAAACATTATTTACTGCTCTATTTGACTATGACAATCTAAATAACCTGTTATGTTGTAAAAAGAAGTTATTACTGTTTAAAGTCAGAGTGTCAATCAGTACTTACTAGCACAGATAGAGCTGCAAATGGAGGCAGAAAGCAAGCAGCATGTGTATCATAACACAAGAGGCAACCAATCATACACCTCTGTATAGCTGTGATTGTTTGAAGTAGCCTATGAAAATGTACTATTTTCCCACTAAGAAATCTTCCAACATTTCTGGTTGACAGCAGCTACAGCCATTCAGTGTAGTCATAGTCAGTGCATCCACTGTATTGGTTAGCCATGAGAAAGCAATAACCAATAACTTTAAAAATCACAGTGTTTTGGAACAGCCCACCAAAGCAATGTTGAAGGAGAGAGAGAAATTTTAGTTTCATATTCAGTAGTGACTAGAAACTGCAGGAGAAACACTGAGTTTTTTGTTAGCTCTTTGTCCACTTCTCAGTATAAAAATCTCAGAATGGTAGAAAACAGCAAATGGACTGTGTGGGTCATTGGCAGCAGCATAGTATGGCAAGCTTCAGTGTATGCTCAGAGGAGTGATTTTGGCAAAGAACTGCAGCTTCCAAATTGCTGTGTTAAATGGTTTGGCAGGGGTGGCATGAGGTGGGAGCATATCATGCCAACAATGCACAGACTTCTGAGGACTCACGCTCGACCTTACATACTGCTGATTCATCTCGGAGGCAATGATTTGGGCACCAAACAATGAATAGATTGAGTGTAAGAAGCAAAATTGGACCTTGCTTCTATTATGGGTATGTTACCTGCCTGTAAGATCATTTTTTCTGATATTACAGAACATAGGGTCTGGCAAGTTGAACAGCACATGTACCTGCTTGACAGAGCTCACAGAAAGGTAAACATTCAAATATCTGGATGCCTTCACATGGCTGGGATGTACATCATACGTCACCCTGAAATTAAGTATTGTAATGATTGCCAATACCTACCAGACGGTGTGCACTTCTCGCATGCTGGCAATTGCCTTTTCCTGGGTGACCTTCGAGATGGAATCCTCACAGTCCTCTAAAAATATCAGACTGTTAAAACAGATATCTTTAAAAAAAGGTGTCTTTTAAGAGCCACAAACCTTGGTCAAAAAATAGAAAAGCTGCATACATAACACACATAACACTAACCCATGCTATCTTACTTTCACACTACTATACAAACTGAGATGCATGAACCTGTTCAGAATTGTGACATACATTTAGCTCCTGTTAATAAGATGTAATACAAATATCTCGCTATGTGGTTTCAGTATACTGTACATATAAGCCACAGTTAAACATGGCATCATGGAGGCAGTACTGTGTTGTTAATGTCACATAATCTAACAATTAGTGTAGCCATATAGCATTACTTCTTATAATAACTATAGAATCCTAAAAATTATGCTATCTGTATATCTGTAGTCAAAAACCTGAACAGGGGATAAACACACACACATAACAATATATCACAGTAACATACTGTTGCCTCTCTATTTATTGCAGCTTCAAACAAGAAAACATCAACCATGAGACTTTGGAGTCGGAGGGAGGTGTGCTGCCTGCTTGAGGCTGCTCAGGTTAGAGGCAATGCCAGGGTGCTGATAAGAAGTTGGATACAATGTGGAGGCACATAAACGGGTATTTCAACATGATTTTAAAAGTTAAAAATAAGAACCCAGTTATGTGCAAAAAGAAAGTGGAAGATATTGCGCCAGCACTTCTATGTACTAAAGAACAGAGGTTAGATACCGGATAATGATGCATGCTGGTACTACTTTGCACACGAGATGTGGGAGGCTGCTGGAAAGCCTGCTGCAGGGAAGCGCCTAACACACCATGAGTAAAGAAACCATTTGTTACTTAGCATAGCATATATTCTTAAACAGGAATCACTAACAAGCTTACTGTTGTGCTAGATGAGATCAAACCTCAGGTAGACAGGCACCAGCCCACCGGCTGAGTACATCCACTACCTAAGGCATCACATTATCCCATCACACCACACAGCTTCAATGGTTTGTTGTAATACAGAGTGTGAAAAAAATGTGAATTTGTGTGTAACTGCAATCACAGTGATGTTCCATTGATGTACATTGCCTCACTCTTACAATGGGTCTGCAGTCAGGGTTCAGTATCTGGTGTTTGGTGGGGGAAGGGGGGTAATTGGCTGGCTGACACCATGGGCTCCTAAGTCTCCTAACTTATATCTTCCTGAAATCAGGGTGATATTCCGTTGATGTCCATGGCCTTAGTTTTACAATGGATCTGCAGTCAGGATACAGTACCTCTTCTGGGAGGAGGGTGCATTGCGTGGCTGATGATGTGCAACTCCTAACTGTCCTAACTTCTGTGCCCCTGCAACCACAAATATGCACTGTTGATGTCTGTGAACTTTCTTTTCCTGTGACTCTCCATTCACAATGCACTACCTGGCCTGGTGTGGAGGGGCATTGCCTAGCTGACACCATGTAACTCCTAACTGTCCCAACTAGTGTGTTACTGCAATCATGGGGCTCTACTCTTAATATCCATAACCTTTCTTTCCTGTGAGTCCCCACTTATGATGCAGTACTTGCTGGGGGATTGCCTGGCTGACACTGTGTAACTCCTAAATGTATTAAGTTATGTGCCCCTGGAACCAAAAAGGGGAAATATTGATGTCTATGGATTTTCTTTTACTGTGACTCTGTACTTAGGATGTATTGCCTGGCCAGGGAGAGGGGAAGGGAGGCATTGCCTATCTGACACTGTCCAACTCCTAACTGTTCCAACCAGTGTGTTACTGCGACCATGAACCTGTACCATTTATATCCATAACCTTTCTTTTCCTCTGTGTCTACATTCATGCTGCAGTATCTGATATGGGGGTGGGTGGGGGTCATTGCCTGGCTGACACTGTGCAACCCCTAAGTGTCCCATCTTGTGTGCCCCTTCAGCCATGAAGGTGTACCATTGATGTCTATGGATTTTCTTTTTTTCTGACTCTCCACTCAAGATGCACTACCTGTCGTGGTTGGGGGGGCATTGCTTAGCTGACACCATGCAACTTCTAACTGTCTGAACTAGTGTGTTACTGCAATCATGGAGCTGTACTGTTTATATCCATAACATCTGTTTTGCTGTGAGTCTCCACCCAGGATGCAGTACCTGCTCAGTGGGAGGGGGATGCCTGGCTGACACCATGCAACTCCTAACTATCCCAACTAGTATGTTACTACAATCATGGAGCTGTACCATTTATATCCATAACCTTTGTTTTCCTCTGAGTCTCCACCCAGGATGCAGTACCTGCTGGAGGGGGTCATTGCCTGGCTGACACTGTACAACTTCTAACTGTGCCACCTAGTGTGTCACTGCAATCATGGAGCTGTACCATTTATATCCATAACTTTTATTTTCCTGTGATTCTCCACTCAGGATGTAGTACCTGATCTGGGGGGGGGGCATTGCCTAGCTGACAGCATGCAAGTCCTAACAGTGCCAACTAGTGTGTTACTGCAATCATGGAGCTGTACCATTTATATCTATAATCTTTCTTTCCCTGTGACTCTCCACTGACCACACAGTACCTGCTTTGAGGGGGGGAGTCATTGCCTGGCTGACACTGTACAACTCCTAACTGTACCAACTAGTGTTACTGCAATCATGGAGCTGTACTATTTATATCCATAGTCTTTATTTTCCTGTAGGTCTCCACTCAGTATGCAGTACCTGACCGTAGGTGGGTGCGGCATTGCCTAGCTGACACCATGCAACTCCTAAGTGTCCCAACTAGTGTGTTACTGCAATCGTGGAGCTATACCATTTATATCCATAAGCTTTATTTCCATGTGAGTCTCCACTCAGTATGCAGTACCTGCTTGAGTGGGGGAACGTGTGGCATCATTGCCTGGCTGACACAGTACAACTCCTAACTGTCCCAACTAGCGCTTTACTGCAATCATGCAGCTGTAACATTTATGTCCATAACCTTTATTTTGTTGTGTGTCTCCAATCAGTATACAATACCTCATCTGGGAGCATCTTAAGTAGCAGACAACACTACCATTGTTGAAAGAAATATGTATTAAATAACTGAAGACACACATACCACACCCAATAAATATAATTATTATCTTTCATTCACAGGACATCAGAGGCACTCCCCACCACATTGTGAGGTAGTACCAGGCCAAGCTGAGGTTGTGGAGGCTGAACACTCTTACTCAGACAGTGTCATCATTGTCAAGTCAGAAGGTAAGAAAATCCTAGTAAAAATGATTTCAATAGTTGCTCTCAGTACTTGGTGTGCATCGCATTCTTGATCCTCTGCAACCATTCAGCTTCTGTAACATTGCTGTGTAACACAGTAGCTTTAATATGACTCTACACTCACAAGCCAGAACCTCCTTGTGTAACATCAGAGGACATACTCTTGCTCCCCATGCAAGTCCTAATTGTGCAAGCATATGTAGCTCTGCAATCACCAAGGTATTCTGTTAATGTTAATGTCAGTAGTCTTCTTGTGGTTCTCCACTCAGGACACAATGCCTGTTCAGCGGTGAATGGTTCATACCCTGGGTGGCACCAGAGAACTCTTAACTGTGCAAATGTCTGTACTGTTCATGTCCATCACAGTACTTTTGTTGCAGCACTACAATCAGCCCACAGTACCAGTTTCCTTTTAACACCATTGCCTACCTCAGAACATCCAACTACTAAGTCTTCTAACTCAGCCACATTACCTTGCTAAGATCATGTGACTGAAAACTACATTAATTTGTGAACACCTCATATTACAGCGGTGTTCCATTGATGTACATGACCTGACTTTTCATGTACATCATTAGCTGGTTTTATCTGTACAACTCCTCAGTGCCTTAATTAAGGAAAAAGCATGACAGGGTGTGGGTGATGCTGACTTTACCTACGCCTGGTGTGGTTCAGTCACGAGACCACAGTCCGAGTGATCAAACATCCAGCCGTGGGAAAATACCAGCATCACCCACATCCTAGAGTGATTCATTGCACTTATACAATGTGTCTCTTGCATTTTTGGCATAGGAAAATAAAGAAAAAGACAATTTTTTCACATTTGCAAAGTTTTTTATGAACTTTATCCTTACACTGGAATCAATAGTTTTGTCCCATTGTCAACTTTCTCTAGAGTAGTCATGATGTTAAATCGGCCCCCCTCCCCCATCCCTCCAGAGAGCCATGTGCCTTCCCCATATCTCTCGAGTCCTCCAGATAGCTGTAGTGCAAACGCCGCTTTACTTGTACTATTGCTGTATACTAGTCTTGTCACACATCAGGAGGAATCTGATTACATAGCCTGTCTCAAACAATACCAAAAGTCATTCTCCTATCTTGTAAACATCTCCAATCACAGACATATGTAATAAATGTTCATGCCTCTATTTTAGTAGTTTTTATGTACTAAGAAATTAGTATATTATTTCTTTAGCCATTGATAAAATCTCACAACTACAAGTTGTGAGCAGGCACATGATTAACTGTGCTACATTATACCATGCCAGAATCATAACATTAATATAGATATAAGACAAAAACAACATTCTTTACCATGTACATATTCAGATTATCCACATTAAATAATCTATTTTATGTATTTTCTAGTGGTTGGGGAGACTGTTACCACACCATGGACACAGGTGAAGCAGGAGCCTGGCACCAGTGCTGAACGTAAGTGTTGTAACAGAAATACATGCAGATGTCATTAACTGCTAACCAGACTATTAGCACATGTTATATCCTAGGCTATGTTAACTCAATCATTAAAGCTGTACAGTTGATGTGCATGGCTTTACTTTTGCTGTGATTTATGTCTCAGGGTACACTATCTGGTCTGCAGTGAGCAGGACGCATTGCTTCACTGAGTCCACACAACTCCTCAGTGGGCTAACTTGTCTCTAACTCCAATCAAGGAGCTGTACCATTCATTTCCATGGCCTTTCTCTTCCTGCACCTCTCCACTCAGGATGCAGTACCTGGTCTGGGGGGGTACATTTTCTGTCTAAGACCATACAATGGTAACACCCATGTAAAGCACTGATTATTGAGTGCTGCACTTTTGAGCTACTCAATAACAGTGCTCTACAAGAGAAGCGAGTGGTACAATACATCATTATATCCTGCATAGCAAGTACAGCAAGGAGCTGTACTCACTACTGCAGGATATACAGTAGTATGCTTTGTGGCCAATTCCTGCCAAGCTGCTTGCATAGCGTAGTGGTGTACACCACTGCTTGCGATGCAAGCAGACCTGGGTTTGGTCCGGCTACAGACAGAAATGTTTTTTTGCCTCACACGCCAGTAACTTGCACCATGCTCCGCACCCCCCTCGGAGTTGGTTATTTAAGTTTGGGGGTGCAGGGGGCTTGACCCCCACAAAGGGGGCATGGGGGACACAGCCCCCCTGCATAAAAAAGATTTCTGTGAGGTTTACTTAGGTATTGTAGCAACCGTCGTTATTTGCAACGGGTCGGTACAATATCCGTTGCCCTTTTGCCTATGGACTCAAGTTTGCTCGCTCTATGTGATAGGCAATCTTTCAGACTCACCATTATCACATTGAACCCATACAACTCCTAACTATACAAACTTGTGTACACCTGCAATCAGAGAAGTGTACCATTGATGTACATGGCTTCAGATTAGCTGTGACTAGCCACTCACCATGCAGTACCTGATCTGTTGTGGTTGGGAGCTATACTGTGACTGATGACATGCAACTATGAACATTTCTAACTTGTCTGTTCCTGCAACAAGGGAGGCATACCGTTAATGTCTATGGACTTTGTTTTCCTGTGGCTCTCCACTCACGATACAATACCTGTTCGGGGGCAGTGAGAGAGGATTACCTAGATCAGCCCGTGCAACCCCCTAACTATTCAAACTTATATAAACCTATAATCACGTAGGGACACTATTCATATCCATCAGTCAATTTAAGTGTGGTTCTCCATTCAGAATGCAGCACATTATCATTGAGGGGGCATTACATGGCTGACACCATCCAGCTCCAAAATGTCTTAAGTTGTGTGCTACTGCAACCATCGACATCTACCATTGATGTCCATGTCATTCCTATTCCAGTGACTCTTCACTCAGCATTCACTACCTGGTTAGAGATGGCACTAGCGCATTGCCTGTATGAGCATCTGCAACTACTAACTTACATAACTTGTGTACAGCAGGAATCAGGCAGGTGTACCATTCATGTTTTCTTGTGAATCTCCACTCAATAAACAGTACCTTTCCAAGTGCGGGGTAGGGTAGCCTTTCCAGTGTGACACAATGTAACTCCAAACTATTCTAACCTGTGTCTTACTGCAACCACAGACATGTACCATATATGTGCATGGCCTTTCTTTACCTATGACTATCTACTCAGCATTCAGTACCTGGTTGGTGGGGAGAGGGCATTGCCTGTTTTATACCTTACAAATCCTAAGTGCTCTAACATTTGTGTTGTTGATGTCCATAGACTCAGTTCTGCTCTGCTTCTCCACTCAGGATGCAGAACCTGCTTGGGGGGTGGGGGGGCAATTCTTGCCTGTCATAATACAAATAGTAAGTCTCCTAAGTTCTCTGTCCCTACAATGACCGACATATACAAATGATGTCCATGCCTTTCTTTTTTTGTGTGGCTGTCCACTCAAGATGCAGTACCTGCTATGCAGCAGATGGCAGGGGGAGAGGTCAGGGGGCCTTGCCTACCACTACCCATACAACTCTTAACTATACTAATTTGTATGAATCAACAATCAGAGACGTGTACCATAAATGTACATGATGCCACTTTCCCCATAGGTCTCCACTTAAGATACAGTACCTTATCTTGTGGGTGGGGGGAGTGGAAGTGAGCATGCATAGCATAGCTCAGGCCTGCCAACTCCTAACTTTTGTCCACCTGCAATCAAGGAGGTGTACCATTCATCTACATTGACCCAATATAGCTGTCACTGTATAGTCAAGATGCACTACCTCTCCACAGGGTGGAGGAAAGGTGAAGGGGGTCATTGTCTGACTGATGACAGACAACTTCTCATCACCATAGGTTCTGTCTATCTTAACCAAAACTCGTATCTAGAACCATTGTAAAGATATCAGCCCCAGAGACCACATCTCATGAGATTAAACAGAACCAGCAAAGTACATTTGCCACTGTTACGTTAATGGATTTTTTTTCTGTTTACAGATCTGCCATGGACTAAGCAGTGCACTGTACACTGCCGCTGTGTTCGGACACTCGAGCGCAAGGTTGACTGTCTCAAAAAATAAGTTTTAGGCCTGCGAGAGGGACAGGATAAAATACTGGCCCTCCTTACAGCACAGCATTCGACAGTCAACCTTGTGCAAGAGCCTGTGGACACAGCAGCAGGTAGCAGTGCATGGATCAGCACTGCTTCACCTGCGAATATTTCATCCAGTCTCCCTGACCACTGATGGGTGGCCTCCACAGCTTGCCCAGTGTCTTCCCCCCGGCGCAACAGCTTCCACTCCCAATGCACCTCCACGTGTATCCAGCTTCCTGCCTGAGCTGCCTCAAGCAGCAGCAAACCTCCCTCTAAAAAAATAACATCAAATAAATCTTTTCCCTTTCTTAATAATTTTAATTTAAAGTTCATTTAAAAAAAGAATACAATTTTCACAAAAGGTTTTTATAATTAATATTTGAGGTGAGGTGTTGTTGCCACTGTACAGGAATATGGTGAGGCCAATGTTAGAGTATTGCTCCACTGTCTCTTATCTGGTCCTTGTTAAAGACATAAAATTAATGGATAGGTCCCAGAGAGCTTTTACTAGACTTGTTTCAGGGTGTCAGGAAATTTTATATGAGGAAAGATTAGATAGGTTGGGATTGTGGACTCTGAGTAACAGAAGGACAAGGGGTGATTTATTGTTTTTATATAAGGTGTTGGGAGATGATGATCTTAAGGTGGAATTGGGAATGGAAATAAGAGTAAAAACATAAATTGAGGGGACATAATAAGCAATTGAGGGAAGAAATGAGTCAGACTGAATTAAGAAGGAATAGTTTTAAGTATAGGGTAATTAGGTTGTGGAATAAGTTACCACAGGAGGTGATGGATGTAGATAGTTTTGAAATATTTAAAAATAGACTGGACAGGTACTTTGTTGAAGTTGGTGATGTATGTTGCCACCACTGAATTGTGGGGGAGGTCTAAATGGGCTTTGCCTTCTTGACTTCCTTAAAAAATCCAGTATGAAATCCAGAATGAAATATTTATTTTATACAGAAGAAATATATATTTTTTTCTAAATTAACAATTTAAAAGTTTTTATAATAAATATTTCTTTTTACAGAAAAAAATTATATATATTTTCTAAATTATGTAAAGTTGATTATTTTTTAAATTTTTTAAACAATCTTTTCTCAAAATCAAATTTTAAAAATCAATATTGTTTATAAAATATATCTATTTTTTCTAAATCATGCAAAAGTAATTAGATTTTATGTTGATTTCTTATTCTTCAATACAATAATTGTTCAAACAAAAGTTAATAAATATTTTCTTAAAAAAAGTGTTTTTCTTCTACAATTTTGAATGCATGACTATTTTGCAGAGCTATTGCCATTCTAACTTGTTTGCATGCCATAGGAAACCATTAACAACATTTTTTTACCATGCCTGACTTTCACAATGAGTCTTGACTCAGGGCATAGTACCTGGTCTAGGGGGGCGGGGGGGCATTACCTGGCTAACACCGTGCAACTCATAAGTATACTAACTTTTGTGTTCCTGCAATCAGGAAGGTGTGCTATTGATCTCCATGGTCTCAGTTTGACAATGTGTGTCCACTCAGGGTGCAGTACCCGATCATGGGATGGGGACATTGCCTAGCTAACACCATGCAACCCCTAACTGTCCTAACTTGTGTGTTCCTGCAATCAAAGTGGTGCACTGTTTATCTTCCTGCTCTCACTTTTACCACGACTCTATACTCAGGATACAATTTCTGATCTACCGGGGGGGAGGGTATTGCCTGGCTAACACCATGCAACTTCTAAGTGCCCTAACTTGTGTGTTCCTACAACCAGAAAGGTGCACCATCAATGTCTATAGACTTTCTTTTCCTATCACTCGACACTCAGGATGCACTACTTGATCTGGATGGAGGGGCCGCATTGCCTGGCTGATGCCGTGCAACTCCTAGCTATTCTAACATGTGTCGTCCAGCAAACAGGGATGTATACCATAAATGTCTACAACCTTTGTTTCCTGTGGATCTCCATTCAGGAGACAGTATCTGCTGTGTGCATCTGTGGTGGGGGGGTATTGTCTGGCTGAAGCCATGCAACTCCTAACTGTCATAATTTGTGTGTTCCTGCAGCCACAGAGGTGCACCGTTAATGTCTATGGACTTTCTTTTCCTGCAACTGTCCACTCAGGGAGCACTACCTGTTCTGGGGAGCGGGGGGGGGCATTGCATAGCTCACAATACAAGTACTAACTCTCCCAACCAGTGTGTTTCTGAAATAATGGAGCTGTACCATATATATCCATAACCTTTCTTTCCCTGTGGCTCTCCACTCAGGATGCAGTACCTGATCTGGGGGGCATTGCCTGGCTGACACCGTGCAACTCCTAACTGTCCTAACTTGTGTGCCCCTGCAACCATGAAGGCACACTGTTGTAGTCTAAGCATGTACTTTTCCTGACACTCTCCACTCAGGATGCACTACCTGCCCTGAGAGGAGGGGAATTCCCTAGCTGACACCATTCAACTTCTAACTGTCTGAAGTAGTGTGTTACTGCAATCATGGAGCTGTACCAGTGTCATCCACAATCTTTCTTTTGCTGTAAGTCTCCACTGAGGATGCAGTACCTGCTCTGGGTGGGTGGGTGAAGGGCAGACAAATCCCTGCTCATGCCATGCAAATCCTAACTGTACTAACTTAGTACCCCTGCAGTCATGAAGGTGCACCATTGATGTCTATGCACTTTCTTTTTCTGTGACTCTCCACTCAGGATGCACCACCTGGCCTGAGAGAGGGTTGGGGGTATTGACTAGCTGATACCGTACAACTTCTAACTGTCCCAAGTAATGTATTACTGCAATCATGGAGCTGTACTGTTTATATCCATAGCCTTTATTTTCCTCTGGGTCTGCACTCAGGATACATTACCTGATGTGGGGGGGTCATTGCCTAGCTGACAACATACAACTTCTAACTATCCCAACTAGTGTGTTACTTCAATCATGGAGCTGTACCGTTGACATCCATAACCTTTGTTTTCCTATGAGTCTCAACTAAAGATGCAGTATTTGCTCTGCGGGGAGGGGGGAATACCTGGCTGATGCCGTGCAACTACTAACTGTTCTAAAGTGTGTGCCCCTGCAACCACAAAGGTACGCCATTGATGTCTATGGCCTTTCTTTTCCTGTGAGTCTCTACTCAGGATGCACTAGCTGGCCTGTGGGGGGGCATTGCCTAGTTGTCACTGTGCAACTCCTAAGTGTCACAAGTAGTGTGTTACTACAACCATGGACCTGAACCATTTATATCCATAATCCTTCTTTTTGACAATGAGGGCTATAAATAGTGAATGAATGTGGTGGTGGGAGCATGGGCCCTTCAGACCCCATGCTCCCACTATGCAATTTGTGTTGTGACATAGTAATGGTAACTGCAATGCAAATGGAATGTCTATAGACTTTCTTTTCCTATCACTCTACACTCAGGATGCACTACCTGGTCTGGAGGGGGGGCTGCATTGCCTGGCTTACGCCATGCAACTCTTAACTGTTCCAACTTGTGTGTTACTGCAATCAAGGACCTGTACCATTAATATTGATAACCTTTGTTTTCCTGTTAGCCTGCACTCAGGATGCAGTACCTGCTGTGTGTGTGGGGAGGATTGCCTGACTGATGCCATGCAATTCCTAGCTGTTCTAACATGTGTCCTCCTGCAAACAGAGATGTATACCATCAATGTCTATAGCCTTTGTTTCCTGTGGATCTCCACTCAGGATACAGTACCTGCTTTGTGTGTCTGTAGTGGGGGAGGGCATTGCCTGGCTGATGCCATGCAACTCCTAGCTGTCATAATTTGTGTGTCCCTGCAACCACAGAGGTGCACCATTAATGTCTATTGACTTTCTTTTCCTGTTACTCTCCACTCAGGATGCACTACCTGCCCTGGGGGGCATTGGCTACCTGACATCATACAACTCCTACAGTAACTGTACCAACTACTGTGTTTTTGTAATCATGGAACTGTACCATTTATATCCATTACCTTTCTTTTCCTGTGGGTCTACACTCAGGATGCACTACCTGATGTGGGGGTGGGGCATTGCCTGGCTGATGCCATGCAACTCTTAACTGTCCTAAGTTTTGCGCCCCTGCAACTACAAAGGTGCACTGTTGAAGTCTATATACTTTCTTTTCCTGTGACTCTCCACTCAGGATATACTACCTGGCCTGGGATGTGCGGGGGTGGCATTGCTTAGCAGTACCTGATGTGGGGGTGGGGACATTGCCTGGCTGACGCCATGCAACTCATAACTGTCCTAAGTTTTGTGCCCCTGCAACCACAGAGGTGCACCATTCAAGTCTATATACTTTCTTTTCCTGTGACTCTCCACTCAGGATACACTACCTGGCCTGGGACGTGCGTGGGTGGCATTGCTTAGCTGACACCGTACAACTCCTAACTGTCCCAACTAGTGTGTTACTGCAATAATGCAGCTGTACCATTTATATCCACAACTTTCTTTTCCTGTGATTCTCCACTCAGGATGCAGTACCTGATCTGGGAGGGGGTGGGGATTGCCTGGCTGATGGCGTGGAATTCCTAACTGTCCTAAGTTGTGTGCCCCTGCAACTACAAAGGTGCACCATTGATATCCATAGACTTTGTTTTCCTATCACTCTCTTCATTCAGGATGCACTACCTGGTCTGCTGTGGGGGGGGGGATTGCCTGGCTGACACCATGCAACTCCTAACTCTTCCAACTTGTGTGTTACTGCAATCAGGGATGTATACCATTAATGTCAATAGCCCTTTTTTCCTGTGGATCTCCACTCAGGACACAGTACCTGCTGTATGTGAGTGTGGTACGGGGGGTATTGTCTGGCTGAAGCCATGCAACTCCTAACTGTCCTAACTTGTGTCTCCCTACAGCCACAGAGGTTCACCGTTAAT
Source organism: Neoceratodus forsteri (assembly GCA_016271365.2). Taxonomy (NCBI): domain Eukaryota; kingdom Metazoa; phylum Chordata; order Ceratodontiformes; family Ceratodontidae; genus Neoceratodus; species Neoceratodus forsteri. The sequence goes on along the minus strand of CM028137.1, from coordinate 38,655,704 downwards.
GTCTATGGGCTTTCTTTTCCTGTGACTGTCCACTCAGGGAGCACTACCTGTCCCGGGGAGTGGTGGGGGGCATTGCCAGCTCACAATACAAGTACTAACTCTCCCAACCAGTGTGTTTCTGCAATAATGCAGCTGTACCATATATATCCATAACCTTTCTTTCCCTGTGGCTTTCCACTCAGGCTGCAGTACCTGCTCTAGTGGGGGAGCATTGCCTGGCTGACACCGTGCAACTCCTAACTGTCCTAACTTGTGTGACCCTGCAACCACAAAGGTACACCGTTGAAGTCTAAAAATGTTCTTTTCCTGTCACTCTCCACTTAGGATGCACTACCTGCCCTGAGAGGGGGAGGGGAGAATTCCCTAGCTGACACCGTTCAACTTCTAACTGTCTGAAGTAGTGTATTACTGCAGTCATGGAGCTGTACCATTGTCATCCACAATCTTTTTTTTCCTGTAAGTCTCCACTGAGGATGAAGTACATCCTCTGGGAGTGGGTGAAGGGCAGACAATTCACTGCTGATGCCATGCTAATCCTACAGTAACTGTACTAACTTGTGTACCCCTGCAATCATGAAGGTGCACCATTGATGTCTATGCATTTTCTTTTCCTGTGACTCTCCACTCAGGATGCACTGCCTGGCCTGGGAGGGTTATTGCCTAGCTGATACCGTACAACTTCTAACTGTCCCAAGTAGTGTGTTACTGCAATCATGGAGCTGTACTGTTTATATCCATAGCCTTAATTTTCCTGTGGGTCTGTACTCAGGATACAGTACCTGATGTGGGGGGGGCATCGCCTAGCTGACAACATACAACTTCTAACTATCCCAACTAGTGTGTTACTGCAATCATGGAGCTGTGCCATTGACATCCATAACCTTTTTTTTCCTATGAGTCTCAACTAAGGATGCAGTACCTGCTCTGGGGGGAAGGGGGGATTGCCTGGCTGATACCGTGCAACTCCTAACTGTTCTAATGTGTATGCCCCTGCAACCATAAAGGTGTGCCATTGATGTCTATGGCCTTTCTTTTCCCATGAGTCTCCACTCAGGATGCACTACATTGCCTGCCTGGCACTGTGCAACTCCTAAGTGTCACAAGTAGTGTGTTAGTACAGTTATGGACCTGAACCATTTATATCCATAATCCTTCTTTTTGACAATGAGGACTATAAATAGTGAATGAATCTGGTGGTGGAAGTGCGGGCCCTTCAGGCCCCACTCTTCCACGGTGCAATTTGTGTTGTGACACAGTAATGGTAACTCTAACACAAATGGAAGTGCTAACAGTTACACACATGCTGACACAAACATAAATGGTAAAGAAAACATTAATAGAAATACAAGCATGAACTGACGCCAAAGGAAACAAACAGAAATGCAAACACAACTGTACATAAATGCTAAGCATCACACTACCTGGCCTGGCAGGGTGGGAGGGGTATTGCCTACCTCACAATGTGCAACTCCTGACTATAAAACTAATGTGTTATTGCAGTCGTGGAGCTGTACCATTTATATCCATTGCCTTTATTTTCCTCTGGGTCTCCACTCAGGATTCATTATCTGATATAGGGGGGCATTGCCTGGCTGATGCCATGCAAACCCTAACTGTCATAACTTGTGTGCCCCCATAACTACAAAGGTGCACCATTGGTGACTATGGACTTTCTTTTCCTGTGACTCTCACTCAGGATGCACTACCTGGCCTGGAAAGGGGGGCATTGCCTAGCTGACACCATGTAACTCGTAAGTGTCCCAATTAGTGTATTACAACAATCATGGACCTGAACCATTTATATTCATAACCCTTCTTTTTGAGAATCTGGACTATAAATAGTGAATAAATCTGGTGGTAAGAGCATGTAGCCCCTTGTTTTGTGACATAGTAATGATAACTGCAACGAAAACGAAACAGTTACACTTACAAACATGGTGATGCAAACATAAATGGTAAAGCAAACATTAATAAAAATGCTAGTGGAAACTGAAGCAAACATTAATAAAAACGTTAGAGGAAACTGACGCCAAAGGAAACAGAAACGCAAACGCAAGCACGAACGCAAACGCAAACCGTTATGAACATGGTCACAGTAATGCAAACGTAAATGCAGAATTAGACCAGTTACAAACGCACATGAAAATGCACATAGAGATGCAAAATGAAAATTCACACAAAGATGCAAATACAAACTCAAAGATCAACAGTAGTAGATACACAAATGCTAACAGTAACAAAAACACAAGTGGTAACGAAAACGTGAAGGGTAATGCACACAGTGCCATTCCCGGAAACATGCATATGCATAATAATGCAGCTCGAACCAGAAAATGAGCTGTTGGAATACTAAATTGCTTATATCTCAGAAACCATAAGACGTAGAAAACATTTTTTAATTTCTTATGAATTATGGCTTTCCTGGCTAGTTTTGTACTTAGCTCCTTAATGGGGGGCTAAGTGTTTTCATGATGAAAAGTCCGTATCTCGTACCATTTCTGAGATATGGGACCCGAAAGGCATGGCGGATGCCACAATGTTAGTCTATGGGAAAAGGTATCAACTTTGGAGTACTGTAATATTGCATCCCTGCTATACTTTTTTCACCAAACCATGAGAAGGCACATCTGTGGGATGTTGGCTTTCTTCCCACCAAATGTCAGCCCAAAAGACCAAACCGTTCTTTTGCAGCAGGGTGGCAAATAATTCCTGTCATGTTTGACATAGTGTTGCAAAGTAGTGTTGTAATTTGTGACACTTTCACAAAAAAAATCACGAAAGTGTCACAAGTGTGACACTACTTTGCAAAACTACTTTTCCCCAAAATCTCAAAACATATTTCTTGGGTGTTTAACCTAAAAATAAAGACATGCCTAGCATCCTCAGGGCTTGACTAGGTAGACACAAAAAGAATTGTGTCCCTAGAGGGTCCCAATTTAAAATGTCAAGCATTTCTGTGATCAGTAACTGAAAACAAATTGGTGGATTTGCTACACTACTAGGGTAATTTGCCACACTAAAAACAGCATTTGCCACACTGTCAAACTTTTTGTTAACTTTTCCCATTGACTATATTGGGAAAGTTGTTTTTTGAATAACGTTTGAACCGTACAATATATTTTCACAAAACTTTCAAAAGGCACATTGGGGACCCCGGCTGCACATTCCCTGAAGGTTTCAGACCAGTCGTGTAAACTGTACGACCTGAAGGCGTGAGCAAAGAATGTGCAAAAAAATGTAATTGCACCCCGGAATGTCTCTTAATAACTCAGAAGCTGTATATATGGCCGGTACGAAAGTTGGCAGATCCCAAGATCTAGGGTTATGCCCATGCCTGCCAAATTTTAGGCAAATCTGTTGAACGGTGGCAAAATTATTAAGGTGTAAAGTTTCACCATTTAACCTTAAATGGAGTACTCAACTCTAACTATGGTAGCACTACCGTGCTACCATTTTATATATATATATATATATATATATATATATATATATAGAGGCAAAAAACTCCATTTAATGCATCAATTAGGGTTGTTCACAGTGACAAAGTAGAAATTCGATGTTAGGGTTGAAACACCCCTTGCATCCTCAGCCCACCCCCAACCGGCATCGAGGTGCGCTTTGGGGTCGTCGGCCCTAACTCTTACCCATCACATGTGGAAAGAAGCTGAGGAATAGGAGAATGGGGTGAGAGTTAGGACCGACGACCCCAACATGCACCCCGATGCTGGTTAGGGGGTGAGCTGGAGGGGTGCAAGGGGGGTTTCAACCCTAACATTGAATTTCCTCACTTTTGTCACTGTGGAACAACCCTAACTGATGCATTAAACGGAGGTTTTTGCCTCTAATTTCCCTTCTTTTTGAGAATGATAACGAGAAATTCGGGCCCCAAGCTCCCGCCATGTGTTGTCTTGTCACATAGCAACACGGTGCCCGCAATTGCAAATGGTAATGCGCATGGTGATGCAAAGCAAAACAGAAAGAGAAACAGTACTGTAGATACAAATGGTAAAAATAACGCAAATACAAGTGCAAATGAAAATGCAAAGGGTAACGCACATGGTGGCATAGACAGGAACGGTAAGTGAAACAGGTATGGAACCGCAAGCGGAAGTGGTAAGGGTAACAGTAATGTAAGCACACAAGCTGGTTTTCCCCAAAAGCTGCATAGAGAAAGACAGTGAGTACAAAGAATGTATGCATAATAATGGGTCTCCGAGCAGAAAATGAGGAGTTGGAATACTAAATTGCTTATGTCTCAGGAACAGTACGACGTAGAAAAAAATGTAAAAGTTATATGATTTATGACTTTCACGGCTAGTTTTATGCTTAGCCCCCATTAGGGGGCTAAGCATTTTTCTGATGAAAAGTCTGCATCTCTCACTGATTCCGAGACATGGGCCCTGAAAGGCGTGGCAAATGCCATAATGTTATCCTATGGGAAAAAAAGAGAAGTTCGGAGTGCCATAACTTTGCTGCCCTATAACATTTTTTCAACAAACCACCAAACAACACATCTATGTGTGTTGGCTTTCTTCTCTCCAAATTTCAGTGTAAAAGACCAAACCGTTATTTTGCAACAGGGTGGCAAAGAATTCCTGTCATGCAGCGGATGCCGCAATGTTAGTCTATGGGAAAAAGTGTCAATTTTAGAGTATCATAACTTTGTATCCATGCAATATTTTGTCAGCAAACCACAAAAGGCACATGTGTGAGATGTTGGCTGCGTTCCTTCCAACTTTCTGCCCAAAAGACCAAACCGTCCATTTGCAGCAGGTTGGCAAAGAATTCCTGTTATTTTGGGCATAGTGTTGCAAAGTAGTGTAGTGATTTGCGAGCGTTTTCGCAAAAATTTGTGACACTTTCATGAGTGCGACACTACTTTGTGACACTACTTTTTCCAGAAATTGGAAACACATATTTCTAGGGTGTTTAACCTCAAAATAAACACATGTCTAGCATCTCAGGGTCTGACTAGGTAAACACATAAAGAAATGTGTTGCTAGAGGGTCCCAAATTTAAATGGCAAGCATTTTTCTGATCACCAACTGAAAACAAAATGGCAGATTTGCAACATTACTAGAGCCATTTTCGACATGAAAAAGTGCATTTGCGACACTGTCAAACTTTTTGTTAACTTTTCCTATTGACTTATAATGGGAAATTGTTTTTTGAATAACTTTTGAACCATTTAATATCTTTGCATGAAATCTGATGTGCCTTTTGAAGAATTCTTTGCACATTTCTCGAAGTTTTCAGACCGGTCGCGCAAACCTGTAGGGACGAGCAAAGAATTCAAAAAAGTGTAAACGCGTGTGCAGATCACACTTAATAATTACACAGCCATATATCCGAACAGTACAAAAGTTGACATATCCCAAGATGTATGGTTCTTGATTGTGTATTCCAAATTTCAGGCAAATCCGTTGAACAGTTGCAAAGTTATTAAGGTGCAAAATTTTAGGTTTAACATGTAAATGGCTTCTCAACCCTAACTATGGTAGCATATATATTGGAGGCAAAAAACTCCATTTAATGCATTAGTTAGGGTTGTACCTCTTCGACAAAAGTGAGAAAATTCGGAGAATGGGTTGAGAGTTAGGACCAACAACCCCAACGAGCACCCCGATGCCAGTTGGGGGAGTGGACTGGGGGGTCCAAATGGGGTTTTCAATCCTAACACCGAATTTCCTCACTTTTGTTGCTGTGGAACAACCCTAACTAATGCATTAAAACGATTTTTTTTTGCCTCGAATTTCCCTTCTTTTTGAGAATGATGACGAGAAATAGTGAATGTAATGTGGCAGCGGGAGTGCAGGGCCAGACAGAAACAGCAAAGCAAACACAAGGTGGAAATGGAAATGGTAACAGTAAGGAAAATGGAAGCGCAAATGACAATGCAAAGGGTAATGCACACGGTGGCGTACACAGGAACGGTAACGCAAATGGGGACATAAACGCACGTTGAAACAGTAAGTGTAACGATAACGGAACTGCATACCCTGTTTTTGCTGGACAACTGCATAGAGAAACACAGTGTGCATAAACAATGTATGCATTGTAATGGGAATGGAAGCTTAAAACGAGCATTGGAAGTACTTAATTGCAAATAACTCAGCAACCGTACGACGTAGAAAAAAAATTTAAATTTCACAGAAATCATTATTTTCCTGACTACCATTTTGAGTCATATCGAAAAATCTGAATCTTGTACCGTTTTCGAGATACGAGCCCCGAAAAGAGCAGCATATGCCACCATGTTAGTCTATAGGAAAAATTGTCAACTTCGGAGAACTGTAACTTGGGAGCTGTGTAATATATTTTCACCAACTACCGAAAGGCACATCTGTGAGATGTTGGCTGCCTTTCCTCCAAATTTCAGCTCAAAAGACCAAACCATTCTTTTGCAGCAGGGTGGCAAAGAAGTGTTGTCATTTTGGCCATTGCCTGGAAAAGTAGTGTCTCAATTTGTGACACCTTTCGCAAATTTTGCCAAAGTGTCATAAGTGTGACACTACTTTGCGACACTACTTTTTCCAGAAATTTGGAAAACATGTTTCTGGGGAGTTTAACCCCAAAATAAAGACATGGCTACCATCCTAGGGGTCTGACTAGGTGAACACAGAAAGAATTGTGTCTCTAGAGTGTCCCAAATTTCAATGCCAAGCATTTCTGTGATCACTAACTGAAAAAAAAATGGCTGACGCATGACACTACTGGGGTCATTTACGACACTAAAAACTGCATGTATGACACTTTCGCACTTGTTAACTTTTCCCTTTGACTTATAATGGGAACTTGTTTTTTGAATAACTTTTGAACCATTTAATATTTTTTCACGAAATCTTCAAAATACACATTGGGGACCCCAGCTGCATATTCCCTGATGTTTTTGGACTGGTCTTCCAAACCATACGACCTGTAGGCGAGAGTAAAGAATTCACAAAAAAGCATAACGCACATTTCGTTGGTGCTTAATAACTCCGCAGCTGTATATCCGACCAGCACAAAACATAGCACAACCCAAGATCTACCATGCCCAATCATGCATACCAAATACATAGCAAATCTGTTTAATGGTGGCAAAGTTATTAAGGTGCAAAGTTTGACCCTTTAACCTTAAAATGGCTCCTCAACCCTAACTATAGTGGTAATACTGTGCCACTATAATATACATTAGAGGCAAAAAAATCCATTTAATGCATTAGTTAGAGTTGTTCCACAGTGACAAAAGAGAGCAAATTCGGTGTTAGGGTTGAAAGCCCCCCTAGGACCCCACCACCCACACCCCCAAACGGCATTGGGGTGCGTATTGGGGTTGCCAACCCTAACTCTCACCCCATCAGATGTGTGGAGAAGCAGAGGTATAGGAGAATGGGGTGAGAGTTAGAACTGACAACCCCAATGCGCACCCCAATGTCATTTGAGGGTGTGGGTGGGGGGGTCCTGGGGGGCTTTCAACCCTAACACTGAGTTTCCTCACTTTTGTCACTGTGGAACAACCCTAACTAATGCATTAATTTTTTTTTTGCCTCTAATTTCCCTTCTTTTTGAGAATTAGTCTGAGAAATAGTGAATGTAATGTGGCAGCTGGAGCATGGGGCCCTTTGGGTCCCATGCTCCTGCCACGTGATGTCTTGTCACATAGTAACACGGTGCCCACAAACGCAAATGGTAATGCACATGGTGATGCATAGTTAAACACAAAGATAAACAGTACTGTAAACACAAATGGTTAAAATAATGCAAAAGCAAGTGCAAATGAAAATGCAGAAGCAGTAAGGGTAACAGTAATGTAAGCACACTGGCTGGTTTTCCCCAAAAGCTGCATAGAGAAAGACAGTGAGTACAAAGAATGTATCCATAAAAATGGGTCTCAGAGCAGAAAATGAGGAGTTGGAATACTAAATTGCTTATATCTTAGGAACTGTACGACATAGAGAACATTTTTAAAGTCATATGATTTATGACTTTCCTGGCTAGTTTTATACTTAGACCCAATTAGGAGGCTAAGCATTTTTCTGTTAAAAAGTCCATATCTCGCACCGTTTCTGAGATATGGGCCCTGAAAGGCGCGGCAAATGCCGTAATGTTATTCTATGGGAAAAAAGAGGAGTTCGGAGTACCATAACATTGCCTCCCTGTAATATGTTTTCACCAAACCATGAAAAGGCACATCTGTGGGATGTTGGCTTTTTTCCCTCCAAATTTCAGCCCAAAAGACCAAACCATTATTTTGCAGCAGGGCGGCAAAGGATTCCTGTAATGTGGTGGATGCCGTAATGTTATCCTATGGGAAAAAGTGTCAATTTGGAGTACCGTAACTATGCCACCTTGTAATATTTTTTCACCAAAATACTGAAAGGCACATCTGTGAGATATTGGCTGCGTTCCCTCCAAATTTCAGCCCAAAAGAAAAAATGTTCTTTTGCAGCAGGGTGGCAAAGAATTGCTGTCATTTTGCCACAGCCTGGAAAAGTACTGTCAAACTTTTCGAAAGCTTTCGCAAATTCATGCAACAGTGTCACAAATGCGAAAGTACTTTGCGAAAATACTTTTTCCAGAAATGTGAAAAACACATTTCTGGGGTGTTTTCCTCCAAAATAAAGACATGGCTAGCATCCTCAGGGTCCGACTAGGTGAATACAAAAAGAATTAGGTTGCTAGAGCGTCCCAAATTGAAATGCCAAGCATTTTTCTGATGACCAACTGAAAACAAAATGGTGGATTTGCAACAGCAAATGGGCCATTTGTGAAAGTAAAAATTGCATTTGCGACACTTTCAAACTTTTTGTTAACTTTTCACATTGACGTATAATGGGAACTTGTTTTTTGAATAACTTTTAAACTGTGTAATATTTTTTCACAAAACCTTCGAAAGGCACTTCGGGCACCCTGGCTGCATGTTCTCTGAAGTTTTTAAACTGGTCGCACAAACTGTGCAACCTGTAGTCGAGAGCAAAGAATTTGCAAACAAGCGTAAATGCACATTTCGTTGGCGCTTAATAACTCCACAAACGTATAACAGACTGGTACAAAACTTGCAAGATCCGGAGATCTACCATGCCCAATCGTGCATACCATATTTCAGGGAAATCTGTTGAAAGGTGGAAAAGTTATTAAGGTGCACATTTTGACCCTTTAACCTTAAAATGGCTCCTCAACCCTAACTATAGTGGCACTACCGTGCCACTATAATATATATTAGAGGCAAAAAAATCTGTTTAATGCATCAGTTAGGGTTATTCCACAGCAACAAAAGTGAGGAAATTCGGTGTTAGGATTGAAAGACCCCCCTTGGACCCATCCAGCCCACCCCCCAACCCGCATCGGGGTGCACGTTGGGGTCATTGGCCCTAACTCTCACCCCATCACATGTATGAAGAAGCAGAGGTATAGGAGAATGAGGTGAGAGTTAGGACCAACGACCCCAATGCACACCGATGCTGGGTGTGGGGTGGGCTGAAGTGGTCCAAGGGGGGCTTTCAATCATAACACCGAATTTCCTCTCTTTTGTTGCTGTGGAACAACCCTAACTGATGCATTAAACAGAGTTTTTTTCCTCTAATTCCCCTTCTTTTTGAGAATGATGACGAGAAATAGTGAATGTAATGCGGCAGCGGGAGGGCCCCACACTCCCACCATGTGATATCTTGTGACATAGTAACAGGAATAGCAATGCAAACAGAAGCGCTAACAGTGGTGTACATGGTAATGCAAGCGTGAATGAGAATGCAAAGTGTTACGCACACGGTGGCGTAGACAGGAATGGTAATGCTAAGGGAGGATATAAACGCAAGTGGAAACATTAACTGTAACAGTAATGGAAAAGCATACCCTGTGTTTTCCAAACAGGTGCATACAGAAACACAGTGTGTACAAAGAATGTATGCATTGTAATGGGCATCGAAGCTTAAAATGAACATTGAAAGTACTTAATTTGTAATATCTCAGCAACCGCACGACGTAGAAAAAAAATTTAAATTTCATAGAAATCATTATTTTCCTGCCTACCATTTTACATTGCATAGCCCTGAAGGGCTATGCATCTTGCAATGAAAAATCTGTATCTCGCACCATTTTTGAGATACAAGCCCCGAAAGGCGCGGCAAGCACCACCATGTTAGTCTATGATAAAAAATGCCAACTTCGGAGTACTGTAACTTCGGAGCCGTACAATATGTTTTCACCAAGCAAACAAAAGGCACATCTGTGACATGTTGGCTGTCTTTCCTCCAAATTTTAGCCCAAAAGACCAAACAGTTCTTTAGCAGCATGGTGACAAAGAAGTCCTGTCATTTTGGCCATAGTCTGGAGAAGAAGTGTCGTGCTTTGTGACACCTTTCGCAAATTTTGCGACACATTCGTGAGTGTGACACTACTTTTTCCAGAAATTTGAAAAACATATTTCTAGGGTGTTTCACCCCAAAATAAAGACATGACTAGCATCCTCAGGGTCCGACAAGGTAAACACAAAAAGAATTGTGTTGCTAGAGGGTCCCAAATTTAAATGGCAATAATCTTTCTGATCACTAACTGAAAAAAAATGGCTGACTCATGGCACTACTGGGTGACTTGTGACACTAAAAACTGCATGTAAGACACTTTCAAACTTTTTGTTAACTTTTCCCTTTGACTTATAATGGGAACTTGTTTTTGGAATAACTTTTGAACCATTCAATATTTTTTCATGAAATCTTCAAAAGGCACATTGGGCAGCCTGGTCACACGGTCCCTGAAGTTTTTGGACCAGTCGCACAGACTGTGCGACCTGTAGGCGAGAGCAAAGAATTCACAAAAAAGCATAAATGCACATTTTGTTGGCGCTTAATAACTCTGCAGCTGTATATCTGGCTGGTACAAAGCCTGTCATATCCCAAGATCTACCATGCCCAAGTGTGCTTACCAAATTTCAGGCAAATCTGTTGAACGGTGGCAAAGTAATTAAGGTGCAAAGTTTGACCCTTTAACCTTAAAATGGCTTCTCAACCCTAACTATGGTAGCACTACCGTGCTACTATAATATGTGTGTGTGTGTGTGTGTGTGTGTGTATATATATATGCAAAAAACTTAGTTAATGCATCAGTTAGGGTTCTTCTACAGCAAAAACGTGAGGAAATTCCACTTTAGGGTTCCCACCCTTGCACCCACCCCACCCTGGCCCCACCAACAGGCATCTGGGTGTGCGTTAGAGCAATCGGCCCTAACTCTCCACCCCATCCCATGATAAACAAGCTGAGATGGTGCAGTGTGGGAGAATGGGGTGAGAGTTAGGGCCAATGACCCAAACACACACCTGATGCCTGTTGGTGGGGTGGGGTGAGATGGGATGCAAAGGGTGGGAACCCCAAAATCAATTTCTCACTTTTCACTGTAGAAGAACCCTAGCTGATGCATTAATAAGTTTTTTTGCACAGAATTTTACTTTTTAAGAAAGAATAGAAAGTAGAAGATGCAAGGTTGGTGGGCGCAGGGCACAAGGCTCCACCAACTTGTAAGTGCAAACCATATTACACACCCAATGACTAAAAGTACATTCACAACAGCAAGACTAGCCACCAAACAAATGTTAATCTAGTAGAACAATAGAAAAAGCTGTCCACAAAACGTAAACTGCGCCACACAATATCTCCGTAAATAATATATTTTGTGTAACACGTAAACACCGCTGTTAACATCTACAGGACATGCCGTCAACACCCTCAAATTTCAAATGAAAAGACCAAACCGTGTCCAAGATATGACTTGTCAAAATTAGAAATTTTCATTCGTCTGAGTAGCACCGTTCTGCATCTATTGACATTTAACACACAGAACGACTGAAAACTACATCCATGACGCTAAGGCTAGGTATCCATACAATTTCAAGACACCACCACAAGCAAAATGCTGTCCACAGAACGTAAACTGTGCCACACCATATCTCCATCAAAAAATATTTTCTGACATGGAAACACTGCAATTTACATCCACAGGACATGCTGTCAACACCCCCAAATTTCAAGTGAAAAGACCAAACCATGTCCGAGATATAACATTTTAACATATGAGATTTTCATTCATCAGACTGGCACAATTCTGCACCTGTTGACATTTAACACACACAACAACTGAAAACTACATCCATGACACTAAGCTAAGTATCCCATCAATTTCAAGCTACCACCACAAGCAAAACACTGTCCGCAAAACATGTAAAGTGTGTCATGCAATATCTCTGCAAATAAAAATTTCTCTGACACATAAACACCATAATTGGCATCTACAGGACATGCCATAAACACCCTCCAAATTTCAAGTAAAAAGACTAAACCGTTTCCGAGATATTCCGTGTTAAAGATTGGTAAACTTTCCCTATCTATTCCATTAAAAAAAATCTAGCCATCTTGTCCCTATCTCGCGATCAAAGATGGCAATCAAAGAATCTTATGATCAAAGAATTTGCAGCCTCGGGATCAAAGAATTTGCAGGCTCACGAACAAAGAACTAAAAATGTTATAAATCCAAAAATTGATGGAATTACGGTATACCACTGCCATGGTTCGACAAAACAAAGCCCTCTGAGTAAAAGCCACCCTCATTTGTCTTCCTAGGACAACCCAGGGCTGAGAAAATAGATTTTTTATTCTGGTCATCTCGTCCCTTGCTCACGATGCACGATCGGGATCAAAAAAATCTAGCGATCAAAGAATTTGCAGGCTCGCGATCAAAAAATTTGCAGGGTCACGATCAAAGAATAAAAAGTGTTCTAATTTACAAAATTAACAGAATTGCAGCAAACCACCACCATGGTTCATCAGAATAAAGCCCCCTGAGTAAAATACAACCTTATTTGTCTTCCTAGCACATTCCTAGACTGAGAAAATTGATTTTTTAATCTGCCTATCTCGTCCCTCGCTCGCGATGCATGATCGCGATTAAAGAATCTCACGGTCAACGAATTTGCAGGCTTGTAATCAAAGAAATTGCTCGCTCACGAACAAAGAGTGAGGGACGAGATGGACAGATTTTCTAAATAGATTTCTGTAGCCAAGGGGTGTCCTAGAAAGTTATATGAGGGTGGATTTTGCTCGGGGCTTTGCTCTGCCCTATGTGAATAAAAAAACATACGTTTTCATTATCCCTGGTAGTCTAGCAGCCCCCTCCCCCTATCATAATAATATACATAAAGATCTCTGTTTCCCTGGTAGTCTAGTGGCCCCCCATGTGTATTTTATTAATATCTCATTATTTTATCCCTGGTAGTCTAGTGCCCCCATGTCTATTTATTAATATTTGTTGTTTATATCCTGGTAGTCTAGTGGCCCCACGATCTCTATTTTATTATTATTCATATCCCTGGTGGTCTGGTGGCCCCGTATCATAATGAAAAAAATTAGCATTTTCTACTTCCTGGTAGTCTAGTGGCCCCCCAGCCAGCCATGCCAGCCCACCCAGCACCCCCCACCCTTCCCCAGCTGGCGACTGGCACAGCCCACCTTTCACCTTCATGGCCAGGAGCCAACTGTATATATTACGAGCGCTAATTCAAACAGACGCTCAGTTCAGAGTGCCTGTTTGAATTAGTGCTCGTAATACACATAGTCGGTGGCTGGCCATGGAGGTGAGAGGTGGGCTGTGCCAGTCACCGGCTGGTGAAGAGTAGCGGGGTGCTGGGTAGGCTGGCACAGCTGGGTGTGGGGCCACTAGACAACCAGGAAGTAGCAAATGCTTATTGTTTTCATTATGATGGTGGGGTTTGCCAGACTACCAGGGATATGAATAATAAAAATAAAATACATATGGGGGGGCCACTAGACTACCAGGGATATAAACAACAATATAAATAAAGAGACATGGGGGGCACTAGACTACCAGGGATAAAATAATGAGATATTAATAAAATGCAAATGGGGGGCCACTAGACTTCCAGGGAAACAGAGATATTTATGTTTGTTATTACGGATCGGGGAGGGGCCACTAGACTACCAGGGATAATGAAATCTTATGTGTTTTTATTCACATGGGGCAGAACAAAGCCCCGTGACCAAAACCCACCCTCATATAACTGTGTAGGACACCCCTGGGCTACAGAAAACAATTTAAAAATCTGGCCATCTTGTCCCTCGCTCGCGATGCACTATCAAAGAATCTCGCAAAGATTTTGCAGGCTCGCTATCAAAGATCATTAACGAGCTGCGAATGAAGATTTCAAAACCTCAAAACTCTATTTCTGGACCAGTTTGGAGAAAACCAAAGCCATAGCTCGATAGATCGGGGTCCCCTGAGTAAAACCCATCCAAGTTTTTCTTCAGAAGTGACTCCTGAGCCAAGATATTTGTATTTTTCCGACTGGAAAACTGAAAACAAGATGGCAGATCTTGCTATCAAAGAATTTTTAAAATCCTTGGGGAAAAAAGATTCTTGAACAGCGAGGCTGCAAATTCTTTGATCGCCAGGTGGGACCAGATGGCCAGAACCCCATTCTTTGTTTGCAAAACATACATATAAATTTTCTCATTGACCTATAATGGGAACTTAAAAGAGACATAACTTTTAAATGCCTAAATATTTTTTCACCAAATGAAAAGTGGCATGTTCGGCCACCAAAGCTCTTTCAAACAAGCCATCATGCAGAGTAGCACACCACACAATGGCTGTGCAGAGCCACATCCAAAATCCCCAAAGCTGCCTCCAAAAATGGTTAATTTTGCATTTTTCAGTGCTTTCATACAGAAAGACCATAAGTCCGACCAAAATGCAATTTGGCAAATGAAGGGATCTATCTTGTCCCACCATGCATACCAAATTTCAGGCAAATCTGTACGTCCAAAGTTATTAATGCCCAAACTTTTTCTTTTTTTACTCTTTGTTTTTCAGCTTACTGTCCCCAGACCCTCCTATCTCTCAGATCCCCAGGCTACCACTAACCAACCCACCATGGAGTCTGACCCTAGAGTGCACACTGCCTCAGTACTTCACCTAGCTCCCAGTTAATCCCCCAGGCGGGGTAAGGAAGGCCTCCCCTTACCTTCCCTAGACCTCAGGGAGGCGTACGCACACAGTAGAGTCTGCTCTTCTGGCTTCATGGGAGCAGAGTGGAGGATCATTGCCAGGACCACCTGGTGGATTTTTCCCTTCTTCTGGTTCCCTCGATGCCAGCGTGCAATGAGGACCATTGAGCCAATGCATGATGAGACGTGCAGTGGCTCCTGTCCTCTGCTAGCGTCAGTCCCTTTGTTATCCCCGACCACGCCGGCACACCCTGAGATCCCCAGGTAGTGACGGTAGAGTGGTGAGGTGAATTTCTCATCCCTCCCCGGACAGCAAGCCATGGGGTGCTTGATCCCTCTCCTCCCCACCCAGCCCCAGGCGACCCGAGTCCATTCCCAAACCCGGGTTGCCAGCGTGGAGTGAGATGTGGTATCCAGCACCTCAACCCTCAGCACCACCGGAACGGCTCAATGCCCAAACATTTGACTTTAGTATGTAACTGACCACTGAACCCTAACTATAGTGGTGCGACCGAGCCACTAGTTTATATATATACTGTATACATATATATATATATATATATGTATATATATATCATGGTAGCACAGTAGTGCTACCATAGTTAAACCCCAAATTTTGCACCTTAATAACTTTGCAACCGTTTGATGGATTTGCCTGAAATTTGGAATACACGATCAAGATGCATATGCCTTAGGATCTGCCAAGTTTTGTACTGGTCAGATATATGACTGCGGAGTTATTAAGCATGTCTACGCATGCATTTACGCTTTTTTTGGAATTCTACGGTCGCGCCTACAGGTCGCACAGCTTGCACGACCAGTCCCAAATCTTCAGGGAATATGCGGCCGGGGTCTCCAATGTGCCTTTCAAAGATTTTGTGAAAAAATATTAAACGGTTCAAAAGTTATTCAAAAAACAAGTTCCCATTATAAGTCAATGGGAAAAGTTAACAAAAAGTTTGACAGTGTCGCAAATGCAGTTTTTACTTTCGCAAAAGGATGCTTTTACTGTTGCAAATCTGCCATTTTTTTTCAGTTGGTGATTAGAAAAATGCTTGGAATTTAAATTTGTGACCCTGTAGCAACCTAATTCTTTTTGTATTCACCTAGTCAGACCCCGAGGATGCTAGCCATGTCTTTATTTTGGGGTAAAACACCCCAGAAATATGTTTTGCACATTTCTGGAAAAAGTACTTCATAGAAATACTTTGCACTTACAACACTATCGAATAATTTAGCTTTCACAAGTGCGGCAAAATCTTTTCTAGAGCTGTGGAAAATGACAGCAATTTTGGCACCCCACTGCAAAAGAACGGTTTGGTGCTTTGGGCTGAAATTTTGAGGGAACGCATCCGACATCTCACAGATGTGCCTTTCAGTCTTTTGTTGAAAAAATATTACACAGCGGCAAACTTACGGCACTCCAAGTTGATGCTTTTCCCATAGGATAACATTACGACGTCCGACGCATTGCAGCAATCCTTTGGCGCCCTCCTGCAAAATAACAGTTCGGTCTTTTGGGCTGAAATTTGGAGGGAAAACAGCCAACATCCCACAAATGTGCCTTTTCATGGCTTGGTAAAAAAATATTACAGGGAGCCAAAGTTATGGCACTCTGAACTTCTCTTTTTTTTCCCATAGGATAACATTATGGAGTTCTGCACGCCTTTCAGGGCCCGTGTCTCGGAAACGGTTCGAGATATGGACTTTTCATCTGAAGAATTCTTAGCCCCCTAAGGGAACTAAGTACAAAACTAGCCAGGAATATCATAAATCATATGACTTTTAATTTTTTTTTCTACATCATGTGGTTCCTGAGATATAAGCAATTTAGTATACCAACTCCTCATTTTCTGTTCCGAGACCCATTATTATGCATACATTCTTTGTACTCACTGTCTTTTTCTATGAAGCTTTTGGGGAAAACCAGCCAGTGTGCTTCCATTACTGTTACCGTTGCCCTTTCTGCTTGCGGTTCTGTACCCGTTTCACTTACCGTTCACATCTACACCACCATATGCGTTATCCTTTGCATTTTCATTTACGCTTGCGTTTCCGTTATTTTTTACCATTTCTGTCTACAGTACTGTTTCTCTTCCTGTTTCACTTTGCATCACCATGCCCATTACCATTTGCGTTTGTGGGCTTCATGTTGCTATGTGACAAAACATCACGTGGCGGACCGTTCCCGTCTACGCCACCATGTGCGTTACCCTTTCTGTTCTCATTAGCGCTTGCATTACCATGTGTGCCACTGTTAGCACTTCTGCTTGCCTTGCTGTTCATGTTAATATGTCACAAGACATCACGTGGTGGGAGCGCGAGGCCCTCCTGCCACCACATTACATTCACTATTTCTCAATATCATTCTCAAAAGAAGGGAAATTAGAGGCAAAAAACTCCATTTAATGTATCAGTTAGGGTTGTTCCACAGTGACAAAAGTGAGGAAATTTGGTGTTAGGGTTGAAATTCCCCCTTGGACCCCCTAGCCAACCCCCCCAACCAACAGTGGGGTGCGCATTGGGGTCTTCGGTCTTAACTCTCACCCATTCTCCTATACCTCTGCTGCTTTACACATGTGATTGGGTGAGTTAGGATGCGCAACAATACACACCACAATGCCAGTTGGGGGTGGGCTAGGGGTCCTAGGGTTTTCAACCCAACACCGAATTTCTCACTTTGTTACTGTGGAACAGCCCTAATTGATGCATTAAATAGAGTTTTTTGCCTCTTATATATATATATATATATATGTATCTATATAGTAGCACGGTACTGCTACCATAGTTAGGGTTGAGTACCCCATTTAAGGTTAAAGGGTGAAACTTTTCACCTTAATAACTTTGCCACTGTTCAACAGATTTGCCTGAAATTTGGCAGGCATGGGGTGCACCATAGATCTTGGGATCTGCCAGCTTTTGTATCGGTCGTATATACAGTTGCGGAGTTATTAAGTGACATCGTTGTAGCAATTGCTTTTTGGAATTCTTTGCTCACGACTACAGGTTGCACGGTTTGATGACCAGTCTGAAAACTCAGGAACGTGCAGCTAGGTGCCCGGATGTGCCTTTTGAAGATTTCATGAAAAAATATTGAATGGTTCAAAAGTTATTCAAAAAACAAGTTCCATTATAAGTCAATGGGAAAAGTTAACAAAAAGTTCAACACTTTCGCAAATGCACTTTTTAGTGTCGCAAATTGCCCTAGTAGTGTTGCAAATCTACCATTTTGTTTTCAGTTACTGATCAGAGAAATACTTGGCATTTAAAATTGGGACCCTCTAGGAACACAATTATTTCTGTGTTCACCTTGTCGGACCCTCAGGATGCTAGCCATGTCTTTACTTTGGGGTTAAACACCCCAGAGATGTTTTTCAAATTTCTGGGAAAAGTAGTGTGGCAAAGAAGTGCTGCACATTCTACAGTTTCACAAATTTTTGTGAAAGCTTTTGCAAATTGTGACACTACTTTTTCAGGCTATGGCAAACTGACAGGAATTCTTTGCCACCCTGCTGCAAAGGAATGGTCTGGTCTTTTGGGCTGAAATTTGGAGGGAAGCCAGCCAACATCTCACAGGTGCACTTCTTAGTGGTTTGGTGACAACATTTTGCATGGATGTAAAGTTATGATCCTCCGAAGTTGCAGTTTTTTCCCATAGACTAACATGGTGGCATCCGTTGCATCTTTCGGGGCTCGTATCTCGAAAATGGTGCCAGATACAGAATTTTCATCGCAACAGTAGCCCTATGGGCTATGCATTTAGCAAAAAGCTCATGAATGATGTGAAATTTAAATTTCTTTTCCACGTCATACAGTTCCTGAGATATTAGCATTTTAGTATTACGACTGCTTGTCTTCTGCTCCCAGGCCCATTATTCTGCATACATTCTTTGTTTTCACTGTCTTTCTGAATGGAGCTTTTGGGGAAAAATAGGGTGTGCGATCCACTTACTCTTGCATGCACCCTTTACACTACCACATTCCATTCAGTATTTGTAGTTCTCATTCTCAAAAAAAAGGTAACTTAGAGGCAAAAAAACCCATTTAATGGATCAGTTAGGGATGTACCACAGCGACAAAAGTGAGGAAATTCACTGTTAGGGCTCAAAACCTCTTTTGCACCCCCCAGCCTGCCCTCTGAACCTGCATCGGGGTGTGCGTTGCCAGGCAATGTCCCCTCGAACCCCCCGCCACCCTGTCACTGGACATGAGGTATTCTATTGTGAGTGGAGGGTCTCGGGGAAACAAAGGTTATGCTTATTCTTTTGACAGCTTGATGATTTAATAAGCCTAAACTTGGAATACTTAGTTGTTGTATGGTATTACATAGGCAATGGCCCCCACTACCTCTCCAGCTAAGCAATGTCTGTCATCCTGCCCTATGGTATTATGTAGCCAATGGCCCCCACTACCCCTCCAGCTAGGAAATTCCCCTCGTCCCACCCTCCCTGTCTGTCCTGGACATACATAGATACATAGATACATAGACAGTGTCGGCAGATAAGGGCCTATGGCTCACCCAATCTGCCCATTTGAGCTCGTAAGTTCAGTTTATGTATTCCTAGAAGTCTGTTGCCCCTTACCCCTGACCTCCAGAATTCCTTTATGTCTATCCCATGCATTCTTAAATACCGTGATTGTTTCAGCCCCCACCACTTCCTCTGGCAGGGTGTTCCACTTGTCCGCCACCCATTCTGTGAAGAAATTCTTCCTCATGTTTCCTCTGAATCGTCCTCCCTCCAACTTCATCCCATGCCCTCTAGTCCTGGAACATCTTTTTTGCTTAAAAATAGTGTATTCCTGCACCCTGTTCCTCCCTGTAAGATACTTGTATGTCTCTATCTTATCCCCTCTCTCCCTCCTCTCCTCCAGGGAGTACATGTTCAGTTCCTTCAACGTGTCTTCATAGGACTTGTGATGCAATCCATGCACCATCTTTGTTGCCCTCCTCTGAACCTTCTCTACCCTGTCTATGTCCTTACGTAGGTATGGTCTCCAGAACTGTACACTGTACTCCAGGTGGGGCCTCACTAGTGTCTTGTATAGTGGAATTATGACCTCCCTTTTCCTGCTGGTGATGCCCCTGCCTATACATCCCAGCATCCTATTTGCTTTACCTGCTGCCTTGTCACACTGTTTCCCTACCTTGAGGTCATCAGAGATGCTAACCCCAAGATCCCTTTCCTGCTTGGTGCATGCTATATCCTCACCCTCCAACTGATATATTGTGCCAGGGTTTTTGTGCCCCATATGCATTATCTTGCACTTCCTTGCATTGAATTTCAACTGCCAAACCCTTGGCAATTCTTCAAGTTTCTGCAGGTCCCTTCTCATTCTGTCTACACCCTCTGGTGTGTCTACTCTGTTACAGAGTTTTGTGTCATCAGCGAACAGTGAAATTCTGCCTTCTAGGTCCTGCGCAATGTCACTGATGAAGATGTTGAATAGGACCAGTCCCAGCACTGATCCCTGTGGTACCCCACTGGTCACTCTTCCCTCTGTGGAGTGACAGCCATTTACCACCACCTCTGTGTCCTGCACCCAGCCAGTTACCTACCCACCACACTACTGTCCTGCCCACACCCATATTCCCCAGTTTGTGTAATAGTCTTCTATGTGGCACAGTGTCAAAGGCCTTGCTAGAGTCCAGATAGGCCATGTCCACTGCCCTCCCCAATCCACCTCCCTAGTCACCCAGTCAAAAATTCAATGAGGTTGGTCTGACATCCCCCCTGGTGAAACCATGCTGCCTTGGGTCCTGTAGTCCATTGACAGCCAGATGTTCCACCAATCTCTCCTTCAGTAGTGCTTCCATGATCTTTCCCACTCACCGAGGGGTGAGGCTGACTGGTCTGTAGTTCCCTGCTTCCTCTTTGTTCCCACTTTTGTATAAGGGGACTACATCTGCTGTCCTCCAGTCTTTGGGTACCTCCCCTGTTTCCAGTGATCAGCTAAACAGTATAGCCAGAGGTTCAGCCACCACCTCTCTTAGTTCTTTAAGGACCCTGGGGTGCACCCCATCTGGCCCCATTGCTTTATCAACTCTTATTACTTCCAGTTCCTTCAGGACCCTTTCTCGTTTAAAGGGACTTATGTCCATTTCTGCACCATTCTCACCCTTGTACTCCTTCAGACCCATTACCCTCTCTTCCTCAGTAAAGACTGAGCAGAAATACCTGTTCAATATGTCAGCTTTACTGTTGTCATCCTCCACGTGGCCCCATCCTCCCCTTCAGTCTCACTATCCCTCCCTTTGTCTTTCTTTTTCCTTATGTACCTGTAAAGGTTTGTCCCCTCTACCCACTGATTTTGCAATGTGTTCTTCTGTCTGAGCTTTGGCTTCCTGCAACCTCCTGCCTCCCTTTGCTCTCCTGGTACTTCTCCCTATCCCCTTCTGCCTGTGTCTTTTGTACTGCCTGAATGCAATCTTTTTGGCTTTCACTTTCTTTGCTACCTCTTTGGAAAACCATAATGGTCTCCTCTTCCTTTTTCTCTTGCTAACCTGCTTAATGCATAATTCTGTTGTTCTTGTAATCCCCATTTTAAATACTACCACTGTTCCTCAACCCTGATTCCTGTCCCATTCCCTAATGCCTCTTTCAAGTATCTCACCATTTTCCCAAAGTCTGCCCCCCTAAAATCCAGGATATGTGTTTTTGTATGGTTTGGTTCTGCTCTTTCTGTGATTTCAAACCACAATGACTGGTGGTCACTGTTCCCCAGGTGCTCCCCCACTGTTACCCCCATCACACTGTCCCTGTATGTGAGCACAAAGTCCAGTGTTGCCTTCTGCCAAGTTGGTTCCATGACCAGTTGCTTGAGGAAGGCACCCTGAAGGGAGTCCAGGATAAATCTGCTCCTAGTTGATGCTGCTGCTGGGATGCTCCAGTCACGTCTGGAATATTGAAGTCTCCAACCAAGTACTACCTCACCTTGTCTGCCATCCTTTGGATGGCTAGCATCAACTCCCTATCTGTTTCTTCCTCCTGGGCTGGTGGTCTATAGACCACACCTGTGTGGATAGCTGTCCCATTTTCCTTTCCAGCTTAACCCACAGTATCTCTCCCATTTTGTTCCTCCTGGATCTGTGTGGCCCTTATGTAATTTTCACATACAGTGCCCTCCTCCTCCTTCCTGCCTGCTCTGTCTCTTCTGAATATGTTGTAGCCAGGTATGGCCATCTCCCAGTCGTGGTTATCATTACACCAGGTTTCAGTGATGGCCACAATGTCCAGGTCTGACTGTACCATGACAGCCTCCAGATCTTCCATCTTGTTGCTAAGGCTCCTGGCATTTGCACACATGGCTTTCCATGATTTGACCTCCCTAGATGGTTTCACTGTTCTACTCCAGCCCCTTCCTTGGTTGTCCTTTATCCCTGGTTCTCCTTACTGTCTGCCCTTCTGCTGAATTTTGCCCCTTTTCTGCCTATCCACCTCTTGGGCACTAATCTCCATCTTTTGCACACTGCTTTGCAGAGATAGCCACTCCTCTGGTTCACTGGCTCCAATGCTTGCTGTGGGGGGTGAGCAAGTAGGTACCCTCCTTGCTGGTCCGCCACCCCCCTTTGCTAGTTTAAATGATTGTTAATGTAGCATTTAAACTTATCATTGAGTGCTTGGATTCCCCTCCAGGATGAATGCAGGCCGTCAGGCTTGAACAAACCTCCATCCCTCCAGGTGGGTCCACAGTCACCAATTAATCCAAACCCTTCCTCACAGCACCAGTTCTTCAACCATGAGTTAAAGTTCCTGGTGCATGCACTCCTATGCTCTCTCTTGCCTCTTGACATGTGCTGTATACTGGGTAGAGAGTTACAAGAAAACAAGTGCCATGGAGATTAATGGTGCACCTTAGTGGTTATAGGGACAGACAAGTTAGGAACAGTTACCAGTTGCATGGCAGCAGCCAGACAATGTGTCTTGTCCACCCACACACCCCCACCACCCTATCTCTCACCGTACATGAGGTACTCTATTGTGAGTGGAGAGTCTCAGGGAAACAAAGGTTATGTTTATTCATTTCCGAGCTTGATGATTGAAAAACACTGAACTTGGAACACTTACTTGTTGTATGCCATTAGCTAGGCAATGACCCCTCTTCCTCCAACTAGACAATGGCCCTCCTCCCCCCCCCGGAGATGTACAGCATCCTGAGTGAAGAGTTTACTCTTACACGTACCCTTTACACTACCACATTCGATTCAGTATTTGTAGTTCTCATTCTCAAAAAGAAGATAACTTAGAGGCAAAAACCTTCATTTCATGGATCAGTTAGGGATGTACCACAGCGACAAAAGTGAGGAAATTCACTGTTAGGGTTCAAAACCTCTCTTGCACTCCCCCAGCCTGCCCTCCAAACCAGCATTGGGGTGTGCGTTGCCAGGCAATGTCCCTCACACCCCCCCACCACCCTATCTGTCACTGGACATGAGGTACTGTATTGTGAGTGGAGAGTCTTGGGGAGACAAATGTTATGCTTATTCTTTTGACAGCTTGATGATTTTATAACACTGAAGTTGGAATACTTAGTTGTTGTATGGTATAACGTAGGCGATGGCACCCGCCAACGCTTCACCGAGGAAATGCCCCTCATCCTGTCCTTCTTGTCCGCCCCGGACATGTACTGTATACTGGGTAGAGAGTTACAGGAAAACAAGTCCCATGGAAATTGATGGTGCACCTTTGTGGTTGTAGGGACAGACAAGTTAAGGACAGTTACCAGTTGCATGGCAGCAGCCAGGCAATGTCCCTTGCAACCCAACCCCCCCACCACCCTGTCTCCCACTGTAAATGAGGTACTCTACTGTCAATGGAGACTCTCAGGGAAACAAATGTTATGGATATTAATGTTATAGGTTCATGATTGAATAACACAGAACTCTAAACACTTATTTGTTGCATGGTATCAGCTAGGCAATGCCCCCCTCCCCCACCATTTAGGAAATGTCTCTCCTCCCACACTCCACTCCCCACACCTGAAACCCTCCTGGGATGTATTGTATCCTCAGTGGAGAGTTAGAGGAAAAGAAGGGACATAGACATTTATGGTGCACATTTGTGGCTGTAGTGACAGCCTAGGTAGGAAAGTTTGGAGTTATATGCCATTAGCCAGGGAGTGCATTTCCATAGTCAATAAAGAATATGGCTATTCACGGTATTGATCCTTGTTTGTAGGAGTACACAAGCTATGGCAGTTAGCAGTTGCCTGGCGTCAGCCAATCAATGTCACTCTACCCTACTGCCAATACAGATCAGGTACTCTATTATGACTACTGACCCTCACTAGTCAGCATTGCAATAAGTGTGATAAATATTAAGTTTTTAAAGTTGCTTAAGAAAACCTCAGTTTTGTTATAAAACATATGTTTATTTGTAAGAAATATATATATATATATATATATACAAAGACATAGAAATAATATGAATGCTTTCTCTGCAGCAATATAAAAAATATACGTTTATATAAATGATGAAGTAATAAGTATTTGTAAAAAAATTGTTTTTTGCTTTGAAAAAATAAATGCTTTGTAAAGAATAAAAAAATATTAATAAGAAAATAAATGACATAAAAAAGGGAGGTGTGCTGTTGAGTGGTTCTGGCAGCCCAGGCAGGAAGCTGGATAGATGTGGAGGCGCATACTAAGTGGAAGCTGTTGCACCAGTTTGGGAGGAGATACCAGGATGTGGCTGTGGAGGCCGTCCATCAGTGGCCAGGGAGACTGGTTAAGGTCACAGGTGAAGCAGTGCTGCTGTCTGCACTGGCACCTGCCGCCGTGCCCACAGGCTCGAGCACAAGGTTGACTGTCGCTTTTTGGGCCACAAGTAGGTCTAGTATTGTTTTATGCTCTTGGCGGAGCTCTTTAATTTCATTTGTGAGACAGTCAACCTTGTGTTTGAGCCTATGAATACAGCGACAGTGCACAGTGTGCCGCTTTTTATGTGGCTGATCTGTAAAGAGAAAAAACAAACTATCACCATGTGAGAATGTCAAAAAATACTTTTGTGTTTTTGTATTGGCTGTGTTCCAAAATTGAGCTTTTGGGGAACACCTAGGACCCTTATTAGGTGCATGTCATGAGGTAGATAATAGCTCAGCAGCACCCCACCTGTCCCCGCTGCACTGTAGCTGAGGTATTCTATAATGGTGTATGATACAATGTTGTTATGGATAGCAATCAATACCTGGAATGGAGTTGTTATGCTGCGGTACCTATTTAATCACAGCTGTTATGCTGTAGTAGCTGTGTCACTACTGCAGCATAACAACTTGTGATTGTGCCACATAGCTGCTTTCCTCAATCTAGTTAAGGTGGAAGTTGCTGTTTGTTTCAACTTGAAGATGCAGAAACTTTTCCACTACACTGTGCCAGTTTAAAAAAAAAAAACATTTTAAAGTTTCTGTTCTCTGTTGTCTTGTCAAGCTGGTTTTGTGTGATTTTCTATGCTGTCACTGCCCATATGTAACCCCTAGGTGGTGCTATCCCAAGGGGCTACTACCCCTGCCTGCTTGGCTACTAACAGGTTGAGGGGCCTAGGTTCTGAAATGGGTGCCTCCACCAGTGGCGTAGCAACTTCCCATAGGGCCAGGGTTCAAGAGTATGTTATTGGGCCCCCTCTCCAAGCCCCCCTCCTGCCCCCCCTTCCCAGGCCCCCTCCCCCATTTTGAGATCTAAAAACTTGCTAATCTTATGTTAACCACTTCGGACAAATTATAAATTAGCTACATTTTCTGTTTCCGAGCCTTTTGTTCAGCAAAGTGGCAGGGTCAACAGTAGTAGTAGTAGTAGAGGATTATTTATAAATTTGGGTTCTGATTATGTTAGCGTGATCGTTATTGGGGATTTGCTTGTCATGCCTTTTGAAAAAGGACATACAATCCAAACTGCATTAAGGCGTGTTTCAGTTTTTTGTAATTATTAAAGCTGACCTTTTATTTCAGTTCTGAGAGCTGCAGCTTTCTGATATAAGGTGAAGACTGATGGATTCTGCTGCCTTGTATATTTTAAACATATCTATGTGCACACCGTCCCAGTGTGTGTCCCTATTCTGTTCTCATGATTACAATCACCCAGTTGTAATTTGATGTCACAACTAAGTGGTGGTAGCCACTGACTGTCAATCACACTCACGTTTATCTCAGTGCAAGCAAATCCAAATGATTACCGCACTAAAATAATCAGAACCCAAACTTATAAGTAATACACTACTACTACTAATAATAATAATAAACAAAACAAGAGCGGATGTGTCACTCAGAATTTTACACACACCCTCAGTGTGGGATGCTTCTATAAACCCCTTGTGTTTTGCTCTCTTGCGACAGAGGTGTCCATGTTCCAGGTTGCAAAGGGGTTTGCATCATGGTGGGGCTGCAACATCCAATGCTTTACTATTTTGGAACCCCCACCTTGGATGCAGCAAGGGATTCAACTCAGAGCATCCAGGAGGTAGTCTAAGGGACTTGCCCTAGTACCACACACTGTGGCGATTTGGGAAGGGGAATCTGAATGTGATGGGCTGGGGCAGAAGGGCATGGGCTGCCTTGGGAGCATCAGGAAGACTGCTTGCATAACAGGGAGAGATGTGGTGCCGCATTGTGGAGGGTTGGCAGGGATGGAAAGTGACATGGCCCCAGGTGGTCACAGCCCTGGCAGCTGCCCCACATGTGCAAAAAGGTGAAACCCTGTAGGCTGGAATCTGGAGCTGCAGGTTGCAGGCTACTGGAGTACCATTCTTAGGGCACCATCACAGTCCCCCTAGTACCCACACTCCAACAATGTGGTATGCTGTCTCTCACCTATTGGGTTTTGCCTAAGTGCTTCTATGGGACAGCTACCAGGGCTGTGTCCACCTGAAGCTATATCACTTTCTGCCCCTGGCAATCCCCCACAATGTGGTCCCATCTGATCAGGTATATGGGTCTGCAAAGGACACCCCTCAATGGGTGCCACATCACTCCCTATTACACCCGCTCTCTCCCCAACACCCCCTAGGGCACCCTTGCCTCTTGTGCCCGGCTCCCTCCTGCCATGCAGATTATCCTCCCCCAACCCTCATGGCCTCTGCATTGCTGTGTTGGGGGGCATATTCCTGCAGCAATTCCCACAGGTGCACCAAATGTTGGGCACTAGCCTGCAGCAGTAGCAACTCCTGGGCTTTTTGTGCAGAACCCACTCCTTCTATACAACTGCGTGCAGGGTCCCTGCCACTCCTGCAGTAATCACAGCCCTAGGGAGATGCAGGAACTTGGAAAGGGCTCTTTGAAGATCAATTCCCAAGTTTTCATCTAGATGCCTTTAGTAAGAAAATGGAGTTGCTTAAGAGGTAGTTTTGAATCAAACTGAAACTGATGACAACAAATTCTGAAAAAAAAGTCACTGAGGAATGGAGATTTGTGAGGACATGAGCACATAAAAACACAATCAGCAACGGTGGATATGAGCAGATGGAGGTACATTTTTTAATGGATCCCGCTGGCCGGGAGGGAGATGGGAGTGGAGCCCAAGGATTTAATTTTTATTTTTTTCATTCATTAGCACAGGCCAGTCCAGAAGAATCCATTAAGTTGACACCCCCAAGCTGGCTAAGGCACAGCAGAGGCACTTTTTTAATGAATCGCACCAGCTGGGAGGGACCAGTGCCTGAGAGGATTGAATTTTAATTTTAATTTATTAGTCCAGCAATATCCATAAATTAACCCTAAATAAACTAAATCCTTAACCCTACCTAGTCACTGCCCTGCTGCAGTCTCTAGCCTGTGACCATCCATCACCACCGTGACCGTCCTTGTCAACTTGTCTCTTGACTCCACCACTCTCTCTCTCACAGGCTCACTGCAGGCCAGGGCCAGGCTGCACCACTGTTAACTGTACTCTCAGTCTGCACCATCCCACACACTACTCGAACTGCGGATGAGAAGGCGCATGATTTGACAGGCATGTGCACTTGTTTCCTCTTCTTTTGCCACATGACTCCACTATCTTGGTGCTAGTCACATAGCAACCACACACCCCCCCCCCACACTGATGATGAAGACAATGCTGGCTCCTGGCTTCAGAGGAAAAAGGAAAAAAAAAATCGGCTGAAATAGCGCGAGTGAGCAAACAAATTCAAGGGCTCCCTAAACACTCCAGGCCCGGGTGCGATTGCACCCCCTGCACCATTCTAGCTATGCCCCTATGTGTGGAGACAGCATTGAGGAGTAGTGAGTTAAATGAACTTGTAGCATCTTGCTCTAGGTGGATCAATTTTAATCTGTGCCAAAACATAACTGATAGGTTAGGCATGAAGTCTTGTTTATTGAAATGGTTATAACTCCTTTAAACTATGAATTTCAGCTATGGTTCTAGATTTGTAGGTGTCTAAGGCAGGTGACAGCATTATGATTACTAACATAATTTTTCAAAGACAGCAGTATAGGGGAATTTGCTGGTGTTCCTAAAAAAATCAGGGCATGAGGACTGAGTGGTGTTTTTGTGGTTTGGTCTACTTTGCTTAGTTATGAGTTCTGTAACACCAAACACATGACTAAGCAGCTTTTAGTCATCAGATTTATGGATTTTGATGAAAGCAAATCATAAGTTAGATCACCAGGAATAAATATTGCATTGTTGTGTGGTTTAATACAATTGGAGACATGATACATAATAGTGTCACCACCTGTGTGGGCTATAGCAGCCTGCTATATATGCCTTCTGGTTGGGGACAGAGAAAGTTATCATACAGTAAAATGCTCAATGTACAGTAATGAGAGAGAAAGAGAGAGAAGTTTAGTATGTAGGAAAACCTGTTTCTAATAAAGAGAGCAACTCCACCACACCCTAGTCAGCTTACCAAGTGTATAATGAGTTTAAGCAGATGGGGGTATTTCACTGCTAGTAGCAACTGCACAGTTTAACCAACTTTTCAGTTATGAGTATGATATCAGGGTTGGAGTGGGCTGCCCAGATTCTTATGTTGCACAGTTTCTTAAACATACTATGGGCATTGATGGTCATGAGTTTTATACTATTAAATGAAACAAGTCTGTGGGAGTTAATCCCTGGATACCAAGAAGACCTGGGTTTACTTCGACATTGTCCAAGCAGACTGACAGTAGCAGAATATTTTTGTTATACAATTGCTGTGAATCAAGGCACACCTTCTTGTAGTGAGTTGAAACATTATCTTAAATCAGTATAGGATTAGGTAGAGATTTGTTTACAGATGACAGGCTGGCAGTGAAGCCTAGGAGTTAGAGTAACAAGCTGTGAATGAACTTAATACATCCAGCAGACATGGGTTTGATTCCCAGAGCCTCCATTGAATACTGTGTGACTGAACAAGTCACATAACCACCCCAGAGCCCCTGGGTCACCATTGATAACAGGCACTGCACATAAGCACAACAGTTTCTTTAGATTTTGCACATGTGGCCCCTTGTTAAGATACCATCCTCCTATTTGCATTTCTCTCTGCTGCTTCCCAAGACAGATCCCCCTTCCAGTATTTATGTTTAAGTCTAGTGTGAGCCAATTCAGCTTTCCTTGTATGTAGGATATTGAGCTGTACAAAGTTAAACTATTCTAGCAGGCTGGACTGAGGGTTTTTCCAATCTGGACCTACTTTAAATACCTGTTCTCCCGCAGAAAGGCACTTTTCTAAATCTTGCAACTCTGTTCCCATTTTTTCCAATGTGCCACCAGATGAGGGAGCCAGCCAGCCACAAGGAGAGATAGAGACAACAGGCTCAGCAGATTAGAGACGGCAGTGAGCAGCTGCAGCTTGGAAAAGCACAACGGACAGCAGCCTGTTTCTGTCTCTGTGAGTAGGTCCAAACAAGGAAGGAACAATCTGCAAGCAGGGCCTGCTTTGGAGTTTTAGGGGTCCCAGTGAGATAAGTGATGAAGCACTTACCCACACCAAAATCACCTTGTCCTTCATTTTATGCAAAATGCAAATTTTATTTTCAGTATAACCAGTGACATATTTGTGATTGATTTTTTTTTCTGGGGGGGTCAGCAATGTTAGAGTTCAGGTCCCCACTGCCTAACCAATGCATCTCTGTTTATCAGCCTCTGATTTGCTGGGATGCACCTTAGCAAGTCATTTTTTACTGTTATGACATCACATGAGAAGGCACCACAGAGCTCAGTAAAGCCCTTTAGTGCTGTTTGACTTTAAACATGAATAATAATAGTAATAAATCTTAAAGGGGTACTCTGGATATGGTTGGTGCCTAAAATCAGCTATGTTTGGAAGGAAAGGAAAGGAAATAAAATAAATATACTAATTGGTTAAAAGAATAGAAGAATAGAAGAAAGAAGAGCAGGACAGCAGAAAGAGTGAAAGTGAGAGAAGGGAGCAGAAGCCAGGGAATGGAGGAACATAGAATTATTGACCACAGGGTATTTCTGTTTCATGTACTCCAGAAGTAAATAATAGCAAAGTTTGCTGGCAGTGCCTGTCACACAGACCATGGTGATTTTTATTTGTGTACAGTTGTTTGGGTATGAGGACCTGATTTGAAGATTGATTAAATAAAGCAGTCCTACACCCCGACTCATACTTTATCCTATATATAATTACTGGGTGTGTTAAATCCCATAACACCTGAGTAGGTGCTATGGCATTCATGTGGCTTCTTCCAATCCTAAAGCACTCGAAACTGAAAGAGAAAGTCAGCGCCACCATAACAGTATCCATTTTTTTAGACAAATCAGTGTCCATAACAACTCACTTCCTCACTTGCATTTACTCCATAATGAACTGTCTCCGTCACAGTCCAACAACCTAATTAAAATAAAATAAAAAAATACAACAGACTGCTACCCTCCACAATTTTACCACGCTCCCTAACCACTCTCCCTTTGAACCGTCACCTTTCCCCTGCAGGTCAAATGACGCCATCACTTGAAAACAGTTGCTTCATGAAAAAGGACAGCAAGGATCAGGACATTTATTTTTCATTACTTTTCTGCTTGAATACTTAAATATTTATTTACTTGTTAAACCTCCAGTTATGTGTTCATCATTAAACTGTTTACTCAACACAAGGTAAGAGTCTCATTTCTTTTTATTTCAAAGCCTACCAGTAAAAAAATGGAACCCTTCAATTACATAAAAAAAAGTATAGGGTGCAGTGTGTTTTACTCGAATTTAACACACACCCTCATTGTTGGATGGCTATAATAAACCCCTCGGGCTTTGCCCTCGGGGTTTATGTGCCATCCAACAACTCGGGTGTGTGTTAAATTCTCGTAACACACTGCACCCCATACTTTATCCTATATATAATTACTGGTCAGCAATTTTTTCCATAGGCTGAACCAGTTATAATTTGCTGTTATAACCTGGGGGTTATAATGGCAAACACGTGCCACTTCAATCAAACTAGAGCCACATCCTGATTGGCTCTCCACTTCTCATGGGTGGGCTAAACACATAACAAACATGGCGGCTCCTCGTCCCGCTTACCGAGGAGCTGCCACAGACCAGCCATCACACCGGACATCCTGTTTTCTTTTTACAACCTCTTATTTTGTTTCAAAACCTCTTATCTGGTTGATCCTGCTGTCCATAACCCGTACAGCCTGAGAAATGCCTCCAAAACAGAGCACCATGCTGGAACGGCTCCGAAGTGCTTAACAGAGGTAAGCGCTGTTGCAGCAAGTGAAACTAAAATCAAGCAAAGCACGAAGAAACAGTTGTAACAAAAGAAAAAGATGCCTAACAAACAACAATCTGTTTTTCTAATAAAGATGCTGTGTGTGTGTGTGTGTGTGTGTGTGACAGTGTGACAGTGTGTGTGTGTGTGTGTGTGTGTGTGCGTCAGTGAATCACAGACAAGCAGCATCAATGTGGGAAAAAATTGCTGACCAGCAATTATAAATAATAAAAGATGGGAAAGTGTGTTTAAAATTCAAAATTAATGGTTGCCCTCGGTGTGGGATGCTTTAATAAACCCTTGGGCTTTGCCCTCGGGGTTTATGTAGCATCCCACACCTCGGGCAACCATTAATTTCTCATTAAGCACACTTCTCCATCCATTATTGTATATGTAAAATGTTAATGAATAAGATATTTAGCTTAGAAATAACTGTTTCAGACTAATCAGACTTTGTACTTAATGCAACAGTTCAGGGCATGGGTAGGTAATCCTAAAATCATTTGATGGGATCTTTAAAAACAAACACAAAATAAACTTCAAGTAAAACAGAGCTTGGATTCAATTTTTGAAGGGTGATGCAGGACTTGCATCAAGTCATGCGTTACACCAATTTTTTGGCACAGCTGCGCCAACTCCTATGATGCAACTGCACCAGATTATAGTTCATCAGGGCAGTTACGATAGTTCCCTTAGTTTATGGTAGCTTGCGCCTAAGATTTGGCACAAACCCTGTAAAAATGGTCCCCAAAATAGCACAAGTTAAACCAGGGAAAAGCTGTTCTAACTTATGATATTTAGCGCACAACATTGGAAATCCTGATCGCTGGCCTGGAGAATGTCGCAAGCCCCATGCACCAAACAATCAGTGCAATACTGAGGTTAACTTTTTTTTACATAAAGTCAATTCATTTTGCATTATAATTATCTCTGGTAATCCCCCCAATACAGTAGTTTAGAATACACATAAGCTGAACAATCTGTCTTGATTGCCAGTGAAAGTTTATTTTTCTTTAACATGAACCTGTTTATTGAAAACTTTTTCAACATTCAAAATGCACAATACCAACACAGTGAAAAAGGTATAAGAAAGATACAACCTTTCAAAGATATAATAAAGAGCCTGCCTGGTGGCGCTGAGGGTTGAGGTGCTGGATGCCACATCTCGCTCCACGCTGGCGACCCAGGTTCAGTGACAGACTCAAGTCACCGGGGGTTGGCTGGGGAGAAGACAAATTGAGTGCCCGATGGCTGCTCTCTCTCTCTCTCTCCGGGGGTGGGTCAGATGTTTGCTCTGCCATGACACTGGCATCTCCCAAGTGAACCTGGGATTGGCAAGTGCGGTTGGAGCAGCAGACAAAAGGGCAGGGATTACCAGAGGCAGAACAAGGAAATGGATCCCTGTCGCTCCTAGGTGATGATCTCTCTGAGCCAGTGCATCCACCAGCTGCCAGGCAGACTCTGCTGTGCTAGCGCTCACTCCCCTGAAGTTGAAGGAAGGTACAGGGGGACTTCTCCTCACCCCACCCAGGGGGTTATCTGGGTCTCTAGAATTAAGGTGGGGTACGGTATGCAATCTAGGGGCAGACCCAGCAGCAATGGAGTGTATGGCCTTGCAGGGATCTGAGACAGTGGAGAGACATGGGATAAGTGAGTAGGCAGTAAAAGGAAGGTAAAAAAAAAGATAAAATAAAAAGGCACTGTGCACTTAAACAAACAGTCAAGCAGTGCAAAAACATTTACAGCAATAAAGCCACTGCATTCTGCCTTAGCTGCAGCTGGCGGTGGTATCTCCACTGACACCAAGGTACCGAGTATTACAGTAGCCTAGGCTGGATGTCACAAATGCATGCATCAGTGATCGCAGGTCTTGGGGAAGAATTAGGGGTTTAACCCAGGCAATGTTCCTCAGATGGAATAAACACTTTGGATGATAGTTGACACCTGAGCTTCAAATGTTAGCTTGTCACTGAGGACCATGAACAGATTTCTCACCCTAGAGCAGTGGTGAGCAACTTTTTTTTGTGGAGGGCCAGACTGAAGACTTGAGTCAAGGCCAAGGGCCAAGGGCCACTGTAAAATGACACGAGGTGACAAATGTCCAGCAAGACATTATTAAATGTACACATAAAACAAATCAAAACATGCATTTATCTATTTATTTGTGTATTTATTTATCCACATGTTACTGAAACTAAAACAACAACAAACAAAATTAACAAAGGCTGCAAGTGGAAGCTGCAGGGTCCTATGGGGCCACAGACAGCTGCTGTGGGGACTATTTGTGGCCCCTGAGCCACATGTTGTGCACCCCTACCCTAGAGGATGCCATCAATGGGGTCAACCCCAGGACCAAACCTGTTGTCATCCTAGAGGCATCCCCATATTGCCTGCGACACTGATCAGTCCCCAGTACCTCCATCTTATCTGGGTTAAGTGTCAGCCAGTTAGAGTTCTCTGGATCTTGGCAAGGCATTTATTCAGCACTTCAATGGCACCGCTTGCCCCTGGTGCAAAATACATGTACAGCTGAGTATCATCTGCATACCATTGAAAACTCAGACTGTACAGTCTCATTAACCTCCCCAAGGGCAGCATGTACACCGATAACAGAATCAGTGATAGGATCAAGCCTTGAGGAACTCCACAGAGCAGGGGCATCGAGGAGGATGAGAAATTCCCCATCACTACTCTCTGCCTTCTTTTTGTTTATCACTGAGTTTTTTACTATTATTTAATAAGAATACAATACAAGAAAATTAGTTTATTTATTTAGTTAGTTATTTATGACTTTGATAACCAGGTGAGTGCACTAATCCCAGGGGCCATTTTCAGGCATGACCTGGGCCATAACACATGGCACAGGGTGACAGTGGAGTAGACAGTAACAGTAATACACATGAAACAGATTTGATACACGCAACAATAGTAAGCACAATATACAGGTTTGATGTATAAGTCCATTTGAGAACAGTGAATACAAGGTTTCAATATCGGACATGAGGATATTTGATACAAAACTAATAATTCATCTTGATACAACAAGTTTCATCAGAAGTAATAAAATAATACAGAAAAAACATGTAAGCATATTTAACAAATCCTTGTGTTTGTGTATGATACAGCAATAATAAGAAAAAAAAGACCTACTAATAATTTTATTTATTTAGTGATTCGGGAAAAAAACTTTGAGCACAAGCTCTTTTACAAAGGTTCCACATCATAGATTGCAAAAACAAGTACAATAGGAGAAAGCAAAGGTACATCACAATGAACGATACAGCTTGGATTCAGAACTTACAGAATAATTCAAAACATAGGTACAAGTTAAATAACAAGAACAAACACTTTATGAGGGTGGGGGGGATAAGCAGCCACAAAGTGCCTTGTCAGTAGTTCAGAGGGATGGGGATAGCTGGCAGAGGGGTGAAGAAGGGAGGTATGAAAGAGAGAGGAAAGTACTGAGGTGGAGGTGAGAGGGACGATAAGGTATACATATACAGAGAAATGGTGGGGTTAGGGGAGGCTGAGCAGAGAAGACATGCTAGAGTAAAATGGTGGAGTGTGAGTGGGCATGGTCAGGCAGCCAGCATTAGTAGTGACTGTTTGGGAAACTCACAGGACTGTAAGTTGGGGAAGGGGGAGGGGGGTTATTAACAATCTTGACATCTGTGTTAATTAAAGATTCCACTAATTAAAAAAATATCTTGAAAAAACTCTGTGTAACAGTATTTATGACAATTTACAGTGATGAAATAAATATTTTATTCTAAGATATAACAATTAATATTGTGATGAATATTAAAAGGAAGTGAGGAAGCAGAGTAGGAAAAAATGGGAAGAGCCCCATATCCAGAATAAACAACTTGAAGCAATTTGTTATGACAAGATGAATTAAAGAAGACGGTGTGGAAACTAAGAAAATGCTAAAAGAATGAGAGATAAATGGGAGGTCACTGTGAGTCAGGCATATCAACCCTGAACACACAGGAATACAAAAAATACCAGTGAGAGTTTGAAGTCAAGGCATAGTCAAGGAGCCATCCGAAGTACATGGCATCTTGTATATGGCTGCCCACTTTTTATTGTTACTTTCCTTAGGTGAATTGTCTCCTTTTGATATTGCCAGTCTTTCTAACCTGAGAGTTTCAAATATGTTATTCTTCCATTCTTGTACAGTAGGTATTCCATCTTCAAGCCAATATTTTAAAATAACATGCCTAATGGATGTACCTATCAAAAGAAGGGTCTTTTTATGGATTTGTGTCCAGTGTGCGTTAGCTTCAAAGTGACCCAATATACATGAGTTTAGTTGAATATTATTTGAGCTCACAGGATCAGCTCTAAAAAAATGTTTGACTTCTGTCCACAGTGGTTGTACAAGTGGCCAGAACCAAAACATGTGAAGTAGTGTGCCCACACTAAGTTTACATTTATGACATAGCAGAGAGAGGGATAAACCCATCTTAAATCTCTGAATAGAGGTGTAGTATAGATTGTGTATGGTCCTAAAATGTATTAGCCTGAGATCTACTGAACTGAATGTTTTAAAAGCCAGTGACCAAACACTTTCCCAGTTGCAATCATCAGTGGGACACCCCAGTGCTTGGGACCACCATCTCACTGATTCTGTGGCTGATCCCCTGACAAGATCTACAAATAAGGTATACAAAGACAAAATGGAAGGTGATATTTTCATACTACCTAGAAGGGAATAGGTGTTTTCATTGGTTGGTAAAATTAGATCCAGTTTACTTTGAATTATCTGCTGAATGGATTTATAGAATGCACCATCTCTTTGAGATATACCAAACCTATCTACCAGACTCAGCAATGGAATGAATGAGCCATTCTTATAAATGTTCTGAATTGACTGAATACCCTTCTGGCTCCACACTCTGTTGTTAACTGGTTTTCCTTCATTCAGGAAGTTTGGGTTCATCTAGATCAGCTGGATTTTGGCCAGACCTCAATGAAGATTCAGCAGTGAGGATAGCTGTCTAATTTGCCTCAGGGAGTCAGCAATTATTCTATGCTTGTATGCACCCTAGGGTTTTGAGAAAAACAGAGCTCTTATATCTGTCCCTTGAGAACTCATGATGTCCTGCTCAATACATACCCAGTCAGGAATATATGTCTGGGACATCCCTACCTTAAATTAAAAAGTGACACATCTTAGTGACACATCTTCTGACTCCACACTCTATTGTTAACTGGTTTTCACCAGACACAGAAGGAGCAGGACAGAGACCTGTACCAGTTAAGGCAGAAGGAAGCAGGGAGGGAAGTCAGAATAGCAAAGGCACAAACTGAGGAAAAGATAGCCAACTCAGTTAAAAAGGGGGATAAAACCTTTTATAGGTACATCAGCGAGCGTAGAAAGACAAAGGGAGGGATAGTGAGGCTGAATAGAATGAACGGTGGGTGGGCAGAGGGGGAAAGTGAAAAAGCAGGAATACTGAAGAAATATTTCTGCTCAGTATTCACAAAAGAGGAGGGAAGTGCCTAATCCAATTAACAGATGCACTCTTGATAGGGGGTCGATCCCAGTCCTTTCACAGAAGAAAGGTTCTGCAAGAACTCCTAAAACTGAAGGTGGACAAAGCAATGGGTCCTGATGGAATTCACCCCAGAATTCTAAAAGAATTAAGGGAGAAACTAGTGAAACCACTGGCTACTCTTTTTAATAAATCATGGGAGAATGGTGTGGTACCCGAGGACTGGAGGACGGTGGATGTGATTCCCCTTCACAAAAGTGGGACCAAGACAGAGGCAGAAAACTACAGACCTGTCAGTCTGACCTCTGTGGTAGGGAAAGTGATGGAGTCACTTCTGAAGGAAAGAATAGTTGAGTACCTAGAGGCCAGTGGAGCACAGGACCCAAGGCAGCATGGGTTCACAGCGGGAAGGTCATGTCAGACGAATCTAATAGATTTCTTTGACTGGGTGACCAAAGTAGTAGACCAGGGAGGGCTGTGGACATGGCCTACCTAGACTTTAGCAAGGCATTTGACACAGTCCCACACAAAGATTAATAGTCAAATTAACCAGCCTGGGAGTGGGTCCCAGGGTGGTAGCCTGGGTAAAACATTGGCTGCACAACAGGGCACAGAAGGTAATTGTAAATGGAGTCCACTCTGAAGAAAGAGGGTTATTAGTGGGGTACGCAGAGTTCAGTATTGGTCCAGTCTTTTAATGTCTTCATTAGTGACATTGCAGAGGGACTGGAAGGAAAAGTATGCCTTTGCAGATGACATAAAGATCTGCAACAGGGTTGATACACAAGGAGGCGTGGAAAGGATGAAAAGGGACTTGGCAAGGTTGGAGGAATGGTCAAAGTATGGCAGCTTGGATTCAATGCAAAGAAGTAAAAATAATGCACCTGGGAAACAAGAACCCAGGGAAGAATACACAATGGGTGAGGAGGTAACAACAACAAAAAAGGAAAGGGACCTGGGTAATCATATCAGATGACCTTAAGGTTAGCAAGCAATGTGAGAAGGCAGTAGGGAGGGCTGGGGTATACTGGGATGTAGAGGAGAGGCATCAGCAGCAGAAAACAGGAAGTTGTTATCCCTCTGTACAGACAATTGGTGAGACCCCATCTGGAGTACTGCATCCAGTTCTGGAGACCCAATCTCCTAAGGACATAGACAGGATAGAGGTAGTCAGAGGAGGCAACTAAAATGGTGCAGTGTCTGCAAGAGAAGCCGTATGAGGAGAGACTAAAGGAGCTTAATGTATACCCTTGAGGAAAGAAGGGAGAGGGGACATGATAAAACTTTAAGTACCTCAGTGGAATCAACAAAGTCCAAGAGGGTAGCATCTTTCAGAAAAGAGACGTGCAGAACAAGGGACACAATTTAAAAGATAGAAGGAGGCGGTTCAGGGGCAATGTGAGAGTATTATTTCACAGAGAGGGTAGTGGATGCATGGAACAGTCTTCCTGAGGAGGTTGTGGGGTCTAAAACTGTGGGAGAATTCAAGAATGCATGGGACAGACATAAGGCAATTCTTGTGGGGGGTAGGAAGAAATAGGCTGTTGGTTAACTAGGATCTGCGGCCTATCCTGTAGGTAGGGAAATGGGCAGACTAGATGGGCCAAGCGGTCCTTATCTGCCATAAAAGTCTATGTTTCTATGTTTCCTTCATTCAGGAAGTTTGGGTTCATCTAGATAAGCTGGGTTTTGGCCTGACCTGTGCCTCTTATATCCACAAATATAATGTGCAACTTGAGTTGATATCCGCTGAATCCACTTCTTCATCAGGCTATGTGGTGTCATCATAAATATGTAAAGTACTCTTGGAAGAAGATTCAGTTTGATGGTTTCTGTTCTTCTCCATAAACCCAGAAGTAATTTATTCCATCTAATTAAGTCATCTGATGTTTTTTTGTCTGACTCTTGTTGTATTTTTTGAAATAGTCATGTTAATATTTTTATAAAAATGAATACCCAAGTATTCTATATAATCTTTTGACCATAAAATTCTAATATTATCAACATCTTCCTTAAAGCAATACCTATTAAGAGGCAAAAAGTTAGCCTTTGCCTAGTTAAGTTTGTAGCCAGAGAACATTCCAAAGTTTGGCCTTCCTGACAGAGAAGATAGCCTCGCTATTAATACATTTGTTATATTCTAGTTTAGTTTTAGACCATAACCTCCATAATTCCAGAGAATTGGAGTTCATCAGAGCTTTTTCTAATTTAGTAATTTTAGTTATGGTTTCCTGCTGTTTCTGAAAGCTTTTTTTCTTTAAGATAGAAACTTTCCTAATAAATACGCCCCTCAAAAAACACTTGAGACAATCCCAGGTATTATTCCAGGAAGTATCCTTTGGGTTATTAATAGATAGAAACTCCTCAATATTGGTGTTAATTTTGTCACATGCATCCGTTTTCTCTAGCATGAAATTACTGCGTTTCCATCTCCTTGTCCTATGAGGATTATTTGATGTGTAAAATAAAAGAGATACAGGGGAATGATAAGAAATTACTTGAGATTCTATGACAACACTGAGTATTCTAGATATGAAAGCTCTAGGCATCTAGATATGACCTGTTCTGGAACCTGAATTGTTACACTGGGACCAGAAAGTATATTTTCTACCATTCGGGTGAAGAGTCTGCCATGCATCCACCCGGCTTAAATTATCCACCAGGTCTATCAGATCTTTGTCAACTTTGGATCTGAATGGCCATAAGTTAGATCTATCTAGCACAGGATCAAGAGTGCTATTCATATCACCAGCAAGTAAAATGGTGCTATCTAGCATATTACCTATTTTTTTTAAATATGAGACTGAAGATTTCATGAAATAGGGAGTTAAGTCCATAAATGTTAATAAATGTGAAACATTCTTCTTCCAGTTTACCATTAATGATGATGTAATATCCCAAGGGATCTTCAATAATTGTATTAGGATGAAAGTTTAAACCCCTCTTAAACAATATTAACACCCCTGATTTTTTCGAGTTATCTCCAGCCCCCAGTACCTGACCTACCCACTCCCTCTGCATTAATGAATAATGTTCTTTCATGAGATGTGTCTCTTGCAGGAAGGCTATGGACATATCCAGTCTCTTTAAATGTCTCAGCACTGTATGTCTTTTAATTTTGTCATTCAGGCCTCTAATATTACACATGACCAATTTCAGTTTGTCATGTACTGCCTTGTGAATTAAGAAAATGAGCACAAAGGATAACAACTTCCCAGTCAGGTAGACATGACATGACCAAACCCCCCATAGTCTCAGTCTTCCACAATGAGAGAAATTAAAATAGAAAGAGATAAGACAATATAAATAGAGAGAAGATATACAGAGTCTAGAAAGCAGAGTAAGAGCATGCCACCATCAAGAAAGACTGAGGCAGCATACATAAGTAATTTTAGAAAGCTCATTGCACCAGACCTGTCCAATGCTTATTAAAATGACTGACAATAAAAGCAAGTGTGATAAAAACCCTAGCCAGCACATTCCTAGATGGTTTTTTTTCAAGCACTGGCCCCATTCCTCCTTAGAGTACATTTATAGTCTACATGGAAATATGGTACCCAAACCCCTCCTTCCCCTTTCCTAAGTACCTTCTTTAATTGTCTGCACTAGCCTGAATAGTTAATGTAAACCACCCCTTAAAAGGGTGTTTGCGTCTGTACAATTTGACCATGCTGTTCCAATTTCTGACTAGATCAAATAAATCAAAGATAGATCGCTCTAACAAAATCAAAAGATTCAAAGACCATATAAAATCTGGTCGTACAATTGTTGTTTGAAGCATAAACATATGTAATATTAATTGAGCTTACCCTTGGGACTAGGATCTTATGCGGGGATGTAGAATAAGATCACACTGCATTTCGACTTGTCTTCAGTCAGTGCCAAAGACAGATATATAGAAAAGTTAGTTAGGATTATGTAAAAAAAAATTAAATAAAATTAAATAAATTCTAATTTTGAGAGATGAAGCATATCACTTTTTAACCATGTAAAACATGAAGTTCTCTCACCCTTCCCCTCTGCATACTGCTCTTGCATTCAAGAGAGTGTGAGATAACTGAAATAATGACAAAAATACTTTTGGGGAAAAGAAAAAAAAACAACCCATGCATCCTATATTAAAACATGCATTGCATGAAGTTTTACCTGATGAATCAACTTCTTTTGCAACTTGCATTAGAGGGCACCACCAGATAAAATTGTCTGCCATAGCATTCCCATAATACCATACGGATTACCCAGGATTATCCCCTAAACAAGTGCAAAGGACAAAGTTCACACAAGCCCCACGTGACCTTCAGGCAGAATGAGCATCTTTCTGTGGATCCATGTGGAGCAATAGAACCTGTGTGAGAGTCAGTTGGAATCTTACAGGTAATTTTAAAAATCTCCAAACAGGGGTAGAAAAAGAAAATGGTGATTTTTCCAAAAAATGAGTAAACACCGAAGGAGTAGCCATATTAATCCCCTAAAAGTGCAAATAAGAGACAAAATCTGAGGGGTAATCTCCAGCACCCTCCACCCCTGAGGAACTGCATAGTCTCTTGAGGCAACTTCTGATAATTAATGTATTGATTGCAGTAAATTGTGTAAACTGCAGTTTGCAGGAGCTAGTAGATACTATAAACCTCTTAGCCCATCATGAATGGTGCTTGCCTCAGAGCAGCCACAAGATGGAAACCCAATATTAACCCCAGCCTGGTATGATATGCATTGCAAATGTCCAGGAGTTTTATACTTTTAGTAAGCCTCTCAAAATTCCTATAAGGACCGAGGCAATATTTACTAAAACACCCTGTATTTTGAACCGAACAAGACAAATACCAGAATATGTTTTTGGTGGCAGTAACCTTGATATATAACTGCCCAGGTATAAGGATCGATCACCACCCACAACTGACCAAGCACTACATAAACAGGCAACGCAAGCTGCACATTACTGTATTTAAGTTTAATTTACCCAAACCGCAGTCTCATCAGGAGTGGATTAAAGCAAGAGAATCACCCTCTAATTAAACATGTCTACATAGGCTCCATGGAGAAAGTCATAGGCTCAACACTTTCCAGGTCTACATCAGGATAATTATCTCTGTCTACATTTATTTTAAGTAAGTTCATATTGCACCCCTCAGCTACTATTTTTCCCTCAAAGACTATGAAAAACTAATCTATATCTAGTGGTGCCCTTCCATGTATAATAAATAAACATCTTATCAATGGCTTAAGGGGGATTTATTTCCAGAACTGAGCCAACAACAGAGAAACATGACAGGGGAATATGTTATGGATTGTGAGTGCAGACAGTTAGAATCAAAACTAGCCCTGAAAGTCAACATTTTTAAATAAGCCTGGGAAATCAACTTTTAGTACACTTTTGGCAGCTGCAAATCTGTTGTATTCCTTGGGACCATCAGCAGACCAGACTTTCAATAAGGTTGGGAAAAATAAGCAGTATTTCAGACCTGCTTCCCTAAGACTTTTCTTGGCAGGAAAAAAGGCACCATGTTTTTGCATGGTCTCAGGGGCAAGATCATGAAACACTTTTAATTTTGCAACCTTTGTAAGTGATGTTAGCTTTGTCTCTGAGGGCTTTCTGTACAGATATTTTCTGTTGGAAGTTCAGGAACCTTATAACGAAAGATCTAGGTCTCTCTTCCTTGTTTGGTTTTGGCTTCAATGACCTATGAGCTCTCTCTAGTACATACATCTTAGTGTTAGCAAGGGGCCTAGCTATCTTAGTGAGGAGGTTGTTAGCAAAGGATAATGGCTCAGCCCCATCTATGCCTTCCTTAAGACCAAAAATTATAAGATTATTTCTCCTGTTTCTGTTCTCAAGTTCCTCAATTTTTGATTCAAGTTTGTTTATTCTACAATTGTTTAGGACCCTGTCTGTATGATCTTTATTGACCAAGTCTTCCAAGCTACTAATTCTTGCTTCTGCATCTGTTATTCACAGAGTATCTGAAACAAGCTCTTGTTTAACCTCCTGTAAATCAGAATGCATTTCTGAAATTTTTAAACTCAGTCTAGAGATCTCTGACATAATGAGATCAAAATGATCAATAGTTACGGCAGTAGCAGAAGCAGATTTCTTGGAGGCATGTTCATTTAGAACATTAGAGCTACTCTCAGAATCAGGCAGTGGGCATTTCAAAGCAGTGGCTTCCTCCCTCATAGTCACCAAATTTTCATTTGAATCCATGTTCTGTGAGCTGGGTTAGTGATTTATACAAACTGGATTGTTCTGAATGCGATGTGTAATACAAATACCTCAGTTTGAAGTAAGGAATGTCCTCCAGAAAAATGTGTCAGGTGAGTTGTAATGATATCTACTGTACTTAAGCTGATGCTTGAAGTGGACACAACGTGTGGTGCTGTATGGCCGTCAAGTGCGCCTCTCTGTGAGTGTCAGACTACAGACCGTGGAGGAACCGAGGGAAATTCAAATATCTGTTTAATATGACTTCTGGCCAGAAAAAATGCTCAAACTTCTGTTAGGTGGTAAAACTAGTGGTACTGTATATGAGGACAACTTATCTGTCATAAAAACTATAGAAGATACTTTTAAAGAATACGGAAAAAATTCAAAGGAGGAAGGCCATTATGGAGCTCAAAGTCAGATTTCTGTACCGAACGCTGCCATCAGATCGAATCTACTCTCTGCCTTCTACCTGAGAGAAAGGACGCAAACCAGTTGATGACAGTACTGGTGAGTCCACAATACACTCTGAGGCAATCCAACAACACAATGTGGTCCACAGTGTCAATTGCATTGAGGAGAATGAGAATTGACAGTTCCCCTTGATCGCTTTCAATGAGGAGGGCATT
Organism: Neoceratodus forsteri; assembly: GCA_016271365.2. Taxonomy (NCBI): domain Eukaryota; kingdom Metazoa; phylum Chordata; order Ceratodontiformes; family Ceratodontidae; genus Neoceratodus; species Neoceratodus forsteri. The sequence goes on along the minus strand of CM028137.1, from coordinate 38,611,740 downwards.
ATGCACATAGACTAGTGCCATTTCTGTGTTGTGCCTCTTGCTAAACATGGACTGGAATGGCTCGTAGATGCCAAAAGTCTCCTGGTGTTTCTCAAGCTGCAGAGCCACTATCTTGAAGTTGAAGACAAGGGGCCAAAGGTTGGAGAAGCACTGGAGGAAAATCGAGTCTCGGAGGAAAAGCTGGTAATGATGATTCATTATGATGAGTATCAGAATGTAATCATCCAGAAAAAAGCAGATTTTATGTCTATGACAATTGCAGCTGGGAGGAATCGATGAGCTCAGCTCTTCCAGGTTGTAGACAGGCAGCTACATCCAGCCTGTCTGGAACCCATTAGAGCCTTTTCAACTCACAAGTGTGAGCAGTTCACTCAGTTTTTCTCAGATGGAGTGTCCTCTCTGAGATCCAAATAAAATTCAATCCTCCAGCAGTGGTGTTTCTCATGTGGACAATCTCACTCAGCTGCCCTGAGGTGAGGTCCAGCCAGTGATGGTCCAGAAGGTCTGTGGGATAGTCCTTGAGCCGAAACTAACATTCTGTGACCTGGACCTGGGCCTGACATGGCTACAAGTTGGCTGGGTTGAAGCCCTGAGCCTGGTCTTTGCCAGGGTAGTCAAGAGTTCCTTGTCAGTCTGGGTCTTTCCAGAGTCTCAAAAAGAAACTCTGGTTAAACCCTTGCTAAAGAAACCATTGTTGGACCTCACCGTATTGGCAAATTACCGACCTATCTTTTTCCAATTGTTTAACCAGGTGAGACACACTAAGCTGAAAGCTTTTTTACAGGTGCAACCTGGGAGCACAGGGAAGTTAACTGACTTGCTCAGGATCACAAAGCATATGCAAGTCGGGGCTGTGGGATTCAAACCCAGGTCTCTGGATTTGCAGCTCAGAGGCTTAAACCACTGGGCTGTACTGCCTCATCTTAAACCTTCCCTTTTGGGGAAGGTTGTTGAGAAGGTGGTAGCAGAACAGCTACAGGACCTTCTCATAGACTCCCAGATTTATGAACCTTTCCATTCCAGATTTACGGCTTTGCATAACAGGGAGACAGCACTAATCATGGTGTTGAATGACTTGCTTAGGGCAAAGGATTGGGGAGAGCATACAATTCTTTTCCTCCTTGCTGTCTCCTCAGTTTTTGATACTGTGGACCACAGAGTGTTGTTGGACAAGCTGAGGGAGTATGTGGGACTTACCGGCAAAGTCACCAGCTGGTTTGAGACTTTTCTCCAGGGCAGGTTTCAGAGTGTAGTATTGGGTAATTGTTCCTTGAAGCCAATATACCTACCCTGTAGAGTTCCCCAAGGCTCTGTCCTCTCCCACATTTTGTTTGCAGTGTATATGCTGCCCCTGGGTAATGTCGTAAGACAGTATGAGCTGAGCTTTTATTGTTATGCTGATGATACTGAGCTCTACCTGTCTTTCACACTTGGTAGACCTGATGCTGTCGACGTGCTAAATAAATGCTTGGCTGAGATCAGTGCTTGGACAGTGTCAAACTGGCTGGGACTTAACCCTTGGAAGACTGAGGTACTAGTGTTAGAGCAGGGTCAGACAGTTGGGCTTGGAAACTCTGGTAATAGGTTGGGCCTTTTTTTAGGCCCAGCAAAACTGGAGGTTTCATCAAGGGTAAAGAATTTGGGCATTGTGATTGACAGCAAGCTGACATTTGATGCTCAGATGCTGGAAGTTGTCCGGTCCAGATTCTGTCATCTCTGTAATCTTGCCCAGATCAAGCCCTTTATCCTGCTCAAAGACCTGACACACTGGTGCATACTTCCTTGACCTCATAACTCAACTACTGTAATGCTCTCTACCTCAGCATCAGAGCATACAGGAACATGTGCAGCACTGCCATTGGTGTCCCAGCACACCTCCCTCTTTGGGGAGAAAAAGAGAAACTGGCAGTTGTTGGATGATGGCAGGTACCCTCAGGCCCCATCCCTGGCTAGTCAGACCAGCAGAACTGAATCCTGAGAGCAATGGGGGTGAGCGATCCCCCCACCAACCCCATCTGGGGGGTAAGCCCTCAGGGAAAAAGCTGGTGCTGGTGGATGTCAAGGGACAGTGCTGGAGTACTCACCTGAATGTGAGCCATGGGGGGGGGGAGAGAAAGTGAGTAAGGAAAACAGTACAGAAAGCAATTATAAGAAAAATACAAGTTCAGTCGGCCCATCAGCACAGCAGTTGGATTTCCATTTGTGATGCCAGTGACCTGGGTTTGGGAACAAGCCTGGGGAGCTGGAGGGCTGGCCAGGAAGAGAAGGCTTGAGCATCCTATGGACAGCTCATCTTCTCCGGTGAAGGAGGGGGTAGCGGCTGGTGCTTGACTGGCCCCATGCAGTGGTCTGAAGCATAGCAAGCTCACTGAGCAGGAAGTGTGTGGGGAGGACATCATGAAGTTGGCACTCATGCCTTGACATATTGGCAGTGATGTCCTGAGGAAAAAAGGGAAAATCACCCTCTGGTGTCTGGGAGATGGAGCGCCAAGCCTGGTCCAGATGTGCAACCTCCTGCCCAGCTGTCTCGAGGCCTGACAAGATACTGAAGGTTTGGGGGTGGCCCCACCCTGTCCTGTCCAGGGACAAACCGCTGCAAGATGGGGAACCCAAACAGTCAGGTAAGGCGTTGGTAGGGACAGACTTCATGGGCGCATCCTGATGATGCGGCGCTGGTAGGGATGTAGGAATGATAAAAAAATACAAGTTCTGTTGATTTATGGATCTGGTGTAAATTGCCAAATTTAGTGAAATTTTGTGTTTTTACCAAAGTACAGTCAGTCTAAATTCCAGAATTTTACAGGGTTTTCCAATAAAAAAAACAAACAACAATGGCCTTACATATAACAATATAATTGGTTCAATATTATTTCAAGGGATTACACCCATGGTTACAGCAGACTTCAACTATATTCAATATTGCATTTGTCATTTTAGCATTAAACACAGTCAAAATCCCCTTTACTGAGTGTCAACCATTAGTTTGTGCAAATCTTTTTATTCCATCAATTGTTGTGATGCAATATGTTTTAAGATAGTCCATGTGTGGATTCCATTTTGTATTCATAGAAAACATACTCCTAGATAATCATATGTTTTAACTGTTTCAATTGATGAACTATTTAATTTTATCATATCTTTTAAAAGTATTAGCACCAAAGACCACCAACTGTTTTTTACCCTTATTTATCATAAGTGTTTAGCTTCGCTGAGATTGGAAAAATTGTCCAACATCCTTTGCAGATACAGCAATGAAGCATACAGTAAAACTGTGCCACCTGAATTTTCTAAAATAGAGACTGATTTGTTGAAACGATTTTGGTGAATGATAATCTTGACTATATAACTTGCCTAAAATGTTGTTGACATGTATGTTAAGGAGCAAAACAGCTAGACTACAACCTTGTTTTACCCCTAGGTTTGTTTCCATTGAGTTTGTAGTCAAGTCAATTGTATTTCTTAAGAACCCAATCCCAGAGGCTCTGGGTGCTTTACATAGACATAAAAATAATTTACAAACACAATACAGCAATTTTAAATCATAGAAACATAGACTTTGATGACACAGAAGGTCTGCTTGTCCCACCTATTGGATAAGCTGCAGATCCTAGTTAACCACCAGCTAACTTCCTCCTACCCCTCAGTATAATTGCCTTATGTCTGTCCAATGCATTCCTGGATACTCCCACTCTTTGTGACCCCATGACTTTCTCAGGAAGGCCATTCCATGTGTCCACCACCCTCTTTGTGAAAAAATACTTCCTCATGTTCCACTGAGCCATCCCCCCTCTCTGTTCAAATTGTGCCTCCTTGTTCTTTCACATCTCTTTTTCTGAAAGATGCTACCCTCTTGAACTTTGTTGATAGAGATGTTGCAAAATTATCTTTCACTGGTGAAATTCCAGTGAAATCAGCAATTTCGCAGTGCAAAATATTTTGCAAAAGTTGCCAGTTAAGTGAAATATTTTGCCGGGTGCGAAATTCAGAATTTCTCCTGCGTAATGCAAAGCTTAGCCTGCAGAAGATGAAATTTCGCTTGTGAAAGGTGAAATTTCACCTTCTGCAGGTGAAATCTTACCTTGCACAGGCACAATTTTGCATTCCAAAGGTGAAATTTCACCTTCTACAGGCAAACTTTCATATTATGCAGGTGAAATTCTGAATTTCGCATCTGCAAAAAATTTTGTGAAACGGGCAAATTTCTCAAAATATTTCACATAATGATATTTGCCAGTTTCACACATCTCTATTTGTTGACTCCCTTGAAGTACTTGAACGTTTTTGTCATGTACCCCCATCCCTCCTTTCCTCAAGGGTATACATATTTAGCTCCTTTAGACTCTCTTTGATGGTTGTTTCTGGTGCAGACCCTGCACCATTTTAGTTGCCCTCCCCTGGACTGCCTCTATCCTGTCTATGTCCTTGCAGAGACTGGGTCTCATGATCTGCATGCAGTACTCCAGATGGGGTCTCACCAACTGTCTGTACAGAGGGATGATAACTTCCTGTTTTCTACTGGTGATGCCTATTCCTATGCATTCCAGTACCTGGGTCAGTTAAAAATAAAACATATAATAAATAATAACCAATAAATAATAATTGTAAAACTCATTCAGTTCTTAGTTAAAATTTAGTGGACATTGAATGCCGGATTTAAAAGATTTGCGTTAAGACCCCACTTAAAAATTCCATGGAGGAAGCCTCCCTTAAGGATTGTGGTAGGAAATTCCACAATTGGAGGACTGCCTTTTAAATTATATTAAACCTTCGATCAAGTGCTCTCATAAAGTTTCACCAACATGTTCAACAGAGGATCCTGTATTCCATATTTCACTGATGTCAGCCAGAGTGTTTTTTTGCTTATACTGTTGAATGCCATTTTAAGATCTGCAAAACAACAATCAATCAATATGTCATTTATAAAAAAGCACTTTTCCAAAGCCAAAGCACCTGTTCATAAACCATATATAACATTTAAAACATTCAATGCAACAAATAGAATAAAATACCAGATAAATATCTATTACAGATAACTTAAAATCATAACCACAGCATAAGTCATTCATTAAAATCTTGGAATGATTGCCTAAATAGATATGTTTTCAAAGCTGTTTTAAAGCTTTTAAAAGTTGGGCACTCTCTAATTCAGTGGGCTAGAGAATTCCACAGGGTGGGGGCTGCAAAAGCAAATGAACAAGTTCCAGATGTTTAATTCCTCACTGGCGGAGCGGAGTGGGTGAAGGGGGCAGTAGTGATGATGAAGATCTTTCAGGTAATGGGGTCCCTGTTCATGTAGGGCTTTCTAGGTGAGTAACCTGATCTTGAAGGTGATTCACCTTTGCACTGGCAGCCAGTGCAGTCTGCACAGCACAGACGTAATATAGCTAGTCCTGGATGTACCAATCAAAAGTCTGGATGCTGCGTTCTGCACCAGCTGCAAGTGGTGGTTATCAACCTCTGGTAGCCCAAGATAAAGGGTATTGCAGTAGCCAAGACAGGAGGTCACGAAGGCATGGACCAATGTTAGAAGTTCATCAGGAGGAACCAGGGGCTTCACCAGAGCAATATTCCTCAGATGGAAAGATGAGGTCTTGACAACCATTGCTACCTGAAATCTAAATGTTAGACTGCTGTCAAAGATGACACCCAGGTTATGCACCTTGTCTGATGTAGTGAGCTCAACATCTCCTAGTCAAAGGCTAGAAGATTGTCCAGCCAACAAACCCTCCTTCTGGTGACCTGGGTCTGCAACCAACACTTCGGTCTTATCCGGGTTCAACCACAGTCAGCTGGCCCCCATCCAGTCCTGGATCTTGGAGAGACAGTTGTTAAAGACCAAAAGGCTGCTATCCTGCCATGGTACAAAGGATATGTACACCTGAGTATCATCTGCATGGCAGTGGAAACTCAGCATGTGACACCTAATGATATCTCCCAACAGCAGCGTAAACACTTTGAACAACATGGGTGACAGAATGGAGCCCTGTGGTACACCGCAGGGAAGGAAGAGAGGGGCTGAGGAATAAATCCTAGACCCCACTCTCCGAGTCCTACCATTGAGGAAAGATTGCAACCATCTAAGGACCATAGCAGACAGTCCACAGAAGAATTGCAGGTGCTCCAATAACACCCCATGGTCCACAGTGTCAAAAATTGAAGAAAGATCAAGGAAGACCAAGATAGAATGGGACCTCTGATCTCTCATTTTCAGGAGATAGTTTAGCACCTGAACAAGAGCTGTCTCAGTACTATGTCTCTTCCTGAAACCTGACTGGAGAGAATTAAAGACATCGTGGGTACATAACTGATCATCCAGTTGAAGAATGACTACCTTCTCGATAACCTTGCCCACAAAGGACAGGTTAGAGATGGATCTGTAGTTAGCCAGACAGTCTGGGTCAAGGGAGGATTTGTTAAGGAGAGGTCATACAACTGCTTTCTTCAGGAGGTCTGGAAAGTTCCCCCTCTCCAGTGAGCTCCAGTCTATCTTGTCTAGGACAGGGCCGATCTCATTAATTCACCTTACAAAAGGCAGGTTGGGCCCAGGTCCAGAATACAGCAGGTTGGCTGCAACCTCAAGTTGATCTTCACAGTGTCTGTGAATTCCAACCGGCTGAAGTCAGATGAGGCAAGCTGGGTGTCTGCGTCCCCCAGCTGACCTCCACAGTACTCAGTAGATGGACTGTAGAGATCTCGGACCTGATGGAGGCAGCCTTATCTGCAAATAACCAAGTAGACCAGTCACATCTCTCTTGCGAAAAAGCTTGACCAGGCTAAAGACAGATTGGATTGCACAATCTGTCGACAGTCCAAAGGAGCTGACCTGATCAGTTCTGCACAGCGGTAATCTCCCTGGACAGGAACTCTACCTTGTTATGAGTGATTGCTGATTGATAGACAACATAATGTTCCATCAATCTAATCTGTCTCCATCCAGGCTCTATTTCCTCCAGCACCTCTTCAACCTTCACACCACTCGCCTCATCTCCTTCAAGATCCCATCAAACCACAGGGACCTTGGGTGAAGGGTGAGGGGACAAACTCAAACAGGAGCTATTGATTCTAGGGCTCCCACTATCACCTCATTATAGGCTAGTACAAGACTACCTGGATCCATGCATTCAGTTGATATGCCTGATAGGTCCAGTACCACCTTTAGGCCCTCTCGGGTAACACCCCTCAAAAGGTGGCACTGGATCATCTCCATAGGGGCCGGCCCATTAGGGGATTCCCAAAACTGAACCTTATGGTGTGATGGTCAGACCAACCAACTGGCTCCACCGCCAAGTCGGAGATCTCCATCCCCAGAGGAATACCAAGTCCAGGGAGTGAAAACAACTGTGGGTCGCAGAGGTAATAACCTGTGTAAGGCCTGTCGGAACAAAGGCTTATAATATCACTTTTTATAATAATGCACTTAGATTCACACCAGGCCTTAAAATTATTTAATAAATTACCAAAAATAATAACATTCAAATATGATATTATCCTATGCTCTCCAGATTCAAAAATGATGGTGAAAAACACTGTTGCCACCGTTTGGATTATATAAGAGAGAAACATATATTTTATTCGTATATGTACAAGTCCTAAATATTCATAATTAGCATAAATATCAAGCATAGTAAAAATAATGTAAACATAAACTGTAATGTAAACAAAACAACAGGTTTTTAGAAAATCAAGTAAATCAAATAAAACTATAAAACACAGTCCATCAAATAAGCAATGCAAATGAATAAGCAATAGTCATCATAATAGATGATAGTTTATAATATTTTTTTAGCATACTTATAAATATCATGACCTTTTCTTTTTACTGTGAGAACTTGCAACACATTGCACTTGTGTCTCAGGTTATATCTTTGTATAATAATTGTTTCTAACTTTAGCATGTAAAATGTATTTTCTTTGCATCTAAATTCTAGCTTAACCATATACCCAAGATTTTGGAGCTAAAATGAATTAAGTTACTACCCCAGATAGCCAAATATGTACTCAAAGTAGAATAAAGAAATGTTTATGTTTTAGTTATCTGGAGATGTGGTCTTCTGCTTTTTAACTTTCAAAGTCTTGGTGAGAACTTCTGATTTTGGATGATAAATGTTCTTGGTGGTGGGTTTGGCTTTAGTCTTCTGTCTTTTCCCCTTGAACCTGGAACTGTAGAGTCTTCTGACACCAATGAAGCAATGCAAGCTGGATCCTTCTTGCTTGACATCACAAATCATCAAAAGTCACATTAGGATTTAGTGGGGAAAAATCAGACAACAAGATTTTGGGCAGTCTATTAGCACAGTCTGTAAAATGAGCTCCCTCTGTTGACAGTAATGTTGTTTTGGTAACTGGACTCTGTGATTCTTGCCTGTTTCAGTTAATTTCTGCTCTTGAACCTGCAACTCTGGACTTACTGCTGTTTCAGCACTACCGGCATGATGACTGGTAAATTCCAAAGTCAGTCTCTTGTTCAGGCTTTTAACAGAATGCCAAAACATTACTTTAGTCCATATTCTCAGTATGCAAAACATAGGCTTTGCTTCACCCAATATTAGGAAGAGAGGCCTTCCTGCAATGGTCAGTTTCAGCAGCTGGACCTTATGGCAGCATTGTACAGGCTTTCAGGCTGGTTTAGCACCCCCTAGTGGTTGCAACGTCAAAGCCCAAATGATGTCCCAAACAGGTGTGGCTTCAGGCTTTTGACCTAGTACAAGTCCCAAGCTCATCCAAAATTGTCAGGGTATCCCACACAGATCTTCACACACCAAAGAATCAAGCAGCTCTGAACTGGCTTTGCCAGCATCCCATTTATGTCCCAGTTGCTGGGTGACATCACCATCAAGTAATGATCGGTCTGAGTACTCATTGAGAGTGTTACTGTTAGCTCCTCTTAAGCCATTTTTTATCAATATGACCTTATCTTCAAAAACTATTTTGGATAAAAAACAGCTTTTCTTTCTTGCATTATTGTGCACCTTGTTACAAATATAAAACTTACATTTTTAGATGCAGCTAAAAGAGAGGATTCATTTGAGACCAAACATGATGGTGTCAATCCTAATATAACATCTATAATTTATAAAACCATTATAAAACATTTTCCTTTATAGATATCTAAAAAGTATTTAATGATTTCAGAAGTACATTTGACACAGTCCCACACAAAAGATTATTAAACAAATTAGCCAGTCTGGGAGTGGGTCCCATGGTGGTAGCCTGGGTAAAACACTGGCTGGACAACAGGACACAGTGGGTAATAGTAACTGGAGTCCACAGTGAAGAAAGAAGGGTTACTAGTGGGCTACCGCAGGGTTCAGTACTGAGTCCGATCCTTTTTAATGTCTTTATAAGTGACATTGCAGAGGGACTAGAAGGGAAAGTATGTCTCTTTGCAGATGACACAAAGAGCTGCAACAGGATTGGTATGCAAGGTGGGCTAGAAAGGATGAAAAGGGACTTGGCAAGGTTGGAGGGATGGTCAAATGAATGGCAGCTTAGATTCAACACAAAGAACTGCAAAGTAATGCACCTGGGAAACAAAAACCCAGGGGAAGAATACACAATGGAGGGGTGAGATACTGACAAAAACAAAAAGGGAAAGGGACCTGGGGGTAGTCATATCAGATGACTTAAAGGGGGCCAGCAATGTGAGAAGGCAGTAAGGAGGGCTGGGGGTATACTGGGATGCATAGGGAGAGACATCACCAGTAGAAAACAGGAAGTTGTTGGCCCTTTGTACAGAGAGTTGGTAAGGCCACATCTGGAGTACCGTGGACAGTTCTGGAGACCCCATCTCTGCAAAGACATAGACAGGGTGGAGGCTGGCCAGAGGAGGGCAACCAAAATGGTGCAGGGTCTGCACCAGAAGACATATGAGGAAAGACTAAAGGAGCTAATGATGTATTGCCTCAAGGAAAGGAGGGAGATGGGTGACATGATAGAAACTTTCAAATACCTCAAGGGAATCAATAAACTCTAAGAGGGTAGCATCTTTCAGAAAAAGAGATGTGCAAGAACAAGGGGGCACAATTTGAAGACAGAAGGGGGACTGTTCAGAGGTAATGAGTGGAAGTATTTCTTCACAGAGAGGTCTGTAGATGCATGGAACAGCCTTCCTGAGGAGGTCATAGAGTCAAAAACAGTGGGGGAATTCAAGAATGCATGGGACAGAGATAAGGCAATTCTAGTGGGGGTAGGAAGAAGTAGGCTGTTGGTTAACTAGGATCTGCAGCTTATCCATTAGGTAGGGAAATGGACAGACTAGGTGGGCCATGCAGTCCTTATCTGCTGTCAAATTCTAGGTTTCTATTTTTTTCTCCTGTTTAAAATGATGTTAGTTTGGCACACCTGCTGTCATTAAAAAATGTATAAATTTCTCAAAACTTCTTTAAGACAGGGATCTTCTTTGTTTGAGGTAAATGGTGGGTGACTTCATGTTGCTTTGGAGTTTATCCAGAAGGTTTAGAATCCACGTGACTATTTGTTTCTGTTAAATACCCATTTCACTCTCATTCCATTGAAAAGGTGGCAAGGTCAGCTTACTATTGACACCATACTTGTCAATATATTTTAAACAGTTTTGGGGCTACAGAGTTTTGTAAATAGCTCACCCTTCACTATGCTGATATGTTTAAAACTTAATCTTGGTTGCAAACTGGCTGCACAAAAGGACACAGAAGGTAATAGTGAGTGGCATATATTCCGAAGAAAGGGTGATCACTAGTGGAGTACCTCAGGGCTCAGTACTGGGTCCAGTCCTTTTTAACATCTTTATAGGTGACATTGCAGAGGGTCTGGAGGGAAAGAAAATGATAGAAAGTATACTTAGAATGGCAGAAAAAGGGGAGATATTGCTGATGGGTGATCTGAATATGCCAGATGTTAACTGGAGTGCAGTTGCAGCAGCCACTTTGAAAAGTGGGGTTATTCTAGATGCCCTACAGGGGGCATGCCTTAGACAACTAGTATTGGAGCCCACTTGAGAGGGAGCAATCTTAGACCTGGTTCTCTCAAAGGGAGATGGAGAAAGGATCACAGATGTAGAAGAGGGTAGCCATCTAGGAACTAGCGACCATCAAACAGTATGGTTCACAGTAAACACAGCAATAGAGTCAAGCCATACAAAGGCAACTACTGGACTTTAGGAGGGCTGACTTTGCCAAAATGGGTGAGTGCCTAAAGAATGCACTAGCAAATGCGCAGGAAGGAGGGGTGGAAGAACAATGCGGAATAATAAAAACTGCCATCACAGAGGTAACGAGCCTTTGTGTGAAGCAAATAAACAAAACAAAAACGATGTAAGAAGCCACTATGGTTCTCAAAGGAAGTGGCAGTGAAGGTTCAAGAGAAAAAGAAAGCATTCAGGAACTACAAGGAATCGCAGAAGGAGCAGGACAGAGAACTGTATCAGTTAAAGCAAAAGGAAGCTGGGAAGGCAGTCAGAACAGCAAAGGCCCAAACCGAGGAAGATAGCCAACTCAAGTTAAGAAGGGGATAAAACCTTTATAGGTACATCAGGGAGCAGAAGGAAGACCAAGGGAGGGATAGTGAGGCTTAATAAAGGGGAGGAGGGTGGGCAGAGGGAGTCTGTGAAAAGGCAGAGATACTAAATAAATATTTTTGCTCAGTATTTACAAATGAAGAGGGGGAGGTACCTAAAACAAACAGTAGAAACACTCTGGATGCAGAAGTTGATACCAGCCCATTTACAGAAGAAAGAACTTATGAAAGAACTCTTAAAACTGAAGGTGGACAAAGCAATGGGGCCTGATGGGATTCATCCAAGAATTCTAAAAGAACTAAGGGTAGAACTAGTGACACCACTGACTACCCTCTTTAACAAATCATGGGAGGATGGGGTGGTACCCGAGGACTGGAGGAGAGCAGCTGTGATTCCCCTTCACAAAAGTGGGAGCAACACAGAGGCAGGAAACTACAGACCTGTCAGTATGACCTCTGTGGTAGGGAAAGTGATAGAATCACTTCTGAAGGAAAGAATTGCCGAGTATCTAGAGGCCAGAGGGGCACAGGACCCAAGGCAGCATGGATTCACAGTGGGAAGGTCATTCCAGATGAATCTGATAGATTTCTTTGACTGGGTGACCAAAGTAGTAGATCAGGGAGGGGCTGTGGACATGGCCTACCTATACTTTAGCAAGGCATTTGACACAGTCCCACACAAAAGATTAATATACAGTTAGCCAGCCTGGGAGTGGGTCCCAAGATGACAGCCTGGGTAAAGAATTGGCTGGAAAAAGGACACAGAGGTAATAGTAAATGGAGTCCATTCTGAAGAAAGTGGGGTTACTAGTAAGGTGCCCTGCAGGGCTCAGTATTAGGATCGGTCCTCTTCAATGCCTTTATAAGTTACATTGCAGAGAGACTGGAAGGAAAGTATGTCTCTTGCAGATGACACAAAGATCTGCAACAGAGTTGATGCACAAGGTGGGGTGGAAAGGATAAGAAGGGACTTGGCAAGGTTAGAGGAATGGTCAAATGTATGGCAGCTTAGATTCAATGCTAAGAAGTGCAAGGTAATGCACCTGGGAAACAAAAACCCAGGGGAAGAGTACACAATGGGGGGTGAGATACTATCAACAACAAAAATGGAAAGGGACCTGGGGGTAGTCATATCAGATAACCTAAAGGTGGGCAAGCAATACGAGAGGGCAGCAAGGAGGGCTGGGGGGATAATGGGATGCATAGGGAGAGACATCACCACTAGAAAACAGGAAGTTATTATGCCTCTGTACAGACAGCTGGTCAGACCCCATCTGGAGTACTGTGTGCAGTTCTGGAGACCCAGTCTCCACAAAGACATAGACAGGATGGAAGCTGTCCAGAGGAGGGCAACTAAAATGGTGCAGGTTCTGCACCAGAAGAACATATGAAGAGACTTAAAGAGCTTAATATGTATAGCCTCGAGGAAAGGAGGAGAGGGGACATGATAGAAACTTTCAAGTACCTCAAGGGAATCAACAAAGTCCAAGAGGTAGCATCTTTAAAAAAAAGAGGTGTGCAAGAGCAAGGGGGCACAATTTGAAGATAGAGGGGGGGTGGCTCAAAGGTAACTTAAGGAAGTATTTTTTCACAGAGAGGGTTGTGGATGCATGGAACGGTCTTCTGGAGGAGGTTGAGGAGTCAAAAACAGTGGTGAAATTCAAGCATGCATGGGACAGTCATAAGGCAATTCTAGGAGGTGGGGGTAGAAAGAAGTAGGCTGCTGGTTAACTAGGATCTGCAGCTTATCCATTAGGTAGGGAAATGGGCAGACTGGGAGGGCCAAGTGGTCCTTATCTGCCATCAAATTCTATGTTTCTATGTTAGGTATGCCTCTTTGCAGATGATACAAAGATCTGTAACAGAGTTGATACACAAGGGGGGTAGAAAGGATGAGAAGGGACTTGGCAAGGTTGGAGGAATGGTCAGACATATGGCAACTTAGATTCAATGCAAAGAAGTGTAAAGTAATGCACCTGGGAAACAAAAACCCAGGAGAAGAGTACACAATAGCAGAGGAGGTACTAACAACAGCAAAAATGGAATGGGACTTGGGGGTAGTCATATCGGATGATCTAAAGGTGGGTAAGCAATGTGAGAAGTCAGTGAGGAGAGCCAGGGGGATACTGGGATGCATAGGAAGGGGCATCACAAGTAGAACAAGCATTTGTCAATGCCGAACGTTCACTTGCAGGTATTTGCAGTGGCATTTGGCACTTGGACATGGCTTAAAAAAATCAGTGACAAAGAAGTACAAGCATTTGTCAATGCCAAATGTTGCTTGCTTCTATGTGCTGTTTAGGTATTTGGAAGTCATTGGAGTGCAAATATTGAAAATTTGTGAACTTACGAGCGTGCGTAGGAACTGTGCAATGAACGCTTGTAAAACAGTCATTTTTAGGAATTTTTTCACCAAATTTTCAACATAGCCATTTTAAGACCTCTGCTAATGAACAATGTCATTGTGATTTTTCTCTTATTGTGTCCCATACATTGATTTCACACATCGACTGTGCCATTAAAGCGCCATATGTATGGAAAATGATTTGGGCAGGATGTGAAAATGACAGCTGTACTGCTCATAAGGAGGTGTGGTAAAATGGGATTGTTGAAAATCTGGAGTGAAAATATTGAAAATTCGTGAACTTACGAGCGTGCATAGGAACTGCGCAACGCACACTCGTAAAACAGTCATTTTTAGGAATTTTTTCACATTTTCAACACAGCCATTTTAAGACCTCTGCTCATGAACAGTGTCACTGTGATTTTCTTAATGTGTCCCATACATTGAGTTTGCACACCGACTGCGCCATTGTGCGCTACATGGTCGGAAACATGTTTTGGATGAGATGTGAAAAATGACAGCTGTACTACTCATAAGAAGGTGTAGTAAAATGGCAATGTTGAAAACATGGAGTGGAAATATTGAAAATTCACAAATCTACCAGCGTGCGTAGGAACTGCGCAATGCACGCTCGTAAAACAGTCATTTTTAGGAATTTTTTCACCAAATTTTCAACATAGCCATTTTAAGACCTCTGATAATGAACAGTGTCACAGTGATTTTCTTAATGTGTCCCATACATTGATTTCGTGCACCAACTGCGCCATTGTAGCTACATGGTGAAACACATTTTGGGCAGGATGTGAAAATGACAGCTGTACTGCTCTATAAGGAGGTGTGTAAAATGGCAATGTTGAAAATCTGGAGTGAAAATATTGAAAATTCACGAACTTACAAGCCTGCGAGGAACTGCACAATGCATGCTTAGAGAAACATTTGAATTTTGCACTTTCAACATTGGTTTTGGGACTCTTTCGAATGATGTCACTGTCATGGTGTTATTTAGGCCTGAAGGGTGATTTCATGCAGTGACTGGTGAAATCACACTTCGGCAGGAATAACGCCATGACAGTGACATCATTCATGAGAAGGGGTCCCAAAACCCCATGTTGAAAATTTGGTACAAAATTCCAAAAATGCCTGAGATATGCAATAAAATTGAAAACCCCTCTAGCCCATTATACAGCTTACCAGCATTTCCTCAGTTCGCGGTCGGCTTTGAAGAGTGCAGACGTGTTCCCGGTCCACCGAAGATCATTGCGCCAAGCTCCAGAGGTAAGTATGGGGTGGGAGGTGTGTGCGGAAGTGGGGTGTGCAGTGGTTGGGTGCGGGTTGTGGGCGGGGGCCTGGGAGAAGCGCAGTGGGACCGTTTTCAATTTACAGGTGTAAAAAAAAAAATAGACGACGTGGGACATTTGCCACATTGGGGTTGGCTCCCAGCATGGCAGAAGGATGGCTGGGGGGCTGTGGAGCCGACAGGGGATTGGGCACCCCCGTCGGCAGACGATGTGGGACGGGACATTTGCCACGCTGGGGTGGGCTCCCAGCATGGCAGAAGGATGGCTGGGGCCTGAAGCCGACGGGGATTGGGAACCCTTCGGCAGATGACATGGGGCGTTGTACGCTGGGGTGGGCTCCCAGCATGGCAGCAAAGATTTGGGGCGGGGATTGCTGTGTATGACAAGCGGTGGTTTTGGAAGAGAAGACCACAGCTGTCATACACAGCACTGCATCTAATTGGTGCAGGACTGCCATGCCTGCTCAATGGAGCAGGGGATTGCAGGAGAGGGGCACACCTCCAAAGTGTCCCATTCTCCCAAGACATTCCTTACGCATGTGCGCAAGCGAACGTAAAAAGGGAAGTGGTTATCCCTCTGTACAGACAGTTGGTGAGACCCCATCTGGAGTACTGTGTGCAGTTTTGGAGACCTCATCTACGCAAGGACATAGACAGGATGGAAGCAGTCCAGAGGAAGGCAACTAAAATGGTGCAGGGTCTGCATCAGAAATCATATGAAGAGAGACTGAGAGAGCTTAATATGTGTACCCTTGATGAAAGGAGGGACAGGGAGGACATGATAGAAATGTTCAAGTACCTCAAGGGAATCAACAAAGTCCAGGAGGGTAGCATCTTTCAGAAAAAGAGATGTGTAAGAACAAGGGGACACAATTTAAAGATAGAGGGGGGATGGCTCAGGGGTAATGTGAAGAAATCTTTTTTCACAGAGAGAGTGGTGGATGCATGGAACTGCCTTCCTGGGGAGGTTGTTGGGGCTAAAACAGTGGGGGAATTCAAACAAGCATGGGACAGACACAAGGCAATTGTTGTGGGGGTGGCAGGAAGTAGGCTGTTGGTTAATTAGAATCTGCAGCTTATCCAGTAGGTAGGAAAATGGGCAGACTGGGCGGGCCAAGTGGTCCTCATCTGCCGTCAAAGTCTATGTTTCTATGTTTCTATGTTAATCACTGGGCAGGTTCATGCATTCCTAATAACCTGTATAATTCTGAAATGTGTCAGAGTTTTTGTATATTTTCTATAAATAAAAGTCTTAATTTCTTAAAGGCAGTCTATGTTAACCTTTGAGATTTGCTCTGGCTGGTACAGACAAACAAGGTCCTAAATTATGTGAAGTTTTTATGGCTATAATCTCTTTCAAAGTCTTGCTTCAAGCTCTTTAGAAGAGGCCATTCAATTTAAACAGACTATCTCTGAAACACTTTTTTTTTCTGAAGTTGACCATGTATGATATATTCCCTTTTGTTTCATGACATAATTCCTCCATTTCAGTATTCAAGCCTTAAGTAGCATTGTCCTTGTTTTAGAGTTCATATAGATATTAATGTGACCAGAAACATTTATAATACTGTACTTAATAATTAAGCCAATATAAAGATATAGACTAGCAATTAATAATATAATAATATTATAATAAAATATTTTAATCAAATTACTTCTGTTTGTACAGTCCCAATGAAGTCATTAGTTGAGGAAGTCCTGACTAAATTGGAAGAGTGCATTGTCGAACCAGGCATTGAAGTCCCCAGAATCAACCATCTGGGGAACCCCAAAACCTCATCAATGATGAAGTTTTTGACTTTCTGCAGGAAAATGGTCCCATCTTCTGGTGGATGGTAGATCAGAAGTGTCTTGCACCCTATACCGGCATCCACGATACACTCGAAGGAGTTGGTGGTCCCTACTTGTACATCCACAAGGCCCAATTCCATCTTGAAACAGATGGCTTCACCCCCACCCATATAATCCGTCCTCAGGCAGTGTATCAACAGCTTTGCATTCTTGACTTTAACATGTTTATTGATTAAGTGTTGTAATACAAGACAATGTTGTGTTTTAGCGGAATTTTTCCTAAATCCGTTTTGACCTTCATCTAATATACTATTATTTTCAACCCAAGTTTTTAATCTATTCAACAATATTCTAGTAAAGATTTTCTGAGAAGAGTCTATCAAACTGATTGGACAGTACATATAAGGATCTGACAACTTTCCTTTCTTGTGTATTGGATAGATTATATTACCCTGCCAAGATTTAGTGCAAGTCATATCGTACAATAAAAGTAAAGGTGTAATATAGTATAGGTATCCACCAACCTGAAAAATATTTCTAAATATCACCTGGAATTATGTATGGACCAAGAGCATTATTAAATTTAGTATTATTATTTGCCAGTAATATTTCCTCTTTAGTAACAATCAGTGGAACCAGAAAGCTAGACAAATGCATTCTAAGTTTATGCTTTTGCAATAATTTTAAAGCGATGTTCTCTGCCTCACTGTAACATATTTCTGTAAAGTGTGTTTCCCATATTCCAGGCTGAAAATGAGTCAACAGAAGCTGCATAAGAGTTAGTTCCATTAGTTACTATCATCCAGAATTCCTTATTGTCCTTGTAAATTTCAGAATGATAACACTGTGCCCATAATTTATATTAATGGTTAACTTTTTTTGTTGGAGGATAAAATTATATTCTTTCCTTTTCTGATTCAAAAGTTTTAAATTTTCTTCTGTCTTATTCCTTTTTCCTTATCATCTTAGTCAAAATTATTTTGTTCTTGTTTGCATCTCTTATTAAACCACGATCCAATGTAGTTGTTCCCCATGTGATTATAATATAGTGACAGCACAATATAAAAACTCTGGTCAGAGCCAATATAGCTGCAGTGAACTTGTTTGAGTACCGCCACTGCCAGTGAATGAGCAGCACTAAATGCCATCCACAATATGGTGGCACCGAGAGAACTGCGTATGTTCGGCACTTGTGCATGTGTAGTTCTGTTGAATAGCATAATATGTCATTCCCAAGATGGCATCGCTGACAGAGCTATGGATAAGTGACACGTGCACATGCACAGTTCTTACCTGAAATTTGGAAGTGGCAGACAAGGTGAAAAATTGTGTGCTAATGGCAGACTGTTTCTGACTGTTTAGGAGTTTCCGGAGAATCATGTCGGAACTCCAAAATGGAAGCCTTCCAGGACCTGCATCCGGTATCTCTTTCCTTTGAGCTACCACAAAATGGCTGCAGGCTCTGCCCACGTAGCCATAATAAATAAAGCCTGTTTTAACTTATATTAAATATATTAGTATCAGTAGAGTTAAGAAGTGCCTGTTTAAATATATTTGCCTCTAAAAACTTAAGAAGGGGATCTACAGTACAGTATTTATATCACTGGAATTCCATCTCATCTGATTTGAAGAAATAATAATTAATGGAGATCTGAAGACATTACCACTTAAGAATGTACATTTCAAATTAAGTTGCAAGGAAAGATGTGGTGATTCAGGCCACGCTGATGTTTAAAGATGTAAACTTAATCAGAGAGGTTCCATTTTGTGAATAATATGTACATTGTCCTTTTTTATCAATTTGTGTTCTCCCATTTATCACTGTGTGATAAAATCTTGCAAGAACAAATAAAGCAGTAATCCTGTCTAATTATACTTTGAGTCCATAGAATTTCTTATACTTGTCAAATTGGGATTTAGAACATTTATATGAGTGTCAAAATTATATTCTTAAATTTTTGCTAAAAGGAATCTAGCATTGAAATCTCCTACCAAGAAACTATTAGAATCAGAGTATGCCTCTATTATTTCTGATAGACTGTAATGGATTACCAGATTTCTAATTTATTTTGCCTTATATCTAATGGTGGAAAATATACATTGATAAATAACATGTTCAGTTTATCAACTCCTATTCTACCAGGCAAAATATATTCAGAATTGGACTCTATTCATTATATTTTCATGTTATATCCTAATTTTATTGCAAATAGTAGACCGATTTGTGCTCTTCCATACCACCTTTTCTTTTAGGCTTTAACTATGAAAGTATCATAGCCTTGCAATAATATTTCATTTATAGACCAAGTTTCTTGAAGAATTATGATGTCATGCATTTGTAAAAAGTACTGTATGCTTTGTAACTCTGAGAATTTATTGTGTAAGCCATAATATTCCATGAAATAATTTTCCAGTGTTTATGTGAGATTGTCTTATGTGCACTAAATGAGAGTTATATGTACTTTAAGTGTAAAATCTATCACTAATAGGGATTTAAATGTTAGTACTCACACCGTTTCTCTTGTAAATTAATTATGTCTTTTATGTTTTTCCCATAAACAGTTTCTGTAAAGACCTGATCCATTTGAACTAAATGTAAGCCTAGTCTATCCAATAATTCAGTTTTTTGCAATACCTTTATTACTGAATCCAAATCTCTAGACAGATGTCAGCCTGTGGAAAGTTATTGTGTATTCATGCCACATCTATCCATAATACTGCATTGCTATCTAAATTTGTATCTAGTACTCTTTCTAAAAATTCACTGATATTTCTTTTAGTTTTCTTAACAGATTCTCCTTGCGATATGTACCATCCTTAGAGTGTTAATGGCTTTGCTTCTTGTGTAGAAACATAGAAACATAGACTTTGATGGCAGATAAGGACCGCTTGGCCCACCTAGTCTGCCCATTTCCCTACCTACAGGATAAGCTGCAGATCCTATTTAACCAACAACCTATTTCTTCCTACCCCACCCACAAAAATTGCCTTATGTCTGTCCCATGCATTCTTGAATTCTCCCACAGTTTTAGACCACACAACCTCCTCAGGAAGGCTGTTCCATGAATCCACTACCCTCTCTGTGAAAAAATACTTCCTCACATTGCCCCAGAGCTGTCCCCCTCTATCTTCAAATTGTGTCCCCTTCTTCTTGTACATCTCTTGTTCTGAAAGATGCTACCCTCTTGGACTTTGTTGATTCCACTGAGGTACTTAAAAGTTTCTATCATTTTCCCCTCTCCCTCCTTTCCTCAAGGGTATACATATTAAGCTCCTTTAGTCTCTCCTCATATGGCTTCTTTTGCAGACCTCACACCATTTTAGTTGCTCTCCTCTGGACTGCCTCCATCCTATGCCCTTACGGAGATGGGGTCTCCAGAACTGGATGCAGTACTCCAGATGGGGTCTCACCAACTGTCTGTACAGAAGGATGACAACTTCTTGTTTTCTGCTGGTGATGCCTCTCCCTATACATCCCAGTATCCCCCAGCCCTCCCTACTGCCTTCTCACATTGCTTGCTAACCTTAAGGTCATCTGATATGATTATCCAAAGGTCCCTTTCCATTTTTGTTGTTGTTACTTCCTTTTCCCCCCATTGTGTAATCTTCCCATGGCTTTTGCTTCCCAGGTGCATTATTCTGCACTTCTTTGCATTGAATCCAAGCTGCCATACTTCAGACCATTCTTCCAACTTTGCCAAGACCCTTCTCATCCTTTCCATGCCTCCTTGTGTATCAACCCTATTGCAGATCTTTGTGTCATCTGCAAAGAGGCATACTTTTCCTTCCAGTCCCTCTGCAATGTCACTTATAAAGACATTAAAAAGGACTGGACCCAGTACTGAACCCTCACGTGTACCCCACTAGTAACCTTCTTTCTTCAGAGTGGACTCCATTTACAATTACCTTCTGTGTCCTGTTGTCCAGCCAATGTTTTACCCAGGCTACCACCCTGGGACCCACTCCCAGGCTGGTTAATTTGACTATTAATCCTTTGTGCGAGGCTGTGTCAAATGCCTTACTAAAGTTTCAGTAGGCCAAGTCCACAGCCCCTCCCTGGTCTACTACTTTGGTCACCCAGTCAAAGAAATCAGTCAGATTTGTCTGACATGACCTTCCTACTGTGAACCCATGCTGCCTTGGGTCCTGTGCCCCACTGGCTTCTAGGTACTCAACAATTCTTTCCTTCAGAAGTGATTCCATCACTTTCCCTACCACAGAGGTCATACTGACAGGTCTGTAGTTTCCTGCCTCTGTCTTGCTCCCACTTGTGTGAAGGGGAATCTCATCCACTTTTCTCCAGTTCTCAGGTACCATACCATCCTCCCATGATTTGTTAAAAAGAGTAGTCAGTGATGTCACTAGTTCTCTCCTTAATTCTTTTAGAATTCTGCCGTGAATTCCATTAGGCCCCATTGCTTTGTCCACCTTCAGTTTTAGGAGTTCTTTCAGAACCCTTTCTTCTGTGAAAGGACTGGGATTGACCCCACTATCCAGAGCGCTTCTGTTAATTGGATTAGGCACCTCCCTCCTCCTCTTTTGTGAATACTGAGCAGAAGTATTCATTCATTATCCTGCTTTTTCACTGTCCCTTTCTGCCCACCCACTGTCCATTCTATTCAGTCTCACTATCCCTCCCTTTGTCTTTCTACACTCCCTGATATACCTATGAAAGGTTTTGTCCCCCTTCTTAACCGAGTTGGCTATCTTTTCCTCAGTTTGGGCCTTTGCTCTTTTGACTACCCTCCCTGCTTTCTTCTGCCTTAACTGGTACAGTTCTCTGTCCTGCTCCTTCTGTGTTTCCTTATCCTTTCTAAATGCTATCTTTTTCTCCCTAACCTTCACCGCCACCTCTTTTGAGAACCATAGTGGCTTTTTCTTTTGTTTTGATTTGTTTATTTCCTTCACACAAAGGCTTGTTGCCTCTGTGATGGCAGCTTTGATATTTCTCCATTGCTACTCCACCCCCCCTTCTAGCCTGTTTGCTAGTGCTTTTCTAAGGCACTCTCCCATCTTGCCAAAGTCAGCCCTCCTGAAGTCCAGAACCCTCACTTTTTGATGGCTTGACTCTGTAGCTGAGTTTATCATGAATCACACTGTTTGGTGGTCACTTGTTCCCAGATTGCTACCCACTTCTTGATCTGAAATCCTCTCACTGTCCCCATTTGAGAGTATGAGGTCTAAGATAGTTCCCTCATGACTGGGTTAAAAAACTAGCTGTCTGAGGCATGCCACCTGAAGGGCACTAAGAATGGCCCTGCTTTTGGGTGTGGCTGCAGCAATGGTGCTCCAGTTAACATCCGGCATATTCAGGTCCCCCATCAACAGTATCTGCCCTTTCTCTGCCATACTAAGGATGCCTTCTATCATATCCTTGTTCATTCACCCCAACATGGAAGTCTGTATACTATCCCTGTGTGGATTGTGCTGCCTTTTGCAGTCTCTAAGGTGACCCACAGTGCCTCCTCTCCTCCCTGTTTACTCTTTTGTTCAGTTGCTTTAATCCCTTCCCTTACATAGAGAGCTATTCCTTCCCCTTGTCTCCCATCCCTGTCTCTCCTGTAGGTTGTGTACCCTGGTATGTTAACATCCCAGTCATGGTTCTCTGTGTACCATGTTTCTGTGACTGCTACAATATCCAGGCATCCCTCTTCCATCAAGGCCACCAGTTCAGGGAGGTTGTTGCCAAGACTACGGTCATTGGTACTCATTACCTTCCATTTCTTGATGGCCTTACCCCTTTTTGCCCCATCCCTGTCTTTATTGCTTTTGTCATTTTCTCCATTTACCCCTGGCCTTCTCCCTATTGACATCTCTATCTTGGTATTTACCTCACTTACTACCCTGATCTTTTGGGGGTGCTAGGATTCCCTGCTCCTTTCCAGTGCCTCCCCCCTTGGCTAGTTTAAATGCTTGCCAATGAAGCATTTAAACCTGTCACCTAGAATCCTGGTTCCCCTCCTGGACAGATGCAGACCATCATGCCAGTATAGGCCTGCATCCTTCCAGGTGGACCCTCAGTCCCCAATGAAGCCAAAACCCTGAATTCTGCACCACTTTTTTAATCACTTATTGAATACCATGGTGTGGAGCTCCCTATCCTCACCCATGCCATAGACAGGCAGCACCTCTGAGAAGGTTACCATGCGTGCTACTTGTCTAAGGCCCCTCCCCAACTCCACAAACTCTTCCTGCACTGCTCTGATCCCTTTCTTAGCCAGGTCATGTGTGCCTAAGTGGACAGTGACATCTAGCTCCCTCCCCTGTGCAGCTGCTGGGGCGAGCCTGAGGATTTGCTCCCTGTTCCTCCAAGCCATTGTGCCAGGCAGGAACCTTACCTCCCTCTCCCTTTCCTTCCCCAGTTCTATATTCCTAACAATGGAGTCCCCCACCATGAGTTGTTTCCTTCCCCTGTGGGGTCCTATGCCACACTCCTGTAGGTCTCCTTTGTGGAGGTTTCCAGCATCCTCCTTGGTCTCCACTGTGGGTGCCTCCATAGAGGAACCACACTTTGCCAGAATGGCATATGAACTGGGGAGAGGTACAACTGGAGGAATGTACCTCTGTTCCACCACCCTCACCCTCCCTCAGCACACTGTGGTTCAACTGCTCCTCTTTCTTGGCAACCTCAGAGGCAATGACAGTGGCCCTGGTGGTTACTGGGTGGGAAAGGAGGTCCCACAAATCCTGGCCAACTCAGCCTGGACATGTGAAACCTCCTCCCTCAGCCCAGAGAGGTGCTTGCAGATGGGACAATACCGCATCCTCCAGAACGCCTCCTGGAAGACTGCTGCTCCACAGCCACTGCACTGCACCACTCCCATCATGTCTTATTTCTTGCCCCTTGACTGTTTGGAATACTTACTCTTTCCTCTTTTTGTTTTTTTGTTTGTTTTTTTGTCCCTACTTACTTACTGCCTCTGTGCCCTTTAAGCTCCTGATCTTCCTGTTCTGAGACAAGAAGTTCCTATATTTCTCAGTAGTCTCCTTCCTTGCTCAGAGTCAGACCTCCAGCAGCTGGGAGGGGGGACAGTGAGCTAATCTTTTCCTTCTAGGATAGTGAGTCTTTGGTGGCTCTGTGATCACTCACTTCCTGCTCCCAAACAGGAAGTTCCTGTTGTCAGTCAAATCCTGTACCTATAAAAGTAGAACTGGCTTAGGGTGGTGGGGAGGATGGGAGGGAAGAAGGGCAATATAGTCCCAGTAGAGAAGTTTAGTTTTAACTGAAGCTTCTTCCTCCTGTGTATGTAAGTTTCTTTCTGCCTGGGTATTATGTAAGTCCTGAGTAGCCCTGTCAATGTATAATAATGCCTTAAAATGAGAAGACATGTCCATGATTTTAATTGTACATTTTCCAGTATGTGGAGGGCATCAATCATGCATCACCTCTCAAACAGCTAAATTTTTATCTCCCTAAACTCTATTGCTTCTGATATATTTGAGAAGAAAAGAAGAGTATCTGGTGTGACATTCCCCAGAAAGTGTGTCTGTCTAGTAACCTCATAAGACTTATCTTGGCATCATAAAGCAGCAGTGCAACAATCTGGTGAAATTTTGACCTATACTTTTTATGCTATTTTAGATTGCCATTTGCATCCTGACTTGTATGATATCCTTCTTTCCACAATTTGAGTCTGCTTTAGTACTTTTTTTTATGTCTGAAATAATAAAAGGAGCACTCCTTTTAATTTGGCTTGGATCAGGTTTTAATCAGTATTTGCAGCCGTTTTTGAACAAATATTGTTCTGTAAGGTCAGAGAGCACTGCCTGCTACATAATAATTAATTGTAGTCACAAACAGAAGTAATATATAAACAACTGATGGACAAAAACAGCGGGAAATACTGATGAAGACCTGATCCACATCGTATTAAAAGGAGCACTCCTTTAATTATTTCTGACATGAAAAAAAGTACTAAAGCAGACTCATACTGTGGAAAGAAGGGTGTCATACAAGTCAGGAGGTAAGTGGCAATCTAAAATAGCATAAAAAAGTATAGGTCAAAACTTTCACCAGATTGTTGCACTGCTGCTTTAATTTTAAAATTTATTTAACCTTTCTTCTCAATGTGTCCTTAGATTCATACTTAGACCATAGAATAGTACTAACAATAAAAGTAAATGTCCCAGCTGTGATCAGGCTACTTAAGGATATGTTAAGACTCCTAGGGCTGGATTCTGAAAGGTTGATGTAGGGGATCCATGAGCCCTACATCAAACACTGTACTACACCAGACAGATTGGCACACCTTGCATTTGATTCTACAAGGTCACACACATTTGTGGCACTTTAACCTTTTTATGACAGCTTGTGCCACATAGTTGGCAAAAACCCCATAAAATGGTCCACAAAGTTAGACCAGAAAAAGCTGGTTTAATTTAGGACAAGTGGTGTATGGGATTGAGAATCCCAATTGCTGGCTGGGGAATACTGCAGCTCAATGCACCATGTGTTCAGTGTACCCAGGGCTTGCCACATTCTATATCATTTGAGTATAGAGCTCATAATTTTTAAGAGTTCTGGATATTCAAGAGGATGTCAGCTTTACTCACAGCAAATTTATTATAGTATATGGTTAGGGCTTATTGTAGATTAAAATTGGTGGCTTTCTAAATCCTGTTGTAGGACAGTTCAAAGGTCAAAAAAAAGTTGTTGTACTATCATTCTGATGTCATGTCGATAGTACAACTTTTCCGCCTTGTCCTACCTCCTGATTGGCTCACTCCACTGGCTGTAACGGTGAAAAAAAATTAAAACATGGCAGTGGGATTAGGCTGTCATGGAGAGGTGGATCTTCCCAGGGAATCTTCCTTCTACCACATGGATTTGTGGCACATAAGCATTTTTTTATTTTAAAAAAACAAACTGCTGCTGAAAGA
This sequence comes from Neoceratodus forsteri, assembly GCA_016271365.2. Lineage (NCBI taxonomy): Eukaryota > Metazoa > Chordata > Ceratodontiformes > Ceratodontidae > Neoceratodus > Neoceratodus forsteri. The sequence goes on along the minus strand of CM028137.1, from coordinate 38,585,935 downwards.
GCGAGTGGGTGTGGGGAGAAGCAGCAAACAGCGGGAGTGCAGTGAAGCTGAAATGAGCTAGCAGGATGGGGTAAAGCTGAACAGAGAGCAGGACGAGTCAGAGCAGGAGCAGCACGGCATAACAAAGGTAACCATCAACTTTGGGGGGGATGAAAAAAAAGACAAAAGCCAGGAACCGTATACTATATAAAATAGTAGATGGTTCACCATCCACAACCAAGGCGGTTTTCCATCTTGGGAGTTGATGACATCAGGGGGAGACCTCTCAAGCTTCACTCTCAAGGTCTCTATGATGTCATCAACTCCCTCGATGGAAAACAGCCTTGTTGTGGATGGCCACCCATCCACTATTCTGTATGTTGTCAGAGTCCCATAGCAAACTCCATTGTTTTAGTAAAAACCCATACATCTTTATTTTTACTACCGTTCCCAATCTGATACCTTTCCCAATCTGATAGCTCTTATAACACCATCTTGTTGTTCATTAAAATGAAATAAATCAATAAGCTGACTTCTTCATGTTTTAAAACTCTTATTTTGAAGCATTGGGAGACTTTGGGATGCGATGGAATGACCTTCATGAGGAGGTCATGGATTCAGAAACAAGTGGGGGAATTCAAGAATGCATGGGACAGACAAGGCAATTCTAGTGGGGGTAGGAGGAAGTAGGCTGTTGGTTAACTAGAATCTGCAGCTTATCCATTAGGTAGGGAAATGGGCAGACTAGGTGGGCCAAGCAATCCTTATCTGCCATCAAAGTCTATGTTTCTGTGTTGATCTGCTCTAAATAATAATCACACTGCTGTGATGTAAATGGGATAGATGTTAATTCAATTGAGTTAGTAGTCCAATTTGTATGTAATTTGTTATCTGATAACTGTTTATCAGTTCTTTCCCCCTGGGGTTTTTATTAAATATAGACATGTCTATCTGTATTATTTGTTTCTCTTGTACTTTTCAATTTTGTTGCTTGAGATACACTACTGTTTCACTGTTTGCTCTTTTTGTATGGCAGGAACTTGCTTATTAGATGTTATTACATATTACTTTTTTACCCTTTAATTTTATTTTCTGTTAGACTTGGGTGATGTAAATGTCAGAGTGTTTTTAAATCAATTAGATCATCCTTACTAAAATGTGGTGGAAGGTTAACTTGGATAGCTTTATAATATATGGTAGAATGTTGTTATAGGTAGAAATCTACCTTTTTATAACAACATTTTATCATCGATGTGATGTCACCATGTTGTTAACCCATTGATGGTACGTCACATCAATGGGTTAACAACTGAGAACAGTCTGCGCATACCCACTACAGAAATCTACGACCTTCCTGAAATGGCCGTGGTGGTGAGCATGACCTGAAATTAGAAGCAGTGACTGATCTAACAGCAGTTGTAAGGTTCCTGCTGTATTTTTTTAATTAGTTATGTGAACTATACACTATAAAATATAATGTACGGTTCGCTATCGGCAACCAGCTGGTTTAATCGTCTTGAGGTTGCCATGGCTACGTAAACCTCTCGAGCTTCACTCACGAGGTTTTACAAGGTTGCCATTGTAGTCTCTCGATGGTTTAATGAGTTGGTTACTGATAGCGACCCATACATTATCCTCTATGTTGTATTCTACAACTTCTTTTTGTTGTTCATTTTTATTAAGTATATATGATCCATTCTTATCTTCTTTATAGCATAACTTACAATTGTCTTTGTTCAGATGTTTCTTCATAAACTAATTTTTCATAATATTTGCTCTCATTCCCATTATCTCATCTCTGTTAGCTCCATGATTGTGATATTTGCATTATATGGATTTCTAATATGTTCTAATAAATTTTTAGGAAGAGGACATGTTGTTGAGTATGTACCTGTATGACCTTTTGTCTCTTGGATATCTTGAATATCCTGGTTTATAAGGGGGGTATGCCTGATTAAAAGGCAGGCCTATATGGCCCTTGTCACCTGATCTAGGGGGTGGGACCTCAGTCAGGCAGGGAGAATAGGAAAGGAGGGGGTGTCGTGGGAAGAGGACTAAGAGACAAAGGAAAAAAGAGAGTTGGTCTACCAGACAGACAGGTAATGGGTAGGGGATTAAAAGGGACAAAGTCAGATGGAATTAGTTAAGAAAAATACAGAAAGAGAGAGAGAGAGGAGAGGGAGAGTAGGGAGGGGGTTAAAAAGGGTGACACAGAGGAGGGAGCTCTCAGTCTTCTTCTCTCTTCTTCAGTCTTCTTCTGCTAGCCAGCAATTTTGCAGTTGGCATAGCACATCAGTATGCAGTTTTTGTTTTCTTGCAGAGGTTTCTTGCTGAGGATCACAGGAGGTAAGCTTGGGGAAGAGAGGAGTCTTGGGAGTAACAAGATTTGGAGTAAGAAAGAAAATAATAAGGTTTGGTAGTGGGTAAAATTAGCAGGAAATGTTAAACAGAGATTGCTATTGGTTGTTGGCTCATGATTTTTTGTGTTAAAAATGTTTGAAAAACGGAAGTGTCATTGGGCTGTGAAGGGTTTTACAAATGTTAAAATGCTGAAGTGCTTCATTTTAGTAGTATGGAGCTTGCTAAGAAATAAGAAGGGAATGTGAACTGTTGGTCATATATACAGCACACTTTGTGGGGGCTGTTGAAATGCTTTTGCTGGGGTCCTTCAAAAAAAACAGAGCTTTCAGTTTTTCTGTGAGAGCGCCTTTTTCAGTTGTAAAGTGCAGGGCAGGGGTCATATAAGGGTATGATGGTGGGGAGTGCTGGATAAGAGGTGAGACTTTGCTTGAAGCCATCTACACATCCTTTGTAAAAAAAAAAAGTAGAAAAACATAATGCAAGGAGATTCTGAAGTTAGAATGAGCAGAAAGTGCAAATGAAATAGGAGAGCCCCAAATGGAGGGGCAGAACAGAGGTCAGAATTTTGTTTGTTTAAGTCAAAATGAGCTGAAAGTTTGGACATCAGGGGAGTGGGTGATTGATTGTAGATTATAGATTTAGTTCATGTTGCTATATTATTATAAGAGCGGGTGGGTATTAACTTCTCACAATGTGCAAAAAAACATTTAAAGGGTGCATCTTTGTAGATACACAAAACTGAAAGGTTTCAAGGCAGGTTTTGGAGATCTTTGTACAAAAGACAGAAAGGCTAGGGACAAAGGCTGAGGAACAAGGGAGAGGTCCATGACGTAGTGCCATGTGCTGGATGCCATCTTAGGAGGAGGGGTGGTCAGCACTGTGATGCAGAGAGCACAAGAAAAGGTAAATACAGAGTAGCATGCAGAGAATACTGTTTCAGTTCAGAGCAGATGCAGAAAACAGGCACTATGGAGGAGACGTTTTCGCAATTGGAAGAGAGGGAGACAGGAGAGAAGGAGATCCACATGGCAGACTGCCATTTTGTGGGGGTATCCAGAAGTGGCAGGGACATGAGGATGGATACAGGGACATGTGGGTGTGACTCAATTTTCAATGCAGTGCAGCAAAGGAAACTGAACAGCAGGGTGGAATGGTGTTCCGGGCAGACTAAGTTTCATGAAGGAGGGGACACAATGGGACTGCAGGAACATGGTAACAATGTATCATAAAGAAAGGTAGTGTTTTTTTGCTTTCAGTTGCCCCTGTTGTTTTAGTCAGTGTTACAGTGGGGCCCCAGACATGGGGTGAATCATGTTCTTTTTTGCTCATAGGGTTTAGGTTAACAGTGGTGTTTGCTGTGGAGGGATACTGGTACAAATAATGCATTTTTTTTTGGCAAAATGATTACCCAAGGGGAGCACAAGAACTTTGTTCCTCACAGGAAGCAATATGGGAAAAGATGAGTTTGCACAGAGGGGTCTTTGTACCATTAGCACCCGAGGGGAGCACAGGAACTGTGTATCTCACAGTACACAATCTGGGAAAAGCTGTGTTTGGCAGCAAATGGGAGGCTAAAAAAACACCCCTGAAGGCATGGAGGGGCAGGAGTAGGGTGAGGCCAAGGCCAGGGCCCAGTTGGGCTAGGTATTGTTTTATGACCTACTGTATATGACTTTGTATTATGTTGTTCAAATGTAGTGATGGCAGCATTACTCCAAGAGGAAATAATAATTCCAAGGAGGCAGTTCAGAGAGTACTGTAGTGGGTGGAAAAGGCCAGAAAGATGCTGGACACAGTGGATGACATGCTGGTTGGGCCAGAGACCGCCAAACAGGACAGGAAGCCACACCGGGGATCTAGGGGGGAAAAACGTGGGACACAAATAAGGCCCCTTGACCCCGGTGCTGCCTCAATAGGCTCCACACCAGCCCCCAGAGTCCAGCCCAGTGCCACCACAACCAGATCAGTCACAACTAGGGCCAAGCCAGACATCCAACCCAGTGTCTCCACAGCCAGATCAACCATAGCCAGCATTGCTGCAGAACCTGGGTGGAACACGTACAGTGGACCTCAGCATAGAAGGGAATGTCAATGAATATGTGGAGCAAATCCTAATCTACATGGGGTAGAATGGTATGGGGGAATTGGAAAAGGTACTATGAGAAATTAAGAATGGAAAAAAAAAGGTGAGCAGGGGGCCAATGCAGGAGTAGTAGGGGGGTTGGGGGTAGGAATGGAGATAGGCATGTCATGATGAGAATAGCAGACCATGTCCCACTGGCCAAAAAAAATATATATATATATATATATATATATGAAAGGGTGACTCTGTGGATATATGCACCCTGTTGGATATGGACATGATGAAGAAATAAAAGAAGAAAGAGAGTTTTGGGAAAAGGGACATGACAATGGCATTGTTCTTGTTATGCAGGAAGGGAGAGGTGAAAAAAATTCAGAGGACAAATGTGGGACACATGGTCAGTGGATTTTTTTTAATTCTATTTATGACACCCCAGTAATGGGCACCTTTCTGAGGTACAAACTCAGTACCTGCCTCTGACTCCCAGCCTGAACTCCCTACTAGTTGGTACTTTCCCCCGGACCCCAGGCAGCTCAGTCCCCTGGCAATCAATTTTGCCCCCGAGGGAAGGCTCACCTGCCCATGGTGACCTTGCAGACTCAAAGGCCTACCTGAGCATCAGGTGATGCCTAAGGATGAGTCCTATGTGAGGGAGATGGTGGTGAGATGTGGGCAGAACCGCTAGTGCCCTCTTCATCTCCACAGTCCTAGGGAGGATTTTTTTTTACTTCCCAAGATCCCCCCCATGAGTGTGATGTGCAATGATGCCATGGCACATGGCAACCCTGCCAGCATCAGTCACACTCACCCCTCCTTGTTAGTCCACATGCTGTAGTACCCTTGATCTCCATTGGGGGTCACAGGTTACCAGACATCCCCAGAACCCTCCCCCGGGACAGGAGAAGAGCAGTCCTCCGGGTACTCAATCCTCTCCCTCCCCTGCTGACAGCCAGCACCTGAGTTCACTCCCAAACCCTGGTCGCCGGTGTGGCACAAGGTGTGGCATCTGGCACCTCAACCCTCAGCGCCACTGGGCTGGCCATGGTCAGTGGATTTTACACACTATAGGGCTATCCTACAGGAGAAGTGGCCAGAACTGGCCACACCCTTAGATACTCCTTAATCATTCAAAGTGCATATAAAATGAAGGGGGGAGGCACACACTAGCTACAATATAATGAGCAATTTTGCCAGAAATGGCCACACATGGGGATGTGTGATGGGACACACAGCACTCAAATTTATAGTTGTGAAGCATGCCAGGGCAAGGGGTAGCATTAAGGACTGGGCTAGAGGTGAAACAGACCTGCAAAAATGTTGTTGGGGATTTAATAGAGCACAGTGCATGTCACCAAACTCTTGATTTAAACATGCTTGTTCCAAGTGCATGGGGACACACCTGCATCCAAGTGACAGACGTGCAGGGACAAATGCATTAGAGCTAACACAGGTGGACAGCCTTTCAGGGAGGTTTATCTGGAACACAGGGGACAGCATGGTGTTATGGGGAGGGGTTTGGGGATGGGAGGGGACTCAGACAGGAGGCAAGGAACAGGTGAGGCAAGACACAGACAGGTCAGGGAAAAAAGTACCATCTAGCACGGTCACCAATAAAATTGGAAGTTTTGCAGGAAGGGTGATGGATTATCCTGATAAGGAGGTGGGTAGAGCACTGAAGGATGGGTTCACCAGAGGTTTTAATTGACACCTTAGGGGGAAAGGAGAGGCATGAAGGCAAAACATTTGGGGTTGGTTTGGGGTAAAGAAGCCATTTTGGCACAAAAGATACAGAAGGAAATCAAGGTGGGGCATGTAGAGAGGCCATCTGCAGATCCACCACTGAACAAATTCAGAGTGTCCCTATTAGGTTTGATCCCCAAGAATCAACCAGGGGAATACAGGTTGATTAATCACCTATCATACCCAGAAGGGGGATTGGTGAATGATTTCATAGAGGAAAGGAACAGCAGGATAACATACTCAACATTGGAGGAAGTGGTGCAGATAATAAGGGCAGTAAAATGGGCACGGCTAGCAAAAACAGACATTGAAGGCAGCTTTTTGGCTGCTCCCGGTTTGGCCAGAGGACTGAGATTTATTGGGATTTAAGGTGGAAGGAAAATACTGTTTTGACAAAGCCATGCCCATGAGCTGCTCATTCGCTTGCACCACTTTTGAGATGTTCAGCACCTGACTACAGTGGGTATTTAGGGCCAGATATGGGCAGTGGATAGTAGCCTATTTCCTGGATGACTTTCTCCTGGTAAGCAGGGGGAAGGAAGGCATCAGGGACATACTTAGATGATTTTGCGAGATGTGTGAGCAACTGGGTTCCTGTTGGCAGCAGATAAGATTGAGGGGCCCAGCCAGTGTTTGGAGTTTTTATGGATTGAAATAGACATAGAGGCAGGGCTATGCAGACTCTCATCTATGAAGATTCCAAAACTAAAAGGCTTAATGGAGTGGTAAGAGCAAAGAAACAGCTGCCATTGAATGGAGTACAGCAGCTGCTAGGGCATTTGAATTTTGCCTGCCAAACTATAGTGCCAGGGTGGGTTTTCATGTGCCAAATGGCCAGAGCCACAAGAGGGGCCACCCAGATGCACCACTGGGTGGATATTACAAAAGGAGCAAGAGAAGATCAGGGTATATGTGAACATTTTCTGGAGTCCTATAATGGGGTGACATTCTGGAAAGATGAATTGCCTTTTAATCCGGAATTATATACAGAAGGGGCTGGGGGCATGGAATGGTAGCTCACTTTAAAGGGAAATGGGTCTCTAAGCAATGGCTGGGGGATGTGTAAAAAAGGGGCTTACCAGGGACATAATATTTTTGGAGAGTTTCCTGATATTGGTGACATCAATGGTGTTGGGGGGGCTATACAACCAATAAGTAACTTTTTGGTGTTACAATAGGGCAGAAGCGGATGCTATAACTAGGATGGGGTTTGTGTCGGACACAGTGATGAGGGTGATGTGGCAGCTAGTTTTGCAGAGTTTATGACTTAACATGTCTTTTAGAGCAAAATACATTGAGCGAGCACAGAACACTGTGGCTGATAGCCCCTCCCGTATCCAGTTGGGCAGGTTCCAGGACCTAGTTCCAGGTGCAGAAAACAAGAAAATAACAGTGCCCCAGCACATATGGGAAATTTCTTGGATGGTGTCAAGCTGCTCTTTCACTGCTCATGGTCAGTCAAGACATTGAGGACGTATGAGGGCTCATGGAGAATTTCCCAGACTTTCAGGGCAGAACAAGGCATGGAGGTAAGTGGGATGGTTATAGAGGAATAGGTGGCAAAGTTTGTGATGAGTAAATGGAGGGAAACAGTGGCACATGCAACCTTGGATGTTCACCTGTTGGCCATAGAGCTAGTATGTAGCCTAAAAGGGTGGGAGGACCAGGAAATGGACAGTTAGTAAAAAGAATGATGAAGGGCTGGTTGAAGCTCACAGGAAAATAAGTCAATGGGAGGTGCCCTATATCAGAGGCACTTCTAGCTCAGCTATTGGGGGCACTGCCTAGGATTTGTCATTTGGCAGCGGAGGCATTTTTATTTACTGCAGTATTTATGACCATGTGTCATGGGGTGCATAGGGTAAACAAAGCATTAGGACAGGGGAGGTCGGGAGAAACATGGTTTCCTATGGGAGGAAGTACAGTGCCAAAGGGACAGGTTGGGACAATGGCTATAAAGATCCAAAACAGATCAAACATGAAAAGGAGCAATGATGGCATTATAGCAACAAGAAAAAGAGGGGAAAAGCATGGTTCTGGCACTATAGGGTTATACAGCAATTACGCTGGTGAGGAAGGGACAATTGTTTATCCATTGGAATGGAGCCCTGGTAACAGGGACACAGATGATGGTGGTACTAAAGAAAGGCCAGTAATTCATTGGGGAGGATATGAAGGGGTATTCATCCTACTACTTTTGGATTAGAGCTACAGATGTAGTGAAGTAGAATTTCACCCACAAAGTGGACGCGAAGTGGCCACTTCACGTTAGCATTCCGCTACGCGAAGAGCCCATTTCAAACCCTCACTTTGCCACTTCGCATTGTAACAATGACTTTGCGTTGTTCACTCCAATTTACTTCACTTTAAAGGGAAATGAGAATCCACAGGCAGCCCACACAGATCACATGGCTTGCACAGTGTAGTTTACATGTTTCAGGCAGGCAGGAAAAGACTCATGCTTGAAAGAGAGTTTTCGTGGACGTGGCGGCAATTGAGTGGGCATGCACATGCATGGTGGCCTGGTGCATCTGGACAGGAGCACCATCCTGAGTGACCCCACCCAAAGCAAGAGATAGTGGAGTTGGTGCTATGGAAGCACCACCTCCTGTGGCACTGACCAGTGCCCCCCTCTCTGGGCCAGCAGCACCTGCTATGGCCCCTGTACAAGTGGCTCAGCAGCAACAGGAAGTGATGGAAGAGGAGGAGCCACAGCAGCAGTTGCAGCAGCAGGTTTCTGCATCCCTGGCCCCAACTGTAGTACCACAGCTCCTGTCTCCAGCAACACCTGGGCCGTCCCCCATGCCTGTGCCTGGTCCTCCCCACACCTCATTAGTATGGGAGTTTTTTACAACACTGCCTGGGCACAGAAGTGTAGCAAAGTGTAATGTGTGTGGTGTTGAGGTGTGCCATGGCCTCAGATGAAGTCACCAAGGCACAGGGGGTCAACGCACCCACATGTATAAGCATCACCTCCTAGAGTAGCAGGCCAAGGTCATTGTGAGTTATCATCGCCAGGATCAGAATCATGTTCAGCTACCATGGGGATGTTAGTGGGGAGTATAACATCATCTACACTGTCAGTCACAGCTTTAGACTCAGCCATATTTTTGGAAATGGTTAACTGGTCAGAAGTGGAACCTGAGGCAACAATACTCATACCAGCAGAAACTGCACTAACACCACTAACTGGCACAACATCATCTCCTCCAACTATGAGTGAAGCTACAGATTGCGCTGTAAAAGACACTGATGGAGAAATCCCTTTACTGACATCAGCTATGCATTTCTGCATACTACCACGCCCACAGACAATCTTGCTAGTGGCAGCAGTGCCATGGTCACAAACAGATTTTCTTGCATGTCTCTTTGCAGACATTTTGGGGGATCACCAAGAAAATTCTAAACAAATTTAGATTTCTGAACTTTCAGTCTGGGCCGGTGGATGTGAAGCCAAACAAAAACAACAACTGTGGCTTGTAGATGGAGATTGGGCACTAAACAGATGCAAAAGCACAGACAGATTAAGATTGCAGTGCACAATCAAGAAGAGATGCAGACACAAAGTCACAACAACACCTTAACCAGTGCTCACAAGTCACATTCCAATCTGGAAAAGAATACCTTTTGCCATTTGGAGGGGGGGCACTGCTTTGCAGCAACAGTCCAAAACCAAGATACCACAAAGCAGTACAAAGTCATGCAGGTGCAGTGGACAGCAGGTTCACACTGCTGCAATTACTCTGTGGCACAATAAAAGGTGTCTGATTTGATGGCATAAGTTGCACACCCTCACACATTCACACACACACACACTCGCGCGCACACACACACACTGCAAGTAATGTGTAGCAAATTGAAAACTTCAGTAATATAACTAAATCTTTTAAACAAACTGAAATTAAGCACTGCTGCATCACAACAGTCAGCAAAAAAATGTCAAGAATTACTGAAAAATATTACTGTGTGTACATTAACACAGTTATGCAAGAAAAATATAACCTAAACAGAAAGACTGCCTTTTTCTCCCAGTTAATCTACCTCCACCACAGATACACCCCTCCCCCAGAATACACTTCAAGTGTCTGTCAGCACACGTACTGAATGTTCTAAATTAACATTCAAAATCCACACACAAACAATACAACCTCAATGATATGAGCACAGGAGAGTTTCCTACAATCGATGTACTAAATTTTGAGCAAAAACAAATGGCTCAAAAAGGCTTTTTTAACAGCTTTTAAAGGGTTTGAATCACAGAGCTCTAAGAGCAAACTGTCTCTAGCTGCCACTACATGCACCCTACACAGAACTGAGGCTGTGCAGATCAGTCTAGAGCCCATATGACTTGCAATCCCATGAATCACTGCAAAATTCAGCTGGGAGCTCAATAACAAGGAGAAGTGATGCAAAGTACATTGATTTCAATGTACTTCACATTAAAATTGGTGCAAAAGTGCGTTGGAGGGAAGGCGGAGTAATACAAAGTCATTGTTTTCAATGGACTTCATGTTCTTCATTATGACACGAAGTACTCCATTTCACGTTGTGGATTACTGTGTGGGTTCTGCATTACTCTGCAAATTGCTTCACAGAGCAAATTTTGGCCACTTTGCCCACCTCTAATTGGGGCTGCCTCGGAGGTGGCAGCTAAAGGTGGTTCCAAGAAAGAGGTGAAAAAAGGGGGAGATGGATATCAGACTGCTATAAGAGGTACATAGGAGAACTGACCTGCTAATTATGTATCTGCTTTATTTCAGGTGGAAGAAGCTGGGGGCCCATAGAGGAATGGGGCAAGATTGAGGGGGAGGGAGAACGTGAATGGTGGCATTATATGTTTTTCTTTAAATCTGGCAGGCCCCACAGGACAGCTGGAGGTATGGATCTGCTTACATACCTTTGTGTATTGGGCAGAATGAAGAGTGGTGGGCAAAGCTGGTGGGGGAACAACTATATCAAGATTGGAACAACATCAGATTACATTGGAAGGGAATCAGAGGGATGCAATGGTCACAATTTCTGCTGATGTTGGAGGAATGAAGGGCAATGTGGTCAGAGCCGCATCTGTTAATATTACATGGGGGGGTAATGATCTGGGCTCCAGACCCCGGCTGGACATTTTGTGGCAAATAAAAAGGGAGATAGCTAGAGTAGTAGAATGGTGGACAACTTTAATGGTGGCATGGTCAGACATACTGGCCATGTTGGTATGGAGATAGGCCAAGAATCATAAGGCACTGGAAGACACAGAAGTGGTTGAATAAGCAGGTGGGGGTGAATATACAAGCAGTCAGGGGAATAACAATAAAACATGAATAGATACTGGAAAATTGCCTGATGATGTATAGCTCAGAAGGGATGCATCTATCTGAAATTGGGGTTGATACTTTTAATGTGGACCTCGGGGAAGCAATAGAAAAATGGAATCAGGAAAAAAGCTATAAGCAAACTGAGGAGAAGCCAACCTTTCAACACAAGCTGGAGGCAGGCTGATGGAGAAAAAGGAAAAGAAAAGGGTGTGGAATGGACGACCTGGGGGGTGGAATCCTGGCCTTGGTGTACATCCAGGCTGTGGGAGAGGCACCTCTGGGTCTATACCCAGAGGTCACAGAAGGAGGAGTACAAGTGTACATCTGTACCCACCAGGAGGTGATGAGAAGGAGGAGGCCACCCGGATGTACATCTGGGTAGCAAGACAGTAGAAAGAATTATCAAAGAAAGCATATTCATTATGTGCCATTGAATACCGGCTGATATGGAATTGTATTAAATATATTGCCAACTGAGCAACCAAGAAACTTAAGTTGTAGCATGATTTTATTTGATGGGAAGGGGATACAGGGACAGTGTTATTTTTAGTGAAAAAGGTTGCCTTGAATATTTGGGCAAGAAAATTTCCCTAGTCTTTTCAATAGAATAGGTTTCATGTCTCTCAGAAATTTCCTTAAAATGGTCCTCGCTAAACTCAATTGGTGTCATCTGTGATAAATTATTTTCCTTTTGTCTATGTAGATATTTTAACTCATTAATTGTTGTTCCAGACTCAGTTACCACACTAAACAAATGAGAAGCATTATGCTTACTTTTTTCCAAAGAATCTTTATTTAGCTCCATGTTCAGCGACTCTTCCTTATCGGTTAATTTAGGTACTTGTGTGCTTGATAGAACTGATACTAATCGCTCAAGATCAATTTGTGTGTTAGGTGTCTCCATTCCCTCAATGATCAGGTCTGATTAATGCATAATAGGAATGGAGTCAATATTTCCTATAAAATCAGAAATTTTAAGTTGATCTTTTTCCAATTTATGCTTAAATATTTTCCCCTTCCTCATATCGACCCCCATCTTCCTCCAGATATAATTGTTTTGATTTCCCTTTGGTAATGTGAGGGTCCAATACTTCAACATTTGAGTTTCAAATTTTCATTATGCTCTTAATATCTAATAAAAAGGAATAACAATAAAATACAACTATATAATAAGCTACCTTATTATCTTAAGTACCCAAATTATATGGCTATGTTTAAAAAGTTATGAAACACCTTCAATTTAAGGAAATCACACATATCTACTGTATATTCTAGCTTACCAGTCAAGTTAAAGAGTTTGCGCAGTTCAAACAGATAAAAAACAAACATCTGGGGTTGCTGCAGCCCAGATAAGATAACATTCTAAAAGTAGACTTTTATAATGTCTCCTTAAAATTCTTGGCGTCAGTGACTTTAGTTTGTTTAATTTCCAAACTGTGACATAGACCACCTGTGATTCCAGAGCGGACTGTGTTACCATCTGCATGATTTAAAGTCAAGTCACAAGTCTCAATATTTGTAAGGCCTGATCAGTTGAACAAACACTTCAAAATATTCTACAAAATATACTGGCAGCTCTGAAACTATTATTTCCAGCAAGCTCAGATGGAAAGTCATACTCTGGAAGCAACTGTTATTAGGTACCTACAGCCAGGATGGAGATAATAAAAAGTAAAACCGATGGAGTAAGTACCTAAATATTTCCTTATTTTAAAACCAAAATTACCTTTTTATAATTAGGATTTTACTAACGCTGTCAAGTGCTCAAGACACAGTAAAAAAATCCCTAAGGGTCTATTATGTCCAAAATCTAAAATTTAACTCACCAAAGTGTAAGTGCTTCAAATACTTTTTTTCTTTTGCTTAAAAGGTCAAAACAGTCTTCTATTCCATTAAAGTATTAAGTCTTCAGCTTCTTTCTCACTTCTCTACAGACCATCTTATTTCAGGAAAGGCACTAAAGAAAAAGTTTCATTGAGTCCAGGAAATGTATGCACTGTGAGTCTATATTGCCAAGCACTTTCTTTTAGCAGATGCTTATTCTCCAGGGACCCCCTCCCCCACAGTTCCATAAAAGAGCAAACTTTGAGATTGAAAGCCCATACATAAACCCAACCCTGAACCATGATGTCAGTCAGCATCCACCCTCTGACAAATGGTCACTTCCTCTTGCTGATGCAGGCTAGTAACATGCATTATTTGTCACACTGCCCCCCTCGATTAATAAGCATACATGTGGGTGGAAATGGATGAAGCATACATCAGATCCCCCCGAAGGTTGGTTATCATCAATGAAAAGCATCCACTGATTATTATGAGAGCCACTCCCCCTCCCCTGCTACTAGGAATAAGGAAAGCACCAGGAACAGTTTAACCATCTTCAATCTAGAAGCAGGTCTAAAGGCGAGAAGAGAGTGAGTGTAACAGTACTGTAGTAGAACCGCTCAGTATGGGTTCTGGACATGGCATGGCACTATGCAACTGGCATCATTCTGTGGTCAAATCTTCATGGGTTTCCCAAGCCTGCTTGTTAGCAGACACAAACACTGCCTGAACTATTAACAGATCAACTGATTTAAATTATAACCTAGTTGCCAGGTATACCCCTGCTCTGTTGATGAAGTCAGATCTTTGTACATCCAAAATGTTGACTGGGAACCATTGGGGTGCCTCTTTGTACTCTGATTATGAGCTATCACTAATAGAGGCAGAGCACATGGTTTGAATCAACTCCTTTGCATATTGACTGCCGTTATAATTTAACAGTATCTCTGAGTTTTGCTTGGCTGACCAATTATAACCCTTGGGAACATAGGAACATAGGAGTTTACTGACAGAAAAAGGCTATCTGCCCAGCTAGTTTCTTTCCCACTACCAGTGCTTGTACGTGTGAATCTTATTACTTCTTAAATAGTCATCTAACCATTTCTTAAAGATTACTATCGTAAGGCTTGTAACATAGAAAAAGAGAAAATGACAGCAGAGAAAAGTCCATCCAGTTTGCCCATAGTTCCTTATCAAACCCAAAGACCTGTTGTCCATACAGAGTACTAGCCCACACTATCCACTCCTTTTCCCCTCCCTGCTACTATTCTTCTGAGTAACCCCTATGCCCTTCACTCTGTCCCAGGTATGCTTGAAACCATTTATGGTTTTAGTGTCCACCATCTCAGCAAGTAGACTGTTCCATGGTTCCACCACCTTTTCTGTCAAATAAAACTTTCTCACATCTCTCTTGAACCTTCTCCCACCCCCCATCAGTTTCCCCTGATGCCCCCATGTTCTTGAACTATTACTTATGTTAAGTACTTCCTCACAGTTCACCTTTTTTTTCTTTTTGGAACTTGAAGGTCTATGTCATATCATCCCTCTCTTGTCTTGTTTCCAGAAAATACATGTGTAGTGCCTTGAGCTGATACTTAAGAACAATCTTGCTGGCCCTGAATCATCTTGGTCACCCTTCACTGCACAGTCTTTAGGCTGTTCTTATATTTACTGAAGTCAGGACTTCAGAACTGGGCACTGTACTTCAGGTGTGGCCTTACCAATGATCTATAAAGAGGTAGTAATACCTCTTTTCTTTTACTGTCAATACCCTTTCTGATACATCTCAGAATACTATTTGCCTTACTATAGGCCCTGCATGTGATTTTCCAGGCATCACAGATACACAGAATGTGATGGCAGATAAGGACTGTGTGGCCCACCTTATCTGCCCCCTTTCCCTATCTAATGCAATGGTCAAGAGTCCTCAGGTTGACTTGCATTGCCATGAACATGTAGACTGAGCACAGTAATTTTCATGAATTGTTTGTGTATTATGCTTGTGTTTTCTCTTTCGGTTCCAAAACCATGCCTTGTTGTATTTGTTAATTTGCTGCACTGGTCCTAATTGTATTGTATCTTGCTTGTCTTTATCAAACTGATTGTCTTGTAACCTCCCGGGTCGTACCTGAAAATAGGTGCAACTGTGTCTAGTGTACTCACCTGGTCAATCAAAGCTACTTAATAAATTATTGTTTGCTAATGAGTGCATCTCTCTACTGTGCATAGTGCTGTTTATATTTTATTTTGCCTGAAATTTTATATCAGCTTAGTTTTACTAGGGAGGTGAAATATAACTGTCAGCAAATTTGGTGTGAAGTCAAGATCGGTATACTTTACACAGCATCTCAAAGTTTTCCCAGGTACAATCCAACTAGGCTAGGTGAACTTTTCATTTAAAATTTTTATTTATTCTATTGATTAATTTATTATTATTTTTAAAGGGACATGGTGAGTTGTTTTTTTTTTCAGCATATACCTGAGCATTAACTGTTGTCATATCCACGTTTACAAACAAAATAAACATGCCAGGATTTGCCTCAAGGTATTTTTGTTAAAAATTAAAATGAAGTGGACTGACCTAAAGCCCTGTTGACTGATACTCCTGTGTGTCCCAGATCACAATATGGCACCAAGCCACTTGTTCATGAAAGAGTCAGTCTTTTATTTTAAGGCACGTCAGTAAATGCAGCATGTGGCAAAATGGATACTTTTTTTCAATTCAAACTTTATTCACAAAATTTTCCACAATACAAGAGGCAGTAATTACGACATATACAACCTGCTTGTATTACAATGCCAACTCTGCCCCCAACCCCCCTACCCTCTTCCCCCCGGTACAGCAGATCTCTTGTATGTTGTAGTTAAGAAACCTTTCACAGTAACCTTACATATATTAAGATAACAGATAACCTACTACACATTAAACCATAGCAGTCATGATTAAGGTGTGAAGGGGATCTCAGATATGCTTGTACCTTTGTAACCTGTTATGGACGTTTGCTATAGCTTTCTCTGTGCAAAAGTTTGCAAGAACTTCATGTATCCATTCCTGGTATGTTGGACAAATCCCATCTTTCCAATGCCTAAGTATAATTTTTTTAACATAAAGTGCAATCATAGATATGTGAAATCTCCAAGCTTTGACCTTGATGGAAGACAAGTCTCCCAGGTGGCAAATGTCCGGTGCGAAGCAATCCTGCAATCCCAGTAAGGGGTCCAGATGAGCTTTAATTAAATCCCACAATGGGGCTCTCCTGGGACACGACCAGAATATGTGGAAAAGCGTCCCAGTTTCCTGGGAAAATCTAGTACACCTATCTGATTCAAGAAGGCCCCATTTCGCCAACTTAACTGGAGTGTAATACATGTTGTGCAAAATGTGAAATTGCATAAGACGTAATCTGTCTTGAGACACATATTTATAACAAAACATCCAAAGAGCCAGCCAGTTGAAGGTAGATTGGGGGAAAAATGAGTCCCAAAACCTAGTAGGGCCATTGGGACTCCCAAAGCGCCATTGGTACAAAACTTGATATATCTTAGAAATGACACCTGAGGATCCAAGAAGAGAGGAAAGCTCAGGTATCAATGCAAAAACCATTGGACAGGGAGGGGTGTTACCAAGGGCAGTGGTTAGCAGGCATTTTAGTTGAAAAACTTTGAATAACTGAGAGACTGGGATATTGAATTTCTGGATAATTTCATTAACCGGGAGCCAAACCCCCGTATCATCCAGAAACGAAAATACTATCCCTTCTCCTAGCTGGAGCAGCCGCGTACAGGGAATCCTTTGTTTATTTATGGTAAAGGCCGGGGAATTCCAGATGGACTGAGACAGGTCTACACGTGGATTATATCTCAAAAAATAACAAAACTGCGAATGCACTTTTAATGATGTCATGAAAACGGGGCATTTACTAGAATCCTGTAGAAGAGACAAGTTAACACAGAATATGGTAGAGGGGTCCGTGTTCATAGCCTGGATAAAGTCTAATTCAATGTTGAGCCAAGCAGGTCTCAAGTTCTCGGGACCCAGACTTACCCATTTCAGGTACTTAGCAAGATGGCTAGACCAGTGGTAGATTGCCAAATGAGGAATCCACAGTCCCCCATCATTTTTTGGAGTGGCTAACTTGTAGTGTTCCAATCAAGAGTGTTTATTAGACCAAATGAAATTGATAAAGATTTTGTGCTTTTTCTGAAACCAGGATAGGGGAACAAATGAGCTGAGGTGTGTCGGGATAAAATAGTCGGGGAAATACATTCATCTTAATTATGTTAATACGGCCCCATAATGAGATCAGAAGCTTAGCCCATCTCTCTAGATCCTGCACAATCAACTGAGAAAGAGGCTCTAAATTTTCTTTAAACCATAGGGAAGGATAGCGTGTTAGTTTAATACCTAGATATTTGAGGACACGGGATGACCAACACAATCCCAAAGGGACAATGTCTGTCTTAAAGACCTTGTGATTAAGGGGAAAAAAGGATGTCTTATTTGCATTCAATTTATAATTCGAGAAGAACCTGAACTTGACAATTTCTCCTAACATAACCAGAATAGATGTTACCGGATGGGCTAAATGAAGGAGAAGATCATCAGCATATGCTGTAATCTTCACCACGTTACTCTCAATCAGGATACCTTGTATTCCCATAGTATTAAGAATATTTTGAATAAGGGACAAAGAACCTCTGTGCACAAACACTGAGGCAAGGGTTACCCCAAAGGGCATTTGGCTGGGAAGCCAAGTTTCAAGAAAATACAAAATCACACATGCCCACACAATGCAAAGCATCATGGGCTGCATATGCAAATCACCACAGAATGTTATGCTGGTCCAACTTTAAGCAGAACTGCATGGTGCCGAAAGGCCTCTCACACAGTTTGCAAAGGGTGCTAACAGAAGACATAGACACGTGTTTCATCCTACTAGGACTCATCAGTATGCCTCGTCTGTTTGACACCCCAGTGGAATGGACCAGCTACCCTAAGGCAGTGTGCCTTGGAAATGTTGTGGTGAACCCATTAAAATAAAAAACTATTTAAAAGATTTATTTTATTTGAATAAGGGGCTCCAAATATAAATTAAATAATAATGGGGAAAGGGGACAGCACTGTCTAGTGCCTGAGTATAAAAGGAAGGGTTTGGAAAATGCACCATTGCCTGAGATCTTAGCAGAAGAGGTCCAGTATAGTGCCCGGATCCAGTCTATGAACATGGAAGGAAACTCGAATGCTCTGAGAACTTTGAATAAAAAATTCCAGTTCACCCCGGTCAAATGCCTTCTCAGCATCCAGGGAGACCAGCCCCACAGGGAAGGTGGCATCCCTGGACTCTGAGAAGATGTGCAAAAGGGTGCGCAAATGGTCTGAGAATGAACACCCCCTCATGAACCCTACTTGAGGCATGCCAATCAGATCTAGGAGGACCAGAGTTAGCCTGTCAGCCAATATCTTCGAAAGAATTTTGATATCCTGATTCAACAGGGATATTGGTCTGTAACTCTGAACCAATTCAGGATCTTTGTCCGGCTTGGGTAAAAGGACTATCAGGGCTTCAAACAAATGGGCGTCTACACATACCCCGGAAAGAATATGGAGGTACAGCCAGTGAAGCACAGTCAGTAACTGTTCTTGAAAAACTTTATAAAATAGAGAGAAAAACCCATCTGGTCCCGGAACTTTATCCAAGGGCAAGGCCTTTATAACTTCTGAGATTTCCTCCAGGGATAATGGGGAGGATAAAAAATTCCTCTGGGAATTTGACAGGGAAGGAAGGTGAGAATCCCTAAGGTACGCCTCCAACTTCTCCAAGGGAGGAGGACTATCCATGTCCCTATATAGTTGCTCATAATACGTGGTGAACCCGTGCACTATCTCTGAGGGGGATACCCTCAGGAAGACGTCTGCCTGCGCCCTAACTGGAGGGATGAATCTTGCAGACTCTTGCTGATTTAAGCGTAGAGCAAGCATGCGCCCTGCTTTTTCTCCTTGATCAGTGAAACTTGCTTTAGTATGAATAATAGCTAACTCTGCCTTTTCCCTTAAGAATTCTAAATATCTATCTTTAGCTACTAAAAGTTTCTGCCTGTCCTCCTTAAGAGTGATAGGGGAGAGGTTAGTTTCTAGTAACCGTATTTGAGACAATAAGGATAATAGCTCCGCTTCATGATCCCTCTTTCTCTTTGTAGCTAAACTAATGAGAATTCCCCTCATGTAGCCCTTAAAAGCGCCCCATAAAGTATCTGGTGCAGCACTTTCTATTGGGTTAGTAGAAAAAAAGACATCAATCTGGTTCTTCACAAGGATGCAATACCTATCGTCTTTCAGTAATTGTTCATTTAATTTCCACCGGGTCTCTTTCTTAGGAATGTTAAGAAAAGCCAGTTTGCATATCACCAGAGAATCATCAGATACGGGACCAGGCTGAATCGAGGCAGATAGCACCCCTGGCAAGACCATCTGGGAAATTAATAAGTAGTCAATGCGAGACAGTGATCCGTGCACTGGCGAACTGAAAGTGTACTCCCTGATACTGGGGTGCAGAACTCGCCACACGTCGCACAGTCCACACTGATCCAACAAATCCCTAAAGGCCTTTTGCCCAAGAGACAATCCTCTCGACCCATTACCAGACCTGTCCATATTAGGGTCTGAGACCAAATTAAAGTCTCTGCCCATAACAATGGCAATAGGAAGCATAGGAAGAATAGTGGTGATCAGCTTCATAAAAAAGGTGGGATCATCCACATTTGGCCCGTAGATGCTACAGAGCAATAGTGGCATGGCTCAAAGGGTGCCCTGAACCAGGATGTACCTGCCATCAGGGTCTTTAAAAACCTGAGTGGGAATGAATGGGACATCTCTATTAACAAGTAACATGACTCCACAGCTGTTAGTGGACCCTGAGGCATTAAACACCTGTCCCACCTGATGCCTCCTGAGTTGTAATGCTTCAGAATCTAGCAAATGAGATTCTTGAAAAAACATTATCTGGGCACGCAACAAGCTCAGCTTTTTAAGCACCTGATATTGCTTAGGTTTTTTCCTTAGCCCCTTCACATTCCAAGTAGCCAGATTGGTATTGCTAGCCATCTAAGTTGGTAAAAGTAAGCACAAGATTGACATCTGGCATTTACTACAACTGTGATCCAGATACCACTGTTCTATTAATACTGCTGTACTACCCTCCCAACCCCAGACCCTCCCAACCTGACCTAAACTATCCCAATCCCACCCCCATATAACACCCAAAAATTGCATAACTTTAATAAACTGGTAAACCTACTGTTAACCCCTCCCCCATCCCCCCAACTGTCACAAACAATGTTCAACAAAATACCACTTCTTTTTCCCTCCCCAGCCCCCAACATTACTCCCACAAACCCAGAGAAATTTTGAGAGCCCCCTATATGAAAATGAGTAGATGTTAAATAAGCTGAAAAGAGGACTGATTTCCATTCAAAGTCGCTTGTTAACCAGCTCCTGATGGCCAGTGGGAGTGACACAGTATTTTAAGGTATAAGCACAGGGAGTGTACTGGAATAGCCAAAAGAGTACACCTTGCCTGCTAAGGGGCACTCAGTTCCCTAAATATTACTAGTGGCAGGCCATATAGGATGTATCAAGTCAACCATGGAGGCCGTGCCAGCAACAGGACTTAATTGCCCAGTGAGAGAGGTACTCGCCAAGCCCTGGCCAGCTATGAAAAGATTGTGCAAGAAAGAAAACGCATCTCGGGTTATTAAATAATGCTAGCCAGTTAATAATAGGTCTGGAGCTCCCTCTGGTGGTACAGAAGTAAAAGCGCATCATGGCGCACCATTAAGGAGAAAATTCAGCACACCCCCAAGTCAGTCACCCATATAAATAACATTAATGACCTGTGAAGTGCGAGCCTGAGACCTTAACAATAACAGTCCCCCTCATATATTTACAGGAAGGTGCCAAGCAAATCCCTTACGAAAATGCCCTCCCCATAATCAACAAACATTCAAATTAAACAGTCTCCTAAAGTAAACAACAGTCCCAGACGCATTTAGGACATAAGCAAATCATAAAGAGTCCAGAAAACTTAAAAGATTATGTCCCTTCAGCCCTCTGGTTGGGCTTTCACAGATTCGGGTGATTATTTGCACTCATCCTCAACAAATAATTTGAGGAACAGCCTCATCTCTTCAAACCAGATCTCTCCCATTTGGAAAATGAGCGGCATCTCATGTATCCCTGAAAAGATCAGGCAGGGCCAACTTTAAGCCAGCAAGCGCAGCATCAGGATCATCATAAGCTGCCCAGGCACTGGCCACCTGCACCTGTAACCTTGCTGGGTATCCCATTCGAAACTTAAGCCCAGCAGTGATGACCTTGGAGACTATAGGGTGGAATGCTGTGCATTTCAGATGGACAGAGCCCGGTAGGTCTTGCGCTATCCTGAGTTTGGTATTCTCCCATTTGACTTCCTGCACTTCTTTAACTTTAACCAGAAAATGCTGCCGTTCTAAATAATTCAAGAAATGGCATATAATGGGATGCGGTGTAGCTCCTGGGGGAGGCTTCAGCCGTAGGGACCTGTGGGCTCTCTCAATAATGTATTTGGCCCCAAAGGGAGAGGGGCCAGTGATCTTCTCAACGAGCTTTTGGACAAATGCTATGGCATTCTGGCCCTCTTCTCCCTCTGGGAGACTGAAAATGACAATGTTGTTCCTACGACTATGACCCTCAAGGTCCTCTAGTTTTGATTCAAAATGTGCAAGCTTCTGCTGCATGGCCACCGGCCTGGTGTCTAACTTTTCCACTCGCTTCTCCAGAGAAGAGATTCGGGCTGTGTTATCCGAGGTAGAGACTGAGACCTCATCAAGCTTTTTGGATAAAGATTTGATCTCAGAACCCATTTCTTTAATTTCCTCGCTGAAAGGCTTAAACTCTTCTAGGAAACTGCTCAGCGTAAGCGGTTCTTGATCTGTGGCCTGGTTCAAAAACTCTGGCTTCTCTGCCCCACTCGAGGCCCATGATTTCTTCGAGGCCTTCTAAGGGGTGACTGGTGGGGTGTGTTTTTGCGGCGCCTTCTTCATATACACCTCCATCGTTTCCCCAATCCACCAAGCAGGAGCACCCGATGATAGGGAGGCAGAATACAGTAAAATTATAGGGTTTTAGGCAGTTTAAATGATCCTAAATATACATTTAGTAAGTTGGGATGCTGGAGCTGTACAGAGGAGCTTCTACCCAGTACCTCGCATCACGTGGTCTCTGGCAAAGTGGATTTAAGGGAACTCTGAAATGTTACTCCCACTTCAAAATGAGTACTCTAACCAATTTAACCAGTTGTTTTAAAAGTGAACCCATGACTCTTGGCATGTGCACTAGATATCACTTTGCCAGTGGTCCTGCCCCAATACTTTACTCCCACCCTTCTACCCCACACCAGTCAACTGAAAATGTAATCCCCCACCTCAACTTTTTACCAGCTATGCCCCCCACTCCCAGCAAAGTTTGACTGATTTAGTAGTTCAGTTTAATTTATTACAGTAATATATTTATTGAAGAAGCCCCTTCCCTTCACCTAATAGCCACATAGTACACAAACTCCCTCTTCCTACCAGACCCAGTAAAAATCTTCTAAACCCCCCCCCAGCATCACCATCTGGCACCTGGTGCAATCAACACTGTCCTCCCTCAAGTACAGCTGGCAGTCTACTACCCAGAGTTGGGTAGTAGATGACCAGCCCTACTGGAAACGTGGCACATGATCCTACAGTAATCATCTGATTGGCTCCTCTACAGGATAATCAGAGATCACTATTTGAGCACAAGCCTGTTTCATTCAGTAGATGGTAGACAGCCAAGGAGGAGAGGGATGTGCCAGTCAAACCACCATGCATTCTCTTCAGAAATTATTTTTCTTGGGGGGGAGGGTGAAGTTTGGTGGGGGTAGGTCACATTTTTACAGGGTTGGATGGGGAAGGAGGGCAGGTTATGTTACCTTTGTACTGTTGCATGGACACAGGGTGGGGGTCTTCAATAAATTAGTATAATAATATAAATTATACAATGACAACGAATAATGCTGGTCCCTGATTGGTCAGACTGGGACTGGACCTGGGATGTTATTCCAGCATAACATCCCAGCTCTAGTCCCAGTATGCTCACAACCACATAAAATGTTACAACACGATCCCTCCACAGCCGTTACTGAGAAAAGCTTCAGCGGTACTGCTGTGCTCGAAATCGGCATCTCCGCCAAGCTAAATAAATGGCACCGCCAACTGGAATTGGCACTCTCAGTCAAATTCAAACTGACCACCCATCCCAGCCCGACAAAATCTACCCATTCCCACGTCAGTTTAAAAAAAGTAAACACAGGCACAAACTGAAACCACCTTTGGCTTCACAGCACTTTCCCGCTCGGTAGTTCAGTTCAGCATGAACATAACCCTGTATTTTACTTGGTTAACTTTCGTGTCATTTTCTTTCTCCTCATAACAGTAAAAGCTCTACTGACAGACCTTCCACACCTATACAGGGTACAGGAGCCATTGCAAATTGCCACATTGAGACACGGATAGGGAGATGACTTCTGCCATTGCACATGACAGCAAACGACCTCTGACTTCCACATGGTGCCAGATAGCCACATTCAGACATGCAGAGCAAGATGACCTCTGCCATTCATGAAACAGCAAAGGAGAGGAAACAAGATGGAAATAAATAAAAAGTATATTCAAATGGGGGAGATTAGGAACAACAACAAACCTATGGGGGACTGCAGAGTCACAATAACAGTAGCTCAAACACAACCTTCACCTACTACTCTAAACTGTAAATTAGCACTATTTTTTTAAAAAGTAAACCTGCGCATTAAATAAACACTAAAACTTTACTTTTAAATGTATTTTTTTAAAATCTTTTAATACTTTTTACTCACATGAGCCATTGTATAATAGAAATAATGCCCTCCATGGTGGGTGTTATGCTGGGATAACACCCACCCTGTCAGGCATTATTCCTTTAATAACTGGAACTTTAAGGGATTTCTGGAAGGGGGAGGTATAGATACTAAGAGGCTAAGGGGGAATGGGGGAAACTACCAAGTGCATAGGTGTTTTTTCTTCTCTCACATTTTAAAATTTGTTTTTTGAAATGAGAACTATGCAGAACTGCATTTTGTGCTGCCAAAGTGCCACTATGCATAGTCTTCACCTGGTGATGTGACCACTTTGCCAGCCAAAGAGCTATGAAAAGTGTTGCTTCACATTACACAAAGTTGACAAACTACATCAACTTTTCTGCAAAGCAGTTTCCCCAACTTTGCACTGCTCTAATTTTGAGTTTGGGGAACAGGGAGCAGAAAGGGGGCAGGGAGTGAATAATTTACCAGAGCACTAGAGGGAGGGGGTATTATTAAATATGGGCAGACTTGTTGGTCTGTCAGTCTGCTTTTGGCATCAGATTCTGTTTCTATTTATGCTCTCTTTCTCCATATCTATCCTCCTCCTTCTCTACCCCTCCTCCCCTGCTCACTCCTTAAGGTCCATGGATTCAAGCTTCTTTTTGGTCTTCTGATGCACTACATTTGCTGCCCAGTCTGCTTTCATTCACCAGTTCCCCAAAATCTGGAACACCCTTCCTCCACAAATTCACCACTCCTCCTCCTCCTTTCAATCCCTTTCCTCCACCCTGCATAATTTCCTCTCCTCAAACTGCACCTGTTTTCTGCAATCTTAACACATCCATCTCTCTCTCTCTCTCTCTCTAGCACCCCTTCTCCTAAATTGGGTCTGGACTTATTTATACAGTTGTACTTATGTAGTCTTGCACTTTAAAAGTTCAAATTGGCTGGCCACCTGGTGCAGGGGCAGGGTGCCTACCTGTGATGCAGATGACCCGGGTTCAGAAACAGATGCAGGACATCAAAGAGCTGGCCGGGTGAGAGGGATTATGCAGCTGATGACTGCTATCCTTCTCCAGGAGGGAGGGGGGTAGAGTGTTTGGCACAATGGGGACACCTAATGAAGTCTGGTTGCACCCGGCGCACTGACATCAGGCAAGCTCACGGGCGGGATTGATGCAGGATGTCATTCCACATCCCCACCACTACACACTGGGAAAAAAACAAGCTGGCAGCCATGCTAGATGAAGCCTGCTCTCAGCTCCAATCAGCCTCCAGGACGGCACTTTAACCTATTGTGACAGGAAGCTCCTGTCACTCTTGAGGACTGACCTTTTCTTAAATCTGTTGCAACAGTTCTTCTATTTCTTAGCTTAATCTATTCTTTACAATTTCTAGTCCATAAGGTTGGCCACCTATGGACACCCCCTTTACTTTCTTGACTATGCTATAGTGTCCTCTTCAATTTTTCTTTTCCCTCTCAGGTCCTCATACAGGGAGGTTATTGTGGTGACCTCCAAATGTATGTAAACCAGGTTGTGTTTATCATCATTGGATTTAGTATGTAATAGTGCTATGTCATAAAATATCTTGATGTATATACCTTGGGCCAGATATTCAAACTGCACCATTCTGTGGCACAAGCCCTTGCGCTGCTCAAAAAAGTTGCACTGGGGTGTGGCCAGGGTGATATTCAACAGAGTTGCGCTATTGAGCAACTCCTTTGAATATCACCCCCTGGCCACAGCCACTGTGCATGGCGCAGTGGAACTTGCGCCACCGCAAGTGGTCAGAGTGGAGCATTCAGATGCGGTGGCGTGAGTTCCATTGCGCCATGTGCAAACCTGCGATATTCTAAAGGTGACATGCAAATGGGGCCATAATTTATGCAAGGCACACAGGGGACCATTTGCATCTAATTACGGCCCCATTTGCATGCCATTAGCATGCAGGTGCACCGATCCCCAATGACTTGTGCCTGGTGCTCTGCCAGGCAGCAGCCATCAGGACTGATGCCCCCTGCAGCCTGATCATGGGCATAAAGTAAATCTCCCCCCCGACAAGCCCTATCACGGGCATAAAGCAATACAAACCCCCCCGACTAGCCTGATCGCGGGAAAATGTAATACTACCCTCCCCAACTAGCCCAATCATGGCATAATGTAATACTGCCCCCAACTAGCCCAATCATGGGCATAATGTAACACTACCCTCCCCGACTAGCCCAATCACAGTCATAATGTCTACCCCAAGACCAATATCCCTGGTGGTCCAGTGGACCATGAAGTCCGATTGCAGGCATAAGGTCAAACCCCCAAAGTCTAATATCCCTGGTGATCTAGTGGCCCCCACCCACCCACCCACGGAGACCCACCACCCGCTCCCTATCAGCCGGCAGGCGGCAGCACCCCACCCGCCTGCCGCCCCACTGCCCGCGACTGATCGATTGGTAGGGCTGCACGCCCATTGGTTCAGAGCAAGAGCCAATGGGTATGCAGCCCATACCGTACAAGGCAGTCCAGATATGTGAATGAGGCAACTGCCTCCTGCTGAATATCACAGAATGGAGCAATTTTGGACTTGTGCAGGTGCAACCCTATTGTGCATGGCTCAGCCCTTTTGAATATCTGGGCCCTTATGTTTATGAAACCTGTAAATGTTGAAAATACCATGGCACAAGGTGTTTTTGATATGGTAAAAAAGTACTAGGTGACTATTATAGAAATTAAGTTAGTTGTGCTATTTAGAAATGCATGTAAATTGCTGTAAACTGAACAAGTCTGAAATGCCATGGTGATTTGCGCATCTCCCATGATGCTTTGCATTATGGAAGTATGTATGATGTTGTATTTCTTTGAAACTTGGTTTGTTGCTAATGCCCTTTGGGGTAACCCATGTAGCAATGTTTCTGCGCGGAGGTTCTCTGTTTTTAGCTTGTTTTGTTTTTTTTTTTCTTTTTGAGCCCCCACTACCCAAGCAAACAGGGCCCACATAGGGATGAAGGGTTTTCACTGAAAAGTGGTTAGATCAGAGATCACTGTCAGTAGGCGCTAAGTGCACAGAAAGGACATACATCGTCTGTTGCTGCAAACTGATGTACTGAAGAAGGAATATAGCATTGCAAAAGCTTATTTCCTGTATTTTGAATAAACATCACACAGAGATTGTGTGTTGAACCTGAAGATCAGTGTGTGGCCCTCCACATATATCCCATCATCTGTGGCACATTGAGGGGTTGGTGCTGCAACCCCACCATGGGGGTAAGCCAAGGAGTATCGAAGTGGTGTGTGCAATGTGAAGGTGGAAGTGAGGGTCCATGACTGGGTCGAGGTTCCAGGTGACAGCAAAGAGAGAAAATAAAAAAAACATTTAAATTATTGTTGTGTGCAATACTCACTGTTGAATATTGGTTGATATATCTCTGCTATGGCTGTTAATTTAGTGTGCTTTTTACTGTACTACTTGATTCCAGTTGTACTGTCTAGTATATATTTTTGTATTAACCCTCCTTGTGCCACCTCCCCCCAGGTCGCACCAGAAGTATAAATGTTGCAAAATATTATTTTGCCTGTGAAATTGCAATGAAATTGTCAATTTTGCTGGCTGAATTGTTTCGCAGAACTGCAGAAATATTTTACAATTTTGCCCGTAATTTTGCCCACCACAAATCTCTCACCCACCCTCATTGTCTCCTGCATCAACAGTCCCAACCAAGTCTCTGGTGTCTAGTGATCCCCCCACTCCACCACTTATTAGCCCAAATATAAATTAAAATTATCTCCATGGTTTTCAGTGATCCCCCCTCACGGCCGATCATCGGCCCAAATTGAACAAGCCCTCTTACCCCCCAGTTAAGTAATTCTTTAAAAAAATGTTTATCTTTTACCACACCCAACTTCCTGATGTCTAGTGGACTCCCCCACCCTGTCTTCAGATAGCACCCATGCTGTTCTACCACCCAGTACCCAGATTGGGCCACTGGCAAAGCCCTTCACTCACCTCCATGGCCGACAGTTTGAATAGGTGCTTCAATGAATGAGCCCGTACAAGCACGCGCTCATTCATTGAAGTGCTCATTCAGGCTGCTGGTCATTGAGATGAGTGGAGGGCTATGCCAGTGGCCCGATCATGTTACTGGGGAGGGGTCAGAGTGGGTGCTATCTGAATACAGGGTGGGGGGTTCACTAGACACCAGGGAGTGGGATCTGGTAAAAGATTTAATTTTTTTTAAGGATTGGGGGTCCATGGATCAGGAAAATAATTACTTAACTGGGGGGATGCTTGCTCAATTTGGAGCAATGGTTAACTGTGGGAGGGGGACCACTAGACATCAGGGAGATGATTTTAATTTATATTTGGTCCAGTGAGCGGCCAGGAGTTGGGGGACCACTAGACTCCAAGGACAGGGGAGGGGATTGTTTTTTGTTTATTTTTTAAGATTGGGGACCATTTTCATGGCTGGGGAGGGAGGGTTCTTCAATTTGGCTGGGGAGGTCCACTAAACACCATGGACAGGGGAGGTCATTGTTTTTTCTTGAAAGACTGGTGGCTAGATAGTGGTGAAACTGTGAAATTTCACCCACAGGAGATGAAAATTTGCCCATGGGCAGCAAATTTCACCAGTTTGAGGGCTAAATTTCACCCACCTCATGGGAAAAATTTTGCATTTTGCCTGGCAAAATATTTTGCATAATGTGTATCTTCTGCTAAATATTTCACAAGGTGAAATTTTCCAGTTTCGTGCAACTCTAACAGGGAGACAAGCAATCTTGTTGTTGAGTATGCCTTTCTGGTGAAACGTTTCAATAAATAAATATTTGTAACTACCATGCTTCTGTTCTTGCTTCCCTGGGACCTTCTTGTAAACCAAGTGCTCCCCTAAAAGGGGCTATCATTGTGTGCAAAATTCTAAATAAATAAAAGTCCTTGATTATCGTCCTGACCCCTTGTACATCACTATATTCTACTCATGGAAGTGCATCATCAGAGCATAACAATTAGATATTTTTTTACTGATCTGCCATACATTCTTTAGAAAAAATACATTCATAAAACAATGAATACTGAACCAGACAACAGCTTTTATAATGACGATGACATCACAACAGCCTTGTGCAGCACTGAATTCAGCAATTGAAATCAAAATGAAACAGTTAACTTTTCATGCAAACAGCTTATTTAAAAGCTATAACTAGTAACCTGATGTTGTATAAATCAAATATGCAATGGTCAGACAAAAATATGCAGTTTATCATTACTTGTGAGAGTGTCAGGACTTTTCATAACTTGTCTGTGGCTCTGCCACTTGTGAGTTATGGTACCCCGCCCCCCCAAAAAAGACACATGAAGATACATTGCGTATTTTAAGCCAGCCTGTTGGACATCCCCATACAAACAACATATATAAAATGTCTCAAATAAAGAGCATAATAATTACAGCAGCACTTTTTATATACATTTAACATTATGTTCACTGCAAAGAAACCATACAGAAATCCAATTAACAATTGGGGGCAAGGATACAGCAGCAGAAACAACCAAAATCATCATCCAAGGCCCAAAATTGTACCCCAGCCCTCAATCAAATTGAAAGCCATGCCATACCATAGATGGCACGTGCATTTCAACACACATGTCAACACAGTGAACATATCTTAAATTGTGAAGGAAGGTTTTATGAATTGCCTGTCATGCACACTGTGTCCTAAAGCTTGAACAGCAGCAGCACTTAGGCGCACACGTACACACACAGGTTAAGTAACACTGATGGAGGGAGGTTAAGGAAAGCACAGAGAGATTACGTGTAGAGAAAGAAAGAGTGCAAGAGAGGATGGTGAGAGTGGGGAGACTGTGTGATTTGCTCAAGGTCATGCAGTGTGTCCATGATGGCATTCAAACCTGGTTTCCAGGTTTACAGCTCTGCATTCTTGCCACCAGCAAGGATTCAAAATTAAGTTTTGCGGCCAATAGCCTGCAGAGTTCATGGCTAAGGAAACCTACACCTGCTCAACAGAATCTGCACTGGCCTCAGTGGTATGTTATTGAAAGGTTGCCTCCAGGGCCATCCTAATTGCCCAGCAGCAATGCATAGTGCTGCCATGTAGACAACCAGAGTTCATGGATGGACTCCAGTTATCATGTAGTGGACCAGACAGCCACTGGAGGGCAATGTGCTTAAGTCAGGAATGGTTGACGGCAGGTTCTGGCGTGTAGCATACCATGGAGCAGACCCCTCTGCAGGGTTAGGTTGCTTTGCTGAGGCTGTTGGGCACATCCCATGCCAAAGTGGGAGGGGTACTAAAGTGGTGGAGGGAGAGGAATGTAAAACACAGGGGCAGAAACTATCCCTGCCATCCATATGACAGCAATCGCCTGAAGAGGGTATATTCCAAGGTATAGTCTAGCATCCTGGCTATATCCCTAGGGAATGCCAGAGGAGGGGTGAAAATGTATATAGGAAAGGGTACCTGCTCTAGTACCAATCAGCAATGCCAGGTAATGATAAATTTTACTTGCCAGTTACCAAAACCTTCCACCATTGGGCTGGCAGGTCAGTTCCAATTTCAAACCCTGAAGCACCATATAAATTTGTAAACACAAGTTGAACCCCAGAGATCAACACAAGGGGTTGAGAATGAGTGCAAACTAAAGTATATACCATTTTATCAACAACTGCTGTTTTTTACAGCTTGTGTGATACCTCCAGGAAAACTGGAAATTATACACATTGGTAATTCTAGTTGCATTTCCTGTTTTGTTACCTTCCCCTTATGTCCCATTACTAAGCAGATTTGTACAAACACAGGATCCTTGTCCTTCAGACATCGTCAGCCTCTGCTGCTTGTCTACACATGATATTATAATCTGTTTATGACATCATAACCATTCCTACAGCAACTACAATTGATTCCTGCACAGAGAATTATCTCTTATATGATTTCAGCCAATCAGTGCACAGAGACACTTTATATCTTATCCTGCATACAGTGCTTTCTCCTGCAGGCACGTCAGGAGTGAAGCATTACTCTACACAGCTAGGGGGAGGGTGGCTTCATTTAACTTTTGAAATAAAAAAAAATACTTTGACTTCAAATTTACACCAGCCTGTCAGTGCAGCGGTAGGTTACCACTGGCAATGCCAGCTACTCAGGGACAGGAATGAGCCTAAGTTGTGGGGGGGATCTGTGGGGGTGAGGACTGAGCATACCACTGGATGCTTGCCTCATCTGGGATGGGAGGTATGCTATCTTTGCTGCAATACTACCATAGGTACAGCAAGAGGATGTGAGGGAGGGAGAGGACACCACCCAGGGATCCGTGCTATGCATGCTTTGCATGTGAATTGGTCCCTCATCTTGTGCCAGCAGCCTCCAGGAGATTGGGGCAAGAACACAGTAAAAGCAGCCCAGCCCAGTGCCAGCTTGATGAGACCATTGTATGTATGAAGCTGGCAGCTGTCTAATTATAGCACCTCTAGATGACTCACACGTTTAGGTGGCATCTCCCCTCCACCCTTTACCCCACCCAGGTTGCACTGGCTTGGTTGTTTAAGGGAGTCACTAATGATAACCCATAGGTCCTTCCCTCAGCAGCAGTGCTTATCTTTACCCTCCTATATAGAGTAGTAAGAACTGATACTGGCTGCTGATTCCTTAGGGATAACACTTATTGCCTAATAGAAGATTTTGTAAGGCTGGACTTCTGGTTCTCTCCCACCACTTGGTAACTATGGCATCTAGGATTCTGTGGTGCCTTCTTCATTTGTAAATGATGGCATTTTACAAGATCTTCACTGTCTAATGCCTTTCATATGAGGATCATATTCCCTGTAACTTTCCTGACTTAAAATGAGAACAGATCAAGCATCATCAGTCTTCCTTGTAAGAAATTCAAAAAGGCATTCAAATATTTTTTCTATATCTTGTTGGTCTAGGGTGCAATATTTTCCATTACATTCAAAGCATGTATGCTAGCTGTTTCAATTCAGTTTTTAAGTTTAAGTATTTAAAAAGTAAAAATAGATCACTCCTATCTGCTTTGAAAAGAAAACCAAATATTTTAAATGTGAACAGTACACATAGGATTGCTGAATTAATTTTTACAAATGAGCTTGCTTGATTTGCTTACACACCATAGGTATTTTTAGGCAATTGGATTCCCCAGCTCTAAATTTATAATAACAAATCAAAAAAAAAAGCACAAGTGTGAGATAATGAAACAGTGTACTTAATTATAACCTTAAAAAAAACATGACCATATTTCCCCAGTAGACTATCCTTGAATATTAAGGGAAACAAAGTGTGCAATTAGCATATATAAAGTGTTCACAGACTATTCTTAAACAGAATGCATAAACTTAGCCAGATCCTTTCTGTCACAATCATTCATGCTGCCTGTTTTCACACTATCAGAATCAGCTAATCTTTGGTTAAGCAGTGACAAGCAGATTATTCCAAACCAGGACAAATTCTTTTACTTAAGAAAGTTATATTTATTGTGCTAAATTTTTATTTAATGATAGAGAAAGAGAGAGAGTGCAAGCAAGATAGATAGATAGATAGATAGATAGGCACACAAATAGAGAGTTGAACAGGCACATTTTTAAAATTCTGGAGCTCAGGACATGAGTATTTATTAAAAATAGATATTTTTAAATAATAATAATACTAATACAAATAATTATGTTCATGAGAAATGGAGAAACCATTGATTCAAAGACTAATGTATAATGGTTTCTATTACTGAAGCATTGTCTGTCAACAGTCAAAGTTAGAGTTACAATAGGTTGTATAACAGCACATTTGTTACAATGCTACTGTCTCTGACTGCATTTCTGCTTACCTACATTAATACTAGCTCAGGGAGCACACATGTCAGATGCAAATTGAGAAGTTTAAGGGTCCAAGCATACTCTCAAAAAGGAGATATTATTGTTGGTGGGATCTTTCCAGTTCATAATAAAAATGTTTATCCTAAAGTCACCTTTACAGAACAACTGGAGAAGATGGACTGCGAAAGGTAAGACATGCTTATTTTATTTATTCTGGTTGCTCAAGAAATGGTTAAACTGACTTTCATTTGGTCATTCCAGAAAGCTGCCGTCTCTTTAGGAAGGTGTAAAATCATTAAAGACTTCATATTCCTAATCAGCTTCACAATGCAGAGCCTATGATCATAGCTGTTCATTGAGCATATAAATATAAGACAAAGAACCTCAGTAAAAGGGCACTGAGGCAAGGGTTGCAACAAAGAGCATTGGCCATAAAGCCAAGTTTCAAAGAAATAAAAAAAATCACACAAAACCCCATAATACAAAGCATCATAGGCTATATATGCAAATCACTATTACATTTTATGCTGGTTCTGATTTTAAGCAGGAATGCATGGTGCCAAAGGGCCTCTCATGCAATCTGCAAAGGATGCTAACAGAAGACATAGACATGTATTTCATACTACCCATGACTCATCAGTGTATCAGTGTGTCTCATCTGTATGATACCCCAAGGGAAATGATCCAGCTGCCCTAAGTTGGTCTTATGGGTTTGGATCATGGTGAGTCCAAAAAAAAACTAACTAAAAGACAAAGAACGCAAGGGTTGCACTGAAGGGCATTAGCCATAAAGCCAAGCTTCAAAGAAATACAAAATAACACATACCCCCATAATGCAAAGTATCATGGACTGTATATACAAATCACCATTAAATTTTAGGCTGGTTCAGCTTTAAGCAGAAATGCATGGTGCCAAAGGGCCTCTGACATAATCTGTAAATGGTGATAACAGAAAAGAAAGACACATGTTTCATCCGACCTAGGACTCATCAGTGTGCCTCAATCTGAATGACACCCCAGGGGAAATGAATCTGCTACCCTAAGCTGGTCTTATAGGTTTGGGTCTTGGGATTTGCATATACAGCCCCTGATGCTTTTCATAATGGGGTATGTGTGATTTTGTATTTCTTTGAAACTTGGCTTTATGACTGATTTCCTTTATGGTAACTCTTCCCTCAATGCTCTTGCACTTCAGTTCTTTGTATTTTAGCTTATTTTTTTGTTTTTTTGGGGGGGGGGTTCACCATGACCAAAACCTGAAAGACCAACTTAGGGCAGCTAGTTCATTTGCCCTGGAGTGTAATACAAATAAGACAGACCAATGAGTAGAGATGCAGTGAAGCTAAATTCCTGCCATGAAGTGGACCCAAAGTAGTCCATTTCATGTTACTCCCCAGCAACATGAAGTACTCAATAAAAACTGCTACTTCACCACTTTGCCTTGTAATAATAATGATGATAATGACTTCGTGTTGCTCACTCCGCCTTACTTCTCTTTAAAGGCAGAGTGAGAATTTACAAGCAGCCCATACACATCACATGGCTTACACAGTCTAGGCCACATGCTTCAGGCAGGCAGGAAGTGAATCATTGGATGGCACAGGCATGACCTCATCAACAGCACTGGAAACTTGAGATTGCAATGAATCTTCCTTAGCATCAGAATCATGTTCAGTGAATGTGGGGACAGGAATGGGAATGTTGGGGAGTGTGACATTTACTACACTCTGACTCATGGCCACACCTTTAGACACCACAGTATTTAGGAAACCAGTTAACTTGTAGCCATTGGCACGGGTTGAAAATCGGGCAGTACTCATGCCATCAGCAATTTCACTACCACCAGTGGGGGCAACTGCATCTCCAACCATGACTGAAGCTACTAATAGCACTGTGAAAAACATAGTTGGAGAAATCACTTTACTGGCATCCACTATGCAGTTCTGCTGCATTCTACTACCACACCCATCGTCACTCTTGCCACTGGCAGCAGTGTCATGGCCAAAAGCATCTTTTCATGCACATCTCTTTGCAGGCCTTTTTGGGGATTATACAGAAAATTCACAACAAATTGAGATTTCTAAAATTTGTGGTGGATGGGAAGCCAAAAAAGAAAAACTGTGGCTTGTGGATGGAGAGTGGGCACTAAACAGATGCAAACCTACTGACAAATTAAGATTGTGCTGCACACTAAAGAGATCCAAATGCAAAGGCACAACAACACCTCAACCAGTGCTCACAAATCCTAAACTGGAAAAGAATACCTTTGGCCGGTTGGAGGGGGCAGTGCACTGCAGTAACAGTCCACCACCAAGGTACCATAAAGCAGTACAAAATAACTCAGATCGGTAACAGGTTCATAGTGCTGCAATTACTGTGTGGCACAGTAAAATAGGTCTGACTTGATGGCATGCATCACACACACACTTGCACACACACTACAGATAATGTGCAGCAAATTAAAAACTTCAGTAATTTATCCAAATCTTTTAAACAAACTGAAATGATGCACTGCACCAGAATAATCAGCAAAACAATGTCAAAAATAAATGAAAATACTAATGTGTGTATATGAACACAGTTATACAACAAAAATGTAGCCAAAACAATTAGAAAGACTGTCTTCCTCCCAGTTAATCTACCTCCACCACAGATACACCCCTCCCCCAAGCACACTTCAACAGTGTCTGTCAGTACACAGACTGTATGTTCTAAATTAACATTCAAAAGTCACACAAAAACAATAAACACTCGATGATATGAGCACAGGATTTCCTACAATCAGTGTACTAAATTTTCAGCCACAAAAATGTCTCAAAAAAGCTTTTTGAACAGTTTTTAGAGGGTTTGAATCTCAGAGCTCTGAGATTGAACTGTCTCCAGCTGCCACTGCACACACACTACACAGAACTGAGGCTGTGCAGAATAATCTAGAGCCCATGTGACCTGCAATCCCATGAAGTACTGTACAATTTGTCTTAGAGCTCACCAAGAAGGTGAAGTAATGTGAAGTACATTGAAATCAATGTACTTCACATTAAAAATGTTGTACAAGTGGTTGCAGAAAGGCAGAATAATGTGAAGTCAGTGATTTAAATGGACTTTGCTATCATAATTAGAAGGTGAAGTACTCTGCTTCATGTTGCAGATTACTCTGTGGATTCCACCTTAATACATGAATTGCTCCACATAGTTGATTTTGGCCACTTCGCCTGCCTCTACCAATGAGGTAGAACAAAATACATGTCTGTGTATTCTGTTTGCACCCTTTGCAGACTGTGTGAGAGGCCCTTTGGCAACATGCATTCCTTCTTAAAGATTAACAGGTCTAAAATGTCATGTTGATTTTCATATACAGCCCATGATGCTTTGCATTATGGGGGTATGTGTGATTTTGTATTTCATATAAATATAAGGATGCATCTGTGTTTCTATACAACTCCTATGTTTTGGCTATTGTTTCTAACAGACTTCAAAACTCTGCATTAAAATATTATACTGTGTAAGCAGCTGACTAAGAGGATAATTTCTGCAAAGTTTCAGACTTGCAAATTTTGTGCCTTTGAAAGTCAGTGCTGAGAAAAATAACTTGATCATTTAAGATACTGATCACATCTGTTTGAGAAAATTTACAAGAATAAAAACAGTCAAAGTTTTATGACCAGGCTATGAAATCTCATACTTTTTAACAGTGTATAGTTGCTTTTATCTTGAGGTATTGTACCACCATGAGGTTCGCTGTACTGAAGACAGCATGATACTGGATACCATTATGACTCAGAACTCTTAAAAGCCAATCAGACGGTGATATTATTCTATAGCAGGTGTCACAAACCCATTATATAACCATTATTATAAAACAATGGTTGGAAATTGAACATTCTGATTTGAAATCCGCATTTCAAGACCCGAACATTAATTTTTTTACACTGTCAAGTACAGCCTGATTAACATGACAAATGAATTCTTCCTGTCAGCAGTCCATCCTCTAGCATTGCTGGAAGACAGGAATGATGCTGGACCTCAATGAAAATGAGCTTCGGCTCAGTGGAGATATCCGGTGGGGCTGTGCGAATATCTTTTTCCAAATATTCAGCCGAATATTTGGTATTCAGGTCCCAGGTATTCGTTATTCGTTTTTCTGTATTCAAACAGAAAATGTGTTTTTTTTAAGGAAACTTAAAAGAAGCACTTCAACAACACTATTAA
The DNA here is from genome assembly GCA_016271365.2 of Neoceratodus forsteri. Taxonomy (NCBI): domain Eukaryota; kingdom Metazoa; phylum Chordata; order Ceratodontiformes; family Ceratodontidae; genus Neoceratodus; species Neoceratodus forsteri. The sequence goes on along the minus strand of CM028137.1, from coordinate 38,548,705 downwards.
TCACCCATTGAACCTGGTGTACCATATACACCTCAATGACACTTCAACCAGTAACATAGGGCTCTTTCTAATGCAACACAGGTTTCATGTGGCACATTCGATCCACCACACCACACACATAGCACTCTCAAAATTATATCAAGCATTGCACTGGGTTAGCACTAGAGGGTGTTCATGGTCACAGACATGGGGTAGAGGGTGCTTTGCCCATGGGCATAGGAATAGAGGTAGCAGTGGCTGCCTTACTGATGACAGCAGAAAAGGTGGCTGCTGCAAGAATGGCACTGGTGGTGGGAAGCACACCAGCTGTGGATGTAGCAGCTATATTGGTAGCGGTGGGAACACTGGTTGTGGTGTCTATTGCTCCCTGCACAAAGCATGTATGCTCCAATGCCCCCTTACTACTGCACAAAAGGATGTGACAGTGAACGTACAGATGGAACAGGTGGTGTCACTAGTAGTAGTAGTACTGCTAGTGGTATTAGTAGTAGTACAATTTCCAGTGCTACAAGAACTAAAAATCTTTCTTGGGGAGAAAAATATTTGAGCCCGCTGAATAAAGAGAGACACCTGTCTGTCATTGTCTATGTAGTCTATCTCACCACCTTCCCTGAAATTGTATTATGTATCAATAATACACAGTGGAGCAAGATGAGATGCAATTCAATAGTTTGCAGTAAATGAAATGTCACAAAATATTGGATGACTAGAATGCTTAATTGTTATTAAATCACACTGCTCCTTGCAGCATGCTGCAGCATTTTGCTGTAATTTTGCAAGATACTGCATTGCATACTGTCTGATGCCACTGTATGAGCTATGTTTTATAATCTTGATGCAGTGTTTTATCCTTGAGCATGTTAGTTTTGGATTGTTTTAGGACATCTCAGTCTCATATATGTTAACTTCACTTTTGTATATTCAAAGTGTGTTTGTATGCTCCCAACATACCCCCTGACAAAGACCAGGTTCTGGTCAAAGCACAAGGGCTCTGTTGGCATCCTGCAACCTAAGCATAAATACATGTATTGGCAACTTTATGCTCCACTGCTCTTAACTGTATTTTGTGAATGCACCCCCACTGAGTGCTTCTTCTGCATATATTGTTTGGGGGCTTGGCAGCCCAGGGACAACACTGGCAGTAATTGCCTGGACATGCTGTATGTTTGTGGGTCTATAATCCTGTCCCTCACCACTTGGGGCAAGCAGTGCAGATGCTTTGCTGGGGCTGAACCAAGCATGTTTGCAAGGTTGCTAAAGACATGATGGCTCAGGTCACTAGTGGTTACTGTGTAAACCACAGACTATTACTACATAGTACCTGTGTGTGTGATGCTTTACTTGGTGCTTGTGGAACTACATTAATAAGCTGCCCTTACCAGTTATAGTGTACCACAAAAAAGTAGCAGCAAATAAAAACACTGCTACTATAAAGGGGGAGAAAAGGGCAAACTTTTTAGTCAAATCATGGAACCGAGAAAGGAACTGACAGATGACAACTCAGTGAATCAAGCCTGCCCAATAAGTACAATAGTTTAATTAACAAAACAACAACAAACAAAAAAAAATGCATGTGCACAGCTGTGTACACACAAGGCACAGACTCGGGGGGGGGTATATTTCACATGCATAGGTTAATTGTGTGCAGTGGGCTGTGGAAGTGGGAGGAACAGCCAACACACTCCTGATTTGTACAGGGATCCAAGCCCAGAACCAGAGGACTAACAGTAATAATTCAGTGAGTCAAGCTTGACTGGCTTAGAACTGAAGAAGTTTACTTAAAAATCTGTGTGCACACTGCTGTGCACTTGTGGGGCCCAGCCTCATGAAAAAATATATTAAGCATGCACATGCAGGGCAAAACCTCACAAAATCAAATATTATGCTTGTATACAGAAAATCATGAGTAGTGACCAGCAGAAGGGGGAGTTCACAGAAAACCTCATCAGTTGTGCAGGGAACCAAGCCTGGAACCATACAACAGCAACAGCAAAAAAACAAAACACAACAAATCACACTGGAGCTACAGTATGTCAGAGAGCAGCAGAGAAGGGGTGTTAGCAGACAGCCCTCCTAGTCCTTGTAACTGAGTACAGCAATAAGGGCAAAAATACCTATCAAAAAGCCAAACATAGCTTTTCTGACATTGATCAAACAAATTATACTAACCCAAAAAAGCCTGTGAAGCAAAAATCTATTTCTTTTTTAGCATGTTTAACGTCTCAAAAGTACCGCAGAGCAGCTCTCAGAAACCACTGTCTCCTGTTTTTTACCAGTTTAGAGTGAAGAAGTCACATGGTGTGCTTGACTTTGAGCTCAAGAAACAGTTTTTGGTTGGCCAACAAAGCTCTGTGAGACTTGGAAATCCCACTGAATAGTAGTTCCTGAATAGTGGCCGAATAGTGAACTATTCGGAAAACTCATCCGAATATTCGTGAAGCCTACTATTCATGGTATTTGGAAAATATTATTTGGCCCATGCACAGCCCTAATATCCAGACACTTTTCTATATACAAATGAATAAATCTTTTTCAGCTACGACTGATACATTCCAGTTCTGAACCAGCATTGTTAAACACTCGATGTAGGAACTATTTTTTGTATTTTCATATCTTTAAACATTTTGTTTTACTTTTTTGAAGATCTGTGCCCTTGTTTATTCTAAGGTTGTGAGTGCTTGACTTTTTTTGTTTCTGGTTTTGTTCTTCACACCACTTTACCTAGTGTGAACTCCTTTAGCAGTTTCTTTTGATTTTTTTAATAATAGTAATAAGGCACTTCCAGGATTAAGATTAACAGCCTTGTGCCACATTACACACTTGGGGGGTAATAAACAGACTATAATTATGCACTCCTTCTCTATGAGGTAATCTTTAAAAAGGTACAGTTTTAGTGCATTTCTTTTAGAGTGATTTTTTTTTATACCAGAAACAGAAAAGTCAAGCACTTACAACCTCAGAATAAACAAGGGCACAGGTCTTCAAAAAAGTTAAAAAAAAGTTTAATTAAAGGCATAAAAACACAACTTGCCAGACAAGTTTCGGATGAAACTACACCCTTTCTCAAAGCCTTTGAGAAGTGATGTAGTTTCATTCAAAACATGTCAGGCAAGGTGTGTTTTCATGCCCTTTCACAGATTCACAGAAATTTTACAGCAGAAAAGGACCACACTGGCCCATCTAGTCTGCCCTTATACACACCCCTTCTCACCCTCCTCCTTTTACTGGCTCAGAACTTCCCCCCTCCTCCCAACCCCATATGTCTGTACAATGCCCTCTTGAATCCCCCACCCATCCACTGTTTTTGATCCCACTACTTACTATGGTAGCCTGTTCCAGGCCTCCACCACCACCCTTTCTGTGAAGAACCCACCCCTCATATTACCTCTGTATTTCCCTCCTTCCAATCTAACGCTATGCCCCCTTATTCTAGCACCTTCCTTACTTTTGAACAAACTCCCCTCCTTCATCTTATTTATCCCCTTCAAATACTTAAAAGTTTCAATCTTGTCCCCCTCTCCCTTCTAGTATCTAGTGGGTATAGATTCACTTCCCTCCACTGCTGTTCATATGTTTTTCCCTGCATTCCATGCACCATTTTGGTTGCTCTTCTCTGAACCTTCTCCATCCCCTCAATCTCCCTATGTAGGTTCAGTCTCCAGAACTGTACCCCATACTCCAGGTGTAGCCTCACCATTGTTTTGTAAAGTGGCATTAGTACCTTCTACTAGTTATGCCCCTTCCAATGCAGGCCAACATACCATTTACCTTTCCCACCACCTTGCTGTACTGGTTCCCCAGTTTAAGATTGCTCAATATATTAATTCCCAGACCCCACTCCTGCTCAGCTTCCTTGATCCCCCCTCCCCAAGGGTATAAGCTGCTCAAATGTTTTTCCACCCCAGGTACATCACGTCACACTTTTTCACATTGAATTTTAGTTGCCAGGTTTTCATCCACCTTTCCAGCTTCTTCAGGTCTTGCCTCATGGCCTCCACTCCACCTTGGGTGTCCACACTATTCTAATCCTATGTATCATCCATGAATTGGCATACCCTGCCCACTAGTCCTTCTCCTAGATCACTGATATAAATGTTAAAATGTAGGGGTCCCAGAACTGACCTCTGAGGCACCCCACTCATTACACCCTTTACCCTGGAAAGTATCCTTTCACCTTTAATCAAAATTTTTGTTTAACTTTTTTAAAGACCTGTGCCCTTGTTTATTCTGAGGTTGTGAGTGCTTGACTTTTTTGTTTTGTTTGTTAGTCTTAGTACCACTTTACCTAGTGCAAACTCCTTTTGCAGTTTGTTTTGATTTTTTTTAATAATAGCAATAAGGCACTTCCAGGATTAAGATTAACGGCCTTGTGCCACATTACACATTTAGGGGATGACAAATAGATTATAATCTAAGACCTGGTCATCTCTTACTGCTTAGTTATGTCTGCTATGCTGAGTGTTTTGGACGATGTCAACATGGCAGTTACAGTAACAGGTACTGCCTTTGTTGACAAATCCAAGCCTTTTGACACAGCTTGTCATGAGGCTCTTTGATACAGAGCCTACCTGGCAGCATTGCCATTTGAGTCAGCTTGATCTGCTCTGTCTGCAACACTGTCCTTTTATTTTAAACTCTCTAGCCCTGCAACACATTGTGGCTCTTCCAGCATGTTTAACATCATTCCAACTGGCTGAGAGCTAAGACTTTTTTGCTGTGGAGTTGGGAGGTGGGGTGGTGCAATATAAAGTGACCCTCCTTTGAGAACCTGCTATTTTAAATGTTAAGTGAAATAAAAAATTATTGGGATCTAAGTGGAAATTTGTTAGAAATGGTTGATTGCTGCTGCCATGTTAGTGACAGTGTGTGTGTGTGTGATGTTTGTGTGATCTCATTTCTTAGTTACTAAATTCCTGAGTATGAAAGCAGGTTAAGGTCATAAAACTTAAAATTGTGCTAAAGATATGTAACACATAAAGTGCAGTCTGGGAAATCATGGTGTTCAGTCAAGGCCATGACAGCAAATTCACACGGTCAAAAACTGCATGGTCGTAAAAATGACACACGGTTTTGGAGTAAGTATATATCCTACTGGGTCATAATGTTGCATGCTCTAGAGTGCATGACATGACTGCAGGGTAGGAACAGCATGGTAGGTAACAGCGAGAGGGTGCAAAACCACAAAAGGAAGTATAAGTGGTAGTGTACCCCGTCACCACTTCCAGTGCAGGATAACAATCCTGCCAGGAGAGGGGTTCACCAAGCAGATGCCACAGTTTGATGGAATTAGCAACATGCAGCAAGGGAGGCAAGCAATGCATTTGGGTCAGGGTTTTGATTCCCTTCCCGAGAAGCATGTACATTTTTTTTGCACTTTGTGTGATATTAAGTGTGACCCCTCCAGAGTTAGTTATATTAGCTGGGGGGTGCAGTCCCCCATAATGGAGGTGCAGTTGTGGAGCCCCCCACAAAAACAAGAATTATGCCATTTTCAATATATTGCGCTGTATTGGCAGCATGGTACATTACTGTGCCGGTATATATAACCTAGCACTGTTTTGGACTGTGCAGTTTTGTAGTGACCATGCAGTGCAGTTAATGACTGTGCTGTTTTTCACCCCACTATCTTGACATAGTACTGGAAATCATTAATGATACAGAAGTCTCTCAGAAGAGCTTGTCTGGATTGATGTGAGCACTACTGTGTGATTACATCATGGCATAAAACAGCCAAATGAAACCATGTACCCAGGAAACCAGGAAATGCATGGAGAGTGACTATTCACTTTCATTGCCATGTGACTTGCCTTTACATGCCATGAAAGGTAACATTGTAATTGCTCTGCACCACTCACAATGATGCGGAGCCCACCATGTAAGAGGGCCTATAGTACATTGGTGGACGGACTGGCTGCCCTGAACCTACAGGTATGTTTAAATGTTCTTTCATGAGTCAGGAACTGTCTGACCAGCCTCTTTCAGAAGGCTGTTTGTTATGAATCGGAGATAGGTGCATTTATGGAATTAATGTGGGTCCCTCAGGGTTTGGTATTGAGTTCCATCCTTTTTTTCCCTTTATAGTAACATCTTAGGTTTACATTTCGACAGTGTTTGGTATCACTTACATTCTGATAATAATGTGCTCTGTTACTCTGATGCTCAAATTATCAGCATTAATGCCACCCTTCAGAATAGCTTTAGTAAAGTACAGCATACTTTTCTTTATTCAAAATTACTTTTAAATGTCAACAAAACCAAGAACATGGTCTTTGGTTCATCAGTCAAATAAAAAATGTCAACAACATTTTGTAATGGTTTATCAGTTTACACTTTAGGTGGATGGATCCGGAATTTGTAGACTCTTGCAAAAATGTCAGCCTTTTGCTGAACCCTCTCACATCTGGCAATACACATGTTTAGTAGCTTTTGAACTAAATAGCCACCTCTCCAAATTGTGTTTCCATTTGAACTTATGCCATTTTAAATCTTTAGAAAGATGTTTTATAATTTTCCGTGATTTCCTCAATATCAGAGTAAGCTGACATCTTTATAGAGAGGCTATTGAGTCTCATTTAAGTAAGCTGGATGTTCTCTGTAGCAGAATGGCACAATTTGCCATCAATAGTCCATGTGTTACTCATCATTGCACTCATTATGCAAACTAGAGTAGCTTACTTTGAAGAAAAGAAGAGTTATCTGTAAGGTTTTTTTGTTTCAAGCCAAATGTGGTTCAGGTCAAGTTCGAGAGTTTTTATCTTTTAATATTTCTAAAATATATCATGCCCAGAAATTGTGAAGGGCTACCTTTCTAGAATGCAATACCTTTTGAGTAAGAACTAAATTTGGGAAAATAAATTTTAGTTATTTTTGTCCTTCTCTGTGGAACTTCCATTCTGTGACCTGCAGTGGTTTATTATGGGAAATTACATCCAGGAGGAGTCTGATCAACTGTTTTATTAATTCCATCCCCTCCAAGAATTATTGGTGTAATTCTATAACATGAATATGTTAAGCATTTCAGCATATTTAATGTTAATTGCATGATATTTAAACGGTTGTAATGTTAAAGTATTTTAAATCTGTCATGACTACTGAAATGTATTGTAATCTAGGTTGCTTAAGCTCTCAGATTATCATTTTACATTGGTGTATGTACCATTATTTATTCAGTAAAGGAAGCAAAATGAATTATAAACCATATGATCCCTGTAATGGCATAATATTGAACTGTGCAAAAGTTTGTATTTTAAGTTGACAAATTTATTTTACAGCTTCCTAATTAATACCTACCTGCAAGTACAGACCATGATTTTTTCCATTAATGAAATTAATAAAAATCCTGACATATTGCCAAATATTACACTAGGATTTCATATTTATGACTCCTGCTACTCGGAGGTAAGAGCACTCGAAGGTAGCATGTGGATGCTATCTGGGCAGAAGGAGCTGGTTCCAAATTACAGATGTCAGTCAAGACCACAGCTGTCTGCAGTGATTGGGGATGAAGCATCAGCATCATCTATTCCTATGGCTAGGATCTTAGGAATCTACAGGTACTCACAGGTAAGGAGAAAAAACATTCGCTTTTTAGATGTTGTACTTCAAATACAGTATTTAATATCCAGCCTAGTGTTCAGTATATTGCAGATGTCTGTTTTTACAGGAAGTGGTACAATTATCAAAACATGTATCACTATTAGATTTGCACCAACATAAAGCAACTTTGGTTTGATAATTTTGCCAAACAATACAATTATAACCCCTTCAGAAGCCAATCTATAGACTTCTCAATCCTTCAAGGTCTGTATGATGTTGTAAAAATGCTCAGGTGACCTTGTTAACACTCCTCCCAAAAACTGTCAAGGTGCACTCTTTCTAAAATCCACATTCATCATCCTTCCCAAAACTGACACCCCCATACCATCCAGTGTTTTTATATTTAATTGCTTGTTTTTGGTAAATGGGTAAGATCACTGGTAGGCAAGTCTCTTTTACTGGGGTAACCTGGAGATAGGCAGTAATAACATATTACACCACATACAGGTTAATAAAACATGAATACTCCAAATCTGTGAGATATATATATATATATATATATATATATATACATTTTTTATGGCAAAAAACTCTGTTTAATGCATCAGTTAGGGTTGTTCCATGCGACAAAAGTGAGAAAATTCAGTGTTAGGGTTGAAAGCCCCCCCTTGCACCCCCCCAAAGCCTGCCCCCATCCAGCATCGGGGTGTGCATTGGAGTCATCAGACGTGACTCTCACCCCATCACATGTGTAAATAAGCTGAGGCATAGGAGAATGGGGTGAGAGTTAGGACCGATGACCCCAATGCACACCCCAATGCCAGTTGGAGGAGCAGGCCTGGGGGTGCAAGGGATGTTTTAAATTGAGTTTTTTGCAACGAGTTTGCCTTCTTTATGAGAATGAAGACTATAAATAGTGAATGGAATGCAGTGATGGGAGTGCGGGCTCTTCAGGCCCCATGCTCCCACCACATGATGTCTTCTGACATAGTAACGGTAACTGCAAAGCAAGCACAAGCACTAACAGCTATGCACATGGTGATGCAAACATAAATGGTAAAGCAAACATTAATAGAAATGCAAGCGCAAAGTGACTCCAAAGCAAACAGTGACGCAAACTGAGATGCAAGCACATATGGAAACGCTACTGGTAATGTGCACAGTCGTTGTACCGCTATTGTAAAAGCAAATGTTAACTGTTAAAACAACAATAACAGCAAAGGAAACAGAAACGGAATCACAAATGCAAGCATGTATGGAAATGCAAAGCGTAACGAGCATGGCCACAGTACTGCAATTGTAAATGCAAATGGTAACGGTAACAGCAACAATAATGCCAAACGAAACAGAAACACACACACAAGTGTATACGGAAACGCAAACTGTAACACACCAAGTTACGGTACCGCAAATGCAAATGCAAATGGTAATGGTAACAGCAAAAAGAATGCCAAAGGACACAGAAATGGAAATGCAAATGCAAGCATGTACGGAAATGCAAACCGTAATGCACACAGTCACACTACTGCAACTGTAAACGCAAAAGGTAATGGTAACAGCAACAGTAACACCAAAGGAAACAGATACGCAACTGCAAGCACGTACTGAAACACAAACTGTAACGTGCACGGGCATGGGAATGTAATTGGAAATGTAAATGGTAATGGTAACAACAATGATGACGCAAAACAAAAGACAAATGCAAATGGAAGGGTGGGCGCAAATGCAAATGGTAATGTACATGGTGACGCAAAGCAAAACACACACAGAAACAGTACTGGAGACAAAAACACAAGCACAAATGGAGATGCAAAGGATGACGCACACGGTGGCATACACAGGAACACTAATGCAAACGGGTATAGAAACGCAAGTGGAAATGCTATGTGTTACAGTAAGTGGAACGTGCACCTTGGTTTTCCCCAACAGTTGCATAAAGTGACTACAAAGAATGTATGCATAACAATGGGCATGGGACAAGCAAATGAGCTCTTGGAATACTAAATTGCTGATATCTCAGGAACCGCACGACGTAGAGAAAACATTTAAATTTCATATGAGTCATAACTGTCCTTCGTAAGTTTGCAGTAAATGGTCAGCCCCCAAGGAGCTAAGAATTTTTTCAATGAAAATTTCGTATCTCGCACTGTTTCCGAGATATGGGCCCTGAATGCAGCAATGTTAGTCTATGGAAAAAAGCGTAAACTTCAGAGTACTGTAACTTTGCATCCCTGCAATATTGTTTCACCAAACCACCAAAAGGCACATCTGTGAGATGTTGGCTTTCTTCCCTCCAAATTTCAGCCCAAAAGACCAAACCGTTCTTCTGCAGCAGTGCGGCAAACAATTCCTGTCATTTTGGCCATAGTGTTGCAAAGTAGTGTCGTGGTTTGTGACACTTTCGCAAAAAAAAATCACGAAAATGTCGAAGATGGGACACTACTTTGTGACACTACTTTTACCAAAAATTTGAAAAACATAATTCTGGGGTGTTTAACCCCAAAATAAAGACATGGCTAGCATCCTCAGGGCTCAACCAGGTAAACACAAAAATAATTGTGTCCCTAGATGGTCCCAATTTTAAATGCCAAGCATTTCTGTGATTAGTAACTGAAAAAAAAATGGCTGACTCATGACACTACATGGGGTCATTTGAGACACTGAAACTGCATTTGTGACACTGTTAAATTTTTTAACTTTTCCCATTGACTATAATGGGAAACTTTTTTGAATAACTTTTGAACTGTTCAATATTTTTTCACAGAATTTTCAAAATGCACATCAGAGACCCCAGCCACACATTCCCTGAAGTTTTTGGACTGGTCATGCAAAACTATGCGATCTCTAGGTGCGAGCAAAGAATGCGCAAAAAAAAATGTAAATGCGCCTTGGAATGTTGCATAATAACTCTGCAGCTGTATATCTGACCAGTACAGAAGTTGGCAGATCCCAAGGCATATGGTTACGCCCAATGCCTGCCAAATTTCAGGCAAATCTGTTGAATGGTGGCAAAGTTATTAAGGTGCAAAATTTCACCATTTAACCTTAATTGGGGTACTCAACCCTAACTATGGTAGCACTACTGTGCTACCATAATATATAGGGGATGCATGATGGGCAGAAGTGGAATATGGAAAATATTCCACTCCTGCCCATCATGTGTGTGTTTTATACAATAGACAACAAGTGTTTTTGTATGGTTTTGATATTTAAATATTGTGTCTGAGGTCCGTTTTGTTGTTGTTACTTTTTAAGTTGGTGTTATGACTCAGTGATTTGGCTGCTGTGTGGTAGTCTGCTCTACTGTGGGATAGGGATTGGTGATGTGAGAAGAGCTCAAGAAAATCTCTTTCTTTGAAAGGTGGGGTTTAAACTTGTAAGGGGGGGAAGGGATAAGGGAGGGGCTGACCAGAAGCCCTCCCCTCCAGATGAGGGGAGTAGCCTTCAAGCCCAAGGGGGGAGGGGAAACATACTGGAGGTGGAGGTTTCAGGAGGAGCAGGGGGAGGATGGAAGTATAAGGAATCTGGGTGGGGTTCGACAAAAAGGATCAGGGATAAGGGGTGGGGTTAGTGTTAGTAAATGCCAGGAGCTTGGGAAACAAGTTGCCAGAGTTCAGGCCATGCTGTTCGAGGGGGGTGATGTGGCAGCAGTCACGGAAACGTGAGCAACAAAACCATGACTGGGACCTAAATGTATGGGGGTACACTATGCTTAGGAAGGATAGAAAGGAGGGCAGAGGGGTGGAGTGTATGTTCATATTAGAGATGATAGAAATTGCTATGGTAGAAGAGGCAGAGGGAAACGTGGAGGCCTTATGGGTCACCTACGATCCCCAGCAGGAGATAAGGTCAAGCTGGGAGTAGCATATAGGCCCCAGGGATGAGTGATGTTCTAGAGGATGGTTTGCTGGACAACATCATTGCCCAGTGTGGTCCAAAAGGGGAAGAGTGGTGTTGATGGGGACCTTAATATGCCAGGTACAAACTGGGAACCATGTCCTCTAAGGTGGCCAAGGAGCAGAGGCTGCTGGATGGCTTCCAGGATGTGTTCTAACACAGCATGTGATGGAGCCCACAAGGGAGGGGCATGTCCTGGATGTGGTTCTGGCAGATGGGGATCTGGTAAGGGTTATGGTTGTGCAGGACCCCTGACTGGGAGTGACCACACACTGTCTGGTTTCAAATAAGCATTGGGGAGTGGGGGTGAGATCTAGGACACTGGCAGTGGACTCTAGGGGGCAGACTTTATGGGCATGGGAAATATTCTCAAGGATCACTTGAAGGGATTACCCAACAACAAGTGTGGAAAGGAGATGGGAGGTCATAAACGGGACTCATGAGGCAGTCAGGATCTGCGCTAAGTTGAAACGTAAGGGAGCAAGGTCACATAAACCATGCTGGTGGTCCAGTGAGGTCCAGGTAGCAGTCAGAGAAAAGAAGGCGGCTTACAAAAAAATAAAACAATAAGAGGGATAGGGATGAAGGAAATGTACCAGCTTGCATCTAGAAAAGTCACCTGTATGGTGAGGGGAGCTAAGTCTAGTAAAGAGCAACGGCTGGCACAGGGGATACATGGAGGGGAAAAGGGGTTCTTCCAGTACATTGGGGAGCGGAGAAAAACTAAGGGCCATCTCAGCAGATTGAGATCAGAAGGAGGGTGGGTGGAAGAGGCGAGGGACCAGGCAGAGGTATTTAACGAGTACTGTGCCTCTGTGTTCACTAGGGAGGGGGATGGGATATCTACAAAGCAAGGCACAAAGGGGATAGAAGCGGCAGGGAGTGGGATCAGGGGAGCAACAGAAATGGAGCAAAAGGGAGGGAAAGGTACCCCAGGGGTGTCACATCTGGATAAGGATAAAAAGACCAGTAAGGTGGAGGGACGGATGATGCCATCCCCCACCAAAAGGGTGTGGTTTGCCCTCAAGGCCCTAAAGAAAGACAAATTCTGGGCGGATGGCATTCATCCGAGAGTACTATGGGAATTGGTAGGACATACTGGCGCTGCACCTGGCGGAGCTTTTCAACAGGTCACTTGAGACAGGGAGGGTACCTAGGGATTGTGAGGCACATGTGGTACCAATCCATAAAGGGGGTCAAGGAAGTACCAGGAAACTATAGACCCATCAGTTTAACCTCGTGGTGGGAAAATTAATGGAGAGTATACTAAAGGAACGATTGGGGTTTACTTGGAGGAGGTGGAGGTCTGATAGTCGGCAGCATGGGTTTGTGCCAGGTAGATCATGTCAAACCAACCTTGTGGAGTTCTATGAATGGGTAACATCAGAACTGGACAGAGGTAAGCCTGTGGATGTATTATTCTTGGACTTCAGCAAGCGTTTGACTCTGTCCCCACAATGGTCTGGTGGAGAAACTGATGGGGTTAGGAGTAGGCCTTTGATGGTCAGATGGATTGAAAACTGATAGCTGGACGCACTCAGAGAGTAGTGGTCTGTGGGGAGCTCTCGAACCCCTACAGAGGTTGGTAGTGGGTACCACAGGGCTCGGTCCTGGGTCCAATCCTGTTTAATGCATACATATCAGACATCAGGGATGGTATAGGGTGTGAAATGATCTTCAAGGATGACTCCAAGATGGGAGCAGTAGTTGAGGGAGAGAGAGGGGAGGTTGACCCTGCAAGGACCTGACACCCTGGAAAGCTGGGCTCACACATGGAAATTAATTAATATCACCAAGTGCAAGTGTGTTGCATCTTGGTCAGGAAAACCCTAAACACAGGTCACCCTGAGGGGAGGTGCTGGAAGCCTCAACAGGGAAAAGACCTAGGGGTCATGGTGGATACATGTATGAATAACTGAGCAGTGCAGGAGAGCAGCTAGCAAGGCAAACAGGATGTTGGGATGCATCGCAAGGGATCACCTCTAGGAGCAAGGAAGTGATTCTGCCACTGTACAATGGACTGGTTAGACTCACACCTTGAGTACTGTGTACAGTACTGGAGACCACACTTGAAGAGGGACATACAGCTCCTGGAGAGGGTAGCAGAGGAGGCAACAAAGATGATATGGAGGGCTAGGGATTTGACTTACGAGGACAGACTTGAGGAGCTCTGCCTGTTTTCATTGGAGGAGAGGAGAACAGAGGGACATGATTGAGGTCTTCAAGTACCTCAAGGGAATAAATAGGGTAAACATGGAGGATCTTTAGACTAAAGCAGGGAGGCATCACCAGAGGGCATGGTTTGAAGTTGGAAGGTGGAAGGGTGAGGGGAAAAGAGGAGGAGGTTTTTCACTGAGAGGGTGGTGGACCCTTGAATGCTCTGCCTGGTGAGCTGGTTCAGAGATCCACAGTGGAGAGCTTTAAGAGAGGGTGGGACAGACACAGAAAGTGGATGTATCAGATGATGGCCTGTCCTGGGGGGGTGGGGATGGATGATAGAGGTTTCTGGAGCACAAGGGATGGGAGGGTCTCGGCACCCAACTAAGGATCTAGGTTCGAGCAGACTTGATAGACCATAAGGCCTAATCTGCTGGCAAATAGTATGTTAGTATGTTAGTATTCATTGGTTTCTGAGGATGATGCAATTTTAGTTTATTCATCCATGGTGCTTTTGAAGGTTTAGGAATTCTTTTTGAAAAGTTCATTGTACAGAAATTCTGTTTTTAGTCAAGTTTATGCAATTTGTTTTCAATGCTAAATACTGCTCCAAGTGAACTGCTTTCAGCTTCTGTTTTTTCAGAAACTGCAACTAAAAGTTTCACACTATGCAGGTGGCGTGTAATTAGGTAGATTGATGATTTTATTTTCAGTTTTAAAACAAGTTCCGGCTTGTAGTACTTAACTGATGCAGCAGTGAGAATATCGGGTGATGACATAGCTACTATAGGTGTGAATGGATTTATTTTCACTTCAACCATGTCATCACCCGATATTCTCACTGGGGTGAGAATAAATGCTTTTATTCTCAATGAAAACACAACATCCCTATTATATATATATATATATATATATATATATATACAGTATATATATATATACCCCTTTTTCCTAAAGTCAATTTGTTTTTGTACTGATTTATTTTTCATTTTCACCATATGTCTCCATTTCTGTCTCCTTCTCACACATTTGTCACCTTTCAGCCTTCTTACAAGGCCCTGTTAATCTGTCTCTACCTGGGATCTTCTCCCCACTCTTTCTCTCCCATTATGTTTTATCTTTCCATCATCACCTTTTGTTTCACAGATTCTCTTAATCTTATCATTTATCACTTCTTCTCCCTTTGCCTCCCCCTTCTTCTTTCTCCACATATATCTCTCTCATTTTACCTCTCCTCTACACTAACTTGTTTTTTTTCTCTTTTAGATATTTCCTGAAGAAGACCTAAGGTCGAAACGTAGATTTTTAACTCTATTTTCTATTTTCAGTGTGCATTTAATATAACCATTTTGTTTTGCTTTTAGACCACATGCTGACGCAGCTCCTTGTCTTTGTTTTTTTACAATATATATATATATATATATATATTCATGGCAAAAAACTCCATTTAATGCTTCAGTTAGGATTGTTCCACAGTGACAAAAGTGAGGAAATTTGATGTTAGTGTTGCCATCCCCCTTGCACCCCACCCCCACCCCTCCCCCACCAACAGGCAACAGGGTGTGCATAGGGTTCATTGGTCCTAACTCTCACCCCATCCCATGTGTAAACAAGATGAGGTGGTGCAGTATAGGATAATGGGGTGAGAGTTAGGACTGACAACCCCAATGGACACCCCAGTGCTTGTTGGTGGGGAAGGGGTGGTGGTGGGGTGCAAGGGGATGGCAACCCTAACATCGAATTTCCTCGCTTTTGTCACTGTGGAACAACCCTAACTGATGCATTAAATGGATTTTTTTGCCATGAATGTCCCTTCTCTTTGAGAATGAGGACTATAAATAGTGAATGGAATGTGGTGGTTGGAGTGCAGGCCCTTCGGGCCCTGCGCTCCCACCATGTGATTTTTTGTCACATAATATTGGTTACAGTAATGCAAACACAAGCGCAAATGGTAACGCACATGGTGACGTAAACGTAAATGGTAATGCAAACGTTAAGAGAAACGCAAACACAAAGGGTAATGCACACAGTGGCGCACACAGGAGCGGTAACGCAAATGTAAACGCAAGCGCATATGGAAACACAAATGGTAACATGCATGGTCACAGTACCACAATAGGAAACCCAAATGCTAATGGCAACAGCATTGATGATGCCAAAGGAAATGCAAACGGAAGCGTTTTACGCAAATGCAAATGGTAATGCACACGTTGATGTAAAACGAAACACAAACAGAAATAGTAATGGAAACGCAAATTGTAACATTAACGCAAATGCAAGCCAAATAAAAATGCAAAGGGTAACGCACACGGTGGTGCAGATGGGAATGCTAATGCAAACGGTTATGAAAACACAAGTGGGAACACTAACTGTGACAGTAATGAAAGTGAACACCGTTTTTTTCACCAACAGCTGCATAGAGAAACACAGAGACCTGGATATTCAAGCGGGATGTGCATGACGAAAAAGGGATGCACAATGCACAACCCACCAGTGCACCTTGGTGTGATATTCAAAGGGATAAGTTGTGATGCGCAATGCCCGATGCACCGGGGCGCGTCAGTAATGTATGCAGCGCAAGTGTGGGGGGCATGCCCATGCATATGCGGCACATCCAATATTCAGCCCAGGATGTGCGGCGCACATGCTGGCACAAACCCACCTTGTACCACTCGGGGGGGCACAAAGAAGTGCCTGGGAAAACCGGGAACAAGTCCAGGCCACCCACAGGTGAGCTGCCATATTGCAGGGTGCAATACTGCAGCCACCAGCAGTGGGTGGCCACCCACCCACCCAGAACACTGACCCCAAGCCCCCTGCCCTGGGAGCATTGTGCCCCTCACCCCATCTCCCGATCATGGGTGACTGTACCTATAAATCCCTGGTGGTCCAGCGGATACCCCCCCATTGCCCGATCACAGGTATATGTAATAATAAACCCTGGTGGTCCATGGGAAACCCCTCCAGCACCCGATCATGGGCATAAGTACATATATATATTCCCTGGTGGTCCTGTGGATGGTCCCCCATTGCCTACTGTGGGCACATGTAAATTTAACAACCCTGGTGGTCCAGTGGAATCCCCCCATTGCCTGATCGCAGGCAGACATAGCAAATGTAGCCATGGTGGTCCAGTGGACCCCTTCCCACCCACCCACTGATTTTCCCACCACCCAGCACCCCCAGTCAGCGGTGGGTGGCAGCACCCCACCTGCATGCCTTCTGGCCACCAGCTTGACTGACAGCATACAGTATGGTCTGTGTGCCTATTGGTCCACCATGTGGACCAATGGGCTTGCAGACCATACTGTACTGCACAGGCCCAATATGTGAATGAATGTGTTTAATTCTGCCTAAAAGTTGAGTTTCACCATTTTTTTATTCATTGATTGTGAGCCTGGAAATTCTTTGATCGTAAGCCTGCAAATTCTTTAATCGCAAGATTCTTTGATCATGATCTTGCATCGTGAGGGCACAACAAGATGGCCTTTTGAAAATTTTAAATTTCGCAGCCCTGGGGTGGCCTAGGAACACAAATGAGGGTGGGTTTTGCTCAAGGGGCTTCGTTCTATTGAAGCATGGTGGTAGTTTCATGTAATTCTGCCTAAAACTCTAGTTTCACCATTTTTTATTCTTTGATCGAGAGGCCAGATTTTATAATGGAATAGATAGGCCAATTTTCACAATCATTAAGTTTAAATATCTTGGAGATGGTTTTGTCTTTTTACTTGAAATTTGGAGGGTGTTGACAGCAGGTCCTGTACACAAGAATCACGGTGTTTACTTGTCAGAGAAAATATTTGTTGTGGAAATATTGCGTAATGCAATTTATGTTTTACGGATAGTGTTTTGCATTGTGGTGGTGCCTTAAAATTGATAGGGTACCTAGCCTTAGTGTCACGGATAAACTTTTCAATCATTGTGTCTATAAAATGTCAACAGGTGCGGAATTCTGCAAATCCGACGAATGAAAATCTCAAACATTAACATGTTATGTCTCGAACACGGTTTGGTCTTTTACATTGAAATTTGGAAGATGTTTATGATACAGACAAGTTTACAAGTTGGTGGGAGTGTAGGGCCTAAAGGGCCCGTGCTCCCACCAGCTTCCACAAGTTCTTAGTTTTTTATTCTTTCTCAAAAAGTAAGGAAATTCTATGCAAAAAAATGCGTTAATGTGCATCATTTAGGGTTAAAACACAAAAGTCAGGAAAGAACTTTAGGTTGCCCCTCTCACTCTGTGGGACACTGTCATCTGCAAGATTGGACAGATATCGGTGTGTCATTGGGGTTGTGGATCTAAATTTTGCCCCATTCTTGTTCACTGTTGCTTCTCAATATGATTACACAAGGAATGGGGCAACATTTAGGCATCACAACTCAATGACACACCCATCATCTGTCAATCTTGGGATGATTGGCAGGTCCACGGGGGGGGGCAACCCTAAAGATTTTTCATTTACAGACTTTTTGCGTTTTAATCCTAAATGATGTATTAACACAGTTTTTTGCATAGAATACACACACACACACATATATATATATATATATATATATATATATATATATATATATATATACATACATATAATAGTGGCACAGTCATGCCATTATATTTACGGTTATGAAGGCACTTCTATGTTAAAGTCAACATTTTGCATGTTAATAACTTTGGACCCATTTAATGGATTTGAGTGACATTTGGTATGTGCAGTGAGGCATGGTAGATCTCTTGATCTGCCAAATTTTGTTTTGGTCGGACTTACTGTTTTTGCACACAAGAATGCTGAAAAATGCAAAATTATCCAGTTTTGGAAGCAGTTTGGGGGATTTTATCCATGGCCCTGTGAGGCCATCGTGTGGTGTGCTGCTCCGTGGCTCATCTGAAAGAACTTGACTGGCCGAACATGCCGCTTTTCATTTGAAAAAAATACAGATTGCAGGGGTGGGGACACTAGACTACCAGGGCAGTAGAAATAATTATATATTTTATTATGATGGGGGGGCCACTACACTACCAGGGATAGTTCATACATTATTTTTGGTATGCAGATGGGGCACAGCGAAGCTCCCTGAGCAAAATCCACCCTAATATAACAGTCTAGGGCACCCCTTGGCTACAGAACTGTATTTAAAAATCTGGCCATCTCTTCCCTTGCTCTTTATTTGCAAGCAAGCAATTTCTTTGATTGCGAGCCTGCAAATTCTTTGACCGCGAGATTCTTTGATCGTGATTGTGCATTGTGAGCGAGGGATGAGATGGCCAGATGAAAAAAATCAATTTACTCAGTCTAGGGGTGTGCTAGGAAGACAAATGAGGGTGGGTTTCACTCAGGGGGCTTCGTTCTGATGAACCATGGCAGTGGTTTGCCGCAATTCTGTTAATTGTTTTTTAAATTTGAGGACTTTTTATTCCTTGATCATGACCGTGCAAATTCTTTGATCGTGAGATTCTTTGATCGCGATCCTGCATTGTGAGCAAGGGATGAGATGGCCCAATTTAAAAATCAATTTTCTCAGCCCAGGGGTGTCCTAGGAAGTCAAATGAGGATGGGTTTTACTCAGGGAGCTTCGTTCTGTCAAACCATGGCATTGGTTTACTGCAATTCCTTCAATTGTTTTTATTTAGAAGATTTTTAATTCTTTGTTCATGAGCCTGAAAATTCTTTAATCGCAAGCCTGCAAATTCTTTGATCGTGAGATTCTTTGATTGCCGTCAAAGATCGTGAGGTCAGGACAAGATAGCCAGATTTTTATAAGGGAATAGAAAGGTAAATTTTACTAATCTTTGACATTGAATATGTAGGAAACGGTTTGGTCTTTTTACTTGAGTGTTGGAGGGGAGAAAGGCAACATCCTACAGATGTGGCTTTTGGTAATTTGGTCAAAAAATATTACAGGGCGGCAAACTTATGGCACTATGAAGTTGATGCTTTTTCCCATAGGATAACATTACGGCATCAGCTGCATTACAGGAATTCTTTTCCTCCCTGCTGCAAAATAACGGTTTGGTCTTTTGGGCTGAAACTTGGAGGGAAAGAAGCCAACATGCCACAGATGTGCCTTTTGGTGGTTTGGTGAACAAATATTACAGGGAAGCAAACTGACAGCACTCCAAAGTTGACACTTTTTCCCATAGGATAACATTATGGTGTCCGTTGCACCTTTCAGGGCCCATATCTCAGAAATTGTGTGAGATACAGACTTTTTGTCACAAAAATGGTTAGCCCCCAATAGGGGCTAAGTACAAAACTAGCCAGGAAAGTCATAATTCATGCAAAATTTTTATTTATTTTCTACGTCGTACGGTTCCTGAGATATAAGCAATTTAGTATTGCACATCCTAATTTTGTGCTTCGTGGTCCATTATTATGCATGCATTCTTTGTTTTCATTGTGTTTTTCAATGTAGTTTTTGGGGTAAAGAAGCATGTGCCCTTTCGTTACTGTGCCAGTTAGCATTTCCAGTTGCGCTTCCATTACCATTCACGTCACCATTCCAGTCTACACCACCGTGTGCGTTACGGTTTTCATTTTCGTTTATGCTTGTGTTTGTGTTTCTGTTTTGTTTGGCATTATTGTTGCTGTTACCCTTATGCTTTGCATTTGCAATTGCGGTACCGTGCCCGTGCGCGTTACGGTTTGCATTTCCACATGCGCTTGCATTTGTGTTTGCATTTCTGTTTCCTTTGGCTTTATTGTTGCTGTTACCATTACCATTTGTGTTTACTCTTGTGGTACCATGACCATGCTCATAATGGTTTGCATTTCTGTACGTGCTTGCACTTGCATTTCTCTTTCCTTTGCAGTTATTGTTGCTGTTACTGTTACCATTTACGTTTACAATTGTGGTTCCTTGATTGTGCGCCTTACGTTTTGCGTTTTTGGACGCGCGTGCATTTCTGTTTACTTTGCCATTATTATTGTTGTTACCGTTACCATTTGTGTATACATTTCCAGTACCATGACCGTGCGCATTACTGTTTGCGTTTCCATATGCACTTGCGTTAACATTTCCATTTCTGTTTCCTTTGGTATTATTCTTGCTGTTACTGTAACTATTTGCATTTACAATTGAGGTACCGTGTCCATGCTCATTATGGTGTGCTTTTCTGTACTTGCTTGCGTTTGTGATTCTGTTTCTGTCTCTGTCTCCTTTGGAGTTATTGTTGCAGTTACCGTTAGCATTTGCATTTCCAATTGCGGTACCGTGAATGTGCATGTTACCAGTTGCATTTCATAGGCAATTCTGTTTGTGTCTCTCTTTCCATCACTGTTTGCTTTGGCGTCACTTTGCGCTTGCATTTCTATTTTTTCTATTTCTGTTTGTGTTACCATTTACGTTCGCAGCACCATGTGCGTAACTGTCTGCACTTGTGTTTGCATTGCATTAACTGTTACTATGTCACACAAAATCATATTGTGAGTCTGGGGCCCAAAAGAGCCTCACGCTCACCACCTTACTTGAACTTTCTACTTTTCTATTCTTTCTTAAAAGTAAGGAAATTCTATGCAAAACTTCATTAATGCATCAGTTAGGGTTCTTCTACAGTGAAAAAAGTGAGGAAATTCAATTTTAGGGTTCCCACCCTTGTACATCACCCCAGCCCTCCCCCACCAACAGGCATCGGGGTGTGTGTTGGGGTCCTTGGTCCTAACTCTCACTCCATTCTCCTACACTGCACCACCTCAGCTTGTTTACACATGGGATGGGGTGAGAGTTAGGGCCAAGGGCCCCAATGCACACCCGAATGCCTATTGGTGGGGGCAGACTGGGGGTTGGGTGCAAGGAGAGGGAACCTAAAATTAAATTTCTCACTTTTCACTGTAAAAGAACCCTAAGTGATGCATTGTTTGATTTTTGCATGGAATATATATATATAAATATATATATTCCATGCAAAAAACTGTGTTATCAAATCATTTAGGTTAAACAAAAAGTCAGAAAAAAAAACCTTTAGGTTGCCCTCCCTCCGGACACTCCCATCATCCCAAGATTGACAGTTGATGGGGTGTGTCATTGGTTGTGAGGCCTAAATGTCAACCCATTCCATCTGAAATTACATTCAGAAGCCATAGTAAATAAGAATGGGGTGATATTTACGCCTCAGAACCCCAATGACACACCCCGCCAGCAGTCAATCTTGGGATGATGGGCAGTCTTGGGGGAAGGGTAACCCTAAAGATTTTTCATTTCCTGACTTTTTGTGTTTTAACCCTAAATGATGCATTAATGCAGTTTTTTGCTTAGAATTTCCTTACTTTTTGAGAAAGAATAAAAAACTAAGAACTTGCACAAGTTGGTGGGACCGCAGGGCCCGAAACTTGTAAATGTAACACCATTATTCACATCTATGGAACATACCGAGAGCACCCTCCAAATTTCAATGCAAAAGACCAAACCATGTCTGAGATAAAACATGTTAAATTTGAAATTTTCATTCATCAAAGTTACAGAATTCTGCATCTGTTAACATTTTACAGGCACAATGACTGACTACTACATCCATGACTCTACAGCTAGGTACCCAATCAATTTCAAGCCACCAGCACAATGCAAAACACTGTCTGCAACACGTAAATTACATCACGCAATATCTCCGCAAAAAATAATCTCCAACATGTAAGCATGGTAATTCACATCTACAAGACATGCTGAGAACACCCTCCAAATTTCAAGTAAAAAGACCAAACCATTTCCACGATATTTAAACTTAAAGATTGGTGAAATTGCCCTATCTAATGCATTATAAAATTTGACCATCTTGTCCATATCTCACAATCAAAGATGGTGATCAAAGAATCTCATGATCGAAGAATTTGCAGGCTCCCAATCAAAGAATTTGCAGGCTCATGATCAAAGGATAAAAAATGCTGTAAATCAAAAATTAGAAGTAATTCCGGGAAACCACCATAATGGTTCGACCGAACGAACCCCCTGAGCAAAACCCACCCACATTTGTCTTCCTAGGACACCCTTGGGCTGAGACATTTCATTTTTTAATTTGACCATCTCCTCCCTCACTCATGATGCACGATTGAGATCAAAGAATCTCACGATCAAAGAATTTGCAGGCTTGCGATCAAAGAATTTGCAGACTCATCATCAAAGAATAAGAAATGCTGTAATTCAAAAATTACAAGGAAATAAAGTAAACCACCACCATGGTTTGACAGAATGAAGTACCCTGAGCAAAACCCACCCTCAATTGTGTCCCTAGTCCACCCCTGAGCCGAGATAATTGTGTTTTAAACTCACGATACAAGAAAAAGCCTGTCATGCTAATGAGGTAGAAGCATACACTCAGATTACATTAAATTCATTATTTTTTGTTTTGAGAATGTTACATAATCTGAGGGTCTGTGTACTGGCAGTCCATCATTGCTGTGTGAGTGAACTAGGCTGAGACAGGTGCTCCAAAATAGCAGTCTGTTGCCAATTGGTGTAGGGGGTCGAGAATAAGGTTGCATCTCTGTCATGATTGTTTATTATTTTGTGTCTTATGTGATGGATATAGTAGGGGAAAAGGTAGCATTCCATAGTTTGTTTGACTGAGCTGTCACAAAATGAGATGGACTGGTATTCATATATTTATATGCCTCTCCTAGTTGCTAAATTTATTAACTCAACAGGCTTGTGTCAATTTTTCTTATTATGGTAATGCAAGGTAAAGACTCAGATGAAAAGCAATGATCACTCCTATGTTATGTATTTTAGAGTGCCTGTCTCAGCCGAAATCACACACACAGCAATAACTGCCACTAAACAGACCTTCAGATTATTTACCATTCTCAAAACAATACTGTACACATTGATAGAGACAGCTTTTCAGACACTTTCCTCAAGTAAAAAAGAAGCAGCGTGCCAGAAGCCACTGTTAACTCCGTTTCACTTTATACAGGCTTCATTACCTGCAGAACCTGAAGAGAAACAAAGCTGCCTCTCTACTTATAAAACTATTGATTTCTGCTGTAAACAAACAGAAGAATAAAGAAAGACTTCAAACAAAGAAAATGGAAGCAAAATGTTTAACAGCACAAAGAGTGCTACAGGCATAGATCAACATACATTTAGTTCCGTGTTATTTTCCTAGTGTTGTGGTTTTCACTTATGGCTCGGCCAAGGATGTGCAGGTTGTCAATGTGACTGGGGAACAGGATACAAAAGATAATATTGATGACAGTTCCTTTTAATTGGATTAAATCTGTAACGGTATTACAGTAAAACAAGCAACAGCACTAAATGAGTGTACAAGGACATGCTGGCCAAACAAAATAACTTCCCTTCAATCTGAATAAGAAATGCTATAATTCAAAAATTACAATTAATTGCGGTAAGCCACTACAGTGGTTCGACAGAACAAAGCCCCCTGAGGAAAACTCACCCTGATTTGACTTCTTAGTGCACCCCTGGGCTGAGAAAATTGATTTTTTAATTTGCTCATCTCATCCCTGGCTCGCAATACACAATTGCGATCAAAGACTCTCGCGATCAAAGAATTTGCAGGCTCGCGATCGAAGATAGTTAGTGAGCTGAGATCAAATATTTTAAAACCTTATAATTCTATTTTTTTACCATTTTGAATGAAACCAAATGCATGGCTTAATAGATCAGAGCCCCCCAAGTAAAACCCATCCAAGTTTTACTTCACGAGTGACCCCTGAGCTGAGATATTTGTGTTTTTATGATCGGAAGTCTAAAAACAAGATGGCAGACATTGCGATCAAAGAATTTGCGGGGACAAAGATTCTTAAACCGCGAGGCTGCAAATTCTTTGACTGCCAGGTGGGATAATATGGCCAGAACCCCATTCTTTGTTTGCAAAACATACATATAAAATTTCCCATTGACTTATAATTGGAAATTAAAAGTGGTATAACTTTTGAATGACTTAATATTATTTCACCAAACAAAAAGCTGCATGTTCAGCCACCAAAGCTCTTTCAAATGAGTCATCTGGCATAGCAGCACACTACACAATGGCTGCACAGGGCCATGTACAAAATCCCCAAATCTGCCTCCAAAAATGGATAATTTTGCATTTTTCAGCATTTTTGTGTTCAAAGACCGTATGTCCGACCAAAATGAAATTTGGCAGATCAAGAGATCTACTATGCCACACCATGCATACCAGATTTTAGGCAAATCCATTGAATGGGTCTAAAGATATTAACGTGCAAAATTTTGACTTTAACATAGAAGTGACACCTTAACCCTAAATATAGTGGTGCGACAGCACCACTATCATATATATATATATATATATATATATATATATATTATTTTATAGAAAACTCCATTTAGTGCATCAGTTAGGGTTGTTCCACAGTGACAAAAGAAAGGAATTGATGCTAGGGTTGCCACCCTTTGCCCACCCCACCACCCCCACCAACAGGCATCGGGGTGTGCATTGGGAGTCATCAGTCCTAACTCTCACCCCATCCCATGTGTGTAAACAAGCTAATGGTGTAGTATAGGAGAATGGGGTGAGAGTTAGGACTAACAACCCCAACGCACACCCCGATGCCTGTTGGTGGGCGAAGGGTGTAAGGAGTGGCAACCATAACATCGAATTTCCTCAGTTTTGTCACTGTGGAACAACCCTAACTGATGCATTAAACAGAGTTTTTTTGTCATGAATTTCCCTTCATTTTGAGAATGTGCACTATAAATAGTGAAGTAACGTTAATGCAAACACAAGCACAAATGGTAACACACATCGTGATAAAAGCATTGATGGTAGCACAAACGGTAATAGAAATGCAAGCACAAATGTTACTGAAAACAAATGCACCTCAAACCATGCCAGTGACCTGGGTTCAGGAATGGACTCAGGACGCCAGGGGCTGGCAGGGGAAGGAGGGGATTGAGCATCTGTAGGACTGCTCTCCTGGGGCAGGTTCTGGGTCGGTGTCATGCTGCAGTGGCCTCCGGTGGAGACCAGAAGCTCTGCAGATGCATGTTGGAGGGAACAGCAGAAAAGCAGAAAATCTGTTTTGCGACTGACCGGATGACGGCTGCCGGTCCACCGCTGCCCCTGATGCCCTGAAGGAGACCCTTCACCTCAGCAGCACCCTGGGGCCAAGTATGTGTGCTGGGTGCTGTCCCGTGCCTTCCTCCTTGGAGGAGGGGGATCCACTCGGCAAAGGGTTACATCCAGGTTACCCCAGGGATGGCTGTGATTTGAGGTTGGATGGCTCAGGAAGGGACAGGCGGAGTGGATGGGACCTAGGTAGCCTGAAGGAGTGGTGGTCACAAGGCATGAAGGGGAGAAAAGAAATAAGACAAAAAGAAGAAAACAGAAATGAAAATGAAAGCATGTAGGCAAACACAAATTGTAACATGCATGGTCACGGTAACGCAATTGGAAATACAAACGCTGACAGTAACACCAATAATGATGCCAAAGGAAACGCAAACAGAAATGCAAATGGAAGCTCTTACACAGATGCAAACGGTAATGCACATGGTGATGCAAATGTAAACGATAAGGCAAATGGTAATAGAAACACAAATGCAAATGGCTATGGAAAGAGAAATGCAAATGCAAGCAGGTATGGAAACACAAACCATAACATGCACGGTGACAGTGACGCAATTGGAAAAACAAAATGGTAACAGTAACAGCAACGATGATGGCAAAGGAAAGCCAAATGCAAACATATGTGCGTACACATACACGAATGGTAATGCACATGGTGATGCAAAAAGAAATGTAAACAAAAACAGTACTGGAAACGCAAATGGTAACAGTAATGCAAATGAAAACGCAAAGCAAAATGCACACAGTGGCATAGACAGGAAAGCTAATGCAAATGGGTACAGAAACGCAAGTGGGGAATGCTAACTGTAACAGTAATGGAAGTGCACACCCTGTTTTTGCCCAACAGCTGCATAGAGAAACACAGTGAGTACAAAGAATGTATGCATAATAATGGGCCTCGGAGCAGAAAATTAGCACTTGGAATACTAAATTGCTTATATCTCAGGAAACGTACGACGTAAAAAAAAAATTAAAATGTCATATGATTTATGACTTTGCTGGCTAATTTTGCACTTAGCCTGCTACGGGGGGGGGCTAAGCATTTTTCCAATGAAAAGTCTGTATCTCGAAGCGTTTTCGAGATATGAGCCCTGAAAGATGTGGCGGACGCTGTAGTGTTAATCTATGGGGAAAATCATCAACTTCGGAGTACCATAACTTTGCATCCCAGTAATATTTTGTCACCAAGCCACCAAAAGGCGTATCTGTTGGATGTTGGCTTTCTTCCCTCCAAACTTCAGCCCAAAAGACCAAACCATTGTTCTGCAGCAGGGTATAAAGAATTTGTGTTATTTTGGCCATAGTGTCGCAAAGTAGTGTCGCAAATCATGACAGTTTCCCAAAACAAATCATAAAAGTATTGCAAGTTCAACACTACTTTGTGACACTATAGATTACAAAAATTTGAAAAACATATTTCTGGGGTGTTTAACCCCCAAAAAAGAGATGGCTAGCATCCCTAGGGCTGACTAGGTGAACACAAAAATAATTGTTTCCCTAGAGAGTCCCAAATTTAAATGCCAAGCATTTCTGTGACCACTAACTGAAAAAAAAATGTCTGACTCATGACACTACAGGGGGTCATTTGTGACACTAAAAACTGCATTTGCGACACTGTCTAACTTCTTGTTAACTTTTCCCATTAACTATAATGGGAATCTTGTTTTTTGAATAACTTTTAAACCGTTCAATATTTTTTCATGACATCTTTGAAAGGCACATCAGGGACCCTGGCTGCATGTTCCCTGAAGGTTTTGGACTGATCACACAAACTGTGTGACTTGTAGTCATGAGCAAAGTATACACAAAAAAGCATAAATGCACTACGGAATGTCACTTTATAACTCTGCAACAATATATCCGACAGGTACGAAACTTGGCAGACCCTGAGATATATGAAACCAGTCCATACCTGCCAAATTTCAGGGAACTCTGTCTTACAGTGGAAAAGTTATTAAGCTGCAAAATTTCACACTTTAACCTTAAATGGGGGACCCAACCCTAACTATAGTGGCACTACTGTGCCATCATAATTTTTTATATATATATATATAAAGTATATATATATATACACACACACACACACATAAATAATCATCATAGGGCTGGAAGATTAGCCTAGAGGTTAGAGTAATGAGCTGTGAATGAGGTTGGTACATCCAGCAGACCAGACTTTAGTTTGATTTTCACAACCTCCACTTGCATATTGTGTGACTCTGAGCAAGTCACTTAACCACCCAATGCTCCCAGGTTGCCCCTGAAAACAGGCACTTGTGCCTAGTGATCCTTACCCGGTTACCAAAGACTAAAAAAAATATATATATATATTTATATATATAAAATGTGTGGTAAACAACAAGCAAACATGTTAAAGTTGTGTACAAACAGCATATCATTATAAGCATACATATGGATTTTGTCCGACGTAAATATTCTTTATAATTTACCTTGAAAGACCTATCTAAAGCAGCAAAAGCCTCACTTGTACCGGAATATAATTCCATAATGTTGGACTTGCACAGGCAAGGGAACCTTTGTCCATTTGTGATGTCATCAGGGAGACATTAAATAACTTTTCAATAGCCGTAGATTTAATTGAGATACCAGACATTTCAGTAGATTTTTAGTTAGTGAGATTGCCCTGCTTTCTTATTCCCATCACTCTTTCTTCCCTCCTTATATACCTCAGCTCAGTCATTCTCCTGCCACTATCCCTTTTGTCTTTTCTCTTCTTTCCACACCTAGTTAGGTCTTACCTGTCTCCACACTATTTCTACACGTAACTAGTTGTGTGCCTTGAGGTATTGGACTCTGTACTGAAGCTCCACAACCTGCTTGCACTTTCGGCAGAGCTACTTCCATTAGAAAAGGTTTCTCTGTAATGTAGACACACCGTGACACTAGTACAGCACAGAAGAATCTCTGTCTTTACAATTTCCCTTATTATCCCTTTGCAAATGCAAAATCTCTGTATAGTACTTTAGGTCTTTATGTTTCCCACTTGTAATGTTTGGCAATTAAAGGACTCAGTTGAAAATAAGATCACATCTCAGTAGGGATATATATGTATTTTCTTTTTACAAAGTACTCAGCTGGAGTAGACCTGCTTATTTGCAGTTTCCAGCAGCTCCTTGCTTCTACCCCTTTCCATATCTAAATGGACTGCAGCACAAGGTAGTTAAGTGTTTGCTCAGTGACACATAAGAATTTGTCTGTACTGGGGTTTCAACCATAATCTTCTGGTTCCCATTAACTTCTTGCAGGCAATCATACTGTCTACATGGTATCATGGGTAGGTAATCTACAAAAACAAATTCTATAAAGAGGCCGCTTGAATTTAAATGCTGCAAAATAGGTTTGCTGAAAATGTATTACTGGCATTATAAAGCATGACATCCTTAATCAATCAAGATTGTTTATATCTAACATTCAGATGCTCTAATTTCATTCCCCACAGCCCATTTCTCAGAAAGGGGATTTTCCACTATTCTGCAAACTAAAATATTTTGATTTAAGTAGAAGTTTTTTTTTAAACAAACAAGGTTCTTGACATAATTTAAGTTTATTTCTACAGTTTCTGTGTCTCCTACAGTTATGAGTTTCTTCTCAAGTCATTTGTGGGCCAGAACAGCTTAGCTACATTTCACAGTTCTCTCATCCAAAGAACATGAGAATGCACTCTTATAACCATTAAAGATCATGCAGTTGTTCATAGTCAATCAGGACTGTTTGCTTCTTAACATCCCAGGCACACCTATGATCATAAAAGGGTGTCTCATGCATATAGTTCTAAAATTCTAAAGTTCTAAGTTCAATTGGCATGGTCTATTGCACTAGCAGGGGGTTCTATAATTTTCCACAAACATTTTAATTTTGAACTCAAGTTCCATTTTTTTTAACCAGCAGTCTTCAACATTATTTATAATATGCTTATACATACAGTTACTGCAGCTCTTAGTCGGCTTTGCTTTGCAGTTCTCTTATCCAAAGAATGCACTCTTTAAACCATAACAGAAACAGTAACTGTACATATAAACATATACAAGAGAAAACTGTAAAAAGTAAAAGCAAATAGTTGCCTTGGATAACTATACTTCTTACATTGGTTCTGGGGGCTTGAAAAAGGCAATCTCTGGAAGTTTGTCAATCTGAAATATTTTGGGAAATGCCACTGATCCCACAAACTAACTCCAATGGGACTTTACCAACATCCAGCTTTGGTTCTGAGATAATCAGTTATCCCTCAATGCTAAGAAAGCAGTTTCTTTGACTTTTGGCACCAGGCAGAGACTTGTTAGAGTTCCCCCCTTCCTTCTTTTCATACCCTCAATGTTGCAACTATTGAAGATGTCTCCTCTTGCAAGTACTTTGTGGTCCAGCTAGATTGCCGCCCAGAATTTTTGGTTCATGTGGATGATGTTCACAAGAAGCTCCACTCCAAGCCTGGGACACTATATAGAAATGAGAAAAATTCCTCTTCCTGCAAGCAGGGAAATTACATATGAACATACAAGTCTGCCAGTAAAAACAGGCCTCGTGGTCTACTAAGTCTGCGCTAGTGCACAGCTAGCACCCCTAGATTGTAGCTTCCCCAGCTCCCCTCACCTCCAGGAAGTTCTCAGCACTACTTACCCATACTCTCCCCCATGCCCTGGTCCATGTCCTTTTAAAACTACTCACTATCTTACATTAAATCACCCCCTCTGGTAGGGCATTCCATTCTGACACCACCCTGTCCATGAAGTAATGTCTCCTCATCTCTCTCCTAAATCTGTCCCCCTCCATCTTAGCCCATGCCCTCTCATGCCCCTTCCCTTCCTCAGCTTAAATAACCCATAGTGCTAGATTTGTGGATCTCCAAGTCCTTGAATGTTTCAATCAAATCCCCTCATCCCTCCTCTCCTCTAGGGTGTAACACTCAGATCCCTCAGCCTGTCCTCATAGGTTTTGCCTTCCATCCCCCGTGTCTTTTTTGTCACCCTTCACTGTACCACTTTTAGCAGTCTAATATCCTTCTTCAGATATGGATGCCAGTAGTGCAGGCAGTACTCCAAGTATTGCCTGACCAAAGACCTGTAGAAGAGCAGGATCACTTCCCTATGCCTGGATGAGAATCCCCTTGCAATACAACCCAGCATCCTAATTGTCTTAGCTGCAGAATTCCTGCATTGAGCAGAGTTCTTCATGCTCTTCATTATTATCACATCTAAGTCCTTTTCTTCCTTGTTGACCTTCAGCCTCACTCTCCCCAACCAATATTCCCTCCTCAGGGTCTTGGCCCTGAAGCGCATAACCTTGCACTTCTTTGCATTGAAGCCCAGCTGCCACTTTGCCAACCACTCCTCTAGTTTAGTTATTTCACCCTGTAGTTGCTTCCACCCTTCAACTTCATCCACTACTGCCCCCATTCAAGTATCATCTGTGAACAGACTGATCCTGCTCACAATTCTATGTGAGATATCCCATATGAATAGCCCAAACAAGACCAGACCCAGCACAGAGCCTTGAGGTACTCCACTTGTCACTGGCCTATGTGCTGAGAGTTCTCCCACCACTACCATCCATTGCTTTTTCACCTTCAGCCAGTTCACAATCCAGTTAACCAGCCTTGCCCCTACCCACACAGATTTCAGTTTCCCCCTAGCCACCCATGAGCCACAGAATCAGAGGCTTTGCTGAAGTACAAATATAGGCTGTCCACTGCATGGCCCTTATACAGCTCAGTTGTTACCTAGTCATAATGATCAATTAGATTGGTCTGACAAGATTTCCCTAAGATGAACCCATGCTGTTGCCCATCCTGAAGGCCACTCACCTCAAGAAATGACAGTAGTCTCTCCTTCAGTATCATTTCCATGAGTTATCACACTATGGAAGTGAGACTGAGAGGTATGTAGTTGCCTGGCTCCTCCTGTGGACCCCTCTAGTGTATAGACACCACATGGGCCATCTTCCAGTGCTATGGCATGCACCCCATGTCCAGAAAAGTGCTGAACAGGTCTGCCAGTGGCCTGGCCAACTCCTCCACCATCTCCCTCAGCACCCTGGGGTGAATGCTATCAGGACCTGGTGCCTTGTCCACCCTTAGTGTCTTCAGACCCTCTAGTACTCTACTCTCCTCAATCATTCCATCAGTCATACCTTCCCCCCAGACCCCGCCTTCCCAGTCCATGGAGGTAGTGGATCACCCTTCTCCTGTGTGAACACAGAACAGAAGTATTCATTCAATGCTTCTGCTTGTTCCACTCCATTTCCACCCACCCCCACCCTTCTTGATCTGCACTATTTGGTCCCTGCTCCTCCTTTTTTCCCTCACATATCTAAAATGTCCTTCTCCCCTCCCTTAATTCCCTGAGTCAGCATTAACTCCCTGGCAGCCATGGTTTCCTTAACCAGCTTGGTTACCTCCTTGGACCAGCTTGCATACACCTCCCTGTCCTTCCCCTTCCCTGTACTCTTGAATCTCTAATATGCAGCTGTTTTTGCCCTTACTGCTTCCAGCATTCTACTGTTTAGCCAACATGGATTCTTGGCTCTGCTCTTGCTATTCAGAGTTCTGGTGCAAGCCTCGGTAGCCTCTGTTAGACCAAATTTAATGATATCTCCCTTTTGCTATGAATCAATCTCCAGTCTAAACTTCTCTAGAGAAATTAGGGCAATAAATCTTACCCCATTTTAGGTTCTTGTCTGAATTGCCAGAGTAGAGAAACAACAAACAATGATTTCCAGAGTCTGATAATGATTTATTTCTGGGATATAAAACAGGCTTATAACCAAAATCAGTGATGACGATACCACTGAGGAGAGAATATTCAGTCTTCCTAATTTCTTACCTAGGCAGAATCAGCTTTCTTTTCTAAGAGCTCTAAGCAGAAACAGTCATTCTTATACTTCTGATTATTGCTATAGAAACTGGAAAAAGGATATAGCAAACTTGTATTATTGGCTAATGAAATATGGTGTGATTTGTACTAGCCTGGGAACATACACTGAAGTAGCAAAAACATACTGATAACAGAATAGACAGTCTTGTATACAGGGTCATCTCACAATGTCTCAGTGTCACATAATTTGCTTGGTTAAAGCTATTCTGCCCTACACCTAAAGATGACAGCATTGCACAACTAATTGTAATTATACAATTATCCAAATGGCAGTTTCTCCTCAGTGCATCAGTACATTATTACAGCACATAATGATTCTCAGTAGAACACAATAACATATTGGCAGTACAAGCATTGTAATTGTATATAAGGCATTGTAATACTTATATATAAAGTATTGTGATTATACAGCAATAAACATTGTAATTTGTAGCAACAGTGCTAATAGAACAGTAGAACCCAGATCCTGACAATCATGCTTATATGATTGATAAGTGCCTAAATATTACCATCTGTGACATAGGGCCCCAATCGGGGGGGGGTGGTGCATGGATAACATTCCCCCCTTGATGCCTCAGAAGGGGCATCAATCCCAAGTAGGTATGTAGTGATGGATCTAAAAAGTCATTTACAAGCCTGACGCATGAGCCTTGTAAAGGAACTTGAGTTGTTCACAATGTTGTGTTAGGGTACGTCACAGGCAGCAAAGATGTAAAATCAGAAAAACAATCAAAAAGGCTTGAATAATAACAAAAACTTTAAAAGATCATTCAACCCAGTAATTACCTACAGCTAAGCTTAAATCACCATCATGAATAAGATCATTGAGAACATTATTTGCTTTAGATAAATTGTTACTAATATAAATTAAATGATCATCTTTTCTGGCTAAAAGAGATCTCAAAGTGCTTGTCAAGTGATCAATGGGCATGTTAAAAATAGGCAACTATTGAGACAAGGCAAGCCAATATTGGGGATCAGTATCTATAACGTCAAGTTCAGGGAGAGGAACAGGTGTAATAACAGTGTGACCAATAACCATCTTTTGCTGTGGAGTGAAACTGAAGTTAGTCTTATCAATATTACAAGTGCGTAGGCCATAAGAAAATGTGTTTTAATTTGTTACTATACAGTACTGACCTTCGGCAGTAGAAGTGACTCTGAGGTTGGGAACTCTCCAACGTTGCAGGTGGACTGGAAAAGAAAACGTAGAATTGGTGAGCCGGGTAGTGAAGTGATGTATCTCTTCAAGATAGCTTCGAGATGGTGCTGTTTCAGCGTTGAACACTAAAGATGCTGCAGGAAGGATGTCATCATCTGGATCAACATCAGTAAGGTTACTCGGCAGATTATCACCCAAGGTCAAGGCCCAGTCAAGATGTTCCAGAGAGTAGCCACAAATGGGTTTCACAGCATCAAAGACATCACAGCAGCACAGGAAGTAATATCCTTTCTTGGCACAGAAGTTTGTGTGAGGAGAAGTCCAAGCTTGGAGCACAGGATGAAACACCAACATAGCTGAAAGTTCAGTTCTTTCATGAAAAATGTCATTTTCAAGAAGTCCAAGAGAATTTATATTTGCAAGTTTATCAAAGACAGATGTAGCCAGATCAAAACGTGGAAGTGATACCGTAAAGGTAATGAACATGTTCTCACTGATAGAACATGTTTGGGTTTTGTAGCAAGGGGCTTGGTTGGGAAACCTTGAAACATAACCAATGTTACAGACAGTTGACACTGAAATATTGAGAGTATTTTTTCAAACACATAGAAATACAACCTGTACCTTTAGAGTGGGGGCAATACCATTTCCCCAATCTGAGATCATGATTAAGATCTGGAATTTTGTCTGATTCCAAGTCCCTGAAGAGACTGTTAACAGTAGAAATAACATAAGAGCCATAAGCAGAACATAAAATTTCACGCCCGATAAAGTGCTTGTCTGCCTCACAGTTGTTCTGAAAAATAAGATCATCAAGTTTGTTTTTTTGTTTCATTGAACCCTTGAGCAATCTCTTCCATATTGTATATAGTATATCTTTCTTCCTCACTTAGAGTATTGACACCTTTCAAGACAGGGGGCATAACATCATTGCCAAGTGTTTGTTGAAATTTCATTGTTTGTGCTTTAATGGAAGCAATATCAGCTCTATTCCAAATAGACATTCCTGAACCAAAACGGTCAGTAACAGTGCCAGCAACTCCAGTAATACCAGAGACAGTACCAGCAGCACCAGCTGAGGCTGCATCTCATTGGGTGTGTGTTTTTTGAGGTTTGTAGTATTTACGGGCAGGTCTAAAAACACCTACATGATCCATGGTGTGGGGCCCACCAATGGGATCATTTGTGTGTGTCTGGTACGCAGCAACAATATCAGTAAACATCATACTGTGAAACTTAGAAGTATTAGTATCTTGACATAAACCAAATTCAGCCATATTCCAATGTGATAAATTGAAAATAACTGGGACATGCATAAATTGTACATTGTTAATAAGGGCACCTGGGAGTGATGTGGCAGTCAGACCACAAGGAGGTCCCTCATCAAGATGAGGGCAGGCAAGAAGTTCTTCCTGGCTGGGAAGAACAACAGACAGATAGAGAGATGGAGAAGCAGCATAGTTTTGAGAACAAAAATCTAGTGCCACTGATGAAGGAAGTTGTTCACAGAAGGCAGGTTCAATAAGTGCAGTAAGGTTATATTGACCAGTGTATCTTGGGGAAGCCTGTCTAATAGAGAGAGTACCATCCTGTGATATGTTAGTATTAGGCCAGCCATGGTATGTACCCTTGGCTAGGTGTGCTACAGGAATTTTGTATCCCATTGCATTAGCATCCCATAGGATAGCAAAGGAGGATTTATCTGGAGCAACATCAGCATCTAATAAAGCATCTTTTCCTTGAGTAACTTTAACATTTTGTTAGGAATACTAATTTTAACACCCATGTCAGATTTTCCAAGCAATTGTGCTAGAAAATCCAGTTGTTTTGGTGGAAGTGGGGGAGCAAAAACTGTTAGAGGTAGAAATCCACCCAGCAGGAGAAGGATGTGCAAGATAGCCATCCTGCTGATATCTGAAAGAAAGAGAAAGGGTTAATTAGCTGTAAGTACTATTCCGCCCTATGGGGTTAGGAAAAGTAAGTTTAGTTGCCTTTATACAGTTTGAGTTGGTTAGCATGGAACCGCTTGTCAGCAGTCTTTTTCTGCTTTTGCTGTTGTACTCTGACCTGATACACAACAGGGCTGAGCTTGTTTACAATGGGATAAGGGCCTTCCTATTTCCTGGCAAATGAGTGAGGTGGTTGTCTGTATTGGAGAAGCATGACTTGATCTCCAACTTGCCAGTCGACTTCTTTAACATGTTTGTCAAAATGGGCTTTTGCTTGCAGTTGGGCTTTGCCAATTTGCTTTGCAGCAAACAAATGTGACTTCATGATGCCATCATGAACCCTTTCTATGTACTTGTCTATGGATCCTGTATCTGCAGTTGGGGTGTGAAGATCAATCAACAAGTTCTCAGGTCGTCTTATAGCTCTACCAGTCATAACCACATAAGGGTTACACTGAGTAGTGACTGCAGGTGTGGCCCTAATTGCCATGAGGAGTAGTGGCAAAAAGGAATCCCAGTCTTTGGGATTATCATCAATAAATTTAGTTAACATCTGTTTGCTCTTTCTACCTGACCTGAGGATTGAGGATGGTAGGGGATGTAGAATTTTTTGATCAATTCCAAGAAGTTGGAGAGTTTGTTGCATCAGTTCAGCTGTGAAGCTGGAACCTGGATCTGAGTCTACCTTGAGGGGTAAACCCCACCTGGAGAATAGCTGATCCTCCAGGATTTTGGCAGTGGTCTTTGCAGTGTTGTTCTTAGTGGGAAATGTTTCTACCCACTTAGAGAATAAGTCTGTGACAAAAAGGGCATACTTATTTTTCTTACTAGAATTAGTAAGAGGGCCAATGAAATCAATCTGAATTGCATTCCATGGTCCAGATTGCCTTTGGGGTAGCAATTTTGTATTTTTCTTTGCAGGAATGGGATTGTTCTTGGTGCACACTATGCAGTTTTCAACATAGTGTTCCACATCTTTGGCTACACTAGGCCACCAGAGGACTGTTTAGAGTCTCTGGAGAGTGTTGTCTGTCCCCTGGTGTCCACCAGTGGGAGTGTCATGAACCATATGAATAAATTTGGTTTGCAGTGAATGTGGTGCCACCCACAGTTTGTCACCTGTATCTTCTTTGTGATACCAGATGCACCTTTGATCACCAGACAAGTGTAAATTGTCTGAGTGTCTCTTGTATGGACTGCCTACAGGAAGTGCCTGTTCAGTTCCTTTGTCCAGGAATTTGAACACATCTTTGATCTCTGCATCTGTTTTCTGAGTGGCAGAAACATCCAATGGGAGTTCTGGTACTGGTTTCTTGGTGGCAGCAATTACAGATGTTACAATGGCTGCTATACACTGTGGGTGAGTCACTTCCCATGTCTCCCCCCCTCGAGCACCGGCTTTGGCAAGCAAGTCTGCTCACTCGTTGTACTTATGGTAAGGCTCAGATTTACAGTGAGCCTTAACATGTTGTATGCACAGCTTGTGTGTGAACATTTGGGTGAGGGTGTGTATGTACATAAACAGTTCCCTATATTTGACAGGGGTACCATCAGATGAGGTAAAATTATTATTTTGCCAGAATGAAAAGAATTCAGTTAGGGATGAACATACCCAATTGGAGTCTGCAAAGATGATTGCATCCATGTCACCATGGGGTATAATCTCTAAGACACTGGCCAGAGCTGTGACTTCTGCATACTGTGAGGAGAGAACAGTGCATTTCCTAGAAATGCATCTGTAATCACCTTCATGATCCAGTATGAGCACTCCAAGGCCTGCTATCTGTTCTCCATCCAGATAGGATGCAGAGCCATCTGTAAAGATGTGGAACATTGTTTTCTCCTCCAGGACCTCAGGTGTTGCTGGTAGAAAGGGCCCTGGGTCAGGTAGGTCAGGTGGTTGGAGGGCACAATCATGAGGCTTACCTGTGTATAGTAGGCCATGGGCCAAGATGGATGGCATTTTGGCAGACAGTACTTTGATGTCTCTATCCTGAAAAAGCAAAGACCAATGAGTTAGTCTGGTTTTGGAAACTGATCCATCTTTTACTTTATCTGAAAGCAAAAAAATTGGTTGGGGTGTGGCAGGTATGCAAAATGATGGGAGCATACCCAATGATGTACAGAAAATGTTTGACAGCCCAAAAGGTTGCAAACAGTGTCCTTTCACAAAGACTGCATTTTCTTTCTACAGGGGATAGCATCTGTGATGCATATGTAATGGGCGTGAAGTACCCATTGTACTTTTGTGCTAGCACTGCGGACATGGCCACATCAGAGGTGGCAGTTTCCAAATGGAAAGGCAAATTTGGATTTGGGTTGACCAGTGCTGGGGCTGAGGTTAAAGCCTGTTTGAGCTGGGCCACAGCTTCAGTGTGGGTGGGGCCCCATGTCCATGGGACATCCTTTTCCAGCAATTCATACAGGGGAGCAGCCTTTAAGGTAAAGTCAGAGATGAAATCCCTAGAATAGTTTACCATACCTAGAAAGGGCCTGAGTGTTGCCACGCTTGTAGGAAGTGGTAGATCTTGCAAGCCCTGGATCTTTTTATTTATTTATTTATTTATTAAGCATCAGTTTACAACCTTTGAGCCAGAGGCTCATTTACAAAGGTACCTCGTCACAGAGAAGACATTACATTGATAACAACTTAGTACAGAGAAACTGTATAGAGTTTTTTTTTGAGGATACAGGAGGACAAATGAGATCAACAGTTGACAACATACAGGGTTGGTGAAGTTAACATTGTTCAGGGAAATAACTAGAACATCAGAAAACATAGGTATAGCATTTTTAGCTGCTGGGCTTCTGCCTTGGTCTGTAATGCATAGTCTAAGGAACATGACCTCCTTCTGACACAGTTGTGCCTTGGAGGGGTTGCACTTGAGTCCTGCTCTCCCGAGGAGAGTCAGTAGATCATCTAAAAAGGTTAGGTGTTCTTCTTTGGTGGAAGTTGCTAAAAGCAAATCATCCACATACTGCAGGAGATTGTCCGGTGTAGAGAACCCCTGCTGGGCATTCATCATGTGCAGATGGAAGAGGGAGGTGCTGTTATGGAATTCAGGGGTAAGCAGGTCCAGGTGTACTGGCAGCCTTCAAAGAAGAAAGCAAACTTGTATTGGCTTTCCTGGGCTAATGGGAGTGACCAAAACCCATTAGAGATGTCAAGAGCTGAAAACCACTTTTTTTCGGGTGTCAGCAACTTGAGCACATCAGGGGCTGATGCCACAGTTGGAGCACAGTTGGGGGTGACTTGATTAATCTTCCTGTAATCAATTGTGAGCCTCCACGCTCCAGTTGGCTTTTTTACTGGCCAAATGGGTGAATTGACAGTGGAGACACAAGGCCTAATCACTCCTTGTTGTAGTAGTGACTGGATGGTCTCTCTCAGTGATGGCAAGGCTTCAGCAGGAAATAGGTACTGCTTCTGTATCACAGGGTTAGGGCCCTGTGATCTCAATGGTGGTGTGCATCCTACCACAATCATGTTTGTTGGTAGCAAATACAACAATGTGTTTCTGCAACAAATCTTCCCGAAGTCTGCCTGCCTGAAGTCCTTCACCCTTGTTTCTGAGCCTACAGACTCCCTACTCAACCTGAATATGAATCACACCAATTGATGGTTGCCCCCAGCTAGTGGGAATTCCACCTTTGGTTCCCTCACAGTTTCTCATTCAATAGTACCAGGTCCAGTGTATTACCTAGCTGAATTTGCATATTGACCAGCTGTGTCAGAAGACTATCCTGGAACACGTCCAGGAGTACCTGCTCCCTGACACTGGAGGTGGCTGGGGTACTCCAGTCTATGCCAAGCAGATTGAAGTCCCCTTCAATCACCACACTCCTCTTCCTACATACTGGTCTAATCTGTTCCACTAACTCCTTATCCAACTCCTCAGACTGGGCTAGCAGTCTACACCACCCCCAGCTTCAGCTTTCTACCCTTTGAGTCCAGGAGCTGCAGCCATAGCACCTCTGTCCTCTCTTCCTCCCCTCATCTGTTGTGCATCTATCACCATCCCTTACACAGACTTCCACCCCTCCCCCTTTCCCCACCCCTCTATCCATTCTACAAATTTTGTACCCGGGTTGCCAGATCCCAGTCCTGGTGTTGGGTGGCGCAAGTCTCAGTGATGGCTGTGATGTCCACCATCCCTTCAGCTAAGACAGCCTGGAGCTCTGCTGTTTTGTTACCCAGGCTTCTCGCATTCAGGTAGACCACCCTCCACCCATTTGCATGCATTCATCCACCCACCCTGTGGTCCCTTGACCTGCCGCTCCCTTCTGCGGCCCACCCCCATTGCAGTCACTGTTGTCATGGGTGGTCAACTCATTAGGCTCCCCTTTCTGGTGACCTTGCATACTAGTTGCACACTCACCTCCCCCATTTAGTTTTTTTTCAATGTAATATATTGTACTTCACCAACAGCATCCATCCAAGTTGAAATAAGGACACAAAGCTATACCACAACATGGAAAACTGTGACAATAAACATACAAGGCCTTGAAAGTATGTGAACTACAATTGACAGTGATAGGGCCTAACTGACTACAATTACCAACATCCTATCAACCCCATCACCACCCCCTACACACACACTGTCCCTCCCCCGTAGCACATACAGGGTTGAGAACAAATCAGAAGCTCATCTAGATGTGCATACCGGATGGGTACCATATAGATGGGAGACAGAGCACAAACCCTAATCCTACCAAAAAAAACATGTGGGGAGTCACATTCCCCCACATAAATCTGGGCTCAATTAAAGACAGCACATAAGGGTAAAAGGGCCACTAGTGGGGCCCATTTCCTACGGAATGCATCTTAGTGATTCAGCTGTTGGGCAATGTGTTGCTCCATTTTGAGGACTTGAAGCACCTCTGTGTGCCATTCCCTAAGAGAGGGCCTGGTTTGATCTAATCAGTGTCGGACTATAATGAATTTGGCCACCATTAGGATTAGAGACATAAAAACTTTGCACCAATCTAGCATATCCGTGGGAAAATGACCCAGTAGGCAGCTCTGTGGTGTAAAGTAAGAATTCAAACCCAATATTTAATCCAGAGTGCCACAGATTGCCAGCCAGAGGGGGAACACCAGGGCACAATCCCAGAGGATGTCTGTTAATGACCCCTCTGAATTCCTGCATCTGATACAGAGTGGGGATATGGATCTGCCCATCCTATATAACCTTGTGGGAGAGTAATAGAGGTTATGCAGTATGCAGAATTGTAGAAAACTAATGGAATCCTGTTTTATGTATTTGTATAGATGCTGCCAAATTTGCCACCACTCCCTTTCACTCAGATTAGGACCTAATTCATGCTTCCAATAGAAGCATATCCCCTGAGGGCTATTCGGGTCATGGTGTTGGAGAATGTAATAAAAGTTGGATATAGGGTGAGCTAGAACAGTGGTGTCAACGAGAATTTCAACAAAGGGTTAGAAACATCCTGCCATGGGGGGGCCCAGAAACAAAGAGATCGCACTAATCATTTGCAGTTGTTTAAAGGGATGTTAAGCGAAAATAAGGAACCTTTCCTGAACTTCATCTGTGATCAAAGATGAAATTGGTACCCTATAGAGAGATGGGCAGACGCTCAAAGGAATAGTGTGGTTCGCTATTCGGAAATGTATATTACTGAATAAGGGATGGGACAGATCCTTATATGGAGCGAGACCAAGGTGGGAGTAAATCTGGTGGAGATCCTTGAGAAACCACCATACCAGAGAAGTATGAAGTGGCTTTGGGAGTTCAGAACATTTGGCGTAAATAAAACTGCATATATCAATGCCCTCTGAGTGGCAGAGGCATTGTTCCAGTGAAAGCCACAAGAGAATATAGAAATCATCTGAGGGGCCACTAATGGGAGAACTCCACCTAAATACTTTACAACAATGTATAGCACAGTAATAGAGGAAGAAGTTAGGCACTCGCAGTCCACCAAGCTCTTTCCGATAGATCAGCATAGTATATGCCCATCGAATGGCTTTACCATTCTAGAGAAAATCTGAATGTGAGGTTTGTAGACTAGGAAATCAGCATTTGGGGAGGTAAGAGCTCACCATAGTCACTGGATAGAATACCCTATGTAGAATGTTCATTTTTACCACATTCACTAGACCCCACAATTGCCACGGGAGAGATTTCCATCTCTGAAGATCAGACTGAATAGCTTGGCAGGTAGGAGAGAGGTTGTGTTTAACCAAAGCCAAAACACAGTGAGAGATCTTAATCTCCAAATAGGAGAGGGCTTTAGATTTCCAGGGATGACCTATGTCATCAATACATTGTTGTGGCACATACACGTTGAGAGGTGTTACCTTGGATTTGTCCAGGTTTAGTTTATATCCTGCCACCCAAGAGAATCTGTCTATAATCTTCATGGCAGCTGGTATAGAAGTCTGAGGATTCTCCAGGTGCAGCAGTAAGTCATCCACATAGGTGGACAGCTTATACTTGTCGCTCCCTACCTGGATTCCCTGGATCTCTTGGCTGTTTGGGAGGGATCGGATAAGAGCTTCCAGGTAAAGACTGAAAAGGAAAGGGGAAAGAGGACAGCCTTGCCTTGTACCCTGCATCAAAGGGGAAAGAAGATGAGAATTCACCATTACAATGGATCCTAGCCAAGGGTCAGTGATAGATGACTTTGAGCCAATCAAAGAAATGGGTAGGGAAGCCACATCTCTGCAATGTGTCAAACAATAAAGGCCAAGAGACATAGACAAAGGCCTTTTCTGCATCTAAGGAGACCACCACCACTGAGATCTGCCTCTTCCCCACCACCGAGATAAGGTGAAGAATTTTGCACAGATGGTCAAAGGACAAACATTCAGCCATGAACCCTACTTAGAGTATCCCATGAAGTGGGTGCATGAGGATTGGCACCATCTGTAATGGTGACTCCTTCCCAGTGCAATCTCTCACGGTGATGGGGGGGCGACCGGATGAGAGGGTGGACGAATGGGGTGACAGGATGTAGGTATGTGTATGCACATGTGGGGGGGGAGTGAGCACTGCAAGCGTGGGCTGGGAGGGAAATGAGGAGCTGTAGGGGGTGGCACTGTGGTGGATGGCCGAGCTATGTCATGGTGTCAGGGGTTGGCTAATGGTTGGGGTGGGTGAGGTACCGGGTCCGGGTCCAGGCACTGGTGCAATTTTATTGTGCCTGGTCCAAACCTTTATTTTTCTTAATGCTTTCACCTCCTCCCCGACATGTACCTCCCTGGAGTTGAGAATTCTTAAGTAGGGGGTGCCGGAGGTGAAGCTCCCCCATGAGGGGGGGTTGGGGCACAGCCCCCTCACAGAAAGCATTAAAAACTCTCCTGGTGCCATTGTCCTGTGCGCTGGGGTTGTCAGAGTGACAAAAATGTTTTTGCCACTCTGACTGTGTGATAACAATAATCGTCTTCAGGCGTTCACCGTTATCACATAGACCCCTATCTTGGTTGGGCTGATGATGCTCTACTATGTCTTTAAGAATTTTCAGGTCAGAGTTCAAGAGGGAAATAGCATGATAGTTTCCTGGCAGGAGGTGCAATTTACCAGGTTTGGGGATAATGGTGATCCAGTCTTCAGTGAACGGGTAGTCCATCATACCAGAAGAGTGCAGATAGCTGAGTAATCTGGTAAGGAATGGAGCTAAGATGTCTATAAAGGTGGCATAAAAAGAGTTATTCAACCCCTGCCAAACATCACTTAGGGAGATAGAAGCGTGTAAGATCTGTTGCTGAGCATCTGAGAGAGTGGGAAGTGGGATAGAGTACAGATAGGTTTCTATAAGGTTAGAATCAGGAGTAGACTTCACTTCAGGACATAAAACTGCTGAAAGACATCTGCTATGTCTTGGGGGCATGTAAGGATTGCTCCTCCTGGGGTAGGTTGTAGAGTTCAGACATCAGGCCCTATCCTGATCCCTTAACCCCTTCAGTGAATGCTCCATGTGGACCAAGGTGTGATCAGAAATCACAGCGGGAAGAATGTCATAGGTGAGGAGATCTGGTGGACCAGACAGGTTAATCAAGAAATAATCAATACTGGAATAAGACTTGTGTGGAGTTGAAAAAAAGTATATTTTCAGTCACCAGGATGTAAGATGCACCACGGGTCACCTAGTCCTGGCAAATCCATGAAATCTCTCAGCCCCCATTGAGCTGGTGAGAATCCCTTGTGGCAAAGTGCCAACCTGTCAAGGTCTGGGTGAATGACTAAGTTTCAGTCTCCACCAAGAATAATTGGAAGATGAGAAAAAGGTAATAGGGGAGACAGGAGATTGGAGAAAAAAGTAGGAGAGTTAGGCCATAAATCCCTCCTAAAAGGAGCTCAGTTAAGCCCAAATGCCCCTGGAGCAACAGAAAGCAACCCTCTGGGGCACCGCTTTCTTTTAGCAGTTGAAAAGAGACACTCCTACATACTAAGATCCCAGTGCCATCCTTTTATTACTCACCCCCACCCCATAAACTTG
Organism: Neoceratodus forsteri; assembly: GCA_016271365.2. Lineage (NCBI taxonomy): Eukaryota > Metazoa > Chordata > Ceratodontiformes > Ceratodontidae > Neoceratodus > Neoceratodus forsteri. Next base: position 38,504,611 of record CM028137.1, on the reverse strand, counting down.
TTTGACCCACTCTCTGTAGAAATATTGGATATCCTCCCACTTGAGGTGAGTTTCCTGAAGGAAGACTACATCAGGCTGATACTTATTAAGATGGCATAGGATCATATACCTCTTATGCTTGTCATTCGTCCCTTGACATTCCAAGATATTAATTTATATGTGGTACCCATAATTAGAGTTAACTTTGAATATCACTCAAACTACCATCTGCTTGCTTACAGGTTTATAGAGTGTTCCAATAAACACCCAACCCCAATCCCAATAACACCCCCCAAACCCAGCCTCCCCTATTTTCATCAAGGGCTTGAAACATGACATAAACCAATGAAAGTAGCCAGGAGACTGAGCCAAGGAGTGGAGCTGAGATAAATATGTCTCACCCGCTCGGGTGCATCACGTGACTCCCCCCCATCTAGTTTAAAAACCCACTTGTAACTATATATAAACATGTACATATATACACATACATATATATTTATGCAATGGCGGTGAGGATAAAAACTGGCAAATAACAGCAGTATTTTTGCCTGCACAGACCTACAGTGAGAATATCGCATTTATTCCCACTCTAGGTCATTTATTCTCACTGTAGGTAATAACCAGACACAAACTGCACTTTACCACAACTGTTCAAAAATGTTTTGATTGGTGGGAGCTGGCAACATGAGCAGCACAATCAGAATTCACCTGCTCAGTTGCATGTCAGCTCCCACTCACAGTTTCATTTCTCTCCAGCATCACACAGAGCACTTTCATTTTCTCCCCATATATTTTTCCAGCACCAGATACAGTCCAAAGAAAACTCACCCTCTGCATACATTCCAAATTTACTCAGCTAACAGCTGTAACTCAGAACTTCATCAGTGTGAAAACGGCATACGGCATTCACACTGAGAGGTACTTTTTTTAGTCACTTAATACACACAAAAATTAAAAACTGCATAGCAAACCCCCTCACCCTTACCAATGAACACACAGACACACAGCTACAGACCATTCTTTCTCCCTTCCCAATCATAACTGCCAACAGGCCTACCTCACACCCAGTCACAGTACCTGTGCTAGCCGAGAAGGAGCTTCTGAAGTGCCCAGAAACAAGCAAAACCAGCCACTCGCTCCTCCAAACTTAAAACCCTTACCACTCACCACTCACTGCTGCTGTAGAATTTGACAACCACGATCAGTTACATACCATTTCCAAAATGCAGCTGCAACCAAATAAAGCATTTTCCGAAAAGCAAAACAGAAAAACAAATCAATAAATAAATTAATAAATCTTTCACCTCGCTCCCTTGCTAAGCGAAACTTCACACCGCCATGTTTTCAAAACTTTTCAGAGCTTCCACACACACAACATCATCCAATCAAAGGTTTCATAGAAAGTGGAGGCACGCACTGACCTTAGCTACCATAACACCATACAAACAGCACAAAATCTGCTTAGATATTTAAATAAAAAAAACTTAAAAAACACACGGAAAAATAATCAATAAACAAAACCATTGCATAAATGAGATATGGAATGGGTCTGCTGGAAATATCACTGATATTTCCCCTCATGCAGTTTGACCTTGTGAAGTCACTCGTGGTTTCGCCCCTCGTGAGGTCAAAGTTCAAACTGCACTCGGGGGGAAATATCAATGATATTTCCAGTAGACCCATTACATATCCCATATATATATATATTATGGTAGAGGAGCCCTTTTAAGGTTAAAGGGTCAAATTTTACACCTAAATCACTTTGTGACTGTTCAGCACATTTGCCTGACATTTAGAATGCACAATCAAGAACCATACACCTTGGTATCTGCCAAGTTTCATACCAGTAGGTTATACGGCTGCGGAGTTATTAAGCATGATCTGCTTGCGCATTTATGCTACATGGTGAAATCTTTGCTCGTGCCTACAGGTTGTACAGTTTGCGTGAGCAGTCCAAAAACTAATAGGAACATGAGGCCAGGGTGCCCGATGTGCCTTTTGGAGATTTCGTGAAAAAATTTTGAACGGTTCAAAAGTTATTCAAAAAACAATTCCCTTTATAAGTCAATGGGAAAAGTTAACAAAAAGTTCAACACTTTCACAAATGCACTTTTACTGTCGCAAATGGCCCTAGTACTTTCACAAATCTGCCATTTTGTTTTCAGTTGGTGATCAGAAAAATGCTTGGCATTTAAAATTGGGACCATCTAGGGACACAATTCTTTTTGTGTTCACCTAGTCGGAGATTGAGGATGCTAGCCATGTCTTTATTTTGGGGTTAAATACCCCAGAAATATGTTTTTTCAAAGTTCTGGAAAAAGTACTTTCACAAAGTACATTCGTGCTCACGACACTTTCACAAATCTGTGTGAAAGCTTTCGCAAATCACGAAAGTACTTTGCAACAGTATGGCCAAAATGACAGGAGTTCTTTGCCACTTTGCTACAAAAGAACGGTTAGGTCTTTTGGCCTGAAATTTAGAGGGAATGCAGCCAACATCTCACAAATGTGCCTTTTGGTGGTTTGGTGAAAAATTTTGTATGGCTGCAAAGATACAGTACTCCAAAGTTGCCATTTTTTGCCATAGACTAACATGGTGGCATATGCCGCGCCTTTCGGGGCTCGTATCTCGAAAACGATGCGAGATACAGATTTTTTGCTGCGAATTCCATAGCCCTTTGGGCTATGTAACAGCAAAACCTAGCCAGGAAAATCATGATTTTTGTGAAATTTACATTTTTTTCAACGTCATGCAGTTGCTGAGATATTAGCAATTAAGTACTTCCAATCGTCGTTTTCAGCTTCGATGCCCATTACAATGCATACATTCTTTGTACACACTGTGTTTCTCTATGCACCTGTTCAGCAAAAACAGGGTATGCGCTTCCGTTACTGTTTCAACTTACGTTTCTGTCCCTGTTTGTTTTTATGTTCCCGTGTACGCCACCGTGTGTGTTACCCTTAGTGTTGTCATTTACGCTTGCGTTTTCATTACTGTTACCATTTGTATTTACACTACTGTTTCTCTTTGCATTTTTGTTTGCGTCACCATGCACATTGGCATTTCTGTTTATGGCAGCCATTTCATTTGCGTTTCCATTTCTCTTTCGTTTTGCGTCTTCCTTGCTGTTACTGTTACCATTTGCATTTGCAATTCCTTTACTGTGCCCGTGCACATTATGCTTTGCATTTCCATATGCTCTTGCATTTCCTTTTGCATTTCTGTTTGCTTTGGTGTTATTGTTGCTGTTACCATTACCATTTGTGTTTACAACTGCAGTACTGTGCCTGTGCACATTTTGGTTTGCATTTCTTCATTCGCTTTTGTTCCCATTTCCATTTCTGTTTCCTTTGGTGTTATTCTTCCTGTTATCTTTACCATTTGCATTTACAATTCCGGTACCATGCCTGTGTGCATTACGGTTTGCGTTTACATGTGCACTTGCATTCGTGTTTCCATTTCGGTTCCCCTTCATGTTCTTTTTGCTGTGACACTTAACATTTCCATTTTAAATACTGCTGCCATCACTCTTCGTGTTACTACTTGTGTTTTCGTACTCACTTCAATGTCCATTTGCATCACTGTTCACTTCGCTGTCACTTTGCGCTTGCGTTTCTATTAACGTTTCCTTTACCATTTACATTTGCATTACCATGTACACCACTGTTGGTGCTTCTGTTTGCATTGCTTTTCCTGTTACTATGTCACAAGACATCATGTGGCAGGAGTTTGGGGCCCCGCTGCCGCATTACATTCACTATTTCTCATCATCATTCTAAAAAAGAAGGGAAATTAGAGGCAAAAAACTCAATTTAATGCATCAGTTAGGGTTGTTCCACAGCAACAAAAGCAAGGAAATTCAGTTTTAGGGTTGAAACCCCCCTTGAACCCCCCACAGCCCACCCCCCAACCGGCATCGTGGTGCAACATGGGGTCATCAGTCCTAACTCTCAGCCCATTTTCCTACACCTCAGACTCTTTACACATGTGATGGGGTGTGAGTTAGGGCCGGCGACCATGGCGCTATGATGCCGGTTGGGTGGGTCTGGGGTCAAGGAGTTTTCAACCCAACACTGAATTTCTTACTTTTGTCACTGTGAACAACCCTAACTGATGCATTAAACAAAGTTTTTGCCTCTAATTAATATATATACAGTATATATATATATGTATTAGAGGCAAAAAACTCCATTTAATGCATCAGTTAGGGTTGTTTTCCAGCAAAAAAAAGCTAGGAAGTTTGGGGTTAGGGTTGAAAGCCCCCCTTGGATCCCCCAGCCCACCCCCCAACCAGCATCGGGGTGTGCATTGGGGTCGTTGGCCCTAACTCTCACCCAATCACATATGTAAAAAAGCTGAGGTATAGGAGAATGGGGTGAGAGTTAGGACCAACGACCCCAATGCACCCTGATGCTTGTTGGGGGTAGCTCTGGGGTCTGGGGCATTCAACTAACCTGAATTTCTAGCTTTTTTTGCTGTAGAACAACACTAACTGAAGCATTAAATTGAGTTTTTTTGCCTCTAATTTCCCTTCTTTTTGAGAATGAGGATGATAAATAATGAAAGGAATGCAATGGCAGCAGCACGGGGCCCTTTGGGCCCTGCGCTCCAGCCACATGATGTCTTGTTACACAGTAACAGGAACTGCAAAGCAAACGCAAGCTGCAACAATAATGCACATGGCAAAGCAAACGTAAATGGCAAAGCAAACGTTAATAGAAACACAAGCGTAAAGTGACACCGAAGCGAACAGTTACGTAAACGGAGGAGACATCAAACAGAAGTACATACAGAGCACAACTGGTAACACACACATAAATGGTACCACAGTTGTAAATGCAAATGGTAACAGTAACACCAACAATAATACTCAAGTAAACAGAAACGCAAGCATGTACGAAAATGCAAACCATAACGCACACGGAACCACAGTTGTAAATGCAAATGGTTATGATAACAGCAACAATAAAGCCAATAAAAACAGAAACACAAGCAAATACGAAAATGCAAACTGTTACACATAAGGTCATGGTACCGCAATAGTAAACGTAAATGATAACAGTAACAGCAACAGTAAAGACAACAGAAAAAGAAATGCAAGTGCATATGAAAATGCAAACTGTTACGCACACGGTGGCATGGACAGGAATGGTGATATGAATGGTAACAGAAGTGCAACTGGAAATGCTAACGGGCCCAGATATTCAAAAAGGATGCACATGGCGCAACAGTGTTGTGCCATGCGCAACCCACTGATGTGCCCCAGCGCAATATTCAAAAGGGAAAAGTGCGCTGCACAAATCCCGATTCGCCGGAGCACATCAGTAATGCTTGCAGGCACGGGGGGGGTGTGCCCATGCTTAACCTGCACAGCCTGATATTCAGCCCAGGATGTGCAGAGCCATGCATGCGCAACCCCTACTTGTGCCTGCACAAAGTTAAGCCCCAAAAAAAGGAACAAATGATGGCCACCCACAGGTGAGCTGCGGCATTGCAGGGCACAACACGGCAGCTGCCACCTGTGGGTGGCCACCTGATTTCCTGCCGCACCTGGTAGTGCCCTCCATGCCCCATCATGGGCATCTGTGTACATAAACCCCATCCAATATCCCTGGTGGTCTAGTGTACCGCTATGTTCCTGATCACAGGCATTTGTCTCCCAAAAAAAAGCCTTGTCTAATATCCCTGGTGGTGCAGAGGACCGCTATGTGCTCAGTTGCGGGCATCGGTATAATAACTCCCCCCCGTCCAATATCCCTGGTGGTTCAGTGGACCGATCACTGCCCGATCATGGGCATCTGTGTAAATCCCCCCCGCCAATATCCCTGGTGGTCCAGTGGACCGCACTCTGCTCAATCGTGGCCATCTGTAAAACATCAAAGAGGACCTATTACCCTGGTGGTCTAGGTGTACCTCCCCACCCACCCACTAAGCCCTGCCCTCCCCGGTCAGCCTGCAGGCAGCACCCCACCCACCTGCCATCCAGCCTCTGCTGACTGACAGCTCGGTGGGCTGCATGCCCATTGGTTCACAGTGTGAGCCAATGGGCGTGCAGCCTATGCTATTACACAGTCCAGATATGGTTAATAGGACATTCACATATCTGGAATGTATGACGGTATGGTTGCCTCCATTGGCTCACGCCAGAACCAATGGGCATGCAGCCTACTGAGCTGTCAGCTGGCAGCAGTCAGCGGGGCAGCAGAGGGTGGGGTGCTGCCACCCGCTGGCTGACCGGGGTGAGTGGGGCAGTGGGGCTCAGTGGGTGGGTGTGGATAGGGTACACTAGACCACCAGGGTAATAGGTCATCTTTTATGTTTTACAGATGCCTGCAATCAGGCAGAGTGCAGTCCACTGGACCACCAGGGATATTAGTGGGGGGTTTACACAGATGCCTGTGATCGGGCAGTGATCAGTCCACTGGACCACCAGGGATATTGGACGGGGGGGTTTTATTATACTGATGCCTGCAATCTAGCCCATAGCAGTCCATTGGACCACCAGGGATATTAGATGAGGCTTTTTTGGGAGACAAATGCCCACAATCGGCTGCAGGGGGTGTCAGTCCCCAATGGCTGCTGCCTGGCAGGGTGCCAGGTGCAAGTTGTCAGGGATCAGCTCACCTGCATGCTAATTGGATGCAAATGGGGCCATAATGACATGCAAATGGCCCCAAGTGTGCCTTGCATAAATTATGGCCCTATTTGCGTGTCCCCTTTTGAATATCGCAGGTGCTGTGCATGGTGCAATGGCACTTGCACTAGCGCATCTCCATGCTCCACTCTGGCCAATTGTGCTGGCACAGTACCACTGCACCATGCACAGTGGGGGTGGCCAGGGTGCGATATTCAAAGCTGCTGCACCATAGTGCAGCTCCATTGAATATTGCCCAGGCCACACCTCTGCGCAATCAAGTTGAGCTGCACCCAGGCTTGCGCCACAGCCTGGAGCAGTTTGAATATCCGGGCCACTGTCACAGTAACACACCCTTCTTTTCCCCAAGAACTGCATTGAAAAAATAAATTGAAAACAAAGAATGCATACATTATAATTGACTTCGGAGCAGAAAAGTACAACTTGGAATACTAAATTGCTTATATCTCAGGAACCGTATGACGTAGGAAAAAAATTAAAATTTTGTATGAGTTATTACTTTTCTGGCTAGTTTTCTGCTTAGCCCCCCCAATTGGGGGGGCTAAGCATTTTTTTGACAAATAGTCCATATCTCGCACTGTTTGTGAGATACGACCCCTGAAAAACGCAATGGACACCATAATGTTATCCTATGGGACAAATCGTCAACTTCAGAGTGCTGTCACTTTGCCACCCTGTAATATTTTTTCTCCAAACCACTAAAAGGCACATTTGTAGGATATTGGTTTTCTTTCCTCCAAATTTCAGCCCAAAAGACTAAACCGTTATTTTCCAGCAGAGCAGCAAAGAATTCCTGTAATATGGTGGATGCCGTAATGTTATCCTATGGGAAAAAGCACCAAATTTGTAGTGCTGTAACCTTGCCACTCTGTAATATATTTTGACCAATCCACTAAAAGGCACATCTGTAGGATGTTGCCTTTCTTCCCTCCAAATTTCAAGTAAAAAGACCAAACTATTTCTGAGCTATTCCATGTCAAAGATTGGCAACATTTCCCTATCTATTCGATTATAAGAAATGTGGCCATCTTGTCCCTATTTTGCCATCAAAGATCATGATCAAAGAATCTCATGATCAAAGAATTTGCAGCCTCACGATCAAAGAATTTGCAGGCTCATGAACAAAGAATAAAAAATTAAATAATTCCAAAAACAGAAGCAAATGCAGTAAACCACTGCCATGGTTCAACAGAACGAAGCACCCTGAGTAAAACCCACCCTCATTTGACGTCCTAGGACACCCATGGGCTAAGAATATTTAATTTTAAATTGGGCCATCTTGTCCCTTGCTTGCGATGCAATATTGCAGTCATATAATCTCACGATCAAAGAATTTGCAAGCTCACAAACAAAGAATAAAAAATGTAATAAATCAAAAAATTGGAGGAATTGCAGTAAACCACCACCATGGTTTGACAGAATGAAGCCCCCTGAGTAAAACCCACCCTCATTTGACTTCCTAGGGCACCCATGGGCTGAGAAAAATGATTTTAAAATTCGGCCATCTCATCCCTCACTCACGATGTAAGATCGTGATCCAAGAATCTCACAATAAAAGAATTTGCAGCCTCACAATCAAAGAATTTGCAGGCTCACAATCAAAGAATAAAAAAGGGTGAACCATGATTTATTCACCGATTTGAACAAAACCAATGTCATGGTTTGACAAAACGGACCCTCCTGAGCAAAACAAGCCTTCATTTGTGTCCCTAGCCCACCCCTGAGCTGAGATATTAGTGTTTTAGGTCACGATGCAAGATCGCAATCAAAGAATCTCACGATCAAAGAATTTGCAGGCTCGCGATCAAAGATCATTAGTGAGCCGCGAATTAAGATTTTAAAAGCTTATGACTCTATTTTTTGACTGATTTGGATGGAACCAAAGCCATGGCTTGATAGATCAGGGTCCCCTGAATAAAACCCATCGAAGTTTTACTTCAGAAGTGACCCCTGAGCCGAGATATTTGCGTTTGTGTAATTGGAAAACTGAAAACAAGATGGCGGACCTCGCGGTCAAAGAATTTTGAAAATTCCTCAGGAACAAAGATTCTTGAACTGTGAGGCTGCAAATTCTTTGATCGCCAGGTGAGACCAGATGGCCAGAACCCCCATTCTTTGATCGCAAGAGATACATATAAATTTTACCATTTGACTAATAATGGGAACTTAAAAGTGCCATAACTTTTGAATGCCTTAATAGTTTTTCACCAAACAAAAAGCGACATGTTCGACCACCAAAGCCCTTTCAAACAAGTCATCTTGCAAAGCAGGACTCCACATGATGGCCGTGCAGGACCACATTAAGAATGCAAAAAGGTGGCTCCAAAAATGGATAATTTTGCATTATTCAGTGCTTTCGTACACGAAGACCAGCTCTCCAACACAAACGCAATTTGGCAAATCAAGAGAACTAGTGCACCCCAACGTGTGTACCAAAATTCAGGCAAATCCATTGAATGGGTCCAAAGTTATTAATGTCCAAATTTTTGACTTTAGTAAGTAAGTGGCTGCTCAACCCTAACTATAGTGGTCAACTATGCCACTATAATATATATATATATATATATTTAGTGTATTGTTGTGTTAACTGACAGGTGCCTGGTAGTTGAAAGCCCTCACTGCCTTAATGGTCGGACAAGGCTGCCATAACCTCACCCCATCACATGAGTAAAGCAGAGTATAGGAGAATGGGTGAGAGTTAGAATCGATAACCCCAATGCGCACCCCGATGCCGGTTGGTGGGGTGGGTGGGTACAAGGGGGCTTTCAACCCTAACACCAAACTTCCTCACTTTTGTTGCTGTGGAACAACCCTAATTAATGCATTAAATGGATTTTTTTGCTTCTCATTTTCCTTCTTTTTGCAAATGATAACGAGAAATAGTGAATGTAAAGCGACGGAGAGAGCATGGGGCCCTCCCTCCACGTGATGTCTTGTCACATAGTAACATTGTGCCTGCAAACGCAAATGGTAATGCGCCTGGTGTTGCAAAGTGAAATAGAAAGAGAAACAGTACTGTAGACAGAAATGTTAAAAACAACACAAACGCAAGCACAAATGAAAACACAAAGGGTAAAGCACATGGTGGCGTAGACAGGAACGGTAAGTGAAACGGGTACAGAACCACAAGCGAAAGCAGTAACGGTAACAGTAATGTAAGCGCACAGGCTGGTTTTCCTCAAAAGCTGCATAGAGAAAGACAGTGAGTATAATGAATGTATGCATAATAATGGGTGTTGGAGCAGAAAATGAGGAGTTGGAATATTAAATTGTTTATATCTCAGGAACCGTACGACGTGGAAAAAAAATTTAAAAGTCATATGGTTTATGACTTTCCTGGCTACTTTTGTACTTAGCCCCTACTAGAGGGCTAAGCATTTTTTTGATGAAAAGTCTGTATCTTGCACCATTTCCGAGATAAGGGCCCTGAAAGGCGTGACGAACGCCATAATGTTATCCTATGGGAAAAAAAGAGAAGCTCAGAGTGCCATAACTTTGGCTCCTTGTACTATTTTTTTACCAAACCACTAAAAGGCACATATGTGGGATGTTGGCTGTGTTCCCTTAAAATTTCAGCCCAAAAGACCAAACTGTTATTTTGCAGCAGTGCGCCAAAGGAATCCTGTAATGCGGCAGATGCCGTAATATTATCCTATGGGAAAAAGTGTCAACTTTGGAGTGCCGTAACTTTGCCATTGTGTAATATTTTTTCACTGAAATACTGAAAGGCACATATGTGAGATGCTGGCTGCGTTCCCTCCAAATTTTTGCTGTCATTTTCCACAGCCTAGAAAAGTACTGTATAGAACTTTCTTGGCTTTCGCAAATTCATTAAACACTGTTCATGGAAAGCGAAAGTATTTTACGAAAATACTTTTTCCAGAAATTTGAAAGACATATTTCTGGGGTGTTTTACCCCAAAATAAAGACATGCCTAGCATCCTAGGTGAATACATCACTAGGTGAATATAAAAAGAATTAGTTTGCTAGATGGTCCCAATTTTAAATGCCAAGCATTTTTCTGATCGCTAACTGAAAACAAAATGGCAGATTTGCAACAGTAACTTGCCCATTTGCGAAAGTAAAAACTGCATTTGTGACACAGTCGAACTTTTTGTTAACTTTTCCATTGACTTATAATAGGAACTTGTTTTCTGAATAAATTTTGAACCGTTTAATATTTTTTAAAGAAATCTTCAAAAGGCACATCGGGGACCCTGGCCACACATTCCCTGAAGATTTCAGACCGGTCGCACAAACCGTGCAACCTGTAGAGATGACCGTAGAATTCCAAAAAAGCATAAACACGCATGCAGATCGTGCTTACTAACTCTGCAGCCATATAAGCGACTGGTATGAAACTTGACAAGTGCCAAGGTGTATGGGTCTTGATCATGTATTCCAAATTTCAAGCAAATCCCTTGAACAGTTGCAAAGTTATTAAGGTGAAAAATGTTGGGTTTAACATGTAAATGGTTCCTCAACCCTAACTATGGTAGCACTACCGTGCTACCATGATATATATATATCACTTATATATATATAACACTGATATATATATAACATGATATATATATAGCACTTTTAAGGTTAAAGGGTCAAATTTTGCACCTCAATAACTTTTCCACCATTCAATGGATTTGTCTGTACTTTGGAATGCACAATTGGGCATGGGAGATCTTGGGATCTGCCAAGTTTTGTACTGGTCAAATATACGGCTGCAGAGTTATTAAGCAACAACCAATTGCACAATTATGCTTTTTTGCGATTTCTTTGCTCTCGCCTACAGGTCGCACAGTTTGCGGTTTTCCTTTTTCATTTCCTGTATTTGTTTGCTGAGGTTGTCAACCTTGTGTTAGAGCCTACGAACACAATGGCAGTGCGGAGTGTACTGCTTTCTAGGAGGCTGATCTGTGAAGAGAAAAAACACATAAAAGATCTACTATGTGCTAATGTGAAAAAGAGTTATGTGTCTCTGTAGCTCTTTTTCTCAGAATGTCACTTTATGGGAAAGGTTTGGTGCTATGTACGTCACAGCTTCCATTTAAGTTTTCACAGTAGCTGGGGAGTTATTACTTAGATGACATATGGTATTGTTATTGATAATGAGTTACATATTTTGTTCAACTGCCATTTAAAGTTGGTTGTTAATTCACCACATATTGGGGTAGAAAAGGGTTGATAGGTATCACACGCTACTGTGATTGTTCTGTCTTAATTGAAAAGAAAACAAGCTAGGAGCTCATGTATTTTGCAGGTCTATGTTAATAGTAATATATGGAATTGGGAGGCTGTAACTTTTGTGCTGTCATTTTGTGGATATCTCCCCTCCCACCCACACCAAGAAAATAAATAATTATTAAAATTGCAGTGGACAGTTAGATAAAAGGAAAAGTCGATAGATATTAATATTGCAGTAAATTGTTCCACTTACCTTCAAGCTGCCATTGTTACTTATTGAATGTTGTTAGGTAAGCAATGTTGTTAGGTTATCTGTAACGAGAGGCTCATATGTGCTGTTCACATGCGATTGTGGCATAGTGATACTGCTACCAGCATAACGTTACATTACTGTTTTTTTTTTCAGCAGTAAACCACTACAGGGTGTGGGTTGCTGGGTGGATTTGAACATGGTTTGTGTGGTGAGTCACAAGGAATAGCTTTATGTCATGGCAGTTGGTCTATCAATAGTGCTGTTCCATTTGAAAGGAGCACATTACCATTTGTCCTGTTGTTGCTTGTAACACATGGCAGTTAACAAACATGCATAATGACATCCTCCTTCAAACTGTTGCTGTCAATGATTTTAAATATTACTAAAACCATATCAGAAACAATGTTTACCATTGTGTTTACTAATTTATACCTTCAGTATGTCATTGGGGTGCAGGACTTAATACAAGTGTTATGGTTTGGTCACTCGGATGCGAGCAGTACTAAAGAGATAATGTTTGTGTCAACTCCTCCAGCATGCCTACACCTTGGAGGGGTATATAGTGTTATATCTCATTACCTGAGGTGCCTTACTGCATCATATACCATCTTACATGTTGGGTCTTTTTGACTAATTACTTTACAGAATTATCAGCACATATTGTATTATTATACACTTATGTTCAGGACTGCTGCCAGGCTCTTGCTTCACCTGTACGTAAGATGTTTCAGCTGTCTCCCCAGCCATTGTAAGACAGACATAGAGATTGTTTAATAGAGTCAGTGCAATTGGTTTAGTTACTCTTGCTGTTATTTTAAATATTTTGTTCTCTCGTAGAACTTCATGTTTTTACAACCATTTTTATTGTACTGATGTTTGTACTCTTTACATCTATATGACTCACTTATTTATCATGGTGACAAAAGAGGTGATATACCTCAACTAAACACTTTTCCATTTACTATTGCACAACTAAAAGTGTCTTTAGTAAAACATTAGTTAACTGTTCTGTACTGTATTCTCCCCAGGTAAGAAGTTCTGTGTCAGGTATTCGTTATTAGTTATGTCAGTCGTGTATTATGGTGTATAGAGGACTGCATGACTTGTTTCACCTGGAAGCAAACAGACTCGTACAGGACATTTATCATGCACTATTATGCACCATTTAAAGTGCAGGATGAGCTATTCAATTAACAATTACTGTGTTTTGCTACAATGGTTTTCTGATTACTATAGACATTTTTATGTTTGTTCTTGAGGTCAGAGGGGATGAGAATACCTCTGTGGCAGAACACGTTGCCAGTGTATTCTTGTTAATTCAGTATTGTACAGTGGTCTGTGAAAACCTTGTAATGTCATTGGTCAAAAACATGTAACATTACTGTTGATAAATGGTGGATAACCCAATGGCTTAGGAATGTTTTTTATTAAATATATTATTAAACACATTTTTTGTAAACATGCATCCATTGTATAACTGCAACGAGGCACTCCAGGGTGTTAGTTATTGGGTGATTTACCCATTTTTCTGTGGTGAAGTCACCAGCTGCACCTTGGACAACAACAGAAGTTGTGGGTAAATCCTCATAACCTACACTCTGTTGTGCCTTATTGCTTAATTCTCTATGTCTGTGTTAAGTGAGAAGTATAGAATAACTATTTACACTTACAGTAATACAACAGCTTGATCATTATGATATAACATACACCTGTACAGGCAATACTGTTATGTAGTTAGAAAAGTTGTGTGCTGTGTAATAAAATTGACTCTGTATTTTCAAGCAATATTTTTTTAGCAGCTGTACATTAAGAGTGTCTAATGAACATATAAAAGTAGGAACCACATTTATGATACACTGGACTATCTTCATAGGGACAATATGACAGTCTGTGACTGTGTATTAGGCAGTTCTAATGTATGGGTAGGAAATAGAGACACGCTCAGTCTGTGGTTTCGTGCAACACTATGTGTCACCAGATGTGCATTTGAACTGTATTATGCACAGGCAATCACCACTTATTGCTTATGTGGTACTGAAATAATGTCTGTTTTCAGCTGCACAGTCTGATCATACTAGTACAGCATATAACAATGTTCACAGCATATGAACTGCAACACAAAGTCAGCACTGTGATGTATATCGATTCTTGTCAGTAAATATTATCAATGGTTTGTTGTATGGTTTTCTTACCTTCTGACTCAACAAGGATGACACTGTTGGAGTCTGATTCTTTAGCCTCCACAGCCTCTGGTTAGCTGGAACTACATTGCTTCTTCATGGGGAGCACCTCTGATGAACTATTAATTAGAGACAGTAAAGATATTTGTTGAATGTGGTATTTGTGTGGTCATATTTCTAAAAAAATATTCATTTGAACATCTACAGTCTTGCATGACAGTTAAGTTACAACTAGTTCAGTAGCTGTAGTTATTGAGTACTAAAAGATCTATTCATCCTTAAATATTTCACAATAGAGTGATAGCACTGAGATGCTATCTATGGTATGCAATTACAGTTATGGTATAGACAATGGATTTTCTATCCTTAGATTATTATCAGACTGAAAGAGATCTACCAATATTGATGCAAGAGGTGCATCAGTACTATGAGACCACAAACTTATTATCATTATGCAAATATACTATTATATATGGTTAACCTTTCTTATTTATAAAGATAGGGCTGCTGAAGATCGTTGCCAACCACATAATAAACTGGTGTGCACATTGTCAAGTGATATTATACGCAGTCTAAACAGTTTTCCTATTCAGTTCAAATTTCATGGAATTGTACCTTTCTCATTTATTGTGTGGATATCTAATTACTAACTACACAGTGTCTAAAGTCATACCTTTCACCTTTCAAGAGGCTGAAAATTCCATTTAGATAAGTAACTGTAACACTTCAATAGGGGTGTGTCACCATAGTGTTAAGAACCATGTACTATTGAAAATTCAATATTTATAGTAACAAAAGTCGTTGTGTCTTCCCATCTTGGGTTTGAAATGGCGATATGGAACTGTCGAGCTTTGCTGTCAAAGTTGATATGCTGTAATTTCAATCCCTGAATGGAGACACATAGTAGTTGTGCATGGTTGTCCATACATGATTGTCTGTGCATGAAGTATGATGTAACACAATAAAAAATCAGGAACAAGGCATGTGCTCATGCTATGCAAGTCATATTCTAACACTGTACTGCCACATGATGTGTGTGTGAGTGCTACATGAAAACAATACTGGGTAACATAATACTTTTAAATACTGCATGGCTGTGTTGTGTGACTATGACAAATGTCTGTCAGCACTTTGACAAGTTAATTTGCAATGTCTCACCTGTAAAATAGTTTAAAATAGAACTGAGAAATATTAGACTTATAGAATTTCTGAACACAGTGTTAAAACTGTTTTTTGTTACATTTGTTTAATAGTTTGCACATCAGTTAGCTGTTTTTTTTTATTTCTGCAAAAGAAAACATGCTGTTTAATAACAGATAGTTGCTTTACTTATGTTGTGTTATGCACTCCCCTGCATCTGGCTTTCCAGCTGCCTCCCACATCTCAAATGTGATATAGTATGAGCCTACATCATTGCCTGGTATCTCCTCTCATGTTTTTAGTGTATAAAACCACTGGCACAACAGCTTTCACTTAAGCTTGCACATTGGTGCATTTTTGTTGCATATCTTGAGTACTATTTTCATATACTCATGGATGCACCTCCACATCTTCTCAAGTTTCATATTAGTGCTCCTCATAAGGAACCATGGGTTCCCTCTGGACTGTGCTGCCTCGACCAGACAGGAAACCTCTTTTATGCTCCACAGTCTCATTACAGTGAGTCACAGTTGTTTTGTACACGCTGTAAGAAATAGAGAACAAAATAGTATATTGAGACAGTGTTTTGTGAGTTCTGCCTTTTTCTGCCCTCTGTTGTACAGCCAATATCACAGATTATGACACAGTTTCATTTATTCTGATGCTATTGTCTTAGTAGCACAGTACAACAATTAAATGAAGAACTGTGGTTTGTAGTTAGGACTGGCTGCATAAATTGTGCGACCTACAGGTGTAAGCAAAGAATGTGCAGAAAGACCGTTATTGTGCACATGGATATTGCTTAATAAATCTGCAGCCATTTATCAGCAGTGCAGTGAACATCCACCCTCCTCACATTAGACAGGTTGTACAATGCTCTCTTTGGCAGCGCCTATGTTCATTGTATGCTGCTGGGTCAAGACTGTCATTGACACTTCAATTGTACTGTAGTATATGTGGGCGGTTGTGTTAAGGCACATGAGAAGAACTGTCTACATGTCTGTTGTGTCGTGTGACATCAATGACATCTTGTTACTGTTAGGGTGGTCAGGTAACATTTAATTATGTTGTGAGCAGAAGTGTATTACTGTTAGGGGGTGCACTTTTGTCACAATTCACACTAGATATGGTATTCTATGGTTACTTCTGAATGGACAGATTGCTCTTTCTATTGTTGACTGCAATAACACTATGCTGGTGCCTGGGGGGAATCCCACCCGCAATGTCTTCAGATGTAAGAAAACTTTGCAGAATAAGATACTTATGAAAGTGTTGTCTCTTTGTGATTTCATGCTTAAGTTTTTCCTACATGTATTCTGATACAGCATAGTGAATAAATAATTATGTAGATTTTAGACTATATGTCTATGTATGTAAAAGCACAGAACATGGTCAAGCCTCTGAATGTACGATGCACAGTGACAGTGAGACAGTGTTAATTTTTTTGTGTCTGTAACTAGTGCAGCTGTTCTATTTTTTGACCGAGTTTGTGGGCTCTTGAAAGAGCCATTTTTGTAACAATAACATGTGCTGTTACACCATGATATTTTTTAGAGTACTGTGAGGATCCCATGTTGAAGGTCACCCAAGCAAAGGCAATTGCCAGCATCTGAGAAGTGCACACCGTCTGGTAGGTAGAGACAATTATTACAAAATTTAATTTCAGGGTGACATATGGTGTGCATCCCAGCCATGCGCAGGCATCCTGATATTTGAATGTTAACCTTTCTGTGAGCTCTGTCAAGTAGGTACATGTGCTGTTCTGCTTGCCAGACCCTACGCTCTGTAATGTCAGACAAAATGATATTTACAGGCAGGCAATATATGCATAATAGAAGCAAGGTCCTATTTTGCTTCCGAGACTAAATCTACTCATCTGTTGGTGCCCAAATCATTTCCTCCAAAATGGATCAGCAGTATATCTGGCTGAGCTTGAGTACTCAGAAGTCTGTGCATTGTTGGCATGAGATGCTCCCACCTCATCCCACCTCTGCCAAACCACTTTACAGAGCAATTTAGAAGCTGCAGGTCTCTCCAAAACCACTCCTCTGAGCATACTCTAGAAGCATGCCTTACTATACTACTGCCCACTATTCACACGGTACATTTGCTGTTTTCTGCCATTCTTAGCTTTTAAACTGAATATGGACAGAGAGCTACAAAAATAAGATCACTGTTTGCACTGCAGGTGGTTAAGCACAAGTGAATGACAAAGTAAGATTTCATTCTTAGCTTCAACACTGTTTTTGGTGGGCTGTTCCAAAACACTGTCACTTGGCATGTTATTGGTTGATGATTTTCCTTGGCTCACCAATATTGTGCATGCACTTACTACTGCTATGCTGAATGGGTGTTCTTGCTGTCAAACACAAATGCAGGAAATATTTTTTAGTGGTAAAATGTAATGTAGCTATTGGCAAGTTCAAACAATTACAGCTCAACAGAGGAATGATTGGCTGTTTCTCTTGTTATGATACATGTGCTGCTTAGCTTCTCCCCTTGCATCTTTATCTGTGGTAGTAAGTACTCATTGACACTCTGACTTTAAACTGTTATAACTTTTTTCCCACAGTATGGTAGGTGATCAATAGTCACAGAGTCAAATACAGCATGAAAAAAAACATTTTGTTTAGTGCTACTTTTGTTCAGATAATTGTTTTTTATAATGGTAGAAAATTATCTTAGAAAATGTGATGTACTTACACAGTCACAGGCAGGGTGTCTGTTGTTTTGTACAAGATGGCTGCTATGTCCTTCTTCTACACTGTTCTGTGCTTCTGATTGGTTGGTTGATATGGCCTGTTAAATGTGATGATAGATTGGTTGCAACGTCTGTCACTCAAACAGGAGCCAGTCTGTGATAGGCTGAATGTGAAAGGGGGTGTCTAGGAAATCTTGATTTGATAAAGTTTATTTTGCACACTTACCAATTTGTACACTTTTGTGCATTCAAACCATTTTTGGCGACAATATGTTCGAAAGTGTCACACACATGACATAATATTTTGCAAAAGTATTTCACACCACACCTGTAATTTGCAAAAGTGTCAAACGAACGCACATTATCATCAGTTCGATATTTTTACAAAATAGTTATTATTGGGTAAGAGAGTACTGTGTATGCTTAATACTGTAGTATCTTTTGTTTTACATACATTATTATTCTTAGGTTATTATTGAAGTTATGTACACACAATTTGAAAAGGCTACATGTTCTTCTTATGTGACATATGGATAGCTCATAATAGTATGTAATGTTAGAAGCAAACAACATAGAAACATAACATATAAACATAGAATTTGATGGCAGATAAGGACCGCTTGGCCCACCCAGTCTGCCCATTTCTCTGCCTACTGGATAAGCTGCAGATCCTAGTTAACCAGCAGCCTACTTCTTTCTACCTCCACCCCTAGAATTGCCTTATGACTGTCCCATGCATGCTTGAATTCCACCACTGTTTTTGACTCATGACCCCTCCGAAGGCCGTTCCATGCATCCACAACCTCTCTGTGAATAAATACTTCCTAAGTTACCTCTGAGCCGCCCCTCTATCTTCAAATTTAGCCCCTTGTTCTTGCACACCTTTTTGAAAGATGCTAACCTCTTGGACTTTGTTGATTCCCTTGAGGTACTTGAAAGTTTCTATCATGTCCCCTCTCCTCCTTTCCTCGAGGCTATACATATTAAGCTCCTTAAGTCTCTCTCATATGTCTCTCCGGTGCAGACCCTGCACCATTTTTAGTTGCCCTCCTCTGGACAGCTTCCATCCTGTCTATGTCTTTGCGAAGACTGGGTCTCCAGAACTGCAAACAGTACTCCAGATGGGGTATGACCAGCTGTCTGTACAAAGGGATAATAACTTCATGTTTTCTACTGGTGATGCCTCTCCCTGTGCATTCCAGTATCCCCCCCAGCCCTACTTGCTGCCCTCTCACATTGCTTGCCCACCTTTAGGTTATCTGATATGACTACCCCCAGGTCCCTTTCCATTTTTGTTGTTGTTAGTATCTCATCCCCCATTGTGTACTCTTCCCTGGTTTTGTTTCCCAGGTGCATTACCTTGCACTTCTTAGCATTGAATCTAAGCTGCCATACATTTGACCATTCCTCTAACCTTGCCAAGTCCCTTTTCATCCTTTCCACCCCACCTTTGTGCATCAACTCTGTTGGAGATCATTGTGTCATCTGCAAAGAGACATACTTTTCCTTCCAGTCCTCTCGCAATGTCGCTTATAAAGACATTGAAGAGGACCGGTCCTAATACTGAACCCTGTGGAAATTTCACTAGTAACCCCTTTCTTCAGAGTGGACTCCATTTACTATTACTCTCTGTGTCCTATTCTCCATCCAATTTTTTACCCAGGCTGTCATCTTGGGACCCACCCCAGGCTAGCTAACTGTATATTAATCTTTGTGTGGGACCGTGTCAAATGCCTTGCTAAAGTCTAGGTAGGCCATGTCCACAGCCTCCCTGATCTACTACTTTGGTCACCCAGTCAAATAAATCTATCAGATTTGTCTGGCGTATCCCTTCCTGCTGCAGAATCCATGCTGCCTTGGGTCCTGTGCCCCTCTGGCCTGTAGATACTCAACAATTCTTTCCTTCAGAAGTGATTCCATCATTTTCCTACCACTGAGGTTAAACTAACAGGTCTGTAGTTTCCTGCTTCTGCCTTGCTCCCACTTTTGTGAAGGGGAATCACATCTTCCCTCCTCCAGTCCTCAGGTACCACCCCATCCTCCCATGAATTGTTAAACAGGGTAGTCAGTGGTGTCACTAATTCCCTTAGTTATTTTAGAATTCTGGGATGAATCCCATCAGGCCCCATTGCTTTGTCCACCTTCAGTTTTAAGAGTTCTTTCAAAACCCTTTCTTCTGTAAATGGTCTGGTATCAACTTCTGTATCCAGAGTGTTTCTACTGTTTGTTTTAGGTACCTCCCCCTCTTCCTTTGTAAATACTGAGCAAAAATATTTGTTTAGTATTTCTGCCTTTTCACAGTGACCCTCTGCCCACCCCCCCTTTATTAAGGCTCCCTTGGTCTTAGTTCGCCCCTGATGTACCTATAAAGGTTTTATCCCTCTTAACTGAGTTGGCTATCTTTTCCTCAGTTTGGGCCTTTGCTTGCTCTGACTGCCTTCCCAGCTTCCTTTTGCTTTAACTGATACAGTTCTCTGTCCTGCTCCTTCTGTGATTCCTGTACTTCCTGAAAGCTTTCTCTCTCTTGAACCTTCACTGCCACTTCCTTTGAGAACCATATAGTGGTTTTACATCATTTAGTTTTGTTTATTTGTTTCACATGTTAAGGCGTGTTACCTTGTGGATGGCAGTTTTTATTATTCCCTATTGTTCTTCCAATTCCTCCTTCCTGCCCATTTGCTAGTGCATTCCTAGGCACTCACTCCATTTTGGCAAAAGTCAGCCCCTCCTAAAGTCCAGTACCTTTGTCTTTGTATGGCTTGACTTATTGCTGTGCTTATTAGAACCATACTGTCTGGGATGGTCGCGAGTTCCCAAATGGCTACCCAATTCTACATCTGTGATCCTCCTTCATCTCTATTTGAGAGAACAGGTCTAAGATTGCTCCTCTTGGAGTGGGCTCCAGTACTAGTTGTCTAAGGCATGCCCCTGTGGGGCATCTAGAATAACCCACTCTTCAAGTGGCTGCTGCAACTGCACTCCAGTTAACATCTGGCATATTCAGATCGCCCATCAGTAATATCTCCCTTTTTCTGCCTTACTAAGTATACTTATCATTTCCTTTGTCCATTTCCTCCCCTGAGAAGGGGGTCTGTACTAACCCTGTGGATTGTGTGCCATTGCGGTCTCCAAATTTACCCACAGTGCTTCTTCTCCTCCCTGTTTTCCTTTGTTCTGCTGCTTTGATTCCTTCCCTTATGTAAAGAGCCACTCCTCCTCCTCTATTACCCTCTCTGTCCCTTCTCCTGTAGATAGTGTATCTTGGTATATGTTTATGTCCCAGTCATGGTTTTGTGTGAACCATGTTTGTGACTGCCACGTATATCCAGATGTTCCTCCATCAAGGCCACTAATTCAGGAAGCTTGTTACTCAGACTACAGGCACTGGTACTAATTGCTTTCCATTTTTGTTGGCTTTACCTTCAGTTGCAGCATCCCCCACTGACCTTTCTACCTTGGTCTTTTTTCTTATTTAGTACCCTGTTTTTGTAGGAGAGGCTGGCATTTTCCTGCTGCTCATCAGTGCCTTCCCCTTGACTAGTTTAAAGCTTGCCAATGAAGCATTTAAACCGATTGCCCAAAAGACTTGTTCCCTTCCTGGACAGGTTCACAGGTTCTACAGTTTATGGTTTTCTTTTTCATTTCTCTGTATTTGTTTGCTGAGGTTGTCAACCTTTGTGTTAGAGCTTCACGAACACAATGGCAGCGGAGGTACTGCTTTCTAGGAGGCTGATCTGTGAAGAGAAAAAACACATAAAAGATCTACTATGTGCTAATGTGAAAAAGAGTTATGTGTCTCTGTAGCTCTTTTTCTCAGAATGTCACTTTATGGGAAAGGTTTGGTGCTATGTACGTCACAGCTTCCATTTAAGTTTTCACAGTAGCTGGGGAGTTATTACTTAGATGACATATGGTATTGTTATTGATAATGAGTTACATATTTTGTTCAACTGCCATTTAAAGTTGGTTGTTAATTCACCACATATTGGGGTAGAAAAAGGTTGATAGGTATCACACGCTACTGTGATTGTTCTGTCTTAATTGAAAAGAAAACAAGCTAGGAGCTCATGTATTTTGCAGGTCTATGTTAATAGTAATATATGGAATTGGGAGGCTGTAACTTTTGTGCTGTCATTTTGTGGATATCTCCCCTCCCACCCACACCAAGAAAATAAATAATTATTAAAATTGCAGTGGACAGTTAGATAAAAGGAAAAGTCGATAGATATTAATATTGCAGTAAATTGTTCCACTTACCTTCAAGCTGCCATTGTTACTTATTGAATGTTGTTAGGTAAGCAATGTTGTTAGGTTATCTGTAACCGAGGAGGCTCATATGTGCTGTTCACATGCGATTGTGGCATGTAGTGATACTGCTACCAGCATAACGTTACATTACTGTTTTTTTTTTCAGCAGTAAACCACTACAGGGTGTGGGTTGCTGGGTGGATTTGAACATGGTTTGTGTGGTGAGTCACAAGGAATAGCTTTATGTCATGGCAGTTGGTCTATCAATAGTGCTGTTCCATTTGAAAGGAGCACATTACCATTTGTCCTGTTGTTGCTTGTAACACATGGCAGTTAACAAACATGCATAATGACATCCTCCTTCAAACTGTTGCTGTCAATGATTTTTAAATATTACTAAAACCATATCAGAAACAATGTTTACCATTGTGTTTACTAATTTATACCTTCAGTATGTCATTGGGTGCAGGACTTAATACAAGTGTTATGGTTTGGTCACTGGATGCGAGCAGTACTAAAGAGATAATGTTTGTGTCAACTCCTCCAGCATGCCTACACCTTGGAGGGGTATATAGTGTTATATCTCATTACCTGAGGTGCCTTACTGCATCATATACCATCTTACATGTTGGGTCTTTTGACTAATTACTTTACAGAATTATCAGCACATATTGTATTATTATACACTTATGTTCAGGACTGCTGCCAGGCTCTTGCTTCACCTGTACGTAAGATGTTTCAGCTGTCTCCCCAGCCATTGTAAGACAGACATAGAGATTGTTTAATAGAGTCAGTGCAATTGGTTTAGTTACTCTTGCTGTTATTTTAAATATTTTGTTCTCTCGTAGAACTTCATGTTTTTACAACCATTTTTATTGTACTGATGTTTGTACTCTTTACACATCTATATGACTCACTTATTTATCATGGTGACAAAAAGAGTGTGTTATACCTCAACTAAACACTTTTCCATTTACTATTGCACAACTAAAAGTGTCTTTAGTAAAACATTAGTTAACTGTTCTGTACTGTATTCTCCCCAGGTAAGAAGTTCTGTGTCAGGTATTCGTTATTAGTTATGCAGTCGGTGTATTATGGTGTATAGAGGACTGCATGACTTGTTTCACCTGGGAAGCAAACAGACTCGTACAGGACATTTATCATGCACTATTATGCACCATTTAAAGTGCAGGATGAGCTATTCAATTAACAATTACTGTGTTTTGCTACAATGGTTTTCTGATTACTATAGACATTTTTATGTTTGTTCTTGAGGTCAGAGGGGATGAGAATACCTCTGTGGCAGAACACGTTGCCAGTGTATTCTTGTTAATTCAGTATTGTACAGTGGTCTGTGAAAACCTTGTAATGTCATTGGTCAAAAACATGTAACATTACTGTTGATAAATGGTGGATAACCCAATGGCTTAGGAATGTTTTTTATTAAATATATTATTAAACACATTTTTTTTGTAAACATGCATCCATTGTATAACTGCAACGAGGCACTCCAGGGTGTTAGTTATTGGGTGATTTACCCATTTCTTCTGTGGTGAAGTCACTCAGCTGCACCTTGTGACAAACAACAGAAGTTGTGGGTAAATCCCTAATAACCTACACTCTGTTGTGCCTTATTGCTTAATTCTCTATGTCTGTGTTAAGTGAAGAAGTATAGAATAACTATTTACACTTACAGTAATACAACAGCTTGATCATTATGATATAACATACACCTGTACAGGCAATACTGTTATGTAGTTAGAAAAGTTGTGTGCTGTGTAATAAAATTGACTCTGTATTTTCAAGCAATATTTTTTTAGCAGCTGTACATTAAGAGTGTCTAATGAACATATAAAAGTAGGAACCACATTTATGATACACTGGACTATCTTCATAGGGACAATATGACAGTCTGTGACTGTGTATTAGGCAGTTCTAATGTATGGGTAGGAAATAGAGACACGCTCAGTCTGTGGTTTCATGCAACACTATGTGTCACCAGATGTGCATTTGAACTGTATTATGCACAGGCAATCACCACTTATTGCTTATGTGGTACTGAAATAATGTCTGTTTTCAACTGCACAGTCTGATCATACTAGTACAGCATATAACAATGTTCACAGCATATGAACTGCAACACAAAGTCAGCACTGTGATGTATATCGATTCTTGTCAGTAAATATTATCAATGGTTTGTTGTATGGTTTTCTTACCTTCTGACTCAACAAGGATGACACTGTTGGAGTCTGATTCTTTAGCCTCCACAGCCTCTGGTTAGCTGGAACTACATTGCTTCTTCATGGGGAGCACCTCTGATGAACTATTAATTAGAGACAGTAAAGATATTTGTTGAATGTGGTATTTGTGTGGTCATATTTCTAAAAAAATATTCATTTGAACATCTACAGTCTTGCATGACAGTTAAGTTACAACTAGTTCAGTAGCTGTAGTTATTGAGTACTAAAAAGATCTATCCATCCTTAAATATTTCACAATAGAGTGATAGCACTGAGATGCTATCTATGGTATGCAATTACAGTTGCGTATAGACAATGGATTTTCTATCCTTAGATTATTATCAGACTGAAAAGAGATCTACCAATATTGATGCAAGAGGTGCATCAGTACTATGAGACCACAAACTTATTATCATTATGCAAATATACTATTATATATGGTTAACCTTTCTTATTTATAAAGATAGGGCTGCTGAAGATCGTTGCCAACCACATAATAAACTGGTGTGCACATTGTCAAGTGATATTATACGCAGTCTAAACAGTTTTCCTATTCAGTTCAAATTTCATGGAATTGTACCTTTCTCATTTATTGTGTGGATATCTAATTACTAACTACACAGTGTCTAAAGTCATACCTTTCACCTTTCAAGAGGCTGAAAATTCCATTTAGATAAGTAACTGTAACACTTCAATAGGGGTGTGTCACCATAGTGTTAAGAACCATGTACTATTGAAAATTCAATATTTATAGTAACACACAAGTCGTTGTGTCTTCCCATCTTGGGTTTGAAATGGCGATATGGAACTGTCGAGCTTTGCTGTCAAAGTTGATATGCTGTAATTTCAATCCCTGAATGGAGACACATAGTAGTTGTGCATGGTTGTCCATACATGATTGTCTGTGCATGAAGTATGATGTAACACAATAAAAAATCAGGAACAAGGCATGTGCTCATGCTATGCAAGTCATATTCTAACACTGTACTGCCACATGATGTGTGTGTGAGTGCTACATGAAAACAATACTGGGTAACATAATACTTTTAAATACTGCATGGCTGTGTTGTGTGACTATGACAAATGTCTGTCAGCACTTTGACAAGTTAATTTGCAATGTCTCACCTGTAAAATAGTTTAAAATAGAACTGAGAAATATTAGACTTATAGAATTTCTGAACACAGTGTTAAAACTTTTTTGTTACATTTGTTTAATAGTTTGCACATCAGTTAGCTGTTTTTTATTTCTGCAAAAGAAAACATGCTGTTTAATACAGATAGTTGCTTTACTTATGTTGTGTTATGCACTCCTGCATCTGGCTTTCCAGCTGCCTCCACATCTCAAATGTGATATAGTATGAGCCTACATCATTGCCTGGTATCTCCTCTCATGTTTTAGTGTGATAAACCACTGGCACAACAGCTTTCTTAAGCTTGCACATTGGTGCATTTTGTTGCATATCTTGAGTACTATTTTCATATACTCATGGATGCACCTCCACATCTTCTCAAGTTTCATATTAGTGCTCCTCATAAGGAACCATGGGTTCCCTCTGGACTGTGCTGCCTCGACCAGACAGGAAACCTCTTTTATGCTCCACAGTCTCATTACAGTGAGTCACAGTTGTTTTGTACACGCTGTAAGAAATAGAGAACAAAATAGTATATTGAGACAGTGTTTTGTGAGTTCTGCCTTTTTCTGCCCTCTGTTGTACAGCCAATATCACAGATTATGACACAGTTTCATTTATTCTGATGCTATTGTCTTAGTAGCACAGTACAACAATTAAATGAAGAACTGTGGTTTGTAGTTAGGACTGGCTGCATAAATTGTGCGACCTACAGGTGTAAGCAAAGAATGTGCAGAAAGACCGTTATTAGCACATGGATATTGCTTAATAAATCTGCAGCCATTTATCAGCAGTGCAGTGAACATCCACCTCCTCACATTAGACAGGTTGTACAATGCTCTCTTTGGCAGCGCCTATGTTCATTGTATGCTGCTGGGTCAAGACTGTCATTGACACTTCAATTGTACTGTAGTATATGTGGGCGGTTGTGTTAAGGCACATGAGAAGAACTGTCTACATGTCTGTTGTGTCGTGTGACATCAATGACATCTTGTTACTGTTAGGGTGGTCAGGTAACATTTAATTATGTTGTGAGCAGAAGTGTATTACTGTTAGGGGGTGCACTTTTGTCACAATTCACACTAGATATGGTATTCTATGGTTACTTCTGAATGGACAGATTGCTCTTTCTATTGTTGACTGCAATAACACTATGCTTGGTGCCTGGGGGAATCCACCATAATGTCTTCAGATGTAAGAAAACTTTGCAGAATAAGATACTTATGAAAGTGTTGTCTCTTTGTGATTTCATGCTTAAGTTTTTCCTACATGTATTCTGATACAGCATAGTGAATAAATAATTATGTAGATTTTAGACTATATGTCTATGTATGTAAAAGCACAGAACATGGTCAAGCCTCTGAATGTACGATGCACAGTGACAGTGAGACAGTGTTAATTTTTTTGTGTCTGTAACTAGTGCAGCTGTTCTATTTTTTGACCGAGTTTGTGGGCTCTTGAAAGAGCCATTTTTGTAACAATAACATGTGCTGTTACACCATGATATTTTTAGAGTACTGTGAGGATCCCATGTTGAAGGTCACCCAAGCAAAGGCAATTGCCAGCATCTGAGAAGTGCACACCGTCTGGTAGGTAGAGACAATTATTACAAAATTTAATTTCAGGGTGACATATGGTGTGCATCCCAGCCATGCTGAGGCATCCTGATATTTGAATGTTAACCTTTCTGTGAGCTCTGTCAAGTAGGTACATGTGCTGTTCTGCTTGCCAGACCCTACGCTCTGTAATGTCAGACAAAATGATATTTACAGGCAGGCAATATATGCATAATAGAAGCAAGGTCCTATTTTGCTTCCGAGACTAAATCTACTCATCTGTTGGTGCCCAAATCATTTCCTCCAAAATGGATCAGCAGTATATCTGGCTGAGCTTGAGTACTCAGAAGTCTGTGCATTGTTGGCATGAGATGCTCCCACCTCATCCCACCTCTGCCAAACCACTTTACAGAGCAATTTGGAAGCTGCAGGTCTCTCCCAAAACCACTCCTCTGAGCATACTCTGAAGCATGCCTTACTATACTACTGCCCACTATTCACACGGTACATTTGCTGTTTTCTGCCATTCTTAGCTTTTAAACTGAAATATGGACAGAGAGCTACCAAAATAAGATCACTGTTTGTACTGCAGTGGTTAAGCACAAGTGAATGACAAAGTAAGATTTCATTCTTAGCTTCAACACTGTTTTTGGTGGGCTGTTCCAAAACACTGTCACTTGGCATGTTATTGGTTGATGATTTTCCTTGGCTCACCAATATTGTGCATGCACTTACTACTGCTATGCTGAATGGGTGTTCTTGCTGTCAAACACAAATGCAGGAAATATTTTTTAGTGGTAAAATGTAATGTAGCTATTGGCAAGTTCAAACAATTACAGCTCAACAGAGGAATGTGATTGGCTGTTTCTCTTGTTATGATACATGTGCTGCTTGCTTCTGCCCCCTTTGCATCTTTATCTGTGGTAGTAAGTACTCATTGACACTCTGACTTTAAACTGTTATAACTTTTTCCCACAGTATGGTAGGTGATCAATAGTCACAGAGTCAAATACAGCATGAAATAAAACATTTTGTTTAGTGCTACTTTTGTTCAGATAATTGTTTTTTATAATGGTAGAAAATTATCTTAGAAAATGTGATGTACTTACACAGTCACAGGCAGGGTGTCTGTTGTTTTGTACAAGATGGCTGCTATGTCCTTCTTCTACACTGTTCTGTGCTTCTGATTGGTTGGTTGATATGGCCTGTTAAATGTGATGATAGATTGGTTGCAACGTCTGTCACTCAAACAGGAGCCAGTCTGTGATAGGCTGAATGTGAAAGGGGGTGTCTAGGAAATCTTGATTTGATAAAGTTTCGTGCACACGACACCAATTTGTGACACTTTTGTGCATTCAACACCATTTTTGCGACAATATGTTCGAAAGTGTCACACACATGACATAATATTTTGCAAAAGTATTTCACACACGACACTGTAATTTGCAAAAGTGTCAAACGCACGACATTACCGTTCCGATATTTTTGCTAAAATAGTTATTATTGGGTAAGAGAGTACTGTGTATGCTTAATACTGTGGTATTCTTTTGTTTTTCACATACATTATTATTCTTAGGTTATTATTGAAGTTATGTACGTCACAATTTGAAAAGGCTACATGTTCTTCTTATGTGACATATGGATAGCTCATAATAGTATGTAATGTTAGAAGCAAACAACATAGAAACATAACATATAAACATAGAATTTGATGGCAGATAAGGACCGCTTGGCCCACCCAGTCTGCCCATTTCTCTACTACTGGATAAGCTGCAGATCCTAGTTAACAGCAGCCTACTTCTTTCTACCTCCACCCCTAGAATTGCCTTATGACTGTCCCATGCATGCTTGAATTCCACCACTGTTTTTGACTCCATGACCCCCTCCGGAAGGCCGTTCCATGCATCCACAACCCTCTCTGTGAATAAATACTTCCTTAAGTTACCTCTGAGCCGCCCCCCCTCTATCTTCAAATTGTGCCCCCTTGTTCTTGCACACCTCTTTTTTTGAAAGATGCTAACCTCTTGGACTTTGTTGATTCCCTTGAGGTACTTGAAAGTTTCTATCATGTCCCCCTCTCCCTCCTTTCCTCGAGGCTATACATATTAAGCTCCTTAAGTCTCTCTTCATATGTCTTCCGGTGCAGACCCTGCACCATTTTAGTTGCCCTCCTCTGGACAGCTTCCATCCTGTCTATGTCTTTGCGAAGACTGGGTCTCCAGAACTGCAAACAGTACTCCAGATGGGGTATGACCAGCTGTCTGTACAAAGGGATAATAACTTCATGTTTTCTACTGGTGATGCCTCTCCCTGTGCATTCCAGTATCCCCCCAGCCCTACTTGCTGCCCTCTCACATTGCTTGCCCACCTTTAGGTTATCTGATATGACTACCCCCAGGTCCCTTTCCATTTTTGTTGTTGTTAGTATCTCATCCCCCATTGTGTACTCTTCCCCTGGGTTTTTGTTTCCCAGGTGCATTACCTTGCACTTCTTAGCATTGAATCTAAGCTGCCATACATTTGACCATTCCTCTAACCTTGCCAAGTCCCTTTTCATCCTTTCCACCCCACCTTGTGCATCAACTCTGTTGGAGATCATTGTGTCATCTGCAAAGAGACATACTTTTCCTTCCAGTCCCTCTGCAATGTCGCTTATAAAGACATTGAAGAGGACCGGTCCTAATACTGAACCCTGTGGTACCCCACTAGTAACCCCCCTTTCTTCAGAGTGGACTCCATTTACTATTACTCTCTGTGTCCTATTCTCCATCCAATTTTTTACCCAGGCTGTCATCTTGGGACCCACTCCCAGGCTAGCTAACTTGTATATTAATCTTTTGTGTGGGACCGTGTCAAATGCCTTGCTAAAGTCTAGGTAGGCCATGTCCACAGCCTCCCTGATCTACTACTTTGGTCACCAGTCAAATAAATCTATCAGATTTGTCTGGCATGTCCCTTCCTGCTGTGAATCCATGCTGCCTTGGGTCCTGTGCCCCTCTGGCCTGTAGATACTCAACAATTCTTTCCTTCAGAAGTGATTCCATCATTTTCCCTACCACTGAGGTAAACCAACAGGTCTGTAGTTTCCTGCTTCTGCCTTGCTCCCACTTTTGTGAAGGGAATCACATCTTCCCTCCTCCAGTCCTCAGGTACCACCCATCCTCCCATGAATTGTTAAACAGGTAGTCAGTGGTGTCACTAATTCCCTTAGTTATTTAGAATTCTGGGATGAACTTATCAGGCCCCATTGCTTTGTCCACCTTCAGTTTTAAGAGTTCTTTCAAAACCCTTTCTTCTGTAAATGGTCTGGTATCAACTTCTGTATCCAGAGTGTTTCTACTGTTTGTTTTAGGTACCTCCCCCTCTTCCTTTGTAAATACTGAGCAAAAATATTTGTTTAGTATTTCTGCCTTTTCACAGTGACCCTCTGCCCACCCCCCCTTTATTAAGGCTCCCTTGGTCTTAGTTCGCTCCCTGATGTACCTATAAAAGGTTTTATCCCCCTTCTTAACTGAGTTGGCTATCTTTTCCTCAGTTTGGGCCTTTGCTGTTCTGACTGCCTTCCCAGCTTCCTTTTGCTTTAACTGATACAGTTCTCTGTCCTGCTCCTTCTGTGATTCCTTGTACTTCCTGAAAGCTTTCTTTTTCTCTTGAACCTTCACTGCCACTTCCTTTGAGAACCATAGTGGTTTCTTACATCATTTAGTTTTGTTTATTTGCTTCACACAAAGGCGTGTTACCTTTGTGATGGCAGTTTTTATTATTCCCCATTGTTCTTCCACCCCTCCTTCCTGCCCATTTGCTAGTGCATTCCTTAGGCACTCACCCATTTTGGCAAAGTCAGCCCTCCTAAAGTCCAGTACCTTTGTCTTTGTATGGCTTGACTCTATTGCTGTGTTTATTGTGAACCATACTGTTCGATGGTCGCTAGTTCCCAAATGGCTACCCAATTCTACATCTGTGATCCTCCCTTCATCTCTATTTGAGAGAACCAGGTCTAAGATTGCTCCCTCTTGAGTGGGCTCCAGTACTAGTTGTCTAAGGCATGCCCCCTGTAGGGCATCTAGAATAACCCCACTCTTCGAAGTGGCTGCTGCAACTGCACTCCAGTTAACATCTGGCATATTCAGATCGCCCATCAGTAATATCTCCCCTTTTTCTGCCTTACTAAGTATACTTTCTATCATTTCTTGTCCATTTCCTCCCTGAGAAGGGGTCTGTATACACCCTGTGGGATTGTGTGCCATTGCCGGTCTCCAAATTTACCCACAGTGCTTCTTCTCCTCCTGTTTTCCTTTTTTTTGCTGCTTTGATTCCTTCCCTTATGTAAAGAGCTATCCTCCTCCTCTATTACCCTCTCTGTCCTCTCCTGTAGATAGTGTATCCTGGTATGTTTATGTCCCAGTCATGGTTTTGTGTGAACCATGTTTCTGTGACTGCCACGATATCCAGATGTTCCTCCTCCATCAAGGCCACTAATTCAGGAAGCTTGTTACTCAGACTACAGGCACTGGTACTGATTGCTTTCCATTTTTGTTGGCTTTACCTTCAGTTAGCATCCCCCTGACCTTTCTACCTTGGTCTTTTTTCTTATTTAGTACCCTGTTTTGTAGGGAGAGGCTGGCATTTTCCTGCTGCTTATCAGTGCCTTCCCCCTTGACTAGTTTAAAAGCTTGCCAATGAAGCATTTAAACCGATTGCCCAAAAGACTTGTTCCCTTCCTGGACAGATGCAGACCATCCTGCCAGTATAGTCTGGTGTCCCTCCAGGTGGAACCCCAGTCGCCAATGAAGCCAAACCCCTGTGTTCCACACCATTTTTTCAACCAACATACATGAAGTCTAAATTTGTTCTTTTCTGTCTTTCCCATACAGGTGTCTGGTTCTTCTGTAACATTGCTGTACTCATGTGTGAATTGTACATCAGGGAAGATGCCTTCTAAAGAAATACAGAAGTCTATGCAGAGATGAAACACATACTGTATAATAGTATGTCACTGTTGCTTAAGAGTCATGTAAAAAACAGCGATGCTAATTGAAGAAGTAAAAATATTGAGCAATCCTCTGAAAATGTTAATTCAGACCTTTATCACTCTGTTGGGGAAGGACGTGCTTGCTCACCAGCAAGGAAATAATGCGTAGCTAAGCAACAGTTGTGTAGATATGTAAGCAGAAAAGCTACTGTTGCAAAGACACGCATAAGCACACGTACTATGAGCACTGAAAATTTATTGCTGCTGATGCATCTCTGAGGAAGCAGAAGTATTTTTGATCTCTAGCTTCTAAAGCCAAAATTGAAAGACTTATTGCTGCTGTGATGAGACGTGAGCACTGAAAAATCAAGAGTAATATCAGCTTGATGAAACTGTGCTTTAAATGTACTCACATGTGTAAATAGAGCAGTTTTTGATCTTCAACGTTCAGGCGTGTAAGATGTCCTGCTATTTGAGCAGTTTAGGAAACTCTGTGTGTATGAAAGATGAGGCTACAATGATATCCTATCTTGAACCTGCTCAATATCTGTGATGTTTTCACCAGACATTGGCTGCACACACAGCACTCAGAGGCATATTTCTGGGAGGAGTCATATTACTCTCAGAAAAAGGACAGCAAGTTGTGCACTGATGAGTCTGGCAAAGTCTGTGATGTGCTCAGTGTGTGTGATGATTCTAAGATGGAGTCAGATGATGAATGTGAGGCAACTATTCAGCCTTGTCAATGTCACTGTCTCTCATGGACATGTGATGACACTTGCAACCATAGGCAATCATCGTTTGAGAAAGCTGAGCACTTTATCAACCTGTTTGTCATTACTGACCGTAAAGACAGACATAAACTGTTTGAGAGCATAGACCTATGTGAGATCCATCCACACACTGGACTTATGGGTCAGTCCCTTGCATGCATAGATAGTGGTGTTTGGGACAGTATCTTTCACCATATGTGGATGCTGGGAGTGCATCAATCAGGGATGAGAAAATTTGTGTACAGGGTATATGAAGTTCATCAAGTTGTAGCTCAGTATACTCATCTGAATGAGTTACTGTTGTCTGGTGACATGCATGGTGCCATTCAATTTTTGAAACAGCTGCAATGTGTCAGCAGTGTGACTGATACTGTGGTTACTCATGGATCTATTCCTGATGGGAACTGTGTGTCTGTCCTGGAAAGTGATATTCTCAAACAGTTTGGGAAATCAATTGCCGAATTTGAGTTGGCAAAGAGACAGAAGCTTGACTCTGTATGTGTGTCATGTGAACGCCTATGTTACGAAAAACAAATGGTCACAGTGAATCTGGAAACCTTTTCACCATACAATGACATGTGGTTTTGACTTTCAGCATTTCTTCTGTTAAAGTCTGACTTTGAAGTATACCCAATCATTGTGTTGTGCAAGCACTGTTTTTCCAAAGTGAAGTGTAACATTCTGCCACCAAGGTCAGTCTTGAACAACATGAGAGGTCTTGACACACCAAGTGAGATTGCCACATTGAATATGTTTGAACGGATTCTTATTCAGACAATGAAACAGTTTCAAACTATTCTACGGATGAACACTAAGACATGGCATATTCCAAGAAAAGAACTCATCAGATCTCTTAAGGGTTCTATCACATATGTGCCACTTCCTCTGCAGGAAAATGTGGAGACTATCTCCATTGAAAACACTTTGGTCATTCTTGTAAACTGTGTGCCAACAAAGTCTAAGGTGATCAGACAAGATGTTGTTAATGTTGAGAAGGTAAAGCTTGCCGTTACTGACTTAAAGAACAACAATCCTTTTATACAGACCTTAATATTGATAAAATCACTAGTGTGCCTCTTGATCATGATGACTTGGACAGCACAAAGCCAATGATTGAGAAGGTCAATGTGGAAACAAATGACAATGTGTATGAACAGTACACAATTCATCCACTACATGGCAGTGATCCGGTAGGGGACAACACTGATCTCTATCAAATGAAACAGGTGTAAGGTGAGCCTGTCAGCATTTGGGAGGCAACACTGGAAGCACGCTGTTTCCCTGACTTATTCCCAAAATGGTCAGGTGGTCACCTGGATGAAAGAGAAGTGTGTGTACAGGGTGCTGAGACCGAACTGTTGTGGTGCTCAAGTAAGATGACAAATTCAGATGCAACATACAGTACCTGTTTCATCTCCTATGGGAGACTGAACTTAGCATATTGTCTGCATCCATTGCACATACTATTCATCTGACTACTCCACTTGATGGAATTACAGCTGCACAGTTTCTTCAGAAATTGAAGCAGAAAGATGAAAATGTGCAAGTTAATTTGTCTTCTATTCTGTCAAGTCTACGTGGCACCAAAGAATATTGGTACTGCAGACACTCTGAGGTGATAACAATGCTGCGAGAGTATGGTGCAGCTACATGGTTTGTCACACTCAGTTGTGCTGAGTATACCTGTGATTAGGTCATAGAACTGTTGAAGTGGGCAAACTCTGATGTTGAGGGTATTGCATCAATGACTCTTGGAGAGATGTGCTCACTTGACCCTGTCTCTGACACAAGGCATTTTTACAAGCAGTTCCATGACATTCTGACTTTCATTTTGTCAAAGGACAATCCGCCTCTTAGTGTTGTGGAACATTACTTTGGAGGACAGAGTATCAGGCACAAGGTGCTCCTCATATTAACATGTTGCTGTGGATCAAGGATGCCGCCCATATAGGTGTGCATGAAACAGCACAAGTGCTCACATTCATCAAGAAATACATCACTTGCTGCATTCCGGACAAGTACGACAGTCCAACACTGTGGAAGTTGGCACAAAAGTTCCAGTGCCATATTTGTGTAAAATACTGCCACCGGGTAGTGAAGAACAAATCTGAATGGTACACAAGATGTTGTTTCGGATTTTCTAGACGTGTCTGTCAGGATGGTTGCATGAATGATCTGTTTTCAGCAATACAATACCACTTGAAGTCAAAATCAAATAAGAGGGTATATGAGTTACCCAGAGATGAGAAAGAGGTGTACATCAATGACTACAACCCTACTCTTCTCCTAATGTGGCAAGCAAACATAGATGTTCAGTTTGTGGCTGACAACTCATTGACTCTGGTGAGGTATGTCATTTCATACATAACTAAACATGAGCAGACTAGCTTGCAAGATCTTTGGGAAGATATTGCTAGTTCAAGCAAGAGCCTGACATCTCAGTTGTGATCATTAGGGTTGAAGACCCTTTCACACAGAGAATGTGGTGCTTATGAAGCTGGTAATCACTTGATTGGTACACATCTGTACGGCAAGTCTGAAGCTCTCCGCTTTCTCAATGTGAACTACAAAGAGAAGCAAAAACGTGTACTTATTCCTCATGCTGAGATTGAGGAACTGGCTATCAATAGACCCTCTTCAAGACATATCTTGAAGAATAACCTCATTGACACATACTAGCCCCCCACCGTAGACACAAAGACATGGATGCTATGTGTCTATTTCAGGTGGCTAAGTGGTATGACTACAAGACAGATGTCTTGCCTAATTGTACACATGACATTTACAAGGTCAGAGGAGTGGATGGCTGTCTTGTTAAGAGACATAGGCCTTGGCTCATTGACCACAGTAAGTTACATCTAGGCATATCTGAGAGCATACAGCATTACTACTTTGCTCTGCTATTCCTGGTTAGACCCTGGAGAAATGAGGCTGAATTGAAAGGTGACTGCGATACATTCGAGGAAGAGTTTAATTGCAGTTACGAGACATTCAAAAGTCAATACTCAGAGATATACATACAGAGACTAGATACTGAGAAGGACAGCTTGAAAAGGCACAAAAAGCTACTTGAGGAGGATACCCCTTTTAGCTCACAGGACAATCTTGATCCAGAAGGACAAGGTATCCTTGGGGAACCTCTGCCTCAGAATGCCCCAGAAGTACTCTTGTCGGAAGTAGAGAGTGCCATGCAACACAATACGCACTGCAGTGCTGATCCAGCTGAGATGAGAGAGAGACACTCAATGACCATCAGCGTGTGGTTTACTCTGAGGTAACTGATTCTATCCAGCATGGGATACTGCATGACGAGAAGAAATGTGACTGTCTTGACTACAAACCACTGCTGATGTTTATTAGTGGCTCAGCTGGTACAGGGAAGAGTTTCCTTATTGAGGCCATCATGGCTGAAATACTTACCTTGACAGAGTCGGCAATGTCTGCTGCTGCTAGTGCTCCCACTGGACTGGCAGCATACAACGTTGGTGGCATGACATTACACTGTCTGTTCACGTTGCCAGTGGAGCATGGCAAAGCAGGAGAGTATCAGAAACTATCATTTGAGGTTGCATCTCAGCTTCGTTCAATGTTTTTTAAGATGAAGTTACTCATCATTGATGAGATTAATATGGTCTCTAATTTGATGCTTGTCTGTATACATCTACATCTACAGGAGATCCTGGGGACTGACTATGGAGATGCATTCAGTGGAAAAAGCATTGTTGTATTTGGAGACCTTTTACAACTTGCACCTGTGAATGCAGAACATGTCTTTGCAGCTCTGACTGTGAAGCAGGCCAAGAGTACACTTGACTGCATTGGAGGTTTTAACCTGTGGGAGTTGTTTACCTATATCGAACTGTATCAGAACATGCGCCAAAGTGCTGAAATGACTTACAAGGCACTGTTGGATCAAGCTTGTACAGGTTCTCTGTCACCAGAACATGTTGCAATGTTAAATGGACTAAGAATCAGAATGGACACTACATCCATAGAAACTGCATGTGATGTTTTCAGTGATGTGTGTTCCACTGGCACACGCATTGTGTGTCTTATGCCATGACTAAAGAAATGCCCTGAGTTCAGCAGTGTCATGTTGCAGAGAGAAAATCAAACAAATCAAACAATTCTCACACTACATGCTGTTGACACAGTTGATGGTGTCATTTTAAGTCAGAAGCTGGTAGCTAAGCTGACTGAACCGCTGTCTGAATTGAAGTCAGATGTTTCACATACAGCTGGTCTAGAAGGTGTACTTACAGTTTGTACAAATGCATGTGTCATGCTATGCCGCAATCTTGATGTGGATCGTGGTATGGTAAATGGTGCCATGGGTAACATCATTGACTTTCTCTACAATGTTCAAAAGACATTTATCGAGACACTTGTTGTCCACTTTGACAACATGGAACATCCTGTCCAGATTGATCATACCTGTGTTAAGTTCCAGGTACTGAAGGATATCTATGTGATCAGGAAACAGTTCCTAATATGTGTTGCATATGCTG
Source organism: Neoceratodus forsteri (assembly GCA_016271365.2). NCBI lineage: Eukaryota > Metazoa > Chordata > Ceratodontiformes > Ceratodontidae > Neoceratodus > Neoceratodus forsteri. The sequence continues at coordinate 38,467,094 of CM028137.1, read as the reverse complement.
TTTCCATTCACAAGTCTCAAGGCCTGAGTTTTTGGATTCAGCAATGGTGGACATAGGGACAGACATTTTCAAAGATGGCATGAGCTACATTGCTCTTTCATGCATACGTAGTCTTTCTGGGTTGCACATCATAACAGTCGCACCTCAGAAGATACATGCTGACAAGCGCTGTATTGTAGAGTACAACAGATTACATACTCTATACCAGCCACAGATGTCTTTAATACTGCTACCAATGTGTGTGGTTGTCTCACATCCTTCAGTCAGATGTACAGTTGGCAACAAAAGAAATTGAGCTTGCTCAACTGATGGAACTGTTCAGAGTTCTAAGAAGGTCACAATGTCAAATACAGATCTGGAGCCAGCTGTTGTTCAGAAGTCAGTTAGGATGGCTGTTGTGCCTATGTTTGACAACAGTACTAGAGTTAACTGCTATGCTAATGCAGTCATGCAGGTTCTTCTCCATATGCCTCACTTTGTTGATGCAATATTTGCTTCGCAAGACACTGCACTATCAAAGGAATTGAAGCAGGTTGTCAACACGGCTTCTGATCAGTCTAACAATGTGCAGTCACTAACACCTCTGCGGCAAGTACTGGGCACATATGGTGGATGCAGTACGTTTGCTGCAAACATGCAGCAGAACGCTACCGAGTGTATGATGGCTATCATAAACAGCCTGGATGAAGAGGGCATTTCTATGCATCATTATTTTACTGTGTCATATGTTACCAAGTATGTACAGTATGTTTGTCATGTGGATATTCAGAACCACAAACCACAGAAGACATGCTTTGGGTTTCTCTGTTTGTGCCTCAGAGTAAAGCTGTAAAGTTTCAGCAGCTGTTTACTAACGCTGAAAGTGGTCACCTGTGTGTGAGGTGTGGAGGTACATGTACTCTGTCCATATGTCTGAGGACTTCTTCTCAATATCTTATGCTAATATTGCATAGATTTGACTCCAATGGGCTCAGAGTTGACACACCCATCACTGATTTCACAGCTGGTAGAGTAGTATTTAACCAAGCAGTGTTTGACACTCATGCTGTGATCTACCGCTATGGCCAGTCTGTTCATTCTGGACATTACACTTGTTTGTTGAGGTACAGAACTGGATGGGTCGAGTGCGACGATTCAACAAGCTCTTTCAAACAGAGACTGCCACGACACTAAAAAAATTCATGTGTACTGATACTGAAGAATTATGCCAGTCTTAATGTGTCAGAGGAATACTTACACAACATGTGAAATTCATTTACTTTGCTGTGCAATTTTTTTCTTACAGAGTGAGTTTTGCCACACAGTAATTTGTGATTAGCAAATGTACAGTTGTGGTTATACAGCAGATATATCACATGGCTCTCTTGCAAATCTAGACTGATTGTGACTTTAAGATTGTTGTGTTGATCAGTGACACAGTGAAAATAGTTGCAGTGGTCTTTAATCGGCACCAGCTGTCCTCACAGTCACTAGAGAAACCACACTTACATGTCTAACAAAGACCTCTTCGTGTCAAGTGATATTCCTATCTGATCAAACTCTTCTGTCATAGTCTTTTGTTATGAGTATGTTATATGTAGACATAAGAAATTACACTTGGCACACATGCTACATGTGTGATTGTTCTAAGGTACAATGCTTGTCCATGTGCATTTACATCATTGTGTATCATATCTTTAACTAAAGATTAACAGCACTCTGTCATGTGTTGAGAACTATGATGTGTGCTCTGTATCCGTTTTTTTCTTCTTATGCTTGTGTCTTGAAGAAGTATCCAAACTGTTATTTCGCAACAGTGCAGTACTATGACTGTTTCATTGTCGTGTATCTAGATTGTATATATATAAATACATACAATGTTTAATACATTTATTGGTAGTACTTAGTACTCTGTTGTAAACACTAGTAGTGTTGATTAACATATACACTGATTGATAGCATTATAATTATGGATTTTCTCTTAAACAATTATAGACTCATAAAGAGTAAGAAGTAGTATGCTTAAATTTGTTAGCATGAGATATTATGCAGTTGCACATATGTACTGTTCTGTTATGTCATATGTCATCATTAATAACAAGTAACTGTGTTCCATTATAGATATCGTTATCATATAGTGCACACAGTTTTTGCTTATCATATCCTAAGATTTTATATTAATAGCATTCAGTAAAAAATAGCTTTCATGTAAGTAAAAGATGTAACAGATGTTGGTGGTTAACTAGTTCTGTACCTATATAACTATTTTTTTAACATTTACAGTGATGTATATACTACTGTTACCATATAGTATCATACATCTTAGTGTTTAACCTTAGCTTGATGTATGTTAACAATAGTTGAAAACTGTACATCAGACACTTTCACTGATGACAAGTGAGCATGTTTTTGTTCCTGATAATATTCTCTGATCGCCTCTATTGAGGGGTCGGGTGGGAATTTTCCAAATGCAGTAATATAGCAGTATGTTTTTACATGAACATCTATGTGTGTATGTATTCATATGTATACACATAGAATACATTAATATTAAATGTTCAACTACTAGTTTCAGAAATATATTTCTTTGTTAACCATAGCCTGTTTGTGTTGCTATGAGTTTATAAGTTGAATCTGGTTTTTCGCCACCCCAGGAACGTTCACACTATCAGTCACGCAATAACAACAACATCATAACTGTTTCATATGTGTAAACCGAGTTCAGAGGGTGATGTCATGGCTGCCCTTCTGTGTTTTTTTTATTCTGTTACATGTCACTGATTTACTGTCTGTGATACTGGTTTACATATATTTCAAGAAACAGTGAAAAACATTAATGTGGTTGCTTTGTGAGGCTGATTTTTGTGCACCAATTGGGTTATTAATTCGGCCTTCTCACAATTATTAATTGGGTAATAAATCTTTTTAAGCCTTATCTACCTGTCTTGTGTCTTTTTTTATCCTAATGTTATGGTGATACTATGTAAGGTGGTGTTGCAGCAGTACTGCATTTAAGCATGCTGCATGATGTTCATTGCTACATTCTTTCTATTTATCATTATGAAAGTGGCATTCTTCAATGTGGCGAACATACACATTTCATATTTTGTAGTTTAATCATTTTGTTAGCACATCTAAGCCATAGCACATAAACAATATTTGTGTGAATGCTATCAGATAACTACTTATTCAGTGAAATGTTTACATATGTTGTTCAGCCTGTGTTCTGAAAACAAAAATATGTTCTTAATAAGATATTCAAAAATAATATGACAGCATTGTTTCTCAAAAACACAGGAAATGTATGGCAAAAAAACTCAGTTTAATGCAGCAGTTAGGGTTGTTCTACAGTGACAAAAGCAAGGAAATTAAGTGTTAAGGTTGAAAACCCTAACTCTGCATTCAGCCCCCACCCCCACCCCCAGCACCACACACACACATGCAAGTAGGTGGGAGGACCTAGGCAACATGCCTAATCACAGGCAACCAGCAGCAGGTGACAGAAATAAAATGAAACTCTCTAAATGTACTACAACACATCCCCACCCACCCAACTAGGTACTGCATGCTCAGTGGAGATCCACAGCAAAACTGAAGCCATGTACACCAAATGTAGACATTCCTGATTGCAGGTACACATAACGTACCACAATTAGGAGTTGCATGGCTTTACCTAGCGATGCCACACACCCTATCACACATGTTACTGCACCCAGACTCGAGAGCCACAGCAAAACTAATTCCTTGGACATGCATGTTATATCTACCTGATTCCAAGTAGACACAATGTAACACAGTCAGGCGCTGTGGTCCTTTGTCACTCAATGCCCCAGTACCACAAGACAAAGTACTGCATACCGACTGTACAGCCACAGGTAAAATAAGGTCATGGACATTAACAGTGCAGTTCCATAATTGCCACCGTGCAGAGGTTTGTACACTTACAGTGGTACCTACAGACATTGCAAGGTATTTGCAGATATTTCACTAAATTTCTGAAGAGTTTCTCTCTGCTGCCCCTATTCTTTAAATGAAAAAAAAATCAGATATTTCTGTTAATATCACAGAAATTTGGGGAAATAGCTTGCAGCGTTTGTGGCCACTACTGTAGAAGTAGCACAGTCTCTTAGTAACACAATGCGCACCCCCCACCACTTGTTGCATCCTGACTGCAAAGCCACTGAAAAAACAAAGGCCATGGACATCGACAGTACACCTGCCTGATCGCAGTTACACTGCACTTACTACAGTTGACAGTTTCATGGCCTCACTTAGGCAATGCTTCCCCCAAACTGCAAAAACAGATACTGCATCCTGAGTGACAACCCACAGCACAACTGAGGGCATGTACATCAATGTTACATGTCTGTCACTGCAAGGATACTCAATTTAGCACAGTTAGGATTTGCACGGCCTTACACAGGGAACATCATCGTCCTGGCCAGGTACCGCATCCTGAGTAGAGAGCTATTACTAAACTGAGTCTATGGGTATCCATGCTAAACCTATGGTATTGCAGCTACAGTCATCTTTGCACAGTTAGGAACTGCATGGTCTCACCCAGTTAGTCCTCCTTCCAACACACAGAGCAGTAATTGCATTCTGACTGTACAGCCACAGCAAAAGTAAGTAAATGGACATCAATGGTATACCTCCATCACTGAGGCTGTACACCTGTTAGCTGCATTATAACTTGCACACCATTGTACAGGGAATGGCTTGTTGAGCCTCCAGAACAGGTTCTGCATACTGAATGGACAGACATGGAAAATGTACAGCTAAGCACAACTCATGCTAAATGCTACAGTTGTTGTTTTATGATGAGGCATGTGTCTTGTAATTGATTTAGACAGTTGCTTTTTGTTCTGTCTACTCATAGATGTACAAACATCTGAAAACCTCCAGTCATGGAGGTTCATTGTTGATGTACAGTCTGGGTGCAGTAGCGGGTGAGTGGCATTGCTAGGTAAAGCCATGCAACACCTAAGTGTGGTACGTTGTGTGCAACTGCAATCAGGGATGTCTATTTTTGGTGTACATGGCCTCAGTTTTCCTGTGGACCTCCACTGAGCATGCAGTACCTGGTCGGGTGGGTGGGGATGTGTTGTAGTACATTTAGACAGTTTCATTTTATTTCTGTCACTTGCTGCTGGTTGTCTGTGATTGGTCATGTTGCCTTGGTCCTCCCACCTACTTACATTGTGTGTGTGTGTGTGTGTGTGTGTGTGTGTGGTGCTGGGGGGGTGAATGCGGAGTTAGGGTTTCAAACCCTAACACTGAATTTCCTTGCTTTTGTTGCTGTGGAACAACCCTAACGGATGCAACTGATGCATTAAATGGAGTTTTTTTGCCATGATATACAGTATATATATATATATATATATATATATATATATATATATACATACTGTGCTACCATAGTTAGGGTTGAGGAGCCATTTTCATGTTAAACCTAAAATTTTGCACCTTAATAACTTTGCAACTGTTCAGTGGATTTGCCTGAAATTTGGAATACACTATCACGAACCATAAATCTTAGGATATGCCAACTTTTGTACTGTTTGGATATACAGCTGCAGAGTTATTAAGCATGATCTGCGCGCACATTTACACTTTTTTGGAATTCTTTGCTCATCTCTACAGGTCACACGGTTCGCACGACTGGTCCAAAAACTTCAGGGAATGTGTGGCCGGTGTCCCTGATGTGCCTTTTGAAGATTTCATGAAAAAATATTAAAGGGTTCAAAAGTTATTCAAAAAACAATTTCCCATTATAAGCCAATGGGAAAAGTTAACAAAAAGTTCAACAGTGTCGCAAATGTAGTTTTTACTTTCGCAAATGGCCCTTTTACTGTCGCAAATCTGCCATTTTGTTTTCAGTTGATCATCAGAAAAATGCTTTGCATTTAAATTTGGGACCCTCTAGCAACCTAATTATTTTTATATTCACCTAGTAGGACGCTGAGGATGCTAGGCATGTTTTTATTTTGGGGGTAAAACACCCCAGAAATAAGTTTTTCTAATTTCTGGAAAAAGTACTTTTGCAAAGTACTTTCGCATTTGCGACACTGTCGCATGAATTTGTGAAAGCTTTAGCAAAGTTCAACAGTACTTTTCCAGGCTGTGGGAAAATGACAGCAAATCTTTGTCACCCTGCTGCAAAAGAACGGTTTGGTCTTTTAGGATGAAATTTGGAGGGAACATAGCCAACATCTCACAGATGTGCCTTTCAGTATTTTGCAGTATTTTGGTGAAAAAATATTACAAGGCGGCAAAGTTACGGCACTCCAAAGTTGACACTTTTTCCCATAGGATAACATTACAGCGTCCGCCGCATTACAGGAATCCTTTGCCGCCCTGCTGCAAAATAACAGTTTGGTCTTTTGGGCTGAAATTTGGAGGAAAGAAAACCAACATCCCACAGATGTGCCCTTTAGTGGTTTGGTGAAAAAATATTACAGGGCACTCTGAACTTCTCTTTTTTCCTGTAGGATAACATTACGGCGTTCGCCGCGCCTTTCAGGGCCCTTATCTCGGAAACGGTGCGAGATACAGACTTTTCATCGGAAAAACACCTAGCCCCCTAAGAGAAGCTAAGTACAAAACTAGCCAGGAAAGTCATAAATCATATGACTTTTAAATTTTTTTCCTACGTCTTACGGTTCCTGAGACATAAGCAATTTAATATTCCAACTCCTCATTTTCTGCTCCGACTCCCATTATTATGCAAACATTCTTTGTACTCACTGTCTTTCTCTATGCAGCTTTTTGGGAAAACCAGCCTGTGTGCTTACATTACTGTTACCCTTACCACTTCTGCTTGCGGTTCCATACCCGTTTCACTTACTACTTCCTGTCTACTGCACCATGTGCGTTACCCTTTGAGTTTTCATTTGCGCTTGCATTTGTGTTATTTTAACCATTTGTGTCTACAGTATTGTTTATCTTTGTGTTTCGCTTTGCGTCACCATGTGCATTACCATTTGTGTTTGCGGGCACCGTGTTACTATGTGACAAGACATCACGTGGCGCTCCCACCGCCGCATTACATTCACTATTTCTCAATATCATTCTCAAAAAAAAGGGAAAATAGAGAAAAAAAACTCTTTTTAATGCATTAGTTAGGGTTGTTCCACAGCGACAAAAGTGAGGAAGTTTGGTGTTAGGGTGGAAAGCCCCCCTTGGACTCCACAGCCCACACCCCTAACCGGCATCGGGGTGCGCATTGGGGTTGTTGGTCCTAACTTTCACCCCATTCTCCTATACCTCTGCTTCTTCACACATCTGATGGGATAAGAGTTAGGGCCGGCAACCCCAATGCACTCCAATGCCAGTTGGGGTGTGTGGGTGGGGAGGTCAAGGCGCACACTCATTTCTTTGTTGCTGTGGAACAACCCTAACTAATGAATTAAATGGAGTTTTTGGCCTCTCTCTCTCTATATATATATATATATATATTATGGTATCACGGTAGTGCTACCATAGTTAGGGTTGAGGAGCCCTTTTAATGTTAAAGGGTCAAACTGTGCACCTTAATAACTTTGTCATTGTTTAATGGATTTGTCTGAAATTTGGCAGCCATAGGGTGTATCTACAGATCTTGGGATCTGCCAACTTTTGTACTGTTCAGATATACAGCTGTGGAGTTATTAAACAACATCCGTGTGCACATTTACTTTTTTTGCACATTCTTTGCTCACGCCTACAGGTTGCACAGTTTGTGTGACTGGTCCAAAAACTTCAGAGAATGTGTGGCTGTGGGGCCTGAAGTGCCTTTTAAAGATTTCATGAAAAAATATTAAACGGTTCAAAAGTTATTCAAAAAACAAGTTCCTATTATAAGTCAATGGGAAAAGTTAATAAAAACTTTGAAAGTGTCACAAATGCACTTTGTAGTGTCGCAAATAGCCCTAGTAGTGTCACAAATCTGCCATCTTGTTTTCAGTTAGTGATCAGAAAAATGCTTGGCATTTAAAACTGGGACCCTCTAGGGACACAATTCTTTTTGTGTTCATCTAGTTGGACCCTGAGGATGCTAGCCATGTCTTTATTTTGGGGTTAAACACCCCAGAAATATGTTTCTCAAATTTCTGGAAAAAGTAGTGTTGCAAAGTAGTGTCGCACCTGTGACACTTTTGCAAAATTTTGTGAAAAGTGTCGCAAATTGCTACACTACTTTTCCAGGCTATGGCCAAAATGACAACACTTCTTTGTCACCCTGCTGCAAAAGAATGGTTTGGTCTTCTGAGCTGAAATTTGGAGGGAAGACAGCCAACATCTCACAGATGTGCCTTTCGGTAGTTTGGTGAAAAAATATTGCATGGCACCTAAGTTACGGTTCTCCAAAGTTGACATTTATTCCCATAGACTAACATGGTGGTGTACGCCGTGCATTTTGCAGCTCATATCTCGAAAACGTTGTGAGATACAGATTTTTCATCATGACCAGCATAACCCTATGGGCTATGCAATACAGAACAGTAACCAGGAAAATAATGATTTCTGTGAAATTTTAATTTTTTTATACGTTGTACGATTGCTGAGATATTTGTAATTAAGTACTTCCAATGCTCGTTTTAAGCTTCCATTCCCATTACAATGCATACATTCTTTATGCACATTGTGTTTCTCTATGCAGTTGTCCAGCAAAAACAGGGTATGCAGTTCTGTTACTGTTACACTTATTGTTTCAACTTGCATTTATGTCCCTGTTTGCATTACCCTTACCATGTACGCCACAGTGTGCATTAACCTTTGCGTTGTCATTTACGCCTGCATTTTCCTTACTGTTACCATTTACATTTCCACCTTGTGTTTGCATTGCTGTTCCTGTTACTATGTCACAAGACATCACATGGTGGGAGCTTGGGGTCCTTCGGGCCCAGTGCTCCCGCCGCTGCATTACATTCATTATTTCTCGTCATCATTCTCAAAAAGAAGGGAAATTAGAGGCAGAAAACTCCATTTAATGCATTAGTTAGGGTTGTTCCACAGTGACAAAAGCAAGGAATTCAGTGTTAGGGTTAAAAGCCCCCCTTGGACTCCCCTGCCCGCCTCCCCCAACAGGCATCAGGGTGCGCATTGGGGTCGTTGGTCCTAACTCTCCTCCATTCTCCTATACCTCTGCTTCTTCACACATGTGATGGGGTGAGAGTTAGGCCAACAATCCCAATGCGCACCCTAATGCCGGGTTGGGGGTGGACTGGGGTCCAAGGGGCTTTCAACCCTAACCCCAACTAATACATTAAATGGAGTTTTTGCCTCTCTCCCACCTCTCTCTCTCTCTCTATATATATATATATATATATGGCAAAAACTCTGTTTAATGCATCAGTTAGGGTTGTTCCACAGCGACAAAAGCAAGGAAATTCAGTGTTAGGGTTGAAAACCCTAACTCCGCATTCACCCCCCCCCAGCACCACACACTCACACACAGACACACACACACATGCAAGTGGGGGTGAGGACCAAGGCAACACAACCAATCACAGACAACCAGCAGCAGGTGACAGAAATAAAATACAACTGTCTAAATGTAGTACAAGACATCCCCACCCACCTGACCAGGTACTGCATGCTCAGTGGAGATCCACAGCAAAACTATGGCCATGTACACCAAAAGTTCACATCCCTTATTGCAGGTGCACCCAACGTACCACAATTACGAGTTGCATGGCCTTATCTAGCAATTCACCACGCCCCAACAGACATGATAGTGCATCCTGACTGGATATCAACAGTGCAAGTCTCTGTTTGGACCTGTGTGCAGGTTTGTACACTTAGGAGTAGACAGAAAGAAATACAGCTATGTAAATGTAGTAAAAGACACATCCAGTATCAAGATACAATAAATGTTGCATTTCTGTTTCTCATCTGTGTTGTACTAGGTTTTCCATGTCTGTCCACTCAACATACATAACTTGATCTGGAGGCATGGTGCAGCTATTCCTTGTATAAGGTTGTGCAACTCCCAATGTGATAAGACAAATCAAAAGAGTGCTAAGTTCAGTATCCTTGCAATTAGTGACATGCACCATTCATCTACATACCCTCTGTTTTCTTGTTGTTTGTTTCCACTCAGGATGTAGTATGTGGTGCTTGGGTGTGGCAGTCCATAATGTACCTGATGCCATAATTCTGATAGCTGTGGTAACTGGATAACATCAGCAAACAGGGAGGTGAACCATAGATGTAAATAGAGTTTCTTTACCTGTAGCTTTGCAGTCATGATGGACCAACCGTACTAGGACATGAGGAAGGTCATTGTCTATCTCAGACTCTGCAAATTGTAATTGTGCAAACCTTTGCAAAGTTGCAATCACAGAGTGACAGTGTTGATCTTCATGGGTTCATTTTAACCGGGGTTGCTCAATAAGCATGCAGTAGTTGGTCTCAGTCAGTGGGGCACTGTTTCACAAATGGCTCCATTTCCTAACAGTGTGAAGTTGTGTATACTTGAAATGAACCACACATACCATACATGTGATGGAGTCACTTCTGAAGGAAAGAATAGTTGAGTACCTAGAGGTCAGTGGAGCACAGGATCCAAGGCAGCATGGGTTCACAGTGGGAAGGTCATGTCAGATGAATCTAATAGATTTCTTTGACCGGGTGACCAAAGTAGTAGACCAGGGAGGGGCTGTGGACATGGCCTACCTAGACTTTAGCAAGGCATTTGACACAGTCCCACACAAAAGATTATTAGTCAAATTAACCAGCCTGGGAGTGGGTCCCAGGGTGGTAGCCTGGGTAAAACATTGGCTGGACAACAGGACACAGAAGGTAATTGTAAATGGAGTCCACGCTGAAGAAAGGGCAGTTACTAGTGGGGTACTGCAGGGTTCAGTATTGGGTCCAGTCCTTTTTTAATGTCTTCATCAGTGACATTGCAGAAGGACTGGAAGGAAAAGTATGCCTTTTGCAGATGACACAAAGATCTGCAACAGGGTTGATACACAAGGAGGCGTGGAAAGGATGAAAAGGGACTTGGCAAGGTTGGAGGAATGGTCAGACATAGGCATTCAATGCAAAAGTGCAAAATAATGCACCTGGGAAACAAGAACCAGAGGAAGAATACACAATGGGTGGGAGGTAGTAACAACAACAAAACAGGAAAGGGACCTGGGGGTAATCATATCAGATGACCTTAAGGTTAGCAAGCAATGTGAGAAGGCAGTAGGGAGGGCTGGGGGTATACTGGGATGTATAGGGAGAGGCATCAGCAGCAGAAAACAGGAAGTTGTTATCCCTCTGTACAGACAGTTGGTGAGACCCCATCTGGAATACTGTGTCCAGTTCTGGAGACCCCATCTCCTCAAGGACATAGACAGGATAGAGGCAGTCCAGAGGAGGGCAACTAAAATGGTGCAGGGTCTGCAAGAGAAGCCGTATGAGGAGAGACTAAAGGAGCTTAATATGTATACCCTTGAGGAAAGTAGGGAGGGGGGGACTTGATAGAAACTTTCAAGTACCTCAAGGGAATCAACAAAGTCCAAGAGGGTAGCATCTTTCGGAAAAAGAGACTTGCAAGAACAAGGGGACACAATTTAAAGATAGAAGGAGGGCGGTTCAGGGGCAATGTGAGGAAGTATTATTTCACAGAGAGGGTAGTGGATGCATGGAACAGCCTTCCTGATGAAGTTGTGGGGTCTAAAACTGTGGGAGAATTCAAGAATGCATGGGACAGACACAAGGCAATTCTTGTAGGGGGCAGGAAGATATAGGCTGTTGGTTAACTAGGATCTGTGGCCTATCCTGTAGGTAGGGAAATGGGCAGACTAGATGGGCCTAGCGGTCCTTATCTGCCATCAAAGTCTATGTTTCTATGTTTCTATGTAGAACTGCTTATTTTTCTGTGCCACTATACATGGGGAACAGTTCCAGGTGTGGTGTGGTGTGGTGCATCTCTAGGTAAGGCCATGCAACTCATAAATGTGGTATGTTGTGTGCACCCACAATCAGGGATGTGTACTTTTGGTGTACATGGCCTCAGTTTTGCTGTGGATCTCCACTGAGCATGCAGTACCTGGTCAGGTGGGTGGGGATGTCTTGTACTACATTTAGACAGTTGTATTTTATTTCTGTCACCTGCTGTTGGTTGTCTGTGATTGGTCGTGTTGCCTTGGTCCTCCCCCCTACTTGCATATGTGTGTGTGTGGTGCTGGGGGGGGGAATGCGGAGTTAGGGTTTTCAACCCTAACACCGAATCTCCTCACTTTTCTCTCTGTGGAACAACCCTGACTGATGCATTAAATGGATTTTTTTGCCATGAATATACACATACTGTATATATATATATATATATACACCTCCAGCTTATGCTTCAACACCCCCTGCCCCCACCCTACTCAAGTGTAATCTGCCCTTGCATACAGTTCGATGATGTTCCATGTATCCCCCATCCTTCTACCTGCCCTTACCCATGAGAGCTATACCAACCTCTGAACCAGGAGTTGAACTCCACTATCCTTTCCTTTCTCACTCTGCTCCTGCTTGGAACCAGTAGCACCTCTGAGAAGACCACTGAGCTTCCAGTTTCTGAACACAACTTACCCAGCTCCTCAGATCTCTCCCTGACTGACTCCACAGTGCAGGCCCCCAGGTCATTAGTGCCTACATGTACCAGCACATGAGGATTCTCCCTTCTGCCCCTAACACACCTAAGAAGAGCCTGCCCTGCCTTGTCCGCTGTCAAGCCTGGCACAGGTTCCACCCATATCTGACTGTGCTATTCACCCATCCCCCCCAAGCTGATCCCTTTCAGGATAGAATCCCCTATCACTACAATTCCTTTCCCTCCTTCTCCACCATTCAGCTGCACCTTCCTCCCATCCCTATCCTTCCCATAATCATCGGCCCTTCCCTATCCACCAGCTCTTGGACCTGGCCCACCTTCTCTTCTCCCCTTCATATCCCATCTGTTCAGATTCCTTTCAAAGCTGGCTGCCCCTCCCTTATTAGTCAATCTGCCACCTATGACACCCCTCATCCCATTATGTACCATGTCACCCCCCATCGGGCTGCAACCTCCATCCCTTGTCCCTGTTCTATGCCCCCTCACTCCCCTTCTCCTAACCATTATAGCTTTTCTCCCAATATCCTGTACATACTCCTCTGGAGCATTGGTCCCTGCACATACCCTATCTTCATGCTACCTGCCTCATTCCAGAGAGTCCCACCCTCTTTGTCCACTTTTGATGCCAGTACCACATACATGTTGTTTGAACCAGCCTCCCACCATCAGTCCTTGCCCATTATTGCTTCGATACTGCCCCATATTGCTACTCAGCCTTCCAATCCACTCTATAGGTCCTGCTATCCTGTCTACCCTGAACACACAAGGGTGTGCCTAGCCTATCCTCACACTCTCCCACCCTCTCCACACCCACCCCTCATCCTCTTTAACTCCCCCTCCAGCCTCTGGATCTCTGCTTGCAGGTCCCCTAGCCTGCGACATATGGGACACTTCCGTAGCCTTCATAATGTGCCCATCCATACTGCCATCCCACAGCCACTGCAGTTCACTAGCCTGTCCCCCTGGTTCCTCTTCTGCCCCTGTTCCCTTGGATCAACTCTAACCCATCCTTTCATAGCACTCACCCCTGTCCTGCCACCCACATCTCCCCTGACTCCTACCACCCCTAGCGACACTATCTCCCCCCTCCTGCTCAGCCTTCAAGCCCTTGCTGTACACAGTGTAACTGAACTCCCCCCTCAGTCAACATCTTGGGGCCCTGCCTTAATACCCCAATATATCAATCATGAACACTTCCCACTAGGTAGAACAATACCCCCCTCAAGACAATTGTGTTTATCCCAGCAGTCAATTACTCTTTTTCCAGGAAAATATCCCTTAATATCAATGACATCGGATACTAATTAACCCCCCTTCAAGACAGATGCATTCAGCTTATGTAGAACTTACCCTTTAGGACAACTGCCCCCATGCCACAGCACCAGTAGTGCCCACCCCTTTAAGCTTATGCAACCCCACCTAGCAAAACCATTAGCAATGTTCCTTATTGTCCCTTGTTTACAAGTGATCCTTATAGCTCATTTACACCTTTTCCCAGATTAGAAAACATTTAACAACACTTCATTTACAAATCAATTGCTTATGTTTTCATGACAGGAACCCCCCTCCCCAAAGAAGCATACAACAGACAGGCTTCAACATATAGTAGAACATGGTTCTACCATGCCAAAATGACAACAGTGTTGTCAACATTTGGTATGGTGAGATCCCCAATGTTGACAGGCCAAATTTCATCTGCCAGACAAGGGTGAATCTCTCTCGGGGGGGGGCTGCACCCCCTGCACCCCTCCTTCTTAATATAATTAATTCCAAGTCAGAGTTAGTTCGAAGGGGGAACGACGAACTATGAAAGGGCAGAATTCTGCCCACATTTCCTTAACATCAGCAATGTCAAGACTTGTTGACATTGTCAATGTTAAGGACTTTGCCATTCCAAAGTCATTCAGTCAACATACCAGTGGAAAACAACTCTATCACACAATCCTAAGCTCCTCCTCCCCCCAGTAGACCAATGAAAAAGACCAGCCCTGAGCAGTGTACTGTACTTGCCATTCCCACCCGCAGAGCATTTAATAAATGGTGGAGGAGGGGGTGGGGACCCAAAAACTTACAGACAGAAGGGAGCTGAAAGGGTCTCCAAAAAACCTCGATACACAGAGGTTATTTTTTTTTACTTTTTAAGTCCATTTACAAATGCAAATCCAATCCAGTTGGAAGCAGGGTGATGCAGGAAAATGTGCTTGGAAAACACATCTCCACTGACCTCAGAAATGTCCACTCTCCTCTAGCAGCTTATGCCAACTTGCCAGAAGACAGCTCAAATTAAAGACTCTTGGACAGTTGAAGATTTAGCACCTGGAATGCATGCTTACCACTGGCTTCCCCTTGAAATCAAATCAAAACTCGCAGACAGAATGGAGCTGAAAGGGTATCTGGAAAACCTTTATAGACATAGGCTAATTTTCTTGCTTTTTAAGTCAATTTACAGATGCAAATCCAATCCAGTTGGAAGCAGGATGATGCAAAGGAAATTGTCACTAAAATGGTTCTCCCTATTTCTGACTATGGCAACAAATGGGTGTATGAAATGCATGGAAAACACACATGCACACAGCACACAGCACACAGCTGCACAGAGTGGAGGGTCAGAAGAAGATGTGGCATGTACAAAGTGATACATGCCACACTTAGAGGCAGGGGGAAGAGCTGTGTACAGCATGGAGTGGGAGGTGTTGGAGGAAGATGACAGCCCCAGCACCATAACTCCACCCCTTGACCCCACCATATAAGGGCAAAAGTGCCACCGATCATGCAGATGTGGAAGTGAATGTGGGACACTGGAGATAGACACACAAGATGGCAGAAAGCAACATACCCACAGACAGTGGCATGCACAGCAATGTGCCATGCGAGGCCCAGAGTGAGGTGGCAGGACCAGCAGCCATTGGAGGCTGTGGCAGAATCAGATGTTCCAGGCCCTCAAATTTCATAGGACCACAGGTGACTGTGATGGTCAGTGAGACCAGGGTCAACCATGCACGGCTATTTGGTGACCTGGTGCTGTCCACTCCCATGAGATAAAAGCATAGAACGGGCTGGAGGTGCAGGCCACCGTGAATGCTGCAGGACCAAATTCCCAGACCCAATCAGTGATAAAACGTAAATGTCATGACCTATGCACCACTGTGAAATGGAAGGTTGCGGATGGAACATAGACAAGGAGGGGCAGAGGTGGAGGGTCACCCAGCCCCGACACCCAGCTGATGCCCATAGAGACAATAGTGCTGGTCATGAGAATCCATGGTGAGCCGTAGGGAGTGGACACACAGGCCAGTAAGAAATGCACACAAAGCCAGCAAAATGGTGTTATGTTGTGCCAATAGAGCATGCCAGGGGTGGTGGACAAGGTGCTGGCCCACTGCAGGTGTGTCCACCCAGGACAGCTGCATGAACCCATTGAGGACAGATGACAGGAGAGGGCTCCACAGTTGAGTACCCCACCATGACACGATCAAGGCACTGGCATGGCGGAACATGCTGGTCAGTAATCACCCTGTCTTGTCCCATCACCCACAGGTCCTGGACAGGCAGTGTACATCTGGCAAGACCCAGCCAAGAACACCACCCTAGGTGCAGAGAGTGATGACATGGACACTGAAACAGAGCTTGCCAAAGGCAATGCATCAGAGAACAACCGTGGAGCTGGGCACAGTGGACAGGCACCCATGCCCTCACAACGGCCACCAACATGCACTAGAATGGTGGTCTTTGGCAGTAATGCACCATGACCTGTGGTGGGCATGCAGCTCCCCCCATGTGGTCAAGGCAGAGGAACTGTATCTTCAGCATACCAATGCTCTGGGCCAAGATGGACCATGTCCAATGGTGTATAGTGTTGTACACCTCCTCAACTGCAGTCACAGGTGTCAGGATGGGTGTCATCAGGTATGGCCACAGTGGATATCTGCTGTCACCTGTGGGAGGAGAGACATGACAGGATGGCATTATAGGGAGGCAAGCACATGGATACAGACACTCAAACATGAGCACAGCACACCTACCCAAGAGCCAGCCTTCCACATAGCCTTTCCAGAGCACCACTTCAACCCCAGAGGCATCGAATATGTAAGCATCATGGCACTACCCGGGGAACCTGGCACATGT
Organism: Neoceratodus forsteri; assembly: GCA_016271365.2. Lineage (NCBI taxonomy): Eukaryota > Metazoa > Chordata > Ceratodontiformes > Ceratodontidae > Neoceratodus > Neoceratodus forsteri. The sequence continues at coordinate 38,450,416 of CM028137.1, read as the reverse complement.
GTCTGTGACCAGTCCATCTGCATCACACACCACCTGAAAGTTCATGCTGTGGAAGCCCTTGCAGTTGCCGGATGCATCCTCAGATGAAGATGGTGTCAGGATGGTGATGTGTGCGTCATCGACCACATCAAGGATATTGGACATCTTGTGCATGCCATAGAATACCTGTTTGGAGGCATGGACCTCTGCATCAGACATTGTGAAGCATATGTGGTCATGCATGTGCACTAGTAGTGTGTCAGTAGCCTGTGCAAGGGCATGGGACACTTACGACTGGCTGACGCCAATGCAATCACCTGCCTGCCATGCATTGGAAAGACCCAGTGGTGTAGTATGACAAGGTGCACATTACCTTCATACCTACAGTCATGGCCCTGGAGCAGGTATTCGTAGAGTGACACTGTTGCGTACGATGTTGCACAGTTGCAGCACCATGTGGCATGGCAGTCAGAAGCATTCTAGGCAGTGTGTGTCACTGAGCACACTATCATCCATGCGTGGTCTGAACATGCGCTCCCTTGGCCGTGGCTGTCCACCCCCTCACATTCCATGTGTGCTGCAGATAGATGTTCATAACCATACCAAGACATATTATGTCATCGAATGGCCAATGGTGTGTACATGGTACAGCACCTGATTATGGCATCACCGCTTATGTAGCGTGCATCATGTACCTGGTGTGTGCCTGTGCATGGCCTTCCTCCAGTCAGCAAATGCACCAGGCATGGCACATAGCTGGGAACCACCATAGCTGCCACTTGCAGACCTTTGAGGCATGCCATGCTTGTGCATGCCACACAGCACAGCGTAGTATGTGGCGGTGTACAGGGCATGGGTATACTTGCAGGCATGGCTGCCATCAGCAGCTGTACTAGTGTCCTTTGTGAACCTGCATGTCTGTCCTCCCAACACCGTGTGGCAGCATCTAATGCATGGATATTGTGATCACACTTCACCACACATGCATCCATGGGCATCGCAGCCCACAAAGATCCAGTAACGTGGTCCTAGTATCATCCTGTCAAGGGGTACATAGGTGCAGTTGGATCACGACTGCCGGTGAGTGTATCCGCCATGGTGGCATGCCTGCAACCACTATGTGACTGCTTGCTGCATGTCCTCAGGACCTTCCCCCACCTAGTGCACTGTGCACGCACACGCACACATGCACACACACACACACACACACACACACACACACACTCACACTCACACTCACACACTGTGGGGGCAGTGCTGCACACTGCCAATCCTGGCCATGAGGGCTGACAGTGCACGCAGGGCATGCACATGCATGCATGCATGTTGGCCTTCATGCTGGCATGTCAGGGTGATGTGTCCCACTGGTTCTGTGCCACTGTGTGGGTGAGGCTCATCACACATGTCATGACATGCCTCAGCTGGGGGCATCTGTGTGTTCATGTGCCACGTGTACTGCATACACTAATGAGTATATATGCATGCAGCCAGTGCATTAGTACAGGAGGGGCAGGGTGGACTGCTTCCTGAAAATGCTTGGTGGATCACAGAGGGTGAATTCAATGACAGCGGTGGGTATGGCATGCTGTGGGCTGCACAGCGGATTGACCCGGTGAGTATCACGGGCATGCCACATCATGCAGTCTATAGCTATTCTACTGCCATTACCATGTCTTCCTATTGACTAACCACTGCATTCACCTTGTGTCTCCCTGCCCTACCCCATAAAGGGTGAATTGGGCATGCCAAGATGCCTGGAACTTCACCAGATGCCACAGCCAGATGAGGCCAAGGTAATGGTGATGCACCCGAGTGGCCTGTATTGACGCCGCTGGCAGCACATTATGCCAAGGTACCTCTGGCATACCTTCAGAGATGAGCAACTGTACTATGAGGAACAGCATGGGGATGCAGAGCCCTGGTCCCTGTAGCAGGTCACTGTCCCATCATGGGTAAGTGTTGTATGCCTGTGCAGCTCCGGGGACCTCTGTCCCCATGTGGGGGGAGAGGCCATCACCCATGACTTAACTTACCATGCACTCCACAGTGCTACAAGTGACCTGTGTGGTAGATTCTGCTGAGGAGGGAGGAGTGGCCACAGGTGACCAGTGAGGAGCTGAGCGCTGATGAGGAGCCATGGTTGTGGCAGAAGTGCCAATGCACAAAGGGGCAAGTGACAGCCAAGGAGATTGCTGCGGAACAGCCAAGGTCCTCAACTGCTGGTGGTGCCTCATGACTGGACTGTGGCAATAGGAGTGGCCTGCGCTGTGTTGTTGGGGGTGGGGTGGGTCTTTGATCTGAATTGTGGACTGTTGTTTCTACTGTTGGTACTTTTTGGGCTGTGGCAGGGGGGTTGTGTGAGGGTTGGGGTGAGGGCCTTCAGTGGACGACCTGTGCCATCCTGTGTTGCTGTTTTCTTGATTGTTCATTACACAATGAACGTATCAGTCACATCCTGGCCTGTTTATTATCCAGCGTGTGTGAGTGTGGAGGCTATACGGGCAGGCGTGCTATACGCAGGTCAGGTGGGGGTGCACCCCGGTTGTTATTGCCTGTATAGAGCATGCAGCATGGGGAGGCCCATTGGGGAGCCACGCATGGTCCGGACCTGCATCTTGCTTGTATACTGGGATGGGGACTGGTGTGGCAAGGCTGGCTGCACACCTGAACAGGGTTGGGGGAGAGACAGTCATGGCTGGTGTGCCCATTGTGGCATGGGGTGGTCATGCCATTTCTAGCCATTTGGGGGTCAGTGGAGTCCATGGGCAGGCATGTCCTGCAGGGCTGTCAGGTGGATGTGTGGGAACGCTATGAGCTGGGTGGCATGTGCAGTTACATGCTTGTGTCCTGGTGGCTGTGTTCACCATCCCTGGCTGTCATGCCATGCATGTGTGGCACAGTTCAGCCACTGGGACATGCTGCCAGCATGCTTTGGGTCACGTGACAACTGTCCACAGCCCTCACATACCAGGGCCATGTGGCTTTGCCTGCCCAACTGTGGTCTGTTGCATGCATGGGGGCTGGAGGGGTCTGTGCGGGTTAGAGTGCTGGTGCTATGCCCCTGCCTGTGGGTGGGGCCCTGTGTCTCTAATGCAAGTCCTGGCATATGCACATGTTTATGGCTGCCCTGTGGCATGTGTGTCTATATGTGCCATGCACCACGCATATGCACACCCCACGTGCATTTGTGCATGCACTCAGAGTTCTGCTATGCAGTGTTTGCACAGTCATGCCCCCTCATATTCAGCACGAAGGAGGGACACATGCCTGCACTGTCATGCCATACGTGGACCCTTGCACCCCTGTCGTGCATGCGGAAATGCACAGAGCACATACATATGTTCCCCTGCTGCCTATGCATGTGTCCAACACATTTTGTGCTGGCTTTGTGCATAGTGCCCATTGTTTATACTGTAGTGCTACTTCAAAGTCCATTTCAGCTAGGCTGGACACAACCGTTCACTCCTTCTGTCACTGTGCCCTTCATAAACCTCTGCATACAGATTGTTGTACTGTGTATTTTTCTCTCTCCCTTCCCTCTCTAGATGCCGGGTGCCCAACCCACTATGCTTTCTTTATCTCCTAATCTTGAGTTGTCTCTCTCACTTCATATCTTGCCTCTCTTCTCTCTACCCTTCCCCCTCATCTTCTTACTTGCCTCACAATTCTTGTCCTCACTGTTTTGCTCTCCCTCAAGTGAAATATACTGCTGGATAAGCTGCCTTCTTGTTCCATTTTCCTAAACTATGGGGATTTTATTCCCATTTCTAGTCTTACTGCTCCTTCCTTTTCTGTTCTTAAATCTCTCCTCTGGGAGTTCTCTATTCACTCCTGCAGTTGTTTCTGATATTGTGTTCAACTCTTTCTCCTGTAACTCACCCAGTCACTGACATCAACACTTCACCACTTGTTCAGTTTGTTGTGGCGTGCAGGCACAGATGAACTCATTGACATGAGAGGTGCTATACAGGGGTGTGAGTGGGGGGTGCGCCCAATGGAGAGCTCCATAGCAAGTGGCAGGCCAATGGGTAGGCAGGCTGGGGATGATTTAGTTTCTGTTGTCGGGGCAGCCTTTGCCAACATTTCAAAGGACAGAGCTGCACCAATCGTGGCGCAGCTCGGTCCTTCGATGAGTTACGATGACTTCCTGGTTGCACATTCACACTGCCGTAGCTCTTGCAGTGTGAATGCACTGAGCCTGCCCACTACTCCTCTCTTCCCGTTCAAGCCCCCCCACCAGCAAATCACTCCCTCCCTCTTCCTCCCACTGCTGCTATCCTCTCCACACCTCACTGCAATTCGGTATCCACCCCCCTCCATGGCACCAGTACATACAACGAACGTTCAGCATTGAGCAATGCTTGCCTAGTATCAGTCATTCCTTCTGTCCCGTATTTTGTTCTGTTGATTACCGTTTAATTGTTCTTATGCCTGTTCAACAGTTTACTGTATGGCAACTTGCTGATTGCCAATGTATTCTTTAAACATTCTCGTATTGTGTATTTTGATATACTTTTTTCCATTCTATTGTATTTTATTCACTGTCTTTTGTATCTGTTCTCTTCTGCTATCTTACTGTCCCTCCAGGAATCATCTGAAAAGGAGTTGATATCAGCTCAGTATGTCTTTTCTTGTAAAACATTTGAAATCAATCAATCAAGAAACGTTTTTTCCAAGAGTCTTTTGTGGCTTACAGAGCATGAGTTTTGCATGAATGCTACATTTTTTGCTCTTTAAATACTGTCAGATTCTTTTATTGAATTGGTTGAAGTCTATATAATATCCTACAAAGTAGGCCGTTATTGATTGAAACTCTGCCAAAATGAACTCAGAAAGGCAATATATTGTCAGGTTCACAAATAAGTTGCTTAGGATACAGTTTAATTCTTTTTCTACAGTTGTCAAATCTTTTTAACAGACTTGGGGCTAGATATTCAAAACTTAGCCCCAGTGCTAAATCAGCACTGCCCAGCATGCTAAGTTAGCCAGGAACTAATAGCCCACTATATTCAAAAGGAATAGCCTGGTGCTAAACCTGCTGAATATAGCGTGCAAAGGAAGCCAGGCAAACTTGGCTGGAAGTGCAACGCTAAATTAGCCCCGAAAGTAAGACAGCAGTGAATATGGCAAATAAGACAGCTCTGAATATAGCAGTCGGTCAGACAGTGCAAACAACCACAGGAACACAGTGCATAGGTGAGCCTGCTGAGCCCTGGAGCACACACAAGGAAGTACAGCCCTGAATGTGACATCAAGAGCAGACAGCAGTGCAGAACCCATAATATGATACACACCCAGCCCTTGCAATGTCCTGTAACACCCAGGACCCATGAATGGAAACCAAAGCACAATAGAAACCCATGAAGAACCCAGTGCACCCAAATGCAACACAGTAAAGTCATGAAAGTGGAATGTAATAAGGTCCAAAGAACATATAAAAGCAAACATCATAAACAGAACAGCAATAACAAGAACAACAATATATACAACAAACATTGATTAAGCTAACACTAAATATACTACTACTACAACTATGACTACTACTACTACCACTACTACTACTGCTAGGACTACATCTACTACTACTAGAAACTAACAGCAACACATCTAACACCACTATCACTACAACTACTAAAAACTAAACTACAACAACTACAAGTATTAATAACTGGAATGAAAATGGAGGGAAAGGGGACACAGAAATCAAACAGGAATAGAAGGCAGCAACAAAACCAGCAGTCCAATGGGCGGGGAGCGACAAAGCAGACGAAACAGGGAACATCATCAGTGCTGCATTCTGGATTGGTCCAGCAGCCATGCTTCCAGGACTGCAGCCACCCGGCATGTCGCCATGATTAGGACCGCCTGCTGTTTAATAATTGTCCTCTTCTGATGGACCAGGTGGCATAGCATGTCATCCCTCCCCTCTGTCTCCTCAGGCAGTGTAGCCCACAGTGAGCTCTGACATGGACCTAGAGGAGGTAGGTGGATCATGTCAGGCTGGTACACTGACAAGGAAACACAATGCACACCCCAGGAGGAGGACCCTGGGGTGGACAACATGTCCCAACAACCATGCCCATGTGGCAATACAACGGCGAACAACCCACACAATCTGACACACACCTGTATGCTGAAGCATGACAACACAGGCACCACCCACCTGAAGTACACACACAGGAATGGATGGAAACCTGCAACCCCACAAACTGGTACATTCCACACAGCCCAGTGGAGCAGACAGTGACACAGTGCAACCACACAGGCAGTCCCAAGGGGACTAGGACAGTGGCCCAGGCCACATCCAACCAATGAAATGAAACACACATTGGGACATGCTGCCCAAAGAACAGAGCAATAGGTCACACAGTGGAGCACACCCATCACAGGAATGGCACCAGCCATACCACTGTACGATGGTATGCAGCCTGTACTGGAGAGGTGCAGGGTATGTGGTACAGGACACACCCTCATCAACAGCACATCCATGGCAGCAGTACACAATGTGGACATGCAATGCACATTCAACCCTATGTAATGAAGGGACACAGCCCATGGCACCCCCTGGTAGAACAGCAGGAGGCCAGCCAGCCATGCCAGGTACAGTGTGGCACAGGCCGATACAGTACCACAGCCCAAGCCCCCCCCAAGAGAGCAGGATGGAAGTAAGCCATATGCCCATCCAGACCCACAGTACCCCTTGCAAATACAGTGCTACATCACCATCCACCCCCCCCAAGACAGGGATATACCAATGGGCCACTGCAAGGACCACAGAACACAAGCCAATCAAGGACCACAGCCCCATCCCCCCACCACCACCTGGGTTAGCAATACACCTATTGCACACATGATGGACATAGCAACACAGGCCTGTACAGTACCACTGCCCAAGCCCCCCACCATCAGAGCTGGATGGCACAACACCATGCACTCATCCAGGACCACAGTACCCTATGACAATACAGTAGCCCATCTCCATCCACATGTCATTAGACAATGTACCAGGTACACAGCTGAGTGCACGCCAAGGACACAATGGCGACTTGTGCACATACCCCACATTAAACGTGCAGGACAGTGTGAAACCAACCATGGTACTTACACAACACTCCCTGCTGCCTGTCACTGCTCTCCTCCACTTGCTGGGGAATGGCTGGCATCCTCTACCTGTTGCCGTGGATCCTGCCTCTATGGCCATCTTCCTGGGCTCTGTTGCCATCCCCGCTCCTGCCACAGCACTCTGTAGGGAGAATAGGGACAGCACTGTAAGTACCTGTGGAAATGCCACAGTACACCCCAACAATACTCATGGTACACAGAGGTTCCCTAAACCATAGACCCCCCAATGCCACACGTGGCATATCACACAGCATACAGGTGTGTGCCCCCCCAGAGCAGTATGCAGACACACCATGGCATCTGTTACATGCACAACCCTGGGCATAAAGATGGTGGATGCAACAATGCCCTGTCATGTAGAAGCTGTACACACCTGGCATAGCTGTCAGCCAGTGGGGTGTGGATTGTGGTCACGTGCAGGCAACCATGGGCAGAACACACACAGCAGTGAAGTGCAGATGTAATGGGACACACACATGCACATACACAGGCCAAAACACACACTCAGACAAATGTGCAGGAATACACACATACAGACACACACACACACACACACACACACACACTCACACACACAGATGACATGAATACCCATGGAACTGCAAGACACCTACCTGGCACAGGCACAGTCCCATCCCAGACCATGCACCTGAAGAACTCCAGTTGGTGGGGCTGCCTCTGCTTCAGATCTACATACTGGTGGTGGCACTTCTCCCCATCCTGACTACCTCTGTCTGCAGGACAGGTTATGGCAATGGATGCCCAGATCTCTCTATGGGGAATGTCACCTTCTCTCACCTGCCCAAACAGTCACCTGTGCCTTTGCTGCACCAACTCCATGAGGTTGGCAGTCTTCACATTCCCCAACCTCCAGTCCCTGTGGACAACTGCCCTCAGCCTCCTGCATGAAGTCATACTCCTAAATAATGCCTGAACTGGCTTGAAAGGGCACCTCCTAGCATGATTGCCACACCCTGCAATACTCCCTTGTCAAGTGCTGTTACTACGGTGTTGCACATCGCTGAGTGTGTCCAGTGCTGCGCTATTGCATTAGCACAAAGCTACCCGGAAGAGCATGCACCACGCATGTGTGACCCCACTGTGACCCCATGACAGAAGGCCATTGCATACATGCACTTATACACCGCACAGTAGACCTGTAGTGCACCACTAATGCAATAGCACTGCACAAGTGACAGTCCAGTTTGCCCAGTGCTAACCATTTGCCCAGTGCTAACCATTTGCCCGGCACTAATGGTTGCTATATTTAAAGGATGTATGCTAATGAGGATACTTCGCCAGGTAAACAGTCACATTAACATATCATCACAGCCTATTTTGCATGGCTAACCAGGTGGATTGCCCAGCCATGCTATTTAAGGGCAAACAGTGCTCCACCACTGTAGCCGACAGGAACTGCACTGCTGTGGAGGAAGTTGCTGGAAAACACAGATTGCACAATGTCCCAGGAGCTACAACAGGCCAATACAGGTCAGTAACAACGACTAAGCATGCTACTGTTTGGAGTTTCAACACACTGGACAGATGGCTAGTTGGCAACATGCATAGAAATTGTGTGACATATTGCTGTGATGTCTGTGGGACTACGTGTACACTGCACTGTAGACTGACATGCTGCAGGCCCGCAACATGGGCCACACTGGCACAGTGTTCATTGTACACAATAGACATGCCATGTGGTGGTGTGGGCATCCCTGGTACACCACACTGTGGGACATGGATACCTGCACACTGCCAACATCACTGGCACAATGGGATGTGAGGAGGTGGCCTTGGCACCTCTGTGGTGCTACAAAACATGCATCCTCACTGCACTGCATGGGACATCACCTTGTTACTTGGTAGGGCAGGACAGGTGCAGCTGATCACAGGTGGCAAGCACCGCTGCCACGTGGGTTGACAGGACACAGTGCTAGGGTCAGTGGTGCATGTCCATTAGTGGCAGCTGGGAGGGGTGTACATACACATTTACAGTGGTGGATTGGAAGGGTGGTAAGCTGCAGGGGTGTGTGTGTGGCATGCGGAGCTATGTGCTGTTCCATGATGGGAGGCCACAACATCTTGTCACATGCCTCGTGTCACCAGCAATGTGTGCATGCACAACATGACAGCCTCACAGACCCCATAGGGCTAATGTACTGTGTGCATGCATGGCTACCATGTGTTGAGTACCACACACACAGCTGGATACCTGCATGGAATATATTGATCCCACCAATGCACATGTGGTGACAGCATGTGATTGGCACTGTCTTGCATACAGGCAAGGGCATGGGAGGCATTGGTACAGTACACTGTGGCCATGTATGGACTGTATGATACATTGTGTGTCAAAACAGTCAGGTGCTCCAGGTACACAGAGCCTGGCATGGCCTGTCCAATCAATCTGGTGCCATGTCCATCAGGTGCATAACCACACACAGGCGTGATGTCACTGCCTGTAATGCACCAATGCCATTCTATCTGCCCCACACAGGTGATGCAGCTGGGCAGTCACTTCTCCATGCACATAAGTTCACCAGCAATGAGCAGAGGACCCTAGTCCATGGTTATAAAGTGAGGGAGTAGGTGATGCAGTGAAACAAGAAATCTGAGGCCATTGTCCACCAGATGCAGGCCAAAATTATAGCAGAGGTTAATGCTGTGGGTGGCCATGGATGCAGAAGTGAGGTGGTCAGGAAAAGGTAGAATGACCTACTGTGGAAAGCGAAGAAGGTGGAGGAGGAGGCACAACATCTCAGGGACCGCCTGTGGACAGGAAGACGACCACAGACCATCGACCAGCAGGATTTGGACTCCATTCTAGCATTGGTGGCTTTGACCTTGAGGTCAGTGGTGGTGGAAGGCATCAATGGTGGAGGATGTGAGACACAACTGACACCCCCAAGGGCAGATATATTCCTAACACTACCACACCATTTTCTGCATGTCACCTACAGGGGCTATTTGTCAACTTTCCACTGTTGTGGCCCAATTGCATTTGCCACACACACACACACCCATGGGAATGTTGTGGTGCATTATCATATCAGTTGGCGTGTGACACATCTGTGTGCATGTGTTGGTAGTGCACAGTGGTCTGTGGTGTACGGCTGCAGCATTTGCTGTGTGTCATGGTTGGAGAGGTGTCCACATTGGCTGCAGCATTAGATGTGCGGTCACCACAAGGGGTGTGCATGGACTGTCTGCATGATCCTCACTGTCTGGTGGCGCATGTTTTGGTGGTGGCTTTGGATACTAGTGTGCAGTTTAGGCCTTTGACACTGTGCCATTTCTTCACAGTGCAGAGTAGAGGTGGGTGAAGTGGCCAAAATTCACTCAGCAAAGTGATTCAAGCAGTAATGGGGAATCTGCAAAGTAATCTACAACGTAAAGCAGAGTACTTCAAGTCATAATGAGGAACGTGAAGTCCATTGAAACCAATTACTTCACTTCACTCTGCCTTTCCCAACCACTTCTGCACCAATTTTAATGTGAAGTACATAGAAACTTATCACTTTGCCTTGTAATTGAGCTCCAAGGCAAATTTTGGAGTGATTCATGGGACTGCAGGTCACATGGGCTTTAGATTGCTCTTCACAGACTCAATTCTGTGTAGTGTGTGTAGAGGTATACTGGAGACAGTTTGTTCTCAGAGACTCTGTGATTCAAACCCTCTAAAAGCTGTTAAAAAAGCCTTTTTGAGTAATTGTTTTGCTCAAAATTTAGTACATCGATTGTAGGAAACCCTCCTGTGCTCGTATCATCAAGTGTTTATTGTTTGTGTGTGGATTTTGAATGTTAATTTTGAACTTTCAGTCTGTGTACTGACAGACACTTGAAGTGTGCTTTGGGGGAGGGCATGTCTGTGGTGTAAGTAGATTAACTGGGAGAAAAAGGCATTCTTTCTGTTTTGGTTATATTTTTCCTTGTATAACTGTGTTAATGTACACAGTAATATTTTCAGTAATTCTTGACTTTTTTTGCTGATGGTTGTGGTGCAGTAGTGTATAATTTCAGTTTGTTTAAAAGATGTGGTTTTATTATTGAAGTTTTTAATTTGCTACACATTACTTATACTGTGTGTGTGTGAGTGTGTGTGCTAGAGTGTGCGTGTACGACTAGTATTTCCCGAATACCATGAATAATAGACTTGCTGAACAGTCAGATGGACGTCCCGAATAGTTCTCTATTCGGCTACTATTCGGGACGTACTATTCGGTGGGTAAGATTTCTAAATCTCACATAATTTTGCTGGCCAATTAGAGGCTGTTTTTGGAGCTCACAGCCAGGAACACCATGTGATCTCCACAATCTGAGTGTGTAGATGAGAGGAGACAGGTGTCTGAGAGAACTATCTCAGTTTAGTTTACCACTTGTGACTTTTACAACTGTTTAAAAAACGTTTTGTGTGTGATCCAGTTTTGATATCTGATCACCTTGTGACTGCATCTGACTTCAGTTTTGTGTTTGGTCCTTGAAACTGGGCTCAGCTTCAAGGAAAAGGAGAGTCTGTATGTGAGTGAATCATTGTGTGTGCTGCTGAATGCTGACTCCCCTCCCCCACTGCTTACAGATTCACAGCTCAGCTGAAACAGTGTGATTTGATTTTTTGCTTAAGAACCTTTCTGTTCTATTATTAGTTCTTAATCAGGATTTTTTTTGTCAACAAAGTCCAGCTTGGCTTTTGCATGTAGTGAGTAACTGTTACTGGGCTCAGTAACAGTGAGTGATTAACATTTTTGCTGACTGCCCCATTCCCACTGCTGTGCATGCTTAGCTTTTTGTTCCAAATCCACACACAGCCCCTGTGGTATTTTCTATTTCTTTTGTGAAGCAAATTTGTATTTTGCTGTCATCAGGTTTCGGGCACAGTGTCCTGCATAAGTGAGATGTGATTGTCATCTGACTCCCTCTTGTCTGCGCTGCAGCTCACCGTGGCACATACATCATCTGTGTGTGCGTTGTATTGTTGTTCTTGTAATCTGTGTCCTGGAAATGCATGCACAGTTGTCTGCACGCATTTGTTTTGTGATTTATAAAGCACTGTATTTTTTTTCTGATTGGGTCAGACTTGGCCCATTACATTGTTGCTGTCTGTGGTCCGGTTCTTGGCTCAGTTCCCTGTACAACGGAGTAAGGGGGGTGTCACAAGTGACTACTTCTTCCACAGCTCACTGCACCTGAGTGGCCTCCTGTGCATGTGAGTTTTTTTTTATTTTTTGTGTGTCTTCACCCCCTCTGTGTGCACTGCTGTGAGTGTGTACATGTAATTTTCTGTGAACTGCTTTAGTATTTGTGTGTGTGTCAGGTGTGACTCACTGGGTTCTATGTGTTGTAAGTTGTGTGGTGTGTGATGTGGCCAGCCAGTTCTGAGTGCTGTATCATTTTTTTTTATTAAATATAAAATATGTAGGGAAGTGTCTGTCAGGAAGAACTTACCGTCTGGCTGAAATGACACATCAAACCCCCCCAGGCATAAGTTCAAAGGACAGGACGTAGGTCAAACTACAGAGATCTGGGGTGCAATTAGCTTGTTAAATTTGCTTTGAAGCCCCAGAAATAAAATATCCATTCATGACGTCCTCAGGGAAATCCTTTGATTTGCACTAGGTGTCATGAAAGAAGGAAAAAATGCATGTTTGGGGTGTCTCCCAAGATAGCCAGTGAATACATCAAAGAGTCTTTTGATGTCTATGTGAAGCAGGTCACAGAATAAATTAGGAAGTCCAATATGCATTTGCTTGGGGTATTCAGTGGATTACATCAAAGGGGCTTTGATGTCTGGGTGAAGCAGATCACAGACCGGTTTTGGCAAGTTACATGAAGAGAGGCGATTCATCATGTCACCTATTATTTTTTTAAGTATCTTAGTAGGACATCCTGTGTTATAAAATATACATTTTAATACACCAAGGTGGAGTTAGGTGACCTCAGAGTGAAGGCCAGCTCAAGACTGCTTTTAAATATACTGAGCAGACCTTACAGAGAGACATGTAATTTGCTGACTGAGAAAAGAGGAATAACAAAGCACTGAAAGATTAAGAAGTAAGGAGACCTCAGATAAGACTAGTCTGAGAGTGTGTGTATTGTAGGAATTTGTACTTTTAAACCTGTTTTGTTTTTAAGGCTGTATGTGTTGGGATATCTTGTTCTGTATTTTACTGTTTTTCCTATTTTACCTATTTTAAAGTAAAGATATATATTTTAAAAACAGAAACTGCCTGGTGTGCCTTGAAACTTCTTTTTTTACAAGGGAAGCTTAGATGGTTATAGTTGACACTGTGCATAAGCTTATTGTGATACCAAACTGGGAAACAGATAAGAGTTCTCTAAGTCTTGCATAGAGTTCTAAGGCTTCATTTTGAAATACCTGGTTAGGTACCTGTAGGCAAAGATATCTGGCCCCCGAAGACATAATTATCTGAGCCTGATAATTGGGTATGCTAACAAGAGGTTATCAGTTTGAATCCCTCCAGAACTTGGGACAAAGGTGACTCAAACTCACAAAAGAGACAAGAGGGTTACCTTGTTCTAGTCACTGTTCACAATTCTATGCTCAGAGGTTGGCACTTTGGGAGTAGAAGGCTGACCTGCTGATTGGGTTTGTTACAGATTGGTTGGCAGTGGTGGCATAAAAAGTTTGGTGGTATAAGCTTTATTTTCAGTGTATCAGCTTGAGACTGTTCAGCTCACTTGCAAAAAAGAAAGGCAGTGTTTTATTTCAAAAGGAAACAGAACTACAGTGTATATCTCTTGGCTTACAGTCAAGTTCCTACCCATTTTCTTTTTTTTTTGAAATTTAGCATCTTTATTGAGTTATATAAAACTAACAATACATGAAATAGAGACTGTGCATCATACTATGCTTAGAACAAATAATAAAAAGTTGGTGAGATAACAGTCCCCTAAGGGGTAAAGAGAAACAATGAACTCACTAGTTAAGAAAATCCATATCAAAACAAAATTAACTCCCCCCTGCCCACCTATCCCCCCACCACCCCGGAGAGTGCCTTAACAAAAGAAAAAACAACAGAGAGAGAGAAGGGTATTGGAGAGACAATCCCAAGTAACAGAGTCAATCCAAGAGAGGCAAATTAGGCAGTGGCTGTCAGAGGCCAGCACTGTATGGGGATTACTTCAGGTATAATGCATATAATTTACCCCATTTCTGATTGAAAGAGGCCAAACGATTTCGGGAGCAGGCTATTAACTTCTCAGTATTAAAACAGAGGGACATTTCTTTGAGCCATTCCGAGTATGTGATGGAATCTTGATCCATCCAATGCCTAAGGACCAGCTTTTTGACTACTATAGAGATTAAAGCCATAAGGTACCTACGTTCCTTCACCTTGATGTTAGAGTATATCCCTAGTATACATATTTCTTTGGTGAAGAGATCCTTTAACCCCAGAAGTGGGTCTAGGTTACTTCATATTGTGTTCCATAGAGATGTCACCCTATCACAATACCAAAGGATATGCAACAGGTTCCCTTCAGTAACTCCACACTGAGTACAGTTGGATGATTGGAGTTTACCAAATTTAGCCAATTTGATTGGTGTGTAATAGAGATTGTTCAGAATATGGTACTGGGTCAGTCTGTGATTGTCCTGGGAAAGGTATTTGTTTGTGTCCTTCCAAATCAGACTCAAGGGGAGAGGAGAATCCGGTATGAGAGGTGCCCAAATTTTAGAGCCCTCCAAGGTGATGGGAAACAAGACTTCCAGCAGATAGGCATAAATTCTGGCAATACCATGGGGTTTAACTGCAGATTCTTGGATCCTTTCCAGGAAGAGCCTTGTTTTGGAAGGTATAGCTACAGACCCAAAATAGCACTATTAGGTGTCTCAATTGGAAAACCTTGAAAATGTGTTTCTGGGGAATGTTAAGGGAGGTTAAGATATCTGTGGAGGATAAGAGTGAGCCTTGAGAATACAGGGACTCCACTAAAGAGTCCTGAATTTGTGGGAGCCACTCAGAGGTCAGCCGGCTACCCCCTATTTTGATGTTGGGATTTAATATGAGGGGTTGTGCCAGATCTTTGATATATGATATGTTGAAGAAACTCCAACATTGGGATAGAATTTTAATAGAGAGACCTATAACAGATTCTTGTATGGCTATGGGTAACGCGGAGAAGGAGTAGCAGAAGATATGGGGAGGTCACAGGTTAAATTGATCCAGAAGTTTAAGCTCCAATTGTAGCCAAGTTGGTTGGGGTAAGTTGAGTTGGGGAGTTGACCATTTCCCTTTTTTGTGTAGTTGACTAGCCCAGTAGTATAGTAAGAAGTTAGGGAGACAAAGGCCCCCTTTATCTCTAGTTACGTTAAGTTTGAGAAAGGCCCGTCTAGGTTGTTTTCCTTTCCAGATGAAACTGGATAGCGCAGAATGTATCTGTTTAAAATACGATCTGGGGAGCCATATATTTAACAGGTTTAGGGGATAGAAAATCCAGAGTAGTACGTTCATTTTAACAATATTGATGCACCCCCATAGGGATAATGGTAAGTTTTGCCACCTACCAAGGTCTCTTTGGACCATTATCAGCAAGTCATCCAAATTGAGCTTCCTGACTACTTCAGCCTCGCGGGCCAGATGTATGCCCAAATACTTAAGCGAAACAGGGGACCACTTCATACCAAACTGGGTGAAGCTAGCATGAAAGGTGAAAGAGTTTAATGGGAAAATAACTGATTTAGATAACTTTAGTCTATAATTGAACACATGACCAAATTGTTCAATAATTTGTAAGGCTTGTGATAAAGATGATTCTGGGTTGGTAAGGTGTAATAAAATATCATCTGCAAAGACAGACAGAGTCAGTGGGATTTGAGAGATAACGCAACCTGTAACCCGTGTTGAGGCCTTAATGCTAATTATCAAGGGTTCTAAATACAGATTAAAGAGGTAGGGGACAAAGGGCACCCTTGCCGTGTACCAGAACCCAAGGGGAATCGAGAAAAGAAGACCCCATTGCAGTAAACTTTGGCTGAGGGTGATTTGTAAATCATTTTAATCCACTGGATAAAGCTATCAGGAAAGCCCATTCTCCTCAGAGTAGCCCACAAGAAGTCCCAGTTCACCCTATCAAAGGCCTTTTCTGCATCTATCGCAACTAAGGCCATAGGGGACTGAGAGTCTTGAGCAGTTTGAAAGATGTGGGAAAGGGTTCACAAATGATCTGCTGCAGATCTGCCTTGAACAAAACCAACCTGTTCCGGGGCTCAGCAGGTGTTGCCAGATCTTCTTAATTCTAAGAGAGAGAATCTTGGATAGGATTTTGATATCGTAGTTTAATAGTGAGATTGGTCGGTAGCTGGCTGGATCCAGCAAGGGTTTATCTGGCTTTGGAATTAAAATTATCGTGGCTTCTAACAGAGAGGGATCAAGGCAGTCTGAGGAACACATATAGTCATATAATTTCAAAAGTAGAGAGGCTAACTCTTTGCAAAAAGGCTTTATAGAAATTTGGAGGGAAGCTGTCGGGCCCTGGAGCCTTGTCCAAAGGCAGCCCTTTATTTGCATCTTCTACCTCAGTTAAGGTGATGGGAGAGGATAATACATTGCAGTGGTGTACCTGAAGGGAAGGAAGTTTGACCCCATCCAAAAACTGCTCTATCATGTGGAGAGGTGATTGAGACGTATCTTGGCCATAGATCTCCCTATAAAAGGATTAAAAAATTAGGGCTATATCTGTAGGCAAAGTTTTGACGGAGCCGTCATGGAAGTTCAGTGCCAGGATTAGACTTGAACTCTCCGTTTCCCTCAATCTAAGGGCTAGCAATCTTCCCAGTTTCTCCCCTTGGTCCAAATAACGAGTCTTAGTTTTGAGCATAGCATACTCTGCTTTTTCTCTTAATAAATCATTGTATTCGCTCCTGAGTTTAATTAGAGTTTCCAGATCTTTTTGAGAATTAGATAGGAGAAGGTCACTTTCGGCTATCCTGATTTGATTGGACAGTAAGATAACTTTAGCCTCTCTTGTCTTTTTCCTACGGGAGGCTAACTTTATGAGCTCACCACTAATAAAGCATTTAAGAGAGCACCAAAGTATATCGTCCCTGGAAACAGAACCTTGGTTAAATTCTAAAAAGGATAAAATCTTAGATTTAATATGGGAAACTGTTCGATCCTCTTTTAGGAGTTGCGTATTTAATTTCCAAGAGGTATCCCTCTGCCCCTGTAGTCCGGGGGAAACCGTGAGCCATACCAGGGAGTGGTCTGAAATAACTATTGGCTCTATGCCTACTTGATGTGTATTACTCAGAAGGGTAGAGCTGGTTAGAATGTAGTCAATTCTTGACCACGTTTGGTGGACCTGGGAGTAGAAGGTAAAGATGCGGCTCTTAGAGTTGAGCAGATGCCAAGGGTCACATAACCCTAGCAAATGCATAAAATCTTTGAGAGCTTGTTGAGAAGGGGACAGAGGTTTTAATGGCCTATAGGTTTTATCCATCTCCTGAGATGGAGCTATATTTCAATCACCACCTAGAATAAAAAGGGAGGGCAGGAATCTACTCAATTTATCCACTAGGGACATGAGGAACTGGGGATCATCCCCAACTGGACCATATATTGCACCCAGTACCACATTGCTATTATTGAGTTGGCCTTTGACCAAAACAAATCTGCCGTCCTGGTCTATAATACTATCCTCCACTACAAACATAATATGTTGTTTAATTAATATAGCCACCCCTCTGCTGGCATGTAGGCCACTGGCTGTAAAAGTCTGAGAAAATCCCAGCCTACGTAGCCCCTTAGCTTCTGAGGTTGACAAGTGTGTCTCCTGCATGAAAAGTATATCCACATTTAATAAAGAACAGTTATGGAGAACCTGGTGTCTTTTACATAGAAACATAGAATTTGACGGCAGATAAGGACTGCTTGGCCCACCCAGTCTGCCCATTTCCCTACCTACTGGATAAGCTGCAGATCCTAGTTAACCAGCAGCCTACTTCTTCCTACCCCCACCACATAGAATGGCCTTATGACTGTCCCATGCATGCTTGAATTCCACCACTGATTTTGACTCCACAACCTCCTCCGGAAGGCCGTTCCATGCATCCACAACCCTCTCTGTGAAAAAATACTTCCTTAAATTACCTCTGAGCCACCCCCCCATCTTCAAATTGTGCCCTCTTGTTCTTGCACACCTCTTTTTTTGAAAGATGCTACCCACTTGGACTTTGTTGATTCCCTTGAGGTACTTGAACGTTTCTATCATGTCCCCCCTCTCCCTCCTTTCCTCGAGGCTATACATATTAAGCTCCTTTCGTCTCTCTTCATAAGTCTTCCGGTGCAGACCCTGCATCATTTTAGTTGCCCTCCTCTGGACAGCTTCCATCCTGTCTATGTCTTTGCAGAGATTGGGTCTCCAGAACTGCACACAGTACTCCAGATGGGGTCTCACCAGCTGTCTGTACAAAGGAATAATAACTTCCTGTTTTCTACTGGTGATGCCTCTCCCTATGCATCCCAGTATCCCCCCAGCCCTCCTTGCTGCCCTCTCACATTGCTTGCCCACCTTTAGGTCATCTGATATGACTACCCAGTCCCTTTCCATTTTGTTGTTGTTAGTATCTCACCCCTTTGTGTATTCTTCCCTGATTTTTGTTTCCCAGGTGCATTACCTTGAACTTCTAGCATTGAATCTAAGCTGCCATACATTTGACCATTCCTCTAACCTTGCCAAGTCCTTCTCATCCTTTCCACCCCACCCTGTGCATCAACTCTGTTGCAGATCTTTGTGTCATCTGCAAAGAGACATACTTTTCCTTCCAGTCCCTCTGCAATGTCGCTTATAAATACATTGAAGAGGACCGGTCCTAATACTGAACCCTGTGGTACCCCACTAGTAACCCTCCTTTCTTCTGAGTGGACTCCATTTACTATTACTCTCTGGGTCCTATTCTCCAGCCAATTCTTTACCCAGGCTGTCATCTTGGGACCCACTCCCAGGCTGGCTAACTTGTATATTAATCTTTTGTGTGGGACTGTGTCAAATGCCTTGCTAAAGTCTAGGTAGGCCATGTCCACAGCCCCTCCCTGATCTACTACTTTGGTCACCCAGTCGAAGAAATCAATCAGATTCATCTGCATGACCTTCCCACTGTGAATCCATGCTGCCTAGGGTCCTGTGCCCCTCTGGCCTCTAGATACTCGACAATTCTTTCCTTCAGAAGTGATTCCATCATTTTCCCTATCACTGAGGTTAAACTAACAGGTCTGTAGTTTCCTGCTTCTGCCTTGCTCCCACTTTTGTGAAGGGGAATCACATCTGCCCTCCTCCAGTCCTTGGGTACCACCCCATCCTCCCATGATTTGTTAAAAGGGTAGTTAGTGGTGTGACTAGTTCTACCCTTAGTTCTTTTAAATTCTGGGATGAACTCATCAGGCCCCATTGCTTTGTCCACCTTCAGTTTTAAGAGTTCTTTCAGAACCCTTTCTTCTGTAAATGGCTGGTATCAACTTCTGTATCCAGAGTGTTTCTACTGTTTGTTTTATGCACCTCCCCTCTCATTTGTAAATACTGAGCAAAATATTTGTTTAGTATCTCTGCCTTTTCACAGTCTCCTCTGCCCACCCTCCCTCCCTTTATTAAGCCTCACTATCCTCCCTTGGTCTTCCTTCGCTCCCTGATGTACCTATAAAAGGTTTTATCCCTTCTAATTGAGTTGGCTATCTTTCCTCGGTTTGGGCCTTTGCTGTTCTGACTGCCTTCCCGCCTCCTTTTGCTTTAACTGATACAGTTCTCTGTCCTGTTCCTTCTACGATTCCTTGTACTTCCTGAATGCTTTCTTTTCTCTTGAACCTTACTACTTCCTTTGAGAACCATAGTAGTTTCTTACGTCATTTTGTTTTGTTTATTTGCTTCACACAAAGGCTTGTTACTCTGTGATGGCAGTTTTATTATTCCCCATTGTTCTTCCACCTCCTTCCTGCCCATTTGCTAATGCATTCCTTAGGCACTCACCCATTTTGGCAAAGTCAGCCTCCTAAAGTCCAGTACTTTGCCTTTGTATGGCTTCTTTACTTATTGCTGTACGACAGAACTTTCATACTGTTCGATGGTCGCTAGTTCCCAGATGGCTACCCACTTCTACATCTGTGATCCTCTCTCCATCTCCATTTGAGAGAATCAGGTCTAATATTGCTCCTCTTGAGTGGGCTCCAATACTAGTTGTCAAGGCATGCCCCTGTAGGGCATCTAGAATAACTCCACTCTTCAAGTGGCTGCTGCAACTGCACACCAGTTAACATTTGGCATATTCAGATCACCCATTAGCAATATCTCCCTTTTTCTGCCATTCTAAGTATACTTTCTATCATTTCTTGTCCATTCCTCCCCCTGAGAAAGGGTTAATCACAACCCATGCGGATTGTGGTGCCATTGACTGCCTCCAAATTTACCCACCATGCTTCTTCTCCTCCCTGTTTACCCTTTTGTTCTGTTGCTTTTATTCCTTCCCTTATGTAAAGAGCTACTCCTCCTCCTCTTTTACTCTCCCTGTCCCTCCTGTAGATAGTGTATCCTGGTATGTTTACATCCCAGTCATGGTTTTGTGTGTACCTTGTTTCTGTGACTGTCACGATATCCAGATGTTCCTCCTCCATCAAGGCCACTAATTCAGGAAGCTTGTTACCCAGACTACGGGCATTGGTACTCATTGCTCTCCATTTTTTGATGGCTTTACCTTCTGTTGCAGCATCCCCCACTGACCTTTCTACCTCGGTCTTTTTCTCATTTAGTACCCTGTTTTGTAAGTAGAGGCTGGGATTTTCCTGCTGCTTATCAGTGCCTCCCCCTTTGACTAGTTTAAAAGCTTGCCAATGAAGCATTTAAACCGATTGCTCAAAAGACTTGTTCCCTTCTGGGACAGATGCAGACCATCCTGCCAGTATAGGCTGGTGTCCCTCCAGGTGGAACCCCAGTCCCCAATGAAGCCAAACCCCTGTGCTCCACACCATTTTTTCAACCATTCATTAAACTGCATGGTGTTAATTACCCTCACCTCCCCATGCCATTGACAGGCAGCACCTCTGAGAAGAGATACTGTGTGTGCTACTTGTCTTAGGCCCTCCCAACTCTGCAATGTCCTCCTGCACTGCTCTAATCTCATGATGAGCCAAGTCATTTGTCCCTAGGTGGACAACTACGTCTAGCTCAGACTCCCTTGCAGCTGTTCTCGTGATCCTGAGGATGCTCCTGTCCTCCAAGCCATGGCACCAGGCAGGCACCCACTTCAGTTTTCTCAGCTCCCCAGTTCTGTCCCTTATAATTGAGTCCCCACAGGAGCTGCTTCCTTTCCTGTGGTGTCCTCCGCCTCCTTCCTGTGGGCCTCCCTTGTGACAGTTGTCATCAGTCTTCTCTGGGTGCATCCATAGGGGCTATGCCCCAGAATGAGTGTGGATTGTGGAGGGAACAATTGACTGGGTGTGCCTCTGTTCCACCATCCTCACCTCCCTGAGCCCACTGTGGTCCAACTGCTGTGCTTTCTTTGCAACCTCTGAGGTAGTGGTGGTGGCACTAGTGCTCCCTGGATGGGGAGGTTCCCTTCCTACTGTCCAGTGTGGCCTGGGGGAAGGTTTCCTTACTACTGACCAGTGCGGGCCAAAGACGGGCAACTTCCTCCCTCAGGGCAGAGAGTTGCCTGTAAATAGGGCAGCATCTCAGCCTCCAGAAAGACTCCCGGAAGACTTCTGCCCCACAGCCATTACATTGCACTACTCTCTACATGTTTATCTACTTTTTGTTTGTTTTTGTGTGTGTGCATGCAAACAGGCGGGTGATTGGTTTGTTATACAGAAATATATATCTTATACAATGTGATGTTATATTGTCAGTGCAGTGTGCTAGAGAGGATATGACAGTGATATGCACCTTGCACTCTTGAGGAATATGTCAGAACCTCAGGTATAAAGGAACTATTTCCAGGGTGGGGTGAGGGGTGGAAGGGGTTGGACCCAAACTGTGCCCTCACAAAACAATCAGCTAAAAGCTCTCACCCACTGCTATGATGAGGCCTTCCTGTCAGCAAGATACTCACACAACAATTTGACAGAGAAATACCTGCTAATCAAACAGAGAAAATCCAGACATCCAAGTCAGACACAGGTAAACCTCTCCAGCCCCAAAACAGCCTGGTGGTTTGTTAGCCACAAAAGGAAAATCAAATATGCAGATTATTTCAGCCTTCTGAAGATGCTGACAAGATAAGCAGTTTTGAAAACCCCTTCCTGAATTAAAACTAAAATAATTAAATACAAAGCAATACCGATGTAAAAATAAAGAAAACTCCTCTCAGATGTAAGCAAGAGAGAGAGATTAGTTACAGATATCTAGTCCAATATAGTATATTCCATGCAGCTTCTCAGTTGTTTCAAAGCACACCCAGTACACAACTTGGAAGAAGATGGACTTTTGGTAGGGTCTTTGACACCTCTGACATTCCAGCTGGCAAACTTAATCGGCCTCATAACCATATTATTTGGTAACGTGTGAAGAAACCAAAAAACAGTAACCCCTCTAGTATGATCAGAAACATTTGGCACTCTCCGAACCTCCTTCCCCCCCTCGTCCTCACAAGGAATAACAGTTAATATCCAAACATTCCACAAAATCTAAAGCATTAGGTTGCAGGTAATGAACATTGAGCACAAAAAACAGCATCCTGTGTCTATTTAACCCGGACAGTGAAATACTCTGCCACCCCTTCCCCCCTTTTAATCCCAACCATACAATCAATTATACCCCCCCATAAACTATATACAAACGGTCCCCTTGGATCTAGCAGAGCATAATCTGACCAAACAAGTATGATGAGCAAGGACCGTCCCCCAAGGCTAGCAGACCCAAGCTTTGTTGAAGCGACTGTTTGACTGTAAGGAAATTGAACCATTATAAATAAGGCAAGAACAGCAGCCTGAAGCAGACAAGAATAATTTGATCTCCTGGGTACTGTAGCCTTCCCTCTACACCACAGGCTGCGAGGCAGATCACCCAGAGCTAGCTCAATCATTGTGCCCCCCCGACCCAGCCAAAACCTTAGGGCATTTTGATTTCGTGGCCCTTGGAAAGAAACACTACTAGTGAACTGGAGAGGATATCAATTGAAAAGGCCCTACCAGCACTCACCAAATGCGGAGAAACCTTGATGCAGTGGGGCTCCGTCTTGCCTGGGCTAAACTTATAAGTGCATCATACAGGATATCGCTGAAGAGCTAGTGGGACACCTCAAACTAAACTTAAGCAGGCAGTAAGTGTAATTCCTACTGTTGTATATGCTACTTCCGCACCACAGGAAGAGAGAGAGGGCATAATATCCCAAGGATCGATTGGTCCGCCAGGAATATGAACTGGTAGGAAACGTTATCAGTAACTTGGTTCCTACCCTTCCTCCCTCCCCAGAGCTGGACAACAGGCCCATGGTTGCTAAATTAGGCCTTTAGGCCACACCCGGACTCCGATCAACCCTCCAGCAGTCAAAAACTGAGGGAAGCACAACAGCAATAGAACACCAGGTAGGAAAACCGCTCAATCTCAACACATGTACAAGAAAACTTAGTTAAGCAGCACTCTGGGATCACAGTTCAGCCACTTTTAAAAAGGTTAGGCAGCTTCAGGGTCAAATCAGCCACGGCCTGGTCCGGCCTCTCATATGTGTGCCACACACCATCCAGCACCACCTGCAGTTTTGCTGGACAGCTCATCCGAAAATGTATACCCGCAGCTATCAGCTTGGTCACTGTCGGATGGAAGGCTTTCCTTTTCTGTCGGGTTTCATAGGGTAAGTCCTGGGTGACTCTTAGTTTGTTACCATCCCATTAGATTGTTTGCAGCTCCTTGACTTTGGCCAGGATGTGTTGCTTCTCGAGAAAGCTGAGCAACTTAATAATTATGGGCCTCGGAGGAGCTCCAGGTGGAGGCCTTGGTTTTAGTGAGTGATGTACCCTTTCAATATGGTACTGTGGGTTAAAGGGCGAGGGACCCACTATCTTGTTCAGCAGCTTTTGGACAAAGGCCATAATGTCCACACCCTCTTCAGATTCTGGTAGGCCCAGTATTAAGATGTTGCTCCTCCTGCTGTGGCCCTCAAGATCTTCCATTTTCAGTTGGAGTTTAGTTATTTGCTGCTTAAGGTAAGTGATTTCAGGGTCGGTTTTCGCTTTCCAGGTTTCCAGTGAGCAGGTTCTAGCTTCAGAATCTCCAACTCTAATGGTGAGCGAGGCAAGGTCACTTTGTATAGATTTTAGCTCCATTGATATGTCTTGTAGTGTTTCCCGGAATGGGATTAATTCTTGTGGAAAGCGATCCTCCATGAGAGGGTTGGAAGAGGAACCAGAGGGGCTGACTTTAACAACGTGCCCCACATTCTGGGTTTTCAATTTTTTGGGAGCCTTCTCCGGAGTAGTGGTGGTGTATGCTTGGCTCATGGCATCATCTCAAGACTCCATAGTCTCCATGAGACCAAAATGATCGATTGGGATCCGTTTCAAATCTGGCACAGTTACGACTGCTGGTAGGTAGATCAAGCTGGTGAAATGGTTTAAACTTGGTAAAATGGCCTACGTCGGCAAAATAACTGGGATTTAGCTGGTGGGTGGCGGAGTGCTGCGCTGAGATGCACTGCATCACGTGACCTCCTCTTTATTTTTTCTTAACATGCAATCAGGTAGCAGTAGTCAGGAAGATGGCTTCAGCTACAGCAGGCACACTGCAGAATACTTAAAGCAGTTGTGAAGGGTTAGAGGAGTCCTGTTCGAGGTGACAGCCAAAAAGCAGACCCTCATGGAGGCCCTGATGGTAGCAGATACCCAGAGCAGCAAGTCCCCGACCATGACAGAAAAGGACCATACCTCGAGTGTAGCAGGGCTAGCAGCCAGTGCTGTGTCCAGGTCCAGTGAGGAGGACAGCAGGGCCACTGTCAGTGAAGGGCCACAGCAGCAGGGGATGGTCACTGGTATCCTGAATCCAGAGGTACTCAGGCTACAAACTGAGCTGAGCAGGATGGAGCTAGAGTTCCCAAAAGAGAGGGAGCCGAGAGGCCGAGGCAGAGAGGAACCGATGAGAGGCAGAGAGGGAGCAAGTGAGGCAGAGCAACAACAGAGGAGGCAGACTGCTGAGAGCATGAGTACCAGTGGTGCAGAGGAGAAGAGGAGGAGAACCAGGTAGCAACATGAACTAGAGAAGTTACGACTCCAACCAGTGGCACCAGAGCAGGTAAGTTGCTTGGGTTTAACTGGGACTAAACGACTAGGTTATAAATTGAATTCCAAATTAATAGCCAAGTTTAAAGACGGGGAGTATATGGATGCCTTTTTAAATTCTTTTGAAAAAGTTTGTATTCAGGCTAAAATTCCTAGCGAGTCCTGGAGCTTCCGGCTATCTCAGCTACTTACTGGGAAAGCTTGGGATGCATTGGGTCAAATGGACAATGAGGACAGCAATGATTACAGCAAGCTAAAAGCTGCACTGTTAAAAAAAGTTTGAATTAACTGCTGAATCATACAGAGCTATATTCTGTAAGCTCAGGAGAAGCCCGGATATGAGCTATGAGGAGCTAGCCATGAAAAAACATCAGTTTTTAAAATGTTAATGGGAAGGAATTGAGGCAAACTCTGTTGATAAAATTGAAAATGTGATTCTATTAGAACAGTTTTATTGGGCATGCCCAGCAGAGCTAAAAACCTGGCTAGAGGACCGAGATCCCAAAACAGTCCAAGAGGCTGCTGAACTCTCAGACCACTATGCCCGAGAGCAGACCTGCTCTGAGAGTGAATGGGACAGGTGTGGCAGCACAGAAAGGGAAAGGTGTGCCTTCAGATCAGCTAAAACCCTCACTGCCTCCACTGAAACCAGTTAGCTCCAGGTTTAAATGAAAAGATTTCTCTGAAGTAAGAAATGCATGTTGGTTGTGTAAAGAAACTGGGCATTTTGCCAGACAGTGTCCCAAAAAGGCAAGCCATAATATACAACAGGGTGCTAGAAAAGAAATAGGTAGTTTGTGTGTCCCTGAGTGCATGCCAGTGAACATGAGGGAACACATGCACCCAGTCATGGTAAATGGTGTGCAGACACATGGTTTAAGGGACACAGGGGCATCCCTGGCATTGGTAAAAGGGGATGTGGTACAGCCAGGTCAGCTTATGCCTAATAAATATGTAACTGTACAGGACTTTACGGGTGGGGAGAAAACATTGCCCTACGCTAGTATTCTCCTAGACTGGCCTGAAACAGTGGGAACTGTGCAACAGGTGGCTGTAGCCAAAACATTAGCAGTGGATGTGATCCTGGGCAACAGTCTCCAGCAGGGGATAGTATACAGTTACCGTAGCAAACAGCAAGGAAAAATTGGCTCCTGAACCCCACAGAAACCAGTGGAAATCACCGAGGCTGGTTGTCCAGCCTGTCTCCAGATGGGGAGACTGATAAAAGGGTGAAATTTCCCCAGTAGCAAGTAACCACACAGCTACAGAGAGTTACTCCAAAGAGGGAGGGGTGACCCCTTGTCAGAGGGTTGGGATTGACGGTGATTCTGAATGCCCTGATGCTAGTGCTAGGGACCCTAGTTTAGCGACTGAAGGAGACCTGTCCCATGCCTTGGGACTGTGTGAGGAATTTGCAGCTGCTCAGAGGAGTGACCCTAATTTAGAGAAGCTGAGAGCTTGGGCAGACTCTGATGGAACACAGGGAGGTGACAGCAGACATAACGTTTGTTGGGAAAATTTACTTATGTATAATCAGGCAGTACAGACAGAGGAAGGATGCTAGGCAGGCAGCTTGTCATTCCCCAGGGGTATCGTGAGCAGTTGCTCAAAATTGCACATGATAGTCCCTTGTCTTGTCATCTGGGAGTTGCATGCACTACACAGTGGTTGGCCGAGAATTTCTACTGGCCTAACTTCACCCAGCAGGTGAAGGAGTATTGCAGGTCTTGTCACCAGTGCCAAGAAATAGGGAAGGTGGGCAAGAAAACCAAAGCTGCCCTGATTCCATTGCCCATAGTGGAGGAGCCATTCCAGAGGGTGGGAATGGATATTGTGGGGCCTTTGAATACCTCCAGCTCCTCAGGGAAGAGATTCATCCTGACTGTGGTGGATTATGCCACCTGGTACCCAGAGGCAGTCGCCCTATCCTCACTGAGGACAGACAAAGTAGCAGATGCCTTACTTGGTATTTTCTCCTGTGTTGGGTTTCCACAAGAGGTTATCACTGATCAAGGGGGTTCCTTCATGTCAGACCTGATGAAATGTTTAGGGGAGAAGTGTGGGGTGGTGCAGAGATGCATGACACCATATTACCCACAAGCCAATGGGCTTGTGGAATGATTCAATGGTACCCTAAAGTCAATGATCTGGAGTTGCTGAACAGCATGGGAGGGACTGGAATACACTCCCCACCTGTTGTTTGCATACAGGAGGTGCCCCCAAGAGTCAACAAGATTTTCCCCTTGAACTCTTATATGGGCACTGGGTACGTGGGCCCCTAGACTTGATCTGGGAGGACTGGGAAGGCAAGCATGCCACCCAGGGAACTCCCATTGTGGATTATGTCCCTAGGTTTAGGGAAAGGCTGAAGGAGCTTATGGGGACAGCCTAGAGCAACCTGGCAGCTGCCCAACAGAAACAAAAAGTGTGGTATGACTGCAGAGCCAGAGCTAGCTCGTATATGATGGGTCAGGAGGTCATGGTCCTTATTCCAGTCCAGAAAGACAAGCTACAGGCTGAGTGGGCAGGACCGTACAAAGTGGTTGGGAAGGTAAATGACGTGAACTACATTGTGGAGTTACCTGATTGAAGACAGATGGAAAGGATGTACCATGTCAACATGATGAAGCCATGTGTCAATAGGGCTGACATAGTGTTTGCAGTGTTTAGTCATGGGGAGGGGACGGATGAAGGACACCCCCTTCTGGACTTGATGGAAGAAAATAAATGGGAGTCCTCTGTGGAGGCAGTAAAATTGCCTCCCCAGCTGACCCCAGGCCAGATCCAGAAAGTAAGGGAAGTTTTAGTAGACTTTGCCCCCTTGTTTAGCACCAAGCCTGGACTAATCCCCTTAGCGACACAAGATGTGGAGACAGGGACACAGACGCCCATACGGTGAACAGCATATAGGGTGTCAGAGGCTGTCTAAAAGGACATTAGGAGGTAAGTGGAGGAGATGCTGGATTTAGGTGTAATCCAGAGATCCCACAGTCCCTGGGCCTCACCCGTAGTCCTTGTACCCAAGCCAGATGGCTCAACTCATTTCTGTGTAGACTATCATGGACTGAATGCAGTCACAAAGTCAGATGCCCACCCAATGCCCAGGACGGATGAACTCCTGGACAAGTTGGGAGGGGTGACCTACCTTACAACCATTGATCTGACAAAGGGGTATTGGCAGGTAGAGTTGATGGACACAGCTAGGGAAGAGTTCGGCCTTCTTTACTCTGATAGGCTTATTTGAGTTTAAAGTAATGCCTTTCAGAATGAAGAACGCCCGTCCACTTTCCAAAGGTTGGTGAACCAGGTGTTAAATGGTGCTGAGGAGTACGCTGCGGCATACCTGGATGACATTGCCATCTTTAGTACCAGCTGGGAGACATCCTATCACCTTTAGGGAACTGCTGGGCAGAATACAGAGAGCGGGTTCACTGTCAAAGCCAAGAAGTGCCAGGTGGCCATGGGAGAGGTGGCATGCCTTTCCGGCATGTAGGTAGCCAATGACAGTTCCATCCCTAACCAAATAAAGAGGTAATCCAGGCATGGCCCAGACCAGAAACTCAGAAGCAGTCCAGGAGTTTTCTGGGGACAGTAGGGTACTATAGAAAATTTTTACCCAATTACAGTGCTCTGGCTGCTCCCCTATCTGACCTGACAAAGAAAAGGATGCCAAAGAAAATTAGCTGGGGCCCAGCCTGTGATGAAGCCTTTTCCAAACTAAAGGAGGCACAGTGCAGTGCTCCTGTTTTAATGAGTCCTAACTTTAGCCAACCTTTTATAGTTAAGACTGATGCATCAGACGTGGGTATTGGGGCAGTAGTGAGTCAGACATCTAGCCAAGGGAGGGATCACCCAATGGCTTACCTGAGTAAAAAGTTACTTCCCAGGGAGCAGGCATACTCCACGGTGGGAAAGGAGTGTCTGGCCATATTGTGGGACCTAAAGAAATCGGAGCCATACTTGTATGGGCAACCTTTTGTGATGTAGACTGACCATAACCCCCTGCTTTGGCTGATGCAGATGGGGAAAAACAATTGCAGACTGTTAAGATGGAGTCTTTCTTTACAAGGGTATGATCTGAAAATCATACATAGGGCTGGAGCCAAAAACCAGAACTCAGATGGGCTGTCTAGGGTCTATGAGAAGTGAACTGATTTGGGAAGCTCATCCCATGTAGGGGCTAGAATCCTCAAATTCATTCTAGTTGGGGAGGAATTGTGACATGGACAGCCAGTTCTGAGTGTTGTATCATTTTTTTATTAAATATAAAATATGTAGGGAAGTGTCCATAAGGAAGAACTTACTGTCTGGCTGAAATGACACATCAAACCCCCCCAGGCATAAGTTCAAAGGACAGGACGTAGGTCAAACTACAGAGATCTGAGGTGCAATTAGCTTGTTAAATTTGCTTTGAAGCCCCAGAAATAAAATATCCATTCATGACATCCTCAGGGAAATCCTTTGATTTGCACTAGGTGTCATGAAAGAAGGCAAGAATGCATGTTTGGGGTGTCTCCCAAGATAGCCAGTGAATACATCAAAAAGTCTTTTTATGTATATGTGAAGCAGGTTGCAGAATAAATTAGGAAGTCCAATATGTATTTGCTTGGAGTATTCAGTGGATTACATCAAAGGGGCTTTGATGTCTGGGTGAAGCAGATCACAGACCGGTTTTGGCAAGTTACATGAAGAGGCGATTCATCATGTCACCTATTATTTTTAAATATCTTATAGGACATCCTGTGTTATAAAATATACATTTAATACACCAAGGTGGAGTTAGGTGACCTCAAGTGAAGGCCAGCTCAAGACAGCTTTGAAATACTGAGCAGACCTTACAGAGAGACATGTATTTTCTGACTGAGAAAAGAGGAACAACAAAGCACTGAAAGATTAAGAAGTAAGGAGACCTTAGATAAGACTAGTCTGAGAGTGTGTGTATTGTAGGAATTTGTACTTTTAAACCTGTTTTGTTTTTAAGGCTGTATGTGTTGGGATATCTCGTTCTGTATTTTACTGTTTTTCCTATTTTACCTATTTTAAAGTAAAGATATATATTTTAAAAACAGAAACTGCCTGGTGTGCCTTGAAACTTCTTTTTTTACAAGGAAAGCTTAAATAGTTATAGTTGACACTGTGCATAAGCTTATTGTGATACCAAACTGGGAAACAGATAAGAGTTCTCTAAGTCTTGCATAGAGTTCTAAGGCTCATTTGAAATACCTGTTAGATGCCCGTGAGCAAAAAATATCTGGCTCCTGAAACAGAAATTATCTGAGCCTGATAATTGGGTATGCTAACAAGAGGTTATCAGTTTGAATCCCTCCAGAACTTGGGACAAAGGTGACTCAAACCCACAAAAGAGACAAGAGGGTTACCTTGTTCTGTTCACTGTTTACAATTCTACGCTCAGAGGTTGGCACTTTGGGAGTGGAGGGCTGACCTGCTGAGCAGGGTTGTGACATGGTGCACCTTGAAAGCTTGAATTACTGTACTATATGACTCCACAACTGACTCTGTATGAGTAAGAAGTTGCCATCTGACTCCATCTCTCCCATAGTATCAACCTGTCTTTATTAGCTGCTACATGAGCTGTGTGGGTATTGTTGTTTCCTGGAAACAGCACCAACATAAACAAAAACACTAATCACAAATAAAATACACAGTAAGTTTCAGACCATGTCTCATCAATCCCATAAACATGCATTGTCCAGCCCAAGAAAGCCTTCTTCACCACCAGTCATATACAGTGAGGAACAGGGAGAGAGAAAGTCTGTTCATATTTGCTGTTCTAAAATAGTTTTCTCTCCCGATAAGCCTTCAGGTTCTGGTGTCAGTAGGATTGGGGGTAGTACTAGTACTACTATAACTACAACTGTTATCACTACTACTACTAGTACTTCATTTGCAGTGCCATCGTTTTATAAAAATAGGAGGGCTTTACAGCTGACAGCTCCAGTCATACAATAACCCACCCCTACTACCAGTGGTAGTGCTAGTCACACAACCGCCCCCAAAGAGGCAACATCGCCTATCAGTATGCTCCTCCCCACCACCACCAGTGCCATGATTTCAGCAAACTGAGAAAATCGTTTGTATACTGTTGACACCATCACTGCCATAACAGTGTGCATTGTTATTTGTGCTCCTGGCACAGCCACTGTCACCACAGCCATTGCTTCCATCAGTAGTCCTGAGTGTTCTGCTTTCACAATGACTACTGCTGCCAGTATTACAACTAGCCATAATATGATGCCAGTTTCTTTAACTGTAACTCCTGATAGCAGTTCTGGCACCAGGATTACTGTCGACAGTGGTACTACCTTGCCAACTGTTCCCATGACCATAGGTACTGTGACTAGTACTGACCATGAGACTGTTACAATGCACACACCCATTGTGTTGCCAAAACATGGTGTTGCTCAGCCTCGTACGTTTTCTCTCACCACATTTCCTTTTGCTGATGTGGAAGATTCTAAAGAAGAGTATTCATCTGATTCTGAATATTTACCAGAGCCACAAGTCTTGCTCAGTACTTTATCTGACAGTGATAAGCACCTGTGAATTTGTCGATGAGGCCTAATATGCAGCATATCTGTGTGAGAAGCGTGAGCATTTAGCTGCCAAAAAATGCAGTGCTGCTCATCATGGCAAGCAGGTCCGTTAGGGTCACCCTCCTTCTCCTCCTAAAAAAAAAAAAAAAGTCCACCCTGTCCTTTCAAAGAGTTGTGTCAAGTTCAACTCCATCTGATACACAAAGTTTTTCTACAGTTACATCTGTTGCAGAGAAAGAAAGGGGCAGAGCAATTGCATCCACTGTTCCCAGGTCTGATAAGGGGAAAGGAGCAAAACATGGCCATGGTCACCCTATTGGGGCCAGTACTTCCACTGTCAGTGGGAGGAAAAGTGTGGTGTGGCTGTACTTTATGGTTGTGAAAGATGATTCAACAAAGGCAGTATGTTCTGTGTGTGACTGTACTATAAGTTGTGGTAAAAACCTTTCAAATCTCACAACAACATCAATGATGAACCATCTCCGAATGAAACATCCCAGTGCACTTCAAATATCCACAGCTGTTCCTCCCCCTCTGCAACATGTGCCTGTCATCCCTTTTTCTGGTACTGGTCCAGTAGATGCACAAAGTATTGGTAGTGATTCTGTTACTGACACAGACAGTGTGCCCTCAACTCTCCCTACACCACTTTGTAGCACATCCTCACCGTACAGGAGCATTACCCAGCCTGCCTTTTTCTGCTCTGTCATCTACTATTGTAGCACCCTCCACCATAAGTACAAAGTCAAAATCAATGTGATGTGGTACCGCTTTGACTACACCCATCATGCAAGCCTTCCATGCCCGCACCAAATACCAGGCATCACACCCAACAACACCCAGATCAGCAATTTAATTGGTGAGATGATGGCCTTGGATCTGCAGCCATTTTCCATTGTGGAAAACACTGGTTTCTGTAGGCTGCTGCAGCATTTGCACCCCATGCATAGTATACCATCACGGACCACATTTTCATGTACTGTAGTACCGGACATTTACCATGATTTGAGAAAAGAAGTGGCCAGACTACTAGCACAGGCTGTTGGTGGAGTTTTTCAATCCACAACTGACATATGGACCAGCATGAATTCAAATCATGCATATACTGTATGTCACTGGCAGCACACTGGACTGCTGTGGATTTCTTTGTGGGCAGAAAAAGGCATCAATGCCTGCAGGGGCCCAGTATAAAAGGGCAGCCTGCAGCGGCAGGAGAAACAGAATGAGCAAGTGAGAGAGGAAGAGTGAGCGATCTCAACGAAGCTCTGCCAGGACTTTAGAGTTGCCCACCCTCCTGCCAAGGGTCCTCTGTGGTCATATATTACAGCAGGGTCTCCAGAATGGAGACAAAGCAATGATTGGATACTTTTAGGAATCCTGTAATAATACAGATTTAGTTGTTTTGTTTATTTCTCTAACTGAGCTAAGTACTGAGCTGTACTGCTATGATTGCTGTAATAATACGTATTTATTTGTTCTGTTTATTTCTCTAACCGAGCTGAGTAATACTTGGAGTCCAATAGGATTTCTAACTGGGCTAAGTGAAACTATATGAGATCTGAGAACAAAAAGTATGGTAGCTGAGGGGTGAAAAATGGGCAAGGAGGATTTAGGATTCCTACAGTAATACAGTATCTAATGGATGAGATTTGAGACTGAATTAGCACAGTCAGCAAGGGGGCAGTAGGGGGACTAGTGTGGGGGGGACAGGAATTTGGGTAAATAGGGGCCTAACAGTTGTAGTAGGGTACAGAACCTGGAAGTAAGAGCCCATAACATAAGATGGGGGGCAAAATGGGGCAGGTCCCACATGTCAATAGGGCGGGCATCTTTGAAAGGGTGGTGGGGTGTACAGGGTTTGGGTCCACCATGATCCCTGACTGAGCTTGGAGGATGGGGGGGTGTATGGTCTGTAGATGACTGGCTAGTTTGAGGGAGGAACTGTGAAGGTTACGGAGGAGTCTAAGTGGCAGGGCAGATGAGTATGCTAGGCATCCTGGCTGGGGGAAGGAAATAGGGGATGGCAAAAGGGGGACGGAGGAAGAGCAACTAGGGAGTGAAACCAACCCCAGTATCAGAGCACTAACAGAAAAGACAGAAGAAGGGAGGGGTGCCTGAGGTGAGGGGGGACTCTGATGGGGATGAAGAGACCAAGGAGTACCGGGAGAGATCTGATGGCTGTGGGTAGGGAGGGAGGGAGGACCAGCGATGGCACGGAGCAGAACAAGTAGGAGGGGGGTAACTGATAGAGGGAAGAGATGTAGGAGGGGTATCAACTAGGAATAGATTCATATCTCTGCTATGTGTGAGAGAGAGGGGGAGCAGGAACATACTGAAGAGTTGGAGGACAAGCAGGGCATGAGAGGTATGGCAACAGGCAGGGGAAGAGATAGCAAGGACGAAAGGGTAGAAGGGGGCTAATTAGGAAGGAGGGGGTGGTGACTGGATGAGAGAAGACTACAGGAAGTGGGAAGGAGGGTGGGGCATCACTGTCAGGGTAGAAGGGAATGGGGGCTCTAAATCGACAACAGCTGGGTTAGGAGACAGGTTGGAAATCAGCAGGGGAGGAGGGGAGGTCTGCATGGGAAGCCCAGTAGGAAGTAATCAGGCTGGAAAGGGGTTCAAGGGGGATGAGAAGAATAAGGCAGAGAAAAGGGGTGAGGCGGAATTAGGGGGTACAAATACAGAAGTCACAGAGGGTGCAGCTGGCGGGGTCAAGGGGCAGGTAAGAATGAATACTGGGGTGGTAGAAGTGGCATTAGAAGGGAAAGGGGGTAAGGAATGGGGGTACTCATCCTGGGGGATTCTATACTGAAAGGGGTGAGATGCGGTGGAAATGGGGAAAGGCGTAGCCGTATTTGGGTTGAAGCTGTCCCCAGGTTGACTGCAGGAGGGGCAGGGCAGGCACTGCTCAAGTGTGCAGCGAGGGGGAGGAAGAAACATCATTTAGTGTTGCATGTGGGTAAAAACGACTTGGCGGGTAAGACTGTGGAAGTAGTGAGGGGGAGGTTTGAGTAGCTGGGCAGGCAGTGTGAGGAGTGGGGAGTCGGTGGCATTCTCAGAGGTACTGTCAGTACCATGTGCAAGCATGAGGAGAAAGGGTAGGCTTGAGGAGTTCAATGAGTGCCTGAGGGATTGGTGCCACACCAAACATTATGGGTTAGTGACTAACTAGGGTAGGGTCTGGGGGTAATAGTGACTTGTACGTGGGGGACAGGGTACACTTGAGCAGGAAGGGGAGGGTAGTATTAAAGTAGGATTGGTGCCAGCCCAGTGGCGTTGAGGGTTGAGGTGCTGGACACCACACCTCATGCCACGCTGGTGACCAGGGTCCGGATGTGATCCCAGGCCATCAGGGGCGGCAGGGGAGGGATAGGACTGAGCATCTGGAGGACTGCTCTCCTATCCCAGGGAGGGATCCAGGGACTCATGGCTCTGTAGCAGCCCCTAGTGATGACCGGGGGTGCTACTAGAGCGGTGTAGTAAAGGGGGCATAGTGCGGCAGCCATTGGCATGCTGTGCCTAAGCATCATTGCACGTCCGCACTCCGCAAAGGGGAGAAAAGTGGAAAATGGGCTACAGTCGGGCAGCACAAGCTTCCGACCATTGATGCCCACTCTGAATGGTGCCTCCTCAACTGGATCCTGCTCCAGTGGATCGACCTGGGAAGCTCCTCACCACCCCACCATGGGGGTGATCCATGGAGGTGAGGAGGTTGGTCTGATGTCGGGGGGGCAGGGCTACGGGGGTCAGTTGGGATGACCAAGCCAACGGTAGCCTGGGAAGAAAATATGTAAAAAAAAAAAAGGCAGGATTAGAGAGGTATATCTCCACTAAGGTGGAGTTAAACTAGTGGGGGGTTGTCAAAAGACTGAGGTTGGTAGAAAGGTCCAGACAGGGGAGCCTAATGAGCTCACCACCCTACATATAGGTAAAGGTGGAGGTGTAGTAACTCTGGGAGGGGGCAGACAGAGTGGTCTGAGTATAATACAGAAGGCACCACCACCCAGTAAGAATAAGGAGGAGAAAAGGTGAGGACTACTGGGAGGAGGGACACAGGCCAAGAAGGAGAAGAGTGAGGAGAAGGAGGAGTACGGGTGGAAGGTGGTCTGACTAAATGGATAGAGAACTGGTTACAGGGGAGGCTGCAGAGGGTGGTGGTGCTGGGGTAGCTCTCAGGACCCAGAGCAGTGACAAGCGATGTGCTGCAGGGCTCAGTGCTGGGCCCGGTGCCGTTTGGCTCTTTATCTCCGATAGCACTGCAGATGGGGAACGAAGAAGTCTGTTAGCACATTATACCAAACTGGGGGCACTGGTGGACAAAGAGAATGAATGACAAAAACTGCAGGGGGACCTACACAAACTAGAGACATGGGCAGTGGAGGGGCAGCTAGGATTCAGTGCAAAGAAGTGTAAGGTGATGCACTTCAGGGCTAAGAACCAGAAGAGGGACTGTTGGTTGGGGATCACAGAGGAGAAGGACCTAGGGGTGTTGGTAACTGGGAGCATGAACAAGTCGGCCCAGTGCAGGACAGCAGCAGCGAAGGCAAACAGGATGCTGGGGTGCATCACAAGGGGGTTCTCATCCAGACGCAGGGATGTGATCCTACCTCTCTAAAGATCATTGGTCACACCACACCTAGAGTACTGTGTGCAATACTGGAGGCCATACCTGAGAAGAGATATAAAGTTACTGGAGGGGTTGCAAAGGAGGGCAACAAAAGTGTTAAAGGGGATGGAAGGAAAGGAATATGAAGCTAGGCTGAAGAAGCTGAACTTGTACTGTACACACTGGAGGAGAGGAGTGATGAGGGGATATGATTGAAGCATTTAAATAACTGAGGGGGTAAATAAACCTAGCACTGAGAGAGTGTTTAAACTGAAGAGTGGAAGAGAGACGAGAGGGCATGGACTAAGTTTGGAAGGGGGATGTTTCAAGAGGGAAAAGAGGAGGCACTACTTCTCTGAGAGGGTGGTGTCTAGTTTGAATGCACTGCCAGAGGGAGTGGTAACATGTAGGACAGTCAGTAGCTTTAAGGAGGAGTGGGATAAAGCAAGAGGAAGAGTTGGGGGGGCAGGGGCTGGGGCAAGCATGGGAGGAACTGAGGGGCAGGAGGCTGGGGCAGCTGAAATCTAGGGTGCTAGCTGCACACTTGTGCAGACTTACATAGACCTATCGGTGTGTTCTGCTGGCGGATTCGTATGTTCATATGTTCATACGTATGTTTGTATGTAAAATCACAGTGACTCTGTTAATAAGCAGAGGTCCTAAAATGCCTACTGTATGTTGAAAATTTGGTGACAAACGTTCATAAAATGACTGTTACAAGTGTGCATTGTGCAGTTTCCATGCACCCTTGTAACTTCACAAATTTGTAGTATTTTCACTCCAGATTTTCACCATTGCCATTTTTTTCAGACCTTCTTATGAACAGTATAGCTGTCAGTTTTCACATCCTGCATGAAATATGCATTTACGCATCTGGTGCAGAATACCACGGTTGCTGTGGGAAATCAATGTTTGGGACAGACTAAGAAAATCATAGTGACAGTGTTCATGAGCAGAGGCCACAAAATGCCTTTGTTGAAAATTTGGTGAAATAATTCCACTAAATGACTGTGTTACGCACATGCATTGCACAGTTTCCACGTATGCTCGGAAGTTTAAGCATTTTTAATATTTTCACTTCAGATTTTCAACATTGCCATCTCTTCACACCTCCCTATGAATGGTACAGCTGTCATTCTTCACATCCTGCTTGATCTGTGTTTTCGTCCATCTGGCGCACAATGGCATGGTCGATGTGGAAACTCAAATTCCGGGACACATTGACAAAATCACACTGCCACTGTTCATGAGAAGAGGTCCCAAATGCTTTCATGAAGTGGAGGCCACAAAATGGACATGTTGAACATTTGTACTGCAAATACCAACAAATACCTGGGTGTTACGGTTTCTAACCATAACGTCCCACCCTGTACAGACTGACAGGCATCAAGGGTATGCCTTTCGATTGCCGACTGTAATGCTCATGCCATTCCACCCCCTGCAGCCACTGACAGGCATTGAGCTGTGCCTTGAACTCTTTGGCTTCAGAGTTCACCCCATTCTATATTGCACCCATTTCAGCATATGTCCTTATGGAATGGGGTGACTGTAAAGCCGAACACCCCAAGGAACACCTCAACACTTGTCAGTGTTTGCAGGATAGGGTGAGGTGAGGTGAAATGGCATGAACGTTATGGGCGACAACCCAAATGCATCCTCCAATGCCTATCCATCTCTGCTGGGTGGAGATGGCGTTGGCATGAAGTTCAATGCTTCACTGCCATTCCTACTCTGCATCTGTCTAACTCCTGCATTTCCAATGCTAATACCAGCAAGCAAACATTCGGCATTGACAAATGCTTGTTCTTTATTACTTCCACTGTCATGGCATATTCTTTGGAAAGTGCATGCCCTGCAGTTCCC
This sequence comes from Neoceratodus forsteri, assembly GCA_016271365.2. Classification (NCBI taxonomy): domain Eukaryota; kingdom Metazoa; phylum Chordata; order Ceratodontiformes; family Ceratodontidae; genus Neoceratodus; species Neoceratodus forsteri. The sequence goes on along the minus strand of CM028137.1, from coordinate 38,412,077 downwards.
AGTGCCTAAAACTGCCACGCACCTATTGGCTGCTGTTCCTAATAAAAAATCCTCCACTGGTATTGCTTCATCTCTCATCCCATGTGTTGCTGGTGCCCATATTCCATCCATCCCTTTAACAGCTTTCTAGGTGCCAGTTACCAGTGTGGCATCACCAGTCTCAAGTATTTCACGTGCATAAAATATGGCAGTTAAAAGTGTGTCATCTCCAGTCTCAAGGACTTCACATGACTGAAATATTCCAGTTACCAGTATGGCATCACATGTCTCAATTATTTCACATGATTGAAATGTTCTGGTTACCTGTATAGCATTACCATTCTCAAGGATTTCCCATGACTGAAATATTCTGGTTACCAGTATGGTATCTCCAGTCTCCAGTATTTCACATGACTAAAATATTACATTTACCAGTATGGCATGACCCGTCTTAAGTATTCCCCATGCCTGAAATATTCTGGTTGCCTGACTACTACCAGTTTGTACCACAGTTTTGTTGCAATAAGTTGTTGCTGCTGCTGCTGCTGATGACAATAATGATTGTGAAGAAATCTGGAATATATTACTGATGACTGATGACCGCCAAAGCCAGTCTTATGTGTCTCATCTTCGATGAACACATTGTGTACTACCAGCAGCAGTAAGTGAAATATGCAATCTTTTAATGCTATTATTTCTGTTTGTGTTTTTTTTTTTTTGGGAGGTAAATTGTGATTGAAGTGTATCTCTAAGCATGTTTTTCTTTTTTTTTGGTATACAATTATTTTACCATCAGGATGATGAACTCTTGGTAACACATCGGGTATGAACAGCAAAGGTAAGTAAAGTATTTAATCTGCTAATTGTTTTCTTTCTGTTTTGGGGTGTGGGGTGGGGGCTTATTAAAACAGAACAGGGAGACTGTCTGGATGTGTGTAGGCCATTTTGGAAAAGCACTGCATTTCATTATGTCTCCCTCACAGGTAGCATCCAATCAAAAGAACTTTTTGGGGTAGCACATCATAGGCCGAATAGGCATCATGCTTGAGTGACTTCTTCACAGCTGTACCTCTTGGCTCTGAAGGTAAGATGTGAATGTGTATGTTGGCCTGTTAAAGTTACAGTGTTATCCTATGGGCTTAATTATTTCTTATTGCTTGCTTTTCTTAATGGCCACAGTTATTTAAGGCTCTGACCTATTGTGTTCTTGTAATGGCCACTGAGACCTTTCAGACCATGTATTGATTGTTACTTAGCTCCAAGTATTGACAGAGTTATGGTGTCTTATACTTCCAGTGTTATCCTATGGGAATTGCATGCCCATGATGAACTCCTTTCCTCTGCATCCTCCTTCTGAGGCATCAGCATCAGAAGACATCTTCTGGCACCACTGTACAAGGCAAAGTGCCATGACCTCTACATTCTCCTCCTGAAGCCCCAGCAGTACAAGACAGCCTCAAGCACCCATGTACAAGCCAAAGGGCCATGACCTCTTCATCCTACTCCTGAAGCACCAGCAGCAGAAGACAGCCTCTGGCGCCACTGTACAAGGCAAAGTGCCATGACCTCTATAGTCTCCTCCTAAAGTACCAGCAGCTCAAGACAGCCTCAAGCACCCATGTATAAGCCAAAGTGCTGTGACCTCTTCATCCTACTCCTGAAGCACCAGCGGCAGAAGACAGCCTCTGGCACCACTGTACAAGGCAAAGTGCTGTGACCTTTGAATCCTCCACAAGCACCAGCAGCACACGATAGCCTCTGGCACAAATGGGCAAGTCAAATTGTCATGACCCCTGCATCCTCCTCCTAAAGTACCAGCAGCACAGGACAGCCTCTGGCACCAGTGTACAAGCCAAAGATCCATGACCTCTGCATCCTCCTCCTGAGGAACCAGCAGCAGAAGACAGTCTCTGGCACCAGTGTACAAGCTAAAGTGCCATAACCTCTTCATCCTCCTCCTGAAGCACCAGTGGCAGAAGACAGCCTCTGGCACCACTATTCAAGCCAAAGTGGTTAGACCACTTCATCTTCCTACCAAAGCACAGGCAGCAAGTGCAATTACCTCTTTATCCTCCTTGTTAAGCACCAGTGGCAGAAGACAGCCTCTGGCACCAGTGTCCAAGCCAAAGTGACATTACCTTTCATCCTCCCTCTCCAGAAGCCATTTTAAGGAGTTATATAGCAATTCTCCATTAAGACAAATTATATACCCGAATCCCGAATACCTAATAATGAATACTGAATACCTGGGACCTGAATTCTGAATATTCAGCTAAATATTCGGGAAATGGTATTCACACAGCCCTAGTGTGTGTGATGTGTGCCATCAAATCAGACACCTTTTATTTTGCCACAGAGTAATTGCAGCAGTGAGAACCTGCTATCCACCGTACCTGTGTGATTTTGTACTGCTTTGTGGTATCTTTGTTTTGGACTATTACTGTACTGCCCCTCCCCCAACCAGCAAAAGGTATTCTTTTCCAGATTGGATTGTGACTTGTGAGCACTGGTTAAGGTGTTTGTTGTGACTTTTAGTCTGTATCTCTTCTTGATTGTGCAGTGCAATCTTAATCTGTCTGTGCTGTAGCATATGTTTAGTGCCCAATCTCCATCTGCAAGCCACAGTTTGTTTTTTTTTTTGGCTTCACATCTACTGACCCAGACTGAAAGTTCAGAAATCTAAATGTGTTTAGAATTTTCTTAGTGATTTCCCAAAATGCCTGCAGAGAGACATGCAAGCAGGGCTGTTTCTGGCCATGGCACTATTGCCAGTGACAAGACTGACTGTGGGAGTGGTAGTACACAGAAGTCCATAGCTGATGTCAGCAAAGGGATTTCTCCATTAATGTTTTTACAGTGCAATCTGTAGCGTCACTCATAATTGGAGGAGATGATGTTGTACCAGCTGGTGGTGTTAGTGCAGTTTCTGCTGGCATGAGTATTGCTGCCTCAAATTCCACTTCTGACCAGTTAACCATTTCAAAAAATATAGTTGAGTCTAAAGCTGTGACTGACAGTGTAGATGATGTCATACTCCCCATTAACATCCTTATGGTAGCTGAACATGATTCTGATCCTGGCGATGATAACTCACAATGTCACATTTCTTCCAGCACTGTTGAGGTCATGCCTTTGCCATCCAATGATTCAAAGTGTGGCACAAAAATATCGGGTGATGATGATGATGCTGTGGTTGGAATGTGTTTGGCACATGACAGCACTGAAGCTGAAAATGTGGATGCAGATGATGTTGATGAATAATATGATGATGATGTCAGTGACCCCTGTTGGGAACCAGTGAAAAAGAAAGTCAATGTGATTGTGTCTGGGTCTGTTAGCGTTAACCATCCCCCTCACAAAAGTTGTGATTTAGCAGTTTCTGTTGATGATAGGGATGATGACCCAATAATAATCATAGGTAGTCATAGTGGTCAGTTGGATTCCAAGTGTGTCAAGCCTGAAAAATCATGTAGCACACCCCCAATTTCAGTGGTTAAAAACCGGGTTTCAATAAGCAGTATCAGGGATGTGTTAAAAGTAGGGGATCACAGTCCCTTATTTGGGATTTTTTTGTCCAAGATGCAAATGATGAGTCAGTTGCAATCTGCCAGCTTTGTATGTGCATGTGAGTCAAGGCAAAAAGAGGAGTCATCTGGGCAAGGTGGGCCAGCATACACACGTTAATAACGGGCACATGGCACTGCAGACCCTGCACCAGATGGCAGATAATGCCATAGTGTGGCATTTACCCTCATTGTCAGCCTTACTGAGTATGATATCCCCTTCCATGAGTGTAAGACCAAGTAGGAATATCTGCTATAGCAATGAAATAACACCAGAGGATTACTACAGGCATGATGAGGGGAAAGGTTATGATCTAGGAATCTTGTCAAGTGGTGGTCAGAGTAGCAGTGGTGGTGGTGATCAATGCAGTAGGTCTAGTGCAAGTATTACATCAACCTATGTATTTAAATAACTTAATTTGGGGACTTGTCACCAGTGCACTCCTCTTAATCACATGTCCAGACCTATCCCTGGCCATTCACAGAACAGAGTCATTTTTTCACACCCCATCCAAAATGTGTAAGTCAGCCCATGTTGGAGAGTGTTTTTGCCCATAACTTCCTGCCTGCCTGCTTGGAGCATGTGACCTACCCTGTTTAAGCCATGTGATGTATGTGGGCTGCCTGTGAATTCTCACTCGGCCTTAAAGTGGAATAAGGCAGAGTGCACAATGCAAAGTCAAAATTACAATGTGAAGTGGTAGTAAGGGGTTTAAAAATGGGCCCTTTGAATTGGAATACTAACACAGAAGTGGCCACTTGTAACCATGGACAAAGTTTACTTTGCTGCATCTCTAAGCGAGTGGGCATTCAACCAAGTCACAACAGAAGCAGGGACTTGTGGATGAGGATTATGCTGTCACACAGGTGGTACCATCGACATCAGGCATGGGAATTGCCATTGGACCAGCACTGGCTGCACACCATCAAGGGGCACTGGGACATGCTACCAATCAGGCAGGGGTGCCATTGTGGATTATGGGAATGATGATGATTATGACCTTGAAGATGCTCAGGTCGAGGAGATCACATGTGACCCTGTGTTCGCATTCCATCTGTGCAGTGGCCTCAGTTGGGGGGACTCTCCATCAGATGATGAGCGGGCAGTGGGCAGCATTGGGAGTGGCTACAGTGGCCAGAGAACTGCAAGGTCCACACACACAGGTGCAGAGTGGGCAGAGGATATCCTGGGCTATGGCACCATGATGCAGCGGCATGATGATGGACAGGTAGCTGTCAAGCTTGTGCCTTTGGATATGTGCTGCAAGCCAGAGGGTGCAGCACACGCCCAGCAACACATGCACCCCCCCTGCCAGACCACAGCAGCAGCAGCAGCAGCAATGACCACAACAACACCATCAACAGCACCACCATCTGACACCACTCTACCTGCAGGCTAGGGTGGGATGTCACCTTTGGGTCCAGATGGCAGGCTGCCTAGACTATGCTCTGGGCCACCCTGGAGTCCCAGACCACCACCCTGCAGGACCTGCATGACTTCCAGTGAGAGGTTTGGCATGAACAGTCCCAGTTATGGGGGATGGTCTGTTCTGCCTTGCTCTGTGCAGAGCGGTGGGCAGAGGAGCGCATGACCATGGAGCGGTGTTTTGGTGACCTCACTTTGGCTGTGAGGGAGCACATAGTAGTGGTGCAGCCTGCAGACATGGGGGGTTGGCAGGGCACCAACACCATTCAGCACATGTGGTCCACGAGTGTACTCCAGTGTGCATTACCTACATGGGATGTGGGTTCAGGGTCTTCAACCAATGCATCGCAGTCCTCAACAGGCCAGGCACGTCCTTGTGGCTGACTGGCTTCCTTGGTTGGAGCTTCAACATGACATGGTCGCAGATCTGCTGCAAGAGCATCCCCACGGTCCTCACCACCTGTGTCATTGGCACACAGCACCCTAACCTCCATGTTCCATCTACAAGAGATGTGTCATGTGCGTGGTGGTAGGCGCCAATGATGCAGTCAGCTGCTATTCGCCCTGGGCCATTGTCACACACACACACACACACACACACACAAACTCACTCACACAGAACACACACCACCCACACTACACATCCTGACTACACACACACCGTTACACCTATACCCTGAAAACTGCATACCTTTCATTCATCCACCCATGTGAGTCATGCACTTCACACTGCTGTCATCTGCACCTAACACCTGTGCACAGTTATGCAGTGTGATACAACATGGGTTTGTACTGTGGTCACTGTTCTGTACTGTTCATCGTATGTCACATATATTATAGGCACTCTTCCTGACATGTTGTTGTCTGTGTTGTGTTCACTCACCTTCCCATCTGTGCTAGTATTCCCATTATGCTGTTTTGGTGATCTAGGGACCTCCAGGCCATTCAAGGATGTCTCCTCTCAAGTTGTTCTACTATCCCTTGGACCTTTGACTCTGAGTCACTGTTTGACTGTCCCTCAGGTTCAGGTGCTCATATACCATGGTCTAGCACCATGTTGTGCACATGCAATACGCTGGAAATACACGGTATACCTTCCTATGGCTATACTGTAGGGCACCACATGAATAGTCAAGGCAGGAGAACTGCATCTTCAGCATGCCAAAGACCCTCTCTATGATGTTCCTAGTAGTGGCATGTGCCTCATTGTGCCCCTCCTCGGCCACTGTGGTTGGACAGAGGACAGGTGTTAGGAGCCAGGGTTTCAAGGGACAGGCTGTGTCCCCTTTGAACATACTTGGACATGTTAGCTGCACTTTCTCACTTTCTGGCCATTGCCTGTATATGTCACATCTTTTGTTGTCCCGTTGCCCCCTACACCCCGACTGTTGCTTGACACTGTCCCCCACTTTGGTGATTTGATTGGTATGGCTGCTGGTACTTTCTGACAAGGTGCACACTGGGTATCCTGCACTCCTCAAAGGCCTGGCACAGCCTTGATTGGTGCCATATGAAAGCATTGTGGGCCTTGCCAGGGTACTGTGCAAAGACATTACCGATGCGCCCTGTTGCATCGTACACCACCTGTCAATTGACAGAGTGGAATCCCTTACAGTTGATGTACATATCACTGTCATCTCCAGGCAGTGCATGGATAGCAGGGTGTGTGCAGTCAATGGCACCAATCATAACTGGTAGGTGTACAACTTGATAGAACTACTGCATGGTTGCTCTGAACTCTGCTTCTGTGCTGTGGAATACTATGAATTCAACAGCGTGCAGCAGGAAGCATCTAGGAACCAGATCAGGAGGCACGAGATGGTTGACTGTGATACACTGATGGTGTATCCCACAGGGGTTTGGGACATCACAGTGGCTAGAAACACATCACTGCCATCACCTTCTCCTCAACTGTCATGGTATGGCTACATCTAGTGTTGGGCTGCAGCTGCTCATGCAAGAGTTCGCATAGCTGCTGCAACATGTCCCTGTTCATTCTGTATTGGCCAATGATGTGTTCACCAGGCAGGGCCTCCAAAGGAACTCTGGGCCAGTACTACCTGTGTGCAGTATATCTCCTCCTTGGCATGCAATGTCGGCCAAGGTGGGCCTGGTCCCTCTACTCTTCCTGGACTACCTCCTCCATTAGGTACATCAACACAGCATTGCTGATCAACACCATCTTGTTTTGCAGCAATGGCCACCCCCTCCGGATTGCCCTGGGTTAAGGACTATCTTTTATAGGTGGTAAGTATTGCTGTGCTATGTGTTGTGCAAAGTGACCTAGTGCGGCGCTATACCTTTGAATATACTGTTGCACTCTTATGCAGGTACCCACCCCTCACTTTGCCCCTTGCATACATTATCTCTTTGCGCTTATGCATTGTGCTGGTGCTATTTCACATTTTAAATGTTGCAATCTGGTGCTAACCCAGCGCAAACTGTTTGCACACAGTGCTAAGCTTTGAATATCCAGGCCTTGGTGATTTATTAAAAGCAAAATGGATGCAAAGCCTCTGGTACTCCTGGGGTTCCTGTATACTGTCAGAAAGCTGCCAAGGTACATAACAGTTAAATAGTTGGCTCCCTCTGGCACTTTCAACATATGATATGGGCATTGGTGTTAATAGTGGATCCAGAGTGACTGTTCCCTGAGGGAGACTGTGGAATGGGAGTGAGTCTGAGAAAGCTCCAAGACAGACAAAGAGAGCAAAGCCTGACAAGAGCTCTCCTTGGGGCGGGTGCAATCTCTTATAGTCAAGAGTGACTTGTGATTTATTTTTAGAAGACCTGACTAATACTTGCAGCTGACATGGCAGAGGCCATCCCAAGAGAAGTTATCTCATCTGGAGAGAAGACAAAAGAGAAAGGGTACATCCTGGAGGCATGGAATAAATGGACCGAATAAACAGTATGAACTGTATATCAAAAATGGTGAAAGACTTTCAGAGTAGGAGATGAGGTACAAAAAAGATTCAGTTCAGGTAATGCTCTGTAGTGCCTCTGCAATGAGGGGCTAAGGAGGTGGAATGTGGTGTGTCTGGTTCCTGAAAAAGCTGTGGTCCCCGGCAGGACACTAGACACCTACACAGGTACATGCCCTTGAGCCAAGTTATGCTCCTCCAGAAGTAAATGGGGATCCTCTGATGAGCTGCAGTACACTCTAGAAAAAATACAGAGAAGCCATTAAGATTCTAGTTCAGATGAGTGCAGAGCAAATTAAAATGTTTCAGTAGTTCTCAGTCATGAGATCCTCCCGGTTGTCTGTGGTTAGACTTAATTCACATCTCAGCTGACATCTGATACTAATAAACCATTTTTGAAAATCATGGTGTAAGAAAAAAGTGAGAAAGTAAAAACTTGAAAAGAAGTGCAAGCTCTTTTGAGCAGCTATTGTGGGAGATTGCACTGGACTCTTGATTTTGTGGTATGAGCTGTGCACCAGTAGCATCCTTAAAAAATTTGAGAATTTATAAAAAATGCAATTTATATTTAGCTAATGGGCTCAAGTAGAGATTGCTTCAACCTGTTCTGTTTATTATAACTGTAGCAATTTTGTCTTTTACAGATTAGTCATGGAGCAATACTTTCTTACCTGAGTGACAAAAGAGAATTCCCTTCATTTTCTCGGACAGTACCAAATTTTAACTTTCACTCCCTTGGCATAACACACTTGGTGAGGTACTTTGGCTGGACATGGATAGGAATCATATGTTCTGATGATGACATTGGTCAACTGGGAAGTAAAAACCTAAAAAGATATCTAACCATAGCTGGAGTTTGCATTCATTTCATAGAAACGGTGCCCAAAATCAACCCAAAGAAAAGGGTTCCACAAATCGTAGAAGTAATCAAACTATCATCTGTAAAGGTCATTGTTCTTTATGTCAGTAAAGTCACTCTAGTTCCAATCATGGAAGAGCTTGCTGTGCACAATGTAACTGAGAAGGTGTGGATCATGGATCATGCCTGCACAGTTTCTGGAGAAATTGTCAATAATGAGATGATGAAAACAATAAATGGTACGATTGGGCTGGCATACCACACGAGAAAAATCATTGGGTTCCTGGAGTTCCTTTATGGGGTCCTCCCTTTGTCCTATCCAGATGATATTTTCATGAAAACATTCTGGGAGAAAGCTTTTGGCTGCACCTTAATAACCAATGGTACACAAGAAATAATAGGAGAGAAGAGAATGATGCGAGGAACACAGTTTTGCACAGGCCATGAGAGGCTTAATAAACTGGATCCTTCTTTGTTTGATACATACACATCTATGCATGCCAACCGAGCTTATGATGCTATTTATGCCATCGCTCATGCATTACATGATATGTTTTCATGCCAGTTTAACAAGGGGCCCTTTGTTAATGGATCATGCCCACATATTTTAGACTTTCAGCCATGGCAGGTACATCTGTAGCATACTTGCTCTCGGAGCAGTAGCTTCTATGCTATAATATGTGAAGGTGACTCTCTGATTCACAGCTGCACCACTTTAGGATTGGTTCTCTTGCCTCCATTACAGTGCTTATAAGTTATAGTGGATAGATCTGTGTTTTTGTATCTCCTCAGTTTCAGCAATTGTCCAACAAAATACCTGAACCACAAACTTTTTTTTATTTTTCTTTCTCAGCCTGGAAAGACACATGGGGCTGAAGCTTATTTCCATGTTCATCCTAGCAGCACAGGGTGGTTTAGTGACTTGCTCAGGGCCACATAGTATGCAAGTGGAGACTGTGGGTGTCAAACCCAGATCTGATTGATGTGCCATGCTCATTCAGAACTTATTGCTGTATCCTCTAGGCTATACAAAATGCATTATTCTATTTGACATATTGATTCAAAGCCATAATAACCAGTGCTATATTTGTACCAGGAAATCATACTGATCTGAGAACAAGTCATTTCCAGATGTGTCCCAGGGAAAAGGTAGAGGGGAGCACAATACATACTCTGTAACTGTATCATAAAAGGTGCAAATATGAGGGAACCTCAGGGGTATACTCTATCCCAAATTGTGTTTTGATGGGGGAAGGGGGGGCAGGAAAAACAGGCTGGCTAATGCCCAAAATATCATATTACAGATAAAAAAAAAAATTGCCGCACTCAAAATTAATTTATGCTTTCCATCAGCTGTCAATGTATTCACTTACCTTCTTGAAATAATATGCATGACACATTTTATTGCAGTTTCCAAAAAGCTGCTAGCTTGAATTCATCCATACACAAAAGGAATAAATCCTCACAATCTTATAGTGCAGTGTAGCTATGCTACTAAATAATTCCTCACAAATTCATAGCAAACTTAACTTCAACTTCAACCAATGTGAATCCTGTGCAAAACTGCATTTATATCATAGCGCCTATGCAGACAGAATTGATATTAGGTTCTGTCAGCCATACTGTTATCAAATCAGGAACCAGCCTCAGCCAACAAATGCCTGGGCTTCAGTATTCACAACCTTTTTTGGAATTGTGTAACATCGGGGTATAAGGCAAAGCATGGTACAATGAGTAGATTGTAATCCAGTGGTGCCCAGTGTCATGTTCCATCATGATCTAAGATATCATGGTACCATTGTCACACTATCCTCTGTCACAACTACAGTAGTTGGAATGTTTGATGTTACTGTTCATTAAATGCTATAAGCACACATCATCATCTGCAGGGCTATCAGAGTCACCAGATGGTGTTGTACAGAAACAGTGCTACACGTGTGTGTGCCTCTGCAAGCCTTTTATCCCATAAGCTCTAGTAGTCAGCTCAGACAATCAGGTTTTACCATAGGCAAAAACATCACCATTCATTTATGCCATTATAGATACTTACACTGAACAGAGTGGATGCTGTTCACTGGGGATGGGGGTGGATTCCCCTGTTTTGCAGGTCTTCAAAAGCTGACTATTGTGGGTTGTTTGGTGGGAGATGGAGGCAAGTTTCAGGAGATTTGGTGGTCTGGATTTAATTCAACATCAGGGTCTGGTCAGGTACGGAGAGGCAGGGGGAGTGTTTTTTGTCACCTAGTTGGGTGGAAGGGATTAAATGACTAGGCTGGTACAGTTAGCAGTGAACTTCACTGGGGGGGAGAAGGCAGAATTTTTCTGTGCAGGGGGGCAGGGTTGGTTGTAGCACAGGAAAGGGTAAGGTGAGTACTTGGATTATAGTACAGAGGATGGGAGTATTATAAATACTGTAAAAAAAAAGTTTGGAGAAGGTGGTGTGGCCATTGGGAACTTCAGAAAGCTTTGAAAAGTGTGAACATCCCAACCTCACACCAATGTCACAGGTGAATTAAAACTGTGAAACATCTCTACATTTTATAGATATGTGAAAATTTTGGCCTCAATATTCAAAAGTTAGCCCAGGTGAAAATGTGTTTCATTCCAGCACTAATTCAGGTTTACACCAGTGCTCCAGGTGGGGCCATATTCGAGACCCTGGAGCACCCATAAACTCATCATTGCCAAGCGGCCAAAACACCTCTATACCTATGCAAATGAGCATACTGGCAAAGCAACATTTTCAAAGGTCGGTGGCGGCAGTAAAAAGCCCCACAACCAATACTCATTACTGCCACTGAAACCCACCTCTTAGCTGGCATGCCATGGCCAACCCCCAAAAGGCAGGGTGGCTGTACTGCAGCTGCCTTCCCCTGTGCCAAGCTGCTCCCATCTCCCAGCACATGGAAGTATAGAAATCCCTGGTGGTCCATTGTTCCCCAACCCCCGATCCCTCTATATATTGCTTTTAGAGAACTCCCTGGTAGTTCAGTGGTTCCCCCCACGCCAATCCCCCAAATATTGTTTTTAGAGAACTCCCAGGTAGTTTAGTGTTCCTCTCTGTGACACAGTTGTGTAAGATCCTGTCCTGTTTGTTATGCACAGTGATTTAAAACCGAGGACCTATTCTGTCCTCTCTTATTCGGTCACTTGTCTATTTCTTGGCTGCCCTGCCTTTCTGATTATGCAGTCAAATATTCCTTGTGCCACATAAGATTTGGCCACCCTGGTCCTACAATTTCTCTCCATTTTTACCCTTCATTTGCTGTTTCTGTTCTTTCTTACTCATCTTGCTTCTCTGTGCTTAAATTAAGATACATGAATCTGTATGTGAAACTGGGATCCTTTAGTTTGCAAGAGTATATAATTATATTGTTGAAACAACTACAGCTATTTGGGTTCATCCAGAACACAGGTGGTTAACCTTGAGGTGCATTTTGACCTCCACAAACTTGTTTGCAGAACTGTCAGCAGGAAATCAGCCATGGGACAGGATGTCTTAATTAGCTGCACCTGTGAAGAAGACTAATGTACTCCTCAGTCTGGTCACATGAAAGAAATGCTTTCCTCTCCTATAACATATACTGTAGATGCATATATTGTTATTTAGTATATTTTACTTTTTATTATATCTGGTCACCCAAGAAAACAGGTTTGTTTTCATGGATTCTCCCGATTTTAAACAAATAAATCAAATAAATCAAGAAACTGACACAAAGTCTTAATATATTTTGTGGAACACAGGTGGTATAATTTACAAGAACAGGATGCAGAATTTAAGTGCCAGGGAACACATCTTATGAAAAGAGAGCAATGTTTAGTTTAGAAATAGAGGGAACGGGAGATTTTAAAGAGACTCTCAGATGAAGGACTTCTGTTTATTTGAACTGACTGTATAAAGAGCTATCCTGTACAGTTTGTATTTTTTTATTGTATTGTTGTTAATGATAAAATGCTACTTATGAATTGTATAACGTTTCCTGCTTTGCATATGTTTCCTGACCTAAGCATCAAAGACACCCCTGAACAGTCTTATGCCCCCACCCAACTCACCTGCTCATATGCCACTGCCTGCAACCCCCCCCCCACACTGGTGTCTTGATTACTTGATTTATTTGATTTATTTGTTTTTGTTGCCAAAAATCCCAGCCTCTCCCTACAAAACAGGGTACTAAATGAGAAAAAGACCAAGGTAGAACGGTCAGTGGGGGATGCTGCAACAGAAGGTAAGGCCATCAAAAAATGGAGAGCAATGAGTACCAATGCTTGTAGTCTAGGTAACAAGCTTCCTGAATTAGTGGCCTTGATGGAGGAGGAACATCTGGATATCGTGGTAGTCACAGAAACACGGTACACACAAAACCATGACTGGGACGTAAACATACCAGGATACACTATCTACAGGAGGGACAGGGAGAGTAAAAGGGGAGGAGTAGTTTTACATAAGGGAAGGAATAAAAGCAACAGAACAAAAGGGTAAACAGGGAGGAGAAGAAGCACTGTGGGTAAATTTGAGACAGGCAATGGCACCACAATCCGCACAGGGTTGTATACAGATCCTCTCTCAGGGGAGGAAATGGACAAGGAAATGATAGAAAGTATACTTAGAATGGAAGAAAAGGGAGATATTGCTGATGGGTGATCTGAATATGCTAGATGTTAACTGGAGGCAGTTGCAGCTGCCACTTCGAAGAGTGCAGTTATTCTAGATGCCCTACAGGGGCATGCCTTAGACAACTAGTACTGGAGCCCACCAGAGGGAGCAATATTAGACTTGATACTTCAAATGGAGATGGAGAGAGGATCACAGATGTAGAAGTGGGTAGCCATCTGGGAACTAGCGACCATCGAACAGTATGGTTCACAATAAACACAGCAATAGAGTCAAGCCATACAAAGACAAAAGTACTGGACTTTAGGAGGGCTGACTTTCAAAATGGGTGAGTGCCTAAGGAATGCACTTAGCAAATGGGCGGAAGGAGGTGGAAGAACAATGGGGAATAATAAAACTGCCATCACAGAGGTAACGAGCCTTTGTGTGAAGCAAATAAACAAAACAAGATGATGTAAGAAACCACTATGGTTCTCAAAGGAAGTGGCAGTGAAGGTTCAAGAGAAAAGAAAGCATTCAGGAAGTACAAGGAATCGCAGCAGAGCAGGACAGAGAACTGTATCAGTTAAAGCAAAAGGAGGCTGGAAGGTGTCAGAACAGCAAAGGCCCAAACTGAGGAAAAGATAGCCAACTCAGTTAAGAAGGGGGATAAACCTTTTATAGGTACATCAGGGAGCAAAGGAAGACCAAGGGAGGGATAGTGAGGCTTAATAAAGGGAGGGAGGGTGGGCAGAGGAGAATGTGAAAAGGCAGAGATACTAAACAAATATTTTTGCTCAGTATTTACAAAGGAAGAGGGGAGGTACATAAAACAAACAGTAGTAACACTCTGGATACAGAAGTTGATACCAGCCCATTTACAGAAGAAAGGGTTCTGAAAGAACTCTTAAAACTGAAGGTGGACAAAGCAATGGGGCCTGATGGGATTCATCCCAGAATTCTAAAAGAACTAGGGTAGAACTAGTGACACCACTGACTACCCTCTTTAACAAATCATGGGAGGATGGGGTGGTACCTGAGGACTGGAGGAGGGCAGATGTGATTCCCTTCACAAAGTGGGAGCAAGGCAGAAGCAGGAAACTATAGACCTGTTAGTTTAACCTCAGTGATAGGAAAATGATGGAATCACTTCTAAAGGAAAGAATTGTCGAGTATCTAGAGGCCAGAGGGCACAGGACCCTAGGCAGCATGGATTCACAGCGGAAGGTCATGCCAGACGAATCTGATAGATTTCTTTGACTGGGTGACCAAAGTAGTAGATCAGGAGGGCTGTGGACATGGCCTACCTAGACTTTAGCAAGGCATTTGACACAGTCCCACACAAAAGATTAATATATAAGTTAGCCAGCCTGGGAGTGGGTCCCAAGATGACAGCCTGGTAAAGAATTGGCTAGAGAATAGGACACAGAGAGTAATTGTAAATGGAGTCCACTCAGAAGAAAGGAGGGTTACTTAAGCGCACCGCAGGGTTCAGAGTTAGGACTAGTCCTCTTCAATGTCTTTATGTTTACATTGCAGAAGGACTGAAGGAAAGTATGTCTCTTTGCAGATGACACTAAGATCTGCAACAGAGTTGATGCACAGGGTGGGGTGGAAAGGATGAGAAGGACTTGGCAAGGTTAGAGGAATGGTCAAATGTATGGCAGCTAGATTCAATGCTAAGAAGTGCAAGGTAATGCACCTGGGAAACAAAACCCAGGGAAGAGTACGGGGGTGAGATACTAACAACAACAAAAATGGAAAGGGACCTGGGGATAGTCATATCAGATAACCTAAAGGTGGGCAAGCAATGTGAGAAGGCAGCAAGGAGGGCTGGGGGGATACTGGGATGCATAGCGAGAGGCATCACCAGTAGAAAACAGGAAGTTATTATCCCTCTGTACAGACAGCTGGTGAGACCCCATCTGGAGTACTGTGTGCAGTTCTGGAGACCCAATCTCTGCAAAGACATAGACAGGATGGAAGCTGTCCAGAGGAGGGCAACTAAAATGGTGCAGGGTCTGCACTGGAGGACATAAGGAAGAGACTTAAGGAGCTTAATATGTATAGCCTCGAGGAAAGGAGGGAGAGGGGGACATGATAGAAACTTTCAAGTACCTCAAGGAATCAACAAAGTCCAAGAGGGTAGCATCTTTCAAAAAAGACGTTGCAAGAACAAGAGGGCACAATTTGAAGATAGAGGGAGGCAGCTCAGAGGTAATTTAAGGAGTATTTTTCACAGAGAGGGTTGTGGATGCATGGAATGGCCTTCGGAGGAGGTTGTGGAGTCAAAATCAGTGGTGGAATTCAAGCATGCATGGGATAGTCATAAGGCAATTCTAGGGGTTGGGGGTAGGAAGAAGTAGGCTGCTGGTTAACTAGGATCCGCAGCTTATCGAGTAGGTAGGGAAATGGGCAGACTGGGTGGGCCAAGCGGTCCTTATCTGCCGTCAAATTCTATGTTTCTATGTTTCTATGTGTCCAAAATGTTCACAGCAGAGTATGACAACCAGCACATCTCTCCTCTCATCTCTGTAACCAGACACTGTGTGAGCACTCAGTGAGCCTGTGTACTGTACAAACAGCTGCTACTACAGTATGCACAGTCATTGACAGCTCATATGGTGAATGGCTGTGGAAGTGAAAGGAGTGCTGTGTCAGTCTCTGTACTCGGCAGTAAGCATGCCAGACACTGGGATAGCGGGTGCAGTGAGGTGGGTTGGGTGGGGGGAGTAAGACTGATCATGGGGAAAATTGGACCACCAATGAGTTCTCTAAAAACAATATTCTGGGGGCCAATGGTGGGGGAAACCAGTGGACCACCAGGGAGTTCCTTAAAAACAATATACAGGGGATCAGGGGTAGGGAGAACTAATGGACCAACAGGGCTGTCCTTTCACACAGCCAGAAGGGATAAGGGCTGTTGAACCCCATGCAAATAAGCTAATGTGAATTGCCTCATGGCACCTTGCATAACCAGTGGGCTTATTTGCATGCTTGTGCTGACTATGGCCAACAGGGGATTTGGCGCCATACCATCTGGGGCAATGCTATCCCCTGAAGGCCATGTGCAGCCTTGGTTAGCTTCTGGGCAGTGCAGATTCATTTAGCGCTGTCATGACATGGAATGATATTCAGTCGGTTAGCACTCCCCATCATCGAGCATTATTGGTCAGAAAATTTTCAAGAAGCATGTTGCAAGCAAAGCACAATGAGCTGCACTGTGTTTGCCCTTTTTTTTATAAATATTGGGTCCTTTATAACCACTCTCCAGAAGAGAGAATGATGCAAAACCCATAGAATGCAGAAATCCAGATTTGGGACAAATTATGGCACAGTACTTCTCACACATTTAAAATGTACCATGTAGTAACTGAAATTAATTATTTCAATAAACCTGTAAAATCACACAAACATCATAGTGAGTCTCTATTTTTGAAATTACACTAACCACACCCACATCTCAGAGTGCAAGTCACAAAATTAGGAAAACTGAATACACATTTACCTCATTAACTCTATTGTTTAAAAATCTAAGTCAAAAAATTAAAATCCAGCTGTTTTTGACTACCCAGATATGATACAAGCAACAGATAATAGTAAAGGATTGTACAGTCCACAGAATACATCTATGGGATAAAAGAAGGTAATTATGCCACTTGGCCTTCGACCTTCTGCCATATTACCTCATTCCACTCTTTCAATGCATTTTGTTTCTTGTGTACAAATGTTTATCATCCGTTATTCTGTTTATTACTGTTTTCTACAAAATTTGTGAATTTTTCACCTTTTTGTTAGGGTTTTATAAAAAAAATACATTTTCAATTTCAATTTTTTATTTATTTGGTAAATAAGTTGAGGGGAACCCCTCTATCACAACTGCAACCAATAGCAATACACATATTTAAGTAGTAGGCATAAGTATGTGCAAATAGAAAGCACTGTTTTATTTGTAACACTCACGGCGGTTGTACAGCAGTTAAAACAGCAGTCAAAACATAAATTTAACATGCTAAAATTTTAAATTTTGCAAGACTTTGTATCTGCCGTCATGCACAGTATTGGAAACCAAGTACTGTAAAGACAAAGTAGTTACCTTTGTTCTAGTTTCAACAAAAGAAAATGAAACTAAGTCATGTGTCCTCAGCTTATAATCAGTGGCCTGGATATTCAACTGCGTCAGGCTGTGGCACAAGCCTGGGCACAGCTCAACTTTGTTGCGCCAGGGTGTGGCCTGGGCAATATTCAACGGAGCTGCACTATGGCGCAGAAGCTTTGAATATCGCACCCTGGCCACCCCCACTGTGCATGGCACAGTGGCAGTGCACCAGCACAAGTGGCCAGAGTGGAGCATGGAGATGCACTAGCGCAAGTGCCATTGTGCCATGCACAGCACCTGCGATATTCAAAAGGGGACATGCAAATGGGGCCATAATTTATGCAAGGCGCACAGGGGGCCATTTGCATCTCATCATGGACCCCTATGCATGCCATTAGCATGCAGGTGTGCCGATCCCCGAGGACTTGCACCTGGCGCCCTGCCAGGCAACAGCTGTCGGGGACCGACGCCCCCTGCAGCCCAATCGTGGGCATTCGTGCAAAAAAAAAAAAACCTCCTATATCCCTGGTGGTCCAGTCAACCTCTATGTGCCCAATCATCGGCATCTGTACTGAAGATTACGTCCCCCAAGTCCAATATCCCTGGTGGTCCAGTGGACCGCACTGAGTCCGATTGCGGGCTTCAGTAATAGAACACCCCCAAGTCCAATATCCCTAGTGGTCCAGTGGACCAATTGCTGCCCGATTGCGGGCATCTGTACCTCATCAAATACCCCTAAGACCCTGGTGATCTAGTGTACCCCCACTCCCACCCACCCACTGAGCCCCACCGCCTTGCCCCCAGTCAGCCGGTAGCACCCCACCTCGGCCACCCGCTGCCCACTGACTGACAGCTCGAGGCTGCACGCCTATTGTTCACAGCATGAGCTACCGGCATGCAGTTTCCATATCAGAGCCATTTCAGTCCAGGTCATGTGAATGAATCATTCACTATCTGGACTGAGTAGTGCACGGTATGGGCTGCATGCCCATTGGCTCACGCCAGAACCATTCGATGTGCAGCCCCACTACAGCCGTCAGTCGGGCGGAGGCGGGTGGCAGCCGGTGGGTGCTGCCGCCCGCCAGCTGACGGGGAGTGGGGTGGTAGGGCTCAGTGGGCGGGTGGGTGGCACACAGATCACCAGGGTCTTAGGGGTATTTGATGAGGTACAGATGCCCGCGATCGGGCAGCAATCGGTCCACTGGACCACTAGGGATATTGGACTTGGGGGTGTTCTATTACTGATGCCGCAATCGGGCTCAGTGCAGTCCACTGGACCACCAGGGATATTGGACCCGGGGGGGATTTCGCTACATGGATGCCCACAATGGGGCATGGGGAGCATCGCCAGGTGCGGCAGGAACTCGGGTGGCCACCCACAGGTGGCAGCTGCTGTGTTGTGCCCTGCAATGTGGCAGCTCACCTGTGGGTGGCCATTACTTTTTCCTTTTTTTTTTGGCGTAACTTTGTGCAGGCGCAGGTAGGGGTTGCGCATGCATGACTCTGCACATCCCGGGCTGAATATCGGGTTGTGTAGGTGCATCGGCACGCCCCCACCTGTGCCTGCATACATTGTTGATGTGCTCTGGCGCATCGATTTGTGCGTATATTTTCCTTTTGAATATCGCTACTGGCACATCAGTGGGTTGTATTTTATGAATACGTTGCCTATGCAACCCTTTTGAATATCTGGGCCAGTATGTCTAACCACCAATAAATAAGTCAAATAAGTAGGAACTAGGACACACAAGATTTTATTAAACTGTCGCCATTTGAAACCTGTTTTGATGACGTACAATTGTGCGTCGGAATTGTTTTTATTAAAAGAGTGTTTTCTGCATTTATGGCAAGGGATTCTGTGTTTGAGAAAAAGCATTCCGCATTTCCAATAAAAAAAAAATCCTTTTTTGAGTGGAACATCTTTTCCCATAGGAAATAATGGGAAACTTTAAAATGTAATAACTTTAGAATTGATTAATATTTTTCCACCAATCCTTCAAAAGGCACATCTGAGATCCAAGACCTATATACAGTACACATTTCAGACCACACTTACACACCATATTTGCACAGCTGTGTGACAAAATAGTTCTCCATAAATGGTAATTTGCACATTTTTTGACAATCCGTATCTCCGTACCCTCACATCTGACTGGATATATATCTTATAGGAGAGGAAAGCATTTCTTTCCTGTGACCAAACTGAGGAGTACATTAGTCTTCTTCACAGGTGCAGCCAATTAAGACATCCTGTCCCACAGTTGATTTCCTGCTGACAGTTCTGCAAGAAACTTGCCACATCAAGAAATCTTTGCTCCCTGATAGAGCATGCAAACTTTCATGCAAATTGCTAGAATGGTTGCAAAGTTATTAAAGTGCAGTAGTTTGAGTTTAACACAGAAGTGAAGACTAAACCCTAACTGTAGGGGCATGCCTGTGACCCTATGATCTGTATCTATCTATCTATCTATCTATCTATCTATCTATCTATCTATCTATCTATCTATCATCTATGTATTTATTTATTTGTTTTTAGATACGTATAGTATATACTGACAGCCCATTTTATACTGCAGTTCCTGTTATGTATGTCACCCTGAGCCTATGGGGAATAGCACCTTAGAGATACCATTAATACTACTTAAAGTGAATAATGAGCTAGCTAAAGCCTTAGATCCTAGTTGCCTTGCAGATGCTATCTTCATTAACTTAGCCAAAACATTTGACACAATAAATCATGAAGTACTAATCAACAAACTACATGTCTTGGGAATAACACTGAATGCTCTATCATGGCTCAAAAACTACAGTATATTGCTGACAGTTCCCAAGCAGCAAAGGCAAATGGAAAGACCTCATCATCACTGCTCCTCAAACATGGAATACCACAGGGGTCAATGCTTGGCCCATCATTATTTAGCTTGTTCATAAATCATCTCCTCACCATCTGTGGAATTTCAGAGACCCATATTCATCTATATGCTGATGGTATAATTACACATGCTGATGCTGAATCCCCATGCCACCCTCAACACAAAGACAGATAGAGAAACATAACAAAAGTAGAAAACTAAGGATATAAATCCCCCTCTCTCTTCTGTCCTCCATAGAGTTTGTACTGTGATTCTCTAATCTCTGTCCTCCATATGGTACATACCAAGATTCCTTAATCTCTAGTCTGTCCTCCACAGAGTACATACTGATATTCCCCAGTCTCTGTCCTCCATAGAGTACATACTGAGAATCTCCAATCTCTGTCCTCCATAGAGTACCTACTGAGGCTTTCCAATC
This sequence comes from Neoceratodus forsteri, assembly GCA_016271365.2. Taxonomy (NCBI): domain Eukaryota; kingdom Metazoa; phylum Chordata; order Ceratodontiformes; family Ceratodontidae; genus Neoceratodus; species Neoceratodus forsteri. Next base: position 38,391,345 of record CM028137.1, on the reverse strand, counting down.
TCTGTCCCCCATAGAGTACATAGTGAGACTCTCAAATCTCTATCCTCCATAGAGTACGTACTGAGATTCCCCCATTTCTGTCCTCCATGCAGTACATACCGAGACTCTGCAATCCATCGTTATAAGAGCTACCCTGCCACCCTGGATCATTTTCCTCTCCCTTCTCTATATGGATTGCAGCCTATCTCTGACTTTCTTAGGATGTGAGCTACAGAACAGCACACAATTTTCCTGGTGTGGTCAAAGAAGTGAACTGTGCAGTGGCACTATTATTTCTCTTTGAACACTGGTCAAGCCCCTTCTTATGCATCAGAACATTCTGTTACTCCCCATATACTTTACTGTATTGCAATGCGTTTTTTAAAAGAAAGGTTCCATCTGCATTTTATTCTATTTAAATGTGTTTGTAGGCATGAACAATGATTGCCTCTGTTGTACCCCCCACCTTCCAATTTAATGATTTAAATGTATATGCAGGTGCTTATGTCTGGTGTGAAACATGCTATACTCTATTGCAAAGGTCATAACTCAGCTCATGGAAGGCATCCGGGGATTTTATGATGTTTTAGTGCTAAAGTCTGCAGTAGTTTACTGTAATAATCGATCTATAGATAAATAGATGAAAGAAGGCAGTATAGTGTAGTGGTAAAAGGCTCTGAGCTACAAACCTGGAGTTCTGGGTTTGAATCCCACTGCCTCCACTAGCTTACTGTGTGACCCTGAGCAAGTCTATTAACTTCCTTGTGCTCTCAGGTCGCACCTGTAAACAAGCTTTCAGCTTCGTGTGTCTCTCCTGGTTAAAAAACATTTTGAAATAATCTGTGCTGTCGCTGTCTTCTGCAGTCCCTATGTACTTGTCTCATGCTGGCCATGTAACTTTACAAGGCATAGTAAGTGCCTTGCTGTTTTCTGTAGTTTAATGTGTATCTGAGTTAGGACAAAATGCTTTTAGAGAATACAGGGACTTCATAATACATGTAACAGAACTGGCTGAGAATCTTTATTTATCTAGTTTTTGTTTATCAGGTAAGGTGCACTAGACATTTAAGTGCCTATTTTCAGACATGACAGGCATGAAATAACTTCTGCTGGCTTACGCAGGTATGCATCATCAACTCCAATGATGCTTTGCATGAGCAGAGTCATGACTTTTGCAATGGAGACAAATAGGTTTTCACACCAAGGCAAAACAGAGTGAAGCAACCTCATTTAAATAATTATGATAACATTGGGAAGATGCATGAGAGTAAATTATTGATCATGCCTACAAACCACACAAATATACAAAAAAATAGGTTGAGAGTATTTCCCTTTAAAATATTCATAATTATCACCCTCCTATCCCTTTCCTCTTTTGATTTCTCCACCCTTGTCCCACTGGTGCAATGATCCGTATTCAGATTTCTGCAACCAGTGTTCACCGATTTGTGTTTCTTGGCATTGAATTTCAGTTCCCAATTAAGAGACTACTTCTCTAGCCATCATCCCCTCTACAGTCCTTTATATGCCAGTAATTACCTCCTTACTGTCCAGTTGTCCACATAGTTGTGTATTATCAGCAAACAAACTCACTTTCTCCTGCAAGCCCACCCAAATATCACGAGTACATGTTAAAGGGACACTGCCAACCCACTTAGATCTCAGATTGTCCCTAGATTAAAAGGCATTTTATGATTGCTCACATTCTATAGAGATTGCTGATGTAGCTGGTAGTTTTATTCTGATTCTTTTTTTCTTTTTAAACATACAACACAGACTGCCTACCATACTGAAGTTACCACACAAAACATTGTTTGTTTACAGTCTTTGATCAACTTACACTGCACCTTTCCTGGGCTTGAAAATGCCCCAAATCCAATCTATCCAATGGTGTGGGAGGAAAGAAAACAACTGCATCATGAGTGACTGCTCTGTTTGTGGGCGTTCCTAATGTTCAGGAAGTATGCAGTGAGAGCAGATGAAGGATCTGAAGCAAAATTAAATATAATTGCATCATTAGCATGCATTTCATTTCTACTAAGAAAGGAAGCAGATAAAATAACAAATAACTTCAGTGAGTTTTAGAGAAGGTAAGGAATCATAAAATGGTGATTTTCAATGAGAAATACTATGATGCAGAAAGGTTTGACAGTGTCCCTTTAAAAAAGTAGTGGCCTAGGACAGACCCCTGTGGCACCTCATTAGTTACCTCCCATACATCAGAGAACTCTTTATTCAGGACCATTCTCTCTGTTGTATCTGTCAATCATTTTCAAATCCAGCAAGTTAACCCCTCACCTAGTCCTAGATCACCTACCTTCTTCATTAGTCTTCAAGAAAACAGAAGTCATTACCTGCAGTGGGAAAACCCAGCCATCACAAATGGTACATGTACAAATACTTCCTCGTTCAGGTCAACCTTTAGAAGTAGTAGATACCATGCAGATGACCCAAGTTAGGAAGTGAGCTTGGGTCACTGTGTTGAGAGGGATGTTGGGCCAAGGCAGCAACTGTGTGGCAGCACAGGAAAACAAAAAATGTTGCTCTTGGGTAACAGGAGGAAGCGTAGAGAAAGGCGCCCAGCTTGTTATTTCCAAAACGAAAAAACCTACACTCATGGGATCACAGCTCTAACTAGAAAAACAAACCAAACAAACAAATATACAAAGAATCAAAACTATATGAGTAGATCAGTTTATTTGTAAACCATGTGAGAAAGACTGACCATTCCCATAGACCCAGTTCTTCAGCTCAGACAGGGCCTTCATTTGGTGGTGGGTGTGCCAATGGAAGATATTCAAATTACTGTACATCAGCAGGCTTCTACAGAAACCTCACAAGTCACACACTCTACTATACTACCACAAGGACTTCCCGAATGTACCAAGAACCCACAAGACCACTGGAACAACACCTTACACAGTAGCCACATCAACCATCATGAATGCCTTCCACATCAATACCAGAGAAGCTTTTATCATCAGTGCCTTTGAGAGAGCCAGGTTTAGCCATCTCAGAACTCCGTGCAGTTGCTGTTGCCCCAATATTCTTACTACTCCAACCACCTAGCCTTCCTCCCTAATCTACCCCTACTGCTATTGGCTACATAACCCAATTTCTGTGAATATGTACATATCCATTATGTAACCCCTTTGTTACCTGGGGTTACTAGAATCCCAGTAAGACCTAGTGGTAGGCAGGGAAGGCAGCTTGTGAAACTCCAGTTAAATGGGTTTCACACTGTCTCACTCTGTCCTCAGTCACAGCTGAAACTAGAGGGATGACATCATAACAGAATTGTCACAGCTGCGTGAGCCACATTTGGAATCTTCAGCTCAGAGTAAGTTTAGAATCTTGGGAATTAAAAGTCAGTCTTCAGTTTGTCCTTAAGCAAACAAGAAGGACAACAGTAGTTGTCTGTTTACCCCCCTCCCTCTGGGGGGGTGAGGAAAAGTTCTTTGTGGGTTCCAGGGGCAATCCCCTTCTCCCACCTTGGGAAGAAAGCTGCCTGTTTTAATTTAAGTTCAGTCTGTTCATGTATAACAGCAAAGGTTACAGTTCTTCGCCTGTGGGGCACCTGCAATGAATGGGTGAGTGGCCCCATTGGAAGGGGCAAACAACTTATTTTCTTCAGTTGGATTTCAAGTATTGGGGACTGCTATTTGGGAGAACTATGTCAACTAGGACAAACAAATAGAGCAGTCATCTGTTTAAAGTGTTAAAGTTCATTGTAGAGGGGGTGCTTCAGGTCATCCACCGTCAATCTACAGTTTAAAGTCTAAAGTTCGGTGTGTCCAGAGAAATGGCTGAGTATGGGCTGTGGGAGCTGGAGGTGGGAAAACCCCCCATCTTTAGTAACCAGGTCCACCCCTACGGATTTCTTCTGTGTTTTTGCTACTTGCCGCATGCACTTGGCCAGTGATGGGGTGGGTACCCAGACGTGGGTCGCAACTTGAAAATCTCTCTAGGAGTCGCAGACTTTAAGTGGTGTGGGGAGCCACAGGATGGAACATTACTCCTTGTTGGATGGGAGTCTCCTGTTGATGGGAGTTTTGATTTGGAAGTACAAAAACAAAATCTCTCTAGGAGTCGCAGTCTTTAAGTGGTGTGGGGAGCCACAGTTTGGGAGCCTCCTTGTTTGATGGGATGTCTTTCCAAGTAGAGTTTGGGTTCATTCGCCAAGTGGACCGTCAGTCAAGTGGCCGGCTGGGGAGCTGGGCTGTGTATCCAATGCGCATGCAAAGTCCGGGCTGAGTGCCTGGTAGGTCCAAAGCCAGACAACTGTTGTAGTGTTCATTCCTCAAATGGACCGCTGTGTTTAACCTCTAATCTGCATTACAGTTACGTAGCCCTTTGGGGGGATCATACAGAGCTTTGTTTATGTTCAGTGAGTTAATAAATAAAGCCACACTGAAAAATCCCAATTCTGGTTCTGGACATTACAGTTATTGCTTCCTGTAGTTGGATTTACTTGGGTGCCCCTGTGTAGAGTAGTCAAACCTAGGTCTCTTGTGCCAGGTAACCTCATCCTTTCCTGAACCCGTAGATACCCTATGTATATCCATGCTACAAAAGTGGACACATAGAGGGGCTACAATTAGATTTATCTTTTGTTTGTTTTGTCAGCTATGATATCACTACTGTAAACTGTTCTTTAGATACTTTGTTTTGAATTTGTTAGCAATACTTTCTTCTGCATCTGTTCTCTAACCCTCCTGAAAACTAGGCTTGAAGCCTAAATGTGAATATAACTCTAGTGTGCAGAAATTATAACAAAGAAGTAAATATATAAATAAATATTCCAAGCAAGATAATAAACAAACAGATAAATACATTTTGTGATGACTCCAAATTGGCACTGACCATGTACGCTAGTTACAAGCATATGAAATGATGATTATAAACCCCAATGTGGCAAGTCTTTCGAGGCCGGGGGGGGGTGGGACAGCTGCAAACTAGGGGTGCTAGCTGAACACTCAAGCAGACTTAGATAGACTGGGTGGTCTGTTTCTGCTGGCACATTCTTATGTTCGTAAGTTTCTTTTTTTTTTTATATATATTTTATAGTTCCTCTGCGGCTGGGCGTATTACCTATGGATCCCCCCCCAGTCCAGCCTGACCTCATAGCCCTTACTCTTCCCCAAACCCAAAGCTCTTACCCCTTCCTCAGTTCTACGCAGTGATCCACCATGATGGGCACGTAACCACCACCGCGGGATCCGGGGGGGGTCTCGATCAGAGGTAGCATCCAAGGCTGAAGCCGGGTAGCGCCACAAGGCCAGCCATCAAGCAGCATGCTGAGGAATATTTTTCCCCTTACCCCTATGCACATGGCCATGTAATGATGTCAACACAGAGCTACCAGAGACATCAGCTGCATGCATCCCCAATGTGCTTCTAGAGTCAGTAGTACCTTTGGCCTCCACTGGAGGTCACCACTATGCCAGGATGCCCCTGGATCCCACCCCAGGGAGAGGAGAGGTGTCCTCTGGATGCTCAATCCTACTCCCTCCCTGCTGACCCCCAGAACCTGGGCTTGTTCCCGAACTCGGGTCGCTGGTGTAAAGTGAGGTGTAGCGTCCAGCGCCTCAACCCTCAGCGCCACCGATCCAGCAGTTTGTAAGTTTCTGGTTGACCATGGAGTTATTTGTCTTTCTGCCTTTATTGCCATTTGATGGAATGCTGCTCACTATTCCTGGCATTGTATGTTGCCCTCAGTGCTATCTCATGACCTCTTGCTGTGTATTATCAATGAGCTTCGGTCCATTGCCCTTCCAGTGTGGCTAAAGTATTTCAGGACCCAACACACGTCCTGAAGGGCTTACCAATCAGCTTGCTGAATCTGAAACCAAGAAAGGCTTTTGAAGCTTCAAGGTTAAATTTATTAACATATGCATAAAATTACACAGAATTTATTACATTCCCAAATTTTAAAATCATTAAATAAAATCATTCAAAATACTAGCATTACCATAATCCACACATGAATAAAAACACAAAAACTATACATAATCTCTAGCAGGCTCCATAATTATACATAATAGGCATTTAAAAATGTTGCAACCCCACAAATAACATTTGTTCTATCCAAGATTAAGATATATTTTATACACTCTTCCCATTTACACAGCTTACAGTATAATTATAAAGAAGCAACATAATTCATCTCTCCCTCTCTGTCATTAGAGCATCACAGTTAAGCAGGGTATGAATTACATTTGGAGGTTTTACATTTTTACAACTACATACAGTTTTATTTCCCTTCCCCAGGCTTTTCTTTCTCCAGAAGGAGGCAATTCCCAAGCTTTCGAGAAGCAGCTTACACAAATCGTTTTTGTGCCATTTATTTTCACAGTGTAATAAATAATATTTTGTGCCCCATGTTTGCTTTATACTAGAATAAAGGCTGTATATGTCTAGATTATGAATGCTCTCAAAATCATTCTGTATTTCAATATCGCGTGCCCTCTGCATGATTTCTCCTACAAATTGGTTCAAATGTATATTGGCTTTAACAGATCAAAAGTCTTCAATACCAGCCTTCTTAAAGTAGTGAACCAATTTACAGGACTTATTCCAGTTTGTAACTTTTCCAAGTGGTCAAAGCAGCACATTTTTGGAAGTCTGTCATTAGGCATGTCCTTTACTTTTTTCAAAAATTTAGCTACTCGTACTTTAATTCTTGCTGAGAGTGCTCTCAGGCCGGATTCTAATCTCATAAAGGCCATAGGACAGTCCCTTAGTAAACTGAGAATATTTCTTATGAATTAATTTTGTATAGTCTCCAGTTTTCTTTCATTCACATATATATCCCAAACATCAATGCCACATAAAGTCTGACTGGCAGTTTTTGCTTCATAAGTCACTTTAATGGCACTGAAGGAATTATTAGCAAACATATTTGCAAAAGCACCAATAGCACCCATGGAGCTATATAAGTTGTTTTTATACATCAGAAATATGGGGATTCCAGAACATATTGTTATCAGAAATGATCCTGAGGTATCTATACTCCTTTACCTCATCAAATTTCAAGCCATTTATTACCCATTCAAGTTTAGTAGTTTTTTTTTTTTTTTACAACCGATGGACATAATTTTTGTTTTTTCCACATTTGTTTTTAAATCCAGCTTCTCTAAAGAGTTCATTAAGCTTGTAATACCCCTTCTTAGATCGAGGGGTGTTTGAGAGATGATAATGGTGTCATCCACATATAACATGAGTTGAATTTTTTCAGCATGAATTGAAGGGCCAAATGTATCTTTTTCTCTAATATCCCTTATCAGGGTCTCAGTATAGAGACTGAATAATAATGGCACTAATAAGCACCCCTGTTTCACACCTTTCTCAATTTCTACTTACATTGAAAGAGCTCCATCCCTGGTGCATCTTATTTGGGATGTTGTATTATAATGTAATGCTTTTAGCCAGACCAAAAGTTAATTATTTATTTCTAGAGCTTCTGGAATCTCCCACAACTTGTTCATGTTTCAATTAAGGCAGCCCCTCGTGTCTATAAAGCAAACACACAAGGTGCACTTTCTCCACGTAACATAATTGTTAACCAAGTAATTCAGTGTAAAACTTAGGTCTGTGGTACTAAAATGCCTCCTGAAACCACAATGAAATTTTGTGACCAAACTATTTTACTTCACCCACATTGAGAGTCTATCTAACAGCAATCATGTATAAATATTTTTGACCACCGGTAAAAGAGTGACTGGCCTATAACGGTTTGGGTCTTGTCTTTGGCCTTTCTTAAAGAGGGGGGGTGATAACTACTTTGTTCCAGTTACTGGGGATAACTTGATACTGGCTTATAAGCAAAAAATGTCAGGGCCAAGACCTCTGCCCAATGATCAATATAATGCAAACTAACTTCAGCCTGGACACCATCCACACCAGTCGCCATGTTCCTTTTTTGCAATTGTAAAGCAGCTTTTACCTCATTTATTGAGATAATGAGTGAGCCTGTGTTCTTTATTTTTTTACTTTCATAGTTTTCAGGTGCCTCAAGAGCCACAGTATTGTTGTCATAAATTTTACTAAAATGTAAGATCCACGATTCTTCTGTCATCACACCTGGCATATTATATTAAACATTATTTTCATCACACCCAAATGCATCTAGGGTCCAGAAGGTTTGGGAATCTTTTTCCAATATAGCCTCTTGTAACAAATCCCCATAAAGCATTTTTGTAATATTTTTTCTTTTTATGAATTAAGTTCCTATATTATGACTTAAGATGTTTTAAGGCAGTTAGTACAATAGGAATAGTTGCCTTTGCTCTTAACTTACCCAAGTTTTTTTATCTTCAGTCTTAACCTATCACAATCTTTGTCAAACCATGGTTTATCAGAGCCAAATTTAACTTTAGCTTGAATAGTTTTCATCTTGCATAATGCCTTTTATGTTAATTTCATACACTCTGAATTTTCTTAATTTCTGGGTTGCCTCAGATATATTTATACCGTTTGGACTACTTGGCAAATCCATGGATCTATAGTTATGAATCATTTCATCAACTGTTTCCTCTGAATATTCATTCCAGCTGATTTTTTTCCATATTTAATACACATATTTTGATTATCATCAAATTCTTGCAACAGATTTTTAATAATCTGCTTACAATGAGAGTTCAAGGCACAATTCACTGGAAAATAGTCACTATTCCACAGCATGTGGACTTTAAGATAGCTAACTCTAGGGTAATCCAGGGCATCAATTATGCATAAATCTAAAACACTGCCCACATTAGCAGTAAAGAATGTCACGTCAACTTCCCAGTTGAGATGGGTGACGTGGCCTCAATTTGCTTCGCAAAGTGATTCACGGAGTGCCCCACAACGCGAAGCAGAGTACTTCATGTTAAGATGGGTAACACGAAGTCCATTGAATACAATTACTTCACAGTACTCTGCCTTTCCAAACCACTACTCCACCAAATCTCAAGGTGAAGTACATGGAAAGCAATGTACTTTGCCCTACTTAGCCATGTTTTTAAGCTCCAAAGGTGAATTTTGCAATGATTCATGGGATTTCAGGTCATGTGGGCTCTATATTGTTCTGCACAGCCTCAGTTCAGGGTAGTATGTGTAGGAAGCTATAAGAGACAGTGTGCTGAGAGATCTCTGTGATTCAAACCTTCTAAAAGCTGTTCAAAAAGCCTTTTTGAGTAATTTTTTTTTTTGCTCAAACTGAGTTCATCGATTGTAGGAAACCCTCCTGTGCTCATGTCATTGAGTGTTTATTGTTTGTGTGTGGATTTTGAATGTTAATGTACAACATTGGGTCTGTGTAGTAGGAGACAGTGAAAGTGTGCTTTGCGGAAGGGGTGTATCTGACTGTGGTGTAAGTAGATCAACTTGGAAAGAAAAACAGTTTTTTCTGTGTTGGTGATATTTTTCTTGTATAATAACTGTGTTAATGTACACACAGTAATATTTTCAATAATTTTTGCCAGTTTTTTGCTGATTGTTGTGGAGCAGCAGAGCATAATTTTAGTTTGTTTAAAATACATGGTTATACTACTGAAGTTTTCAATTTGCTACGCATTACTTACTGTGTTTTTGAGTATGAGTGTGACACATGTCCTCAGATCAGACACCTTTCATTGTGCCACATAGTAATTTCAGAAATGTGAAGCTGCTATCCACTGCAGCTGTGTGATTTTTGTACTTCTTTGTGGTATCTTTACTGGTACTAGTACTAGTGACTGTTACTGCAGCAGTGCAGTACACTGCCCCCCCCCCCACTGGCAAAGGTATTCTTTTCCAGATTTGAATCTCTGATGGTGAGCACTGGTTAGGTGTTGTACCTTTGCATTTGCATCTCTTCAGTGCACAGCACAATTTTAATCTGTCTGTGCAGTTGCATCTCTTTAGGGCCCATCTCCATCTGTAACTTAAGTCACAGTTGTTTCTTTGGCTTCCCTTCAGAGTACTGGACTGGTGTGGTGTATAATTCTGCATGAACATTGCACTCATTACTATGCATTTATAAGTCAGGACCATCATCACATTCATGAGTCAGTCATGATACAAATCACATTCTTCATCATCACAGTCACAAATGCAGTCACAAATCATCATTTACGATCACGTCACAAATCACAACATTATTTTTTTTTACTGGTTACTTGGATTTTTTGTAACTTTTGTAAGCGTGTTTTGTAGTATCTCTCCATGCTTCACCACCCCACCATTGTACTCATTAATGAGTGTTTTCAAGTTGGGGAGTTTTGTGCCACACCTCATTGGGGCCCAGGGAAGTACAGCCATAGGCATTCGTGTTTCTACATCATCTCAGTTGCAAATGCAGTCACAAATCATGATTTACGATCACGTCACGAATCACAACATAATTTATTTTACTGGTTACCTGGATGTATTTTAACTTTTGTAACCTGTTTCGTATTATTTCTCTATGTTTCACCTCCCCACCATTGTACTCATTAATGAGTGTTTTAAAGTCGGGGAGTTTTGTGACACACCTCTAGAGATGCAGCAAATTTAAATTCTGCCCATGAAGTGAATGCGAAGTAGGCACTTCACATTGCCACTCCGCTATGCAGAGTGGGCAATGCAACGTGCTCACTCTGCCTTGTCATTACCACTTCGCATTAAGTCAGAATGGCAATGCGAAGTAAGGTGAAGTCATTGTTTTTAATGGACTCCGCGTTCCTCATTATGATTCTAAGTGATCCACTTGGTGTTTCAGATTTGGCAACCCCCCCTCACATCACGTGGCTTACAATACTGTAAGTCACATGCTCTTTAGCTAGGCAGGAAGAAAGTGAATCATACAAGCAGACACTTTTACTTTCTCCTGTGCAGATGGAGAGAGAGAGAAGTGTGTTTTGTGACTGCTGATACTTTGAGATCAGAGCAAAGAGGAGATTAAAATTTTGATTTAGATCCAACAGCTTTTTTAAAAGCTAAATTTTTTTGTCTTTTCTGTACTCTTTTTTACTGAATTTTTTCTTTCTGTAAATTTTATTTTTCTTACCTTTAAAAGTAGATAGTTGTTTGTCTGTGTCTGTGTGACTCTGTGCGTGTGTTGTATGATAGTGTGAGTAGTGATTGCTCGGACTGAGGGAGCTCAGTAGGAGAGATGGACCAGGGTGAGAGAACATCTGGGGCGGGGGCAGCTCTGGGACAGCGTGGTAGTGGTAAGTGTTGTAACATGCGCATATGTGGAGGGCATGGGTGCCCATTCCTGGTGGATCACTCAAAACTTGTGAGTGACCCCCATGCCAGAAGCAGGACCAGCACCACCTCCTGTCCTGACTCTGAGGCAGTTGAACTGCCACCACCACCACCATGTCCAGCACCAGGTCCTCTGGAGCAGGATGTGCCTGTTCTCCTGGGCCGAGGTGTGGATCCCATCCCTGTTCAGCACCACGACCAGCCAGCTGCCAGTTCATCTGGCCATTCCCTACCTGTGCCAGGTCCTCCCCGCACCTTCATTGTTTGGCAGTTTTTTGACTGTGTTTGGGGGACAGCAGTGTGGTCAAGTGCAGCCTATGTGAGGTGGATGTGTACCGTGGCCACCAGAGGACTCACCTGGGGACTCGGGGCCAGAACACCCATATACTCAATCACCAGCAGTTGGAGTGGCAGGTTGCCACAGAACTGACCATGCCTGCATCTGCTGGCCATTCTGTGGCAGAGGGTGCAGCTGTGCATGGCGGCATCCCTAAGAAGATGAGGGCCACAGCAGCACCTGCTGCTCCACCAGCACCCCCACCCCACCCCCACCACCACAACCACAACCACCAGAAGGTCAGCCTGTAGAACATGTGGACCCCAGAGAACTGCATGTAACACAGGCTGACTTAGAAGTTCTCTGGAGTACTGTCGATGATAACAGCAAGGGGGTGAGTGCTGTGGAGCAGTGGCTGGATCACATAGAGGGACATCAGTTGCAAATTATGTCCAGGCTGGAACTGCTGCTGGATCACCATGGGATCTCACATTATTTTGTTTTCCTCACACCATGTGCCCCCCACACCTTCCTTGCTGTGTTAGAAAATGTATTCCTCCACCATCCCCGACCCTTGTATGTAATAATGCCCTTGTGAACAGTGCAAGTATATTGTACTAAACTGCATGTGTGCAGTCAGTCTTCTTTCCAGTCTGTGTATGTTCTGCAGACACTGTGTAGCAAATGTGGCTCAGTCATTGGCATCATTGCACGCCACTGTGCCGCACTCAGGGAAAAGGGGAAAAAAACAGAAAAATAGCTCCTTGGCAGGATGATTGCCGGTTGCTGCAGGCCCTGCTCTTGTGATTGGCAGTAACTCCCATGCCAGATCCATCTTGGTGGATTGAGGGACCCCAGACACCCCACCATTGGGGGGGAGCAAGCCATGGAGGAAGTGGTGAGATACGCTATGACCAGAAGATGGGGCTGGGTGACCTAGCAGGATGGAGTGCCATAGGGAAAGGGGAGAAAAATAGATTAACTAAAAAAGAATAAAAAATCATCAGTTAAAAATATGCAGACCCCAGAGAATCTAAGTCTAAGTGACTCTATATTATTTCCACTTGTTTTTCAGATATCATTAAAATCCTTCTGCTTAAGGGCCAGTGGGATATAGATATTAAATAATGCCAGAATGTGTGCATTTCCAGCAATTACTACATACATATAAAATTTGTTATTTAGACTAATTTCTGAAGTCCAATGTTATTTCAATAAAAATAACTAGGCCTGCTTTATACTGAACATACTGTACTAAGATGCCAGCAGAGTAGGCCTAATGGTCTATTAAGTCAGTTAAAAAATCAGCACCCAGTCAGGACACCATTGCTGCCCTCCCCACCTTCCCCCCGTAAATCATCCTGACTCCATCCCCCATCAAAGTTACACCTCCAGGTCTGGCATTACTCAGTTTTACATTCCACTTATGCCTGTCCCAGCCCCTCTTGAATCCCTCCACTGTATTAACACCCACTAGATCAACAGGCAGTGCATACCAGGGTTCCACCACCCTCTCTGTGAAGTAGCATCTCCTAATCTCCCCCCTGAGCATCCCGTAAACCAGCCTCGTGGAGTGCCCCCTGGTGGCCCTCTCTTCACTTAGCGGGAGCACCATATTTAGGCTGACTCCATTTTCTCCCTTTAGATATTTAAAGACCTCAATCATATCCCCTCTCTCCCTTCTCTCCTCCAGAGAGTATAAGTGGAGCTCCTCAAGTCTCTCCTTATAGGATCTTTCCCCTAGACCCTGTATCATCCCGGTTGCCCTCCTCTGGACCCTCTTGTGAAATGCAATGTCCTTTTTCAAGTATGGGTTCCAGAACTGCATGCAGTACTCTAGGTGCAGTCTAACCAGGTAGTTATACAAAGGGAGAAGCACCTCCCATCTCCTCGAGGTTATCTCCTTGGCGATGCATCAGAGTTTTTTCTTTGCTTTCATTGCAGGTCTCCTACATTGCTCAGAGTAATTCATTTTGACATGCACAACCACCCCAAGATTCTTTTCCCCTCCCAAAACCTGCAGTTTCTCCCCCCAACAAAATGCTCATGAGCTGGATTCCTAAGCCCTAAGTGTAGAACACTGCATTTCTGGGCATTAAACCTCAATTTCCAGCTGTGTGACCACCTCTCCAGAGTCTCCAGGTCCCCTTGTAGGGCTCTTCTACCCTTCTCCACATCCACCACCACCCCCAGCTTCAAGTCATCGTCAAAGAGGCTCATCGTATTCCTGATACCATCCCTGATGTACAACATGTAAGCATTAAACAGAAGTGGACCCAGCACCAACCTTTGTGGGACCCTGTTAATGATTCTCCTAGGAGATTATACCTCCTCCCCAACCACTACCTTCTGAAATCACTCAGTTAGCAAGTTTCCTATCCACCTAACCATCCTTTCCCTTTCCCCCATTCCCCCCAGCCTGTCCAGCAACCCTAGGTGTGGCACCAAATCAAACACATTGCTGAAGTCTAGAAAGAGGACATCCACCAACCTGCCCTGGTCCAATGCCTTTGTCACCCAATCATAGAACTCTTCAAGGTTAGTCTGACACGATCTGCCCTGAACTAAGTCATGTTGATGATCATCCAGATGGCCCCATGTCTCCATAAGCACCTCTATCCTCTCTTTCAATATGGCCTCCATCATTTTGCCTACCACCAAAGTCAGTCTGACAGGCACGTGGTTACCTGGCCCCTCCTGTGAGCTGCTTTTGTGGATAGGCATGACATTAGCCATCCTCAAATCCTTAAGGCACCTACCCCATCTGAAAGGAAGAGTTCAAAAAGGTCCACCAGAGGTGTAGCAAGGACATCCCCCATCTCCTTTAGCACCCTGGGATGAAGGCTGTCCAGCCCCTGTGCCTTATCTACCATATTTACAGTTTTTGTAGGTGGGGGATACCCAGGACTTACTGTATAACCTTTCATCCACTGATCATCTGACTTCCCCCATCCATGTTTCTAGAAGGAATAATATTGTAAAATGTGATATCCATTTTAGGCATGCTCTAGCTTCAAGTTTTTCCTGAAGGCCTGCTATATTCCAAGTTAACATACAAAGCTGATTATTATGACCTTCCAGTCAGTTGGTTTCATCAAAAATTTCTATTGTACTATCCATGGAACTCAAAGTAGTAGTATTATTACCCTCACATGTCTCATCCTTTGTTAGTAATGAGTCAGAGGCAATTGACTCTTCCAAGTCAAGCATCACACTGTTGTTAATTCTGTGTCCTAATTGCTTCCTCCCTCTTCTATAGAAACCCTCACTCTCCTCTCCTCTCCTTCTAGGATATGCTCAGATTCTACTGGTTTCAAGTATGCAGTGATACGTGGTTGTTTAACTGTAATCTTCTCCTTCTTCTCCTTGTGAGGGATAACAGAAGCTTCCTTTGAGTGAGTGTTGCTATTAGTTGGAGGAGTTAGTCTAATCGTGGAATCTAATGTTATACCTAATTTCAGAAAGCTATCCTTTTCTTTTAAAATGTGTTTTCTTGTATCTGCATTTCTTAGAAGTAAGCAAAGCCAGCCTTTAAATTGGAGATCTTGGTATATATAAGCAGACGTGATATCTTGCCAACTTACTTTAATACCCAGTACACCTCTAATGAGGTTACAAGCAGCTATTTAGCTATATATGAATTTTCATTTTTTTTGTTTTTGGGATGACTTTTATATAAATTGCTGGCAGCAAGCTACCAGCTGCAATTAATTTGTCTTTCTCTCATTCTTCCAAGTCATATTTAAGGTCTGTTGTGTTTGCCTGCAAATTGTCCACACTGTATATTTTATCACATCTCACTTTACTAGGTAATTTGCCTGGATTCCTTTCTACCCTTTTACTTTGAGTACCCTATTTACTGTCCATTTCTTTATTCTTTTTCAGTACTTCATGATGACTGATAGAATCAGCTTCACCTGAGAGTTTTCTACTACTTCTACTGACTTTTTATTATTTGATTGATTTATTTGCAACTTTCTTTGTTTTAATTCATTGATCAATAAGTCTATCTCCCTAATTTCTTTATTTACTATTTCTTCCATTATAGCTTTAATTAAGTTTTTGTTCTTTTCCCATTTCTTGTTGTCTTTTTTATGTATATTTCCAGGGTCTTTACAAAGGTGCTTCTTAACACACTTATCATCTGTAAGACTTTTTTCTTCTCCTGGTGCATACTTTTCTTCCACTGCAGTAGTGCCATATTCTCCCTCATTAACATTAGGTTCAGAGTTCACCACATTTTTCTCAGAGGGGTCAGTTTGTTTTACATAGTACTCCATGAAGGCATGGATGAGTGCAACCAACTCCAGAAG
The DNA here is from genome assembly GCA_016271365.2 of Neoceratodus forsteri. Lineage (NCBI taxonomy): Eukaryota > Metazoa > Chordata > Ceratodontiformes > Ceratodontidae > Neoceratodus > Neoceratodus forsteri. The sequence goes on along the minus strand of CM028137.1, from coordinate 38,375,568 downwards.
CTGTGTGTCACCAAAGCACATCCCTTTTATAGTTTCTGCAATATTGCTTGATAATGTGTCCTTATTATTCTGGTTCTCCTTGTGGACTATGTGAGATACTGTTTCAGTATAGGTAGTTACCTTCTTATTCCCCTTAGCAGATTTTTAGCAGATTGCCCATTTGACCACAAATGTGTGATGTTATTATTACTCTTTGATGGAGGGTCCAGGCTACAGTTACTGCATGTAGGGGGTCAAGAATGAGTCGAATTGATTAAGACAGTAACCGGCAGCACTATGTCACTAGGTGACTTGTGGACTAACCTCTTGATTCCCATTATTTGCATCCACTTCTGAAAATGGCATTACACTCCTTCCCCTGTTTACATTACAGTCAACAGCTTGTACATTTTTCATATTGGGCACTTTGGAAGTAAGGCATGTTACAACAACATCCTCAATGTTTGCATTATGCAAACAATTACTGTTGTCTGTCACATGAACCCCGAATTTGTTAATATTTCTATTTCAAAGTGTACACTATGTTGTTTGGGTGTATCTAGGTTCAACATATGTAACTCAGGCTCTGTAATATTAATTAAACTGTTAAACTGCAATGTACTTGGTTGTACCACTATGTTTTCCTCTAAATTTCTAATTTCGTCCAAAAGTTGATGTATATATTGACTCCTTGTTAAACATTTACTATTTTTTTTTTACTGGAGATTGTTAATTTGGGGTCAAAATGCTTTATAATTTTTGTGTTACCTCTCAGCTCAATTTGTCCATGATTAGGATGCAAAAATTGTGTTATTTTTATAGCTTCAAAAGCTTCTCAGCCATTAACATCAGATTTTTCATTTTTCTTAACTGTCTTATGGCTATAAGTTCTCATTTTTCTTTTGGCACTGTATTACACATGTTCACAGCTTTTATTTTTAACAAGTCGAGACTGAAATAACTCAGCCAATGTAGATGTTTCCCCCTTTTTTTCCTTCCTTTCCTCCTTCCCTTTTTAGCAATACACCAATAATAATGTAATAGTATAGCAGAATAGGCTTGGAAAAGGGAAATTAACATGTTTGATTGACCACTAAGTTCAAGTTTCCATTTTTTATTTATTCTGTGTTCATTATTCAGTTGCTACTACTGCAATAAACCATACTCTCCACTGCTGAAATAAAGCCATATATTACATTTTAAAAGTGCCACAAAACATTAAAAGCACCACTGATGTAGATACCCCGACCAGTTTCGTGCTCTAGCACATCATCAGGGGGAGGTACAGACATACATACACCATATCCTTAAATAGAAGAATCCCTTAAAGGTGCAGTATCATCGTATGTAATGAAAACAACAGTGCTCAGTGCATATATCCACAATAAATAATCCACCTAGACAGAAATATATCAGCCTGACATACTGTATACATAAAGATTAAAAAATACACCCATAAGCTTCAATTCATGAATATCACAGTAATATGTACATCTATATTCTAAGTCATTTTTGCCACTATGCTGGAAATTCTAGATTAGTCCTGAATTCCATCAATAATTTTATGGTTCTCTGAAATTTCAAAGTTAGGTAGCCCTGGGCAAATCCTCCAAAATCCTAAATGAAATACCAAGAAGGAAAACAGTTCAGTGCCTCTGCCATATAATCAAACATTATGATGTTATGTAAACACAACTCCTACCTATGTCTATATTTTTCTAAAAATCAAACATATTCCTACTCTACAGAGCAATATAGTACCATATTCCTAAATGTAAACAATTCTGGGTAATCCATACATTCTATGTCTACTTTATTTCCTATATTTTAAACAAGTAATCAAATCAATGTTGTCATTGAGGCCTGGTAGTTGAAGGGCACCCAGGGTAAAAAATCCAGTAAGATTCTCTTTATGCTAGTCTGGCCTCAATGTCACCACCTCTCATTATCATTTGCACCTTTTCAATACCACAGAACCTAAATGTATGAGCAATCTGACTATCCCCCGTACTTTTGCAGTGTATGGATCTTACATGTTCGCCAACCCTTAATTTCAGATATCTAGTGCATTTCCCCATATAAAAAGCCCCACATAAACACGTTGCAAGGTAAATGACATTCTCAGTCAGACAGTTCACAAAGTCCCTCATTTCATAATCCATGAAACTGTTCTGTGTAGTAAATGTCTTACCCCTAATGATGTGGGAGCACAATTTACAATTCCCATGCTGGAAAGTATCCCTGAGTAGTGGTGTTCTCTGTGTTATGGTTTCTGTGATTGATCCTGGTAAGTAACTGTGTGTAACGCTATATTTTAAATGTATGCCTCTTCTGTATACCATTCTAGGTTCTCTTTTACTATGTCTGCCAAGTTGGGATCCGAGTTCAAAATATTCCAGCTCCTTTCCAAGATATTTTGTATCTTTCTGGAATGTCTTGAAAAGGTGTTGACAAAATGCATTTTTTCAGTCTTATTATTCTTATTCTCATTGGGATCCCTATCTGTAAGGAGTTCTGACCTATCTGTATTTCTTGCTATTACATATACCTGATTTGTGGTGTCCTGTCTTTATCCACGGGCAACAAATTGATCACACATTTCTGATCCACAACTCTCAAAATTTCTACCTCACTACAATTTCTACATACCCTCAATAGTTGGGCCTTTGGGAAATTAGCAGTCATATGGGGAAATGGTAGTGCTTTCTGGGACAATGTCAAGGATGTCACAGGGAAGCAGCCAAAAACCTCTCCGGCCATGTTAATGGTTGATGGATCCTCAACCCTTGACCCCAAGTTGATCGCAAACATCTTTAACATGGCTTTTTCAGACCTTAGTGCTGTTCTACCCCATGACTTTTTCGAAAACAGGGCCTACTCCCCAAATGCCTCAGCCTCTCAGTCTAACCATCCCCTCTTCTACTTCAGAAAGGTAAGGCTGAATGAAGCTCACCGCTATATTACTGCAGCTATTTCTAAATCTAGATCTAGTAGCGACACCCTGGACCTTAAGCTTCTTTTGCTCACCCTCGATGAGGTAATTCATCCATTAACAAAAATCCTAAACCTCTCTGTCTCAGCTGTGGAAAATTCCCAGACCTATGGAAAACAGCCACTGTGACACCCATCCATAAAAGTGGGGACAAGATGATTCATTCAAATTATCGCCCTATCTCCATACTGCCCCCACTCTCTAAGGCACTTGAGAGCATCGTGGCTGATCAACTTGCCGACCACTTGGATAAATACAATATACCTTGTCCACAACAACACAGCTTCCAGAAAGGTCACAGCACCACCACAGCCCTTCTTGAGTTCACTGGAGCTTTGCACAAATCCCTTGACAACGGCCTTCTCACAGGGGCCATTTTCATCGACCTCTCCAAGGCCTTCGATACAGTACACCATGGATTATTAATACACCAACTACTGAATGCCGGGCTATCACCTGACTCTTCTCTCTGGTTTAAAAGCTACTTAGAAAACAGAGAATAAAAATTGTGGACGCTCTTTCTAACACCCTGCCTGTTCACTCGGGTGTCCCACAGGGATCCATACTGGGACCCCTCCTTTTTAGCCTTTTCTTAAACTCTCTCCCTTACCACTGCTCTGAGCAGATCATACTATATGCTGATGATGCTGTTGTATTCTCCACTCACAAAGATCCTGCAACTCTTCAACACAACCTTCAACTTGGTTTCAGTTCTGTAGAGACATGGTTTCTTAATCATAAATTGGTCCTCAATGACAAGAAAACCAAATCTATGCTCTTCTGCAGCTCTCATAACCCACACAAGCTACACCACTTGGCTATCTCCACCACCCAGGGGAACACTCTAGATCAGGTGGGGTCCTTCAAATACTTAGGGATACAGCTTGACCCTAATCTCTCCTATGGACTTCATGTAGATAATGTAGCTAGAGCTGCTAATACACAGCTTGGTCTCTTCTACAAACACAGACCACACCTCATGCCAGAAACTTTGAAGGTTGCAGTCCTGAGCTCTGTGATCTCTGTAATAGACTATGGTCTCTTCATTTATGGCTTGGCCACAACCACAACCCTTAGATGTCTCTCAACTACCTTAAATAAAGCATGTCGGCTCATCACTGGTGCTCACCATCTCACCCACACATGTGACCTGTACACTCAGACCGGCTGGCTCCAACTATCAAACTGCATAAAGTTTCTCACCTGCTCCATGGTGAAAAAAATCTACCTTGGCCTTGCACCTTCTGGGGTCTCAACTCTGTTACAACACCGAATTAACAAATGGCGCCTTAGGAGATCCATGCTACAGCTACTGAAAGTCCCCCCCTGTCACACTTCACAGGGACAATACTCTTTTGCTTATCAAGCGTCACTCTGGTTCAATGGCCTCAGGCCAACCATCTCCTCTGCCCCAACTATTGGTATGTTTAAAACTAGGCTCTGGGACTATCTCACTACCAACAGCTCCTGTGACTGCCCAACTTAACCTTGTTTCTCCACTTCCCTTTCTGCTCTAGTTGTCCCCCCCACTGGATTCTACCCTCACATCTTGGTATACCCAATGCTGCACTTTTCACCTTCTTGCCACCCTGCCTACATTCCCTCTCCCCCCCTACCCTCTTCCCTCTCCCTATGACTCTGGCACTTCTTATCTGTTGTCTATTTTCTCTGACAAATGCCGCTGGCTGCCTTGTTACAATGCTACCCTTGAACTGTATTAATCTGTACTCTGTTTGCAATGTCCACATTGTTGTATTGCCTGTCTTGATGTTCCCCATAATTTGTATTTCTCTGATGTGGAACCTTTGTAAAAGAGCCATGGCCCAAAGGTATTTGTAATCCTAGACTTGATAAATAAAATAAATAAATATGGTGTGGGTGGTACCTGGAGGCATGTAGAAGGGAATTCCTGTCCATTTCCTTCCTGAACAAGCTTGTCTTGAGTGTTACAACTCCTTCTTCTTAGATACTTGGAGGTCCAGGAAGCAGACAGACATGGGATCACATTACACAGAGAACCACAGGTTATCGTTACTGTCTTCCAGATATGTCACAAAGTCCTTCAACTCCTCCCTCATGCCACGCCACACCATAAATATGTCATCTATTAAGCAAAGTCAGCAATCAATCCTATCACAATAAGGATTTTTCTGGCTGTCATAGATGGTTGTTGTCTCCCATGGGTCAGAACAGAGGTTGACATAGAGGCTGGCATAATTAGGGGCAAAAGTATTCCCCATATCCATCCCATTACAGTGCAGATACCACCTGTTCTGGAAAAGAAAACAGTTTTTAGTCAACACATGTTCAGCACACTTCAACAAAAGGCTTTTCTTCTCATGCTCCATGTTAGCATCCATGTCCAACCAATGCATGGCCTCTACCCTCCCCCCATGAGGGACATTTCATATAATGCAGTTATGTCCATGGATACAATTAACTAAGAGCTCTCAAGCTGCATGTCTTCCAAATGTTCAAGGATCTGCATTGTAAATCATACATAAGAACATATTGTAGACACATAGGGCCTGATTCTAGAAGGGTTACGCCTGGTGTAACTGTAGTTGTGCCAAGTAGAATGGCGCATGTAGCAACCTACACCAGCAGTTGCGACATGCACAATTCTACATAGTGGCCTGTGACATGGCACAGGCCGCTTGTGCCAAACAGCAGTTATGCTGCATAACCCCCCTGCTACATGGTGCTAGGGAGTTTAAGGCAGCAGTTGCGCCCCATTCCAGAAGGGCAGCCACAAAGTGTCCAAATCCGGATTCTACAAAAAACCCCAGAGGAGATCCAGCAACATAAGTTATACCAGCATTAAGCTGCTATAACTTACAGATGCCTCTGGGGATTCTGTAGACCCGTCGGTCATCCAGCGGACTGTGCACAGTTACCCGCCTCCCCATGCCCAGCACACACCAGCGGGGCCCCACAGGGAAACCCATACCCCATAACAGCTGTTGGCAGAATCCCAACAGGGCAGCACTGCCACCCCCCACCCATGCCACTAACCACGAGTCACCCGCCACATATGCAGCAATATGCCAAGTATTCTAGTGCCCCCCCGAACTGTACAATGAGAAAGTAAATAATATCCCTTTTTCCCTGGTAGTCTAGTGGCCCCCCTAACTGTACATGAAGACAGTAAATGCAAACCCATTTTGCCTGTTAGTCTAGCACCCCCCAAACTGTACAGTAGGAGAATAAACAAATTCCCTGATTTCCTGGTAGTTTAGTGCCCCCGAACTGTACATTGTAAAAGTAAACAATATCCCAATTCCATGGTAGTCTAGTGGACCCCCCAACTGTACATGAAGACAGTAAATGCAAACCCCTTTTCCCTGTTAGTCTAGCACCCCCCGAACGGTACAGTAGGAGAATAAACAAATTCCCTGTTTTCCTGGTAGTTTAGTGCCCCACCGAACTGTACATTGCAAAAGTAAACAATATCCTTAATTCCATGGTAGACTAGTGGACCCCCACACAGCCGTGCCAGCCCTCCCAGCACCCCCAACCCTTACCCAGCCGGCGACTGGCACAGCCCACCTCTCACCTCCATGGCCAGTCGCCGACTGAGTGCAGTATTAGTGCTACTGCACAGCGCACTCAGAAATTAATTTCTGAGTGCATCTGTGCAGTATACTGCACTCAGTCGGTGGCTGGCCATGGAGATGAGAGGTGGACTGTGCCAGTTGCTGGCTGAGGACAGGTTGTGGGGTGCAGGGTGGGCTGTCAAGGCTGGGCGGGGTGGGGGCCACTAGACTACCAGGGAAATTGGGGAGTCTGTTTGATTTCAATAATATACAGTTCGGGGGCACTAGGCTTTCAGGGACACGGGGATTCATTTTATTATTTATGTACAGTTCAGGGGGCACTAGACTACCAGGGATACAGCACTGTACATTTTTTTTACACAGTTCGGGGCCACTAAACTACCAGGGCTACCTATCCACTGGATTTGCAGCTGGAGACTAATGGGTCAGGACATGGGTGGGGAGGGTTGACCGCGCCGCCCTGCTGTTGCGGCTTGTGACATGCTCTCCAAGTACACACACAGTTCAGCATACCTGGCTGCATGTTGCATATCACAGGACTTAGCTATGATGACCCTGCCCCTACTAGAATAGGGAGCAGGGTCAATGTCGCAGTTGAGGGTGGCGCAAGTTGTGCTCGGCGGCAACCTGTGCCACCCTTCTAGAATTGGGCCCAAATTGCTTAATGTGCGCATCTACATACTAACATACTAAAATGCCAGCAGAATAGACCTAATGGTCTTTCGTGTCTGCTCGTTTGGTCAGCCCCCACCCTGGGTGCTGACCTTGCTGTCCCCCTCGCCTTCTCTGGCTTCTCCCTTCCCAGTTCCGGATATTCTTGCTGCATTGGATTTTGCTTCCTGAACCCTTCCCCTGTACCTGTCCCACCCCCTCTTGAACCCCTCCACTGTCTCTGCCTCCACCAGCCCCCTAGGTAGTGCATTCCATGGCTCTACCACCTTCTCAGTGAAGTAGCACCTCCTCCTTTCTCCCCTGAATCTTCCCCCCTCCAGCTTCCACCCATGCCCTCTAGTGGCCCCTCCTCCTTCCTTTGAAGCACCCTCACTGTTCCTCCCCTATTTACCCTCTTCATGTACCTAAAGACCTCTATCATGTCCCCCCGGTCCCTTCTCTCTTCCAAAGTGTACATATTTAGCTCTTCGAGCCTCTCCTCATAGGTCCTGTCCCCCAAGCCCCAAATCATTTTGGTTGCCCTCCTCTGGACCCTCTCTACATATCTAGACAATAGTTCCACCAGGGACCCGATCCCCACAATGATTGGTCAACCCGGTGGATCCTGCAGATTCTTGTGAATCCCTTCTACATGCCTCCAGTTGCCACCCACACAATACCACACTGATTGCAAATATCCCAAAGGCCCAACTATTGAGGGTACATAGACATTGCAGTGAGGTAGAATATTTTCAGACATGTGGATCAGAAATGTGTGATCTATTTGTTGCCTGTGGATATAGATAGGAGACTGTAAATCAGGTATTCTGTATAATATAGCAACAAATACAGATAGGTCAGAACTCCTTATGGTTAGGGATCCCAGTGAGAATAAGAATAATAAGACTTAAAGAAAGCATTTTGTCACCACCTTTCAAGACATTCCAGGGAGATACAAAATATCTTGGAAAGGAACTGGAATATTTTGGAATCTAATCCCAACTTGGCAGACATAGTAAAAGAGAAATCTAGAATGGTATACAGAAGAGGCATACATTTAAAAGATAGAGTTACACACAGTTATTAGCCAGGATCAATCACAGAAACCATAACACAGAGAACACCACTACCAAGGGGTACTTTCCAATGTGGGAATTGTAAATTCTGCTCCAACTTCATTAGGTGTAAGACATTTACTACACAGAACAGTTGCATGGATTATGAAATGAGGCACTTTGTGAACTGTCTGACTGAGAATGTAATTTAACTTGCAAAGTGTTTACGTGGGGCTTTTTAGGTGGGGAAAGGCACTAGATCTCTGAAATTAATGGTTGGCTTACATGTAAGCTCTATACAAAATAAAGATGACAGGATTCACTATACAAACACTGCAAAAGTATGGGGGATAGTGGGATTGCTCATACATTTAGGTTATGTGGTATTGAAAATGCACAGATGCATATGAGATGCGGTGACATAGCAGAAAAAGAATCTTACTGGATTTTTACCCTGGGTGCCCTTCAACTACCAGGCCTCATTTTGATTCCATGTTTAAAACATAGAATATAAAATAGACATAGAGGGTGGGATATTTAAAGCAGTTGAGCAAGGCACAAGTGAGATGCGCCAGTGCAACAGCGGATATGCGCCAAAGAGCGATATTCAGTGGGTGAAAATGCGCTGTGCAAATCGCAGTGGGACCAATGCGCAACTCTAATGAATGCAAGTGCAAGTACAGGGGGCGTAGCCATGAATAAACAGCACAGTGCGATATTCAACAGCAGGCCAATGGTGCAAGCGCAGAGCAGCAGGGAGATGGGCAGAGCAAAGTTGAGCCTATAAAAGGATGGAGCAAGCAGGGGGTAGTAGCTTGTGCCCAGGGGAACAGGGGTTAGAGAGGGAGAGAGAGTGAGAGAGAGAGACAGCGTGAGGGACAGAGACAGTGTGAGACAGTGACAGGGCAAGGGCCATTGGCCAGACAGGACAGCAGCAGGGGCACAGCACAGTCACAGAGGCAGGAGGTGCAACGGGCAGTGGGACAGAGTACGTGACCCAGACTGAGCCCATGGGCAGGCCAGACTGTGCGTGTGGGTCCCCAACACAGAAGTGCACCCAGGGCAGTACAAAGCCGGGGAAGCCCAGGGAGACAGCTGTGGGGGGGGGTCGGACAGGCTGGGCCATGGCCAGTGCAATATTCCTGATGGAGGTGGTAATGAGGGGTGTGAGGAGGCAGGCGGCTGAGCGGCACGGCCGTGGAAGGGCCCGGCGGCAGTATGCCTGGAACAGGTGGTGCCGTGTCGACACCACCTTTGAACAGTACAGCGACACTGAGATCGTGGGCTGGTACCATCTGAACCGGGCAATTCTGAGGCAGCTCTGTGAGCTGTGCAGTGATGAGATGCAGGCACCCACAAGACAGAGCTACGCCCTGTCAGTGGAGACCAAGGTCACAGCTGTGATGTGTCTGCTCACCACGGGCACCTTCCAGAGACCAACAGGGGACACCACAGGCATAACCCAGTCAGCCGCATCATGGCTTCTCTCACAATTCCTCAATGTACTGCTGCCACATGCTGTGGAATTCATCCACTTCCCCAGCACACAGGCAGAACATACAGCAAACATGCATGAGCTCCACTGGGTTGCACATATGCCTGGTGTACTAGGGGCCATTGACTGCACCCATGTAGGCATCCACACACCACTGGGGCCATAGGGGGTGGTCTACATCAATAGGAAGGGCTACCCCAGTTTCAACTGCCAGGCAGTGTGTGATACCAAGGGGCGCATAATCAATGTCTGTGCCACACACCCTGGGGGAGCACAGGATGCCTTCATCTGGCACCAGTCTGCAATGTGCTGCAGGTTTCACAGTTGGGACATCCCCACCAGCCACCTAGTAGGTGAGTATGCAGCAGGAACAGGCAGCCCTGTGCAACAGGGCAGGGCGTGGGGGGGTGATGCAATGCATGGGGTGTAGAGGGTTCGACTGTGTGGTGGGGCAGCCACACTGACCAATGTACTAACCCAACATGTTCCCCCACAGGTGACAGCAGATACCCACTCAGGCCCTTGTTGCTCACCCCATACCAGTGCCCATAGACCCCAGTACAGGAGATATACAATGAGGCACATGCCAGCACACGGAACATCATCGAGCGTGTGTTTGGACTGCTGAAGGCACATTTCCATTGCCTGCACAGGTCTGGCGGTGCCCTACAGTACAGCCCTTTGAAGGCCTGTGGCCTATTCCTGGCCTGCTTTGTGCTACACAACATGGCCACTGGCCATGGGATAGCTGTCGAGGTCAAAGAGGTGAACAGCAGTGGGGACGATGTGGATGCCGGGGCCAACGGTGATGGGCATCCCCCTCAGATGACAGGAGCTCTGGCTGCGCAGGATGGCCCAGCAGCACAGGGACACCATTGCAGAGGAGCACTATGGTATGTGCAGGTAGGTGACCAGGTCCACACACAGGTCCCAGGGACCGAGGCACAGTAAACAGGCATGGTTTGCAGGACCCCACAACAGACACGGCCGGATGGGGGTGACGACGGACATGGGACAGGTCACCGTCAAAGCACCCCTGACAGAACAGTGGACCCCACCCACATGGCCCCATGCACCCACACCCACACAGGCACAGTCACACGGGCACACACACAGGTACCCCCGAGGCTGCCAATGGGCGTGTGTCAGATGCTGAACACCGGTGCATTGTGCCATGGTGGCCAGCGGCTGAGAGGGTGTGCACAAGGTGGGCAAGATGTGCAGCCTTGGATGTCATGGCCCAGGTATATACATGCACATACCACACCTCCGTGCATACAGGGCTGCGGCAGGCAGCAGACAGGGAGGGCAGCGGATCATGTCTGCCGTGCAGGTGCATGGCCACCATGGACACATGGACAGCTCCGCCCTGACCGCTCAGCAGATGCAGGCTGTGCAGTGGCCACAGAGGATGTCCTAGACATACCCCCAGGTGTGTTGCTGCGAGATTGCGATCAGGCCCTGACAGACATCTGTAGGCACCCGAACAGGCCCACTCCAGGCATACCCGGGATGCCCACAGCTGATCCCGGTGATGACAATGCTGGGTTTGCATGATGCCAGGACCGAGGGGTGGAGAATGCACTCCATGTGACTGCCGCAGATGGCCCTGCACCAGGGTGGCCAGTGGTGCCAGGCCAGCTGTGACTGCAGCGGTGAGCCAATCCAGGCCTGCAGTCATGTCCTCCCGCATGCGTGTGGCCTGTGCCAGAGGCTGCTGAAAGTCCTGGTCATGCCTCCCTGTGGACTGGTGCAGCTCAGTGTGGAGTGCGTGCACCCCTGCCATGACCTGCATCTGTTGCTCCATGGATGCCCTGAGCAGACGGGTCTGCTCGTCAAGTGGGTCAGCTCCTTGGGGGGCTTGGGCATTGTGCACCGTGCAGGTGGGGGCTGCAGAGTGGGGCCCTCATGGGCCTGTCCTGTCTGCAGTGCACTGACTGTGGACACTGCACCCAGTTCACCCTCAGCACAGTCCTGCTGCCGCTGCTGCCATCCAGCCGCTGTGCATGCGACGTCACCGGGGAGGCTGCACCCCCACCGCCAGATAGGCCTGACTGCGCTGCAGGGACAGTGGCCATTTCAACACCGTGTGATGTGGCTGGCGGGTCTGCCAGTGTCACCTGTGCACCATTGGCACTGCCGTGTCCTGTGCATGGTAGTAGTGCCTCCCCCTGTACAGCATCATCACTGTCCTGGGTAGTGGTCATGTCATCATCGGACATGGACCCCACCCCAGTCACTGTCGCAGCATACTGGATGCCATGGCTGGCATCCTGCTGAAACACTGCCTGGACCTCATCCACGCCCACACCACAGACATCTGTGTGGACAGTGTGGTGGGTCCATCGGGGGTCCTGGCCATGGACCCCACTGGAGGTGGATGGGCACCCCTCCAGGTCCCCGACATCATGCAGGGTGGGCGCTGCCACCCCTGCATCTGCACACAGGTGCTCGGGATCTGTAAGGGAACATATACACGTCAGTGCCGCCACCACACACCCCTGCCCCAATGCACCCCTTACCCACATCCCCTTGCACCGCTGTACCTACTGTGCAGTGAAGGGCTACCCCATCTGGAATCCACAGCTGGGAACACCCACAATGGCACTGTGCCGCATTGTCACCAGCACAAACTCCTCCTGCAGTGTCAGCTGTGGCACCTCAGGCTGTCCACCATCCATGGTGGCACGTGTGGCCCAGATGGCTGCCACCTTCTCCTTGATCCACTTGCAGTCCATGCCCACCTTCTTCTTGCATTCCAGCACCTACCTCTGATGGACACCCTGCAGGTTTATTGTCCTGGCTACACCTGCCCTTGCTTCCGCACTGGCTTGCTGGGTGCCTGTGGAGCCACTCAGGAGGGTCTCCTGGTCCAGGTAGGCATCATATAGGGCATCGCACTCCGCCCTTGTGAAATTGGGCCTGCACTTCCATGCAGGCCCCTGCTCCTCAACTTCCTCTTGCTCCGACATGCTGTTCCTGTTGGTGGGGACATGTGATCAGTGCTGGTTGCCACACACAAGGGCCCCCCAGTCCCAACATGCCCAGTTCCTGGCGTCCTACCTGTGAAGGTTGCAATACTGGTCTGGTGCCTGTGCCACCATGTGGCACCTTTATAGCGCATCACATGCAAATGAGGGAATGTGCAACTGTAATGGGATGTAAATGCCTCCGATGCGCCACTGATATGCTGATCAGGTCATCTGCATATGCCCGCTGAATATCACAGAATTTTGCATTTCACAGTGGAGTTACTCATGCACATGTCATGGCGCATCTGTGTGATATGTGCAGTCCGCATGGTACAGCGCATGCACGCATTGACAATTGACATCACGTACGTTGGTGGTGGTGCTTCCCACACATGATGCGCTACAGGTGGCATGGCAGTCAGCCACTATTGGGCATTTGGTGCACATACAGCGTACACCCAGTCACACATGTGCGCCATTGGCACATGGTCCATGGGGCACACTGGACCCTATAGTGCACCATGTTATCCATGCCCTGTCGTGCTGCCGTGCATGGTGCGCGTGTCACCCTTTGACCCCTACGTGTGCCCTTGACCCCCGGGTGACTGCGGCACATGTCAGCACTACTCCACGCGTATCACACATACCCTGCCGATGCACGATAGGGAATGACAGCGCATCGCCAGGCGTATCACACATCCTTCGCACGTGTGTCTTGTGCTGCTCTCTCCGGCGCCATTATGCTGCTGCGATTCCCAATAGAGCCATGCCATGCAGGAGCACACCTACAGCACCCAACTAGACACAGGTGGAGCTTGTAAACTTGGTGGCATTTGTGGAGCCACATATTGGTGCCTTCTATAGGCAGGTACCCTTGGACCAGCCGCACACTGAGGTGTGGTAGGGAGTGGCAGAGGAGTTAGAGGAGGCAACAGGGTCACTCCGTAGTGGGGAGCAGTGCCGCCACAGGTACGGTGACCTGCAGAGAAGGGATCCAGACTGGCTCAGGTCACTGCAGGCACATGTCCAGAGGGGCGCTGTGCCACTGCCAGGTGAGTGCATATATCTTCATCCATGCCATGTCGGTGTTGTGTGGGTTGCCAGTGGGTGTCACGCCATGCTGCTGTGGGTGGGGGGCAGTGGCTGGGAATGCTGCTGGACATGGCAGCGCACCGCTGGTGTGTCATGCCTCGGCACTGCCACTGCGCGAGGTCATGGAGTTTACTGTGCTGGGGGGGCCCGTGTCTTGCTGCCCGGTGCTGATGTTTGTCTCACACTGTCTCCCTACTAGGCCCTGAAGATCGGCGAAGAGCCCAGATGGTGGGTGCCATTGCTGGACAGCAGCAGGCCAGTAGTGATGTACAACAGAGGGTCACCAGTCAGCCAGGTGGTGCAGGTGGTGTATATTGTTGTGTGGGGAAGGGGTGGGCTGTAGCCCCCATGCACATGGCCATTACATTCCGTGCTTCACCAGCGTGGTCCATTGCACCATGCTGTGCCCAGGGCACATGTGTGTAGCCACTGCAGGTGGGCTGTGGGTGCATCTGGGTCCAGCCAGGCCACTGTCAGCCCCAAGCAATGGCCATTCACTTGGCTGTCATGACTGTGGCATGCTGCTCATGGTCGGTGGTGGTGTGCAGTGCTGTGCATGGCTGTGGATGATCACAATGGCGGCTTGTGTGGGCACGCACACTGTAATTGGCTGTGTGCCCCCTGCAGGGTGCATGCCAATGCTGCCTGCTGTGCACAGTGGGTGGGCTGTCATGTGGGTGTGCACTCATCCATGTCCCCTCCTTTGTCCTAGGAGCTCAACCGGTGGATGACCATAAAAGGTTGCTGGAGCGTATCCTGTGGGTCGCCACGGCCACCCTTGCAGTGGCACTCATTATTCGCCAGGTCATGTTCCGTCCACAGAGGAGGAGGCAACAGAGGTGCCAATAGCCGAGGACCTTCTGAGGGACCCATTGGCCTACTTTTATTTATCAGGTCTAGGATTACAAATACCTTTGAGCCATGGCTCTTTTACAAAGGTTCCACGACAGAGAAATACAAATTATGGGGAACATCAAGACAGGCATTACAACAATGTGGACATTGCAAACAGAGTACAGATTAATACAGTTCAAGGGTAGCATTGTAACAAGGCAGCCAGCGGCATTTGTCAGAGAAAATAGACAACAGATAAGAAGTGCCAGAGTCATAGGGAGAGGGAAGAGGGTGGGGGGGGAGGAATGCAGGAAGGGTGGCAAGAGGGTGAAATGTACAGAAGTGGGTATACCAAGATGTGAGGGTAGAATCCAGTGGGGGAGGGGACAACTAGAGCAGAAAGGGAAGTGGAGAAAAAGGTTAAGTTGGGAAGTCACAGGAGCTGTTGGTAGTGAGATAGTCCCGGAACCTAGTTTTAAACATACCAATAGTTGGGGCAGAGGAGATGGTTGGGCTGAGGCCATTGAACCAAAGTGGCACTCGATAAGCAAAAGAGCATTGTCCCTGTGAAGTGTGACAGTGGGGGACTTTCAGTAGCTGTAGCATGGATCTCCTAAGCTGCCATTTGTTAATTCGGTGTTGTAACAGAGTTGAGACCCCAGAAGGTGCAAGGCCAAGGTAGATTTTTTTCACCATGGAGCAGGTGAGAAACTTTATGTGGTTTGATAGTTGGAGCCAGTTGGAGTGTACAGGTCACATGTGTGGGTGAGACGGTGAGCACCAGTGATGAGCCGACATGCTTTATTTAAGGTAGTTGAGAGGCATCTAAGGGTTGTAGTTGTGGCCGAGCCATAAATGATGAGACCATAGTCTATTACAGAGATCACAGAGCTCAGGACTGCAACCTTCAAAGCTTCTGGCATGAGGTGTGGTCTGTGTTTGTAGAGGAGACCAAGCCGTGTATTAGCAGCTCTAGCTACATTATCTACATGAAGTCCATAGGAGAGATTAGGGTCAAGATGTATCCCTAAGTATTTGAAGGACCCCACCTGATCTAGAGTGTTCCCCTGGGTGGTGGAGATAGCCAAGTGGTGTAGCTTGTGTGGGTTATGAGAGCTGCAGAAGAGCATAGATTTGGTTTTCTTGTCATTGAGGACCAGTTTATGATTAAGAAACCATGTCTCTACAGAACTGAAACCAAGTTGAAGGTTGTGTTGAAGAGTTGCAGGATCTTTGTGAGTGGAGAATACAACAGCATCATCGGCATATAGTATGATCTGCTCAGAGCAGTGGTAAGGGAGGGAGTTTAAGAAAAGGCTAAAAAGGAGGGGTCCCAGTATGGATCCCTGTGGGACACCAGGCGAACAGGCAGGGTGTTAGAAGAGCTGCCCACAATTTTACTCTCTGTGACCAGTTTTCTAGGTAGCTTTAAACCAGAGAGAAGAGTCAGGTGATAGCCCGGCATTCAGTAGTTGGTGTATTAATAATCCATGGTGTACTGTATCGAAGGCCTTGGAGAGGTCGGCGAAAACGGCCCCTGTGAGAAGGCCGTTGTCAAGGGATTTGTGCAAAGCTCCAGTGAACTCAAGAAGGGCTGTGGTGGTGCTGTGGTCTTTCCGGAAGTCGTGTTGTTGTGGACAAGGCATATTGTATTTATCCAAGTGGTCGGTAAGTTGATCAGCCATGATGCGCTCAAGTGCCTTAGAGAGTGGGGGCAGTATGGAGATAGGGCTATAATTTGAGTGAATCATCTTGTCCTCACTTTTATGGATGGGTGTCACGGTGGCTGTTTTCCATAGGTCCGGGAATTTTCCACAGCTGAGAGAGAGGTTTAGGATTTTTGTTAATGGATGAATTACCTCATCGAGGGTGAGCAAAAGAAGCTTAAGGTCCAGGGTGTCGCTACTAGATCTAGATTTAGAAATAGCTGCAGTAATATAGCGGTGAGCTTCATTCAGCCTTACCTTCCTGAAGTAGAAGAGGGGATGGTTAGACTGAGAGGCTGAGGTATTTGGGAGTAGGCCCTGTTTCGAAAAGTCATGGGGTAGAACAGCACTAAGGTCTGAAAAAGCCATGTTAAAGATGTTTGCGATCACCTTGGGGTCAAGGGTTGAGGATCCATCAACCATTAACATGGCTGGAGAGGTTTTTGGCTGCTTCCCTGTGACATCCTTGATATTGTCCCAGAAAGCACGACCATTTCCCCATGTATTGGTGAGAGCATCTTTGTAATAGGTGGATTTCATTAGCCGTATGACTTTTGTGCAGGCATTTCGTGCTTGTTTGTAATTTTGGATGTCCAGTTGTTTGCCAGTGGCCCTGGCAACTGCCCAGAGGTGATCTCTTAGTTTCAGCTGTGAGAGAAGAGCCGCGGTGACCCATGGGTTAGAGAGAGATTTTGTTTTGCGCCTTTTAGCAGGGGCAAAGAGGTCGCAGGCTTTGTTGAAAATTGAGATGAAGTGATCAAGAGCCAAGTTAACATCTGTTGCTTCATAGTTGGGTAGTCAGTCTTGTAGAAGCAGGTGTTGTTTGAGATGTGGAAGTTTTCCACGAGGAAGGACTCTGCTAGTGATAATTTTGGGAGGGGGCTTAAGGAATTTGTTAGACCATGCACACATGACTGGGGAGTGGTCACCGAGTGAGTCTGGGAGAATGGTCGTACGAGAAATCCTTGTGGGGTGAGTGGTGAGGACCCAATCCAAGAGGGTACTGGTGCCAGTCTTGTAGTTAATCCTAGTAGGGGAGTTTACCATTTGCATGAGGTTAGCAGCTGAGATGGAGTCTTTATAGGCACTGGCACTGGATGCTAACCAGTTTATGTTGAAATCCCCTAGTAGAATAAGTTCAGTTTCGGGAGGATGTGAGTTGATAAAGTTTAGAACATCATTGAATCCATGTTTAGGGTCCCTGGGTGGGATGTATACAGAGACAATAGTCAGAGCTTTATGGTTAGGACCTAGGATGATTTTTATTGGCAGAATCTGGGCTGAGGCAGAAAGTGATGGAGTTGCTACAGGGTGCCAAGACAGGGAGTCTTTGATATAGATTGCGCAACCACTGCCTTTTTTGGATATCCGGTCCAGCCTGTGAACATTGTAGCCCTGTATTGTTACTGCTGAGTCAGGAACTTTAGGTGTCAGCCAAGTTTCCACCACTGCAAGGATGTCAGGGTTGTGTTGGCATATGAAGGCTTGGAGTGCATCCAGCTTTGGTATAAGGCTGCAGATATTAATGGTTGCAAGGAAAAGGGCACCTGGAGTTTGTGTGTGGCCTAAACTTCTAGGGCCAGGATTGGGATGGACACTGCCTGAGATGAGAAGAAGGAGGAGCAGGAGTTTTAAGGAGCAGAGTCGCAGCTCTTTGAGAGATAGTTTTGATTGTTGTTTCCTGGAGTACTTCACCCTCCCTTCCACTGACACTCCTCCAATTCCTCCATTGTACCAAGACTACCATGTCCCCTGTCTCCCAACCCCCTTCCCCAGCCTACGTTCCTGAATGTGTCCTCACCATTCCCTGTCCCCTATCCCTGTTCAACTGTACATAGTTTGGTTTTGTTGCTTGTTGTTTAAATACAGTTATATTTTGGTAGCCATCCGTGTCCATGTCTGCTTTGCAGATGGCATTGGTGCCTTGCTGCAGCGGTGTGTATGGTGGCTGTGTGGTACGTTTACGGTTGCCTGGGGTTTGTGTCCAGTGGTCTGCGTACAGTGGCCTGTGTGTGTGTGTGTGTGTGTGTGCCCTGTGGAGTGCCTATGTTCCCTGCTGTGCTGTGTGGCCTGTGTGGTGTGTGCTGTTAGCTTGTGTGTTGTCTGCTTTGGTCCCGGTGCCATGTCCCTTGCTGACCTGTGGGTGTTGCCCATGGCTGCCTGCCGGTGGCCATGGGTGTCACGCCACCTCCATATGCTGCAGTAGGATGCGTGGTCAGGGCATGCGGCCATGTGCCTGCCTTGCCACCATCCAGTCATCCCTTACACTATGGTGGCATTGTGTCCTGCTCTTGTGGCCTGCTCCACACTGTGCTAGGGGCCCTGTGCCATGACCCATGTGCCTTTGTCCCTTGCTCTGCCCATGCTATGCTCCTGCGCTTCATGCCTTGCTCCATTGCCTGCTGCCTTGCTCCCTGATGCAGCCCTAGTTGCGCTATGGTGCATCCCTGTGATATTCAGCCATCTTGTGCTGTCACTTGGCTTGGTGCTTAGCCTTTGAATATCGTGTTGGCTGCGCATCTGCGCAGTGTACTTGCACTGCGCTGCTCTTGCGCCTGCTTCTGGTGCATTTCTGAACATCCCACCCAGAATGTATAGATTACCCAGAATTGTTTACATTTAGGAATATGGTACTGTATTGCTCTGTAGTGTAGGAATATGTTTGGTTGCTGAAAAAATATAGACATAAGTAGGGAATGTGTATACATAATATCATAATGTTTGATTATATGGCAGAAACACAAAACTGTTTTCCTTCTTGGTATTTCATCTAGGCTTTTGGAGGATTTGCCCAGGGCTGCCTAACTTTGGAATTTCAGAGAACCATAAAATTATTGATGGAATTCAGGACTAATCTAGCATTTTCAGCATAGCGGTAGAAATGACTTATGATATAGATGTACGTATTAGATGTACGTATTACTGTGATATTTATGAATTGATGCTTATAGGTGTGTTGTTTAATCTTTATGTATATGTCAAGCTGATATATTTATGTCTAGGTGGGCTATTTATTGTGGATATATGCACTGAGCACTGTTGTTTTCATTACATATGATGATACTGCACCTTTAAGGGATTCTTCTATTTAAGGATATAGCATATGTATATCTGTACCTCCCCCTGATGATGTGCTAGAGCATGAAACTGGTCAGGGTATCTGTATCAGTGGTGCTTTTAATGTTTTGCTGCACTTTTAAAATGTAATAAATATATGGCTTTATCTCAAGAGTGGATCGTGCAGTTTATTGCAGTAGTATTATAGATATTTTTTTACTGCACCTCCATTCCAGTGGAGCTGTTTTTGCTGTGGACTTCAGAATTCAGATAGCAAACTATTTCTGCTCAAAATTCATAGTACCAAATACAGTGGATAATGAACTACACAGTACTTGTTTCATTTATTAACTCACAGTGATTAACAATAGTATTTACAGGATTTTTTTTAGCAAGTTGTCAATTTTTATGTAGAATTGCTACCTGTTTTTTTTTCATAATACTTCTCACTATTCAGTACTGTTTTTTTTAATTTGATTATTCCATCATTAATCCTTTATACAACAGGTGCAAAGATAAATTGTGCAAAACACATAGAGTAATAAGCGGGCAGGTGTGTATAATGAGCATTTTACACGCACCTGATGTGTGCGATACTATATTAGTGCTCTAGAGGTATATAAAAGCATCCCACATTGAAGATGTGCGTAAAATTCAAGTTTTATGCTCCTCCCCATGTTTTATTTTATTTAACTGCTGGATTCTGTTTTTTCACCTTAAAGACGCTTCCCAGCAATTATAGAAAACAGTATGGCCAGTGGTTCCGGTAGTGATAGTTCAATAGCACAATCAAGCTGAAGGAATCTGCGTGTAAGGGAGGCAGTGTGGGCATGCATGGAGCGAGGGAAACCAAGCACAAGTTTGCTGTTATAACCAGCTGGTTATAGTGGTGGATTATAACTGGTGCTCCCTAGGGTTAAAAACACACCTCAGTTGTTATATGGCTGTAATCAGTGGTACCCAATATAGAAAATAACATGTTATTTTGCAGATTTGTTACTGCATGTTATATCACTGTCTTGAAAAATAGGTGCGACCCCCCCCACCAGCCCCCCTTGTTTAACTAGCAGGGCTGCTCCTCTCACCACAAAAGTCTAGGGGTAAAAGAAAGGGGTAGGAGTTTACAGATTTTTTCTCTTTGTAACACACAAAACGAGGTTTAAGGAACAGCCAACAACAAAAGCCCACCATATACAAGGTGGACTAACCTGCTGTACTAAACAGGCAGCCAAGTGTGGCAACTACCTGGCACACGCCTGGTTGGGACCAATTACCATGGCCAACAACCAGGGTCCCTGGGAGAAAACGTTTGCTCAGAACTATGCAAGGTTTGCCCTTCTGGACAGGGGCACCTAAGTAACTCCAGACACAAGGAAGCAATAACATTACTGTCCAAACCAGGCTGGGATTCTAGAGTGTTTCTTTTATTCATGTAACAAGGAAGGAATAAACACAAAGCGAAGATGGACCCCCATAGGGTGACACATACTGGTAATGCAGATAACTAAGGTATGGACATTCCTGAATTCCCATTTAGCAAAGGCTGAAGAAACAAAGACTGCTGAACACACTGGTTCCATTTCAGAATTGGCACATCCGGCCAGGTACTAGTAAACTTCCCATATTTCACAGAAGAATATGTGGTACACACTACCACAAGAGCACATACTGGCTCAAAGGATTTCAGAACCCTCTAAACTAGGGTAAACTGAAATAAAACCAACCCGTGTACTAGGGTGAAAACTTTTCCCAGGCATTGGCCAAATATTCTGCAAGAAAAGGAAAAGTGCCCTTCAGAACCTGGACATGTAAACTGGTTACTCCAGATGGGGGTCTCCCACCTTTTTTTTCCCAACTTAGACTCAGCCATTCTTCTGGTTAAAAACACCACACACAGTAAGAGTTTCGTAGATGTTATCTTAATTGTTTCTCATACTTAACATACTACAGCTAAGCACCACAGGGGTGCCAGAATTAAACAAGTTCTGTACTTGGATAGTCACAGAAGGACTCCAATGTAGGCAGACACTTTTACAGAGAACATTAAGTTAGACAGGGTCCCTTTTGCAGAGAAAATCACCCCTATGGATATGCAGGTACTCCTGGGTTATTCAAAAACTCAAGTACTCACACAAGTTGTCATTACGGCAGCTTCACTGAAATGTCCAGGCTGGACCAGGGGATTACCCCTGAATCCTGGAGTTCACCCTATCCCTCCTGGAATGGGGCACAGGGAAAACCATTAACACAAGATCTCCACCACTTCCACACAGGTACTCTTTGTTAACCTCTAGGGTGAGAAACAAAAAATCAAACAACTGTTAGCTCTATGGCAGAGCTGAAGAGAGGAGATGCCTAACTGCAGCCTCCTCCTGGAACTCCAACTGAAGACTCCTCCTCACATTCTAAAGCTATCTCTCTAGCAGCTAGCCACTGTGGCTTATGCTGCTGCGACAGTTCTTAATGACATAATCTCTCCAGAGCTCAGCTGAGACTGAGCAGAGAGAGAGAGAGAGAGAGAGTGAAACCTATATAATTGGCATTTCCCTAGCTTCCTTCCCTGCCTACCACTGATTCTAACCAGGATTCTAGTAACCCCAGGGAACAAGGGGGTTACATAGGCATATCGCAATAGAGTACTGAACCAATAAGAGATACATTTTCACAATGCTGATTATATCACATTGCTTTTTCTTTGGTAAATGGGCAATGCCTACTAGGAACAAATGCCTTTCTTCAGGGGTGACCTGGCAGCACTGGGGAGGTTCAGTGACTTGCTTAGAGTCATACAGTATGATTGGAGGATGTGGGACTAAAACCCAGGTCTGCTGGATGTGCCATGCTCATGTGCAGCTCCTTACTGTAACTTCTAGGCTATACTGTCAGCCCATTTACTATAGTCTTGTGAAGAATTCAGTCAGAAGTACAAACTGCATACTTTGAGTAAGGTTTGCAAATATTTTCATTAATTTTAGCTAGCCCTGGCATCTTTTAAAATATGTTGCACTTTTGCGTTAATTCAGAACTCACTGTTTCATGCTTTATTTCCTTAGCTCCTCCATTACGTGAGAAATGTCAATTTTAAATTGAAGGAAGGTGAGGAGGTGTTTTTTGATGTTAACGGAGACCCACCAGCTGTGTATGACATCATAAATCAGCAGATATCTCCTGACAGTACCCCTAATTGTGTGAAAGTTGGCAACATTGACTTCCATGCCCCTCGAGGGCAAGAGATCACTCTTAATGAAAAGACCATCAGGTGGAATGGAGCTTTCAAAGAGGTCAGTGTTTCATATATACAGTGCTACCTGCCAGGATAAAGTACACTTTTTAAAACTTTACTGCATCTTTAGAAAAATACAGCAAGACACTGCTTCCAAGAGAAGGCAATACACATGTAAATACTTATCATAGAAAAGTACAAGTCAGACAGCGATCAGCCATTCTGACTTGATTTTGTTTTGTTCCAGCTGTGTGTGTGTGTGTGTGTGTGTGTGTGTGTGTGTGTGTGTGTATATGTGTGTGTGTGTGTATGTGTGTGTCCCTCTCTCATTTTCAATGAAAATGTCTGCCAAACAGTAGATTCTGCCCTAGCCACCCACACGAGACAGAAAGAGGGAGAGAGAGAGAAAGAGACACAGGGGGAGAGACAGAGAGTCACCTGAAGGGAAAACACAGACAGGGAAAACAAGACATGCATTTGTAATTAATGTTATGAACATACAAATATCAGAACTCATGTCAGGAGTGTATTTCTCACATTTGTATGTTCATAAAGTCAATGACATAAGCATTGGTGCTGGGGACTACTTTTGAAGTCAGCAGGATACATTCACATTTTCCCTCATTAAAGAGGGGAAACACACCTTTATTAATATATATTTTTTTTGTTTTAAACATAACCCATGTTATAAGCAAAATAACCCACTCCAGGATATTGGGTTATAGGCATTTAATTCATGCCTCAGGCACTGTGAGGACACTCAGAGCATTTAATTGACCAGTCCTGCAATCTCCTGTCTCTCTGTCTTTACTTTGTATTGGGCTGCTGTTTGTTTTGCTGCACAGAGAGACACTGACAGCTGGAAACAGAGACCAAGGCATGTAATTCAGATGTCCTGCAGTCTCTTCTTTGCTTTTCCTCTCTCTGGTCCATTTTCTGTGCTGCTGTCTGGCACCTACATTCCCCCACTTGCCCCCCCCCCACCTCGACGATGTGCTGTAAAGTTGTAAAAGTATGCTGAGTGTTTCTAACTGCTCTATTCTTGCCTTTAGCATACCTTAATCTTTTTGCGAAGTCCCTATGGCCATAAGAGCTTTACTGGCAGTTTTTGGTGAGTCTCCCACAGACATAGCCATTGCCTGTACAGAATTTTTTTTTTTTTCAGTTTAGGATTAATACCTTTGAGTCAGAGACTCATCTTCAAAGGTTCCAAGTCAAGACAAAACAATACAGACATAACAGTGATTACCGGGTATACATCATGAAAACAAACATAATGTTGCATGAGGTTGAAGGCTTGAGAGTTCCAGTCTAACTGACATGATACTAAAGTAGGCACTGATGGAGGAAAAGGCCAAGTTAATTTTGTAAATCAGTAGAGTGCTAAAGACTAACTGTAGTAGGATAACATGTCAGCATTTCAAAGAGCTGCTGGGCTGAAAGTTGAAGGGGGGATAAGCAATTTGAGAGGTATTGTCATTATGGGGGGATCAAGGGGGGAAGCGAGGAGGGGGTATGGTGGAGGGACGAGGGGTAAAGGGAGGTAGGGATGGGGAGACTGTTTTATGAAGGTTCGGGTGGAGGAAGGGGAGGCAGAGGAAGGACAGGAATTGAAGGGTGCTGCAGCACGCTTAGTGCAGTTACAGATTGTAGCACACTCTAGGTAGGATTGTAGCACTGTTTTGAATTGGCTCAGCTAGTTACATCCACTCAGTGTGTCAGGTAGTTCATTTACCTATTTTGGACCCTTAAAGGTAATGGATTTCTGGACCAATGAGGTGTGCTTGAAAGGGACTTGGAGTCCACCCTTTGATGCACTTCTGGTTTGTTTGGTAGGCACTGACCTTTTGAATAAACTGCATAGTGACTCCGGCATGAGTCCTAGTTGAGCTTTTTTTACAAACAGGCAGGTCTGGTATTGGGCTCTTAGGTGCAGTGGGAGCCAGCCAGTCTCAGATTAGAGGAGTAAGGAGTGTGTCAAGCGGTCAGCCCTAAGCTTCAATCGACAGGCCCTGTTAATGAGGGTTTTTATCCTGTTTAGGGTTGTGTCTGTCCCTGCTATATATATTGGCAGGCCACAGTCAATGAGTGATAATACTGTGCTGCCTATGGCGATCTTGAGAGCAGCAGGTGTCATCGAGCACTTCTGCCTATAGATGATTCCCAGTTACATGTTAGCGATTTTGACAACATCATCAATTTGGTGGGAGAAATTGAGAGTGTTGCCAAGGTAGACACCCAGATATTTAAAAGAGGAAACTTGTTCTAAGGTGTCCCCTTTGAGATTCTGTATTTGCAGGGGGCTGAAGTTCCTTTTGTTCTGAGGGACCGTGAACAGCATGTTTTTTTTTTGTGTGTGTGGTTTAGTAGCAGTTTGTTTTGTCCAAACCAGGATTCAAGCTTGTGGAAGCTATTAAGCAAGTCCTTTATGATGGCTGGCTGGTCCCTGCCTGAGACAGGTATGATGGCATCATCTGCCTATAAGACGATGTTTGCCATACAGGCTTCAGGGAGGCGGTTAATGAATAGACTGAAAAGGAGTGGACTGAAGATGGAACCTTGTGGTATTCTAAGGGCCACAGTCTTCAGTTCAGAGAGTGTGTCACCAATTCTAATGCGTTGAATTCTTTGTGATAGGTAGCTGCGCAACCAGGTGACTGTTTCAGGGGCCAGTCCCATTGAAAGCAAGGAGTTTATGAGGAGCTGGTGGTTGACAGAGTCAAACGCTTTGGTCAGGTCTATGAAAACAGACCCCTCCACCATCCCTTGGTCAAGGGTGGCATACAGCTAGGTAGCATAATCCTAAAGGGTGGTGATGGTAGAATGTTTTTCATGAAATCCATGCTGCTGATTACAGAGTAGTTTGTGCTTATAGGGATCGTCAGTGAGCTGGTCAGAGATTATTCTCGCGAGCGCTTTGGTGACGGGAAGAAGGATTAAGATTTGTCTATAATTGGAAGTGCAGGTTTTATTACCTGCTTTGAAGACTGGTGTGACCAGTGCAGATTTCCATGCATCAGGGAACATGCCTGATCTTAGTAAAGCATTGAATATCTTCGTTAGTGGGGCTGCTAACTCATCTAGAGTTTGGGAAAATGGCTTCATATCAATGTGATCACTCCCCATCCTGGTCTTTCCAAGGACCCACTTCACATACTTGACTGTCTTGGACCTTGTGACTTGCTTGAAATAGAAAGGCGGCAGCCCTTCTCATCTGGTAGTGGGTGTGGTAGGGCAGTGATGCTGTTCATTTGGTGGATTGAGGAATTTTCTGGGTAGCACTCCTGAGAGATCTGTGAAACTGGCATTGAACTCATTTGCAATATCTAAGGGTTCCTGGGTGGTCCTAGCAGCTGTGGTACTCAGGTCAGGTGGGGCCCTGGGAGCCTTTCCTGTTAGGGATTTCAGTGTGTTCCATACCTCCTTAGAGGACCCCCAGCTTCTACTGAGGAGGTCCTTGAAATAGCTTGCTTTGGCAGTGCAAATGAGCCTAGTACAGGAGTTTCTTGCTGCTTTTTATGCAAATACATCCTGCAGCTTCCCTGTGGCCTTAGCCTTATGCCAAAGGTTGTCGCCGGCATGCATTTGTTCAAGTAGGGAGGCACTGAGCCATGGGGTGTGGGTCCCTTTGACTATTTTGGTTTTAGGTGGGTCGAAGACGTCACATGCCTGGGAGAAGGAGTTGAGGAAGAACTCCAGGGCGAGGTTGCCATCAGAGGCTTGGTCTAGTGGAGACCAATCAATCTGGGTCAAGTGGTGTTTACAGGCATTCAGTAGCCCTGGTCTCAGCACACGATTATTTGAGACCTTCAGTGGACACTTTGTGAATCTGTTTGTCCAAGTGCACATGACAGGTGAGTGATTGCTGAGGCTGTCAGACAGGACCAAGACATCTGATATGTGTTCCGGATGGTGGCAGAGTAGCCAGTCAATGAGTGTACTGGTTCCTGTTTTGTAGCTTTGCTGTGTGGGAAGGGTGGCCATCTGGATGAGGTAAAGGCAAGATATCAGATCTCTGGCTGCGGTTTCCTTTTGTGAATGCCAGTTGATGTTGAAGTTACCAACAATTACATGTTCCCACTTTTTACCCAACTGCTGCTGATTCCCTTCAAAAAGTCTGAGACCTGCAGCTTGTTTTCCCGATGGTAGGTAGACCATTGCGAGCAGTAACATTTTGTTGTGTTGCCCAATGATGAGTTTAAGGTTGAGGATTTGAGCTTCACTTGTGTGCAGACGGCAGTCCAGCATCTGGACTTTGATGTCATTATGGACATAGACTAGGCAGCCTTCCCCTCATTTAGAGAGCCTGTCTTGGCAGAAAGAGTTGCAGCCATAACTTGATGGGGAGGCATCTGTGTTTTTAGGAGAGAGCCAGGTCTCAGTGAAGGCAATAATATCCTGTTTCAGCTGTTCCACCCAGGCTTGGATCTGTGTGAGTGTGGAAGTATTGTGGGATATACAACTCTGACACCAGTGTGGATGGACTATACTGCAGCAGTTTTATTGGAAAAAACAGAAATAAAAGCAAACAAACTGTTCGATTACAAAAAATAAAATAAAACAAGGAGGAATACTTCTTCCACACAACAAAATGCAGACGTCCAAAAGAATGAGCTAGCAATCAACTAGAATAAGCTAAGGTACTGGGGATAGCGCCCTGCTGACCCCCTGGGTTAGACTAACTCTAGGTAGCTTTTTGCCTGTTTTTATAGTATCAAGAGGACATGTGATCTAGAAAACCACTCCCCTTCTTATATAACTGGGAACAAAAAACTTGTAAACCACATAAAAATCATTACAAAACATTTCCAACAATTAAACAGTGAAAATATAAACATATAGAAGGGCTGGAATGTAAAAATAAGAGGTTTAAACTCAACTGGTTCACATACATGGGCTGTTCCTATGTTCTCTGAACTCCCCCCTAACTCTGTATAAATGTAAGGAAGGTTTGGCCGGCCGGCTCTTAAATGAACAGGGACTAAGTAGGAGTGGAGTCCTGAGAACAAAGGACCACAGTAGTGATTTCAGGTAAGAAACATAAACTCAACATTATAACCTGTATCAAGTCAGTTTAGATTAAAAATGACATTTCTATATCTTTTTGCAGAGACAGCAACATACAATAGCAATACAGGGTTAACTATAGGTTTTCTACAGGCTGCAGCTGTGCAGTTTCTGTGTGAAAACCTGTACTACCGCAGGTCTTAAAAGTAGTAAGGACTCTTATCGCTATCAACATTACTCAGGACTTTTATGTGGGCTGTTTGCAAGAGCCTGCAGTCTACAAGCAGACTGAGTCTCAAGTCAGTACTTATTTTAGCTTTTTCCACTAAAGTGCTATCTTTTCTAAGTTTCAGTCTGCCTGTTAAAACATACAGCTTCCTAAACGCGAGGTTTAGGCTGTGCGTAACACTGGGTTGTTTAGAGGACATTCAGAAGGCTTCATTTACAGAAATACCAGGCAATTTCAACATTATTTTATTCAGTACAACTTCCCCTCATTGTCACAAGCCTAAAATGAAACAAAATAACTTTTCAGAATGTAACTCGCTCCCGCGATGTGCACCACGTTAGTGGTCGAATGTGTGCACAATCTCAAGAGGTGTCGCGAAGATGTTCATGAAGGAGGAAACAGGATCGGGACTGTTCTTGGAGACAGTAGGGGAAACAAAATGAGGATAGGGACAGCAAGAACACTAGGTAGGTGGCCAGACTACCTAATGGGGAACCAGAAAACTAGAAAAGGACACAGAAAGGAGTAGGGGAAGGCAGAGGAAAGAACAGTATGCTGTTGCAACAGACTTAGAAATGGGGGGGTCTCCAGAGGACAGTAATACAGACCCTGCCACATACTCCTCCCCACCTAAGAGGGAACCCTGTTAAGGGTTCTCAATTTGCTAAACCCAAAATGGGTTTCTAGATACCAGATCTCTCCAAAGAGAGATGGAGCTTCAGCCCACCCACTCTCCGAAGCTCCACCTCGGGGTCCCTTTAAAGATACCAGACTAAATATATCTGATATCTGAAGCATATTGATACCATGTATTTAGTCTTGCACTTATTCATTGCCCTGAGGTCTGTTTTTTTTTTTTTTAATAAGTCATACTAAGCCCTCCTCCATATCTGGACATATAGTCAGCGTTTTTATTAGCAGATCCTGGTCTATGCTTGACGGTGAATTTATATGGCTGTAATGCCAAATACCATCGCATAATTCGGGGATTTTTATCCTTCATGGCATGGAGCCAACATAGGGGGTTATGATCTGTCCATACTTCAAATTCTACCCCCAAAAATAGAATTTTAAGGTATCTATTGCCCACTTTAAAGCCAAACATTCCTTTTCGATAGTGGAAAATCTAACCTCTCTGGCATGTAACTTTCTACTTATATATACTACTGGGTGTTCTTCTCCCTCTACCAGTTGGGACAGCACAGCACCTATTCCGGTATTAGAGGCATCAGTTTGTACCACAAAGGGAAGGGAAAAATCAAGACTCCTAAGAACAGGAAAAGCACATAGATGCCCTTTTATGGTGCAAAATGCCTCCTCACATGCGGGTGTCCATTTCACCTTGGTAGGGTTATTCTTTTTAGTGAGGTCAGTCAGAGGACTCGCTATAGAAGAAAAATTAGGCACAAAACACCTATAATAGCTGGTGAGGCCTAGGAAAGACCTCACTTGATGCTTCGTCAATGAACAAGGGCTTTTGGCCAAAGCATCAATTTTGTTGACATCTGACTTTAATTGACCATACCCTATCCTAAAACCTAGATATTTAACTTCTCTCATAGCTATAGCACACTTGGTTGGGTTGATAGTTACCCCTGCTTGAGATATAGCCTCTAGAACCTGGGCTAGATGCTGTATGTGTTCTTCCCAGCTAGGGCTGAATACTATGACATCGTCCAAGTATGCTGCACTATAGCCCATATGGGATCTGAGTATCGTATCTATGAATCTTTGAAAAGTAGCTGATGCCCCATGAAGCCTGAAGGGCATAGTTTGAAACTGAAAATGACCTAGTGGGGTACTAAAGGCTGTCTTATCCTTAGCTGGGGGTCAAGGGTATTTGCCAGTACACTTTTGTGAGGTCAAGGGTACTGATGTATTTCGTTTTTCCTAGATGGTCGATGATGTCGTCAATTTGAGGCATGGGATATGCACTGAATTTGGAAACAGCATTAAGGCAGTGGAAATCGAGGCACAGTCTTATGCCACCCTCCTTCTTTTCCACCACGACCATTGGAGACCCCCATTCTCTGGTGGAGGGCTCTATTACCCCTAGATCTTGCATTTTCTTTATCACCTTAATGACCTCCCCTCTTACTTTTTCCGGCAAACGGTAGGGCTTTTGCCTAATAGGAACTTCTTGTTTCAGATGTCTATGATGTTCCACTCCTAGGGCCCTCCCAGGCTGGCAAGAGAACACATTTTTATATTTCAGTAATAAACTATCTAAAGTGTGTCTCTGTAGAGGGTCCAAGTCTGCATTTATATTTAAGGTCTCGTAGCCCGCATTCCCTTCTAATCTCTGATATGCCTGATCTAACTCTGATGTGTCTTGCTCAGGATATATATACATGACAGGGGTTGGTTGTCTCTCATGCCACTTTTTTAATAAGTTGGCATGGTAAATTTGTAACCTCTGTCTTCTGTCTGTCTTCTACTTCATAATTCACAGGTCCTACCTGTCTCTGAATGGTACAGGGACCCTGCCATTTCATAGTCAATTTGTTTTCTGAGGAGGGTAACAATAGTAGCACTTTATCCCCTGGCTGTAAGTTCTTTTGTCCTACCCCTTTATCATATGTCTGCTTTTGGGAGGCTTGTTTTCCTTGATTATAATGTTGTGCAAGGTCACTATATTTCTTCAATTTTTCCTTTAGTCGGGTCACATGTTCCAGGGGGGCAAACCTTCTGTGCCCTTCCTACCTTCCCATCGTTCCTTGATAATATCAAGGGGTCCCCGAGGGTTTCTCCCATACAGTAACTCAAATGGGGAAAACCCCGTGGAAGACTGGGGCACCTCCCTATAGGCAAACATCAACAGTGGAAGCTGTACATCCCAGGTCTTGCCCTCTCCCTGTACAAACTTCATTAACATTTTTTTCAGGGTTTTATTGAATCTCTCTGCCAGTCCATCGGTCTGAGGGTGGTAGGGGGAGGTATATAACGCTCCTATACCTAAAGACTGGTAGAGATGGGTCAATAACTTGGATCGAAAATTACTTCCCCTATCTGTTAAAATTTCTTTAGGCACTCCTACCAGACTGAACACCTTTAATAACTCCTCCGCTATACAGGAGGCTGTAACAATGCGCATGGGGATGGCCTCTAGGTAACGGGTAGCATAGTCACAGATAACCAGAATAAAGTGATTCCCCTTACGGCCTCTTGGCAAAGGGCCCACTATATCCATGGCCATGTGTTCAAATGGTGTAGTTATTAATGGAAGGGGTTGTAGGGGGACCTTATCCTTCCTGGTGATGTCAGCTACCTTCTGACATTCAGGGCAGCTACTACAATAAGAAGAGACTTGCGCATGAATCCCTGGCCAGTTATACCTATACAATAACCTACTAAGGGTCTTGTCTCTACCCAGATGACCTGCCATAGGTATATTGTGTGCCAGGGCTATCAGTTGCTCCCTATAGTGGGATGGTATCAACAATTGTTCTATTATTGCCCCCGTTTTTGGATGTTTACACTCCCTATATAATAAGTGGTTGATAAGAACATATCTGGGTACTCTCCTTTATCATCAGTAGTCATTACCTGCAAAAAACAAGGTTGCAAAGAAACATCAGTACTTTGTTCTTTCAAAAATGTGTCATGTCCATTTTGTTTGTCCATAACAGAAGTAATGTCCCTCTCACAGTTCCATGACTTCTTTTCCTGTCTCCTTCTACCTCTGGTTTTCTGGTCCTTTCCGGGACTGGAGAAAATATCCTCTGCAAAAGGGAACATTTGTGGAATAGTGGGTGTAAGTTGGCTTTGAGCTCGAGTAGTAACAGCAGCCGATCCCCCATCATTAGGTAGGAGTGAATCAAAGTCAGGGTAATCGTGTCCAATTACCATAGGCACTGGGAGATTAGGGACCAACCCCACTGGTATACATATCTGCCGCCCATGCACCTCCAGAACAGCATCTTGTATTGGATAAGTGTGTATGTCTCCACGAATGCAAGTGACACTGGTTGTATTCACAGTTCTGTCCTGAGGCATTAAAGATGCTTGCACTAGTGTTTGCTTACTACCAGAATCTAGGAGGGCATGCAACTCTTTACCATCTATGCGGACAGGTATCATATAATGTCCCCAGTTGGCTAGGGCTAGGTGGAATATTCTTCTTTTTACGAGGACAGAATCTTGCAATGTGTCCTTTTCTTGGCAAGTATGGCAGATAATGTCCATGTTCTGGCCCCTCCCAGCTCTACTAGGTCCCACAGTGTTAGTGTTCACCACATCCCTAGGTTTTACAGAAGTCACAGGAATAGTAGGTGTAGAAGGTCTTACCGTGGGTGGGGGTCCTCAAGTCCCAGAATGGATTCTTGGCTGAGAGCTTCTAGCTGATATGTAGTCCTCAGCTAGACTAATAGCCTTTTGCGATGTTTCAGGACGATGTTCTCTCACCCATATCTGAGTGTCCTGTGGCAATATTTTAATAAATTGCTCCATGATAATAGCCTCCATTACCTGCTCGATGGTCTTGGTTAGGGGTTGCAACCATTTGTAGCACAAATCTTGTAAGCGGGTATATGCCTCTTGTGGTGAGCTCGCGTTGTGGTATTTAAAGGTCCGAAACCTTTGCCAATAGGTTTCTGTACTTATATCGTATCATTTCAGTATGACCCATTTCAAGTAGTCATAATCGTTCACATGTGCTCTGTCCACGTAGCTATAGACGAGTTGGGCTCTACCTGATAAGTACGGAGCCAACCAGACGACCCATTGTTCTCTAGGCCACTTGCAGGCTTCAGCAACCCTCTCAAACATCGTCATATAGGCTTCAATATCATCAGTCTCTGTTAACTTGGACAATTTAATATCCTTGGGTCCCTTTACTTCTCTAGGGACTGGAGGCCTGGCCACACCAATAGCTTGAATGGCCCTCAGGGTGTCAGTCCAACCGCTTCATTCTGTGCTTGATCCTCTTCTCGCCGTCATTCCAAGTCTATCTGTCGGGTGCATAACCACCTTAAAAGGTCCTGGATTTCCTCGGGAGGTTTCTCTTCAGGTGGGTACTCCTCTGCCTCTGCCACAGTAGCACCTTCCTCCTTGTCTTCCTCCTCTCTCTTGGTCTCTTTCCTCAGAACATCTGGCAACCCAGGCCACAGTGGTTCCTGTGTTATTTCTGTCATCTTCCGACTTCTTACACTCTCTGGTAGACCGGCAGCTGCGGTACTGGCAGTAGCTTTGTCCATCTGTCAGGGTCGTGAACACCATATCCGGTATTCAGAATTCCAAGACCACTTGGCTCAGCCTTGGAATATCCCACATCTGACACCGGTGTGGAAGTATTGTGGGATATACGACTCTGACACCAGTGTGGATGGACTATACTGCAGCAGTTTTATTCGAAAAAACAGAAATAAAAGCAAACAAACTGTTCGATTACAAAAAATAAAATAAAACAAGGAGGAATACTTCTTCCACGTAACAAAATGCAGACATCCAAAGGAATGAGTGAGCAATCAACTTTCCTTAGAATAGGCTAAGGTACTGGGGATAGTGCCCTGCTGACCCCCTGGGCTAGACTAACTCTAGGTAGCTTTGTGCCTGTTTTTATAGTATCAAGAGGACATGTGATCAAGAAAACCACTCCCCTTCTTATATAACTGGGAACAAAAAACTTGTAAACCACATAAAAATCATTACAAAACATTTCCAACAATTAAACAGTGAAAATATAAATATATAGAAGGGCTGGAATGTAAAAATAACAGGTTTAAACTCAACTGGTTCACATACATGGGCTGTTCCTATGTTCTCTGAACTCCTCCCCCCCAAACTCTGTATAAATGTAAGGAGGGTTTGGCCGGCCAGCTCTTAAATGAACAGGGACTAAGTAGGAGTGGAGTCCTGAGAACAAAGGGCCACAGTAGTGATTTCAGGTAAGAAACATAAACTCAACATTATAACCTGTATCAAGTCAGTTTAGATTGAAAATGACATTTCTATATCTTTTTGCAGAGACAGCAACATACAATAGCAATACAGGGTTAACTATAGGTTTTCTACAGGCTGCAGCTGTGCAGTTTCTGTGTGAAAACCTGTACTACCACAGGTCTTAAAAGTAGTAAGGACTCTTATCGCTATCAACATTACTCAGGACTTTTATGTGGGCTGTTTGCAAGAGCCTGCAGTCTACAAGCAGACTGAGTCTCAAGTCAGTACTTATTTTAGCTTTTTCCACTAAAGTGCTACCTTTTCTAAGTTTCAGTCTGCCTGTTAAAACATACAGCTTCCTAAATGCGAGGTTTAGGCTGTGCATAACACTGGGTTGTTTAGGGGACATTCAGAAGGCTTCATTTACAGAAATACCAGGCAATTTCAACATTATTTTATTCAGTACAACTTCCCCTCATTGTCACAAGCCTAAAAATGAAACAAAATAACTTTTCAGAATGCCAACTCGCTCCCGCGATGTGCACACGTTCGTGAGGTCGAATGTGTGCACAATCACGTAGGCGAGTGTGCGAACATTCATGAAGGAGGGAAACAGGATCGGGACTGTTCTTGGAGACAGTAGGGGAAACAAAACGAGGATAGGGACAGCAAGAACACTAGGTAGGTGGCCAGACTACCTAATGGGGAACCAGAAAACTAGAAAAGGACACAGAAAGGAGTACGGGAAGGCAGAGAAAAGAACAGTATGCTGTTGCAACAGACTTAGAAATGGGGGGGGGGTGTCTCCAGAGGACAGTAACACAGACCCTGCCACAGTGAGCTTAGGGAGGAGGCTTTTTATGTTAAGGGAGATAATTCTCTGTGATCCTTTTTTAATGGACTGGAGGGGGGTTGTCCCTGAATTGGAGTGTGCATTCCCTTGGGGTATATTGTGGTGAGATGGCCCAGGGTTGGGGTGGACATTTCCAGATAGTAGCAGAAGGAAGAGTATGATCTTGCAGCTGAGGCACTCCCAGGGTTCCCTCCTGGCTTTTAGGTACTTAGGTCTATGGAGTTTTAGGGTAGTAGGGCTAAGGAGGACAAGTTGGCTACCTAGTAGTGCTGCTAGGGAATAGGAGTAGTCTTTTCCTCCAAGTAAGTGGGGTTTCAGAAGAGTGATGTGGCCATCCACTTTCTGTGACCATTCCTGCTTTTAGATACCACTCCTGTCCCTGATCCAATGTAAAGGTGGAAGGGTCCTGGACATGTCCATGCTGGGTCAAGCGTTCACCTACCAATTGTGCCAGAGGCAACAGGAGAAGAATGAGGCTGCCACCTCTGAAGCCTACCTTCCATCTGCCATACCTGGGACTCAGAAAGATTTCAGCCCTTGACCCGGGCTCTGAAGTGGCCATGGCTTTGGCTCCTCCAGCCAATGGCTGCCACCTCTGAAGCCTGCCTTCCAGCTACCATGCCTTGGACTCAGAAGGCTTTCAATCCCTGACCCAGGCTCTGAAGTGCCTGTGGCTTTGGCTCCTCCAACCGACATCCACCACCTCTAAAGGCTGCCTTCCAGCTACCGCGCCTGGGACTCAGAAAGATTTCAATCCTTGACCCGGGCTCTGAAGCAGCCATGGTCTCGGTTCCTCCGGCCAATTGCTGCCACCTCTGAAGCCTGCCTTCCAGCTGCTGTGCCTGGGACTCAGAAAGGTACATCTCCCTGGGACTCCTCTGGCTGCTCAAGCTGGTGTCTGATTGGTCCTGAACTTACAGGCCGAGCGACAACTGGATGCTACCACATCCCTACTGCACTGCCATTGGCTTGCTCTTGAAAACCTACTTCTTTGATTCTTGCTGTGGAGCGCAACTTTCTCGAGCAGCTCCCAGCTAGATAACTGCTTATATTTCATAATATTTCCTACCACATTTTGAACTGTTTTTTATTAATGGAAATGCATGTTTTGAATGGTTTCAAAGCTGTTAAAAACTGATTATTTTGCACTACATCAGCTGATTTTAGTAAGTGTTTAGGACCTCTCTCTTTCTCTCTCTCTCCGCTCTCCTTTCTCCCTCTTAGCCCTCTTTCCACTGCCCCGCCCTGAGTACCAAGCTAATTTCTGCCCTTCTTGGCACTAAACGAGGGCTGAGACAGTAGCGCTGTGCGTCTCCCCCAGCTTTAACTCTTGTTTCTTTCTCTTTCAACACTTTAACTCTGCCAAGCCTATCAGTTGCTCCCCCTCTTGGCCCCCGCCCTACTTTGTTCTGCAAATTTCTTACGATGCTGGAAACCAGCTAACCCCCACCTCTGCCTCTTGTCTGCTATCTTCCCCCTCCCAACTTTCTCACCTACTCCCCTCTGCCTTTGTCCACCTCCCCTCCCACCGATTTAGCATTTGGGCAGGTACTGCTTTAACTTGCCCTAACATCCTCTCCCTCCTCTCTTTCAGATTTCAGTCCTTGACCCAGGCTGTGATGTAACCATAGCCTTGGCTCCTCAGGCTGGTGGCCACCACCTCTGAAGCCCTCCTTCCAGCTGCCAAGCCTGGGAATCAGAAAGGTACATCTCCCAGGGACTCCTCCAGTTCCTCAAGCTGCTGCTTGGTTGGTTCTGATCTTACAGGCTGATGGCAATTGGATGCCACCACATCCCTACTGCACTACCATTGGCTTGCTCTTGAAAACCTTATTCTTTGATTCTTGCCAAGGAGCGCAGCTTTCTTGAGCAGCTCCCAGCTAGATAACTGCCTATATTTTCCCTCTCCCTCCCACCCCAACCCTGGCAGCTATTAAATACATCTAAGCACTGCCCTTCCCACCTTTCCCATCCTAATTGCCTGCTTCTCCCCTAGCTCTACTATGAGATAATAAATGACGGCCACATGAGGTCCCTGTGAGATCTGTGATCCTGTCAGCATTCACTCTTAGGGCTACGTCTCACTGTGCTAGTTGATCCAGCCAGACCTCTCCATTAGTGCTGCATCAGTCCCTGCTGCCTATTTTTACAAAAAAAAGTTTTACTGGCCACAATGTGCCAGTGTACCCTGACTACCCTACCCAACTTTCTCATCCTCTGTTTTTCACTCAAGTCACTCTGAAAAACCTAACCCTAGCAGTAATCAATCACCCAATAATGATTCTGGAAATAATCTTCACTACAACAAAGGCTGGACATCTAGAAATTTGTTTAGCATCACAAATGGGCCATGGTCTCCTCTTTTATTCATCCTCACCATTTTAACTGGGCTTATTATTGCCCACCTGCTCATATCAATATCCTCACAAGTCCCATCATCTTCCTCATCCTGAGCAAGAAAGTGAAAAGATGCCACAGTACCAGAATTATTGTTAAACATGCATCAAGGCTATTAAGAGAACACCTGCTTTGGATTGCCCTCCTGTTACTTCTGCTGTCAGGCAACATCCACCCTAATCCAGGACCAGCAAGCCTAACTACAAATGGTGTTCACTGCAAGAAAGGTACTCTAAATGTGGTTACTCTCAAGATTTTTAGCCTTCTGCGCAAAACTGACTCCCTTAAAGCCTGGGTTTCACAGCACAACCCAGACATACTCTCTGTTGTGGAAACATGGTTATCCCCCAAAATACCTGACACAGTGGTTGCCCAACCTGGTTATACAATATTCAGACTGGATAGGTCCTCCAAGTGTGGTGGTGGTTGCATTATCCATCTATAAAACTCACTAAAGAGTCTGGTCTTGCCTGCGGTTGACCTAGGCTGCCCCACCCAGGTACTGACAATTAAAGTGCTTCTGGGGGCCCACCACAAGACACTCACAGTAGTATCAGTGTACATACACCCTGAAGACCCAACCACAGGTCTCTACAAAGTTCTGGATTACCTACAAGCCCAAAATCACCTAGCTAAAGCAATAATTCCAGGTGATTTCAATATAGACTGGCTGTCTACTGCCACCGATCCTATAAAGGATGCATTATTGGCTCTACACCTTACTCAACAAGGTAGATCCCTAACCAGAATTAACTATAAGACCGGGTCAAGCACCACTCTTCACTGGATAATCTCCAATCACTCTGAATGTATCTCTAATGTAACTGTACACCATGACTCACTCAGTGACCATTCACCCACCACCTGCAGTTGGTCCAACAAATTTCATACCCCCACACCTCAAACTATCTTCAACAGAGTGCTAAAATGAGGCCATTTGGAACTCCTAAAACAACAACTGCACTGTCAGGACTGGAGTCTACTGGACTCCACTGCTGACATTAATGTTGCACTTTAGCATTTTGTCAAGGCATCCATTGCCATCTGTGACATACTTGCAACTCTTAAGAAGATCCCTGGATCACTCCTGAGCTAACAGATAACATGAAACAGAGTGACCATCTCTGGCACCATGCCAAATCATCTGGAAAACTGCAGGATCTGCAAGCCTATAAAACTGCAAGAAATGCCTGCACGGCTATTTGTTGGGCAAAAGTAAACACCATAGGACTGCCCCACCCGCCCACCCAGGCTTGTCACTACTATATAGTCTCACACTTGTGATATCACTTCCTGTCTATTATTGTACTAAGTCCCCACTTTCCCATTAGCAGGTTATACCTGCCAGCCACCAGAGAGATCCCCTGACTACTCACTTCAGTTTCACTACCTGAACTTCCTCCTCCTCCTACTTCCTTGAACCCCTCTACCCACATACACTACTTCTCTTCCCTTACTCTCAATCCTGCTTCTGCCAACACCTCATACATATACCCAGCCTCCAGGCTAGCCCTGCATACTGGCCCCTGCCCTACCACCGGACCCTTACTCTAGTATGACACTAACCCTCAGTGACCACCAGGAGTCACTATTTCCACCCTGGATTTGGCCCAGTTCCAGCCCATTTTGAGCCACCCAGAACGTGGATCCCCACAGTCACCCAGGTCCTTTTTTACCTGCCCTACCAAGGTCTTGAACCTTGGACCCTGTCCACCAGAGTCCATGACTCTACCACTAATCCAAAGTGGTATCCACACTTTCTGAGGGGCAGCCAAGATACTTGAACCCTTTCTACCTTGCTGCTACCATAGGCATTATGTTTGTACACCTTCTTCTCAAATATCTTCCCCTCATTTTCTTGCTAGTACCCACATCCCATCAGCCAGACATACTCCTGGGCCCACTTGTCCCAGCACCCCCAACTCCCCCTGACCTAGTTCGATCCCACCCTACACTGACCATGTACCTTGGCCCATGGCACCCACCCCCTAGCTACCCCTGCCACTGCCTATCCTGGCTCCCCATGGTTGCAACTCATCCTTGCCCTCCCAACCCTTTGAACCCTACCCATTCCTTGCTCCACTATGGCCACCTCCCCATCCCAGTGTACACCCTGGAAGTTGACTTGCTGCCACCCCCTGACCAGAGCCTTGGTCTTCCTACTACTCCTATCTGGCAACATACATCCTAACCCAGGCTCTGCCCCCTCCAGCCCACCTGCTAGGCCCACTGGACTCCAAATAGCCTCCATGAACATATGCAGCTTGCTGAAAAAAATGTGATGCCCTCCAGTGCTGGACCATGGCACATCAATCAAACATCATAGCCCTGGTTGAAACCTGGCTGTCCAAATCCACCCCTGACTCATTTTTCTCCCTCCCAGGCTATACCCTATACTGGGAGGACTGAGTAGGCAAATGAGGGGGAGGCTGTGCAATCTACACCAGGGACACAATCATTGGACAAGCACTCCCTGCCCCAGCCCTTGTAAATGGAGCCCAGGCCCTTACCCTCAAACTCACTCCTGACCCCTCTAGGGGCCCTCTCTATCTCACCACTGCCTACATTCCCCCAAAGAACCAGAATCCAGTGCTGGTATCTATAACTGAATATCTGGCCACCCTCCACCACAAGGCGGAACAAATCCTAGTTGGGGACCTTAACATAAACTGGCTCAGCACCTTCTCTTCCACGTTCCGAGACTCATTTGCTGCCCAAGACCTGATGCAACTCATCACCCAGCCCACTAGAATAAACCCCAAAAGAGGAACCAGCACCCTTCTGGATGTAATTATCACCAACCACCCCCCAAAAATCCAAAACATCCAGGTCCTCCCAGATTCCCTAAGTGACCACTCCCCTATCCTATTTCTTTGGGCAGCCCCCACTCCCAAACCCAAAGCCCAGACCACACTCTGCAGACGCCTCCACCCTGGTGGGCTGAAAAAACTTAAACAGTTTCTCACCCAGATAAATTGGTCCCCTATTCATCGTGCACCCAACATTGACACTGCCCTCGCCTTCTTCTCCCAGGCCTTCAACAAGGACTGTGATCTCTTTCTACCCTTCACCAAAATTCGATCCAAAAAACATAATGCACCCTGGGCTACCCCGCCCTACTACAATTGCTTAGAAATATGGATAACCTCTGGCACCTTGACACTGAAACGGGCCAGCTGTCTGATAGACAAGCTTCAATGCAGCCCAGAATAGGTGCTCTTGGGCCGTCTGAAAAGCCAAGGCCGACCATTATCAGGCCACCCTCACCTCCTCTTGGGGATCTGCCTGGACTTTCTGGGACAATATTAAACAGTTAAATGGAAAATCATGCTCCCTTCCCCCATCCCAGCTCACTAGAGATGGCACTACCTCCACCGGTCCTGCCTTCATAGCTAACTGTCTTAACACCTCCTTCACTGACCTTAGCTCTGTCCTCCCCAGTAATTTCTTTGACCCTCCCCCAACCAACCTCCCCCTGTCCTCCACCACCCCAGCTTTCACCTGTGCAAGGTATCTGCCCAGGAAGCCAGACCCCCTCCTAATCAAAGCATTAAATGTCAATAGTCCTGGCAGCACCTCACTGGATCCCAGTATTCTCAGGCTGGTGCTGGATGAAGTCCTTGCCCCGCTCACCAGCCTACTAAACTGATCCCTCTACCTGGGGCAATTTCCCACTGCTTGGAAAACAGCCATAGTCAAGCCCATTCATAAAGAGGGTGACAGGTCCTCCGCCAGCAACTACCGACCAATCTCCATCCCCCCCCAAAGCCCTAGAAAAAGTGGTGGCCATTTAAATCACTGAATATCTGACTAAGCATAACATCTTATGCCCTGAGCAGCATGGCTTCCATGCTGGTCACAGTACCGGCACTGCACTAATTGAGTTCTCCAATTTCCTACATTCCTCCCTGGACACCAGCTCCCTAGCTGGTGCAGTGTTCGTTGACCTCTCTAAGGCTTTAGACACTGTCTTCCACCCTCTTCTGCTGGATGCCCTCTGCCACACTGGTTTCTCGGCTGGTCCCCTTGCATGGTGCACAAGCTATCTATCCGCTCACTCACAGTGTGTTAAAATCAATGTGACACTCTGTGATACCCATCCCATCCACTCAGGGGTACCCCAGGGCTCCATCCTGGGCCCCCTTCTCTTCTCATGCTATCTAAACACCCTGCCCAGTGCATGGTCTGGCAAAATTCTTCTGTATGCAGAAGATGCTGTCATTCTTGCCACCCACCACAATCCCATCTACCTTCAGGACTCCCTACAACAATCATACAATGATGCCGAAGCCTGGTTTAAGGAGCACAGACTCATCATTAATCTTAAAAAAAAACAAAACTATGCTCTTTGCCCACCCCAAAACAAAGCCTGCAGCCACCCACTCCATATCCTTCCTAGTACCAAACAACCGCTTGAACAAGTCTGCTCCTACAAATACCTTGGGGTTACCTTCTATTCAGCCCTCACATTTCACACCCACATTGATGCCCTTGCATCTGCCACTAACACATGGCTTGGCATCCTCTACCACCATAGAAACTGCCTTCCCCCAGATGCTCTCTGGCTTGCTGTTACGTCTTCAGTACTGTCCCTTGTAGACTATGGCCTACCAGTCTATGGTGCTGCCTACACGACTGCCCTCAAAAAAATTCACCTCACCCTAAATAAGGCTTGCAGACTGATTACTGGTGCCCCCAGGCTCACACATACCTGTCAACTGTATGATGAGGCTAAACTCTTTACCTTAGATGAACGGCTTCGCTATCAAACCTGCCTCCTCACAAAAAAAAAACCCTACTCGGGTTCTCCCCTCCTGGGGTGACAGCCTCCATCCACCAGACCCCACCTACTATCGCAACATGAACCTCCAACAAAACCACTCTACTGGTCCCCAGATCAAGAACCATCCATGGTCAGAGGTTCTTCTGCTACAGAGCCCCATCGTGGTTTAACTCTCTCCCTGCCCCCATCTCCAATGCCACCACAATCTCCAATTTCAAAACCGCCCTTCGGAGCCAACTCTTTAACACTCGTAGCTGCTCCTGTCTCTGAATGTGGCCTCGACCTCTCCACTCATGACAATGCCTGCTGGGCGGCTCTCCACCTCACCCACCCTGCCACCTCTTCCCCCAGTGCACCATACCTATGTATAACCAGGCCTGTGCTTGTTGTATTATTGTAATGCCACTAGATTGTACAATGTATGAATCCAACTTGTGTAACACTTATTTCAGTTACTTGTACTCTGTAACTTAAATGTATTATGTTTGTCCTCAATGTGATGAGGTGCCTCTGGTAATGCCTATTTTAGCTACCTGTACTCTGTAACCTAAAATTGCTATGTTTGTCCTCAATGTGACGAGGTACTTTTGGAAACAAGCCCCTGGCTCAAAGGTTGTAAACTGATTTACAAATAAATAAATAAATTAATTAAACTGCATGTCATCAATGAACCCTGCTCTATGCAGGTGATGCTGTAATTTTTGCAAGCCACTCGGACCCAAACCTACTCGAAAGCAATCTGCAGAATGGATTCATGAAAGTTGAGCAATGGTTTAGTAAACATAAACTGGCACTAAACTACAAGAAGACAAATGTTCTGTTGTTTTCATCCACCCCCAATAAACACAAGGCACATGCTCTTACTATCAGAAATAACCAATGAACTCCCTTGAATAAATACAGCACTTCAAGTACCTTGGGATAACTTTGGATAGTCACCTTACCTATGCTCATCATAGAAGCATAGAAACATAGAATTTGACGGCAGATAAGGACCACTTGGCCCATCTAGTCTGCCCTTTTTCCTATCTGATGGATAAGCTGCAGATCCTAGTTAACCATCAGCCTACTTCCTCCTACACCCCACTAGAATTACCTTATGTCTGTCACATGCATTCTTGAATTCCCCCACTGTCCTTGATTCCATGACCTCCTCAGGAAGGCTGTTCTATGTATCCACAACCCTGTCTGTGAAAAAATACTTCCTCACAGTACCTCTGAGCCATCCCCCCTCTATCTTCAAATTGTGCCCCCTTGTTCTTGCACATCTCTTTTTCTAAAAGATACTACCCTCTTGGACTTTGTTGATTCACTTGAGGTACTTGAAAGTTTCTGTGATGTCCCCCCCCTTCTTTCCTCGAGGATATACATATTAAGCTCCTTTAGTCTCTCTTTGTATGCCTTCTGGTGCAGACCCTGCACCATTTTGGTTGCCCTCCTCTGGACAGCCTCCACTCTGTCTATATCTGTCATCAAGAATATTGCCAGGGCCGTTAACATTAGGATTGGACTACTCTATTGACACATAAGTAGTCTAACCCCTAAAGCTCTCAAACTAGCAATTCACAGTTTGGTGTTCTCGATCATTGATTATGGCCTAGTCATATACAGAGCTGCTTCCACTACCACACTCAAAAGGCTCAGTGTTGCTCTGAACAAGGTCTGTAGGATTCTAACAGGTGTGTCCCATTTCACCCACACTTGTGAGTCCTATGCTCAATTTGGGTGGCTCCAGTTAAGTGGGAGGATTAAATATAAAAACATGCCTTCTTACAAAAAAGGTGCTCATGCCAATGAGAGTGGGATGCCTACTTAACAAATCTCTCAAGACCCAACACACATGCACCTCAACAACTGAACTGCTTCTTGTCACGAGGTGCCAGACTACTCAATGCCAATGCTCCTTTTTTTTCAGAGCCCCTTTCTGGTTCAATGGACTGCACAGTGAACTGGCTAACCTGTTTAAACTCGGCTAGTTCAAACATAAGCTCTGACATCAATTCTTAATGATAATAATATATTAAACTTTATTTTTCGAGTGCCTTTCAAATACAAAGGCGCTTTACAATGTTAAAGATTCCATAAAACTAATATAATTAATAAATAAAACAGCAATAACAAATAATAACAATTTATGGAAAAGCCTGACTCCACAAAAAAGTTTTAAGTGCCTGTTTAAAGCTCCCCATGGTCACGCATTCCTGAAGCTGAAACTTAACTGAAAGCGCCTTTGATTGCATCTATTAACTCACAGGTACCCTAATCCTTGATTTCTCCCTTCCTCTGCTGTACTCCCTCACCTCTTCAAACCTCCTCTTGTTAGACATGCCTCTCTGCCCGCTACCCTTTTCTATGCCTGTTCCCTCTCCAATCAACTCATTTGTTCTCCCCCTCCACCCTCTGCCTACCTTAAATGCAACTTTGACAAAGCCTCTGGCTACTACGTTCTCTTCCTTGGGCTACAAACTACCCTCCTTCCTCACATAATTCTTCTCTACCTCTCTGCTTTAATGTTGCTGCTTAAACATGATGTGTTTTAAAGATGAAAACTGTTGCATATGATGTATTTTAGTAACTCGTCTATTAGTTCCTCTTATGTTTGCTTATAACCCCTCCCCGCTGACGTGGAACGTTTGTCATTGAGCTGCTTGGTGCTCAAAGGTACTTTGTAATCCTAGATTGAATAAATGAAAAAAAAAAATAAAATGGTGGAAAACAACACATTGGGCAGAGTAAGACAGATAACTTATACTTGGATCTCATAGCACAATTAGGACTTGTTCAATATGTTCCTTTTACAACTAGGTATGACAACATACTGGATATTATTTTATCCAATATGAATAATAGAGTAGCCAACGTTAGTACT
Organism: Neoceratodus forsteri; assembly: GCA_016271365.2. Lineage (NCBI taxonomy): Eukaryota > Metazoa > Chordata > Ceratodontiformes > Ceratodontidae > Neoceratodus > Neoceratodus forsteri. Next base: position 38,330,937 of record CM028137.1, on the reverse strand, counting down.
ACAGCTCCTGTGGGCAATAGTGACCATGACTGTGTGAAACTTCAGACTCAGGGTCCAATTAGGCACAGTGGGATGGGAAGCACAAAAAAAAATTTTTAGAAAGGCAAACTTTAATGCTATTAAAAATATCATGTCTAAGTGGGATTGGCCAGTGACTTTTCAGATCATACAGTTAATGAGAACTGGGAATTATTGACCTCTAAAATAAAAAGAGCGGTAGTTACATATATAATGAGTACACAAAAATATACCAACAAAAAATCTTCTCCCAGATGGATGAAGCCCTTCATTAAAAAATTAATCAACAAAAAAAAAGATTATACAAACGTATAAAGGGTGGTAACCAATATTTAATACCAGCTTACAGGGCCTTAGTTAAGAAAATTAAAATAAACATCAAGAATTCTAAAGCACTATATGAAATAACATTGGCCACTAAGGTTTCTGATAAAAAAAAAAGTATTTTTTTCTCACATTAATAGTCTAAGAGGATCTACAAATTCAGTAGGGCCATTTTTAAATAGTTTGGGGTTACCTACTGATAATAAAGAGATGGCAGATCTACAAAATATGTTTTTTGTACAGTATTTAATAACATTACTGTAACCACTCTTGATGATATACCAATACCTGTACCTGGTCAAATAATCATTAATCCAATAGATGTTCATAAAAGACTTAAAAATCTACCAACAAACAAATCTTCTGGGCGCAACGACATACATCCTCAGGTTCTGCATGAAATTGTGGATTATTTATTTCTACCCCGACATATATATTCCAGCACTCCTTGGACTTGGGTGAGATACCACTCAGCTGGAGGGTTGCCACAGTGGTGCCCCTCTTAGAAAGACCCCCAGACACAACCTGAAAATTTTAGACCAATTAGTCTAACATCACTATTGGGTAAAATATTGTAAGGTGTAATTAAAGATCACATTCAACAGCACCTACTTATACTGGGACTTGTTGATCCATGTCAGCATGGTTTTACTAAATTTAGATCTTGTCAAACCAATCTCTTGTCATTTTATGAAAATGTTAGTAGGGAAATAGATAATAGAAATCCAGTGGATGTAATATTCCTGGATTTTGCTAAAACATTTAACAAATTGCCCCACCCTGAGTTGGTAAAAACATTAAGGGACTTTAACCTGATTGGCAATATAATTTGTTGGATTGCTAATTGGTTAAGAGGTCACCAGCAGAGAGTGGTAGTGAACGGCATCTTCTCTGAGTGGGATGGGGTTACTAGTGGGGTACCACAGGGGTCTGTCTTGGGACCAATTCTTTTTAATATATATATTTCCACATTACAATTGGTATCTCCAAAGATCTGGTTGTATAAGTTTGCAGATGACTGTAGACTAGGAACAGCAGTAACTGGGTTAGAAAGTACCACTGCATTGCAAATAGCCTTGGATCATATCTTCGAATGGGCCAAAAACAGTAAATTGGCATTAAATATAAGTAAGTGTAAAGTTATGCACTTGGGCACCAATAATAAACAGTGCAAGTACTTCCTAAATAATGAACCACTAATTACATACTAACATACTAAAATGCCAGCAGAATAGGCCTAACGGTCTTTCGTGTCTGCTGGTTTGGTCAGTCCCCACCCAGGGAGCTGACCTTGCTGCCCCCCCGGCTTCTCTCTTCCCAGTCCCAGATATTCCCACTGTATAGGACTTTGAAACACTCTCCAAAAAAGATCTTGGTGTAACAATCAGCTCTAATCTTAAATTTAATACATATTGTAGGGATCAAGTAAAAAAAGCAAATCAAATAATGAACTATATTTTTAGACGCATTTCTAGTAGAGCAAGGGAGGTGATGCTCCCCTTGTATGTGGCGTTGGTCAGACCTCACCTGGAATATTGCGTACAGGTCTGGTCTCCTTATACTGTACTAAACAGGATATAAAAAGAGTGGAGGCAGTACAAAGAAGGATGACTAGTTCTATTACTGGCTTACTAAATCTCCGAAGCTCCAACTATATCGTGCTTCAAAACTTCCTTACGTAACCACCTTATTAACACCCGATGCTGTAACTGCCACTAGTCAAAGCCGTACTCAATACTTATGACAAAGCTTATTACTAAGCTGCTAAGGATGACATAACTCTGGCATTGTTTGCATCCATCCTACCTGTACCAGCTTGTTTGTATCTATGTCTTAATTTTACTGTTATACTTATGTGTTGTACTGCTATACCGTGTATTTTGGTTTGTCTTACTGTGACAAGGTACCTTTGTAAATGAGCCTATGGCTCAAAGGTTTTCCAAACTGCTGTTTAAATAAAATAAAAAATAAAATAAAATAAAAAAAAAATAAAATAAAGGGGAAATCTTATTGGGAAAGATTAAAAGCACTTCAACTATATTCCCTACAATACAGAAGACACAGGAGCTGAATTAGGTTTAGTTTTAAATCATAATAGAGTTAGTGGTAGGAAACATCCAATACAACTTTTCTCGGAGAAATGCAATTTGCAGCTAAGAAAACCCTGGTTTAGTCAAAGGGCGATTTCTGCATGGAATACACTACCTGGGGAAGTCATTAGGAGTAAAGATATGTTTGCATTAAAACATAACTTGGACAACAATATGAGTGATGAGGTTAAATTTGGTGTTTTTTCATAAATTTTACTTAGGGTTAGATACTTACAATAGGCAAGCATTATGGACAAAAGTCTAATAAGCTTGCTACAATCTATGAAATCTATGGTGGGGTTTGATACAGGCACTAAGGGGCTCTGCTGCACGGTAAAATATAGTACTACGAACATGAGCTGGTAACTACAGTTTTTCTGCCTGTTAGGCTGCACAATCATAGACTGCACAGTAGTGATAGTACAGTTCAGGTATACAACTAATGGGAGTGGAGGGTGAGGATGAATGGCTAGGGCTATCGTCTATTTAATAGTGGGTGGGGTTGGGGCAGGTAGGCAGGACAAAACCCTCTACTGAAACTCCTCTGGGCATCGAGGAGACACCAGCTGTGACTCACTCAGAGTCCAACTGAGGAGAAAGTTCAGTAAACAGAGCGCAGACTCAGCCAATAAGGTCTGAGAGTCTGGTGCAGTCTGCCAATGGTAACTGTGGCTTACAGTGCATGTCAAGCACCATAACTTGCTTCTTGGAAGAGGCAGGCGGGTTCTGCTGGTCTCAATGACTGTCAGAGATGTTGGCCAGCAGGGAACCAGTGCCAAGGTGCAGGCACCGGTTGCTGGTAGCACAGGGCTTCTCAGCCTGCTCTGAGATAATCTGTAGAGAGAGAGAGGAGAGAGAGAGAGCGAGGTTAGGTTACAGATTGCTTTGAACACAAGAGCTAGGAGTTGGGGACAGAGGTAAGGGGATTAGTCTGATTAGAAAGGCTATGTGTGGGCAGGGGGGAATCTGGGGATTAGCAGTGGGGGATTTTTCTGTGGTAGTGGTGCCAAGTACAAAGCACTTCAAACAAGGGCACACAGAGGGGCTGCTGAGGCAACTAAGTCAGCGTGTGGAATCACATTGGCTACCAAAGGGAAGTTCACTCTCCTACCTTTAGAAGTTACAAATTCAGTACCAATTTTAGGGAAAACAAGAAGTTAGCAGTGGACATTAAGAACCCCACTGGCAACAACAGTTCAGCAGGCAGAATCCCTATGGCAGCTTAGCCTGAGTGTGGGAATAATGAAATACAGAAATAATTTCCCCTAGCAATGGAGATGTTGGCCAGCAGAGAACCTGTTCCGAGGTGTGGGCACTGGTTGCTGGTAGCTCAGGGCTTCTCAGCCTGCTCTGGGTGAATCTTGCTTCTGGGGATGAGGCAGACGGGTTCTGCTGGTCTCGGTGGCCATTGAACATGTTGACTGGTAGGGAACCAGAGCCGAGGTGTGGGCACTGGTTGCTGGTAGCTCAGGGCTTCTCAGCCCGCTCTGGGTGAATCTTGCTTCTGGGATGAGGGGGGCAGGTTCTGCTGGTCTCAATGGCCATTGGACATGTCGGCTGGCAGGGAACCAGCACCGAGGTGTGGGCACTGGTTGCTGGTAGCTCAGGGCTTCTTGTCCTGCTGTGGGTGAATCTTGCTTCTGGAATGAGGTGGGCAGGTTCTGCTGGTCTTGGCAGACATTGGAGATGTTGGCCAGTGGGGAACCAGCATCGAGGTGCAGACACTGGTTGCTGGTAGTTCAGGGTTTCTCAGCCAATAGTAACTAGTCATTCCACATAACCAATTGGGATTTTGTCCAGGTTGCTTTGAATTGTTTGGGTCAGCACATTGACTGCTAGATGCAGACTCTCGAGAGTGGAGAAAGAATCTCCAGATGGCTGAGCTGAAGCAGATACCGTGTCGGGCCCCCAAGTAGTAGAATCACTTTTTTGTCAGATTTCTAGGATGCTCCATTCTAAATGTTTTACTGAAACAATGCAGTCCACTAATCATTCTGTCAAACCTGTGGCTTACAAATCACAAATCTGGTATTTTTAACAAAAAGAGACCAAATCCTCAGGAGCTTCAAAAACTATGTCTCTCCAGCAGGACTGCAAGCTCCACCCCCCACAGGGAAAAAGCACTCCTGAAATATTTTCTAGCAGTGATACCTTGGAGGATACTGCAGGAGCACAATTACATCTTTATCACAGAGTGCTTCATCCTGATGGGCTGCACTGTATATGTGTGGATATATGATAATATATCATGAAAAGAAATCCAATTTGGTCAACTGACTGGAGACAATGTGCTTGCACAGTAAGAACAGAAACTCAGACACAGAACCAGATAGACATCCAGACAGACACAGAAACATAGACATACAGATATATACATCTACTGAACTTGAGAGAGACACACACACATACACAGACAGAAACATATCTACAGCCAAACAGACACATAAACATGAATGCAAAGATACAAACTGAAAATTTGTTTTCAGACTTAGAGTTTCTGGATTCTCTTTTTTTGGGCCACCTACACTGGGCCCTTTTTCTGACTGAGCATATCCCAGTAACACCAGAAGAGCCAGATGTTGCTTCTTCAATTGCCTTAGCTGAATCCGGTTCTTCAGTAGTGCCCACTAGGCTTGCCTCCTCTGTGGGTCCTGGCAGCAAGTACTGGTATGCCCAACCTGCAAAAAACCACATGTAACACCAAGTAAGCAGAGGGTTAGACCATGTCATGCAATGTGCAGCCCTACATGAGCGTGGGGAGCTGCTACTGTCATGTCATTAAGGTGTGCCCCCACAGATTTGTCTCACCCCTCCTAGAGATGCTAAAATGAGAGAGACTACCACATGATGGAAAGATACAGTATGAAAACTTCTTCTGCCTTTACCCTTCTTTTCAGAATGTGATCTTAACTGTACTGGTAACTAGGAAGCTGGGAAGCAGACAGTATCTACAATGCTGTCTCCACCAATGAGTGTCTCCTGGGATGCTCCCATGTAGTTTTATTGGCCAACAGGTGGTCCAGGATCACAGCATCTTTCTTTTATTCTTTGAAATGAATACCTTGTAAAGTCTATGCTACTCATTATTTAGCCCTGAATAAAGAATAATCTTTTTCACCAGCCCGCTGGCACAACGGTAGTACGACCACTTGTGATGCTGATGACCCCCATGTCAGAGGCCAGCTCAGAAGTCTGAGGTCCAGCCGGGGAGAGGAGGCTTGAACATCCAAGGGACTGTTGTCCTCCTTCAGGGAGTGAGGGGACATGGACCCTGGCAGTTGCCTGACACCTGTTGGAGACCAGGGGTCAGGCATGCCAGGCCATCAAGATGCACAGAAAGTGCAGCAGCTATTGGCACACATTGTGCAGGAGTGTGCAATGTGTGTCACAATGGCATTGCATGTCCACATCTCTTGAGGAGAAGAAGGAAAATGTGAAACAGTACTGACCGGCAGGATGATGCCAGTTTCCCACAGGCTTTTCACCTGGCGGTCCAGGGACATCCATGCCATTTGTATCTTCTCAGGAGCTTGGTTCTACAGAATGGACTATAAACAATCCAAACTTGGATAAGGTTTAAAACATTTATTAAAATAATGAAATAACAGCAGACATTATCCTGTCAATCTCATGAACATTTCACACATCTACGTGCTTTTTCAAGATGCCTTAAAAAAGGACATACGTGTGTGAAACATTTGTGAAGCTGACAGGATGATGTCTGCTGTTATTTTATTTTTATTTTTTTTGTAGGGTCTATTTCTGCACCCTACTCTCGGGGCATCTCTTAGGGTCCTGCTGACAGCCGCCACACTCAACCAACCACCTGAACTGACCACTCCGGAAGCTATATCGGGTATGCGGGGTATGGGGCTCTCCTGGCCCCATGGAGAGGCCCTCAGACCCCAAGGAGAACCGGAGAGTCAGCTGGTATTAGGCGTGTGGTGGGTCAGCTTGCCAGAGATCACCATCGCCTTACCCAAGGGTAGAGGGATTTTCTTGTTACATTTCCTCCCCTGAGGCACAGACATGCAATGACATCCCCCCCCCGGTGTGCGCATGCTGCCATACACACGTGGAGGACATCTACCGCTGCCCCAATCCCCATGCTTCTTGCGCTGTGCACTGCAGTGCCCCCAGCCTCTGCCAGGGGATGCCAGTGCCACAGGAGAGCCCCAAACCCCCCCCAGGACTAAGAGATCTGTCTATGGAAGCTCAATCTTAGTCCTCCCCTGCTGACCCCTGACGACCCGGGCTCATTCCCAAACCTGGGTCACCGGTGTGGTGCGAGGTGTGGTATCCAGTGCCTCAACCCTCAGCGCCACCGGGACGGCTATTTATTTTTTTATTTTAATAAATGTTTTAAACCTTATCCAAGTTTGGATTATTCATAGTTTGTTCTGTAGAATCCAGCTCTTCAGATGATACGATTACCAAAGTGAATGCCAGTGGTTCCAGTTTTTGGTTCGGTGCTCCATGAGAATAGATTTTAATATCTGTGCCAGCTAGATCCTGTCTCAGGTGGGGTTTGGGGGCCCTTTCAACCCTGCTAATGGGGTAGTAAGCCCTGGAGGAACACACTGGCCATGATACGTTCTAGAGGACATTGGGGTGACAGGACTGGGGAGACCAGAGGATAGTCATTAAAGGGGGAAAAAAAATAATCTTGTATTTGTTGTAGTTAATAAAGAACAATATATGAGTAGAAGTGCATTATGACTTTTTTAACGTCCCAAGACATGTGTTGCTCAGCAAATCACAAGAGTGAAGCTTGAGTGTTTTCCATTTTGCATAGTGAATGCTGGAATTCTGCTACCGGCAGCATTCCATAGAATTTTCCAAAATTCTGCAGATTTGCTCTCTGTCAGAATGTCAACATTCCACCCAGGCCTACTATTTATACATTTACTTTTTCATTTTGCTACCTAGGTCCCACGCTCCATGTGCAGTGAGAGCTGTTCTCCAGGATATCGGAAATCGGCTCGGAAGGGACAGCCAGTCTGCTGCTTTGATTGTGTTCCCTGTTCTGAGGGGGAAATGACCAACCAAACAGGTGAGTGAGACTTTCTGTGACAGATTTTAAGAAAGCGGGATGCAAATTTGTTGGGCTATCTGTAACTCCATCAGCATCTTCCCAGTTACAGAGAAACTCTGAAACTTTATTTCCGAAAGCTTTCAAGTTTTTACAACACTTTCCATGATTCTGTGCAGCTCATACACTCAGGTGTGTTTGTGCAAGAAACATCACAAGTGTGCCACAGGTTGATGGCCCCCTACTGAAAATCTAGCCCTTAGAACTTAATAAATTGAAATGCCTTATTATAACCATTTATTATATTGTGCAACAAGCATTCTTTCGGGGCTCAATTTTCAGGGGTCATAAACTTTGAAATATGCCCATTGGTCTGTGTAGAGCTGTAGGGATTCCAGCTATTAGGATATTCTGTAAATTGCATGGTAAGGGAGTCAATACAATTGCAGCAACAGACATGGTCAAATACTTTCATATATTTCACAACATTTTTACACAGAATTTCTTGGTGGCCTTTTAGTGGTTTAGCAGGCAGGCATGGAATTTCTCTAACTATGTCACAGAACCTTCATGAAATAGCTACATTGTCTCTTTTGCTGCAACTTTATACTGTATACTGGATTTCATCCCTTACAGTAAATTGGTATGGTCCACCCACTAATTATGCCAAAAGCAACTGATCAGGTATAACCTCTACAATATGAAGGACTTTATTTTACAAATAATTTACATAAGTTAGTATGTCTGCAACATCTTGGTTTCAATGTGTCCTGCTTCAACAGCCATGAGAACTGAAATACAGGAAATGCCATGACTTGAAACTGTTCCTACTTCTCAAACTTCACATTCTTCATCCCTGGTGATGGCTTCTCTTCCTGATTAAGATCCTAATTATGGTCTTGACACTGATTGCATTATATAGTGATCACTTGATTGTTATTTTTTTCCCCTCAGGATATTCTTGGAAACAAGACTTTTCTGGCCTCAGAGAGCCTTAAAAACAAAGAAGTAAATGCACACCCTACATGGCAAATTTTACAAATATAACATTCCTTCTGCCTGCATTGGGCACTTACTTATTTTACCTCCAGTAGGAATGGGGGGTCTTTTGTTATTCTCATCAGGGCCCTGTTGTGATGATGCCCAGCTTCCAAATGTCAAGGTAGACCACCCATCAACTGCGTCCCTATTCCAAAATGTAACTGCCTAAGCTGGCTTTCTTTAAGTGAGGTGCACTTCCTAAATTGGCTGTCTTTAATCAAGATGGCATCCTCAACCAATGGGTAGGTACTCCATATACTCACGGATAAGCCTATCTGTGTATACACCGACCCCCCCAAAGCAGCTGTTTTAAAAGCAACAAGTATACAGACCCGCATATAAGCAGAGTGCAAATTTTTGCAATCACACAGTTGTGAAAGACACAGGACACATAACACACAACTTTGCTGAGTGCAATTTGTTTTTTATTTTCTTTGCAAGCACACACTTGTGAAAGATACGGTACACATAACATACAACCCTGTTCAGTACTTCTCCCAATGGCATTACATTTCAACCTTGTTCTTTATGAAACACGGCACATAGCACTTGGCAATGAAGTAAAGTGAAATCAGTGAACTTATCTAATGTACGATAGTCCGAATCCAGCAATCCTTTCTAATCAGTTTCTTCATCCTCTTCTCCATCCAAAATCCCAAGAGACTGTAGATTCTCAGACAGGAACTGCTCAGTTAGTGCACCATCAGTATAGTCCAGCTCCTCCTGTTCCTCTTCTTGTTCCTCGCTCAAACTGTCAGCCTCTGCATCATCATACAGTGCATCGTCTTCCATCCCGTCCATGGAATTGCTTATATAGCATTTCAGAAATGATCTGCAGACCATATCGACAGGGTTCGAGTCCCATGCTTCTATGACTCACTTGCACACCAAATCTAGGTCAGGCTTCTTGAGGTTGCCAGCTTTAGATATAGCTCCTTCACCACAGCACATCCAATCACTCCACAGATGTCTGACCCTGTCTTTAAATGGCTTGTTCAAACACACATCAAGGGGTTGGAGTATGGATGTGAGACCACCAGGTATAACACAGAGGTCTACCTTTGATTTTTTGGCTAGTTTTTTAACACCATCAGTTAAATGTGCCCGAAACATGTCCCAGACAAGGAAGGAGTGCTTAGAGCACAGCACCCCTGGACATGAGCCCCAAACCCTTTGCAGCCTGATCTTTACCAGTTCCTCATCCATCCACCCTTTGGGATGGGGTTATACTAGCACCCCGAGGGGGGAAGTCATATTTTTGGGTAATGTTTTCCTTTGAAAATAACAGTTGGCCTTAGTTTGGCACCATCAGCCATGTATGCTAGGACAACAGTAAAATTAGTCTTTTTGTGCCCTGTTGTTTGTATAAACACTGTTTTACTCCCTGTAGGTTTCACAGACCTGTTACCAGGCAGGTCAAATGTCTTGGGGGTTTTGTCCATGCTTCCTATCTGCGAAATGTCATAATTGTGTAATTGTTTCATTTTTATTACAAACTGCGAAAGTTGTAAACCTTTTGTTCAAGATCATGTGGTAGTTTCTGTGATATTTTAGTATGCTGTCTTAATGTCAGCCCGTGATGTTCCATAAATCTTGAACACCACCCTGCTGATGCCAGAAAAGACTCCGAGCCTGTGGAGCAGTACTTGGGCTCCTTTGCCATCCCAAGCACCTGCATTTGGATGGACAAGCATGTAATGATGTAGCTGTTCTGGTGGCATGACTGTACCCATTCATTTAGATCTGATTCAAGCATACTGAAAGCAGATCGGTCACCACGGCATGCTTTCTTAGTCGTAGGCATATCAAGTAATGCCTCTTTTTGTTTTCTCCACTCCCGCACTTGCTTCTCATTAATTGAGAAGTGTCGGGCAGCAGCAGAGTTATTGGAGCTCTCAGTGAATTCAATGGCATGAATCTTAAAGGCTGCATCGTAAGCGCTCCATTTTCTCTTGCTGCCAGTTACAGTACTGGTATTCATTTTGGCATGAACTATGGTAGTGACACTGTGTATGTCTTTTATGTGTCTTGTTAGTGTACCATTTAATACTGGGCAGCTGAAACTGGGTGTGGAAACTGAAGTGGTTAGAGATTTTTTTTGTTTGGCAAGTAAGTTTTGACCCGCGTATAAGCCAAGACTCCTAAAGTGATCATTGTATTTCGGTGTAAAAATCTCGGTTTATACACGAGCATATATGGTAACTGGTGCAGAGCAGCTATTGAGAGAGCCATATATTTCCCATGCTTTAAACAAACACGGTATTAGTAGCTCAACCCTTGCTCATTCACAAACTTTAAAAATGTCTTTTTCATTAGGGGTGTTACTGCTTGATGGCATACATCAGTTCTAACAGACAAATAGTGTAGTTGCCATATTAATCCTAGTAAGAACAGATCCAGAAGCAAATGGTTTGATACCTTTTATTCGATTAACATAACTGTTGCAACAAAAGAACAAAGTGCTCTAGCTTTCAAACCAACCAAGTCCTTCTTCAGAAGCTTTATGACAGCTATTTAGAAAATCCCATACTATTAACACCAAGGTAATGCATAAAAATAGAAATAATTCACATTGGTTTAACATATTCATTTGAAACATAACAGAAGATTACGTCAGAGAAGCTAATTAACACCTAATTTAATCTTATACTGTCCACATGCTGTGAGACTGCTTAGTGCAGTGAGACAGATCTGGCAGTATTTTCTTTTTTTAAACAAATCTTTATTTTAAATGACATACTGTGGGGCTGTAAGAGTCTACATACCAGACAGGAAGTGCAGTGGGATTTTTAGTTCATACAGCAGAGAGAGAGAGTGATCTACGAGTCCTGCACTAAACACTGTATTTGGGTGTTTGATGCAATATTTTCCTCTGGGGATATTGAGGGCAGCTCTGAAGTCCTTGTAAGGGCTATTAGTCTGACTTTTAAGGTGTATTGGGCTAGTTTGTGATAGCGATCACTCTGGGCCATGTCACATGACGTTGTGACACTTCCAGGATGACAGCTATTTCAATGCACTGTATTTATCTTGCGCAGAGATGTGCACTGAGACACAAGCATCATGCATGTCGGAAGTGTCAGAAGGGGAAGAACAGGAGAAGGCACAAAACAATAAAATAAGGAACCTTCATAATATTGTGTCTGTAAGTAGCCTATATTATTAATATAATGTGGCCTATAGCTATATCTTCTGTTAGACAATACACGAGAGCTAACAGGATGGATACAAAAGTGGTTAAACTAGAAGGTGGCCAATTGGGCTTATGAGGTATTATGTGTAACAAAATTAGTACAGAAGTGGCAAACAAGGTTCTAAACTTCACTTGTGAATAATGGTCATTAATAAAAGAACTTAAGCATAAGCTATTGGTGGTGGAAATGAAACGTATTACAATACAGCAGAACAAGTTGTTTCAAAATACTGAGAAGGGTTATCATGATAGGGATATAAATGATGGAAAAGGAAAGGATTTAAGGAAGAGAGAAAGAAAAGAGATGGGAGATGAGAATTGGATAGTTGAGCAAAGGAAGTTAAAAAAAGGTAGAAGAAGGGTAAAGGTTTTTACTTTGGAAACACAAAACAGCTTTGAACCATTAATAACTCTGGATGAAAACAGTAATGTAAATAATCAAGAGATAACTAATTTTACTGATAACAGGGGGCAAATTAATATAACATCAGATGCTGTCACATAAACTCAAAATGGATCAACAAGTCCAGGGGGTACACAGAAGGCAGTTATAGGTCAGACATCAGAAGAGACTCAAATTAACCATTATTACACGAATATGGAAGGAAATGAAATGGACACCCATATTTTGAACACAGATATGAATACAGATGCTGTAGCCATAATGCAACATGGAAACTAGAGATGGAAAAAGTATATGTCCTAGGTGATTCTATTGTAAAGTATACTGATAGTTATACTTCAAGTGGCTCAAAGAGGATGTGACAAAAATAAAGGATGTTCAGAAAATGTTAAAGGACCCAGTGAAAGAAAAAAATGGAAATGCCACAGTAATAGTACACTTGGGGGTAAATAATATTAGAAGCCAGAGTAAAAAAGAAATTGAACAAGAATTTAAAAACATTGGGGAAGAAGCACATAAACTAACTTGTAGGGTTCACATCTCAGACATACTACCTCTACCAAGAGAAAGCAAGTTTAATATAAATAAAATCAAGGACATAAACAATTGATTGAGGCAGTGGACACTACAGGAGGCAATGGACACTATAGGATGGAATCGGGTATGTGATGCATTGGGAAGAATTTATAAATGAACCTGCAAATTTTTGTCAGGACGGACTACACCTTAGTAACAATGAAAGTAGAAAATGAGGATTAAAATTGAAGGAAATAGTAGATAAATTTTTTAACTGAAGAGTGGGGGGAGAGGGGAAACCCAAAAGACAAGAAGTGGCAGTGAAGGCAATGTGAATAGCAAAAGTAAAAATGCAACTCTGAACACAAAAAAGTTCAAAATTAAGGTTTGGTTATTAAATGCAAGAAGTCTGACCACTGAAAAAAAAATCTGAACTTGAAGTATTACTAGCGGTTGAGAATGTGGATATCTGTATGATATCAGAAACTTGGTGGGATGAAGGAGTAGATTGGAATAAGGAAATTGACAGCTATAAGTTGTTTACTAAGGATAGAATAAATAAAAAAGGTGGTGGGTTGTTAAGTATATTAGAACACAGAAACATAGAATTTGATAGCAGATAAGGACCACATGGCCCACCTATTCTGCCCATTTCCCTACGTAATGGATAAGCTGCAGATCCTAGTTAACCAACAGCCTACTTCCTCCTACCGCCCACTTGAATTGCCTTATGTCTGTCCCATGCATTCTTGAATTCCCCCACTGTTTTTGACTCTACAACCTCTTCAGGAAGGCTGTTCCATGCATCTACAACTCTCTTTGTGAAGAAATACTTCCTCACATTACCTCTGAGCTATCCCCCCTCTATCTTCAAATTGTGGCCCCTTGTTCTTGCACATCTCTTTTTCTGAAAGAGGCTACCCTTTTGGACTTTGTTGATTCCCTTGAAGTATTTGAAAGTTTCTATCATGTCCCCCCCCCTTCCTCGAGGCTATACATCTTAAGCTCCTTTAATGTTTCTTCATATGTCTTCTAATGCAGACCCTGCACCATTTTGGTTGCCCTCCTCTGGACAGCCTCCACCTTGTCTATGTCTTTACGGAGATGGGATCTGCAGAACTGTACACAGTACTCCAGATGTAGTTTTACCAACTGTCTGTACAGAAGGCCAACAACTTCCTGCCTCTCTCTATGCATACCAGTATCTCCCCAGCCCTCCTTACTGAATTCTCACATTGCTGGCCCACCTTTAGGTCATCTGATATGACTACCCCCAGGTCCCTTTCCATTTTTGTTGTTGTCAGTATCTCACCCCCCATTGTGTACTCTTCCCCTGGGTTTTTGTTTCCCAGTGCATTACTTTGCACTTCTTTGCATTGAATCTAAGCTGCCATACATTTAACCATTCCTCCAACCTTGCCAAGTCCCTTTTCTTCCTTTCCACCCCATCTTGCATATCAACCCTGTTGCAGATCTTTGTGTCATCTGCAAAGAGGCATACTTTCTCTTCATGTCCCTCTGCATTGTCACTTATAAAGACATTAAAAAGGACCGGCCCCAGTACTGAACCCTGCGGTACCCCACTAGTAACCCTTCTTTATTCATTGTGGACTCTATTTACTATTACCCACTGTGTCCTGTTCTCCAGCCAGTGTTTTACCCAGGCTACCACCCTGGGACCCACTTCCAGGCTATCTAATTTGTTTATTAATCTTTTGTGTTGGACTATGTCAAATGTCTTCCTAAAGTCTAGGTAGGCCATGTCCACAGCCACTCCCTGGTCTACTACTTTGGTCACCCAGTAAAAAAATCAATTAGATTTGTCTGACATGACCTTCCTGCTGTGAATCCATGCTGCCTTGGGTCCTATGCCCCACTGACCTCTAGGTACTCAACAATTATTTCCTTCAGAAGTGATTCCATCATTTTCCCTACCACTAAGGTGAAACTGACAGGTCTGTAGTTTCCTGCCTGTGTCTTGCTCCCACTTTTGTGAAGGGGAATCACATCCACCCTCCTCCAGTCCTCAGGTACCACACCATCCTCCCATGATTCATTAAAAAGGGTAGCCAGTGGTGTTACTAGTTCTCCCCTTACTTCTTTTAGAATTCTGGGGTGAATTCCATCAGGCCCGATTGCTTTATCCACCTTCAGTTTTAAGATTTCTTTCAGAACCTTTTCTTCTGTGAAAGGACTAATATCAACCCACCTATCCAGAGTGCTTTTATTGACTGGATTAGGTATCTCCCCCTGCTTTTCCATTGTGATTACTGTGCAGAAGTATTTGTTCAGTATCCCTGCTTTTTCACTGTTGCTCTCTACCCAACTACCTTTCTCTTTATTCAGCCTCAATATCCCTGCCTCAGTCTGTCTTTGCTCCCTAATGTACCTATAAAAGGTTTTATCCCCCTTCTTAACTGAGTTGGCTATCTTTTCCTTGGTTTGGCCATTTGCTATACTGACTGCCTTCCCCACTTCCTTACGCTTTAACTGGTACAGTTCTCTGTCCTGCTTCTTCTGTGTTTCCTTATACTTCCTCAATGCTATCTCTTTCTCCCTTACCATCCCCGCTACCTCTTTTGAGAACCATAGAGGTTTTTTTCTTTCATTTTGATTTGTTTGTTTGCTTCACACAAAGGCTTGTTGCCTCTGTGATGGTGGTTTTAATGTTTCCTCATTGTTGCTCCACCCCACCTTCTTCCCTGTTTGCTAGTGCTTTTCTGAGGCACTTTCCCATTTTAAGAAAATCTGCCCTCCTGAAGTCCAGTACCTTCACTTTTATGTGGCTTGACTCTACAGCTAAGTTTATCGTGAACCACACTGTTTGGTGGTCGCTTGTTCCCAGATGGCTACCCACTTTAAGATCAGAGATCCTCTCTCCATCCCCATTTGAGAGTACCAGATCTAAGATTGCTCCATCCTGAGTAGGTTCCTAAACTAGCTGTCTGAAGCATGCCCCCGTAGGGCATCGAGAATGTCCCTGCTCTTGGATGTGCCTGCAGCAAAGGTGCTCCAGTTAACATCTGGCATATTCAGGTCCCCCATCAGCAATATCTCCCCTTTCTCTGCCATCCCAAGGATGCCTTCTATCATTTTATTGTCTATTTCCTCCCCCTGAGACGGGGGTTAGTATACAACCCCGGTGTGGATTGTGGAGCCATATCCAGTCTCCAGGGTGACCCACAGTGCCTCCTCTCCTCCCTGTTTACCCTTTAGTTCTGTTGCTTTGATCCATTCCCTTACATAGAGAGCTACTCCTCCTCCTTTTCTTCCCTCTTTGTCCCTCCTGTAGATTGTGTACCCTGATATGTTGACATCCAAGTCATGTTTCTCTGTGTACCATGTTTCTGTTACTGCCACAATATCCAGGCATCCCTCTTCCATCAAGGCCATCATTTCGGGGAGCTTTTTACCTAGACTACGGGCATTGGTACTCATTACCATTCATTTTTTTATGGCTTTATTTCTCTTTGCCCCATCTCTGTCCTTACTGCTTTTGTCATTTTCTCCATTTACCCCTGCCCTTCTCCCTATTGACTGATCTATCTTGGTGTTTAAGAATTCTATAAATAGCACTACTGTATATACAAATTGGATGATTCAGCACAGAATCACTATGGTGGCTGTGAAAGGCAAGAATGACAAAAAACTGTTTATGGGGGTATATTACAGGGCACCAAATATAAACAGAGACATGGATAAAAACATTGAGCAGGAGACTGAATATATGGGAGAAGGGGATATAATAGTTGCAGGTGATTTCAACCACCCAGAGATAAATTGGAAAGATAATACAGCCCATAGTGCAAGTGCAAATCACATTTTAGAAATGTTGCATATAGCTTCAGTACTTTAGCCCAATTAGTATACAAGTCAACTCAGGGAGAAAACGTCTTGGACATTATTATAACCAATTGAGAGGAAATGGTAAATAGGATAAAAATAAGAGAAAATATAGGTACCAGTGACCACAATACTATAGAATTTGAGACAAATGAACATCTGATGTGTACAAAGGGATCTACTATTGTAAAAAAACTATAAAAAGGCAGATTTTGGAAAAATTAGGCAACAACTGGCAATTTTTTTCTTCCAATTGTTTAACCAAGTGAGCCACACTAAGCTGAAAGCTTGTTTACAGGTGCAACTTGGGAGCACAGGAAAGTTAAGTGACTTGCTCAGGGTCACACAGTATGCAAGTGGGGGCAGTGGGATTCAAACCCAGGTCTCCAGAGTTGCAGCTCTGAGCCTTAAATCACTGCACTATACTGCCTCCAAAGAATAGAATGGAATTAGGGTGAAGACTTTGAAGGTAAAGATGTAGATGAAAGATGGATTATATTGAAAAATAAATTGAGGCAATTAGAGGATGTATTTGTTCCAAATAAAACAAATGTACACAAATAGGGGGAAGAGACCAGTGTGGTGTACAAGTAAGGTACTGAAATTAACAGTAGAGAAGAAAAGGAAATATGAAAAATGTTAAAACAAACTAAATCAGTACTACAGAAAAACAGTTACCAAAGTGTATTAAAAAAATGAAAGGCTGCAATAAAATCAGAAAGAATTAAGTTGGAGTTCAATATATCACATAGAAATGACAACGGTAAAAGCTTATATGCATATATAAAGAATCAAAGGTGCAACAGTAATCAAATAGGCCCCTTAGTGGAAAATGAAAATGAAATAACAAAACCAAAAGAAATGGCAGAAAAATTTAATAGCTACTTTAGCTCAGTGTCTGAAAGAAAATATCAGAATATAATTGAGGAAGAGGCTACAGAATATTCAGATTTAGATTTAACCATAAGTGCTGATAATATCATAGATATGATAAACAAACTAAAATCTTATAAATCAGCAGGCCCAGATTCTTTAAGTTCTAGATTAACTAAAGAAATTAAAGACAGACCAAATAGTGAAACCTTTAGAGAATGTATTTCATTCATCATTTAGCACAGGTGAGATTTCAGAGGATTGGAAGTTGGCAACTGTTGTACCCTTATATAAGAAGGGTGATATAACTAAAACTTTGAATTATTGACCAGTAAGCCTGATGGCTATATTGTGCAAAATTGCAGAACGTCTGCTAAAGGAAAAAATTGAAGAAAATCTGAAGTATATGGGATAGGAAGATAAAAAAACCAACATGGATTCAAGAGAAATAGGGGTTGTACTACAAACAAGCTCTGTTTCTATGAATATATAAATAAAGAATTGAATATAAATACATCAATGGACATCTTATTTTTAGACTTTTTGAAGGCCTTTGATAAAATTCTTCATAATGGATTGATTGAGAAAATGGGGATAACATGGATTGATAATAGAATAATTAAATGGTTAACAAACTGGCTGAAGGATAGAAAACAAAAAGTGTGAAATTTAGGTGAATACTCAGGAAGTATGGAGGTGTCAAGTGGAGTGCCGCAAGGTTTGGTGTTGGGACCAATACTGTTTTCACTTCATATAAGTGATCTGCACCATAATATAAACAATGTGGTAGAAATGTTTGTCGATGATATAAAACTAGGTGGACCAGTAGAAACTAAAGAACAACAAATGATGAAAGAAGATTTAGAGAAAATTGAACAATGGTCAGTTAGAAATAACAACAACAAATGATGAAAGAAGATTTAGAGAAAATTGAAAAATAGGTGAATTAGAAATAAGATGCCCTTTAGCGTAGAAAAGTGTACAGTAATGCATTTGGGTAGACAACAAGTAGAACAGACCTATAGACTAAATGGAAATATATTAAAAGTAGCAACACATGAAAAAGGACTGTGGTGTTATTATCAATAATAGATTGGTGTTTAAACAACAAAGAAACCATGTAATCAGGAGAGCAAATTATATGATTAGAAATATAAGGAGAAGTTTTATCAACAAATCAATAGATTGTTTAGTTCCACTTTATAAAACATATATAAAACCACATGTAGATTACGGTTCACCATTATGGAGCCCATATACGGTAAGAAAACAATAGTGTGGAGAAGATACAGAGAAGGTACACAAAAATGATAGGGTCGCTAAGAACATATAAATATGAGGAAAAACTTAGAAAACTAAGACTATTTTCATTACAATAAAGAAGGGTGAGGGGTGACCTCCTAACTATGTATAACATAATGAGAGAACCAGAATTGATAGTAGAAATTGGAATAGTGACACAGGGTAAACCATTAGGCCTAAGGGGGCACAAGATAAAAAAACTATATACTGCAAGGAAAAATAGTAGACATTGTATGTTTTTGAAGTGAACAGGCAGGCTATGGAATATCTTGCCAATTGATATGGTATGCAGCAATTTCCAAGAAATCTTCAACAAATGGGTTGATTTATGGTTAACAAAAAACAGACAAAAATCGTCCCACTAATGTGGGGAACAGTGAAAATGGGCTAAAAAGGCCATCTTCCATTCAGAACCCAGTATAAGCACCAAGAATTACACCAGTATGCTTTTAGCTGAGAAGCCCCTGAAGGTCAAATGTTACCAAGAAATAGCAACAAGCAGAGAGTTCTCCTCACATACATTTTAAAGTGTCTCAGTATGTTTCGAGAAAACAGTCTACTGATAACAAAACCTTAGAACACTATTCTCCCTAATTACATGTAAGATGAGGCACTTACAACTTAATTGCAAGTGTACTTGTATTTTAAAGAACACAGTCAATGAAAGGCAAACCTGTGGATAATAAATACATGCTAAAATGAGGCCTAACTGCAAATTAAAAACAAGCCTCAAAATTAAAATAAACAGAAATTTTATATATATATATATACAGTATATATATATATATAACTTATATGCAAAAACTTCATTAGTGCATCAGTTAGGTTCTTCTACAGTGACAAAAGTGAGAAAATTCAACATTATGGTTTCCACCTTGCACCCCACCCCCACCCTGCCCCCACCAACAGGCAGGCATCGGGGTGTGTGTTAATCAGCCCCGGAATCACCCCATCCCATGTAAACAAGCTGAGGTGGCAGTGTGTAGGAGAATGCGGAGAGTTAGACCAACAACCTCAATGGTGTGTGACTATAGTAACAGTAAGGGCAATGCAAAGACAAGCACAAAGGGTTACACACATGGTGATGCAAAAGTAAATGGTAATGCAAACAGTAATAGAAATGCAAGCACAAAGTGACACCAAAGCGAATAGTGATGTAAACGGAGACACAAACAGAAGTGCATACAGAACGCATCTGGTAACATACACATTCACGGTACCGCAATTGTAAAAGCAAATGGTAATGGTATCAGCAGCAGTAATGCCAAAGTAAATAGAAACGTAAGCATGTATGAAAACGCAAACCATAACGTGCACATTCATGGAACCACAATTGTAAAAGCAGATGGTAACGGTAGCAACAACAACAAAGCCAACAGAAACAGAAACGCAAGCGCATATGGAAATGCAAACAGTTACACACACGGTCATGGTACCGCAATTGTAAACGTTAATGGTAATGGTAACAGCGACAATAAAGCCAACAGAAACAGAAACGCAAGCGCATACCAAAATGCAAACCGTAAAGCGCACGGTACCGCAATTGCAAATGCAAATGGTAACAGTAACAGCAACAATAACACCAAACAAAATGAAAATGCAAGTGCAAATGAAAACGCAAACTGTAACACACATGGTGGCATAGACAGGAACGGTGATGCGAACGGTAACGGAAGCGCAACTGGAAACGCTAACTGGAACAGTAACGAAAGGGCACACCCTTCTTTTTCCCAAAAACTGCATTGAAAAAACACAGTGAAAACAAAGAATATATACATAATAATTGACCTAGGAGCAGAAAATTAGGACTTGGAATACTAAATTGCTTATATCTCAGGAACCGTACTAGTAGAAAAAAAAATAAAATTTCGTATGAATTATGACTTTCCTGGCTAGTTTTGTACTTAGTTCCCAGTTGGGGGGCTAAGCATTTTTGTGACAAAAAGTCCATATCTCACACCATTTTCAAGATACGGGCCCTGAAAGACGCGATGGACACCATAATGTCATCCTATGGCAAAAAGTGTCAACTTTGGAGCGCCGTCACTTTGCCGCCCTGTAATATTTTTTCACCAAACCTCAATAAGGCACATCTGTGGGATGATGGCTTTCTTCCCTCCAAATTTCAGCCCAAACAACCAAACCGTTATTTTACAGCAGGGCGGCAAATAATTCCTGTAATACAGCGGACGCCGTAATGTTATCCTATGGGGAAAAGTGTCTATTTTGTAGCGATGTAACTTTGCCGCCCTGTTGCCTTTCTTCCCTCCAAATTTCAAGTCAAAAGACCAAACCATTTCCAGGATATTCAATATCAAAAATTACTAAAATTTCCCTATGTATTTCATTATAAAAAATCTGACCACCTTGTCCTTCCCTCGTGATCAAAGATCAAAGAATCTCATGATCAAAGAATTTGCAGGCTCACGAACAAAGATTTAAAAACTTTATAAATCAAAAAATTGAAGGAATTGTGGTAAACCACCACCATGGTTTAAAAGAATGAAGCCCCCTGAGTAAAACCCACCCTCATTTGACTTCCTAGGACACCCCTGGGCTGAGAAAATTTTAAATTGGACCATCTCATCCCTCACTCATGATACACGATCGTGATCAAAGAAACTTATGATCAAAGAATTTTCAGGCTCATAATCAAAGAATTTGCAGGGTCACGACCAAAGAATGAAAATTTATGTAATTCACAAAATTCAAATAATTGCTGTAAACCACCACCATGGTTAGTCAGAACGAAGCCCCCTGAGTAAAACCCACCCTCATTTGTCTTCCTAGGACACCCCTGAGCTGAGAAAATTGTTTTTTTTTATCTGGCCATCTCATCCCTCACTCGCGATGCACGATCGCGATCAAAGACTCTCATGATCAAAAAATTTGCACGCTCTCGGTCAAATAAATTGCTAGCTCATGAACAAAGAGCGAGGGACGAGATGGCCAGATTTCAAAATAGTTTTTTGCAGCCCAGGGGTGTCCTATAAATTTATTTAAGGGTGATTTTTGCTCAGGGGCTTTGCTCTGCCCCATCTGAGTAAAGAAATAGTTATTTTCATTATCCCTGGTAGTCTAGCGGACCTCCCATCATGGTAATGTACATAACCATGCTTGTATCCCTGGTAGTCTAGTGCCCCCCCAATGAGTATCTTATCAATATGTTTATTTTTTTATACGTGATAGTCTAGTGGCCCCCCATGTGTGTTTATTTATATATTTTAGAAATATCCCTGCTAGTCTAGTGGCCCTCCATCTGTACTTCATCATTATTATTATTAACATCCCTGGTAGTCTAGCGGTCCCTCCTCATAAAATAAATTTCCATTTTAAATGTCCTGGTAGTCTAGCTGTCCCCCATCATAATAAAATATATTTGCATTTTAAATGTCCTGGTAGTCTAGTGGCCCCACCCCCCACCCAGCTGTGCCAGCCCACCCAGCACCCCCCCACCCTTCCCCAGCCAGCGAATGGCACAGCTTACCTCTCACCTCCATGGCCAGCTGTTGACTGTGTGTTTTATGAGCACAAATGGAAAGAGCTCTGAAATTATTTCACTTGCCAAAGGGCCCCACCTCCCTCCAACTTGCCCAACTTTCTACTTTTCTATTCTTTCTTAAAAAGTAGGAAATTAAATGCAAAAACTTTGTTAATGCATCAGTTAGGGTTATTCTACAGTGACGAAAGTGAAGAATTCGACAATGCACCATATTCCCACTTACGCTTGCCTAATACACTAACAGGCATTGAGGTGATAAACATTATCGGCCTAACTCTCACCCCATTCTCCTGCACTGCACTACCTCAGCTTGTTTGCATATGGGATGGGTGAGGAAGTTAGGAAGCGATATTAATGCACACCGTGCCTGTTGGTGAAGGCAAAATGGGGTGGGGTGCAAGTGGGAACCCTAATGTCAAATTTCCTTGCTTTGTCGCTGTAGAATAACCTTACTGATGCATTAATAAAGTTTTTTTATATATATATATATATATATATATATATATATATATATATATAAATATGTATTTATGCAACAGGTGTGAACAATAAATGCATGACATAAATAATGTGTATTGTAGCTAATGTGTAAATAAAACCATTTATGTGCATAGTAAGTATGTCATCACTCATTTATGTACATAGTTACTATGTCATCACTCATTTCATAGCCGTTGCCAGGGGGGGTTCGTCTGGTTCGAAAGAACCCCCCTTTTGAAACTCCCCCTTTATTTTTCATTATTTGTAAACATTTTTCAACATTTCTGTTTATTTGTTTTACTGTTACAGAGTGCTAATGCACACATGAAGAACCCCAGCACTTTCTCTCTGCATGTGCCCCTTCCCCCCATCTGCTGCCAATCAGCTCCCTCAGTACCAGTAAGATGACTGGAGCTGCTTTGCGAGTCTTTCTCTGCACCATCCCCCTATGACTGGCTGGCCAGTTGGAGCTCACATCAGCATCGTGAATGTGACCTCAATACAGCACAGCTATTACCTACAATTCACGCTGTCAGCTAGCATTGGAGGAAGATGGAGCATGGTGGCAGACTTAGAGGTGATGTCACCAGGAGAGCAAAAAAGAAGTAGAGAACCTTGACTTATAATATTATCAGTCACCGGCAGGTAAATTCTGCTGCCCACTATTGCTGAAAATGTGTCCCTTAATAATTGTATATCAAGCGATAGGCTATGCAGTTGGCCAAGGGAGCTTTTTGGGTGGGCGGGTTGAAAATTTAGATATAAATTATTTAAATCCCCCTCTATACAAAAAGCAAAGTTGTCTTGTTTCATATGCTTGTTTTAACTTTTCATAAGAGAAGCAAAAGAGGTATCACAGAGAAAAGGCATTGTAAGTGTTTGGAAGGGTCTGGCTGGGATCTACACTGCCACCTCACTAATTGTGCTGTTCAGAGAGGTCTTCACTGTGGTCCCATTTTCATTGTCATTCAGTTCCACTTTTGTCTGTGTCATCTATGCCAGATGCCGTTAAATCAAATAAGTTGTGATGTGTTTTCTCCAGATGACCACATGTGCCAGCAGAATGACATTTGTTGCTACAGTTCAGTGTTTTGAATATACCCACTGTACTTTTGGAAGCAAGGTGGGGTGGAGTTGGGGGTAGGCATTTAAGAGATGGTAACTTTGCACTGGAAATCCCCGCCACTGTCAAATTACTTTTCCCCTCACTCCCTTTGTCATACCTACCACATTGAAGAATAGAGTGGGGGCAACAATTGTTGTACTCAATATTGAACTAAGAATTATGTTACAGATTTTATTCAAAGCAGGATGCCTAGAATAGAAACATAGAAATATAGACAATGATGGCAGAAAAAGACCAGAGGTCTATCCAGTCTGTTAAAGTTCTCTATAATCCCTGGAACCTACAATTTCTTCAGGGCACTAACCCTCCCCATCCTCTCTCTATTCTCCTCCTTGGTTCTGTTGCCTCCAGTAACCACTATTTCCTTCATTATGTCCCAGCTCTGCTTGAATCCTCTAACTGTTTTTACACCCACCATTTCAGCTGACAGACTGTTCCAAAGTTCCACCATCTTTTCCATAAAATAGTACTTCCTCACATCTTCTGACTCTACCTCCTGTTAATTTCCATTCGTGTCCATGTGACTGTGAATTGGTACTCAGGCTAAATAGTACCCTGCAGTTCACTTTAATTTATTTCAGGAACTTGAAGATCTCTGTCATATCTCCTCTCTCCCTTCTGGTCTCCAATGAGTACATATTTAGTGCCTTGAGGCGCTCCTCATAGGATTTACCCTGCTGTCCCTGAATCATTTTAGTTACTTTGTGCTGCACTGTTTCCAGCCTATCCTTATCCTTTCTGAGGTGAGGACTCCAGAACTGGGCACAGTACTCTAAGTGAGGCCTCATCAGGGATCTATAGAGGGGAAGTATTACCTCCTTTCTTCTGCTATCAATACTCCTACCAATACATCCCAGCATCCTGCTAGCCTTGCTATAGGCCATGTTGCATTGACTCCATTACTTAAATGGTATATTGAGTTGTGGATGGTGGGAGTTACAGCAAGGGGTAGAGGGAGTTCAGATATGAGTTATTTAGACTTAAAATAAGCCACAAAAGTGCACCACTGAGCATACCATAGCCCATAGTTTCTGGGGCCTATCAGATCCAGACCCCTGTCCTAGTAGCAAGCCAGCACTGCAGTAAGTTAGTAGCGTACAATATCCAGCCAAAACCAGCTGCAGACTCTGCACTGAGGTTCAGTGCATTAGCATTTGTGCTCTCTCTCTCTCTCTTCTCTATATATATATATATATATATATATAAATGTAATAGATAACCTACTCTAAGGTGTGCAGTCATGCTCTGATATATGCACGCCTTGGTGTGTGTTGTTATGCATGAGACCACAGGCCGAGTGTGTCAACCACCCAAGGCATGTGTATATCAGAGCATGACCGCATATCCTAGGGTGGGTTATCTATCTTATATAATGGCAAAATTGTTTTTGAAGGGGTAACGGTGCAGGTGTGCGGTCACGCTCTGATATATGCATGGTCATGTGATGTGTTTTATATAATCAGAATGCTGGATTTATTTACTTTGCTTCCCATTTTATAAATACACACACACAATCTGAGCCACCCAGATAGTAATAATTGTCCTTAGAGTAGGAAGTGGAGGGGAGCTCACAGATGAGTTATTCTGGTTTAAAATAATACACAAAATTAGCCACAGATCATCTAGTACCCCAAAGCTTCTGGGGCCAGGTAGCCCCAGACCCCTTCTCTACACACCAGTAGATACTGCTGCAGATATTAAAACTCATAACATAATATATCTGAGACAATGTCTTAGGTATATTACATTAACAGCATCTTGCTGCCCTCCGGTACTGAATACATATATGTATTCACCCTGCAGCCAGCTAGATAATAATTTAGTTTAGAGCAAGGGGTGTAGGATATCTCAGATATGACTTCTTTAGCTTCAAAATAAGCCACAAAATGCACCACAGAGCAATTCTAGGATCCCATGGCTTCTGGGGGCACTGGTGGCCCTAAGACCCAAAGCTTTTTTAAAAAAGTCTCAGACTACATAAAAAGAACCCCCCTTGTGAAAATCCTGGCAATGGCCCTGCATTTATATACACAGTTGCTATGTCATCAGCCAATTTAGAATGTTCGGCCTCAGTAGCATTACTAATCATATTTAAATGCAAATAACTTTAAAATGAAAAAAGATAGCATGGTAATGTGAGCACAAAAGTTGTCCAGCACAAAAATATCTACAAAATGAGTGGTGTTTCATTCATTGATGCCTTTTAGTTCTTGTAGAATTAGCAAAAAAACAGCAGAAAGTTAAGGGGTTTTTGCACTTTTTCGACAAATAAATACAAATAACTTTAAAACGAAAACTGATAGCATTTGTACATTGAGCACAATAGTTGTTCAGCACAAAATTATCTACAAAATGAGAAGTGTTTCATATATAGATGCCTTTTAGACTTTTTTATAATCAGCAAAAATTGCAGACAATTCAGTTTTTATTTACTTTTTCTGATGAACAAATTGTCCCCCCCAAAAATGTAAAAACACAAGAATTGTGCATCAAACTTTTTCATTATGTACTGTCCATAATGTAAAGTTGGAGAATCCATAGCAACTGCTTAGCAACCACTATGCTAAGCTGAGCTACCCTGGGAAAACTACAAAAAGTCCATGTATGTTAACATGACAAATCAAATAAACAATTTAAAACAAAACTGCTTACACAATACTAAATAATCTCTATTGCATAAATGAAATACGTAACAGGGACCTTGTGTAATACATGATTTATTTTCACTCGAGCTGTTTGACCTTGGGCACAGCACTCATGGCTTGCACCACTTGTGAGATTACCCAAGGTCAAACAACTCTTGTGAAAATAAATCATGTATTGCACAGGTCCCTGTTATATCATATATATATATATATATATATATATATATATATGTAATAGATATACCACTCTGAGGAAAAGTGTCGCTTTGATATACGCACGCCTTGGTGTGCGTTGTACGCACGAGGCCACAGGTCGAGTGTGTCAACAGCCCAAGGTGTGCGTATATCAGAGCACGACCGCACACCTCAGAGTGGTTTATCTATCTTATAAAATGTCAAAATTGTTTTGAAGGGGGTAAAAGTGCTGGTGTGCAGTCACGCTCTGATATACGCATGGTCATGTGATGTTGTTTGTGCACTGTCATTGCAGCAATTGATGATCTTCATCTTACCCATTTTATATATATATATATATATATATATATATGTGGCATACACTTACACAAATATAGGTGTGCTCTGTACATGTACATACAGAATACATGTCACAAGCTTAATTGTGCAATGTTTACATACAATTTATTTTTATTTATTTATTTTATTTATTTATTTTTTGTTGACCGGGTAAGTGCACTAGACAAATCCTGCCTATTTTCAGGCACGACCCGGTGGAGGGGGATACAGATGAATGCCAACTGACCTTGAACCAGATTAAGCTGTTGGTGGTATTTTTTAGTGAATGAGGGAAATTTGCCCAGGACACCGGGGAAATTCCCCTACTGTTTGGCCAGTAGGGGAGCTGGCCTTTGTTGCATGATGGCCACTTTGGGAGAGCGGTTGGAGGAGGTGGTTGTGTCTGCTGCTGG
This sequence comes from Neoceratodus forsteri, assembly GCA_016271365.2. Lineage (NCBI taxonomy): Eukaryota > Metazoa > Chordata > Ceratodontiformes > Ceratodontidae > Neoceratodus > Neoceratodus forsteri. Next base: position 38,303,623 of record CM028137.1, on the reverse strand, counting down.
CAAGAGAGCTGAGCAGCGTTGCGACATGGATTTGAATCTTTCTACAGTATTTGAAATAGAAAACAACAATCTTTTTCATGATGCAGTTTCGTCTATTGAAGCTTTACCTTTATCGATGACTGCTGAAGGGAGTTCCTTGAAGGCTGATATAGCGGAGGCTCCTGGATGTTTTCTGGTTGAGACTTTATGCACTGCAGCTTTAAAATTGGCTTTGGTTTCACCTCTGGTGGAAAAGAATGCGGAAGTATGTTTGGAGAGAGGCGACGTTTTGATGTCTGCAGCTATGCCTGAGGCTCAGGTTTGCACTACGGGACGCATCCATGAAGGTGGTGTTTCTGGCTCAAACGCTTTGGTTCGGAAAGCTGAGGATGACGCTACGATGGTCGAAGAAACTACTCAGCAGTGGCGGTCGATGGAGGAGGGAGCTGAGGTGGTGTTGACTGACTGTTTCCAAAAGAAAGAAGAGGTTGTGAGTACTGCGCAGCCGAAGGTTGCGTTTCCAACGATTACCCTGCAAAGAGAGACTGGGTTTGTTTTCAACCCAACAAGGGTGGGAGTCAGGAGTTTGAGTCTTGATGCCCCTATTAAATATCAAACAGAGGCAAATGAACAAACGGGGGTAACAGAATTTAGTTTTGCTTCCTCAAAAAGTTCTGTGACAAAACAAAGTATTGCCCCTAGACTGAATAAGGAGGTTAGTGCAGGTATCCCCGTGACCTCTGAAGGGTCGCCTGCTATACCTCTTAGTTTTGAGAGTCACGATGCAAATTGGTCTCCTCAGGGTGCCCTGGTTTCGGCAGGGTGGAAACAATTAGGAAAAGGGGTTTGGACTCCTGATTCAGCATGGGATTCCTCTCTGGACTTACATAAAACTTCTCCTATTTGGAAACCAGGTAAAGGGAAAGAAACAGCATGCAACATAGATGGGGAAGAACAGAGTGTTAAAAATAAAGACATATCTGCAGGACTATTACCTAATTTGTCTGAACTTACTAATAAAAAACATGTGTCTGAGGGATCTAAGTCTGGGGAAGATCCTTCTTTTGTAAAACCCCTTATGTCTGCATTATTTTCTCAAGTCAAACAGGAAGCTGCACCCAGATGTAATGCAGTTCGTATAAGATATAAAGGGGGGCTAACAGAGTGACCGGATAGGTATTATGTGGGAAAATACCTGATAAAAGAATCTTTGTCCTTTTCCTCGAGGGATGTTTTTGCTTTTATTAACATCTCAGGTGAGGATAACTTTGATGTTAGTTTTTGTTCTCCCTCCTTACTGGAATTATTTTGGGAACGGTATAATCAGGTTAAATTCTTACCCTTATGGCCCCCCTTTTTGGTTATACCTCTTACAAAACCATTGATTAAACATGTAACAGTAATGTTTAGAAACGAGGGTGTTCACGTTGAAGATATTTCCTACTGGCTATCCCAAAGATGCAATGTTCAGAGTGACCCTGAGCCTATTTTGGATTCCGAGCATTTCTGGATGGGAGGCTGGAAATTCAAGGTTAAATTAAGGCAGTCTAACATGGGAGTGGAGCATATCCCTAATTCCTTTTTGTTAGGGAGGGATAAGGGGGTCTGTTTTTATAGTGGCCAACCCAGGGCTTGTTATAAATGTGGTTCAAGAACACAACTTTTCGGCACATGTGACCAGCTAAGATGTGATAATTGTGGAGAAGTTGGTCATGTCACAATGCTATGTAATAATGCTACAAAGTGTGATCTTTGTGAAGAACAAAATCATGCCTTTCAAGACTGTCCATGGGCAGCACAGAATAAGGCCTGTTGTAGTAACCTGGATTTGATTATCCAAAAGGCTCAAGATGCTAGGGAAGGACAGCAGGGGGATTGTGGTACCTTGAAGCCCCCTTCTTTGCCCCAGAGCACTGTAGAAACTCATGTTGTGGAAATTCCAACCCGGCCTCAGGCCTCATCTGACATATCTATTAAAGAGGGGGTTTCAGAGGGGGTTACAGACCTTTTGCAGCCAGTTTGTTATAAAGCCCCAGATGAGGATTCAGTAGCTGACACTGCTCCCCACCTTCCTTTACCCCCCAGAAGATCCTGTAGGAATTTTATAACAATCCCGCCTCCTGAACCTGACCCTCTTGAATCTAAAAATTCCTATGCAGCCTTATTTTGGGGTGATTCAGAGATGGACATTGGGGATACAGACTCCCAAAAAATCATTACAGGATGCATTGGTGCCCCCTAGAGATGATTATAAAGAAAAAAAGAAGAAAAGGCGGAAAAAATGAGATAAAGTTTTTCTCATTTAAAAAAATAAAATGGGTTTTCTATGGGCCTCCTTAAATACACATAGTATTTTGAATACACAAAAGAGACGGGCTGTGTTTCAGTTACTTCATGATTTCCAGATTTCAATACGTTTTTTGCAGGAAACTTGGATGTTTTCTAAAGAACAAATTGTTTCTTTTAAAAAGGATTGGCCATGGGGACCATCTTATTGGTCTTTTGGGGAAGACAGGGCTGATGGGGTTGGGATTCTCTTTAATTCATATCAGTTGGTTTTGTATAAATTGATTGATTTGATTCCGGGTAGGGTTCTAATCATAGACGGGAAATGGAATGCCAATACCTTTAGATTCATTAATATCTATAACCCCCAAACAAAAGCAGCTAGGGTTGCTTGTTTGAAAGGTATTCAGCCTTTTTTAGTCACATCCTTACCCATTCTTTGGGGTGGAGATTTTAATTGCAGTGTAGGAGCAAAAGATAGGGGTTCAAACAAAAAAACCTATTGTGATTCCAACTGTTTAAAGGAAATTGAGAAAACTGCAATTTAGTTTCCTGTGAAGCTTTCTGTACTGATAGCTCTGGTGGCACCTTTTTTAAGGGGAAAAAGTGGTTCACAATTGATTATCTTTTTATTTCTAAAACAATTCCAGCAAAAAATTCAATTAAAGTTCCAGTAGAGTTTTCTGGTCATGTTCTTTTACAGGTAGAGGTAGGAGCTTTTCCGAGGCAAGAGAAACAAAGGAAAAGATGGAAACTAAACACTTCTATCTTACAAGACCAGCTTGTACTAAATTCCATTAGATTAATTCTAAAGCTAGATTATCTGTGGTGTTTTTGTACTCCGATATTGGAGTATGGTGGCAAGAAACAAAAAATGATTGCATTGCATGGTTTAAAAAATATGGGATCCGTCAGAGGAACTCTGAGTTTTTTGCCTATTTAAAATTAAGATCTCACTTACAATATCTACTTACGTTAGCAAATTCCTCCAGACAGGATTTTTCTGCACAAATAGAGTCTATTAAATCACAAATGAGGGTCTTACAATATGACATAGCAAAACTTTACAGGCTTTAATAACTAATCACATGAGAAAATCGGTTATTGGTGATCCGTTTGAATTATGTAAATCAATTAAGGATCATTCATCTTTAGAATTTTTAGACTACAGGGGTTGTAGAGTGGAAACAGTGGTTTCTATAGGAAGTAAGATTACTGCACACTTCCGGGAATTACAATCCACACATTCTCCTTGTTTGCAACAGATAAACCATTTTTAGCCCCCAGATATGGGTTTAGATCAAGGTATAATGAATAATATTAAAAGGCCTTTTTCTCCTGTGGAGATAGATACTGTAATTAACAATTTAAAATCTAATGTTTCACCTGGGTTGGATGGTCTTTCCAATTCTTTCTATAAAACATTTTGTACAGAATTAGTGCCTTGTTTGGCTTTAGTTTTTAATAAATTTTTAGAGGGTGACTTGATTCCAGCTTTTTTTTCAGAAGGTCTACAGATATATCTTTTCAAAACAGGGGATAAGGGGGATTTTCAGAATTGGAGACCAATCACATTGTTAAATTCTGATTATAAAATATTGGCAACTTTGATTAATAATAGATTAAAAAATTTGACTAATGTTGTTTTTTCTCCAGCTCAGCATTGTGGACTTCCAAATAAAAGGATCCAGTCGGTGCTTTGTACTATAAGAGATGTCATTGAACATTTGAATGATTCAGGAGAGTCAGGGTGTTTACTTTCTTTGGACCTTGAGAAGGCCTTTGATAGAGTTAGTCACCTTTTTTTGTTTTCAACTTTAGAATTTTTGGGGGTGCCCACGGGTTTGCTTAATTTAATAAAAGGGCTGTATTCCTCTGCATTGGTGTATCCAGTAATCAAAGGGGAATTAGGGACAGGTTTTGTCATGGGAAGTGGGGTAAGGTAGGGTTGCCCCTTAAGCCCCCTCCTATACATTTTCTCTTTGGAGCCCCTTATTAGAGCAGTAAGTATTACCCCTAAGTGGACAGGAGTGCATATCCCTTTAACAAATTCCTGTTTGACCATACAGGCATATGCAGATGATGTTTGTCTTTTTTTTAATGAGGTTGCACAAATTGGAGATTTTTTCAAGTATTTCAATCATATTCCAAATTGTCAAATGCCAAAATTAATCTTTCTAAATCCAGAGGTTTATTAATGGGATGTACCTATCAGAGCCCTTTACAATATAATACTATAAATGTTTCTACAGAGCCCCCTACAATATTAGGGGTAGTTTTTGGATCCAAAACCTTCCGGAGGTAAATTGGATTTCTGTGTTGGATAAAGTGGAAATGAAAGTGAACAGATGGAAGAAGTTTCGATTTTCAAAACTGAAAAGAATTCAAGTGTTGAAACAATTTATTTTACCATGTTTACAGTACCTAGCAGTCATTTACCCCCTGCCTGCCCATTTAGAAACCAGACTTTACAGCATTTGTTTTCAATTGTTATGGGGCAATAGACTAACCCCTGTTAAAAGGTGTTTTACTTACCTGGATAAAGATCAAGGAGGTTTGGGAATGGTTGACCGGGTGGTTTTTGGTTTTACATTATTTTTTTCCTTTTCATTGAAACATAGTCTAGGACCACCAGATAATCAGGAGAGTTTTTTTCTTAGATCTCAGTTGGGATGCTACCTAACAGCTTGGCTGCATTGTGCACCTAAATTATCCCCCAATTTTTTCTTTACCAGAATTTTTCAAGCCTGCAGCATGAAAACTGTATAAGTGGCAGGTAACCAAAAACCAGATCAAAGGGGGTTTGCCTCGGAAATTATATAAAGAAATTATAGTATTAATCTATCCCTTAAGGCCAAGCTTTAAAAATTGTCCTTCAGGATTGATTCCTAACATATTAGGACAGCTAAATAATCCCAGGCTACCGTTACATATGTGGGTGGTACAATGGCTCATAATGTATGGGAGGCTGAATGTTAGAGGGACAGCTAAATATAAAGCCAAGGAAGAAAGAATTTGTCCATATAATGAATGTGTCATTCAGGAGAAAACCATGGAACATTTTTTTCTACAGTGCTCTTTCCCATTAAAATTATGGGCTTTTTTGGCCAAGAAATGGGAATTGAATTGGTTGGCAAATTTGAACTATGATATATTAGTGATTGGTAACTTCCCTCCAAATTTAAGGAAATATGAGAAGGGTACTTTGAGAGTACTATTTGCATGTTTACTGTTTTGCCTTTGGCAAGTAAGATGTCAATGGGTATTATATCAAAAAAAGACTTCTCTAGAAGGGTTGAATCTGTATGTAGTAAATGAATTGAGGAAAATCTTTCTTACAGATATGCAATTGTATAATGTAGATAAAGTCAGGAAATGGTAGAAAGGATTTTCACATATTATCAAATATAAATAGAAGGTTGATGTTTTCTTCCTTTTGTTTCTCCCCTTTCCTTTTTATTTATGTTTTTTTTTTTGGACAGAAGGGTTAATTTAGGGTTGGGAAAGGAGATGAAGTATATAGTGGACGCTTACTTAAGGTCTTTTCTCTGTTTTTTTTCTTCTTTGTTACTGATATTTTGGGATGTATATGTATGTTGTTTCTGTTTTGCGTTATTTTGACTGATTTGTATTTATGTTTCTATTGCAATAAAATCACCCCTACTCTTTTCGACAAGTGCCATGGGATCTTTAACATCCACCTGAACTACCACCAATCCAGGCAGATGGGACCTCGGTTTAATGTCTCATCCGAAAGACGGCACCTCAGAAGTGCAGCACACCTCTCATGCTCCACTACAGTGTCAGTACTGGGATGTTAACCCAAGTGCCAGATGTGGGAACTGAACCCACAGCCCTCTAATCTCCCGGCCTCAGAGGCGAGTGTGCTACCTACTGAGCTGCTGACACTGCAACATACTTCACATACAATAAGTGAAACTAAGCGAACCAGGTCCAAAAAGCACATCAGGTTCACATGCTGCAAGCTTGACATGTGCGGCAGGTAAGCTGGTGTGAACCTCTTTTAAAAATTACATCAGGTTCGTGTGTTGCATGCTTGACATAAGTGCAGCAGGTAAGCTGGTGTGAATATCATTTAAACATCACATCAGGATCACATGCTGCACACTTGCCATGTGTGCAGCAGCTAAGCTGGTGGAAATATCATGTAAAAACACATCCCTTTCTATTTTTCATACTACTACTGTTGCTATCAATTAGAGTCATTAAAATACATTTTTGTTTGAATTCCCATAAAAATTAGGTAAACTCATTAATTCTGATCCTTTTGTAAGTTTTTGAATAGCTTTTGATTTTTGTCATTAAATCACCATTAATTTGTAAAGTTTTGTTTACTTACTGCATTAGGTGCCTAAGATATAGCCAGTCAACATCCTCCATTCCAGATGTACAAAAAGGAGCCTCTACATTGTGAAGCCTATCCTTTTTATTTTGGGCCATGCAAATCCCTTACGCATATTTAGTGCTACAAGTGTGTTTCTCCATATCTCACTTACTTACCCTTTATCATTCTGTATTGAACATGTGCACTATGACCACGATCAGCACTTTTTGTGCTGGTTAGGGTCTTGGAAGCATACACCATACGTCACATTTTGTCACTGAAATGAGGGACATGGACACTCAAAATGAGGGACAATGAGGGACATTAACCCACATGATGATTAGGACACATCATAAAACATGGAGATACAGTACCTCAGAACACAGTGAAAACCATTACATTAGCACCTGAGAATGAATTTCTACCATTAAGCAGGGAGGCCATTTATGTAGGGAAAAGGGGGGGCAATTATTCATCCCCCCCCCATATTTGTGCCTACTGTAGGTTGCTCTTATGGTGTGGCAATAATGGCATTACATTTGGATTTAATCTTTTGCACAATAAGTGCCCACCTGACCTGTGTGTGCTCATGCTGCAGGTACTCTCCAGACTTGACTGTGTCTGTACTGTGTTGTCCACCCTCTCCACCTATTAGCAGTGGCACAATCACATGTAATGTGGATGAGCTCTAGCCAAGAAAGAATGCATGAATCTTGCAAGTGCAACACTGTTTTTCCCACCACAGAGTAGACAGACTGTACACTATAGCTTGGAGAAGTCGACGAGCTCTGAACTGTCAATTGCAGTGTTGTGGCAGCATATTTGTTTTGGTCTACTCTTAGTGAGTCTCCATCTCCCATGGCTGTAGGGGCAGAGGGTGAGCTAGAAGCTAACTCAAAGCTAGGCTACCTACTAACTCTACTAGGCTCACCTTGCAAAAAAAAAACAGCACAGACTCCCACGGCAGCAAGCTAGGCTTAGAAAAAGTGGTGACAGTGGTAACAGTGGCTTTCATAGGCCTTGATCAGTGCGGTGTGACAGCAGCCACAAGAGCAACCAAGCAATAAGTAAGCAACCCAGGTTGGGTGGGCTTGGTTTTTGAGGTGACTTGGTCATGGACCATGATGGGGACCCGTTATGGTCAATTCTAGCATCCAGCTTCTGTTGGAATGAGAGATGCAGAGTGGACTGAAAACTGGGCTGGTGGCACACTGTGCCAGGCTGCAGGTTCTGGCCATATGGCCTGGTAAGTAAAAAGTAAATATTTTTTTTATAGGGGGATTGAGGAAGAAGGAAGGACTGAAATATTGATGTATGTTTCTTCACCTATGGGTGGCTTCGTGACCTGTAGGGGATGGGTATTGAATGGAATGGAGTCGGGGAGAAAAATCAGGACAAAGTTCTTTTTGGGGAGCAGAACTTCAGTCAGAAAAAAAATTGGTTAGTAACTGGGTGGATTTAAGCTCAAATCTGATGCACTGCTCCAGGGTATATACAGATGAAGCTTGTATATTAGAATTTTTCCTGATTTGCATATCACTTTTCAGTCAAAACAAATAAGTTGTTAACTTTTAGAGATGTTATCGACATTCTAGAGCTGTCCCCTTGCATTCACTGACAGTTGAGTGGTATGGTATGCACAGACTGTTGGAGCCCCACTCTAGTCAGGCTTATGCCCCCCAGTGAAGCTGACCTCCACATCCCCACACACAGGCACACTATGACAAAGTACTGTAATGAATTCAGCCTGCTCAGGCTGAATTCATTACAGTACTTTAAGATTACCGGATAAGTGGCCAGCTCCACTGAATATAAAGAAACAACCCTTTTTGGAATTTTCATGGTGATTTCCCTGCACACAGAAAGTGTTTATTACATTAAGACAAAGGACAAGGGAGACTGCAGGGGTGTACACCATTGAAATGACTGGGGGTATTTCTTTTCTTACTATTTTATATATTATTGATGGAGAGTTGGAGATTAATGTAGGCCACCGCTCGACTAACAAGGGCCTTGTAGTTGAACAATGGCCTTCATTATTCTCTAACTCACCATCATAACATATAAAATATTAATAAAAAGTAACTCCATTCATTTCAAAGGGTTATGCCCTAGCACTCTGACCTATAGACATCATCTCTTAAAGACTCCTGCCTCTGGCTCCCTAGTACTCAAGTAAGAGACATTTTACTTATATATATATACTTGTTGGGTTGTCTATAGAAACAAGAACATACCTGCTACAGTGTGTGTGCATGGGGGGGGCAATGTGTGTGTGTGTGTGTGTGTGTGTGTGTGTGTGAAGTGAGTGCTACTTTTGTGTTTGCACCTTAAAGTCTGTTTGTGTGGAAGCATTCAAAACTATGAAGAGAAAATATTAAGTGTACAGGCCAGAGAAAAGTAATTTAGTGGTTTTGTGGGTATGTTTGTGTATGGGGTGGGAAAAACAATTGAGATGAGGGAGAGAAGAAAACTGAAAAGCATAATAGTGGCTATAAGAGTGCCGCATGCGTGTGGATGTATTCCTATACAGTAAGTATTGAGGTACAGGTGAGCCATATGAGTGCAGGAAGTATGGATTAGTGGTTAAAAGTACTGACCTGTGGGCCAGGAGACTTGGAGGCATGAAGGCCTGGGTTTAAATCTTATCAACCCCTGCTTGTGTAAGGTGTGATCCCTGAGCAAGTCACCGAACCTTTATGTGTGCAGTTATCAGTGACCACTTGCTTTTTGCATGCATGACACATGCATGCAGTCTTTCCCAATTTAACCTAGAAATCATTGGTTCCACACTTGCTTGCTGCACGCATGCCATATGCATGCAATCGGTTACTATTTAACATTTAAATCATACTTGCAATATGCATATCACAGTTAGTTTTATGTGCACAGCACAAAAACATTTCATATAACTATTTCTGTAAGGGTACAGAGGGTTTAAAGTGAAATTTACTCAAAGTGAGCAAATGTTTCTCACAAAATGTAATATACAGTAGAACTCAGTTTGAGACATTTTACCAACTATTCTCAACTATACAAGTATGGTTGGGAAAATGTAGGTGGTATTTGAAACTCCATTATCTTAGCCACCACTGATGTGAGACTGACTAGTCTGTAATTGCTGACCTCCTTCCTTTTCTGGCTCTTGTACAGAGGGATCACACTGGCCATCCTCCAGTCCTCTGGAATTGCCCACGTCTCCAATGAGGCACTAAATAACGCTGCCAGAAAGGCAGCCAGCACCTTGCTCAGTTCCTTAAGTGCACTTTGATGGAATCCAAATGGCCACATCACTAAACCCCACTGGACTTTTTTTTCCATAAATGGACTTGTATCCACCCCAGTGCCTGTTTGTGCAAGTCAACTCCCATTTCCAATGTAAAGACTGAACATAAGTATTTATGTAAAAGTTTAGATTTTTCTGTCCTCCTCTGTACAGTCCCCCCTTCCTAGTCTCCAGATTTTTCAATAAACCTTTTAGTTATCCAAAACTGTGCTGTGTTGCCCAGCTTAATTGATTATATTGTAGAAGTGCTGGAAATTATCCAAAACCCCATTTATCCAAACAATTGCATTGCCCCCCAGCACATTCAGATAAATGAGGTTCAAACAACATGAAGCCTTGCTATATTATGACAGTAGCAGTTTGTCCCACCACTAGAACTGCTCCGGAGGTGAAATGGTTAATACCATTCCAAAATAGAACTTTGAGCACGAGCTCTAAGAAGCAGTTCTATCTGTGTAATTTCAAACCTGAACTGTCAGATTCTTTACTCCGCCTCAGTGAACAGTTGCTCCAGAGATTTCTCCTACTGCTCGGTTCATTTCTCGGTTTAAACAGTGTTTTCTCGGTTCGATTCAACCGAGAATAATTTTATTTTAACCGCAAAACCGTTCGGTTCAAGATCTGTCTGTGGTAATCGTAAGTAAATTTAAGGTTTTGTCTGTGTGGAACTTGTAAGTTTATTGGTTCGGTTTTGAACCGATCAGCTGGGTTTAAAACTCATTAACTTTAAAGTTTAACATTTTAGAGTGCAGTTCCCGGTTCTTATCAGTTCTAAAAAAAACGGATTTTATTATGTTTTTTTCCAATACCCGTGACACGGTTAGGAACCGATAAGGGCGTCTTGCCTGGCACTGCCGTTTAAAGGGCAAGTTTTTCTGGTTAGGCTGGCATTATGTCTGAGAAACCCAAAAGAAAAACCGGGCCCACTGGGTTTCAACACTGTGATGTCTGTGGGGAAGTCTTTGCCAAGGCTGACCCACACACCACATGTGTCTATTGTCTGGGGTTTGACCACCTCCAGTCAGACTGCCAGATATGTAAGAATTTCCTGCAGCCACCCTGGAAAAGAGATTGGGCAGGCTCAGGAGCGAGGGGTAAAAAAGTCTGCTGACCCGGATGGCCAGCCCGGTTCGGTGCCAACCAAACCAGAGGAGAGTGCCCTCTGACCAGGGTGAGACTTCCCGAGCAAAAGAAAAGCTGGTTCTGAGGAACCAATTCCAGTAAAGAAAACAAGAAAGTCAGCAGGTTTGGGTCAAAACCCTTCTCCAACTGCTGCAGAGATAGCAAAAGCCATACAAATTGTCCAGTCACTGTCTCAGGTTCCGTCCGAACTGCCACTATCTGGCAAAAGGTCAGTTCGTCCGGTTCCAGTGGTTCAGGAATATGATGTTGAGGAATTTTATGAACCAGAGCAGGGGGAGGATGATTATGAACAGTATGAATGTGGCTGGGAAGGTCTGGGTGTGTCCATTGAACCGGACATTTCCCCAGACAGACCTCTAGAATCTCCCCCATGCTATCTGAGTCCCCATCTCATTTTATGTTTTACAAAAAAGTTGCTGAAACCCTCCAGCTTCCCTTGAAGAAGCTTGGATGAGCAAGAGGAGCCTGATTTTGTAGAAATGATGGATATTCCAGAGTCTAGGAGATTGTCTATTCCTTTGCATAAGTCTTTTAGGAAGCAAACAATAAAAATTTAAAAGCTCCTAATTCTGTGCCTCCTGTAGATAAAAGATGGACAGAAGGTACACATTGTCAGGTCCTGATACAAATTCCTTTCTCAGAAATGCAGTCATGTTGGGTAGTTCAGGCTGCAGCCTGTGATAAAGCTAATATTCCCTGGCTTACATCCTCTGACAAGGATTCCAGGAAGATTGATGCCATGGCGAAAAAATAGTATATGGCAGCCTCTCTGGGACTCAGGCAAGCAAATTATATGGCTTATGTAGCTAGGTATCAGAAATCTAGATGGGATACTGTTATGGAATTAGCCAAGCCATAGCCCAGCTGGCTAGCTAGACTAGAACTAGAACAGGTGGCTGCTGATGGCATTGAGGCTTCTAAGGTACAGTTTCATGCTGCTGTGGATGTTAATGATGTTTCCTCTAGGGTCATGGCCACATCTGTAGCTACAGGTTGGCCTGGCTCAGGTGAATAGTCTGTCACAGGATACCCAGACTAAGGCTATGGATTTTCCTGTGGTGGGAAATTCTCTGTTTGGGGAGCAGACAGAGAATTACATGAAAAAGATGGATGAATATAGGACTACTTACAAAAGTGCCCAAGCTAAGGGCGGCAAGCCACTCCTCAGAGGCATACCCCAGGGTAGGGGTAGGTTTTTTCACAGGCCTTTTAACCGGACTCAGGCCTCCTCTGCCTATGCTCATGGGGGCTTCTTCAGAGGCAGAGGCAGACGAGGGGTGGGCAGGCCTGCTCCCACCCCTCAGCCTAAAGCTCCTGCTATGTAGTCACACTGATGGGGTGCCCAGGGCCGATTCTCCTTTACCGGTAGGGGGCAGGCTGGCTTACTTCAGTCAGAACTGGGCTTCATTAACCTCAGACAAGTGGGTTCTGGAAGTAGTAAGCCAGAGTCTGATTCTCAGCTTCAAAAAGTTTCCCAAGTTGAGAACCAGACTTTTTCTACCTGCAAGTGCTTCAGAGACCCTTGCTCTGGAAGCAGAGGTCTCAACCCTGTTGGCTCTCAGAGCAGTGGAAAGGGTTCCTCCTGCACCAGGGCAGGGTCTGTATTCAGATACTTCCTTACCCCAAAAAGACAGGAGAATGGTGGCCATATTAGACCTCAGATATCTGAACAAGCATCTTTTGAAACCAAAGTTCAAAATGGTAACTCTGGCAATGATTTTACCCTCCCTAAGGCCAGGGGACTGGTTAGCCTCCCTGGACCTCAAGGATGCCTATTTCCCACGTCCTAATCAGAAGCTCCCATTAGAAAGTACCTCAGATTCGAACTACCCTCAGGTCATTACCAGTTCAGAGCAATGCCCTTGACCTTACCTCTGCCCCAAGGGTATTCACAAAGTGTCTAGCAGTGGCAGTGGCTCACTTAAGGAGGCAAAGGATTGCTGTTTTTCCTATCTAGATGATTGGCTCATTGTAGGCCAGTCCCCAGAATAGGTAAAATCTCACCTGCAAGTTACCCAGCAGCTTCTCACCTCCCTGGGCTTTCTGCTAAATCTACCAAAGTCGGTTCTGGAACCAGTCCAGGTACTCACCTTTATAGGGCAGAGTTGGACACAAATCTAGCCAGAGCTTTTCTTCCCTTAGAAAGGGTGATGAATTTAGTGACTCTGGCCTCCTCCTTCACCCTGCAGGTCTCTCGACCAGCAAGACACTTTCTGCAGCTCCTGGGACACATGGCTGCATCCACAGCTGTTGTGCAGGGAGCAAGATTTCAGATGAGAGACATTCAGTTTCACTTGAGAACCTATTGGTCTCAGAGAAGAGACCCCTTCCAAGTTGGTCCCAGTGACTCGAACCTTGATCCAGGCCTCCAGTGGTGGCAGGATCAGAGCAATTTAAGATTGGGGGTCCCTTCATTCCCCTGCTCACAATTTGACTCTCACTACAGATGCTTCCTTCTGGCTGGGGAGCCCACATGGGCGACCTTTCCACTCAGGGAGTGTGGTCCCCCGGAATCTCTACTCCACATCAATTTGCTGGAACTCAGAGCTGTCTTTTTAGCTCTTCAAGCATTTTCTGCATCTGTCCACAACAAGGTGATACAAGTCAGAACAGACAACACCACAACAATGTGGTACATCAACAAACAGGGGGGCACTCAGTCTTCAGCCTTGTGCACCGAGGCAATGAAGTTGTGGTCTCTGGCCTATTCCCTGAACACTTCCCTCATAGCAGTTCATCTTCCAGGGAAGGACAATGTCCTAGCGGATGCTCTCAGCAGGATTTCCCAGGGCCATCACGAATGGTCCCTGGATCCTCAAGTGCTGGGGATAGTCTTTGCCACATGGGCACCCTCAGATAGATCTTTTGCAGCCCCAGACAATCACAAACTTCCTCTGTTCTGTTGCAGGCCTCCAGTGTTGGGTTCGGTCCCCTGGATGCCTCTTCTCCTGGATTGGGAGGGAAGTTCTTTATGCTTTCCTCCCTTCCTCTCTATTCAAAGTATTAGTCAAAATCAGATCTCAGCCTTGCAGGGTGATTCTGATTGCCCCGGATTGGGCCAGGCAGCCCTGGTACCCACTCCTTCTGTCATTGACAATCCATCTTCCCCTTTGCCTCCCCAGGATTCACAACCTGTTAACTTGTGCCCAGGTAAGGGTTTGGTATCCGGACCTCAAATCCCTCAATTTCAAGGCCTGGCTCTTGAGGAGTTAGAGTTTGCTGATTTACACCTCTCTCAAGGTGTTCTTGAAATCCTAAAGGCTTCCAGAAAGCCTTCCACTAGGGCTACTTATAGTTCTAAATGGAAAAGGTTTTCCATTTGGTGTGCTGGGAAAAATATTTCCCAGAATCTGCTGATTTGCCCATTGTATTAGATTACATGGTCCATCTTAATTCCTTGGGTCTCAGACCAGCTACCCTGAGAGTCCATTTGGCAGCTGTATCTGCTTTTGTGTCAGCAGGAAAGTCATCCTCTTTCCACTTACCCTGTGTTTTACAAGTTTTTAAGGGATTACTCCATACTAATCCACCTTTTCGAAACCGCCCCTGCCTGGGACCTTAATGTTTGTATTGCCCAGTTAATGCAACCCCCTTTTGAACCTCTGTTTTCTGCAGAGCTTAAGTATCTGACTTGGAAAACTGTTTTTCAGGGCTATCACTCTGCTAGATGCATAAGTGAGTTGAAGCCTTGTCAGTGGAAACTGACTTTATTTCTTTCCACAGGGATAAGGTAGTCCTTAGGACTAATAGGAAGTTTTACCTAAGGTGGTTTCAGATTTCCATCTTAACCAATCTATCTCCTTCCAGTATTTTTCACTGATCACTCCTCTTCTGGTGAGAGGAGGTTGCACAGCCTGGATGTTAAGAGAGCTCTTAGTTACTATATAGAGCGTACCAAAGGTCACAGGTTCGAATCCTCCAACTTTCCTTTACCTATGGTGAAGTTGGGAAAGGCAAACCTGCCACTAAGAGATCAATTGCCAGGTGGATTGTCTCTTGTATACAATTTGTTATCAGAAACTGGCAGAGATCCCCTCTGGCTTGAGGGCTCATTCTACCAGGGGTAAAGCTGCATCTCTAGCTGCTGCCAGAGACATCCCTATATTAGAGATATGCCAGGCTGCTACTTGGAAAACGGTACACACTTTTACCAAGCATTACTCCCTGGATGTCCAGGCCAGGAGAGATGCTCAGTTTGGCACAGCTGTTCTTCACAGCCTATTCCCTAAGTAGGTTCTGCCCCTCCTCCATGGAGGTATTGCTGTGTAGTCTGCTACTGTCATAATATAGCAAGACTTCATGTTGTTTGAAGAAAAAATTACTCACTTGTATGTTGTTTCTTCTAATGGAGTCTTGCTATATTATGACCTCCCCCAGCCTGCCCCTCTCAGAACTTCTACTTGGGTGGGGTGGGGCAACTTAGTGTGGGCACTATTTTATGCCCTTTAGCCTTTCTCCCTTTTGGGAGTTTGGGTGTGTGTGTTTTATTATACTGTTGTTCTATTCTCATGTTGTTAGAATTGTGTTAGTAGTTCTGGTCCCCTGACTTGAGTCTTGGGTGTTGGGACCAGCAATGGTTGTTAATATTTAGGTAGCCATTTGGCTAGTGTAGGTTACAGCTTCCACAGACCTTAGTGAGTTTTTGCTCTTAAAGATCTGACAGTTCAGGTTTGAAATTACACAGATAGAGCTGCTTCTTAGAGCTCGTGCTCAAAGTTCTATTTTGGAATGGTATTAACCATTTCACCTCCGGAGCAGTTCTAGTGGTGGGACAAACTGCTACTGTCATAATATAGCAAGACTCCATTAGAAGAAACAACATTACTAAGGTGAGTAATTTTTTCTTATACTCTATCTATCTATCTATCTGTCTGTCTGTCTGTCTGTCTGCCTGTCTGCCTGTCTGTCTGTCTGTCTATCTATCTATTTAGCTATCTAGCTATCTATCTGTGTGTATACACACACACACACTGGATCTGTTTTTTTCTTCTGGTTTTCATATTATTGATTTTAGTGTAGATCCAGTGGATTGGTTGAATTACAGCACTGTGGGGGTCATGATTAAGGCTGCCCAGATGGTCCTGCCCCTGTGGAGATGGTCTGGTACCAGCTGTTTATAGGAGTGTCCTCAGTGGACTTGTTGGCAGTACTGGACCTTTCAGGTGTTGGGGTGGCTTGTGCAATTGGGTTAGAGGAGGCAGTGGTGGCCTATAATGAGGCTGTTAGTGCAGCCTTTGACTCAATTGCACCCTTGCATGTCCAGACCTTGCCTACTCATCAGAGACCTCTTTGGTATGATGAGGATCTCCAAGGTTTAAAGACTAGGAGGTAGAGGTTAGAGTAGCGCTGGAGGAGATCTGGCTTGGAGGAGGACAAATTGGCCTTGAAGTCACATTATGTGGACTATCGGGGCATTCTCATGAAAGAAGGTGGAATTTCTGTCCAGGGAGATTGCTGCAGTGAGAAACTGACCAGCTCAACTCTTCCACATGATGGACAGGCTTTTACATCCAGCCTGTCTACGTGCTGGGGGGGGGCAGGTTCTAGCACTAGGTGCAAGGAGTTGGCTATGTTTTTTGTTGACAAGTTGTCCTCTATCAAGGCTGAGATCTCATTGAGCATCTCTTGAAAGGGATGCAGGGTCTGGCCTAAGTTGTGCTGGAACACTCCTCCTGTCTGGGATGAGTCTGAGCTGTTTGAAAAGGTGGTAGAGATAATCTCCAAGCCGCAGTCTACATGGTGTGATTTAGACCTGGGTCCAACCTTCCTTTTGGTTGAGTATTTTGATCTTATTGGGCTTGTGGTTGCTGAGATCTTCTGGAGTTCATTGAGGAGTGGTATCTTCTCATTGGCCCTGAAAGAGGCCTTGGTTAGACCCCTTTTGAAAAAGCCCTCTCTGGACCCAGACTGCCTCAGCAACTACAGACCCATCTCGAACATCCCATTCTTGGGGAAGGTTATAGAAAAGGTGGTGGCCGTGCAGCTTGAGAGATATCTTGCCACTTCCTACACCTATGAGACTTTCCAATATGAGCTCCTGGCATGCATAGTATGGATACTACCCTGGTGAGGGTGTTAAATGATCTCCTGATGGTGAGGGACAGGAGGGGCCATACCATTCTGGTCCTCTTGGACCTCTCAGCAGCATTTTACACCATGGACCATGAGGTGTTACTTGACTACCTGCGGTTCTGGTGTGGCCTGTCTGGTAATGTCATCAACTAGCTCATGTCATACCTGACAGACCAAGTGCAAAGGGTGACAATGGGAATGTCCTCATCTAACCCAAAGCCTCTGTGCTGTGGTGTTCCACAGGGTTCAGTCTTATTGACTTTATTGTTCATGGTGTACATGCTACCATTGGGGGACATTATCAGGCAGTACAGGCTGTGTTTTCACTGTTATGCAGATGATACCCAGCTGTACTTGTCCTGTGCGCCCAACACCCAGGTGTCAGACTCTGTATTTAACAGCCTCCTTGAGGAAATCCAGTTATAGATGACTCACAATTGGCATCAGCTTAACCCAGACAAGACTGAGGTACTGGTTGTGGAGCCAGGTCATCAGGGTAGAGGGGAGGTGTGGTGTTACCCCCCCACCTAGTGTTGGGGAGGTGCCCTTATCCCCCTCTAGACAGGTGAAGAACTTGGAAGTGATCCTGGATGACAGAAAGACACTTGATGCTCAGGTGATGACCGTGGTGAGAAGTGGGTTTTCTCATCCCAGGAATATTGACCGAATTCAAGCCCTGATCCTCCCTGATGACCTGATCACACTGGTACATGCTTGTATCACTTCCAGGTTGGATGACTGTAACCCCCTGTACTTAGGGTTATCTGCAGGCAACCTCTGCAGACTGCAGCTGGTGCAGAATGCTGCGGCAAGATTGTTGACAGGGTGAAAAGGAGTGAACATATCACTCCGGTCCTCCATGGACTGCACTGACTGCCGGTCCAGTGGTGGGTTGTCTTCAAGATAGGGCTGTTGACCTATAGGACCCTGCATGAAAGGTATCCTGCCTATCTACAAGATCTTCTTTTCCCTTACCATCCAGCCTGGGCCCTCCATTCTGCTGGGGGAGGCCTCCTGGGACTTCCCAGAGCTAGTTTGCAACATTCAGGGGATAGAGCATTCTTGGTGGCTGCACCTACCCTGTGGAACTGATTGCTTGGTTATTTAAAGGAGGACCCCTTGGTAGAAGCCTTCAAGAAGGGCATTAAAACATATTTGTTCTAGCAAGCATTTTATTGAGTATGTTTTAAAATATTTGGATTTATGGGATGGATGGATAGATAATTGTATGCTCTCCATTGTAGTTTGTATTTTTATATTGTGTCTGTTTGTAAATGTATGTTTTATATTGTGCAGCACCCAAAGTCTCTGGAAATGGGCACTTTAGAAAAAACTCTCTCTCTCTCTCGCCCTCTCTCTCTCTCTCTCTATATATATATATATATATATATATTAGAGAGCAAAAAGCTCAATTTAATGCATCAGTTAGGTTTGTTCCACAGCAAAAAAAGCTAGGAAATTCAGGGTTGGGGTTAAGCCCCTCTTGGACCCCAGCCACCCCTCAACTGGCATCGGATGTGCATTGGAGTCCATCGGCCTTAACTCTCACCCCATCACATGTGTAAAGAAGCTGAGGTATAGGAGAATGGGGTAAGAGTTAGGACTGACGACCCAACGCACACCACTATGCCAGTTGGGGTGGCTGGGGGTCCAAGGGGACTTTTAACCCTAACCCCGAATTTCCTAGCTTTTTTTTTGCTGTGGAACAACCCTAACTGATACATTAAACTGAGTTTTTTGCCTCTGATTTCCCTTCTTTTTGAGAATGAGGATGATAAAGAATGAAAGGAATGCAGTGGCGGCAGTGCGTCTTGTTACACAGTAACAGGAACTGCAAAGCAAACGCAAGCGGCAACAGTAATGCGGCAACAGTAATGCACACGGCAAAGCAAAGCAAACGTTAATAGAAACACAAGAGTAAAGTGACACCGAACCAAACAGTTACGTAAACGGAGACATCAAACAGAAGTGCATACAGAATGCAACTGGTAACACACACATTCACAGTACCACAATTGTAAACACAAATGGTAACAGTAACACCAACAATAACACCCAAGTAAGCAGAAACTCAAGCACGTACAAAAACGCAAACCGTAACGCACACACTCACGGAACCACAGTTGTAAATGCAAATGGTTATGGTAACAGCAACAACAAAGCCAATAAAAACAGAAAAGCAAGCACATACGAAAATGCAAACTGTTACACATAAGGTCATGGTACTGCAATAGTAAATGTAAATGGTAACAGTAACAGCAACAGTAAAGACAACAGAAACAGAAATGCAAGCGCATATGAAAAGCACGAAGCAATTACGCACACAGTAAGTGAACAAGGAACGGTAATTCGAATGGTAACAGAAGCACAACTGGAAACGCTAGCTGTCACAGTAACAAAAAGGCACACCCTTCTTTTTCCCAAAAACTGCATTGAAAAAACTAATTGAAAACAAAGAATGTATGCATTATAATTGACTTCAGAGCAGAAAAGTACGACTTGGAATACTAAATTGCTTGCATCTCAGGAACTGTATGACGTAGGGAAAAATTTAAAATTTTGGATGAATTATTACTTTCCTGGCTAGTTAATTGGGGGGCTAAGCATTTTTTTGACAAAAAGTCCGTATGTCGCACTGTTTCTGAGATACAGCCCTGAAAGACGCGACGGATGCCATAATGTTATCCTATGGGACAAATCGTCAACTTCGGAGTGCTGTCACTTTGCCACCCTGTAATATTTTTTCTCCAAACCACAAAACTGCACATTTGTAGGATGTTGGCTTTCTTCCCTCCAAATTTCATCCCAAAAGACCAAACCATTATTTTCCAGCAGAGCGACAAAGAATTCCTGTAATATGGTGGAAGCTGTAATGTTATCCTATGGGAAAAAGTGCCAAATTCATAGTGCCATTACTTTGCCGCCCTGTAATACTTTTTGACCAAGACACTAAAAGGCACATCTGTGGGATGTTGCCTTTCTTCCCTCCAAATTTCAAGTAAAAAGACCAAACTATTTCTGAGATATTCAATGTCAAAGATTGGCAAAATTTCCCTATCTATTCCATTTTAAGAAATCTGGCCATCTTGTCCCTATTTTGATATCAAAAATCACGATGAAAGAATCTCATGATCAAAGAATTTGCAGCCTCATGATCAAAGAATTTACAGGCTCATGAACAAAGAATAAAAAAATTAATAATTCAAAAAATAGAAGCAATTGAAGTAAACCACTGCTATGGTTCAACAGAACGAATCCCCCTGAGTAAAACCCATCCTCATTTGACTTCCTAGGACACCCCTGGGCTAAGAAAATTGAATTTTAATTTGGGCCATCTTGTCCCTCACTCGCGATGCAAGATCGCGGTCAAAGAATCTCACAATCAAAGAATTTGCAGCCTCACGATCAAAGAATAAAAAATTTAATAAATCAAAATATTGGAGGAACTGCAGTAAACCACCACCATGGTTTGACAGAATGAAGCCCCCTGAGTAAAGCATACCCTCATTTGACTTCCTAGGGCAGCCACGGGCTGAGAAAAATTATTTTTCAATTTGGCCATCTCGTCCCTCACTCACGATGCAAGATCATGATCAAAGAATCTCATGATCAAAGAATTTGTAGCCTCATGATTACAAATTTGCAGACTCATGATCAAAGAATAAAAAAAGGGTGAAACGCAATTTATTCACTGATTTGAACCAAACCAATGACATGGTTCAACAGAACGGACCCTCCTGAGCAAAACAAGCCCTCATTTGTGTCCCTAGCCAACCCCTGATCTGAGATATTAGTGTTTTAGTTCACGATGCAAGATCGCGATCAAAGAATCTCACAATCAAAGAATTTGCAGGGTCGCAATCAAAGATCATTAGCGAGCTGCAAATTAAGATTTTAAAACCTTATAACT
This sequence comes from Neoceratodus forsteri, assembly GCA_016271365.2. Taxonomy (NCBI): domain Eukaryota; kingdom Metazoa; phylum Chordata; order Ceratodontiformes; family Ceratodontidae; genus Neoceratodus; species Neoceratodus forsteri. The sequence continues at coordinate 38,282,602 of CM028137.1, read as the reverse complement.
CTATTTTTTGACCGATTTGGATGGAACCAAATCCATGGCTTGATAGATCAGAGTCCCCTGAGTAAAACCCATTGAAGTTTTACTTCAGAAGTGACCCCTGAGCCGAGATATTTGTGTTTGTGTGATTGGAAAACTGAAAACAAGATGGCGGACCTCACGGTCAAAGAATTTTGAAAATTTCTTGGGAACAAAGATTCTTGAACCGTGAGACTGCAAATTCTTTGATCGCCAGGCGAGACCAGATGGCCAGAACCCCCATTCTTTGATCGCAAGATATACATATAAATTTTCCCTTTGACTTATAATAGGAACTTAAAAGTGCCATAACTTTTGAATGCCATAATATTTTTTCACCAAACAAAAAGTGGCATGTTCAGCCACCAAAGCTCTTTCAAACAAGTTATCTTGTAGAGTGGCACACCACATGATGGCCGTGCAGGACTACATTAAGAATGCCAAAAGGTGCCTTCAAAAATGGATAATTTTGCATTTTTCAGCGCTTTTGTACAGAAAGACCAGCAATCCAACACAAACACAATTTGGCAAATCAAGATATCTAGTGCACTCCAACACGTGTACCAAATGTCAGGCAAATCCATTGAACGGGTCCAAAGTTATTAATGTCAAAACTTTTGACTTTAGTATGTAAGTGGCCGCTCAACCCTAACTATAGTGGCAGGCACTTTCACTATAATACATAATATATATATATATATATATATATATTATAATCAAATGTAGTGCTACCATAGTTAGAGCTGAGGAGCCATTTACATGTTAAACCTAAAATTTTGCACCTTAATAACTTTGCAACAGTTCAATGGATTTGCCTGAAATTTGGAATACATGATCAAGAAACATACATCTTCAGATCTGCAAACTTTTGTATTGTTCAGATATACGGCTGCGGAGTTATTAAGTGTGATCTGCGCGTGCGTTCACGCTTTTTGGGAATTCTTTGCTCATCTCTACAGGTCACACGGTTTGTGCGACCAGTCCGAAATCTTCAGGGAGCATGTGTCCAGGGTCCCCAGTGTGCCTTTTGAAGATTTCATGAAAAAATATTAAACGATTCAAAAGTTATTCAAAAAACAATTTCCCATTATAAGTCAATGGGAAAAGTTAAAAAGTTCAACAGGGTCGCAAATGCAGTTTTTACTTTCACAAATGGCCCTTTTACTGTCGCAAATCCACCATTTTGTTTTCAGTTGGTCATCAGAAAAATGTTTGGCATTTAAATTTGGGACCCTCTAGCAACCTAATTCTTTTGTATTCACCTAGTCGGACCCTGAGGATGCTAGACATGTCTTTATTTTGGGTAAAACACCCCAGAAATATGTTTTAAAATTTCTGAAAAGAAATACTTTTGCAAAGTACTATAAAAACATGTGACACTGTCGGAAGAATTTCTGAGAACCTTTACGCAAGGTTAAACAGTACTTTTCTAGGCTGTGGGAAAATGACAGCAATTCTTTTCCACCCCGCTGCAAAAGAACGGCTTGGTCTTTTGGGCTGAAATTTGGAGGGAACGCAGCCAACATGTAACAGATGTGCCTTTCAGTGCTTTGGTGAAAAAATATTACAGGGCGGCAAAGTTATGGTACTCTAAAGTTGACACTTTTTCCCATAGGATAACATTATGGAGTCAGCCACATTGCAGGAATCCTTTGCCGCCCTGCTGCAAAATAACAATTTGGTCTTTTGGGCTGAAATTTGGAGGGAAGAAATCCAACATCACACAGATGTGCCTTTTAGTAGTTTGGTGAAAAAATATTACAGAAAGCCAAAGTTATGGCACTCCGAACTTCTCTTTTTTTCCCCATAGGATAACATTAAGGCATTTGCCTCACCTTTCAGGGCACGTATCTAGGAAACGGTGCGAGATACGGACTTTTCATCAGAAAAATACTTAGCCCCCTAGTTGGGGCTAAGTATAAAACTAGCCAGGAAAATCATAAATCATATGACTTTAAAATTTCTTTTCTAAATCATACGGTTCCTGAGATATAAGCAATTTAGTATTCCAGCTCCTCATTTTCTGCTCCGAGACCCATTATTTTGCATGCAGACTTTGTACTCACTGTCTTTCTCTATGCAGCTTTTGAGGAAAACCAGCCTGCACACCTACATTACTGTTACTCTTACCGCTTCTGCTTGTGGTTCCGTACCCGTTTCACTTACTGTTCCCATCTACGGCACCATGTGCGTTACCCTTTACGTTTTCATTTGCGCTTACATTTGTGTTATTTTACCCATTTGTGTCTACAGTACTGTTTATCTTTGTGTTTTGCTTTGTGTCACCATGCGCATTACCATTTGTGTTTGCGGGCACCATGTTACTATGTGACAAGACATCACGTGGAGGGAGTGCAGAGCCCGAAGGGCCCTGCACTCCCACCACCGCATTACATTCACTATTTCTCATTATCATTCTCAAAAAGAAGGGAAATTAGAGGCAAAAAACTCTGTTTAATGCATTAGTTAGGGTTATTCCACAGCGACAAAAGTGAGGAAATTCGGTGTTAGGGTTGAAAGACCCCCTTGGACCCCCTGCCCACACCCCCAACTGACATCGGGGTGCGCATTGGGGTTGTCAGTCCTAACTCTCACCCCATTATCCTATACCTCTGCTTCTTCACACATCTGATGGGATGAGCGTTAGGGCCGGCAACCCCAATGCGCACCCCGATGCCGGTTGGGGGTGTGGGTGGGGTCCAAGAGGCTTTCAACCCTAACACCAAATTCTCTCTTTGTCACTGTGAAACAACCTTAACTAATGCATTAAACAGAGTTTTTTGCCTCTAATATATATATATATATATATATATATGTATATATATACACTTATATATATTCTGTGCAAAAAAACTTTGTTAATGCATCAGTTAGGGTTATTCTACAGCAACAAAAGGGAGGAAATTCGACATTAGGGTTCCCACCCCTTGCATCCCACCTCCACCCTTCCCCCACCAACAGGCATCGTGGTGTGCATTGGGGTCATCGGCCCTAACTCTCACCCCATCCCATGTGTAAACAAGCTGAGGTGGTGCAGTATAGGAGAATGGGGTGAGAGTTAAGGCCGACAACCCCAATGCACACCCCGATGCCTGTTGATGGGGGCAGGGTGGAGGTGGGGTGCAAGGGGTGAGAACCCTAAGGTCAAATTTTCTCACTTTTGTCACTGTAGGATAACCCTAACTGATGCATTAACAAAGTTTTTTGCTTAGAATTTCCTTACGTTTTAAGAAAGAATAGAAAAGTACAAAGTTGTGCAAGTTGGTGGGCCTGTAAATGTCAGGCCACATTACACACCTAATGACTAAAAAGTACATTGACAACAGCACGGCCAGCCACCAAACAAATGTTAATGTAGTAGAACTATAGAAAATGCTGTCCACAAAACATTAATGGCACCATGCAATCTCTCTGCAAAAAATAAATTGTCTGACACATAAACACCACAATTCACATCTACAGTACATGCTGTCAACATTCTCCAAATTTCAAGTAAAAAGACCAAACCGTTTCTGAGATATTCAGTGTTAATGATTGGTAACATTTCCCTATCTATTCCATTATAAAAAATCTGTTCATCTTGTCCTGCCCTCATGATCAAAGATGGCGATCAAAGAATCTCATGATCAAAGAATTTGCAGGATCACAATCAAAGAATTTGCAGGCTCATGAACAAAGAATAACAAAATGCTATAAATCACAAAATTGAAGGAAAACCACCATCATGGTTCTACAGAACGAAGTCCCCTGAGCAAAACCCAACCTCATCTGACTTGCTAGAGCACCCCTGGGCTGATAAAATAGATTTTTTAATCTGGCCAGCTCATCCTTCCCTCACGATGCACGATCAAAATCAAAGATCTCATGATCAAAGAATTTGCAGGTTCACAATCAAAGAATTTGCAGGCTCATGAACAAAGAATTAAAAATGCTATAAATAAAAAAAATCCGATAAACCACCACCATGGTTCATCAGAATGAAGCCCCCTGAGCAAAACCCACCCTCATTTGTCTTCCTAAGACACCCATGGGCTGAGAAATAAACATTTTTAATCTGTCCATCTTGTCCCTCCCTCACGATGCATGATTGTGATCAAAGAATCTCGTGATCAAAGAATTTGCAGGCTCGTGATCAAAGAAATTTAATGCTCATGACCAAAGAATAAAAAATGGTGAAACATGATTTCTTTCACCGATTTGAACCACACCAACAGCATGCCTCGATAGAGCGAAGCCCCCTGATGAAACCCCACCCTCATGTGTGTCCCTAGCCAACCCCTGAGCCAAGATATTTGTGTATATAGGTCACGATGCAAGATCACGATCAAAGAATCTTGCGACCAAAGAATTTGCAGGCTCGTGATCAAAGATCGTTAGCGAGCCACAAACAAAGATTTTAATAGCTTATAACTCTAAATTTTGACCAATTTGGATGAAACCAAAGACATGGCTCAATAGATCAGAGCCCCCTGAGTAAAACCCATCCAAGTTTTACTTCCGGAGTGACACCTGAGCAGAGATATTTGTGTTTTTTCAATTGAAAACTAAAAACAAGATGGCAGATCTCGCGATCCAAGAATTTTGAAAATTCTTGGGGATAAAGATTCTTGAGCCACGAGGCTGCAAATTCTTTGATCGCCAGGTGGGACCAGATGGCCAGAACACCATTCTTTGTTCGCAAAACATACATATAAATTTTCCCATTGACTTATAATGGAACTTTAAAAGTGGCATAACTTTTGAATGCCTTAATATTTTTTCACCAAGCCATCTCAAAGAGCAGCATGCCACACTAGGACCACTCAGGACCACATCCAAAATCCCAAAAGCAGCCTCCAAAAATGGATAATTTTGCATTTTTCAGAGTTTTGCTGTGCAAAGACTGTTAGCCCGACTGAAACTAAATTAGGCAAATCAAGAGATCTACCATGCATCACCATGCATACCATGTTTCAGGAAAATCCATTGAATGGGTCCAAAGTTATGAATGCACAACATTTTGAGTTAAACATAGAAGTGGCAACTGAACCCTAACTATAGAGGCGCAACCTCACAACTAATATATATATATATATATATATATATGTATATATATATATATATATATATATATATATATATATATAATTGCATGCGGAAGTGCCACTATAGTTATGGTTGAGTGCCCCATTTAAGGTTAAAGTGTAAAATTTTGCATCTTAATAACTTTGCCTCTGTAAGACAGATTTGCCTGAAATTTGGCAGGCATGGGGTGGTACTATAGATCTCTAGATCTGCCAAGTTATGTAATGGTCAGATATATAGTTGTAGAGTTATAAAGCAACATTCTGTAGTGCATTTACGCTTTTTTGCACATTCTTTGATCATGCCTACAGGTTACGCAGTTTGCAAGACCAGTCTAAACACTTCATGGAACATGCGGCTGGGGTCCCCAATTTGTCTTTTGTAGATTTTGTGAAAAAATATTAAATGGTTCAAAAGTTATTCAAAAAACAAGTTTCTCATTCTAGTCAATGGGAAAAGTTAACAAAAAGTTCAACAGTGTCTCAAATCAATCAATCAATCAAATCTTTATTTATCCAGGTGATCACCATTGAGCAAACTCATTTACAAGGTGGACCTGCTGTTGGCAGGGACAAATGTACAGGTGCAGATAAATGTACATAATACAAAAGGAACAAGATGTTTACAATAATGATAGGAGCAATACTGTATATATACATTCCAAAGGCACATGTAGAACTAAGATATACATAACACACCAGTAACTTGATATATACAGTACCCACAGGAGCAGGATGTGTATGGTTGTCATATACAAACCATAGGAGGAGAAGAAAAAAAAAGAAAATTGTTCATATTCCTGTCCATCAGGAACATGTTAATGGCCTGTATGGAAGTCCCTAAGTGATGGAGATGTGCATGACGGTGTCTAGGGCTTAGGATTAGGTGACAGGAGGAGGGTGGTGTATAAGAGGGGTGCAGAGGGTGCTAAGTGTGAGTGGGGCAAGGGAGGGGGTAATAGTGGCAGAGAAGGACTTAGATGAGCAACAGGGACTAGAATGGATGAGGAGAAAAGCAAAGGTCAGGCTGCTAGAAGTGATTGAAGCAATTACAGATTTCAGCAAATGTTTTGTCATAGAGGGCCTTAAACAAAGCAAGACTGACAGGGGAGCTAAGTCTCAATGATTTTTGTATCCTATTCCAGAGCGTGGGCAAGACATAGCTTATGGTGGCCCTTCCAAAGTGAGTGTTGACCCTTGGGACTTTCAGGGAAACCTCTGAGAGACTTCATAAGGCATAGTTCCTGACCAGACTAAGGGGGAGACAGTCAACAATGTATTGTGGGAGTTTGTTGCTAAGGGCACGGAGCATCCATATAGTTGCATTTCTACCCTGCCTATATTGAAGGGAAGGCCACCATATGGCTACATATAAAGAGCAGTGATGTGTGAAGAATGGGAGGCCAGTTATAAATCTCAGTGCTCTATGATACAATACATCCAGTTTTGCAAGGTGTGAGGCAGGGCATTGGCCATAAATGAAGTCAGCGTAGTCAATTAATGAGAGGAACGTAGATTGGACAAGCTGTCTTTTTGCATCTGTGGTCAAGAGGTGTTTAATTCTGAAAAAAAGACCAAGTCTCTGCCTCAGCTTTTTCAGCAGTTTATTGTTTATTATTGTTTATTAAGATCTAGGATTACAAATACCTTTGAGCCAAGACTCTTTTACAAAGGTTCCATGTCAGAGGAAAACAGAATTGGAGAAAAAACAACATTTCAAAGGAAAGAAGACATTTCACAGTGTATAAGCAGACTGTAATAGTTTTTTAGGACCTTCAGTATGGACAAAAGAGGAAGACACAGTAAAGCAGCCAGAGGCATTTGTCAGGCTAGAACAGCCATTAAGTGTAGCATCATTAGAGGGGGGTGGGAGAAGCAGAGTGAGGAGGGGAGAGCATGTAGTACGTAGGGGAAGGGGATTAAAGAGGGAGGAAGAGGGGGCAGAAGATGAGGGAAGGGGAAAAGTGCAATGAGGGTACATAATTGCATGGTGTGGCAGTTAGGACTGGAGTGTGATAGGGGTGTTCTTCTGTATGTTCTTCTGTATGTTCTACAAAAGAGAGTTTATTGTCTAGCCAGACACCCAGATATTTGAATTTAGGCACAAATTCAAGATTTTCACCTAATAAAGTGGTGATGGAAAGCAATGGACCAGCGACAGCGAAGTAAGCCCCTGGGCCTGATGATGAGAAGAGCATGGCCTTGTTATTTTTTTGCATTTAGTAGTAGCTTTTTGCTAAGGAGCTGGTGCTGCAGAGTATTAAAGTCAGTTTGTATGTCAATGCAGGCAGCTTCAGGAGATTCATGGCTTAAGTAGAGCACCGTATCATCAGCAAACAAGTGGATACTGGCTTCCTTGATGCCTACATCCAGGCTGTTGATATAGATGGCAAACAATATTGGGCCCAGTATGGAGCCCTGAGAGACACCTCTTTTTATCAGTTTAAGTGACGAGAGCTCTCCTTCAGTCTGGATTTGTTGCTGCCTGCTAGAGAGGTAGTCTTGGAACCATCCCAATGAGGTTGAGTCAATACCTATAGTTTTTAAGGTGGAGAGGAGCAGACAGTGGTTGACAGTGTCGAATGCCTTACTGAGGTCCAGAAACATGGCACAAAAAGAGTTTTTTATTATCTAGGTCCCGTTGCCAGTCATTAGTAACTTTTGCCAGAGCCGTGATTGTACTATGCTTTGCTCTAAAGCCAGACTGCATTGGGTTAAGCAAGCTTGAATTGTCTAAGAAAGATCTCAGCTGTGTATCCACAAATTTTTCCAGTAGCTTGGAAAGTATGGGTAGGAGGGAGATCGACCTATAGTTATTTAGGTTACAGGGATCCCCTGATTTAAACAGGGGATGACGTGAGCAGTTTTCCATACCTTGGGGATGGAGCCTTGTGCTAGAGATAGGTTGAATAGGTGTGATATAGGTGTGGCAAGAATGTGGTATGTTATTTTCAAGAAATATGGGTCAAAGGAGTCGGCCCCGGCACTTTTTTTAGTATCCAGTCGTAGAAGAAGATCTTCAACTTCTTTTATGGTGGTAGGTGAAAAGGAGAAGACCACGTTATTGATACTTGGTTCTAGAGGCTGGGTGTTGATCTGTGGAAGGAGACTACTTACTGGTGCATTATCTAATGCCAGGCCTTCGGTGGCAAAATGATTGTTGAAAGCCTGCAGTATCTCAATTTTATCGTTGATGGTAACATTATCAGTGGTGATTTTAGAAGGAAGCACAATTCCTGGGGAGTGACCAGACAGTTCTTTTATGGTGGACCAGAACTTGGTAGGGCAATTTGATGAATAGAGTAGCTCAGTTTGATAAAAGTTGGCCTTGGCCTCTCTGACCAACTTAGTGCAGGCATTTCTAGCTGCCCTGAAGAGACACCAGTCTACGTCAGCATGTGATTTGCGGGTGTTTTTCCAGAGATAATCACTTTTAAGTAAGGCAGCCTTCAGTACGGCTGAAAACCAATGACAGGTTCTGGTTTTTATTCATGCTTTAACCAGGGGAGCATGGTTGTTTAGGGTACTGGTTATGATTTCATGGAAAACATCATAGGCATCACTCACTGATTTAGCCAGGTAGAAACTTTGCCATAGCAAAGAGTTTTTTAGATCATTGAAGTATGCAAGAGGATCGAAGTTCCGTCTGGATCTTTTAGTGGAACATTTTGATGTAAATAGGGGTTTGGTAACAGTTCTTATATCAGCAATAAAGCAGTGGTCACTAACATCCAGTGACAGGACACCAGCATGGGAAAAGGAGCGGAGTTTGTTAACAAGGAGGACGTCCAAGAGGGTGCTTCTCTTTGGATTTTTCTTGTTAATGTGAGTTGGCTCAGTAATAAGTTGAGTGAACCCATGAGAGTCACAGAAGTGCTTCAGGGGTAATGAGGCCTTAGTCAGCCAATCATAGTTAAGGTCACCTAATATAATTATTTTCAGTGGGGTAAAATCCAGGTGGGATGACAGATGTGACAGGAGTTGCGGTCCTGCTGCTGGAGGTCTATAACAGTCTATGATGCGGAACGCCACTGATGGGGAAAGTTCAACTTTAAGAGACAGGCATTCAAATCCACCAGCAATGGAGGCAACATCTAATATAGACAATGAATTTGTTTTTAACATAAATGGCTACTCCGCCACCCCTGGTCTGCCTGTCGGCTCTGAAGAGGAGATAGTTAGGGATGCTAACCTCTCTGTCTGGGGTGGATGCCTGAAGCCAGGACTCTGAGAGCACGAGTACGTCTGGTGCAGTATGAATAATCTAAGCCTGGACAGAATCAAACTTCTTTAAAAGACTACAAACGTTTGCATGCAAAAAGCTAATTCCTTTCAGAGTTGTAAGTTCAGATGGAGATGAAAGCACTTTCGTGGAGCCAGGGTTAGGTTCAACATTGCCTGAGCACAGACGTAGAAGGAGTACAATTTTCCTCAGGGCAGCAAGGAGAAGTTTAAAGGCACGAGTCTTTCTGCGACTGGTATAGGTTTGAGTACAGGGGTCCGGGGACCGAAGCTTCCCCTTGTGCTGCCGTATGGATGCATAGCCTAAAATCCATCCAGAATAACACCAAGCCGTACAGAATTTGGATGGATAGGGTATGGGGCCATGTAGAGGATATTGGATAGCGGTCCCTCTTTGAGGAGATTCCACAAACTGAGAGGGGATCAGAGGCATACAGTGGCAGCATAATTTATTAATAGTGTTGATATATGGGGAGTCTAGCAGTGTAGGGCATGACTCTTTGTTCGGATCAATTCTGTTTGGTTGCTTAACCACATAGGATGCTATGCAAAGGCTGATGAATGAACGGAGCCAAACAAGGCCTCTCATGATTGCCCTTTGCATGAGAAAGGGGTGTGCTGCAATGATACCTGCTAGCCAAGTTCTGTAAGTCCCAGAGGTTGTTGCTCCATATGTGACTATTTAAGGAGGTTAAGAATCGGTGTTACGCAAGATAATTGTATGCAGCCCTGGCAGCATAGACGTCTTGTGTATTTATCTTTATCAGGCAAGGGTATCCTATTGGGGACACTTCGTGTAGAAAAAGGGGAGATTACATGCAATTTTTAGTGTCGCAAATGACCTCTATATTGTCGTGAGTCAACCATTTGTTTCAGTTAGTGGTCAGAGAAATACTTGACATTTATATTTTGGACCCTCTAGGGACACAATTCTTTTTGTGTTCTCCTAGTCAGACCCTGAGGATGCTAGCCATGTTTTTTTGGGGGGGATAAACACCCCGGAAATATGTTTTTGAAATTTTTGTAAACCGCAGTGTTGCAAAGTAGTGTTGCACTTGCAACACTTTTGTGATATTTTTTGCAAAAGTGTCGTGATTCGCGACACTACTTTGCAACACTATGGCCAAAATAACAGCAATTCTTTGCCACCCTGCTGCAAAAGAACGGTTTGGTCTTTTGGGCTGAATTATGGAGGACAGAAAGCCAACATGCCACAGATGTGCCCTTTGGTGGTTTGGTGACAAAATATTACAGGGATGCTAAGTTATGGTACTCTAAAGTTCACACTTTTTCCGTTAGACTAACATTACGGCATCCGCCGCGCCTTTTGGGGCCCATATCTTGGAAACACTTCGAAATACAGACTTTTCGTCTGAAAAATGCTTAGCCCTCACTAGATGGCTAAGTGCAAAACTAGCCAGGAAAGTCATAATTTATATGAAATTTTTATTTTTGTTTACGTCGTACGGTTTGTGAGATATAAGCAATTTAGCATTCCAAGTGCTCATTTTCTGCTCCAAGGTCCATTATGCATACATTCTTTGTATTCACTGTGTTTCTCTATGCAGCTGTTGGTGAAAAAAAGGGTGTGCGCTTTCGTTACTGTCACAGTTAACATTCCTACTGGCATTTCAGTAACAATTTGCGTTAGTGTTCCTGTTTATGCCACCATGTGCATTACCCTTTGCGTTTTCATTTGCGCTTGCATTTGCGTTACTGTTACCATTTGTGTTTACTTTACTGTTTCTGTTTACATGTAATTTTGCATCACCATGTGCATTACCATTTGCATTTGCGTACTCACTTCCATTTGCATTTCCTTTGGCATCATCATTGCTGTTACAATTAGCATTTGCATTTCCTACTGTGGTACCGTGACTGTGCATGTTACCATTTGCATTTCCGTACATGCTTGCATTTACATTTCCGTTTGCATTACCATTCCCGTGTATGCCACCGTGTGTGTTACCTTTTGTGTTTTCAATCGCTCTTGCATTACTTTTAACATTTGCATTCCCATTACTGTTTTTGTTTGTGTTTTGTTTTGCATCACCGTGTGCATTTCCATTTCCGTTTGTGTACGCGCTTCCATTTGCATTTCCTTTGGTGTCATCATTGCTGTTACCATTAGCATTTGCATTTCCTATTCCAGTACCATGACCGTGCACGTTACCATTTGCGTTTCCATATGCACTTGCATTTGTGTTTCTATTTGCATTACTGTTCCCATCTATGCCCCATGTGCATTACCCTTTGCTTTTTCATTTAAGCTTGCGTTTGCGTAACTGTTAGCATTTGCATTTCCATTACTGTTTTTGTTTGTGTTTCCTTTTGTGTCACCGTATGCATTTCCATTTGCGTTTGTGTACTCGCCTACATTTCTGTTTGTGTTTCTATGGTGTCATTGTTGCTGTTACCATAACTGTCTGTGTTTCCAATTACGTTACCATGCCTGCGTGCATTATGATTTGCGTTTTTGTACGTGTTTGCATTTGTGTTTCTGTTTTCATTAACATTTGTGCTTGTGTTTGTATTACCTTTTGCATTATCGTTTGCATCACCATGTGAGTTAACATTTGCCCTTGCGTTTGTGTTGCCGTTACTTCACTATTTATAGCGCACATTCTCAAAAAGAAGGGAAATGGCAAAAAACTCAGTTTAATGCATCAATGAGGGTTGTTCCACAGTGACAAAAGTGAGGAAATTGGATGTTAGGGTTCCCACCACCCTTGCACCCCATCCCCACCCAACAGGTATCGGGGTGTGCGCTGGGGTCGTCGGTCCTAACTCTCACCCCATTCTCCTATACTGCACCACTTCAGCTTGTTTGCACATGGGATGGGGTGAGTTAGGACCCATGATCAATGCACACCTCATGCCTGTTGGTGGGGGCAGGTGGAATGAAGTGCAAGGGGTGGGAACACTAACATTGAATTTCCTCACTTTGTCACTGTGGAACAACCCTAACTGATGCATTAAACAGAGTTTTTTTTGTTATGAATATATATATATATATATATATATATATAATATATATATATATATATATATATATATACCGTGCTACCATACTTAGGGTCGAGGATCCATTTTAAGGTTAAAGGGTCAAACTTTGCACCTTAATAACTTTGCCACTGTTCAACAGATTTGTCTGCAATTTAGTATGCATAACTGAGCATGGTAGATCTTGGGATCTGCCAAGTTTTGTACCAGTCAGATATACAACTGCAGAGTTATTAAGCACCAATGAAATGTGCGTTTAAGCTTTTTTGCGAATTCTTTGCTCTCACCTATAGGTCACATAGTTTGCATGACCAGTCTAAAAGCAGCAGGGAACAGGTGGCCAGGGTCCCTGATGTGTCTTTTGAAGATTTCGTGAAAAAATATTAAACGGTTCAAAAGTTATTCAAAAAACAAGTTCCCATTATAAGTCAATGGGAAAAGTTAACAAAAAGTTCAACACTTTCGCAAATGCAGTTTTTACTTTCGCAAATGGCCCTTTTACTTTCACAAATCAATCATTTTGTTTTCAGTTGGTGATCAGAAAAATGCTTGGCTTTTAAATTTAGGACCATCTAACAACACAATTCTTTTTGTGTTTACCTAGTCGGACCCTGAGGATGCTAGGCATGTCTTTATTTTGAGGTTAAACACCCTAGAAATATGTTTTTCAAGTTTCTGGAAAAAGTACTTTTGCAAAGTAGTGTCGCACACACGAAAGTGTCGCAAATTTTTGCGAAAGCTTTTGCAAATTGTGACACTGCTTTTCCAGGCTATGGCAAAATGACAGCAATTTTATGCCACCCTGCTGCAAAAGAATGGTTTGATCCTTTGGGCTGAAATTTGAAGGGAACACAGCCAACATCTCACAGATGTGCCTTTCAGTGTTTTGGTGAAAAATTATTACAGGGTGGCAAAGTTATGGCACTCCAAAGTTGGTGCTTTTTCCCATAAGATAACATTACGGCATCCGTCGCATTACAGGAATCCTTTCTCCGCCCTGCTGCAAAATAAGTTTGGTCTTTTGGGCTGAAATTTGGAGGGAAGAAAGCCAACATCCCAGTGATGAGTCTTTTGGTGGTTTGGTGAAAAAATATTACAGGGTGGCATAGTGACGGCACTCCGAAGTGAACGCTTTTTCCCATTGGATAACATTACGGCGCCCATCGTGCCTTTCAGGGCCTGTATCTCGGAAACAGTGTGAGATACGGACTTTTCGTTACGGTTTGCATTTTCATACGTGCTTGCATTTCTGTTTCCTTTGGCGTTATTTTTCCTGTTACTGTTACCATTTGCATTTACAATTGCGGTACCATGACTCTGCGTGTAACGGTTTGTGTTTCTGTAGTCACTTGCATTTGCATTTCTCTTTCCTTTGGCATTATTGTTGCTGTTGCTGTTACCGTTATCATTTGCGTTAACAATTGCGGTTCCGTTACCATGCACATTATGGTTTGCATTTCTGTATGTGCCTCCATTCCCATTTCCATTTCTGTTTCCTTTGGCATTATTCTTCACGTTGACTTTACCATTTGCATTTACTATTGCGGTGCCGTGGATGTGCGCCTTACGGTTTGCGTTTACATGTGCGCTCGCGTTCGCGTTTCTGTTTCTGTTCCCTTTTGCGTTCTTTTTGCTGTGACACTTAACATTTCCATTTAAAATACAGCTGCCATCACTGTTCACATTACAAGTTGTGTTTTCGTACGTGCTTCAACATCCGTTTGCGTCACTGTTCGCTTTGGTGTCACTTTGCGCTTGTGTTTCTATTAATGTTTCCTTTACCATTTACGTTTCCATTACCATGTGCGCCACTGCTGGCATTTCTGTTTATGTTGCTGTTCCTGTTACTATGTCTCAAGACATCATGTGGCGGGAGGGTGGGGCCTGCCCGCCGCTGCATTACTTTCACTATTTGTCATCATCATTCTCAAAAAGAAGGGAAATTAGAGGCAAAAGACTCCATTTAATGCATCAGTTAGGGTTGTTCCACAGTGACAAAAGTGAAGAAATTCAGTGTTAGGGTTGAAAACCTCTCTTGGACCCCCAGTCCACCCCCCCAACCGGCATCAGGATGTGCATTGGGGTCATCGGTCCTAACTCTCACCCAATTCTCCTATACCTCTGCTTCTTTACACATGTGATGGGGTGAGAGTTAGGGCTGACAAACCCAAAGTGCACCCCGATGCTGGTTGCAGAGGTGGGATGGGGGTCCAAGGGGGGTTTCAACCCTAACACTGAATTTCCTCACTTTTGTCACTGTGGAACAACCCTAACTGATGCATTAAATGCCAAGATAGTTGGGGTGAAATTTTGCAGCTTAATAACTTTGCCACCATATGACAGATGTACCTGGAATTTGGCAGGCATGGAGTGGATCCATAGATCTCTGGATCTGCCAAGTTTTTTAATGGTTGGATATATGGTTCCGGAGCTATGAAGTGCAATAGAAAGTCACATTTACCCTTTTTTGTGCATTCTTTGCTCATGCCTACAGATCACATGGTTTGTGCGACCAGTCTGATACCTTCAAAGAACATGCAGACAGGGTCCCTGATGTGCCTTTCAAAGGTTTCGTGAACAAATATTAAACGGTTCAAAAGTAATTCAAAAAACAATTTTCCCAGTATACAGTAGTCAATGGGAAAAGTTAACAAAAAGTTTGACAGTGTCGCAAATGCAGTTTTTAGTGTCACAAACTACCTCTGTAATGTCGTGAGTCAGCCATTTTTTTTTCAGTTACTGGTCACAGAAATGCTTGGCATTTACATTTGGGACCCTGTAGGGACACAATTATTTCTGTGTTAACCTAGTAGAGCCCTGAGGATGCTAGCCATGTGTTTTTCGGGGGTTAAACACCCCAGAAATATGTTTTTCATATTTTTGTAAACTGTAGTGTTGCAAAGTAATGTCACACTGGCGACACTTTAATGTTTTTTTCACGAAAGTGTCATGATTTGCGATACTACTTTGCGACACTATGCCCAAAAGAATAGGAAATCTTTGCCACCCTGCTGCAAAAGAATGGTTTGGTCTTTCAGGCTGAGATTTAGAGGGAAGAAAGCCAAGATCCCACAGATGTGCCTTATGGTGGCTTGGTGACACAATATTAGAGGGCTGCAAAGTTACGGTCCTCCACATTTGACTATTTTTCCCATAGACTAACATTATGGCATCCGTCGCTCCTTTCAGGGCCCGTATCTCAGAAACATTTCAAGATATAGACTTTTTATAGGAAAAATGCACTAGGGGGCTAAGTGCACAACTAGCTAGGAAAGCCATAAATTATATGAAATTTACATTTTTTTTCTACATCGTACGGTTGCTGAGATATAAGCAATTTAGTATTCCAAGTGCTCATTTTCTGCTCCAAGGCCCATTATTATGCATACATTCTTTGTATTCACTGTGTTACTGTATGCAGCTTTTGGGGGAAAAAAAGGTTGCGCACTTCTGTTACTTTTACAGTTAGCGTTTCCGCTTGCATTTCCATAACCGTTTGTGTTAGCGTTCCCGTCTACGCCACCGTGTGCATTACACTTTGCGTTTTCATTTGTGCTTTCATTTGCATTACTGTTACCCATTTGTGTTTCCATTACTGTTTCTGTTTGCGTTTTGCTTTTCATCACTATGTGCATTACCATTTACGTTTGCATACATGCTTCCATTTGCGTTTGCATTTGTGTTTCCTTTGGCGTCATTGTTGCTGTTACCATTAACATTTGTATTTTCAGTTGCAGTACCGTGACCATGCACGTTACCATTTGAATTTCCATACGCACTTGCGTTTGCATTTCTGTTTGCATTATTGTTCGCTTTGGCGTCATCATTGCTGATACTGTAACTGTTTGCATTTCCAATTGCGTTACCATTACTGTTTGCGTCTTCATCACCATTTGTGGTTCTGTTGCCCTTAGCATTTGTGTTTTTGGTTGCATTTCCATTGGTGATTGCATTACTGTTTCCTTCTGATGCACTGTTGCTTTAACCATTTGCATTTCTGTATGAGTTTGTGTTACCATTTGCGTTTCCGCTGGTGTTACCATTTATGTTACTGTTTTCATTAACGTTTGCGTTTCTGTTTGCATTACCATTTCTGTTTTCATTAACATTTGCACTTGCGTTTCTCTTACCATTTGTGTTACCATTTACGTTTGCGTCACCATGTGCATTACCGTTTGCACTTGCATTTGTGTGTTACCATTAGTGTTACTATGTGACAACAAATCACATTCCATTCACTATTTATAGTCCTCATTCTCAAAAGAAGGGAAATTCATGGCAAAATCTCCATTCAATGCATCAGTTAGGGTTGTTCCACAGCAAAAATGAGGAAATTCAGTGTTAAAGCCACACTTTCGACCTTAAAGCTCACCCGTCCCACTACACAGGCATCAGGGTGTGTCAGGGTCATTGGTCTCTAATTTCACCCCATTCTCCTATACTACACCACCCTCAGCTTGTTTACATATGGGATGGGGTGAGAGTTAGGACTGATGACTCCAATGCACACCCCAATGCCTGTTAGTGGGGATGGGGCAGGCTTGGGGTGCAAGGGGTGGCAACCCTAACACTAAATTTCCTCACTTTTGTCACTGTCGAACAACCCTAACTGATGCATCAAACAGAGTTTTTTGCTATGTGTGTGTGTGTGTGTGTCTATATATGTATATATATATATATATATATATATATATATATATATATATATAGATAGATAGATAGATATACACATACATATATATACTGGCACAGTAGGGCCAGTATAGTTGGAGTGAAAGGTAACATCTGTGTTAAACCCAAATCTTTTTTAAACCCAAATCTTTGAATGTTAATAACTTTGGGACTGTTTAATGGGTGTGCACGAAATTTGGCATGCATAATGTTAGGAGTAGGTCTCTTGACCTGCTAAATTTTGAGGGAATCCATTGAGTGGTTTCCGAGATACAGAGTGTTGAAAGAACAGAAAAATCTGTGTTTTTTGACATTTCATTGTCCACCTGGATCTCAGAAATGGCTTTTGGTTGTGGTCTGAAATTTTCAGGGTAGAATGCCTTTGCCTCACAGATTTGCCTTTTAATAATAATAATAAACTTTATTTATATAGCACCTTTCAAATACCAAGGTGCCTTAACAATATTAAAATCACAAAATAAACATCTCAACAGCAAGAAATATACCAAACTAATATCATCAAATAGTTAGTCACCAAATGCTTGGTGCCTTAAAAAGAGTTTTTAATGCATTCTTAATTCCCTCCAAGGTTGTGTCCTCACGTAACCAGTGGGGTAGAGAATTCCACAGGGTAGGGGTGGCATACATAAATGCTCTAGCCCCAGAGGATTTCAAACACACCCTTGGAATCTCTAGCAACCCCTCTTTGGCTGAGCGGAGCAATCGCCCAGGGCAGTAAGACACCAGAAGCTCTTTCAGGTAGTCTATGGCAAGTCCATGTAGGGTTTTAAAAGTCAGATGACAGAATTTAAAGGTGATCCGCCACAGCACTGGCAGCCAGTGCAGTCCACGCAGCACTGGCAAAATATGACAGGTCCGAGATGATCCCATCAAAAGATGGGCTGCCACATTCTGCACTAGCTGCAAATGATGGATTTCCACCCCTGTTAGCCCTAGGTAAAGGGAGTTGCAATAATCTAAGTGCAAGGTCACAAAGGCGTGAATCAAAGTGGGAAGGTCACCAGATGGAACAAGGTGCTTAATCCTGGAGATAGTCCTCAGATGGTAAAAAGAGGATTTGATGACGGCCAACACCTGTGAATGCAGGTTCAGCCCTTCGTTAAAAATTACCCTCAGGTTACTCACCAATTCAGAGGTTAGGAGTGACAAGCCCCCAAGAAAAAGTCCGGAGGGCAAACCCACTCCTAACCCACCTATCCGGTGACCCAAGTCCACAACCAGCACCTCAGTCTTATCAGATTTCAACTTCAACCAACTGGCATCCATCCCCTCCTGGATTTCAGTGAGGCAGCCATTAAAGACTGAGACAGCTCCATCCTGGTCGAGTGCAAAAAAAAAAGGTAGAGCTGGGTATCACTAGCATAGCAGTGAAACCTCAGCTCATACCTTCTTACAATGTCTCCAAGGGGCAGTATAAACACTGCAAACAACATGGGGACAGCACTGAGCCCTGAGGAACCTCACATGAAAGAGAAACTTCGATCCGAGGAAAAAAAAAAGGACACCGCTCTCTGAGATCTTCCAGTGAGGAATGATGTAAACCACCCGAGGACTGTACCTGACAGTCCACAGATGAACCTCAGATGATCAAGCAGAACCCCATGGTCCACAGTGTCAAACACTGATGAGAGATCTAGAAGAACCAGAGTAGAAAGGCTCTTCCGATCTCTAGCCATCAAGAGATCATTGAGCACCTGAACCAGCACTGTCTCAGTACTATGCCTCTTTCAAAATCTGGACTGGAGGGATTCATAGATGTCATGGATGGTCAAATGGTCCTCCTTCTGAGCGGCCACTACTTTCTCAATCACCTTCCCTAAAAAGGGGAGGTTAGAGATTGGTCTGTAGTTTGCAAGGCAGTCTGGGACCAAAGAAGCTTTCTTCAAGAGTAGTGTCACCACCGCCTCTTTCAGTGAGCTTGGAAACTCACCTGTTTCCAAGGAGCACCAGACTATCCAAGCTAGGACTGGACCGATTGAATCACTGCAACCCAAAATCAGGGAAGTAGGTCCCGGATCCAAACTATAGCACATAGGGTGCACACTTTGGTACACAAGGAAAACTGAGGGGTAGTGGCCCCGTGTGGATCCAAAGCAACATTTATAGAGTGTGCTGATTGGGGCCCTGCCCTGATGTCAGCCACCTTAGTTGCAAAGAATCAAGCAAGCTCATCACACTCTTCTTGTGAAAAAGCTTTCCGGACTTGAAAACAGGCTGGGTTGCACAGTCTGTCCACAGTTTGGAACAGCTGATCTGGTCAGTTCTGAGCAGCCACAATCTCCCCCGACAGGAACTCTGCATTCTTATGGGTGATTGCAGATTAATAGACTTGATAATGGTCCATCAATCTAAGGTGGTTGGCATCAAGGGTGGATTTCCACCAGCAGTGCTCTAACCTTCATCCTAGTCACTGAATCTCCCTCAGAGTCCCATCAAACCATGGGGATCGAGGGCAAAGGGAGAGAGGACAAACATGGACAGGAGCAATGATATCCAGGGCCTCCAAAATGGCCGAATTATAAACCATCACGAGGGCCTCTGGATCACTGTTTGCCAATGAGAGGGACAAGAGATCTAGCACTGCCGCTAGGCCTTGAGAACTTATATCTTGTAAAGAACAGTACCTGGTCATCTCCACAGGGGTACACCTACAGAAGGGGGCACTAAAGTTCAATCCCACAGTGTAGTGATCAGACCATCCAACTGGTTCCACCCCCAAGTTGGAGGCTTCAATCTCCAGGAGGAAGACTAAGTCAGGCAGTCCAGAGGAGGGCAACTAAAATGGTGCAGGGTCTGCAAGAGAAGCCATATGAGGAGAGACTAAAGGAGCTTAATATGTATACCCTTGAGGAAAGAAGGGAGAGGGGGGACATGATAGAAACTTTTAAGTACCTCAGTGGAATCAACAAAGTCCAAGAGGGTAGCATCTTTCAGAAAAAGAGATGTGCAAGAACAAGGGGACACAATTTAAAGATGGGGGGGCGGTTCAGGGGCAATGTGAGGAAGTATTATTTCACAGAGAGGGCTGTGGATGCATGGAACAGCCTTTCTGAGGAGGTTGTGGGGTCTAAAACTGTGGGAGAATTCAAGAATGCATGGGACAGACATAAGGCAATTCTTTTGGGAGGTAGGAAGAAATAGGCTGTTGGTTAACTAGGATCTGTGGCCTATCCTGTAGGTAGGGAAATGGGCAGACTAGATGGGCCAAGTGGTCCTTATCTGACGTCAAAGTCTATGTTTCTATGTTTCTAAGAGGGTGACTGAGTCTATGAGTAGCAGTGGTAACTATCTGTGTGAGGCCCAGAGATGTCATCAACTGGAGGAAGTGCTGGCCAAATTGTGAGGTTTTGGTGAAAAAATATTAATCTGTTCAAAAGTTATTAAACTTTTAAGTTTCCCATTATAGCCAAGGGGGGGAATATATGATCTGAAAGTGAAAGCAGGTAAACAGACCCAAAAACCAGTTTCTTTGCCATATCATAGCAAGAAAACAGTTAGGACATTTGGGCAGATATTTGCAGGGTGGCAAGCCCTTGCCCCACAGATGTGTCCTTTGCTGGTTTGGTGAAGAAATGAACACTGGTTCCATAGTTACAGTACTCCAAAGTTGTGAATTTTTCCATATGATAACATTGTGGTGGTCGTTGTGCCTTTCAGCGGCTATATCTTGAAAACAGTTTGAGATACCGATTTTTGACTAAGCATACTTGGAGATGGCCATGCCATGAATACAACTGGGAAGGAATTTTTTTACAAAGTTCATGCGGTTCCTTGGATATTGCAATGTTTGCAGCACAAGGGTTGCCTGGAATGGCTCTAGGAGTGTGCTATGTCTCTAAACTTATGGGTACATGGACGTGTAGGGCCCTACATTATGCAGAAAAGGGGGCCCTGCACTCCCACATGGAGATGTGAAATTTATTTATTTATTCATTTTTTGTTGACCGGGTAAGTGCACTAGACAGGCTTTGCCTATTTTCAGGCACAACCCAGGAGAGGGGGAATACAGATGAATACCAACTGATCCTGAACCAGATTAAGCTGTTGGTAGTATTTTTAGTGAATGGGGAGAAACTTGTCCTGGGCACCAGGGAACTTCCCCTACTGACTGCTTCCTGTGAGCAGGGGGGACCCATTTTCTGGTGGGACCAAGATGGCGGAGGAGGAGGAGGAGGATGTCTGCTTGGTAGGAGAGATAGCCTCGTCTCCTACTATTATTATGTTAGAGGCTGCAGCCGGTGTTTTGGCTGAATTTATTTCAGAATTTAAGCTCTCGAAAGGAGAATCTTCAGGGGAGCTTACTAAGGAATTTACTGAAGAACTACAGCCAGAGGTATTGCCTGTAATGGCATCTGCAGATATTGAGGAAGAGAGTGGCTCTGAGCACAAGATTACAACTTGGTTGTGAATTCTTTATTTGCTGCAGCAGGATTTGAACCTGAACCTCGATTTGCAATGGCAATACAAGGAAGGATGAAAAATGGTGGAAACAAGGCAACCAGAGGTGGTCATGGAGCAAGAAGAAGAAGGAAGAGATTGGGAGAGTCTGTGAGCTGGCGGCTGTCCAATGGAACTGTGCCCGGGTGAAAGGCGCCAAATTCAAACAGGTACTTTTTATTTTCCCAACATCGAGAATTTGCCTGTTCTAGCTCCAGAAATGACTGTAAAGTTGTCCAAACAGGTAGAATTGTCTGTCGCTCTTGCAGCCAAGCTCGCTTTCCAAAATTAACACTGCTACTGTTTCGGGTAAAACGGAGCTCAGATCTCGGCTTTTAATGACAGAAAATAGCGTATGAACGACCGAGCTCTGCGCTCTGCTGCAATATAGTCGGGAGGATTTAAAAGAAGAAAAGTCTGGGATGCCTGAAAGCCTCAAAAACTGTAGCCTGTCTTTTCAGCCTGCACAAAGGAAGGAGGAACAGGACATTATTTCAACTAATGCTTGAAAAGAGCTGTACCACTTTGCCTATGGATTTTACTGACTTTGCTGTCCCTATGGATAAAATAAAAGGTTTTGTGTTGAATAATAATATGAAGCAGGGGATGCAGAGGCAAATAAAATGTGGTTTATCAGTCTAATGTAGGTTCTCAATTAGGGGTTACAGAATTTTCTTTTTCTGATGGGCACACAAGGAAAAATGTAATTCCCATGCCAAACGCATTAGGTTTAGGTAATGAAGCAGCGTCTATTATAAATAATGAGGGGCAAAAAGATTGTACGCCAGAAAAAGCTCTAAGTGGGGCAGGTTGGTCTCTGTTGGAATCAGGTGGATGGATTCCTGACCCCACTTGGAGCCCGAAGTTATCCTTTTCTCAGGATTCTCCTGAGTGGGCTCCAAAGATGCAACTGCAGGAAAATGTTTCAGGTACAGATAAGAAGGTAGAGGAGTGATGTTTTAGGTACTGCAGGTAACCTGAATAACTTGAGTGATTCAGCTGAGGCCGCTGTGTCTCATAAGGCCTTACCTAAACCTGCAGTGGAATTGTTAGTACCCCTCAGGAACCAGATAAAAGCCTTTGCTGTCGGAGCTCTTTTCCAATGCACAAAGAAGCTGCTCCAAGGAGGAATGCAGCGCTTACGGTATAAAGGGGATTGGAAGTCAGACCCGACAGACAATTACGTGAGGGAAAGTTTTACTGAAAGATTCTTTGCATTTTCTCCTAAGATGTTTATGCATTTATACACATTTCGGTGAAGATAATTTGATATCAGCTTTAGGTCTCAACAAGCAATTGACCTCTTCTGGTTACTCTATGGGCAAGTAAAATTTTCCCAACATGGACCCCCTTTATTGTGATACCATTGTCAAAGCCCTTGATTAAATTTGTCACTATAATGTTTCGAATGAAGGGGTCTGGGTAGAAGATATTACATTCTGGCTAAAAAAAGGTGTGATGTTTTATGAACCTGAGCCTATTTTAGACTCAGAACAATTTTGGACGGAGGGTGGAAATATAAAGTTAAGCTTTACAAAATGAAGCAGGAATTGAGCACATTCCAAACTCTTTTGTTAGGAAAGGACAGAGGAGTGTGTTTTACAGTGGACAGCCTCGTGCCTGCTATAAATGTGGAGCAAAGACTCACCTGTCTAGCGTTTGTGACCAACCCAGATGCTATAATTGTGGGGAGGTAGGGCACGAATTATGTTTTGTGGTAATCCATCTTGCTGCGATTTATGTGAGGCAAAAGGTCATGTGTTTAAATTCTGCCCTTGGGCCGCACATAATTTGTCACATAGTTCTGGTTCTGAGTCTTATATACAGAAAGCACAGGAAGCTGTGGTTCTATCCACCCCCTTGCAGGAGGGTTCCGTTTCTGTTTCTAGTTCTGTGGTACAACTCCCTCAGGTCAGAGGTACAACAGAAAGGAAAACTAGCTTGGTTTCAAAAATGGTGGTACCAGGGGAAAAAGTGTTTCCTGAAAATCAAAGAAATAAGCAAGGTACTGATGTTAGCAAAAGGACATTTAAAAAGGATGGAATGGGTCCTCTGAATATCTTAAACATTCCCCCGGTTTGTTTTTCTGATGAGAAAGTAGGGAAAACAGAAATAGTAAAAAAGTCAGAGGATACTTTTGTACCGGTTCCACAGCGCAGAGCAGCAAGAAATCTGCATGCTAAAGGTCCCCCCCCAGATTGCCAGATGGAGACTAGCAATACTTATGCGGCTCTGTTTACATCTTGGGGTAAGCAGAGAGGGATGAATCAGACTCCCAAAATCCATTATTTCAACCAAATCTCAGATACTAGACAACTATAAGGATAAAAAAAGAAAAAGGAAAAATGAAGGGTATTGACCATTATGAAGGACTATGGTGTGCTTCTGGGGTTCATTAAACACTCATAGCTTATTAAATAAAGCTAAACGGCTAGCTGTGTTTAATTTTATACATGATTTTCCTTTGTCAGTCTGGTTTTTACAGGAGACATGGATGTCCACCATTGACCAAAGGTTAGCATTTAAAAAAGATTGGCTGTGGGGCCCATCCTATTGGTCTTTTGGGGAGGATGTTGTGGATGGAGTGGGGATTTTATTCAACTCTTTTCATTTCAGTTGCATAATCTGATAGACTTGGTACCAGGGAGAGTTTTGATTTTGGATGGGAAATGGTGTGGGTTTTGTTTTCGCTTCATTAATATCTACAATCCTCAAACTAAATCAGGTAGGGTGAACTGCCCAACACTGGTGCAGCCTTTTTATTCACGACGGTCAGAGTTTTATGGGAGGGACTTTAACTGCACAGTTCCAGATCTTATACATGGTAAACAAAGTGGCAAGAAAACCTACTGCGATACTAACGCTTTAGGTAAAATCCTTAGAGATGCAGGTTTAGTGAGTTGTAATACCTCTTTAAATCTTAAGAATAAGTTTTCTTTTCAAAAAGGGAAATCTTTTTCTCTCATCGACCATATGTTTGTTTCTTCAAACATTCACATAAACTCATTCCAAATTTTTCCCTGTGAATTTTCAGATCATTCATTTTTGGTAAGCACCTTTTTCCTTCCAGAGATGACAGAAATAAGACACATAAGATGGAAGCTTAATAATTCAGTGCTAGAACTAAATTTTATCCAGATTAGGATAAGAAACCTATTGAAGGCTAGGCTT
Source organism: Neoceratodus forsteri (assembly GCA_016271365.2). Taxonomy (NCBI): domain Eukaryota; kingdom Metazoa; phylum Chordata; order Ceratodontiformes; family Ceratodontidae; genus Neoceratodus; species Neoceratodus forsteri. Next base: position 38,257,979 of record CM028137.1, on the reverse strand, counting down.
TCAGTAGCCTTTTATACACAGATATATGTATATGGTGGTTAGACACAAAAGCAGATCTACGTAACCTGTTCAAAAATACTGGGAGGAAAATTAAAATGAAAATTTCAGCTTATCTAAGTTTGAGACAGCAACTTCAGAGAATTTTGTCCTTAGCTTACACATCTATGTGGGATTACTCAGATCAAATCTCCTTATTAAAAGATGCTATGAAAGAATATCAGTACGACAGAAGTAAAACAATGCAGGCCATATTACTTAATGGAGTAAAGAAATCACCTCTTGGGGACCCCTTTCAGATGTGCAAAGAACTTAGAGATTCAATGGGTTTGGAGGAGCTAAAAAGATCTGATGGGGGTAGTAACTTCAGAGCAGTATTAAGAGAGGTAATTAAGGAACATTTTGTCTCTTTAATCCTAAAAAAACTATTTCTATAACAGAGATAGAGGATTATTTAAACAAGATTCCGTATCATGTATAAGGCATAACAAGGAAGCAGAATGGGATACTATCTCCCAGAAAGAAATTATGGAAACTATCAGGTCTCTAAAATTAAATATTTCACCTGGTCTAGATGGTCTCACAAATAACTTGTATAAACAGTTTTCAGATGAACCAAGTCAATGCCTGGGCCTATTATTTCAAGATTTTCTAGACAAGAATCGCATCTACCCTCCTTTTCAGAAGGTTTATTAACTTATATTTTTAAATCAGGTGACAGGCAAGATATGGGGAATTGGAGACCAATCGCTCTATTAAATACTGACTATAAATCTTTGCCAAAATATTGAATGAAAGGCTTAAACATCATGCAGGGGAAGTGATTTCGCCGAATCAATATTGTGGCTTGCCAGGGAGAAGAATTCAATCTGCCATTATGCTGATAAGAGATGTAATTGACTATTTCAATGAGATGGGATTAACAGGTTGTTTAGTAGCAGCTGATCTGGATAAAGCATTTGACAGGGTTCATTTGCCATTTCTTTTTAAAACTTTGAGGCATTATGGGGTGCAGGTTAAGCTGACAAATTTAATTGAGCAATTGTACCAGAGTGGGATGGTTTTTCCTTTGTGAGAGGCTGAACGGTTGCTGATTTCCTTAACCACGGGGTTCGCAAGGGTGCCCTTTGCGCCCCTTTTATATACATTTGCTATTGATCCCTTTTTACGAACTGCATGAGGCAAAGAAATGGAAGGGATACAATATAGAGAAACAGTCTAGCACAGCTACATATTCAAGCTTATGCTGATGATTTGTTATATATTTGGAGGACTGTTCATCAGTTATGGGGTTTATGAGAGCATTTGAGGAATTTACTACAGTGTCTAACGCAAAAATAAACATAAATAAAACAAAAGGACTGATTATTGGGGGGTGTGGGATTTTGGAACTATGGCTGGAGAAAATTCATTTTTCTAGAGACCCGCTTCGAATTTTGGGCATTACCTTTGGTCCTCAGAATGTTCCTAATGATAATTGGCAGAGGATACTTAGGAGTGTTGAAAATAAAGTTTCTAGATGGAAGCAATGGCATTTGTCTAAAATTAAAAGAGTTCAGATAATTAAACAATTCCTTTTGCCATTATTCAATTTGTGGCAATGATATTTCCACTACCAACAGAATTTGAAACCAAGTTAAATAGCATCTTTTTCAGATGCTTTGGGGTAAACTGTCTAAACCCGGTTAAAGAAGTTTTACTTACCTAGCAATAAAACAGGGGGTTTAGGAATGATAGACCCAGTGGTATACGCCCATGTTTTCTTTATTACCAACTCCTTGAAAGAAGGGTTGATATCGAATCCAGATCTGAAAATTCATGGAATTTAATAATTATGGGGAAATACTTTAAGTGTTGGACTTCTTTAGCCCCTAAACTTAATAAATATCTACATATTCCAGAGCACTTTCGCCAACGGCACAAAAATTATATAAATGGGAAATACAGAAGACAGTAGCACTCATATATAGTACAAGGACTTGTATCACCATCTAATGAAAAACTATACCCACAAGAGCCGAATTTAAAACTGCCCATTAACTTTGAACCCCATCGTAGTGGCTCAATTGAATAATCCTAGGTTGCCCAAAAATCAATGGGAGGTACAGTGGTTAATTTTCTATGGAAGACTGAATGTTAGGGAATGCGAAATATAAAGTCTTACAGGAAAGGTTATGCCCTTACCTTGAATGCATTAATAAGGAGGAATCCATGGTCCATTTTTATTAGATTGTTCTATGCTTCAGGATTGTGGGGTTTTTAGCAGATGTATGGAACCTGACATGGCTGAAAAATATGACATATGAATTCTTAGCTTTAGGAGTGTCTCCAGTGGGTTCATTCGGATTGCATAAGGGGACTTTGACTTTATTTTTGGGATGTCTCAAATACTTCCTGTGGCAAGCTAGAATACAATGGGTTATATATCAAAAGAAAATGTCATATGTTTGCATTAGTAGGCTAATTGTTAAAGAGTTGGAGAACATTTTTGCCTCTGATATGTTAAGAGTATCCCCAGGATTACTAAAGAAATTATGGAAAGGGTTTTTCATTTTATTAAGTATAAATAAAGAAACTGAAGAAGCAAGAATAAATGTGAAAAACAGTTTGATAGCAGGTGTTCAAGAAGTGGATCTAAGAAGTTAAATGGATATAGTGTTGTAGTCTTTTTGGCTATTATTTGATTTCTGTGAAAACGTGTTGTATTTTATGTTTATTTTTGCAAATAAAAACACCCCTACTAAGCTGTAGGGAGACTTGCTAACTGCGAGCCATGGCCACTTCGAGTGGAGCTGCAGTGGAGCAGGATGTCCTAAATGAAGGGGAGAGGACCCTTCTTTCTGGTAATTTACTTGGTGAACCTGAGGTTTTTATGGATGCTGTTTCGGATTTCAAGGATATTAGTGACAAGGAGATATTTAATTTAACTGAGGATTTAAGAGTACAAAATTACGAGGCCAACTCAGCTCCTGAGCAGCAAGCTGACCTTCTGCTGAAGGAATCCCTCCAAGCAATGTTGATTAAAGAAAACGAGAGACATTTATCTGAAAAGGGGCATGAGGTAGAGCAACTCGCCTGACTGCAGACTGACATACTGATTGTCAAAACTCCTGGCCCATTTATCTTTCCTAACGTATTGCCTGCAGTTATTGAGAAGCATACACTTGAGGCTGGCAGTATAGGAGTGCAAGTTCACTTGTGCCAAAAGCAACAGACTATGCAAGATGTTCCTTGCTCAGAAATACCTCTTGCAGTCCCAGGTATTGAAACAGAACATGGAGGAAAAGCGGGACTCATTGAGACTGATGTACTTTTACATGCTAATGGTAGTGCAGATGGTACTAAAGAGTCTCATGTCCCAAACCTCTCTAAATCTACTGGATTTGTTTTCCATAGTGCTCTGATGGCTACAAACCCTGATGGAGACAAGAATGATGTGATTTATCAGACTTCCCCTCACATTCAGGATGGTATGACTGTGTTTACTTTCTCTACTCAGGATTCTGTATCTCAATCTGGGATGAGGGAGGAATATAAAGAAAAATGTACAGCATTAACAACAGGAAAAAGATGTATCTCCCCTGTTCCTGCACCCGTTACAGTACTAGGACCCAGCCCAGGACATCAAAAACTTGACCCCCCACTCACTACCAAGGGGAAAAATGTAAATGTTTCATTACCTACAGTGATCCCATGTGAGCCTTGGTCCCCTCAGAAAGCTTTGAGTGATGCTGGATGGATGCAGAACATTCAAGGCACTGGGCTTCCCACCCCTGATTGGGACCCTATGCTTAACATTATTCAGCATTCACCTGAATGGCATTCACATGTACCACATTTTACCTTAAATTCAGGTATATTGACCCAAATTTCAACTAATGGACCTCGACAACCCATTGGGAACAGGACTTTACACACTGAGACTGTATCCAGCTAAGAGCCAGAGATCCCTGCTGTACAACCTTCTGCCACTTGTTTGGTCTCAGAGACACCCATCACTGTGGGGGAAACACCACAAGTTCCCACAGAAACACAGAAACCCCTCCTCTTGGATTTATTTTCTAAAATCAGAAAGGAATCAGCTCTATGGTGGAATGCCGTATGCATCTGATATAAAGAAGGCCTAGAAGTTCGACCAGATAGGCACCACGTGGGCAAATTATTACTGAAGGACTCTGCACTTCTCTCTGAGAGAATTTTTTGCATTTATAAACATTTCAGGGAAGGACAATTTTGATATTAGTTTTCGCTCTGCCTATGCTCTTGATTTATTCTGGGAGAGGTACAGCCAAGTTAAGTTTTCCCCTACATGGACCCCCATTTTGGTTATCCCTTGAACCAAACCACCGATTAAATAGGTCACTGCAATGTTTTGAAATGAGGGGGTCCATGTATAGGATATAACTTACTGGCTGACCCAGAAATGTGATGTAATGAGTCCGCCTGAGGCTATATTAGATTCAGAGATGTTTTGGACCAGAGGATGGCATTATAAAGGTAAACTTAGGCAAACTGAATCTGGCACTGATCACATCCCTAATTCTTTTCTGTTGGGGTGTGATAGGGGTGTTTGTTTTTATGCCAGTCAGCCAAGGGCCTGTTATAAATGTGGGTCAAGAACCCACCTCTCCAGTTCTCCAGTTTGTGTGACAGGTCTAGGTGTGACAACTGTGGGGAGATCAGGCACATTGCTTTCAAGTGTGCAAATCACAGTAGGTGTGACCGTGGCAAAGATACTGATCATGTTTTTTTCTGAATGTTCTTGGGCAGCTAAGAATAAGGCCACTTGCCTGAGTCCCGCCCTTCTCATGCAGCAAGCACAGGATTCTATTTCTACCCAGACCACTACTTCCCTACTTCCTGATCTCCCAACTATAGTTCCTCAGGAAGACCCCCCATTTCCTCTCTTATCCTTCCCTCGGGAGCAGATTTGGAACCTGTCAACCCCCCCACCTTCTTACTCTTCTTTAACTATGCTTATTGCCCCCTCATTGCCTGTGTGTTATATCGACCCTATAGATGATGTTTCTGCACCTTCCAGTCAACCATCTTCTACCACCTTACTGGTAAGAAGATCAGCTAGAAACCTTAGTGTAAGCCCTGTCCAACCCCATATGGAAGTGGAATCTAAAAACCCCTTTTCTGCTTTAGCCACTCAATGGGGGACTCTGAGATGGACATGGGGGATTCTGACTCCCAAGCTACCAAAACAGAACATAGTATTCAGCTCCAGTGCCAACATGAGTACAAAGGGAAGGAAAAAAAGAAGGAAAAAGGAGTCTTGGGCATGATACTGCTTAATAAGTGGCTCCTTTCAGTATGGGATCATTAAATTTCCACAGCCTGTTAAATTCCAGAAGGAGACATGTGATGTATATAACTATATTCAGAGCAGTGCTATTGATATTTGTTTTTTGCAGGAAACCTGGATGATTAGTAGGGACCAGGCAAGGTTTTTCCAAAGGGAATAGGTTTGGGGACCTTCTTATTGGTCATTTGGTGCAGCAACTGTAGATGGTATAGGTTTTCTATTTAATTTGTATGATTCCACCCTTATTAAACTAATAGTTTTAATTCCAGGAAGAGTTCTGATATTAGATGGCATATGGAAACAGATATACTGCAGATTAATTAATGTTTATGGTTCACAGGTCAAATCTGAATGTGTGGCTCATCTGGATAGTTTACGGCCATTTTTAATTACTTCTTATAAGGATTTTTTTTTTTATGTGGAGATTTCATTTGCAGCATAAAATCTTCTTCTGGTGGGCCAGCGAGCCAGGGTAAGAATGTATATTGTGATTCAAACGCCCTGAGGAAACTGGTAGATATGGCAGACCTCTTAAATTGTAGTGCACATCAGAGTTCTGGACCAAAGTTTACTTTTCGAAGAAATAAATACACTTCTACTATTGACCATATGTTCATTTCCAAATCTTTACCAAAATTTCAATTTCAGACTATATTCACTGATTTTTTAGATCATTTATTGTTGCTTTGTTCCTTTCTCAGTTTTTCAGAGCAGTCACGTGTTAAGCCGAGATGGAAGTTAAATTCTTCCATCTTGTCTAATCAATGGAATATTAGTCAAATAGCAGACATGCTGAAGGCTTGTCTGTCTGTCAGCTTTATGTATGAGGACTTAGGGGATTGGTGGGCTGATTCCAAAGCAGATTTTAAATCTTGTTTTTTGAAACATGGGAAATTCAGTGAAAACAACAAATTTCTTAAATATTTAAAAATTAGACAACAGCTACAGAATTTATACTCCATTGCTAATACCTCTGGACAAGACCACACGGCCCATATCATAATGCTTAAAAAAGAAATGGTGGGCTGGCCCATCTGTGCAGCTGTTAGATTTCTGCTTGCGACGCTGGCTACCCAGGTTCTGGAACGGACCAGGGTCGCTGGAGTTCTGGCCAGGGGAGAAGGATAGAGATTTCCAAGGACTGCTCTTCTTCTCCAGGGAGAGGATGGTAAGTTCCTGGTGCATGGATGACCCCTGGCGGAGGCTGGGAGTCACACAGATACCAGTATTAGCATGCACAGGAGGCGGGGTGGACGCTGGACATCATTGCACTACCCTGCCTCCCCCAGAAAACCAGATAAAGGACAGCTGCCAGCCGCCTTCAATGAATCCCACCCTAGCTTCAATTAGCCCCTCAGGCCAGCCCTCCAACCTATCTTGAAGACTGTGGCATGTAGGGGGAACACCGCAGCCCTGCCATGGGGGGAAAGCCACAGGGTATCAGAGGGCTCATGGCTGATATGAGGGGTGGAAGTCCTTGGCCCATGACTGGGCTGAAAGTATTGGACAGCTGGTGGCTCAGGGGGAGGAAAAAATAATAAAATAAAATAAAAAAGAAAAGAAATAGCAATATGGCAGAGCACAGACTATGAATGCTCAGCTACAGAATGGGATTAAGAAACCCCCCCATGGGGATCCCTTTTAAGCTTTTTGGAAATTCAAGGATTCCACCTTTTTGGAATCCTTGACAAATAAGGAAGGGGTCATTGTGACCTCTATAGAGGCATTACATGGCATTATGAAAGAATTTATCTCTTCCCATAAACTTTCAGATCCCCGTACATGAGAGGTAATAAAGCAATTCTTAAATACAATACACATTCCGGCTGTTTCAGATAGAGCTTCTGGTCTGGCAAGACCCATTACTACCCTTGAAATTGAGCAGGTCATAAAAACTTTAAAGAATGGCACATCCCCTGGTTAAGACAGTTTGATGAATGAATCTTATAAAACCTTTTCGGAACCATTGTCATTTTGTTTGGAAAAAGTTTTTGTTTTTTTATGTCTACTTTCTGTATTCCCCTTTGGTTTACTGAAGGTTTATTGATTTTTTTTGTTTAAATTTAGGGTTAAATCCTCTATTTATAATTGGAGACCAATAACACCCTTAAATTCTGATTACAAAATATTGGCTACTGTTATTAACACTCAACTTAAATGCTATGTGGATTTGGTACTTTCCCCTTTGCAGTTTTGTGGTCTACTGAAGTGGAAGATTCAACAGGCCCTGATGATTGTCAGAGACCTTATTGATTATGTTGCTTTAAAAGGGGAGACTGGGTGTTTTATGCCTGTGGATCAATATAAAGCTTTTGATAGGGTATACCACCCTTTTCTTTTTTTAACCTTAGAAACATATGGCATTCCTATACAAATAGTACAGTGGATTAAATCTTTATATCATAGTGCAGAGGTGCACCCAGTAATTAGGCATCAAGTTATGGAAGGGTTTTCAATAATAACAGGAGTTAGGCAGGGTTGTCCCCTAAGTCCTCTCCTTTATATTTTTACACTTGATCATCTTATCCATCTTTTAACAGAAACTCTCAGATGTTTGGGAGTGCCTGGGCCAGATAAAAAAAAGGGTGTTCTATATACAATCTTATGCTGACGACATTTGTTTATTCCTATCTGATTATACCCAAGTGCCCTCCATTTTGGAATTCATGAATGTCTATTCTCTTCTTTCTAACTCCCAATTAAATAAACCAAAAAAGCAAAGTCCTGTTTATTGGATCCGGCTACCCTGCTCCAGTCACTATAGATGGGATATTGATCTCCTTGGAACCTTTAAAAATTTTGGGCATTTATTTTGGAGCACAAAACATTCCCTTCTTTAACTGGGATTCCATATTAGCTCTAGTGGAACTTAAAGTTCAGAGGTGGAGACATTGGAGGATGACTAAATTTAAGCGCATATGAATCATCAAGCAGTTTATTATCCCAATTATTCTTTATACTGCTATGATTTTTCCACTCCTTATTCAGTTTGAAACCAAATTGTATAGCCTCTTTTTTCAGATGCTGTGAGGAAATAGACTTAACCCCATTAAACAACAGTACACATACTTACAAAAAGATAAAGGGGTTTGTGCATGGTAGACCCAGTACTCTTTTTTCATACTTTGTTTTTTTCTCAATCCATCAAATGTGGCCTGATACCTGCAGATACAATACTTACTTATTGGATTAAATTGAACCTTTCAGATACTTTGCTAACTGGCAAGCATCTCCTCCTAAACTGTCTGGTCACCTTCATATTCCAAAATGGTTTACACCTGCTGTTCAAAAACTGTATAAATGGAGTTTATCAATGAAACAAATTATTGAAAATTCAGGGCCGCAGTTGTATAAAGAAGTTATGTCTTCAATTTATCCAGCTGAACCATGTTTCAAAAATTGTCCATCCTCCCAAATCCCAGGAGTTTTGTCCCAGTTAACCAACACGAGAATCCCTATTCAGATGTGGGAATTCCTTTGGCTGGCAGTTTATGGGAGGATAAATGTAAGAGGGAATGTGAAATATAGCACTAAGAATGAAAGGAATTGTCCCTATGAGGCTTGTATTGATAAACTGGAAACCATGGAACATTTTTTATTTCAATGTTCTTATGCAAAATCTTTTTGGGATTACCTTGCCACTAAATGGAATATGGGGTGGTTAAGAAGTGTACACTATGATAATTTGGTTTTGGGACAATTTTATAATTTAGGGAACTATTACTATAAGGAGACACTGGCCATTTTTTGTTGCTGTCTGAAATTTTTTTTATGGCAGGCCAGATGTCATTGGGTTTTGTACCAAAGACTAATGCCTTATGAGATGGTGGGGAATCTCATACAGTTAGCTATGGAGAAAGTGTATATTTCAGATTTAGTGGTTCATACATCCAAAAAGGTTTCCACTTGGTGGAAGGGATTCTCAATTTTTTTCAAGTATAAATGATTGAATTTTGAAATATTGCCTAGAGAATACAGACAGGATTTGTTGTTTTTCTGTGTTTGCTATTCAAATATATAAAGGAATATATTTGAGTTAGGATCAGCGGTTTGCATTTGCATGTTATGTTTTTTTTTCTTATTCAACTTTATTGTTTGTGTGATTTAACATTATTTTTTCTTTCCCTTTTTCCCTCTTTACTTTATGTTTTTTTATAACTAGTGTGACTTTACTTATGTTTTTGTATTTATGCTTTTGATATTATTACAATAAAAACTCCCCTACTCTTTAGTAGGGTGCGCTGTTGAACCATGGATGCTGTCCCAGAGAATCCTCATTCTGCTGGTGAACCTGTAGGTGAGATGATCTACCACCTACAGGTCCAGCCTTGGAGATCAAAAACGTTGTTGAATCTATTGAGAAGAGGTCTGTGCCCTCAGATTTGGTGGATCTTGTTCAAAATAGTGAAATGGCACAAGATACTGCATGGCTGAGGAAAGTTTTGTTGGAGAACCGCAAAGTGTTGCACGTTTTATTTCAGCAGTCTGCAACAATAGCTTTGGTTGGTGCTGCTGATCCTGGTAGGGTACTGACAGATTTAATTGCTGCAGTAGAAAATGTTGGATGCCTACTGGAGCAGACAGCTCCAAAAGTATTGCCTGGTTTAGCGATGGCTCACTTGGAGCAGCAGCGAAAGGTTGAAACTGAGGAATTGTTGCAGCATGACTCATGGGGGAGTGACGCAGGAGCATCAAAGGCTGGGCCACTGGCTGAGTCAGATGCTGTCTTTGGTATCAGTGACACAGCAGAATTACAGTCAGCGCTTGACATTTCTGAATTAACAAAAGTGGAGCATTTTCCCCCATTTAACAGAGTGACTAAACAAATGCTACAGATGGGGAATACTGAGAGTCGGGGACATTATGTGCATAATGTGCAAACGCTGGGCCTTAGAAAGGGAAGGGAGGAAACAAGTGAGTTTGCAACGACTATGCTCCAGCAGCCTGCTCATTCTTTAGAGTGCACCTTGCAGGATGCAGGCTGGATGCAATTACAAACTGGGCAATGGGTGCCTGACCCAGAACATATCCCTATTCCAGGCTCTCTTAATGAATCAAGGCCTGAGGAAGTTCAGTGTTCTGTGTCTCCCAGACTACAGGCCCAGCCATGGAGAGACTTGTGATTAATGATCCTGATTTGGATTTGCACTCTGAGGATGTGGTGGTAGAGGAAAGTAACACAGAGGGTTTACAAGTCTTTCCAGTTCTAATTCCAATTCAGGGGATGAAGGGCCTAGTGAACAAAGGCCTTCATGGGGAGCATGTATGGATACAGAAGACCCCCCCTTCTCACCACAATTCTTATATGAAGGATAAAGCCAAATCTAAATGGGAGGAACTCTGAAAAAGGGATAGATTTCAGCACCAACCACCACCACTGCAACACAGAAATGCAGTTTGTTTGCAATATGTGGGTGGTTTGGAGACAGTCCCAGATAGAATCTATGTGGGGAAATGATTAATAGAAGAATCCTTGGAGTTTTTCTCCAGTGAAATATACACACTTATTCATGTGTCTGGTGATAGTCTGTTATGATGTCAGTTTTAAGACTCCACAGAGTTTGGATTGATTTTGGTCTGCATATGAAAAATGTAGATTCTCAGACCTCTGGCTACCTTTTAGAGCTATACCCCTGATGAGACCCACTGTCAAAACTATAACTATACTGTTTCGTAATTAAACTGTCTCAGTACATAATATTACATACTGGCTACAGCAATGCTGCAATGTTTTGGACACACCTCAGCCTATTTTTGATCACATAAATATATGGACTGGGGGCCCAGTACATTTTCCCAACAGCTTATTTTTGGGGAAAGATAGGGGCCACTGTTACTATCCAGGTCAGCCAAGGACCTGCTTTAAGTGAGGATCCTTTGTCCATTTAAGCTCAGCATGTGATAGACTCACATGTTTTTTATGTATGGAGTATGGTCATGCTAGTAACAATTGTCGGGAGGCATTGAGCTGTAACTTATGCAATGACATGGGTCATGCTTATCGGGCCTGTCTGTGGATGACTCATAACAGGTCAGATAGGACTGACCAGGATACTATTTTAACAAATGCACAAAAAAAATATAGATGCACAGAGAAAGCAGGCAGCTGGTCAGAATGGGCCCCAGACAGAACAAGCATCTGGCACAAATCTTACTGAGGAACGGAGTCAGATGATACCTGATGTGACTGAAGTATGGTCTGTTACCCCCCAGAATGAGAATATAGCAGTACCAAATTTAAAACAGCCCATTACCGAGGAACCCACCCTGAGGATAGATGAGGCTGAAGAGCAAGGGAATAACCTGGCTCAAGGACAAAAGGGGTTGTTAGATATGCCCCTACCGGAGAATGTTCTCCTTTCTAAGAAAAGAGGCCTTCGACAATCTCAGCCTAAACCCAACACCAAGATAGCTAAGGCTTCCTCGCCAATCTCATTGCAGAATAAATATGAAATGCTATCAACCGACACCCAAGATTCTGAGTTGAGTGGTGTCTTAGAAACTTCATCGCAAGCTATTCTTTCTTTGGATTCAGATCAGGATCCCCATATACTAAGACCCACCAAGGGTAGAACAAAATGGATGGGTGTTCGAACAAGGAGTAGCTTAAGGTCTGGTACCCTTGGATGAGCTCTAATTGCTATCTCTGGTATCTGGTACATCACTTAGGGTAGCCACTCTAAATACTAATAGCATAAAGAATGCTAGACTTTGGCTGGCCTGCCGGCACAGTGGTTAGATTTCTGCAACTCCAGCGACCCAGGTTCAGGAATGAGCCCAGGTAGCTGGAAGGCTGGCTGGGGGTAGATGGACTGAGCATCCTACAGACTGCTCTCCTTCTCCAGGGAGAGGGTGTGCATCACGCTCAGTGTTTGATGGACCCCTAATGGAAGCTGGGGGTTCATGCAGCTACCAGCACCAACATCTGAGGGGTAGGGAAGATGCTGGACATCATTGCATGTCCCCACCCCTGCCAAGCAGGAAAAACTCCTTGCAGCTGGCCACACTAGTGAAGCCTTCCCCTGGCTTCAATTAGCCTCCAGGACCCCCGCTCTCCCCCAGGCAGTTACTAGTCATGCAGCACTCCAGTGCCACATCCCCGCCCTCTCGGGGGTATGCCTGGGGTATGGGGGAGCAAGTGGAGCACTCGGAGGTGGAAGCTCAGGGGGCACCATGACTAGGCTGATGTACGGCAGCCAGCTGTGGGGGGCAAATAGAAGGGAAAAATTAAAAAAAAAATAAAATAAAAAAGAATGCAAGACATCATCTGGAATCCTGTTCTTTACTTAAGGGTCACAATTTTGATATAGTACAGGATACCAGGCTCGATACAACATCTTTGGCACAGATAGCTGAAAAATTGCGGGGTGTAGGCCAGGCATTCCTTTCTTTTGGCCTCGATACTTGTGATGGGGTTGGCATCATGTTTTGGGGTGATGGCTTTAGGATTTCTAAGCTAATAGATATTTGCCCTGGGATGGTGATGATGATCAATTTTGTGTTTGATAATGCTGCATGGAAGATCATAAATGTTTATGCCCCGCAAACAAAAAAGGCTAGGGTGGATTTATTCCAAGTTATTAAACCATTCTTATTTACTACAAAAATTGGGGAGATTTTAACTGTATATTGGTTAAATAGGACAGAGGTGCTGTTACAAATAAATCATTTTGTGATACAAAATGTTTATCTGACATTCTCAAAACTACAGGGTTGTTGGATGTCTACAGAGTAAAGAATGCTAGTGGGGGTTTCACATTTTTTAAAGGGAAACTTTCCACAATGATTGATTTTTTGTTTATATCAAAAAATGTTCTGATTCATGACACCAGCACTATCCCATGTGAGACATCAGATCATGTCTTGCTTACAGCTGCCTTTAGAATACATGAGAAGGTTCCATATGAGAGGGGATATTGGAAACTCCTCCGTCCCATCGGCCTGGAAAACGTCTAGAACCATCCCTATTCCTAAGAAGGGCGATGTCAAAAAAATGACCAACTACCATCCCATCTCTCTCCTGCCCACTCTAAGTAAGCTTCTTGAGAAACTAGTTCATCGTCAACTCTCAGAACACCTCAGCAAGTTCAATCTCCTGACCCCCTGCCAACATGGCTTTAGGCCTGGACGCAGCACCACCACCACAGCTCTAACCCAACTTACCAGTGATATAAAAAGCAATATGGATATCGGCCTACTCACCGGCGCCGTCTTCATTGACCTGTCCAAAGCGTTCGACATGGTTCATCACCAACTCATGCTGTCAAAGCTTCAATCCACTGGTGCCTCCAATCCCACTCTATCTTGGTTCCATAGCCTCCTGGACAATCGTACCCAGGCTGTAGCTTTCCACAAGGCTATATCCTCCCCCAGACAGATCACCCAAGGCGTTCCTCAGGGGTCCATTCTTGGTCCTTTACTTTTCTCCCTTTTCCTGAATGACATTCCCTACTCCTCCCGACACAGCTGCATTCTCATGTATGCAGATGACCTGGTTCTCTACTTGGCATCTAAATCGATCGAGAATATCAACCTCTCACTCTCAAATGACTTTCAGGTCCTTCAGCAATGGCTTCTGAACAACCATCAACATCTTAACCTGGACAAAACGTGAGTCATGCTGTTCAGCTCTACTAAAAAACTCCCCCCCCATGGCCCCAAAGCTTCTGTCACCAACACATCCTCCTTCAAATACCTGGGGGTCACTCTTGATCCGTCCCTCGACTTTTCTACACATATCAACACAGTCTGTCGCGCGCTGTTAATGTGAAAATTGGTGGTGTCTACTGGGTGCGACACTCCTTCACCCCTTCTGCTTGACTATCAGTAGCTAGGGGGGTGCTTCTCCCGCAGCTCCAATATGGGCTTCCTCTTCTATACTCTAACTCTGGCGTGCTCAGCAGATGGGACACTTCTTATAATAATATCTGCAGATTTGCCTTATCCGCCCCATGCCTCACTCATCACTGCCTCCTTTACTCCGGGTTAAACTGGCTGTCACCCACGGAGCTCTGGGCCTTCTCCCTGGGCTGCTTTATAGACTCCCTAACCAGACCCCAAGACAGGACTCCTTGGTCCACCTGCTGACCCCCACGTCCCAAACTCGCTCCCTCAGATCCTCATCACCCCTGCTCTCATGTAGACCTTGCGCCAAAAAAATGGGCAAACAGGCTTTCTCGTACTTTGCTCCTAGGTTCTGGAACTCTCTCCCCCATCAGATCAAAAACACCACCTCCCACCGGATTTTTAAAAAACTCGCTGTTTTCTCACCTACACACCCTTGGTCAATGCCGATGCTCATAACATAACCACACTTGACCACCAGCCTGTTGCCCTGACCCCCTCCCAGTTGTTGCAACATTAAAGCCTTGTTATGTTGTATCCTGGAGTACTAAATTGTTGTCTTTCCACTATGTATTCCTGTTATATTTTTGCTTGCAATCTATTGTTTTCTTTAATATTATTATGTCATGATGTATCACTGTAATTTGGGGCACCTTCGTCTTGTACTCTCCCAGGTCGTGCCTGAAAATAGGCAGGATTGTTGCCCAGCGCACTTACCCAGTTACCAAACGCTAATAAATAAATAAATTAAAAAAATAAAATAATTTGCCTTTATTAGAAGACCAAGGTATAGTCACTCAGGTTACAGAATTATTGCATGCTAGAATGTCAATAGCGGGGTTGAAGAATGATCTGAGCTCATGGTTGGCAGAGACAAAATTTGAATTACAACGGATGTTGCACTCAAGGGGCCTGATTCTAGAAGGGTGGCACCAGTTGCCACCAAACGCAACCTATGCCACCCACAACTGCGACATTGACCCTGCGCTCTATTCTAGAAGGGGCAGGGTCTCCGTAGCAAAAAGTCCTGCAAATTGCGACATGCAGTATTGTACACCACACAGAGGGCGTACCTGGCCAGCATGTTGCAACCCACTGCCGCAGGTCACAAGTGCACCTCCCATCCATGCCCCTACCCCTGGGGTGCCCGCTGCCAATGAGGCACATCACCTGCCCTGGTAGTCCAGTGGCCCCCTCCCCGAACTGTACATGGCATTATAAAAAAGTAATTACTGCTTCCCTGGTAGTCTAGTGCCCCCTCCCCGAATTGTACATGGCCATATAATAAATTAATTCCCACTTCCCTGGTAGTCTAGTGGCCTCCCACCCCAACCAGGCATGCCAGCCCACCCAGCATCCCCCCATCCATCCCAAGCCAGTGACTGGCACAGCAAATTAATTTCTGAACACGTCTGTGCTGTAGCGCTAATACAGCACTCAGTCAGCAGCTGGCCATGGAGGTGAGTGGTGGGCTGTGTCAGTCGCTGGCTGGGGATGGGTGGGGCAGTGCTGGGTGGGCTGGCATGGCTGGGTGGTGGGGTGGGGGGCACTAGACTACCAGGGAAGTGGGAATTCATTTATTATGTGGCCATGTACAGTTCAGGGACGGGGGCACTATACTACAAGGGAAGCAGGAATTACTTTATTATATGGACATGTACAGTTTGGGAGGGGGCACTAGACTGCCAGGGCTGGAATATTGCCGCATATGTGGTGGGTGACTCACGGTATGGGACATGGTTGGGGGATGGCAGCGCCACCCTGTGGGGGCTCCTGCCAATGGCTGTTTCAGGGGGGCTGGGGGTATGAGTAGCCCTGCTGGGGTGTTCTGGGCATGGGGGAAGGGTAACTGTGCACTATCCATGGACAGCCGATGGGTCTACAGGACCCCCAGGGGCATCCGTAAGTTATACCAGCTAAATGCTGGTATCACTTACATTGCCAGATCTCCTCTGGGGGTTCTTGTAGAATCCCGATGAGGGCACTTTGTGGCTGCCCTTCTAGAATTGGGTACAACAGCTGCTGTAAACCCCCTAGCACCATGTCGCAGGGGGTTTATGCAGTGTAACAGCTGTTTGGTGCAAGTGACCTGCAACATGTCTTCGACTCAAAAGGTTGTAATTCCAAAATTTCAATAAATAAATAAATATGTATCTTGCACTGACAATGACTGAAAAGTATATCCATGACACTAAGGCTAGGTACCCTATCAATTTCAAGGCACCACCACAATGCAAAACACTGTCCACAAAGCATAAATTAAGTCACGCAATATCTCCGCAAAAAAAAATTTTCCAACATGTAAACACTGTAATTAACATGCACAGTACATGCCGTCAACACCCTCCAAATTTCATGTAAAAAGACCAAAACATTTCTGATATATTTAAACTTAAAGATTGTAAAAATTGGCCTATCTATTCCACTATAAAATCTGTCCATCTTGTCCCTCTCTCACGATCAAAGATGGCGATCAAAGAATCTTGCGATCAAAGAATTTGCAGGCTCATGATCAAAGAATTCACAGGCTCATGATCAAAGAATAAAGAATAGTGAAACTCAAGTTATAGGCAGAATTACATGAAACCACCTCCATGCATCGAAAGAACAAAGCCCCCTGAGCGAAACCCACCCTCATTTGTGTTCCTAGGCCACCCCTGAGCTGAGAAAATTGTATTTTTACCTCGTGATGTAAGATTGTGATCAAAGAATCTCACAATCAAAGAATTTACAGGCTTGCGATCAAAGACCGTTAGCAAGTCACAATAAAAGAATTTAAAACATTATAACTCTATTTTTTTGACCATTTTAGGTGAAACCAAAGGCATGGTTCAATAGGTCGAAGCCCCCTGAGTAAAACCCATGCAGGTTTTACTTCAAGAGTGACCCCTGAGCTGAGATATTTGATTTTTTTCTGATGGAATTAAAAAAACAAGATGGCAGACCTCGCGATCAAAGACTTCTCTGGGACAAAGATTCTTTGACCACGCGGCTGCAAATTCTTTGACCACCAGGTGGGACGAGATGGCCCAAATCCCATTCTTTGTTCGCAAAACAACTGTATAAATTTTCCCTTTGACTTATAATGGGAGCCTAAAAGTGCCATAACTTTTGAATGCCTTAATATTTTTTTCACCAAACGAAAAGCGACATGTTTAGCCACTGAAGTTCTTTCAGATGAGCCATCTTATAGATTGGCACACCACATGATGGTCGCAGAAGGCCACAGGAAAAATTCCAAAAACTGCCTCCAAAACTGGTAAAAAGTGCATTTTTCAGCATTTTGGTGCGCAAAGACCTTCCGTCTGACCAAAACAGAATTTGGGAAATCAAGAGATCTACCATGCCCCATCTTGCATACAAATTTCAGGCAAATCCATTGAACAGGTCCAAAGTTATTAACATGCAAAATTTTGACTTTAACATACAAGTGCATTCATAACCTTAAATATAGTGACGCGACCGTGCCACTATTATATATATATATATATATATATGTATATATATATATATATATATATATATTTATTATAAATATATATACATATATATGTGTGTGTTTGTGTGTGTGTGTGTGTGTATATATATATATATATATATGGAATATGACATGGTCTGACTGAAGATATATTTATCTTCACGAGAGGCCAATGATATCATGATATCTAATGAGTGGTGAAGCCACGAGGGAGATATCTTGATGTCATTGGCCTCGAGTGAAGATAAATATGATATCTTCAGTCAGGCCATGTCATATTCTGTTTATACAATGTATGTTTTGGGCCCATGACATGACCCCTATATATGTTTTGGGCCCTAACCACCCGTCCCCCACATATGTTCTGGGTCATGGGCTCTCCAAGGCAACCTGCTACATTCTCCACTTTACAGAATTCCCCAGATATCTTACTTATCAGGCAGGAAAAATGTTTCTTGAAAATTAGTTTAAACTAACAGAGATGTAATATGGTGTAAAGTAGTTCCTAATTATCTGTGCTGCTTCCTTGTACTTTTGAAGGGTGGGTGGCTGGGATGAAGTTAATAAGAAACAGAGCCACTTGTCTTTCTTTATCTGTATTGTTTCCTATACTTTTGGAGGGTGGGGGGGCTGGCATGAAGTTGTAAAGAAATGGAGCTGCTACTTTTATTGTGCTCTAATCTTCAATGCACAGTTTAGCAGACTACTGTTGTGCAGACTGGGACAAGCTGCACAATGTCCTGCCACAGTGTCTTAATGTTTACAGATTTTTTTTCCTGAACTTCAGACAGCATACGGTATCTATTCCACTGAGGGAGACAGCAGAGTGAGCGCCAGAAGATGCATGGTGCCTTCCCTGAGTTGCCGTTGTTTTACTGAATGCTGCTGAAGTGTTGTGCTGTCTTATGAAGGGAGTAGTAGGAATGGCAGAGCAGACTGATACTGAAGTGACATTCTCATGGGTGGTGCAATGGGGAAAGCAGGTGGGCAGTCAGTTTACAGTAGCAGCGTGGGAATCCATGGGAGAAGGCTGAGAGGGCAGGGAGCCATAGGATTATTTCTTTACCGTGGCAACTCTTCTTCAGTGACTGGAACCCATATTACATCTGAAGGGAACACAAGCTCAAGCGAGTGTTGCCATAGCAACATTGGTATGACAACACTCTCTCGAGGTTCCGTTCCCTTTGGTGGAGATGACACTCTCTCGCTTTCTCTCTCTCTCTCCTACTGTTAGTACAGTGTTTTCAAAAAAAGCTCAGCTACATTTATTTATTTATTTATTTAAGAGTTTAACCAGGCAGGCGTACTGAGCGGAGCACCACTCATTTCCAGACGCGACCTGGGGGAGATGGCGGGATTGGGGAGCATATGATGATTATTACATACGGTACAGATAATTACAATAGTGTACAGATGTTGATTATTACATACAGTATAGATAATTACAATAGTGTACAGAATTTACAGCCACAGGGCTGAAGAACAGCTGACATAGAGGACACTTTTTCATAAATTGTACATTTTCACAAACAACAGAGAACAGAACAACAATTAACCTTTAGGACCCTACAGTGTAGCAGCTGAGATTTGGCATGTCTACCAGTTAGCAGGAACCAGTGGGCTTGTGCTTATGGCTGCTGTGAGCATGTGCATGTGGTGAGGAAGTGTGCGTAGAGGAGTGGGTTAAGACGTCCGGGGTTCGTGGAGCACCTGATGTCAGCAGGCAAGTCATTCCATAGTTTGGGCATGCAATATTTGAAAGCTGATTGGCCCTTGGAGGTATGCATGAAAGGGACTTGGAGAAGCCTGGAGTCAGTGCTTCTGAGTGAGTAGACAGGGGAAGGATGAGCCGATATGGCAGAATCGAGATAACTTGGAAGGGTCTGTGACCAGAATTTGGTGATAACTCTGGAGCAGTGGATCTGTCTGTGGGTCGTGAGTGAAGGCAGGGCTAAGTCCCTGTACAGATCACAGTGGTGGGTCATTGGTGGGTAATCCAGGATGAAGCGACAGAAGGAGTAGAAAAGTGTGTCCAGGCTGGCCAGGTTAGATAAGGGTGCGGCGCCATATACCACATTACCGTAGTCAAGTATAGAGAGAATCATTGTTTGAACAATTTCCCTCCAGACCTGTTTGGGCATGCAGTCCTTATTGCGACATACAGCACCAAGTTTCGGGTGCAACTTAATGTGTAATGATTCGATATGGGTGGAGAAATCCAGGTATTGGTCAAGCCAGACTCCCAGGTATCTGAATGAGGTTCAGGACTCACGGGGGGCCCCATCTAAGGTAAGGAATGAAGGGCGTGAAGCTAGGTGGGAAAGTCATGAACGCAACCTGAGGGTGAGTGTGATTTTTTTTGTGTATTTAGGGATAGCTGGTTGGACAGAAACCAATTCTGTATGGCATTGAAATCCCACTGAAGCACAGTGGACACCTCTCCAGTGGAAGGGCCGGAGGCATACAGTACGGTGTCGTCCACGTACATTTGGATGGATGATAGTGTGCAGGCCTGAGGGAGGTCATTTAGGGATATTGAAAAGAGCAGAGGGGCCCAGGACTGAGCCTTGGAGGACCCCAATAGTGACTGGTAGGGGGGAAGATATGTAAGGGCCAATTTTCACCGATTGATATCTGCCTACCAGGTAGGCATGAAACCAACTAGTGGCATGGCATGAGAAGCCAGCACCATTTAGTTTTCCTAGTAGCTTAGGGTGGGAGATGGTATCAAAAGCCTTGGCCAGGTCAATGAAAATGGCAAAGGTGATATACTCTTTGTCCATTCCAGAAAGGATGTCATTGGTGATTCTTAATAGGGAGGTGATAGTAAAGTGAGACTTTCAGAAACCAGACTGATATGGGGTGAAGAAAGAGGTTGTGTCTAGGAATTGGGAAAGCTGGGCAAGTGCGAGGTGTTCCTGAATTTTAGCCAGAATTAGAAAAAGGGAGATGGGGTGGTAATTACCCGGCCTAGAGGGGTCTCCACCCTTAGGGAGGGGGATAACAGTTGCATGCTTCCAAGCGGCTGGGATTCTGGCAATGGAGAAGGAGAGGTTGAGAAGATCGGCTAATGGAGTGGCTATGGCAGGAGCAGATAAGTGAAGCAATTTGGCATCCAGGCCTCATGGACGTTTACCTTTGTTGGGGTTGAGTGAAGTCAGTACTTGCAGCACTTCGGCTGGGGTTACTGGATGGAAGGAGAAACTGGGGGCACGTGTGGAGTTCAGAGATTTCAGTGGGGTACGTGGTGTGGATGACATAGGTGGGTGATTGGATAGGAGAGGCGCTGCACAGCTAGTGAAGAAAGTATTGAAGGCAGAAGCTACTTCACCAGGGTCAGTGATGGTTGAACCGAGGATGGATAGGATCGGGGTTGGACGTTGGATGGGGGGGGGAGAGGAGGGATTTGAGAGTTTTCCAAAAATTGGTGGGGTGGTTGAGGTTTGAGTTTAAAGCCAATGTGAAGTAGCTCTTTTTTGCCCGATGTATCAGTTTGGTGCAGGATTTGTGGAGGGTACAGTATCTTTGTAGGGATTCTTGGGAGCATGCTAGTTTATGTTTATTCCAAGCCTGATCTCTGGTGCAGCAGCTGCTAATGAGATTGGCCGAGACCCAAGGAAGGTGGGAGCCCCTTACTTATGTGCTTCTTAGTGGGGCATGATTATCCCAAACTGCGAGAAACCTGGTCTTAAATGTTTTGTAAGTGTAGTCAATTGGGGGTTCTTTTGGTATGAAGGACCAGTCAATATGAGCCAGGTCATAGAGGAGCGCAGGTAGAAATAGGGATTTGTAAGATCTCATGAGAATCATCCTAGAGAGGGGTTTTGCAGGTCTGTGCACTTTCCTGACCAGGTATATCATGTGATGGTCACTTAGCGAGTCAGGGAGGAGACCATCACTAATGACTCTGTGATGGTGGGAAGTGAGGGCCCAGTCCAGGAGGGAGTAGTTGGGTGTTTTAGGGTTTAGCCGGGTGGGTTGGGAGATTAGCTGGGAGAGGTTTAGTGCATTTATTTTGGTGCGTAGTTTGGCACAGTCTTTTGCTAGCCAGTTGAAATTGAAATCGCCAAGGATATGGAGCTCACCAGCTGTGGCAGTAGACTTTAGCAAGGCCAGGTGTTCTAGGACACTGGGCAGGGGGGTACTAGGGGCGCAGTAGGAGCCCACAACGTAGACAGGGGTGGAGTAAGGCAGTGCAAGTTTGATTAATAAGGACATTTACAAAACAGCATTATAGTTGAAGCATTTCATGGGGAGACTGCATATTTTAATTCACTGGTGGGACTTGTTTTAGTGTAGTGAAACTGCTCAGTCACGCTACAAATTTACAGCAACAGAAGTGAAACTGCTATAGGAAGACAAGGGGAAAACAGCAGGATCAATCAGATAACTTTTATTTTAAAATAAAATGTTTAAAAATGATGGCAGAATTTTACACAATTATGGAAGGTCACAGTCATGTGGTGGTGGGGATGGTTGCAGGTGTGTAGTGATAGTCACCAAACAGGCGCATTCATTTGTAGCATGAATTGAAACAGAAAAACTTTCACTTTCATTTTGATGACATATAGGAACTTGGAGATATAAGTTATATCTTCACATATGAAGATATCACTGATATCTCCACGGTCTGGCCGAGATATTACTTTTTATCCTTGCATTTGTCCCAAAACATACATGGTATAAATATACATATATATATATATATATATATATATATGTATGTATATGTATGCATGTATTATAGTTGCGCGGTCGTGCCACTATAGTTAGGGTTCACATGTCACGTCTATGTTAAACTCAAAATGTTGCACATTAATGACTTTGGACCTATTTAATGGATTTGCCTGAAATTTGGCAAGCATGGTGGGGCATGGTAGATATCTTGATCTGCCAAATTTCGTTTTGGTTAGGCTTACAGTCTTTGTGCAGCGAAATGCTGAAAAATGCAAAATTATCCATTTTTGGAGGCTGCATTTGGGATTTTGGATGTGGCTCTGAACAGCCATCGTGTGGTGTGCCAATCTGTGAGATAGCTAGTTTGAAACAGCTTTGATGTCCGAACATGCCACTTTTTGTTTGGTGAAAAAGTATCAAGACATTCAAAAGTTATGCCACTTTTAAGTTCCCACTAAAAGTCAATGGGAAAATTTATATGTATGTTTTGTGAACAAAGAATGGGGTTCAGAGTATTTAGTCCCACCTGGCGCTTAAAGAATTTGCAGCATCGTGGGTCAAGAATCTTTGTCCCCGAGAATTTTCAAAATTCTTTGATCACAAGGTCCTTCATCTTGTTTTTGTTTTCCGATTAGAAAAACACAAATATCTCAGCTCAGGGATCACTCCTGAAGCAAAACTTGGATGGGTTTTACTCAGGGGGCTCCGATCTATCGAGTCATGTCTTTGGTTTCATCCAAATTGGTTTATAAGCTTTTAAAATCTTTGTTCACGGCTCGCTAATGATCTTTGATCGCGAGCCTACAAATTCTTTGATCGCAAGATTTTTTGATCGCGATCCTGCATTGCGACCTAAATATACGAATATCTCGGCTCTGGGGTGAGCTAGGGACACAAATGAGGGTGAGTTTTGATCAGGGGACTTTGTTCTATTGAGGCATGCTGTTGGTTCTGCTTAAATCGGTCACAAAATCGTGTTTCACTATTTTTTATTCTTTGGTCATGAGCTTGCAATTTCTTTGATTGCGAGCCTGCAAATTCTTTGATTGTGAGATTCTTTGATCGCGATCATGCATCGCAAGCGTGGGATGAGATGGCCAGATTATAAATTATTATTTCTCAGCCCAGGGCTGTCCTAGGAAGACAACTGAGGATGGGTTGTACTCAGAGGGCTTCGTTCTGATGAACCATGGTGGTGGTTTACTGCAGTTCTTTGTATTTTTTAAATTACAGCAGTTTTTATTCTTTGATCGTGACCCTGCAAATTCTTTGATCGCGAGCCTGCAAATTCTTCGATCGTGAGATTCTTTGATTGTGATTGTGCATCGCGAGGGAGGGACGAGATGGTCAGATAGAAAAATAAATTTTCTCAGCCCAGGGGTGCCCTAGGAAGTCAAATGAGGGTGGGTTTTGCTCCTGGGGCTTCATTCTGTCAAACCATGGTGATGGTTTACCGCAATTACTTCAATTTTTTCATTTATAGCATTTTTTATTCTTCATTTGTGAGCCTGCAAATTCTTTGATCACGAGCCTGCAAATTCTTTGATCATGAGATTCTTTGATCGCCATATTTGATAGCGAGGGAGGGACAAGATGGCCAGATTTTTTTATAATGGAATAGATATGGAAATTTTACCAATCTTTAACGTTGAATATCTCAGAAACGGTTTGGTCTTTTTACTTGAAATTTGGAAAGTGTTTACGGCATGTTGTGTGGATGTAAATTACAGTGTTTACATGCCAGAAAGTATTTTTGGGTGGAGATATGGTGAGGCGCAGTTTACGTTCTGCAGACAGCATTTTGCTTTTGGTGGTGGCTTGAAATTGATAGGCTATCTAGCCTTAGTATCATGGATGTAGGTTTCAGTTGTTGTGTGTGTTAAATGTAAACACGTGTGGAACTGTGCCACTCTGACAAATGAAAATTTAAAATTTTGACATGTTATATGTCGGACATAGTTTGGTCTTTTAATTTGCAATTTAGAGAATGTTGACTGCATCTCCTGTAGATGTGAATTGTGGTGTTTAGATGTCAGACAATATATTTTTTGCAGAGATATTGCTCGGTGCAGTTTATGTTTTGCGGATAGTGTTTTTTATTGTTGTACTACATAAACATTTGTTTGGTGGCTGGTTGTGCTGTTGTCAATGTACTTTTTAGTCATTAGGTGTGTAATGTTGCCTGACACTTTGGGCCCTGCGCTCCCACCAACTTACGCAATTTTCTACTTTTCTATTCTTTCCTTAAAAGTAAGGAAATTCTGTGCAAAAAAATGTTGTTAATGCATCTGTTAGGGTTCTTCTACAGCGACAAAAGTGAGGAAATTTGACATTAGGGTTCCCACCCCTTGCACCCCATCCCAACCTCGCCCCCACCAACAGGCATTGGGGTGTGCGTTGGGGTCATTGGCCCTAACTCTCACCCCATTCTTCTACACTACACCACCTTAGCTTGTTTACACAGGAATGGAGTGAGAGAGTAGACCAATGACCCCAATGCACACCCAGATGCCTGTTGGTGGGGAATTAGATGGGAGTGGGGTGCAAGGGTGGAACCCTAATGTCAATTTCCTCACTTTTGTTGCTGTAGAAGAACCATAACTGATGCATTAATTAAGTTTTTTGCATAGAATATATATGCATATAATAGCATATAACAGAAAATAAGGATATAACACTGTAAAATTAATGTATACTATATAGTGTATACAATAGCACGCTTAATCCCTAGTATCCATGCTTGTATGGTGGGTACCTATTACTACGTGTTAGTGCAATACAGTAATATTGCAGTAATGATGAAACATCTGTCATTGGTGTGTGCACAAGGGTGCAATGGGTGTGGGACCCAGGCATAACAGTAACCAGCCAATTCCTTTCACTTCCCTATAGCTCCAGTCCACCCTGCACTGGGAACATTATAGCATGTCCTCAGGAACAGCACAGGTGTGTGTGCCATATAAGTCAATGGGGCTAATGTTTCATTGCTTTGAAATGCAAATTAATGCTACAGCAACTTTAATCAAGGCTATCACTCTTTAATTATGGAAGGCATTAGCTGACCTAAGCAACTAGAATATGTAAAGTGTACCTGAAGCTTAGAAAATCGCTTTAAAGTAATTTTCCATTTGATTGCAAAAAGCAATTACTGTTGGCACACGTAAGGCTCAGACCTCATAACATTCCCCAAAAAATTAATTTCTGAACATTCCTTTTTTTTTTGTTACTAAAGTTATTTGCATAAAACCTGACTCCTTGCCCTTAGGCTTCATCCATCCTCTTGCTTTTCCTGCCCTGAAATCCCAATACTGTACTTATGACATGAGAGTAATTTCTAAGGCAAAAGGTAGCAATGTCATAATCACCAGATTGTGATTTCAAGGCTAGAGTAAGCAATGTAAACAGATGAAATCTAAGGGGACAGTAAAATAGAAACATAGAATTTGATGGCAGATAAGGACCATTTGGCTCAACTAGTATGCCCATTTTCCCAACCTACTATAACACCACAGATCCTACTTGATCTCCAGATCCCCCCCCTTTTCCTTACCAGTAAGGTTCCCTTATGCCTATCCCATATATTCTTGAAACCCATTACCATTTGTACACCCACTATATCCACTGCAAAGCTGTTCCAGGCATTCACCACTCTTTCTATGAAGAAGTATTTCCTCATATCTTCCTTGAGTATGCCCCCCTCCAGCTTCATAACATGACCCCTTGTTCTTGAGCATCTATTTTTCTGAAAAAATGCTTCCTTCGTTAACATTATTCATACCCATGAGGTATTGGAAGGTCTTTGTCATATCCCCCCTCACTCTCTTTTCCTCCAGGCTGAACATATTGATGTCCTTTATTCTCTCCTCATAGGGCTTTTAATGCAGACCCTGCACCATTGTAGTTGCCCTCCTCAGGACTGCCCCCACTCTGTCTATGTTTTTCAATAGATGTGGTCTCCAGAACTGGACACAGTACTCTAGGTAAGGTCGCACCAATGATCTATGCAGCAGTAGCACCACTTCTCTCTTTCTGCTGGGATATGGCTCCCTATGCACCCCAGCATTCCACTGACCCTCCCCACTGCCTTGTCACACTGTCTGACCACCTTTAGGTCATCAGATATTATTACCACTAGGTCTATTTCTTGTTTTGTGGTCATTAGTACTACTTCTCTCATTTTGTACTCTGCCCCTGGGTTTCTGTGCCCCAAGTGTATGATTTGGTACTTCCTTGCTTTGAAACTTAGCTGCCACATCCTTGACCACTCCTCCGGCTTTCTTAGATCTCTGTTCATTCTTTCCACCACCAGTCCTGAAGTGTCTACCCTACTGCAGATTTCAGTGTCTTCTACAAAAATGCATACCTTCTCTCCTAGCCCCCTCTTCAGTGTGACTAATAAAGATATTAAAGAGGACCGGTCCCAGTTCTGATCCCTATGACACCCCGCATGTCACGCTCTGTTCCTCAGAGTGAACCACTTTAAAACCACACTCTGTCTCCTGTCCCTTAACCAGTTCATTACCCAGCTTATCACCTTTGGACCCATTACTAGGTACCACTATAGTTAGGGTTGAGCTGGCAGTTCAATGTTAAACCCAATGTTTTGCACCTTAATAACTTTGCTGTTGTTTAATGAATTAGTACAACATTTGGCACATGTGGTCAGGATGTTAGATTCTCAAGATGTGAAAAGTTTTGTGATTGCATCTTGTATGATTTTTGAGACATGGAGGATCAAAAAAGATTAAAAAATAATTTCCTATACTTACCATTGAGGATTTCTGCTTTCACCTACAGTCTAGAAAGTAAGACATTTCTTGATGAAATTTTAAGGGATGATGGGGCCTGTTCCAAGGGTGTGCATTTGGAAGGTCTGGTAGTTTTGAATTATACAGTTTTTGAATTATAATTTTTTTTAGATAAAGTCAAAATTCGACCGAAAAAAGTTTGCAGATAATGTCAAACTTCGACTGGAAAAACCAAAAAAAACAATGTAATCAATAAAATAACCATTTGAAGCATTAAGGTGTCGAAATTTACTGTACTTTGTTTACATTGCTGTGGTGGCACCCCACTTTAGTGTTATTTTGGAGCTTATTGTTTAGAAACAAAATGTATGGGCTGGCAATATAGCTTTATAGGTCAGAGTAATGAGCTGAAAATGAGCTTGCTATTTCCAGTGGCATCCCCCACACTGTCCCCATATTCAAATATATTTCCTGGAATCTAGTGACACCCCACACCCTTCTGATCACTGTCCCTGTAATAAAATATATTCCCAGGTCTGTAGTGGCACCTCCCACCATTCTGATCACTGTCCACATAATAATAGTTATTCCCTGGTGTCTAGTGGCACCTCCCCATCCCTTCTGATCACTGTCAGTGCCTGAAATAAAGAAAATAGTCCCTCGATGTTTTTTTTTTAAAACCTGCAACAAAGAAAATGGTTCTGCGCCAATCAGACCTACACCCACTGCCACCTCCCACTCAGCACCAACCACCACCAGACACCCCAGTGCACCCTTTCACACCCTCACTCACCTGAACACATCACAGGGTGAAGATCCACTCTCTGATTGAACACACTTCTTGCTGCTGGAACCGGCATCTGCAATATGAGAAACTAAGGTAAGTGTGGTTCAATGTATTTCAGTGGGGTTTCAATTCCGATGCAAAACTCAGCCAGTTTTCTATATTTCGACAGCAAATTTTCAAAATGGCCTTTTGGGGACCCCACCTCATAAACAATGTTGGTGAAATTGCAAATCCTGCTCAAAAGGTGATTTCACAGTCACTTGGTAAAATCACCTTTTTGGTGGGATTTGAACATTTATGCTACCATTGTTTATGAGGAGGGGTCATAACAAAGCTACGGTGAAAATCTGGGATCAAAATATGTAAAAATGGCAAGATTATGGACATGCATTGAAATTTCACTGCAATTGTTTGTAACTTTGTTAACTGCAAATATTTTGACCTGAACAACATATACATTTTTTTACCCATGTCATTTGGTCATGTTGTGCATTTGAGAAACAGTAATGTGCTCTGGGTCAGCTCAGGCTCCAGTTGTCTCAGTGGTGCAGCTGGTTAGCACAAATGGAATGGCATTCTGGGCAGCCAGCATTCAAGTCCCAGCTGAGGCACTTACTTCTTTCTCACCTCTGTTTTTATGTGTTCCATACATATGCACACAGCACTTCTGTGTGATTGTTACAAGTAAATATTTGTGTTGCCATAGGGTTGTGCATTTGAGAAAGAGTAATGTGCTCAGGAACAGCCCAGGTTCCAGTTGTCTCAGTGGCACAGCTGGTTAGCAAAATCGGAACAGTATTCTGGGTGGCCTGTGTTCAAGTTCCAGCTGAGGCGCTTATTTCTTTCTCACATCTGTTTATATGTGTTCCTTAAAAAATGCACACCACACTCCTGTGTGATTGTTACAAGTAAATATTTGTGTTGCCATTGGGTTGTGCATTTGAGAAAGAGTAATGTGTTCAGGGAAAGCCCAAATTACAGTTGCCTCAGTGGTGCAGCTGGTTAGGACAGTCGGAATGGTATTCTGGGTGGCCTCTGTTCAAGTTCCAGCTGAGGTGCTTACTTCTTTCTCACCTCTGTTTATTTGTATTCCTTAAATATGCACACCTCACTCCTGTGTGATTGTTGCAGGTAAATATTTGTGTGTCCATTGGGTTGTGCATTTGAGAAAGTCTAATGTGCTCAAGGACAGCCCAGGTTCCAGTTATCTCAGTGGTGCAGCTGGTTAGCACAATCAGAATGGTATTCCGGGCAGCATGCGTTCAAGTCTCAGCTGAGGCATGCAAATTCTTTCTCACCTCTGTTTGTATGTGTTCCATAAAATATGCACATTGCACTCCTGTGTGATTGTTACAAGTAAATATTTTTGTTGCCATTGGGTTGTGCATTTGAGAAAGAATAGTGTGCTGAGGGACAGCCCAGGTTCCAGTTGTCTCAGGGGTGCAGCTGTTTAGCGCAATCAGAAGAGTATTCTGGGTGGCCTGGGTTCAAGTCCCAGCTGATGCACTTACTTCTTTCTCACCTCTGTTTGTATGTTCACATCTATGGAAGGATGGGAGTGCAGGGCCCTACTGGCAAATAAGGATATGATTAGACTATCTCAATAAGTGAGGAAATTATTTGGAAATAAATGTGTTAATGCATCAGTTAGGGTTGAGAATCAAGTGACAAAGTAGGGAAATGTGATGTTATGGTTTCCAACCCTAACACCCCAGCACTACCCCTGAAAAAAATGAGAGGGGTAGAGCCATGTACTTCCATAGGCAAGTGCGAATTTAATTAAGTTTTCTAAAAAAGTAAGGAAATAATTTTCAGAAAACTGCATTAATGCACCTGTTAGGGTAACTTAATGCCACAAAAGTAAGGAAATGTGTCATTGGGGTTTCTCACCCTAGCACCCCCCACCCACCAAGAAGCAAAAGGAAAGAATATTAGGTTTCTGGGTCTCCAGAGTATTGGTGAATCAGTAATGGGGTCTTCCTTGGTTGTTGTCAACCCTAATGCTTACCACTCCCCCCATGGGCCCTATGTGAAGAAGATCATGTGTGACTTTATTTGCTTATAGAATGTGGTGAGCAGTAGGGTTGACGATACTCAAAGAAGACACCACCACTAATTCTCAAAGACTTTGGAGACCCAAAACCCTACTGTTTTTTGTTCCCTTTTGCTGCTTGTGTGGGTTGGGGGCATTAGGGTGAGAAACCTTAACACCACATTTCCCTACTTCTGTGGTCATTAAGCTTAGCTTTTTGTAAATGATATATACACACACACATATATATATATATATGTGTTGTGGTGTGTGTATATATATACTATATACAGTATATATATATATATATATATATATATATATATATATATATATATAGGATATACAATGGTGAGCTGTCAGATAAATGATTTATCTACATAAGTGCTGTTTGAACCTTGGGTAACCTCACCGGGTGGCGTGAAGCCACGAGTGAGGTGTCCGAAGTCAAACAGCACAAGTGTAGATAAATCATTTATCTGACAGCTCACCATGGTATATTTCATTTATGCAATAGGGATGCTTTGTATCAGTGCAGGAACATTTGGCTTTGACTGTTTATCTTTATTTTAAATGATAATTTCTGGGAGGTTTGGTTAACTTTCCTAAAGTATGTCTGCCTAGCATAGTGGTTG
Source organism: Neoceratodus forsteri (assembly GCA_016271365.2). NCBI lineage: Eukaryota > Metazoa > Chordata > Ceratodontiformes > Ceratodontidae > Neoceratodus > Neoceratodus forsteri. The sequence goes on along the minus strand of CM028137.1, from coordinate 38,227,470 downwards.
CTATTAAATGAAACACCACTCATTTTGTAGAATACTTCTTGCTGAACAAATGTCATGCTCACAGTACTATGCTACCCTTTTCATTTTAAAGGTATTCACATTTGTTTGTCAAAAAAGGGAAAATAAAATTGAATGTTATGCTGTTTTTTTGCTAATTATAAAAAAAACTAAAAGGTATCTATAAATGAAACACCACTCATTTTGTAGATATTTTTTGCTGAACATTTTTCGTGCTCACAGTACCATGCTATCATTTTTTGTTTTAAAGTTAGTCACATTTGTTTGTCAAAAAAGTGAACAAAAAATTACATTTCTTCTGCTGTTTTGCTAATTGTGAAAAATCTATAAGGTATCTATACATGTAACATCACTCATTTTGTAGAGAATTTTGTGCTGAACAATTTTCGTGCTCACAGTACCATGCTATCTTTTTTCATTTTAAAGTTATTTCCATTTGAATATGGTTAGTACTGCTTCTGAGGCTGAACATTCTAAATGAATTCTAAAGAGATTTGTGACATAGTAACTGTGTGTATAAATGGTCAATGTATGTATAAATTTATTTATAGATACAGTGACTCAGATAAACGCATTTATCACACTGAATATATGTCCACCTCTATTGCATTATATATATATATATATATATATATATATATATATATATCTTAAGGTAGCACGGTAGTGCTACCATAGTTAGCGTTGAGGAGCCCTTTTAATGTTAAAGGGTCAAATTTTGCACCTTAATAACTTTGTCACCATTCAATGGATTTGCCTGAAATTTGGCAAGCTCAGGGCATAACCATAGACCTTGGGATCTGCCAACGTTTTTGCTGGTCAGATATACGGCTGCAGAGTTATTAAGTGACATCCATGAGCACATTTATGGTTTTTGTGCATTCTTTGCTCACACCTACAGGTTGCACGGTTTGTGTGACCGATCCAAAAACTTCAGGGAACATGCGGCTGAGGAGCCCGAAGTGCCTTTTGAAGATTTCATGAAAAAATATTAAATGGTTCAAAATTATAAGTCAATGGGAAAGTTAACAAAAAGTGCGAAAGTGTTGCAAATGCACTTTTTACTTTAGCAAATCCGCCATTTTGTTTTCAGTTAGTGATCAGAAAAATGCTTGGCATTTAAAATTGGGACCCTCAAGGGACACAGTTCTTTTTGTGTTCACCTAGTCGGACCCTGAGTATGATAGCCATGTCTTTATTTTGGGGTAAAACGCCCCAGAAATATGTTTTTCAAATTTCTGGGAAAAGTAGTGTCTAAGTAGTGTCACTTGTGACACTTTAGCAGAAACCTAACAGCTTTACATAAATCACTACAGTACTTTTTCAGGCTATGGCCAAAATGACAGGAGTTCTTTGCTACCCTGCTGCAGAAGAACGGTTTGGTCTTTGGGCTCAAATTTGGATGGAAGGCAGCCAACATCTCACAGATGTGCCTTTTGCTGGTTTGGTGAAAAAAATATTGCACAGATGGCAAGTTACAGTACTCCGAAGTTGATGTTTATTCCCATAGACTAACATGGTGGCGTATGCCGCGCCTTTTGGAGCTCGTATCTCGAAAACGATACGAGATACGGATTTTATGGTGCAAATACACAATATAAAAAGGTAGCCAGGAAAATCATGATTTGTCTGAAATTTAAATTTTTTTTCTACGTTATGCGGTTGCTGAGATATTAGCAATTAAGTACATATAATGCTTGTTTTAACCTTCGATGCCCATTACAATGCATACATTCTTTGTACACACTGTGTTTCTGTATGCACCTGTTTGACAAAAACAGGCTATGCACTTCCGTTACTGTTACAGTTAGTTTCCACTTGCGTTTATGTCCCCATTTGCATTACCGTTCCTGTGTACGTCACTGTGTGCGTTACACTTCGTGTGGTCATTTGTACTTACGTTTTTGTTACTGTTACCATTTGCATTTCCACCTTGTGTTTGCATTGCTGTTCCAGTTACTATGTCACAAGACATCATATGGTGGGAGCACGTGGCCCAAAGTGCCCTGCGCTCCTGCCACTGCATTACATTCAATATTTCTCATCATCATTTTCAAAAAGAAGGGAAATTAGAGGCAAAAAACTCCATTTAATGCATCAGTTAGGGTTGTTCCACAGCAACAAAAGTGACAACATTTGGTGTTAGGGTTGAAACCCCCCTTGGACCCCCCACCAACCTCCCCTAGCCAGCATCGGGGTGCGCGTTGGGGTCATTAACCCCCCCACTAGGAGCTAAGTACAAAAAATAATATGAGATTTTAATTTTTTTCCTGTGACGTACGGTTCCTGACATATAAGCAATTTAGTATTCCAAGTGTTCATTTTCTGCTCTGAGGCCCATTATTATGCATACATTCTTTGCATTCACTGTGCTTCTGAATGCAGCTTTTGGGGAGAAAAAAACTATGTGCATTTCCGTTACTGTAACAGTTAAAAAATGGCTGACTCATGACACTACAGGGGCCATTTGCAACACTAAAAACTGCATTTGCGACACTGTCAAACTTTTTGTTAACTTTTCCCATTGATTATAATGGGAAACTTGTTTTTTGAATAACTTTTGAACTGTTTAATATTTTTTCACGGAATCTTCGAAAGGCACATCAGGGTCCCTTGCTGCATGTTCCCTGAAGGTTTTGAATCAATCACACAGACCGTGCAACCTGTAGGCATGCACAACGAATGTGTAAAAAATGCATAATTACCACATTCTCCAGTGCCATGTCACTCCACAACTGTATATCAGATCATAACGAAACTTAGCAGACCCAGAGAACTGTGGCACCACTGCAAGCATGCCAAATTTCAGGCAAATCTCTCATATGGTGGCAAAGTTATTAAGCTGCCAATTTTCAGAGTTTAACCTTAAATGGGGTACTCAACCCTAACTATAGTGGCACTACTATGTCACTATAATATATAAAGACAAAGAACCTCAGCATGCAAGCACTGAGGCAATGGTTACCCCAAAGGGCATTGGCCTGGAAGCCAAGTTTCAAAGAAATACAAAACCACACATGCCCCATATTGCAAAGTATCATGGGCTACATATGCAAATCACCACAGAATATTATGTTGGTTCAACTTTAAGCAAAAATGCATGGTGCTGAAAGGCATCTCACACAGTTTTCAAAGGGTGCCAACAGAAGACACAGACACATGTTTCATCCTACCAGGACTCATCAGTGTGCCTAGTCTATTTGACACCCCATTGCAATGAATCAGCTACCCTAAGATGGTCTATCTGGGTTATGCTATGATGAACCCAATTAAAACAAAAAACAAGTTTAAAGACAAAGAACCTCAGAGTGCAAGCACTGAGGCAATGGTTACCCCAAAGGGCATTGGCCGAGAACCCAAGTTTCAAAGAAATACAAAATCACACATACCCCTGTGCAAAGCATCATGAGGCTGCATATGCAAAACACCACAGAATGTTATGCTTATATTATGTTTGCATATGAAGCCCATGATGCTTTGCATTATGGTGGCATGTGTGATTTTCTATTTTATATATATATATATATATATATATATATATATATACACATATATATATAGTTTATGCAATAGGCAAGGAGCTTGTGTGAAGAATTTTCTTTTAGCTTTCTTATGTTGTATACTGTATTAAGAGGTTATTTTCTTAAAAAAATGAATTTGCGAGTCCCCCTTTCCAAGTTACCAAGGCCATTGCTAGGAAATGTCATCTGACCACCATGTCGATGTACCAACATTGAGCTGGTTGGTGCAGTGAGTGGCATTTTGGAAACTGAAGGGAAAAAGGATGGCGGTAGTTAACAAGCTAAGCAGTAGTTAGCCAGTGTGGTGAGTTGTGTAGGTGCCTGACATTGAGCAAGAGAGAGAGAAGGGGATAAGGTTGTAGGGTGGTTTACATTTATATTTATTTTAAAAAATCAGTCTAGAGTTTGTTTTTGTAGAGCAATGGCAGTCTGTTAGGAGATGGCATCAGTACAGACCAAGTGGGACCAGCTCCAGAGAGGAGAGGATACTGGCAAATAAGAGGTAGCTCTGTAAAAAAAAGAGAGAGAGAGAGAGAGAGAAATAGAATTGTTTTAGAATGAAAGGCAGTGGCTATTGTTAAATGTGAATGGCTGTATTTGCTGAAGGCAGGTTTGTGACTAAAAACATAATGTCAGTATTAGGTGATAGGTGTGTGAATGGCTACTAGAAGACATGGGGAAGTGAAACTAGGAGTGAGAAGTGACAGCAGGTGGGTGGGTGAGAAGAGGGATCTTGATGAGTTTACTTTGTGTATAAATGTGCAATGACATATCTATTATGCATATAAATCTAAAATTGTAGATTTATCACATAGTAGCTTAGATAAAAACATGTATCACATAGCTTTTGAGTCCATGCCTGTTGCATAAATAGACTATGCAGAGGGGAACTTGTGTGATATATGATTTATCTATACTTGTGCTGTTTGACCTCGGCCATTTTTCAGATTCTGACTAAATATAATTCCATGGAATTTCAGAAAATTATTTTATTTATTTATTTGAATTTTGATGAACGGTTGGGCCCACTGAGACAAACATGTCCCTTTTTCAGGTGCACCCTGGGGAACAGAAGCATTCCATAAAGACAGAAATATTGCAATATACAAAAAGTATCCAGGATCAACTGTACAAATACAATGGATAACAATAATAAAGTCAGTCAAGTGAGGACAGTGAATTACAAACAGTATGTCAACATTTACATAGTATTCCATCACTGGGTAATGAATATAAAGTGCAGATGTGTAATGAGATTAACCATGTAGCAAATTACAAATAATACATGTATATATTACATACATACAGACAGTGAAGCAGAGATAGGTGGATTCCAGAGGGGGGGGGTGTAGAAGATCATGGATCAGGTAGGGACAGACAAGAGAGTTATGGTGGAGGGGAGAAAGGAGATGGAGGTTAACAGGAAATCATTAGTTGCAGTTCCAGTTACAAACAGGAGATGGAAAGAAAATTTCTTTGAAATGTCTTCTGAACTGGGAAAGAGACATACACGAAAGCAATATGTGTTGGAGATTATTCCATTTTTGAGGTGCTACAGAAGAGAAGGATCTCTTGCTTATGGCTAAACAAGTTTTTGGTAGACTTAGGATAGGGTGGCTGAAGGACCTGAGGGTCCTAGGGAAGGATTTCAGCATGAGCAAATTGGTGAGGATGGGTAGGGAAGGAAGGTGGATGAGTTTGAAAATGGTGATAATCACTGGGAAGTTCAATTTTGCCTCAAAGGGTGGACAGCATAGGGTGTTGAGCATGTCACAGTGGTGGGCTCAAGCTGGAGCCTTAGCAGCAAAGTGTGCTATTCTGTGATAGGCCTGTTTCAATTTGGCCAGAATAGGGGTCTTGGCAGAGTGAATTATTGGGTCCCCATAAAATAGGGCAGGGGGGTGGGTAACTGAGGCAATAATTCTCCTTGCATGAGGTGTTAGATAGGGGGGCAGTACAGTATAAGAGGCTGAGTTTTTGATTTGTTGCCTTACTAACATTAGTTGCATGCTTTTCAAAGGATAGATGTTTGTCAAGTGTCAGACCCAGATCTCTGGCCTAATTCTGCAGAATTCTGTCACAAGCAGAATTCTGAAAATTCATAAGTGGAATGGTTTTTGAAGATTATGGATCCACCATTTACTGAAACCATGGATTTATTTTCAGCAGTCTGTGGAAATCTATTCTGTGGGTTATCTGAGCTGAAGAAAATTATTCCGTGGTTTACACAGGCATGCATTTTGAAATTCCTTGGAATTAAAAAACAAATTCCAAAAAGCATTTTGGAAGTGGAATTGCCATTCATCATGAATTGCGCTGGCAGAATTTCACATTCTGCAAAATCTACTTGTGAAGTCACTCAAGATCAAACAGCACTTGTGTTGATAAACCATGTATCACACAGGTCCTGTCTGCATATCCCTTATATAATCATATTACCAGCCTGTCCCTCTCAGGAAAGGGTTCATATTAACCATACAATGTTGGTGACTAAGATTAAGCTGGAATGTTTAAAATGGTAAAGCAAAAATGTATGTATTTAACTAATTAAGTTCTGTTAAACAAAGTATGCAAAGCAATAGATGTGGGTGACTAAATGCCTGAGGCTGAATGCCAATGCAGTTAACCAGTTGCAGAAGATGATTATTTCAACTATACTCTAAGATGTAATCATACTATATGTGGCTTGGCCTAAGTGCAGGAGGGTCAGCATTCCTTTAAACATTTTCTTTGGTATGCAATGTAAGCAATAAAACCCTCCAGGGTGTTGGTTGTCATGTGATAAACACATGCCCAGGTAGGTAGTGTGAGATGAGGCTATAGGTTGAGTGTGTTCAGCAAGTTGAAATTAATTTATCATATGACATCCAACACTCTGGAGGGTCTTCTTTTACTTATAAAATGGGTACCTTCTGTTTCAAAAGTAAAAGCAAACTTACCCAAACAAATAACAATAAAATATTTATTTTTAAAATGATTTTAATAGTAAGGCAACTTAGTTGTTCTGAATGTCTACTCCCAGTAGGTGGCACTAGCTGGGCTGTGTTCCATGGTCTGTTATTGGGCTGTTTGCTTTGCTTACATAGGTGGCATATTATAGCTGGCATTTTTTATTTGTATGACATTTGAGGCTGAAATGGAGTTTGTTTATACTTTACTAACAGGGTTGGTGGGGCAGGCCTCTGATGTTGGAGGGACCAGAGTTGTTTGTCAATTACAGAAATGCTGAGACTAGTGGGGTAAAATGAACAGAAGGCATGGCTGAAGTTTGGTTGGCTAAGCAGTTGGTGTGGATTGCAAGTAGTAGAAGCTGTGCAGAAACAAGAGCCAGGACATCAGGTAATAGATCAGGGCACATACTATGGAACTGGTTAGTGTTTTTTTTTGTCAAGTGACTAAGGGGTTCACGGTTTTGTTTCTGGTGGAAGGGGCAGTGTTGAGCAGGAGGGGAGGGAGGAAAAAGCAATCAGGTGGCAGCAGTGTTTGTGCAACATGAGAGGAGAAAATTAATGTTGTAAGTTCACAGATCAAATGCTGATGGAGAAATAGAAAAATATTGTAATGCAACATTTGATTGTTATATTTTGAATAGTATGTATAGATGCACATATGGTGTTTTGAATTTTGAAATGGGTAGAAAGAATGCTGTCTTCTTACTGGCCAAGAGGTACTTTCAGCTGGGCCATTATACCAGCACAGCGGCCTAAGTGAATGTAGCTCAACAAAAATATGTTTCAAAAATACATCCAATTTACTAAAAGGGACCCATGTCATAATCACAATAAGGCACTCCAGAGGATTCATTATGGTGGGCTAGTGGTCCTTCCTGGGTGGTGGAAGCACTTGGCTTTGCCTCACGCTTAAACTCACACAATGCGGGCCATTATACCACCATAGCGCACCCCCAGTCATTCCTTATTGCTTAAATAATAATAAATGGAATGGGGTATTTTCTTTACTATACCACTGCCAAAAGTTTTTTTCAAAAGTTCTTGGAGGCATGGATACTGCATGCATCATTCTTTTCAAATGACATCTTGAACCATTGGTTGTCCCCTTCTAAGGATATACGCTAGGCTTGGAACCTTTGCAGCAAATTAGAATACTAGAAATTCCCAACCTATATTATAATAAAAATTGGCATATATATCTTACATGAATTTCATTTTTCAACAGATCTTGCTGTGTGTAAGAAATGCCCAGAAGATCACTGGTCAAGTTACAAGCGAGACAGCTGCATCCCTCGACATATTGAATTCCTGTCTTATGATGACCCATTGGGTATAACATTTGCTGCCATATCCACAGCCTGCTCTGTAATTACAATTTATGTTCTATGTATATTCATTAAATATCGGGACACTCCGATAGTCAAGGCCAACAATCGTGAACTCAGTTATCTCCTCCTACTCTCCTTAATGTTGTGCTTCCTCTGTTCATTGATATTCATTGGTCGACCTATGACATTAACCTGTATGCTTCGACAAGTTGTTTTCAATATCGTTTTCTCCTTCTGTGTTGCTTGTGTACTGGCAAAGACCATTACAGTGGTGATCGCCTTCAATGCCACTAAGCCAGACAGTAAACTACGGAACTGGGTGGGGTCCAGAATCCCCATTTATATAATTGCTTTCAGTTCACTAGTTCAAGTTCTGATAGGCATTGTCTGGTTAGCTACCTTTCCACCATTTGTTGAAAATAATACAAAATCTACAAAGGATAAGATAGTAATTGAATGTAATGAAGGTTCAATAGTCATGTTCTATTGCATGCTGGGATACCTGGGCCTTTTGGCAAGTATAAGCTTCATAATGGCTTTCCTAGCAAGAAAATTACCTGATAGCTTTAATGAAGCCAAATATATAACTTTCAGCATGCTGGCTTTTGCTAGTGTTTGGATAGCATTTATACCAGCGTACCTCAGTGCAAAGGGAACATACTTAGTTGCCGTGGAGATATTTGCCATCCTTTCTTCCAGCATAGGACTGCTCATTTGTATATTCATCCCTAAATGTTACATCGTCCTGCTGAGACCTTACTTGAATACAAGGGAATCTCTAATGGGAAAGCCATACGTTCACAGTAACAAAGAATAAATAAACTAGGGAAAAAAGTGGGGTTCTCCTTGATGAAATACCACTAGTATTTTGCAATGTCTAGTACATAAACATACTTTATTTTTTGACATGTCAAGTGTCATATCAGTGCAAGTAGCTCTGGTGAGTATCATTGGCACAGAAACTAGTACTCTTGCTTATGGGGTCAGATGTTTAGAAGGTTATGGGATCTAGCTGCACACAAGGCACTTAGGGTAAAACCCATAACTGACACTAGTGCAGTACGAGCGGTGTGCTGAACTCTTGAGGTGCTGTCTTAAACTGAAATCCCTTCTGTCTATCTCTGGTCACTGTCCAGGTGGAAGTAAATAATCCCAATGGCACTAGTTGATGAAGAGCAGGGGAAGTTTTTATTGAAATAAAAAGAAAAGTAACAGTATAAGGAGAATTATCAATTACAAACTACCTATTTGCTATATAATTACTCCTCACACTGTCCCGGTGGTGTAGAGGGCTGAGGCATCATGTGTGCCATACCTCTCACCGTGCCAGTGACCCAAGTTCAGGAATGAGCTTGAATTGGTGGGCATAGACTGGGAGGGGAGAGGCCTGATCATCCAATATATTGTACTCCTCTCCAAGGGGGAGAGAGAGATGTAGCACCAGTCTTCAGCGACACACAGTGGAGGCTGGGTGTGCATCATGATCAGGCCATCATGGAACAGGGTTGGAGGTGATAGCAGATGTCCACTAACTGGGAACAGGTGTGCACTCAATCTGCGCTGGACATCATTGCATGTCTGTGCCTCTGGGAATGGGAAAAAGCAGAAACTCCCCTTCATCGGTGTGTATATTGATGCCTAGGCACTTCCCTGAATGATGCCCCAGGCCAGACATGGCACAGAAAATTGTGGATCTGTGTCTCACTCTCTTTCATAGCCCTCAAGGAGAGTGCCACTGCAGGGGACAAGCTGAAAGCATCACCAGCCATGGAGGGCCTGATAAGGGATGCCAGCAAGAGATTGTCTGGCTCAAAGCAGGAGTAGCCCCACAGCTGCTCTGGAGGAGCAGAAACAGAATTGAAAAAAATTGTAAGTACTATTACTAATCACTTATTCTATGACCTGCACTCAGAATTCCTAACTAGGTCATATCCAGAAGCAAATGATTTAATACCATTTAATGGCTCAATACCCAGGTCATAAAAAAGATATATAATGAGAAATGGACCCGTGCGACAGACTTTCAATACTTATCTGGAATTCTAGCTTGTAGGCATTGTGTTTCTTTGGTATATATAGGTCTTGTTTTTAGTTAATGTAAGTACAAAGTGCACATCCACTGGAGCTGTTGAAAAAACACTTCATTCCTTACAGTACCTGCCAACGGAAGAATTTTAGATGACAAATATGATCAATGAAGTATTTCCCTCATAGTCATTTATGCAATTGTCCACATATCCCTGAAGAAATTCACCACACGATGGCTGCCTCCATTTTGTACCTTTGCATTTAGAGTTCAGACTTGTCCATAGTTCCTTTACAAATGGCAACTTCAGAAACAGATGTTCTTCAGTTTCAAAAGCAGTCTAACAATTATTTCCAGGACAAAAGTGCTCCTGTAAACTTTTATGTGTTAAATTATCCCAGACTCCAAGTTTCTCATGACTACTCAGTTGTATTGAGTCTCATACTCTGATTGGTAACCTTTTATCCATTAATTAGTCCTTTATCCTTTGAAAGAGTCTGAGGAGAGACCTCCAGAAGTGTATGAATGAACATAATTCTTCATTATTATTGTGTGTAAGGTTTTTTCTAGTTCCTATTGTAACAATTTCCAAAGGATTATTTTCCTTTTTTTCTGAATTCCAAATTATCCTCCCCAGTGTTTTACTAGGGACCTGCTGATTGTTGTATCCATGCATATGAAATGGGATTCCATTCAATGGGCCCTATTCGCTGTGAAGTGGGTAATATGTGCCTGAGGTACGTAACCCTCCCATGGAGGTCCAGACCCGCAGACAGGTGCACGCTGGCAGTGTTCACTACCGGTTGCCACCCATCCATGGCCCCACCCCCTCCCCAGCATTCAGGACACCGCAGGGTGGCTGGAGGTGGAATCATGATGGACCCGACCAGGCATCCAATCAGATACATGGACCGGGACCCACAATGGATCCTATATCTCATTTGTGACTTCCACCAGAGCTTTCTGAATGGGCAAGGTGTGGCTGTGAGATGCAAAAGTATCATTTTAATTTTTTGTTTATTGCAGAGATTCAGCTTCTCTGTATTAACCACCTCAGCATAAGGCTGTTTATGATAAAGGTTACAGTGTCAGATTTTAGTTTTCAGAATGTCTCTGTTTCATGTCCCTGTGTGCTAAACTGGTAGATTCCACTAGTATGTTTCATAGTCCTATTGTTTAGTTTTATATTTATTTGTTTTATCTGAAAAAAGTTCAGTTGAGCAACTCTCATTTACAAGGAGATCCTGGTTATGGCAGTGAAAAGTTACAACTTCAACTTCTTTATTTTTTAAAAGCGTAAATCAAAATACCTAAACACTTGTACAAAAGATTAAAAGACACAGCATAGGTGTAACTCCCTTGTTCCCAGGGGTTACTAGAATCCCACTTAGAATCATTGGCAGGCAGGGAGAGGCAGCATGTGAAATACCAGTTAAATGGGTTTCACACTGTCACACTCTGTTTTCAGTCTCAGCTGAGCTGGAGTGATGATGTCACCTTAGAATTTTCAAAGCAGCATAAGCCACAATGGAATGATAGCTGCAAGGGTTAGCATTAGAATGTTGGGAGTCAGTGAAAGGAGTTCGAGTAAGAGTCTGTAGGGTGAGGAGGCTGCAGAATACAACTCCTCAGACTTAGCTCTGAAAGAGAGCTACCTCTGGAGAAGGATAGTGTGCTCTCACCCTCGATGGAGAACACAGAAGATCTGTAGAATGAAGTGGTAGAGACAGTTTCTAGAAGACCTTCCAGTGCCCCATCCTCAAAGGGATGGGAAGGGGATTCCAGGATTATGGGGCAATCCCCTGGTCCAGCTTGGAGGTGGTGAAGTTGTCTGAGATTTGTTTGCTTTATGAGTACCCAAGACTTTTGTGAGGAAGAAGCCCTGGGGCACCTACATTCCTGTAGTGAGTTTTTTCTCTGACAAACAGACTCTGTCACCAATACTGTTTCTGTGTAAAAGTGTATGCCTACTATGGGGTCTAGAGAGAGACTTGCCAAGTACAGTACTTTTACTTCGTGTCTGATTTAAAAGCATCTGCTAAAGTGGGAGTCTAGAGTAAAGACATAGCCATGTGCAGAACTTTTAATTTCATGACACCTCTGAGGTGTGAGAAGTAGAATGTTAAATGTGCGAGACATTCCAAGTTAGAATCTACAAGAGTGTTTCAGAGAAAGGTGTTATTAACCAGATGAATGGCCGAGTATAAATTTAGAAGCAAAAGGTGGGAGACCCCCTCCCCAATCTGGAGTAACCATGTTTACCTCTCTGGGTTCAGTTTGGGTACCTTTATTTTCTCTCAGTGCCTGAAGAAAATACCCAGACATGGGATTTTGGATTTTCTGTGAGCAGGAGTGTGCACTTTGGTGGTTGAGGGAACTACCAAAAATTCCTCATGAAATATGGGAAAGTCTCCTATCACTGACTGAGGGTTCCAAGTCAAGGGAAGTGTACCAGTTCTGGCCATGTGTGCCAAGTTCCATTCAGAACCTGAGGATTCACTGTGTGTGTGTGCTCTGTATCTCAGTAATCTGCATTACCAGTGTGAGTAGCCCTGTGGGGGGTCTAGCTTCACTTTTTATTATTCTCTGTGATGTGAATAAAAGCCACACTTTATAATCCCAACCTGGTTTGGACAGTACAGTTATTGCTTCCTGTGTCTGGATTTACTTGGGTGCCCCTGACCGGAAGTGCAAACCTAGCATAGTCCTGAACAAATGTTTTCTCCCAGGAACTCAGGTTGATGGCCACGCTAAATGGTCCTCTCAGGTGTGAGCCAGGTAGTTGCCATACTTGATTTGCCTGTCTGAGGATGGCAGGCTACGAAGTAGAAGTATGAGTACACAGAACTGTTCATAGTGACAACTTGCATCCCTCTGGATGGTGCCATGTGTGATAGGAGCAGCCCTGCTAGTCAACCACAGGGGGCCAGAGGGGGGAGGTTACATAAGAACATTGTATTACAATATAAGTAGTTTAAAACAAAGAGCAACAGAATTCTTTAACAATCTGTCATCCGTACAGCACATTAAAACATAACATATGATAGCAGTCATAGGAAGCAACTCAAAACAAGAGACACATATCAAAGAAAAAGTCATAATGTAAGATCACATGCAAAGCAAAAGATATAGATCATCGGTATGAATTAAAAAACAAAGTACAGCATAGGAAGCAGTATCAACAGTTACCGAACGTATGCTTATAATTATAATGCAAAATGCAAAGGCAATTTAAGGCAAATCATGCTAGCAGCAAATGCAGCATTATCATTAAGACAACCCAGAGCAATATGATGTCAAATTCATCCCAGACAAAAATAGCTGTAATTCAAAGAATCTATCAATAATTGAATTTGTCCACAAAGTGATGTTGTTATCTCATTCTCTCAGCAAAACCTGAACGGACATTTCGGCTCTGAACCTGTCGCAATCCATCACTGAGCCTACCTGCTTAAACCCCAAATCTCAGAACCACTCTCTCATAGACTGGGCACTCACCTTCCACTGGGTCATCCAAGCTGGTCTGCATCTGGGCTCCCTGAGTGACCACCACATTATCTACCTGATCAGGAAAATTCACCGCCCCGCATCTGCCCCATAGCACATAATCCAACGGTCCTATAAATCCCTCAACCTAGCCACCATGCATGAGGACCTAGCCCGTGCTAATTGATCCTAACCCCCCCAGCCCCCTCCATCGATGATGCTTTCACCCACTTCCACGACACGTTCATCACTGTCTGGAACAGGCACGCCCCACAGCGTCAATCCAGGATACGCGGTACCCATCTGCCTTGGATAACCCAGGAACTTATAGCCTGCCAAAAGGCTCATCACAAAGCCTGGTGAGTGCATAAATCCTCACACCTCCCTCAAGACTATACTAAGTACCAGGTGCTACATAACAAGTGTACCACAACAACTAGACTCGCCAAAGCTAAATACTTCAACTCCTCCCTCCAGTAAAACCTAAATAGCCCATCCAAATTCTGGAAGGTCATACATTCCCTCTTCTCCCCCCAGTTGGCAAACCCCACACCTTGCCTAAATGTAAACAACTCACTCATCTCTGACCCAGGGGTGGTGGCAGCTGAATTCAACACATACTTCACCTCTTGTACCTCTACTCTTCTCTCCTCCCTGCCCCCTACTTCTCCACCAGACTCTACTGCAGGACCCTGGAACTCGCTTGGGCCATGCACCTTCTCCTTCTAATCTATTAAACAATCAGAAGTTCTCCAGGCTCTAACGACTCTAAACCCTTCTAAAAGTAATTCCCCTGATGGGATCGACACCAAACTCCTTCTCCTCTCCATACCAGTCATAGTAACACTGCTAGCTGATCTCCTAAACCTCTCCTTTACCACTGCTGCTGTCCCTCAGGCCTGGAAACACGCTGTTGTCATCCCCTTCCCTAAAGGGGGCCCTCCCTCCCTCCTCCATTGCAAACTACAACCCTATCTCTCTACTCCCAGTCCTTGCCAAGCTTCAAGAGCACCTAGTGTTCACTCAACTTATCCCCTTCCTTTCTGACTCAAACTTCTTCACACCATTCCAGTCTTGTTTCAGACAGGGCCACTCCACTGCTTCCTCCTTGTTAAGACTCACTGACTCCATCCTCTCCAGTATGGATAGGGATCAGATCTCCTTGGCGATATTTATCGACCTCGCTAAAACATTCGATACTGTCTCCCATCCCAAACTGTTAACAAGCCTCTCAGATGCAGTTCTCTCTGCCTCAGCTACTAACTGGTTCAGTGCCTATCTCTCAGGAAGAACACAATCAGTAAGAACTGCGGATACTACATTCCCCCCCATGACTACTGGTGTCCCTCAAGGTTCAGTCCTTGGCCCCATCCTGTTCTCTATTTTTCTAAATAACCTGCCTCAAATATGCACGGCTTCATCTATTCACATGTATGCCAACAACACCATCCTGTTCGCCTCTGGCTCCTCCCCGGATGAAGTAGCATCAACCTCCAGCTTGATTTCAATAAAGTTCAAATCTGGTTCAGTTCACACTAACACTCTCTCAATGCTAAAAAAACTGTTATGTCCTTTAGTGTGCACCAAAGGCTGTCCCAATTCCCCTCGCTTCCATCCTTCCTCACCCTGGATGGGACAACCCTGGAGGATGTTGCTTCCTTCCTTTATCAAGGGGTATGGCTCGACTGCCACCTCACCTTCTCTGACCACATAGATGCTATCATAAAAAAAACTCTGCCCCAATTTATGTGCCCTCTACAGGAACTGATCTTGTCTCCTTTTCTCGGTTAGGCGGGAACTAGTGCAGAAGATGATCCTTCCCTCCATTGACTACTGTGATATAGTCTACAGCACGGCACCTAAATCCACCTTGTCTAAACTAGACCCCATTTACAATACCTTCTGCCGCTTCACCTTTAATGCTTCCCCTCGCTCACACCACTGTGACCTCTACCGTACCCTAGCCTTCCCTTCTCTCAAACATTGACGCCTCCTACACTGCCCCAAATTTATCTCAAAATACTGGCTTGGCACCCTCCCCTCCCCTCCTACCTCACCTCAGCATTGTTGTCAGCTCCCACTCCACCTCACGCCCTCCGATCCCTTGACACCCGACTACTAAATATTCCCAGACACAAGTCCTCTGCTGGAATAACTGCCTTCTCATACCATTTTCTGAAACTCTGGAATGCTCTACCCCCTCAAGTCCGTCACTCTTCCTCCACCCATTCCCTGTCAATGGCACTGGCTAACTACCTCATGGTAAACTGTGCCTGCATGCCTTAAAAAACAAAAACAAAAAAAATGCCCCCCCTTACCATATTCCAGTACATGACCAGTGGTACTCCCTGCTCTGGAAGCTGGCTTATATCTACAAGGCTCTTTTCACCTACTCGCACTTTTGCCCCTCACTGTCCTGCCTAGACTGTTATCTACAGCACCAATCTGTGCTTTATGTAACAAATGTTGTATGTCTGAATTTGTAGCATACGCTGCCATGTTGAATGTCTGAATTTGTTGTATACACTGGAATACACTTTAATCTGACTGCTTAGCCAATGCTGTAACCAAGAATTTTCAAGCTGCTCAGTACATCTGCTTAATGTATCTCAATTATGTCATGCTACTCTGTACATCTGATAATGTATCTCTTTGTGATAACCTGCGTGTTATCCTCCCCGTGTACCACTGGTCGCACTGGGAGACGAGCATCGTTTTGCTCAGTGTGCCTTTCCTGGTGAAACAATTTCAATAAATAAATAGTGCCTTAAATAAATTGACACAAACCATGGAACTCTTTTTTAATGGTGTTTTTAACTCATTCCAAATGGCAGAGACAAACCAACTGAGTGCCAATTTGCCATAATGAGAAAAGCTCTTTAGGGCATTGAGAAAGACATCATTATTTTTCCTCGGATCACGCAGTCATGAAGATCTTTGGAAAAAATGCTGTAATGCCAGGTGGCGAGTCATTGTGCAGAGTCTTATGGTACCTAAGAAAGATTTTTTTAAGTCTCCCAGTGGTTAGAGAGGGCCAGCCTACAATCGAATTTACAGAAGGATGCAGTGATGGGTGCTTAAAAGCAGGCTGGTTATAAAATGGAGGTTTGGCTAGGTGTGAAGTGATGGTATTTTACCACTATATTTCAGGTCACTGTAGTCTAATAGAGGCAAGAAAGTGGCTTGCACTGATCTTCTTCTTGACTTTGCAGTGAAGCAGAATTTGTTTCTAAAGTAGAAGCCTGGTCTGTGATGTAATTTCTTACATCAGTTGTTGATGTGTATACTTAAACATAGTTTACTTATTTTTATTTATTGAATAGTTTTACCAGGAATGGCACACTGAGCAATATGAAATTGCTCATCTCACGGAGCATCCTGGGTGAAGGGGAACATGGGACTACAGTAATCAAAAGCACATTTCCATATACTATTATAGAAAAGTATACATACAATAATCAACAACACATTTCTGAAGGTAATATAGAACAGAGAAGCAACAGAGTAAAACAATCAGCACATTAAGTTGAAGTTTATTGTAGGAAAACTCTGTTGAGCAAGCTCATTCACAAGGATGTCCTTTGACACAGACAGGTAGTTACAGATTGCATAATCAGAAAACCGGTACAAATTCAAGTACAGAATTATGGGCAAGCATTAACATGTCACATAAAAATGACAATGACATAGAAAAATACAAGTACAGAAAAAAAGGTACAAAGTGCTTGTTCCGGAGTATCAAGGCAGCTAATTTCTAAGTAAGAGGAAGCAGTGGGCTAGGGTTAGAGCAGTGAGCCAGGATTTAGAAGCATCTGCACATATCTTTTATTTTTGCTGCAGCCAACCTTTTATATAGGCTGACAGGGACAGTACCAAGAAGCTTCAGTACGCCTTGGAGCTGGTTCCAGATAGTTGGGAGTACGCTCAATATGGCCCGCTTGCCGAGTGAGGTGCAAGTTCTCGGTACATCGAGGAGGAGGCGGTCATTTTTCCTAAGGGAGTAGCAGCTATGGGAAATATGGAAAAGGGTTGTGAGATAGTTTGCAAGCTTGTTCAGGAGTAGGTTAAGAGTCCAGATAACAGCATGAAGTGTGCATCTAGTTGACAGTGATGTCCAACCACTGACTAGGTACAAATCGCAATGCTGGGTTTAGAAGGGTAGGTTTTTCATGACCCGTATGGTGCGGTGGTAGAGGACATCTAGTTTGTTGAGTCCTGAGGCTGCTGCAGAGGAATAGATTAGATCTCCATAGTCGAGTAGCAGCAAGAAAGTGGCCTGGACCAGTCTAGTTTTAGTATCCAATGGAAAGAGGGACTTGTCACAGAAGAAGAAACCTAGCCTAATTTTTAGCCTCTTTGCCAGATTGTCAAGGTGGTCATGAAAGGAAAGTTTGTTGTCTAGCCACATACCAAGATATTTGAATTTGGAGGTGATTTCAAGGGGTTCAGCTAGAGAGCTAGTGATTAATTCTTTGTATTTGTATGCAAGGGAAGTGGAGGTGGTGTTTGGGGCAAAGATCATGGCCTTAATTTTCTTGGCATTGAGGAGTAGTTTGGCATTGATTAGGTTGATTTCTAGTTGTGCAGTCACCTTGGAGTGCATGCCTCACTTCAGCCAGTGTAGGGCCTGATGTATACAGTACAGTATCATCAGCAAAGAAATGCAGATGGTACTGGGATATATGTATGTCAAGGTTATTAATGTACAGGGAGAAGAGGATGGAACCTAATATGTGGGACTCCCCTGACAGCTGGGAGGGATGCAGAAAAGAGGCCACCAGCTTTTACTTAAAGCACTGGGCAGCAAGGTGGGTGGCGTCTACTTTTATTAGGCTTCAGACTAACAGATTGTGGTCGACAGTGTTGAACACTTTGCTGAGATCTAAAAATACTGCACCAGTAACTTTCTTGGAGTCCATGGCTGTGATCCATTCATTGGTAACTTTGGCTAGAGCAGTGATTGTACTATGGTTGGGCCAGAAGCCAGATTGTGCAAGGTTGAGGATTGAAGATGATTCAATGTGGAGTTTCATTTGGGAGTAAACTAGCTTTTCAAGGACTTTGGAGAGGACAGGTAAGATTGAGATGGGCCTATAGTTGTTTAGGTCACATGGGTCCCCTGACTTGAATAATGGGAGGACGTGTGCAGATTTCCAGCAGGAGGGAAGAGTGGCAGTGGAAATGGAAAGACTGAATATGTGGAGGATGGGGCGGTGAGATCGAGATAGCCTAGTTTCAGAAAAAAAAGGTTCTAGACCATCGTCACCTGAACTTTTTCTAATGTCTATGTTAAGAAGTGAATCTTTGACATCTTTATAGCTAAGCGAGCACAACTGGAGCGGGCAGGTCGAAGTTTGTGAGCCAATGTTATTACAGTCTTGGTTGCTACCACAGGCTGCATAAGGCGAAGAGCCGAAAGCTCAACCAGCAGTTACAAAGTGATTGTTGATTTCCTCGAGGATTAGGCAGCTGTTTTCCATAGCCCTACCATTGCTGAGGATCTTCAGAGGGATGGAAGGGGCTACAGGCCGACCTTCGATGGACTTGAGTGTCTTCCAGATTTTTGGGGATTTCCCTTTTGCCTGTTCAAAGGTGGAGACATAATAGTTGGCTTTGCTTGCATGAAGTTGTTTAATGCAGGTGTTTCTAGCTGCTCCGAATGCTTGCCAGTCAGCTGGGCTTTTGGATTTTCTAGCCTTCGCCCAGAGTTTTTCACGGCATAGGAGTGTAACCTTGAGATCTGATGTAAACCATGAGTTGGATGTTTTACGCAACCTTACTTTGATCAAAGAGGCATGCTTGTTGACTAGCTTGGTGAGGTTGTTGTTAAGGACAGTGACCAACTCATCGATTGTTTTGGCAAGGTAGAGGTCTTACCATCTAACTTTTCTCAAGTCAGATAAGTAGTCTGATGCATTAAACTTGCAAAAGGACCACTTAGTTATGAGTGTCAGTTGCTGTTGGGCTATAATTTGTGACCTTGTACAAACAACCACCCCATGATCACTCATGTCATTGTGGAAGACTGCAGAGTGAAGAATTTTGTGGGGATGCATAGAAAGTATGACATCAAGGAGAGAACTGTTTTCAGGATTGGATGTATTGGTTGTAGTGAGTTCCCTGACTAACTGGGCTAAGCCAACTTCATCACAGAAGGATTTCAGACTGTGTGACTTGGGGGTAAGCCAGTCCATATTAAAATCCCCAAGTATTAAAGTTTCAGTGTTGGCAGAGGGGATTACGGATTTAAGTATGGGTAGGATGTCAGTGCCACCAGATGGGGGCAATAACCATCAATAATCATGAGACATTCAGTAGATGGAAGGTGTAATTTGAGAGATACAATTTCGTACTCCTTAGGTTTAGATTTACAGTGAATATCACTGACTGTAAACTTAGATTTAGTGTAGATGGCCACACCGCCCCCTCTGGCTTCTCTATCTGACCTGTGCAGATTGTAGCCAGGAAGGGAGACTTGTTGATCACTGTTTGACTTTTTGAGCCAAGATTCAGTTATAATAATGAGGTCCAGCTCAGTATGGGCAGCCCATACTTGGAGCTGATCAAACTTTTTTGCAAGGCTCAATATGTTGACTAACATTAACTTAAGTCCAGGTGCAGATACAAATTCTGTGGGAGATGCAAGTGGTAATAGGGGTCCAGAGATTAGCTCCACATTACCTGAACAGAGGAGGAGCAAGAGAAGCAATTTCTTGATCAAGTTTCTGTAGGATAGGAGCACTTTTTTCCTTTGCGACATTCTGCAAGGTGATGATGGGTGCAACGTACTGCTAGGATGGCAGTGAAGGGAAGCTAAGGAGAGTGCTCTGATAGACATATATGAAGGGAGCAGAAAGTGTAAGGGTGAAGGATATGGGCTGAGGATAAAGGGAGGTGGACATATTAAATAAAGGGAGGTGCACTGGAATAAGGTTCCAGTTACAGGATTGGAAATTTCCAGGGATGGACCTGATCCTTGTTCTTTGTTGTGGTGAGCCGCTGTGGATAAGGTGGTTAGGAATAAGAAAAGGCTTGAGTGTAAGGTGCATGCTATAGCACAGCAAATACGAGGGCTAGGAAAGTTATGGAAATAGTCGGTTAAGTGGATAGGAGAAGACAGGATTAGGAAGGGTCATGCCTACCAGAGACAGCAAGCCTGGCATATAGATCAGTTGCTCTAAGGAGGAGTAGAAGTGCACAGAATGACTGAGTAGGAACTTGGCCAGGTGTGGCCAATCAATCAGTAGAAGAGGGAGGGGCGAAGACTGATGGATAGTGATACACTGACCACACAATAAGTGAAATGAGACAGGAATTGTAATGTATTGTATTGGGTTGGATTGGGTAAGTGTACTTATAACTGGGCCCTCTAGTGGCTAAAAGATCTAATCTGCTCATGGAAAAGTCAGCAAAAAAAAAAAAGAACAGGCAGGGAGGTTCTGAAGCAAGTTGGGGTGGCACTGTAGCAGCCTCAGTGGGACACAGAGGTCTCCTTAGTCTGCTTATCAAACTGCAGAATGCAGTTTGCTTGAGTGGAAACAGCCGGAAAGGGCACAGTAGTCCCCTGGGGAGATAAGGTGAGAGGACAAAATTAAATAGCAGGCCTGGAGGGAAGGGCAGTCAGAAAACAAAAGAGAAATTAACAGTTTGGGAGGGGTTGAAAATTAAACAGAGATAGTTTAAGCAGGGAAGTCCTGAAGCAAGTTGGGGGTTGGGGTGAACACTGCAGTATGCTCAACAGGAGAACGCAGTAGCCTCAATACAGTTGTGGAGGGGGCTCTGATTAACACTGGGACACAGAGCTGAAAATTAAACAAAGCAAGAACAGGCAGGGATGTTCTGAAGCAAGTTTGGGGTGCACTGCAGCAGCCTCAATGGGACACAGAGGTCAAGGGTGCAGCCCACATACTTACAGCTCTAAGAGAAGGGGCACAGGACTCAGGGCAGATAGCATCACACTACTTTAAAACGTCTCTCAAAACTTATATCAACTCTAAGAAATCTCTATATCAGACTAAACATTACTTAAAGTGAGAAGTCAAAAACATTTGAAGCAGAGATCAGTCCTAGCATTAATTTCTTGGCAGCAGTTCCTAGAAGACTTCTTGATTGCTGCACATAGTGTGAGTAACACTGGCAAAAAGGAGCAAATGAGATTCCTCCAGGAGTAGATGCCAAAATTCAGAGTTCCAACCCGTATCTTGCTTGGAGGGTGAGCTTTGGGCAGCTTCTCCTTAGTCTGCTTATCAAAACATTGGGTTTTGATGTGAAAGGAGCAAATTAACAGCACTGCAGACTTAATACATGCAATACAGACAAGGAAGTACAATAAAGTGCTTTGGTTTCTACTCACAATAAGTGCCATGCTGGGAAAGGGAATGGGGAAGCCAGAGGGGAAATTAGGGAGAGTGAGGAGCCACAGTGGAAATTAGGAACAGCTGCAGAATGGAGAGAAGAAGTTGAGGAGGGAGGTCGAGATGGACCATGGGAGGAGGAGGAGTGCCTGATTTGATGAGGCATTGAGTTTCAGAGCTTAGGGAACCTATAGGAGAATGATAACTGATCTATAAAGGTCATGTGGCATGGTATAACTAGGGTGTGGGAGTCACTGGATCTGAAGAAGAGAGGGGCAGTGAGGTGGGAGGACAGTGAGGAGGCAAGGTAAGGGGGAAGCATATCAAACCAGAATTTAGAGACAGATTTTATGCAGTGGGCTAGACAGTGGTTTTCCAGGGAAGGAGAAGTTAGAGAGTGATATAGATCACAGTGGTGGGTAAAGGATGGGGCATCCAGAGTGAAACAACAGAAATCTTTGTAAAGGGTGTTCACTCTGGTTAAGGATGACTTTGGTACTACGTCACAGTAGTCAAAGGTGAGTAGTATTTTCTGGACAGTCTCCTGCCTGGTCTGTAGAGGAAAGCAGCTTTGGTTCCTGTAAATGGCACCTAATTTGGGGCTCAGCTTTTTCAGGATAGAGTCTATGGCCCAGATATTCAAACTGCGCCATTTTGCAGCACAAGCCCCTCCACTGCTCAAAATAGTTGCGCAGGGGTGTGGCCAGGGCGATATTCAACGGAGTTGCGCTATGGTGCAACTTCTTTGAATATCACCCCCTGGCCACACCCACTGTGCATGGTGCAGTGGAACTGCACCAGCGCAAGTGGTCAGAGTGGAGCATTGAGATGCGGTGGTGCAAGTTCCATTGCGCCATGCACAGCACCTGTGATATTCAAAGGGTGACATGCAAATGGGGCCATAATTTATGCAAGGCGCAGGCGGTGCCATTTGCATCTAATTATGGCCCCATTTGTATACCATTAGCATGCAGGTGTGCCGATCCCCGACGACTTGCACCTGGCGCCCTGCCAGGCGGCAGCCATTGGGGACCGACGCCCCCTGCAGCCAGATCATGGGCATAATAGTAAACCCCCCATTAGCCCGATCACGGGCATAATAGTATCCCCCCCCCGAGTAGCCCAATCACGGGCATGACTGAAAATGTCCTCCTCCCAAGTAGCCCGATAATGGCATAAGGAAAATGTCCTCCCCGAGTAGCCTACTGTGGGCATAACTGAAAATGTCCTCCCCCGAGTAGTCCAATTGTGGCATAACTGAAACTGTCCTCCCCTCGAGTAGTCCAATTGGCGGGCATAACTGAAAATGTCCTCCCTCCGAAGTTCGATCGCGGGCATAACTGAAAATGTCCCTCGGTGCAGCCGCCGATCAAGGGCATCGGACCCTCCCCCCAAAGTCCAACATCCTTGGTGGTCCATTGGATCACGAGAAGCCCGATCGCGGCGGCATCCACACACCCCACGCCGGAAATCCCTGGTGATCTAGTGGCCTCACCCCACCCACCCACGGAGCTCTCATCACCCCACTCCCCTGTCAGCCAGTGGTGGCAGCACCCACCCACCTGTCCGCCCCCAGCCCACCGACTGCCAGCTCGGTAGGGCTGCATGCCCATTGGTTCAGAGCATGAGCCAATGGGCTTGTAGCCTATATCAGACAGTCACCAGATATGTGAATGAAGTCATTCATTCACATATCTGGACCGATTTAGCATAGTATGAGTTGCACGCCCATTGGCTCATGCTCTGAACCATCGGGCGACAGCCCCACCGAGCTGGCAGCCGGTGGGGTGGGGCGGCAGGTGGGTGGGTGCTGCCGCCCGCTGGCTGCTGGGAGGGGAGCAGGGTGGTGGGGCTCTGTGGGTGGGTGCGGGGCCACTAGATCACCAGGGATTTCTGATGTGGGGGTGTGGATGCCGCCCATGATAGGGGTTTCTGTGGTCCACTGGACCACCAGGGATATTGGACTTTGGGGAGTTCTGATGCCTGAGATCGGGCTACTCGGGGGATTAGTTATGCCCGTGGATCGGGCTACTCGGGGAGGACATTTTCAGTTATGCCCACGATCGGGCTACCCAGGGGAAATACTATTATGCCCGTGGATCGGGCTAATTGGGGGTTAGCACTTCAGCCCACACGATTGGTGCATGGGGGGCACTGCCAGTTATGACAGGAACAAGTTCAGGACCACCCACGGGTGGAAGCTGCTGTGTTGCACCCTGCAATGCGGCAGCTCACCTGTGGGTGGCCCTCGACTTGTTCCTTTTTTTTTCAGCATAACTTTGTGCAGGCGCAGGTAGGGGTTACACCTGCATAACTCTTCACGGCCCAGGCTGAATATTGGGCTGTGCAGTTTATGCATGGGCACACCCCCCCCCACCTGTGTCTGCATACATTACTGATGTGCCCCGGTGCATTGGGATTTGTGCAGGTGCACTTTTCCCTTTTAAATATCGCACCGGGGCGCATCAGTGGGTTGTGCATGGCACAACACTGTTGTGCCATGCGCAACCCTTTTGAATATCTGGGCCAATGTGTCCAGTGAAGTTTAGGTGCTGGTCTAGCCAGACCCTGAGATACCTAAAGGAGGAGGTGTCCTCCAGAGTAGAGCCATTAAGGGTGTGGAAGAAGGGAAATTTAGTTAGCTTAGAGAGTCTCTGCCTAGTGCCAAAGGTCATGGAGACTGTTTTCTTGGTATTGAGGAAAAGCTGATGGGAGCTCAGCCAGCTTAAGTGTGTAAGTGACATCAGTTGGCAATTGGGCAAGAGTAGAACAGGACAGCATTGTCAGCATAAATATGGATGGAGGAGGAGGTGTACACTGACAGGAAGTCATTAAGGAATATGGAGAATAGTAGGGGCGCCAAGGATGGAGCCTTAGGATATGGCAGCATTAATCTGGAGTGGAGGGAGGAGGAATCAGCAATTGTGGCTGACTGTGTCCATGTCTGTTAGGAAGGAGCTAAACCAGTTTGTGGCTGAATCAGACAGGCCAGCACATCACACATTATCTAGTAGGAGAGAGTGGGAGACAATAAATAAAAATAAAAAATAAAATTCTGTTTAATCCAAATGCTTTTCAGGGTTACCATGGGCTTGTGCCAATGAGCTTTTTCACTCCTGCTTTTCTTCCTAACCTCTGAGACTCCCACCCTGCTTAAAAAAGTAATTGAAGTCATTAGTGTATATATATTTGTAGCCCAGCAATTTATGAAAGGGTGTTTTTTTGCTTTAAAAAAATAATACTATATATTTAGAGGAACAGAGATAATTTGATATCCATGATGTTCAATATACTTCTCACAAGCAAGCGGAAACAGTTGGAACTTGAGTGAGTTGTTTCTAGTTGAATACTCAGGCCCAGATATTCAAACTGCACCAGTTTGTGGCGCAAGCCTGTGCGCAGCTCAAAATAGTTGCGCAGGGGTGTGGCCAGGGCGATATTCAATGGAGTTGCGCTATGGCGCAACTGCTTTGAATATCGCCCCCTGGCCACCTCCACTGTGCATGGCGCAGTGGAACTGCACCAGGGCAAGTGGTCAGAGTGGAGCATTGAGATGCAGTGGCGCAAGTTCCATTGCGCCATGCACAGCACCTGTGATATTCAAAGGGTGACATGCAAATGGGGCCATAATTTTTGCAAGGTGCATGGGAGGCCATTTGCATCTAATTATGGCCGCATTTGCATGCCATTAGCATGCAGGTGCGCCGATCCCCGACGACTTGCTCCTGGCGCCCTGCCAGGCAGCAGCCATTGGGGACTGACGCCCCCTGCAGCCCGATTGTGGGATGTCCCGTAAGGGACAATGAATGGCTCCAATCCCTGGTGGTCCAGTGGACTGCAATTAACCCGATCGTGGGCATAACCATAACTCCCCCCCCAGTAGCCTGATCACGGGTATAACAGTGTTCCCCCACAAGCAGCCTGATTGCGGGCATAACAGTAACCCCCCCACAAGCAGCCTGATCGTGGGCATAACAGTAAGCCCCCAGTAGCCCGATCGCGGGCATCAGACCCCAAAATCCAATATCCCTGGTGGTCAGTGGACACGAGTATGTCGTGGTGACATTCCTCACCCCCAAGTCCAGAAATCCCTGGTGATCTGAGTGGACTCCCCAACCCACCCATGCAGGAGCCTCACCACCCGCTCCCCCATCAGCCACGGCGGAGGCAGCACCCACCTGCCTGCCTCCCGCGCCCGCCCGACAACAGCTCGGTATGGCTGCATGCCATTGGTTCAGAGCATGGGCCAATGGGCATGCACCTCCTCCTATCAGTCAGTCCAGATATGTGAATGAATTTATTCACATATCTGGACTGACTAATCTGTTATGGGCTGCAAGCCCATTGGCTCATGCTCTGAACCAATGGGCGTGCAGCCGCCTACCGAACTATCGTCGGCGGATCTAACAATATTTGAGGAGGGTGGGGTGCTGCCGCCTGCCCGGCTGACAGAGGCGGGTGGTGGGCTCCGTGGGCAGGTGGGGTGGGGGTCGACTAGATCACAGGGATTTCTGGACTTGGGGTTGAGAATGCCGCCAGCGATCGGGCTACTCGTGGTCCACTGGACCACCAGGGATATTGGACTTGGGGGAGGTCTAATTCCACAGGTAGAGCTACTGGGAGGCGTTACTGTTATGCCGCGATCGAGCTACTCGGGGTGGTTACACTTATGCCCGCGACATTAGCTACTGGGGAGTTACAGTTATGCCCACGATTGGGCTACTCAGGGGGGTGGTTACACTTATGCCCGCGATCGGGCTACTTGGAGGTGGTTACTGTTATGCCCATGATCGGGCTACTTGGGGGTGGGGGGGACAGTTATGCCCACGATCAGGGCATGGGGGGCACCGCCAAGTGCGGTGGGAACAGTGGCAGTTGCTGTGTTGCACCTGTAATGTGGCAGCTCACCTGTGGGTGGCCCTCAACTTGTTCCATTTTTTTTTGCCTTAACTTTGTGCAGGCACAGATAGGGGTTGTGCCTGCATAACTCTGCATGGCCCAGGCTGAATATTGGGCTGTGCAGTTTATGCATGGGCACGCCCCCCTACCTGTGCTTGCATACATTACTGATGCGCCTCGAGCGCATTGGGATTTGTGCTATGCACTTTTCCCCTGTAAATATCGCACCAGGGTGCATCAGTGGGTTGTGCATTGTGCAACACCATTGCGCCATGTGCAACCCTTTTAAATATCTGGGCCTGAGTGTCCAAGTCACCAGGACAGAGGCAACAGTGACAAAAACACAATTTAGTGATACATGTCATTATTTGTTTTAAAACGTACCCTTCAGCAGTGAAAATAGCTCAAGTTGTATCTTTATATTACTATTGAACTTTAAATTATGTATTAAATTTAAGCAGCAGTTATAATAGCATATTTAATATTATTATTATTTGAGCATTTTAGCATTTAATTAACACACTGGTGAGTTTTGTAGACAAAATCAGATCCTATGCACTGAGAAAATTGTATAAGAAACAGATATGGAATAGCATTCTGTATAAACAATACCATTTATTTGTGTATACCATCATTCATACACAAGCTGCAGCAGAGGAAAAAGATCTGCCAACAGAGGAACATGATGGCATATAAACTTTGAGAGAATGATTAAATTTAATTTAATATAATTCATTGTTTGGAAGAAAAGTATTGAACAGCACCCATTTACAATGGCACCTAATAATTCCATCAGAAGTTACAGTCCCATAAACAAGTTACAAATCCATGAACAGGGTAAACAGCACAGCAGCATTGCACATAATGCTATTCAAGTTACACAAACATTTTTTATTTTAGTCTTTGGTAACTGGGTAAGGCCCACTAGGCACAAGTGCCTGTTTTCAGGGGTGACTTGGGAGGTTAAGTGACTTGCTCAGAGTTGCACAATATGCAAGTGGAGGTTGTGAGAATCAAACTCAGGTCTGGTCTGCTGGATGTAGAGCTCATTCACACCTCATTCCTCTAACCTCTAGGCTATAGTGCCAGCCCATTTCATCACTAGATGATTGTCAGAGGGATCTAGAGTTCTGGTAAAAGAGTACAAATGTATAAGGTCATGAAGGTGGTTTGAAACATTTCCATTGTGAACTTAAAACATAACAACCTTGAAATGCTTTCTGAAGTGAATGGGTAGTGTGTGCAAGTCTTTAAGGATGGAAGTAGTGTGTTTACATTAACTAGAACAACTTAGAAGATGGGCTGCAGTATTTAAGACATGCTGAAGTTAAAACAGCAGTGTTTCTTAATCGTTGTTTTTTGGCAATAATACCTTTTTTGACAAGGGGGGATTCAAATGTGTACATCCAATATTCTTATACAAACAGATTCCATCAAGACGTACCAAACAGCAGGTTAAATTCAATAAGAGAGATGGCATCCCCCAGTAAAAGCAATACAATTTCAAAGAGTTCAATCAGGATTTAATTTATTCATAGCTCAGACCCTCTTCACTACCAATAGTTTTGTCAGCTCCTGCCAATTTTATTAAGGGAAGATGATCCTAGAATTCAATAAACAGGTATACTAAGAGTTCATATACTAACATTCATATACAGTTCATGTGGCAATAACAGACCCTCACTGAAACCAGCTCTAAACAATTTTTACAAATACTAACATACTAACATACTAATTGCCAGCAGAGTAGGTCTTATGATCTATCGAGTCTGCTTGAACCTCAGATCCCTAGTTGGGTGCCGAGGCCCCTCCCCTTGTGTTCTAGAAATCCCTATCATCCATCCCCACCCCCCTGGGCCAGGCCATCATCTGATACATCTGCTTTCTGTGTCTGTCCCACCCTCTCTTGAAGCCCTCCACTGTGGATCTCTGAACCAGCTCGCCAGGCAGCGCATTCCAAGGGTCCGCCACCCTCTCAGTGATAAACCTCCTCCTCTTTCCACCCCTCACCCTTCCACCTTCCAACTTCAAACCATGCCCTCTGGTGATACCTCCCTGCTTTAGTCTAAAGATCCCCTCCATGTTTACCCTATTTATTCCCTTAAGGTACTTGAAGATCTCAATCGTGTCCCCCCCGTCTCTCCTCACCTCCAATGAAAACAGGCAGAGCTCCTCAAGTCTGTCCTCACACATCAAGTCCCCTAGTTCTCATTTCATCTTAGTTGCCCTCCTCTGTACCCTCTCCAGGAGCTGTATGTCCCTCTTCAAGTGTGGTCTCCAGTACTGTACACAGTACTCAAGGCATGGTCTAACCAATCCATTGTACAGTGGGAGAATCACTTCCCTGCTCCTAGAGGTGATTCCTCTTACGATGCATCCCAACATCCTGTTTGCTTTGCTAGCCACTCTCCTGCACTGCTCAGAGTTATTCATACATGCATTCACCATGACCCCTAGGTCTTTTTCCCCTGTTGAGGCATCCAGCGCCTCCCCTCCCAGGGAGTTCCTGTGTTTAGGGTTTCCCCACCCAAGATGTAACACCTTGCACTTGGTGATATTGAAATTTAATTTCCATATGTGAGCCCAGCTTTCTAGGGTGTCCAGGTCCCCTTGCAGTGCCAACCTCCCCTCTTCCCCCTCAAATACTGCTCCCATCTTGGAGTCATCAGCAAAGAGACTCATTTCACACCCTATACCCTCCATGATGTCCGATATGTATGCATTAAACAGGATCGGACCCAGGGCCGAGCCCTGCGGTACCCCACTACCGAAATCTCTAGGGTTTGAGAGCTCCCCACCGACCACTACTCTCTGCGTGCATCCATCTAGCCAGTTTTCAATCCATCTGACCATCAAAGGGCCTACTCCTAACCCAGTCAGTTTCTCCACCAGATCATGGTGAGGGACAGAGTCAAACGCCTTGCTGAAGTCCAAGAATAATACATCCACAGGATTTCCCCTGTCCAGTTCTGATGTTACCCATTCATAGAACTCCACAAGATTGGTTTGACATAATCTACCTGTCACAAACCCATGTTGCTGACTATCCAGACCTCCCACCTCCTTCAAGTACACCCCCAATCGTTCCTTTATTGTACTCTCCATTAATTTTCCCACCACCGAGGTCAAACTGATGTGTCTATAGTTACCTGGTACTTCCCTCGACCCCCCTTTATGGATTGGCACCACATGTGCCTCTCACCAATCCTTAGGTACCCTCCCTGTCTCAAGAGACCTGTTGAAGAGCTCCAGAGAAGTGCAGCCAGTATCCGCCAATTCCCATAGTACTCTCGGATGAATGCCATCCGGCCCAGGAGATTTATCTTTCTTTAGGGCCTTGAGGTCTAACCACACCCTTTCAGTGGAGATAGTATCATCCATCCTCTCCACCTTACTGGCCTTTTTATCCTTATCCTGATGTGACACCCCTGGGGTACCTCTCCCTCCCTCTTGCTCCATTTCTGTTGCTTCCCTGATCCCACTCACTACCGCTTTTTATCCCCATTGTGCCTTGCTTTGTAGATATCCCATCCCCCTCCCTAGTGAACACAGAGGCGAAGTACTCATTTAATACATCTGCCTGGTCCCTCGCCTCTTCCACCCACCCTCCTTCTGATCTCAATCTGCCGAGATGGCCCTTAGTTTTTCTCTGCTCCCCAATGTACAGGAAGAACCCCTTTTTCCCTCCATGTATCCCCTGTGCCAGCCATTGCT
Organism: Neoceratodus forsteri; assembly: GCA_016271365.2. Classification (NCBI taxonomy): domain Eukaryota; kingdom Metazoa; phylum Chordata; order Ceratodontiformes; family Ceratodontidae; genus Neoceratodus; species Neoceratodus forsteri. The sequence continues at coordinate 38,197,173 of CM028137.1, read as the reverse complement.
CTTTACTGGACTTTGCTCCCCTAACCATCCGGGTGACTTTTCTAGATGCAAGATGGTACATTTCCTTTTCCCTGTCCCCTTTTGTTGTTTTATATTTTTTGTAGGCTGCCTTCTTTTCTCTGACTGCTACCTGAACCAGTTTATGTGACCTTGCTCCCTTACGTTTCACCTTAGTGCAGGTCCTGACTGCCTCGTGAAGTCCCCATTTTATGACCTCCCATCTTTTTTCCACATTTGTCATTGATGTAATACCCTTCAAGTGATCCTTGAGAATGTTTCCCATGCCCACAAAGTCTGCCCCCGGAAGTCCACTGCCAGTGTCCTAAATCTCCCCCCCATGCTTATTTGAAACCAGACAGTATTGTGGTCGCTCCCAGTCAGGGGATCCTCTACAACCAGGTCCCTTACCAGATCCCCATCTGCCAGAACCACGTCCAGAACATGCATCTCCCTTGTGGGCTCCATCACATGCTGTGTTAAGAACACATCCTGGAAGCCGTCCAGCAGCCTCTGCTCCTTGACCACCTTAGAAGACATGGTTCCCCAGTTTATACCTGGCATATTAAGGTCCCCCATCAACACCACTCTTTCCCCTTTTGGTCCACACTAGGCAATGATGTTGTCCAGCAAACCATGCTCCAGAACATCACCCATCCCGGGGGGCCTATATACTACACCCAGCTTGACCTTACCTCCTGCTGGGGTTCGTAAGGTGACCCATAAGGCCTCCACATTTCCCTCTGCCTCTTCTACCTTAGCAATTTCTATGTCATCTCTACTGAACATAGCCACTACACCCCCTCTGCCCTCCTTTCTATCCTTCCTAAGCATAGTGTAGCCCCACACATTTAGGTCCCAGTCATGGTTTTTGTTGGCCCACGTTTCTGTGACCGCCACCACATCCAACCCTTCACTTCAGACAGTTTAACCTGATACAGCTCACTGGTATAATTTCAGCTGGAATGCTGTCAGCTTGCTACACAGTCAGAGGAGCACACAAGGCTATGTGTGCTCACAGGAAATGCAGCCACATAATGCGCTGAATTGGTGGTGTGTTCCTGGCTCCCTCTTAACCAGTGTTGCTGTTACCATATGTGCTGTGACATCACTGTGTTACAACATTTACAGATGCTGGACACATTCCAGGAAGAGAGTGGGTGACGGATTACCAGGGCAACCAGCCCAGACAGCAACCTCCCATCATTCTGCCAAAAGTTGTAAAGGTTCCTTTTGGTGCACGACAGTCTGCTTTGATTATACATCGATTTAATTACACAAGGTAAACATTTCTGATATTTAAAGATTCAGTGATTCAGACCAACCAAAATGTGTTACATTCCATTCTAAGCAATGGGGGGGGGCAGTGAGCTTAACACAGTTGAGCAAGGTCAACTCAGACATAAGCTCAAAGTAATGTAAATCAAATCATGCAGACAACTCAGCTCAGACATGTTTCAATGTAGTATTATAAAGCCAAATATGAATAATAAAATATAGACAAATTGAAAGAGCATAACTACTAAATCACATTGATAGTAGCACCAACCATTAAAAAACATAGTGCAAAATAACTGTCCTGCAGAGGTGGAGAATACTGCTACAAAGGTTCGAGCCACTCGCTGCTATAGCGGCGAAGACACAGCTAAAATCTTGTGTGAGGGCTCTTTCTCCCATTTACGGACTCATTTGCCTGCAACTGGAGGAACATCTAGCCTGGAATATCTGCAGAGGTCCATTGACATCTTTAACAGAAGAGACATTTGAAAGTATTCCTGAGGCAGTCTAGCACAAATGTTTGAGTGTTCCCCCACCCTCCGCCTGAGCATTTGCTATATCTGTGACTGAGGAGACGAATCAGCTGCACAGAATACCTGCATGGAGATGTGCATATGCTTTTGACTTTTTAACTGAAACACCTGCAGCCTTTTACATCCCCACAAACTGCTAAGTACCTATAGTAGTGCAAAAAATAGCCAATTACTGTCCTGCAGGGGTAGGGAAAACTGCTACCAAGGTTCAAGCTGCTCGCTACTATAGCAGCAAAGACACAGCTGAACTCTTGTGTGAGGGCTCTTTCTCACATTTACGGACTCATTTGTATGCAACAGGAGGAACCCCTAGTCTGGAATATCTGCAGAGGTCCATTGACATCTTTATCAGGGGATATGTTTGAAAGTATTCCTGAGGCAGCCCAGCACAAACATTTGACTGCCCCCCCCCACCTGGGCATTTGCTGTATCTGTGACTGGGGAGATGAATTAGCCGCACTGAATACCTGCGTGGAGATATGTATGTACTTTTGACTTTTTAACTCAAACACCTGCTGCCTTTTACATCCCCACAAACCGTGAAGTACCTGTAGTAGTGCAGAAAATAGTCAACTGCTGTCCTGCAGGGGTGGGGAATACTGCTACAAAGGTTTGAGCCACTCACTGCTATAGTGGCGAAGACACAGCTGAAATCTTGTGTGAGGACTCTTTCTCCCATTTATGGACTCATTTGCCTGCAACAGGAGCAACACCTAGCCTGGAGTATCTGCAGAGTTCCATTGACATCTTTAACAGGGGAGGTGTTTGAAAGTATTCCTGAGGCAGCCTAGCACAAACGTTTGAGTGCTCCCCCTGCCTGAGCATTTGCTGTATCTGTGACTGGGGAGATGAAATAGCCACGCAGAATACCTGCATGGAGATGTGTATGTACTTTTGACTTTTTAACTCAAACACCTGCTGCCTTTTACATCCCCACAAACTGTTAAGTACCTATGGTAGTGCAGAAAATAGCCAATTGTTGTCCTGCAGGGGTGGGAAATTCTGCTACAAAGGTTCAAGCCACTCACTACACGCAAGCGTGTGCATGAGCGTGTGAGTGGGGCAAGCGCCACTCCTAAACAAAAGTAAAAAATAAAAAGGCTGATTGTTCAGGATGGTTAGAGAGGGTGACATACTGTGCATAATTTAGTTTATATTGTTTTTATATAGGGAAATAAGGTATTGTGTTTGGGTTTAAGTTATTTTAGGGACAAGTTGCATTTTAATAAATACTTTGAGTGGGAACTCTGTATTAATTTACTCAAGCTATTTACTGCACACCTAGTTTTAAAAAAAGAAATGGACAGTTCAAGGTTAATATTGCTAATATGAGTTTGTTCATTTGTATGTTTGCAATCTGGCACTCCAAGCCCTCAGCCTTGGCCTGTCAAATATTTAGTGTCTTATTCTCATTTTAGAGGGACATCAACTGTTTATGACACCTGGTGTTATTGTGCAAGTTTACTTTTAAACTCTAATTTACTAACAGGAAACATGTGTAGAGACATGATTAAGTATACTGTGTTAATTAAGGGTTATGCTTGTAACAATACGTTGGCTGCAAAGTTTTCACAGTGTTTAGGATCCCTAGGGAGATCAACTAAAATGAGACATTACATTTTGAAGGTTATTAGGTGACTGAATATTCTCTTCCTAGTAATACAGTACATAAAGAGTGACACCCCACCCTGGGTCCAGATGATGCTGCCTTGATGGGGACTGAAACTTTGGCACCTATTAATATCAATAGTGATTTATTCATAAATGGAGATTTTGGGATAGTGCGCTTTAATTCTTGAAGTGTATGGAACAAGTTTGACTCAATTAGAGACTGGGTTACCATCCATAGCCTAAGATCATAGTAATTACAGAAACCTGGTTGCATGATAGGATTGAGGATTTTCAAATTCAACTGGATAATTATCAAATGCATAGGAATGATAGAAAAAAAGAGTAAAGGTGGTGGGATCCTGATCTATATTGAGTCTAACCTGGAGACTATTAGGCTCCAGTCAGAGTCTATCGAGACAGACTCAGAAACTCTGATACTGGAGTTAAAAATTCCCTTTGGTAAACCTATGCTTCTTGGTGTTATTTATAAATCTCCTAAAATCAACCTAGATGTCTTTGATTCCTTCCAGATTTTTTTGCAGAAGTATAAAAGTTCACACAAAATTCTTCCTCTTGGGGACATTAACGTAAATTGGACTGAAATTAAGGGATCACATAGTTTGTTAGACCTTCAAATTAGCATGGGCCTGAAACGATTAATTTAGGGTCCTACAAGACTGAACAATAGAGATTTTTCAAAATCTTCCACTTTAGATCTCATCTTTACAAATAGCCCCAGATGTTACTTAACTAGTGAGGTTTTACTGGATACCTTTTCAGATCATCAAATTATTTTTGCTATTAGAAAAAAGTGAGGGTATCTGGTCAAAACCCTGGCTATTTATTATTGAGGAACTTTAGAAAGTTTGATTATGTTAATTTCATGTAGATGTGGAGGGTATAGACTGGAATAGATTGCATCTTATCCCCAGTGCCACGGATTCCAGGAGTTACTTCTCAAAGGAATTTATGCAGGTCTATACTTGCCATGTACCTATCATAAGGAGGAAAGTTAAAGCAGTTAATTTAAAATGGTATAATTCAAATCTTCTTGAATTTAAGTAGCAAAGGGACAAATGTTGGTATAAAGCAAAGACTGTCCCTAATGAATCCAATTGGCTGGCTTACAGACAATCATGTAATCTATATAGTAAGGTGATTAGAGAAATTAAACAAAAATATTTCAAAAATAAATTATCCATGAACTACAAAGCTAATAAGGGAGCTTTTTGTAGTATAATATCGGGGCTAATGGGTACTCATAAAACTAAATATGATGGTAATTTTTTGATTAATAATCAGTACATGTCATCCAGTCCTGAGGTGGCTGAAGTTTTTTAATGATTTTTTCCTCGAATCTGGTAATTTGTTGAAAGGAAATCTTCAAACACAACCATATTCATAAAATCAGTTTTTGGTCAAAGATCACAATGGGTTCCCAAAGGGAGATCCAAAATCCATGTTTACAAATATCTTGGCACATGATGTGCAATTAGAACTTTTGAAATTAGATACAAAAAAATCTGTTGGTCCTGATAGAATACCAGCAAAGTTACTTCGGTATGCAGCTCCAGTTATTGCATATCCACTTTCAACCTTTCTCTTCAAACTGCTGAGTTCCCAAAATATTGGAAAATAGCAAAGGTGATTCTCATACACAAATCAGGTGTAGAAACAGATATTGAAAAGTATAGACCAATTTCACTTTTGTCCCAGATCTCAAAGATATTTGAATACTTGGCATCTTGCCAGCGTACCAATTTTTTTGAATCTGGGAAAAAAATAAATTGTAGACAATATGGGTTTAGAGTTCATCATAGTACTCAGACTGCATTACTTAAGGTTGTGGGGGATATACAGGATGTTTTGGACCATGGGCTTTTGACAGATTATATTTTTATAGACCTGACAAAAGCCTTTGATACACTAAATCATGATATTCTTTTATCTAGGCTGATAGAGCTGAACATTTCTCCTGAGGTAATAAATTGGTTCAGCTCCTACATCCTGGATAGGAAACAATTTGTATCACTGGGCACATCAGATTCTTCCCTTAAATATGTTAGAACTGGAGTGCCCCAGGAGCCAATTCTAGGGCCTTTGCTCTTCAACATATATGTTAATCAACTTAAATTTCATGGTATGAATGTTGATTTTCATCTTTATGCTGTCAATATGGTGATTTATGCTAGCGGGATCTCTGTTAATTTGATTTGATAGTGGTTACAGGCAGCTTCTACACACTTGCAACATTTCTTTGAATTACAATCTATGAAGTTAAATGTAAAAAAAACACAAACAATTTTATTTAGTAGGGCTAGTGATTATAAGATTTATGATTTAAAGATTAAATCTAAAGCAGGAGAGGAATTAAAATCCATGTCATGTTATAAATATTTAGGAATGTGGTTAGACAGCCAGTTAAATGGGAAACACGTATTCAATCAATGGTGGGGAGTATCCATAAAAAATTGGTGCAATGTATAGGGTGAAAAGTTTTTCAGATATTGATTCTAGACTTAAGCTGATCAATAGTACTATTATTTCTATAATAGACTACGGGGACCTGCTATGTGCTGGGGCAACTAATGCTTTGTTGAACTCCATTAACATGGTATATAACAGGCTGGCTCATTATGTTCTGGATGTACATCCCAGAATGCATCACTCTTTGATGTACCAAAGTCAAACTGGCTGAGAGTAAGTGAAAGGAGGGACTTACATACTTCATTATTCATGCTAAGGGTCCTGAAAGGAACTGTACCCCAATATGTTACAGACTTTTTCTCACTTAGGTTAATACCATCAAGGCTGAGGTCTGCTGCTGGTTTGGAATTTAACATCCCAAAAGTTAGATTAGATATAGGGTGACATTCAGTTAAATACAGGGGTGTGACAATGTGGAATCATCTTCCTGTTGAATTAAGAGACCCTTCCATAATAAATAAAAAGACATTTATTAAGTTATGGTTTAATTACCAAAGTCATATTCCTGCACCATGTTGCTTGTTAGCAACATCTGGGATCTCTTAAACAATGCCCCGTGGTTTGTTGATTTTACTGTTTTAATGTCAGTTATTGTACTTATTGATTACATGTAAAACACTCATTGTAACTTATGTACTATGTGTTAGTATTCATGTTGAAAGTGTGCAAGGTAACTGTATGAATGTATTACTGGATCACTTTGGAAATGAGTTCGCTCAATGGTGTTTTATCCATTTCATGGCAGTGTCCTGAATAAAATATATTACTACTGCTACTACTTACATAACAGACTAGTACCTGTTTTTCAGAGAATCAGTTTTTCATAATCAGCCTAATGTTGGGGTCCCTCCATGTTTCTTGCCCATAGCCTTGACAATGTCTGTTGAACTGTTCCCCCCTTCTCTTTTGTTTTATACGATTGCTATTTGCTACATGTAACTTTATCCCTTAAACCACTGTTAAAATGTGTTCTTTTGGTTATCTGCATTGCACCTGCATGTTACCACTGTTGTATCTCACACTGTAACCATGTCTACCCTCCCTGTAACAAGGTGTCTTTGTAAATGAGTCCCTGACTCAAAGGTTGCAAAACTGACTTTCAAAATAAATAAATAAAAAATAAAGATCAGAAAAGCAAAGGTAAGGTCTGAGGGTTTGAGGAGGATAGGAGAGGAGAGGTTGGTGGGAGGTTGGAAGATAGGAAGAGGGTGGTGAGCAACCTGCAAGGGACTGACAGTGACAGTGGACAGCATCGAGGGAATGGATGTGAGACCTGGGTAAAGCAAAGTGAGGTGGGGAGAGGTGGGTGAAGAAAAAGGTGTGAGTGCCCAGGGTGGGGGGGGGAGGTCATCGTGTAACAAGAAGTGCCATTCTCAAGAACACATTTATGTACCAAGATTATGTGAAGATTTGTTTCACATTAATTACTTTATTGAGATGAAAACTGTTGTTCTGTGTCCCAAACTGCTCAATCCAAAAGGCATCCCTGTGGAGCAGTTTGCATTCTCTATCACCTCCCAAGATCGTGGTTCTAAACATTAAATAATAAAAAAAAAAAATAAAAACGCAAAGATGAGTTCTAATGTTGTTCTGTTACAAAATGTCTGGCAAAGATGGAGGCTCAGTCTTTTCCCCAGATCATTGACTTATGCTTGGAAATGTAGAGATGTAATACTCTTTTAGTTTAACCAATATAGAGCTTATTGAAATAGAATCTGATACCATAAAAAAACGATGGTATTACATGTGATCCTACTGTAAATTTAAGCTTGATTTTCTCAGATCTGTAAAGGTTATTTATTTCCTACATTTTGTGTGTGTTACTACAGTGAGTGCAATGCCCACATGAGTAGTCTACCAGCTGTTGGTGGTCCAAAAGTAAGCACACTAGCAAACTCTTTTAGGCTGATTCATAGGTACAGTATACCAGCTTGCCTTTTAGAATATCACAGTGCCTTGCTATCACAAAAGGGGGTCTAAAAATGCCCTCTCACCACTTTCTGTGATCTTTAATATATGCCAGTTACAGTGAATGATGCAGTTTGCATGCCCATATGCTGTATTAAACAATGTGGAAAAGACTGTGCTGTGTGCTGGTCCTGACCCCCTTGCTGATAGTGTCAGGATAGTCTCCCTAGGGATGGAAGACACCTTTAGTTTGGCATTTAACATCAATGGTTTCTCATAGCCTCTCAAGGAATCTCGGTTTATGGTTTTTGGCAGTTGTATGGAAACTATGTTTTAGCTGAACAGTTATGTTTAGGCTGTAAGAACTGTCCATTTGGGATTTTGTTTTTATTATTTTTAATCAAAATCTCAGGATGTGCACTGTTTCCTCTTAAAAAGTATTCTTGTTAGTAGACTTCCTATAGATCCTACTGGGAAGAACACTGCCATCCTTAAAAATCTTCACATCCAGGTAAGGAAGGGAGTAGAGATGCAGTGAAGTAAAATTCCACTCTTAAAGTGGTCACGAAGTGGCCACTTCTCATTAGTATTCTGCTATGTGAAGTGCCCATTTTGAACCCTCACTTCACCACTTCATGTTGTAATTATGACTTTGTGTTGTGCACTTCACCTTATTCCACTTTAAGGTGGAGTAAGAACTCACAAGCAACCCACACACATCACATGGCTTACACAGTATAGGTCACATGCTTCAGACTGGCAGGCGGGAAGTTACTGGCAAAAATACTCTTCAATGTGGGTTGACTTACACATTTTGCACATGGTGTGACAAATGGCTGTGCTCTGCGAATGGCCGGGGGTGGCATGTGATGAAGGTGGTGCACAGGTGACATGTCCACAAATTAAGTTTTTTCCCCATTTACTTACGCACAGGGGTTGATGTACCACTTGCACTAGACATACTGCATTGACCATCACCACCACCACCGCTACTCTGACTACCACTTGAAAATATTTCTAAATCATTATCCTCCCCCTCGGCATGCCTATAGTAATCCTCTAGTGTTATTTCATCACTACTGCAGACATTCCTACTTGGTCTTGCACTCACGGAAGGAGATAACATTCTCAGTAAGGTTGGTGACAAGGTGGAACTCCCCACCATGGCATTAGTTGCCATCTGGTGCCGGGTCCACAGTGCCATGTGCCTGTTCTTAAGATGTATATGCTAGCCCCCCATGCCCAGATGACTCCCCTTTTTATGTCGACTCACACACACATGGCAAAGCTGGCAGATTGTAGCTGACTCATCATTTGCATCTTGGACAAAAAAAATCCCTAACAAGGGATTGTGATTCCCTACTTTTTTTAACATTTCCCTGATGCTGATTATTGGACTCTGTTTTTTTAATCCCTGAAATGGGGGGTGTGCTACATGATTTTTCAGGCTGGACACACATGGAATCCAACTGATCACCACGACTACCAATGATTATTACTGGGTCATCATCATTATCAACAACAGGAACTGCTAAATCACAACTTTTTTGAGGAGCGAGGATTTAACGCCAACAGACCCAGATATAGTTACCTTGTCTTTCTTTTTATCTGGTTCCCAACAGGGGTCACTGATATCATTATCATATTCATTAACATCATCTGCATCCACATTTTCAGCTTGGATGCTGTCATGTGGAGAACATGTTCCAACCACAGTATCATTAAAACCATCACCCAATATTGTTGTGCAACACTTTAAATCATTGGGTGGCAAATGCATGACCTCAACAGCACTGGAAGAAAATGTGACATTGTGAGTTATTGTTGCCAGGATCAGAATCATGGTCAACCACCATGGGGATGTTAATGGGGAGTATGACATCATCTACACCATCAGTCACAGCTTTAGAATCAACTATAATTTTTGAAATGGTTAACTGGTCAAAAGTGGAACTTGAGGTAACAATACCCATGCCAGCAGAAATGACATTAACACCACCAGCTGGGACAATATAATTTCCTCCAACTATGAGAGAAGCTACAGATTCTGCTGTAAAAAACATTGATGAAGAAATCCCTTTACTGACATCAGCTATGCACTCCTGCATACTACCACACCCATGGACAATCTTGCCACTGGCAGCAGTGCTATGGCCAGAAACAGCTTTGCTTGCAAGTCTCTATGCAGGCATTTTGGCGGATCATCAAGAAAATTCTAAACAAATTTAGATTTCTGAACTTTCAGTCTGGGCTGATGATGTGAAGTAAAAAAAAACACAACTGTGGCTTGCAGATGGAGATTGGGCACTAAACAGATGCAAAAGCACAGACAGATTAAGATAGCACAGCTCAATCAAGAAGAGATGTAGACACAACATCACAACAACACCTTAACCAGTGCTCATAAGTCACAATCCTATGTGGAAAAGAATACCTTTTGCCTGTTTTGGGGGGTGGGGGTGCAGTGCACTGCAGTAACAGTCCAAAACCAGGATACCACAAAGCAGTACAAAATCACACAGGTACAATGGATAGCAGGTTCACACTACTGCAATTACTCTGTGGAACAATAAAATGTGTCTAATTTGATGACATGAGTCATGCTCACACACATACTACAAGTAATGCGCAGCAAACTGAAAACTTCAGTAATATAACCAAATCTTTTAAACAAACTGAAATTATGCACTGCTGCACTACAACAGTCAGCAAAAGCAATATCAAGAATTACTGAAAATATTGCTGTGTATACATTAACACAGTTATACAAGAAAAATATAATCAAAACAGAAAGATTGCCTTTTTCTTCCAGTTAACCTACCTCCGCCACAGATACGCCCCTCCATCAAAGCACACTTCAATTGTCTGTCAGTACACAGGCTGAATGTTGTAAATTAACATTCAAAATTGACACACAAACAATAAACACTCAATAATATGAGCACAGGAGGGTTTTCAACAATTGATGTACTAAATTTTGAGCAAAAAATGGCTCAAAAAGGCTTTTTTAACAGTGTTTAGAGGATTTGAATTGCAGAGCTCTGAGAGAAATTGTCTCCAGCTGCCACTACACACACTACACGGAACTGAGGCTGTGCAGAACAACCTAGAGCCCATGAGACCTGCAATCCCATAAATCAGTGCAAAATTCACATTGGAGCTCAATAACAAACCGAAGTGATGCGAAGTACATTGATTTCTATTTATTTCACATTAAAATTGGTGCAGAAGTGGTGGGGGAAGGCAGAGTAACGCAAAGTCATTGTTATCAATGGACTTCTTGTTCCTCATTATGACATGAAATTCTCCGCTTTGTGTTGTGGATTACTTCACTGATTCAACATTACTCCGCGAATTGATTCGCGGAGTGAATTTTGCCACGTCACCCACCTCTAGAAGGGAGTTCTTATTATATTGAAGATTCGGAATTATAATCCTTTGAGTCAGAGACTCTTTTACAAAGGCTCCATGTCAAACAGTGCAAGTAAGTACAAACAGTACAATGCTCTTTACAATAGAAAAACAGTACATTAGGAGCAATCAGGAGTAGACTGACATACAAACAGTGCAATACGATTTGCAATAGAAGAACTAGCACATTGATGGGTAAACTGAATGTTATTGTCAATACCATTATGGTATTGATTGTACTCTTCCAGTTCTACCTATGGACTTTAGGACAGAAACAAGAGGTCATCTGTATAATGTCAATATAGTATAATCCTGCCCCTGAATTTGTTTGGTTGTCTATAAATTCTGCCTCAAACTAAAACATAAACAAGTTGTCAAACAATGGAGCCAGAGCATAGCCCTTTGCTGTTCACCTTGTCTGTAGATAGGAGCAATCATCAACACAAACATAAATCTTTGTTAGAACCAGGTTTGCTACTTCCAACATCAAACCAGTGCTAGGTTTTTCATCAATGTTCCTTAAATTCAGAATGTATTTGGACACCTCAAGGCTTTTATCCTGGGTTATCGAGGTTTATAGATCAACCACATCCATGGTGTCAAAGAACACCTCATTTAAATCAAGATTTTGTTTATTAATGCCATCCAAGAATAAAAGAACATTGAAATATCCGAAGTAGGATGGCATTTATTGCGCAGTCTCTTGTTCCCAGATCACTCCCAATAAAGACACCAGACAAATGATGTGTGTGCTCAGATTTGGCAATTAATTTACTTAAGTTCTTTGCCACAACTTCAAATCCATCCACATTTGAGTATTTACACATATATATCATACAGCTTCATCTATCCACTTTATATGTGCAGTAATTAAATTTTATCAATTTTTCATTCCAATGCATTCTCATTTGCTTTTTCTCCACCCCCCAGGTGTATATCATGGGGGGCCGACTTTCTTCTTCCTCTTTCTGCCCAGGGTACAAGTGTATATCCATACCCCTGATTCTTCTTGGTTTTTCAGTGACCTTTTCTTATTTATCCCTCTTTTCTGCTCCCCATCCTATCTTCCCACCTTCCCTCTTTCCACTAGTTCACCTCCCACTTGCGATGGAGGGTGTACTTCCCCCTACTTACTTATAATCTTTTCAGCAACCAGGGCTCAATTGTGTCTGCAATTTCAGACTTAAACATGGCTAATCCCAGCTTGGAGAGGTGCACCCCATCTCCCCTACAAAATTCTGCATCCTGCTCCACCACACCCCTCACTATGACTCTTCCTCCCATGGCCATAAATAATCTGCCTACTCTGGTGTTAATGCATCTCATAGCCTTCTCCATTGCCTTGTGATTTTGTGCATGCTGCAACACCCTTCTGGATATTATGTCAGACCATACCAGAGTAACCTCTGGCCACAATTGTCTTATCTGCTCAATTTCCAACTTTATTTGAGAGAAAATGTCCAGCCACTGTCTGGTCCCAAAATCATTCCCTCCTAGGTGAATGGTAATCATATCCAGCTGTCTGTGTTCCCCTGTCATCTCACACAGCAAAAGTAGCAGCTGCACCCATCTCATGCCTTGCATGTCTCTCCAAGCCAACTTGATCAAGTTCATATCCAAATACAGTTGCTACCCCCTGAGCTATCTGAATACCCATTTTTCCACCCAATGCACAAGGGAGTTCCCACAGATCTAGGCTTTCAACCTCCTTGTCCAACTTAATAGAATCACAAACAAAACCAATGTTAATCACAATAACAGCCCCCTGCGAGTTCTCTCTTGCTAAGGCCTCTGTCCTTTGCTTAAATATCTTCAATCAGTATTTTATTTTACTGCTCCCTTTTTTTTGTACCTGCTTGTGGTGGGAGAGAAAATAAAACATAATCAGTATCACTGCATATCATTTCACACATATCTCTTAAAGCAAATAGAAGTCCAACACCCCTTTTGCTTTGTGTTCTTGGCTGTGCCCCCTTTTTTTGCTAATGCAGATGCTGCCCTATTCTAAAGGAATGCAACAAGAATCCACTCAGGTCTTCACCTAAAAAAAACAGACCTTTCCTTCAGCATGGCAACTGCCTGAGTGCTTGCTACTTGTGACCCATCACCATGCAGGAATAATAAAGGGTTTTTATCCTTCAGATGCGCTGCATCATATGCTGTCAGGGCAGCCAATGGACAAGTGGCACAATGTTGGTGCCTCTGCATACTAACCCTCTTTCCCCTACCTGCTTGGTCTGTCTTTGATCTACTGACTAGTACCATAATCCCTTCAACTGCCCATGTAATGTCCTCCCACCTAAGCCCTGTGCACCCATCCTTCTTCCCATGACCTAGACCTCACTAACTTTGAATGCCCCTCCATACATGGTAGCATATAAGTCCCTAAGTAAGATGGTTTCACTGCTGGACTGACACAACCTGGGTAGCATCCCCAGCAACTTTTCCATCAACCCTTCTGTGATTTGCCTTCTCTTGTCTTGTGTTTGTTCTGCAACCCTTAGCCATCCCTGCATCATGTGCCTAACCAGATTACTTTTTGTAGGGTCTTCTCAGTTTCTTAGCATACACATCTGCCCTATGACTGCCAAGTGAACCCCCATGGTTGTCTGCACCATATTGTTCTGCCATCTCAACAATATAAACCTTGTGACTTGTTCCCCTGTAACCACCCCACTTACCTCAAAACCATTTTTTTGCTCTTAAAGCTTGAAAGGCCACCCAGGAAACTTTGCAAGCTTTTAGGGTCTGGGGGACCAGGAGTTGCTAAACAACAGTTCAGCTTCTTCAGCCCAATCTTCCAGACATGGCCTAAACTGACATCTGCCTGGACTCTGCTCCTGGGATGATGGCACAAAACTTGTTCAACTGCTGGTAGGAGTGGCAGTCATCTATTATGTTTTCTATGCAATCTATGTGCCTAGACCTAAAATACATATTTAAGGATAGTCCTCACAATACCAGTTGCCTCAGAACCCTCATCACCCTATCTGACATGGCTCCTCATGTTTAGCACATCCACTACTGCCCTATTGTCACTCCAGAACATGACCTTCTGGTTTTGCAGGGGCTCCCCCCATACCTCCATTGCCAACCAAATAGGAAAAATTTCCAAAAAGGTGACATCTATGGTGATGTCTGCTCCAAACCATGTGGGATGCCAAGCCTCAGCAAACCATTTTCCCCCAAAGCAGACCCCCAACTTAATACCCCCAGCTGCATCCATATATAATTGGAGGTCAGTGTTGAACAGCCACTCTTCTTGCCAAAATGCCTTCCCATTACAGCTACTTAGGAACACCGACCATACCTCCAGATCCTCCCTAGTGGCTTTTGCAATGTCTGCTTATTGGTGTGGCCTGGATACCCCCTTTGTTACCCAAGCCAGGTGCTGTGTAAACATGCAGCCTGGTGCTATGGCCTTACACGCAAATTTTAAATGTCCAGTCAATTACTGCACATATTAGAGTTGCCCCCATCTCTAAGACTTAACTATCCCCAGCAAGGACTTCAAGTTGTGCACTTTCTTATCTGAGAATCTAAACAGCTCACCCTCCATGTCAGTCTCAATGCCCCAAAACTCTAGCCCCTGGCTGGGGACCTCTGTCTTATCTGGGGATAACGGCACACAAAAGTCCTTGTACATCACCTAAAAATCCTTCAGCATCCTCTCTGTCTCCTGCTGCCCCTTACCAATCAACAGGAAGTTGTCAAGGTAGTGAATCGCTGCCCTATGCCTGTACCTTTGTTGAAAGTCCCATTGCAGCAATGTGCTGAACATTTCAAATGTGGCACAGGCTACTAAACAACCCAAGGGCATGGCCTTATCAAAATAATAGAAACACCCTACCTGGAATCCCAGCAAGTCCCTGTCCTCTGGTCAGAATGGCAGCAGTCAAAATGCTGCTTCTATGTCCATTTTTGCTAACCAAGCCCTCTGCATGGCCTATGTCAGTCTAAATGCCTCTTCTAATGTGGCATACATCATCTTACTATCTTCCTCATTAATATGGTCATTAACAGAATCCCAGTGTGGGTAAGTTAAGTGATGTATCATCCTGAATTTCCACGGTTGTTTCTTGGGCATCAGCCCAAGTGGTGATACCTGTAGCTCAGGAAGGGGGGTTGCCTAAATGGCCCCTCCACCCTGCCTGCTGTAATCTCCTTTTGAATCTTTTGTTCCGGCGAGGCAAGGCCTCCTTTCCTTTAATGGATTTTGAGTTCCTTGCCTTAGTCCCGATCCTGGCCCCCTGAAAGTGCAGCCTAAAACTATGCTTAAAACCCTCCAACAAAGTGTGGGCTGCTATGCAGTCTGGGTAAACTCTTAGCCATTTGACTAGTATTTCCAATTTTTATGAATGTGTCAGTGAGCCTAAACGTTCTGTCTGCCCTTCCCTCAACTGTCCTGCTGGCCACCATTGTACAGCTGTCCCCTGCCCTCCCATCCCCCCTCCCCCACTGCTGTCCCCTATACCCTGAGTGGATGGCCCGAAAGGGCTTGTTAAAATAATTGTTGTGAATGGCTGCCCCTTTGTCTCAGTTTATCTGACATTTTGAAGCCGGATGATTGCCCCAACACTTGCAACATGCATGCTGGAACTGGCAGTGTGGCCAGAAACAGAAAGTTGAATTATAACCCCAGCAGCACTTCTGCACTGCCCCTGTTTTCTTCTCCCCACCACCATCTGTGCCGGAAGCACTTGTGCAGATTTCCAGCCATAAGTCTGTCTGCCTAGCATCCCACTTCACATCCCCAAAATTAGCCATCCTTTTCCTAAACATTTTATTGAATTTCAACCGGCTGTACCCCCCTCTCTTATAGGCAGCCAGTGGCCAGCTTGTTTTTTTTCTCTATTACTACTGCCGTGTAGTATGTGAAACCTGTTGACCAAGCATCCCAGTTCTTACCCTTCAAATATTTTTCTTCCTTCCCCTTTCCCAGTAGCATCACAGCTGCCACCATGTCTTTGCTCCTAAAATGTTCTTTTCTTCATATCTATCAATATTATCCACATTAGCCAACACAAATATATCAAGGTATTCTACTTTCCATATTGTTTCTTTTGTGCTCACCTTGCCGCCCCCCCATTTCAAGTCTGTGCAACTCTTAGAGTAAATTCTTCCTGTTTCTCCCTTTTTACCTTCCCAGTCCTCTGCATTTAGCCCCATTCTGCTTGTCTATACTCTGTTTTACTATAAGACATTCAAATTGAAGGGAGCCACTCACATGAAGCTTTGGCTTTAAGTGGTTTCCATAGGAATAGAGCAGCACAGGGTGACATTATTTGATGACGAGCACACACAACCGCAGGTTCACCCTATGGCCCAATCCCTTCTTTAATCTTCAGACAGAAGACAGTCAGAACTGCGAGTCTGTCAAAGTCCTGTCTAATGGCAAGGTGTTCCATGGTACGAGTGGAGTTTTGTATTTTGAAATCCACTTGTTTTGGGGAAATTCAGAACTAGGTTTACATACTAACTTGCTAATTGCCAGCAGATTAGGCCTTATGGTCTATTGAGTCTGCTCAAACCTCGGATCCCTAGTTGGGTGCTGAGGTCCTCCCCCCTTGTGTTCCAGAAACCCCTATCATCCATCCCCACCCCCCGGGCCAGGCCATCATCTGATACATATGCTTTCTGTGTCTGTCCCACCTTCTCTTGAAGCTCTCCACAATGGATCTCTGAACCAGCTTGCAGACAATGCATTCCAAGGGTCCACCACCCTCTCAGTGAAAAACTTCCTCCTCCTCTTTTCCTCCCTCACTCTTCCACCTTCCAACTTCAAACCATGCTCTCTGGTGATACCTCCCTGCTTTAGTCTAAAGATCCCCTCCATGTTTCCCCTATTTATTCCCTTGAGGTACTTGAAAACCTCAATAATGTCCCCCCTGTCTCTCCTCTCCTTCAATGAAAACAGGCAGAGCTCCTTAAGTCTGTCCTTATATGTCAAATCCCCTAGTCCTCATATCATCTTAGTTGCCCTTTCTCTGTACCCTCTCCAGGACCTGTATGCCCCTCTTCAAGTGTGGTCTCCAGTACTGTACACAGTACTCAAGGTGTGGTCTAACCAGTCCATTGTACAGTGGCAGAATCCCTTCCCTGATACTAGAGGTGATCCCCCTTATGATGTATCCCAACATCCTGTTTGCCTTGCTAGCCGCTCTCCTGCACTGCTCAGAGTTATTCATACATGCATCCACTATGACTCCTAGGTCTTTTTCCCCTGTTGAGGCCTCCAGCGCCTCCCCTCCCAGGGTATACCTGTGTTTAGGGTTTTCCCACCCAAGATGCAACACCTTGCACTTGGTGATATTGAAATTTAATTTCGATGTGTGAGCCCAGCTTTCTAGGGTGTCCAGGTCCCCTTGCAGGGCCAACCTCCCCTCTTTCCCCTCAACTACTGCTCCCATCTTGGCGTCATCAGTGAAGAGACTCATTTCACATCCTATACTCTCCCTAATGTCCGATATGTATGTATTAAACAGGATCGGACCCAGGACCATGCCCTGCAGTACCCCACTACTGACCTCTCTAGGGTTCAAGAGCTCCCCACCGACCACTACTCTCTGGGTGTGTCCAGCTAGCCAGTTTTCAATCCATATGACTGTCAAAGGGCCTGATCCCAACCCCGTCAGTTTCTCCACCAGATCATCATGGGGACAGAGTCAAATGCCTTGCTGAAGTCCAAGAATAATACATCCACAGGCTTTCCCCTGTCCAGTTCTGATGTTATCCATTTGTAGAACTCCACAAGATTGGTTTGACATGATCTACCTGGCACAAACCCATGTTGCTGACTATCCAGACCTCCCACCTCCTCCAAGTACACCCCCAATCATTCCTTTAGTACACTCTCCATTAATTTTCCCACCTCCAAGGTCAAACTGATGGGTCTATAGTTACCTGGTACTTTCCTCGACCCCCCTTTATGGATTTAGGAGGGGTACTACATGAAAAAGTATGTTTTGCCCGTGAACTGGGGTCAAAATTGACTTAATGCCTCAATTCAAATGAGCAGTTTTGTGTTGGAAAATAAGACTCAAGATTTCATGTTTCCCCCTAGGATTGGAATGGAGTAATTTCAGCTCTGTGAATTCCTGGTCCTTTAGAAATCAAATGTATCCTTCTCTATGAAGGTAAATATGGGTCTATTAAATATGGAATCTTTGATTATAAAGGAAATTGTGTTTAAAATGATTTAAAACTTATGGATACCACTTAAGGAAATGTTTTTATTCTTTTAATTTCAGACGGGGGACTATAGGCACTGAAGGAATTGTGCTCCACTCCCCAATTCTTGTTGAGTGAAACATTTGACAGGACACCACCATAACATAGTTGGGAGATTGTGATTGATATCACAAAAGTTATTGTTGCAGGTTAGTTCCCCCTGAATGAAATTATTTATAAGAGAATACATACTATTATATATCAGTACTAGAGATACACTGAAAGAATGTTGACAGTTTAGAAAATGAATTCTAAAAATATATTTTGTACATATTTTTTGTTCACAGAACAAGATTTGTTGATACTAAGCAAAACTTAGAAAATATCAAATAAAAAGGCTCAGTTATCCAATGAAGGAACGCTTGAGTTCTGAAACATCACAAATATAAAGGAAATAAAGAGCCAAGTATTAAAATGGATACCTGAAGTATGGACATTATTATTATTTTATAATGGAGACCAAGGGTTGAATAGAATTGTTTTTTGAATGATACACTTGTATTTCTGCTTTTTTCACTCCCCCACCTTTCTTTCAGCACTTGTTGACACTTTACAAAAGGAACCCTGGGAGACACAAAGTGGCTGAGGGGTTCATGATACCAGGACAGAACTGGTTTTCTGTGTCACCCTAAATTATTCATCTTTTGAACTTATATTTTGCCCAACTCTATGGAATAGTATCTGGGATTTGATTTATAAAATGGCTACATTTTCAGATCTAGGAAAAACAACTGACAATAAGTCTACAGCCTTGAGTATAAATCAGGATGAGCCCAACAGAATTATGGGTCTGGTCAAAAGTAAGACATGGATAGAGAGAATGGAGCAATAAGAGATACCAAAAACGTCTTTAAGAAAATTAGACTTGTTAAAAGAATGGGAGGTGAGGCTAGATTGGCATGTGGTCAATTTATTGGAATACATAAAACAGAAGAGAATACCCAGAGGACTGAAGGTCCTAGTGGAATCACATTTGGGTTTCTCCCTAGATGGGTTTCAATCCAAATGGGATAGTATTCACGCTAAATATTCCTTTGATTTTATGTTACTGCTTATTGAAACACTTGCAACTGAAAAAACCAAAAAATTTATATGAAGTACACACTATGGAAAGTAATATCAAAGAAAAGATTGAGAATGCATGAGTTAAGGTATTATTTGAACAGCTAAAGAAATCATTACATGATTATGATAATTACATTAAAGGAATTAAATTACAAAAATGTAAAAGGGATATAGAAGACTACAAAGTAGGACGGGAATATTCATGGAAAAAATTTGAGTGCCAGACCAATTGTATGCAACCTAAAAGAGACTGGTACTTTGTCAGCCACATTAAACTCAGATGGATAAGAACAAAGATTTACTAGGGAAAATAAACCAAGGAGGTTTTTTCAAAGGTGAAATAGGAGACCCAATTATTCCTTTAGATTCAATAGAAGAACCTCCTTTCCATATAGGGAACAATGGACCTACGGTGACAGAGATTTTATGACATGCGCAGACCAGAATCTTGGTATATGGAAAACATTGGGGGGGATTTTCACAAGGATGTGGAAGAACCTGGATTATCAGGTGCAAGGACAAGGGAAAGAGATGCAGGAGGGGAGAGAGAGAAAAAGAAAGAGAACGAGACAGTGAAAGAGAAAAATACATGACACAAGGTCATGAGCCAATTAGAACTAATCATATGTAATCTAGCAGAACAAATTTTAACATCTATAGAATTGCAGGTATTAAATAAAGGACTGTATTTCAGCCTGAAGCAGAAACTTAATCCTTTTGAACTCAAATTAGATCTTGAAAAGTTCTTCAGAAAGATCAGACAGAAGAATTTTTTTTGGCTCCAAAGAAAGGGGAGATGCAGATCAGACAGAACAAGAGAACAGATACTTATTGAGAAAAGCATTTGGGACAAGGTCAAATTTTGATCCTGCTGGTTACACCATCACCCTCCCCCACCGCATGTAATGACTTATACTGAAAGGGTAAACAAAGAGTTGAAAACTAATGGAAGAGAGTGAATAAAGTGTCCTAAACACAATTTATCTAGAAATAAGGGAACAGATATGGAGAATTAGCAAACAATCCCACAATAATCATCAAACCAGCTGATAAGAGAGGAGCAAATGTGGTTCAAAATCTTAGTGACTATGAAAATGAATGACTTTCACAACTGAATGAAGGAAAGACATATAAGAAAATACAGAGAATACCATTCACATCACTGAAAGACAACATTAAAGAGGTTTTATCAGAGGTGACAGATAGAGAAATTATTGAAACCTGGTTAGAAGAGGAGATTATCGAGATGGTGTCCATCCTCCTGATGTGCTACATAAACTTGTCCTGCCTCCTGCTTAATGTTATAGTTCGGTCCTGAATTGGCTTTTGCCTGAGTCCTTGTTGCTTGCACTCGCATTCCATGCTTCCCCCATAGTGTTTTCCCAACTGCACACATGTTTCTGATAGCCTCTTTGCACTTTCATTTAATACAGATTTTGCTGTATAATTATTATTATTTTTTTGTACACTGCCATTGCACATCCACTCTCAAGCATTATGCTGGCCAGGGCAATCAAGCCCCAAATGGTGGCCAGTCCTGCCACCAAAACTGTGCCCAAAAATGGCAGTTACGCAGGAGATCCCCACTCCAACCTTTTAGAAACATAAAAACATAGAAGTTGATGGATGATAAGGACCGCAAGGCCCATCCAGTCTGCCCATTTCTTTTTCTACCTTATAAATGTGCCATCGGCCTTTGCTCTGTCAATGGCCTATTTATTCATACTCATCTGTATTGCTCCCTTATGCCTATTCCATGCCTGTTTAAAGCCCTGCACTGTATTTAAAACTACCACTTCTTGAAGTAGACCGTTCCATGCATCCATCACCCTTTCTGTGAAAAAGAACTTCCTCACATTACCCCTTAATCGGCCTCCCTCTAATCTCATGCTGTATCCTCTTGTCCTGCTATTTTTCTTATATTGAAACATGTTAGACTCTTTCACCTTGTTAATGCCCTTAAGGTGTTTGAATGTTTCGGTCATATCACCTCTCTCCCTCCTTTGCTCTAGGGTATACATATGGAGCTTTGTTAATCTGTCCTCATATATTTTCTGATGCAGTCCCTGCACCATTTTGGTTGCCCTTCTCTGGACTGCCTCAATTTGTTTAATGTCCTTGTGAAGATGCGGCCTCCAGTACTGCACGCAGTACTCCAGATGGGGCCTAACCAGTGTCTTGTAAAGAGGGATTATTACCTCCCTCTTCCAACTTGAGATTCTGTGAATGGCACATTTGTCCTTTATAAACAGTTGTCCAGAGTACACAAAGATGCACTTTTTATGGTTGTGTTGGTTTGTGACACAGCTTTAGTATTGGCACCAAGAGTAACAATTCTGTTCACTCCAAAAAACCCTTCTGCAACATAACCCTCATTCTTTCCCTGCCTATCCAGCACTACACAGCTCTGATAAATGCCCTTCTATATTTGCATTCCAAATTTGCTCAGCTAGAGCATATCATTTTAAAACAAAAGATGACATATAGCTTAACACCACATAAACCTGTTGCGGCAACAAAAACAAACACTGGCAAAAGGAAAAGCCATTAGTTTTCACCCACTATCCCCTACCTCTCACTTTCTAACTTGAGATGTGTAGTCATGATTGGAGAAGTTAAAAATTATGAAAAGCTGAAAGCCACTCCTTCCACACTTTTCCAGCTGATTACCCATCCACTCACATTCTTTTAGTCATGACTAACTTTTACATTAGAAAGACACATTTATAGTTATTCAACTTCAACAAACTTTCACAAAGCTCCTTGTGCGCACGCAAGCTGATCACTGGTCACAGGCACATATGATACTGATGGCAGACATGATGGTTACCTCTGTGGGTAGATTTACTCTTATTGGCCATCTGATACTGATGACTGCTATACTTTGCTGTAATTGGGAATGTTACCTTGTGTGCAAATGGGAAAGGATTTTTGAAAGTAGCAAATGTGTGTTATTCACCAGTTGTCTTGATTATCATACTTTGGTATACAGTATGTGGCATCTACTGTAATAGCAAACCTGCATCAGATAAGGGATGGGGTTACCACAGGATACCAGATATATATCTATAATAACAAGCAGGTATCTGGAGAGTGAGTGTGCACCACTAAACTACCATGGATTACTAATGAATATCAGGTGATGGATGGGTGGGCAGTGGCCATTATGCTATTTAATGGGTGTGGCCACACTGTTACAGTCAACCCGCCCAAGTATGGGCATAAGTAGAGGGTAACTTGCCTGGGTACTAGGGAGACAGAAGCAGAGACCTTGAAGGGACATTGTCCATTGGACCTGAAAAGTAAAACATAGGTGTAACCACCCAGTCCCCTGGGGTTACTAGAATCCCATCAGTGTCAGTGCTAGATAGGGAAGGCAGCCGGTGAACAACTTGTTACATGTTTTTTTCACCTACTCACTCTCTCGTTTACTTGGTCTCAGCTGAGATGAAAGAAATGAGGTCATTTAAAACTCTCACAGCAGCATAATCCACAGCTGGCTGTGAGTGAGGGTTTTAGAATCTCAGGTTAGTGGGTAGTTAGTGTGTTTGTCAGTAATTTGAAGCATGAGGAGTGCTCAGCTGTGGGCTTTGAGAGGAAAGCCTACTTTCTCACCTTAGTCCTGAAAGTCTCCAGTTTGCCAAGAGAAGTGGTGAAAACCCTTGTCTACAGCAGGACCTCCTGATTTTCATCCCTGGAGGGATGAAAAGGACTGCTAGAGAATGGATCCTAGGGGCAATCTCCTATTTGATCCAGGGCAATTTAAAGCTGCTTATGCTGTTCTGTGAGTAGATCTGACTTTGTGCTCCCTGAAGAAAGTACCTGTGCTTTGGTTTTTCTCTGGTTAATAGGGAAAGGTACACCAGATTCTGTTCTAAAATTTGAGATTTTTCTCATTGTAAAGTTGGCTGGCTGTTGTGGGGTCCAGAGGCAGACTGAGTCACATTGTACAGGACTTTAATTTTTTACACTCCCAGAGTAGTGTTTCTTAAATGCTGGATGCAAAAGTTCATTCAAAGATGCATTTACCTACTGTAAGTGTGTTCATGAAGTTTTAAGGTATAACTCTGAAAGAATGGCTGAGAATGAATTTGGGAGCAAAGGGTGGGTAGCCCCCCATCTGGAGTAATCAGTTCAGCACTATAGGTTCTGTAAGGGCACCTGGTTACTTTGGACATAGTGTCCAATGTCTGAAGAGAAGTTCACTCCCAGGAGTGGGTTGTGCTAGCAATGAGCCCTGGCATGCTCAGTTGTGGCCAGTTCCCACTTGAAGAAGTTTTAAAGTTCTTTGCCATATGGGAAATGTATGCTCAGTTGTGGCCAGTGTCACTAGAAGAAATGTTCAGTTGTGGCCAGTGCCACTGAAGAGTGTTCAGTGTTCTATGAAATATGGGACTACATAGAGTTTCTGTCAGATACAGTCATTCTGTTGTTCTGTAATTCCTTGTGCCATGATGTGTAAACCTTGGGGGTCCAGCCTTGCTTTAGAGAACATCTTTTGGAATAAAGCCACACTGTAGAACCCCAGATCTAATTTGAACATTCATCTTACAACTTCCTGTGTGGAGTTACTGGGTACTTCTCCAGAAGTATAGGTCTAGCATAGCCCTAGCAATAAGTTCCCTCCTCAGGACCTAGGTTATTGGTCATAAGTTTTTTTTTTTGAAATTTAAGTTTATTAGTTTCGTAAACAATACAGTCAAGCAAAACAGAAAAAATATAAACCAGTAAGCCATAACCCCAAACCACCCCCTTAAACAAAATGTACAGAATCCTCCTCCCCTCCCAAACCCCCCATCCCAGGGTGCACCTGCAAGCAAATTACTGCACAGAACCATAAGAGTCCGGATATCATCTTCTCATCACATAGAGATTGGTGTCCTAACTAATAACACAATTAAATGTAGCGAGAAGTAACATGTCCAACCTCCATTTTGACATACAAAAAACCATCAAATTAATGAGCAGTATACTGTATGACATGAGGGTCAAGGGCTCGGGTCACCAAGCCTAATCCCCTAGGATAGACAAAGGGATTGGAGTTTACCCCATCTTTTATAAAATAGGTCGAGGCAATTCTTGTAGCTAGCCATCAGATTTTCAGATTGAAGATATGACATTAACTCCTTTAACCAGTCAGCATATGATAAGATCAACTGGTCTCGCCAGTGTCGTAAAACCAGCTTCTTAACTGCCATGGATATCAAGGCCATATAGTATCTATGCTCTACATTGTCTACATGGGAAAAATCCCCCAAAACACAAATTTCAGGACAAAAGAACCCACTCAGACCCAGAAGGGGATCCAACTTTTCCCGAATCAAGGACCACAGAGGGGCAACTTTAGAACATGTCCAGAAAATGTGGATTAAATTGCCCTCCCCTTGCAAACATCTGAAACAGTCTGGGGCGGAAATTAAATTACGCTGGAAAAGTTTAACAGGAGTATAATAGAGATTATTGACAATATTGTATTGCACTAGCCGAAACCTATCTTGTGTGTAATACCTGTGTAAGTTAGGCCAGAAATTCCTCCAAAGCGGGACGTCTTCCGGGAGAAGATGCGTCCAAATCCTGGGGCTCCCAGCTTCCTCGCGCAAGTTAAATGTCAGGAGATATGAATAGATCATCGAGATTGAATGGGGCTGAGAGGCCATAGTCATAATATTAGAAAGAAAGGGGTGGACCACCGATTGCTTGAAAGTCACCCCGAACTTACTACTCACCAGATGCTGGAGTTGGTACACCTTAAAAACATCTCTGCTTGCTATACCAAACTTAGCCATGATATCATTAGAATCAAGGAGCATGGTTTGGTCAAACAAGTGTTCAACCATAAGATCTTTGAATTGTGGGAGCCAGTTTGAACCTATCCAAGAGTTACCTAACTTAATATTGGGGTTAAGAGTTATCGGCTGCCCTAAGTCCAGATGGTTAGGAATCCAAAAGAATTTGAGACATTGGGCCCACACTCTAAGGGAAACTATCACCGCTTCATCTGGGATCAGCTGAGAAAGTAGTTTCGAGTTTTGATAAAATAAGGTCGGCATATCCACTTTAAGTTCGGAAAGAAAAGCCTTTTCCAGCTGAAGCCAGGTTGGGTAAGGGCAGTCTGTGTTAGCAGAGAACCATTTTCCTAACTTGGACAGGTGGGCCAGCGGTAGTACAATAGGAAATTAGGAGTCTCAGGCCACCTCTCTTTGGGAAGCGATAGAGTGCCGTAGAGCAACCAACCCCCTTCGCCAGATAAAAGTGGAATCGCTCATGCAGCTGCTGAAAAAGGAAAGGGGACCCAGAGGTTAGTAAGGTTCAACGGATAGAAGATTCGGGAAGGACGTTCATTTTAATTATATTAATTCTGCCCCACAAGGAGATAGGGAGCACTGTCCAACGTTGCAGGTCTTGACTAATCGAGTCTTTAATTTTAGTTAGGTTTAATTTTTTGAGAAGAGAAAGATCAGTAGAGAAATAAATCCCCAGATATTTAATTGAGCTGGAAGTCCACCTCATCCCAAAGGCATGAAAATCCGGCTTAAAGGTATAATTATTTAAAGGAAAAATCTCACATTTAGAGATATTTAACTTATATCCAGAAAGGGAACTGAACTGCTTAATAATATCCAGAGCTGCCTTTAGGGAAGCTACTGGTTCCACCAAGTGCAGCAAGACATCATCTGCATATGCCGATAAAACTAGTTCCCAATTTTGAAGCCTGATGCCCTTCACTTGGGAGGAGGACTTAAGGTTAATCAACAAGGGTTCCAGATATAAATTAAACAGCAAGGGAGATAGGGGACATCCTTGCCTAGTACCGGCAGAGAGACGGAAAGAGGGGGACAGAACACCATTACAATAGATTTTTGCAGAGGGGCACTTGTAGAAAACCTGTATCAGATTCAAAAAGGGAGTTGGGAAACCCATTTCTTCCAGTACTGTCCATAAGAAGGACCAGTCAACCCGATCAAATGCTTTCTCGGCATCAAGAGAAATTAGGGCGACTGGGCCTGAGGTGGCCCGGGCATATTGCGAGATGTGGGACAAAGTCCTCAGATGGTCAGCCGCCGATCTTCCAGGGACAAATCCGGCCTGTTCAGGGCTCAGAAGACCTGACCAGATCGTTTTGATCCTTTCGGCGAGTATTTTAGCCAGTATTTTAACATCATAATTCTGGAGAGAAATTGGGCGATAACTAGCCGGCTCCGAGGGATCTTTATCTGCCTTGGGTATTAAAACTATGGTGGCCTTTCGAAAAGAGCGGGGTCAAGCTCTGGAGAGACCAGGAAGTAATTGTATAGTTCAAGAAGGATAGGCGCGAGCTCCATAACAAAGACTTTGTAGAAGTTTGCTGGGAATCCATCTGGGTCCGGTGCCTTGTCTGAAACCAGTGAGGCTATAACACCCTTTATTTCTTCAATTGAGATAGGGGCTAATAAGCCCGCACACTGAAATTCCGATACGCATGGAACACCAGTTCTTCTTACATATTCTCTGATATCCGCTATCGGACAGGGTGATGGGGAACGGCTATAAAGATTCGAATAATATTCTTTAAAAACCTGAGCAATATCTCTGGGCGAGGAGACAGTATTACTGGATGGGGAAACCAAGGAGGAATAACCTTGAACTCTCAGCAGCATAACGAAGCCAGTAGTTTCCCGGATTTTTCACCAAAATCCAGATATTTAGCCCGGGTTTTCACCAAACAATATTCTATTTTTTCTTTCACTAAATCTGAATATTCACTCTTAACAAAGAGAAGTTCTTTAAGATCTGAAACCGAAGAAGACATTGAATATCTATGGTCTAATTCCCTAATCCTGCCAACCAACTCCAGAGACCTAGCTAGCCGTGTTTTCTTCCTGAGGAAAGCCATTTTGATAAGGTCACCCCTGAGATAACACTTTAGGGCTCCCCATATCATATCTATCCTGGGGGTAGAGCTCTTGTTGTCGGCCAGAAAAAGAGATATTTTAGAGCTAATTTTGGAGACACATTGGGGGTCCTTTAGTAGCTGAGTATTTAAACGCACATGGAGTCACGGAATAGCCTGGTTAAGGGATAATTGTATCCAAACCATAGCATGGTCCGACACAATAACTCGGTTCCAAACCAGACAAAGGGATCTTCGGAAGAAGAGGAGACTAACTAATATCATGTCTAATCTTGACTTGGTACCATGTGACTGGGACTGAAAAGTAAAAGCACGATGGGAAGGGTTAGCCAGGCGCCACGGATCACCCAAACCTAGCAAGGAGACCATTTCACAGAAGGCTTTCTGGGCCGAAGTAGGTGTACATCTATCCTGGGGTTCCCTGTCCAGCATCAGAGAAAAGGGAACATTCCAATCCCCACCTAACACAATTTGAGTGGGCAAGAGGTTGGACAGTTTATCCACTAATGTCATAAAGAATTCAGGGTTCCTCCCACCGTCCATAGATTGAGCCAAAAACCACCTTTTCTCCATTTAGGTTACCTTTAACTAGAATAAATCTCCCTTCTGGGTCTGAGAGGGCCACTTCCTTAATAAACAAAACATGTCTCTTAAGAAGAATCGCCACCCCTTTACTAAAACAGGAATTTCCGGCTAAATAAAATTGAGAAAACCCAGATTGAGAAAGTAATCTAACTTCATCATGACACAGATGTGTTTCTTGCAGAAAAAGAATGTCAATGTGGAGTAATGAGCAGTGATTGAAGACCTGTAGACGTTTGGTCCGATCCCTCAGCCCTCTAATATTCCAGGATGCTATTTTAATTGTATTTCCAGCCATTTTGTGAATGTAACAATATCATAAGATATCCAGACACAACACATATTACTTACAGAAGCAAGGTGCACCACACATGTAATAAACAAGAACCCATTCATAGCATCCCCACCACCCCTCTGCAAAAAAAAACCCCTTCCAAGAGATTGAAACAAACCAGGTTGCAGAGAGCCCTCCCCCTCCCCCATTACCCTAAAAAGCGTATCCACCCAAGAAACATCTTTACATAGGACTAAACAATGTGTCCAATATTTGAGTGGACTATCCGTCCATAATGTCCCCATCCATCCCCCCTGTATCCCAGCTCTAGATTTAACAGAACACCAGAAAAACCAGAAAGGACCCCCAACCCCATTAGTAAGGCTAAGGAAGTTAGTACCATAACCCGTCATACACCATCCCTTCCCCCAAATACACCCCCAGTCCCCACCCCACCAAAACTTATGTACAAAAGGGGGTTCATATGACTGTAGCCCTAAATGCAATATGTTCTCCTGAGTAACAAACCTCCCCACTCCTCACTCGAACCCCCAACCCCCCAGAGCCAGCACCAGATAGCCATACGATGGGGAGAAAAGATACATCCCCCATACGAAAATAGAAATGGTGGAACCATTCTTACCCCGAGCCAGCCCCAGGTAGGGGTTAGCAACCCCCCAAACACACGGCTCGCAATGCAACATCCAACGAGCAAGCTCACTAAGCCCACCCCCCATAGCCGCCCCCTCATCCCTCAACACATAAAGGCCAGACCAGAACAGTACAGATGAAAGACAATCATAAGGAAAAAAAGAGAAAACAAAAGGGAGAGCCCCAACCTAGGAAGGCCTACTACATAAATTATAAGCACTGATTAAAACATAAACTTCCAGGCGCACCCGCCGAAAATTCTAATTTTCACCCCAACTCTATGATGTCCCAGGGAGGCCCCTACCTTGATCCGCACCGACTGTGGGCAAAGTGGGTCTGGGTTCATATGCCAATCCGGCTAAAATGTGGAGAAGAGGCTACCAGGCCGAGGCTGCAGCTACTGTGCCTAGGGAGAACGTTTAATTTGCAGCGCATCCAGTGGTCCGTCCCCCAGGAAGTTCCCTCTCGGAAACCACAACCGTTAATTAAGGTTCCACCATAGGGACTTCCCCTGCAGTCACGGAACTGGGACCACACGCCAGAGCACAGACCCAGCACTCCCCGGCCCCCCACCCCAACGACTGGCCAACAACAGGGACTCGGGGAAAACGGAACCCAGAACAGCCAAGCCAGAGCGAGGAGGACAGCCCAGATAGACCAGCAACGGAGGTAGGTGGCAGGGGGTTATTGAACACCAGACGAAATGCCAAAAAAAAAAGGAAAAGGAGAGGAAAAAAAGGGAACTAGACCACTAGGGACAGAGAAAGGTACTAGACAAGACCACAGATAAAAAGTTTAGCTCAAATGAACTTTAAAATAGGTTGCCAAAGTCCAAAATGGAGTCCTCATCCAGGGCCCTTGAACAAATCAGGCAGTCGGGTTGCAAGGTCCTTGTAGGCCGCATCGGAGTTGGCAAAGCTAGTGGCAGATCCAGCGATAGTCACTTTAAGTGTTGCAGGGTACACCATCCTAAATGGAATTGCTGCTGCTATTAATTTCTGAATGATCTGATGATATGCCGCCCCTCTTCTCTCTGATTTCTTTGGGAAGGTCCTGGGTTATACGGATCCTTGAAGTACCCCACAGAATCTCTTTAAGTTCCCGGGCTTTCAGGTAGATGTGCTGCCTTTCTAAATAACTAAGAAATTTTATGATAATCGGACGCGGGGGGGATCCAGCTGAAGGTCGAGGGCGCAATGATCGATGTGCCCTTTCAAGGTGGTAAGATGCATTGATGGGAGATGGGCCCACTATTTTAACAAAGAATTTCTGTAAGAAGGCCATGAGGTCTGGGCCTTCCTCTAATTCAGGGAGACCAATTATAAGTAGATTATTTCGGCGATTTCTTCCCTCCAAGTCCTCAGATTTTAATTGCAGCTTCTTAATTTGTTGCTTAAGTTCAGTTATTTCCATTTCAGCCTTGGTTCTCCACCTCTCTGTGGAAGCGACCCTGACCTCCACATCTGAGACTTTTTTAGATACTGTGGAGAGGTCGCTACGTAGGGATTTGAGTTCGGTGCTCAAATCTACCAGAAGCTCTCTTAGAGGGTTGATTTCCTGGAGGAATTTATCCTCCGATAGTGGCATAGGTTGTGAGGCCTTATCACCTCCGTGATCTGGCCTAGTAGGGGCCTGGTTCCTTTGCTTCTTTGCTGCCTTCTCAGGAGATGCAGGAGGAGTATGCTTTGTGAGGGCCTGTTTCCCATCCACCTCCATCCTGTCCCAATAAAGGTTCAGATTCCCAAGATAGAATCTTCAATCGATGTCAGGCTAGCAGTTCTCTTGATTTTGTTCAAATTTCTCTGGAAAAACAGCCTAAAACAGTGTAAAATTAACAATTCAGGCGGCCAGAGGGGGGAGCTCAGTACTCCAGCTGCTGCTTAGATGGATGCCATCACGTGACTCTTATTGGTCATAAGTATTGCTTTTGTACACCCCCACCCTTTTTGACCTCTAGAAGTAATGAGCCTGAATGGAAGTCGAAAGGGACTTAGTTGGTGTCTCAACATGTAGTTTTTGTTCGGGTCCACAAACCTAGGTGACCAAACATAATTCTAAAAAACAGTTCAAAAGGTCTAGGAACTTGCATGGTTGATACTCATTTTGCTTCTGAAAAACAGACTGAAAAGCCACAGGTTTTCTAGAAAAAATAAATGGTTCTTTGTATGAACAAACAACTGGTTAAAATTCTTACCATTGCCATAGGCTTGTCTAAAAAAACATCTTGCCAGCAAATAGTATCCATTGGTTTCTTGTAAAGAACATTATAGACATTTTTTACCACATAACATAAGTGCAAACATTTGAACAAACGTGTGGTGATACTTGTTCCAGCAGTTCCTGGTTCAGAGAAGCAAGCGGTTGTTTAAATGTTTGCACTTATGTCATGTGGTAAAAAACACCCACAATGTTCTCTACAAGAAACCAATGGATACTAAATGGTATGATGGCGCTCCGTTAACACACATGGAAAATCACTGGTTCCCAGAACTTGTTTATAGAATTCATTCTTCCACATCTCCAGATGATGTTCTTGTTAAGCCATTACAGGAGAGAGCCTTTGGCAGCACCTGACCAAAAATAGCTCTAAACAAATAACAAGAGATCTGGAAGTAAATGGAGGAGTACCCATCTGCACAGGTAGTGAAGGACTGAAAGTACTAGACATGTCATTATGCAAGCAATAAGGTATGACAGGCTGTGCATTATTGTGGGATAATGGCCCAGCTCAGGTGGGTTGATGCCGAGTGCTTCCACCACTCAAGAAGGGCCATTAGCCCACCACAATGAACTCCCTGGAGTGCCTTATTGTGACTATAAAATGAGTCCTTTTTTGTAAATTGATTGCAGTTTTTAAACATTTTTTGTTGAGATACTTTCAACTGGGCCATTGTGCTGGGATGATGGCCCAGCTTGAAAGTACCTATGGACCAACCAGGAGTCAGCATTCTTTCTACACATTTCATAATTGATATTTACATATCCATAACTGTCAGCCACTCTAGTAATGCCAAACTTGCTGTGGTACATGCATTACATGATATATTCTCATTCCTGTTACAGAAAGGGCCATTTGATAATAGATCACACCCTAATATTTTTGACTTTGAGCCATGGCAGGTAAATCTGCATTATTTTCATATTTGAAAAAAAGTAAAAATATCTAAACCAGGGGATACATTAAAGTTAATCTGGCCCACTAATTAAACAAGGTATGAGAGACATAACAGGAAATTGTGATAAACTGAATCTGTAGCCTGGTCCAGGAGCTACTTCTCCAGGAGAGTACAGAGTAAAGATCCTGGACATTCTCTCTGAGAGCTGTAGAGTAGTAGCTGGAGTCCCCCAAAGCTCTATCCTGGATCCCCTGCTCTTTAGTCGGTTTCTGAATCAACTACCACAAGCTGTTCATGATAAAGTATTACTGTATGCAGGTGATGCAATACTATACTCAAGCCACACTGATCCAGAAGCATTAGAAGAACAAATGCAGTCCAACTTCTCAGCAATCGAAGCTTGGTTTCTAAAATCATAACAATTACTGAACTACAAAAAAGACCAAAATCATGCTTTTTGCATCCTCCCATAACAGAAATAGGTCCCATCACCTGAAAGTTCTAAATAACAGCAGTGAACCCCTTGATATAATGCAAACATTCAAGTTCCTAGGGGTAACCCTTGACTGCTCCCTCACATTTATGCAACATATTGATCTCGTTGCTAAAACAGCTAAAGCCAAATTAGGAGATCTCTACAGGAATAAGCAGTGCCTCACCAAAAGAGGTATTGAATCTAGCAGTGACAAGTTCAGTTCTGTCATAGATTATGGACCAGTGGTACATGGTGTCGCAACTGACTCAGCCCTCAAGCGCATAAAAATGACCCTCAGTAAGGCATGCAGACTTACCCTGGGAGCTCATTGCCTCACCCACACCTGTCAGCTTTATGCACAATCTGGTTGGCTGAATCTGAATAGCCAGGTAAAGAACCAGGTATGCCTTCTTGCCATGAAATCAACTCTGGGCTTAATTCCTACTGGTGTGCAGAACCTACTTAGCAAATCCAACAATGTTAGGTGTACTAGAGGTAAAAATGGGCATTCCTTCCTTTTCCCATTCAGAGGGACCTCCCAAGAGCAATGATCTTATGAGTATTGTGCACCATATTGGTTAAATACACTGAGTGAAGAAATCCTATCTGTTATCAAACTAGGTCAATTTAAAACTAAGTTATGAACCCTTCTCACATCTACCAGTAGCTGTAACTATAGAACATAACATATGTCCACCTATCTCTCTTTTGGGCAGCCCACAACTCATGTTTTCCTACAACCATTCCCACTACTTCTCCCCACTCTCTTATCGGTGCCTTCCTCTCCCTCCTTTTCCTCTCCCCCTAGGCCCCCTGTACTACACTCCATGTAGTAAAGCCCACATCCACTGTAACCTCACCACATACCCTTGCTCCACCTCCCAAACATCAATATCTCCAACGTACATTCTCTTCGCCCCCTGAGCCCACCTCCACAGCTCTTTTCCACTGTCCTCTGACCACTGTCTTTGCTACTGTCCTCTGACCTGTTTCATCCCTACAGCATCCGGTGTTTAGGCCCAACATTCCTTTATGACTTATAGCACTAATGATATAATAATATGCAGCTCTTATGTCGAGAACTGTTAACATGTTCGCATTATCTACTCATCTTGTCTATAACTACCCAAGGCCTTATGTGTATCTTCTGTCTGCTTTCTTGAATTGTATATGACTGCTTATATGTATCATTAACTTCATACATTTCTGTTATTCTGTACTGACATGGAACCTTTGTAAATAAGCTTTTAGCTCAAAGGTACTTGTAATCTGAATACCAATAAATAAATAAAACTAATGCTGGGAGGACTAAACATTTCAAAACTAACTTTATATCTTCAGTCAAAAAATGATACAGCAACTGGCCCAGTGGCACTGAGGGTTGAGGCGCTGGACACCACACCTCGCACCACTCCGGGGACCCGGGTTCGGGCACAGACTCGGGTCATCAGGGTTCGGCAGAGGGAAGGAGGATTGAGCATCCTAATGGATGCTTTCCTCCTTCGGGGTGGGTTACCAGGGGTGCTGTATGCACCTGGGGGCCGGTGGGAGCAACGACTCTCAAGGGGCACTGGTGGCTCCAGAGGGCTGGAGTCGGGGAGGGGAGGACATTGTTTGTCACTTGGCAGGCGTGCATCAGCATGCACTGCCCGAGCTGACCTCCTCAGGGAAGGGGGGGACGGAAAGGGAGAAAAGCAGAAAAAATCCTCAGCGGGCCTAGATGATGGCCGCGCCACACCATCCAGTCCAGGAACCACGGGCAGACCCCCGCTGTGCAGGTGCTCCACAGAGGTAGGAGGAGAGACAAAAGGAGTTACTGAGGCACTCTAGGGGGCAGACTCAAGGTTAAGGAGGCATGGATGACGTGAGCAATGCCTGAAGGAGTGGAATGCTGAGGCGAGAAGGAGGGATAAAAAGAAAGTGAAAAAAAAAATGATACAGCAGATCAGTATTGCCTTTCCTTCCCCCAATAATCATTATATGGTTATCTTTTGCCTTACCTTTTTTCCTCATGGAGATAGTATTAATGCCATTTCTGGCATTCATGTTTTATGATAATTTAGAAAATGGGCATGTTAAATACTGTATTCTGGTTGACTATTGCCATTCTATTGGCATATGTGTCTGTGCCAATACACCCTGTAAAGAAAAAGGTCCAACATGTGAAGTTTATTGTTCTAGGAATTAATACCTTTGAGCCAAGGCTCTTTTACAAAGGTTCCATGTCATTAAGTACAAAAACATAGTAGACAGTGTTACAAACAATCAGTAAGCCGTTTAACAAGGCCACAACTTAAACAGTAACATTTATGTACAGAAAAGAAAAAGGAACTCAGAGGCAGTGTCAAGGGCAAGGAATAAGGATTGGAGAGTTTGAGAGGAAGAGGGAGAAATAAGAGTTTAGGAGCAGACAGAACCAGGTTAGTGGTACTCAGGTTGTCTTTGTCAAAGAGAGACCATGGTGGTTGAGTGAAACAAATGTAAGTGCACTCAGTGGGATGAGACTTTAGTCAAAGCAGTCACAGGAGCTGGAGGCTGTGAGGTGAGCGTAAAGTATGGATTTGAAAGCTCCCAATGTCGTGGAGGATAGGGAGGGTAGGTTAAGGGCATTGTACCAGGTAGGGGCATGGTATGTAAAAGGTCTTTGTCCCTGAGCAGTCCGGCATCTAGGGACAAGGAAAGGTTGGTGGTCAGATATTCTGGTGGTATGAGTGCCATTGTTCAGGCAGAGCAGGTCCCGGATACATGGAGGAGTGAGTCCCAGGATTGATTTTTTTGCCATCATGCAGGTGAGATACATGAGGTGATTGGAAAGATGCAACCAACCGGTTTCCGTGTAGAGGTCACAAGTGTGGGTCCATCTCTGTGCTCCAGTGAGGAGTCAACAGGTTTTGTTTAGTGCTGTTGAGATGCACTTTAGTGCAGTGGTAGTAGCTGAGCCTTAGACAATTAGACCATAGTCTATGATTGAGATGATGGAGCTTTGAACATCAATCCTCAAGGCAGCTTGGTTGAAAAATTGACAGTTCAGGTACAAAATTCCAATGCGTGGTGCACTGTTTTTGCAGTGTTATCGATATGGGCCGCAAAAGTAAGACATTCATCAAAAGTAATACCAAGGTATTTGAAGGTGTTCACTTGTTCTAGTGTATTTCCAAGAGAAGTTTTTATGACTAGTGGCGCATGCCTATTTTTGTTTTGATCACTGGCGAAAAGCATGACTTTTGTTTTTTTTTTTGATTTAGGACCAGTTTGTGCTCAAGGAACCACTTTTCAACACATGAGAAAGCAAGCTGCAAGCTCTGTCATAGTGGATTTGGATCCTTATGGGAGGAGAGAATTACAGCGTCATCAGCATAGAGTATTAATTGTTCAGGGCTGGATTTGGGAAGCAAGTTTAGAAATAAGCTGAAGAGGAGAGGACCTAAAATTGAGCCCTGGGGGACACCAGAGAGGACCGGTTTGGAGTCAGAGAGAACCTCAGAGATTTTTATTGTTTGAGAACGTTGTGCCAGGTAACTTTTTACCCAGGCTCCTGGTCCCTCGGCTAGCCCAATGTTGAGCAGAAGAGAGATTAGAAGGCTATGGTGAACAGTGTCAAAGGCCTTTGTGAGGTCTATGAAAACAGCTCCGGTTAAATAACCCTTATCCAAGGCTTTGTGAGTTTCACTAGAGAAATCAAGTAGGGCCGTCGACGTACTGTGTCCTTTCCTAAATCTGTGTTGCTGAATGCAGAGTAGATCGTACTTTTGCTGGAATGTGATAGTTGATCCGCCACGATCCATTCAAGAGCTTTGGAGAGGGGTGGAAGTATAGATATGGGCCAATAGTTCCCTGGTGTGGATTTGTCGCCCCCTTTATGCACTGGTGTGACTATAGAGGCCTTCCAGGTGTTGGGGAATTGACTTTGGCACAGGGAGAGGTTGAGAATTTTGTGAGGGGTGGATCACTTCTTCCAAGGTGAGGAACAGAAGTTTTAGATCAATGGTGTCACTGCTATTTCTAGATTTAGAGCAGGCCTTTTTATGTATCTGTAGGCTTCATATGTCTTAACTATTTTAAAGTGAAATAGCGGTTTGTCTGGCGAGGTGGTTTGGGATACGAATTTTGGAACTGACAAGTCCTGGAAGAAGTCTGGTGAGAGGACACCACTGAGGTCAGTGAAGGTTTTATTTAGGGCATCGGCCATAGTCTTAGGGTCACGGGTAGTGGAGCCATCAATGTTCATTGCTGTGGGAGAGGATTTAGACTGTTTGCCCGTAATATTACGTATATTGTCCCAGAAGGATCTCCCGTCACCCCAGGTGGTTTCTAGAGCATTCTTAGCCAGGGTTTAGAGAGGGCTTTGATTTTACGTTTTTTGAAAGGTGCGTAGGTGTCACAGGCAGTGTTGAAAGTTTTAATGAAGAAGTCTAGGGCAGCGTCCACATTCAGTGTATTGTAGATAGAGGATCAGTCTTGTTGTAGGAGGCAGGTTTTTAGCTTAGCAAGGTTTCTGTGTGGTAGCGTTCAACTTAGGATGGTTTTAGGAGGTGGTTTGAGGAATTTATTTGTCCAGATACAGATCACAAGGGAGTGGTCACTGAGGGAGTTGGAGAGAATGGTGGTGTTTTTTATCCAGTCTGGGTGATTAGTAAGAATCCAGTCAATGAGAGTGCTGGTTCCAGTCTTGTAGTTTTTTTCTAGTAGGGGAGTTGACCATCTGTGTTAGGTTGGTTGCTAGGATAGTATCCCTGCTGGGTCCGATATCTGAGGCAAGCCAATTTATATTGAAATCACCAAGAAGGAGGAGCTCAGAGTCAGGAGGTTGTAATCTTGCAAATTCAAGGATAGACTGGAGCCTGGCTCGTGGGTCTTTAGTGGGGATATAGACTGCAGCCACGGTAAGCACTTTGTTATGGGCACCAAGGAGAAGCTTGACAGGGAGAAGTTGTACTAGGGTGTTTTCTGGGGAGATGTGCTATGGAATTTGGAGAGATCACCTACAGAAATCATGAGCCACTTTCTTCATTTTTTAACTTTCTGTTTATTAAAACAATATACAAGTACAAATTATATGGGGTACAGTAAACTTGACTTGACAGTACATATATGTGGTGGTCATTATTACATTTCCATTTCATCTCACTTAAGCAATTGATTTTCACTGTAGATAGTGTTACTTGGCATACAGTCCAATGTATTTCAGTATATTCTAAGACAGATAAAATACAGATAACTCTTATAGACCATCTGGACCCAGGGTCAGGCCCCTCCAACTCCCTCTCCTCTCCTGTCTCCACATCCCCTCCCTTTTCTGCAGGTCAAAGGATGGGTCCCACTCCAAAATAAAAAAAGGCGCAGCTGCACCACTCAATTTCACATTTTTCTTAGCTATTATTATATCTGGCAATTAAGCGTTCCATATGAAATACCTCCTCCATCATTTTATACCAATCCTGGATTGTGGGGGATCTTTTCTGCCTCCACAGGTGAGTAATTGCCTTCCTAGCCACCAGTAAATAAGTACACAAAAAGAAGCCTTTTTCTATGCATAGACTCTCTTGTGGGACAGAGAGCAGGACTAGTTCTGGAGTGAGGACCACCTCCTCTCCCACCAACTCCACCAGTGATTCAACCATCTCCTGCCAAAATAATCTTAAGGTAGGGCAAGACCAAAAAACATGGACATCATTGGCCAGGGGTTCTCTACACTGTCTCCAACAATTACCCACTGGACCCAGGAGAAACTTTGTCAACTTTTCTGGCATTTTAAAAAAATCAACTTTGCACCTTCCAAGTGAATTCTCACCAATATGGGATGACGAGACCCCCAGTGAAGGGCAAGCATACTTAAACCACATTTCCTCTGAAACTGGGGTTGGCAATTCCCTATTCCAAGCCTCTAGGATTCCCTTAGTCAAGTACATCAAGAATTCCCTAAGCCCCCTATATAAAAGTCCAATCATATGTTGCCATGTATTACCTTGTAGGGTGGATATAAACATATTTAATAATAGAGGGAGAGGGTCAGAGAGACAGCTCCTGTGTGGGACTTTATGTAGTAGAAAAGTTTGCACTTGCAAATATCTGAAATATTCCCTGTTAGTCAAGATGTAGGCCTCCTGTAATTGTGAAAAAGGGACCAGCCCCCCAGCATCAAGAAACTGAAAAATAAAGCATAGGCTGCTTTGGTGCCACCTCTGAAAAGTAAGATCTATCCGAGCTGGTAGAAATTCTTCTTCAGACTTGTGTAGTCTTAGGAAATATAACAGAGGTGCCAGTACTGGAGTAGCTCTTATTTTATACCATATTTGTAAGGTATGTTGAGCTCCCATGTAATAATCATTTAAACCAGGAAAGGATGACATAGGTGCAAATGCAAAAACCACTAGGGAGGCATCATGCAGATCATTAAGTAAAATCTCTATACTGTTCCAGGGAGCTTTATAGGATGGGTTAAGCCAACCCAGTATTTGGCTGAGTACAACTGCATATGCATAATCTAGAAAATTAGGGAGGTTCTACCCCCCTTTATCTTTTGGGAGCTGTAGAAGGGACCATCTAGTATGGGGTTTTCATCCTGCCCAAATGAATCTAGCTAGAGATTTGTTCCAAGATGAAAAGTAAAATGATGAGGGGAGGTCTGGGATTGTTTGGAACAAATATAGCAATCTAGGTATGATGTTCATCCTTATAAGTTCTATTCTAGTATAAAAGGGGAGTCGTAGCTGTGTCCAATGGTGAAGATCTGCCTCTAATGTTTGCATAAGGGGTTCATAATTTATGAGGTACAAGTTTTGAGGACATTGGGGCAGGTAAATACCAAGGTATTTGATTTTTGTGCCTCTCCATTTGAAAGGAATAAACACCCACAAAGCTGGAGAAGGGGTGAAATTCAATGTCAAGACTTCTGTCTTGGATGGATTTTCCTTATAATCTGAAATCAACGTAACCTCCCTTAGTATATCCCAGATTGCTGGAAGCAATTTCCAGGTTCCAGAAGTGAGAGCAGGATATCATCTGCATATAATGCTATTTTGTAACTTTCCTCTCTCACTTGGATTACCTGCACATCCCGTGCGCTTATGATGGCTATTGCCAATGGTTCGATATAAATAGTAAAAAGAAGGGGGGAGAGGGGACAACCCTGATGAGTGCCCAACTCCAACAGCAAAGGGGCAGAGACATAGCCATTTATTCTAATGTAGGCACTGGGAACAGCATATATAGTACCTAACCACGTGATGAACTCCTTCGGAAAGCCATAGGAGGTCAGCACCTTCTATAAAAAGTGCCAGACCACCCTATCAAATGCTTTAAAGGCATCCAGACTAACAAAATAGGTTGGAAGAGAGTGTCCAGAGATATGATCCAAAAGATGTACAGTCCTCCAAGTATTATCGGAGGTCTATCTCAGCTTAAGGAAACCCGCTTGATCCGTACGGATCACCTCCGGCAAGATATGCTGTTAACGATGGGCCCACACAACCATGTATAATTTATAATCACAGTTTAAAATGGAAATGGGTCTGTAAGACTCTGGCAGCTGGGGATCTTTCCCCAATTTTAGAATAGCGGATATCATCGCATAGGCACAAGAGGCTGGGGGAGGACCCCCTCCTGCACCTCTACAAAAGAGCCTCTTATGAGAGGTAAAAGAAGGGCAGAAAGGTTTTGTACCACTCCACTGGAAACCCATCTGGACTGGAGCACTTCAACGTGTTTGCCTTTTTTAGTACCGCCTTAATCTCCACTTCTGTAATTGAGGATAGTAAAGATTCTTGTTGGGATTGGGAAAGTTTGGGTATAGAGAAGGGGGGATAAAAAGGCTTATATCAAGGGATCGGTTGGGGGTACTGGGTCCATATAGGAATCTTTGCAAAACTCCTGGAAACTTTGCAATTTATCTGAGGTAGTTTGTGCTGTTCCACCCATCCTAGGATTTTGGATCTTAGTAAGACAGGTCACCTGTCGGAAGCCTCTAATCCATTTGGCTAGGGCTCTAGTCCTCCTGGGTCCACCCTCATAATGAAATTTCTTCAGATACAAAAAGGCTGCCTACACCCTTGAGTCCAATATACCTTGAAGTTCCTATTTAAGGCATAATATCTCTTCATCAGAGGCATCCCTGCCCTGGCTCCTTAATTGTTGTAGGTCCCTTAATCAGGTTTGAAGTTGAGTGTATCTAGCCTCACATTGTTTACATTTCTGAGAAGGGTATAATATAACTTCTCCTCAGATTACTGCCTTAAGAGTATCCCAAATGAATGCTGAAGAGGTTTCACATGTGAGATTATCTTGTACAATTTGAGGAATTTGGCGCTCTATCATAGTGTAAAATTCCTCATCTTTAAGTAGGGAGAGATTTAGTTGCCACAATGTAGGTTTGTGTGGTTTACTCAGGTCTAATTTAAGCAAAAGGGGTATGTGGTCTGACATAAACCGATCACCTAATGACAAATCTCATATTCTATCCACATGTTCAATGGGCACGAAGAAATAATCAATATGAGAGGAGGTTTGAAACTGAGGCAAAAAATAGGCAAAGCTTCCCCCCAGATGGAAAAAAGTGTCACCACACATCCACCAGCCTATGAGCTGGAAGCTGCACTCATCACAGTCTCTGAGAGGGTGTTACCCAGTGTCTCTGGAGATGAGACATGTCCAAAGTAGGGGACACCATCACATTAAAGTCTCCCCCAAGGATCAAGATCCCCCTTTGGATTTCCACTAATTTGTTAAAAATATGTCTAACATGAGCCTGTGGGGAAAATAGTGATTTGCAAGTGTTACTTCTGTCCCATACATTCGCCCCTGTGCAATTATGTGACATCCATTAGGGTCTACTATTTCTGATTCCATCACATAGTGGGTGGAGGCCATGATCATAGTTGCCATCCCTCTTCTCCTCACCATTTTACTAGACAATGACACAACCAAGTATCTACCTCCAGCAGATAATTTCAAATGCCCCCCCAGGGACAAATGGGTCTCCTAAAGGTACACTAGATCCACCCCTTGTCTACGTATATACTGGAGGAGCCAGGCCCTCTTGACCGGACTATTTATGCCATTAATATTTGAAGATAATACAATATTTTAACAGGAGTCACTGCCATAACCCAAAATAAAACATTAATGAAACCTGACAAGTCTCATCTATTCCCACTCCCCCCCCATGACCTTCCGATATATCCCCACATTGAACTCTTCTGTCATGTAACCATAATTCAGGATCCTGGTGAGAATCATACTGTAATAATTCCCATGCACTATGGAAAGGGAATAATAAAATAATAAAACTTGATTTTTATGGTGCTTTTCAAGTACCAAGGCACCTTACAAATTTAAAATCAAAAATCAAACATTAACAAATACAAATCACATAAAATCAACAGTATCATCATACCATCAATCAGTCAGTCACTGAATGCCTGGTGCCACAAAAAAGTTTTTAAAGCCTGCTTAAATCCCTCCATAGTTGTGCACTCCCGTAACCGAAGGGGTAGAGAATTCCAATGGGTAGGGGCCGCATGCATAAATGCTCTGCCTCTAGAAGATTTCAAACACACCCTTGGAATCTCTATCAACCCCTCGTCAGCTGAGAAGAGCGATTGCCCAGGGCAGTAAGGGACCAGAAGCTCTTTCATGTAATCCGGGCCCAGTCCATGTAGGGCTTTAAAAGTCAGAAGACTGACTTTAAAGGTAATCCACCACTGTACTGGCAGCCAGTGCAGTCGGCGTAGGACTGGAGAAATGTGACAGGACTGAGACAATCCTGTCAAAAGCTGGGCCGCAGCATTCTGCACCAGCTGCAGACGTCGGATCTCCACCCCAGGAAACCCTAGGTAGAGGGAGTTGCAATAATCTAAGTGCGAGGACACAAAGGCGTGGACCAGAGTAGGAAGATCAATGGACAGAACCAGATGCTTAATCCTGGTGATGTTCCTTAGATGATAAAAGGAAGATTTGACAACAGCTAACACCTGCGAGTGCAGGGTCAGCCCTTCATCAAAAATTACCCTCAGGGTTTTGCACCTGTTCAGAAGTCAGGAGTGATGAGATGCCAAGAAAAAGTCCAGAGGGAAAACCAACCCCCAACCTCCCTATCTGGCGACCTGGGTCCACAACCAGCACCTCAGTCTTCCGGAGTTCAACTTCAACCAGCTGGAATCCATCCACTCCTGGATTTCTGCGAGACAGCTATTAAAGACAGAGAGAGCTCTATCTTGGTCAGGTGCAAAAGAAAGGTAGAGCTGGGTATCATCAGTATAGCAGTGAAACCTCAGCCCATACCATCTTACAATGTCTCCGAGGGGCAGCATATACACTGCGAACAACATGGGGGACAATATTGAACCCTGGGGTACCCCACACTCCAGGGAGACTGGGTCTGAGGATAAAAACCCAGACACCACTCTCTGAGTTCTTTCCTTGAGGAACGATGTAAACCACCTGAGGACTGTACCCAACAGTCCACAGACGTACCTCAGGCAATCCAGCAGTACCCCATGGGCCACAGTGTCAAACACTGAAGAGAGATCCAGAAGGAACAAGATGGAATGGCTCTTCCAATCTCTAGTCATCAGGAGATCATTGAACACCCGAACCAGCACTGTCTCGGTACTATGTCTCTTTCAAAAACTGGACTGGAGGGGTTCATAGACGTCATGGATGGTCAAATGGTCCTCCAACTGTGCAGCCACTACTTTCTCAATCACCTTCCCTAAAAAGGGAAGGTTAGAGATTGGTCTGTTTGCATGGCAGTCTGGGTCCAAAGCAGCTTTCTTTAAGAGGGGTGTCACCACCGCCTCTTTCAGGGAGCTAGGAAACTCATCAAATTCCAAGGAGCACCAGACTATCTGTGCTAGGACTGGACTGTTGGAATCAATACAACCCAAAATTAGGGAAGTTGGTCCTGGGTCCAAACTACAGCACGTAGGGCATACACTCTGGATGATACGCATGACTTCCATGAACTCCAGTTGGTCAAAGGTACTCCAAGAAGGCCGAGAAGCAGTGGCCTTGAGCTGATCCAAAGCAATGCCCATAGAGTGTGCAGGTTGGAATGCCGCCCTGATGTCAGCCACCTTAGTTGCAAAAAATCGAGCAAGTTCATCACACTCAGTTTGGGAAAAGGCTTTTCGAACTTGTAGACAGGCTGGGTTTCACAGTCTGTCCATAGTTTGAAACAGCTGAGCTAGTTGATTCTGAGCAGCCGCAATCTCTCCAGACAGGAACTCTGCCTTCTTATGGGTGATTGCTGATTGATAGGTTTGATAATGGTCCATCAATCTAAGGTGGTCGGCATCAAGGGCGGATTTCCACCAGCAATGCTCTAACCTTCGTCCTAGTCGCTGCATCTCCCTCAAAGTCCCATCAAACATGGGGACCGAGGGTGAAGGGAGAGAGGATGAACTCAGACTGGAGCAATGAGATCCAGAGCCACCGAAATGGCCAAATTATAGGCCAACACGAGGGTCTCTGGATCATTGGTTGTCACTAAGAGGGATGAAAGGTCAAGCACCGCCGCTAGGCCTTGAGAACTTACATCTCGTAAGGGACGGTACCTAACCAACTCCACAGGAGAAGGCCTACGAAGCAGGGTGCTAAAACCAAACCCCACGGTGTAGTGATTGGACCACCCAACTGGTTCCACCCCCAATAATCCTTCCCTTTAATATTGAGAGTCCTAGTCCCATTGGGTTCCTCCAAAAAGTAGTTTTTTTAACATCTGTCCAGGAATCTATTATTTGTACCCCAATACGTATAACCCCAAAATGTGACATGACCATCCTTAAACCTAAGGGCAACAGTGCCCTAACAACCAATAATAACTGTAACAGTAACAAACAGCAAATCAGTACTTTAAAGTGTGCTGCAAACTGTCTAATCTCCACCATACTGTTCCACTTGAAGTGTATAAATTTGGACTTCCAAGGTAGGGGAGGTGCGTAGCATCCTCCCTTCATCTCCTAGAGGGAACTCACAGAAAATTAGAGTCCACCCAAGAGAGGAGGTAGTTCCTGAGACAAACTGGTCCGGGGCTTCCTGGGAACCTAGACAGT
The DNA here is from genome assembly GCA_016271365.2 of Neoceratodus forsteri. NCBI lineage: Eukaryota > Metazoa > Chordata > Ceratodontiformes > Ceratodontidae > Neoceratodus > Neoceratodus forsteri. The sequence goes on along the minus strand of CM028137.1, from coordinate 38,152,614 downwards.
CCCCAACATAAATCAAAGTTATGAGAAAAACATAAAAAGGTAAGGGTGGGGTAATCTCCCTTCCCAGGCAGGCCTCTCATATAAAATGCTCGTATGCCCACCTCTGATATATCTCATTCAAACTGTATAGACTGGGGCCAGGGCTTCTCAGTAAGATTTCCCCTAGAGTATCCATTCTCTGCTTTAACTCAATTAAGCAGTTAAGACCCCCTTGCTCCCAGAATCAAGCCTTCCAAAAAAATAATCTCTCCCTTAATGGGCCTATGATATCCCCCAGTTTGCATCTACTGCCCAGCTGCTATATCATGATAAACAGGGAAAAGCTCAAATATAACATTTAGATCTTTATATTCTTTAACACATTCTGTTAAGACCTTTGACTTAAATCATAAAGTCCATTCCAAATGCTAATAAATTTGTCCATTAATCTATCTCCTGTCAGATAGAATCAGATCAGTTCTCCAAACCAGGAAGGGCTAATAATGTTCCCATTTATTGGATAAACTAAGTCCCAGAACAAAGATCCCTTTGATTAAGAATACTGCAGAAAGTAATGCTTCCTTCAAAATAGTGCACCGTGGGGTGGGGGTACGACACCTCCCACAGCTCTATCCCCACAAGTGGCTAAGGTACACCAAAAATTATAGAGATCTTAGCTCCAATAAATTGCCTAGAGTCAGGGGCATGTGTGTTAAGGGTCCCCAGTGCACCCCCTACTGGGGCTACCCCCCCCACACAAATGCACCTGTCAATTATAGAGGACTCAATAAATTAAAGACAGCTTCCCAACTCTCTCAGGTCTTCCTAGGTGAATCGGTACACAGATATTCTGCCAAGGCTTGCTTCAGGTCATGAGTGGTATTCTATCTGTCCCTGAGCCTTCCAGCTACAGTTTGCCATCTTGGGATACCCTGAGAAGCTCCCTCCAGTCCCTAGGCCCGATCCAGAAAGTTCAATCCACCCTTAATCAACTCAGCCAGAGCTTCTTGTGCGGAATTAAATTCCTTCTTTCCCCCTGGAAAGTGTACCACTAGACAAGTTGGATAGGGGGTGGAAAATGTACAGCCATCAGTTTTTATCACAGGAAGAAGCAGGAGATAGGCCCTTCATAGCCACATCGTCTTAGGGGCATAGTCGTGGTCTACATAGAAAAGAGTTTGTCCGTAGAAACTTTTTGTTTTTTCCAGGCCAACAACAGGACTTGTTCCTCCATGGTGTAGCTGTTAAATCTTGCAATTATTGAATGAGGAGGTGCAATTGCTATTGAGGGCCTGGGGGCTAGAGCTCTATGTATTCTCTCCAAATGCAGTTGCAGATCCTCAGGCAACCCTGTAGCTGTGTGGAGTAAAACCTAAACAAATTCCTTTATATTATTTCTATCAGAACCCTCCAGTATACTGTAGAACCAAATATCTTTTCTATGTTCTCTGTTCTCAGGATCTTCCTGGTGGGCTTCTATTAGGTCCTGCTGTTCCCTCAATTGTTGAACTGCCATCTCTGTCATCAACTCTGTTTTCTTTAGCAGTAAACTGCCACTCCATAACATCAGCGCGTTGTTCAAGCTGCATAACATCGCAGCATAATTCACCATATAAATCTTTTATTTCTGCCCGGAATGCCACCAACTCCTGATATCTAGTGTCCAGCTTAACTTTCTTGTTCCTGGACTTTGTAGTCTTTGCTGATGTTTTTTTAGAGTTTCTTTGGGTACCCAAGGACACCATGGATCTTTGCGTACTCTGCTCTGAGACCTCAGAGTCAGATCGTCCCTCCGTTTTCTCCATCATCACTGCTGTCGTATCAAGACCAGTCTGTTTTTCTTTTTACCCTTCCTTTCTTAGGTTAAAACTGATTATTTTCTTATTTAACTGTTAAAATTTTAACAGATGGAGGGATTTGTTGCAGAGACTTGGTCAAGTGCTGAAATTATGCTGCCATTGCTCTGAGGGTGGAACTGGAAGTCCCCCACTTTCCTCATTCTTAATTTACATCACAAACATGGCTGCCACATTTACTCTTTTATACAAAACCTTCAACTAGGTCCTAAAAAGAAACCCCCTAAATGAAAAATATACATTAATACAGAAACTGAATGTTCTTTCTACTCATGATCCCTTTCTTATACACAAATTAAAAAAACTCAAGCACTATTCAGATTTTTTTTAATTTTTTGGTGTTTTTTCGGTGACCATGAAAAATCACACTCATAGCCTAACCAGCATGACAGAACAATCTCTGCTGCTAACCCTACCCCACATAAAATTGAGTCACTTGCTCTGTATGAGTTCTGTTTGTCTCTTTGTGAATATATGCAGTGGAATTTTGCAAAATTTTGAATTAATGCATTCCATGCTTCTTGGGGCTGGGGGAGTGAGCATTCTAGTAGACGAATGCCGCAGAATATTGAATTCTTATGTTCCATGGTAAACAAAAAAACGTTCTACTGCATGTCTAAAAAGACAAATGACTGACAGTTAGAAACCATCTGTGCAGGGACTGCAGTGGAGCCCTGTTATAATCACACCCTGAGTGCCACGCAAAAATGTTCTTATAATCGGGATGTTCTTATAAGAGGGCCTCACTGAACATAGTGAAAATCCACATAACATCTGTGGCTAACATGATGAAACTGGGCTCAAACTAGTTTTTAGAGAGCTCATTATAAAAAGTAGTAAAGTGTATAGTGGAATGCTGTTATACATGAAATTCCATGCCTGGAATATGCTTGTTCTGCTGCAATAGTGATGTCATTATGTTGTTCTGCTGCAGTAGTGATGTCACTACTGCAGCAGAATCACTTGGAATCCTGGCACATTGTTGCTTTCTTCTATTAATTCTGTGGTGACAGTATTCTAGAACCTCTAGAGACTTTTTAAGTCAGTTTCATTATGAAAAAGAGAGAAAAGAAAAACACAAAGCACACATTTCACATAGTACTACTATACACTATAAAAAATACCGGATGAGCAACTTTATGCACAACCTGTGTGTTCTATCACCTTGGGGTTCTGATTCCCATGAACCTCGCTCTCAAGGTCAGAGGAAATCAGAACCCTTCTGTGGCAGAACACACTGGTTGTGTATAGTTGCCCATCCAGTATTCTCTATATAATATAGCTTTCTAAAAAGCGCTTGCTATAACAATTACAGTATTGTGTTGTTATAAAATGTATTTAGTGTCTTACTTAACTAGGAAGGAATATGTGTTTCTTTCTTCATAGGGCATCATTCACGCATCCATTCACCACTTAAGTGACTGTTTATGGGGAAACTAAAGTATGATTCATCCCTTGATAAGCACACACAGAGGTGATAATGATAATGTACCACCACCTCTGGAAACAAGTATTCTTATAAATGGGCTGACTGTTCTTATAAGCAGGCTTTACTGCCATTGAAAGTAATGGGCAAAAATTGGAACATCCCAAAAATGTTCTCATTAATGGGATGTTCTTATATCCGATATTATTAGTGGACTCCACTCTACATACGTTTTATAAGCATTTTTTTTTATGTCTTAGGCTTTTTTAAATTTGCCTAACCCATTTTCCAAGTGCACTAAGACCATTTAGGGCTTGGGTTATTGGTTGATACACGCCTTCCCAGGGCTTGTAAGGCCCTCCACTTATAATTTTGAGCCTCCCCATACTCCTGGGCATGTGGGTATCCACCAATACCCCATATCTTGTCAGATCTTATTGCTTACATGTTGCTGCTTCCATCCAACCCATCTCACAAAAAACAGATACATTTTATAACTTACTGTGTACCAGTAATATGCTATTATCTTCATGGCTGCATTAGATGAGAACTTTCTATCACAGCACAGAACAAAAACATTGATCTACTACAACGTTACTGATGACTTACTTTTAATATAAACAGAGACAGAGGACTAGACGTGCAAAGTTGCCAACATTTGCTCTATGAAAAATTTCAAATTTCAGCAAATTTGCAGAGCTCAGGACTGCAATTGGTCATATTATTCATCAGGCAGATTTACCAAAATTCACCTGGTGACAATTCACCAGTGAATAACAAGGCGAATTTAGTGCTGCCAAACATTAACCCCCTCAAACACCTCCCATTGGCACCCTTCCAACTCCTCCCCTCGCTCCGGAAACATCATGCTTGCTGCTGGTGCTGCAGAAGAATGCATAGTCCCTTCCCCCCACTCACATGCCAAATACACGCCCCTCACCCAAGTCCCACTGTACTTCATTTATGCCCCCAGTCCCCCACCCAAACCCCCTGTGATCCCCACCACCCTGCCCCCCTACAAAATGTAGGTTGTGAATAATGCGAATAATGCAAACAGTCCCATGGTGAAGAGCATCTTTTCTGTTCTCTGCCGACTCCTGACTCTTGTCTCATAATAAAGGCTTTAATGACTCAATGGTAATTCTTATCTCCTAATAAGACTGATTGGTTAACATTCCAACAATGTTCAACTAGCAGGGCTGCTCCTCTCACACATGGCGCCAAGGAGAGGGATGGGGGTTGTCACTACAGTTCTGTTTACAAACACTTCTACTTCAGAGCCTGCCATCCTCAGGCAGGCAAGCTAAGTGTGACAACTACCTGGCTCACACCTCGGAGGACCATTTACCATGGCTATCAACCTGGGTCCCTGGGAGAAAACGTTTGAACACAATTCTGCTAGGTTTGTACTTCTGGTCATGGGAACCCAAGTAAATCCAAACACAGTGGAAGCAATAACAGTACTGTCCAAACCAGGTTGGGATTCTAGAGTGTGGCTTTTATTTACATACACAAAGAATAATCACAAAGCAAAGATGGACCCCCACAGGGCTACTCCCACTGGTAATGCAGATTACTGAGGTACAGAGAACACACAGTGAACCCTCAGGCTCTGAATGGAAACAGCAAACACTCTCTGGTTCTGAATGGAGATCGTCACAGATGGCCAGAACTGGTAAACTACCCTTGACTAGGCACCCTCGGCCAGTACTAGGAGACTTTCCCATATTTCATGAGAAATTACTGGTTGCACCCTCGACCACCAAAGAGCACATATAAGCTCACAGAAAATCCAACCCACATCTGGGTAAACTATTTTCTTCAGGCACTGGACAAATGCACTGAAAGAAAACAAAGGTGCCCAAACTGAACCCGGAGAGGTAAACATGGTTACTGCAGATGGGGGGGTCTCCTACCTTTCGCTTCCAAATTTATACTTGGCCATTCATCTGGTTAATAACACCCTCACAGAAAACTTGTAGATGCTATCTTGAAATGTCTTTCACATTTAACATACTACATTACACACCTCTGAGATGTCTCGAAGTTAAAAGTCCTGTAATTGGCAATGTCTCTTCACTAGACCTCCACTTTAGCAGGCACTTATAAAATCAGACATGAACTAAAAGTTCTGTACTTGGCAAGTCTCTCTCTCGGGACCCCATAGTAGGCAGACACTTTTAAACAAAAAACAGTCTTGGTGACAGAGTTCCTTTGTCAGAGAAAAACTCTCCAACAGGAATGCAGGTGCCCCAAGGCTTTTCCACACAAAAGTCTCGGGTACTCACAGAGCAGATGAATCTCAGGCAGCTTCAACACAGTTCAGGCTGGACCGGGGATTGACCCTGAATCCTGGAATCCCTCCCCCAATCCCTCTGGGGATGAGGCACTGGAAAACCCTCTTGGAACAGTTTACACCACTTCACTCTCTGTCTTCTATGTTCTTCTTCTAGGGTGAGAACAAACTACCCAAACCACAGTGATAGCTCTCTGTCAGAGCTAAAACTGAGGCGCTGCCTAGACTGCAGCCTCCTCCTGGAACTCTACTCTACAGACTACTGAACTCTAACTCAACATTCAACAGCTAACTCCCCACAGCTAGCATTCCAGTGTGGCTTATGCTGCTGGGACAGTTCTATGATTACATCATCCTCCAGCTTAGCTGAAACTGAAACCAGAGACTGACAGAGAGAAATATGTTTAACTGGCATTTCACAAGCTGCCTGTCCCTGCCTGCCACTGATTCTAAGTGGGATTCTAGTAACCCCTGGGAACTAGGGGGTTACACTAGGAGCAAAGATGTTAGCATTTATTCATCCTACCATTTTATAAGACAGGACATGGATGAGTCATCAATGAAGAGAATAGACACTCTGCACCAGGGGGCCATTTTCTTTATTTGCAGCCTATATTTTGTGGGTGCTCTTAGGAGAAGGATGTGGTGGGGACCAGAGGGAGTTTGTGTGGGTTGGGGGACTGGTAGTAAAAATTAAATACAGTGGAACTTGGGTGAGGGGAGTGTATTTGGTACATGGGTGGGGGAAGGGATTACCTATTCTTTTACAGTGGAAGCAGCAGGCATGGTGCTTATTGAGGCAAGGGAAGTGAAGCTGCCAGGGGGAGTTCTTCTGATTTATTTTTATGTTCTTGACTTGGGGGGGTCACAGCACTGTAGGTTTTGGGAGTTTTTTTAAGTTAAAAAATTAGATGGCATAATTGGCTGGTTCAATTGCAGAATTTCAAATTTTTCACAAATGTGAATAACACGGATTTGCACCAACTTCGCTGGCAAATTCAAAATTCTCAGTATCTCTATTGAGAGAAACTACATGAACTCTGCAGATCCTTCAATAAATTTAATCCTTCAGTCAATCCAAAAATGTAGTACTTCCAGCAAAAATGCAACTTCTAGACACCAAAACTGAACTGCAACAGGGCAAAATAGAAACATCAATATATTGAAAACCAATGGATCATTTCAACTACCTACACCCTTCTAGTGCACACCTTAACCATACAAAAAGAGCAATTGTCTACAGCCAAGTCCTACAATACCAACCTACATGTACAGCTGAGTTAGACAGGGCCAACAGTTTGGAAATACTATGAGGACCTTTCACCAGCAAAAACTACCCCTCACATGTAACTGACAAACATATTGCACAAGTTAGACAAATACCTTGAGAACAGGTAATGGCATAAAAAGAGAAAAAAACACTGAAAATGCACTCCACCGGGGTTGCTAGAGAGCAGAGCATGAAACAGGGTGTGTTTAGCACCAGCTCCTGCCAATTGTGCCTATTTTTGCTTAAAACTTATAAAAATTGAAATTTTATACCAGAAATTAAACCAGAATATTCAGCAACAGAGAATATACAGCAGATCGATACCAAACTCGAAGATGGGAAGCACAAAAGGAACAGCAGGAGGACAGACTTCTAAATCTATGCCACCTATCCAACTGTCCATGCAGCAACCAGGTCCCAGACAGGCCAATTGATCTCTAGAGTCACCACCCAGTGAAAGGGTTCCACAGGCAGTAAGCGACATCAACAAAAAAATTGAAAATATACTTGACCACCTTGGCATGCAGGACACAAAAATCGAAACTACCGTCTCTACCGCCAAAGAAGCTGTAGATCGCTCCATGAAAACCCAAGTGGCTGTGGCACATCTCACAGTGGAAAACTCTCCTCTGTCAGGAGGTTTAAACCTCACTCTCAGGTTCTTGGCAATATTGGGAATGCAATAAATCACAAACACATTGCTTAAGAGTAATAAACTTGATCATTTCTACCAAAAGGATAAATCACAGTTGTCCTAAGCAGTTCATACAAATATGAACCAGGAGCCAATGCTAAGCTTTCCCTATACCTTGAGGTTTCTCCATGTCTCTTGGGGTCTCCGAGGTGTTGAAAGTGGCCAGTGGCCAAAGTTTAGTGACCAGTGGCCAAGGTTTTAGTGACCAGTGACAAAACTTTTATCAACAGCATATAATTGGCTAACAAAAAGGTTGAAGAGATAGAAAGGTGTAAAATGGCTAGTGTAGATTGCTAAAGGGCTAGTAAAAGGTGAAAGATGGCTAGTAGATGACTAAATAATGCCAACATGTGAACTGGTATATCTAGCTAGTCAATGGCTGCAAGTGACTAAGTAAATGAATGATACCACCATGTCAGTTAATGTGCATGCATGTGTAAGGCTTTAAAAAGTTAATGGTTAAAATGAAGAAAATAAAATAAATCTTAAGCACACAGCCAAAGTCTAACTTGGAATTGCCCTATTCAGCAAGAAAATATTGTGTATCAAAACATGTCTTTTTAAAAGGTTACAGCTGAGATAAGAATGCAGCTGCTAGTAACCACGGCTGGCCTTGGAAATTAAACTTCCCCATCTTGTGATACAATTTGGCCATTGTCTGGTTTTATCTGTAAGTGGAGTATTTTTAAAACAGTCACATCCCCTTGCATGTTTTCTGTATCCTGAAGTAAGTATTTTTAATAAATAAAAAAACCCTGATTACTTATTTTTCCATTTAAGAATGATTGTATTTCTCAGCACAGTGTCAAAAAGTATCTTGCGACCAAGGTATCTTTTGGCCAATGTATTTTTGAACCCGAGTCTTATGACTTGTCAAATGACATATTGTCTGTGTTTAAATCTGCTGTCATAGGTTTTGGGAAATTCCAGCCTTGCATTTTTTTTCTAAGCTTACTACACATAAATATGGGACCTATGGTTATGTCCAGCATCCCTTCGAGAAGATGCAGTCTCGGACAATCTGCAGTCTGAAACTATCCATAGATTGCTCGGGGGATCCAGAGATATATGGTTTCATGTGTCTCTGAAATTCTTTAGCCCTGGTGATAATAAGCCATCAGCTTTTTTGATTTGATCATGTTAGAGGTAAAATTGTTAGGGCTTATTTGGTATTAATAAATTGTAACTGATTTAAAACAACATTTGGTGTCAGGTGGTTTTATTAAATTACCAGGGACCACTAGCCAAGAACCTTGTGTTTTACAAATTGGCCGAGCCAGCCAGCAGGTGGTTTTGGTTCTGGTCTTGGTAAATCTGGTAAAGCCTAGTGTTTACTCTAAACAGGGTCCGCACAGGTAAGGGTCATAAACTATCTGTGGGGCTGGTAAAAAGAGTCTAATGGACTCTGAGTGTTTTAGTGGACTTGAACCTACAGGAAAAGGTCTATGGTGCAGCTGTAAGCTGGGAAAGGGTAATGTATATTTATGTGGGGGTCTGAGGACCCCAGGTTTAAGAATATTTATGTGGGGGGTTTCAGGACCCCAGGTTTAAGAATATGTGGAGAGATGTATTAAGGAAAAGTCTCTCAAACAAGCAAGGGCAACTGCCCTTGTAATTTGTGCTTGCTAGAATTATATACTGTTAGAGCCGATGATGGCTTTCACAGTTCAGGCTGCTTTTAGTAGAAAAGCAGCGGTTGATTAAGTAACGTTAGATAAGCAACATTTAGAGAAAGAAAAATAAACTACTGTGGATGCATACACAGTAGGTGTGACTACAGATGGGTTGATTTGAAAATCCCCCCCCCATGTTCCCTATCTGTGTAGTTTCAAGTTTTTTTGTATCAATTTCAAGTTCCCTTGCCTCCTATAGAGGCTGAAACATTTGATCCCAAACACAAGTACTGGGGATCTCCAACAGTTGGATCTCAACCTAGTACCTAGTACTGCTACAGATTTTTTAAATGCAAACCAGAGCTCTGGAAAAGACGTGGTTTGGCAGGTTACTGAAATGGTCAAAAGAAAACCTCTGAAGGGGTTAATAGCTGCAGCGTTTGGAGATTACCATGAAGGTCCTGCAGTCAGTTTTCTCAATCGGACTGGTGTATCAGAAAAGAAGAAGAAAAATACCTTGGCACAGGGTAAGTCTGAATTTTGTTTTATTTAAAGTTTTTTTTTTCATGTCTGTCTGTTTTATTTCTGTGATACATATACTAAACAAGGTAATGCTCCATCTCTCTCGTGCATATTTTCCAGCGTATATCTGTGTTCTGTAATTATGTTCTGTTGTTAAAGTTGCAAGATGGAATTGACTGCCTTTAGTGCAGAACATGTTACAGTAAAAAAAGAAGAAGCTTCTTTGCCTCGTATCTGACTGTTTTAATTAGTTTTATTTTTAATGGAACATTTGCGCTGCCTAGATAGGGTCAGTGAAGAACTTTTGTATGTAGTTGTTGGTTGGAGCAGGTAGTGTTGATGGTGAAGAGACATGACGTCATAGATTGCAATGTGCAGAAAGATTTGTAGTTTGCAAGCAACGTGCCAAGCCACTGCTAGGAGAAAACATAATGTGTTAACAGCTATGAATGGCTTTATCATACTTCTAGTTAGAACCAGAAACTTGTTGCAAAATGGCAGAGTGCCATATTTTGGCTATACGCCAAAAGGTGTAACTATTTTATACTAGATGTGTCCACTTACAGATGGTATGTTGTGCTGTATTTTAAAGGAGTTGGAAGGTGTTTAACATTTTTTTTGTTTGTTGTTCTGAAAAGATTTGGCATGGAGATATGTGTAAATTTGTTGGTTTAAAAGATTGTCAGTGTTACAAGACAGGCAGGAGGCAGCACATATATCTAAAACACGTACAGTTTTCTAATGAAACTATGGGCATTACCTTAGCAAATTGGTGTCAAATAATGTCAGTCTTATTTTGTGTTAAGTATTTCTTTTTGTGTATGTGTATGTGTGTGTACTGTCTTGGCCAGCAGTTTTATTTTGTGCTCTATTATTATTTAAAGATATTTTAATATTAGTAGTGTTCATGGACACTACAAAAATAGCTGGGGTTGAGCCACCCTTGCATGCACACTGTATGACCTTTTGCATGTTATTTGACCTTCTTGTGTTTCAACATTTTATGTTACTACCAGTTCAAACTTGATGTGTATTCCCTACCTAAAGCACAACTTTTTACACAAAATGTATGTTTTCATGAAAGCACACCAAGAGTGAACCATGCAATTTGACTTTTTATTGCAAAACTGGCATTCTAAGTAAAGAGGAACAAACTTTTTTTTTCTCTTCTCCTTTCTTCTGGGCTTGCAGCCAACACAGGCAATGCTCAAGGCCTTCCCCCACAAACATTTGGTTGTAAGCACAACTCCTTTGTTCCTGAATAATATCAAGTGATTCCCATACTATGCAAGGCACTCCAGCTGGAAGGGGAGAATTATTTATCACCTTCCCATTCTTTTTTTTTAGTATATATATATATATATAGTACACTTTAAAAAAACAAAAGGACTATTACAGCTGTTTTTGAGAGTTTACCATCTACAGCTAAAAAAAACCCACAATGGCTTGTGTTTTTATGTGTGACCATTGTGTAATCATTTTTTTTCCTTTTTAAAATGTATTCTAAGAAATACATATGTACAGTATTGCCATCAATTCGGATCTTTTTTAAACTCAGCTGACATTTTGTCATGCTTAGGATAAGGGAACCCAGGGATGCTTGGCTTCTTTTATCCTATGGAAATAATCTTGTTTTATTTTCAGACTTGTGTGTTTGTTTTTGTCATTTGTGTGTTTCTTTCTCTTTCTTCTAGAGAAAAATAAGTTCCCCATCTGCATAGTAAGGTATGAAACTTACTAAACTAATTGTAATATTATCTTGTTATAATTTAAAGTGTGGTAGGTGGGGACTGCAATGGGGCCACTCCATTACCATTTATCCAGTGCACACCTTTTTAAGGTGCTGCACGACTGGCTACTAATATTGCCAGACCATTTCTGGGTTAATATTCATGTCACCATCCACAGCTAACCTTTTTATTGCTACAGTATTCGAGCTGCCTCTTCCACCACAGTAGGAGCTCTGGGGGGGGTAAGCTACCCTTCCTTCCAGTGTAATACCCACAAAGGTTGCAAGGTACATTACTGTCTCCCCATAGAGGTAAATACCAGAAAATGTGTATTTGCTAATAATTGTTTTTATTTACAGTTCTTGAAAAGACCCAAGGTATTTTTAACAGTCTAACCCAGCTCAGTCCTTCTGCCTTTTCTAGTGCAAAAAGTTAAATCTCATACCTATTATTAGTACAAGGGCTTCTGCCCTCAGCAAGTAATCAGTTAAGCTGGAGGGGGGAGTTGTGTATGTATTTCCACATATTCATTCTTTTGATTGTCTTTTCAGCTTTCTCGTTCTGTCAAAACAATGGTAAAACAACTTCTCATAGCCTTACAGCAATGGATACAATCATCTGCTTTCTATAAGTGCTTTTTATAAATGCAAAGTTTTTTTTATAATTTCAAAGTTCTAAGCATTGCAAACCCTGAAAAGTCTTACAAGTTAACAAAAACAGAGTGGTGGATTGCTCCAATAATTCTCTAAACCAAAACTAAGTAATTTTTACCAAGGACTGCAACTTATAAACTTGAACTGTACCACACACCCTCTGCAACTTATTCCATGGTTATGTTCAACAAGTAAATTCACAATACTCTAACATTCCCGGACTCTGAACTAAGCTTACAGGCTATATTTGTTTTGTGTTTAAAATGTATTTTATGCATTATGCTCAATACTGAAATTGTTCTATTGCAAAAATGCTTATGTTTCATGTTTATGTTACAATGTTTTGATATACATCTTGCTACACTGTAGCATGTGTGTATTCAGAAAAGTGCTCTACATGTATAAATGTTTTTAATGCTCATAACCAAACCTAAATACTGGGGCCATCATTGCTGACCCACCCCTACAATATGTTCCAAAGCAAAACCCCAGATAAATCAATACTCTGTTTGTCTCATTACTCACAGGTACCCCTAAAAAATAAGTGCACTCTATGCAGGTTTTGTCATTTTAAATCTTAACAATTATATTATGCAGAATTTAGATTGTGCTCCAAACCTATGCTTCAAGCCTTACTTCACTCAGTACTTTGGAGTATTTCACTATACAGGGTAAAGAAGGTAGACCCTTGCACTTGTCACAGGTGCAATAGGCACTACTATTAGTTGGTATAGGCCAACAATATATGTATGTGTCCCACTATTGCATAGTGTAACAGGCATATTGCCATAAACTATATGTTTGAAACTTGTTATTTTAACATTACAAGATTTTATAACTCAGGTCTCAGTTAGGCCTCCTAGCAACAGATAGAGGGAAATTATGTTCATCACTGTATAGCCGCTTCTGTGATTTGAAAGCAGGGTGTAACCATAACATTGTCATGGATTTACAGATGGTCAAATGGTATAATTGGACCTCGGCCTGCACCCCCAAGTGTGTGGTTGACATCCCATTTTTATTTTTCTCTTTCCAATTGCCAGAATTTAGGCTCTGTCACACCACTCTTTACAAAACAAAAAGTAATTGGTTTAAAAGATTGTTATTTATGTGTTTTTAACTCAGTTTCTAACACACTTTGCAAGTTTGCAGGTTTACATGGTGTGGCACACATAGGATATCCACGTTCAACAGCAGTAATACTTTCATCTAAGTTGCCAAGACCTTCCTCTTTTTTCCTGAAAAGAAAACAACTGCCACAGCTTTGATGTCATCACCATTTTGGTGCCTGACTGGTTCCACATAAGGACTATTGCATGAATCAAGTTATTATTACCTCTGCAAGTGTAACGTTTTCAGCAAAATTACACCTATTTGTAGAACTTTAAATCAACTAAAAAAAGGTTCAGTCAGTTCAGACTCTGCAATCAAGCCTACTGTTTCTGCTTACTACGAAGTGAAGTCTGGAGTAGCAGCAATCCCCTAACTTCAGCAAGAAGATTCTTCTTCAATTAATCTTCAAGCAAGACATCCATTTTCTTCACTGCTGCTTTTTCCAAACCTGGCTGGTACTTTATACAAACCTATTGCTCTATCATGGACTGTGTTTTTAATGGTTTATTGTAAACTGTTACCTTTTTATGGACTGTTGTAATCAACTACCACAACACAAATGCCATGCCAGCGTGTGTGTGTGACTACTCCATTAAAAGGACTCAATGCACAATCTAATGCACCCCTGGCCAGTGTGTCTGCCAATCAGCCATCCAGCAGCCAGCAACATGAACACTGCCTTTTCTACTATGCTGGTGTTTTGTTTTTAAATTACTGTCTGTATAGCCCCATGTGCCTTGTGGGGTTACCACAATTCTGCAAATGACATTTCACCTGTACTGTAGCTACACCAACCTGTGGTTACTTATATGAACTTTATGGACTGTTTATGAACTGTTAATTTCATGGACTGTTACTTGTATAAACTTTTTAAACTGGTCATATATATCTTATAATGACCTATTTAACAAGAGACATTATCAACAGATTCTTCAATCAGGCTCCAAGGGTGTGCCACACCTCAACACACCTCAACACAAGGTAGCATCTACCTTATCCACTCTCAAAGTGGATTCCATGAACTCTTCTTCATCAACAAATATTGTTATGTCATATTGTGTTATATGTGGTATCACATGTTAGCATCTTTTCACATATTTCAATTGTGGTGTTGACATCCTTGAGTTCTGCACTATGTTTTACAAACTCATCATTTCTGTTCCATCTGTAACCACCCCTGTACCAACTCCAGAATAGGATGCTTTTTATAAATGTCTTGACTATCTGTATGCTGGCAACCAGTTTTAAATCATACACCTATTCACCTAGACTAACAGTTTAAGAGTAAAAATGTTTATTTAGTTTTTTTAACCTTCAGTTGATAACTAATTTTTACATTTATGTTCCATTTTTGTGAAGGTTTGAGTCCCTCAGGGGCCTCTTACCTTCGAGGTGGGGAATGTTGAAAGTGGCCAATGGCCAAAGTTTAGTGAACAGTGGCCAAGGTTTTAGTGACCAGTGACAAAACTTTTATCAACAGTATATAATTGGCTAACCAAAAGGTTGAAGAGATAGAAAGGTGTAAAATGGCTAGTGTAGATTGCTAAAGGGCTAGTAAAAGGTGAAAGATGGCTAGTAGATGATTAAATAATACTAACAAGTGAATTGGTATATCTAGCTAGTCAATGGCTGCAAGTGGCTAAGTAAATGAATGATACCACCATGTCAGTTAATGTGCATGCATGTATAAGGATTTAAAAGGTTAATGGTTAAAATGAAGAAAATAAAATAAATTTTAAGCACACAGCCAAGGTCTAACTTGGAATTGCCCTATTCAGCAAGAAAATATTGTGTACCAAAACATGTCTTTTTAAAAGGTTACAGCCGAGATAAGAATGCAGCTGCTAGTAACCACAGCTGGCCTTGAAAATTAAACTTCCCCATCTTATGATACAATTTGACCATTGTCT
This sequence comes from Neoceratodus forsteri, assembly GCA_016271365.2. Taxonomy (NCBI): domain Eukaryota; kingdom Metazoa; phylum Chordata; order Ceratodontiformes; family Ceratodontidae; genus Neoceratodus; species Neoceratodus forsteri. The sequence goes on along the minus strand of CM028137.1, from coordinate 38,137,552 downwards.
GGGTTTTATCTGTAAGCTGAGTATTTTTAAAACAGTCACATCCCCTTGCATGTTTTCTGTATCCTGAAGTAAGAATTTTTAATAAATAAAAAAACCCTGATTACTTGTTTTTCCATTTAAGAATGACCGTATGTCTCGGCACAGTGTCAAAAAGTATATTGTGACCAAGGTATCTTTTGGCCAATGTATTTTTGAACCCGAGTCTTATGACTTGTCAAATGACATATTGTCTGTGTTTAAATCTGCTGTCATAGTTTTTGGGAAATTCCAGCCTTGCATTTTTTTTCTAAGCTTACTACACATAAATATGGGATCTATGGTTATGTCCAGCATCCCTTCGAGAAGACGCAGTCTCAGACAATCTGCAGTCTGAAACTATCCATTGATTACTCAGGGGATCCAAAGATATATGGTTTCATGTGTCTCTGAAATTCTGTAGCCCTGGTTGTAATAAGCCATCAGCTGTTTAGATTTGATCTTGTTAGAGGTAAAATTGTTTGGGCTTATTTGGTATTAATAAATTGCAACTGATTTAAAACAACATTTGGTGTCAGGTGGCTTTATTAAATTACCAGGGACCACTAGCCAAGAACCTTGTGTTTTACAGAGGTATAAGACTCAGTGTCTCACATTATATAGCTATGATAATTACTATGGTTACTGTAAGGTAGAAACATTTCTAGTTACAGAGATGAGCCCTATTGGCTAAATTAGTGGTGGCTCCATGGTCCAAGATAACATTATACAATTTTGTAGTACTCACCACTTTGTGAAGCAAAAGAGTACAGTGTGCAGAGTCTTACACAAATCAGTGCAGTAGTACAAATCACCAAAAGGTGGCAATGCTGACTTATATATCATAATCATTCCAAGGACACAGATGTTCTAACATCCTATAAGTAAGAAATACACAGAAAATACATAGAGAATATATATGTATTAGCAAGCAAAGTGTATTACAATAACATGTGTATATATCCTGATATCTACTGTTGTATGGTAGATGCCATAGCCCTATATGTCAGTATAACAAATGCCTAAGCACTAGCTGTCTACGGTGTACCTCTGGGGGTACCAATAAGGGTGCAGGGACCTCATGTAACAACTCTGAACCCACCTACAGTCGCTAGACAATTCAGCTTGAGCAATGAATATTAGGCTGGTTAGTTTGCCTGAAGGAACAGAAGGAGGAAAGTTGCTATCCTTTGTGAGACACTGGTTAACCGAAACACTACCATAAGAAGTGGAGGTCAACTTTCCCAACATAAAAAGAGCTTACCGGGTGAATATCAGGACCCACCAGCTGAATCCAGACACTCCGTGCACCATCTTGATTGCAACAACAGGCATGGAGGTGAGGAATCATCTGTTGAGTTCGGCCAGACTTAACCATCCACTTCAATATGAAAGGAGTTGATATCTGACTGTTTCCAGACTAGTCTTATGCCACCAGAAGTTGCAGAAAGCTCTTTGATTCCCTCAGGCAGCAACTGAGGGCTTTGGAGGTGGTTCATGCACTTCTATCACCGGTGAGACTCTGGATTACCTATGGGGGAAAATCTTTCAATTTACAGACTCCAAAGAGGCCAAAAAAAAAGTGGACAAAATTGCAACTGAATTCAGGGCCATGGCACTGGACATGACAGATAAGGAACCCGATTCAGAGATTGATTCATGAGGTGACTGTATCTTGGTTGCAGTAGTTACCATTGAGAGGTGTTACCCAGGACAAGAGACTGCATTTTTGATTTCTTAACATTTCTTTTACTACCAATATTTTATTTATTTATTATACATATCAGAATTACAACCCTTTGAGTCAAGGACTCGTTTCCAAAGGCTCCACGTCAGTTCCAGTGGATTTAACACATAGACAGCAACACAAATGCAATATGATAGACAGGAGGTTACAGAAGTTTTTTGTTACATACCAAACAGCGAATAGCAAAGAGTATTCATATATTTGCAGGTATCAGAAAAAACAACATAGAATCCCGAGCCATCCAGTGCCCAGATAAGAGTTACAGTTTACAATATGTACCATTATTGCATCAATCCTTAGCTTATAGATTGGGGAGAGACAACATAATCAGTTGGATTTCAATATTGCACTGTTGATTGCATTATTTAGAGGTTAACCTGGGTTTAAACAAGCTGAAGCAGCAAATCATAGCTGTATAATCCTACTATCAGTGTCTTTACCTACTAAATCATAGCAGATATTCTTGGCCTTAATGGCATCTTTTGAGATCGGCTGTTGAGAAGTGTGTTGTATTCGTATGGTGGGAAACACTTTATCCACCAAGGTAACTGGGGAAAATCATTTTATAGTCTCAACAGAGGTGTCTACAGTTTAATGCATATATTACTATGTTTTTTATGTTCCAATTATTAAATGTACTTAAAAGGCAGAGGTTGCAAGAAATTTGGGGCAAAATAGCTAAACACTTTTTCTTTACCTTCTCAACTGAATTGATTAGTGGGCACAGTGACTTAAGTAATGTTATGTTAGAAGTATTATATAATTCTCATGAAGGTATTGTTCCACTAGTCATTGCTTGGTGAGCATATCTATTATAACATTGATGTAAGGATATCAGTCCCATATGTTGATTACCCCACATGCTGTACCTAATGTAATAGATCACCAAATCTGGGTGCTAACATGGTATTGTAAAGAAATGTTTTCTCTTATTCATATATGTGATCTATTATTGTATTTACTACTGATTCTTCAGTGTTTTATTTTAAAAAAAGTAATAAAAATAAAGTTTAAAAAAATGCACACTGCCGGTTGTGACATACAACTAGAGATGCTGCCAAGTTTTAAGTTGCATGTCAATTTTAAGTAAAGTTACCAAATTCACCTTTGTGGATCAGTTCACAAATGTTTGCCATATACTAGGGAGGTCACCTTTATTAACGTCACTTGTAAGTTTGCCTTTAGGATACATTTGGGTGACGTTTCTCAGAATAAGGCCACTGGTAAACAACAGTGCTTCAAGTTCACATGAAAGAGCTACTGCAAGTCACATGATCACATGGTACATCTCCATATATAGTGATTTTGCTTCACTTTTTTTTTGCAGTGTGAGTTAGTCAAGGAGATAGGAAACTGATACGTTTCAGAGCTACATGGAGAGATATAAATCCTCATTTTTTAGTACATCAACAGCTTATTTTACATTATTGTCTCATTCTCATTTAATTCTTTGACTTATTAGTAGTTTAGTTTTGTTCCTGCAAGAGGCAGCAGGATGGGTGATCCAACAGCTCTCCCACAGTGCTGCAGCACCCCCCCAAGTTCTGCAGCAGCTCCACTCCCACAGTGCAGCACCAGCAGCAGCATGTAGTGGCAGTGGCACCACTACCCACTAACTCCACTCTCATACCTGCAACACCTGACTTTGATAATGGGAAACTATCATCAAGATCAGGCTCAGTGTCACCACTACCAGGAGTCACAGGGACACCAATAACCTCCTCCTTAACCACTGTGTCTGAGCCAGAGATTTTGCTACATTGTGTACTGTTCCTATTGTTACTGCCTTCACCAGCACACACCAGCATAGATGCCACAGATGTGACAAAGATAAATATGGCTGCACTAATGCCCCCACCACTGCCACCAACTAATCTTCTACTTCCACAACAGTTCCCAGAGCCCATAGAAGACATTGCTGCTAATATAGTTTCTTTTGTTGCAACACCCCTTTTCCTCACACAACTTCTGCACTTCTATACCCCTCCCCATCACATCTTCCTATTGTAGAGGGTCTGGAGTTGTAGCAAGTAAATGTAGTTTTATTGAAATGATTAATGAAAATTATAATTCATTTTAAGGTGACCATGACAATAAAGGAAGGAGGAGACTCTCTCACTTTATCTTGGATGAGGTAGTTTTAATGGAGTTGATGCAAGGAAAATAATTTTTCATTAAATGATTAATGAAAATTAACATTTATTTCAATGTGACCATGTCCATGACTGTCACTGTGAAGGAGGGAAGAGACTCTGTCACTTCATCTTGGATGAGGCAGACAGATTGGAGTTGATGCAAGTAAATGTATTTTTCTTTAAATGATTAATGAAAGTTGTAATTAATTTAACGTGACTGTGAAGGAAGGAGAAGACTCTGTCTCTTTTTTCATCCTAGATGAGGTAGATGGGTTGGAACTGACACAAGTGAATGTATTTTTCTTTAAATGACAAATGAAGATTATAATTTATTTTAATGTGACCATGACTGTGAAGGATGGAGACTGTCTCAGTCCATCTTGGATGAGGTAGTTTGGTTGGAATTCATATAAGTAAACATATTTTCTTTAAATGATTAATGATGATTATAATTAATTTTAACATGACCTTGAAGGAAGGAGTCTTTCTCACTTCATCTTGATTGAGGTAATCTGGTTGGAGTTGACCAAAGAAAATTTATTTTTCCTCCAATGATTAAAGAAAATCACAATTTATTTTAACATGACTGTGACCGTGAAGGAAAGAGGAGATTCTCTTACTTCATCTCTCACTTCATCTTGGATGAGGTAGAGGGGTTGTAGTTGACACAAGTAAATGTATTTTTCTTTAAATAATAACAGAAAATTATAATTTATTTTAATGTGACTATGACTGTGATGGAAGCAGTCTCTTTCACTTCATCTTAGCTGAGATAGTTTGATTGAAGTTTATGTAAGTTAATGTATTTTTAATGACTAATGAAGATTATTTTAATGTTAGTTGACTTAAGTAAACGTATTTTTCTTTAAATGAGTGATGAAAATTATAATTCATTTTAACATGAACATGACCATGAAGGAAAGAAACTCTCTCACCTGCCCAGTTGGAGGTGACCCAAGTAAATATATATTTTCTTCCAATGATTAATAAAATTACAATTTATTTTAATGTGACCATGACCATGATAGAAGGAGGAGACTCTCACTTCATCATGGATGAGGTAGATTGGTTGGAGTTGATGCAAGTAAACATATTTTTTTTCAGCGATTAATGATAATCATTATTTATTTTACCTTGAATGTGAAGGAAGGAGTAGATTCTCTCACCTCATTTAGGATGAAGTAATGGGCTGGAGTTGTGGCAAGTAAATGTATCTTTCTGTAAATTATTGTGGAAAAATATAGTTTATTTTATCTTGAATGTGACTTTTAACATGACCATGACTGTGACCACATATATGACGTGAGCATGGAACATGGTCCATTAAAAGACAACTCCCTGTATCACCACCTGCTTACAGTATCTGCTGTACATTTAACTATGTCTGCCACTACCCATGGAAATGGGATGTCTGGATGCCGACAGAAACTGAACTATGGATTTTGTGGCCATTGATTTTACATGATGGTGCTACTGGGATAGTACAGTGGTGGCAATGGGTGTTTTGGGGATGATTTATGCACTGTGACAGTAGATGACTCATACACTATGATTCGATCAACAGTCCTAACACAAACACATGATTCAGGTGGGATGGAGGGCGGATGAGAACACGATCATCTCATTTTAGATTAAATAAATTTCTTGGAGTCAATACAAGTAAATGTATATTTCTTTAAATGATTCAGTAAAATTATATTTATTTTACTGTGACCATAACATTTATGTTTCATTAACATAACTGTGAAGGAAGGTGGAGAGACTCTGCCACCTCATTTTAGATTAAATACATTTTTTGGAGTCAATCCAAGCAAATTTATATTTCTTTAAATGAATCAGTAAAATTGAATTTATTTTAACAAGACCATGACCTTCAATGTGACTGGAAGGGAAGGTGGAGAGACTCTGCCACCTCATTTTAGATTAAATAGATTTGCTTGAGTCGACACAAGCAAATTTATATTTCTTCAAATGAGTCAGTAAAATTAAATTTATTTTAACATGACCATGATGTTTAATGTATCTGTGAAGGAAGGAGAAAATTCCCAAATAAGACAAAAAATGTATTCCAGAAAAATATTGACTATAACAAGAGTGTTCCCTAATTGAAGTAATGAAATGAGAGAGAAAAAAACAATATAAAAATTGCTTGTAAACAAAGCTGGCCTTAAGGATAGGTGAACCTGGTGGTAGCCTAAGACATCCATAAATAGGAGACAACAAAAACACAGATTATGTTTTACATAACAAAATAGGTTAGTAAAATCCTGGTCTCTGTTAGACTGAACCCTTTACTTAGGGGTGCATTTATGTGTCAATAAAGACTGGGTAAAAAACAATTGCCATAGCAACCTGCCTCAGCACAACTGTAATCACTGTGCCCCAACTACAGTTTAAAAAACCTAAATGGCAACCATTTTGTTGCTCACTTTGCACATGAATGAGATCTTTCCCCACCCCAGCTGCAGTCCTTCTAGTCAAGCAACAGAAACTGTTACTTATTTTAAGAAAAATTCTTCCGCTTTGCCATACACAAAACATTTTTTTTGAATCGCTATCACCAGCACAGACACATGCTTACCTTTCAGTGGTACACTTGCTACATACTATCAGCTTTTCAGTCACTCCCCCATGGCCCTTCCTCCCTCTGCATAGAACAAAGAAACCAGTGTGTGAAGTCAGTTTGAAAAAAAAAAAGCAAACAGAAACTGACATTAGCGCAGCTGCTTTTTGGCCATTACTTCCAGAGTCTTGGTGGCACATCACAGTCACTCTGCCAGACTGTATTCATTACAGTCCTGATTATGTTCATGGCTCACAAACCACTCTGCCAGACCACACTCACTGCAGTCCTGACTGCACTCACAACTTGTACCAGGGACTTAAAAATAGTTACAATAAAACAAAGAAATATAAATCTAATGAGTCTGAAATGTGTGTGTGTGGGAGGGATGTAATGCCCAGCAACAAATCTGAGAGAGTGCTCTCTTTTGTGGGGTGAAACAAAGCAGAAAAATGTTGTTACAAAAACAGCAATGCCTTCTACTGGTAATTCTACTTGTGGAGAGACTACTTTACATGTAAATACTTTCTAAGTAATTTTTATTTCAAGGGTGGGGATGCTTCACTTCCAACAAATTATAGGCTGACAGCTCTTCTATAAGTTATTTCCAAGTTAATGGAATGTTTGGTTCATTCTTAATTAATGCTGTACTTGGAAAAATATAAAAAACTTACTCCAGTTCAGTATGGGTTCAGAAAGGGTCAGTCCATAGAGACTGTGCTCATGGACTTCCTGGATTTAATAGCTTCTCCTTTAGGGGATGGGAGGTCCGTGGGCATGGTCTTCATGGATTTGTCAAAGGCCTTTGATTTGGTGGACCACCCTTTGATGTTGGAATCCCCTTGCAAAATATAGGGGTCACTGATCAGTCATTGAAATGGTTTACATCATATTTAAAAGATCGTACTCAGCTGGTTTCCATTGCTGGTGTTAGCTCAGAGTTGGCCCCTGTGAAACGTGGTGTTCCACAGCGCTCAATTCTGGGCCCCTTGATGTTTCTTGTTTATATGAATGCCCTTCCAAATTGTATAAAACGTTCAAACATCATATTATATGCTGATGATACAGTGTTAATCACAGATGGGATAAACAGGCAGGAAGTAGAAGAAAAGCTCCAGTCTGATTTGAAGCCATGCAAATTTGGTTAAAGACTAAAAATTTATTGATGAATACCAAAAACACACAAACAATGTTGTTTAAAACTTCTAAATCTAAAAATAAAAGCTTGGATAGTGCTATGCAGATATTGACTATAGATGGGGAAGATATTGGCACAGCAGATATACTGTATATATAAATATCTGGGAATTGAAATTGATTCTGGCCTTACCTTTAATCAACATATAGATAGTATAATAAAGGAAACTAAAATGAAATTGGGGGCCTTAAGATGGGTTATTTTTGTATGACTAAAAACGATCATAAGTTGGCAGCAAATCAGTGGAACATTCTTACTTTGGAGTATGTATCACATGTTTATTGTTTTTCTACAAACAGAATCTCTACATAAACTGGATGTATTATATCATAAAACAGCTAGATATGTATTGCGATGTAGTCCCACGTCCATCACTGCTCCCAGTATGATGCTTTGTCCTGGATCCCATTGTATCATAAAAGAGGAATACATTGAAATACCTTATTGTATAAAATTACGAAATTGGGAACGCCTGAAAAACGTGTGAAACAATTAGAATGAGTAAATTATTATTATTGTTTGAGAAATATGGATAGTATACTAAAACTACCTAGGATTCAAATAAATACAGCACATTTTAAATTTAAATATAGAGCTGCTAGTTCTTGGAATAGATTATTGAAGGATTTAAGAGTAATGAACTTAACAATGAAGGAATTCGGACAAAGAATTAAACAGGTCCTTGAATATGTATGTATATGTTTGGAATAACACCTTGTTGTTGGTAGTTCCCAATAGATAAATGAGGGGTTACTAGATTGATATGAGACATAGGATATCAGATCATATTGCTTTTTACATAAACAAGTTATCACGTGCGATGTGTGCTAGTCTATTATTAATATGTCTGTGTGTTGTTGCTATAAAATTTTCCTTTTTAGTATGATATAATATTCTATCTTATGTAATATGTGCAATATTGAAAATGTTTGGAACCTTTTGTAATCTGTACATAAACATCAATAACAGGATCACCATGAAAACAGGCCTTGTATAAGACCTAGGGTGTAAACTTTTTGCATTGTCAAATAGTTTTTTGCCTGTATAAATAAAAATGTTTTTTTACTACTACTATTACTACTACTACTATTTAATTTTATCATTGTTTACATTGTTTTTTTTCACATTTTATCTAATGTTTTTGAAATACCAATTTTCTAAGCAAAGTACCTTCCAGGCTGAGCATTAAGGGCTATTCTGGGCCTTCTAGGGGATATAAGATCCTCTGCCTGCAACACCAGTCCTCATTATGCCTTTGGGCAGTCCAGTATAGTCCAATACCAACCCCCTCAGGTAATATTACTTAAATAAAACCCTACCCATGATTAACAGTGCCTTTTTTTGATTAAAAAAGCAGGACATCTGTACTTTTGGATCTGCTGTCGGAATATTTCAATGTACAGTCAGCAGCAGCCAACAGTGATATTACAGCATGTGTGTTGGTAGATATCAAGTATCTCACTGTGATCCTCCACCTGTGCCTAATGGTTCTCATAGTTTTTCTGCACTAACAGAAGCAGAGCACAGATGCAGTAGAAGCTAGAAGGTTTTTTTTTTCTACTATTCAGCAGTTGGTGGTCCATAACCATACTTTCACTGATGTCACTGATGGGACCACCACCTTGAAACTTTAGCTCCATCTCCCGATCTCTGATTCTGCTCCTAATTCACAATTATCAACCAAAAAGACAACAATACCCCTAGTCAACTGGAGCACAATACTCTGAAGGAAGGATTAAAAAAGGAAAGAAAACAGACTTACCAGAGGATCTGGCCGGATTGCTCACCCAGCCCTCCACAACTCCCATAATGCAACCCAAGATGGCAGACCTGGCCAGCAGGTCATCCAAGCAGCCAACTACTGTAACACTGATATCTTAGCAAAACTCTGTGACATCAGGTCTGAAATAAAAACTATACAGAATGATTTCCTGAGGACAATCGCTGTACTATTTGAATTGTTTCAATATGAGATGCCAAGTATCCACTACCACGCATGTGCGGTTATTGTTTTTATTATTTTTAACATTCCTCCCCCCACTTTACCCTCCCTCTCTGCACCCATTACCCAACTCCCCCCTCTCAGAAACATAACAGTGACACTGGGGGGTGCCGAATCCTCCAGTGCAGGAGTCCTGTCTTTTTTTTCTTTTTTTTTAAATCCTGTAAAACAAAAAAAAAGTCCATAGATGTCTTTTGCAGCCATTGCACTCCCCCACCTGACTCTCCCACTCGGCACCCCACAAGCCCTTACTTACCCATTGGGGGTTCAACACATAATCCTCTCTGGACCGCACACATGTCTTCACTCTTCAAAGCCAGACAGTGAGTCATGACTCAGGATATTAAAGTCGCCTGATACCCTGGTCAAAAATGGAATCCGTTATGCAGAGGTTATTCTATTATACTGGTATTATGAATTGCAGCATATTGCTGGAAGGAGAAAAGAAAACAATGGAAACAGTAACATGACATGGTTCCTTAAAGATATCATGGGGCCACTCCTTTGAAAAAGACTGTTTGCAGCTACAAGAGAAGAATGACTACAGCGCCTATGTCTTGTAAAGTTTGGATGGCTGTATAGCAGTAGAGGTCCAATAAGTGTAACTGTTGGTCACCAGATATCAGGGGATAATGAGTTTTCAGTACAGAGTTGTTGTTTTTTTTCTGGACAAAGGGCAAGTCCATGGCATTTTATCCAATTTTTGTAAACTTTAACAGATGGCCATTATTTAATGATGTTTTTTCTGAATTTTCCGGGTCTGAATAATGAAGGCATCACAAAACAATAGGACTGGCCTCTCCCATACATTTTCTGAATTACCTCCCTTCTCATATACAGAATACCATGCATCAGTACAATGTGAACTAAGGTTAGAAAGTTGTTTCTCCATAAAAAGAGTTAAAATACTTTGTAATGTTTACCTCTGTGAATGTTTTGTTAAATTAGGCATGAGTAGAGTTTACCTCTATGAATATTTTGTTAAATTAGGCATAATCTGCACTCCCCAGTTTGGAACAGATGATGACTAAACAGCATAAAGCATTTTGAGGGCTCATTTTTACCACTTTATTTCCTGTAGTTTTGAAGGTGCACAAAGAGAGATTAAAATTACAAAGACTGCCTATTTCAGCTTAGGTTAAAAAGCACTTTCTCAGTAGAAAGCTAAAGACAGATTGCATCTTTTTCTTTTTTCTGTTTTGCCCCAGCAAGCACCTATAATCCTCATATCTCTCTCTGTCACTATGTTTTGTATTTTGTTGTAGAAACTGTATTCAGTAAAGAAGAGGTTCATTTAAGAGAACAGAAGTTCAAATTGTCATCAGCAATGTAGTTCAATGGTAACTACATTATATCAGGCATAAAGTAGCAGATCATGCATCTAAAGAAAAAATACTTTGTTTTGTTACTGGACATAATATAATCCACTACAGACATGGGGTGGGGGTATGGATTTGGAAAAGACTAGATGCAGATGTAGTGGTAAACATGTTACACTTGTGTCGGAATCTGCTCAGTTGCATCCAGACAGCACTGCTACTGTCTTCAAAAGTTGTATCTGTTTATGACAAGTCTTGATTTGCAATAGAAAAAAATGCACACACTTGGGCATGTAGCATCAATGGAGGGGTGGAGCAGTAGCATCATTACTAATTATGATTCATTAGTGATGCGATGCAGACTGTCATTGCATTTATATATTCACTACAGAAGGCAGCAGTCAGAGCAGGCTGGGTGATGCTGAGCAGCGGGGGGGCAACTGACTAGACAGGATTCCTTTCACTAGCCTCCCTTGAAATCAATGATCAGGGCTGAGGGATGCTGGAACATGATATCACTTTCTGGACAATGGCAGAGAGGTTCCCCCTCATTCACTACCATGCATGTGTAGTTATTTTTGTTTTTTTACTTTCCTCCCCCCACCTGACCCTCTCTCTTTGCACCCACTACCCCACTCCACCCCCAGAAATGGAACAGTGGTGCTGGGGGGTGCCCAATCCCCAGTGCAGGAATCTTCCATTTGTTTCCATTTTTTTTTAATCCTGTTAAAAAAAAGTCCATCTATGTCTTTTGCGGCCTTTGCAATCCCTACACTTGACCCTCCCACTCAGTACCCACCACCCCACACCCTCCCAAGCCCTTACTTACCGATCGGGGTCCAACACCATAATCCTCTCTGGACTGCAGACATGTCTTCACTCTTCAAAGCCTGACCGTAAACTGAACAAACAGGTATGCAATTTAATGTGTTTGGATGATGTTTTGAACTTACTGGCATACCTCGGACATTTTGCCATATTTTTGGCCCAAATGTTGAACACGCCTTTCTTGGGAACCCACTTCATGAACAATTGAGCTGTCATAAGGCAAATCTGTCCCAGAAGATGATTTCATGGTCACTGCACAAAATCACCTTTTGGGTAGGACTTGAACATTTGCTATGCCTTTATTAATGATGCGTGGTCCTAAGAAGACTATGATGAAAATGTGATGTAAACATATTAGCAAACAACAAAGTTATGAGCCTTTGTTGAATTTTGCAAATGCAGGCTGATAACTTTGGCAATTTTTAATATTTTTACCCCAAATTTACAACACTGCCATATCTTTACAGCTCCTCATGAATGTGGCAGCTGTCATTTTTCAAATCCTGGTCAAAATATATATTTTTTTTACATGCCAAAAGGTGATTTCGTGGACCCTGCATGAAATCACATTTCGGGCAGGAGTTGAACTGTTTTTCTCTAAGCTTGTTCATGAGAAGGTGACATAAGAAGGCTGTGTTTAAAATTTGGTGTAAAAAATATTAAACAAAACAACAAAGTTATGAGCCTACATTGAACTTTGAGAACGCAGGCTAGTAACTTTGGTTATTTTCAATATGTTGACCCAAATTTACAACATAGCTATTTCTTTACACTACCTCATGAATGTGACACTGTCATTTTTCAATTCTGGCCCAAAATGTGTTTTTGCATCCCAAAAGTAGATTTTGGATTACCTGCATGAAATCACCTTTCAGGCAGGAGTTGAACATTTGCTTTGCCCTTCGTCATGAGGCAGGGTCATATCAAGGCTATGTTGAAAATCTGGTGTACAAATATTACAAAACAACAAATTTATGACCCTACATTACATTTTCTAATGCAGGCTTGTAACTTTGGTAATTTTCAATATTTTTACCAGAAATTATTCCTATGCAGGCCTATTGGCTCTGACCAGAATTTGCTTATAACTGTGGGGATGAAGATTAAATGAAAAAAAAATTTCACAGATCGTGCTCTAGTAGGCAGTCTCTTTCTCCTCTGCCACCTCATCTTGAATGAGGTAGATGTGGGATTAAGAAGACACACAACATGAAGACGGGGAAATTGTAAACATGCAACAGTAAGTATTAAAAGTAACACGTTCCCTTGATTAAGTAAACAAAAATAACTTTTATCAATATAGCAACAGACTGAGCAGAAGAAACTAAACATGCAAACTGTGCTACAGAAACAAAATAACAAATCACAGTCCCAAGCTAATAAGAATTAAGAAGAAAGACTGAAGAAAACCAATAAGACTAGTGCTTAAACTGTTCACAGGCCTGCCTCACATGCTAGCTAAAACAACCCCCTCGCCCACACACACAGCACTGCTTCAATATACAAAACAAAACCTCTACTTTAAACTAAATCAATCTGCAAAACCAAAAACAAACAATAGAACTCTAGTGTAAAAAGGCTCTCTAGATATTTTTCAGAGCAATTTGTTTCTAAATACTCAGCATTAGAAGTACTTTAGAAAGGTTTTTTTGATGAGACAAACAGGGATAAACTCTCTTTAACTCTTACTTCATAATCAGACTGCGCTGAACAGAGCCTCTGCATGGCATGCAGGTTGTTTCAATTCCATGTCATCACCAATCCCATGGTACATTGCAAGTTCACCTGTGGGCCCCACTCCACAGGAGAAAGATGCTAAATCCACCATCTGTGAAGTTAGCCTGCACTGCAGATAGCAAATTCACTTTATGGATTAAAATCATGAATTTGAACAAATTTGTGAAATTATCCATGAAGTGAACTTGGGCAGCTTTTCACAACATTGCATATAATTCAGTAATCAGACCATTAAAGGTATTCTGGGCAGCCTGGGTTCAAATCCCAGCTAAGACATTTATTTCTTTCTATCTTCTGTTTGTTCAGATTCCATATAGGTGCACACCAGACCCTTTTGTATGTAAGTGTAATTGCCTGTGCAGCACCAGCTTGTGCATTAGAAAAAGAATAAGGTGCTTCTGGGAGTTCCTGGTTTCTAGTTACCATGGGGATATAGCTGGTAGTACAAGCAGAATGATAATCTGGACAGCCTGGGTTCAAATCCCAGCTGAGATTTTGGTTCCATATAAGTATATACCACTCACTATGTGTATGTGAAGATCATCAGATAATTGCAGACAGTCCTGCGCAGTGATGACAGACTGTACGCTATATTCAGTGAATAATTTAAAATATCATACAGACAACCACCAACTCTGGAAAGAACACTGGTCAGGAATTACACCCCCACAATTCAAAAAGACACACAAGGAACAAGACAATGCAACAAGTGCAGATGCAAAACATGCAGCATGATTAACACATGTGGCTGTCTACTCTCCATTTGCCAAAGAGGAATACAAAATAAAAGGGTCTTTCTTGTGCAACACCAATAATTTAACTTATCTAATAAGATGCCAAAAATGTCCACAAAGGTGGTATACAGGTGAAATGGGACAAACACTCCATAAATGCATATATGGACACAGATCCACTATCAAACACTCCAACAACCAGGCACCAGTGGCCGAGCACTTCTTCTAGAGCAACCATTCTCTGAAGGATCTTAAAGTGACATTTCAGTTAATCAATATGATTTTATTATGTGGCAACCTACCATAATTTTGTAAAAAGAGATTCCAGCCATGTTGGTCCTTGGAAAACAGGAAATGATGGAAGGTTTTATACCTTTTATTGGACCAACAAGTGTCTTGTACAAAGATGGGGTTATTCACAAGCTTTTGGGGCCTCACAGGTCCCTTCTTCAGGTGAATACAAAATCGCACATGCCCACACAATGCAAAGCATCATGGGCTGCATATGCAAATCAGCACAGAATGTTATGCTGGTTCAACTTTAAGCAGAACTGCATGGTGCTGAAAGGCCCCTCACACAGTTTGCAAAGGGTGCTAACAGATGATATAGACACGTGTTTCATCTTACCAGAACTCATCAGTATGCCTCGTCTGTTTGACACCCCAGTGGAAGGAACCAGGTACCCTAAGACGGTCTGTCTGGGTTATGTTGTGGTGAACCCATTAAAATAAAAAACTATTTAAAAGACAAAGAACCTCTATGTGCAAACACTGAGGCAAGGGTTACCCCAAAGGGCATTTGGCTGGGAAGCCCAGTTTCAAGAAAATACAAAATCACACATGCCCACACAATGCAAAGCATCATGGGCTGCATGTGTAAATCACCACAGAATGTTATGCTGGTTCAACTTTAAGCAGAATTACATGGTGCCGAAAGGCCTCTCACACAGTTTGCAAAGGCTGCTAACAGATGACATAGACATGTGTTTCGTCCTACCAGAACTCATCAGTATGCCTTGTCTGTTTGACACCCCAGTGGAAGGAGCCAGGTACCCTAAGATGGTCTGTCTGGGTTATGTTGTGGTGAATCCATTAAAATAAAAAACTATTTAAAAGACAAAGAACCTTCAGGTGAATAGCACAACTGAGCAACATAAGCAGTACATATAGCTACTGAGGAGCAATTAAAAATAGCAGGAAATGAAGCAGGAAAAAGATATAAGGGGATTCAAGATTAAAAGTTTATATAGGATGCAAAGTAAAGAAATGAGTGAGAGAAAATGGGAAGTGGGGGACTAGTCAGTAGGAGATGAAAGGAAGCTAGAATGGATTTTGCCCTTTAAGGGACAGACCAAGTTGTCCTGGTGCAGCCCCTCCCTTCACCTGAGGATGGTGTGCTCAGAGTGGAGGGGGGAAGGAAGGGGAGGGGCTGGGGAGAAGAACAATAGGCAGGTAGCAGGAAAGGGAGTGGCAAAAGGAGGTACATAATGGCCAGCACAGAGGTGGTTCAGCCACTTTTGCTGAAGTTTTGATCTTTCTAAACTGCAGCACATCAGATTGGCATTGATTGGAGCAGAGGTTTGTGAAAATATTCAGGTAAGAAGCAAACAACTATGGTAGCCAAGGTTAAAGTAAAAGATATATATGGTTTTAAAAAAAAAATCTGGGTTTTTCAATGAATTTGTTTTATGGCCAGGTGAAACAGGAACCAGAAAGTAGTAGAAACCCTTTAAAAAAAAAAAAAGAGTTTGCTAGTCGATGATAGGTAGCAATGTATGATGTTTTTTTTTATGTAGGAACATTCGCCAGGAGGCAGTTTGTGAGAAAGTTAGCCAGTGGGGCTGAGAATCAGGCTGTGGAATGGCCATTTAGAAGGTTGAGAGCACCACGTGGTTTGTAGTTTGTTCGGTCGGCAGGGCAGGAGCGCAGATTGTTTAAAGGCTTCGTAGCCGAAAAAGGAGAAAATAGGAATTCTTGCTTCAAACTGTGTTTTTTATTGTTGGGAGAGTGGGGATGGAGAAATTATGTGTGTGGTTTTGTTGGCTGGGCAGCGGGGCCTACTGCATGGGCTGGTAAGGGCCTTGCAGCAGTTGGAAGCAAGCGCTAAGTGTGTAGCTTGTAGGTTTTCTCTACAGTGCAGCAAAGCCTGGGATTAGTTTTCTTTAAAATGCAAAATTGTTCAGGAAGCGGTAATGACTAGGCCTCCTCTGGCCTTAGTATTGTGGTGTGATGAGAAGTTGCATTTAGTGGATTGGGGAACAAGTTTGGAGCTGTATTGGGCTGGACAGGCTCTGTTTGATGGCGCTTGACCGGCGATGGGCCGGGAGAGTCAAAACGGAGACAGAGTGTGGTTTGGGGAGGGAGCAAGAGACCTGGAGGGAGAGACAGAAGAGGCAGCACAAGCGCTGGCTTGCGGAGAGAGCAAAGGGGCTGGGGCTCGGATTCAGAGCCAGCACAGTCGGCCATGTGACATGATGTCACACACCGTGGGGGAGGCCCGCGAGATGAACAGTGCACAGGGGCAGGGTGTGGGGCCAGGTGGTGACCCTCAGAAGCAAGCGGGCTGTTTTATGCCAAAAAGGGCATCGGGCATGTTGGAGCAGCCTGAGAAGAGGGATAGCGTGGAGCCATCTCAGACGGCCACGTGACGTGATGTCACACGCCATGGGGTGAGGCCGCAAAGAAGAACGGTTGCACAAGGAGGGTAGGGGGCCCGGTGGAGGCCTTCATATGAGAGGTACAGGGGTAAGTGATGCTACAGGGGGGTTGGGGGTCTGCCAGGTGCCAGTGGGCTGGGAGACTAGGAGGCAGCTGACAGTGGGCATAGGTGCAAGGGCCTAGTCGGGACGGCCACGCGGCAGGAGGGCAGACGCCACAGCTGAGCAGTGCCTCAGGAAGGGATCGAGAGTGGAGAAGGTGCCAGAGGGGGAGGAAACAAGGAAGGGCCTGGTGGGTGGCTCAGCCACTACCACATCGGGGAGAGGTACAACGAGGAGGCCTAGAGGGCCATGTGGGGAGGCCAGCGGCCCCCAGGAGAGGGGGGATAGTAGACCAGGATGGCCGCATTGGATGAGGGCAGACAACCGGAGCAGGCGGCATGACACACCGCCTGGTGGAAAGTGGGGCAACAAGGCCCAGGGGAGGCTTACAGAGATCGGAGGTTTTTTTGGGCAAGTGAGGGGAGAATGCGAGGTCTAGAAGGCCACATGGGGAACGTGAAGCCTAGAAGGCCACGTGGAATGACACCAGAAGTGCGAGAGTGGATGTCACGGTGCAAGGCCTGGCAAAAAAGGGGGGTGCCATGGCCTGGGGGAGGCCTACGGGGAACAGAACACCTCCAGATACGTGCGCAGGAGAAAGGGGGCATGCAGACCCCAGCAAGGAGGGGCGGTTTAACAAAAAGAGGGGGGTCAGTTTTAAAAAATATATATATATGTAATATATATATACATTTGATAGATACACATCACGTTAGAGCATATAGGGTAGGGACAGGGGGAATCCCCCCTTTTAAAATGCAAGGTTATTTCGGGCAAAGTGATTAACGTGACTTTCAATTTTCTTTGTTTTGGGCAGTTATCTCTACAGCTTCCACAGACCAATACAAGGAGATGGCACAAAAGAAGAGCAAGCCATCTAAAGAGGATGCCTACAAAGCCATAGTGGAGCTCGCGGAGAAGGCCAACAGAATGTGGCAGATGGTGGAAGGAGGGAAGCCAGGGAGATCCAGAGAGAAACAGAAAGCGGGGAACGGAAAAGGGCCGACAGGAAGAGGCCAGCAGAGAGGCCACACAGCCCTGCCAGGGTGCACCCCCCGCTGGGGGTACCTTCCAGAGTGGCCAGCCAAGTACCACCACAGCCCCATGTCCCTGTCCTGTCAGTACCTCCCCAAGACCAGGTGGTGGTTCCCCCAGTGGAACCCAGACCGGATCCCCCGAGCACACCAGCCCTTCCACAGCCACTAGTACAACAGGACAATTCAGGGCATCCCGAGTCCAGCAGGCCACAATAAACCGACAAGGCCACAGGTAATGTAGCCAGGGTGGTAGGAGAAAGCATAAAAGAGTACATAGGTCAAATTATTGCAGCACTCGGGATGGGGAGATGGGTCAAATGGAATCTGCGCTGGCGGAGATTAGGTCAGATTCAGCAGCAACGGAAGGGGATGAGAAAGGGTTGGAGAAGGCAGGTAAGGGAACAAGGGAGATAGGAAGCCAGGGAATGTGAATAGGGGAGCACGTACCACTGGCCACAAAAGGGAAGATATGGAAGGGTGAGTACGTGGACATAATTGTGTTAGTGAGCCAGGAGGCAGCAGCAAAATACGAGGAAACGGAGAACATCAGGAAGAGTGAAATGGCAGCAGCAGTGGTTTTGTTTGGCAGGACAGAGGAGGACAAATTTACCAAGGGAAAGACTTGAGATGGATGGTTGGTAGGTTTTGCTACGTACTCAGCTATAGTGCTGGAAAGGAAACCTGAACTGGAAATTCCGTTGATCATGTATTTCCTGAAAATAAGATGAGCAAAGGTGAAAGGTGGGGTAGGCTGGATATATTACAACGAATTCTTCCAGCAAAGGATGGCGACTTATGGGGACATAAGATGGGATACAAAACAATTGGATCTGTGGACGGATTATGTAACTGACCAGTCCACGCCAGAAGGGGAGATGGGAAAAAGGGGAGGGGCACCTCAGAGGTGTTGCTGGGGTTACAATAGGCATTCTGTTTGGCCCCATTGCCGCTTTTTTGGCATGTTTGCTCAAAATGTGGGGACACCAATAGTAGATGTAGAACGACATGGGCACAAGGGACACAAGGCAGGGGCAAGGCACAGGCCAACAGTTTTTTCAGGAAGGACAGGGATATAGGGGGCAGGCTTGGAGTAAGGGGGGGAAGAGGTAGAGGGCACGCAGGTAGAGGGAGCCAGAATTGTTAACTAAAAGGAACGAGAAAGGGATGGAGAGGGGGGGTATTATAGAGACGAAGGGGAGAAGGCAGGTGATCAGTTCCAAGCAGCGAGAATGTCCATTAAGACAGAAGTGTGGAAAAAGTGGCTAAGAAAATATCCCGATAGGGAGGTGGTGGAGTCTCTTAAGACAGGGTTTGAGACGGGCTTTTCGTTAAGATGTGAAGGCCAGAGATGAGCGAGAGAGGCAAAACATTTTGGGTTCAGTGAAAGGGAAAGAGGACATCTTGAGAAGAAAAAAGCGGCAGGTAGAGTTGAAGGGCCGTACACTACACCTCCGCTGCAGAATAGGAGAATCTCTCCATTGGGGCTGGTCCTCAAAAAACAGCGGGGGGAATACAGAGTGATTCACCACCTGTCATTTCCAGAGGGGGACTCAGTGAACGATTTCATAAGTGAGGAACACAGTAAAGTGAGCTATGCCACATTAGAAGAGGCGGTACAGATCATCCGGGCGACTATTGAGGCAGTATAGCACAGTGGTCTAAGGCTCTGAGCTGCAAATCTGGTGACATCCAGCAGACCAGACCTGGGTTTGAATCCCACAGCTTCCACTTGCATACTGTGTGACCCTGAGCAAGTCACTTAACCTCCTTGTGCTCCCAGGTCGCTCCTGTAAAAAAGCTTTCAGCTTAGTGTGCTATACCTGGTTAAACAACTAAATAAAAAAAAAATAATGATGCCTGGATGGCCAAAATGGATATAGAGTCCGCATTCAGATTGCTTCCGGTTAGGAGGGGAAGATTGGGACTTATTGGGCTTTAAGATAGGGGATCAATACTATTTCAACAAAGCAATGCCCATGGGTGCTCCATAGCATGTGGGACATTTGAAGCATTTAGCACCTGTTTACAGTGGATATTTCAGGAGCAGAGCAGGTATAAGGTTGTAATACACTACCTGGATGAATTCCTTTTAATAGGCGCTGGAGGAGGGAGACAGAGAAAATGTTGGCCAGCTTTCAAAAGTTGTGAAGAGAGTTAGGGGTCCCGCTGGCACTGGATAAAACAGAAGGGCCCAGTAAGGTTTTAGAATTCTTAGGCATAGAAATAGATGCCCTAAATGAAGTCTTTAGGTTACCAGACAACAAAGCGATGAGGCTGAAGAAGCTGATTAGAGGGGTCACGGGGAGGAGAAGGGTGCAATTAAAACAGGTGCAACAGTCATGGGACATCTGAATTTCATGTGCAGAGCAATTGGGCCGGGTAGGACCTTCACAAAAAGGCTAGCGAGGGCCACAGTGGGAGTAACCAAACCACACCACTGGGTAGACATAACAAAAGGAGTTAAAGAAGACTTCAGGGTTTGGGAGGAGTTCCTCAACACCTATAATGGCTGTTCTTTTTGGCAAGAAGACTGGGTATATAACATGGATCTTGAGCTCTACACAGATGCAGCAGGGTTTTGGGTATGGGAGGCTATTTGAAGGGAAGATGGCTCGCAGAACCATGGCCTACGAGTTGGGTGAAGGAGGGGAAAGTAAAAGATATCACACTGTTGGAAATCATGCCCATATGGGCCTGCACCCTGCTGTGGGGAGAAGAACTGCGGAATCAGAAGGTCACATTTTGGTGTGACAACAAGGCAGTGGTGGAAGTTTTAAATAACAGGGGAGCCAGATCAGAAACAGTAATGCGGGTTTTGAGACAATTAGTTTTAAAGGCCCTGCAATTGAATATGTCATTCAGGGCCAAACCCACAGAAGGGTTAAAAAATATCCTAGCTGACAGCCTTTCCCGTCTGCAGCTGGACCGTTTCTGGATGCCGGCACCAACAGCAGAGGATCAGAAAACACCCATACCAACGAACATCTGGGACGTTGGCGAGAGGGAGCAGAACTGCTGTTTCACAGCTCATTGGCACCATGGACTTTGACAGCCTATGAAGGGGCATGGCGGGTGTTACAAACATTCAGGGCAACACACCACATGTAGGTAAGTGGGCCAATCATGGAGGAACAGTTAGGGAAGTTCACAGTAGATCAGTGGGAGAGAGGAACAGCTCACCACACAATGGGGGTATACCTAGTGGGGATTAGCTTATTCTGCAGCCTTAAGAAATGGGGGGACCCAACGAAGTCAATGTTGATCAGAAGAATGATGCAAGGGTGGGGAAGGTTGAAACAAAGACCCACGGATAGTAGACGACCTATAGGGGAACAGTGGCTTGCAAAATTATAAGGGGCATTACCGGCAATTTGCAGATCAAAAGATGAAGCGCAGTTATTTCACACACTTCACCTAGTAATGTTTGCAGGGGCCCTGAGAGTGAGCGAGGCTGTGGGACATGGCAAGAAAGAAGAAGAAGGGGGGTTGGAGTGGGAGGATATAATCTGGGGGATGAAGGAGATACACTTGCTAATCAAGAAATCAAAGACAGATCAAGGGGGAAAAGGTTGCACGGTGACCCTGAAATCCCAAGAGGAGGACACAGTGTGCCCAGTAAAAGCTTTGCGGGCTTACGCCGCAGAGCATGGGTATAGAACAGGGAGTTTATTTGTGCATGGGGATGGCAAAAAGTCACCAGTTATCAGGTCATGGCCATGCTCAAGAAAGACATGCGATTCTTGGGTGAGGACCCAGGTAATTATTCCTCTCACTCTTTTCGAATAGGGGCTGCATCACAGTGGGCAGCTGCACGGGAGACAGTGACTAAGATGTTGGAAAAGGGGTGCTGGCGTTCTGCCAGTTACAAGAGGTATATTCGGGCACTGCAGTACGGAGACTAACATATCATCTGTGTTTATTTTCAGGTAAGGGACCACAAAGGGGGGAGGGGCAAGGCCAAGAAAAGGGGGATTATGAATGGGAACTAAGAACATGTTTTAAGTAATATATTCTGCTTACATCCTATAGGAAGAGGGAGGATCAAGGAAGTATGGATCTGTGGTCTCTCCTACATTTATTGGGTGGAAAAGAGAGCGGAGAGAAAGCCTGGGGGAAAACAGTTATACCAGGATGTGAGAAAATGTAGGTTGGTTTGGCGTGGCATCCGAGGGATGAGATGGGGGAAGCTGCTTCCTACACTAAGAGAGATGAAAGAGCGGCAACCAGTTCCAGACCTAATTATCTTACATCTACGAGGCAATGACATTGGGGAAAAACCATGGGTGGACACATACATGCAGGTTAAAAGGGATTTAGAGAAAGTACAACAGTGGTGGTCAGGGGTATGCCTTGCCTGGTTAGATTTGATCCCGAGAAGGGTCTGGAGACATAAACACAGCCATAGAGCTTTAGACAGGGCCAGGAGGACAATGACTAGAAGGGTAGGAACACTGATAAAGAAAATGGGGGGCAGGTAAGACGGCGGGGGTGGAAAAGTGGGTAGAGGATTTCTACAGGTCAGATGGAGTGCACCTGTCAGATCTAGCCATAGATATATTTAATACAGAAACGGGTTTTATAGAAGCATGGAGGAGACATGCAGACAGTACAATATAAAAAAAAAAAAAAAAAGGGAAGGAAAAAGGAGGAGGTCCCCTATCCTAAGTTGAGGGGAAAGCCAGCCATCCAAAGCAAGTTTCACACTACTTGTGAAATAGGTTTGGTGTAGTGGCTAATGCATGTGCCCCTGGAGTTTTTGTCAGTGGCTCAGTAGGTAGCACACTCGCATCTGAGGCCGGGAGATCAGAGGGCTGTGGGTTCAGTTCCCACATCTGGCACTTGGGTTAATATCCCAGTACTGACACTGTAGTGCAGCATGAGAGGGATGCTGCACTTCTGAGGTGTCGTCTTTCGGATGAGATGTTAAACTGAGGTCCCATCTGCCTGGATTGGTGGTAGTTCAGGTGGATGTTAAAGATCCCATGGCACTTATCGAAAAGAGTATGGGAATTTCCCCGGTGTCCTGGCCAAATTTTCCTCATTCACTAAAAATACCACCAACAGCTTAATCTGGTTCAAGGTCAGTTGGCATTCATCTGTATCCCCTCCCCAGGTCGTGCCTGAAAATAGGCAGGATTTGTCTAGTGCACTTACCCGGTCAACAAAAACTAACTAAATAAATAAAATAATGGGGAAAAGGGGAGGGGAGGGGAAAAGAAAAAGGAATACGATGAAAAGAAGAAGAAGCTGAAGTAGGAAAAGCGGTCTTGGTTCTCACTGTTACCTAACAGGAAAAGAGAAGAAGAAGAAGGCATCCAGGTTTTCAACTGGGGGAGCGAGAAGAGGAAGAAAGAGGGATGATCAGAGATTGATATATGGATGCAATAAAATACATTGTGAAAAAGAGGCAATAATAAATGATGGTGAGATGGAAATGGAATTATGAGATATAATAAATGAATTGCCAATCTGAGCACAACATACAATGGTCTCTGTCTTTTTGTGAGGGGAAAAGGGGGGAATCCGGGACAAGGGGAAAAAAACAAAGCACCAGACAGGAACATAGATAAAAAAGATCTGAGATCAGAGGTAGGCTTGTAAGGGTAGAAGGGTCAGGAGAGGCCTCTCTCAAAAAATTCCATCATGATTTTAACAACTTTCATCACTCCATAAATCTCACTATTGAATATTCCACCACCAGCATACCTTTTGTTGACACCACAGTCAGTATCATCGGAAATGGACTTATACAAATTGCTCTTTACAGAAAACCCACTGACAGACATTGCTACCTGCATAATTCCAGCTTCCACCCAAAACATACAAAAAAAAATGTAATCTACAGTCAGGTGATTCGATGCCATCGAATCTGCTTGGATGAGAGAACATAGACTTAGAAACATAGACTTTGACGGCAGATAAGGACCACTTGGCCCACCTAGTCTGCCCATTTCTCCACCTACAAGATAAGCTGCAGATCCTATTTAACCAACAGCCTATTTCTTCCTACCTCCCACAAAAATTGCTTTATGTCTGTCCCATGCATTCTTGAATTCTCCTACAGTTTTAGACCCCACAACCTCCTCAGGAAGGCTGTTCCATGCGTTCACCACCCTTTCTGTGAAAAAATACTTCCTCACATTGCCCCTGAGCCATCCCCCCTCTATCTTCAAATTGTGTCCTCTTGTTCTTGTTCCAAGTAAGGTGGTTAGTTGTAGGGTGGTAGATGGTGGGGTAGTGGCAGAGCAACTTTGTGAGGAAAAGAGCATAGCTTTTGTTTTTTTGGCATTTAGAAGTAGTTTTTTATCCAATAAGTTGTGTTGTAGGATGGAGAATTCAGATTGTAGCAGTTCACAGGCTTTAGATAATGAAGGATTGCTAACATATAGTACAGTATCATCAGCAAACAGATGGATGTTTGATTGAGTGAGGTTAGCATCAATATTATTAATATAGATGGCAAAGAGGATGAGGCCAAGAATAGAGCCTTATGGTACACCCTTAGCAGTGGTTTTGAAGTGGATAGGTAGTTTCCATTTTTACCAGTTGTGATCTGTCTGATAGATAGCACTTGAACCAATTGAGTGAAGGGAATCCAACCCTAGTGAGCCAAGGGAGGTGATCAGTGATTCATGATCCACTGTGTCAAATGCTTTGCTCAACAGGAACACAGCACAGGTACTATTCTTCTTATCCATAGCAATCTGCCAGTCGTTGATTACTTTGGCTAGGGCTGAAATGGTGCTGTGCCTTGATCTAAATCCTGATTGTGCTGTGTTTAGGAGGTTATTGATATCCAGCTAGACCCTAATTGTGAGTTTACTAACTTTTCGAGCATCTTGGACAGAACAGATAGGATGGAAATGGGCCTGTAATTATTGAGATCCATGGGATCACCAGATTTGAGTAAAGGAACTACTTGAGCTGTTTTCTAAATGGAGGAATGGATCCAGTGGTGAGGAAAGATTGAAGAGATGAGTGAGGGGGCAGATAAGACTTGAGATGCAATCTTGAGGAAGTAGGGTCCAGGGAGTCTGTACCTGCACTTTTGAGGTATCTAAATTGGAGAGAGAGATCTTCCACTTCTTTCAATGATATTGGGTTGAAGGAGAAGGTTGATGTAGCCTTTTGGCCCATGTGATTGAAGATTCAAGGAAGATCTCAGAGATTTGCAGGTGAAGAGTCAAATGCTAGTCCAGCTGTGGTGAAGTGGTCATTGAAGGTATTTAGAATTTCTTGTTTATCCGTAATTTTCTGTGTTATTTAGTAGCAGTTTGCAGGTTAAGGCAGGAGTAGAGTTTTGGCCCAAGATACCCTTTATAGTTCCCCAGAGCCTGGTTGAGTTATTATAGGAGGCATCAATTAGCTCTCATAATAGGCCGCTTTGGCAGATCTTATTTGTGTAGTACATGAATTTCTTTGCTTTTCTGAAATTTAGCCAGTCCATGGAGTCCTTAGTTTTTCTTGCCTTTTTCCACAAGTTTGTCTCTGGCTAGCAAGGCTGTTTTAAGATCAGTGGTGAACCAGGGCAGGACCTTGCTTTAGTTCTGATTTTGGTGAATGGCATGAATATTTAGAGCATTAGTGATAATGTCTTTTAAGATCTGGAGAGCTGTTTCCACTGAGGTTGTAAGGTAGAAATCTTGCCAATATATTGTGTTACTCAGGTCATGGAGGTAACCTGCATATTGAACTTCTTTTGACCTTTTGAGACAAATCAGCAGGGTTGGATGGTTTGGGTGAGGATCTTATGCCAGCTATGGGACAATGGTCACTTACATCATTCGGTAGTACTCCTGCATGAGTATATAAGTGAGGCTTATTTACCAACATAATATCCAGGAGTGAGCTGTTGCTAGAATTTTTAGGTTAACCCTGGTTGGGTCTTTTATTATTAGCTGTGTAAAGCCATAGGTGTCACAGAAGGTTACCAATGGAGCAGATGCAGTAGATAACCAGTTTAAATTCAAGTCACCAAGGATGATGGTATCTTCAGGGCCTAGATTGGTTATTGACCCCAGGTGAGATAGTAATTTGAGGCCTGCTGAGGGGGGCCTATAGCAGCCAATCAGTTTAAATGGAGATAAGTTTGGAAGGGATATTTTGATTGATAAACATTCAAATTCCTTTGGTTCGGATGTGATGATGAGGCAGGTAGCAGAGATGGTGTCCTTAATGTATATGGCCACCCCACCACCCCTGGAAGGGCGATCTGCTCTGAAGAGCTGATAGTTGGTAAGGTTTACAACACTGTCTTTGGTCGATGGTCTGAGCCAAGATTCAGAGATGACCAGAAAGTCAGGCAGGGTATGTGCCACCCAGGCCTGTATTACGGAGAATTTTTTTAAAAGGCTGCAGGCATTGATATGTAGGAAGCTTAGGCCATTTATAGAGGACAGATCAGCAGGGGAAAGAATATATATATATAAATATATATATATATATATATATATATATATATATATATATATATGTACTTCTTATGTTGCTCAGTTGTGCTATTCACCTGAAGAAGGGACCTGTGAGGCCCCAAAAGCTTGTGTATAATTCCATCTTTGTACAAGACACTTGTTGGTCCAATAAAAGGTATCAAACCTTCCATCATTTCCCATTGTGTAGTTAAAAAGCCTTTACAAAAATACAACATATATAATAACAGAATAAAAAAGTAACATGATTAAAATATACAAATAATACATATAAATAGACCAGACTCCACATTGAAGAAAATCAACAATCATGGCATGAAAGCCAATACAGTATAAATATACCCTTATTAAAAGACCAACTACATTCCATTAAATACATTATCATATAGTGGGTGTCATAGATCCTCGAGAACATTTGATCATGTAAACCTTCAAACCACAATTATTCTTTTCTTTAATCCATTTCTAGCATAAAAGTATTTAGATACTCTGTTCAATGTCCATGGGTCCTCAGTGTGCAGTAATATATTAGTTAATGTTACCCTGTCTATGTGATATATGTTGTTTAAGAAAGGAGCTAACCAGTAGGACCTTAACTTTGTATACTAGGTACAATACCATAGGACATGCACAAGGTCTCCATTTCCCCCATTACTACAGTTACAACCCCCTGAGTATAAGCCTGTCTTATTATATCTGTAAATGGAGAATATTCCTGGGAAATTGTTCAAATTTATAGTTTGAAAAAAAATGATCTAAATTTGGGGTCTGCTAAGATACATAAGTATGGGTTTAAACCAAACTAAAAATTATTCTGTTCAAACCTGTCCACCCTGACGTGGAACCTTTGTAAAAGAGCTCACGCTCAAAGGTCTTTCTGAAATACTAATTAAACAATAAAACCATTTAGAGTGGTGTGAATCAGCAATAAGCAGCAAATCCTGTGTGTTCCAAGCATTTGTGACCCTTCTTGCTACATATTTTTTATATTTTATATTTAATGTTATCCCCTGGTCAACAGTCTGTTTTAAATTCATAAGCTTATGTTTTTCCCCTAGGGATTTTAAAGCAGTATACCAGTACCCGTATCTGCACCCCAAGTTATGCCAGTCTTCCTTTTCTTTTAAACACTGTTTGGCTAAGGTAGGTTGAGTTATCCTTGTTAATGTAATCCATTAATTAAGTTTCCTTATCTCTGTTGCTGCACTGATGTTTGGGAGCCCCAGTTCAGACCTTAAATAAGCAGCAGGGCATGAATGCCCAACCCTCAGTAAATTACACAATAATTTATACAAGGGGGACATTAACATATTCAGATTTGTAATTTCCCAAATCCCATTCCCATATAGCAACTTCGCTTCAAATTTTGCTTTTACGACTTGTAATAAAGGTTTAACTGTCATACCACCATACTTCATGTTAAACCTTGTAAATCCTGCTAAGGTTTTTTTTTTTTTTAACTTATGTAATAGCAAGTCCCTGTATGAAGTCCAGTGACAGTTTCCTTGGAACAGAATGCCCAGGTAGAGATAACTTGAAACCACCTCTAGTTTTTCTGTACCAACTAGCCACGTACCTTTGGTTTTATTGCCCCCAAATATCACTACCTAAGTTTTATTTAAGTTGATCTTTAATTTTAACTCAGAGGACCTTTTATGAATGAAATTCAAGTTAGTCTGTAGACCCTTCTTAGTAAGTGATAAAAGGATAATATCGTCTGGACAGGCAAGAATAGGGCATGGAGCAGACTTAAGTTTTGGAGAGTCTGAGTTAGTTGCCTAACAATCCACAAACATTTTTTCAATATTTAGGGAAAATAACAGAGGGGCACGTACACACCCTAGTGTCACACCTTTATTGATTTTAAATGGTATGGATAGTTGACCTTTGTGTCCTAGTCTGATTTTGGCCCATGTTTCTGAGTACAGTTCTTCAATAATTCTGACCAAGGTTCGATCTATACCTCTGTCCAGTTGTATAGACCAAAGGATATCTAGTGAAATGCAATCAAAAGCAGATAAATAATCTGTAAAAACAGCATATAATTTTTGTCTTCTGAGTCTAACATATTTTTCAGTGAGATGTCTGAGAACAAATATATTGTCAATGGTGGAATCATTTGATCTAAATCCAGCTTGGTAATTCAATAGACCACCAGTTTTCTCTACTTCCATCTTTAACCTTTCCAGAAGGACTCTAGAGAAAATGTTTAAGTGATAAGTTTACATCTTTTTAAAATTTAGTATGCTTTATTAGTATGTAGGTGAACAGCTGACACATTATGCATATCATGTAATTATGGACATTTACATGAAGTCAGATGCATGAAACACAATGAAGACAGTTTATATAAAAATCAAAACTCCTAATCTACCCATTCCCCCACCCTGCTCCCCTTCCTCCCCCCCACCCTTCACTGGAGAAATATATAGAATTCAATTGGGAGGGGTATTACTGTTGAGACATCGAGGAAGATACCATCCTTAGTATTTTAAGCCAACAGGGAGGGAGTTCCTTTTCTCATTAGAGGGCTTACCAGATATAGTTCTATATGGATTACTGAATTGACAGAAGAGTGTATGGGGGTTCCCAGATACAGTTAAATCTATACATTTTATTGGACATACTCACTATCATTCTCTCTGCCTGTAGTGCAAACATGATTTCCTTATACCATTCTATGTATCCTGGGGTAATCTGGTCTTTCCAGTGTCTTAAGATCACTTTTTTGGCACAGGCCGATATCATTGCTATTTGCAGCCATTGATTACCAACCAGTCGGTCCATATATTCTCCAATGATGCAGGCTGCAGGGTTACATTTCTGGGATAAATATAACAGGTGGTCAAGTCTACTCTGGATGGTGGACCAAAAGGGAGCAACAGTCTCGCATGACCATAACATGTGTAGAAGAGTACCAGGTTCCTTGCCACATTTTGTACAGGTATCCAATGATAGACAGACCATTTTATGCAATATAATGGGGGTATAATTGAGGTTATGGTTGATGTGAAATTGCATGAACTGATAGAGGTCCCAATGTATCACAGAGTACAAGTACTTCCGTATCCAGGACCAGTCTCCTGAGAGAGAAGTGTGAGGGAGTGCCTGATCCCACCAATAAAACTGCAAGTTTCCCCTGGTGTAAAAAAGGGATTGTAGGAATTGGTACGAGTATGAGATTAGGTGAGCTTTGGGGAGGGAGCTCAAGTAAGGAGAGATGACCATATGGAGGGGGTTTGTCCATTGACCATTGCCCAGTGTGGTATTCAACATGTGAGTGTTTTGGAAAAACTTGAAAACCAGTTGAAGGGGCCATCCATAAACATGGTTAGCTTCCTGTAAGGTCATTATTTTTTATTGTATTGTCAGTTACTCCACCTTGTCAACTCCTACGTTAAGCCAAAGCATATCCCTCGAGAGGATCTTGCCAGAAATCTGGAAATTTGGGTTCCCAAATATTGGCTGAGAGATATCATGGTTCAGATGAATTTTTAACAATATATTTAGTTGAGTTTGAGAAATTAGGGATTCTCTTAGGTGGTGTCATGTAACTGACTGGGTAGTTGTTTCTTTGAGAAGTAAGGTAGGACTGTAATCTCTAAATCAGAGTTGGAACAGAGTGCAAGTTCATTTTCTGTCCAAAGAGGAACATATGAGCTGGTTGGGGGAACAGGGGAATGTTTGTACCAGTTTATGGACCTTGCTAAGTGTATAACTAGGTAGTAGAAGTAGAAGTTGGGGGCATGTAGTCCACCTTCTCTCTTGTGCCTCATTAATTTAACATATGCCCACCTAGCCTTTTTATCTTGCCAAAGAAAGGAGGCTAAGATTTTATTAATTTGAGAGAACCAACCTTGGGGCAGTGTCCCATTATATATCTGAAGGGGATATAATAGGTGGAGTAAAATATTCATTTTGAAAATACTGAGCCTATCCCATGGAGTTAAGGGTAATATTTTTCTTTGGTTTAAGTCTGTTTTAATAGTTGTTACTACTGAATCCAAATTATTCTTTTTGATTTTTCTGGGGATGTATTGAGAGGTATCCCTAAATATTTCAGTTTATCTTCCACCCAGAGAAAACCCAGGTGCTGCAGATCTGCTTTATTGGTATATTTGTTGAGTGGCATGAATTCAGTTTTTTATATAAGTTCAGCCTATAGCAAAAGAGCATACTAAACTGAGATATAAGCTGCAGAGCAGCAGGTATTGAAGTGGCTGGGGATGAGATGTGCATCAATATGTCATCCGCATACACTGACAATTTGTACTCCATGCCACCAATTTGTCTACCAGTGATGTTAGGTGAAGTATTGAGTTTACAAATTAGAGGCTCCAGGAACAAACTGAACAGGTATGGGGAGAGTGAGCATCCTTGCCTTCTACCATGATAGAGAGAGAGAAGGGTGAGGATAGTGATCCATTTCATGATACCCTTGGTGATGAGGAGGTATACAGTACCCTCACCCAAGGAATAAATGTTTCGGGGATGTCAAACCTTGGTAAATAGTACAAGGTAGTCCCATGAGACCCTGTTGAATGCTTTCTCTACATCCAGGGAGACCAGGGCTGCTGCCTTTGGAGAGTCCCTGGATGCAGAGAAAAGGTAGGACAGCTTCCTGAAGTGGTCAGCTGAGAGTCTGCCCCTTACAAATCTGACTTGTTCCCTACTAATTAGTGAGTCCCAGATCAAGTTTAACCTGTTTGCCAGTATTTTGAATAGGATTTTGATATCAATGTTGATGAGTGAAATTGGCCTATAATTCATAACTCTGACAGTGTCCCGGCCTGTACTAGGGAGAATGATTATTGTTGCAGAGGTTAATGAGGAGTCTGTCAGCCCTTCATCGAAGAGATATCTAAAGGTATTCAAAAGGATAGGGATGGGTTGGGCCTTAAATTCTTTATAAAAGTTTGATGAGAAGTTATCCGGACCAAGAGATTTGTCCAGTGGCAATGACTCAATGGCTATATATATTTCAATGAGAGTTGAGGGGACACTTAATATTGCAACCTGGGATTTGGAAAGCTATGGAAGAGAGATATCCTGGAGGAATGGATCCAATTGCTTAGTTGAAAAGGAATTTTGAGGTGGTGCATACAGTTCCTTGTAGCACTTTCTAAATGGGTCAACTATGTCCCGGGGGGAGGTGCAAAGTTGGCTGTCTTCCATTAGAATGGAGGGGACTATCCTATCCATTTCCTGATATTGCAGTTTTAGAGCTAGCAGCTTACCGGCCCTCTCTTTCCTGTCAAAGTAGGAAATTTTGGAGCGGAGCAAAATATGTTCAACATTTTCACTGATAAGCTGGTTATATTGAGCCCTAAGGGATTCTAACTGTTCCCAGTCTCTCAGGGGAGAGGCGGTTTTCCTCATGTTGTATACATTCTAATAACATAGAGAGAGAAGCTAATACTTGCTTTTTGCATTTTGTGGCCCAGCAGATAATTTCCCCCCTAAGCCCACATTTGAGGGCTCCCCATAAAATGTCTAGCTTGGCCATGGAGGGGAAATTGTATTCCATAAAGGATTTGATGAAGGTCTGTAGGTGTTCCTGGAAATCCCTGGATTTTAACAATTGGTTGTTAAATCTCCATATCTTGTCTCTAAGGAGGAGGCTAAATTAATTTGGGCAATTGCTGGGTGATGATCCAATATCAGCTTGGATGAATAAAAGCATGACCCTATTCCTTGAAGATGGTTGACCCCCACCAAGAAGAAATCTATTCTGGAGTGTGTGTTGTGAGGTAGTGAGTAAAAGGAATATACTCTTCTGTTCAGAGTCAGGGTTTTCCAGGGCTTGACAAGGCCTAGAGAATGCATGAAGTCTGCCATTGCCCTCTGAGCTAGGGATTGAACTTGCCTAGGGTTGCCTGTTCTGTCTAGTTGATTGTTAAAGGACCAGGTTCCAGTCACCCCAAATATAATGGGTAGTAAAGCCCAAGATGAAAGGTTTATCATTAGGTTGGAGAAAACTGACTGATCATCACTGGTCGGACCATAGATGGATCCTAATACAATTTCCAGATGACCCAGTGTTGCTTGGATTAAAATATACCTAGCGAATGGGTCATCAATCTCCTAAATGAGATGGAATGGTAATCTGTGGGCAATAACAATGGCCACCACTTTTTTCCTGGAGTCCACCCATGAGCCATAAACCTGCCCCACCCAGGTCCTCCTTAATCAAAGAGTCTGAGAGGGGGGAAGATGGGTCTCCTGCAGGAAGGCAATATCTATTTGCAATTTTTGCAAGTGCAGTAACATGGCTTGTCTGACTTGCCTTGTAGTCTGGGTGAGGGGTGCTAATTGTCTGGCCTCTGACCTCAGCTACATGATAACTGGAGGTGGGGCTTAGTCAGAGTTGAGGTAGCAAATGATTTTTGTTTTCTCAGAAGAAGCCAGAAGGGGAAGGAAACATATTAATTTCAGTGCTTTACAGTAACTGGTAATTGCTATTTTTGTTATTAAACTTAGATTGTGGGCTTTTAGTGACACTGCAATTTCTTTGCTGTCTTTACTTAGAATTGTTTTTGGGCTGTTGAAAATTTAAAACGTAGTGGTGGTGTATTTCTTTGCTGTCTTTAATTGCTTTACAGTAACTGGTAATTGCTATTTTTGTTATTAAACTAGATTGTGGGCTTTTAGTGTCACTGTAATTTCTTTGCTGTCTTTACTTAGAATTGTTTTTGGGCTGTTGAAAATTTAAAATGTAGTGGTGGTGTATTTCTTTGCTGTCTTTAATTGCTGCAAATTTTCGCTCCCCCCTCCCCTTCCCCCAACTCTTAATTATATGCCCTGTTAAATCTGATTGACAGAGCTAAACACAGAGGATAGTAGGGGGTGTAGAGTAGGAGGGGCATAAGGGGAAGAAGCCCACCCTCAGCAGGACAAGTGTTTTTACCCATTTATTTATTTTCTTTTTTTAAAAGAAAAGTATCTGAGGATCAATGGCAGGATTTTTAGGACAGTAAATTAATAAAAAGGGAACTAGGAGAGCTTCAGTAACAGACAAGTAGTGGAATGGGAGTATAATTGCAGTATAATGTGGGGAGTGGTGCAATGCAGTAGCTGCGGGGCAGCCATATTCAGGCAGACCTTCTGGACATTGAAGTGCTGCCCTTTCTGCATGCATCTCTCTGGACTGTGGGATGAGGTAGCCAGACTCAGAGCAGAAGTAAACTGGGTCAGGAGCACCATCACCCCTATCCAGAGACCACCCAATCTAATGCTGCTGCCTCAAAGGATGCCGAGAACGAGGAGCACTTGGATGACAGTGGGCTCAGGGCAGGTTAAGATGGTCAGGCAGAGGCACATCTCAGATCCTATTCCACTCAAGAACTCATATGCCACACTGGCAAACAGGGGCAACCAACTAAAGGTACCCAGAGAAGTGGAAGGAATGGATGTGGAGGTTAACCAAGGAGGTGACCTCAGTGGGGAGAGCAGTGGACCCCAGAGGAGGAGGAAGTGAATCCTGGTGGGGGACTCCATCATAAGAGGGATCCAGCTAGAAATACAGGAGGGGGAGGGAGAGGACAGGGAGGTGAGGTGCCTACCAGATGCCATGGCAGGAAGGGATGGAAGGAAGATCCTGGGGATCACTGGGAAGGCAAGACAGGAGGGTGAGCTGGATGTCATTATCCACCTAGGTACTAATGACCTGGTAAATGGGGAGCCAAAGGAAGTTCAGGAAGAGTTTAGGAAATTGGGGAGAGGTCTCCAGCAAGTAGCTACTTCTGTCACCTTCTCAGAAGTACTACCTGCTAGAGGCATGGGAGAGCATAGGGGTGCATGCACCAGGAACTTTAACTCATGGTTGAAGAACTGGTGCTGTGAGGAAGGGTTTGGATTCATTGGTGACTGGGGACACACCTGGAGGGATGGAGGTTTGTTCAAGCCTGACAGCCTGCATCCATCCTGGAGGGGAATCCAAGCACTCAGTGATAAGTTTAAATGTTACATTGACAAGCATTTAAACTAGCCAAGGGGGGTGGCAGACCAGAAAGGAGGGTACCTACTTGCTCACCCCCCACAGCTTGCAGTGGAACCAGTGAACCGGAGAAGTGGATATCTCAACAAAGCAGTGTGCAAAAGATGGAGATTAGCGCCCAAGAGGTGGATAGGCAGAAAAGGGGAAAAAATCAGCAGAAAGGCAGACAGCAAGGAGAACCAGGGATAAAGGAGTAGAACAGCTAAACAGTCTAGGGAGGTCAAATCATGGAAAGCCATGTGTGCAAATGCCAGCCGCCTTAGCAACAAGATGGAAGATCTGGAGGCTGTCAAGGTGCAGTCAGACCTGGACATTGTGGCCATCACAGAAACCTGATGTAATGATAACCATGGCTGGGAGATGGCCATTCCTGGCTTCAACATATTCAGAAGAGACCGGCCAGGTAGAAAGGGAGGAGGAGTAGCACTGTATGTGAAAAATGACATAAGGGCCACAGAGATCCAGGAGGAACAAAATGGGGGAGAGATACTGTGGGTTAAGCTGGAAAGGAAAATGGGGCCAGCCATCAGCACAGGTGTGGTCTATAGACCACAAGCCCAGGAGGAAGATACAGATAGGGAGCTGATGCTAGCCATCTAAAGGATGGCAAGACAAAGGTGAAGAGTGCTGGTTGGAGACTTCAATATTCCAGATGTGGACTGAAGCATCCCAGCAGCAGCATCAACTAGGAGCAGATTTATCCTGGAATCCCTTCAGGGTTCCTTCCTCAAGCAACTGGTCATGGAACCAACTCGGCAGAAGGCAATACTGGACCTTGTGCTCACAAACAGGGACAGTGTGATGGGGGTAACAGTGGGGGAGCACCTGGGGAACAGTGACCACCAGTCATTATGGTTTGAAATCACAGAAGGAGCAGAACCAAACCACACAAAACACGTATCCTGGATTTAGGGGCAGACTTTGGAAAATGGGAGATACTTGAAAAAGGCATTAAGGGGAATGGGGCAGGAATCTAGGGTTGAGGAACAGTGGGCAGTATTTAAAATGGGGATTACAAGAGCAACAGAATTATGCATTAAGCAGGTTAGCAAGAGGAAAAGGAAGAGGAGGCCATTATGGTTTTCCAAAGAGGTAGCAAAGAAAGTGAAAGCCAGAAAGATTGCATTCAGGCAATACAAAAAGACACAGGCAGAAGGGGACAGGGAGAAGTACCAGGAGAAGCAAAGGGAGGCAGGAAGGTCAGTAAGGGAAGCTAAAGCTCAGACAGAAGAGCACATTGCAAAATCAGTTGGTAGAGGGACAAAACCTTTACAGGTACATAAGTGAAAAAGAAAGGCAAAGGAGGATAGTGAGACTGAAAGGGAGGATGGGGGCAATGGAGGATGACAACAGTAAAGCTGACATACTGAACAGGCATTCTGCCTCAGTCTTACTGAGGAAGAGGAGGGTAATGGGTCTGAAGGAAGTACAAGGGTGACAATGGTGCAGAAATGACACAAGTCCCTTTACATGAGAAAGGGTCCTGAAGGAACTGGAAGTAATAAGAGTTGATAAAGCAATGGGGCCAGATGGGGTGCACCCCAGGGTCCTTAAAGAACTCAGAGAGGTGGTGGCTGAACCTCTGGCTATCCTGTTTAGCCGATCACTGGAAACAGGGGAGGTACCCAAAGACTGGAGGACAGCAGTTGTAGTCCCCTTATACAAAAGTGGGAACAAAGAAGAAGGGAACTACAGACCAGTCAGCCTCACCTCGGTAGTGGGGAAGATCATGGAATCACTACTGAAGGAGAGATTGGTGGAACATCTGGTTGTCAATGGACTACAGGACCCAAGGCAGCATGGTTTCACCAGGGGGAGGTCATGTCAGACCAACCTTGTTGAATTTTTTGACTGGGTGACTAGAGAGGTGGATCAGGGGAGGGCAGTGGACATGGCCTATCTGGACTTCAGCAAGGCCTTTTACACTATGCCACATAGAAGACTATTACACAAACTAGGGAATATGGGTGTGGGCAGGACAGTAGTGTGGTGAGTAGGTAACTGGCTGGGCGGTGGGACAAGATGGTGGTGGTAAATGGCTGTCACTCTACAGAGGGAAGAGTGACCAGTGGGGTATCACAGGGATCAGTGCCGGGACCGGTCCTATTCAACATCTTTATCAGTGACATTGCACAGGACCTAGAAGGCAGAATTTCACTGTTTGCTGATGACACAAAGCTCTGTAACAGAGTAGACACACCAGAGGGTGTAGACAGAATGAGAAGGGACCTGCAGAAACTTGAAGAATGGTCAGGGGTTTGGCAGCTGAAATTCAATGCAAGGAAGTGCAATATAATATATGTGGGGCGCAAAAACCCTGGCACAATATATCAGTTGGGGGGTGAGGATATAGCATGCACCAAGCAGGAAAGGGATCTTGGGGTTATCATCTCTGATGACCTCAAGGTAGGGAAACAGTGTGACAAGACAGTAGGTAAAGCAAATAGGATGCTGGGATGCATAGGCAGGGGCATCACCAGAAGGAAAAGGAAGGTCATGATTCCACTATACAAGACACTAGTGAAGCCCCACCAGGAGTACAGTGTACAGTTCTGGAGACCTTACCTACGTAAGGATATAGACAGGGTAGAGAAGGTTCAGAAGAGGGCAACAAAGATGGTACATGGATTGCATCACAAGTCCTATGAGGACAGGTTGAAGGAATTGAATATGTACTCCTGGAGGAGAGAGGGAGAGAGGGACACATAGAGACATACAAGTATCTTACAGGGAGGAACAGGGTGCTAGAATACACTATTTTTAAGCAAAAAAGATGTTCCAGAACTAGATGGCATGGGATGAAGTTGAAGGGAGGATGATTCAGAGGAAATGTGAGGAAGAATTTCTTCACAGAATGGGTGGTGAACAAGTGGAAGACCCTGCCTGAGGAAGTGGTGGGGGCTGAAACAATCACGGGATTTAAGAATGCATGGGATAGACATAAAGGAATTCTGGAGGTCAGGGGTAAGGGGCAACAGTGTTCTAGGAAAACATAAACTGAAGTTACAAACTCAAATGGGCAGACTAGGTGGGCCATAGGCCCTTATCTGCCGACCCTGTCTATGTATCTATGTATCTATGTAACATTTTCATTCTTTTGGTGGGTGACTGTGCCCCTTTGATGTTCCAAAAACAAAAGTTAAAGGTGGCTGTTGCTATTCCTAACTTTTGAGAGTATATATGCTATGGTGAATAGATCTTTCACCTTACATGATAAAGAAAAGTGAAAGAGAATAAGATTTAAACTGATCTCCGTGGAATACCCCACCGCCCTCCCCTAGCCACCACCCATATCTCCCCAAACAACCTCCTCCCTTCCCAACCAATCCCTTCTTTGTAGCAACAAACCATTAAAATACCCCTTCCCCCAGACCCCACTTATGCCCCTGAATCTACCAATCTACCATTGTAGTATGTCCAGTAAGGACTTAACTCTGCATGAGGCCCAAAACCCAATTGCTGATGCATGACTGCTTTCCCACTAGCCATCCTCTTGCCCTTCCCCCCCACTCCCCATAACCTTGCAAACATGAAAAATCTAAACATATTCTTTGACATCTATACAGTCCATAACCTTGTTGCCTGATTATTAAATAAAACTCTGTAGTTTTCATATCCCAGCCAAGGTTGCCAGAAAAAAATAAACCATTTATATGACTGAAAAGAAATTAAATGTCTGCAGCTTTATAGTTGAACATTGGTGAGTTTTCAGGTTATGTCCATAGCCATGCTTTCCATAACTCAAGAAGAAAGGAAAACTTATGAAGGCTTTCTGTCCACCACCCTGGTATGGCAGGCTCTAATTCTGTGTCAGGCCATGGCGTGGCTGATTTATACTCAAACCGGGTCATTTAAATTAAGTCAAAAATTAATTCTTGATAGTCAGGGACCATATTATCTCTTCATATAGTACCCAGTGAATGTATGAAGATAATCACAAAACAAGGAATTAAACCCTGTAATGCAGTCCCAGTTTCTTTAGTTGAATGTTTCCTGGCATCTTAAAAAAAAAAGGAATAACAGACACGGTGATCACTTGAAGAGTCTAAACAACTAATGTTACAGGTTCTTGACCAGAAAACTGTTGAGAGGACTAGTTATGCAGGGATCTCTGTTAGCCTGAACATTTGGCACCTCAGTGTCTGAGGCACCAGGTGGGATGTAGTCTCGAGAGCCTTCAAACCGATCGCTTCCATTTGAAACCTTGCGGATGTGTGCACGATCACAAAGGTTTCGTTTTGTTTGCATAGTCAAGCAGGTGTGATCGTGCGCAGAGTCGTGCAGCCAGGAGATAGTGAGTAATGGGACCCTCAATGCTCTGGCCAAACTGAAGGATTTCAATACAAAGCCACAGCTAAACACTGTCTCATTTAGTAGCACACAACAGTCAGTATTCTGCCGGAAAGGATCAAAGTTCAGCTCATAAGTAGTGACAGATATTTTGCTTTTCTAACTGCATGATCTCCCTGTCTTCCTTTATTTTACCAGACAGCTCTTCAGCATTGCTCTGCTGGGCTTTCAGAGTAGTTCAGTGAGGACTGCACAGGTCTGGGAATAGACTCTGGAATTCTTTAGCAGCTGAATCTGCAGTTTCAAATGTTTTCCAGTTACCATTGTAGAGGACTGATAGCTGAGCAGGGTGCAACATCTGAAATTTTATGCTTGCTGTAATTAGTTTAGTAACTGATGCATGATAGGCTGCTCTTTTCTGACGAACAGTGGCTGGTAGATCTTGTATAATTCTGAATGTAGCACTTTCCCACTGGATGGCCTGAAGCTTTTTAATTTTTGTGAGTATATGCTATCTATCCAAGTAGTTGAGTAGCCGTAGGATGAAGGGTCTAGGCTGGGCATCAGAGGGAGGTCTGGGCCTCAAGGACGGATGAGCTCTCTCCACAATATAGGTAGTAGAATACAATGGAGGCCCTGCAACCTTAGCTAGTAGTTTCTGAGCAGACACTACTGGCTTTGAGCCTTCTGCATCCTGAGGAAGGACAAAAATAACAAGATTGTTGCATCTGCTTTGGCCTTCCAAATCCTTGAGCTTCAGTTCCATTTTGGACATTTTGTGCAGTAGTGAGATAAGCTCCAGATCCACTCTGCTTTGCCAAGCTTCCAGAGAAGTGGTGAGAGCTGAAATATCCATAAGTTTCTTGTTGGTGTCTTTCAGATCTGCTTTTATAGTTTTAATGTCTGATGAGTGGTCTAGGAATGTTGCTTTAATAGGTGTCATTTCTGCAAGGAATTTCTTTTCTGAAAGGGGTGCCAGGGTGCTGACATTTTGGCTGCCCTTTCCCAAGTGGCAACTTGATTTTTATGCCTCTTAAACATTCATCCGGCGTCTGAGGTGGTGTGTGGGTTGGGAGGGCCTGTTTCATCTCGGCTTCTATCAAAGTGAATTTTTATCTGCAGAGCTCCCGGTCCGACGTACAGATGCATTTATTCGTTGGTAGGTACACCAGTAATTCAGATGCTGACCAATTCATCACCAATTTTAGCAGGATAAACTGTTTTATTATTGAGGTGAAACAGAAGCAAGGATGCCACATGTCTTTCTAGGAGAAAGGCATCACATGATCCTTGTTTAAGTTTTTATCTAATAAACTAAAGGGCCTACACAGATCTCCTTTTTTATGTATAGGAATTATGTTTGCTCCCTTCCATGTCTCAAGATAAGTATATGCTATAATGCATTTATTATAAAAGATAGTTAGAAATTTACACCTAAGGGGAGAGGCACTTCAATAAACCTCTGCTGGGCTACCATCCGGACCAGCTGCTTTTAATTTTTAAAGTGAATATATAGCTAAATATACCTTGTCCAATGTTATTAATTGGAAAATTGTTGATGCCAATGTTGGCTGAAGTAACCTATTACTCTCAGAAGGATCAAAGAAAATATCAGAAAAAAATGTTATCCATTTCTCTTCTGAGGTACAAGTATCAATATCTGCTTTGTATGTATGAGTAACGTTGGCACCAAATGTCCAGAATGTTTTAAGATTATAATTTTGTACAGCATCCAACATAAGCTGCCACTGTTTTACATATTAGGCTTGTTTTATTTCCTTCATTAGTGTTTTATATTGTCTTCTTGTACTACTTATTTTTTCAGAATTTGTTTATCCCCATGGATTTTATATAGTGTATAAAGTTTTCTGATATAGGATTTCATTTTTTTACAGTCCCTGTTGAACCAAGGGTTGTTATTAGACTTTTAGTGGAGCTTTACTTGTTTTTCCATCTTAGTCTTAATTTCTACACATAAAATACTAATTTTCTGCAGTAAATGCTGTAAATCTAGCCTTATTAGATTATTGGTAGTTTCTGACAATATAGAGTTTGTTAATAAGAAGGCTATATAATTTTGTGAGTCTTGTTGCCATATGATTTCTTTTCGATGATCTAATCTCTGTAAACATAACAGGGACCCTGTCCTCAAAGTTTTGAACTTCCCTATGCTTTGCTGTTTCAAGAGTGACCAGGAAATGATTACTTTCCACTCATATAGGGACTACCAGCTTACTCCAAAAATTACTACAGTAGGTCCTGACCATAATGCACAATCTATTGCTGATGAACCCTAGAGGACACATAAATACATTCACCTTTAAGATTCCCCTTATACCTTCCATTCAAAGGGAAGAGACTGAATTCCTTTAAAAAAAACTATTGAAAGCTTACCAGAATTATTTAGTTTGGTGTCTTTAGACTTTCTTGGGGTAAGCATGTCACTAGGACTGGTATAAGCATATATAGGTTTATCTTTTAGACCATCGAATACCCCAATCTGGGCATTAAAATCACCCAGCAATGAAAGGTCAGCTTTAGGAAATGCCTGTAATATTTCCTTCACTAAATCAGAAAATTCAGACCATATCAAAGAAGAGTATACATTTGAGATTTCTGGGGGTATATAACAATTCATAAACACAATCTCCTGTGGCCCATCCTTGACATAAATCATTATAAATTTCCACAGCATTTTCCATACTGTAATGTTATGAAAGCTGCCAACTTTCACAAAAACAATTAGCCCACCAGAGCATCTTCCAAATCTAGTCATTCTAGTTCCTGGGCTGTAGGAACATTTGTATCCATTTAACTCAATATTATCATTCTCTGCATGCCATGTTTCTTGAAGACATAGAACATCAAAGCTGAGTAAAAAAATTTACATTCAATATCTGATATCATGTTATTCCAGCCTGCTATGTTCCAAGTGAGATATAATAGACCATCTGTAGCACTGCTAACAAGACTTGGCAGATGGTCTTTCTGGGCAGAGACTCAATTAGGAGTGGGCAAAATTTGCGAATTCCACTTTTGCAGAACTTACATGAAATTTCGGAAATTTCGATGAAATTGCGGAACTTTCGCCATTGGCAAAAGTAGGATTTTCCGCGGATTTTCGCCGAGTTCTGCGGACTTTCTTTGTGAACTGCAGAAAAATGCATTAAAACTGTGGAATTTATTCTTTCCACAGTTTAATGAACTGTCAATGAATGAGCGCCTGCTTGTACAAACATGCGGTTATTCACTGACAGTTCAGTAGGCCACTGGCAGTGGAGGAGAGAGGAGTGCTGCGCTGGTGGCCTGCTCAGGGGCAGGGTGGGAAGGGGAGTTGGGTGGTGGCAGATGTACTGTCAGGGTGGTGTTTGTGGGGGTATAATAGACATCAGAGAATTGAGATTATTTTTTTTTACAAGGCATCTGGGATGTGGAGGTCTAGGCACCGAGGAATACTGGGAATAAAGGGGGATGAGTTGGTGGACTGCCGGCTGTTTATTTGTGGACTAAGGCATCCAGGATAGGGACTGGGGCTGCTAGACATCAGGGAAATATAATGTTTT
This sequence comes from Neoceratodus forsteri, assembly GCA_016271365.2. Lineage (NCBI taxonomy): Eukaryota > Metazoa > Chordata > Ceratodontiformes > Ceratodontidae > Neoceratodus > Neoceratodus forsteri. The sequence goes on along the minus strand of CM028137.1, from coordinate 38,095,200 downwards.
GGGAGCCATGATCAGTGGGGGGGGGCACTAGAAACCATGAGGGTCCAAGGAAGGGATTGGAGGTACTGTATTTACTGGGACTCCTGATCAGTGGGGGGTGGATTAATGAGTTAAACTGCAGTTAAAAAAGCCTCAGAAATGACCACTGGCAGTGATCCTTTCTGTGGATTTTTTTCCTGCAGTTTAATAAATTATCACAGTTTTTTATATTTTTCTGCAGTTTTAAGGTGGAATTTCCATGAAAGTTCTGAAAATTATTTCCAAACTTTCACGGAAGTGAAATTCGTACTTTCACCAAAATTCCACTGGTGGAAATTCATTTTCGCCCATCCCTAGACTCAATTAACATTATACCCAGCAAGTAGCATGAATCTATTGGACAGAGGTATCCCTTTAGAATTGTTTTCATTACATGAAGACAGTATAGGTTCATCTGTGACCTTTAGCACCCTAGAGTCCATAATATTCAGCCCTAAGTCATCTAATGTACCTGCCTTATCTAGTATAAGATCAGCCAGTTTTAAATTTGAAACCACTATCGCTATCTGGCTATCTATCTGAGAATCACAGTGAGCTCTGTTGGCTATAGCGGAACCCATTGCAACAGCTGGTATTCATAAAATGTTAATTAACAGGTCCCTAATTGAATTTGTTAAAGTTAGATCATTTTCATGTTCAATTGGACTCATACCAAACATACTTAGTGCATTCTGTTCATTGTGACTTCATTTAAATTCAGTCCTTTCCTTATTAAATAATGCTTTATCGGAGAATGTAAGAAGCAGATCTTTTTCTTGAATTAGCCAGCTATTTACCCAAACATAATTAGCTGTCCTGGGTGAAACAAATAATATATCAATTAGAGCTGCAGCTGCTATGGGAATATTCTCAATCTGTAGGATGTCATTTTCAGACAGCATAATGTCAAGCTCTTTACTTAAAAAGTCTAATACTGTATCTGTACCATATTCAAAATTATCTGGATCAAAGTTCCCCCAGTTCATGGGACCATTTAATCTAATAAGAGGGTATGTTTCTATCCATTTCTGTTGATTACCCATAGGCATAACCTTTTTTAAAGTCGGTTCACCAATTCTGACAAATTCTGTTTCTCTTACTTTACTACGGCTTACTGGTCCACAGTTTTATGAACTGAATGTTCTTCCTTTGTCTGGTAACTGGGTCCAAGGAAGGGATTAGAGGTACTGTATTTACTGTAATTTTATTTATTCTAATCATGAACCCAATTGATTACCTGTTGGCGATTTTCCCAGTTGTCAGTTTAATTCACTAATTTCCTGTTCTTAGGTACCTAACTGTGACATCAAGTCAGTTTTGCCCTATGCATTGTAATTATTTGTTTGGACAGGCTGGAACTCATCTTTCAGCAGCCAAACCCTACTAATTAGGTGATCATTAAATCTAGTTTCTGGAAAGTCCTCGTAGGGGTTTGCATTTTGCTCTTTATTCAAATGCGCACACCTTATGGGGGTTGTTTTATGGACATTCATCACTTTATTCCTTTTCCCTCTTTTAGATTTTTTTTCCTAATTGTTTAATATTATTCGCTGTGGAATCAGGAATTTCACTAATACTAGAATCTGGTCTTAATCTCGGTTCTGGTTGATCCTCCTGGTCCCTTTTGCCTTCATCAAAGTCCTCAACAGCTGTCTCACTATTATATTTAGTTAATTCTAAATTAATCTTGGCCCTATTATTAGTGACACCACTACGCAAAGATTCAAGGATGTTCTTATTAATTACCAGTTGTTCCATTAATATTAAATATGCATTGTAAGGGTTTTTTTCAGTAAATGTATTAGATCTTCACTTAGACTGCTAGGTTTAAAGGAACTAACATTTTGTTCTCCCTAATCAGTGATAGTACCTTGCTGTAAGCCACATTTGCTACAGAATTTGGGGAGTTGGGCCTGTGTCTCATGCTGCTTTAGTCCATCTATTGTAAGTTGTAATTCCTGTATCACTTTACCAATACCAGTTTTATTATTCCCCTTATCTTCACCCTTACTTTCTATACTCTCATTGATCTCACTGATCTCTCTGGAATACCACATCTTAGGTCAGTTTTCAAGATCTGAGGACTGAATAAAGTCTCCTTTAGATAAGTCCATTTGGGTAATGCTAACCTTGGGATTGAGTAACGACCTCTCTCTAATGTGTTTATTCTATGTGTCATTTATTTCTATAATTTGCTTTTTAGAAGCAACAAGAGCAGGGAAAGTTTCATCAGATTTATTATTATTCAGGTCAGCATTGAGAGCATCCAAGGCCCTAATTGGGGGCATTAGGTTCCCCCAGGTGCTGAAACCATCCCCATTTATTTATTTAGTTTTTGTTGACTGGGAAGGAGGGCTAGACAATTTTTTGCCTATTTTCAGCCTCATCCAGGGGGCGGGATACAGATGGATGCCAACTGAAATCGAACCAGATTTTAAGCTGTTGGTAGTATTTTGGGTGAATGGGGGAAATTTGGCCAGGACACTGGGGAAATTCCTCTACTCAATGGTAGGGGGAGCTGCTGCCTGGCTTCCTGGTGATTGGAAGTTATGATGCTCCGGGAGGAGGATGTGGCTAGGGAAGCTCTGAATCCTTCTGATGGATTACTTACAGAGAGTCTGACTTCTAGTGTTCAGTTGGGGGCAGCTACTGCTGCCCAAACTGATGTTCTTGGTACTACAGTGGAAGCAGTTTCCTTGCTGGAGACCTCCCTTTTTCAGGAGGCAGAAGGACATTTACAGGATGCCCTGAAACAGAAGCATGACTTTTTATTATCCCTGCTTGAGGAGGAAGAACGGGCGACACTTCAGGAGCAGGAGAGACAAGAGAGGCTGCATGCCATTGGGGTGGTGATCCCCACATGTACTGTGCTTTCTTTCTCATTGGAAGAATGGAATGTAGATGTGTGTGGGCTGGTGGCAGCTACTGGTTCCTCACTGCTGACCTGAAATGTACAAATGCTGGTTCTGCCATTAGGATCAGAATTATTGACCCATGAATTGGCAGGGGATATCACACTGGGAGGTAAGCCTGTTCTTTTGCCTGCAGTGCTCCCACCTCCTGCACAGTGACATGTGGGGGTGGGACAGATGGCAGCTGTTGCACTGGCCTGGATAGCTATTATGGGTCTATCACAGCATTTGGGAGGTAGTCCTGCTCTTGGCAGAGATGAGGGAGGATATTTTCCTGCATCAACCAGCATGTGAGGTTCAGAGCCCCTGGTGGGGGTGAAGGGTCAGCCCTTACCCTCCTGCATTGTGGTCTCCTGTGCATGCATTGCAAGAAGCAGGAAGGACCCAGGATGGTGTGGGACAGTGGCACTCCAACCCCCCTTTCCTCAACCCCAATGTCCATCCCAGATGTTTTATCAGGTGATGCATTGTCAGGGGAGGTGGCCTCTCTGTCTAGCCCTGTCCTTCCATCTGGCACACTACCTTCTGTTCCTGGCATGGCAGAGCCTCCTACAGCTCAATCTGAGGGTGATTTCTCTGTCCCGCATTGTTTGGTTGGACTTGTGACTCATGGGGCCTCGGTTGGAGAAGAAATAGTGTTTCCTACAGTTCCTCCTGATACACTGGCACCTGCCCAGGGACTGACTCCTCCTTTACAGTCTGATGTATCTTGGGGGGCCCCTCCCTGAGCCCAGACAGCCCCCAATTGACTTCAGTACCACTCACATGGGTGGACTGAGTGGAACTTGTGGAAGAGACCCCTGTCATGCAAGCCACAGATACAACCTGGGTCCCCCCCTTCGGTGCATTAGTGGGTGCAGTTTCAGAAGATGGATACTTTCCCATCAGCACCCCCCTTCTGGCACAACATCAAAAAGCAGTCTGGCTTTTATACAAGGGTGGGTTGGTGGATCTGCCGGACAAGTCATATGTGGGTCAGGTTTTATTAAAGGAGTCACTGCATGTCACCCCCAAAGAATTGTATGTCTTGCTTCATGCTCTGCTGACAGTTATTTTGACCGTAACTTTTGGACCCCAGCCTTTCTGGATCATTTCTGGACAAAGTACAATCTCTTGAAGGACTCCCAATTTTGGCTCCCTTTTCAGGCTGTCCCTCTGACAAAACCAGTTATCCGATATTTTACTATGATGCTGAAAAATGAAGGGGTACAAGTACAGGACATCTGCTATTGGCTGTCTCAATGATGTGAGGTGTTGGGGGACCCTTTCCCCATTCTGGACCCAGAGGAATTCTGGACAGGACATTGGTGGTTCAAGGTGAAGCTCCGGCATGCATCCTCTGGCATTCTACATATGCTCAGTGTCTTTTTACATTGGCCAATACCAGACCCAGTGTTTTTATCCAGGACAACCAAAGACCTGTTTCTGTTGTGGATTGGAGTTTCATTTGGCTTCAGCCTGTGATACTCTTTGATGTTATCTTTGTTTGACATTGGGCCATACCAATGCTCAATGTTCGAACAATCTTTGGTACAACTTGTGTGAGGACACTGGCCACACCTACCACCAGTGTCAGTGGACAACTCAAAATCAGGACAAGAATTTTATGATGGACACCTCTTTGGACCAGGTGAGGCAGCAGGCACAACACCTGCGGAAATCCTTGGCAGCACAATTGGCTCAGCAAGTTTTGATGAATGAGAAACCTGTGGGGGGTGATGTTCCTTCTTCAATGCCAGTTTTTCCTGAATCCTCTTTGGTTGGCTCAGGTTCAGTCTCCCTTTCTATTGGATTACCAGTGGACATTACTCAAGTTTTACCCATTGAGGAAGAACAGTCTGCAGAGACTCCACTGGCTCTGACTTTTAGTTCTATGCCATCTCCAAAACCACTGATTCACACTTGGAAATGATCCTTATGGTCCCATAAATTGCTGAAAGAGATGCCTGCTGCTTCTGATGGAGGTTCACCTATACCTTTGGAAAACAGATTTGATGCCCTGTCCCAAGAGGGAGAAACCAGAGCAGACATTAACTATTCATCCTGCCTGTCCTCTAGATGGTTTCCATGGATATGGAGGGAAAAATGGACATTGTACTACCTCCTCCACATGTGAAAACCCATAAGAAGTGAAAGATGACTGTGAAGAAGCTGCCTACTGCTCAGACTGTAGTAATGGATGTGACCTGACCATGTCACAGGTCCTTTATTTGCTTTCCATTATGGCTGCACTTACTTTCCACCTTGTGACTGTTAATGTTAACAGTATGAAGGCACCTTCTAGGCACACATATTTGTTTTCACTGCTTGCTGATCTTAACTTTGATATTTTTTGCAGGAGACCAGATTGTCCACTTACAGGGAACCGCAACTGGCTGGAAAGCATTGGTGCTGGGCAGCATTGTACTGGTCCATAGGCACTGATACTTGTGATGGCATATGAATTTTATTTCACACCTGAGATTTAGTACTTCTGTCCCTGGTTGATATTATTCTGGGACAGGCCTTGTTGGTGAATGTGCAGTTTCAGGGGTCTCCCCTGCATTTGTCAAATGTATATGCCCCTTTGACTAAGAAGGCCCAGGTGGAGTTATTTCAGGAGCTTCGGCGCTACCTCAACACATCCCACCCAGTAATTCTTGGGGTGATTTTAATGTGGGATTGGACCCTGTTCAGCCTGGGTCAAAGATTTATTGTGATACCCATTCTCTCCGGAAACTGATTTCGGATGTGTCCCTTACAGATGCCTTGTGATCCTATTCCCCAACAGGAGGGATTACAAACCATATGGTGAATCTTGCCATGTGAATTGATTATCTTTTTTTACTTGGAAATGTTTTTTGTTGGGATGATAGGTCTCCTTTCCTTGGAAACATTGGACCATCTTTTGTTGCATGGAACCTTTTCCATGGACTGGATACCACGTATGGGATGTGAGTTTTGGTGGTTTAATAATAAGATGCTTTTGGAGGACTGGACCTGTGATAGGAATGTGGACTTTCTACAAGCTTGTCAGTATGTGACTTGCATGGAGGAATCCCTTAGTGCCTGATGGGAGGCTACTAAGCTTTCCCTGGTGGTTTTTCTCCATTTGATTTCATGTTGTACTAAATCAACGGCTTTTAAGGAATACCTATCCCTGCGGTCTCACCTGTTTTGGGCCATTTTCATGCAGAAAGTGTCCAGCAGGGATTGTGGTTTGATTATTTCCAGCTTTAAATCTATGAAGAAGCTTTTACAGTATGACCGTAGTGCTTCTTTACCTTTGGAGCACCAGGCAGGTACCCAGGGTGCTCAGTGCCTTGGGGACCCCTTTGAGAGCTGCAGAATGAGAGTTAAGAGGTAGCATCTTACCACCATTGACTCAGGGAGGGGGATGTTGTGACTGATACCTGGGGTTATTTTGGCAGGGGCCCAGTCCTATCTATTGGATATGTTCAGCACTGAGGGTCCTGTCGGAACAAAGGCTTATACTATCATTTTTTATAATGATACACTTGGATTCACCTTGGGCCTTACCCAAAAATTATTTCATAAATTACCAGAAATAAATATTCACATGTGATATTATCCTATGCTCTCCAGATTCAAAAATGATGGTGAAAAACACTGTTGCCACACTTTGAATTATATAAGAGATAAATATATTTGATTCACATATGTGGAAGTACTAAATAGTCACAACTATCATAAGTATCAAGCATAATAAAAGTAATGTAAACATAAACTGTAATGTAAACAAAACAGATTTTAGAAAATCAAGTAAATCATATAAAACAAATAAAACACATTTCAGCAATAAGCAATGTAAATAAATAAGCAACATTCAGGATAATAAAGGACAGTTTGTACTATTTCTTTAGCATACTTATAAATAGCATGACCTTTTCTTTTTTTCTATGAGAACTTGCAACTCATTACACTAGTGTTTCAGATTATCTTGGTATGATACTTGTTTAAACTTTATAGTATGAAAAAGGTATTTTCTTTAGATTTAAATTCAAGCTTAACCATAAACCCAAGGTTCGGATCTAAAATGCACTAAGTTATCACCCCAGATAGCCAAATAAGTACTATTAGTAGGATAGAAGGAATACTTATGTTTTAGTTATCTGTAGATGTGGTCTACTTTTTAGCTTTCAAAGTCTTGGTGAGAACTTTTGGTTTTGGATGACAAATGTCCTTGGTGGTGAGTTTGGCTTTAGTCTGCTGTCTTTTTCCCTTGAACTTGAACTGGGGAGTCTTTTGACATCAATGAAGCAATACAGGCTGGATCCTTCTTACCTGACATCGTAAATCATCAAAAGTCACTTCATGATTTAGTGGGAAAGATCTGACAACAATATTATAGAAGTTCAGCACAGTCTGTAGAAAGATTTCTCCCTGTGGACAGCAATGTTGTTTTGGGTAACCAGACTCTGTGACTCTTTTCTATTTCAGTTCATTTTTGCTTTTGAACCTGGACTCATTGCTATTCAAAAGCACTGCAGACCTTCTGGCTGGTAAATTCCAGAGTCAGTCTCTTGTTCAGGCTTTTAACAGAAATTCCAAAACATTACTTTTAGTCCAAATTCTCAGTATGCAAAACATAGGCCTTGCTTAATCCAATACTGGAAGAAAGTCCTTTCTGTAACAGTCAGTTGCAGCAGCTGGTTTAGCATCCCCTTGCGGTGCCAATTTCAAAGCCCAAATAATGTTCCAAGCAGGTGTGGCTTCAGGCTTTTGGTACAAGTCCAAGCTCATCCAAAATTGTCAGGACATCCAACACAGGTCTTCACACACCAAATAATTAAACAGTTCTGGGCTGGCTTTGCCAGCATCCCATTTATGTCCCACTTACTGGGCAACATCACCATCAAGTTATGATTGGTCTGAGCACTCTTTGAGGGTGTTACTGTTAGCCCCTCCTAAGCCATTTTTTTTCCAATATGACCTCATCCTGAAAACTACTTTTGATATAAAACAACTTTTCTTTCTTGCATCTATGTGCACCTTTGTACATATATAAGACTCACAATTTTAGGTGCAACTAAAGGAGAGGATTCATTTGAGATCAACCATGATGGTGTCAATTCTAATATAAAATCTTTAATTTATAAAAGCATTATAAAACTTTTTCCTTTATAGATATCTAAAAAGTATTTACAGATTTCACAAGTGCAATTTTTTCCTGTTTGAAACAATGTTACTTTGGCATACCTGCTATAATTAGGAACTGTATAAATTTAGCAAACTTCTTTAAGGCAGGATTTTCTTTGTTCTTTTCTTAAAGACATCAATCACTGTCAGAAAAGTTAATTCACTATAAACTTTTAGACAACCTTTCTCTCTATAGCAACAAACTACAGATTTAATATTCATCTTGTTAGACTTCCTAAGATGTGAGCTATCACAGGATACTAGATTTGTCTAGTTTTCTAATAAGAAAATGATATTAAATAAATTATATTCATAACTTTTGAATGCTTCATTCTTCAAATATAAAACTTGGTAAGCTTATTTATCATACTGTTGTCCGATAACTGTTCAATTTTCATAGCAGCAGTACATTGCATCTTTAAACTATGAATACAACTTCTTATTTCTATACAGGGTAATGGGACTTTCAAAGTCTAAGACATTTTTTTTTCTGGTGTTACCAGTCACATGATCTCTTATCTTGATCATAGCCATGGATACCTAGCTCCATCTAAGGCTTTTCCTATAAATTTACCTATAACTCTGTCATGCAAGACTTGGACATCACAGAGATAGTCCTGGAATGTGGCAGGCCCCCTTAGAACAACACTGCACTACATGCTTAGCCTGGAAGGTGTCCACTTTTATCATGGCTCAAAAAACAAAATGGAGTTTCATCTCTATTCCCTTAGTCCTCGTCCAGCATATGGCAAAGTGCTGATTATGGAACAGAAATATTTTCCTTTAAAGCATTGAAGCCAGATATCTTGTTGTAAGGTTTAAATAACTAACACTTTTTTTCTCATAGGAATTTATGCAAACAATACTATTAACCAGAAATTAGTCCCATATAAAAATCAGATAAAATCATAATTAAAAATCAGTTCTTGAAGATAAAAATAAAACAGTTTTTCCATCAAGGGTTTTGTCCCTACCTTCCCTCCTTTTGAATTAAAATGCACCTCCAAAAATGCATTTGCAATTCAAAACGATAATCCTACTATATATGGGTATATAGGTTTAAGCATTGCAGGGAAAACAAAACACAAAAGACAACATTGCATCATCATGCAGTGGCTTATGACATCATTAGTGCATTACATCATCACATGTGACATCATTGGATGTGACATCATAGATGTGACATCACTGGATGACATCAGTGGAGACTTTTTTGCTAGATGTGTGTACAGTACTACATGAAGTAACATGATTACAACTATGTACACTTTCAACATAGCATTTTTTACATTGTTGAACATTTCAATACAACAAATTCTCTTTGTGTATTACCTTTAAAATCAGCATTGCAATTGACATTGTAGCTAGACTCTAACTCCTGATCACCACTCATAGATTCATTTAGAACATTTTCCTATGTTTTATTGCGTTCACGATATTGCCTCAACTGATTAATATAAACTCTGTAGTTTATGTTAGGAGGTGTGCAGAAACACTGTGTGAACAAGAGAGAGAGTGTTGTGTGTATTTTTAAAACACTGACTGAGCAAGCCAGCAGGAGCCCTATCCGTGACAGGTGATAGGAAGAGAGCACTAAGTGTAGTTCATAGTTTAATTGGACTACAGGAGTACTGATTTTAAACCAGTCTATTGTTTTAAACCATCTGCCTTGTGCCTGTGTCTCGGATAAGAGGCAGACACACAGAGGGGATATAAATCTTTATTGTGCAATAGTGCTTTAAATTCACGATCCCCAGCTGACACTTCCGGGTACTTCGGCCCTATAAACAGAGGCTCTGGAGCGAGCAGGGTGAGTGAGTGCAGGGTATGTCACTGCATACAGAGACGCCTGCAGAGACATGCGTGTTGGTGCATGTCAGCTGTGTCCGCTGGGGCACTGGGGTATGGGAATAAACATACTGCATACAAGATTAAAGGAAAGAGTAAGTAATGAAGAAGTGTATCACGTGTGGAATGTTTGAGGTGGGGGGGAGCCAGGAGTTTGTATGTAAAAACTGTGTGTTAATTAAAGCATTGCAGATGGAGATTACTACCTTAAGGCTTAGGGTGAGTGTTCAGACAAAGATATCTGCATTGAAGCAGTTCATAGATTCAGCAGTTCATGAACATTCCATATCGCAACATCCTACCCCAGATAATATGTTACCACCACAAGAGACTATATCTGTGGATTTTAAATATGAAAACTCATTGTGTTTAGTACAAAAAACATCAAGAGGAAAAAAGGGTAAGAGGAATATCGGAGGAGCCTCAAACATCTTAACCCCAAATAGATTTAGTGCCCTTGCAACAGATCAAGAACTTGGACAGGAGAGAGAGGCTTTAATTACAGATGCCTCTATTAAACATAACAATATCATGAGTCCACAAACTTCAGATCTTTATGACATGCAGAAAACCATTATTGGACCACCTAGGGATGTACTAGTAATGGGGGATTCCATGATCAAATGCACAGTCCACATTATCTGCAGGAATAGGAAAGAATATACTGCAGTGTCTGCTTTACCTGGGGCTGGCATTGGAGACATTAAGAAGTTATTCCCAGGTCTACTGGAAAATATACATGCACCAGTGACCTCTTGCATATAGGAGTAAATGATGTGGAAAAAAGAGGTAGTATCGATATCAAAAGAGATTTTGAGAAGGTTGGGGAGGAACTTAAAAGTAGGGGTTGCGACCTGATTATATCAGGTATCTTACCAGTACCCAGGATAGGATGGCTTCTAACTGAGAATATTGTAAGTCTTAATGTGTGGTTAAAGAGGTGGTGCCATAGAGAATGCCTATTATATATAGATCACTGGCAGAAATTCTAGGAGTTTTGTTATTTCTCACAAGACGGACTGCATTTAAATAGGCAAGAGAAAATAGTTTTTTTTCTAGTAAGTTAAGACAGTGCGTAGATGATTATTTAAACTAAATGATGGGGGGGGCTAGGGGGGTATTACATAAAGATGTAATACATAAGCCAAGGTCCAATTGGAATTGTTTGGTTATAAATGCCAGAAGTGTTATGAATAAATGGATGAACTAAAAATAAAATTACATGATTCAAATGTTCATTTATGTGCCATTACAGAGATGTGGTGGAGGGTATAGGATACCTGGGATAAGCAAATAACTGGGTTTACATTATATAACAAGGACAGGACACATGCTAGAGGTGGAGGAGTGGCATTGTATGACTCAAATGATATAACATCTGAGAACATAGACTGTTCAGCCTGGGACACATTGGAGATACAATGGATAAAAGTTACCCCCACAAGATCACCAAAAATAAATATACAGTGAAACATAGAAACATAGAAACATAGAAGTTGACGGCAGATAAGGATCACAAGGCCCATCCAGTCTGCCCATTTCTTTTTCTATCTTATAAATGTGCCATCGGCCTTTGCTCTGTCAGTGACCTATCTATTCATAGTCATTTGTATTGCTTCCTTATGCCTATCCCATGCCTGTTTGAAGCCCTGCACTGTATTCATAGCCACCACTTCTTGTGGTAAGCCATTCCATGCATCCACCACCCTTTCTGTGAAAAAGAATTTCCTCATTCCCCTTAATCGGCCTCCCTCTAATCTCATGCTGTGTCCTCTTGTCCTGCTATTTTTCTTATATTTAAACATGTTAGACTCTTTCACCTTGTTTATGCCCTTAAGGTGTTTGAATGCCTCGATCATTATCACTCTCTCCCTCCTTTGCTCAAGGGTATACATATTGAGCTCCGTTAATCTGTCCCGTATGTCTTCTGATGCAGTCCCTGCACCATTTGGTTGCCCTTCTCTGGACTGCCTCAATTTGGTTAATGTCCTTGTGAAGGTGTGGCCTCAATACTGCGCAGTACTCAGATGAGGCCTAACCAATGTCTTGTACAGAGGATTATTACCTCCTCTTGTGACTTGCTGATACCCCTACTAGCCACCCTAACACCCCCTAGCCTTACCTACTGCTTTAGAGGTCTGCTTGGATGATTTTAGGTCATCAGTGATGATGATGCCCAAGTCTCTTTCTTCCTTTGTGACTGCTAGCAACTCCCCTCCCAGCCTATAAGTGGCTTCAGGGTTTCTCTTCCCTATGTGCATGATTTTGCACTTCTTTGCATTAAATCCCAGTTGCCACTCTTCTGACCATTCTGCTAGTTTATCCAGATCTCTTCTCATTCTGCCCACCCCATCTGGCTCATCTACTCTGTTGCAGATCTTGGTGTCATCTGTAAACAGACAAGCCTTACCCTCTAGTCCATCTGCAAGGTCACTAATGAAGAGATGTTGAAGAGGACTGGCTGAGACTGATCCTGAGGTACCCCACTTGTGACTGCATCTCTTCTGACTGTATACCATTTACCACCTCTCTGTTTCTGCCCGTCAACCAGTTTACCACCCAGTTGACCAACTTCTGACCCACCCAGCCTACCCAGCTTATTTATCAATCTTCTAAGTGGAACAGTGTCAAAAGCTTTGCTTGAAGTCAAGGTAGGTGACATCAACTGCTCCCCTTGGTCCACCACTCTGGTTACCCAGTCAAAGAAATCTATGAGATTAGTTTGACAGGACCTCCTTTGTAAACCCATGCTGTCTTGGATCCTGTGCCCCTATGGATTCCAGGTGTTGCACTATCCTTTCCTTAAGGAGTGCCTCCATAATCTTGCCCACTACTGAGGTAAGACTGACCGGTCTGTAGTTTCCCGCCTCCTCCTGCTACCACTCTTGTGGAGGCGGGATCACATGAAACCCTTCTCCAGTCTTCTGGGACCTCCTGTGCTCAGAGACTCACTAAACAATTCTGCTAATGGCTCTGCTAGTTCCTCCTTTAGCTCCTAAGTACCCTGGGATGTATGCCATCAGGTCCCATTGCCTTATCCACTCTGAGCTTAGCAAGCTCTTGTAGGACCCTTTCTTTGTGAAGGGTAGTGCTCACCTCCTTCCCCTGTGTCCATGATGCTGAGCTGTGGGCCCTGCCCTACCTTCTCTTCAGTAAATACTGAGCAAAAGTATCTATTTAGGATAGATGCCTTTACAGGGTTCTCCTCCTCACATGCTCCCTTTTCTCCATTAAGCTTAGCAATACCCCTGGACTTTCTCCTTTCACTAATGTATCTATAGAAAGTCTTGTCACCTTCTTTTACTGTTCGTGCTAGTGTTTCCTCAGTTTGGGACTTTGCCTGCCTTACTGCCTTACCTGCTTCCCTTAGGGCAGTTTGGTATGCCTCTCCATCTTCATCCCGCTGTGTTCCCTTATATTTCCTGAAGGCCAGCCTTTTGGCTCTGACCTTTTTTGCTACTGTATTTGAGAACCAAAGTAGTTTCCTTCTTCTTTTGCACTTCCTTTTCTGTCTAACACAATGGGATGTTGCTTCAAGTATTGCATCCTTAATGCTTGCTCACTTTGTCTGTACCCCCTCACCTGTGTTTCTTTTTGCCAGGGCTAGCTTAACTCTGCTGGCCATCTTATCAAAGTCAGCTCCTCTGAAGTCCCATATTTTTGCCTTGGAATGGGATGATTTAGATGTAGTAGCAAATTGAACCATACCATGTGATGGTCACTGGCCCCAGGTGACCTTCTACCTGGAGATCTGTGATCCCTTCTTTGTTAGTCAGTACTAGATCTAGGATAGCCCTGTCTCTTGTGGGTTGCTGTTGACCAGTTGTTTTGAGTGCCCTCCTGCAGGAATCCACTATGTGTCTAATTCTGGCAGATGTTCCTGCTGGTATTGACCAGTCTGTATCCGGCATGTTGAAGTCTCCCATTATCAGAACCTCCCCTTTAGCTGTCATGTTTTGTATATCTTCTAACAGTAATGTATCTATGTCCACCCTCTGGTCTGGGGCCTGTAGACAACCCCAGTTCTTATGGCTGTCCCATTTCCTGTTTCCAGGGTGACCCACAGTTCTTCTGGCTCCTTATGTATTCTGAATTTCTGTAGCTTTGATATTTTCATTAACATACAGGGCCTCCTCCCCCTTTTGCACCTCGGTCTCTTCTGAACAATACATAGCCAGGTACTGAAGTCTCCAAGTGTGGTTACTGGTAAACCACGTCTCACTAATTGCTACTATGTCCAGTTTAGCCTCTGACATTATTGCCTGCAGGTCTGGGATCTTATTTCCCAGGCTGTGAGCATTTGACATGATTTTCCATTGGCCAGATTTTGTTGTGTTAGTTGTTGGGTGAAGTTTGGCATTACCCCTGTGCATCGTATGGGGAGACAAACCTTTTTCTTACCTGGTGATGCAAATGAGCGGCAAACACGCTGAATTCCTGTTTGACCACTAGCTGAGGGGAGGGGTGTTCTTCCCATTCGATGTATGGGTGCTGCCCCTCTCCCCATTTGCTAGTTTAAATATTCTGCAAAGACGAAAACTTCTGCCCCAATGCACTGACTCCTCTTTAGTCAGATGCAGTCCATCAAATTTAAAGAACTTTCACTCCCAGAACTGTTGCCAGTTCCCTACAAATCTGTGTCCTTTTTCCTGGCACCAGTCCTTGAGCCACATGTTTAGCTCCCCTATCTCCCCTTCTCTGACCTTCCGTCCATCTGCTCCCCTCTCCCAGACTGGCAGGATCTCAGAGAAGGAGATGTCGAGACGAAATAGATGATAGTTTGTCACCCTGCTTAGTCAGGTGTTCCTTGGTCTCCACAACTGACCGCTGGTGAGATCATTGTCCCTATGTGTACTAGGACATCAATGTTTTCTCCTGCTTTGTGAACAATTTTAGCAATGCGGTCAGTTCTCTCCATGCTGATGTACCTGGAGACATCTGACCATCACCCTGGCTGGAGATGGGTATCAACTCCCGAATCATGGAGTCTCCTATGATCAGAAGTTTTTGGATTTCCTTTGTGCTTGTTTAGTTTTGGTTCCTGATTTGGGTGAGTTTTGTTGTGCTAGCTCCTGCTCTGCAGTGTCCTGCTCTGCAGTGTCTTCTGCCTCTTTTTTGATTTCAGAGATAGAGGCAGATACCTGTTGTAGTGTGTTTATATGGTTTTGGAGGCAATGTGATGGAGAGCAGAGAGTGATGGGGCACCTGATTGCTCCTCCTAACCACCTGCCAACCTCCTGGACCAACTACCCTCTGCAGTTGAGGTTTTTCTGTTGGATGCTGGGGAAATGGCAGGTGGTCCTTATAATGTATTTCCTCTTCAATATGAAATCTGAGGTGTGCAATCTCTGCCCATGCTGCCCGGAGCTGAGCCCTAAGATCTCCAAAGGCCCAGCATGTAGGACAGTGTCCTAAATCCTGTAAGACTGTCCTTCTGAAAATTGTTCCACAGTACCTGCAGTTAATGTAATCCATTCCAAATAAGTTGCTGGGTTTGTAACCTAGTCAGAGTAATTAGAAGGAAAAAAAAGGAAAAAAAATGCAAGTAATGGTTTAATTGTGCTTTGTTTAACTTGTTATAACAAGTTAAATTACTAGAGCCCCTGTAAATGAGATCACCTTGTGGAGGCCCCACTGATCCGCCCCTTACTGCTCTGCCACAGGAAATGTCACAACTTTGGTACCCTATAAAAGGAGTGTAGCGTGGGGTGGTTGGGGATGGGGTTGGGTGGCTGGGCCCTTCCCCTGCCTAAAAAGAAGAACCATGGACGAAAGAACAAGGAGGTAAGAGCAGAAACAATCAGTCAACAACAAATGCAGTAACCCTGAAAGCTTATCCTAATGTTAGATAAAACTGTAAAACCTGTAAAGCACCACCTGTAATAATTTCAGAGAAGATATACCCTGTAAGAAACACTTTGCTCCAGAGAAAAATAAAGCAGTAACAGAAGATATACCTTGCAAAAGACAATTTGAATCAGAAGATTACAGCAGTAATCTGTTAGCACACACCTGTAGGCACACCTTGTAATAATGCAGAAGAAGGTATACCAGCAACAACAATTTGAATCAGAGAAAAATAAAGCAATGAAATGTTAGCAACAAACAGTAGCAATCCCTGTGAGTAGAAATAAAAACACCACCACAGTAAATCTGCTTAGCCAAACTAAGTCTTAATCCTTCTCCCTTGCTCTGGTAAGTTTCTCTACTCTGCCTTTCAAGCAGTCTTAGAAGGAAAGAGCTCAGGTGAAGCTAGGTGCCTTGGCCAGCAAACCAAGTCTTCTACCTCAAGGTATCAACTAACCTGACTTTTAACCCTTCTTTTCTGTTGGAAATTACTGACAGTTTGCCAGCTCCACCCCCACATACACACCTAATCCTTTGGAAGAGCTGTGGGAGGAAAAGCAATTAGCTCCTTCAATGTGAGAAGGAGACTGAAACACCTCTGAGACAACAAACCTTTTCAACAAACAAGAATAAAATAAAACACAGTGTCAAACAATAATTTTGCTTAGCCCAATGATAAAAAAGTCACAAAAATGTAAGCTCCACCTGTAATACAGTAATTTCAGAGAAGATATACGCTGTAAGAAACACTTTGCTCCAGAGAAAAATAAAGCAGTAACAGAAGATATACCTTGCAAAAGACAATTTGAATCAGAAGATTACAGCAGTAATCTGTTAGCACCTGTAGGCACACCTTGTAATAATGCAGAAGAAGGTATACCAGCAACAACAATTTGAATCAGAGAAAAAATAAAGCAATGAAATGTTAGCAACAAACAGTAGCAATCCCTGTGAGTAGAAAATAAAAACACCACCACACAGTAAATCTGCTTAGCCAAACTAAGTCTTAATCCTTCTCCCTTGCTCTGGTAAGTTTCTCTACTCTGCCTTTCAAGCAGTCTTAGAAGGAAAGAGCTCAGGTGAAGCTAGGTGCCTTGGTCAGCAATCTATAGATCCCCAACAAACCCTATATTGAAGGACAGCCAGTTACTGGATTTTGTTAAAAATATTACACTGGAGGACAAGGTTATCATAGTGGGTGATTTTAATTTGCCAGGTGTAAACTGGGATCTGGCTGAAATGACCTTTATGATTGAGGCTAGTTTCCTAGAGACCTTCTTGGTGGCTGGACTGGAACAGTTAGTTCTGGAAAACACAAGGGGGAAGCATATTTTGGACCTGGTACTAAATATTATAGTGGATAATATTTACAATTGTGCAGTGGAAACTCCCCTGGGTACCAGTGATCATTCCATGGTTGGCTTTAAGTATAAAGAAACTAATGAAAAGTTTGTGGGAAGTACAGTAGTGTATGACTACAACAGAGCTGATTATAGTGTCATAAGGAGGGAACTGTCTATATGGAACTGGGAGGAGGAATTTAAGCATAAAACTGTGGGGGAAATGGGGGACAAACTTAGCACCAAAATAAAGGAACTGACCTATAAACATGTTCCTACAAAAACTAAATATTACAACTCTAAGAAGGCTACCCCCCACCCCATGGTTGACACCTGCAATTAAAAAAATGATCAAAAGAAAAAAACAGGGCATATACTAGGGCAAAGCGAAGTGGAGGGAATGGTGCATGAGTTATCTATAAATACTGGTTAAAAAAAGGTTAAGTTAACCATCTCTATGGCCAAGAAGAAATTTGAATATGTGCTGGTTACAAAAGTACAGGACAATTATAAATCCTCCTATGCTTATATAAATAACAAGAAGGGTATGAGTAGTAAGGTCAGCCCCCTTAAAGATAGTAGTGACAATCTAATATTAGAAAATAAGGAAATGGTAGACAAGTTTAACACCTATTTTGCTACAGTATTCAATGTAGGCCAAAAGGTCGTACTTCCAGAAAATACTGCTCAAGGAACAGAAAGCCATAAAATTGAGGTTGGTGATGTAAGGAGGAGGTTAAGTAACCTAAATAAGAACAAGTCCCAGGGACCTGATGGAATGCACCCTAGAATACTTAAGGAGCTGGCAAATTGTTTGCTGGGTCTGGTAACATTACTGTTCTAGTAATCCCTGGAAACAGGGCAGGTAATCAAGGACTGGGAAGCAGGCTATAGTGATCCCGATTCATAAGAAGGGCTCAAAACAGGAGGTGACTAACTATAGACCTGTTAGCCTTACCTCAGTCCTAGGAAAAATACTTAAGGGCATTGTCAAGGATTTAATCATTAATACAGCTGCTTCAGAGGACATTATTGATGAGCCACAACATGGGTTTACAAAGGGACGATCATGCCAGACTAACCTATTGGAGTTCTATGGGAAAGTCAGTAGTGCATTGGATGAGGGTAGATCTATGGATGTGGTGTTTTTGGATTTTGCCAAGGCTTTTGACAAAGTCCCTCATGAACAATTGCTTTATACACTCCTTTACGTTAGGGGTACAACCAAATTTAGTATACTGGATTAAGGACTGGCTGGCCGATAGAAGGCAGAGGGTGAGCGTATCGGGTGAACTCTCGGAATGGACGGGAGTTACTAGTGGGGAGCCACAGGGTTCTGTGCTGGGACCCTGTTTGTTTAACCTGTATATCTCAACTATAAAAACACAGTCACAAATCTGGCTTTCGAAATTTGTGGATGATACGAGCATTGGCTTTCCAGTGGATAATCTATCTGAAGCAGTAATATTACAGAAAGCATTAGATAAGCTGGCGACATGGGCACAGGAAAATGGGGCAACATTTAACACTGACAAGTGTACATTAATGCACTTGGGTAGGAATAACTTGGGGGTGGAGTATTCACTGGCTGGACAAGTGCTTAGGGAAGTACAGGAAGAACGTGATTTGGGAATTGGTGTAAGTAACAATCTGAAATTTAATTTTCACTGTAACCAAGTGGTTAAAAAAACTGGAAGTGGGGGTCACGTGATGGCAGCCTGAGTGACGACAGCGACCTCTCAGAGCTCCACTCTTCTTTTCCTGAATTCTTCACTTAAATTAGCGAACCTCTGCAAAAATATATTTTAAAACCAGAGGTGATAAGCATCTACTCTCCACTGACGCCCGAGTACAGTAGCCAGATGGAGGTATACATGAAAAAGGCGCCCCCGAGGCACTCCTTTCCGCAAACGCCAGAGAAGGGCAAGGCCGCAAAAAGGCAGAAGCAGCAGGCCACGGGGATGCTTAAAACATCTACCGTGGAAGCAGCCCTCTTGGAAGGGAAATTCATGGAGATAATGCAGCCGCTCCAGACTGCTATAGCTTCCATATCGGATGACCTGCACGACATTAAGGGGTCCGTAGAATCGCTGACCAGGAGGGTTGGTGATTCAGAAGTTAAAATAACCTCTCTTGAGAGAAAACATGAGAAGCTCGAGCTGGAATTCTTTAGCATGAAGCGCAGGATGAAGAAATTAGAGGAGAAATTGGAGGATTTAGAGGGGCACAGCAGGTGGAACAACCTGATAATTATAGGGATTGCTGAGAAAGAGGAGGGGAGTGCAATGATACCCTTTGTGCAGAAATTCTGTAACAAAATCGCCGGCTCCCCGGGTGGAGGAGAATACATCATTGAGAGAGCACATCAAGCGCTGTGCCCCCCGCCAGCCCAGGGCCAACCCCCAGGCCTATCATCTTTAAATTGCTGAATTACCTTGATAAACAACATATTTTATCCAAAATCAGAGGTATTAGCGAAATGACCTGGGAGGGCAAGAAGATTCATATTACCCAGGATCTCCCTCACTCGGTGAGGGTGCGGTGGCAAGAATTTCACCCACTAGTATCCAAATTGGTGGCAGCCTCCAGACAGTTCAGGGTCAAATATCCCACTATCCTGCTGGTTAAGCACGAGGAAAAATGGCTCTCGTATGATTCACCCACCCAAGCATTGCAGGAGCTCAAAAGTATCCTCCCAGACCTGTTCAAGTAATCAGAGGAAGGTGCCTTCCGTGGGCAGCGAGTATGCTGTGTTGTGATTCGGAAGTAAATGGTAAAGACTGAGTTTGGGGGTATAGAACATGACGATATCTCAGGAGAGATGGCATGTCTGGGTACACATCCTATCATATTAATTTGCTTACAGTCCAATTATCTTATCTTTTTCCTCAGGCAGAGCCCCACGGCAGAGTTGACTTATGAGGAGTACAATTGTGCTTGCAGGAGTTGATTGCGACCTGGTGGGCCTCGAGCAATGTTACCCCTGCATCGGATTGTCACATTAAGGCTACTCAAGTAAAATTCCAATCTAGGGGGCCTGGTCGAAGGATTATTTTTTTTTCCCCCCAGTGATCCTGTGGCTGTAATTCAGTCTGAGGTGGGTGCACATTAACTGGCTTCCTACATGTATGTTGCCTGTGAAGGTCTTTATCATTCCCGGCCCGGAGATGAAGGATGTCCCTATCGCCCACAATGCCCATCATAACAGAGCAATTGAGTGCGATGCATGGCACCGTGGCAAATGGATATTGGTCATTTATCACTGGCGAGCAACGTGAGGTCTGGAGGATAAGGGCCATGCTGGCAACAGATAGTGGGGATGCTTCAAAGTGCTGATAGCCGAGTCTACGAGTAAGGTACTGGGATTTCCAGCTCGGCTTCCAATGAAACTGGTATGAAGATCTGGAGTGCACCCAACATAATGCAATTGACTGACATTTTTACCAGTGCATTTAACTGGGCCCGATGGTGGACTAAATAAACAGGATCTCCCTTTTTTTTTTTTGTGTATAGTTGACTTTACAGATTTGAAGCCCTTACTAATGGATATTGAGCACACCAGAGATTTGTGGTTAAGCATATAGCATAGTTATTTACTGCTCAATATAACAGGCTTGTATTAATCACTTAGGTTTATGTGCAGTTTATCATTGTAAGGGGGCTCCGGGGATAGTTGTCTGGCATGGTTTGCTGTGATGTTAATCATGTGGCGTGAGATAAATGGGAGTCTGGTTAATCGAACGGGAAGTAAGTTAGTTGTAGGGGTGGGTGGGGTGTAGTTTGGTTAGCTGGAAGCATAGGGTAGGGATTTTTTGGTTGGGGGGCCCATGACTACACACTGTCAGGGTTCATTACTGTTACCGAATGCTAGAATAGGTATTGATAACTCAATGGGACCTCCGTACAGTCCACTGTGGACATCCTTTCTTTTCCTCTGTCCTTGTTCTATTAGTAAAATGACATGAGTAGCAAATATAACTTCATTAGTTGGAATGTCAAGGGAGCTAAGGATAGGGTCAAGAGGCACACCATACTGAGGCACTTACGGCAGTTAAGGGCGCAAGTTGTTTTTCTTCAAGAAACGCATCTGAGGAGAGAGGATGTTACTTTCTTCAGAAGATCATGGGTTGGGCAGGTCTTTGGAGCAGGGATATCCATGAACAGGGGTGGGGTAGCCATTCTTATAGCAAAGAATGTCCCTTTTAAGCTGGTACAGGAAACCTGGGACCCGGAGGGCCGTTATATCATCATACATGGCCTTTTAGAATCCCATCTGATACTACTTGGCTCGGTATACGGCCCAAATTGTGATTCTCCGGCCTTTTTTGTGAAGTTGCTAAGTATCGTGGTATCTAATCCTAAGAAGCTCACACTATTAGGCAGGGATTGGAACCTCGTGCTGCAAACAGACCTGGATAGATCTGGACGTGAGCGGCGAGGGCTGTCTCCTGCACAAAGAGCACTGAAGAGCTCATTAGAGATGCCGCCTTAGTGGATGTCTGGCGTGTCATCAACCCAACTGTGCGGCAATACACTTTTTTTTCTGCAGCACACGGGACATACTCCCGAATTGATTATATATTGATAAGCTCCTTTGCAATGTCTGGGGTTATGCAAGCAGAGATATCAGCTAGAGTGTTATCTGACCATGCTCCAGTTAGTCTGGAATTTTGGCTAGGGGCAGGAAGCAAATGGTCACCCCAATGGAGGCTAAACAGTCGGATATTGAAGGACGAAGCCTCGCTAAGGTACATAATAGATTTTATTACCTCATTCCTCAGCAGTAATCTGGGGTCGATAGCTAAATATGATTTAGTCTGGGCAGCCCTGAAATGCTCTTTAAGGGGAGAACTAATTAAAATGGCCTCCAAGAGGGCTCAGAAACAAAAAGCCCAATTGAATTCCCTCTTAGCCTCTATTAAGACATTAGAGCATAGTTTATCTCGCATCTCCTCGGAGGAGAGCTGGGCCAGACTCCATCAGTTACAGGCCCAATATGTTAGCCTGGTCTCTCAGCGGGCGGAACTTGCCCTGCTGAGAACCATATTGAAGTATTTGGAAACAGGGGAGAGGGCGAGTAAGTTGCTTGCTATGCGCATCCGTCAGCTAGACTCACCGCAATTTATTACCGGAATTTATATGGGAAGGGAGGAACGAGTGTGTACTGACCCTTTGGAAATGGCGAAGGCCTTCGGCCTTTATTTCCAAGAATTGTATGCTGTGAACTCTGCTGCACAGCCCACTGACGATGATATTAGGTCTTACCTTAACTCAGTAAATCTTCCTAAGCTTACAGACATAGAGGCGGCATTCTTGAGTGCCCCAATCACTATCTGTGAGATACAGCAGGCCATTCAGCAGATGTCTCTAGATAAATCCCCTGGGCCAGACGGGTTTCCCAGTAATTTTTATAAAGCCTGCCATTCGATAGTGACCCCAATCCTAAAAGAGGTATTCCAGTACTAGTACGACAATGGGTTCTTGGACCCCGCCTTCCAAGAGGCCACGATCTCTTTAATCTTAAAACAAGGGAAGGACCCTTTGAGTATTGACAGTTACCGCCCCATCTCCCTATTAAATACAGATGTTAAAATATTGGCCAAAGTTCTTGCGAATAGGCTCTCCAAAGTCATTGGTAATCTTATTAGTCGCGAGCAAGTGGGATTTATGGTGGGGAGACTATCCCAGGACCATATGAGGAAGTTATTACATCTTATCACAATTGCTAGGGACTCTGACAAGCCAATGGTGCTGGTATCATTGGACACTGAAAAGGCGTTCGACAGGGTATCCTGGGACTTTCTTTTGGCCACCCTGTCCTCTTTTGGGATGCCAAAGGAATTCCAGAGATGGGTGCAACTCTTATACTCGTTTACCTCGGCCTGGGTCAAGTGTAATGGGGTGCTGTCCCCGCTATCTTGGGGAACAAGGCAAGGATGCCCCCTATCTCCCCTGCTCTTCAGCCTGTACCTGGAGCCTTTACTGCGCATGATTGCAGTGAATTCTGTTATTAAGGGTATACAAATAGGGAATGCCAGATATGCTTACTCGGTATATGCAGATGACATTTTAATGCATATTGAGGACCCTGGGGTCTCAATTCCAGTTGCATTGATGGAGATCGAGGCCTTTTCCAAACTCTCCTACTACAAGTTAAATCAGGCCAAGACAAAAATTTTCCCTTTGAATAGTGGGGTTAATAAGGCTGAATTATAACCCCTTGGCCTCTCCTGGGAAACAAAGTCTCTCACATATCTGGCCATCAATGTCTGCAAGGGATTGAACTCCATAAGAAAGAATAATCTGGATAACTTAGTTAAAATGATAATGGGGGACATGGATAGGTGGATATTGTTCCCCTTCTCCTTTTGGGGTAGACTAAGCGTCATTAAAATGAATGTTCTACCAAGGATTTTATATCCTCTCGGCATGCTAGGTATGTATTTACTGAAAGGATGATTCTCCAAACTGCAAAGTGCAGTCAGTCGCTTTGTATGGAACCAGAAAAGAGTCCGCAGATCCTATCTCAAATTGACAGCCCCAGAACTAAGAGGTGGATTGGCTGCCCCTTCCTTCTTCCTATATTATGCTGCACAGCACATTAGCAAATTGGCTTATTGGGGTAGGGGGAGTAATCACACAGGATACTCACCGTTGTGGTTAGACATAGAACAGCACCTGTTTTCGCGAGCCAAATGCTCACTGTCGGCCCTCCTATATGCTTCCCCATCAGCTATCCCCAAGCTGCTTAGAAATAACCCCATGGGATGGTCATTAAAGGCCCTTCATCAGGTACAAAAACACCTCGCAATAAGGTGGTACCATTCAACTGACCAGCCCATTGTTGGCAACCCGCATTTTAAGATTGGGGGTGCACCGTTGTCTTCCACTTTTTGGCCTCAGTTAAATCGCTACAGGGTATCCGATGTGTGGTCGAATGGAAAGTTGCTCTCCCCCAGCCATCTGCAAGCATCATTAAGTGCCTCACCCAAGGAAACATTTAAGTGCTTGCAAGTCATTAATGCCCTAACTTCCTTTTTCTCTCAGGTTACACCGGTGGTGCAGGCGATAGAGATTTAGCTACGCTTTTGCATATAGCCTCTCAGCCATGTTCAGTTTCAAATTTGTATAAAACCCTTCAGGAGTGGGATGTTAGACTGCCGGTAGGGGTTTGTTATTACTGGACTAAGGAATTGGGAATCCCGGAGGAGCCCAACCTCTGGGAGAACGTTTGGCTTTCAATGTATAAATTTATAAAACAAGATAGGTTGAGGGCAGTACATTTTAATATACTGCATGAAATGTATCTAACCCCCTCCCAGCTGTATAAATATGGGACGGTGACCACATCCCTTTGCTGGAAGTGCAAAGGGGGCACTGGTACTTTGTATCATATGATCTGGGTATGCCCCCAGGTCCAGGCCTTTTGGCAGGCTATTAAGAATACCTTAGACCCTATCCTTGGCTTGGAAACCTTGTTTACTCCCAGAGTATGTTTGATCAGTCTCTTTCCAATTGACACGCCTAAAGCCAAAAGGGCACATATGTCACTCATAGCTGCAACAGCTAAATTGGTAATTCTGAGGCATTGGGTGAGTGATCAGGTTCCTACTTTGATGGAATGGTACAGGGAGTGCACCTTGGCTTTACAATTGGAATGGCAGATAGCTTATATGCGAGGCAGGACAAGGGCATACACATCACTTTGGGGCATTCTTGAGGCACTCATGGCAGCTTGGAAGCTGTGAGGCCTAGTCTACCTTAAGATGGATGGATAGAGATTTGGTAATGTGTGTAGTCATGGGAAGGGAGGGGGAGGTGGGAGGGTATTTATGTAGTTAATGTCCTGTTCATTACTCTTTACTGTATAACTGGAGATGTATTTTGTATTTTAAACCAATAAAACTTGTTCAATTACAAAAAAAAAACTGGAAGTATTCTGAGCTGTATTCACAAACACATTAGGAGTAGCAAGGTTCTGCTCCCCCTCTATATTTCCTTGGTGAGGCCACATACCGAGCATTGTGTGCATTTCTGGGCACCTGTAAATAAAGGTGACATAAAAGTCCTTGAGAGGATCCAGAGAAGAGCAACTAGAAGAATGAGGGAAGTTCAGGGTATGAAATATAAGGAGAAACTGAGAAAACTGGACATTTTTTCCTTGGAATACAAAAGGTTAAGAGGTGACATGTGCCTGGTTTACAGGGCTCTGTCAGATCAAGGGCTTTGGGAATTTCTTGACCTAGAATTTAGAGATCAGATATATAACACATGTGCTCATCCAGTACAGCTAAAAGAAGCACGCTGTAATACCCGAACTAGAAAACATTGGTTCTCTGTAAGAGTGGTGGGTACTTAGAATGTACTGCCAATTGAAGTGGTGGGAAGCAAGACAATGACGGACTTTAAGAACTCCCTGGACAGTTACGTTCGTACAAATAATATAACAGGGTATTATTAGGTAAAATTGGTGAGACAAATGGACCTCGGTCTTTATTAGTGCTCCGAATATCTATGACCTATGATTTAGGTACCACCTCTCCAGTGCTTTTATGCTTTAGTTCAATTCAGTAGGCTACAGGTGAGATTTTGTCAGTGATCACAAAGGATCCTTGTTAACT
This sequence comes from Neoceratodus forsteri, assembly GCA_016271365.2. NCBI lineage: Eukaryota > Metazoa > Chordata > Ceratodontiformes > Ceratodontidae > Neoceratodus > Neoceratodus forsteri. The sequence goes on along the minus strand of CM028137.1, from coordinate 38,069,475 downwards.
TGGAAGAAAGTTTTTGACCTTGGCCTTAGCTCTACTGTTGTTAAAGTAAAACACTTCATCACCAATTCGATACTCTTTTGGACTAGTTTTTCTGTCATAATATGACTTAGAAGCTTCAGCACTTTTCTTTACGTTTCTCTGAGCAAATGCAAATGTTTCTCGCAAATGCTGTTTTAAATGGGTTACATATTCATGTGTGGTAGTGGCACGTGCTGAATTTACATTTCCTGTGGTATACAGGAGATGTAAAGGAAACACCATCTGTCTTCCTATCATCATTTCAAAAGCAAGAACACCTGTAGACTTCTTAGGAGTAGCCTGTATGGCCATTAATACCAGTGGTAACTTTACATTCCAATCTTTTTCAGAAGAATTAATATATTTCTTCAGTATATACACAATTGTTTGATTAGTGCGTTCCACCTGTCCAGATGACTGTGGATGGTGGGACACATGTAGTTTCCTCTGTACTCCTAAAATTTTCCACACCTTCTCTATTACCTCTCCTGTGAAATGAGGACCTCTATCAGATTCTACTCTTAATGGTAATCCCCATCGACCAAACACATGGTTTATTAATAAGAAAGCAGTGGTTTTGGTAGTGTTATTTGGAGCAGATATACACTTGACCCATTTTGTGAACAGACAAGTAACTGTCAAAAGGTATTGGTTACCCTTTGAAGATCTGGTAACAGGACCAATTCAGTCAATGTGGATGTCTGACCAAGGCATAGTGATGCCTTTTGACTGTAGTGGTGCTCAATGTCTGGAAGTGGCTGGTTGGAACTTGCAACAGGATATACACCCTTCTACATACATTGCAACATTATCATACATGTAGAGCCAGTAGGCTATCTCTTTCAAGGTTTCATAAGTTCTTCTATCCCCCCATGTGCTCCTGATGGTTCATCATGGGCATGTTGTAACATAATTCCCCTGTGGCCTAAAGGAACCACCCATTGGACCTGATGTGGGCTTTTACCAGTCCTTACCAAGAGATCACTCCTTAATTGGAATTTGTCCTTCTGGTTATACATGGCTCTCAGGTCCCAGCTATCCTGTAGGTCATTGTCAGAAATCATGCTTTTAGTGGGATCCTTAATGAAACAATAACATTTTCCTACCACTTCATCCTCTTGTTGCATTTTTACTAAATCAAAGTCAGGTTTTTCACTATACAAGTGTAGAACCTTATTTTCCTGTTCCTGCTGCTTTTGTCTGCGGGTAACCACATCCACCTTAGCCTGGACAGGAGGGACAAAGTTCCATTCTTCTCCACATAAAGCACCCTCCCTAGTCAGAGCATCTGCTAGGTCATTTCCGGTTTTGTCTGGTCCCTGAACTTTGGAGTGTCCTTTTACCTTTTTCCAATAAACAACTAACTTACATTCCTGAATCAACTGATCTGTGGCTAAGATAAGGTCTGCATGCATCACCTTACTTCCTCTTGAACTGATCATACCATTCACCTTCCACCCTGGTAAATGTGTAAGGAAGTCCTGCCTAACATAATCAGAGTCAGTACAAATTACAATATCTTGTAACTTATGTTGTACTGCAGTCTGTACCGCTATATAGGTGGCTGCCAATTCTGCATATTGGTTAGACTTAGGACCAAGCTTGTACTTGATAGGAGTACATGGTACATTATCCTGCCATACCACTCCTAAACCAGATCATTGGACTTCACCTTGCCTGAATTAACAACCATCAACATAGGCTCTAGGCAAATTTTCACACACATTTTCATCATAGTGATGGTGCCTGTTATATTGGTACGCCATATCCAACTCAGGAGATAGGTCAGGGTCTTGTACTGGAAGTTCATCTACAGTACAAGTGTGCATCTCCAGGTCTGCTAACCCTCGAGCTACTGCATTCCTTTTATAGTGTATGGTGGAACGCTGTTCCGCATGGAAACCATGCCTGGAACAGCGTTGTTATCACTCCTTTCGGTGCGTCACGATCTTGTTGTGCTGCACCCAGTGCGTCACGGTGCAGCACAACAAGATCGAACACATTCGGCGCATGCGCATATTAAGCCCGGCGCCGCGGCGGCAACCGCGGGCGGCACTTTGGCGGCAGACACGAAGTAAACTTTTTCCCCGAGTGTTTACGAGTGGTATTTATGGTTGCCCATACACTATAAAGATTGTGTATGAGCAACCATACCTAAGCTAGAGCAGTTTTGCGATCTTGAGGTTTCCGTGGTAGCGGACCCCTCTAGACTACGCTCAGGTCTCAGGTTACCATGGAAACCTCTCGTAACTGCTGCTGTTTAATATCTCTTCGCATACACAATCCTCTATATGTTCTTTGCATACTTAACCTCTAAGGGGTAGGTCCTGGAGTGCTAAGATCAGGCCACAATTCTGCTGCTAGACACATTACCATCCTTAAGCTTCTGGCTCCCAGAAGGATAAGGGGTTGGTGACCAGTCTCTACAACAATCTTTTTGCCACACATGTAAGTTTTGAACTGTTGTACTGCCCATACAGTGGAAAACAATGCCTTTTCACAAGCTGAAAACTTTTTCTCAACATCGCTCAAGGTTTTACTCCCATAAGCAATAACACATTTGTCTGAATCATGTTTCTGATATAACACTGCACTGATGCTGCTAATCGTATGTCCTACCTCTAGATAAAAATCCTTATCCATTTGTTGGTAAGCAAGACATGGTGCTTGACTCAGGCTATCTTTCAAAGCTTGCATGGCTGCCTCTTGCTCTCTCCCCCACACCCAGGATTCTGACTTTTTCAGCAGCAGCAGATAGGCAATCTCGGCATAGTTCTGGATAAACTGTCTTGAGTAGTTACAGATCCCTAGAAAACTGCGTAACTTTTTTAAAGTTTTAGGTGGACCAATTTTTTGGATGGCCTCAACTTTGGTATGCTGAGTATGAAGCCCATCAGGACCAACCTCATGCCCAAGATAGTTTACCCTATCTCTGAACCATTGCCTCTTTGGTAAGGACAACTTGGCACCAGCAGCTTTCAGCTGGTTTAACACATAGGTGACCTCAGCTAGGTGCTCCTCAAAAGTGTTGCTTTTGATTAGTACATCATCCACATAAACCAAATTTCCTCTGCTTTCTGCATCAGGCATGGCCTTGTGAAGAAAGATATTGCAATCCACTGGTGAATTTAAGTACCCAAAAGGACACCTATTCCATGTGTACTGTCTCCTTCCAAAGGTAAAAGCCAGTTCATATTGATCTTTTGGGTCTACTTTTAACGTCCAGAATCCATTTGCTATGTCTAGGGTAGTGAAATATTTGGCACCTTGAACTTTGTCCAAACTTTGGTCCAAATATGTCATGGGCCAGTGAGATAAAGGCACCTGTTGTTTTAACTTTTTATAGTCAATAGTGAGTCTCCACTTTCCTGTGGGGTTTAGTACAGGCCAAATGGAGGAATTTTACATAGAAACATAGAAGTTGACGGCAGATAAGGACTGCAAGGCCCATCCAGTCTGCCGATTTCTATTTCTACCTTATAAATGTGCCTTCGGCCTTTGCTCTGTCAGTGATCTATCTATTCATAGTCATTTGTATTGCTCCCTTATGCCTATCCCATGCCTGTTTGAAGCCCTGCACTGTATTCATAGCCACCACTTCTTGTGGTAAGCCATTCCATGCATCCACCACCCTTTCTGTGAAAAAGAATTTCCTCACATTCCCCTTAACGGCCTCCCTCTAATCTCATGCTGTGTCCTCTTGTCCTGCTATTTTTCTTATATTTAAACATGTTAGACTCTTTCACCTTGTTTATGCCCTTAAGGTGTTTGAATGCCTCGATCATATCACCTCTCTCCTCCCTTTGCTCAGGGTATACATATTGAGCTCCATTAATCTGTCCTCATATGATACTTCTGATGCAGTCCCTGCACCATTTTAGTTGCCCTTCTCTGGACTGCCTCAATTTGGTTAATGTCCTTGTGAAAGTGTGGCCTCAATACTGCACGCAGTACTCCAGATGGGGCCTAACCAGTGTCTTGTACAAGAGGATTATACCTCCTCTTATGACTTGTGATACCCCTACTAATACACCCTAACACCCCCTAGCCTTACCTACTGCTTTGAGGTCTGCTTGGATGATTTTAGGTCATCAGTGATGATGATGCCCAAGTCTCTTTCTTCCTTTGTGACTGCTAGCAACTCCCCTCCCAGCCTATAGGTGGCTTCAGGGTTTCTCTTCCCTATGTGCATGATTTTGCAGTTCTTTGCAATAAATCCTAGTTGCCACACTTCTGACCATTCTGCTAGTTTATCCAGATCTCTTCTCATTCTGCCCACCCCATCTGGATCATCTACTCTGTTGCAGATCTTGGTGTCATCTGCAAACAGACAAGCACTTACCTCTAGTCCATCTGCAAGGTCACTAATGAAGATGTTGAAGAGGACTGGCCTAGGACTGATCCCTGAGGTACCCACTTGTGACTTGCATCTCTTCTGACTGTGACCATTTACCACCAATCTCTGTTTTCTGCCCAGTCAACCAGTTTGCCACCCAGTTGACCAGCTTCGACCCATCCTGAGCCTACCCAGCTTATTTATCAATCTTCTATGTGGAACAGTGTCAAAAACTTTGCTGAAGTCAAGGTAGGCGACATCAACTATATCCCTTGGTCCACCACTCTGGTTACCAGTCAAAGAAATCTATGAGATTAGTTTGACAGGACCTTCCTTTGTAAACCCATACTGTCTTGGATCCTGTGCCCCTATGGATTTCAGGTGTTGCTTATCCTTTCCTTAAGTGCCTCCATAATCTTGCCACTACTGAGTAGACTGGCCGGTCTATGTTCCCGCCTCCTCCCTGCTACCACTCTTGTGGGCGGGATCACATGAACCCTTCTCCAGTCTTCTGGGACCTCTCCTGTGCTCAGAGACTCACTAAACAATTCTGCTAATGCTCTGCTAGTTCCTCCTTTAGCTCCTTAAGTACCCTGGGATGTGCCATCAGGTCCCATTGCCTTATCCACCCTGAGCTTAGTAGGCTCTTGTGGGACCCTTTCTTTTGTGAAGGGGTAGTGCTCACCTCCCTCCCCTGTGTCCATGATGCTGAGCTGTGGTCCTGTCTACCTTCTCTTCAGTAAATACTGAGCAAAGTATCTATTTAGGATAGATGCTTTACAGGGTCCTCCTCCTCCACATGCTCCCTTTCTCCATTAAGCCTAGCAATACCCCCTCTGGACTTTCTCCTTTCACTAATGTATCTATAGAAAGTCTTGTCACCTTCTTTTACTGTTCGTGCTAGTGTTTCCTCAGTTTGGGACTTTGCCTGACTTACTGCCTTACCTGCTTCCCTTAGGGCAGTTTGGTATGCCTCCCTATCTTCATCGCTGTGTTCCTTATATTTCCTGAAGGCCAGTCTTTTGGCTCTGACCTTTTCTGCTACTGTATTTGAGAACCAAAGTGGTTCCTTCTTCTTTTGCACTTCCTTTCTGTCTAACACAATGGGATGTTGCTTCAAGTATTGCATCATTAATGCTTGCCCACTTTGCCTGTACCCCTCACCTGTGTTTCTTTTGCCAGAGGCTAGCTTAACTCTGCTGGCCATCTTATCAAAAGTCAGCTCCTCTGAAGTCCCATATTTTTGCCTTGGAATGGAATGATTTAGATGTAGTAGCCAAACTGAACCATACCATGTAATGGTCACTGGCCCCAGGTGACCTTCTACCTGGAGATCTGTGATCCCTTCTTTGTTAGTCAGTACTAGATCTAGGATAGCCCTGTCTCTTGTGGGTTGCTGTACCAGTTGTTTGAGGCCCTCCCCTGCAGGAATCCACTATGAGTCTAGTTCTGGCAGATGTTCCTGCTGGTATTGACCAATCTGTATCTGGCATGTTGAAGTCTCCCATTATCAGAACCTCCCTTTAGCTGTCATGTTTTGTATATCTTCTAACAGTAATGTATCTATGTCCTCCCTCTGGTCTGGGGGCCTGTAGACAACCCCAGTTCTTATGGCTGTCCCATTTCCTGTTTCCAGGGTGACCCACAGTTCTTCTGGCTCCTTATGTGTATTCTGAATTTCTGTAGCTTTGATAATTTCATTGACAGACAGGGCCACTCCACCCCCTCTTTTTGCACCTCGGTCTCTTCTGAACAATATAAAGCGAGGTACTGAAGTCTCCCAAGTGTGGTTACTGGTAAACCACATCTCACTAATTGCTACTATGTCCAGTTTAGCCTCTGACATTATTGCCTGCAGGTCTGGGATCTTATTTCCCAGGCTGTGAGCATTTGTGTACATGATTTTCCATTGGCCAGATATCGGTGTGTTAGTTGTTGGGTGAGGTTTGGCATTACCCCTGTGCATCGTATGGGGGAGACAAACCTTTTTTCTTACCTGGTGATGCAAATGAACGGCAAACATGCTGAATTCCTGTTTGAATTTTAAATAGAGCTTGCCTGTTTTGTAATTGCTCACTCCATTAAGGTATCTAGTATCTCTTGTATATTTAGTATTAAGATGCTAGAGGTATTTTGTACTGGTGCACATTAACGGGACCTTTACCAGGGTCAGTAGGTACCCTGGTAACATGGAGGTCAGTTACCCTGCAATTATGAGCATCTTTTGCAAACAAGTCCTTAAACTGAAAGAACATTTCACAAACTTTTCCTTTTTCTACTTCCGTTTCACAATTACAGTTTTGTATAACTTGCTCAATTTGTTCTTTAAAATCTGGGAACGGTAAACTTTTACCTATTTCTACCTCATATCTCAGAAACATTTTCAGCATCAATCATATGAACCTGTTTAGATTGTTTCATTTCATTAACCATAGTCGACAATACAAGGTAATCATTTTCAACTTTACATGCCAGGATTTCTTCCTTATCTACTGGGCAAATCTCTTGTAAAGCAATTAAAGCATTTGGTACGGACCTTATTTCTTCATCTGTGTCATCCTGAACAATGTCTTCTGGTAACCTCCCAATAACTGGAACAGTTAACTCCAAATCATAAAAAGATTCTGTTATCGCTACCCCTAACTCACAATTAGCTGCTATAGTGATATGCTGTATTGTTGGGTTATGTACCAAGAGATGCATTACTTAGCTGCTCATGTCTAAGCAAGGTATGGAGTGGATTTCTAAACCCATTTCACTAAGTTGCTTGTCAAGCACAAAGAGTGCAGTCTGTCAGGCATTTCTTGGCCTTTCTTTACATTGACCCTAAGAGAGAAATCCTTGACATTACTTTGAATTTTTGTACTGAACTCATTTACCACCTGTCACACTTGAGGAATAGTTTGTCCAGACCTCAAGGCCTGTGGTATCACTTTTATTGGGTAAGGGTCCCCCTTATTCGTGACCAAAGAACATCATTGGCTAGGTCAACATACACAGCCAGTCGTACAAGGATGTCTAACCCCAGGTACATGGGAGATTTTAGGCCTTATACTACCTTTACAGGGTGTTGTGTTTTCTTTTGCCCTATTTGGAGCTTCAAAGCACAGATACCTATGCTTTTCACACTAGTGGTCTGATATGGGACATTTTACAACCACTCCTGTTTCTTTACACATGTTAAACTAGGCCTCTTCTTTTTTTAAATCTTGTAAAACAGTTCACTAATTAAACAGTGCTCATAACCTAAGCATAACACTGAATTTACTATCTGAAAATGTTTTGCTTTGATGGGCACCTTTAACCTGCCTTCCTCTGACCAGATCTTGCATATTAAGGGCTTGTGACTTGGTGGCAATGTTTTATTTCCGCCATCCCCAGAGGGTGTTGGGTACTCTGAATTTAATGTCTCTGTGTCAACTACAGGGCATGCTTCTGAGACAGCAGGGTCCACTTCCTTGGTGAAGAAAGTGAGGCCTCTTACATTAATCTCAGACTTTACCACATCATGCTTTGACAGACAAACATGTGAGCTTAGCTTCTCCATGGAGCCACATTTTCAGGATCACCTAGTACAGACACATCAGGTACATCAGAACATACAAAATTCAATTTAATTGTTGCATCCCTTTTCTCAAGGTAACATGATTCTGTTGTTTAGCAACCTTAAGACTCTTCCCAAATGGAATGGGCCAGTTTACCTGTGCCCACAGGATTTCATGGACATAGTCAATGATAGGCCAAAATCTTTTTAGGAGATCATTTCCAATCAATAAATCATCCCCAGTTCTATTAGTGATATACACCGGGTGGTTGACTTCCATCTTGCCAAACCTCAATTTTAGCCACACTTTACCTAGGGTCTGTTGAGCCCCCCTCCCCCTCCATAGCCTACTACTTGTAAGCCATCAGAGAGGGTTCTTAACACCTTTGAGTTACCTAGTGCATCAACCAGTTTGTCATAAATGCTTCTGGACATCAAGGTAGCTTCCGCTTCAGAGCCAACTAAAGCTTTATGACTTAGGCTGTTTTCAATGTTGATGTCAAATTAAAACCTATCTCTCCCCCCTTTAGGGATTAAGTTGCCCAGGTAGAATTTGCTTTTCTTTAACTCCTGGCAACATGGCAGGTTTACTGTGACACTCTACACTGCATGTAGCAGTAACTTGGGATACCTCTAGGGTAAGGTCAGGTTTTGCATTAACACTCTAATTTTCCAATTTCATAGCAGTTTTAGTACCATTGCCAACAATTGCAATTTCATTAGCCTGGGCAGCATTAGGAAGGACAGAAGGCTCTAGTCACTGGCCATTATTATTGGTTCCACTGTTTCTTGAGGTTGCAGATGGGTTCTGCACAGGTGTAGGAAACCCAGAAGGCAGTGAAGGAGGGGAGACCAAATGCTGGAGCAGCAATTTTAAGTCTCCCATCTCCTCCTTTATTTCCTGTATTTCCTCCATGACTGGGAAACCAGATCGAGGTCTGTCTTGGAACCTGTAACCATCTGGCTCATTGTTATAGTTTTGTCACCCCCTATAGGCACCTCTACCACCCCAATAGTCATTGTTGTATCCTCTGTAGTATCCTCTCCCATACCCTTGGCTGTCTCCTTGACCAGGATCATAACCTTGATAGGAGGGTCCTTGGTTTTGGTATGGCTGAGGTTGTGGGAAGTGCTGAGGGGTTTGATAGAACTGTGACTCAGGGCCAAGTGGTGGAACCACCACAGGGGAAGCTTGGGCAGGATTGGTAGGTTGGATTACTACTGCAGGGTCAGGTATAGCTTTAGGCTGTTCTACAGCTTTTCCTGGTTGAGTGCTGTTACCTCTTTTCTTTCTTTGTCTCCTGTTTTGGGGGTAGATAGCTCATGCCCTTCCATAGCCAAAGTATCCGAGGTAGTTACTTCAGACACTTGGACCTTGGGATTGGGGCCCCTTTCCTTTTTCTGTGGAGGAGAGTCATCACCTCTTCCAGAGTCCCAGATGTGTTATGCCTGTCTGGCAATCCAGTGGATGTCCCTGGACCTCTTGTTAAGCTCAAGTGCTAATTGTGTCCTGATAGCAGGGGGTAAACCTTGGTAATATGCATCTTGGAAGTCATCTGAATCACTGTCTGTGATCTTTTGCTCCAAAGGACACATCCTTTAGCCTGCAATCATATTCCCTAGGACTTTGATCAGCCCCATATCGCATTTGGTAGGCTGCATGTCTGGCTGCCCCCTTAGTGAGGTATTTACCAAACTCCTTTTAAGGAATTTATACAGCTTGTCAGGTTTGTTCCTACTTTCTCTAGACATTCTTGACCACTCTGCTTGAGGATCATCAACAGACCATCTGATCACAAAACTCTGTTTCCCCTCATCAGTTATGCACAAATATTCAAAACACTCTTTTATTTTTCTAATATGCTGCTCAATGCCTCCTTTCGCAGATTTAGAATTATACCTCCCATCTACCAGTTTCAAAGCTTGAGTAACAGTTTTTGATTTTAAATACCCCTGTTCCTTTTCAGAAATCTTTTTTTTTCCTGGACCCATCAGATGAGTCACCTTCAGAATCAGAGCTTCCTTTTTTCTTAATTGTATATCTCTTTGTATGCTTATCATGTGATTCCTCTTTTGAATAGGAATATTCCTTTTCAGGGGAGGAGTCATCTGAGCCAGATTCCTCAGATGCGTTTATTCTTACATGATTTTTACTTTTGCTTTTGGTATCACCTTTTTTGGCCTGTAAATCTCTGACTTGTTTCCCTAGTTTATAGAGGTGTTGCTCCAAAAAGGTACACCACTGTTTCCATTGGCTAGCCTCCTTTTCTGTTTGTGCACTGATCTCTCTGTCTTTATATATTTTCTCTTTTTGCACTATTTCTTGTTTTAAGTCTTTTTCAACACTAGAATGAACAGGTGAATGTGGTTGGCAAGGGACTGTTCCATTTGTGGATCCTGCACCATGGAAATCCCAAGAAGGACAAGCCTCTTGTTCCTTACCTTGGGGTGGATACCCCAAGGGTGAACAGCTTATGCTTCTTTGTTCCGAGGTTTCCTCTTTCCATCTGGCTAAGCGGTGTTTTTCCCTGTCTGCCCAGTGTTTTGGATCACTTTCATATTGCTCCCTTATATTATTATATATTTGTACAATTTCATTTAGCTCCTTGGTAATCTGTACATTAGCATGCTTTAATTTTGCATTTTCCCTTTCCAAAGCTGTGCCCCACTCTTTGAGCTTTTCATTAGTCTTTAATATTTTGTCCTTCTCTGCCTCTGCAGCTGAGCACTGCTCTTTTAACTGTTCATTCCAGTTTTTCAAGGCAGCAGTGTCAGTCTTTAAGTTGATTAGGACACAGTCTCCATCAGATATTTTCACATTACTTACATCTAACTGTTCTTCTAATAGCTCAACTTGGCATGTGAATTTACTACATTCCGATGATTTTTCTTGTAGTTGTTCCCTTAACTTTCTTGCTTCCCTTGCTAAACATCTTTGATCATGATTTAGCTGGTCAATTAGCTCTAAATATTTTTCATTCATTCTTTCAAGATGTTTTTATTCTTTCCTTCTTACTCATAACTGAAGAATGGGAAAATACTGGAGAATGTATCACTGCTTCAGATTTTATAACTTTTGCACATAAACCTTGCACTGACATGGTTTTTGTAACAATAATCACGACTTTAACAATAATACCCTTTAAACAACAGTGGTAATCACAATGCTTATGTACTACAATTTTAAACAAAGAACAAACTCTTTCCTTGAGATACTTTAAAAGTCATTTTCCTTGCAGCATTATTGCCAATTACTTCTTTCTGTCTTTTCTCGCTGTCTAGGAGTAATTTTATCTTTAAATCCTTGAGAAACAAGAACAGAAAAATATTACTTATTCCATTTAGTAACTTGCAGACAATAACTGTAATAATATTTATTTCTCATACAACCTAAGTGTGGGCTGTTATTCACTAACAATCATCCTGGACGAGCACTCAAAGATGTCCGAACAAAGGCTTATAATATCACTTTTTATAATGATACACTTGGATTCACCTCGGGCCTTAACTAAAAGTAATTTCATAAATTACCAGAAATAAATATTCACATGTGATATTATCCTATGCTCTCCAGATTCAAAAAGGATGGTGAAAAACACTGTTGCCACACTTTGGGCTATATAAGAGATAAATATATGTTACTCACATATGTACAAGTCCTAAATATTCATAACTAGCAAAAGTATCAAGCATAATAAAAGTAATGTAGACAAAACAGATTTTAGAAAATCAAGTAAATCATATAAAACAAATAAAACACAATTCAGCAATAAACAATGTAAATAAATAAGCAACATTCAGCATAATAAAGGGCAGTTTGTAATATTTCTTTAGCATACTTATAAATAGCATGACCTTTTCTTTTTTTTTCTATGAGAACTTGCAACTCATTACACTAGTGTTTCAGATTATCTTGGTATGATACTTGTTTAAACTTTATAGTATGAAAAAGGTATTTTCTTTAGATTTGAATTCAAGCTTAACCATAAACCCAAGGTTTGGAGCTAAAATACACTAAGTTATCACCCCAGATAGCCAAATAAGTATTAATAGTAGGATAAAGGAATACTTATGTTTTAGTTATCTGTGGATGTGGTCTTCTACTTTTTAGCTTTCAAAGTCTTGGTGAGAGCTCTTGGTTTTGGGTGACAAATGTTCTTGGTGGTGAGTTTGGCTTTAGTCTGCTGTCTTTTTTCCTTGAACCTGGAACTGGAGAGTCTTTTGACATCAATGAAGCAATGCAGGCTGGATCCCTCTTGCTTGACGTCACAAATCATCGAAAGTCACTTCATGATTTAATGGGAAAAATCAGACAAGATTTTAGAAGTTCAGCACAGTCTGTAAAAAGATTTCTCCCTGTGGACAGCAATGTTATTTTGGGTAACTGGACTCTGTGACTCTTTTCTGTTTCATTTCATTTCTGCTTTTGAACCTGCAGCACTGGACTCACTGCTATTCAACAGCACTGCAGACTTGCTGGCTGGTAAATTCCAGAGTCAGTCTCTTGTCCAGGCTTTTAACAGAAATTCCAAAACATTACTTTTAGTCCAAATTCTCAGTATGCAAAACATAGGCCTTGCTTAATCCAATACTGGAAGAAAGTCCTTTCTGTAACAGTCAGTTGCAGCAGCTGGTTTAGCACCCCCTTGTGGTGGCAATGTCAAAGCCCAAATAATGTTGCAAGCAGGTGAGGCTTCAGACTTTAGGCACAAGTACAAGCTCATCCAAAATTGTCAGGACATCCAACACAGGTCTTCACACACCAAATAATTAAGCAGTTCTAGGCTGGCTTTGCCAGCATCCCATTTATGTACCACTTACTGGGCGACATCACCATCAAGTTATGATTGGTCTGAGCACTCTTTGAGGGTGTTACTGTTAGCCTCTCCTAAGCCATTTTTTTCCAATATGACCTCATCCTGAAAACTATTTTTTGATATAAAACAACTTTTCTTTCTTGCATATACGTGCACCTTTGTACATATATAAGACTCACATTTTTAGATGCAACTAAAGGAGAGGATTAATTTGAGACCAAACTTGATGGTGTCAATTCTAATATAAAATATGTAATTTACAAAAGCATTATAAAACTTTTTCCTTTATAGATATCTAAAACGTATTTACAGATTTCAGACATACATTTATTCCTGTTTAAAAGTATGTAACTTTGGCATATCTGCTGTAATTAGGAACTGTATAAATTTAGCAAACTTCTTTAAGACATGGATTTCCTTTGTTCTTTTCTTAAAGACATCAATCACTGTCAGAAAAGTTAATTCACTATAAACTTTTAAACAGTCTTTCTCTCTATAGCAACAAACTACAGATTTAATATTCATCTTGATAGACTTCCTAAGATGTGAGCTATCACAGGATACTAGATTTTAGTTTTCTAATAAGAAAATTATATTAAGTAAATTATATTCATAACTTTTGAATGCTTCATTCTGCAACTATAAAACTTGGTAAGCTTATTTATCATGCTATTGTCCTATAACTGTCCAATTTTCATAGCGGCAGTACATTGCATCTTTAAACTATGAATACAATTTCTTATTTCTATACAGGGTAATGGGACTTTCAAAGTCTAAGACATTTTTTTTTCTGGTGCTACCAGTCACATGATCTCTTATCTTGATCATAGCCATGGATACTTAGCTCCATCTAAGGCTTTTCCTATAAATTTACCTATAACTCTGTCAGGCAAGGCTTGGACATCACAGAGATGGTCCTGGAATGTGGCAGGCCCCCTTAGAACAACATTGCACTACATTCTTAGATTGGAAGATGCCCACTTATATCATGGCTTAAAAAACAAAATGGAGTTTCAGCTCTATTCCTTTAGACCTCCTGTAGCATATGGCAAAGTGCTACTTATGGAACAGAAATATTTTCCTTTGAAGCATTAAAGTCAGATACCTTGTCTTAAGGTTTAAATAACTAACACTTTTTGATTTCTTGTAGGAATTTATGCAAACAATACTATTAACCAGAAATTAGTCCCATACAAAACTCAGATAAAATAATAATTAAAAATCAGTTCTTGAAGATAAAAATAAAATATTTTTCCATCAAGGGTTTTGTTCCTACAGTCCAGTCATGTCCACTGATGCTTTTCTCACTTCGGTAAATGTGCCTTACCCGGAGGTAGAACCCTCCTTGTATATGATATGCCCTATCACTTCTAAAGAGGTGTTGGCTGCTATCCATAAGTTATGATGCAACACTTCTCCAGGTCCAGATGGACTGACATCTGAAATTTATAAGTCTTTTCAGACGATTTTGACTGTAGTTTTTAATGAGCTTTTGGAATTGGGTGCTCCCTCTACTTCTTGTTTGAAGTCTTCCCAAATCCTCCTTTATAAAAATGGACTAGAAACAGATTTGGCCAATGGGCATCCCCTCTGTCTTTTGAATTCAGACTTGAAAATTGTAATGACTGTTTTGACATAATGACTGGCCCCACTAGCCTCTGAGGTAATTTCCCCCATACAGACTTGTGCTGCCCCCTGTAGACATATCATGGATAACTTAATCCTCCTTCATGAGGTACTTGGCTCCACAGGGGAGAGATCAACCTCAGGATATCTGATTATGCTGGAGCAGGAAAAAGCCTTTGACAGGGTGTTGCATGACTTCCTCTTTCACGTCTTGGTTCATTATCATGTTCCAGTGGGTTTTGTGACATGGCTTTGGACCTTGTATGAGAGGACCACTGTGATACTCCTGATTAACGGCCATGTGGTCCAGGCCATTCCCCTTCATCAGGAAGTTCAGCAGGGGTGCCCAATGAGCATGCTACTTTACTCTTTTTGTATAGACCCCATTCTGTGGAAACTCAGCACTGCTCACTGATCCAGGGCATTTGTGCTCCTTAGGGGTTCAGCTGCTGTCATTGTCTTGGTGCAAATGGATGACATAACCCTTTTTTGTTTGGGATGACATATCAGGTAGGTTGGCTTTGGAAGTAATTGCCTCATTCACCCCCATTTCAGGAACTTCTCTCAACCTCCGTAAATGTACAGGTTTGACTGTGGAGAACCTGGTTCCTTTGGTGACACAGACAGGGGGTATTGATGTCACCCTTCCCCAGGCTAAAATCCTGGGAATTGTTTATGGGATTGGGGATATGGCCTTGTTTAATTGGGATGTGCATATTACTGCCTGTTTGGGGAAGATTCATCACTGGCAGACTTGGGTACAAACCAAGAAAAAGAAGGTGGCCATTTTGAAGCATTTTGTATTGCCCCCATTTACGTATTTGAGTACGGTATATCCTTTGCCAAGAGTATCACAGTCTAGATTTTATGGGTTATTTTTTCTCCTTTGTGGGGTAGTAGATTGAATCCCTTTTGACATAGCCTTCTTTATTTACTGGTAGCTCAGGAGGGCTTGGCATAATCAATCCCCTGTTTTATTTTTATTAGGGAGGCAGTATAGTGCAGTGGTTTAAGGCTCTGAGCTGCAAATCTGGTGACATCCAGCAGACCAGACCTGGGTTTGAATCCTACAGCTTCCACTTGCATACTGTGTGACCCTGAGCAAGTCACTTAACTTCCCTGTGCTCCCAGGTCACTCCTGTAAAAAAGCTTTCCGCTTAGTGTGCTAATCCTGGTTAAATAAAATAAATAAATAAATTTTTTCCAGTTTTTGTTGTGGAATTTGGGGCCTTTTTTCAGCATTGTCTTAAGCCATTGTCTCCATCGGTAACCCCATGGATGATTCTAATTCAGTCTTTTGTGGGTCCCCGACCTATTCCAAGGTGCTTTTCTAGACAAGCTGTGCCTTATGTTTGTGTTATTGCTGATAGGATGACTCATTGTTTACTCACTCCTCAAGGTGTGAGTGCATTTACCTCCAAACAACTGTTTGCTGTTGTGATGCGTTCCTTATTTTCCAATGCTCCTGAGTTCCCTGATGTCCCTGTGACTGCACATCCCACATACAGAGGGCCCTGGTAGATCCTCAGACCCCTCCCAAAATGTGGGACATCCTTTGGCTCAGTTTTCATGGCAAGCTTAGTATTAAGGGGAATGCCAAGCACGAAAGTCTATCAGAATGGAATTGTTCAAGGCCAGGTTATGAACTGCTCCTGGAGTCTATGTCCCACTTTTTAGTTCAATGCCCATATACACAGTGGTTTTGGTCCCATGTTGCCACAGCATGGGGTGATGTGGCTTGTTCCTCCCTGACTTATTCTGAAGTCATATTGTGTTCTTCAATCTTTCTTATGGAGTATGATCCAAGCACACTTTATCTTTTGTTTACTTGTTTGAAATATTATCTTTGGCACTCTAGATGTGCTTTATTTTTTCAGTAACAGGTCTTCTCCCCCCAGGTTCTTTTATATATGGTGGAGACAGAATTGTGTTCATTCTACTGGTGGGGACAAAGCTGTTTTGCCCTCCCCCCTCTGTTTCTTAGATCTCGTTGGAGAGGTGTGGTGTCGGTCCAGTGATGAGACACCATTTCGCAGATGTGGGTTTCCCCAACCCTCCTGCCCTTTCATGCTTCCAGGGTATATGCCTGTACCTGGAGCCACCTTCTGGCCCTGTGTGGGTTGGGTTAGCTTATGATTTTCCCTTTTCTTTTTCTTTTGTTCTGAAGATTTTGTTTTATTGTTAGGGTTTCCTGTGAAGTTCCTTGACTGGTTGAGGTAACATTAAATCCACATTTGTTTGCAGGGATTGGACCTGGTTTGCTTAACCATCCCCCAGGTATTTTCCTTCTCTTTTCTTTTTGTTTCCTGTAGGACATGCCCTGGCTTACCTTCTTAGTGATAATAACTTTGTATTGGACTGTGGGTTTTTTGTATGAGATTTGTTTTGAATATGTTTTTTCCCCCCAGATGGTCATGTGGACTGAAGGTACCATTGTTTGTTGTTTATTTTCTTTATTAACCCCCCCAATCTTTTAACATCAATCTGAACTACCACCAGAACAGATAGATGGGACCATGGTTTAACATCTCATCCAAAAGATGGAACCTCAGGACTGCAGCACCCTCCTCATGCTGCACTACAGTATCAGTACTGGGAATTAACCCAATTGCCAGGTGTGGGGATAGAATGCACAGCCTTCTGATCTTCTGGCATCAGATGCCAGTGTGCAACCTGCTAAACCACTGACACAAATTACTGAGGTCTTATCTGTGCAAGGCATCAAGTGATCTGTTATTTTAGATTGCTTACTGCAACCTTTTTTAGAACTAATTGGAAGTTCCTGTAAAGGAGAAAGGTTACTGTTTTGCAGTCTTTGCAACCTAGTGTTAACCACACTGT
Source organism: Neoceratodus forsteri (assembly GCA_016271365.2). Lineage (NCBI taxonomy): Eukaryota > Metazoa > Chordata > Ceratodontiformes > Ceratodontidae > Neoceratodus > Neoceratodus forsteri. The sequence continues at coordinate 38,052,293 of CM028137.1, read as the reverse complement.
ATGTATTATTAAACTAGAATTACAGAAGCAAAAACAAAGCAATATCTAATAAGCGATTAGAATTAAATACAAGAAAAAAAAAATATCCAGCTTGGGTTTTCTTTCCATGGATAAATTTGCTGTGCTCATAAGAAAGGAACAAAAAAACATTCTTATTCACAGCTCACAAATCTCAATTCACTATGGTGGGTGGAAAGATAATCTGTGTATAATGAGCCCAGGACCCAACGTTCTAGTGAATTTAAGTTTCTCAGACTGAGGGAGAAAAAAGATTGTTCACAGCTCACATCCCACAAATCTCTAAGGAGGGTAAGAGGACAGTTTGTGTATGCTAGTTCATTTGAGGTTACAGATGGGGACTGATCCATAAAATGCAAATGCAATCAGTCTTAACAGTACCTTGGCGAACCAAAATTGGAGAGAGTCAAATCAATTCTGACACATTAATCTGCAAGTCTGGATGGAATCAAGTTTGCCTTCAGCATCAAAAGATTTTCAAAGCAAAGCAATGCAAGACCCTTCTTCAGACTTTCCTCACTTTTTCCACTTTCCCTTCCTATAGTTCCAACAGTAGATCCTCAGGGCAAAGTAAATGAGTACAACAGGGGTCTTACCACTGTGATGCTCGCTTCTGGGAAGAGAAAAAACAGAGGTAGGTGTAAGGCTTGTTCAGAGTATATATTGTTAAAAACACCAATTATTTTCTGTAATCAAACTGGGCTAAAATAGCCAAAGTTGGCCCAGGTTAAACTATATTTAAAATATATCAAACTCCCTAACAGGTCCCAGTATTCCCTGTACAGCTCAACGATCTGTATAACTGACAAAAACTTACTCAAATAGCCAGATACTCTAGTTTATGTTCTGTGTTCTGTATTCTATGTACTATTGTGTCCAATAAATACATGAAGCACATAAGGGATATAAAGCATGAAAGAAATATATAAACCAGCCAAACTAAACAGTACTTACAGAGACTTGATTTGCTTCATGATCCCCATAAAGAAAAACTGCATGTCACATAAAATCAATAATTGAGTGGCACAGTGCAACAGTTAGATCACTTCAAGAAGCTCAGCCAAATTAAATGGATTACACAAAATAATTGGTTTATTACTACTCTACAGACGTCAGTAACTCAGTAGCACAACTTATTACATTAGATGTACAACATGCATTACTCAGCATAAATATTAAGAAAGCAGGGGGTTTAGATGAGATTCCCAATATTCTTTTGAAATATGCTGCTCCGGTTATTTCGTACCCCTTTACCAGCATCTTTAACATGTCACTTAAATGTGGGGAAATTCCTGAAATGTGGAAATTGGATAGAGTAATTCCCGTTTTTAAAAATGACTCTAGAGTTTTGTTAGAGAATTATAGGCCTATTTCATTACTACCAATAGTGGCTAAAATGTTTGAAAAGATGGTAGCTAAACAACTTCAGACATATTTAGAAAAAGGAAGGTTGATTAATAAATTCCAGTCTGGTTTTAGACCTATGCATGGTACAATTTCTGCCTTGCTGAAAGTTACTGGGGATATTATGGGTGCTCTGGACAGGGGGATGTTGGTGAGGGCAATTTTTGTTGATCTGTCCAAGGCATTCGATACCTTGGACAATGACATCCTCCTGTCTAGACTACCTGCTTTGGGGATTTCTACTAATGTATTTAGGTGGTTTGATGCTTATCTATCTGGAAGGAAAGAAATGGTATCAATAAATGCATGGGGATCTGGCCTTAAGGTAATTATCTCTGGAGTGCCCCAAGGATCCATTTTGGGTCCAATACTATTTAATTTGTACATGAATGATTTTGTTTTAACCAATTCTGATGTACAGTGTCATTTATATGCAGATGACAGCATTATTTATGTGGAAGGTTCCTCGATACTGCAGGTAGAATCTATTCTCCAAAGTGCCTTTGATGAGCTTCAGTCATTTTATAGTGAATCTAAACTTGTTCTGGACTCAAAAAAATCTCAGGCTATACTGTTCTCTAAAGAGAATAGTGTAACCTATTCCAAGTTGGGTTTGAGTACAGTAACCAAAGATAAAATTTTTCTTGAATAAGTGCAATGTTATAGATACTTAGGAATGTACCTGGGTAGATCACTGGGATGGACTTCCCACATAGAATACATAATTAAGAAAGTTAGTGGATGTTTGGTGCACTATACAGATTTAGAAATTGTATGGATGAAAGGGTAAGGAAGCATGTAGCTACAACAGCATTGATACCTTTTTTGGATTATGGAGATATTGTTTATATAGGGGCAACCTCAACCCAGTTAGCTAAAATAGATGTTCTTTTTAATAAAATAGCAAGATTTGTTTTGAATGTATCTAAGAAACCCACAGAAGTGAGCTATATCAGGCTTTGAATTGGATGTATCCAAAAGATAGAAGGTCTTTCCATGCTTTGATCTACATGGTTAACTCAGTTAGGGGTAAAGTACCTGAATATATTATCGATGAACTCCAGGTTAGGACAATTAGAGGAGACCTACGCTCTGCAGAGGGTATGGAATATGAATTGCCCAGAAGAAGGACAGATTTGGGTAGAGCACATTTTTTTCATTTAGGTCCCAATTTATAGAACTCATTGCCAACGTGTCTTAGATCACTTAGTTCTAGCCTCTGTATAGGAGAAATAAAAAGATGGTTCAAAATTGAAGCAGACAAAAGGTTTTATTGTTGATCCACCTTGAACATTATGTAGTAAACATGATGAAGGTTTGCACCTGTACATATATGAATGAATGTGTCCTGTATTGTCTACGTAGATTATTTATATAGATGTTAAGTAGTTAACTGTATCTTAATATTGTTGTTGTGTTAGTTTGTACTGTATGTATATTTTTGTATGTAATTTATGTTGTAAATCTTTTTATTATGATGTCTATATTAGTATTTGTATTAAGGACCTCGCTGGAAATGAGCTTGTCTCAGTCGAGTTTCCTATTCTTTTGCTTGTCAATTGAAGAAAACTTTTTACTACTACTACTACATGAGTAGAAGATGCAATGGCAATCTGAACTTCAGAATGCCACGCATGTGCTTTAGTAAGAGGAAATCACATGACATCAACCCACAAATGGGAATTCAATTTTGGATTTAAAAAATAGTTTAAAAATCAAAATTAAATAAAATACAGAAAAAAGGAAATATCTTGGCTAATAAAATCTTATTGAAACTATAATGCAAAAAATCTGGACCTTATGAGGGCTCTGTCTAAACCATCAAACTCCAAGTTTCTAGTTGCCTGAAAAGCCCAAGTGTCTGGAAATGACCTGAACTGCCAAAAACTGCCAAGAACCTTTGTAATAGTTTGTTAAAATTCTAGTCTAAATCAAACATTTTTATTTAGATAGCTCTGGAACTCCCCTTGTATCCCCTTTTGTCTACAGGATCCAGGAGGTCCATTATCCAAACCCCTTTCTGATTCTCAGCTTTCTCTTCTCCAGTGCTCTCTGGCACTCTCACCTTCCCTAGGCACCTTGGTGATTCTTCAGCCCGAATCCCCAAGGAGAACCTGAAATTCTGGGCATAAGCACAGAAAAACACCACTGTGGAACCAGATATTGAGTTGCAAAATCATAAAAGTTTATAGGCATAAAAGCAAATAGGTAACAATGGCTTATGACTGTAAGCAGTGGTCAGGCATATAATAACAATCTGGCTCTCTGATGGTTCTTTTTGGTTTCTCCCCTCGGACAGTGGAAAAGTGTTCTTCTTGGTTTAGAGCTGGCTGCCACTTGTAGCTTATCCTGTATGGAAACAGAAAAATATGGCAGCAGCAGCATTGCAGCAACAAATACAAGCTTTCAAAAATAACTCTCTAGTAAGGCAATCCTAGCATACCTGTTAAAATTCTAATATGATCTTGTAAAAAAGCCATAGAATCCACAAAAATCAGAGGCAGAAGAAGTGTTTCAGAGCCCCAAGTCACTCAACACAGGTGAAGTTCCAGAGGACTGGAAAAGGGCACACGTAGTCCCTCTGCACCCAGCTTACTTTATTTAAGTGGCAATTTTAAGAGGAAACCTCAAAGACATCAATACAAGCCTTCTCTGGGATGCAAAACTCTGAGGCTTTCTGGAACAGATATACAGGGGCTGAACAAAAATGTAGCCTTTCTCGGATATTTCCAGATCCCAAATTGAGTTTTAATAGTTTCCACTGTAGCTCTGAGCCCTACCATTTAGAATTTAGTTTTTTTAAATCTTTCTCTGTTGTTGGGACATAATTGACTTAAAGGAGCCACTTATCTAGACACTGCTTAATTAACTGTCTGAACTGGCAGCAGTATACATCCTGAATACTTAATGTCACAAGAATGGGCCTAGGAAAGAGCCAGGAAATTATCGGCTGGTCAGTCTCACTTCCATAGTGGGGAAACATATGGAGACAATATTGAAGGAGAGGCTGGTGTCATTCCTCAAGGGTAGTGGCCTCCAGGATGGGGGGCAGCACGGGTTCATCTCAGGGAGGTCTTGTCAGATAAACCTAATAGAGTATTACAACTGGGTAACAAGGGAGCTAGATGGGGGTCATGCGATAGATGTCCTGTACTTGGACTTCAGCAAGGCCTTTCATACAGTGCCTCATGGGAGACTGGGGGGGAAGCTGACTACCACGGGGTGGGGAAAAAGCTGACAAACAGGATAGAGAACTGGTTACAGGGGAGGTTGCAGAGGGTGGTTGTAGGGGGGAGCTCTCAAAACCCAGACCAGTGACAAGCGTGGTGCCACAGGGTTCAGTGCTGGGCCCTGTGCTATTTGGGCTCTTTATCTCAGATATAGCACATAGAGTTGGGAGCAGGGTCAGTCTGTTCACAGATGACACCAAAATGGGGGCAATGGTGGATGCAGAGGATGGATGGAAACAATTGCAAGGGGACCTAACCAAATTAGAGACATGGTCAGAGGAGTGGCAGCTAGGATTCAACATGAAAAAGTGTAAGGTTATGCACTTCGGGAGGGACTACTGGTTGGGTGGGATGAGGCTGGGGATCACTGAGGAGGAGAAGGACCTTGGGGTGTGAGTAACCAGGAGCATGAACAACTCAGCCCAATGCAGGAAAGCAGCGGCTAAGGCAAATAGGATTTTAGGCTGTATTGCAAGGGGTTTCTCATCCAGGCATAGGGAGATGATCCTGCCCATCTACATATCCTTGATCAAACCGCATTTGGAGTATTGTGTGCAATACTGGAGGCCATACCTGAAAAGGGATACAAAATTACTGGAGGGGGTACAAAGGAGGGCAACAAAAATGTTGCAGGGGATGTAAGGAAAGGACTATGAAGTCAGGCTGCAGGAGCTGAATATGTACCAACTGGAGAAGAAGAGGGATAGGCAGGATGTGATTGAAATGTTCAAATATTTGATGGGGTAAATAAACCTAGCACCAAGGGGTGTTTAAACTGAGGAAAGGTAGGGAGACGAGGGGGCACGGACAAAGATCTGAGGGTGGTCGATTTAAGAGCGAGATGTGGAGGCACTACTTCACTGAGAGGGTGGTGTCTAACTGGAATACACTACCAGAGGGTGTGGTATCTTATATGACAGTAGGGAGTTTTAAGAATGAGTGGGACAAAGCAAGAGGAAGGGTCTGGGTGGCAGGGGCTGTGACAGGTATGGGATGGACAGTGGGGGAGGAGGCTGGGGCAGCTGCAATCTAGGGTGCTAGCTGCATACTCAGGCAGACTGATAGACCAGTTGATCTGTTTCTGCTGGCAGATTCGTATGTTCATATGTATGTTTTTTCAGCCACTGATCCTTCTGTTATGGTATCACTTTGATTTAGCTCACCATTTGCATGCCTGCTCTCTCAACATTTAACGTGGCCTATTTCCTGTTTGTCACCTGTATTGTAGTAAATTGCTTCCTTATAGGGCAACGATGACCACCAAAAGCCCCCACATTCAAGTGTGGGGCTGATCCTGATGTGTACTTATTGAGCAAAAACATGTTTGTTTGTTTACATTTCACTGTCATATTGTAGATTGCATCACACTAATTTTGCTTAGTTGTAGGCTGATATCTTCTGTTACTACAAATCCCAGAATTCCCTGCAGATGACATCAGAGCAGTAGGCAGGAGTGAGAAGATTCAATAGTTTGTGGTGCATGTTAGAGTTTATATAAGCTTTGGGGCCCAATATTCAAATCTGAGCAAAACTTTGTGCTACCCCTTGCAGTTGCCCAGGTGTCCAAAACTGCTTTATGCAGTGGAATAGCACATCGGCACTATTTGACTGAATAGAGGGCCATTGAGACCCAGTGCTAAGCCACCTAGCACTGGGCAGATGTGGCACCAGAAATAGTGTGGCACAATGCCTTGCCCCCATGCTAAATGTTCAAACGGACCTATGCAAATGAGCCCATTGGGCATCCAAGGCAATAAGAGGCCATTTGCACATCCATTATGGGCTCATTTGCATAGGGAGTGAGGCTGTACTGTGCAGCACTATCCCCTGATTGCCTCTTTTCTGAGAGTCATCCCTGGTGCTAGTGGTCCCCCCACAACCAATTGCCATCCGGACATGAAAAAGTAACATTTCCCTGGTGCTACTGGCACCCTCCCACTAATGACTGATCACTGCCCCCTTTTGAAACAAGTCATTTGCTGGTGGCTATTGCCCCCCCCATCCACACCCATGCCCGTAATGTTACAGTATTTCCTTGTGGCTAGCTGTCTCTCCCCTCACCTACACCCATGACAGTAGTGTTAAACAGTGTTCCCTGGTGGTAGTGGTCCCTCCCTGGCACCCAGACCCATGCCCATAATCTTAAACAGTATTCCTTGGTGGCTTGTGGACCCCCCATTCCCCCATACGGGCAGGCAGTGCCCCACCACCCTGCTTCCTGATCCTGAGCCAGCAACAGGCACAGACCTCCTCTCACAACAAAGTCCAGCCACCAACTGAGCTGTCACTGAATGCGTACTGTATAAAGTACATGCTCAGTAATAGCTCGGTGATGGCTGGATGTGGAGGTGAGAGGAGTGCTGTGCCTGTCATCAGCTCTTAATCAGGATGGGAGAACGGGGTTGTGGGGCACTACTCGATATGGTGGGGGGATGAGGTGTCCACTAGCCACCAGAGAATACTGTTTAACACTATGGGCATGGGTGCGGGTGGGGGGAGGGACCACTAGCCACCAGGGAATGGATTATTTAAAAAGCAAGCGGCGATAAGTGGGGGACCACTTGACACCAGGGAATTTTACTATATTACACGGGCTGGTGATCAGTGAGGGGGTACCAGTAGGTACCAGGGACTACTGCATTAGAGAGGAGGGGGGTGCCAACATGCTTTCTCCACCAACTGCTAGGGTTGTATGGGAGTAAGCTGCAGTGATATATGTGCCATGCAAGGGGACTGAGCAAAATGGCTTTGCATGGCACACATACTCTGACTATTGAACTGTGCTAATATTCTTGTCCCCACTCCTTTATTTACCTTGTCTCCCCTTTTGACTATTGCCCAGGCACAAGATGAGTTTCCTGCACTAACTGGACTTTTTAATATTGCTCACCTGTGCAAAGGCCAGGTTGCACAGGCAAACTCAATTTTGTGTCCAGCAAAATGTTTAATATCAGCCCCTGATCTTTTGTTTTCTGGTCTTGCTTTCCTCCATAGGCTATATATAGTCACAGATGACTGTACTTAGCCCCTGAAGAAAAGCAGTCTCAGAAAATATCTAATTGGAGAATATAAAAGCTCCAACATGCACTGCAGGCTGTTGAATCACCCACTGCTGCCTACTGCTCTGATGTCAGCTGTAGGGTATTCTGGGATGTGTAGTAAAAAGGAGACATCAGCCCACAATTAAGCAAAATTAGTCTGGTATAATCTATTGTACTACATTAAACAGTAAATTAAACTTAAATGGTTTTGTCCACAAAGTGCACACTGGGTCCAGCCATACACTTGAGTGTGGGGCCTTTGTGCTGACTGTTCCCATTTAACATTCTCCCATTTGTTAAGTAATCTGAGATCCACAAACTCATGTATATTTTTTGAAATGCTAGTTCATTTTCTCTGTACCCAATGAAGGGAACTGTGAGGTCTCAAAAACTTGTATAGAACTCTTCTGTTAGTCTAATAAAAGGTATTACCACAAAAAAAAGTGCACTCAATTTTCCTGAGACTAACACTGCACCACTAACCTGCAACATATGCACCAGGCAGTTTTTATCAGTTTCTGGGAAATGACTACATACATTTTCATGTATTCTTACATATATATTGCATGCATTTACAAAAAAAATGCATTTTTATGTTAAATAACATTTTATCTGTGGTCCACATAAATACGTGGAAAGAAGTTAACCAGTCTTAAAAAATGCTAACTTGGCTTTCAGTTATGTGAATGTTAACACATTTTTCCTAGTAGGTTATGCTGTATATAATTCAGAAATTTTTATTTATCTGCTATTTGATGATGATTAGATAACTGTATACATTTCAACAGTAATATTTTTATGGTTGCAAACGTTATGATACATTGACATTAGTGTATAGTATAGTATAGTATAGTATAGTATAATATAGTATAGTATAGTATAGTATACAATGGCAAGAAAGAATCCTGGACTGTGATTGGTCAGTCTAGGACTGGACTCATGATTTTATCCCCGTACAACAACATGGGTCTAGTCCCAACATACAGAAAGATTGCATTACATGGGAAAATGAATCACTCCACTACTGCGATGGGATGTCCTACTGCCTTCTTCTCCAGACACCAGGATCAGCTTTACTTCCTCATCTGCCCCTAATTTCTGTGGAAAAAGTCACAGTAAAACAACATGTGATCCCCCACCCTATCCAGTCAGTTTGTGCTTATTCACCTAATTTAAATAGAAATTAAAAAACAGTGAAGTCCTCAGCACAATCAGCTTCCACTCATGGACTGAAGAGTTGGTGAGTGCTTGTGACTAGCACACTACGCTTGGGCACTGCAGTTAGAAAATAGCATTTTCCTGTTTTATCATTCTCCTACTACTAATACACATCGACTGTACCAGGAGAACTAGAGCAGCAAACCAGAGGTAAACCTGGAGACACACCCAAACCACCACTACACAAACTGCCAAAATTCATGGGGTGGGGGGTTAGAGGCCCAGACTGAACTGTAACAGATTACTTACAGAAAAGGAATCTACAGCTTCTGGTCTAACAGTTACAGGGAAAAGCAGATGATGACTGAAACCTCTAGATGCCCTGGAGGAGGGAGAGAATGGGTAACAGACAAAGCCCCTTAAGCTGCATTTAAACAGAGAGGGAAGTTGGAGGGTAGAGGACAGAAGCACAATAATGCCACATCAGCTCCACCTACTGAACAAAACAAGAAATCCGGACTATTTTTTATGTAAGGATACCTACCTATTTAAAAAAACGACTGAAAATCTAATTTTAAATACACTTTTTAATTTTGTTTCTATTTTTCTATAAACAAGCCATTGTGTAATACCAATAATGCACTCCAGAGTGTGTGCTGTGCTGGGATAACATCACTTCTGGGACATTGGGTGCATTCAGCAACCCAACCACCCCAGGTATGGCATTATCCAAGCACAACACACACCTTGTCATGCATTATTGCTTAAGTATAGTATAGTGCAATATAGTACAGTGCAGTGCACTGTAGGTGTAATAGTAGTAGTAAATTGTTTTATTCATTTAAACATGAATATAGCATTTCACATTGTGCTGATGCTCATTTTCAGGGAATACCAAATACGTTTGCAGTCTGGTTACAAAGATTAACATACTAAGAACACTTAAAATACAGTAGAACATCTTACAGCTTTACAAGATAAATATATTATATAGAATACAATATCATTTTGCAGAAACTTCTGAGAAGATGCAAAATAAATCTAACAAAGAAGGAAGAAAAACTTATGTTTAAATCAATGTAGTATAGTATAGTATAGTATAGTAGCCCATCATATGTGCAACTGCAAGTGAAAGATTCATTTTCAGCACTTGATATGTGGGCTACTGGTTGATGATGGGGGGGTTATAGCAACTGTGGAGATAAAAACAGCGAGGGAGCAGGAGAGCGACCAGAAGAGGAAGGGACAGGAAGTAATATATAAGGGTCAGAGCTTGCCAAGAGAATTCACAGCTGGCAGTCTGGTGTAGTGGGGAGGGTGCTTACCTGGAAATGAAAAGGTACCAGGTTAGGGACTGACTAGGGATGGTCATTTTTTTTCATTAGGATTTAACAGTTTAATTTTATTTTCATTTCCCAATCTCCCAGTTCTGTGTCCCCTGTCCCCTGAGTAGCTCCCTGTGGAGTTAATCCACTACCCCAGTGTCAGGCCCACCCTGGAGTTGATAATAAAAAGGTCAGGGGGTGCAGGGGGCAAAGCTTCCAGAATGGGTGGTGCGGAAGTCATAGCCCCCTGCATAAAACATTTACTAGTAGTGCAGTCCAAGTTTGTATTGTGGACCCTCACTAATTGAGGGTCCACTGTTAATAAATTCAGTTATGTACAACCCACACAGGGATAAATTCTTACTTTTATCTTTCAAGCATGAGCACCATAATGCAAACTGTTTATGGATATAAAATGCTTAACAGCTACATGGTTGAACTTCAACAAATCAGGTATTTTTTCAGACCAGGCACTTTTTGTTTATAACTAATCACATTTTTCCTTTTTTGTTTTAAACTCAACTCCAAGACTGCATTCAAAATTCTTCACAATGTACTCTACCTTTCAACTGCAATCATGTGCCAATCTTTTTTACTCTATTTACAACAGACAGAAGAAGGCCATAGGCCCATCAAGACTGTCTCCCACTCCTAGTGGGCAGGTCATCGTTTCTCAAACTTTGACAGGAGGTACTTGTCCAACTCATTCTTGAATGAGTTAAATGAAATGATATCCACCAGATATTGAGGAAGAGAATTCCAAGCCCTAGATGCTCTAGAAGTAAAGAAATTGTCCCTTTTGTTTGTGTTTGCCCTTGTTATTACAAGTTGTTTATTATGAGACCTTAGGTTAATAGATCTTTCACAGAAGGAGATGCCACATTCAGCAATTCATTCTTGACTATTTAATATCTTGTATAATATTAGTATATCCCCTCTGTATCTTATATCTTTTAAACTAAACAATCCAACTTCAGATAATCAGTCCCTATATGACATATGTTTCAACCCTGGAATGCATCTAACTTTTCTCTGTATTCCTTCAACTAGGTTGACGTCACATTTCAAGTAAGGGGACTAAACATCAAATCATAGTCAAATAGTGATCTCAGATACGCTCTATAGAGAGGGAGTACGCAGTGATCACTCCTTGAGACAAATTATTTGTTTAATGGTTCACAGCATGCCATTAGCTGACTGAATTGTCTTTCTACAATGATCTGATGATGGTAGTGTTGCTTATTATTTATAATGATCCCCACAACATGTTCACTAGTAGTTGTTTTTAACCGAGCATTATTCATAAATCAAAAGAAACATCCACATATCCACATATTCTGCACTGGGCTTGGAAGTTTGGGGGATGCCCACTGTGCTACCAGCTGGCACAGCTTAAGGAGGAGGTAGAGGGGATCTGAAGGCAGCTGGGGGTGCTGGGGGGGACTGGAGAGGTAGGAGACAAGCAGTCACCTATGTGGAAGCACTAGGTGCTGGGGTCTCCCAAGCTGGGGGAGGGGGTAAAGAGGTGCTCACACTAGGGAGGAGGGAAGGGGGTACACAGGGGGCTCTAGGGGACCCTGGCAGGTGGGACCCAAAAGGTGGACATTTCCACAGTGGTAAGCAAGAGACTGGAGGTGTCCAAAGGAAACCGAGAGGGGTGGTAGGGAAGGGGGGAACTGGGGGATGGGCTAAGGCTCACAAATTGTTTTAACCCTCTATGCCCATTGGTAGAAGAGGGGAGTGTGGGGAGGAGGAGGAGGATGATGATGCTGCTGCTGCTGGTGAAGGGACAGATGGAAAGGGGGAAGGGGGCAAGAGGCAAGGGCGCAATAGAGGGGGTCCCAGACAGGATGGTGGAAGAGGGATGGGGGAGAAAAAAAGGAGGATCAGGGGAACAAGGAGGAGGCTGATGGAACAGGGGAGCATGACAGGCAGGCAGGTGCAGGACATAAATGGGATGATAGAGAGCAGAAAGCCAAGTAGGCAAATGGATAGGACAGATGGATTAGTAAAGAGTGGGAAAGAGATACAGAGAAATATACTAGGGTGGGGGTGGGATAAAGAAGGCCAGGACATGGGTAGAGGAGGTGACCAGGGACAATAGTGAAGGGGCTACC